>OX463311.1:0-5000000 GCA_949820665.1 Scrobipalpa costella
AACCTAACCTAACCTAACCTAACCTAACCTAACCTAACCTAACCTAACCTAACCTAACCTAACCTAACCTAACCTAACCTAACCTAACCTAACCTAACCTAACCTAACCTAACCTAACCTAACCTAACCTAACCTAACCTAACCTAACCTAACCTAACCTAACCTAACCTAACCTAACCTAACCTAACCTAACCTAACCTAACCTAACCTAACCTAACCTAACCTAACCTAACCTAACCTAACCTAACCTAACCTAACCTAACCTAACCTAACCTAACCTAACCTAACCTAACCTAACCTAACCTAACCTAACCTAACCTAACCTAACCTAACCTAACCTAACCTAACCTAACCTAACCTAACCTAACCTAACCTAACCTAACCTAACCTAACCTAACCTAACCTAACCTAACCTAACCTAACCTAACCTAACCTAACCTAACCTAACCTAACCTAACCTAACCTAACCTAACCTAACCTAACCTAACCTAACCTAACCTAACCTAACCTAACCTAACCTAACCTAACCTAACCTAACCTAACCTAACCTAACCTAACCTAACCTAACCTAACCTAACCTAACCTAACCTAACCTAACCTAACCTAACCTAACCTAACCTAACCTAACCTAACCTAACCTAACCTAACCTAACCTAACCTAACCTAACCTAACCTAACCTAACCTAACCTAACCTAACCTAACCTAACCTAACCTAACCTAACCTAACCTAACCTAACCTAACCTAACCTAACCTAACCTAACCTAACCTAACCTAACCTAACCTAACCTAACCTAACCTAACCTAACCTAACCTAACCTAACCTAACCTAACCTAACCTAACCTAACCTAACCTAACCTAACCTAACCTAACCTAACCTAACCTAACCTAACCTAACCTAACCTAACCTAACCTAACCTAACCTAACCTAACCTAACCTAACCTAACCTAACCTAACCTAACCTAACCTAACCTAACCTAACCTAACCTAACCTAACCTAACCTAACCTAACCTAACCTAACCTAACCTAACCTAACCTAACCTAACCTAACCTAACCTAACCTAACCTAACCTAACCTAACCTAACCTAACCTAACCTAACCTAACCTAACCTAACCTAACCTAACCTAACCTAACCTAACCTAACCTAACCTAACCTAACCTAACCTAACCTAACCTAACCTAACCTAACCTAACCTAACCTAACCTAACCGAACCTAACCTAACCTAACCTAACCTAACCTAACCTAACCTAACCTAACCTAACCTAACCTAACCTAACCTAACCTAACCTAACCTAACCTAACCTAACCTAACCTAACCTAACCTAACCTAACCTAACCTAACCTAACCTAACCTAACCTAACCTAACCTAACCTAACCTAACCTAACCTAACCTAACCTAACCTAACCTAACCTAACCTAACCTAACCTAACCTAACCTAACCTAACCTAACCTAACCTAACCTAACCTAACCTAACCTAACCTAACCTAACCTAACCTAACCTAACCTAACCTAACCTAACCTAACCTAACCTAACCTAACCTAACCTAACCTAACCTAACCTAACCTAACCTAACCTAACCTAACCTAACCTAACCTAACCTAACCTAACCTAACCTAACCTAACCTAACCTAACCTAACCTAACCTAACCTAACCTAACCTAACCTAACCTAACCTAACCTAACCTAACCTAACCTAACCTAACCTAACCTAACCTAACCTAACCTAACCTAACCTAACCTAACCTAACCTAACCTAACCTAACCTAACCTAACCTAACCTAACCTAACCTAACCTAACCTAACCTAACCTAACCTAACCTAACCTAACCTAACCTAACCTAACCTAACCTAACCTAACCTAACCTAACCTAACCTAACCTAACCTAACCTAACCTAACCTAACCTAACCTAACCTAACCTAACCTAACCTAACCTAACCTAACCTAACCTAACCTAACCTAACCTAACCTAACCTAACCTAACCTAACCTAACCTAACCTAACCTAACCTAACCTAACCTAACCTAACCTAACCTAACCTAACCTAACCTAACCTAACCTAACCTAACCTAACCTAACCTAACCTAACCTAACCTAACCTAACCTAACCTAACCTAACCTAACCTAACCTAACCTAACCTAACCTAACCTAACCTAACCTAACCTAACCTAACCTAACCTAACCTAACCTAACCTAACCTAACCTAACCTAACCTAACCTAACCTAACCTAACCTAACCTAACCTAACCTAACCTAACCTAACCTAACCTAACCTAACCTAACCTAACCTAACCTAACCTAACCTAACCTAACCTAACCTAACCTAACCTAACCTAACCTAACCTAACCTAACCTAACCTAACCTAACCTAACCTAACCTAACCTAACCTAACCTAACCTAACCTAACCTAACCTAACCTAACCTAACCTAACCTAACCTAACCTAACCTAACCTAACCTAACCTAACCTAACCTAACCTAACCTAACCTAACCTAACCTAACCTAACCTAACCTAACCTAACCTAACCTAACCTAACCTAACCTAACCTAACCTAACCTAACCTAACCTAACCTAACCTAACCTAACCTAACCTAACCTAACCTAACCTAACCTAACCTAACCTAACCTAACCTAACCTAACCTAACCTAACCTAACCTAACCTAACCTAACCTAACCTAACCTAACCTAACCTAACCTAACCTAACCTAACCTAACCTAACCTAACCTAACCTAACCTAACCTAACCTAACCTAACCTAACCTAACCTAACCTAACCTAACCTAACCTAACCTAACCTAACCTAACCTAACCTAACCTAACCTAACCTAACCTAACCTAACCTAACCTAACCTAACCTAACCTAACCTAACCTAACCTAACCTAACCTAACCTAACCTAACCTAACCTAACCTAACCTAACCTAACCTAACCTAACCTAACCTAACCTAACCTAACCTAACCTAACCTAACCTAACCTAACCTAACCTAACCTAACCTAACCTAACCTAACCTAACCTAACCTAACCTAACCTAACCTAACCTAACCTAACCTAACCTAACCTAACCTAACCTAACCTAACCTAACCTAACCTAACCTAACCTAACCTAACCTAACCTAACCTAACCTAACCTAACCTAACCTAACCTAACCTAACCTAACCTAACCTAACCTAACCTAACCTAACCTAACCTAACCTAACCTAACCTAACCTAACCTAACCTAACCTAACCTAACCTAACCTAACCTAACCTAACCTAACCTAACCTAACCTAACCTAACCTAACCTAACCTAACCTAACCTAACCTAACCTAACCTAACCTAACCTAACCTAACCTAACCTAACCTAACCTAACCTAACCTAACCTAACCTAACCTAACCTAACCTAACCTAACCTAACCTAACCTAACCTAACCTAACCTAACCTAACCTAACCTAACCTAACCTAACCTAACTAACCTAACCTAACCTAACCTAACCTAACCTAACCTAACCTAACCTAACCTAACCTAACCTAACCTAACCTAACCTAACCTAACCTAACCTAACCTAACCTAACCTAACCTAACCTAACCTAACCTAACCTAACCTAACCTAACCTAACCTAACCTAACCTAACCTAACCTAACCTAACCTAACCTAACCTAACCTAACCTAACCTAACCTAACCTAACCTAACCTAACCTAACCTAACCTAACCTAACCTAACCTAACCTAACCTAACCTAACCTAACCTAACCTAACCTAACCTAACCTAACCTAACCTAACCTAACCTAACCTAACCTAACCTAACCTAACCTAACCTAACCTAACCTAACCTAACCTAACCTAACCTAACCTAACCTAACCTAACCTAACCTAACCTAACCTAACCTAACCTAACCTAACCTAACCTAACCTAACCTAACCTAACCTAACCTAACCTAACCTAACCTAACCTAACCTAACCTAACCTAACCTAACCTAACCTAACCTAACCTAACCTAACCTAACCTAACCTAACCTAACCTAACCTAACCTAACCTAACCTAACCTAACCTAACCTAACCTAACCTAACCTAACCTAACCTAACCTAACCTAACCTAACCTAACCTAACCTAACCTAACCTAACCTAACCTAACCTAACCTAACCTAACCTAACCTAACCTAACCTAACCTAACCTAACCTAACCTAACCTAACCTAACCTAACCTAATAACCTAACCTAACCTAACCTAACCTAACCTAACCTAACCTAACCTAACCTAACCTAACCTAACCTAACCTAACCTAACCTAACCTAACCTAACCTAACCTAACCTAACCTAACCTAACCTAACCTAACCTAACCTAACCTAACCTAACCTAACCTAACCTAACCTAACCTAACCTAACCTAACCTAACCTAACCTAACCTAACCTAACCTAACCTAACCTAACCTAACCTAACCTAACCTAACCTAACCTAACCTAACCTAACCTAACCTAACCTAACCTAACCTAACCTAACCTAACCTAACCTAACCTAACCTAACCTAACCTAACCTAACCTAACCTAACCTAACCTAACCTAACCTAACCTAACCTAACCTAACCTAACCTAACCTAACCTAACCTAACCTAACCTAACCTAACCTAACCTAACCTAACCTAACCTAACCTAACCTAACCTAACCTAACCTAACCTAACCTAACCTAACCTAACCTAACCTAACCTAACCTAACCTAACCTAACCTAACCTAACCTAACCTAACCTAACCTAACCTAACCTAACCTAACCTAACCTAACCTAACCTAACCTAACCTAACCTAACCTAACCTAACCTAACCTAACCTAACCTAACCTAACCTAACCTAACCTAACCTAACCTAACCTAACCTAACCTAACCTAACCTAACCTAACCTAACCTAACCTAACCTAACCTAACCTAACCTAACCTAACCTAACCTAACCTAACCTAACCTAACCTAACCTAACCTAACCTAACCTAACCTAACCTAACCTAACCTAACCTAACCTAACCTAACCTAACCTAACCTAACCTAACCTAACCTAACCTAACCTAACCTAACCTAACCTAACCTAACCTAACCTAACCTAACCTAACCTAACCTAACCTAACCTAACCTAACCTAACCTAACCTAACCTAACCTAACCTAACCTAACCTAACCTAACCTAACCTAACCTAACCTAACCTAACCTAACCTAACCTAACCTAACCTAACCTAACCTAACCTAACCTAACCTAACCTAACCTAACCTAACCTAACCTAACCTAACCTAACCTAACCTAACCTAACCTAACCTAACCTAACCTAACCTAACCTAACCTAACCTAACCTAACCTAACCTAACCTAACCTAACCTAACCTAACCTAACCTAACCTAACCTAACCTAACCTAACCTAACCTAACCTAACCTAACCTAACCTAACCTAACCTAACCTAACCTAACCTAACCTAACCTAACCTAACCTAACCTAACCTAACCTAACCTAACCTAACCTAACCTAACCTAACCTAACCTAACCTAACCTAACCTAACCTAACCTAACCTAACCTAACCTAACCTAACCTAACCTAACCTAACCTAACCTAACCTAACCTAACCTAACCTAACCTAACCTAACCTAACCTAACCTAACCTAACCTAACCTAACCTAACCTAACCTAACCTAACCTAACCTAACCTAACCTAACCTAACCTAACCTAACCTAACCTAACCTAACCTAACCTAACCTAACCTAACCTAACCTAACCTAACCTAACCTAACCTAACCTAACCTAACCTAACCTAACCTAACCTAACCTAACCTAACCTAACCTAACCTAACCTAACCTAACCTAACCTAACCTAACCTAACCTAACCTAACCTAACCTAACCTAACCTAACCTAACCTAACCTAACCTAACCTAACCTAACCTAACCTAACCTAACCTAACCTAACCTAACCTAACCTAACCTAACCTAACCTAACCTAACCTAACCTAACCTAACCTAACCTAACCTAACCTAACCTAACCTAACCTAACCTAACCTAACCTAACCTAACCTAACCTAACCTAACCTAACCTAACCTAACCTAACCTAACCTAACCTAACCTAACCTAACCTAACCTAACCTAACCTAACCTAACCTAACCTAACCTAACCTAACCTAACCTAACCTAACCTAACCTAACCTAACCTAACCTAACCTAACCTAACCTAACCTAACCTAACCTAACCTAACCTAACCTAACCTAACCTAACCTAACCTAACCTAACCTAACCTAACCTAACCTAACCTAACCTAACCTAACCTAACCTAACCTAACCTAACCTAACCTAACCTAACCTAACCTAACCTAACCTAACCTAACCTAACCTAACCTAACCTAACCTAACCTAACCTAACCTAACCTAACCTAACCTAACCTAACCTAACCTAACCTAACCTAACCTAACCTAACCTAACCTAACCTAACCTAACCTAACCTAACCTAACCTAACCTAACCTAACCTAACCTAACCTAACCTAACCTAACCTAACCTAACCTAACCTAACCTAACCTAACCTAACCTAACCTAACCTAACCTAACCTAACCTAACCTAACCTAACCTAACCTAACCTAACCTAACCTAACCTAACCTAACCTAACCTAACCTAACCAACTTTCTCTTGGCCTAAATATTGATATTTTGACTTCAAACCTTTTCCAAATTTGTTTTTTCCTGGTCATCTACACGTGTTCGGTGCATTCCCGAGGGATTGCTACCAAAAAAATTGATTTTCCATACATTTGAAAAAACTTTCATAGTAAAAAACCAAATATTTTAGATTTCATCAACTTTTTGTATGCGGCGGTGGTCGAAATCATATAGATTCACCTAGGTATCAATTAGCACCGTCGTCTGGCACCACCCGCGCGCCGATCAGACGTCTGAAAAAGAAATTATTAAAATTTTCAAATTCGAACCGAGGTTACCTGCTTAAGCCCTGTTTTGTATGAAATTAACTTTCTCTTGGCCTAAATATTGATATTTTGACTTCAAACCTTTTCCAAATTTGTTTTTTCCTGGTCATCTACACGTGTTCGGTGCATTCCCGAGGGATTGCTACCAAAAAAATTGATTTTCCATACATTTGAAAAAAATTTCATAGTAAAAAACCAAATATTTTAGATTTCATCAACTTTTTGTATGCGGCGGTGGTCGAAATCATATAGATTCACCTAGGTATCAATTAGCACCGTCGTCTGGCACCACCCGCGCGCCGATCAGACGTCTGAAAAAGAAATTATTAAAATTTTCAAATTCGAACCGAGGTTACCTGCTTAAGCCCTGTTTTGTATGAAATTAACTTTCTCTTGGCCTAAATATTGATATTTTGACTTCAAACCTTTTCCAAATTTGTTTTTTCCTGGTCATCTACACGTGTTCGGTGCATTCCCGAGGGATTGCTACCAAAAAAATTGATTTTCCATACATTTGAAAAAAATTTCATAGTAAAAAACCAAATATTTTAGATTTCATCAACTTTTTGTATGCGGCGGTGGTCGAAATCATATAGATTCACCTAGGTATCAATTAGCACCGTCGTCTGGCACCACCCGCGCGCCGATCAGACGTCTGAAAAAGAAATTATTAAAATTTTCAAATTCGAACCGAGGTTACCTGCTTAAGCCCTGTTTTGTATGAAATTAACTTTCTCTTGGCCTAAATATTGATATTTTGACTTCAAACCTTTTCCAAATTTGTTTTTTCCTGGTCATCTACACGTGTTCGGTGCATTCCCGAGGGATTGCTACCAAAAAAATTGATTTTCCATACATTTGAAAAAAATTTCATAGTAAAAAACCAAATATTTTAGATTTCATCAACTTTTTGTATGCGGCGGTGGTCGAAATCATATAGATTCACCTAGGTATCAATTAGCACCGTCGTCTGGCACCACCCGCGCGCCGATCAGACGTCTGAAAAAGAAATTATTAAAATTTTCAAATTCGAACCGAGGTTACCTGCTTAAGCCCTGTTTTGTATGAAATTAACTTTCTCTTGGCCTAAATATTGATATTTTGACTTCAAACCTTTTCCAAATTTGTTTTTTCCTGGTCATCTACACGTGTTCGGTGCATTCCCGAGGGATTGCTACCAAAAAAATTGATTTTCCATACATTTGAAAAAACTTTCATAGTAAAAAACCAAATATTTTAGATTTCATCAACTTTTTGTATGCGGCGGTGGTCGAAATCATATAGATTCACCTAGGTATCAATTAGCACCGTCGTCTGGCACCACCCGCGCGCCGATCAGACGTCTGAAAAAGAAATTATTAAAATTTTCAAATTCGAACCGAGGTTACCTGCTTAAGCCCTGTTTTGTATGAAATTAACTTTCTCTTGGCCTAAATATTGATATTTTGACTTCAAACCTTTTCCAAATTTGTTTTTTCCTGGTCATCTACACGTGTTCGGTGCATTCCCGAGGGATTGCTACCAAAAAAATTGATTTTCCATACATTTGAAAAAAATTTCATAGTAAAAAACCAAATATTTTAGATTTCATCAACTTTTTGTATGCGGCGGTGGTCGAAATCATATAGATTCACCTAGGTATCAATTAGCACCGTCGTCTGGCACCACCCGCGCGCCGATCAGACGTCTGAAAAAGAAATTATTAAAATTTTCAAATTCGAACCGAGGTTACCTGCTTAAGCCCTGTTTTGTATGAAATTAACTTTCTCTTGGCCTAAATATTGATATTTTGACTTCAAACCTTTTCCAAATTTGTTTTTTACTGGTCATCTACACGTGTTCGGTGCATTCCCGAGGGATTGCTACCAAAAAAATTGATTTTCCATACATTTGAAAAAAATTTCATAGTAAAAAACCAAATATTTTAGATTTCATCAACTTTTTGTATGCGGCGGTGGTCGAAATCATATAGATTCACCTAGGTATCAATTAGCACCGTCGTCTGGCACCACCCGCGCGCCGATCAGACGTCTGAAAAAGAAATTATTAAAATTTTCAAATTCGAACCGAGGTTACCTGCTTAAGCCCTGTTTTGTATGAAATTAACTTTCTCTTGGCCTAAATATTGATATTTTGACTTCAAACCTTTTCCAAATTTGTTTTTTCCTGGTCATCTACACGTGTTCGGTGCATTCCCGAGGGATTGCTACCAAAAAAATTGATTTTCCATACATTTGAAAAAAATTTCATAGTAAAAAACCAAATATTTTAGATTTCATCAACTTTTTGTATGCGGCGGTGGTCGAAATCATATAGATTCACCTAGGTATCAATTAGCACCGTCGTCTGGCACCACCCGCGCGCCGATCAGACGTCTGAAAAAGAAATTATTAAAATTTTCAAATTCGAACCGAGGTTACCTGCTTAAGCCCTGTTTTGTATGAAATTAACTTTCTCTTGGCCTAAATATTGATATTTTGACTTCAAACCTTTTCCAAATTTGTTTTTTCCTGGTCATCTACACGTGTTCGGTGCATTCCCGAGGGATTGCTACCAAAAAAATTGATTTTCCATACATTTGAAAAAACTTTCATAGTAAAAAACCAAATATTTTAGATTTCATCAACTTTTTGTATGCGGCGGTGGTCGAAATCATATAGATTCACCTAGGTATCAATTAGCACCGTCGTCTGGCACCACCCGCGCGCCGATCAGACGTCTGAAAAAGAAAAAAAAAACCCCACCCACCCTCCCGTAGTTGATTACTCACGTTAGGTTGGTCGCAGGTCGTTACCGATATGGACGGAAAAAAGAATGTTGTTTACCCCACTAAAAAAGGCACTCTCAAATCAGCAGCCAGCCAGCCCAAACCGCCTTCAGGAACTGGTAAAGCCCAGGCAAAACCAGCTGGGACGGCAAAAGTAGTGAAGCCACCTGGGCTTTCACAAAAACACAGTTCAGCCGGGCCTGTTCTTGCTTCTTCTAGCGGGGAAAGGTTACTGCGCTCTACAGCACGTAGGGGGGATAATTTCCAAGGCAGCAGTGGGTCGGATTCGTCCAAACGAAGCGGAGACATTCCGCTTGCGGTACATGCCGGTGACCAAAACCCCCAAAATGGGGAGGAAACTCCAGGCATAAGCGAGTCCAATGCTCCGCTCGTTCAGATCACCCATTGCTGCGATTCCCCTAAAAGTGCTTTAGGTTCGCCCCGCTCCCTCAGGGAATTAGCCATGTTAAACGTTTCCAAACGTTTGACTTCAACCCCCGCTCAATCACGTCTACTAAATGTAGAGGTGAGCGATGCGGGGATGTTTTCACCGGCATCCCTGGGGGACGATGATGACACCGAGGAGTACCAGGCCCTGGCGGAGGCTCAATTGAGTCTGGCTGCTGTCGAAGGCGATGTCCCTGTGCGAGAGATTCCGGAGCGAGCTAACCAGCTTACAGCTTCAACATTAAAAGCTGTGAGCTGCGCAAAGAATCTCCGCCGGGACATAAAGAAAATCGTGATCGCGAGTCTGCAGGAATTTTATAATCTTATACTACGTCTTGCAGACTCCCGATCACGATATGAGAGTGCCTTGGAGAAAATGAGAGCGGAGAGAGCTAAGGAGCACCTTTTTATTGAGCAGAGGAGTTCCTCCGCTCTCAATAAACAGCTGGTTAAACTCGGTGACCTCGCAGCGCAAAACCAAAAGCTCATCAGAGATATTGATGGTTTGCGTAAAATGGTAGCCTACGAGGTCACCGACGAAGTCAAAACCATGAAATCGGCATTCTCCAGGGTCGAGGAGAAGGTGAAAAGCCTCCCAAAGGCGGTTGGCGAAGAGGTCGTTGCGTCTTTAAAAAACAAAGACGTTTTTGTCAATTCTCAGGAGGTGCCCATTAACATCGTAGAGGGACCCCTGCACGACCTCGCAGAGAAAGTCAACCGCCTTCAAAAGACCTTGGAGGAAACTGCGCCAACCTATGCGGAGGTCACTCGCCAACCTTCCGGCACTCCCGAGCCAACGCCTTCCCACACTTTAATCATTAGCTCTAGGGACAAGCAGAAGACAGCTGAGCAGGTCCTGGAGCAAGTGAAGGGAGGCGTCGACGCCAGGCAACTCGGGATCAGGGTGCAGCGCCTAAGAAAGGCTAAAAATCAGAAAGTCGTTCTGAGCTGCACCTCGAAGAAAGAAGCTGTGATGGTTGGCGAGAAAATAAAAAAAGTAAACGAGGACTTGGTGGTTGAGGACGCCGCTAGAAGACTCCCTCTTGTCATAGTGAGGGATGTGATGGCGGTGGACTCAGATGCGCAGATTTTGGAGTCACTGAGGAGGCAGAATTCCAGGATCTACGATGGCCTTGACGCGCGGGAAGGGGCGAAAGTGCGACACCGCATCAAAGCCCGTAACTCCCTACAGTGCCTCGTAATCCTGGAAGTCACGCCCACACTTTGGCGACGCATCGTAGACGCAGGGCGGCTGTATATCGGTTGGCAGCGCTGCCGGGCTGAGGACAAATCCCCCCTGGTACAGTGCAGCCGATGTCTAGGTTTTGGGCATAGTCGAGGCGTTTGCCGAGCCGATGTGCCCGACCTTTGCGCGCACTGTGCCGAACCCGGCCACAATGCGCGAGCATGCCCGAACAGGTCAGCCGCCACACCAAGTCCTCCAGTTTGCGCCAACTGCTGTAAAGAAAAAATGGGGAGCACCGACCACTCTGCATTCAGTGACGAATGCCCTGTGAGAGCCAAGTGGGAAGCAATAGCTAGAGCCTCGGTGAGCTATTGCTAAAGTCTCCACAGGTGTCACCGGAGTAGACGCGAGGTCAGCGATTGAAGATCCGCCGCGGTTATTCTTCGCTCAGAGCAACTTGCGCAAAAGCCGTTGCGCAACCGATGAGTTATTCGGTGTTGCCGTGCATCGTAAGTGTGACGTTCTCTTAGTGCAGGAGCCCTATGTTGGTAGCTTGGGAGAAATGTCGCACCGACCCGGCACCCGAATAATTCAAAAAACGGGAGCTAGAGCGAAGATGGTTAAGGCAGCGGTCGTGATAGTCAACGATGACCTCGTGGTCCAGGTTGACCAGAACTTCGTCACTGAAAACATGGTGGTCGTGACAGTGGCTAAACCCGGGGGAGAAAAGCTTACACTCGTGTCGGTATACTTCGAAGACACCGAGCCGTTAGGGACCTACCTTCTGGCGCTCGAAGAGGCGATAGGCTCCATCGATCGAGCTATAATCGGTGGAGACTTTAATGCTAAGAGTACCTGGTGGGGTAGCTCGGTGGATAACGACAGAGGAAAAGAGCTTCTCGAGTTCCTGTCGTCGTCGGGACTGCATATCGTTAACGAAGGCACAGTCCCGACCTTTGAAGTATATCGTCGTGGCAGACTCTATACCAGCATTGTCGATGTGACCCTGGTCACGGAAGCGCTAATGACCAAAGTCTCGGGTTGGAAAGTAGATCGGATCATAGTCCAGTTGTCCGATCACAACACCATCACTTTTCAACTCGAGACCGCTGCTTCCGAGGGTCCACGACCGATGTCTGCCACCCGAAAATACAACACGAGGAAAGCGAACTGGTCTCGGTTCCGTCGCGCTCTCAAGGAGAAACTGGAACTGCTCGCGATACCAGCTGAGCAGGTAGCCACTCTCGACAAGATCCAGCTAGAGGGCTACATCCAAGGCCTTATGGAGACCGTGACGTTGACATGTGACGAGACCCTCCCCCGGATTAAGCCACGCAAAAAGAAACCGAACCCGTGGTGGGTCAAGGAGCTGACGGAGAAAAAGAAGGAGGTAATCAGGCGAAGGCGGCGCATAAAAGGAGCAAACCCAGCTCGCAAACAGCTAGTGATCCAGCACTACCTGGAGGCGCTCGAGGACTATAAGAGCGCCATAGACCAGGCTCGTATCACTAGCTGGAAGCGGTTTTGTTCCGAGATGACTTCCGACCGAGCATGGGACGGAGCGTGGAAAGTTATCAAACCGAGCACGAGCGCAGGAGTGACAGGTGTTGGCCTCAAGAACGCTCAAGGCGACACCCTGCCCCCGACCGAATCCGCTCGGCTGATAGCTGACACGCTTTTCCCCGATGACTCGCCTGAACAGGATACTCCTGGACAGGCTGAGCTGCGCCAAGTCATCCAAATGCCGCCGCCTTCCGATTGCCTCGCCCCGTCTGGCCCACTGATCACGGGTACGGAACTCCTGGATGTGCTATCAACGATGAACCCTAAAAAGGCGCCGGGAGCCGATGGGCTCACCGCGGATATCTGCAGGGCAGCCATTATAACCGACTGTCAAGTGTTCCTCGCCGTATTCAACAGGTGCCTGGAGGTAGGACTTTTCCCTAAAGTCTGGAAGTCAGCACGGGTTTGTGTCATACCTAAACCTGGAAAGGGGGACTACACAAACCCAAAGGCCTATCGTCCGATAGGCCTACTATCAGTTATGGGAAAAGTCCTCGAGAAACTGTTCAACAACAGACTCCTTTGGCACCTGGAAGCGCGAGGACACCTTAACTCACGGCAGTACGGCTTCATGCCCCAGCGAGGCACAGAAGATGCCCTCTATGATCTAGTGCAACTCATCAAACACGCAGCGCACGAGAAGCACCGGATCGTCGTTGTCGTGTCACTGGACATAGAGGGAGCATTCGATCATGCCTGGTGGCCGTCCATCAGAGCCCAGCTGGTGGCCAAAAACTGTCCTGCAGATATCTACGGTCTGGTGGACAGCTATCTTAGTGATAGGTCCATCACACTGGAATATACCGGCGCCACGGTCAGCAAAACTACGACCAGAGGCTGCGTACAAGGAAGCATAAGCGGACCCCTCATGTGGAATGTCGTTTTAGACTCGCTCCTGGAACGCTTAGAAG
The DNA here is from genome assembly GCA_949820665.1 of Scrobipalpa costella. Lineage (NCBI taxonomy): Eukaryota > Metazoa > Arthropoda > Insecta > Lepidoptera > Gelechiidae > Scrobipalpa > Scrobipalpa costella. The sequence goes on from OX463311.1 coordinate 13,835, forward strand.
GCAATGAAGTCCACGTCCAGGCTTTCGCCGATGACGTGGTACTGGTCGCCTCAGCGGAAACAGTGCAGGAGCTTGAGTCAATGATCAATCCGGTACTCGACACGGTCGCCAACTGGGGCACGGAGCACAAACTCCGATTCTCTCCTCACAAGACCAACCTAATGGTGGTAACGAGGAAGATGAATACTCCCGTGCCCCGAATCACAATGGCGACCGTTCCACTAACACCAGTGGACAATATTCGAGTACTAGGGTTGATCATCGACAAGAACTTGACGTTCCGAGACCACATAGTGGGGGTCTGCGCAAAGGCTGCTACCGTGTACAAGGGCCTGGCAAGAGCCGCTAAGGCTTCTTGGGGATTGCGCCCGGAGATTGTCAGGCACTTGTACATTGGAGCTATAGAGCCGATTTTGCTGTACGCAGCCAGTGTTTGGGTAGATAGCACATCCAGGGGTTACATAGTCAGACGTCTGAGGTCGACACAGCGCTTGTTTGCGATAAAAATCGCCAAAGCCTACCGAACCGTCTCCTATGAATCAGCGGTGACTATTGCGCGACTGTTGCCGATCGAACTGCGGGTGCGAGAGGCGGCCGAGTTATATGCCGTAAAGCGCGGGAGACCCTTACCGGAGGCGGGGGATCGAAGACTGGAGTCTAGGACGCCATTCTTTCGACTACCTCATCCCTCTTCCCGGCTAGAGGTGCGCTACACGGCATTGGACCGCCTCGAGGACGACACACCAGGGGCAAAACCATCTGCCCCCGTCAGTATCTACACTGACGGCAGCAAGATCGAGGGAAAGGTTGGTTGCGCATTCACCTGCTGGCGAGACGGTCGCGAAGTGCTGAGCAAGAAATACCGACTGGAACCGTTCTGCACCGTGTACCAGTCGGAGTTGTTCGCACTTTGCCAAGCGGTACGGCTGACGGTAGAGGATCCTCGCTACAGGGAGAGCGATATCCTAAGCGATTCGCGATCATCCCTGGACGCGATAGCGAACCCGCGGTCCACGGACCCTCTGGTTAACGAGGTCAGGTCGAGTCTGTCGCGGGCAGCTGAGAAGGGCTGCATCGTAAATCTGTGGTGGGTGCGCGCTCATGTGGGCACTGCTGGAAACGAGCGCGCCGATCAACTCGCCAAAGATGCTGCCCTTCGCAAGAAAACAGCTGCAGACTACGACAGATTCCCTCTTTCGTATGCCAGAAGGGTGATACGCCAACGGACCCTGGACGCCTGGCAAGAGGAGTACTCCGCGTCCGAGAAAGGCAGGATAACCAGGCTGTTCTTTCCGGACATACGCGAGGCGTTCCGAGTTATAGGGAAAATTGGAGTATCCTACTGGAAATCGCAAGCGTGGACCGGTCATGGCGGGAACGCCGCGTACCTCTACCGTTTCAAGCGCTGTGACGACCCCAGATGTCAGTGCTCCCCGGACGCTGAGCAGACAATCGAGCACGTCCTGAACGAATGCCCGGTGTATGGAGTCAAGAGGTTGGAACTCGAATTCGAAGTCGATGACAAAGTCTCGACTTTGGCCTGGAGTCACCTCTTGGCTGGGAAGCGTTCAGGACCGAAATTTGCCGATTTCTGTGTCAGCGTCATGAAAGCAGTGGCGCAGAATAATAAGGCCTCCGTGACAAAATAATAACAAAAAAAAAAAGTGAGTAAGTGGGGAAAATAAAATAAAACATTATAAATAAAATAAACGGGCAGAATATTTATAGAAAGTTATTTTAGAATAATAAACTAGTGCTAGTAGGTATTAGAATAGAATTGCAAATTGATATATAAGAATACAATTAAATTGAGTAAATTATTATTTTATAAATTTGACATTATTAATAAAATTAAAGATAGATAAACAAATTAAATATATAGGCAAATATGGAAATAATTAGATACAAAGAAAAGGTAGAATATAAAAAAACATACAAAATTAAACATGACATATTTATATAATTTAGTTTTTTATAAATATACAAGGACCCCGAAAAATTAATATCGGGGGGAAAAACGGCTATAAGAGATTATAAAAAAAAAAAAAAAACCTAACCTAACCTAACCTAACCTAACCTAACCTAACCTAACCTAACCTAACCTAACCTAACCTAACCTAACCTAACCTAACCTAACCTAACCTAACCTAACCTAACCTAACCTAACCTAACCTAACCTAACCTAACCTAACCTAACCTAACCTAACCTAACCTAACCTAACCTAACCTAACCTAACCTAACCTAACCTAACCTATTGCAACTTTGGATTTTTATATCTAAGAAAGTAGATCGGCGGCATATTATTTTTATTCGCAAATATGTTGCGCGCTAACTTGTTTTATAATAATACAAATTTTCGCAAACACAGCCAAAATAGCATAAATTTGGAAAAATTCTCCATATTTTAATTTTTTTCTTAATTACAACATTGACACATATTAATAGTATTTAAATCCAAATTTTCAGATTTTTTTAGGCAAACGAGGCCTGAAACACCGGTTCTTTAGTGCTATTTGTTAATATATACTAAAATATCCAAAAATAATTATTTTTCTCACAATAATAAGTTTCATAACCTTGCTTACCATCGGTACAGACCCAAAGACTGGGTTTCCAGCCTCAGAAACAACGATTTTGGCTTTTCCACCCCCTAAGAGGGTGAAAGACTCAAAACTTTGAAATTCTGTGGTTCGAGTTCTGCAATAGATAGAGAAGCGTAGTTTCCGGCTATTAGCTTGGTTTTTGCAGCGAAATTTTTCAAAATTAACGTCTGTAAATTTCAGGAACTTTACAGTCCTGAAATATTTTGGCTCCGAAAATAGTTTATAATCATAGTCTGGGCATGGGGTCTCACTCCGAAGAACAGTAAATAGCTTCTAAAAAATATCAGCAGATGGCGCTAAGGGTAAGACGGGCAGGTCATTCTAAATAAAAGTTTACATAAAGCAAGTATTTTGTTTCTAAAGCCAGCAAATATATTGTTTAATAAATAATTCTGATTACCCTGAGCATTAAAAATCGTATAATATGCTCATTTTTAAAAAGTTTTAGATTAAAAGTTTCTTTTCAGCGGCTACTCTAGCGACACCCACACAGGAGTGTCAAGGATATGGAGTTTTTCGACTTTCGCTCAAACCCTAAACACATACAGGTAGTACCAACCATTCACCAATAGATGTCACTGGTACAATTATCGATCCACAGATGAAATTAATATACCTACATCGAGCGGTTGCCGTTTATGTGTTATGATTTTACTTTTAGAGACCCTCGCACATTGAATTATGAAAAAAACAATAAAACAAAAATTAAAGTATGAATATTGTATCTTATTTATAAAACTCACTTGCTTTCCGCCCCGCGGTTTCACCCGCGATTAAATGAATTTTCTCGCGGAAATAAAGTATTTCTCTGCGTTAACGGTTAGCCTGTTGCTATGTCACTCATACATATATACACATATATAATCACGACTTTATCACGCCTAATGGGGTATGCAAAGCGTAAACGACCTAAACAAAGGTCGTTCCGACATGTCTGACAAAGTTTTGAGGGTTATTTAAAGATAGATTTTAATTTTTAGGCAGTTTCATGTAGTGACAGGTTGCCAGCTCATCGCCTGAATTGCAATATACTGAAACCCTCGGATTGCTCAGCTGGTTTTTCCAGCATGCCCGGGAGGAAATTCGGCTGGGAGGAAATGTTATCAGCAGTGATCGGAATAGGTAGAGTATATTTACCTAAACTTCTAAAAAGAAGAGAGGAAAATGGAGACTTCCTTACTACTAAAACTTTTTCGGGACATCTTGCGGGACATCACATAAGTAAGCTAGAAATATACTTTGAACCATGGCATTTAATTCTATGGACAAATACAAGCTAAAAATATACTTGGTGATTTTCGGCTACAGTGTCACATTGCCTAGATATTTTGAATTAAAGATTCTCTTAATTTATAGCTTTAAAACGGCTGTGTGTAGGAAAAAATGTTAAGGGAAAAAATTATCGCGTAATTTGTGTTCTATAATTTCTTTATAGGTGTCAACATCGTTGGAGTTATAGAAACCAAGATATTTACGAAAAACCGTTTTAACGATATCTGACAGTTTTCATATTATGGACGATGTTAGTTATGTTTTAAGCTGGTCAACAAATCAGATAATTCAAAATAAATTTGAAAAAGTTTTAAACAGAATTCCGGACTACGATTTTATTACAACAATAAGTGAAAAAATTGTAAAGGGAATCGAAGTAGATGACGAAGTATTTTTTAAATATGCTCCTCTTACATCTGTAGATGTTGAAAGGTCCTTTTACACCTATTAGTGGATTTCAAGTGTAAAAAGGAATAGACTTAAACCGGAAAATATAGAAAAAATAATGCTCATCTACTTCAATTCCCTGCAAGAAAGCAATATTTCGTCAGTATCTTCAGATTCTGTCACTGAAGACGAAGACATTGACGACATATAAAATATATTATTTTTTAAGTAAAATTAATCGCGTTTACGATGTACCTTACGTGATCAGGTTTTTTTTACTACATTACATGAATAATTGTCTACTTTAATAAAAATAAGCTTTATTTAAATTTTTATTGGTTCTTTGATTTATACCTTAAGATACAAAAAACAAATTTAATTTTTATCATTAAAAACTACAAAAAACAAAATTCATATTTCGAAAGAGGTATGATTGTATCTGGCATACTAAATATTTTACCGATATTTAACTGAGATTTGGTTCAAGTTGGCTGGCGTACGATCAACCGTGTGACGTTTGAACATGAAATAAATATAAAACAAAATATTACATTACCAAGACACATTGATCTAAAGATTGCGATTTGGTCGTTTGGCCATAGATAACCGGTCAAAAAGGGCCTACTATTCCTCTACTAGTTCTATTATGTGGCGTATAGTCACGTATAATACAGAAATGCATAAATTCAAGCCTCATTTCCTATTGTTCGATTATTTTATGACTTGCTTTATTTGCATTTGATTTTATCTTGCAAAGTTGACGGTTCGAAATTCGGAAACAAATGCCATTCATTTACAGCACGTGTTTTTTCAGTGTTTTTTTTTACCTGGTATCACTTTTCAGGTAAAAATAATTAGTGCAAGCCTTTTGACAATTGAGCTTTTTTTGTGTAATTCTATTTAATCGCTTTGTTTACGAAGTTTTTGTTTATTTGTGAATAAACAGCACTTATTTAAAAGCATATTACTATCAGTGCAAGCCTTCTAACAATTAAAATTACTTTGTGTGTTTTATATCATACTCTTTACGGCGTTGTTATCAATGTTTGACTAAGGGGAACTTATTAAAAGCATCGGTTCATCTTAATCGAACCCAGGACTTTTCACAGATTTATTTCGGCGTACGAAATGGTGCCTTAAAAAAACCAACAAGGAATATAAGCTATTCAAGGTCAAATGTAAAAATAAAACAATTTTTCGTAAATATCTTGGTTTCTGTAGCTCGTACGATGTTGACACCTATGAAGAAATTATACAGCACATAATTTGCGTAATTTTTTCCTCAATATTTTTTTTCCTACACACAGCAGTTTTAAAGCTATTAAGTAAGAAAATCTTGAATTCAAAATATCTAGGCAATGTGACACTGTAGCCAAATATCACCAAGTATATTTTAACCTTGTATTTGTCCATAGAATTAAAAACCATGGTGCAAAGTATATTTCTTGCTTACTTATGTGATGTCCCGCAAGATGTCCCGCAAAAAGTTTACGTAGTAAGGAAGTCTCCATTTTCCGTTTCTGTTCTTAGAAGTTTAGGTAAATATACTCTACCAATTCCGATCACTGGTTATCAGCCATAGCGTTATAATGTCATGGTCATAGTCAATCGATACATAAAGTGTTGCCCTATACCCTAAATGCCGTGTGAAAATATTTCCCGAGGGAATAAGATCTTATACTACGGTAAAAAATTGCCTTTGTCCGTTTCATCTATCACCATGCCACCACATTTCATCAAAATGCGTTCAGAATTTAAGGCGTGAAAGAACAACAAACAAACAGATAGACGGAGCTACTTTCGGATTTTATAATATTTGTATAGAGTATGGAATATGGATAGTATGTATTTTTCTTACGATCAGCAGGAAAACTGTTTCTATATTTGTTTAATTTACCAACAAGAAATCATTCACAATCTTCTTCCATGCTGGCCTGTAAGCGAGAGAAAAACATAGAATGTGCCAGATGTATTTCCTCCCGGGCATGCTGAAAAAAACCAGCTAAGGGATCCGAGGGTTTCTGTATATTACAATTTAGGCGATAGGCTGACAACCTGTCTTAGATAACCCTCAAAACTTTGTCCGACGTGGCGGAACGACCTTTGTTTAGGTTGTTTACGATCTGCCTACCCCATTAAGAACAAAGGCGTGATGTATGTATGTACAAAACATTGACATGGCCACGATTCGGCGTAGACTATATTTAACTAACATAAAGAATATAAATATTAGATTAACTTACTTTTTTTCTCTCACTATCTATAAGAGCTATTTTTATATTATTAATTATTTAAGAATCTTTAAAAGAATACATATTTTAATTAAAACATATTTCGAGTAAATTGTAGCTGTAATGAAAAGACATGATTGCCTGCTGCCTAAAACAAATCATATCGATTCTTAAACCTTGCTTGGTAACACCTTTTACTTCGATGTGTTCTTAAAATGTCAAAGATATTTATGTTAAATAGTGATAAATATACATACATATAGTCACGCCTCTATCCCTAGTGATAAATATATTTTTATTAAATTAAAATTAACCTAATGAAACATACTTAAGTTTAAGTTTTAGTTGCTTTGAGATACTTGTCGTTAATTTTATTAAGTTTACCTATAGATTGTCTTCTGAAAGTTGTAAGCAAAATTCCGAAACTTGGTTTATTCCTAATTCTATGAATCTCAATTTCTGACCCACTGTGCAGCGTTGGCACCGCAAGTGGCGTCGTTGCCATTCAGTGCGGGCCCGCGCGCAACGTTGCCGGTCAACGTATGAATGGGTAAATGCGAATCCGCTCCGTTGATTCCGAAATTTGTAAAAATTACATACTTATATGTATGTTTTTTAGATCTTATTTCTCCTAAACGAATTAATGAAGAAATCATATATATATTTTCCTGCTAATTATGTCGATATTCTACTTGTTGTTTACGTTACTATTAAAAAAAATATACTCATTGATGAACCATAACAACTTCATGGGTAGCTTTTATTCGCAACTCAGTTCACCGGCGGGATGGCGCGTTGGTTAGTTGGTCGGGTTTCAGCGCTGTGATTATCCGGATCGAGTCCAATCGTTGATTGAAAATACAACTTCCTTTTTGTTAGAAACATTTATTTAGTATTAGTTTTTCTTTCTTTTACTTTTTAAGGTAAATATTTTACTGTCATACTACTGTTCAATTTATTACTTTTAAAGTGTATTTAAGGCCGATTTCTATTCTATTAATAAGAACCATCTTGATAAATAAAAATAGAGGCTCAAAATAGTGATAAGTGGAAGGAGACCAGGTGAAAAAAAGTAAAAGTAACAATCGTGTAAAGCAGTTTATTAAATTTATAAATGATAGCACCTAATATGATTGTAGAGTGTACGTAGTCAGCAGAGGAGACATCTGGTCAGGCCCGCTCGAAACGAAAGAGATCATTTCAGGAAATTATTGATAAACTTTAATAAAATCTCGCTTATTTGCACGATTCACTTACTGCAATAAATATACTAAACCACATTAAAATTCATACATAATTTCCTGAAACAATCTCATCCGTTTCGAGCGGACCTGCCCTGCAATAGCCTTTGCTGACAGTACATAAGATAAGTTTCATTATTCAATCTCTTACAAATTACATACTAAAACTGCTAATATCTGTGCTCTGGCGCAGCGTTCACTTCTCTCTTACCGCCATCTAGTAGTCCAGTAGAAAATTACGTACTTCGAACGTGCATTGTACCTACGTGGGGCCATCTGTGATCACGGCAAAATATTATGACCGAACACTTCCCGCTGTGGTCTGTCACGTGGTACCGTTGCGTCAGATTGTACTAAAATCTTGCGGCCCGTCACTCGGCCCGACTTATGGCGGACCAGTTTTGTTGTATGACATTAGGCATCTGTACTAGTATAGTATTATATTATCTGTGGTCTGGGTGCCCCTGATCTGTCAATCCAAAACCACGTTCAAATAGGACCAGAAACAACGACGTTACAAGTACTTTAAGTCGACGTTTGACAGTTCGGCGGCCATCTTGGTTTTGTTTAAATATAAATTACTCCTGAACCAAGGGTCCTGGAAACTTGTGCTTTTGGATCTGGGTTTATCGGCTCCATTTCTCACCGTAGTGGATTTTTCAGGAGGCTAACTCTTGAAAAAATATTATCGCCTGAAAACATTTTTAAATAATAATTTAGGTCCTTCAGACATAAAATAAAGAAACCGCGTCTCTCTGTGACGTCCGGGGCCGAAGATACGGGCCTTCAGACTATCACTTTGACAGCTGTGGCGGCCATTTTGAAAAGTTTAAACATCACGTGTCTCCGCTCCCCGTGGTCGTAGAGAGCTGTAGTTTCCACGATTACCCTTAGAATAGTAATTCCCGTCATATAAAATTAGTTTCAGTAAAATCCAGGCGAAAAGATTTTCGGGGCCTGAAACTTTCAGAAATCAATAGCCACTCCAACAAGAACTCCTGCAGTCGAAACCCCATCTCAATCCAACAACTGGAACCGGAGTTATTCCTTCTCAAACTTCTCAGAGGGTAGGGGGTGCAACAACCCCCTAGATTTTAAAGACCCATATCTTCGGTTCTAGTCAAGCTACAGCTCCGATCTTGGGGTCCTACAAGAGGGCTCAGTGAGACCTTCATTTATAAAGTGCGAATGAATCTCTACATAGAGCAATTTACAAAAAGGACTCTATAGTGGTAAAAAATTGCAGTAGAGAAAAAAAAAATCATATATATATTTCGTCCACACAATAACCTGACACAGCTCAAAAGTGCTGACAACCCCAGATTTACAGGGTCTCTATATAGAGTCCAATATACTTATTATAACTCGTCGATTTTATTATTTTATTTTAATTATATTTCGGTTTATTGCCGTGACTAAACTCTAACTCTACAGTTAGTTGTTAAATATTGACTGAACTTACGCACTCTCATCCCTCACATCCTCTGACACGTGGCTATCTACACCACACAAACGATGGAGGGACATAAACAAATGACAAAACCGACAGGTTCGGCAAACGCATCGACTGCGTCGACAGTAAAAGGGACAAACACGAAGAAAGTTAACCCGACTCTACCATCTGACAAATCTCGCAGCCCCAAATTTGATGTGGCCGGAGGAACAAGCGTGACATTAAGGGTCGAGGCAAACAGACTGTTTCAGTCAGGGAAATCTCAACTTGAACAATCCGGGAACATAAAAACAACTATAAAAGAACATGTAGCCCTCAGTCTCGCCGGCCTTTATGAGATAACTCTCTCTTTGTTGGAGAAAAATAATATCCTCCAAGAGCAAATCAAGATCAACGCCGCGGGATTTGAAGAGGAGAGAAACAGACTAAAACAGGAATACGAGGCGAAACTGCAAAATCGCTCCCCAAAAAAGACGGTTCCTTCCACTCAAAATCCAAGGAAGGAGGAAAATAAGGAGGTCCTACAAGAAATCAGTGCCCTTCGCAACCTGATTATACAGGACGTGGTGGAGAACCTAAACCGCACACCCCAAGTTGCCCTGAACATAAAACTAGATGAAATAAAACGCAACGTCATCGACAATCAAAAGCTGATTGTGGAATCCCAGGGACAACTCAGGGACATTGGCTCCAATATAGAAGGTTTCAGGGCAGAAGTCAAGAAGGTCACATACGCTGAAATAACAGCAACTCCCGCCCATCTGAAGAGCACAACTTCCACTCTGAAACAAAAAGCACCCACTCAAACACCTCTGCACTCAGTGGTGATCTCATCTGGTGATGACAGGATCACGAGTGCAGATGTCATAGATAAAATCCGGATAGCAGTAGACGCTAAATCCAGCGGGCTTAGAGTGGAACGATTACGTAAGGCTAGAGACCAAAAAGTGGTGCTCGGATGCAACACCAAAGAGGAACTGGACCGGATAACAAACCGGATACACAACTCAGGACAGCAACTAAAGGTGGAGGGAGTCTAAAACAAGGACCCAATGGTGAGACTGAAGGACGTGCTGACCTATAACACTGACGAAGACATAATAAAGGCCATCAAAAATCAGAACAAACATCTACTGGACAACATTGCCACAGATGAACAGCGCATGGTGGTAAAATTCAGGCGTAGAACAAATAACGAACACACCAACCACGTTATTTTACAAATGTCTCCTCAGATCTGGTCACGTTTAGTGGAAGTAGGGAAGGTCCACATAGACTTACAGCGCGTTCGAGTCGAAGACCAATCGCCGTTGGTCCAATGCTCACGGTGCCTTGGGTTCGGACACGGTCGCAAATACTGCACGGAAGCCACTGATGCATGCAGTCACTGCGGTGAAGCACACTTAAGGGCTCAGTGTCCAGACTGGCTGGCAGACACGCCCCCATCATGCCGCAACTGTGTCCGTGCGAAGGTAGACAAAACGGACCATAATGCGTTTGACAACGAATGTCCGATAAAGTCAAAGTGGGACAGATTGGCCAGATACAGCGTTGCGTACTGCTAAGGGCCCTCCACGAACATCATATGGAGATACCGAACCGAACGAAGTCGCGAGATGTAGGTTTGTCCAATCAAATCTGCAAAGGAAAAAACTGGCGCAACAAGAACTAATACTCCACGCTCAGCAAACAAAGATCAGCGTAGCCCTAGTACAAGAACCCTATGTTGGAGCAGCCGGTGAGGTAACGCAGCATGCAGGTTATAAAGTAATACAAAAAATAGGCCCAAGGGACAAACCAATCAAAGCAGCGGTTGTGGTTCTAGACGAGGATATTGATATCATCCTTTGCCCTGAGCTAACAACGGAAAACATTGCTGTGGCTACTCTCCAAACGGAGACTTGGAAATTCACAGTGGTCTCCATGTATTTTGAAGACTCGCAACCCATGGAACCGTACCTGGATCATTTGAAAGAGATTCAAAGAAAGTTCAATGGTAAAATTATATTGGGAGGAGATATAAACGCATGGAGCCCCTGGTGGGGAAGTGTAAGAGAAGATCTGAGAGGAGAAACAGCAATGGGAACTTTTGAAGAAATGAGCCTGCACGTGCTAAACGAGGGTAATGAACCGACCTTCCATACCTTTTGAAACGGAAAGGAATACAGCAGCATAGTAGACGTTACGGTGTGCAGTGACGATATCCTGAACTTGGTGGAAAACTGGAGAGTGGAAGTGGGTGTAACCAGTTCAGATCACAACGCAGTAACCTTTGACATTAGGGTGAGTAAAACCAGGAACAAAACAATTAACTTAAAGACTACTAGAGTTTACAATACCACAAAGGCAAAATGGAAAGATTTTATAAATAAACTCAAACAAAATCTTGAAAAAAGTAAAATAACAAAACATGCCATAGACAAAATCACTAATAAACAAGCACTAGAGGAAACAGTTGAGAAATACACAGACAACATACATAAGTCTTGTAAAGATACAATACCTCTAAAAAAGAAAAGAAAAATTATATACTTACCCTGGTGGACCGAAGAATTGCAGCAGATGAAAAACGACGTCACCAGGTAGAAAAGAAGAATCCGCTGGGCTGCACCGTTGAGGAAGAAACACGTCGCAGAGCTGTACCTGAAAGCAAAAGAAGAATATGAGAAGGAAGTGGAAAGAGTACAAATAGAGAGCTGGAAGGCGTTTTGCACAAAACAAGACCGAGAAAGTCTCTGGGACGGGGTTTATAGGGTCATCCGTCAGACTGGGAAAAGGCAAGAGGACACACCGCTGGTGCACGAGGGCAAAGCACAGGACGCAGACCAGTCAGTGAGACTACTGGCGCAGACATTCTTCCTCGAGGACGTGAAGGAAGAGAAGACAGAATACCACAATCAGGTACGGGAAGAAGCTGACGGGATGGGACAGGCCAGGGAGGGAGACACGCGGGATCCGCCTTTCACTTTGCTACGGGAAATGCTTGATTCTGCATTAAGCTTTAACCCTAAGAAAGCGCCAGGGGGAGATGGACTCACTGCAGACATTTGCGCAGCAGCGATACAGGCTCAACCAGAGATAGCTTTGGCACTTTTTAATAGGTGCTTGGAGCTGTCCTGTTTCCCTAAATCGTGGAAAAGCGCAACAGTGATCGTACTCCGAAAACCCGGAAAGACGGACTACACACACCCGAAGTCCTACCGACCTATAGGTCTGCTCCCATTAATGGGAAAAATCCTCGAAAAAATGACGGTTCGGAGGATCAGGTGGCATACACTCCCACGTTCCAACCCGAGACAGTACGGTTTTGTCCCTCAACGCAGTACAGAAGACGCTCTCTATGATCTGGTGCAAACAATCCGCGTAAACCTGGAAAAAAAGAAAATTAACATCTTAGTTTCACTAGACATAGAGGGCGCTTTTGACAGTGCCTGGTGGCCGGCCATAAAGTGCCGGCTGATACAAAAGAAATGTCCCTACAACACAAGAGCCCTGGTTGAGGATTACCTGGACCACAGGACAGTACACGTCCGATATGCTAACAAAGAACACACGCGAAGTACCAATAAGGGCTGCGTTCAGGGTTCCATAGGAGGTCCAACTTTTTGGAACCTTCTCCTGGATCCGCTCCTGGACGAGCTAGACCGAATGGATGTGTATTCACAAGCATTTGCGGACGATGTGGTCCTTGTGTTCTCAGACCATACAGCAGAAGCTCTGCAAACCAAAATTAACAGTGTGCTTGCCCGTGTGTATGAGTGGGGCTGCATGAATAAACTCAAGTTCGCGGCCAACAAAACTCATGCGATGCTCATTACGAGAAAACTAAAACATGACACCCCAATCATACACATGGGTGAAGTACCCATTCAGATTGCAGACGAAATCAAAGTGCTGGGTCTGACCATCGACAGAAAACTCAGATTTGAGTCCCACGTGGCGAAAGTCTGTGCAAAGGCAGCAAACGTAGGTAAGCAACTCGCTAGAGCAGCAAAATTAGAGTGGGGAATGAGCCCTGAAATTATCAGGACCATTTATGTTGCCGTGGTAGAGCCCATCATGTTATACGCGGCCAGCGTATGGGCCCCTGCCGTGGAGAAAGTGGCCATACAAAAACAGTTGGCAACTATACAAAGATGTTTTGCCCAAAAAATAATAAAAGCGTACAGAACTGTCTCCCTCAACGCTGCAACAGCAATTTCGGGCATCATCCCGCTGGACCTAAGAGTGAGAGAAGCAGCGCAACTCTACGAGGCGAAAAGAGGAAAGCCGATTCCAGTGCTAAAGGATAGAGAACTGGAAGTGAAAGTCTGTTTCCTCCAGGCGCCGCATCCGGCTGACGAAATTATAGTGGAGTACAAATGTCTCACAGACATGGAGCCCGAAACAGTGCTCGAGCATGACATACCTGAGACAAGAATTTATACGGACGGCAGTAAAATCAATGGTGGAGTAGGCGCGGCGTACACCTGCCAGCGAGGAGATAAGGAGGTGAGAACTAAGCGGATGATACTGGACAAAAGCTGCACTGTCTTCCAAGCTGAACTCTACGCCCTCTACCAAGCTACAGAGCTGATACGTAGCATGCGTGGAAATGAAGCAGTAGCAGTGCTAAGCGACTCCAGATCTAGTCTCGACCTAGTTAAAAACCCCGATACCTACCACCCACTTGCCTTCCAGATACGCCGAAATCTGCAGGAGATCCAGGAAAAAAGACAAAAGGTCCAACTTTACTGGATTAAGGCTCACGTAGGAATCCCCGGTAACGAACGCGCCGACGAGCTGGCGAAAAGTGCTGCCAATAATAAAAAATGTGCCGCCCAGTATGACAAAATTCCCATCTCATTTGTCAAACGTTCGATTCGGGAAAGCAGCGTCCAGAGATGGAACGACAGGTATACCACGGGAACCACGGGAGCGACCACCAAAAAGTTCTTCCCGGATGTACGCTTTGCACACAAAGTCGCAAAAAAGACAGCTACGACATACTTACTGACGCAAGCGCTGACTGGCCACGGTGGGTTCGCGGCATACCTACATAGATTTAAAATCAAGGACAACCCTACCTGCTTCTGTGACTTAGGAGACGAGACAATCGAACACCTCTTGTTTGACTGCCCAGTGAATGGCCTACACAGACACGACCTGGAGCAGCAGTTTAACATGAAGTTGGACACTGAACATCTGCCAACGTGGATGTCCAGTACAAACTCCAGATCGTTCCTGGTAGAGTTCATAGATAAAATAGTAAAATCGGCCAATTTAAGAAATAAATAAACTTAGATATAAATCACTTAGAAGTAAGAAAAATATGTATTCTTTATATTTGCTTATATAATAAAATACATATGTTGTAATTAAGACTCCTAAAAATAAGTTACAAATTAAAAGATAAAAAGAGATGTAAAAATAAGAGGAAAAAAAAAAAAAAAACAAGAGAAAAAAGATTGAAAAAAAATAAAAAAATAGCAGTAAGTCAAACCTGATATTCTGGTGTAGAGTTATACTTTAAGGATAGCAATTTAAGTATAGGCGCAAGCGCCGATGCGTTATTTTAATTATAGGTTATAAGAAAATTAGATAAAATATACATATGTATGTATATTGTTTAAATTCAATATGTAATGTGTTAATTTTGTAAAAGAAAAAAATATATGTTGTACAAGGTCCTTAGTCAGAGAACTGAGGGATTGAAGTAGAAATGTTAGGAAAGTTAGCAAATGGGGGTTTTTAGTCGGTAGAAGTCCGACACTACCTGGGTTCCCTTCCCAGGTGTCCATGAGGATTTTCCTCCATTTGCTGACTCTCTTAGGATAGGAAAAAAAAAAAAAAAAAAAAACCTAACCTAACCTAACCGCTTGAGGCGGCCATTTTGTCCGCCTGCAAACCCGTGCTCCTATTGAAACGCGATTTTTTTCATATGACTGCCCATCACAAGGCCTATAGAATAAAATATAGAGATTGACTCTAGATAGAGCAATTCATAGTTTTCGACACAAATCGGACAAATACCCAACTTTCTGGTATTCTTAAGTAGTAAAAGCACTATAGGAAGTGTAGTGTAGTGTAGTTACAATACTGAGCCGCTCTATATAGAGCAAATACAATCTTGTTTTTATTTTATAATTTATATTTACTAAATGTAAGACTTGTCTCTGTCCTTTACAGGCAGTGCAAATTAGACGTAACATTCTGTTAATATATATACGAGTATATATATACTTTTTGATATTTTATTTTTTGTTCTCTTCGACTCAAGGTACTCTGTTGCTTTTGACTGTTGATTTTTATCAATAGTTGCTTTAATTTTATTGTTGCCCTTATCTGAACTTAATTCTATACCTGACTGGAGCAGATAAATTGACAGGACTTTTTACTAACGTAGTTCTGTGAAATGAAAAAGAGCATGATGACTAAAAGAACCCCGGTGAAAGCCGCCATTGATGCATCGACTTCCACACCAAGCGTGAAGGAGAAAGTAGAGCATTTTGGTGGTATTGCTCCCCCCAAGGTCAAAACTCTGCCCCCTACAAAAAAGGATATTAAAACAAGTAACGAACCCTCCCAATCAGTTACAGACACGGCTTCAAAGTTTTATGACGACGCTATAAATCAAATGGAACAGTCAGGAAATCTCAAACTGACAATAAAAACAACTGTATTACATTGTCTGAAAGGACTGTACAATCTTATAGTGAAGTCCCAAGACGAAAATAAGCACTTGCTGGAACAAGTGAATATCCTTAAGTCCTTCTCCGAAGGAGCTTCACAGAGGGTTAATACAGACATCCTGGAAGCAAAAATGGATAACATATTGGGGGAAGTACGAGCGGCTAGAGAAGTCCTGATAGCGGAAGTCCAAGAACTTAAACTGACCACCTCCACTCTGCCAAATATCGACCAGCTCCTTGAAAATACCCGCGAGCAGGCAAAAATTATGCCAGATCTGAAACAAGTAGTAGCAGAAGTAAGATCTGAGCTACAGGAATTCAAAACTACTGCGCCTAAGTATCCAACTTACGCACAAATGGCAGCGAGGAGACCAGATGTACCAAAGGTCCCAATGCACTCAATCATCGTGTCGTCACTGGATGAAAAAGACTCCTCGGAAGAGGTCATTAACAAGGTGAGACAGGCAGTAGATGCTAAGACCAGCGGCATCAGAGTCGACACGATGAGAAAAGCAAGAGATCAAAAAATAATTATTGGCTGTCAGGACAAGTCCAACTTGGACAAAATAAAGGACAAAATAGGTAAATTACAGACGAATTTGAATGTCGAGGATGCTGCATTCAAACCAACCAACACAGACGAAGACATACTGGCAGCGCTCAAAAATCAGAACGCACACCTCATAAGAGACATCCCAACGGAAGATCGAGTCGCGCACATAAGGTACAGACGAAAAACCAGAAACCCGCATCTCTGCCATGTCGTTGTGCAGGTCTCTCCGAAACTGTGGCAGAAGCTTACGGCAGCGGGGAGGATGCATGTTGACCTGCAAAGAGTTGTGGTTCAGGACCAAACGCCGCTTGTTCAGTGCTCTATATGTCTGGGTTATGGGCACGGCCGGAAGATATGCAAAGAGACTCAACCCAGATGCAGTCACTGTGGGGATTTGCACATGAAAGTCGACTGCCCAGTTCAGGCTGAA
This sequence comes from Scrobipalpa costella, assembly GCA_949820665.1. NCBI lineage: Eukaryota > Metazoa > Arthropoda > Insecta > Lepidoptera > Gelechiidae > Scrobipalpa > Scrobipalpa costella. The sequence goes on from OX463311.1 coordinate 30,677, forward strand.
GCACCAAACTGCATCAATTGCAACCGAGCTGGAAACGAGCGAACCGAACACAACAGCTTTGATAGAGAGTGCCCAGTACGCAAGAGATGGGACAATCTTGCACGAATGAGTGTAGCATACTGTTAAAATTGTCCCGGGGACCAGTGGTAAAAAACATATAGTAATCCAAGCCAACCTTCAGAAGAAACGCCTTGCCTTACAGGAACTTATACTAGAAGGCCAAAATAGAAAAATCTGCTGGGCAATGCTGCAGGAGCCATACGTGGGAAGTACTGGCGAAGTGAAACAGCACCAAGGCACCCGAGTTATACAAAAAGTACAGAGGGTAGAGGCACCGATCAAGGCGGCCATAGTGGTGTTCGACGATCGGGTGGAAATTAGGGAAAAACCCACACTCACTACTGAAAACATCGCTGTGGCTATCCTTAGGACAGCCGAGTGGGAGGTCGGGGTCATCAGTTTTTATTTTGAGCCTAGCGAACCGATTGAGCCTTACATTGAGTCCCTAAAAACTATATACGAATCCTTGGGTACGCCAAATATATTGATTGGTGGTGACGGAAATGCGTGGAGTACGTGGTGGGGTGGAATCTCAGAAGATCATAGGGGAGTGGCGCTGTCTGGTGCCATTGAGGAAATGGGTCTGCATATCCTGAACAATGGCACTGAGCCCACATTTGAGACAGTCCGCGGTGGCATAGTGTTCAAAAGTCATGTAGACCTGACGGTCTGCACTTCGGCAAACCTAAACCTTGTCGAAGACTGGAGAGTCGACAAATCGATCACAAGCTCTGATCATAATGCCATCATGATAAGTCTCACCCTGCAGACCCCGACGAATCCACGTCCAAATCAGTCCACAAGGAAATACAGCACTAAAAAGGCAAAATGGGTAGACTTCGGAAACGACCTCAGGAATATATTAAAAGAAAGAGAGCTGACTACTGATAGGGTTCAGGGGATAAACCATGAAACAGACCTAGAAAAAACGGTTAAAGAATATACGGAAAGCGTTACCGAAACCTGTGACCAAAATGTTCCTAGAATTAATAAAAAGCCGAGAAAAAACTTCCCCTGGTGGACTGAGTTACTTCAGGAGATGAAGCTGGACATGGTCAGGAAGAAGAGAAGGATTCGCTGTGCTGCTCCGCGCCGAAGATCACATGTCATCGAGGAATACGTCATGGCCAAGTCGGAATACGAAGAAGAGGCTAAACGGGCACAAACACAGAGCTGGAAGGAATTCTGCTCCACTCAAGAGAGAGAGAGTATGTGGGACGGGATCTATCGAGTCATTGGATGCACGGCCAAAAAATCTGAAGATTTGCCCTTGGTCACGGATGGCAAGACATTGGACCCAGTTGAATCGGCCCAATGGCTTGCACTGACCTTCTTTCCCGAAGACACATCAAAGAGTGATGACCTGGACCACCAAGCGATCAGACTAAGGGCGAACAAAATTGGAGAATCCATGCAAAACGATAAGATGGATCCCCCTATTACCATGACGGAGCTTATTCTAGCGATGACCAGCTTTAACCCAAAAAAAGCCCCGGGTATTGACGGCTTCACGGCGGACATCTGCATGGCAGCGATAAACGCGGATAGAACTCTTTTCCTTGCTATTTTAAATAAGTGCCTTGAGCTGTCGGTCTTTCCATCGCCATGGAAGGAGGCGGCGGTGGTGATTCTGCGCAAACCATGCAAAGAGAACTATACCGTCCCAAAGTCCTACAGACCAATCGGACTACTCCCAATTCTGGGGAAGATTTTGGAGAAAATAATGATAAGAAGGGTCAGATGGTACACTTTACCCAAACTAAACACCAGACAGTATGGTTTCGTGCCACAGCGCAGCACCGAGGACTCCCTCTATGACTTAATGCAACACATCAATAAAACTCGAAAAAGCAAATTGATCAGTGTCATAGTGTCATTGGATATAGAGGGAGCCTTCGACAGCGCCTGGTGGCCCGCCATCAAATGCCAACTGTTGGAAAAAAGATGTCCTCAGAATCTACGCCGATTGGTCTGTAGCTACTTCAACGAGCGTTACGTGAGGGTGAGGTATGCCGGTCAGGAGTATCGGAAAAGTACAAACAAAGGGTGCGTCCAGGGTTCCATCGGTGGCCCTCTTTTCTGGAACCTCCTCTTGGATCCTCTCCTGAATGACCTTGTGGAGAGAGGGGTATACGTTCAGGCGTTTGCGGACGATGTGGTGATGGTGTTTTCCGGCCATACAGCCCTAGATATCGAAAATAAGGCTAATCCGGTCCTTACGTATGTGCATGAGTGGGGGGTCAAAAACAAGCTGAAATTTGCAGCCCACAAAACGAATGCAATGGTTGTAACGAGAAAGTTGAAATTTGACAACCCGCGCCTGCGCATGGGTGGGACCGACATAGCACTGGTCGACCAGATTAAAATATTGGGACTGATTGTAGATAACAAACTGACTTACAACCAACACATAGCACACGTCACAAGGAAAGCTATTAACATCTACAAGCAGCTCTCAAGAGCAGCTAAAATCTCATGGGGCTTGAACCCGGAGATCATCCGCACTATATATGTCGCAGTGATTGAGCCGATCGTACTGTATGCGGCTAGCGTCTGGGCTGCAGCAAAATAAAAAACAAACAGACAAAATAAAAGTGCAAAACATGCTCCACACTGTGCAAAGAGGCTTTGCCCAAAAAATATGTAAGAGCTATCGCACTGTGTCCTTGAACGCTGCTCTACTACTTGCCCGAATACTACCTCTTGAGCTGAGGATCAAGGAGTCAGCTCATCTGTACGAAGCTCGGCGTGGCAAACCACAGCATGACCTCCTTGGAGATCGTGAAGTGGAGGAGCGAATATGCTTTATGCAGGCACCTCATCCCGCAGCAGAAATGAGCCTAGACTTTGTCTGCCTGGAGGACGATTCTGAGGAAACCAGGGATATTCACAATATATCAGGACTTACCATGTACACCGATGGTAGTAAAATGGACGGAAAAGTGGGAGCCGCTGTTACTGTATGGGAAGGTGGACGGGAGCTAGTAGGGAAAAAAATCAAACTGGAAGGCTACTGCACAGTATTCCAAGCGGAACTATATGCACTACTTCGTGCCACTGAAATGGCCCTCGACCATCGGGATAAAGCAGTGATTAATATCATGAGCGACTCGAGATCATCACTAGAGTTGCTCTGAAACAGCGATTCGTACCACCCGCTGTCATTCCAGATTCGAAGGAATATTAAAACCATCCACAGTTGCAACCGTTCCGTGCGACTGTTCTGGATAAGGGCTCATGTGGGAGTAGAAGGCAACGAGAGAGCTGACGAGCTAGCCAAAGAAGCAGGTAAAATGAAAGTCAAGCCCCATTATGACCGTTGTCCGCTGTCATACATAAAGCGTGTTCTCAGGTCCAGAACGGTCGAAACCTGGGGAGAAACATACTAAACAGCGGAAACCGCTTCCGGAACAAAGTTGTTTTTCCCCTGCGCACTCACAGCATACCGGCTCATACCGAAAATAAAGCTGGACCCGACGCTTGTACAGGTGATGACAGGCCATGGAGGTTTCGCAGCATACCTACACAGGTTTAAATGCAAAGACAACTCATCTTGCATCTGCGACCCAACCAAGGAAGAGTCAGTCACGCACCTTCTGATCGATTGTCCTCAGCATCTGAAGGAAAGATTCGAGGTAGAAACGGAAATAGAATCCAATCTGAACGAGCAAAGAATACATGAAATCATGCTCTCCAAAAAACATAGACCAAAATTTCTATCTTTCTGCAGAAAAGTGGCTATAAAATCAATAAAGCGCAACAAAACATAGGTAATTAGATATGCATTAGGTATAGTGACTATGCAAAATGTATATAAGACAAAATGAAATAACAATAAAAAATATATAGGTAAGAAAAGGTACATAAACGTATATTATGTTATATACGAAATTATGTATTAAAACACTGTAAATAATATGAGATAAGCTAGTTAATGTAAAATGTAGAAATAAGTATGTATAAAAATAGCCATTATAAAAGCACAAAAGAAAACAAAGAAAAAAGAAAAAAAAAAAAGGAGGAAAAATATATATATATATGTAAAAAAAAAAAAAATGTGTATTGTAACCCGTAAGCTAACATATACAGAATTAAGTTAAAATATTTGCATGAACCTAATGATAAGAAGTAGTAATAACATAGATATCTAAACTCGAACTAACCAAAATTGCAGGACTCCCGAACTTAAAACCCGGAGCCCTGTAACCCCACAAGACATTATGGACTATTAAAACTTTTTATGGCAGTCGAAGTCCGTGTTTGGCTGAATAAAGTCTCTGATCTCCATGTCAGAGGATAAGTGGCAGAACTCACAAAAAAAAAAAAAAAAAACCTAACCTAACCTAACCTAACCTAACCTAACCTAACCTAGTTGAGCGCCACCCGTTGCCTGGAACGCATCAATTTTCCACGTGCTCCGCACTTAAAAATCGAAAAGAGTGGTAAAAAGTGCTCCAATTGAAACGTGGGATACACCAAAAGTTGCGCAAAAGTGAATCGCGTGTGCCTGTGAAAAAAAAAAAATTTTAAACCAAGGATTTCAGTGTTAAAAAGTTGGAGTGTGAAAACCGGACTTTAAGGTTAGAAAACCAAACTTATAAAACTTTGCACGCGTGCGCTGCTCGATTTTGAGCGACGACCTAAGATTTTTATATCGGCACCTCGAGCGCATTGCTGCCAACTATTTTTGAGAATTTTTTGACATTTTTTACTTCCGTGGTTTTTGAGTGAAAGCCAAAAAAACAAAAGCCACGTGCAACGTGTTTTGTGAACGGAGCCGTTTCGGACACAAATTTTGACGCCGCCTACAAGATAAGCTTCTATCAAAAATTCAGAAACCATTTTCAAAATATTGGGACTTCATTTGTATTTTTGGGGCAAGTTCAAAGTTGCAAACTTTCGACGTTCATATCTACACTTCAGGACCAAACTTAAATATTCTGCAACTGCTGTCTGTGGCGCGCTTCTTTAGAGACCAAGGGTTTTTAGTTTTATATTTTTCAGTCAAAATTTCAGACATTTGTAATTGATAAAGCAATTACTTTGAATTTCAGGGAAATTTCTATGTCCCTGAAAATAATCTTGCCGCTTCTGAATTTTGTCTTGAAGCCATCTATTTTTTCTTTATTTTGTAATTTTTTATATATTTTTCGGTGTGTTAATTCCTGAGATATCAATTTTTGAACGATTTCTTCAATTATTTCAAAAATTAATCAAAAATTACCTTTTTTGACTCTGGTATAAGTTTTTATGGACCATTTCCGATAGTTTTAGACCAAAGTTGGGCCATCTAGCCCTTTAAACAAAAATTTGGACCAATATCCGCCATTTTTAAATTTTGGGTCATAAGTTAAAGTTACGATATCTTGGGAACCAAAGGACTTAATAAATTATAGTTTTCAGCGTACATCCTGCAAAATCGCATATTTTCAGGAAAATATAGTTTTAGTGCATTTCAGCGCCTGAAAATTTTTACTCCTGAAACTACTTTTAAAATTTAGAGTTATTCAAGCCAAACTGCTTATTGAAAACCCCGTTTAAATCTGACTACTAAGTCCAAAGTTATAGGCCTGCAAAGTCACTGTTTGACAGTACAGCGGCCATTTTGTTTTTACTAAAACCCACTTAACTTTCGATCAAATAGAGATAGAAATATATTTTTTTCAGATTCCGCATCAAGTTAGACATTTCTGTCGTCCTTGTTAGTTTCAGCAACATAGGAGCTTAAGAATTTTCAGGTCCTGAAAGTTAAAATATCTGTAAATATAGATAAAGCCAAGCTATCTGCAGCGGACCGCATCTTTCTGCGGCGTCTGGAACTGAAGATATTGGCCTTCAAACATTGAACTTGACAGCTGTGGCCTAGTTGACAGCTGTCAAAATAATTACAAAATCCTTCATAACTCTGGTTCCTGATGTCGTAGAGGATTGTGGTTTGGACTGGTAGTCTCTGCACTATCATATCCATATCAGATGTGTTTTTCAGCCGCTTTTAGGAACTGAAATTTTCAGGCCCTAAAATCATATCGATCGATAGGGCTCGTCGCGCCTACCTCTCCGGTTCCAGTCTCGTGGAAATCCGATCATCCGTTCCGGAGATATCAGCAAAAACCCACTTTGGGTCATTGGGTCAAAATTTTGACCCATAATTTCAACTGCCTGTATCTCCAGAACTACTCACGCTAGAGACTCGAGACTGGTTTCATCTGGAAGGGCTTGAAGAGCTCTATTGAATACGTAGAGCAAATCGTAGAAAACAGCTGTACATAAAGTCAATTCAAATTTTTTTTTTTTATCATTATTATTGAGACAAATAGGGTAGCCTCCCTGTATAGCTGTACGTTTAGTATAAATTAACAGTGATCTCTACATAGAGTTCGAAATAGTTAAGTAAATTGTAATTATATTTGTTTTATTTTGACTGTTATAAATAGTGAGAGTGCCTTATTGGGCATATTATCAGGTTGTTACGTGTAGTGCAAAACTGCACTACCAAGTTTTATTTATATATTAATACCTATATTCTAATAGACCGGCCATTTTGGGCTTTTTGAGATAACGACGATTCTGCATTTGGGAAAGTTTATTTAAACTAAATCTTATAACTTATACAAACTTTTATACTAAATCTTTATATTCAAATTGACGAGTACCCTTGTTCTAAAAATGTTCCATACACCGAAAAACACCGCGAGCTCCTCAGGAGCACCGCCGACGCTCATATCAAAGTCACCTGGAGTAAAAGAAAGTGAAGAATCTGGGGAGGCCATCCTGTCCTCGTTTGAGCAAGCCCGAAAGAGCTTCGGTGAGAAGGAACAGAAATCTAGTACCCCAAAACTTGCCTCACAAAAGGCCTTAAACAAGACTGTCATGGTCAAAAGCAAGACGTTGGTAGAAGAAGCCAAAGTCGTGATGACGACCGCGCTTATCCAAATGGATAACTCAGGAAATATGAAAGGGACTATAAAGAAAAAAGTCACAGAGTGCATCAAGGATCTTTACGCGATTGTAAAGAAATCAGAGGCAAGGTACTTACAGTCCAAATATCCTACAAAGGTACCAGAACAGATGAAAAATACATCTTCCGACGAAACGCCTAAGGTAAATGACCAAGAAATCATAGCTAAAATAGAAGAACATAGCAGACTACTACAAGAAAACAGCCAAGAAATGGAAAAGTTAAGAACAGAGATGCAAGGACACAGGGAAAATTTGAAAAACGAATTAAAAAGCTATGCAAGCGTGGCTGGAACACCTCAAGTGAAATCAAAAGAGCCCTTGACAATGCACTCAGTCATTATTACCTCCAAAGACGAAACAGAAACAGGTGAACAAGTTCTCGAAAAAATCAGGAAAGTAGTCAATGCCAAGGAAGGAGGTGTAACAATTGACAAGGTAAGGAAAGCAAGAGATAGGAAGGTGATTGTTGGATGTCACACACCAGGAGAACTGGAAAAGGTTAAAAAGAGGATTGAAGCAGCTGGTCAGGACTTAAACTTGCAAGAGGCAAAAAATAAGGATCCTCTGGTAATTCTTCGGGACGTCCTCCGCATTAATACGGATGAAGATGTACTGGGGGCACTGAGAGTCCAAAACAAACGGTTATTTGAGGGACTAGCTCCAGAAAGTGACCGCATGGACATTAAGTTCAAGAAAAATACCCGGAACCAGCTGACCTCACACATCATATTAAAGGTATCCCCTCAGCTTTGGACTCGGTTAACAGAAGCAAAAGCAGTACACATTGACCTTCAAAGAATCAGAGTGGAAGACCAGTCTCCTTTGGTGCAATGTTCTCGTTGCCTAGGTTACGGCCACGGGAAGCGGCTGTGTCAGGAAACCCATGATGCAGCCACTGCGGAGGCCCGCATCTTGGTGCAGACTGCACGTCGAGATTTGCTGGTGAAACACCCGAATGCTGCAATTGCAAAAAGGCAGACCTTGATTCCAGAGAGCATAACGCTTTTAGCTCAGAATGCCCGATTAGAAGGAGATGGGACACGTTAGCAAGGTCAACTACAGCATATTGTTAAAGGCTCCTCAAGCACAAATAGGTCTCCAAATCACCCCAACGTAAAACCTCACCAGTACAGCGCTATCCAGGCAAATCTTCAAAGAAGTGAGCTCGCAACAGCAGAACTTATAATTGAAGCCGCAAAGCGAAAGGCTGCTTTCGCTCTTGTGCAAGAGCCTTACATCGGGAATGTTGGTGTCATGAAAAACTATACTGGAGTCCGAATTGTACAATGTGAGAGAAAGACTGAAAAGGTGAACAAAGCGGCCATTGTACTTCTTGACCAGACAATTGATATCACTCTATGCCCAACGCTTACCAGCGAAAATATCGCTGTAGCAAAATTGAAAATAGGACCCTTTCAATTTGGAGTGGTGTCGGTCTATCTGGAGGGCGATAAACCGATTGAACCGTATCTGCTGTCAATTAAAAAGGTTTTAGAAGAAATAGACACAAAACACATTGTACTTGGACCAGTGGCCTTTATAGAGACACCGCATCCAGCCGAGCATGTAGAAATAATTATAGGGAGCGTGACAGACAGTACAGAAATGGCACAACAAGATCCTTGCCAACTAAGAATATTTACTGATGGCAGTAAAATAGAGGGAAAGGTTGGCGCGGCACTATCCCTGTGGGATGGTGGCGCGGAATCCAGAACCAAAAAATACAAACTAGAGCCATTCTGTACTGTCTTTCAGGCAGAACTATTTGCACTTCTCGAAGCTACAGAAATGGCTCTCGCCAATAAAGCAGAAACGTGCAGTATTTACTGCGACTCAAGATCAGCGCTAGAATTAGTTGCAAACGGAGTTTCCCTCCACCCCCTTGCGGTTAAAATACGATCCAAATTGATCGCGAGCAAGCAGCTACACAAAGATATTAAACTCTACTGGATAAAAGCCCACGTGGGGTTGGAGGGAAACGAAAGGGCAGATGAACTTGCAAAGGACGCTGCACTGAAACTAAAAACAAAGCCGCATTATGATCTGTGCCCTGTTTCATTCGCCAAGCGAAAAATCCGAATGGACTCGCTTGGCGAGTGGAATGGACGGTATAAAACTGGAGAAACTGCATCTACAATTAAGATTTTCTTCCCAGATGCGGACTCGGCGTACAAAATCATTCGAAACATCCGGCTAGATCCCACCTTAGTGCAAGTGATGACGGGACATGGCGGGTTCTCTGAGTACTTGAACCGGTTCAAGTGCAAGGAGAATCCGTCATGTATTTGTGATCCTGCAAATAGGGAAAGTGTTATACACATCCTCACTGAGTGTCCAATATATGGGCGAGAGAGACTTGAAGTAGAAATAGAAATAAACCAAACAATTAATGTTAATAATATCTCATCAATCATAGCTGATAAGAAAATAAGAAATAAATTTATAAACTTCTGTAAATATGTCGCCGCTAAAGTAATAGACAGAAATAAATAATAAACTGTAATATATATTGGATACAGTGAATACAAGAAAATGTATATTAGTAGTATTAAAATAATGGATTGACTGAAATTGATACTCTTATGTGTAATTTATTTGCTATGACATATATTGTATATATACTGTTGTATATAGTGAATATAAAGAAATAGCGAATACCAGTCAGTAAAGTAATAATAATTAGTTACAAAACAATGTAAGAGTCTCTTATAAGAAAAGAAAATAAAATAAATAAATCAATAGCTATATAAAGGCCCTGATCCGAAATGTCAGGGGTATGATGAAATGGCAGTCAAAGTTTTTAGTCGGTAAGAGTCCGACACTCCTGGGTCCTCCATTTCCAAAAAAAAAAAAAAAACCTAGCCTAACCTAACCTAACCTAACCAAACCCAGTACCGACCGAACAGCGTTCAAGATCACTATTAGCTCCACGAAAAAATCGCTAAAAATTCGAAAAACGGAGCTAAGCGCGAAAAAGTGTTGCGAAATTGTGATAAAGTGTTCATCTCACCAGGATTCGTGTGGGCAAGTGTGTACTTCATTGCATCCAGAAACAGGAACATCGGGACTTTGGGGACTAATACCATCAACGAGGTTAGTGCTAGAAGCTAAATAACTACACCATCGTGTTTGTCTTCAAAAGACCTGTTCATTGACACCAATTTTGTCAAAATCGGCCCATACATAAAGGAGTTATAGGGTTCCGAAGAAACCACTAAACTGTACGTGGCCGGCGCGTGTAACCTAGTTTTAGTTTCAAGCGACACGAGGCGTGACGTAATTTACGCCGACGGACCGCGCTGGCGACTCCGCAGACGGCTCGAAGACTCCGCCCGATCCAAGCTGAAGACTTCTCACTCGTCCACCAGATCATCTTCAGGATACCCCCCCCCCCATCAGTACACCCCCTCTCCTCTAGACAAAAGTTGACACACGAAACTTCCCCCTCCCCCCTCCCCCTATTAATTACCTCACGCCCGCGAGCTGTAACTCTGCATCCAGAAGGAATAGACATCCCGAGTTTGGGCTTATTTCAATCAAGACAAGGAATCCCAGTGATTCACCCCTACTGTTTTTCGGGATTCAGGATAAGAACTCTGGAAAATTCCGGGGATATTGGAAAGTGATTCACCGCCCCAATTAAGTCCCGAACTTGAAGACAAAACATCATCGCACCATCACGAGTTTTACAGGACTTCTTCCACCCTATCCCTCCCACCCCTTAGACCTACCTTACCCCCGCAAACTGTATCAGCGGAACCAGGAAGAATAGACACATCGAGTTTGGGCTCGTTTTGCTCAGGAAAAGGAGACCAAGCGATTCAGTCCTATAGTGTTACGGGAATCAGGATAAAAATCTGAAATTTCCGGGAATACACTTGGACCTGACCCACCACCACCATCAAGTGAATAGACCCCCCGAGTTTGGGCTCATTGTACTCAGCGGAACGACCCCAGGTGCACCGCCCCTACAGTTTTCGGGAATCTTAGTTTGGACCCCACAGAGAACAACCTGACAATCCTGCCGCAATCATCAACACAAAGTTACAACTTAGCAAACAGACCACCCACGCGCAACTAAGTCGTACTCCAGTCATCAGAAGGACATCAACAAACATAATAATAATAAGTAAAAACAGTCCTTAGCCTATATATATATATATATATTTATAAAAAAAAAAAAATAATGTCCTACAAAGGCAATTCTCGCAAGCCATCCGCGGAAGCGGCCCTAGCTTTGCAAAAAGAGGCTCGACCAATATTAACGCAAAAGTCATCACGATCACTGCGCGAAAAGGTACTAACAAAAGTCACTAAAGCAAAGTCTACGAAATCCGAGGACTCTCCATTACCACCACCACCACCACCGCGTCCGGAAAGAAAACAGAGACCTCAGGCATCATCACCGCAGACGACAAATCCACCAAAGGCCTTTGCTCTTTCCTCGGAAAGAGGTTCAAAAACGGACACCGAAGAGGCAACAGTTGAACATAGTCCAGCCAGCTCCGTAGTAAGTGAGATATCGACCCAATCTGAATCCTCTGCTTTCGTTCCAGCCGTGAGAATAGCTGATTGGGCAGCAAAATGCGATCTTCCACCACGCCCAATAATATCGGATGATGAATCATCTGATGCTTCCACACTCGACTCTGGGGTTTTGGAAAGGTTAGACTCGGGCCGTCTTAGTATGCTTCTGACATCCACCAAACGGACCGGTGTAGAGATGGATTTAGCCTCGAAACATGCAAATGAAATGCTGTTGCTTGGTAAAAATGCTCTGGAAACAGCCGGTAATATGAAGAGGGAGTGCAAAACAACAGCTCTTGAATGCTTGCAGTCGCTCTACGAGACGGTGCTGGCTCTTTCCGATTCCAGATCCAGACATAAATTCAATCTGGAAAAGGAGCGATCTAGAAACGCAACAGAGTTAATGCGAGTAGAACGGGCTCACAATAAAAAAGTCGCAGAACTGACCAAAGCCGTCTTTGACTCCCAAAAAAGTAGCGCAGAGCTTCTCAAAAGAACTGAAGAAATAAGATCGTGGCTAGCATTTGAGACACAGGAACCCCACAAACTTATCAAAGAGTCAACAATCAGGCTGAAAGATCAGGAGCAATTAATCCGAAAGCTCATTTCAACACAAGGAAACACCGGAACGGGCGGAGGTGTAGTCGACTACTCGAAGCATGAAATTGCCAAAATTAAATCTAGTGTCGAAAACATTTCTAGCCAACTCGATGAGCTAATGAGACAACAAGGGAGGACTCAAGCTAGAACGGAAGAAGTTCTTGGAAAAACCAATGAAACTCTAGCCCATCTGGAGCAAACTCCCCCTTCTTCTGAGCAAGGCGATCAACATGAGCTTTCGGAAATTAAAGATCTTTTAACCAAATTAAACCAGCGAATACCTGAAACAATCAAGACTCAGGAACCAATACAATTCAGCATTAAAGAAGACCTTCAGCCCATCAGTGAGCGCTTAGAGGCAGTGTCGTCAGAATTGCGAACTATGAGATCACAAAAAGATATTCTACCTCAACAACATACCGCTCCCAGTCTGGAGTCTGAGTTGGCAAAAGCACAAGGGCTCAATAAGACCAAACCAAAGCCCCAAACATATGCCCAAGTCACCATGAAAACTCAAACTCCAAGACCAAACCATACCCTGATTGTTTCCTCAAATGATCCAAAACACACAGGGGACAATCTCATTGAAAAAATCAGGGATGCATTAGATACAAAAACAACTGGAGCTAAGGTAGACAGGGTACGAAAGGCCCGAAACCAAAAGGTGGTACTCTGCTGTGGATCTAACGAGGACCTCAACCTCGTCAAAAGCCGAGTTGGCCTAAATAAAAATCTCAAGGCTGAATTAGCAAAAGCAGGTAACCCTCTGGCCATCATCAAAGATGTGTTGTCCTACCACACAGACGCAGAGATAGTCGAAAATCTACTATCTCAAAATAAACATCTTTTACAAGGCGTCAACTTAAAGGAAACAACTTTGAAAGTCAGATACAGAAAGAGGGCCAGAAACCAGCACGAATGCCATCCAGTGGTAGAATTATCGCCAATCTTGCACAAACGATTCGTAGAAGCAGAAAAGATCTACATCGGTCTCCAAAGACGACCAATCATGGACCACTCCCCTCTCATTCAGTGCACTAAATGTCTGGGCTTCGGGCACACAAAAGCTATATGTAAGGAGAAAGAAGACTTGTGTAGCTACTGTGGTGAAGCCCACACATGGGAAAAGTGTAAGAAAAGATTGGAAGGAATTGCTCCGAAATGCAAAAACTGCTCCGACAAACAGGTAACAGGAGCGGATATGGCGCACAATGCCTTCAGCAACGAGTGCAGAGAGAGGCATAAATGGGATGCTATAGCACGATCTCGACTATCTTATTCCTGAGGGCTCTGTGAACCATGGAAGCTCTACCCCGCAAGTAGACAAAACAGATTTGAAAATCATCCAAGCCAATTTACAACGCTCCAAACTAGCAACGGCAGAACTACTCCAAGCGGCAAAAGACAAGGGAGCTTCATTTGCCATTGTCCAAGAACCATATGTCTGCAAAAAGGGCACCGTCAAAGAACACCCGGGTACCAAGGTTATCCAATGCACCCTTAATCGCCGGACCCCAGTTAAAGCAGCTGTAATAGTTTTCGGAGACCAGTTCCAGGTAATACATGACCCTCAATTGGTTTCCGAGACCGAAGCAGCCGTTCTTCTGGTAGGAGGTAGCCTGAGACTAGGAGTAGTATCAATCTACTTGGACGGGGAAGAAGACATTCTACCTTATCTGTTGAGAATAAAAGCAGTCTGCGAAAAACTACACACATCACATATCATAGTTGCGGGAGATGTAAATGCCTGGAGTCCATGGTGGGGTAGTAAATCCGAAGACCCGCGAGGGACTGAGTACAACGCATTTCTCAATGAATTAAATGTTCATATCCTTAACATCGGAGATACACCAACTTTCGAGACAGTCAGGAGAGGGAAAATTTACAAGAGCGTCGTAGACGTAACTACATGCAGTCAGTCTCTGCTGGGCAAGATAGAGAATTGGAGAGTTGACAAAAGTCTCATAACATCAGACCACAACGCCATCACCTTCACATTGCGCATCGAAGAGGCCCTTCCAATTATTCGGCCAATAACAACGCGCATTTATAACACCAAGAAGGCTAAGTGGTCGGAGTTTAGAACGCTCTTCAGCTCAATTTTGGCCAGAAAAAACATCACTCCTGGCTCAATCAGAGAACTTCAAACCTCAGAAGAACTTGAAAACGTGGTAGAAAGCTACACAGAATCCATTCACAAAGCCTGCGAGAAAACCATACCAAAATCAGGCCAATGGAAAAGCGAACCAAGATCCCCGTGGTGGTCAAGTTCTCTCGATGCAGCCAAAAAGGAAGTCTTGCGAAAAAAGAGAAGGATAAAAAATGCAGCTCCCTGCCGAAGACAACACGTCATAGACGAATATCTTCAGGCAAAATCAAACTATGTTTCTCAAGCAGACAAAGCCCAAACGGAAAGCTGGAAAGAATTCTGCACGACCCAAGAAAGAGAAAGCATGTGGGACAAAATCTATAGGGTTATCAGAGAAACCTCAAGAAGACAAGACGATATGCTCTTGCGAGGTACAGAAGGTACCACCCTAACACCACAACAATCAGCAGAACTCTTAGCCAAAACTTTCTACCCCGACGACTCCCCAACGACAGACCAATTAAACCACAAAGAAATCCGAAGACAGACAGAAAATTACCCTATAGAAACTTTGCCAGAAAACGACCCACCTTTTACAAAAGCGGAACTGGAACTGGTGCTTCAGACACTTAATCCCAAAAAAGCCTCAGGTCCCGATGGGCTGACTGCGGACATCTGTTCAGCAGCAATCCGACGTCAAAAAGAGGTGTTTATGGAGATAACCAACAAGTGTCTATCACTAAACCATTTCCCCAAGCAGTGGAAAATAGGCCACGTAGTCATACTCCGTAAACCAGGCAAAGATGACTATACCCATCCAAAGTCTTATAGACCGATAGGTCTTCTGTCAGTTATAGGAAAAATTGTGGAGAAGCTGATGGTCGGTCGAATTCAATGGCACATTCTCCCAAAACTGAACGAAAAGCAATGCGGTTTCATGCCACAACGCGGAACCGAGGACGCTCTCTGTGACTTAATAAAACACATACAGTCAGAGGTCACAAACAAAAACATTGTCATTATGATCTCTTTGGACATAGAGGGTGCCTTCGATAACGCATGGTGGCCAGTTCTAAAAAGACAGCTACTGAATAAAGGTTGTCCCAAAAATATCTACAGGCTCATAGGCTCATACCTCAGTGACCGTAAGATCAAGGTTAACTACGCTAGAGAAGCATACGAGAAGGAAACTACAAAAGGTTGCGTCCAAGGATCCATTGCAGGACCAACTTTCTGGAATATAATCCTAGACTCGTTGCTTCAAAAGCTGACAGAGGACGATATTTATTGCCAAGCTTTCGCGGACGACGTGGTGCTGGTGTTCTCCGGACGATTAGTAAACAGCCTGGAGCAAGCAGTCAATAAAACCCTAGACAATGTGGTGGATTGGGGGAATCAGAATAAGCTGAAGTTTGCACCGCATAAAACAAATGCGATGCTTATTACCAAGAAGCTGAAGTATGAAACCCCAATCTTCTACATGGCTGGAATAAGGCTAAATCTCGTGAAAGAGATAAAATTGCTAGGCTTAATAATCGACAACAGACTCACGTTCAAATCGCACGTGACCGCTTCATGCAAAAAAGCTGCGGATATATACAAACAACTTGCGTGCGCTGCAAAGGTAACGTGGGGTCTTAACAGCGAGATCACCAGAACCATATATGTGGCTGTCATTGAACCGATAATGACTTACGGGTCTTGCGCCTGGTCACAGGCTACAGAAATGGAAATCATTAAAAAACAACTTAACTCAATACAACGAGGATTTGCACAAAAAATCTGTAAAGCATATCGGACAGTGTCACTCACATCAGCTCTCGTTCTGTCGGGACTGCTCCCTCTGGACTTGAGAATACAAGAGGTATCAAACTTGTACAGAATCAAGCGGGGCATCTCACAAGACTACTTACCACCAAACAGTCAACTTGAAAAGATCGTAAGTTATCTGGATCAAGCCCATCCATCCACACTCGTACACACGGAATATGGCCTGCTTGAAGACACAAGTGCAGAAACTCTTGACAACCACCAGGTTATTGGTCCCCAAATATATACCGACGGCAGCAAGATTGAAGGGAAAGTAGGAGCTGCCCTTACTTGGTGGGAAGACGGAAGAGAGACTGACTTCAGCACTTTCAGTTTGCATCCAACCTGCACTGTTTTCCAATCGGAGCTCTATGCGCTGTACAGGGCGACTCAAAAGGTGAAATCTAATACGGCACAAACAATCAACATACTGAGTGACTCCAGATCTTCACTCGACCTACTTAGAAATCCCAAAGCAAAGTGATCAAGGAGAACGTGAAAGAAATCAGAGCAGCAGGAAGAGAGGTTAAACTATTCTGGTTAAGGGCACATGTAGGAACCGCTGGAAACGAAAGAGCCGATGAACTCGCCAAAACAGCGGCAATCCACGGAACAGCCCATGACTACGACAGAATCCCCCTGTCCCATATCAAAGGAAAGATCCGCGAAGAGTCTGTCCGGAAATGGCAAGATAGGTACACAACTTCCAGTACAGGGTCGGTAACCAAAGAATTTCTCCCGGATGTCGAAAAGGCATATCGGTTATCGAGGATGATAAAATGGACACCTATCCAAGTACAACTACTGACAGGACATGGTGGGATAGCCGAATACCTCCACCGATTCAAACTGAAAGAAAGCCCCGCATGTGAGTGCGATCCAGACTGCGCAGAAACCGTATGGCACTTAATCACCGACTGTCCTCGCTACGCAGCAGCTCGCCTGGACGTAGAGGCTCTGATGGATACCAATTTGGTGAAATCGGAGCTTCGAAACATCATAGCAGACGAACAAAAAAGACCTCGCTTCCTAAAATTTGCGGAAAACATCTTCCGCTCAGCAGCCGAACGCAACAGCACGAGTACCCCAAATCCTCAGTTGCCACAAGGGACCCGGACGATGGAACCTGTTCCAACCCAAACCGCAGTTACCACAACTAGCACAGAACAGGGCAGTGCTACAACTATAAGGCCTAGCGATGATCGCTCAATTGTTGATTCTCACGCTTTTACAAAACATCATCTAATAACTCATGGTGAGTGTGGTAAGCCAGGTATCCGTACTAAAATTGTGGCACTTTTTATGGACAGCAACAAAGAGAGACTAGGTATAAGCTTCTGCAATGCGAGGCCACGCAATCGAGTGGCACTTTCACCCGGCCTAGCCAGCTTGCTCAATGGCAGCACAAGCAAAACGAGCATGAAGCGAAAAACATTCACCGCAATGCCTATAATAAGGGTAGCCGATCAGCAAGGCAGGCTCGTGGGATCCAAAAACAAGACGATCTTACTATTGGAATGGGATGAAAATGAAACAACCCCATTCACTCAGGCATGCTCATTGCTAGCTAAAATTGGAGAGGCTGGGAATGATCACAAGCCTCGTATTATAAGCGTAGACGCCATGGCGGTGGAGTACAACAAAGGTGAAACATCTGACCTACTTGGTTGTCTCAAAGCCTCAGAAAATCATGAGGTAGTCGTATACGAAAACAGAGGTGAAGACCTGAGTTTTCTAAAGGCACGAAGAGATGCGACAGATACCCACAACAGCAGGGATAAAGCACCAAGTTTCTCAAACGCCGCTAGTGGATCAGAACGTCTACAGCAAAAATCAGCAAGGGAAATAGAAGCCAGATCTCAAAATGAAAAATCCATAAAAGAAAAGGAAAAGGAAACCATAAAGAAAACCAGTGGTATAGTGAATGCGCTAAGCACTGCTCTCAAAAGAGTTCCGGACCATATCAGAAGCAAAATGGACAACCTCGCAAACAAACAACAGGCTGCAGTCAAACATTTCTTAAGTAAACCCCACATTGAACCACGACTCGATACACGGAGAGCAAAAACAAGAGCAGACATGGGTCAAGTAGAACCTCCAAACCTCCAACTAGCCTCGGGACCACTGGAACATATGCAGAACGCTTTCATCGAGTTCTTATCTATCACAAAAGAGTCTCGTAAAGTCAACCTAGAGACATGTAGATACATCATGCAGGCCTACCAGCTGGAAAACAAAGGTTTGTTGAAGATAAGGCTCGAAGAAGCAGACGCCGCCATCTATAACAACAACACTTGTGAAGTCCTGGAAGGGAAAATGAGCAAGTGCATGGCGGCGTACCATGCCACGGAAGGTTTTGTGCCCTTAGACGAGGAAGAATCCCAAAGAACAGGACTCCAAATGTTCAAAGCCCCATTTAACGATCCCATCGTAGTCACAGCCCGATGCACAAAAGTCATGCTAGACAACAGAATTCTGAGTATGGCGGAAACCATATCAGAGTCCTGGAAAGCATGGAAAGTGCCTAAAGTGACATGGGTTAACGGAGTCCCCGGGTGCGGCAAGACTACCTGGGTGGTTTCGCAGTTCGATGTGGGACGTGATATCGTAATCACCACCACCTGTGAGGCAGCCAAAGATCTCAAAGAAAAGCTAGCGCACCGAATAGGAGCAGAAGCCAACAAAAAAGTGCGCACAATGGCCTCAGTTTTGGTGAATGGAGTCAAGGAGCCAGCGGGTCGACTAATAGTTGACGATGCTCTCATGAACCACTTTGGGGCCATTGTTATGGCTGCTCGATTAACCGGAGTCAGCGAGGTCATTCTTATTGGTGACGTCAATCAACTGCCCTACATTGATCGCGAAAACCTGTTCGTGCTCAGGTATCAACGCCCTAACCTAATAGCCACCATCAGCCAAGAACTGTTGTGCACCCATCGAAATCCGATGGACGTAGCCTACGCCCTCAGTGAAGTGTACAATGGTATCTTCTCGTCCAAGCTCCAGACTCACTCCCTGAAAGTAAAAAGATACACGAATTCAGAAATTCCCAAATCCCCTCCACAGACTCTGTACTCGGTTCACACCCAAGCAGAGAAAGAATCCCTGACAACCGAGGGGTTCGGGTCCGGGGAAGGATCGCGTATCTTAACCATCCATGAAGCTCAGGGATTAACATTCGAGTCAGTAGTAATAATACAGACGAAGCCGAAAAAGTTGCAACTGCATGACAGCGTTTCACATGCTGTAGTAGCAGTATCACGACACACGGGCAGCTGTATATACTACACAGATGCAAGTGACGACGCTATTGGTAATTTTATCAGGCGCGCAGCGGAGGCGAGCACTCGGACAATCGTGGACTATAACTTGAAAACAGCGATAAAACACCGTAACGCAGTGGTAGTGGAAAACATTCAAAAACTTCTAACCTCTCAAAACACAGGGCCGGATCCGCGGCTGACTTAATAATCAATAATACAAAGATAAGGAAGCATGGACTAATAATTAACAGAAAAAAAAATGCATAAAAAAAAAAAAAAAACAAAACATGATAGGGCTTAAAGGAAAATATTTCTATATGTAGGTATTTAAATTAATTCTATGTATTAAAAATTATATATTATGTTAGATGTAAGAAGATTTGGAGAACGCAAAGTTTAATAAAAATAAAAAACTATCTGATAATTTAATGTAACTCTTTCAAAGGCACGGACCTTATGTCTGTGGTGTATTAATTTTAAGACCTAGGAAGAAGCGGCAAATGGGGGTTTTTAGCCGGTAAGAGTCCGGCACTACCTGGGCTCCATTCCCAGGTGTCCATGATGGATTTTCCTCCATTTGATGATTTTCTTTAGGTTTAGTCTAAAAAAAAAAAAAAAAAACCTAACCTAACCTAATCTAACCTAACCTAACCTAACCGCAAAGTAACTTCGGCTATGAAAAATCAGATCTCAGCTGTAAAGCGATATTGTGTGGCCCAAGCCAATCTACAAAAGAACAAACTGGCTACCACCGAGTTCATGATTGAGGCAAAAGAAAGAAAATTTGCAATACGACTGCTACAGGAGCCCTACGTAGGAAATGCTAAAAGAATGAGGGATTACGGAGGAGCGAGGATCTACCAGAGCATAAAGGGAGAAGAAATGGTCAAGGCTGCCATAGCAGTTTTTGACCATGACATGGACGCCATACTATGTCCGAAATTCACCACCGAAAACATAGCGGTAGTAAAAATTAGAACAAATGCCTGGGAGATCGTCACTGTATCGTTCTACTTTGAGCCAGATATACCTATAGAGCCATACCTGGAGCAGCTAAGAAAAATAGAGAGGGAATTTGGGTCCTCAAATTTGCTTTTTGGGGGGGATGCGAACGCCAAGAACATCTGGTGGGGTAGTAACAAAATCGACCACAGGGTTGTCGACATGGCAGGGGTTTTAGATGAAATGGGCTTACACATACTGAATAAGGGAGACGTTCCAACTTTTAGCTACGTAAGAGGGGGAAAAACGTATACCAGCCATGTCGACATAACAGCATGCTCTGTAAACCTTCTGCACTTAGTTGAGGACTGGAAGGTATCGGAAGACATCACCTGCTCGGACCATAACACACTGGTATTCAACATCCGACTTACAAAAGCCCAGGGAATAAACATAGCTAGAACAACTAGAAGGTACAATACCAAGAAGGCCAATTGGGAACAATTTAATGTAAAATTGGGAGAATTGAAAACAGAGAAAGGTATTACCATAGATCGAATGGAAAAAATCAACCGCGATGTGGACCTGGAAAACTTTGTTCTAGAGTACACATGTGTTGTCCAAGAAAGTTGTCATAGCGCAGTTCCCAAAAAGAAAGTCGTCGAAAAACTAAAAATACCATGGTGGTCGGAGGAACTAAAAACCCTGAAACAAGAAGTTGCTACCAGGAAGAGACGCATCAGATGCGCAGCACCAATCCGGAAGCAAAAGGTAATTAGCGAGTACCTAAAATCTAAAGAAACCTACGAAAATCGGGCCCAGCTTGCACAGACTGAGAGTTGGAAGGAGTTTTGTAAAAAACAGGACAGAGAGGGCTTGTGGGAAGGGATCTACAGGGTCATCGGCAGAACCGCAAAAAGAACAGAGGACGTACCATTAACAGAAAATGATAACGAACTAAACTTCGAGGAATCGGTAAAATTGTTGGCTGAGACCTTTTACCCAGAAGACCAGCAGACCGGGGAAGAAGAAGATCACAAGCTAACAAGAAAGAAAGCAGATCAAGTAAATAGTGAGGGTCATGATGAGATACATGACCCGCTATTTACAATGGTAGAGCTAAAAGCAGCAGTGGTCAGCTTTAACCCGAAGAAGGCACCTGGAATGGACGGACTCACTGCCGACATTTGCGCACAGGTAATATTGGGGGATCCAGATTTGTTCCTTGCTCTTTCAAACAAATGCCTCCAACTAAGCTATTTCCCCAAAATCTGGAAGGAAGCCACAGTCGTTGTACTGAGGAAACCTGGAAAGGACAATTATAGACATCCTAAATCATATAGACCTATAGGGCTCCTTCCAGTTATGGGAAAGATCGTGGAAAAAATGATTGTAGGTAGACTAAAATATCACATACTCCCCAGGATTAGTACTCGCCAGTACGGCTTTATGCCCCAGAGAAGCACCGAGGACTCCCTCTATGACCTGTTACAATACATAAAAAGCAAACTAGCAGATAAAAAACTAGTAACGATGATATCACTGGACATAGAGGGAGCATTCGATAATGCTTGGTGGCCAGCCATTAGAGTACGACTGGCTGAGGAAAACTGTCCACAAAACATCAGGCGAGTAATGGATAGCTACCTACAAGACAGGAGAGTAAGAGTGAGGTATGGAGGAGCAGAGCATGTCCGGGAGACAAACAAGGGTTGCGTACAAGGATCCATAGGGGGTCCAATATTATGGAACATTTTGCTGGATCCCTTACTTAAGGGCCTCGAAAGTAGGGGAATTCATTGTCAAGCGTTCGCTGATGATGTTGTCTTGGTGATTGACGGTGACACTGCACAAAAAATACAGGAGCAAGCCGATGCCTCTCTCGCTTATGTTCACGGGTGGGGAGTTAAAAATAAACTCAAATTTGGACCGCAGAAAACAAAAGCAATGTTATTGACAAACAAGCTAAAATATGACACACCACTTCTGAGCATGGGAGGGATAGGCATCGGCATGTCCCAAGAAATAAATCTTCTTGGACTGAAAATTGACCGGAAACTTCCATGGCCGGACTTAAAAGACAGAGAGGTGGAGAGGGTCGCTGTATACAGCGAAGCTCCCCACCCAGCAGAGAACGTAAGCCTGAAATTCGAATGCCTGGTAGACCCCAAAGATATGGCAAAAAACAACCAACAAGACATACGGATTTTCACAGACGGCAGCAGGATTGGCGGTCTGGTGGGTGCAGCAATGTCCATTTGGAACGGTGAAGCAGAAACTAAGACTGTCAAACTTAAGCTGGCTCCATACTGCACAGTCTATCAGGCGGAATTACTCGCTATATGCGAAGCTACACGAATGATCCTCCAAAGACCGGAGGGGAGTTTCGGGATATACAGCGACTAAAATAAAAAAATAAAAAAAAAAATAAAAAAAAGTAGTTTATTTTCCAATTTAACAATAATTATTTAACAATAGATGTGACAAACTGTTCTTAGACTATTTAAGAGGAGCCCTGACACCCAAACTAGGATTTAACCTGTATTTTGGGGGACAGTGTTCAAAGAGTAAAGAGGAGACCGACACATAATATTATTGCGTTGATTTTATACATTATAAACTACGTAAAAAAACAAAAACACTTAATCTAAACTTATATTATATGTTGATTTTTATATGTTTGTGTGAGTGTGTGTGAGAGTGTGTGTGTGTTTGTGTGTGTGTGTGTGTGTGTGTGTGTGTTTGCATGGGTGTTTAACGTTTCAAGTAAGACTTATTTTAAGTTATGAAGGTAAGTAAGTTTTCAGTCTTATCATAGTCTTGTGTTAGTAGCCAATCTGTAACAGATTTTTTTAATTTGTACTTATTAAGGTTTGACAATTTTAAAGATTTGTTAAGTTTTTTGTAAATATTATAACTTAATACATAGAATTGATGTTCCGCGAAAGTAGTTTTGTGTGGTATACTTATAGGGTCATTTCTTCGTTTCCTTTTATCTGGTAAAGGTATACTTTCATGTAATCTCTGAGTGGAGTTGAGAACGTAGAGTTGTCGAACAGTTAGTATTTGACATTCTTCGAATAGCTGCGATGTGGGGTACCTGAAGGGTTTCCTGGTCATGACCTTCAATGCAGCTCTCTGAGCTCGCTCAAGTACCAGCATAAAGGTCTTGTAGGCACCTCCCCATACTGTTATGCAATAGCTGATGATGGATTGGCATAAAGCAATGTAGGTCATTTTTAAAATATCCCAAGGGGCTGAATCTCTTAGAAGTTTCAAGATATATATCAGCCGAGCAACTCTTTTGGATAAGGTGTCAATTTGTGCATTCCAGCTCAATCCATCATCAATTTGCACCCCAAGATATTTTACAATAGGAGTATCTCTGAGTACGTAACATTTACAGTCACTGAGTTGGCCTGAACAGGTATGGGCTTTAATGGTAAAATCATCTGAGGGTTTAGTATTGGTTCGAATGGCAAAGGTTATGTAATTAGTTTTATCAAGATTTAGAGACAGTAGATTAACGGTTAGCCATTCGAAGATGTTTTTTATTGTATATTCTGCATTAATTTTAACCTCTTCCCAACTTTTACCTTGGATGATTATAGCTGTATCATCCGCATAGACATATATGTTGCAATTAGGTAATGCCATTGTACAGATCTCATTAATATATATTAAGAAGAGGGTAGGTCCCAAAATACTACCCTGCGGGACGCCAAAAGTTACCTTGTGCTCTGTACTTAGCAAGGATTCAATTTTAACCTGCTGCCTTCTATTATTCAAGTAGTCAGTAAAGATATTCAGAGCCAATCCGCGAACGCCTATATTTTCTAGTTTATTTAGAAGTAGTGGAACAGAGACAGTGTCAAAAGCTTTTGACAGATCTAAGAATACTCCCATGCACTTAATTCTTCTATCCAAGTTCCTAGCAATATGCTGCGTCAAATCTGTTACCGCATCTTCAGTAGAAACACCTTTACGAAAGCCGTACTGATTATTTGCAATTAGATTATGTTTATCAAGAAAATTAACAAGATTTCTGTTCAGAATCTTTTCAAGAATTTTGGAAAGCGCAGAGAGTATTGAAATAGGACGATAATTGTTGACACTGTCTCTGCTCCCACTCTTGTGAATAGGATGCACAATAGCCAACTTAAAGACATCAGGGAAAACGCCGGTCGCAATGCAAAGATTACAAATATAGGTAATTATTGGTACCAGAATTTGTCGATTTTCCTTCAGTAAAGCAGAAGATATATTGTCCCATCCCATGGCACAATCATGTCTTAAGTTTAATAATATTGCTTCGACCTCAGCTTCGTCAACTTCCAGTAGAACAAGAGAGTCACAAGGTGCAGTCAATACCTTATTTGGAAAGCGGAAACGTTGACCATTTGCCGCACCCAGTAGTTGTGGATATTGTGCAATCAGATTGTTAGCAAGTTTCTCACCTACACTACTAAAGAACTCGCAAACATGCTCTATGGAATCCTCATGACTAGAACAAATGTCCAATAGCTCAATTGGTGCCGTACGGTGTTTGTGGGAGGAGGTGACATCCTTCACAGTTTTCCAAAGCTTCTTTTGGTTTCTACCAGCCTTGTGAAATTCATTTTGTTCATAAGATTTTTTTAGATTTTTAAGAAGACGATTACAGAAGTTGCGATAGCGTTTGTATGTAAGGCTAATTATAGGATTATCGGGGTGCTTTTTGGATTTGAGATGCAACTTATCCCGGTTTTTGATACACCTAAGCAGACCGTGGGTTATCCAGGGCTTAATAATCCTATTTTTTCGCGTTACCTTTACTATGGTGGTATGTTTAATGATGATTGCCCTTAAGATTTCCACGAAACGAGTAGCAGCTAGATTTGCATCACTCGTATTAAACATTTCGGAAAAATCGGTACGTTCGAGTTCTGTTTTAATAGCTAGGTGATTTAATTTTGTAGTGGATCGAATATATTCTCTTTTAGGGTTAACATTTTCAAGTGCAAGTAGTAGTGGTTTGTGATCAGTATCAAAAGTGTCCAAAACCAAAGTAGTGTTTTTTAATTTAGTTTTAAGCAGAATATGATCAATGCATCTGTGCAATCTAGTACTAAAAGTATGTGTAGGCAAAAGACCGTGTGAGGCATTTAGAATTAGGTAATCCAGGCTACAGCTGTCTTCGCTGTTTGGTTTGATGTTAATATTCAAATCTCCTATAAGTGCTATGTTTTTAAAATTAGACAAATTTTCATATATATTATTAAGGCTAGTAAATAACATATCATGGTGTCTTATTGTATTGTATGAAGGAGATCGATAGACGCATACGAGGGCTAATTTGTTCTCTATTTTACAGATAATACAACTTCCACCTTGGAATTTTGGCTCGATCACTTTGCACTTTAACCCAACTTTTGAATAAATAATGACGCCATCATTTTGGTTTATAATATTTTTTGTATAAAAAGAATTGTATCCATGTAAGTAAGGTAAGCGATCAACTACACTCAACCAGGACTCAGTAAGCACTATAACATCAATATCAGACTTAATAGAAGCTAGTAGTACTTGCAATTTATTAAAATTCTTTTGTACGCTGCGAATGTTTACGTGTAATACAGTTAAGAGCTTATGAGAAGATATAATGTAGTCGCTACATTTGTCCCGGGAGCAAGTAAAGGCATTTTCACTGTTTAGGGAGTCCAAGTCGGAGCATATATTATTTAGTTGACTAGCCATTTTTATTTTTACAATTACGTGGACAAGAATTGATACAGTAGCTGATTTGTTTCTGGAATACCTCGTTTTGAGTCAAATAAAAACATATCGAAGAAAACTTATAGTTGTAATTGTGCGAAAATTTATTTGTGTGTGTATTATAATTATGAGTTATGAATGATATGATGAGTGGATGGAGAAGTGATAAGTTGTGTTGTAAAGTTGTAAGGTGAATGTGTAAATCTTGTACAATAATTTTTTTATGATTGATAGTGAAAGCACATAGCAAGAGGCATACTAACAAAAGTATTACATTAACATTATAGAGTCATGATTTGTTTAATAAGTCTATAAGGCTTTGTTCGGAATTGATTATTATATGTTCCTTTCCTTCATCTTTTCTTAGGTAGATATTAGAATCCTTGATCCAGCAAAATTTGTAGTTGTTGTCTTTCGCAAATTCACGCGCAGAGAAGAATAGCTTTTTGCAAGACCCAGGAACTAGCTCCGAGATGTAGACTGGTAGAGTTTTGCCTGGTAGACCAAGACGTGCGGTGTTGAGTTTGTTTTCCTTATCTTTGTTATTTTTATTGTGGTCTCGAGCAGCTCGCACCAAGTCTTCTTTGGCTTTGACGGTAGAAAATTCTGCAACAATCGGGCGGGGGTTGTTGGATTTTCCGGGAATTCGGTATATATCCCGCACCTCCTCTGGATTGGGCACAGGTAATCCTATTTCCGTATTAATGTCACCAACAAGCTTTATTAGACCTTCTCTTGATTCCCCGTTTAATATTGGTATGTTCCTAATTTCCACGCTGGACGAACGGGATTTTTGCTGAAGATCGCGTATTTTATCTTCTAAGTTCTTTATATATCTCACCTGGTCTGAACGTTCTTTCTGTAATGAATCAATTTGTTTTTTCATTTCTTCATATTGTAGATTTATGAACTTCATACC
Source organism: Scrobipalpa costella (assembly GCA_949820665.1). Classification (NCBI taxonomy): domain Eukaryota; kingdom Metazoa; phylum Arthropoda; class Insecta; order Lepidoptera; family Gelechiidae; genus Scrobipalpa; species Scrobipalpa costella. The sequence goes on from OX463311.1 coordinate 57,600, forward strand.
CCTATCTATTTCTTCATTGGTTTTTTGAATCTGTATGTTTTGCGTTTTTATATCAGCCACATCACTGATGAGCTTAGCAATCATACTGGACTGTTGCTTTATGAGATCTGCAATATTTGGTTCCAAGTTGGAAGTTTGCAACTGTTCAGGAGAGAGGTTGGCCCTCGGTCGTTTTTTACGGAGTTCATTATTATTAACGAACTCACTCTCATATTTGGTGTTTTGATCATTTACATCTGAATCAGACTTGCTACCCTCAGGTTTGGACGGCGGTGTGCGACGTAGAGGCATGATTGATTTATTTACAGGTGGTAAGTGTAAAAGTAATCTCCAGACCGGCCTCAGATAAAAGCTACACTCGTAGTAGGGCCGTGCCGCCGCTCGTGCTTACTCTATCGATGCGCAGCTGATAGCGTTGCTATTGATCACCGGACAAACGATGAGAAGTAGGGTTGTCTCTTTCTTAAAAACCCCGAGGGGAGACACCTTATGTCTGGTGTCGCAGAGCGCAAGCGGGAAGGTCAGATAACCAGCTGTCGGAGATACAACAGCGCAAGACGATCGCAAGTAAGTAGGGGTCTACTCACTGGTTGCCGCAAAAGTGAAAGGCACGCTCCTCTGACCAGTCGTGCGAGACACCGACGGCTGCACTAATTTCCGTAAGCGAGGGGTCACGTTGCTGGTTTTCTTAAGCCGACGATATAAGGACACTAGTGAACTATGCGGCGGTCTCCGCTCAACTGAACTCAAGGTCGGCACTCGAAACTATAACCAACCTGAACTCACGTCACCATATGGCCATGGAAACAAGGCACAACATTGCAGCTGCTTCAACCAAGAATAAAAACATATTCCTATTCTGGATTAAAGCACATGCAGGTCTAGATGGTAACGAACGCGCCGACCAGCTGGCGAAAGACGCGGCTCAGAAAAGCAAAGTCAAACCTAGCTACGATCTGTGCCCAGTTTCATTCATCAAGCGACAGATTCGACTGAGGTCGCTCGATGAGTGGAATGCAAGGTACAAAGCGGGTGAGACTGCTTCGGTTACAAAAAAATTCCTGCCAGACGCCATAAGCGCATATAAAACCATGAAAAAACTGCGACAAAACGCGATTATAACACAAGTTTTGACAGGGCATGGTGGATTCTCCGAATACTTGAGCAGATTCAAGTGCAAGGAGAGTCCATCATGCATCTGTGACCCAGATATGCAGGAAACTGTAGAACACATTCTTTTCGATTGCCCTGCCCACGGAACCATTAGATACGACTACGAGCATCTGATAGAAAGTGTAATAAACAAAGACACAGTTAGTGACCTTATTAAAGACACTCAAAAAAGGAACATGTTACTACAATATTGTGAAAAAGTAGCTAGAAGGGTAATAAAGAACAATAAGAGCTAGATAAAAAAGTATGGTGCAATATACATATAGTGTGTAAAATATTTATATATAAATATTGTGGAACCTCTTGCTCGACCCACTGTTGAAAGGCCTCGAGACCCGGGGAGACTACTGTCAAGCGTTCGCCGACGACGTCGTCCTGGTTTTCGACGCGGACACAGCTCTGGAACTGCAGACACAAGCCAATGCCACTCTCGCCTATGTTCGGGAGTGGGGTCTCAAAAATAAATTAAACTTCGGGCCACAAAAGACCAAAGCCATGTTGATTACCAACAAATTGAAATACGACATACCACTTCTGAGCATGGGGGGGATAGACATTGGCATGTCAAAAGAGATAAAACTACTGGGGCTCACCATAGACGAGAAGCTTACTTTTAACGCCCACATCTCAAATGTCTGCAAAATGGCTCTCAATGTGTTCAAACAGTTGTCCAGAGCAGCCAGAGTGAGCTGGGGTCTCCATCCGGAAGTCATCCGTATTATATACACTGCCACAGTTGAGCCCGTGATCATGTACGCAGCCAGTGCCTGGGCATCGGCAACCGAAAAAATCGGCGTTCAGAACTACCTAAATGCCGTGCAAAGAGGTTTCGCTCAGAAGATCACAAGAGCCTATAGAACGGTCTCTCTGAATTCGGCGCTAGTACTCGCAGGAATACTGCCACTGGATCTGAGAATTCAAGAGGCAGCCGCCCTGTTCGAAACTAAGAGAGGAATACCGTGGCCGGAAATCAGGGATAGAGAGGTGGAGCAAGTGATTGCATACCACGATTTTCCCCATCCAGCCCAGCACATCGCACTGAGGTTCGAAAGCTTGATAGACGCAGAAGATGTTGCAAAGAACAACGTGCAAGAACTACGCAAATTTACGGATGGCAGTAAAATCGACGGATTGGTTGGGGCAGCCCTGTCCTTATGGGACGGTAAAGCTGAAACCAAAACCGTCAAACTAAAGCTGTCATTGTATTGTACTGTGTACCAGGCGGAGCTTCTGGCGGTGTGTGAAGCCACGAGAATCATCACCCGAAGATCAGAGAGGACCATAGGCATATATAGCGACTCCAGATCCACGCTCGAAACGATAGTGAACTCCGATTCTCGACATGCCCTCGCCGCTGAAATACGCAAAAACCTCCAAATAGCTTCAGACCAAAACAAGAAAGTGGCTCTTTTCTGGATCAAAGCCCATGCGGGCCTTGAAGGAAACGAACGAGCCGATGCATTGGCTAAAGAAGCAGCTCAGAAATCAAAGCGGAAACCTCACTATGACTTGTGCCCAATATCTTTTGTCAAACGACAAATCCGCCAAAATTCATTGCACACGTGGAACCAGAGGTACAAGTCAGGTGAAACTGCCGCAGTAACTAAACTCTTTTTACCAGACGCAGTTGAGAGCTACCAAATCGTCAGAAAAATAAAGTTCACTAGCGAACTAACGCAAATTTTGACAGGACACGGTGGGTTTTCCGACTACTTAAACCGGTTTAAGTGCAAGGATGACCCATCGTGTGCCTGTGAACCAAATAAACCTGAAACCGTGTTGCATTTACTGCTTGATTGCCCAATAAATGGTAAAGAGAAATATGAGTGTGAAAAATTACTAGATACAAACTTAACTGAACAAAACTTATGCAAAATTTTTAAAGATAAAAAATTAAGAAGTATTTTAATGAAATATTGTATAAAGGTAGCAAGTAAATCGATTAAGAGAAATAAATAGATATATAATAATGTTTAAAGTATATACTGAGTTATATAATGCTAAGCATTTGTAACATATAGTATTCATTAAAAAAAAAAAAAAAATGTAATAAACAATAATTAGGTACACTAAGAAAAAGTTTTTGTTTAGATGTAAGTTAGACCTAAGAAATGTATAAAATTAGAAATTTGATAATAAACGACGAACCTCAACTCCTTCCCAAATGCACTTGCAGGGCTCCCGAACGAAAACCCGGAGCCTTCCTGTAACCAAATATAGATTATGGACTATTTAATATTTGTTTTGGCGTCGAAGTCCGTGTTTGGCAAGCAAGGTCTCTGAACTCCATGTCAGAGGACAGAAAGCAAAACATACAAAAAATAAAAAAAAAAACCTAACCTAACCTAACCTAACCCAGTTACACGCCTCCCCTAGCCTTGGCAACATCTTTTTCTTTGAGCTCCGCAGTAAAATCAAAATAAAAAATAGTAAACGTGCTCCGATTTCGGTGATTTTTGCGTTGTTGTGTGCGGAAAAGTGTGCCCTGTGCAGTGACTTGGAAAAACATTTGTAAACACTTCATTTGGAGGCGCTGGCGCTGAGATATCAACTTTGAGGTTAGAAAACCACATTAAAACTCTGATTTGAACAAGACACTCATCATAATCCAATCTTAAATTATTGCTGTTTTACTGGCATAGATGACTTTTACCATTCAGAATTTTTTGAGATTTTTTTGAACATCTCTTGTGCTTGAAAACTTCAAAAAAATAAGTACCACGTGGACACGTGGTACCAGAAGCAGACGAGCTGAACGGCTGAAATTTTACCAGTATCAAGAACACTAAAAAAGAAGACATAGTACATCAAGTCTGGATTTTTCAGACTTTTATTTCATAAGTTATTAGTTAATTTGCGCTGAAACTTCAGAATTTTATATCTCTGAAACGAAATCGACGACCATATATTTTTCTGGTGATTTTAGTTGCGCGCTTATTAGTTTAATAAGTGTACTTAGTTTCACATTTTTGTGACTGAAAATTTCTGAAATATAGCATATAACGTGTAAAATCCTGATAAACTCAGTTTTTCGCGAATACTTTATTGTTTTGTGTATGTTTCTTCAGTTGTACTCATTTGTCTTTTTATTGTATTTTTACATACATTTTGACACCTCATTTATAATTTTCAGTGCTGTATTTTTAGAGATATTTTTAGAGATATTGATTTTTATATGTTTTTTTGTAATTTAAATAAAAAATGTTAGATTTAATCAAATTTTGACACAAGTACTGGTTTTAGTACTCCACTTCAGTGTGTTTAAACTCAAAGTTTGGGTCCCTAGCGTAAAAACTGCGGATTTCAGCCCAAAAACCCAAATAAGGGTTATCGGGGTTGAAAACTGTATCTTTGATTTCTCGGGATCTGTAACGGTTAGAGAATTGTAGTTTTGGGTGCTATACTTGACTGATCAATAGCTGTCAGGATTTACGTAATTAGAAAGTTTTCAGGACCTGAAAGTTTCAGGCTCTGAAAATAGCATAAGTTCAAAGCTTAGGTGGAGCCCATCCTCCGATTGAAAATCCGGTGTCAATCGGACCTTTTGTTCCCGGGATGCAGGTGTTTGAAGTCTCGGTTTGACATTCGTGAATCGTCAAAACGTTTCTTTGACGCCCTGTTGCTCGGGAGCCGGAGGACTTGGAATACTGGGATTTTCGGTTTTAGCGTCCAGGTTATAACACCTCTCAGCCTGGTGACTTTCAGCGGAATCGGAGACGGAAATTTTCAGGTGCCTGAAATCTTATTATACTGACAGCTCTGGAGAAACTCATTAGTTTTTAAAAAAACCCAGTCTCCTACGATTACGGGAACCTGAGATAAAGGCTGTCAAAAAGTGCGTTTGACAGTTGTATCAACTTTGACAGCTGTCAAAGATCAGGCTCAAACTCTCATAAAATCGTATCCCGACGTCGTGGAAGATCGCGGTTTCAACTGTTGATACTAGCTAAACCCCATCTAGCCACTTGTATAGTTTTCAGTCCTTTTCAGACCCTGAAGATTTCAGGACTGAAAAATCTCGCAGACGATAGATCTCTCATATAGCCTCCCCTGAGAGCAAGTACGGCCAAATTCGGACCACTAGTTTTGGAGATATAGCTAATAACCCTTTTTGGGGTTGTGGGTTTTTCGAAAACCCAAAATACTTAAACGCCCATATCTCCGGAACCCTTCAAGTTAGAGCACTGATCTTGGCGTCGTTTTAAAGAACTTGAGGAGTTCTATCGATTACATGTTGTATTTTTGCTCTACAAAGAGTTCAAAATTATTACTTTAATTATTATTTTAGTTTTGTCAAAACATTACTCTATCTTCTTCTTTACACCCTTTAATTATTATTTATTCCAATTTGGACCGTGAATTGTTTATTAAATCTGATAATGAGTGGTTCTAAAAATGACTCCGCTACTGGTACAGCGCAAGGAAACGTGATGACAGTACAGTCTGCCGGGGTGCTTACAGCGCCAAAAAGAAAAACCACGTTAAAGGATCCCTCTCCTTCAAAACCACTCACGACGGCTGTTGATAACAAAAGCGGTAAAAACACACCTACTACCAACTTGACAGGCATACCAGCCAAAGCCAGCACACTGTATAAAGACGCAATTAACCTGATGGATCAATCCGGTAACATAAAAAACACGATCAAAGTAGGTGTGCTAAGAAAACTTGAGGGTATTTACGAATTAGTACTTCGATTGGCAGAGTCAAGAGACACACTCCAGCGAAGTCTTGAAAAGACTAGAGCTGATCACACTGAGGCGCTCTTAAAATTGCAACGGGAGTACACTTGTAAGTCAAGCGCAGAGATGACTCAATCAGTTGATTCAGTGAAAAATGAAAAATTAGACCAACTTTTAGGAAAACTAGACCAACACATAAAGGCAGTCGAAGAGTGTAGAGATCAAAACAAAATCCTAACGGAAAAGCTGAAGGAGGACATACAAGCACGACAGGAGACAGAATCCGCTCCCCGACTCTACAGCGCAGGAACGGGACCATCCTTCGCAGAGATCACAGCCGCTACTCAAATGTCAAGAGGACCTGTCCAAAAGCCTTTGCATTATATGGTTATAACATCAAGGAATGAGAAGGACACGAGTCAAGAGGTCATAACCAAAATTAGAGATGCGTTCGATGCGAAGAGAGAAGGTATTAGAGTGGAGCGTTTACGAAAAGCCAAAGACCAAAAAATTATTGTCGGCTTTAATACAAAAGAGGATCTAGAGCGCGTTAAAAATAAAATTCAAACAGCTGGAAACCTACAAATGGAAGAAGTCCGTAACAAGGACCCACTAATAATTTTAAAAGATGTCCTATCTTACAATTCGGACGATGACATACTACAGGGCTTACAAAAACAGAACACCCATCTCTTCGGTGACATCCCAACAGATCACATGCGTATTAAAATCAAATACCGTCGTAGGACAAGAAACGAGCATACCAACCATGTCGTGCTGCAGGTATCCCCATTGGTCTGGCAAAGGGCGACGAGTGTAGGCAAGCTCCATATCGATCTCCAGCGTGTCACAGTGATGGATCAGTCACCCCTGGTGCAGTGCTCGCTCTGCCTTGGGTATGGACACGGCAGAAAATATTGCACAACAACAGAACCTCTGTGTAGCCATTGTGGCGATCCACACATGAGAAGCGAGTGGCCAGCAGTGACAATTGGAGAGCCACCAAGCTGCCGAAATTGCAAACTAGCAAAACGAGACGATGTGGAGCACAATGCTTTCGACGTCAGTTGTCCTCTTAGGAGGAAATGGGAAAGTTTAGCGAGATCCAGCGTTGCCTATTGCTAAGGGCGACCACGAAGATCCAACGACCCAAACAGAACCGCATTATTACCGAGTCCTGCAAGTAAACCTCCAGCACAAGAAGTTAGCCACAATAGAGCTCATGCAAGAGGGCTCCAAGAGAAAGTCAACTTTTGCATTGGTACAAGAGCCGTACACCGGCAACACCGGGGAGCTCAAGTCGCAAAGGGGCATAAGAGTCACCCAAAAAACTACCAGCAGGATAGGACCAATAAAGGCGGCAATAGTGGTCTTTGACAACGACATCACCGTCATAGAAGATCCGTTAAATACTACGGAGAACATCGCTGTTGCCAATTTAAAATGCGATAAATGGAGCATAACGGTGGTGTCGGTGTATTTTGAGGACACAAAGTCGTTAGAGCCTTACCTCGAACAACTTAAGGAAATACTTACCCAACACGCAGGCAACAAAGTATTAATTGGTGGTGACTTCAACGCCTGGAGCCCCTGGTGGGGCAGTGTATCAGAAAACCAACGAGGGGAGGATCTTGCAGGGGTGATAGAGGAAATGAGTTTGCATGTGTTAAACGTGCCCACGTTTGACACAGTCAGAGGCGGAAGGCTCTGCCAGAGTCACGTAGATATCACCTTGGGGGACGACAGCATGCTGGGACTGGTTCAGGACTGGGAAGTTAATAAAGGCATCACGAGCTCCGACCACAACACAATAGTTTTCAAAATTCAATTGGAAAAAAAAAACTGGTACTACTCGAAAATACAATACCAAAAAAGTTAATTGGGAAGACTTTAAAACTGATATGGAAAAGAGATTACTAGAATCAAATTTAAATGAAGAAGCTATTAGAAATATTTATCAAATACAGGACTTAGATAAAATAGTAATTAAATATGTTAAAGTTGTGGAAGGAACTTGTGATGCTGTGATTCCTAAAATAAAACAGTGTGCGAAGTCAGACTTGCCGTGGTGGAGTGCGGAGTTGGAGAATCTCAAAGCCTTAGTCATGACGCATAAACGCCGAATACACTGAGCTGCACCCCGCAGACGCAACCACGTAATCGAGGAGTACCTAAAACAAAAAGAAAGTTATGAGAATGCGGCGATGCAAGCTCAGACCAGGAGCTGGAAAGAATTTTGCACCAAGCAAGATCGAGAAAGCCTATGGGATGGCATTTATAGGGTAATAGGAAGAACAGCACGAAGATACGAGGATCAACCTCTTGTAAAAGACGGCAAGGTATTTAACCCAGTGGAATCCGCAGAAACGTTGGCTTCTACTTTCTTCCAGGAGGATAAAGTGGAGGAAGACAACCCAGAACACGTGGTTATAAGATCAGAAGCGCAGAAAGAAGAAGTCTCCGAGGTATCTGACATACAAGACCCAATGTTTACAGTATACGAGCTAAGACAAGCTATGTACAGCTTTAGCCCAAAAAAAGCACCGGGTATGGATGGTTTTACTGCGGATATTTGCACAAGGGCAATTGAAACCCACGAGTATCTTTTCTTGCAAATACTGAACAAATGCTATGACCTTGCATACTTCCCAAGTATATGGAAGGAGGCAGCGGTTGTAGTCCTCCGTAAACCTGGGAAACCAGACTATACACAACCGAAAGCGTATAGACCGATAGGACTCCTCCCTATCATGGGAAAGATCTTAGAAAAGATGCTGATAGGTAGGATTAGGTGGCACATATTGCCGAGATCAAACCAGAGGCAATATGGCTTTGTGCCGCAGCGCAGTACGGAGGACGCCCTCTACGACTTTATGAGCCACATTCTGATGAATGTGAAAAACAAGATGGTGAACATCGTGGTCTCACTCGACATAGAGGGTGCTTTTGACTGCGCGTGGTGGCCTGCCATCAAGTGTCGCCTCAGAGAGAAGAAATGCCCAATCAATCTCCGCCGCCTAGTACACAGTTATTTTGAGAACAGAAGAGTTAGGGTGAGGTACTCTGGTGTTGAGGTAGTGAAGCAAACTACCAAAGGATGCGTGCAGGGCTCCATCGGCGGACCGACCTTCTGGAACGTTCTTCTCGACCCACTTCTCGATACGATCTCAGAGCAGGGCACATACATCCAGGCCTTCGCGGATGATATTGTTCTAGTCTTCTCCGGACACTCGATTCCCGATCTGCAAAATCAAGCAGAGATCATCCTCAGCCAGGTGAATGACTGGGGTATTAGAAATAAGCTCAGGTTTGCGCCACAAAAAACCAACATAATGGTGGTCACGAAAAAATTGAAATATGATACACCAGTCATTCGCATGGGGGGTGTTGAAATACAGGTCGTGGATGAAATTAAATTGCTGGGTCTTACTATAGACAAAAAACTTACGTTCAATAGCCACGTGAACCTTGTATGTAGAAAAGCTGCAAATGTTTACAAACAGCTAGCACGAGCAGCTAAGATCAACTGGGGTCTCAGCCCGGAGGTGACTAGAACTATATACGTGGCGGTGGTGGAGCCGATTGTTCTATATGCAGCAAGTGTATGGGCGGATGCCGCTCAAAAACTCACAATACAGAAGAAACTTCTGTCTTTACAGAGAGGTTTTGCACAAAAAATATCCAAAGCATATAGAACGGTTTCTACCAACGCAGCACTTATTCTAACAGGACTCATCCCTCTGGACCTAAGAGTCCAAGAGGCTAAGAAACTTTACGAGTCAAAGCGAGGAAGGCCAATGCCGGGTTTGATTGGGGATCGCCAGATGGAGCGTAAGGTGAGCGCTTTGGACGCCGATCACCCGGCTGATAGAGCCGCACATAACTTTAGATGTGTAGAGAACATGCTCCCTGAGACAATGGCAGAGATGCAAATTAAAGGTATACAAATATTTACAGACGGGAGTAAAATAGAATGAAAAGTGGGTGCGGCTTTGTCATGCTGGCGGGACGGTACAGAAGTTTTGACGAAAAAGCTTAAACTTGAACCCTTCTGCACGGTGTTCCAAGCCGAAATGTTGGCGCTGAGAGAGGCGACATCGCAGATACTGAAAATGAATGATGAGGAATTCAATATTCTCAGCGATTCCAGATCTGCACTGGAGCTCCTGCAGAGTGAGTCCTTTCATCCCATTGCCTTTGAAATAAACAGGAACATAGCCAAAATTACCACCATAGGCAAAAAGCTTCAGTTGTTTTGGGTTAGAGCTCACGTCGGGACAAAGGGCAATGAGAGAGCTGACGAGCTCGCAAAGGAGGCGGCTCTTAAATTGAAAACATCAGCACACTATAGTTACTGCCCCGTCTCATTTGTGAAGAGAAGCCTCAGAGAGGCCACAGTTCGCGAATGGGACGAGAGGTATAGGAAAGCTGAAACCGCAGCCACAACGAAGCTCTTTTTTCCCGACGCCATCGCAGCATACAAAATGATTAGGAAAATTGTATTGACGCCTAAACTTGTACAAGTGCTAACTGGCCACGGGGGATTCTCAGATTATTTACACCGTTTTAAGTGTAAAGATAACCCAGCTTGCATCTGCGATCCAAACGTGCCAGAAACAGCACTTCATATCATAACGGAATGTCCCCAATTTGGTAAAAAGCGATATGATTTAGAGCAAAGACTAGGAACAGTAATAAACAACGAATCCTTGCATTGGTTGCTAAATAATGTAGAGTTTAAGAAATTGTTTATAAAATTCTGTACTGAGGTGACAGACATTGTTATAAATAGGAAAAAGACTAAGTAATTAAGACAATATATAAACCTAAGAAAACTAGTGTAAGAATTACTAATGTAAGGAATGTAGCCTAAAATTTTCTAAAATGTAGATTAGCAAGTAAGTTTCTATTATGTAATTTTAATTCAATGGTGTACATACTGTGTTATGTACTCTATAATTAGACTTTGCAAAAAAAAAAAAAAAAGATGTATAAAAAAAAAGAAAAGAAAAAAAAAAGGTATGTCCATATATATATATATAAAAACAAAAAAAAATATTCTATAAGCAAACAGTAAATAAATCATAACGACAAGAGTTGTCCTTAGCACCGTTCTTTCTTTTTAACATAGGTATTATTGTAAAAAAATTTGTTCGATTATTAAAATACAGATCGTAGTTATAAACAGACAGAGACCTGAGTCCCTGGTAGACTAGCATAGGAGAGAAACGGCAAACGGGGGTTTTTAGCCGGTAAGAGTCCGGCACTACCTAGGCTTCCCTACCCAGGTGTCCATGAAGGATTTTCCTCCGTTTGCCGCTTTTCTTAGATACATTAAAAAAAAAAAAAAAAAACCTAACCTAACCTAACCTTTTGAATTGACGGAAGCTCTTGAACCCGTTGACATAATTAAATTCTGTTTTCGGAATTAAATTAAGGAGATTTTCACCTCATACTTGGTTTCAGGAACTTTGGAGTCAAAAATTTTTCAGGGTCCTGAAATTGGTTTCAGAGGGTGAAACAAGCCAAGCTCTGACTAAAGATCCAAACGCGGGCTCTCTGCGACCCACACAGCCTGAGATATTGCAGGTCAAAAATTAAATTTGGCGTTTCTGGCGGCCATTTTGAAAAAACTTAATACGATTATCTCCGGAACCAGGGGTCGTAGAGTGCTGGGGTTTTCTTTGTGGACACTAGTTAGACACTAGCTATTAAGTGAGACTTTTTCAGGAGCTTTCAGGATCAAAATATTTTCATCGCTGAAATTAGTCTCAGTGGATGGACCTCGTCGGGCTCAACAATATAGACCCAAAGACGGTCAGTTTCGACCGAGCCGTTCCGGAGATATTGCTTTGAAACCTTTTTTAGCGGCCATCTTCTTTTTGAAACCTGGAAATTTTACTCGGGATATCTCCGGAACCCTTTGGGCTAGAGGCCTGTAATTGATGTCATTGAAAAGGGCTCGGGGAGTACTATCAGCTGACCGTACAATCAAGACTCTACATAGAGTCTTAAGATTTTATTTTTTTATTTTTTAGGTAAATATTTTTAGTATAAGACAAAACTTCATTGGGTTAATTTTTCCTTTATTATTTACTTTTGCTGATGAGAGTCAGCATCCTGGAAGCTCTACATAAGGACTCTCAATTTTAGTATTTGAAGTTAATAGACTTCTGGAGACACAGCCGCTGTCACAAAAATTTTCTTGCCGGGTGCCATAAACGCCTATAAAACTGTTAGACAAATAAAACTAAACGCGGTTATAACTCAAGTTATGACGGGACATGGTGGATTCTCCGAATACTTAAACAGATTTGACAGAACACTAGTGATGGCCACATTTTCATCAATGTGGCCATCACTAGTGAGACGAACGAGCGTTCAAAGGTCACTTCACTTCGCATTTGTTTATGTTCTGAGAATTGATGTTTACAGAATACAAATTCAGGGTCATTGTTGTCCGGGTGTGAAGTGAGTATGAAGATCGAAGTGAGATGCGAGTTATTGTTCGGATTTTACAAAATCGACGTACAGCCTTGACAGTACCATCTCCTATGTTAGTGCTCTGGAAAATTCGTACACCTTTGTGGTTTCGCATCGATCCAACCCCTCCTACATATGGCTCCTGCAGAAGTGCGACTGAGATTCCTCTATTTGTTGCCTCTTATGTTCTACCTGGTCCATCTTGTTCTTGGCACAATTCCTGCACGCAGGAGCTGCTCCAGCAAGAAATTCGGTGCAATCCGCCCTCAAGTGAAGTCCGCCGCAGTGGTGTGTCATGTTTGAGCTTGTTGGTCATAAGCATTGCTTTGGTCTTTTGCGGTCCAAAATTGAGTTTGTTTCTGACACCCCACTGACGAATATAGGTAAGAGATGCGTTTGCCTGTTTCTGTACTGCCTGTGCCGTGTCGCCGTCTATCAATAGCACGACGTCATCGGCGAAGGCCTGGCAGTAATCGCCCCGTTTCTCCAGTTCCTTCAGCAATGGGTCTAAGAGGAGGTTCCATAGGATAGGTCCCCCTATAGATCCCTGCACGCAACCCTTATTTGTTTCCCTTGCATGTTCTTCCCCACCGTATCTCACTCTAACTTTTCGATCCTGTAGGTAGCTATCTAGTATTCTCCTGATGTTAAGAGGACACCTTTCCTCGGCCAGTCTGACTCTGATAACAGGCCACCAAGCATTGTCGAAGGCCCCCTCTATATCCAATGATATCATGGTGACCAGTTTTTTTCTGTTGTATCTTTTGGTTGATGTGTTGTATCAGGTCGTAGAGGGAGTCCTCGGTGCTTTTTTGCTGTATGAAGCCGTACTGGCGAGTACTGAACCTGGGAAGCAAATGGTGTTTTAGCCTACCTACTATCATCTTCTCTACTATCTTTCCCATCACTGGGAGGAGCCCTATAGGTCTGTATGACTTAGGCTGCCTATAGTCATCTTTCCCCGGTTTCCTCAATACGACGACTGTGGCCTCCTTCCAGATTCTGGGAAAACAGTTTAAGTCGAGGCATTTGTTGGTTAGAGCGAGAAATAGGTTGGGGTCTTCCTGAATCGCTTGTAGGCAAATGTCAGCTGTAAGACCATCCGCTCCTGGGGCTTTTTTGGGGTTGAAGCTTGTTACCGCTGTTTTGAGTTCTACCATGGTAAATGGTGGATCATGGATATCAGCATGGTCCTCGCCATTTATTGTTACGGATTTTTCTCTTATCCGCTTATGGTAACTTCCCCATCATCCGCCTTTTGGTCCTCTGGGTAGAAGGTCTCTGCTAACAGTTTTGCTGAGTCCTTGAAACTGAGTTCTTGTTCATTTTTCACCAGTGGTATGTCTTCTGTCCTTTTTGTAGTCCGGCCGATTACCCTATAAATACCCTCCCACAATCCTTCTTTGTCCTGTTTCTCGCAAAAGAACTTCCAGCTCTCAGTATGTGCTCGCTGCGCTTGGTTTTCGTACTTTTCTTTGGCTTCTAGGTATTCTCTGATGACCTTTTCTTTTCGTACCGGTGCTGCGTTGCGGATACGTCGTTTTTTGGTGGCTACTTCTCTTTTGGACGTTTCTAGCTCAACGGACCACCTCTGCAACAACACCCTGTCTCTTTTAGACAGGGTGTTGTTGCAGGTTTCTTGTATGGCGCCAGTGTATTCTGCTACGAAATTTTCTAAGTCACTTTTTGTATTGACATCCTGTAGTCGATCTACGGTGATATGTTTTTCTTCTTTTAACTGGTTCAGTTTCACATGAAACTGTCTCCAATTAGCATTTTTCGTATTGTAACGTCTTGTAGTTCGAGTAATACTTGTGCCTTGTGTCTTTGAAAGTCGTAATTTGAAGGTTATTGTGTTGTGGTCCGAGGAGGTTATGTCATCAACTACTTTCCAACCCTCGATTAGGTGCAGCAGGTCAATAGAGCAAACAGTTATGTCCACATGGCTGGCGTATATCTGCCCCCCTCTTATAGTGTGAAAAGTTGGAGCGTTTCCTATATTTAATAACTGCAGATGGGTATCTCGTCCAACGTCCCAGCCATCTCAACTCCCCCTATGGTCGATGACGTTGCTTCCCCACCAGATATTTTTGGCGTTACTATCGCCTCCAATTAGTAGATTAGCTTGCCCTAGTTCTTCCTCAATGTTTTTTAACTGCTCCAAATATGGCTCTATCGGCTTATCAGGTTCAAAATAGAAGGATACTGCAATGATCCCCCAGTCACGTGTTTGAATTTTTACCACTACTATGTTCTCTGTCGTAAGCTTTGGGCACGGTATCACGTCCATATCGTAGTCAAAAACAGCTATCGCTGCTTTGACTGTATTTTCTCCCACTGTGCTCTGGTAGACCCTTGCCCCACTGTAGTGTTTCATGTTTTTCGTATTGCCTACATAGGGCTCCTGGAGCAATGCAAATGCGAATTTCCTTTTCTTTGCTTCTATCATTAGTTCATCAGTCGCTAGCTTCTTTTTTTGTAGGTTAGCTTGAGCTATGAAGTACAGTTTTTCTGATGGAGTGCTATCGTCATCGTTCTTTTGTTCCTTGTCGTTGCCCTTAACAGTAGGCTATTGTTGTGCGAGCGATTGCATCCCATTTCTTTCGAATTGGACATTCTTGGCTGAATGCTATATGGTCTGTTACTGATAGTTTTGCCTTTGTGCAGTTGCAGCATTTTGGCGGCAGCCCGATGTCTCTGTCTGGACACGAAGTCCACATATGGGGTCCGCCGCAATGACTGCATTTTTCCACTGTCTATGTACATAGGCGCCTTCCGTGTCCATAGCCAAGGCACAACGAACACTGAACGAGCGGTGATTGGTCGTATACCCGTATGCGCTGCAGATCAATATGTACGCGCTCTGCTGCTGTGAGGCGCTGCCATATTTGTGGGGACACTTGTAATATTACGTGACCTGCGTGTGGGTTTTTGCTTTTTTGTCGGTATTTTACTATTAGTCTTTGATCTTCTTTAGCTATATCGCCGATTAGGTGGTCATTTTGATTCCTCAGACAGGTTATGACGTCTTCGTCACTGTTGTAACTGAGCACGTCTTTGAGGATTATCAAAGGATCTTTATTCTCGACTTCCTCGACATGCAGGTTGCTTTCAACGCTCTGAAGCTTGTTTTTGACTTTGGCTAGTTCTTGTTTTGATCTACAACCAATAATGACCTTTTGATCCCTTGCCTTACGTATTTTATCCACCTTTATTCCTTCTGCCTTTGCGTTTACTACTGCTCGGATTTTTTACACCACCTCACCGCTCGTGAAACCATCAGATGAAGATACCACGATGGAGTGGACTTGTGGCTTATTTTTCATTACTGTCTGTGCATACGTATCCTTGTGCTCAGTGGTTTGCATTATTTCTGGGAGCGACTTTATTTGGTCGGTAAGAGCCATAGTATGTATCTTGCATTCAGTCATAAGCTGTTTGTGCTCGCGTAGATTTCCAATTAACGAGCTCATAAGCTCCGTAGCCTGGGATGCGATGGTCTCCACTTGATTACTTTGTGTCTCTTTAATCACCTCGTCCTTGTTTGTTGGTTCCTTACCCCTATTTCCTATCCTTTCCTTTCCTGATTCATCTGCGTATCTTCCTTCTGCTTTTTTCACAATTCCATAGAGTTCTTTTATGCACTCCGTTACTATTTATTAATTTATTTTTAATATCTCTTTTTATGTTTCCTGACAATTCCATTTGGCAGAGCGCCGTTGTCATTATGGTTTTTGCTTCCTCCGTAAGCGACTTCTTCTTCTGTTTATCTACTGTAATAGTTTTGTTTAGTGCTCCATGGCCAGGTGACTCCTTGGCCACTTCGCCAAAACTTTTTCGAGCTAATTCGAATACGGAAGGTCCAGCCTTCCCTGTCGATTCGCTTTTTTTAGGTGGTGTTGATTTTTGTTGCACCGTTTTTACGTCAGAGTTTTTTGTTCTGTCTGATGTAAACGGAGCTGTCGCCCTATTCTCTCTCCGTGATTTGGAGGAGTCACCCACGTCTGTTTTCCCTTTTTGGGGTGAATGGAACATTGTGTAGGTTTAATTGAACTAAAGTAAGTAAGTAAGTCTATGAACAGTAAAAAGAAAGATTAGAGGAACAAGTCTGTAGTTTGGCCCAATAAGATCAACAATCGGTTTTGTACAAAGTACAAAGTCTATTCGAGTAATAAAATTAAAAATATAAACGCAAGAAAACAATAGTAATAATAATAATCTATCTGCACAGTTTTTCTTTTAATGTAAAAAGTCTATTAACTTCAAATACTAAAATTGAGAGTCCTTATGTAGAGCTTCCAGGATGCTGACTCTCATCAGCAAAAGTAAATAATAAAGG
The DNA here is from genome assembly GCA_949820665.1 of Scrobipalpa costella. NCBI lineage: Eukaryota > Metazoa > Arthropoda > Insecta > Lepidoptera > Gelechiidae > Scrobipalpa > Scrobipalpa costella. The sequence goes on from OX463311.1 coordinate 74,277, forward strand.
AAAAATTAACCCAATAAAGTTTTGTCTTATACTAAAAATATTTACCTAAAAAATAAAAAAATAAAACTTTAACACTCTATGTAGAGTCTTGATTGTACGGTCAGCTGATAGTACTCCCCGAGCCCTTTTCAATGACATCAATTACAGGCCTCTAGCCCAAAGGGTTCCGGAGATATCCCGAGTAAAATTTCCAGGTTTCAAAAAGAAGATGGCCGCTAAAAAAGGTTTCAAAGCAATATCTCCGGAACGGCTCGGCCGAAACTGACCGTCTTTGGGTCTATATTGTTGAGCCCGACGAGGTCCATCCACTGAGACTAATTTCAGCGATGAAAATATTTTGATCCTGAAAGCTCCTGAAAAAGTCTCACTTAATAGCTAGTGTCTAACTAGTGTCCACAAAGAAAACCCCAGCACTCTACGACCCCTGGTTCCGGAGATAATCGTATTAAGTTTTTTCAAAATGGCCGCCAGAAACGTCAAATTTAATTTTTGACCTGCAATATCTCAGGCTGTGTGGGTCGCAGAGAGCCCGCGTTTGGATCTTTAGTCAGAGCTTGGCTTGTTTCACCCTCTAAAACCAATTTCAGGACCCTGAAAATATTTGACTCCAAAGTTCCTGAAACCAAGTATAGAGATAGGTGAAAATCTCCTTAATTTAATTCCGAAAACAGAATTTAAGTATGTCAACGGGTTCAAGAGCTTCCGTCAATTCAAAAAGCCAATTGACAGCTGTCAACTGTCAAACAGCATTTAAAAATGCCCGTATCCTCGCAACAAGATGTCGTATCGAGTCAGAAAAAACTATGTTTATGTTGGCTTGACCTACCTGATCTTCTGAAATAGGTTTTAGGCCCAAAATACTTTCTAGGTCAAAAACGCCTGAAATAATTTTTATTTATTAAAACAAATGTTATTATTCCCTCTAGTCAAAGCCGCAGTGTCGTACCTAAAACGGTTTTTGAGATATCACAATTTTAAATTAGGAACCTAAAAATCGAAAAATCGGTTTCAAAAGTCAAAATTGGCAAATTTAAGTATTTCTAATCCAAGTTTCGGCTTCAATAAGTCAAAATGGGTCATATAAACACAATTATATAATAAAAAATAAACATTTCCTATTTTTTTTATGAATTACAGGTAAAAAACACATAAAAATCAATAACTCTGCAACTAATAAACCAATTTATTTCCGATAAATATTAAAATTAGTCAAAAATAAGTGTTTTTCAGGATAAATTCAATGAAGAAATTTTGGACCATTATTTGGTACAAAAAATATTAAAATTATTTCGATACAACTTAAAATTTTGAAAATAATAACTTAAAGTCCTTTAATAAGCGCGCAGCAAACAGCAGTTGCAGAATTTGGATAATAGTTTTTTCTTCACAGTTATAGGGGTAGAAAGTTTCAAAGTTTAAAATGTTATAAAAAGAAATATATTTGGAATAAAATTCTGGTCAAAGTTGCACTCGCCTTTTCTTGTAAGTGTCCAGGTTGATGCCAATTTCCAGGCTTCTATCTCCACTCCTTCCTGACCTCGTGCTCAACGAAACTACGTGCTTTTCCCCTTTACCCTTAAATAACTGTCAAGGGCGTGGCGGCCGGCTGGATCTGATGGTGGTAAAAGTTGTGTGAGGTTTAGGTCCACAGACTTCCAGCATAAAAACTTGGGGGTATAGGTCTTAATCGGGCAGCGCATGCGATTAAGTGATTTTTTCACACAGCACTTAACCTCTAAACAGAAGTTTATCACTAATAACTTTTTTGTCACTTTAGACCGGGTGAATTTGAGCACGGCACTTTATGCGGCGCAAGTTTCCGCAACGGATGACACTTCACTCTTTCAAATCGGAGCACTTAAACTAATAAAAACTATTTTTTTAGTGCGGAACGCCAGGAGTTTAGCTGCTTATAGTACGGCAGGCCGAGTGCAACTGGTTAGGTTAGGTTAGGATAGGTTTTTTTTTTTTTGTATGTTTGGCTGAGTTCCCTCTGACATTAGTCAGATACGTTGTACAACTAAACACGGACTTTACTGCTATATTAAGTTTTTATTGTCCATAATCAGTCGAGGATGTACAGGACTCCGGATTTTCGTACGGGAGTCCTGCTAGTCATTAGTTTCTTACATACTAGAGGCGAGAAGCGGGTTAAATTAACGACTTCAATTCTTTTCTTTTTTTTCCCTTTTTTTTTTTTTCTTTTTCTCATTTCTTTTTTGTTTTTTTTTTCTTTTGTTTTTTTTTCCTTTTTTATACTTATTATCTACTGTTTACATTATTACGTATTTGCAAGTGATTCATATAACATAATATGAATTCTTGCAAATTATTTTAAGACTAATTTATATTTTAAGACTTAATATTATATATTATTTCTATTTATACAATCTTACTCTCTCACATAAGTGTTTACAGATTTGAAGATGATTTAGTATATTCTCAGTATATACTTAGGCATCATGTTTTGTTTCTATCTATTGCATGTCTAGCGACTATTGTACAGAATTTTATGAAGTCATTTCTGTATTTTCCTGCCATTAATTCACATAGAGTTTCTTTTTTTATTACAGTGCTCGTCCTTTGTTCCAGGCTATAACGTTGGGAGCCAAAAATGGGACAGTCTACGATCAGATAGACCGGTGATTCTTCCTTCGTGGAGTCACAGCTGCACGAAGGGCTGTCTTTTAATTTAAAACGGTGTAAGTATTGACCGAAACCTCCATGGCCAGTCAGGACCTGGACCAGCATTGGGGTAAGTTTAACCTTCTTTAGAATTTTGTAGGACACAATTGCATTTGGTAAGAAATGTTTGGTGGTTTCCGCCGTCTCACCATCGATATAGCGTTCGTTCCAGAGTTGCAAGGATTTCTGACGCAGCATTCGTTTAATGAACGAGGTCGGACATCTTGTGTAGTCTGCTTTGGTTTTTTTGTGAGCTGCCTGTTTGGCCAGCTCATCTGCACGCTCGTTACCTACGGTGCCCGCGTGGGCTCGAATCCAGAACAACCTTATCTTTTTTCCACTATGTTCTAGCGAACATAGTGGAAAAAAGATAAGACAGAAGCTGCAGTGAAGCATCATCGGGATCAGTTTACAGCGTACCACAGCAGCATAACTATATCATCTATTGATCCTCTTAGTGTATCTGAACCAGCTCGAGTACGCAGAACTGAAACATACGTCCGCATGCCAGCACCGGAACGAGTAATCGACCCACCACAGCAACCATGTCATTCCAGAGCTGTTGCAACAACACCTGCCAGTGGGTTGGTATCGGCACCAGCCTACAGCATACCTCAGCAATCATATTATCCAAGATCCGATAGCATGTACTCTTCTGGTGAACCTGGACCAAATCGCAGAACAAGAACAAGGAGTATTCACAGCCTATCTACGGAGGCGCCACCTTCACCCAGGTCGGTAGCATCAGAACGTTCGCCGCGTAGATCGCCACTTGGGGTGGGTGCTGGTACAAAAGGTGGTACACAGTGTGTCCTCTGCGCAGCTTATTTCTTTAGTAAAAATATACTACGTCATTTCAAACAGAAACACCCATCAAATGTAGGCGGCCTGCTTCGACATCATCATGAATATCCTAGAATATTTTATTTTAAGAAGATAGCTCCTCGAACCAGTTGTCCAGCGGACCACCGACCCCCAAGAGAACTGATTCGGGGAGTCGAAAATGTGAATCAAAAATTTCTAGATTACGACACTGAGTCTGATTCCTCAGATACTGATTAAAAGTATGAAAATTATTACAAAAATAGAATACAATTGTATTACTAATAATGTCAATACATGACTAAAGACAGGAAAATAGTACTAAGGATGTAAACAATCATAAGATTCAACATTGTATTTCATTGTTAATAAATATATGAAATAGGATAAAAAAAAAAAACAAACATATTTGATCTGAACATTTCTTAAATATAGTCTGTAAGTATTATATGCTAAAATGATAAGTTATTGTTAAGGCAATCATTATTCACAATTTTACTTGTTAGGGTAATTATTATTACAAACTAACAGAACTTCCTAAACTAGTACTAAGGATGTAAACAACTTTTACAATAATTAAAAAAAAAAAAAATTGATCTGAATATTTGTTAATTGTTATAGTCTGTAAGTATTATATGCTATACTGATAAGTAGCTGTAAAGGAAAAAAGGCATTTATAAAAAAAAAAAAACAAGATTATAATAACAAAAAAAATTAACAAAAAAAAACAAGATAATAATAAACAAGAAAAAAAAATTAACAAAAAAAAATTATAATATAAAAAAAAAAACATTCGATTTGAACATTTCTAACTATAGTCTGTAAGTATTATATGCTAAGTTATTGTTAAGAAAATTATTTTCCACAATTTTACTTCTTAGGGTAATTATTAGTACAAACCAATAGAACGTCCTAAAAAAAAAAAAACGTATTTCACTTAAGCCTACACATTTTTGTTAGAAATAAACACAAAACATTTGTGAATACTACACACTAACACGAAAACTACATCACACAATTCCACAACATTTTGGAAGCTGAGAGCAAAGTGTATACCGTTAGCGCCGCGCTCTTAGCGAACCTAAAACTATAAAATACTGACGACAAAAAAAACCTAACCTAACCTAACCTAGGTTCATCTTTATCTTTGAAGAGGCATATCCATTGCCTACGAAAGATACGGTAAGTGTAGCTCGATCATTTGTAGATAACTTCGTGTTAAAGTACGGCATTCCTCGTGAAATCGCTACGGATCGAGGAACGGAGTTTATCTCTAGTACCTACTATGAAACAAGTATGTGAGTTACTTAAAATTAACCATCTGTCTTTCACAGCCTATCATCATGAATCTATCGCGGAGCATTGGCAAACAGCCACAAAACGATGGGTGCGTACTTAAGAATAAATTGTCAAAATCAAGCTAACAACTGGAGCAGTTGGCTTCCATATTGGTCGTTTGCGTACAACAACACCGTGCACAGCGAAACACGATACACGCCGCACGAGCTTGTATTCAGTAAGACTTGTGCACTACCTAATAATCTAAGTGGTGATTTTGTGGATCCTTTGTATAACTATGACAGTTACCCATTGGAGTTAAAGTATAGGCTTTAATTAGCTCAAAAGGATGCACAGAACAACTTGAAAATTAGTAAAGAAAAAAGAAAACATGGTTATGATGTTAAGGTTAATCCAATAGAGTATAAACGAGATGATTATTTACTAGTTAAGAATGAAATAGGAAATAAGTTAGATAAGATTTATTTAGGTCCATATTTAGTACTAGAAGATTTAGGATGTAATGTTAAGATTTTAAGAAATGGAAATACTGATGTTGTGTATAAGAACCGCACTAAACCATTTAATGTTTAGAATTATAAGCAATATATATATTTAATTTAATTTTATAATATATATGTATATATATATTTAATTTATTTTTACTCTTGTTTTTAGCATTTTATACTTAACTAATACCTACTTCCGTATAACTTTTTATAATATTGTAATGATAGTTTCTAAATAAAATAAAATTGTACAATTTATTTTATTTTCACCCTCCGGGGGAGGTGTAGTGTAGGTATAGTAGCGTAAGTAAGCACTTTTACTTTACCTATGTAATTATATATGTTCGTGCATTACCAATAAATCAGTAGTATTCATTCAGCATTTGTTCGTTTCATTACTCTCCAAATAAGCCAACCTACACAGTAACTAACGCCGCCAACGCTACATTCGACCGATCTGCCCACACGCAGCGCCCCGCCCACGTTCATTCAAAGCCCGGTAAACAAACGCACGTTAGAAAAGTACTAGATTATTATTAATGTTAGTAAATAAGTTATCGAACAACGATTGCCATTTAAATCTTATTTTAATAACTGACTGCCGCACTGCAAAAAGGTTGACCACCTATTTTTCATGAGAGAAGAGTGTAATAATCAACGCTATCGGGTTATGCTAATTCATTACTAATAATAATGTCAATGTGTGCGTTTCAGATACTGTGAATGTGTTCGTGAACATCCGCGCTCCAGCTATAGTTGTAAAACAGCGGTTGTTATCCGATATTTATCCAAAGCAGCGGTTGAAAACGATAAACAGCCGGATAAAAACCGGATAATTACCAGACCTGACTAACGAAGAATGACAAGTTTTTTATTAGGTTTTTACTGTAGATCACGCCTGTTTTTACTAAATAGTTACTTCTGTTAGTGTTCAATTTCGAAAGAAGATAAGCTCTTTCGAAATTGAACACTAAAATCTCTTAAAGGTACTATCTCATTGAATAAAATCCGAAAAAGAAATCACCGTGCATAGTTGCATTGCATACAGCTACCGGCAACGCCGCGTGCGTGAGTGAGCGAGATGGACGCGGAGCCGCCGCACGGCGGCGTCGCCTCACTACAGACAGTAGGCAAGCTGGCAACGTCGCATGAGGCATACGCATACCTACTTGCCTACTTAGCTACTAAATAATAAATTCACTTCACAATACCTACTTAATTGTACTCATAAAACTAAAAAATAGTTTAGATAACCGACGGGAACAGCAGCCCCCCCAAAAACAAATGAATAGATACACGTTCATCTCATACTTAGGTATTAAGTCATAAAAGCTGGTTTGTTTTGATGTTAGAACTTAAATTTAATGCGAAAAACCATAAAAAACATCTAAGTTTTCAGAATAAAGCATATACATATAGCTATTTATAAACAACCGTTTCTCGCCGGCTACATTCGCCAAAAATGGTTTTTATCCATTTTCGACGTTTTTATCCGCTTGGTTGAAAACGTTTTCAACCGGCTTTACATCTATAGCTCCAGCACAGCGAGCCGGCGCACGCGCACGCCCCGTCACGGCGGCGCCGGGCAGGGCTCCGGCGCTGCGGGGCGCTGCCGGCGCTGCTGGTGCCGGTGCTCGGGGTGCATCCCGCGGCGCACGTCGTGCCTCTCCCGTTGCCCGTCGAGCCTCTCTCGTACCCCGTCACCGGGCCCTGCCGGCCCCCCGTCAACTCAACTAAATTAAATCCATACCTGTCACTTACAACCATGAGAGAATAAGTCCATGTGAGAGAACAGAAATCATTGACATGGACTTATTTTGATTTTCTATGTATGAGTAGTTTAGTTTTAGTCGTGATGTTAAAGAGTAGTGAAGTGTCCTAACTAGGTAGGTAGCATAGAAATATTACTATACTGCCGTATATAGAATAGGCACCGCGAACGCAATATTTGCGGCTGCCACACTAGCCGATCGGCTCATGTTTATTCAGTCACTCGCACTCGCTTGCCGCGATCGCGCGTGTCACTTGTGGCTAAAAGAAATTCATAAAATGCCGTCGTGCGTTTTGAAAACGTGCAAGAATGCTTCAGGCATCTAATCAAAAGGTTGTGGTGTGACATATCATCAGTAAGCAAACAATATAATTGCTTAAAACAACAAAACCCAATATCTGTTAACAATTTTCTACGACGCCCATATTTGTATATGAAAATCATTATGAAAAGTAAACCTTACAGATGGGGCACACAGGTTACTGCCTATAGTAGGTACATTATTAGTGCGTAATATGTTTGATGCGTCGAATCTGTTGGACGGGTTTGACTGGTCGTTTTCGGTTGTTTCATAGAGTCTGTTCGCGACGGCGCAAATGTATTTAATTTTTGGTATTTTTTAATTCCCTTACAAATAAGGAGTATTTTTTAGGATGGCCACACTAGAGAGCTGTCATCCCTAAAATAAGAGGCAAATCCAAATTATCCAATCAGAGCGAGTGATAGAACGAGATAGCAATAGTATTCTATTCTTGTCTTTTTACGAACTTGACGTATGCTCAAGAATATTCGAGAATCGATATAACGCCATCCCTTTCTTACTAGTGACAGTTTGTATTTAGCTATCTCGATCGAACATTACAGAAGACACTTTACATTTCGAGAAAGGAATTGCCAGCTGTTTCCCGAGAATTCTACAGTATCGAGATTGGAGTATATAAACAGCTGCGTAGACCGCACCAAGTATATAGTTTCGGCATATAGTTTCGCCATAGTGTACAGTGATATAGTTTCGTGATATAGTTTCGGGAGATCAGTCCGAATAGTGGAAAAATAGTAGACAGTGAACAGAATAGATATAGTTTCGTGATAGATACAGTATAGTTCAGTGATATAGTTCCGTGATACAGTTTTCAGATTCAGTTTCGAATCAGTGATCGAATAGTGGGAAGAAATAGTGAAGTAAACAGTATATAGTAACAGTGACAGTGATTCCGTGACAGTTCGTAAATAGTTATCGACAAACAGTTCCGTAATCGTTTCGTATAGTGTTTCCGTGATAGTTCGTTTATAGTTATCGACAAAGAGTTCCGTAAACAGTTTCCGTTTCGTATCCGTTTCCGAAAGCAGCAAGAACAAGAATAACAGTGGAAATAACAGTGATTAATAGTGATAACAGAATGGTGAAGTGCCGTTTATAGTTTAATTCATAAATATTAAGATTTTGTGCCAATCTGTTTCACAGTGTTGCCAGATAGTTTTAACATTTTATATTTTGTAGAATTTCCGTTTTCATTCGTTCTTTTTGACAGTTCGTCCATAGTGTTGCCAGTATTTTCGTATATAGTTTTGTTAGTAGTTTTTCGTCAATAAATATACAGTCCATTTATAGTATAGTTTTATTTCGTGTACATTGAGGTAGGCACGTTTGGTTACGCCGAACACTATCTCGTACATAATGGTCCTTCGAGCCGGATCCGTATCAGTGTTCCGTGTAGTGAAAGTGACAGATTTCGTGTTATTTCGTGAACCGTACCGTATTATATCGTGGCTGGACAGTACCTTGTGTGAAGAACAGTGTTTATAGACAGTTCATTCGTGATCAGAGAAAGTTGTTTTACTGAGACAGTTTCCGTGGAAGTAAAGTTTTGGTGAACAGTTTAATCGATATAGAATAGTTTCGTGACAGTTAATATAGACAGTTCCGTGTTGAAAATTGTGTAACAGTGTTTCGTTTTGTAAAAAATCCTGGAGATGTACGTAACAAGAACTATGCCAGAAGGTTTACGTCAGCGCACGGTGGAAGGAAGCGTGCACCAGTCAGCTTATTTCATCGATAGAGAACAGTTACCGCAGCCGTTACAGCCTGAAGTAGTAGAGAAACAACAGATACCAGCGGGTGAAGAAACCTTTGCGGAACATCGTGACATGTCTGTGAAAACTAAAAGATTTTCGAATTCGAAGAGATCTGAACGTATTCAATTGCAACTTCAAAAAAAGTTATTAGAAGAAAAAGAAAATATAGCGAAAATACGATGTGAGAAAATTTCAATTGAAATGAAGATAAGAGAATTAGAATTCGAAGAAGACGAAGAAGATTCGTCATCAAAAGTCAGCGTTTTGAGCAAACTGTCAATCCGAGGTCAAATGACACATGAATGGGTGTACAATATTCCTAATCCTCATGTTGCTTGGAATTTTGAAAATGAAGACGAGGAAGAAATGCAGATGAAGCAAGAGCAAGATAATAACCTGGAAACAGAACAGATCAGAAGAATGAAAATCGAAAATCTGAAGACTGAACCAGTTAGAAGTGTGAAGATAGAAGTCCAGCAGTTTGATCTAGAGAAGAAACCAGAACCTAAAGAATCAAAGAACATTAGTATAGAAGACGACTTTGAAGGAAAGAAGATTGAAAAAATCATAAACCAAAACGAAGATTTCGAAAGTCAACGTAATGATTACGCAGACAGAAAAATAGATGTAACAGAATGGCACGCTGAAAATAAGACAGAAGACCTCAAAGCAGAAGACATCAAAATAGATGACATTAAGACAGAAGAAAACAAGATAGAAAACATCAAGACAGAAGATATAAAGACAGACGAAAAGATAGAAGATAGCAAGATAAAAGATGTGAAGACAGAAGAAAACAAGATAGAAAATATTAAGACAGAAGACATCAAGACAGAAGACATCAAGATAGAAGACATCAAGATAGAAAACATGAAGACAAAAGATATCAAGACAGGCGAGAAGATAGAAGATAAAATGAAAGAAGACATGAAGATAGAAGACATTAAAACAGAAGAAAACAAGATAGAAGAGACTATGGAAGACATCAAGAAAGAAGAGAAGACCGAATATCGTGGTCAAGAAATAGAATCTATCATCGTGCTACGTCAAACAGAACCAGAAGAAATCAACATTGTATATGAAACAACAGAGTCCGGGGCCAAGAACGAAGGAACTTCCTTCAACGAAAAGTTCAGAGATGTTTTCCGATTCGAGTACCGTCAAAACCGGCGGGAGGGTCCGGCACCGGAATACATAAAGAAGCCAGAAAACATCGCCGCTGCATGTTCAGAGGCAAGAGTTGCCATCGCTTCAAGAGCGAAGCCGCCATGGCCTCCACCGACACAGTCATGTGTCCCGCCTGCACCTCCATGGCCGCCACCCCGGATGGAGATAGCTTTAGTATAGATAGTTATTGCAATACCGGCGGGAGTTCAGAAGACAGATGTACAAATTACAGAAGTCGGATATCCTCACAGTATATAGTATTCGATAAAGCCGTCGCTCCACTTTAATAGATGCGACGCCGTAACCGACCTCGCACGGCGGGAGTATGTTCGCGACGGCGCAAATGTATTTAATTTTTGGTATTTTTTAATTCCCTTACAAATAAGGAGTATTTTTTAGGATGGCCACACTAGAGAGCTGTCATCCCTAAAATAAGAGGCAAATCCAAATTATCCAATCAGAGCGAGTGATAGAACGAGATAGCAATAGTATTCTATTCTTGTCTTTTTACGAACTTGACGTATGATCAAGAATATTCGAGAATCGATATAACGCCATCCCTTTCTTACTAGTGACAGTTTGTATTTAGCTATCTCGATCGAACATTACAGAAGACACTTTACATTTCGAGAAAGGAATTGCCAGCTGTTTCCCGAGAATTCTACAGTATCGAGATTGGAGTATATAAACAGCTGCGTAGACCGCACCAAGTATATAGTTTCGGCATATAGTTTCGCCATAGTGTACAGTGATATAGTTTCGTGATATAGTTTCGGGAGATCAGTCCGAATAGTGGAAAAATAGTAGACAGTGAACAGAATAGATATAGTTTCGTGATAGATACAGTATAGTTCAGTGATATAGTTCCGTGATACAGTTTTCAGATTCAGTTTCGAATCAGTGATCGAATAGTGGGAAGAAATAGTGAAGTAAACAGTATATAGTAACAGTGACAGTGATTCCGTGACAGTTCGTAAATAGTTATCGACAAACAGTTCCGTAATCGTTTCGTATAGTGTTTCCGTGATAGTTCGTTTATAGTTATCGACAAAGAGTTCCGTAAACAGTTTCCGTTTCGTATCCGTTTCCGAAAGCAGCAAGAACAAGAATAACAGTGGAAATAACAGTGATTAATAGTGATGACAGAAGTGTGAAGTGCCGTTTATAGTTTAATTCATAAATATTAAGATTTTGTGCCAATCTGTTTCACAGTGTTGCCAGATAGTTTTAACATTTTATATTTTGTAGAATTTCCGTTTTCATTCGTTCTTTTTGACAGTTCGTCCATAGTGTTGCCAGTATTTTCGTATATAGTTTTGTTAGTAGTTTTTCGTCAATAAATATACAGTCCATTTATAGTATAGTTTTATTTCGTGTACATTGAGGTAGGCACGTTTGGTTACGCCGAACACTATCTCGTACAGAGTCTATTGGACGGGTTCATGGGGTCGGTTGGATTAATCAAATTGGTCGGACGGGTTCTTCGGGTCGGTGGCGTTCATCGATATTGTTGGACTGTTTCTTCGGGTAGGTGGGGTTTATCGAGATTACAACTGGTTTACATTATTCAGGTGTCTAGGATATTTCGCACAAAGGCAACTTGATAAATAGTTTACTTACATTACAACTTATGAATTACCCCTAGATAAGACAACTGCCTCCGTGGTCTGGTGGCTAGTGCCATGGACTTCAGATGCAGAGGTCCTGGGTTCGATTCCCAGGGGGAAAACACAAAGTTTATATTTGAATTTTTCAATTTATTGCTTTGTGAATTTTTTCTTAGTTTGGTTAGGACATTGCAGGCTAAATCACCTGATTGTCCGGAAAAAAAAGAATTCGTGCTTTGGAGGGTACGTTAAGCCGTTGGTCCCGGTCGCTGTCTTTGATAGTGGTCGTTACTTAAAACCATTTCAGAGGCCTGATAGTTGTGCTACTAGGCGGTTTAAAAACTCTGACACCAGGGTTCATCAGGTCGATAGACTCGATACCCACTCGACAGAAGACGATTAGCTAAGATAAAAATACTTTTTCGCACATACGAAAACGAATCATACAATACAACATGTAATAAACTTAGCTTCTGCTATTCAAAACTAATTCACTGTTTTAAAATACAAGTAACGCCATCTATCAGATTGGTAGGAGAATCACTATAAACGAGAAACTAATGCCAATCTAGTGTTGATTGAGTAGAGAACTAATATTGTAGCCAGATCGAACTGAAATTACTTCAATTTGAAGTAAGGACACGCGGTGCCATCTGGAGGAGAATGGGAGAACTATCAAGAGAAGTACGAAGAAAGGCTCTCGAAAACTCGGGGCTGGTCTAGAAGAGGGAAGATAAAACAGTCGGGGGCTCGAGAAGGGGGAATGGGGCCGGAACGGAGGGACGGGGGCGACGAGAGATGGAGAAGGACGCCGGGGAAGAAAATAGCGGCTGGGACCGAGCAGGGAGAAGTTTAGTTGACCTGGAGTTTTAGTTTGAGTGGAAGTTTAGTTTTACTTGAAGTTTAGTTGACTTTTACCAGTGAAAGTGTACACATCAAAGAGGAGAGGAGAGTATGCAGCCGGGAGCCAACCAAAAAAAAAAGACCTACTTTGGTGGGATGTTGGTGCCATCACTTGTTCCTGTTGTGGACGGAGGGTGGTGACCTGTCGATCAGCTGTTTTTCTACATGGTGGAGTGGAGGATGCTGACAGTGGAGTCTTGCAGAGCTGGTGGAGTGCCACCTACAAGGATTCTAAAGGATGGGTAAACCCACACACAAGGTATTCTTGTATCAAATCATGATGCATTCGTTTATTTACTTATTCGTGAATAAATTTACATCGTGTTTTATTTACTTTACCATTTCTACATTTATTTAATTATCTTGTCCACTTCAGACTTTGTTTATTGACAAGGTTTTTCCCTGTTCAATTAACAATCCTTTTTTATGATATTTCATACTTGCCAAAGGCCGTTCTATTCATTTTTATATATATAATTTCCAATATTTCTTATATGATAGGTATGGTTAATGAGATATATGTAGGATTGTAGGTCGGTTTAGCATGCATTTACATAATTCATACACAGCTATGCGGTTAGGTAAATAGGCAGTTTAGGTACATTGTAGGAGTAGGTTAGGTAGGGGTAGGTTTAGATGGATAGGTATTCTAGGTAATAGGAATTAGGACAATATCTAGGAAAGTAGGTGGGGGTAGCTAATTGGGATCCTAGTTTGTGTTTAGGTAGGTAGTTCTCTCCCTTCCCTTTACCAAAATTCCTGCCTTACCTTTCCTTTAAGAAGAGAAGCATCATCCTAATGTTTCATGATCTGCCCAGCAGTGGAATGTATAAATTATTTTAATACATTCTATGTTTTTATAACTACATCTATGTATGAATTGTTCATGCCTACCTATCCTGGCAGAGGAGACAAAATACTTAACTATTCATCTCAAATAAACTACTGAACTGATTTATATTCACTTAACTGTGGATTTAATACCTATGTATGAGTCATTCATACCTACATGCTTATTCTGGCAGTGGATATTAAATTGATTTTATATTCACTTTATTGTGAAATATATTCAACGGACAATGTTTTGAAACATTTATCGGATTCATGATCCTATATGTATGTATGTTCTATACTCTAGAACACCAGCTACAAACTTGGTGGGAACGTTCACCTCTGATACCTACTATGTAGGTTTTATATAATTGATGATCCTGTTCTACAGACTGACAAAGTTTATCTTTGATAATATACCTACTAATGTGTGGGTTTTATACTTACAACTGATTGGGACTATGGTCCAACTACCTAATGGGAGTATTCATTATACTTACCAAACCAATGCAGCATGGAATGTGGGATGATGTTATCTGTATCCTACCTACAACCTCAAATTACCCTGGAACGGGTCTGGAATTAAAATTATATATTTATTCACTATATGGGAATTTTATATGACTGATTTATGGTCGGTTGGCTTTGACAAGCCATTATACTACTGAAATACTACTTGACTTGATGTCAATTGAGCGACATGGTATCAGCCATGGTCAAACCTCCATCACATACTACATCTAAGCATTCGATATGTCTGTAACAGCGTTTAGATCACAGAAGCTTATTTTGCACTAAAGAAGTCTGACAATCAGTCACTACTTGCTTTTGCCTATCACTCCTACATCTACGGCGAAACTATGGCTTGCGGTGTGAATGATTGTTATATTATCTGGGACTAGCTTCGGCATCCCTATCTATTCTACTGACTCCTGGATGTGCATATCATAAGTGGAGATCGATGACTGGTGCAGTTTCATAGTCGATGCTTCCAGCATAGCTGGACAACAATTTATAAAACCTTTGTTGAGGCAATGTTTCTCAATTGGACATCACAACTTACTACAAATTACATCAGACATGACTTGCTCTGTCTTGGTTGGCTGACCAATAAATCAGCTCAAATTAATTATATTTTATATGATGTTTTTCATCAATCTGGACTCGTTCCAAAATTCCTAAGTGCGCTGTCACTTATCTCTGGCCTGAGGCTTGGCCAAAACAAAAACCAATTGGAGGGCACAGAAGTGCCTCCACTTTCCTTTTCTGGGGCTCGCATGATGGGTTTTGCATCAAGGACAAGTTCCTAGGCTATTTATTGTCTTTATTAGTGTCTGGGAATTGGTAATTGAAGTAAATCTCATTCGTTGATGGTTGGCGAGCACATAAATCCTCTACCAGCGAATGGTTGGAGCTGGAATCGGAGGTTCCGTTATCCCGCTGCGCACTGTCCCCATGTTGTCTCAAGAACCTAAAGAGAGCTAAGTTATGACATCCCACTACCACTTTAAAGGATTTGGGTTACTTTTATGAATTTTATTACACAACGTACGGTCCTAACTATAATACTAGACGATCACAATCACGAGCCATCATTCAATCTTATTCCAATCACTCTTCCCTTCCTCTCATCCTCTCCTGTCCACATTCCTACCTTCCTCTCACACTTCCTTTCACATATCAAACTATATTAGGGTTTTTTTGTTAGGGGGGGGCAGGGTTGTTACAAACAGATATTAGATAAGTAACAAAATTAAAGACAAGGTATTCTACCGCACTCTGTACCAAACACTTGAACAATGTAAACCAGCCTTTAGGCCCAGTAAAACAATGTGTCGCGTCTAGTGGTCAAGTCATATTTTAAGACAAAATTACCTCAACCCGCGCGCCCCGCTCGGTACCCCGCTCTGTCGGCCGCGGCACAAAATTTTAACGCGTCAGCCGATCTAGGTACATGTAGATCAATGGAAGGTAGCGACTGAAGTGTCTTCTAACTACATACATACATATAATCACACCTTTATCCCTAATGGGGTAGGCAGAGCGTCATCAAACTAACAGAATCAAAATAAGTTTTTCTGCGTGTGTTCGTTCATAAATGGCAGAAAATTACAGTATGGACTTATTATTTAGTTAAGAATTGCTATAACAATAGTTATTACGGTACTTTTTTATTTATTTATTTCTTCCATGCTGGACTGGGAGCGAAAAAAAACCATAGAATATGCCAGCTGCATTTCCTCCCGGGCATGCTGTAAAAATCAGCTAAGGGATCCGAGGGTTTCAGTATACTGCAATTTAGGCGATGGGCTGACAACCTGTCACTGCAGCAATATACCTTAAATAACCCTCAAGACTTTGTCAGACGTGGCGGAGCAACCTTTTTTAAGGTCGTTCACGCTCTGCCTACCCTATTAGGGATGGAGGCGTGATTGTATGTATATTTATTAAGGTTATTTAGCACCATATGTATATCTTTGAAATTTGTATATTTGTAAAGTAAAATTTATACCATTTTGATCAAAGGACTTTCTAATTTGCAACGCGATATCTAAATCGTCTGGTTATCTGCAAACATTTGCACTTGTTTTGCAAATAACTCGTACAATATGTCGATTAAGCTCTACAATTATTTGCCAAACAGCATTAAAAACTTGCCTTACAGTAAATTTAAAGTTTATTTATTTAAAATATGCACTGAAAACTCTTTTTATACCATTGACGAATTTGGTCAATTTATATTTAATATAAAATGACTTTTATACTTTGAATTAACATTTTTTGTGACGTCATTATAATTCTATTATTTTAAGTGATGTTAATTATATTATAATATTTTTATTGTTTAATGCATGAGTTAGTCTTAACTGTTTTCATATCATATTTAAATTATAGGACAAAAATTTGCATGCCAGTGGCTGGCGCATCACGCATGTTCTGTGTTGTATACATCAACTATTTATATCGTGTTTGCAACCAAATAAATAAATTCATTCATTCATTCATTCCCTTTTTTAATTTTCTGCATATTTATTGTATTTTGTAAATGTATTGATCAGTCAAAGTCATTTTATTGGGTAAACGAACCCGGGAGACCTCTGACCTCCTGATCATATCCTGCGAGAAATGTAGCCTGACGTCGGGTTTTTGTTGCTCTTTTCACGGACTGGCAATTCGTCAATGTCACTCCGCAGAATGATCGTTTTACAAACCAACCAAACCCCGTCTTCGGTATTTGGCCATTTGGTGATTGCCACTCCGTGGAATGATCGTTTTACATCGCTCATTGAACGATATATGTGACTGTGTCTAGTAAAAGGGACCACTTTGAGGATTTTAGTTATCGAGTTACAAGCGATTTTCTAAAATTTGTCGAAAACTATGCAGATTGAGTTTTTTTTACTAATCGGTTATTAATACCTTAAATAACATTATGTATATAATAATACAAATATAATCATAATATTTCAGTATCATAATAGGTCACGAAGTTTAGTACCAAGGGTACCACTTTGAGGTAATATTTGACAAGTGAAGTATTTTTCATAAAAATGTGCAGGCGAAATAATGAATGTGCATTCATACAATTGGGCCGATTTCTTTAAAGAAAAATCCCCACAAAGCGTGCCCATGCTGCTTTCTTACAACCACTACAAAGCATCCATTAATGATCCTGGAGTCCTGCAATGTACCAAAAGGTTTGATGACCAAGATATCAAAAACATCGCAGTTTTTAATCCAACTTGTGATTTCACTCGAAATGCTAGTCCGACTACAATACCGCCTGTAAGGTTATCGTATGAGCGACAACAATATTTGTTCCAAAAAATTCGTCAGTATGTTTCCCCTGACGCTCAAGATGTAAAATAAAATAAATAAAAAATAAAAGTAGTTTATTTCAGAATCTTAGTTAATATTAACAAAAGTGTTCGAGGAACTCCTTTTAAGTTTTTAAAAAAACTTGTGTTAGGAGGCCCCGCTCTTCCATAAGGATTTAACAAAACTAAGTAATGTTGTTTAGAATGATACAATATAAGTTAAATTTATACAAATACAATTATTTAATTAATTACAATTTAAAATTATTGAAAACAAAATATAAAAGGTGTGTGTGTACGTGTAATACCTAATAATACGAGTGTGCTGTATGTAGGACATAATTTTAGTGTTTTTATGTAATTATCTGTAAAATGGATTCAGTGTCTTCGTAAGATTTGTTTAGGAGATATTGTTTTATAACTTTTTTGCAGTCGTAGTAAGTTTTTGGGTATATCTGTAAGGTTTTATTTATGCTATTATAAAGGTGTGCGGATTGTCTGTCAAACTGTCTTCCCGCGAAGGTGGTCCTAACTGGGTCGGCAATGACCACCCTATGACTTTTCCTTCTATTCAAGGTATCTGGTTCAAATACAAGTGTTTTATGAACCTTTAACACTGAGGACAAAATATAGAGCTGTCTAACCGAGAGCAGTCTACACATCTCGAAAAGGGCAGAAGTAGGGAAGCGATAAGGTTTAAAGTAGCTAACTTTCAGTAGTGACCTTTGTGCCCTTTCGATCTGCAGGAACTTCATTTTTGAGGCACCACCCCAGATAGGAATGCAGTACATGAGCACAGATTGTACGAGGGAAATGTAGACTTTTTTTATCAAATCGTCTTGCGCAATGTGTCTCAAGTTTTTGAATACCCATATGAGTTTTCTGACTCTATTTGCAATAGCTTCTGTTTGGGGATGCCATGATAACCTTTGATCTATTATAATACCCAGATACTTGGTGTTAGTAACTTTACTCAGGGATGGGCAGTCGCATGGCATAGCATTTCTGTTATTGCAAGAGTGGATCCTGACACGAAAAATTTGACTAGGTTGATAACAATCAAAGATTGAGAAGCAAATATAATTAGACTTAGAAACATTTAGAGTCAGAAGGTTAGATTTAAGCCATTGTGCAATCACATTAAGACCATCTTCAGCGTGTCTGTGTACGGCCTCCCACGATTCGCCATGGAACACTATAGCAGTATCGTCCGCGTATGAAAATATTTTACCGTTGGTGACCCTCAAGTGGCATAGTTCATTTATATATATTAAAAATAATGTTGGACCAAGTACGCTGCCTTGAGGGACACCGTAGGTAACATCAGTTTCGCTACTCAAATACTGTCCAATCCTAACCTGCTGTTTACGATTTTTGAGATAATCTCTGAACAAGGCCAATGGCATCCCTCTTATTCCTATAGCTTCTAATTTTTGAACCAGAATAGAGACAGAGACTGTGTCGAAAGCTTAAGATCTAGAAAGACCGCCAAACACTTATTACCGCCATCAACATTTTTTACAATGTGAGAAGAAAGGGCAGAAATGGCATCTTCAGTGGATAAGCCTTTACGAAATCCATATTGAGTCGGAGCAAGAATGTCAAATTTATCGAGATAATTGAGTAATCGAGTGTTAAGCAATCTCTCCACAATTTTAGATATAGATGGCAGCACGGAAATTGGGCGATAATTATTGACATCGTCTCTGTCTCCACTCTTAAACACTGGCGTAATAACTGCCTTTTTAAGGGCATTTGGAAATGTACCACTTTGAAAACAAAGGTTTGCCAAGTGACTTATGATAGGCACAGTAATACACTTCGATATTTTTAAAAACCTTGTGGGTATGGAATCCCAACCAGATGCACTGTTCGAGTCAAGATTCATTATTATTCGCTCTACCTCTGATGGATCGGTATCAAGAAGAACAAATGAAGACGATTGAATATTATCTGGGACAATGTATGTATGTAAATTTATACCATCAGTCAGAATATTTTCTGCTAAGGTTTGGCCAACACTTACAAAGTAGTCATTAACTTTATTTGCAGAATCTACAGGGTCAGAACAGATATTAAGAAGGTTGGTATTAGCAGTCTTTTTTGGTTTATATTCAACAACCTCATATATAGCCACCCACAAAGTTTTATTATTTGATGTTGATTTGGCTAGTTTTTTACGATCATAGTTGCGTTTAGACTTTCTTATAATATTAGTGCAGTAATTTCGGTATCTGCGATAAGTGAGTTTTAGAATTTTATTGTTTGGATCGTTTTTTAGAGCTTTTTGCATGTTATTTCGATTATTGATACATCTAAGAATACCTTCAGTAATCCAAGGCTTTAGTATGCGTTTACATCGTGGAATAGGAAGTATTTTAGTGTGCTGAAGTATAGAATCTATTAACTTTTTCAAAAACATATCAGTAAAAATGTTTGCGTTATTATATGAGAAGAGTTCGTGTAAGTTCGATTGTTTTAACGACTCTATTGTCATGTCAAAATTAACAATTTTCTTAGTTTTAGGGGCTGCTACGTTTTTAGATTTATTGAATAATGAAATACTCAGTAAGATCAGCTTATGATCCGTAGTCGTCGTGTTTAGTACTGCAACGAAGGCCTCTGCCTTACTGTTTAATTTCAAAAAGAAATGGTCGAGGCAATTGTTGTCTCTAGTAGGAAAGTTATGTGCAGACAGTAGGCCGTGACTTGACATAACGTCAAGATAATACTCACGATTACTCCGGTCATAACAAGATTCTTTGTCTCTTTTTATTAATGTAATATTAATATCCCCAGTTACAATTATGTTTTTGTGTTTATTAATTTTTTCTAGGTGACTATTAATAGAGTCCAAAAATTCATCCGCTTTCAGGTTGGAAGGAGAGCGGTAAATACCTAGTATTATTGAATCAGACGTGACAACTTGCAGACACGAAGCATGGCGCAAAATAATCTCTGTGACTTTAAATTGAAAGTTATCCTTTATATAAATTACGACACCATCATTCTGGTTAAGTAAATTAGCTGTAAAGAACGACGTGTATCTATTAATACTTGGTATTTGTTTAGACGAGTCTAGTCTACATTCTGTGAGGATAATAATGTCTATCTCCACTGGGATCTGCGATACGCTAATTAAAAGGTCATCTAAGTTGCAATATATACTTCTAATATTTTGAGTTATTATATTTAAATTGTTATTGTTACATATTTTAATACTGCGTAATTGTTCAATCGAGTATTCCCTTGAGTAAGCAATTTGAAAATCGTCTATCTCTTGTATTGTTTGAAGTTGGCTAGCCATGATAATTACAATAGAAACTAACATGCAAATACTGGTACATAGTCAAACTATGGTAAGTAATGTTAACACAGAAGGTTGTTGGTGTGTAATTTTTTGTGTAAGTTAGCATATTAATGTAATGACAAATGTAATATAATTTTGAATGTGTGTCAAAATTGGGTATAGACATGAATGTATAATATATGTGGATATTATAACTAGGTAGAATATATGGAGTAAAGTATTTTATACAAGACAAATGGCGTGGGAAAAAATAAAACATGCAAATAATACTCAAAGAAGCTACAACAAAATCAACAGAAAACACTAGTCATGCTTGATTCATTAGTTGTTGGATTTGCGATTCACTGGTCACCGTAATAATGGGTGAGTTTTCATCTTTCCTTACATAGATTTTACCGAACGCAGTCCAGCAAAATTTATATTTTTTTGATTTAGTTAACTCCCGGGATAGGAAAAAGAGTCGGGATCCTTTAGTGGTAAGCTGCTCCGAGACGTAGATGGGAGTATCTTCTTCAGTGTGAAAACCTAGGTGTTTCGCCCGAAGTTTTTCTTTATTATGCACATTAAAAGCTTTACAGCCTTTCAAGAAATTTTGTTTTATGATAGTAGATCCCAACTCAACAACGATTGGGGTCTTTGTTGTAGAGTCTCTCCTACCTTTCGTCCTAAAAATGTCTTTTAAGTCGGATTTGATCAGAGGGCAGTTAACGTTACTAGATAAGTTAATAACCATATTTATCAAGTCTTCTCTCGTTTCATTTAATTTCTTTGGAACGTTTTTCATCTCTATGGAAGTTTTACGAGCTATATTTTGAAGATTTTCTACTTTTTCCTCCAAGTCAGCAATGCGCTTTCCATCCGCTTTCTTTTCCTTCTGAAGCGAGCGTATTTCTGTCATTGCTTCTTCATATTTTGCTGACAAGAAGTTAAGACTCTCTTTAATTTCAGAATTTTCTGCCTTTATTGTTGCTTGTAGTTCCTGAAAGCGTTCTTCTTGGCGTATAGATAGTGATGAAAATAGGTTGCGCATTTCTGTCATGATGTCCTCTATATTTGCTGATTGTCCAGCCTGTGGTGGGGAACCAAAAGCCCGTCGCTTCTTGCGATTTACTTTATTATTATGAGTAATATTCTATCCTTCATCACTGTAGATCATTTCAGGTTCTGATTCTAAATGAATAGGTGTATGAAATTCTGTAACTTTTGGTTCTGAGGCCTTTATCGACAGCTTTGGCATTGCGTTGATGTTTAGGTTCAATAAAGAGTAGGTACTAGATTAATATAGCGTTAAGGAGTCGAGCAACCTGTTTCGAGTGTGGTACAACCGCAGGTTACCAGGAGCGCAAGATGTTGAGACGATGTTTCTCAAGTGAGGTGGTGTTTGTTTACGCCGATAAATACAGCAGTATAGAGCGTAGGCCGATATTACAATATATTCGAGGAGTACCAGGATAACATATCGTTACGGAGCTGAGAGACCAGTTTGGTAGGTAGTAAGTCACAAACTGGCTGCGTGCGACGTTCCACCAATAGCGAAGCTGGGGGCGGGGTCTTAGTCAGCAGGAGCAATGGCGTCGGCGGCGCGTACGCTGATTTTAGCGAAATATGACGTCTCACTTAGCTGCAAGGTACCAGGAGCGCAAGATGTTGAGGAGATGTTACTCAAGTGAGGTGATGATGTAAAGTATCCAGCAAAATAGCGTAGGCTGATATTACAATTTCTTCAAAGAGTACCAGGATAACATAGCGTTGCGGAGCTTGCAACCAGTTCGGTAGGTAGTACAAGTCACAAGATGGCAGCGTGCGACGTTCCACCAATAGCGAAGCTGGGGGCGGAGTCTTAGACAGCGGAAGCAATGGCGTCGGCGGCGCGTACGCTGATTAGTTAAGCGAAAAATTACGTCTCACTTAGCTGCAAGGTACCAGGAGCACAGGATGTTGAAGAGATGTTGCAAATGTGTAGTAGTGAGCTCTTAATGTTTATGCACTGCTATTTTTCCGTTAGATTTTTCGGCACCAAAATTGAATTAAAATTTTAGAAAACAATTTAATACGGGTTTTTATAACACAACTGCACCGAAAGGCGGTCCGGGGGGGAGAGGGGGATGTGTTGTGTCCAGAACCTATAAAAACCATTACAACAAGTGCTACGGAAAATCCATTACATGACGTGGTAATGCCGCTCATAAGTACTGACTCAGCAACCCCATCGACGTCGGTACTCACGATAGAAAGCCAAAAACGTAAAACACCCAAATGCGGCTACTGTGGCCAACTGGGCCACAGAAATCAAAAAAGAAATAACGTTTATTTTTGCAAACAAAGGGAACTTGATGAGCGCTCTGAATCTGGTTAATAGTTTAAGAAATAAAAAAAAATGATTTCTTTTTGCTTAAATTATTTTAGTTTGTCAAGCTGTTTTTTTTTGTAAGCAAAATATACTTAAAGTTTTTTGTAAGTAAGCCAGTGTAAAGTTTAGTGAAGTGGTACCTGACTTAGAATATTAAGGGGCTTTCGGGATATTTCGGTCGCTTGCAAGGCCTATAAAGTATACTTTCTCGTTACATAAAAAATATGAAATAATTATATGTTGTAGGTTGGTCTCAGCTCTTCATTACACTCTTAAGATTATTTAAAAATATTGAGTAATTAATGAGAAATACGAATTCTTCTGGCCCTCTTTCCGTGTCTAAAACATTGACTAAACTTCTTTAATTTACGACTTGCATTTAGACTTGCATTTATGATAATTATTTTGAACGTTATAAATCATAAACACTAAAATGTGATCTGCTTGTTTTTTTATTTCGATTATTAGTTTTGGAGAAAAAAAATAATATCTGATTTCTGGGAGGTTCGCAAAGGGCGGGTCCGTGCGCGGGCGACGGGCGGCAGACGGCCCACGGCCTTCGCGAGGGGAACCCGCGTCGCTCTTGTCACGCAAAAATAGTTTTCGTAAGTTCTGTTTGGACATTTTGTGTTTAAGACTTTTAATATTCATTATTTAATATTAGTGCGAATTATTCTTTACCTACTGATTATTATTGATGAGTTTCTCTAAAATTCTTAGAAAATATGAAAAACAGTAAGTATTTACTTCAACATAATATTATTTTGTTTTATTTTACTACTATTTTATTAGTCAGCTACTGTAGAATGTAGCAAATAGTTCAGCAATTTTTTTAGGTAATAACTAAAATATCTTGGTTCTCTAAAAATATTGATAGCTGTTTGATCGGAATGTTTTATTCTATCTGACAGCGTAAAGATTGCATATTGTCTACAAACCAGTGCATAATTTCGCCACACAAACTGTCAGCCACATTAGTGCGGTGGCAGTGGCCTTTCAATCGAAGTAGTACGAGATCGACCCTAACCAATGTTCGATTCTACTCAAGTTTTTATTTATTTTTTTATAATTTGTATTATTTTTTTCATTAATTTTTAATTGTTTTTTTTTCAGTAACCATCAACAAAATGTTAAAAACGAAATTTCTGCACAAATATCTTGAATCACAATAGTTCATAGCATTACGTCGTCGGACCAACAAAAGTAAGTGAAAATAAACTTACAGCTTTAATTTGGTTTATGTGAACTGTGTGATTATAACGGTATTCCACAACTTTGTTTCCCTTTTCGGAGTAAGTATATTATATTACTCCATGCCTCTACTGACTACAGTATGCCCGGGAAAAGAAGCAGCTGGAAGATTCTATGTTTTTCTATCGGCCCTAGTCAAGCAAAGAAGAATTAAGACATGTAAATTTTGAATTTACATTTACAGCACTTGCAAGTTTAATTATAGTCCAAGAGCTCAAACTATTTTAAGAACAGGAATATACTACATATCCAAATAAAGTCGTTATCAAAATTATACATACATACATATGATCACGCCTTTATGGGGTAGGCAGAGCGTAAACGACCTAAACAAAGGTCGTTCCGCCACAACTGACAAAGTTTTCAGGGTTATCTATACATTTATAATAAATCTCTAGAAGGGTCGTGTCTCTACATTGAATATATTTACAAAAAAATATTGCAGCAGGCATTATTAACGATATAAAGATCAAAACGATTTTTTTAAGAATTTTTGTCTGTGCTGTCTGTCATTCTATCTGTCTGTATGTTACCACATCACGCCAAAACTACTGATCCGATTTCGATGGGACTTTTTTTATTCAACTGTGTGTTACCCGGGTTGCAACTTAGGATACCTAAAATCACGCTACTAGACTTAGGGGGTAGGCAGGAAATTGAAATTTGGCTGTTTCGTAACCGATTTTATGATTTTTTTTAATTCGACTGAGCAATATTTAAAATGATAGTTACGATACAAAAAATCACGCCTCACAACTTACGAGGTAGGTAGAAAATTGAATTTCAGTCGTTTTTAACCGATTTTGATGAAACTTTTTTTGTTCGACTGAACGTTACTTAAGCTCAAAGTTACGACACAAATTATCACGCCACCTGACTTTGGGGGTAGGCAGGAATTTGTACATTAGATTATATATTTTGTATGTCCTTTTTACCATCACTATAATTTTTGTTTTCTGTTTCAGTTATCCATTAGTACAAAAGAAGAAAAACTACACAATGCGACACACATCAGTAGAAGAATCATCAATTTATCAAAACTTCATATTTAATTGATGACCTTTATTACTATTACTCGTATACCTTCTAAGCTATTATTTTTAGTAAATTTATATATTTCTAGTCATATTGTTTAAGAATCATTTCTTCTATGCTGGCCTGGGAGCAAGAGAAAAACATAGGATGTGCCAGCTGAATTTCCTCCCGGGCTTGCTGTAAAAACCAGTGTTCGAGAGTTCCAGTATATTGTAATTTAGGCAATGGGCTGACATCCTGTCACTACAGCAATATACCTACAAATCTATCTTAAATAACCCTCAAAACTTTGTCAGACGTGGCGGAAAGACCTTTGTTTACGTCGTTTACGCTCTGCCTATCCCACTGTGGATAAAGGCGTGATTATATGTATGTATGATTTGAACTTCAAGAGATTATATTTCTGTACTTCATTATATCTTTCCAAATTTTAATCGGCTTTTAATACAACCTTTACAAAATATATCACAATATTAGGTCATTCATTATAGCAGAAGACCAGAGTTAAGACACCAAAAACCTAATAATAATAATAAATCTTTTAACTTCTGTTAGATTTTAAAATAAATTGACCTACATACTTAATTCTTTAATTAATATATTTACATCAGATATATACTAATGACTGGTTATAGATTATAATCTAAAATAATACATAGGCCAGATTTCACAGCCATGTAATGCCTAATAATTGAAAATTGCATATTTTATACATGACGGGCGTAAGAGACAGCGGCCCGCAAATTCTTTCAGAAGATGAAAGTCTAGGTAGACCCATACAACATACTAGAATTTTATTTATTAGAATTCACTTACCCAAGAGGTGTGAAATGTTGTGGTTTCTCATGATTTTAAATACATAATAAAATTTTAAAAATATACAGATATTGCTACCAGCTACCAGCCATCTAAAAATATTAATTTCAAATAAAATCGAAAAGAAGTTGTCGGTTTAATTTAGTTTTTTTTCATATATTTTTTTTGTAATTTGGTGCTTTTTTTGAGCCCGGGTATATTATAAGTGAAAAGTATTTATTATAGTAAGATTTTAGCAAAATGCTTCACATAGTCATTTTGCTCCGGACAGCATCTCAAAATTCAATTTGTTTTATCTCTTAAACAGGTTTAAACTTGCTGTAATTAATTTACGCGTAAATACAAGGTCTATTACATCATTTACAGCAATACAATTTTCAAATCTTACTTAATAGCAAACCAGATGTAACAATGACGGAAACGTAGGTATTTAAAAAAAAACTGCTGGTAAAGGGGTAAAAGTAGTATGGGCGTTGACTGAGGAACCTCTATCAGTTTGCGGGACGCTGTCCCTTACACCCGGTACATTTACATACATTGGGTTCATGGGGTCGATAGACTCGATTCCCACTCGACAGAAGAAGAACATACTTAAAAAACCGAGGCATATCATTTACCTAAGAAATTTTAAGGACTTGTTTAGACAATGAAACTGAACAACTTTCTCGATGGAACATTGGTCAAAATATGAAAAAAAAATCTATCGTGGCAAGTCCATTTTTTTCAAAAAAAAAAAACAGTTTCATAATCTCACCAACAATAACAAGCCCTTAAAATTTCCTTAGTGAATAAAAACTCTTGCTGTATTTCAATAACATAATAATTTAATTCTTTAAAATGTGCGCAAGCTCTTGGACTATTTTGTAGGATCATTTTGAATAAAGTGTAAATAATGATAACGGTGTGTTCTACTCATGAAACTGTACAACTTTTTCGAATAAAATATAAAATAATAATTTAATATTATTATAAATAATTATTTAATATTATATAAAATTATAATTTGAAAAATTGAATATGTACATAATTAATTAGTATCAGTAGTGTGGTAGTATATATCGACACATTTGTAATTTTTTTCATATTATTTTGACAGTAGTATGTATTCTAGGAAAAGTTGTTTAGTTTAATGAGTGAGAACACCAAGAGAACACCCGTAATATTTGCATTTTTAATTATAAACTCTTTTATGGATTACATGGTTCAAAAATATACCCGGTGGTAAAGGAGATGATCACAAACTAGAACCCATCGCGTGTTGTAGTAGTACAAGCTAAATCCGATAGATGGCCGAGTTTATTCAACTTTACGTAACAAACATCAGGGGAAAGAACGGGTGGGTGGGGTGTTAGGTAAGCAAAACGCTCAAGGTCATTGAGACAGGGAAGCGTCTTAATGAATAATTTCCTTACAAACGAATATTCGCAGAAAAACATTTATTTTACTATCGAAATACATTTACTTTACTATTTAACATAGTGATAACACGATTTCTGTAATATTAATCATGTTAAATAGTAGTTATTTTACTTGTGACACTAAACTTTACTAGGTCCTCAAAGTGGTACCCTAATTATATTTCCATAGGAAAAACACTATCAAACCACTAAACTTTAAAACACGATAATTACTACAAAACATAGTACATAGCATCATTACTATCTTTGGATCTCTGTGCTTATGTATATTTTAGCTGATTTTGTGATGTTACTTTAAAAAATCATAAAATTTAGTTGTTTTATGTTATGAGAATGTGTAAAACTAATTTATGATAATTTTAATACTATTGATTAAAAAAAACATAAAAGATACATAGTATTTTTATTTTTTCCGTTCCTTTACTACTTCAAATATATAACCATAATTAATAATCCATTGAGTATAGCGTATTTTCTTAAAATTATTCAGTAATTAAGATACTTCATTTTTTCCACTCTTGCATGTTTCTTCTTTGTAAACCTTTCAAACCATTACAGTTATTGAGACCATTGATATCTTTTTTCAATCTTTGATGATAGTAGATTAACTTGGTACCAATCATTCCATAACTTCCTAGTAGAAGTGTATTTTTCACGAGCTTAAACTTCAAAGTCATTTTTCTCAACTTGTACATTTTGCCTACTACAAGTTTAAAAAAATCTTAAAAAATAATGGTTGCATCTAAGAAAATGATTCCTTTTTTACTCGATAGGTAATTTTATCTAGTTTTAGAACATATCAATAACTCCATACCGCTTAAGTGGTCCCTTTTCCCTGGCACAGTCACATATAAGACGTTTCGCGAATCGAGAGTTTTGCAATGCACATCCGCGAAACGTCTTTTTTCGACCTATGACTGAAATCGGGTATTGTGCGTAACATAATGCAATATTAACAGCAAAATATCTCCCTTCTGCTCCTTACACAATTTGAATTGACTGTACTGACCTATAAAATATCAAAATGATTAAAACCACGCTTTAAATCATTTTTTAATCATTATAACTTTGATAACCGTGAAAGTTTGAAAAAGACTATTCTGTAAAATATTGCCGGTCAAAATTAAGGCTGGTTGGATAACAAGATGTGGCGACTACAGCACGAGGGTTCCAGGGGACGGGGGCAGGCTAGAGGGGGATCACTATTTTTAAGATTTTAGAGCGTTTTAATTATTTTTGTGTTGTTTGCATTTTATTTTTGAGTTGTGATTTTTTTATGTAATGAAATTGTGAATTTATTAAATTATTTGAAAATTTATTTATTTTTGTAAATATGGAGCAATCTGGAATAAATTATTTTATTAATTACTAACTGTGCCCGCGACACCGTACGCGTGGTGGTTATAATTTTAAAAAGCGATGTATTTTTTGTTTTAAATTTTACACAATGGCGATAGAATACAGTCTTACATTACACCTATGCGAGCATAGTACATTAAAGTAGGTATTCTATGTTCCTGTCTACTTAAATACGGAAGGAGTTGTGTTACCTAACGGTTGTTTCTTTGTTTCATTTCTTTTTGTTTTGGGATCAATTAATTATATACAAATCATGATACAATTTTTTCGTTGAATTTGTCATAAAACTATTAAATATTTAAAATAAGTACACAGAAAGTTAACTTATGTATGATGTATAGCTGTGCCCACGACTCGGTTTGTATGGAAAACACGCAGTGTCGACCATACTGAAAACGCTTCTCCGCGCGTAGGAGCGGGATCTGCTAACACGCGCGCGGAAGCGTGTTTCGCATTGTGTGATCTTTGTTTTTGTATGGATACTGCGTGTTTTCCATACAAACTGGGGTATTTACTCAATATTAGAATGGTTTGCGTGATTATTTCTAACCTAGGCTGGACACTAGGTAATTAAAAAAAACTCATCAAATAAAAAGTTCCTTTAAGATCGGTTAAAAACGATCAGACCTGCCTACCCCCTAAGTCAGGTGGCGTGATTATTTGTATTGTAACTTATAGTTTAAGGAATGCTCAGTAAAACAAAAAAGTTCCATCAAAATCGGTTTGAAAATGACCGAAATTCAATTTCCTACCTACCTCCTAAGTCATGAGGCGTGATTATTTGTATCGTTACATTGATTTTACATAATGCTTAAACGAATAAAAAAGTTCTATAAAAATCAGTTAAGAAACAGCCAAACTTCAATTTCCTGCCTACCCCCTAAGTCAGGTAGCGTAATTTTAGGTATCTTAAGTTGCAACCCGGGTAACACATAGTTGAATAAAAAAAGTCACATCGAAATTGTATCAGTAGTTTTGGCGTGATGTGGTAACATACAGACAGACAAGTAGGCAGACAAACAAAAATTCTTATAAAAATCGTTTTGATCGTTTTACATTTATATCGTTAATAATGCCTGCTACAATTATTTTTTTGTAAAAATATTCAATGTACAGACATGACCCTTCTAGAGATTTATTATACGTATAATTATTATTATTATAACACATTTTAATAATAAATTATATGTGTTGGCAAATTAGTCAAATAACTAAAACTACTATTTCATTATGTGATCATATCTAATAGCTAAAAGTTATTTTAGACACAAGATCTTCGATTAAAAGACATGAAACTTTGTTTACGTTTATTCTAAATCTGATTTGGAAAAAGTAAATATAGTATATAAGAACACATTTCTCACTCTGATCGTCTTTCACTTGTTTAATAACCGAGTGATCGGGGGCTAGTGACTTCATATTGTTACTTACTTATTTTATTGCCATGTGGTTTAAAATTCATACGTGAGTGACATGGATTACATAAATATTAATGACTCTACACTACACTTGTTTAATCTTTACTCAGTCCTGAACCTAATTAATCTAATCTTGAATATTAATCTTAACTTGGAAATATTTTTGTCTATCACGTGTGAGTCCAGGCGAGACGCTAGATAAAATCGTAGCATCAGGAAGTATCCTATCAAGAGGCGTCATCTACGAAGGACGCGTGGCGGTGTGAGACGAGACGGCGCGGCCGGGTGGACGGCGCACGCGCAGGACCCCGCGCGACGCCGCTCGACCCACTAGCACTCCCGGTAGTCTGCGCGCGCCTGCGCGTGTTGCTGCGTGCTGCTGTTCTCGTGTCGGAGTGTCGCTGCTGCTGGTGCGATGTGGGCGTGGTGCAGCAAGTGCCCGCGGCTGCCGGCGGCGCGGAAGTGCTGCTTCTGCGTGCCCGTCCGGAGAGGGATCATCATATTTGGATATGTCAATTTAGTAAGTCGGAGAATCATACATGATCTATTTTTTTTGCAACAGTCTTGACATATCGAAAAGAGTCAACTAAAACTCTCTGTCTGATTATAGTTTACCAAAACAATCAAACATAAAAAAATGTGCCAGATGTTCTAAGTTCTAACGATTCTAGATGGTAGTGCTATGG
Organism: Scrobipalpa costella; assembly: GCA_949820665.1. Taxonomy (NCBI): domain Eukaryota; kingdom Metazoa; phylum Arthropoda; class Insecta; order Lepidoptera; family Gelechiidae; genus Scrobipalpa; species Scrobipalpa costella. Next base: position 105,387 of record OX463311.1, read on the forward strand.
AACTATAAGACTTTGGTCGGTAGATTCTTGTATCTTAAACAGTAAACAATCGAAGCTCAGTGGTTAGGTACCTAAACTACTCTTCTTGTCCATCTGTTTGCTCGAATTATCTACATGGACGTAAGTTCATATTCATAACTAGCTGTGCCCGCGACTCCGTACGCATGGTGGTTATGATTTTAAACAGCGATGTATTTTTTTGTTTTAAATTTTACATAATTGGGATAGAATACAGTCTTATATTACTCCTATGCGAGCATAGTACATTATAGTAGGTATTCTATGTACCTGTCTACTTAAATATGAAAGGATTTGTGTTACCTAACGGTTATTTCTTTGATTCCATTTCTTTTTGTTTTGGGATCAATTAATTATATACAAATCATGCTACATTTTTTTCGTTGAATTTGTCATTAAACTATTGAATATTTAAGATTATTTACAACTTAGATAGATAGATAGATAAAAGATTGATTTGTTTTATAAAGACACACACATAAAATTTGTAGTATTAAAAAAAAGGAGACAAAAGTAAACATATTAACAAACATCAAATTAAAAAGACAAACATAGACGATACATACAAAACAAACAACTTACTTCTTACAACTTACTTCCATGCTGGCCTGGGAGCGAGAGAAAATCATAGAATGGGCCAGCTGCATATCCTCCGGGACATGCTGTCAAAACCAGCGAAGGGATCCGTGGGTTTCAGTATATTGTAATTTAGGAGATTGGCTGACAACCTGTCACTACAGCAATATATCTACAAATCTATCTTAAAATAACCCTCAAAACGGTGTCAGACGTGGCGGAACGACCTTTGTTTAGGTTGTTTACGCTCTGCCTACCCCGTAAATGATAAAGGCGTGATTATATGTATGTATGTTATGTGATTATATGTATGTATGTATTAAAAAAAGGAGACAAAAGTTAACATTTAAACAAACATAAAACAAACATCAAATTAAAAAGACAAACATAGACGATAAATACAAAAACAAATGGTTGTGTGTGTCGCAGTAAACCAAAAGGGCTATAGCTCAGCAAACGTTTTGTCTTGTTGAGCAAAACACTGATTTTCAGCTACTACCATCAGAGAGTAACGGGCGCATGCAAAACAACAATAAAATAAAATTGGCGTGTAGTGTCATACATTTGTGTAGTGTGCAAAACCTGTGCAAAATAATAATGTGAAAAGTAAAAATAAATCATACATTCAACTAATATTCAAATATATAAAAGTAAATTTATAATTAATTCAAATTAAAATTAAATCGATAATTAATGTCAATTGGATAATAAAATAAAATTCAATAAAAAAGAAAAAAAATATTTAAAAAATAAAATAAAAAATATTATAAAAATCATTCCGATATCATTAAAAATAAATAAATTAAAACAATAATTCATAAATAATAACTATAATTCTGCTAATAATTTTGATATGACAAAGTGGCAACTAATAATAACCTTGACAGCAACCGCACCTAGAAGTGTATTTGGTTATAAACACCGGTACTTTGATTTTTAAGTAGGAACACTTTAAAATGTAGTTTAAAAGTGTTTTTCGTTCGCATACGTCGTATTGGTGGTGGTATATTGTTCCAACACTTCGTTGCTTGGTAACGGGAACTGCCAGTAAATGCAAGGGTTTTGTGTCGATAAACTGCAAGTGGTATACGCTTACTTCTGCACTTATATCTGTGAAAGAATGCGGAGAACTTTAATTTACCATACAGATAAGAAGGACTTTCAAAATTTACCACATCAAACATAAGACTCGCCAAATGCAAACTTACGTGTTTTAATAGACAAAAAGTTAACTTACGTATGATGTATAGCTGTGCCCGCGACTTCGTACGCTCGGTTTGTATAGAAAACACGCAGTGTCGAACATACTGAAAACGCTTCTTCGCGCGTAACTACTTCGTGCTAACCCGCGCGCGGATGCGTGTTTCGCATTGTCTGATCTTTGTTTTTGTATGGAAAACACGATTCCGCGCGCGAGCTAGCAGTTCCCGCTACTACGCGTGGGGAGCGTTTACAGTATGTTCGACACTGCGTGTTTTCCATACAAACTGGGGTACTTACTCAATATAGAATGGTTTGCGTGATTATTTCTAACCTAGGCTGGACACCAGGTAATTAAAAAAACTCAGTCAAATAAAAAGTCCTTTTAAGATCGGTTAGAAACGATAAAAGTTCAATTTCCTGTCTACCCCCTATGTCAGGTGGCGTGATTATTTGTATCGTTACTTTGAGTTTAAGTAATGCTCAGTCAAACAAAAAAAGTTCCACCAAAATCGGTTAAAAACGACCGAAATTCAATTTCCTACCTACCTCCTAAGTCATGAGGAGTCATTATTTGTATATAAAAAAATTCCATAAAAATCGGTTAAGAAACAGCCAAATTTCAATTTCCTGCCTACTCTCTAAGTTAGGTGGCGTGATTTTAGGTATCCTAAGTTGCAACCCGGGTAACACACAGTTGAATAAAAAAAGTCGTATCAAAATCGGTTCATTAGTTTTGGCGTGATGTGGTAACATACATACAGACGGACGGACGGACGGACGGACGGACGGACGGACGGACAGACGGACAGACGGACAGACGGACAGACGGACAGACGGACAGACGGACGGACAGACGGACAGACGGACAGACAGACAGACAGACAGACTCGACCCTTCTAGAGATTTATTATATGTATAGATCTACTGATTATAGGACACTAGTTCAATTAGGTTCCTATTAATATTGGAATAGTTGTTATTGAGACTAACAAAATTATTCCTTATGTTTGTTAACACCGGACGTCCAAAAACGAGGGGTGTTATAAGTTACAAGCCTATGTGTGTATGTGTGTCTGTGGCATCGTAAGTCCTAAACGGGTTGACCGATTTGAATTGAATGTTTTTTTTTTTATTTGAAAGGTAATAAACAGTTCCGGGATGATTGTTAGCTATACTAAACCTATATTTACCGACCGAATTTGGCATGAAAATTCCCACAAGGGATTTATTGTTTTAATGGCTTCGTTAGTTGTCCCATGATGACTTTCCAACTTTTCCACCTCGGCGGAGTTGTGCATAAGTGGTAGGAGGCAAAAAAACTGAGGAGTTGACGGGGGCTTGCCCCTCTCACAGTAAAAAAAAAATTCATGATGTGTTTTTCAAGTAATCACCAGCGCAAGTCATGGAGATTTTCGTATAATATCATCATAATAATTATTATTGGTGATATCTTATAGACAGATAAATTAACTGACCATACTGTCTCCTACATAATTTTTTTGCCTGTTTAATTTTCGCTCCGTGTTAGCCCTACCCTAACATTTACTTTGATGAGTGCTTGGGCACACCAAGAGACATAGGATTTTATTATTCATTTACTTAAAATATATATATAAATGTTATAAACCTACTTATATAAATATGCTGATTAAAAAGTATTACAGAAAGTTTAAAAAGTAAGAAATAAAATAAAATTTTAAAAACCCCCCACATTTTAAAATAATCGTTTAGAACAATTGGAAACCCCAATTGTTTTAAACGATTTTTTACTTTATAATAGACCGATTTATAAAAAAAAATGTCTTTGTTTTGTTGCAGATAGTGTGGATGCTGATGTTGCCGATGCTGGTGTACATGCTGGCGGAGCGCGCGACGGGCGTGGAGGGGGAGGGGCGCGACGGGGGAGGGGGGGGGAGGGGGGCCGCTACAGCTGCCGCTCACGACGGCGTGCGTGCTGCTGGACGCCGTGCTCACCGTCGTGTTGCTGGTCGGAGCACATCAGGTAGGAGGGGTGAGGGGGCGACGCGGGAGGCGACGCAGAGAAGAGCCGAGGGCGGTCAGTGGTCTTAAATTTTTAAAGTCTTCTTGTAAAATGTTTTTAAAATTTTCTTAATACAAGAAGATTGCCCATTAATGTACATCGCTACGCAGTCTTATAACAATGAAAAACGTGCCTCAAAGAACAAATTTATCTAATGTAGACGCATAGATCGCGACGCAACAAGCAACCGTACAAGTAGTCCTAAAACGCGGTAGCAAAGTTTTTTCGGTGATCTGCCTTTGCATATTTCCCAGTTCCCACGGCCGGCAGGACATCGGCCCGCTTGTGTCACCAACCGCCCAACCCTAACCTTTTTCCATCCAGCTTCTCTCGGGCAATAGGTAGATAGGGCAGGTGTCCCGGTTCTGGACAGTGTACCTTTTTTGGCCACTTTGTTTTCAAATTATTGTAAAAATATTTCTATAATCGCAAGACTTTATAAATTCGTACAACTGTACTAATTCATAAAAGAAAAGATGTTAGAACATGTAGAGAGATTAAGTTCAACAGCTAGCTGGGCTATGAAGTCATTTGTATTTGTGCCGTTTACCACAACGGTGGGTAGTGACGCATTGCTGGACAATAGTGGCCTCACTATTACCCTAATGCCTATAATAAAATTGTAGAAAGAGCATGTATACCAGGCCACTCAGAAAGTATTGCGATAAATAGTTTTTATATATGGCAGACTGGCCGGTTAGAATCTTTTTTGAAAATATGATTACTTGTAAGTAAAAATATGTGTGTTCCATTTTCAAAATTTACCTCCACATTTTTTGCGAGCCAATTCAAAGTATCGTGTCTTACTGAAAAATGGATCTGCGCCGGGAACATTTTAGAGCTATGATTTTTTACGATTTCAAGTGTCGCCTGAAACCGGATGAATCGTTCGATAGACTTCAAATGGCATTTATGGATGAAAGCCCCTCCAAGGCAACCGTGTATCGTTGGTATAACGAATTTAGGCGCGGTCGATCAACCTTGGGGGATGAAGAAAGAAGCGGTCGCCCTTTGACGGCTATTACGGAAGAAAACGTGCTAGCAGTGAAAAATTTAATCCAAGATAATAGGCGAATTACATATCAGGAGATTCAGCACATATTAAAGATTGGATCGGGAAGCGTTCACGATATTCTACAAGGGCATCTTCGCGTGAGGAGGATAGTATCGCGCTGGGTGCCGCACTACCTCACCGACGCTCAGAAGCAGGCCCGGGTGGAATGGTGCCATGATATGCTGAACAAATTTGAAGCAGGCTCGTCTCGGCGTGTTTACGACATCGTAACAGGTGATGAGTCCTGGATTTATCAATACGATCCAGAAACCAAGCGCCAGTCGACAGTTTGGGTGTTTCAAAATGAACCAACGCCTACCAAAGTGAAGCGGGGGGAAGATTTTGATCGCCAGCTTTTTTAATTTGACTGGCCACTTGGCCTCAATTCCCTTACGAGATCAAAGAAGCATTAACGCCGAATGGTATTATACTACCAAATGTTTACCAGAAGTTTTTTCTGCTGTGAGCAACAAGCGACCAAACACAGGGCTCCGCGGACTACTGCTCCACCACGACAATGCGCCTGCACACACCGCGCTCAAAACGAGGGACTTCCTGGACAGCACACCAGTCAAACTCCTGGGTCACCCTCCTTACAGCCCTGATCTAGCACCGTGTGACTTCTTTTCATTTCCAAAAATAAAAAATCAGCTCAAGGGGATACAATTTTCGTCGCCGGAAGATGCGCTGGCTGCGTTCGAGCAGGCTGTAAACGAGGTGTCTACGGCGGACTGGAAAAAGTGTTTTGAAAACTGGTTCAGACGCATGAATCTTTGTATAGAGGCTGGTGGAGAGTACTTTGAAAAGATTTAATAAAAATATATGTACCTGTAGAACAATTTTTTTTAGTGTCGCAAATCTTTCTGAGTGTCCCACGTATATTTGTATATACATGCTTTCCTTTCTTTTCTTTGCTTGTCTTTTGTATTTCTCTCCTTTCGGTCCGTTATGCCGCAAGGCGGGTAGGATCATGGGTGGTTGGTGGGATGGTACTAATTCATAAATTCTATAAAAAATCTACTTAAATATTAAACTTTTTACAAATTAACTAAAATTTCAATTGGCCAAAAATGGTCTAAAACCGAGACACCTGCCCTATAAGCTAATAGCAAATTGTTCTACAGTCACTGCTATTTTAAATCAGGCGCTTTTATTAGTGTTCAATCGAAATAAATGTGTGTATATGCAGAAGCGGCGTCTGATGCTGACGACGTACCTGTGGGGCGGCGCGGCGGTGCAGCTGGTGATGCTGCTGCTGGACCTGGTGTACTTCGACGCGCGCCACCCGCTCCTCAACGCCGTGTTCCTGCCCTTCCTCGGTCAGTGTGTGTCAGGCACATCGGGACGCTCTATGTCAGGCGCATCGGGACGCTCATGTCAGGCGCATCGGGACGCTCATGTCAGGCGCATCGGGACGCTCATGTCAGGCGCATCGGGACGCTCATGTCAGGCGCATCGGGACGCTCATGTCATGCGCGTCGGGACGCCCATGTCATGCGCGTCGGGACGCCCATGTCAGGCGCATCGGGACGCTCATGTCAGGCGCATCGGGACGCTCATGTCATGCGCGTCGGGACGCCCATGTCAGGCGCGTCGGGACGCTCATGTCAGGCACATCGGGACGCTCTATGTCAGGCGCATCGGGACGCTCATGTCCGGCGCATCGGGACGCTCATGTCAGGCGCATCGGGACGCCCATGTCAGGCGCATCGGGACGCTCATGTCAGGCGCATCGGGACGCTCATGTCAGGCGCATCGGGACACTCATGTCATGCGCGTCGGGACGCCCATGTCAGGCGCGTCGGGACGCTCATGTCAGGCACATCGGGACGCTCTATGTCAGGCGCATCGGGACGCTCATGTCCGGCGCATCGGGACGCTCATGTCAGGCGCATCGGGACGCTCATGTCATGCGCGTCGGGACGCCCATGTCATGCGCGTCGGGACGCCCATGTCAGGCGCATCGGGACGCTCATGTCAGGCGCATCGGGACGCTCATGTCAGGCGCATCGGGACGCTCATGTCAGGCGCATCGGGACGCTCATGTCCGGCGCATCGGGACGCTCATGTCAGGCGCATCGGGACGCTCATGTCAGGCGCATCGGGACGCTCATGTCAGGCGTATCCGGACGCTCATGTCATGCGCGTCGGGACGCCCATGTCAGAAGCGTCGGGACGCTCATGTTAGGCACATCGGGACGCTCTATGTCAGGCGCATCGGGACGCTCATGTCCGGCGCATCGGGACGCTCATGTCAGGCGCATCGGGACGCTCATGTCAGGCGCATCGGGACGCTCATGTCAGGCGCATCGGGACGCTCATGTCATGCGCGTCGGGACGCCCATGTCAGGCGCGTCGGGACGCTCATGTCAGGCACATCGGGACGCTCTATGTCAGGCGCATCGGGACGCTCATGTCCGGCGCATCGGGACGCTCATGTCAGGCGCATCGGGACGCTCATGTCAGGCGCATCGGGACGCTCATGTCAGGCGCATCGGGACGCTCATGTCATGCGCGTCGGGACGCCCATGTCAGGCGCATCGGGACGCTCATGTCAGGCGCATTGGGACGCTCATGTCAGGCGCATCGGGACACTCATGTCATGCGCGTCGGGACGCCCATGTCAGGCGCGTCGGGACGCTCATGTCAGGCACATCGGGACGCTCTATGTCAGGCGCATCGGGACGCTCATGTCCGGCGCGTCGGGACGCCCATGTCAGGCGCATCAGGACGCTCATGTCAGGCGCATCGGGACGCTCATGTCAGGCGCATCGGGACGCTCATGTCAGGCGCATCGGGACGCTCATGTCAGGCGCATCGGGACGCTCATGTCCGGCGCATCGGGACGCTCATGTCAGGCGCATCGGGACGCTCATGTCAGGCGCATCGGGACGCTCATGTCAGGCGCATCGGGACGCTCATGTCATGCGCGTCGGGACGCCCATGTCAGGCGCGTCGGGACGCTCATGTCAGGCACATCGGGACGCTCTATGTCAGGCGCATCGGGACGCTCATGTCCGGCGCATCGGGACGCTCATGTCAGGCGCATCGGGACGCTCATGTCAGGCGCATCGGGACGCTCATGTCATGCGCGTCGGGACGCCCATGTCAGGCGCGTCGGGACGCTCATGTCAGGCACATCGGGACGCTCTATGTCAGGCGCATCGGGACGCTCATGTCCGGCGCATCGGGACGCTCATGTCAGGCGCATCGGGACGCTCATGTCAGGCGCATCGGGACGCTCATGTCAGGCGCATCGGGACGCTCATGTCAGGCGCATCGGGACGCTCATGTCAGGCATATCGGGACGCTCTATGTCAGGCGCATCGGGACGCTCATGTCATGCGCGTCGGGACGCTCATGTCAGGCACATCGGGACGCTCATGTCAGGCGCATCGGGACGCTCATGTCAGGCGCATCGGGACGCTCATGTCATGCGCGTCGGGACGCCCATGTCAGGCGCGTCGGGATACTCATGTCGGGCGCATCGGGACGCTAATGTCAGGCGCGTCGGGACACTCATGTCAGGCGCATCGGGACGCTCATGTCAGGCACGTCGGGACGCTCTATGTCAGGCGCGTCGGGACACTCATGTCGGGCGCATCGGGACACTAATGTCAGGCGCGTCGGGACACTCATGTCAGGCGCATCGGGACGCTCATGTCAGGCGCGTCGGGACACTCATGTCAGGCACATCGGGACACTCATGTCAGGCGCATCGGGACGCTCATGTCAGGCACGTCGGGACACTCATGTCAGGCACATCGGGACGCTCATGTCAGGCGCATCGGGACGCTCATGTCAGGCGCATCGGGACGCTCATGTCAGGCGCGTCGGGACACTCATGTCAGGCACGTCGGGACACTCATGTCAGGCACATCGGGACACTCATGTCAGGCGCATCGGGACGCTCATGTCAGGCGCATCGGGACGCTCATGTCAGGCGCGTCGGGACACTCATGTCAGGCGCATTTATACTCTAAGTTTCTATGAAAATCCGAAAATCTAATGAAAAAGTGACTGTCGGACAACCTAATTTTTTGTATTTTTATCATGTGAAAAAATGAATAAAATGATATATTATAATATTCGGTGAAATAGAAATTAAGCTGGCACAGGAAGTTACGTATTAAATGTGCGCAGCTTTTAGTTATTCAGTCAGTTGTTTCTTTATTTTTTATTTTTACAAATGTGCTCAACAAGTTACTTATACAAACGGTACATTTCATATTTAGAAAAAGCTTAATTTTGAATTAATTTTCGGAACTTTTATTACTATCCATTTATAATCAGCACTTCAGACTGACAGCAAGTTAAATAGAAAAATAGTAAATAGAAAAAAATAGAAAATATTTATTTGCCACCAAATTACAAATATTAACATTTTATAGGTTACAAATGTGTTCTTAAGCGACAAATGGGTCACGCTCAGCATTAATGCTATGGAGATGTAAAACACCGCCACAGCGCTGATCTTCCGCGTAACCGAGAATATACAAAAGTTTGAGTTCGTATCAGAAATGTCATTTCAGAACATAATTGCCTGTCAAATGCATACTCTTGATATTGCTCTCAATCTGGAGATCGCTTTATAAATATGAGCCATAAATTAGGCATTACATAATATCCACCACAGATCCGAAACTGTAATTTGCGTAAACACCATAATCGCTTGACAATCTGTCGGTTTGCGTATGTATGCTTGTAATGTTCGTAAACTGCAAAAATACCTTCTGTGAATTGAGCATCTACAATTACGCGAGTACAATAAAGCTGACATCCAATGTGGCGTCATCGTCATAATGCTGAGCTGGCGCTGGTCGCTGTGCGCTTGTGGCTTGAGCCGCGTCACGTGTGCGGTCACACGACTCTTCCGGTAGGAACTCGCCTCTAGCGATAAACTAACACATTAGGCAGAGATACGAGCCGTGAAGTTTCAATCAAATAATTGTTTCAGGGTCTGAATATAGAGCAATATGAAAATTTATCTAAAGACTTTGTGAAGTATTTTCTATGTTTTTTTTCTACAAACATTCATATAATCACGTCTTTATCCCTAATGTGGTAGGCAGATATCAAACGACTTAAACAAAGGTCGCTTTGCCTCTGACAAAGTTTTGAGGGTTATTTAAGATAGATTTGTAGGTATACTGCTGTAGTGACAGGTTGTCAGCCCATTGCCTACATTACAATATAATGAAACCCTCGGATCCCTTAGCTAGTTTTTACAGGATGCCCGGGAGCAAATGTAGCTGGTAAATTCTATGTTTTTCTCCCGCTATTAGGCCATTATGGAAGCTTTTTATACATCATCCATTATTATGTACCTACGTCGAAACATTTGAATAGGAACTAGAGGTAAAGCAGCGATTACACTTACACTGCCTATCGGTCCCGATTTGATATACATTGCTAGTGCACGGGTCTTAATTGAAATTAACTACTTAAAGGGCTCTGGTCTAAGTGGCGCCCTCATCAGACAAAAAAATACAAATCACTTAAAACACAATCAATCGGAAACCCGATAGATCAGGTTGAGGTAAAGCAATGGAGGTCATTTAGGAACTCATAAAGTTGTAACTTATAAATTATAATTCGTTGTAGTTACAGATTAAAAAAAATCGAAAAACGGTCACTTTTAGCACTTTTGCTATCTGTAACTGCAGTGAACACTGAATTATTAATTTATACATACATACATATAATCACGCCTTTGTCCCTAATTGGGTAGGCAGAGCGTAAACGATCTAAACAAAGGTCGTTACGCCACGTCTGACAAAGTTTTGGGGTTAAGATAAATTTGTAGGTATATTGCTGTAGTGACAGGTTGTCAGCCTGTCGCCTAAATTGCAATGTTTTTACAGCATGCCGGGGAGGAAATGCAGCTGGCACATTCTATGTTTTTCTCTCGCTCCCAGTCCAGCATGGAAGCATGGAAGAATTTATAATGCTTGAAATAAACTTTAGTACCTGTACTTAATATGATCTACCGGATTTTCGATTAATTGCATTTTCATTGAGTAATGATTTTTTTACCGATGAGGTCGCTGGCGTGCACTGGGAATCCCCTTAAGCTTAGCAGTCATCATCATCTCCCTAGGCTTTTCCCGTAACTTACGGGGTCGGCTACCTAATCCAGGGGATTGAACGAGGGTACTGGTTTTTACACAGAGCGACTGCCATCTGACCTCCGCAACCCAGAAGGGAAACCAGACCCAATCCTAGATTAGGTCAGAGTTTTCAAGCCGCCAATGCTTAGCACTGGCCTCTGATGGCTTAACGACTAATATCTACGATATTAAACGGGTTAACGTGCCTCCCGAAGCACGGAAAAAGCGCCGAGTAAACGTACATATGAAATTCAAAAACCGAAAAACACATTGGTACGTGGTGGGATTCGAACCATGACGGGAGGTCAGGAGCTCAGGAGGCAGCGGCCCTATCCACTACACCATCGGGCTCTAAGCTCGGTAGTAATGTAAATCAAATGGGGCCCGATAGACAGGTAAATTGCTGCTGCTGCTTAAGTTATTAACTTTAGCCTTTCACTTGTTGTGTGTGCAGGGCTGAACGTGTACCTGCTGTACCTGGTGTGGAGCCTGACGGAGGTGCTGCGCGCGCGCGATGCTGCGCCGGCGCCGCTGCTGGCCGCGCTGCCGCCGCCCGCTCCGCACCGCTCGCGCGAGTGGCGCTACGTGATGCGCCGCGCGCCCGACGCACACGCCGCCCCGCCCCATCACGCGCCGACAGCGCCGCACTCCGCCCCCGCCAACCCCGCGCACTAACCGACTCAAGCCTGTTGAATCTCACCGCTTCTCTATGCTTCATCAAGAATATCCTGAAATCATCATCAATCTGATACGGTCCGCTACAGGACAAAAGTATTTGGAATGCTTATCTTTGGGCTCTTGCACCTTGATGAGGGCGTTTATGCGCTAATGAGGATGATGATCAATTAGTCACTCCGGTACAGCGACGATCTGCGACAAATCCAGTATTGATTTGGAGGGTCTCAGAAATATTTTCCTCTCAGTCAAAGTATATTTTTTTAAGTCTCTACTCTACATTTTCTGAGTTGGTTAGGTAGGTAGTTGCCGTTTGCTTGATTGTGATCGCATATTATTAAGGACAATGAGAACACATCTCAATTTACATTTTAATTATGTTATTGTTGTTTGTTTGTTTGCCATCAGTTTATAATAAATTAATATTGAAAAATATGAATCTGATTTTGCACCTCCCGAACCATCTTTCCACAATAATAAATTTCATTATAATTGTGAAATATCGAATTTTCACGAAGAAATAAATGTAGGCTGGCTCTGGCACATGAGCATGCCACATGCCTTCAAACCATTTAATAAAAGAATCAAAACAAATAGGAGAATGCGGACATTAAACACAGAAGGCCCATAATGCTTATCAATCAATGCCCTGAGTAGCAAAATGCAAAATGCCCTCCTTGCAAAGGCACACCAATCACAGACTCACAGTACTTGTAAACCATGGAGTTAATAAGTAGTATTTTCAAACACATTTTGTTCTGTTTATTTTTCTACTTTATTTGATTATAGAGACGATAGATTACACAAAATGCTTGCTTAGTAATTTGGAACCGGCAGATTACAATAATTAAAATAAGTAATTTTTAACAGGTTTTTTTTTAGTAAATAATGATTTTATTATTTCTTAATAGACACGTTTAAGTATAGTTAGAATTTTCAATTTCTTCATCGCTACAAGCAGCAGGTGTCAGCGTCGACGGTGCGTGCGCTATCACCGTCTGCGGGTCGTGCGCGTGCGCCGGCGGCGGCGCGGCGCGGGTGATGCGCGGTCGGCGCGCGCGCAGCCCCCGGCCCCGACGCGGTCAGTACTGCGCGCGGAGCCAAGACAAGCGCGCGCGAACAACAAATATGGCGGCCACAGTCGATACCACCTTTAAGTGAGTCCAACATTTACTACATCATAGTTAACGATCTTTATAAATGCCTGTGATTTAACAGTAAAATGTGTGTGTATTGTGTTGAAGCCGGAATTAAGTGATCAAATGAAATATTTTTTTTCTTTTAAATCGTGGATCAAGAGCATAATGATGAGTAGGGCTAACTTGTTGCTTTGTAAAGTTTATCAAAATAACAAATTAGCATTTTGGCTCGTTGGTGCAAAGTAACGTGTCTATAATGATTTTGTTCGTAAAGGATTATTGAAACTGCAGTCGGATCTCCTCTAAGAACGAGTTAGGAATAGAAAAGCGGCGACGTGATAAGTTTCTCAATGATCGCGCGGAACTTTCTTCCATTAGCTATCGTCGGTAAAGATCAAGGAGCTCGTACTCATTCGCTTATTCATTGTTTATACCTAGTTTATGTACTATACCTATGTTATTCGAAGAATCAGGACTCTATATTTTTGTATTTTTACTTGCTTTGAAATGGGTTTACATCTTACCATGCATCTTAGTATGGTACTTAAGACCAATTTCATTTTGCTTGTATCTGCATCAAATGAAAAAAAATAACTACTTACTTGTGTGTCTACTGTGTCTAAGTAGATGCAATTTTCGTTGTAAATTACTATTTACCGTGAATCTTCTGACGCAGTGAGGTTATTGCATATCACAACTTGTATTGTGATATGATAACATTTATTTGAACAGTAGGGTTTATATTATCTCCTTTGTCTTAAAATTGTCTTTTGTTGAATTTATTCAATTGATCGTAAAATGTAAAGGCTTTATTTACATGTTGCAACATTTTGAATTTTAAGGTGAAGGTGCAAATATTAATATAAAAAATAGAGCTTCTACAACCTTTAAATAATTCTCCAAAAAATTATCAAACTACTTATGTAAACTGCTTTAAAATTACATCGAACAAAGTAACAAATCAGGTGCGGACAGACTTATAAAATGCCAGAAATTTCTTATTATGATTAATTTTCATATAGATAAATATATCCTGGATGTAAGGGACAGCGTCCCGCAAACTGATAATGGCTGGTCAGTGAACGATAGTGAACAACTTCCAACAAGAAATTCTTTCAGGAAGTGAATACACATACATACATACATAAATCACGCCTTTATCCCTTACGGGGTAAGCAGAGCGTTTAACGCCTCGTAAAAAGCGCTTTCGCCACGTCTGACAAAATTGGGGGCAATTTTAGATTGTAATATGTATTGCTATAGTGACAGGTTGTCAGCCCATCGCCTAAATTACAATACACTATAACCCTCGAGTTCCTTTTGCTGACTTCAACAGCATGCCCGGGAGGAAGGGCAGCTGGAACATTCTATGTTTTTCTATCTCTCCCAGTCCAGCACGGAAGTGAATATAAAAATTGGCGTTTCCATACAAAGTGTCCACCTCAATCAGACAATTTGTATGGAAAAGCCATATTTTTTTTACTTCCTGAAAGAACTTCCTTGTGGAAGTTAAGAAGCAACCCCTATCAGTTTCCGGGACCCTCCCTGTCCCTTACACCCGGTATATATGTACGTATGATATTAAACTCCGTATATGTCACCACTTAAGTAATTAAATCGGTGAAAAACACTAACTTAATTCAGTTCTCTGTCTACTGCCCACCCTCTAAGTACGGGGGTGTGTTTATTTGTAACTATCCTTAGTTTTTGTCTAGGTAACACTTAGTTCAACAAAAAAGGTCCCTTTAAAAAAGGGCTTTTCCATATAAAATGTTTACCTCGATCAGACAATTTGTATGGGAAAGCCATTTTTTTTACACTTTCTGAAAAAACCTGTTGATAGTTGTTCAGTGTCGTTGACTATATATAGTATATAAAGAAACACTATACAATACACAAATAACAAAATACATACGCTACTTTGAAGCAGGAAATGATTAAATAATTAAAACAATAGTAGAACATGACCAAAATAAAGATAAATACTCAATTTATTCAGATGCACTTCAACATAGAAAAGAACTTAGATTACAAGACAAAGAAAACACAGATACACACATATTGAAATAAAAGCAGCAGTCAGTGAGCAAAGCATAAACAAAATAAAAGCAAAACCATTACACGGACAATTTTACAGAGAAGTGTTAGATAAGGAAAACATATATACTGTATCATCTTTTAAGTGGCTCAAAAAACAACAACTATCCCGTTCATTGACTTCTATATTTGCACTACAAGACCAGGCTATAATAACTCGCCAACATGAAAGGGATATTCTGAAGAAGCCTGTAGATGGGAAGTGTCGGCTATGCGGTGCTAAAGACGAAACTGCGACGCACATAGTAGCAGGATGTAAACAACTTGCCGGCACTTATTATACTAGGAGACATAACAATATTGTGCAATATGTCCACTGGGCACTCCTCAAAAACACGGCATGGACACATGGAGTCCACCAGCCTCTGGTGGAAAGAGCACCTGACTCGACCCCAGGTCAATGAGAATGAGTCTGCCAAGATAGTGTGTAAATGCCCGTACAAACAGACATCACAGTAGCACACAATAGACCGGATATAATATATACAGATAAAACAACTAACAACACATATTTAATACCTAGACATCACTATACTATCGGACTATAACATCGCAGCTAAAAAAATAGAAAATTCAAGTAAATATCACCTTCTCAAAACAGAAATAACCCGGCTATGGAAAACCACCACCCACGTAATACCAATAGTAGTAGGATCAACTGTAGTCATAGCCAAAAATTTTGCACAAATATTGCACACAGTTATACGCACACATAAATACACACATCATGCAGAAACAGGCAGCCATACACACAACTATTATACTAAGTAATGTTTTGGGGAACACCATTTTTCTAGATAGGGAACCTGATCCTCCCCTTCCTTGAGGGTCTCGAGGCGGGAGATTGGGTAAAACCGACTGAAAAGGTCGAGAAGTAGGAAAAACCACTTATAGTATATTAAAGTAATATTCACTACAGACATTCACATATAATTCGATATTTTTTTGTTGTTAGTGATTTAAATATGATGAATTGATGATAGATCAGCTTTATTACTACAGACAAGAAGGTAGACCACATACCGCATACAGTAGTAGGTACATACTATAAATAAACAAACAGATAAAATGTAACACTATCTATCAATGCAGCCGCTAGAGTCGTTAAACGTGAACTTTGTTTATTTATTTAGTACTAATTCGTGTACACATCGTTTGATATAAATATCATCCATATCTTTAATGAGGTCAACAAATATTTATTATTTACTAATTTGACGGAAATATTCCACGTCCAAATTATATTTTGTAATAAATAATGAACTCTTCTTTTATCTGTATTGTTCGAAACACAACAGTTCTGAAAAAATGAATATATTCCTGAGCCCGATGGTGTAGTGGATAGGGCCGCTGCCTCCTGAGCGGGAGGTCGTGGTTCGAACCCCACCACGTACCAATGTGTTTATCGGTTTTCGAATTTCATATGTACGTTTATTCGGTGCTTTTTCCGTGCTTCGGAAGGCACGTTAAGCCGTTGGTCCCGGTTAATATCGTTTAATACCGTAAATATTAGTCGTTAAGCCCTTACAGAGGCCAGTGCTAAGCATTGGCGGCTTGAAAAACTCTGACCTAATCTAGGATTGGGTCTGGTTTCCCTTCTGGGTTGCGGAGGTCAGATGGCAGTCGCTCTGTGTAAAAACCAGTACCCTCGTTCAATCCCCTAGATTAGGAAGCCGACCCCGTGAGATACGGGACAAGGCTAGGGAGATGATGATGATGGTCATATTCACAAAGGGTGGTCCTGATTAAGCACAACCTGTACAAAACTATGGCACATAAGTTTTTTATTATCATGAAATAAAATATTATGCATGGTAAACAGACACTCCTTCTTATCATAAACATTTTAAAAATAGACTTTATAAACATATTTGCGGGGATAAACCCACAACCATCAAGGCAGCAAGTAGAGTCCCTACTCAATGACCTATGGGGGCAGTCAACTTTAAGTGAACTAACCCAGGATACGCAGCATAATGTTGCAGGCTGCACAGTGGGTGTCACAATCATTGGTTACCAGTGGGACAGCTCCAGTGACTAAGTGGGTGTCGTGTCACCACATCACCAGTAACAAAGATGTATCTGGTATCTGGTGACTGGTTACTGGACTGGGAGTGTAACCGGAGCAGCGCGGTATTCAAGAGCGCGGCGCGGCCTTGGCCGTGGAGCGCGACGGATAACAGCCGCGGGTGACGCCCGCGCCCGCGCAACCGCCGGGACAATAAGGTGACCGATACTTGGAACGAAGAATATACTGATGATAAACATAAAACAATGATATCCATGAAACATTAGCCAGAAATGCCGGAATCTACAGAAAAATTAAGAATGACAGAATCAGTTGATCTTTTCAGACAGCTGAAAGTGCATAAAACTAATCAGAACTACCCACAGAAGAGTAAAAGCTAGCGGTAGCGGCTTCTCAAATCAGTGGAACTACCAGTGGTGTTATCGTCATAAACCCACTCAATAAACTACACGATTACGAGGGTGTAACAACAACAACAACTTTAAAAAGAATTTATATTTCCACGCATGTCTTAACTTAGATCGGTTATCTGTCTATCCCATATAGGTATGTCTTAAATTGTCGCGCTCGAGAGGTTTAAGACACTTTCTCTTGTTGGTTGCGCGTGACCCTGAACTCAATCTCTGTTCATCCCATGGCTCCCATGTATAATGTTTTGATCTGCACCATTAACAGTATCAACAGTGGTGGTTGCGTGATTGAAACCAACTCAATAGAGCTGATGTGACGGCATGACGTATTGACAATAAGTTACGCTGCTGTGTGTCTGATGCTGCACAAGGTCGTATCAGCGCAGTACTGCACAAGCTAATCCTGAATGTCTGGGTTTAAGGCTCGTATTTGTAAAGCGTTCTCAAGATGGAGAGAAATATTAAGTATGGATTTGGCATGCTATTTTGTACTGAAATGACATTTCTGATACGAACTCAAACTAGCTGTCAGTCCCGTGTGTTATTTATTAATCATCATCTCTCTAGCCTTATCCCGTATCTCTCGGGGTCGGCTATCTAATCTAGGTGATTGAACGAGGGCACTGGTTTTTACACAGAGCGACTGCCATCTGACCTCCGTGTTATTTATTAATATGGCTCTAAATATCGCTGGCTATTTTATGGTTATTCCGATTTTTATTTCAATGCAAAACTACTGTCGTAGGCGTAAGGCTCATATTTTTAAAGCGATCTCAAACTTGAGACCAATATTAAATATGGATTTGACACGCCAGTTTGTACTGAAATGACATTTCTGATACGAACTCAAACTCACTGTCACTCTTGAGAGCTGATTACAAATACGGCGCTAAGTAACATTATACTCTGCAATTTGTTCACGTGCAGTGCAGTTGATGTAGTAGAGTCGAAAATTAAATCCTCTATTTTACAATTTTTAAGTAAAATTATATATTTTTTTAACTGATACTTGAGTTTCAAATATTTATAACACAAAATAAACGCTGCGGTTTTATAAAATGCTGACCTGGGAGCGAGAAAAAGCATAGAATGCGCCAGCTGCATTTCCACCCGGACGTCCATCTAAGGATCCAAGGGTTTCAGTATATTGCAATTGAGGCGATGGGCTGACAACCTGTCACTACAGCAATATACCTATAAATCTATCTTAATTAACCCTCAAAACTTTGTCAGACGTGACTTTGACCTTTGTTTAGGTCGTTCAGGCTCTGCCTACCCAATAAGGGATAAAGGCGAGATTATATGTATGTATGTATGATTTTATAAATACTGAGGTTAATTTTGAAATTGTAAAAGCCATATTACAAAACAAAGAAATGATGAATGTTACACATTGCGCACAAACTCCCTTGTGTAACGCTAACGGTTGACAAAAACAAAAATGATGCAATCTTCGCCTTACATGATGATGCTTAAAGAAAATCACTTTCGTAGCAGCACAGAGTAGAGTACAGATGTCAGAATAAGTCGTAATACGGTTTATGGGTTCTGCTGCGGTCAGCCTCATGTCGGGAGTTATTGAGAAAATGCAAATTATGCACTAAATAAGGCATTAAGTCAAGGTTTTCCTTAAATGTATTTAATAAAACAGATTTCTTGGCCATCTGCAAAGGTTATTTTCTGAAAATTAGTTTATTTTGTGTACAATTCCATTCTAAGATTGAAACAAGTGGCGTCGGTTTTTACAAACCGTAAATAATTAGCATGATTGACGACTTTCGTCGGTGTAAGAAATTGGAGGAAGCCGCGGAGAAAGTGGCCGTGTTCCGTGTGTACCCGGCGGTGAGGCCGTACCGTGCGGACAGCGGACAGCGGACAGCAGACAGCGGACCGCGGCCGCCCGGTCGCTAGTGCAGCGTGCGCGGGAGTCGCCGTAAAGAGTGCGTAAAATACGGGTCATGAGAAAGTGACGGCGCAATAGCCGATATTGCCTTACATATCCGACGCTATATACGCTGATTACTTCACTAATAATTGCTTAAACAGTTATTGTCGTTAAAGCTTCTTTAAATTCATCATATTAATTCCATTCATTGATGAGTATTTAGTTATCATTAGATGGATAAAACTTTGTCGATAGAAAAACATTACTCTTATGAAATCTTACTTATGGTACTATTAAATGGTAAATCGAATAATGGCGTAGATAATGGTGGAATACGAAGGAATATAATATTTAATTTCATGTCCCTCCTTTAAAAACGATAGTACCTACATACATACATATAATCGCGCCTTTATTCCTAAAGGGGTAGGTATTACCTACATGTTTAATAGATTTAAATCAATCATTTAAAAACTTGATTTTAAATAATATTTCATTAAAATTGGCATTTTTTACACAGGAATGAATTCATTAATAAACATGATTAAATAATATTGCTAGTCAACGAGCGGTACGGTACAATATCAGTTTATTTCTGGTTGTGATTACAAAATGGCCTTCAGCTTACAAAATGTCGATCGTCGGTAATTTGCATTGTTTGTAAATTGTGGTTTGTCATCGCGATAATTGGTCGCCGAGGCGATATCTCTTCCTCTCCGGCTGCTCTGTCCGCGATGAGCTGAACAAAGAGGTTGGTCAGTGCCATTATCTCGTTATCAGTAGTATCCTGCTGCTGTCTGTACTCGGCTATAAATACCGCACCATTCGAGCGGATCTTGTCCGTTGTAGCACAATTCCGTCCTACCACGACCGCGCTTACTAAAGGTCCTCACATACCAGTGTTTATGATAGTCTAAAACTTTTCTTTTACTTATTTTTTGACGCAATGAATCTAAAAAAATAATAAATCTGTTCTAATTTGTCCAAATTGTTCAATCAATCCCAAGCAGTTCAAAACAGTTTCAACATTTTACAATTTCCAGAGATATTAAATGGGCCTGGGAGCGAGAGAAAAACATAGAATGTGCTAGTTGCATTTCCTGCCGGGCATGCTGTAAAAACCAGCTAAGGGATCCGAGGGTTTTAGTGTATTGTAATTAAGGCGATGGGCTGACAACCTGTCACTACAGCAATATAAATACCTGAAAATCTATTAAATAACCCTCAAAACTTCGTCAGACGTGGCGGAGCGACCTTTGTTTGGGTCGTTTATGTTCTGCCTACCCAATTAGTAATATATGTATGTATGTCAAATGTATCAGTAGCATAAACGTTTGGGAAGTTTCAAAACATTTTGAGACATATTTTCAAGTGCTTCTGGACGTTAATAATTATTTGAAAACGTTTCTAAACAGCGTTGTGGGAGCACCTTACAACTTACGTCCCAAAAATAGCCGTTGCCGCAGCTACCGGCGCTATTGTACTCGCTACTATTGAATGCACAGTCTGGTCACATGTACTATAATCTTCGGAGTACACGTTCTCGTACGATTCTCACTGTATTGTATTGTGTGCGTTACTGTATATTTACCTGCGATTTCGCGTAATTGCGACGGACTCGTGAGTCGTGTGATTGGCAGGTTTGTCGTCCTCATCCATCACAGACACAAGTCCGCACGTTGATGTAGTTATACTTACAAGACAAAAGAAAAAATATATGCAATAGGCTCTATCATCACTATGTTTTATATGTAAACTAGGTTTTGTATGAAATTAACTCTACTTAGAACTTAATATTTGAAAACCACAACTACAATATAATGGTCTTGCAAAGTCCAATTAAAGAATAAAGTATTTTAATTACGAGCTCAAACAACACAAAGTAATATAAAGCTTAAACGCGTTCCGTCGGCTCTCTCAAGGACGAAGCGAACGTCTAATATTAGAGAGATGATCCTGCGCAGCCAAACGTTGCAAAAAGTATCGAGTTTTTTCCCCCCAATTATTAAATTAGATGGAGCTTGGAGTGTGCTTGGTTGGAGTATAGTTTTTTCATGTATAAGGTTTGTCGAATGGTATTTACCAATATCTACAAATGATTCGTGAATAATTGACCCATTCAGTTTTTGTACGAGTATGTAACTAATTGAAACATCATCAATAAACATTCCTACAAATTCTAAGTACTTAAGTAGGTACGACCAGTTTATATTTGAAG
This sequence comes from Scrobipalpa costella, assembly GCA_949820665.1. Taxonomy (NCBI): domain Eukaryota; kingdom Metazoa; phylum Arthropoda; class Insecta; order Lepidoptera; family Gelechiidae; genus Scrobipalpa; species Scrobipalpa costella. The sequence goes on from OX463311.1 coordinate 126,842, forward strand.
TACTTCTGCGAATGCTGTGAGCAGATGAGTTGTGATCATTGAAGTGTTGTTTGTTTGTGGCTATTTAATCTCCACTCCAATGTTAAAAAAAACATTAAATTGGAATGGAAACATAACTTTGGCTGCCTTGAACACCTTGCCAATGATTGTCTAGGATAACCTTTTCTAGATGCAGAGAAGAGATAATAGAGAAAATACTCGTGCCTAGGGGATATATGTATACACTTTCGTGCCTTTTGTGGTAGGGACCATGGGCCCATGGGGTCCGGCCGCTAAAAGTTTTCTACACGATTTATCCATACTTCTCATCGATGCATCCGAGGGCTGGCAGTTTTTTTGCCCAAAGAATAAGCCTAGCCATTCATAGAGGCAATGCTGCCAGCCTTCTGGGAACCTTGCCTCGATGTGAAGTTTTGGATGATATTTTCTATTTGCAAAACGTGAATTGTATTGACCCTCTGTAATAATTGTTGTCGATAATAAAGAAATATTATAAAATAATAATACTCATAATTGTATAGAGTTATAGAGATAACCGCACTCGCGCAAGTTGTGTTCCGTTACATCCGATCCGTCATACTTGCGATATCGTGTGAAATGCCTCTAATTCGACAGCTCGCATTGTAGCACATGTTTAGTAAAGCCTGTATTGACTCATCTCCCTTAGGCAAGAGACAATACGGTACGTGCTGAAATATTATTTACCTACTAAACTATAACAATCGTACAATGTTACATACTTAGTCTGTGTCGGTGTCACGATTTTCCATTATTATGAAAACTCTCTTACACATCTTTCCGGAGAATTCTAAGTTCATTGTAATCATAGCCTAGATAAAAGGCTATATGAAGATTGAAGGTCGTTTTGTTCAGGAATGTAAACATATTTATGACGTAGATTGAGCGGTGACATCACATGGAAAGCTAAATGTCGCTAACATCACGGCGCTGGCGCAGTAGGTGCTCTCCTTGACCGAGCGTTGATGGCGCGAGTGATGCTGCTCCTCGCGATGTGAGATCGTGTGTACACATCTCACGTCGTATCGGTGATAAAGCGCCTTGTTTATACTCATTATCTATGTTGAATATTGACACTTGTATCTACTCTTTAAGTCCGCCTTTTGTCTTTTGCGGAACGTCGTTATTCCCATAGCATATGTAATTCCTCTCTGTTATCAACACTACATTGCATACATTTCTTCTTAACCATCAATGAATGAATGTGATTAGATTTGACCTTCAATGATCACTATTTACATAGATGACTTTTTGTTTTTGCACATCAACAATTTAAGTTTTACAATGTTCTGTCGGGTCGTGATATTCATCAAAAATACTTTGTGTCTCTTTGCATTGTGGTTGTGTGAATGGTGGTGGTGGTGCGCAAACGCATGTGTTTCGTCTTGTGCTCGTTGTAGTTACGCAACTGTTGCATAACCCCACCGAGTGCGGATTATCCTCGCAGTGTAATTGTCTGTGTCATGAGAACCATGGTCAATCAACACATACCAACACAACACAACACAAACACGGTGTTATTCTGTTAACTATATTGTAGTATGTTCACATGGCACACTCGCAGATTACTGTAATTGCCGTGAAACTATGCAAATAATGATCGTAATAAAATCGTAAAAAAATGTTTCATTTTATGAGCAGTCGTGTGGGACAAAACACTTCAACGTGAAGAATTGTTTTGGTTTGATTTCTACTCTTTTGCGTATCATTTAAATATTTTACTACATAAATCGTAATGAAGTATTAAAAATACATCAAGTTACAATAAATCTAGAACAACAAAGATATTAAACAAATGAAGATGAGAAGAAAAATCTAGGAATATAATAATTAAAAACGTATTCTGTACACGCTAGTACCATTAAATATTTTGTGTATGCGCGTCTCAATGTGGTCTCTATTATTCGAATTAAAATAGAACATACAATACCATTTCTGTTACCTCACACAGGGCTTGATTTTATTTAATTACGGGCAAAGATGAACTAACTATCAAAATACTCCGTTAGCTGATGTTCTCGGAATCGACACTTTACTACCTATAACATCAGCAAGTCAAAGTAAACAAGTAGACACTAACCAAAGTTATATTAAATGACCAGAATGGCCTTATAAAGTAAACAAAACAACTGTTTATGAATCACGAACATTTGTAAAGAAAACATTTTGTTTACGACAAGATTGCAGAATTATACGAAGATGCTTCCAATAACGTTGAAATTAAAAGTATGGATAGTGTTGGTGGACATAAAAAACTTGGTCGGTAAAATTATCCACATAAAACATGATCATGGATCCACGTGGCTCGTATCAGAATCCTGTTTAAGGTTTTATCATTGTACTAGTAGCACCTATCAAGTATGTTGCGTGATTCAGCACAAGAAAGCGGTGAGTAGCGCTATAGCCGTGTTGATAACCGAGGACCTATGCTCAATCGTGCACCTTTAGCTTGTATTTCAACATTGAGTAACATCCATTGCTACTTTGTCTAAAGGACATGTCGCAGGTTTAAACTCTAGAAATAAATGTAGGTATAACACGAGTCGATAGAGCACGATTGACGATAAACCGGGCAACTGGCAACTGGTTGTAGTGTAGCGTGAGTTACGCGATGCCTTCCGAGATTGTCGCAACGACTCGCAGTCTGCCAATTACCTACTCGGAGTTATCTACTTAAGACCTACTAAGTTATATTCAAAGGTCTTATTTTCATAAAATTGACCGAAGACACGGAAGATGACAACACGCAATCTTTGATTGAGGAAGACACTTTCGAGCAACGCTTTCTTGAAATAATTTATAGGATAGGCACTATTATTAAACTGTCTGGATAAGGGAAAGTTAAATACCTAAGTAAACATTTATGTTCGTGAGATATCTAAAACAGATGAACCTAACGATCCGGATGTTTCATCGTATTTGAACTTAGGTTCAAGTTGATCTTTGACACAGATGACCTTAAATATTGTAACAAACATGTTAGGCGGGTAGACCATAGAATATAGACGTATACATTGCATTTTACGGGAGTAAAAAAATACTGATAATATTTCACGATGTGATTCTACCCATAAAGCTGAACAACTTTCCCCACGGAACATAGGTCGGAAAAAATAATTTGGCAAATGGTGTCAGCGGCACATGTCAATTTGTATAGGAGGGTCAATTTTCTTTTTCGTATATTTTACCTAGATATTACCGAACACAACAGGCCAGTAATAAATTAAATAATAATAATATTTATCTATGTTCCTTGGGAAAGTTGTTCAGTTTCATGGGTAGAATCAAACCCTAAAATTCGGTCAGCTATTTTTTTACACTCTATATTATATGAATATTATCTCGCCGCCGACGTTGGTCGGTGAGATGAGGCACAATAACCCAATAGGATTCCTCTTCACAGGTCAATCAGATTCTGTTAAATTATTTTTACATACATACATACTATCACGCCTGTATCCCTAATGGGGTAGGCAGAGCGTCAACGACCCAAACAAAGGTCGTTCCGCCACATCTGTCAAATTTTGAGGGTTAAGATAGAACTGTATATTGCTGTAGTGACAGGTTGCCAGCCCATCGCCTAAATTACAATATACCCTCGAATCCCTTAGCTGCTTTTTACAGCATTCCCGGGAGGAGATGCAGCTGGTAAATTCTACGTTATTCTATCGCTCCCAGTCCAGCATGGAAGCTTTTTAACACCTACTTTATCAGAGTTGTGTTATGCGATGATGGGCACGCGGCCGCTAAACATGACATAAATGGCTTGGTTTGCGGAGAGGCCATGAAAATTGTTCTTGTGAGTTTGTGCATAGGGAGGAGATTTTCTGTTTGGGGTCAGAGGAGGTTTTTAGGGGGCTGACATAGGGCTTTTTACCATTGCCAATGATAGTCACTCACAAGTGGTTGTTGGCAAGTAGCAGAACAAGCGCACAGTAAACAAGCGTAGGTCATCTTTCAGCATTGTCAGCCTTTATTAGTTTCACCCGACCGTGAAAACAAACCTTCATCATTGTCCACAAGATTGTCTCCATATATTTACAATTTGGTATAGAGTACTTTGAAGCTGATTTTATATCCGTGACTTATCTGATTTCAGGCAGAAGATCGTGGAGTCAGTGGAGATCCCGGTCCTGACAAGATGCTGCTTCTGCTTCCCGCTGCGCAAGGGGCTCATCGCCTTCGCCTACGCCAACCTGGTGAGTTACCGTCCTTACTCGGTCACTCATTGTCACTGCTGGGGATGAAATATTAAACTTGAGTTTAAAAACATACATAAACATAGTGATGATAATAAATAGCACGTGTATTGTATAAATTACTGTCCCAAAGAATTAACAAAACGCAGTACATATAGGAAAGTGGACAACTTGATTCAAATTTGATGAGCTATGAATTGTCTCAAGCAATAATTTAAAATGAATTATGGATTCATGATTGAAAACGATTTTCATCGTCGTGCAATTTCGAAATATAAATCTATCTTGTATTTTTCCTGCTAATCATTCCTGGCTTTGGTATTACAGGTGTTGACGGCGGTGGTGGCGTGTTTCCTGTCGATGTTCATATCGTACGTGCGCAGCGAGGGCGCTGACCCGGCCGAGGCTGCCGAGCTGCCCAGACTCATCGTCGACACCGCCGGGCTCATCCTCGAGATCGGCATGACCGTCACATTCATTGTGGCACTGCATAAGGTAGCTGCTTCTGCCCTAATTGTCTTTCAGCAAACTTGGTATAGCGGATCTCAGTGGACACTAAATTACTTATATTCAAATTTACGTGATTTCTATTTTCTTAGGACTTTTGGATGAACTAAGTGGAAAGATCTATCACTATGTGATGATTATTAAGGATAAGTATCGACTATCGAGTAACCGCTAAATGTGTAAAGATCGTCACAAGGTGGGTTTGACAATGGCTTTTTGGGTCGTGCGGCTAAGAAATTATTGCAAGAGCTTTAAGCGCGTCTCAATGTGACCACTGGTGACGGTAGAGCTGGCTTTCTAGGCCAACGTATTAGTTTGGCCATTCAAAGAGGGAATGCTGCCAGTCTATCGGGACCATGTCTGATGGAGACGCGCTGAACGATTTGGTGTAGCTAGTAAGTTTTTGTTATGAAAGAGTTGTTTTTAGCCATTGAATTGAATATGTTGCTCATAATAATAAGAGTCGAAATTATTTACTTATATCTATTATTCCTTTTGTTATTTATTATTTATCAGACATAGGTGAGGATGAGTCTAGTCTAGTGCAAGTGTAATATAGCTTAAACAAACAAAAACCTACTGTATACAAAGAAGGAGAGATATGGAACACAAATCTATAAAATGTATTCTCAACTAACATGATTGTTATGTTCCAGAAACACGTCCTGTTGATGAAGGTGTACCTGTACTTCGAGATCGTGTTCTCCATCATCGGCTTCATCTACAGCCTCGTGTTCATGACCAAGGAGACCGCCAGCGAGCTCTTCCTCATTCTCTTCCAGCTCAGTAAGTATCCACAGTTGCTAATTAATTCTGACGAAAACAAATGAGCTACTCCTCTGCCCTAAGTCCCTAATAATTTAGATTTGTGTTTACATAGTGTACTTGAATCTAAACAAGTAGAAATTTTATTTGTTAGAATTATTTGTGTCTAAACCCTCAAAACTTTGTCAGACGTGGCGGGACGACCTTCGTTTGGGTCGTTTGCGCTCTGCCTACCCCATTAGGGATAAAGGCGTGATTATATGTATGTATGTATGTATTTGTGTCTACGCAGAAGATGCATTTTTCGGTTCCACATCCGATTGGGCTTGAAACTGCAGAATTTATTTTACACATGTTACGCGTGAATAGATGGATATGTTATAAAATCGTCTCTCACGCTCGGGATAATGCAAAGAAAGGAATCTATCTTAGTAAATAGTTCTTACTGAATGAATGTATTACAATGTTTCAGTTTTACACCATTATTAATAATATTTTTTTATTACAATGGGTATTCCCATAGCAAAATCAAGTTGCATGTTAGATTACCTTTACATTCTGATTTTATTACCTTTAGTCGTTCAGAAAAAATTGTTTTCTTAATTTGATGTAATCAGTTCGAAATCTTGGTTACCGGATGATATCTGCTGTGTGTTTTTTTTTTTTTTGCGAGCTTTCCTGCTACAGTAGTTATGCACTGCACTCAATTTAATGCCAATTATAATAAATCTCGCAGAGTAGTTAGTTATGTCGGTCTCTAAGTACTCCCTACACATAATATCCGCTCTGGTAAATGACGCAGTTGCAAGTCGCAAGGTACCGTCTGTTACCTCACTGTCGAGTGTCCAGGCGGAGAGCAAATATGTACATGAATAAACGAAGTGAAATAATCATACTTAAAGAAAATAATAAACATAACAGAAATTGCCCAGGAGAAAACATGAAAGAACTTAATAATGATAATCACCTTCCATGCTGGACTGGGAGAGATAGAAAAACATAGCATGTTCCAGCTGCCCTTCCTCCCGGGCATGCTGTAGAAGTCAGCAAAAGGGACTCGAGGGTTACTGTATTGTAATTTAGGCGATGGGCTGACAACCTGTCACTATAGCAATACACTTTTCAATCTAAAATTGCCCTCAATTTTTGTCAGACGTGGCGAAAGCGCCTTTTACGAGGCGTTTATCGCTCTGCCTACCTCGTAAGGGATAAAGGCGTGATTTTATGTATGTACGTATGTATGTAATAATGATAATGATTTTAACACTAAACGATAAACAAGTGTTATTGATAATGAAAACTGATCGTCTTACACCCTCATTTCTATACAAACAAGTAAGCCGATCAGTTTCCATTATGAATGATAATGATACTAATAATAATGGTACCTAATTTAAATTGTTTCTGTATTCCAGCAGTCCAAGTGTACCTGGTGATCCTGATCTGGAGCTCGATCGTGAAGATGGAGCGCGACGGGTCCGTCAAGTACGTGCGCGACCGCGAGACCGTCTGACCACCGACCCCTCGCTTCTCCACCGCTTCGAGCCGTCCGCAGCACACTTACTGCTAAAACCAGATTAGGAATTGCACGAAAGAACCTTTTCTTAGGAGTGTACTGAGCATCCAAGGGAATTAAGGGATTCTACTCTGAAATTTGGGAAATCTATGCCGGTTACCATGCCGGTGCGGTTGTGTGATGACTTCGGAGACGTGTCTGCGGTTTGCGGTTCAGTTCCTGCGTTGTTTACACAGCAGACTCATTATCATCTATTATCAATTATCTTCGCTCAAATGTTTAACGAACAATTATTTTAATGCGCGTTTAGTGCCTATATTTCTTTTATTCTTTATGATTGTACAATTTATGTTATGGAATCTGCTAAGCAAAGCAATTTCTGTTTAAAATTCATTTCATATTATATTCTTAGTTGGTAAATATAGTTCGCTTTTTTAACGTTGCGTTATCGATTGCAACGTGTTTTACGGCCCGTAAACAACATTTATTTGCAGCTTAGCAGAGGTTCAAATTTCGGAACCGCAGAGTATAAACGTGTTACAAACATATGTGTTGCGTTTTACTTTCTTTCAAGTTATTGTTTTTGGGCTGCGAGTCAAGTAGGTATCGATAACTCAACGTGAAATAAACGAACTTTACGTACAAGAGCGGGCGCTGACTGATGTAGGTTAGTTACTATATTAACGGGACTTCAGTTGTTCCACATTGCAAGATTGTTAAATTCTTTGTTAATGTAATCTGATTTAAATATCTTGTGAGAATGTTTAAAAATCTCGGGCGTAATAATTCAAGTTTAAGTATAACGCCAGAAACTTCAGAATATTCTTACGATTTTTCAACTATTAGATATTTATGAATAATTCTTGTTTTAAACTCTAACATCAGCCTACACAAATCTTTGTAGGTAGGTACCACACAAAAAATCAGAAACAGTACTTATTTTATTGAAACAGTGGGCTCCATTCTAGATACCAGCGGCTTAAACTGAAATTAAAATATATCTGTAACTAACAAAACAATAAAATTGAAATGAGGACACGCGATTTATACTCCATGGTCACTTCGTCCGCTAGATTTTGACGCGCTTTTGCTCGACGGCGGATAAAAATAACAGTTAACGAATAAAACCACCGACTATAAATCAAAAACCGGAGAGAATAGATCTGTCATTTTCCAATGTTTTAGTCTGAAAGTGTCAAATAGATTTTCATTTTAGTTTAGCCGGAAAATCTAGAATCGAGTCCAGTTTTAAGTTCTTTCACTAAAATCATTTTGCCTACAACTAGGTACAAAGTACCTATGAAGAAATCAACTGTTGTTTTTACATTCCTGCTCGTATCGTAGAGACCTGTGCTAGTATTTAATAATGGATACGGGGTATTTTAGACATCATATACTTAAAAGGAGATTTCAGCGTTTGCTATAAATTGTGTACAATTTTAAGTTGAAATAAACGATTATATTATATTATATTTGACACTGTTGTGAACATACTGATAACTCAACGACTACTCACTTGTTTGTTTAACGGAGCTGTTAGACCTCTACGTTTAGGCTCTTTACGAGAGTCTTCTTCATGGAGAGTGAAAATCAAGTGTGATTTTACTAAACCGGAAATAAAAACATATTCTCAGTCGAAGCTCACACACGGCGGGCGGTGAGTCACTCTCCGTGAACAAGACTCTCGAAAAGAGTCAAAACGTAGAGGTCTAACATCTCCATTCAATAAACAAACAAGTGTGTAGTCGATGATCTATCAGTATGAATAGCACTTGTTCGTCATTTAGTGATCAAATTGTTTTGGACACAAAAAACAAAATATATATCATTAATAATTTATGACAAACATTGCAATAATCCTGGTGTTGAATGTAATACCTATTTATTAATACGCTGATGAAGTCCATGAGTCTATTTCTGAAGTACCCTGTATTGATATTGATAGATGTGTAGAATTAGTGAACTGGTTACAGGGAGAGGTAGTTAACACGAGCGACGTTACCGCAGAGAACATTATTGTGATGTATTATAACTAGGTAAGCAATACACATACGCCTCTGTATGTGTAAGTAGTGTAAGGTAAACAATAGATTATTACTGAACTGTCAGCTCACGAAATTGTTGTTAAGAAATTAATAGAACTAATGACGTTCATAGAACAGAATAAGTAATAAAATTTCATACTGGATGTAAGTAACAGCGTCCAGCAAACTGATTTCTCGGTCAACGAAACTGAACCACTTTCATCAGGAAATTCTTTCAGGAGATGAAAAATTTAATTGATCTTCTCATACAAAATGACAACCTCGATCTGTCAATTTGTATGAAATACCAATTTTTTTTTTCGCTTTCTGGTAAAAAATCCTGTGGATAGTTGTTCAGTTTAGTTGACTGAGCAACCCCTATCAGTTTGCGGGACGCTGTCCCTTACGCCACGTATATTTTCAGATGTGAGATGTAAAAGTTCACAGCAATGTTTGGATTTTCTATGTAATTCATTTCTGCTGACTTCTGTTACAATAAAATGTTCAAGAAAATTGTCAAGAACCATCCATGATGATTTAACATGAATATTGAGCATTTCTAACGTAAAATCGTGGTCATAAAAATTAAAACCTTATTAGATACATGTTAATGATCTTGATTTATTCATTGCATAGTAGTTCATACCTTTATTTTTATTGATTTTTATTTAGGCATTTTATTACACTTTTAAAGATTATTAGATCTATACAGATGTATTAATATATTATATATAATAATTTATAGTAACTACTATAAATTGATGTGCTATAATACATCATTTATCAATTACCAACACAGACAGTAAAATATATCTACATTATAAATATTTGATTAAGAGATCTTTGAAGGTGTAATATTATTTATTAGCCTTAACGAATGAGTACATTTTGTAAATATTTCAGAGTTTAGAAGAAGTTATTCCATACCAAATAAATATCGTTACTTAATAAAATGTCGCTTTATTGTACAAAGAATATAAATCTACTAAAATCTTTTAAACTATTCACAGAGTATATGATCACATTTTGTAGAGCATTACGTTGAATATGATTATCAAAAACTAGTAGGAAAATATACATAATATACAAGCTCATAAATAAATCTACGATAACCTAAAAGCGATATAATTTCATGAGTTTTATCAGACGTTGGCTCTTGCAAGGGCCTCCTGGCTAGCAATATGGCGCTATCGACATACTAGTTGCTTGTCCACAGTCGCTAGATGGCGGTGTACCAGGTGTCGTCGATGTGTTTGAGCCGGGCGCTCTCGGCACTGCCGTCCTCAATCTCGCGCACGTAGCTCACCACTATCGTCAACATGTAGAACCAGATCACTGAAAAATATGGGAATTAAACAACAGTAACAAGTATTTTAAAAACCAGTCAAATGCGATTCGGACTTGCGCACGAAGGGTTCCGTACCATTAGCTATACAATATTTAGACACTGTATTTTAAACATTTGTTATCAAATACCTACCAATATTAATATAAAGCAAAAAAACGGCAAAAAATAACGTTTTTGTATGAGAGCCCCCTTAAATACCAATTTTATTTTAATTTAAATATTTATTTATTTTCAAAGTAATTATCAAACAATGTAATGTGAATATTTCAAGCGTTTACCTATTGTCGTTTTTAATATCGAGCAAGAAACGGAAAAAAGAACACGTTTATTATATGGGAGCCCCCCTTAAATATTTATTTTATTTTGTTTATAGTATTTGTTGTTATAGCGGCAACAGAAATGCATAATCTGCGAAAATTTCAACTCTCTATCACGGTTCATGAGATACAGCCTGGTGACAGACGGACAGACAGACGGACAGACGGACGGACGGACAGCGAAGTCTCAGTAATAGGGTACTGTTTTTCACCCTTCGGGTACGAAACCCTAAAAAGAATTCAAACAACCCGACTGTAGTACGTACATATTTTTTTAATGCATTAATAGTTCTAAAGTTGAGCTTTAACATATGAATCATAAATATATACTCGTACTACTTTACTTTCATGCTGGACTGAGAATGAGAGAGAAACATGGAATCTGCCAGCTGCAATTCCTCCCGAACATGCTGTAAAAACCAGCTAAAGGATCCGAGGGTTTCTGTATACTGCGATTTAGGCAATGGGCTAACAACCTGTCACTACAGCAATATACCTACAAATTTATCTGAAATTACCCTCAAAACTTTGTCAGACGGTTGATTCGGTTTACGCTCTGCCGCAAATAATATAATACTATGCTCTGCATACCCCATTAGGGATAAGGCGTGATTATATGTATGTATGTATTATAATTATATACTTATTTTTTGTAATCTCGTTTTAGGTACCTTTATTAAACTTAAAATCCGCTGTTTTGAATTTTATAAAAATGTTGTGTGTGTAAATTGCGTTGTAAAAATTTGTTTGATTGGTCTCAAGCACCCGAGTGTTCTTAACACTCAAAACCAAATCAAACTAATCATATGATACCCCAGTTATCGAATTCCATTTAGCCGTTTCGGAGATACGATGTAATAAACAAAATTTTAAAATATACATACATACATATAAAATACGCGCGAAAAACATAACCCTTCCTTGACAGTCGCGTCGGCTAAAAAGTCTAGCATTTTATTTAGTTTAAATATAAAATGCAGATTTCTATACTCATGTATTACCGTTTCGTAACAATTTAGAAATTTACATGAGTGTGATGAAACAAAACTGATGGAGTTCCACTAGGGTCAATACTAAGTCTCTTTCTCTATTTTAAGTATTATCATAATCATTTACTGATACGGAAAAGAACTTCAAAACCGAGTAACTGTTTATAATATAGTGTAAAGGCACTTTGGCCTTTGTGATGGCGGATCGGTCAGTCGTTTGTATACCACTGTTTCGACTTCGTTTCTACTCATCAGATGCGGAAGTGTTTTATATAACCAACGCGAGCTTTGTGCTCGGCTTCTACTAGAGTGACACTCACGTATATTGAGGAACTGTGCTGCAGCCAGGAGCAGCGCGTCGTGGTCGATGTCGGCGAGCCGCAGCGCGCTCCCCGCCACGAACACCAGCACCAGCGCCGCCAGCTGCACCGCCTTGTACACCACCCACGGACGCATCATCCACGGCTGCTCCTGCAAGTACCGAACAAACCTAGTGAGGAAAATATGCAATGGAGTGAAATATGCGATGAAGAAAACAGACAATGCAATTTGATTGACTGATATGTAACCGAGAGAAACTATCGACTCAAATCGACGTAATCGTTCGGATTTTTTCACGTCGGCCGCGAAGCGGCCGGCGGGGAGACGCCATCGAGGCCGGGCCTCCTGGGCGTTGTCTCAATTCGCCGCCTGTGACGACAGGCGGGGCGTTGGGGCGCTTGAAGCTTAGGGTCTTGTCCGGGTCGTCAGGAGGATTTCACGCCGCGGCGAGATCGAGCCAGCCGGGGGATTCCCCATGGGGGGAGGCCCAGCTGGCGACCTCAAGCTCGCGGCGGCTTCTCCGTCCTGGGGTCAGTCCGTGTAATGTTGTGGTGCCCACGATCCTAACTACTCGACGGGGAGTAGTGGATGTGGGCAGCTTAGAAGCGGGCTAGGAAAGCCTCTCGCTTCTCTTCTGTGGAAGGCCACCCTGAGCAGCCGGCATTCTAGCCTCGGGGAGCCTCAGATCGTCGAGGCCCCTCTCAATAATACTGGTAGCGTCCGCTCCAGTGCGGAGCGCTACCAGGACCTCGGTTAGGATCCTGATTGCCTTCATCAGGATCTGGTCCCTTTCAGGGACGGCTGCTCTTAGGCTCTGTTGTCTTGGAGCCCGCTGACGCTTCGGAATCTCCCCCTGAGGAATATCCTGAGGGGTGCCGACCGCATTCAGTGGGCCCGTGGGTGGCTCTTTCTCGACCGGAGGAGGTGCCTTTCTGCGGCGTCCCTCGGCTTCCGATTTCTCTTCGTCGTGCCGGAGGGGTTGTTGGCGGCCGCCATGAGAGTACCTGCCGCGTTGGTCTCTCCCTGCGGTGCCGCGTCCTTCCTCTTCGGCTCGGCGATTGGTCTCGTTACGAGCGCGGTGCCCGCGCGCTTGTTCCGCACTTCACGGCGCAGTACGGGGCAAGTCACGCTGTTGGCGGGGTGTTCACCGCCACAGTTGGCACAAGTTGCGGGCTCTTGAAGAGGGCGCTTGCAGTCCTTTGCGGCGTGCTGCTCGCCGCAACGGACGCAGGCCAGCATCCTGTGGCAGTTCCGGGAGTTGTGCCGGAACAGCTGGCATCTGTGGCACTGGTTTGCCCTTTGTTTGCCGCGCCATCCCTCAATCTTCACGCCGGGCATACAGAGCAGCTCTTGTATGTTGTATATGCCCGGGGTGAGGTTTGGCGTTCGCGTCAACTGAGCGAAGTGTATGCAGCCTGGGCGTCCCTGGCGCGCCTTGATTGGGCGCACGAAGTCCACCTGGTAGCCCAGGCTGGCGAGCTCCTTCGCGATGTCCTCCGGCGGTGTGTCCACGGGGAGGCCTCTAATCGCCACCTTCAGTGGCTTCTCTGCTGGTGTGGCGTAGCAGAACCAGGAAAGTCCGGCCTCGGTTCCCTCAAGCTCGGCGAGGTAGCTCTGGTAGGCACGGAATTCCTGGTCTGACTTGGCCATGAACCTAAAGCCCTTCCCATAGGGTCGGACGTTCGGCGCATGACCAAGCGTCTCCTTCAGCTTCCTCAGGTGGACGGCCCAGTTGGGTAGGTGGTCGACCACAATAGGGGGAATCTTCTCTTTCCTCACGCTTGGCGGAAGAGGGGGCTTCAGTTGCGAGCTCGGTAGCTTCAGCGAGCTTGGGCTCGACGACGAAGCTACGGTTGCGTAGGACGGGCGCGGGGACATCTCCATGTCAGCGTCCAGTGATGGCATGGAGAGGCTTGGCGGCGGCAGGTTGGTGGTCGGGTTTGGACGGGTCCGAGGCAGCGGCGACGGCGTCGTCATTGATGACGACGACGACTCGTAAGGGCGCTTCTCAGCGCGCGTGTCACTCTGTGACGTGTCCTGCAAGGCAGCTGCACTCTCCCTCAGTGCGTCGAGGGCTGCCTGCCTTGCAGACGCGCGCTGGGCGCTGGCGTGGTCCACCTGCTGCTGGCGTTGGGGCAGCGGTGACGAGAGCAGTGGCGGGGAACGGCTGGTGCTGTCCCCCGTGGCGGGCTTCTCCGGAGTCTGTGGCTGCGTAGGTAGCCACGGCTTCAGCGTCATTATCCGCTGTAGTGTGGCCCGGGCGCTCTCCGTCGGGGGCGCTCCTGGGTACCGCACTCTGCGGTCTGCGGCTCTGCGGCCTGGCTTCTCGTGAAGCTTGTTAACTGGCATTTTGCCGTTGGAGTCGTAACTGGGGCCTGGTTCCGCGCGAAGCGTAGCCTGCCCTCGGGACGGGCAACAACTACCGTACCCCCCCGGTGATTCCCGCTGGTGGGAGGCCGGGGTTGAGGGCACTGGCAGAAATCACCCGCGACGACCGAGGGTAGGCAGAGTCACGAAAAGTGAGGGTACTCAGGGATCACCCAAAGTACCCCACAAAACGAACGATTCCGAGCGCGAATTAATGTGGGTAGTTTGAGCTACCCGCAAGGCGACTAGGCGGCGAATCCCAATCGACGTAATCGGTCCTGTGCCTGTGTTCGATACCTCTTTGATGGTTCTGTCCACGTTGTATCATTCAGTCATTCCTACTATGATCATACAATCAGATATTGAAGGAATTGACTATACAGTTGCGCAGATGGTTTTTATTAGTGAGATTGACTTTAGTCATCGAAACTCGATTGGGTGGAGTATTACTTCACTAAGTCACCAAAAAAATACAGTTATGTGTTAATTCAGTTTACCCTGATGGTGCCGACGAGCATCAGCGCGCTGAGTGTGAGCGAGACGGCATGCGAGACGAGCACTATGAGGAAGTAGGCGATCTGCGTCGCCCCGACCGGCGCCTGCGCGTGCGCGTCGCTCAGCTGCGCCAAGCCCAGTGACAGCGCCAGGGTCGAGTATAGCTGGAACATCAGGCCAAACATATCATGAGCATTTTCAAAAATAAATTCTTTGTCTTGTGATTGTTAGATTTGAAACTACTGAGAATTGACTTATAAATTCTAAATGGTAAAAATATTACTGACGATGGTGACGATGCCGGTGACGAGACATCCGCTGCGCAGTGACAGGCAGGCGCAGCCACGAGCGCGCGGGATGCGCTCCACAGACAGAGGGAATCCTGGAATACAAAAATAAACACTGTAACGACAACTCACAGGTGATGTCTCTGTCTGGTGTTGCAGGCGTTCATAGGCAAAGGTGAGCGCTTTTAATCAGGATGGCAATCACAAAAACTCGGTGCGCCATGAAACCAAACATGAGTCCCGTCACACGAAAGATGCACAAATTCATGACTTTCAAGCTCATTAACAATATTTGTATAATGTTCAAAACAAGAGAAGAGAACGAAAGATGAGTTCGTTCAAAATCACCTTTGACTTCTTCATTTTAGGCACCACTCCCAAATTCACTGTATTTTCAATCAATAATAAACAATTTTTACGGAAGAATACTTATTTGTTAAAATTAAATACTTCTTTTATTTTTAAGTAAAAGTCAATAAAAAGCGGAACAAAAAGATAACAATTAGTATGATCGCTACTAATCCACCTATTTAGACGCATTCTTATAACCTGATAAAGAATATCAACTGAACTAGTAAATTGGTGTGGCCAATAAGGAACTAAACACTATCAACTTGTAAATTGTCCTAATTTAGCACACACATTTATTCGATGCCCGGCAAGTAAAATCATTGCTAATGAAGGACCACTTTTCTACTCACTTGAATACATTATTCACCACTGTCACTCTCTTTGATCCAAGTATGGTACGCACAGCCACTATCACTGCGCTTTTCTTCTGATTGCTATACTAATGTCTTTTATATGTCTTCTATACATATAACGTATTTGAATGTTTGTTTGCGATGCGTCGTCTCCCCGGTCGCACGTATCGCTGTCTCGCTATCACTCGACTATCGCCATCGATATATTATCAGTATAATCTGCATTAGCGATTAACAACTTCAGTACTTATTGTCACCACTTCGCTAATCCTTTCTTATTAATCTTTTCATTGAACTAGGTGATGCGAGAATAGAAATAAAAGAGTCAACTCAACAATTAAATCTGTTTATTTATTATTAACACTTCTACATTTAGATAAATTAAGTTTATAATTACTAAAGTATACATAATAATGAGCTAATGTACTAAGTAATGACTAAAGCCCTCATTAGTGTAAATGGTATTAATTCTGAACTCGTCGTTGATCTATTTAATTTACATGGCAATTTGTCTTCTACGTTTTTTCAAACTTAATTAAAACTCTACACTAATTAGTATGGATGTTGTATTGCATGCCCATGCGATTCGACCACCGTTTCTCCGTAGCTGGAAGATACTGCAGAGGGCGCGCTGTGTACCACGCTTGGGGCACTGTGCACCGCTGGGCCGACGTGTACCGGCACGGGATGCGGCACGCGCACCACCACTGCTTGCGGCACGTGCACGATGTACGGCTGCGGCACGGGGATGGCGATGCCCTGGGTCACGGTGACGGGCACGGGGTGGGCGACGGGGTACGGGAAGGCCCGGTCGACGGGCACGGCGACCGGGCGCGGCACCACGTGCGCCACGGGGTGCGGCACCAGCACAGGCACCGGCCGCGGCTGCTCCACCGGCACGGGCACGTGCACGGGGTACGGCACCGGGCGCGCCACCGGCACCGCCACCGCCTGCGGCACCGGCAGCGCCACGCGGTGCTGGTACTCCGCGTACGAGTGCCGCGTCAGGACGTGATGTGCGTGGATGTGTGCGTGCGCCTCCTCGCTGCTCCACGCCGCGTGAGCACACAGGGATAACACCAGCAGAGACTGAAAAACGAATTGACATTATGTAGATACTTGTAGAAATTATCATCATCATTTTGCAATTGACATTGTTGGGCTCTTCAATATATTTTTGGTCCGATAATCGCTTCAACTTTTTTTCTTTTTGGTTTTTTGATTTTAGAGGATGAACTTAAACAAGTACTTACGCAATGAGATCGTAGCATTTTTATTTGTGATTAAATTAATAGAGAAGTTAGTTTAGTAGAGCGTATGTAACGTAAGAGTGTATCAAGGAAAGTGTGGTTGGCAGTGCAGGAAAACGGGTGTTATATATAACACGCGTTCCGGAACTGACATCGCCACCCCATATAATATACCTTCGAAGAAAGCTGCCGAGGATATACGTGGAGCTGATACAACCACTACTTTTAAAATTAGTTTGTTCATACATAGATACCTACATTATGAATACATACAGTCAGAGTCACGCTTGTATATTACATTTTAATTTAAGAAAATAATTTAATTGTAAGGATCCTAAATAACTCCCTTGCGGTAGAGCATTTTGTCTCTCACCCGGGGCAGATGTCTTAAATAATGTAATGATTTAGTCTGAAACTATCACATTCATTCATTCAATTATA
Organism: Scrobipalpa costella; assembly: GCA_949820665.1. Taxonomy (NCBI): domain Eukaryota; kingdom Metazoa; phylum Arthropoda; class Insecta; order Lepidoptera; family Gelechiidae; genus Scrobipalpa; species Scrobipalpa costella. The sequence continues at coordinate 144,390 of OX463311.1, forward strand.
ATTTAGAACAAAAGAATGCCCTACTGCAAGGCAGTATTGTAGGATTCTTACTATTTAATGTTTACGAATAGGTAATTAGGTAGAAACGATTAGCCTCAGACGAAAAAAAAGGAAACTTAGATAAACGTATTGGTTTACTTCACATGAATAACTGTGATTCTTGTTTGATCAATCAAAATAGAGTACCTACTCTACCGTTTATAATTTAGATCAATTTTCCTTTACGATTTGTACATAAACTATTACCTGCCTATTTAAGTGACTAGTATCAGATTAAGAAACGGACATTTGCGTCAGACACATCGCTTATCTCGGCATTCTCAGCTGGTATTCGATTCAATTTATTAGACGTTACTTCATCGCGTGCAGTTTCTGTCCACAATTGCATCGTCGCACAATCGGCAGCGCTGCGCTCGTAAATATCAGCGGGATTGGAAGGGCCGGTGCCGGTCGCAGTCGCAGTCACCAGCCGACGGTCCCTCGACTGTCGCTCCCAGAGTTCCCACACACCGCCACAGCGTATCTAGATCCCACTATAAACAACTTATTTGCCGTTCTAAGCGCAAACAGATCTGCTCCTTAGTATCCAGGGTTAGAGTGAACTTTGCTTCAGCCGGTGGTGAGTCACCGAGGCGCTCCGATGCTCTACTTTCCACGGAGTAGGTACACTACCAAGGACTAGCGCCGTTTAATAATAATAATTGTGCAATTTACATGTTCCCGTTGATCAGTAGCCTCCGGTAAAGGCAACTGCTGAGACCTTTTCAAACAGAACTTAAATTGTTGCTTCGGAGTTTACCTCAAAGGGTATAATCTAACAGATGTGCACACAAAAGGTCATTTTAATGGTACTTTGAACACAATCTTTAACTTAAATCTATGGTTGAGCCCTAATGGTGAATAGGTATAGTAGAGCATTCATAAGTGACAAAGTATGTAATAATTTGTTCTCATTTCCCTGTATCTCGTTATCACATAACATTACATTAACAAGTTGAAATGGAATGTTTATGAAGTTATGGGTCCAACGCCTTTAAATGTTATGTATGTACTGTACCTGTCTATAGAAGGATTACATTGATAGACGAGCATTCATCTCGGTTAGCAAAATAAACAACTGATTTTTGAGGCTGGTAGCAAGCGAGTCATCTTTAGTTGTTTGCCAAGAAACATTTTAGTTCCTTATTTGTAGTGTTCCAGATTATAGCTAATTTTCTACCCCACACATGTGAGCTCACAAGCGAAGCGCGCTATGCGACGCACGCGCAGTCCGCGCACGGTGACACAACTTCACATTTCATTTCACACCCGCCTACGTCGCCAGCGTAGGTCTGCGTTTGCCTGCAGGATTCCGTCACAGACACCTTTAAAGTGGTTAATAAGCCCATTTCTGAATGCAACCTTCTAAAGTTTAATTCAAATTAGGTGTGATCAGTTTCATCACTGCAGCTCATCGGGTCCGTCCCTTAAGAGGGGTACGCGTACGCGAGTCTACACCCTGAATGAGGTGTTGTTTAAGTTTATAAAATTAATAAGAGTCGCGTATTTTGGCATTGATGATGATACTGAAACTGAAGAAATTTCTTCTGGGCTCAAGATGTAAATTAATTTAAAGAAACTGTTTTAATAATACTACAAAATAGATCCTAATCATATGCATCCATCGTTCTCACTTTATGTTATTATTAGGTATGTTATACGTGTGTATGATATAAGAAATAACTATGCCGACACGGTTGGTGAGGTATCCTGGTCAGTATATAAACCTAGATATCACAATTTAGTGCTCAATGGTCCTATATTATGTCACAAGTATAGTGCAATAGTCAAGCTAGGTTATAGGTACGGTAATCTAAAATCTAGAAAGTTACCAGTGTATTGTGATAGTGAATATCAGGCCTGTCATAACGAAGGGGTGATATCATTTTGAGTATTCATGAATACGTTATGCAAATTGCAATTTTACATTTTAATCATTGACATCAGTTACTTCAAAAATTATAAAAAAAGTACACATTCACGGAGAAGACGAAATGGATATGAAATAAATCAATCAAAATCCCATCCTAAAGAAATAATATATAATCTATGAGTATTTGCACAAGCTATATCTAATTTGTTAGTATGCTTGTATATAGATGTAGAGTCAACTAAATAGGAGGCATTTATAGTATCATATCTGCCTCCGTGGTCTAGTGGTTATAGCCATGGGCTTAAGATCCAGAGGTCCTGGGTTCGATTCCAAGGGGGTAAACACAAAGTTGATATTTGTCAATTTATCATTTTGTAAGGTTTTTCCCAGTTTGGTTAGGACATTGCAGGCTGAATCACCTGATTGTCCGAAAAGACAAAAAAGATTCCGTGTTTTTTTGGAGGGTACGTTAAGCCGTCGGTCCCGGTCTCTGTCTTTGATAGTGGTCGTTACTCAAACCATGTCAGAGGCCAATTAGCTGTGTTAATAGGCGGTTTAAAAAAACTCTGACACCAGGGTCATCGGGTCTTTCGACTCGAGAATCCACTTGCTAAGAAGAAGAAGGCTGTCACCTACTTTGCTACGGAGTGAATGGATCAGGAGAGCGGTGGTGGTGGTGGGTGCGCGGATGCGCGGGCGCCGGCAGACGGCACGTGCAGTAGAAAGGTCAGGGATGCGCGCATACGCACATAGCTATCTAAACGTACGAGGGGTGGCTGATAAGTAATCTACCTAACTATGAAAGAAAAGACTTTGATGGCTAGTTTATTTTTTATTTTTCTATATAGTCTCCTGCAAGTGAAATACACTTATGACATTTGCAAATAAGTGACATCATGCCGTTATAATAGTAATTTTTATTTTGCTCGTCAAAATGGTCAGTCACAGCCTCTTTCATTTCTTCGTCCGTCGAAAATCTGCGACCCCTCAATTTTTTCTTTAAATCTACTATGACTATAAGGTGGATGGTTAATTTCTGTGAAGCCGTTTTTGCTCAGGGCTGACCTCGCCGTTAAGGCTGTGTGTACAGGAGCATTGTCTTGTAAAATCAGAACCCCTTCGCTGAGTTTGCCTCTCCGCTTTTCTGTGATTTGTTCACGAAGCTAGTCAAGCAAGTTTGCATAATATTCAGCATTCATTGTTGTATTTTTAGGCAAATAATCTATCATCAAAATCCCTTCGACATCCCAAAATACGGTGGCCATTAGTTTTCCAGCCGACGGCCGAACCTTGAACTTCCTTGGCGGCTTTTCTCCTTTAAATTTCCATTGCATTGACTCTTGTTTGCTTTCCGAATCCCACTGGGGAATCCAAGTTTCATCACAGGTTTCGAGATTCGAGAGATAGTCTCTTCTTCTTTACCTTTGACCAGGTCTAGAAATGCCTGACAACATTCTACTCGCCTTTGTTTGTCAAAGGGGGTCAACATTCTAGGGACCCAACGCGCGCTCACCTTGGACATGCCCAAATGTTCGTGAATAATTTCATGAACTCGTTCCTTGCTAATGCCCACATCTCTGGCTATCTCCCACTGCTTGATTCGCCGATCTGCAAGAATCAGGTTCTTCACCTTTTCAACATTATCTGCGGTAACAGCAGAAATTGGCCTTCCACTACGTGTGTCGTCTTCCGGCCATGTTTAAATTGCTTCGACCAAAACTTTATGACGAATTCAGAAGGACTTGAATCACCAAACACATTTAACATGCGCTCTCTGATTTGCGTAGGCGTATTTCCTTCTTTACTTAGGAATTTAATCACTGCTCGATGCTCAAATTTCATCATTTTGCAATTTTCTTTCGACATGGTGAAATCAAAGCCGCGCCAAAAAATCAAAAGCAAGCGAAAAAAAATAAGCGTCATAATTTTGAAAAAGGAATAAATATAGAATATGATTTTGCAATGACCAGTTCGATTTTCAAAACTTTCTTTAACAAAGTTGATTTTATATCAGCCGCCCCTCGTACGATATCTGAAAGTATTGTAGTAAACGTGTGCCAGTTTAGCCTGTAGAGTTTGAAATATGTCAACAGTGCAAAATATATAAGAATCGTTATAAAATATTAGCAAATGCAATATGCAACTGAACAATTTTCAGCAAGTCATTTCGTTCCATGTCAGGGGCTTCATTAAGTTTTTTATTCAGTTAATCCTCCTTTTGTACCTCCTTTCGTAGTTTCCTTTCCCAATAAACTTACCTGCCGGTACAATATTATGCCACTTTTGCAAGACGTAACTGGCTCGCACCATGTATGGGGTGTGTGTATGTCTGGTCCTAGTTGTGGAGTAAGGACCGTGCGGTTACGTGGCTCTGTGCTAGTTTTAACCCATCTCAAATGTCGTCCAGTTGCTGACCACACCCAACGAGAAACGAGCGAAGAAAATTTCTGGCGAATGGAACTCAAAACTGCAGCTACGGTTTTGAAGTTGCCCATGCAGCAGCTCTAGTACCTACATAAATAAAAATACTTAGTAAACTTCTAAATAGGTACTTTGAGTGTAGAATTTTAATACGACAAAATAATACCCATTATTACTCATCATCATCTCCCTAGCCTTATCCCGTATCTCATGGAGTCGGCTACCACACACATTATTACTATGCGATGAAATAAAGTGCTGTTGTATATATTATAACCTTTGTCCAGTCTGTATTTTAAGGTTAGGTTTTAAAATTTAAGAAACGCAATATAAAACAACTCTCCTTTTTAAATTGTGTTAAAATTAATTGAGAGCAATGCCTATTAAGTTTGGATTTGACAGGTCGTTTTGTACTTCTGCTTCTCCTTGCTATGTCAACCGTTAGTACTGAAATAACATTTTTGATGGGAACTTAAACTTGCTGTCAGTCTCAAGAGCTGTTTATAAATTCGAGCCTTTCTCAGTTTTATACGCAAGTCTGTTATAAATTGTACATGCACGGATTGATATTTTTTTCCTAAAAGTGCCAACCGTATCGACACACACACACACACACCGGCACTTGTTGGAAGGTGCGCTTGCGCCTCGCACTCGGCAAATTGAAGGAAAACGCCGTCGCCCCGTCAGCAGCGCACCACAGGGACCGCATTCCACATACACACCGCACACTGCCTGTTCTAGAATTCTGCGTAATATGAGTGTAATCACAAGAAATTTACTAACTCGACTTATTTCTCCGTGAATCCTGATAAATAATATTTTATTTATATTTTATCCTCATAAAATAAACATGTCAAACAAAGTTTCCAACCTGTGACCTTTATAATAACAACTGCGCTCGACTCGTTTTAGAAAAAAGAAACATCGTCCATTAAATATCATTTACAATGTAAACGTATTGTAAAACATGTATTCTTGTTGGCAAACTTCCTTATTCATATAATTATGGAGAAGGTCAGGATTATTATTGTTATTAGTATTCATATTTTGGAACCGCTCGAACCGCATACGAAAGAGTGACATTCGCATGCAATTTTCATACTTATGACATGCGAATGCTGCTCTTTCGTATGCGAATTCGATTCGAGTGATTCAAAAATACAGCTCCAGAAGTCGTATTTTTGAACCGCTCGAACTCCAATACGCATACGAAAGAGTAACTTTCGCATACGATTTTTATACAATTTGCCATGCGAATGTTAGCGGTTCAAAAATACGGCTCCAGGTCAATTACCGATTTCTATTTCTATAGAGTAAGCTATCAGGTGAATTGATTCGATGAATCTTGTCTAAAATTATAGTATCCCCCGTGCGAATCAAACCCACAACCCCGGATCAAAAGACCAAGGCTCAGACTACTAGACCATAGACAAGAGGCAGTTACAATTACAATTGACCGCATTGCTACAATTAATATAAATAAAATCTGTCACCCTGGTCCAGTCGTGTGAGTGATGACGTAACAAGGCGTGTGACGTAATGACCTGATCTAGTGCCGCCCTATAGTCCACTTTAATCTAGATCTAGACATACGAGATGCGCGACTGACTAGTACTGCGCGTATACAAAGCTCCTTGAGAAGGAGTTGAATTCGACGAAGAGATAGATAGGTACTAAAAACAAAAGGTCATAGTCAACAGTATGCAACACATGAAAATATAGAAGCCAAATATTTCACAAGATTCGAACCTGCGATATTTCGTGCACTTGGTCTAATCAACTAAGTTATCACATATTCGGACCGCCCGTGTGGGATTTCTGCAGTAATGTACTCATTTATGTACCTGAAGTAGATATATTTTCACCTGAACATATACAGACATCTCAGAGATCTCGAGGTTGTCTATATTCTGCAAAGAATGTCTACCTGCTATTTATTCTACTTCATATTCTTTGACACTAAGCGAAGAACAAGTGTTATTTATAATGAAAACTATCGAAGGTCGCACTTGGCGGGCGGTGGAGTGTGACTTTCTTGTCTCCTGATGAAGATCGTCATATAGAGTCGAAACGTCGAGGGCTAACCCTCCTAAGCCGTTCAGTTTGCATTACTTCATCTTTGTAATAAACGATACATTCAAACTGTTATCTGTATTTAATTATAGTGTATGAATTCGATGGCAACAAATTAAGTAAGTAACATAAATTCAATTAAAGAAATTTAAGTACTTTATTATCTACAACAATTAAAGAAATTAAAACACGTATATCGACTTAAGTGTTCCGAAAAACGAGATGCAAAAATATGAGATGGATTTAGTACAGCCTGTCTAATATTATGTCACTAAAGCTCGTATTTATAAATCAATATCAAGATTGAGAGCAATATTAAGTATTGATTTGACAGGCCACAATGTATTGAAATGACGTTTCTGATACGAACTAGCTGTCAGTCTCAAGTACTGTTTATAATTACGGGCCTTACAGCGTTCCCCTGGTACGATGATTTGATGAAATGATTATTTACAGCATTCTTTTGGGAAGGAAGTTGTCTAAACAAAATAACTTACAGTGTTCTTACGGTTTGTTAATTTATAATCTATAAAGTTAAAACAGTATTATTTTCCCATTCAAAAATATTTGTGTTCGTTTACAAAAAAAATTGGTAGCTACATTTAAAAAGGATAATACTGGATTTGTATTAAAATATAAAATACATTTAGCATACAATTATACACCTACATACACACATACATATAATTACGCATTTATCCCTAATGGTAGAGCGTAAACGACCTAAAAAAAAGTCGTTCCGCCACGGCTGACAAAGTTTTGAGGGTTATTTAAGATAGATTTATAGGTATATTGCTGTAGTGATAGGTTGTCAGCCTATCGTCCAAATTACAATATGCTGAAACCCTCGGATTCTTTAGCAGGTTTTTACAGAATGCCCGGGAGGAAATGCATCTGGCACATTCTACGTTTTTCTCTCGCTCCCAGGCCAGCATTTAAGCATTTTTTATGTCATCTTAAAAACTAATCGAAAAGCCCGCCTTGGGTCATTCCCAGTACAAAGGTGCCCATTGCACTCGCTGCATTACCACGTTGAAATGCAATAGACATCCTGTGCAGCAGAACGGCCTCATCGCGGTTGTCGTAAACTGTCTCCAGAAGGCGGCACCTAATTTCTGTCTGGTGCATCTGTACAGCAATATACCTACAAATCCATCTTAAATAACCCTCAAAACTTTGTCAGACGTGGCGGAACGACCTTTGGTTATGGCGTATACGCTCTGCTTACCCCATTAGGGATTTAGGCGTGATTATGTGTATGTATGTCACCGAATTTACGCAACTAGACAAAATTTCAACGCAATCGGACACCAGGAAGTGGGTAAAATTTAGCGTGCAAGATTTGTGGACACACAAACACCGGGAGTGGTGAAGTTAAATAAAAGCTTTTAATTAAAGTAGTTATACTATTAACACAAATCTTTCTTCTCACGAAATACTACCTATTCTTAAAATTAAAATATAAAAATGCTGTGATATAAATTAATTATAAATAAATATAACATTTTGCAATACTTCTATCTTTTGTTTAAATTTGGTGAGCTCATTGAGATCGCTACGTATACACAATACGACAAACAAATTTTCTTTGATGCATGATAGTCTCAAGCTGAAGAGTCACCGATTCCTATTTCCATAAAACATTGTCGTTTCTTATCTAATGATTGTTATCATTTAAATCAACACGCTGAACATCTGCACCCAACATCTGCAGTTTCTTATGGAACTTGCAGTAGCCTCTGTCCAGATAGTGCAGGTTGGTGACGACGGTGGTGCCGACGGCTCGTAGGCCGGCCAGCACGAGTGCGGCGGCGGCGCGCAGGTCGCTGGCTCGTACCGGCGCCCCGACCAGACGCGACACGCCTGACAAGTAAGCATTCGAGTCAATGATCTTCACCGCCGCCTGCATACGACTCAGCTCCACTAAATGCTGGAACCGGTCCTCGAAGAGCGTCTCGGTGACGACGCTCGTGCCCGCCGCGTGCAGCACCAGCACTGACATCGGCGCCTGCAGGTCCGTCGGGAACCCGGGGTATGGCGAGGTTATGAAGTCAGTTGCGAATAGTGTTTCTGGTCCTATAACCCGTACATCATTGTCTTCTTCCTTTACGTGAACCCCCATTTCCCGCAGTTTAGATATCAGCGGTTTGTTGTGCTCGAAAACAGCATCTTTGATCAGGACGTTCCCGGCGGTGAGTGCGGCGGCGATCATGAATGTCCCCGCTTCAATACGATCCTGCATAATCACGTGTTCAGTCGCGTGAAGATGTTCAACACCGATTATTGTAATTATCTCGGTGCCCGCTCCGTAAACTTTAGCACCCATTTTACACAGAACTGCAGCCAAATCTACAATTTCAGGTTCTCTTGCTGCGTTCCTGATAGTAGTCGTACCTTTGGCTTTAACCGCTGCCATCATGATGTTTTGTGTGGCGCCGACGCTGGGGAAGTTGAGCGCGATGCTTGCGCCATGCAGCCGGTGCGCGTGCGCCTCGATGTGGCGGTCATGCAGCGCGACGGTGGCCCCCATCGCTCGCAGCCCCTGGAGGTGCAGGTGCACGGGCCGCGCGCCGATGCGGCACCCGCCGGGGCTGGACACACTCGCGCGCCCGCACCGACCCACCAGCGGACCCAGCACAAGTAACGACGCGCGCATCTTGCTCGCCGTTTCCTGCAACGCGTCTGAGTTCAGATCTCCCGTCGCGTCCACTTGGATCGTTTTATTCACTGAATCAATACAAATTGATGTGTTTAGTTGCTGAAGCAGTTCACACATGAGCCTCACGTCCGTCACCATCGGGACGTTCTTCAGGATGGTCACCCCGCTGTCTGCGAGGAGTGTGGCAGCCAGGATCGGCAAGGCAGCATTCTTAGCTCCTTCTATTTTCACACTTCCACTTAACCTACGACCACCACGCACATACATACAATCCATTTTTAATTAGTTTATTTACTGAAATTGTGATCACTCTAATGGAGCGTCCTGATTAACAGATAATACACTACTAACTGCATTAGATTATTTGTTCCTCGAAACACAAGTTGATTAACTACCTGATTCACTGATTCAGCTCTAAATATAACTAATACTAGTTTTATAATTTTCCTTATGGTGCCATTTTTCTTGCATAATTTTAAATGCCTAATCTAGACACGCGGAAGCGTGTCAAAGCCAAGCTCAAGTTAAACGAAGAGAACTGGCCGGCAGCACCGTGTGTACATTCACAGGAACCATTTGGAGCCATCACGCCTTTATCCCTAATGGGGTAGGGAGAGCGTAAACGACCTAAACAAAGGTCGTCCCGCCACGTCTGACAAAGTTTTGAGGGTTATTAAACTAACTAACTAAATATAAGATTGAATTGTAGGTATATTGCTGTAGTGACAGGTTGTCAGCCCATCGCCTATATTACAGTATACTGAAACCCTCGGATCCCTTAGCTGGGTTTTACAGCATGCCCGGGAGGAAATGTAGCTGGCACATTCTATGTTTTTCTCTCGCTCCAGCTTCCAGCATGGAAGAAAACTACTAAACTTAAATACACCAAATTTGGTTTATATATTTAGATCCTCCAGATAATCAAGTATTACAAATTTTATAAACATAGATCAAACGGTTATTTAAATATTCATTCTAAAAAATCGTTTTTTTTTGTGACTGATTATCTGACTGACTGACATATGTATCAAAAATCAATTAACCTAAAACCCAATGATCTAGGAAACTGATACTTGGAATGAAGATTGATTATAATAACAGAAAGTTAAATGCAAAAATTTATTAAATAAAAAAAAGTTGGACCCTCTCCCATACAAGTGGTAGGGGGCAATTTTTTTTTTTTAACTACTATATTGAGTGAGGTGTCGTTAGACAGGTCTCATAAAATAAAGTGGAGGTTTTATAAAGTCGCCGTTCTTAAAAACAAAAAAAATAATCAAAAACCTAACCCACTTCCAAATAACCTAGGAAGCTGATACATACATACATACATAAAATCACGCCTTAAGTAAGGGATACTTACGGGGTAGGCAGAGCGTTAAACGCCTCGTTAAAGGCGCTTTCGCCGCGTCTAACAAAAATTTAGGGCAATTTTAGATTGTAATGTGTATTGCTAATGTGTAGTGACAGGTTGTCAGCCCATCGCCTAAATTACAATACACTGTAACCCTCTCTCCCAGTCCAGCATGGAAGAAGCTAGGAAGCTGATATTTGGTATAAAGATTGATTATAATGACGCAAGCTTAGAAATGTAAAATTAAAATAAAACAATTAAAAATTGGATTCTCTCCCATAAAAGTGAAAGGGGGGCGTTTTTATATATATTTTTAACTACTATATTAAGTGGGGTAACGTTTGACAGGTCTTATAAAATTAGGTACAGGTTTCTTGGAAAGAAAGAGCCTTAAATGAGTCCTTATCGAGATATTTGCATTTAAGGTCGCCGTTCTTAAAACAAAATAAATAATCAAAAACCTAAAACACTATCAGAAGACCTAGAAAATAAAAATTTGGTGCGAAGCTAGCTTATAATGATACCATAATGGAAACATAAAAAAAAATAACTTCTTTTTTGGACATCTTCCCATACAAGTGTCTATTTTACCCCACAAAATTAAAGTGGGGTGTCATTATGGGTGTCATAGAAAATTCAAATTCAATATGAATATAGATTATAATTTACAATAGAGTTTTTTAAAAAAGCATGCAGCATATGTGAGAATCAAATTATTTACTTACCTACAATAAGTATTGATATCCCACCAAAATCATAAATGTAAAAGTGAAAGCCAAGCTCATAGTGGTCTTGGCGCTAGAATCGCACAAAAAGTTGTGAGATCTAAAAAGGGAGCCAAGTCTAGGGTTTATTATAGTAGTTCTTAGCTCTTCAATAAGGTTCATTTCATGTACATTGAATATTTTTACAAAAAAATAATTGCAGCAGATACTATTAACAATATAAAGATCAAAACGTTTTTTTTAGATATTTTGTCTGTCTGTCTGTATGTTACCACATCACGCCAAAACTACTTAAGCGATTTCGATCGGACTTTTTTATTCAACTGTGTGTTACCCGGGTTGCAACTAAGGATACCTAAAATCACGCTACCTGACTTAACGGGTAGGAAGGAAATTGAAATTTGATTGTTTCTTAACCGATTTTTATGGAACTTTTTTTATTCGACTGAGCATTATTTGAAATCACAGTTACTATACAAATAATTACGCCTCATGACTTAGGCGATAGGTAGGAAATTGAGTTTCGAGATTTTTTATTTAACTGAGTGTTTTTATTACCTGGTGTCCAGCCTAGGTTAGATAAAATCACGAAAACTATTCTAATATTGAGTAAGTACCCCTGTATGCGGGATCTGCTAAACACGCTTCCGCGCGCGATCTAGCAGATCCCACTCCTACGCGCGGAGAAGCGTTTTCAGTATGTTCGTCACTGCGTGTGTTCCATACAAACCGGGCGTACAAAGTCACGGGCACAGCTAATAAAAAAATATTGCGAGCACTACTTATTTTCTCTGGTATTTTACTTTGCCTCAACTCACATGATGACATAAAATAATTGTGCCGTGTTTGCTAAATGTACTTACCTATGCATACCTATATACGTGATTAAAGCATGTTAATAAAATAAAAAAGTATTATATTACGACTAAGCATTATGCCAGTTCAGCCATAGCCAGCAAAGTAAGTAAGTAAGTATTTTTGTATTGTAAATAACAGAAAATTGAGACTGACAATAGATTGAGAATTTCTTCCATTCTGGACTGGGAGCGAAAGAAAAACATAGAATGTGCCAGCTGCATTTCCTTCCGGGCATGCTGTCAAAACCAGCTAAGGGATCCGAGGGTTTCTGTATATTGCAATTTAGGCGATGGGCTGACCACCTTTCAGTACAGCAATATATGTGCCTACAAATCTATCTTAAATAACCCTCAAAACTTCGTCAGACGTGGCGGAACGACCTTTGTTTAGGTCGTTTACGCTCTGCCTACCCCATCAGGGATAAAGGCGTGATTATATGTATGTATAAATTGAGACTGAGTATTATTTTAACCTTGTTAACATAGACCTCGTTCATGTCGTTTTTTTAAAAACTTGACACCAATCGTTGTCATTATTTGTTTTCATACAAATTAATAATAAGGATAGTAGATGTCCGTAGAATACTGCCATCCTTTTCTGTTCGCTCAAGACGGAAAATGACATGCATATATACATACATACAGTCACGCTTTTTTTTCCATAATGGGGTGGGCAGAGCGTAAACGACCCAAAATAAAGGTCATTCCGCCACGTCTGACAAAGTTTTGAGGGTTATTTAAGATAGATTTGTATGTATAATGCTGTAGTGACAGGTTGTCAGCGCATCGCCTAAATCGTAATGTACTGATACCCTCTGACCCCATATCTGATTTTTACAGCATGCCCAGGAGGAAATGCAGCTGGCACATTCTATGTTTTTCTCTCGCTCCCAGTCTAGCATTGACGAAAATGAAATGAAAATGACGGGTATGGTTTTATTTTATTCAAATCATGTTTAAGCCGGATCGCGGCCACAACAACACATATCGAATTATTCTTCTTATCGAATGAGTATTCGCGTCAAAAAGCCCCCTTGCCTTCCTCATGCCTGTAATGTCGTAACGAAACTGGGGAAAAACTCACAAAGTGATACATTTACAGAAACTTTGTGTCCCCCATGGGAATCGAACCCATGATCTCCGGATCTTATCGGAAGCCTATGGTTCAGACTACTAGACCACGGAGGCATTTGTACTTACACATGTATTCATGTCAGAGTTTATTAAAAGTATTGGAATATTTAATCCAAATACGAGGCGTCACCGCGTCAGTCTGCACTTTTTTACGTAACTCCAACATTCCTTATTTCAGATGCGACCTTCTTTCCACCTGCATTAAAGGATTCTAACGCCAATTTAGGTACCAGGACTATAAGCGAGCTCGTTAAAATAGAATTGATCTAGATCTGTACAGGTGTCGGTGTCGCAAATGGAGGAGCTGTCCGGGCGGGCTGCGCGCGCGCATAGTGGGGTCGCAAGCGCTGGAGGGTTTAAATAGGTCCCTCTGTTGGTCGGCGCGCAATCGTGCAGTGTCTCTGTAGTCGGGCTTCACTACACCGCAGCTGAGTAGTTGAGTACGAGCTCAGTGGACGCCGCTTCAGCAACATGAAGCCATTTGTAAGTGTTTACTCTGTGGATAGTTCAAGTGAACACGTTCAGTGCCCTCGCGCGGCTGAGATGACTGGTAATGGATATATCTGAAAAATCTGATCAACTCATTAAACTGAACAACATTTCTCATTCATAAAAAAATATTTGTCGCCTGCTTTCAGACGTTTCGTTTTGGATATAATGTAAAGTCAAAGTCAATTTATTTTATCAGATTTGGTTTGACGTATTTTTCTTGAGACAAGATGTGCAAATTAGGAGTTTTAGGAATGACGTTCATTTGGCTGAACTATCGGGGAGTGACCGCCACTGAGCAGAAGGCACTGAACGTGTTAATACAACTAATAACATAAAATAAGTTGTGACATGAATGTGCTTCCAATATAAACACTTTGTAATGATTGTAATATGGACAATCTGACAATAAACACAAAATTAAAAATTAAACTCATTTCTGTCTCAGAGTCGTGAATCCGAAATAAATTCTATGCAAAAATTTAAATACTGAACAATTTTTATTTGTCCCGAAAAACCTACTCGCTGAAACGACGAATAAAACTAAATACTTTATTATTTAAAATATCATACAATTTAAAAATATATTTTATTTATTTAATTTACATTATTTATTTTAACGAATACAATGTGGTCCGCAAATTGAGAGGCTCAATTAATTAAATTAAATCATACTGGAATTAATAGTCATCAAAATATATATACACACATTGATGAAACACAACTGCTTAGCGCATAATTCCTGTCAGAAGTATGAGACCCTTGTAGAGCATATAAAGTTAATTTATGAGATAGATTAGTCTGGATTGTGTAAGACAGGTACCCACCTTCCATACAACCACCGATCGTATTGAAACACCGTCGCATACGGGGCGTAAGGGACAGCGTCCCGAAAATTTATGGGGGTTGCTCAGTCAACGAAACTGAACAACTACCAACAGGTTTTTATTTCAGCAAGTGAAAAAAAAAGTTTTCCGTACAAATTGTTTGATCGAGTTACCGAGTTGTTTATTTTGCATGGGAAGGTCAAATTTATTTCATCTCCTGAAAGAATTTTCCGGTGAAAGTTGTTCAGTTTCGTTGACTAAGCAACCCCTATCAGATTGCGGGACGCTGTCCCTTACACTCGGTATAGCGGCGTGGTTAGCAGTTATAGTAAGACAACTCTATCAATACACTATCGTATTTCAAGTGCCCTGCTCTTCAGCGTTGCAAGGAGCCACGGCATCAGAGAGTGGAGATCATCCCATAATCTTGTCTTGCTGTGTTATTAACACAAAACAAACGAGAGCTTTAAAGTGTTTAGCGGGGCTATGATGCGCTGTAGACTTCGTATTGTCTACAGATTATCTCTTTCGTTGCGCACTTCACAACGGAAAACGACATATTAATCATAGTGAAGTATGCAACACGTGTAGACAAATCTAAGTCTGCATCATAGCCCTGCAGGACACCTTCAGGACGAGCTTCATCGTCCACGTTCTTGTGCTTCTAGCATAGACTAGAATCAAAGGCTATATATACCGCAAATAAAATCGGACTATATCTTATCATTGCGACTATTATTACGATTGTGTAATAATCAGAATCACGAATAACTTTTTGTTTACATTATTCAATATAAAGTAGAGTCACGGCACGTAGCAAGTAAAAGTGCAGCACATGTTGTTATTGTTTTGACATAATGTATTCCTCTGATGGTTCGATGATAACGGATAGCTTTGAAATAAGCCTGTGCTCAAGTTGAGATTCCGATCACATCGTGGACGAAACTTTTGGTGACGAAATTTTGCTAACATAAGTAGTTTATGGTCAAAGAAATACTGCGGTAGTTGACAAGGTATTTACTAAGTTTATTTTTTGAGCAATATAGTAAAGAAAACTTGAAGCTGGGATGTCTTCATAAAATCATTTTAAAATGTAATCAAAATTTTCGCACGGAAAACTTGAACAGCAACACGCTACAGCTCGGCACGTATCTCCATGATAGTAGTTTAAATCGTATAGTAATAACACATTTTTCTAGATATATTTGTTACCAAGCCGAAAAGACGTTCCCCGTCGACTAGATCTTTAACCGATGGAAACATAGAAAACTTTGACATTTAAATTTAAATTTTGACAAATTTCTAATATGTATCTAGTATTTTTATGACATTTCATTATTTAACGATCTCAGTTATCCCAATTAATAATCAGTTCCATCTATTCCAGATAGCCCTCTTGTTGGTGGCATCCGTCCTGGCGGAGCCGAGCAAGGTGGTGCAGAAACGCAGCGGCCTCGTGGGGCACTACGGCGGGCTGGGCTTGGGGCACGGACTGTCCTTGGGGCACGGATCAGTATTGGGGCACGGAGCAGTATTGGGGCACGGGGTATCACTGGGACACGGGTTAGGGTATGGATCAGGGTACGGGTACGGCGCGGCGTTGGGGGGCACGGTCGTTGGTGCGGATGTTCACACCACCGTGACGAAACATATAGGTGTGCCTGTGCCAGCCCCGTATCCAGTCGCTGTTGATAGACCTGTGCCATATCCTGTTAAAGTAAGTTCACTCTAAAAATTCAATCACCATTTGAATTAAGTTTCCTTTCACACAAATGACGATTACCGAATTCATCTAAAATTATCTTTTCATAATGAGAGTGAACAGGTTAATCTTGCTTGACTTAGCTTCACCATTACTATCGATTGTCTGCCACCTCTGAGTTGTTTTCGTATTTATAACGATTGTGGTATGTTTGCAGGTAGCAGTACCAGTGCCAGTGGACAGGCCGTACCCGGTGGCGGTGCCGCGACCGTACCCGGTGCCAGTCGAGAAGCCGGTCGCGGTGCCAGTTGACCGACCAGTGCCAGTGCCGGTGCCACATGCTGTGCCCTACCCCGTCATCAAGCAGGTACACCTGTTGTTGTTGTTGCTCTACACATTCATATTAAGAGTCGCTTAGCAATGCACCAGCAACACAGCATAGAAGAAGTGATCAGCAACAACCCTGTGTCACTAGTGTTTATACCTAGACAATGGTGATAAGTGGTCTCTGACCACTCTCTATAGATAAACCCTTATCTACCCACATAAACTCATCCAGTCTACACCATCCCACTGGTGAAAAAGGGCCTAGAGGGCCTTTTTTCTTATTCTGTTCTGCTTAGAGCTCCCAGGCAGGACTGACTACTAGATTTTGGATGCTTGTACTTCTATTTATCAGACCGCGTTGTTCACATATTTACCCCCAAATTTAATTTTTAAGGACAAAACACCCCATGATGACGATGATCTCTTTATCATGCAGGTGGGAATACCAGTCCCGCAGCCGTACCCAGTAGCAGTCCCCCGTCCGGTGGCCGTGCCGGTCCCGCAGCCGGTGCCGGTGCCGGTGGTGAAGACAGTGGCGGCGCCCGTGCACGTCGGCGGGCCGTTACTGGACCACGGCTTCTCCGCGCACGGCCTGGGCCTGGGCTACGGACACGGCATCAGCTTAGGCCACGGACACGGCATCAGCCTAGGCCACGGCTACGGGTATGGCCTGGGCCACGGACTTGGACACGGCTTGGCTCATAGTAAGATCTGGTGAAGCATAGTGTAGGTAGAGGTTTGTTTTGGTGGTAGACCTAACGTTTTATTTAGTTTTTTTTTTGTGGATAGCAGTAATACTAATTGGTACTGGACCGTAAAAGTCATTCTCTATCATTACATTATGAACTGGCAAGATTTCTTGATTGTTGTTATTAGGTAATAGTGACATAATTTGTTAAAACTATTAAATCCAACTCATCAAAATTCATAATAAGCTTAGGTCTGCCAAAAACAACCGGCTACTTAATAAAGAATCTACCGATGTACAAAAACAAAGAGGCATTTCTACAGGACTGTACCGAGTCGCACGATGTAAGGTGTCATGTGATTTAGGTTAAGTTAGGGTAAGCGATGTCTAAGGAAGTATCCTCTGCATTTCGGAGGGTTTGGAGCTAAGTCACGAAGATTCGCCTTGTTTATGAGGATAACTATAGTTGGCCGATACGAGTAATATTATGATGCTATGCAGAAGATGTTTAAGGGAGTGTGCAATTATAATTGCTTATTGCCGAGCAATGCCATAATGAGTATTAGAAATGATTCTATTGTGACTTTAATTTGATAAAAAGAGCATTAGCGATTCGAGACTAAGAAAATCGAGAATTGATTCGAGTTTTGTTATATTTTCATTTGATCTCTTTCAAAGTAAAGGAGATAGCTAATGCTGAAGGGCTCGAGTGTGATTGTACCTGGTAAACACTATTGTACATAGTTTTCGTCACTAGTTTGTAGTCTTGATGTATATTATAAGTTTATACCGCCGCAGTTGACTAAGGACTATGTATTGACGACTTTATGGATGATTTTTGTATTAAAATGTGTATTTAAATTTGTATTTTACTTGAACTGCCTCAATATCATTTGTATGGGATGTTAGCCCTATAAGGACTTTTAATAAATTAATCTGAATGCGCAGATGATCAAACTTCTGAGCTTAATCCAAATCGTTGACTCTGTCTATGTTTATGATTATTATTGTAGATTAGAGTCGAGCGAGAGTGAAGAATTAACCCGTAGGTATACCAACTAAAAATAACAAATGTAAAACCGCTTAAATTTAAACAATTTACCATCAAACTAGTGATATAGACACGTATATGTAACGATGCATATGAGCTGGTTTCCTGCTTACTACTGTAGAGTGTGATTAATTAATGGTGTATGCTTGTCGCGTGGTGTGTGGCGTTCCCGGTAGAAAGTGACGAGACGGTCGGCGCGCGCGCAGGAGCCGCTACGTCACATTTGTGTGTATGTGTGTGATTGCGTAACCCCTTATTATTGTGTTAATATAAGAGCAATGGGGCCATTTTTGCTTCTATGGTATATGTACGGTACAGCCTAAGTTTTATGTTTAAATTATAGGTACTACATTCTTACAAATTCTGAGCATGAACAAATAATTACTGCTGATCTTCCGTTTTCTACTTTCAAGCTCACCCAGATTACATACGAACAGTAAACTTAAATAAGTACATGTATGCAAAGCTAGAGACAGGGCTATGTTGCAAATTATGTAACAAGGTGTGTCGGTGTGTGAGACACAACGACCGACTCAGGAACGGGCTGATTACACTCACCTAATTGCACCTACCTCATTGCACCAGAAAACCAGTAACTTGCCTCTGACAGACATGCATCAGCATCAGACGGCAAGACAGGACGGAAACACACCACCACTTACGTGTTTATCCAGTAATCTAGCAAAAACTGGCCCAATAGACATTACTGTGCCTTCTACTGCGCTATTTATCGGTGCGTTTCCATGCGAGGTGATTGAGGACCAGTTGCTGATATGGTGCGTGGATGTTACGTCAATAGCGGATATAAAATGTGCCGTAGGGTGTTTCCTGAATTACTAGAACTACATGCTAACTGTAACTTGTTACACTTTACACTTAACTTAGCTGCTTTCTTAATTAGCACAGGTAGTATGTGAAGGAAAATCTTTAATCTATGATACAATACAAATGGTATCCCCATTCTGTTGATTTGTAAAAAAATATCAATGTAATCGGCTCGATTGTAGATTTGCCGGCTAAAACTAAACTTAAAATCTATCTGTCAGCCCATCTCCATCTCCCTAGCCTTGTCCCGTATCTCACGGGGTCGGCTTCCTAATCTAGGGGATTGAACGAGGGTACCGGTTTTTACACAAAATCTATCTGTCACTTTCAAAATAATAAAATAACTGCCTCCGTGGTCTAGTGGCTAGTGCCATGAACTCCCGATCCGGAGGTCCTGGGTTCAATTCCCAGGGGGAAACACAAAGTTGATATATGATAATTTATCACTTTGTGAATTTTTCCCCAGTTTGGGTAGGACATTGCAGGCTGAATCACCTGATTGTCCGAAAAGAAAAAGATTTCGTGCTTCGGAGGGCACGTTAAGCCGTCGAAGCCGATCGCTCCCTTTGATAGTGGTCGTTACACAAAACCATGTCAGAGGCCTGATAGTTGTGCTACTAGGCGGTTTAAAAACTCTGACACCAGGGTTCTTAGGGTCCATAGACTCGAAACCCACTCGCCAGAAGAAAATAATAAAATTTAAAAAGAACAGGCGATCTAAACTCTATGGTTTTTTACTTTGTCCGCTAGATTTTGACGCGCTTTTGCACGTTTACCTAGTATTTCTGTCAATTTTACCCGCCATATCATATGACGGCGGATATAAATGACAGAAACCGTATAAAATCACTGACTTTAAATAAAAAATCGGAGAAAATAGATATTCTGTCCTTTTCCAATGCTTTTAGTTTGAAAGTAAGATTTTAGTTTTAATTTAAGCGGGCAAATCTAGAATCGAACCCTGTAACAAAAGCTGAATAACTCAATATTATTCCTGAATTTCCTGAAGCCTGTAATCATAAGAAAGTACATCTTAAAGCGGGCGAAGTCGTGAGGCGGAACACAATTATATAGTTACATTATTGTCTGTGAGTAACAAATATTTCACAAGGGATTTCATAAATAAACGAATCATTTATTAACGATAATCCTTTAAAATTATCCTCAATACAAAGGATGAACACATCTGGTTTCCACATACTTACTTCAGTACGTAGGAAGTTCCCAAGTGTTAGTATGCGCAGTACCACATGTCTTGCAATACTTAATCATATTAATATTATTGTTTAGCGATAAGTCCGATTGTGCAACGCGACAATGCGCTTGCGCAGGGCGGGGCGTGACCGGTGCGCGATGCGGAACCTCTGAGCAAACAGTAGACAGCGCCACCCGAACAGCTGACTGAGCTGACCCGTGGATCGGCAGCCACTCTTGCGCAAGACAATGGGAATGTTTGGTAACAGTACACCTATATGAAAGGATATTAGGATATAAATGTGGAGTAAAGCATGCAGACAAATAGCTGTAAGATTTCTTGCAATAAATAAATAAATAAACAACGCAGCTCGAACAGTTCACCTGCACCCGACTATCAGTCGTCGTTCTTGAAAAAGATTAGTTGATTTGCTGACCTATGTATACCAGGTGTAAGGGACAGCGTCCCGCAAACTGATAGGGGTTGCTCAGTCAATGACACTGAACAACTTCCACCTGGCACTTTTTCCAGGAAGTGGAAATAAAATTTGACTTTTCCGTACCAATTGTCCGATCGAGGTACTAGGAAGGAAGGTTTTACTTCCTGAATAAAATCCTATTGGTAGTTGTTCAGTATCATTGACTGAGCCACCCTTGTCAGTTTGCGGGACGCTGTCCCTTACACCCGGTATGAAGGCCTCTGTAAGATTCTAATTGGAAAATCAATGATATAAACCATAGAGCCAACACAGAACCGCAGATAGCTGACTGAGCTGACCCGTTGAGCGGTAGCCACTCTTGCGCAACACAATAGGTGTGAGAAGGTCTGTATATCGGCAAATCAAGAATATAAAATAACAAGCGACCCGCCCCGGCTTCGCACGGAAATATCAGTGTTTCTCTACTACATTATGCATGTTTTATACATATAAACCTTCCTCTTTAATCACTCTATCCATTAAAAGAAACCGCATCAAAATCCGTTGCGTAGTTTTAAAGATTTATGCATACACTACCTACCGCGACTTCGTACGCCCGGTTTGTATGGAAAACACGCAGTGTCGAACATACTGAAAACGCTTCTCCGCGCGTAGGTGCGGGATCTGCTAACCCGCGCGCGGAAGCGTGTTTCGCACTGTCTGATCTTTGTTGAGAAGACACTGCGTTTTTTTCATACAAACTGGGGTACTTACTCAAAATTAGAATGGTTTGCGTGACTATTTCTAACCTAGGCTGGACACCAGGTAATTAAAAAAACTCAGTCAAAGAAAAAGTCTTTTTAAGATCGGTTAAAAACGATCAGAGT
Organism: Scrobipalpa costella; assembly: GCA_949820665.1. NCBI lineage: Eukaryota > Metazoa > Arthropoda > Insecta > Lepidoptera > Gelechiidae > Scrobipalpa > Scrobipalpa costella. Next base: position 165,934 of record OX463311.1, read on the forward strand.
TCAATTTCCTGCCTACCCCCTAAGTCAGGTGGCGTGATAATTTGTATCGCAAATTTGAGTTTACGTAATGCTCAGTCAATTAAAAAAAGTTCCATCAAAATCGGTTAAAAACGACCGAAATTCAATTTCCTACCTACCTCCTCTAATTCTTGAGGCGTGATTATTTGTATCGTAACTTTGATTTTAAGTAATGCTTAGTTGAATAAAAAAAGTTCCATAAAAATCGGTTAAGAAACAGCCAAATTTCAATTTCCTGCCTACCTCCTAAGTCAGGTAGCGTGATTTTAGGTATCTTAAATTGTAACCCGGGTAACACACAGTTGAATAAAAAAATCCCATCGAAATGGGTTCAGTAGTTTTGGCGTAATGTGGATAAATATTTTCGGCAAAATCTAAAGGATTTCACCGTATAATTTTAATTTGTGTAGTTTGTTTTAGTGGTGGACTGAGAACTTTTTTTACTTAAACTGACCAATCTACAATTTACGCTTTGCCTACCCCATAAGGGATAAAGTCGTGATTTTATGTAATCGAACATCAAATTATGAAAACCTGCCTGTGGGAATGAAATGGCGTGTCAGGGCGTGATATGCGTGACTTCTTGTCCTTTCCTTGACCTAAATATGGAATAACCATTTTCCAGGGATTTAGGAAGATTCGTTTTCCTATTTCCATATTTGAAATTGTGGCAAATATAAATCAAATTATTCAAAGGGCAATGAAACTGCAACTTTGACATACCGTTCCATGACTCTACCGACCGAGCTACTGCACTCTCTTCTATAAGGAGAATTTATTGTACTCTTATTTCACTTTTTTTGCAGCAATAAACACATGTAGGCCCATATTTAGAATCAGCACTTGAGACTAACACTAACGTGTTTTAGTTCTTATCAGAAATGTAATTTTAGTACATTATGACCTGTCAAATCCATACTTAATACTGCACTCAATCTTGGCATCGCTTTACAAATACGGGCCGTAGAGTAGATGTCCTATCGATTGTAAAGTGACAAGTGTTTGTTTGTTGACGATGTTTGTTGACGATGTTTTAGAAGAGGGAAGTAGAGTAATGTTCAACAGTAAAAAGTTTAACATCAACCAATCGTACGGAAGGACACACGTGGTTGCTTTTTGATTATACGTCACACACTGTCGCGGACGGACGAATGCGCTTCCTATGCAGACATAGATTTGTCAACAGACAAAGTTCGACCCCCATAGAGACAGAGCGGAGCAACAGGTTTGCCTGTCGATTATTTTGTCAAAATTATCTTTTTTATTGATTCACTGTCATCATCGTCGTATACCGGTTGAGCTAAGTTACGTTACCTGTTTTGTCTGTTTATATCAAATCAATTCTATATAGAACTATTTAATATTGATAAAACCGGCTGACAAGTCTAAAATTCAAGGTGATTTTACTAAACCTGCTTTTAGGCCTCATTCCAAAACAAAACTGAAACCAGAAAAACGATCGAATTAAAACTGAATAAATAATTTATTAACACCATTATCGACGGACTTGGTTTGGACGCGAGATCTGCTAGTAGTAGGTAACGAGTGTGTGCGCTAGATGGCGCTGATCACCAGCCATGGCCGTAAGAGGAGTAGACGGGCGCGTGCGCCGCGTACTGCGCGACCACCGGCGCGTGCGCATACGTCTGTACGGCAGACACCACCGGCGCATGGGCCACAGCTACCGGTGCGTGGGCTACTGCCACCGGTGCGTGGGCTACTGACACTGGGTGGACCACCTGAAACATAAGCCTAGTTGATCAGCTTGTACCGTGATGCTGCCTAACGCATCAACCATAATGTTGCAGATGTCAAGGTTGATACGAGCATAGATGGCGCCCTCAATAGTAATAAATTAAATGTGTCTAAAATACAATAATTTTCATGAATATTTTACGTTTAGCGGAGATCGCATGTAGTTCTCAAATATATGACACATAATATCAAAATTCATAATTAGTAATCATTCGCTTGCCCTTATCCCATTAAATTCATAATTAGTATATAAACCATCTACCCCGGTCCTGTGCCTCCTGCACCCACTGCTTCCCCGCGATCGCCACTATATCAGCAGTCCATCTGGCTGGTGGTCTGCCTACTGGACGTTTTGATGATAACGGCAGCCACTCCGTTACTGCCTTAGTCCACCGTCCGTCCGGCGAGCCAAGTGTGCACCCCCACTGCGTTTCGTGACTTGAAGACGCCTTTAAGTTTCCCAAAGGCGGCGCAACCCAGCTGAATACGCCTTTCGACCTCTTCTACTTGTGCTTGTCGACCAAAGGATAAATAATGTCAAAGATATACGTAATCTTCCACTGCCTCAATCGGACTGTCACCAACGAATATGTTTGGTACTGTTGAGTGTCTCAACATAATTTTGATCTTAGACAAGTTCATCCTAAGGCCGACTTTTAGTATGCTGCGTGCAGCTCATCCAGCATATTTGTAAAATCGACGACGCCTTCAGAGTATCAGGTCATCTGCATATCTCAGATGCGACAGCTTAGCGCCATTTAAACTGACTCCTCTCTCCTCCCAATTTAGAGTCTTCATAGCGTCTTCAATTATGATATTATGTGTTATAAAATAGAGAACTACTTTGCGATTCTCGCGTAACGTAAAATATTCATGACAATGTTTCTATTTCTGGCACAATTAATTAAAAACTGATTCGCCACCGTCGTAGCACTGTTCGCCCCTTAAGAATCAATCCTATCAGCATTCAAAAATATTCACATGAAACCCGCCTTTAATTTACTTCTTAGCAAAAATAATTATTATACCTTAGAACTAACTTTAAGGCGCAGTAGATAAAAGCGAACTATCGACAACAATAAATTGCAGTCTAGACTTAATATACGTGGTGTAAGGGACAACGTCTTGCAAACTGATAGGGGTTGCTCAGTCAGCGAAACAGAACAACTATCACCTGGATTTTTTTTCAGGAAGAGAAAAATATATTCGATTTCTATACAAAATTGTCTGACCGAGGTGGTCATTTTGTATAGGAAGGGCAATTTTATATTTCATCTCCTGAAAAGAAATCCTGCTATTAATTGTTCAGTTACGTTGACTCAGCAACTCCTATCAGTTTGCGGAATGCTGTCCCCTAAACCCGGTATTTGATTGTGTTGATAATTTCTCAACTGTCTCACAATACCTGCTGGAAGGAGGAGTAGCTGGTGGCAGCAGGTTTGGCGATGGCCACGGGCGCGTGGTACACGGGCTGGGCCACGGGCGCATGGTACACGGGCTGGGCCACGACAGCTGGCGCGGCGTGGACGACCGGTTGAGCTACCACTGCGGGGGCAGCGTGGGATACCGCCACGGCTGATGGCCACTGGAACACGCCATTATACTGTTATAAGCACTTATGGAGCTAAAGGAGGGATTTGAAATTGAGATTTCAATGGAATATAATAATTTTCTTAGACGAATACAGTAATATACTTAGAAGAATACACAAAGCATCACTGCGTGAAACACCACAGCGTGATATGGGATTTACATCCTAGCGATCCACCCCGGGCAATGGTAACACAGGCTTTCCTGTGAATAAGTCCGTCCGAACGTTCCCTACAAAGCGGTGGTTGAGCTGGGGGCTCCGCAAGGGGTCGCCTGGATCGCAACCACCCTCTCATCGGAGTCCGGCGCCAAACAGCTTGCTATGTTCCGTCGGTGCGTGAGATTACCAGTGCCATAACAGGCATCTTCTGAGTGAGCTCGCTCCATCGTCGACTCTGTCACGGTCATTCCTGACCTAGTGTCTCGAGTCAAGTGCAAACCCATTTTTTATTTAAAGAAACTCATCATTTGTATGCACTTACCGCAGGCGCGCCCCATCCGCCATCCCATCCACCCAAACCGCCCCAGCCGCCCGGCGCGGGGGCGGGTGCGGGCCCGGGGGCGGGCGCGGGCTTAGCCACCGCCACCGATAGAAGTGCACAAATTACCTGCAATCATATACCGGGTGTAAAGGACAACGTTCCGCAAAATGAGCAACCCCTATCAGTTTGCGGAACGCTGTCCCTTACACCCCTTATCCATAAAAATATTTATTACTTTTACAAGCCGATAAACACTCAGCTGCATATCTATACAAACTCTTTCGTACAAAATTTAAGAGTATCCTGGTCACGGTACCACATTGTAGCTAATGTGCTAATAATATTTCCGTACAAATTCTTAACACTAGATTATAGAGTGGTTACGGCATCAAATTGTGACTAATGTGCACATTCTAATACAAATCCTAGGGATAAGACTGTCTCGGTCACGGGACCAAATTGAAAATCTAAGAGGTTAGTTATACTGGTCAAGGCACCAAAATGTAACTTATGTCCAAATATTTCCATACAAAGTCAAGAGATGAGTTATCCTGGTCAGGGCACCAAAATGTAACTAATGTGCAAATATTATAATCCCGGAGATGAGACTGACTTGGACACTGCACAAAATTATAATGAATGTGCAAAATAGAAATCCTAGAGTTGAGATTATCCTGGTCACGGTACCAAATTAAAACTTATTCATCTAAAACTGTCTAATTTGCTCTTCAGTTAAATTATACTTTGTCTCATGAAACTTATAATGGTTAACTTGTAAAATTATTTTAGTAATCGATACTTGTATAAACTAACACAGCTATGCTATATCTTTATCTCTATTTTAGATAGCCACCGATCATCCTATTTGGGCCGTAACACTTAGAGCGCGGCTTTAAGGTTGTGGACTCACCAGGGTCCGCATGTTGTGTTGTCCGTCAGTCGCGAAGTAAGAATGCGGTCTGGCCGATCCCTGCTGATCTGCTCCTTTTATACCGAATAGGAATTTTCGATCATGTACCGCCCAAACCTGGCTACTGCGTGCCAATTTTTAACTCACTCGAGTGGTGGAATGAAATGAGATTTTGATTTATATTCTTTTAAATTCATAATGATTTCATCATCTCCCTAGCCTTATCCCGCATGTCTCGGGGTCGGCTACCTAGTCTAGGTGATTGAACGATTCTTCTTCTGTCGAGTGGGTATCTAGTCTATCGACCCGATGAACCCTGGTGTCAGAGTTTTTAAACCGCCAAGTAGCACAACTATCAGACCTCTGACATGGTTTTGTGTAACGACCACTATCAAAGACAGCGACCAGGACCGACGGCTGAACGTGCACTCTGAAGCACGAAATCTTTTTCTTTTCGGACAATCAGGTGATTCAGCCTGCAATGTCCTACCGAAACTGGGGAAAAATTCACAAAGTGATAAATTCTCAAATATCAACTTTGTGTTTTACCCCCTGGGAATCGAACGCAGGACCTCCAGATCGGGAACCCATGGCACAAGCCACTAGACCACGGAGGCAGTTCGATGATGGCAGATTGAACGATGGTACTAGTTTTTACACAGAGCGACTGCCATCTGACCTACGCAACCCAGAAGGGAAACCAGACCAAATCCTAGATTAGGTCGGAGTTTTCAAGCCGCCAATGCTTAGCACTCGCCTCCGACATGGTTTAACGACAAATACCTACGGTATTAAACGATATTAACCAGGACCAACGGCTTAACGTGCCTTCCGAAGCACGAAAAAAGCGCCGAATAAACGTACATATGAAATTCGAAAACCGAAAAACACGTGGTGGGATTCGAACCACGTCCTTCCGCTAAGGAGGCAGCGGCCCTATCCACTACTCCATTGAGCTCTCTACTTTATATCGTTCTACCCGTGATTTCCAAAAATTGCCCCCAGGTCACTCAGCCCTCACACTTGCCACATTTACACTTGACAGTTGATTTACTCATTTGCTAACTTAGTAAATATAAATGGTATTAATTTATTATTCATATACCTACTAACTAGGCGCCTTAACGAGAGTTTTTAAGTCATTAACGAGAGATCTGTAGCGCAGATTATCACTTGCCCACCTGCTTAAGGGTTGACAGCTCTCCTAAGTAGTTCCGTTCATAAACTATTTCATTCAAAAATGGAAAACCACGGTAACCAAAGTAAATTTCCCGTTTTTAATCATTACAATATTTATTTTCAGGCGAAAGAAAGAATTTGAAATGTGGTTACAAAGATTCTTAAAGATGTTATTGCCTAGAGTAAACCGCTAAGAGGCAAGTACAAGCTATTACCACCTCAAAAACTATTTTAAATGACTTCCATCCTGAATAACCAACTAGGACGCAACGCACCGTACCAATATTTATTACACTCATCGTTCTATCATAAATTATGGTTTAAGTTTATTCTGAAACCCATTAAGCAGTATTAACATTTGAATTCCTTTTCCCATAAACATCTATCGATTGACCCAATAAGTCGAATCTATAAAAATATCTGCAGTCCCTTACTGCATAAAATCACACTAGTTAATAACTTAATGCTTAGAGCTAAATACTTGTGATTCTTGCGCACGAATTATTGAAATATAGAATTATTAAAATTCTGTGCCGCTCGTAATATTTCTTCGTCAAATTCCGTCGACATCGCGCGCGGTCCGTATATCGACAGTGTTGCTAACTGTGAACGAATTTTAAGACATTTATCACATTTTTGCAATAAATTACTTCCATGCTGGCCTGGGAGCGAGAAAATAACATAGAATGTGCCAGCTGCTTTTCCTCCCGGGCATGCTGTAAAAACCATCTATGGAATTTGAGGGTTTAGTGTATTGTAATTTAGGCGATGGACTGACAACTTGTCACTACAGCAATACACAAATCTATCTTAAATAGCCCTCAAAACTATGTCGGACGTGGCGGAACGACCTCTGTTTAGATCGTTTACGCTCTGCCTACCCCATTAGGGATAAAGGCGTGATTATATGTATGTATGTATGTTACAATAAATTCATCATAAAACCTACATTTCTCGTAGTTTTGCTCTTGGGTCTCGTATAGGGCGGAGGTGACGTAAGAGTAGTGGTCTTCAAGGCACCTTTACTATAGGAAGCAGTACGTTGTGCCAGGTTAGGACGTAGACCCCGTAGCACCTCCAATTATCTTCGAATCATCTAGGTAGGTACCGAGTGTATTTGACCTTTATACTACTGTACTATTTATAAAGTTGCGTAGAGGTCAGTGATAGAGTCCTAAATACTGTACTCTAATAAATAATTCACTTAATACATAGTGTGGATGAAGCGAAAGAGGTATGTAAGGATCATAGCAAGTGGAAAGATGTGGTCTCTGCCTACCCGTCCGTAAAAAAGGCGTGAGTATGTATGCAATACATAGCACATAGTCTCTCCGGTCACTAAGCCGTACCAAAGGTCGCCATTTCTAATGTCGATGTCCCTAAAAAATTACCCCTAATAGCGTAAACGACCTAAACAAAGGTCGTTTCGTCACGTCTAGTCTGACAAAGTTTTGAGGGTAATTTAAGGTAGATTTGGAGATATATTGATGTAGTGACAGGTTGCCTGAATTACAATATACTGAAACCCTCGGATCCCTTAGCTGGTTTTACAGCATACCCGGGAGGAAATGCAGCTGGCACGTTCTATGTTTTTCTCTCGCTCCCAGGCCAGCACGGAAGAAATGAGCTTTCACCATGGATTATTGATTGATTTATTTATTGATAGATTATTGACTTAGCTTTTTAACCTTCTTTTTATTACATACATACATAAAATCACGCCTGTATCCCTAATGGGGTAGGCAGAGCGCCAACGACCCAAACTTTCCTTCTGGCAAGTCTGACAAGTAGTGAGGGTCATTTAAGATAGATTTGTGTATTGCTGTAGTGACAAGTTGTCAGTCCATCGCCTAAATTATAATACACTAAACCCTCGAATCCCATAGCTGGTCTTTACAGCATGCCCGGGAAGAGATACAGCTGGCAAATTATATGTTTTTCTGTCGCTCCCAGTCCTGCATGGAAGAGATCTTCCATTCCAATTTTTCTTTCATTCTTATTACTATATAGTAATAAGTATTTTTAAGCAACAAATTAAACAGAAATAATTCTAAGACAGGTAGTTAGGATGGCAATACTCTATGAGTCCCATATTAACTGCAACTCAGAAACTTAGAGCAGCGAATTTACTTACATTTTCCTTATGGTCCAAATTCATAAGTATTTCACCTATTCGTAATGTACCGGCTACTTTTTTTAAAATGGAATACTTACTTTTTATACAAACAATTTGCAGCTATAAATAATGCACCATGCAAGTAGGTGGGTCATAAATTTTGACCAACTCTGCGGTTCAAAGGGTGTTCTTGATTCTTATATATAGCAGGCAAATTCTCTAAGGCACGTATTTATAAAGCGATCGCAAGTTTGAGAGCAGTATTATGTATGGATTTGATGTACTGAAATGACATTTCTGATACGAACTTAAACTCGATGTCAGTCTCAAGTGCTGATTATAAATACGGGCCTAAGTGTTGCTCCTAGAGAAAACCCGAAGAACCTTGTTGTCAGAGTTTTTAAACTGCGTACTCAACCTCTGACAAAGTTTGTGTGATGTTCATTATCAATGACAGAACGGTTACGTGCCTTCCGAATCACGGAATCACTTCCTTGACAGACAATCAGTGTCTCCTTGGAGCCGGCATATTTTGTCCTATCCTAAGCTAAAAGAGAAAATCTCAACAAAAAAAAATGTAACGCCAAGAATGTTTATGTATTTTGTGCATTGTTTCTTCAATGCTGGCCTCGGATCGAGAGAAAAACATAGAATGTGCCAGCTGCATTTCCTCCCAGATAAGGGATACGAAGGTTTAAATCTACTGTAATTTAGGCGATTGGCTGACAACCTGTCACTACAGCTATATACCTACAAATCCATCTTAAATAACCCTCAAAACTTTGTCAGACGACAAAGTTTTAAACAGCCTTTGTTTAGGTGGTTTACGCTCTGCCTACCACATCAGGGATAAAGGCGAGATTATTTGCATATATGTGCATTGTTTGCAGCACCCTGTAGAGTGATGACCTCGGTGGTGGCAGATCTGGAGCGGTGGGAGAGAGTTATGTGCCCACATTAACTCCAACGAACAAGGCGCTCCACTCGACATCAACTAGCTATAAACCAGAATTAGCCTAAACTTAAACCAACTAGTACTACTATGTCCATTTTAAACTAGAAAGATAGTTTATGTTCTAAATCTTAAAGTTAATCTCATTTGTAGCAAACTGCGAAAATAGTGTTTGGTAATCTATAAAAACTAAGTTACGTTATGAAAACTAAATACCTATTAAAAGTATTCCAAATATATATATTATGTGTCCAAAGATAATTTTGTGGTTAGATTTCGTTTAGGTTTTTAGTCCGAAGTGTGTCCCATGTAAAAACTTTCCTAACCCAGTCAAAAAGTCCACATACATACATACCACCACCACCACGCTTTTATCCCTTAAGGGGCTTGCAGAGCGTGAAACGTGACATATCCTGTTAGGAAAGAGTAATCGCGACAAAATAACATGTTTAAAATTTTTCGCAATGATGGTTTACGTTGTGATAATTACAGTTAAATCGTGTGACACATATCGTTCACACTGCAGAGTGCAGTCTCGTTAATTAGATATGTGCTGCGGCCATTTTAGAATGCTAATGGTTGCCTGAGAGCTGAACTTGCAAGATATTAGACTATTAGAGAAATCGGAGCAGTTTTTATTAAACTCCACCCAGAGACTAGTGACTTGAATATCACCTAGCATTTATATAGTAGCCTCATACATGGTTGTTATTTACCACTCCACAATCTTTGAAAACATGTTTATCACACGATGCACCAAAAACTACTAATTAATATCATCAAAACTTGTTTCTTATGCAAACAAACTTTAAAAATGTAAAGTCTTTAAAACAATTTGTTTTGTTTTGCGTAATCAAACAAAGTAGATACCAATAAGACCGGCAAGAGGCGTTATCTGTGGGGTCGCGAAACTCACAAACATTTCACGTGATAACGCGGTATGTAACCGGCGCGGCGTCTTACTGCATTCAGTACACAGTGTCCTCGCGACCGTAACATTGAATTTACTTGCTCTGATAGAGCAGTATCAGTCTGATATAATTTATTTAGTTCGAAGATGAAAGTTGTAGTGACCGGAGCGGCAGGGTTCCTCGGTTCGCGGCTGGTGGACCGCCTGCTGGCTGAGGATTCCCCGATCCCAGTGACGGATCTGCTACTAGTGGATGTGGTGCTGCCGGAGCCGCGCGCCGACCCTCGCGCCAAGCGGCTCGCGCTGGAGCTGAGCGCGCCCGGAGCCTCCGAGCAGCTGATCCAGCCAGACACGGACCTGCTGTTCCACCTGGCGGCCATCGTGAGCGGGCACGCGGAGCAAGACCTGGACATCGGGCTGCGCGTGAACTTGGACGCGACGCGCGCGTTGCTCGAACAAGCCCGGCACTGCAACCCGCGCTTGCGCCTCGTGTTCACGAGCACGTGCGGCGTGTTCGGCGGGGACCTGCCGCCGGTGCTGGACGACGCCACCGCGCCGATGCCGCAGAACTCGTACGGCACGGCGAAGGCGATGAGCGAGCTGCTGCTGAACGACTACTCGCGTCGCGGGCTGGTGGACGGGCGCGCGGTGCGGCTGCCGACGGTGAGCGTGCGGGCCGGTGCTGCCAACAGAGCCGTCACGTCATTCGCGAGCGGCGTGGTGCGCGAGCCGCTGGCGGGACTGCCGGCCGTGTGCCCCGTGCCACCCGAGCAGGAGCTGTGGCTGACCAGCCCAGCCACTGTACTACGGAACATCCTACATGCTGCCACCATTCCCGCGGAAGCTCTCGCTCCATGGCGTATTGTTAATCTCCCTGGTTTTGCCATATCTGTGCATGAAATGGTGTCGGCGCTGCGTGCTGTGGCCGGGGCCCGCGTGGCGTCTCTGGTGAGCTACCAGCTAGACCCTGTGATCGCGCGCATGGTTGCCTCCTTCCCCGTGAGGTTCGACAACAGACGCGCTTTGAAACTTGGCTTCTCCGTCGATACCAACTTTGAAGATGTCATTCGCGCTTATATTCGGGATGATCTGAAGGGTTCTTTTGTTGATTATGATAAGTTTGAAATAAGTGATAAGTAAGCAATGTTGTTAATAAAACTACCTGGTTATAACTGCTATCTTTCATGTAAATCGTATCAGGTTACTGTCCTGAAACCCATAAACAAACAAAATGGAAAAATAATAAGTGATGTAGGGACAGATAGCGGTGTGAGCGGGTCAGCAGTGTTGTGATCGATAGCGCATTAAACATGCATGCTGTCATATCGACCGCCCTCAAATATACTGCCTCCGTGATCGAGTGGTCTGAGTCTTGGGCTCCCAATCCAGACGTCGTGGGTTCGATTCCCAAGAAAGGGATATAATGTTGATTGTCAGTTTATCACTTGATTTTCTCTAGTTTGCTTAAGGCAATACAGGCTGAATCAATACTTTTTCTGTAAGAAAAAGTGCTCTGGGTTCGGAAGACACGTTAAGTTAAGGCGTAAGTCTCGATCACTGTTGTAGATAGGTGCTTGTTTCAGAAACCATCTAATACCTTAGTTATTGGTTGTGTTATTATAAGTTGTTTAAATAACTTTGACATCAGAATTTATCAAGTCATTCATCGACTCCAAACCCCATTCAATTGAAGAAGATATTGACAACAATACCGGCGCCACGCCGCCGGTTAATGTGTCACCCACGTCACAGATCTATGACATGTGTGTCACCGTCCGCTCGTTATAGAGGGGGGGGGGGGGGGGCAAATAAAGTCAGCGATTCCTACTTTACTGTTTGCCTTGTCATAACAATGTTACCTTTTAGTTCTAGTACAAGATTGTTTGCTGAAGATAAACAGCGGGGTTTATTCTATGGACAGAAACCCTACGGAATAACCTGGTTACGATAGTTAGGGTTTCAGGGTATTGACAATAGGTACCTACTTCTACAGATTTCTTAATCGAGCTTTAATTTAATCACAGGTTTTAACCTTAAAAATTTGCAAATTTAATCTTCGTAGAATAGTATCATAGTACGAGTAATGTTAATCTTCTTAAGTACCTGGCTAGTCCGTATTTTTTTCAATGCTCTTCGTACTGGAAAAATAGAACCAATAATTAAATGCCTCTAGGCTCTACACTAGACTAGGTCAACTATGGGTTAGACTAGCCTGTCAATCGATCATCGATTTTAAAATAACTATTCTGTATATTTGTATGTGGTTTTATAAATTCTAGACTGGGAGGCATAAAAAATAGCGGCTTCTGTTCCCTCCATTGTTTAACACTTTGTCTGATAGATTTTGACGCGCTTTTGCACGTTTCCCCAGTATTTCTAACAATTTTATACTGCATATCATATGACGGCGGTTAAAAATGACAGATAACGCATAAAACCACCGACTATAAATCAAAAATCAGAGAAAATAGATCTCCTGTCCATTTTTTATGTTTTTAGTCAAGTGACAGATAGATTTTAATCTTAGGTTTACCCGGTTGAATATAGAATTAAGCCTGATATTTGCATAATGGGTTTCAAGATCATTATCATATTACCCAAAACAAATCCTGAGACTGCAGTCGCATTGAACTCGTATTTCGTGAAGCATCACCGTGACTTACAAAAACTGCGCATCATGAATGAAAACCAACTCTTTCAGCAGATGTTACGCTTGATTCACCGAACACACAAGAAAATCCAGCTGCTTTAAGCAAACCGAGACGTCCAAACAAACTTTTAGCCAAAGCAATACTTCATGAAGCTGTTTGAAGCTTCCAGATACATTGATTCATTCGTATGCAATTTTTTGAAGCTGAGCCACAAGAGACAGCAATGAACGTCACCCTGGCTGGCGTCGCGTGCGGTCACGAATATTACGATGTAGTTTGTATAATCGATATCGGCGGCACATCACTAGTGGTCGCGTGCTGTGCTCGCTACTCGCGGTATCTCTCGACTAATGGCTGTGGTGACCACGAGTTAGAATTTCAGGAAGGATAGGGACAAAAGACATTTGCTACTTTAATCTATAGGTATTCAGTACAAAGTCCCACGGCACCCAATGCACAACCACAACCCAGTGCAGCAACGCTTGAAAAGCCAAAACAATTTTATTAAGTGTGCCAATCCTCCCACAGTAGAACCCTAGCAAGCGGGATGCCACAATTGGCAGGACAAACTAAGCCTACCAACAGCCCTCGTCCCGATTTCTGAAAGCCTTCCCCCTGGACATGATGTACCACTCCGGATCGCTCGAAGCAAAGAAAACATGGCTAGGTGGGGATTTTTGGGTGACTGCGATATGAACTATTTTTGCAGTGCAGTTCAAACGATAAAACACCTAAGTGCAAAGTAGCAAAATGACGCATTTAAATGCCAATGCCCTTGGAGGCGAGCTTCCAGCTTGATCCTTCGTCTACTCTATCACGTTCACCACTTATTTAGTTTAGAACCGATTATAAGAAAGTGCAAATAAAATAAACCAAGCTCTTGGTTTGTCTGCCATAAAATTATTAGTAAATCTTATCTGTATCATGTTCAAATAATCTTGGTTTAATTATATTGCATAAATCATGTTTGACAATCCTGCCCATACTTTCTTTAATTAATTATTGTCATTTTCAGGTAAATAAAATTAAAACGCCTTAAGAATCGCATCGCGTCTAAAGCCTCCTGCATGTCATAAAAATCGCCTTTTGAAAAAAGGCGAATTTTGAATTGAATTAAAATAATCAAGAACGGAGATCGACCCTAAGCAAGGTCATCGCCATTGACAGTGTTCCATAAACCCCAATCCTGCAAACCAATCACCTTCATCAATGATTCACCAGACTACCGAGCCCGTTGTCCGCCTGACCGCGTGACGCGTGGACACCCCATCTAATATGTAGACAGTTTTCAGCGCTTCAGTCCCAAAGCCAGTGGCAGTGCCTACCCAACTACCAGCACAGAAACACTAACTTACTGTTACAATACTGTAACTTGCAGTGTTTTCGAAATGCAGAGCCGAGACATATAACTTTTTAAAACTTAAAAAACATACATATGATAGCCCCTTATCCCTAACGGGTAGGCAGAGCGTCAACAATTTCATAACAGAGCGTTTAAAAACTGTGTTTTTAGATTTGAAGTGACTATGACAATATTTAATTTAGTAATGGTTATGGCAAAGTATGTGGAAGTGAGATAGAAGAAGATCTAATAAAGAAGAGAAGAGAAGATGCAGCCGGGGTGGTCGGCGCGGAGGGGCGGGGAGGGGGGGGAGGACGGAGACGTGATGGGAGCCTCAGTTATACGTGATTATCTTGTTTTAATTTATCATTCATTTAAACATCACGCCTTTATCCCTAATGGGTTAGGCAGAGCGTCAACGACCTAAACAAAGGTCATTTCGCCACGTTTGACAGGTTTTGAGGGTTTTTTAAGATAGATCTATATATTGCTGTAGTGACAGGTTGTCAGCCAATCGCCTGAATTACAATATACTGAAACCCTCGAATCCTTTAGCTGATTTTTACAGCATGCCTGGGAGGAGATGCATTTGGCACATTCTATGGCTCTTATATTGTATTTTCTTTCGCTCCCAGTCCAGCATGGAAGGATTTCTGATTTCAATGTGAATAAGATCAATTTTTATATAAAAGATGTTTATCATTAATATAACTATTAAATAGTCGTATTAAAGCAAATACATACACAAATTAAATATTTTCCGACTGTAAAAAGTAGTCTTTATGACAAAGTATGTTAGGATATTAATATCTTGTCTGTCTAGTTATTTGAACAATTGCAATTGAGGTTATTGTTTACTAGCGACCCGCCCCGGCTTCTCACGGAAATCATCAGTGTTTCTCTACTATATAATGCATGTATTACACATATAAACCTTCCTCTTGAATCACTCTATCCATTAAAAGAAACTGCATCAAAATCTGTTTCGTAATTTTAAAAATCTAAGCATACATAGGGATATAGGATAGGGACAGAGAAAGCGACTTTGTTTTATACTACGAGTATGTAGTGATAAAGATTCCTCGTCACGGGAGACAAACTAACAAAAAAATATTTATATCGTTGTGATATTATATTAGTATCATATTTATCAAAACTTATATTTATAGCAATATACCTACAAATCTATCTTAAATAACCCTCAAAACTTTGTCAGACGTGGCGAAACGACCTTTGTTTAGGTCGTTTACGCTCTGCCTACCCTATTAGGGATAAAGGCGTGATTATATGTATGTATGTATATTTATTTATTTTAAGAAGTATATTCAAAATAATAATAATACATTTTTACATTAATGTTTTATATGGTAGTTGTAAAATGTAGTATTACAACAAAACATGCCCTCGGCTCGGTAGATAAATGAGTACATGGCAGCAGCGGCGTCCATTATTATTCTGCATCGGACGTGCCGCTGGTGTATGCGGTTGGAAATGCAAATTATTTGAACCTTGGCTCAAAATCCAACGGAAAAATGTGAAAGCTTGATTGTATCAGGACTTTCGCTTTACCCACTTTACATACTAACCTTAGGTTTTATGCCGAAAGACTGAAATAACAGTTTGAATATATTTAATTACCTAATCAAAATGGCCGAACGCAGAGAAATTTAAAAAGTCAGTCGTAAAAATACTGTGGAATGTTTTCCCGTTCGCTTAAAATTCCTTAATACTTTCTGAAAGCTGGCTACGCCGTAGCAATGTAACCCCTAAAGTGCTACGCTTTGCCTACGAACTATTGACGTAGCTCTTTTCGTTTATTACGGGTTTTCTTCCCCGCGGCCTGCAGCTCCGTACCGTATAAGTGACCAGAATATTCGCTGCTGGACACAGCCTCTGCCCCATTAGACTAGTATTTGCCATCTTAAACGGACCCCGGTTGACGGGCTAGTGCAGTGAAATATGTCACATCGAATACTGTTGCTAATTCTCCATATTCATTTCTTAGTCGTCTTATACGAGATACAAAATGTGATGCTATTCTAACCCGTAATATGTAATGACGACCCGCATGCCTAGCCTAGTTGGCAGTGCATCTGCCTGCTACGCATAGGGTCCCGGGTTAGATTCCCGGCCGGGCAGACATTTGAATGAAGAATTTAAATGTCTGTTTCTGGGTCTGGGTGTTCTTTGTGAATCTAGTGGGGGCTATGAGTGTGATCGTGTTTTTTTAATGTAATGCGAGTGTGTGACGTGGTGTACGCAGGCGGCGGCAGTGGGCGACTCGCATCTCCTCCGCTGAAGAACGGGAACGAGCTGCGCGGGACGGGGTACCTGGTCGCCGTCGGCTCGCGCACAGCCAGGTCAGTGATTGTGTTGTGTACCCATAGAATAGCAACGGGATACTATTTATAGGATCCGACCGTCAGTTTGTCAGACGACTGTAAGATACCTTGTAGAAAAATGAATTTAAAATGTGCAATATTGCTGATATAACAGAAAATCCCATCTAAATCGATATCACAGATTTATTCGGCCCCTTGTTACAGGTTCCGGAGAAAACACAAACATAAAGTGCTCTGGCTCATCCTCTACGCATTATTGTTTCTGCTACTCATACTGTTTATTGTTATGACAATTTTATGTAAGTATCACTCGGCTATTAAAGGTTTAGATAAATTTTACGCTACTTATTGAAACACAGCAGAATTTCTGTAAACTTACTTTACTTGAATACGAGAGTGTGGTGCATGTCATTCCTACTTAACGCCTGCCGTGAGTGGAAGAGCTAACCAAAGTGATAAAAGTACGATTCAATAAGGTAGAGCCGACAATATTTATTCATGAGAGCCAAGTGAACAACATACTGTATCTGAATTGTAATAATACGGTGATGATTTGGGTGATCTCAAAGATGTCCTTCTGTTCAGATGTTCGAGAAAAGAGGCACAAGCCGGTCCGTGTCTGCGAGACCCGAGAGTGTCTGAGGTCGGCTGCCAACCTGGCGCTCAGCATGGACCGCAGTGCTGACCCTTGCACAGACTTCTACCAGGTAAAGATACCGGCATCATAACGCCCACTTCTGAATACCAAATTGGGAAGTCGTTTATACCTGGTGGTTTCATTCTGGTAAAGTTAAAGCAATCTAGAAAAAAGATAAGAGAAAAGAAAAAAGAAAAGAGTTCTGTGAGTTATATTTACCTTGACTTAGCTAAATAAAAATCAATCTTTCCTAAATCTGTTTATTTATTAAATTAAAATGATATTTACAAAAACTATAATTTATTTACTTATTTAACAAATAACAGAGATATTCTTTCAAAGCGTCACTTTTCAACAGAAGACTCTATGGCAGACTAAATCTTGGATCATATTCTTCTGATAAATTGAATCAGTCTACTTTACATTGTGTGTATATGCGTGGAGTGATACTTCCATGCTGGACTGGGAGTGCTAGAAAAACATTAAATGTGCCAGCTGCATCTCCTCCTGGGCATGCTGTAAAAATCAGCAAAGATATTCAAGGGTCCCAGTACTGTACATTTATTTAGGCGATGGCTGACATCCTGTCACTATAGCATTATACAAATCTATCTGAAATAGCCGTCAAAACTTGTCAGACGTGGCGGAACTATCTTTGTTCAGATAGGTTACGCTCTCCCTACCCCATTAGGGAGAAAAATTATACGAGTATGTGTGTATGATTGTAGTTACGTATGTGTTTATAGTACGCCTGTGGCAAGTGGGGCGAGGAGCACCCCCGGCCGGACGCGCTGCGCTCGTACGACTGGTTCCGCGACAAGCAGACGCGCGTGTATGCACTCGTGCGGGACGCGCTCTCCCGCAACACCAGTGCGGCCCCAAGACCCGTGCAGCAGGCCAAGGAGTTCTACGACGCTTGCATGGACACAGGTGAGGACGTAAAGATACGAGTAGATAGATAGATACAATATGATCTTTACGTCGAAGTAGTATTTAAATATTTATAAATATGTATGTTAGTCTGTAAGGTATATATTCTATGGGCCTAAGTTTATATTTTTTAACATCTACTAATGTAGATATTGCCTGAAATAAAATAATTTATTATTATTATTATTTACAATGCCTGCAGACCGAGAGCTTATAGAGTCCCCCCAAAGATAGTCCATAATATTTCTAGAAGCATATATAATATACCTCTAACAATGTTCTATATTATATTTTTCTTGGAGAATTTATCCACCGTTACTTGTCAGGCAGATTAACTCAGGGTATCCAATCCTTGCAGAAACATTAGACAAACTAGGCCTGAAGCCCGTCATCCCAATCCTGACATCTCTCGGCCTCCCTGCATACCCGACGTACACCAACCTGACGGAAGACTTCGACTATTCCTCATTCTCCTTCGACTGGCTGGAGACGGTGATCCGCGCGAAGACCCAGCTCGGGATGGACGTGCTCATCGGGTTTGACCTGTTCACCGACCCGAGGAACTCCTCGGTCTACCGGCTGGTCATGGGATCCCCGGAGACTACTAACCCATTTCCGAGGTTAGTTGCATTGATATCATTATCATCATTGACTATAACATATATTGTCCTTAAATTGTTGCATAGGTTCTTGCTTCGCCTTTGATGAAAGTCAGCAGCGCCACAATGATTATTTCTACCTACAACACATACGAGTATTTACCTCTTATTCTACAATATAGTGAAGGTGTTCATATTATTTTAGTTATCATTGCGAAGCTAGCCATAATTGTGTCATTTGACCATGATGGCGTGCGGCAAGTTATTATTTCTGATCAAACCTGCTATCTGTTTATGAAAAACGAAAATTATTTTCAGCATGCACAATGAAAAGAAAAAACACACGGGCCGCAGAAAAACATGGCCATATAAATCGTCCATATATGGGCAAGACAGAAGAAGAAGTAGTGAAGAAAAGGAAGATAAAGATAGTCTACGTGAGAAGGAAGTGGAGGCTATCTATAAGTTGTTCTACGCAGAGCTGATCAAGATGTTTGTCATAGAGACAGGAGATGACAAGATCACTGCTCTCACTCCCACGGAGCTAGATGAACACATTCTTGAAACTGCTAACGTTTACTTCGATATCAGGGAACAATTCTATGATGTAAGTGACTATAGAAACCTCATGTTTGCTTATCTTCCTAGCCTTATCCCATATTTCACGGGGTCGGCTTCCTAATCTAGGTGATTGAACGAGGGTACTGGTTTTTGGAGGCAGCGGCCCTATCCACTACACCATCAGGCTCAATAAATCATGATCGTAATCACAAAACTTGGCTACATAAATATATAAATCTATCCCCTTGCACCCATTCCTTGCACTTCTTACACATTTCACATATGGTAGATAGCTACATACAGACATACATATTTAAAATCACGCCTTTATCCCTAATGGGGTAGGCAGAGCGTAAACGATCTTAAAAAAGGTCGTTCCGACACGTCTGAAAATCTTTTGAGGGTTATATAAGATAGATAGTTCTTCATTGCTGGACTGGAAGCGAAAGAAAAACATAGAATGTGCCAGCTAAGGGATCCGAAGGTTTCAGTATATTGTAATTTAGGCGATGGGATGACAACCTGTCCCTACAGCAATATACGTACAAATCAATCTTAAATAACCCTCAAAACTTAGTCAGAAGTGGCAAAACGACCTTTGTATAGGTCGTTTACACTTTACCCCTTTAGGGATAAAGGCCCGATTATATGTATGTATATGATATATAGCACGTCTCATAAATAGAACACTAGGTAGTTTATTACTGTCAATGGCTTTACAATAACACACTTGTATACGTGCCCTTAAATACTCGAATTGATATTCCTGGAATGGATTGAATATAACGACACCTAGATAGAAATTCAGTAAATTTTTAATGTCGGTGATATAGTTAGTCCATTTGAAGCAACTACCTATTAATCAGACAATGTCGTGTATGTACTAGCATGTACCAGTTTTACTGATAATGATAGACTACTAAAAAATATTACAAAGTTTCTAGAGAATAATAAATCGAAAGTATAGTTTTTTAATCCAATGTGGGACATTCGATTGATGTTGGTTGATGTTCCTATTTGTATTAACATAAAATAAATATGGTATTTATTAGGTTTTCATCGTTTCATGGATTTTAACCGTCATCATGACAAACGATGTCGTCTGTATTTAGTTTTCAAACTAGACCACGTTATAAATATTTAATGTCACCACGTGTCGTATGTGTTATCCGCGTGCTATTCAAGGTTAAAACAATTCAATGAAATCATCGATATGTTTAATTATACTGTCAGTAAATTGCATGTGAAATTAAACACACGGGGGAACTGTAAACAATACTAAAATTAGTGATATCCATATTCTAACATGATAATATCTATTAAATGCTCCATCACTGACTCGAACTCGAACTAACACAAGAAAATCTCTATTTTAAGCACAGTTGACGGCAGACTTTTTTAGGTAGTTAGGAAAGTTTGCCAATCCAAAATTCAGATTTGTATTGATTCAAGATTGAATTTTGATCCGCGGTGCAGTAGTGTCATGTCAAGTTAAATACCGGAAGCTACCTATATAAGTTACCTCATCTATTCTGATTTTTAGTTGGAGACGAATAACGACACGGACGTCGATGATGACTTGTACTTAAGCATCCCAGAGTATACAGTTCAAGAGCTGCAGACCCTAATAGACACGGCAGCAGCAGTAGCGGCAGAAGCAGAGACTACAGCAGCTGAATCCAGTGAAGTGACGACCCCTGCACCAGCGACAGACGTCTGGAAGCGCTACCTAGAGGGCATCTTCAAAGCGAGTGATGTCGAGCTGGACTTTGACACCGACAAGATCCTCGTCTCTGGACCAGATCTGAAGTATCTTGCGCTGATGACAGTGCTCATTGCTAAGACGCCTCCTGTTACTCTTCAACTCTACGTTTGGATGAAGGTCAGCATTTTAGTTGCTTATTCAATCTTCAATATTTCTTCTTTGTGAGATGCGTGTGCTTCCATGAAGGAAGTTAAATGAAAACATATAGCATTACGAGCTGGATGGATGTATGCTCTTGTCTGAAGAGAGGTAATCTCTCCAGGTAGTGGAAGTGATGGCGTCGCACACGACGTCGGAGCTGCGGCTGCTGGCGACGCGCACGCGGCAAGCGGTGCGGGGGCGGGGCGGCGGCGGTGCGGGCGCGGTAGGGGGCGAACCGGCGCGCTCGCTCCTCTGCGCAGACGCCGCCAACGACATGCTCGGCCTCGCCGTCGCGTACGCCATCGCTGATCCACATTTCCTGGAGGTTACTAAGCCTAAGGTAAATCTTTATTCATAATTCTCTTCCCTAATAGAACGTATTGAGTCATTGGCTTGTTAAAATATTTGTTAACACCATAATTTGATAACCAAACTTTTAAATATTACAGATTTTAACAATGGTGCATGAGCTGAAACGAGCTTTGGCACATCTTGTGGGACGAGCAAAATGGATGGACGATGACACAAAACTGGCCACTTTTCAGAAGATTATCCGTATGAAGACGCTGGTCGGCTTCCCGGACTGGTTGCTAGAGCCTGGCGCTTTAGAGGCCCATTACCAGGGCTTGGAGGTCCACAACGACACGCACCTGGAGAACATGCTCAACATCATCCAGCTGAAGGTGCGAAGAGCGCTGAACAAGTTCCGAGAGGGCAACAACTTCACCTGGGCCACGGACCCTACGGAAGTCAATGCCTATCACACCTTCCAGGAGAATACTATCAGTAAGTCAATAGAACTGTATACTTAATTAGAGCATAGTCATATTTTTCTATGTAACATTAAACCATTTGTTGGATACAATTTCTTTGATACTAAATTTCTGGCTACTCTTTTGGACGCAGCTGTTCCTTTAGTGATGGTGCAGTATCCCTTTTTTGACTTGGGACTTGAGTAAGTATCCAATCCAAGGCTTATTAAAAAGTTTTAGAAAGGCAATTTTACTAAATGCTTGTGTTTTCTTTCAGTTCTCTAAACTATGGTTCCTTGGGAACGATTCTAGGACATGAAATTACACATGGATTTGATAATTTTGGTAAGTGTGCATTGTTGTGTTGACTGTTTTGAAATTGATGAACTAAGAAACAGAGATCCTAGATTGGACTGTTAGTACAGCAAATTATACTACCTAGGTGAAATATATAAATAAAATTAATGAAGTAGATGTTTTGGGTGATTACGACAGGTCGTCAGTTTGACGCGCAAGGCAACCTCATCCCGTGGTGGAGCAACGCCACGGTAGCCGCCTTCCTCAACGTAACGCAGTGCTTTGTCGAGCAGTACTCCGGCTACTTCTTGCCAGAAGTCGGTGAATACGTGAGTACTCGCTTCAGGAATCATCTATATTCTGGAAGAATAAGAATAAAGGAAGAAAGGAATGTGAAGTTCATCATCTCCCTAGCCTTATCCTGTATCTTACGGGGTCGGCTACCTAATCCAGGGGATTGAACGAGGGTACTGGTTTTTACACAGAGCGACTGCCATTAAACCTCCGCAACCCAGAAGGGAAACCAGACCCAATCCTTGATTAGTTCAGAAAAAGGAATGTGAAGTTATATCGCTTAAATTCACTGAAACCTTCGGCTACCCTGTACTGGCTTTAACGGTATTCCCAGGAAGAGATCCCAGCATGGAGAATATTAAATGACCAAAATAAATAACGTCCATTCTTTAATTTGTTTGATAGGTGGATGGTAAGAAGACCCTCGGTGAGAACATCGCAGACAACGGCGGCGTGCGTGAGGCTCTGGCGGCGCTGCACCAGCACATGCGGCTTCATCCTCCTGAACCCAAGCTGCCGGGGTTTGAGGACTTCTCACCAGATCAACTCTTCTTCCTCTCTTATGGAAACGTAGGTCGAATAACAATGACTCTTTAATCCACCAGAGTCTAGCATCAATCGCCTTTCTGTGTTGAATCGGTGTGTAGGAATAGTGGAATACCATTCGACCGTTAATGCTCCTTGGTGCGGTGGTTCCACCGTCGTCTAGACTCTCTGCCTAGATCACCACTGATCATAATTAGACTAGAGTCAAGAGCTATAGCAAATTTAAAAATCTCCTATAAAATATATCAAACAGTAACATTATTTACAGCTATGGTGCGGCGTGTTCACGCACGAGGCCCTGGAGCAAGACCTGGAAGACGAACACGCTCCTCAGAAACTACGCGCGACCGGAGCTCTAGCCAACAGTGCGGAGTTCGCGCGCGCCTTCCGCTGCAGACCAGGCACGCCCATGAACCCCAGCCCCAAACAACGCTGCATAGTGTTTTGAAGATGAGGGTAGTAATTTATATAGCTGAGTTCAGTTATGAGCCCAGTCCGATGCAACAGCGTGACGCATTTTGTGAATCTGCGTGTACATCGAACTACAGTCTTGAGTAATAATGTGCTGTCTTCTGATTTGGATGCGGAAGATGCAAAGACAATAACGAAGTTGCAGAAATACAAAAAAAAACCGTTACTCTTTAACTTTGAACCAATTCCGTCCTATT
Source organism: Scrobipalpa costella (assembly GCA_949820665.1). Taxonomy (NCBI): domain Eukaryota; kingdom Metazoa; phylum Arthropoda; class Insecta; order Lepidoptera; family Gelechiidae; genus Scrobipalpa; species Scrobipalpa costella. The sequence goes on from OX463311.1 coordinate 189,371, forward strand.
GTGTGATGTTTAGAAGTAACGAAAATAAAGTTTCTATATGCATTTCCATACCAGTTTGATTTAATTTCATTAATAGTAGTATTGTACATTTGTGATAAATAAAATATTACATTACAATTAAATAGTTACATAACAAATGGTCAACGTTAACGCCCGGTGAGTACACTTGGGAAGCCGGAGATGTCAGAAAGGCCGGAGACAGAGAAACCTCGTGGTAGAGTTGGTAGAGCCGGGATTGGGATCGGCTGAGGGATTGGGACCGGCTGCGGGATTGGGATGGGACGGTTCACCACCACCGGCTGCGGGACCGGCTGCGGCACAGCAACTGGCACCCGACGCTCCACTAAGACCGGCTGCGGCACCAGCCTGTCAACTGGGAACGGCCTGTCCACATACACAGGCCGGTCCACCGCCACTGGTCGATCTACCGACACGGGGTACGGCACTGGCACGCGCACTGCGTATGGCACTCGCCGCTCGTAATAGACTGGCACGTGGCGCGTTACTTCTACTGGCACGTGGCGCGTTACTTCTACTGGCACGCGATGCACTACCGGGTATGGCACTGGCCTGTCAACTGGCACAGGACGGTCAACTGGCACTGGTCGGTCCACTGGCACTGCTACTGGCCTATCTACGGGCACTGGAACTGGTACCTGTAAAATGTTCAAGCATAATATTTAGTGAGGCCAAGTATCTTCTTCTTGTCGTGTCGATGGAACACGTAACGTACGTAGTGGTGGCCCAGAACCTTTATCACTTAAATTCTCAAGTATTAACTTCGTACGTAGACTTAATGTTGAACTAAAATGAAGCGTACTATTTGTCTCGCCTCATCATCTTCATCATTCGCTTGCCCTTATCCCATTTACTTGGGGTCGGCGCAGTACGTTTTCTTCTTCCATTCATCCCTGTCAGCCGTCAATTCAACACTCACACCTGTTTTAGACATATCGAAGAGCCCGATGGTGTAGTGGATAGGGCCGCTGCCTCCTGAGCGGGAGGTCGTGGTTCGAACCCCACCACGTACCAATGTGTTTTTTAGTTTTCGAATTTCATATGTACGTTTATTCGGTGCTTTTTCCGTGCTTCGGAAGGCATGTTAAGCCGTTGGTCCCGGTTAATATCGTTTAATACCGTAGATATTAGTCATTAAGCCGTATCAGAGGCCATTGGCGGTTTGAAAACTCTGACCTAATCTAGGATTGGGTCTGGTTTCCCTTCTGGGTTGCGGAGGTCAGATGGCAGTCGCTTTGTGTAAAAACCAGTGCCCTCATTCAATCCCCTAGATTAGGAAGCCGACCCCGTGAGATACGGGATAAGGCTAGGGAGATGATGACCTGTTTTAGACATATCATCTTTCACGCAGTCCATCCATCTTTTCTTTGGCCGTCCTCTCCCAACATATCCATCCACATTCAAATTCATTACCCTTTTGCCTATATGACTTTCATCCCTCCGCATAACATGGCCATACCACGCAAGACGATTTCCTCTTACTTTGTCGGTAATTGGCGCAACTTTCAGACTTCCTCTTATATACTCATTCCTTATCTTATCCATTCTTGTTACTCCACACATCCATCTCAGCATTCGCATTTCCGCAGCATGAAGTTTTCTTTCATCCATCACTTTCATAGCCCAACACTCTGATCCATACATGACGACAGGTCTTATGACGCTCTTATAGATTTTCCCTTTCAACCTGAAGGGCATTCGGGGGTCGCAAGTTGTTCCTGTAACCTTTCGCCATTTCATCCATCCTGCGCTAATTCTGTGCGTAACGGCTCTGCCTATCTCACCATCTCCTTGAATTTGTGACCCCAGGTACTTGAAGTCGGAGCAGACCGGTAATGCTACCCTATCAAGGGTCATAGCCACAGGACTGGAAAGACCGCCGAAATCGCAGAACATGTACTCCGTTTTTGTTCTGCTGATTTTCAAGCCTACATTCTCCAGTTCCTGTTGCCATTTCCCCAACCTGCTCTGTACCTCGAGTCCATCTTCGCCGACGAGAACGATGTCATCGGCGAACAGCATACACCAGGGTGCCTCTTCCTGAATATCCGACGTCAAGGCGTCCATTATTAACAGGAATAGGTAAGGACTTAGAGCCGACCCTTGGTGTAAGCCTACAGCCACACCGAACTCGTCACTAGTGCCTGCAGCTGACCGGACACGAGTACAGGATTTTTCGTACATAGCACGAATTAGCGCCACATACTTCCCAGGCACGCCTTTCTCTTTCATAGCCCACCACAAAATCTCTCGGGGTACACGATCGTATGCCTTTTCAAGGTCAACGAACACCATGTGCAAGTTTTTGTGAGCACGTTTGTATTTTTCGCATAGTATGCGAAGTGCAAAAATGGCGTCCGTTGTCCCTCGACCTGGCATAAACACAAACTGATTTTGTGTTATATCACTCTCTTCTCTTATCCTTCTTTCTATTATTTTCTCCCAAACTTTCATAGTATGTGACATGAGCTTTATTCCTCGGAAGTTGTTACACTCTTGCACATCACCCTTATTTTTAAAGATGGGCACCAGTAAACTGTTGCACCATTCATCAGGGATCGTCTCTTCTTGCAATAACTTACCGAAAAATAAACTCAGCCACACCCAACCATCCGTACTCAATAACTTCCACACTTCAACTGGTATTCCATCTGGCCCAACCGATTTCCCATTTTTCATACTTCGCACAGCCAGTTTTACTTCATCCACACTAATTTCTCTCACTAGTCCAATATTTATCGGTATGTCCCTCACATTCCCGCTCCAATCATTCTCTTCATTCATCAACCTTTCAAAGTACATCTTCCAACGTTCTTTTATTTCTTCGTCATTCGTCAAAACACGCCCAGTTTCATCTTTTATACATTTTACATGCGATAGGTCCCTTGCATTCTTCTCTCTCATTTTTGCCCTGCGGTAGAGCTGTTTCTGGCCTTCAGATTTGTCTAATGACTTATACAGTTTGTCCTGTGCCTCAACTCTAGCAATGGCCACTGCTTGTTTAGCTCTCTTCTTGCATTCTGTGTATTTTACTTTCTTCTGCTCTTTCATTCTATCATCTCCACTAGTCGTATTCTGCCACTCTTTGAAGGCCTTCTTTTTTTCACTCAACTCCTTTTGTACTTCCTCATTCCACCACCAAGTTTCTTTATTCATCATGCCTCTTCCTTTTGACTCACCACACACAACTTTTGCAACACTCCTTATACAACCAGCCATCTCATTCCAGCACTCATTCACCGTTTTACCATTCATATCCTTCATTTCTATCATTTTATTGACTACTTTCTCTCGGAATTCATTCGCACAGTCATTCTTTTCTAGCATATGCCACTTTATTTTGGGTGGGGGTCGTTTCCTGTTTTTGTTGGTCTCTACATTAACTTTAACTTCCAGTAGTAACAGCCGATGTTGTGAGACTAAATCTTCGCCTGGTAGCACTATGCAGTCTTTGACACAACTGATTTTGTTCCTATTTATAAGAAAATAATCAATTTGAGTCGTGTGGTGGCCGCTCTTGTATGTTATGAGGTGTTGGTCTCGTTTTTTAAACCACATATTTGTTATAGCCAGGTCAAAGGCAGAAGCAGTTTGCAACAAAGTCTCGCCCTCGAAATTTCGGCTTCCGTACCCCCAACCTCCATGTACCCTTTTAAAACCGTCTTTCATTCGTCCCACATGTGCATTAAAATCACCTCCTATAAAAATCTCTTCCCCATCTGAAACATTCATCATAACGCTGTCAAAATCCTCCCAAAATTTATCTTTCACTCTGTCATCACAACCTGTTTGTGGAGCATACACACTAACAATATTAAGAACTAGATTATTTAGCATGGTTCTCACTAGAATCACTCGGTCACTTACACGCTTAACATCCATCACATTTTCTTTCAACTCACTGTCTAACACTATTCCAACACCATTTCGCTTTCCATCACTTCCACAGTAGTACAACTTATATCCTTCACCAATCTCTCTAGCCCTCGCACCTTTCCATTTAGTCTCCTGCAAACAAGCTACGTTTATCCTTCGTCTCTTTAATACATCCGCTAACTCTCTTCCCCTTCCAGTCATCGTTCCTACATTCCAACTCGCTAACCTCAACCTTACTTCCTTCTCTTTCGCCTAATGATTGAAAATTTTAAATAAAGAGTTCATTATAGAGAGTCCATATATGGAGTGAACTAAAATTACCTGCACATTTATAGTCCTGGTCACGAACCGTGGCACCTCTTGTCTAAGAATCACAGGGTTAGGGTCAAGGGAGACGGATGTGGCGACTGGCGGTCCCACGGGAAGTCTTGGGGCTACAAGCCCCGCGGGCACGACGCCTCCAGCTCCAGTGGGAATGCCCACGCTGCCCAGGCCGCCTCCCAGACCCGTGCTGAAGATCTGGCGCTTCACGTACTTGGCGCTGGCAGCATCCCTGATGCCCTTCTCTAGGAGTATCGACACCCTCGACCGTTCGATTTCCTTCGTCGATGATAAGCTGCTTGCTATTAGCAGCACCTGAAATGAGAATTATTTGAAATGTAATCACGAGAGTCAAACCAGTAGTGGTCACAAACTAGAGGTAATTCAAAAGTTGCTAAATTCCAAAGATGGTATTTTTACCGACTATCGACTGTGCAACGCAAAGGAAGGTTATGTTTTTATCATCTATATATTTCTATCATCATTATATCAGCCAAAGGGCACTCTAAAGACCAAACGCGTGAGCCGGTTTTAATGATTCATACGTTAATCGATTCTTCTTAACTATGCGAGCAACACTGAAGACATGATTTTGTCAAAAAATCTAGATGGCGATAATAACTGAAAAATTTAAAAAGCTTAAGGCGACAAACTGTGCTAAATAGGGTATCATTGAATAGGTAATTGAAAATAAATTCGAATTTTCTTACATTATTTTTCGTTTTGAGCAATCGTTTAATATCTATAACGGTTTAAACGTTGTTTTCCACGCAGTTGGGTTTTATGAACTTTTTAAATTACTTGTTTAGGATTAATAATATCTTGACTCACAGAGGTGATCATCTGTAGACTACTGGCTCTACTGAGTAGAGCCGATGATGAAAGAATTTTCTCAATTTTCCCTAGAAAACACTTTTGGTGGGGTTCCTATGCACGACTCAAAACATAAAAATTGATTGTTTTTTTGCCGTAAAATAAAAAATGCCATCGTTGCAAAAAATGAAGATCAAAACGAACCGTACATAAAATTCCTTGTAATGGATAGATGTGTCATAATAATACATTAGAACCCGTATTGATAAACAGCACTTGAGGCTTGCTTGAGTTCGTATCAAAAATGTCATATCCAAACGTAACATTGCTCACAATCTTGAGATCGGTTTATAAATACGAGCCAAGGTGCAGATCTAGTAGTGGAGCACAGGTGTGATATTGCTGCAGTGCATACATCACTCGCGGTCAAGGGCCAGCTGACCGAGCCGAGGTCGACCGATAGCAGCCCGTAACAGTGTTCGGTTTAGTACCACGATTTACGCGCTCTGTGACTCATACTGGGATATTCTATAAAAGTAGCGCACTCGTAAAAAAATAAATATTATAGTCTTCTTCTTAGTGAGTGTATTCTCCCTGATGAACCCTGGTGTGTGAGTTTTTAAACCGCCTAGAGGCACGCACAGCTATTAGGCCTCTGACATGGTTTGAGTAATATTATAGTAATACATAATACATATAATCATGCCTTTATCCCCAATGGAGTACGCTGAACGTAAACAACCTAAAACAAAGGTCGTTCCACCACGTCTGACAAAGGTTTGAGGGTTGTTTAAGATAGATTTGTAGGTATATTCCTGTAGTGATAGTTTGTCAGCCCATTGTCTAAATTGCAATATACAGAAACACTCGGATCCCTTGGCTGGTTTTTACAGCATGCCCAAGAGGAAATGCAGCTGGCACATTCTATGTTCTTCTCTTGCTCCCAGTCCAGCATGGAAGAATAGTAATAGTTACGATTAATTCAAAAATAGAATAAACAGTCTTTTTCTATTATTAACAGCGATATTTTTGGTAGATAAAGTATACTTATATAAAAGTTAACGCATAGAAATCAACGCAGGCGTTGTACAAGTGCGATTCTCTGTGATAGAGATAAGACAACGCTTTATAGATCAAAACTTAGCCAATTAACCGATGTGAGGAATCCAGAAACTGTACGAATGTTTAATTTCCCAAGAACCATCAACCCACCAAGCTAAAAGAAGCTATAATATTTGAAGTATGTTTTATTACGAAACATAGCGACTTAAGGGCAATCAAAGTTGTTTGAGAATGTGCCTGCTGCCGCGCTTGCAATCAGATATCTAGATCGGCCACAGGCTGTCCTGAGAACTAGACGGCATGTGTGGTGGAAGGTGACCACCGATTAACATGCTGGCAAGTGACATGTCAATGTCGCCGGCTGTCAAAGCTACTGTGCTAAGAAAAACCCTCACAAAAAAAACACGGAGCTTGCCAACTGTTTATAAAGCACCTAATAAATCAGTTATTTAAGTACTTTCACTCAAATTCAAAATCAATAGGGATTTGGCATTTACCTCAATTAAAAACTATTTATTATCATAACCAATTATCATAGCCCGATGGTGTAGTGGATAGGGCCAATGCCTCCTGAGCGGGAGTTCGTGGTTCGAATCCCACCACGTACCAATGTGTTTTTCGGTTTTCGAATTTAATTATTTAAACGGCGCTTTTTGCGTGCTCCGTTTCCCTTCTGGGTTACGGAGGTCAGATGGCAGTCGCTCTGTGTAAAAACCAGTACCTTCGTTCAATCCCCTAGATTAGGTAGCCGACCCCGTAAAATACGGGATAAGGCTAGAGAGATGAGAGATGATGATTATCAAGTGCTACGGTGTACTCAAAATGCTACGAGTCGTAGCACTCTGGAGAGCTTAGGTGATCTTTGAATCAAATTCGTAATTAATTCAGTATTAGCAGCTATAATGCTGGACTGGCAGTGATAATAAAACCTTAGAATAAGCCAGCTGCTTCTCTTCCTTAATTCTATTGCAACCTGAACTCCTTGACGCTATAACCTCATTCGGTTTTTAGAGATAATGCCGGCCATACTTAAACGTCAATTATGTACGGCGAGAATTGTCCCCTAAAAACGAATCGGGTACCTACAGCTGAATTAAATATCAAAGTAGGATCAAACAAAATTTTCTCGATCATAGTTTCAGAACCCCTGTTTGAGATACATACTTATATATATACTTACCTACGTTTAACATTCAATTCAAGTGCGTAGGTTAACCTAGATTAGATTAATTACAGCGCCCTCTTATGGGAACGTTTCCATGAACGTATATATGTATATGTAATCCTAATCAATGTATGTTGTTCGAGATTCGAAGATTTATTATTTTGAATAGTCATTTTATCTGGCTTTGAACACCAGTTCTTTGTTTATTTTATTCCATGGCCAATTCTTAGAACGATTTATTCCGGATTTTCAAGAGGCAATATCTTCGACATGTAGAGTTCGTCGGTCGTATTTTTTAAAGAGTTATGATAATGTGATAACAAGTTTTGATATTTGTAAAAAAAAAAACTCAGCCGATAGGGTTGCGGATTTGCTAATAGATTTTTCAGCCATTTTCTTCTGTATTTTTTTACTGTAATAGAAGTTATGGTTTTCCTGTTGGTACCTTGCTATTTTCATTTTAATAAGTTAAAAGTAACTTAGTAAGTAGCATTATCTTCATGCTTCCATGCTGGACTGAAAGACTAGAAAAACATGGAATGCGCCAACAGCATCTCCTCCCGGGCATGCTGTTAAAACCAGCTAAAGGATCCGAGGGTTTCTGTGTATCGCAATTTAGGTGATGGGCTACAACCTGTTGCTACAGCAATATACCAATTAAATAACCCAAAAAAAAAAAAAAACTGGCGGAACCTTTGTTTAAGTAGTTTACGCTCTGCCTACCCCATTAGGGATAAAGGAGTGATTATATGTATGTATTAACTACATAGAAATAGAAGTATGCCTTCTACCTCTAACATGTGTGCATTATTTATGTGCAACACTCCTACAAAAATTCACAGCCTACGATTTATAAAGCTATGTTAATGTTCTAGAGAAAGGTCAGGTTAGGAGTACTCTAAACCGACGAGCGTGCATGAAAAGTTTGATGAATGTAGATGAAGCGAAAGAAGTTTGCAAAGACCGTAGCAAGTGGAAGGATGTGACCTCTGCCTACCCCTCGTGGAAAGAAGCGTGACGTTACGTATGTATGTTGATGTTCTAGGACGTCAAATATCTGATTTGTTTACGTGCGTAATAAGTAGGGTGAGAACTTAATTAATAACTCAATCTTTTTTAATATTCACGAATAACAGACTTGTTTAATTTCCGACTGCAGTTATAATACTTAACTATCAACAATTACTACGTAATATCTATACTCAGTAAAGCGTAGAGTGTTCAGTGATTAATTGAAGAATTACAGCGGAATTCGTAATATTTCAGACGATTTGGCAGCTATTACGAAATTTAGTTCTTTTTTACTAACCTGCTTAATCAAATACATGGTTTCTCATTAAACTAATAATTATAGAACTAAAGACTCTATCAAATCTAACTATTTAACTTATCTTCCGTGCTGGACTGGGAGCGAGAGAAAACATAGAACGTGCCAGCTGCAATTTCTCCCGGGCATGCTGTAAAAACCAGTTAAGGGATCCGAGGGTTTCTGTACGTAGACGAACATTGCAATTTAAGCGATGGGATGACAACCCGTCACTATAGCAATATACCTACAAATCTATATTAAATAACGGCGTGAATATAGGTATGTATGTATTTAACACGTTGACTGCCAGCCTACGAGTATACTCGTAGTACAAGACCTTTGCACCAGTGCCAACTACGAGTATTCTCGTACTTCTCTGTATGCGATTCCTAATAAACTCCAGAAGAGTGGCAGTGGAAGGAGGACGGGGTTGAATTCTTTGGCATTTGAAGTAAAACATCATTTAATCACAAAGAAAAGTTTAATACAATTTTTTTTGGGTACATTATTGTGAAATCAAGAAGGAGTGGTGTGTTTTGAAACAATTATCAACGCATAAAGCAGGTTTTTCTGGGCATATTGGACAGAAATAGGCGGATTCTCTGCGTTTCTTTTCTTTTGTGCAAACACGACATGGTTTAGTTGGCTTCTGTTTTTTTTGTGTGGGAGGTAGGCGTTCTAAATAATGAAGCAATCCTGCTGATGCTCGTTTTTTCTGATGTTGATGACTATAGTTTGTAAATTTATCGCCTAAAAGCTGTCTTACGACTTCATCTTTGAACGAGAGGGCGTCTAATTTTTTTTCCGGAGGAAGGAGTGATTGTTGGTTGTAGAGCATGCAGGCATTATGTAAGTAGATTTCGAAAATGTGTATTGCTAGTTTTTTGTACCAAAACAATGTCTTTCTAAGAGCTGAATAATATGAAAGCATTTGGTCTGAAAGATCGATTCCGGACATTCCGTTGTTGTAATCTCTAACCACATTAGGTTTCATCGAAACCCTACCGTTTTTGTTTGACACAGGTACTAAAACAGGTTTATGCATATTAGAAATGCACAATACTTCCCTCTTATCTTTCCAGTTGCATACGTAAACCTTGTTATTTCTCTTTGTAATCATCTGTCCCTTTTTCAGTTTGGTGCTCAACAGAGTTTTAGGGTTTCCTTTACGATTTTTTCTCAAAGTTCCACAGATGTATGTTGATCTTTCAGTCAGTAACTTGGTGAGTAAAACTGAGTTGTAGAAGTTGTCAGTGTAAAGCTTGTACCCTTGGTCAAGGTAGCCCTGTAAAAGATCCATCACTATCTGTGTGGAGTGGTTATATTCGGCTCTAGCATTTCTAAGGTTAGCTTCGTTGTCCTTGCCAGTGTATACGCGAATTTTTATGACGATCCCATTAGACTCACATAATTTATAGAGTTTAATTCCGTATTTGTGTTTCTTGTTTTTTATATATTGTCGAAACACCAAACGGCCTCTCCACAACATCATCGATTCATCAATACAAATGTTAACATTTGGTGTATAAATCTCCGGCATGACTGTATTGAAGTGATCTAGCACAGAATGGAGCTTGTATAGTGGGGTTCCATCATCTTCTTCATTGTTAGTAAAATGAAGGTGGCGGAGTATCAATTGGAATCTATTTCGGCTCATTATCCCATTAAAAAGTGGCATATAATACAGGTCATCTTTTTTCCAGTAATGTTCAAGAGAAGGCAAATTGACAGAACCCATATGTAGCAGTAAACCCAGGAAAACTCGCATCTCTGTAGAAGTAGTATCTTTCCAGTCTTTTAGCCGTGAATTGCGCCCAACTCGTCGAGAATTTAAGCGTTGATTAGCAAATAAGTTAGTTTGTGCAACAAGAAGTTCAATAAGAGCGCAGGAGAGCACACGTTTCGCGCCAAATTGACTACGATTATATTCGTAGTTTGGCAACGGTTAATAAAAAGTTTATCTTCTTGCCACACTACGATTAAACTCGTAGTATGAACTAAGTTCGACTGCCAACTACGAGTATACTCGTACCTTCCATTTTGTATGGTGGCAATGGGTACAGAAAAAAGTTACTACGAGTATACTCGTATGGCAGTCAACGTGTTAACTTATTTTATCAAAATCCATATCTATGGCCGTATTTAAAATTTGGATCCTGGTCACAGCCCCAAAAAGTTAACACGCAATAACAAAGACAATGCTGCATGATAGATTCTCAAAATCACTGAGCCTTTTAATCTATTATAACCTTTGTGTCTAGTTTTATGGTAATGACAGAAAATCTGCTTATAAGGTAAGGTTAGTCAAAATGATCGTCGCATAACTCATTTACTATCATCTTATTTTTATTTCGGGAGATTTCATCACAGATCATCCCAGATTTATTAAATTGGCATCTACTAGGCACCTTGTACAATCGTCATAAAATATCCAATGTCTTAAGTTTTTTTTCCAACATATCCTACAAACATTTGTAGCTTTAACAATATCATTTACCGCAGCTCAAAATGACACGCGAGTAAAAGTCCACATTCCCTATGCTAATGTTATGTTAACAACTAACCATTTAAGTTCTCACAGTCACCAACGGCCGAGTTAGCCGCGCTTTATTTAGTTTATTCAAATCAAATGCGTTTTTTTATTGAGTGCTGTTGTGTTTGACTTTAATGGTAATTATTCTGATGCGTCATCAAAGTTCGTCTCCTCTGGCCGAGCGTTAATATTGACGTCAAATTTCAGTATAATAAGAGAAGAGTGTCTAATTGTTAATTACTAGAGCACTGATTTAAACAAATATCTCATTTACCATTATTTTTGTTTTAGTACTGTTTACCACGAAAAAATATGCCGTTCCCACGGGAAAGCATGAAAACTCATCAACCCTCTGTTCGAAAGAGTAGCGCCGCAAAAAACTCACCATCATAAAGTGGATCGCCGCCATTGCTTAGATGCTCTCCTTACTACTCTCTCATGGGGTGGACAGTGGACGGGCGGTGTAGTCCGTAGCTCCCTGGCACTGTGCCCGGCCGCCACCAAGCGCCGTTTATATACAAACAAGAGAGTTACAGTACGGCTGCGCGCGCGCACCCAGCGCAACGATTCCACTATATCAACGCGAGAACACAGCGAATACTAACCGACATCGTAAGGTGCTGGCTTCAATATTGAGTAATACAATTAGGTTTTTTTCTTCCGTGTGTTTGTTGATAATAATCGGTATGATAAGATTATAATCTGTAATCCTAATAATATAATTATGAACATGATCGATCACCGATAGCCAATATTTTAACAATGGTACCAATTCGTAGTTGCAAAAAATTACTAATAATATTAGTATATTTTTATAATATACCTGTCATTATCCGTCATGGGAGAACAGAAAGGGACGTCTATAATTTTAGTCAGGATTTAGATAAGTTGTGCGCTCTATATTTTCCATGCTGGCTTGGGAGCGAAAGAAAAACATAGAATGTGCCAGCTGCATTTCCTCCCGGGCATGCTGTAAAAACCAGCTAAGAAATCCGGGTTTCAGTATATTGCAATTTAGGCGATGGGCTGACAACCTGTAAGTAATATATCTACAATTATATCTTAAATAACCCTCAAAACTTTTTCAGACGTGGCGGAACGACCTTCGTTTAGGTCGTTTACGCTCTGCCTACCCCATTCGGGATAAAAGCGTGATTATATGTATGTATGTGCACCCTACAAATCGATAGCAATTAGATGCTTATTTTAAAAAAGCAAACCTATTATATTCTAACATTTACTATAAATTCATCTTTGTTACGTCTCAGGTTGTATTTATCCCCTTGCTTGTATCTGCCGCCAAACAGAAGTATTCACTCTTTGTCAATTTTATTTTATCTTATAACTGCTGTTCAATGTTCTCTCTTTTCCCTCCTATTTTCCTCTGTTGTTGTATTTGCATCTACGAGTAGTAATCAACTCCCGCACAGCACCATCTCGGTATTGAGCTGGAGCCGTATGTTTGAATCACTCGAACCCCAATCACCCAATGCGCATACGAAAAAGTAACTTTCGCATGCGATTTTCATACGATTTGCCTTGCGGATGTTAGTGTTTTGTGCGAATTTGATTCTAGTTATTCAAAAATATAGCTCCTATAGTCTTCTGCTGGGTGAATTATTCAAATGTAAATATTTTGATTCAACCCTGAACAGGTAGCAATAAAAAATATTGAATATTTCAGCTGCTTCTCTTCGTTGTTGACGCTCTACCTACCCCCTAAGTCATAAAGGCGTGATTATGTACTTATGTACCAATTTCTCGTGCGCTATGTTGTCGTGTCGTATGTGTTAATGGAGACCCACGCTGCGCCGGCGCAGGCATCTCCGCTATTCCCGTGCAACTTGTCCGCCGACATATTAATCAGTTCCCGCGAATTCCGTCTCCTGCCATTTTTATACTACTTATATAAAACACAGCTACTTATTCGTTGGAGATATTCGCTAACTTTACCACGAAACTTGATGATCATGGGACAAATCGATTCCGTGCTTAAATCATGTTTATCATTCTTATGGGGTAGGCAAAGCATCACAGGTTACATAAGGCGCGGTCAGCTATGGTAGTGTCATATCAGCACTGAACATGTGTATGAAAATCGCACTAACAACTTTCGTATTCACATAGACAACTCCTTGATGTAGATTTATAAGCTTCGACAGCAAGCCCGGGAAGCAAAGCTAGTAGCCCTTTCTTCTTACAATTTGTATATGTACAGCAAAAAAATAATTAAAACAATTTTCATGCGGAATAGAATTGAAGACAAACAGGAAATGATAGCAAGAAAAGCAACAATGAAGCAGTTACCATATCTGAAACGTTCTTTTTAATATTCTGGGCAATAGATAGATAGAGACGGTTTGCTTCAAAAACGTGTAAAGAAGCATGTGTACATGTGACATGTGCATCTTTGTTGCTCCTACTACTGTCATCTATTTTGAGGATTTCTAGCACTCACAATGCTATTTCATTTCATATAACTATTATGAAAGAAAGAAAATAATACATTCGTTAACGTATCGTCGCTGTGACGTATACATGTGAAAGACTATGATAAATTCGTCACTCCCTGTACCGTTTCTGTAGCTCAGTTGGTAGAGTGATGGACCGGCATTCCTGAGACGCAGGTTCGTGTCCTGCCAGAAACTAATTTAGTATTTTCTTTCTCACATATTATACTATCATCTTCTTCAAATAATGTCTATTGTGTTGAATATGAGGCCATCATATTTTAGCAAAGATAGACAGGATCGATGATGTTAAACCAGAGGCAAGTAGGTAAGGCACTGTAGTTTTTACATGACGGCAGAGCATAAAATAAATTATTTTGTGAATTCGACATAAATGATGTTTGATTTGTTATCATATGTTAAGTACAATGGATCGTAAGTAAAAATCTTTAATTATCATCATTCTATTGCGTCGTGGTCACCGCAGGTAAAGGACAGTATGCAAGCAATGTCCCAGTATGTCCCACTGTCCCAATTCTCCTGACGATTGTTGGCCACTGCCACTGCTGACTGCCACCTGCTTCTGGCCAAGGTTTTTTAGTCTCTAATTGCCACAAATTTTAGTTCGGCCGTCACTAGATTCAGCGCCTTTTAAGGACTACCTATAACCGAACTAAATGATCATTTTTGCTAAAAATATTAACCGTTTTGGTATTGAACAACATACTTCCTACAAATTTGATAAAATTAAATGTTTTAATAAAAAATCTTGCAGCGTAAATAATTTATTGTCTTACAAACTAAAAATAAATATCTTAAAACTAGAAAATAAATTAGCTAGAACTAGTAACGTCATGGCATAGAGTCATTTAAATTGGAAGACTAATATGGAACAAGATGTTATGTGGTCGAAGTGACGACACAAAATGTAGCTATAAATTAGATCTACTTGGTCCCTCAAATTCGTAGAACATGTTTCTACTCAATTTATCATCAAATCATTAAAATGTTTCGATTTTCATAGTTAAAAGCATAGATTATAAATAAACAAAGGTTAGGTACTTAAAACCGTTGATGAAAATACATCGATTTATTCATATCCATTATAATTTACATATCAATCATTGAATCATGACATGCATTTTAAAACATTCGCTATCAAGTCGCTATCAAATTGTATGTCACAGAAATTATTGAATTTACGTTTCTCAGATAATTTAAGCCTATAATTTAATAGGTAGGTATCTATACGAATTGCCAGTATATGTTTAAAAGCGTTTGCTAAAGTTCAAAGTGAAATAAATTCAAAGGTAATTTATTTACCTACATTTAGCCATAAAAAACATTGGCTACTTTTATTGATATTGATATCGCCTGACTGCGGTGCATTACGGTATGTTGGTTTTTAGAATTTCTAGGTGACAGGTAATGATAGTGACCACAGTATAGCTGCATACAAACAGACCGACTAAATGTACCCGATCGATACTCACAGGGGGAAATAATGATAGACTTCGTATAGCAATATGCTATTGACCTGAAAAATTGTAACCTGGTTCTGGTAGTAAAATATGTACTATAGAAAATGCAACTCAACACACAAGTACTATAAGTATAGTAGGATAAAAACTTTGAATGGTAAGCGTTGATTAGTTAATAATCATTAAATCAAAATGGATTAATTTTCTTATAGCTTTGGGTCTAATATCTGTGGAAATATGAAAAAATGGGAATTCGCAGATAAGCTACCTCTTAACTAAAGCGCGTAAACGACATTAAGATATAATTTCTCATATTCATATATCTGCGATACTATAATTATTTTGTCAGTCATTAGACTAAAGATTTATGTATCAGTCAGTTCAGATTTGACAACAGACATGTCCAAATGTTATTTTGCATATCGTCAAATCAAAGTTCTTAAATTTATTCTCCTGAGACAAAATAAATGTGTGACACCAGATTACTCAGTCTCGTTATCCCCACTAGCCGGCTCCTTCGTCGTCGCCTCTTCAGACACATCACTAGCAGTCGTTGTCGCGGCAGTTGACGGGACGGCTTCAGTGACGGCTGCAGCCGTGACGTTCTCAGCCGTTACCGTGACGGCTGGAGACGTGGTATTAGCAGGCAGGTCGGGTAGCAGCTCGCAGCGCCGCCCGGAGACGCCGGCTGGACACGAGCAGCGGAAGTGGCCGTCGCCGGACTCTAGAGACTGGCACTTGCCTCCGTTCTTGCACGTGTCTGAGTTCTTCTCGCAGTAGTTTAGCTCTGAAAGGAAAGTAGTCACATTGAAGAGCGACGCTATAGGTAATATTTACATGGCAAAATATTGAACTAGTTTAGGTCCTTAATGAATATTTGTCTGCTGCTCAACAAGTTTTACACTCGGAAATATTATGGATTTCATGGTGGTTCATAATATTGTTGACATTCTAGAAAGTGCTGCTAAAATTATAGCACAGACATCTACCATGTTGAGACTTATTTTCGTCTTGTAGAGTTGCCTCTTAATCACTATAGATTGACCACCAGTGCACCAGCTCCGTAAATCTGTGACCAGTTGGAAAAGGTCTTTGACTCTAGCGATGTCTCTCTTCTTTTACGTCCAAAATCTGGAGGCATGGTAACTTTTCCCAGACTACCTACGCGACGTCTTCACTGCATAACAGCACTCTCTCCATCAATATTGATTGAAGAAGTTGGTAACGATCATGTCTCAGAGTGTGCTCAAGAAGCAATACCATTATGCTTATCATAAGGAATAGCGGAATAGCTGATAGCGGCAACAGGTGGAGCAGTCAGGTCCGGTCCAGCCCACCTTGCTGATGAGGAGCATACCTTCGTCGCAGAGCATGCCGCCCCAGCCGGGCTCGCAGACGCACTCCCAGGGGCGCGCGCAGGAGCCGTGCACGCAGCCCGGGTAGCGGTGGCAGGTGGAGCAGTCTGGTCCGGTCCAGCCCACCTTGCAGCGGCACTCGCCCGGACGCCGGCAGTAGCCGCGCTCGCTGTGGCAGCCAGTCGCACAGATCGCTGGGGAAAAGTAAAGATTAGTTGGTAATCATCATCAGCCATAAGAAGCTTCTACTGCTGCTTTATGCTGCATCCAATTCAACCTTTCAAAGATCATCGATCCACCTGTGGAGGCCGTTCGTTTCACTGGGTCTCCGATACTTCGCTCCATGCCAGAACCTTTTGGCTCCATCGGTCATAAATTCTACGAGATAATTGGCCCATCCATTGCAACTAGCTTGCTGATTACTTTGGCAGTCTTTATTTACTCACGGGTCTGGCACAGCAGACCGGTGTAGCCGGGCAGGCACTTGCACTCGAGCGGCTTGTCGCAGTAGCCGTGCTGGCACCCTGGCAGCGGTTGGCAGGCTCGGCAGGTGGGGCCCGCCCAGCCGAGTCGGCAGCGGCACTCTCCGGGAGACTCGCAGAACCCGCGCGTCGCGTGGCAGTCCGAGCGGCATATGGCTGGGAATGAATAACGATGAGTTTTAGTATAATCTGGAAAACGGCATACCTAATGATTTTGTGGTGTTAGTTTTAAGTTCAGACTTATTTTTTTTAGGAAATTAATCAGGTAGGCTGATCCGATTATTATAATTCGACCAGGTAGTGAGACGATTCATGTATTTGTACGCCACCACATTAGTAGAAGGACCTTCATCTGATTTATCTCCGTCGGCGTGACCCATCGGAATAAGAGACTGAAGGTATAGAGTGCGCACTTGTGTATACAAACACTCGTCACATCACCGGAAAGCAGTTGGGAGGAATTTACAGCTACTCACGCTCCGAGCAGAAAAGTCCGTCCCAGCCATCGCGGCAGATGCACTCGAAGGACTGGTTGCACGAGCCGTGTTGGCAGCCTGGCAGCGGAATACACTTGTTGCACCTATCGCCGTAGAAGCCCAGCTTGCAGCGGCACTCGCCTGGACGCTTGCAGTAGCCTGGAAAACCATGTAATACAGTGACTATTCCATAAATTAATCTGCGTGCTTCTAACATACCTAGATAAGTGTTATTGGTTTACGTCTGCGGTTTAGTAGAATAATTCCTTCCTCCGCAAGTAGGATTCTAGTGGAACGAGTTTCAAAGCGCCTGGGATAAATATGAAAGCAATTATGTCTAAATACAGTACGTTTGTTTGAGATTTAGTTCCTGTAGTATCGTAACGTAGGCTTTCTTTTGACATCAGAATGAGAAGTAGCTTGTTTAATTATTGTTTTCAGTATGAAATAATTTCGATTTCTACCGTGCGTGGGGAATATGAGGCAGAGGTCTAGCATCGAACTGTCTGCAGAGTATACTTAGGCTATTGAGTGACTGTTACATACCTTGCAGCGGGTCGCAGCCCTTCTTGCAGACGGGTACGTCGCAGAGGTCTCCTTGCCAGCCGGGCAGGCAGCGCGGCTCGCCCTTGTCGTCGCACACGTAGTGAGATTGCTCGCTCTGCACCGCAGGCAGGGAGCACGCCTGCAATGTTTTCACAGTTTACATAAAATATCCGTATTGGTCATAGGCGGCGAGAATATGGCGGCTTTTATTACACTACATTTAAAGTTTATACGTAGAGTCTAACTGCAAACTATTTTGAGGTATTTTGCACGCACAGTGTAGGCTGAATCGCCTGATTGTCTGTCAAGAAAAAAGTTTCCGTGCTTTGGAGTGCACTATAATTCTTCGATCCATGTACCTGACGCAGATGTATTCATCACACAAAATCTATTTTAAAAGTAACTAGGAGTTAATTCTTGGTGATTTATAATCTCTCATACCACCGTTCGTAGAATCATTCGTATCGACAAGCTGCTTGATAAAAGCGCGTGTAATTATGATGATCGTGACATGCGCATGATTCAGCGAATCCCCCGCAGGATCTCATTCACGGCATCTACACGCCGCCGCCGTCGCCGGTAGGTACTTTCTAATGTTGTCAGCTCAGCGTCAGCCGGTCGAGAAAGCGCGCGAAAGTGGGCCACGGGGAAACCCGGAGAAAACACTAGTAAAGCTAACAGAGGAAGATAGAGATTGTTTGTGATGATGCCTGATAAGATAAGACTTAACGCAGGAATCCAAACGTTACTCTGTCTATCTCTATATGCAATGCAAGACGATAGGTGGACCTATCTGGATATCCTGTAGGTATTTTTTTACGGTGGGAAAATGCCTCCAAATCACCCTAAAATTGCTGTATCAACATCCCTTCAAATCGACTTTTCTTTTCTATTGCCATAACTTTCTATAATATTGAATTACTTTTCATATATAGGACATCAACGAGATCGATCTTGTTGTGTAAAGCCGTGACTCCAGCGCACCAAAACATACTCCCACGGGGCAGAGAGGGGAGGGGTTTCACAAACATTTCCCTCCCTGCCACAGCAGGAATCACTGCTTAAGATTATCTTTTCTTGTTCTTTGAATGATTAGTTTTTTTTTATTACGAGGACCTAATTTCAATATTATGGCTAATAACCACACACCTTTTAATAAAATACTACCCTTACTTGTACTGCCAATAAACTTCTGTCATGGTTTAAGTAACAACTAACCAACCGGGAACGACTGCTTAACATGCCCTCCGAAACACGGAATACTTTTTCAGACAAACAATCAGATGAATTTAGCCTGTCCTACCTAAACCAAGATGATAATGATAAATACCGGGTAGGACCCGAACCCGGGACTTCCGGGTCGGGAGCCCAGGGTCCAGTCTAGGAAACCACGGAGGCCGTCTAGTGGTCGGCCTAAAGACCTGAGTCTCGTCATTGAAAATACCGTAAGTTCAATTCCCTTATTTGTTGTTTCTATTTTGATGTTTCGATTGACTTCTTCTTCTTTCGAGTGAATATCGAGTCTATCGACCCGATGAACCCTGGTGTCAGAGTTTTTAAACCACCTAGTAGCATAACTATCAGGCCTCTAACATGGTTTGAGTAACGACCACTATCAAAGGTCGCTGTCTTTGATACTAGGCGGTTTAAAAACTCTGACACCAGGGTTCATCGGGTCGATAGACTCGATACACACTCGACAGAAGAAGAAAGACAGCGACCGGGACCGACGACTTAACGTGCCCTCCGAAGCACGAAATCTTTTTTTTCTTTTTCGGACAATCAGGTGATTCAGCCTGCAATGTCCTAACCAACTGGGGAAAAATTCACAAAGTGATAAATTCTCAAATATCAACTTTGTGTTTCCCCCCTGGGAATCGAAACCAGAACCTCCGGATCGGGAGTCCATGGCACTAGCCACTAAACCACGGAGGCAGTTCGATTGACTAAATTCTAAAGATAATCCTCCTTCTTATCGAGGGGACAGCACAGTTATTAGTTCTGATATGGTTTGTCTGTCGACCACTGTTCAAGACAATGACCGGTAGCGGTGGCTTAACGAGCCCTCCGAAGCAAGGAATCCTTTTTTTTACAGACAGTGATTCAGCCTGTATTGTCTCAAACTGAGGAAATCTCACAAAGCGAAAAGCCGTCGGGGAAATACCTGTTTTGGGGTATGGTTTCCTACTTTGTGGTCCCCCCGTAGGATTCGAACCCACGACCTCAGGATCGAGAGGCGATAGGCAAGACCAAAACACCACGGAGGTTAGGTTATCCAGGATTATCCTACTTTGTAATCTGACGACCTCTTTATGGTGTTTTGAAGGACCCACCTGTTTCTTCCACTTGGGCAGGTATTTAGCTGGCAGCGCGGGCGGCGCGAGCGCACACACCGCCGCTACGAACAATGCAGTCCTCATCCTCACCTCCTATCGCATCCACTGCACTATTCACCAACACTACCACTGGCCGAATACAACCGTTATATTATTCGAATTATAAAACGAAGCTTCCAATTTCAAAAACAGACTTTTATTTCGAATTATAAGACAAAACTTCAAATTTCAGAACTTGTTTTTTTCATATAGTTTTTTCTATAGTTGCCAGTGCATCCAAGATGCGCGCGAGTTGGCTGGCGGGCTGGTACTGTTACCGGGAGGTGCTTGAACTTGGCTCGAGGCTACTTTCGCCGTCGCTGTCACTGGCACAGTGGCCAAGAGAGACGCGTCTTTCACTGGCGGTAAGTGAAAGAGCGCATTGTTCAATTCATTACGTCAGCACATTTACGAATGTGGAACTCACCACTTGTTCGCCTTTGTACAAATATCTAGAAAGCGTATTTTCAAATGTTTGGAATATTCTGAAGTTGTTGAATCGGCCTAAGTGTTTGAAATTGGGCGTCATCGTCACACAAATAAACCAATCTTGGACACACATACATACATAAATTACGCCTTTATCCTAAATGGGGTAGGCAGAGCGTCAACGACCATAACAAAGGTCGTTTCGCCAAGTCTGAAAGTACTAAGGGTTATTTTAGATAGATATGTATTGCTATTATAGTGACGGGTTGTCAGCCCATCGCATATCTAAATTACAAAACCTACATTGAAACCCTCGTATCCCTTCGCTGGTTTTCACAGCATGCCCGGGAACAGATGCAGCAGGCACATTTTATGTTTTTCTATCGCTCCCAGTCCAGCATGGAAGTATCTTTGAAAGATTCAAAGGTCGTTCTTCGATTCGAAATACCACTTGTAGAAGAATACAAGGTCTATCGTTCTCGCGTTTGGCCAATGTCTAGCATGAATCAGAATTTGAGGGAGGTCCTGTCCTGGGTTCGATTCCCGGGGGGGAACACAAAGTTAATATTTGTCTTGTCACTCTGTCAGATTTTCCCCAGTTTGGTTAGGACAATGCAGGCCGAGTCAATTAAAAATTAAGTAATTGTCTGGAAGAAAAAGGATTCCTTGCTTCGTCGCTGTCTTTGATAGTGGTCGTTACACAAACCATGTCAGAGGCCTATAAGCTGTGCTATTAGGCGGTTTAAAAAACTGACACCAGGGTTCATCGGGTCTTTTGACTCGATACCCACACGACAGAAATGGAATATCGTGACTTCCTAAACTGGACGCGATGTAGTCGCGGTGCTCGTGGCCACACGTCGATACAGTAGACTTCCGAGAAACGCAGCAGGAAGATCGCGCATAGAGCGGGCCAGCAGCGTCGTCTGTGCGATATCTTTTCTTTACCGTTTGAAGGAACCTAGTTACTATTTGCGTCGTTCTTGACGGCTAAAAATAAGAAAGTTTCTTTTGAGCTCACCAAAAAGAAATCGCGATGTTTTGTTTGACATAAAAACGAGAAATTATTGAGGTAGTTAGTAAATAAATACCTTTGGCATTTTCAACATACATACATATAGTCACGCCTTTAAGCATAATGGGGTAGGCAGAGCGTAAACCATCAAAACGAAGGTCGTTCCGCCACGTCTGACAAAGTTTTGAGGGTTATTTAAGATAGATTTGTAGGTATATTGCTGTAGTGACAGGTGGTCAGCCCAAATTGCAATATACTGAAACCGTCGAGTCCCTTAGCTGGTTTTACAGCATGCCCGGGAGGAAATGCAGCTGGCACATTCTATGTTTTTCTCTCGCTCCCAGTCCAGCATGGAAGATAAAATGTATTATTTTTAACAAGGTATATATTCTTGCCATTCATTAGCTATCTTTTACAATTTAAACAATTACCTATAATGTTTCAAAGGAAAATACTTGTAAACAACTTGTAGGTACATTGCGCAAGTTGTATAACTAAAACGCGACTTTTAGGAATCATTTAGAAAATATTTAAAAAGAAACTCAAAAGATAATGTACATTCATTATATTAACATATCTAATTACAATATGTATATTGTCATGTTGGTAAAGGAATCATTAATACACAACAAAAAATAAACAAAACTAAGAAAACAAAATTAACACTTCTTAGGGCGTTTGTGCACTTCATCATATTAGATCCGAATCAAATTCATTCGTAAAAAAAAAACATGAAACGTATTGAGTGAAAGAGTTGAGTTCACAAGCTGTCATTCAAATATCAGGAAGGCCAATTCGGATACGAATTAGATTCAGATCTAATATGCATGAGTGCACAAACGCCCTTACTTGATATAGGTTTAGCAAAGATTCGAATGAAATTCGTAAACAAAAGAGAACTGTTATTATAGAGACGTAAACTCATTATCTACAGTGTTAGGCGATAAATATTGAACATAGACCCTTAGAAATACACAACAATGTTTACAAGTAAGACAAAGATAAGATAACACTCCAAGAAGACGATCTTAGCTGATGTGCAATGTTTATGGCCGTGTACAGTAAATCACTTTTGCTCCCAACACTAAATAATATGAAACAAAAATTAAGACTAGTAAAAAAGTAACTGTGACATACAACAGCACATTTCCTTTGTTTGTTGCTGAATGCAGAAGACCGCAGAACTCTTTTAGAATTTTGAGAAACATGTTTGGAACTGGTTTCTATTCGACTATTATTATTATCAAACAATTAATAATTATTATTATTATTATCAAACATAGCTTTTATGCTTTATGTTCACTGGACATCGAAGAAAGCGGGTCGCTTTATCTTCACCACTGACGACGTCAAACAAAGTTTTAAAATGATCATTATATAATAAAGAAAAAGTATTAGTTTCCCGAACAAAATATAACTGGTCACGGATATTATATGAAAATGTATACAGAGATATAGAATAATACTGCAAACGTCTCATTTACAAACTCACAACCAAGCTTACTCTCGCAAGACTATTAGTATAGTATACAAACTGTTAGGGGTTGCTCAGTCAACGGAACTGAACAACTATTAGCACGGTATTTTTTCAGGAAGTGAAAAAATAAATGTATTTCCATATAAATTGTATGATCAAGGTGGTCTTTTAATATGGGAAGTTCAATTTTTTTTTCAGCTCTCGAGTTAATTTCGTGGTGATAGTTGTTCAGTTTTGTTGACTGAGCAAGCCCTATCAGTTTGCGGGACGCTGTCCCTTACACCCGGTAGATAGATGTATCTATTTATTTTGTAACATTAGGAACGATGGAAACAGAGATAGATCTTTGATATCACTTAACATTTACTAAAACCATTTAAATGTATAATATCATAGTACTTTGGCCGAAAATCTCCTTACAATTCTAATTATCTATAAAGTATTATACAAAGAACTTACATTTAAGCATCAATACGAAAATATACCTACTTCAATTAGACTTAGAATGTGAAAATATAGAAACCAAAAATGACGTGCAATTGAGTCATTAGTCGTTGAGTGGTTAGAGCACGCTACACAAAAGATCGTGGGTTCAAATCAAATTTGTGTGTAATTTTTGGATTCCATATTTTAAATACATTGAACATTGTGAGCGTCAAACACTCGTATCCAAAAAAGAAATAGTATTTCCAACTCTGTTGAGAATAAAGGTAAACACAGTTTCATATCTTTTAATCGAACATCTTTTTTCAAAATTTTAGCTATTAGATATGACCACATAATGAAATAGTAGTTTTAGTAACTTAACTAATTTGCCAACACGTATCATTTATTTTTGAAATGTGTTTTTGAATATAAAGACATAAAACTTTGTTTACCTTTATTCTAAAACTGAGTTGGAAATACTATAGATACTTATGAATTATACATATTAGTTCAGACAGCCAGCCATCGCCCGATTGAGTCGTGGGTTCGATTTTCATTAACATCATCTTTCCTTGCTACTCTTTGCTGTTATAAAAACGAGTTTAGAACTTGTTTTGCTGTCTTTCAGAAGACAGATAGTATTTTTTTACTATCAAAATAAGTATTTTGTGTCAATAGTAGAACCATTTGGTTTAATGTAAATTAAAAATAGTACTTCGGTATTTTAAGCAGTTTATAGGAACGCAGTTCTTTATTTTTTACACAAAGTCAAATCCAAATATATTCCTAAGAACACTTTTAGAAAGTCACAAGCGAGTCTATTACAAAGAAAATTATATCTGTGTCACAAAATGAAATAAAACTATATCACAATGAAGAAGAAGTATGAGAAACTCGCACTCTGCGCCCCTCTTTTTACTTTTGGCTTTCCTATTGTTCAAAATAGGGTTTGTGACCGCAATGTGTGCCAGTTTCTTAGGCTTCACTGAAATATCAGAGCTCCATACTTCTTTGTCATTAGTATAATCTAACCTATAATAGGCTTTCTGACATAATATGTTTTAATAGTATCTTCAAATTGATTTTATGACAAATTTAATATATTAAATCACACATCAACACCCTGTAGATACACTTAAATATTAAGAAACTGTAGTTTTAGTCCAGAAACGACATGACGCAAAGAAAAGAAAAACAATTTATTGGATAACAATTTTAGAAATTGGTTAATGCCCGGCCAGGAATTAAAAATATCTGTAATAGAGGTACCATAGAGAAGGGCGTATAGGAACTGCCGAAGTTTCTCTTCTATTCCGTCTCTATGACGGGTATTTTAATTCCTGGCAGGAAATTAAAAACAGCGCAGTAGCCGGAAGGGACCAAGGGACCATAAGTCCATGAGACGCGCCGGCCGCCGGCCGCCGCCAATCAGTTCAGCTGTCACGGCGCCATTATAGCTGTCATTGCTTCAATGGCTGTGAGTGTGACCATAGACCTTTAGTTCCTATAGTCGCCGCCTGAACAGATTTGTCGGTCGCACTATAACGTAGTTTTGGCTATTCAGCAATGGGCCTTGTCCGATTTTACTGAAATTCATCGAAAAAAAATCTGCACATAGGAATAAGATAACATATTGTATATTAAAAAAACAAAAAAAATATCGGATCATTGTTCCCAAAGAAATTAATTAAACTCAGTCGCGGGCGATGTTGTACGGAATGATTAGTTTTCCTTAGCCTGAGCTGCAACTAACAGAATTTAATTTATTTCTCTGGAGATAATAGTCCGATATTTCTGATATTTTTTTATAGAATATATCATCTCACTCCTATGTGTAACAAGGGATTTTAATAAAATCGGTTCGGCCCATTCGCCATGTGGGTACTTCACACATCAACCACGGAACATATGCGCAACAACAGAAGGGCTCAAGATCATCCTGACTTGTACATTTTCCTTTCTTTTTCCAGGCTTCCCGATCCTTGGCTGTTTCTGGCCAGTCTGTATTGAACCAGTCTGAAGACTGGACAAAGAAAGGGGAGGCCTTTGCCCAACAGTGGGACAGTTGAGTCTAGTATAATAATAATAAATGAATTTTCCCGCTGCCCCCGAGTGACTACAGCACATGAGCTCCTCGTGACCAGCTCACCAGTCTCTGGTGCAATACGTTATATTAACGTGGCTTAGGTTTAAGGTTAGGCTTAAAAGAAAATAAATAAATATAATACTTCCAACTCAGTTTTAGAATAAAAGTAAACAAATTTTCATGTCTTTTAATCGAAGATCTTGTTTCTAAAATAAGTTTTAACTATGATACTACAACACGTATCATTTATTTTTGAAATCTGTTATTGAATAAAAAGACATGAAACTTTGTTTACCTTTATTTTAAAACTGAGTTGGAAATACTATAAGTATAGCAACACACAGGCGTCACTTACTGCACGCAAGGTTGCGCTCAACAAGCTGTCAATGCTTTTTGCATTGCCTACAACACACATGCGTCACCTTACGCTCTACGCGTACTGGCAGAGAGTTGCGCCGAGGTAGAGTTCCTCGTAAGGTGACGCATGTGTGTTGTAGGCAATGCAAAAATGCTTGTTGAGCGCAACCTTGCGCGCAGTGAGTGACGCCTGTGTGTTGCTGCCCTAAGGCGTCCCTCCTTTCTACCTGGATTTGACTGTTCCCTCTATAGGTACAGCCTTGTATTGTTTATGAGATCCAATTATGAATAGGACTGTCGATTGGCCATTTAATTTATATTTGTTGCATAAAATGTACAAGAGTCGACTGATATAATCGCTAACACTTTCTCGTGACTTTTCAATACATCTCGGCAAAAACTAACAAGTGTTTTACTCCTTAGATCAAATATAGGTATAGATACACAAACGCAGCTTTAAAAATTACACCAAAAACATATGCCTTATTTTTATTTCAGTCGCTATTTGGCAAATCGAACTTCATTTTATAAGCAGTAAGGTTCATATTGAAGCTTTAAGTAAACCACTTTACGACCTTTTAGCGCATAGTTAACGTGGTGCCACGGTTTCATATTGATTCTGTATAGGACCGGATCTATAACTCTATTTAATCTAAGGTTTAACCTGTACAAGTATAATAGTGAACTGGTAAAACAAAATGTAACATGGACAGAGAATATTAAAATAATAAAAAGAAACAAATTTGATATTCAAAACGGGGGAACTTCTGAACACATCATTGAATAAGTAAGGCGACGCGATACAAAATGGCAGTCCTATTGTTAGTTGGATCGCGTTGGACATTCATACAACTACTTAAGTAGGAATGTTGATACTAAGTACATCGATATGTATTATGGTATTTTCTTGAGGATTTTTATCACTCACAATGCTATTTTATTTCATATAATATGAAAGAGAGAAAATAATAAATTCGTTTTTGGCAGGACTCGAACCTGCGTCTCTGAAATGCCTGTCCATTACTCTACCAACCGAGCTACCAAAACGGTAGAGGGAGTGACGAATTTATCATGGTCTTTCTAATGTATTCGTCATAGCGACGTTGGCGACATCTAGCCACGTAGTTTAAGAACTACGTAGGGCTTGACCAGTCCAAATTAAGATTGAAATTCGTCATTCCTTCTACCGTTTCTGTAGCTCAGTTGGTAGAGTGATGGACCGGCATTCCAGAGATGCAAGTTCCGGTGCTGTCAGAAAGGAATTAATTATTTAGTTTGTTTCATATTATGGGTATGTATGACGGTATTGATGGTGTTACATCTTCATCCGGTCGAAGCTGCCGGCCAGCCCGCGCCCTGACAAACAAACAACACATTTCAAACTCATACTGTAGGTTAGGTTACGTTTGTATAGGTGTTAGAAAGAGAAAGAGAGTCCGTGTGCGTGTGTGTGTGTGTGCGTGTGTGTGTGTATGTAAGAGAGTAAGCGACTAGAGTATGTGTATTTATTTATGTACGAGAGAGTGAGTACTCATTTGTAATTTAATTTCAATGAATTATTGATTTGTGTAATTTTTAGTTAAGGTACTTTTAGTTTAGATTCTGAATAGCATTATTATTTATTGCATAGGTACAATTTTAATTTTTTAAGTATTACATTAATGTTTCTGCATGCTAATTAAATTTAAATCCTTGTTATCTTTCTTAATGTCATTAATTGTAAAATTTAATTATGATAATTATTAATTATGTGACATTGAAAGATCCTTGCAACCGCGATACAGGCCCAGCCTAGTGCGAGGTGTATTGGAAAATAATAATTATTTAGCTGCACCCTCTGTTTTTCAGTTGAAATTATTAATATATTTGTGTAAAATGTAGCGTAAGATAAGATATTTTGAATGAATAAATTTATTATTATTTATTATTTTATTATTCAGACTATAATTGTATATGTTTGTGTGGGAGCAAGTGAGTATAAGTGTATGTGTTTGTGTGTGAATGAGTGAGTGTGTTAGTGTGTGTGAGACTGAGTGAACGAGTTTGTGTGTGAGTAAGTGAGTGTACAAGTGTGTGTCGCGGGTGTGTGTTGGCTCACCTCGCCCCCTGGCGGCGGGCAGCGGGGGGAAGTCCAGGTTGTCGGCGGTCAGGTCGGGCGCCGCGCGGACCGACATCGAATCTGCAACCAAACAACATACGTAAAATGTTGAATAACAAGCCGCAGGAATATGTTCATTTGTATAATAGTAGTAAATAGTTACAACCCAGTTTAAGAATAAAGGTAAACATAGTGTCATGTCTAATTGAACTAATTTGCCCACACATTTCATTTAGTTTTGAAATACGTTAATGAATAAAAAGACATGACACTTTGTTTACCATTATTCTAAATCTGATTTGGAAATACTATAACACGTGTATCTTCACGTTTGAGATTGCAACAAGACCAGTGCCACATCTGCCTCATCGGGTTGTTCCGGCAGTAAGAGTGTGGGTACTCATCGGGTTTTTCCGGCAGTAAGAGTGTGGGTACTCATCGGGTTTTTCCGGCAGTATGAGTGTAGGCACTCATCAGGTTGTTCGACTCAAAGATCCACTCGCTAAGAAGAAGAATCGCTACTCACAGTCGGCCTTGGGCATGCGCAGCGGCACGTGCGCGCGCTTCCTGTCCGCGCCGCCGCTGGACGACGACGTGTCGCGCGCCGACCACGGGACTGCAACCAATACACACATACTATATTATAAACAGTGAACGGAACGGGTATCTTTAATTTATTTCAATCCCTTTTGCAAATAGGACTAGTTATAATAGTATACATACATACATTTGTACTCACGCTCCCGCTCGATGGAGAGGGTGGAGTCGTAAGCGGTGTACGGGGTGGGGAGCGTCTCGTCGGGCGCGAAGTGCGCGGCGCCACGCCCCTGCTCCATGTGTGTGTGTGTGTGTGTGTGTGTGTGTGTGTGTGTGTGTGTGTGTGTGTGTAGTATCACAGTACTCACGCTCCCGCTCGATGGAGAGGGTGGAGTCGTCGGCAGTGTGCGGGGTGGGGGGCGTCTCGTCGGGCGCGAAGTGCGCGGCGCCGCGCCCCTGCTCCGTGTGTGTGTGTGTGTGTGTGTGTGTGTAGTGTCACAGTACTCACGCTCCCGCTCGATGGAGAGGGTGGAGTCGTCGGCGGTGTGCGGGGTGGGGGGCGTCTCGTCGGGCGCGAAGTGCGCGGCGCCACGCCCCTGCTCCGTGTGTGTGTGTGTGTGTGTGTGTGTGTGTGTGTGTGTGTGTAGTGTCACAGTACTCACGCCCCTGCTCCGTGTGTATGTGTGTGTGTAGTGTCACAGTACTCACGCTCCCGCTCGATGGAGAGGGTGGAGTCGTCGGCGGTGTGCGGGGTGGGGGGCGTCTCGTCGGGCGCGAAGTGCGCGGCGCCGCGCCCCTGCTCCGTGTGTGTGTGTGTGTGTGTGTGTGTGTGTGTGTGTGTGTGTAGTATCACAGTACTCACGCTCCCGCTCGATGGAGAGGGTGGAGGCGTCGGCAGTGTGCGGGGTGGGGGGCGTCTCGTCGGGCGCGAAGTGCGCGGCGCCGTTCCCCTGCTCCGTGTGTGTGTAGTGTCACAGTACTCACGCCCCTGCTCCGTGTGTATGTGTGTGTGTAGTGTCACAGTACTCACGCTCCCGCTCGATGGAGAGGGTGGAGTCGTCGGCGGTGCGGGGTGGGGGGCGTCTCGTCGGGCGCGAAGTGCGCGGCGCCGCGCCCCTGCTCCGTGTGTGTGTGTGTGTGTGTGTGTGTGTGTGTGTAGTGTCACAGTACTCACGCTCCCGCTCGATGGAGAGGGTGGAGTCGTCGGCGGTGTGCGGGGTGGGGGGCGTCTCGTTGGGCGCGAAGTGCGCGGCGCCGCGCCCCTGCTCCGTGTGTGTGTGTGTGTGTGTGTGTGTGTGTGTGTAGTATCACAGTACTCACGCTCCCGCTCGATGGAGAGGGTGGAGGCGTCGGCAGTGTGCGGGGTGGGGGGCGTCTCGTCGGGCGCGAAGTGCGCGGCGCCGTTCCCCTGCTCCGTGTGTGTGTAGTGTCACAGTACTCACGCCCCTGCTCCGTGTGTATGTGTGTGTGTAGTGTCACAGTACTCACGCTCCCGCTCGATGGAGAGGGTGGAGTCGTCGGCGGTGCGGGGTGGGGGGCGTCTCGTCGGGCGCGAAGTGCGCGGCGCCGCGCCCCTGCTCCGTGTGTGTGTGTGTGTGTGTGTGTGTGTAGTGTCACAGTACTCACGCTCCCGCTCGATGGAGAGGGTGGAGTCGTCGGCGGTGTGCGGGGTGGGGGGCGTCTCGTCGGGCGCGAAGTGCGCGGCGCCACGCCCCTGCTCCGTGTGTGTGTGTGTGTGTGTGTGTGTGTGTGTGTGTGTGTGTAGTGTCACAGTACTCACGCCCCTGCTCCGTGTGTATGTGTGTGTGTAGTGTCACAGTACTCACGCTCCCGCTCGATGGAGAGGGTGGAGTCGTCGGCGGTGTGCGGGGTGGGGGGCGTCTCGTCGGGCGCGAAGTGCGCGGCGCCGCGCCCCTGCTCCGTGTGTGTGTGTGTGTGTGTGTGTGTGTGTGTGTGTGTGTGTAGTATCACAGTACTCACGCTCCCGCTCGATGGAGAGGGTGGAGGCGTCGGCAGTGTGCGGGGTGGGGGGCGTCTCGTCGGGCGCGAAGTGCGCGGCGCCGTTCCCCTGCTCCGTGTGTGTGTAGTGTCACAGTACTCACGCCCCTGCTCCGTGTGTATGTGTGTGTGTAGTGTCACAGTACTCACGCTCCCGCTCGATGGAGAGGGTGGAGTCGTCGGCGGTGCGGGGTGGGGGGCGTCTCGTCGGGCGCGAAGTGCGCGGCGCCGCGCCCCTGCTCCGTGTGTGTGTGTGTGTGTGTGTGTGTGTGTGTGTAGTGTCACAGTACTCACGCTCCCGCTCGATGGAGAGGGTGGAGTCGTCGGCGGTGTGCGGGGTGGGGGGCGTCTCGTTGGGCGCGAAGTGCGCGGCGCCGCGCCCCTGCTCCGTGTGTGTGTGTGTGTGTGTGTGTGTGTGTGTGTAGTATCACAGTACTCACGCTCCCGCTCGATGGAGAGGGTGGAGGCGTCGGCAGTGTGCGGGGTGGGGGGCGTCTCGTCGGGCGCGAAGTGCGCGGCGCCGTTCCCCTGCTCCGTGTGTGTGTAGTGTCACAGTACTCACGCCCCTGCTCCGTGTGTATGTGTGTGTGTAGTGTCACAGTACTCACGCTCCCGCTCGATGGAGAGGGTGGAGTCGTCGGCGGTGCGGGGTGGGGGGCGTCTCGTCGGGCGCGAAGTGCGCGGCGCCGCGCCCCTGCTCCGTGTGTGTGTGTGTGTGTGTGTGTGTGTAGTGTCACAGTACTCACGCTCCCGCTCGATGGAGAGGGTGGAGTCGTCGGCGGTGCGGGGTGGGGGGCGTCTCGTCGGGCGCGAAGTGCGCGGCGCCGCGCCCCTGCTCCGTGTGTGTGTGTGTGTGTGTGTGTGTGTGTGTGTGTAGTGTCACAGTACTCACGCCCCTGCTCCGTGTGTATGTGTGTGTATAGTGTCACAGTACTCACGCTCCCGCTCGATGGAGAGGGTGGAGTCGTCGGCGGTGTGCGGGATGGGGGGCGTCTCGTCGGGCGCGAAGTGCGCGGCGCCGCGCCCCTGCTCCGTGTGTGTGTGTGTGTGTGTGTGTGTGTGTGTGTGTGTGTGTGTGTGTGTGTGTGTGTGTGTAGTATCACAGTACTCACGCTCCCGCTCGATGGAGAGGGTGGAGTCGTCGGCAGTGTGCGGGGTGGGGGGCGTCTCGTCGGGCGCGAAGTGCGCGGCGCCGTTCCCCTGCTCCGTGTGTGTGTAGTGTCACAGTACTCACGCCCCTGCTCCGTGTGTATGTGTGTGTGTAGTGTCACAGTACTCACGCTCCCGCTCGATGGAGAGGGTGGAGTCGTCGGCGGTGCGGGGTGGGGGGCGTCTCGTCGGGCGCGAAGTGCGCGGCGCCGCGCCCCTGCTCCGTGTGTGTGTGTGTGTGTGTGTGTGTGTGTAGTGTCACAGTACTCACGCTCCCGCTCGATGGAGAGGGTGGAGTCGTCGGCGGTGCGGGGTGGGGGGCGTCTCGTCGGGCGCGAAATGCGCGGCGCCGCGCCCCTGCTCCGTGTGTGTGTGTGTGTGTGTGTGTAGTGTCACAGTACTCACGCCCCTGCTCCGTGTGTATGTGTGTGTGTAGTGTCACAGTACTCACGCTCCCGCTCGATGGAGAGGGTGGAGTCGTCGGCGGTGTGCGGGATGGGGGGCGTCTCGTCGGGCGCGAAGTGCGCGGCGCCGCGCCCCTGCTCCGCGCGGCGCTCCTCCTGGATAAATGAACAATAACATTTGGTAAAAATGTTTTGAATGATTTTATTCGGGTCATTTTTATTGTATTGGTCGGGTTATTGATTGAAGTGGTCGGCTAATTTTGATTGAATTCGGTTAATTTTTATTGAATTGGTCAGCTAATTTTGATTTAATTGGTCGGGTAATTGTGATTGAATTGGTCGGGTAATTTTGATTGAATTGGTCGGCTAATTTTGATAGAATTAGTCGATCAATTTTCATTGAATTGGTCGGGTAATTTTAGTTGGATTAGTCGGCTAATTTTAATGGAATTAGTCGGTAAATTTTGATTGAATTGGTCGGGTAATAATGGTTGGATTAGTCGGGTTATTTCAATTGAATTGATCGATTAATTTTGATTGAATTGGTTGACTAATTTTAATTAAATTGGTCAGCTTATTTTGATTGAATTGGTCGGCTAATTTTAATTATTGGTCAGCTAATTTTGATTGAATTGGTCGGATCAGTTTGATTAAATTGGTCGGGTAATTTTGGTTTAATTAGTCGGCTAATTTTGGTTGGATTGGTTGGGTAAGTTTGATGGATTGGCCGGGTTATTTAGATTAAATTGATTGAAAATGTTGAAATTTTTTGCTTTATTTTGTTATGTCGTTTTGGTTGATATGTTCATGTCGGATCATTTTGGATGTTTTGATCGGGTCATTTTGGTTTATTTGGTCTAGACATTTTAGTTAACCCTAATCAGGTAATTTATGTCTTTATTGTAGCTCAGCTACCTTGTGCGAAAGGATAGCATCCAGATGGTAGTCTGAGGGCACGTGGCGGCCGGGCTGCGCGCTCAGCCCGTGCAGTGCACACGTCATGTCGAGCACGGTGAACGCCCAGCGTGTGACGCGCGAGCTTGTGCACTCGATCGATCTGTCCGACTCTTCCTTGTCCGCTTCTTCATGCATCTGGGGATGATGAAAACATTTAAATTAGCATTAATATAAACGTGTTTCGGAACGGTTGCACACGCCATTATTACAAGAAGGCTAATTTGCGAGTGTTAACAGCTTTTAAAGCCAAATATAGTCTCTTTTGGGCACAGCGGGTTTAGGGGTGGGACGGGATCTACCCCTAGTGGTCCACCCCGGGTAACGGCAACACAAGCACTTGCCTGTTCATAAGTCCGGCTGAACGATCCCTACAAAGCGATGGTCGAGCTGGGGGCTCCGCAAGACGCCACCTGGCTCGCAACCACCCGACCACCGGAGTCCGGCGCCAAACAGCTTGCTGTGTTCCATCGGTGCGTGAAATTGCCAGTGCCATAACAGGCGTCTTCTGGGAGATTTCGCACCATCGTCGACTCTGTCACGGTCATCCCTGACCTAGTGTCTAAAGTCTAGAGCAAACCCATTTCTTATAATCTATATATATATAAAAATGAATCCCTATTTCCCTTGGTCACGGCATCACGCCTGAACGGCTGGCCCGATTTCGCTAATTCTTTATTTATTCTGTTCGTTATTATCAGGAGAAGGTTCTTATGAAAGAAAAAATTAAGGAAATTGCGCGGAAAATTAGAAAATTTAAAATTACTTAACTACCATATAAAATTAAAGACATTTGACATACAATCTGTCAATCTATTTATGGCGTCTAAGGCGGAACAAAGTTCGCCGGGTCAGCTAGTAAAAAATAAAAAAAGATCAAAGATAATACATAATTAGGCAGACGCTGATCAGTCTGCTATTTGGTAGCTACGGAAACAAATGTAGTGGTTGTTGGTGAAGGCAATGGCAATACCTCGCAGGCCAGCCCCGGGCTGTACTTGAAGGGGTCCTTGCGCAGCTGCGCGAGCGCCAGCGACTCCCGCGGGAAGCCCTCGTCCGCGCGCGCGGGCGCCAGCCGCACCAGCTGGTACAGCAGCCAGTCCAGCTGGTACACGCGGAACGGGGTGTCGTATTGCGCTGCGCACAGAAACAAACTGCTCTCAATTTATGAAAATGGAGAATCGAGAAGCGATTAAGGTGTGAGGAGAGTAGGGATCAAAGTCAAAGTCAAAGTCAAATCATTTATTTCCAAATAGATTCCTAAGAACACTTTTAGAAAGTCACAAGCGAGTCTACAAATAAAATTAAATCTATGTCACAAAATAAAATAAAACTATATCACAATTTCTTTTCTTTTGTCGAGTGTGTATCGAGTCTATCGACCCGAAGAACCCTGGTGTCAGAGTTTTTAAACCGCCTAGTAGCACAACTATCAGGCCTCTGACATGGTTTGAGTAACGACCACTATCAAAGACAGCGACCGGGACCGACGGCTTAACGTGCCCTCCGAAGCACGAAATCTTTTTCTTTTCGGACAATCAGGTGATTCAGCCTGCCATGCCCTAACCAAACTGGGGAAAAATTCACAAAGTGATAAATTCTCAAATATCGACTTTGTGTTTCTCCCCTGGGAATCGAACCCAGGACCTCCGGATCAGGAGTCCATGGCACTAGCCACTAGACCACGGAGGCAGTATATCACAATGAAGAAGAAGCATTAGAAACTCGCACTTTGCGCCCCTCCCTTCGTTTTATCTTATTCTTACTTTTGTCCTTTTTGATCAAGAGGCGATCGGAGGAAAAAGGAAGAAGACAGGAGCTGTGCTGTGAAGTCCTGCCCCAGAGTGGGGAGAGTGCGACGAATTGTCCTGCCCCAGAAAGGGAAGAGTGCGACAGGGGACACTCAAGTCAGGAAAAAAATATTGTAGGGATAGAGAATTCAGGCAGTGCTTTAGCGTATGCTTTGTAAGTCCCCTGTACGTCCCGTTGTTTCGGTCTGACACGGTCCTGATGACCGAGAGGTCGGTAGGACCGTGGGAGGTGGGAGTGCTCTCAATGTACTACATACATACATACATATAATTACTTCCATGTTGGACTGGGAGAGATAGAAAAACATAGAATGTTCCAGCTGCCCTTCCTCTCGGGCATGTTGTAGAAGTCAGGTGTTGTAGGATTCGTGGGTTACAGTGTATTGTAATTTAGGCGATGGGCTGACAACCTGTCACTACAGCAATACACATTACAATCTAAAATTACCCTCAATTTTTGTCAGACGCGGCGAAAGCGCCTTTTACGAGGTGTTCTACGCTCTGCCTACCCCGTAAGGGATAAAGGCGTGATTTTATGTATGTATATTATCACGCTTTTATCCCTAATGGGGTAGGCAGAGCGTAAATGACCTAGACAAAGGTCGTTTCGTCACGTCTGACAAAGTTTTGAGGGTTGTTTAAGATAGATTTGTAGGTATATTGCTGTAGTGACAGGTTGTCAGCCCATCGCCTACATTGCAATATACTGAAACCCTCGGATCCCTTAGCTGACTTTTACAGCATGCCTAGGAGGAAATGCAGCTGGTACATTCTATGTTTTTCTCTCGCTCCCAGTCCAGCATGGGAGTTAATATATTGCTTTATGTTAATATGCTGCTAAATTTATTGCTTTTGAATATTTACATACCAAGTAATAGTACATTACTTCGAGGCCGAAAAAAAAGCAATTTAAGGTCGAGTAAATTTGGACGAGGCCTTCCAATGCCAACGAGACTTTAAATTGCTATTTCGGCTTAGAATAGTAAAGCACTTTTCTCTTATTTTGCAAGGAAACAATAACAATACACTTAAAAACAAACTGGTCTAAATTGATTGCTTTTGAATCTTTACATACCAAGTGAGTAAAATATTTTCTTGTTTTTGTTGAAAAGTTACATACGACAGCTACAATAGATCTCTTCAGGTTTTCGCTACAATTGGTCCCCAAATCGTACATACGACAATAAGACTTTGGCAAAATGTTTGTCTTTCTGTTCTATAACGTGTACAATAGACATGTTTATACTTAAAACTAATGGTTAAAAAAAACTGTGGATCCCATTCATCATTTTAAAAAAAATGCACATTTAAATTTAATAATCGAGTTAAAAATATACCGGGTGTAAGGGACAGCGTCCCGCAAACTGATATGGGTTGCTATGTAAACGAAACTAAACAACTATCTCCAGGAATTTCTTTCAGGATATAAAAAGAAATAACTTCCTATACAAACTGACCACCTCAGTCAGACAATTTGTATGGAATATCTAAATTATATCCTTATTGACGTTCTGAAAAAAAAAAACCTGCTGATAGTTGTTTAGTTCTGTTGACTTAACAACCCCTACCAATTTGCGGGACGCTGTACATTACACTACAAGTTATTGATTTGAGTAGTCATTATTTACTGGCGAGTGACGTCATAACCCACTATTTTCATACAAAAAAGCGTTTTAGACATTTCATAAAAAGTTGCTGATTTGACTAGCAAGCAAAAAGCATATTAAACATATCAACCTGTATAAAATTTAATCAATTACTCCATTTCTAATCCATTCGTTTTATGTAAATAATCTTGCCATTTATATATTTTTAAAAGTGTTTAAAAATCAATCAATAAGTGTCAAAAAAGACATGCCAATATTACACTATGTATGTTGTAGCGAAAATTTATTGCAATAAAGATCTATCTATGGGCAAGAAGGTGTCGTAAGTAAAGACGGGAAGTAAGTGAATTTTTATTTTTCCTTTTCCATACAAAATTTTTACGATCAGACAATTTGTATGGAAACCATATTTCTTTTTTTTCCTGTAAGAATTTCCTGGTGAAAGTTCAGTGTCCTTGACTGAGCGACCCCTATCAGTTTGTGGGATGATATATGGTAACTTTTTATTGTGACTGTTGGTGGTCTTCTTCTTCTGTCGAGTGGGTATCGAGTATATGGACTCGATGAACCCTGGTGTCAGAGTTTTTAAACCGCCTAGTAGCACAACTATCAGGCCTGTGACATGGTTTTGCGTAACGACCACTATCAAAGACAGCGACCGGGACCGACAGCTTAACGTGCACTCCTAAGCACGAAATCTTTTTCTTTTCGGACAATCAGGTGATTCAGCCTGCAATGTCCTATCCAAACTGGGGAAAAATTCACAAAGTGATAAATTCTCAAATATCAAATTTATGTTTTCCCCCTGGGAATCGAACCCAGGACAGGAGTCCATGGCACTACACCACGGAGGCAGTTAACTGTGTGTGGTGACCGGTGATGACGATAACAATCATTTTATTCAGGAGGAACATTGGAGAATCAATCTGTTGAAATATCCTCTTCTTTCTGAAGTAACCCTCAACCTTGTCAAGACGTTGATGCCCTACCCACCCTGTAAATACCACAAACATGTTTTTGAGGATTTTTTTTATCACAGTGCTATTTTATTTCACTTTGACGTAATAAAGAGAAGTAAGGATTAAATTCGCCATTCTGAATATTTTAGTTAATGGCTTTTGTGTAATCACAACTCTACCAATTACACGTAGTGAGAAGGAATCTATTAAAAAAACGATAGAATATTTTAATCACATTTTAGTGTGTTGATTTCTTAGCCATTTTGACTACCGCCCCGGTAGCTCAGTTGGCAGAGTGATGGAACGGCGTTTCGAAGGTCGCAGGTTGTAACTTGTCCAGGCGTGACTCACCGGCGCGGTTACAGAGCTGCGCGATGAAGTCCACGCACTGCGGCACCTTCTCCGGCAGCGTGTACACGGGGGGCAGGGGAGAGGGCGGGGGCGGGGGGGGCGCGGGGGGCGCGCCGTCGCGCCTGCGCAGGTAGTCCACCACGTTGGCGAGGATCTGGATGTAGTCGGTGCGGCGCGCGGCGTCGTCGGGCGCGCGCAGCCCCCGCTCCGCCGCGCCCAGCTTCACGTCCAGCGCGTAGCCGATCGGGATGCTGCCTGCGAGGGACACAGATAGATAGATAAAAGGTTTATTGCAAAAAATCATCACACATGCAACAAACATGATTTTTTGACGTGACAACGTCTTATAATTCGATGGAGCCGGCTGCACGCACGAAAAAACATGACTCATGCGGCGTTACCTCGCTCTGAGGCGTTCCATTTAAGGCTTGAAGTGCAAGCGAGAGCGCGGGGCGAGCGACAAAGACGCACAATCCGTTTCCGCGTTCGGCAGCGTTCGACATCTGTCTCCATCAGTATTTTCTTATGACGTTGTCACATTCATCTATCGTCAGTAAACCGACTTTACAGACAACCAGTTTTTTTTTTATCTCATCATCATCTCCCTAGCCTTATCCCGTATCTCTCGGGGTCGGCTACCGAATCTAGGTAGCAGTGATTGAACGAGGGTACTGGTTTTTACACAGAGCGACTACCGTCTGACCTCCGCAACCCAGAAGGTAAACCAGACCCAATCCTAGATTAGGTCAGTTTTCAAGCCGCCAGTGCTTAGCAGTGGCCTCTGATATGGCTTAACGACTAATGGTAACGATATTGACCGGGACCAACGGCTTAACGTGCCTTCCGAAGCACGGAAAAAGCGCCGAATAAACGTACATATGAAATTCGAAAACCGAAAAACACATTGGTACGTGGTGGGATTTCATTTCAATCCCTCAGCGCATTTGATGGATTTAAAATTTGAGCTCTGACTACCGTCAAATAGAAGACAATATGTGGTTTATGGTGGCTATACGTCTGAGACATACCCAACATTGTCTGGCGTAAGTCAGGGTAGTAATTTGGGTCCGCTGGAGTTTTTGCTGTTCGTCACTGATTTGCCTAATGTTGTCAACGATGCGAAATGTTTGTTGTTTGCAGACGATTTAAAGCTCTACTTAAGTGTGGAAAGCCTCTCGGATTGTATCAAATTGCGAAAGGACATTGACAATGTGGTGCTCTGTGCTGAGCAGAATGGGTTGCGATTTAATTTTGCCAAATGTAGCACAATCGTTTTAAGCCGATGTGATCCTTTGAATTTTACTTACAATATAGGAGAAGACCCGATTAGGAGCGTTAAAAATGTTAGGGACCAGGAGTCGTATTTCTGAACCGCTCGTATGAAAACTGAAATACGCATACGAAAATCATTCGTGTACGAAATCAAATTCTATCGCACACGATTTTACGTATTTTTGAAGCAGTAGAAATCTGTGTTGCCAATAAACTCTAATCCCATAAATTGATTTCGTTTTACGCGGAAATACACCTTCTATACCACCACTACCAGTAACAAAAATCGTTGATTTGAAAAACCGGAAATGAATCGCAGAGAAACGGAACGTAAATTCAAGTAAATTAAAAAATTTAAGTGGCACTTGTCAAATGTTTGTCTGTGTCACTGACATGATCATAGACTACTTTAGTTTCGAGTAGTAGAAAAGAAAACGAGTGGTTTGGAGCACTCGTTGCAGAGTCGCATACGTATGAGTATTCAAAAATAGTGATTTTGGGATTTCGTATGCGAATGTTGCATTTTCGTATGCGAATTCAGATACGAGCGGTTCAAAAATACGACTCCTGGGCGTTCAATTTGACAGCCGTCTGAACTTCAGGGATCACATCATAGAAACATGCAAAACAGCTTTTCGTAGCCTTGGTTTTATACTCAGGCAGGGATTCAGAGACAGAGGTAGTAAAAACGCTGTATAATACCCTTGTAAGAAGCAAACTCGAATTTGGTGCAATGATATGGAATCCACATGAGACAAAATACAGTCTCAAAGAAGGGAAGGAAGGAAGGAAAGAATCCTAAAGAAAGGAAAGGAAGGAAAAAATCCTAAACAAGTTTTTGAGATACTTGTATTTAAATATGTATGGAGTATACCCATTCTACCCACTTATGTACCCATCCCTATTTGTTATAGGGATGGTTGGATATAATAAGTTGAACGTGAGGAGGGAAGTAGCATTGGCTATGTGTGGCGTGTGCTTCGAGGACAAATAAACAATTCACAGGTACTAGAGGCTCTCGGTATAGTAATCCCACTGTTGCGTCTGAGACAAGGTCCAAGACCGCAGCTCTTGCAAGTACCACTTGCGCGAACGAACTTGCTTGAGTATGCACCTATTCCGAGGGCAATGATGAGTATAAATAAGGACCCTGGTTCGATTGATATTTGGAATTGTTCAGTGGTGGAATTCAAGAAAAACTATATGTTAGTTTTAGAATATTATTTTTGTTTGCTTTTTTTTATTTTAGTGTTGCCTCTACTACTTTTATCGACTTGGTGTATACTGTAATGATAATTGTATTGATTGAATAAAAAAACTTAAATAAGCTCTGTCCACTATTATGTGCAGGCCAAATTCAAGGCTAACTCTCCCTATTCGCTCCAAGATCGCAGCCATCTCGCTGGCTGCAAGGATTGTTGTGTCATCGGCATAACTTAGGTTCGTGATCTTTGTACCGCCCACCGTAGCGCCGCCGTCCCAGCCATCAAGCGCTTTCCTCATAATATACTCGCCGTAGAGGTTAAACAGCTTCGGAGAAA
The DNA here is from genome assembly GCA_949820665.1 of Scrobipalpa costella. Taxonomy (NCBI): domain Eukaryota; kingdom Metazoa; phylum Arthropoda; class Insecta; order Lepidoptera; family Gelechiidae; genus Scrobipalpa; species Scrobipalpa costella. Next base: position 230,104 of record OX463311.1, read on the forward strand.
GTATGCATCCCTGACGGACCCCTCGTTATGTACGGAATGTTTCAGATTGTGATTCGTCCAATTTCCCAAAGCTCGTCCCGTCAAGGTATAAGCTCTGGACAAGGAAGATAAGGTGTGATGGCACGCCCATTTCCGACATCATCCTGAACATGGAGTTCCATCTTACGCAGTCAAATGCTTTGGCATAGTAAGAATAAGAATATAAGAATAAGATGCGTACGTTCAGTATCCGCTCTCGTGTTCCTTTTCCTTGCACAAACCCTGACTGTTCCGGAGGAATCTGTCCATCTATGTAAGCGGCCTATCTCTTATTCAAAATCTGGAGTAACATTTTACCTACTAGCGTGAGGCATGAGAGAAATAGTGCGATAATGTTCACATAATCAAGTGAATTAAGCTTCTTTCTATTTCTATCACTCAAACCCCTTTAGTAGAGCTAGAAAGAGAGGGAATACAACTGCATGCAGTAGACGCTCGAATAAAAGACTTCAATTTCTAAGTATACTGCGACACAAAACTATTGACAAAAATGGGGGCGCCACTTTCTTCGTCCAATCAACTTTAATATGGCAACACATTGATTATTTTGTATGAAAAATTTGGTGATGCTATTAAAATAATTTTAGTTCCGTTTCAAGAGTTTTGTGTTGCAGTGAGAAAACTCTTCTAACAAAATAATTTGCTCAATATGCTGACCTGGGTTGATGATTTCGTGGTACGAGTCCTTGATGCCATGCCGCTGCGAGAACCGGAGCAGCGTCAGCTCCCCCACCAGCCAGCTGTCGTTCGCCTTGCAGTAGCTGTTCACGTCCATCAGGAAGATGTCTTCGTCCAGAATACCTGACGGGAAATGCACGTTTTATCAACAATGGTAGCAAGTCGTATGGTGCAAAAACTTGAGTTAACTAGTCTGTATAAGAGACGGCAATAATTTTAGTCATGATTTAGTTAAGCGTATCCTCCTAGCTATTTTAGAGTGATAGATAGTTAATCATAATTCGCTTCAAAACCGGAATAGCTGATGTAACCCGCGCAGATAAAAATAGAAAAACCTTCCCTCCGTTTGATTTTAAATTTTGGTTATATAATTTAATTGATTATGATTCCAATTTTAATTAATTTTGTAATCTTGTAATCTGTAATGAATGATCTATTAACATAGGATAAGCATATTATTACTAACCATAACTGGACCTTTGTTGTCTGTTAATAAATAAATTATTATTATTATTTCATCTCATCAGAATTCAAGCAAAAAAAACAGCAGCATCACTCATTATTATCAAATTCTTGTTATGTATACATATTTTAAAATTAGTTGTCAATAATTGAGTCTCTTTCTCTAACTTTTTAAGTCTCCATCCAGATTTTGTATCTATCTGCGGGCGGGCACCTGTAAATGGCTCGGTTGATATATTTTTATGAATTAGTTATTGTAATCTAGCTGTAGGTTATCTAAATAAATTATAAAAGAATGTCAAAATATGCTAAAACCTAAGAAGTTCATAAGTGATATTTTACGAAAAAATATCTTCACTCGAAATCTCGAAAAATATTGACTGTAGCAAAAAAGCTAAAGAGCAATAAATGGATTATTATGCCATAATCTTGCTAAATTCATTGCAAAAAGTGTCTTTTTGGATTAATAAAACTGTCTCAATTATTATTTTTTAAGTCTTAGTAGACGGCACCTTTCCAAGAGCCCGATGGTGTAGTGGATAGGGCCGATGCCTCCTGAGCGGGAGGTCGTGGTTCGAACCCCACCACGTACCAATGTGTTTTTCGGTTTTCGAATTTCATATGTACGTTTATTCGGTGCTTTTTCCGTGCTTCGGAAGGCACGTTAAGCCGTTGGTCCCGGTTAATATCGTTTAAAACCGTAGATATTAGTCGTTAAGCCCTTACAGAGGCCAGTGCTAAGCATTGGCGGCTTGAAAACTCTGATCTAATCTAGGATTGGGTCTGGTTTCCCTTCTGGGTTGCGGAGGTCAGATGGCAGTCGCTCTGTGTAAAAACCAGTACCCTCGTTCAATCCCCTAGATTAGGAAGCCGACCCCGTGAGATACGGGACAAGGCTAGGGAGATGAGACGGCACCTTTCCTTTACTCCGACCAAGCAATTGCCACCCTAGCTACCTATATTACTGTTTTTTGTATCTGTAATTATTTTGCTGTAATTGAACATTATTGTATTGTGTTGTATTTGTCGAAATCGCAATCTGAAATCTACACTGAACTAGAAAAAAGATAAAAACATATTTTGAAATAATTATCTTGTGTCAGTATTGTAATTAAGGCGATGGGAGTCAACCTGTCACTACAGTAATATACCTATAAATCTATCTTAAATAACCCTCAAATCTTTGTCAGACATGGCGGAACAACCTTTTCGTTTAGGTTGTTTACACTCTGCCTACCCATTAGGGATAAAGGCGTGATTATATGTATGTATGTATCTTGTCTTACTGTCATTGACACTCTTCTGCTTGACGAAGTTGATGATGTCCCTGCGCTGCGTCTCGGCGGCCTCCCGTCGCTCGCGCTCCGCCGCCTCGATGTCAGCTAGAGAGACGCCGTGCGACGTGAACTTGCGCTCCGGCACGTTCGCCTTCGCCTTCTCCGCCTTCGCCATAGCTTCGTACTTAGCACGCACTGAGGGCTCCACTTTCTAAGATTTTAAACATACGATAAAATGCCTTTTTGATGTTGTTGTTGTGGTCCTCAGGGTAACCCACTGGTATTTGATGCGACGTAAAAACTTTCAACGAGGGCAACACATGGTGGAGTCTTGAAATTAACGTCGCTGAAGCTGATTAAGCTAAATTATTTACGTTTAAAATCTTACCGGCCAGACCGGACCCGCTGCTAGGGAAACTTCAGCCATGTTCGCGTAATTTATCCCTTTTTTACGCTGATCTTCTTTGAAATCGATCATGAAGAAATAGAAAGCGTTCCTGGGCTGCTTTTTCGGCATCTTGCAGTCGTAATAAATATTACTCAAAATTAAAAGAGAATTTGCTAAGTGGCTATGAGAAACAAAACTTTGTCAAGAAAGAAGAATGTAGGCATTTTTTTTTTAACTAGAGTAGAGCTAGGACAGCCTTGAAACCGGTTTATTAGAAAGAACCGGTCATGAAGCGGTTAAACAAATGATTGAGTATTGAAACCTCCATTCAGATCATCACATCATCAGTTTTGCTATCGGTGCCGCCGCCGTTGGGTTTCAACATCTTCGACATAGGCCCAACTTCACCGACAAAAAGAAAAGTAAAACAAAAAAATCTAATCCGAGTTCGTTCCGAGACACAGATAGGCAGATTGGATAATGTATAGAGCGCTTTCATCAATGTTTTTTGTGCTATATATGATTTTAAATATTTGAACGAAACTGTATTTGACGTTGACGTGAGTGATATTATTTTTGGAGTTTTGCGCGGCAATCGTAACACGACAGTTTCTGATTTAGATTTTCGCGGCTATCATTGTGATAGTGTAGTCATGGGGTCCCATCCGGAACAACAGTAAATAGCTTTTACAAAATATCAGCAGATGGCGCTACGAGTAAGACGGGCAGGTCATTCTAAATAAAAGTTTACATAAAGCAAGTTTTTTGTTTCTAAAGCCAGCAAATAAATTGTTTAATAAATAATTCTGATTACCCTGAGCATTAAAAATCGTATAATATGCTCATTTTTAAAAAGTTTTAGATTAAAAGTTTCTTTTCAGCGGCTACTCTAGCGACACCCACACAGGAGTGTCAAGGATATGAAGTTTTTCGACTTTCGCTCAAACCCTAAACACATACAGGTAGTACCAACCATTCACCAATAGATGTCACTGGTACAATTATCGATCCACAGATGAAATTAATATACCTACATCGAGCGGTTGCCGTTTATGTGATATGACTTTACTTTTAGAGACGCTCGCACATTGAATTATGAAAAAAACAATAAAACAAAAATTAAAGTATGAATATTGTATCTTATTTATAAAACTCACTTGCTTTCCGCCCCGCGTTTTCACCCGCGATTAAATGAATTTTCTCGCGGAAATAAAGTATTTCTCTGCGTTAACGGTTAGCCTGTTGCTATGTCACTCATACATATATACACATATATAATCACGACTTTATCACGCCTAATGGGGTATGCAAAGCGTAAACGACCTAAACAAAGGTCGTTCCGACATGTCTGACAAAGTTTTGAGGGTTATTTAAAGATAGATTTTAATTTTTAGGCAGTTTCATGTAGTGACAGGTTGCCAGCTCATCGCCTGAATTGCAATATACTGAAACCCTCGGATTGCTCAGCTGTTTATTCCAGCATGCCCGAGAGGAAATTCGGCTTGGAGGAAATGTTATCGGCAGTGATCGGAATAGGTAGAGTATATTTACCTCAACTTCTAAAAAGAAGAGAGGAAAATGGAGACTTCCTTACTACTAAAACTTTTTCGGGACATCTTGCGGGACATCACATAAGTAAGCTAGAAATATACTTTGAACCATGGCATTTAATTCTATGGACAAATACAAGCTAAAAATATACTTGGTGATTTTCGGCTACAGTGTCACATTGCCTAGATATTTTGAATTAAAGATTCTCTTACTTTATAGCTTTAAAACGGCTGTGTGTAGGAAAAAATGTTAAGGGAAAAAATTATCGCGTAATTTGTGTTCTATAATTTCTTTATAGGTGTCAACATCGTTGGAGTTATAGAAACCAAGATATTTACGAAAAACCGTTTTAACGATATCTGACAGTTTTAATATTATGGACGATGTTAGTTATGTTTTAAGCTGGTCAACAAATCAGATAATTCAAAATAAATTTGAAAAAGTTTTAAACAGAATTCCGGACTACGATTTTATTACAACGATAAGTGAAAAAATTGTAAAGGGAATCGAAGTAGATGACGAAGTATTTTTTAAATATGCTCCTCTTACATCTGTAGATGTTGAAAGGTCCTTTTACACCTATTAGTGGATTTTAAGTGTAAAAAGGAATAGACTTAAACCGGAAAATATAGAAAAAATAATGCTCATCTACTTCAATCCCCTGCAAGAAAGCAATATTTCGTCAGTATCTTCAGATTCTGTCACTGAAGACGAAGACATTAACGACATATAAAATATATTATTTTTTAAGTAAAATTAATCGCGTTTACGATGTACCTTACGTGATCAGGTTTTTTGGACTGCATTACATGAATAATTGTCTACTTTAATAAGAACAAGCTTTATTTTAAATTTTATTGGTTCTTTCATTTATACCTTACATACATACATATACATACAATCACGCCTTTATCCCTTACGGGGTAAGCAGAGCGTTTAACGCCTCGTAAAAGGCGCTTTCGCCACGTCTGACAAAAATTGAGGGCAATTTTAGATTGTAATATGTATTGCTTTAGTGACTGGTTGTCAGTCCATCGCCTAAATTGCAATATACTGGAACCCTCAGATCCCTTATCTGGTTTTTACAGCATGCCCGGGAGGAAATGCAGCTGGCACATTCTATGTTTTTATTTCGCTCCCAGTCCAACATGGAAGAAAGAATATATATATACCTTAAGTTACAAAAAACAAATTTAATTTTTATCATTAAAAACTACAAAAAACAAAATTCATATTTCTCTTTCATATTCATATTATGATTGTATCTGGCATACTAAATATTTTGCCGATATTTAACTGAGATTTGGTTCAAGTTGGCTGGCGTCAACCGTGTGACGTTTGAACATGAAATAAATATAAAACAAAATATTACATTACCAAGACACATTGATCTAAAGATTGCGATTTGGTCGTTTGGCCATAGATAACCGGTCAAAAAGGGCCTACTATTCCTCTATTATGTGGCGTATAGTCACGTTTAATACAGAAATGCACAAATTCAAGCCTCATTTCCTATTGTTCGATTATTTTATGACTTGCTTTATTTGCATTTGATTTTATCTTGCAAAGATGACGGTTCGAAATTCGGAAACAAATTCCATTCATTTAAAGCACGTGTTTTTTCAGTGTTTTTTTTTACCTGGAATCACTTTTCAGGTAAAAATAATTAGTGCAAGCCTTTTGACAATTGAGCTTCTTTTGTGTAGTTCTATTTAATCGCTTTGTTTACGAAGTTTTTGTTTATTTGTGAATAAACAGCACTTATTTAAAAGCATATTACTATCAGTGCAAGCCTTCTAACAATTAAAATTACTTTGTGTGTTTTATATCATACTCTTTACGGCGTTGTTATCAATGTTTGACTAAGAGGAACTTATTAATAGCATCGGTTTATCTTAATCGAACCCAGGACTTTTCACAGATTTATTTCGGCGTACGAAATGGTGCCTTAAAAAAACCAACCAGGAATATAAGCTATTCAAGGTCAAATGTAAAAATAAAACAATTTTTCGTAAATATCTTGGATTCTGTAGCTCGTACGATGTTGACACCTATGGAGAAATTATACAGCACATAATTTGCGTAATTTTTTCATCAATATTTTTTTTCCTACACACAGCAGTTTTAAAGCTATAAAGTAAGAAAATCTTGAATTAAAAATATCTAGGCAATGTGACACTGTAGCCAAATATCACCAAGTATATGTTTACCTTGTATTTGTCCATAGAATTAAAAACCATGGTGCAAAGTATATTTCTTGCTTACTTATGTGATGTCCCGCAAAAAGTTTACGTAGTAAGGAAGTCTCCATTTTCCGCTTCTGTTCTTAGAAGTTTAGGTAAATATACTCTACCAATTCCGATCACTGGTTATCAGCCATAGCGTTATAATGTCATGGTCATAGTCAACCGATACATAAAGTGTTGCCCGATACCCTAAATGCCGTGTGAAAATATTTCCCGAGGGAATAAGATCTTATCCTACGGTAAAAAATTGCCTTTGTCCGTTTCATCTATCACCATGCCACCACATTTCATCAAAATGCGTTCAGAATTTAAGGCGTGAAAGAACAACAAACAAACAGATAGACGGAGCTACTTTCGGATTTTATAATATTTGTATAGAGTATGGATACCTAGTATGTATTTTTCTTATGATCAGCAGGAAAACTGTTTCTATATTTGTTTAATTTACCAACAACAAATCATTCACAATCTTCTTCCATGCTGGCCTGTAAGCGAGAGAAAAACATAGAATGTGCCAGATGTATTTCCTCCCGGGCATGCTGAAAAAAACCAGCTAAGGGATCCGAGGGTTTCTGTATATTACAATTTAGGCGATAGGCTGACAACCTGTCTTAGATAACCCTCAAAACTTTGTCCGACGTGGCGGAACGACCTTTGTTTAGGTTGTTTACGATCTGCCTACCCCATTAAGAACAAAGGCGTGATGTATGTATGTACAAAACATTGCCATGGCCACGATTCGGCGTAGACTAGATTCAACTAACATAAAGAATATAAATATTAGATTAACTTACTTTTTTTCTCTCACTATCTATAAGAGCTATTTTTATATTATTAATTATTTAAGAATCTTTAAAAGAATACATATTTTAATTAAAACATATTTCGAGTAAATTGTAGCTGTAATGAAAAGACATGATTGCCTGCTGCCTAAAACAAATCATATCGATTCTTAAACCTTGCTTGGTAACACCTTTTACTTCGATGTGTTCCTAAAATGTCAAAGATATTTATGTTAAATAGTGATAAATATACATACATATAGTCACGCCTCTATCCCTAGTGATAAATATATTTTTATTAAATTAAAATTAACCTAATGAAACATACTTAAGTTTAAGTTTTAGTTGCTTTGAGATACTTGTCGTTAATTTTATTAAGTTTACCTATAGATTGTCTTCTGAAAGTTGTAAGCAAAATTCCGAAACTTGGTTTATTCCTAATTCTATGAATCTCAATTTCTGACCCACTGTGCAGCGTTGGCTCCGCAAGTGGCGTCGTTGCCATTCAGTGCGGGCCCGCGCGCAACGTTGCCGGTCAACGTATGAATGGGTAAATGCGAATCCGCTCCGTTGATTCCGAAATTTGTAAAAATTACATACTTATATGTATGTTTTTTAGATCTTATTTCTCGTAAACGAATTAATGAAGAAATTATATATATATTTTCCTGCTAATTATGTCGATATTCTACTTGTTGTTTACGTTACTATTAAAAAAAATATACTCATTGATGAACCATAACAACTTTATGGGTAGCTTTTATTCGCAACTCAGTTCACCGGCGGGATGGCGCGTTGGTTAGTTGGTCAGGTTTCAGCGCTGTGATTATCCGGATCGAGTCCGATCGTTGATTGAAAATACAATTTCCTTTTTGTTAGAAACATTTATTTAGTATTAGTTTTTCTTTCTTTTACTTTTTAAGGTAAATATTTTACTGTCATACTACTGTTCAATTTATTACTTTAAAGGGTATTTGAGGCCGATTTCTATTCTATTAATAAGAACCATCTTGATAAATAAAAATAGAGGCTCAAAATAGTGATAAGTGGAAGGAGGCCAGGTGAAAAAAAGTAAAAGTAACAATCGTGTAAAGCAGTTTATTAAATTTATAAATGATAGCACCTAATATGATTGTAGAGTGTACGTACTCAGCTGAGGAGACATCTGGTCAGGCCCGACGAAACAAAAGAGATCATTTCAGGAAATTATTGATAAACTTTAATAAAATCTCGCTTATTTGCACGATTCACTTACTGCAATAAATATACTAAACCACTTAAAATTCATACATAATTTCCAGAAACAATCTCATCCGTTTCGAACGGCCCTGCCCTGCAATAGCCTTTGCTGACAATACATAAGATAAGTTTCATTATTCAATCTCTTACAAATTACAAATTAAAACTGCTAATATATGTGCTCTGGCGCGGCGCAGCGTTCACTTCTCTCTTACCGCCATCTAGTAGTCTAGTAGAAAATTACGTACTTCGAACGTGCATTGTACCTACGTGGGGCCATCTGCGATCACGGCAAAATATTATGACCGAACACTTCCCGCCGTGGTCTGTCACGTGGTACCGTTGCGTCAGATTGTACTAAAATCTTGCGGCCCGCCACTCGGCCCGACTTATGGCGGACCAGTTTTGTTGTATGACATTAGGCATCTGTACTAGTATAGTATTATATTATCTGTGGTGTAGTGCAGTGGGATTAGCATCATCATCATCATCATTCGCTTGCCCTTATCCCATTTACTTGGGGTCGGCGCAGTACGTTTTCTTCTTCCATTCATCCCTGTCAGCCGTCAATTCAACACTCACACCTGTTTTAGACATATCATCTTTCACGCAGTCCATCCATCTTTTCTTTGGTCGTCCTCTCCCAACATATCCATCCACATTCAAATTAATTACCCTTTTGCCTATATGACTTTCATCCCTCCGCATAACATGGCCATACCACGCAAGACGAGCATCATGATTGTCCGAAAAGAAAAAGATTTCGTGCTTCGGAGGGCACGTTAGGCCGTCGGTCCCGGTCGCTGTCTTTGATAGTGGTCGTTACTCAAACCATGTCAGAGGCCTGATAGTTGTGCTACTAGGCGGTTTAGAAACGATGAAACCAGGGTTTATCGGATAAATAGACTTGATACCCACTCGATAGAAGAAGAAGAAGCATAATAATGTGCCGGTAGTGAAAGACTATGTAGTGGAAGTGAGAATTATTTTTCATTTAGTACAGAAATCTTATATGGTTCGACTCGACACTCACACGTAAATGTGGGCGCCACACTCGCGTTCTAATGAGTTCTAGATTTGGTTAACTTAATAATGATCTGCTGACGAGGAAAAATATGACGGGAGTAAGACGCAAAAGAAGGCGCTACCGTAAGATATCTCCGCGCAATTTTGTTGAGCATCGGAGTGTGAATCACCGGCGCATTCTTAAGCCGAGTCTCCAGCGCATAAATAATACACAAAACAGTTTTTTTGAGAGCAGGAGTCACGCCTTAATGACTTTTATTTAGGTTAGCGTAGGTTAAAATTAGGTTAAGATACAATTCAAGAAAAACTGAAGGCTAGGCTGCATAGGCTCATGTTCTTTGCCTCCCCTAATAGGAGAATATAAAAATATACCTAATCTTTGGCTGCTTTGTTTTCAATGTTTTTATTTCAGTTTTATCAAAAAGATAATAATTTATTAGATTAAAAAAATTGCGAAAAACTTCCAGCAGAGTTTTACTTTTGCTCGTCTCTAAATTCTGTTCTCAATGGCCGTGGCTGTGCCTAACAAAGACTTAGAAAGTTGTTGCCGAACTTGTCTGAATGATGTCTCCAATAGGATGTATAATATCTTCAATGTGGAGCAGAATACCGTGACTGTCGCCGAGATGCTGAACCTCTGCACATCCTTGAAGGTAGGGATTTTCATCATGCTTTCAGGACAATACACATAATGTACTTTGCATGTGGTATTCTTTGCATTCTTTGGGGTAATCTGTGAGTAGTATCATGACCAAAATAATTTGATTTTGTTGTATTCTTTCAGATTGTCAAAGAGGACGGGCTTCCTAAGCAACTTTGTGGTAGCTGCTACAATTGTTTGATGAGCTTTTATGACTTTAAAAAACTTGCAGAGAATATAGATGTACAACTTAGGAATCAGATTATAAACCACCTTGCAGAAGGAGAAGCTAAACCATCCATCAAAGTAAAGGTTGAACCTGTCACCAAACAGGAGCATGAATGTGATCTACTTAGCACTGACTTGAGCACTTTGGGAGAAAATATAAAACAAGAATTTAATTTTATAGAGAATGATGACAATTTTAAAGATGATGATTTTTCTTTTGATGATTGCAATGATTCTCTTCTAGAGGTAAAGGTTAATTTAAAATGTGAGCTTTGTTATAGAAAATTTTCCAGTCTTACAAAATTAGAACAACATCTAAAAAGGAACAGTTGTGGCACCACATTTACTTGCAGTTTCTGTTCTACAACTTTCAGAAGACATTTGAAATATATAAAGCATTTAGTTACACACAACCAAAACATAGCTGCAGCTGAAATAAACCAAAATGAGCTAAATCCTAGTTTAGAATGTTCAGTTTGTTCTGCAAAATTTAAATCTGTGAACTCCTTAGCAGCTCATATGAGGAAACATACCAAAAAAAACAGAGTTCTGGCTTGTTCTATTTGTGGAAAAGTGTTTAAGAAAGTTAGCCATGTGAAGAGGCATGAGTTGAGCCATGAAGTGAACCGTCCATTTCAATGTACTGCATGTCCAAAGAGATTCAACACGGAAAGTCTTTTGAATGAGCATCAGAATAAACACAACAAGTTGAAGCCTCACACATGTCCGATGTGTAACAAGGCGTTTGCGCACGTGTCCACTCTGTCCACTCACATCAAGGTGCACACTCGGGAGAAGCCGTTCCTCTGCCCCACTTGCGGGAAGAAGTTTGACTCCAGCACCAACCTGAACCAGCACATGCGGAGACATGCCGGTCTCAAGATGTTTGCATGTACAATGTGTCCGCGGACATTTGTCAGTAAAGGTAAGTTGAATACTTAATTCTGCAATATGAATAAGCAATCTTTGTTAACTTTTATAACTGAATGAACTCATAAAAAATATTTTCTCTTATTCCGCTTTTTAAATGTAGCTATATTTAAACATAATGTAAGCATACAAAATTATGACAATAATAAAAATTATTGTAGAGTTGCTTGCACAGATTTTCCTTTACAAATAATTTTATAGCAACATTCTCTGTTAACTTGTTACCTTTTTCTTCTTTCTTTCTTCAGGAATTATACAATTTGTTTTTATATATTTGTTGCTAAGAGTGAACAAACAGCAATTAGATTCAGTAGCATGTAGTTTCACTTCTCCATGTGCCTGGCGTCAAACACATTTTTTGATGCTGTTCCTGAAAGAAATATAAAATTAAAAGTATTTAAATGTCACCCATTCCAATTCCAATGCATTAGCGCCTTCTACAAGCCAATTTCATACCACACACGCCCCCCTGCCACCTGTCAAGACTCATTTATATTACAGTATAAAATAGGTAGACACCGTTACGACTATTTCGCCATAGGGACAGAAGATTACTATTAAGATTAAAAAATAAAAAGTTTGTTTTTTTCACTTTTGGCAACAAGCAGCATGAATTTGTTTTGTTTATAAGCACAGCACAGTCACATAACTTTTCTTATCGTCCCAAGTAGATTCGCGATAACACGCGTTTATTTGCGACACATTTTGCAAGTGGTACATTTTTGGTATTTGGTCATTTTGCGAACGAGCCTTATTTTTTTGTTGCAGGTGAATTGAATTCCCACAATATAACGCACACTCGGTCCCCCGTGTGGCGCTGCGAGACATGCGGAGCGTCCTTCTCACACAAGAAGAGCATGCAGCAACACATGCGGCGACACTCCGGCATCAAGCCGCACCAGTGCGACACCTGCCCTATGAGGTACACACTCACACACACACACACTCGGTCCCCCGTGTGGCGCTGCGAGACATGCGGAGCGTCCTTCTCACACAAGAAGAGCATGCAGCAACACATGCGGCGACACTCCGGCATCAAGCCGCACCAGTGCGACACCTGCCCTATGAGGTACACACACACACACACTCGGTCCCCCGTGTGGCGCTGCGAGACATGCGGAGCGTCCTTCTCACACAAGAAGAGCATGCAGCAACACATGCGGCGACACTCCGGCATCAAGCCGCACCAGTGCGACACCTGCCCTATGAGGTACACACACACACACACTCGGTCCCCCGTGTGGCGCTGCGAGACATGCGGAGCGTCCTTCTCACACAAGAAGAGCATGCAGCAACACATGCGGCGACACTCCGGCATCAAGCCGCACCAGTGCGACACCTGCCCTATGAGGTACACACACACACACACTCGGTCCCCCGTGTGGCGCTGCGAGACATGCGGAGCGTCCTTCTCACACAAGAAGAGCATGCAGCAACACATGCGGCGACACTCCGGCATCAAGCCGCACCAGTGCGACACCTGCCCTATGAGGTACACACACACACACACTCGGTCCCCCGTGTGGCGCTGCGAGACATGCGGAGCGTCCTTCTCACACAAGAAGAGCATGCAGCAACACATGCGGCGACACTCCGGCATCAAGCCGCACCAGTGCGACACCTGCCCTATGAGGTACACACACACACACACTCGGTCCCCCGTGTGGCGCTGCGAGACATGCGGAGCGTCCTTCTCACACAAGAAGAGCATGCAGCAACACATGCGGCGACACTCCGGCATCAAGCCGCACCAGTGCGACACCTGCCCTATGAGGTACACACACACACACACACACACACACACACACACACACACACACACGCACACACACACACACGCACACACACACACACACACACTCGGTCCGCCGTGTGGCGCTGCGAGACATGCGGCGCGTCCTTCTCACACAAGAAGAGCATGCAGCAACACATGCGGCGACACTCCGGCATCAAGCCGCACCAGTGCGACACCTGCCCTATGAGGTACACACACACACACACTCGGTCCCCCGTGTGGCGCTGCGAGACATGCGGAGCGTCCTTCTCACACAAGAAGAGCATGCAGCAACACATGCGGCGACACTCCGGCATCAAGCCGCACCAGTGCGACACCTGCCCTATGAGGTACACACACACACACACACACACACACACACACACACACACACACACACACACACACACACACACACACACACACACACACACACACACACACACACACACACACGCACACACAACAAGCTAACAAATGGCCGCAAGAGCCGTATCGAGCGCGGTAATTTACATCAGTGGCAAGCGAAGCGAGCGCGAAATTACTCGCAATTATCCGAGACATTATCAACTTCCATGGCGAGATTGTTAATCAATTTAGGTGATTCAGGTTCCTGACGAAGGACCACCTGAAGCGCCACTACCGCATCCACACGGGCGAGAAGCCGTACAAGTGCGCGCACTGCGAGCGAGCCTTCACGCAGAGCAACGACCTCGTCAAGCACAAGCGCTCGCATCTAGGAGAAAACATTTATAAGTGAGTACCGAACTAAATCGCAGGCTAGGGAAAAACCCATACATGCATACATATAATCACGCTTTTGTCCCTAATGGGGTAGGCAGAGCGTAAACGACCTAAACAATGGTCGTTCCGCCACGGCTGACAAAATTTTGAGGGTTATATAAGATAGATTTTTAGGTACATTAAATAAAAAAATAAAAAAGATATTTATTGCAGTAATGACACCTCTAAGCCGGTTTATGCCCGGGAGTAAATGCAGCTGCCACATTTTATGTTTTTGTTTAGCTCCCAGTCTAGCGTGGAAGGAACTAGTACATTACTCTAAAGGCCGAAAAAAGCAATGTATGGTCGAGTAAATTTATGTAAACGAAACCATACCTACATTGCTATCGATTCGTGAAGGGCACAACTTAAGGTGGCGGTACTAGCCAAGTGTCACCCCATTAGTGTAATAAAACACAATTCACCAAAAACGCAGTGAATCTATAAACTGATCCAACAGAATAAAGTTATAGTAATAAAGGTAATTTAGAACCTTATAAATTAACGATTCATTGCTCGTTGTAGCAACAGGTAGAAAAATTGCCGTTGGTGGCAGTTATTCGCAATTCTTCTTCCTATTACTACAACGAACTATGAATCGCTAATTCGTAAGGTTCTAAATTATCTTAATTACTATAACTTGATTCTGTAGGACTGGTTTTTCAATTCACTACTTGTTTAGTGAATTATGATTTTTCACTAATGGGGGCGGCACTTGGCTAGTATCGTCACTTTAACTAAATCTTGACTAAAATTATTGCCGTCCCTTTCTTTCCTCTCGTGATAGAAAATGACAAGTATAGACCTATATTAGTTAAGTCGTGATTTTTGCAACTACGAATTGCTGCTATTGCTATTTCGGCTGAGAGGAGTATAGTACTCTTCTCGCATTTTGCGAGGAAACAACAACAATACATAAAAAATGTGCATGGCATATTCCATTCATTCAGACGTTATTTATATTTCCCATTCTGCCTTTAAAAAAATATTTACATACATACATAAAATCACGCCTTTATCCCTTACGGGGTAGGCAGAGCGTCAAACTCCTCGTAAAAGGCGCTTTCGCCACGTCTGACAAAAATTGAGGGCAATTTTAGATTGTAATGTGTATTGCTATAGTGACAGGTTGCCAGCCCATCGCCTAAATTACAATACACTGTAACCCTCGAGTCCCTTTTAAAAAAGTATTTTGTGAACTTAAATACACCTAATCCATACTAGTGCATACTTTAAAGACTTCGCGTAGCGGTCTGTAATAGTCATTACTGTCGTTTGGTGAAATTGCCCGCCGCTACGAACTCGAGTACCGTAAAGAGGGAATGTATGGTTTATTTTGAAGCTTGTTCCGAGCAAGTGGGAGAACATGTAAACCTGGTGTAAACAGCGCCCCGCAAACTGATACTGGTTCAGTCAATGATACTGAACAACTTCAAAAAGGATTTTTTTACAGGAAGTGAAAAAAAATAATGGCTTTTCCATTCAAAATCACCTCGATCGGACAATTTGTATACAAAATCCATTTTTCTTTTTTCACTTGTGAAATATCCTGGTGGAAGTTATTCAGTTTCATTGAATGAGCAACCCTATCAGCTTGGGGGCGCTGTCCTTTACCATGGGGTCCCATCCGGAACAACAGTAAATAGCTTTTACAAAATATCAGCAGATGGCGCTACGAGTAAGACGGGCAGGTCATTCTAAATAAAAGTTTACATAAAGCAAGTTTTTTGTTTCTAAAGCCAGCAAATAAATTGTTTAATAAATAATTCTGATTACCCTGAGCATTAAAAATCGTATAATATGCTCATTTTTAAAAAGTTTTAGATTAAAAGTTTCTTTTCAGCGGCTACTCTAGCGACACCCACACAGGAGTGTCAAGGATATGAAGTTTTTCGACTTTCGCTCAAACCCTAAACACATACAGGTAGTACCAACCATTCACCAATAGATGTCACTGGTACAATTATCGATCCACAGATGAAATTAATATACCTACATCGAGCGGTTGCCGTTTATGTGATATGACTTTACTTTTAGAGACGCTCGCACATTGAATTATGAAAAAAACAATAAAACAAAAATTAAAGTATGAATATTGTATCTTATTTATAAAACTCACTTGCTTTCCGCCCCGCGTTTTCACCCGCGATTAAATGAATTTTCTCGCGGAAATAAAGTATTTCTCTGCGTTAACGGTTAGCCTGTTGCTATGTCACTCATACATATATACACATATATAATCACGACTTTATCACGCCTAATGGGGTATGCAAAGCGTAAACGACCTAAACAAAGGTCGTTCCGACATGTCTGACAAAGTTTTGAGGGTTATTTAAAGATAGATTTTAATTTTTAGGCAGTTTCATGTAGTGACAGGTTGCCAGCTCATCGCCTGAATTGCAATATACTGAAACCCTCGGATTGCTCAGCTGTTTATTCCAGCATGCCCGAGAGGAAATTCGGCTTGGAGGAAATGTTATCGGCAGTGATCGGAATAGGTAGAGTATATTTACCTCAACTTCTAAAAAGAAGAGAGGAAAATGGAGACTTCCTTACTACTAAAACTTTTTCGGGACATCTTGCGGGACATCACATAAGTAAGCTAGAAATATACTTTGAACCATGGCATTTAATTCTATGGACAAATACAAGCTAAAAATATACTTGGTGATTTTCGGCTACAGTGTCACATTGCCTAGATATTTTGAATTAAAGATTCTCTTACTTTATAGCTTTAAAACGGCTGTGTGTAGGAAAAAATGTTAAGGGAAAAAATTATCGCGTAATTTGTGTTCTATAATTTCTTTATAGGTGTCAACATCGTTGGAGTTATAGAAACCAAGATATTTACGAAAAACCGTTTTAACGATATCTGACAGTTTTAATATTATGGACGATGTTAGTTATGTTTTAAGCTGGTCAACAAATCAGATAATTCAAAATAAATTTGAAAAAGTTTTAAACAGAATTCCGGACTACGATTTTATTACAACGATAAGTGAAAAAATTGTAAAGGGAATCGAAGTAGATGACGAAGTATTTTTTAAATATGCTCCTCTTACATCTGTAGATGTTGAAAGGTCCTTTTACACCTATTAGTGGATTTTAAGTGTAAAAAGGAATAGACTTAAACCGGAAAATATAGAAAAAATAATGCTCATCTACTTCAATCCCCTGCAAGAAAGCAATATTTCGTCAGTATCTTCAGATTCTGTCACTGAAGACGAAGACATTAACGACATATAAAATATATTATTTTTTAAGTAAAATTAATCGCGTTTACGATGTACCTTACGTGATCAGGTTTTTTGGACTGCATTACATGAATAATTGTCTACTTTAATAAGAACAAGCTTTATTTTAAATTTTATTGGTTCTTTCATTTATACCTTACATACATACATATACATACAATCACGCCTTTATCCCTTACGGGGTAAGCAGAGCGTTTAACGCCTCGTAAAAGGCGCTTTCGCCACGTCTGACAAAAATTGAGGGCAATTTTAGATTGTAATATGTATTGCTTTAGTGACTGGTTGTCAGTCCATCGCCTAAATTGCAATATACTGGAACCCTCAGATCCCTTATCTGGTTTTTACAGCATGCCCGGGAGGAAATGCAGCTGGCACATTCTATGTTTTTATTTCGCTCCCAGTCCAACATGGAAGAAAGAATATATATATACCTTAAGTTACAAAAAACAAATTTAATTTTTATCATTAAAAACTACAAAAAACAAAATTCATATTTCTCTTTCATATTCATATTATGATTGTATCTGGCATACTAAATATTTTGCCGATATTTAACTGAGATTTGGTTCAAGTTGGCTGGCGTCAACCGTGTGACGTTTGAACATGAAATAAATATAAAACAAAATATTACATTACCAAGACACATTGATCTAAAGATTGCGATTTGGTCGTTTGGCCATAGATAACCGGTCAAAAAGGGCCTACTATTCCTCTATTATGTGGCGTATAGTCACGTTTAATACAGAAATGCACAAATTCAAGCCTCATTTCCTATTGTTCGATTATTTTATGACTTGCTTTATTTGCATTTGATTTTATCTTGCAAAGATGACGGTTCGAAATTCGGAAACAAATTCCATTCATTTAAAGCACGTGTTTTTTCAGTGTTTTTTTTTACCTGGAATCACTTTTCAGGTAAAAATAATTAGTGCAAGCCTTTTGACAATTGAGCTTCTTTTGTGTAGTTCTATTTAATCGCTTTGTTTACGAAGTTTTTGTTTATTTGTGAATAAACAGCACTTATTTAAAAGCATATTACTATCAGTGCAAGCCTTCTAACAATTAAAATTACTTTGTGTGTTTTATATCATACTCTTTACGGCGTTGTTATCAATGTTTGACTAAGAGGAACTTATTAATAGCATCGGTTTATCTTAATCGAACCCAGGACTTTTCACAGATTTATTTCGGCGTACGAAATGGTGCCTTAAAAAAACCAACCAGGAATATAAGCTATTCAAGGTCAAATGTAAAAATAAAACAATTTTTCGTAAATATCTTGGATTCTGTAGCTCGTACGATGTTGACACCTATGGAGAAATTATACAGCACATAATTTGCGTAATTTTTTCATCAATATTTTTTTTCCTACACACAGCAGTTTTAAAGCTATAAAGTAAGAAAATCTTGAATTAAAAATATCTAGGCAATGTGACACTGTAGCCAAATATCACCAAGTATATGTTTACCTTGTATTTGTCCATAGAATTAAAAACCATGGTGCAAAGTATATTTCTTGCTTACTTATGTGATGTCCCGCAAAAAGTTTACGTAGTAAGGAAGTCTCCATTTTCCGCTTCTGTTCTTAGAAGTTTAGGTAAATATACTCTACCAATTCCGATCACTGGTTATCAGCCATAGCGTTATAATGTCATGGTCATAGTCAACCGATACATAAAGTGTTGCCCGATACCCTAAATGCCGTGTGAAAATATTTCCCGAGGGAATAAGATCTTATCCTACGGTAAAAAATTGCCTTTGTCCGTTTCATCTATCACCATGCCACCACATTTCATCAAAATGCGTTCAGAATTTAAGGCGTGAAAGAACAACAAACAAACAGATAGACGGAGCTACTTTCGGATTTTATAATATTTGTATAGAGTATGGATACCTAGTATGTATTTTTCTTATGATCAGCAGGAAAACTGTTTCTATATTTGTTTAATTTACCAACAACAAATCATTCACAATCTTCTTCCATGCTGGCCTGTAAGCGAGAGAAAAACATAGAATGTGCCAGATGTATTTCCTCCCGGGCATGCTGAAAAAAACCAGCTAAGGGATCCGAGGGTTTCTGTATATTACAATTTAGGCGATAGGCTGACAACCTGTCTTAGATAACCCTCAAAACTTTGTCCGACGTGGCGGAACGACCTTTGTTTAGGTTGTTTACGATCTGCCTACCCCATTAAGAACAAAGGCGTGATGTATGTATGTACAAAACATTGCCATGGCCACGATTCGGCGTAGACTAGATTCAACTAACATAAAGAATATAAATATTAGATTAACTTACTTTTTTTCTCTCACTATCTATAAGAGCTATTTTTATATTATTAATTATTTAAGAATCTTTAAAAGAATACATATTTTAATTAAAACATATTTCGAGTAAATTGTAGCTGTAATGAAAAGACATGATTGCCTGCTGCCTAAAACAAATCATATCGATTCTTAAACCTTGCTTGGTAACACCTTTTACTTCGATGTGTTCCTAAAATGTCAAAGATATTTATGTTAAATAGTGATAAATATACATACATATAGTCACGCCTCTATCCCTAGTGATAAATATATTTTTATTAAATTAAAATTAACCTAATGAAACATACTTAAGTTTAAGTTTTAGTTGCTTTGAGATACTTGTCGTTAATTTTATTAAGTTTACCTATAGATTGTCTTCTGAAAGTTGTAAGCAAAATTCCGAAACTTGGTTTATTCCTAATTCTATGAATCTCAATTTCTGACCCACTGTGCAGCGTTGGCTCCGCAAGTGGCGTCGTTGCCATTCAGTGCGGGCCCGCGCGCAACGTTGCCGGTCAACGTATGAATGGGTAAATGCGAATCCGCTCCGTTGATTCCGAAATTTGTAAAAATTACATACTTATATGTATGTTTTTTAGATCTTATTTCTCGTAAACGAATTAATGAAGAAATTATATATATATTTTCCTGCTAATTATGTCGATATTCTACTTGTTGTTTACGTTACTATTAAAAAAAATATACTCATTGATGAACCATAACAACTTTATGGGTAGCTTTTATTCGCAACTCAGTTCACCGGCGGGATGGCGCGTTGGTTAGTTGGTCAGGTTTCAGCGCTGTGATTATCCGGATCGAGTCCGATCGTTGATTGAAAATACAATTTCCTTTTTGTTAGAAACATTTATTTAGTATTAGTTTTTCTTTCTTTTACTTTTTAAGGTAAATATTTTACTGTCATACTACTGTTCAATTTATTACTTTAAAGGGTATTTGAGGCCGATTTCTATTCTATTAATAAGAACCATCTTGATAAATAAAAATAGAGGCTCAAAATAGTGATAAGTGGAAGGAGGCCAGGTGAAAAAAAGTAAAAGTAACAATCGTGTAAAGCAGTTTATTAAATTTATAAATGATAGCACCTAATATGATTGTAGAGTGTACGTACTCAGCTGAGGAGACATCTGGTCAGGCCCGACGAAACAAAAGAGATCATTTCAGGAAATTATTGATAAACTTTAATAAAATCTCGCTTATTTGCACGATTCACTTACTGCAATAAATATACTAAACCACTTAAAATTCATACATAATTTCCAGAAACAATCTCATCCGTTTCGAACGGCCCTGCCCTGCAATAGCCTTTGCTGACAATACATAAGATAAGTTTCATTATTCAATCTCTTACAAATTACAAATTAAAACTGCTAATATATGTGCTCTGGCGCGGCGCAGCGTTCACTTCTCTCTTACCGCCATCTAGTAGTCTAGTAGAAAATTACGTACTTCGAACGTGCATTGTACCTACGTGGGGCCATCTGCGATCACGGCAAAATATTATGACCGAACACTTCCCGCCGTGGTCTGTCACGTGGTACCGTTGCGTCAGATTGTACTAAAATCTTGCGGCCCGCCACTCGGCCCGACTTATGGCGGACCAGTTTTGTTGTATGACATTAGGCATCTGTACTAGTATAGTATTATATTATCTGTGCCTTTACACTCGGTATTGTATTTTTAGGCTGTTGTCGCCCTGTGTTGTCCTTGCGGAGAGCACACTATACAAATATTCATTATTGCACATAAACAACACATTGTACAGGAACAAACATTACAAAACAAACAGAGTACAATTAGGCGACCTTATTGCTAGGGTAGCAATTTGTGCCAATCAACATTTGGGTAAAGGAGTAGTTTGCTAATATTATGCGGGGTAGTGCAGTTACTATTCTTATGACAACCTGTCACTACAGCAATATACAGATCTATCTTATACTACCCTCAAAACTTGTCAGACATGGCGGAACGACCTTAGTTTGGTATGTTGACGCTCTGTCTACCCCATTAGGGATACACGCGTGATAGTATGTATGTATAAATTAGCGAGTGTTTCTTCCCCCAGATGCACGGAGTGCGCGGAGGGCTTCCGACTCAAGAGCGAGCTGCGCCAGCACGAGACGCAGCATTACGTCATCACACGCACACACGCGCACGCGCACGCACACGCGCCCGCCGTCACTCTACACGGCGACGCGCACGCACACGACGATGCCGCGCACGCTATTGGCCGAGCTGACGGTAAACAAAACAAACTTGAAACTGAAGATAAGTAAATAATTCATGTTAAATTTTACAAGTTTTATTAAGTATATGTTTATGTTTTAAGATGAATATTAAGTGAATAATTCATGTTATTTAATTTTAAAAGTTTTATTAAGTATGTTTATGTTTTTAAGATGAATATAAAATAAAGTTATTATTTTTGTATTTAAATTTTTCACTTTAGTCCTTATTTAATAGTGCGTCCCGTACGAATGTATTTTTTTATTTTCGTAACATATTTAAATAAATATATAAAAAAAAGTTAAAACAAGCATAATACCTACCACTTATTATTATTTGCTCATGAAGATCTTTCGTTTGATACCCTACACAATAAATAAATTAAATATTATGTTTTTTAATTATAAAAAATAATCTTGACGTCATATAACAGTGATCCGAAGGGCTATTTGATTTGGAAAAATTGTATTTGTAAAGAAAGAAGGAAAGTAATTTTATTTTGCTCCACAACAAAATAACAACATGTTACAAAATTAAACTTATCCTAAAATAGAAATTATATTGTGTAATGGGAACAAAAATGGTCTCCACTCAGCATATGTGCAGGAAGCAGAAACTACCTACAGCTGGTATTCTGTGAATCCAAAATGAAATGAAATGTGGACAGCAAACTTGTTTCCATCATTCAATATTACAAGTAGGTTATAATGATACAACTAAATTCAGATACAAACTAATAAACATTAGACTTAAATGAGATCTATAAAAAATATTTTAAATTTGCAAAAATTATAATAATAAAAAAAATATATATAAATATTCACACTACTAGACCGATATTAAATACCGTATTAGTTTGCCCCAGTGCAACAGCTTGTGGAAAAATATTTTGTACTTGAAGTAAAAATTTCTTGAAGTTAAGTTTAAAACTGGATATGGAGGATGTAACACCCATTTCACCACAACCAATACATAAGTAAAATCAATATCAATCAAGCAATTATAAAATTACATGCCTTACATGCCTTATCTGCTCTAGGTCCCATCAAAACGGCCTATTTTAGAACGATACCAATTTAAAATGCGACAACCGGTCACATTTTGTTCAAGCATTAATATAATAAATACAAAATACAATAATCCCGGTTGTCGGAGAAAATAAAAAAGATATAATAAACAAGGGGAGGCCTTTGCCTAGCAGTGGGACGACCTATAGGTTATAAAAAAAGAATAATAATAAATAAATAAACATACATGCATACATATAATCACGCCTTTATCCCTAATGGGGTAGGCAGACCGTAAACGACCTAAACAAAGGTCGTTTCGCCACGTCTGACAAAGTTTTAAGGTTTTTTTTTAGATAGATACATACATACATACATAAAATCACGCCTTTATCCCTTACGGGGTAGGCAGTGCGTTAAACGCCTCGTAAAAGGCGCTTTCGCCGCGTCTGACAATAATTGAGGGCAATTTTAGATTGTAATGTGTATTGCTATAGTGACAGGTTGTCAGCCCATCGCCTAAATTACAATACACTGTAACCCTCTAGTCCCTTTTGCTGACTTCTACAGCATGCCCGGGAGGAAGGGCAGCTGGAACATTCTATGTTTTTCTATCTCTCCCAGTCCAGCATGGAAGTCAGTTTAGATAGATTTGTATGTATATTGCTTTAGTGATAGGTTGTCAGCCCATCGCCTAAATCACAATATACTAAAACCCTCAGATCCCTTAGCTGGTTTTTACAGCATGCTCGGGAGGAAATGCAGCTGGCACATTCTATGTTTTTCTCTCTTTCCCAGGCCAGCATGGAAGTGCATAAATAAATAAATAAATCGTTTATTCACTTTGGCAGTACAGTTTTACAAGTTTAACAAAATCTGCCAAACTATACAATATTTTGTTGGCAGAAGTGGCTCCCTATTACATTACAAACTGTTTTTTTCTATAAGAACTCTTGACTCCACCGGATTCCCGTCGTTCGTAAGAGCGGCTCTCCCACTATACTCGAAAAACAAGATGATAGCTGCGACAGATACCCAAGGAAAACAAAAGAAAATATCCATACATACACATAATCACGCCTTTATCCCTAATGGGCAGAGCATAAAAGACCTAAACAAAGGTCGGTCATTAAGATAGATTTGTAGGTTATTGCTGTAGTGACAGGTTGTCAGCCTATCGCCTAAATTGCAATACTTATGCAGAAATCCTCGGATCCCTTAGCTGATTTTTACAGCATGCCCGGGAGGAAATGCAGCTAGCACATTCTATATTTTTCTCTCGCTTCCAGTCCGGCATGGAATAATGTAAATGCATAGAAATGGCATCTACTGTCACAGCTACCATCTTAAGGCAGATTTCGAAGGATGTAGTTTTTACAAAGTATCGAGTGTCACATCTTAACCCTATTAAGATAAAAACATTTTATTGACAGCACTTAAAATATAAATATCTGGGTAATAAATGACGTGTAGGTATCTACGACAATACATAGATAGGTAAATACAGTGATAGGTAGTGGGCAAAAGTATCTGCCATGATGGCTAGATGCCGCATTTCCGCGTCGTTTCCCAGATTCCCCACAGATGTTTATTCTGCACAAACATGTCTGAGAACGTTTCCAGTGAGTGTGTGGAAAAGATCCATTAATGTTCCTGGGTATCAGGAGAGTTCAGGTATGTACTTATTAAGCATTGAGTACCACAGTTAAGGTGGTAAAATAGCATAGCTCAAGATAACTGTCTCTATCATCCCTGGTGTCAGAGTTTTTAAATCGACTAATAGCGCAGCTAATAGGCGTCTGACATGGTTTATGTAACGACCACTATCAAAGACAGCTACCGGGACCGACGAAGCCTTGACGTGCCCTCCGAAGCACCTCCCTCAATAGTAATAAATTAATTGTTCCTGAAATACAATCATTTTCATGAATATTATTCGTTTTGCAACAATCTCAACTAATTCTTCATTTTATAATCTTAGTTTATGTTAGTGTCAATATTATTTCTGTATGTTTCCCTATCATGAGTAAAATACAAAAATAAATAAAAATCATATAATAATTCACAGTAATCTTAAAAGCTATGTATTACAAATGTGCTAAAAGTAGTCACTTTTATCTTTTTTTGGGTAATACAAAGCTTAAATCCTCATTATGAATTATTACTTACTAACCGGGACACAATTAATGTAAAACTGATGGCGCCACTGTCGCAGCTCCCGAGCCACCTTAAGAACCGATTTACCTTCTGTCGACATGACAAAGAATTCAGCGTAAAATGACGCTTTAGCATTGACTTAACATTTATAGATTAACTATTTTTGGGTATATTATAATATTCTATGCTTGTGTACTTCCATGCTGGCGATATTTCAAAAATAAATGATATACGTGATGGTTATTTAGTAAAATTTCTAAAACTACTATTTAATTATGTTGTCATATCTAATAGCTTCATGCTGCTGAGATGCGAATCTCCGATGGATGTGTGGAGTAACAAGAATGGAAAAGGTTGGGAATGAGTACATAAGAGGAAGCTTGAAAGTTGCCCCCATAACAGATAAAATGAGAGGAAATCGGCTTGCGTGGTATGGACATGTAATGCGGAGGGATGAAAGTCATACAGGTAAAAGGGTTTTGAATTTGAATGTTGACGGATATGTTGGGAGAGGACGACCAAAGAAAAGATGGATGGACTGTGTGAAAGATGATATGTTGAAAACAGGTGTTAATGTCGATCTGACGGCTGACAGGGATGAATGGAAGAAGAAAACATACTGCGCCGACCCCAAATAATGGGATAAGGACAAGGGAATGATGATGTCATATCTAATAGCTAAAAGTTATTTTAGAAACAAGATCTTCGATTAAAAGACCTTTGTTTACCTTTATTCTAAAAGTTGGAAATACTATAGAGGCCGGGAGTGACGGTTTAAAGTGCCCTCCGAAGCACGAAATCCGTTTTCTTCTAGACAATCAGGTGGATACAGCCTTCATTGTCCTAACCAAACTGAGGAAAATCTCACAAAGTGATAAATAGACAAATATATAACTTTGTGTTCCCCCCTGGGAATCGAACCCAGGACTTCCGGATCGGGGAGCCCATGGCTCAGACCACTAAACCACTGAGGCAGTAAATCTTGTGTAATCAGCCCTGCGAATGATGTACCTACTTATTTGTTTAACATCAGGGGTAGCAAACATTGAGATGAGCCACCTGGACAGCTCAGTTCCGGGTATACCGGACTTCTACCGGGGCAAGTCCGTCTTCATCACCGGAGGACCTGGATTCATGGGGAAAGTAGGTGCTTTATATTTCTAACAATATTATAGTCATCATCTCCCCTTAATCAGCTTTACGGGGTTAGCTACCTAATCTAGAGGGTTGAACGATGGTTACCTTTATCCTGTTATTTATACAGAGCGCAACTGCTATCTGATCTCCGCAACCCAGAAGGGAAACCAGACTCAATCCTAGGTTAGGCCATGGACGAATTAGGCTTATGCCAGGTTAGTGGCCAACCCAGCTGTCAAAGTTTTCAAGTCGCCAATGCTAAGCAATGGTGACATGGTTTAACGACTAATATCAAATATATTAACCGAGATCAACGGCTTAACGTGCCTTCTGAAGCACGGTACACTCGAGTGTATAACACCACTACCGGTCACCCAACCATGGCCTGGCCATGACCACGGCGATGGCTGCTTAACATTCGTTATCGGATTGAATAAGCACTAACCATTTGACCAAAGAGCGCTTCCTCAATAGAGACCACAACATCCAAAATTAAAGTATCATTCTCTAAGGATAGAATGAAGCTGGAATGATGCCTTCACTTTGAATGTTGGGGTTTGGCCATGTTTTGGGCTAATTGCATTATTCTAACCAAACTGGGGAATGCAAGGAAAAATGTCACAAAGTGATAAATTACCAGATATCAACTTTGTGTACCCAGGTGGGTCTTCAGAATCGAACCCAGGTGCCCAGGTCTTCCAGACTTAGGTCATAGAATATATAATAGTACTACATACTTAGGTCAATTGACTGTACATCCGAGTTTACCAGGTTCTTGTGGAAAGACTTCTGGCTACGTGTCCTGACGTTGGCAACCTCTACCTACTGATGAGAGAAAAGAAAAACCTCAGTCCTGGACAACGTCTGGAGCAGCTGAAACAGAGTAAGGTAATTTTATGTTCACTTTGTTAGGGTTTATAAACTACCCCATGGATTGGATCAGGTTGCCTGTCTATGAGGTGTTATATATATATATATATACTTATTTATTTCAGTTATATTTATATAGAGTATTTCATATATTTATAGGTATTATAATTTATTTACTTATTGTATGATCGTAGTATAGTGTAATTAAGTAGGTATATTCTTATTTACTGTTCATGTACCTAATTTGTATTCATATTGTGCACGTCTTATCCGCTTTACGTTTTATGCTGTCTCACTTCTTAGGTCTGCTGTAAGACATTTCATTTTAGAAATAAGCAGTACCTGTTGTGTCTTGATTCCTATGTAATTGTTCTGTGTATGTTTCTGTGTACAATAAACTGTTAAATTAAAATTAAATTAATTTGACCGACTCTCCCACCTCCTCCCACGGTCCTACCGACCTCTCGCTCATCAGGACCGTGTCAGACCGAAACAACGGGACGTACAGGGGACTTACAAAGCATACGGTAAAGCACTGCCTGAATTCTCTATCCCTACTAAAAAAAACTGACTTGAGTGTCCCCTGTCGCACTCTTCCCTTTCTGGGACAGGACAATTCGTCGCACTCTCCCCACTCTGGAGCAGGACTTCACAGCACGGCTCCTATCTTCTTCCTTTTTCCTCCGATCGCCTCTCGATCCCTACTCTCCTCACAGCTTAATCGCTTCTCGATTCTCCATTTTCATCAGTTGGTACATCCTTTTGACCGACTAGTGCCGATAGCAAATAACGATGGCCAGAGCAAACGTAATTGCTTCAGATGGGAATTCAGACAAGATTCCGACCTTCAATGAAAATGCGGGGTAGACCCACAGACCATGTCCTATTTGATAGCTTGCTCCACATGCCCCACCACTTGCTCGCGAGAGCAGTTAATGCAGGCAACCGACAACGCAGTCAGGGTTGCGGACTACTGGGCTAAAGAAATTTAAAGAAAAAAAAAGACAAGGTGTTGTCTTGTCATCGACACGATAGAAGAAGTGCCGATAGCTGATAACCATGAGAGTGGTAGCATTTAGTGTAAAGACACTTTGGCCTTTGTGATGACTGTGAGAGAAAACGAAACGCATCGGTTCGTCGTTTGTTGACCACTGTTTCGTCTTGATTTCGACTCATCAGATGCGGAAGTGTCCGCACCGATAGCATTTGTCTGTTGAAAACATCCCCTGAGGCTCGGTTGCGTGGTGTGAAGATACCTCCAATATGTCTAATACGATAAGTAATCGTAACACATGGCTGATAAAGGTGCAATAAAATAATGCACTCTAAGCTTTCGATCACGCGCTCACGCACTTTCTTAAAATACCGCCATATTATATGAGCTACTCTGAGATAGTACGTATACACTGAACTACTATTATATCAATGTACGTATGTATATTATTTGCTGGGTAAATATTTCAGTTATTCGAGGTTCTCCGAGCGAAGAATCCTCGCCAGCTCAACAAGATAGTCGCCATCAGCGGAGACGTCAGCAAACCACAGCTCGGCTTCTCCGCGGATGATCGGGAGAAACTCAAGGAGGTGAGGAATATCCTAAGAAATAAGATTGTAACTTTCTGTTTCTTTACTTCCATGCTGGCCTGGGAGCGAGAGTTAAACATAGAATGCGCCAGCTGCATCTCCTCTCGGGCATGCTGTAATAATCGGCTATGGGATCCGAGGGTTTCTGTATATTGTAATTTAGGCAATGGGCCGACAACCTGTCACTACAGCAATATACCTACAAATCTATCTTAAATAACCCTGAAAACTTTGTCAGACGTGGCGGAACGACCTTTGTTTAGGTCGTTTACGCTCTGCCTACCCCATTAGGGAAAAAGGCGTGATTATATGTATGTATGTATTCACTTGTAGTTCTAAGGTTTTCAACCTAGATGCTATCGAGGAAAATTAAAATTATCTTATCTTAATGCCTCCTTAGACAACGGAAGGCCGTGTTGCTCTTAGTTTGGCTCCGTTTGTACAACTCAATCTAAGGCCCGTAATTATAATCAGCTCTTGAGACTGACAGCAAGTTGGAGATCGTATCAGAAATGTCATTTCAGTACAAAACGAACTGTCAAACCTACACTCAAGATTGCTCTCAATCTAGAGATTGCTTTATAAATACGACCCTAATTAGCTACTCTCTATCTATCTACAGCAGGGATGGGCAACCTTTTGTATGTCGCGGGCTAGATTTGTCGATATTAATGAAGTCGCGGGCCGTATTAACATGGGTCATAAGAAGTACCCCCTATCTATACCCTCCAAATAAATGGATTGAACTCTAAAGTAAAGTGTAGTCTATTGTATTGCTTCCTGTAAAGAAATTATGGAAGTCCCGCGCGAAGCGTAACAGTTATAGTTATGTATTTTATAGTCATATGGGGAATATATCGCGAGCGAAGCAAGCGCGTTTTTGTTGTACTAAATAGAGCAAGTACTGAAACACTTCCTCATCCAAGGCATTTTGCCCGTTCTGTCGTCCTATGACGTCATCGCATTTTTATGACGACGTTTTTACTGGTTTTGAACGCTTCTTAAAAATCCTTTCAAGGGCTGGATTGAAAGCCTTGGCGGACCGAATCTACAGCATTATATTCTGTCTAAGTCTCATCTCATCGTAGTCCCATCCCTGTATCTATCAATATCGTCTCATCACTCTTCCTAATTATCGATCTCAATCCCAACCCAATATGGGGTTTAAGGGACAGCGTTCCGCAAACTGATAGGGGTTGCTCAGCTCAGTCAACGAAACTGAACAACTATAACCAGGTTTTTTTTTCAGGAACCGAAATAAAAATTTTGGGATTCCATACAAATTATCTGATCGAGGTGGTCATTTTGTATGGGGAGGATATTTTTTTTACATCCCTTGAAAGAATTTCCCGGTGAAAGTTGTTTAGTTTTGTTGTGACTGAGCAACCCCTATCAGATTGCGGGACGCTGTCCCTTACACCCAGTATACTTTCAATTTATTCACCAACCCAGGTGTCGGTGATCTTCCACGCGGCAGCATCATTATCGATGATGGAACCTTTGAAGGACTCTGTACCCAGCAACCTTCGACTCACGATGGATCTACTGGCCCTGGGAGACACGCTTCCTAAACTTGAAGTAGGTACATACAGTCGCATACATTATTTTTCGATGACATACATACGTTACCTACATTATGTCTGGGATATTACTTCTTACATGCTGAACTGGGAGCGATAGAAAATTGTAGGTACTTAGAATGCTGCTTCTCGAGCTCAGCAAAGAGATTCGAGGATTTCATTGTATTGTAATTTTGGTAATGCCCTTGTTGACATCACTTTCGATCGACGAAATCGCTTATTAATAGGTGTTTTTGCTCTGACTACCCCATAAGGGATGAAGGCGGGACTTTATGCAAGTTTGTATGGTATATCTGGGACCTCACTTGAGTTTGCCACAACACTTCTCCATGCCGCTCTAATCCAGGCTCTATCTTGGGCACGATGGATCTTGGTCTTTAGAGCCTTCATTGTAGTTCCGAAAACAGTGACCTAAAATCGTTTATATCCTCTTTCCTTCCATACTTCCAGCGGAAATAGTAAAGTCCAATGATGGAATCACTTATTTAATTTTAGGTTTTTATGCATGTCTCGACCATATACAGCAACGAAGATTTGACCAGGATTGAGGAGAAAGTGTACCCGCCTCCAATGGAGCTGACAACTCTTCTTGATTTGATGGAAAGCCAGGATTTGGATAAAAAGCAGGAGAAAAAGTAAGTAAAGGTAACCTGATCTTCCACTAAAACTACTACCTGACAAGGTGTCCACTCTGGGTGTAAGGGACAGCATTCCGCACACTAATAAGGATTGCTCAGTCAACGAAACTAAACAACTTTTACAAAGAAATGCTTTCAGAAAATGTTGTAAGATTTTTCTCGTTTCTTAAAAGAATTTCTGGTGAAAGTTCTGTTAAGGTGACTGTTTCTTGAATAGTTTATTAATAACGGTTTGGCACTTGACTCTAGTCTAGGTTACAGAGACAGTATCCACAGGACGAGAGAGAGACAGAATCAGCTATGAAGTGAGTTCACCCAGAAGATGCCTGTAGTGAACAGGCAACAGCGTAACTTAAGTGTTAAGTGTTGAATAAAAAAACATTTATTTGTCACCCGATTAATATGTACAAGCATAATTTGACATAAATCTTATATAGGGTGAAAGAGACAGCGTCTCGCGTCTCGGTTGCTCAGTCAAGAAAACTGAACATCTATCAGCAGGATCTTTTTTTCAAGATTTGAATAAAATATGAACTCTCCATTCCAAATAATCAAAATATAGAATTCCTGTTCATTATTCAAAATATTGGATGGGAAGATCATATTTTATTTCAAATCTTGAAAAAAAAAGATTCTTATTACCAATTTTTTATAAGGCCTCAAAGTTGAATACCACCACAGCGCTGATCTTCCGCGGTTGTATTATCATGTAGTTTGCTTGTTGTCAGGATAATGGGAGTAAAGTCCAATAGCTACGTGTTCACCAAGGCGATGGCGGAGCACGAGGTCCTCAAACATGGATGCTCCAACTTCGCCATCGGCGTGTTCAGACCTGGCATAGGTAAAACATAGTTTTATAGATACATATAATCACGTCTTTTTCCCTAATGGGGTAGGCAGAGCATAAACGACCATCTACATAATAAACGAAAGGTCGTTCCGCCACGTTTGACAAAGTTTCGAGGCTTATTTAAAATAGATTTGCAGGTATTCTCGTTTTTCTCTCGTTTCCAGTCCAGCATGGAAGGCTATATATAATTATAGTACAAATAATTTTATAATTTACCTTCACACACATTCTTCTTACACACAAAAAAAAATGGAAACAAACAAAGCATAGCTGATGCTTTTTAAAATTTCACACATCTACTAATTACGTAATCTACATTCGAACTCCCGCACACATAAAGTGCAGAATACAATGGGACCAGAGTAACCGCCAAGTAGTAGGTGTTGTTCACGTATTGTTTCTAGTTTAAGGAAGTTTGTTTCTCGTACTTTAGAAATAAAATAGCACTGTGTTTACATAAAAAATAAAAACGTGTAAATGATTATACTACACATACATATAATCACGCCTTTATCCCTAATGGGGTAAGCTGACCGTGAATGACGTAAACAAAGGTCGTTCCGCCGCGTCTGCCAAAGTTTAGCGAGTTATTTAAGATAGATTTTTAGGTATATTGCTGTAGTGATAGGTTGTCAGCCCATCGCCTTAATTGCAATATACAGAAACCCTCGGATCCCTTGGCTGGTTTTTAGAGTATGCTCGGGAGGAAATGCAGCTGGCACATTCAATGTTTTCTCTCGCTCCCAGTCCAGCATGGAAGAACTCTTCTACTATATATTTGTGTAAATGAATATTGGTTGATTGCAGTGGTATGCACAGTGCGGGACCCATTCCCCGGCTGGATCGAGAACCTGAACGGGCCCAGCGGAGTCATCGCCAACGTCAGCCAAGGGCTGCTCAAGGTGTTCCCGGTCAGGGCGTGAGTACCAATATACCGTTCCAAGGTTCCATCCATCCATCCATCCATATAATCACGCCTTTATCCCTAATGGGGTAGGCAGAGGTAA
Source organism: Scrobipalpa costella (assembly GCA_949820665.1). Classification (NCBI taxonomy): domain Eukaryota; kingdom Metazoa; phylum Arthropoda; class Insecta; order Lepidoptera; family Gelechiidae; genus Scrobipalpa; species Scrobipalpa costella. The sequence goes on from OX463311.1 coordinate 262,782, forward strand.
ACGACCCAAACAAAGGTCGTTCCGCCACGTCTGACAAAGTTTTGAGGGTTATTTAAGATAGATTTGTAAGTATATTGCTGTAGTGACAGGTTGTCAGCCGATCGCCTAAATTACAATATACTGAAACCCTCTGATCCCTTAGCTGGTTTTTACAGCATACCCGGGAGGAAATGCAGCTGGCACATTCTATGTTTTTCTCTCGCTCCCAGGCCAGCATGGAAGATAAAGGTTTCCAAGGTTCGATCGAGAATTTCAAAGGGTCCACCAGAGTCATCGCCAACATAAGAAAAGGGTGTTTAAGGTGTTCAGTTGGTAAGTTACTCATAACATAACAACTTTAGATATTGTTCTTGGCAAGGGATGAATTACTTAAGTTATAACTTTATATACCGTTCCCCGGGGCATCGAGAACGGGTCCACCAGAGTCACCAGAGAAAAAAAAGGGTTTCCATACAAATTGTCTGATCAAGGTGGTCATTTTGTATGGAATAGCCAATTTTTATTTTTACTTCCTGAAGGAATTTCTTGATGCAAGTTGTTCAGTGTCGTTGACTGAGCAACCCCTATAATTTTTCGTGACGCTGTCCCTTACACTCCGTATGTTAAATTAAAACAATGTATGAACAGGTCTGCGCGGGCGGACCTGGTGCCTGTTGATATCACCATAGACACGCTCATCGCCGCCGCCTGGGAGCTAGCTGCAGACAGGTCAGTGACGAGCATACATACATATAATCACGCCTTTATCCCCAATCGGGTAGGCAGAGCGTAAACGACCTAAACAAAAGTCGTTCCACCACGTCTGACAAAGTTTCGAGGGTTATTTAAGATAGATTTGTAGATACATTGCTGTAGTGACAGGTTGTCAGCCCATCGCCTAAATTAAAATGGCACTGATTTAAAGAGGCAGTTGTAAATAGCAGTTTTGGTAAGTTAAAAATTATAAATGGCACGTTTAATAACTAGTTCAGCAGTCAAAACTAAGCAGTAAAGTAAACAAAAATGAATAATAAAAAATAATGAAATGGATCAGTGAATATATAATTTAGCAGGAAAATAATTAAATGGGCGGTAAAAATTATTGAACGAGCGGTTACGTGTGGGCAGTAATAAATCGGAATTTGTCGGTAAGAAATCTCATTCTAAGCAATTCTATAAACAATGAGGTGGTAAAATAAAATAAAAAAAACAGATTGTATAATAATAATAGGAACTTTTATTCGTAATTCGAAACATACTTAAGTAATTAAAATGACATTTGCTTAGTGGCAGCTAAAATAAACTTATTGTATAATAAGAGCAGGTTTGGCTTTCGATGGTCTGCCTCTCTTCCTTTTTTGTCCGAGTGGAATATTTTTAGCTTCAACTGGAGGTACGGCGTACTTCAAGCGTATGGACAGGCCAATTATATGTTTACACATATACATTTTATAAAAGTTTGGGCAAGTACATGTTCCTTGAGTCCATTCTTCTTTATTTTGGGGCAATATAACTTCCCATTTATTGAAAAATTGCTCTTTAAACTCATCAAAATTTTCTGGTGGATTTTCAAATATTGCGCATTCTTTAGCTTCTCCAGCAGGTACTTGATAATGCGTCAAATTATCATTATTATTATGTATGATTACAATCTCTTTCGGTAGTTTGGCCCAATTATATGAATCTGTCCAGTCTTTCAAAGTTATTTCCGGCAATTTTGCAAAATAGTTTTCAGATGGGTTCTGTGTATACTTTAGGGACCACTCACTTGGTCGCTTCCGCCACCCGCGCTAATAAGCTCCGCCCAACTAACGAACATTTACCTCTCTTTTCAATGAATTTGAGTTCGGGTGTCACCGCTCGCTATGATATGCCAAACTATTTATCGAACCGCTCATTCCATCATTTTTACCGCTCATTCAGTTATTGGACTGCTCAATTATTTTTAGAATTGACATAGTATAATAAAATAACCGACTAATTGTTTTTTTATTACTGTCCATGTTTTACTGTCGCAATAATTAATCAACCGCCATTAAATTAAATAACTGCTCAATATGTTTTCCAACTGATCATAATAACATCTCGAATATTTAAATAACAGCTCAAAAAATTAGTTCCCAATTAAAATATACTGAAAGCATTGGATCTCTTAGCTGGTTTTTGCAGCATGCCTGGGGGGAAATGCAGCTGGCACATTCTATGTTTTTCTCTCGCTCCCAGGCCAGCATGTAGTAACGAACATAGCTAAGAAATAAAAAAATATGGAATGGAAGGCATCGTTTTAACTACGAGTAAGTATCAAGTATCAGTACGTTAATACTGATACGATACTTGATACAAAGCTTAGCCCTGCCTGGAAACAAAGACCTGTCATATACCTAAGGAAACCGTTTAAACATAACAAGCCATTTTTCATATAAGGAAACCGTTTAAACATAAGAAGCCATTTTTCATATTAGGAAACCGTTTAAACATAAGAAGCCATTTTTCATATAAGGAAACCGTTTAAACATAAGAAGCCATTTTTCATATTAGGAAACCGTTTAAACATAAGAAGCCATTTTTCATATAAGGAAACCGTTTAAACATAAGAAGCCATTTTTCATATTAGGAAACCGTTTAAACATAAGAAGCCATTTTTTCCTGATCAGTATTACTGATAATATAAACGATACCATTTAACAAATTGGCTCACCGTTAATTTATAAGAGACTTGCATAATAATTTTTCAAATTCCACCCTGATTTTATAAATAAATATAATTTCCGTGATGACCCGTGTATAAAAGGAGAGTGTTATAAAATAAAGGCAGCGAGATTTCCACAATAAAGACTTGGGTTGGGATCCAGGAGGCACAGGAGTTCCTCCGCCAAGTCGAACAAACAGGCACGGCCGTACCATCCTTTTTTATTATACGGGGTGTAAGGGACAGCGTCCTGCAAACTGATAGGGGTTGCTCAGTCAACGGAACTGAACAACTATCAGCAGGATTTTTATTCAGGAAATAAAAAAGTAGCTTTCCCATACTCATTTTGTATGCGGTATGCGGGACGATGTCCTTTACACCCGGTAAAATAGAGCAAAATAGATATAAGCAGTTAATTGTTTGAAACAAAAAACATGAATGATTCTAGGTATAAGTTTGCAGATGAATACTAAAGTAATAATTGGTATTTTAAGATAATTTTAATTTTCTGTTACGAAAGAGTATGTTTAGTTTATTATGAACTAGCGACCCGCCCCGGCTTCGCACGGAAATCATCAGTGTTTCTCTACTATATTATGCATGTATTATACATATAAACCTTCCTCTTGAATCACTCTATCCATTAAAAGACCGCAAATCCGTTGCGTAATTTTAAAGACCTAAGCATACATAGGGATATAGGGACAGAGAAAACGACTTTGTTTTTTTACTATGTAGTGATGTACATTTTGCAGTGCCCTTACAGGGTCATGTGAAAACAATATATCATTAAGGAACACCATTGTAAACCACATGAAGCAAATAAACGAATATGAATATATCCACTCTCAGGCCCGATCAAGTGCGCGTGTACAACGGCACGGTCCAGGAGAGCCCCATCAGGTGGCGGTTCTTCCGCGACGCCGTCAACGAGCTGGCGGTGAAGTACCCCTCCCGCCACGCCGTCTCCTTCCCGCACTGGCGGATACACCACAACAGGTGACTGCAACACTAGCTTATTTTATTTTATTTTTATTATAAGTAGGAACACCAACATCTATTGCGCTTATGTCCCGTAACATCATCATCTCCCTAGCCTTATCCCGTATCTCACGGAGCGGCTACCTAATCTAGGTGATTGAACGAGGGTACTGGTTTTTTTTTTACAGCGACTGCAATCTGACCTCCGCAACCCAGAAGGGAAACCTGACCCAATCCTAGATTAGGTCAGTCTTGAAGCAGCCAACGCTTAGTACTGGCCTCTGATATAGGATATTAACCCGAAGCACGGAAAAAGCGCCGAATAAACGTATATATGAAATTCGAATACCGAAAAACTGGTACGAGGTGGGATTCGAACCACGACCCCGATCAGGAGACAGCGGCCCTATCCGCTACATCATCGGGCTCTCGCTTATATACCGTAACATTTTACAGAATGTTTTTGTTGGGCTTTGGAGGCACGGGAGTGCCTTCGCCAAGTCGTGCAAACAGGCACGGCATTGCGATCTTTTTCTATAACTATTTCACACTTTTTATCCTCAATTTTTAATGCAATTTAGGCGATGGGCTGACAACCCGTCACTACAGCAATATACATACAAATCTATCTAAATAACCCTCAAAACATTGTCAGAAGTGGCGTAATTTTTAGTCTACCTAGCAAATTAAGTAGTAAAATTACTCATTAGCTTTAGATTAGGCTAGATCGTAATTTCTAAATGTTGTTGCCTTAGTAGGTAAAATATTTACAAAAAAAAAACAAAAAAGAAGTGGCGTAACGACCATTGTTTAGGTCGTTTATGCTTTGCCTACCCCATTAGGGATAAAGGCGTAATCATATGTATGTATTTTTTTTTTCATTGTATTTACAATTGAATTAATTATTTCGCAGGTATCTCCAGAGGATATTACAAATCTTGTTGCAAACCTTACCAATATATCTAATCGATTACACCATGACAATATTTAAAAGAAAATACAAGTAAGTTACAAAACTGTTAAAACACTGTGATTTGTGATTCACGGAACGTTGAAGTGTAATCAATGATTATTTTCAGTCACAGGCTTATAACACAGCTTAAGAAGGTTCATGAAATGGGGGAATCTGTGCATCCTTTCATTACCAAAGATTTCCAGTTTGAGAATGAGAACGTGCAGAAACTCAGACGCAGGCTCTCTGAGAAGGACAAAGCGACGTTCAACTTAAACCCTATGGTAGAGTAAGTAAATACTACAAAATTAAAGTTATAAACCATGGTGTGTCAAAAGGAGCATTGTTGCTAGTGTTTCCGTTATAATTTCGGAAACGTAAATTACCAGTTTGGTCCTACAAGTCTTGATTTTAGTTTTATATCCGTCTTGATTCAATTACCTTTGGCTTTGGCTGGTACCGCCGCGCCGGTGATTTTAAGCACAAATACGTAGTAATTGGTGATTTTTAACACTTACAATGCTATATTGAATGCCGGTCCATCGCTCTATAGTGGTAGAGCATTCCAAAGACGCAGGTTCGTGCCCTGCCCGAAACTAATTAATTATATTTTTTCTTTCATATTATCATCATCTTCCTAGCCTTATCCCGTATCTCACGGGGTCGGCTACCGAATCTAGGTTACAGAAGAATAGTACTGGTTTTTACACAGAGCGACTGCCATCTGACCTCAGCAACCCAGAAGGGAAACCAGACCCAATCCTAGATTAGATTGGTATTTTTATGGAGACATGCTAGATTTATAATCCCACTAATTCCATCCATGAGAATAACCCATATTATATGAAATAAAATTGCATTGTGAGTGCTAAAAATCCTCAAGGAAGTAGTAATTGTACCAGACCGTATTTGCAATTTGGTTTTAATTCTGTAGTTGGCATGAGGTGATGCTGACCCTGGTGCGAGGAACCAGGAGGCACGTGCTGCAGGAGCCGGACGAGACTCTCGACCAGGCGAGAGCAAGAGTTCGCAGGTGAGATCATACTAGTACCTACTTCTAGTGGAACCAGTTCGTAGTTGCAAAAATCACGACTTAACTAATATAAGTCTATACCACTTATTTTATGTCATAAGAGAACAGACAGGGACGCCAATAATGTTAGTCAAGATTTAGTTAAGTTGTGCGGTCTACGAATCCATAGCAATGTAGAGTTGATTTCAGTCGATTTATGAATTTATCCTTGATGTGACCAATTTCGTTTAGACATTTTGTATTTTGGAACCTCGGATTCTTTATCGTGTTTACGTGGTTAGTTATTTTACTTCAATAATACATTTTTTAATTGCAGGATGGGCTATGCCATCAAGGTGGCTCAAGGCGTAAGCATTTTAACGGGATTTAAAATATTTAGTAATTATCTATTTTAAGTAAATGAGGATGATCTATTTCATGTATAAAGTCATATATAACCCTTCAGTAAGATATATTATTGTGATTTTGTAATACATACATAAAGGCTCCAGAAATAAAAAAATGGAATCTTATTGTTAAAATGGTTTTTATTTATCTCTGCAAACAAAATACACTGCTTGATCTATTACATTAAGAACTAGTTATATGAAGAAAAATGAATGTACAAATTGTACAATACTATTAACTCTTATGCACTTTCTTAATCGCTTCAATAATGAAATCCGTAACCAAAACTTTGGAATCTTGGGTTAGAACAAAATCATCGTGCGCAAAAGTATCTCTTTGTACTCTCCTGGCTACAGCGTGGGGCATGTCTTTGACCATTGCTAGGACGTCTCTTTCATCCACCACCTTGTCAGCCGGAGCATAGTGCATGGTAACATCGCTAGTGATGAGGCTCAGGTCATATGCAGGTGGCTCAGGGCTGCCGTATTTGGCAACATTCTCTGTTCCGTAGTGGAACCGCCTGAATTGTTTGTCTCGGATGTTTTGGAAGTAGTGGAATAGTGTCTTCAGGGATGTACCATAAAATTCATCGGAGCTGTTGCTGGCTTTGATCTGGAAAAAGTTATTTCTTCATAACATAACATGTATTTCAATTCAATGTGTTTATTATTTGTTACGATTATTTCATAATTAATTAATATTTTTTTAATTACAATTCAATATTTTAATGCCAAAACACGTTTTTACATTTATACATTTATTTATTTTTTGTTGTAGGTAATTGATTTCCCACGTCCTTCAATTTGGGTGAGAGCTGAAAATCAGTGTTGCTCTTTATGAGCTATAATACACTGAGCTTTGACCCTCTGCATCACCTTAGCACACATTCAACAGAATGTAGGCACCTGTGTGTCTTATTTTTGTCATGTCTCTTTGTATTTATTTTCATGTGTTCCTTCTTTGTGTTTACGTTTTGTTTTATGTGTGATGTTTTTATGCAATAAACTTTTTATCTATCTATCTATTACAGACAATGAACACTAGCATTCTGGATTTCATTTTCCACAGGAAATAAGAAATTTTCGACTCGTGCCCGTGAGTTAACTAGGTACTATTGTTCATTGTCGTTTTTCTACCGCGCAGCAATTTTTCATACTTAGGTAATTCTGGTAAAAAAACACGATAAGTACCAAACATCAATTTAGGTACTTTCCTGCGTAAAAAAAGTGAATCTTATTATAATCATGACATCACCATGGCCGGCAAGGCCTCCGATTTCTATTAAGTATACAAAAAAAACTCACAATACAAGCGGTTATCAAGTAGTTAAATATTTATACATGCATATATAATCACACCTTTATCCCTAATGGGGTAGACGACGAATGGGAGAGACGTAAACGACCTAAACAAAGGTCATTCCGACGTGTTTGACAAAGTTTTGATGGTTATTTAAGATATATTTTTAGGTATATTGCTGTAGTGACAGGTTGTCAGCCCATCGCCTAAATTGCAATAAACTGAAACCCTCGGATCCCTTAGCTGATTTCTACACAGCATGTCCGTGAGGTAATGCAGCTGGCATATTCCTCCCAGACCGTCATGGAAGTAGGTATAATAAAGTTAAATATTTATAGTATAATAGAAAAACTTGTCACCGCGGGATCCACAGGCTCAACCAAGTAGTCGTCCTTCGGCCAGCAGAAGATCAGATCTGTCGCATTTAGCAAGCTCATTATATCTTCTGTAACCTCCACTTGGCCAACGGCTTGGGAAAATCCCTGGAAAAAATACGATTACAGAAATAGAAAATGCAGGTGTTGATAGATATTTCCTCAAATGTTCAGCCTACGAATAGCTCCCGGTTACCCAATATTAAAAACATTCAATTCATTCTTGTTGTGTCATTTTCTTTTCATTTTAGATAATATATTATATTAATCGAGATCGAGAGGGGTGAAAGAAAGCTGGAAGGCCTCTGCACAGCAGGCAGCATAGTCTTATAATAATAATTTAGATACATGGTACTCACGTAAAGAATATCAGTGTCTGGTGCAACAGACATAATTTCTTTGTCTGGGAAGTGCTCCTGGTACCCCAGACCAGACAACAAGTGCACGGACGCCATCTTCTCATTATACTCCGGCTTCATCGACCCCAGCACCAGAAACTCAGTGCCACCTTGCGATCCGCCGATATAATGGAGCTTCTTATTAACAGTATACTTGAGGATGTAATCGATCATGGCTGGTAGGTCGTTCAAGCCGATCTCCTCCCAGGAGAAGTCGAAGAACTGCTTCTTTTGTAGTGGATCGTCAGGGTCGAGGGAGGCATGTCTGCGCGAGTAGACGTTGCCGCGAGCGTTGCCGAACCACACGTCGAAGCCGGCGTCGACCAAGTTGTACCCTGCGAAATTGCGTTCCGTTTCGTATGGTTTCACGGATTGTATTGATGGTATTCGGGGCAATTTGCATGCGCACAAAATCACAAAAACTGGACTAAAATCGTTACCTGTCGTATTCCATCATGAGGGAACAGAAAGGGACCGCAACAATTTTAGTCAAGATAGTTGTGCTCAAAGAATCGGTACCATTATCTGCATAGCTTAAGCCGTGACTCCTGCTCTGAAAGATTACACGAAACATCCTCCTTCTCTGCCCCGCGGGGTATGTCTTGTTAAAACAGAATGTTATTTTTTAGTAAAATCGTTTTTTAATGCTTATTTAATATTGTCAGACATAGACGCCTTATTACGATACTTCGTTGCTCGACTAACCCTATAATGGATACCGCATGAATATATGTACCTATACATTTTCTCATAACTCATAAAAGGCTGTTACCAAGTGCAGCCTCCGGTCCCATTTCAATATAGTCCCTCCAGAGTCCAGCGAAGCCATGCATGAGGAGCACCACTGGCCGAGCGTTGTCCAGGCTGGTCAGGTCGCGGCCGTACGGGATCCGCCGCACGCCGAGGATGTAGCCGTCTGCTGTGGTCACGTCGTGACTCTCCACCACGTAGCCGTTCTACAAGGACGTTATATTCTTAATGGGAGAACGCCAGAATAAAAAAGAAATGAAGAAAGTTTGGTTTATGGTCTCTCCGTCACTCTTCAACCACTGGACTGGACGGATAAGGATGAAACTTAGCAGAACAGCCAAATTAGGTCAGAATTGATAAAAAGTTGCCTATTTATTCTGCTAGGCCAACCTGTTTACAATAATTCTGTGTGGTTCAATTCCGCCCGCGTAAAGATAAGTTTCGTATTATGTTTTTCGTCCCAAGAAAATATTATAAAAAGACTTACTATTCTAACAGTCATTTCACTGGCATTGTAACTATAGGCTGCCCTTACTGACGTAACACATAAAACACTAAAAACACACCAATATATCAACATTGCTATTATATTTCCTGATATCCAAAGTATCCAACTAGGTACATATAAAAAAATATTGGTGCTCCAAAAATATTGTATAGTACAATATTGTTTTATATATAATCTAATACACAATAGTACAGACTCGTAGTCACACGATGAATGACATCATTTAAAATCTCATTTATCCTTCTTCATCTATGTACATTATGTAAATGTGTAACCGAGCATAAAAAAAATCGCAGAAGAAGCTTGGTAGGTATAAAAATATGCCTCGCATCCTAGAATGGGCGAGTTACTGAGAAAAGTTGTGAGAATTCATGTAGTGACTCTAAATGGTTTCTCAACCTGTACGTTGTCACTTGTTTTGTTGTAATTTTCAGAAATTTGATTTAATTATTGTCAATAAATTATCGTGATTTATACCTACAGTTTTTATAGTGCATATTTCAGGCACAATTACGCAATATTGACTTTTACAGTATGCCCGGGAAGAAAAGCAACTGGTAAATTATATATTTTTCCCTACTGAGCTAATAAGTTTGCTACTGACATGCCTATGTAAGGTAGACTTGGCGTGGCACTGCCATGCCCCCAGATCGTACCGGCTGGTAAATCCTTGTAGGTACTTTAAGTTTGTTTTTATGTGATAATAACCGGACAGCACGAAATGGTGCAACCGGTGTGATGCTACTTTATGTCTTTACAATCATGGCGTCGATTCGGTGGTACACATCCATTTTAAAATTTATTCATAAAAAAATCTTCTATAAATGAGAGATTTGTAGGGATGGTAGGAAAAAAAAAATATAATTACAATATAGGACGAAATAAAAACACCATTATTACTTATAGTTGGCGATCATAAAAATGACACTGCTTGTTTACAAATACAAAGCATTTATTTCATTACTAATGAAATGAACATACATTCATTACATACAATCACAATAAATGTATATAAATTAAATAGGCGCACAGCTCAGCTGGTTTTAAACTTAGTCAATCGCGGGCGTTCATATAAATCTTCTAACATTTTGTTTTATACATTTATGTATAACAAAAATTGTTACATTATACATGCTAAGCAATGTCAAAAAAAATATGTTTACTCAGGCGACACTTTTTTTATGTCGCTGGGCGTACGTGCCGATAGCTGCTTGCGTCTTCTCATCCTTCAGGAAGCTGATGAAGGCATCCGTGTCCTGTCTCCTGTTCTGCAGCAGCCTCTTCAGCGGACCCTCGCGGACTCTCTGAAATTAAAAATTAAAATATTAGTTGTGTGATCTAAAAGTGAAATATTTGAAATACTTTAGTACTAGCTCACGCACTAGGTTATGTATTGCCAAGACTAATATTTCTTCCAAAATGCACAAATTATAACGGATGTTGCTAGGGGCAATGTATCAAAAACTGAGAGCGGCTGCTCAGTCAACGGAACTGAACAATTTCACTAGGAAAAAAGGGTAAAAACTACTTTTCCGTACAAAATGTCCACCTCGGTTTGACGATTTGTATGGAAAAGCAAAATATTTTTTTTTCTGAAAGAATTCCTCGTTAAAGTTATTAAGTTTTATTGACTAAGGCTCGTATTTATAAAGTTATTTCAAGATTAAAAGCAATATTAAATATGGATTTGACAGGCCATTTTGTACTGAAATAACACTTCTGATACAAACTCAAACTCGCTATCAGTCTCAAGTGTTGTTTCTAAATACGGCCCTAAACAACCCTATCAGTTTCTGGTACGCTGTATTTGACATCTGGTGCGTATGACATAAACCTGCTTGACGACAGCGCGAGCAAACGGCGGGATGCTGTCGAAACTCCTGATGAACTGTCTGCATTTCTCTACAGCGTCGGTTCGGTCCGTAGCGGCCGAGTCTATGAGGCCCACCTGATAAATGTGAAAAACAGTGATAATATTGTTTAACCACAGATTCCTGCAAGTTTGGCAAAGAAAACTGTTTATTTGAAGACTATATTTAGAGACAATTAGGAGTCTTAATTACTGCTCTTCGTAATGTAGGTAGAAAATCATCTAAAGTAAGCTTAAAGTAAGTATTACCGGGTGGGGTCCAAAGGTCCTATCAAGGTTCAATGTTAGATAACAATCGAATCAGTGAGAGCACGACTTAACTAAATCTAAACTTAAATTATTGCTAGCAGTCCCTTTAGAAGAAAATTATATGACTATAACTAAACTATAAGTGACCATATTAATCAAGATTTAGTGATTTAGCGCGCAGCCAAATCGCCCCCATTGATTGACTTTATGTTTAGGTCACCTCTAGCCTTGACTAGAATCAAGACTCAAGAGCAAACCAAAGCAATCTAAACAAAAATAGTGATTCAACAAATAGATTTGAACTTCATACATTCATAAGTCAAGTTTCGCTTATTTTGAATATTATGATTATTATTTCCTACATTACCTAACATTGAAAATTATTGGAACCCGCGTCTTTGGAAAACTACCCTATATAATCACCTTAACCAACTAGGCCACTCGGTTCTTGCCCTGAGCGGTGAACGTTTCTGATCGTCATTTGTGTACTAACTTTCCTTGCTCTATTTACCTTGAGCGCTTCTCTCACTGAGAAGGCTTTAGCGGTGGTGAGAGCGATCTCTGCCTGTCTGTCGGCGAGGATGTACTTCATGGTGTCGATGATCCAGAAAGGCGCTACCACACCCAGCGCCGCCTCGGTCAGCCCGATGGTGGCGTCTCCAGACACCATGGCGCGGTGCTCCGTCGAGAGAGCAAGCATGCAGCCCCCGGCTAGTGCGTGACCCTTAAATAAGCAGAATAAGGACGTAACTGCCGCCGTGGTCTAGTGGTATGAGCCATGGGCTCCCGATCTGGAGATTCTAGGTTCGATTCCCAGACGAGAACACCAAGCATCTCTCATCATTTGGAGATTTTTTCCCCAGTCTGCAGGATAAAAGGAGGGCACGTTGAACCGGCGGTCCCGGTCACTGTCTTTGATAGTGGTCCTTAAACAAACAATGTCAGAGGCCTTAGTATCAGGCGGTTTAAAAACTTTGACTCCAGGGTTCATCGGTTGATCGATTCAAAACCCATGCGACAAGAAAATGAAGGTATAAGGGACCTGTATCATTCTCTAGCAATCTATTTATATTTAAACTAGCAACCCGCCCCGGCTTCGCACGGAAATTATCAGTGTTTCTCTACTATATTATGCATGTATTATACATATAAACCTTCCTCTTGAATCATTCTATCTATTAAAAGAAACCGCATCAAAATCCGTTGCGTAGTTTTAAAGATTTATGCATCCTACATAGGGATATATGGACAGAGAAAGCGACTTTGTTTGATACTATGTAGTTATGTTTCCTGTAGCAAGATATCTACACTGTTCTACTGTAAAGCAACTGTTATAAAGAGGTAGTAAAAAATATAGTGGTGGTATAATTGCCTTCAGTCTTTTAGTTTAATATCATGGCAGTTAGCCTCCGTGGTTTAGAGGTCAGAGCCATGGGCTTCCGATCCGGAAGTCCAGGGTTCGATTCCCAGGGGGAACACAAAGGTGATATTTGTCAATTTATCACTTTGTGCGGTTTTCCCCATTTTAGTTAGGACATTGCAGGCTGAATCACCTGATTGTCGGAAAAGAAAAAGGATTCCGTGCTTCGGACAGCACGCTAAGTCGTCGGTCCCGGTCGCTGCCTTTGATAGTGGTCGTTACTGAAACCATGTCAGAGGCCGAATAGCTGTGCTACTGGGCGGTATGAAAACTTTGACACCAAGGTTCATCGGATCGCTCGACTCAAGAATCCACTCTTTAAGAAGAAGATTTTAATACACGACAGGATAGGACTCGGGATCATACGAAATAAAAAATAGCATTTCTATTTCTTCCAAAAATGTTGAATTTGAGTCTATAGTGTTGCCAGGTTTTAAAAAGACTCATCTACTATTCTCATCCATGAATAAGAGGGGAATTGATAAGGAAAATTATGAATAACTTACATTGATAGCTGCAGCAGTAGGATAGCTGGATCCGAACAGCTTCAGCCACACATCCTGGAATGCGGTCCAGAAGATCTCTGCTCTCTGCAGGTCTGGTCTGTAAATCTCCGCTATGTCCAGACCAGCTGAAAACACTGTAGGGGATCCCTGGAATATAAATACCGGGTGTAAGGGACAGCGTCCCGCAAACTGATAGGGGTTGCTCAGTCAACGACACTGAACAACTTGCAACAGGATTTTTATTCAGGAAGTGAAAAGAATATTGTTTTTTCCATACAAAATCTTTACCTCGATCAGACTATATGTATGGAAAAGTCAATTTTGTATTTCACTTCCTGAAAAACAATCCTGCTGATAGTTGTTCAGTGTCGTTGACTGAGTAACCCCTATCAGTTTGCGGGACGCTGTCCCTTACACCTGGTACATATGTATCCTCCACCTCGCATCGTGCTCCTCATTACTGAGGGTCGTGAGCTTCTGTCTTTGGCAGCATGAAGCGCGGAAATTTATGTATTGTGATTTAGTATACAAAGGATGTGAATTATGGCATGGGCCCATGAAACTGAACAACTTTTCCCAAAAAACATAAGTCGCATGACGAAAAACATTAAGACGGCCTACCACAACAAAAAGCATGCTGATAGGATATTTAGTAATACATACATACATACATAATATTCTCGCCTGTATCCCTAATGGGGTAGGCAGAGCGTAAACGACCTAAACAAAGGTGTCCCGCCACGTCTGACAAAGTTTTGAGGGTTATTTAAGATAGAATTCTAGGTATATTGCTGTAGTGACAGGTTGTCAGCCCATCGCCTAAATTACAATATACTGAAACCCTCGGATCCCTTAGCTGGATTTTACAGCATGCCCGGGAGGAAATGCAGCTGGCACATTCTATGTTTTTCTCTCGCTCCCAGGCCAGCATGGAAGTAATAGTATTTAGTAATAAGCCTAAATTATTTTATCACTGTCTCTTTAGTAATATAATATACCTACACTTCTATCCGAAATTATCCTTCGTAGTAGTTTAAGTTGACTGCCTCCGTGGTCTAGCGTTCTGAGCCATGGGCCTGGAGGTCCCGGGTTCGATTCCCGGCGGGGGACAATGACTTTGTGTAGTTGTTTCTAGTTTGGTTAGGACATTGCCTAACTGCCTCCGTGGTTTAGTGGCTAGTGCCATGGACTCCCGATCCGGAGGTCCTGGGTTGATATTTGAGAATTTATAACTTTGTGAATTTTTCCCCAGTTTGGGTAGGACATTGCAGGCTGAATCACCTGATTGTCCGAAAAGAAAAAGATTTCGTGCTTCGGAGGGCACGTTAAGCCGTCGGTCCCGGTCGCTGTCTTTGATAGTGATCGTTACACAAAACCATGTCAGTGGCCTGATAGTTGTGCTACTAGGCGGTTTAAAAACTCTGACACCAGGGTTCATCGGGTCCATAGACTCGATACCCACTCGACAGAAGAAGAAGGACATTGCGGGCTGATCACCTAATTATTCCTTTGCCCTTAACCCATCATCCCATCACCTGATTGTCCGAAAAGTAAGATGATCCATGCTGTCGGATTTCTCTCTGGCCGTGTCAGTCAATCTGTCCACCGGAATAAGAGATTAAAGGAATAAAGAGTGCACGTGTATGTAGAAAACACTTGGGAACTAAAATTAGTCCGGCGCAGTTGGCCGATCTTTGGGAGATTGGCCGCCATCATCGAAAAATCGGTGGAGGGACTAGGTATTAGTTTTAGTAAGTCCTTGACGACGCTCCGTCTACCTCGTAAGAGATACAGGCGAGGTTGTACGGCACAAAGAACTTACTGATGTCAAAATCAATCCTTTGGACCTGTTTCTATCCACTTCATCCAGCGATTGACTGATCTCCTGCAGCATCTGCAAGTTGAGGCTGTTGACCGGCGGTCGCTGCAAGGTCAACACTGCTATTCCCTCATCGTCAACGGCCAAGTCAACCATTGGCCTCACGAGACTTGGCCCTTTTGCCGACATGTGTCTAACAGCTAGCAAGAGCTGCACTGCGTTGATCGTGGTTTGCCGTAGTGGAAACATCCTGAAAAAAAAGCGTTTGACTACCCAGAAGAACATTTAAAAAAAACATACATACATATAATCACGCTTAAAGTATTATCCCTAATGGGGTAGGCAGAGCGTAAACAACCTAAACAAAGGTTGTTTACGCCACGTCTGACAAAGTTTTGAGGGTTATTTAATATAGTTTTGTATGTATATTTCTGTAGTGACAGGTTGTCAGCCCATCGCCTAAATTGCAATAAACTGAAACCCTCGGATCCCTTAGCTGGTTTTTACAGCATGTCCGGGAGGAAATGCAGCAGGCACATTCTATGTTTTTCTTTCGCTCCCAGTCCAGCATGTAAGAAAGTCCAGTTTAAAAAAACGAATTGAACAAATCCTCTAACTTGTAATACTATAAAATTTCACGATTTTTCATAAATGTTTACAATTAAGCCTTGGCACGTTTTTACAAAATGTTTTCGTTGTTACGTATATTTCTCATATAAAAGACATCAATCAACAGGATCCTCAAAATTCTCAGTCGCTCAATTTCATATTAAACTCACATTTATTACGAAATCAAATAATATTTGCAGCCAGACAAAATAAATCGGCCTTGTACCACCAGTTTAGCTAGCTACCAGCAGGTGTTGAACTAGCATGCTGCCACACTGCAGATTATTAACTACCTACGGTAGATTTATGGCATGTGTTTATAGCTAAACTATAAACTTTTATATTTTCGCGGTCATAGTTCACTCTCGTAGATCCCCGATGGTGTAGTGGATAGGGCCGCTGCCTCCTGAGCGGGGGGCCGATGTTCGAATCCCACCACGTAAAAATGTGTTTTCGGTTTCGAATTTCATATGTACGTTTATTTGGCGCTTTTTCCTTGCTTCGGAAGGCACGTTAAGCCGTTGGTCCCGGTTAATATCGTTTAATACCATAGATATTAGTCGTTAAGCCATGACAGAGGCCAGTGCTAAGCATTTTCCCTTCTGGGTTGCGGAGGTCAGATGGCAGTCGCTCTGTGTAAAAACCAGTACCCTCGTTCAATCCCCTAGATTAGGTAGCCGACCCTTAGAGATACGGAAAAAGGCTAGGAAGATGATGAGTTCACTCTCGTAGTGGTCTGAGCCATGGGCTTCCAATCCGTTGCTTGTGGGTTCGATCCAATATCAATTTATCACTTTGTGAAATTTTCCCCAGTTTGGTTAGGATTATGCAGGTTGAATCACCTGATTGTCTGTGAGAAAAATATTTCTGTGCTTCGGAAGGCACGATAAGTGGTCAGTGCCTTTTATTGAGGCCGTTACACAAATACAAATCTATCTTAAATAACCCTCAAAACTTCTCAACTCTTCTTCTTCTTCCCTTGTTTACGCTCTGCCTACGCCACTAGGGATAAAGGCGTAATTATATGTATGTATATTATACAAAACCATGATGTTGTATGAGGACACCAATCCTTTCTATTGCGGACAATCACGTGACTCGGCTCTACATAGTCGTAATCGTAACCAACACAAAATGAGTGCAAAATGAAAGCTTTCTCCCTGTAGAAATCGAACCAACGATCTAACGGATTCAAA
This sequence comes from Scrobipalpa costella, assembly GCA_949820665.1. Lineage (NCBI taxonomy): Eukaryota > Metazoa > Arthropoda > Insecta > Lepidoptera > Gelechiidae > Scrobipalpa > Scrobipalpa costella. Next base: position 279,801 of record OX463311.1, read on the forward strand.
TTCAAATTCTTTATTTTGCTTATAAAGGCATTTTTACAAACCATGCAAAACACATTATAATTAGAAAGCATAAGTAAATACATTTTTATAGTACAAATTTAAAATAAAATATAATCAAGGTAGCATAACAATAAATTATTTCATTAAACTGGCAAGTAATTAATTCATCAGAAGCCCGAGGCCAAAAGTCTCCCGAGGCCTTCATACTGGCCATTAAAAAACAATGATTGACAAAAAATATAAAGAAGATTTTCTTCCATGCTAGCCTAGGAGCGAGAGAAAAACATAGAATGTGCCAGCTGCATTTCCTCCCGGGAATGCTGTAAAAACCAGCTAAGGGAATCCAAGGGTTTCAGTATATTGTAATTTAGGCGATGGGCTGACAACCTGTCACTACAGCAATATACCAACAAATCTATCTTAAATAACCCACAAAACTTCGTCAGACGTAGCGACCTTTGTTTGGGTCGTTTACGCTCTGCCTACCCCATTCGGGATAAAGGCGTGATAGTACATAGTAAGTATGTATGTAGTTTTTATTCTGAACAAAGATGAAAATTTAGTGCGAGGAGTTTTAATTCCAATGTAAAATAAAACCTGTATATCTTTCCTCTTTTATTTAATTTTTGTTCTGAAATCAAAATCTGACAATATTTGATATCTCAAACAATTTTGTTGCTTCGATACACTGTTATTGTATCGAGAAATATTTTGATTTTGTTGTAAATAAACAAATAATAATTATTTCTTTTTGTTGTTTAATTCGTTAAAATAATAAAAACATAGAGTGAGAAGGGTTTTTTTGGAACAATCGCCATGGGTGATGTAAGTACCTATACCTTTTTTTTTGCTTTTTGGGTTTTCTTGTAATAATAGATTTTGACGGCCCGCACAGCCGTATTGTAGTATTGTAACCGTATAGTTGGCAGTGTATCTGCCTGCTATGCAGTGGGTCCCGGGTTCGATTCCCGGCCGCGGCAGACATTTGAATGATGAATTTAAATGTCTGTTTCTGGGTCTGGGTGTTCTTTGTGGTTGTTTCTGTGTATGTCCATGGCGCCCCGATACAGGGAATCCTAGTGGGGGCTATGAGTGTGATAGTGTTTGATTTTTTTAACTAAGTGTTTTTTTTTAATCGGAGCAGTGTTGTTCATTTGGTAAACTAAAGTATTTTTTATTACTTTACTACTTCTACAAGTATCGATCAAGTTCTGATACTCTATTTGAAATAAAAAAAAAATGTTTATCTCTCTAATTAAAAAAAAAACTTTATTATAAAACAGGCGTCACGTTACGTTTTAATGAATTTAACCGATTTCCGCAGAAAAAAGAGGAGGACTTTGTAGACACACGTCTAGAGTTCCTCAGCGAATACCTGTTGAAAACCCTCAAGCAGAAGATAGACAAGTGGAACAAGTTCATGACCAGCGATGAGAGGGTAACTGGAGACCTTCTTCTTACTTTTGCTTCTATACTGGACTGAGAGCGAAGTACCTCCATGCTGTGTGAAAATCATAAAACATGACAACTGCTTCTCTTTCTGACCTTATACTGTATACTAGGTGTAAGGGACATCGTCCCGTAAACTAATAGGGGTTGCTCAGTTAATAACACTTATGTCGTGGATATACCACAAATTCGCACGAAGCGGTTCGCTTCCACATTCTTAATGCGAACGGCTAAGGAGTGGAACTCCCTGCCGGCGGATCTGTTTCCGGAACAATATAACCTGGGCCTTTTCAAGGCGAGAGTGAATAGGCACTACATAGGTGAGTATGCTTCAACATAGTCCGCATCGTCACTTTCCACCAGGTGAGATGGCGGACAAATGCTCGCCTATATATATATATATATAAAAAAAAAAAAACTTAAAAATAAATAAATGGCTTTTCCATACAAAATGTTTACCTGCATCAGACATTTTGTATGTGAAAGTCTTTTTTTTCACTTCTTGATAAAAAAACTTGTTGATAGTTGTTCAGTGTCGTTGACTGAGCAACCCCTATCAGTTTGCGGGACGCTGTCCCTTACACCTAGTACATACTTATACTGTAGATAAGTCAGAAGAGGAAAGAGAGTAGGGCCCGCACAGCCTAGTTGACAGTGTATTTGCCTGCTACGAAGTGGGTCCCGGGTTCGATTCCCGGTCGGGGCAGACATTTGAATGATGAATTTGAATGTCTGTTTCTGGGTCTGGGTGTTCTTTGTGATTGTTTCTGTGTATGTCCATGCATGGTACCCCGATGCAGGGAATCCTACTGGGGGTGATCGTGTTTTTTTTTTAGTTAGACGTGGCTAAAATGTAGGAGCCTTCCTAAGTTGTTGATGTTCTGCCTACCCCCGAAAGGGATACAAGCGTGACTGATGTACCTAGTTTGCTTGTCTGTTTGTCAGTTGACCCTGTTCAAGTTCTTCGACACGCCGACGGAGCCGATCGTGATCTTCCGCATGAACCTGGCCGGGTTGCTCAGCTGCAGCTTCACCTTCCCAGCCGTCACCAAGAGCAAGATCATCTACATCCTGAGGGACGAGGAGGAGAGAATCACCTTGAAAAACTTCCGCAAGGTGGGAATGTTTCCTATCTGGACAGGATACTATGATGTTCGCCATAAACCAGGCTGGGATCCTGAGCCGCAGCCCCACCTTCCCGGCCTTCAACAGGACCAAGATCGTCTATACCCTCAGCCCTCAGGGATCATCATTTATTTAAGAGCTAGCTCTTGTCAGTTGAGTACAATGAAGTGAACGCCAACTCTCCCTGCATTCCGCTTTCCCCTTGACTTCCTGATACGACTTGACCTTAATCTTTTCTTTCACTTGATCGTTGTAACTTATTCTTGGCCTTCCCTTCCTCTCTTTCCTTCTATCTTTCCTTAAATAATCGTCTTTGATACCTGGTCATGTCGTATCAGGTGTCCCAACATCTTTCCTCTTTTATTTTATAAGGAGGTGAAAATCACCTTGGATGGAATGTTTCTTATCTGGACTGGATATTGTGATCTTCCGCATGACCCTACCTGGCTGGGATGCTGAGTTGCAGTCTCACCTTCCCACTTGTTGACAAACCCTCTTAAAAAATATCCTGTTCGTGTGTCTGTGGACTTTGGAAATGTGTTGGAGATCAAACCTTCGATCTTTGTTCCCAAAGATATGACTTCTACACCACAGGGGCAACTAAGCGTTTCAGCTTCTCATAATATTGAATTTCGATCTTTTAGATCACTACATTCGGCGAGATGTCACCTAACGTGTTGGCTGACATCGGCGTGCTGGCGAATGATGTGATCGGGCCGATGCTATGCAACCCTAGTAACCAGAAGGGCTGGCCCAAGATCATCAAGCACGACATGAAGAAACACGTCGATGAGCTTAAGGCTGTCATGCATCAGGTTTGTCATTGATGGTTGTCGGACTTGAATATACATCCAATCTACAAAATGTCATCAGTAACAGAGGTCAGAAAACTTCGTGTAAAGAAAAGTTATTGAAAAAGTTCTTCTACAAAATATTGACATTGTACAAGCTTCATATTTATATTTTTTTGCAGCTTAAAGGAGATATGACCAGTCAAGTGATGTTGCCCTTACCTACTGGGGTTGAAGATATTTACCATGCAGATTCTCGACTCAAAGAAACGTAAATAGTACTTCAAATAAGTATTCTTAAATAAGCAATTTTAAAAAAAGAACAACCCAACATATAACTTAGTGTCTATAAAAAAATGTTTTAATGCATCAGCTCTCATGAATCATATTATATTTTCATATATCCTATTAATTACACACACATTATCTATGAAGACCCGGGTGTTTAAGACCAATAGAACGATACCATAATTGTCGAATTTTATCCAGCCGTTTCAGAGATACGAGGTAATAAAGAAATATCAAAACATACATACATGCATACAAGATGAACATAACCCTTGACAGTCGGGTAATTATTGGTAACAAAATGCACTATTTATAAATGTACCAATTCCACAGTGATGGTGAAGATGTGGACTTGCAGCTAAAGACGGATATAGAAGGCACCATTATAAAGTGGGCCAAGCAGACCCACGAATTACTGAAGGAAGACTCTTATATTGGTAATTCTATAAGACAACATCATTATCACAGCTCTAGCGCTTATTTACAGACCTACGTCCATTCAAAATCACGCCCTTCAGTTAAAATCGGAAAACTTCTTCATGGAAGGTAGGTAGAGGGAGACCATACCATATAACTCCCTTGATCGGGTCTCATTTCAGAACTTCGGCGGCACGCACAGAACACACTATGTTTTATTATGCATGGAAATTATCAGTGTTTCTCTACTATATTATGCATGTTTTATACATATAAACCTTCCTCTTGAATCACTCTATCCATTAAAAGAAACCGCATCAAAACCCGTTGCGTAGTTTTAAAGATTTATGCATACATAGGGATATAGGGACAGAGAAAGCGACTTTGTTTTATGCTATGTAGTAAAATTGATTATGGATGCTGTTTAATTTTGAGCAAGAAAGCTTCGATTTTATTGATATAAAAACACGGGAAAGACTCAATTTCTAATACACGCGCTGCAACTGACATAGTTGTATTTCACAGCATTCAAACGGCAAAAGTTCCCGCTGCCGTCGGCGGATATCAACTTCTACCAGCAGCGGTTGAAGAACATGGAGGGCATCTACTCGCAGCTGCGGGACCCGCGCGTGAAGCGCATGGCGCACTACCTGGAGGACACCAACAGCGTGTACCTGGCCTGCTTCAAGACCATGCTCACCAACGTCGTCGCCGGTGAGTATACTCGCAGCTGCGGGACCCGCGCGTGAAGCGCATGGCGCACTACCTGGAGGACACCAACAGCGTGTACCTGGCCTGCTTCAAGACCATGCTCACCAACGTCGTCGCCGGTGAGTATACTCGCAGCTGCGGGACCCGCGCGTGAAGCGCATGGCGCACTACCTGGAGGACACCAACAGCGTGTACCTGGCCTGCTTCAAGACCATGCTCACCAACGTCGTCGCCGGTGAGTATACTCGCAGCTGCGGGACCCGCGCGTGAAGCGCATGGCGCACTACCTGGAGGACACCAACAGCGTGTACCTGGCCTGCTTCAAGACCATGCTCACCAACGTCGTCGCCGGTGAGTATACTCGCAGCTGCGGGACCCGCGCGTGAAGCGCATGGCGCACTAGCTGGAGGACACCAACAGCGTGTACCTGGCCTGCTTCAAGACCATGCTCACCAACGTCGTCGCCGGTGAGTATACTCGCAGCTGCGGGACCCGCGCGTGAAGCGCATGGCGCACTAGCTGGAGGACACCAACAGCGTGTACCTGGCCTGCTTCAAGACCATGCTCACCAACGTCGTCGCCGGTGAGTATACTCGCAGCTGCGGGACCCGCGCGTGAAGCGCATGGCGCACTACCTGGAGGACACCAACAGCGTGTACCTGGCCTGCTTCAAGACTATGCTCACCAACGTCGTCGCCGGTGAGTATACTCGCAGCTGCGGGACCCGCGCGTGAAGCGCATGGCGCACTACCTGGAGGACACCAACAGCGTGTACCTGGCCTGCTTCAAGATCATGCTCACCAACGTCGTCGCCGGTGAGTATACTCGCAGCTGCGGGACCCGCGCGTGAAGCGCATGGCGCACTACCTGGAGGACACCAACAGCGTGTACCTGGCCTGCTTCAAGATCATGCTCACCAACGTCGTCGCCGGTGAGTATACTCGCAGCTGCGGGACCCGCGCGTGAAGCGCATGGCGCACTACCTGGAGGACACCAACAGCGTGTACCTGGCCTGCTTCAAGATCATGCTCACCAACGTCGTCGCCGGTGAGTATACTCGCAGTTGCGGGACCCGCGCGTGAAGCGCATGGCGCACTACCTGGAGGACACCAACAGCGTGTACCTGGCCTGCTTCAAGACTATGCTCACCAACGTCGTCGCGGGTGAGTATTCTCGCAGCTGCGGGACCCGCGCGTGAAGCGCATGGCGCACTACCTGGAGTACCTGGCCTGATTCAAGACCGAAGAAGAGTGAGTAGGTAGTGAGTAAACTTCTTCTTCTTCTTGTCGAGTCAAGGATAATCAAAATCTTTGAGCCGAAAAGGTTGCCAAATCAATAGCCATCTAGTTGGCGTTGTTAAGGTCTAAGGCTAGTGCCATGGACTCCTGATCCGGAGGTCCTGGGTTCGATTCCCAGAGGGGAAACACAAAGTTGATATTTGAGAATTTATATCACTTTGTGAATTTTTCCCCAGTTTGGTGAGGCTGAATCACCTGATTGTCCGAAAATGAAAAGATTTCGTGCTTCGGAGGGCACGTTTAGGCGTCGGTCCCGATCGCTTTCTTTGATAGAGGTCGTTACTCAAACCATGTCAGAGGCCTGATAGTTGTGCTACTAGGTGGTTTAAAAACTCATACACCAGGGTTCATCGGGCCGATAAACTCGATACCCACTCGACAGAAGAAGAAGAAGAAGGTCCTCCTGCGAGCAAGTGTCGGAAGAGATAGGACACGATTAGCTGGTCACCACTTGGGTTGGTCACGATATTTAACGTTTAGTTTAGGTCAGTTAGACCAGTCCTTTTTGACAGTCTTGCAAGTTTTAGTTCACCAGACCAGGCCTGGTTCACTCGCGAGTTTAGGTAGGTTCGGCCGAACTGCCGCTAAGAGCGGCTAATGTCAGTGGGCTGCCGCGCGGCACGCAGTTCGCACGCTAGTCGCGTTGCGTCAATTTCTTTTTCGTGATTTTGCTGCTAAAATCAACAAGCAATATGGCATCTAATAATATAATTATTAGAACTATAATGCGTGACTTCATGAGTCGTGGGTTTTGTCAATAATAATTATAGTTTCACAAATTACTTAAGGAAATTTATACTGGTTATACAGTATAACCAGGTAGATACAACCAGTATATATTGGTCCGCCAAGTAGATAACTCGACCTGCTGCCCACTGTACCTACTTATTCGTATTTATAATAAATAAGGCTAGGTTATGGATTCGTTGTGTATTTATTATGCTAAATAATTTAATGATTCGTAGTTTTCTTAGTTACACATAATAATGTCTTAGTTTAAAATCAAAATCGCATTTATGAATAAGATTCAAAAAGTTCGCAAGTGACAACCTTTGCGATCTCCGGCGGCAACGTCCTTGAACTGCGGCGCGCAAACAACGTTCACTGTTCGCGCGCTGACATAAGGTACAATTTAGCTTGCAGGCAAGCGGCGCTGGGAAGTGTAGGTATCTAATCATACCTAAACTTGCTGTTTCTTAGGGAGTGAGCCTTCTGTATGCTATTATATATTCTGTGACCAGACCATCAGAACAGCACCGCACCAGCACCAGTTAATGAAGCCTGACAGCCACTTAAGATATTCATTAGGTCAATAAAGAGAAACTCTAACCCGAAGTGGATCCTGGCCTCCGACAACAAGTTTCACCAAACCTGCCTTTTTTGAGTGGCTCGTGCTCGTATACCGACCCATTTTATCATCATCATAAATTTAAGGCTCTTGTCGGTGGAATCGCCAGCTTTCTTGGGATTCAGCCTTCATTTTATACCTTTTTTTAGGGAAATTTAGTGTAGTGGTTTCCCTCTTGCCTTCTATATAAAACGAAGCTATTCCGCGTCATATAGACTGGACCCTCACCCTTCCAGAATCCATTTCCTCGGCCTCCAACCAGTACTGGTGCGACCGCTGCCTGACACCAGGGGAATGCTTATTTAGTGGCGGCATTGACTCGCTACGTTACAAGATATTTTTCGGACATTTGTAGCATTTTTTGGGGAAATCTATCCTACTGGACTTCCCTCCACATCCTGATGATCTTGCCGCTGTTTGCTCGGGGACTGCTTATTCGATATATTCGCAGCTAACCGCCATATCTTGATGGCCGTTCCTCTATCCGCCACCTGTAGACCCCGTTAGTAGCCTACAGCTCAGCACATTAACCCATTTCATATATCAACAAAAATAAATATTCAATTTCTTTACAGCTATCATCGAGGCCCGTGACATCTACGTGTATCAGCGCCCTTTACTTGGTCACTTCGAGAATTTTGAGGCGACAGAGTTTTCCGATGCAAAGTCTCTTATTAGGCCGATGCTGCACTGCATCGGGCTGTTGTGGGGGCAATCCAGGTACTTCTGCAACGTGGAGAAACTTATACGTAAGTTGTAAATCTACTCAAAAAAAATGGTTCATTATACTACATCAAAAAACCATTACAATCTGGAGGACCTGGGTTCGATTAAAAAAAAATTCGCTTCGACACGCAAAGATGACAGCGATCATCTTAAAATTTTAACTGCCTCTGTGGTCTAGTGGTCAGAGCCACGGGCTTACGATCCGGATGTCCTGGGTTCGATTCCCAGGAGGGACACAAAGTTGATATTGGTCAATTTAACACTTTTTAAGTTTTTTTCACAGTTTGGTTAGGATATTCAAATTCATTTATTATTATTCAGATTACATGATTCATTGTTAGATACATAGTATAAGTTAGTAGGTAGGTTCGGTAGAATCACAGAACACGATACAATTTATGCAATAGTAAGCACGTTACGCATTTGATTATAAAACTGTATGCTCGCTAATTATCTAAATAATAATTATATTAAAGTGCCTAAACTAAGTACTTATGTAAAGTAAGTACTTGTATCTTAGGAACTTAAATTGCTGGGAAAATATATTCTAATGCTAAGGAATAAGATAATTAATTAAATAACAAACGGTGACTAATTTAGTATTAGCTATACTAACAGTATAGTCATCAAAATCTGATTGCGCCTGATTAGTTGATTATATAATTACAGTCAATAAATTTTTAGGTTTAGAAGTATATGACGCCAAAGACACATCGGTATCAAAAACAATAGATTTGAATTCACACGAGGAATCAATATAGCTGGCTAAGTCCTTGGTCACACTACCCATGATAGTCCTGGTAGTTTTACTGTGTGTGCGGCGCTCTAGGCGCCTTCATAGTCTACAGAACTTAGGTACCTCGCCTCGGCATTTTTCTTGGCTGGGCATTGCATATCACCTGTTGTGTGGTTAGAAGGTTTGCCATAGCGCATACATGTGGCACACTTTGCTGGTTCTGAGCTTTTGGGGCACTCTTTCTTGGAGTGACCAGCGCATCCACAGTGTCCACAGGTGGATTCAGAGTCCCTGCAGTATTTTGAAGAGTGTCCATATTGTTGGCACTTGTAACACCTAGTTACAAGTGAGTAATCCCTAACCGGGCATGATGACCAGTTTATAAAGACACGCTCTTGTTTCATGAGGGCTTTACGAATGTCTGCTCCTAGCTCTATGACAAAATTGCAGTACGCGGCTTCCTTTTTGCCAGTTTTGGGGCTGACTTTTGTAGACGCAAAGTAGCTGTCTTTGGAAATGCTAGGGTATTTGTCCGCAATATTTTGTTCATATAGGCATTGCAACACATCTTTGTCTGGCAAAGAAGAATATTGCAGGCTGCATCACCTGATTGTCTGAAAAGAAAAAAGATTCCGTGCTTCGAAAGGCACGTTAAGCCGGCGATCCCGGTCGCTGTCTTTGATAGTGGTCATTACTCAAACCATGTCAAAGGTCTAATAGCTGTGCTACTAGGCGGTTTGAAAACTCTGATACCAGGGTTTATTGGGTTGTTCGACTCGAGAATCCACTCGGTATGAAGAGGAGACCATTTATTTTCGTAGTCATCATCCATGATGTAGTATTTCTAAACCTGCTGTTCTCGGCAGCCCTCCTGCGAGAGTTATGCAACCTGGTGATCCAGCAGTGTACGAGCTCCATCGACCCTCCGTCCATCTTCCAGGGAGAGCCTGATGAGCAGCTCCAGAAACTGAGGAAAGCGATTGAAAACCTCAAGCATTTAATGTTAGTAATAAATACCAAATCTTGGAGTGAAGAGTCTTGGAATGAAGCTTCCATGTTGGACTGGGAGAGAAAGAAAAACATAGAATGTACCTGCTGCATCTCCTCCCGAGCATGATGTAAAAACCAGCTAAGGGATTCTAGGTTTTCACTATATCTATTTCACGGCTGATAATCAGTGTTGTCTTTTGGTAAAACTTTCATATCACTGCAGCACACATGTGCATATTGTGTAAACTACTTTGATTTATCTGTTTGTTTTATAGTATGTGTCTTTTTAAATTTACGAAATGTACATGTGTTCTTTAGAAATATGAATGAAATGCTTTATCTATCTATATTGTAATTGATGAGCTGACAACTTGTCACCACAGCAATATACAGGTCTATCTGACTTTTGTTTAGCTTGTTGTCGCTTTGCCTTCATTATCTTTTTTTTTAAACCTTTGCCTGCCCCTTTAGGAACGATATTTTATGTATGTATGTAAGTGTCGTGAAAGCCCGATGTTGTAGTGGATAGGGCCGCTGCCTCCTGAACGGTAGATCGTGGTTCCAATCCCACCACGTACCAATGTGTTTTTCGATATTCGAATTTTTGTATGTACGTTTATTCGGCGCCTTTTCCGTGCTTCGAAAGGCACGTTAAGCCGTTGGTCCCGGGTAATATCGTTTAATACCGTAGATATTAATCGTTAATCCATGTCAGTGGTCAGTGCTAAGCATTGGCGGTTTGAAAACTCTGACCTAATCTAGGATTGGGTGTGGTTTCCCTTCTGGGTTGCGGAGGTCAAATGGCAGTCGCTCTGTGTAAAAACCAGTACCCGCGTTCAATCACCTTGATTAGGTAGCCGACCCCGAGCGATACGGGATAAGGCTAGGGAGATGATGATGTGTCTTGAAAATAAAGAAAAAAACTAGCTCAAGTCGTCTCTCAACTCAAGGCTATAAAGAGTGCCACGTGAGTGCCAGAATCTTGAATACACAGATAATAACTTAGGGTGTTTTACTTCTTTGCTAATAGTCTAGACTAGAAGAATCCCAAAGAACGCCTTTGAAAAAAAATAACTTCTATACATATTTTCCAGAGAGACATACGAGATGAACCGCGACAAAGTGGCGTCTTTCTTCCAGCCGGGCGTGATCCCGATCCGGTGGTCGTTCGACTTCGACCGCGTGTTCATGCGCTACAACATCTACATGAAGCGGCTACGCATGATCGAGGAGATCCTGGACTCCACCGACGACCTGCTCAAACTCGAGAAGGTGGAGTTCTGCGGACTCCGGGGCAAGATACTCAGCAATGAGTGTTTGAAGGTGAGATCTAATAAAGGGAGTAATAAACCTGCTTTTGGATGTGAACCTACCCATCAAACGAATGAACAACTTTCTCCAAAGAACTTAGTCGAAACCGAAAAATGAATAAAATGCGCTTTTATACAAACTTCTTGCTCTTAAGGTGGCGAAGGAGGTTGTCCAGTACACATACAAATGGTGTCAGCAGCAGCACAAGTCATTTATTTACATACATACATACATATAATCACGCCTTTATCCCTAATGGGGTAGGCAGAGCGTAAACGACCCAAACAAAGGTCGTTCCGCCACGTCTGACAAAGTTTTGAGGGTTATTTAAGATAGATCTGTAGGTATATTGCTGTAGTGACAGGTTGTCAGCCCATCGCCTAAATTACAATATACTGAAACCCTCGGATCCCTTAGCTGGTTTTTACAGCATGCACGGGAGGAAATGCAGCTGGCACATTCTATGTTTTTCTCTCTCTCCCAGACCAGCATGGAAGAAAATTAATTTATTTACTGTTTATTGTACACAAGTAACATGAGAAAGACAATACACAAGGAATACCGACACAACAGGTACAGCTTATTTCTACTAAGAAATTTCTTCCAGCTGACCTACGGAAGTGAGACTTAAAATGAGAGGCAAATTAGGCGTGTACAAATAAAGCATTATATGAAAATAATACCAGATAATTATAAATTACATAAATAACTAATTATATAAATTATTAAACTTAAAATCATAATAACTATATAAACATGAATATATATAAATACATATATATATATATAACTAATACTATACGGAAAGTGAAAGGTAATGCTCTTTTACTCTCTTCCTAAAGACAGCGACAGAAGAACTATCACGGACCGTGTACGGCAGTGAATTCCATAACCTGGCCGCATTGACAGTGAAAGAATAAGAGTAAAAATCTGTGTGGTGGTGAGGAATAGACAGTAGTGATTTAACAATACAATACAATACAATACAAAATTCTTTATTGCACAAAGAAACACATACAACAGAAATAAAAAGGAACAAACGTGACAGTACAATATAGGCGGCCTTATTGCTAAAGCAGCAATTTCTACCAGGCAACCTTTGGGTATAGAAATTGATAGGACGACATGGTTTGTTTAGTATGGGAGGGCCAAATTATTTTTCCCCTAAAGTTGGTCATACATACATACATTCACGCCTTTATCCTTTACGGGGTAGACAGAGCGTATAACGCTTAGTGAAAGCTTTTACGCCACGTCCGACAAATATTGAGGGCAATTTTAGATTATAATGTGTATCGCTATAGTGACAGGTTGTCAGCCCATCGCCTAAATTACAATACACTGCGACCTTCGCTACCGTATTGCTGACTTCTACAGCATGCTTGAGAGGAAGGGCAGCTAGAACATTCTATGTTTTTCTATCGCTCCGAGTCTAGCATGGAAGTAAAGTTGGTTGGCTTCTTTTTTTAACTACCGGTATACTATCAGGTCTAACAAACAGCAAGGGCTCTCTACCTACACATAACTGCATAAGATCAACTGGGTTTAGGACTTTCAGGCTGCCTTTTATGGTTAGCTTACGCCCAGTTTTCAAGAAACCACAGATTAATATAGTGAAGACACCACTCGTACTTTGAATGACGTCGTCAAAACAAATCATCCGGACAACGCTTGCCTAAATCTATCATGATTCAAGGTTTTTTTATGTAATAAATAAAATAATGATTCCAAGCCGATTTCGAAATTCCAAGCTGGCCTGGGAGCGAGAGAAAAACATAGAATGTGCCAGCTGCATTTCCTCCCGGGCATGCTGTAACACCAGCTAAAGGGATCCCAGGGTTTCAGTATATTGCAATTTAGGCGATGGGCTGACAACCTGTCACTACAGCAATATACCTACAAATCTGACCTTTGTTTAGGTCGTTTACGCTCTGCTTACCCCATTAGGGATAAAGGCGTGATTATACGTATGTATTTATATATGATTTCGGCTATATCGACTGCTGGACGGGCTAGCGTCTCGCTGCTCCGCGCGGTCGTGTGCTCGCACATGGCTGCTGTAGCTAATATCGGCCTTAAAACTTCTTGAGCACTTGAGGTAATTTTAAGCACATAATAAATCATTTTTACTGCCAGATCCTCGAGGAATACCAGCTGACGTACCAGCACCTGGGCAACATCTCGTACGACCCTGCCGACCCGGAGGACAACAGCTTCCTCAAGGATTACGAGAACCACATGAAGAGTCTCGAGGACGTGGACCGGCAGCTCGCCTCGCTCTTCTCACAGGGATTCGATGAGTGCCATAACCTAGAACATATGTTCAAGGTATCAATTCCAGACTGGATTTTAAACCGGGTGTAAGGGACAGCGTGCCAGAAACTGATTCTTTGAAATGAAGAAACAATCAGACTTTCCCATATAAAATTACCCCCTCGATCTGACAATTTGTATGGAAAAGCCTAAAAAAATATTAATTTCCTGAAAGTTATTCAGTTTCGTTGTCTGAGCAATCCCTATATCCATTTCACCCGGTATTTCCATGTTATACGAATTTAATAAAATTGAAGTGCATTTTAAGGTAAACAAAGTTTCAAGTTTTTTTATTCAAAACCACATTTCTAAAATAAATTATACGTGTTGGCAAATTAGTTAAGTTACTAAAAACACTATTTCATTATGTTGTTATATCCAATAGCTAAAACTTATTTTAGAAACAAGATCTTCTATTAAAAGACATGAAACTTTGTTTACCATTTTTCTAAAACCAAATTAAAAATACTATAGTCCAGTACGTGTAGTTGAATTTGTGTTGTATGTTCCAGTTTCTACAAATCATGGGTGATCTGTTCCACCGTCCGATCATCAAGGCCGAGCTGCAACCGAAGCTGCCCAGGATCGTGGACCTGATGCATGCAAACTTAGACGCTACGAAAGCGGTATTCGACGAAGAGATGCATGTAGGCACAGAAAACATTTATCTTATCCTATGCTATCCTAGTCTATCCTACCCTATCCCATACTATTCTATTTTAATGTCGAAGTCTATCTATAGCACTAAGTTTCTCATAATATATTTCTTCCATGCTGGACTAGGGGCGAGAGAAAAACATTGAATGTGCCAGCTGCATTTCCTCTGGGCATGCTGTAAAAACCAACTACGGGATTCGAGGGTTTCAGTATTTGCAATTTAGGCGATGGGCTGACAAACAGTCATTACAGTAATATACCTACCTAAAAAAAAAAATATGTATGTAAAATATATTAAATTTTTCTTTGTTAGAAATTAGCAAAAGTGGGCAAAGGTCCAGAGCGCCCGATGGTGGACCTGTACCTGCCCCCGGTGGGCGGAGTGCTGTGGTGGGCGCACAAGCTGAGGAAGAGGATCACGCAGCCCATGGAGGAGTTCATCAACATCGAGGATCCGTAAGTCATTATTCTTCTTCTTCTTCTTCTTCCTTCCCATTTCCCACCAACGTGGGGTCGGGTCTCCTTATTATCTTGCGTCAGAGCGGACGGTTCTGGGTTGTCTCTTCAGTGATATCTAGGTTCCTTAGGTCTTTTCTGATAGTGGACCACCATGTTGATTTTGGTCTACCTCTACCTTTTGGGTGTTCTGTCCGTAAGTCATTATTATACTTTAATATTAGTAATGTGACACTAGCCGGCGGCTAGTAAGGCGTCCCCGTAAGTAATATAGGTACATTAAAAATGATCATTATAATGAATGAAATACGGGACATTAGGCATGTTGACTGGGTGGATCAATAATATCGATACGTTTATACTTAAACCTGACGGCTAAAAATACGGTGGATCTCATTCATATTTTATTAAAACACCACATTTAGATTTAATAGAAGTTATTGATTTGATTAGTCATTATTTACTGGCGAGTGACGTCATAACCCACTATTTTCATACAAAAAAGCGTTTTTGACATTTCAAAAAAGTTTCTGATTTGACTAGTAAAAAAAAGCATAATTCAACAATACCAATACTGAGTACAAAACATTTCACTAGGAAACTCTTTCAGGAAACGAAAAAAAAATAACTTTCCTATACAAAATGACTTGGAAAATTATGAAAATTCTTCCATGCTGGACTGGGAGCTATGCCAGCTGCATTTCCTCCCGGGCATACAGTAGCTGAGGGATCCGAGGGTTTCAGTATATTGTAGACGATGGCCTGACAACCTGTCACTACAGCAATATACTTTCAAATCTATTTTAAATAACCGTCAAAACTTTGTCAGACGTGGCAGGACGACCTTTGTTTAGGTCGTTTACGCTCTGCCTACCCCATTAGGGATAAAGGCCTCATTATGTGTATGTGTACAATATGACCAACTCGATTAGAGAATTTGTATGTGGAAGATATATTTTAAACAGCTATATTTTACTGGGATACCCTAATTGCTTGCAAGACTACGTCCCGCTGCCTTTGTAACATTTGGCTGGAAACCCTGATTCACTTTCCTCATCATCATCATCATCATTCTCAGTCGTTATCCCATTTATTTGCGGTCTCCATTTCAGCCATCAAATCAACACTCATACCTCACCCTTGCTAACATCCAACTCACACTCGTTCTTGACAAATTATCTGTCACTCAAGTCTATTCTACCGATCTTCTTTTTTGTCTTCTATGCTGGGCTGGGAGCGAGAGAAAAACATAGAATGCGCCAGCTGCATCTTCTCCCGGGCATGCTGGTAACCCTCGGATCC
Organism: Scrobipalpa costella; assembly: GCA_949820665.1. Taxonomy (NCBI): domain Eukaryota; kingdom Metazoa; phylum Arthropoda; class Insecta; order Lepidoptera; family Gelechiidae; genus Scrobipalpa; species Scrobipalpa costella. The sequence continues at coordinate 295,719 of OX463311.1, forward strand.
CTTAGACGGACCACCACCAAGATCGGTAGAATAGATTTGAGTGACAGATATTTTTTTTTGTTTCTAAATATTGCAATTTAGACGATGGGCTGGCAACCTGTCACTACAGCAATATACCTACAAATTTATCTTAAATAACCCTTAAATGTCAGACGTGGCGGAACGACCTTTGTTTAGGTCCTTTACGCTCTGCCTACCCCATTAGGGATACAGGCGTGATTATGTGTGTGTGTGTTTTAGTCACAAACCCATTGCCCTTTTGCCTATATGACTTTCCTCTACACAGCATTACAGAGTCAGATTCCGCGATATACATGAAGAACAAAACGAACGAGATGTTGGGGTACCTGAACGTGCTGGAAGACCGGCAGTTCAAGGCGTGGGCGCAGACCGTGCCGGCCATCTGCAAGACGCATCTCGCCAAGAACCTCATCTACCGAGACCCGCCATTCGTCAGGAACAACTTCAGCCCTGAAGTATGAACTTAATATTCTTCATTTCATGCCTTGATCTACGTTTCTTCAATTATAGTAAAATACAAACTCCTTCCATGCTGGACTGGGAGCGAGAGAGAAACATAGTATGTCCCAGGTGCATTTCCTCCCGGGCACGCTGTAAAAACCAGCTAAGGGATCCGAGGGTTTCAGTATATTGTAATTTAGGCGATGGGCTGACAACCAGTCACTACAGCAATATACCTACAAATCTATCTTAAATAACCCTCAAAACTTTGTCAGACGTGGCCGAACGACCTTTATTTAGGTCGTTTACGATCTGCCCACCCCATAAGGTATAAAGGCGTGATTATATGTAAGTATGTATGTACAACAGAGGAGTATGTCAAGGAGCACATACAGAAAATGTGGAACCCACGCCGAGATCGCCTTATAGATATAACTTGTAACAAATGCTGAGTCAACTCCATTTCTTGTGCAATACAGATCGGAGCATTCAATAAGTCTACTTACTGTATGTTGAGTTTCTTATTGTTTCATGAATAAACGTTTTTCTATTCTATTATACAAAGTTATTTGAATAATGATCAGTTATCTTTCTGTACATTGTAACGTTTGTAACTATAAGATTTGCTTGCAGTTAGTAATGCTTTTGCGGGAGATAAAGTACATGAAGTACTTGGATAAACAAGGAATACCACCAGAAGGCTTGGAATTGTTCAACAGGAACGAGAAACTACAGGTTGGTAACTAACAGGAATAATTTAAAATACACAATCGTTTCAGTCATATGCACTAGATCGAGAGAAAGGGAAGGAAGGGAGAGTGGCCTTTGCCCTGCAGTGGGACACCACAGGCTCATAAATAAAATAATAATTCAGTCATATTTGAAGCAGCTTATTTACGATACAATATGCTGTAGCGAATTTTTGCGAAGTACCAACGGCGAAGTGTCCTGCTTCTAAAGGAATCGTTCTGCGCATATTTTCGCTGCAACGACTGTTGCATATTTAGACCATTTTTCTCGTGTTGTTATCAGTACGACCTGAACCGCCTGAATCGCGCGATCGCCTGGTACAACGCCATCCGCGAGGGCAGCCACGAGACGGAGGTGGCTCTCATCGAGAAGGAGATCGGCCTCATCGACAACCTGCTCGGACGAGGAGTCGAGGAGTTCACATGGAATGATGATTGTAAGCAACTGAATCAGAACCCTATTTAGTGCTTCGAAACGAAAACAGCAAATGTAAAGATGACCAGAAACTGGTCTTTCTATGACTCGTATTTATAAAGCGATCTCAAGATTGTGAGATTGATACAAACTCAAACTCGCTGTCAGTCTTAAGTGCTGATTACAAATACGGTCCTTAACGATTGCGCAATCCATCTTTGTCCTGTTCATATATACCGTAAAACTGCAAAATTTTTCATTCAACACAAAAACACAAAAAGCTGTCTGTAATAATAATTATGTATGATCCAAATCCGCTATAAAAACATAGAGAACGCCATAAAAAATAATGTTTTTGCTTGTAGTCACTGAGTGGATGCAGGAGGTGTACACGGCGATCAACACGCTGCAGGAGCGAGTGCTGACGGCGCAGAACAACGTCCGCCGCGGGCTGAGAAACATCGCGGGCTGGGGGGACAAACCCCTCCACGGCCGGAAAGATAACCCGGACAAGAAGGAACTGCTTGACATCGCCAATAGACACCCGAAATTTGTGAAAAGGTAATGACAACATAATAAAATTATAATACATACATACATATAATCACGCCTTTATCCCTAATGGGGTAGGCAGAACGTTAACGACCTAAATAAAGGTTCCGCCACGATTGACAAAGTTTTGAGTTATTTAAGATAGATTTGTACGTATATTGCTGTAGTGACAGGTTGTCAGCCCATCGCCTAAATTACAATATACTGCAACTCTCGGGTCCATTAGCTGGTTTTTACAGCATACCCGGGAGGAAATGCAGCTGGCAAATTCTATGTTTTTCTCTCGCTCCCAGTCCAGCATGGAAGCGAAACAATTATAATAAATTGTATTTAATACCCATTAAATTTGTACAAGTAGGACTTATAAACTAATACAACGAGTGTACCTTATTGTTCCTCAAACTAGGATGAAACCTGTGTCTTGGGGATTATAGGGATTTGCCGACGATTTACTTCCATGCTGGATACTTCCATGCTGGACTGGGAGCGAGAGAAAAACATAGAATGCGCCAGCTGCATCGCATGCTGCAGCTATGTGATCCGAGGGTTTCTGTAAATTGTAATTTAGGCGATGGACTGGCAACCTGTCACTTCAGCAATTTACCTACAAATCTATCTTAAATCTCCTTTAAAACTTTTTCAGACGTGGCGGAACGACCTTTGTTTAGGTCGTTTACGCTCTGCAAACCCCATTAGGGATAAAGGCGTGATTATATGTAACTAAGTATGGATTTGCCAAAATCGCGGCCTTGGGGGACAAACCCCTCCAAAACAGTAAAGAAGACAGAGACAAGAAGGAACTACACGACATCGCCAACATGCACCCGAGATTTGTGAAAAGGTAGGGATTTGCCAACATCGCGGCCTGGGGCGACAAACCCCTCCAAACAGTAAAAAAGACTCCGTGGTCTAGTGGCTAGTGCCATGGACTCCTGATCCGGAGGTCCTGGGTTCGATTCCCAGGGGGGAATCACAAAGTTGATATTTGAGAATTTATCACTTTGTGAATTTTTACCCAGTTTGGTTAGGACATTGCAGGTTGAATCACCTGATTGTCCGAAAAAGAAAAATATTTCGTGCTTCGGAGGGCACGTTAAGCCGTCGGTCCCGGTCGCTCTCTTTGATAGTGGTCGTTACTCAAACCATGTCAGAGGCCTGATAGTTGTGCTACTAGGCGGTTTAAAAACTCTGACACCAGGGTTCATCTGGTCGATACACTCGATACCCACTCGGCAGAAGAAGAAGAAGAAGAAGAAGAAGTAAAAAAGACAGAGACAAGAAGGAACTACACGACTTCGCCAACAGGCACTAAAGATTTGTTTCCATTTCCAGGTGACTGCAACGATCAACATCTCATACCCATCGGTTCGGTTCGATGCTATGGATAATCAACATTATTTTAATTTTTAAATCTTTGCTTTCAGACGAAACAAAATCATCGACAGTCACTACGAGTTCGAAAATATTTTAAAGGACAACTACAAACTCTTCTTCAACGTCAAGGATGAAGACGAAGTAAATCACTTTCCTATATTTTTAACATTGTGTAGTTTAATGCAGCTACGATTGCCTGGTACTTCCCGGATATCATTCAAACTATACCTACTGACTATAAAAATCTAACCACGAAATGAGCAATCTCCTCGGACGCAAAAGATAAAATCTTAGATAAGTTTATGTAAGAACAAGTATCTACTATGCTTAACGTTCTAGGAAGAAGAAGAAGAAGAGACGCTAGAAGAAGTAGACGAAGCGACTCTCGATGACGAAGAGAAAGCAGCTCGTGCTGCCAAGCTGGTGGAGATCGAGGAGCGCCGCGTCCAGCGACAGGTGAAAAAATGAAATTAAAAAAAAATAAGACTGACTTCAACATAGTCCATGGAGTACTTATAAAATTCAAGTGACAATACAAAAGACTAGTTAGTTACTAACGCTTCACAACGTGTCATAGCAGTGGAGAAGAAGCGGTACAAGAAACTCGTACACTGCAACTTACTTTCTGAATTACTTTTCTTTAGGTTCATTTTTTTTAAATACTGTACTCTACAATCATGTGCGTGTTACTTGTGCTGCCCTGGATTAACAGCGATCTTTGTCATTTACATAATCGTTTAATGTAGGTGGAGCGGGAGGAGCGGCAGCGGATCAAAGACGAGGCCGACGCGATCAAGAACGAGCGACGACGGATCCGCCGGGAGAAGCGGGAGGCGAAGGAAGCGCTGAGGAAAGAGCGGCAGGAGCGGCGAGATGCAGGTAGGAACATAATGTAGGTGGAGCGAGAGGAACAGCAGCGGATCAAAGACGACGCCGACGCGATCAAGAACGAGCGCCGACAGATCCGCCGGGAGAAGCGGGAGGCGAAGGAAGCGCTGAGGAAAGAGCGGCAGGAGCGGCGAGATGCAGGTAGGATCGTTTAGGTTCTATCACTTTCGGGATTCGAGCTTCCTCTGTAAAAAACAAGAAGGCAGCTTTGTCATTTCTAATATTTATGTCTTCTTCTTCTTCTCTTTTTCTTCTTCTTATTGAGTGGCTTTCCGAGTCGACCTTCGCCCCTGACGTGCTTTACGTAACCACCACTACTTAAGACTCCGAATCCGGAGTCCATGGAGGCAGTTAATATTTTAATATTAGCACAGAGTAACTATAATACTACGTACAAATATTAGTGTGGATGATATAACTTTGAGAATTGCTTAGGTGAAGAAGTAGACTCCCCGGTAGAAGACGAGGAGGAAGTGACCGACCCGGATGAGCTGGCTGATATCGAGGCCGAGCGGGTAGAGATCGAAGAACAGGCGTTCCGAGCCGAGAGGTGGCCCAAATACGTGGAATACGTGGACGGACTGGTAAACACTGCACTGGCTTAGTAGATCTCCTTAAAAAAAGTTAAAAATTCTATGCCTAATCATTTATCATAGCGGTTTGCCCTTACAAAGTATTTGCTCAAAGTTTGCTTGTCGTTGTACAATTGCGACAGAAAAAACGCCCTAGAAAGTCGAAATTATCTGATGAGAAATATTTATGCCTTGTCTTGTATTGAAGATACGACTTGGGTGCGAAACATTAGTACATATTATCATACTAATTTTAATGGCCAGGATACGAAAGTGTTTTTAAAAGAAAATAACAAAATATGACGTATCGGGTGTAAGGGACAGCGTCTCGCAAACTGATAGTTGGTCAGTCAACTGAACAACTTCCTTCAGGAAATTCTTTAAGGAAAAGAAAAAAAAAGTTCCAAAATGTTCACCTCGATCAGACATTTTGAATGGAAAAGCCAAAATTGTTTCTCTCTTCCTGAAAGAATTTCCTGGTGGAAGTTGTTCGATGTCGTTGACTGAGCAACCCCTATCAGTTTGCGGGACGCTGTCCCTTACACCCGGTATATTTTGCACACAGGTGTCTGGACAAGTGATGAAGGCAATAGGAACCAGCTTAGATCTGTTTGAGCTTCAAACCAACGTGGAGACAGGCCCGGGGGCTGCCTTCGTCAGTGTCATGGCTGAACTGAGGGATCCAGGTATATAATAGATCCGTATTTCTACTTACAGCGTAGCCAAGTTGGATAAGGCCAAATTACATTATCGTTGAGAGGCCTCACCGAGAGCGGTGGCGCCGTCACTCGTTAAAAAAATATAACTTGCAAAATATAGACATTTTCAAAACTTTTCTCTGTCACTTTTTTAGATTTAGACCTAAAGAATTTTTAGAAGTAATTAATTTTGAATCAAATAGTACCGGGCAGTTACTATTGAAATTATCGGCAAAAAACAGCCACTTGTGGCAGAAATTTCGATAGTAACTCCAGGGTACTATTTGCTCCTAAATTCATTACTTCTAAAAAATCCTCAGGTCTAAATCGAAGAAAGTGACAGAGAAAAGTTTTGAATATGACTATATTTTGCGAGTTATGATTTTTGAACGAGTGAGGGCGCCACCGGTCGCGGAGAGGCCTCCTAATGAGGTCGCTCACTCATAATAAGTAACCCCGGCATCTAATTCGATATAAGTAAGTAAATAAGTCCATCTCTCTCTAGCCTTATCCCGTATCTTACGGGGTCGGCTACCTAATATAGGGGATTGAACAAGGGTACTGGGTTTTACACAGAGCGACTGCCATCTGACCTCCGCAACCCAGAAGGGAAACCAGACCCAATCCTAGATTAGGTCAGAGTTTTCAAGCCGCCAATGCTTAGCACTGGCCTCTGAAATGGCTTAAAGACTAATATCTATGATATTAAACGATATTAAGCGGCTATATATAACAACGGCTTGACGTACTTTCCGAAGCACGGAAAAAATGCAGAATAAACGTACATATGAAATTCGAAAACTGAAAAACACTTTGGTGGGATTGACGTGGTGGGATTCGAACCTCCCTGCTCAGGAGGCAGCGGCCCTATCCACCACACCATCAGGCTCTCTTTAAAAAAAAGTCCATATCAATCTATATTTATTTTCAGACATATACTTCACCCCTTCCCTGGACGTGGAAGAGAAGGATGGCCTCTACGGAACAATAGATGAAATGATGAAAGACATGTTCTTACAGGCAACACTCTTTCCTAGGATTGACCCCAATGTGGTACCAATCGCATCATACGAAGGTATGAATTAATACGGGGTGTAAGGGACAGCGTCCTACAAACACATATTACAATCTAAAATTGCCCTCAATTTTTGTCAGACGTGGCGAAAGCGCCTTTTACGAGGCGTTAAACGCTCTGCCTACCCCGTAAGGGATAAAGGCGTGATTTATGTATGTATGTTGCTCAGTCGGAATGTTGTGATCTGTATTGCACCAGAAATGGAGCTGACTCAGCATTTGTTACAAGTTTTTTAACTTCCTGAAAGAATTTCTTTTTAGAAGTTGTTTAGTATTGTTGGCTGAGCAACCCCTATCAGTTTCGGGACGCTGTCCTTTTCACCCGGTATGCGACATGTGGATGTAGATTTCATTTTATAATATTCAATTTAAATCTTGTATTACAGATGATATTGCAAACGAAGACGCTATGATAGACTTATATCACGATATTCTGAAACGCGTTGAGAACAGCATCCACGACATCATCGAGTACGCTTCGGTAAGTACTTCATCATCTCCCTAGCCTTATCCCGTATCTTACGGGGTCGGCTACCTAATATAGGGGATTGAACAAGGGTACTTGTTTTTACACAGAGCGACTGCCATCTGACCTCCGCAACCCAAAAGGGAAACCAGACCCAATCCTAGATTAGGTCAGAGTTTTCAAGCCGCCAATGCTTAGCACTGGCCTCTGAAATGGCTTAACGACTAATATCTACGGTATTAAACTATATTAACCGGGACCAACGGCTTAGCGTGCCTTCCGAAGCACGGAAAAAGCGCCGAATAAACGTACAAATGAAATTCGAAAACCGAAAACCACATTGGTACGTGGTGGGATTCGACCCACGACCTCCCGCTCAGGAGGCAGTGGCCCTATCCACTACACCATCGCCGGGCTCTTACGCCTCGGTAAGTACTTATTAGCACTTATTAGTAAATAAAAAAATATGTATATGTTTTACAAAGAAACATTCTGGTCTGTGTAGTGGTTCTAGCCATGTTTTACTTGGGAACTTTATAGACTTCTGATTGAATAGCAAATGAATAAATCAATATTATTTTAAAAGAGACAATTAATATTATAACATTTTACTTTAATTTGGCAGAAATTCGAGAAATACGCACCTCTGTGGCAAGAAGACAGACAAGAGGTGCTACAGGTGTTCCTCAAGTATGGACAATACATTACTCCTGAGGAATTCGACAAGTACAAGTTTGAGAACAACGGCGCTGATCCTCCGGAACAGAAACCAACACTAGAACAGTATAAGAAAGAGGTCAGTCTTTGTTTCCATGGTCGAGTCACTGGTAAACAGATAAGACTTCAAGCAACAATCCAGGATAGACAATTCTCGAGAAAGTAATGAATATAAAAAGACAAATAAAAAAGAGATAGAGGAAGAGTTTTCTGTCTCAATCTACCTTGAGCATAGGACCTTGACGCACCTAGACTACAGTTCATCGCTCCTTCCTGAATTAAAAGAGCTATTTATTTCCTCTTATTTTTATGTATCTAAGTGTCCCACTGCTGGGCAAAGGCCTCTCTCTGCTTCTTTCATGACTCTTAATTTAAATAACATAATTTATCTAACAGATAGACAAATACAACAATATGTATGATGAGGTGGCCGCTCTACCCACGACGTACCTGTCCAACGGCTGGCTCAACCTGGACCTGAAGAGGCTCAACCAGTCCATCATGAACATCATATGCAAGTGGAGCAACCTCTATAAGGAGAATCTCAAGAATCAAGTGCTCGAAAGGTAAAGGCATTTTTTTTAGGATTTGTCTTAGATCAAAATAATATAGTATTTGTATAGCACTTACAATGCTCATTTTATTTCATATAATATGAAAGAAAGCAAATAATAAAATAATAAATTCGTTTAAGGCAGGAGTCGAACCTACGTCTCTGGAATGCCCGTCCAGAGACGCAGGTTCGAATCCTGCCCGAAACGAATTTATTATTTTCTTTCTTTCATATTATGTAAAGTCAAATGTAGAAATATAACGAAAAGATTCTTTATGCTCGTCAAGTTAGATTCTTCTTTTTACATTCAATCAACCAAGGGTTTTGGAGCTGTTAGAAGCCTTGGTTTGATATGGAATATGATCTACATTTTGAATATCTTGAGAATTCTTGTACTGTGCTCGCCAGTCAAGCTTGGTAGGTACATACTGAGTGTAAGGGAAACTGATAGGGATTGCTCAGTCAACGACACTGAACAACTATCACCAGGAAATTATTTCAGGAAATGAAAATAAAAAAATGGCTTTTTCATACAAATTGTCTGATCAAGGTGGTCATTTGTAAGGGTAAGTAATTTTTTTTTCGTTTCCTGAAATCAATTCCTGGTGATAGTTGTTTAATTTCGTTGACTGAGCAACCCCTATCAGTTTGCTGGTCGCTGTCCCTTACACCCCGGTGCGCTTGAAAAATATCGCCCAAAATAAATGTAGTCTCATGTGTTAAAGTGTTTGTTTATTATCTGGTAATATTAATACTCGTGATTGCGTGGCTAGTGCCATGGACTCCCGATCCGGAGGTCCCGGGTTCGATTCCCAGGGGGGAGTTGAGATTTGAGAATTTATCACTTTGTGAAGTTTTCCCCAGTTTGGGTAGGACATTGCAGGCTGCATCACCTGATTGTCCAAAAAAAAAAAAGATTTCGTGCTTCGGAGGGCACATTAAGCCTTCGGTCCCGGTCGCTGTCTTTGATAGTGGTCGTTACACAAAACCATGTCAGAGGCCTGATAGTTGTGCTACTAGGCGGTTTAAAAACTCTGACACCAGGGTTCATCGGGTCCATAGACTCGATACCCACTCGACAGAAGAAGAATACTCGTGATATAAGTGAATCTCTACTTATAGCCTGGATAATTTGGAGGCTTTCATCAACTACGCGTCCAAAGAACTTGCAGTGGACCTGAAAGAAGACGACTACGAAGGTCTGCTGAAGGTGATGGCGGTGCTGAATGACGTCAGAGCCAAGATGGACGCCGGCACCGAGAACATGTTCGAGCCGCTGCGGGACATCATCGACATGCTCAAGGAGTATGGAGTGGAGTTCACTGAGGAGACTTATGAACAGGTGAGGCTGGTGCTTGGATGAGTCGAGTTCACTGAGGCTCGTATTTATAAAGGGATATCAAGTCTGAGAGCGATATTAAGTATGGATTTAACAGTTCATTTTGTACTGAATTGACATTTCTGATATTCTGTCACTCTCTGTTTATAAATACGGGCCTGAGAAGACTTATGAACAGGTAAGGCTGGTACTTGATTGGAACAGCAGTTGATGTGGTGAATGGGGTGGGGTTACTAACACAATGGAAAAGGCGGATCATCAATGGTTGGGTAGAATGAAGCTTAAATCTGATGGCGTAGGATCGAAAATGATAGGCCTAAATGTGAAAGGCATCAAGGGCTTACCTGTAGATAAGTCCGGTTAGACTATTCTCATAATCTATTGGTTTCCATGAAGTCTGGTTTGCGATCTTATTCCTAAGCAAATCCAGCGCCAAGCAGTTTGCTGTATTTTGTCAAAGTATGGGACATCTCTTGTGTCCTTCAAACCCTTAGCACATGCCATCGTCATTACTGTCTTGATTATCACTAGCTTGGTTGGATTTCAAGAAAATAGTTTTAAACATGGCAAATTAAAAAGCTGATACTAGACTGTAATTATTAGGTCATTAGACAAGCAACCAATCAAAATCATTCCTGGCTTACCAGTTTCTATACTAATAAATTGACATGCTCCCGCCAGCGCCAACACTGCAACGCCTACTATACTAGGGTAAGGTCTTGCTAAGGTGAACTGATATGCATTGCCGATGTAAGGCTGTAGGTACTGTAAAGGTCTGACTAGGAGACATTTTGCTGCAGGAAATCTTGGTAAAAAATTTCTTCCACGCTGGACTGGGAGCGAGAGAAAAACATAGAATGTGCCAGCTGCATTTCCTCCCGCGCATGCTGTAAAAACCAGCTAAGGGATCTGAGGGTTTCAGTATATTGCATTTTGGGCGGTGGGCTGACAACCTGTCACTACAGCTATATACGTACAAATCCATCTTGAATAACCCTCAAAACTTTGTCAGACGCGGCGGAACTTCCTTTGTTTAAGTCGTTTACGCTCTGCCTACCCCATTAGGGATAAAGGCGTGATTATATGTATGTATGTAAATTTACAAACTATCAACAGCTGGATACGCTGCCGGAGAAGTGGCGCAACCTGGTGAAGCAGGCGACGGTGATGAAGAACAACGTGGCGCCGCTGCAGGCCGCGCAGGCCGCGCTCATCAACAAGAGGTGCTCGCTGATCAACCTGCGGCTCGGCATGTACCGCGACCAGTTCAAGAACAAGAAGGTTCGTCGATAACGGTTCATAAATTACTGGTGCTCAATTTTAAGTTGGATGAAATTAATGACAATGATATTCATGCCAAGCGAATTCCAGGAATTGGCACACGTTGCAGGCACCAACCCAATTTTGTACAAAGTAAAGCTATGTGCGAGTTTCTCGTGCCGCTTCTCCTTCATTGTCATATCGGCGATGAAGTGTAATGAGGTTATGACCTCCTATCTAAAAAAGGATGATTTTAGAGGAAATATTTTTTTAATTTAATTTTTTTACACCTAATATTGAACAATTTTTATATTCTAAATTTATCATCATAGGAACCTATAATTCATGACATAAGTATATTTAAGGAAGCCAATACATGCGAAATTGAATTTTAAATCCATACACATAAGAATCACAAAAAGGACAAAATGTCAGTTAGTTTCTTCCACGCTGGACTGGGAGCGAGAGAAAAACTTAGAATGTGCCAGCTGCATTTCCTACCGGGCATGCTGTAAAAACCAGCTAAGGGATCTGAGGGTTTCAGTATATTGCAATTTGGGCGATGGGCTGACAACCTGTCACTACAGCAATATACGTACAAAACCATATTGAATAAACCTCAAAACTTTGTCAGACGTGTCGGAGCGACCTTTGTTTAGGTCGTTTACGCTCTGCCTACCCCATTAGGGATAAAGGCGTGATTATATGTATGTATGCATGTCAGTTAGGAGGTCATTACATTTCATCGTCGATATTTGGAATATTTTTATTTTATTTCATTTTGTGACCTACCTAACCAAGAACCGTAGAATTTAATGAAAGTCAACAGTTATTACTTGAGTTTCCACTGCTAGATGTTCCTGATGTCGTGCAAGGACCCGTACAGGCAGATGGACAAGGTGAACCGCGAGCTGATGGAGTTTGAGAACATCATCAAGTCGCTGAAGCACTCGTGCGCGCTGTTCGACATTCAAGTGCCTGATGAGAAGTGTCTGAAGGCCTGCAGGCGGGACCTGAAGCTCATCAAGGTATTCACATACAGGGAGTACAAGTTGACTGCACAGTGCACGTAGCAGCAGCAGGTATATACAGAAAATCTGTAAGATCTCATTTATTTAACAGTTTATTGTACACAATAAAATACAAAGGACATTTTTTTTTATATATATTTGATAGGCAATCATTTGTCCGCCATCTCACGTGATGGTAAGTGATGATGTAGACTATGATGGAGCATGATTGCCTAGAAAATGCCTGTTCACTCTCGCCTTGAAAAGGCCCAGGTTATAACGTTCAACGTTCAAATTGTACATATAGGTACATTTAAAACAAAGACACAACAGGTAAAAAGAAATCTCTTCCAGAAGACCTAGGCTAATGAAATGACATTCAGGGAGGCAGATACGACGTGCACAATTATAAATTTCTTCTTCTTAAGGAGTGAATTCTCTAGTCAAACGACCCGATGAACAGTGGTGTCAAACTGTTTAAACCGCCTATTAGCACAGCTAGTAAAAAAGCTTGGAGAACACTTCGTAAACTGACAAACGATCCACCTGAAGCTCTCAAACCTGGTTCAGTAACGGCCAACCAAGTGGCGCATCAACTACTCCTAAATGGGAAACCCCCTAAAAGGCTACCCAGACCAACTAAATTACTCCCCAGTACAGAAGATGCACGTAACATCAGCAAAGAATTTAATATCACAGATATAGTTGCAGCAATCAGGAAACTAAAGTGCGGGAAAGCGGCTGGGATTGACGATATAACTGTAGACCAAATAAAACATCTGGGTCCGGTAGCGGTGTCATGGCTTTTAGGGTTTTTTAACAACTGTGTAGACACCGCAAGAATCCCTAAAAAATGGAGGAAAGCCAGAGTGGTGGCACTGTTGAAACCTGGAAAGTCCCCAACTGACCCCAAAAGCTTTCGCCCAATCTCATTGCTCTGCCACACCTATAAACTCCTTGAACGCCTACTACTTGACCGCCTCACAAAGTTCATTGATTCCAAACTTATACCGGAACAAGCAGGCTTTCGACCGGGAAAATCATGCTGTAGTCAAGTCCTAAGCCTGACGCAGCATATCGAGGACGGGTTTGAACAGGGCTTTGCCACCGGTGCAGTATTTGTGGATTTAAGTGCAGCTTATGACACCGTCAGCATCAGACACCTTTTTTGTAAAACTGCCACGCTCACCGGTGACCACAAGTTCATCCGCATTCTGAGCGAAATGTTGAGAAATCGACGATTTCAAGTGAACCTCAATTCTGAAAAGAGTAGGTGGCGCACTCAAAAAAACGGTTTGCCTCAAGGAAGCGTTTTGGCTCCGATATTATTTAATATCTATACTGACGATCAGCCTACTCACCAAAATACAAAGCGCTTCCTCTATGCCGATGATCTAGCCCTCACGTGTCAAGCCAGGGACTTTGAGGAAACAGAACACCATCTGACTACTGCACTAGAAAAACTAACCGACTACTATGACGCTAACTCCTTAAGACCGAATCCGACCAAAACTGAGTCATGTGTTTTCCACCTAAAGAACAGGGATGCCAAAAGAAAACTGCAAATCAACTGGCGGGGTGTAGCCATAGCCCATAATGACACACCAAAATACCTTGGAGTTACCCTGGATCGGTCGCTTACCTACAAAGAGAATTGCTGCAAGACAAAAGCTAAAGTTAGTGCGCGCAACAATATCCTAAGGCGCCTAATTACCACTAAATAGGGAGCTTCACCATCTGTATAAAGAACAAGCGGCCTTGCCCTTTGCTACTCCGCGGGTGAATTCGCGTGCCCGGTTTGGTCACGTTCGGCTCATGCAAAAGAGGTGGATAAGGCGCTTAATGAGACATGCCGGATAATTACAGGTACTCTTAAGCCTACTCCGTTACACCGCCTCTACCCACTGGCCGGTATTGCACCACCAAGTGTTCGCCGCGAAGTAGCCTCCTCAATCGAGAGACAGAAACAGATGGTTGACAGCAGACACACCCTTTTCAATCACCATCTTCCCCCTGTTCGGTTAAAAAGCCGGCAGAGTTTTGTAGCTCACAGTCAGCCTTTGCAATCTGACAAAGATGCAAGTGATGCTAGGCTCGAGCGGTGGGTAGAAAAGTTCCCAACTACGGAAACTCAAACACCTCCCTCCGAGACTTTACCTTCAGGACATCAGCTTCCGTGGGCTACCTGGAAATCTCTTAATAGGCTACGATCAGGGGTTGGAAGGTGCGGCGTGAATAAGAAGAGATGGGGTTATTCTGGTGACGACAAGTGTGGTTGCGGGGCTACTCAAACTATAAACCACTTGCTGTCATGCCCCAACCTCCCCATCACCTGCACTGCAGAAGACTTACTCGAGGCTAATCTACGGGCAGTTGGCGTCGCCGACTATTGGAGATCGACTGTTTGACTTTTGTCATTGATACGAAAAGAAGAAGAAGCACAGCTATTAGCACAGCTATTAGGCCTCTGACATGGTTTGAATAACGATATCACTATCAAAGACAGCGACCGGGACCGTCAGTTTAACGTGCTTTTCGAAGCACGGAATTCTTTTTCTTTTCGGACAAACAGGTGATTTAGCCTGCAAAGTCCTAACCTAACTGGGGAAAACCTCACAAAGTGATAAATTGACAAATATCAACTTTGTGTTCCCCCCGGAATCGAACCCAGACCTCCGGATCCTAAGCCCATGGCTCTGACCACTAGACCACAGAGGCAGTTAAAACTGTAAGATGATCACTGTCTTTGCGTGTCGAAGCAAAATTATTTTTTCCTCAGGAATTGAAAATATATGTCTCACAGCAATGATTGTACTGCACTCTGCTGCTGCTGCATGTAGTCCAACTTGGAATAGAACCTTAATATAACTTACCTACTGATCTGTTCCTTTTCAAGGCGAGAGTGAATACATACATACATACATAAATCACGCCTTTATCCCTTACGGGGTGGGCAGAGCGTTTAACGCCTCGTAAAAAGCGCTTTCGCCACGTCTGACAAAAATTGAGGGCAATTTTAGATTGTTTATTGTTAGATTGTTTAGATTGCGAGAGTGAATAGGTATGCATAAACGGTAAACATAGACCATGCTAGATGGTAGTGAGAGAAAAACATAGAATGTGCCAGCTGCATTTCCTCCCAGGCATGCTGTTAAAACCAGCTAAAGGATCCGAGGTTTTCATGATATTGCAATTTAGGCGATGGGCTGATAACCTGTCACTACAGCAATATATCTACAAATCCATCTTAAATCTCCCCTTTGTCAGACGTGGCGGAACGACCTTTTCGTTTACGCTCTGCCTACCCCATTAAGGATAAAGGCGTGATTATATGTATGTATGTAGACTTAACTAAATCTCGACTAAAATTATTGCCGTCCTTTATTATTCTCTTATGATAGAAAAGGACAAGTATACACTTATTTTAGTTCGCGCCCATCAAGTCTACGTTTTGTTAAGGATGTTTAGAAGACATTTTTGAAAATTTAAATCCTTTTGACATATTTCCAGCAACTGTGGGACTACTACTTCCTAGTGATGGGAACGATCGAGTTCTGGAAGACGTCGCCGTGGAAGAAGATCGATGCTGATGGCATGGACCAGGAGTGCAAGAGATTCACCAAGGAACTGCGGCAGGCAGACAAGGATATGAGGAACTGGTAAAGAGTAATTCCCTTTTTCTGATTCTAGGTAACAATCTCTTTTTTCTGACTAGCGTTGTTCCGGTCCAAACCAGGAGCCTGCTTTTTTTTACTCCACTTTGTCCGGTATTAGCATACTGGTAGGTGTTCTGTTGTAGGAAGTTTCAATCAAGAATCAATTTATCTGTGAGATAGATGTTATAAACATTCTTTTTCTTAGCGAGTGGATTCTCGAGTCAAATGACCTGATGGACCCTGGTGTCAGAGTTTTCAAACCGCCTAACAGCAAACCTATTAAGGTTGACTTTCGACCCTCTGACGTGGTTTGAGTATCGAGCACTATAAAGACAACCGAGGCCGACGGCTTAACGTGCCCTCCGAAGCACGGAATCTTTTTTCTTTTCAGACAATCAGGTGATTCAGCCTGCAATGTCTCACAAAGTGATAAATTGACAAATATTAACTTATGTGTTCCCCCCTTGGGAATCGAACCGAGAACCTCCGGATCGTAAGCCCATGGCTCTGACCATTAGACCACGCCCACGGAGTCAGTTATAAACATTGATTTGCCAATATTTTTTATTAACAGGGAGCCATATCCGGCCATTGAAGCAACTATCAAAAACTTGATGACTTCTTTGCGAGCTGTCACTGATCTTCAGAACCCGGCTATCAAAGACCGGCATTGGCTGGAGTTGATGATGGCTACGAAGGTATGGTAGAGTCGGTTAATATTTTAAAGTACCTCATGGGTATCACGGACAGGGAAGAACCTGCCAATGATACTGAACAACATGTCAAGAAATATATTTTCAAGGACCTACGGCATGCAGACAAGGATATGAGAAACTGGTAATGAGTATTTTCCTTTTTCTGATTCTAGGTAACAATCTTTCTTTTCTGCCTAGCGTTTTTCGGGCTCAAAGCAGCGGCCCGCTTACTAGGTTAGGTTAGGTTCTATCGTAAGAAGTTTCAATCAAGAATCGATCAACATGTCAAGAAATATCTTTAAAAAGTGTAATTCAGTTTCATTCCCTAATCAGTATTAAGCAGGCTTACAAATTCAGCTTCCTTGAAATTTTCAGGTGAAATTCGATATAAATGACGACACTACGTTAGCCGACCTGCTCGCGCTCAATCTGCACAAGTTTGAAGAAGAGGTTAAGACTATTGTCGACAAATCCGTCAAGGAGGCTGCGATGGAGAAAATACTCAAGTATGTAACCTATCTTCATACCTCGATCTCCATGTAAACAAGTAGTCCAGTGCGATGAAGTCAGGGTAGTCAAAGCGAAGAGTTGAGCTCTTTTTTCCAGACCCAAATTATAAACTTTTCCCTTACCAATATTCGGCGAAGCCACATTCATATTGCAACTGCTAGGTTCCTCTTCACTCTACAGTATTATTGTGAAATGTCGATAAAAACTAGAGTTTGTTTTGCCCTCTCCAAACGCCGTAAAAATTCCCTCCAATCAGTTATTTTTATTTGAAAATTATTTTTATTTGTGCAGAGAACTTTCCACCACTTGGTCGACGATGGAGTTCGACTACGTTGCTCACGACAGGACCGGCATCAAGCTGCCCCGGGCTAGTGAGGAGCTCGTCGAGATCCTTGAGGATAATCAGGTCACTCACTTGAGCTTTTTACATACATACATACATATAATCACGCATTTATCCCTAATGGGGTAGGCAGAGCGTAAACGACATAAACAAAGGTCGCTCCGCCACGTCTTATAAAGTTTTGAGGGTTATTTAAGGTAGATTTGTAGTTACATTGCTGTAGTGACAGGTCGTCAGCCCATCGCCTAAATTGCAATATTCAGAAACCCTCGGATCTCTTAGCTGGTTGTTAGAGCCAACCCGGGAGCAAAATGCAGCTGGCACATCCCAAGTTTTTCACTTGCTCCCAGTTCAGCATGAAAGAAGCTCGAGCTTTTTGATGTATTTAAACTGAGGAGGTGCGAGAACTTATGTTCGCGTAGGAAGTACCTGACCAGTTTCCGTTTTACAGAACCAAGTCCAAAACATGCTGTCGTCTAAATTCGTTGGTTTCTACGAGACAGAGGTGCGGGAGTGGGCGAACAAGCTGGGCACAGCGGACGCCGTGATCGCGCTCTGGTTCGAGGTGCAGCGCAAGTGGCAGTACCTCGAGAGCATCTTCGTCGGCTCCGACGATATCCGCTCACAGCTGCCTGAAGACTCGAAGAGATTCGATAAAATTGATAAAGATTTTAAGGTTAATATCAACCACGGCTATTGTTTACTTAAGAACTTTACCACAATAAAGGGTGAAGTAGAACGACGTTAATGACGTATGTGCTCCTTAAAAACAACTCCACCCGAGCCAAACAGTCAATCTCGGATGAAACCAACGATGAGCAACGCGCTTGGTGGTCCTTCTGGAGTTGAATGCTTTTCCAGTACAATTCGTTGTAGAGTATAGTGGACAATATTGGGGTATTGGTGACCGCTTTACTATCCTATCCTATCCGGCAACAGTGTATAAAACTCAAGAAGGTTGCTTAGACAACGTTACCGAATAACTTTCACAAATAGGGGAAACGGATTACCCACTGCTTTAAGATCTATAGATGTCCCCAAACACAACATTGCCATATTATATTGTAGGAGCTGCTAAAGGACATCGCGACGACGCCGAACGTGATCACGGCGACGAACAAGCCGGGGCTGATGGAGGCGCTGGAGGCTCTGATGAAGGACCTCAACCTCTGCGAGAAGGCGCTCAACGACTACCTGGAGACCAAGCGGCTGGCCTACCCGCGCTTCTACTTCGTCTCCTCCGCTGACCTGCTGGGTAATACCGCTAACAATCTTGAATTCTTAAACATAGATTATTATCAGCCTGCTGTGTCTCACTGCAGAGTAAATGCCTCCGCCCCTTTCTCCATTTTCCCTGGTCCTGGCCACCTCCGTTCAGTCGTAGTCGTAGGTGTATCTATCTCGTCTTACTTTTGTTTCCTGGGACGACGAAGTGCCCGTCTTCCTTAGAGAACTTTATACACAAAATAATGTTATGGAGTAAAGTAAGTAACTATCTATTCTTGAACATGACGAGAGGTCTAATAACATACTGCGTGGCCCCCTTCTTTCTATGAGGTTCCATCCTGAAAAACTTGTTGGAGCTATCCTAATTTTTAGTGTAATTAATTTCCGAATTCAGATATCCTTTCAAACGGCAACAACCCACCGGCGGTGTGTCGACATCTGTCCAAGCTGTACGACAACCTGGCCAAGCTGGTGTTCCCCAAGGGCAGCAATAACAAGACCGCCTTCGAGATGATCTCCAAGGAGAACGAGGAGCACGTGCCCTTCAAAGCGCCCTGCTGCGACTGTTCTGGCAAGGTTATCAGATATATCAGCGATTGTATTTTTTCCTATAGTAAAAATCAAGAAATAGCAACCATAGTTATTCAAGAAGCACTCTTCAATGACAAAACTAAACCATGCCGTGCAAAAGTACCTAACTCGCATAATAAATTAAATTAATAGTATCGTCCTAAATACGAAGTGCCAGAACTTTGTATGTGCCGGTATTTTGCTCGCTATACTTTGTTAAATCTGGGATGGTATTCAGATGGAAAACAAAGAAAATTTCTTTGAAATCTATATTAATTGTATCTCGTCACAGCTACTATCCTAGTTTAAGCTTTTGATCCTAAAAAGTTGAGTCAGACAAAGGACAGGTAATATTTAAAAACAGACTGACTAGAATAATAACATAATCCTCGTTGTCAGGTGGAGACCTGGCTGAACCGCGTGACGGACTGCATGCGCTACACGCTGCGCGACATCTTCGAGCACGCGGTCAAGTCGTTCGAGGGCAAGCCGCGCGACGAGTGGGTGTTCGACTGGCCCGCGCAGCCCGCGCTCGTGGGCACGCAGATCTGGTGGACCAGCGAGACCAACCAGTCCTTCGCCAAGCTTGAGGAAGGTACAATCCTATAGAGCTATGCCCCAATGCAAATGGTGTTTTTTTGGAAAATCTCTGCTCAGTGCTCGCCTCTGCTTTCCCAGGTGCTTATGCTAGCTTTTCCTCCATTTGCTTAGTTTAAAAAGAACATCAAAGCCATTCACAGCCTCGCTCTCGCAATCTTTTTTTTTTTAAGAAATGGGTTTGCTCTTGACTTTAGATACTAGGTTAGGGATGACCGTGATAGAGTCGACGATGGAGCAAGCTCACCCAGAAGATGTCTGTTATGGCACTGGCAATCTCACGCACCGACGGAACACAGCAAGCTGTTTGACGCTGGACTCCGGTGAGAGGGTGTTTGCGAGCCTGGCGGTCCCTTGCGGAGCCTACCACCGCTTTGTTAAGATCGTTCAGCCGGATTTATTCACAGGCAAGCCTGTGTTGCCGTTGCCCACTAGAGTTGGACCACTAGGAGGTAGATCATATCCCACCCCAAAATCTTACTCGTATATACAAACAAGGTAGGTTTTTTTTTTACTATACCTGTTCGAAATTGTTGGAATTGCGTATCTACAGGTTACGAGGCTGCGTTGAAAGACTACCAAAAGAAGCAGATCCAGTTACTGAACGCGTTGATCGTGCTCCTCCTGGGAGACCTGTCGCCTGGAGACCGCCAGAAGATCATGACCATCTGCACCATCGACGTGCACTCCCGAGACGTCGTCGCCAAGCTCATCACCACCAAGGTGGAGAACTCTAATGCTTTCCAGTGGCAGAGTCAGCTCAGGTGGGTTAAGAAAGACACTTCTTAAACGGATGATAGATTTTTCTATAACCCTCCAGGTCCATATCTATAACCCATAACCCCCTGTAGGTTTACTTTAGTTGCTACCATTTTAAATTTATTGGCCATTTCCAACTGCAGGCATCGCTGGGATTTCACGCAGAATACCTGTTACGCAAACATCTGTGACGCGCAGTTTCTGTACGATTACGAGTACCTCGGCAACACTCCTCGCCTGGTCATCACGCCGCTGACTGATCGCTGCTACATCACACTCACGCAGGTACCTCATCATCATCACACCGGGTGTAAGGGACAGCGTCCCGCAAACTGATGGGGGTTGCTCAGTCAACCACACTGAACAACTTTCACCAGGAGATTCTGTCAGGAAGACAAAATGTCCACCTCGATCAGACAATGTGTATGAAAAAGACAAAAAAGAAATCCTTAAAGCATTTCCTGGTGGAAGTTGTTCAGTGTCGTTAATTGAGCAATCCCTATCAGTTTGTGGAACGCTGCCCCCTACATCCCGTACAAACATCAGTCAGTTTGTTACACTTACATCTTGAAGTGACAACCCGTAACAATCTTCAGGGTTCTTTTCGAAGGGTAGGGTAGAGACTAGTTTGTAGAGATACAGTAAACAAACAACTTGTGGTGCTCACGGCCCTTAGCTATGAGGATTCTAAGCGAAACAAGAAGTACGATAAAGGACGTTACACTTCTGCGTTTTGATATTCAACTTCTATTAAAATTCCGTATCTCTCTATTGTAAGGAATTCGAATGTTTCAGTGTATTGTAATTTAGGAGAAAAGCGGACACCCTTTCACTATAGCAATTACATATAGCAATTCACAGTTTGTACTTTCTTAAATTTCCCTCAATCCTTGTCAGTCATAGCGAAAGCGCCTTTTCCTGGTCAGTTATGCTCTGTTTATCTCGTAAGGGAAAAGCCGTGACTTTATGTATGTATCTGTCGGTGTAGAGTCTGCACTTGACGATGGGCGGCGCGCCGGCGGGCCCCGCGGGGACCGGCAAGACCGAGACCACCAAGGACCTGGGACGAGCGCTCGGCATCATGGTGTACGTGTTCAACTGCTCCGAGCAGATGGACTACAAGTCTTGCGGGAACATTTACAAAGGTGAGCTTGCAACGTGTTGATTACAGACTTCTTTATCGTGTGGGTGGGTTGTTTAGTCGAGTCGTGAATGACCAGGTGGCGTCAGAATTTTGAAACCTTAAAGGCTACTGATATGCTTTGCATGACGATCACTATCAGAGACAGCCACCGGGAATGACGGCCTCTCTCCGAAACAGATTGAGTCCTTTTTCTTGACAGACAAGTCAGACAAACAGGTGATTCAGACCTAATCAAACAGGAGAAACGCATGAAGTGATTAAGTTCTCTTCGTGGGTATCGTGCCCACAACCTCCAGGTCGAAGAAGCCCAAGGCTTTAGACCACTTATAGAACGAAGAGGTGGTTCTTTCGTCACTAGTAATCAGTGAAGATTCGATTGACCCGATACCCACACGACAGAAGAAAAAGTTAAGTTTTAATTTTTAAAGATCGTACAATATACTCTTAAACCGCAGGTCTTGCACAAACCGGTTCTTGGGGCTGCTTCGACGAGTTTAACCGTATCTCTATCGAGGTGCTGTCCGTGGTGTCGGTACAAGTGAAGTCCGTGCTGGACGCCATCAAAGCCAAGAAGAAGAAGTTCGACTTCATGGGCGAGTACATTACCCTGATACCCA
Source organism: Scrobipalpa costella (assembly GCA_949820665.1). Lineage (NCBI taxonomy): Eukaryota > Metazoa > Arthropoda > Insecta > Lepidoptera > Gelechiidae > Scrobipalpa > Scrobipalpa costella. The sequence goes on from OX463311.1 coordinate 317,966, forward strand.
CCGTCGGCATGTTCATCACCATGAACCCTGGGTACGCGGGTCGCACTGAACTACCGGAGAATCTGAAAGCCCTCTTCAGGTAAATCTTTTTCAGTCATAATCATATTCTAATGGCTGAGGGATGTGATCTAGGCGTGTAGCTACATTAGCCACTTTCCAGGCGCCGCTCTGACTGTTGCGTTGCCCCATTCCGTGCTCCCCGGGTAGTGTTTGTCCAATACCATGGATGCAATATTCCCGCTTCTGGTACCCTCTACACGTCCAGTGATCATCTGCACTTCTAGTCAGTATCATACACCTACCTTACTTAGCAGTTTTGTTATTAGAACTGCTTTGTCATCACGGCTGACGTGATTGTTATAGACCATGCGCGATGGTAGTGCCAGACTTCGAGTTGATCAGTGAGATCATGTTGGTGGCGGAGGGGTTCCAGGAGGCTCGTCTGCTCGCGCGCAAGTTCATCACGCTGTACGTGCTGTGCCGCGAGCTGCTCTCCAAGCAGGACCACTACGATTGGGGACTCCGGGCGATCAAATCCGTGCTTGTTGTCGCCGGGTCGTTGAAGGTATGTTGATGCAAGGTTGAGTAGAATTACTTATATTTAGCTAGCTCGACTCGATGGTGTAGTAGATATGGCCGCTGACTCCTGTGCAGGAGGTCGTGGCTCAAATCTCACCACGTACCAATGTGTTTTTGTGTGCCTGAATTACACATTTATTAAATGCTTTCACGTAGAAGGAAAACCTCGTGAGGAAACCTGCACACACGTACGAAGAAATTCAAAGGTTGTGAGTAAAGTCGACCAATCCACACTGGGCTCAAGTGGTAGAGTAAGTCCCTATCGCACTATTCGACGGTAGGCTCGTACCTCTTGGTGGGGACGTTTTATGATCTGATGATGTCCTTGCAGCGAGGCGACCGCTACAGACCAGAGGACCAAGTGTTAATGAGAGCGCTGCGAGACTTCAACGTACCAAAAATCGTGACGGACGACACGCCCGTGTTCATGGGGCTGATCGGAGACTTGTTCCCGGCTTTAGATGTGCCGCGGAAACGCGACGAGGTGTTCGAGAAGAACCTCGTCGACGGAGCTTTGTCTATGAAACTGCAACCAGAACCTGGTTTCATTTTGAAGGTAAAGTGATTGGTTGCCGATTTTTACTTGTGTCTATGAGAGTGCGAGTGCGGAAAGCCCGACAAGACTCTAGCTAACATTGTGATGTGAATGATTACCCACTTCATCACTTTTCCGGTGAAATGTCTAAACTGCATCGCCTCACCCCAGCAGCTGAAGATTGACTGAAGAATCTAAAACTTACTATATAGGATCCAATACAGCATATGCCATATGCCATGATGATGATAACCTTCTGTATTTCTTCTTGCCATTAAAACTGTGATGAATTACATTTTGGTGTTTCCGTAGATGGTGCAACTGGTTGAGTTGTTCGCGGTGCGACATTCTGTGTTTATTGTGGGTTTCGCTGGAACTGGAAAGTCTATGGTGTGGCAGTGTTTGCACAAGACGTATGCTATGCTCAAACTGAAACCCTACTACAACGACTTGGATCCTAAAGTAAGCGCTTAGATGTCATTATGAATAAATCTTCGATTCTATACGGGGTGTAAAGGACTGCTTCCTGCAAACTGATGTAAACTGATGGGCTGTTCAGACATCTAAATAGAAACATTTTCATCAGGAAAAGTAAAAATAATGTTGGATTCCCATAAATATAAATTTCCTGGTGAAAGTTCAGTTTCGTTGACTGAGCAACTCCGATCAGTTTGCGGTACACCCATAACCTGCGCTTCCCCCCTCCCTGCAGGCGGTGACGAACGACGAGCTGTTCGGCGTGATCAACCCGGCGACGCGCGAGTGGAAGGACGGGCTGTTCTCCGTGATCATGCGCGACATGGCCAACATGACCGGCGACGGGCCCAAGTGGATCGTGCTGGACGGCGACATCGACCCCATGTGGATCGAGAGCCTCAACACGCTCATGGATGACAACAAAGTACCTATTCGGTTTTATATTTCCCTAGTGCCATCCCAACTTTTCAGGTGACGTGAATGCTAACATAGGGAGAACCCAGATAATAAGCAGCGCCTCTTATGAATTTAATCGACAAGCAACCTGCCTGCCAGCAAGGGTAGGTAATGGTCTTTTACTATAGTCAGTTATAGTATCTGCGATGAAGCTGGATGCTGGGATAAATTGATTACGTGATGAGAAAATTACATCCCTATCAGTGATAGCAGAGTCGATAAATGACACGATTTCTTCACTCAGGTGCTGACACTAGCCAGCAACGAGCGTATCGCGCTGACGAAGATGATGCGGCTGCTGTTCGAGATCGCCAACCTGCGCACGGCCACGCCCGCCACCGTCTCCCGCGCCGGCATCCTCTACATCAACCCGCAGGACCTCGGCTGGAACCCGTGAGCATGACACATGTCACACCTATCAAGGGATAAATTATAGACCAATGATCGCCCATCTTTATCCGTCTTTGCTATTTGAAGTAACTGCCGACGCGTCCACGTCCACGATTTGTATTATTGTTACTTGGGTTTGGTTAAGTTCGTTGCGTTTAACAGATGGTGAGCAATTGGTTAGAAACCTGACGCACCCCGGTAATATGTATGAGGATGCTGAAAGATTTATTAATATCTGATCAGGTTCGTGGCGTCGTGGATCGAAACGTCCCGCGACGACGAGTCGGAGAAGGCGCTGCTGACGGTGCTGTTCGACAAGTACATCCCCTCGCTGCTGGAGTCGTGCCGGAAGTACAAGCGCATCACGCCGCTCACCGAGCTGCAGCAGATCCAGCTCACCTGCTACCTGCTGGAGTGCTTCCTCACCAAGACCCTGCTGCCGTCCGACTGCCCCAAGGAATGGTAACGTGGCTTTAGTGGCACGGACGCCCGTTTAGTGCCTGATACCTTAAATCTTCTTAGCGACTAAGGAATAAATCTAGGAAAAGGGTAGCAGCGTTACTGGGGATAAAAATCTGAATAAATCTTGCACTACTTGCTAATCCGCGATTTGGAGACCAATGTTCAGCTGTGGACCGTTACGGCAGAACCTAATGATGACAAAAAAGAAACATCTGAATATAAATCTGATGAAATTGAAAAAAAACAACCCTACTTTCTAACAACTAAAAAGCCACAAATAACCTGATGTCCAGGTACGAGCTGTACTTCGTGTTCTGCGCGGTGTGGGGCTTCGGCTCGGCGCTGTTCCAGGACCAGATCGTGGACTGGCGCAACGAGTTCAGCAAGTGGTTCTGCAACGAGTTCAAGGCGGTGAAGTTCCCCTCCACCGGGAACGTGTTCTCCTTCTTCATCGACCCGGAGACCAAGAAATTCTTGCCCTGGTCAGAGAAGGTGGAGTCCTTCGAGATGGATCCAGAACTGCCGTTGCAGGTAAATGAGATATGTAATGATTCATTGTTATTTTATTCATTGCGGAGTCGAAGAGATTTTAAACTATCTACTAAGGGTTTAACGGTGACTACTACCTGCTGTCGTAGATAAAGACCGGCAGTAACAATTCTTCCATGCTGGGCTGGAAGCGAGAAAAAAACATAGAATTTGCTAGCTGCATTTTTTTCCGGGCGTGCTATAGAAATCGACTAAGGGATCCGAGGGTTTCTGTATATTTAAATTTAGGCGATGGGCTGACAACCTGTCACTACAGCAATAAACCTACAAATCTAGCTTAAATAACCCTCAGAACTTTGTCAGACGTGGCGAATGACCTTTGTTTGTTTAGGTCGTTTACGCTCTTCCTACCCCATTAATGTACGTAGTAACAACTTAACGAACTGAACCACGGAATTATATTTCATGAATTTTTGACACACAATCAAGTGACGCAGATAAACTCAACACCATAACTTACTAACTTGGTATATCTTTACTATCTTGTAAAATATGTTGTAGTCGTGCCTGGTATCGACGTCGGAGACGACGCGTGCCAAGTTCTTCATGGACATGCTGATCGTGAAGGAGAAGCCGGTCATGCTAGTAGGCAGCGCGGGCAGCGGCAAGACCGTCAGCGTGGCGGCCAAGCTTAACTCACTGCCGGACTCGTACGCCATCACCAACGTGCCACTCAACTTCTACACGTCTTCTGGTTAGTGTATGGAGGAGCAGATGATGCTGGGGGCAGCGGCAAGACCGCCAGCGTCATGCCAGTCCAATCCAATCATGTGAAAAATCTAGCGCCTTTGTGCAACAATATGCTGACGTCACATATTAACGTTTAATACTATTTCACACCGGACTGATGGCTTTAAAACGTGTTAGATCTTTTAGTCAAAGTCCGACTCTAATGCTTGTTTTAGTAGCAAAGTTTGCCTCGAATCGAAAAGAAAAAGAACTTGGCTGATGCCAGATTCGCACAGATGTCTGTTGAATGTTGATTTAATATTTCCTTTCTCGCAGAAATGATTCAGAAGATCTTGGAGAAGCCCCTTGAGAAGAAGTCTGGTCGCAACTTCGGCCCGCCCGGCAACAAGCTGATGATCTACTTCGTCGACGACTTGAACATGCCCGAGGTGGACAAGTACTACACCGTGCAGGCGCACACGCTCATCCGGCAGTACATCAACTACAAGCACTGGTTAGTTGGAGATCTTGCAGTCACTCTGGGAATACCTTGTCACAGGTGTTGATGGACCATTTCTTTCACTGCCATCCCACATAAACATAGATCTGGTAAAAAAATAACAGCACTGCAAGCTAGCCAAAAGTCTGGCTCATCAGGTAAGTAACTACTGAAGGTCTAGTGATTTGAGCTTTGGACTTTGGATCTGAAGATCTTGGGTAAATTGACGATCTTACTACGTCTCATTTGGTTACTTGATTATTAATGATGTACTTTAAATATGAAGGTACGACAGACAGAAGCTTTCTCTGAAGGACATCTCCAACTGCATGTTCGTGTCGTGCATGAACCCCACCGCCGGCTCGTTCTTCATCGACCCGCGGCTCCAGCGACATTTCTGCACGTTTGCTATCAGGTGATTCACCACATCTTTCTGTTCAAATTCATAACAATTCCCATGCAGAACTGAGAATGCTGCATTCTTCACTGGGCTTCCATTTCAAAATGCAAAATGTTGACGAAACAATCTTATCTAAAAGGTCCTTTAACAATTTAGTCTTTTCAAATAATCTCTCTGCAGCGAGCATTCATAAGCTGTTATTTTCATAAACGATCTCATAAAGTGCGTTGAACACTGATTCTATTCTGTACTGTGTTTATCTAGTTTCCCCGGGCACGACGCGTGCTTCCACATCTACAAGGAGATCCTCCGCCAGCACCTGCTTCCGGCGCACAACAAGTTCTCGCGGCAGGTGCAGTCCTACTGCGAGCCGCTGGTGCTGTGCGCCCTGGCGTTGCACTCCAAGCTCGCCACCACCTTCCTGCCCACGGCCATCAAGTTCCACTACATCTTCAACCTGAGGGATCTCTCCAACATCTTCCAGGTTTGTGTGCATGTATGGCTGCCATAATCCAACTTCTAATCTGAGGGTATAATACTTCCCTGCTAACACATCTACAGGGAGAGCCAGCGCCAGAAGATTCAACCTGCGCACATCTAATTCTGTCTGTGCGGATAAGTTGATAAACATTGTTTTTTTAAAAGAAATGCGCAATTTTATTTGCCATAACTTCATGCCATTTCTTCCATGCTGGACTGAAAGCGAGAGAAAACATAGAATGTGCTAGCTGCATTTCCTCCCGGGCATGCTGTAAAAAGCAGCTTAGGGATCCGAAGGTTTCAGTATACTGTAATTTAGGCGACGGGCTGACAACCTGTCACTAGAGCAATATACCTACAAATCTTTCTTGAATGACCCCCAAAACTTTGTCGGAGCGACCTTTTTTTTGGGTCGTTTCCGCTCTGCCTACCCCACATAGGGATAAAGGCGTGATCATATGTATGTTGTATGTATGTTATTGCCATAACCCTCAACATCTGTAAGGGTTGTACCTACTTGTATTTTTTGTTTAGGGGATCCTGTTCACGACCGGCGATGCCATCAAGAGCAACTCGGACCTGATCCGCCTGTGGCTGCACGAGGCCACGCGCGTCTACTCCGACAAGCTGATCGACGCCACCGACATCGACACCTGCCAGAAACTGCTCGCGGATATCATCAAGAAGACCTGTGAGGTAACAGAACTTATGTATTTCGTTGGAGCTGACAAGATAACCCGCCACTGCAGCAACAACCCTTCAAAATTGTACAAAAGTTGCGAGAATAGATTTTATTTAGCCGTTGACACTCTGCTTACTTTGTAAGATCAAAATGTATGTCCTCTTGTGCGTCAAAATGTATGTTTTGTTTATGTATGGTTTTCTGATCAGGAATACGACGACACCACAGTGTTCGCCAAACCCCTGATCTTCTGTCACTTCGCGGAGGGCATCGGCGACCCCAAGTACTTCCCCATCCATGACTGGCCGCAGCTCATCAAGCTGCTGGACGAGTCCCTGTCGGCGTACAACGACCTGGTGGCCACCATGAACCTCGTGCTCTTCGAAGATGCCATGTATCATATTTGCAGGTGTGTGAGTTTAGTGTTCATACATACATACATATAATCACGCCTTTATCCCTTACGGGGTAGGCAGAGCGTTTAACGCCTCGTAAAAAGCGCTTTCGCCACGTCTGACAAAAATTGAGGGCAATTTTAGATTGTAATATGTATTGCTATAGTGACAGGTTGTCAGCCCATCGCCTAAATTACAATACACTGTAACCCTCGAGTCCCTTTTGCTGACTTCAACAGCATTCCCGGGAGGAATGGCAGCTGGAACATTCTATGTTTTTCTATCTCTCCCAGTCCAGCATGGAAGTAAGTTAATGTTCATGATGAGTTTTATTAATTGTTCTGGCGTGTGACCATGTGATGCCCGTTTAGTTACCGTACCTACCGTACCACTGCTTCCCATCGTGGTCAAAAAGATCAATGCAGGGAAAGGGCAGCACTGTCTCCTGTGAATATACGTTGCACTCCACCCCCAATCTCTTCAAAACCCTTTTATTAAGCTCATCGGGAAGAAGAAGAAGAAGATCTCTAGCAGTGAAGTTTTGGTGGCTGAACGTCGGAAAGCAAACCGAAACAAAACACCACGTATTTTTCAAATTGTGCCAATAAAGAATCATTTCACAATGGTACAACAGAAGTAAGGAACTTACCTCGTGTGCAGGATCAACCGCATCCTGGAAGCGCCTCGCGGCAACGCGCTATTAGTCGGAGTCGGAGGTTTCGGCAAGCAGTCGCTGTCCAGGCTCTCGTCCTTCATCTCCTCGCTGGAAGTGTTCCAGGTGCAACTTCGCAAGGGATACGGCATCAACGACCTCAAAGCAGACTTGGGTACCCATTATTCTTTTGCCTACTTTTGGGAATATAAAACATGCTTGCGTTGCGAGTCTTTCTATCTTAACCACTATTTAATCCAGAGCTTTCAATCTGATGATTGCCTTTGCATAAACTTCGTACTTACCTGACATTCATGTATCTTTAGAGATCCTATCATGTGCTTAACACTGGAGTCTTCCGTAGCGGGGTTGTACATCAAGGCTGGTCTGAAGTCGATCGGCTGCGTATTCCTGATGACGGACGCGCAGGTGGAGAACGAGCGGTTCCTGGTGCTCATCAACGACCTGCTGGCGTCCGGCGAGATCCCCGACCTGTTCGCTGATGATGAGCTCGAGAACGTCATCAACAACGTGCGCGGAGAGGTAAACATAACTCAATCGTTATTCTTCCTTCCAACTCTGATCTCTTGAAAATGAGAGTGAAATCATTGAAAGCTTGAATGATCTAATGATTTGATGATATTATATGTATATTGTATGTAATTGAATATTGTTCACAGACAAAAGCTAGTGGCGTGCCTGATACTAAGGAAAACTGTTGGCGATTCTTCATAAACCGCGTGAGGACTATGTTGAAAGTAAGTAGAAACTTATTTTTGACTGATTGTACCAACGTTCCACATTTTATTGCGAACATTAATAACCCACCCATGCAAGCCCATCCCTACAGCACAGCGTTTGACATGGTTTGTGATTTTACGCATCATTGGACAAAAGTCCGTTTCAGGTACTTCCGTTGTCTATGTTTCTTCTGACTCTGATCTGGTTGCTCGAGTGACCCATGTAGCGTGTTCTGCAACTCTGAGCCGTTGTTGTCAGGTGGTGCTCTGTTTCTCCCCGGTGGGCGCGACGCTGCGTGTGCGCGCGCGCAAGTTCCCGTCGCTCGTGAACTGCACCTCCATCGACTGGTTCCACGAGTGGCCGCAGGAGGCGCTGCGGTCCGTCTCCAGGAGATTCATCGCAGAGGTCGAGTCGCTGCCGGTAATCATCTAGTTCTTATTGTTTTACTATATTCAACAGTTTTATTTAAAGAGTGGCTTTTCCATCGACCAGAGATTCCATCCATTCAAGCTATCTTCTTCTTCTTCTGTCGAGTGGGTATCGAGTCTATCATCCCGATGAACCCTGGCGTCAGAGTTCTTAAACCGCCTAGTAGCACAACTATCAGGCCTCTGACATGGTTTGAGTAACGACCACTATCAAAGACAGCGACCGGGACCGACGGTTTAACGTGCCCTCCGAAACACGAAATATTTTTCTTTTCGGACAATCAGGTGGTTCAGCCTGCAATGTCCTAACCAAACTGGGGAAAATTCACAGCCCTCCGAAACACGAAATATTTTTCTTTTCGGACAATCAGGTGGTTCAGCCTGCAATGTCCTAACCAAACTGGGGAAAATTCACAAAGTCTCAAATATTAACTTTGTGTTTCCCCCTGGGAATCGAACCCAGGACCTCCGGATCGGGAGTCCATGGCACTAGCCACTAGAACACGGAGGCAGCTAAATTTCAAGCCATATTAACCCCTTTTCTGTATGTAGAAAGTGGTTACTAACATTAAAAAATACAAAAAACAACAAGATCGCGCACCATTGGTCTGGTCATCTGGTGGTCTGACGATAACACAAAAGGACTAACCGAGATGGCAAGTACATTTGAGGATTGGCGCAGTAGAGAAGATTGCCAATACCCAGCAGTTGGTGATTGATGTTGTACTACTCTTGTTTATGAATTGGTTATAATAATGTAAAGGCACTTTGGCCTTTGTGATGACTGTGAAAGAAAAGAAACACATCGGTTCGTCGTTTGTTGATCACTGTTTTGTCTTCATTTCGACTCATCAGATGCTTACATTTCATTATCTCGACAGGGATACACGTGGGCGCGGGCCCCCTTGCGGGGAGGACCACTCTGCGGAGATCATGCTTAACGGCCGCCTCTAAAGAGTTGGATTCCGTTCCGATACAAACAAGCTTAGCTCACAAGAGCGAAGCACATTCAAATTGTTTATAATGTTATTATCATCACCGATGCAGGTGAATCTGGTGACCTCTGTATCGGACTTCATGTCACACGTGCACACGAGCGTGAACCAGATGTCCACGATCTACTACCAGAACGAGCGGCGGTACAACTACACCACGCCCAAGACCTTCCTGGAGCAGATCACGCTGTACGGGAAACTGCTCAACGAGAAGACCAAGAACCTCAAGATGATGATCATCCGCCTCGAGAACGGGCTCGAGAAGCTGCTGTCGTGTGCTGCTGATGTGGCTGTGCTAAAGGTAGTCTTCTACTTCGTCTTATCGTGTCGATGGAACACTGCAAAGAAATCTTACAGTGTGGTGGCCCAGTACGTTGCCACTTGTATTGCGGATCGATTGGCAATCATTAGATCTGCATGCGTGCAGGTATTAGGGCACGCAGGGCACGGTGTTAAATGTGCCATTGTTTGAACTGCACCGCAAACACAGTTCACATCGGGGTACTTCGAGAATCCCCGCCTGACACAGTTCACATCGGGGTACTTCGAGAATCCCCGCCTGACACAGTTCACATCGGGGTTCTTCGAGAATCCCCGCCTGACACAGTTCACATCGGGGTACTTCGAGAATCCCCGCCTGACACAGTTCACATCGGGGTTCTTCGAGAATCCCCGCCTGACACAGTTCACATCGGGGTTCTTCGAGAATCCCCGCCTGACACAGTTCACATCGGGGTACTTCGAGAATCCCCGCCTGACACAGTTCACATCGGGGTTCTTCGAGAATCCCCGCCTGACCTTATTCTCTTTGCTTCTGGTAGTCTTGACAGTCCTATATTAATTTATTGCATCATTCAACTGAATGTTGGATTTATAACTGAATCGAAAATAAATTCCTTTTTATTTTTTGCGAACATGAAATACCAATACCACAGAATATATTATTAGATCTTATTATTATCTTGCCATAGCAAGAAAGTATACGTTCGAACCAAATTAGGATATATCTTCATCTCAATGTATGGTATTGCTATAGGTGACTCTAGCGGATCAAGAAATCATATTAAAGGAGAAGAATAAAGCGGCCGAATCTCTGATTGAGGTTGTCGGCGCTGAAAGTGAAAAAGTATCCAAGGAGAAGGCATTCGGTAACGTATTTCACTTTGTATTGCAACCTACTGTATGTATTTGTAACTATACTTGTTACTATAGACCGAAAAGTTGACCGTTGTCTCTTACAATAAAGGAAGTGTATCAAAACGAAGTTCGTCTATAGGGGGCAAATCCATTCTTTCACCCCAATGAATCCACCCAGGCTAGATTTTCACAAACATACGCCCGAAAATCTAGTTCTTGGACATACGAGTATGTATCGGAGAATCCATCTTAGAGTGGCTTCTTCAGGGAGGAAGAACGTATATCTATCCTACTGTGGGGGATGTAGTTAACAAAAACTGCTGTAGGAGCACCATTGATATCAATGTGGTTTCCTCGCAGCTGCCGACGAGGAGAAAAAAGTGAAGGTTATCGAGGAGGACGTGACGATAAAAGCAAAGATCTGCGCCGACGACCTGGCCAAGGCGGAGCCGGCGCTGATCGCCGCGCAGGAGGCGCTCAACACGCTCAACAAGAACAACCTCACTGAGTTGAAGTCCTTCGGCTCCCCGCCGGAAGCTGTCGTCAACGTCTGTGCAGCTGTACTTGTCCTGTTTTCAAAGAAGGGAAAAATACCGAAGGATCGGTCGTGGAAAGCTTGTAAGGTATGTAGCCGACAGATGGCGCCACTACAAGAAACGCAAGTTCTGAATCGCGGTATCGCAGTTTTCTTTCTCAGCGATCTGCAGATATACAGATTCTAAACATGTCCGATTTGACGTAGGTCCCCTGGTCACAACACCCTAACCAGGCGGGTAACTGCTACAATCGTTAGTTTTCCAAATTTCTAAAGAAGAAAACATATTTGCACCGCGACCGCGAAATTCAAATTTAAATTCGTTTCAGATGTTGATGGGAAAGGTGGATTCGTTTTTGAACGACCTGGTCTTCTTCGACAAGGAAAACATCAATCCTGATGTCATCAAGGTAAACTACTCCGAAGTCTTCACAATTTACTATTCTAGCCTTCTCATCCTTATTTTACTACTGACGTCGAAACCAAAGAAGTTCTTCCAGGCGGAACTGGGAGCGGTAGAAAAATATAGTATTTGCCAGCTGCTTTTCCTCCCAGGCAATCTGTAGAAGTCGAGAAAGTAGGATTCGAGAGTTTCATTCCTGTTTCATTATACGTCTACTTATTGTAATTTACGCGATAGGCTAACAAATTGTTACTATTCAATGCACATTCCAATCCAAAATTACCCACTATATTTGACAGACGTGGGAAAAACGCCTAGTACTAAGTAGGTTACCCACCGATACTACAAAAGCTCTGCCTACCCCAAAGGAATAAAGGCGTAAGTTTGTATGTATTGTATCAGACTGCTTCATATAATTTGGTGTGCTCGTTTCCCTTCAGGCGGTGTTGCCGTACATCAAAGACAAAGACTTCAACCCGGAGTTCATAAGGGCGAAGTCCGGCGCGGCGGCCGGGCTCTGCTCGTGGGTGATCAACATCGTCAAGTTCTACGACGTGTACGTGGTGGTCGAGCCCAAGAGGAAAGCGCTCGCCGCCGCCAATGCTGAGCTCAAAGCTGCCAGGGACAAGCTGGAGTTCCTCACTGACAAAATTAAGGTACGGATCAGTGTGGATTTACTTTATTCTTATTTTTGATCGATTTGCTCTTGCCTTTAGACCACCTGGTGACCGAAAGATGATCAGGGTCTTGAATAGCACTGGCATTTCAACATACCAAAAAGGAACACAGCAAGCCCGTTTCAGTTGGACCATGATGCCAGATTTTCTTACCCACAGGAGAGCCTGTAATAAAGCGCTTATGCTACGCCGATACAATAAATCTCATACTTGTATGATTCGCATATTTATGAGGGTAACTGACACTCTGATGACGCTATCAAGTCAAGACATCATTTTATTATAAAACTAGCGACCCGCCCCGGTTTCGCACGGAAATTATCATTGTTTCTCTACTATATTATGCACTACATAGTATAAAACAAAGTCGCTTTCTCTGTCCCTATATCCCTATGCATGCATAAATCTTTAAAACTTAACCATCAGCTGAGTTCCACGGACTTTTTAAAGGACTGAACACTGCACCAACTTATTGTTGTCTCAAAACGCTGTCCAGGATCTGGAGGAGAAGCTGGGCGTGCTGATGGCTGCGTTCCAGGACGCGGTGAACGAGAAGATGAAGTGCCAGGCGGAGGCCGACGCCACCACCGCCACCATCGACCTCGCCAACCGACTAGTCAACGGCTTAGCTTCCGAAAAGATCCGGTGCGTAACCTTTCAAACCTTTGCGCTTGCACGAAGGTTAGAAAAGGTATACCGGGGCAGGTGGGGCGCAGAATATAGCTGCTATCACGAAGGTTAGGAAAGGTATACCGGGGCAGGTGGGGCGCAGAATATAGCCGCTAGCACGAAGGTTAGGAAAGGTATACCGGGGCAGGTGGGGCGCAGAATATAGCCGCTACCACGAAGGTTAGGAAAGGTATACCGGGGCAGGTGGGGCGCAGAATATAGCCGCTAGCACGAAGGTTAGGAAAGGTATACCGGGGCAGGTGGGGCGCAGAATATAGCCGCTAGCACGAAGGTTAGGAAAGGTATACCGGGGCAGGTGGGGCGCAGAATATAGCCGCTACCACGAAGGTTAGGAAAGGTATACCGGGGCAGGTGAGGCGCAGAATATAGCCGCTAGCACGAAGGTTATGAAAGGTATACCGGGGCAGGTGGGGCGCAGAATATAGCCGCTAGCACGAAGGTTAGGAAAGGTATACCGGGGCAGGTGGGGCGCAGAATATAGCCGCTACCACGAAGGTTAGGAAAGGTATACCGGGGCAGGCGGGGCGCAGAATATAGCCGCTAGCACGAAGGTTAGGAAAGGTATACCGGGGCAGGTGGGGCGCAGAATATAGCCGCTAGCACGAAGGTTAGGAAAGGTATACCGGGGCAGGTGGGGCGCAGAATATAGCCGCTAGCACGAAGGTTATGAAAGGTATACCGGGGCAGGTGGGGCGCAGAATATAGCCGCTAGCACGAAGGTTAGGAAAGGTATACCGGGGCAGGTGGGGCGCAGAATATAGCCGCTACCACGAAGGTTAGGAAAGGTATACCGGGGCAGGCGGGGCGCAGAATATAGCCGCTACCACGAAGGTTAGGAAAGGTATACCGGGGCAGGCGGGGCGCAGAATATAGCCGCTAGCACGAAGGTTTTTTTTTTTTTTTTTTTTTTTTTTTCCCTCTTCTACCTCCAACATAATCGGAGCCTATATCTGCTTTCTCTTTCATACCAGTTCTCGCATTTTCTCCTCTCGTACTTTCATTCCGCATACTTGTTCTTTCTGTCATTCATCATCTTTCTTGTCTTGTATGGGTGGGATTCCCATCTATCTATCATTGTAGAGCTACTAGCTATCTTTTTTTTTTTTCTATTTGCAACTCTCATCTTTATTGTATGTTTCGGGGCAATAAGATAACACCGTACTCGTTTTTATTTACAATGATGTCTTAGTTCTTAATTCTATAAGTCTTAATACTATTTCTCATATTCCTACTGCTTATTATCTAGGTAGTTTGTACATCTTATTATTCTATGCTTATCTCTAATATTACATAATATTACGAAAGCATATTTGCTTAAACAGTTTTATTACATTCTAGCACGAAGGTTAGGAAAGGTATACCGGGGCAGGTGAGGCGCAGAATATAGCCGCTAGCACGAAGGTTATGAAAGGTATACCGGGGCAGGTGGGGCGCAGAATATAGCCGCTAGCACGAAGGTTAGGAAAGGTATACCGGGGCAGGTGGGGCGCAGAATATAGCCGCTACCACGAAGGTTAGGAAAGGTATACCGGGGCAGGCGGGGTGAAGAATATAGCCAGAAGAAAATTCTGATAATCAGTTTAACCCACCGGGGATCAAATTTCAACTAAAGGATTAGCTCACACCAGGGAGCGACGCGACGACGTGGCGATAAGATAAACTGCACCGCGCGGTTTAGCCTGACACTTCATAGTACACTTGACATGCATCTTCAAGCAACTTCACGTTGCTTCCCAGTGTGAACTGACCCTTTTGACGTTAACTTGGGAGAGCCTGGCCTAATAAATTAAAATATTGCACGTGTCAGTTACTTCCATACTGGACTGGGAGCTAGAGAAAAACATAGAATGTGCCAGCTGCATTTCCTCGCGGGCATGCTGTAAAAACCAGCTAAGGGATCCGAGGGTTTCTGTATATTGCAATTTAGGCGACAGGCTGACAACCTGTCACTACAGCAATATACCTACAAATCTATCTTAAACAACCTTCAAAAATTTTGTCAGACGTGGCGGAACGACCTTTGTTTAGGTCGTGTACGCTCTGCCTACCCCATTAGGGATAAATGTATGTATGTCAGTTACTACATCATGATATTAGGGTTTTCCATAACTGTGGCGTGGTAAATGGTGCAGATGGTCGCAGACCGTGATCGACCTGAAGCAGTCCGGCAACCTGCTGCCGGGCGACGTGCTGCTGGTGACCGCCTTCATCTCGTACGTCGGCTGCTTCATGAGGCGCTACCGGGTCCTGCTCATGCAGGAGGACTGGGTGCCGGCCTTGGAGAAAACCAATGTAAGCGAATTCAGGCGAGCGTCTTCCCAACAGATTAAACAAGTGTCAGGAACTCACTTTCATGTTGGTCTAGGAAAACACATTGAATGTGCCAGTTGCATTTCCTCCCGGGCATGCTGTAAAAAACAGCTAAGGGATCTGAGGGTTTCAGTATATTATAATGAAAGCGATGGGCTGACAACCTGTCACTACAGAAATTTACCTACAAATCTATCTTAAATAACATACAACATACATTCATATAATCACGTCTTTATCCCAACGGGGTAGGCAGAGCATAAACGACCTAAATAAAGGTCGTTCCGCCTCGTTTGACAAAGTTTTGAGGGCTTTTTTAAGATAGATTAGTAAGTATAATGCTGTAGTGACATGTTGTCAGCCTATCGCCTTAATTACAATATACAAAAAACTTCATATCATATCATATCATATCATATCATTTTTATTGGTAAATATTATTTACACGTCATTTGACAATATTATCATTTAAAATAATATTAAATAATCTCATTTAAGTAATTTATACTTACAATTCATTTTTAAAATTAATATATTCCTAAAAATAATCCATAATAATATTTACAATTTGACTCAATGTTTATTTAAAAGTTCATCAATTGAGTAGAACGCCTGCTCAATTAACCATTTTTTGAGCCTATGCTTAAAACTATTGTCACTTCTTGCATCAGTAACATCTGGAGGCAATTTATTGTACACTTTTGGCCCGATAACATATGTTAGTTTACCAGTTTTAGTGAGTCTGTGTTTAATAGTGACTAGATCATTAGCATTTCGTGTGCTGTACTTGTGGATATCTCTATGTCTTTTGTATACATTTATATTTTTTCGCACAAACATCGCAACATCTAATATAATTTGAGACGGCAGAGTTAAAATTTTTAAAGTTTTAAAGTAGGGACGAGCTGAGCAGTCTTGCGGTATATGGGCGAGCAGTCGGACTGCACGTTTTTGCGCAACAAATACTTGGTGCCACTCGGCCGCACAGCCCCACAGTTCGGCGCCGTATTGCAGTAACGAATGTACCACGGCAAAATAACACTTCCGCGCTATATCCGGAGATACATAACTTGTTATCTTCCGTAAAGCAAAACAAGCTCCACTCAGTCTACTGCAGACTTTTTCAATATGGGGTTCCCACGTCATGGTTCTGTCAATCTGAAAACCAAGGAAACATGTAGATTCCACTTGGTCCAGTGTGACTCCTTTTATTTGAACATTGAACTGCTTACATACCCTACCAGATAAGTCAAAGTCTATGAAGTGGGTCTTTGTAGGATTTAATACAAGACCATTGACTTCGAACCAGCTGGACAATTGGTAAGCGGCTTGATTTAACGCCGTTTCCAGCTCACAGTGCGAGGGAGCCGTCACCACCACGGCCACATCGTCTGCGTACATATAGGCATCGCCACTGCTCACAGCTTGAGGCAAGTCATTCAGGAGTAAGGAAAATAAGATGTTTGAGACTGATGAACCCTGGGCCACTCCTATATTTGTGCAAATTGGGTCAGATTTTGTTTTTCCACCTTGCGCCACTACTCTTTGAACTCTTTCACTAAGTAAGTCAATCAGTAGTGCCAAGTTAGGGCCTGCAAAGCCGTAATGCAATAGTTTAGCTGCCAGCACACCTCTATCCGCCACATCAAAGGCCTTAGACAGGTCGCAACATAATAAAGCCACGCTTTCTTTGTTATCACGTGCAAACACTATCCTTCTGACAACCTCTCGCGTTAGGGCCGTGGTGGAGTAACCTTCGCGGTATGCATATTGTCGGTCCGATATGGCGTTTATATCGTCCAGATATTTCGTCATGCGTGAGCATAATCCATTTTCAAATACCTTAGCTATTATTGGTATAATTGAGACTGGCCGATAGGAGTCTATATTGTCCCTGTTGCCCTTTCCTTTATAAATAGGCGTAATTTTGGTATTTTTCAACGTGGAAGGAAATAAGCCTTGCCGTAAGCACTCATTGAATATATCAGCTAACAACGGAGCTAACGTGTCGCTAGCAGCGTTAGCCAGTACGACTGAAAAGTCATATAAGTCTCGTGTCCGTTTTTGTGCCACTCGTAATTTTATAATGCGATAGACTTCCTCCGCTGAGAACAATGAGAATCGCACGCATCGGTCCGCGGGCGGGCGCGCACCGCGCAGCAGAGCGACGGCTCCGGCGCAGTCGGCGGCCGGCGCTCCGCACGCAGCAGCAGCGCCAGCAAAGCGACGGTTCATGTTATCAACAACGTCCTTGGGCTCTTTAAATATCTGTCCACTAGGGTCTTTAATTAAGTCAGTGAATTCTATAGAACCACCAATTGATTTTCCCCTTATCTTATTGACTACGTGCCACATTGTTTGGTTAGTATTTGGACTATTATTTATTCTGCTAGAATAGTATTTGCATTTCTCATATTTTATTAATTTAATATAATTGTTATTTAGATTATTTATCAAATTATTTAATATAATGTCATCAGGACACCGACGACCGATATCAATGATGTGAAATAATAAAGATTTCATGTTAAATACTTCGGTAGATGCCCAAACATCTTGTTTGCAATTATTTACTCGTTTTATGGGAAAACAAATGTCATGCTTACTTTGCATTATTTTTATCATCATTACGATAAGTTCGCTTACGGATCCCCTAGACCGTTCATAAATCTCATTCCAATCCACACTACCTATCGCTTTAGCGAAGAGAGCGTAGTTTTGTGACGAGTAGATCCTAGTAAGACGCGTAAGCGGAGCGGGCGGCGGCGGCGCCGGGCTCGTGTAGGTGCAGCGCTTCAGATCCCTTAGCTGCTTTTTACAGCATGCCCGGGAAGAAATGCACCTAGCTCATTCTATGTTTTTCTCTCGCTCCCTGTCCAGCAAGAAAGATAGTCATTTCTATGTGTTTATACCACAGCCGAAGATTGATATGACGCCTGACCTGGACCCGTTATCCATGTTAACGGACGACGCGCAAGTCGCCTCGTGGAACAACGAGGGTCTCCCCACAGACACGATGAGCACCGAGAACGCCACCATCCTCACCAACTCCGCGCGCTGGCCGCTCATGATCGACCCGCAGCTGTTAGTACTGCCAAACCCTGGCTCCTGACCTGGACCTGGCCTCGTGGAACAACGAGGGTCTCCCCACAGACACGATGAGCACCGAGAACGCTACCATCCTCACCAACTCCGCGCGCTGGCCGCTCATGATCGACCCGCAGCTGTTAGTACTGCCAAACCCTGGCTCCTGACCTGGACCTGGCCTCGTGGAACAACGAGGGTCTCCCCACAGACACGATGAGCACCGAGAACGCTACCATCCTCACCAACTCCGCGCGCTGGCCGCTCATGATCGACCCGCAGCTGTTAGTACTGCCAAACCCTGGCTCCTGACCTGGACCTGGCCTCGTGGAACAACGAGGGTCTCCCCACAGACACGATGAGCACCAAGAACGCTACCATCCTCACCAACTCCGCGCGCTGGCCGCTCATGATCGACCCGCAGCTGTTAGTACTGCTAAACCCTGGCTCCTGACCTGGTCCTGGCCTCGTGGAACAACGAGGGTCTCCCCACAGACACGATGAGCACCGAGAACGCCACCATCCTCACCAACTCCGCGCGCTGGCCGCTCATGATCGACCCGCAGCTGTTAGTACTGCTAAACCCTGGCTCCTGACCTGGTCCTGGCCTCGTGGAACAACGAGGGTCTCCCCACAGACACGATGAGAACCGAGAACGCTACCATCCTCACCAACTCCACGCGGTAGCCGCTCTTGACATGATGAACCCACAGCTGTTGGACTCTGGCTAAAAATACCTAGTACTTAAATTCGATTTTTCAAAATTAACACAATTAGATTTGCTCTTATTTGAAACAACGGGCGTAGGATTCTTGAGTCATGCATCCTACGATTTTGAACCAATTCTGCTAGGAAAACTTCATCAATTTAAAAACCGTCGGTAGCTTGACCACCATTTGCTCTCTTCAGTAAATGATTTTACCTCCTGATCTTATATTTTATTTGAGTACCTAAAGTAGGATAGGAGCGTGCATTGTCTACTTTTACCTCTATTTCTTCCATCTTCTCTTCCATAATCCAAATTGATCTAAAACACGTCAACTGTTTACCAGGCAAGGAATAAAATGGATCAAGAACCGGTACGGCTCGTCGCTGATCGTGATCCGTCTGACGCAGCGCAACTACCTGGACCGCATCGAGCGAGCGATCCCCAACGGAGAAGTGGTACTGCTCGAGAACATCGGGGAGACCGTCGACGCGGTGCTCGAGCCGCTGCTGGGGCGGGTTCTCATCCGGAAGGGGAAAGTACTCAAGGTAAATTGTAGTGAATATTCCTCAAGGGGCTACCTGACTTGCTGCCACGATTTGACCCAAGTCCTCTGAGCAGGTTGCTGTGTTGCGTTGATTTGCAAGTTCATGGACGATTTTGCACCATAAGCGCCTCAATCTCAGTGACATCACAGCACAACTCGCTACATTAATGGTCATCTCGTGAATCCCAATGATTGAGCAAAGTCATCGTATAAAAATAAACAGACGTAGATCACCAGATCAAAGAGCGTGGTGCATTTGTACTAACCAACGCACGCGCTTTGGATCTTTTCTAATTTCATTTGTTTGCATGTGTATAGATCGGTGACCGCGAGATCGACTTCAACCCTATGTTCCGGTTTATCATCCAGACAAAGCTGGCCAATCCCCATTACCAACCCGAGATGCAGGCGCAGTGCACGCTCATCAACTTCACCGTCACTAGGGATGGGTGAGTGCATTTTTAATTGGAATTCAATTTGCTCTTGACTCCAGTCTAGGTCGGGAGCGACTGACTGAAACGGAGTCGACGATGGAGCGAGCTCACCCAGAAGGTGCCTGTTCACTCTAACTTTGAAGTGCAGGGGGTTGTATGCACTCGGAAACACATACGCAGGTAGTGAATTCCACTCTTTTGCCTTGCGCATCATGAAAGATCTTTAGAAGCGCTTAGTCCGAATTTGTGGAATGTCATCAGATGGGCCGGTAAGCATTCCGACCAGGTTGTTAATTTTATGCACATATTGCACAGCCAAGTTTTTTTTTTAACAAAATGAAGGCAAATACTTAATTTATCGTTTTCATCAGTCTGGAAGAGCAGTTACTGGGTGAAGTAGTGAAGTGCGAGCGTCCTGACCTGGAGGCTCTGCGAGTTGGCCTCACGAAGCAGCAGAACGACTTCAAGATCTCCCTGAAGACCTTGGAAGACGACTTGCTAAAGAGACTGTCCTCTGCCGGACCCGACATCCTCAGCGACTCGGCGCTCGTCATCAACCTGGAGAACACCAAGAAGACAGCGGCTGATATTGCCATCAAGGTGGCGGAGGGGAAGGTCACGGCTGTTGAGATAGACAAGGCGAGAGAGAAATACCGGTGAGGCTTTGCTGTATAATACAGGGAAATAAAATAATTGACTGCCGCAAGCTGAGTATCCTACTAGTAAACGACTCGGACGATGCCAGCGAAGCCTTAATTTTGACCAAGCTATGTTCCATTAGTGTTTATGACCCGTGGTTATAACATAATTTATTGTGCACACTTGCTATAGCACAGACTGTAAATGCTTGCTTAAATCTGTTTTGTTGTTATAGAATAAACCTAAGTAGATACTTGCTCTATTTTGACGTTTTATCACTACGTAGTATAAAATAAAGTCGCTTTCTCTGTCCCTATATCCCTATGTATGTATCGATCTTTAAAACTACGCAACGGATTTTGATGCGGTTTCTTTTAATGGATAGAGTGATTCATGAGGAAGGTTCATATGTATAATACATGCATAATATAGTAGAAAAACACTGATAATTTCTGTGCGAAGCCGGGGCGGGTCGTTAGTAAGTTTATAAATTAATGTATCATAACTGCCTCAGTGGTCTAGTGGCTAGTGCCATGGACTCCTGATCCGGAGGTCCTGGGTTCGATTCCCAGGGGGGAAACACAAAGTTGATATTTGAGAATTTATCACTTTTTGATTTTTTCCCCAGTTTGGTTAGGACATTGCAGGCTGAATCACCTGATTGTCCGAAAAAGAAAAAAGATTTCGTGCTTCGGAGGGCATGTTAAGCCGTCGGTCTCGGTCGCTGTCTTTAATAGTGGTCGTTACTCAAACCATGTCAGAGGACTGATAGTTGTGCTACTAGGCGGTATAAAACTGACACCAGGGTTCATCGGGTCGATAGACTCGATACCCACTCGACAGAAGAATGTATCATTCCACTGTAGATCGGCAGGAGCTCGCGCGTCGCTGCTGTACTTCATCCTGAACGACCTGAACAAGATCAACGCGATCTACCAGTTCTCCCTGAAGGCGTACACGGTGGTGTTCCGGGACGCGCTGATCCGCGCGCCGCAAGCCGAGGAGCTGTCGGTCCGCGTGCACAACCTGCTGGAGAGCATCACGTTCCAGGTGTACGTGTACACGGCGCGCGCGCTCTTCGAGAGGGACAAGCTCGTGTTCCTGTTCCTCATTGGACTGCAGGTGAAGATGTTCTACGGTTAACATGGTCTTCTTCTTCAGTTATCTCTTTCTAAATAGATCAAAAAGTACGTTGGAACGTAGCTGTTTGAGCTTTTTTTCATTTTGGCAACCCCGAAAGTCTGTAATATGATAGACGTTTGTTTTAACATGTTAATAAGAATGTCATTACGTTACTTCCATAATGCACAGGTCATGTTAAATAAGTTGATTGAGCTGCATCTCATCATGAGCCTATTAAACCCAACCCAAAGTTACATAATGGGGTAGGCAGAGCTTAAACGACCAGAACAATGGTCGTTTCGCCACGTCCGACAAAGTTTTGAGGGTTATTTATGATAGATTTTTAGGTATGTTGCTGTAGTGACAGGTTGTCAGCCCATTGTATAAATTGCAATATACTGAAACCCTCGGTTCCCCTAGCTGTTTTTTTACAGCATGCCCGGGAGGAAATACAGCTGGCACATTCTATGTTTTTCTCTCGCTCCCAGTCCGGCATGGATAGTGTACGGGTCTTGCACTGCTCAATCAAACCAGCAGTAAATAATAATAAACAAATCATTTTATTTCAGGCAATATTTACATTAGTAGATGTTAAATAATATAAACAGAGGCCCATAGAATATATGCCTTACAGACTAACATAAAGGTATATAAAATCAGGCCCGGATGACAGAGAAGTTTAGTGTAATCACTGGTTTCGCTCAAGGTGCTGCAAGCTGAAGGCAAAATCGCTCAGAACGAGCTTGACTTCCTGCTGAAGTACGCCGTGGCTCCCGACCCCTCCCCGTACACCTGGCTCTCCAACAACGGCTACGGGGGCATCCTCGCGCTCGGTAAGATGGAGGCCTTCGAGAACATCGACAAGGACATCGAGTCTGCAGCCAAGAGGTAACAACAACAAATAAACACCTTCATAGGTCTTCCATGCTGGACTGGGAACGAGGGAAAATCATAGAATGTGCCAGCTGCATTTCCACCCGGGCATGCTGTAAAAACCAGCTAAGGGAACCGAGGGTTTCAGTATATTGTAATTTAGGCGATGGGCTGACAACCTGTTACTACAGCAATATACCTACAAATCTATCTTAAATAACCCTCAAAACTTTGTCAGACGTGGCGGAACGACATTCTGTTTAGGTCGTTTACGCTCTGCCTACCCCATTAGGGATAAAGGCGTGATTATATGTATGTATAAGTCGTGATGAGAGTTATCCAGAGATCTTCCTTAGGCTGGATTACCGCCGGGAAATATAAAGTTAATATTTGCATTTTCTGTCCGGTTTGGTTAGGCAGACTTGATGATATAATCGTTTGTCAGGAGAAAGAATTCTGTTCTGTGCTTCTAAGGAGCTACTCCAATCTGTAGTCTCTCTCGTCGACTTACTCACCTGATAGAAATAGAAGTGATCAATACTCAATGCTTCTATATCCAGATGGCAGAAGTACACAGACGGCGAGGCTCCCGAAAGAGACAAGCTGCCGGGAGAATGGAAGAACAAGTCACCGCTGCAGAGACTCTGCATCATCAGGGCACTGAGGCCTGACAGGATCTCCTATGCTGCCACGTGGGTATTCACTCCACTCCACACAAAAAAACATCTAAAAACTTGAATCCGTATTACATGCGCAAATAACGTGTCCGTATATTGTGGCTCGAAGAAAGAGCCCGATGGTGTAGTGGATAGGGCCGCTGCCTCCTGAGCGGGAAGTCGTGGTTCGAATCCCACCACGTACCAATGTGTGTTTCGGGTTTTCGAATTTCATATGTACGTTTATTCGGTGCTTTTTCGCCCTCCCCTAATAATCCCCTAGATTAGGAAGCCGACCCCGTGAGATACGGGATAAGGCTAAGGATACCAGCAGTGGAACCAGCTGCCAGAAGAAGTGGTTTCTGCGGTTAATGTTTACCAGTTCAAGAACAGATTTGACAAATTTAAACAAACTTCGAAATCATAAAGTGGTCAACTGGATACAGGCCTTATCAGTTGATAACAACTGCCTGCCTGTTTAAAATAATAATATGATGATATTGTGGCTCGAACGTGTGCGTGCGCATGCTTTCTGTGAACTCAATCGCTGCCTTGTACTCCAGATGGTGCTCGCCCTCGTGGGGTGGGACGGTAGGTCCTCCCGGGGGGAGAGAGGATTTAGGGGCTATTTCTTATTTAATCAATGGGGTTTTGTTACATGGACTGCCAAAATATTTACAAAAATGTATCGCATGCTTCGCTCGTGATTTGCATAGAACACTTTCGTAGGTCTGGTTGAAACCCCTCTGAAACTAAATCCTGGCTACGCTTATCCAGCGTAAGCTGATATTTTCCTTAGTTGAGGCGATGCTGTTTGATCCTGGATCTCCCATTAAGTGTCATAGAAAGTCAGTGAAAGCAGCAGTGTTCACCTACTGTATATATTTTAATACCGTCAAGTTAGGTGAAGCTAGTTTAGCAAGTGATGAAGGCCCTCACATAGATACCCTTGGATTTAGTAACCTTGTATATTTTGCAGCGCATTTTGCGAAGAGATCTTGGGCACGAGGTTCATTGAAGCTCGATCGCCGTCACTTGAGACATCTTACAAGGAATCTACTCCCACAACCTCGATGTTCTTTATTCTGTCTCCTGGTGTAGACCCTCTGAAGGTAGTGTATGCCTCCTTATAAATTGAGGACCTTTCGAACCCAACTAGCACACGGGTTGTTGTAGTATTGTAGTACTGCCTCCGTGGTCTAGTGGCCAGAACCATGGGCTCACGATCCGGAGGTCCTGGGTTCGATTTCCAGGGGAGGGGACACAAAGTTGATATTTTTCAATTTATAACTTTGTGAGATTTTCCCCAGATTGGTTAGGACAATGCAGGCCGAATCACCGGATTGTCTGGAAGAAAAAAGATCCGCGTTTCGGAGGGCACGTTAAGCCGTTGGTCCTGGTCGCTGTTTTTGCTAGTGGTCGTTACACAAACCATGTCAGAGGCCTATTAGCTGTGCTATTAGGCGGTTTAAAAACTCAGAAACCAGGGTTCATCGGTTCGATTGAATTGATACCCACACGACAGAAGAAGAAGTATTTAAATTGAAGGATTGCGTCTTCTTGCTTTAATTCTCCTTACATTAGATTTTCAGCTGCTTTAAACGTCTTAAAGTCGATATTAAATAAACAGGAACTGGAAAAACTGGGTCGCAAGATCGGCTACACGACCGACAAGAAGAACTTCCACATCGTGTCTCTAGGGCAGGGCCAGGAGGTGGTCGCCGAGGAGGCCATGAACGTCGCCTCCGTCAACGGGGACTGGGTCATCCTGCAGAACGTGCACCTGGTCGCGCGCTGGCTGCCCACCCTGGAGAAGAAGCAGGAGGAGGCCTTCGAGAACCCTCATCCGGGGTTCAGGTGGGTGGCGAGCAGACCTGCCTGCTTTTATATTATAAACTAGCGACCCGCCCCGGCTTCGCACGGAAATTATCAGTGTGTCCCTACTATATTATGCATGTATTATACATATAAACCTTCCTCTTGAAAAACTCTATCCATTAAAAGAAACCGCATCAAAATCCGTTGCGTAGTTTTAAATATTAATAGATACATAGGGATATAGGGCTGATCTATTAATCTTATTTATTATTTCTCTGTAGAAAGGAGTTTGTTTTATACTATGTAGTGATTAAGAATTTATTTTACATACGTATAATCACGCCTTTATCCCTGATGGGGTAGGCAGAGCGTAAACAACCTAAACAAAGGTCGTTCCGCCACGTCTGACAAAGTTTTGAGGGTTATTTTACGATAGATTTGTAGGTATATTGCAATAGTGACAGGTTGTCAGCCCATCGCCTAAATTAAAATATACTGACACCCTCGGATCCCTCAGCTAATTTTTACAGCATGCCCGGGAGGAAATGCAGCTGGCACATTCTATGTTTTTCTCTAGCTCCCAGGCCAGCATGGAAGATTATGAATTATGCTTCTTTATCGTATGCAGAGCGTTAACGGCCTTGTTGAATATATTGAATAAGGGTTATTTCAGAACAAGATGACTACCAAAACCACTGGGTTTATAGTGGTTGAACAGTATACTTTTGAAGAGAAGCAGCTGGTACTTTCTACGTTTTCTTTTTCATCAGATTTTAACTTAAAACTCCTCGGCTGTTTTAGATTGTTCCTCAGTGCCGAGCCGGCGCCCTCGGCGGAGTTCCACATCCTCCCTCAGGGTGTGCTGGAGTCAGCTGTCAAGATCACCAACGAACCTCCCACAGGCATGTGGGCTAATTTACATAAGGTATTAGATAATCTTATGCACCTATACCATTATAAACTTATTATTATTTTTCGTAACTGGCTAGATTAGTTTATAACATTTGTAATGTAATTTAAGAATATGTGCTGTGAAGTTTACAATAAAGATAAATTAAATTATACAACGTGTAACGGAAAGGGTATATTCACCGGAAAGGATATGAACCAGCCCATGAAACTGAACAACTTTCCCAAAGGAACATATGTCAAAATAAGAAAAAAAAGTTTGACTTTCCATACAAAATGCATCAGCTGCGCGTGTAGTATGGGGAGTCTAATTTTTTTTTTGTTTCTTGACCTATGTTCCTTTGGGATAGTTGTTCAGTTTTATGGGCTGATTCATATCCTTTCGGGTGCATACACCCTGTCTCTTACACGTTGTATACATATTCTGTGACATAGAGTACTGACTAACATAACTCCTCCATGGCACGTGACAGTCGCTGGACAACTTCAGCCAGGAGACGCTGGAGATGTGCAGCAAGGAGGCGGAGTTCAAGTCGGTGCTGTTCGCGCTGTGCTACTTCCACGCCGTCGTCGCCGAGAGGCGCAAGTTCGGCCCACAAGGGTGGAACAGGTGGGTCAAGTCTGTTCACGTGGAAGAGGTCACATCGCGTTGATTATGTCACTATTGTCCATTCCTTTTTGTGGATGTCGTAAAAACCAACCAAGGACAAGTCAAGTAACAGGCAGCAGCATCATAATGGTGGTCGCCAATCCGAGAAGCAAGTGCGGTGAGAATGAAAAATACTCCCTCGATCTGATGATAACGACACGACACATACGTACATATAATTACGCTTTTATCCCTAATGAGGTAGGCAGAGCGTACACGACCTAAACAAAGGTCGTTCCGCCACGTCTGACAAAGTTTTGAGGGTTATTTAAGATAAATTTGTAGGTATATTGCTGTAGTGACAGGTTGTCAGCCTATCGCTTAAAATGCAATATACACAAACCCTCGGATCCTTTAGCTGGTTTTTACAGCATGCCCGGGAGGAAATGCAGCGGGCACATTCTATGTTTTTCACTCGCTCTCAGTCGCTCTCGGGGGTGATTATATGTATGTATGTATGTATTATCTTGCAGAGTGTACCCTTTCAACTTCGGCGACCTGACGATCTGCGTGTACGTGTTGTACAACTACCTTGAAGCGAACCCTCGCGTCCCGTGGGAGGACCTGCGCTACTTGTTCGGGGAGATCATGTACGGAGGACACATCACCGACGACTGGGACCGACGCCTCTGTCGCACCTTCCTCTTGGAGTACATGCAAGCTGAGCTGGTAAGGGAGAAAGGTTCTCAAATGTAGACAAGTAGGAAAACATAGTGTTGAAATGCCTATCACAAGTTACTAAAACGGGGAAAAAGTTGCTTAATATTGGTGGATGCAACCGGCAAAATATCATACAGTGGGAAGCTTATACTCAGCATGAAATCTCCCGTGTCTAGACTTTTGCTATCTATTGAGATAATTCTTCTTCTCCTGTCGAGTGGGTATCGAGTCTATCGACCCGATAAACCCTGGTGTTAGAGTTTTTAAACAGCCTAGTAGCACAACTATCAGGCCTCTGACATGGTTTGAGCCACGACCACTATCAAAGACAGCGACCGGGACCGACGGCTTAAAATGCCCTCCGAAGCACGAAATCTTTTTCTTTTTCGGACAATCAGGTGATTCAGCCTGCCTTGTCCTAACCAAACTGGGGAAAAATTCACAAAGTGATAAATTCTCAAATATCAACTTTGTGTTTTCCCCCTGGGAATCGAAACCAGGACCTCCGGATCGGGAGTCCATGGCACTAGCCATTAGACCACGGAGGCAGTTGAATAATTCTTAACATTGCCCATGCAGGTTGACGGCGAGTGTCAGCTGGCCCCCGGGTTCGTGTCGCCGCCCAACTCGGACTACCAGGGCTACCACAGCTACATCGACGACTTCCTGCCAGACGAGTCGCCCTACCTGTACGGGCTACATCCCAACGCTGAGATCGGATACCTGACTACGGTCTCTGAGCGGCTAGCTAAAGTAAGTTTTGTTACCACAAAATGGGGATCTCCAGTTTCGCCTTATTCCAGGGTAGGCTCGTGCCGCTCGGTGGGTATTTACGTATATGAGCTGATGATGATGATGATGATGGAGCTCTCCAAAAGGATTTTAAATTATTTCATGCCAATGTTTTGTTCAGGTTGTGTACGAGATGCAGCCTCGTGACACCGGCGCGGCGGCTGGAGGTGGAACCAGTAAGGAAGATACTGTATGTATTGAGATTATTATTATTAGCCTATGCTGTCCCACTGATGTATTGAGATATCTAGAAAAAAAAATAGTAGTAAGGTTGCCTTAGCTACGTATATTTGGAAGCTATTAAGGGGAAATATTGTTAACCCTATGGTACTAGCCGAAGTAGGTTTAAGTGTCCCGCCCATACAGCGCCGCAGCGTACGCCGATACGAGCTGCTCGCCGAGCCGCGCGCGCGCACCAACCTCATGAGGCACTCGCCGCTGGTGACTGGCTTCCGATTATTAAACAAGGTGGAGAGAGAAATTGATCTTTTCAATTGCTCTTTGCGGAAGTTCACAGAAACGGCACTGAATTGTTTTTCAATTGAATAATATTTGATAACTAAATAATGTAAGTAAAAAATTGTAAGAAATTGGGTTAAGATCCTATAAATAAATAAATAAAAATAAATCTTGACTTGGTTAATGCATTTTTAAGCCAATCTGAAATCATAGTTACATCTAAATAAGCCCCTGACCTGGGCTGGTAAGGTAAGGTCAGTATCAGACAGCGACTCACTTAGTGATAAATCATTGTATTCCCTCCCCACGGGAAAAGATACCAGAATCTCGGGGTTGAGGGTTTAACCTACGGTCCAAGATACGAACGAGGCACGGAATACAGGAAATACGGAAGTATAGGAATCTGTTTGCAAATAAATGATTTGATTTGACATACATACATATAATCACGCCTTTATCCCTAATGGGGTAGGCAGAGCGCAAACTACCTAAACAAAGGTCATTCCGCCACGTCTGACAAAGTTTTGAGGGTTATTTAAGATATACATGTAGGTACATTGCTGTAGTGACAGGTTGTCAGCCCATGGCCTAAATCACAATATACCGAAACCCTCGGATCCCTTAGCTGGTTTTTACAGCATGCTCGGGAGGAAATGCAGCTGGCACATTCTATGTTTTTCTCTTGCTCCCAGGCCGGCATGGAAGAAATTGATTTGACGATTTGTATTAAAACTTTTCGCCAGGTACGCGCGCTTCTAGAAGACATAATGGACCGCGTGCCGGAGCCGTTCAACCTCCAGGAGCTGATGGCGAAGGTGGAGGAGCTGACGCCGTTCACCATCGTGGCGATGCAGGAGTGCGAGCGCATGAACCGCCTCATGGGCGAGATCAGGAGGTCGCTCAAGGAACTCGAGCTCGGACTCAAGGTAACGAAGTCATTACGAACTACCGTGGGAGTTGTGCTGCTAAATGCAAAGACATTTTACCTACCATACATACATACATATAATCACGCCTGGGGTAGGCAGAGCGTACTGTGACATGAAGTCCGATACAGAGGTCACCAGATTCACCTGTGTTAAATACATACATACATATAATCACGCCTGTATCCCTAATGGGGTAGGCAGAGCGTAAACGACCTAAACAAAGGTCGTTTCGCCACGTCTGACAAAGTTTTGAAGGTTATTTAAGATGGATTTATACGTATATTGCTGTAGTGATAGGTTGACAGCCCATCGCCTAAATTGCAATATACTGAAGCCCTCGGATCCCTTAGCTAGTTTTACAGCATGCCCGGGAGGAAATGCAGCTGGCACATTCTATGTTTTTCTCTCACTCCCAGTCCAGTATGGAAGTATACCTACCATACCTAGTTTACCTACCATAGGCTGATATTGAACGGTCCATCGCCTATACAACGGCCATTCAGAAAGAAATAACTCGAGTCATCGTTACGAACGTTACGAATTGTCTACGAGATTCCTCTTCAGAAGGACTAGACCAGTTACCAAGATACATACATACATATAATCATGCCTTTATCCCTAATGGGGTAGCAGAGCGTCTGATATAAAGTTTTGAGGGTTAATTTAGATAAATTTGTAGGCATATTGCTGAAGTGTCAGGTTGTCAGCCCTTCGCCTAAATTTTAATGGTATACTGAAACCCTCGAATCCCTTAGCTGGTTTTACAGCATGCCCGGGCGGAAATGCAGCTGGCACATTCTATGTTTTTCTCTCACTCCCAGTCCAGTATGGAAGTATACCTACCATACCTAGTTTACCTACCATAGGCTGATATTGAACGGTCCATCGCCTGTACAACCGCCATTCGAAAGAAATAAGTGGAGTCATCGTTACGAACGTTACGAATTGTCTACGAGATTCCTCATCAGAAGGATTAGACCCGTTACCAAGATATCATACATAAACGCCTGTTAGGTTGAAACGCTGATCAGATCACACTGATGCAAACTGGAAAGGACAATCTTAAGTATTAGCCCTGTCGAGAAGATCAATACCAACAAAATATTAACTTGATTGTTTCCCAGGGAGAGCTGACGATCAGCAGCTTGATGGAAGACCTGATGGAGAGTCTGTTCATGGACAACGTGCCGGAGCTGTGGACGAAGCTGGCGTACCCGAGTCTGCTGGGCCTCTCCGCCTGGTTCTCAGACCTGTGCATGCGGCTGGTTGAGTTAGAGAACTGGTCCGGAGACTTTCAAGTATGAACAGTTCTATAGTATCCACTAGATGTGACAGAGACAAAGTCGATGATGGGCAAGCCCACCCAGAAGCCAAAAAATACTCCGACCAAATTATAAAGTGTTTGGGGCCGTGGTTTAACTCCGTGGTATAGTGGTCAGAGCCATGGGCTTACGATCCGAAGGTCCTGGGTTCGATTCCCAGGGGGGGGGGGGACACAAAGTTGGTATTTGTCAATTTATCACTTTGTGAGATTTTTCCCAGTTTGGTTAGGACATTGCAGGCTGAATTACCTGATTTTCCGAAAAAGAAAAAAGACACGTTAAGCCGTCCCGGTCACTGTCTTTGATAGTGGTCGTTACTCAATCCATGTCAGAGGCCTAATAGCTGTGCTACTAGGCTGTTTAAAAGCTGACACCAGCGTTCATCGGGTCTTTCGACTCGAGAATCGGCTTGCTAAGAAGCGGCCGGACTTCAGTTGATCGGAAAATTCAGGCTGCCCCTTGCATAGACTACCACTGGCTGAAATGGGATCGCATTCAGCTGCACATACTCAAAATAGCCTATGACACGGGATGAATTTTGACTATATACCAACTGTGTTTACGTCTTTTAAAGGGTTATAAACTCAACTCTTGTCGTTAGTAAACTGTATTAACTCGATTTTTCTTCCATGCTGGACTGGGAGCGAGAGTCTCCCGAGCATGCTGTAAAAATTTGCTAAGGAATCCGAGAGTTTCAGTGTATTGAAATTTAGGCGATGGGCTGATAACCTGTCACTACAGCAATATACTTACAAACCTATCTTAAATTACCCTCAAAACTTGTCAGCCGTGGCGGAACGACCTTTGTTTATGTCGTTTCCGCCTCTGCCTACCCCATTAGGGATAAAGGCGTGACTCACACCACGTTCTTTGCATGTTACTGGCTGTAAGCCTATTTTCGAAATAAAAATGTAATTGAATTGAATTGAATATGTATGTATGTATAAACTCGGTGCTATAATAAATGTTGTTGTGGTATACAGTTGCCGCCAGCGGTGTGGCTGGGAGGGTTCTTCAACCCGCAGTCGTTCCTCACGGCCATCATGCAGCAGACGGCGCGGAAGAACGAGTGGCCGCTGGACAAGATGTGCCTCAACTGCGACGTCACCAAGAAGACCAGGCAGGACTTCACGTGAGTCATCGCTGCCACATAATACTGGGTGTAAGGGACGGCGTCTCGCAAACTTATAGAGGTTGCTCAGTCAACGAAACTGGAATTTATTTCAGGAAACGAAAAGAACAAAAGATTATCCCATACAAAATGTCCACCTCGATCGGACAATTTGTATGGAAAAGCCAATATCATTTTTAATTTTCTGGTGATAGTTGATCAGTTTCGTTGGCTGAGCAATCTCTATCAGTCTATCCAAAATGGCGACCCACTAAAACATGATTTAAAATGTAAGCTTCTTGCTTTTCACGCTGGACCAGATACATGTTTTTATCTATCGTTATAATTAGTAACATTTACATTTTATATATACTCCTTTTTTTTAACGTTGCTTTATCAATACAAACCTCTTTTGCGGCCCATAAATGCCTTTCTATACTACTTTATGCATGTCAACCGCAAAACATTATATTTGGAACAAAGTTATGACTGCGGTTCCGAAAATTGCACCTCTACTAGGTTACAATGAAAAAACAGTTTACGGGCCGCAAAATGCATTGGTATCGATAACTCAACGTGAAATGCACGAAGTTTAGCTTGGACAATTAAAAAAAACCTACCATAGAGTAGGGTTTAACTACAGGCAGTGCATAAAACCTAGTGTATACGCGTTTTCAATAACTTGCCAAGCTATTACTAACGTGTGTGGCTCGATGCTGGCCTGGGAGCGAGAGAAAAACATAGAATGTGCCAGCTGTAAAAACCAGCTAAGGGATCCAAGGGTTTCTGTATATCGCAATTTAGGCGATGGGCTGACAACTTGTCACTACAGCAATGAAACTACAAATCTATCTTAAATAACCTCAAAATCTTAGTCAGATGTGGCGGTACGATTTTGTTTAGGTCGTTTACGCTCTGCGTTTTGGGGGTTATTTAAAAGTGTGCGTCTCCCCATCCAGCCCAAACGTAATAGGTGTTTTTATCATATATCAGGATTTAGAGCATAATTGGAGCACCCACATACTGAAGTCAGTAAATTGGATCATCAATAGGAAAGACGCTGCGAGCTAAAAACCGTGGGCCGGCTGGGGAGATTCTCGTCAGCGAGCCCATGCTAGATCTCAGGTACTGTTGAGAGAAGAGCAATGTGTTATATCTCTAGATTTAGAGCATGATTGGAGCAATCTGCTGCCGAAAAATCAACTTCAAAACTGTAATATGAAAGGAGTTATACGCAATTATCTGTGGATCCATTTGGATCTCATAAACTGTAGGGATTTAAGTTATGATCTAAAGTTCGACATATGTGCCCTAATTGGAGCACTAAGCTCCAAAAACAAGTACTGTGTGTTCAGTAGTTTTAGAGATATAGGTCTTTGAAAATGGTATGTACGGTGAGACGTCTCTCCTGCGAGCCCATCTGATGCGCAATAACTACCGAACCTAGATTCTTCAAAAATAGCTTATAATTAGAGCACTAAGCTCCAAATAGAAGAAAGTTCTAGGTCCTACAGATTTCACGCTATAAACGAAAAACACTTTTGCCGCCAAAAAATTTAAATTCCCCATCCGCGCGACGTTGCTGCTCCGTGCAACAAGCAAATGGATGCGTCACGC
This sequence comes from Scrobipalpa costella, assembly GCA_949820665.1. NCBI lineage: Eukaryota > Metazoa > Arthropoda > Insecta > Lepidoptera > Gelechiidae > Scrobipalpa > Scrobipalpa costella. The sequence continues at coordinate 351,434 of OX463311.1, forward strand.
GTAACGTTCATTCAAGCAAAAATATATCTTGTGCTGCTAAGTTTAAGAGTGTTTTTAGTCTAACCGAGGCAAGTACTTTCTAGTCAGGTGCCCATATCAAATATACTTTCTGCATTTATTAATTTTATTATGGACATAAATTGTATCATATTATTTATAACAAGTTCCTACAGATTTCCTAAATTACCAATTTTGTTTGAAATTACATCTATAAAAACCTTGATTAAAAAAATGAAAAGAACAGGTGGCTCAAAATATGTTATCGTATACAAAAGAAGGTGACAAACAAAAGTACGTCCCGCCTGTGGCTGCAGCTTAAAAAGATTTCAAATTTTAAGTAGGTACTAGGTAGGTATACTTAATTTTAAACTTTCGCGGTTGTTTTCACTATAACTATAAGACATTTTACGGGTTTCTTACCGCGATTTAAATTATTTTATGAGTTCCCGATATTTCGGCGCTGTTCCAAACGCCCTGATCACGGGTAAACTGGAGAAAACTGCGGGTGGGTTTAGGGACAGACATATCTGTCTACCCTCACTCTTCTTCGTTTTTGCGGTACACTATTCACAACACTGTTATTGTCACCACTGGAACTCACTCGAAAGTCATCTCGACAACATACACTGACCACATCATCCGTATTTGTTGTAGGTTTGGCCCGGATTTTCTTTTTACACATGTTTACCACTGGATTCCACGTACTTGACAATTTAAACCCATCTTCTCTATTGAAGTTTTTGTACTTTTTGATTTCAATAGCTTCACTTACCATTCTTGGTATATAGTGGCGTTCTGTCGATAACACTTTTGGGTCATGCAATTCGATCCAGTGGTTTGAAACAGACTCTAACAAGTGCTCGGCTATGGCTGACTTATGAACTTCATTGTTTTTCACTGCCCTTATGTGCTCTTTGACACGTGTAGAGATGGTACGCTTGGTTTGACCAATATAAGAACTTCCACAACTACAATCTATCTTATACACACCTGGACACTCTAATGGAAACTTATCTTTGGGAGAACGCAAGAATTGTGATATTTTCTTGACTGGAGTGAACACCGTTTTTACGGAATACTTATCCAAAATTCGTCCAATCTTATCACTGACTCCTTTCAGGTACGGTAGAAATGCAGCTCGACGTTCCACCTTGGACACTGATTTACTGGTGTTACTTTTAGGACGTTGGATATTACTCTTGTAGCCATTTTTCACTAGTACGCGTTTCACATGTTCCAGTTCCTCATCCAGATGTTCTGTGTCGCAAAGATCAAAAGCGCGATTTGTTAGAGGACCTCATCATATATCAAGGATTCGCGACATTTCGTTAGCCTTCTACGAGATACTAAGATAACAGAACATGATAAAATGGTGAGTTTTGACGTTGAGTCATTGTTCACTAATGTACCTGTGTCTGAATGCCTAGGAGTGGTGACGAAAGTTTTGGAACGTAATAATATCCCGATGGAATACGGCAAACTTCTGGAACATTGTTTATCCTCCAGCTATTTCGCATACCAAGGTCAGTTCTATCAACAAATTGATGGTGTAGCAATGGGCAGCCAAGTTGCTCCAGTAGTGGCAAATCTGTGGATGGAATACTTTGAAGATCTTGCCATTGACAATGCACCAATATCGATAAAACTGTGGAAGAGATATGTGGATGATGTATTCTGTATATTAGAAGGTGATGACCACACTATGCAACAATGTTTGTCGCATCTCAACTCCATCCATAAAAACATACGTTTCACGGTGGAATCAGAAAATGATAGGTCATTAGCTTTCCTTGACGTTAAACTGTCAGTCAGAAGTGATGGCACTCTAAGTCATACTGTGTACAGGAAGCCGACGCATACCGACCGTTATCGGCAAGCAACCTCACACCACCATCCGCGACATCTGAACTCCGTAGTTACCTCTCTAACAAATCGCGCTTTTGATCTTTGCGACACAGAACATCTGGATGAGGAACTGGAACATGTGAAACGCGTACTAGTGAAAAATGGCTACAAGAGTAATATCCAACCTCCTAAAAGTAACACCAGTAAATCAGTGTCCAAGGTGGAACGTCGAGCTGCATTTCTACCGTACCTGAAAGGAGTCAGTGATAAGATTGTACGAATTTTGGATAAGTATTCCGTAAAAACGGTGTTCACTCCAGTCAAGAAAATATCACAATTCTTGCGTTCTCCCAAAGATAAGTTTCCATTAGAGTGTCCAGGTGTGTATAAGATAGATTGTAGTTGTGGAAGTTCTTATATTGGTCAAACCAAGCGTACCATCTCTACACGTGTCAAAGAGCACATAAGGGCAGTGAAAAACAATGAAGTTCATAAGTCAGCCATAGCCGAGCACTTGTTAGAGTCTGGTTCAAACCACTGGATCGAATTGCATGACCCAAAAGTGTTATCGACAGAACGCCACTATATACCAAGAATGGTAAGTGAAGCTATTGAAATCAAAAAGTACAAAAACTTCAATAGAGAAGATGGGTTTAAATTGTCAAGTACGTGGAATCCAGTGGTAAACATGTGTAAAAAGAAAATCCGGGCCAAACCTACAACAAATACGGATGATGTGGTCAGTGTATGTTGTCGAGATGACTTTCGAGTGAGTTCCAGTGGTGACAATAACAGTGTTGTGAATAGTGTACCGCAAAAACGAAGAAGAGTGAGGGTAGACAGATATGTCTGTCCCTAAACCCACCCGCAGTTTTCTCCAGTTTACCCGTGATCAGGGCGTTTGGAACAGCGCCGAAATATCGGGAACTCATAAAATAATTTAAATCGCGGTAAGAAACCCGTAAAATGTCTTATAGTTATAGGTAGGTATAATTGGATATAATTAATTAGATGATATGATGTGATGAGATGTCCCAAAATCTACTTGAATTTTATTGTTTAGTATTGTTTTAGTTAAAGAATAGTGAACGGGACAAAGCCATTGCTGGCAAAACCTGCACATGATGGAACCTAGCGGACGGGTTGTGAGGGCGCTCGCGGATGCGAGGTATTGAGACGAAGAGTTCTTGATTCAGTCTAATTTTATTATGAAAGATAATGCTATTTTATATTGATATAACTTAATGCACACAACTATAGAATTATTTATGTATTACATGCGTGTAAGTTGCAAGCTCAGCATGTCACGCAGTATTGTCAATAATATGTAGTAAGCAAGTCGACGACCTGCGCGGCATGCTGAGTAAGATGGTTCGAGTTGGCTCGGACAAATAGTGCTAATTAGTAAATAAATAGTCTGCTCGTGACCATGTCACATGGAACTGGGATGAAATCTCGAGGTATAATACAATCGTGGTAGTAATCCCGTTCAAAATAATAATCTCATTGTAAGAAACAGTGCGTCCAGAATTGCCGCCATTATTTTATTTTCATCATGATTTTCATCAGTCATCACTTTCAATTCTTTGTAAGTAGGTACCTAGTTATAGTTTGTAAAATGTAGCTTGGGTACTATGACTGATGTCAAACACATACAGTTTTAAAGGAGTATTTTTTGCACCTGTGATGTTATGATATTTACTGCCTGCTGTCATACGACCCGAGCTATATTTTACAAAGTATAGGTAGGTATATGATTGTAATTAAAACAATTACTGTAATTTAAATTAGATCTCAATTTATGTCTAAATAAAATTATGGTGTCTATTAATAATTATAACCAAGACTGATTATAAAGTTACAAAAAGTAGGTAATATACTTTAACAAATCTGTCAAATTGTTTTATTTCAATCCAAGAACCTGTTTACCCACTTACATCCCGGTTCCAAATTTAATAAGTGTCCCGATTTGGACACTATCTTAAATTTGAAAAAGACAATAATAAGCAGGTACCTATATTGCGATAATTATAATACAATTTATGTTCATAATAAAATTAACAAATGCGGTAAGTGGATTTGATATGGGCGCCTGACTATCATTTCTAGAATGTTCTTGGCTCGGTTAGACTAAAAACACTCTCAAACTTAGCATTACAAGATATATTTTTGCTTGAATGAACGTTTCGTGACGCGTCCATTTGCTTGTTGCAAGGAGCGGCATCGTCGCGCGGTTGGGGAATTTGATTTTTTTGGCGGCAAAAGTGTTTTTTGCTTATAGCGTGAAATCTGTAGGACCTAGAACTTTCTTCTATTTGGAGCTTAGTGCTGTAATTATAAGCTTTAATTTGAGCTATTTTCGAAGAATCTACGTTCGGTAGTTATTGGGCATCAGATGGGCTCGCTGGAGAGACGTCTCGCCGTACATACCATTTTCAAAAACCTATATCTCGAAAACTACTGAACACACAGTACTTAATTTTTTGGAGCTTAGTGCTCCAATTAGGGCACATATGTCGAACTTTAGATCAAAACTTAAATCCCTACCGATAATGAGATCCAAATGATAATCGCGTGTAACTCCTTTCATATTACAGTTTTGAAGTTGGTTTTTCGGCAGCAGATTGCTCCCATTATGCTCTAAATCTAGAGATATAACACATTGCTCTACTCTCAACAGTACCTGAGATCTAGCATGGGCTCGCTGACGAGAATCTCCCCAGCCGGCCCACGGTTTTTAGGTCGCAGCGTCTTTCCTATTGATGCTCCAATTATGCTCTAAATCCTGATATATGATAAAAACACCTATCTCGTTTGGGCTGGGTGGGGAGACGCACACTATTTAAAATAGATTTGTAGGTATATTGCCATTGCCTAAATTATAATATGAATGCAGCTGGCACATTCCAATGTTTTTCTCGCTCCCAGTCCAGCGTGGAAGCAATCACTACATAACATAGTATAAAACAAAGTCGCTTTCTCTGTCTCTATATCCCTATGTATGCATAAATCTTTCAAACTTCGCAACAGATTTTGATGCGGTTTCTTTTAATGGATAGAGTTATTCAAGAGGAAGGTTTATATGTATAATACATGCATAATATAGTAGAAAAAAAAACACTTGATAATTTCCGTGCGAAGCCGGGGCGGGTCACTAGTTTATTTATTTATTTTTAATGGAACACCAACAGTATATCACAAAAAATACAAACATTAGGACACAGCCTGATATGAGTACCAATAACAGGTGAACACAACATTCTGAAAAGGTAATACAGTAAATTAAAAGGAATTTAAGTTATAAGTTGACAAAATAAAAAATAAAATAAAATAAAAAATACATCAAGTCTTTTTCAAAAGAGAAAACAAATTATAAAAAATCTACAATATAATTAAAGTTAGTTAAGGATACAGGCATAATTATATGTATGTATGTGGGACCCAGGTCGGCGCCTCGCGAGGGCGCGAACATCTGCGGCCTGTACATGGAGGGGGCGCGGTGGGACTCCGCCGTCGGGGGCATCGTGGAGTCGCGCATGATGGAGCTGTTCCCCGTCATGCCCGTCATCTACATCAAGGCCGTCACGCAGGACAAGCAGGACACGAGGAACGTGTACGAGTGTCCTGTGTACAAGATCCGGTGAGTGCGCGCGGTGACGAGTTGTCAGCGGGACAAGCAGGACACGAGGAACGTGTACGAGTGTCCTGTGTACAAGATCCGGTGACTGCGCGCGGTGACGAGTTGTCAGCAGGACAAGCAGGACACAAGGAACATGTACGAGTGCCCCGTCTACAAGATCCGGTGAGTGCGCGCGGTGACGAGTGGTCAGCGGGACAAGCAGGACACGAGGAACGTGTACGAGTGTCCTGTGTACAAGATCCGGTGAGTGCGCGCGGTGACGAGTTGTCAGCAGGACAAGCAGGACACGCGGAACGTGTACGAGTGCCCCGTCTACAAGATCCGGTGAGTGCGCGCGGTGACGAGTTGTCAGCAGGACAAGCAGGACACGCGGAACGTGTACGAGTGTCCTGTGTACAAGATCCGGTGAGTGCGCGCGGTGACGAGTGGTCAGCGGGACAAGCAGGACACGAGGAACGTGTACGAGTGTCCTGTGTACAGGATCCGGTGAGTGCGCGCGGTGACGAGTGGTCAGCGGGACAAGCAGGACACAAGGAACAAGTACGAAGTGCCCCGTCTACAAGATCCGGTGAGTGCGCGCGGTGACGAGTTGTCAGCAGGACAAGCAGGACACGAGGAACGTGTACGAGTGTCCTGTGTACAAGATCCGGTGAGTGCGCGCGGTGACGAGTGGTCAGCGGGACAAGCAGGACACAAGGAACATGTACGAGTGCCCCGTCTACAAGATCCGGTGAGTGCGCGCGGTGACGAGTTGTCAGCAGGACAAGCAGGACACGAGGAACGTGTACGAGTGTCCTGTGTACAAGATCCGGTGAGTGCGCGCGGTGACTAGTTGTCAGCAGGACAAGCAGGACACGAGGAACGTGTACGAGTGTCCTGTGTACAAGATCCGGTGAGTGCGCGCGGTGACTAGTTGTCAGCAGGACAAGCAGGACACGAGGAACGTGTACGAGTGTCCTGTGTACAAGATCCGGTGAGTGCGCGCGGTGACGAGTTGTCAGCAGGACAAGCAGGACACGCGGAACGTGTACGAGTGTCCTGTGTACAAGATCCGGTGAGTGCGCGCGGTGACGAGTTGTCAGCAGGACAAGCAGGACACGAGGAACGTGTACGAGTGTCCTGTGTACAAGATCCGGTGAGTGCGCGCGGTGACGAGTGGTCAGCGGGACAAGCAGGACACGAGGAACGTGTACGAGTGTCCTGTGTACAGGATCCGGTGAGTGCGCGCGGTGACGAGTGGTCAGCGGGACAAGCGGACACGAGGAACGTGTACGAGTGTCCTGTGTACAAGATCCGGTGAGTGCGCGCGGTGACGAGTGGTCAGCGGGACAAGCAGGACAAGAGGAACGTGTACGAGTGTCCTGTGTACAGGATCCGGTAAGTGCGCGCGGTGACGAGTGGTCAGCGGGACAAGCAGGACACGAGGAACGTGTACGAGTGTCCTGTGTACAAGATCCGGTGAGTGCGCGCGGTGACGAGTGGTCAGCGGGACAAGCAGGACACGAGGAACGTGTACGAGTGTCCTGTGTACAAGATCCGGTGAGTGCGCGCGGTGACGAGTGGTCAGCGGGACAAGCAGGACACAAGGAACATGTACGAGTGCCCCGTGTACAAGATCCGGTGAGTGCGCGCGGTGCGAGTGGTCAGCGGGACAAGCAGGACACGAGGAACGTGTACGAGTGTCCTGTGTACAAGATCCGGTGAGTGCGCGCGGTGACGAGTGGTCAGCGGGACAAGCAGGACACGAGGAACGTGTACGAGTGTCCTGTGTACAAGATCCGGTGAGTGCGCGCGGTGACGAGTGGTCAGCGGGACAAGCAGGACACGAGGAACGTGTACGAGTGCCCCGTCTACAAGATCCGGTGAGTGCGCGCGGTGACGAGTTGTCAGCAGGACAAGCAGGACACGCGGAACGTGTACGAGTGTCCTGTGTACAAGATCCGGTGAGTGCGCGCGGTGACGAGTTGTCAGCAGGACAAGCAGGACACGCGGAACGTGTACGAGTGTCCTGTGTACAAGATCCGGTGAGTGCGCGCGGTGACGAGTTGTCAGCAGGACAAGCAGGACACGCGGAACGTGTACGAGTGTCCTGTGTACAAGATCCGGTGAGTGCGCGCGGTGACGAGTGGTCAGCGGGACAAGCAGGACACGAGGAACGTGTACGAGTGTCCTGTGTACAGGATCCGGTGAGTGCGCGCGGTGACGAGTGGTCAGCGGGACAAGCGGACACGAGGAACGTGTACGAGTGTCCTGTGTACAAGATCCGGTGAGTGCGCGCGGTGACGAGTGGTCAGCGGGACAAGCAGGACACGAGGAACGTGTACGAGTGTCCTGTGTACAGGATCCGGTAAGTGCGCGCGGTGACGAGTGGTCAGCGGGACAAGCAGGAAACGAGGAACGTGTACGAGTGTCCTGTGTACAAGATCCGGTGAGTGCGCGCGGTGACGAGTGGTCAGCGGGACAAGCAGGACACGAGGAACGTGTACGAGTGTCCTGTGTACAAGATCCGGTGAGTGCGCGCGGTGACGAGTGGTCAGCGGGACAAGCAGGACACAAGGAACATGTACGAGTGCCCCATGTACAAGATCCGGTGAGTGCGCGCGGTGACGAGTTGTCAGCAGGACAAGCAGGACACGCGGAACGTGTACGAGTGTCCTGTGTACAAGATCCGGTGAGTGCGCGCGGTGACGAGTGGTCAGCGGGACAAGCAGGACACGCGGAACGTGTACGAGTGTCCTGTGTACAAGATCCGGTGAGTGCGCGCGGTGACGAGTGGTCAGCGGGACAAGCAGGACACGCGGAACGTGTACGAGTGTCCTGTGTACAGGATCCGGTGAGTGCGCGCGGTGCGAGTGGTCAGCGGGACAAGCAGGACACGAGGAACGTGTACGAGTGTCCTGTGTACAAGATCCGGTGAGTGCGCGCGGTGACGAGTTGTCAGCAGGACAAGCAGGACACGAGGAACGTGTACGAGTGTCCTGTGTACAGGATCCGGTGAGTGCGCGCGGTGACGAGTGGTCAGCGGGACAAGCAGGACACGAGGAACGTGTACGAGTGTCCTGTGTACAAGATCCGGTGAGTGCGCGCGGTGACGAGTGGTCAGCGGGACAAGCAGGACACGAGGAACGTGTACGAGTGTCCTGTGTACAAGATCCGGTGAGTGCGCGCGGTGACGAGTGGTCAGCGGGACAAGCAGGACACGTGGAACGTGTACGAGTGTCCTGTGTACAAGATCCGGTGAGTGCGCGCGGTGACGAGTGGTCAGCGGGACAAGCAGGACACGCGGAACGTGTACGAGTGTCCTGTGTACAAGATCCGGTGAGTGCGCGCGGTGCGAGTGGTCAGCGGGACAAGCAGGACACGAGGAACGTGTACGAGTGTCCTGTGTACAAGATCCGGTGAGTGCGCGCGGTGACGAGTTGTCAGCAGGACAAGCAGGACACGAGGAACGTGTACGAGTGTCCTGTGTACAGGATCCGGTGAGTGCGCGCGGTGACGAGTGGTCAGCGGGACAAGCAGGACACGAGGAACGTGTACGAGTGTCCTGTGTACAAGATCCGGTGAGTGCGCGCGGTGACGAGTGGTCAGCGGGACAAGCAGGACACAAGGAACATGTACGAGTGCCCCGTCTACAAGATCCGGTGAGTGCGCGCGGTGACGAGTTGTCAGCAGGACAAGCAGGACACGCGGAACGTGTACGAGTGTCCTGTGTACAAGATCCGGTGAGTGCGCGCGGTGACGAGTTGTCAGCAGGACAAGCAGGACACGCGGAACGTGTACGAGTGTCCTGTGTACAAGATCCGGTGAGTGCGCGCGGTGCGAGTGGTCAGCGGGACAAGCAGGACACGAGGAACGTGTACGAGTGTCCTGTGTACAAGATCCGGTGAGTGCGCGCGGTGACGAGTGGTCAGCGGGACAAGCAGGACACAAGGAACATGTACGAGTGCCCCGTCTACAAGATCCGGTGAGTGCGCGCGGTGACGAGTTGTCAGCAGGACAAGCAGGACACGCGGAACGTGTACGAGTGTCCTGTGTACAAGATCCAGTGAGTGCGCGCGGTGACGAGTGGTCAGCGGGACAAGCAGGACACAAGGAACATGTACGAGTGCCCCGTCTACAAGATCCGGTGAGTGCGCGCGGTGACGAGTTGTCAGCAGGACAAGCAGGACACGCGGAACGTGTACGAGTGTCCTGTGTACAAGATCCGGTGAGTGCGCGCGGTGACGAGTGGTCAGCGGGACAAGCAGGACACAAGGAACATTTACGAGTGCCCCGTCTACAAGATCCGGTGAGTGCGCGCGGTGACGAGTTGTCAGCAGGACAAGCAGGACACGCGGAACGTGTACGAGTGTCCTGTGTACAAGATCCGGTGAGTGCGCGCGGTGACGAGTTGTCAGCAGGACAAGCAGGACACGCGGAACGTGTACGAGTGTCCTGTGTACAAGATCCGGTGAGTGCGCGCGGTGACGAGTTGTCAGCCGGACAAGCAGGACACGCGGAACGTGTACGAGTGTCCTGTGTACAAGATCCGGTGAGTGCGCGCGGTGACGAGTGGTCAGCGGGACAAGCAGGACACGAGGAACGTGTACGAGTGTCCTGTGTACAGGATCCGGTGAGTGCGCGCGGTGACGAGTGGTCAGCGGGACAAGCGGACACGAGGAACGTGTACGAGTGTCCTGTGTACAAGATCCGGTGAGTGCGCGCGGTGACGAGTGGTCAGCGGGACAAGCAGGACACGAGGAACGTGTACGAGTGTCCTGTGTACAAGATCCGGTGAGTGCGCGCGGTGACGAGTGGTCAGCGGGACAAGCAGGACACGAGGAACGTGTACGAGTGCCCCGTCTACAAGATCCGGTGGGGGCGCGCGGTAACGAGTTGTCAGCAGGACAAGCAGGACACGAGGAACGTGTACGAGTGCCCCGTCTACAAGATCCGGTCGGGACGAGATGATAGTGATGATATAACAGTGACGAGATGACAATGATGAGATATCAGCGACGAGATGGCAGTGATGGGATAACTGTAACGAGTTAATAGTGACAACATTACAGTAACGTGTAGACAATGCTATCGATTCGTTGACGACACGATTTAGAGTCCCTTTCTGATTGCAGTCCCTTTCTTTTCTTGTATTTAGATTCTTTCTCTACTCTCACCAATGATATTATATAAAGGTAGGTACGTTACCAACGCGCGAAACTCGTGCCGTCAAATGGTCCTAATTGTGACCATTTTAGGCAGTCGAGCTGCGAGCTGCGAAGTGAGAAAAAAGTTAAATTATATTCAAGGCTGCACTGATTACAAATAGCTATCTGTTTCACTCTTACGCTTTTCCTATTTTGTGTCGCACTCAGCGTTTGTTTAGATATGCAATGTTATAAATATGTATGTATATGTGTCGCGGAACAATTAAAATGTGCGTGCAGTATGAAAATATCATTGACTCACACATGATTTGCTCCCATTGACGGGATGTAAGATATTAATAAAAACTTTGTATGTACATATTTGACAATTAGTTAATTGGTTCAGGATGCGCGGGCCGACGTTCGTGTGGACGTTCAACCTGAAGACGCGCGACCGGCCGATGCGCTGGACGCTCGGCGGCGTCGCGCTGCTGCTCGGAGTATAAGCAACATCAGCCACCACTGCATTGGATCTACTCAACAACACGATCAGCCACTGGTACTTTGGAACTAGTCAACTACTCTTAGCCGTTCATGGTACCTTACGGCTTGACGCGACAGCAAATGCAATCAATGCATATGTTATTTTTTTAAGAATTTCCTTGCAATTTAGAAGTGCAGACTCGCTTAGGCTCTCCACCTATTGCTACGCAGCCTAAACCACTGCTATTTTGGTTGCAGTCAGCAATACTCTTAGCCGTTCAAGGTAGGCTTACACCGTACGGCGGTGCACGTTTCATTATATTTTTTAAGAATTTCCTTATGTTTTAAAATAGCAATTTAGAAGAACAGATTCGCTTAGGCTTTCCACCTGTTGCTACTCAGCCTCAACCACTGCTACTTCGGTTGCAGTCAACAATACTTCGTTGCAGATGCCTCGTGCAAATGATGCAACGCACGTATTAATTGTAATGATATATTTTTTTAAGAATTTCCTAATGTTTTAAAATATCTTGCTTAGGCTTTCCACGTGTTACTACGCAAAATAGCTTACCTATTTTAGAATAAAAAATAATTATTATTATAATAAATTAATGCCAAGTTTCAATCAAAATTTGATGAAAACTTGGGAAAAGCTCGAAATAAGCTTGCATGTTTGCGTCAGCAATTGCTTTCTGCTTTTGTTGGTGCAACGCTCTCTCATTTTGCAAATATACTGCGTTTGATACATTTTCTATGTAAATGTAACGAACAAAGCTTCTGGTGATTGTTTAGTATTTATGTATTACTTTACACGTTTCAATCAATAAAATATTTTACCCAAAATAATAATTGTGTATTTTTATTCAAGTTAACATGAAACAGAAGAATAAAATGAAACAGAAGTTCACCCAGTTCAATTTATGTATTATATTAGATTTCCTTTCTATATACACTATATAGATAAGAGTTATATATACATTAGGTCCACTAGCATTTTATCCCATGTCAAGCTCTGAAGATAATAATATAAAAGTTCATATAATTGTTACAACAGTTAATTATATCGAATAAAGAACAACAATAATAATAACTATAAATAGACAAGGTAATAAGGTAAAGAGTAAGGCCATAGATTGATAAATAATATAAACAAACACTCTGCTTAAACAAAGAGTTAAAATACGTTACCTTATTATCTCGTAAATATGCAGTTAAGTATGTAAATAAAATCACAGCACTAAACTAAACAGATCAAAAAGATCACAATTTGTTACGAAATTGTTATTGATATCAATTATTTCACATTTGTTTGTTTATATTATTTAACTTTTATTCTGGCCTGAATTTAAATATATAAATAAATTGAGTATAAACTACTTCCGCATACCGTCAGTGAGACACTATATTACATTACAAATAAGTATAAGAATGTGATCACGAAGTCGAGTTATAAACCTAATAAAAACTTATCCAACTAGGTTTTTCATCATCATTACAGGTTAGAGCGAGAGGCAAACAATGAGGTTTCAGAGTACACCTAACCAGCGGGCGACAGGTGAGCGAGGAGTCCAAATTTTGAATGACATTTGCGTGTTGGTTTGGTTACAACGGGGGAACATAAAATTTGCTTGTCAATTTATCAGTATGAGATTTCTAAAGTTTGGTTAGGATAATGCCGGTTGAACCGCACACATATATCGCTTCTGGTTGTTACCAGATTCCAATGTTTGAAGACAGTTAGCATTTAACAGCCTTTGTCACGCCCGATGGGTATCAAGATTTTAAAAGAATGCCTTTCGGGTTTGCAAACGCGCCGGCTATATTTTAGAGAATGTTAAATAAAATACTAGGAAACAGAGCTTTGAGTACGCAATGGCTGGCTTAGACGATGTGCTAAGTAAGTCTGTACAGTGAAATGTACTGATTATGAAATCATTGTATGGAATATTTCACTGCAAATGCTTATTGCACATATTATCAGTAATGTTTAGTACAGCACAAATCAGTCTAATAAAGTCACACGATCAGAGCGGTTGTTTTCCTATCATCTTATTTTATCAAAATACATACAAACATACATATAATCACTTATTTATCCCTAATGGGTTAGGCAGAGTGTAAACTACCTAAACAAACGCACGTCACGTACAAGTCTGACAAAGTTTTGAGGGTTATTTAAGATAGATTTGTAGGTATATTGCTGTAATGACAGGTTGTCAGCCTATCGCCTAAATTAAAACATACTGAAACCTTCATTTTATCAATATAATCCCTTTAAATTTTTCATATCAATTATCATAATAGTATCTAACGCGACTACAAAGTAGCACTCGAAATACCTACTCGATTGAAAAATATGGCGCCGTTCTGAGACTGGTTTAACTTGGACTTCACGCTTTCGTGCCGCCCGCTGCTGAGCTACTGAATCTAAACTCTCTCGCTAGTGAAACAACAGATAACCGTTCATGTAAACGTTTTACTAATTGATTGAAGAATGTTAGAATACCAATCTTCATTAAATGAAATGAAATCATAGTGAATACATAAAGTCTGTCCATTTAATATCTAAACACTATTCGTCGAAAGTTTCAGTGGCACTTCAATCCATTTCACTATTATCGAGCTCAATAAGTCTGAATTATCTTATCATCAATTTTTAAATGCGTAGGTATGGAATAATCAAAACCAGTTCAGTAAGAAATAAAATAGCACTTACAACTTATTATTACAATGCATTAGACTGTTTAAAATTATGTATTTTGTACGTAACTGTTTCACTATAAATTACATTAAAAAATGCTTAGATAGTCAACTTGTATAATTAATCGATTCGCCAGTGTTTGGCCACCGTATCGGGACAGACAGATCTTGGTATTTGCAAAATAAATATGTCTAATGCTTAGTTTTAATGCCAACAATATTAAAACATATAAGGAAGAAGATATAACTGAAGAACTTTCCCCGAGCAACGAAAATGAAAATATAACTCCATATTAAATCAATGTAGTGATTGTCGAATAGGGAAAGTTCTTTGTCACAGTGTCCTTTTAAATATTTATAAAGCGAAAATACATATTTTTTTTGAAAAATTTGAAGCGAATACTTTTATATTCATACAAAACTCGAAGGAGCTTTAAAAAAGAAGATTATAACTAATATTTTCTATTCAATTTCCATCTAATAAGATAACTATTATCCTTATGTTACTGTTAGGCCACTCATTTTATTTATTGCAAAACAAAAGCATGCATGATTTGATTCCACTTCCCTAAATAATTGCTAATTAAATAAAAACTAAATTTAAATAATAATAAAACAGGCAACTTAAAATTGAGCTTCAGGTATCCTTTTAAAGATTCATAATTTCCAAATAAATTAAAAACTTGCACTACCGTGGTTTGAACAGTTACAAATACAAAACACTTTATTTCCACATTTTTTTTTTATAAAAGTAGCTTTAATTATTTCGGATGCAAATTTTTATTAACTAGTTAATTGAATTGATTAAGGGTAGGAGAGTGATGTCACCTATTACCGTAGTAAAAATATGGTGTCTATTTTTAACTGTTCAAACCATGCCCGCATTAAAACAATAAAAATATAAAACCAATTAAATTAATAATAAAAAATATTTGAGACATCAATCAGATCGTATGTAGGAATTAAAAAATATTAAAACTAAAACGAATGTTATTCATTTCACCGGCCTAAGGGCTACCTACCAACACACGTCACGGCGTTTTGATGTGGATATCCACGTTGCACATAATAAAAATCCACGTTACGACGTCATGACGTCCAACAACAGCAACAGAAAAATATGTTCATTGCGGCAACTGCCGCCACGTGTCACGTCACGACGTGACGTTCAACATTGACGTAACATTGGACGTCACGACGTTGTGAAACGTGTTTATGTGTGGTATCCAACCCCTAGACTAGTGATATCACCCGGCGCGCCTCGATATCACACGCACACTTACACCTGCACCCGATAAGAACGAAAAAATAGACGACACTGTTATATTCGCGTTTCATTTCAAAGAGAATAAAATAATGTCCTGTCCTTTTTTAATTTTATTATTTTAAAGAAAAATAGTTTTTTTAGAATTAGTATGTGACATCCAGAATTGAACCTAATTTTAGATTTAAAAATGCCCGTGATGAGAATCACTCGTTTAATACATCTGTTCAAAGAATCAGCAATGTATTTGGAATGTTAGTATTAGTAAAGAATAAATCATATATAACTGCACATGTTTAGTGCACATGACATTTGAAAATATAAATAAATGTATTTTTTTTTATTTTGTGTCAAGGAATAATTCGGCTTTTGTGCAACGTTCATTAAAAAATCCTATACGTACAGTTCTGGTAGACATCTGTTGACTTAACTGAGAAGAGCAGGCGATTGAACAGGGGCTAATTTAGGAGAGTGATTATTAATAATCAAATCCTACCAAAGTCGAAAGACAATAAGAGGCAACGTTTTCCATGTAATTCCGTATGGCCATGGATTACAGTCTTAATGACGTCAACATCACCATAGATGACAAATACCTCCTTCGGCATTTATCAGATTTATGCGTCAAATTTGGACGAGCCACTTTTGATCTCGTGAGACGGAACCTGCTATAGAAGTTAAAGGGGTAGGCAGAAACAAAAAAGCTTTTATAGTAGTCAGTTTCATTACGAATTTTCCCGAATGCCTTTTGGCCTAAAAACAGCGCCTGCGACATTTCAGAGGACAATACATAATGTGTTGCGAGACCTTCCAACGATTTTAGATCTCAAAATATAGAAATCAATAGTAATTGAATTTAGATGTAAATACTTTTTCAACTACACCATTCAATGCTCAAGATGTTTGCCGGGAACTATAACCGATCTGAGCCGGATAAATGTTCTATAGATGTTATCTGCATTTATTTGCAACACTGGTTGATATCACATCGCACTCCACCCGCCAGTACTGCTGCGGCGAGCTTCACTTTCATCATTCAATGGCTAACTAACTTGTTTTGCGGCTACTAAATTACTATTTCTTTGCTTTGAAGTTCAAATTTCGAAACAGAAAATTATAACTTTGTCACAAACATTTGTTTGGTTGTTATGAACTTAGTTTTTTTTTTATTGGAGAGAGAAAGCAATTTTTGAGCCGCAAAACTCGTTGGTATCCAATGGCAGTAAGGTAATAGATGGTACATGAGCGTGTACCTGTCCCCTACGCGTCGTCTCCGTGTTCTCTCGGCTGATGCGTTATCTCCTTCTTGTATTCAGGGAAAGGATACAATACGAGATGGTCGGTCGTCTTGTACCACGGGAACAGACCATTCTGTAGGAGAAAAAGGAAAAAAAATAAAAGATTAATATTCATAAATGTGACTATGTAAGGGCGTTAGATTCGTATCCTATTTGACCTTCGTTGTAATTGTATGAGAGCTTGTGCCCCATCCATATACATTTTACATACATACATACACATAATCACGCCTTTATCCCTAATCGGGTAGGCAAAGCGTACATACATACATACATATAATCACGCCTTTATCCCTAATGGGGTAGGCAGAGCGTAAACTACCTAAATAAAGGTCGTTCCGCCACGTCTGACAACGTTTTGAGGGTTATTTTAAGATAGATTTGTAGGTATATTGCTGTAGTGACAGGTTGTCAGCCAATCGCCTAAATTACAATATACTGAAACCCTCGGATCCCTTAGCTGATTTTTACAGCATGCCCGGGAATTTTTACAGGCAAAGCGTAAACGACTTAAACAAAAGGTCGTTCCGCTAATATACATTTTATATGGTTTTTTATTTGTATACGAATCTAATGAGTGCACAAACGCGTTCATAGACATGTAAACATTTATAAAGCATATTTAGTGTATAATGTGAAGTGGTTACCTGGTTGGTTCTTCGGTTGATGCCTCGACCGTATCCGTTCCACAGGTTGCCCGCCACGCCGATTAGATCGCCCGCCTGCAACACATCATTGTCGTTATCATCATCACCATTACGATCATCTATTCCATCATCTGAATTATTTATCCTATTATGGTGATAATTATTTATCTGGGGTTTAGGGTTAGAAAAATCGGACAATACGTAGGATATTTATTTATAATTTTATGTTTCGGATATATATGTATATATATTTAGGATGTGTATAGATATCTATTATATATTATAAATATATATTTACTATATATAATATTAAGCATTATTTTGTATATCTTTATATCTAGTATTTATGCGTTCAAATTTGAGTTATCAAGTATATTATTTTGTCTATGTCACGGTATATAATCGTTTCATGTACCTATCTTAGTTTACCTGCAAGCATAATTGTCTCCTCTGGGTTTATCAAAGTTTGACTGGAAGAGATCCCTTAACGGGATAAGTCCGCCTTTGTGCCACTATTGTTTTAATCTTCTTGTATTTTAGTTTTTAAGGTACAATAAAGAGCTTACATACATTATTATGATAATCATAATTTCCATCATCATCATTATTATCATCACCTTTATTATAATCACCATTACAATCATCACCACTTACCATTACCATCATCATCAAATTCATCAATATCAAAATCTATACAGGGTGTAAGGGACAGCATCCCCCAAACTGATAGGAATTGCTCAATCAACGAAACCGAACAACTACTACTATCATCAGTATTTTTTTTTAGGAAGTAATAAAGAAATTTGGTTTTCCATACAAATTGTCTGAACGAGGTGGACATTTTGTATAGGAAGGTGATTTTTCTTTTATCTCCTAAAAGAATTACCTAATAAACGTTGATCAGTTTCGTTGACTGAGCCACCCTTATTAGTTGCGGTACGCTGTCCCTTACACCCCGTATAATCAGCTATGGTTGGGTGGTACAGTAGTGGCTCACCCGGAAGGAGATCTCGTTGGGCAGCGTGGCGTCGTGGTCCGCGATGGCGGCCCGGTCGTGCGCGTTCTGTCCCCCGAAGTAGTAGATGTCGTCCAATGAGAAGACGCTGTCGGACGCGTCGGGCCGGTTGCCCTGCATCAGCTCGTAGGCCACGCGACCCACCTACGGAAAACAATCATTCGCTTTAGAAATTTTGACCTTACAACTAAAATTCAACAACAAACCGAAGGAAACTGCAACTTTTATAGATTTATTGAAGGAAGACATCCTCAATCTGTTCGTTTCTTCAGAGTATAATGAGGCATCGGGACGCTCATAGTCAGGCGTCAATACGCTTCTTGTGTTAGTTTCAGGCGTCGGAACGCTTATAGTCAGGCGTCAAGACGCTTCTAGTGGCGGTTTCAGGCGTTGGGACGCTCATAGTCAGGCGTCAAGACGCTTCATGTGTCGGTTTCAGGCGTCGGGACGCTCATAGTCAGGCGTCAAGACGCTTCTATTGGCGGTTTCAGGCGTGGGACGCTCATAGTCAGGCGTCAAGACGCTTCTAGTGATAGTTTCAGGCGTCGGGATGCTTATAGTCAGGCGTCAAGACGCTTCTAGTGGCGGTTTCAGGCGTTGGGACGCTCATAGTCAGGCGTCACGGCGCTTCTAGTGGCGGTTTCAGGGGTCGGGACGCTCATAGTCAGGCGTCAAGACGCTTCTATTGGCGGTTTCAGGCATCGGGACGCTCATAGTCAGGCGTCAATACGCTTCTTGTGTCGGTTTCAGGCGTCGAGACGCTCATAGTCAGGCGTCAAGACGCTTCTTGTGCCGGTTTCAGGCGTCGGGACGCTCATAGTCAGGCGTCAATACGCTTCTAGTGTAATTTCAGGCGTCGGGACGCTCATAGTCAGGCGTCAAGTCGCTTCTTGTATCGGTTTTAGGCGTCGAAACGCTCATAGTCAGGCGTCAAGACTCTTCTAGTGGCGGTTTCAGGCGTCGGGACGCTCATATTCAAGTCAGGCGTCGGGACGCTCATAGTCAGGCGACAAGACGCTTCTTGTATCGGTTTTAGGCGTCGGAATGCTCATAGTCAGGCGTCAATACGTTTCTTGTGTTAGTTTTAGGCGTCGGGACGCTTATAGTCAGGCGTCAAGACGCTTCTAGTGGCGGTTTCAGGCGTCGGGACGCTCATATTCAAGTCAGGCGTCGGGACGCTTATAGTTAGGCGTCAATACGCTTCAAATGTTAGTTTCAGGCGTCGGGACGCTCATAGTCAGTCGTCAAGACGCTTCTAGTGTCGCTGTCAGGCGTCGGGACGCTCATAGTCCAGTCAGCATCCATACATATATTCCATCATTCTAAGACGACGTCACCGTACCTGGCTGCTGAAGGTGCACACGAGGTAGTCCGCTCTGGCCAGTAGAGTGAGGTCCACGAGCAGCCCGTGCAGCGAGGCGGGCGTGTATCTCCTGTGAGTGGCCGCCGTGCGCGCGATGGACGGGTCGCCCACGAACTCCACGCTCGGGTATTTGCTGCGAGCGTCTTCTAACACCTGAACAAAACAAACAAAAGTCTTTGGAGTATGCAACTGCTGCGAAATATTGAAATAACAATAAATGTGGGTATTTGCGGTAATCAAGTGAACAATGGCGAAAGCTCAAAATATTACGGGCTAGGGACAGCATTCCACAATCTGATAGGGGTTGCTCAGTCAACGACACTGAACAACTCTCACCAGAAAATTCTTTTAGGAAGTGATATTGTTTTTGCGTTTCCATACAAAATGTGCACCTCGATCAGACAATTTGTACAGAAAAACAACAATTTGATTCACTTCCTGAGATAATTTCCTGCTGAAAGTTGTTCAGTGTCGTTGACTGAGCAACCTCTATCAGTTTGTGGGATGCTGTCCCTTACACCCGGTATAATAAATGCAAACAATATTATACCCACAAATATATATTAAATAACCCTCTTTGTCAGACATGGCGGAACGATCTTTGTTTAGGTTGTTTACGCTGTGCCTACCCCATTAGTGTATGTCTAACAAGCCAAATGGCCGCTTACATTAGGGTCGTCGCTCGCTAGGTAGACGCGGCGGGCGAGCGGCGCGTCGCCGGGCCGGCGCCCCCGCTCCAGCGTGCTCCAGTACTGCTCCGCGTGGCGCATGTACTCGTGGATGTGGTGGAACGCGGCCTCCGTGCCCACCTTGTCCGTGCGACGGATGTGCAATCTGGGGGAAATCACATACCACTTCACTTTAATACTTTATTGAAACAAATTGTACAGCTATTATTACATTTAGGCGATAAGCTGACAACCTGTCACTATAGCGATACACATTTCAGTCTAAAATAGCCCTCAAAAGTTGTCAGACGTGGCGGAACGACCTTTTCTTAGGTCGTTTACGCTCTCCTACCCCATTCGGGACAAAGGCGTGATTATATGTATGTATGTATGTTATTACATTTCCATAAAAAATACATTCGATTTGCCAAAATAGATTTCACATTAATACATTTTATTTAACAAATAACAGCTAAATTAAGTTAATGTGTTTGTTTAGTTTCAATCGACCATATTATCGATTGCGACGCGCCATAGATGGCCGAGGTCCGGCGCGCGGGGGGGGGGTCGCGAACGGTAGGCTCATTAGGCAGCGTGGTGTTTTTTTGCAGAGGTTAGTCAGTTATTACAATTAGAAACTAGACGCACGCTTTTGATGGGAGCGCATTTTCGCGACGCTTCAAGGAGGAAGGACGTTGCAAGGCAGATTTTGTGAAACTTAATTCGCGATTTTGGAACTTTGTGGGACCCCTGATCTGACAGGGTGTGGTCGGTCAGATTCGTGACGGACATTTTTAAACATTGTTGGTGTCAATTGTATCGAGGGTCGGAAAACGACGCGTGGCTGGATTAGCTGCCTTTTGGATGCATCGCAGGTTTTTCCTTGATCCCACTATTTATATATTTTATTTTCCTATCCCATTGAATCCTATCTTTCTTACCCGAACTGCGGACTCACCTGCGTCGGACAATAAGGTTAGTGATAAAACTTATATACTATTACGTGTTTATTGGATGTTTCCGTTTATGTTGAAGATTTTCAAGTATTAAAAAACGTGTATTTTCCCTTTGTTGGCGTGGTTAATTGATTTGATTGGGGGAAAAATAATAGGCATCTCGGCTCGATATATTCTGCACGTACATCTCATTCGGGGCTCGAATTTAATTGTTTTTTCGGATCGGAATTCTTCTTTGGTTTTGGCAATAGAATTTTTTTGGTCAAGCGCGAGTCATATTTGAGGGTTCCATTTGATTTATACTTTGCGTCCGGGACGTTCATGGAGACGTTTGGAAACGATATTGGGGTAATTCTCCGAATTTAACATTTTGAGGGAAACGGATAATTAAATTTATCTTTTATAAATTTACCGGTTTTGTTGTTGAGTGTAACCGTACTGATAGGATAATTGTTTGTACCGACTGTTGGGGGCACTGTTGGCCGTCGGCATAATAAGATAATTAGTTCAGGTATTTCATTTCTATCGTTGACGCACGACGATACTGCGCCGTGTAACACAGTTGCAGAAACGTGAGGTGTCTGGTGGGGCTACGGATTAGATTTCCCATACTCGTAGTTGTACCGGACATCTTTGCACTCCTCCACAAGAGGGTGCTGGCAGCAGAGCTGTTTACGTTTTCTTGTTTACCAGTGGCGCGTTCAGTGTTATTAAATTAAATTTTGTTGAAATTAAAATATGATAATCGTACAAACAAAACATAAAATACAAATACAAGAAAATATATACAACGTGTAACAGAAAGGGTATGTGCAGCCCATGAAACTGAACAACCATGATAAGGATCATATGTCGAAAAATTTTAAAAAAAGTTTGACTCCCCATATTACAGACACTATCAGGTGATGCATTTTGAATGGAAGGCCAAACTTTTATTTTACTTTTTTGACATAGGTCCTTTGGGAAAGTTGTTCAGTTTCATGGGCTGGTTCAAATCCTTTCCGGTGAATATACCCTTTCTGTTACAAGTTGTATATCAGTTCTACTCGCTATAGGTTTTATCTTCCATGTTAAATAACCAACTACTATCATGATAATAAACTAGTGGCGGGCTATTTGAGTAGGTCAAGCTTAGTTTTAAGTGACATCATATTGTATTTTGACATGTTTATACGTGGGACACTCAGAAAATTTTGCGACACTAAAAAAAAATTGTTCCGCAGGTACATATATTTTTATTAAATCTTTTCAAAGTACTCTCCACCAGCCTCTATACAAAGATTCATGCGTCTGAACCAGTTTTCAAAACACTTTTTCCAGTCCGCCGTAGACACCTCGTTTACAGCCTGCTCGAACGCAGCCAGCGCATCTTCCGGCGACGAAAATTGTATCCCCTTGAGCTGATTTTTTATTTTTGGAAATAAAAAGAAGTCACACGGTGCTAGATCAGGGCTGTAAGGAGGGTGACCCAGGAGTTTGACTGGTGTGCTGTCCAGGAAGTCCCTCGTTTTGAGCGCGGTGTGTGCAGGCGCATTGTCGTGGTGGAGCAGTAGTCCGCGGAGCCCTGTGTTTGGTCGCTTGTTGCTCACAACAGAAAAAACTTCTGGTAAACATTTGGTAGTATACCATTCGGCGTTAATGCTTCTTTGATCTCGTAAGGGAATTGAGGCCAAGTGGCCAGTCAAATTAAAAAAGCTGGCGATCAAAATCTTCCCCCCGCTTCGAGATCGCTTCACTTTGGTAGGCGTTGGTTCATTTTGAAACACCCAAACTGTCGACTGGCGCTTGGTTTCTGGATCGTATTGATAAATCCAGGACTCATCACCTGTTACGATGTCGTAAACACGCCGAGACGAGCCTGCTTCAAATTTGTTCAGCATATCACGGCACCATTCCACCCGGGCCTGCTTCTGAGCGTCGGTGAGGTAGTGCGGCACCCAGCGCGATACTGTCCTCCTCACGCGAAGATGCCCATGTAGAATCTCGTGAACGCTTCCCGATCCAATCTTAAATATGTGCTGAATCTCCTGATATGTAATTCGCCTATTATCTTGGATTAAATTTTTCACTGCTAGCACGTTTTCTTCCGTAATAGCCGTCAAAGGGCGACCGCTTCTTTCTTCATCCCCCAAGGTTGGTCGACCGCGCCTAAATTCTTTATACCAACGATACACGGTTGCCTTGGAGGGGCTTTCATCCATAAATGCCATTTGAAGTCTATCGAACGATTCATCCGGTTTCAGGCGACACTTGAAATCGTAAAAAATCATAGCTCTAAAATGTTCCCGGCGCAGATCCATTTTTCAGTAAGACACGATACTTTGAATTGGCTCGCAAAAAATGTGGAGGGAAATTTTGAAAATGGAACACACATATTTTTACTAACAAGTAATAATATTTTCAAAAAAGATTCTAACCGGCCAGTCTGCCATATATAAAAACTATTTATCGCAATACTTTCTGAGTGGCCTGGTACAAATAAATTATTTTTACTAATATCATATTATACAATACATATATACTATGCATATGTATGTAGTATGGATCATGAAATCTAAAATAAAATATTTTATTTCAGTTTTTTCTCCTGACCCGTAACTACGACTCGTGCAACAGAGTCGAAACGTCGGGATGAAAACATTTGTTTTATCACCAACACTTATAGCTAGTAGACTCAGTAAAGTAGAATGAGTGCTAAAAAGTTGTAACAGTCATCTTATTAAAAAATAAATTTTGTCATTTATTATTAGTTTATTACTTATACTTTCTTCCATGCTGGACTGGGAGAGATAGAAAAACATAGAATGTTCCAGCTGCCCTTCCTCCCGGGCATGCTGTAGAAGTCAGCAAAAGGGACTCAAGGGTTACAGTGTATTGTAATTTAGGCGATGGGCTGACAACCTGTCACTATAGCAATACACATTACAATCTAAAATTGCCCTCAATTTTTGTCAGACGTGGCGAAAGCGCCTTTTACGAGGAGTTTGACGCTCTGCCTACCCCGTAAGGGTATAAAGGCGTGATTTTATGTATGTATGTATGTTTATTACTTATCTATCACCCTGAGGTACTACCTAAACTAAAGGAAATGGGCCTAGTTGTGAACACTACAAAATGCGAACTCTTCCCCTGCGGAGGAGAGGCTCTTGCGGAATGTTTGAGACTAGAGAACGTGATTCAAGGTATAATGTACTTGGATAAGCACAGCTTGGATTTACTGGGTGCTCCAATGTTTCTTGATGATGTACCGGTTTTTTTAAACAAAAAGCGGGAATTAATATTTAAAGCTCACGAGGATCTAAAACATCTTTCTGCACACCAAGACTAGTGCTTCTTAGAAACTGCTTATCCCTACCAAAACTGACCTATTCCATCAGGTCATGTAAAACATGGCTTTTCCCGCAGGAAGTTTTGGCATTAGATCACGTATTTAAAAGCTAACTAGAGGAAGTCTTGAACGTTAGCTTGAGTGATCAGGATTGGAAACAAGCTGGTTTGCCAGTTCGACATGGTGGTATAGGGGTGAGACGAGTGCAGGATAACGGGCCATCAGCTTTTTTGGCTTCTGCAAATAGAGTGCAGTAACTTACATATATACATACATAATCACGCCTTTATCCCTTACGGGATAGGCAGAGCGTTTAACGCCTCGTAAAAGGAGATTTCGCCACGTCTGACAAAAATTGAGGGCAATTTTAGATTGTAATATGTATTGCCTTAGTGACAGGTTGTCAGCCCATCGCCTAAATTACAATACACTGTAACCCGCGAGTCCCTTTTGCTGACTTCAACAGCATGCCCGGAAGGAAGGGCAGCTGGAACATTCTATGTTTTTCTATATCTCCCAGTCCAGCATGGAAGAAAACACAGTAGTGCAGTAACTTGTCGCTCACATTCTTTCTTTTAAAGGTGACAAATTCAGCGTTCCATTTGTTAATAAAGCTTTTACGGCCTGGACTGCTGCTTGTCCAAATATATCCCCCTAGTAATTCAATGAAAGTGGGATGACCTATTGGCTGAGTCAGTCATCACCAGGTTTATTGAAACATCTTCTGGGGCTGATACAGCTCGTCTAAAGGCGGCTTCATGCCGAGAGTCACATCGGTACCCTACTAGATGACAACTCGTAGCGGATTGCTGTGGGTTTAAGGCTAGGGTCTAAAGTGTGCGAGCCCCATGTCTGTAGATGTGGTTCCTCGGTTGACGCTAGTGGACGTCATGGTTTAAGCTGCAGACTCAGTGCGGGGAGACATCCGAGGCACCATGGCCTGAATGAGTTGCTTCGCCGGGCATTGGTATCCGCCGACGTCCCATGTGTCCTCGAGCCACCCGGTTTATGTAGGTCAGATGGCAAAAGGCCAGATGGCCTGACCTTAATACATCTCCCACCTCCTCCCATGGTCCTACCGACCTCTCGCTCATCAGGACCGTGTCAGACCGAAACAACGGGACGTACAGAGGACTTACAAAGCATACGCTAAAGCACTGCCTGAATTCTCTATCCCTACATATTTTTTTTCTGACTTGAGTGACCTTACCTGACCTGACCTTAATACAGTGGGAAAGGGACGATGTCTTTTATGGGACGCAACTTGTGCGTGTACGTTTGCCGCTAGTCATCTGCCCAAAACCACTCGTACCGCCGGCTCCGCTGCGGAACTGTTAGCCAGTCAGAAGTTTACGAAGTATGCAGACCTGACACTGAGCTATGATTTAATTCCCTTTGCAGTAGAAATTTCAGGGGTTTAGTCAAAACACCTTGTGCGCAAGATAGGGCGGCGTTTGAATGATTGTGGTCGAGATCCCCGTTCCTGCTCGTGCTTGCTCCAACAACTAGCTCTGGCCATTCAACGCGGCAATGCTGCCAGCATCATGGGCACATTTGGGCCAGGCACCAGTGGGAATGGAATCTATAGTTATGTTTTTGTAATTAATAATTGTAAATTTTTATAATATTAAATAATGTTTTATTAAAAGTTTCCATCTTGAAACGCCTCTCAGCAGTTAAAGCCAATTTTTAATAACCTTTAATTTTAACAGTCATCTATCTATACTAATTATAATTATAAGATAAACTATAGTCTGTCAACGTCGTGCTTACCGCGCCCTAGGGGTACAGACGTTGGCGGGGACGCGGTAGCAGGCGGCGATTGCGAACATGAACACATTGCGTCGTGCTCGCTCACCCTCCTGCTTCACCGCCCGCACCCCCGTTACCGCGTCCCCACCCCCCCGCGCACGTCTGTACCCCTAAGGCGCGGTAAGCACGACGTTGACAGACTATAGTTGCTTAGTTCAGGACATTTAAATGAATAGAATTCAAATTAGGTGTGAGACAGAAAAATTGAGCCCTATTTAGCTATAAAATCTGCCATTTTATACCATGGAAACTCTTAAGGTTAGATCGCACTAGGACGTAGCTGCAGCGGGGCGGCGCGACACTGCGCGACAAATGATTCTTTGTATGAAAATGTACGAGAGGTATCGTACTGAAGCAGCACTGGAGCTGCAGCGAAGCGGCGCGGCGCGACACGGCGAGCCAATGTCAGTTCATACATTTTGGGTTCGATTCACAGGGGGGGAAACACAAAGTTGATATTTGAGAATTTATCACTTTGTGAATTTTCCCCAGTTTGGTTAGGACATTGCAGGCTGAATCACCTGATTGTCCGAAAAAGAAAAAGATTTCGTGCTTCGGAGGGCACGTTAAGCCGTCGGTCCCGGTCGCTGTCTTTGATAGTGGTCGTTACTTAAACCATGTCAGAGGCCTGATGGTTGTGCTACTAGGCGGTTTAAAAACTCTGACACTAGGGTTAATCGGGTCGATAGACTCGGTACCCACTCGACAGAAGAAGAGAAGAAGAAGGCAGGTTTTGTCGCGCAGTGTAGCGCCGCTGCAGAGCCGCCCCGCGCCGCGCCGCTGCACCTACGTCCTAGTGCGCTCTAACCTTTACTCTACAAACTCTCATAACCACGTTTCGGTTGGGTAGTAATAGAACATAAAACCGTCACGATGAACGATAACAGCTAAATTTATCGAATGGGTTTCAAATTCGCGGAAAACTCGGTCTTATCGGAAACTTAATTAATTTTACAATGCATTGCATGCACGCCACTAGTTTATATGCGAATTCCAGTTTATGGATAAATAAATAGTCTATTTATTGAGGTGTTATTTTATTACATACATACATATAATCACGCATTTATTCCTAATAGGGTAGGCAGAGCGTAAACGGCCTGAACGAAGGTCGTTCCGCCACGTTTGTTACACATCTTATAATATTAAACTGGCTTGTTATTTTCAATTACTTATCAAAAAGTTGCATTTGTAAGGCAATTTATTAATTTCACACAAAGTAAACAGAACATTATCGATGATTATATGCGCAGTTCAATTTCATGACGACTGCATATAATAAAATCAAAGAGGCTTCGTAATCGTAAGGTCAAGGCGTTTCCGATGACATATATTGTTATTTGCATTTTATGAATTTTATTGTTTGTAATAAATATGTAAAAACATCAACGTCTTATAGGGCAGGAACGTTCTTACTTACACTCCCCGCATCGATCCGCCTCACTCCACCCGGTGGTACGGTGATCATGGCATATTACCCTCAAATTGCGAAAGGCCCATATTGCGAAGTGGCTGCAACGAATGAATGATGATAATGGCTTCTCACCCGGCGTTGTTGACGGTCTTCTGCACGTGGTCTGCTGGTCTACTCAGCAGTATGGAGTGCCGGGGCTGTGGTCTACTCACCCCACGATGGGATGCTTGTAGTTCAGCTTGGTGATGGTCTCGTTGACGGTCTTCTGTACGTGGTCTGCTGGTCTACTCAGCAGTATGGAGTGCCGGGGCTGTGGTCTACTCACCCCACGATGGGATGCTTGTAGTTCAGCTTGGCGATGGTCTCGTTGACGGTCTTCTGCACGTGGTCTGCTGGTCTACTCAGCAGTATGGAGTGCCGGGGCTGTGGTCTACTCACCCCACGATGGGATGCTTGTAGTTCAGCTTGGCGATGGTCAAATCAAATCAAATCAAATGTTTATTGCATTCATGTTGTACAAAAGTTGTTCACAATACAGGGTAAGGTTTCAACATGAACCCGGTTAGGGCACAGCAAAATACAGTAATACTTAACTAATATACCTACAAATAATTAACATTATTATTTTAATGAACATTATTTATCACAGTATTATCATATCGTTTATTATATTACTTATTTATACGTATAATATCTATATATTTAAGAATTGAATGTTATTAATAATACTAACATTAGGTTTTTTCACTAAAGTACTCTTCTAAAGTGTAATAACATTTATCAGTAAGAAATTTCTTTAATGTTCTCTTGAATCTAATATCAACACATTAATTTTTTATTATTTCAGGAATATTGTTATAAATTTTTACACACATTGCATGGGGTCCGCTATGGTACATTTCTAGTGTAGAAAAGGGAAATACTAGTCTATTTTGTGGTCTGAGGTTTCGTGGTCTACAATATTGTTGAAAAAGATGCATATTATTTCTGACTAATAAACTCGCTTCTAGTATGTATATCGATGTAAGTGTTAATACTTCTAATTCTTTAAAATATGGTTTGCAGCTTACCAAATTGTTAATGTTCATAATTATCCTTACGCACTTCTTTTGTAGTATAAATAATTGCTGAATATCAGTTCCGTTCCCCCACAACGCTATCCCGTATTGAAGCCAGGAGTGTGCATATGCGTAATAGGTACATAGAGCAGTTTGTTTATCAGTATTTTTTTTTAGTTCGTATAAAGCATACGTAAACCTCGATAGTTTTGTTGTTAATTTTGTAATGTGTTCTTTCCAGTGAACGTTAGAATCAATATGTATACCTAGTAATGGATATGAGTTTACGCATTCTATTGTGTTATTTTGGTATGAAAAATGTATATCTAAAGGAAGTTTTTGGTAAGGTTTCATTTGGATTAGTTTAGTTTTTGTGAAGTTCAATTGTAAATTATGTTCGTTTAGCCAGTGCATTATTTTTGTAAGTATATTATTAAGTTTAAGGTTAACTTCAGCATTATTTTTGGCAGATATTACTATCGAGATATCGTCCGCAAATGCAGTACAAGGGTTATTTATTTCAAGGGGTAAATCATTGATATAAATCAAGAAGAGCAGGCAGCCGAGAACACTTCCTTGAGGTATAGATTTTGTTACGTTTATTTTGTTGGATCTGACATTTTCTTTATAACCTGTATCACTGTTATAATTTTCTATTTCTACGTATTGGCTCCGGTTATTGAGATAGGAAACGAACCACTCATAGGCACAACCTCTTACTCCAATACCGTGCAATTTTTTTAAAAGGATGTTATATAAGACTCTGTCATAAGCTTTGCTCATATCAAGCATAATACCTATTGCATATTTTCTATCATTTATTATATTTAGAGTTTCCGAGATAAATTTAAATACAGCTAATGAGGTTGATCTTTTTTTCCTGAAACCATATTGGTATTCACTGAATAATTTATATTTTTCACAGAACGAGTAGAGTCTTTTAGACATAGCGGTTTCGTATATTTTGGCAAAAGTAGGGAGAAGTGCTATGGGTCGGTAATTATTACAATCGGTTTTGTCGCCTTTTTTGAATAGAGGTTTAATAATAGAAATTTTTAATGAATCTGGGACGGTACCTTCCTGAAACGACTGATTAATTAATAATGATAGTACTGGAGCAAGTTCTTCTGCGCAATGACGTATTAGCACAGGAGGCAATTCGTCATGACCAAAACTTCTTTTATTTTTGAGATTACGGATTATGTTAAATATTTCTTTAGCAGTGACAGGTTTTAAGAACATGGAATTTTCAGAAATATTTACTACTGCTTGACCTTTTGGAGGTGCTAGTGAAAGATCTGGGAAATCCGCTACTGTTGAAAAATATTTGTTAAATGTGTTTGAAACTAAAACCGGTTCATCTGTCATTTTATTTCCTATATTTAATTTTATGTTCTTTTGATCTTGTCTAGGGAGCTTGTTTGTGTGTTCCTTTACTATTTGCCAAACTGTTTTAATCTTATTGTCTGATTCTTTTACCCTTCTTATGTTATGAAGTCTTCGTGAAGTTGTTACGGTTTTTTTAAGCATTTTTTCATATTTTTTATAGTTTTTATTAAGAATGGGATTATTTAATTGAGATGCAAATATTTTCAATAATCGTTTGTGTTTGCAAGAAGTTTTTATTCCAGTAGTTAACCATGCTTTTCCTCGTTTTTTCTTTATTTTTTTCAATTTTTTTGGTACGCATAAATTTAATATTTGTAATACTGTCTTAATAAATAAATTATAATTTTCATTTGCATTATGAAGTCTCGTTGACGGTCTTCTGCACGTGGTCTGCTGGTCTACTCAGCAGTATGGAGTGCCGGGGCTGTGGTCTACTCACCCCACGATGGGATGCTTGTAGTTCAGCTTGGCGATGGTCTCGTTGACGGTCTTCTGCACGTGGTCTGCTGGTCTACTCAGCAGTATGGAGGGCCGGGGCTGTGGTCTACTCACCCCACGATGGGATGCTTGTAGTTCAGCTTGGCGATGGTCTCGTTGACGGTCTTCTGCACGTGGTCTGCTGGTCTACTCAGCAGTATGGAGTGCCGGGGCTGTGGTCTACTCACCCCACGATGGGACGCTTGTAGTTCAGCTTGGCGATGGTCTCGTTGACGGTCTTCTGCACGTGGTCTGCTGGTCTACTCAGCAGTATGTAGTGCCGGGGCTGTGGTCTACTCACCCCACGATGGGATGCTTGTAGTTCAGCTTGGCGATGGTCTCGTTGACGGTCTTCTGCACGTGGTCTGCTGGTCTACTCAGCAGTATGGAGTGCCGGGGCTGTGGTCTACTCACCCCACGATGGGATGCTTGTAGTTCAGCTTGGCGATGGTCTCGTTGACGGTCTTCTGCAAGTGGTCTGCTGGTCTACTCAGCAGTATGGAGTGCCGGGGCTGTGGTCTACTCACCCCACGATGGGATGCTTGTAGTTCAGCTTGGCGATGGTCTCGTTGACGGTCTTCTGCACGTGGTCTCGCGGTCGCAGGATGTAGACCAACATCTGGCCGACCCACCACGACGCCGGGTCGCCGTTGAAGCGCAGGATTCTGAAACAGAGTGGTTCTATGTAAAGTCGATATTTTTCTACTATCACGCTTGACCTCCGCACTTTAAGCGGATTGGCGTATTTAAAATTCGGTTTTAGAATAAAGGTAAATAAGTTTCACGTCTTTTTATTTCAAAACACATTTCAAAAATAAATGATACGTGTTAAAAAACAACTATTTCATTATGTTGGTATATCTAATAGCTAAAACTTATTTTAGAAACAAGATTTTTCATTAAAATACATGAAACTTAGTTTGCCTTTTTCTAAAACTGAGTTTGAAATACTATAGCGCCCATTACTGAGGCCATGCAGTTTGGTTGTCGAGCGTTTTGTCTTGTATGTATGATTTACTTGTAGCCAACAGATGGCGCCACATCAAGAAACACAAGTGCTGAAACGCGGTATCGAAGTTTTCTCAGCGATCTGCATATATACAAGTTCCAAACTTGACCGGTCGGACTCCGGTCTCCAGGTCACAACACCTGACCAGGCGAGTAGCTACCCGACTCCCATCCATCATAACTAAGCTAATTGGTTTCAACTATTTGCTCCTAAATACTCTTAGCAGCAAGCGTTAAATGCGAGTAGGTTTTCCATCTATCCTGTACCTGGATGGCAAATGAGCGAAAACTCCGACGATTTCGTATCTATGAAGAAGTTTCGCGATGTAAGCAATGTATGTACCTGTGCGCGAGGTCCTTGGGCACGGCGAGCGGCAGGAACTTGGGCTTCTGCGTGATGGAGTCGATGAACGGCAGCGACACCACCTTCGCGTCCTGAGACACTACAACACACAACACAGCAAGCTGTTACACGTGTTGTAGTCACTTCAGACTTTACGATCCGATCATTCTTAATCGGATAAAATGTGACCATTTTTGGCAGATTTCTAAAAGATAAATATTGTATGTGGCTGATCATGCTGACATTTTAACAAACTTCTACATGACTTTTACATTTAATATTCAAAGATATCTTGATGTAGGTAGTTGTCAATGTTGAAAAAACTGCTTGGATCTTTTTTGTTGTTCTTTTTCTTACAATTATACAGGGACCCACGTCACTTCTATGGGTGAGAGCTGAAAAGCAGTGTTGTTCTTTATGAACAATCATACACTGAGCTTTGACCCTCTGCATCGCTTTAGCACACATGCAACAGAACATAGGTAGACATTTAACCTTGTTCTAGTGTAAATATGTTTGTTACTTTACTTTGGTTCTACTTTTTGTTTTGTTACATGTGTGTTATTGTTTATGCAATAAACTTTTTATCTTTGTATTTTTTGAGACAGATTTTTTGCCCAGTCTGGTTGGGTTGCCATTTTTGTAATGCCACACTATTCGATTTAGGATGTTCGGATCGAAAGGTCTGGAGAGCACATTTTACAATATTTGCGGCTAAAGCAAATCTCTGAACCTATGTTTACAAACATATCAAAACTTTTTGCATTAATTGAGTCAGTCGCAAAAGTTGTTGATTGTATCTGAAAACAACATCGGTTTAGATTGCTTAGTCATATCACATCAAAAATTCATTCATCATAATGCAATAATACAAGTATTTTAATTAAAATGCATTTTGCAATATCATATGCAACACATTCACATCATACCTCCCTGAAAAGCTTTGAAAATGTTCATATTAATATAAAAACGTGCTAATGAAGGAAAATACATAGTCTTACTTCTGTCAGACATGGAAAAACCTATTAAGAGCAATTAGACCACAAAAGTCTGATATAATGAAAAGTGTCAAGACTTAATTTATATGAAAACATGCTTTGCGTAGTAAAAATGTCTTGTAAGTACTTTTGCGGTCTATTATGAAAAGTATGGGAGAATGTGAAAACCTTTCGAAGTCAACGTCCTATTCTTGTTAGCATGTTGGTACTACAAACAAACATTATATATTTACTTTTATAATACACACACTTATCTATCACCCAAATAGTAAGTGGTTATACACGAATACCTTGAAACGTTACCGTTTGATAATAACTACTTTTATATATAACTACAACACGGAAACCCCAAGCCGAAAAACCCAAACAGAGCGATGACATCATCATCAAACGCCCGATACAACTACAAATATAAATCCGATAGAGCGTCTGGCTACTGATTACGTGTAGGTACGGGAAACAACTCTACAAGAGGTATAATACGGACTAGGTTGTGTTGTGGGGGTATGAGTTACTTGATACATACACACCTACTATCACGCCTATAACCCTAATGGGGTAGGCAGAGCATCAGCGACCCAAACAAATGTTTTGAGGGTTGTTTAAGATAGAACTGTATATTGCTGTAGTGACAGGTTGTCAGCCTGTCGCCTAAATTACAATATGCTCAAAACCTCGGTTCTCTTAGCTGGTTTTTACAGTTCTAAACAAAAATGTAGATTTACCAACAAAACACATGTAGGAAAACATAGATAGGAAAATAAATAAAAAAAGTAATGCAAGAAAATAAAAAAATATGGAGATATTTTGGTCCCTTTGTACAAAATGCAAGAAAATAAAATATTGTTCTTTATAAAAGCAATTGTAGAAGAATATGGATGTAAAAGTAACTACTCGTAATAAAAGAAACAAATAGAAACAGTTCATGGATTAGAATGATAAAGAGACTAACATGCTCTATATATGAAGTTTATGCAGGAGTGAGAGAAACCAAAAGCGCTTTTCCTCTTACATGAGAATTTTTCAGTTATATTGTTTGAAACGCAATTGAACTAAGTAGGTACTTTTGAACAAGTCTCCTTCGGGGCTTAGGATACGTTTTCCGAACGCTTCGTTGTCCGCGGTGATCCGCGAGACCAAGTTGCGCAACAACCAGTATTCTTGCATTGTATCTCAAAAAGGAAATAAATTGATTTAAAAAACTTATTTTTTAACAATATTAAAAATGTAAAAAAACTGTGTAAAAATTTCTCGATCTATGACCTAGATTAGGTATCCAAACCCGTGAGATACGGGATAAGACCTAAGGAGATGACCTTTTAACAATATTGAGTGTGGTTGTCGCCATATTGAATTTTAGTCACAATTAATGTTTTCAGTGATCTGATAAATATTCAGATGAATACCTAATGGTTATCATTAAAATCGCCCGTGAATTTGGTTTCTACAGCGCGACAAAAGAAAAAAACATACACTCATAAAAACATACACCGTAAAGATCGACTGACCAATTACCATTATTGTCTTCGCGTAGTGGACTCAAATATAAAGTTGTGCAATATTAGACAGGGTTCATCGAGTCGATAGAATTCCACACGACAAAAGATAATATTGAGAGTGTGCATATTAATTACAGCATTTCGGAAGCCTATGTTGTACTTGTTTTTGCTGTTATCTGTTGTGTTGTAAGTTGTATTATTACGTGCAAGTATTTTTATGTTATGTTATGTAAGGTTCAACTGTCGGTAGGGATGACTTGACGAGCTAATTATTTAGATGAACCTGTTTGATTCATGTAGTAAGTAAATAAGTTTTCAATTATCTTTTAGAATAAAATAGAAATACGTTTATTTTAGACACAACACAAATTATAAATTAATCAAAAAGAAATAAAAGTACAGAAAGTCTTATGTTTAAAAATGGTCTTCATTCCGCTTATGTCACAAGCAGCACAGTTAACTGCTTGTAACGCTGGTCTTCTGTGAAGCCAGAACATAAACACATTTTCACAACTACTTGCTTTATTAACTAGCAAATGAAACAATTCGCTAACTACCTCTACGAAAAACACTCCGTATACTTCCCACGATAGCCTAGCTTTGATTACAAGAGCGCAGCGCTGAGGAAACAGACTGGAAGAGATAAGGAGATGCACTCAGCCAACGTAAGACATTTCCGTGCACATGTTGTTAGCACAACCCGCGAATGCGTGTAGATGCACATGTTAGCACAACCCGCGAATGCGTGTAGAAGCGAATCAAGTACTTTGCAGCAAGTCGTCGTCCGCCCGCAGAATGCTCTCTTCCAGCTCGTTAAAGCGCTCCGGCCCGGCGCCGGCGCGACGCCTGTTCTTCATGAGCCAGTATTGCTCCGTATCTCAAAATAAAATAAAAAAACATTCATCACTCTAGCTTAAATAGAAGAAACATGTTTGCCGGAGTAACATGTGACGAAGAATACAGACAACAAAAATACGAAGTATTCGTACACAATACGAAGGAATAGAGAATACTCGTAAGCAAGTCACAGATGAAAAAAGTAGTGAAAAAAGTTAAAGTAAAAAAGTATTTATTCAATTAAACAACTTTTAAATGTACAAAGCATTCTGATCCTCACACTAGGATACCCTGTGTTGTGAGTAACCAGCCTCTTCCTTAGAACAAAGTTATTAAATATAGTTTATATCGCTGATTAATTGAGAAACTACGAAATACTTGTATTCAAGTGACAGATGCATGCCTAGCTGGTGTAGACAATAAAGATGAGATGGTCACACATACGTAGATCAGGATATTTACAATAAATGTATTGACAATGGCGAAGGGAGAAACGAAGAACGAAGTGTCCGGATAGAGACGAAGGAGTGAGAAAACAAAATAATGAAAAATAATAAATTGGTATGAGATAAATAAATTATAGTTAAAATGATTCGCTAATTGCAAAGATGAAGTACGTATGCTCTTTTTTTACAAAAGGTATGAAAAATAAAACTAAAACAACAAAGCTTTGCCCGCAGAGCAATGGTGAAAAATAAGAAAAAATCTAATAAATTCTATAAATCAGGATATTTTAATAGAAGGAAGCCTATTTGTAAAATAGCCCTTGCTATAATATATTCCCCGTGATGCTAAAAACGTCATCCATAGGAAAATACCTGCAATCTTTACTGGAGAATCAAATTCTGAAAATGGAAGTACAATTTCTTACTTATTTCATGTAAATATTTTTTGACACATGTAATGTAATGATGCTCGCAAAAATGTATTTTTGGTGTACCTGCCACTGAGCCGCGTGTACAAGTATTTCCGTGTATATCGTCGTAGGAAAAGCCTTGTGCATGTATGACGTCGTAGGGAAAGCCTTGTGCGTGTATGTCGTCGTAGGGAAAGCCTTGTGCGTGTATGTCGTCGTAGGAAAAGCCTTGTGCGTGTATGTCGTCGTAGGGAAAGCCTTGTGCGTGTATGTCGTCGTAGGGAAAGCTTTGTGCGTGTATGTCGTCGTAGGGAAAGCCTTGTGCGTGTATGTCGTCGTAGGGAAAGCCTTGTGCGTGTATGTCGTCGTAGGGAAAGCCTTGTGCGTGTATGTCGTCGTAGGGAAAGCTTTGTGCGTGTATGTCGTCGTAGGGCAAGCCTTGTGCGTGTATGTCGTCGTAGGGAAAGCCTTGTGCGTGCATGTCGTCGTAGGGAAAGCCTTGTGCGTGTATGTCGTCGCACGGTGGTTCCGCCACCAACAAAAACTCATTAGAACCTATGTTTACTATTCTGTGATTGGTTATCGGCAAATCATTGGGTAATGACCATACCATAATAAGGTATAAGTAGTGCCTTGATTATTAATTGTTTTCATGTTGTGGTGCCCACGATCCTAACTACTCGACGGGGAGTAGTGGATGTGGGCAGCTTAGAAGCGGGCTAGGAAAGCCTCTCGCTTCTCTTCTGTGGAAGGCCACCCTGAGCAGCCGGCATTCTAGCCTCGGGGAGCCTCAGATCGTCGAGGCCCCTCTCGATAATACTGGTAGCGTCCGCTCCAGTGCGGAGCGCTACCAGGACCTCGGTTAGGATCCTGATTGCCTTCATCAGGATCTGGTCCCTTTCAGGGACGGCTGCTCTTAGGCTCTGTTGTCTTGGAGCCCGCTGACGCTTCGGAATCTCCCCCTGAGGAATATGCTGAGGGGTGCCGACCGCATTCAGTGGGCCCGTGGGTGGCTCTTCCTCGACCGGAGGAGGTGCCTTTCTGCGGCGTCTCCTCGGCTTCCGATTTCTCTTCGTCGTGCCGGAGGGGTTGTTGGCGGCCGCCATGAGAGTACCTGCCGCGTTGGTCTCTCCCTGCGGTGCCGCGTCCTTCCTCTTCGGCTCGGCAATTGGTCTCGTTACGGGCGCGGTGCCCGCGTGCTTGTTCCGCACTTCACGGCGCAGTACGGGGCAAGTCACGCTGTTGGCGGGGTGTTCACCGCCACAGTTTGCACAAGTTGCGGGCTCTTGAAGTGGGCGCTTGCAGTCCTTCGCGGCGTGCTGCTCGCCGCAACGGACGCAGGCCAGCATCCTGTGGCAGTTCCGGGAGTTGTGCCGGAACAGCTGGCATCTGTGGCACTGGTTTGCTCTTTGTTTGCCGCGCCATCCCTCAATCTTCACGCCGGGCATACAGAGCAGCTCTTGTATGTTGTATATGCCCGGGGTGAGGTTTGGCGTTCGCGTCAGCTGAGCGAAGTGTATGCAGCCTGGGCGTCCCTGGCGCGCCTTGATTGGGCGCACGAAGTCCACCTGGTAGCCCAGGCTGGCGAGCTCCATCGCGATGTCCTCCGGCAGTGTGTCGACGGGGAGGCCTCTAATCGCCACCTTCAGTGGCTTCTCTGCTGGTGTGGCGTAGCAGAACCAGGAAAGTCCGGCCTCGGTTCCCTCAAGCTCGGCGAGGTAGCTCTGGTAGGCACGGAATTCCTGGTCTGACTTGGCCATGAACCTAAAGCCCTTCCCATAGGGTCGGACGTTCGGCGCATGACCAAGCGTCTCCTTCAGCTTCCTCAGGTGGATGGCCCAGTTGGGTAGGTGGTCGACCACAATAGGGGGAATCTTCCCTTTCCTCACGCTTGGCGGAAGAGGGGGCTTCAGCTGCGAGCTCGGTAGCTTCGGCGAGCTTGGGCTCGACGACGAAGCTACGGTTGCATAGGACGGGCGCGGGGACGTCTCCATGTCAGCGTCCAGTGATGGCATGGAGAGGCTTGGCGGCGGCAGTTTGGTGGTCGGGTTTGGACGGGTCCGAGGCAGCGGCGACGGCGTCGTCATTGAAAAAAAAACATTAAACATTACACGGACTGACCCCAGGACGGAGAAGCCGCCGCGAGCTTGAGGTCGCCAGCTGGGCCTCCCCCCATGGGGAATCCCCCGGCTGGCTCGATCTCGCCGCGGCGTGAAAATCCTCCTGACGACCCGGACAAGACTCTATGCTTCAAGCGCCCCAACGCCCCGCCTGTCGTCACAGGCGGCGAATTGAAACAAAGCCCAGGAGGCCCTGCCTCGATGGCGTCTCCCCGCCGGCCGCTTCGCGGCCGACGTGAAGAAATCCGAACGATTGTTTTCATACTTTGTCCTTCGGTCAAAGTGAACACATCTATCTTCACGCACGATGCGCTATCAGTGAGTCATTGTGACCCTATTGTTCTCAATATTTTCTGAGAATTAAGGTGTTTGTGAAAGTAAATTTACAATGGATATTCAGGTTACTGCAGGTACGTAATATTGTTTTTGATTTTTGTTATGATGTAATTTTAATAGTTGTGGCATTTATTAGGGTGCTACGTCAGTCAAATTTTTGTTTGCAAAAATGTTTGAAAATGTAACTTTATTAGGAGTTTTACTTGTTTTAGCATATCATAGTAAGGCTGAAAATTACTTTATTTGAAAGCTCAATTATTTGAGATTATAAAGTAATAAAAAAAGGCTGCGGCAGCTTGCGCCATTTTTGTACACAAGCTTGCTACGAATTAGGTGCAATATTGCTACGCTATTTGCTATGTATCTGTGGACTTATTGATCATAGATTTTTCTTTCCTTTTCTGGTAACTCGTATATCTGCTCTTTTACGAGGGAGTATGTGTTGGACTTGTGGTGTTCTTACTCTGGTTCGGAGACTGAAAGATGCAGTAAAGTGGTAGAAACCTTATTGCAGGCGATACCAGATTCGAAAAATATAGACATTTGTGGTGTTCTTACTCTGGTTCGGAGACTGAAAGATGCAGTAAAGTGGTAGAAACCTTATTGCAGGCGATACCAGATTCGGAAAATATAGACATTTCTGAACTTGAATCGCGTGTTGCGCACATTATTCATCAAATTGTAAAATATTGGAGAGAAGGTTGTCGTAAACGTGAGAGAGTGGTTGACAAACGTCCAGAGTGGTTTTCTACTAGAGAAGTTGTAACTTTGTCTATTTTTTCGGCTTCTTCTCAGCCGTCAACAAGTGCCGGCCGCGGCGGTCGCCCGCTTAAAGATTTTCAGCAATGTAGTGCTCGGTCTCAACGTAGAAGATTGACAAATTTAGCCAAAGTAGATGAATCTGCTGTCAAAAGTTTATTAGAAACATCAGACCAATCTAATTCTTGCATGAGTGATGTAGATTGCGATTATGTGCTCTCTCTGATAACTGAAGCTAAGCTTACCAAACACCAATATCTTTTGATTACGGATTTTGTTAATTCTAGAAGTAGTAACACTGTATTTCCGTCATACCAAAAAGTCTTGAAGGCTAAAAAGCGGTGTTATCCTGAAAAACTTACAGTTTCTGAGTTTTCTGCAGAGGTTGAGCTGCAAAGTTTGCTTGACCACACCACAACACGCATTCTAGATTCGCAGAAAGAAGTGTTGTCGTCTATTGATTGTGAGTCGCTTGGGGAAGTGTTTTTAATTGGGAAATGGGGTTTTGACGGTAGTACAGGTCATAGTGACTATAAACAGGCATTTCAAGATCCGAATTTAAAAGACGATAGTTTATTTGTAACTTCTTTTGTACCTTTGCGATTGGTGTCGGTGGTTTCGACAACGTCTGAAGAAACTATATTGTGGAAGAATCCAAGACCATCATCCACAAGATATTGTAGGCCAATTCGGTTTCAATTCGCTAAAGAGAGTAAAGAATTAACAAAGCAGGAACAAAGTTATTTTCTAGACAAAATTGATAATCTCGTGCCCACAAAGTATACGTTCGATGACAAGGAAATTAATGTAGTTGATGGTAAGGTTTGCACAGCGCTTGACAAGGACGAGACATCGCCTTCAAGTTGTTATTTATGTGGGTCATTACCGAAAGGTATGAATAAGATAGATCTTTGTTTAGAGAGATCTGTGAATCATGACAACTTAGAGTTCGGTATTTCGCCCTTGCATGCATGGATAAGGTTCTTTGAATATTTCATTCACGTTTCTTATAAAATTAATATTAAAAAATGGCAAGCTAGGTCTCAAGATGATAAAGCAGAAGTTTTAAGTAGAAAAAAGCGGATTCAAAATGAGTTTAGACAAAAACTGGGCTTACGTGTTGACCATCCTCGTAGTGGAGGAAGTGGTTCATCAAATGACGGTAATACAGCACGAAAGTTTTTAAGAATTCGTCTGTGTCTGCTGAAATTACAGGAATTCCACAAATTCTTATAGAGCGGTGTGGAGCCATATTAGAGTCTTTGTCGTCAGGACATAAAATAAATGTTAACAAATTTGAAGAGTTTTCCTTAGAAACAGCTCGCTTACTAAAGAATTTCTTCCTTGTTAAAGAATTTCCGTAGTATTATCTCCCTGCTTCAGTACACAAGGTTTTAATTCATGGAGCTACTATTGTTCAACATGCCTTACTTCCTATTGGCGAACTGTCTGAGGAAGCAGCAGAGTCATCTAATAAAAATTTGAAGTCCTTCAGACGTGAACACACTCGCAAAATGTCCCGCGCTACCACCAACTTAGATCTTTTAAATAGACTCCTTTTACATTCTGATCCTTACATAACAAATAGTAGAAATCTTCCACGTAAAAAATAGACTTGTTTATCAAAAATGGCCCTTACTTTATTGACTGATTAAATTAATTTATATTTATTTAGCTTATCCCTTTACAACCGAAGTAAATATTTTACTCCGATATTTTTGTAATCTACATGATTTTTACGTGAGTGCCTATGTGTAATGTAAAAAAATATTTAAAAAAATCCTGATATCTCTGGTTTCCTGAAAACGTACCCTCACGACCGTGGGGCTTAGGAGATAGCTCGAGATTTGAATTTTGTCTAGTTTGGGGATATTTTTTGTAAGAAATGAAAATTAACGTAATCTTTCTTTATAATCAGTCTTTATAATTATCAGTCATCTACTTTGGATAACAATCATAGATAAATTAAACTTTAAGTATTATTTTTTTGACTATAGAATCAACAGTCTCATTAGAAAACTAAAACATTTCTTCTTCAATTAACAAAAGTAATTTAAATATTCTTTGGAATCACATGAGATCTTATCATTTAGTAATAGTTAGCATGTCTTACATAATTGACATATAAAAAGATAGAACTAAAGCTTGTGAAAATCTTTGAAACAAATTTTGTCCCGAGACAAACAGAGATATATAGCATTTCTCGCATTTTATTTTTGATCTACTGCCACAATTTTCCATACGACAGGTTCTCGGTGCTTTGATATCATCGAAGACAGCCATCACACAGTGATCGTAACCATCATGTGTTTTTGCTGTTGATGGCATGTTTACAGGTTTGTAGATCTTCAAAGGCCTTGCTGCGGTTCAGGCTCATCTTCTCTGCGTTCTGTTTCTGGTAGACATTTCAAGCATTCTGCTACTTCCAAACGAAAGTCTAATAAAGGCAGCGTATCCTTTCGGCGGTAACCATTAGCTGTGCAGTCATTTTTATAAAGCCTCCACGCGTTTGCACAAGCGAGATCTATAAAATGTACGTTTTGCACTGCTTGATCTGCATCTGGTGGATCCCCTGCTTCTGCTTGTTGTAGGGATACCTCTTGCACTGCTTGATCTGCCTCTGCTGGAACCCTGCTTCTGCTTGTTGTAGGGATAGGTGGTGGTGCCTCATCCACATCCGGGTACTCGTCATCAGAACTAGATCCACTCTCATCTAGATAATCTAATACTCGCGGCACAAAATCATCATCATCTTCGGCAAATTCCTCGATTTCCGAGTTATTTCCATCTGCTAATAATAGTGCAACTTCGTCGTCTTTCAAAGGTCGTCCTAAAAATTAAGAAAAAGCCTTGTTAAACAATCATTCGTACAGGAAAATTATGTTTAGGTTCAAAAATTGAATAAATATTCATTTAGGACGTATCACCTAACCTACACGATCGTGCGTCCTTGATTTTGAGTCACGATATACGCCTAAGTAGGGATGCTAGATGCAAGTTACATACACACAGGTTAAAAACAACATTTATTTAAGTAAATCACGTAAAAAAGTAATGAAAACTGCATTAATTTAATGAAAAACAAATTACTTACCCGAGCGAGTTTGCGCGCCAAAAAACGCAGCCATCCTTCACTGTGTTTAGAGGCGACTAACAGGTTCAAACTTGGTCGCAAGCGGCCCGCGTCGATTTTTTCCAAGAAAAGGATAGTCTCACGATCGATCGAGGCCGGTTGCGTCTCGTAAAGTCGATTTGCGTATGCGCTAGAATTTTTGAAACTCAAGTCTCACTATCGTATCAAGTCGGTTGCAAAGGGTTATGCTCTAATACTATTAACTACTACTTCTCAGCCTTTCGGTTGTTACCCAACTACTCATACTATTATGTTATAATTAAGCGTGTATAATTAAATTAAGTCGTTTAATATATTGTTTATTAATAATAAGTTAAGGTGTTTGACTATTTGTATTTCATACATAGAAATTAATTTAAGTCCTATTTGAAAGTTGTATTATTTAAATTGATATTTTTAAGTAGTATATCTGATATTTTATTAATAAATGTACACTATTATACTCAAAAATGCATTTTATTACTATTCCCTATTCTATTAAATATGAATTAAAATATTTTGTTCGAAATAAAAATCATTTGACAACATTTTATAGTTTTTACCGCTTCGCTAAGGGCGCGGAACCACCGTGCGTCGTAGGGAAAGCCTTGTGCGTGTATGTCGTCGTAGGGAAAGCCTTGTGCGTGTATGTCGTCGTAGGGAAAGCCTTGTGCGTGTATGTCGTCGTAGGAAAAGCCTTGTGCGTGTATGTCGTCGTAGGGAAAGCCTTGTGCGTGTATGTCGTCGTAGGGAAAGCCTTGTGCGTGTATGTCGTCGTAGGGAAAGCCTTGTGCGTGTATATCGTCGTAGGGAAAGCCTTGTGCGTGTATGTCGTCGTAGGGAAAGCCTTGTGCGTGTATGTCGTCGTAGGGAAAGCCTTGTGCGTGTATGTCGTCGTAGGAAAAGCCTTGTGCGTGTATGTCGTCGTAGGGAAAGCCTTGTGCGTGTATGTCGTCGTAGGGAAAGCCTTGTGCGTGTATGTCGTCGTAGGAAAAGCCTTGTGCGTGTATGTCGTCGTAGGGAAAGCCTTGTGCGTGTATGTCGTCGTAGGGAAAGCCTTGTGCATGTATATCGTCGTAGGGAAAGCCTTGTGTGTGTATATCGTCGTAGGGAAAGCCTTGTGCATGTATATCTCCTAAGGTAAGCCTTGTGCTTGTATCTCTGTTACTTTTCAGGAGCGGAGTCTCAGTCACAGGCATAATTTTATGCCTAAAGTAAGACCCAAGCACCCAATTATGTAGTACCAAAGTTACAAGTGAACTAAAGATTGTATTTCGTTAAATTTCAATACGCAAACTGTGACACATCCACCCGCCCACAGACACAGGACCGCGAGGGTTGGCGCAATAGAGAAGAGACCTATTCCCTGCTGTGAGTGGAAGTGTGCTAAAGATGATGACGATGATTCCCTATTTTGCGTACCTAGAACTAATACTCGCTATGCTGATAACAGTTTCATAAGACGTGCCTGTAGGTTGTATAATGATAAATTAGGCGATGTTGATTTTTTTAATAAACCCTTACACAACTTTAAGTCGGCAACCCTAAGTTACCTTTCTGCATTTTATGTTCATTATAGCAATCAATCAGATTTGTAAG
Source organism: Scrobipalpa costella (assembly GCA_949820665.1). NCBI lineage: Eukaryota > Metazoa > Arthropoda > Insecta > Lepidoptera > Gelechiidae > Scrobipalpa > Scrobipalpa costella. The sequence goes on from OX463311.1 coordinate 395,384, forward strand.
TAATAACTAAGATATATTTTCTGAAGATGTTTAAACTTACACTTTATGTTAATATTTTTGTAAAACATATCGGAAACTATAGGTCTACAATTTAAGACATACATATATTCACGCCTGTATCCCTAATGGGGTAGGCAGAGCGTAAACGACCTACGCAAAGGTCGTCCCGCCACGTCTGACAGTTTTGAGGGTTATTTAAGATAGAATTCTAGGTATATTGCTGTAGTGACAGGTTGTTAGCCCATCGCCTAAATTACAATATACTGAAACCCTCGGATCCCTCAGCTGGATTTTACAGCATGCCCGGGAGGAAATGCAGCTGGCACATTCTATGTTTTTTTCTCGCTCCCAGACCAGCATGGAAGAAATTTAAGACATGCTTGTTAAAACTATATTTAAGTGACTGTTTGTTTCGAATTCAATAAAATAAAATAAAATAAATGACGATGAATCAGTATGTAGTGTACCTGGCCACTGCGCGACGTGTCCGTCGTTGTAGGCGGTGCAGGAGTCGCTGAGCGGGCGGAACACGCGCTCCCAGCCCTTGGCGTTGTACCGCCAGCCGCGCGAGTTCAGCACCAGCGTGCGCTCGGTGGCGTACGCGAAGATCAGGCAGTACGCCACGTGGTGCAGCTGGCATCCGAAGCCGCAACCCTGACGGGAAAACACACTTGTTGTTTAAACATGCATACATATAATCACGCCTTTTTCTATAATAGTATAGAGGCACAGCGTAAACGACCCAAATAAAGGTCGATCCGCCACGTCTGACAAACTGAGGGCTATTCAAGATACAAAGATCAGGCAGTACGCCACGTGGTGCAGCTGGCACCCGAAGCCGCAACCCTAACGGGAAAACACACTTCTTATTTAAACATACATATAATCAGGCCTTTTTCTATAATAGGATAGGTCTACAATTTAAGACATACATACATACATATATTCACGCCTGTATCCCTAATGGGGTAGGCAGAGCGTAAACGACCCAAACAAAGGTCGTTCCGCCACGTCTGACAAACTTTGAGGGCTATTCAAGATAGATTTGTCGGTATATTGCTGTAATGGCAGGTTATCAGAAAACAATTGTTATTTAAATACATATAATCACGCCTTTTTCCCTAATGGGGTAGGCAGAGCGTAAACGACCCAAACAAAGGTCGTTCCGCCACGTCTGACAAACTTTGAGGGCTATTCAAGATAGATTTGTCGGTATATTGCTGTAATGGCAGGTTATCAGAAAACAATTGTTATTTAAATACATATAATCACGCCTTTTTCCCTAATGGGGTAGGCAGAGCGTAAACGACCCAAACAAAGGTCGTTCCGCCACGTCTGACAAACTTTGAGGGCTATTCAAGATAGATTTGTCGGTATATTGCTGTAATGGCAGGTTATCAGAAAACAATTGTTATTTAAATACATATAATCACGCCTTTTTCCCTAATGGGGTAGGCAGAGCGTAAACGACCCAAACAAAGGTCGTTCCGCCACGTCTGACAAACTTTGAGGGCTATTCAAGATACAAAGATCAGGCAGTACGCCACGTGGTGCAGCTGGCACCCGAAGCCGCAATCCTAACGGGAAAACCGACTTGTTATTTAAACATACATGTAAAAATAAAAAGTTTATTCATTTTGGCAGTACAGTTTTACAAGTTTAACAAAATCTGCCAAACTACAATAGTTTGTTGGCAGAAGTGGCTCCCCATTACATTAAAAACTGTATATTCTACATTAAATAAAATGTATTACATACTGTTGTTTTGCAAATTTAAGCAACATGTATAGTACATATATTTAAAGTTAGAACTCGAAAATAATATTATTATTAAATGTGTTAATAAATGCTCTCTACTTTTTCTTAAATACCTGTTCACACTTTGTTATCTCATTTACATACATACATACATAATATAATCACGCCTTTATCCCTAATGGGGTAGGCAGAGCGTAAACAACCTAAACAAAAGTCGTTTCGCCACGTCTGACAATGTTTAGAGGGCTATTTAAGATAGATTTGTAGGTATATTGCTGTAGTGACAGGTTGTAGCCCATCGCCTAAATTACAATATACTGAAACCCTCGGATCCCTTAGCTGGTTTTTACAGCATGCTCGGGAGGATATGCAGCTGGCACATTCTATGTTTTTCTCTCGCTCCCAAGCCAGCATGGAAGAAAATATTGTTATCTCATTTGGTATGTTATTGAACACTGTAGGAACAAGACATTTAGTGGTGCGCTCACCATAATAGTTAACAGTTTTAGGTACACATAATGTGCCTTCCTCTGTATTCCTAAGTATACCTTTTCCCTAATGGGGTAGGCAGAGCGTAAACGACCCAAACAAAGGTCGATCCGCCAAGTCTGACAAACTTTGAGGGCTAATCAAGATAGATTTGTCGGAATATTGCCGTAGTGACAGGTTATGAGCCCATCGCCTAAATTACAATATACTGAAACCCTCGGATCCCTTAGCTGGTTTTTACAGCATGCCCGGGAGGAAATGCAGCTGGCACATTCTATGTTTTTCTTTCGCTCCCAGTCCAGCATGGTTGTTATTCAATAATGACAAATATTTCATATAAGCTACTCGTAGCATATAAGTAATAAATTCGTTTCTGACAGGACTCGAACCAAAATAGCATTGTGAGTACTAAACATCCTCAAATATATTACAAATATTATTCTATAGAATCGATCGTTTAGAAAATAAATCTTGAAACAAATTCATGGTAACGGTTTTATGTACAATTGTACAGTACGATTGATTTATTCTATGCTGACCTGGGAGCAAGAGAAAAACATAGAATGTGCCAGCTGCATTTCCTCCAGGGCATGCTGTTAAAACCAGCTTAGGGATCAGAGAATTTCAGTATATTATAATTTAGGCGATGGGCTGACAACGTGTCACTACAGCAATGTACTTACAAATATATCTTAAATAACCCTCAAAACTTTTGTTAGACGAGGCGAAATGATATTTGTTTAGGTCGTTTGCGTCTACCTACCCCATTAGGGATAACAACCAGATTATATGTATGTACAGTACGATACGATTCAGCTCTGGCTTAAACGTTTAAGCATACGTTTTCTTAAATTTAACACAAAATGGATATAAAATTAACAGTTAACAATTTACTACATGAGCTAGGCGCTCGAGATAAGAAACTCGTAAAATTATGCGTAAGCTATAGTAAAATTGAATAAAGCGAAACGCGTAGTTTTATTGTACGTCAACATTCTATACGCCATCGCAATACCTTCCTTATCATCTATTTTGTCCGCCTGATCTAGAAACGTAACAATTATTGTGTATCATATTTTCTTTTCCCGATGGTTTAACCAACTCAGAGATAATCCAAAAAATTAAGATGTACATTATCCGCAAACTGATAGAGGTTGCTCAGTCAATGAAACTGAACAACTATCACTAGGAATTTCTTTTTGGAGACAAAGAAATAAATTGAACTTCCCATACAACAAAACCACCTCGAACAGACAATTTGTATGGAAAACTATTTACAAATCCTGCTGATAGTTGTTCTGTGTCGTTGGCCGAGCAGCCCCTATCAGTTTGCGGGACGCTGTCCCTTACACTCCGTGTAACATCATAAGCTAAGAATGGCATTTATTTTTGTTAGTGATGGGTTTGCTTTTGAGTCGACGATGGAGCGAGCTCACAAAGAAGATGCCTGTTATGGTGACACACTCACGCACCAACACACCACAGCAAGCTGTTTGGCGCCGGACTTCGGTGAGAAGGCGGCCAGGGCTAAGCAAAACTGAGAAATACATACATACATACATATAATCACGCCTTTATCCCTAATGGGGTAGGCAGAGCGTAAACGACCTAAAAAAAGGTCGTTCCGCCACGTCTGACAAAGTTTGGAGGGTTATTTAACAGGTTCCCTGTCCCAAAAAAAAATGTTGGTACAAAAACTGTTACATGAATCAAATGTGATTCATCGGACAGGGAACCTGTTAAGATAGATTTGTAGGTATATTGCAGTAGTGACAGGTTGTCAGCCCATCGCCTAAATTGCAATATACTGAAACCCTCGGATCCCCTAGCTGGTTTTTACAGCATGCCCGGGAGGAAATGCAGCTGGCACATTCTATGTTTTTCTATCGCTCCCAGTCCAGCATGGAAGTTAACTGAGAAATAAGTGTACAATAGGGAATACTCATGATTTTTTTTAAACTATTAGTAAGAATTATTGTCACCATAGATGAACGCATGTGAAGGAATTTTCGCAAAATATTCATTAGTTTAAGAATTATAATGCCTTAAAATGGTTAGTTAAAAAGAGAGGTCCGAACTGTCATGTGACGTCATAAGACAGGAGCGCCATACTAATTCCATACAAATTGTCGTTTCGAAGAGAGAGATAGATAGTCTATATTTATAACGGTATATCTCGGTGATTTTTTGATCAATTTTATTTCTGTTTTCCCTGTTCTTTTCATAATTTAAGATGATTTTAGAAAATAGGCAATAGGAACTAAAAATATGTTATATGCACGTTCTCTTGTTCCAGTGGCTTACCTTGTTGAGGTTGCAGACGAGTTTCCTGGCGCTGTCGCAGTCTGGCGGGTGCTGCAGCGCGCGCAGGCGGGCCTGCACGCGCGCGCTCAGCTCGGCGGCCTCGCGCGCGCGCCACGCCGCGTGCCCGTCCGCGCGCGCGAGGCGCTCTTGCTCCACCAACAACGCGCTGGCAGACAACAGTAACAGACGGTCAGAGGCGGACGCTTCATACATACATACATACATACATAAATCACGCCTTTATCCCTTACGGGGTAGGCAGAGCGTTTAACGCCTCTTAAAAGGCGCTTTCGCCACGTCTGACAAAAATTGAGGGCAATTTTAGATTGTAATATGTATTGCTTTAGTGACAGGTTGTCAGCCCATCGCCTAAATTACAATACACTGTAACCCTTGAGTCCCTTTTGCTGACTTCAACAGCATGCCCGGGAGGAAGGGCAGCTGGAACATTCTATGTTTTTCTATCTCTCCCAGTCCAGTATGGAAGAAACGGACGCTTCGCCGCCATATTAAGCTTAAGTTTATAAGTCTAAGCTTCCAGAAAGACAACCACAGGATAGGATTATAATCATATTTATACTCAGGTAAATTTTTAGCTATAGATTTGTTACTTCACCTGCCTTGTCTTGTTCCAGATAATGCCTTGTACGCTTTGTGCATAAAGTTAAATAAAAACAACAAGGACCTCCGGGTCCGCACATTACGAGTCTTGCTTCAGATTTAGATTACATCAATTGCCAAAACAAGATTATAAGGATATCAACCGAATCATAATGTAACGAAGACAATCATGGAATAGAAACCTTATTTCAAGGTATACCTGGTGTAAGGGACAACTTTACACAAATAATAAACAATAAACCACGTCAGATTCTTAAACGCTGTGCTACTAGGCGGTTTGAAAACTCTGACACCAGGGTTCATCGGGTCGGTCGACTCGAGAATCCACTCGCTAAGAAGAAGAACAAACAATAGGGGTTGCTCAACCAACGAAACTGAACAAATTTTTTTTTTTTGGACTTTTCCATACAAATTGTCTGTTTGATCGAGGTAATGATTTTCTATAGAAAAGTCTTTTTTTATCATACCTTGAAAAAAATCCTAGCGTAAGTTGTTCAGTTTGGTAGACTGACCTATCAGTGTGCGGCTGTCCCTTAAACCCCGTATTCTGACACCTTGTATCATATTTTATTCATTTTTATTTTATTTATTTATTAAGGACATCCAACAGCTTAACCATATATACAATCTAGATAGTATACGTTATTGGTTTCGCCAGTTAAAAGTTTATAAAAGTACAACACACTTAAAAAAATGCACTATTTAAATTTTCGCGCTTGTCCTTCAAAATTTAATCATGGATTTGACCTACTTCCTGTTGATAATGGCGGAGACCGGAAATACATCCGACGCATCTTATTGGCTGAGACAAGGAACTCAGGCGCTTCCCTCCCCCGCGTAACTTACCCCGCGCGGGCCTCACGGACGCCATTCTAATCTTTCTAAATCTAGAAAATACACCGAAAAAGTCTCTATTCGTGGTGTGTGTGGTGAAGATCAAGTGGGGATCCCCAAGGATGTAGCCAACAACATCGGCTCACACAGAACGCCGCCACGCAAGTACAAAAAACTACAAGTCACAGGTGAGGTCTACCATAACATTTCTTTTTGAAGACAAATCGTACCAGCGCCATGTTTATGCTATCGAAGGATTTTTAGCTGGCGTATCCATTATTTTTGGTCCTCCAAGCCGTGGATTCCTTTCTAATGTTTATCATAACATAAAATGCAATCTCGATTCATTAAATTGTTTACGAAAAGGTTACCTCATTGCTGATTCTCACTTACGACTTTGCGCATCGAATAAGTAATAGGTACTTCTAGAAGGTTTTTTGATCGATATCTATCACACCACTTGGTTTTTTCTAAAACATTATTTGGTTTTCATCTTATTAGAGGTCGGATTAGAATCACCTAAATTTCATTCGTTGCAATTTCGCTCCGGATCCGCGAGCTCAGGTTTAAGTTACTAACCTAGAGTGATCTACTTACCTACTTTGCTTTCATCGCGTCTTTTCAACTAGAATCGACTATTTTATTTCTTGCTCCTAGCAAAGTAATCGCGAGCTCAGGTTTAAGTTACTAACCTAGAGTGATCTACCTACCTACTTTGCTTTCATCGCGTCTTTTCAACTAGAATTGACTATTTTATTTCTTGCTCCTAGCAAAGTAATCGCGAGCTCAGGTTTAAGTTATAACCTAGAGTGATATCTATTTTGCTATCATCGCGTCTTTTCAACTAGAATTGACTATTGTATCCTGTATAGCAAGGTAACCGCGAGCCCCGGTTTAAGTTATTAACCTGTAGGCAGTCTTTTCAACTAGAATTGACTATTGTATCCTGTATAGCAAGGTAACCGCGAGCCCCGGTTTAAGTTATTAACCTGTAGGCAATTTACCTATTTCAATCGCGTCTTTTCTTTTAGAACTGACTATTATTTTATGCTTTATTGCATTTTGCATAGCAACCGCGAGCCCAGATTTAAGTTATTAATCTGTAGGTGATTTACCCTTTAATTAGCGCGTCTATTCAAGCAGAATTGACTATTTCTTTTGTTGCATTTGCAATTGGAAGTCCGGGTTCGAGTTCATTGACCTTAGGACGTTACTTGTGTATTTTAAACACCGCGCGTCTTTCGTTTAGGATTGACTATATATGTTTATTTATTTAATAACGCTTTCACGAGCCCATGTTATATTTATTGACTAGGGTGATACTTTCATACCAATGTGTATTGTTACTGAGTGTTTTTGTTTTAAAATTGACTAAATACTAACTAAATAGGTTAAAAGTTTTTTGTATAATTGAGTCACATAAGTTTAATAGGTATAATTGTTTATTTCATAACTATTACAGGTTTATGTTTATAAACTAACCATGGCTGAAGAAATAGAGCGTAAGATAAAACTATCACAGTCTAAAGTTGATCAATATTTTGAAAGAATACAGGAAATTCATAAATTGATTCCCTTTGTTACTAATGAGAATAAACAACAATTCTTGGCAAAGTCAAGAACAATTGATGACATCAGGTTTAATTTTAAACAAGAATTAGACAATTTAAACTTGTACAAATTAACCCAAAATCCCAGCTGCAGCATTGATTACAAATCTTTAGATCGGTTTGAAGATTTGTATGGAGAAATTATGGTATTGCTGGACACATTTAGAAATTCCCTGATAAAAACAATGAATAAGGAAAGAAAACCTGAAGTTGATCACATTAAAATTCCTCGAATTGAACTTCCAACCTTTGACGGGGACATTCAAAATTTTCCTTTCTTTTTTGAAACTTTCAAAAGATTAATTCATGAAAATTCAAATTTAACTGATTCTGATAGGATTCATTATTTAATAAGCCATTTGAATGGAAAGGCTAGATCCATATGCACTGGTGTTATACCTGCTGGTGAAAATTATAACAATTTATGGGAAACTTTGAAAAACAAATACGAAGACAAAAGAGCATTAGGTACGGCATACCTCAACCAATTATTTGCATTAAAACCGTTACAGTCTCCAGGCAACTTAGAAAAATTAATTGATGTTTTCTCCTCAACCATTGATGCTTTTAAACAGCTGAAGCTAGAAAATATGAGTGAATTTATTTTCATTTATATTGGTCTTAAACTATTAGATCTGGATACAGCAAAACAGTTTGAAATGTTCATAAGACAAAAAACAGAGTTGCCAACTTATGAAGAATTTATTAAATTTATTAGGGAGCAGGTAAAAATAATAGAAAGGACAAACCCTCAAAAATTAAAAACTGTAAACCGGACCAGTCATGCGCATATGACCACAAACAAAATTGAAATTAAATGTCCCGTTTGTAATGCTACCAGCCATCGATTCTTATATCAATGCGACAAGTTTACAGCAATGAATGCTAATGAGAGGTACCAGTATATTAAGGAAAAAGGATGGTGCATCAACTGTTTAGGAAAACAACACACAGCAGCCAAATGTAAGTCAGACCGAACATGCCGCAAATGCAGTAATAAACATCATACGTTACTGCATTTCCCCAGGCCAGTGTCAACACAAACTGCTTTAGCCATTGAAGATAATGATGGTGACACGGGTGATAAAGGCTATGAAGAAGAAGAGGAACGTTCCCAATCAGAAGAAGAACCTGAAGATAATGAAGTGTCAGTATGCACGGTGTCTGCCGCTAGCTCTGTGCAGGAATCTCATACTACAGAATTACTGGCAACAGCAAAGGTTCTAGCAACAGGACGCTATGGGAAAGATGTACAAATCAGATGTCTTATAGACCCTGGGTCGCAGAAACATTACATCACAGCCAAGTTCTGTCACAAATTAGGCCTGCGTGTAGATCAAAGTATATCTGCATCAGTGAAAGGGATTGGAGGTGTAACTAAACCTGTGAATGGCAGTGTTAATTTAACAATTCGCTCCAAGATTAATTCCGAAAAGAAATTTGATATAACAGCTTTGGTATTAGAAAATATTACAGACTTCTTACCAACTTGTGAAATAGATGTGACATCGATGAATGAAATCAAAGGACTACTACTGGCAGATGAAACATGGGCTTCGCCGGGTCCAATTGATGTTCTCTTGGGTGTGAAACTATTTGCAAAGATGATGTTACCTGGAAAAATTACTTCTGAATCAGGACTATATGATGCATTGGAAACTGTGTTCGGGTATATTGTTGTTGGAGATGTAACAACTAAAATGCCACCCCCTGCACCAACATCTTTCTGTGCAACATATGAAGTAGGAAACCTAATCAAGAAATTTTGGGAAATAGAGGACATGGGATCTGCTCCGGTTCTCAGCATTGAAGACCAACAAGCCGAGGAATTCTACCAGTCAACAGTAAAGCGAGATGAGACCGGTCGGTATGAAGTAGCACTTCCTTTCAAGCAGGACCCAAGTCATCTGGGGGATTCTTTACACATGGCAGAACGGAGGCAAATAAATTTAGAAAAGAAATTTAAAGCACAACCGAAATTAAAAGACATGTATGATGGAGTCATCAAAGAACATATTGAAAAGGGATACCTATCCCCAACTGATATTACATCTGACAAAGCTTGCTACATAGGGCATCAAGGGGTTCTACGAGAGGACAAAAGCACTACTCCATTGAGAATGGTCTTGGATGCAAGTGCAGCCACATCATCCGGACTATCATTGAATGATTTATTACATTCAGGCCCAAGTTTGCAAGCTGATCTGTTTTGCATACTTTTAAATTTACGACTGTTTCCTGTGGCATTATCAGCTGACGTTCGTCAAATGTATCTCGCCATTCAAGTCAGAGAATGTGATCGTGCCTATCAGCGGATTTTATATCGATTTGACGAACTGCAACAACTTCAAGCCTACCAGTATAACAGAGTGGCGTTTGGTTTACGGAGCAGCCCATTTTTAGCGCTTCGAACGATTAAACAGCTGACTATTGACGAAGGCGATCGCTACCCTATCGCGAAGGAAATCTTGTCAAGAGATATTTACATGGATGACATAGCCAGTTCAGTAATAAATGAAGAGACAGCAGTAACAGCAGCTCAAGAACTAATCAAGATCTTCAATGCTGGAGGGTTCCAATTGGCAAAATGGTCATCTAATTCCAGCTTTGTTCTACAGGACATCCCAGAAGATTTGCGGCTGTCGCAGAGCGTTTCATTTGATGTTGAGGCGACGCTAAAGATATTGGGACTTCGTTGGTATCCAAAAGAGGACATATTTTCCTTTCAAGTTAGTCCAGATGAACGACCCTGTACGAAGAGGAATATTTTATCGTCTATTGCACGATTATTTGACGTATTGGGCTTAGTAGCTCCCGTAATTGTTTATGCAAAGCTTCTTATTAAAGAACTATGGATTGCTAAAATTGATTGGGACGAAACACCTCCTGATCATATTGTACGAAAGTGGCGCCAATTCCAAGCAGAGCTGCCTTTGATTTGTCAACTCAAGTTTCCTCGTCACATTGCAGTAGCAGAAGAATGCACTTTAACTATTCTTGGGTTTGCAGACGCCAGTGAAAAGGCTTATGGCGGAATGGTATATGCTTACGTTAACACACCTGATAATAAAACTATAACAAACTTGGTTTGTGCCAAATCAAAGGTCGCTCCTTTAAAGGTTGTAACCTTAGCACGTTTGGAGCTTTGTGCATTGTTACTTCTTGCACAATTGATGAACAAAGTAATTCAAAATTACTCACCTAGATTTCCAATTAAGTCCATTTTGGCATTCTCCGACTCTACGGTGGCATTGTGCTGGGTTCACTCTCAACCATACCAATGGCAAACATATGTGGCCAACCGAGTAGCCAAAATACAAGAATTATTGCCAAGGAATAATTTCTATCATGTCAAAGGAAATGATAACCCTAGCGACTGTTTATCAAGGGGATTGACCCCAGCCCAATTGATTGAACATCCTATGTGGCTACAAGGTGCACCGTGGATGAAACAACCTAGTAAATCTTGGCCTATCAAACCATTTGTATCAAATAATCAACTAGTTCCAGAAGCAAAGGCTTTAGTGTCCACCACAGTGCAAGAAGATAATATTATTATTGAAATGTCAAAACTGTTTTCTCTGTGGCCTAAATACGTCGCATCTGTGGCATATGTGCTCAAGTTTATCAAGAAGTTACCAAAAGGACCCATCAACGCGGCAGATTTGGAAGCAGCAGAAAATGAAATCATTGTAGCTCTTCAAGGCATATACTTTAAAGAAGACATCACGAACCTGAAAAACGGAACATCTTGTACGGGTAACCTGCAACAACTGAAACCATTTATCGAAAACCGTGTGCTACGCGTTGGAGGCCGTATAAATAAATCAAGAGAAGTTTACGACTACAAACACCCTATCCTATTACCGCGACGTGATCACATAGTAGAAATCATCATTGACCACTATCATAAGAAAAACTGTCATGTAGGCCCTGAAACTCTTATGTCACTACTTCGTCAACGTTATTGGATTATGTCGGCTCGACGAATTATCAGGCAGAGGATACATCGTTGCAACTTCTGTTTTAGACTAAAACCTCAAGCAATGTATCCAATGATGTCTGAATTATCAGCAATTAGAGTGAATCAGGCTGAAAAAGCGTTTATAAATACAGGGTGCGACTACGCAGGACCCCTGCAATATACTCCTCAGCGACGCCGCGGAGTCAGGAGCCAAAAGGCGTACATTTGCGTTTTTACATGCTTAACGACACGAGCAGTACACATTGAAGTAGCGACTGATCTTAGTACTGCCAGTTTTCTATCAGCTTTTAAAAGATTTCTGTCACGTCGCGGTCCTGTTAAAATTATGTATTCGGATAACGGTACAAATTTCATCGGAACAAAATCTTACTTAAAAGAATTACATGAATTTTTGACTAAAGAGTACCAGGAATTTTGGGAACAAGAATTAGCTGAAAATCACATAACTTGGAGAAATATATGTCCAAATGCTCCCCACCATGGCGGATGCTGGGAAAGTGTAGTAAAAGCTGTAAAAACTCTGCTTTTTCGAACAATAGGTAGCCAAGTTTTGTCCTATGAGGAACTTATAACCGTTTTAACACAAGTCGAGGCTATTTTGAACTCCCGGCCTTTGTACAACCTGAGTGCAGACCCATCTGAACCCACGGCTTTAACACCCGCTCACTTTTTAAATACAATTCCTTTGAAGTATCTTCCAGCAACAGAAACAGCCAATGCTGTCGACCATCTTTTAAAAAGACATGAGTTGTTAGACAAAATAGTTAGATCTTTTTGGGATAGGTGGCGAAAAGAATACCTACACACACTACAAGGTCGTAGGAAATGGAACACTCCGACTGATCCTGTTAAGGAAGGAACTGTAGTACTGATTGTAAAGGATAATGTAACGCCTCTACACTGGCCCTTAGGTGTAGTAGTTCAAACTTTTCCAGGATCGGATGGAATTACTCGGGTAGTAAAGGTTAGAACTAAACAAGGAATATTTCAACGGCCAACTGTTAAATTGTGCCCGTTACCAACACAATAATATAATACGTTAGGATAGGATATTTAGGTTAAGGCGAATCTTAAATACTTTCATTGCTTAAATAATCATAAAATATAGGACATATTAATTACTTAGATTTTTGTTTTCTTTTGCCTCAGAAGAGAGGATGTTTTATTTTATTGACTTTGTTTCCATTTGCCTTAGAAGTGAGGATGTTTTATTTTTATTGACTTTGTTTCCTTTTGCCTCAGAAGAGAGGATGTTTTATTTTATTGACTTTGTTTCCTTTTGCCTCAGAAGAGAGGATGTTTTATTTTATTGACTTTGTTTACTTTTGCCTCAGAAGAGAGGATGTTTTATTTTATTGACTTTGTTTACTTTTGCCTCAGAAGAGAGGATGTTTTATTTTATTGACTTTGTATCCATTTCCCTTGGAAGTGAGGATGTTTTAATCTTTAGACTTCCTTTGTTTTAGAAGAAAGGATATTTTATTTTGTAACTTAGATTTCTTTTGCCTCAGACGAGAGGATATTAATTTATTGGTATGTTAGAATCAGCAATGAAGGTGCATTTCTACTTTTTGTTTTTTATTTTTGAAAGGCAATCCTTTCAAGGCCGGGGGTATGGTTTCGCCAGTTAAAAGTTTATAAAAGTACAACACACTTAAAAAAATGCACTATTTAAATTTTCGCGCTTGTCCTTCAAAATTTAATCATGGATTTGACCTACTTCCTGTTGATAATGGCGGAGACCGGAAATACATCCGACGCATCTTATTGGCTGAGACAAGGAACTCAGGCGCTTCCCTCCCCCGCGTAACTTACCCCGCGCGGGCCTCACGGACGCCATTCTAATCTTTCTAAATCTAGAAAATACACCGAAAAAGTCTCTATTCGTGGTGTGTGTGGTGAAGATCAAGTGGGGATCCCCAAGGATGTAGCCAACAACATCGGCTCACACAGAACGCCGCCACGCAAGTACAAAAAACTACAAGTCACAGGTGAGGTCTACCATAACATTTCTTTTTGAAGACAAATCGTACCAGCGCCATGTTTATGCTATCGAAGGATTTTTAGCTGGCGTATCCAGTTATATTGGCCACATACCTCTTCCTATGATCCACGTTGGCGAGCAGCGTCTGCAGAGCGCTGGCGCTGGGCTCGGCGATCGCGCGAGTCAGCTCAGTCGACACGTAGTACCTAACGGACAAAATATCATGTATAATCAATGATATAATATATAGGTAGATACGTTACCAACGCGCGAAACTCGTGCCGTCAAATGGTCCTAATTGTCACCATTTAGGCAGTATAGCTGCCCGATGCCAGTATAGAGCCCGATGGTGTAGTGAATAGGGCCGCTGCCTCCTAAACGGGAGGTCGTGGTTCGAACCCCACCACGTACCAATGTGTTTTTCGGTTTTCGAATTTCATATGTACCTTTGTTTCGGTGCTTTTTCCGTGCTTTGGAAGGCACGTTAAGCCGTTGGTCCCGGTTAATATCGTTTAATACCGTAGATATTAGTCGTTAAGCCATATCAGAGGCCAGTGCTAAGCATTGGCGGCTTGAAAACTCTGACATAATCTAGGATTGGGTCTGGTTTCCCTTCTAGGTTGCGGAGGTCAGATGGCAATCGCTCTGTGTAAAAACCAGTACCCTCGTTCAATTCCCTAGATTAGGAAGCCGACCCCGTGAGATACGGGATAAGGCTATTACAAATTAAAAAAATATTACAAATAGCTATCTGTTTCACTCTTACGCTTTGCCTATTTTGTGTCGCACTCAGCGTTTGTTTAGATATGCAATGTTATAAATATGTATGTATATGTGTCGCGGAACAATTAAAATGTGCGTGCAGTATGAACATAACGTATCTTTCTTAAAATATCATTGTGTATAATGCTGTCTCTCTGCTCTACGCATTTAACCTTCTAGTATTGCTAAATAGATAAAAGGTAAATAATATTTCACATCTTTTTATTCTAAAACACATTTCTAAAATGAATAGACATGTTTACGGCGTGGCTAAAAAAGATGATAGAGAGATACTTAAAACTGATGGCTAAAATAACTATAATATTATACTTAGAGTAGGTATATTATTCAGTTAAATTATTATTATTTTTGGATGGGGTTTTTACCTCGACACTGTTTAGAACCTAATAAATAAATTAATCACTATGTAGTGCACAAACACAATAACAACTTTGGTTCATTTTTCAGTTATTTAGATACAAAGAGTTTATCCCTGCGTATTTTTTGCTAACGAGTACTTAAAATTGTAAACTTCAATGTTATTGTATAATTAAGGAAACTCTAGGTTTGTAAGAAAACATGTTCTTGATTTTTATATTTTTATTAAAAACTGTATGTTTTCTAAATAAAGAGAAAAAAAAATACAGCGGATCTCATGCACCATTTCAAAAAATTGTACATTTAGATTTAATAATCGAGTTAAAAATATGGAAGTTATTGATTTGATGCATTGATTTGAGTAGTCAATATTTACTGGCAAGTGACGTCATAGCCCACTATTTACATACAAAAGAGCGTTTTTAACATTTCATAAAAAGTTGCTGATTTGACTAGTAGCACAGCTCGGACACTCCTAACTACAATGTCATTTTGGTCACACATCGACAGACGGCATTTTGTACTTACTCTGCGTTTGTGTGCGTGTTATAAGGGTTGACAAATTCTGTTTTACCGGTCATAATCATCACTTAGTCTTGATTAATCTGGTACCTAACTACGTAATTGATTGGTAAACATTTACCTAATAAACATTACGTACAATAAATAAAAATAACAAACAACAAGCACTTCGTAATGTTATTATTCACGTGGAATCCTAGAGTTAAAAAACGATACCTAGACAACACTTAATTTCACTAATCACATAAATATCTCAATAATAAATAATAATGTCTATTGTCCTTAATTATGTGTAGTAAATTCGAAAGTTTGTTACCTTTAATTAACATTTTAAAGTAGTTTACTGTAACTGAATAGTTAGAATGGGTTAGGTTAGGTGGCATATTGTGTATGAAGTAACTTAAAGTCTCTCATCACTTTGGAAACTATTATAGTTCCTATTGGAGTCATATCTTGAGGTAGAAAGACACACACACGGAACAGTAGTAACAATCTTTCGCATACAAAACTTAATTATTGGCGTTACACTGGGAACCAAGCGCGCGCCATGCCCGCTAAGCGTACCCTTAACCGACCCGCCAACCGGCGCGGGGTGTGACGTAAATCGGAATGGGGAGGGGAGGTAAGCGTCCATTCTGTATGCAGTACTATATATTGTGCTTATAGTTTTGCCAAATACCCACTAAAATAAAGGTAAACAATTTTTCACGTCTTTTTATTCAAAAACACATTATTTAAAAAAAATATATAAGTGTTGGCAAATTAGTTCAATTAGTCTTTGATAGTGGTCGTTACTCAAACCATGTCAGAGGCCTATTAGCTGTGCTACTAGGCGGTTTGAAAAATCTGTCACCAGGGTTCATATGGTCATTCGACTCGAGAATCCACTCGCTAAGAAGAAGTTCAATTAAGTAGGTACTATTATTTCATTGCGTTTTCATATATTGTAGCTAAAACGGTCTAACTTTTCGAATGGAAATATATTGGATAGGAATCGAATACGGATTGATACACATGCGCCCTTTAGGCTCTCAATTCAGAGACCGTGAGTACGATTTTGATGAGGTAGGTACATAAACATATCATTACATTCATAAAATATTAGAACTATTTCACTATACAGGAAACACGCAGGAAAAAGTTATTAAAATCGAAGTAAATTGTTCCTTATCGTATTTTGATACCATTTCAGTACAATAGTACATTGAATAGAAGTGAATATATTTGTGATTAAATACCATGTTTTATCGGTAAAGTGTACTAATAAATGAAAATAAAGACCAAAGCATGAAACCGACGCTCTTGCCTAAAATTCATTACGAACCATGTCCACGTAATTAAAACAGTTTTAACACAGTTTCGGCGATACATATTACAACCTAAAATTGCCCTAAATATTTGTCAGATGTGCCGAAACCGCATTTTACGAGGCGTTTTACGCTCTGCCGGGAGATAAGGGCGCCTATGTATGGATGTAATCTAGATTATTGTTTATTTACTTAATTAACAAGAAATTATTAGTTAGTAAGTTGCCGCTCAACCTAGCGGGAAGCTACAGTATCATGTGTCTGCCGTTTGGCCTTACCACAGCTCCTTGGTGTGTTCGTAGACGCGGCGCCGCACCGTCTCGTACTCCTCGCTGGGCCCGTCGTCCCACATCTCGCCCTCTAGCGCCGGGAAGCTGCCGCTCAACCTAGACAGGCATATCGAAATATCAGTGAAAATCTGCTACATTTGTTCCATAAGGAGTACAGTCAGCAAAGGCGATTGCTGGGCAGGGCCGCTCTTAAAGAATGTCATTATTTCAGGAAGGATTTATGGATATTCATAAAATTTCGTATATTGTTGCAATATATTAATTGTGCAAACATACGAAATTTCATGAAAATCCATAAAATATTTCCTGAAATAATCTCATTAATTTCGAGCGGGCCTGCCCAGATGTCTCCTTTGATGAGTGTACTTCTAGACAGATACAATATGACGCTTCCGCATCCGAAGAGTTGAAAAGAATATGAAATAGAGTTCACAACAAAGAACTGATGCTTTTCGTGTTCTTCAGCATTAATCAGAAAGGCCATAGAGCCTTTCACGCTTGGCATTGTATTATCTCAGAGACAGATACACGCAGGGAAACGCTCCCTTGCGGGGAGGATCACTCTGCGAAGATCATGCCTAACGGTTGCTCCTAAAGAGTTGGATTCCATTCCGATCCAAACAAACTTAGCTTACAAGAGCAAAGCACTAGCAAACCAACTGTCATGCGGAGACTTCCGCATTTGAAGAGCCGAAATGAAGACGAAACAGTGGTCACAGCAAAGGACCGACGCATTTCGTGTTCTTTGACATTCATCAGATAGGCCATAGAGCTTTTCACGCTAGACACAATATGGGTAAGGGAGTTCTCCTTCTTCTACAACAAAGGACCTTATGATATCTGGAGTGGAAGCGCTTACTTGGAGTGTTTGATCTGCGCGACGAGGGCGGAGTGCTGCGCGCGCATGGACTCCAGCTGCGCGGACACGGCGCGCAGGCGCTCCTGGAACGCGGCCGCCTGCTCGTTCGAGCCTTCCATATCCGGGCATCTAAGACAAAATCATACATCATTGGCCACGACATCTTCTCAGATGATTGTTGCAGCGTCTGCAAAGTTATGATGGGTTTCTTGATATGTCATGTCTCCTTTTGTGGCTGTGTTATGTAATCCAATAGCAGCACGGCACTTCTTGCCGCATTTTACACAGACAAAACTTGAGTCGGAAGGTAAGATTAAATTAAGATTTAATAATAGTGCGGCTGTGGTCCAACTGCTACATATCAGTTACTGAAAATCTTCATTTTTGGATATAAACCAGGAGGTAGACTACGGCTACATTCGCATACGGCTGTGGCGCGCAACCTTTGCCAATGAGACTAGTTCGCAGTGTTTCACCTGAGCGGCGTAGTCAATCAGCGCGGCGGAGAGCTGTGCCGTCACTCACCTGAGCGGCGACATCACCAAGTACGACACGAGCACCCACACCACCAGCAGCGCCACGGCCGCGCGCTTCCACCGCCCGAGGCACATGGCCAGCCAATCGGCGCCGGCGTAACCCTTCATCATGACGTCATCGTTGCACCAGTAACACCTCCACTTCTGGCCCTCGCTATCGCTGCGAGGGAGCAGGTAATTGTTGTGTAACTGTAACAAGGGATTCAATAAATTAACAATAGCCCAAACGCCAATGCAATAGTGGCCACAGCGGACGCAATGCGATACATCGATTAAGGAACGGGGGACCGGGCCTTTACTTATGACACAACAGGCAAAAAAGTTTACAACCACGGAACATAGGTAAAAATATGAAAATCTAGTGCCCTGTGCACTTATCCATTTAATTATTGTATTGTCTATTTGTAGCCTTTGTCATTGCAATAACAATTTCATTGTTATCATTTTAGTAATTATCTCATTCCGCATTTCACAGCAAATACAGGTCACAGCGTTTGGTCGGAATAAATAGCTGCATATTATTTTGTGCTTGTGTCTTCTCTATACGATAATAATTTGACCATAGAATATACCAGCCTCTCCTGTCGGGCATCCTTTAAAACCTGTGTGTGTGTAAGCATCAAACCCTAATAAAACCTTACCATGAAGTATTCCATACCTATAACTTCCATACTGGACTGGGAGAGAAAGAAAAACATAGAATGTTCCAGTTGCCCTTCCTCCCGGGCATGCTGTATAAGTCAGCAAAAGGGATTCGAGGGTTACAGTGTATTGTAATTTCGGCGATGGGCTGACAACCTGTCACTACAGCAATACACATTACAATCTAAAATTGCCCCCAATTTATGTCAGACGTGGCGAAAGCGCCTTTTAGGAGGCGTTTTACGCTCTGCCTACCCCGTAAGGGATAAAGGCGTGATTTTATGTATGTATGTATGAAAATTTCAGGCGTCATTTTATTTTTGACTACATGTTTTCCTTTTACTAAATGTTAAATCAGCCTTATTTATGATATTACCAAAAGTTTGAACCAATGCTTCAGATCGGGGAATTAGATCCTGATCCTGAAATTAAATTTATCAAGATAGAAATGTCCTTGATGGCTCTAGACTTGCAGTCTGCACATAGGGTAAGTCTGACATCATTATTTGTGCGAGGCGTACGGAAGATCGATAATACAATTAAATTAATCTATATAACTACGCTTCGTCTTTGAAGAAAGGCTTCAATAGATAAAGCGGTGGAAACAGTCGGACCGTGGTGCAGTAAAGCAAGCACTTTTTGTAGCCGAAAATGGGCAAAGATTGAGAGAGAAACCCCCCCCCCCTTGTCTTTCCTGGTCCAACGTTTATCGGTAGCCATTCAGCGTTTGGACTAGGAATTATTTCAGGTGAAATTCTTGGAAATTGACAAAAACTGTGTTGGATTGTTCCATTTAATTTCACATCATTTATTTAAAGTCTCTATCTATGCCTACTTCCACTAGTCATCATCTGCCTAGCCTTATCCCGTATCTTACGGGGTCGGCTACCTAATCCAGGGTACTGGTTTTTACACACAGCGACTGCCATCTGACTTCCGCAACCCCGAAGGGAAACCAGACCCAACCCTAGATTAAGTCAGAGCTTAGCCCTGGCCTCTGATATGGCTTAACGACTAATATCTACGGTATTAAACGATATTAACCGGGACCAACGGCTTAACGTGCCTTCCGAAGCACGGAAAAAGCGACGAAAAAACGAACATATTAAATTCGAAAACCGAACAATTTACAAAACACATTGGTACGTGGTGGGATTCGAACCACGACCTCCCGCTCAGGAAGCACCGGCCCTATCCACTACACCATCGGGCTCTGTGCCTACTTCCACAAGTAATTCAGATAAATATAAATTCGAAGGATACTAATCCTATAGCCCTGTTTCCAAATTACCTCTATCATATGGCATGTTACAAAATTCAGATAATAGGCTAATGATGCTAATTATACGAGTCCTCATTCAAGTAGATTACCGTCGGCAAACGACACACGCGGGTAATGGCGGATGCAAAACATACATACATACATCACGCCTTTATCTCTTACGGGGTAGGCAGAGCGTTTAACGCCTCGTAAAAAGCGCTTTCGCCACGTCTGACAAAAATTTAGGGCAATTTTAGATTGTAATATGTATTGCTATAGTGACAGGTTGTCAGCCCATCGCCGAAATCACAATACACTGTAACCCTCGAGTCCCTTTTGCTGACTTCAACAGCATGCCCGGGAGGAAGGGCAGCTGGAACATGATATGTTTTTCTATCTCTCCCAGTCCAGCATGGAAGGTAGCTGCCAACATGCGCGCGGAAACCAGTCACAGACAATCGGATACGGTTCAGTATTATTGCAACATAGATGAAAATATAAAAAAGAAATACCCAATATGATATAAATTATACAATAAAACTTCATATGTTATATTGGTTTTATTCTGTTCCGTTAATTCTTGTCAAAAAGTATTAATCGTCATTGCAACCGTGCTTGCAAACATAGATAAACATACATACATATAATCACAAAGAGCCCGATGGTGTAGTGGATAGTGCCGCTGCCTCCTGAGCGGGAGGTCGTGGTTCGAATCCCATCACGTACCAATGTGTTTTTCGGTTTTCGAATTTCATATGTACGTTTATTCGGTGCTTTTTCCGTGCTTCGGAAGGCACGTTAAGCCGTTGGTCCCGGTTAATATCGTTTAATACCGTAGATATTAGTCGTTAAGCCATTTCAGAGGCCAGTGCTAAGCATTGGCGGCTTGAAACCTGACCTAATCTAGGATTGGGTGGATTTGGGCGGAGGTCAGATGGCAGTCGCTCTGTGTAAAAACCAGTACTCTCGTCCAATCCCCTAGATTAGGAAGCCGACCCCGTGAGATACGGGATAAGGCTAGGGAGATGATGACATACATATAATCACGCCTTTATCCCTAATGGGGTAGGCAGAGCGTAAACGACCTAAACAAAGGTCGTTCCGCCACGTCTGACAGGGTTATTTAAGTTAAATTTTTAGGTATATTGCTGTAGTGACAAGTTGTCAGCCTATCGCCTAAATTGAAATATACTAAAACCCTCGGATCCCTTACCTGGTTTTTACAGCTTGCTTGGGAGGAAATGCAGCTAGAACATTCTGTTCTTTCTCAACATAGGTTAAAATCCGAGACCGAGGAAACGGTGGCGCGATGACCTAGATTCTTTTGAAAAAGACTCAAAACATAGCTGGAGATCGAGAGCAGTGGAAAAGAAAGGGGAGGCCTTTGTCCTGCAGTGGGACATTTCAGGCTGAACTAAAAAAAACGTGAAAATATGAAAAAACAATACCCAATAGGGTTTAAAGCTTCACATGTCGTTTTTGGTTTTATCCTGTTCCGTTGATTCGTGTCAAAAAGTATTCATCGTCACCGTGCTTGCAAATATAGAATAACCACGTGGTTAATCTATATTAACAGAAAAAATAAGAGTAGGAATTATGCACTTACTATAAACCCTCTCAAAAGACAAAAGAGCTTTTTTAATCATCGTTCATACATACATACATAAAATCACGCCTTTATCCCTAATGCAGCAGGCAGAGCGAAAATGACCTGACCTATGGTCGAGCCATAGACAAAGGCTTATAGAAAGTGCATTAGTCCTTCTCTAATTCTTTCTCTGTCCTTCACTGTTCTGGTCATTTTAGTTAGTGGTAATGTTTTAAAATTCAATTAAAATAGGCTCATCGGATATTTTACTAACTCTCATTTACAAATCTTTCACTAACCCAGGAGGAAAACCTACTGGAATTTCTTTGTTTCTTTGAATAGAAGTTTACGAGCTCATACATACATAAAATTAATTCCATGCTGCCCTGGGAGCGAGAGAGAAACATAAAATTTGCCAGCTTCATTTCCTCCCGGGCATACTGTAACAACCAGGTAAGGGATCGGAGAGTTTCAGTATATTGTAATTTAGGCGATGGGCTGACAACCTATTCTAATACATTCATATCAGTGTGTATGTGTGTGTAGATATGAATCTGTTATCTATCAAAAAATCTGAATCTGTTATCAAATAAAACAATAATTACCCAATTGTATTGATTGTACGGTCTGATAACCCAGAAATCGCGTGAGCGTGGCGAGTGGGGTTGGCGAGTCAACATAGATCGTAATCAGCGACACCGACGCCTATACCCCGTTACTTTGACATTATTATAAAAAAGAGCATGTATGCTTTGCTATTCAATAGATCCATCCGTAGACTTTTTCCATGCTGGACCAGGAGTGATAGAATAATAATAAATAATAAAAATCTTTATTGAACATGCATTATTAAATAACTGTGACAACCACACTAGGCGACGCCTGTATCGTGGACGCCAAAATTACATTATTTAGTTCGCCAAGAGGACACAATCTATTTAATTACAATCATAAAAACAGTTAAAACCTTTTCTGACACAACAATATTTTTCGTAATTAAACAGTCAAATTAATTTAGTTAATAGGAATAAATTATAACTAATTTATTAAATTAAAATAAGGCGCAAGAATAAATTTGAATTTGCCAGCTGCATCTTCTCCGGGCATGCTCTTAAAATCAGCTAAGGGATTCGAGGGCTTTAGTATATTGCAATTTAGGCGATGGGCTGGAAACCTGTCACTATAGCGATACACATTTCTGTCTAAAATAGCACTCAAAACTTGTCCGACGTGGTGGAACGACCTTTTCTTTGGTCGTTTACGCTCTGCCTACCCCATTCGTGATAAAGGCGTGATTATATGTATGTATGTAACACCGATGCGCCTGTACCCCGTTACTTTGACATTATTATAAAAAAGTGCATCCGTCCGTGGTCAGAGCCGTCATGGTCTCTCGATCCGGAGGTCGAGGGTTCGATTCCCTAAGAGAGACAAGACTTTTCGTTTCTAGTTTAGTGCTGAGGGATTCGGGGGTTTCAGTGTATTGTAATTATATGTACAGCAATGTGGCAGAATGACCTTTGTTTAGGTCGTTGTCGCTATGCTTTTCCCATTAGGAAGAGAGGCGTGATTTATGTATGTATTGCATACTGATCACCTGATTTAAAAAAAGTAAACGATCCATACAACCGGATAGTCAATCTGCGCCTGGTGTATTTCTAGACGTAACAGTTAGTCTGTCTCATCAGAATTCCAGATTGAAATAATAGAAAGTGCACTAAAAACGATGTCCCGCGCAGATTGTTGATATAGAGCATTTATGTTGACGAAATAGGCCGCTGTCAGAATGTCGGTTGGGAGGTTGAAAGGTTAGAAGGACTATATATTCAAGACATACATTATTAATTCAAACAGACTCCTGTTTCCGGTGTAAAAGTATAAACTAAACAAGTTTTTCTTGATTGGGCTCCAGTTGTCTATTTTTGGCTATCCGTAAATAAATTAGGCCACGTCGTTCTATTCGAGATGGTTGTATAGAAGTTTCTTCCATGCTGGCCTAGGAGCGAGAGAAAAACATAGAATGTGCCAGCTGCATTTCCTCCTGGGCATGCTGTAAAAACCAGCTAAGGGATCCAAGGGTTTCAGTATATTGTAATTTAAGCGATGGCTGACAACCTGTCACTACAGCAATATAACTACAAATCTATTTTAAATAACCCGCAAAACTTTGTCAGACGTGGCGGAATGACATTTTTATTTTGGTCGTTAACGCTCTGCCTACCTCATTAGGGATAAAGGCGTGATTATGTGTGTGTATAGTAGTTTCATAGAAATAAGAGTAATAAGTATAATAAGGCGATTTTTTAACTAAACTCTTCTGGAATATGAACGGATCACGTGATTAATGAATACAATTGTCCGAAAAGAAAAAGGATTCCGTGCTTCGGAGGGCACGCTAAGCCGTCGGTCCCGGTCGCTGTCTTTAACAGTGGTCGTTACTGAAACCATGTCAGACAGAGTCCTAATAGCTGTGCTACTACCTGGTTTGAAAACTCTAGACACCAGAGTTCATCGGATCGTTCGACTCGAGAATCCACTCGCTATGAAGAAGAAGAATTAATACAATTATCCCACACAGCGGGATTTACTCCTTCCATGCTGGACTGGGAGTGAGAGAAAAACATAGAACGTGCCAGCTGCATTTCCTCCCGGGCATGCTGTAAAAACCAGCTAAGGAATCTGAGGGTTTCTATACATTACAATTTAGGCGATAGGTTGGCAACCTGTCACTATAGCAATATACATAAAAATCTATTTTAATTAATCCTCAAAACTTTGGCAGACATGGCGGAACGACCTTTGTTTAGGTCATACACGCTCTGTCTACCCCGTTAGGGATAAAGGCGTGATTATATGTACGGTATTTACTGTATATGGAAGGCAGGTCAGAGCGAACATCGCCACATCAGCCAGCAAAACCTGCTGTTGGCTAACTAGTATTGGCTGAGCAGCAAAAAAGACCCCACGCAATTACTTGTCTTATTGCTCATATTATATTGCAGTATACCGTCTTCCATGCTGGCCTGGGAGCGAGACAAAAACATAAAACGTAAAGCTGCATTTCCTACCGGTCATGCTGTAAAAATCAGCTAAGGGATCCGAGGGTTTCAGTATATTATAATTTAGGCGATGGGCTGACAACCTTTTCCTAAAGCAATATACCTACAAATCTATCTTAAATAACTCTTAAAACTTTGTCTGACGTGGCGAAACGACCTTTGTCTAGGTCATTTACGCTCTGCCTACCCCATTGGGGATAAAGGCTTGATTATATGTATGTATACGGGGTGTATGGAACAGCGTCTCGCAAACTAATAGGGGTTGCTCAGTCAACGACACTGATCAACTTTCCCCAGGAATTTCAGGAAATGAAAAAAAAAGACATTTCCATACAAATTGTCTTATCGAGGTGGTGGACATAACTGCCCCGTGGTCTAGTGGCTAGTGCCATGGACTCCTGATCCGGAGGTCTTGGGTTCGATTCCCAGGGGGGAAACACAAAGTTGATATTTGAGAATTTATCACTTTGTGAATTCTTCCCCAGTTTGGTTAGGACATTGCAGGCTGAATCACCTGATTGTCCGAAAAAGAAAAAGATTTCGTGCTTCGGAGGGCACGTTAAGCCGTCGGTCCCGGTCGCTGTCTTTGATAGTGTCAACCATGTCAGAGGCCTGATAGTTGTGCTACTAGGCGGTTTAAAAACTCTGACACCAGGGTTCATCGGGTCGATAGACTCGGTACCCACTCGACAGAAGAAGGTGGACAGTTGGTATGGAAAAGATTATTTTTTTAAAATTCTGAAAAAGAATGCTGGTGAAAGAAGCAACCCCTATCACTTTGCGGGACGCTGTCCCTTACACCCGGTATAATCCGCTTGACATGTGATGTGAGGGCAAAATGCAATTCGTGGACTGTGCTTCTTTAAGGTGACGATACTAGCCAAGTGGCGCCCCCGTTAGTAAAAAAAAAAACATTATTCACTAAAAACGCAATGAATGTAAAAACCGCTCCAACAGAATCCAGTTACAGTAATGAAGATAATTTAGAACCTTATAAATTTGCGATTCATAGTTCGTTGTAGAGCCCGATGGTGTAGTGGATAGCGCCGCTGCCTCCTGAACGGGAGGTCGTGGTTCGAATCCTACCACGTACCAATGTGTTTTTCGGTTTTCGAATTGCATATGTACGTTTATTCGGTGCTTTTTTCGTGCTTCGGAAGACACGTTAAGCCGTTGGTCCCGGTTAATATCGTTTAATACCGTAGATATTAGTCGTTAAGCCATATCAGAGGCCAGTGCTAAGCATTGGCGGCTTGAAAATTCTGACCTAATCTAGGATTGGGTCTGGTTTCCCTTCTGGGTTGAGGAGGTCAGATGGCAGTCGCTCTGTGTAAAAACCAGTACCCTCGTTCAATCCCCTAGATTAGGTAGCCGACCCCGTGAGATACGGGATAAGGCTAGGCAGATGATGAGTTCGTTGTAGTAACAGGAAGAAAAATTGCGAATAACGGCCACCAACGGCAATTTACGTTCTAAATTATCTTAATTACTATAACTTGATTCTGTTGGACCGGTTTTTCGATACACGTGGTGGTTTTTTTTTTTTTTACTAATGGGGGCGCCACTTGGCTAGTAACTACACCTCACATTAATATAATACCCGGCAAATAACTCACAAAATGGCATAGTTTGCGCATCGAAAATTCACCAAAACGCGCTTATGTGTGAATTTTAGACGGGAAAACTTTCTGCCAATACCACAAGAAGTCTGCCGGAAGCTATAACGTTGACGATAGCTATCGAAATAATTACGACTAATCTTTCAGAGATCGGCCAACTGCGCAGGACTAGTTATTAGTGCCTAAGTGTTTGCGCTACACACAGGTGCACTCTCTATTCCTTCAATCTCTTATTCTGATGGGACAGATTGACTGACACGACCAGAGAGAAATCAGGCACAGGACCGACTATTTACATGCCCATCCGACAGTACGGATCATCTTATTTTTCGGATAATTATTTGATCAGCCTGCATTATCCTAACCAAACAAGAAACAACAACACAAGGTCATTGTCCCCCGCCGGGAATCGAACCCGGGATCTCCGGGACGAGAGCCCATGGCTCAGACCGCTAGACCACGGAGGCAGCTTTCGTCTTAATTATCAATCTTGGTTTGTAATACGCGAATCTACACTTAATACTCGTATAACAAAAAGGAAGGATTTGTATTATTGTGTGTATATATGTTTATAGCGAATGAACTCAAAAACTACTAGAGCGATTTTAAAAATTCTTTTACCGTTAGAAAGCTACGTGCACCCTGAGTAACATATGCTACTTTTTACCGCGGAAAAGTACACCATTCCCACGAAAAAATCTTATTTAGCGGTGAGTGACACCACTGGCAGAAAGTTAGTATCATTTAAAATTAGCAACGCAAAATACCTATCAATACAAGTTTGGCTGAGTTCGCGCCTTGTAACTTTCATAATCCGAAAAATTATCTACTATTTTCGCAAGTTAGCATACGATTATTTATTGCAAAATGCATAATGTAATGAAGTGTGTATGTACACTTAACGTATGTTTATTTATGTTGGTACGACATATAGAATTACTTCCATGCTGGCCTGGGAGCGAGAGAAAAACATAGAATGTGCCAGCTGCTTTTCCTCCCGGGCATGCTGTAAAAACCAGCTAAGGGATCCGAGGGTTTCGGTATATTGTAATTTAGGCGATGGGCTGACAACCTTTCACTACAGCAATATACCTACAAATCTATCTTAAATAACCCTCAAAACTTTGTCAGACGTGGCGAAACTACCTTTGTTTTGGACGTTTACGCTCTGCCTACCCCATTAGTGATAAAGGCGTGATTATATGTATGTATGTATGTATGTACGACATAGAGTCCAGTGCTTATGCAATATTCTTCCATGCTGGCCTGGGAGAGAGAAAAACATCCAATGTACCAGCTGCATTTCCCCCCGGGCATGCTGTAAAAGCCAGCTAAGGGGTCCGAGGGTTTCAGTATATTTTAATTTAGGCGATGGTGACCTGTCACTATGCTGTATTGTTGTTATATACTTACAAATCTATCTTAAATAACCACCAAAACTTTGTCTTCACTTCACTTTCACTTCACACTTCACTTTCACACTTTTCACCACCCTCTGCCTATCCCATTAGGAATAAAGGCGTGATTATATGTATGTATGCTTATGCAAAGATATGGTTTTATATAAATACAAGTTTTGTAGCTTCTTGTGAGAGTACAAATAAAATAATGTAAACTATGAATAAACACCCATGTTATTTTAATAATATTTAATGTTTGAATAGCTAAGATGTGGGAATCATTACCTACTGGGGTTCAAGCACAATTTAAGGTTAAACAATTCGACCTAATTTAATTGCACGCCATTAGCAAGAGGGCCTGAATTCAGTTCAGTTATCATCACAAATGGAAACATTTAATTATAGTCCTAACTGCTACTAAACAAGCATTGCATAGCGCAAGTAAATATTTGTAGTTACTAATATAGTGTGCATAAATTACCTGAGTGCCTATTGTTATGTTTCATCTATGATTTATTTACATAATTATACCAGTAGCACCAAGAACTGTTTTGGACTCAATTTAATTTATTGATTATGATTCAACAAGTAATTCAATAAGTTAGGAGGACCAACATTGCAATGTTAGATTAAATTATAACTAAAAGGAAATTATCACATAAAAATTCAATTTTTTGAGGATTTTAGCACTCACAAATACTCACAATGCCAATTTTATTTCATATAATATGAAACGTCGCTATTACGTATACATAAGAAAGACTATGATAAATTTGTCACTCCCTCTACCGTTTCTGTAGCTCAGTTGGTAGAGTAATGTACCGGAATTTTAGAGACAAATATTCAGGTCCTGCCAGTTTTTTTTTTTATACATACATACATAAAATCACGCCTTTATCCCTTACGGGGTAGGCAGAGCGTTAAACGCCTCGTATAAGGCGCTTTCGCCACGTCTGACTAAAATTGAGGGTAATTTTAGATTGTAATGTGTATTGCCATAGTGACAGGTTGTCAGCCCATCGCCTAAATTACAATACACTGTAACCCTCGAGTCCGTTTTGCTGACTTCTACAGCAAGCCCGGGAGGAAGGGCAGCTGGAACATTCTATGTTTTTCTATCTCTCCCAGTCCAGCATGGAAGCAATTTTTTTTATTCTTTCATATAATGCAAAAAAAAACATATTTTTTATTTGTATACTTTTGGTAATTTGCCAAAGGATACATTTTACGAATGAGCTTATCTATGTTACATAAATTTACAAATAATACACAACAAAAACTATGAACAATTTGAATTATGTAGAATCCATTAAAGCATGTTTATAACATGATTTTGCATTCCAATTTTATGGGCAAGTAGCCAAGAAATTTCACAAATACTCGAAAAAAAAACTATCATTCTTACTAGCATTTTGAATCACAGTTTCACACATAATTTAACAAGTCTTCCTGTGGGAATAGGGTATAAAATAAGTAGCTTGTGCTTAAATTAGAAGTAGCTACAATGCTTTCCACTATCATAAAAAATAACTGTTTTACATTTTCAAGTTTGTTACCAAACAAACAAAACATTCTTTATAATTAGACTGTTTTAAAACTCTGACACCAGGGTTCATCGGGTCAATAGACTCGATACCCACTCGACAGAAGAAGAAGAAGAATTAGACTGAGAGTTATATATATTTTTAAATAAGGGACACAGTTGTACATTATGTATGTCTAACTTTGTGAAGCAATTTAATACATATAAGATCTTTTCAACCGACGAGGGCTGAGCTCTTAAATATATGATGATGATGATGAGGTCTTTTCATATTTTCATGAATTTATGCATTGATAAAAAAATATATAAAATTATATTTTTATATAAGGTATAAAATTATATTTTTATATAATCTATACTAATATTATAAAGAGGAAAGATTTATATTTTTGGGTGTATATTTGTAACGAATAATCTCAATAACTAATGGACCTATACCAAAAATTCTTTCTCCATTAGAATGCTACATTCACCCTGAGTAACATGGGCTACTTTTTACCGCGGGAAAATAACTGATTCCCACGGGGAAACCTTATTAAGTAAGCCGCGGGTGTAACTGCGGTGTAAAAGGCTAGTCAATAATAAAGATGCAGCATTTAAAATGGATGAGGGCTCATGAAGGCTCTATGTACCAATGTACCCTTAGGACCACAACAACAACAACATGAAACTAGAAATCAATAAGTTGTGTGATTACTACATCCTGTTATTACAAACAATGAAAAACACAGGCACAGTGTAATGTAATAACAAAACAACTTGTTTGATGCAAACGTTTCAGGAATGTGGCTAAACAGCATTGTCCAGCTGTCATGAAGCAAGGACATTGAGAAATTACTGCAGTAAAAAAAAATGCTTATTTCAAGATCTTACATGGGTTAGAACCCAAATGCTTGCAAAACCACTGTTATTGAAGCACAATTGAGTAAAAAATATCCAAACCTTTGCATTAATATTAGTAGAAAGATATACATTTTGTAATCAATTTAGTTGTTAATCTGGTATTATTTTTGCCTTTAGGAGGTTGACCTTTACAATACTTACTAGATCCTAAGGCTAATAAGTTTTTGTGTTGTGATAACCAAGCACAATGAAATAAAAGAAATATTTAATCAATTTTGGGTAATCAAATCAGTGATCAGCTAATAAGAACAGGGACTGCAAAAACCAGCTAACCAACAATTTATAGTTGCCATAGATTCGAGCATTTAGGCCCTAAATTTGTGCTGTGCTTCATATTATAAAAAAATAAATATATATATTGGTAGAGCTTTTCTGCCCATGAAACTGAACAATATGATATTATGTATGTATGGCTTAGGGCTGGTGTAAATGGTTCAAGCTGTAAGTATAGTTGGTAACTTGTAACATGTAAACGGTTCTGCCATTGCAGTGCAAGTTGCCTTTCAACTTGAATCAAAATAGAACTCTGTACTGGAACCATGTAAACGTCAACTTTAAAGTAAAAGAAATAGAAAGAAATAGAAAATAAACTTCCCAACTTGCAAACCAACTTACCAACTGGAAAGCAAACTTACCAACTTATGCACTGTACTCACAACTGTCCTAATGTAAACCGCCCCTATCAAATAGCACACATTCAGTGCAGAGGTTTGAATCCTGGCTGGGCAACACTTAAAAGATTAATTTCAATATCCATTCTTGGTCTGGGTGTTCATTATTTGTTTTTAGTTGTCTGTAACACAGTTATTTAGGATACCCTCGACGGTACTTTGAATTTGTTGATGTTGGCTTAGTTCATAGAATTTCAGTGTCGAATCGTCACTTGTGTAGAGAAACAAATCTTAGCTGATGGTTACCGAGTCGGCGATGAGATGAGCCGAGCTAGAGCATACGCACCTCGGCCGGATATTGGCGATTTAGCTCAAATCCATCGTGGGCCACCGCCGCCCGGCCTTCCGACCGCTCCAATCAACAAATCACGCTACACAAACAATAACCGCTGCGCTGTCGCAATTCACTTTTCAACTATTAGCTGGAACCGAACAGCATGCGAACGCTGTTTGTGTACACAATCTGATTATCCAAAGAAAATTGTAATACTCACTGGATTATAAATATTTCTCCCGCAAGCTCAGCTCAGGAAACGCTAGTTAGCACAGCGAATATGATGTTGTTTTCAATGAGAATATGATGTTGTTTTCAATGAACACACAACTTTTCTTCACTTACAAATTAACACTTCGTCCTGGATAGTAAAAAATAGCTAATATTTAGATAAACAATTTATTAAGACAAATATCCACACAGAAACAACACTTTTCCGATACGAATCACACAAACAGCAAGACGACACAAACGCGACGACGACGGGCGGACGGACGGACGGGCGCACACGTCAACTAGTGTTTCGTTCAAAAGCTACAAGTTTCTTTGGTCTAATAAATTACTCTTTGGTAACAAGCTAAACATTAATGAAAGCGCTTTATACATCATCCAATCGTGGTAATGTCGTTTCAAGTTGTTCCTGTTTGCATGCCTGTTTGCTTTTTTCTTTGGAAGAATGTTTGAAAACTGGTCTAACTAAAGAAAAAACCCTCGACCTCTCTGTTCAAGCAGAGTGGATATGAAAGAGAACGAACTCACACCACACCAGCGAGACCGAGCAAAGTGGAGTAGAAGAATCCGGAAAGCGTAAAAGTCAGCAAAACGTAAAGCAAAACGCTAGGCGGAAGAAGTAGAATGTTTAAATCGGTTATTTTTTGTACCGGTTTGAAACGAGCCTTAGCTCTAAAAATCTCTTTCTTATCAAAATCAAAACTGTCACCAATGACTCTCCTGTCACTGTCAAAAATCTTGCTTGTGGTGACTGACTGGTTGTGGTTGTTTTGTTTTAGTTTTTTTGGTTTAGTTGACGAAAATTATGGGCAAACCCACGATAAAGTTGCTAAAAATGTGTGTTTGACTGCATGTCATTACTTTGACAAAGTAGCAAGCGCGCCAGGCGAGTGAAAATGCTAGATATCGGTACTGCCTGTCGCACTTGTATGAAGAGTAAGAACGATGGACTTGTGGACTTATTCCAGCCATTGAAGCTAGAGGATAGCTCAGGATGTAGTCTGGAGCTGGCTCAGGCTTTGATGGAATGCACTGCTACGCAGGTTTGACTTTATTTGCAAGTTTAATTAAACTAAGGCCAAGTCTAGGTAATTTTTTGGTTTTTAGACTATCTTAAGTATCTTGTGCATAGTTTGGATAATGTAGCCCAGAGAACCGTTATCATGGTGGTATTTAATATTTAGAGAGGTTTTCAATAGCTTTTAATTAATAATTTAAATAATAATATATATCTGTGTCTATTCTACTTCCTGAATGTAGTTATTTAACTAGTGCCATTAGGTATAGAATTATAACTTATAAGACATAATTGCTAATAATTATACTACAATAATAATAAAGTATGTTTTAATAAAACCTGTGATTTTCTCAGATGCTCTACTGTAAAATATCTTTGTAATAATTTATACAATATTATAACATTACAGGTGTCAAAAGACGATGGTCTCCCACAGAAGCTGTGTGAGGAGTGCGTCACTCTGCTGCAGATGTGTTACACATTCCGCAGTCAGGCGCAGAACGCAGAGACAGAGTTCAAGCAGATCATCCTGCTGCAAACTCAAGTCAAAGAGGAAAAACCAGAACTGAAACCAGAAAGCTTTGGCTTAAACTATGACGACTATGATGCATTCGAGTATGAACCTGATTTTGATTCTGAAGTACCGAAAGAAGAGAAAGAAGATAAACCTTATCAATGTAGCAAATGTAACAAACAATTCTCAAAAGAAAACAAGTTTCTAAAACATTTGTCCACACATGGTGGTGCTCTCTCATGCCACATATGCAACAAAACATTCCAAAGACAAGCCAATTTTGAGAAGCATATGAAAAAACACACTACAGATTCACATACATGTTCAATATGTAGCCTCAGCTGTGAATCAGAGGAAATTCTATCAGAGCATATGAGAAATCACATAGATGCATCAGAAGTTAAGACTGAAACTGATTTAAATCTATTTAAATGCGAACACTGCGGTTCGCATTTCAACTCTAAGCGCTCTTTAGCCATGCACAAAAAGAAACATAAAGGGAAGACTAAAATTAGCATAATTTGTTTAATCTGTGATCATTGTAAGAAGGAGTTTCATTCCAAGAGCCTGTTGAAGCGTCATCTTAAGATACACTCTGGTGTGAGACAGTTCCAGTGCCCACAGTGCCCGAAGAGCTACACACGGCAGGATCAGTTTGATCAACATCTCAATAAACATAAAGGATTGAAGCCTTACATTTGTACACATTGCAGCAAAGGTAAGTTTTATATGTTGTTGTGGAAGTTACATACATTTTAATCTAGAATTAATAGAATAAAGCAATTATGATGTTTCATAAAGAGTTACTTATTTTAACTATCTGAATAGTAAACTAGTAGATTAAAAATGTTTCTTGAGCTTGTCTCACAATGCAGCAAGTGAAGTGAATTGTGTGTAGTGTATTAAGGGTCTGCCGGAGGTGCGAAAGCCCATACAAATGTAGTTACGTTTTCATTTTAAAACTGTAAAATCATACTTAACCAAACTTGAACATATAATCAAATGCAACATATCTATATTTCTAATTACTTTCGGATTTAAAATATTTACCAAGTACAAAATTAGAGAAAAAAAATAATTCCAATTATTTAAAAAAAAAAAGCAATTTTTATGATAGATATATTCTTTATTGCACATAAAACAAAAACAACGGGAATTGAGAGCAAATTAAATAAAAATTAAAGTACAATGAAGGCAGCCTTATTGCTATGGTAGCAACTAATTTAGTTAATGTAGATAATGTGGGATAGTGCATCTTACTAAAAACTAATTAATATAGACAAATCTACATAAAATACATATATGATATACATAAATTACCTAAATTATAATAGATAATAAACTAATATATAATACACTAATACATACATTATGGAGGAAAGGAAATAAATAATTCAGATTGATATGAAAAGGAATGACAGAAACACAAATGATATAGAAAGGAATAGTAAACATGTATTCTATGGGAGTTCAATAAAGTGTTTCTTAACTCGCTCCTTAAAATTGCCTGCGATGGAGAATGTTTAATTTCAACCGGCAGGGCGTTCCATAATTTGATCACTTGTACTGAAAAAGACTTGGCATAAAAGTCTGTCTTATGGGGGATCATATTTAAGGTGAGATTATGGCTGGATCGAAGGTTTCGGGAAAGGGTTGAGGAATGAAATACAAAACGATCTTTTAAATAAGGAGGGGTGTGACAGGACAGAGTAGAGAAGGGAGAGTATATGTCAATCTCTCCTACGTGAAATTGTAAGCTATTTCAGTTGGGACCGGTAGGCGGAGATGTGGTCATATTTTCTCAAACCAAAAATAAACCTTATAGGTACACAGATTCTGCAGACGTTCGAGTTTATTCAGCAACTGCACAGATAAATCAGAATAGCAAACGTCTGCATAATCCAGTATAGGTAGGAGAAGTGATTGTACCAAAGAGATGTTCGTTTTGGTTGGCAACATATTTTTAAGACGTTTGAGTGAACCATATGCAGCAAACACCTTCCTGCTGACTTCGGAAACTTGAGGTTTTCATGAGAAGCATTTGTCAAAGATAACACCTAGGTTTTTAAACTTTTCACTAAATGGAATAGGTACGCCATCAAAAACAATCTTCGGTAAAGAACAATGGTCGACACGGGAGATATACCAAGGACTACCTATAATTATTGTATATATAAGTATTGTCTGAGTTTTGGAAGGATTAATTTTTAGACCAAAGTTGCGACTCCAATCGGCAATGCATTCCAAGTCTCTGTTGGTGTTAATGATAGCATTTGGTAGTTCAGACAAAAGAGCTGTTGAGTAAATTTGCAAGTCATCAGCGTATAAATGATTGGAGGAAGTAAGAGGAAGAGTAATAGAATTAATAAAAAATGAAAATAGAAGTGGGGATAGGACGCCACCCTGCGGTACGCCAGCAGAAGTGTCACACCATGCAGAGAATGATTCCTCAATGCGAATGCGCTGTCGACGCCCATATAGGTAACTAGAAACCGAATCAACCACTGTCTGTGATATATTAAGCGAACGTAGCATAGCTAGGAGAATATCAAAATCAACGGTATTGAAAGCATTGCTGAAGTCCAGCAATGTCAACACTGCTAACTCTTGATTCTCCATACCGTGTCGAATGTCAATGTCGTTGTCGTCGGAGA
Source organism: Scrobipalpa costella (assembly GCA_949820665.1). NCBI lineage: Eukaryota > Metazoa > Arthropoda > Insecta > Lepidoptera > Gelechiidae > Scrobipalpa > Scrobipalpa costella. Next base: position 431,000 of record OX463311.1, read on the forward strand.
TGTTAACTAGTGCTGTAGTTGTGCTATGACCGGAGCGGAAACCGGATTGGAAGGGATTCAAAAGGTTGTTTGCAGTAAGAAAAGAGGTAAGTTGCTGATGCACCAACCTTTCGAGGACTTTGGAGAGGAAAGGGAGAATGGAAATGGGCCTGTAATCGAAAGTTTTTTTGTTTTTTTAAATTTTTTAATATTTTCGCACCAAAACTAATTACAAATATAGATATGTGGCATTTGATTATGTGTACAAAGTTTGGTTATGTTTGTTATACTGTTTTAAAGTAAAATTGTATGTATGTCTGTATGGGTTTTCTCACCTCCAGCAGACCCTTAAAAGGTCCATCCAGGCTATATTGTATTATACCAGGCTACCAAGCATGTCTTCTCCCCCAGGCTTCACCCAACTGTGCAGCCTGAAAGACCACATCCGCACGCACACGCGCGAGACCCCGTTCCTTTGCTCCCAGTGCGGGAAGGGCTTCACCAACGGCTCCAACCTGCGCCAGCACATGATGCGGCACTCGGGGCTCAAGCCCTTCCCCTGCAGCCTGTGCCCCAAGACCTTCAGCACCAAGGGTACGTGGAACTCCTGGTAATAAGAATCCCACCAAAACTTCGCTGCGAGCAGGTCTTGAACTTGCGACCTTTGAAATGTAATAAATAATAATGACAACAGTGGACGATTTTTCTTCTTCTTATACCTACTGTTATTTTTAGTAAAATTCCGAAAACATCTTAACTTCAAAATGTTTATATCTATTCTTTGTCTATGGTGATTTTGCACATATTATCTTATCACAGGAATTAACTAACAATAAATCATCAAACAATAAAAATACAGCAAATAACTTATGTTTTTCTTCCCTTTAATTTGTATGTAAACAATGTTATCTAATTCTAATCTAGCCTTGAAATCTGTCGCAATGAAGTTGCCTTCTTCAAAGTTTTATCATTACATTACAAAAAAAATGGCCAAGAGCGTGTCATGTATGTGGGGTTCCGTAGCCTTATATGTTTACCTAAAACAACATAATTGTCTTCAAAATTTGATTTCAACTTTATGCGAAAGCTATACTAACCCTAGTTTAGTACCAAATTTAATGTTAAAAGATGAAAAACTGAGTTTTTAACAGGGGCGCGGCATACAGACGGACGGACACACACACAGACATGGCGAAATGATAACGGTTCCTAATTGACTACGGAACCCTAAAATGACGTAGCCTGTTTTATTTTATCATGTTTTTTCACCTTAAAAATTTAAATAATGAAAATCACGAATTCTTCTTCTTTTCTTTCTGGTCGTTTCCTCAATGCTGAGGATCGTGACTGTATGTAAATCTTCTACACTGGGTTAAGTTCTGTGCCAGATGTACCGCCCCCTGAATTCTTGTTACAAATGGCAAATAATGCTTAGCGTACCACGCAAGAGATACAAGCGTCACTATTAATTCATGTACGTATGGTATGTGTCCAGGTCAGATGACGTGTCACATGGCGACCCACTCGGGAGCTCACCCGTTCACCTGCTCGTGCGGCGCGCGCTTCACCAAACCCAACAGCCTGAAGAAGCACCAGCTGATCCACTTAGACCTGCGGCCACATCGCTGCGACGAGTGTCCCATGACGTAAGTTTTCTTCTTAGCGTGTGAATTTTCGAGTCGAGCAACGACCCGAAAAACCCTGGTGTCTTCAAACTGTAGTCTTCTGTCTTCCTGGAGTTTTCAAACCGCCTAGTAGCTCAGCTATTAGGCCTCTGACGTGGTTTGACTAACGACCACTATCAAACAGTGAACGGGACCGACGGCTTAACGTGCCCTTCGAAGCACGGAATGCTTTTTAATTTTCGGACAATCACAGCTGATATTGAATCACCATTCAGCCTGCAATGTCCTAACCAAACTGGGGAAAACCTCACAAAGTGATCTTCTTCTGCTTAGCGTTTTCCCTGCCTCACAAAGTGATAAATTGACAAATATCAACTTTATTGTGATTCCCCCTGGGAATCGAACCCAGGACCTCCAGATCGTAAGACCATGGCTGTGACCCCTAGACCACGGAGGCAGTTACATAATAACGCAAGTTTTTCTCTAGTTGACGATATGAATCCCACACAAGACGAACTGCTGTCACGTCCATGCTGGACTGGGAGCAAGAGAAAAACAAACATTGTGCCAGCTGCATTTCGTCCCGCGCATGCTGTAAAAATCAGCTAAAGGAGCCGAGGGGTTCAGTATATTGCAATTTAGGCGATGGGCTGACAACCTGTCACTACAGCAATATACCTACAAATCTATCCTAAATAACCCTCAAAACTTTGTCAAACGTGGCGTAACGACCTTTGTTTAGGTCGTTTATGCTCTGCCTACCCCATAAAGGATAAAGGCGTGACTATATGTATGTATGTACAAAACGGATCACAGAATAAGAAGTGGTCGCAAGCAAGACGGCCCTTTGCGAAGCCTACCACCGGTTAGGATCGTTCAGCCGATCTTACAACGACTCGAATTATAATTATAGACTAATCTTTAAAAGAAGAAGACCGACGGTAGGACCGAAGGGACGACCTCCTATCAGGTGAAACAATGACCTTGTGAAGGTTGCGGGCAGCGGGTGGATTCTGTCGGCCCAAAACCGTGGAGAGCCTTTGGGGAGGCTTATGTCCAACAGTGGAAGTCTCACGGATGATGATTTGACTTGGGCAGAACAGAACATCCAGCCTAAGTGCTTTTCTATTCGCTTACTTCTTTAAAACCCTAAACTTATTATTGTGTAATTTACAGTAATATTTGTACACTTTGTCTGTCAGATTCCGCTGCAAGGACCACCTGAAGCGCCACTACCGCATCCACACGGGAGAGAAGCCGTACAAGTGTGCGTACTGCGAGCGAGCCTTCACGCAGAGCAACGACCTCGTCAAGCACACCAGAGCTCATGTGGGGCAGAACGTCTACCAGTGAGTAGCCGGCTTCGTATTCTCTTCTGCTGCCGTCGGGGTTTCACGTTCAAATTCGTTTATTGTAAAAAAATATAACATAACAGCATAGAATACACCAAGTCGTTATAGATATAAACACATTAAATATGTCAAATTAGTTGATATAATAACAATTTAAAACATGTACCTATGTACAATCAGTGGCGAGTGGTGCAATTTTATCGAGGGCAAGCTAAAGCAAAAACAAAAGGAACAAATACTTCATAGTTTCAACGTAATTCCGGATTTGGCCGACGTGGAATTCTTGCAAGGGAAGCCGACGGGAATCTGCTTGTATGGACCCTTCGCCACTGATGTACAGTCAATAATACATCAAGTCAAATAAAAGTATTTTAATTAATTACAAGTCGATCGACCCTATGAACCCTGGTTATGTGGTAGACTCATTTTTTTCTAAACAAAAGAAATTTTGAAGGTTTTCATAGGGCACCATTTTGGAGAGTTTCATCCGAGTGACTGTGAAATTAACATACATACATATAATCACGCCTTTATCCCTAATGGGGTAGGCAGAGCGTAAGCGACCTAAACAAAGGTCGTTTCGCCACGACTGACAAAGTTTTGAGGGTTATTCAAGATGGATTTGTACGTATATCGCTGTAGTGACAGGTTGTCAGCCCATCGCCTAAATTTCAATATACTGAAACTCTCAGATCCCTTAGCTGGTCCTTTCAGCATGCCCGGGAGGAAATGCAGCTGGCACATTCTATGGTTTTGTGAAATTGACAAGGACAGCCAATAGTAATCTGAGTGAAAATAATAGCGAGTGCTTAAATAGTTATAAGGACAGCAAAGCTCTGTAGGTATTCTGTGGGCCTTTTTCCTGTATCGCCCTTCCGCTTGAAAATTTACGGAACACCCAATCTGGCACCGAACGTTAATTTCACACGAACCGATCAACCGATCCGATGAACCCTGGTGTCAGGGTTTTAATAACCGCTTAATAAGAGAGCTATGGCCTTTGACATGGTTTTTGTAACGACCACTATCAAAGACAGCGATCGGGACCGACGGCTTAACGTGCCCTCCGAAGCACGGAATGTTTTTTCGCAACCTTTTATTCAGCCTCTTATCCATATAGCAAGGAAATTACCTAGCGGTCTTACCATGGTACTGTACATAATTTCGTTCCTTTACAGATGTACATTCTGCGAGCAACGGTTCAGACTACTCAGCGAATTGAAACAACACTACCCCACACACTACATCAACGGCGTACCCCCCGCACCCCCCAACAACACCCCCCTAGCACCCCCCAAAGACAAAACAGACCATCTCCGAGCAGCACTATTAGGTACGTTTGACCCGCCGCCGGACATCGACGCGTCTTTCGACCCCCCGGATGAAAAAACCGTCAAAGACTACGAAGATGTGAAGCCAGAGAGGATGATCACAATATCCTTCAGCAGGAACATCCTGGACAAAGCCATCGACGGAATAGATATCAATCTCTCAGAGGAAAAGACGTAGGTAGGGGCCGTATTTATAATCAGCTCTCAGGAGTGACAGCGAAAAGGCATTTCAGAACAAACTGGCCTGTCAAATCCATACTTAATGTTTCTCTCAAGTTTGATATCGCTTCATAAATACGAGCTTCGGTTGTTGATTATGTTGTTTAGCTAATTTATACGGGGTGTAAAGTACAGCGTACCAGAAACTGATAGGGATTGCTCAGTCAACGAAACTGAACAACTTTCACTAGGAAATCCTTTTTATCTTACTTAAACCAAACAACTTTCACTAGGAAATTCTTTCTTATCTTCCTCAAATGAAACTGAACAACTTTCACTAGGAAATCCTTTCTTATCTTCCTCAAACGAAACTGAACAACTTTCACCTGGAAATTCTTTCTTATCTTATCTTATCTTACTTAAACGAAACTGAACAACGTTCACTAGGAAAATCTTAGTTATCTTATCTTACTTAAACGAAACTGAACAACGTTCACTAGGAAATTCTTTCTTATCTTATCTTATCTTACTTAAACGAAACTGAACAACGTTCACTAGGAAATTCTTTCTTATCTTATCATACTTAGCCTACATCGTCTAGATATGAAAAGAAAATACTCTCTCATACAAAATGACAAATTCGTTGTGACAATTTGTATGGAAAAGTCATCAGTATTTTGCATTTCCTGATTGTGAGTTTCCTGGTGAAAGTTGTTCAGTTTCGTTGACTGAGCAACCCGTATCAGTTACTACAAGGGCTCCTAACTCTCTTTAAATTGCGTCTATTATATTATTATTTTGTATATAAGATAATAAATTACATGCACAGACAAAAGCAAAAACTAAATAATGTTCAAATATTTAAATAGACAAAAGTTCTTATTTCATATCATAAGTTTTATTTAGATTGAATTCATTTTATTTATGTATAAAAGAAACTGTAAATAAGTGTTTTTTTTTCCGTATACAACGTGTAACAGAGAGGGAATACGCACTGGAAAGGATATGAACCAGCTCATGAAACTGAACAATGTTCCCAAAGGAACATAGGTTAAAATAAGGAAAAGAAAAGTTTTACATACATACATACATAAAATCACGCCTTTATCCCTTACGTTACGGGGTAGGCAGAGCGTAAAACGCCTCCTAAAAGGCGCTTTCGCCACGTCTGACATAAATTGAGGGCAATTTTAGATTGTAATGTGTATTGCTGCAGTGACAGGTTGTCAGCCCATCGCCTAAATTACAATACACTGTAACCCTCGAATGCCTTTTGCTGACTTCTACAGCATGCCCGAGACTGGGAGGAAGGGCAACTGGAACATTCTATGTTTTTCTTTCTCTCCCAGTCCAGTATGGAAGATCAGAAAAGTTTTACCTTCCATACAAAATGCATCAGCTGATAGCGTGTGTAGTATGGGGAGTCAAACTCTATTTTTCGTTTTTCGACCTATGTTCCTTTGGGAAAGTTGTTCAGTTTCATGGGCTGGTTCATATCCTTTCGTGTGCATATACCTTTTCTGTTACACGTTGTATAGAATGGTATATAGGCTTTTAATATGAGTTTCGAATGAAATTTTTTGAAATATATTAAACGTTAGTACTTATTATTGATATTATGTATTCCTGTAAATATATGTAAATGAAATGTAGAATAACTGACTTCAGAGAAGTTGAGTTAGTGCCTTATTTTAAATAATTAAGATCATATTCATTTCGTATTTTCCAAAATTAAAACTAAGAAAAATATAAATTTTAATGTATTTTTTTTAATAATTCTTTGGTAAAGAAAAGGAATCAGTTTACTATTTTCACATTTTGTCATTTTCAAAATAAAATCTCCACCATTTTGGTTTCCAGTTTTGGGAAATAAGTGATGGACAGATTTTTACGATGTATAGAATTTCGTGTAATATTCCTCTTAACTGTAACATAGTTCATACATTACAATTGTGTTATGTTCTTGAAGAAATAAATAAAACGGTAATCAAATCTTACTTTGCTGTTTAAATCTCCATGGCACAGAATAATAAATATTATCTTCCTTAACGGTACAGAAATCTCACTCCCCTACAACGATAACTCACACATACCTTGAAAATATACATTCATGTTAGAATCACTACATAGTATAAAACAAAGTCGCTTTCTCTGTCCCTATATCCCTATGTAAGCATAAATCTTTAAAACTACGCAACGGATTTTGATGCGGTTTCTTTTAATGGATAGAGTGATTCAAGAGGAAAGTTTATATGTATAATACGTGCATAATATAGTAGAGATACACTGATAATTTCCGTGCGAAGCCGGGGCGGGTCGCTAGTTTAGAATATAAGAACCTCATACCCCCATACCAAAAAAAGGCATTTATATTGTTATTTATTATTGCACACATGATCATACAGACACATAAAAAACAATAGAACAACAGGTACAGTTATCTCTAAAAATAAATCTCTTCCAGCTGACCTACGGTAGAGAGAGTGCATAAGTGGGGCAGATAGGGTGTATAGAATTAATTAATTTGTTTATTATTTTACAAAGTAAATAATGACATCCAGTGACCTTATTTAGGTGATAGATTTTTTTTTTAAAAACTTAAAGCTTCATACCTATACACAGTGTATATTCAAGGTACTAAACGAATTTACATACCTACAATATATAATCACGCCTTCATCCCTAGGCAGTGCGTAAACGACCTAAATAAAGGTCGTTCCGCCACGTCTGACAAAGTTTTGAGGGTTAATTAAAATACATTTTTAGATATATTCCTGTAGTGACAGGTTGTCAACCTATCGCTTATATTGCAATATACAGAAACCCTCGGATCCCTTAACTGTTTTTTACAGAATGCCCGGAAGGCAATGCAGCTGGCACATTCTATGTTTTTCTCTCGCATGGAAGTAACTACTAAACGAATTTCCCATGTTTAATTTAATTTATTTAATAGGTTCACCAACGACACAGTCGTACTTAAAATACATACATACATACATAAAATCACGCCTTTATCCCTTACGGGGTAGGCAGAGCGTAAAACGCCTCCTAAAAGGCGCTTTCGCCACGTCTGACATAAATTGAGGGCAATTTTAGATTGTAATGTGTATTGCTGTAGTGACAGGTTGTTGTACTTAAAATACACAAAATAAACACTATATTTTACTACAATTTATATAGGCAACAATAAAGTTAGAAAAAAAAAAAAAAAGATTACAAAATGTACAACTGGGCAGTTCTCCTGACTCACGGAAATGACACGAGTGTGTTTCGCGATAAAACATTACATTACAATAATTTTACAGCTACAAGCTTTTAAATCTATACATATAATAAATCTCTAGAAGGGTCGTGTGTACAATATTTTTACAAAAAAATAATTGCAGCAGGCATTATTAACGATATAAAGATCAAAACGATTTTTTTTAGAATTTTTGTCTGTCTGTCTGTCTGTATGTTACCACATCACGCCAAAACTACCGAACTGATTTCGATGGGATTTTTTTTATTTAACTGTGTGTTACCCGGGTTGCAACTTAGGATACCTAAAATCACGCTACGTAACTTAGGGAGTAGGCAGGAAATTGTAATTTGGCTGTTTCTTAACCGATTTTTATGAGACTTTTTTTATTCATCTGAGCATTTTTTTAAATCAAAGTTACGATTCAAATAATCACGCCTCATGACTTAGGAGGTAGGTAGGAAATTGAATTTCAGTCGTTTTAACTGATTTTGATGGAACTTTTTTTGTTTGACAGAGCATTACTTTAATTCAAAGTTACGATACAAATATTCACGCCACTTGACTTAGGGGGTAGGCAGAAAATTGAACTCTAATCGTTGTAAACCGATCTTAAAAGGACTTTTTATTTGATTGGGTTTTTTTAATTATCTGGTGTCCAGCCTAGGTTAGAAATAATCACGCAAACCATTCTAATATTGAGTAAGTAAGTTACGATACAAATAATCACGCCTCCTGACTTAGGAGGTAGGTAGGAAATTTAATACCGGTCGTTTTTAACCGATTTTGTGGAACTTTTTTCATTACTTAAACTCAAAGTTACGATACAAATAATAACATCACCACAATTTGTGTCATTACCTTTTACCTGGACATGGAATAAAACACCTACTTCAAGGAATCGAAAAGAAAGTGGCCGACTTCACTATGCAAGATTATTGTATTCTTTTAATCGGCGAAGATGATTTTAATACTACAACCAATTACTATGATTTAGTTGTCTATTTACGAGAGACGCTATTAAAAATTGAACACACCAACATATTGATTTGTGCACCCACCTACAAATGTCAAAGATCCTCAGACTTGTTCAATTGGAGAGTCGAGATATTCAATAATTTATTATATTTGGATATTATTTCACACGAATACGCTTTTATTATTGACTCAAATCAGAATTTAAACTATAATAAAACTATGTTCAATACATCCTCGGGAAAAATGAACAATTATGGCCTAAAAACAATATTTCGAAGTATCAACAGAAAATTGCTTGAAATCAGAAACTGGACGCAAATACAAACCCCATATTTCGAAGTATCAACAGAAAATTGCTTGAAATCAGAAACTGGACGCAAATACAAACCCCAATCCGAGGACAAGGCCAAGATAAAAGCGCAATTTTTGAAAATGACGCTACCAAGCCTAACCAACCAAATTTTTGTTCAACACCAATACCTATAACTCTCACATAGGTATTATGCACCTTAATATAGATGGTGTTCTAAATAAGGAAGTAGAACTCCGATGTGCTCTAGATGATCTCAATAGTTTAGGAACACATATAGATATATTATGTTTAAGTGAAACCAACTTGAAGAAAGGAACAGAGTTTAACTTGAAATTAGGAAACTTCCAGTTAGCATCTTCTCACGCAAGAATTATTGGCAGAAAAGGAGGCGTTGCTATATTGATACGACAAGATATTGAATACACACCTATAAAAGAATTAGATGCACTTTCTGTTCCCTTTGTTTTTGAATGTTGTGGTGTGAACGTTACAAAATTCGGCTTAATAGTCTTATGTATCTATACAAACAAGACGCCCACATCTAAAAACAGCTTATTTTTTCGGAAGCTTAACGAACTTTTAGAAACAACATGCAAACACAAGAGAAAAAAAATTGTGCTATGTGGAGACTTCAACATCGACTACTTAAAGGTGTCTTGTATCTCTACGGAAATGAGAAACGTACTAGAAATCTATAACTTACAAAGCGTTGTTCAAGGACCAACTAGGTTAACTAAGACTACACAAACTTGTATAGATCATATTATAACGAACTTTAAAGATACTACAGCAACAATTCACGATATTGGTTTATCAGATCATACAGCACAATCTATTTTTATTCCGATCGGAAAACGCACCCCTCCACCAATTAAGTGGTGGTATGAATATAGAAGAGACTACAGTCAAGGAAACCAACAAAAATTTATAAATTGTCTGAAATCACTCTCTTATGACGAGGTATTTCAAGAGACTATTGCAACACGCGCATTTGATGTCTTCTATGAAATATTCATTTGTTTTTATGACCTGTGTTTTCCACTCGTTAAAATTAAAGTGTCAAGTAAAAATCATTGTTCAAAGTGGTTGACTCGTGGAGTAAGAAAGAGCTGTTTAAGAAAAAGAGAATTATATTTAAAAAGTAGATTATGTCGTAGTTACAAACCTATTTATAAAAGATATTCACGCAAATTAAAACGCTGTATAGATAATCTACAAAAAAATTAGAATATAAAATGTATTTCTAAAGCTACTTATGTATGTAAAACAGTCTGGCAGGTCATAAATAAATATACTTCTTCTACCTGTATAAAAAAATCTATAGATAAAATTACTATAGGTAGCAATAACATTACTGATCCTCTTCTCATTTCAGAAAAATTCAATAACCATTTCATAAATATGGTTAATGGCAACTGTGAACCAAGTAAAGTAAGATTAGATAATATTAAAATCGACAGCGTAGAGTCTAGTATATTTATGAACCCTGTGAGTGTAGATGAATTTACAAAAATAGTTAAGTCGCTAAGAAACTCTTATTCTGTAGGTTATGATAACATAAGAACAGATATTATAAAAAATTGTACGTCTGTAATTGCCATCCCATTTATATATTTATTAAACTTATCGTTATCTCAAGGTGTTTTCCCAGATAAAATGAAAAAATCTATAGTAAAGCCATTATTTAAAAAAGGAAATAAATGTCAAATGGACAACTACAGACCAATTACGCTTATACCGATATTTTCAAAGATATATGAGAGAGTTATGTATAAACGTATGAGTAATTTTTTAGAAAAAAAATCAAATTATATCGGAGGAACAGCACGGATTCAGAAAGAATAGAAATACTTCACTTGCTGCATTTAAGCTTATAAAGCATGTGATGGACTGTATAGACCATCAAACTCCAATAGCTGTTTTGTTCCTCGACATGAGCAAAGCTTTTGATTTTGTTTGCCATGATAGATTGCTTGTTAAGTTATATAATTATGGAATCCGAGGACCCGCTTTAAGTTGGATCAAAACTTACCTCGAAAATAGAACTCAATGTGTTGAAACAACAGGACATTGCCCGGATACTAAAACTGTGCAAATTTTTCGATCTTCCTTTAAGTTTAATGAATTTGGCGTTCCACAGGGCAGTATACTTGGGCCCTTATTGTTCTTGATTTATATCAATGATATGCCTAAACATCTTTCCCATAAATGTGTACTGTTCGCTGATGATACCAGCCTTGTTATCGAAGGTTATAACGAATTAACATTTAATTATGAAATTGAGAAGGGTTTGACTGAAGCAATTGACTGGATAAACAATAATAATTTAAAAATAAATCTTAGCAAGACAAAGTATATGCAATTCCATACATATCGTAGTAGCGGACAAATATTAAATATTATTTACAAAGATACAGTATTAGAAGAAGTAGATAAAATAAATTTTCTTGGTCTTAATTTAGATACTCATTGTAATTGGAAAGAACACGTGAATAATGTATGTACAAGACTAATTCGCTTTGTATATGCTTTACATAAAATAAGTCAAGTAGTATCCATACAATCAGCAATAGTCGCGTATAATGGTTACATTTCATCAATTATACGTTATGGGATAGTTTTGTGGGGAAATTCTACAGATTTTCAGGATGTATTTCTAATGCAAAAACGCTGTATTAGAGCAATTTTTAATATTAACCAAAGAACTTCATGCCGTCCATATTTCAAAAAATATAATATTTTACCAGCACCTTGTATATACTTGTTAGAAGTTTGTTTATTTGTATATAAGCATAAGTATCTATTTCGCCAGCAAATAGATGTCAGTAACCGTAAGCTAAGGACAAAATACTTATATAAATTGTACAAACCACCATCAAAATTAACTTTAGTCGATAAAAATTCATTTGTGATGTGCATAAGAATCTATAATAAACTGCCAGATTCTTTCAAACAGGAACCAATAGCAATGTTTAAAAAACTAACATTAAGTTTACTATCAGATAATTGTTTCTATAGCGTCCAAGAGTATATGGATTTTACATTAAAATAAAGAGTAAATATACTTATAGGTATGTATTTTAAGATTGTAAATAATTATAATTAACAAGTTATGTGTGTATACCTGTAAAGGTAGAGTTTGGTGAGACATAATTTATTGTAAGCAATTGTAACTGCTATTGTAACCCGAATTCATCGCACAATAAATCATTCATTCATTCATTCATTCATTCATTCATTCATTCATTCATACTTAGGGAGTAGGCAGGAAATTGAACTCTGATCGTTTTTAGCCGATTTTAAAGGGACTTTTTATTTTACCGAGTTTTATTAAAGACCTGGTGTCCAGCCTAGGTTAGAAATAATCACGCAAACCATTCCATATTGAGTAAGTATCCCTGAATGTATGGAAAACACACAGTGTCGAACATACTGAAAACGCTTCTCCGCGCGTATTAGCGGGATCTGCTAGCTCGAGCGCGGAATCGTGTTTTCCATACAAAAACATAGATCAGACAATGCGAAACACGCTTCCGCGCGCGGGTTAGCAGATCCCGCTCCTACGCGCGGAGAAGCGTTCTCAGTGTGTTCGACACTGCGTGTTTTCCCTACATCTCGAGCCTACGAAGTCGCGGTAACAGCTATACATCATACATAAGTTAACTTTTTGTCTATTAAAAAACGTAAGTTGTATATAATCTTTCAATATTTTCTTCCATGCTGGACTGGGGGAGATAGAAAAACATAGAATGTTCCAGCTGCCCTTCCTCCCGGGCATGCTGTAGAAGTCAGCAAAAGGGACTCGAGGGTTACAGTGTATTGTAATTTAGGCGATGGGCTGACAACCTGTCACTATAGCAATACACATTACAATCTAAAATTGCCCTCAATTTTTGTCAGACGTGGCAAAAGCGCCTTTTACGAGGAGTTTGACGCTCTGCCTACCCCGTCAGGGATAAAGGCGTGATTTTATGTATGTATAACTATTGAATATTTATTATATATACATACGTATATAATCTTTAAAATATTCAATAGTTTAGTGACAAATTCAACGAAAAAATTGTATCATGATTAGTATATAATTAATTGATCCTAAAACAAAAAGTAATGGAAACAAAGAAAAAACCGTTAGGTAACACAAATCCTTATTTATTTAATAATTTATTGTACACATAAACATACACAGAACAATTACATAAGGAATTAAGTCACAACAGGCACTGCTTATTTTTAATCCTTCCATGTTTAAGTAGACAGATAAATAGAATACCTACTATATTGTAGGTACTATAGATGTAATGTAACACTGTATTCTATCCCAATTATGTAAAATTTAAAACAAAAAAATACATCGCTGATTAAAATCATAACCACCACGCGTACGGACTGGCGGGCACAGCTAGTGTGAATAATATATAGCTGTTTGGATGTGGGTCACTTAATATTATATATGTAAAAAAACAGTTTTTACGTAATATTAAGGAGAACTACCCAACTCACAAAAATAATAAATAGGTAAACAAATAAATACATTTTCATAATACTTTTTTTAAAAGTAGTGAAAGAATGTTTTTTTACTGTAATACCTATAATCCATAGCATTATTTATATGCATAGAAATATAACGATAAAACAATCTTATCATGTTTTTTGTTAATACGAATCTTTTTAATTACAAGTATCCCCAAGCAATAAAATCATCCACTATTCCCTGCATTCTTGGTGGAAAATCTTCCAGCACCTCAAAATCCATTTCTGCGAGTGGTTTTGTGCCCAAATCCGGGATAGCATCCTCGTCAGCGAGGAAGAAGGGCATAAAATATAGAGCCACGATCAAACCATAATCCAATCTTTCTCTATAGTCTTTTTCAAACTCCTCCTTTGGGTAGATTTGTTCCGAATCCAAATTGAACTTCTTCAGGAAATCACTGAAGGTCTTGTAGTAGAAATGTCTGAGGTGGTCTAAATACTGTCTCCGGAACTCCTGGTCGGTCCCCAAGAAGATGAAGAAGAGGAAATCTCTGATGGGAGACCCGAAATTCATCAACTGATAGTCTACTATGAACAAGTCTTCCAGTTTGTCGCCCTGTAAAAATATACAAAAACAATAAAAGTACAAATTTATTGCTTTAAGATTGTTGTCCTTCCTAAATGACGATCATCATGTTCTACAACTGCATATAAGGTCAAATCAAGTGAAAATTTATATTAATTTTAGATGGTCACAGTTTTTACTGTATTTTTCAATAATACAAAGCTTCGCCTTCTCCTCTTGTTGATTCATGAACATGGCCTTCTGTAGGTTACAGAGCAATTAAAATTCGACCTAGGTTCCACTATTGATTGATAGATTAAAATCACTCACATTATGTTTCATCAATAAATTGTTGAGCCTGAAATCACCGTGACACAAACAGCACCTGGCCGAGGTATGATCTTGCTCGTAGTTTATGTACTTTGAAGTAAAATTCTGCAAAAACTTTTCAAGTTTCTCTCTTGAATCGTCTTTCACATACTTTGCAGCTATTTTAGCAATGTTTAACGCACCATCCTTCCACGATTTGCTGAACATGAAGGGATGTTTCAATCCTTCAATTTTCTTTTTGCAATATTCAGGTCTTTTTGCTTGAAGCACAAAAGAAAGGGCGTGGAATTTTGCTATTTCCTTGAGAGACATTTCGGCGACTTCGAGCGACATTATATACGTTCGCTCGCAAGTTTTGTAGCCTTTGACTGCGACGTTTTCAAGTATGGTCACTTCGGAGTTTGACTCACCGTAGCTTTTGATGAGTTTCAATCGGTCATCTGCAGGAATCCTTGCCTCATCTTGCAGCTCCTGGAACACTTTGCTCAGTTCATTATAGACGAAGGCTTCTGTTGCATACGCTTGGGGCACGTTCACGGAATCTTCCAGATGCTCTGTAGGAATGATACATTTGACAAAGATTTTAGTTTCCTTTTCACCTTCAGCAGTTTTTCCTTTGACATTCGCTGTGTACGCGTTTGACATAAAACTGATACCGTTGGGACCACCCACGTTTTGCACATCCACTTCATAAGCTAAATAGCCTTCCTTATTGATTACATTGTCTAAAGGTTTTTGGAGAATATTTGGAACTTTCATTTTGTCTAAATATATATTTAGCTCGGAGAATTACACAATAATAACCAAATTTATAATTGTGAATGTTTTATACTAACAGAGGTGGTGATAAGATTATTAAAGCAAATATAAATAGCAAAAGCAAACATAGGTCTTATTTATTCTTCTATATTTGAAGAATTCACATGAGGCCTAGTGGCTTATATACTGGCATGTGAAGAAGTATTTGTGTAGTCATTTAGAGGAAGTACAATGTACCACATTATAAGTCTGACAAGATCATCGTAGATAATAAATAGGGACAACAATACCGCTGTAGATGATAGCCCTGTAGACGCTACTTAAACCAGTTAGTAAAATGACCTGGAATTATAAGATAATGAACTTATAATAAGCCTGTTATTACTTACGTTATTTAGATACTAACTAGTAACATAACATAAATCTATTACATATAATAAATTTCTAGAAGGGTCATCTCTGTACATTGAATATTTTTACAAAAAAACAATTGCAGCAGGCATTATTAACGACTAGCTGTGCCCGCGACTCCGTACGCGTGGTGGTTATGATTTTAAACAGCGATGTATTTTTTTGTTTTAAATTTTACATAATTGAGATAGAATACAGTCTTACATTACACACATGCGAGCATAGTACATTATAGTAGATATTCTATGTACCTGTCTACTTAAATATGGAAAGTATGGAGTTGCGTTACCTAACGGTTGTTTCTTTGTTTCCATTTCTTTTTGTTTTAGGATCAATTAATGATATACAAATCATGATACAATTTTTTAGTTGAATTTGTCATAAATCTATTGAATATTTAAAATTATTTACAAATTACGTTTTTTTAATAGACAATAAGTTAACTTATGTTGTTAACTGATGTATAGCTGTGCCCGCGACTTCGTAAGCCCGGTCTGTATGGAAAACACGCAGTGTCGAACATACTGAAAACGCTTCTCCGCGCGTAGGAGCGGGATCTGCTAGTTCGTGACCCAGTGCCAAACACGGAGATTACCCTGGCGCCACTCTGCCCGCCCTACATGCAGGGGGAGTTGTTGACAGCCCTTATTATAGGGCTATTGCGCCATAGTTACATATAATCACGCCTTTATCCCTAACGGGGTAAGCTGAGCGTTAACGACATAAACAAAGGTCTTTCCGCTACGTCTGACAAAGTTTGAGGGTTATTTAAGATAGATTTGCAGGTATATTGCTTAGTGACAGGTGGTACATACATACATATAATCACGCCTTTATCCCTAATGGGGTAGGCAGAGTGGTAACGACCTAAACAAAAGTCGTTCCGCCACGTCTGACAAAGTTTGAGGGTTATTTAAGATAGATTTGTAGGTATATTGCTTAGTGACAGGTTGTCCGCCCATCGCCTAAATTACAGTATACTGAAACCCTCGGATCCCTTAGCTGGTTTTTACAGCATGCCCGGGAGAAAATGCAGCTGGCACATTCTATGTTTTTCTTTCGCTCCCAGTCCAGCATGGAAGATATCCCGGAAACAAATGTCGGTTTCCTTGTCGACATATCTATCTAAATATGTATGTCAGACTACACAGGGTGTAAGGGAATTTGAATTTAAGTAATTGTGAGCCATAGCTTACGTAAAAGGAGTCCATAAAAAAAAAACAACCTAAATAAAAAAAAAACAATAGTCGGTAGGTATTTATAATTGTATGGGTCTTGATTCCCCATGATTTGATGTGGTTCTTGATGAAAACACTAATGTTGATTTATTGATAAACTGATTAAACTAAGGTACTTATACATGATTTATGGTGAGCACGCTTACACGTAGAGTAAATAAAGTTGGGCGAAAATATAAAATGCCAAGTAAACAAATTTAAAGAAAATTGGTGACGCGCGAAATGCACGATGCTTGTATCGTACAATAATGATGCCCAGAGTTGCGTCTGGCCGCACAGCAATAATCAATCCCGCGCGACGTGCGAGCCACTCACGCGGGCTCGGTTATAGCGCGGTGGCTAGACACAGCTCTTGGAATCATAATAAATACAGACTATTGTTTTTTTTTTAAAGTTGTTCTTTTTTATTTTTTATGGGCTCCTTTTACGCTAATGAAACAAATAAGCTATGGCACGCAATTAAATTAACATCCTGTATATGACCCACATCCAGTGTATACATACGGGTAAATTGAATTGCGTCCCACAGCTTAGAGCGGCTTTCAGTAAACATTAAGGATCAAAAATATTCATTACTTTCTTCTCCACCTGTTTAATAATAAATAATGATGGATTTGGAGCGTAAGACACACCTGCATTTCCTCCCGGGCATGCTGTAAAAACTAGTTGAAGCTAAGGGATCCGAGGGTTTCAGTATTGTAATTCAGGCGATGGGCTGACAACCTGTCACTATAGCAAATACAGATCTATCTAGAATAACCCTCAAAACTTGTATGACGTGGCGGAACGACCTTGGTTTAGGTCGTTTTCGCTATGCTTACCCCATTAGGGATACCTAAAGGCGACAAACATACATATAATCATTGAGGCTATTTTTTATTTTTAAGATCTTTTCTTATT
Source organism: Scrobipalpa costella (assembly GCA_949820665.1). Classification (NCBI taxonomy): domain Eukaryota; kingdom Metazoa; phylum Arthropoda; class Insecta; order Lepidoptera; family Gelechiidae; genus Scrobipalpa; species Scrobipalpa costella. Next base: position 448,654 of record OX463311.1, read on the forward strand.
TACATGTATTCTGCAAATAAATGCCTTAACTTATCTTATCTTATCACGTCGTTATCCCTAAAGGCGTGATTATATAGGTAGGTATGCATGTATGTATGTCCATTGTTATCAGTACTCTCAGCTCTCACTCACTAAGCTGAATACCCCGTCCAGGTCCAGGCTGACAGTCCAATCAAACAAATGCCCGGCGTGATCCAGATTTAATACAACCCTCCCAATTGCAATTTAGGCGATGGGCTGTCAACCTGTCACTACAGCAATATACCTACAAAACTATTTTAAATAACCCTCACAACTTCGACAGACGTGGCGGAACGACCTTCGTTTAGGTCGTTTACGCTCTGCTCTGCGTGATTATACCGGGTGTAAGGGACAGTGTCCCGCAAACTGATAGCGGTTTCTCAGTCAACGATACTGAACAACTTCCACCAAGAAATTATTTCATTTAGTAAATAAATAAAACTGGCTCTTCCATACAAAATATCCACCTCTATCAGAGAATTAGTATGGATAAGCCATTATTTTCACTTCCTGAAACAATTTCCTAGTGGAAGTTATTCAGTGTCCCTTACACCCGTTATGTATTGTATGTTGAAATCAGCACAAATGAAGGCGTAGGCACAGGATCTCCGTACTTGAGTCTAAATATGTTATTACTTACTTTAATGTGATCAACGAACGGAAATGAACGTTAATACCGCTTGTCAGCACTCGGCCCTCCCGCCGCCGCCGCCGGCACTTGGAAATTTTTGCTCATCCTAAACGCACAGGCGTATGAAATTCGGGGTGGGATGGGATCTACCTCCTAGTGGTCCACCCCGGGCAACGGCAACACAGGCTTGCCTGTGAATGAGTCTGGGTGAACGATTTCTACAATGCGGTGGTAGGCTCCGCAAGGGGCCGCCTGGCTTGCGACCTCCCGATCACTGGAGTCCGGCGCCAAACAGCTTGCTGTGTTCCGTCGGTGCGTGAGATTGTCAGTTCCATAACAGGCAACTTCTGGGTGAGCTCGCTTCAACGTCGACTCTGTCACGGTCGTCCCTGACCTAGTGTCTGGATTCAAGAGCAAACCCATTTCTAATTAAAAATAATTAAATATATCTTTTACATACCTTGACTACCTAGTACTTATCCCAAATTGAGTACATAACTGTATGTATTTTTGATAACTTTCTTTCTCCGTGGTCTAGCGGTCTGAGCCATGGGCTCTCGACCTGGAGGTCCCGGGTTTGATTCCCGGAGGAGGATAATGACTTTGTGTTGTTGTTTCTAGTTTAATTAGGACATTGCTGGCTGGCAGACTGATCACCTGATTGTCCGAAAAGTAAGATGATCCATGCTATCGGATGGGCATGTCGGTTCTCTGGTCGTGTCAGTTAATCTGCCCCATCAGGATAAGAGATTAAAATAATAGTGATTTCACCTGTGTGTAGCGCAAATATGGGCACGAAAAAATAGTCCTGCACAGTTAGCCGATCTCTGGGTGATTGGCCGCAATCACCGAAAATCGGTGGGAGGACTATTATTATAACTTACTTTCTCGCTTAAAAGGCATTACCGATTTTGATCAAATTTGGCAAGACGATAGATGATATCCATGGTACGGACCAAGGGTACTTTTTCCCGCGGGAAAATTAAATCCTTCGGGAGAAACTGCGGGGTGTGATGCTAGGGTATACATTCAAACAAGAAGTTAAACGTTAGTGTTAAAAATAAGGCCCTTTTAATCATCCCGCACCTTTTAAGAAGCCGTTTATGGTTTGCCTAACCCAGAAGATACACACACACAGGCTTAATGTTCCTACGTATGTAATGTACCTACCTAATAGACCTACTTATTCACATACAAATACATAGATGGGCTGACAACCTGCCTCTACAACAATATATCTTCAAATCTGTCTTAGAAAAGTAAGATTTCGAATACCATCAATCAATGGCATACATACATACATATAAACACACCTTTATCCCTAATGGGGTAGGCAGAGCATAAATGACCTAAACAAAGGTCGTTCCATCACGTCTGACAAAGTTTTGAGGGTTATTTAAGATTGATTTGCAGGTATATTGCTGAAGTGACAGGTTGTCCGCCCATCGCTCAAATTACAATCGGATTCTGCTGCTTTTTACAGCATGCCCGGGCGGAAATGCAGCTGGCACATTCTATGTTTTTCTCTCACTCCCAGGCCAACATGGAAGAAATATACCTACCTGCTTATTCACATACAAATACATACCCCTCTACAGTTTGATTCAGAATATCATCAATCAATGTCAACACAAAATAATATCATGAAAGCCTATTAGAGCAAGAGGTGACTGACCGGGTTGGTTTACTAAACCATCGTGAAGATGAATCATCTTAGAATAGGCAGAAGAATGGTTTCAAGATACTTTGTATCTTCCATGCTGGACTGGGAGCGAGAGAAAAACATAGAATGTGCCAGCTGCATTTCCTCCCGGGCATGCTGTAAAAACCAGCGAAGGGGTCCGAGGGTTTCTGTATATTGCAAATTAGGCGATGGGCTGACAACGTGTCACTACAGCAATATGACTTTCAAATCTGTCTGAAGTTACCCTCAAAACTTGGTCAGACGTGGGCCGAATTACCTTTGTAGGTCGTTTACGTTCTGCCTATTTATTGGCGACGGAGGCGTGATTATATGTATGTATGTATGTACACTCATTATACGCACTGCAAAATGGCTGACTGATTAGGTTAAGGAAATACAGCCTTCCGAAAGTACTTTCCGAAAAGTTAATTTTACGCTACGCTACGCGCTGAAATGTTTTGCGTGGTATATTTATGGAATCGGTTCATTAAACTCTTTTATCTAATGGCTTACTTAACAGGTTCCTAAAAAAACATTATGACTTCAAAACTACATTTTGAACCAACACCATGGCGAGACCAACACCATCCGATGATGATGATTTACATTCCTTTTATTTTCTAGCAAATAATTTAATGAAATAATAAGTAATTTTGTAGTTTATATTAGTCCTTAAGTAATAACTGTAAACAAATTTTATGAAATAAATTTATTATTATTATTATCGTTTTTGTTTTTCTCGGCTTTCACCGGTAAATACTGCTATACACGGGCCTAAGCCAAGTGTATATCAGGGTTAATAATTTGGTTCTGAGAGTTTTGTGTGTCAGTATCTGGTCGTGTGTTCGTCGGCGCGTTATTATTTTATTATTATGCGCATAAGTGGTCTACATGCTCCAAACACGGACTCAGCCATGGTTTAGTCAACCCGTGTCACCTCTTATACTATACTAGCGACCCGCCCCGGCTTCGCACGAAAATCATCAGTGTTTCTCTACTATATTATGCATGTATTATACATATAAACCTTCCTCTTGAATCACTCTATCTATTAAAAGAAACCGCATCAAAATCCGTTGCGTAGTTTTAAAGATAAGCCTACATAGGGATATAGGGACAGAGAAACTATGTAGTGATTGTTCCATCATCTGATTGCTAAACTATTACTATACTATTTACAGTATTGTAGTGGTGGCAATTCTTGACGTACTATTTCTTTACTAATTCTTAGCTTGCGCTGTCACTTTCTTAACTTGGACATAAGAACAGGATAGCAAGTAAATACATGACTTTGACATTCCTTATCTGACGATTTAAATAAGAACTGCGCATAAAGCGTGATCTCTTATTTTACGTCAAATAAGCAGTTTTATGACAGATTAGGAATACCAAAGTCATGTGCTTATTTGCTATCCTGTTCTTACGTTAAAGTTAGGAAAGTGACAGCGCTAGTTAAGAATTAGAATTAGGATTATGTCGCGAGAATCGAGGCCAGTACCTATCTAATTCTATCTACGCAGACCAATATTTCATATCCTTGTCTTTTCTAAGTCATTGGACAGAGAGGGCATTCGGTTTGTGGTGAGCAGAGAATGTGTTGCCAAACCCTGTGCTTGGGATCTTACTTGACAGAAGAGGATATGGAATAAGGAAACCACTGATGTTATTTAACTGCTATTTTAAAGTAAGTATTAAAAAACAACCAGCTACGGGGAAAAAGGTTTTTTAATGTGATTATTTAAAGCATGAGTGACAAAAGTTTGATTCTGAGACCTAGGAATATAAATTTTCCACAACCAGATCCATTGCTCCACAAACTGAGTTACAGATATCCTTACTAACCAAGCAAAATTCTTGATCTTTCATTTTCTTTAAACATGTTAGTGGATCTTAGGCTTATCTACCGAAAAAAAAAATATTTTCACGTTTGAAAAAATGACATGACGTAGACGACGTATGAAGAAAATCAGAGATCATGAATTTCCTCGCGTTGGCTAGGACTGCGGAAGCTCAGTCGGTAGAGCTTTTCAATCGAATATTGAGTGTAGAATGCGGGTGCCAGTTGGCATCCCTGTCCGGGGGCGTACACAGGGTGGTGCCGGCGAGCCCCCGCCGTTATCAGTGCGCAGAGAGCCGCCACGCGCCGCGCCGCCGCCGCCCGGGACTCACGTAAGCACTGCATCCTGTATTTACTATTTTATATTAGTTTTTAAGGTATTTTATCCAATATTTTTGTCTTAAAGTAGAGGTTATTCACCCTGATCTCTTTGAATAAAAAATATACATAGAGTTTGTCATAAAAATGAGTATATTTATGATACAGCTATACTATCGTGAAAATATTAGAAATAACAAATGAAAAATTCGACCGCTGACAAGATCTGAACCTGCGTCGTAGTTCGTTAATGTTTATAGTTAGGTATTTTTACGAAAAAACATAAAGTGTATTTTACAAAATATGTGCTGACGCTTCTTTATTTCCAAGACATTTATTTGATCTTTATTTATTTATTTATACTGCTACTTAATGAACAAGACATTATTATAAATAAAATATTGTAATATTACAAATAACATATGTTTGATCTCGATTCGATTAAGATCATCAACATAAACTTAAGAGCGTAGTGAAAAATAATTGTTCAAGAAAAACAATCATTCGGATGTAATTAAAATATCACATTAAAAACTTGAATTACCATTAATTACATGGGCAATAATTGTTACGTAATTTTGATTTCCTCACGTATTTACTTGCTACGCCTCCGTAGCGGTTGAAGGCTCTATAAAAAGTAATCACAATTGATATGTTCATTTTTTTATTCACCTCGCAAAATTAATAAACCTTGGAAAATACTATCACTACATAGTATAAAACAAAGTCACTTTCTCTGTCCCTATATCCCTATGTATGCTTAGATCTTTAAAACTAAGCAACGGATTGTAATGCGGTTTCTATTAATGGATAGAGTGATTCAAGAGGAAGGTTTATATGTATAACACATGCATAATATAGTAGAGAAACACTGATGATTTCCGTGCGAAGCCGGGGCGGGTTGCTAGTAATAAATTGACGAATAGACCGTTTATGATTTGCCTACCCTAGCCGAAAGACAGGCGCATATTATAAACACGTACGTACTCTACGTCCGTATATCTATATTATAGATTCTATAATCGTGGACGTAGATATGTCAGTAAGAAACGGAGCAACAAGTCCTTAGGAGGCTCGTCTTCCCCCCCCCCCTAGGGAGACAAATTAGACTATAGAATACTAAAGACTACCTAGTAACCAAAGGAATACAAACAATGAAGCGTTCAGTACCGACAGTGGGTGCTTCTTCTGTCGTGTCGATGGTTCAAATTATTTTGGGTAGCAACTCAGCGTCCTGGACGACACGACATATCTCTAATGGGGTAGGCAGAGCGTCAACGACCCAAATAAAGGTCGTTCTGTTAAGTCTGACAAGTTTGAGGGTTGTTTAAAATATATATGTATATTGCTGTAGTGGCAGGTTGTCAGCCCATCGCCTAAATTACAATATTCTGAAACTCTCGTATCCCTTAGCTGGTTTTTACAGCATGCCCGGGAGGAAATGCAGCTGGCACATTATATGTTTTTCTCTCGCTCCCAGTCCAGTATGAAAGAATAAACATAACTAATTGGTAGCAATTCGTAGTTGCAAAATACGCGACTTAACTAATGTAAGTCTATACCTATCATTTTGTATCATGAGATTCATGAGAGAACTGAACGGGACGGCAATAATTTTAGTTACGATTTCGTTAAGTCGTGCCTCAAACGAATTCATAGCAATGTTCTTAAAATTAGTAAGTAAGTAAGTAAGTAAAAACACTTTATTGTACACAAAAAAAAAGAAACACAAAAATAAACTTAAATTAATGTGCACAAAGGCGGTCTTATCGCTGGAAGCGATCTCTTCCAGACAACCTTTGGGTAGAGGAGAATGTAAAGAGAAGAGAGTTAATGTCCATCCTACCGATTATTTTTGATCATGAGATCCCCATTACTGAACATTTAGTGAAATTATAATTAAATACTTGGAAATTCGAGTAGGTAAATAATCGGAAACGTAATTACTTTGAAAATTGAATACTTAGAAAATCAATCACTTAGAAAGTTAATAAAATATTGTATTGTACTAAGCTTCCATGCTGACCTGGGAGCGAGAGAAAAATATAGTATATGCCAGCTGTATTTCCTCCCGGGCATGCTATAAAAGCCAGTTAAGGGATCTGAGGGTTATAATTTAGGCGATGGGCTGACAACCTGTCGCTACAGCAATATACCCTACAAATCTATCTTAAACATCCCTCAAAACTTTGACCTATGTTTAGATCATTTACGCTCTACCTACACGATTAGGGATAAAGGCGTGATTTTATGTATGTATGTATTCCACTAACTCTAAGAATGGATTAGCCCTGGTCATATCCTTATTTCTTGGACATAAAAATCATGTAAGTTCCTTGTTCCTTTGTCTATCTTCGTCAGCATGTATTAGGACGTAGACTTCTCAAGGTTATTTAGCCAGAGTCCAAAAGGATGCAATGATAGTCTTTATTTCACTGCAAGACCAAAAGACTTGAAAATCCATTTGCTTCATCTATATTTTTCCTATAATCTACTGTTATAAATTCCTCCCAGGGTGCTGGGAGGGGGGGGGGAGACGACACAGGCCATTAGCCCAGGCCCAAGTATTTCGACAGAGACCTAGCTAACTAACTCAGTTTGTGTCGCTCGAACAAGACCTGACTAAACTAAGCTAGACTAACTTTCGCAAATTACTCTAGTTTACATGTTGGGAAGTTTTGAGCGCGTCCGTTATTGAAGCTGAATAGTTTACAGTGAAGTATTTAGGATACGGGGTGTAAGAGACAACGTCCCGCTAACTGAAAGGGGTTGCTCAGTCAACGACACTGAACAATTTGCACAAGGTTTTTTTTTCAGGAAGTAAAAATAAAATAAACTTTCATACAAAATGTCCACCTCGATCAGACAATTTGTATGGAAAAGCCATTTTTTTCACTCCTGAAAGAATTTCCTGGTGGAAGTTGTTCAGTGTCGTTAACTGAGCAACCCCTATCAGTTTTCAGGACGTTGTCCCTTACACCCTGTCTATATTAATTCTATGACCCCGTATAGCAAAAGTAAATATTCTGTATGTCCATAATTTTCTACTACATTATGCCTGGAAATAAATAAAATAGCAGATGAAATAATTTTAAAAGGTACACATTCTATCATACATAAAATCAAGCATTTATATCTTAGGGTGTAGCCAGGGCGTGAATGGTTAGTACAAGTTCATCCTTTTCATTTTAGAAAACCAGAATTATTTATTTTACTTTCTTGTCTAACCTTTACACTAAGCTATGTCTAAGACCCGTAATTATAATCAACTCACAAGAGTGACAGAAGGTTTGAGTATGTATCAGAAATGTAATTTTAGTACAAACCAGTCTGTCAAATCCAAAATTTAAATTGCGCTCAATCTTGAGATCGCTTTATAAATACGAGCGTCGAGTCTAACATACATTATGTTCCGAGCCCACTCACTTCCTCTGGTATCAAATTCACCTAGTTACAAGCAGTTAGCAGCTAAATAAATGATTGCTCCACTTGTGACACTTGCGCAGTGCCCTAGGGACGTAAACTGATGTTAGTGGTTGAATTATTCACACGAGTTAACACGTTACACGCCACATCGTTGTGCTAAGCTGGTTAAGTGGGCTTTGAAGTACATTGATGTGTGATTAAGAGGGATTAAGGGCCGTTTTGTAATTAGCTCTCAAGAGCGACAGCGAGTTTGAGTTCGTATCAGAAATGTAATTTCAGTACAAACTGGCATGTCAAATCCCTACTTAATATTGCTCTCAAGTTTGAGATCGCTTCATAAATACGAGCCTTAGTTTAGGGTTAGGATAAGCAGCAGTGGATAGCGATGTTTAGAACTCATTCTGTTCGGGAATGATTTGTCGGGAGAAACCGAAGCGCAATATAACCAAATATAAAATATTTCGTTTAAATATCCTTTGCGTTTTTAAATGCTGGACTGGGAGCGATAGAAAAACATAGAATGTGCCAGCTGCATTTCCTCCCGGGCATAATGTAAAAACCAGCTAAGGGATCTAAGGGTTTCAGTATATTGCAATTTAGACGATGTGCATTTGTCACTACAACAATATACCTACAAAATCAAAACTTTGTCAGATGTGGCGGAGCGACCTTTGTTTAGGTCGTTTACACTCTGCCTACCCCATTAGGGATAAAGGCGTGATTATTTGTATGTATGTATATAGAAAATATGTGGTTTAAACATTCTTTGCGCCATGTAGACAGTTTATAAACATAATAAAGCTGTTTTTGCCATGTCAGTTTGCCAGCCTACGTAAGCTTAATTTTGAAAGGGATTTTAGATAGGATTCTGTCGAAATAAGAAACGACTTTCGAGTTCATTATCATGCATTAAGGTTGCCTGGTAGAAATTGCTGCTTTAGCAATAAGGCAGCCTATGTTGTACTGTCACGTTTGTTCCTTTTTATTTCTGTTGTATTTCTTTTTCTTTGTGCAATAAAGAACTTTAAATTGTGTTGTATGCCCGAAATTATATTATTTAGGCTCGTATTTATGAAGCGATATCAAACTTGAGAGCAATATTAAGTATGGATTTGACAGGCCAGTTTGTAAAGAAATTACATTTCTGATACGAAATCAAACTCGCTGTCACTCAAGAGAGCTGTTTATAAGTACGGCCCTTAGTAAGCAAATAACAGAAGCTATTTCATGACAACTTTAACTGCCTTTTTTAACTTCCAAACTGCTTACTGAGCAATTCTACGCCGTTGAAATACGACGATATATCAAATCCTATTACATACATACATACATATAGTCACGCCTTTATCCCTAATGTTTTGAGGGTTATACAAGATAGATTTGTAGGTATATTGTTGTGGTGACAGGTTGTCAGCCCATCGCCTAAATTGCAATATACTGTAGACCTGTAGCTTACGTGTTACATTTTTAATGTAAATTTTATTATGAAAACATTAGTATTTAAGTTTGGCTTTATTGAATAAACATTTAATTTTATTATTTACCCTCGGATCCTTTAGCTGATTTTTACAGCATGCTTTTACAGGATATGCAGCTGGCTCATTCTATGTGTTTTTCTCGCTCTAGTCCAGCATGGAGAATCCTTTTACAGCCGATATAAAGCGATGATTGCGAGTACGTCCACAGCCGCAAATGTAAGGGGGTGAGAGGGGGTAGAGGGAGGGTTGTATTAAATCTGGATCATGCCGGGCATTTGTTTGATTGGACTGTCAGCCTGGACCTGGACGGGGTATTCAGCTTAGTGAGTGAGAGCTGAGAGTACTGATAACAATGGACACACATACATGCATACCTACCTATATAAACACGCCTTTAGGGATAACGACGTGATTATATGTATGTTTGTAATCACGCCTTTATCACTTATGGGGTAAGCAGAGCGTAAGCGACCTAAAACAAAGGTCGTTCGGCCACGTCTGACATAGTTGTGAAGGTTATTTAAAATAGATTTGTAGGTATATTGCTGTAATAACAGGTTGTCAGCCCATCGCCTAAATTGCAATACACAGAAATCCTCGAATCCCTTAGCTGATTTTTACAGCATGCCCGGGAGGAAATACAGCTAGCACATTTTCTATGTTTTTCTCTCGCTCCCAGGCTAGCATGGAAGTACAAAATCCTGACCTATATTATTTAGTTTTCGGATACGGTCTGTCGCACCGTCGGAGCGGGGCCGTGGGGGGGTTTCGATCGCCCTTGACCCGCCGATGACTCGACCTTTATTGGACCCCCCCTCCAACCAACCCCCTTTCCCGAACAGGGTTGCCGGATAAGTATTGGGAACTGGTAAAGCTGGTAAAAATGCGGCGGAGTAGAAAGGTACGCGTGTTCGTGTCACGGTGTAGCAATAGCTACGGTAGTTCGTAGCACTGCGTAGCCGGACTTCCGTAGTAAGTAGCTACGCGGCTTCCGGTTTTTGGACAAGTAACAAAACAATAGTTTTTGCGTTTATTCATTCATTATAAACAAACAAATACTTACTTCCTTTTTATGAAATTAAGTAGTAACATTAGTACATTATATGACCCAATGATAGTAAGTACATGCATAATTTAGTAACGTTACTACTTAATTTATACATATAATAAATCTCTAGAAGGGTCGTGTCTGTACATTGAATATTTTTACAAAAAAATAATTGAAGCAGGCATTATTAACGATATCAGGATCAAAACGTATTTTTTAAATTTTTGTCTGTCTGTCTGTCTGTATGTTACCACATCACGCCAAAACTACTGAACCGATTTCGATGGCACTTTTTTCTTCAACTGTGTTGCAACTTAGGATACCTAAAATCACGCTACCTGGCTTAGGAGGTAGGCAGGAAATTGAAATTTGGCTGTTTCTTAACCGATTTTTATGTTTATTTTTATTTGACTGAGCATTATTTAAAATGAAAGTTACGAAACAAATAATCACGCCTTATGACTTAGGAGGTAGATAGAAAATTTAATTTTAGTCGTTTTTAACCGATTTTGATGATTTTTTTTTTATTTGACTGAGCATTACTTAACCTCAAAGTTACGATACAAATAATCACACCACCTGACTACGGGGGTAGGCAGCAAATTGAACTCTGATCGTTTTTACCGATCTTAAAGGGACTTTTTATTTGACTGAGATTTTTTAAATATCTTAGGCTGGACCTAGGTTAGAAATAATTACGCAAACCATTCTAATATTGATAAAGTACCCCGATTTGTATGGCAAACACGCAGTGTCGAACATATTGAAAATGCTTCTCCGCGCGTAGGAGCGGGATCTGCTAACTCGCGTGCGGAATCGTGTTTTCCATTTAAAATCAAAGATCAGACAATGCGAAACACGCTACCGCGCGGGGGTTAGCAGATCCCGCTCCTACGCGCGGAGAAGCGTTTTCAGTATGTTCGACACTGCGTGTTTTCCATACAAACCGGGCGTACGAAGTCGCGGGAACAGCTAGTTTTATAAAAAGGAAGTAAGTATTTGTTTGTTTGTAATAAATGAATAAATTTCAGATATAAATCCAAAACATTATATTAATTCGGAATAATAAAATAAAATAAAGAAGAAAATAAGATAGCTACAATAATAATTTCCTATCAAATAAAAATGAAATAAAATCCAATAAAATTTACAATTACAAGCAATGTTAGTAAACTTAAAACTAGGTGTTAGTATATTAGTGGCCTACTTAATATGCATTTGTATCCACCTCTCCAAGAAGGGGGAATTCCACCTATGTACCAATGCGCTCAGTACTCTATTCGGGCTGCCGCGGACCCGTTTAAAAAAAAACTTTGTATTTTTCTAGAAGTCCCTCCATTTTTCCTGTTAGAGCTGGCCGCATTCCTCCTTCCTTGGACCCACCCCCTCCCCCCCGCTCCCGCCCCCCTCGGCGACGCGATCATACCTCCATCCGACAGACGTTCGGGAATTGAAATTCTTTCCGATCTATTAGAATTATAGCCCATAAAGGAAGGAAATATTTTTATAGAATTATTAATGGATAGCTTCACCTATAAAGCTAGTCCTTTTATGCTGGACTGGGAACGATGAAAATCAACTAATTTATCATCCGAATACGCATGTTTCTGAAAATTATTGTAATGCTATTATTACTCAGAAGATCTGAAACAATACATCTAAAAATGTCCTGTCACATTCGTCAGACGTGAAGAAAAGATATTTTATTAGTAAGGCTTTTATAAGGAACTTGCGAGGGCGTGCGAGTATGTGATGAGGTGAACCTTTATAGCTAAATCAGAGCCACGTAAATAAATTTATTGTAAGAGAAACATGCTTTTACAAAGGGTATGCCACTGATTGATTGACATTAATCCTATGGTTTCTTATTCCACAAGCAATAAAGATGACGGAATTCGTGCCAATATCCCCTGAGATGCGGGAGGGAGTCCTACAGCACTTGCGCGACAGCTTCTTCGCGGACGAGCCGCTGAACCGCGCGGTCGCGTTGTGTGAACGCGGCCAGCCACACGCGGCGCTCGAGCGGCTGTGTATGCAGACCATGGCTGACGGGCTGTCTGTAGCGGCGGTGGAGGGCGACGCGGTATGTAGCACAGCTATTAGGCCTCTGACATGGTTTGAGTGACGACCACTATCAAAGACAGCAACGGGGCCGACGGCTTAACGTCCTCCGAAGCACGGAATCCTTATACTTTTTGGAAAATTAGGTGATTCAGCCTGCAATGACCTAACCAAACTGGGGAAAACCTCACAAAGTCATAAATTGATAAATATCAACAATTGTGTTCCCCTCCTGGGAATCAAACCCAGGAGTTCCGGATCGTAAGCCCATTGCTCTGACTACTAGACCACGGGGGCAATGAGGGGTTAAATATCGCTGAACTCTGCGATTGAGTAGTTAGACAGATTGCTGCAGTTCATCATGAGAAAATCAATAGGTTTGCTTTCACCTCTTTTCTAGACTAGAGGTGATCTAGATAGAATAAACGAGAAGTCTAGAATACATTCCCACACTTCAAATGAACACAACAAGTTGTTTGACGATAGATTTTAGAGTGGAGGAGCTTAGGTTGACTTTCAACCTTTCCATCCGGAAACGGAAGGCCGTGTTGCTTTAGAGCAAGCCTAGAGCAGCTTTGTTCCACTTAGGTGAAATGGTGATTGCATGGGTGATTGCGATTGGGGTAGGCAGGGCGTAAACGACCTAAACAAAGGTCGTCCCGCCAAGTCTGACAAATTTTGAGGGCTATTTCAGATATATATTGCTATAGTGACAGGTTGTCAGCCCATCGCCTTAATTACAATACTGAAGCCCTCAAATCCTTTAGCTTATTTTCGCAGCAAGCCCCGGAGGAGATGCAGCTGGCACATTCTATGTTTTTTATCTCTCCCAATCCAGCATAGATGTTAGCTTTGTTGATTAATTTTAATGTGGCTACTCTGACTATTAATATTTTAAAAAACGAGATTAATCCTTATGCAGCCTCTCACCACTCAAGAAGGATTATTAAGCAATATTTATTCCACAGTTGGTATTTCTATAGGCAAATTGACAACTTATCTTCTTACCCTGATTTCAGGTCCTGGGAGTGGCCTTGAACGGCATCTTATGACCCGGAGACATAGAGCAGTCCATCGAGAAGATCCAGCAGTCCTCAGACGAGAAGTACAACAAGATCTTCACCATCCTGTACACCACCAGCCACCAGCTGGACCTCTTCAACACCTTCCAAGTGCGTTCAGTATGTCTGCTAGTTTTCGCTGAGATCTAATAAATTAATTAGCCGGCTGCATGCATGCCTGCATGTACAAAAGAATGACGCAATGTCCCGTCAAGCCGTGACTCCAGCGCTTGGTGCGCATACCCCCGCGGAGTAGAGAGGTTCCTCAAACATTTTCCTTCCCCTCCCTGCCCCGCGGGGGTATGTTTCGTGTAATCTTTCAGAGCAAGAGTCACGGCGTTCAAAAAAAGTCAAATGCTTTGCGCCGAATGTTTTGTTATGACGTAGTATTATATTAAACTATCGTCCGTAAACCGAATTTACAGACAACCAACTTCATTTCTTTTATTGGAATTGGGTTTGCTCTTGACTCCAGTTTAGGTCGGAGACGACAGAAACGAAGTTGACGATAGAGCGCGTTCACCCAAAATATGTCTGTTCACTCTAACTTTGAAGTGTTGAGGGTTGTATGCATTTGGAAACACAGACGCAGGTATAGAGTTCCACTCTTTTACCGAGCGCATTACGAACTATTTTTGGAAGCGTTTGGTCCGAATCCGAATTCTTAGATATGACCCATGAATTCCCATGATATAACAGTTCTCTGCTTTGCACTTTCCAGGTGGACAGTATCCTTGAATGCCGCATCATCAGCGTGTCAGAACTGGCTCGGGGGCGAGGACTTGCTAAGGAGCTCATGAAGAGGAGCATAGACATCGCTAAAGAACATGGCTTCAAGGTGAGCTTGTTCAATCTGTACATTTTTATTTCTGCCATTTTGACTCAGGTTAAAACCAGTATTAAAGACGGAGTCGACGATGTAGCAAGCCCACAAAGTCAACTGGCATATCCAAGGCACCCACGGAATAAACCTAGCATGCTATTTGGCTTCGGACACCAGTGGTAAAAACGTAGATGATTCCTTGCTTCCATTGCTCATATATAAATTTATCAACAGGCAAACCTGTGATGCCTTTTCGCGGGATGGACAGCTAGGATAGATTCCATATCATTTAAATTATTATTTTGACGGGATCACTACCAGGATTTTTATTTTTATTACGTTAATATTTCGTAACTTTTGCACGCCCTATGCTTACGTGACAACCCCGAAAATCTCGATACTTAGATCATACCTATGAAATCTGTCTCCTTCTGAATTCCAGCTGTTCAAAGTGGACGCAACGGGCGCATTCTCAGCGCGCATCTGCTCATCTCTCGGCCTGCGCGTGTTGAAGGCTGTCCGCTATGAGGAGTACTGCGACGATGATGGAGATCAGATCTTCAAGGTGCCGCCGCCGCATGACGCCCTGAAGATCATGGTCATTGAGACATGAATGGAGCCGAGGATGTAATATACTCCTTTCCTTGCCAGTTTAACCGACTTCTCTGGTCTCTGGTCAAAGAAATAACTTGAATCTTGCAACTAAAGAGTCTTTTCCTTGGTTATTGAGACATGTATGGAGCTGAAGATGTAAAGTACTGCCTTCCTATCCCTTCTGAACGGCTGGTCTAGCCTGTTAGTCAAAGAGCCCTACCTTACCTATCCTAACCTTATAGTTATAAAATTCCCCTTTGTAGCCAAAATATTGTCGGCTTATCGCAAAAAGTAAAATTTTGTAGGAGACGCAAATAATATTTTTTTTGTTTCTTTGGTGAGTAATAGAATTATTTATTTCTTGTGGTTTCGTATCTTCGGAATCTGACTCGCTAGGAAGAAAACGATTTTTGACCCATGTAGAGTTTGAAAAGATCATAATGTATCTTACGCAGATAATGTTTTTTTGCGATAAGCCGACGATATTCAGTATTCTTTTTCTTGTCAAATGTTGCTGTTGGATGTTGGACTGTGTAATTTTCACAGTCAAGGTCATGGTCAAAGAAATATCACGAACTTTGTATCTCTTTTCCTGATACTGGTGGGTGAGATCTGCCGGAGTAGTGAAATCCCATACAAACGAAGTTTCGCTTTTATTCCTAAACAGTAAAACCAAACTTAACCAAACTTCGTACACATGACCAAATGCATCATATCTATGATTCTACTTACGTTTGGTTTGAAAATATTAAAAATAAACTAAATAAGACCGAAAATACAATTTTGTGTGAACAGTCTAAAATTATATTCTCTTTATATTTTGTACTTGGTTAATATTTTCAAACCAGACCTATTTAGAAACATTGCTATGTTGCATTTGAGTATGTGTACAGACTTTGGTTAAGTTTGATTATACGTTTAGGAATAATAGCGAAAATACGTTTGTATGGAATTTCGCTACTCCGGCAGACCCTTAAGTAAGGCATAAGCACATAAAGTAATCTCTTCTTTGCCATTTTGTAGACCGATCCACTATTGTAGACTTGTTCAAAAATCCCTGAATGGGATCGAACTAGAACTCGACTCTAGAGGAACAATTTAACTAAAGGGCGTAAGATCTATAAAACTGCCAATACTAAAACTAGTTATTCCATAGTATGGACCTGTTAATTCGTGTGTAGTTTTAGAAAAATAATAAAATAAATATTCAGTCGGTACAAAGTTTCAGAACATGCTACATAATCTGTGGCTACGCCGTAGCATTTTCGTAGCATCATATTATTACCCCCAAAGTGCTATAAATATGGGTTTGTTTAAGTACTAGTGACCGATACGTAACTGTAGGTATGTGTTCTAGGTAGTAACAAACAATTTGTCTTCAAAAAACGTAGATCGGATTTGTCTTTTTCAAGCTCTCACGGTTATCAACATCATTATGATTGAATACAGGACATTTACCGTGGTTTTACCGCTCGCAAGTTCTCAGTCACTGCGTGATCATAACGCATGCGCATGAAACTGCGTCAAAATACGGGACAGTCATACAAAAATGGAAAACCACGGTAAATTTCCCGTTTTTAATCATTATAATAGATCGGATTTGCAACAAATTCCTGTAAGGCAACTCCAAGTTGAATGACTGTAGCACTTTCGCTTTTTATTAATTTGCTGTTCTAATACCTTACAGATCGGCATTTCTTCGATACCTATTTGTTAGCTCGTGCGTGGTCATTTACCTTTGCAGTGCATCAGCTAAATATTCATCAATAGACAGTTTTTTCATTGCGGATTTCGACAATATAATACCGGGTGTAAAGGACAGCGTCCCGCAAACTGATATGGGTTGCTCAGTCAACGACACTGTTTGTGGAACGCTGTCCCTTACAATCCGTATTTTTTTAGGAGAAATGTTTGTTCTCAAGTAATAGTACCTATACCGTACACCTCTTAATGTGTCGGTCACTTGTAAAAGGTCTCCCGACGATGGTTCAGTGTTCATCCTTTATGTGGTATCTGACAATAGTATATTAAAATTAAATTAAATGTACCTCAATATTTACATATTTCGGTAGAGCAGAGCATTGAAGGTTAATGAATTACACAAAGCACAAAAGTTGCACAAATACATAGAATTTGGTATTTATTATAGTTATCTACTTTGCACAAATTGTTGTTAATTTACTGTTGTAAACGAGTGATTAGTTGTAATTTTGAAATAGAAATCGTCCAAATCAATAAATAATTAAGAACTTCTTGTTACAAGATAATTACTCAATTTTAAAATATGTTCAGTTTCCTGATATGTAAGATATTTACCCCACGAAAGCTTTTCTTGCATTATTTTTTATTGGAATGTATTTCAAAAATCGTTGTGTTCAGATATTCTTTATAATTTGATACTTCTTCTGGTATTCTTCTGGTGCACGATCATTTAATTATATAATTTATAATTAATTAAGTTACGTCTTCCTGCTCATGTAATTTTTTTTTATTAACATTTTATGTAGTTTTTGTGTTCTTTTTTTTCATAAGAGTAAGATATTTTACTATACGATATAATATAACACTATTCTATTATACACGAATATAGAAAAACTGTTGTTTTTGTAGAATGTTTACACTATCACTGTGCTGGTCACGATTATACTTTATATATATACATAGTTATATTGTATAACAATGATTATTAATAATTGTTATTATTATTAGATAATAATATAAACATTAGCTGCAGTGCTATAATGCGCACGGTAGGTACACTTCAATTTGCCTTCACATGTTGCATACTTCACTGTGATTCATGCCTGTCATTTTCCGTTGTGAAGTGCGCAACGAAAGAGATAGCCATGCAGCAGGCCTATGATGCGCACTGTAGACTTTTGTCTACACATTATATCTTTAGTTGCGCACTTTACAACGGAAAATAACAGCCATAAATGATAGTGAAGTATACAACACGTGACGACAAATCGAAGTGTACAGTGCGCCTCATAGCCCTGCTAGTCTGTGTTAGATGTGTAGACGTTGTTGAGATTGTAATCGAATGTATACATTTAATAAATAAATACTTTAGAAATAATGTCGTTATTATTAATGTTACCGAAATATATGCCCCAATTCAGATACCTACTATACTAAGATATCGTACCGTGAATCAAAGACCGCCGCATTTGCAAAATCGTTACTTTTCTGTAGAGGCGTTTAAAGTTTGAGACATTGAATTTCCCTCATAACCTGGTGGAAAAATTCGGCAATATTCTCAAATTACTGTAGTGCACTGCATGTGTAACTAGTGAAAGATTTCTATATTAAATTTTAAAATAAAATTAATATTTTAGGAAATCCTAGGTCGCATAGGTGCATGTACGGCGTTATTATATGAAAATCGTGTTGTAGCATGTGCACGTGGGACGTTTTTACTTGGAAAATCTAAATATTTTATATTTACTTACGTAATTTTACAAGGAATTTATTCACATAATTTATATATATTCATTATTGCGTACAAAAAAAATACAATAAATAAACAATATTAAATTTAGTTCACAAAGGTGAGCTTATCTCTATAATAATTTATGTCAGAAGTAACAATGCAACATACATACATAATTATAATGTGTATGTGTGTATAAGTGTTTCACTAACTACGACCAACTTATTCGCAGAATTTCGTTTAAGAACGCCGCATGTTAATATGCAACAGGAAAATATCGATATTTGTTTGCGGGTTCAAGGTTTAAGTATGGATCGTCTTCCTAGCGAGTGGAATCTCAAGCTTATAACGCTTTTAAACGAAAAAGGAAATCAGACGCGACGTTTAAAACAAAAAATATCTCGGAAATAACTGAACAGAAAAATACAAATATATTTTTATAGAATGTAGGGTATCAATACGCTTTGATGAAATAAAAACATTGTCGTCGGATCTTCATAGCGTTCTTCGATTAACGGTACGGTATACAATGGGGTATATGCACACGAAAGGATATGAACCAGCCCATGAAACTGAACAACTTTCCCAAAGGAACATAGGTCAAAGTAAGGAAATAAAAAGTTTGACCTTCCATACATAATGCATCAGCTGATAGCTCGTGTAGTACGGGAGTCAATTTATTTGAAAGTTGTTCAGTTCCATGAGCTGGTTCATATCTTTTCGGGTGCATATATCCTTTTTGTTACACGTTGTATAGATAACC
The DNA here is from genome assembly GCA_949820665.1 of Scrobipalpa costella. Classification (NCBI taxonomy): domain Eukaryota; kingdom Metazoa; phylum Arthropoda; class Insecta; order Lepidoptera; family Gelechiidae; genus Scrobipalpa; species Scrobipalpa costella. The sequence continues at coordinate 467,832 of OX463311.1, forward strand.
AAGAAACAAATAACATAATTTACTCATTATAACATGTTAAACAAAAAGCGATTCAATTCATACATACATATAATCACGCTTTTATCCCTAATAAGGTAGGCAGAGCGTAAACGACCTAAACGAAGGTCGTTCCGCCAAGTTTTGAAGTTATTTAAGATCAATTTGTAGGTATATTACTGTAGTGAAAGGTTTCTTCCATGCTGGCCTGGGAGCGAGAGAAAAACATAGAGTGTGCCAGCTGCTTTTCCTCCCGGGCATGCTGTAAAAACCAGCTTAGGGATCCGAGGGTTTCTGTATATTGCAATTTTGGCGATGGACTGACAACCTGTCACTCCAGCAATATGCCTACAAATTTAAATATCCCTCAAAACTTTGTCAGATGTGGCGAAACGACCTTTGTTTGGGTCGTTTACGCTCTGCCTACCCCATTAGGGATAAAGGCGTGATTGTATATATGTATGTATTTGAAAGGTTGTCAGTCCATCGTCTAAAATCCAATATACTGAAAACTTTGGATCCCTTAGCTGGCTTTTACAGCATGCCCGGGAGGAAATGCAGCTGGCATATTCTATGTTTATCTCTCGCTCCCAGTCCAGCATGGAAGTACTGGTCAGTATTGAATCGGTTTCTTTATTATTAAGAAATTGTTTAGTATACTTAGATCAGCTTATCTTCCATGCTGGACTGGGAGAGATAGAAAAACATAGAATGTTCCAGCTGCCCTTCCTCCCGCGCATGCTGTAGAAGTCAGCAAAAGGGACTCGAGGGATACAGTGTATTGTAATTTAGGCGATGGGCTGACAACCTGTCACTATAGGAATACACATTACAATCCAAAATTGCCCTCAATTTTTGTCAGACGTGGCGAAAGCGCCTTTTACGAGGCGTTTAACGCTCTGCCTACCCCGTAAGGGGTTAAGGCGTGATTTTATGTATGTATGTATGTACTTAGATCAGTAGTAAAGTAACATCATATCACGTAGCTCTCCAGAGAGGAAATTGAGTAAAAAATATAGAAACATTCGCTGGTCATCTCATAAAAAACTTACAATAGTAACTGCGGCCAAGTGGGAATGGTAAAATCAATATTAGAGTATTAAAGTGGAGTCGAGGCAGACAGACGGGCGCCTCCGCCCCATGTTTGTCGCTCCGAGATGCCACAGAGCGGGAGCACCTAGTTGCCAAGTATACGAAGGATATACTCAAGCTCGTATTTTAACTCAAACTTGAGAGCAATAGTAAGTACGGACTTGACAGGCCAGTTTGTACTGAAATGACATTTCTGATACGCCCTTTTCATCGCCTCTATTCTCAAAACAACTATATCAAAAAAAACTTCTTTTTCATCGTACTTATTTAATAAAAGCATGGCAAAGAAACCGAATGTTTTATTTTGTGACAAAAAAAAATTACGCTCTAATCACCCCATAAAGTGTATTGGGGTGATGATATGTTATTTTTGAAAAAAAATAAAAATAAAAATATTACATACATACATATTGTCACGCCTTTATCCCTAATGGAGTAGGCAGAGCGTCCACGACCTAAACAAAGGTCGTTCCGCCACGTCTGACAGTTTTGAGGGTTATTTAAGATAGATTTGTAGGTATATTGCTGTAGTGACAGGTTGTCAGTCCATCGCCTAAATTGCAATATACTGAAACCCTCGGGTCCCTTAGCAGATTTTTACAGCATGCCCGGGAGGAAATGCAGCTAGTCACTTTTTATGTTTTTCTCTCGCTTCTAGTCCAGCATTGAAGAATACTACATTTTTATATGGTTAAAGTTGAGAAATCCCTCAGAAAATCCCTACAGGTTTATGCGAGACGTATGTATCAGTGACTCGTAGAGTTGGATGTACGAAACCGGTGAGATTTCGTAATACATCTAACAATCTATGATGAGTAGTAATCTGTGTGATCTAGTTGGATAAGTTTTGGCAAGTGCACGCATGTCTGTCTCTGGGCGGCGGCCAACACTGATTGAAACAGTAGACTAGAGAGCACTGCTATATAGCAAGCTGTTGATGCTCTGCCTACCCCGTAGCCCTGTGTGCTCTAGCTGTCTCTGGGCGGCGGCCAACACTGATTGAAACAGTAGACTAGAGAGCACTGCTATATAGCAAGCTGTTGATGCTCTGCCTACCCCGTAGCTCTGTGTGCTCTAGCTGTCTTTGGGCGGCGGCCAACACTGATTGAAACAGTAGTCTAGAGAGCACTGCTATATAGCAAGCTGTTGATGCTCTGCCTACCCCGTAGCCCTGTGTGCTCTAGCTGTCTCTGGGCGGCGGCCAACACTGATTGAAACAGTAGACTATAGAGAGCACTGCTATATAGCAAGCTGTTGATGCTCTGCCTACCCCGTAGCCCTGTGTGCTCTAGCTGTCTCTGGGCGGCGGCCAACACTGATTGAAACAGTAGACTAGAGAGCACTGCTATATAGCAAGCTGTTGATGCTCTGCCTACCCCGTAGCCCTGTGTGCTTTAGCTGTCTCTGGGCGGCGGCCAACACTGATTGAAACAGTAGACTAGAGAGCACTGCTATATAGCAAGCTGTTGATGCTCTGCCTACCCCGTAGCCCTGTGTGCTTTAGCTGTCTCTGGGCGGCGGCCAACACTGATTGAAACAGTAGACTAGAGAGCACTGCTATATAGCAAGCTGTTGATGCTCTGCCTACCCCGTAGCGCTGTGTGCTCTTGCTGTCTCTGGGCGGCGGCCAACACTGATTGAAACAGTAGACTAGAGAGCACTGCTATATAGCAAGCTGTTGATGCTCTGCCTACCCCGTAGCCCTGTGTGCTCTAGCTGTCTCTGGGCGGCGGCCAACACTGATTGAAACAGTAGACTAGAGAGCACTGCTATATAGCAAGCTGTTGATGCTCTGCCTACCCCGTAGCGCTGTGTGCTCTAGCTGTCTCTGGGCGGCGGCCAACACTGATTGAAACAGTAGACTAGAGAGCACTGCTATATAGCAAGCTGTTGATGCTCTGCCTACCCCGTAGCGCTGTGTGCTCTAGCTGTCTCTGGGCGGCGGCCAACACTGATTGAAACAGTAGACTAGAGAGCACTGCTATATAGCAAGCTGTTGATGCTCTGCCTACCCCGTAGCCCTGTGTGCTCTATCTGTCTCTGGGCGGCGGCCAACACTGATTGAAACAGTAGACTAGAGAGCACTGCTATATAGCAAGCTGTTGATGCTCTGCCTACCCCGTAGCCCTGTGTGCTCTAGCTGTCTCTGGGCGGCGGCCAACACTGATTGAAACAGTAGACTAGAGAGCACTGCTATATAGCAAGCTGTTGATGCTCTGCCTACCCCGTAGCTCTGTGTGCTCTAGCTGTCTCTGGGCGGCGGCCAACACTGATTGAAACAGTAGACTAGAGAGCACTGCTATATAGCAAGCTGTTGATGCTCTGCCTACCCCGTAGCCCTGTGTGCTTTAGCTGTCTCTGGGCGGCGGCCAACACTGATTGAAACAGTAGACTAGAGAGCACTGCTATATAGCAAGCTGTTGATGCTCTGCCTACCCCGTAGCGCTGTGTGCTCTAGCTGTCTCTGGGCGGCGGCCAACACTGATTGAAACAGTAGACTAGAGAGCACTGCTATATAGCAAGCTGTTGATGCTCTGCCTACCCCGTAGCTCTGTGTGCTCTAGCTGTCTCTGGGCGGCGGCCAACACTGATTGAAACAGTAGACTAGAGAGCACTGCTATATAGCAAGCTGTTGATGCTCTGCCTACCCCGTAGCCCTGTGTGCTCTATCTGTCTCTGGGCGGCGGCCAACACTGATTGAAACAGTAGACTAGAGAGCACTGCTATATAGCAAGCTGTTGATGCTCTGCCTACCCCGTAGCTCTGTGTGCTCTAGCTGTCTCTGGGCGGCGGCCAACACTGATTGAAACAGTAGACTAGAGAGCACTGCTATATAGCAAGCTGTTGATGCTCTGCCTACCCCGTAGCTCTGTGTGCTCTAGCTGTCTCTGGGCGGCGGCCAACACTGATTGAAACAGTAGACTAGAGAGCACTGCTATATAGCAAGCTGTTGATGCTCTGCCTACCCCGTAGCTCTGTGTGCTTTAGCTGTCTCTGGGCGGCGGCCAACACTGATTGAAACAGTAGACTAGAGAGCACTGCTATATAGCAAGCTGTTGATGCTCTGCCTACCCCGTAGCTCTGTGTGCTCTTGCTGTCTTTGGGCGGCGGCCAACACTGATTGAAACAGTAGACTATAGAGCACTGCTATATAGCAAGCTGTTGATGCTCTGCCTACCCCGTAGCTCTGTGTGCTCTAGCTGTCTCTGGGCGGCGGCCAACACTGATTGAAACAGTAGACTATAGAGCACTGCTATATAGCAACCTGTTGATGCTCTGCCTACCCCGTAGCTCTGTGTGCTCTAGCTGTCTCTGGGCGGCGGCCAACACTGATTGAAACAGTAGACTATAGAGCACTGCTATATAGCAAGCTGTTGATGCTCTGCCTACCCCGTAGCCCTGTGTGCTCTAGCTGTCTCTGGGCGGCGGCCAACACTGATTGAAACAGTAGACTATAGAGAGCACTGCTATATAGCAAGCTGTTGATGCTCTGCCTACCCCGTAGCTCTGTGTGCTCTAGCTGTCTCTGGGCGGCGGCCAACACTGATTGAAACAGTAGACTATAGAGCACTGCTATATAGCAACCTGTTGATGCTCTGCCTACCCCGTAGCTCTGTGTGCTCTAGCTGTCTCTGGGCGGCGGCCAACACTGATTGAAACAGTAGACTATAGAGAGCACTGCTATATAGCAAGCTGTTGATGCTCTGCCTACCCCGTAGCCCTGTGTGGTCTAGCTGTCTTTGGGCGGCGGCCAACACTGATTGACACAGTAGACTAGAGAGCACTGCTATATAGCAAGCTGTTGATGCTCTGCCTACCCCGTAGCCCTGTGTGCTCTAGCTGTCTTTGGGCGGCGGCCAACACTGATTGAAACAGTAGACTAGAGAGCACTGCTATATAGCAAGCTGTTGATGCTCTGCCTACCCCGTAGCCCTGTGTGCTCTAGCTGTCTCTGGGCGGCGGCCAACACTGATTGAAACAGTAGACTAGAGAGCACTGCTATATAGCAAGCTGTTGATGCTCTGCCTACCCCGTAGCCCTGTGTGCTCTAGCTGTCTCTGGGCGGCGGCCAACACTGATTGAAACAGTAGACTAGAGAGCACTGCTATATAGCAAGCTGTTGATGCTCTGCCTACCCCGTAGCCCTGTGTGCTCTAGCTGTCTCTGGGCGGCGGCCAACACTGATTGAAACAGTAGACTAGAGAGCACTGCTATATAGCAAGCTGTTGATGCTCTGCCTACCCCGTAGCCCTGTGTGCTCTAGCTGTCTCTGGGCGGCGGCCAACACTGATTCACACAGTAGAGTCTAGAGAGCACTGCTATATAGCAAGCTGTTGGTGCTCTGCCTACCCCGTAGCCCTGTGTGCTCTAGCTGTCTCTGGGCGGCGGCCAACACTGATTGAAACAGTAGACTAGAGAGCACTGCTATATAGCAAGCTGTTGATGCTCTGCCTACCCCGTAGCCCTGTGTGCTCTATCTGTCTCTGGGCGGCGGCCAACACTGATTGAAACAGTAGACTAGAGAGCACTGCTATATAGCAAGCTGTTGATGCTCTGCCTACCCCGTAGCCCTGTGTGCTCTATCTGTCTCTGGGCGGCGGCCAACACTGATTGAAACAGTAGACTAGAGAGCACTGCTATATAGCAAGCTGTTGATGCTCTGCCTAACCCGTAGCCCTGTGTGCTCTAGCTGTCTCTGGGCGGCGGCCAACACTGATTGAAACAGTAGACTATAGAGAGCACTGCTATATAGCAAGCTGTTGATGCTCTGCCTACCCCGTAGCCCTGTGTGGTCTAGCTGTCTTTGGGCGGCGGCCAACACTGATTGACACAGTAGAGTCTAGAGAGCACTGCTATATAGCAAGCTGTTGATGCTCTGCCTACCCCGTAGCCCTGTGTGCTCTAGCTGTCTTTGGGCGGCGGCCAACACTGATTGAAACAGTAGACTAGAGAGCACTGCTATATAGCAAGCTGTTGATGCTCTGCCTACCCCGTAGCCCTGTGTGCTCTATCTGTCTCTGGGCGGCGGCCAACACTGATTGAAACAGTAGACTAGAGAGCACTGCTATATAGCAAGCTGTTGATGCTCTGCCTAACCCGTAGCCCTGTGTGCTCTAGCTGTCTCTGGGCGGCGGCCAACACTGATTGAAACAGTAGACTAGAGAGCACTGCTATATAGCAAGCTGTTGATGCTCTGCCTACCCCGTAGCCCTGTGTGCTCTAGCTGTCTCTGGGCGGCGGCCAACACTGATTGAAACAGTAGACTAGAGAGCACTGCTATATAGCAAGCTGTTGATGCTCTGCCTACCCCGTAGCCCTGTGTGCTCTAGCTGTCTCTGGGCGGCGGCCAACACTGATTGAAACAGTAGACTAGAGAGCACTGCTATATAGCAAGCTGTTGATGCTCTGCCTACCCCGTAGCCCTGTGTGCTCTAGCTGTCTCTGGGCGGCGGCCAACACTGATTGAAACAGTAGACTAGAGAGCACTGCTATATAGCAAGCTGTTGATGCTCTGCCTACCCCGTAGCCCTGTGTGCTCTAGCTGTCTCTGGGCGGCGGCCAACACTGATTGAAACAGTAGACTAGAGAGCACTGCTATATAGCAAGCTGTTGATGCTCTGCCTACCCCGTAGCCCTGTGTGCTCTAGCTGTCTCTGGGCGGCGGCCAACACTGATTGAAACAGTAGACTAGAGAGCACTGCTATATAGCAAGCTGTTGATGCTCTGCCTACCCCGTAGCTCTGTGTGCTCTTGCTGTCTTTGGGCGGCGGCCAACACTGATTGAAACAGTAGACTAGAGAGCACTGCTATATAGCAAGCTGTTGATGCTCTGCCTACCCCGTAGCCCTGTGTGCTCTATCTGTCTCTGGGCGGCGGCCAACACTGATTGAAACAGTAGACTAGAGAGCACTGCTATATAGCAAGCTGTTGATGCTCTGCCTACCCCGTAGCCCTGTGTGCTCTTGCTGTCTTTGGGCGGCGGCCAACACTGATTGAAACAGTAGACTAGAGAGCACTGCTATATAGCAAGCTGTTGATGCTCTGCCTACCCCGTAGCCCTGTGTGCTCTAGCTGTCTCTGGGCGGCGGCCAACACTGATTGAAACAGTAGACTAGAGAGCACTGCTATATAGCAAGCTGTTGATGCTCTGCCTACCCCGTAGCCCTGTGTGCTTTAGCTGTCTCTGGGCGGCGGCCAACACTGATTGAAACAGTAGACTAGAGAGCACTGCTATATAGCAAGCTGTTGATGCTCTGCCTACCCCGTAGCTCTGTGTGCTCTAGCTGTCTTTGGGCGGCGGCCAACACTGATTGAAACAGTAGACTAGAGAGCACTGCTATATAGCAAGCTGTTGATGCTCTGCCTACCCCGTAGCGCTGTGTGCTCTTGCTGTCTTTGGGCGGCGGCCAACACTGATTGAAACAGTAGACTAGAGAGCACTGCTATATAGCAAGCTGTTGATGCTCTGCCTACCCCGTAGCCCTGTGTGCTCTAGCTGTCTCTGGGCGGCGGCCAACACTGATTGAAACAGTAGACTAGAGAGCACTGCTATATAGCAAGCTGTTGATGCTCTGCCTACCCCGTAGCCCTGTGTGCTCTAGCTGTCTCTGGGCGGCGGCCAACACTGATTGAAACAGTAGACTAGAGAGCACTGCTATATAGCAAGCTGTTGATGCTCTGCCTACCCCGTAGCTCTGTGTGCTCTTGCTGTCTTTGGGCGGCGGCCAACACTGATTGAAACAGTAGACTAGAGAGCACTGCTATATAGCAAGCTGTTGATGCTCTGCCTACCCCGTAGCCCTGTGTGCTCTATCTGTCTCTGGGCGGCGGCCAACACTGATTGAAACAGTAGACTAGAGAGCACTGCTATATAGCAAGCTGTTGATGCTCTGCCTACCCCGTAGCCCTGTGTGCTCTTGCTGTCTTTGGGCGGCGGCCAACACTGATTGAAACAGTAGACTAGAGAGCACTGCTATATAGCAAGCTGTTGATGCTCTGCCTACCCCGTAGCCCTGTGTGCTCTAGCTGTCTCTGGGCGGCGGCCAACACTGATTGAAACAGTAGACTAGAGAGCACTGCTATATAGCAAGCTGTTGATGCTCTGCCTACCCCGTAGCCCTGTGTGCTTTAGCTGTCTCTGGGCGGCGGCCAACACTGATTGAAACAGTAGACTAGAGAGCACTGCTATATAGCAAGCTGTTGATGCTCTGCCTACCCCGTAGCCCTGTGTGCTTTAGCTGTCTCTGGGCGGCGGCCAACACTGATTGAAACAGTAGACTAGAGAGCACTGCTATATAGCAAGCTGTTGATGCTCTGCCTACCCCGTAGCTCTGTGTGCTCTAGCTGTCTTTGGGCGGCGGCCAACACTAAGCACTTGCATTATGAGATGAGACTTAACTGGATTGTGTTTGTTCAAAACGTACAATCAAAATCCAAATACGGCGTGTAAGGGACAGCGTACAGGAAACTGAGAGGCATTGCTCAGTCTACGAAACTGAACAACTATCACCAAAAAAAATTAATTAAAAAAACTACATTTCTGTACAAAACGACCACCTTTATTAGATATTTTGTATGGGAAAGCCTTTGTTTTAATTTCCTGAAAGAATTTCCTGCTGACGCTGTTCAGTTTCATTGACTGGGCAACCCCTTTCAGTTATTTGCACGCTGTCCCTTACATCCGGTATACCGACGTATAAATAATTTGGAATCATATAAATAAAGGAGAATGGTGCAATGCAAAATCTAGGAACATTAAGGCTCGTATTTATGAAGAGATATCAAACTTAAGAGCAATATTAAGTATGGATTTGACACGCCAGTTTGTACTGAAATGACATTTCTGCTACGAACTCAAACTCGCTGTCTGGCTGAGAAGATTATAAATACGGCCCTAAAATTCGAAAAATAATTGTGCCGATTACCCACTACGAAATATAAAAAAATTGGTTTCCATATTTCTTGATTTAAACATAAACTGTGATCATGTACTTTTCACAATCAAAAAGTGGCTCTTGATAATTCTAAAGAGGACCTAAAAGTTGAACATACATACATAGAATCACGTCTTTATCCCTAACAGTTATTAAACTTTTATAAGACCTATTCACCTCTAAAAATTACGGTTCGACCTTCTTTAGAGGTCACCTATTACCCTATATTATACTAATTTTGACCTAGTCGTCTATAGCTCGTATTTATAAAGCTATCGAAAGATTAAGAGTAATATTAAGTATTGATTTGACAGGTCCTTTTGTACTGAAATGACATTTCTTATACGGACTCCAACTAGCTGTCAGTCTCAAGTGTTGTTTTTAATTCCGGGCTTAAGTGCTGAGCGCTCAATTAGAAGGTCTTGGGTTTGATTCCAATTAGAGACTTAAAGAGTTGCTAAACTGTCGTGCCTGAACTGTAACAACATACATATAATCACGCCCTTGTCCCTAAGGGGGTAGAGCGGAAACGTCCTAAAAAAAAGGTCGTTTCGCCACGACTGACAAAGTTTAGAGGGTTATTTAAGATAGATTTGTAGGTATATTGCTGTAGTGACAGGTTGTCAACCCAACGCCTAAATTGCAATATACTGAAACCCTCGGATCCCTTAGCTGGTTTTTACATCATGCCCGTTAGGAAATGCTCCTGGCACATTCTATGTTTTTCTCTCGCTCTCAGGTCAGCATGGAAGAAACAAACAAAGTAATAATAATATCTGACTAGCAGATCCCGCTCATACGCGCGGAGAAACGTTTCCAGTTTGTTCGAATCTGCAGTGCAAATATATACAAATTGGGCGAACGAAATCGCGAGCACAACTATATCAATATATGTGAGTTCTTCGTGGAAATCGAACCCATGACCTCTGACTCGTGAGGCCGCGGCTCGAACCACTATACTACAGATACAGTTAAGTATCTGTGATTGTAATGTTTCACACACACTTGGTAGCAGTGGCGAAGGGTCCATACAAGCCGTGTCCCGTCGCTCTTCCCTTTCAAGAATTCTCCTCCACCAAATCCAGAATTACGTTGAAACTATAAAGTACTTGAATGATTCTTTTTCCTTTGGCTTACCCTCGATGGAATTGCAGCCTTCGCCTCTGCTTGGTAGCATTAAGAAGAAAAAAACGAAACACGGTGTAAAGCTTTTGCTACGTAATCGTAGCTTCTCGTAGCGAAACGCTACGAACGCTACATATATACGATAAGATTCGGGAAGATAACTGTCTGGCACATTCTAGCTTTAAATCTTTAATTGATCTAAGTAGTATAATAAAGTAGTAACGGGGCGGTCTTTCTGATTGAGTATGTGTTAGTTTTTAAGTTTGACGTTGTGATTAGTTTATTGTGACATTTTGTAATTGTTTAGAATAGAATAGAAAATTTGTTTGTTAATAAATATTAGTAGTATAATAGATAATTTACCTAGAAAAATCTGGTCAAAGTAAATAATTGTCTGCCCTTCGTTCAGCCCACACTAAGTGAAATAATACCGTTAGGTGCCTAGCTATATTGCTACGAAAACTTGTAAGAAAATCTTTCTAGGTCATAAATATTAAACCTAATTCTATTAATAGCCTACATAAGCGAGGTAGAGTTTCTAGGACTTGTTACGAATATCAGATGGCGGGGGTCAAATAATAATACTTCAAAAAAAATATAAATTTATTTAAACTGAACAACTTTCAACGGGTAATTCTTTCAGGAGATAAAAAAAATAACCTTCCTATACTAAATGAACAGCTTGATCAGATAATTTGTATGGAAAACCAAGTTTATTTTCACTTCCTGAAAATATATTGCTGGTAGTTGTTTAGTTTAGTTGACTGAACAACCCCTATCAGTGTGCGTGTGCTGTCCCTTACATCCCGTATAATATTTTTGCTAAATTTTCCTCAATTCTTAGAATTTGTTTTATAATTGGATAACTTTAAATGTCATCCTCTTTTAGAATATAAAATCGATGTTATAAATAACATAATAACTCGTTCTTCCATGCTGGACTGGGAGAGATAGAAAATGAGCTTGAATACTTTTAAGACTAAGCTAAAAAAATGGTTAACGGAGAAAGCATTCTATAGCCACGCAGAATTCATTGACACTAAGCATTGACATATTACATACATTGATTATTATGACTTGTTATATGATGATGATGATGACATCTTATTTTGTATTTAAATCTTCGAATTGAATTTTGAATTTTATTACTTATATTTTTGACATTGTTTTATTTTTTTATTTTTTACTTTTGACATGTAGTGTGTACAAATTGTAAATCGGATTTATTTTTTTGACATGTAATGTATATTATGAATAAAAATGATTATGATTATTATGATTATGATTAAAACATAGAATGTTCCAGCTGCCCTTCCTCCCGGGCATGCTGTTGAAGTCAGCAAAAGGGACTCGAGGGTTACAGTGTATTGTAATTTAGGCGATGGGCTGACAACCTGTCACTATAGCAATACATATTACAATCTAAAATTGCCCTCAATTTTTGTCAGACGTGGCGAAAGCGCCTTTTACGAGGCGTTAAACGCTCTGCCTACCCCGTAAGGGATAAAGGCGTGATTTATGTATGTATGTATGTAACTCGATATATTTCTATCGCCTCCAGTTTCAATGTGGTAAAATTCCGAGGGTAAAATATTATGCACTATTTATTAAAAACATTATTTTTCTTCTTCTTCTTAGCGAGTGGATTCTCAAGTCGAACAACGACCCGAAGAACCCTGGTGTCAGAGTTTTCAAACCGCCTAGTAGCACAGCTATTAGGCGTCTGACATGGTTTGAGTAACACCCACTATCAAAGACAGTGAATCCTTTAATTGTTTGGACAATCAGGTGATTCAGCCTGCAATGTAACTAAATAGGTAACCAAACTGGAGAAAACATCATAAAGTAATAAATTGACAAATATCAACTTTGTGTCTCCCCCCCGGGAATCGAACCCAGAACCTCCGGATCGTAAGTTCATGGCTCTGACCACTAGACCACGGAGGCAGTTATATTATTTTTCTTTTGATTGTATTGTGTCGATTGATTTATATGATTCATAAGGTAGTTTTCTTCCGTGCCAAACCGGGAATGAGAGAAAACATAGAATGTTCCAGCTTCATTTTCTCCCTGGCATGCTGTAAAAACCAGCTAAGGGATCAGAGGGTTTCAGTATATTGCAATTTAGGCGACGGGCTGATAACCTGTCACTACAGCAATATACCTACAAATCTATCTTAAATAAACCTGAACTCCTGAACTCTGCATTCTGGCCGATGGGGTTCGTATTTCGACGCTACAGACCTCCTGCCGTCGTCCATACGTCGAAGTAGTATTTAAGTATTTATAAATATGTATGTTAGTCTGTAAGGTATATATTCTATGGGCCTCTGTTTATATTATTTAACATCTACTAATGTAAATATTGCCTGAAATAAAATAATTTATTATTATAACCCTCAAAACTTTGTCAGACGTGGTGGAACGACCTTTTGTTTAGGTCCTTTACGCTCTGCCTACCCTATTAGAGATAAAGGCGTGATTATATGTTTATGTATTTTGATATTGTTATGTACCTTTTAATAGATTTAATAACTTTAAGTACTCATAAACTAACAAATCTTTGCACATATCATATCAATGTTAAATAAACAACCGAAACGTATTTCGAATAAGGTTAAGTTTACCCATACGGGATCGCAAATTAGTTTCTATTTATAACAAGAAAAGTCTATCTTCGGAGATATCAATCTGTTAGTTGTAGAGTTTAGTAACTAAGGGTCTATCATACATATAATCATACCTGTATCCCTAATGGGGTAGGCAGAGCGTAAACGACCTAAACAAAGAGCGTTCCGCCGAAACTGACAAAGTGTTGAGGGTTATTTAAGATAGAACTGTAGGTATATTGCTGTGGTGACAGGTTGTCAGCCCATCGCCCAAATTGCAATATACAAAAATCCTCGGATCCCTTAGCTGGTTCTTAAAGCATGCCCGGGAGGAAATGCAGCTGGCACATTCTATGTTTTTCTTTCACTCCCAGTCCAACATGGAAAAATAATTAATAATATTTGGTACGATTTTGCAAAATCACGATAGGTTTGAAGATAAAATATCAGTTCCATGTCGGCAAGATGAAGGCCTCCGAACGCGGCTGCTCTGATTGATCTGATTGTAATGACGGACTGCTGCAAGCAAATAAACCAGCGTCGCCGCTCAGTCGCGCCTCTCCGTCTCTGCGAGTTGAGTTTATTCACTCACCCACCCTCCGGGCGACGACAAGATAATGTTACATTGCAAACAACAAGTCACAGAAAAAACATACATATATAAAATCACGCCTCTATCACCTTTAGGGAAGGCAGAACGTATAATACCTAAACAAAGGCCGTTCCGCAACGTCTGACAAGGTATTGAGGGTAATTTAAGATAGATTTCTTGGTATATTGCTGAAGTGACAGGTTGTTAGACCATCGCCTAAATTGCAGTATACAGAAACCCTCGGATCCGTTAGCTGGTTTTTACAGCATGCCCGGGAAGAAATACAGATGGCATATTCTTTGTTTTTCTCTCGCTCCCAGTCCAGCATAGAAGAGGTCAGAGAAAAAACATTGCCGAAATCTAAGCACGATTGGGATTCAAACACCCGATTCGACCTATTTATTTTAAACTGTGTCTTGCACGTCTCTTGAGTGAAACTCTCGTAATTTAAATTAATGGACAAGAACTTCAAAAGGACTGTCAATGAAAACTGCCCGTATTTATAAATCGAGCTCAAGATTGAGAGCAAGAGTAAGAGTAAGCAAGAGTATGGGTTTGACAGGCCGTTTTGTACTGAAATGACATTTCTGAAACGAACTTAAACGCGGTGTCACTCTTGAGAGCTGTTTATAAATACGGACCTATGAGTGCTTCGATGCATGTTTAACCATTTTCAGACAAATAGTGAATGTCACTCGTCAGGACCATTTCAGGTTGGATATGGAGTTGGCCAAAGAGAGAAGGTTGGAATGGAAATGCTGGTTTGAAACTGAATAACACAAGTTACTAACACTGAAGCGGGGTTTACAAGTAATTCCAAGTTTGTATTTGAATACTAATTTCTATCATTACCCAAAACTTATCTGGAAGAGATCCCTTGAAGTGATATGGCCGCTTTGCGCACATTTTTTTTTTTAAAGTTTGTCTAAACTGTACTCTTTATTAGTTTATATAGTTTGTGTCAGCTGCATTTCCTCCCGGGCATGCTGTACAAACCAGCTAAGGGTTCCAAGGGTTTTAGTATATAACAAATGTAGGCGATGGGCTGACATCCTGTCACTACAGCAATATACCTACAAATCTATCTTAAATAACTCTCGAAACTTTGTCAGACGTGGCGGAACGACCTTTGTTTAAGTCGTATACGCTTTGCCTACGCCATAAGGGTTAAAGGCGAGATTATATGTATGTAAATAGTTTATCTATCTAAGTTCATCCAGCCAGCAATGTAGACTGTCGTCACCTATTCATACCGCAGCCAGCCAGCACTCCGGGCTTTTCCACGCTATAAAAGGCGGGTTTCCTCGCTGCCTCGGCAGTCCTCGATGGAAACTCACGGGGGAAGGACGCGACGCCACACAGCAGTATGGACAACTTTTTACGACTTCTGCATGGAGATTTCCCGACTTGATTGAAGGTAAGGCTTCAGTTCCAAAGTTCATTTTATTTTCTAACTGAAATAATTTTATGATAACCTCGGTATTTAAATAGTTAACTATTGGTTTTTAAAGTATTAAGTTACTAAAGTTAGTCATCGTAATTGAGAAAATTCAAGGAATTTAAAACCAAAAGATAAAATATTTTAAGCACTTTTTTATTGTTCTATTCCCTGAATATGAAAAAGTATTTATTGGATTATTTAATTTTATTACAATCAGTTTGGATATGTCTGTAAAAATGACGAATAGATTTTAATTTTGCTCGTTTAATTTCTAGTTTTTATCAAGGGGTAGGTCAATCACTACAATCTAAAAGACTTTGGTGCATGATAGAGAAGAATTTCGTGAATGAATTAATCGTACTTATGGCTCGTATTTATAGAGCGATCTCAAGATTGAGAGCAATATTAAGTAAGGATTTGACAGGTCGTTTCTGATATGAACTCAAACTCGCTGTCATCCTTGAGAGCTGATATAAAAACGGGCCTATAACTACTACGTTAAAGCCCTACTAATCTGGTTTAGGTGTTAAATACCCTCTTTCTAAATACCAAAAGCTGATTATACTAATAGGTACAAACTGTAGCCGATTAGGGGCTTTGATCCGCCTGAGAAAAATACCAACACCTCATACGGCTTCTGTGTGACGGAAAATATCCTAAGCGGGGTAAAAAATAAAATTAATAAAACTTGTCGGTAAAATAAATAAACCGGCGGATACGCTTCCCCGCGGCCGACTAACTCAACGGGGGACTCCGAATGTCCCGAAACATTTTTTATTTTATTTTCGAAAGTGAGTGCCCGTTATTAAAATCTTTTTTTAGAATGTCTCACTTAAGTTTAAATAATTTGATTAAAACTTAATTAGTTAGAAGAACGGAAGACCAAGTTCAGGACCCGAAGAACCCTGGTGTTAAGACTTTTCTAGGTTTAAAAGTTCTCTCACATGATTTGTGTAAGTAATGGCCACAAGAAAATATCTCATTCCCGTAGGAAAATATGGATCTCT
This sequence comes from Scrobipalpa costella, assembly GCA_949820665.1. Taxonomy (NCBI): domain Eukaryota; kingdom Metazoa; phylum Arthropoda; class Insecta; order Lepidoptera; family Gelechiidae; genus Scrobipalpa; species Scrobipalpa costella. The sequence goes on from OX463311.1 coordinate 483,629, forward strand.
ATCGTTACGTAATTCGTAGCTAAGCGTGGCAAGATTAAATAATCAGGTTACACGTGTTTTTTTTAAATTACAATGTAATTCGTTGGAGTGTTAATGATTTGTTATCCTACTCCTATTTAAAATAAGTAAATAAATAGACACCTACTTCAATTATAAATATCACGGGTTCGAAGCCATTTAAATTCATTACTTGATTAGCATTCAAGATATTCTCTTCCTCTATATCTGCCTTTCCGTGAAAAAGATAGGCTTGTATTTATAAAGCAAAGCAAAGCAAAATATTTATCAAGATTAAGAGCGATAATATAATATATGGATTTGAGAGACGATTTTGTACTGAAATTACATTTCTGATACGAACTCAAACTCGCTGCCACTCTCAAGTCCTGTTTATAAATACGGGCCATAGAACCATCTATATAGCTTACCCGCAAAGGCGTGAATTTATGCTTGTACGCAGTGAGTCTTTCATGTTTGCCTTTGTGGTTTAATGTCCAAGCTTTGGGCCCGAAGGTCATGGGTTCAATTTCAAAAGTTTATATAAAGAACATTTATTTCATGAAAACAACAAGATACAAATAAAACTGTCACTTAAAACTAAACTTATCCTAATCAAATGGTCGATCTGGTCGATCCCGACGCTCGCTGCATTACCGCGTTGAATCGCTATGGCCAACCTTTGCACCAAGAAAGAGCCAGAGCGAGGGTCATCTCCTCTTTCTCTCAGTCGACTGCCTAGTTTATATTTGTCTTTTTATCACTTTGTAAGATTCTCCTCAATTTTGTTAAGATAATACAAGTTGAATTGCATAGCTGATAATTGTCAGTCAATATTCAGAAAAAAGATTCCTTGCTTCACAGGGCACGCACGTTGATCCGTCGGTAACGATCGCTATCTTTAAGTTTGTTCTTCGCAAAACCATGTCAGCGGTTTAAAACCACCAGCGAATTTACTAAGGTATGTCGACTCAACATGCTGGACTGGGAGCAAGATAAAAACATAGAATGAACCAGCTGCATTTCCTCCCGGGCATGCTGTAAAACCGGCTAAGGAGTCCAAGGGTTAGTATATTGCAATTTAGGCGAGAGGCCGACAACCTGTCACTACAGCAATATACCTACAAATCTATCTAATATAATTCTGGAAACTTTGTCAAACGTAGCGGAACGACCTTTGTTTAGGTAGTTTACACTCTGCCTACCCCATAAAGGCGCGATAATATGTATGTCGACTCAACAATCCACTCAAAATATTAGAAGTCGGTCTTTCACAAGATCACCTTGTGATCTATCATCTATGTCAACTATATACATAATTATCATTTAGATATTTGTATTTTATCCACACGGCTGAGTTCCCAGGGCACTGAATTATAAACCAGGCACATGTCGGACACGTGCTAGCCAAGTATTAGCAACTCATTATACTACGGGTACGGTCAGCAAATCAGTTTATTATAAAACTAACTTTTCTGGATCATAGTTTGACTCGCAGCGTAATGAGTTTCCCCGTTTTCTCGTATTTTAATTTTTGATATGAATGGTAAGCCAGTAAAACGTGTTTTAACAATTTTATTGAAGTTTGGAGAAAATTACAAATAAACAGAAATATTTTTGCATCTTTATAGCTGCCATTGCTATAGTTTAACCTAACCAAATTTTAGTTCTTAATATCGCCACCTAAACAGTTATGGCGGTCTAAGCACTATACTTATTTTACAAAAGAAAATGAGTCTGAAATTAGAGCTTTCTGATTTTCATAATAATTGTTTCTCCTTTTTAACTTAGAGAAGCACTTGAAAAAACGATTTTCGGGTCTTTTCCAAATGAGTTTTTCATTTTTTTTTAAAGAGACTGCCTCCGTGCTCTGGCGGTCAGAGCTATGGGCTCTCGACCCGTAGTTCCCGGGTTCAATTCCCGGGGTACTATCACTTTGTGTTGTTGTTTCTAGTTTGGTTAGGGCATTGCAGGCTGATCACCTGATTGTCCTCCTAACTGCCTCCGTGGTCTAGTGGCTAGTGCCATGGACTCCCGATCTGGAGGTCCTGGGTTCGATTCCCAGGGGGGAAACACAAAGTTGATATTTGAGAATTTATTACTTCGTGAATTTTTCGCCAGTTTGGTTAGGACATCGCAGGCTGAATCACCTGATTGTCCGAAAAGAAAAAAGATTTCCTGCTTCGGAGGGCACGTTAAGCCGTCGGTCCCGGTCGCTGTCTTTGATAGTGGTCGTTACTCAAACCATGTTAGAGGCCTGATAGTTGTACTACTAGGCGGTTTAGAAACTCTGACACCAGGGTTCATCGGGTCGATAGACTCGATACCCACTCGAAAGAAGAAGACCTGATTTTCCGAAAAGTAAGATGATCCATGCTGTCGGATGGGCATGAAAATAGTCGATCCTGCGCTTGATTTCCCATCATCAGTCTGTCCCATCAGAATAAGACATTAAAGGACTATAAAGTGCAGCTGTGTGTAGCGCAAACACTTGGGCACTAAAATCTAGTCCTACGCAGTTCGGCGATCTCTGGTAGATAAGCCGCCATCACCGAAAATCGGTGGGAGGACTATCATAGAGACGATTCGATCTTTCTGTACATGATCGTACGTTGGTCACGTGCTTGCAACAATTTAATTGCAACTCATTAGTCTTGGCGCACGATCAGCAAATTAGTTTATATAAAATTGTTGAACTAATTTGCTAACTAACTTCTACCAGAATTAATAGTTAGTTCTGCAATTGGACAACAATTGCATATATAAATGTAGCGTTTGCCTAAATTATGACTGATTATGATTGTGGTAGTCTTTATGCCGTGACTCCAGCGCTCAAAGAAAACATGAAACATACCCCAGCAGGGCAGAGAGGGGAAGAGTTTCACAAACATTTCTTGTTTTTAGATACACAAAACGCCGCTTGAAAAATGGCACCAAAAAAGCAAGGTCAGTCGCTATTTGACAAATCGAACTTTATTCTATAAACAGTAAAGTCCATATTAAAGCTTTAAGTAAACCACTGTACGGCCTTTTTACTCATAGTTATCGCCTTCTTTTATGTCATTCGCTATTTGACAAATCAAATTGTATTAAAATTTTTGGAGAAGAATTGTAGACAATCCCATTGTTTTATCAAAAGTAAAGTTGAGTCAAGCATATTCAGAAGCCTATAATTTACAGCTTGCTGTTTGATGCTGTCCTCCGGACACAAGTTTTTTTGTAAACGTTACCAGTTAAAACAAATTGTATATAATGGAATGTATAGTAAGCAACTTTCACTTAAGTTAATTGATGTACAGATACCTATCGAAACAAATTATCGAAACGTATTTCGGTTCTTATTATTAAAATATTTAATGAAAACAGACATCCGTGCGGAACAATGGAAATATACTTTTTAATTTGTTTGCATATCTAAATAGTTTTCGCATTCGCAGAAACTGTACGCTTAAAGGTGTTAATTTGCCTTACGTAACGGGAATTGTACTGCTGATGAAATGATCCAATTTATACATACATACATCTATAAACACGCCTTTATTCCAAATGGGGTAGACACAGCGTAAACGATCCAAGAAAAGGTCGTTCCGCCCCGTCTGACAAGTTTTGAGGGCAATCATTTTAGACTGAAATGTGTATCACTAATATCATTATAGTGACATTGAAACCCTCGAATCCCTTAGCTGGAATTGCAGCATTTTCGAGAGGAAATGCAGCTGGCCTATTCTATATATTTCTATCACTCCCAGTGCAGCATGGAAGTACTTATGCCAAGGCAAAGCCCAAGCAAAGCCCGAAAGTATTGTATGCTAGAAAATCCGCAAACTAGTAGGCTAGTTTGGCTTATAAACAAACTGATGAGGTCAGGTGGGCCGCACGCAAGCTGACCACCACAGGAAGCTGGCCCTCGTGACCTGGGCCAGCAGGCCACCAGCTTACTTACGGATAAGACAAATGCTTTAAAACCTATATAAACCATGCCTAGGCTAGATATATTCATTAAGGCATAGTCAAGGCGTCCAAAACTCCGAACAATACAATACAAAGCAAATATACAACGAGTAACATAAAGGGTATATGCAACGTGAAATGTTAGAATCTACCAATGAAACTGAGCAACTTTTCCTAAGGAACACAGGTCGAAATACGAAAAAAAAATTGTCTGCCCATACTAAATGCGCTATCAGCCGATGAATTTTGTATGGAAGGTCAACTCTTTTATTTTTTTCGTTTTTTAAACTAGGTAAAGTTGTTCAGTTTCATGGGTTCACATCTTTCTCGATGCGAATACCCTTTCTGTTACACGTTGTATACTACTTATTTATTTATACTTTATTGCACACACGAAAAGACATAACAAAGAAATCACAATTTTAAAAATCAGTGCAATTTAGGCGGCCTTATTGCTAGGGTAGCAATTTCTGTTAGGTAACCTTTGTTTGGGTATAGGAGTCGTTGAAGTAAAAGCGAAATAGGAATAGTACAGTACTAGTCTAATGTCTTTCTTAACACACACACACACACAATCACGCCTTTATCCCTAATGGGGTAGTCAGAGCGTAAAAGACCTAAACAAAGGTCGTTCCGCCACGTCTGACAAAGTTTTGAGGGTTATTTAAGATAGATTTGTAGGTATACTACTTTAGTGACAGGTTGTCAGCCCATCGCCTAAATTGCAATATACAGAAACCCCCTGAACCCTTAGCTGGTTTTTACATCATGCCCGGGAGGAAATGCAGCTGGCACATTCTATGTTTTTCTCTCGCTCCCAGTCCAGCATGGAAGATTTGTATACATGCTAACAAATTTGTATATATTGGTATATACATGCGTCGCGTCTTTGCGCGTCTCTCGTGTTTCGGTCCGTTATGCCGCAAGGCGGGTAGGACCATGGGTGGTTGGTGTATATTTTAGTCTAATGTCTCACGGGAGAAAATAACATTTAGCGACACTTGTCAGCCTCTTAAATTAATACAACAAAACATCCGATACCTTGGCTTGCTTTTAAATATTTGTTTTATCAGCATGAAACTTTATTATTTGGACATCGCAAAAAATTTTCGTTAGTAAACTGTGTTAATGGTATCTGTTTTATTCGACTAGCTACAACTTTTAGGCTTGTAATTATAAACAGCAATTGAAACTGACAGCTAGTTTGAGTTCGTATCAGAAACGTAATTTCAGTACAATGTGTCAAATACATACCTACTTAATATTGCTCACAATCTTGATATTGCTTTATAAATACGAGCCTTAATTACCTATATTTCCACGTTCAACTTTTCTATACACGTGTCTAAAATTTTGTTGCGACCCTGACAACTTGACTGGTGTATAAAAAGGCTATGTGCCTTGTTTAAAGGGAAGGTTCATTATGTCCTAAAAATAGGCCGTTGGGCTTATGGAGTCTCGTGTACTCTGACGACAGAGTTGCGTGAGGTTTGACATCAAGCTGATGGCAGGTTTTTGTGACCCAGCTGTTGGCCGTAACCTGGATGGAAATGGGAATGACTTGACAAATAAGTAGACCTTGCGAAATGTGTACAAATTGTCAGTCATTTGGTAGAGACACAACTTTATTAGGGGACGAGTAGTGTTGATGTACAATAACATTATGTAACAGAAAGGGTATATGCATCCGAAAGGATATGAACCATCACATGAAACTGAACAACTTTCCCAAAATAATATAGGTCGAAATAAGAAAAAACAAAAGTATTTCCTGCACGCGCTACCAGCTGACCTATGTTCCTTTGGGAAAGTTGTTCAGTTTTATATGATGGTTCATATCCTTTCGAATGCATATAGCCTTTCAGATACATAATGTTATTGTATATCAACACTACGTTGTATAGGAATAGGACAAGTAGGCTTGAAAAGAATACCAGCTGACTGTAAATACACACACACACACACACACACATAGTCACGCCTTTATCCCTAATGGGATAGGCAGAGCGTAAACGACCAAAACAAAGGTCGTTCCGCCACGTCTGACATAGTTTTGAGGGTTATTTAAGATAGATTTGTAGGTATATTGCTGTATTGACAGGTTGTCAGCCCATCGCCTAAATTGCAATATACTGAATCCCTCGAATACCTTAGCTGATTTTTACAGCATGCCCGGAAGGAAATGCAGGAGGCACATTCGATGTTTTTCTCTCGCCTCCAGTCCAGCATGGAAGAAAAATACTAGTCAATTATTTTTATACTCTATTTGCATCCTAAGATTACACCCACAATTCATTATACCGCGGTCTTAACTTAGTGAAAATGCAGTTAAAACCTCTTTCAATGTTTAGTTTTTCAATTGCTCCAAAATTATATTGCTAATTGCTATACGGGGTGTAAGGGACAGCGTCCTACAAACTTTAGTCCACGAAACTAAGGAAATTCTTCCAGGGAATTAAAAAAAAAGCTTTTATACAAACTGTCTGATGAAGTTGGTCATTTTGTATGGGAATGTAATTTTTTTTCATCATCTGAAAGAATTTCCTGGTGAATGTTGTACAGTATCGTTGATTGAGTAACCCCTATCAGTTTGCGGGACGCTGTCCCTTACACTTGGTATATTTTTTAAAGCATAGCAAGACTGTAGATACTTATAACGCGGTGGCCAACAATCCAAGGCCTTAGACTTGGCACAGCGACAGTAAGGTCAAGTTTCCAAATCTAGGTTAAATCTACATCCGCAGGTAAAAATTAAAACGGAAAACATGTCAAATATCAATCATGAGTTTATCTAGGATAGCAACTCATTTTTTTTATTACAGATACATGTATATTTTATTTTATTTTTAAATTGCTGTATGTAGATTTGTACCTCTATTTTGCTTTTTTAAACATTATTAATTTAACAGAGAGAGTATCGCCCGCCTACGACTGAATCGTGTGGGATCAAAAACCATAGAATAATGCCTAGCCTAATCTAACTAATAATAACTGCCATCTGACCTCCGCAACCCAGAAGGGAAACCAGACCCAATCCTAAATTAGGCTAGAGTTTTCAAGCCGGCAATGCTTAGCACTGGCCTCTGACATGGTTAAACGACTAATATCTACGGTATTAAACAATATTAACCGGGATCCACGGCTTGCTGTGCCTTTCGAAGCACGGGAAAAGCGCTCAATAAACGTACATGTATATGAAATACGAAAACCGAAAACACATTGGTACATGGTGGGATCCGAACCACGACCTCCCGCTCAGGGGGCAGCAGCCCTATCCACTACACCATCGGGCCCTTAGGACAATATCACTACATAGTATAAAACAAAAGTCGCTTTCTCTGTCCCTATATCCCTATGTATGCATAAATCTTTAAAACTACGCAACGGATTTTGATGCGGTTTCTTTTAATGGATAGAGTGATTCAAGAGGTTCATATATATAATACTTGCATAATATTGTGGAGAAACACTGATAATTTCCGTGCGAAGCCGGGGCGGGTCGCTAGTCTATACATATAATAAATCTCTAGAAGGGTCGTGTCTGTACATTGAATATTTTTACAAAAAAAAAATTGCAGCAGGCATTATTAACGATATAAAGATCAAAACGACTTTTTAGATTTTTTGTCAGAAAACACGCATTGTCGTACATACTAAAAACGCTTCTCCGCGCGTAGCAGCGGGATCTGCTAGCTCGCGCGCGGAATCGTGTTTTCCAGACATAAACAAAGATCAGATAATGCGAAACACGCTTCCAAGCCAAGTGGCTCCATTAGTAAAAAGATCATACTCGTAATTCACTAAAAATGCAGTGAATCGAAAAATCGCTCCAATAGAATTCATTCATTACCATGACTTGATTCTGTTGGACCGGTTTTTCGATTCACTGCGTTTTTAGTGAATTATGTTTTTTTTACTAATGGGGGCGCCACTTGACTAGTGTCGTCACCTTAAGATTCCCATCTGTCTAAAAATTATATGTGGGTGTGGTGTGGGTGCCTTTAAAAAGCTACATCTAGGCTCGTATTTATAAAGCGATCTCAAGATGAGAGCGATATTAAGTAAGGCTGTGATATACATTGTACTGAAATGACATTTCTGATACGAACTCAAGCTCGCTGTCATTGTCAAGTGCTGTTTATCAATACGGGCCCTAGAGGTCTTAGGCAACTTACGAGTTCAAGGTAGTTGGTAAATTTCCCGCAAAAGACTCGCATTGGTAGGGTTTTTGTCCAATTATAGAAAGATTAAGAGTCTTTTCAAATTATTGCTATTTTCAAACCTCTTATATTTTTGAAGGTTCCGGGAAAACCGACATGTTTGATAGATTTGTGGTTTTATTAGATTTATTTCTATGCGAAAATGGGAGAGTATAAAAATAATACTGCATTATTATACTTATGATAAACTACTAACTTATGATAACTATGCTGGACTGGGAGTGAGAGATACATAGAATGTGCCAGCTGCATTTCCTTCATTTATGCTTCATTTTTCATTTATGCTGTAAAAACCACCTAAGGGATCCAAGGGTTTCAGTATATTCAGGTCAATAGACTCGATACCTACTCGACAGAAGAAGAAGTATATTGCAATTTAGGCGATGGGCTGACAACCAGTCACTACAGCAATATACCTACAAATGTATCTTAAACTTTCTTAAATAACCCTCAAAACTTAGTTAGACGTGGCGGAACGACCTTTGTTTGGGTCTTTTACGCTCTGCCTTCCCAATTAGGGATAAAGGCGTGATTATATTTTATTTATTTATAATAATATGACTGTTTACAGCTTTAAAAACAAGATGACACAGGTAAGCTCTCAATCAGGTGTTGCAGTAGCAACCCAAAAAAGACCGAGATCTGTGTTAGGGTTAGCTACTTGCGTAAATTGATGAAGAGATCTCTCATAGAGATAAGCTCGCCTGTTGTTTATTTTTTTAAGTTGAACTGTATTTTTAATTTCTTCTACGATGGCCTGGGAGCGAGAGAAAAATATAGAATGTGCCAGTTGCATTTCCTCCCGGGCATGCTGTAAGAATCAGCTAAGGGATCCGAGGGTTTCAGTATATTGTGGTTTGGGCGATGGGCTGACAACCTGTCACTACAGCAATATGCCTACAAATATTTCTTAAGTAACCCTCAAGGCTTTGTCAGACGTGGCGGAGCGACCTTTGTTTGGGAGGTTTACGCTCTGCCTACCCCATTAGGGATGAAGGCGTGATTATATGTATGTATGTATTTTTAATTTTTAAAACAATAAAGAATATAATGACATAAATTATATGACAGGAGGAGCTATATGTATGTATGATAAAAATGGCGCTCTACATCCAGTCACCGTCTTATTCAAAGTCGTCGTTGGTTTTCCCGGACTATTGAAACATTAATCTTTCGTATGAACAATCGATATTTGTAAGTGGCTGCACGACTGCACCGGCCGGCCTCGGAACACGGCGGTTTATTACCGCGGACCTATTCCGCTCAGAGTTTTTATATACATACACTAGCGACCCGCCCCGGCTTCGAACGGAAATCATCAGTGTTTCTCTACTATATTATGCATGTATTATACATATAAACCTTCCTCTTGAATCGCTCTATCTATTAAAAGAAACCGCATCAAAATCCGTTGCGCAGTTTTAAAGATCTAAGCATACATAGGGATATAGGAACAGAGAAAGCGACTTTGTTTTATACTATTTAGTGATAGTGATATAATCAGGCCTTTATCCCTAATGGGATAGGCAGAGTGCAAACGACCTGAACATAGGTCGTTACGCCACGTCTGACAAAGTTTTGAGGATTATTTAAGATAGATTTGTAGGTATATTGCTGTAGTGACAGGTTGTCAGCCCATCACCTAAATTACAATATACTAAAACCCTCAGATCCCTTAGCTTGAAAAAGGACAGGCGATTACTATATTATTGATTTTTTCGAATCCGAAACGAGGAGATCCGGAGGAGAACCAAGGTCACCGACATAGCTCGAAGAGTTGCTCAACTTAAGTGGCAGTGGGCGGGGCACATTGCTCGCAGGACCGACTCCCGCTGGGGTAGGAAAGTCCTGGAGTGGCTGCCTTGGCACGGTAGACGCAGCGTAGGCAGGCCTCCCACAAGGTGGACCGACGATCTGGTGAAGGTCGCGGGCAGCTGCTGGATGCAAAAGGCGCTAGACCGATCATCGTGGAGGTCCTTGGGGGAGGCCTATGTCCTGCAGTGGACGTCTATCGGCTGAGACGACGACGAGATTTTGACATGCTTTTGAAAGTTTCCCCAGTATTTCTGTAAATTTTATCATATGACGGCGGGTAAAAATAACAGATAACGCATAAATCCACCGACTATAATTCAAAAACCGGAGAGAATAGATCTCCTGTAATTTTCCAGTGTTTTTTGTCTGAAAGTGACAGATAGATTTTAATTTTAGGTTTAGCCGGTTGAATCTAGAATTAACCCCAAGTTTCGTGCTATTCTATTAACATTGCGAGTATTATATTTTTTTTTAAGTTTAGCCCATATTCTTTCATTATTTCGGATAGTCCAGAATACGTGGTCTGGTTGCTTGCGGTCGATTGCAGGTTAAATTATTCACTACACCACCGCCATGCAACACTCAATTACCTTACTTTTACTAAACGCTCGCTGGCATGTATCATTTGTATGGAAGGAATAAACAACCCTTTCATTTGTACACCGCTCGTTTTGTGGAAATGGAATTCGTGGAAATAATATATGTTCCCACGAGTTTTCCGTTAGAGCTAACAGATTATTAAATTTAATTTAAAATTAGAAATACATCCGACTACGATACGAATTCTAGCATTCTATATTAGTTTTTTTTTATCTTTTAGATAAGTAATTTATTACATTTATTTTTTAATAATTAAGCTGAAAAAACTATGGATCAAGCTAAATCTTGTAGTAGTTATAACTACGTTAAATAATTCGACTAGATATAGGCACTTCTGTATATACCAACTTGTTTTGCGGCCCATAATCAGTTTTTGCTTGACTACTTTTATGAAAGTCAACCGCAAAACATTTGTTTGTAACAAGGTTCGAAATTTGAACTTCTCGTAAGTTGCAAAAAAAAGCAGTTTACTTGTTAATCCGTAAACTTTTTGTCATTTATTTGGTTATTTTTATGATTTTCCGTAATTATGTTTCATTTTGTATTACTTTTCCGCGTTTCGATTCACATTTTTACTTGTTTCAATATATTTCATATTTCCGCAAAACCTAAAATCCGACATAACATTAACCATTTAATTGTATTTCCGAAATATCTATTGGCCATTTTATTACAAATTCAAGTTTCAATACTCCATTTTACTTTTTTCCGAGTAAGCCTTAATTTTTTTATATAACTTAACCTAAACTTAGCTACTGCATACATTAATATTGCTTCTGCTACTGCTCCGGTGCTGCGGGAAATGCAGCCCCTCCGCCCCAGTAGTGTAACTAAGTGCAGGCACCTAGCTCGCCTGCGCAGCTTAGGCTTTTTGGTTGACCAGCCTCGCTCCGCTCGTCCAGCTCGCTTTCGCCATACCCTTCGAACCTAATCTATCCGTAACGAAGTGCCCCGAGTCGGTTTTAATGTAATTCGGAAATTGAATATAGCTGACAAATAAGTTTTCTGTAAAATGTTGCTTCGGTATGGAATACATTATGTTAAGTAAATTATCTGGCAATTAAGAAAAGGCCAGGTTATATATATGGTATTTAGTAAAAAAGACTAACTGTCAAGCGGAGTAACGTTGTTCAGAGAAAGAATACTGCAGTGAAATATTATTGCAGTGATGAAAAAAATACAAAATATAAAAATGGAAATGTGAATCGTCAGAATCGTTTTCAGAATATTGAAATTCGGATATCCATTTTTCGAAAATGTGATTAGTTACCCCGCAAAACACTTTGGAATCATTAATTCAACGTTAAAAATACGAACTATAGGCAGTTATCATAAAACTGCATCCTAGTAATACTCGTAGGTTAGTGTAATTTCCCTTTGATCCATACCGCTCAACCGGAAACGTGCTCATTGAGTATTTATAGCGGGGAGAACACAATCGTCATATTACAATGTAAAAGGGGCTACTCATACGGGGTGTAAGGGACAGCGTCCCGCAAACTAATAGAGGTGGCTCAGTAACCACTATCAATAGGAAATTTATTAAGGAAAAGAAAAAAAAATGCTTTTCCATACAAACGATCTGATCGAGGTGGTTATTTTGCAATGAATGGGAAAGTCATTTTTTTCTTTCATCATCTGAAAGAATTTCCTGGTCAGTTTCGTTGACTGAGTAACGTCTATCAGTTAGCGGGACGCTGTCCCTTACACCCGGTAGAGTATTCCAGCTTCCCTTCCCGGGCATTCTGTAGATGCATACATACATAAAATCACGCCTTTATCCCTAATGGGGTAGGCAGAGCGCAAACGACCTAAACTAAGGTCATTCCGCCACGTCTGACAAAGTTTTGAGGGTTATTCAAGATAGATTTGTAGGTATATTGCTGTAGTGACAGGTTGTCAGCCCATCGCCTAAATCACAATATACCGAAACCCTCGGATCCCTTAGCTGGTTTTTACAGCATGCTCGGGAGGAAATGCAGCCGGCACATACTATGTTTTTCTCTTGCTCCCAGGCCGGCATGGAAGAAATTTAATGCATGAAGAAAGCATTCTGTAGAAGTCAGCAAAAGGGATATACCCGGTATAAGAAAACATAATATGCACGACCGGAGTATTTCACTTCTCAGACTCGTATTTATAAAACTATCTCAAGATTGACAGCAGTATTAAGTATGGATTTGACAGGTCACATTGTACTGAAATGACATTTCTGATACTTACTCAAACTAGCTGTCAGTCTCAAGTACATACATACATACATATATTCACGCCTTTATCCCTAATGGGGTAGGCAGAACGTAAACAACCTAAACAAAGGTCGTTCCGTCACGTCTGACAAAGTTATGAGGGTCATTTAAGATAGATTTGTAGGTACATTGCTGTAGTGACAGGTTGTCAGCCCATCGCCTAAATTGCAAAATACTGAAACCCTCGGATCCGTTAGCTGGTTTTTACAGCATGCCCGGGAGGAAATGCAGCTGGCACATTCTATGTTTTTCTTTCGCTCCCAGGCCAGCATGGAAGTTAGTCTCAAGTGCTGTTTATTAATAATAATTTATAATTTTTTATTTCTTCTTTCGCAGATTCTACTCCTGGAAAGGACCTGAACTGAACCACAATTTCACCAGCCCCAGGATCAGGATCAAGATCTCCACGATGAAGAATTTAAAAGGTACCTGCTTGTAGATCAACCAATTTCACTTACGAGTTTCGACCGGTTTCCTTCTTAGCAAATGGATTCTCTAGTCGAACGACCTGATGAACCCTGGTGTCAGAGTTTTCAAACCGCCGCTGGTTTGAATAACGACCATTATCAAAGACAGCGAGGGAAAATCATAGAATGTGCCACCTGCAATTACTCCCAAGCATGCTGTGGAAACCAGCTAAGGGATCCGAGGGTTTTAGTCTATTGTAATTTAGGCGATGGGCTAACAACCTGTCCCTACAGCAATATACCTACAAATCTATCTTAAATAACCCTCAAAACTTTGTCAGACGTGACGAAACGACCGTTTTTATGCTCTGCCTAACCCATTAAGGATAAAAGCGTGATTATATGTTATGTTATCAAAGACGGCGACCAGGACCGACGGCCTAACGTGCCCTCCGAATCATTGAATCCTTTTTCTCTTCGGACAATCAGGTGATTCAGCCTGCAATGTCCTAACCAAACTGGGGAAGACCTTATAAAGTGATAAATTGAAAAATATCAATTTTGTGTTTTCCCCTAGGAACCCAGGACTTCCGGATCGCAAGCCACGGAGACAGTACCAGTTAGTAATAATTGTTTTTCATTTTCAGATCCTGAATCGAGGTGAACGTTTCAATCATCAGCATCACTGACCCCACTATAGGCTGCGGACCTCTACGATGGATCCTCGTTCCAAAGCTCTTTTCATTTTTACTCTCTTTCTATCAGTCTTTCGGTGTCGGTGGCTGGGATGAGATTTTCAAGTTAAATGTAACGCTGACAGGAAGTTGATACAAATAAGCGGTCGAGCAGGCGGCACCGGCGGCGGCCAGCACGCGGCCAGCACGCGGCCTGGCCGCGCGAGGACCGCCGCCGCAGTCTGCAGCCACGGACGCCCCCCGCCTGCCGCCGCCTCCCCCGAGCCCCGCGAGCAATCCCAGCCGCCGCACCCACTTGGGTCATTTCGCTCTACGTAGGGACTTTAGGGCCACCGCCCATCACAACCAATACTTGACGGCTCCCGTGTTCACAGGCGCTACCCTAAACGGCCAACGGCTGATCGAGTTCCGGCTCGGCGCGGAGACCGAGCAGAGCGAGGGGCTCTCCGTCGCGTCCGCCGAGCTGATGGTGCGCGCCGAGCGAGCGCGCGCGCGCCCCGTGCGCTACACGCTGTGGGCGTTCACCGTCGGCGCCAACGGCACGGTGGGCGCGCTGGCGGGAGCGGCGCGCGCCGACGCCGCGCACGCGTGGCAGCGGCTGGACGTGACGCGCGCGGCGCGCCGCTGGGCGGCCGGCGGCGCGCGCGAGCCGCTGCGGCTGCTGCTCGACTGCAGCGGCTGCCTGGGCCGCGTGCGGCTGCGGCTTGGCGGCGTGATGGCCGCGCGGCCGCTGCTGCGCGTGCGGCTGCACCCGCCGCCGGCGCGCCGCCGCCGCGCGCTGGACTGCGACGCGGCGTCGCGCGGCCGCTGCTGCCGACAGACCTACTACGTGAGCTTCCGCTCGCTCGGCTGGGACGACTGGATCGTGGCGCCGGAGGGCTACTACGCGAACTACTGCCGCGGCGCGTGCGCGGCGAGCTACCACGCGCAGGTGGCGGAGGCGGCGCGGCTGGAGCGCGCGGCGTGCTGCGCGCCGGTGCGCTTCTCCGCGCTGTCGCTCATCTACTTCGGCGCCGACTCCAACATCATCAAGCGCGACCTGCCGGAGATGGTGGTGGAGGAGTGCGCGTGCCCGTAGCCCCCCCCGCCCGCCTGGCGCCCGCCCCCGCCCCGCCCTCGCCCCCGCCCCCGCTGTACACACCCCGCCGACGCCCGCGCCGCCCGCTCAGCGCTTCTGCCGCTCTGCCGTCTGGTTTAATCCGAATCGATTATAAATAATATTCTCGACTTGTGTAATACTTTGTTCCTCACGTTCGAAAGACTATATCCTACGATCGAATGCGGTCTCTAAATAATTTAATACGCCATTTTCTTTCACCCCGTTTGGTGATCGCTTGTAATTATTGTAAACTGTATTATAATAATTATTATAATTACCTATAATTTATAATAATAAATCAACTTTTTCATAATTATTACTACTTCTTTTATTTATATTAATTATACCTATGCAGAATAAACTAAAAAAAGAAAACAAATTGCTAAAAAAACTAGCAACATACGATATGAACATATGAAGCGATAGAACAATACTTTTATGGGGTCGTCGACGCTCTGCTTTTCCCGTTAGGTTCCTATCCCGGGTTCGATTCCCGTTCAGAAAAAAGTTTAAATAATTTCTGGGCTAAGACCATGACTGCATGTAGACGTAAGTTAAATGCATAGGTTATTAATATTATATACTATATTAGAGAAAGAAGATTGTTACTGGCGGCCAGATAATCTTAGTCTTCTTCTACTTCTGTTGTGTGGGTTTCGAGTCTGGCGACCCGATGAACCCTGGTGCCAAAGTATAAAAATTGCCTAATAGCACAGCTAATAAGCGTCGGACATGGTTTGTATCAGCAACCGGGTTAACGCCTAACGTGCCCTCCGAAGCACGAAAGCTTTTTGCTTCCAGACAATCAGGTAATTCTGCTTGTATTGTCCTAACCATACATACATACATAACGTCAAGCCTCTTTCCCGGAGGGGTAGGCAGAGATCACATCCCCCCACTTGCTACGGTCCTTGCAAACATCTTTCGCTTCATCTACATTCATCAATCTTTTCATGGACGCTCGTCGGTTTAGGGTACTCCTGACCTGACCTTTCTCTAGAACGTCCTTGATTTGGTCGCGGTACGTTCGTCAGGTCTTTCCCTTCCAACGTTCCTAACCAAACTGGGTAACATCTCACAAAGTGATAAATTGAGAAATATTAACTTTGTGTTTGCCCAAGGGAATTGTACTTAGTACCTCCGGATCGGGAGGCCATGGCTATGACCACTAGACCACGGAAGTGTGGGCTATGAGTGTGAACAACCTTTACCGTTAAAAATTACCATAAAAGGTGCATTGAGGTATTATTCCATGCTGGCCTGGGAGCGAGAGAAAAACAGAATGTGCCAGCTGCATTTCCTCCCGGGCATGCTGTAGAAGCCAACTAAAGGATCCGATGGTTTTAGTACATTGTAATTTAGGCGATGGGCTGACAACCTGTCACTACAGCAATGTACCTACAAATCTATCTTGAATAACCCTCGAAACTTTTGTCAGACGTGACGACCTTTGTTTAGGTCGTTTACGCTCTGCCTACCCCTCGACACGAACGCGAAGAGCTGAAGTCCCGCCAGTCTGCTGCCATTCAATATCATTATGAGCAAGGTGTACCCACGTGCCCCAAGTGTGCACGGAAGTTTAAGGCAAAAATCGGCTACGTGACGTCACGTTCGGGCGCACGAGCGCCGCACCGACTAGGAGTCAAAGTAGTCGCCATGGCCGAAATCGGTCGGAAGGATCATTAACCATACATACATACATATAATCACGCCTTTATCCCTAATGGGGAAGGCAGAGCGTAAACGACCTAAACAAAAGTCGTTTCGCCACGTCTGACAAAGTTTTGACGGTTATTTAAGATAGATTTGTATTTATTATATTCCTGTAGTGACAGGTTGTCAGCCCATTGCCTACATTGCAATATACTGAAACCCTCGGATCCCTTACCTTATTTTGACAGCATGCCCGGGAGGAAATGCAGCTGGCACAATCTATGTTTTTCTCTCGCTCCCAGTCCAGCATGGGAGAAAGAAAAAAAAAAGATTGATCATTACCCCATTAGGGATAAAGGCGTGATTATTATTAGACTTATTACGGGAGCGCTTTTAACCTTTCTATGGCGTGCTACGCATTAAAGGCCTGGCCAAGGAACAGCAGCAGGAAATAAAATAAAAAAATTGCCGCAAAACAAGACACTTTTCCACTGGCACCGTGCTAGCACAGGCCCCGGTCTTTTTGGGCTGTTACTGTCAATTTACATTATATGAATATTGCGCTTTGTGTTCAGTTATCAACATGGTTCTAAACTTTCATATCCTTATATAATGTAGTAAGAACGTCATGTAATAATGTCAAATGTTTATAAATAAATAAAATAAAAAACTAAAAAACTGCTGCAGCTAATTGTCTAAAAGATTATACAATTCTTTGCCCTATGGTGTAATCGATAGGGCCGCTGCCTGCTGCGGGAGGTCGTGGTTCGAATCCCACCACGTACCAATGTGTTTTTCGGTTTTCGAATTTCATATGTACGTTTATTCGGCGCTTTTTCCGTGCTTCGGAAGGCACGTTAAGCCGTTGGTCCCGGTTAATATCGTTTAATACGGTAGATATTAGTCGTTAAGCCACATCTAAGCATTGGCGGCTTGAAAACTCTGACCTCATCTAGGATTGCAGTCACTCTGTGTAAAAACCAGTACCCTCGTTCAATCACCTAGATTAGGTAGCCGACCCCGAGAGATACGGGATAAGGCTAGGGAGATGATGGATTATTCAATTCTTTGGCTGTGGCTAAAAACTGGAGTAGCGTACGCACCGAGACGCCTCTTTGAGATCGATGGAAGCCGGAGACGGGCCGGCGCCGGCTGCGGCGCGCATGTAACCGACAGCCTCGCTTCTCGAGTGTATACCGGGTGTAAGGGACAGTCAACGACACTGAACAATTTCCACCAGATTTTTTTTCAGGAACTGAAAAAGAAATGGCTTTCCCATACAAAATGATTCTCGATCAGACAATTTGTATGGAAAGGTCATTTTTTTTCTCAGATGTGTGGATGTGAGATTATTACGTATCATTTGAAGTATATTTCACAAAACAATATTAAACCGTATCGTATCTGGAGTTGCTTAATTGCTTGCTTGCTTGATAGGCATGTTTTGAAATTTATTTTTATTTTAATTTTAAATTTGTGACTGCAATGAATTGAAATATTTTTAGAATCAGCACAAAACGCCCTTTTATTGGATACCACGCACTATAGGTTCCAGAAAATTTCTTGTTCCCATACAAAAAAAAACTTATGTTTTTATGTTTTGTCACGAAATTTAGTTAGCAATCCTCAGATTCGGATACAGCATCGCAAATATTACTAGAATTAAAAAAAATGTGCCATTCACAAATCTTTCCCACAGTCCAAAGGGCCCGAACACTACTTGACTGAATTATTAAGGGCCGTATTTATAATCAGCTCTCAAGAGTGACAACGAGTTTGAGTTCGTATTAGAAATGTCATTTCAGTATAAACTGACCTGTCAAATCCATACTTAATATTGCTCTCAATTTTGATATCGCTTCATAAATACGACCCTAAGAAGGAATGTACTTGGCGTAGCACACCGTAGTGATTCTCGTAGCAAGTTTACGTCGTAGCGTAGGAAAGCGCTACGTCGTAGCTAAAGAGAGTTCTTGATCCTGGCTGTTTATTGTTGTAAGTTTATGTTAAGCCGAGTCTCCGGCGCATAAACAAAACATGAAACATAACCCCCGCGGGGCAGAGAGGGGAGGGGTTTCTTAGGGTCGTATTTATGAAGCGATATCAAACTTGAGAGCAATATTAAGTATGGATTTGACAGGTCAGTTTGTACTGAAATTACATTTCTGATACGAACTCAAAGTCGCTGTCACTCTTGAGAGCTGATTATAAATACGACCCTTAAACATAGACCTTCCCCTCTGTGCCCCGCGTATTTTTTCTGTAATATTTCAGAGCAGGAGTCACGGATTTAAAACATCGAATAGGCAATAATCTTGAGTGTAAAAACTGCATAAACATACACATATAGGTACTATACTCCAATTTTACGTTGCGTTGATACCAACTTGTTTTGCCGGCCATTACCTGTTTTTGTTATACAACTTTGAAGAGAGTCAACCGCAAATCGTATGTTTGCAGCAAGTGCGGGTGTTTGCTTCCACCCTCTTGCCTGTAGCATCTGTAGTTAGCATGGTACCTCTTCTGTCGAGTGGGTATCGTGTCTATCGACCCGATGAACCCTGGTGTCAGAGTTTTTAAACCGCCTAGTAGCACAACTATCAGGCCTCTGACATGGTTTGAGTAACGACCACTATCAAAGACAGCGACCGGGACCGACGGCTTAACGTGCCCTCCGAAGCACGAAATCTTTTTCTTTTTCGGACAATCAGGTGATTCAGCCTGCAATGTCCTAACCAAACTGGGTAAAAATTCACAAAGTGATTAATTCTCAAATATCAACTTTGTGTTTCCCCCCCTGGGAATCGAACCCAGGACCTCCAGATCAGGAGTCCATGGCACTAGCCACTAGACCACGGAGACAGTTAGCATGGTACTAAGGAACATACATATAGTCACGCCTTATCTTATCTTATCTCCTTGTTCCCTGATGGGGTAGGTAAACGACCTTTGTTTAGGAACTCTGTTTAGGCTACGTTCCGCCACGTCTGAGAAAGTTTTGAGGGTTATTTAAGATAGAATTGAAGGTATATTGCTGTAGTGACAGGTTGTCAGCACATCGCCTTAATTACAATATACTGAAACACTTGGATCCCTTAGCTTTTGATTTGATTTTTACAGCATGCCCGAGACGAAACGCAGCTTGCACATTCTATGTTTTTCTCTCGCTCCCAGTCCAGCATGGAAGTACTAAGGAACATACCTACAAATATCTGTTTGTCGTTGCCGCTGCTACTTGCCACGTATAATTTATTTTCATTCTGGCAGGCAGGGTTGCCTGGAACAGATATCTGGAAACGGTAAGACCGCCTTTGCGCACATTTAATTTTTGAGTTTGTCTAATTTATTTGTTATATTTGGGAAGCTTACAGTCTATTTTACAATATGACTTATCTATATTAATAAGTAGGTCCCAATAACAAGCTCCCACAATTAAACATACATATATAATCCCTTGATCCCTAATGGGGTAGGCATAGGGTAAACATACATACATACATAATGTCACGCCTCTTTCCCGGAAGGGTAGGCAGAGATCACATCCTTCCCTTTGCTACGATCCTTGCAAACTTCTTTCGCTTCATCTACATTCATAAATCTTTTCATGCACGCTCGTCGGTTTAGGGTACTCCTGACCTGACCTTTCCATAGAAATAGGGTAAACAACCTAAACAAAAGTCGTTCCGCCATGTCTGACAATGTTTAGGTATATTGCTGGAGTGACAGGTTGTCGGCCCATCCCAGCTATAAAATTTTCTAAACTGTACAGATTATGCGCAATAAAGTGTGTATCTATCTGTCTACTTACCACAGATTCTTCCATGCTGGACTGGAAGCGAGAGAAAAACATACAATGTACCAGCTGCATTTCCTCCCGGGCAAACTGTAAAAACCAGCTAAAGGATCCGCGGGTTTCTGTATATTGTAATTTGGGCGACGGGCTGGCAACCTGTCACTGCAGCAGTATACTTACAAATCTATCTTGAATGGCCCACAAAACTTTGTCAGACGTGGCAGAACGATCTGTTTAGGTCTAAAGGGATAAAGGCGTGATTATATGTATGTATGCATGTAGACAGACCTAAAAATAAAATTTGCGCAAAGGCGGTCTTACCGCTCCCAGATAACCCTGTATGTATGTAAGTTATCGCAGATCCAAAACAGAATCTGTACAATATCCAGCCAGATACAATGATAAATGCACCACTCACCGGCACCGTCTGTCTGCAAATATCCTACATACATGAATAAAATCACGCCTTTATTCCTAATGGGGTAGGCAGAGCTCAAACGACCTAAACAACGGCTGTTCCGCCACGTGTGACAAAGTTTTGAGGGTAATTTAAGATAGATTTGTAGGTATATTGCTGTTGTTACAGGTTGTCAGCCCATCGCAGCTATAACTTGTCTAAGCTGTACTTATTATGCGTAATAAGTACAGCTCCATCGACACGATAAGAAGAAGATTATGCGTAATAAAGAGTTTATCTATCTATCTACTCGTACCTACCACAGATCCAAGAGCACAGAATCTGTAAAATATCCAGCCAGCTACAATGATAGATGCATCCGACGCCGGCGCCCGCCAGTCTGTCTGCAAACATCTCGCAGATATAAACATCTTCCGATTGTTACGAGTAGGTAGCAGTGGCGAAGGGTCCATACAATCCGATTCCCATTGGCTTCCCTTTCAAGAATTCCATACATTCATACATATAATCACGCCTTTATCCCTAATGGGGTAGGCAGAGCGTAAACGACCTTAATAAACACGTCTGTTAAAGTTTTGAGGGTTATTTGAGATAGATTTGTAGGCATATTGCTGTAGTGACAGGTTGTCAGCCCATCGCCTAAAATGCATTATACTGAAACACTCGGATCCCTTAGCTGGTTTTTACAAATGCAAATGGCACATTCTATGTTTTTCTCTCGCTCCCAGTACGCTGGACATAAGTAATTAAATAATTCCACCTCCACCAAATCCGGAATTACGTTAAAACTATAAATTAATTGGATGTTTTTGTTTTGCTTTGGTTTACCCTCGATAAAATTGCACCCCTCCCCACTGGTAGGTACACCACAAACAGCCCCCTTTTGCCTGAACTGCCTCCGTGGTCTAGTGGTTAGAGCCATGGGCTCACGATCCGGAGGTCAAGGGTTCGACTCCCAGGTGTGGAATACAACTTTTTGAGATTTTGCCCAGTTTGATTAAGAAAATGCAAGCTGAATCACCTGATTGTCTGGAAGAAAAAAGATTCTGTGCTTCGGAGGGCATGTTAAGCCGTCGGTCCCGGTCGTATTGATAGTGCTCATTACACAAACCATGGCCGAGGCCTCTTAGCTGTACTTTTAGGCGGTTTAAAAACTCTGATACCAAGGTTCATCGGCTCGATTGACCCGATAACCACACGACAGAAGAAGACCCCCCTTTTGGGGGGAGCCATGCCCAGTGCGACACTATTCAATACCCCATGGTGGTTTTGTACAGTTTCATTTTTATCGGTTCATCTCAATATGAGACGGAAGAAAACATAGAATTACAATATAAGATACTTTATTGCACAAAGAAACACATACATACAGCAGAAAAGTAAGAAACAAAACAGTACCATGTAGGCGGCCTTATTGCTAAAGCAGCAATTTCTACCTTACCCTCCCTTAGGGTATTAAGATAGTTTATAGGAGAAAGCGGGATAGTCATCTTAATACTTAAACAATATAAATTCTACTAAATAAATACATACATACATAAATACAAAAAATCACGCCTTTATCCCTAATGGGGTAGGCAGAGCGTAAACTACCGTAAATAAATACATAACTAAAATAAACTAATACCTATTTATAATAAACTTATACATATTATCCTAATGGGAGACAGGATAAATAACTAATTATTATTCTCTAAGCACTTTCTTGTTAGATCTTTAAATGACTCAATAGACTATTACGACTTTAGCCCTTACAAAGTAGGCAGGAAGTGAATACCGCATCCTCCCAAATCACACCCATTTTTTTTTATGCCGTTCCATACAAATTGTCTGATCGAGGTGGACATTTTGTATGGAACAGCCAAAAAAAACTGAAAGGGTTTCCTGGTGAAAGTTGTTTAGTATAGTTGACTGAGCAACCCCTATCATTTTATTAGATGCTATCCCAAACATATAGTCAATAGTCAATTCGTATAGTCAATTCTCCTTTTTCTGTCGATAAAGTCAAAATACGTTTTTCAAGATTTTAAATTGATTGTGTAATACTGTAAGGCGTCGGCACTCACTTACTCACCTAAATTTATAATTCAATGTGCCCGATTCTAGATTCTACCAAAACTAAAATTAAAATCTGTTTGCTTAATATGTATCGTTTTATGATTATCTAAAATCGCAATAGCTTTTTTTAATCCGACTCGTAGTTTTTATGGAAATAGCTTTTTTTGTGCGTTTTTTGCACATTTTTGACGTTTGGCCACGGACGTAGGCGACACGCCGTAGTGCGCGCTGGTTTGGACGATATTCTAACGCAATACAGGCGATGGTTGCATATCTTGAAATCTACCTGCTCATCTGCCGTTGGGATACACCTTAACTTATTAACTTTATTCTCTACACACCTACGGAATATCCATTATCCAGGCGTGATCTTTAGAACAATAAATTAAGTTTCAAAATAACATTATAAATGACCTTTCATTGAACTTTCCGTTGAGAATTATCTTATTTTCCCCGAGGTAAAATGGAGGCTAATCTGTCAGATATAATATCGTAGGATAATACAGCTATCCGTCCGGATATTACCGCCTACATTAAAATAAACAATTACCTTTAAAATAGAAAATAAATATTCAGATACGAATAATCGCATTGTAACTCCCCAAATTGAGATATGAAATAGCTAACCTGATCGTTGCTGTAAAATGTAAACAACTGAAATGGATTGAACTTAAGATTTGATATATTAACTTAGTATGAATATTAAGAGCACCTAACCCTAATAAAACCTTATCATACAGTATGTTAGCGCACAGTTTGGTCGGCATTTAGTTTCGCTTAGGCCATGTGATCGTCTAAACCCTATGTTGTACTCATTATTAGTAACCAGATCCTTTTCGCAGAGAGAGATTTACCAAAATTTTGAACGTGCCCAATTAAATTACTTAAAATGCCAACTTGTCTTACTTGTTTATATTTTAGAGATAATATAATAATTATTAGTCCTTAATGTTACACTTAGCAGATTTAAATTCTATGAAGAGCTGATTTGTAAGACTCAAACCTCAGAACTAGGATTCTAATAAAATAGGTAAAAGAGATAAGATAATTACTAAGTAGAATTATGAATATTAGAACAAACAAAATATTTTTAAAATATGCCTTAGGGAAGCTGCCCCTCCATCCGCAGCGAGGGTTATCTTGTGATATGGATCCCTCTGATTTGCAAATACTAAGAAAGGTTATGTTATTTAATTTTTCCTTCCTTTTAACTTTTATATTAGTAGTATTTCCTACGGCAAACCATTCCAATCGAGATCGACTGCCTTACTGGACTCTCGTCTTGCATAAACTTTTCACCATGCTTCCTACTTTACATTTACATTCTAAGGGCCTTGATATTTCAATACAATGCAACTCAAGTCAAAAGCTAATAAGAGGGCTGATATTGATAAACAATAGAGATAGCAAGTTGTTCCTTACTCGCTGATTTGTTTGTTCTTGTCATAAAATATGCAAAAGGCCCTGAAGAAAACCATGATTCTAATAATAAGCCAGTGGTGAAAAGGTACTCTTTTTTATAGAAGTTACAGTTAATCTTTACTGAATGTACGAGGAACTGCAAATCTTTACTGTCATTTCTTTGTCAGTCAGTTAGTAAATAAACCTGCCTACAAACAAGGTAAATATCTTATCTCTTAAGATAATATTGAACTCTTCAATATTTAAATATTCTTTATATCTGAAAGAAACAACTAGTTCTTTAGTTGAAACAAGTTTATCACTTGTTTTACCTTAAACTTCCTAACCTAACAATGAATCATCTGTCTCAATGATAAGTACAGATTCTAATACAGAATGTTGTATAATTTAGTAAATATAATACATATTCTCTAATGATGACTTTGGTTTTACTTATTTTTAAGGAAATTGCATTCTACTTTCCTTTTATTCGACATAAACCATTGCAGTTTGGACAGTTTACTTTGCAAATTAAAGATGAGAAATATATCTATTTCTATGATGTTTATTATCAAGTTTTGACGAATATAGCTCTTACCAATCCTCTATCATGGAAGAGACTATAATATAGGCGTGCTCTAGCTTACCTAAACTTCATAAAATCATCATATTTTACATAAATCAAGTTTTACTCTGATTACTTGATATGTTTGAATAACTATTGATTCTGAGTATCCAAACTTCACTGATTCACGTCAAACTTTAATGACAACTGAACAACTAGTAAACCATATTTTTAATGGATAATTTAAGGAGTTTACCTACCTATAACATGCCTAAATTTACGATACCTGTCTACTAAAGAATTGTATCCTCTGAATCTCTTAAACTCGTGTTGTGTGGTGTCAACTATCTTTGTGCAATGATAGTTATCCTATTTCTAAGTAACTAATATGTTTGGGCGGCTTATTCCCTGTTTAAGCTAGAAACCGTGTTTTTGATACCATTACTACTTGGGACTTGTAATGATATCGGTGTGTAGATATAATATGAAGTGAAATATATACAGATATGAGATCGGACTTTGTGGCCAGATATTGGGCTTGGAAGTGGCTCTACGAGACCTTATCGTGCACACGTGACACAGTACCTCCAAGGCACCAACACTGAATCACAAAACCCGAGAAGGTGTTAGTCATAGTTATATATTATGACTGGGTGATCCCTTCAAAATGCACCCACTGCCAGAGGCATTGAGACTCAAGGTATCGTTGCGACACAGTTAGATCCACCTGAGCCCAGAGATTAAAACAGCTCTGTTGATAGTGTAACTCAACTCATACCCCAACACGACAAATTACTGTAACCGAATCAAACAATCGCGAACCCTTGTACCCAACACAATTCCGCCTATTCTTCGCGATCCCACTTGCAAAACCCTTATAAAAGTTATATTACATAGCGTCCCGTAACGCAAACAATCAAATAATAACAACACAATCAAAAACAAACAAATCCCTGAATTTATCAAAGAAAGTACTTGCGGTTGAGCAACACTATGACGCGATCACCCTCCAGGTGAAATTCCGAATTCTGAATCCCTATTTTCTAAAATCACCCCTATTTATAGCTACGTAAGCGTCATATTACCATCGCGATCATCCCGATACTCGCGATAATGATTTTTCATTCCACGCAGAAAATCTTAGGTTTGTTAGTAAAATAACAATCTTTATCTATTATCAGAACCATCTCTAACGTATAATGGATCGTAAAATGAAAGTGAAAAGTATAATGTCTAACGCCCTCTAGTATATTTGTGCGGAAATACTATCTAACCTCTCCCTTTGCCAATTCACTCTAGGAGCAGGCACAAGGACATTCAAACATCACAGAGTGACGGTGACTCTTCTATATCTTCTACGCCCAGCGGTAAGCAAGTGGCTAAGCTGGGTTGCCGGGTAGTGAAGGAACAAATGGCTTCTTACCTTCAGCCACACCAATTGGGATTCGGTACCACCTTGGGCTGCGAAGCGGCGATACATGCCACACGGGCTTTCGCAATGGACCCTGGTAACGGAGGAAACGTGATCTTAAAGTTAGATATAAAAAATGCTTTTAACTCTGTTGAGAGAGATACCATTCTCACAGAAGTTCTAAAGCACATTCCAGCAGTTTAACCTTTCCTCCACCAGTGTTACTCATTACCCACCAATCTCTTCTATGGTGGCTCTTCTATAAAATCTGAGGTCGGTGCCCAACAGGGTGACCCCCTGGGTCCACTTATATTTAGCTTGGCTATAAATGACTTGATCCATGAATTGCGCTCTCCGTTAAACATATGGTACCTCGACGATGGCACCCTTGGCGGAACAGTTGATCAGGTCGTAGAAGACGTCCAAAACCTTCTACATAAACTAAAGAAAATGGGTCTAGTTGTGAACACTACAAAATGCGAACTCTTCCCCTGCGGAGAAGAGGCTCTTGCGGAATGTTTGAGACTAGAGAACGTGATTCAAGGCATAAAGTACTTGGATAAGCACAACTTCGATTTACTGGGTGCTCCAATTTTTCCCGATGCTGTACCGGTTTTTTTAAACAAAAAGCGGGAATTATTATCTAAAGCTCACGAGGATCTAAAACATCTTTCTGCACACATAGCACTAGTGCTTCTTAGAAACTGCTTATCCCTACCAAAACTGACCTATTCCATCAGGTCATGTCCAACATGGCTTTTTCCGCAGGAAGTTTTGGCATTAGATCACGTATTTAAAAGCTCTCTAGAGGAAGTCCTGAACGTTAGCTTGAGTGATCAAGATTGGAAACAAGCTGGTTTGCCAGTTCGACATGGTGGTATAGGGGTGAGACGAGTGCAGGATACCGGACCATCAGCTTTTTTGGCTTCTGCAAATGGAGTGCAGAAACTTGTCATTCACATTCTTTCTTTTAAAGTTGACAATTTCAGCGTTCCATTTGTTAATGACGCTTTTACGGCCTGGACTGCTGCTTGTCCAAATATATCTCCCCCTAGTAAGCCGGAGATTCAACGAAAGTGGGATGACCTATTGGCTGAGTCAGTCATCACCAGGCTTATTGAAACATCTTCTGGGGCAGATACAGCTCGTCTAAAGGCGGTTTCATGCCGAGAGTCTGGGGCTTGGTTACACGCACTCCCATCTCCCCACATAGGTACCCTACTAGATGACAACTCGTTGCGGATTGCTGTGGGTTTAAGGCTAGGGTCTAAAGTGTGCGAGCCCCATGTCTGTAGATGTGGTTCCTCGGTTGATGCTAGTGGACGTCATGGTTTAAGCTGCAGACTCAGTGCGGAAAGACATCCGAGGCACCATGCCCTGAATGAGTTGCTTCGCCAGGCATTGGTATCCGCCGACGTCCCATGTGTCCTCGAGCCACCCGGTTTATGTAGGTCAGATGGCAAAAGGCCAGATGGCCTGACCTTAATACCGTGGGAAAAGGGACGATGTCTTTTATGGGACGCAACTTGTGCGTGTACGTTTGCCGCTAGTCATCTACCCAAAACCACTCGTTCCGCCGGCTCCGCTGCGGAATTGTTAGCCAGTCAGAAGCTTACGAAGTATATGCAGACCTGAGACTGAGCTATGATTTCATTCCCTTTGCAGTAGAAACTTCAGGGGTTTGGTTTGCTGCAGCAAAAGACTTTGTGCGCAAGATAGGGCGGCGTTTGAGGGATTGTGGTCGAGATCCCCGTTCCTGCTCGTACTTGGTCCAACAAATAGCTCTGGCCATTCAACGCGGCAATGCTGCCAGCATTATGGGCACATTTGGGCCAGGAATGGAATCTATAGTTAAGCTTAGTATTTATATTTATTTTTGTTATGTTTTTGTAATTAATAATTGTAAATTTTTAACTTTCAATTAATAAATTTTATCTCTAGTTCTTAGTTCAATACTTCCTTTAATTTGTTCCGATTATCATCAATAGATGGCTTCCGCCTCCAACGTTAAGTAAATTGCAAGCTTTTTGGCTTATTTCATGTTGTAAAGCTATTGATGCCCTTCCGAGCAGTCACAGCATACAAACGTAATTTCGTTCTCATTCTTAAACGGTAAGACCGTGGTAAGACTGAGCTTCACCAAACTTTGTTCACGTTATCAAATGCAACTTATTTTTGTTAATAATTAGGTTTTGTTGGAAAATATCGACCACTAACAAAATAATTGTGGAAAACGTTTTTTTAAATGGCCTAAAATTTAATTTGGCCTCTTATTATGTATTTGGTTAATATTTATGGAGCGAGATATTTTTTCAGCGAGATTTTTTTCTCCTTATTCTTTGTATATAACGCCTGTAAACCATGCGGGGAAGGCAAAGCATGACTTTCTATTTATTTACCTTGTAGCTCTATTCAAATAAATAATTTATCAAAAGACACTTCAGAACTTTCCACGAAATCGTGGTTGTCACAGAATAATAATAACCAGTCCGTAAATAAATAACCTAAAATTCATTGAGTTAAAGTTATGAATCAAAGTCTGGAAGAATGACGAGATTAGTAAAGTTTAGCCAGGGATGGAAATATGACTTGAGATGCGGGTCCGAGACTGGGAGCGTTAGAAAAACATAGAACGGTCCAGTTTCATTTAATCCTGGCTTTAGGGTTCATTAGAGGAAGACGAGGATATCGTTCAATATTCAGTGTATTGACAGTTTTCACACTTTGTTGAAAGTTGGTTCTTCCTAATATGTACCTCAAAACTGAAATAACTGAACGTAAATAGGTAGATTCTTATTGAAACTAGATTCTAGCCCGTCTCCAGTATTAAGGTGAATCCCAACGGCAGATAAGCAGGTCGATTTCGAGATATATGCAACCATCGCCCGTAATGCCTTAGAATATCGTTCAAATCACCGCGCGCTACGGCGTGGCGGTTACGTCCGTGGTCGCGTCAAAAATGTGCGAATAACGCACAAAAAAGCTAATTCCATCAAAACTACGAGTCGGATTTTAAAAAGATTTGTTGCGATTTTAGATAATCATAATACGGATATTTTCGCGAAGGAAACGTGAGCTACTAATAGTTTAGAAGGAAACCAACGTTACTTCCAGTTTGTTTTTAGCATACTTGTCTTATTTATAAAGTAGAATATTTTTAAATGTTGCAATTGCAGGCCATGAGCTAATTTGTTAGATGTATATATTTTTATAATTTTCCAATGATTCGTTTAGGAGAAATAAGCTCTTAAAAACAACCATTTGCCATTAGGAATCACCTTAAGGTTAGCGTCGGGGGCGGGAAGTCTAAATCCTGCCCTGGGCGTTCATGACCTTAAGATTGACACTGAATTTCATTGAGGACAATCTCCATGCTAAGCAGTTGCCAAGCCAGGAGTACGTGAGCTGCCAACCGAACTCCAGTTCGAAGAATCAGCTGTGATAAACATCTACCGAGAACAGGTTCCGCTGTTGTGATAAATTTATTATTTACTAGCGACCCGCCCCGGCTTCGCACGGATATTATCAGTGTTTCTCTACTATATTTTGCATGTATCATACATACAAACCTTCCTCTTGAGTCACTCTATCCATTAAAAGAAACTGCATTAAAATCCGTTGCGTAGATTTAAAGATCTAAGCATACATAGGGATATAGGGACAGAGAAAGTGACTTTGTTTTATACTATGTAGTGAAGGAAGTAAGTTTGGTAAAACTTTGAGCGAGAAATAATAATTTCCAAGAATTTCTTCTGTGTTAGTAGGCAGTATTCCCATTCATATTGTGACTGAAAATAAATTAAATGGCCAAGAAAATTATTTTATTTAAATCCAAGCCCACTCCCCGCTCTGAGAATAAGTATTACCTGTAGATATTATTTATTAAACACACTTCATATTAATGTTGCGTTTACTTAGTCATCATCTCCCTAGCCTTATCCCGCATATCACGGGGACGGCTACCTAATCTAGGGGATTGAACGAGGGTACTGGTTTTTACACAGAGCGACTGCCATCTGACCTCCGCAACCCAGAAGGGAAACCAGACCCAATCCTAGATTAGGTCTGAGTTTTCAAGCCGCCAATGCTTAGCACTGGCCTCTGACATGGCTTAACGACTAATATCTGCGGTATTAAACGATACTAACCGGGACCAACGGCTTAACGTGCCTTCCGAAGCACGGAAAAAGCGCCGAATAAACGTACATATGAAATTCGAAAACCGAAAAGCACATTGGTACGTAGTGGGATTCGAACCACGACCTCCCCGCTCAGGAGGCAGTGGCCCTATCCACTACACCATCGGGCTCCACCTACTTAGTGTTTTCTAAAATAAGCAAGGAAATAATAACTTCTGGCCTGGGAGTGAGAGAAATACATAGAATGTGCCAGCTGCATTTTCGCCCGGGCATGCTGTAAAAATCAGCTAAGGGATCCGAAGTTTTCAGTATATTTTAATTTAAGCAATGGGCTGACAACCTGTCACTACAGCAAAGTACCTACAAATCTATCTTAAATAACCCTCAAAACTTTGTCAGACGTGGCGGAACGACCTTTGTTTGGGTCGTTTACGCTCTGCCTACCCCATTAGGGAAAAAGGCGTGATTATATGTATGTATGTATGTAAAACTTTGTCAGACGTGGCGGAACGACCTTTGTTTAGGCCGTCTACGCTCTGCCTACCTCATTAGGGATAAAGGTGTGATTATAAGTACATATGTATGTAAATAAAAACAAGGTACCTATTATACATACATACATATAATTACGCCTTTATCCCTAATCGGGTAGGCAGAGCGTAAACGACCTAAACAAAGGCCGTCGCCACGTCTGACAAAGTTTTGAAGGTTATTATTTAAGATAGATTTATAGATTTTATGCTGTAGTACCTATTATCACTGTTATGAACGTGGAAACCCTGAAATTATTGAAATATTTGGTACGTAATTATTTACTTGTATGTGGCTGACATATTCCTGGCTATTTACAAGAGAGTCCATTCTATCCATATTGCTATAGCTACTCCTTGAGGAGTAACACGATCTTTATCCATCAGAATATTTCACAAAGGTCAAGATCGTACCCATTTTATAAAGCTGACTTGCATTGAGGCAGCTGGCAGGCTACCATCTGACTTCCGATCCCACGCGTAAAAAAACTGCAGACGTCAGCATACGCTGTGATTTGGCTGGTGCAGTGCATTCGCTGAAAATTGAGTAGAATTTGTAGCTCTAGTAGATTATCTACCTTCGTATGTTAATACCTTCCGTGCTGGCCTGGGAGCGAGAAAAAAACATA
Organism: Scrobipalpa costella; assembly: GCA_949820665.1. Taxonomy (NCBI): domain Eukaryota; kingdom Metazoa; phylum Arthropoda; class Insecta; order Lepidoptera; family Gelechiidae; genus Scrobipalpa; species Scrobipalpa costella. The sequence continues at coordinate 515,259 of OX463311.1, forward strand.
GAATGTGCCAGCTGTATTTTCTCCCGGGCATGCTGTAAAAACCAGTTAAGGGATTTAAGGGTTTCAGTATATTGTAATTTAGGCGATGGGCTGACAACCTGTCACTTCAGCAATATACCTACAAATCTATCTTAAATAACCCTCAAAACATTGTCAGACGTGGCGAAACGACCTTTATTTAGGTCGTTTACGCTCTGCCTACCCCATTAGGGATGAAGGCATGATGTATATGTGCATGTATGTATGTTAGTTAGCGCTACAAAAAAAACTAAAGCAAAACAATAATCGTGTAATACCTAAGCCAAAACAATGGTGATTGTTGGTACTGGGGGAACTAAAACGTAGTGATTATATGCTCAGTGGGGGGAACACAAAGTTGATAATTGTCAAATTTGACACTTTGTGTAATTTTCTCTAGTTTGGTTAGGACACTGCAGGCCGAATCACCTGATAGCATGGAAGAAAAAAGATTCCGTGCCGAGAAGACGTCGGTCCCGGTCGCTATCTTTGACAGTAGTCGTTACACAAACCATGTCAGAGGCCTGATAGTTGTGCTACTAGGCGGTTTAAAACCTGACACCAGGGTTCATCGGGTCGATTGACTCAATACCCACACGACAGAAGAAGACTATAACAACTAGGTAGTACCTAAAATCTAGGCACCTAGCTAGATGATCTGATGATTGATTAATTTCTTTTGGCGTGTGGATTATCGGTCCCATCGACTTAATGAAACTTGAAGTCAGAGATTTTATAATACGTATAATAGGGCTTCGACGTGGTATATGTCCCGTCCGACCCCTATCCTACGTGGTGGGGTTCGAACCACGACCGCTTAGGAGGCAGCGGCCCTATCCACTACACCATCGGGCTAACCACTACACGTGCTCTCCATAGCACGGCATATCCTACATTGGGATACACTCGGGTGGTTTTGTCTGTGTTGTGCATATGTTGTGTAAACGAAACTGGGATCTAACAATGATATCAAATCCTGTTGTACCTACCAAGTACAGGACTGGCAGGACATTACTACTGGAAAAAAACAAACATTTAAAGGTATCGAATTTATTTTCATGCACAAAAATGATTTAGGTATCCCTTTGAGACCATCACAAGTACGAAAATAACAATTGTTTTATCTTATCTAACTAGGTCTTAGACTTAAAACTATCAGGTAGTCAGAAAATTATTTATTCTATATCACATCACTGTACCATGGATTGCAGCAATCCAAGAATGTAGCTACCTAGATCCTCGTCCTGGTTGGTCCAGGATACGTAAATGTTCTTTGTACTGTCATCTTCCCCTTCAACTTTGATCAGGACTGACTCTACAGATATGTTTCCATCAGATATGGTAATCATCCAGCCTTGAAGCTTCTCTGTTAGCAAAAGTTTGAGCTTCTCTGCAGTTTTCACAGCAGGACCGGGGTCATTGAAGTGTACTGTGCTGGTGAAGCGAACTATGTGCCGGTTGATGCCGATTTCGTCGCAAACTTCATCAATATCTAACAAGGAGAGTTTGTTGTCTTTGACGCACAATAAGCCGTGAACCACGCGTCGCCGTTTCGGGTCTGGTGGCATGGCATTGTACTTCACAGCTTCAGCTTTTAACAGTCTCAAGGATACATCAATGGGAATCTTTGTGGGAGTGTTGATAGTACAGGTCTCACCATTGGCTGGCATGAAACATGGAATAGAAAACTCCTTCTCTATTTTATCTTTTAGGAACTCCATTTTTTGAGCTTCCCCATGAACCAACAAGACATTTTTAGGTTCACAATATTGGATCAATTGCATGATTCCTTTGGCATCAGCATGAGCTGAGAAAGACATGTACTCCACAGCCATTTTGACTTCCACCACTTGACGGTTCTCAAACTCTACTTTCTTGGCACCATTGAGGATCTTATGGCCAATGGTTCCTTGCACACAGAAACCTGGCATGATCACCATGTTTTGTTCACACGGAGCCCATTTCTTGAAGATGTTGAGTGAGAGACCGGCATGCAACATGCCCGGTGTTGCAAACACTACCATCGCCCCAGGATTGTCTATATAAGTCTTGTCAAATGGTTTTATATGCTTGAAGTCAAACATATTTCTTTGTACAAAGGTTTTTCTGATCTTCTGGTTGGTCCAAGTAATGAACATTTTGTAGTAATTGTTGGCTTTTTCTGTCAAACCCAATGCAAAGTAGACGGGATACTTCATGTTCATTCTCTCCCAGTATGTTTCCAGTAATATACAGAGTTCTTGAGCTCGGCCCAAAGCAAACACAGGAATGAGAACTTTACCACCTTTCTCTACACATTCATGAACCTTTTTGAGGAAATCTCTTTCCCGGCAGCGTTTAGAATCTCTAATAGTTGTTGCATAAGTAGACTCTGAAATCAACAGGTCTGGTCTGCACTTGTCTATCCAAGCTGCTCCAAGATGTCTATCGGGAGTCATGTTGTAATCTCCGGTGTAGACAACGGACTGAGACCCTACTCGGATCCAAAACATGGCAGCACCTAGCACATGACCAGCGTAATATGCTTTTATCTCCAAATCGTTGTCAACCATCACAGACTGGTGTAAAGTGACTGCTGTGACTTTTTTGATGCAGTCTTTGATCATTTGAGATGTGAAGAAGTTAGATTCACCTTTCCTTTCAACTGCAACCCTCCTCATGTCTTCTAAGAGTATAGGGGCGATAGCTTTAGTTGGGTGTGTCATGTAAATAGGTCCAGTGTAGCCAATCATTTCGGACATGTACGGCAGCGCGCCGCAGTGGTCCAAATGGAAGTGCGAAATGATGACGCAATCGATCTGGCTGGTGATGGGGCCTTCAGGCACGATGTACGAGAAGTCAGGGAAGCGGCGCTCGTCATTGTATCCCATGTGCATTCCACAGTCTAACATGATATTCTTACCACCCATGGATAGGAGAATACAACTGCGGCCGACGTCTTGCCCGGCGCCCAGCGGCGTGATCTTTATCTCAGGCATTTTGAACACTTGCCTGGGTTCGTAAAGCAACGATAGATAGACTTCTTTACATCAATATGCGGTGCGTTTGTTCAGCATCTAATCACAAAGATAACCTCAATGCAGCGACTTACGAGCCAGCGCCGAGAACGAGCTCCACGGTATTTATTAGTACAGCAAATGATTCACATTGAAATGTCTGTAGGAGTTTTGAACCATAATATTCTCAAATATTTATAATACGTAATACAAATTAATGTATCGATCGTCCAAACAAAATCCAAATATCCAGATTTTCAATAATACTCAATTCTCATAACAAAACAATAATAAATCTTGGTGATTATAATCTAATACATTGCTGTTCGTTCTACCAATCGGTCGGTACAATTTTTCCTTTCCCTATATCGGCCACATCAATCACAGACGCAATGGAAGAATAAACATGACCCGTTGAACCTGGTTTTAGTCTATCCGTGTCACAGACTCAAAAAATCAGTCAACCAGCGTTGTATTTTGTTTGAGCATCGACAACTATTACTTGAATTGGACTACACACAAATGACAGTTAATTAGTTGCCATTTAATTTAAAAATGCGGATTACTAAACTTTTTATTAAAAACATCGGAAAAATCAATGCACTCATTCAGTCACTATGAGGATAAATCTTGGCTATAAATATTAATTTGTTTTTAAAACTATTCATGAATGTTTTTAATTTACAAAAAACATGTAATATATACAAAAGAAATTTAAATCTAATTAAAGGTAATAAATGGCCTCCAGAGCGTCCTGCTGTGGCATGGTGCCCAACACCTTGGCAGCATTCTCCCTTTGGATTGCGAGGTTAATCGCCTGCTCAAGGAAGCTGCCAGCTCTGCGGTAAAACAAATCTGCTTTTATTAAAATTAGAAGCATTCTTCTTCTCCTGTCGAGTGGGTATCGAGTCTATCGACCCGATGAACCCTGGTGTCAGAGTTTTTAAACCGCCTAGAAGCACAACACAACTATCAGGCCTTATTAGAAACATTGTATAAAAACTATACTCTTATAATGGCAATACCGCCAGATGTTTTTGACAGATAGCTGTCAATCGAAATTGTTTCATTGCGTTTTTTGCACTCCATTATTTCTCGACGCGTTGTTTACTTAAATATCTGATATTGTACTCGGTTTTCCTTAGTGTTAATCAGGAAATAACTAGAAATTCTTATGGCTGGTAGTAATTGATAAATTATACGGCTGTATCGTGCTATTTCGCAGCGTGATAAGCTTATCAGTAGGGTGGTAGTCGAGTGCGTACGTGGTGCCGGCGTATTCGCTGTTATTTCTTGTTTCCGCTGCTGTAGTACGAGATGTCTGGCGAGGGTTCGAGCAGCAATGGCAGTAACGGCAACCAGAAGGTGGCCCTCATCACCGGTATCACTGGACAGGTAATTTTACAGATTAAAGTCATATTTCTACGAATAATGCCCGTGCCGTGTTTTATTTACGTTCCTGGAGGGCGTATCATGCTTTAAGGCATTTTACATTCATAAAGAAGTCACGTCTCGTCATGTCACGTCTGTTTTGCTTAAATAATATTTTTTACATTCAGGCCTTGCTAACTGGCGAGAGGTAGGAATAGAGAAATTGTGTTTTTTAGGTGACCAGTCCTCTTCACTACAACTATTTACAGCATTCATTTAAATTGTGTATTTTACTTTAATTATTTGTCTATTGGACGTCAGGTGTAAATTTTTAATAAATAAGTATTTTATTAGAAACAAGTACTTAAAGTGAAGCTGTTTTGTTAGTTTGTCCTTCCATTACTGCGTAAATGTCATGGCTAAATCAATATTATTGCTACATACATATCTAGATGGATATAATAAAGGCACCCTTGGGCTAGATTTTTAAAAGTTTAGTCGCAACAACATAATGATTATTTTCAATTTTGCACCTAAAATTCTTGAGATGCAAGAATAGGGCAGAGTGCGCATTCTGTCATTGGTTGGAAAGTGACAACTGACGGTTGCTAGAAATGCTACAACATAATTTCATCTCAATGCTTTAAAATTTCATCAATTAAAAAAAAATAGCATTATCTATTGTATACTATATTGTTTACAGGATGGCTCCTACTTAGCAGAGTTCCTGATTGACAAAGGCTATGAGGTGCACGGCATTTTACGTCGCTCATCGTCATTCAATACCGGCCGTATCCAGCACTTATATGGTCAGCCCGCGTGCCACACGGGGGGACGGATGCATTTACACTATGGAGACCTCACGGATACCACATGCCTTATCAGTATTATTAGCAAGGTATGCAAATTATTCCTGTAGTTATTTTTTTAATATAATTTAAAAAAAACAACTGAATCACAATCAATATTTGAATATTGAATTGATTTAATAGAGAAAACAAAAAGCAATATTCAAATGTTTATGTTCCATACAGCATTAAAACCTATTTAAAATCATATTATAAATTTAACTTGTAGTAGTAATAATAATTCTTTATTTACCAGTAAAGTTACAAATTGCTTTATATTTCAATTGGACTTCACACAAGGTATAACCTGTGACGTATTAGTCCAGCCGAATAGTACATTATATATTTGTATTACAAATGCTTTGTAATTATGCAGTGTGCTTATATATCACTACATAGTATAAAACCTAGAATTCTATCTTAAATAACCCTCAAAACTTTGTCAGACGTGGCGGAACGACCTTTGTTTAGGTCGTTTACGCTCTGCCTACCCCATTAGGGATAAAGGCGTGATTATATGTATGTATGTATGTAGTATAAAACAAAGTCGCTTTCTCTGGCCCTATATCCCTATGTATGCTTAGATCTTTAGAACTAAGCAACGGATTTTGATGCGGTTTCTTTTAATGGATAGAGTGATTCAAGAAGAAGGTTTATATGTATAATACATGCATAATATAGTAGAGAAACACTGATGATTTCCGTGCGAAGCCGGGGCGGGTCGCTGGTTAATCATATATTAATAAACAAAATTTAAAAAAAAAAACTTGTTCAATTAGATGTTTAATATTAGTAGATTATATTCATAACATTAGTAGATATTGATAACTCAATGCAAAAAAATGGAATATAGCTTAGTATTTTACTTTACTATTGAAAGTGCATCCTTGTATTAAACAGACACAATATCATGCAATGTGGAATTTCAATGAACAATGGAATGAATGCTTATTTTTTTTATAAAGGTGTGCATACACATAGGAAAAAAAAGTTAGGTTTCCTATTGCGTGTACCTACGTACATGCTGCACTGGGAGCAAGAGAAACACATAGAATGTGCCAGCTGCATTTCCTCCCGCGCATGCTGTAGAAACAAGCTAAGGGATCCGAGGGTTTCTGTATATTGCAATTTAGGCAATGGGCTGACAACCTGTCACTTCAGCAGTATACCTACAAATCTATCTTAAATAACCCTCAAAACTTGTCAGACGTGGCGGTACAACCTTTGTTTAAGTTGTTACCGCTCTACCCATTAGGGATAAAGGCGTGACTATATGTATGTATGAATTATTAAAAAAAGAACTAATGTAAATATTTTCCAAAATAGTTCTTTGGAGTTGCATATGATGGATCATATGGGATTTCTCTATTTACGCGATGGGCTGACAACCTGTCACACATTTCAGTTTAAAATTGCCCTCAAAACTAGTCACACGTGGCGGAACGACCTTTCCTTTGGTCATTTTCGCTCTGTCTACTCCATTCGGGATGAAGGCGTGAATATATGTATGTGTATATATCAATGTTCCCTGTCACCAGACTCGCCCCAAGGAGATCTACAACCTCGGCGCGCAGTCCCACGTAAAGGTTTCCTTCGAGCTGAGCGAGTACACGGCGCAGGTAAGACAGATCACAACCCAGGATTAATAGTCTTCTTCTTAGCGAGTGGATTCTCGAGTCGAACAACCCGATGAACCCTGGTGTCAGAGTTTTCAAACCGCCTAGTAGCGCAGCTCAGAATTGTTTTTTTCGGACAATCACGTGATTCAGCTGGCGAAAACCTCACAAAGTGATAAATTTACAAATATCAACTTTATGTTCCCTCCTGGGAATCGAACCCAGGACCTCCGGATCGTAAGCCCATGGCTCTGACCATTAGACCACGGAGGCAGTTACAACTCAGTTATAACAGCCAGACCATCTAGTGTAAAGGCACTTTGACCTTTGTTATGACTGTTAGAGAAAACGTAACGCATCGGTTCGTCGTTTGTTGACCACTGTTTCGTCTTCATTACGACTCATTAGATGCGGAAGTGTCCGCATTACAGTTGGTTTGCAAGAGCTTAGCTTGTTTGGATCGGAACGGAATCCAAGTCTTTAGGAGCAGCCGTTAAGCATGATCTACGCAGCGTGGTCCTCCCCGCAAGGGGGCCCGCGCCCACGTGTATCCCTGTCGAGATAATGCAATGTCTAGTGTAAAGGCACTTTGGCCTTTGTGATGACTGTGAGAGAAAACGAAACGCATCGTCCAGGATCGGTATAGACCATCTACATTACCCTTCCATCGAGTCGAGTAATGAATAATCCCTGGTGTCAGAGTTTTTATACCGCCTTGTATACAACCAATAGGCCTCGGTCTTATTTATGTGGCAGATACTATCAGAGGCTGCATGCAACCAACAGTAGCAGAGATACACCGGACAGACGACGTGCGAGCATGCATAGCTCCGAAGCAAGAATCCTCTTTCTTAACGTCGAATTTTCCTTATCTTTTTGATTTTTGACTTCTCGTAGGTATTTCAAAAATGTTCTATTTTCATGCTGGACTGGAAGTGAGAGATAAACATAGAATGTGCCAGCTGCATTTCCTTCCGAGCATGCTGTAAAAACCAGCTAAGGGATCCGAGGGTTTCAGTATATTGCAATTTAGGCGATGGGCTGACAACTTGTCACTACAGCAATATACCTACAAATCTAACTTAAATAACCCTCAAAACTTCTTCAAACGTGGCGGAATTTTTGTTTAGGTCGTTTACGCTCTGCCTATTCCATTAGGGATAAAGGCGTGATTATATGTATGTATGTACTGTGCCACATCTTTGCCAGGTGGACGCTCTAGGTACGCTGCGACTTCTGGAAGCAGTCAGGGTGGTGGGGTTGGAGAAAGAGACTAAGATCTACCAGGCTTCCACGTCAGAGCTATACGGGAAAGTGGTAGAAGTCCCACAAAATGAGAAGACGCCCTTCTATCCGCGCTCGCCATATGGTAAGTCCCACTTCTTTATCAGGTGGTCAGAGCCTGCTGAAAGCTGTCATGGTAGCGGGGCAAATATCTACCAGGGCTCGACATCAGAACTCTATGGAGATGATGAGAAGACGCCGTTCTATCCGCGCTCGCCTTATGGTAAACCTTTTCTTTTAATATATAAGCTAGATAAGCTAGCCAGCTAAGGGATCCGAGAGTTTCTGTGTATTGCAATTTAGGCGATGGGCTGACAACCTGTCACTACCGCAATATACCTACAAATTACAAATCTATCTTAAATAACCGTCAAAACTTTGTCAGACGTGGTGAACCACCATTGTTTAGGTCGTGTACGCTCTGCCTACCCCAATAGGGATAAAGGCGTGATTATATGTATGTATGTATATGCTGACACCGGAGGCAAAACAATGGCTTGCCGATTCCGACATATTTTAATCATCAGTTTATCTCAGACATGATTATGACCAAGGCATTTATAGGAGATAAAGTTTAACTAAAAAATAAAGCAAATATAAATAACTTGGCTTACACTTACTTTACACGTCGTAAGTATGCTTCTTTTGCATAAAGGGAACTTCTATTTACTTGCTTATTTGTTACCAGTAAATCATTTTACCCGTTAAATCATTTTCAAGAATGTTTATTGTGACACGTATGAGCGCGTCACAATCTAGCGGACAAAGTGTAAAACCATAGAGTATAAATAGCCTGTCCTTTTTCAATTTTATTATTTGGAATGTGACAGATAGATTTTAATTATAGTTTTAGCCCTTTTGAATCTAGAATCGAGCCCATTGTCGGACATGTCGGTCTGTTTGAACTCTCAACATTTGCATAAGGGTGAACACTCATATAGTGTATATTAGTGAAAATGTTGGATGCGAAATCCGTGTTTGATTGTTACGTATTTGTATTAGAAAGTTAAAAAAAAAACAAATGGTTCGAGTAGAATTTTATCAGTAGCTTCCATGCTGGACTGGGAGCGATAGAATAACGTAGAACGTGACAGACGTGAGACGTGGTAGACGAACAGCTGCATCTCCTCCCGGGCATGCTGTATAAACCAGCTAAGGGATTCGAGGGTATATTGTAATTTAGGCGATGGTCTGACAACCTGCCACTACAGCAATATACAGTTCTATCTTAACCCTCAAAACTTGTCAGACGTGGCGAAACGACTTTTGTTTGGGTCGTTGACGCTCTGCCTACCCCATTAGGGATTCAGACGTGATAGTATGTATGTATTTTATCAGTAACAAAGAAACACTTCTGTAGGTCTGCTGTAAGAAATTATTTTATAGAAATAAGCAGCGCCTGTTGTGTCTTTGTTTTGTATGTCCTGTATATTATGATGTTTTTGTGTACAATATACATATAATCACGCCTTTATCTCTAATGGGGTAGGCAGAGCGTAAACGACCCAAACAAAGGTCGTTCCGCCACGTCTGACAAAGTTTTGAGGGTTATTTAAGATAGATTTGTAAGTATATTGCTGTAGTGGGTTTGTAAGTATATTACTTCCATGCTGGACTGGGAGAGATAGAAAAACATAGAATGTTCCAGCTGCCCTTCCTCCCGGGCATGCTGTAGAAGACAGCAAAAGGGACTCGAGGGTTACAGTGTATTGTAATTTAGGCGATGGGCTGACAACCTGTCACTATGGCAATACACATTACAATCTAAAATTACCCTCAATTATTGTCAGACGCGGCGAAAGCGCCTTTTACGAGGCTTTAAACGCTCTGCCTACCCCGTAAGGGATAAAGGCGTGATTTTATGTATGTATGTATGAATGTTGCTGTAGTGACAGGTTGTCAGCCCATCGCCTAAATTACAATATACTGAAACCCTCGGATCCCTTAGCTGGTTTTTACAGCATACCCGGGAGGAAATGCAGCTGGCACATTCTATGTTTTTCTCTCGCTCCCAGGCCAGCATGGAAGAAAGAAAGAGGCCAGTTGGCCGAGTGATGACGGATGGGAAAAGGGTAATCACCCACCTGGTCGGGTGTTGTGACCACGTGACCAGGGGACCGGAGTCCGACTGGATTAGTTCGCAAGTTTTATATATGCAGATCGCCGAGCAAACTTCGATACCGCGTTTTAGGACTGTTGTATTTTGATTACTTCCATGCTGGACTGGGAGAGATACAAAAACATGGAATGTTCCTATAGCTGCCCTTCCTCCCGGGCATGCTGTTGAAGTCAGCAAAAGGGACTCGAGGGTTACAGTGTATTGTAATTTAGGCGATGGGCTGACAACTTGTCACTATAGCAATACATATTACAATCTAAAATTGCCCTCAATTTTTGTCAGACGTGGCAAATACGCCTTTTACGAGGCGTTAAACACTCTGCCTACCCCGTAAGGGATAAAGGCGTGGTTTATGTATGTATGTATGAATGTATTTTGATGTGGCGCCATCTATGTGCGGTACAAGCTTGAACATAAACATCTCGGTATTTATTGCAGCGTGCGCGAAACTATACGGCTACTGGATAGTGGTGAACTACCGCGAGGCTTACGGCATGTTCGCCTGCAACGGAGTACTCTTCAACCACGAGTCTCCCAGGAGAGGAGAGAACTTCGTCACCAGAAAGATTACCAGAGGAGTCGCTAAGATTACGTTGGGGCTATTGCCTTGCTTGGAACTAGGAAATTTAGACAGTAAGAGGGATTGGGGACACGCTAAGGATTATGTAGAGGTAAGTGAATAAGTAGTTTTTGAAAGAACTTAATAACTTTGTGAAGATGGGTGCGCTTTAAACATGAATCATGCAGAAGAGGAGATACATTTGTCACCAGAAAGATTACCAAGGGAGTCGCTAAGATTACTCTGGGGCTATTGCCTTGCTTGGAACTAGAAAATTTGGACAGTAAGAGGGATTGGGGACACGCTTAGGATTATATAGAGGTAAGTGTATAGATAAGTAGCTTTTGAAGGCATTCAATAACTGGGTGAAGATGGGTGCTCTTCAACCATGAATCATGCAGAAGAGGAGAGAACTACGTCACAAGGAAGATTACCAGAGGAGTCGCTAAGATTACTCTGGGGCTATTGCCTTGCTTGGAACTAGGAAATCTGGACAGTAAGAGGGATTGGGGACACGCTAAGGATTACGTGGAGGTAAGACTTCTTCGACATAGAACATAGGACATAGAAGTAAAGACTGGCGGGTGCTTTTAAATGACGAGTCATCGAGGAGAGATCTTTATCACCAGGAACATTACTAGAAGAGTGGTTAAAATTATGCTGGGGTTGTTGCCGTGTTTTGAGTTGGGGAAGTTGAACTAATTTAAATGTTATTTTTGCGTTATCTGCCGTACTGCAAATCGTGTTCATCTAGACACAAAGTTATAAAAAAATAGTTTTAACCTGACCGGTGACTAAAAAGACGTGTCATAGACAAGGGCTTATAAGTCTTGCTCTTGTTCTTTCTCTGTCTTTCACTCTTCAGGTCTTTTTAGTCAGCAGTCTGGCTGCTACAGCAATCTTATTATATTTACCCTTCACATACACGTCTTTAGCAAGTTTGAAACAAAGAAAATAACTGTATGCTGTAAAAACCAGCTAAGGGATCCGAGGGTTTCAGTATATTGTAATTTAGGCGATAGGCTGGCAACCTGTCACTACAGCAATATACCTACAAATCGTATCTTAATTAACCCTCAAAACTTTGTCAGACGTGGCGAAACGACCTTTATTTGGGTCATTTACGCTCTGCCTACCCCATTAGGGATAAAGGCGTGATTATATATATGTATGTATGTAAACAACTAAAACAATAAACATTTCCTCGCCAGGCGATGTGGCTGATGATGCAGCAAGACACGCCCGAAGACTTCGTAGTGGCGACCGGCGAGACGCACTCCGTCAGAGAGTTCGTAGAGAAGGCCTTCGCGTGCGTCGACAGGAGGGTGGAGTGGCGCGGGGCGGGGGTCGACGAGAGGGGATATGACGCGGCAACTGACCAGCTGCTAGTCAAGGTCAACCCCAAGTACTTCCGCCCCACTGAAGTGGTGAGTTACTACAGTGTAGTTGACAGGAGGGTGGAGTGGCGCGGGGCGGGGGTCGACGAGAGGGGATATGACGCGGCAACTGACCAGCTGCTAGTCAAGGTCAACCCCAAGTACTTCCGCCCCACTGAAGTGGTGAGTTACTACAGTGTAGTTGACAGGAGGGTCGAGTGGCGCGGGGCGGGGGTCGACGAGAGGGGATATGACGCGGCAACTGACCAGCTGCTAGTCAAGGTCAACCCCAAGTACTTCCGCCCCACTGAAGTGGTGAGTTACTACAGTGTAGTTGACAGGAGGGTCGAGTGGCGCGGGGCGGGGGTCGACGAGAGGGGATATGACGCGGCAACTGACCAGCTGCTAGTCAAGGTCAACCCCAAGTACTTCCGCCCCACTGAAGTGGTAAGTTACTACAGTGTAGTTGACAGGAGGGTCGAGTGGCGCGGGGCGGGGGTCGACGAGAGGGGATATGACGCGGCAACTGACCAGCTGCTAGTCAAGGTCAACCCCAAGTACTTCCGCCCCACTGAAGTGGTGAGTTACTACAGTGTAGTTGACAGGAGGGTGGAGTGGCGCGGGGCGGGGGTCGACGAGAGGGGATATGACGCGGCAACTGACCAGCTGCTAGTCAAGGTCAACCCCAAGTACTTCCGCCCCACTGAAGTGGTGAGTTACTACAGTGTAGTTGACAGGAGGGTGGAGTGGCGCGGGGCGGGGGTCGACGAGAGGGGATATGACGCGGCAACTGACCAGCTGCTAGTCAAGGTCAACCCCAAGTACTTCCGCCCCACTGAAGTGGTGAGTTACTACAGTGTAGTTGACAGGAGGGTGGAGTGGCGCGGGGCGGGGGTCGACGAGAGGGGATATGACGCGGCAACTGACCAGCTGCTAGTCAAGGTCAACCCCAAGTACTTCCGCCCCACTGAAGTGGTGAGTTACTACAGTGTAGTTGACAGGAGGGTGGAGTGGCGCGGGGCGGGGGTCGACGAGAGGGGATATGACGCGGCAACTGACCAGCTGCTAGTCAAGGTCAACCCCAAGTACTTCCGCCCCACTGAAGTGGTGAGTTACTACAGTGTAGTTGACAGGAGGGTGGAGTGGCGCGGGGCGGGGGTCGACGAGAGGGGATATGACGCGGCAACTGACCAGCTGCTAGTCAAGGTCAACCCCAAGTACTTCCGCCCCACTGAAGTGGTAAGTTTTTTAAGAAGATTATAGACGTGTTGTCAGAAGGACCGAGCGGAACAGAAGGTATATCACTCATCGCATAGCGAGCACGAGATTGTATTGTTGATTGTTTGTTGAGGTCATATTGTAGTGTAGTGTAGCGAACCTTAGGTTTCGCGATATACTTATATCAAGGTATCTTGGGTGTAAGGGACAGCGTTCTGCAAACTGATAGGGGTTGCTCAGTCAACGAAACTGAACGACGTACACCAGGAAATTCTTTCAGGAGATAAAGAAAATGATCTTCCCATACAAAATGACCACCTCTATCTTGTAAGGAAAAAAAATACGCTTACTGAAAAAAATCCTGGTGATAGTTGTTCAGTTTTCTTGACTGAGCACGGCGGGATGCTGTCCTTTACATCCTGTATTATTTGAATCGCGAGCTTAGTGAGCTTTAGCCGTTACGATATTACCTTGATATTAGTCGTGTCGCGAGGTTTCACGTTATAGATCAATTTATATTACACAAATTACGAGCACAGCGTAAATTTCACAATTTTCATAAATTGCGCACGAGGTGTTTTAATATTCTATTTTATTACTAAAAGTATTAGAAATAACGAATCAAAAATTCGACCGCTGTCGGGCTTTGAACCCACGTCTTTGGAAAACCGGCCCAACGCTAATTCGTCGTTCGGGACATGGCTGCTGTAGCTTAGCGGTTTAGAGCGTTGAGCCGGTTTTCCAAAGACGCAGGTTCAAATCCCGTCAGTGGTTGAATTTTTGATTTGTTATTTCTATTATTTTTAGAGGTGCATTAACTTTCCTCCCGGGCATGCTGTAGAAGTCAGCAAAAGGGACTCGAGGGTTACAGTGTATTGTACCAGTAATTTGGGCGATAGGCTGACAGCCTGTCACTACAGCAATACACATTGCAGTCTAAAATTGCCCTCAGTTTTTGTCAGACGTGGGAAAGCACCTTTAACGAGGCGTTTAACGCTCTGCCTACCCCGTTAGGGATGGAGGCGTGATTTTATGTATGTATATATTAACAGGTTAAAAGAGGCTCAAGACAGGGAGAAATGGAAGAAAGGGAGGGAGGCCTTTGCCCTGCAGTGGGACACCTCAGGCTGTTAATAATAAATAATATTTACTTTGAAAATTTATACAACATGTAACAGAAAGGGTATATGCACCCGAAAGGATATGAATCAGCCCATGATACTGAACAACTTTCTCAAATGAACATAGGTTAAAATACGAAAATAACATTTTGACCTTCCATACAAAATGCATCAGCTGATAGCACGTGTAGTATGGGAATTCAAAATATTTTTCTCGTTTTTTGACCTATGTTCCTTTGGGAAAGTTGTTCAGTTTCATGGGTTGGTTCAGATTCTTGAGGGTGCATATACCCTTTCTGTTACACGTTGTATATTAAGCTTTAGATAAGGGTTGATGGTGAGGCCTTGCCTTACGGTGGGTCATGCTAAAGTTGTCCCTGGAACTCCTCAGGACTTACTCCTGGGCGACCCGTCCAAGGCGCGCGCTCAGCTGGGCTGGTCGCCGCGCGTGACCTTCGAGCAGCTGGTGAAGGACATGGTGTCCGCCGACCTGGAGCTCATGAGGAGCAACCCCGAGGCGTAGGTGCCGCGTACAGACAGGTGTGACAGGAACTGAGTGCATGCGTAGGATTGGGTTATATGGTTGTGGTTATGGTGGTGCATGATACCGATACGACGCGATTTGACGACCCGCGCAGCCTAGTTGGCAGTGTACCTGCTTGCTACGCAGAGGGTCCCGGGTTCGATTCCCGGCCAGGGCAGACATTTGAATGATGAGTTTAAATGTCTGTTTCTGGGTCTGTGTGTACACATGGACATGGCACCCCGATACAGGGAATCCTAGTGGGGGCTATGGGTGTGACCGTGTTTTTTTATATATTTTTTGTACAAGCTGTTCCAGCTACCGCGCACCCCGCCGGCGGGGTCGCGGAGGTCCCTCCTTTCAGTGGCGTAACTATAGGGTGGCAGGACTGGTAAAATGCCACGGGTTCCCGACCCAAGAGGCCGCAATCTTACATTTTTAACAAAAAAAATGTTTGTTTTTGTGAAAAGTCGAACTTGTTTACTATTTTTTTTGCATGTTTAACCATTAATTTTCGGGAAAATTCGAGCTTACTTCGCTCGCGTGGATTTTACTACATTTTTTTGCACGTTTATCTATTAATTTTCGTGAAAAATCGAGCTCCCTTCGCTCGCGTTCCGTTTTAATTGTTCTGCGTGTTTCGTGTGTTTGGTTGTTTGAAAAGTCGAGCTCGTTTTGCTCGCGTAATGTATTAATTCTGTTTCCGTTACCTATGTATCACGGTTGAGGAATTAAATTAAAATATTTTTTTCACTGGGAACAATTTGCCCCTGGCCTCATATGATATAGTTACGCCACTGCCTCCTTTGCTCCCCACTTTGGGGTTTACGCGCCCCGTGAGTAGATTCTCTCCGATAAGGAGTTCCCAAGGCAACGCCATAAGCCGAGGGTCGAGTCCAAGTGGGCGCCCTTAGGCAGTTGTCATTTGCATATAAGGGTGTAGATTGCGTGTAGCAACTCCCCGCCTTTAGTCCGGTGACGCATTATATACAGTTTGAAGTATGGTGCAAACAAGTCCATTTAAAAAAAAGATACCGATTCGTTGAGGACAGAATTAAATGTTGACTAAAGTTGTTGCCGTCCCTTTCTGTTCTCGCACGATAGAAAATGATTTGGTGATATTGTGTGCATGCGAATTGTCTACATTGTTGCATGCGCGATATTTGCTTGTTTAATAATGTGAGCCATGGGCTCCCGATTTGGAGGACGTGGGTTCGATTCCCACGGGAAAACACAATATTGATATTTAAGAAAGGAAAGAAATTGCTGCTTTGGCAATAAGGCCGCCTATGTTGTGATGTTTGGTTCCTCACAAAATTTTATAACTAACTCACAAAAAAAATTAACTGCCTCTGTGGTCTAGTGGTCTGAGCCATGGGCTCTCGACCCGGAGGTCCCGGGTTCGATTCCCGGCGGGGGAATGACTTTGTGTTGTTGTTTCTAGTTTGGTTAGAACATTGCAGGCTGATCCTCTGATTGTCCGAAAAGTAAGATGATCCATGCCGTCGGTTGGGCATGTAAATAAATAGTCGGTCCTGCGCCTGATTTCTCCTTGGTCGTGTCAGTCAATCTGTCCCATCAGAATAAGAGGTTGGAGGAATAGAGAGTGCACCTGTGTGTAGCGCAAACACTTGGGCACTAAAAACTAGTCCTTCGCAGTTGGCCTATCTGGGAGATTGGCCGCCATCACCGAAAATCGGTGGGAGGACTGTTATTATTTTATTATTAAATTATATAAAATGCAAAATTATTCTCTTTTTTTTTCAGTGAAAGAGACGGGAATTCTCGTCCTATCGACAGGAATAGAATCCGGATACCAGACGCGGCTGCCGCCTCGTAACAAACGATCCACGTTACATTCCGCCCTGGACAGAGCAGGCATTTGACAGTTTACTTTTTGCATTTACAGCCACGTTGATTCAATGAAATATTTTATTGCTATAGTATTTCCAAGACAGTTTTAGAATAAAGGTAAACAAAGTTTCATATCTTTCTCTTCAAAAACACATTTCAAAAATAAATTATAAATGCAAATTGTATTTATAATTATAATTTGTCATTATGTTGTCGTATCTAACTAAAACTTATTTTAGAAACAAGATCTTCGATTAAAAGACATGAATCTTTGTTTACCTTTATCCTAGCCGACCCCGAAAGATACGGAAAAAGGCTAGAAAGATGATGATTCTAAAACTGGGTTGGAAATACTATAGATACAGAATAGACCTACTTCCTTATTAAAAGGCCCTGCAAACTTACACTGGCGGAATCACGACGGAAACGCCAAACGACTAAAAGTTGAAGTTGTACAGTAACATGCGCGCCGCGACATCATTTTATCTCATAACGCGCATGTGCCGACTGGATTGAGCTACGGCAACAACAAAACCAGTCTAGCGACTATCTCGCTCTCTCGAGAGGAGCCTCGAAGAGACTGACCCACACTTTACCCTATGAGAAAAGCTATCCTAGATGGAAGTTTCTTATTCTTTTCTAATAGGGTAAAGTGTGGGTCAGTCTCTTCGAGGCTCCTCTCACATTGGGCATCTATCCTGACATTACCCTAATAGAAAGTTACGAGAGACTTCCATCTAGCTATCTTGGCTCGTTTTCTATATGACAGCTCCAGTAAACGATATTGAATCTTAAATACAAATTACTAAGGTGTTGGTTCATGGACTTATCGTAATAAGTTCATGTTTTTTATTCATGGACTTATATTAATAAGTCCATGTTTTTATTAATGGACTTATAGTAATACTTAATTCGCTGGCTCAGCGACCCGAAGTGGATCTTGGCCTCGACATTAAAGTGCGCCATTCTTGTTTGTAATTGTAATTAGTCCATGTTTCAATAAATAGACTCATTATGGTAATAAGTCCGTGTTTTGATTCAGAGACTTATAGTAATAAGTCCATATTTTGATTAATATACTCATTATGGTAATAAGTCTTTGTTTTGATTAATATACTTATTACGGTAATAATAAGTAAATCAATACATTATTACTATACGAGGGTCATTCAATAAATACTTAGCCTACAAAAAGAAAACGAAAATTTTGGAAAAGTGGGAATTTATTTTTCAACATAGTCTCCTTTTAGTTCTATACACTTAGCCCAGCGATGCTCCAACTTTTTTAACCCGTCCGAAAAATAGTTTTTGTCAAACTCTGCAAAATAGGCCTCCGTGGCGGCGATGACCTCCTCATTTGATCCATATCTATTCCCGGCGAGTGACTTTTTCAGATTAGGAAACAGAAAGAAGTCACAAGGGGCCAAATCTGGAGAATACGGTGGATGGGGCAGCAATTCGTAGCGTAATTCGACCAATTTGGCCATGGCAACGGCAGACGTGTGAACCGGTGCGTTGTCGTGGTGAAACAGCACTTTTTTCTTCGCCAGATGGGGTCGTTTTTTCTTTAATTCGGCGTCGAATCGGCCCAATAAATCGGCATAGTAAAGCCCTGTAATTGTTTTACCCTTCTGGAGGTAATCGATGTAGATCACACCTTGTGAATCCCAGAAAACGGTGGCCATAACTTTTCCGGCCGATTTTACAGTTTTCGCCTTCTTTGGAGCACGTTCCCCGGTCTGGATCCATTGTTTTGATTGCTCCTTGGTCTCTGGTGTGTACCAGTGGATCCAGGTTTCATCGACGGTCACAAAACGACGCAAAAACTCCGCTGCATTCCGCTTAAACAGCGCCAAACACGTCTCCGATGTGGTCTCACGGTTGCGCTTGTTTTCCGGTGTGAGTAAACGCGGCACCCATCGCGCCGACAGCTTTCTCATGCCGAGTTCCTCGTGAAGAATATGATGCACTGTTCCTTCTGAAATGCCTACAGTCTCAGCTAGCTCCCGAACCTTCAATCGGCGATCTGCCAATACGAGATCATGGATTTTTTAATGTTTTCCTCCGTAGTAGCTGTTTTCGGTGCACCTGGACGTGGTTCATCAAAAACCGACGTACGGCCACGTGCAAACTCGTTGAACCAATTCTTGACGGTGGCCATCGATAGAGAAGAGTCACCGTACACAGCATCCAAGCGCTCTTTGATTTCGAAGCGCGTTTTCCCTTCCAAAAATAGGAATCGAATCACCGAACGATATTGCTCTTTTTCCATTTTTGTAAAACCGATCGACACGTTCGCTTCCATAAGTTGAAAAATTAAAACAAATGAAGGGATTGGAATGAAAATTTGAAAAAATAATTAAAAAAGAATGTGCATGAGGCTCGGTACTTATTGAATGCGCCTCGTAAGTCCACGTTTTGATGATTTATTTCTTTATAATAATCATGTCGTCATTATATACAGGGTGATAATTGTTTTTTTTTAACCGTTGAATCTCTCGTGACGGACAGCATTTTAAATTGCTATTTTATGTTCCTATGATAGACTTTCAAAAATGTAATTATGATAAAATAAGGCAAAGTTATGAAAATGTCTGTGTTTCATAATCATAACTATGTCCTGTGGTATTTGAAATGTTTCTTGTTAATAATAATTATGCCTTCGCGTGTAAAAACTAGTATTATTTTGGCTCGTGCCATGTGTATGTAAGATTTAATTTGATATTTTAAAATGTATTTTATATTTATATATAATTTTTAAGTCGTAATTTAGCTAAGTCTAGTTTGTTTAGTTTATGGTTTCTATGTATATGTAAGAGCGCACAAATTATTTTGCTACACTTTATTTACTTACACAGGGTGTAACAGAAAGGTTCAAACTGAACAACTTTCCTCAAGGAAAATATATAGAAAAAAAGTCCTTTCATACAAAATGTATCAGCTAAAATCACATTTAGCATGGGGAGCCAAATGGGTCTTTTTCTTTTCGTTTTTGATTAATGTTCTTTGGGGAAAGTTGTTCAGTTTCATAGGTAGATTCACATACTTTCGGGTGCATATAGTCATTTTGTTACACCTAAATAAAATAATCAAAACTTGTGTATCTTATGGGATCTATTTTCAGAAGTCGACATCGATCACTCTTTTACTCTTATAAGAAAGAAAGAGATATCTATACAGAACGTAAAAAATGCTCTGTTCCTTTAAACCACGTAATGTATTAGCGATATACAACACAATACTTGATTTTGTTTGATAAATAAAATAATAATAAAATGTTTTAATAGTAAAATGTTTTGATGAATTTAATAATTATTAAATATTTTTATTTATTTTATTGAATGTGTGTATTGTGTTGTATACCAATAATACATTACGTGGTTTAAAGGAACACAGTACTTTTTTTACCCCCTGTATTGTCACCACTCGTGTGCTGTATAGTATAATTTTTAGTCACAAATCTGGCTTATTTTCGGGCGCCATTTTCTAAAACTTGTAAAATCATCGCTACGACAGGTACTGTTCCTAAGTCAACAACAAAAGTCACAGCTATCATTCTATACCGGGTGTAAGGGACAGCGTCCCGCAAACTTATAGGTTGCTCAGTCAATGAAACTGAACAAATTCAAAGTTATTTCAGAACAATAAAAAAAACCTTATGTATGTATGTATGTGTAAAAAAAACCTGTCCCCCCGATCAGGCAATTTGTATAAAAAGGATATTTTTTTATTTCCTAAAGAACAACTTGCTGCTAGTTGTTCCGTTTTGTTGACTGAGCAACCCCTACCATTTAGCGGGACACTGTCCCTTACACCCGGAAGTTTTTAGAGTATAGCCCACGGAATAGAAGCCGCTGGGAGCTTCTAGCCTATTATTAGTTAGTTTTTAAATTATTTAATTTTATGAAATAGAAAAAAAATCTTGGTATATATGTATACCTATGACCCAATAAGTTAATTTATATTTTATTTATGAAATACGTATATTATTTTTATCAACTTATTTACTATGCATTTTACACAGTAGAGCTAGGACCTAGATCTACGAATTGTTTCATACATTCTGACCTATGTACATTCCGGGTATCAGACATCTAGAAAACATATTGTAACTATTACTATTTCTGAAATGCTAGCTATTTTGTAATATCTTGTTATATCTAAAATATATACCTGCGTGTTTCAATATTTATATTATTTTTATTTATTTGAAAACACTTCGTCTATTTATACCAGGTGTAAGGGACAGCGTCCCGCAAACTGAGTTTTTTTTTCAGGAGGTGAAATAAAAAATGGATTTTCCATACAAATTGTCTGATCGAGGTAAACATTTTGTATGGAAAAGCCTTTTTTTCATTAACTGAAAAAATAATCTTGCTGATTCAGTATCGTTAACTGAGCAACCCCTATCAGTTTGCGGGACACTGTCCCTTACACCTGGTATTGGATTTAAATACAAGAAACATAAGAATATAAGAAAATAAAAGGATTTTCTAATAATTAACATTTTTATTTACAAATTATACACAATCACAATTTAAAAACATCATATAGACAGTCATTAATACAATATTCCAAAGTAATTTGTACTTCCTTCAATCCAACATTGTGAAATAACTACTCTTAATTTTTGCAATTTTGTTGCCAGAACACAGGTACCGATTAAAAACTTAAAAACAATTGAAATTAAAAATCATTAAAAACAATGTACAAATAACTATTTCTAAATTAGAATAAAGCAAAAATAATAAAATAGTAAAACTAGAAGAGTAATAGTTAATTTTATTTATCACTATTCAAACATTCAGAGTTGGAATTAAAATTACTTAAGATTGTCGCCTGAACAAAAGACAACCTACATTTAAATCTTGACAGATTAAGGCTACGATGATTCTAAATATTACACAATATTTAGTTATGCATATACAGACTTAAAATAATTGGCACAGAATACTACCAATATATGCGATTAAAAAAGTGCCTTTATTACTTTTGAAAACGTGTGTATAATAAATAAATCTAAACTAAATTGCTTTTTTGTCAAGACTTTCAGCACAGCTGATTTTTAATACAACGTCAAGTATCTAAGTATTTACTATAGAACTGGCCTAGATAAAGTTCAGAGAAGACTACATAGTTAGGTTATCTAGCGGTGGACGTTTCGGAAAGAAATGTAAGTTCATAAATGGGCATTGCTCACTGCTGAGATGGTATCTACAATATTTAATCAAGTCAGTTTTGGGCCACCTTGAACCAGTTTTGGGGCACTATGAGCTAGTTTTAGGACGCCTTGAACAGGTTTTGGCCCACTATGAGAGTTTTGGGACACCTTTAACAAGTTTTGGCTCACTCTGAGAGATTTGGGGCACCTTGAACAAGTTTTGGGCCACTATGAGCTAGTTATGGAACACCTTGAACAAGTTTTGGCACGCTATAAGAGAGTTTTGGGACACCTTTAACAAGTTTTGGCCCACTCTGAGAGATATTTGGGACACCTGTAACAAGTTTTGGCCCACTCTGAGAGAGATTTGGGACACCTTTATCAAGTTTTGGCCCACTCTGAGAGAGATTTGTGGCACCTTGAACAAGTTTTGGCTCACTATGAGCTACTTTTGGGACACCTGGAACAGGTTTTGGCCCACTATGAGAGAGTTTTGGGACACCTGGAACAGGTTTTGGCCCACTATGAGAGAGTTTTGGGACACCTAGAACAGGTTTTGGCCCACTATGAGAGAGTTTTGGAACACCTTGAACAAGTTTTGGGCCACTACTAGCAAGTTTTGAGCCACCTTTATCTACTTTTGAACAATTACTTGAATAAATGCGCTTGAATATCTAGTTCCTGCTTCAACACCCCACTCAGTATCAACTCGCTGGTGACTATAGTAGCTCCTCGCGTGCTGAGTGCGGGATGGAGGTGTCTATCAGCGACGCAGGAGACGACCAGCCAGCGTGGGGGGGGTCCGGGGGAGTCGAGGGAGAGCCATGTGCCGCCGCTGCACTCCACTATCACTGTAGACAAAAAGTAAAAGTCGCATTAAAATCACCTAATAAAACTTTTACGTATGAACCTATCCCGCATTATCTACATTTGATTTCCTCTACCCAAGGTTGCCTGGTAGAAATTGCTACCATAGCAATAAGGTCGCCTTCATTGTACTTTAGTTTTTATTTCATTTGTTCTCAATTCCTGTTGTTATGTGCAATAAAGAATATATCTACCTATCTATCTTTAAAACTGAACAACTTTCCCCAAGAAATATAGGTCGAAACATGAGAAAATTGAGAGTTGGAGTGACGCGACACAGGATAGGAGCAAATGGTGACTCCAGAGAACTATTTGAATCTCAATTCATCTCTAAATCTAAGGAAGTGACAAGAAAAAGTTTTCAAAATGTCTATATTTTGCGAGTTATTATATTTTTAACGAGTGAGTCGCGGTGAGGCCTCTTAAACATTTTAAGCTTTTACAAGTCCATCTAAAAGAACCAAAAAAAATATACAAACTCACGTTTCATCTCCGGCGCGCTAGGCAGTACTTTAGGCGTCGCGGATACGTAATATCCGTGAAGATAGTTGCGCGCGCTACTTAGCGTTCGGGACAGACTGAAATGGAAGCGAGTCTCGCTTGCCGAGTCTTGCAACAGGTACTGCCAGGGGTCTGAAAGTAATACATACATATACATATAATCACGCCTTTATCCCTAATTGGGTAGGCAGAGCGTAAACGACCCAAACAAAGGTCGTTCCGCCACGTCCGACAAAGTTTTGAGGGTTATTTAAGATAGATTTGTAAGTATATTGCTGTAGTGACAGGTTGTCAGCCCATCGCCTAAATTGCATTTTACTGAAACCCTCGGATCCCTTAGCTGGTTTTTACAGCATACCCGGGAGGAAATGCAGTTGGCACATTCTGTGTTTTTCTCTTGCTCCCAGAAAAACGCTCCTGAAAGTAATATAATAAATAAATAACTAGGTTACTAAGTTACTAACGACCTACGTGGTCTAGTGGCTAGTGCCATGGACTCCTGAACCGGAGGTTCTGATTAGAGAATTTATCACTTTGTGATTTTTTCCCCAGTTTGGTTAGGACATTGCAGGCTGAATCTGAATCACCTGAGTGTCCGAAAAGAAAAAGATTTCGTGCTTAAGAGGGCACGTTATACCGTCGGTCTTTGATAATGGTCGTTACTCAAACCATGTCAGAGGCCTGATAGTTGTGCTAATAGGCGGTTTAAAACTCTGACACCAGGGTTCATCGGGGCGATAGAAGAAGAACTAGTTTATTCTGAGCACCACCGCACCGGCGACATGTTCATAAAACAGTGTAAGTATGTCTATAGTATATATAAGTATGTGTATGTATGTCTTATACATACAAACGGAGTGTAAGGGACAGCGTTCCATTAACTGATAGATCAGTCAACGAAATTGAACAACTATCAGCAGGTTGTTTTTTTTTTTTTCAGGAAGTATAAAAAACAATATTTCCACACAAATTGTCTGAACGAGGTGGTCATTTTGTATGGGAAATTAATTTATTTTTTACATACATACATACATATTGTATGTAAAAAAATATATATAATCACGCCTCGCTCCATCGTCGACTTGTTCACAGTCATCCCTGACCTAGTGTCTAGAATCAAGAGCAAACCCATTTCTAATATTAAAAAAAACCTGGAATAGTATCTTCTTCTGTCGTGTCACGTGTGGTATCGAGTCAATCGACCCGATGAACCCTGGTGTCAGAGATATTAAACCGCCTATTAGCTGTGCTACTATGGTTTGTGTAACGATTACTATCAAAGACAGCGACCGGGACCGATGGCTTAACATACCGAAGCACGGTTTTTTTTCTTCCAGACAATCAGGTGATTCAGCCTGCATTAGAAAAAATCTTACAAAGTGATAAATTGACAGATATCAACTTTGTGTTCCCCTTGGAAATCGAACCCAGGACCTCCGGATCGGGAGCCCATGGCTCTGACCACTAGATCACGGAGGCAGTTTGAATGAAAAGTTATGAATTAACTCGACCGCACGTAGAAATTCACTCACCAACTATAGTACTGGTGTCCACACAGGCCTGCACCCAGTCGGGCCCCACTATGAACCTCCTGGGCCCCACTATGGACCTCCTGGGCCCCACTATGGACCTCCTGGGCCCCACTATGGACCTCCTGGGCCCCACTATGGACCCCTGGGCCCCACTATGGACCTCCTGGGCCCCACTATGGACCTCTTGGACCCCACTATGGACCTCCTGGGCCCCACCGCGCATAGCTTGAAAGTACGTCGCAGCTGAAGTATTAACACTATCACTGCTCCTATACAATAGTAACTAACTCACCAACTATAGTACTGGAGTCCACACAGGCCTGCACCCAGTCGGGCCCCACTATGGGCCTCCCGAGCCCCACCGCGCATAGCAGCTTGAACGTGCGACGCAGCTGAACTGTTAATACTACTGTACACGCTGGTACGTCTGACACTATCACTGCTCCTGGTGATTAGAAAAAAAAAACGTCAAATAGGGTAAAACGTCCTATTGCTGGCCAGCACTAGTTATTGACCACTTGCGAAACTTCAGTTTTTTCAAAACCCACGCGTAACAAAGAAGTGAAAATCTTGTTTCGAACAATTGAAGAAAATAATAACGATTTACTGAAAGTGGCCAATAACTAAATATTACTGATTTTTTAAAAGTTTTTACAATCATGTTCCTTAAGTGCGTCTAATCAAGATAATAACTTTCACCAAATAACAAAATGGAGTTCTAAATTATACGAAGGGATACAAAACAACATAAACTCTATTGCATTTATCTAAATCCAATATAAACTACGTTAACATTTCTAAGTTAATAAAAACTTTTCTCTAAGAATAAATCAAGACAATGGTGCTATTTCTAATTTATGAGTCACAACTTCAGGATATTTAAAGAAAGTAAACATCGATTAAACTTACCCAATTTCTGCAGCGTGGCTTTAATCTCTTCGAAAGGAAAGGCGGTAAACAGCACATGATGCGTCTTGACCGCACACGATGGCGTCGACCTTAAAGACGAGCTGTTAGAGTTCAAAGTCGTAGCAACAGAACTTGAATCTGAAGACATCACTATATTAGCAGTCATTGATCGCGGTCTTTTAGAACTAGGGGCTTCTAAATCGTCGACATGTCTTTTTCTTTTAGGAGAATCACTGGATTCTGATGATACATTGTATACGGTGCTTTGTTCGTGATTTCGAATGGTCTGCGAATCATTCTGTTCTTTTGTAGTCTTTTGTCGCTTACTTCGTCGTATTTCTTTCGGTTCTGTCATTTGTTCGTCGTCTTTCTTTCGTCTTTTAGCGTCTTTATTGTCTTGTTGTTCTTTTGTCTTTAATTTACTGTCATTTTTATTATCTTTCCCTTTATCTTCCTTTTTAGGTCGACCTCTCTTTCGTTTTGTTTCCGGCTCAACAGGCGCAGATTTCTCACTTGGACTAGTATCTTTGTTGCTTCGTCTTGTAGTTTTAGTCGTTTGATTCTTACTTACATTTATATTTAGGCTGTCATTATCATCAGTAACAGAGTTAGACATTCTTAGATCGTCGGTATTTATTGTATAGTTTGTAATTTTATTAGTGGCTTTGTCTTGTGCGTCCTTTTTCTTCGGTCTACCATTTTTACGGGGTTCAGCTTTATTTGAATCTGATTTAGTTGTGTTACCTTCTTCATTCTTATCACTGCGAGTAGTTTTATCTTTGTTATTATTTGACCTTCCATTTCTATTTCTTGTTTGAGGTTTTTCTTTGTCATCTAAAATAGTCAAATCAACAATAGTATCTTTACTATTATTTTTAGATTTATTTCTGTTTATTTCAACAGAATTACTTTTTACAGCATCTATGTTTATTTCTTTCGATTTAAGGGTAATGCTCTCGGATTTAACCTCTTTAGTAGTGGTATCATCAACATTTGTATCTTTTTGATTCTTTTTATCATTTTTGTTTTTCAACCGCGTGATGTTTTCACTGATTATTTCAGTATCTACTTCATCTTCTTGCTCTGTATCATTCAAGAATTTAGGTTTGAGAATATTTCTGCCTCGTTTTTTCGTGCTACCTTCACTTTCTTGTACTTTAGCCGTGGGTTTTCGAGTTCTCGTTATGACTCTTGTAGGAAGCGCCTGGACGTCAAACTTTGTAGTCAAATCTTTCTTCACATCCGCTTTGGCCCTCTTTTTCTTCCGATGCACAATAGGTGTTAATTCTCGCGACTCTTTCTCTACTTCGGATTCGCTGGAAGAATCTGTTGCCATGGCATTTGTACTCAAAGATACACTAGTTTTGATTTCCTGGCTGTCTGGCAGTAGTGTTTCCATGAATCTAAAAGGTCGCACTTTTTTCGGCGTGACTTCAGGATCTGAAGTGTCACTGGGTACTCGTTTGACCGGCGCTACGTCCGAGCCAATAACCTCGCTGATTTGCTTAGCAGATAATCTTTTTACGAACTTGTTGACTTTTTCTTCCCCGTCGCTACTTTCTGAAGAAGATCTGACGAACTTTTTTACTGATATCTCAATTTCACCATCGAGATTGAACTTAGCTCCAAGTTTGTGATCTTCGTCAACTAATTTCTCATCTTGTGATGTGGAAGGTTTATTTTTTAAGAGGTTATTGTTTCTTGAATCTACGTCAGGGTCTTTTTGTGAACAGAGGTCATGGTATATATCTTGTGTCGCAGCATAGTAATTCTCATCACTTGGTTTCGTCAAAGGAGACTTAGCATTTTTATTATCACTGGTTTTAGAAATATCTTTCCGTTTGGTTTTCAAAGGGTTGGGTAAGGGAACTTTAAAAGGACTGATGACAACTTCTTCTGAATATTGCAAATTCTTACTACTTGAATTATTAGGGATATTCTCAGGTATCACTTGCGTTGGCAAGTCATCAATATTATCTTTATCAAAGTTTTCTTCAGGTATTACTTGGGTAAGCATGTCTTCGAATTCCGGTTCATCTACTGTTTTTTCTGCTGGTTTGTTGTTAGTTATTTCATCAGTTACTTCGGGAATAACTTGTGTTGCTAGATCTTCCAAGTCAACTCCCGCGTCGGAAGCTGGCGCAGCTGCAGGTATCACTTGAGTAGCTAATTCTTCAAAATTATTTGTTTTGCTAGATAGTGGTATAATTTGTGTAGATAATTCTTCAAAATTGACAGTTTTGCTTTGATATTTGAAGTTATTTCCCTTTTTACTATCGGTCACATCTTCTTCGCAGTCTGTTAGTTCTTCCTCATTCATAGGAATTGTTGGTATTTTCTGTGTTGGCAAGAAATCTATGTCTTCGCAATCGGTTGAAGTATCAGACTTGGTACGTATATTTCTCTTAGCTGGTTTCACTTCACTTGTCTTCTCTTCTAGCCTTATTTCGAAATCATCGTCGGTGATTGTATCTGATTGTGATAGAGGAATATCTTCGTTTTCTTCTTGTAACGGCACAGCTTCGCCTATAATGGGTTGTGATGCATTAAATTCATCGAAAACATTTTGTGACTCTACTTCATCAAAATGAATAATTTCATCAGATTTCTCCAATGTATCTTTTGATTTATCTCCAGAAGTGTTTTTTAAAAACTCCGGAGGTATTTCGCCATTGAATATGTCTTCAACTTCTTTGTTTACAGCTTTATCATTTTTATCATCTAAATGAGTATCGGGTTTATTAGTTACATTGTCACTTTTCTTTGAATGACATTCTGTTTCAATGGTAGGAAGTTGAGTTTCAAAAAGATCCTCATCCTTTTTAACTGATACATTTGATTCACCAAACGGAAGTTGTGTATTTACATCATGTATACTTTTAGGACTATAGCTAGTTTGATTTTGAGGCCTATCGCGGATTTCGAAGTCATTAAGTTTCGGTATCTGAGTTGCTTGACTATAGATAGATGGAGAAGCATTCACTGGTGGGAGTTGTGTTTCTGCTGTGTAAAGGGAATCTGTGCTATCATTAGGAAATGGTACTTGAGTATCCATTTCATGTATACTTTTACTCTCTTTATTTGACGAATTGAATTTGTTAGGCGGAAGCTGAGTTTCAGCTTCATAGATGTTATCATTATTATCTTCAGCAGCATTAAACGGCAGTTGAGTGTTAGCTTCGTATATATTTTCATAATTTCTGTTAGCAGGAGACATTTGATTTGGTAACTGTGTTTCTGCATCAAAAATATCATCTGCTTTAGATCTGACTAAATTCAAATCCCTTTCAGAAGGGAATTTAGTTTCAGCATTGCAGATATTTTCCTTATTTTCAACAACATCAGGCTCTGGTAGCTGCATATCCTGGCTGTGAATAGAAGAAACTGGCGGAAGCTGAGTTTCTGCTGTGTAAATAGAATCAGTGCTGTCATTCGGAGGTTGTGTTTCCATTTCATGTATATCTGCATTTCGGCTTTCATTCAAACTACAAGTAGAGTCATCTAAATTGAAAGAATTTGATTTCTTCGAAGAATTCCAGTAAATATTATCAATTTTATTTGAGCCTACTGGTTGGATGGAGATAGTTTTAGAAGAAGGTTTGCTGAAGTTATTGCATGGACTTTTGAATCTGTTTGCTGGTTTGGGCTGTGATGGCACAATGAAGGAGTCATCCTGTAAAGAGAAGAGAGAGATAGTGCTGAATATAAAGTTTTAATCTCTTTATCCAAGGGTTAAGCAACAGACTAATTGTTATGGATAGATTATGGTTTCATGAATAAACATTTTTCTATTCTATTCTTATCCATAAGGCTCTCATTACAAGAAAACTTTCTTACCTTATCACTGACATCAGGTGACTCGGGCACCACAGCTCTTCTGAACCGGTCAGCATGCCTATTCTGCATGGGAGTATCTGGTACATCCAACACCTGTTAGTAAGTAAAACCTTCTTAATTTAACGCAATAATACACATCTTAAAATTCTTACACTCTAAGGGCGCTTTTGCACTGCTTCGTATTCTGTTAATATGTATATGGAGCAGTGCAAAACCACCCTAAGGCAGTTTTATCGCTAAAAGCGATTTGTTTCAGAAGATCTTTGGGTAGCGGAAAATACATAGAAATTCATGTCACGCATGGTTAATGCATGAGTAGCTCTATAAATTTAAGTTGTTCTGTGCTATTTCATTTCTATCCTCTTCTGTACACCTGACGTAGGGTGGACTTAAAAACAGCCAAGCTGTGTCCACACCTTTTTCCACTTCAGTTAAATATCTATACGCCTACCTGTCCTGTTTGTTATGTTATTCTTGATTGTGTGTTTTTATTTTTTGTAATGTGTTTTGTGGAAATAAAGTGATTTGTATTTGTAAATTACCTGCGTGGCAGGCAGATCGATGGCCTGAGTGCTGGGCAAGTCAGCATCTTCCTCCAGCAGCCGGAAGACGCCGAAAGCCTCGCCGAACTGAACCGTGTCGCCATCGGAGAGAGCTGCTGGGAGGTATGGTTGCAAGGATTTCTGGTGAGCAGACGAGAAATGATGGCTTAGTTAGAAAAGTATGTTACCATGTAAAAGTAATAACTGCCTCCGAGGTCTAGTGGTTAGAGCCATGGGCTTACGATCCGGAGGTCCTGGGTTCGATTCCCAGGGGGAAACACAAATTTGATATTTGTCAATTTATCACTTTGTGTGGGGTTTTCCCAGTTTGGTTAGGACATTGCAGGCTGAATCACCTGATTGTCCGAAAAGAAAAAAGATTCGGTGCTCCGGAGGGCACGTTAAGCGGTCGTTGATAGCGGTCGTTACTGAAACCATGTCAGAGGCCTATTAGCTGTCTACTAGGCGGTTTGAAAACTCTGACACCAGGGCTCATCGGGTCACCGAAGCCATTCGCTAAGAAGAAATAATAAACGAAACACTCGTCTATTAAGGAGACAATACTATTAAGGTGGCGCCCCCATTAGTAAAAAAAACATCACTCACCAGCGATTCATAGCTAATTTATAAGGTTCTAAACATAATTCTATATCAATAATTAGTTTTATAAACAAGACCCCAGCTAGTAGCTACAAATTATTAATAGTATCTCCCTATGTAGCTACAAATTAATTAACAGTTACTCCTTATGTAGATAAGTTAGATGGTAAAAATAAATAGGAAAGTCTAGTTATTCTAAGGTTAGCCCGCACTATGGCGTCGCTGCAGCGGAGCGGAGCGGCAGCAGCGCGACACTGCACGACAAAATCTGTCAAAATATATGAACCTGACATTGCCGCGTCGTGAAGCGTGGTGAATCATTAGTCGCGCAGTGTCGCACCGCGCCGCTCCGCTGCAGCTCCAGTGCTGCTTCAGTGCGGTACCTCTCATACATTTTCATACAAAGAATCATTTGTCGCGCAGTGTCGCGCCGCGCCACTCCGCTGCAGCTAAAGTGCTGCTTCAGTGTGCTACCTCTCATACATTTTCACACAGTGAATTATTTGTCGCGCAGTCTCGCGCCGCGCCGCTCCGCTGCAGCTAAAGTGCTGCTTCAGTGTGCTACATCTCATACTTTTTCACACAGTGAATCATTTGTCGCGCAGTCACGCGCCGCGCCGCTCCGCTGCAGCTCCAGTGCTGCTTCAGTGTGCTACCTCTCATACATTTTCACACAGTGAATCATTTGTCGCGCAGTGTTTCGCCGCGCCGCTCCGCTGCAGCTAAAGTGCTGCTTCAGTGTGCTACATCTCATACATTTTCATACAATGAATCATTTGTCGCGCAGTGTCGCGCCGCCCCGCTGCAGCTACGTCCTAGCTCGGTCTAACCTTTACAACTTACATTGTTAAGTCTGGTTTTGTTGGCGGAGTCCAAATCCATCAGCATAATGTCTCTCCCGTTGAGGACATTGATCACAGCATGCTGCCGCGATATTGACTGGAAACATACATTTCTCATATACAGTTATTCAGTGTTATCGAAACAAACTTGTTTTGCAGCCCATAAACGCCTTTTCTTTACAACTTTAAAGAAGTCAACCGCAAATCATATGTTTGTAACAAGGTTTTCTGCGGTTCCGAAAATAGAACCTCTGATAAGTTGCAAAGAAAAAGCTTATTATGGGCAGCAAAACACGTTGGTATTGATAACTCAATGTTAAAAAAACGAACTATATTGTCCCAAATTAAACTGCTGATCAGTCAAAACTGAAAAATCATTGTTGCGCTTTGTTTTGTACACAGAAATGCCTTAAGTATCTTATACTACTTTGCTATACTAATTTAAGCTTATTTTATTATTAATTTAATTACTAACTCAAATTGGGCTTAACAACTTTGCTTCTGCAAAAAACCTGTTTAATTACTTAAAAAAATTAAATAAAGGAAATCATTTGCTGGTAAGAAGTGGGAAACAAAACAAATGTTAAACATAGCAAATGTTTCGGTTTTAAATGGTACAGTGGTGTAAACTTCATTTCTTGTATTTTATTGCAATAAAGAATATATATAGTGGTTCAACCATAGGGTTGAGCCTTGCAATATTACTCAAAACCTGGTAACCTATTCATAAATTAACAGAATTATTAATAACACACACATTCAATTTAGGAAATATTTAGCTTTTAGCAATTATCTGATATAATTCTCACATCTGTTTACATTAATCAACACCTACTAATGTAAATATGGCCTGAAATAAAATGATTAATTATTATCTCGATAGCCGGCGAGGGAGAGGAAGACCGAGGAAACGATGGCGCTATGACTTAGATACATACATACATATAATCACGCCTTTATCCCTAATGGGGTAGGCAGAGCGTAAACGACCAAAACAAAGGTCGTTTCGCCACGTCTGACAAAGTTTTGAGGGTTATTTAAGATATATTCGTAGGTATATTGCTGTAGTGACAGGTTGTCAGCCCATCGCCTAAATTGCAATACACTGAATCCCTCGGATCCCTTAGCTGGTTTTTACAGCATACCCGGGAGGAAATGCAGCTGGCACATTCTATGTTTTTCTCTCGCTCCCAGGCCAGCATGGAAGTTAAACTTGACTATGACTTAGATTCTTTTGAAAAAGACTGTCAAAATATAGCTGGAGATCGAGACCAGTGGAAAAAGAAAGGGGAGGCCTTTGCCCTGCAGTGGGACATTTCAGGCTTAAGTAAAAAAAATATATTATCTATTATATTTACACTAAGATTGAGAACAATGCCGCAAGTTTGTGGGTCCCTGCCCACTTTGTTGGGCCCCCTCTTCACCGGGTACTTCGTTCCCAGGATGCCCAGGAATCCAACCTGAAAAAAAAGACATTTAAACATGAAATGACACACATATAATCATACCTTTATCCCTATTGGGGTAGACAGAGTGAAAACGACCTAAATAAAGGTTGTTCTGCCACATCTGACAATGTTTTCAGGGTTATTTAAGATATATGTGTAGGTTGTTACTGTAGTGACAGATTGTCAGCCTATGGCCTAATTTGCAATATACAGAAACCCTCGGATCCCTTTGCTGATTTTTACAGCATGCTTAGGATGAAATGCAGCTGGCACATTCTATGTTTTCCTCTCGCTCCTAGTCCAGCATGGATGTACATGATATTAACAATTAAAAAAGGGCAGACAATGTACACTTTCAAATAGATAAACACTATGTATGGTGTTTAAATATCCTTTATGGCAAAATCAAAGCTCTTCTGTTAACTTACTTATCATTATTATTTACTATAAGACCCTTTAGAGAAACGTTCTGTATTATATAGTAGGTAACGATAGATATTATACCAAGGTAACCAGACCCATTCATTGACTAACCTAATATAATTTTATCTAAAAAGTTGCATTAATTTTACGCTGTTGGTTGATTACTATGATCACATATAACCTAGCTTTATCATTTTAATACTGAGATCAAGCGTTAACTTTCATGCTAAAATATCAGCACTTGGAATATTATCGATTTTGTTAAATATTTTGACGTGATTGAAAAATTTACAGTAATAAAACATTGATGAATTGTATCCTAAGCATTAATAAGCAATGTAATTAAAGCTACACAGTCAAAAAACGGAGAAAATCGTATTCAATTCGATGTAAACAAAGGTTCTAACCTGATCGGGACAGGACCTCCATGTCTCAGTTTGTGACTGAGAGGGTTCAAAGTCGAGTCGCTGCGTACACTCCATTTTTAATTACCCCATAGGTAAATGTCCATTTATTCCTGAACTCGTTTTAATGCTAGAAACTCGGAAAATATTAATATTATCACAAAACCCGCGAACCGTTGACAGAAACAGGCACACAACGACGACGCAACCCGCAAACTTTGACAGTGTTTTTCTTTTTTCGGCATGGCTACTAAAGATTTTATCTTCTTTTGTAATAACCGTTTTCTAACTAGAGTTGTGAAACCGGTTTATAGTTAAAAGATATATTTTATTAATTGTTTCTAGCAAGGAGTTATCATTCTGAGGTATAAGAAAAAAAAACGGTGTTATTAATATTTTTGTATACCTTTATTAGAATAAACGAGACTACCGCTAAACAATATCAAAAAAGTAACAAATATATAAAGGGTCTAAAAAATCAGTTTGAAAATTCTTGATCGTCGGCATCGAAGTGGACGCCGAGTTGTCGTCGAATCTCATCCTGCAGCTTAGCCAGCATCAGACTCTCATTGTGGGACATGCGAGGCGACTCTATCAGACCTGCAAATAAAAAAAAAGTTAAGGTAAGATTTTTTGTTAAACGAACATGGCCATTTCGGAACATTTTAGGACTTTCTTACGCGCTAGTTGTTTTTACAATATTTTATTTCACATGAAATAATATGTTGTTCCACAGTAACAATGTTAGCATATAAGATAAAAACGTCACAAGTAAAATTTAAATACAAGAAAAAGGATTTTTTAAATTTATAAATGGGTTTGGTTTTGACTCTAGACACTATGTCAGGAATGACCGTGACAGAGTCGACGATGGAGCGAGCTTGATGCCTGTAATCGCACCGACGGAACACACAATGACAATAATTTTAAAATATTTACCGGCATTAATACACTTCAAGACTTCCAAGGCCTCAAACACAAGTCCAGCGCTGTTCCCATACACATACCGCTTGTGGGATGAGTGCAACGGGAAACGAGCCTCCTTACCATCTGGGAGGGTCATCTGTGTCGGGCAGTGGAACGGATCCTCCAGCTAAAAGAAGTAAACATAAATTATTATAATATTCTTAGCTTCGCACGGAAATTATCAGTGTTTCTCTACTATATTATGCCTGTATTATACAAATAAACCTTCCTCTTGAATCACTCTATCTATTAAAAGAAACCGCACCAAAATCCGTTGCGTAATTTTAAAGATTTATGCTTACATAGGGATATAGGGACAGAGAAAGCGACTTTGTTTTAAACTATGTAGTGATAATTGATACGCTTTTAATACTTCTTATTTCCACTGACTTAGGGGTGAGATGGGATCTACCTCCTAGTGGTCCACCCTGAACATCGGTAACACAGGCTTGCCTATGAATTAGTCCGGCTGAACAATTCTACAAAGTGGTGGTAGGTTCCGCAAGGGGCCGACTGGCTCCAAACAGCTTGCCGCTTGTTCCGTTGATGCGTGAGATTGCCAGTGCCATAACAGGCATCTTCTAGGAGAGCTCGCTCCATCGTCGACTCTGTCACGGTCATCCCTGACCTAGGGTCTAGAGTCAAGAGCAAACCCATTTCTAATAAAAATAAAATAAAATATAGACTTTATAATTATTTCAATATTGTGCCCCTCAGTTGTAGTGAACTGACGAAGTAGTTGTCCTGCTTACAGTAATTCTGCCCTTAGTCCCTACGATGGTCGCTTTGTTCCACATCTTGAGTTGCGAGTGCGTGTTGAGCACAGCTCGTCTTCCTCCAGAGTATTCCAATATAATGCTTTCCCACACGTCCACGCCGTCAGAGTTTAGACCACCGGTGGCCAGCACTTTCGTGGGCTCGTCTTTAAATACAAATTGAGCTATTTGGAGTACGTAGATGCCAATATCCAGAAGAGCACCACCTCCCATACTTTTCTTCCTGAATGAATAAAATAAATGGAAACATATTTTTTCATCATTTCATGGGTTAGTGCGTATAATTTGGTGTAATGACAGTTGTTATGCACAAAATCCATCATATCACATTGACGGAAATTATAAAAATGTTTGTTTAGACCCTATATATACGTATTTACAATTGTTTATGTTCTTATTGCTATTGATGAATTAACGACTACTCACTTGTTTGTTTAACGGAGGTGTTAGAC
Organism: Scrobipalpa costella; assembly: GCA_949820665.1. Classification (NCBI taxonomy): domain Eukaryota; kingdom Metazoa; phylum Arthropoda; class Insecta; order Lepidoptera; family Gelechiidae; genus Scrobipalpa; species Scrobipalpa costella. The sequence goes on from OX463311.1 coordinate 551,422, forward strand.
CTCAACGCTTCGACTCGACTGTCGAAGAACACACACGGCGGGTGGTGTGTGTGATTTTCACTCTATGACAAAAGGGAAGTAAAGAGTCGAAATGTAGAGGTCTAACACCTCCGTTAAACAAACAAGTGAGTAGTCTTTATTTTTCAGTATGAATAACACTTTTTCGTCATTTAGTTCTTATTGCTTCTTAATAATCTTATGAAGTGTCTACTCACACGATCCTCTCCATAACAGCCACCTCAGCCCCGAAGTTAGCCTCCACAAACTTGACCTCCCCAAGATTTCCAGCCTCCAACAGTTTCTCTAGCTCTACATAAGCAGGAAAGAACCTCGACCAAAGGGCTTCCATTAGGAAAAGATGCTTCTTTTTTGCAAGGTCGACCAGAGACTTTGCTTGTTTGTAGTTTAGGCATAATGATTTTTCGCAAACGACGTGTTTTCCATTCTCAAGGAACAGCTTGGACAAACTGTAATGGTCAGAGTTTAAAGCACCGATGTATACGATATCTGTAACGAAAATTCAAATCTAAGCATATCAACTCAGTCAGACCTACCGTTACCTCTGATCGTAATAAATAAATAAGAAATAAGCTAACTGACCCACATCCTTAGTCTCTGCCAAAGCCTGATATGACTTAAACACCTGTGGGATGTTGTGTTTCTCAGCGTACTTAGCGGCTCTGTCGATGTCCCTCGCTGCGATGCCCACGATGACCTGATCTCCGATGTCAGGGTAAGAGTTGAATGCGTTCACGAAGTCATTGCAAATCTTCGCCGCAGTCACTATTCCCCAGCGGAGCGGCATCTTGATTTGTTATAGTTATTATTGTGTTTCTTTTCACTTGTTTATACTTAGATATTCTAAGGAAGAAAAATAATGTTACTGGCAAAAGGCGTCTGTGATTGTGAGTTTATATATAATTTTCAGGCCGACTTAGATATTATCTTCTTTCTAGATATGAAAGGAATTATGTTCATGTTTGATACCGCGGAACTACTTACCTATCAGTCTATATTATTTGAGCGCTCTGGGCGTTAGAGATTTTAGAACGCAAGTGCGTCACTGGAGACACGAAAACTGTTGGCAACTGAACAAGCAGTTTATTAACATTATAAACATATATAAAATGACGCCTTTATCACTGATGGGGTTGGCAGAGCGAAACCGACCTTAACAAAGGTCTGTCAAGTTTTGAGGGTAATTACAGTTGATTATGATGTATATTGCTTTCGTGACAAGTTTTCAGCCCGTCGCCTAATATTGCAATACAATATAACCCTCGAATCCCTTAGCTTACAGCATGCCCGGGAGGAGATACAGCTGACACATTCTATGTTTTTCTATCACTCCCAGTCCAGCATGGAAAAAACATTTTATACCTATCTGTTTCCATTCAATCGCATATCCTCGAGATACAGTTCGACATTTACAGTAAAAATTAACAAACATACACACACCATTCTCATCCTTTACATTTAATAATATTGATGTGATAAAATATTGTAGCAAATGATAACACTCCCGCTATCAGAAGCCCTTCGACTTTCCAACTGTAAATCACGGTATGTAATAAGCCTACCTATAGTATTTTCAACTCGGTTTTAGAATAAAGGTAAATAAAGTGTCATGTCTTTTTATTCAAAAACACATTTCATAAATAAATTATACGTGTGTCAAATTAGTTAAATTACTAAAACTACAATTTGATGTTGTCATATCTAATAGTTAAAACTTATTTTAGAAACAAGATCTGCGATTAAAGACATGAAACTTTGTGTACCTTTATTTAACTGGTTGAAAATACTATAGTCAACCCACCTTATATCATATGGAAAGATTTATATTGTTGTATGTTGTTGAAAATATATTGGGATAGGGAAGGGGTTCTGTATATTAAAAAAAAAAGGTAACAATGTAATATTTTGATTTTTATTAAAATACATACAATTCATACAAACCAACGATTAAATCAATTAATTATACGATCGCTTATCAGATCAATAATTTTATTATGTACCTAAAATACCACCCAAGTCCCAATAAAATATTACTTCACTACTAGGCACTGGCTGTCAAGAAAAATCTTAATAATACAACATTTTTCCAACAATAACGTAAAATAAAGTATGTATACAAGTTAATATTTTTCATCGTGTCATAAATAAGTTTTAAAATTTGATTTTTACAAATTGACATATTTTAAATTATGCAGACATCTGGTTGGAGTACATTTCTTTCAAAATTTGTACGTTTGTAATTCTTGTTTTGATAATTTTAATTTATCTTATTGCGTAATTGGTGTTGTTTTGACGATCATATTATTCTATTATTTTTATTATTATTGCAATTGATAATGTGAAATGAATGAATCTAAATAATAATGATTCCTGGTTTCTGAACACAGCTACTCGAATGGGTACAAGAACCCAAGGCCCGTATTTATGATCAGCACTTGAGAGTGAGAGCGAGTTTGAGTTCGTCTCAGAAATGTCATTTCAGTACAAAATTTCCTGCCAAATCCGAACTTAATATCGCTTTCAATCTTGAGATCACTTCATAAATACGAGTCTTAGGGCCGTATTTATGATTTCGACTCGTATTTATGATCAGCTCTCATGAGTGACAGCAAGATTGAATTCTTATCAGAAATGTCATTTCAGTACAAAATGGCCTATCAAATCCGTACTTAATATCGCTCTCAGTGTTAAGATCGCTTTATAAATACGAGCCTAAGGGAACTCCATATCATCCACGTCGTAGTGCACGCCGACTTGCTTGCGGATGCTGTCCTCCAGCTTGGCGAGCACCAGGCTCTCCTTGTGGGACATCCGCGGGGATTCTATCAGACCTGCAAAGCGAAAATCGACACTCATTCAACGGAATTCTAGCCGATTCAATATTCAAACATGAGCAAAAGTCTATTTTCTAGGCTGTGTTCTATTAAAAAGAAAATCTTATCTTATCTTATTTAGCCCACATCATCCCACTGCTGGGCAAAAAGAAAATATCCAATCAAAAACATGTTTATGTAAAGTTTCTGCCAAGCCTCGCGTTCTTTCAGCGTCAAGTTTGTGAGGGTGAGCCAAGTCAATGGTGTTCTCTTTGATAGTCATTTATTTACTGATCTCCGTAGTCTCATTTTCAATTAAACCACAATGGTGACTTGGAAATAAAATAAAATAAATGTATAAAGTCTTCGGAAAATACATTTTATATGGTATATCCATACAAATTCTTGTTATAGAACCGTGTTATGTATGTGTGCGTAGGGTAGATCTAAGTTGAGAGCGCTGCGTCGCCACTATGACGTCAGAGCTATAGAATTAAGCCAGTGTGCATTTGACTACCGTGTTTGCTTGCCGCGCCCCAATCGTTCTAAATATCTAACACGTGGCGACGATTCGAATTCACGTTGAAATGTCGTCGGGAGTGTCATTCGGCATTTTATCGAACTTCGACCACCTGTCTCATCATTGGGATAGCTATAAATCACGACTATCTCAGTAGTTTGTCGCCAATGACATCGATGATTCCTCGGACAAACTCAAGGTCAAGCGGCGAGCGATTGTTCTCAGTGCGTTGAGTGAACCAACTTACAAGTTCGCAAGTGATTTGGCTTTACCAGTGAAAGTAGGTGATATAAACTACGATAAAACTGTGAATCTACTGGATAATCATTTCACTCCCAAACGCATTGGCATACATACATACATAAAATCACACCTTTATCCTTTACGGGGTAGGCAGAGCGTAAAATGCCTCCTAAAAGGCGCTTTCGCCACGTCTGACATAAATTGGGGGCAATTTTAGATTGTAATGTGTATTGCTGTAGTGACAGGTTGTCAGCCCATCGCCTAAATTACAATACACTGTAACCCTCGAATCCCTTTTGCTGACTTAAACAGCATGCCCGGGAGGAAGGGCAACTGGAACATTCTATGTTTTTCTTTCTCTCCCAGTCCAGTATGGAAGTTGAACGCATTGGTTTTGCAGAAAAGTTTATTTTTTACTCAGCCTCACAAAAGTCAGGTAAAAATCACACTCAATGGGCTGCTCGACTGAGAGGTTTATCAGCGCTCTGTGACTTCAAGAATTTGAAAGAGGCCCTTATGGACAGATTCATAATGGGCATGATACCAGGACACGAAAGGGATAAACTGTTCGCGCAGGATCAGCGCGAGCTGACGTTGGCAAAGGCGGTCGACATGGCGGGAAGCGAGCGGTGTGCGCGCCTGCCCGCCACGGCCGGGTCGGCAGGCACCGGTAACGCGATCGCAGCGGCCACGGGGTTCGATCCTGTGTTCGCGGTCTCCGAAAAGGATAAATGTGCATTATGCGGGTACAATAATCATGACTCGACTCGGTGCCGTTTTAAAAATTATAAGTGTAAAAAATTTAACCGCGTTCACTTACGTAAAATGTGTACGAGTGATAATCGTGATAACGAGGTGAGTTGTGTTGAGGAAGGACCGATGGATATGGGTGACGACGACGGTAAGCGTGTTTAATAAATTTGCCATATTACTGGTGCGAAGGGCAAGTCATTAACGGAGAAGGTACTTGTAGGTGGACTGATTTTGGAGTTCCTTATTGATAGTGGTTCAGCTGGTAGTGCAATTCCGTTAACGGTTTATAATTGTCATTTTAAGGAAGTACCGTTGACACCTACCAGTAAAAGGTTAATGACTTTCACTGGAGAACCGATTAAAACGAATGGAGTTATTCAGTTACCTGTCACTTACAAAGGGATTTTTTTTTTTTATTATTTGTAGTTCAAAATGCTACTATTTCACAATTACGGCAATATTTTATTCACATTTTTGATTTGCATCACGCTAAGCGCCCGGTCTCCGTTAACGAGGTAAATTCTCAACAAGATGACTCACTGATTAAAGAATTGGTAAAAAAATATCCTAGAATTGGATCGTATAGTAAAATTAGGCGTTGTCAAACCCGTTGAACATTCAGAATACGCTTCCCCTGTTGTGTTGGCTTTAAAGAAATATAATGAGCTTCGTTTATGTGCGGACTATTCTGTAACCATCAATAAGCAGTTAATTGTGGATAAGTATCCCACGGTTAACGAACTGTTCTCTAGATTAAACGGTGGGGTTCACTGTAGCAAAATTGACCTGTCTATGGCCTATGACCAGTTTAAATTGACTGAGACATCCCAAGATCTGACGGTGATCAACACCCATCGTGGTCTCTTTAAATATAGGCGGTTAATTTTTGGTCTCTCGTCATCGCCATCTGTGTTTCAGAGAGCCATGGAATGTGTGCTGGCTGGCTTGGAAGGTGTAGTGTTCTTTTTAGCCGATGTGTTAGTCACAGGCAAAAATGCAGAAGAACATAAACAGCGCTTATATGCAGTTTTACAGCGGTTGGACGACACTGGTTTGACGGTAAGGGAAGACAAATGCGAGTTTTTCAAAAATTAAATACGTATCTCGGTCATGTGATTGATAGAAATGGTATCAGAAAATCAGCTGATAAGATTAAAGCTATAATGAGCGCCCCGCGACCACAAAATGTGTCTCAATTACAATCTTTCTTAGGATAAACAAATTATTATCGCAATTTTGTACCGGATGCGTCGACTATTTTAAGCCCCATGTATAAATTGTTGCATAAAAATTTAATAATAATTTAATTTAATAAATAACTCAAAATTTCTGTTTGACTACAGGAACTCCAAAAATAGCACCACAGAAAAGTCTCCGGCTGAGTTAGTGTATGGTAAGCCCTTAAGTACCAGATTAGATTTAATTCGTGTGCAAAATACGTCATGTCCACTGACCTTTCTCAAACAGTCGCGCGAAACCAGTGCTTACAGGGTAAAAATTATAAGGGTAAATACAGACAGGACTTTAAAGAAAACAATACGGTCTAGATTACAAAACAACAAGACTTTTAACTGGATAGAAGGAGTAATAGTTAAGAAAATAGGAACAAAGTCATCATCTCCCTAGCCTTATCCCGTATCTCACGGGGTCGGCTTCCTCATCTAGGGGATTGAACGAGGGTACTGGTTTTTACACAGAGCGACTGCCATCTGACCTCTGCAACCTAGAAGGGAAACCAGACCCAATCCTAGATTAGGTCAGAGTTTTCAAGCCGCCAATGCTTAGCACTGGCCTCTGATATGGCTTAACGACTAATATCTACGGTATTAAACGATATTAACCGGGACCAACGGCTTAACGTGCCTTCCGAAGCACGGAAAAAACCCCGAATAAACGTACATATGAAATTCGAAAACCGAAAAACACATTGGTACGTGGTGGGATTCGAACCACGACCTCCCGCTCAGGAGGCAGCGGCCCTATCCACTACACCATCGGGCTCTCAGTAACTATTTACATGGTTATTTTGAATTTAGTTTTAGGAATATTATTTTAATTTAGTTATTTTGAAATATATGTTTTTAATTTAAGTATTACCTTGACTTTACACTCTTACATATTTGAATTTCATTACAGAATGATAATATTTTTTTCTTAAAATTGAACTGTTGATAAGTCTTTTTGATTGTTAATTTTTATTGTAATCTTGAACTGTTATTTTATGTGATTTCGAACACAATTTATATTGTTAACGAAAAATAAAATTGAAATTGAAAATTGAAATTATCGCTGGCTCGCCCGAATGCCCGCAGCCGAATTTACGTCGGCGCTAGTTGACGCCAGACTTCCCGACTTCACCGACAGAAGCCGCTCTTTCTGGGGAAGCCGCTGTTGGTGACGATAGTGAGCCCGCTGCGCCGGCGGACTCTGATCATGTGCACTCTTCACCGAGTCCCACACGAATGTTGTTTAATTTTAAAGTACTTATTTTGATGCATAGTTTTAGTTACTTAAATATCTTTTTATTAAATATTATTTTTGGGGATTGTTTCTTAACTAATGGGGAAGGGGTTGTTATGTATGTGTGCGTAGGGTAGATCTAAGTTGAGAGCGCTATGACGTCAGAGCTATAGAATTAAACCAGTGTGCATTTGACTACCGTGTTAGCTTGCCGCGCCCCAATCCTGCTAAATATGTAATAAACCGCAAACGAAACATTGTTTTTAGTCTCTAATAAAATAAAATCTGAACGGGAATTTTTAAATTTATAATTTTCCCTGTGTATGTAGACTTGTTTCTACCATGAATTTCAAGATACTAGAACAGCTGAAAGTGCCATAACACTAAAAAAAAGTAAAAAAAAGTAAAAAAGTCTTTATTGCCAAAAATACACAATATAGATGTTTTTTTCTTATACTACATACAAATTATTTAGCCAAAAAGTAAAAAAAAAGTAAAAAGTAAAAAAATAAAACAGTGTTTGGCGTATTTGGCAATGGGTACTAATCTCAGCATAATGCTAAGCATAATGCCTAGCGCTGATTTTCAGACTAGCCCCTTAGTGCTTATAAAAATATGTGCTAGTTGTTATTTGCGTGCTTTAATAATAGATTGATGTTGCATATTATTTTAGTGGTGTTCGTATAGTAATAAATGTATATATAATTCTATACCTACATAAATTTATCCTAACAAAATAATACCTATCGTTGTAAATAAATAAATAAAAAATAATATTATTAATTTATTACTCTTAATAATAAAAAAGCTATACTATAAATATTAGAAGTGGTGTGTGCGTATTTGTAAGTGTGCGTGTGTATGTATGTTTGTGTGCGGGTGTGTACTTTGGTTGGCCCTAATGAATGTTATTACATATGTTATTAATCATTCTTCAGGACCACATTAGGGTTTGCTATCCTGCTTCCTCCTTTGCTTCTCCATTAAGTGTTTCCGAACAAGATTTTTGTACGATTGCAAATTCATGGGAAGGCGCAAAGGAGGAGGAAGATCATTCCACACTTTTGTAGCAGCGAATTTGAACCCTCCTCTAAACAGTGCTGTGCTGTGCTTAGGTATGCAAAGTTCTGTTTCCCTATGGCTACGTAAGGATCTAACTTGCTTGTGTCTCTTCCACTTAAATTTTTCGAATAAATAGTATGGCTTCTCAGATTCGAAAATTTTTCGTACCATACAGGCAAGGTGTAGTTCTCTCCGGTGGGTCATGTTTAAGATATTTTTCTCGTTTAGGTAGGGAGTGATATGTGCTCTTCTAGGTATATAGTAACGAAAACGCATGTATGCGTTGTATGGACTTCTTTGTCTTTTCTAAAAGACGGGGGCCATATATACAGTCGGTGTAATTAAAAATGGACAGAATCAGCGATTCAGTTAATATTTCCCTAACACTTACCGATAAGTATTTTCGAAAGCTGTATAGTACTTTTAACCGATAAAACGCGTTCCTAACTTTTATGTTAATGTGTTCTATGAACCTCATCTCACCATCCAGTACCAGGCCAAGGTTTTTAGCCTTTTCTACCCGAGCCACTAGTTCAGTTCCAATATTTATTTTAGGATTCTGTTCCACTATTGTATTACGTTGGCATTTACTACCTAAAACTAAAAATTGTGACTTCGAAGGGTTCAAGACCAAATTATGTGCAATGGACCAGCAGTAAATGGTGTTAAGGTCTTCATTTATTTTTATTAATGCCTGGCTGTGTTCACCTGGTTCGAAGGAATAATAAAGTTGGGTATCATCTGCGTACAGATGTACCGCACAGTGTTTTAATTTTGTAATTAAGTCAGCCGTATATATAATAAAAAGTAGTGGGCTCAGAATAGAACCCTGTGGAGTGCCGCGAGGGATCTTTTGCGTCTTCGATTGTATATTTAAGCCGTTGTCTGTCTGAAGTTCGACATATTGTTCCCTGTCGTTAAGAAAATATTGGAACCATTTGCACGATGATCGTGACACACCATAATAAGCCAGTTTGGAAAGAAGCAATTCCGGATTTAAGCAATCGAAGGCGCGGGAAAAATCCAGTAATACCAGGATTGTACCCATGCCTTTATCAGACGCCTCAATAATGTCATCTGTGACTTTGGCAAGGGCCGTGGCTGTACTATGCCCACTACGAAACCCCGACTGCAAGGCAGGAAGCAAATTATTCTGATTAAGATGTTTTGTTAGCTGCACACAGATCACTCTTTCTATTATTTTTGACATTATTGGTAATAAACTGATTGGACGTAAATCTTTATATTCCTCAACTTTATTACCCTTCGGTATAGGTCTTACTTTGGCACGTTTCCATTGGTCAGGATACGTTCTAGTGCCAATAGATGTGTTTATAATATGTGTGATTATTGGAAGAGTAATTTCTAGGGTGAGCCGGATCATATCTATTGTAAAGCCGTCATGACCACTGGCTTTTGTATCAATTGATGAAATAGTTTTATTAATTTGATCTTCTGAGCACTCTTCCAATTCAAAGACTTCATCACACAACTTTTTGTTTTCGAAACATTTTAACGTGTTATAATCCGTATTTGTATTGCCCGGTATTTTTAAGAAAAAGTTATTGATTTCTTCGGGGTGACATAAATGTTGAGGAATATTAGATCTGCCTACGGTATTGCTCACAATCGACGAACGCCGCAAGTAAGACCACATTTGTTGGGGGTGTTGCTTATTATTATTTACGTAGTGAGTAAAGTACGCTGCTTTTTCACGTTCGAGCGCCCCTCCCGTATAATTACGTAAACTTTTGTAGTAAGCCCAGTGTGATTCTCTTTGATCGATCTTTCTGTAATCGATCGATCTTTTGTAAATTCCTCCCGGTTAATTTTATGTAAACATCGCTTATAAATGTATTGTGGGGTCTGTCTTGGTTTCTTAATGGTTAATTCTGCAAGCACCATCGCGTGATCACTAATTGTAGAGTTATGGTAAACATTTATTGACTTGCAAGAATTTGGACAATCTGTGATAAATAAATCTAACAGCGACTTTTTTTCCCTCCTGAACCTTGTTGGTTCTTTTACCAGTTGTTCAAGATTACGCTGACTTAAAAACGTCATTACCTTTTGTGTATTAAGCGTATAATTTTTTTGTAAATTGACATTGAAGTCGGTAAGTAAATAAATACAGTTACAGGATGCAAATACATCCAATGAGTCGTTAAGTGCCTCGATGGCCTTATCAACCGATACCGCTTCGGTTCTGTATGCGGTACCTATAGCGATAGGCCCCATGCCAGATATACGCAGTTCCATCCACATCTGCTCTAGCGGGGATTCTGGATGCTGTTTTATACGAACATGTAAGCCCTTTCGTACATAGAATCCTACACCACCGCCTTTTCTATTGGCGCGAGGATTACTTTTAAGAGTATAACCAGGAATCGAAACAACATAGTTATCCTGTCCCGATCGTAGCCATGTCTCATTAAGCGCTAATATGTCTGGCTGGTATCTGTCTATTGCAGCGACCAACTCATCACGACCTGTGTTGAGAGAACATATGTTGTACAGTCCTAATTTTATATTTGTCATCTTTTTACCCATCATTGTAAATAAACTAACCCTAAAATAAGTTTAAAATAATAAAATTTAAGAGTATTAATTAATATGTGAAAAAGATTTATAGTAGACATACTTTTTGATTGACAGCATTCTATATTTTTTGTGTAGTAGGAGCTGCGTGGTTTTATGTGTATGTGTGTATTGTATATAAATATATGTGTATTAGTATTTAAATGTGCAAAGTTTCTAATTAGCCCTTCGTCAAAACTTATACAGGTATAAAAAATATTTTGATGTTGAGTGTAGTACCCATTTGGCGCCAATTTATAGTTTAATTTAGAGAGTAGATCATTTAAAAATGTATAAAATTGAGTAAAATTACTAGTAATACAAAAAGTTATAAGCTCAGCAAAAATAACTAACAGTAGCAAGTAGAATAGTATTATCAATAGACTCAAAAGAATTAGATAGAACTGGAATAGATTATTTCTTTGCGCTAACCATTTCGTCTTTAAAAACCTTCTGTAGATCAGCCATCGAGCTAATAAGATAACGGGAACAATTGATATCTTCAGATTTTCGAACATATATTTTTCCTTGCGCTGTCCACGCGTATTTCCAATTAAAATTGTTTTTCATTTCGCGCGTCTTCTGGAAAAGTTCCCTTGTAGTTTTAGTTAATCGTTCGTTGACATAGAAGGGGCGCGGCGGAGCAGGGAGGCCTGTATCGGCGGTGGTAGCCCCGCGGCGAACCCGCGCCGCTTTTAACAGCTTATCGCGCAGGTCCCGGCGCGCCAGGCGCACTGCGATGGGGCGCGGGCGCGGAGCGATGGCGTCCCGTTCATTGGGCGATACTGCCGCCCCACTCGACGACGACTCTCCGCGCGTAGAGCCTACACGGTGTGCGCTCACTACGTCGGCTTCCGTTAACTTGATATCTAGCTTACTTGCCAAGGTTATCACGACATGTGTAGCATTTTCGCCTTTACCTTCGGGAACGTTACTAATGTCCACATCATTAGCAAGCTGCTGCTGATCTATTATATTAAGTTTTTCTGTTAGGTAACTGACCTCTATCTGAAGTTTTTCATTTCGCTGTTGTAATGCCTTTACTGATTCACCTGTTTTTTCTATAGTATTTTTAATAGAATCATATTTCTCGCTAAGAAAGGACAAAGATGCTTCAAAGTTTGAGAGTAGGCTTTTTATAGTAGCGAATTCTTTTGCCACCGTCTGCTTCAAAGCCAAACTCAATTCCTCTTTCACTATAGCTCTAACAGTATCTGATGTGAGAGTTTCGCCTTCCTGACTATCTTGACTTTACTCGCGCGTAGCCCGTGGATTACGTACGGTGACATTTTGGTGATTCCCGTCGGCCACTTTGGACTGCATTGTCTGGCTGGATGGAAATCCTTCATCAGACTTAGGAGGGTCTTGTTGTTCAACCGTCGGAAGAGTAAAAGAGGTATTCAACTCTCTTGAGCCTTGCCCGTTTCCTACCGGGGTATTCACATTTCCTATTTTAGGCTGTCTGCATTTGCAAGCTTGACACATCCATGCACTCTTTTGTTCCTTGGTCATTGTACTTGAAAAACGTTTTTCCGATATATTTGCGCAATCCAGGTCGTATACTTGTTTACATTTACTGCAACATACATGCAGATTATTTTTAATAGCATTTCGACAGCCCGCACAGTTTTGTATGACTTTAGGCGGCATCTCTTGGCAAGGTGTTGAACTAAGTTGAGCCCGCTCTGACTAGTGGTAGTAGTGACTAGTAGTATGGGTCGATGGGTAACGTAAGGCTACGTAGTACACAATAATTTCTACAGATGGCGCTGGTTGAGTAAGATCTGGTCAGCTATTTCAACGCGCGACGATCAACCTCGATTAGTTAGGTTGTAGAGCGGTCGCCTGCCATGCGGTAGACTCGGGTTCGAATCTCAGCCACGACACCTCCAACAAATTAGTAAGCTTCTGCGAATATTTGGTATAGGTGCACGTACCGTTTACAATAATCGTCCTCACTGTTGTCCAAATGAAGTCATCGGCGAAAGAGAGGTCCGACTGGAAGCAATATGGCGACGACTTCTTACGGTTGATGTCCCAGGAAGAAACAGGAGGATCCGAACCACAGCTCCGTCCGAGTGAGAGAGCCTTCGAAATTTGAAGATGGCCGCCGTCGTATATGTGACTTGCCTTAAGATAGAACGAGAGCCACCGATTTCTCAAGAATTTAAGATGTTGAATAATAAAATATAATAAATATAAATTTCGAACACCACAAAATACACGTCCGCACGCAACGACAGTACCAATTTCTTCTAGAGCTACATGAGTGAGGTAGGAAATCGGAAATCTTTGTAGGCATCTAACTTCTGAACTAGAAGAGATACACACTTGAAATTTTGAAGTCTAACTATAGTCTGTCAACGTCGTGCTTACCGCGCCTTAGGGGTACAGACGTGCGCGGTAACGGGGGTGCGGGCGGTGAAGCAGGAGGGTGAGCGAGCACAACGCAATGTGTTCATGTTCGCAATCGCCGCGTGCTACCGCGTCCCCGCCAACGTCTGTACCCCTAGGGCGCGGTAAGCACGACGTTGACAGACTATAGTATTAACAAGATCGCCACGTGTTATAAATTTGAGCTCTATGCGTTTTATAAGTTCTGAAATATCAAGAGGTCTAAAGTGCTCTGGAATGGTTCGAGAAAAGGATGGTATAGCAGTGCCCGCTAGGTCGACTCCGTGCTTCCGGATTAGATGTTTCACCTCCCACCAGGACTTCAGTACTTTTCACGCAGTCTTTTGTGAAATATCAATATATTTATGCATAAATCTTTAAAACTGCGCAATGGATTTTGATGCAGTTTTTTTTAATGGATAGAGTGATTCAAGAGGAAGGTTTATATGTTTAATACATGCATAATATAGTAGAGAAACACTGATAATTTCCGTGCGAAGCCGGGGCGGGTCGCTAGTCTGTAATAATTCAGACACTTTTTTTAAGCGTGTGGACTCTCGAGTCTAACAAGGACCTGATGAACCCTGGTGTTAGTGATGGCTTACCCATGGCTCTAACCACTAGACCACTAGGCAGTCAGACACAATAAAATCGGCCTTTATTATGCCCATGACGGGATTCCCTTGCAAAATACGTACAACGGACATCACGTTAGTTTATGTTGCTCTATTTTTATCAGATCTGTCATCGAAATATCATCTCCCTAGCCTTAACCCGTATATCATGGGGTCGGCTTCCTAATCTAGAAGATTGAACGGGGGTACTGGTTTTTACACAGAGCACTGCCATCTGACCTCCGCAACCCAGAAGGGAAACCAGACCCAATCCTAGATTAGGTCAGTTTTCAAGCCGCCAATGCTTAGCACTGGCCTCTGATATGGCTTAACGACTAATATCTACGTTATTAAACAATATTAACCGGGACCAACGGCTTAACGTGCCTTCCGAAGCACGGAAAAAACACCGAATAAAAGTACATATGAAATTCGAAAACCGAAAAACACATTGGTACGCGGTGGGATTCGAACCACGACCTCCCGCTCAGGAGGCAGCGGCCCTATTTACTACACCATCGGGCTCCTCAATTAAAAAAATCTAAACGTCTTCTTACCAGCCTTTATGCATCTAGCCACCTCGAGTGCTTCATAGACGAGTCCAGCGCTGTTCTCAAAGTTGTACTCAATACTTGAGGGATGCAGCGGGAAGGATTCTTCCTGGCCATCCGCGTGGATCATCTTGGACGGGAAGTGGAACGGGTCTACAAGCTGGAAAAAGGCAAAGAATACATACATATAATCACGCCTTTATCCCTAATGGGGTAGGCAGACTGTAAACGACAAAAACTAAGATCGTTCCGCCACGTCTGACAAAGTTTTGAGGGTTGTTTAAGATAGATTTGTAGGTATATTGCTGTAGTGACAGGTTGTCAGCCCATCGCCTAAATTACAATATACTGAAACCCTTGGATCCCTTAGCTGGTTTTACAGCATGCCCGGGAGGAAATGCAGCTGGCACATTCTATGTTTTTCTCTCGCCAGCATGGAAGGAATAAATACATTTGAAAAAGGTTTCTTTTATTTATTTTATTTGAACAAGAAAACCGCCACTGAGTAATCTGGTTATTGTACGGTCAGAGAAAACAAACATAGTATTTACTCGGAGATCCCTAAAAACAATATTAATGGTGACGTGGAATCCATTTTTTGTAAGGAATGACATACATACATACATAAAATCACGCCTTTATCCCTTACGGGGTAGGCAGAGCGTAAAACGCCTCCTAAAAGGCGCTTTCGCCACGTCTGACATAAATTGGGGGCAATTTTAGATTGTAATGTGTATTGCTGTAGTGACAGGTTGTCAGCCCATCGCCTAAATTACAATACACTGTAACCCTCGAATCCCTTTTGCTGACTTATACAGCATGCCCGGGAGGAAGGGCAACTGGAACATTCTATGTTTTTCTTTCTCTCCCAGTCCAGTATGGAAGTTAAGAATGAGTGTAAGGAATGAGATTGACTCTTATCATTTCAGTCTTTATCTTTATCAACATTTCTCTTTCCAACTTAATGAGTCAAATGTCTGGTTGTCCACTTTAATTTAAAAACTAGTAATTTGCACATTGTACAATATTGGATGTTGATATACTAGGCGTAAGGGACAGCGTCCCGAAAAACTGATAGAGGTTTCTCAGTCAACGACACTGAACAACTTTCAGCAGGTTTTTAAAAACAATGGCTTTTCCGTACAAAGTGTTCACCTCGATCAGACAATTTGTATGGAAATACCATTTTTTATTTACTTATGAAAAAAACTGATAGTTGTTCAGTGACGTTGACTGAGCAACCCCTATCAATTTGCGGGACGCTATCCCTAACACCTGGTAATTTAAGATAGATTTGTAGGTATATTGCTGTAGTGACAAGTTGTCAGCCCATCGCCTAAATTACAATATACTGAAACCCTCGGATCCCTTAGCTGGTTTTTACAGCATGCCCGGAAGGAAAGGCAGCTGGCACATTATATGTTTTTCTCTCGCTCCCAGGCCAGCATGGCAGGAATACATATATTTAAAAAAAAAAGGAACAAGTAAACCGCCATTGAGTAATCTGGTTATTGATTCGAGAAAAAGAAAAATATACCTACAAATCTATCTTAAATAACCCTCAAAACTTTGTCAGACGTGGCGGAACGATCTTTGTTTAGGTCGTTTTCGCTCTGCCTACCCCATCAGGGATAAAGGCGTGACTATATGTATGTATGTATGTAAAAAGAAAAATAGTATTTAGATCCCTAAAGAAATTGTAACGGTGACGTGAAATTCGAGTTTCTTTGAATAGAAGAGGCGCAAGATAGTCATGGAGGGAGAGGAGAGAGGCCTTTGCCCAACAGTTGAACACATTCCGGCTACATAAGATAAGTAAAACAAAAAAGGTTGCCTGGAAGAAATTGCTACCTTAGCAATAAGGCCGCCTATGTTGTACTTGTCATTTGTTGTTATCTGTTTTTTTTTAAGAGCATGTGGTGTCCCACTGCAGGGCAAAGGCTCTCTCCCTTCCTTCCATGTTATCTGTAATGTTGTATAATTTGTTTTCTTACGTGCAATAAAGTATTTTAATGTTATACTAGCTACGACAAGACCGTGTTGCGCATGTTCCCCATACCAATACTGTTTTTGCGGACAGACAATATGAAAAAAACTCTGCTAAACTGTATAATTCCATAAATAAAGAGTTAAATTTATACAGCAAGATTTCACACAAATGTAAAGGAGTTATTACCAAATGGTTACAAGATAAAACATACGAAGAGGTAGATAATATAAATAACAACTAATATTAATTATTAATAATACCAAAGCAAATACACAAGCATAACTCATACGCGCACACACACACACACACACTCACTCACACACACACACACACACACACACACACACACACACACACACACACACACACACACACACACACACACAGGCACATTAGTATTGAAGAAGTATTATAATTATAGTTTTAGTTTTCTTTAAATTTTTATTTTAGGCTTCAATCAAATGTGAAATTTGTTTTCTTTTTACTAGCGTACTAAAAACAACTGTATTTTATGGGAGAGCGGTGCCTCCTGACACAGGCCTTTGGCTTAAAAGTAGGCATCAATCAAAACTGTTATAATGCACATTGTAAAAAGAAATAAATGATTTATGATTTTATTTATTTATGATTTACTAGCTGACCCGGCGAACTTTGTTCCGCCTTAGACGCCATAAATGAGCAGATTTTTGATTTTATTAAGTTAATTTGACTATATTTGCAGTACGCATTCAGTCAATTCTATGTTAAATGTCTTAAGGTTACATTAAAAAAGTTTAATATTTTTATATGGTGGTTAAGTAATTTTAAATTTTCTTATTTTCCGCGCAAATTCCTTATTTTTTTCTTTCATAAGAACCTTCTCCTGATAATAACGAACAGAACAAAAAAAGAATTAGCGAAATCGGTCCAGCCGTTCAGGCGTGATGCCGTGACCAAGGGAAATAGGGATTCATTTTTATTTACATACATACATATAATCCCGCCTTTATCCCTAGTGGGGTAGGCAGAGCGTAAACGACCTAAATAAAGGTCGTTCCGCCACGTCTGACAAAGTTTTGAGGGTTATTTTAAGATAGATTTGTAGGTATATTGCTGTAGTAGGTTGTCAGTAGTTTGTCAGCCTATCGCCTAAATTGCAATATACAGAAACCCTCGGATCCCTTAGCTGGTTTTTACAGCATGCCCGGGAGGAAATGCAGCTGGCACATTCTATGTTTTTCTCTCGCTTCCAGGCCAGCATGGAAGAAAAGATATATATATCATCATCATCTCCCTAGCCTTATCCCGTATCTCACGGGGTCGGCTACCTAATCTAGGGGATTGAACGAGAGTACTGGTTTTTACACAGAGTGACTGTCATCTGACCTCCGCAACCCAGAAGGGAAACCAGACCCAATCCTAGATTAGGTCAGAGTTTTCAAGCCGTCAATGCTTAGCACTAGCCTCTGATATGGCTTAACGACTAATATCTACGGTATTAAACGATATTAACCGGGACCAACGGCTTAACGTGCCTTCCGAAGCACGGAAAAAGCGCCGAATATATATATATATATAGATTATGTAGAAACGTACAGTAACACGCCCCTTAGTGCCGGCAATGGTGGCATTGTTCAGCAGTCGCACTCTCGTGTGCACGTTGAGCACCGCACGTCTCCCGCGCGAGTACTCCAGGATCACGGAGTCCACCACGTCCACGCCATCCTCGTTCAGCTCGCCTGTCGCTGTCACCTTCACGGGCTCGTCTTTGAACACGAACTGGGCTAACTGTAGCACGTAGATGCCCAAGTCGAGGATGGCTGAACCGCCTAGGCTTTTCTTCCTGAAATTTACATACATACATACATATAATCACGCCTTTATCCCTAATGGGGTAGGCAGAGCGTAAACTTACTTCCAATCCACTTACTTCCATGCTGGCCTGGGAGCGAGAGAAAAACATAGAATGTGCCAGCTGCATTTCCTCCCGGGCATGCTGTAAAAACCAGCTAAGGGATCCGAGGGTTTCAGTATATTGTAATTTAGGCGATGGGCTGACAACTTGTCACTACAGCAATATACTTACAAATCTATCTTAAATAACCCTCAAAACTTTGTCAGACGTGGCGGAACGACCTTTGTTTGGGTCGTTTACGCTCTGCCTACCCCATTAGGGATAAAGGCGTGATTATGTGTATGTGTGTGTGTGTGTGTGTGTGTAGAGCGTAAACGATCAAACAAAGGTCGTTCCGCCACGTTTGACAAAGTTTTGAGGGTTATTTAAAATAGATTTGAATGTATATTGCTATAGTGAAATTTACATACATGCATAAATCACGCCTTTATCCCTTACGGGGTAGGCAGAGCGTTTAACGCCTCGTAAAAAGCGCTTTCGCCACGTCTGGCAAAAATTGAGGGCAATTTTAGATTGTAATATGTATTGCTATAGTGATAGGTTGTCAGCCCATCGCCTAAATTACAATACACTGTAACCCTCGAGTCCCTTTTGCTGACTTCAACAGCATGCCCGGGAGGAAGGGCAGCTGGAACATTCTATGTTTTTCTATCTCTCCCAGTCCAGCATGGAAGTACAAAATTAACATTCGACTTTTAAGGAACTGCCGGAATAGTGAAATCTCATACATACGTAGTTTCGCTTTTATTCCTAAACAGTAAAACCAAACTTCTTACACATGACCAAATGCATCATATCTATGCTTCTATATAGGTTTGGTTTGAAAATATTAAGCATAAACAATATAAGACCGAAAATACAATTTTTGGGAGCGAGAGAAAATCATAGAATGGGTCAGCTGCATATGCTCCCGAGCATGCTGTAAAAACCAGCTAAGGGATCCGAGGGTTTCAGTATATTGTAATTTAGGCAATGGGCTGACAACCTGTCACTACAGCAATATACCTACAAATCTATCTTAAAATAACCCTCAAAAAGTTGTCAGACGTGGCGGAACGACCTTTGTTTAGGTCGTTTACGCTCTGCCTACTCCATTAGGGATAAAGGCGTGATTATATGTATGTATGTAATACCATTTTGTGTGAAAATAGTCAAAAAAATATTTTTTCTAATTTGCCCTACCTAAACCTAATCAAAAGCATAGATATGATCCATTTAGTCATGTGTATGGAGTTTGGTTTTCATGTTTAGGAATAAAAGCGAAACTACGTTTGTATGGGATTTCACTACTCCGGCATGCTGTATTTTTTGCGATTGAGAAAATAATTTAAATTGTATGTTATTTTTGTCGCTTGGTAGATAATTAAGATCAATTGCGCATTTGCTACAGCACAGAGCATGCACACAAAAAATACTATCATTACAAGTTTATGTGTATGTCATTAAACAAAATTGGGGCAATTAAAACTGGGCGCGAATGGCTTCATGTCTTGAATTATACAGTTCTTATAAACATATGTACATATATGTTATCACGCCTTTATGCCTAATGGGGTAGGCAGAGCGACAACGACCTAAACAAAGGTCGTTCCGCCACGTCTGACAAAGTTTTGAGGTTTATTTTAGACTAGCGACCCACCCCGGCTTCGCACGGAAATGATCAGTGTTTCTCTATTATATTATGCATGTATTATACATATAAACCTTCCTCTTGAATCACTCTATCCATTCAAAGAAACCGCATCAAAATCCGTTGCGTAGTTTTAAAGATTTATTCATACACTAGCTGTGCCCGCGACTCCGTACGCGTGGTGGTTATAATTTTAAACAGCGATGTATTTTTTGTTTCAAATTTTACATAATTGGGATAGAATACAGTCTTACATTACACCTATGCGAGCATAGTACATTATAGTAGGTATTCTATGTACCTGTCTACGTAAATATGGAATGAGTTGTGTTACCTAACGGTTGTTTCTTTGTTTCCATTTCTTTTTGTTTTTGGATCATTTAATTATATACAAATCATGATACAATTTTTTTTTGAATTTGTCATTAAACTATTGAATATTTAAGATTATTTACAACTTACGTTTTTAATAGACAAAATTTAACTTATGTTTGATGTATAGTTGTGCCCGCGACTTCGTACGTTCGGTTTGTATGGGAAACACACAGTGCCGAACATACTGAAAACGCTTCTCCGCGCGTAGCAATAAGTACCCCAGTTTCCATACAAACTGGGGTACTTACTCAATATAGAATGGTTTGCGTGATTATTTCTAACCTATGCTGGACATAAAAAGTTCCTTGCTCGCGCGCGGAAGGGTGTTTTCCATACAAAAACTAAGATCAGACAATGCGAAACACGCTTCAGCGGCCGGAATTATTAGCTCACGAAAACCAGACATATACAGCATGTCACATAAAGGGTGTATGCACCCGAAAGGATATGAACCAGCCGATGAAACTGAACAACTTTCCCAAAGTAAAAGTAAAGTAACATAGGAAGAAAAAAATGACCTTCCATATAAAATACATCAGCTGATAGTGCGTATAGTATGGTAAGCCATTTTTTTTTCGTATTACGGCCTATGTTCCTTTGAGAAAGACTTATTTAAGCTTAAACAGTAAGATAACCTAAAACTAGACATTAGCTCACGAAAACCAGACTTATACATGTGACATGTCGAAGTCTAGCACTAAACCGTACGAGAAAAAGTCGACTGGCCAAGACCTATATAGTGTGCAGTGTACGGCGACCGGCACCTCTTGGTGCTTGCATGCCAGTTTGTGGTTAGGTATAGTGAGCTTCAAAAGCTCTGCTTAATGTACAAAGGCATTTAAAAAAAAACAACAAAACAAAGAATCATACTGGCTGTGCGGAGAAGCGTTTTCATTTTCAGTGTGATAAAAAAAAAATGGAAGTAAAGCTGTTTTTATCAGTAAATTTGATATTCCTTCTAAACTATTAGGAGCGCTTTTACGGTTTCTTCGGGAAATTATCCCTATTATGATTATCTAAAATCAATTTATATTTTATTCCAAGTCGCAGTTTTGATGGAATTAGCTTTTTTGTGCGTTTTTCGCACATTTTTGACGCGACCACGGACGTAACCGCCACGCCGTAGCGCGCGCTGATTTGAACGATATTCTAAGGCAATACGGGTAATTGTTGCATATCTTGAAATCTACCTGCTCATCTGCCGGCAGGATAAAATAATAATAATAATTTAACTTATTCTTACGAGCAATTGGCGCACTTTATATGTTAATAGCTTTCACGATATGATAACTCATAGGTACCTACTTGTTCTAATAACAATTATGATAATGCACTGAACTGTTGGCATGAGTCAAAGTCAAAGTCAAAGTCAAAGATCCTTTATTGAGTGTTTGTCTATATTGGTGGAGTGCTTAATGTAATATGAAAACAGACATATAATTGGATAAGATAACTCACACAAGCCTATCGACATCAGATATCGATTCTCCAAAGTTCGCCTCCACATACTGGACATCTCCAAGCTTCCCTGAGTTGATTTCTTTCTCCAGCGCGACGTACGCAGGAGCGAATCGAGACCAGACTGCTTCCATGAGGAACAGCTTCTTCTTCTGAGCCAAGTCTACAAGACTCTTGACTTGCTTGTAGTTCAGACATAGTGGCTTCTCGCATAACACATGCTTGCCGTTCTCAAGGCACATCTTCGTCAGAGCATAATGATCAGGGTTTAAAGCCCCGATGTATATTACATCTGAAAGTAGAAAAAAATGTGTGGTCCTTTTTTGACGCGAGAAAATATATTTTGAAATAAAATAAGTAGTTACTTCAAATTAAGACAAATGTAGTAATATTACTTTCATTTGCGCCCAATATTTGTAAGAAAATATTTAAATGTAGGTAGTAAATGGCAAAGCATTCAGATTTCCAGAGGAAGCAATAGTTTACATTCTTTTTCCGGGCCCATTAACGCGTAACAATATTATTGATTTGACCTTGTCGCCAGCGAACGACGCCAACCGAAATGTCAAGGTCAAACTAATACTAACCCACATCCTTGCTTTGAATCAGCTCCTTATAGGAGGCAAACACTTTTGGGATGTTGTGTTTTTTTGCAAATTCCTGTGCTCTAGACTTGTCCCTAGCTGCGATGGCTACGATCTCGGCGTCTCCTTTGTCTGGGTACGAGTTGAGAGCGTTCGCGAAGTCATTGCTGATCAACGCAGCGGTCACGATTCCCCAACGCAGCTTCATGGTTTCAAACTTGGTAAATCTGTAATGTTAAAGGTCAACGAAACTGAACAACTATCACTTTTTTTCAATTTCATTGACTGAGCATCCCTTATCAGTTTGCGGGTTTGCTATAAACAAAAAATAAATTGGCGCGATAAGTTATTATTGGTATCAATTATTTGAGGACACAACTTAACTAAATCTTGACTATTGTTGTTGGCGTCCCTTTCTGTCGGCTCATGATAGAAAATGACAGGCATTAGGTAGGTACAGCTAATTAGATAAATCATGTTTTTTTGCAACTGCGATTTGCTATCAATTGTACTGTACGTAAGTTTACCAGTTTTTTTATCGAACAGAATAGAGAACAAGAATCCTGGAGTTTTTAGCAAACACATAAAACCTATTTAATTTTTTAAATAACTTACTCTTAATACAAGTAAATATAAATAAAAGGTATCAGATAATAAACAGCTCTTGCAGAAATAACTTAATAGCATGGAAAAATATTTAGAGGCGGTAAAAACAATAGAATATCTAACCTCTCAGGGACGCAGCAGACGACCGGTCGGTGTGAACTGTGCACGGTATCTGCTGATAAGTAGAAAATAACATCATTATGTCATGGACATAGCTCTACCTTTATAAGATACATCTACGGTGCTGATCCCACTATAAAATGAACTTTATGTTCTCGTGACAGAGTCGTATTTATTGAACGTTTTTAGTTTGTGGTATATTATGAGTAAACAATTAAATGGCTACCATGCGCGGTACTATACCTATCATCATAAAAGTATAATTATTGATATCAGAAGGCGCACTGCATATTTGAAGTACTTAGAGATATGAATTACCGTATTTATTGCATACAATTATTCGTATCTACACTTGGAAACAAAACAGAATAATGACTGTAAGTAAAAGTATGTGGTCATACATATACAAACATACATACATATAATCACGCCTTTATCCCTAATGAGGTAGGCCGAGCGTAAACGACCTAAAAAGAGGTCGTTCCGCCGCGTCTGACAAAGTTTTCGGGTTATTCAAGATAAATTGGTAGGTATATTGCTGTAGTAAAAAGCCCATCGCCTAAATTGCAATATACTGAAACCCTCGGATCCTTTAGCTGGTTTATACAACATGCCCGGGAGGAAATGCATCTAGCACATTCTATAATTTCTCTCGCTCACAGTCCAGCATGAAAGAACATAGTATTATGTAGTCATAAGTAAATATAAATTGTTGTAGTAATTTCATATCATCATCATCTCCCTAGCCTTATCCCGTAACCTAAACTAGGGATTGAACGAGGGTTCTGGTCTTTACACAGGGCGACTGCCATCTGACCTCCGCAACCCAGAAGGGAAACCAGACCCAATCCTAGATTAGGTCAGAGTTTTCAAGCCACCAATGCTTAGCACTGGCCTCTGATATGGCTTAACGACTAAAATCTACGGTATTAAACTATATTAACCGGGACCAACGGCTTAACGTGCCTTCCGAAGCACGGAAAAAGCGCCGAATAAACGTACATATGAAATTCGAAAACCGAAAAACACATTGGTACGTGGTGGGATTCGAACCACGACCTCCCGCTCAGGAGGCAGCGGCCCTATCCACTACACCATCGGGCTCTCTAGTAATTTCGTAATCTCTAGTAATAGTCATTTCCAACTCAGTTTTAGAATAAAGGCAAACGAAGTTTCAGGTCTTTCTATTCAATAACACTTCTCAACAATAAATGATACGTGTTGGCAAATTAGTTAAATTACTAACACTACTATTTCATTATGTTCTCATATCTAAAAGCTAAAACTTATTTTAAATCATGAAAAAATGAAATCTAATTTATGTATTCAACGCGAACTATTTACTTTACATAAAATATTGCACCTATAGGTAGCTGTATCTAGTTGGTGTTAGTAAGTAAGAGTTCCTGATATTAATTATATTCAATTTCTCGTGTATCAGTGTTATGCGGGTTATGCACTACACGTACGGAAGCTTAAAATGACTAAAACCGATCGGCTAACATCATTCATAATCATAACATCCGCTACGAATATGTATCAAAGTAGTTTCGTCATGAAATCTGAAGGTTACAGTTCATACTGACTTAAAAAGAGGTTCACGACCTTTACCGGTCTTTTCTATCGTGTAGTACTACTTACTAGATACTACGGTGACTTCAGCGCAGTGTATTCCAAATCAAATATTTTCCCACGATTTTCCCATTTTCCTGTATAAAAATTAAGGGGTTGGTACTTATGATCGGTAGGTAGGTAGGAAATTACTTACCGGCGAAACTTAACCTTAACGTTTTAAACTTATTTATTAGAATTTTATTGTGCTCCAATCAAAGCTACGCAGTACACTAGCACGGCACGCAAACCACACCCAACATACAAACAAAACAAGTTAGTTAGGTACCTAACTAGTTTGCAAACGAGCACACAGCAGCAAGGCATGCAAACTAGATGGATTAGATATGCGTACAGAGTTTCTTATTTCCGTCAATATTTAAAACCATTTACGAATATTAAAAATTAACCTCGTTTAGGAAAATAATTTAAGAAAACTATTATATTTATTCGAGGTATTTGATTCGCAATAAAAAAATAGTTTTGAATATCCCGCGTTTATTTTCCAGCTGATTTTGGCAATCAGCCAAGAAACACGTTCCGTTTCAATAATATAATTTCATATTATTTTATTTTTATTAGATTAGTTTAGAAGATTTGTTCGATTTTAGATATTATGTCGTATTTGTTAAATAAGTATAAACTTTTTTATCATAAAATAAAAATGATAATACGAATTAATGACTAACGGAGAACGTTAACCGCTATAATTAACCGTTAATTAAAAATACTCTAGAAAATACGCGAAATGAAACAAACTTAATTTCTGATCTGTCACTGTCAGTGTCAAACGAACGTAAAAGAGGTCGGGGGCTCGGGGCTTTGCTATTTTTGTGATAATTTTCCTGTTCATGTGCTTCGAGTTGGTGTTACAAGATTTTTATATTTTCGGAGCAGAACAATGGACAATATAGTGTTTATTGGTGACTGGGTTAAGGACAGATTGTTGGGGTCGGGGAGTTTCGGTATAGTGGTGTTATGGAAACACAAGAACACCGACGAAAAACTCGCTATCAAAACTTGTAAATGGGGCGATGAGCTCACCGCAAAACACAAAGAACGATGGAGCAAGGAGGTGGAGATGTTGCAGAATTGTAACAATCCAAACATCGTCGGTACTAAAGAGTTGCCAGTGGAATTTGTTTCGGGTCTGGCGCCCGCCAATCCGTCAGGTTTGCCGGTTTTGTGTATGGAGTACTGCAGCGGCGGTGACTTACGACAGTTGCTGAATAAACCCGACAACTGCGCCGGTCTGAAGGAGCTGCAAGTCCGGCAGATCCTCAGTGACGTGTGCAACGCCATGAAGTTCCTTCATTCGAACAAAATCACGCATCGAGATCTGAAACCTGAAAACATTGTGATGCACGTGGACGCGACGCCCGCGCCGCTCCCGCACGCTCAAAGAAAAGTCATTTATAAACTCATTGATCTTGGCTATGCAAAGGAAATTGACTCAAACTCTGTGTGTGCCAGTTTTGTTGGCACCCTACAGTATTTAGCACCTGAGATCCTCTACAGCAAGACCTACAGCAACTCTGTGGACTTCTGGTCATTTGGACTACTAGCCTTTGAAATCATTTGTGGAACAAGACCATTTCTACCATTCATGGCACCTGTGCAGTGGATGCCGTATGTTAAAAAGAAAGCACATGATAATATTTGTGTTTATGAGACTTTTCATGGAGATATTGAGTATTCAAATGAAGTTTTGCCTGAGAACCACATCTCTCATGCATTTAAAACTCAGATTGAAGAGTGGTTGAGAGTGGCTTTGGAGTGGGATCCCAAGTTAAGGGGAAGAGATGCACCTTCCAAAGTAAGCTTCAATTTACCAACTGAGGAAAAAGAAGCCACAAATAACAGCAGCAACGTAATTTTCTTCAGCCTTCTTGAAAAATGTCTGTCAACAAAAATCATCAAAGTATTTTCAGTACATACTCTTTCTCACCATTCATATGAGATTGATGATAAAACAACAATAGCAACTCTGAAATCTTGGCTCAGTAAAGATGCCGGTATACCAATTCTTGATCAAATGATATTATCTCAAACAAATTATGTTGATATTTCCAGTGAAGATGCTGTAGCAATGTACTGGAATGCAACCTGTGGAACAATGCTTTATGTTTTCAACAAGAAACAGTTTCTCCAAGACCATGTCGAACCAAAGGTCCCAAAAGCTGTTCAAAGGTGCTTGGAACACCCAAAGGCTTTATACAACTTCAAGAATAGCCAGAATCTTTACAGAAGTGGGTTAAACTTTGTTATATCTCAGATGGATGTCTATGATTCTCTTATACATGCTCTTTATACAAGAGGAGAAGCTTTGAAACATGAGAGCAAACAGCTACTTCTACAACACAACATTGTTGACAAAACTATTGGAAAACTTGTAGCTCAGGAAGAAGTGGCTTTAAAAAGTGTTAAAGTTGGGGAAACTCACATTCGGAACATAAGAGAAACTGGACTTGGAACCAACTATTTGGGTGGATTCAGCAAAATCTTCAACAGTGCTGATGATATGTCAGAGAAAGTTACAAAGTTACAAATCGCTTGGAGCCAGCTATCTGTCAGGCTACAGTCCGCAGCCAGGCGCAGCAATGAGGCTCTCTCTACCGAACTTAATAATTTTGTAGCCAAATACAACTATCACAGTATATTCACGAATGCTCTGAAAGCCTATGTTGCATATAAGAAGAGCGAATTTTACAGTGAACATAGAAACAAAGAAAAACAATGCCATGATATCATGAAGATATGTTATGAGTGTCTCAAATTAAGGAGCAAGATTCTTTCTGAAATAAAAATTCAGCCATTTGTATTGAAGCTCATGGATCTGAGCACTGAGTTTGCTAAAATATGTGAGATTGTATCTACTGCAGCAGAGAATGCAGAAAAGTTAACCAAAGATTTGGATTCAATGACAGAAGAACTGAACAACTGCATTTGGACAACTCTAAGCATTTTAGCACGGGATGCTGAACATCAAGGCGATCTTCCATACAGTGTAATATCCTTCGAAAAAAGAGATTTTAAAATTGGAGATGCAGTCTCTAACCATTGTATAAAAGTAGCAAACAAACCGGATGATGACAAGCTCAGGTCACTAGTTGAAGAGAGTTTGAAGATCAGGCAGAGCCATGCAGAAGTTTCCCAAAAACTGAACTCACAGAAAGAGCTTATAAATAAGTCTCTTCAATTCGATTTTAGTTTTTTAAATGAAAATTAATAGAAGCTAATTTTGTACTGTAAGTATGTAGTACTATAATATATTCTGTGCTGTAGTTAATTTAACCTATTATTTTAACCTGGTTAAAAAAGCTGGTTGATGTGTCTTAATACTATACTGATTAGTCTTAACTTTTAAATCAAAGATACATGTACAGTGTACACACAAAATAGGTGTAATTTTCAAATTATATCAGCACAAGTAGTATTTTTTAAAGAACAACTTACTCCTTTAATTAAGCCTTAATAATGTGCCTTATAAAATAATTGAACAATCATTTTCTTTGTCTGTGATCTCTTGGTGCTATACATTTACAATTTAGTACAATAAGCAAAATTAATCAAATGTGGCAATTTTTGTAAGTTATTCTAGTCATAGTTTTATGTTTGTTACTAACTTCTATTTTCATTAAATTCAAATTGTTTAATTAAAAACTAAATGTGGAATTATAAATAATGTTTTTTAACAAATTTTTGATTTATACAATTTATTGCAATAAATCTTATTCTTAGAAAAGTATTGTATTTATTAAATCTAAATTATCTTATTAATCATGCCTTAGATATGTTTCATTTTCTTTTGCATTGGAATGGAATGTCGTGCAATATATCGTATCTTATCAGATTTATCAGTCAGTCTACAACTACGAGATATAACTTCCAGTGAACTGTTCCAACCAATCTTTGAAGTTATCCATCATTTTCTGCAGCGTTTTCACATCAGCTGGCGTCTGTAGGTACTCTTCAGGGGCGAAGCGCGGTTCAGGGCTCCCGCAGACGTGCAGCCACACGGCGAACACGGCGTCGTCCACACGAGACACGTCCCGGCGACATAGTCGGGCTGACGTCAGGCTGATGGCAACCAATGCGCCCATGCTCACTACGGTCACTCCTCGAGGTCGTTCCCGCCGCGCCGCAAGGAAGTAATTCCTCAACAGTCGCTCAGCCTTGCAGTCCAGCGTTACGTCTATTCCTGCCACTACATCAATGTAATTTGCTACGTCTTTCACCGCCTGTGCTTCCTCTTTGTTACTCTCTGGAGGATCACAGGCGTTTTGTAAGAGGAAGTCAACGATTTCTTCGTTGTATTCTCCGTAGTCCCCTCGGCAGACTGTTCCAAAGACGCTAGCCACGTTGAGTATGTTTATTTTCTTGAAGTCTATACCTTGAGCCCAAACGGCACTTCGGAGCTTTATCTTTCCGGCGTCTGTCGACACTTCTCCTGTTTCTAGAGATGATAGGATGGCCGATGTCTGTTTTTGGTTGTATGTGTGCAGAGGTAGTGGCATGACGCAAACCCCTCCAGAACTGGCCGTCAGTGCAGTAGAAGCGACAGTGTTGGTGGTTCCTAGGAAAACTGCTGTGTCTGCTAACTCTGCTCCTTTCTCCATCAGCTGACCGACATAACCGGTGTCGTAACCAGCAACCAAGACGTGGACTATTGCAGAGCCAGTCTGCACGTTCGCTTTGACACTCGCAAGACTCATTAACAGGCAGATTTTGAGGTGCATGTAGTGATGTAAAGGACAAACACTTGCTCCAATACTTGAGGCCAGGCAGTAGATGAACTGCCAGGGTATTCTCTTGCAGACTTTGAAAAGTTCTTCGATATCAGAAGGAATCGGTGTCGTAAGAGGAGCGCTTAAAGGAATAACTTCTTCCAGAGAGAATACGTTTATTGATTTCTTTATAGCGCCTGCATAAATGTTGAATATCGGTCCTTGTTTTAGTTTACTAATTAAATCGTCAACAATAAAAAAGCTTCTAGAAAATAAGGATTTCTTCAGTTTGAAAGTCGCTGTAACTCGCTCCCCGCACCGTCTCAACCCGCTGTTTTCGTACAGAATACTTCTGCATATATAGCATTTTGGCGGGACTTTAGGAATATAGTGCAGAACTACTTCATTACCCTCGCACTCCTCAGGGCAAGACCACACCGTGTGAAACACGTAGCTTTCCGGCTTCGATACTGAGAGAAGTAATCCTTGAAATGATAGTAAACCTGAGTAACTGCGTTGGTTCGGACGAACCATCAAGGAGGATACACATTTCAGTCTTAGGTTTACGGCAACTTGCGCTGACATAATAGCTTTATTATTCTCATTTAAAGATTGCAGACATGCGAACAGTATTTCGCTGCAGAATTTCTTGAACTTCTGCGGTTCCTTCAGCAAACATTCTCCGATATCAGGAAAGGAGTCCATCAAGTCCACGACGTCGATTTCCAGCAAGAATCGGAACGGTGGGAACTTCGCGATCATATTGTTAGTAAGTTCTTCTAAATATTTTTCACACCTAGATTTTATTTCAGTCAAAATAGCATTTTTGTCTAAATAAATTAATAAGTTGCATTTTATTATGTTCATTGTTCACTGATTTTCAGTTTAAAGTTTTTTAAACTGATTGAAAATATATTCCCGCCACATTTTGAAAATATATATTTTTAAATTCAAATACAGGAATAAAGACAAAGGAGTAGAAAGAAAACATCCATTTAAAAAAAACTTTATTTTTGGACCTCTAGTGTTGAGTAGCGGAACTACTACTTCAGTAATTTATGCTAGATGGCCTCACACACTACAAATGTAGAGTTTCGGCGGAAATGTAGAGCTTTTTAATTTTAGTTAAATTGAATTATAAAGAAAAAAAGCCCGATGGTGTAGTGGATAGAGCCGCTGCCGCCTGAGCGTGGAGGTCGTAGTTCGAATCCCACCACGTACCAATTTTATATGTACGTTTATTCGGCGCTTTTTCTGTGCTTCGGAAGACAGGTTAAGCCGTTAGTCCTGGTTAATATCGTTTAATACCGGAGATATTAGTCGTTAAGCCATATCAGAGGCCAGTGCTAAGCATGGCGGCTTGAAAACTCTGACCTAATCTAGGATTGGGTCTGGTTTCATGGCAGTCGCTCTGTGTACCAGTACCCTCGTTCAATCCCATAGATTAGGTAGCCGACCCCGTGATATACGGGATAAGGCTAGGGAGATGATGATGAATTATAAAATAAAAATAATAATAATTATCATTGTAATAAATTTAAAACAAAAATCCGGGAGCACAGCCGGGATGCAACCCGTCAATGTTATTAAATAACATGTGAATTAGGAAAGTACACATCTACTTATCGATTATTTTAATTAACTATAGCCTTATTAGGTCATTTTATGTGAACGTGCCTTCCGAAGCTCGAAAAAACACCGAATAAACGTTCATATGAAATTCGAAAACCGAAAAACAAATAAGTACATGGTGGGATTCGAACCAAGACCTCCCGCTCAGGAAGCAGTGGCCCTATCCACTACACCATCGGGCTCTAATAAATAAAAAACTACTAAGGCTATAGCTAAATAAAATAATCGAGTTATTTTGAAACCACAGCGCATTTTTTTAAAATAACTATCGTTATCAGTGCTCCGGAAGGTACGTTAAAGGCTGTGATAAAGGGCTTAGCGATTTGAGATAAGTACGTTAGTTACTCCTATAGTTCTCTTAGATGTACTATAAATAGTCTAAGATATAAAACAGCCAACTGATTAAACTATATAATCACGCCTTTATCCCTAATGGGGTAGGCAAAGCGTAATAGACCTAAAATAAGTCATTCTGCCACGTCTGACAAAGTTTTGAAGGATACTTTAGAAATATTTGTAGTTATATTGCTGTAGTGACAGGTTGTCAGCCCATCGCCTAAATTGCAATATACAAAAACCCTCGGAACCCTTAGCTGGTTTTTACAGCATGCCCGGGAGGAAATCCCGCTGGCACATTCTATGTTTTTCTCTCGCTCCCAGTCCAGCATGGAAGGATTTTTTCTTTACACACACTATTAATAGTTTAAGATAGACTCAATTAATTAAACTAACTTATTGATATTTAAGTTACATAAGGATTGCCGGTGACACTGTTAAGGCGCCTACGCGCGACATTTTATTCGCCTTCCCACGTGCCTTAAATGTGGTTTCCTTAGGCAAGGTCGGTAAACAATTAGCCATCGAAGGAGCGGAAATGCCGAAACGAATAATATGCAAATCTTATTGAAACTATGGCTACTATTGGAACATGCTATTCATTCAATAGTAGGGTAGAGTCGCGTAGAAAAATGTTTGCTGAATAATTTAATTAAAAGATTATTTATATTTTGTAACAACATTCATCAACAGAAATTAACATTTTTACTGATATAGAACCTCCATCCTATAATTTTATAATTACGTCTGTTTATGTGTCCCTTTTAAAGCCAGGTCGTTTCTCATTTTAAACTATTAATAGAAATAATAAAAGTCAAATTATAATGACGCCAAAGATGTTTCTTTGACATAAAGTCATTGCAATTACCTAATTACATAAAGAAAGATAACACATTCGTAAAATGACGTCTTCATGCTGGACTGGGAGTGAGAGAAAAACATAAAATGTTGTATCTGCATTTTTTCTCGAACATACTGTAAAAGCCAGCTAAGGGATCTGAGGGTTTCAGTATATTGTAATTTAATCGATAGGCTGATAACCTATCACTACAGCAATATACCTACAAATCTATCTTAAATACCTAACACTCAAAACTTTGTCAGACGTAGCAGAACGACTTTTGTTTAGGTCGTTTTCGCTCTGCTTACCTTTTTTTCTTATTATGTATGTAATAAGAAATGGTGATACAAAGAAATAAAAATATTGATGCCTTCTCGTTATCCTTAAACGTGGGTGAAAATTGTTTACGTTTCGAGTACTTTGAGCACTTTACCGTCATTTAAAACTATATAAATTAAGTAATTGACGTGGTGAAGTGAGTGTACAGACACCGTACAGTCACTTTCATAAAATCTTTGAAAAAGCAAATGTCAGTCTTGTCTTCGATTGGTGTAATTGTTTGTTATGCCTTTTGGGGCTCTCTCACTACTGTTAATTAATTAACTATAGGTAGAGGTAACAACTCTACAACCTCTGACCCAGGTGTGTGGCAGTCAAAAGCAAACAAAAAAGTTTTTTAGGATCTCCCAAAAATCCGTTTTTCTGATTGGATTTTTTATCATCCTAAATTATCAAGGCGCAGTAAGGCGCTGCACAATGCGTAACAATCAGACAACAAAGTTAACGAACGCGATTGTACATGAACGAAGACGCGAGTGGGCGGAGTGAGCGTATTTTTCGTGCGGGCGTCGCGTGGGGCGGCGCGGGCGCAGCGGCGGCGGCGGCGGCGTGTTGCGCCTGCGCATTCGATGCCGGAGCACGACGCGTACCAGCTGCGGCCGCGGTCCGCGCGCCGCCGGGAACCGCGCGAGCGCCGCCCGCCGCAGCCGCTCAGCAAGTACCGGCGCAAGACCGCCAACGCGCGCGAGCGATCCCGCATGCGAGAGATCAACCGCGCGTTCGAGACGCTGCGCCAGGCCGTGCCTGCCGCCGCCATCACCGGCGCCCCAGTGCCTTGCGAGAAGCTCACCAAGATCACCACGCTGCGGCTGGCCATGCGCTATATAGCGGCCCTATCCACCGCTTTACGAGACGACCGGCCGATGATTGACGAGACCCAGCCAGAACGATGGCCGTCGCCGATGTGTTCGGAGCTATCTGAACTCTCCACGGAGCCAGACCCTCCGAGCTCTGAGTTCGCGGAGGATTCCCTCTCCCCCTTTGATTCATTCTTCGCTGAATTCGAGTGTGATTACGTGGACGTTGTGGACAGGACCTTCGCGTGACAGTGTTACTTGTGATTCTGAACCATGGACTAATTTGGTGCTAAGTGATTAAGATTAAGATTGATTAAGTATAAATCTTCGCCTGCCATATTATGATCGTTAAACTATGAGAGATTTTTTGAGATTTATTTATATTTTTTATTAATAAATTTAATTGTTATTGTTTGTATAAAGTTTCATTTTAAATGCCATTTTGTACCAATTTGTGTTGAGGTTTTAAAGTGATGTAAATAAGTAAAATAATGAGCGACTTATCGTACCAGGAAAATACCATATTTATTTTAACTCTACATAGGTACCAAATTATAACAATTTAATTCGCAATATTCCTGCACGCGTTTATTTTTAAGCACAAAAAATAAGTTCATTAAATCACGCGTATATGGCTTATGGGATAGGCAGAGCTTTATTCGCCATCGCCACGTCTTACAAAATGTAGAAACTGATTAGGTATTGTTGTTTAGTACATAAGAGACTTGTCAGGATATGGCCTAAAATTCAGGCGATGACTTGATGTGATGATTCTCATTGTATTTATTTTATTCCAAAATAAACTCTCACGTCCAGTACAAAGACAACATACTCGTACAACCAGACTCAGACAAGAATGTCCAAGTTCAGAACTAAACAAAAACAAATCTCCAAGTGATGTGACGACTAAAATAAAAATAACTCATCTAAATTAAGATCCCTTCACACCGACGCGACGACCACTTACTACGCTTCAAGTTAATTTAAGCTCTCTCTCTCACTGTGTTTATTTTTACATACAGAACATGCATCTTCTCCTTAACACATTGCACTCGTTTCCCAATCAACCCTACACTCTACTTTTAATCATCATTTTTCTAGCTTTGTCCTGTATCTCACGGGGTTGGCTACCTAAACTAGGGGGATTGAACGAGGGTACTGGTTTTTACACAGAGCGACTGCCATCTGACCTCCGCAACCCAGAAGGGAAACCAGACCCAAGTCAGAGTTCTCAAACCGCCAATGCTTAGCACTGGCCTCTGACATGGCTTAACAACTAATATTTACGGTATTAAACGATATTAACCGGGACCAACGGTTTAACGTGCCTTCCGAAGCACGGAAAAAGCGCCGAATGAACATACATATGAAATTTGAAATTCGAAAAACACATTGGTACCGAACCACGACCTCACCGCTGTGGAGGCAGCGGCCCTATCAACTACACCATCGGGCTCTTTCTACTTTATATCCAGACTGAAAATTAATATCTTTTAAGTTCAAATGAAAATTCTTTAAAAATTTGGGGGACGGCACTAGCCTACGACAAGTCAAGAGTGATTCAAATATTAAAACTAATTTTTGATACGGTCTATGACACTGATTTTAATAAAGTTATTCATTTCTACACACACCACATATTTTTATTATGTTTAATTTAGTTCAATATTTAATAAATCATATTTTTTTAAGTCGCTAAATGATTAATGCTGACCTGCTGAATGCTATCGATTCCTAGTACAACTTAACGAAATCTTGACTAAAATTATTGGCGTCTCTTTCTGTTCTCTCATGACAGAAACTGACATGTATAGACTTATATTAGTTTAGTCGTGATTTTCGCAACTACGAATTGGTACCAATGTCATGTTATCATTATCATACGAATAAATATTTTTGAATTATCATTTAAAACAATAATCGCGAGACGAAGTTTTAGTTCTAGTATTTTGTTCTTACTCTAAAGATTCAGTATCTTTGTTCTTGCACGCCCTAATAGCGAATGATAAAGATTATGAAATTTGATAAAAACTAACTGAAATGATTGATGGATAAATTTCGATTACAATAACAAGGTTTAATGTTTACGTACGCTGAAATTGCAGACGAACAGTTTAAGATAAGAACAGTCTTCAGTGTAATATTACTCGAATTAATATAAAAAATAATGTAATGAATACCAATTCTTTTTCCGATAGTTTTCAGTTTATCCGGTCCGACGTTTTTCAGAAGGTTCCAGATATTTTCTGATGAAATTTTCAGATGGATGAATCTCTATTGCATCATGATTTCGATACAAACTATGACAAAAATAGTACTTCAGTGTGTCTGTGCGTAGTTCATTAGGATTAGTAGGTGTACCGGGTGTAAGGGACAGCGTCCCGCAAACTGATAGGGCTTGCTCAGTCAACGATACTGAACAACTTCCATCAAGAGATTTTTCAGGACATGAAAAAAAAATACCTTCCCATACAAAATTACCACTTGAATTAGTCAATTTGTATGGAAAATCCAAATATATTTTTCGCTTCCTGAAAAAAATCCAGCTGACAGTTGTTCAGTTCCATTGACTGAGCAACCCCTATCACATTTGCGGGACGCTGTCCCTTACACCCGGTATATTAGTCACCCGAATCTTCCTTCTATTGTTCTAGAGCTGTTACCAAATAAATAGCGAGTGTAGCGATGCGTCCAATCTCTAATTCTGAGATTATAGCGTGGGTTTAAGCTTCACTGTGAAAAGGTTCCATTCTGCAAAGAATGACTTAGCAAATACAACTGTGTCAAAGTACGCTTCGCTATTGTTGTACTTGAATCTTACAATGAAACGGTTCCATTGATCGAATAATTTAGTTCTAGAATGGAACCTTGTCACAGTTCGCGTCTGCCTTGCCCACGCGCATCCATTGAGCATTGTTCTTACTAAAACTTGAACTGGGTGTAATCGGTATCCGCCATGGATGATTAGTTTCATGTTTTTTGTCGTCCATTGACTGATTTCCGTTAATTTTTACCTTTCAACTCTTCTGAAATAAATCGCTATCTGTCCTCCTACACATTCACATAAAAAATGTAACAATAAAAAGTCGATGCGTGAGATTGTCCGTGCCGCGTGCCATAACAGGCATCTTCTGGGTGTGTTCGCTCCATCGTCGACTCTGTCAT
The DNA here is from genome assembly GCA_949820665.1 of Scrobipalpa costella. Taxonomy (NCBI): domain Eukaryota; kingdom Metazoa; phylum Arthropoda; class Insecta; order Lepidoptera; family Gelechiidae; genus Scrobipalpa; species Scrobipalpa costella. The sequence goes on from OX463311.1 coordinate 587,532, forward strand.
GGTCATCCTAGTGTCTAGAGTCATGAGCAAACCCATTTCTAATAAAAAAAAAGTAATTACGGCTTGAATTCAACTTGAAATTAAAGATTGCTCTCTTTATTTTTATAAGCTAAACAATTTTCATGAGAGATAGTTTTACATTTACAGTATAACCAGTGACCCACCCACCCTGGCTTCGCACGGTATGTATTGGATGTCCTCTTGAATTAGACTATCTATAAAAAAAACGGCATCAAAACCCGTTTCGTATATTTTAAGATCTAGTGCAGTAACACACAGGCGTGACTTACTGCGCGTAAGGTTGCGCTCAACACGCTGACAATGCTTTTTGTATTACGCTTACTGGCAAAGGGATGAGCCGACGTAGAGTTCCTCGCTACGTGCGCGTAGTGCGTAAAGTGACGTTTGTGTGTATGTAGGCAATGCAAAAAGCATTGACAGCTTGCTGAGCGCAACCTTGCGCACAGTAAGTCACGCCTGTGTGTTTCATGCATAGGGACAGACAGAAGCGGGAGCTGCGGCTAGCGACTTTGTTTTATACTATGTAGTAATTAAGGTGCATCCCCCCGACAGATGAGCAGGTAGATTTCCAGATATGCAACCATCGCCCGTGATACCATAGAATATCGTTCAAATCAGGGCGCGCAAAAATGTGCGAAACACGCACAAAAAAGCCAATTCCATAAAAACTACGAGTCGGATTAAAAATAAGTATTTTCGATTTTAGATAATCATAATTCGCTCCTAATAGTTTAGAAGGGATATCAAATTTGCTGATAAAAACAGCTTTACTTGTTAAGTTTTCTATATCTTTTTTAGCATAAGTAAGTATGCTAAAAAAAAGCATTTGAAAATATTCTAGTTCATAAATAAGTATTTTTCAATTGCAGGCCATTAAAAATTTTCCTAGATGTATATTTTTTTAGAATTTACCAATGATTTATTTAGGAGAAATAAGCTCTTAAAAAAAACATTTTCCGTTAGGAATCACGTTAAGTATGTTGATGGAATGAAATAACCAATGACGATGACGAAATTAGTTGTCATTGCATCAAAATCACAACCGAGTTTCAATTTAGGTATGAGTGTCACATGAGCAAAGCACTGCACAAAGTCGGCCACCGCCATTTTAGGAAGGTGTTTTTAAAACAAGCCTCTATTTGGCAAAATCAAGAGCTGAATGTAACAAATCTCTTGCAACGGTCGTGTCAAGTAATACATACATACACATAATCACGCCTTTATCCCTACTACTGTAAACGATCTACACAAAGGTCGTTGCGCCACGTCTAACAACGTTTTGAGGGTTATTTAATATATATTTGTAGGTATATTGCTGTAGTGACAGGTTGCCAGCCCATCGCCTAAAATACAATATACTGAAACCCTCGGGTCCCTTAGCTGGTTTTTACAGCATGCCCGGGAGGAAATGCAGCTGGCAGAATCTATGTTTTTCTCTCGCTCCCAGTCCAGCACGGAAGTGACAAACACGCATATTCCTCGGTGGTTTAGCCGTCTGAGCCGTGGACTCCCGATCCGGTGGTCATGGGCTTGGATTTTCAAAGGGAGAACTTAAGGACGTTAGGACAATGTAGACTGAATTATCCGATTCATAATCAACTGTACGAAAAAAGATGATGTGCTTCGAATGGCAAGTTAAGGTGATTCCTAAATTTGATATTCCTTCTAAACTATTAAGAGTGCTTTTTCGGTTCCTTCGAGAAAATTTCCGTATTATGATTATCTAAAATCGCAACATAGCTTTTTTATATCAGACTCGTAGTTTTTATGAAACTAACTTTTATGTGCGTTTTTCCTACATTTTTGTCACGGCCACAGACGTAACCGCCACGCCGCCGTAGCGCGCGCTGATTTGAACGACATTCTAAGGCATTACGGGCGATGGTTGCATATCTTGAAATCTACCTGCTCACTTGCCGTTGGGATTCACCTTAAGCCATATAGATCCCGGACGCTGTCTTTGATACTGATCCTGGTTATTACACAAATCATATCAGAAAAGGACTATTAGCGGTGCGCTTAGGCAGCTTAAAATTTAGACACCAGGGTTCATCGGGTCGTTCGACTCGAAAATCCACTCAACAAGACACAAATTTCTTCCATTCTGGACTGGGAGCGAGAGTAAAACATAGAACATGCCAGCTGCATTTCCTCCCGGGCAAGCTGTAAAAACCCGCTAAGGGATTCGAGGGTTTCATGTATTTAAGGTGATGGGCTAACAACCTGTCACTAAAGTAATATACCTAGAAATCTATCTTAAATAACCCTCAAAACTTTGTCAGTCGTGGCGGAACGACTTGTTTAAGTCGTTTACGCTCTGCCTACCCCATTAGGGTAAAGGTCTGCTGTGCGAAGAATCCGAGAGCTCACGGATGTTGCTACAGCAAGACTTGTATATTTTAGTTGTTTTCACAGCATTATGTCCTATGGAATTTAGCTGTGGGGCCGCGCTGCTGAAATTGATTAAATTTTTGTTTTGCAAAAACGGGCTATTAGAGCAATTCACAAACTCCGAAGTCGTGATTCCCTAAGAGAATTGTTCAAAGATATAAATATTTTAACTGTAATGTCACTGTCAATTTATATATGAAAATAATTTGTATGCAAGGAAGAATATTCATAGTTTTACCAAAAATGGTGACAGGCATAACCGGAACCTTAGAAGCAAAAATAAAATTGACCAACCCCAGTTTAGGTTAGTTTAACTAAAGTTTAGGTTAGTTAAATAAAACATTTTTAGGTCTATATACAATACTATTACAAAACACCTGACCATATATTAAATTTGTCAGAAAATCTATTTAAAGATACTATTAAAAACACATTATGTCAAAAAGCCTATTATAAGTTAGATGACTATAATACTAATGACAAAGATGTATGGAGCTCTGATATTTCAGTGAAGCCTAAGAAATTGGCACACATTGCGGTCACAAACCCTATTTTGAACAATAGGAAGGACAAAAGTAAGAATAAAACAAAACGATGGGAGGGCCACAAAGTGCGAGTTTCTCATGCTTCTTCTTCATTGTGATATAGTTTTATTTTATTTTTTGACACACATATAATTTTCTTTGTAATAGACTCACTTGTGACTTTCTAAAAGTGTTCTTAGGAATCTAAAATTTGGAAATAAATGATTTGACTTTGACTTTGACTATATGTATGTATGTAAGAACACAAATATCTTGTGCTGATCGTGTCAAGCAATAAACAAGCAAATTGTCGTATCCAGGCAACTCTCTCGATTCGGCTAAGCGGATTGCTTTCCCGCCAAATACGGCCGCCATGACAGTTCATTGAATTTATGTGATTAAATGACAGCGCGGGCGCGGGGTGCGTACAGGAGACCCATTTTTGGGTACACTTACTAATTGAAAATTGACTCCACGATTAACACACATTGTACGGTACGGGAGAGCCCGATGGTGTAGTGGATAGGGCCGCTGCCTCCTGAGTGGGAGGTCGTGGTTCGAATCCCACCACGTACCAATGTCTTTTTCGGTTTTCGAATTTCATATGTACGTTAATTCGGCGCTTTTTCCGTGCTTCGGTAGGCACGTTAAGCCGTTGGTCCCGGTTAATATCGTTTAATACCGTAGATATTAGTCGTTAAGCCATATCAGAGGCCAGTGCTAAGCATTGGCGGCTTGAAAACTCTGACCTAATCTAGAATTGGATCTGGTTTCCCTTCTGGGTTGCGGAGGTCAGATGGCAGTGTCTCTGTAAACCAGTACCCTCGTTCAATCCCCTATATTAGGTAGCCGACCCCGTGAGATACGGGATAAGGCTAGGGAGATGATGATGGCACCAAAAAAATTTTTTTTAAAATGTGCGTCTACATTTTTTTTTTATTAGAATTTTATTACAATCAATGACAATCGTGTTCTGATGAGTGTTTTTGATATCGTCGCCACTTATCTACGTTATAACTTAAAAAACGTATTAAAACATGTATTATTACCGTTTCTGTAGCTCAGTTGGTAGAGTGATGGACCGGCATTCCAGAGAAGCAGGTTCGAGTCCTGCCAGAAACGAATTTATTATTTACTTTCTTTTATATTATGTGGCTATATTCTGAAATCTAGCCAGTAATACAACTAACAACTTAACTTCAATTCTATCACCCAGCGTCTGCCAAAAATCGTTCACCACCAGCGTTGAATCTCGTACACATTTTATTTGGATTGCGTTGACAGATCATGCATAAAGCCGTCCATGTCCGTCAAGTGCTGTAAATGCTGCATTGATTAGACTATGGTGCCACCAAATACAGATTGTCGCCTTATCCGGCACACACTTGCGAAAGATATAGGTAAGTACAGTATAGGGCCATAAATATTGCACAATTTGCACATAGGCTAAGTTCGGTTTATCCCTGTCCTTGTCCTGTTGCACTTTAAAAATATTCATACATATAATCACGCCTTTATCCCTATTGGGGAAGACAGAGCATAAACTACCTAAATAAAGGTCGTTTCGCCACGTCTGACAAAGTTTTGAGGCTTATTTAAGTTAGGTTTGTTGGTATATTGTAGTGACAGGTTGTCAGCCCATTGCCTAAATTGCAATACACTGAAACCCTCGGATCACTGAGCTGGATTTTACAGCATGCCCGGGAAAAAATGCAGCTGGCAAGTTCTATGTTTTTCTCTCGCTCCCAGGCCAGCATGGAAAAATAGGGCTATAAATATTGCACATAGGCTAAGTTCGGCTTTGTCTTTATCCTGTCGCACTTTAAAAACAACTGACGTTAAACTGCTATTATCTTTCCGCGTGTCGATGTGCAATATTTGCCGCCCTGTACTGTAATCTGTAAGAGATTAGATAGACGAAGATAAGGCAAGATGCTGTAAGGACATTATAGGTACTGTACCTAAAACAACCGTTATTGTATATACATATTTAGGTCATATGATTAAATTATAGTATTTCCAACTCATATGATCACGTCCTTATCCCTAATGGGAATGGGGTAGGCAGAGCGTAAATAACCTAAAAAAAAGGTCGTTCCGCCACGTCTGACAAAGTTTTGGGGGTTATTTTAAGAAAGATTTGTAGGTATATTGCTGTAGTGACAGGTTGTCAGCCCATCGCATAAATTACATAAACTGAAACCCTCGGATTCCTTAGCTGGTTTTAACATCATGTCCGGGCGGAAATGCAGCTGGCTCCATGCTGGACTGGGAGCGAGAGAAAAACATAGAATCCGCCAGCTGCATTTCCTCTCGGGCATGCTGCAAATACTAGCTAAGGGATCCGAGGGTTTCAGTATATTGCAATTTAAGTGATGGGCTGATAACCTGTCACTATCGCAGTATATCTACATATCTATCTTAAATAACCCTCAAATCTTTGTTAAACGTTGCGGAACGACCTTTGTTAAGGTCATTTATGCTCTGCCTACCCCATTAGGGATAAAGGCGTTATTGTATGTATATAAATGTAGTTTTAGTTATGTAACTAATTTGCTAACACGTATCATTTATTTTTGAAAAGTGTTTTTGAATAAAAAAAGACATAAAACTTTATTTACCTTTATTCTAAAACTGAGTTCGAAATACTATATATACTAAAAGTATGATAGGTGTTATGTTCTTAACTTAACTTCCATGCTGGACTGGGAGCGAGAGAAAAACATAGAATGTGCCAGCTGCATTTCCTCCCGGGTATGCTGTAAAAACCAGCTAAGGGATCCGAGGGATTCAGTGTATTGCAATTTAGGCGATGGGCTGACAACCTGTCACTACAGCAATATACCTACGAATATATCTTAAATAACCCTCAAAACTTTGTCAGACGTGGCGAAACGACCTTTGTTTTGGTCGTTTACGCTCTGCCTACCCCATTAGGGATAAAGGCGTGATTATATGTATGTATGTATGTGTTATGTTCACTTCCCTGTAGAGTCTATCCGAACCAAAACAAATATACAAAATTATTCTGTTTTTATTTGAGTAAATAAATTCTCGCCAAGTAAGATGAATCACTCATAACCTTAATACTAACTTTTCCAAGTAATTGCCAAGTTAAAATGTGTGTCATACATAAATTCCGTCAAAATGATATAAATAGCTGTTTTATGATAAAACACTGGTAGCAATTCATACATATAGTCACGCCTTTATCCCTAAGAGCGTAAACAACCCAAACAAAGGTCGCTCCGCCACGTCTGGCAAAGTTTTGAGGGTTATTTAAGATAGATTTGTAGGTATATTGCTGTAGTGACAGCTTGTCAGCCCATCGCCAAAATTGCAATATACTGAAACCCCCGGATCCCTTAGCTGGTTTTTACAGCATGCTCGGTAGGAAATGCCGATGGAACATTCTATGTTTATCTCTCACTCCCAGTCCAGCATGGAATTAATTCTGTCAAAATGCTATAAATTGCTGTTTTATGATGTATTGACCCAGGAAAGTTGTGACTCGAAGGTATAGACTTCATCATCAGCCTCAGTCATAATCATAACTGCTAGTGCCATGGACTCCCGATCCGGAGGTCCTGGGTTCGATTCCAACGGGGGAAACACAAAGTTGATATTTGAGAATTTATCACTTTGTGAATTTTTCCCCAGTTTGATTAGGACATTGCAGGCTGAATCACCTGATTGTCCGATAAGAAAAAGATTTCGTGCTTCGGAGGGCACGTTAAGCCGTCGGTCCCGGTCGCTGTCTTTGATAGTGGTCGTTACTTAAAACCATGTCAGAGGCCTGATAGTTGTGCTACTAGGCGGTTTAAAAACTCGGACACTACAGCAATATACCTACAAATCTATCTTCTATAACCCTCAAAACTGGTTTTTACAGCATGTCCGGGAGGAAATGCAGCTGGCACATCCTATGGTTTTCTCTCGGTCCCAGTCCAGCATGGAAGAGTTTTTCATTCTTATTCTTTCCTTCCATGCTGGGCTGGGAGCGAGAGAAAAACTCAGTTGCATTTCCTCCCGGGAATGCTGAAAAAACCAGCTAAGGGATCCGAGGGTTTCTGTATATTGCAATCAACGCGATAGGCTGACTACCTGTCACTATAGCAATAACTCGGACACCAGAGTTCATCGGGTCGATAGACTCGATACCCACTCGACAGAAGAAGAAGAATCATAAGGGGCTTCCACTGATCCTGGTATCCAGATCTTTACATCCAGTTCCTGTCAGCAAGAATCATCCAACACCATTGCTCCATCTAACTGGAGGGTGTATCATAGTGCGGTTGGCTTAACATGATCTTCATTCAAAACCTCAACTGCCATAACCAGCTGTATAAATTTCTAAATACCTAATTTTTATTTTTTTATTTTAAAGTATGTTACTTGTATTTTTGAGTTTCATGATGATTCTAGCAACCACTTTAGTTTTTCCACAAATGCACTATATATCTTCCATGCTGGACTGGGAGTGAGAGAAAAACATTTGCCAGCTGCATTTCCTCCCGGGCATGCTGTAAAACCCAGCTAAAGGATCCGAGGGTTTCAGTATATTGTAATTTAAGCGATGGGCTGATGACCAGTCACTACAGCAATATACCTACAAATCTGTCTTATATAACCCTCAAAACTTTGTCCGACGTGGCGGAGCGACCTGTGTTTAGGTCGTTCACGCTCTGCCTACCCCATTAAGGATAAAGGCGTGATTATATGTATATATGCGCTATATTTCGTAGTCTCGTAGCAAAAGACTACGTCGTAGCAGCCAGCGCTTAACACGTTAAAACCTCACTATACCAAAGGATTTTGAACTCACTCCTAATTTTACTCCATGACTCATCGAATCTCAAGTTATTCAAATATCGAATCTCGGTGCGTAGAAGGAAAATAAAAGCCGCCATCTTTTATTTATGCGCGGGCGCGTGGGACGAGGGTCTAAATCGCGCGCGCAAGGTCGCTGTGACGTCACACTGCAGTATCACATTTTGGAGGTAGAGTTTAGCGCATGTATAATAGTGGGCCTTAGGATGTGAATAACATGTTGATTTTTTATTATCGACAACAAATTATTACAGAGTGTTTTACAAATAGAAAACATCATTCAATACGTCACATCGAGGCAAGGTTCCCAGGAGGCTGGCAGCATTGCCTCTCTGAATCGCTAGGCTTATTCATTGGGCAAAGAAACTGCCAGCCCTCGGGGCACCGGATGCATCGATGAGACGTCTGGATAAATCGTGTAGAAAACTTTTAGCGGCCGGGCCCATTAGCGGTCTCCTACTGCGCCTCCTACAAAAAGTCCACTTCGGACGATAACTTCTATAACATTTTAAGGGCTTTTATTAAAATGAGCTTTCCTGGGTACGTAGTATTTCGTATATATATTTTTTTATATATATATACAGGTGGCGCAAAAGAAGTCATCCGATGTTGTTTGGCTCTCATTTTTTTTCTAAATGAAAAACTTCGAATCTGTTTTTTGATTATATTTATTTGCACCTTTAGAATTTTACTGGTCAAGTCGAGAAGATGATATCGGCCAAATGGGCGCCGTTACAATTGATTGCCATACGGGCTCGTTTTATGGCATTTTTCATCACTTCGGCGAGAACTTCGGGCGACAGATTCTCGCACTCGTGTCGAATGTTGTCTTTGAGGGCTTCCAAGGTCTCAGGCTTGTTGACGTAAACACGAGACTTCAAAAAACCCCATAAAAAGAAGTCCGGGACCGTTAAATCGGGCGATCTGGCCGGCCAGTGCAAATCGCCAAAACGAGAGATTAGGCGACCCGGAAATGCCGCCTTCAGAATGTCGGTTGTGGCTCGTGCAGTGTGCGCCGTTGCCCCGTCCTGTTGGAACCACATGTCCTCCAGTCCCAATTCGTCCAATTGCGGCAGAAAAAATTCGGTCAACATGGCCCTATAGCGCGCACCGTCCACTGTTGTCGTTTGACCCGCGGCGTTCTCGAAAAAAAATGGCCCGATGACTCCTCCAGCGTGAACAGCGCACCACGCAGTCACTTTGAGCGGGTGTAACGGCTCCTCGTGCATCACTCGTGGATTCTCGGTGCCCCAGAAGCGATAATTTTGCCGATTCACGTAACCGCTGAGGTGGAAATGAGCCTCATCGCTCATGATGATTTTGGTCGAAAAATTGTCCAATTCTTCCTCGAGATTGAGGATGGCTTGGGCGTAGGTTACGCGCGTTTGGCGGTCGGCAGGCAGCAGCTGATGCACGGTCTGGACTTTGTAAGGAAACATCTTCAAGTCTCGCACCAAAATTCGCTGCAAGGACCGCCGGCTGAGGCCCAATTGCGTGGCACGTCGTCTGGTCGATGTTTCGGGGCTCACTTCAACGTCCTCGGCTACAGCGGCGATATTCTCGGCAGAACGGGCGCTCCGGGGCCGGCCACTCTTAGCAACGTCTCGTGTGGTCCCATACTCTTCAAGGTTGGTGGCTAAACGTCGCAGTGTTTGCGCAGTCGGTGTCGGACGGCCGGGGAATCGGCGACGGAATTCGCGCTGCGCCAACACCACAGACGAATTGTTACTCAAAAAAATAGACACGATTTTTCCGCGTTCTTGGGGAGTGTATCGCTCCATGGCTTGTTCACTTGTATTCTGCATCTGTCTAGTCCACAAATGTCAAAACAGATTTGACATTGGCGGCCATTTGCAAAAATGAGAGCATCTTCCAATAGGGTGATTTCTTTTGCGCCACCTTGTATATATATTTGACTATAACAGTTAAAAAAACAAAAGTAAGATAGAATGTAATTATGTAATTGTGAGAGCCCGATGGTGTAGTGGATAGGGCCGCTGCCTCCTGAGCGGGGGGCCGTGGTTCGAATCCCACCACGTACCAATGTGTTTTTCGGTTTTCGAATTTCATATGTACGTTTATTCGGCGCTTTTTCCGTGCTTCGGAAGGCACGTTAAGCCGTTGGTCCCGGGTAATATCGTTTAATACTGTAGATATTAGTCGTTAAGCCATGACAGAGGCCAGTGCTGAGCATTGGCGGCTTGAAAACTCTGACCTGATCTAGGATTGGGTCTGGTTTCCCTAATGGGTTGCGGAGGTCAGATGGCAGTCGCTCTGTGTAAAAACCAGTACCCTCGTTCAATCACCTAGATTAGGTAGCCGACCCCGTGAGATACGGGATAAGGTTAGGGAGATGATGAGAATGTAATTATGTACAAAGAAGTATGGATGCAAATAAAACCTTCACAACTGCGAAAGGGATAAAACTATATATATAAGTGAATAACTAAGTTGCAACATTGTCTGCATCAGTTAGTCATGTACTTACAACAGGACAATTGAATAAATCTGAAGGATAGTTTAAATTTTTCATATTTCGACCTATGTTACTTGGGGAATGTTGTTCATTTTCACGAGACACTCTATAATAAAGTGTTACACGATTTAACATTTGTCGATAATACGTGTTGTGTCGACCAAAAATAAAAAGACTTTTTGTAATTTGCTCTAGCATGAATTCGCTATATAATGATTCGATTTTAAATTCCGTTAGTCAACCGGAAATTACACTCTCTTATAAAGTTGAAGTTCTTCAAAACACCATATCTAAAAGCACTCTGTATTTTGTATTGATACAAGTGCGCGGGCGGCGGTCGTGGGATGAACCCGCTCGAAACTCTTTATTTTTCACCAAACAAGTTTTAAAAAAAAAATCTCTGCTAATTTATTTAGGTACTGAATTATTTGTTTTGTACATACATATAATCAAGCCTTGATCCCAATGGAGTAGGCAGAGCGTAAACGACCTAAACAAAGGTCGTTCCGCCACGTCTGATAAAGTCTTGAAGGTTATTAAAGATAGATGTGACAGGTTGTTAGCTAATCGCCTAAATTACAATATACTGAAACCCTCGAATCCCTTTGCTGGTTTTTACAGTATGCCCGGGACGAAATACAGTTGGCACATTCTATGATTTTCTCTCGCTCCCAGGACAGCATGGAAGTAAGTTGTTTTGTAGAACACAAAATAAGAATATTCTTGTACTACCTATATTTTACATGTTATATTTGTTTTGCAGTAACTGTAATACCTATTTACTTTTGTAGAGCGATTTTGAACATTAAAAAGTAAGAATTATTGTAAAACTTTCAAGACTTTAAAATGTATTGCAAAAACTGTTAAAACACTTCCATAAATTCACACATCGCCTTGACAAACACATAGCACTTAAAATATAAAACAAAATCGGTAAACATATTACAATTAGCGCTTATTGAAATATCCTTTTAAAGTTTAAGTCTTCATTTCAAACCGACACAGAAAAATTTATATTCCATCGTTAAATTGAATGTAAGCTGTATCTTATGTAACACAGGGTGCAGCGCTTTACCACATTACATTTGCAGTCAAGATTATCCTTTATACACCCTATTGACATACACTTTAGAGTTATTTTTATTCTGCAAACGGTATTAAGACGTGGTTGCAAAGAGGTCGCGAGATCTGTATATGGGAAATCGGCATCGTTCGCGAGATGTGAGTTAGTGCAACAAGAGTAAGAAAATGTACAGAGACCAAGCTTCATACAAACGTGGTGTGTTAGATACACTACTACAGTACAGGAATTCTGCTTATATATCGCTGATTTGGGGCACCAAGCTTGGCCCATCAAGATCTGATTAGTCTCATGATGCTTCGAGATTTTTTAAGTCCAAAACTTAAAAAAAATAGGACTTGCATTGCTACTTATTTAATCGTCAAATGAATTTTGTAATCATCGTCATTAGCCATAGCCACAGAATCATTCTTGCAGCAATAAAAGATTCATAGGTCCTTTCGCAAAATTCTATCTACTACTTTAATCTTTGAACTAACATCTAAGACACAGGCTCGACCTAGTTTAGGTGCTAGTGTATTTTTTATTGTGTGCTCCTCCTAGTATTTACGATACCTCGCATTTACTTTAGCGTCAACCTACCTATGTATGTATAAGGAGTTGTATGTTTTTTGTACAAATAGAGATTATTATAATCTACCCGCGCCGGGTAGTGCCTCCGACAAGTCGATCGCGAAGCAAGGACGGTGAAATCTACTCTTGCCATGTTTCGATGTGAGCCATAATCGTGGTAGTAGTGCGCTATCTCAGTGCTGCTCAGAATCTTTCTCTCTGTACGGTTATCTACTCTTGTAATGCAAGTTACTACTGTCTGCTCGTGCGCAGCCAAATGAGTAATGATTGACGAGTTGTCGGCGCGGCGGGACAGTGATTTAAATTGGCCTGACACCTGTGCTTCGTAAGATATCCTTCGTAATGGCTCTATAAGGCATGGCGCCAGCCCTTAGCTCTCTCCACGATATTCAAATGAATGTTGCAATCGTAATAATATTATTATACGGGGTGTAAGGGACAGCGTCCCGCAAACTGATAGGGGTGCTCAGTCAACAGAACTGAACAACTATCAGCAGGACTTTTTCAATAAGTAAAAATAAATGTTTTTCCATACAAAATGTCCACCCCGATCAGACAATTTGTATGGAAAATCCAAATATTTCTCTCACTTCCTGAAATTAATTTTCTGGTGGAAGTTGTTCAGTGTCGTTCACTGACCAACCCCTATCAGTTTGTGGGACGCTGTCCCTTACACCCCGCATTATTACTGCTTTTTGATGGCTGCAATAGGCATTTCTGTCAACTCGCATCAAAGTCATCAGAGAAAACACTCGTAAAGAGTCGAAACGTTGAGGTCAAACACCTCCGTTCAACAAACAAGTGAGTTGTCGTTGATTTATCATTATCAGTATGAATAACACTTGTTCGTCGTTTAGTGTTTAAAATGCATCGGAGTATTTAAAAGTGTAAAAATTCACGCCAATATTCCTTCAGGAAAAAGAAGAGTCAGCCGTTTTCGCCACGTCGGCAAATTGGAGTGTGTTACACACTTATAAAATATATAAACGCGCCTTTAATGGGGTAGGCAGATCGTAAACGACCTAAGCAAAGGTCATTCCGCCACGTCTGACAAAGTTTAATAGGGCTATTAAAGATAGATTTGTAGGTATATTGCTGTAGTGAAAGGTTGTCAGCCTTTCGCCTAAACTGCAATATGCAGAAACCCTCGGATCACTCAGCTGGTTTTTACAGCATGTCCGGGAGGAAATGCAGCTGGCACAACCTATGGTTTTCTCTCGGTCCCAGTCCAGCATGGAAGAGTTTTTCATTTTAGGTTTACGATAGTAGCAAGGATCAGTTACTAGCTAAGCCACTCGTCACAAATAAACGCACACAAAATTACCTTATTCTTTCCTTCCATGCTGGGCTGGGAGCGAGAGAAAAACTCAGTTGCATTTCCTCCCGGGAATGCTGAAAAAACCAGCTAAGGGATCCGAGGGTTTCTGTATATTGCAATCAACGCGATAGGCTGACTACCTGTCACTATAGCAATACATACATACATAAAATCACGCCTTTATCCTTTACGGGGTAGGCAAAGCGTAAAACGCCTCCTAAAAAGGCGCTTTCGCCACGTCTGACATAAATGGAGGGCAATTTTAGATTGTAATGTGTATTGCTGTAGTGACAGGATGTCAGCCCATCGCCTAAATTACAATACACTGTAACCATCGATTCCCTTTTGCTGACTTCTACAGCATGCCCAGGAGGAAGGGCAACTGGAACATTCTATGTTTTTCTTTCTCTCCCAGTCCAGTATGGAAGTGCACTATAGCAATATACGTAAAAATGTTATATGACCCTCAAAACTTTGACAGACGTAGCGGAAAGACTTGTGCTTAGGTCGTACACGCTCTGCCTACCCCTTTAGGGATAAAGGCGTGATTGTATGTATGTATACTTAAAGTGTATATTTTTAATTGCAGGCCACGAACTAATTTCGTAGATGTCTATTTGTTATAATTATCCAATGATTCGTTTAAAGAGAAATAAGCTCTTGAAAACAACCATTTGCCGTTAGGAATTACCTTAAGCCACTCGTCACAAATAAACACACACAAAATTACCTTATTCGGTAGTGAGTACAGCCGTGATCCTAGCAGCGAGCAGCTAGATTGAGTCATGCTAATCAGATAGTTATGGCCGCTGTGACGAATAAATAAACCTACTTGTGTTTTGTTTTGCCGCCTTCGGTATATCAGTATTGAATTACATACATACATATAATCACGCCTTTATCCTTAACGGGGTAAGCAGAGCGTAAACGACGTAAACAAAAGTCATTCCGCCACGTCTGACAATGTTTTGAGGGTTATTTAGATAGATTTGTAGGTATATTGCTGTAGTGACAGGTGGTCAGCCCATCGCCTAAATTGCAAAATACAGAAACCCTCGGATCCCTTCGCTGGTTTTTACAGCATGCCCGGGAGGAAATGCAGCTGGCATATTCTATGTTTTTCCCTCGCTCCCAGTCCAGCATGGAAGTAATATATACTGAATTACATACATACATATAATCACGCCTTTATCATTAACGGGGTAGGCAGAGCGTAAACGGCCTAAACAAAGGGTGTTCCGCCATGTCTGACAAAGTGTAGACGGTTATTTAAGATAGATTTGTAGGTATATTGCTGTAGTGACAGGTTATCAGCCCATCGCCTAAATTGCAGTATACAGAAACCCTCGGATCCCTTAGCTGGTTTTTACTGTGTCGAATAAATAAACTTACTTTTGTGATGTTTTGCCGACGTCGGTAGATCAGTATTGAATTATTTATTTTAAATTAAAATTTTATGATATTTGCTCAAGGAATGGGTCAAGTGAAAAACCCAGTTTTATGGATGGGTTTAACGGCCCGCACAGCCTAGTTGGTAGTATATCTGCCTGCTACGCAGTGGGTCCTGGGTTCGATTCCCGGCTAAGGCAGCCATTTGAATGATGAATTTAAATTTTTGTTTCTAGGTCTGGGTGTTCTTTGTGGTTGTTTCTGTGTATGTCCATGGCACCCCGATACAGGGAGTCCTAGTGGGGGCTATGAGTGTGATCGTGTTTGTTATGGGATGGTTGGGTTAGGGCAGCAACTGGCGTGACGCAAGGTTGCGCTTAACACGCTATCAATATTTTTGCATTTTCTTTAACACACCTGCGTCACCTTACGCTCCAAGCGCGCGTAGCGACGACCTGACGTCGGCGCATCCCTCTGCCAGTGCGCGTGTAGAGCTTAAGGTGACGCATGTTTGTTTTAGTGTGCGCAACCTTACGCGCAGTAAATGACGCCTGTATGTGGCTGCACTTAATTTAATTTAATTTCTTTATTGAGAACCCAACAGCAATTATATCACTATTACAAACAGTAATCTTAAAAAACTTATATAGCCAATAACAGAGTTCATCATATTAAATATACATAATAGGGCAGTAAACAATAAACGTAAGGTAACAATAACATAAATAACATAACAATAAACTTAGGTAGGTACTTCAGTAAAAGAACAGAAATAGTGTAAAAAAGCTCTTTATT
The DNA here is from genome assembly GCA_949820665.1 of Scrobipalpa costella. Classification (NCBI taxonomy): domain Eukaryota; kingdom Metazoa; phylum Arthropoda; class Insecta; order Lepidoptera; family Gelechiidae; genus Scrobipalpa; species Scrobipalpa costella. The sequence continues at coordinate 602,930 of OX463311.1, forward strand.
TCGTTAATTTGTATTTTTCTCAGGCGGTACGATGCGAATTTCAGTAATAGTACAAAATATATTCCCTTTTTTGTTGCCCGCTACAGTTTTGACCACATATTCGCCGTAAAAGCTCTGGTCGAAGAATCTTTTAGCTAGGGTTGTCACATCTAAGAACAGTGTGTACTTGCCCTGAAAATAAAAATAACACCGTTTCTACATATAATCAAGCTTTTATCCCTAATATATAATGATAGGCCGAGCGTAAACGACTTAAACAAAGATCGTTCCGCAACGTCTGACAAAGTTCTGAGGGTTATTCAACATAGATTTATAGTGCTGTAGTGGCAGGTTGTTAGCTTATCGCCCCAAGCCAGCATGGAAAATAAATAAATAAATATTCCATGTTGTTGTTGACTGGACTGGGAGCGGAAAAAAAACATAGAATGTGCCAGCTGCATTTCCATTTGGGTATGCTGTAAAAAACAGCTAAGCCATCCGAGGGTTTCAGTATATTGCAATTTAGGCGATGGGCTGACAATCCCTAAAGCAATATACCTACAAATCGATCTTAAATAACCCTCAAAACTTTCTCGGATGTGGCGGAACGACTTTTATTTGTGTCGTTTACGCTCTGCCTACCCCATTAGGGGTGCATGCGTGATTACATGTATGTATATATACCGGATTTATAATACAGGAGTCGGTAGTGATGGCAGCAATCACCGGGCCCAGGATGAAGTGTCTGCAAGGGTCAGTACTGCGGTAAGTCAGCAACGCAGCCCCCTTCTTATCATGCCTACCCCATTGGGGATGAAGGCGTGACTATATGTATGTATATATACCGGATTTATAATACAGGAGTCGGTAGTGATGGCAGCAATCACCGGGCCCAGGATGAAGTGTCTGCAAGGGTCAGTACTGCGGTAAGTCAGCAACGCAGCCCCCTTCTTATCATGCCTACCCCATTGGGGATGAAGGCGTGACTATATGTATGTATATATACCGGATTTATAATACAGGAGTCGGTAGTGATGGCAGCAATCACCGGGCCCAGGATGAAGTGTCTGCAAGGGTCAGTACTGCGGTAAGTCAGCAACGCAGCCCCCTTCTTATCATGCCTACCCCATTGGGGATGAAGGCGTGACTATATGTATGTATATATACCGGATTTATAATACAGGAGTCGGTAGTGATGGCAGCAATCACCGGGCCCAGGATGAAGTGTCTGCAAGGGTCAGTACTGCGGTAAGTCAGCAACGCAGCCCCCTTCTTATCATGCCTACCCCATTGGGGATGAAGGCGTGACTATATGTATGTATATATACCGGATTTATAATACAGGAGTCGGTAGTGATGGCAGCAATCACCGGGCCCAGGATGAAGTGTCTGCAAGGGTCAGTACTGCGGTAAGTCAACAACGCAGCCCCCTTCTTATCATGCCTACCCCATTGGGGATGAAGGCGTGACTATATGTATGTATATATACCGGATTTATAATACAGGAGTCGGTAGTGATGGCAGCAATCACCGGGCCCAGGATGAAGTGTCTGCAAGGGTCAGTACTGCGGTAAGTCAACAACGCAGCCCCCTTCTTATCATGCCTACCCCATTGGGGATGAAGGCGTGACTATATGTATGTATATATACCGGATTTATAATACAGGAGTCGGTAGTGATGGCAGCAATCACCGGGCCCAGGATGAAGTGTCTGCAAGGGTCAGTACTGCGGTAAGTCAGCAACGCAGCCCCCTTCTTATCATGCCTACCCCATTGGGGATGAAGGCGTGACTATATGTATGTATATATACCGGATTTATAATACAGGAGTCGGTAGTGATGGCAGCAATCACCGGGCCCAGGATGAAGTGTCTGCAAGGGTCAGTACTGCGGTAAGTCAACAACGCAGCCCCCTTCTTATCATGCCTACCCCATTGGGGATGAAGGCGTGACTATATGTATGTATATATACCGGATTTATAATACAGGAGTCGGTAGTGATGGCAGCAATCACCGGGCCCAGGATGAAGTGTCTGCAAGGGTCAGTACTGCGGTAAGTCAGCAACGCAGCCCCCTTCTTATCATGCCTACCCCATTGGGGATGAAGGCGTGACTATATGTATGTATATATATACCGGATTTATAATACAGGAGTCGGTAGTGATGGCAGCAATCACCGGGCCCAGGATGAAGTGTCTGCAAGGGTCAGTACTGCGGTAAGTCAGCAACGCAGCCCCCTTCTTATCATGCCTACCCCATTGGGGATGAAGGCGTGACTATATGTATGTATATATATACCGGATTTATAATACAGGAGTCGGTAGTGATGGCAGCAATCACCGGGCCCAGGATGAAGTGTCTGCAAGGGTCAGTACTGCGGTAAGTCAACAACGCAGCCCCCTTCTTATCATGCCTACCCCATTGGGGATGAAGGCGTGACTATATGTATGTATATATACCGGATTTATAATACAGGAGTCGGTAGTGATGGCAGCAATCACCGGGCCCAGGATGAAGTGTCTGCAAGGGTCAGTACTGCGGTAAGTCAGCAACGCAGCCCCCTTCTTATCATGCCTACCCCATTGGGGATGAAGGCGTGACTATATGTATGTATATATACCGGATTTATAATACAGGAGTCGGTAGTGATGGCAGCAATCACCGGGCCCAGGATGAAGTGTCTGCAAGGGTCAGTACTGCGGTAAGTCAACAACGCAGCCCCCTTCTTATCATGCTTGGATGACATTATTACATTCATCTAAAAAAAAAAAAATTTAATTAAACTTTTACCCCAGAATATGTAAAATATGTTTGAAAAGATTCAAGTTTAGTAAATCATTAAAAAATAATTTGGAATTATGTGTCGTGCAAGCCAAATGGCAAACCACTGCCGTTAGCCGCTCCGGGAGGCAGGCCGCCTGAACAGAACATACCTAAACTACGGAGTGAACCAGGCCTGCGATCTCCTCTAAATTTGCATGCCAAATAATTTGATTAAATGTGTGATACTGACATTTATATTATTTGTAACATCTATGTATATTCAAACCACATTTAAAGCAAATACAGAATTCATTCATTCATTCATTCATTTATTTATTCATACATTAATTTATTCATTCGTGTATTAATTCAATCATTCATTCATTCATTGCTTTTACTCGTTACCTACCTCGTTTTTCCGAAGTAGGGTACTTGCAATATATGTTTATTTTTATCTGTATCATGTCATGGAGAACACGTGAGAGTAATTTCGTAAAAGTTAGAAATATTATATGTACGTACAGGACATCCAAGATACAGGGGTGCAAAAATGTGCCCAAATAGGTACTATTATATATTCTGTGGAAATAGTTCCAGAAACTCATAGTACGGCCATGCTTGCTTCACTCTCGACTTCTCAGGCACAGATATTAATTTAATTATTAAAATCCCAGTTTATACGGGGTGTAAGGGACAGCGTCCCGCAAACTAAAAGGGGTTGCTCAGTCAATGAAACTAAAAAACTATCAGCAGGTTTTTTTTTTCAGGAACTGAAAAAATAATTTTGTTTTTCCATACAAATTGTTTGATCGAGGTAATATTGTATGGGAAGGTTATTTTTTTTTTCATCTCCTGAGAGTAGTTCCTGGTGAACGTTGCTCAGTTCCGTTGACTGAGCAACCCTTATCAGTTTGCGGTACGCTGTCCCTTACACCACGTATATCTTACGAAATATTCAACCTTAATAATTACTTGCCGTTTCTATTTTCAATGATGAAAAAATAGTGGTGTTCATTGACATGTAAAATACACTTCCTCTTCTTGTTAAACCGTATGATGTGTTAGTTAGATTCTTCAGTTTAGGGCCCCGACAAGGTGATATACTATCGTAATATATCTCGAATGGACCCTGCAAAGCAATATGAGTATCACTATAACTTATCTTATTATTATATGATATGATAATCAGTACATAGTATAAAACAAAGTCGCTTTTTCTGTCCCTATGTCCCTATGTATGCATAAATCTTTAAAACTACGCAACGTATTTTGATGCGGTTTCTTTTAATAGATAGAGTGATTCAAGAGGAAGGTTTATATGTATAATACATGCATAATATAGTAGAGAAACACTGATAATTTCCGTGCGAAGCCGGGGCGGGTTGCTAGTACATACATATAATCACGCCTTTAACCCTAATGGGCAGAGCGATAACGACCTAAACAAAGGTCGTTCCGCCACGTCTGACAAAGTTTTGAGGATTTATTTAAGATAGATTTGTCAGGCTGGACTGGGAGAAGGAGAAAAACATAGTATGTGCCAGCTGCATTTCCTCCCGAGCATGCTGTAAAAACCAGCTAAGGGATCCGAAGGTTTCTGTATATTGCAATTTAGGCGACGGGCTGACAACCTGTCACTACAGCAATATACCTACAAATCTATCTTAAATAACCCTGAAAACTATGTCAGACGTGGCGGAACGACCTTTGTTTAGGTCGTTTACGTTCTGCCTACCCAATTAGGGATAAAGGCGTGATAATATGTATGTATATATGTACCAAATTTAGATACTCACATAAGATAACAGATCGCCAATACAGTAGACATCACTAATAATATAAGATTTTGATGCTAGTAAAAATATAAGTATCGCAAATTGCCAGAGCATTTCTAACAAACATCGGTTTCAACTTGTTAAGTACTGAAATACAAAATGCTAAATAGGTAGGTTTGTGAACTATGAGAAAATTTATTTATAATTATAATAATCCTAGGCCGTATTTATAATCAGCTCTCAAGAGTGACAGCGAGTTTGAGTTCGTATCAGAAATGTCATTTCAGTACAAACTGACTTGTCAAATCCATACTTAATATTGCTCTCAAGTTTGATATCGCTTCATAAATACGACCCCTAATGTAGTAGATTTATATCGATTTATGTAGTTAAAATTGTTGTGTTTAAAGTATAATAGACTGATTACCCGTTTACCGTTTATACGTGTATTTTTTCATATTTGTCTATGTTGTATTGTCATTATCTCCCTAGTCGTATCTCACGGGGTCGGCTACCTAATTTAGGGGATTGAACGAGGGTACTGGTTTTTACACAGAGCGACTGTCATCTGACCTCCGCAACCCAGAGGGGAAACCAGACCCAATCCTAGATTAGGTCAGAGATTTCAAGCCGCCAATGCTTAGCACTGGTCTCTGAAATAGCTTAACGACTAATATCTACGGTATTAAATGATATTAACCGGGACCAAGGGCTTAACGTGCTTTCCGAAGCACGGAAAAAGCGCCGAATAAACGTACATATGAAATTCGAAAACCGAAAAACACATTGGTACGTGGTGGGATGCGAACCACGACCTCCCGCTCAGGAGGCAGCGGCCCTATCCACTACACCATCGGGCTCATCCTCAGGAGGCAGCGGCCCTATCCACTACACCATGGGGCTCATCCTCAGGAGGCAGCGGCCCTATCCACTACACCATCGGGCTCATCCTCAGGAGGCAGCGGCCCTATGCACTACACCATCGGGCTCATCCTCAGGAGGCAGCGGCCCTACCCACTACACCATCGGGCTCATCCTCAGGAGGCAGCGGCCCTATGCACTACACCATCGGGCTCATCCTCAGGAGGCAGCGGCCCTATGCACTACACCATCGGGCTCATCCTCAGGAGGCAGCGGCCCTATGCACTACACCATCGGGCTCATCCTCAGGAGGCAGCGGCCCTACCCACTACACCATCGGGCTCATCCTCAGGAGGCAGCGGCCCTACCCACTACACCATCGGGCTCATCCTCAGGAGTCAGCGGCCCTATGCACTACACCATCGGGCTCATCCTCAGGAGGCAGCGGCCCTACCCACTACACCATCGGGCTCATCCTCAGGAGGCAGCGGCCCTATGCACTACACCATCGGGCTCATCCTCAGGAGGCAGCGGCCCTACCCACTACACCATCGGGCTCATCCTCAGGAGGCAGCGGCCCTACCCACTACACCATCGGGCTCATCCTCAGGAGGCAGCGGCCCTATGCACTACACCATCGGGCTCATCCTCAGGAGGCAGCGGCCCTATGCACTACACCATCGGGCTCATCCTCAGGAGGCAGCGGCCCTACCCACTACACCATCGGGCTCATCCTCAGGAGGCAGCGGCCCTACCCACTACACCATCGGGCTCATCCTCAGGAGGCAGCGGCCCTACCCACTACACCATCGGGCTCATCCTCAGGAGGCAGCGGCCCTACCCACTACACCATCGGGCTCATCCTCAGGAGGCAGCGGCCCTATGCACTACACCATCGGGCTCATCCTCAGGAGGCAGCGGCCCTATGCACTACACCATCGGGCTCATCCTCAGGAGGCAGCGGCCCTACCCACTACACCATCGGGCTCATCCTCAGGAGGCAGCGGCCCTATGCACTACACCATCGGGCTCATCCTCAGGAGGCAGCGGCCCTACCCACTACACCATCGGGCTCATCCTCAGGAGGCAGCGGCCCTATGCACTACACCATCGGGCTCATCCTCAGGAGGCAGCGGCCCTACCCACTACACCATCGCGCTCATCCTCAGGAGGCAGCGGCCCTACCCACTACACCATCGGGCTCATCCTCAGGAGGCAGCGGCCCTATGCACTACACCATCGGGCTCATCCTCAGGAGGCAGCGGCCCTACCCACTACACCATCGGGCTCATCCTCAGGAGGCAGCGGCCCTACCCACTACACCATCGGGCTCATCCTCAGGAGGCAGCGGCCCTATGCACTACACCATCGGGCTCATCCTCAGGAGGCAGCGGCCCTATGCACTACACCATCGGGCTCATCCTCAGGAGGCAGCGGCCCTACCCACTACACCATCGGGCTCATCCTCAGGAGGCAGCGGCCCTACCCACTACACCATCGGGCTCATCCTCAGGAGGCAGCGGCCCTATGCACTACACCATCGGGCTCATCCTCAGGAGGCAGCGGCCCTACCCACTACACCATCGGGCTCATCCTCAGGAGGCAGCGGCCCTACCCACTACACCATCGGGCTCATCCTCAGGAGGCAGCGACCCTATGCACTACACCATCGGGCTCATCCTCAGGAGGCAGCGGCCCTACCCACTACACCATCGGGCTCATCAATGTCTATCTTGTATTGTATCAGAGTCAAAGTAAGTTAAATGATAAAAAGCATTATGAAAAGATAATTTTCTTTAAAAATGGCTTAGCTTAAATATGATTTAGCTTATAGATGCCAATACCAACACATTCTGTGATTAGTTATTTATTAATCGTATGCCATTATTTGCTGCGAGGTCCAGAGGACAGTGCATTTAGGACCACCCGGGGTCACATGTAGGGTTATTAAGGTAGTTCCTGACCGGACGTGGAGCAACATGGCCGACTTAACGTGCCCTCCGAAGCACGGAATCCGTTTTCTTCCAGACAGTCCTAACCAATCTGGGGAAAATCTCACAAAGTGATAAATTGACAAATATCAACTTTGTGTTACCCCCCTGGGAATCGAACCCAGGACCTCCGGATCGTAAGCCCATGGTTCTGACCACTAAACGTACGTAGGCAGTATGACTATCTGTGATTAGTATGACTCAACTGCTAACAAAAAGTGTCTCTAAGAAAACTGAGTAGGTACATTCACACACCTTTCTAATCAAGCTCACGTTCGCGTCTCCAAATATGAGTTATGACAGGTGGACGGACAAACCACGACAGACCCTGGGCCATTTGCTGTACGACTACCCTGTATATGAACGTGGCGAAAAACGAAACATTAAGGGTCTGCCGGAGTAGTTAAATCGCATACAAACGTAGTTTTGCTTTTATACGTACATACATATTATTATTATTATTATTTTTTATATTTTAAGGCACATTCTATGTTTTTCTCTCGCTCCCAGGCCGGCATGGAAGATGCTCTCTATAATATCTAAAATATTACTTTTACTTCGATTACCCCCTTGGGGGATTTTCCACTTCACCTTGTTTTACACCATTTTCAATTTTTTTTTTCTTTTTAATTTATTAAAATCACGCCTATATCCCTAATGGTAGGTAGAGCGTGAACGACTTAAACAAAGGTTGTTCCGCCACGTCTGACAAAGTTTTGAGGGTTATTTAAAATAGATTTCTATGTATATTGCAATATACAGAAACCCTCGGAACCTTTAGCTGGTTTTTACAGCATGCCCGGGTGTAAATGCAGCTGGCACATTCTATGATTTTCTCTCGCTCCCAGTCCAGCATGGAAGATTGCGCTTTTATTTCATAACAGTAAACCAAACTTCGTACACATGACCAAATGCATCATATCTATGCTTCTAATTAGGTTTGTTTTGAAAATATAAACAAAGTACAAATTTAGAAAGCAAAATTATTTTTTGGCAATTTTCACACAAAATCGTATTTTCAGTCTTATTTTTTTAAGCTTAATATTTTCAAACCAAACCTAGAAGAAGCATAGAATATATGATGCATTTGGTCATGTGTACGGAATTTGGTTAAGTTTAGTTTTACTGTTTAGGAATAAAAGCGAAACTACGATTATATGGGATACTCCGGTCTCCGGCGGACTCTTAATTTGTCAGTTCTCTTTATACAGCGCCTCCGCCCACGTTCATAGAGAATTGCGTCGCACTATACTGCTCTTGTAGTCTTCGACTCTGATTTTGAACTCTATTCCCTGAGAATACAGCCTTCATGCCAGCAATTAACATTGTCGTGAGGTCAGCAAAAGCTCACGACCAATGACAGTATTGTGTTTAGTTATAAATGGCAGAAAAATGGGAACATGACCATATCACATAATGCTTTCGAAAACATGGCGTGATACACATACGTACAAGGCCTTGATTTGTCATTTGGTGGTGGTCGTACAAAAAGTACATATAATCACGCCTTTATCCCTAATGGGGTAGGCAGACCGTGAACGACCTAAACAAAGGTCGTTCCGCTACGACTAACAAAGTTATGAGGGTTATTTAAGATAGATTTGTACGTACATTGCTGTATTGACTGGTTGTCCGCCCATCGCCTAAATTGCAATATACAGAAACCCTCGGATCTTTTAGCTGGTTTTTACAGCATGCCCGGGTAGAAAATCAGCTGGCACATTCAATATTTTTTTCTCGCTCCTAGTCCAGCATGGAAGATACAGTTGAGTAAAAACTTCTTTCTTCTTAAAAGAGTAGTTTTAGCTAAAGAAAACTTCTACGCATGTTATATTGATGGTAGTTTTTAGAAACTGTCAAATGACCCAGTGTTATGGATTATAGATTCTATGGAGTTGATCAGTAAACTTTTGCACGTAGGTGTGGGAAAATAGAGATTTCAAAAGAAACTTGTCACATCGTATCAACCCATTGCAAAAGATGCATGGTAAAATAACCGGTTGGTTATATTGATTTTCATAAGATCTTTCAAAGAGTTAAGGATCTCAACCGGAAGGTAATGTTTTATTAGAGTTTACTCATGCTAAACAATGCATTATCTCGACAGGGATACACTGGGAAAGGGCCCCCTTGCGGGGAGGACCACTCTGCGGAGATCATACTTAACGGCTGCTTCTAAAGAGTTGGATTCCGTTTCGATCCAAACATGCTAATCTCACAAGAGCGAAGCACTTGCAAACCAACTGTAATGCGGACACTTCCGCGTCTGATGAGTCGAAACGAAACGAAGACGAAACAGTGGACAACAAACAACAAACCGATGCGTTTCGTTTTCTCTCAACTGTGAGACTGCATCAGAAAGGCCAAAATGCCTTTACACTAAACTTTTACTCGTGCTTATCAAAAAACTTGCTATGGATTTCGCAGACATCATGTGGATAATCTCTTCTCTTGGCGACTCTACCATCACTCATCATCATCTTCCTAGCCTTATCCCGTATCTCACGGGGTCGGCTACCTAATCTAGGTGATTTAACGAGGGTACTGGTTTTTACACAGAGCGACAGCCATCTGACCTCCGCAACCCATTAGGGAAACCAGACCCAATCTTAGATTAGGTAAGAGTTTTCAAGCCGCCAATGCACTTAGCACCACCGGCCTCTGACATGGCTTAACGACTATTATCTACGGTATTAAACGATATTAACCGGGACCAACGGTTTAACGTGCCTTCTGAAGCACGGAAAAAGTGCCGAATAAACTTACATATGAAAGTCGAAAACCGAAAAACACATTGGTTCGTGGTGGGATTCGAACCACGACCTCCCGCTCAGGAGGCAGCGGCCCTATCCACTACACCATCGGGCTCTCTACCATCACTACATACGAGTAGTATAAAATAAAGTCGCTTTCTCTGTCCCTATATCCCTATGTATGCATAAATCTTTAATTCTACGCAACGGATTTTGATGCGGTTTCTTTTAATGGATAGAGTGATTCAAGAGAAAGGATTAAATGTATAATACATGCATAATATAATAGAGAAACACTGATAATTTCCGTGCGAAGCCGGGGCGGGTCGCTAGTTATAGATATATGACACACACAACACGATCAATCTCCCAGCGTGTCACACGGTCGAAACTCGGTCACACATATACTCAGCTAAAGGCTTCTCGTCTAAGGAGCCTTAAACTAGGTGAGGGTTATGAATGACCTAAGAACCAGCGACATCGAGCTGTAGAATGTCCATTACTGGCTTTGCGAAAACGCAAAATTTATAGCTAACAGTAAAACTTTCAATGTATGATAAGATTGTGTGAAATCTAGAAGTCTCTACTGAACATGTATAGTTTTCTTTTGTTGCTTTGCTTTAGACTGCGGCGCCGCACTCCGTACTAAGGCTGTCATCACACCAGGTAAACATAGGTGTCCAATAGTGTCCATGATTGATATTGAGTGATTACCTACACCATTTATGAATAGATTTGCTTACGTGCTGGCTTGGGAGTTCTACAAATCTATCTTAAAAACCCTCAAAACTTTGTCAAACGTGGCGGAACGATACTTGTTTAGGTCGTTTACGCTCTGCCTACCCCATAAGGCGTGATTATATGTATGTATAAGTTGATAAACTTAAACTATAAGGATTATGCCGCACGTCAAAGATGTTTAAATTTTTTCTTGTTAGAGGATAATTAAGGCCCCGCGCTGGGCGCCAAATTCAAGTTTAGGTTTTAGGTTATATGTTATGTTACATCATCATCACAGTAATTTGTACCCTCACTAAGACCCTCATTTTCCTCTACTGATTTTATTACAGTATGCCCGGAAGAGAAGCCGCTGGACATTCTATGTGGTTCTGTCGCTCCCGTTACAGCATGAAAGAACGTAAGTTATTACGTACCTTCTTACAGCATACTTAAAATGATATTACAAGTTCTTTTTCCTCGTGTTATTTCTCACGACATCTAACAGATTCCAGTCACATCACAGAAATACCAATAACGAACTAATTGAAGCCTCTTGCTGAATACTTCGAGAGTTTGAGCACACATTTGGAGCCAGTTAGGATATTTATGAGCCGACTAATGGTATAAAACATGGTGTTTATTTATTGACCGAGTGTCGCCTGCGAGCCAATGAGATTGGACTATACAGGGTGCTAAATGACGCATTTTCTTATGAAAAAAATTAGTAAGGAATAAAAATGAAAGTATACCTTGTCCGCCTTTTAAAATTTATGAGTAATAAATCAAAAGCCGAGAGCGAAGCAAGCATAGAAATATACCGAAAAGGTAGTGATTCTTATTTTAATTTTTGTTTTTTGCGTTCGGAAGCAACACACAAACAAACAACATACAATTGTCTCCCATTTTCACCATGTATAAGTAATTAGTTTAAATTAATAAGATTTTATCAATAAATCAATAAAATAACAGTTTAAAACCCTATGTATTGCCACCAAGGCGGCGCCCAGGGATTTTCCCACGGTTTAAAAACCCATTAGGTTTAATTCTTTGATAAATTAAAGTAAATGACAAATCTACAGCAGTTTCTAGACCGAGTGTGCAAAGTTGTCATAATTCTCGGTAGCACATTTCTAAACTGATATTTAAAAGTCTCTCACTTTCCTTCTTCTTCTTAGCGAGTAGATCCTCGAGTCGAATGACCCGAAGAACCCTGGTGTCAGAGGTACTTTCCTAATATGTATCCTATGTAAGAAAAAATGTGTTAGAAAACAGCGTTGGATGGATAAAATTACGTTAACTATAAACAACGCTATTTATAATTTAGTGCAATTTTAATAACCTGTCGTCACTTCGCGCTGTTGATTTCCTACCTGCCTTTTTTTTTATTTAGAATAATTACAGGAATATCTTTAAAACAATATTGGGAACTGTATCAGACAGAATTGACGCCAATATTGATAGATCTTATAAGGATATTACTAGTTTTAAGCTGGATCATATTTTTATCTTATCTTTATTACGTTCAAGTCTGGTGCAAGTATTTAGAGCAGTGAGTCATAAAACTGATTAGACTTATACTTTTAAGGTTTACCCATTAACAGTTTACAAAAATGGTAAGGACTCAGTTATGAAAAATATTTACAATCTTATCTGATATTCCGTTAAAATTGACAACCTTACAATACAATACAAATATTCTTTATTGCACATAAACAACACATTGTACAGGAACAAACATTACAAAACAAACAGAGTACAATTAGGCGGCCTTATTTCTAGGGTAGCAATTGGGGAAAACGACTCACATTGACGCGTTGATGTTCTGCCTATCCCGTGACGGCTAGCTTAGCATAGGTATATAATTTAAAGTCTCAAGGTAAGGAACGTTCCGTGCCAGTAGTTTTGATGAGTTCGTTCACTAGATAGCCGCCAGCGTGACGAGAAAACGACCATATCACACGAAGATTAGCAACATTTAATATCCAGATTATATTGTATATCCGTGCTTCGGAAGACACGTTAAGCCGTTGAACCCGGTTAATATCGTTTAATAACCTAGATATTAGTCGTTAAGCCATGGCGGACGCCAGTGCTAAGCATTAGCGGCTCGAAAACTCTGACCTAATCTAGGATTGGGTCTGGTTTCCATTCTGGGTTGCGGAGGTCAGATGGCAGTCGCTCTGTGTAAAAACCAGTATCCTCGTTCAATCCAACCCAAGGTAGCCGACCTCGTGAGATACGGGATAAGGCTAGGGAGACGGATTATATTGCAACCATCGAAGAACCGATGGAAGCATGGGATTGACTTCCTAGAGGTTCTACCTGGACAACGACAGCATTCCTATGGAATTAACATACATACATACATATAATCACGCCTTTATCCCTAATGGGATAGGCAGAGCGTAAACGACCTAAACAAAGGTCGTTCCGCCACATTTGACAAAGTTTTGAGGAATATTTAAATTTGTAGGCATATTGCTGTAGTGACAGGTCAGCCCATCGCCTCAATTGCAATTAGTGAAACCCTCGGATCCCTTAGCTGGTTTTAACAACATGCCCGGGAGGAAAAGCAGCTGGCACATTCTATGTTTTTCTCTCGCTTCCAGGCCAGCATGGAAGTAATTATGGAATTAAGTTCAGCTCAATTCCACTTTCGAGAGGACGTAGGCGCTACCATCAACAGCCGCTTAGTTAGCGATACATCCAAAAAAAAACGAAATTATGTTTGTTTACTTCCATGATGGACTGGGAGTAAGAGAAAAACATAGAATGTGCAAGCTGCATTTCCTCCCGGGCACACTGTAGAAACCAGCTAAGGCATCCGAGGGTTTCAGTATATTGCAATTTAACCTGTCACTACAGAAATATACGTATACAATTCTATCTTAAATAACCCTCAAAACTTTGTCAGACGTGGCGGAGCGACCTTTGTTTGGGTCGTTTGCGCTCTGCCTACCCCATTTTGGATACAGGCGTGTTATATTTGTGTTTGTTTATTTGTTTTTCTTTCATGCTTCAACCACTGGATTGATCGGGTTAAACTTGGGCACACTTAAAAGTTTCTGGCTGGAATAGGACATATTTCACTCCCACGGTTTTTGTATTCTGGCTCCTAAGTCGGGTCAATAAAGTCAAGAGCAACCTAATGCGTCGACTATGGAACGCACTAAATTATTTCATATACCTACATTTATATTTTCTGTTCTCTTCTTTTTAAAAAATAGAGCTTGTTATCGCATAGCATGTCGGAAAACCTCATTGCACCGAGGCAAGGTATTAATTTGTAGAACAGCTTTAATTTAAAAAATCCTTGTAAAAACTCACCTAACGCCCGCTTACACGTTAAAATCTGATCAGTTGCACGGCAGTGATACTGCCAAGTTATCTATACTGGAAATTACACAGCATTAGACACAGACACACGTTTTTTATTAAGTATATTTCAAGAAGAGCTAGTACAGGGATAAAAAAGACGAAGTAAACTCTATATACAAATTAATAGATGAGATCTCTCGCTAAGGGATCCGAGGGTTTTAGTATATTGCAATTTAGGTGATGGGCTGACAACCTGTCACTACAGCAATATACCTACAAATCTATCTTAAATAACCCAAGTAAATAACCCTCAAAACTTTGTCAGACTTAGCGGAAAGACCTTGTTTAGGTCGTTTACGCTCTGCGTTCCCCATTGGGGATAATAAAGGCGTGATTATATGTATGTATGAATGAATGAATGAATGAATGAATGGAGGAAGTTGCACCAAATTTTCAAAGATCTTGGCCCTATTTTCTCGTGTATGTTTCGGCGTACTAGTACCGTGGATAGGTATCATAATTTCTTGCAGCTTTAACGAGACGTGCGCGATAGAAGCGCTTTTTTACTACATTCTCCCCGGTCTATTAACGTGGCAACTATGCGTTTTTTGTCTTTCCGGCGATAAACGAACTCTAGACTAATTGATCAGCTGTTTTCTGTTTCGATTAGGTACCTAGAAAATATATTATTTTTAACTAGCGACCCGCCCCGGCTTCGCACGGAAATTATCAGTGTTTCTCTACTATATTATACATACATAAATACATAAATTCACGCCTTTAACCCTTACAGGGTAGGCAGAGCGTCAAACGCCTCGTAAAAGGCGCTTTCGCCACGTCTGACAAAAATTGAGGGCAATTTTAGATTGTAATGTGTATTGCTATAGTGGCAGGTTGTCAGCCCGTCGCCTAAATTACAATACACTGTAACCCTCGAGTCCCTTTTGCTGACTTCTACAGCATGCCCGGGAGGAAGGGCAGCTGGAACATTCTATGTTTTTCTATCTCTCCCAGTCCAGCATAGAAGAATATATTATGCATGTATTATACATATAAATCTTCCTCTTGAATCATTCTATCCTTTAAATTAAAAGAAACCGCATCAAAATTAGTTTCGTAGTTTTAAAGATCAAAGCATACATAGGGATATAGGGACAGAGAAAGCGACTTTGTTTTATACTATGTAGTGAAGAGCATTTCAGAGAAAATAATTCAGTAGGCAAGCACAACGAAAGATTGAGATCGGGAATTTGGTATGAGTGGATACTTTATAGGTCATTATCATCTCCCTAGCCTTATCCTGTATCTTACGGGGTTGGCTACCTAATCTAGGGGATTGAACGAGGGTACTGGTTTTTACACAGAGCGACTGCCATCTGACCTCTGCAACCCAGAAGGGAAACCAGACCCAATCCTAGATTAGGTCAGAGTTTTCAAGCCGCCAATGCTTAGCACTGGCCTCTGAAATGGCTTAACGACTAATATCTACGGTATTAAACGATATTAACCGGAACCAACGGCTTAACGTGCCTTTCGAAGCACGGAAAAAGCGCCGAATAAACGTACATATGAAATTCGATAACCGAAAAACACATTGGTACGTGGTGGGATTCGAACCACGACCTCCCCGCTCAGGAGGCAGCTGCCCTATCCACTACACCATTGGGCTCTTTCATCGGGATACTTTATAGGTATCAACAAAAAATTCAGTTGTAGTAAATAATTATTTTAAAATTAGAATTTTCTTGTCAAAAAACCTGTATGATGCAGTATGAACCTTTCTTTTAAATAGTCAAGATGTCAGATGTAAAGCTAAGATGTTGTCAGGAGAAGCTTGTAGAAAAGTTGTTGTCTTTTTCTTCTTCTTCTGTCGAGTGGGTATCGAGTCTATGGACCCGATGAACCCTGGTGCCAGAGTTTTTAAACCGCCTAGTAGCACAACTATCAGGCCTCTGACATGGTTTCAGTAACAACCACTATCAAAGACAGCGACCGGGACCGACGGCTTAACGTGGCCTCCGAAGCACGAAATCTTTTTCTTTTCGGACAATCAGGTGATTCAGCCCGCAATGTCAGAATCAGAATCAGAATCAGAACTTTATTTGTAGCTATGGGTACAAAAAAATAACAGATAACAATGTTGTAAGATACAGGTAGTGCGCCATAACTGAACGGAGGAAAAATTCACAAAGTGATAAATTCTCAAATATCAACTTTGTGTTTCCCACCTGGGAATCGAACCCAGGACCTCCGGATCGGGAGTCCACGGCACTAGCCACTAGACCACGGAGGCAGTTGTTGTGATTTTATTGCACTAAATATAAAATACGCAGAGTGTCAAGAGTAGGTTACCTTCCATGCTGGACTGGGAGAGATAGAAAAACATAGCATGTTCCAGCTGCCCTTCCTCCCGGGCATGCTGTAGAAGTCAGCAAAAGGGACTCAAGGGTTACAGTGTATTGTAATTTAGGCGATGGGCTGACAACCTGTCTCTATAGCAATACACATTTCAATCTAAATTTGCCCTCAATTTTTGTCCGACGTGGCGAAAGCGCCTTTTACGAGGCGTTTAACGCTCTGCCTACCCCGTAAGGGATAAAGGCGTTATTTTATGTATGTATGTATGTCAAGAGTAGGTCACATACGCCAGTGTGATGTCAATTATTCATACAGTAAGCATTCAACTTAGAAAGAAATTATTCAACTAAAATGTACGTAGCTCGTACAAAACCGTTTTCAAAATTAATCCAACGCCTGGATTTTATTGAACAAAACTATTCTCGAAGGTTAGCATAGCGCAAAACCTTTACGAATTAATTGCCTACCTATACTTGAATTGCTATTATCCATTTCATTGTAACCCAAAATGGTTGTACCAATTTAATTGTACTAATTGGTTTTAGCTATTCCGCCTGCTCTCAATTAAATAATTATCCATCCGACTATTGCTCTGCTATTGGTGCAATCTTTGGTTCCAATGGTTTTTTTTTACGTACAACAAAAGCCTAATTACCGTTTGACTGTTTTCTAACGATTTTTTCATACATACATATAGTTACGCCTTTATCCCTAATGGGGTAGGCAGAGCGTAAAAGACCTCAACCAAGGTCGTTCCGCCACGTCTGACAAAGTTTTGAGGGTTATTTAAGATAGATTTGTAGATATATTACTGTAGTGACAGGTTTTCAGCCCATCACCTAAATTATTTCTAGAGCATGCCCGGGAAGAAATGTAGCCGGCACATTCTATGATTTTCAATCGCTCCCAGGCCAGCATGGAAGAATGTTTTTTTTACGTACAAAAGAAGCTTTATTAGCGGTGACTGGTTTCCTAACGAATTATTTTAGTGCTAATCTTTTGCTTTTAAGACATCCTGAATTTTCGCTGTCTCCACAACACGCTTCTACTTCTATGTCATCACAGGAAGAACGTACTAATTAGGTATTTTCAGAATGACATAGGTAAGTGATAAGATTATCTATATTGCCGATAGATGGATTTCAAAAGATGAGCTGTCAATGTCATGGTTTTTTTCTGTCTTGTTAATGTTAAATGTGATGATTAAAACAATAAACTGTTCTTGATGCTTTTTACAAAGAAATAGACTTTATACAATGATAGCCTGAACTAGTTCTGCCATAAAAATTGTATTATCACGATAAAACAATATTTACCTACTTACTTTAAATAATTTTCCTCCATGCTGGACTAGAAGCGAGAGAAAAACATAGAATGTGACAGCTGCATTTCCTCCCGGGCATGCTGTAAAAACCAAAGGGTTTTGTATATTGCAATTTAGGCGATGGACTGACAGATTTATCTAAAATAACTCTCAAAACCTTGTCGGACGTGGTGTTTGTTGTTGTGGTGCTCTGCATACCCCATTAGGGATAAAGGCGTGATTATATGTATGTAAATAATATTTAAAATGCATGGCGATAGTGTGATCGTACTTACCCAAAATTTTGACAGCTCATGTACAGCCATCTGATGGAGCTTTTGAAACTATTAAGGTCATCTTGAAAAGACCTAATTGAAGACTTTAGTTGGATGTGCGAGGTAGGGGTGGATGGCGCAACATGTGACAGTCGAAACCTGCGCAGGCGCATACATGTGCATCGCATCGGTCACGCGACCGCGCGAGCCTTCTGACCTCAACCTGAGAGAGCATGATTCACAGAACCGGGCGCGGGCGGCCCGAGCACGTAATCACACGCGTATGCTGTGGACTTGAGAATAATTTTGAATCAATAGATTTTTTTGTATCATACCTACACGGACATAGTGAGAAGACTGAAGAAGATAAAACCTTTTGAATTCGTTTTGTGAGGTTATAATCTAATATATTAAGGAGTGCTATACATAAAGAACACATGAACAAAGTGTCTTCCCCTTAATAGAGACAATAAGAAACGTGTTAATAGACACATTCTTAGTTTAGTCTACCTAGCAAATTAAGTCAAAGTAAAATTACTCATTAGCTTTAGATTAGGCTAGATCGTAATTATTAAATGATGTTACCTTAATAAGTAAAACATTTATAAAAATATAATAATAGAAATTCATTGTATGCCTAACACATGGTCTTGTCTAGTGGTAAATTCGGGTTGCGTGGATTAGATTTACACTTCTCATTTTTTACGAGATTTTTATGAGTTATAGAAAAATACAGACAATAAATACTAGACCCTCCCAATGTTTCGCCGTTTCCTGTTATTTAATACAACATGCTAATAGGATAAGATAAGCTGAAATCTTGGACGAATAATCCTCGATTGCTGATTCGATTACTATAAGTTTTGCTAAACAAAACAGCATATTTCACCATTTTCAAACATATTTTTCCTAATCGAAATTTGAAGTCACACTGACGTTGGTAGTTTGTTTACTGTGGCCAAAATGCCTACTGTCGGTCTAGAGGGGTAAGGAGTAAAATGTCATAATTGCACGTCGAGAGGTTGTTTCGTCCAAGGCTGAAATAAATACCTTTTTGTTTTTGTTATTTGGAGCTATCCAGTCCCAGATCACTCTTTGGACAAAAAAACTCCTGTACAAAAAAAAACAATTATTCTGGGAATAGATATGAATGAATATATTGGTTGATAATTCCATTTGCCCTTTTTTACTAATACCTCTGCCAGTCAAATTAGATTCCCAAATATCACCAGTCCACTATACAACGTGCCACAGAAAGGGTATATGCACCCGAAGGGCTATGAACCAGCCTATGAAACTGAACAACTTTCCCAAAGGAACATAGGTCGAAGAACGAAAAAAAAGCATGACTCCACAACACACGCTATCAGCTGATTTTGTATGGAAGGTCAAACTTTATTCTTTTCTTATTTTTACCTATGTTCCTTTGGGAAAGTTGTTCAGTTTCATGGGCTGGTTCATATCCTTTCCGGTACATATAACCTTTCTATTACACGTTGTAGAAGGTATAAGTTTAAATATTTTCCCTGTCTTCTGTAGTCACCGTGGTCGCTGATGGGATGGCGCCAACAACGGCCGGCTGATTTCATCGCACCGAGATTTTGGCGGCAAAGGCATCGCGACGTGACTGCCGTATTCGGGGACCGCTCGTTTCATTCCTTTTCTGAACAACTTTTTGCCATAAACAAGACTAATTGTTTATTATGGCTGTATTAAGTGCCTATTGTGATTTATTTTATGGCTACAAGCGCTATCAGAGCAGTTTTCTTTCATGCCGTTTGCCCTTTTGTAATCCCGTTCTCGCAAAGTTGAAGATTTTCATAAGCTTGTGAGATTTACAGAGTTGTACGCATTCTATCTGAAATATGAGTTTTAGACCGCTGACGCTTTGCCCACTCCGTAAGGGATATAAGCGTGTTTTTATATTTTACATAAGTAGACGAAGGCTCTACGTGCTGTACTCTGACCTGAGGAACTTTAAAGTTTATGGAGATTGCCAAACACTTCAATTTCTTCGGGGAGATAAAATAAATTGCAAAACCAGTAAATTAATTGCGATTCTCCCCGACACGGACAATTTACGCCTAAAGATCTGAAGTTCTCATGTGCGTCCATATTGGGACGACCGGATCGTCGCAGTGCGCCTTATAGGGAATATTTTTGGCTTTCGAAAACATTTCGGAGAGGTCGCGTCCGTATAATGTTGATAAGTAAAAAGAGGACGGACCTGATTTACATACATTACTCGAGAGATGCGCTGAAAAAAGCTGCGAAGAGACATTCACCTCAGGTTTTTTTTATTTGCGATGGGTTTGATTTCCCGAACGGTACACCATTGTCAGAAATTCGCCATATTTTACCGAGGAAGGTGGAGAAGTCGTCATAAATAAAATACTTATTTGAAGCATTTTTTTGCTAATTTACCCGTCGAGAAGAAACTTGCCTATACATATTTCTTTTCTGGGATGGAATACCTTAGCCGCTAAGGCTTAGTGCACAAAGAAATATAAAAACATAACAGAAATATAAGAAACGAAAACCAGTACTATGCGACCATATATGCGGCGGCCTAATTGCTAATGCAGCAATTTCTACCAGGCAACCTCTGCGTACAATACCTTTACGTACGAGCATTTCCTCTTTAATCATTTATTCTATAGAGATTTTCAAACTATGATTGTTGATCTTTAATCAGTCTTCAATACGAGTTTATTATTTATCTAATCAATTTGAAGTTAAAATCAATCATCGACCTGGGTTTAAAAATTGATCAGCGCCACCTAGTATCGAGTAGTTGTACTTTGTTTTGTCGTTATTAACGCCATCTATTGTCGATTTTCTGAATGAGGCAAAGCGAAATAGTCGAAGCTACAGTCACATTTTACAAGAGAGAGCAAAAATTTCACAACTCCGTAATTGACTGTCTCTTTCTAATCTAATAATGATAACAAAATATTACATTTTCAAGCGCAACCATCGACGTCATTTGTCATTTCAGTTGTCAAAATCAACAATGTCAAGGTGCACTTCCTTCCTCGGTCAATATTTGAAATTGGATCATTGAACTATTTAAAAATTCTGTAAACCATTACGAAAGTGGTCATAAACATGAGGTGACGTGGAGCATTTAAAATTATAATTAAACATTTACATTCCATGTTATAACACGATGGCCGGTGCACCTGTGAAACTAGGTTCGATTCTGTCGTTCTGTATCGTGCTTTATGCCGTATATTACCGTAATAATGATATTGGGGACGTGAGGTTAGCTCCCGTGAAGGAACACCTGTTGTTTTTGGAGAGTGAGAACAAGGTTGGCAAAGGAAATAAGCAGCCCCGTGTTGCTTTAGGTTACGGGGCATGTCACGACCTCTTCGTGAATGCGACAGCGTTACTACCGGCCGAACAGTTGCGAGGAGCGCCTCAACACTTCAATGAGATATCGTCTAAGGAGGAGTTCCTTAAAAGCTTCACTTACTTCTTCAAACATGGAGCTGCTGCAGAGTAAGTTTTAATTTATACCATTCATCTTAGTCATGATATTTAGCTATTTATATAAACATGTAACCTAGGTTATCAATATCATAAACACAAATAAGTTGTAGAATATTATTTATCTACAGTATAAAGTATAATGTTTTCCTTTTACCTCCATTCTATTAAATTGTCCCTTTATTTTGCATGATTCACTTATTGCTGGCTATTGCTAATGATCTTCCTCATTTTCCAGGAGGTTTGTGTCCAATAGTGAACTATTTGACGATCTGACAGAACAAGCATTGAAATTACCAGATGCAAGATGGTCTCTCGGCGGCAATGCACCTCTTATGGCTAGAAGAATGCATATGGAAGGCTGGAAAGTGCTACTCGCAGCCAAAATGAGCCCCAAGCTAAAATCCTACATTCCTGAAGACATATCTGTAGTAGGAAATGTTGATAATGAGGAAATTAAAGATGATATTCATATGATATTAGAGTATAAGGCTGATGAAAGATTTGGACCATTCACAGCTCCTAGAGCAAACCGTTTTATAGTACACAATGATGAAAATAATCCCCTTCTCAGTTCATTGGAGAAGTTTGGAGAACACATTCCTAAATTCGGCCCCAATTTACTAGTCATTAGTGGTTTACAGATGATGGACAATTACCCTTTCAAAAAAAATGGTAAAGGTATGCATTTATTTTTATAGTATTTGCACGTTTGTGTCTAGATTAGATAATAATTTGTGGCACTTACAAATATTACAATTTGATAAGTATGTTAGGTGCCTGCCTATCTCTCCTGAATTGTTTTTTCATATTACTTATTTTTTGTTACAGATTTAAGAGCTGTAAGACTAGACTTAGTCAAAGAACAAATTTTATCACAACCCTTGAACACTTTAGCTCATTTTGAAATGGCCAGTTATGTTGACTTGGATCTTTTGTTACATTTAACTACTAAAGTTCTCCCCTATGTGGATTCAGTAGGAATGAATGAGCAGGAGCTATCAAACTTGCACAGTGTATTAGAATTCGGACAAGTATCTGTAGTAGCAGATTCAAACCCAAGAATAGCTGCATCTTTAGACCAAATGCGCAAAACATTCCACCTAATCAGAAACAAAAATAAAGAACACGGCAGCAGTAGAAGTTTAACAAGAATCCATGTACATACACTGGCTTACCAAGCCATATTGACAGTGAAGAACTCAAAATGGACGAGAACAGAAGCAGCTACGGCTAAAGCTTCTTTGACTGCGCACAGATATGTGTGCAACAGCCAGAAAATTGCCTTAGATAAGTCTAAGTTATTACTAGATGATAGTTTTTCTACATCAACCGACAATGACAATACAAGTAGAGTATTCTTTGAGCCGACCAAACCGGTCTCCTGCTGGGAGGAAACTCTGGAAGGTGAGGATGTGGAGATCTGCGTGGCTCCAGTGCTCATCTGCACGGAGGCTCAGCTGACTGCTGGTGCAGGAGATAACATTTCTGCAGCCGGCTTAGTACTGCAAATTGAGAAGTGATTCTAAGTCATTTTATTTTTTCTGATCAAGGTTGTTTTTGCCTTTTTATTAATTTATGACATAATAATTATTATTATTCATTCCATTTATTGCTTAACTTAAGCTTGATTACCAGGAAGGTGCCATTCCATGGATAGTTTATACGGAACAATCACCTAATATAATATGGTGTAGGTACTTAAACCTATAAAACAAGTACAATTGTTTTAATAATGTGCTGATAAAGTTTATGACTACTTCTTATGAATACTGTTATTTAAGTTATTAAATTATTAATCATGTTTATACATTCCTATGTTATTTTTAATGTTTCGGACAAGGATGATCAAATAAAAAATATTAATTCTTTACAACTAAAATTTTATTTAAGAAATACCTTATTTGACTATATTTTAAAATTAATTAAAAATACATGGGTTACTTTATGTACAAAGTAAGATGAAACAGCAATATTAATTATTAACTAGAACTTAATAGAAAATTGTAAAATAATGTATTAGAGAAATTGGAAATAGTAATATCATGAAAGAAAATTTCAATAAATCACACTTTAACCTAGGTTAACCCTTAAATGTGCCGTGTTGTAGATCTGCAACACTCAAATTTTTCTCCTATATTTTAAAATTCATAAATATTTATTCATATTTGTTAGCATAATTCTACAGTATAAATACGGCTTTTCATAATGGCAACACTTTTGTTTTGATTACTTGTCAAAATTTTATGTTTTGAGGGTAGTTTGTTCCAAGTTACTGACCAGTGAATTTCGTCAATATTCGAAGGACAATTTTTATTGCTAAATTTCGAGGTAAGTTTTTGAAAAAAATACTTTTGATACCACGTATTTCTAAATTATGTGTATAAAATAAAATTTGCTTGAAAAACTTGCAAAATATAAACAATTTTGTCATAAATTCGAGTGTTGCAGATCTACAACACTGCGCGTTACTAACAATTAAATATGTTATACTTGTTTCCAGGATGAGTCGACTTTCTGATAACCAAATAGAAAGATATTTGAGCCGTCTCGAGGCTGGAGATATTTCCGAGGATGATTTAGAAGACAGTGGCAGCGAAAATGAACTTGAGCCGGAACAATTCTATGAAAATTCTGACGCAGTAGCGCGAGACCTTCAAGACTATTTAGATGGTGAGGAGCAGCTTGCTGATGATGATTTGGATCCACCACTAGTTGATGATCAGTCTGATTCTATTGATGACCCACCGATAGTGCAAGAGCCAGTAAGACATAAGATAAATCGAAACTTACTTTGGCGAAAACGTAATCTGGTTTTACCACAAAGTAGTTTGGAATTCACTGGCGAGACCGAATATCCACCGGATGTGATGGCATTAGATACACCTTATAAGTTTTTTTCCTATTTTTTTAACTATGACATACAAACGAGGATTGTTGAAGAAAGCAATTTATACTCAACACAAAAAGAAATATCGAATCCATTTATATTAACAAAAGTAGACCTCAGAAAGTATATAGGTATTCTTACTTATATGTCTGTTATTCACTATCCAAGCATACGTCTGTACTGGTCTGACAAATATGGGTATGAGGCTATAAAAAATACGATGACAAACAAAAAGTTTGAAAAAATCAAATCGATTTTGCATTTTAATGATAACAATAAACATTTACCTATGAATCACCCACAACATGATAAGTTATATAAAGTCAGACCCCTAATTACACACTTGAACGATAGATTTTCGACAATACCTCTGCCACAACGATTAGCAGTAGATGAACAAGTTTGTGCCTCGAAAATTCATCATTTTATGAAACAATACCTACCCAATAAACCTCATAAGTGGGGCTTCAAACTATATGTCATTTGTAGCATATATGGGTTCGCACATAAATTTGAAGTTTATTGTGTAGAAGAAAATAAAGAATTTCTGCCTGGAGAACCAGATTTGGGTGTCGTTGGTAATACTGTCATCCGTTTAGCACGTTTAGTTCCTAGAAACGTCAACCACATCATATACTTTGACAACTACTACACATCTTTGCCGCTGGTATCTTACTTGTACAAAGAGGGGATTTACAGTTTAGGCACTGTTCATGGTTTCTGTTGCTAAATCGACTCCCAAAAATAAAATTACCGGATAAGAAGACTATTATGAAAAAAAATATACCCAGAGGATTCTACGAAGAAAATATGACTACATATGATGGCGTTGAAGTGTCTGCCACGACCTGGAAGGATAATAAACCTGTAACTTTACTTTCTACATATGTAGGTGCGCTACCAGCCACGACTGTCCAGAGATATGATAAAAAAGAAATATTGATATTACATGTCCGAAGGTAATAAAAGAATATAATGCCAATATGGGAGGCGTGGATCTAATGGATAGTTTCATAGGTCGTTACCGAATCAGGGCTAAGAGTCGAAAATGGACTATGAGGCTTTTCTATCATATGTTGGACATGACCATCATAAATGCTTGGATACTGTCCAGAAAAGTAAATGCTCTCAAGGGTCTAAAAAGTCTGAGACTTGCCGAATTTAGACTTGCCTTGGCAGACACACTTTGTGAGTTAGAAAACACTCCAGGTGCTTCTTCACCTACGCTCAAGCGTGGTAGACCAAGCAGTGCTTCACTGGAAAAGGCGATTCAAGAAATCAAACGAAAAAGAGTCCCAGGACAAGTAGCACCAAATAAGGATGTTCGTCTCGACAATACTGGTCATTTACCACTGTGGACTGACCGTGGAAGGTGTAAATATCCTAGTTGTAAAGGATACACACAAACAAAGTGTGAAAAATGTGGAGTTTTCCTATGTTTCAATAAAAAAAATAACTTTTCACAAGTACCACACTAATAATTAACAAAATGTAAAATAGCACAATAATATAAATATAAATCTTAATACATCAAATGTTCCAACGAATTTCTTTTTTCCTAGATCTTCACTATTTTGTTATACCTACTTGAATGCGCAGTCTTGTAGATCTGCAACACTCATTTTTTTTGTCAAAATTCAATTAAAATATTGATAATATTTTTTTTCTTTATTTTTCCCTAGAAGCATTATACACCTTACATAAAATAAATTTAATTCAGCAAAATCTAAAAATTGGCGCATTTAAGGGTTAACATTAAAGGACCATCAAGATTGGCCTACTAGACCAAACTAGCAGAAAATATGTTAAAATACCAACATTAACAAACTTAATCAGTCTTATTTTATTAATGCAACATGAGCTAAAAAACTAGATTAATCTGTGTCGTCGAACTTGGCTATTTTATGTGGTCTTTCAGTGTTATCTGTATCGTTTGTTTTAGTAATTTTGCTTGGTCTGGCAATGTTTTTATACGGGTCATAAAGGCCACTTCGAATGAATCTCTTGGCCACATCTACGTTGACTAATGGTCGTTTCTCGCGGTCCTTCACTTCCTGCCAACGGAGCATCGCCTTTTTAATCCTTTGCAGTTCGTCCTTTATCGGATGTTTAGTAGGATCTTCCCCCTGTATTCTCAGGTTAACCCAGTGGAGAGAATTCAGTGTAAACGCAAGAAATAGGTCAAGTTCTATTTGTGCGGCCAATGGCATCTTATCGTACTGTTCTTTTAGTGGTAGTAACAGATCCAACACTTCCTGCATGTCGATTAGATTCTGTTTCAAATTTTCGCAGTTGTTCACGAAGTCCGTGTCTTTGGAAAGTTCGCCGTATTTCAAGTCTCTATCCATGGTGGATTCGTGCAATATGCCTTGTTGTTTAATGAGCTTTATTCACTTGCAATTTTTCTATTATTTTAAGAGCTTTAACCAGAAAAATGTGGATTTTAATTAAAATATAACCTCTCTCACACAATATCTTTGACAGATAGACGACGTTTTTGGAGAAAGCTACGCATTGAAAATTTTGGAGTGGAATACAGTTATTTTAGCCAAAGGCAAAAAGATTTTTTGTGAAAACAAATTGTGAAATAACTCGAGCATACCATTTGGGCGTTTGTGCGCACACTCATCCAGATTAGATTCGTATCCAATTTGGCTTTCGTTGTGCACACTAATATTGTCTATAATCTATGGTTGTTCATCGATATATGTTTTTAGCTAATACGAATTGGATACGAACTATGGATAAAAGCTCGTAACGCCTTTTGAAATTAGCGTTCAAAATAATCATTGAATTATTATTGTAAAAACAGTTAATTATAATTATCTGAGGATAGGTGAAGATTTGAAAGAAAAGAAAATGTTTAGATTATTTTTATATAAAAGATAAATAATTTAGAATTCAGATACAGAATTAAAAATACAATTTTAGGAACTATGCAATTTAAAAATATTTTGTATAGTATAAGTTTCTTAGTATATTTGAAAGTGGGCGCGATGTATTAATTTGAAGCAAAATGGTCTTACCAAATAAGTAAGAAATCAGAAATCAAGTACAAAGTTTATTCATAGCTGGCATGGCTGCAAACAAAATATAGTCAAAATATTAATTTTAGACTTGTTTTACACATCCATAAGTAATGAGGCAAGTAGTAATAGTTTAACTTTCCTCATGTTCGCTGTGGACGTGCAAATCAAGCCTCAGTCAATGAAATATTAATTAAATATTTTTAGCTACCTATTTAGGCACAGACGACAATCCAGCAAATCCTTATATTAATAAAATGTATGAATAAATATAGTATTAATTAATCACATAGGGGAATATCATGCGTGGTATAAACTATTCTCCAACCAAATTCTGATGTTATTTAAAAATATCCTGACAAAACATAATAAACAATGAGATATGAACTGAAAATTAAGTCCGTCTTGCTTAACAAAATAATATTATTTACAAATTTCAACTACAACTATTATTACTCTGAATAATTTTACACAATATTTCAGAAACAATCATCAATATAAATGAAGAGCAAAATAACCCTGGTTAGCATGTCCATAAGTAAATTAGCAAGTTAACTATCTTTTCAAAACTATTACGGTTATCAATACTAGATTTATTATACCCTGCCAGGAATTCAAAATACCAGTCATAGAGGTACCATAGAGAAGGGCTTATAGGAAGTGCATAAGTCTCTCTCTTATTCTGTCTCTATTTTTCTCTATGACAGGTATTTTTCATTCCTGGCAGTGATATAAAAACAGGAATTTTACTGTGGTTTTCCATTTTTGGGTAAGTGTCCGATCTATCGACGCAGTTTCATGCATCATATCATGATCAAGGAGGACGGTAAATTTGCAGTTTTTAATAAATTTAAAGTTAACTGTCTGTGGAAAATTGATTTTGTATGCTATTCCAAAGATGGCAAGTTATGGAGTATTTATATAACATGTGTAACATACTTTATACCTGTAACTACAAATAAAGATATTTTATTTTAATTGATACTACTAGCTGCTGTACTTATGAAAGTGTAAAACGGGCTTCAGGCTTACATTATGAAAATTGTAGACAATCTGATTCGATGATGAAAGAAATGTCGCGAAACATACCGGGTGTAAGGGACAGCGTCCCGCAAACTGATAGGGGTTGCTCAGTCAACCAAATTAAACGACTATCAGCAGGAGATGGAAAAGAGTGAACTTCCCATACAAAATTACCAGATTTCTCGATCAGACAATTTGTATGGAAAATCAATTTCATAATAGATTTTTGCACTCAAAGTGCTATGTTATTTCTGAAAATATTAGACGAGTAATAAATAGCAGATCACTAATTCGTCGCTCGGGACATGGCTGCTGTAGCTTAGCGGTTTAGAGCGTTGGGCCGGATTACCAACGACGCGGGTTCAAATCCCGTCAGCGATCGAATTTTTGATTTGTTATTTCTAATAATCAATTTAATTTTTTTCACTTCCTGAAAACGAACCTGCTGATAGTTATTCAGTTTCGTTGACTGAGCTACCCCTATCAGTTTTCGTTGACCGAGCAGTTATCACTTTGCAGGACGCTGTCCCTTACACCCCAAAGACACATGTACAGGCGACTGTTACTGGTAGGGATAGAGCATGGCCACGGCGGGGTCTTCCGTCTCGAAGGTGATGAGGGCATCCTTGAACTTGTCGAGGAGTTGTGTGAGCTGCGCGCGCGACACGTTCTCCAGGAACATGATCTCCTCGAGGTGCGCCGAGCCGCGCAGGTAGCCTGCCGACAACATACATACATACAATACAATACAAGATACTTTATTGCACAAAGAAACACAAATACATACAGCAGAAAAGTAAGGAACAAAACAGTACAATATAGGCGGCCTTATTGCTAAAGCAGCAATTTCTACCAGACAACTTTGGGTAGTAGGATACTACATAGCAGATAGCGGGATAGTGCATACTAAGTTAATCTTAATACTTAAACAATATAAATACTACTAAATAAATACATAAATAAAATAAACTAATATATATATTTATAATAAACTAATACATATTATGCTAATGGGAGATAGGATAAATAACTAATTATTATTCTCTAAGAAGAACTTTCTTGTTCGCTCTTTAAATGTCTCAATAGACGGT
The DNA here is from genome assembly GCA_949820665.1 of Scrobipalpa costella. Classification (NCBI taxonomy): domain Eukaryota; kingdom Metazoa; phylum Arthropoda; class Insecta; order Lepidoptera; family Gelechiidae; genus Scrobipalpa; species Scrobipalpa costella. Next base: position 632,548 of record OX463311.1, read on the forward strand.
GCTCGTCGAACGTTTTCGGGAAGGGAATTCCACAATTTGACTGCTCGGACCGTAAAAGATTTTCCGAAGAAGTCCGTCTTGTGGGAGGGTAAGTTTAAAGTTAAACTGTTGCTGGAGCGCAAATTACGCGCCAGAGTTGAGGAATGAAAAGTAAATCGGTCCTTAAGGTAATATAATCACGCCTTTATTCCTTTCTTATTTAGCCTGCCGACAACGCCGACCGACATTACAGTAAAAGAAAGAAGAGAATTAAACAACATTATCTATCCGTAAGTCTTCTTCTGTCGAGTGGGTATCGAGTCTATCGACCCGATGAACCCTGGTGTCAGAGTTTTTAAACCGCCTAATAGCACAACTATCAGGCCTCTGACATGGTTTGAGTAACGACCACTATCAAAGACAGCGACCGGGACCGACGGCTTAACGTGCCCTCCGAAGCACGAAATCTTTTTCTTTTTCGGACGATCAGGTGATTTAGCCTGCAATGTCCTAACCAAACTGGGGAAAAATTCACAAAGTGATAAATTCTCAAATATTAACTTTGTGTTTCCCCCCTGGGAATCGAACCCAGGACCTCCGGATCAGGAGTCCATGGCACTAGCCACTAGACCACGGAGGCAGTTATCCTTAAGTAATCCATAGTATATCACTACACAGCATAAAACAAAGTCGTTTTTTCTGTCCCTATATCCCTATGTATGCATAAATCTTTTAAAATACGCAACGGATTTTGATGTGGTTTCTTTTAATAAATAGAGTATTTCAAGAGGAAGGTTTATATGTATAATACATGCATAATATAGTAGAGAAACAATGATGATTTCCGTGCGAAGCCGGGGCGGGTCGCTAGTTGACTATAATATGAATTCATGCTGGACTAGGAGCGAAAGCAAAACATAGAATGTGCCACTCGACAGAAGATTAAATGTTCCAAGTGTTGTTTACTATACCACCACCACTACTACCACTATGATATATTATTGTTTTGACCTATATGAAAGAAAATGCAAAATAATGGTTTTAGGTTAAATAAAATTTGGTTTTAAAAGTAAAGATTTACTATCGATATGAACTGTTGGACATCTCCATTTTATTGAGTATTTCTTTACCTAGAAATAGGTGTGGCGCTGGTTGCAAGTTTTTACCTGTATTCCTTGGCGGCGAAAAGGTTAATGGATAGAGTGATTCAAGAGGAAGATTTATATGTATATTACATGTATAATATAGTAGAGAAACACTGATCATTTCCGTGCGAAACCGGGGCGGATTGCTAGTTTATAATAAACTAATACATATTATGATAATGGGAGATAGGATAAATAACTAATTATTATTCTCTTTGAAGAACTTTCTTCTTCGCTCTTTAAATGTCTTAATAGACGGTGCTCGTCGAACGTTTTCGAGAACAATCCTCATAGACACTTCTTTTCTAATAGAGTTGTGAAAGGATGGAACAAATTACGAGAAGAAGTGGTTTCGGCACCAAATGTCAATAAATTCAGAAACTTACTAGATAAACACACCATTGACCGAAAGAAAAACTCAATAAAATAAAGCTGGATGCGGGCATTTATCAGTTGTTCTAACTGCCTGCCTGTCTAAAAATAATACATACATACATATAATCACGCCTTTATCCCTAATGGGGTAGGCAGAGCGTAAACGGCCTAGACAAAGGTCGTTCCGCCACGTCTGACAAAGTTTTGAGGGTTATATAAGATAGATTTGTGAGTATATTGCTGTAGTGACAGGTTGTCAGCCCATCGCCTACATTGCAATATACTGAAACCCTCGGATCCCTTAGCTGACTTTTACAGCATGCCCGGGAGGAAATGCAGCTGGTACATTCTATGTTTTTCTCTCGCTCCCAGTCCAGCATGGAAGTCAAAAAATAATAATTTATTTTATAAGAATAGATACAACATGACACAGAGTTTGTTGGCAATTTTGATTTATATTTCACGTTTATTTTGCGTAACTTAAGTACTGACAGAATGATCAGTGTTGCTAAGAGAGTACATACTACTCTTCGCAACTAAATGCTGAGTCAGTCCCTTTTCCCTGGGCAGTAGTACAGTTTACATTCATTTAATTATTACTTTTGTAATGTGTATTGTCGTAAACTTTCACTGTTTCCTGGGAATAAAGCTATTCTATTCTAAGTGCCTAATAAAGAAAGGTGAGCGAAGCGAGCGCAATATTTTATGCGCCAAATATATGAATAGCGTGTACATGCATCATCATCACTTTATTTTGGTTTGTACCATTTTCTGTATCTGTTTCGTGTCAGTCAATAAATGTTTAAAATTTTTCTCGATATTTTTCCATGTCATCATAATGTGGACTAAGGTACAATTTTTTTTTAATAAGCATTATAAAAAGAAAACGATGTGTGCGAAAGATAAGACAACATTACAAGATTGTGTTTTAAAAACGCGAGCGAAGCGAGCGCTTTATTTGTAACATTTTAAACCATGATGCAGTTTTAATTACCTTTCTTATGAAGCTGTGCTAGTAACAGCAGGTCATCAGTATTATTAGCCGCGGGCACGTTGGCTAAAGCAGCTCGCTCCTCGGCGGAGAAGGTGTCCAGGAGAGATTCAGCGGAGACTGGTTCGGGCGGGACTCGACACGCGTCCAGCACGTCGCACGAGGCCGGGACCGACCACACCGTGGGGGGCTGGAAACTGGGGAACAGGACAATATGTAAGGATATTCGATGGTGTAGTGGATAGGGCCGCTGCCTCCTGAGCGGGAAGGTAGTGGTTCGAATCCCAGCACGTACCAATGTGTTTTTCGGTTTTCGAACTTCATATGTACGTTTATTCGGCGCTTTTTCCGTGCTTCGGAAGTCATAAGCCGTTGGTCCCGGTTAATATCGTTTAATACCGTAGATATTAGTCGTTAAGCCATATCAGAGGCCAGTGCTAAGCATTGGCGGCTTGAAAACTCTGACCTAATCTAGGATTGGGTCTGGTTACCCTTCTGGGTTGCGGAGGTCAGATGGCAGTCGCTCTGTGCAAAAACCAGTACCCTCGTTCAATCCCCTGGATTAGGTAGCAGACCCCGTAAGATACGGAATAAGGCTAGGGAGATGATGATTTGGTAGATCAGTAAAGTTAATCGAACGATGGAAAGGTACCCATAGACTGTATATTTCAATTTTGCCACATCATAACAAAAATATTAAACTTTCCTGCAAACTGTCAATGACATCATCATTTAGCTGTCTTCAAGTCCATATCCTCAATTTTAAAACATCTTAATACAGATACCAAAAAATTTGCATAGGAGGGATTTCAACCCACGACCTTCGACAAGCTGTGTCGTGTTGTGCGAAATTAGTGGTACTGTTCAAGTGTTGTAAGTGAATGTTCCTCTCCTCAATTTATTTATTTAAATTTAGATCATACCAACCTCATTTCACTCTGCAACCGCAAATTCAAGGAGACACCATTCTTCTTATCAATCCCGTTGGTGAGACCGTTTCCATTCCTGAGAGCGTGTGGGGACACCTCGTGGTCACTCTCAAACTTGTCCTCATCACTACTCGTATTCAATACGTTATCTTTATCACACTTCAACGACAAGTCCGACAGCCTAGAAGGCAACGATTTCACTATTTTGTCTTTATCCTCACTATTCACTCCGTTAACATTTTCACTATTGTTGGTACCGTTAATATTGTTCGAGATACCGCTATCCACTGAGTTACCGTGTAACTTTTTAGGCACTGTTTCACTTTTGAATTCACAACCGTTATCGTTCATTTTAATGAGTCCGTCAACCACATCTACACCGCCATCATCGAAGGAATGATTTGCTGAGTCGATGTCATATTTATTGTAACCTTTGTTATCGGATTCTATAATGATGGGCTTGGTGTACGAGAATTCCTTCTTGTTCATGTTCTCCGGGTAGTCCTCATCGGAGTCCGGGAACATCCGGGTGATCTGCACGGGCTCCGGGACGTTCAGCTGGACCTGGTTGAGCGAGGAGAAGGAAATGTTGCAGGACTGGTTGTAGATGTCGTGTTTCTCACAGAAGTATTCTTTGCCATCTGAAATTGAAAAAAATGGTTATCTAAAGGGTGCTCTATCAACGAAACCTAATAATTATCAGCAAGTTTATTTTTTTCAGGAAATAAAAAAAAAAACTTTGCTTTTTCCATACAAATTGTCTGATCGAGGTGGTCATTTCGCATGGAAAGGTTTTTATTATTTTGTCTCTTGAAAGAATTTCCTAGTGAAAGTTGTTCAGTGTCGTTGACTGAGCAACCCCAATCAGTTTGCGGGACGCTGTCCCTTACACCCGAGTATTTTTTTAATCATTAAGCAAACTGATAGTGGATGCAATGAAATTGAACAACGATCGAAAAAAGAAATTCGACTGCTCTATACAGTTTGTCTGACCAAATTGGTCATTTTGTGTATAGGGAAGTAAATGTTTTTTAGTATAATTTATACATTTTGTCATCGGAGCAACCTCTATCAGTTTGCGTAATGAAACGACAAAAAATTTGCCCGTATTAAGATTGCATAATCTGTCAAATATACAACTTATATTATTTTTCAGATAGCATGAGTCTTCTGACAGAAGGAAATATAAAAACATCACAGGTGCGAAAGAGACTTCTTTATAACTGTCAAAAAAATAATGCGATTGACATGTGCCAGGTTAAGATAAGATAAAAATACTTTATTGCACGTAAGAAATCAAATCATACAACACAACAGATAACAACAAAAGACAAGTACAACATAGGCGACCGTATTGCTAAGGTAACAATTTCTTCCAGGCAGCCTTTGGGTGAAAGATAAATGCGTAGCGGTAAGCGGGATAGTGCAAACCTAGTCAAATAAGTAGTCAGGTTTTGTCTGTAATTATTGTAGTTTCGTCAGGTTATTGGAAGCCGAAGGCGGCTGGTTTATCTTTGGAGGACGCGGAGAATACGCGCAAGATAGAGGGAGATGGCGAAGGTTCGTTCGGGCCTTCTGTAGCAGCGGGATCTAATTTACGAAGAAATTATTGGGAAGTCTTTCATGCTGGACTGGGAGCGAGAGAAAAACATAGAACGTGCCAGCTGCATCTCCTCCTGGGCATGCTGTAAAAACCAGCTAAGGGATACGAGGGTTTTTGACCACCTGTCACTACAGCAATATACTTACAAATCTATCTTAAATAACCCTCAAAACTTTGTCAGACGTGGCGGAACGACCTTTGTTTGAATGCTTTACGCTCTGCCTACCCCATTAGGGATAAAGGCGTGACTATATGTATGTATTATTGGGAAGTATAGATGACTGACCGGCCTCTCGCCCCCAGTGCTCGTTGAACTGCACGTAGGTGTGCAGCTGCAGTAGCAGCCGCTTCCTCAGCAGCCACGCCACCACGCGCGCCAGCCGCGCGCCGCCCCACCCCGCGCACCCCCCGCCGCCCCCGCCGCCGCCGCCGCGCGACACGAACCACAGCGGCGCGGGGAGGGAGAACTCGCCCAGCATCTGGAAACACAAAGTAATCACATCACCATTTCATTCTTTCAAGAGTTTTACATAAAGATTGTTTCAACGAATTGTTTAATTTCTAGTAATTTTATATTGTACTCAATTTTAATTTTCTTTTAGTGGTATATATATCTCTGCTTTTAATTTTAGTGATATATTTTATTTTCCGTTATATTTTCCTAACTACTAATACCGATCTCGATAAGTATTTCTAAGTGTTGTGTATAGGTATTATAGGACCTCGGATTCAAAATGTTCCCATACTTAAGTTTTATCTTATAATGTTATAATCTGTGTGTCTTTTACTATACCTATTGTAATAAAATTAGGATGGCCACACTTGAGAGCTGTTATCCTTAAAAAAAGAGGCAAATTCAAATTAGCGAAACAGAGTGAAAGAACGACATAGCAATAGTATTCCATTCTTGTCTTTTTACCAACTTGATGTATGATCGGAGAAGATTCTAGAATCGATATAATGCCATCCCTTTCTTACCGCTGACAGTTTGTATTTAGCTATCTCGATCGAACATTACAGAAGACACCTGATATTTCGAGAAAACATGTTGCCAGTTGTTTCCCGAGAATTCTACAGTACCGAGATTGGGTTCTTTTTTTAATTTTATTCAAAATAAAAATAAACATTTTACATAGTTAAAGATGAGACATCCCTCAGATAACCCCTACAGGTTTATGCGAGGCACGAATGAGTTGCATAATATATCTTATCTTATTTAGCCGATAGTGTCCCACTGCTGGGCAAAGGCCTCTCTCCGGTCTCTCCTCTCGGTCGGTAATATATAATACTCTTATAAATTATTTATGATTTTAAACAATAATTAAATAGTGCCAGGTCCCCAATCAGGTACCCAAATGATATTTTTTGAGTAGACGTTTATAAGCTTCCACGACGGTTATCGACGTGACGTCACTATGAAAATCACTGGGTATCCGATTGAGAATATATAAACGGCTGCGTAGGCCGCAACAGTATCCGCCACCTAGTTCGTGTTTGCGTGGGTAGTTCGTCGCCGCGCCTACCCGGTACCCACCTACCGCGCACGGAAGTCTGAGTTTTGTGACTTCGGGGTGATCTCCAGGTACCCTCACTCTTCGTAAACTTTTTCTGCTGCCTAACTCCGGTCACCGCAGGTTATTTTTGCTCGCACCCTCAACCCCAGCCTCCCACCAGCGGGAACCACCGGGGGGGTGCGGCAGTTTTTGCCCGTCCCGGGGCTGGGCTACGTTTCGCGCGGAACCAGGCCCCAGATACACAGCCTTCATGGTCATTGAGCCACATCCATAATGCCCTCATCAGGTCAGAAGCCGCCCCGGAAGCAGAGTGACAGGTCAAGCGCACGTGCAAAAATCATTCTGCCGGCGCGCCTACGCTTGTCAGATAATTTTAATGATTGTATTGATCACGGTATATTTCTTGATTTGATGAAAAACAGTAAAGTAGTTCCTTTGTTCAAGGCTGGTGACAAGGCAGATCCAAGCAACTAATAGGCCTGTATCTGTTTTACCAGTATTGAGCAAAGTGTTTGAAAAGATCATACTCAATCAAATGCTTTCTCATTTTAATCACAATAACTTATTACATAACCAGCAATTTGGGTTTACAAAGGGACGTTGCACTACAGATGCTAGTGTTGCCCTTTTGAATAATATACTTAGTGCTTGGGAGGAATTAAAAGATGCCATTGGCGTATTTTGTGACCTCTCTAAAGCATTTGATTGCGTAGATCATGAAACTTTATTGTCAAAATTGTAACACTATGGAATCCAAAACGAAGCCTTGAGAATTTTAAATTCTTATTTGGACGATAGGATCCAGAAGGTAAATGTAAATGGAGCTAAGTCATCAGGGTCTCCTGTTAAAATCGGAGTACCTCAAGGGTCGATATTAGGTCCATTTCTATTTCTAGTGTTTATTAATGATTTGTCCTTCATGATAGAGAATTTGTCAAAGATTGTATTATTTGCAGATGACACATCTCTTATATTTAAAGTTGATAGACATACACAAAATTATGATAACGTCAATAACACTCTAGGACAAATTCATAATTGGTTCACTGTTAATAATTTTGTGTTGAATGCGAAAAAAAAACAAATGTATAAAATTCACTTTGCCTAATGTACATTCTTCCAATAATTATGTTGTACTTAATAATGAAAAATTAGAGTTTACCGAAAGCACAGTTTTCTTAGGGATTACACTTGACTCGAAACTTCAATGGCGGGAGCCATGTGAGGGATCACATTACATCTTTATCGGGGAGACTAAGTTCAGCCGCATTTGCTGTGCGAAGAATCCGAGACCTCACGGATGTTGCTACAGCAAGATTTGTAATAGTTATTTTCACAGCATTATGTCCTATAGAATTTTGCTGTGGGGCCGCGCTGCTGACATTGATGCAATTTTTGTTTTGCGAAAACGGGCTATTAGAGCAATTTACAAACTCAGATGTCGTGATTCCCTAAGAGAATTGTTCAAACAGATAAATATTTTAACTGTACCATATCAATTTATATATGAAATGAATATATGTTAGGACTGTGAGAATTTAAAACAATAACCCCATCGGACTGACCCAAAGAAACAAGCCGCTGCGAGCTTGAGGTCTCTAGCTGGGCCTCCCCCTATGGGGAATCCCCCAGCTGGCTCGGTCTCGCCGCGGCGTGAAGTTTGCTGATGACCCCGGACATGACACCGAGCTTTTTTAAGCGCCCCAAAGACCTGTCTGAAGTCACAGGCAGCGAATTGAGACCACGCTCGTGAGGCTCAGCCTCGATAGCGTCTCCCCGCCGGCCGCCGACGTGAAGAAGATCCGAAGCAACAGTATACAGTCCAGTTTTACAGTTTACAGTTTTAACAGTTCCGATTAGTGGACAGTGAACGGAATAGTTACAGTGACAGAGTTTCCGTGACAGTTATACAGTTTCGAATAAGTGATCGTATAGTGGGAAAAAATTGTGAAATGAACAGTGACAGTAATGTAATCGTCCTCCCACCGAATTTTGGTGATGGCGGTCAATCTCCCGGAGATCAGCCAACTGCGCAGGACTTGTTTTTAGTGCCCAAGTGTTTGCGCTACACACACTTGGGTACTCTATTTCTTCAATCTCTTATTCTGATGGGACAGATTGAGTTATACGACCAGAGAGAAATCAGGCGCAGGACCGATTATTTACATGCCCATCCGACAGCATGGATCATCTTACTTTTTGGACAATCAGGTGATCAGCGTGCAATGTCCTAACCAAACTAGAAACAACAACACAAAGTCATTGTCTCCCGCCGGGAATCGAAACCGGGACCTCCGAGTCGAGAGCCCATGGCTCAGCCAGCCTGGAGGCAGTGACAGTATAGTTACAGTGACAGTGATTCCGTGACAGTTCGTGAATAGTTATCGACAAACAGTTCCATAATAGTTTCGTACAGTGTTTCCGTAATAGTTCGTATATAGTTATCGACAGAGAGTTCCGTAAACAGTTTCCGTTTTCGTATAGTTCTGAAAGTAGCAGAAACAAGAAGATCAGTGGAAATAACAGTGATTAATAGTGATAAATTGATAATAGAAGTGTGAAGTGCCGGTATAGTTTAATTCATAAATATTTCGCGCTATTCTGTTTCATAGCGTGGCCAGATAGTTTTAACATTTATTTTTTGGTAGAATTTCCGTTTTCATTCGTTCATTTTTGACAGTTCATCCATAGTGTTGCCAGTAACTTCGTGTATAGATTTTTAGTAGTTTTCAGTTTAATAAAATTACAATCCATTTATAGCATAGTTTTATTTCGTGTAGATTAAGGTAGGCACGTTTGGTTACGCCGAACAATATCTCGTACAAAATTTGTTCCACTAACTCAAGTCATTATTAATAGCATGAAATGCCCAGTTCACTATGCAAGCCATATTGAGTCAATACACTTCGATCAATAACGTGAAATCTCGTGCTTGCTTCGCTTGCCTTAAAACTGTCATAGAACATGTCTTATAAGAAGTGCATAAGTAATTCTCTTACTTTTTTCTGTGTCAGGTTTTACTTCGATCGATAACGTAAAATCTCGCGCTCACTACGCTCACCGTGCAAGTTGGTATAGCTCGTCAAAATCTATTCTGGTCTATTAGTTTGAGACTAACCTGCAAAAGACATAATCCGGGGAACTCCTTAGCGAACTCCGTGACGAGCGGGGACAGCACGTGAGCGTTGGCCCCCGGCGCCACCACGTACACATTCCCCTCGCACAGCGGGTAGATCACCGTCGCCTTCGCCCAGTACACCAGGTGACCCGTCAGTTGGAACACCTAGGAAACAAAATTAAGTAAATTCTAAGTAATTCCGACCTATGTTACTTTTAAACTTCCATGCTGGCCTGGGAGCGAGAGAAAAACATAGTGTGCCAGCTGCATTTCCTCCCGGGCGTGCTGTAAAAACCAGCTAAAGGATCCGAGGGCTTCTGTATATTTCGATTTAGGCGATGGGCTGACAACCTGTCACTACAGCAATATACCTTCAAAACTATCTTAAATAACGCTCAAAACTTTGTCAGACGGAGAGGATCGACCTTTGTTTAGGTAGTTTACGCTCTGCCTACCCCATTAGGGACAAAGGCGTGATTATATGTATGTATGTTCCTTTGGGAAAGTTGTTCAGTTTGATGGGCTGGTTGGGCATACCCTTTCTGTTACACGTTGTATAGAATCGCAAAGAAAAGGTTTCGCTTCGAAAATACCGTCGAGTGGGTACAGACCCATATTTTTGAGGATTTTTAGCACACACAATGCTATTTCTATTTTATATAATATGAAAGAAAGAAAATAATAAATTCGTTTCGGGCAGGATAATAGGCACAGACCCAGTAAATAGACGTACGTTCCTCATGCATGTTCATCAAAGCAGTGAACCAAAGAATTGGCTTTACAACATAAATGTATTGCATCTTGATCTTCTTCTTCTGTCGAGTGGGTATCGAGTCTATCGACCCGATGTACCCTGGTGTCAGAGTTGTTAAACCGCCTAGTAGCACAACTATCAGGCCTCTGACATGGTTTGAGTAACGACCACTATCAAAGACAGCGACCGGGACCAACGGCTTAACGTGCCCTCCGAAGCACGAAATCTTTTTCTTTTCGAACAATCACGTGATTCAGCCTGCAATGTCCTAACCAAACTAGAGAAAATTCACAAAGTGATAAATTCTCAAATATCAACTTTGTGTTTCCCCCCTGGGAATCGAACCCAGGACCTCCGGATCGGGAGTCCATGGCCCTAGCCACAAGACCACGGGGGCAGTTTGCATCTTGATTACGATATGGTATTATGTTTTGGGGAAATGCTACAAATAGTAATTTGGTAGGTTGGCTTGGATATTTAATTGAATAATTAGTTTATGGAAGTGTTACCTGTGTGAGGGTAAGGTCTGCTTCAATGGCGAGGGTCTGAAGACTCTTGAGCGGACTGTAGGTCTTGATCAGTCGCAGCAGCGCCGCGCTACCGTCCAGGGGAATAGACGCCAGGAGCTCATTCGGGTTTACCTGACAATTTGAAACAATGATAATCAATAAATAAGTCAACACATGTATGTAATTAGATATCCCACCAAAAACATAAATCTAAAAGTGAAAGCCAAGTTCTTGAAATTGTACAAAAAGTTGTGAAATCCAAGTTCTGAAGAGGTCAAAAGTGGCTCCAAATGGTTCCTGTAAATATACACACGACGCTGCCGGCCAGATCTCTTCGTTTGGCTTGAACTTGGCTTGGACACGTTACCGCGTGTCTAGATAAGAGGTTTAACGGATAGTTCATAGAAAATTAAACAGTGCAGTCCTGACGTAGTGTGGACTTAAAAACAGCCAAACCTTTTTCCACATCTGTAATAAATATTTATATACCTACCTGTCCTGTTTGTTATGTTATTCTTGATTGTGTGTTTTTATTCTGCCTGCCTGGGAGCGAGAGAAACAACATAAAATGAGCCAGCTACATTTCCTCCCGGGCATGCTGTAAAAACCAGCTAAGGGATCCGAGGGTTTCAGTATATTGTAATTTAGGCGATGGGGTGACAACCTGTCACTACAGCAATATACCTAAAAATATATCTTAAATAACCCTCAAAACTTTGTCAGACGTGGCGGAACGACCTTTATTTAGGTAGTTTACGCTCTGCCTACCCCATTACGGATAAAGGCGTGATTATATGTATGTAAAAATATATCTTTCCTATACTAATTGTATAATGGATGTGGTCAATAACATTCTTATTTTTTTTTAAATTATTTTTTGTGAACGTTAATCAGTTTCGTTGACTGTCACTTTCAGCTTGCGGGACACTGGTAGCAATTCGTAGTTGCAAATATCACGACTTAACTAATATTCGTCTAAGCCTGTCATTTTCTATCATGAGGGAACAGAAAGAGACTGCAATCATTTTAGTAGCAATATACACCTACAAATCTATCTTAAATAACCCTCAAAACTTTGTCAGACGTTACGCTCTGCCTACCCCAATAGGGATAAAGGCTATATTATATCGCACCTTTACAGATAAAGTGAGTTAATTGAAAAAAATGGGATTTCGTTTCTGCAATAACGAGGCGTTTAACGCTCTGCCTACCCCGTAAGGGATGAAGGCGTGATTTTATGTATGTATGTATGTAATAAAACGACCTTTAAAATTATAACTTAGAACCCTAAAAACTTGAAATATTTTTTAGAATATTATCTATCACTTATACTTCCATGCTGGACTGGGAGAGATAGAAAAACATAGAATGTTCCAGCTGCCCTTCCTCCCGGGCATGCTGTTGAAGTCAGCAAAAGGGACTCGAGGGTTACAGTGTATTGTAATTTAGGCGATGGGCTGACAACCTGTCACTATAGCAATACATTTTACAATCTAAAATTGCCCTCAATTTTTGTCAGACGTGGCGAAAGCGCCTTTTACGAGGAGTTTAACGCTCTGCCTACCCCGTAAGGGATAAAGGCGTGATTTATGTATGTATGTATCTATCACACTTTACTAAAAAAGAAACAAGTTTGTAGGGGTGTGAGGTTATGTTTTCAAAGATCGTTTTATTGCAGAAAGTCCAAATCACCATTTTTGAGTCCAGTCATTAAACTAACACTAAAGGTGCGATATGTAATATGTATATGAATCATTTTAGTGAAGACTAGCGACCCTCCCCGGCTTCGCACGGAATTCATCAGTGTTTCTCTACTATATAATGCATGTATTATACATATAAACCTTCCTCTTGAATCACTCTATCCATTAAAAGAAACCGCATCAAAATCCGTTGCGTAGTTTTAAAGATCTAAGCATACATAGGGATATAGGGACAGAGAGTCGTTTTATACTATGTAGTGATGTAGCTAAGTTGTGCGCTTTACGAATCGATAGCAGTGGATCTTACTAGTGTATAACTTACCATCAACAATATCCCATGATATGGCCTCAACTTCTGCAAGCATTTGTCTATGGTCTCTGGTTCGATGATAAGCCCGCGGTTGTGGATCTGATGCGCCTTGTGGGGTAGGCAGAAAGAGAGCAGCACCCATTTGTTGATTCGAACTTGAACTATGCCTGTGAACAACAATTCTTCTTAGCAAGTGGATTCTCGAGTCGAATGACCCGATAAACCCTGGTGTCAGAGTTTTCAAACCGCCTACTATTAGGCGTCTGACGAGGTTTGAGTAACGACCACTATCAAAGAAAGCGACCGGGACCGACGGCTTAACGTGCCCTCTGAAGCATGGAATCAAGATGTTGTACCACTTCTGTCTCTATTACCTCGCAAAAGAAACGGTTTCCCGAATATTGATAAAATGTTTTTTTAGAGGCTTCACATATCAAGATTTGAGACGTATTTTGCCAATAATGTCAAGGCTTTTGGTTGGGCATGTAAATCAAAGAGAATGTAAATAAAACTTAAATATTCGCCCCAGGTCATGTCAGTCATCCTGTCACATTAGAATTGGAAATTTAAAGAATACTTATTTAAAAAACAGTTGGGCACTGAAAACACAGCCCGCACAGCCTAGTTGGCAGTGTATCTGCCTACTACGCAGTGCGTCCCGGGCTCGATTCCCGGCCGGAGCGGACATTTGAATGATGAATTTAAATGTCTGTTTCTGGGTCTGGGTGTTCTTTGTGGTTGTTTCTGTGTATGTCCATGGCACCCGATACAGGGAATCCTAGTGGGGGCTATGAGTGTGTTCGTGTTTCTTTTGTTGTTTTTGTTTTTTTAACCACGCAGATGCTTGACCTTATTCAAATTGACTGACTGCTGTCGCCGAGATTATGCTAAAAGGATAACATACTATGTTACCTCAAAGATAATTCATTGAATTAATTTTACCTGTGCTGCTAAGCTCCTCAAAGAATTTCTTCATAGACCCCGCTAGCGACCTTCTTTGCAGGATCAGGTGGAAAGCAGATTTCCGTCCATCAGAACCAGGAGTATGAACTGAGCTGACAGATAGACAGAGGTTGTCATCCTACCCTTTAAAATATTGTCTTTTTCAAACTCTCACGGTTATCAATATTATAATGAATAAAAACGGGAAATTTACCACATAACGCATGGAACTGCGTTAAAATACCGGACACTCATACACAAATGGAAAAATACGGTAAATTTCCCGTTTTTAAACATTATAATCTTTAGACTATTGGTTCATACCTGTGCTGCTAAGCTCCTCAATGACTTTCTTCATAGACCCCGCAAGTGAGTTTCTTTGCAGGATCAAGTGGAAAGCAGATTTCGGAGCATCAGACCTAGGAGTATGAGCTGAGCTGTCAGATAGACAAAGGTTGTCATCCCAACCTTTAAACTATTGCCTTTTTCAAACTCTCACGGTTGCTGAGCTCCTCAGAGGCTTTCTTCAGACCCCGCTAGCGAGCTTCTTTGCAAGATCAGGTGGAAGGCAGATTTAGGAGCATCGGACTCAGGAGTATGAGCTGAGCTGACAGATAGACAGAGGTTGTCATCCTACCCTTTAAACTATTGTCTTTTTCAAAGTCTCACGGTTATCAACATTATAATGATTAAAAACGGGAAATTTACCGTCGTCGTCGCGTCGGGTACTGCAAAACCGTAGTAAATTTCCCGTTTGTAAACATTATACTCTTTAAACTATTGGTTCATACCTGTGCTACTTAGCTCCTCAAAGACTTTCTTCATAGACCCCGCTAGCGAGCTTCTTTGCAGGATCAGGTGGAAGGCAGATTTAGGAGCATCAGAGTCAGGAGTATGAGCAGAGCTGACAGATAGACGCAGGTTGTCATCTTCATCGTCATTTTCGCCGTTCTCTGTGTCCATGGCGGATACTTCATCGTGAGCTGCTAGCTGGAATAATAATAATAATAATTTAATATTTATTTCGGACAACAATAATCCATAGAATAATGAGGGTGGACATTACAATACAATACAAAATTCTTTATTGCACAAAGAAACACATACAACAGAAATAAAAAGGAACAAACGTGACAGTACAATATAGGCGGCCTTATTGCTAAAGCAGCAATTTCTACCAGGCAACCTTTGGATAAAGATATTTCACAAGTAGAAAGCAGGATTGTGCATGTCACTACATAGTATAAAACAAAGTCGCTTTCTCTGTCCCTATATCCCTATGTATGCTTAGATCTTTAAAACTACTCAACGGATTTTGATGCGGTTTCTTTTAATGGATAGAGAAATTCAAGAGGAAGGTTTATATGTATAATACATGCATAATATAGTAGAGAAACACTGATGATTTCCGTGCGAAACCGTGGCGGGTCGCTAGTTACTACATATAATACTTAGACAATATTTAAAAAATAAATACAAAAATATTTATTCAGTATCATAAGTGGTACATTCACATACATTTAATCACGCCCCTATGCCCAATATTTACACACTATGAAATAAATATATCATGAAAATATACTGATATATATCTTATGATAAATTAATACATAATATATGCTACATAAGACAGGATACTGTATGTTATATATCAGAGAAATTGGTAGATAGAATATCACTACATATATTTACTTAAACGACATTAGTCCTCGTTCAGGGAGAAGCGGGCATGAGGGCCGCCATTTTGGAAACTAACTTGAAACGCTTCTTAAGGAATGCTCTCATAAAACGCTAATATATTTGATTACTTCCATGCTGGCCTGGAAGAGAGAGAAAAACACAAAATGTGCCAGCTGCTCTTCCTCCCGGGCATGCTGAAACCAGCTAAGGGATCCGAGGGTTTCAGTATACTGTAATTTAGGCGATGGGCTGACAACCTGTCACTGCAGCAATATACCAAGAAATCTATCTTAAATAACCCTCAAAACTTTGTCAGACGTGGCGGAACGATATTTGGGTCGTTTACGCTCTGCCTACACCATAAGGCGTGATTATATGTATGAATCTCTGATTTGGCCGCCTGCGCCACATAATGCCTTGCTTTCGCGAGATAACTTTTGTATGACATTATTTCGATAAACATTTGAGTATTGAGTACAGATTTCCAGATTCAGTCCCAGCACAGATCATTCAATTCATCCATCATTTATTGCATCTTATCTTCCATGCTGTACTGGGAGTGAGAATCTTCCATGCTGGACTGGGAGTGAGAATCTTCCATGCTGGACTGGGAGTGAGAGAAAAACATAGAATGTGCCAGCTGCATTTCCTCCCAAGCATGCTGTAAATACCAGCTAAGGGTTCTGAGGGTTTCAGTATATTGTAATTTAGGCGATGGGCTGACAACCTGTCACTACAGCAATATACGTACAAATCTTTCTTGAATGGCTCTCAAGACTTTGTCAGACGTGGCGGAACGGCCTTTGTTTAGGTCGTTTACGCTCTGCCTACCCCATTAGGGATATAGGCGTGATTATATGTATGTATGTATGTTTATTGCATTGTGCAGCGTACTAGTTTTCTTACAATGTAAGTGTTCTAATGTGAATAAAGTTCCAACTATTTATCTTTATAGTTTGACCGGGAATCATACACGGAAACTTTTGCACAGAACTGTGAAGCTTAATAAAATTGTTCATGTCCTCATACATACATATAATCAGGCCTTTATCCCTAATGGGGTAGGCAGAGCGTAAACTACCTAAACATAGGTCGTTTCGCTACGTCTGACGAAGTTTTAAGGGTTATTTAAGATAGATCTGTAGGTATACTGCTGTAGTGACAGGTTGTCAGTCTATCGCCAAAGTTACAGTATACTGAAACACTCGGATCACTTAGCTGGTTTTACAGCTTGCCCGGGAGGAAAAGCAGCTGGCACATTCTATGTTTTTCTCTCGCTCCCAGACCAGAATGGCACATTGAATAACTACATCTTTATTTAAATTGTGCAAATGCATATTTACATAACATGAAATGCATATATGCTGATTTACAATGTAGGTATATAACGGCGTGGGTTTACATAATAGCATGCATGACGCAATGCAGCATAGTATATGCAACTGTTTTACTTCCATTGTAGTGGCAGTAGTTAATAGACCATAAACTGCGTCACAATGCGAGATTGTTTCGTTTTATCTTCGTATTCCGGTTTCAACATCATCTCCCTAGCCTTATCCCTTATCTCACGGGGTCGAATTAATAATCTAGGGGATTGAACGAGGGTACTGGTTTTTACACAGAGCGACTGCCATCTGACCTTCGCAACCCAGAAGGGAAACCAGACCCAATCCTAGATTAGGTCAGAGTTTCAAGCCGCCAATGCTTAGCACTGGCCTCTGATATGGCTTGACGACTAATATCTACGGTATTAAACGATATTAACCGGGACCAACGGCTTAACGTGCCTTCCGAAGCACGGAAAAAGCACCGAATAAACATACATATGAAATTCGAAAACCGAAAAACACATTGGTACGTGGTGGGATTCTAACCACAACCTCCCGCTCAGGAGGCAGCGGCCCTACACCATCGGGCTCTCTATTCCCGTTTCACCAATAAAATGAAATAAAAAAAATTATTAAGATTAATTACTATTTATTTACATTTGTTATGCAAAATGGAAAATAATGATGGTAATTACTAATTATTACTACTTATTATTAATATTTCACTAAATAGGTCTAGAATATTCTATAAACTCACCATGATTTTCATTTCCTCAGTCAGGTAGGAGCACCTCTTTTCCTCATGCCTCAACGCTTTTCCCAGTCTTTTGCTTAGATCATAGTAACATTTCACTGAAAATAAATTGAGTACAATTGAATTGTTATGGATTTATCCTCTCTAATCTCTATCAATACTTGATGGTACTTGAATAAGGCCGCCTATATTGTACTGTTTTGTTCCTTACTTTTCTGCAGTATGTATTTGTGTTTCTTTGTGCAATAAAGTATATTGTATTGTATGGTTTATTAACCTTTTCAGCGCCAAAGTCTGATATATCAGACATTTAAGTTTCGGGCCCTCGCCGCCAAAGTCGATTATATCAGACAAATAAATCTTACCAATCTAACTCTATTTTTTCTTATCGTTATAGTACCTGACGACATATTCATAACATTTTCAGACAGTTTATACTTTGGTTTATCAAAAATAACAATTTCACAATGTATTATAATGTTATTTTAATAAGAAATAATTAAAAACAAAACCGTGTTTATTAGCTAAATCCGACTCTTTTTTTACTTCAACCCTCAGCGCCAATGTCTGATATATCAGACATTAATCAGACATTAGTGATGTTACATTACAATGTTACAACCAAAACCAGAAATCTGGAACTATAAGTGTTAACTATAAAGAAACATCTAAGAAAGTAAAAATTGTACGGGTATTTGTTTTGGGCATAAAACTTTTTAGTGTGACGTATTTTTACCACAGAAAATGCATTTATTTTCGAATGATGTTTTGCATCGCATCCAGTCAATAGCATGGTATGCCACAACACTATAGAGACACGATCATGCATCAGTCTTGTACGCCAACGTCTGATATATCAGACTCGGAAGTGACGTCAGAGGCGATAGATGTTTCTAGAACTATCTATTTAGTGCTGTACAATGACGGTAGGAGTTATCGATAAATGATGGAAGTACCTTGCAAAATCATGTTATTTAGTGGGTTACCATCTTTGCGTTGCCGTGTTGATATAATCAAAATAACAAAATCAGTTAAAAACACTAACTTAATTCAGTTCCCTGCCTACCCCCTAAGCACAGGGACGTGATTATTTGTATCCTTAGCTTTTGCCTATGTAACACTTAGTTCAAATGAAAAAGTCTTATCAAAAACGATTAAACATCACTAATTAAATTCAGTTCCCCGTCTACTACCTACCCCCTAAGTACGGTGGCGTGATTATATATAGCCTTTATCTTCTCCAGGTTACCATCTATTACCATACCAAATTTCATAAAAATCCGTTTAGCCGTTTAGGTGTGAATGAAATCACTAACTAAATTCAGTTTCCTGCCTACTACCTACCCCCTATGTACGGTGTTGTGATTATATATAACCTATGTCCGTCTCCAGGTTACTATCTATCATCATACCAAATTGTATCAAAATCCGTTCAGCCGTTTAGGGCTGAAAGAGCAACAAACAAACAAACAGACAGACAGACAAAAAGACTTTACTTTTACTTTCGCTTTTATAATATTAGTATGGAAGTATGGATTTTTGAATCTATAAATAAATCAATAAGTAAAAGTAACTCTTTCGTAAGGTATCGAAGTTTATGACCGGAAGTTGACACATCACTAACACTCGCCAAAAACTCATATTAAGCGTACGCCACTGTCTGATACATCAGACACGTAGTGATGCAATTAATATCATCATTACTTGTGCGATTTTTCACTGTATTAATACGCCACTGACATTTCAATACATATATGAATGTTTCGAGGAGTAAAACATAATAAAATAAATCCCATGTACTTAAAAATAACTATAGATATATTTTTAAAATGATTTATTTATTACAATTTAATAAAATCGATACTCAATATCGCCAACACTAGTAAATCAACCACGTTTATTGTCGTGGCGTGTGGTGAACGTTTTTGACGAAAACTCTTGGCGTGGAAAGGGTTAAAGCAGTTTAATATCTGTTTTTATTAAGGAAAAACAATTAGAATAAACTATGCTTGATATAAGATGTATATAGATTAGTTTAATGTTTAAATTAATTCCACTTCGGTCCAAATAATATAATACATTATCTAGATATTTCCAACATTACAGATATTAAGATATACATTGAAAATAATACTAATACTGTTTGTTATCAACCAATATTATCACCATGAGTAATAAAAACAAGATTTACATCAATAGGGGTTTCCTACTAACTTATGCTTATCTTGTATACATTCATACATATAATCACGCCTTAGGCATGCACATAACAACCTTAACAATGGTTGTTCCGCCACATCGGTCAAAGTTTTGAGGGTTATTTCAGATATATTTCAAGATATATTGCTGTAGTGATAGGTTGTCAGCCCATCGCCAAAATTACAATATACTGAAACCTTTGGATCCCTTAGCTGCCTTTTACAACATGCCCGGGAGGAAAAGCAGCTGGCACATTCTATGTTTTTCTCTCGCTTCTGCTTATCTTCTATCATATATTTTAAAGAAATATATAAATTATTGATAGCAAATTCTTGTCTCTATTGAAGTAATTGGTTTTTTAAAATTACACTAAACATATTCATATGTATAAACTTGACACTTAAGAATAAGCATACCAGTATTCATTGGTCCCACTGTCTTTTCACAAACTTACCTATAGAATGGCTGGCAGATGCTTGTAAAGCAAACACAATATTGATCAGTATCATAGCGGTGTTGTCATCCTTATTAGCCCGGTATGGCAGCAATGTTGGGTGCCCCACAAACCGGACATCATTCACTTTCAGTTCAAACTTCTGGTTACAGAGCTCAGCTTTTACGGCAAATAATGTTGACAGCATCTCATCTGTGAAGCCACTTAGCTGCCCTGTAATATAAAGAACATTTTTTTAAATTAGAATAGGTTTTGTTCATGTCTTGGTTGCTGTTCCGGGATGCACAGGTCAAACGGCAGTTGGTCTGTGTAAAAACTAGTATTCAATCAAATTAAGCAGCCGACTTTGGGAAAAAGGCTAGGGAGATGAAGATGGGTTTGCTCTCGACTCTTAGACAAGGTAAAGGATGACAGAGATAGTCGATGATGAATCAAGTTTATTCAGAAGATGTCTACATACATACATTTCTAGAACCAGGTAACATTATACAAGTTATAAACATTCATACAAAGTAGTGTTTATTTTTAGCCTTGAGTTTATAAGCAACTACTTGTCTTAGACCTTCCTTTGAATAATAATAAACACATTCATTATCAGCATTATCTATTGCGCTTACGTTGTGTTTACGTATGCTCGTTTTATCAAGTTATTTACGAAAAAGCACGACTTGGACATGGTTTCAAATTACACGTATTTATAGGTCTTTAACCTGTCCCTGGCGCTTACCTTTGTATATATTAGATGTCTGCGACTGAGGATTCTGTAATAGATCCTCAACTTGGCTGGAATTGATGGCGTAAGGGTTGTGGCGACCACACTTCTTCTGCTTGCTTTCATCCTTACTTTCTGTGGTATATGGGTACCTGAACAGCAACCTGTCACCTTTGCTGTCCGATTTGACGAAAAATATATTGAGAGGATTCACTTCCATGGTGGTAAAAGGCAAGAAATAGCCTCAGAACAATAATGAATCACTGATACACTGTCGTCTACGTTTGAGGCATGAAATATCCGTATCTGACTTCTAGTATGGAGTACATATTTTACAAAATGATTGAGATAGGTAAGTTTGGAATAATTTTAACTAGATATTAGGAAATCGAGGGTCGAGTTTAAATATTTTACGCAGAAAAATACAAGGCTGCAACACTGTTGCACCCAGCTTGCACCAAAGGTGAATGACATTAGTTTTTTTAATTCTTTCGAACCATAGACGCCAAATTTTTCTTTTTTTTCACACAGCTGTTTTTTTTTTATTTGGCTACTGGTTTTTTTTAGTTTTAGTGTTGTTTCCTCACTTACCTCTAAAGATTTCTTACGTGGAACTTGGACTTGAAACAATATCCGTAAACGCATCTCAAAATGTCAAACACAAATAACTGTCAAAATTCGTGAAAACAAAAAGGTTCCATTTTTCGATTAAATTCACAGAAATTACTGGAAAATGGTTAGCAAAATTGAAACTAATTGTAAGGTGAATCCAGTGAAAGTCCCCCTGGAAACCGACCAAGGGATTTTAGAGAGCGAAGAGAGAAAATGGGGTATGCCGTTAAAAGACGTGTACAAATTCGGACTCGCGTTTTATAAAGGTATAGTTTATCATACTTTTTCTTGTTATCTTTCTTGGGTTCCAATTAAAATACTCTACACTTCTCACCTGATATATAAATGCAACCTACTAGCCAAACACGATTTCAGTTCTCGCCTTGCTTTCTTATCTTTAACTTACTTATAAGAAAACACATTGGGTTTTCCATTTTTTGGGCGCAGTCTTTACCCCTACCGATAAACACAAATGCCGCATCTTCAGTACGTTCTAAAATCTTGTAAACACAAAATTAATCTTACTTGATAGCTAACTAGCATTGTTTTGTGTCCCTATAGTGTTAAAACAATAGATAATGAAGTCTGCCTTTATTAAGCGCACATTATAATCTATACTAATATTATAATGAGATTTGTATTTTTGTGTCTTTGTAACAATTAGACTCAAAAACTACTAAACCCATTTCTAAAAATCTTTCACCATTGGAAAGCTACGTTCACCCTGAGTAACATAGTATACTACAGCTGTAAAATAACATTTAGTAGCAGCGGGTGACACCGTAGACAAAATAACGGATGCAAATCAATTTTTTTTTTTTTTGATTTTTCTATTTTTTGTGTAGTGTATTTTAAAATCAACTTTTACTTCCATGCTGGACTGGGAGCGAAAGAAAAACATAGAATGTGCCAGCTGCATTTCCTCCCGGGCATGCTGTAAAAACCAGCTAAGGGATCTGAGAGTTTCAGCATATTGCAATTTAGGCGATGGGCTGACAACCTGTCACTTCAGCAATATACCAACAAATCAATCTTAAACAACCCTCAAAACATTGTCAGACGTGGCGGAACAACATTTGTTTAGGTCGTTTACGCTCTGCCTACCCCATTAGGGATAAAGGCGTGATAATGTGTATGTATGTATATATCTTGAAAAAAATCTCTTTTCTTCAATTGATTGTAAAAAGTCACTTGGTTGTCTTTGAAACTGCTCATGCATGGAACTGTATTCTACTGCTTTTCCTGACTTGTACAATATATTTTTAGATAAGCCTGTAAAAGTGAATTTTTGTTTAATTTTTAATTTTAGTTTGTGGTATCAATGTTTATTACCAGTATTATTTAGTACAAACTTTATTCAGTTAAAGAAATCATGAAAACATTTACATTATTACATATAATCACGCTTTTACTACAACTTTACAACAACGCTCTACCCAAAGGTTGTCTGGAAGAGATCGCTTCCAGCGATAAGACCGCCTTTGTGCACATTAATTTAAGTTTATTTTTGTATTTCTTGTTTTTTGTGTACAATAAAGTGTTTTTACTTACTTACTTACTTTTATCCCTAATGGGGTAGGCAGAGTGTAAACAATATAAACAAAGGTTGTTCCGCCATGTCTAACATAGTTTTGAGGGATATTGAAGATAGATTTGTAGGTATATTGCTGTAGTGACAGGTTGTCAGCCCATTGCCTAAATTGCAATATATTGAAACCCTTGGATCCCTTAGCTGGTTTTAACAGCATGCCTGGGAGGAAATACAGCTAGCACATTCTATGATTTTCTTCCACTCCCAGTCCAGCATGGAAGAATCTACATTATGTTAGGATTTTATCGTACTAACTTACAACTTGATAGGAAATCTTAGAATTTTTGAATGACCAAATTGATAAGGGATATAAATTGCACAATATTGTGCTCTAGGTATTTCCAACTTAAAAAAAAGTTTTAACTATAAGATATGACAACATAATGAAATAGTAGTTTTAGTCATTTAACTAACCACTTTCCTACACTTATAATTTATTTTTGAAATGTGTTTTTGAATAAAAGACATGAAACTTTGTTTACCTTTATTCTAAAACTGAATTGTGATGACTTAAACATAAAAACTTTACTATTGCAAGGCCTTTATTCTAAATATTCTTTAAAATTCCAATATGATTAAAACTTGTACTTTTTCATACTCTGTATGTAACAAGCAATTACTTTCAGATAAAGAAGGAAAAGCTCTCCATCTAAGTTATGAAGACCGTCTCAAACTGGTTGCATATACACAACAGACTGCCCACGGGCCATTAGATCCCAACTCTGCTTCGCCGTTGGGAGTGCTCGATGTCATTGGTAGAGACCGGCGGGCCGCATGGCAGGCTCTCGGACAAATGTCACAAATACAGGCCATGGCTGGATTCATACATACTTTAGACAGGTAAGGAGTCTAAGTAACCGTCAAAACTTTGTCAGATGTGGCGAAACGACCTTTATTTAGGTCGTTTACGCTCTGCCTACTCCATTGGTGGAGACCGGCGGGCTGCATGGCAGGCGCTCGGACAAATGTCACAGATACAGGCCATGGCTGGATTCATACATACTTTAGACAGGTAAGGTGTCTAAATAACCCTCAAAACTTTGTCAGACGTGGCTAAACGACCTTTATTTAGGTCGTTTACGCTCTGCCTATTCCATTTGGGATCAAGGCGTGATTATATGTATGTATGTAAGGAGCCTATCAACAGACAGCTCACTGGCCTCTAGATCCCAACTCTGCTCCTCCATTAGGATTAGTAGATGTCGTTTGAAGAGACCAGCGGGCCGCATGCCAGGCGTTCAGACATATGTCATAGATACAGGCCATGGCTGGATTCGTACATACTTTAGACAGGTACAGAGTTAAATTATAGATTTCAACTGGTAAAGCTATGGCTATATATAAATAATGCTTATCACAAAATTTCAAAAACTATGGTTTTATACTTTAATAATAAATCAAGCTGGATTTACCTAATTAATTTTAATTTATTTACAGGTTATGCCCTTTATTCAAGCCATACTTAGAAGCAATTCACAAGGACCTCGAAGCAAAGCAACAATTGGAGTAAGTATTTTTTTTTATCAAGTGCTGTTTATTTTTATAAATACAAATATTTCCCTACAGCCATGATTTGCGTTATTTATTATTATTTATTTAGGAACCTGTGGTGTCCCACTGCAGGGCAAAGGCCTCTCTCCCTTCCTTCCATTTCTCTCGATCTAGTGCCAATTCTCTCCATACATACATACATATAATCACGCCTTTATCCCTAATGGGGTAGGAAGAGCGTAAACGACATAAACAAAGGTTGTTCCGCCACGTCTGACAAAGATTTGAGGGTCATTTAAGGTAGATTTCTAGTTACATTGCTGTAGTGACAGGTTGTCAGCCCATCGCCTAAATTGCAAAATACTGAAATCCTCGGATCCCTTAGCTGGTTTTATCAGCATACTTGGGATTCCTCCCGTGCATGCAGCTGGCACATTCTAAGTTTTTCTCTTGCTCCCAGTCCAGCATGGAAGAATTCTCTCCATTTCGTAAGATATGTGTCTAGTTCGTCTCGCCACCTCTTTCGGGGTCGTCCACGTCTTCTCCTAGCATTGGTGGGCTGCCATTCGGTAGTTCTTCTAGCCCATAGTTCGTTTGGCATACGAGTGACGTGGCCGGCCCAATCCCACTTTAAGTAGGCGGCCTTCTGAGCTACATCTACATTTTTTGTTTGGGAACGCAGCACTGAGTTCTAAGTATGCTGCATTCCATTTAATAGAAAAAAATAATTATCTTCATTACAAGCATATTTACTTTAAATATTTGTTTCTATTCTTGTTTTTGTCTATTTCCAATGACTTGACCTGTTCAGTTACCAAGTGACTGCCGGATACATCTGATAGGGCAATCAGCATCATCATTTGCTTGCCCTTATCCCATCTATTTGTGGGTTCAGTTACCAAGTGACTGCCGGATACATCTGATAGGGCAATCAGCATCATCATTTGCTTGCCCTTATCCCATCTATTTGTGGGTTCAGTTACCAAGTGACTGCCGGATACATCTGATAGGGCAATCAGCATCATCATTTGCTTGCCCTTATCCCATCTATTTGTGGGTTCAGTTACCAAGTGACTGCCGGATACATCTGATAGGGCAATCAGCATCATCATTTGCTTGCCCTTATCCCATCTATTTGTGGGTTCAGTTACCAAGTGACTGCCGGATACATCTGATAGGGCAATCAGCATCATCATTTGCTTGCCCTTATCCCATCTATTTGTGGGTTCAGTTACCAAGTGACTGCCGGATACATCTGATAGGGCAATCAGCATCATCATTTGCTTGCCCTTATCCCATCTATTTGTGGGTTCAGTTACCAAGTGACTGCCGGATACATCTGATAGGGCAATCAGCATCATCATTTGCTTGCCCTTATCCCATCTATTTGTGGGTTCAGTTACCAAGTGACTGCCGGATACATCTGATAGGGCAATCAGCATCATCATTTGCTTGCCCTTATCCCATCTATTTGTGGGTTCAGTTACCAAGTGACTGCCGGATACATCTGATAGGGCAATCAGCATCATCATTTGCTTGCCCTTATCCCATCTATTTGTGGGTTCAGTTACCAAGTGACTGCCGGATACATCTGATAGGGCAATCAGCATCATCATTTGCTTGCCCTTATCCCATCTATTTGTGGGTTCAGTTACCAACTGACTGTCGAATACATCTGATAGGGCAATCAGCATCATCATTTGCTTGCCCTTATCCCATCTATTTGTGGGTTCAGTTACCAAGTGACTGCCGGATACATCTGATAGGGCAATCAGCATCATCATTTGCTTGCCCTTATCCCATCTATTTGTGGGTTCAGTTACCAAGTGACTGCCGGATACATCTGATAGGGCAATCAGCATCATCATTTGCTTGCCCTTATCCCATCTTTTTGTGGGTTCAGTTACCAAGTGACTGCCGGATACATCTGATAGGGCAATCAGCATCATCATTTGCTTGCCCTTATCCCATCTATTTGTGGGTTCAGTTACCAAGTGACTGCCGGATACTTCTGATAGGGCAATCAGCATCATCATTTGCTTGCCCTTATCCCATCTATTTGTGGGTTCAGTTACCAAGTGACTGCCGGATACATCTGATAGGGCAATCAGCATCATCATTTGCTTGCCCTTATCCCATCTATTTGTGGGTTCAGTTACCAAGTGACTGCCGGATACATCTGATAGGGCAATCAGCATCATCATTTGCTTGCCCTTATCCCATCTATTTGTGGGTTCAGTTACCAAGTGACTGCCGGATACATCTGATAGGGCAATCAGCATCATCATTTGCTTGCCCTTATCCCATCTATTTGTGGGTTCAGTTACCAAGTGACTGCCGGATACATCTGATAGGGCAATCAGCATCATCATTTGCTTGCCCTTATCCCATCTATTTGTGGGTTCAGTTACCAAGTGACTGCCGGATACATCTGATAGGGCAATCAGCATCATCATTTGCTTGCCCTTATCCCATCTATTTGTGGGTTCAGTTACCAAGTGACTGCCGGATACATCTGATAGGGCAATCAGCATCATCATTTGCTTGCCCTTATCCCATCTATTTGTGGGTTCAGTTACCAACTGACTGTCGAATACATCTGACAGGGCAATTATCATCATCATTCGCTTGCCCTTATCCCATCTATTTGTGGGTTCAGTTACCAACTGACTGTTGAATACATCTGATAGGGCAATTATCATCATCATTCGCTTGCCCTTATCCCATCTATTTGTGGGTTCAGTTACCAACTGACTGTCGAATATATCTGATAGGGCAATTATCATTATCATTCGCTTGCCCTTATCCCATCTATTTGTGGGTTCAGTTACCAACTGACTGTCGAATATATCTGATAGGGCAATTATCATTATCATTCGCTTGCCCTTATCCCATCTATTTGTGGGTTCAGTTACCAACTGACTGTCGAATATATCTGATAGGGCAATTATCATTATCATTCGCTTGCCCTTATCCCATCTATTTGTGGGTTCAGTTACCAACTGACTGTTGAATACATCTGATAGGGCAATTATCATCATCATTCGCTTGCCCTTATCCCATCTATTTGTGGGTTCAGTTACCAACTGACTGTCGAATATATCTGATAGGGCAATTATCATTATCATTCGCTTGCCCTTATCCCATCTATTTGTGGGTTCAGTTACCAACTGACTGTTGAATACATCTGATAGGGCAATTATCATCATCATTCGCTTGCCCTTATCCCATCTATTTGTGGGTTCAGTTACCAACTGACTGTCGAATATATCTGATAGGGCAATTATCATTATCATTCGCTTGCCCTTATCCCATCTATTTGTGGGTTCAGTTACCAACTGACTGTTGAATACATCTGATAGGGCAATTATCATCATCATTCGCTTGCCCTTATCCCATCTATTTGTGGGTTCAGTTACCAACTGACTGTTGAATACATCTGATAGGGCAATCAGCATCATCATTCGCTTGCCCTTATCCCATCTATTTGTGGGTTCAGTTACCAACTGACTGTCGAATATATCTGATAGGGCAATTATCATTATCATTCGCTTGCCTTCGATTCATTATCCCACCTATTTGGGGTCGGCGCAGTCAGCGCAAAACTCACACCTGTTTTAGACATATCACCTTTCACACAGTCCATCCATCTTTTCCTTGGTCGTCCTCTCCCAACATATCCATCCACATTCAAATTCATTACCCTTTTGCCTACATGACTTTCATACATACATATAATCATTCCTTTATCCCTAATGGGGTAGGCAGAGCGTAAACGACCTAGACAAAAGTCATTCCGCCACGTCTAACAAAGTTTTGAAGGTTATTTATGATAGATTTGTAGGTATATGCTGTAGTCACAGGTTGTCAGCCCATCGACTAAATTGCATTATACAGAAACTCTTGAATCCCTTAGCTGGTATTTACAGAATGCCCGGGAGGAAATGCTGTTAGTACATTCTAGGTTTTCCTCGCTCCCAGTCCAGCATGGAAGAAAAATCAATCAATATTGAACTTGTTTCCAGGGCTAAGAGAGAAATGGAGGAACGCGCGCGGCGAGAGTTACAGGAGCGAGTGATATTGGAGAAGCAGAAACAACTTAATGATAACAATTCTGAAGAGTCTCAAGTGTAAGTGTCGAAGCTATTTTGTTGTCTGGGGCATTCCACGAAAATGTCGGGTACGTTACGCCGTTTTTTCATGTTTTTTTGAAGTGTCTCATGAATTACGTATTTCTGTTGCAGTCAAAGAATAAAAGACGCGTTGAACGCACAGACGTACACCCAGTTCTGTGCGTACGCGCAGCAGCAGTTCCCCGGCAACTTCGAGCAGCAGGCCGTGCTTGTGAGACAACTGCAGGATCAACATTATCACCAGTATATACAACAACTAGCTATAGGTAAGGCTATTATTATGGAGCCCGATGGTGTAGTGGATAGGGCCGCTGCCTCCTGAGCGGGAGGTCGTGGTTCGAACCCCACCACGCACCAATGTGTTTTTCGGTTTTCGAATTTCATATGAACGTTTATTCGGCGCTTTTTCCGTGCTTCGGAAGGCACGTTAAACCGTTGGTCCCGGTTAATATCGTTTAATACCGTAGATATTAGTCGTTAAGCCATATCAGAGGCCAGTGCTAAGTATTGGCGACTTGAAAGCTCTTGACCTAATCTAGGATTGGGTCTGGTTTCCCTTCTGGGTTGCGGAGGTCAGATGGCAGTCGCTCTGTATTAAAACCAGTACCCTCGTTTAATCCCCTAGATTAGGTAGCCGACCCCGTGAGATACGGGATAAGGCTAGGGAGATGATGTTTTCACCCAACATTTTTTTTTTTTTTGTATTTAGTGGAAAGCATTTTTAATTGTGACAATATGACGTTACTTACTTAACTTTCGTTTTTTTCTGCAGTAAAAGGTATTTGGAAAATACTCTTTGCCATACACGTCTCCAAAATATTAGTTACCGGGTGTAAGGGACAGCGTCCCACAAACTGATAGGGGTTGCTCAGTCAACTATACTGAACAACGTTCACCAGGAAATTCTATCAGGAGATAAAAGAAAAATACTTTCCCATACGAAATTACATCGATCAGACAGTTTGTATGGAGAAGCATTTAAAAAAAAAACATACATACATACATAAAATCACGCCCTTATCCCTTACGGGGTAGGCAGAGCGTAAAACGCCTCCTAAAAGGCGCTTTCGCCACGTCTGACATAAATTGAGGGCAATTTTAGATTGTAATGTGTATTGCTGTAGTGACAGGCTGTCAGCCCATCGCCTAAATTACAATACACTGTAACCCTCGAATTTCGAATCCCATTTGCTGACTTCTACAGCATGCCCGGGACTGGGAGGAAGGACAACTGGAACATTCTATGTTTTTCTTTCTCTCCCAGTCCAGTATGGAAGATATAAAAAATAGATATATAAAAATAGATTTAAAAAAAAAACTAAAAGAATTTCCTGGTGATAGTTGTTTAGTTTTGTTTTTCGAGAGCCCGATGGTGTAGGAGAGCCCGATGGTGTAGTGGATAGGGCCGCTGCCTCCTGAGCGGGAGGTCGTGGTTCGAACCCCACCACGTACCAATGTGTTTTTCGATTTTCGAATTTCATATGTACGTTTATTCGGCGCTTTTTCCGTGCTTCGGAAGGCACGTTAAGCCGTTGGTCCCGGTTAATATCGTTTAATACCGTAGATATTAGTCGTTAAGCCATATCAGAGGCCAGTGCTAAGCATTGGCGGCTTGAAAACTCTGACCTAATCTAGGATTGGGTCTGGTTTCCCTTCTGGGTTGTGGAGGTCAGATGGCAGTCGCTCTGTGTAAAAACCAGTACCCTCGTTCAATCCCCTAGATTAGGTAGCCGACCCCGTGATATACGGGATAAGGCTAGGGAGATGATGAGTTGTTTAGTTTTGTTGACTGGGTAACTCCCATCAGTTTGCGGGACGCTGTCCCTTACACCCCGTATTCTATCTACCGTCCTTCCAAATACGTTGTTTATGTTTAGGCAGGAAAACAATCTTACTCACAGACAGACAAAATCGCTTCCGCATTTAATAATTGTATGGATGTATATTTTTTCAGAATATAGAATGTTCCAGCTGCCCTTCCTTCCGGGCATGCTGTAGAAGCCAGCGAAAGGGATACGAGTGTATTGTAATTTTGGCGATGTTGCTGATAACCTGTCACTACAGCAATACACGTTACATTCTAAAATTGCCCTCAATATTTGTCAATTAAGGCGAAAGCGCCTTGGTGTTTTACGCTCTGATTACCCCGTAAGGTTTAAAAGCGTGATTTTAATATGTATGGATGTTAACCCATTGTGTAGGTTGGCCTATTTGGAGAGTAATGAAATGAACAAATGCTGAATTAATACTACTGATTTATTATTAATACACGAACATATATAATTACATACATACATACATACATATAATCACACCTTTATCCCTAATGGGGTAGGCAGAGCGTAAATGACCCAAACAAAGGTCGTTCCGCCACGTCTGACAAAGTTTTGAGGGTTATTTAAGATAGATTTGTAAGTATATTGCTGTAGTGACAGGTTGTCAGCCCATCGCCTAAATTACAATATACTGAAACCCTCGGATCCCTTAGCTGGTTTTTACAGCATGCCCGGGAGGAAATGCAGCTGGCACATTCTATGTTTTTCTCTCGCTCCCAGGCCAGCATGTAATTACATAGGTAAAGTAAAAGTGCTTACTTACGCTACTCTACCTACACTACACCATTATTACGTCTCTTACAGACCAGCGACTAGCCAACTGCAATATTACTGGTGAAGAAGATACGGACATCTCAGATACCAAGCCTTTGGATATTCAAGAAAAAGTTGAGAAAGATTGTAACCTCAATGATACCAATATCACTACTGAAATTGTTGATAACGACAAGTAAGTAAAGAATACACTCTATTTTATTAGTTATCAGCGACCCGCCCCGGCTTCGCACGGAAATTATCAGTGTTTCTCTACTATATTATGCATATATTATACATATAAACCTTCCTCTTGAATCACTATCCATTAAAAAAAACCGCATCAAAATCCGTTGCGTATTTTTAAAGATTTATGCATACATAGGGATATAGGGACAGAGAAAGCGACTTTGTTTTATACACGTACTATGTAGTGATATTGTACTTTAAGCACTTTTTAGAAAATTATTTGATGGTTTGTCAATTCATTGACTGCAATTTGTTTGGTTCGCTTTAGATCAATTTTGTAAGTTTTGGTTTGGTCACTTTCATACTATGTGCCTCTGTGATACCAGGGTTCATTATCGATATAGGTTTCCGAGTACGACTAACGTACCCGCGATATGAAGTCAAACAGACTAAACTTCGTTTTTTTAGCATTAGAAATTATGTATTATGTTTATTTACGAGTAGCATGAGACCGGAGAGAGGCCTTTGCCCAGCAGTGGGACACTATCGGCTAAATAAGATAAGATAAGAAATTATGTAAACAAAGAAGCAGGGCTAGTGACCATAAAAATCAGCTGACCTAATTTTATCAAGTTTTCATCTCATAGGCACAAAATTCAAGGGGTTATCCATGTAAAATATATAAAAACTGGCCAAGAGTGAAATGAATAAATTAATGTTCCTAGACGGACTACGGAAATTCAAAAATCATTCGATAGAAAGGTACATTGAGTTGAACAAGAGAAGACAGTGAAAAACTCCAACGTTCCGTTCCATGTTTACAACCTCTGCTTCTTTAGGTCTTTTACAGTACACACTTTTCAAGATGATACTTTAATAGTATTTTTATCTACTCTCATATAGTAATGTTCGAATTATAAACTTCTAAACGAATTTATAATAGCATACTTTTTAAACAAAATGATGAAAAAATTTAAAAGTTTACTTTGCGTTGCATCTTAGTTTACTTTTCATTGCACTTGCCCTAGCAAGTTCTAACAAAGATGCAACGAAAAGTAAAATTTATTTGCTGGAAGCAAGGAAAGATAAAAATCACACAGTAAATACCAAAAAATCCCGATTCCAAGCCAAAAAACTGTAAAATTATAATAATCTATGGTAACGGCGCATGCGCGGTGACGGTTTTCCTGCGCGCTTAATTTTGCCGCCATTTTCTACGGTGAAAGGTTTTTATTTTTTGTTTATCGCGCAACTCAAGGAAGAATTAATTGACTGTTTGCTAAAAATGTGCGACTCTAGTGACTCTAGTGAGGAATATATTAATACTCCACCGGATATTTTAGATGCCGCTACGGAAATTACCAATAATTTATTGCCCGCCAAGTCAAGAAAACTGTACGAGAAATGCAACTAAGAATTCAGGCTATGGAAAATGCAAAAAAATGCGTATGAGATGTGTATGAGAGTAGATAAAATAGTGTATGCAACTGCACATAACTAGGTATTACAATGCAATGAATATATATGAATATATGAATAATATATGAAACTCGCTTCGCTAGTTTCACAAACCACACTCGCATTGTAATACCCTTCATTATGCAACAGTTGCATAAACTACTATTTTAGTCTTATTTCGTTGTTCTATTTAATAATAATAATAAATAATTTTATTTCAGGCAATATTTACATTAGTAGATGTTAAATAATATAAACAGATATGCCCATAGAATATGTACCTTACAGACTAACATACATATTTATAAATACTTAAATACAACTTCGACGTATGGACGTTTAAAATCATTATAATTTATCATAAAGTTTTTGAATAAAACGTCTCACTGATGTAAATGATTTTTTTACTAAAATAAAAAAATAAAAAGTTATTGAAAAAAATAATTTGCTATTATTTCACATAATTTTCGCTTGCCGCAAAGTAACATATACGATAAATAGCCTATATTTTTTTCTTTGCAATGCTAAATAAAACGAAGTATGAAATCCTGTCATTGGTGTCTGTTGTGTTGCCAGATCCATGCAGACATCCGTGAAGACGGACATCACGACTACAGACTACGCAGACGAGTCGAGGGGGGAGGAGTCTGACGGGGACGCGGAGGGGGACGGGGAGGATGGTCAGTGGACAGTTTTACAATAATTTAGAAGTTTTTTTAACTGCCTCCGTGGTCTAGTGGCTAGTGCCATGGACTCCCGATCCGGAGGTCCTGGGTTCGATTCTCAGGGGGGAAAACACAAAGTTGATATTTGAGAATTTATCACTTTGTGAATTTTTCCCCAGTTTGAGTAGGACATTGCAGGCTGAATCACCTGATTGTCCGAAAAGAAAAAGATTTCGTGCTTCGGAGGGTACGTTAAGCCGTCGGTCCCGGTCGCCGTCTTTGATAGTGGTCGTTACATAAAACCATGTCAGAGGCCTGATAGTTGTGCTACAAGGCGGTTTAAAAAGTCTGACACCAGGGTTCATCGAGTCCGTAGACTCGATAGCCACTCGACAGAAGAAGAAGTTTTTTTGCATTGAAAGTGCTATCATGTTTCATAATTATGAAAAGTAAGGAATTAAAATCTCGCCGCGAGTAGGATTTGAACCTACAACCTAAGAATACCGTTCCATCGCTCTGCCAACTGAGCTATCGAGGGAGGTAGTCAGCACAGCGAGATTCAGTCAGTAGAGCGATAGAATGGAACGGCATTCCGAGGGTTGCTGGTTCAAAGCCTGCTAAATGGCTGTTTCTTAGATCTTCTTTTAAGAATAATATTAAAAACTAAAACAATTTTTCCTCTTTCAGACATATTCCCACCCATAGACGAAGCTAGAATGTGGACGTCAGCTGACATGGGAAACTTTAAAGAAACAGCGGCGGCCAGCGGCGGGAAGCTGACCGTGGGGCACGGGGAGACCGTCACAGTGAGGGTCCCCACGCATCCGCGCGCGAGGTCGCTGTGCTGGGAGTTCGCTACTGACCATTATGATATAGGTGAGGGAGGCACGGGAGACAGCGGCGGGAAGCTGACCGTGGGGCACGGGGAGACCGTCACAGTGAGGGTCCCCACGCATCCGCGCGCGAGGTCGCTGTGCTGGGAGTTCGCTACTGACCATTATGATATAGGTGAGGGAGGCACGGGAGACAGCGGCGGGAAGCTGACCGTGGGGCACGGGGAGACCGTCACAGTGAGGGTCCCCACGCATCCGCGCGCGAGGTCGCTGTGCTGGGAGTTCGCTACTGACCATTATGATATAGGTGAGGGAGGCACGGGAGACAGCGGCGGGAAGCTGACCGTGGGGCACGGGGAGACCGTCACAGTGAGGGTCCCCACGCATCCGCGCGCGAGGTCGCTGTGCTGGGAGTTCGCTACTGACCATTATGATATAGGTGAGGGAGGCACGGGAGACAGCGGCGGGAAGCTGACCGTGGGGCACGGGGAGACCGTCACAGTGAGGGTCCCCACGCATCCGGGCGCGAGGTCGCTGTGCTGGGAGTTCGCTACTGACCATTATGATATAGGTGAGGGAGGCACGGGAGACAGCGGCGGGAAGCTGACCGTGGGGCACGGGGAGACCGTCACAGTGAGGGTCCCCACGCATCCGGGCGCGAGGTCGCTGTGCTGGGAGTTCGCTACTGACCATTATGATATAGGTGAGGGAGGCACGGGAGACAGCGGCGGGAAGCTGACCGTGGGGCACGGGGAGACCGTCACAGTGAGGGTCCCCACGCATCCGCGCGCGAGGTCGCTGTGCTGGGAGTTCGCTACTGACCATTATGATATAGGTGAGGGAGGCACGGGAGACAGCGGCGGGAAGCTGACCGTGGGGCACGGGGAGACCGTCACAGTGAGGGTCCCCACGCATCCGGGCGCGAGGTCGCTGTGCTGGGAGTTCGCTACTGACCATTATGATATAGGTGAGGGAGGCACGGGAGACAGCGGCGGGAAGCTGACCGTGGGGCACGGGGAGACCGTCACAGTGAGGGTCCCCACGCATCCGGGCGCGAGGTCGCTGTGCTGGGAGTTCGCTACTGACCATTATGATATAGGTGAGGGAGGCACGGGAGACAGCGGCGGGAAGCTGACCGTGGGGCACGGGGAGACCGTCACAGTGAGGGTCCCCACGCATCCGGGCGCGAGGTCGCTGTGCTGGGAGTTCGCTACTGACCATTATGATATAGGTGAGGGAGGCACGGGAGGGATGGGAAAAACGGCAGGGACGGTGGCGACGGGAAGGTTGGAGTGATAGATGGGACGGATAGCGCGGGAGGAATGGAAGGGGCTAGAGGGACTGAAGAAGAGGTATATTGAGGCCGCTGGCACATTCTATGTTTTTCTCTCGCTCCCAGTCCAGCATGGAAGTAAGTGCGACTCTAAGTATGGTTAAATGGCGCGGGAGGGATGGAATGGATGGTTAACTTGTAGAAGCGTGAGGAATAAACGGGCGTCTGCCGAGTCTACTTTTATAATAGATCTATTTTATTTGCATGCTAAACTGGGAGCGAGAGAAAAACAGAATGTGCCAGCTGCATCTCCTTCCGGGCATGCTGTAAAAACCAGCTAAGGGATCCGAGGGTTTCTGTATATTGCAATTTAGGCAACAGGCTGACAACCTGTCACTACAGCAATATACCTACAAATCTATCTTAAACAACCCACAAAACTTTGTCAGACGTGGCGGAACTACCTTTGTTTAGGTCGTGTACGCTCTGCCTACCCCATTAGGGATAAAGGCGTGATTATATGTATGTATGTATGTATTTTATTTGCAGGTTTCGGTCTGTACTTCGAGTGGAGTAAACCCGCGTCCACAGAAGTGACCATCCACGTGTCAGAGAGCGACGATGAAGATGTCGACGAGGACGATGGATACGGCGACGAAGGTGAGATTTACTTTTATAAAGTTAAAGATTATACTTATAAAGATTACTTATTACTATGTTTTAGAAATACAGGCAAACTGTTGGTTTGCTTAGACAACGAATACGAACGACTTTTATAGAGAAAGTTTACTAGGAAACGTAATTTATGTTTAACTCCCCCGGAAAAATTGTCCGGTCGAAGTGGTAATTTTATTTGAGGAAGTCTACTTCTTTTTCATTGTACGATCTGAACACTCAATCGCACATCTTGCTAGTCAGCATATTATACACACTGTTAAATCAGTGTATTCTATACCGCCATAGCGTGTACTTGCGTCACATTAAATTTCTCCAATTTCATATCATACATACATACATACATACATAAAATTACGCCTTTATCCCTTACGGGATAGGCAAAGCGTTAAACGCCTCGTAGAAGGCGTTTTCGCCACGCCTGACAAAAATTGAGGGCAATTTTAGATTGTAATATGTATTGCTATAGTGACAGGTTGTCAGCCCATCGCCTAAATTACAATACACTGTAACCCTCATGCTCCTTTCGCTGACTTTCATATCAGTTTATCATTTATCTTCTGGACTCTATCAAAACCATCAAGACACTATCAGACAGTCGTGTGGTACGAGAACACCGTACATTCATTTTCCAGAAGAATTGCAAATGCTTTGTAAAAGTTGTCCAGTTTCGTTGTCTGAGCAATCCCCGTATCGGTATGCGTACTAAAAAAATATCCAGTATAGTGTTTTGCGCTTGTACATACATACATATAATCACGCCTTTATCCCTAATTAGGTAGGCAGAACGTAAACGACCTAAAAAGAGATCGTTCCGCCACGTCTGACAAAATTTTGAGGGTTATTACAGATATCTTAGGTATATTGCTGTAGTGACAGGTTGTCAGCTCATCGCCTAAATTACAATATACTGAAACCCTTACTCCCTTAGCTGGTTTTTACAGGAAATGCAGCTGGCACATTCTATGTTTTTCTCTCGCTCCCAGGCCAGCATGGAAGTAGCTTGCGCTTGTCCTATATCAGTCCTATATTGTTGCAGAGATACGCGTGACCAGCGAGGAGGATCCGGAGCTCGGCCCCGCGGCGGGCGAGAGGCGCGCGCTACAACAACACAACAAACCTCCTCTTAGCGCCGTCGTGCCCATCTATAGACGAGATTGCCACACTGAGGTACGTGACACATTCAGTAACAGAGATACGAGTGACCAATGAGCAGGATCCGGGGCTCAGCCGCTACAACAACACAACAAACCTCCTCTTAGCGCCGTCGTGCCCATCTATAGACGAGATTGCCACACTGAGGTACGTGACACATTCAGTAACAGAGATACGAGTGACCAATGAGCAGGATCCGGAGCTCAGCCGCTACAACAACACAACAAACCTCTTCTTAGCGCCGTCGTGCCCATCTATAGACAAGATTGCCACACTGAGGTACGTGACACATTCAGTAACTGAGACACGAGTGACCAATGAGCAGGATCCGGAGCTCAGCCGCTACAACAACACAACAAACCTCCTCTTAGCGCCGTCGTGCCCATCTATAGACGAGATTGCCACACTGAGGTACGTGACACATTCAGTAACAGAGATACGAGTGACCAATGAGCAGGATCCGGAGCTCAGCCGCTACAACAACACAACAAACCTCCTCTTAGCGCCGTCGTGCCCATCTATAGACGAGATTGCCACTCTGAGGTACGTGACACATTCAGTAACAGAGATACGAGTGACCAATGAGCAGGATCCGGAGCTCAGCCGCTACAACAACACAACAAACCTCCTCTTAGCGCCGTCGTGCCCATCTATAGACGAGATTGCCACACTGAGGTACGTGACACATTCAGTAACTGAGATACGAGTGACCAATGAGCAGGATCTGGAGCTCAGCCGCTACAATAACACAACAAACCTCCTCTTAGCGCCGTCGTGCCCATCTATAGACGAGATTGCCACACTGAGGTACGTGACACATTCAGTAACAGAGATACGAGTGACCAATGAGCAGGATCCGGAGCTCAGCCGCTACAACAACACAACAAACCTCCTCTTAGCGCCGTCGTGCCCATCTATAGACGAGATTGCCACACTGAGGTACGTGACACATTCAGTAACTGAGATACGAGTGACCAATGAGCAGGATCCGGAGCTCAGCCGCTACAATAACACAACAAACCTCCTCTTAGCGCCGTCGTGCCCATCTATAGACGAGATTGCCACACTGAGGTACGTGACACATTCAGTAACAGAGATACGAGTGACCAATGAGCAGGATCCGGAGCTCAGCCGCTACAACAACACAACAAACCTCCTCTTAGCGCCGTCGTGCCCATCTATAGACGAGATTGCCACACTGAGGTACGTGACACATTCAGTAACTGAGATACGAGTGACCAATGAGCAGGATCCGGAGCTCAGCCGCTACAATAACACAACAAACCTCCTCTTAGCGCCGTCGTGCCCATCTATAGACGAGATTGCCACACTGAGGTACGTGACACATTCAGTAACAGAGATACGAGTGACCAATGAGCAGGGTCCGGGGCTCAGCCGCTACAACAACACAACAAACCTCCTCTTAGCGCCGTCGTGCTTAACGTTTTTTGAAAAACAACGTACATTTAACAGACTGTAAAAATAAAACAAAGAACAGGCATAAACATAAGAAAAATAAAAAGAATGTGCCTACATATTAGGGTCGATGAGGAATAATGCGGATGATCCGTAATTTTTACGTATCCTCATCCGCTATCCGTATTATCATAACATAAAGTCAAGTAACGTAAAGAAAAAAAGAAAATATTATATTTCTTCCATGCTGGCCTGGAAGCAAGAGAAAAACATAGAATGTACCACCTGCATTTCTTCCCGGGCATGCTGTAAAAACCATCGAAAGGATTCGAGGGTTTCAGTATATTGCAATTATATGTATGTATGTAGAAATAAAACAAAGAACAGGCATAAACAAAAGAAAACTTAAAAAAATATGTGCCTACATATTGTTGCATGTGTTCTGAAGCAATGCAGAGGGTCAAAACACAGTGTACCTATTGCTCATAAAGATAATGCTTTCAGCTTTGATCGTCCCGTTCTTTCACTTCGTTTGCTCATTCTCATTTTTGCCGTTTAGTCGTCTCGTTCTTTCATTTCGTTTACATATATATGGATACAAATACAAATCACTTTATTTCCACAAAACACATTACAAAAAATAAAAACACACAATCAAGAATAACATAACAAACAGGACAGGTAGGCATATAGATATTTAACAGAAGTGGAAAAAGGTGTGGACACAGCTTGGCTGTTTTTAAGTCCACCCTACGTCAGGTGTACAGAAGAGGATAGAAATGAAATAGCACAGAACAACTTAAACTACAATTTGACAAATCTTTCTGAATCTGAATCAGAATCAGAACATTAGGCACATATAGCGTTTATTTATGAGCAATACTAAATATTGAAGTAATTTGAACTTAGAAACAAAAAAAAAATAGTAACAGTAATAGGCACATTTTTCAAAACTAAAGGTAAAGGTAAGAAATTTTAATATTGTATAATATAATACCGTATAATATATGCCGTTTATCGGCCCGTTCTTTCACTTCGTTTACTCATTCTCATTTATGCCGTTTAGCGTACCGTTCTTTCATTTCTTTTACTTATTCTCATGTATGCCGTTTATAATCCCGTTCTTTCATTCCTTTTATTTTTTCTCATTTATGCCGTGTATCATCCCGTTCTTTCATTTCGTTTACTCATTCTATTTATTTATTCAGTTCATTTGTTCCGTTAATTTAATTAATTTATTCGTTCCGTTCATTTATTTCGTTTATTCGTTCCGTTCATTTATTTCGTTTATTTGTTCCGTTCATTTATTTCGTTTATTCGTTCCGCAATTCAATTCGTTTACTTGTTCTGTTAATTTAATTTCACTCGTTTATTCAATGCGATCTTATCATTCATTTAGTTTGGTAGCTATACGATTACTCAGTTGCTTTAAAAATATGGATGGCTACATATCATAAATGTTTATTGTCAAGAATATTCAAACTAATTAGTTCAGGTTACGGCCTATTTCGCACCTTATGTAACATAATTTTAAAGTAAATAATATAAGATGTAACATAAGATAATAAAACATAAGATAAGATGTAACATAATTAAATAAGAAAAGAAGAATTATATCTCAAACTCTCATTATTTTGACCTATTTTTTTAGGTCATTGACGCTCTGCCTACCCATTAGGGATAAAGACGTGATTATACAGCATCCCACAAACTGATAGGGGTTGCTCAGTCAACGAAACTGAACAACTGTCACCAGGAATTTCTTTCAGGAGATAAAACAAAGAAATTGAACTTCCCATATAAAAGTACCACCTCGTTCAGACAATTTGTATGGAATACTAAAATATTTATTTTTTACTTCATGAAATGCTGATAGTTGTTCAGTGTTGTTGACTGACCAACCCCTATTAGTTTGCGGGACGCTGTCCCTTACACGCCGTATGTATGTAGATGAAGAAGGAAGGTACGGTAAGTAAATGCATTGTTTTGACTACAACACAGCCCTTATTTCCAGGTTTACGCTGGATCTCACACGTACCCCGGCGAGGGAGTATATTTACTCAAATTTGATAATACCTACAGCTTGTGGCGATCCAAAACACTGTATTATAAAGTATATTATACACAGTAAGGATTTAATTGTAGATAAATGTGGTTTTTATCAGTTTTATGGGGCCGTTTATACTGCACATCACCACTTGGAAAGAGATCTTGATGTGTTCCAATCGTTGTTGTACAAAGCCACGCTTAGCTGATGTGTAATGTTTATGGCCCTTCACTGTAATATGGTTAGGAAATCGACGAAACAAAAGCTAATAAAATGTGTTAAATTATTTATTTTATTTTCTAAAATATTTCGCTCTCTGCTCTATCAGGCAAAATAGTCAACTTATTGATTTAAATTTTATATCCAAAAAAAAAAGAAAAAAATAGTGTCGCAAATTATTCCGTTTTATTTCATTCGCCTGAAATGCTTGATGCTTTCTTGTTATACCTTCTAGCTTCTTAACTGCCTTCGTGGTCTAGCGGTCTGAGCCATAGGCTCTCGCCCGGAGGTCCCGGGTTCGAATCCCGGCGGGGGACAATGACTTTGTGTTGTTGTTTCTAGTTTGGTTAGGACATTGCAGGCTGATCACCTGATTGTCCGAAAAGTAAGATCTGGTCTGTCGATGGGCATGTAAATAGTTGGTCCTGCGCCTGATTTCTCTCTGGTCGTGTCAGAGATTGAAAGAATTGAGAGTGCACTTGTGTGTTGCAACAGTTGGGCACTTAAAAACAAGTCCTGCGCAGATGGTTGATCTCTTTGAGATTGGGCGCCGTCACCGAAAATAGGTTGGGAGTACTATTTTTCTAATTAAAAAATGAAAATTGAGAAGTTGAATTAATTAGGATTCTACTCTCAAGAAATGAATCGAGTCATCTTAAATGAGGCATTTCATAAACGTACTTAATTTTTTTTCGTGCACTTAGCCTTAAGCGCACTTTTTCACATGTGTTAAAAAAATGCAGCAACTAAGTCAGAAACTCTATGTAGAAATCTTTAAAACACCTTACACAGGATGTAAGGTAGATACAAGTATGAGGCTTTTCCTTTTTTGAATATGACTGGTTATCAATAAATTATTATTGTGAACTAGTATTTATTTTTTATTAGTTTATTAATAAATAATACCTATCTTCAAACTCCTTCACAATTTTGCTTAGATGCACAAAAATCCTTACTTTATTCATAAATCTAAAAACTAGTTTTATTTGTAAAATGTTTATAAAACAGATGTCTAAAATTATTTATGTTAGTCATTCTAGTTGTTACTACATGTCGGTATTATATAGCATTTATATGTGTAGAGATGTTAGCTGTATGTCATATTTATAATGTGTATTATTTATTGTATGTCTACTTTATGTCTGAACATAATTGCTGGTGATTAGGGTTCGGTGTTGTTGAAAGAAACCAGCTGAACCCTTTTCATTCCTTTTATTGTGTTCCTGAAGCAATTTTCCAAAAAAATACACAGAGCGCGAACAATCTCAAGCCGTGACTCCTGTTTGCAAAAA
Source organism: Scrobipalpa costella (assembly GCA_949820665.1). NCBI lineage: Eukaryota > Metazoa > Arthropoda > Insecta > Lepidoptera > Gelechiidae > Scrobipalpa > Scrobipalpa costella. Next base: position 675,184 of record OX463311.1, read on the forward strand.
CAAAACACAAACATACCGCATAGATATCTCCCTTCCCCTCTCTGCCCGCGGGGGCGGGGGGGGGGGTATGTTTCATGTAATCTTTCAGAGCAGGAGTTCAGGAAACAGGTAGCCACAGACTTAACAGCGTGGTGTTGCCACCATGGATAAAAAACACATGATTTATTTGTCCGGATACATTAATACTAAAACCGTTGGTGACAATAATAATTTATGCGGTCTTATCTTAAATTGATGATATCGAAAGAAACGAATGAACTAAAGAAATCTAGGATTGGGTCTGGTTTCTCTGGGTTGCGGAGGTCAGATGGCAGTCGCTCTGAGTAAAAACCAGTACCCTCGTTCAATTCCCTAGATTTGGTAGCCGCCCCGAGAAATTCGGGAAAACGCTAGGGAGATAAGATGACGAAGATGCCGAAAGAAATCATAACATTTTCTTGTTTTTTAATACGTCTGATAAAAGTTCTGTGAATATGAATTAGTTGAAATAATTGACCGATTCAAGTACGTATTTCCTTTATAAGAGATGCAAACAAAATTAACCATTATTAACAATAGTATGTATGTAAAAATAAAACAAGGGCTGCTAGCTTGTATAATTGAAGTGTTCACATTGAAATATATAGAAATATTTTATAATGTAAAATCCCGCAACAGATTGTGAGGCCTTTGTGATGACTGTGAGAGAAAACGAAACGCATCGGTTCGTCGTTTGTTGACCACTGTTTCGTCTTCATTTCGACTCATCAGATGCGGAAATGTCCGCACAACAACTAAGCTCACAAGAGCGAAGCACTTGCAAACCAACTGTAATACGGAGACTTCCGATGAGTCGAAATGAAGACAAAACAGTGGTCAACAAACGACGAACCGATGCGTTTCTTTTTCTCTCACAGTCATCACAAAGACCAAAGTGCCTTTACAATAGACATTGCATTATCTCGACAGGGATACACGTGGGAAAGGGCAGGACCACTCTGCGGAGATCATGCTTAACAGCTGCTCCTAAAGAGTTGGATTCCATTCCGATCCAAACAAGCTTAGCTTACAAGCGCGAAACACTCTCAAATCAAAATAATGGTTCACTTACATAAATATATGTTTGTGTGTTAGACTTGGTTTTTATCCAGTGATATGTGTAATTGAAATTTATTAGCAAATTAGGAGAATGTATTTTTAATTTGCAATACTTTGCCGCATGGGATGAAATGGTCACAATTCAATTCAAGTTATTTGTTTTTGAAAATTTGTGAATAGCACGAAACTGGTCTAATAAGTATAAAAATCATTATAAAAAGTACTAATATTTAAGGGTTTGTTCTGTTCATGACACCGAAGATAATTTCGTAGGGATGAAAAACTACTAAATCTAAAATATTGATCTTTCGTCCTAAGTCCACTGAAGAAACTTGTTCAGTTTCATGAGTGAGCACACCGTTCAAATATTTGCACTTTATTTAAAATGAATTTATATTTTGAAGGAATAGCACGTAAAATATAAAATGTTGATTTATATTGACCAATTTTATCATACACTAGTGTTGTTTGTTTATGTTTCATAAATGTATTTAAAGAGCAATTCCGTGAATTACGTGATAAATAAATGATGTATATTAAAATTTAAGATTGTTTTATTATACGGCCAAGCCGTAGCATTGTCCAAACTTTTAATTTCTGTTTTTCTTCCTATATTGACCTGCCTATTTTACTTTCATATTTTTTTCCATGCTGGACTGGGAGCGAGAGAAAAACATTGAATGTGCCAGCTGCATTTCTTCCCGGGCATGCTGTAAAAACCAGCTAAGAGATCCGAGGGTTGCAGTATATTGCAATTTTGGCGATGGGCTGACAACCTGTCTACAAATCTATCATAAAATAATAACCCTCAAAATTTTGTCAGACGTGACGGAACGGTCTTTGTTCAGGTCGTTTACGGTCTGCCTACCCCATTAGGGATAAAGGCGTGATTATATGTATTTATGTATTTTGAGACACAGAAGGAATGTTAATTTGAATTTTCAGGGTTCCGTGACTACGAAATATGAAATTAAATTTGATATGTCCGCCGTTTTAAGGTTTTGCACTTTGCATACATTAAAATACAATTTTATAGTTTAATTTAACAATGATTAATTAACGACGATTAAACCATTGCCTGAATTAACTAATCGTTAAATTTGTAATTAATTATCAATATTTATGCAGGATGCTTTTAAATATTCACATACATACATACATATAATCACGCCTTTATACCTAATGAGGTAGGCAGACCGTAAACTACCTAAACAAAACACGTTCCGCCACGTCTGACAAGGTTTTGAGGGTTATTTATGATAGATTTGTAGGTATATTGCCATAGTGACAGGTTGTCAGCCTTATCGCCTAAATTGCAATATACTGAAACCCTCGGATCTCTTAGCCGGTTTTTACAGAATTCCCGGGAGGAAATGCAGGTGGCACATTCTATGTTTTTCTGTCGCTCCCAGTCCAGTATGGAAGTAAAATATACTTGTTACATAAAAAAAGGCTTCGTACGTCCTTACTCCTCTTTTAGATAAATAAGACGTTTATTTTTCCTTCCATGCTGGCCTGGGAGCGAGAGAAAAACATAGAATGTGCCAGCTGCATTTCCTCCCGGGCATGCTGTAAAAACCAGCTAAGGGATCCGAGGGTTTCAAGTATATTGCAATTTAGGCGATGGGCTGACAACCCGTCACTACAGCAGTATACCTACATATAATTATATCTTAAATAACCCTCAAAACTTTGTCAGACGTGGCGGAACGACCTTTGTTTAGGTCGTTTACGCTCTGCCTACCCCATAAGGGATAAAGGCGTGATTATATGTATGTATGTACGTTTATTTTCACAACTGCATCACAACACACACGAACGGATAAGACATACATTTTGAAAAAGGTCCAAGCAATAAAAAAAAATACACGTCTTCTTAGCGAGTGGATTCTCCAGTCGAACAACCCGATGAGCCCTGGTGTCAGAGTTTTCAAACCGCCTAGTAGCACAGCTATTAGGCCTCTGATATGGTAGGTAGGCTTTTTAATTAATTAATTTAGTTGTATTATATCAATCACTCTGTAATTATGTGGGTTGATGTTATCTAAAGGAAAATTACCCTTTGTGATAGTGAATTCTTGAATGAATTCTTCAGACGTGGCGGAACGATCTTTCGTTTAGGTCGTTTACGCTCTGCGTACCCCATCAGATATAAGGGCGTGATTATATGCATGCATGCATGATCTTATCTAATGGCAAAGTACCCTTTGTGAACCCATATTGGCTAGATAATCTTCTATACCACCCCAAAAGGCTCCAACAAAGAATAGAAACAAATTGGATGCACAGCAGAATATCAATCATGTCATATCACATTCATAAACAAAAGAACACTTTTTTTGAGGATCTTTGCAATCACAGAGCTATTTTATTAAATACTACGCCGCAGTTTTACCCGCGGCTTACTTAATAAGTTTTTACGAATCAGATATTTTCCACGGTAAAAAGTAGCCCATGTTACTCAGAGTGAACGTAGCTTTCTAATGGAGAAAGAATTTTTGAAATGGACCCTTAGTTTTTGAGTTTATTCGTTACAAACATACGCATAAAAATACAAATATTTTCTCTTCTCTTTATACGTATACTAGCGACCCGAACCCGGCTTCGCACGGAAATTATCAGTGTTTCTCTACTATATTATGCATGTATTATACATATAAACCTTCCTCTTGAATCACTCTATCCATTAAAAGAATCCGCATCAAAATCCGTTGCGTAGTTTTAAAGATTTATGCATACATAAGATATAGGGACCGAGACTTTGTTTCAAACTATGTAGTGAAGAAATTAAAATTTGTCGCGGCCAGGGTTTGAACCCGCGACCTTCGGAATACCGTTCCTTCGCTCTGCCAACTGAGACGTGTCAAAAAGAAGTAAGGATTTTTGCTATTTTGACTACCGCCCCGGTAGTTCATTTGGCAGAGCGATGGCACGGCATTCCGAAAGTCGCAGGTTCAAACCCTGCCAGCAGAGCACAGATTTCATGAAATCCTTGAACAGCCGTTTACTTTATACATTGCGGAGTTGCTCAGTCAACAACACTGAACGACTTCCACCAGAAATTTGTATGGAAAAGAAAAAAAAAAATCACTTCCTGAAAGAATTTTCTGGTGGAAGTTGTTCAGTGTCGTTGACTGAGCAACCCCTATCGGTTTGTGGGACGCTGTCCCTTACACCCAGTATATTCTCAGATATAATTTCGTTTTTTGAAGTATGATGAATACTACACAAATGAATATGAATATACTATGTAGTGACATGACATGTTGTCAGTCCATCACCTATATTACAATATACTGAAACACATACATACATACATATAATCACGCCTTTATCCCTAATGGGGTAGGCAGAGCGTCAAAAACCCACATCTGATAAGTTTTGAGGGTTATTTAAGACAGATCTGTTTATTGCTGTAGTGACAGGTTTCCAGCCCATCGTCTAAATTACAACATACTGAAACCCTCGGATCCCTTATGATTACGATTACTTCAAAATCAATGCCGAGGATCGCGACCTTAGCCAAAAGAAACGCCTTGCCTACTTACATGTTTAATCACACAATTATAATAACTAAACAGGCAGCAATAATTCACTCTTACATCCGTTAAAGATACTTCGAATCGTTTGATGGACTAATTGTTTGATAATCGAAATCGGTACAAATCTGAATAATTTGAATTTACTGTGAGTTGAGCCGTCGAGATGGATAGAGTGGTTTTTAAAGTGAATGGTGAAAAATGTTCGGGTGAGTCTTATTTCTTTTTAATACTCAGTACTTTATTAGCATCTTTACTTAACCTAAAGTAGAAATGGTGAAATTTTATTCGATTTGAAGTAACGATGCTGTTTTATCGTGCTACGAAACTGCTATCTTCTTCTTAGCGAGTGGATTCTCGGGTCAAACGACCCGATGAACCCTGGCGTCAGAGTTTTCAAACTGTCTAGTAGCATAGCTATTAGACCTCTGACGTGGTTTGAGTAACGACCACTATCAAATACAGAGACCCGGACTGACGGCTTAACGTGCCCTCCGAGGCACAGAATCCTTTTTCTTTTCAGACACAGGTGATTCAGCCTGCAATGTCCTAACCAAACTAGGGAAAACGTCACACAGTGATAAATTGAAAAATATCAACTTTTATGTTCTCCCCCTGGGAATCGAACCCAGGACCTCCGGATTGTAAGCCCATGGCTCTGACCACTAGACCAAGATACGATAAGTGTAGAGATATCATCAGTCTATGCTAGGTCCAATGCTATTGCCCAAATGTACAACTTGTAACAGAAAGGGTATGTGCACCCGAAAGGATATGAACCAGCCCATGAAACTGAACAAGTTTCCTAAAGGACCATAGGACGAATTACGAAAAAAAAATACCTTTAATACAAAATGCATCAGCTGATAGCGCGTGTAGTATGGGAAGTCGAACATTTTGCCGCATCGTCATTAGGCAGGGCCGATGATGTATGTCGAAATTGATATGAGTTTTTTTTTCTTTTACTTACCCAAGAGGTATGAAAAGTTGTGGTTTCTCATGTACATTTTAAATATATAATTAGATTTCAGCAAATTGCTTCACATAGTCATTTTGCTCTAGAGAGCATCTTAAAATTCAATTGGTTTGATCTCTTAAACAGGGCAAATTTTGCTATAATTAATTTACGCGTAAATACAGCAATAATTTTTTCAAATTTTAGCAGCAAACCATATGTAACAAAGACAGGAAAGTAGATATTTTTGCAAAAGCACACCGTTGGTAGAGGGCTGAAAGTAGTATGAGTATTCTCTTTTTGGATTTTGCCTCTAATCTACGTACCCTTACGAAACTTTCAAGTGATCTTGTCAAACGAAATTCTGAAATGAGTGAAATCGGCCCAGCTAGAGCCTAATCTTCATCTCACAGTCGTCGGCTGCATGCGGCTGCAAGATCTCAAAGGGACTTTTTATTTGACTGAGTTTTTTTTATTACCTGGTGTCCAGGCTAGGTTAGAAATAATCACGCAAACCATTCTAATATTGAGTAAGTAAGTTACGATACAAATAATCACGCCTCATGACTTAGGAGGTAGGTAGGAAATTGAATACCGATCGTTTTAACCGATTTTTACGGAACTTTTTTTGTTAGACTAAGCATTACTTAAACCCAAAGTTACGATAGAAATAATAACGCCCAACCAATTTTAAAGGCTTTTTAATTGACTGTGTTGACAGGCTACCGGCAAACGTTCGAGATGCACCTTCTGTCCCAACTTTTAAAAGCCGACTGAAAAAGTGGCTATTGAAAGAAATGAAAAGAAAATATTCTATGATTTTAATAATTTTCTGTCGCTACCGCCGACACCTTACAAATAATGTATTTTATATTGATTATTACGCTATTATTTATCTTTAATATTGATATTAAGTTGTATTTATGTTATGTAATCTCACGCTTAATGATGTTTAAAATAATTATGTTTTTTTAACTAGATTGTTAATAAGAGGACGTGTAACCGAATGTTATCAATAAATTTTATCTTATCTTATCTTATCTTATCCGAAAAATATTCTGTGATGCTGTAATAAGGTTTGTCAGCTAGAAATTTAAAACAGTTTGTTTTTAACGGTACAATATTTAAATTCCTAATATTGAAAGGGACCTTGTTATAGATTTTAGGAGCTAAAGCAAATACACTGTCATGCATCAATGTTATGCGAGGAGTCCTAATTGCGAGCAGGCAATTAGGACCACGCCTTTTTCTGTTGCTACGCAGAGGGTCGCGGGTTCGGTTCTCGGCCGAGGCAGATATTTGAATGTTGAGTTTGAATGTTTGTTTCTGGGTCTGGGTGTTAATAGTGGTCGTTTCTGTGTATGTCCATGGCACCCCGATACAGGGAATCCTTTTGGGGGCTATGAGTGTGATCGTGATTTTTTTTCGTGTTTTTACAATATCCAAGTTTTTCTCCTCAATCCAGTGGGTTCAGAAGCAGACTCGGATCTATTCCTGGTGGACTACCTCCGAACCTTCCTGAACCTTCGCGGCACCAAGTTTATGTGCAAGGAGGGTGGCTGTGGTGCTTGCATCGTCACTGTATCCAAAGAAGACGTTTATGGACATCAGGAAACATTCTCCATTAATTCTGTAAGTTATAACCATAACCATTACTTCTTCCTTGCCGGACTGGCAACAGGGTTGTCAGGTTTACTGGCATTGCATGCGAAACAAAAATGCAAAATCAAGCAAGCGAGCGCGAGATATAATTTTATTATTCGAGGTAAATATATTTTTTATGGCGAACGTAGCGAGCGTAGTAATTGATCTAGGTAATTTAATTTATATCGCGAATGTAATGTGTGAGCCTGAGAATTCACGATATTGAAAAAGGTATATTAACATACCGCAAGCGTAGCGAGCGTAAGTTCCCACGTTATTGTACGAGGTAACTCAATTAGCGAGCGTAGCGAGTTCAAGATTTATTCTCTAATTTTGTTGTTATAATTATTTATTCTTTTACTAGTGTTTGGTGCTAATAACCCAATGCCATGGCTGGGAGATCACCACGGTCGAGGGTATAGGGGACCGCAGGAAGGGCTACCACCCCATCCAGAAGACCCTGGCGGAGTACAACGGGACCCAGTGCGGCCACTGCTCGCCGGGATGGGTCATGTCCATGTTCGGGTGAGAAAAAAGCCTGGAATTTATAAATATACTAAATATCTTGTTCCTACAGTGTTCAATAACATACCAAATGAGATAACAAAGTGTGAAAGTAAACAGGTATTTAAGAAAAGGTTAGAGAGCATTTCTTAACAAAATTTAATAATAATACTATTTTCGAGTTCTAACTTTAAATATATGTACTATACATGTTTCTTAAATTTGAAAAACAACAGTATGTAATACATTTTATTTAATGTAGAAAAAACAGTTTGTAATGTTATGGGGAGCCACTTCTGCCAACAAACTATTGTATAGTTTGGCAGATTTTGTTTAAGTTGTAAAACTGTACGGCCAAAATGAATAAACGATTTATTATTATTAAATACAGTAACACACTACGTAGTGGAATTTAAACCTACGACCCCGGCTTACCGTGGTGCTCGAACTATGCCATGGCTTCCTTTCCTATACACCAATGTCAATGTAGTTTAATAGTAGTTTAAATCCTTCTATATAATTGGTTTCTCTATTTCTGTTTTGAAACATAACTATAACAGTACCATAGCATAGCCAAACGCAGAGCTTACTAAGTAAGTGTTCTATGTTTCGACACAATAATAACATTTTGATGCATTTAGTGTTTATTGTATCATATCCGATTTAAACCGCAAATAGCAGGATGTTAGTAATTTATTACAGTTTATTACAAATGCTAATATCTAAGGATAGGTAATATGGTAATACAAAGAATCGTATTAGCAACAATTTAACATACAATACATACCTAGGTTAAGGGCTGATATCTCATTAAACTTTTCTTCCATACTGGACTGGGAGAGAAAGAAAAACATAGAATGTTCCAGTTGCCCTTCCTCCCGGGCATGCTGTAAAAGTCAGCAAAAGGGATTCGAGGGTTTCAGTGTATTGTAATTTAGGCGATGGGCTGACAACCTGTCACTACAGCAATACACATTACAATCTAAAATTGCCCTCAATTTATGTCAGACGTGGCGAAAGCGCCTTTTAGGAGGCGTTTTACGCTCTGCCTACCCCGTAAGGGATAAAGGCGTGATTTTATCTCATTAAACAAATTGTACATTTGCTACTCGACCAGCTGATTTCTTTGGAAAGGAAGTTATACTAATTGTTGTTAAATTTTAAGATTAAGTTTACAAGATATACCTACTGTTATGCTGAATTGGGGGCAGTAAAAAAAACATAAAATGTGCCTGCTGCTTATTCTCCCGGGCATGCTATAAAAATCAGCAAAGTGATTCAATTTTCAGTGTATTCTGATTTGGACGACGGACTGACAACTTATCATTACAACAAGATGCAGATCTATCTGAAATAAGTAACTCTCTAAACTTGTCAGTCGTGCCAGCAGGACCTATGTTCTATGAATATTTGCTTAGTTTATTGACGCTCTGCCTACCCAAAGGCGTGATTGTATGTAACCTACATACATACATACGTACATATAATACAATACAAAATTCTTTATTGCACAAAGAAACACTAATCGCGACACTATTCGCGACAGCCCATCAATCGCTGTTTTCAAAAAGAGAATCAAAGAACATTATCTTTCTCTGCGTAATCCGTAGTATGTATTTATATATTGTATATATATGTATCTATGGTATGTATATATTTATTTATTTCAGTTATATTTATATAGAGTATTTAATATATTTATAGGTATTATAATTTATTTACTTATTGTATAATCGTAGTATAGTGTAATTAAGTAGGTATATCCTTATTTACTGTTCATGTATCTAATTTGTATTCATATTGTGCACGTCTTATCCGCTTTACGTTTTATGCTATCTCACTTCTTAGGTCTGCTGTAAGACATTTCATTTTAGAAATAAGCAGTACCTGTTGTGTCTTGGTTCCTATGTAATTGTTCTGTGTATGTTTATGTCTACAATAAACTGTTAAATAAATAAATAAACACATACAACAGAAATAAAAAGGAACAAACGTGACAGTACAATATAGGCGGCCTTATTGCTAAAGCAGCAATTTCTACCAGGCAACCTTTGGGTATAGAAATTGTACAAGCAGAAAGCGGGATAGTGCATATTACTACATATAATACTTAGACAATATTTACACACTATTAAATAAATATTTCAATAAAAACAAATATACTGATACATATCTTATGATAAACTAATACATAATATATGCTACATAACATAGGATACTCTACGTTATATATCAGAGAAATTGGTAGATAGAATATCACTACATATACTTACTTAAATGATACTTATAAATTAGACAGCTACACATTAAACATTATTAGCCAGATAGAAATTTCTTGTTTGCTCCTTAAACGATTCGATAGACGGAGCTCGTCGAACATTCTCGGGCAAGGAATTCCACAGTTTATTTGCCTGTACCGTAAAATAATCACGCCTTTATCCCTAATGGGGTAACCAAACTCTAACAAAATATTGTATTTATACTACAGTCTCCTAGAATCCAACCATTACGACGTCACCCAATACCAAGTAGAAGACAGTTTCGGCAGCAATGTCTGCCGCTGCACTGGTTACCGGCCGATCCTCGACGCCTTCAAGAGTTTCGCCAAAGACGCCCCGAAACCCAACCCACATCTACCTGATATCGAAGACCTGAAAATCTGCGAGAATAAGGGAAACTGCTCCAAGAAATGCGAGAAAGATTGGTGTATTGTACAGAAACCAGTGGATGATAAGATACTGACCATCAAGTTAAAAGATGATCACATTTGGTACCGAGTTACGGAGATACGTGATATTTTCTATGTGTTCGAGAAGGAAGGTGTTGATAACTATATGCTGGTTAATGGTAACACAGGGAGAGGTAAGTTCTATCTGACTATTATACTAATAAATATTTAGTTTTTTCTTCTCCATCATCAGACGGTTCAATCTCCAATCACCTTACCCGTCAATCGTCAACGGTTGATCAATCACCAGACAACTTAATTATCAACGATTGATTAATCACCAGATTACTCAATCTTTTACGATTGATCAATCATTTAACAACTCAATCATCAACGATTGATCAATCCATTATTGTTCCTTATTTTTTTTTAGTTCGTTATAAAAATGTCCTTGGAACCTTGCCAGATTTGACAATAACGCTACAATAACGTTCTGCCTTTCCCGTACGGAATACAGCCATGACTGATATGTACGTATTTTTTAGGTGTGATTCCAATCCTGATATTCCCAAGAGTACTCATAGACATCAGCCCGATCAAAGAACTCAAAGGTTACTATATAGACCAAAACCTGGTGGTCGGTGCTGGTACTACCCTGACCAATTTGATGGACATCTTCTACAGCGTGTCCAAGGAACGCGACGAGTTCTGGTATCTGGAAAAGTTGTGGGAACATTTGAATCTGGTTGCTCATATCCCTGTGAGAAATGTAAGGATTTTTTCTTTTTGTTCTTTGAATGCCGAGGCGTCTTTTTTTATTGCTGTAGGTTGCCAGGCAAATGTCATTAGGAATGACAGCCCATAGCCCAAGGTCTTCCAGTGTGCAGGTGTTGGGGCACGCAGGATTCATTAAATCTACTAGAAATTGAATTTCAATTGCCTAGCTGGACTGAAACCGGTAGAAGATCATAGAATGTTCCAGCTGCTTCTCGTCACGTGCATACTATGTATTGTAATTAGGGTGAAAAGCTGATACCTTCATTCCATTATTATACAGTAAATTCTTTTTAAAATGACTCTCATAACCTTCCAAAAATGACGAAAACGCCCTTTTAACTATAAGAGCATTGAAACTCTGCCTTACTAATAAGAGTTCTTTTCAAAATTACCCTCATAACTTTATTTGGGTCGTTTATGCTCTGCCTACCCCATTAGGGATAAAGGCGTGACTATATGTATGTATAACTTTTTAGAAGTGGCAAAAACGCCTATATATAACTATAAGAGCATTGAAGCTCTACCTACCTCATAAGAGTTCTTTTCAAAATTACCCTCATATTTTACAGAAGTGGCGAAAACGCCCCTTTCAAATATCAGGTCATTGGAGCTCTGCCTATCCCGCAAGTGATACACAGGCGTGATTGCTGATTATAATATTGTTTTCAGATTGGAACCATAGCGGGAAACTTGATGCAGAAGCATCGGCTACCGGAGTTCTCTTCAGATCTGTTTTTGCTGTTTGAGTCTGTTGGAGCTATGCTTACCATTGGTGAGTGAAAGACAGAACCTGTGTTTAATTTATAAAATTTGGTACCTTTTTAATAAAAAAAAAATACATGATCTTTGTACATGGATGCAAACTTCTCGTGTGCTAGCTCAGATCATGTTTCTGAATAGGTTTACGAGTTTTTGAAAACCCCCAAAATAATTGCTTTTTCTACAATGAGATCATAGGGTTGAGTCGATTTGTATGTTTTTTTCTAAATATTTTCTTTAATTCGTAGAACAAATAAAAGTTCATGTACTTGAGCTAGCTACCCCACAAGAGGTTTATAGCCATCTACTTAACATCCTGTGTTTGTGTTATACAAATTTTGAATCATGATTATCTGAGTTAGGCTTTGGAGCCTATTGCTTGCGTCTGTACTACGACAATCTTCTTCATTAGATTCTTTTAAAAAACACCTAGAAACACATAGAAACACCTAGAAATACATAGAATGTGCCAGTTGCATATCCTCCTGGGCATGCTGTAAGAACCAGCTAAGGGATCCAAGGGTTTCAGTATATTGTAATTTAGGCGATGGGCTGACAACCTGTCACTACAGCAATATACCTACAAATCTATCTTAAATAACCCTCAAAACTTTGTCAGACGTGGCGGAACGACCTTTGTTTAGGTCGTTTACGCTCTGCCTACCCCATTAGGGATAAAGGCGTGATTATATGTATGTATGTATGTAATTTATAATATTTATGTATTTCTATGTAGGTATAAGTAATTTATATGTATGACTATTTATTGTTATTAATTATATAAATACACCTAAGTACCTTATTTACTTACCTATGCAATATATTGCCTGAAATGTATACTGCCCACTAGTTCAACTTTTATTTTCTGTACCCTAAGGTTGCCTGGAAGAAATTGCTGCTTAGCAATAAGGCCGCCTATTTGTACTACTATTTGTTTCATTTTATTTTCTCTTGTGTCTTTTCTGTGCAATCAAGTATAAACTTGTCTTATCTTATTTTCCTGCAGTTGCTAAATCGTCGTCATTCGAAGTGTATCCGGAGGTATTTTTAACCTTGGATATGACGGGAAAAGTTATAACTCGAATCATGTTCCCTCCTCTATCGCATAACTACGAGTTTGTATCTTTTAAGGTAAGCACCCATCTAGTATTAGGTAAATTGTTTGCTATAATTATCTGACTGTATACTCAAGTCTAGTAGTCTTAGCCTTGAACACCAGATCCAGAGATCATTAGTTCAATTTTGACGAAGGACAGAGAGTTCTTCTCATTGTGTCGATGGAACACAGCACATAAATCTTACAATGTGGTGGGCCAGAACTTTGCCACTTGTATTGCGGATCGATTGGCAATCATTAGATCTGCATGCGTGCAGGTATTAGGGCACGCAGGGCACGATGTTAAATGTGCCATTAAATTAGTTGCACCGCAAAAACAGTTCACATCGGGGTTCTTCGAGAGTCCCCACCTGACCATGTTCTCTTTGCTTCTGCCAACCTGAGTCCAAAGTCTATTTAAAGACTTCCAGGTCAGCCAGGGAAGTTCATATCTAGATGATAAATTCACGGAGACCGGAACGAATGGGGCAGGCAGATATGTTTTCTCTCGACAAAGGCTGCATCTGGCTTGTACAGGTTCCGTGGTAAGAGGAGCGACACACTACAGAGACACGACAGAGAGTTCAAACATCACAAATGTACCTGTGGAGAGATTTGAAAAACAAAATGTAGAATGTCGCGTCTTTGCGCGTCTCTCGTGTTTCGGTCCGTTATGCCGCAAGGCGGGTAGGACCATGGGTGGTTGGTGGGCTAATTGTGGTGAGATTATCTCAGTTTTTTTAATGGAAGAAGAAAACATACTGCGCCGACCCCAAATAAATGGGATGGGAATGATAATGATATCTCGGTTTTTTAAGGGAAAGTTGTCGGAAAACCTCTTCTTTTATCTGTGTGTTTTTCTTATCCTCAGATAATGCCCCGATCCCAAAGCTCTCATGCTTCCGTCAATTCAGCGTTCCTCTACGAATTGGATCCTCATTACAAAGAAAAAACAGTTCTATCAGCTCGACTTGTCATCACTGGTCTATCAGGGAAGTTTGCTCGGGCTAAGAAAACTGAGGAATATTTAGTTCATAAGAAGCTGTTTACTAATGAGACTCTGCAAGGAGCTCTGAAGGTTTTGGAGGAAGAGATTATTGTGGAAGAGATTCCTGGGGAGTTGTCTCCGGAGTATAGGAAGAAGTGTGCGCTTGGTTTGTTTTATAAGGTGAGGAGCTCGGTTTTTTTATGCCAATTGCAAAGCAAATTAAACTGAGTATAAAAAAATATATGACAAAACTTTGGGGTATAAACCTGCCTATAAAACTAAATAACTTTCCCAAAGGAACATAGTCTGAATTACGGAGAAGTATAGGCCTTCTATACAAAATGATTCAAACAGCTCGCATCAATTGTATGAAAGGGAGGCCCAATTGTTCTATATTTCAACCTATGTTCCTTGGGAAAATTGATCAGTGTTATGGGTAGTTTCATGTCCTAAAGTTCTTTCGGCAAGCAACTTCTTTAAACCCTAGGTCTGATGAATAAGGGAGGGTTTCAGTATATTGTAATTTAGGCGATGGACTGACAACCTGTCACTACCGCAATATACCTACAAATCTATCTTAAATAGCCCTCTAAACTTTGTCAGACGTGGCGAAACGACCTTTGTTGTTTACGCTCTGCCTACCCCATCAGGGATAAAGGCGTGATTATGTATATGTAAATTTGATGTGACACGTATTTCCCTTTCATGGTACACGTATTTCAGGGCTTACTGAATCTGATTCCTAAAGAAAGACTAAAGCCCTGGTACCGATCAGGAGCGAGAGATTTCCGTAAGACTCGGCCCTTATCCAGTGGAACTGACAAGTATGACACCAACCCGACCATCTGGCCCATCACGGAACCCATGCCTAAAGTGGAAGCGCTTATCCAATGCGCGGGAGAAGCTAGGTACAGTATCATTTATTTTTTATACATACAGTCACGCCTTTATCCCTAAGGGGGTAGGCAGAGCGTAAATGACCTAAACGAAGGTCGTTCCGCCACGTCTGACAAAGTTATTCAAGATTATTCAATTTCAACTTTTATTTATATGGCAATCGGCTAACAATGTCAAAGTGACAAGAGCACGGGGTTGTCAGCCCGTCGCCTAAATTACAATATACTGAAACCTTCGGATCCCATACCTCATTTTTACAGCATGCCTGGGAGGAAATGCAGCTGGCACATTCTATGTTTATCTCTCGCTACCAGTCCAGCATGGAAGAATATTGGTAGTAGTATTACGTCATATTCGACAATTTACCTACTTACATGCAATATGATTCTTCCATGATGGATTGGAAACGATAGAAAAACATAGAATGTGCTAGCTGCATGTCCTCCCGGCATGCTGTAAAAATCGGCTATGGGATTCGTGGGTGTATTGCGATTTAGGCGATGGTATGACAACCCGTCACTATAGCAATATAATACTTATATCATCTGTAACAACCCTCAAAACTTGTCAGACGTGGCAGAACGACCTTTCTTTAGGTCGTTTTTGCTCTGTCTACCCCATTAGGGATAAAGGCGTGATTTTATGTATGTATGTTTTTTTACTTCCATGCTGGACTGGTAGCGAGAGAAAAACATAGAATGTACCAGCTGCATTTCCTCCCGGGCATGCTGTAAAAACCAGCTAAGGGATCCGAGGGTTTTAGTATATTGCATTTTAGGCGATAGGCTGACAACCTGTCACTACAGCAATATACCTACAAATCTACCTTAAACAACCCTCAAAACTTTGTCAGACGTGGCGGAACGACCTTTGTTTAGGTCGTGTACGCTCTGCCTACCCCATTAGGGATAAGGCGTAATTTTATGTATGTATGTAATTTTATTATTCAGTACTTACAAATTTATAGAATGAAATAAAAATATTCAAAGTCGTAATCACCAGGTACAGCAATGATCTACCAACGCAACGTGAAGAAGTGTGGTGTGCGTTTGTCACATCTGATATCTGCACCGGAGAGATACTAGAAATAGATCCTTCGCCTGCATTGGTAAGCAAACATTCTTAAACTTATAATTTCCCCTAGCCTTATCCCGTATCTTACATGTGATTGAACGAATGTGCTGGTTTTTACACAGAGCGACTGCCATCTGACCTCCGCAACCCAGAAGGGAAACCAGACCCAATCCTAGATTAGGTCAGAGTTTTCAAGACGCCAATGCTTAGCACTGGCCTCTGACATGGCTTAGCCACTAATATTTACGGTATTAAACGATATTAACCGGGACCAACGCAAACATTCTTAAAGTACGAGGGGTGGCTGATAAGTAATCTACCTAACTATGAAAGAAAAGACTTTGATGGCTAGTTTATTTTTTATTTTTCTATATAGTCTCCTGCAAGTGGATTACACTTATGACATTTGCAAATAAGTGACATCATGCCGTTATAATAGTAATTTTTATTTTGCTCGTCAAAATGGTCAGTCACAGCCTCTTTCATTTCTTCATCCGTCGAAAATCTGCGACCCCTCAATTTTTTCTTTAAATCTTTGAATAAGAAATAGTCACAGGGAGCCAGATCTGGACTATAAGGTGGATGGTTAATTTCTGTGAAGCCGTTTTTGCTCAGGGCTGACCTCGCCGTTAAGGCTGTGTGTACAGGAGCATTGTCTTGTAAAATCAGAACACCTTTGCTGAGTTTGCCTCTCCGTTTTTCTTTGATTTGTTCACGAAGGTGGTCAAGCAAGTTTGCATAATATTCAGCATTCATTGTTGTATTTTTAGGCAAATAATCTATCATCAAAATCCCTTCGACATCCCAAAATACGGTGGCCATTAGTTTTCCAGCCGACGGCCGAAACTTGAACTTCCTTGGCGGCTTTTCTCCTTTAAATTTCCATTGCATTGACTCTTGTTTGCTTTCCGGATCCCACTGGCAAATCCAAGTTTCATCACAGGTCACAATTCGAGAGATAGTCTCTTCTTCTTTACCTTTGACCAGGTCTAGAAATGCCTGACAACATTCTACTCGCCTTTGTTTGTCAAAGGAGGTCAACATTCTAGGGACCCAACGCGCGCTCACCTTGGACATGCCCAAATGTTCGTGAATAATTTCATGAACTCGTTCCTTGCTAATGCCCACATCTCTGGCTATCTCCCACTGCTTGATTCGCCGATCTGCAAGAATCAGGTTCTTCACCTTTTTAACATTATCTGCGGTAACAGCAGAAATTGGCCTTCCACTACGTGTGTCGTCTTCCAGGCTCTCACGGCCATGTTTAAATTGCTTCGACCAAAACTTCATGACGAATTCAGAAGGACTTGAATCACCAAACACCTTTAACATGCGCTCTCTGATCTGCGTAGGCGTATTTCCTTCTTTACTTAGGAATTTAATCACTGCTCGATGCTCAAATTTCATCATTTTGCTATTTTCTTTCGACATGGTGAAATCAAAGCCGCGCCAAAAAAACAAAAGCAAGCGAAAAAAATTAAGCGTCATAATTTTGAAAAAGGAATAAATATAGAATATGATTTTGCAATGGCCAGTTCGATTTTCAAAACTTTCTTTAACAAAGTAGATTTTATATCAGCCGCCCCTCGTATCATCATAAATTTAAGAGCTTTGCTCTTGTCGGTGGAGTAATCGCCAATATTACTACTTTTTTACGGAAATTTTGTGTGGTGGTTTCTCTCTTGCCTTCCGCACCGCAGTATATGAAGATGAAGCGAAGCTAGTCCGCATCATACAGTCTTGACATGAGTATTACCAGAATCCATTTCCTTGGCCTCCAAATAGTACTGGTGCCACCGCTGCCTGACACCAGGGGAATGCTTATTTAGTGGCGGCATTGACTCGCTACGTCAAAAGATCGTTTTCGGACATTGCGGCTTTTTTTAGGGAAGCCCATCCCACTGGACTCCCCACCACATCCTGATGATCTTGCTGTTGTTTGGTCGGGGACTGCTTATTCGATATATTCGCAGCTAACCATAATATCTTGCCTAACTTTAGTGAGCTTTTTATGACCATTATGGAATTTTGTACAATTCACAAATTAATTAATAATTTAATTTGCAGAAACTCCCGGGCGTTCTTGCGTTCTTCTCAGCGAAAGACATTCCTGGAGACAATACTTATATATTCCCAACTTTAGTACCAGCTTCGGGTTTCGCCAATGAAGAAGTATTGGCCGATAAAACAGTTAAATATTACGACCAACCGATAGGCATCATGGTCGCTGAAAACCAGAAACTGGCCCAGCGAGCTGCTTTGTTAGTTCGAGTGAAATATAAGAAAGATAAAAAAGAACCGTTGATAAAAATTGATGACGTCAGAGAGAAAGATCCAAGCAGGATATCTCTCTTCTTTGCATATCCAGCTAGAGACAGAGGTAATACAATACAATATACTTTATTTTTCGTGTGTTAAACAGGGCAAGGAAGTTTGTATAGAACTCTTTCAATTTTAAAGTGAGATCCAATTTTGTGTTTAGGCTGATAATTAAAAAATAATGGACACATGTTTCAGCATTTTTGAGATATCCATCTCCAAAAGGGTGAAAAGGGGCAAATGTGTAATTTCATAAAATTTTAATTAAAAAAACTTTCATCCCCTCTTTTCAAAAAAGCTGATACAGCTATCTATTTTTATTTTCAAGTCAATAACATCATATAAATAGCTAAATTACCTAAAAAGAACTCTCTTGTTCGCAAAGGTACGGATATAACAAGAGTCATAAAAGGTAAAGACGACATCTCGTGGCAGTACCATTTCACCATGGAGACGGAGACTTGTGTGACCAGACCTAATGATTTCGGTATGGATGTTTATTCTTCAACGCAGTGGCCAGATTTGACCCAAACTGGTATCGCTCGAGTGAACAAGATCGATACGAATCGGTAAGATTTTATACAGGGTGAAAGGGATGTCTGAAAGGGGTTGCTCAGTCAATGAAACTAAAGAACTGAAAAAGAACCTTTCATTTCTATATTTGAAATGACCAACAAGATAACAATATCATCCAGAGGATTCTTTTCTGTCTGAGTAACCCCTTCCAGATTTCGGGACACTGGACAAGTGGAAATAAGATAGGCTAAAGCATGCTACACACATGCCGCCGCCATGCCGGTGGTGGGACAAGCCTCAGAAACAAGCTGTCCGCACGAAACCCAACTATAAGTAACCTTAAGCCTGCTACGCACATGCCGGTGAAACGTGCTGGCACGAAACTCAACCTTAACTCCTCGCGCGGCCCGCAGCAGCGGCAAGGCCTGCATGTAGGCAGGTAGATACTTAAGGTACTTACTGAATGTATTCTATGTTTTCAAGGGTAAATCTGGAAATATTCCGATGTGGAGGATCTTACGGCAGCAGGATCTCTCGAGGAAGTCACATAGCGGTCGCCTGTAGCTTGGTGACGCAGCTGCTTAACCGACCGTGCCGATTTGTGATGGGGATTCAGGACAACATGAGATGCATTGGGAAACGTCCGCCGGTTCAGAGGGAGTGCGAGGTGATCATATGCTTAAATCTATTACCTACTTCTAAGTATTTATTTCCATTGATGGACTGGGGATGATTGAAAAACGAAAAATGTTGTTCCTCTTCCGCAGTTTACAGTAAATACATAAGATATAGCCTTACCAGAATCATGACAGTCAAAACCAGGACAGAAGCAGTAGGGTTATATTATTATTATTATCTCATTACGGTCTAATGCAACCTCAGTCCAGTCTTTCAGATTACATACATACTTACATATATATAATCACGCCTTTATCCCTAATGGGGTAGGCAGATCGTAAACAACCTAAACAAAGGTCGTTTTGCCACGTCTGACAAAGTTTTGAGGGTTATTAAAGATAGATTTATAGGTATATTGCTGTAGTGACAGGTTGTCAGCCTATCGCCTAAATTGCAATAAACAGAAACCCTCGGATCCCTTAGCTGGTTTTTACAGCATGCCCGGGACGAAATGCATCTAGCACATTCTATGTTTTTCTCTCGCTCCTAGTCCAACATGGAAGCAGTTGAGAAATATGAAAAGCTAATGGATAATTTACGTGATCTCTCAGCGAGCGCAAAATTTTACAAAAAGTCGAATCAATGCATTTTGACGCGAGCGTAGCGAGCGCGGCGTACTACGAAAGTAAAATAATGCATTACGCGAGCGTAGCGAACGCGATGTTTAACTAAATAAAGCTGAATCCAAACGTTACGCGACTAAAGCGAGCGCGACCTTCCACGAAAGTCAAATCAATACGTTACGTGAGCGAGATTGCGAACAATACATTATGCGAGCGCAACAATAAACTAAAGCCGAATCATTACATTATGAGTGCGAAGCGAGCGCGTCATTTCACGGAAGTAAAGTCAATTCGTTATGCGAGCGAAGCGAGCGAGACATTATCTTTACGAAAATAAATGAATACTCTGCGAGAGCGAAACGAGCTCGACATTTCACGAGGACTAAATAATACAGATGGTAATGCAAAGTTTCGTTCAGATTGGCGTCAACGAGAGAGGAGAGATACAGTATCTCGAGTACATGTTGTACACTGACAACGGCTACGTATATTCCGAGCCAATCATCGGCTTCTCCACACCGGCAGTGAGGAGTTGCTATGACAACAGGAGATGGCAGTACAAGGGGTTCAATGTGATCACTGATACATCTTCCAACACCTATATGAGAGCACCAGGTACGCTACCATTGTTACTATTTCATTTATTTAGCTACTTCAAAAACGGAGGAAGTTCCCATTTTTGTGACAATGTGATTTTTATGTTGTATGCCCGTGGTTTCACTCGCTTTCCCCGCGGTGAAAAGTAAATGTGAAGGAGAACATCCTTAACCTGCACACACCTACGAAGAAATTCAAATGTTGGTTGTCTGTGAAGTCAACCAATCGGTAATGGGCCCACCACGTGGTCGGCGAAGGCTCGTGCCCCTCGGTGGGGACGTATATGAGCTGATGATAAAGCCCTTGTCTTCATCTTCCTAGTCTTAACCCGTTTCTCACGGGGTCGGCTTCATAATCTAGAGGAGTAAACGAGAATATTGGTTTTTGCACAGAGCGACTGCGATCTTACCTCCGCAACCCCGAAGGCTAGTTTCATTGGTTTCCCAATCCTAGATTAGGCTTTTGCTAGGTTAGTAGCCAACCCAGCTGTCAGAGTTTTCAAGCCGCTAATGCTATCCAATGACCCCTGATATTAACCGGGACCAACGGCTTTACGTGCCTTCCGAAGCGAGGAAACACTCGAGTTGTCATACCACTACCGGTCAACCATCCATGGCATGGTTGCATAACATTCGTTATCGGAATAAATAGCCACTAACCATTTGACCAACCAGCGCTTACGATGAAGTTCCTTGTAATGTTCGTTTATTTCCAGGGTCCCTGGAAGGCATAACTATGACGGAGCAAATCATGGAACGTATAGCCATTGAACTGGAACTAGATCCTATCCAGGTACCCATATGCAATGTTCCAATATATCTATAACAGGATATACAACGTGTAACAGAAATAATATATGCACCGGAAAGGATATGAACCACCTCATGAAACTGAACTACTTCCCCAAAGCACATAGGTCAAAATAAGAAAAAATAATTTGACCTTCCATACAAAATGCATCAGCTGTTAGCGCGTGTAGTATGGGGAGTCTAACTTTTATTTTGGTTTAACGACGTGTTCCTTGGGAAAGTAGTTCAGTTTCATGGGCTGCTTCATATCCTTTCTGTTACACGTTGTATATTACATAATCAACGACTACTCACTTATTAACGGACATGTTTGACCTCTACATTTCGACTCTTTACGAGAGTCTTCTTCATGGAGATTGAAAGTCACACTGCCCGCCGTGTGAAATCTTCGACTGCGGTTCGCTGCACGCTGCGCCCGCGCCGATAATAGAACAGGTGGTGCTGCAGTCGGCACCGGGGCTGAATCTTGTATTGTTGGTGGATTTTTGAATATCGATAAGTTCGAACACACGACACTGACTCTGTCTTCACTATTCATTAGGTTTTTGGCCGCAGCTATCACAGATCTTAGTACTGGTTTCTACGCTTGCTATAACGACCACCCACTGTCTCTATTAAAATTTTAATTATGATTATTTTTTATAGGTTCGTCTGAACAACCTTGACGTACGACAGAGTATAGTGGCCGAATTGGTCCAAACCTTACTCCAAGACAGCGAGTATTACAAGCGAAGAGATGAGGTTTTAACCTTTAATAAGACTAACAGATGGAAGAAGAAAGGCCTAAGAGTGGCTATGATGGGTTACCCCCTTTCAATCGATGTGGACTTCCATGCTTTATTGACAGTTTACCATGCAGACGCTACGGTGATATTCGCTCATGGTGGCGTAGAGATTGGCCAAGGTATCTTACATTCTATTTTTTTGAACAACAGGCAAATCGTGTGTCCGCCATCTTACCTTATAAAAACAGACGATGATGGAACATGTTTGTCTAGATAATGCATATTCACTCTTGCCTTGATAAGGCCCAGGTTATAACGTTTCGGAAACAGATCCGCAGGCACGGAGTTCCTCCTCATTTAATTGTAATTTAAAATTCTCGCATGACCTTAAGTTTTAGTAATGTACGCATATTAACTGCTTGTATACTCACTGTTAACAAGACTCGGCGCACTGTTTTTCTTTTGTAACTTTTTTTATTTTGTGTAAGGGATACAAAAAAAATTGCTTTTCCAAACAACTTGTCTGATCAAAGATGTAATTTTGTACAAAAAGCTTTTTTTTAATTCTTGAAATAATTTCCTTAGTGGTAATTCTTCTTTCCTTTAAATGGTAATTTTGTACGGGAAAGTCATTTTCTTTTTCTGAAAGAATTTTTTGGTGAGACTTGTTCAGTTTTGTTAACCGAGCAGAATCAGTTTTGATACTCGTCCCATACACCTCTTAACTAAAACAATTGATTAATTGAAAGGTATCAACACAAGGGTCATCCAAACCATCGCCTACACTTTGAACATATCAGTGGACAAAATCAAGATAAAATCAACGGATACGGTGACCAGTCCTAACAGTTTCACAACTGGAGGAAGTAGAACTACGGAGGCTATTCAGTTTGCTGCCATCAAATGCTGTCAGCTGCTCTTGGATCGCTTGACGATAGTCAGGGAGGGTCTCAATGACCCAACTTTCGAGCAGGTAATTCCTCTGTCTGATAAGTTTCTTAATACTGAGGATTGTTACTATTCCATGCTTTCTGAAGTGGGAGTGATAGAAAACCCACAGAATGTGCCGTGGTCCTAAGCTGCTAAGGGATTCGAGGGTTTCAGTATTTTGTAATTTATTGGTTGGGATATTGATGCTGACGTCCTGTTAGTGACAGCGACAGCAATAGTATACTGATCTATTACCCTCCAAACGTGTTAAAAAGCGACCTTTGTTTAGGTCGATGACGCTCGTCTACCCCTCAGGGATAGCTGCGGGATTGCATGTATGTACGTAGACAGTACAAGCTTTTTGTTTGCAGGTGATCACCGCTGCGTATAACCGCGGTATAAACCTTCAAACCAGCTACCGAGTGACGGCACCCGACCAGCAGCTCTACAGGACTGCCGGAGTGGTGTTCACAGAAGTGGAGCTGGACATACTCACTGGGGAACATGAGATCCTTAGAGTGGATCTGATTGAGGACTGCGGAGTGAGCACAAACCCTGAACTGGATATAGGACAGGTAAGTTGAATTCACTTGTGTTTGGTCCTGCAAGTAATTCGTGTTTATTTCAGAGTAAAAATCACGTTAACGTGACATATCGCGCTCGCTACGCTCGCGATTTCAAATAATGACCCTCGATTAGTAACGTGATAAGTCGTGCTCGCTATGCTGGCAATTTCAGATTATATATCTCGATTAGTAACGTAATAACTCGCGCTCGCTATGCTCGCCATTTTAGCTAATATACCTCGATTAATAACGTAATAACTTGCACTCGCTACGCTCGCCATTTCAGTGAATATACCTCAATTTGTAACGTGACATCCTGCGCTCGCTTCGCTTGCCTTTTCAGTTAACATACCTTGATTAGTAACATGATATCTTGCGTTCGCTACGCTCGCCATTTTAGTTAGTTTGCCTCGATTAGTAACGTGCCATCTCGCACTAGCTACTACTACTCTCACAATACTCCTATATAAAATTGTAATCAGTGGCTAAAACTATACAACCCTCTCCAGAATATGAATAAACAGGTATCTATTCAAATATAAAATCATAATTACAAACCATATTCACACACACATACACACACACACACCCACACACACACACACCCACACACACACACACATACACACACACGCACACTCACCCTTAGCTTCTAAGTTGTACCTACTTAGCTTAGACTTTATATCAACAAACGGATTGTATAAATAATAAAATGTGGCACGATCCTCGGAGGAACAC
This sequence comes from Scrobipalpa costella, assembly GCA_949820665.1. Classification (NCBI taxonomy): domain Eukaryota; kingdom Metazoa; phylum Arthropoda; class Insecta; order Lepidoptera; family Gelechiidae; genus Scrobipalpa; species Scrobipalpa costella. Next base: position 699,603 of record OX463311.1, read on the forward strand.
TGTCTTACTGAGATTCAGGTGAATAACCTAGTTTAGTAGACAGGGTTCATAAACCTAGTATAAAAATATTTATGCAGTCACAGTTATGTAAACCTTTTTATATGTATGCTTTTAGCGAAATAAATACTTTTTAATTTATTTATTATTTTTTAGATCGAGGGCGCGTTCGTGATGGGCTTAGGGTACTGGACCCACGAGCACCAGATCTACGAGCGGAAGACCGGCGAGCTGCTGACGGACCGCACCTGGTACTACCACGTGCCGCTAGCCAAGGACATCCCGATCGACTTCCGCGTGCAGCTCAGGAGGAACTCCTACAACCCCTCGGGCACTCTAGGGGCCAAAGGTATGTTTTAAGTTGGATATAGGTATTTTTGTGTGCATGTTTTAGAGATCTCTTCCATGCTGGACTGGGAGCGCTCTTCCATGCTGGACTGGGAGCGAGAGAAAAACATAGAATGTGCCAGCTGCATTTCCTCCTGGGCAAGCTGTAAAAATCAGCTAAGGGATCCGAGGGTTTAAGTATATTGCAATTTAGGCGATAGGCTGACAACCTATCACTATGGCAATATACCTACAAATCTATCATAAATAACCCTCAAAACTTTGTCAGACGTGGCGGAACGACCTTTGTTTAGGTCGTTTACGCTCTGCCTACCCCATTAGGGATAAAGGCGTGATTATATGTATGTATGTATGTTTTAGAGTGTTTTCATACTATACTATTTCAATAAATCTTCTTGTGGTTCCTTCCATCGGGTAAAAGCTAGCTTTTGTTATTGTCTTTTAGTCATTTTCTCAGTTTACTTGTATGTATACCATAACGTCAAAAAAAAAAACAAAATGATATATCAATATTTCGAGAGCGATTGAAAGGTATTTTAGGTCGTACATATGAATCATACCATGTTTTTTCTTCCATGCTGGTCTGGGAGCGAGAGAAAAACATAGAATGTGCTAGATGCATTTCCTCCCGGGCATGCTGTAAAATCCAGCCAAAGGATCCGAGGGTTTCAGTATATTGTAATTTAGGCGATGGGCTGACAACCTGTCACTACAGCAATATGCCTAGAATTCTATCTTAAATAACCCTCAAAACTTTGTCAGTCGTGGCGGGACGACCTTTGTTTAGGTCGTTTACGCTCTGCCTACCCCATTAGGGATAAAGGCGTGATTATATGTATGTATGTTTTTGCTATTTCTGAGGATGACCTTCTTTTACACCATGTATCTATTGATTTGTTTCTGAAACTAAAATATCGCCCACTCGACCTTGACGTAGATGTAAACAAGTCTCTCTTCCCTTGCTGGTTTATGGCTGAGTGAACGAACGCCTCCCCATATCCTTGGGTGGATCGAGGTCACGTCAAGGTCATGGAATATTATTTTCCAGTTTAGTACGGATTATTATCTGTGGTGATGAGAGAAATAGGTAGTTATTTTGGTTATTATATAATATAGAGAGTTATGGAATAGAGTTTAACATTTGGTCTGAACAAAGCATAACAGGGAATATAATTTGTTTTTTTTTGTATTAAATACTAGCGACCCGCCACGGCTTCGCACGGATATTATCAGTGTTTCTCTACTATATTATGCATATATTATACGTATAAACCTTCCTCTTTAATCACTCTATCCATTAAAAGAAACCGCATCAAAATCCGTTGCGTAGTTTTAAAGATTTATGCATACATAAGGATATAGGGACAGGGAAAGCGACTTTGTTTTATACTATGTAGTGATTTACAAAGCATAATATGCTTTGATATACATTTTGATAGTAAGTGGGCACCGTAACGGGACACAAATATGTTGTTGTTGCTGGGTGAAAGGGACAGCATCCCGCAAACTGATTGGGGTTGCTCAGTCAACGAAACTGAACCAGGAAACGAAAAGAACATTGGCTTTACAATACAAAATGTCCACCTCGATGAAACAATTTGTATGGATTATCCATTTTTTTTACTTCCTGTTAGAATTTCCCGTTGTAAGTTGTTCAGTGTCGTCGACTGAGCAACCCTTTTCAGTTTGCGGGACGCTGTCCCTTACACCCCGTATACCTCAATAAAAAAGCATTTGAATTTTTTTTTCCACTTCGACTTTAGCTAGTGCTAACTGTTTAGCAGGTTTTTGCGATGCGATGTTGCAATCAACACAGTGTTGTGGCGTTTCTACTGGCCCTCCCTTACCTGGCTTTCTGATAACACTTACTTTCTACCAACAGGCGTGTCGGAGCCCCCAACATGTCTGGCGATCAGCGTAGCCTTCGCTTTGAGGGAAGCCATCAACTTCTCGCGAGCTGATTCAGGGAAACGAGCCAACGAGTACTTCAACGTTGGTAAGTGTGTCATCCTGCCCCCGCCCCCCTGGCATCCTGCCCCCCCGCCCCCCTGGCATCCTGGCCCCCGCCCCTGTGGCATCTTGGCCGCCGCCCCCTGGCTTCCTGGCCTCGCCCCATGGCATCCTGGCCCCAAATCCGTGGCATCCTAGCCCCCACCCCCCTGGCATCCTGGCCCCCGCCCCCCCTGGCATCCTGGCCCCCGCCTCCGTGGCATCCTGGCCCCCGCCTCCGTGGCATCCTACTCCCGCCCTCCTGGCATCCTGGCCCCGCCCCCCTGGCATCCTGGCCCCCGCCCCCCTGGCATCCTGGCCCCCGCCCCCCTGGCATCCTGGCCCCCGCCCCCCTGGCATCCTGGCCCCCGCCCCCCTGGCATCCTGGCCCCTGGCCCCCTGGCATCCTGGCCCCGCCCCCCTAGCATCCTGCCCCCCGCCCCCGTGGCATCCTGGCCCCCGCCCCCGTGGCATCCTGGCCCCCGCCTCCATGGCATTCTGGCCCCCGCCCCCGTGGCATCCTGGCCCCCACCCCCGTAGCATCCTGGCCCCCGTCCCCCTGGCAGGAGGCCCCCGCCCCGTCTTGACCGCCTGTAAAAAAATTCTAACCCGGCATCACCGGCCTCTCCCAATTTTTGACATTGGTATTACTTGGTGGCCAAAGCGTACGCTGCTACGTATTTTGTCCATACATACATATAACCACGCATTTATCCCTAATGGGGTAAGCAGAGCGTAAACGACCTAAACAAAGGTCGTTCCGCCACATCTGACAAAGTTTTGAGGGTTATTTAAGATATATTTGTAGGAATATTGCTTTAGTGTCAGGTTGTCAGCCCATCGCCTAAATTGCAATATACAGAAACCCTCGGATCCTTTAGCTGGTTAATACGCAGAAATGCAGCTAGCACATTTTATGCTATTCTTTCGCATCCTGCCCAGCATGGAAGTTTTTTTTTTCTATCTGTATTTATATAACAAAAAAAAAATTATCTCATGAAAAGTTTGCAATTCAGGCATCTCTTTTCAGTGTTTTTAAAGTTGTGTCCATATTTCCAGACGGCCCGTTTACCCTGGAAGCAAATGTACTGAAGGCGGACGCAAAGATCGAAGAATTTCTGTTTTATTAAACTTAGTTTTATTTTGTGGAAGATTTTACAAGTATTTTAAATAATAAAGGGTGTAATTTGTATAATGTTATAATTTTTTTATTGAAATTCCTCAGAACAAATCTTAAGATTTGTTGACATGCAAACTTCACTTGTTGCCTGCCTAGTCCCTTGGGATCAAGACGTGATTACTTGTACATGTTTATAATAACTTTAAAACCTAGTATATTTGTAGCAAGTTTCGTGGTGATAAAAGCAATGAAACTTCTTCATACAAACTTCACTTGTTGTCTGCCTAGTCCCATGGGGTCAATTTTATAATTAAGTACAATACATTATGTGACGTGTAAAATTATTATATTGCAAATAAAGTATTCAATTGAGTGATTATTGTACAAAATTATGTTGAAGACGCATATGGTCACTCAAATGCAAAAAGTTTTATTGAAATAAATATAACGGTTTTTGCGTGAATCGCGTACAATAGATACACAAAATGACAGCCAGTCAAAAAATTAAAAAAAAAAAATTGCGTTCCATTACGTGTCATAACTCGTATAATAAGCCTCTCAAAGCAATTAAAAATATATATATATATCCAATGAACAGAATTCACCTCGTTTACTTAATTGGGGTTGCTCAGTCAACGAAACTGAACAACTTTCACCAAAAATTCTTTCAGGAGTTAAAAAAAAGTCTTTCCAATACGAAATGACCACCTCGATCAAACAATTTGACACGTAGCGGGACGCTGTCCCTTACACCTCGTATACGTATATATGACTAAAAATTATCACCTTGAAATAATTTCCTAGTGATCGATGTTCATTTTCGTTGACGGAGCAAGCACTATCAGTTAGCGGGACTCTGTCACTCAGTAAAAAAAATGGGTAGTAAATAAAAGTTCCGAAAATTAATTCAAAATCAAGCTTTTGCTGAATATGAAATATACTGTTTGAATAACGAACTTGTTGACCACATTTGTGCGCATAAAAAATAAATAAACGACTGACTGAAAAACTAAAAGCTGCGTATAAATAATACGTAACTTACTGCCGGAAATACTTTTCATTCAGCTTAATTTCTATTTCACCGAAAATTATGATACATCATACAATTCACATGATGAAAAACTAAAAATTACAAACAAATTAATTCGTACCGGAAATACATTTCTTCCAGCTTAATTTCCATTTTATAACCAGAAATATAACTGCCTCCGTGGTCTAGTGGCTAGTGCCATGGACTCCCGATCCCGAGGTCCTGGGTTCGATTCCCGGGGGGGAAACACAAAGTTGATTTTTGAGAATTTATCACTTTGTGATTTTTTCCCCAGTTGGGTTAGGACATTGCAGGCTGAATCACCTGATTGTCCGAAAAGAAAAAGATTTCGTGCTTCGGAGGGCACGTTAAGCCGTCGGTCCCGGTCGCTGTCTTTGATAGTGGTCGTTACTCAAACCATGTCAGAGGCCTGATAGTTTTGCTACTAGGCGGTTTAAAAACTCTGACACCAGGGTTCATCGGGTCCATAGACTCGATACCCACTCGACAGAAGAAGACGAGAAATAAAAATTAAGTGAGTATGAAAACGATTATGATAGCAGCACATGTAGCTGGAAGTTCAGTAATTCGATCATAAGTTTAGAATATTCGTTGAAACTTTAAATTTTTGTTATAAAATTATAATTTGAGAAAGGTTGTGTTTGTTAGTTAATTATGTAATTATTGTACGTTTTGTTTTTATTGGCTGGCAATTATTTTAATCTTAGTTAGATTTGCAATCATACATAATTCGGAGATTCATTTGTTGTTCGGAACCTTTATACTTACATACATACATATAATCACGCCTTTATCCCTGATGGGGTAGGCAGAGCGTATACCTTTATACTTATCCAAAGGAAAAACGCCTTACCTACTTACATGTTAAATCACACAATTATAACTAAACAGGCGGTAATAATTCGCACTTACATCCGTTAAAGATACTTCGATTCGTTTGATCGTATAATTGTTGAATAATCGAAATCGGTACAAGACTGAATTGTTTGAACATACTGTGAGTTGAGCCGTCGAGATGGATAGAGTGGTATTTAAGGTGAATGGTGAAAAATGCTCGGGTGAGTCTATTTATTGATTTGATTTAAGGCAATGAAACGATGCGTAATTAGATACGAAAAGTGTTGAATGGTGTAGAGATACCTTGTATGGAAGGGGCAGTTTATCATCGTTAATTCACCTAGAAAATTTAACACTGGTGAAATATGCAATAAAATATTGGCCCTACTCTACCATACTAGCCTCCGCGTTCTAGCTCTACACTCTTTGTATGTCACTAGCAGTTTCATCACACGCACTCCTACGGGCAATTAGGATCAGCCTTTACCTTACAAAATCTTAAATTTTCTCCTCAATCCAGTGGGCCCAGAAGCAGACTCAGACTTATTCCTGGTGGATTATCTCCGGACCTTCCTGAACCTTCGCGGAACTAAGTTCATGTGTAAGGAAGGTGGTTGTGGCGCTTGCATTGTTACGGTCTCCAAAGAAGACGTATATGGACATCAGGAGACTTTTTCCATTAACTCTGTAAGTTATTATAATCAATACTTCTTCCTTGCTTGAGTTACAAATAATAGTGTTAATTCCATTATTAGTATAAATCTCAGAGATATTTTGACTTCTCTGTGATTTGATTTATGTAAATAAGACTTTAACGTTGCAGTCGAAAAAATATTTTATATGGCGAGCGTAGCGAGCGAGAGAATTTTAATTTTTTATCGAGGTATTCCTAATATTTTAATTGTTTCTGTTTCTCCAGTGTCTGGTGCTAGTAACCCAATGCCACGGCTGGGAGATCACCACGGTCGAGGGTATAGGGGACCGCAGGAAGGGCTACCACCCCATCCAGAAGACCCTGGCGGAGTACAACGGAACCCAGTGCGGCCACTGCTCGCCGGGATGGGTCATGTCCATGTTCGGGTGAGAAACAAGCCTGGAATATATAAATACAAAAACACACTACGTAGTGGAATTTGAACCTATGACCCCGGCGTAACGTAACGTGCGAACCATGCCAGGGCTTCCTTGAATATACACCTATTGTGTTTATATTGACTTCAACTTTGACACCAACGTCAAAGTTGTAGCACGGGTCGGTAGTTCAAATCCTTCTGGATAATTGGTTTCTATATATTTGTTTTAACATAGCATAGCCAAACACAGAACTTACTAAGTAAAGTAAGTGTTCAATGTATTGGCACAATGTATGTTAATGTTATAATTACATTTTGGTGCATTCAGTGTTTGTTGTATCATATCCGATTTAAACCGCAAATAGCAGGATGTTAGTAATTTATTACAGTTTATTTTATTACAAATGCTAATATCTAATGATAGGTAATACTAAAAATCGTTTAAGCAACAATTTAACACGCCTACCTAGGTTACGGGCTGATGTTATTCATTTGACCAACTGATTTATTTTGAAAGGGAAATTTATATTAATTGCTGTTAGATTTTGAGATTAGGTTCACAAGATTAAACTGATATGCTGGACTAGGAGCAATAAAAAACATAGAATGTGCCAGCTGCTTATTCTCCCGGACATGCTGTAAAAATCAGCAAAGTTATTCAAGGTTTTCAGTGTGATGATTTAGACGTTGGGTTGACAAATTGTCCTTACAGGAATATGCAGATCTATCTGAAATAATTGACCCTCAAATTTGTCAGAAGTATCGGAACGACCTTTATTTAGTTCGTTGACGCTGTACCTACCCCATTACGCCTGTGCCAAAGGCGTGATTGTATGTAACCTAGCCCTAACAAAATACTTTATTTATACTACAGTCTTCTAGAATCCAACCATTACGACGTCACCCAATACCAAGTAGAAGACAGTTTCGGCAGCAATGTCTGCCGCTGCACTGGTTACCGGCCAATCCTCGACGCCTTCAAGAGTTTCGCCAAAGACGCCCCGAAACCCAACCCACATCTACCTGATATCGAAGACCTGAAAATCTGCGAGAATAAGGGAAACTGCTCCAAGAAATGCGAGAAAGATTGGTGTATTGTACAGAAACCTGTGGATGATAAGATACTGACCATCAAGTTAAAAGATGATCACATTTGGTACCGAGTTACGGAGATGCGAGATATTTTCTATGTGTTTGATAAGGAAGGTGTTGATAACTATATGCTGGTTAATGGTAACACAGGGAGAGGTAAGTTCTATTTAGCTTAATATATTTAGTTTTTTCTTCACCATCACCAAAAGATTTTTTTGATGATGATATTATTCTCTGTAATTTTTGAGTGAATTTGATGATGTGAAATAAATGAATCTAATCTAATCATAACATAAAAATACTTTATTGCACGTAAGAATACAAATCATACAACACAACAGATAACAACAAAAAACAAGTACAACATAGGCGGCCTTATTGCTAAGGTAGCAATTTCTTCCAGGCAACCTTTGGGTCAAAGAAAAATGCGTAGCGGTAAGCGGGATATTGCAAATCTAGTAAAATATGTATCCTAAATATGTACATTACATTACATATAATACATAAACTAGTTACAAGCTACTACATAGATATTGTAAAATAAACTAATATATAAACTAATGGAAGATAGGATAATGCAAACTACAACCAGAACTAGACGAAGGAAATGACAGCAACAGCACAGGATAAAAGTGAAGGATAACTAATGATCAGATAGTAATTTCTTCCAAGTAATGTTTTTTAATTCGGCTCTTAAAGGTCTCCAGAGACGATGCACGTCGAATGCCTTCGGGCAATTCATTCCACAGCTTGATCGCTCGCACTGTGGAAGACTTTGCGTAGATAATCTAGATTGATCAATCAACAAATAACTCCGTGACCAATGATTAATCAATTTCCAAATTACTCAGTCATCGACGATTGTTCCTTAATTTTTTTCAGTTCGTTCTTTATAAAAATATCCTTGAATACTTGTTAGTTTGACGATAACGCCTTATTATAAAGTTGATAATGCTCTGCCTTTCCCATACGGAATACAGCCATGACTAATATGTATGTATTTTTTTAGGTGTGATCCCAATCCTGACGTTACCAAGAGTACTCATAGACATCAGCCCGATCAAAGAACTCAAGGGCCACTATATCGACCAAAACTTGGTAGTCGGTGCTGGTACTACCCTAACCAATTTGATGGACATCTTCTACAGCGTGTCCAAGGAACGCGATGAGTTCTGGTATCTGGAGAAATTGTGCGAGCATTTGAACCTGGTTGCTCATATCCCTGTGAGAAATGTAAGAATTCTTTGTATGTCGGGGTAAAATTTAAATCTACGCTTAATTTGCCCAATACGTAGCCACGAAATCGTCATTGGAAGTGGCAGACCATAGATCTTCCAGCATTTAGGATTCTTTAAACCTACAGGATTAGAATTTTATTTCAATTGCCTAGCTGGACTGGGGCCGTAGAAAAACATAGAGCTGCTTCTCGTCCCTGGCATACTGTGTAACCAGAAGAGGGGAACGAGGATTTCGGTGTATTGTAGCTGAGGTAAAAGTCTGACAGCCTTTCACTATAGCAATTTACAGTAAGTTCTTTTCAATGTGACCCTCAAAACTTATTAGATTTCGTAAAACGCCCTTTTAACTATAAGAGAAATGAAGCTCTGTCTTCCTAATAAGAGATGCAATGTGATTGCTGATAATAAATATTTTTTTCAGATTGGAACCATAGCGGGAAACTTGATGCAGAAGCATAGGCTGCCGGAGTTCTCTTCAGATCTGTTTTTGTTATTCGAGTCCGTTGGAGCAATGCTTACCATTGGTGAGTGAAAAACAAAACTCATTTATTTTTAAAAGGATAGTAATAAAGGTTCAACAACAAATGAATCTCCAGCGAAATGTGTTTGATTGTAATTCTTACAAAGCTGCGTTAAAATTAATTATTATAAAATAAACACAAAACGTACAGACAAATAATTAACTGACAAACACAACCTTTCTCAAATTATAATTTTAAGAACAAAAATCTAAAGTTCCAACGTATATTTTATTTTATGACCGAATTACTGAACTTACAGCTACATGTGCTGCTATAATAATAGTTTACTTACTTACTTTATATCTATTTCTAGTTATAAAATATCTACTTTTACTCTAAATTTCAATGGAAATCCGAAAAAGGGTTGGAAAAATGACAGTCGGGCAACCAATTTACGCTAAAATGACAAAAACTGTCGTGAATTACGTAGCGGGGGGCAGGGGGGCTCGGGGAAGAAGTCCCACGCAATAAACAAATTAAATCCTACCATAGATACGACTCAGTAGGTTGGTTAGGTAAGTTTAGAACGGTGACCCTTTGAAGCGAACGAAGTGAGCGACTGAGCCGTGGAAGTGGTAAAATGGGAATTAAGCTAGATTTATCATGTAAATAATTAATAAAATGATGTATCATAATTTTTTTTACAATGTAAATCATGCTGGAAGGAAAGTATTTCCATCAGTACGTTACGATTTTTTTGATCTTTTTTGATTATAGTTTTTTGATCATATGAATAATAAATAAAATTCAGTATCATAATTTTCTGTGAAATGGAAATTAAGCTTGAAGAAAAGTATTTCCGACGGTTAAGTTAGTTATCCAAACAGCACATTTCATATTTAGAAAATGTTTAATTTTGGATTTATTTTAGGAACTTTTATTACTACCGTTTATAAAATTATATATATATGTGCATTCTAATAAAAATATACAGGGGTCTTTGGTAGAAAAATTTAAAGTGCATACCTCGCATAGGCTAGCTCAGACCATGTTTTCAAATCTTGTCCTATGACTTTTGGGAAATCTTACAAAAACAATGATTTTCATACCACAAGATCATGGGATCGAGTGATATTGTAGTTTTTTTTTAATGTTCTCTTTAATTCGTGGAAAAAAAGTTCAGGTACATTAGCTGGTATACCCCACAAGATGTTTATAGCCATCTAGTTGATATATATCCTGTGTTTGTATTAAACAAATTTTGAATCATGATCATCTGATTTTCCTGCAGTTGGCAAAACATCGTCAGTCGAAGTGTATCCGGAGACATTTTTAGCCTTGGATATGACGGGAAAAGTTATAACTCGAATCATGTTCCCTCCGCTATCGCATCACTACGAGTTTGTATCTTTTAAGGTAAGCACCCCATCTTGTATTACCATTAGACAAATACTCTGCTGTGACCCACTCTATGGCCTATACTACAGTTATATTCCATGTTGAACTGAAGTGATAGAAAAACATATAATGTGCCAGCTGCGTCTCCTCCTGGCTTGCTGTCAAAACCAGCTAGGGGATTCGAGGGTTTTAGTGTATTGCAGTTTAGTGTAATTTGGGCGATGGGCTGACAGCCTGTGTTACTACAGCTCTCAGAACTTCACATAGATACGTCTCGTAATTACTTTTGTTTAGGTCGTTGAAGCTCGGCCTACCCAATTACGGATCAAGTCGTGATTGTATGTATGTAAGTATGTATGTAATGCTGACTGAATCAACTCTGCTATTTTGTGATCCTTTTATTTTTCTGACCCTCAGATAATGCCCCGATCCCAAAGCTCTCACGCTTCCGTCAATTCAGCGTTCCTCTACGAATTGGATCCTCATTACAAAGAAGAAACAGTTCTATCAGCTCGACTTGTCATCACTGGTCTATCAGGGAAGTTTGCTCGGGCAAGGAAAACTGAGGAATATCTAGTTCATAAGAAATTGTTTACTAATGAGACTCTGCAAGGAGCTCTTAAGGTTTTGGAGGAAGAGATTATTGTGGAAGATATTCCTGGGGAGTTGTCTCCGGATTATAGGAAGAAGTGTGCGCTTGGGTTGTTTTACAAGGTAAGAGCTATGAATTTTAATCATCATCATCTCCTTAGCCTTATCCCGTATCTCACGGGGTCAGCTACCTGATCTAGGGGATTGAACGAGAGTACTGGTTTTTACACAGAGCGACTGCCATCTGACCTCCGCAACCCAGAAGGGAAACCAGACCCAATCCTAGATTAGGTCAGAGTTTTCAAGCCGCCAATGCTTAGCACTGGCCTCCGATATGGCTTAACGACTAATATCTACGGTATTAAACGATATTAACCGGGACCAACGGCTAAACGTGCCTTCCGAAGCACGGAAAAAGCGCCGAATAAACGTACATATGAAATTCGAAAACCGAAAAACACATTGGTACGTGGTGGGGTTCGAACCACGACCTCCCGCTCAGGAGGCAGCGGCCCTATCCACTACACCATCGGGCTCATGACTTAAAAAAAAACAACAGTCAATTTATAGATAAAGTTTATAAAAATCTAGCTCTACTTCTTATTCTTCTCTACTTGTATCTAATTTTTAACTGGATGGGATACCAATTTATATGATTTAGAAAAAAATATTTGTGATGTTCAGTTCGGTTGACTGAGCAACCTTTTTCAGTTTTGGGACACCGTCCGTTGCAGTTGTGTATGTTTTTCAGGGCTTATTGAATCTTATACCAAAAGCAAAACTAAAACCATGGTACCGATCAGGACCAAGAGACTTCAGAAAAACCCGGCCTCTATCTAGTGGTACCGACAAGTATGATACTAACCCTACCATCTGGCCTATCACTGAACCGATGCCTAAAGTGGAAGCGCTTATTCAATGTGCAGGAGAAGCTAGGTAATATTTTTTTTATTAATTGGTAACAATAATATTGCAAGTCACATTTAATAAAATTATTCTTCTATGCTGGACTGGGAACGATTGAAAAATATAGAATGTGCCAGCTGCTTCTTCTCCGAGCATGCTGTAAAAAACAGCTAAGGGATTTAAGGGTTATAAGAGTATTGTGATCTCGGTGAAGGGCTGATAACCTATTACGACTGCTATATACAAATCTTGGTATCTGAAATAATCCTCATTATCAGATGTTGTGGAATGACCTTTGTTTAGTTTGTTGACGATCTGCCTACCCCATTAGGGCAATTTAGGCGTAATTTAATGTATTTTATGAAACAGGTACAGCAATGATCTACCAACGCAACGTGAAGAAGTGTGGTGTGCGTTTGTCACATCTGATATCTGCACCGGAGAGATACTAGAAATAGATCCTTCGCCTGCATTGGTAAGCAAACATTCTAAGGATACTAATATACTGGGTGGAAGAGACGGTAAACTGAAAAGGGTTACTAAGTCAGCGAGATTGAACAACTTTTACAAAGGGTAGTTATAATAGATCCGAAAATTAATTCACAAGTAAGATCTTTTTGAAATATGAAATTTACCGTTTGGATAACCAACTTGTTGACCACATTTGTGCGTTTAAAATAAAAGAAACAACTGACTGAAAAACTAAAAGCTGCATATAAGTTACACGTAACTTACTGTCGGTAATACTTTTCATTCAGATTAATTTATATTTCACCGAAAATTATAATACATCACTTTCATTATTTTTCACATGATGAAAGAACTAAAAATTACGAACAAAATAATTCGTAACGTACTGACGGAAATCCTTTTTTCCTACTTGATAACCATTTTACCAAAAAATATGATCCATGATTTTATTAATTTTTCACATGATACAAAAACTAAAAGTTGTGAATTATTATGTGCTGACGGAAATACTTTTCTTATAGCTTAATTTCCTTTTTAGCTTAAATTGGTTCTCCGACTGTAATTTGTCCATACATTTGCGGATTTTAATTGGAATTTAGAGTAAAATTATATATTTAATAACCAAGCACCACTACATGTAGCCGGAAGTTAAGTAATTCGATCACAAGTTAAGAATATTCGTTGGAACTTTAGGTTTTTGTATATAAAAATACAATTTGAGAAAGGTTGTGTTTGTTAGTTAATTCTTATTATTTGTCTGTACGTTTTGTGTTTTCTGGCTGGTGATTCAATAAACGCAGCTTAGTTATAATTACAATACTACACATTTCGGTAGAGATTAATTTGTTGTTGGGACCTTTATTATTATCCTTTTACAAATATGTTTTTACTTCGAAATGGTATATTTGGGCTGGCTCGCTCGGTCAGTCAACAAAACTGAACACCTTTTACCAATAAATTCTTTTAAATTATTTTATGACTTCCCCGTAGCGTAGTCTATAACTTAGAACTTCGATCAAATATTCCCAATTATTCCCAAATTAATGAATAACGTATTTTGCAGAAACTCCCCGGCGTTTTAGCATTCTTTTCAGCGAAAGACATTCCAGGAGATAACACATACATATTCCCAACTTTAGTACCATCTTCGGGTTTGGCCACTGAAGAAATATTGGCAGATAAAACAGTTAAATATTACGACCAACCGATAGGCATCATGGTCGCTGAAAACCAGAAACTGGCCCAGCGAGCTGCTTTATTAGTTCGAGTGAAATATAAGAAAGATAAAAAAGAACCGTTGATAAAAATTGATGACGTCAGAGAGAAAGATCCAAGCAGAATATCTCTCTTTTTTGCATATCCAGCTAGAGACAGAGGTAATACAATAAAATATACTCTATTTTTCATCCCTAAGGGGGTTAAACAGGGCAAGGCAGTTTGTATGGAGCTCTTTAAATTTTGAAGTTGGGGTTTTCCGATTTTATGCTTAGGCTGATAATTAAAAAATAATAAACTCGTGTTTTAGCCTTTTTTACATATCCATCTCCAAAATTGTGAAAAAGGGGAAAAAAGTGTAATTTCATCTAATTTGTATAAAAACAAACTTTCGTCCCCTTTTTCACTACCTTGGGGACAAAATTTTCAAAAAAGCTGAAACCTGTTCTATTATTTTTTTAATTATCAGCCTAAACACAAGATTGGTAAAGTTCAATACAAAAAAGCTAAAAATCCTTTCTCACTGGAAGATTACGTTATGACTGGAACCTGCTGTTCAAATTTCATGATTATAGCCTTAGTAGTTTAGGCTCAGCTTTGATGAACTTGTCATCAGAAAGGATTTTTTTTTTACTATCGTGTATTTTGTATCATCGGAACTTTTTAAGTATTATTCCAAGAAGCAACATTTGAACAACGTTTTTGTACTGAACTGACTTAGAACTTTTATTTCGCATTGTAATTGTTTCGTCATTGCAAGTTTTCTTCTACAATGCACCGTTTTCGATGTATAAGCGGAAAACCTTAAATCGGGACATAATGTGGGCCTCCACCGCTCCGGCAGGCCAACATACACGTTGGAACTTTTAGTGTGCTTGCTACCTAAGCACTCGGAACAAGTTTCGAATAAATGGCTCTACCTACCCTTTCGCGCACTCTACACCCCAGTACTGGAAGCTCCGGGCTCGAACTACCTATACCTAGTATTTTAATGTCCCTTACACGTGGTATTTTAACTACTTCGGCAATTGTCCGTTTGGTGTTTAATCTGTTTTATCAGCTGATGCATTTTGAAAATAGTTTTTTCGTATGTTCCTATTGGGGAAAGTTGATCAGTTCATTTATTTATCACATCAGATTAGTAAGTTGATAGAATAATAATACAGAAAGAAATTGAATTTTTGTTTATTTATTTTAATTTTAAAAGAAATGAAAATTAAATAGTTAAATTATCTAAAACTAACTTTCTTGTTCGCAGGTACGGATATATCGAGAGTTATAAAAGGTAAAGACGACATCTCGTGGCAGTACCATTTCACCATGGAGACGGAGACTTGTGTGACCAGACCTAATGATTTCGGTATGGATGTTTATTCTTCAACGCAGTGGCCAGATTTGACCCAAACTGGTGTCGCTCGAGTGAACAAGATCGATGCGAATCGGTAAGATTTTATACGGTGTCTGAATAGGGTTGCTCAGTCAATGAAACTGAACAATTTACTGAAATAAAATTACTTTCATTTCCACATACAACATGACCAACAAAATGACAATGTCTTTCAGAGTAGTTTAATTTTGTCTGAGTAACCTCTTTCAGATTTCGGGACACTGGACACTGTCTCTTGTAGGTGTAATTCATGTAATCAGTTAGGCTTAAGCTTGCTTTGGTCCGGGAAAGCCCAAAACGGCGCGCGGCACGTCGCGGTTTGCCATCGGGCGTGTAGGTAGCTTAACATTATTAACGTATTCTATGTTTTCAAGGGTAAATCTGGAAATATTCCGATGTGGAGGATCTTACGGTAGCAGGATCTCTCGAGGCAGTCACATAGCGGTCGCCTGTAGCTTGGTGACGCAGCTGCTTAACCGACCGTGCCGATTTGTGATGGGGATTCAGGAAAACATGAGATGCATTGGGAAACGTCCGCCGGTTCAGAGGGAGTGCGAGGTGATCATATGCCTAAATCTATTACCAACTACTAAGTATTTATTTCCATTGATGGACTGGGAAAAAAAGAATAGAAAGACGAAAAAAGTTCCAGCTGTTTCTCTTCTGCATCTTACAGTAGTTACAGAAGTTTTAGGCTTACCAGAATCATGAAAGTCAAAACCGGGACAGAAGCAGTAGGGATACCATTAGGAAACACGAAAAGTGAACGGATAATGGATAAACTATGCGAGCGAAACGAGCGCAAAATTTTACCAAAGCCAAATTAATGCATCATGACTCGAGCGAAGCGACCGCAACATTGTTTGAAAGAAGATTGGAACTATACATTATGCGAGCGAAGCGAGCGCAACAATAAACTAAATCCGAATCGTTACATTATGAGAGCGAAGCAAGCGTGTCATTTCACGAAAGTAGAATCAATTCGTTATGTGAGTGAAGTGAGCTCTCGCTCATAATGTCTCCATTATGCTTACGAAAATAAATGAATACTCTGCGTAGCGAAACGAGAAATTCTAACGAGGACTTTAATAATACAGATGGGTAATGCAAAGTTTCCTTTAGATTGGCGTTAACGAGAGAGGTGAGATACAGTATCTCGAGTACATGTTGTACACTGACAACGGCTACGTATATTCCGAGCCAATCATCGGCTTCTCCACACCGGCAGCGAGGAGTTGCTATGACAACAGGAGATGGCAGTACAAGGGGTTCAACGTGACTACCGATACAGCTTCCAATACTTATATGAGAGCACCAGGTACACTACCATTATTACTATCATTTTAAATTAGCGACTCTAAAAAAGGAGAGGTTGCCTTTTTTGTGACTTCTTTTTCGTATTATTGATCCAAATAGTATTCTCTGGGAATGCATTTGCAGGAGCTCTTCCAAATAATGCCTTCAAACTGCTCGAAGTTATTCGGAGTAGGGTCTAGGTCAAGCAGCTTTGAGGCTATGACCTCTAAATAAAGCTGCCAATTAGCCTTTGTGAAATTGAAACGGTGTCAAAAGGGTTCGTTAGCGGGTTTAACAGCAGCTCGGACTTAACAGATTATCGGTCTATGCTGCGTGTTTGGTATTTTTTCGCAGACTGAGCTTATATTGTTGCGAAGATTAAATTAGGGTCGTGTATTAGATCCAGGTTGTCAGATTCTGTCCATTTTTATACTGCTTCTACTTCGGGTTCTTCTACTTAGAGGTTGCGTAACCCCACGTTGAGCTATGGCTGTTAAAACCGCTCAAGATGATTTTAACTGAGTGGTTGTTGAAATTTGGCGGATTAGTGAATTTGAATGGTATGTTTGAACGCTTGTAGTACAATTGCCGGTATCAATGGTAATTATTTCAATACGATTATCAGAGTTGCGAATTGCGGATTGTATTGCAATAGATTGTTTGGCAAAGACTGAACTTCCGTGTTTAGTATTAGGGATTTCAGAGATAAGTACCATTTCTGAAATCTGGGGTCGTATGTGATTGTTGTCTCTATGGGTTCCCTGAACACAGAGTATATCGCACTTTAAATTGCAAAACGACGCCAGGATTTTGCTTTGTATTGAGAAAAGGGTAGTAATAAAAGTTCCAAAAATGAATTTAATATAGGCTTTTTCTAGTTTAGCGTAAATTGGTTGTCCGACTGTTATGTTTTCAATAATTTTTCGTATAGTCATTGAAATAAATAGTAAAAGTTTATATTTTTTAACCAGAGATAGAAATTAAGTGAGTAAGAAAACGATTATTATAGCAACACGTGTATAGCTGGAAGTTCAGTAACTCGGTCATAATTTATAATATTCGTTGGAACTTAAGATTTTTGATCTTAAAATTATAATATGAGAAAGGTTTTGTATGTAAGTAATTATTTATTTGTACATTTTGTGTTTATTGACGGGTAATTCATTTAAACGCAGCTTAGTTAGAATTACAATCAGGCACATTTCGCTGGAGATTCATTTGTTGTTAGAAACCTTTATTATTATCCTTGGGAAAATCCCTATCTATTGATAGAGGCTGCGACTAAGACCGGATGGTAGAGGTCAAGATTTTGGGTGTTTTGGCTTTGAAAAGAGCCGTTTGAGTTTTGGATCTGGGAAGAGCCAAGAGTTTTATTATAACTACGCTGAGCTGGGAGTGACAGAAAAATATACTACCTATGTTCCAACTGTCCTTCCTAGCGGGCATGCTTTAGAAGTCAGCAAAAGGGATTTGAGCATTACATTGAATTGTTATTTTGGAGATATGCTAGTAACCTGTCTCTACAGCGATACATATTACAATCTTAAATTTTTGTCCGACGTTGCGAGAACGCCTTTTAATATAATAAATTAGGGTGCTTTACGCTCTGCTTGCCTACCCCGTATGTATTCTTATCTGATTTTATGTATGTACATAGTACCTATTATTCTAGCTACATTTCCGAGTAAGTTTTTCCGAAATGAAGGTAATTAATTATAAAGGTTTCTTCGCGGTGAAAACATCGTGAGATGATGCACACACCTTCAAAATTCAAATGTTCCAATCCGTACTGGGTCCACGTGGTCGAATAAGACACGTGCCCCTTGGTGGAGACGTACATGAGCTGATGATGAAGATCCTTGTAATGTTCGTTTATTTCCAGGGTCCCTGGAAGGCATAACTATGACGGAGCAAATCATGGAACGTATAGCCATTGAACTCGAACTAGATCCAGTCCAGGTTCGTCTGAACAACCTAGACGCACGACAGAGTATAGTGGCTGAAATGGTCCAGACTTTACTCCAAGACAGCGAGTATTACAAGCGAAGAGATGAGGTTTTAACCTTTAATAAGACTAACAGATGGAAGAAGAAAGGCCTAAGAGTGGCTATGATGGGTTACCCCATTGTAGTCTATTTGGACTTCCATGCTTTATTGACAGTTTACCATGCAGACGCTACGGTGATATTCGCTCATGGTGGCGTAGAGATTGGACAAGGTAATAGTCTTTTTAAAAATCTCACGGTAATGATTATTAAATTAATGAAAAACAGGAAATACAACAACTAAACCATAGTATCTTATTTTATTGTAATTTAAAATGGGGAAAACATCCAACTTTTAGATTTCTAGCTCATCATATTGTCTGTTGAAAATAAAAAAGTCGGTGATAAAATAATTTCGATACGGCTTTGCGCCGTTTGTACCGGACGACGGCCGACTGACGTCAGACGCCTCATCTGTTTTACAGAAATCGGGGACTTAATTAGGTAGCGGGCGGGCGCGGGTCATTTAGACGAAGTTCAAATGGCTTAAAGTCGTAATAATAACTACTAAAGAATTTTGAATGAAATAAAAACTAGTGTATTTGTATACACAGGCTTTACTGTGACAGTATTGAAGCTGATTTGCGAACGTTTTCACGTTCTTAATTCTGGCACGACCTTAAGAATTTGTAAAGTAGGCACATTAAATATATAGATAGATACACATGCCCAATATTAGCACATAAGCAAATGTGTCAGTTTTAAGATCACGCTAGTTTTTAGCATTTATACTGTAAGCAAAGATAATATTATACCGTTTCTACAAATAAAGAATTGATTGATTGAAAGGTATCAACACAAGAGTCATCCAAACCATCGCCTATACTTTGAACATATCAGTGGAAAAAATCAAGATAAAATCAACGGATACGGTGACCAGTCCCAACAGTTTGACCACTGGAGGAAGTAGAACTACGGAGAATATTCAGTTTGCTGCCATCAAATGCTGTCAGCTGCTTTTGGATCGCTTGGCGATAGTCAGGGAGGAACTCAATGACCCAACTTTCGAACAGGTGATTATTTTTTCATATTATTCCCCCCATGTTGAGGATTGTGTTTGTGAGGAAGTGCTTCCATCTATGGCGACAGCAAGCAAGGTGAGGTGGGTTGCCTCTTCAAAGGATCTGTTACCTCTGTACGGTCGTCCGACTTATGCATAGGTGTTCTGCCTTGTGACGTCTACTCCAAGCCGTCTAACCTTCACTTAGCCAGGAGTGCGTTCGTGCAGTTCTTCTAGACAGAGTAATTATGTCAAAATAACATTTCTCGTGGAAACAAGTCATTGGGCGCACCCCGCCGGCGTGCTCAGTTGCTCCAGTATTTCTGTAATTTTTATCCGCCATATCATATAACGGCGGTAAAAATAAAAAGCGCGTAAAACCACCGACTATAAATCAAAAACCGTAGATATTAGATTTCCTGTCCTTTTCCAATGTTTTTATTCTGAAACTGACAAATAGATTTTTGTTTTAGTCGGCAAATCTAGAATCAAACCCACTGTAATAAAAAGATCGAAATGACAGAAAATTAAATCTGTGAGTGACAGGTGCACGCTTGAATAGGTTTTTTTTTCTCCAGGCTATGTTTAGGCGATCCTTAGAGTAACACGGCCTTCCATCCGGATGAAAGGCCATGTTGCTCTATGAGCCGATCGCATTATGTGTCCGAAGAAAGTCAAAGCTTTTCATTTGCAGGTAATTACCGCTGCGTATAACCGCGGAATAAACCTTCAAACCAGCTACCGAGTGACGTCCCCCGACCAGCAGCTCTATAGAACTGCTGGAGTGGCGTTCACAGAAGTGGAGCTGGACATACTCACTGGGGAACATGAGATCCTTAGAGTGGATCTGATTGAGGACTGCGGAGTCAGCACAAACCCTGAACTGGATATAGGGCAGGTGAATTGAATTGACTTGTATTTGGTTCTGCAAGTAATTTTGTGTTTTTTTCAGAGCAGAAAAAGCGCTCGCTACACTCACCATTTATGTTAATATACCTGGATTTTTATTGTGAATACTTGCGCTTGCTACGCTCGCCATTTCAGTGAATATACCTCAATTAGTAACGTATTATATCGCGCTCGCTGCGCTCGCCATTTCAGTTAACATACCTTGATTAGTAACGTGACATCTCGCCATTTGAGTTAATATTGCTCGATTAGTTACATATATATCGCGCTCGCTATGCTCGCCATTTCAGTGAATATATCTGATTAGTAACGCTATTATTCGCTACTCTCACAATATTCCTATTTTAAAACTTGAATCAGTGGCTAAAACTGCACAACCCTCCCCAGATCGAGGGCGCGTTCGTGATGGGCTTAGGGTACTGGACCCACGAGCACCAGATCTACGAGCGGAAGACCGGCGAGCTGCTGACGGACCGCACCTGGTACTACCACGTGCCGCTAGCCAAGGACATCCCGATCGACTTCCGCGTGCAGCTCAGGAGGAACTCCTACAATCCCTTGGGTACTTTAGGAGCCAAAGGTATGTTTTAAATTTGATATTTTATGTGTGAATGTTTTCTTACTAGGTATATATAATGACTATAGATAGCTAGTTATCCGTTCGCAGTTTCACTCATGTATAGCGAGATTATTTATTCCCGTGCTATAGAGGTATTTCACATAGAAAGTAGCCAGGGTATTATATTATTTCATAGTCTACTTGTCTGCCGTATGGACGACGGCAGGAGGTCTGTAGCGTCGAAATACGACCCCCATCAGCCAGAATGCAGAGTTCAGGAGCACGCTCTCTTGGAACTTGGAAATGCGGATCACGAACGCCCTGAACGTTGTCGGCCGCTTCGAATCCAGCTGTCTCACAAGCACTCGGTCGATTGGCTCCTGAACTCTTTTTCTTGGACAAAGACCTGAAAGCTTTTTCAGGTCTTTGGCGACTTCATCCTTCCAGCGATATCTTGGACGCCCTACCGGGCGACGACCGGTTGGTTGACCAAGATAGGCTTTCTTTGCGGTTCGATCCTCTCACATCCTTTCCTCATGTCCTAGCTAGCAAAGTCGGGAAGAATTTATTTCACACACACCAGATCTTCTAT
This sequence comes from Scrobipalpa costella, assembly GCA_949820665.1. Classification (NCBI taxonomy): domain Eukaryota; kingdom Metazoa; phylum Arthropoda; class Insecta; order Lepidoptera; family Gelechiidae; genus Scrobipalpa; species Scrobipalpa costella. The sequence continues at coordinate 721,178 of OX463311.1, forward strand.
TTCTCTGTCTAAAGTACCGACGCACATACGTAGATTTCAATTATTTAGGCGGCCAAAAATATATTTTTCTCTAAAATAGCTATACGTACAATAGGAAATTAAATTAAACCCTTTTTGATTCGAAAAAATATATTTATTGATTATGCAACATATTTACATCAATAAAATACCAAAAAATTAATATTATTTTACAATTACCAAAAAAATAAAAACACGTCTTACGAATTATATATTACAAGCATAAATACGGTAAAATGTCATGTATCTATATCTTAAATATACACTTATCACAAATAAAACACATATTTTACTTTGAGAGAAAGTAAGCTACTTCAAAGTAAGCAATCTCTAGGTACAAGTATTTGGTTTGGCAGCCATCAACATTTCCATAGTTTCAGGAAGGAATACTTTGTGACAAGGTTTCTTGATTTTTCTGCTTGAGCTGATCAGGGGGTCTGATGTTAATAAAAGCCTGTTAAATACATCTAAATTGCATTCCTTTCTAGAAAACTTCCTTGCAAAGTTAAGCCTGTACGATCGAAAATGCTTGTTCCGGGCTTCTGCTGCCTCCTCAGATAACTGGCCAATAGGAAGTAACGAGTGACTTATGATTTGCCCACCATGCATCAGAATTTTGTGCATAGTCGGCGTCATTGGATGCCATCCATACAGGTCCACGTACAATTTCGCAGTGTCATATGCGTATTTGTCATATTTTGCGACATCAATTTCATGACCACTTGAAACAGTCTCCAATATAACTTTGAGCCTGTAGATAAGCTCAAAGCTAATTCCTGTGATCTCCGATGCCAGTTCAGGGTTGTCGAAGAATCTCCTGCTCGTGTTGCCATCATTAGTATTGCCAAAGTTAGCCTTTGGCATATCTATAAGAAGTCCAGTTTCGTTACGAAATCTGACTTGAATTTCGGACTTTCTTTGTGCTTCCAATTCCTTTTCTTCTGTAGTTTTCCTCTCTCTGTATTTCTGCACAGGTAATTTATATGCTAAATGGAGTATACTTTCGAAAAGCCGAATTCTAGCATGTAATACTGATAATCCGAATTCTAGAGCTTCAGAGCTCACATCATTCCTCTTGTTTAAATCGTTGAAACTTTTAGAAGTAGCTCCACAGATGTAGCACTTCGAAGTTGATTTCGTGTCCATGGCCGCGTTACACACCTTTCCGTCTACCATTGTCATTTTAAGCACATGGCCAAACTGATACTCTTGGTTGTTTAAAATGACTATCGTATTATTGAGCAGCCTAACTGACTCTTGCACATAATTTATTTCGTTCTTCGTCACATCTGTAGACTCTTTTGCATACCGAAATCGGATAGGACGGCAAAATCGTGACGAGGATGGTGTTGGGTTTTGCCATATTACTTTTTTGTTTTCCTCTCTACAAACAATGCGTAGCGGCACAAAAGAACTCAAGAAAATGTTTCCATCAGAGTCAGTGTCATGCTCAAATTTTTGTTTAAACTTGGATTGCTGAGAGCCGTCACAACCCCATTTACAGATAATCGTTAACGACTTCCTTTCTTCTTCGTTCAGCGTAATTAGCACCTCTTCCAGGAATATTGAGAGGCGTGTCACAGTAAGATCTATTAAGCATTGTAAGTTGCTTTCTGCCGAAGTATCTGTAACATTCATGGATTCTTGTGGGGGATAACATTCTTGTTTCGCCTTTAGCAACAAGTCGTAGCAAGGGAAATGTTTTGGGTTTGTTGCTCTTATAATTTCATATTGCCGTCTTGAAAGATCAGCTTCCACGAACATCTGAAGTGCTTGCAGAGGCGTCAGCGGAGGTAACATGTCGTCGTCGTTATTCACTTTAGAATAGGCAGATCTATATTTGCTGGCTCGTTTCGGCGAATTAGTAATTTCTTTGAGAACTTTTGAAGCATTCCTTTGCCCAGTGTTTTGTAAAACAGATTGTGCGGCGTGGATGATGACGTCATGCTCCAAAGTCGCACGAATTTCTTCGGTTTTTCTTCTTTTGCTTCGCTCACTTAAATCTTCGAAAGATTTTGCTTGTCTACCTTGAGGAGAAGCCGATTCCATCGGAATCTCGAAAGTTCCTTCTAACCAACCTCGGTTATCTTCTAGGAAAACTTTTTCGTGTTTACTGGCTTTCTTCCATCTTTTCATGAATTCGGTTTTGATAAAGGAATACCTTTGCTTTAAACGTTTTTTAGCATTTTCAGTGTCCCCATAACGTATCACAAGAAAATCTTCATACGAATCGAGTTTTTCCCTTAAACTTGGTAAATTTTGTTCTTGCACTTGTTCAAACAAGTACTTCCGAGTCACTATTTTAGTACCCGAGGCACCAGATGGACCTGAAACAAAAAATAATTAGAATTAATACAATTTTGCACGAACGTGGTATTTTTTCTCAATTTTGACCCCTTACATTCAAATGCTCTTATTTTCGAAACGCGCGGGTTTCCGCGGCCAATTTTTTACTGGTATAATAGAAATACAAGTAAAGTATTGAAAAATAAAGAAAACATTGCTCGGACGGACCCTTAAGTTAGTTAAAAGACATATTTCATTGTTAGAAACACAAAAAAACTGACTTTTTTCAAGAGCTATCTTTAAAAACTAAAAAGATTATTAAGGGCAGTAGAAAATAAAAAAGTTACTGTTGAAAAACAAAGGTTCTTACCTGAATTACTGCAATCCATCACTGTCACTTGAAAAGAAGTAGTTGGAAAACAAATACAAATTTTACAAAAGTTGTAAGTTTAGGAGCGCCGAGAACAGACACGTACACGTAAAGCGACTATCGAATTCCGACTGCTATAGGGAAGCTCTTGCGCATCTAAGAAGGGTGGGAGGGGTTGCCCATTGTATTCCCGGAACTGTTTACTACCTGAGTAAATGGTTATCTTATCTTTAGTTGTTTTTTTGAATAGCGAGTTTTGGCCGCCTAATTACTTGAAATCTACGTATGTGCGACGTTAAAAAAATATGGATCTATAATTTCAGTATGATGTTAGGACTGCAGTAGCTCAGTTGGTACAGCAATTGAATGGTACCAAATGTAGCAAGTTTAAATCCTGCGTTTTATTTTTTTTCTTAAGTAATAGAGAGACGCGGATATGACTTTCTTTCATACATGTATTGATTTGTTTGTTCAAACTAAAACTATCGTCCACTGACCTTGGCGAAGATGTAAACAAGTCTCTCTTCCCTTGCTGATTTATGCCTGAGTGAACGAACGCCTCCCCATATCCTTGGGTGGATCGAGGTCACGTCAAGGTCATGGCATATTATTTCCCTTAGTAGCTAATATTATATTTTCTTTCCCCCAGTTTAGTACGGATTGTATTATCTGTGGTATGAGATGAGATCTTTGATTGATAAGGCAAGGCAAATAGATGGTTGTTGTACTGTACAAGATAATATTTATTAAAGATAATTTGATCCATTCCATCATCTCCCTAGCCTTATCCCCTATCTCACGGGGTCGGCTACCTAATTTAGGTAATTGAACGAGGGTACTGGTTTTTACACAGAGCGACTGCCATCTGACCTTCGCAACCCAGAAGGGAAACCAGATCCAATCCTAGATTAGGTCAGAGTTTTCCAGCTGCCATTGCTGTGCCAATGCTTAGCACTGGCCTCTGACAATTCTACTAATAATTACGCTCTTAAACGATATTAACCGAGACCAACGGTTTAGCGAAAAAAAAAACATAGAATGTGCCAGCTGCATTTCCTCTCAGGCATGCTGTAAAAATCATTAAAGGGATCCGAGGGGTCAGTGTATTGCAATTTAGACGATGGGCTGACAACCTGTCACTACAGTATTAGACCTACAAATTTCTATCGTCATCTTAAGGAAAATAACATTGTATTTAATATTGTTTTTCACAAATCTGGTAATATTTTTCTCCTGTATAATTTTACTCATCTTCTCAACAGGCGTGTCGGAGCCCCCAATGTGTCTGGCGATCAGCGCAGCCTTCGCTTTGAGAGAAGCCATCAACTCCTCGCGAGCTGATTCAGGGAAACGAGCCAACGAGTACTTCAACGTTGGTGAGTGTCTATACAAACTCCTAACTTATTACCTAGGAATGTGGACAAATTAAACATTCTACAAGAGAGCCCGATGGTGTAGTGTATAGGGCCGCTGCCTCCTGAGCGGGAGGTTGTGGTTCGTATCCCACCACGTACCAATGTGTTTTTCGGTTGTAGAATTTCATTTGTACGTTTATTCGGCGCTTTTTCCGTGGTTTGGAAGGTACGTTAAGCCGTTGATCCCGGTTAATATAATTTAATACTGTAGATATTAGTCGTTAAGCTATGTCAGAGGCTAAGCATTGGCGGCTTGAAAACTCTGACTTAATCTAGGATTGGGTCTGGTTTCCCTTCTGAGTTGTGGAGGTCAGATGGCAGTCGCTCTGTGTAAAAACCAGTACCTTCGTTTAATCACCTATATTAGGTAGCCGACCCCGTGAGATACGGGATACGACCAGGGAGATGATGACGCTGTTGCTGCGTTGGGTATTTCCTTTTTCCCTAAAGGTTAGACCGGACTAGGACGTAGCTGCAGCGGAGCGACGCGGCGCGGCGCGACAAATGATTCTTTGTATGAAAATGTATGAGTGATACCGCACTGAAGCAGCACAGGAGCTGCAACGGAGCGGCACGGCGCTTCACGACGCGGCAATGTACAGGTTCATAGGTTCACTGACTCTGTCGCGCAGTGTCGCGCTGCTGCAGTGCCGTGCTCCGCCAAGCCTTAACTGTGAATAACTCACAGGAATAACTAAAATCATATGAAAAGTTTGCAACTTAGGTATATCTCTTATCAGTGTTTTTAATGTTGTGTCCTTATTTCCAGAGGGCCCGTTCACCCTGGAAGAAAATGTACTGAAGGCGGACGCAAAGATCGAAGAATTTCTGTTTTATTAAACTTAGTTTTATTTTGTGGTGAGTTTATACAAGTATTTTAAATTATAAAGGGTGTTTAAAGTATTGCGATTTTATTTTTATAAGTATGTATGTATGTATAGTGCAATAAAAATAATCGGAGTTTTGAGGCCGTTGATGTTCTAACTATCCTGCATAATCAAGGTTAAATACCTTCAATTTGTGTATATTTTCGATTTCCGATACAGAAGTATTTAAAAAAATACCACAGGAATAATACCTAATTATTGATTGTTCGATAACTGACTACATCCGACGTAAGACCACAGAATATATAATGGTAAGACGTTTCATTGTAACAACTTCCGAGCTGGGGCACAGAATATATGATAGTACTATATACTACATACACTAGCGACCCGCCCCGGCTTTGCACGGAAATCATCAGTTTTTCTCTACTATATTATGCATGTATCTATACATATAATAAATCTCTAGAAGGGTCGTGTCAGTACATTGAATATTTTTACAAAAAAATAATTGCAGTAGGCATTATTAACAATGTAAAGATCAATACGATTTTTTTTAGAATTTTTGTCTGTCTGTCTGTCTGTCTGTCGGTCTGTCTATCTGTCTGTATGTTACCACATCACGCCAAAACTACTGAACCGATTTCGATAGGACTTTTTTTTATTCAACTGTGTGTTACCCGGGTTGCAACTTAGGATACCTAAAATCACGCTACCTAACTTAGGGTAGGCAGGAAATTGAAATTTAGCTGTTTCTTAACCGATTTTCATGGAACATTTTTATTCGACTGAGCATTATGTAAAATCAAAGTTACGACACAAAAAATCACGCCTCATGACTTAGGAGGTAGGTAGAAAATTTAATTTCGGTCGTATTTAACCGATTTTGATGGAACTTTTTTTTTTGACTAAGCATTACTTAAACTCAAAGTTACGATACAAATAATAACGCCACCTGATTTAGGGGGTAGGCAGGAAATTGAACTCTGATCGTTTTTAACCGATTTTAAAGGGACTTTTAATTTGACTGCTTTTTTTTATTACTTGGTGTCCAGCCTAGGTTAGAAATAATCACGCAAACCATTCTATATTGAGTAAGTACCCCAGTTTGTATGGAAAACATGCAGTGTCGAACATACTGAAAACGCTTCTCCGCGCGTAAGAGCGGGATCTGCTAGCTCGCGCGCGGAATCGTGTTTTCCATACAAAAACAAAGATCAGACAATGCGAAACACGCATCCGCGAGCGGGTTAGCAGATCCCGCTCCTACGCGCAGAGAAGCGTTTTCAGTATGTTCGACACTGCGTGTTTTCCATACAAACCGAACGTACCAAGTCGCGGGCACAGCCATACATCATACATAAGTTAACTTTTTGTCTATTAAAAAACGCAAGTTGTAAATAATCTTGAATATTCAATAGTTTAACGACAAATTCAACGAAAACATTTTATCATGATTTGTATATAATTAATTGATCCCAAAACAAAAAGAAATAGAAACAAAGAAACAACCGTTAGGTAACACAAATCCTTCCATATTTAAGTAGACAGGTATGTACCTGTGTTCTATGTAGAATATCTATTACTATGCTCGCATAGGTGTAGAATTTGATTCCCAGAAACATAGTTTTTTTAAACGTACTTCCTAATGTACGGAAATCAATCAAAAATAAACCGGATGTAAGGGACAGCGTCCCGCAAACTGATAGGGTTTGCACAGTGAACGAAACTGAACAACAATCATCGGTAATTTATTTTAGGAGATGAAAAAGAAAATACATTCTCATACATAATTAAATAATTATTCATTGCTATTTTAATTATTAACATTTGTAGTGTATTATTTAATAAAATCTATAGCTACTCCTATATTAAATAAAATTTATTTGTTAATAATTAAAATATCAATGAATAATTATTTAATGATGTATGAGAATATGTGTTGTTAGCATACAATTTTAAAACCTAAGTTTTAAAAAATTTGTAAGTTGTTAATGGCAGAATATAGTGACATTAATAAATAGACATAAGACCCTTGTTACTAACCTATATTCCACAAATAAAAATATCTTTATCTTACTAAATGAATAACTCGACCAAACAATTTGTATGGAAAATTAAATATATTTTTTTTAATCCGTCGTTGACTGAGCAACACCTATCAGTTTGCGGGACGCTGCCCCTTCTACCCCGTATTTTTCAATTATTTATTATAATAATATGAAGGATACACTTTATGTAAGAGTTCAAAATTAAGTACTACAAATTAAAAAATAAGGCAATTCTATCGATTCGCTAAGGGCACTACAATGATTGCCGTCACTTTCTTTCTTTCATGATAAAAAATTACCATGCTGGACTGGGAGCGAGAGAAAAACATAGCATGTCCCAGCTGCATTTCCTCCCGGGCATGTTGTTAAACCAGCTAAGGAATCCGACGGTTTCTGTATATTGCAATTTAGGCGATGGGCTGACAACCTGTCACACATTGAATATTTTCACAAAAGAAATATTGCAGCAAGCATTATTAACATCAAAATTAAAAGCATAATATTGTTTTTTATTATTATTCTCTTCCATTTAATTTGGTGCTATTTTTTACATACATACATAAATCACGCCTTTATCCCTTACGGGGTAGGCAGAGCGTTTAACGCCTCGTAAAAAGCGCTTTCGCCACGTCTGACAAAAATTGAGGGCAATTTTAGATTGTAATATGTATTGCTATAGTGACAGGTTGTCAGCCCATCGCCTAAATTACAATACACTGTACCTCCAGTCCCCTTTGTTGACTTCAACAGCATGCCCGGGAGGAAGGGCAGCTGGAACATTCTATAATTTTCTATTCCTCCTAGTCCAGCATGGAAGTAATGCTATTTTTCCATGCCTGTTATGTATAATTAGACAATGGTATAAATCTTACTAGCAAATGTCAGGTATTGTTCGAACAGTCATCGTTCTAGTGACATTTGATATCCTTAACTGAAATAAGAACGCTGATTGGTTGGTTAGCGCACCCAAACGCATGTTATTTAACCAATCAGGATAAGATTAAATCAGTGAGTAAAAATCTAGCCAATCAGAGCTAAGGATATCATGAGAATATCAAATACTACTAAAGCCCGATGGTGTAGTGGATAGGGCCGCTGCCTCCTAAGCGGGAGGTCTTGGTTCGAATCCCACCACGTACCAATGTGATTTTCGGTTTTCGAATTTCATATGTACGTTTATTCGGCGTTTTTTCCGTGCTTCGGAAGGCACGTTAAGCCGTTGGTCCCGGTTAATATCGTTTAATACCGTAGATATTAGTCGTTAAGCCATATCAGAGGCCAGTGCTAAGCATTGGCGGCTTGAAAACTCTGACCTAATCTAGGATTGGGTCTGGTTTCCCTTCTGGGTTGCAGAGGTCAGATGGCAGTCGCTCTGTGTAAAAACCAGTACTCTCGTTCAATCCCCTAGATTAGGTAGCCGACCCCGTAAGATACGGGATAAGGCTAGGGAGATGATGATGTGCTTCAGTGTACAAATTATCTGTTCTATCTATTACATTATACTTGTGTTTTGTTGTACTTTTACCACCTATGGCGTGGTTGGAGGTATCCCAAACATTTTTTTTCTTTAGTACATACATACATACATATATTCACGCCTGTATCCCTAATGGGGTAGGCAGAGCGTAAACGACCTAAAAAAAGGTGTCCCGCCACGTCTGACAAAGTTTTGAGGGTTATTTGAGATAGAATTCTAGGTATATTGCTGTAGTGACAGGTTGTCAGCCCATCGCCTAAATTACAATATACTGAAACCCTCGGATCCCTTAGCTGGATTTTACAGCATGCCCGGGAGGAAATGCAGCTGGCACATTCTATGTTTTTCTCTCGCTCCCAGTCCAGCATGGAAGTAATGGAAGTAAGTCTTTAGTAAATAATATTATTAATACATGCTCAGATATATATTTAAAAGTGAATTAAGACTTAAGTCTTCCATGCTGGACTGGGAGAGATAGAAATACATAGCATGTTCCAGCTGCCCTCCCGGGCATGCTGTAGAAGTCAGCAAAAGGGACTCGAGGGCTACAGTGTATTGTAATTTAGGCGATGGGCTGACAACCTGTCACTATAGCAATACACTTTTCAATCTAATTGCCCTAAATTTTTGTCAGACGTGGCGAAAGCGCCTTTTACGAGTCGTTTAACGCTCTGCCTACCCCGTAAGGGATAAAGGCGTGATTTTATGTATGTATGTATGTATTATTAACGATACAAAGATCAAAACGTTTTCTTTTTTAGAATTTATGTATTTTGGTCTGTCTGTCTGTATGTTGCCACATTTCATTAAAACACTAACTATATTAACTAATTGTTCACTAACTTAATTCAGTTTTCTGCTACTGCCTATCCCCTAAGTACGGTGGCGTGATTATTTATACCCTAAGTTTGTGTTTTGGTAGCACTCAGTTGAATAAAAAAAGTCCCATCGAAATCGGCTAAAAACACTAACTAAATTCAGTTCCCTGTCTACTGTCTACCCCCTAAGCACAGGGGCGTGATTATATGTATTCTTAGCTTTTGTCTATGTAACACTTAGTTCAATAAAAAATCACTAACTAAATTCTGTTCCCTGCCTGCTACCTACCCCCTTAGTACGGTGGCGTGATTATATACAGCCTATGTCCTGTCCAGGTTACTATCTATCACCATACCAAATTTCATTAAAATCCGTTCAGCCGTTTATTATTGTTTACTAGCGACCCGCCCCGGCTTCGCACGGAAATCATCAGTGTTTCTCTACTATATTATGCATGTATTATACAAATAAACCTTCCTCTTGAATCACTCTATCCATTAAAAGAAACCGCATCAAAATCCGTTGCGTAGTTTCAAAGATTTATGCATACATAGGGATATAGGGACAGAGAAAGTGACTTTGTTTTATACTATGTAGTGAAGTCGTGATTGTTGCTACTACGAATCGCTACCAATGTTCAAGTTTTTACTACAATTAGCCAGCCAGATCTATTAATAAACAGATGTTATCATGTTGCCTGAAGTCTGAACATATTATGACTCGTGTATCAAACACAGCTTCGTACGCCATGTTTTTTTGAAGACAGGAACTAAAAATAAAATAACTGTGTTACCTTGCTGTGTCTACAGTTCTCTGTTGATGTCATCTTATACATACATACATAGAACCACGCCTTTGTCCCTAATGGGGTAGGCAGAGCGTAAACGACCCAAACAAAGGTCGTTCCGCCACGTCTGACAAAGTTATGAGGGATATTTAAGATAGATTTGTAAGTATATTGCTGTGCAGCCCATCGCCTAAATTACAATATACTGAAACCCTCGGATCCCTTAGCTGGTTTTTACAGCATGCCCGGGAGGAAATGCAGCTGGCACATTCTATGTTTTTCTCTCGCTCCCAGGCCAGCATGGAAGAATGATGTCATCTTATCACGTCTCGAATGAGACGATTGCAATTTTTTATGGATTCTTCTTCTTAGCGAGTGGATTCTCGAGTCGAACAAACTGCCTAGTAGCACAGCTATTAGGCCTATGACGTGGTATGAGTAACGACCTCTATCGAGAGAGACCGACAGCTTAACGTGCCCTCCGAAGCACGGAATCCTTTTTTTTCATTTCAGACAATCAGGTGATTTAGCCTGCAATAACAATATTGAAAAGACTTTAAAAAATATTACACACTAGCATCCATAATGAAAAGAAAGCACTTTATTAACACACAGATATGAGATGGAAAAGATTTTTGGAGAAATGTTAAGGATAAAATATTGGTAGATTCTTCACATAATGATTGCCTTCCAGATTGCTTTAGCGACCCTAATTTGATGCGAACGATGATAAATCAACATTTTCTTGATTTGCCTACTGATCACGTGCCTGATTGGCAATACATCTACCTACTTTAATAGCCATAATTTTTGCAGCTCCGTTTTTCGTCTTAGGCCGGTAACTGACATAGATACATACATAAATCAGGCCTTTATCCCTTACGGAGTAGGCAGAACGTTTAACGCCTCGTAAAAAGCGCTTTCGCCACGTCTGACAAAAATTGAAGGGCAATTTTAGATTGTAATATGTATTGCTATAGTGACAGGTTGTCAGCCCATCGCCTAAATTACAATACACTGTAACCCTCGAGTCCCTTTTGCTGACTTCAACAGCATGCCCGGGAGGAAGGGCAGCTGGAACATTCTATGTTTTTCTACCTCTCCCAGTCCTACTAGTTTGTCTTATTTTTGTCATGTCTTTATTTATTTATTTATTTTCATGTTTTCTTTCTTTGTGTTTACGTTATGTTTTATGTGTGATGTTTTTTTATGCAATAAACATTTTATCTATCTATCTGTTTATCTATCAATGTCCTAACCAAACTGGGGAGAACCTCACAAAGTGATAAATTGACAAATATCAACTTTTTGTTCCCCTCCTGGGAATCGAACCTAGGACCTCCGGATTAATAAGCCCATGGAAATCAATTTCTTGGTACTAGCGATATCATCCCCTTAGGCTTGCTAATCGTATTACCATTTTTGAACTCCTTTTATTTCCTCAATTTCATACATACATACATACATAAATCACGCCTTTATCCCTTACGGGGTAGGCAGAGCGTTTAACGTCTCGTAAAAGGCGCTTTCGCCACGTCTGACAAAAATTGAGGGCAATTTTAGATTGTAATATGTATGATTGTTCCTCAATTTCGTCAGGAGATACCTTAGGATATAAAATCCATAAAATCATTAATTTTATACGTTTTTTTTAAACTTAACTGCAAATAAGTTCCTTTTGAACTATTTATCATAACGCTACTCGATTATTGAGAGTGATGAAAAGAAAAAAATATAACATTGGAATCCGATATTTGCTTCAACCGCAAATATTTCGGCCCGGCCAGACGCAATTTATTTATAGGTAGAAACCTCTCCATAGTCGGATGGTGTAGTGGATAGAGTCGCTGCCTCCTGAGCGGGAGGTCGCGGTTCGAATCTCACCACGTACCAATGTGTTTTTTGGTTTTCAAATTTCATATGTACGTTTATTCGGTGCTTTTTCCATGCTTCGGAAGGCACGTTAAGCCGTTGGTCCCGGTCAATATCGTTTAATACGATAGATATTAGTCGTTAAGCCATGTCAAAGGCCAGTGCTAAGCATTGGCGGTTTGAAAACTCTGACCTAATTAATCTAAGATTGCGTGGTTTCCCTTCTGGATTGTGGAGGTCAGATGGCAGTCGCTATGTTTAAAAACCAGTACTCTCATTCAATCACCTAGATTAGGTAGCCGACTCCGTGGGACGGCATAAAGCTAGGGAGATGATGATGACCTCTCCACCTGTGTCTGGTCGAATCTCAATCAATAAATAACGAATTACTAAACGTAAAAATATAAAAACTTTAAAAAAATCAATGAGATAAACATACCATACGATGTATGCAATACATACCATATTGTTATCTATCACAATAAATAACAGAATATTAATAGTGTACATCACATCATATGAGTTTTACCGTAGGTATATTATTATAACCAGATGTAGTAATTTGACCTTTGCATTGATAAAACGAATTAAAGTGCCGGTTTTGTGCAATATGTTTTATTATTTTATAACCAGCTTTCCGTCCTGCAGTTTCATACATACATATAATCACTTCTTTATTTCAAATGGGGTAGGCAGAGACAAAGGTCGTACCGCCACGTCTGACAAAGTTCTGAGGGTTATTTAAGATAGATTTGTAACTATATTGCTGCACTGACAGGTTGTCAGCCCATCGGATAAATTACAATATTCTAAAACCCTCGGATCCCTTCGCTGTTTTTTACAGCATGCCCGGGAGGAAATGCAGGTGGCACATTCTATGTTTTTCTGTCGCTCCCAGTCCAGCAAGGAAGCAAATGTTTGTGGTTTCACCCGCAGCTAAATGAGGATTTCCCGCGGGAACGTTCGGAAACTTTCTGTATGTATTACCTAAGTGTATCTTGACAGCCAACTTCAAGCCCTTATATCTTCAAAGCCACGCCCTTTAAGTGAAAACAGAGACCTACTGTATGGACGGTAAATAGAGGGTTGATATACCATATATCCCCTGGTCGTACTGGGACTCATTACTAAGTTTTATCGGCAATAACATAACAGCCAACTTCAAGCCCTCATATCTTCAAAGCCACGCCCTTTAGGTAAAAACGGAAACCTACTGGACGGTACTAGTAAATAGAGGAGTACCATACCATACCGGGTGTAAGGGACAGCGTCCTGCAAACTAATAGGGGTTGTTCAGTCAATGAAACTGATCAACTATCAGCAGGATATTTTTCTGGAAGTGTAAAAATAATTTCATTTTCCTTACGAATTGTCTGATCAAGATAAGCAGTTTGTATGGGAAGGTAATTTTTCTTTTTCATTTCCTGACAAAAGTCCGGCTGATAGTTGTTCAGTTTCGTTGACTGAGCAACCCCTATCAGTTTGCGGGACGCTGTCCCTTACACCCGCTATATCCCCTGATCGTACTGGGACACATTACTAAGTTTTATCGGCACACACATTTTGTATACTGATTAGGCCGAACATTCAGTGTACAACATAAGCTCAGTGAGATCGGTGTTTTTATTTTAGACTCGCGATGTTACTACTGATAGGAACTAGTTATATTGTAGATTTATAGTCGGCTGTGTTTTAAAATCTGTCTACATCTCAATGCATAAAAACGTGTTATTCGGTCAGTGGCAAATAAAAATAGAATATCTTAAATGGCTACAATAAAAACTCTACAAATGTCGTTTCATATTTTGAAGAATATAATTTGGTGAGTCTTTCTGTGAATATTCGGAATTCTTTTATCTTATTTATGTTTCAAACTTGTTATATTGTTTACGGATATGTATTGTATGTGTATGTAGATATGTAATGTTTGTTAGTTTTCAGTGATCATTTTTGTGTTGTGGTCATAAGACGACTTAAGATTTTGGATCGAGTGTAACTTTTTATTTTTATTATGTTCGTAATACTGTGATTTATTTTTACTTTATTCTATGGAGCTTTCAAGATTTAGCCTGGCCTGAAGAGACCTAACATAGACTAATGTCACCTAGTTTTTCTTTTGGTAGAAAGCTTAGAAATTGAAATTAGTTCTTACAGTCTTAGCAATGGCCTTGTAGTGAAATGTAGGCCTTAACTACAAAACATTAAGAAAGCATTTTATATAGATTAACTTTCTCTCAAAACGCCATTTAATGATCAAGATGTTTGCTGGGAACTAAAGATTTTTTTAAACTATTAAATGTTTTTTTTATCTGGTTGTTTCAGGGCCGGAACTACAATGGGCTGATCCATTGAAACAAGGCCCAAACAAAATTCTGCAAATCCAGACATCACCACCAATGTATCAAGTCCTAATGATACCAGTAACTCTTCAAGTGTCAGTGTTATTTCTCTAAATATAAGTGTTATGGTTTCAAATATCAGTGTTATGGCTTCAAATACCAGTGTTAGAACGTCAAATGCCAGTGTTATAACTTCAAATGTCAGTGTTATATCTTCAAATGTCAGTGTTATATCTTCAAATATCAGTGACATGTCTTCAAATGTCAGTGTTATAACAGACGATGTTTCGGAAGGATTCAAAGAAGTGTGTCGTATCTTGTGGCTGTGCGGTATAGCAGTGTCTATCATAGGTTTACTCATTCAGTTTTACTTTTTCGTCTACGTCCCTTCTAGTAGAAAGCACGATGGAAAACTCCTTTCATTACTCACTAGTGCAAGAATATTGAACACTGTTTGTGAATACTTAGTTACGTTCTTTCAAATAGACAGTATATTTTTCAAGGACATTCTGTTTGTCGTCTATTTCCAAACTGATGTTATTATGGTCGGGTGGATGTTTGTATTTTCTAAAAACTTGTATGATAAAATTGTATTAGTATTTACTTATACTAGGTTTAGTTTAATTCAAATTTGTATTATTCTTTTTATTCTTTCCATACCCATTGGAGTCATAGGGGTGATTTGTTTGAAAATCACTGTTGAGACTAGATCAAAACATTTCGAAACTTTTTACCACACCTACGATGGTATCAAATTCTTTGTCCTTATAATCAACGCATTGATATTTGGCGAAATATTATACATAGCACATAAAAAAGGTTCTAGAACTAATAGAAACTACGCACGTTATATAAAAGCTACTTTAATATCTTTTATTTTAGTTTGTATAACTAGTTTACAAGTATTCATTACTGATATATGTTCTATAGTATTATCCAATGATTTAGTTACATACCCAAATTGTGTAATTAATTCGTATCAAGTAGTTATTATAACTGTTATGTTTGTTATTTTAGCTAGGAGTAAAAAAGCGAAGAATATGAACGATAGTAGCTATTATAGTAATACTGCGAGCGTTAGAGTTCGTTTGGAATCTACTGGAGACTAATATTTACACCGAGTGTAAGGGACAGCTTCTTGCACATTGTCACAGGTTGCTTGCTCTTTCAAAGAAACTGAACAACTTTTGTCAGGAAATTCTTTCATACATACATACATAAAATCACGACTTTATCCCTAATGGGGTAGGCAAAGCGAAAACGACCTCAACAAAGGTCGTTCCGCCACGTCTGACAACTCAATTCTTTCAGAAAATGAAAAAAATACTTTTCCATACAAAATGACTATCTCAATCAGACAATTTGTATGAAGAAGACTAATTTTCATTTCCTGATTGTTCGGTTTTGTTGACTGAGCAAAGCTACCCCTATATTGCGGGAAGCTCTCCATCCTTAAAGGTCTCTACATTTTACTAGACTAAACGATAAACAATTGTTATTCATAATGAAAACAGATCGGCTTATTTATTCAAATACTTTATTTATAAAATAATTTTACACGTCACATAATGTATTACTTGTTTGTATTAAAAGGAAGGTTAGCCCTCGACGTTTCGATCCTATACGAGGATCTTCATCAGGAGAGAAGAAAGTCACACTCCACCGCCCCCAAGTGCAACCTTCGATTGAACTTCCTTTCAATACAAACAAGTAAGCCGATCAGTTTTCATTCGGTACATTTTAAAGAGTTTTGATCTCCTTCACTATTGATGAAGTGTAAACTTGTATTTATACTTGTAAACCATACATTATTCTTCCATGCTGCAGTTCCCACTCGAGAGAAAAATATAGAATGAGCCAGCTGCTTTTCCTCCCGGGCATGCTGAAATTCAGCAAAGTGTTCTGAGGGATTCAGTATACTGCAATTTAGACGATGGGCTGACAACCTGTCACTACAGTAATATATTTATTTATATTATTTAACAATTTATTGTACACAAAAAACATCATAAACACAGGACATAAAAAAAAACAAAGACACAACAGGCACTGCTTATTTCTAAAAAGAAATTTCTTACAGCAGACCTACAGAAGTGATAATTTTAACGATACGCTGATAAAACGTGCACAAAATTTAATAAATATCAATAAAATAATACTACTGTAAAATAATTATATAATGTAAATCTTTTACATAAATATTAACAAGAAATAAATAAATACTGCCACTTATATACATAATCAAAAATAAATAAATACTTATACATACATACATATAATCACGCCTGTATCCCGAACGGGGTAGGCAGAGCGGAAACTACCCAAACATTTGTCGCTCCGCCACGTCTGACAAAGTTATGAGGGTTTATTTAAGATAGATTAGTAGGTATATTGCTGTAGGGACAGGTTGTCAGCCCATCGCCTACATTGCAATATACTGAAACCCTCGGATCCCTTAACTGGTTTTTACAGCATGCCCGGGAGGAAATGCAGCAGGCAAATTCTATGTTTTTCTCTCTCTCCCAGTCCAGCATGGAAGTAATACTTATATTTATAGCTATTTATATACAAATATATACATAAATATATACCCTAAAATCGGATTACTTTGACAGGGAAAGATAATGCTCTTTAACTCGTCTTTTAAAGACAGAATATACCTAATAATCTATCTTAAATAGCCCTCAAAACTTTGTCAGGCGTGGCGGAACAACCTTTGTTTAGGCGTTTACGCTCTGCCTACCCCATTAAAGGCGTGATTATATGTATATATGTATGTAAACCATACATTCGTCTACTTACTTATACAGGGTGTTAAAAGTGCTGCATTCCTTTAAACCACGTGTTAATAATCTCTTCTCTTATTCAACAAGTAGTCATTCACTGCTGAGTACGCTATTTTCCTACTAGTTAAATCAGCAACTTATTATGAATTGTTTAATCTAAATGTGCATGTTAGCTGGCACATTCTATGTGTTTCTCTCGCTCCCGTCCAGCATGGAAGAAAAAAATGGTAGAACGTGTGGAACGCAGTACGTTTCTATTCTTCTTCTGTCGAGTGGGTATCGAGTCTATCGACCCGATGAACCCTGGTGTCAGAGTTTTTAAACCGCCTAGTAGCACAACTATCAGGCCTTTGACATGGTTTGAGTAGCGACCACTATCAAAGACAGCGACCGGGACCGACGGCTTAACGTGCCCTCCGAAGCACGAAATCTTTTCCTTTTTCGGACAATCAGGTGATTCAGCCTGCAATGTCCTAACCAAACTGGGGAAAAATTCACAAAGTGATAAATTCTCAAATATCAACTTTGTGTTTCCCCCCTGGGAATCGAACCCAGGACCTCCGGATCAGGAGTCCATGGCACTAGCCACTAGACCACGGAGGCAGTACATTTATATACACACTACTACTGAAACAAGCGCATCGTTTCTGGGTGTGGCACACGTGGGTATAATGAAATTCATTTTCATATTTGTACGGTTCTCTAGCTACTATTACATACAGTACAACACTTGTTTTGTCTAATTTGTTTTGCGACCTTTTGTTTGTAAATTGATTATGTAAAGTATTTTTTTGTAAGAATTGTTGTTATTTTATTCATCCACCGATATATTTTTTATTCCACTTGTATTTTATTATCTTCCATGCTGGACTGGGAGTGACGGAAAAACATAGAATGTCCCAGTTAACATGCACATTTAGATTTAACAATTCATAAAAAGTTGCTGATTTGACTAGTAGGAAAATAGCGTACTCAGCATTGGATTCCTCCCGAGCATGCTGTAAAAACCAGCTAGGTGATCCGAGGGTTTCAGTATATTGTAATTTAGGCGATGGGCTGACAACCTGTCACTACAGCAATGTACGTACAAATCTTTCTTGAATGGCCCTCAAGACTTTGTCAGACGCGGGGAAACGGCCTTTGTTTAGGTCGTTTACGCTCTGCCTACCCCATTAGAGATAAAGGCGTGATTATATGTATGTATTTTATTTTTGCCCAGCAGTGGGACACAACAGGCTAGTATTAATAATTATTTTATTTTTAGACTTACAATACAATACAAAATTCTTTATTGCACAAAGAAACACATACAACAGAAATAAAAAGGAACAAACGTGACAGTACAATATAGGCGGCCTCATTGCTAAAGCAGCAATTTCTACCAGGCAACCTTTGGGTATAGAAATTGTACAAGCAGAAAGCGGGATAGTGCATATTACTACATATAATACTTAGATAATATTTACACACTATTAAATAAATATTTCAATAAAATATATTGATACATATCTTATGATAAACTAAAACATAATATATGCTACATAAGACAGGATACTGTATGTTATACATACATAAAATCACGCCTTTATCCCTTACGGGGTAGGCAGAGCGTTAAACGCCACGTAAAAGGCGCTTTCGCCGCGTCTGACAATAATTGAGGGTAATTTTAGATTGTAATGTGTATTGCCATAGTGACAGGTTGTTAGCCCATCGCCTAAATTACAATACACTGTAACCGTCGAGTCCCTTTTGCTGTCTTCTACAGCATGCCCGGGAGGAAGGGCAGCTGGAACATTCTATGTTTTCTCCCAGTCCAGCATGGAAGTAATATCAATACATATACTTACTTAAACGATACTTACCTTGTATTCACACTAAAAGTGTTCATCGTAGTACCCCGTGTAAGGAACAACTTTCCACTAACTAACCGATAGGGGTTGCTAACGAAACTGAACAACTTTCATCTGGAAATTCTTTCAGATAATTTGTAACCCATTTTTGTTTTCTTCATCTTTTATTTTGCGAAGGTTGGTTAATGTTTAATACCATTTTGTATTAAACCTTACACACGGTATAAATATTGCAAAAATACATATATACATACATATAATCACACCTTTATCCCTAATAGTGTAGGCAGAGCGTAAACGACCTAAACAAAGGTCGTTCCGCCACATCTAACAAAGTTTTGAGGGTTATTTAAGATATGTTTGTAGGTATATTGCTGTAGTGATGGGTTGTCAGCCCATCGGCTAAATTGCAATATACTGAAACCCTCGGATCCCTTAGCTGGTTTTACGGCATGCCCGGGAGGAAATGCAGCTGGCACATTCTATGTTTTTGTCTCGCTCCCAGTCTAGGATGGAAGAAAGGTTGTTTGATGTTTAATATCATTTTGCTTTAAACTGTCCCTTACATGCTGGACTGGGAGCTAAAGAAAAACATAGAATGTGCCAGCTGCATTTTCTCCCAGGCATGCTGTAAAAACCAGCTAAGGGATCCGAGGGTTTCAGTATATTGCAATTTAGGCGATGGGCTGACAACCTATCACTACAGCAATATACCTACAAATCTATCTTAAATGGCCCTCATAACTTTGTCAGACGTGACGGGACGACCTTTGTTTAGGTTGTTTACGTTCTGCCTAACCCATTAGGGATAAAGGCGTGATTATATGTATGTATGAATGTCCTTTACACCGGGTATCAGTATTGTAATAATAAAAGTTGGAAATGTATAAACCAGGTACGGGATCTGAGGGTTTTAGTATATTGTAATTTAGGCGATGGGCTGACAACCTATCACTACAGCAATATACGTATAAATCTATCTTAAAAAACCCTTAAAACTTAGTCAGACGTGGCGAAATGACCTTTATTTAGGTCGTTTACGCTCTGCCTACCCCATTAGGGATAAAGGCGTGATTATATGTATGTATGTATGAATGTCCCTTACACCGGGTATCAGTATTGCAATAATAAAAGTTGGAAATGTATCGTCTACTTTCCTACTTACCTTTCGTATTGTAGTATACTTACAAGTTAAGGTTTATTTAACT
Organism: Scrobipalpa costella; assembly: GCA_949820665.1. Lineage (NCBI taxonomy): Eukaryota > Metazoa > Arthropoda > Insecta > Lepidoptera > Gelechiidae > Scrobipalpa > Scrobipalpa costella. The sequence continues at coordinate 741,283 of OX463311.1, forward strand.
TCTCCCCTCGGAGCACGGAATAACTAAACAGAAGGAAGGTGCTTTGTATTCATATTGAGACTCGGAAAGTTGCCCACGCAAAGATAGGGCAATATACCGGGATTAAAAAAAAACTATCAGGCCATATTTTTGGGTGTGATTCTACCATTGAAACTGAACAACTTTCCTCAAGGAACATTGGTCGAAATATGAAAAAAAAACATACAAATTAATTCGAACCGCTAACACCATTTGTATGGAGGGCTTATATTTTTTTCATATTTTGACCTATGGTCCTTGGAGAACGTTGTTCAGTTTAATGGGTAGAATCACACCCTACATATCACATATCCAGTATTTTTTTTACTCCCTGTTTTGAAGTTTAGGTAACAAGGGTGTAGGTAAAGGGAATATTCCGTAGGACAATCGTAAAAGTATAGTAAAAGTTGTATCATAATTCTTAGTGGGTTCGATTCCACATACAACCGGCACAGAATATATCTTCTTCTTCTTCTGTCGAGTGGGTATCGAGTCTATCGACCCGATGAACCCTGGTATGAGTTTTTAAACTGCCTAGTAGCACAACTATCAGGCCTCTGACATGGTTTGAGTAACGATCACTATCAAAGACAGCGACCGGGACCGACGGCTTAACGTGCCCTCCGAAGCACGAAATCTTTTTCTTTTTCGGACAATCAGGTGATTCAGCCTGCAATGTCCTAACCAAACTGGGGAAAACTACTCTATGGTTTACACTTTCTCCGCTAGATTTTGACGCGCTTTTGTACGTTTTCCCAGTATTTCTGTCAATTTTATAAAACCGCCGACTTTAAATCAGTAACCGGAGTAAATTCACATACTTAGTATATTGATTTATATTTATGTTTTAGTTTTGATATCGTGATAAAAATAATTTTTATAATTTGATTTTACAAATTGACTTATTTTAAATTATTCAGACATCTGTTAGAGTCCATTGGTATGATTGTAATTTTTGTTTTGACATTTTTGGTTTATTTTATTGTGTAATCTGTATTTTTTTGACGATCATATTATTCTCTGACATTTTTATTATTATTGCAATGTAAATGTGAAATTGATAATGTGAAATAAATTAATCTAATCTAATATATTTATTTTAACGAAACAAAATCCATCATTGCGATATTTAATCCCTGTTGAGGAAGAAAATGGCGTGCCCTTTCTTTCTTTAAATATTTTTTTTTATTGAGTCTTCAGCATAAGGTTTCGCTGATGTTTAGAGACTACGCCTCATAGCAACTTCTTAGCTTCTTACCAGCCTTACGATATAGTACCCTATTCTGCTGGACATATAAGTCAATTTAGAGAAATCTCTTGCCAATCTAATCAGTAGGTACTTAATCAATAATCATGACGTCACTTTTCAGATAGAACTTCTTTTATCGTTTCGAGAGTCCGATGGTGCAGTGGATAGGGCCGCTGCCTCCTGAGCGGGAGGTCGTGGTTCGAATCCCACCACGTACCAATGTATTTTTCGGTTTTCGAATTTTATATGTACGTGTATTCGGCGCTTTTTCTGTACTTCGGAAGGCACGTTAAGTCGTAGGTCCCGGTTAATATCGTTTAATACCGTAGATATTAGTCGTTAATTCATGTCAGAGGCCAGTGCTAAGCATTGGCGGCTTGAAAACTCTGACCTAATCTAGGATTGGTTCTGGATTCCCTTCTGGGTTGCGGAGGTCAGACGGCAGTCGCCCTGCGTAAAACCGTGTTAGGTAGTCGACCCCGTGAGATACGGGAAAAGGCTAGGGAGATTCTGATGAACTTCTTTTATTGTTTCGATGTAAATACTGTAATTTTATTACGAGTGGTCTGCGTCGAGCAAAGTTTTAAGATTAAGATTAATGTTGGAGTAACTCCGGTGCTTTTGAACAACAATTTTCCCCATGGCGGTAGTATTATTATATATTCTGTGCCCACGGGACTCACAGGACCGGCACGGTGAAAACAAGAATGTCTTTCGCAAAATTTTCTGTCCTTATCTGCTGTTCTTTTCTTTTATAGCAAATCGCTCTTGCGAAAGTACATTTTTTTAGAAGATTTTGAGAGATCGGAATTTAAATCGCTTCTCCGCATAAAATACCTGCACAACTTCAAGGTCAAATAATTTATTCCAACATAGATTCCTAGGAACACTTTTAGAAAGTCACAAGCGAATCAATTACAATCAAAATATATCTGTGTCACAAAATAAAATAAAAATATATCACAACGAAGGAGATGCATGAGAAACTCGCACTTTGCGAAACTTTTCTTTGACTGAATAACTGAACAACTATTCCCGGTGAAAATGGAAGAAAAAGTAAAAATAATAAGCGTTTTGGGGAATCAAAATTTCATTTCCATTTTCACCGGGAAAAGTTGTTCAGCACTATCTCTATTCCTTATACAAAATAAGTAATAGAGATAGAGTCGAACTTTTCACGTAGTTGGAGTGGAATGATGCTGACTTTGATATTTTAGACACTTATGTTTTATGAAAAAGTTTTTCAGTCTTACCATTTTCAGGTTTGAAAGGACACATTTACATATAGGTAGAGACTACATATGCACGTAACAGTTCTTCAATAACCAGTAATCATAATTAATATAATTCGTTGGATCGGAAGCAATCAAGGGAGCCGGCGGCGTCGACAGTCGCGCCGGCAAGGACATCGCCGCCATTAGCAGACGCTGCCGGCTGCCGGAGTACTAGGGCACCATACGAGCGATGGAGGAAGCAACGCGCCACGCGACCGTCTGACGACTCTAGTCGAATACTGGCCGCCACAGCCGACGCGCTATCTTCGCCGCGCGACATTCCATTTTCAAATCTCCGCGTTTAAAAAGAAAATAGTAAAGTTTTATATTTTTCGAGACGTTCTTTATTTGAATTTGTGAACGCGCGAAATTGTTGTCCGTTGTTTATTTATAATTTTCAAGGTGTACTATGAATACAAGTCAGGAACAAACAAAGTTATTTAGAGTGATATAATCTGAGTGTCTCTAGATTTGCGGCGGGACGAAAATAAACGTAGCCTATAAAATTTGTTAATTATAGTGAACGTAAACAGCGAGTGAGTTGTTGACCGAATGAAATCATTCGACCCCGGACAAACCATTTGATCAAATAAAGTTGGTTTATTGCTCTTTGTTAGACGGTTATACAAAAGATCGATTTCCTATAACTATTCATAAAGAAAACATAAAAAATGTGCAGCATGTTAACAGTGATGTGCAAGTCATCATGATAGTGCATAATATTCGGGTTTTCTTTCTGCAGTTCGGATGAATCTTTATTTTCCTTTGGTTCGATCGGAAAGGTAAGCTTTTGGTGTTTGTTAACATCGTATTTATAAACCCCATTAGAGATAAAGGCGTGATTATATGTATGTATGTTATTTATAAACAACTGGCTCATATCTGGAAATAGTTTGAACAGTTTTCGAGGAAACACCTTCAAATTGTTCGAACTATTTCGACGTTGAACGAACTCTACAAATTGTTGTTAAGTTATGTATGTAGTTTACGTTGATTTAATATAATTGATTTGTTTGGTAAGTGTATAATAGCAATCTCTACTTCCGGTGTAAACAGAAATTAAGAACTCCCTATACGCGGTGTAAGGGACAGCGTCCCACCAACTGATAGGGGTTGCTCAGTCAACGACACTGAACACATTCAAAATATGTAGTAATAACTTACCAATTATATTAGTGAAATTTGGCACTCCCATGCTAATGTCTAACATTTATTTTCTTTACTCTGAGCTCAACCAGTGGAATGTCTACAAAGGAATCTACAATATATGAAGCGCCTAGCCGTTTGGTACAAGGTGCTTGATGTCAAAACAATAATTTTCACCCGAAACTGCTTTCTAAATTTTGTGCAAGAAAGACGCGCTGACGTCATATTTTTTTTGTATGGGCTATTTATTTTTTATATTATATTGTGGGGTATCATATGAAAGGGCTTAATAAGAGGATTCCAAAAATATAATGCATTTGTATGTAACAGTCACACAATTTAAATAAATAATAATGTAGTATTCTCGAAACATGGCCACTTTGTGGCACCACAGGTAAGAAGCAGCATAGATTTTTATAGAAAAAATAATATTCAAATGATTCATATTAAAGGTATGGAAAGCATTGATAGAAAAGAAATTATTTTAAATGTGTCTATCCATACCGTTTGTATTTAGGATATGGCGGATCTTTTGAATATTTTTCTATAAAAATCTATTCGGTTGTTTCTTACGTGTGGTGCCTCAAAGTTAATTTACACGTTTTTTTAACTGTGTGACTGTAACATACCAATGCATAATATTTTTTGAATCCTCTTACAAAGCCCTTTCATATGATATCCCGCAATTAGATAATAAACACAAATATATACAAAATCCTATACAAAAAATTATGACGTGCTCAGCACGTTTGTCCTGCACAAAATTTTGTAAGGAGGTTCGGGTGAAAATTTATGTTTTAACATCAAGCACCTATAGCTAGAGGCTGCATGTATTTGCGAAATGGTGTATCTTAAATTTCCCCCTAAACGGATTACCTAATTTATCAAAAATGTAAGGATGTCATACTTATATTAAACAACTAGCTTTGCCCGCGACTTCGTACGCCCAGATTGTATGGAAAACACGGAGTGTCGAACATACTGAAAACGCTTCTCCGCGCGTAGGAGCGGGATCTGCTAACCCGCGCGTAGGAGCGGGATCTGCTAACCCGCGCGTAGGAGCGGGATCTGCTAACCCGCGCGTAGGAACGGGATCTGCTAACCCGCGCGTGGAAGCGTGTTTCACGTTACTGGTAGTTACTCAATATTAGAATGGTTTGCGGGATTATTTCTAACCTAATTAAAAAAACTCAGTCAAATAAAAAGTATCTCAGCTCAATTTCCTGCCTACCCCCTAAGTCAGGTGGCGTGATTATTTGTATCGTAGCTTTGAGTTTAAGTAATGCTCAGTCAAACAAAAAAAGTTCCATAAAAATTTGGGTAAGAAACAGCCAAATGTCAATTTCTTGTCTACCCCCGAAGTCAGGTAGTGTGATTTTAAGTATCCTCAGTTGCAACCCGGGTGCTACACAGTTGAATAAAAAAAGTCTCATCAAAATCGGTTCAGTAGTTTGGCGTATGTGGTAACAACATACAAACAGACAAAAAATAAAAAATAAATAGTTTTGGTCTTTATATCGTTAATAATGCTTGCTGCAATTACTTTTTTGTTAAAATATTTAATAAACACGACCCTTCTAGAGATTTATTATATGTATAGATAAAGAAATTTTAAGTAGGTACCTATCAGCGGCCTCCATTATTAAATTTCAAATACCTTTCCATCCCTTTATTCCTTCCTCTATAATCTATTCGCCATCTATTTCCAGGTTGGTATCAGTTGTATTTCGGTTTGAAGGGCATGTAGGCCATTATACCGACCCACTAGCACGCAAGACGCCGCATGCATGTTCGACATCAAAATGGCAGACTTTTGCGAAGTACCCCTACCCCTTCCTCCCGGGCATGCTGTATAAGTCAGCAAAAGGGATTCGAGGGTTATTGTGTATTGTAATTTAGGCGATGGGCTGACAACCTGTCACTACAGCAATACACATTACAATCTAAAATTGCCCCCAATTTATGTCAGACGTGGCGAAAGCGCCTTTTAGGAGGCGTTTTACGCTCTGCCTACCCCCTAAGGCATAAAGGCGTGATTTTATGTATGTATGTATGTTTGCGAAGTAGAGCTTTTGATTCACTTGATTGATTTTCTTCCATGCTGGCCTGGGAGCGACAGAAAAACATAAAATGTGCCAGCTGTATTTCCTCCCGGGCATGCTGTATAAACCAACTAAGCGATCCGTGGGTTTCAGTATATTGTAATTTAGGCGATGGGCTGACAACCTGTCACTACAGCAATATACCTGCAAATTTGTCTTAAGTAGCCCTCGAAACTTTGTCAGACGTGGCGGAGCGACCTTTGTTTAGGTCGTTTACGCTCTGCCTACCTCATTAGGGATAAAGGCGTGATTATATGTATGTATGTATGATTGATTTTCAGCCATTTTCAAGGCTGACCTACTACGTACCTATCTAGTTTTTTTCTGATTTAAAGCCATGCCATTGGTTTCATCAAAACAATCATAATTTTCCCTATTTCATTAAATGTTTTTCAGAGATAAGGTTTCGGTTTAATTTTCACTTCACATTTTAAAAACAATAGCTGTACTGTACTACTTATCACTACAGCAATATACCTACAAATTTAAATATCCCTCAAAACTTTGTCAGATGTGGCGGAACGACCTATGTTTAGGTAGTTTACGCTCTGCCTACCCCATTAGGGATAAAGGCGTGATTATGTGTATGTATATGTATGTACTGTACCGAATAGCAGCCACTTTAAGAGTAAAGTGGGTGAACAAAAGTGTAATTTCAAAGTATAAATACTTCCGTAAACTTGAGAATTTACTAGACGGGTAATTTAATATTTATTTGTTTTTATTTCACGTTTTTTTTATTTTAGTTGATACTTGATACCAATGTCATATGACCGTGAGAATCAACGTGTGGAGTTCTGTTGTATTATTTATGATACTGGAACTTTAATCTATACACGGTCCAAACATATTTTTTTAAAACGCTCAAATATGATACTAATTTATCTAAAATACATATATTTTACTATTGAGTTCTTCCATGCTGGACTGGGAGCGAAAGAAAGTGCTCGCTGCATTTCCTCCCGGGCATGCTGTTAAAACTGCTAATGGGTCCGAGGATTTCAGTATATTGTAATTTAGGCGATGGGCTGACAACCTGTCACTGCAGCAATATACCTACAAATCTTAAAATAACCCTCAAAACTTTGTCAGACGTGGCGGAACAACCTTTGTTTTGGTCGTTTACGCTCTGCCTACCCCATAAAGGATAAAGGCGTAATTATATGTATGTATGTATGTATGGGTCTGAGGGCTTCAGTATAGTAATTTAGGCGATGGGCTGACAACCTTTATATATTATCTACCGCCAGCATTATACAGATATATCTTAAACAACCCTCAAAACTTGTCAGACGTGGAGGAACGATCGCTATTTGGGTCGTTGACGTTCTGTCTACTCCATTAGGGATCAGGCGTGATAGTATAGATGTGTGTATGTATGTATGAGTCTACAAGTGACACTGGTGCCTAAACTAAGTTATATAAATAGAAATACCTGTACTATAGGTGTGTATATGATACATAGTACCAACTTCAATGATTAAACTTGTCAGCAGACATCAGATCCTTATTGATAAAAGACAAAAAAAATACTGGATGATTTTTTTGAGTGCACGTGATCATCACCTAACCATTAAAAAAAACCACGATTACACTCATAGCCCCCACTAGGATTCCCTGTATCGGGATGCCATGAAAACACACAGAAACAATCACAAAGAATACCCAGACCCAGAAACAGACATTTAAATTCATCATTCAAATATCTGCCTGGCCAAGAATCGAACCCGGGACCCTCTGCGTAGCAGGCAGAGCACTGCCAACTAGGCTGTGCGGGTCGTCAATTGTTTGGATGGAGCATATAATTACCGTTTTGAACTTGTTTTTATTCTTATACTTATTTATTTATTTGCATTTTGAAACTTGTTTTTACTTTTCGTTACATTCTGTGCATACAAATTAAGGTTTCCAAGCCATTTCCAATTTTCAGAACGTTTTAAAAGTTACGCACATTCTCTGTCATATAAACGATTCGAACTCAGATAGTTTTCAACACCCAAGGGAAATTCACAAACTATGATCAAGGGCCAAATAAAATACCTACACTAAAAAACCGAAGGTTCCCCGGGCTGCGTTCAGACGGCTAGTATCATTTATATCGTATGAATAAAAAATAATTGGCTTTTCTATACAAATTTTCTGATCGAGGTGGTAATTTTGTATGGAAAAGACAAATTATTATTTTCACTTCCTGAAATAATTTCTTGGTGGAAGTTGTTCAGTATCGTGTACGTACATGGTCATCAAAGTCAGCTGATTAAGTCGTTTTGTATGCACAGCAGCCAAGCAGGGTTACTCACTGAGCTATCGGGGAAAACAACCTTGGGAAAATTTAATTATTTTCAATATTTATTATCAGAGAATTACAAAATTATAATGCAGTTCATCAAATCTTAAAACTACCTTAATTTCTAAAAAATAAGACTACAAATGAGGTAAAGGGACCTAGGCTGGCAGCTTTCCCCTTTGAATAGCAAAGTTCAATCTTTGTACGAGGTAACTGCCAGACCTGAGGTCGACTGAAGTCTCACGAAGACGTGCTGAGAGATGGGCAGTAAACAATTTAGCCTCCTGACCCAAAGGACTCCTTTAAAAAAAAAACTGGAATTCGTAAGTATCTAACCTTAACCAAACATACGACAACTCTTCAGGGAATAGAATATGCTCTCACCTACTCAAACCTATTAGGTAAATGAAAGAAAAACATTGTCACGGAACTAACGGAAAGGGTGAAACATCTTATGATACCTTTCGTAAAACTTAATTTTACGAGTAAATTCAGTTTGATGTACATTGCGTAGCCGGTTAGCCTCAGCTTCTGTGGTCTAGTGGTCTAAGTCTAAGCTTTGGTATCCCGATCTGGAGATCGAGGTTCGATACCCATGGAAAAAAAAACAACATTTGTAAATTTACCACCTTAAGAGATTTTTGCCAGTTTGGTTATGACAATGTAGGTTGAATAAACAAAAATGATTCGGTTCTTTGAAGGTCATATCCAGCCATCGGTCCTGATTGGTGTCTTGTTTTGTGGTTGTGAGCAACCCATGTCAGTGATTATTAATTATGGATGTTCGTCAACTCGAAATATCCACAAGATAGAAGAAAAGCCGGCTTACTTACGTACTTCGATGGCTCAGCAACCCGAAGTGGATCTTGGCCTCCGACATTAAAGTGCACCATTCTTCTTTATTCTATGCTAATTCTGACCAGTCGGACACTTGCAGCTCTTTAAATAAATAAAATAAAAATCATATTTATTTCCAACCACTACTATAGCTAGGGTACAAACAGTTTGCACTTAAATAGATATAGGCATTGTTTGCTGTGGTGGACTGGTGCCCGAGCTAGGCGTAAAAGCCTGTATTACAGGTCACCAGGCCCCTTATTTACCATCAGTTACATACTGTGCACTAAGAAGGTAAGTTATGTGGTAGGTAAAAAGGGGGGCTTTCTGGAAGGATGAAGTCGCCAAAGACGTGAAAAGCCGGCTAAGCAATGTAAATCGAATTATGAAAATTCCAAGTAGTTTAACGTCATGAAATATGCCCCTGAGAAGAAGTGCTATCTAAACAACGAATATAGAACGGTGGGAAATTGTCCGAAAAGAAATTCGGAATCGAAAATATGGAAATTCGGAAATATGGAATCCGGATTCCATGTTTCGGAGGGCACGTTAATACGTCTGTAGTCGTTACACAAACCATGTCAGAGGCCTAATAGCTGTGCAACTAGGCGGTTTAAAACCACACGACAGAAGAAGTTTAGTAGTATAAGGGCGTTTTTGCACTGCTCGGTTCGTATCCGATTTGGCCTTCCTAGTAAATGTATGACAGCTTGTGCACCCAGCCTTATCCGTTATAGTATATGGGTTTTTTTACGGATACGAATTGGAAACGAACCGAATACGGAGCAGTGCAAAACGCCATTACACCATAATCTTATGTCTTCGTGTTATAATAAAAAAGAATAGGATATCCTAAAAACATGACTCTGAAAACGTTACTACTTTTTAAAGAAATATGTCATAAATACATATAATCACGCCTTTATCCCTAATGGGGTAGGCAGATCGTAAACAACCTAAATAAAGGTCGTTCCGCCACGTCTGACAAAGTTTGGAGGGTTATTTAAGATAGATTTGTAGGTATATTGCTGTAGCGACAGGTTGTCAGCCCATCGCCTAAATTGCAATATACGGAAACCCTCGGATCCCTTAGCTGGTTTTAACAGCATGCCCGGGAGGAAATGCAGATGGCACATTCTATGTTCCTTTTGCACATTGTACAAATGCTCTGTTACCTACATCAAGTACTATTTATCTAACATAATGCCTGAAAATTATGTGGTCCACGTCTCCCTAATGAAATTAGGCTTGTTGGCTACTTTGGTAACGAAGGGTTTAGGTCTTAGGGAAACAACAAAAAGGTACGTGTCTGCATACCAACTACCTAGAGGCACAGTCAATCCTGTACGCCCTACGGGATAAGTAGAGTGTTCATTAAAGGCGTTTTGATACGTCTGAATCCTGATGGGATAGAATGGAAGGATCAGAGAAATCAGGCTCAGGACCGATTTATTTACTTAGATGTTCATCGGACGGCATAAGATCATATTTCTTTTCGAACAATCAGTCGGTTACCTGTAAGGGAGTTTGTAAACTAATCCATATTAGATCCGAATCCAATACGTCTAAGGAAAATTTATATGTGAAACTGAAACGTATAAGCTGTGATTACTAGGAAGGCCAATTCGGATACGCATTGTATTTGGATGTAATATGAATGAGTGCACTAACGCCTTAAGTATCCTAATTAAAATAGACCAAATAATCTTAATATTTCATACACCGTCATAAAGTGAAACTACGACCTCTGGATCGAGAGACAATGACTCAAACCACTGAACCACACAGGCAGTTCCATAAACAACTGTGCATATTACATTAGCCAAAATACAAACTAAATATGTTCGCATATATTCTCAACACATGTGAACAATGGAGGTGTATTAGAATAAATCTTAGCTGCTCGAGATATCCTTGCTGTAACCTTCGCCACGAAACTAGGAAGGGTGACCTTCGCTGAAGCCGAGATATAATCCAAGAGTGCCAAGTCCGTGGCTAGATTTGGGGGTTAGTAAAATTCGCACACAGTAGTAAAAAGATTGCTTAAGTGTAATACTTTCCTAAGAACTAAAACTATACTTTCCGATAGTGTGAATTTATGGTTACATACATACATACATACATAAATCACGCCTTTATCCCTTACGGGGTAGGCAGACCGTTTAACGCCTCATAAAAGGCGCTTTCGCCACGTCTGACAAAAATTGAGGGCAATTTTAGATTGTAATATGTATTGCTATAGTGACAGGTTGTCAGCCCATCGCCTAAATTACAATACACTGTAACCCTCGAGTCCCTTTTGCTGACTTCATCAGCATGCCCGGGAGGAAGGGCAGCTGGAACATTCTAGGTTTTTCTATCTCTCCCAGTCCAGCATGGAAGTAATATGGTTAGGTGGTGCTTTATCAGACAAAGAAGTTATTGTAAGTAAATTCGCTTTTTACGGATGAAATAGGAGTGTACTTTTGCTTTTTTGACGGTTTTTTATTCGATGACCAATAATATTTTTGTATTTTATTCTTATTCTATCGCCTTTGACTACATACATACACATATATAAATCACGCCTTTATCCCTTACGGGGTAAGCAGAGCGTTTAACGCCTCGTAAAAGGCGCTTTCGCCACGTCTGATAAAAATTGAGGGCAATTTTAGATTGTAATATGTATACTGACTAGCAGTGCGAATATGTAGGCTAGATAAGGTAAGACAAGAACGTTCTTATGTTAAGATGAAGTATCGGTCATCGCAGGTCTTGAATCTATCTGACTACCCACTTGATAGAAGAGGAAGAAGTAAGTAAGTGTACAGCTATCGGTCAGTCACTAGGAAAAAGCGACGTCTTTCTCGTACGGAACCCTGAAAAGGATAGATTTCCGGCTTCCCTTCTTTTCTACCGTTCTTGACATTTACAAATAGCTCTTCAGAATGATGGACTGTCTCATTATAACATACAGGTTGATGTCGACCAGCAAGCATTTGAAAATAAAATAGCATTTAGGGGAAAACAGAGCGTCAAGGGCTAATTAAAAGCATCCAGATCTGTTGTTCTTCCATGCTGGCCTGGGAGTGAGAGAAAAACATATAATGTGCCAGCTGCATTTCCTCTCGGGGATGCTGTAAATACCAGTGTTTCAGTATATTGCAATTTAGGCGATGGGCTGACAACCTGTCACTACAGCAACATATACCTACAAATCTATCTTATATAACCCTCAAAACTTTGTCAGACGTGCCGGAACGACCTTTGTTTAGGTAGTTTACGCTCTACCTACCCCATTAGGGATAGTGGCGTGATTATATGTACGTTTATATGTTTTCCGGATTCCTTCTATTCTATTGTTTTTGGCATTTACAAATAGCTCTTCATAATGACGGAATGTCTCATTATAATATACAGGTTGATGGCGCAGGTAGTTTAAGAATTGCATATGCCTACAATTACGTAATATGAGAATGTAACCTGTATCACGGGGAAGACAGACCAGGAGCAGTATTTTTGAATCACTCGAATCGTAATTCGCATACGAAAGAGCAACTTTCGCATGCGATTTCCATACTATTTGACATGCGAATGTTACTCTTTCCTATGCGCATTATGATTCGAGCGAATCAAACATACAGCTCCAGTTTCAGGGGAGGTTTTAGATAGGATTGTAACTATTTAGTTTCAGGGAGGGTTTTACACAGGATTGTAACTATTTAGTTTCAGGGAGGGTTTTAGATAGGATTGTAACTATTTAGTTTCAGGGAGGGTTTTACACAGGATTGTAACTATTTAGTTTCAGGGAGGGTTTTAGATAGGATTGTAACTATTTAGTTTCAGGGAGGGTTTTACATAGGATTGTAACTATTTAGTTTCAGGGAGGGTTTTAGATAGGATTGTAACTATTTAGTTTCAGGGAGGGTTTTACATAGGATTGTAACTATTTAGTTTCAGGGAGGGTTTTACATAGGATTGTAACTATTTAGTTTCAGGGAGGGTTTTACATAGGATTGTAACTATTTAGTTTCAGGGAGGGTTTTACATAGGATTGTAACTATTTAGTTTCAGGGAGGGTTTTACATAGGATTGTAACTATTTAGTTTCAGGGAGGGTTTTACATAGGATTGTAACTATTTAGTTTCAGGGAGGGTTTTACATAGGATTGTAACTATTTAGTTTCAGGGAGGGTTTTAGATAGGATTGTAACTATTTAGTTTCAGGGAGGGTTTTACATAGGATTGTAACTATTTAGTTTCAGGGAGGGTTTTACATAGGATTGTAACTATTTAGTTTCAGGGAGGGTTTTAGATAGGATTGTAACTATTTAGTTTCAGGGAGGGTTTTAGATAGGATTGTAACTATTTAGGTAATATAGAGCTAGTAAAATGTACTATACTAGACGAAAAGCGGCTGCTTAATTTTTTGTCGTAATCCAGCATGGAAGTTTGTAATATAAATCACTACATAGTATACAACAAAGTCGCTTTCTCTATCCTTATATCCCTATGTATGCAGAAATCTTTAAAACTACGCAACGGATTTTGATGCGGTTTCTTTTAATGGATAGAGTCTTTCAAGAGGAAGGTTTATACTTATATATAATTCTTGCATAATATTGTGGAGAAGCACTGATAATTTCCGTGCGAAGCTGGGGCGGGTCGCTAGTAAATAATAAACCAAAACCACTCATACATACATACATATAATTACGCCTTTATACCTAATGGAGTAGGAAGAAAGTAAACGACCTAAACAAAGGTCGTTCCGCCATGTCTGTCAAAATTTTGAGGGTTGTTTAAGATAGATTTGTAGGTATATAACTGTAGTGACAGGTTGTCAGCCTATCGCCTAAATTGCAATATACAGAAACCCTCGGATCCCTTAGCTGGTTTTTACAGCTTACCTGGGAGGAAATGCAGCTGGTATATTCTATGTTTTTCTCTTGCTCCCAGTCCAGCATGGAAGAAACCACTCCCTGTATAAAATTGAGTTTCTAACTAAAGTAATTTAACTTTATGATTACGACAAACTACCGCGTCTTTATGTAAAAGCAATTTGTAAATGTCAATAACCATTTATTTTCTTTTATCTTAAAGTAACTTATTTTATGTATTGCCCTTGAAAAGTGTTATTTTGCAAATGTGGCGATTTCACAGTGTAGAGTAGATAAAAATCTTATGTTGTAAGCTGTAATTAGCATAGTTAGCTTAATAAGTTATATAATTCATTAATTATTAAGGTTATTGAGACTCGTCGATCTCTCAGACAAACTGTTCATACAGTTTTGAGGGACTATGTATTAGTTTTTAAGATTTATGTAAATATTTGTAATAAATAAACAATAAATAAAAATAATAAATAGAAGTCGGAATTCTCATGTTGTGAATTATCTGAAAGATATGACGGAAACAGTATCTTGTAAGCCCGCGATGCTCTATCTACCTCGTAAACGATATAAGCGTGACTATATATGTAACTGCCTCCGTGGTCTAGCGGTCAGAGCCACGGGCATGGGTCCCGGGTCCGATTCCCGGCGGGGGACAATGATTTTGTGTTGTTGTTTCTAGTTTTGTTAGGACTTGCAGGCTGATCGCCTGAATGTCCGAGAAGTAAGATGATCCATGCTATCGGATAGGCTTGAATATAGTCGGTACTGCGCCTGATTTCTCTCTCGTCGTGTTATTAAGTCTGTCCCACCAGAAAGAAGAGATTGAAGGAATAGGGAGTGCACCTGTGTGTAGCGTTAACACTTGGACACTAAATACTAGTCCTCCGTAGTTGGCCGATCTCTGTGAGATTGGCCGCCATCACCGAAAATCGGTGGAAGGACTAATTTACACCTAATGGTCTTAATTATACTCGTAGATTCACCGGCTAAATATCAAATTAAAATCTATCTTCCATTTTCAGATTAAAAACATTGAAAAAGGACAGGATATCTATTCTCTCCGGTATTCGATTTATAGTCGGTGGTTTTATGCGTTAACTGTCATTTTTATCCGCCGTCATATGATATGGCGGATAAAATTGCCAGAAACACTGGGGAAACGTGCAAATGCGCGTCAAAATCTAGCTTACAAAGTGTAAAACCTTCACTACATAGTATAAAACAAAGTCACTTTCTTTCTTCCATGCTGGACTGGGAGAGATAGAAAAACATAGAATGTTCCAGCTGCCCTTCCTCCCGGGCATGCTGTAGAAGACAGCAAAAGGGACTCGAGGGTTACAGTGTATTGTAATTTAGGCGATGGTCTGACAACCTATCACTACACATTAGCAATACACATTACAATCTAAAATTGCCCTCAATTTTTGTCAGACGCGGCGAAAGCGCCTTTTACGAGGCGTTTAACGCTCTGCCTACCCCGTAAGGGATAAAGGCGTGATTTTATGTATGTATGTATGTATGTACTTTTTTTGTCCCTATATCCCTCTGTATGCATAAATCTCAAAAACTACGCAACGGGTTTTGATGCGGTTTCTTTTAATAGAAAGAGTGATTCAAGAGGAAGGTTTATACGTATAATACATGCATAATGCATAATATAGTAGAGAAACACTGATAATTTCCGTGCGAAGCCGGGGCGGGTCGCTAGTAGAGTATAAATTGCCTATCATTTTTAATTTTTATTATTTTCAATGTGACAGATATATTTTAATTTTAGTTTTAGCCGGTGGTATCTAGAACCGAGCCCATTGTATGCCTTTTTGGGGAATGTCACTTATGCAGTTATACCATGTACGAATTCTACATTCATTCCTTCCATGCTGGCCTGCGAGCAAGAGAAAACATAAAATGTGCCAGCTGCATTTCCTCCTGGGCATGCTGTAAAAACCAGTTAAGGGATCCGAGGGTTTCTGTATACTCAAATTTAGACGATGGGCTGACAACCTGTCACAACAGCAGTATACCTACAAATCCATCTTAAATTCCCCCTTAAAACAATGTCAGACGTGGCGGAACGACCTATTTTAGTTAGTTTACGCTCTGCCTACCCCATCAGGGATAAAGGCGTGATTATATGTATGTATGTATGTATGCAGTTACATCATGTACGAATTCTACATAAAAGCAGCGTCGAGTTGCCGCCACGATCGACACGAATACTCGAACTAAATACTGGAAATGCGTGTGACGTCACCGACACTCATTTATTTTTATATCCTGACGTCATCAGACACCATTATTTCTATTCAGTTCGGGGCGGGACAGTTATCAGCTGTAGAGAATAGATACATACATATAATCACGCCTCAATCATTAATGGGGTAGCCAGAGCGTAAACAACCTAAACAAAGGTCGTTCCGCCACGTCTGACAAAGTTTTGAGAGTCATTTAAGATAGATTTGTATGTAGATATTGCTGTAGTTACAGGTTGTCAGCTCATCGCCTAAATTCAATATACTGACACCCTCGGATCCCTTAGCTAGTTTTTACAGCATGCCCGGGAGGAAATGCAGCTGGTACATTTTATGTTTTTGTCTCGCTCCCAGGCCAGCATGGAAGACCATTATTATTAAACCATTTATTTGCTCCAATAAATGCGACATAAAACTAATTTGTATTCCATAAACCACAGCTTGACATTCGTAGATCATTTTAATAGACAACAGTTAGATTATATCAATGATAGTCTATTTATAGTCGATTGTATGGCTCGTTAATCAATACTTATTGTTTTCATTTAATAATAGCTAATAGCAGCTATACAGGCTGTTAGGGTCAACATGCTTTATTGAGTCCACCCAGTTTCTTGTTCAGTGTACATAAAATCACGCATTTATTCCTAATGAGGTAGGCAAAGCGTCAACGATCCAAACAAAGGTCGTTCCGCCACATCTGACAAGTTTTGAGGGTTATTAATCTATATATATAAAAATGAATCCCTATTGATGTAGATGAAGCGAAAGAAGTTTGCAAGGATCGTAGCAAATGGAAGGATGTGATCTCTGCCTACCCCTCCGGAAAGAGGCGTGACGTTATGTATGTATGTATGTATGAATCCCTATTTCCCTTGGTCACGGCATCACGCCTGAACGGCTGGACCGATTTCGCTAATTCTTTTTTTGTTCTGTTCGTTATTATCAGGAGAAGGTTCTTATGAAAGAAAAAATTAAGGAAATTGCGCGGAAAATTAGTAAATTTAAAATTACTAAACCACCACATAAAATTATTAAACTTTTTCAATGTAACATTAAGACATTTGACATAGAATTGACTGAATGCGTGCTGCAAATATAGTCAAAGAGGATGAAAAAAAAATGACGTTTAAAGCGGATTCTTCTGTCAATCTTATCTATATATATAAAAATTCTGTTTGTTTTATTATAAGATAAGATAAGATAAGAATATACTTTATTGCACGGAAAAGACACAAGAGAAAATAAAATTAAATGAAACAAATAGTAGTACAAATAGGCAGCCTTATTGCTATGCAGCAATTTCTTCCAGGCAACCTTATTATATAAAGTTGTCAGGTTGATCTAGCTGACCCGATAGTTATGACTAAATAAAATCAAAAATCTGCTCATTTATGGCGTCTAAGGCAGAACAAAGTTCGCCGGGTCAGCTAGTTTAAGATAAATTTGTAGGTTTTTTGCTGTAGTGACGGATTGTCAACTCATCACCTAAATTACAATATACTGAAACCCTCGGATCTCTTAGCTCTATACAGCATGTCCGGGAGGAAATGCAGCTGGCAAATTCTATGTTTTACTCTTGACCCCAGACCAACATGGAAGGATGGTTAAACTTTTCATAAGTTGATTTCAAAGTACTAAAAATATTTCCCAAACTCGTAAATCTAAGTATTCTTTTACTTACGAAACTAAACTGCTTTTCCTAATAAATATTTCTCGAAACGTCGAAATATTTTCAGAAAATATACCCCCATACAAAAACGGTCGCAGATCATAGCTAATCGATCATTTGATTTTGTATGCTCAATATGTAAAAATACTTCTCGACGTTTGTTTATTGTTCAGTTTTATGATTATAATTTATAACACGCCCTTAAAAACTACACATTCTCTTGAGACTGGTTGTACTGTTTGTGTATGTAAGAAGGTACAACAATTGATTAAATTTAAATTATGCTGTTATTACTTTGAACATTTACATGCTCTATATCATCATTATCATCTCCCCAGCCTTGTCCCGTGTTTCACAGGGTCGGCTACCTAATATATGTGTTTGAACGAGGGGCACTGGTTTTTACACAGAGCGACTGCCATCTGACCTCCGCAACCCAGAAGGGAAACCAAACCCAATCCTAGATAAGGTCAGAGTTTTCAAGCCGCCAATACTTAGCATGACCTCGGATATAGCTTAACGACTAATGTCTACGATATTAACCGGGACCAACGGCTTAACGTGACTTCCGAAGCACGGAAAAAGCGCCGAATAAACGTACATATGTAATTCTAAAACCGAAAAACACATTAGTACGTGGTGGGATTCGAACCACGAACTCCCGCTTAGGTTGCAGCGGCTCTATCCACTACACCATCAGCTCATCATATCATAAAGCTTTATACCAGTGGTTTTCAATATTTTTGACTACGCGACCCCCTTGTATACTAAAAATATCTGGCGACCCCCCTAGGTCAAAGCTTCTTAGTATTTTTCTCCAGTGGATCGCAATTACTTACTTCCATGCTGGACTGGGAGAGATAGAAAAACATAGAATGTTCCAGCTGCCCTTCCTCCCGGGCATGCTGTAGAAGTCAGCAAAAGGGACTCGAGGGTTACAGTGTATTGTAATTTAGACGATGGGCTGACAACCTGTCACTATAGCAATACATATTACAATCTAAAACTGCCCTCAATTTTTGTCAGACGTGGCGAAAGCGCCTTTTACGAGGCGTTAAACGCTCTGCCTACCCCGTAAGGGATGGGGGCGTGATTTGTGTGTGTGTGTGTGAGATCGCATTAGGTCTCTGGGTACACCATTATCCCTTTAAAAAAGATTTCATGCTTCAGAGGGCACGTTAAGCCGCCGGTCCCGGTCGCTGTCTTTGATAGTGGTCGTTACTCAAACCATGTCAGAAGCCTGATAGTTGTGCTACTAGGCGGTTTAAAAACTCTGACACCAGGGTTCATCTGGTCGATAGACTTGATACCCACTCGACAGAAGAAGAAGAAGAAGATTACGTGAGCGTAGCAAGCGCGACATTTCAAGTCATTTAAAGCAAACACAAAGCCATTTTGGACGTACACACATTGATCTTTTTACCGGCTACTGCTAGTGACCCCCCAAGCAAGGCTCCGCGAGCCCCCAGGGGGTCGCGACCCACAGGTTGAAAGACACTGCTCTATACCATTGATATAATCTAATCATAAGCTAAGCAGTTCTTCCGATTGCCTGTTGATATAATAGCACTTCTGTCTAGGAACTGCTCAGCCACAACCTTGGCCTACTTTTACCTATGGCCTGCGAAAACAGTCTGATGTGAAGGTCCCTGCGATAGTAAATTATATAAATTATTCTTCTGTCTAAATAAATTACTTGCCTATTTTCCCTACTTTTGTTTTTCTTTCTTTCAAATTGTCTGCGTATTGCTGTAGTGAATGTTTGTTTTACACTATAATCCTCGTATCGTGAAAGGGAAAAGAACCAGCTGGTGCATTCTATGTTTAACCGCTCCCAATCAGTCAATCAATCCCAACGGATATCCATGCTGGACTGGGAGCGAGAGAT
This sequence comes from Scrobipalpa costella, assembly GCA_949820665.1. Taxonomy (NCBI): domain Eukaryota; kingdom Metazoa; phylum Arthropoda; class Insecta; order Lepidoptera; family Gelechiidae; genus Scrobipalpa; species Scrobipalpa costella. The sequence continues at coordinate 760,881 of OX463311.1, forward strand.
AAACATAGAATGTGCCAGTTGCATTTCCTCCCGGGCACGCTGAAAAAACCAGCTAAGGGATTCGAGGGTTTCTGTACATTGCAATTTAGGTGATGGGCTGACAACCGATATAACAACAGCAATATACCAACAAATCTATCTTAAATAACCCCCAAAACTTTGTCAAATGTGGCGGAACGACCGTCATTTACGCTCTGCCTACCTCATTAGGGATAAGACGTGATTATATGTATGCATGTAATCCCAACGGAAATTGTGTTCCACTTATAAGATAATTAGGTTATCAACTGTTATGAGCTAATGATGATTGTTTGATGAAGTTGTTCACAAGATTTTGATATCCTGTTCCAGCTACACGATGGTTCTGCCGAAGCTGAAGAAATGCTGCTTCTGCTTACCATTGGAGGTAGGCGGGGCTATCATCGTCGTCATTTCTCTTGTAAGTGTCCAAATTCTTATTTAGGGCATACAATCAAAAGGCTTTCCTGGTGGTTTAATACAAGCGTGAGGCTTTCCCTTATTACTATTAGGAAAACCTTATGCTTGTTTTTTTTGAGACAGATGTGGTTGCCGGTTAAGAGGTGGGACAAATCTTTTTCGTAACAAAAATACTCACACATACTCATAGTCACGCCTTTATGTCGTATGGGGCAGGCAGAACGTAAAGGTTTTGTCACGACTGATTGTTGGGGATGATTTTAGAAAAAAATGTGTATATAAGTAGTATTATTTCCAACTCAGTTATAGAATAAAGGAAAATAAAAGTTTCATGTCTTTTCATTAAAAAACACATTTCAAAAAGAAAATATTCGAGTTGGCATATTAGTTAAATTAATGAAACTACTATTTGATTATGTTGTCATCTAATAGCTAAAACTATTTTAGAAACAAGATCTTCGATTAAAAGACATGAAACTTTGTTAACTTTTATTCTACAACTAAGTTGGAAATACTATACAAGGTGATATATCAAATAAAAAAAAATACATTACATTACATATAATCACGCCTTTATCCCTAATGGGGTAGGCAGAGCGTAAACGACCTAAACAAAGGTCCACGTCTGACAAACTTTTAAAGGTTATTTGAGATAGATTTGTAGCTAGCTATAATGCTGTAGTTACAGGTTGTCAGCCCATCGCCTACATTACAATATCCTGAAACCCTCAGATACCTTAGCTGATTTTTACAGCATGCTAGGGAGGAAATGCAGCTGGGACATTCTATGTTTTTTTTCTCGATCCTAGTCCTGCATAGCATAATGTATCTATCTTTTTAACTATTATCACTCTTCTTCCAGCTCCTATGCATAGCAGCGCTGGCGTTTTGTTCCGTGATGCTGCCGAACCATTCGCAACAGATGAATGAGGACAACATCATACTCCTCAGCATGACAATGTTCTCAACCCTATCAGCGATCAGCAACCTCGTCGCACTAGCCGGGATTATAATGGTAAGTTGTTTCCTCCATGCTGGCCTGGGAGCGAGAGAAAAACATAGAATGTGCCAGCTGCATTTCCTCCCGGGCATGCTGTAAAAACCAGCTAAGGGATCCGAAGGTTTATGTATATTGCAATTTAGGCGACGGGCTGACAACCTGTCACTACAGCAATATACTTACAAATCTATCTTAAATAACCCTCAAAACTTTGTTTTTCTATGTCCTGTGTTTATGATGTTTTTTGTGTACAATAAATTGTTAAATAAATAAATAAATCAATAAACGACCTTTGTATGGGTCGTTTACGCTCTGCCTACCCCATTAGGGATAAAGGCGTGATTATATGTATGTATGTATGTTGAGAACCAGTCGCAAAGGGTCCATATAACACGATTCACATCGGCTTCCCTTTTGAAATCATGCAAAATTTCATAATACTAAAACAACATATTAACTCGCGATACTAACTACTCCGCAGGTGAATCATCAAAATTCTGTTAGGAAAATAATAAAACTATCTCGAGAGGTCCTGAAGCAAAGGATTTACAATGACAGTGCTTTCCTGTACTGGCTTTATGGAAATTAGTGTAAAATTTAAAAATACAGAGAAATTAAAGTAGGTACTTGTTTTTTACTCTGGCTTCCCTATCGATAAAATTCATCCTTCGCCACTGCTCAGCACATAGATGGCGCCACAATAAGAAACACAAATCCTAAAACGCGGTTTTGAAGTGTTCACCGCGGATGTTCAAGGACAACATCATCCTTTTCAGCATGAAGATGTTTTCCACACTGGGCTCGATACCACCGGCTAAAACTAAGATTAAAATCTATCAGTCACTTTCAAAATAATAAAGTTGAAAAATGACAGGCGATTTATAGAGGATTGAGGAGCCCGATGGTGTAGTGGATAGGGCCGCTGCCTCCTGAGCGGGGAGGTCGTGGTTCGAACCCCACCACGTACCAATGTGTTTTTCGATTTTCGAATTTAATATGTACGTTTATTCGGCGCTTTTTCCGTGCTTCGGAAGGCACGTTAAGCCGTTGGTCCCGGTTAATATCGTTTAATACCGTAGATAGTCGTTAAGCCATATCAGAGGCCAGTGCTAAGCATTGGCGGCTTGAAAACTCTAACCTAATCTAGGATTGGGTCTGGTTTCCCTTCTGGGTTGCGGAGGTCAGATGGCAGTCGCTCTGTGTAAAAACCAGTACCCTCGTTCAATCACCTAGATTAGGTAGCCGACCCCGAGAAATACGGGATAAGGCTAGGATGATGATGAGGTTTTACACTTTGTCCGCTTGATTTTGACGCGCTTTTGCACGTTTCCCCAGTATTTCTGTCAATTTTATCCGCCATACCATATGACTGCGGTTAATAATGACAGATAACGCACAAAACCACCGACTATAAATCAAAAACCGGTGAGAATAGATTGTCCTTTTCAAATGTGTCAAGTCTGAAAGTGACTAATAGATTTTAATTTTAGTTTTAGCCGGAAAATGTAGAATCGTGTTCACTGTCAGCCATCAGCAACTTAGTTGCGTTAGCCGGGATTATAATGGTGAGGATCTGCCACCACCCACGGGTGTTCTTTATCTTCGAGTCTCAACTCGAAGGTCAAAGTTGACGGGCGGTGTTGTGTGACTTTCGCACTCCTGAAAAGAGTCTCGTTCTGGTTGATTGAAACATATATCAAATATAATTAAATAAAAAAGAATTATGTAGTACTATTATGTAAGGTGTAAGGGACAGCGTCCAGCAAACAGATAGGGGTTGCTCAGTCAACGACACTGAACAACTATCTGCAACCTTTTTTTTTCAGGTTTTAAAAAAAAATGGCTTACCATACAAATTGTTTGATTGGCGTGGTAATTTTGTATGGGAAGGACAATTTATCTTTTATATACTACAAGAATTTCCTACTTATAGTTGTTCAGTTACGTTGACTGAGCTACCCCTATCAGTTTGCGGGACGCTGTCCCTTACAACTGGTATATTCAGACCGTTCCCCCATCAGATTTTGCTAATGTTCGATCGAAAGTACCTTAAGGAAAATTCAATTTCATAACATGTTACAAGAATTCTCAAGAGCTGTGAGAATCGAAGAGACAAATCCTATTAAGGATTGCCTTCCGACTGAACAATCGTTCAAACACTATCTGACTTTAGACCATTGCTTCAGACTACTTTATGTTTTTCTTTGAATTTATCTTTGAATGATGAACTTTTGTAGTAGATTAGAAAATGGTTTTATTTTGTCTTTATAGAATGCAAACGTTTTATCGTTCTAATATCTGCAATTTTCAGTTTACAAGCAACTATCTACAGTATCAGTACTAATAATAATAATTATATAAAAAACTCACTTTAAGAAAAAAAACGGTACATATAGCAGCCGATAGATTGTGCGAGAAATTGTAACTTCTGAGCATAGGAATTAGGAAGAATGGTACTAATTCGTAGTTGCAAAAATCACGACTTAACTAATATAAGTCTATAGCTGTAAAAGGGACGCCAATCATTTTAGTCAAGATATATTTTTATTATTTAGTTAAGTTGTGCTGGCTTGACGTCGTAAAAGCGGATATGGAAGAGAACGGTCCCACACCTGTGGATGCTGAAGACCGAGCAAAACGCTAAGCAGAAGAAGAAGAAGATTTAGTTAAGTTGTGTGCTCTACGAATCGATAGCAAAACTTCAAAAGCTAACAACACTCGTCTTCTCCAATTCCAGAGAAAGCCAACATTTCTGCAGCTATCGATGCTGTCTAACGCTGTCTTCATCCTGTGCATCCTGCTGGTGTGCACAGTCACGCTGCTGTTCAGTCCCGCGCTGAAGGACAACTGGCTGACTCAGCACGGAGAGGCCAGCGCTGCCCACATCACGGTTTCCGTCCTGTTGCTGATTGGAGCCGCCGGTAAGTAGACTGTGCTAGTTGAGATGTTGATCCTGTACTGCTGGTGTGCACAGTCACGCTGCTGTTCAGTCACGTGCTGAAGGACAACTGGCTGACTCAGCACGGAGAGGCCAGCGCTGCCCACATCACTGTATCCGTCCTGTTGCTGATTGGAGCCACCGGTAAGTAGACTGTGCTAGTTTAGATGTTGATCCTGTACCGTTGGTGTGCACAGTCACGCTGCTGTTCAGTCCCGCGCTGAAGGACAACTGGCTGACGCAGCACGGAGAGGCCAGCGCTGCCCACATTACTGTATCCGTCCTGCTGCTGATTGCTGCCGCCGGTAAGTGAACTGTGCCAGTTGAGGTGTTGATCCTGTACTGCTACGGTGATGCTGCTGTTGAGTCCCGCGCTGAAGGACAACTGGCTGACTCAGCACGGAGAGGCCAGCGCTGCACACATCACTGTATCCGTCCTGCTGCTGATTGCTGCCGCCGGTAAGTAACCACACTTACGCCGTGGTATATTAACTCACGGTCAGTATGTAAGCTATTGGGCTCGCTAAGGTCGCCATATGAGTTAGTATACTCGAACCACTGTCAGTATCACGAAAACACGCGCTCTCAAAGAAATACATACATATATCTAATCACGCCTTTATACGTAATGGGGTAGACTGAGCGTAAACGACCAAAACAAAGGTCGTTCTGCCACGTCAGCCCACGTCTGACAAAGTTTAGAGGGTTATTTAAGATAGTTTTGTAGATTTATTGCTGTAGTGACAGGTTGTCAGCCCATCAGAAACCCTCGGATCCCTTAGCTGGTTTCTACAGCATGCTCAGGAGGAAATGCAGCTGGCACATTCTATGTTTTTCTCACGCCCACAGTGCAGCATGGAAGTATTGACTAATGAACCTAGTGTGTAAAAATATTGGGCTCTAGTGATATACCTAGATGATCGCTTGCTCTGCTCGCGAACCCGCAGGACGCCGAGCTGATTGTCTAATCCAGCACTGGTTTTGTTAGAAGTAGGTATAATTCCCCTATTTTTAGACTTTCTTATCTGAACTGTGCCTTCTGTCTGTTCCAGTATATTCGATCTACCACCAGACGATGGTGACAAGCATTTACGTGAAGCTGAAGATGGACTACGGAGGCAGCGCGATACCGTACAACGTGTAGCAGTGGGAAACCAGCGAGCTGTTGGTCAACATTCAGTGAGATTACACTGAGTGAAGTGTGAGAAATCACTCAATGTGAGGGATAAGTGAACTCACTATGACCCGTATTTATAAAGAGCACTTGAGACTGACAGCTAGTTTGAGTCCGTATCAGAAATGTTATTTCAGTACGAAAGGACCTGTCAAAGCCATACTTAATATTCCTCTCAATCTTGAGATCGCTTTATAAATACGAGCCTAAGTGAACAGTGAGTAATCAGTGAACTCGTTAAGTGAACAGTGAGTAATCAGTGATCTCACTAAGTAAACGATGAGGAATCAGTGAACTCGGTAAGTAAACGGTAAGGATTAGTGATCTCACTTAGTGAATAGTGAGTAATCAGTGATCTCACTAAGTGAATTGTTTCGTAATTGATTTGTAGGATTAAAAATTCTTGAAATCACTAAGTGACCAGTGAGGAATAAGTGATTAGACTGTACTGAGTGCAAAATCAGTAAACTCACCTACAGTAAACTATCAGGAATAGTGAGATTTACATAATATTTCTCAGTGAATCGTGATCAGACGAGTGAGTTAGTGAGAAAATTGTGATTTTCACCATTTTCGTCTAGTGAGGATTGAGTGAAACATTTTGCGAGCTCACTATAATACGTAAAGGAACCGTGCCAAATTTTCATTTTTATTATTTAAAGATGGCCGGTTAAGGGGATCAGCGGTGCACGCCAGCGTCCTCATCAGTTAAACAATCATTACTCACTGAAAACGCACTTAATCGAAAATCCGGTAGATCAGATTGAAATAAAGGTACTGAAGTTTATTGTCAGCATTATGAATTAATAATTCAGTGGTAACTGCAGTTACAGATAGCAAAAGTGCTAAAAGTGTCCGTTTTTCCCAAGTTTCAATCTTTAACTACAACGAACTATATGTTTTAAATGACCTTCATTGCTTTATCATATAACTGATTTCGATTTTCGATTGATTGTCTTTTCAGTGAATTATAATTTATTGACTGATGAGGGCGCCACTTAGCTCAGAGAAACCCCTTAAATACTTAATTTATAATCATAGGTTATTTTATAATATGTTGTACACACAATAAATATTATAATTAGATATAAATAAATGTTATTTACTTTTATGTATAAGTACATACTAAAGAAAAGCCAAAAATATGCATTTTATTCACATGAAATCTAGTGTAGGTAAGTTAATATATTGCTTTCATGTTATACGGGGTGTAAGGGACAGCGACCCGCAAACTGATAGGGGTTGCTCAGTCAACGAAACTGAACAATTATTAGCCGGAATTTCTTTCAGGAAATAAAAAAAAATAACTTCCCATACAATATTACCGTCTCGATCAGACGATTCGTATGGACAATCATTTTTATTTTTTTCGATCCTAAAAACAACCTGTTGATAGTTTTTTTTTTTTTTTTTTATATATATATAGGCGAGCATTTGTCCGCCATCTCACCTGGTGGAAAGTGACGATGCGGACTATGTTGAAGCATACTCACCTATGTAGTGCCTATTCACTCTCGCCTTGAAAAGGCCCAGGTTATATTGTTCCGGAAACAGATCCGCCGGCAGGGAGTTCCATTCCTTAGCCGTTCGCATTAAGAATGTGGAAGCGAACCGCTTCGTGCGAATTTGTGGTATATCCACGACATAAGGGTGGAACCCCTGTCCACGCCTCGTGCTCCGGAGATGGAAAGGGGAGGGGGGTATAAGGTCATGAAGTGCTAACGCGCACTCCCCGAAATTTATCCTGTAAAATACCGACATGCACGCCACTCTGCGACGGTGTTCAAGGTTCTGTAGTTTTGCCTCAACCAGTGCTGAGTCTCCAATGAGCTTCTTAGTCTCGATTGAGTCTAAGGCAGCCAGCTGGTATTTAGCTGAACCGTCCCAAAGGTGGCAGCAGTACTCCATACACGATCGGACTTGAGCTGTGCACAACTGCAATAGCTGTCCCGGTGTGAAGTATCGCCTCACCTTCGAGAGGATACCAAGTTTTTTGGCAGCTGTTGTGGCCAGAGACTCAATGTAACGTCCAAAGTTCAAGTCGGACGTAAGGCTCATACCAAGAAGCTCAAGATGGTCAGAAATCGGTACGGATACATCCCGGAAAGTTGGAGCCAGGTTAAAAGGACTCCGTTTTGTCGAGAATATACACGCCTGGGTTTTGGATGCGTTGAACTTGACGAGATTGGCATCGCCCCAGTTGTTCAGTTCCGTTGATTGAGCAACCCCTATCAGTTTGCGGGATTCTGTCCCTTACACCCGAATTACGGTAACAACCCTTTTTTAACCTCTCATAAGTATGAATGTACTTAGATAAAAAGATGAGTTATTTTTGTAATATTGATATCAATAAATTCCTCCATAGTGATATCAATGGAAAAGCTATAGTATTTCCAACTCTGTTTTAGAATAAAGGTAAATAAAGTTTCATGTCGTTTTACTCAAAAACACATTTCATAAATAAATGTTACGTGTTGCCAAACTACCAATTCTTCTATGCTGAACTGGGAGCCAAAAAAAAAGCATAGAACGTGCCAGCTGCATTTCCTCCCGGGCATGCTGTAAAAACCAGCAAAGGAATCCGAGGGTTTCTGTAAATATATTGCAATTTAGGCGATGGGCTGACAACCTCTCACTACAGCACTATACCTAAAAATCTATCTTAAATAACCCTCGAATCTTTGTCAGACGTGGCGAAATTACCTTTGTTTAGGTCGTTTACGTTCTGCCTACCCCATTAAGGACACAGGAATAACGGCGTGATTATATGTATACATACATACATACATACATATAATCACGCCTTTATCCCTAATGGGGTAGGCAGAGCGTAAACGACCTAAGCAAAGGTCGTTCCGCCACGTCTGACAAGTTTTGAGGGTTATTACAGATGATCATGACGTATATTGCTATAGTGACAGGTTGTCAGCCCATCGCCTAAAATTGTAATATACTATAACCCTCGAATCCATTAGCTGGTTTTTACAGCATGCTCTGGAGGTGATGCAGCTGGCACATTCTATGTTTTTTTATATGTATGTATGTACTATTTTATTATGTTGTCATATCTAATAGCTATAACTTATTTTAGAAACAAGATTTTCGATTAAAAGACATGAAACTTTGTTTACCTTTATTCTAAAACTGAGTTGGATATACTATAAGTTGTATCAAAAGTCTGATTCGAGGTCAACTTGAATTAATGGGTAAAATGCCTGCGAAGACGCTATAGCAGTTTATATTAATTATTATAAAGTTGTTTGTTTGTATAAGATAATCTATATACATATTATAATAAAATAATCACGCCCGCCACGCACGTCCGATAAAGTTTTGAGGTTTATTTAAGACTAGATGTGCCCGCGACTCCGTACGCGTGGTGGTTATGATTTTAAACAGCAATGTATTTTTTTGTTTTAAATTTCACATAATTGGGATAGAACACAGTCTTACATTACACCTATGCAAGCATAGTGCAATATAGTATGTATTCTATGTACCTGTCTACTTAAATATAGAAGGAAATTGTGTTACCTAACGGTTGTTTCTTTATTTCCATTTCTTTTTTTGAGATCAATTAATTATATACAAATCATGATACAATGTTTTCGTTGAATTTGTCATTAAACTATTAAATATTTAAAATTATTTACAACTTACTTTTTTTAATAGACAAAAAGTTGACGTATGTATGATGTATAGCTGTGCCCGCGACTTGGTACGTTCTGTTTGTATGGAAAACTTGCTGTGTCGAACATACTGAAAACGCTTTTCCGCGCGTAGCGTTTTTAGTATGTTCGACACTGCAAGTTTTCCACACAAACTGGGGTACTTACTCAATATATAATGGTTTGCGTGATTATTTCTAACCTAGGCTGGACACCAGGTAATTAAAAAAACTCAGTCAAATAAAAAGTCCCTTTAAGATCGGTTAAAAACGATCAGTGTTAAATTTACTGCCTACCCCCTAAGTCAGGTAGGATGATTATTTGTATCATTACTTTGAGTTTAAGTAATGCTCAGTCAAACAAAAATAGTTCTATCAAAATCGGTTAAAAACGACCGTAATTCAATTTTCTACCTACCTCCTGAGTCATGAGGCGTGATTATTTGTGTCGTAATTTTGATTTTAAATAATGCTCAGTCGAATAAAACAAGTTCCATAAAAATCGGTTAAGAAACAGCCAAATTTTAATTTCCTGCCTACCCCCTAAGTCAGGTAGCGTGATTTTATGTATCCTAAGTTGCAATCCGGGTAACACACAGTTGAATTATAAAAGTCCTCGGGTCAGTAGTTTTGGCATAATGTGGTAACAGACAGACAGACAAAAATTCTAAAAAAAACGTTTTGGTCTTTATATCGTTAATAATGCCGCAATAATTTTTTGGGTTCGATTCCCAGGGGGGAAACACAAAGTTGATATTTGAGAATTTATCACTTTGTGAATTTTTCCCCAGTTTGGTTAGGTCATTGCAGGATGAAAAAAAGATTTCATGCTTCGGAGGGCACGTTAAGCCATCGGTCCCGGTCGCTGTCTTTGATAGTGGTCGTTACTCAAACCATGTTAGAGGCCTGATAGTTGTGCTACTAGGCGGTTTAAAAACTCTGACACCAGGGTTCATCGGGTCGATAGACTCGATACCCACTCGAAAGAAGAATATTATTTTTGTAAAAATATTCAATGTACAGACACGACCCATCTAGAGATTTATTATATGTATAGATAGATAGATTTGTACGTATCTTAAACCGACGAGCGTGCATTAAAAGATTGATGAATATAGATGAAGCGAAAGAAGTTTGCAATGACCGTAGCAAGTGGAGAGATGTGATCTCTGCCTACCCCTCCGGGAAAGAGGCGTGACGTTATGTATGTATTTATGTAAAATTGTACGTATATTTCTGTAGTGACAGGTTGTCAGCCCATCGCCTAATTGCAATATACTGAAACATTCGGATGCCTTAGCTGGTTTTTACAGCATGCTCGGGAGGAAATGTAGCTGGCACATTCTATATTTTTCTCCCACTCTCACTCCAGCATGAAAGTATCTAAATGGATTTATTATTAAGTTGTTTGTTTAATAAACTTAAAAACGAAGATTAAATGTATTAAAATAATATTGGAATTGTAACTTGCTTATAAACAAGCCACTTGAGACTAAACAAAATAAAATTTTAATTTAATTTACTTTTATTTTATACACTCCTTCCTCCTCCAATCCTACCCTACCTACATATAAAATGTTAGCTATAAACATAAATCTCATACAGCAAAAGTTTTTTCAAATGTTAACAAAAACCTTTGGCAAAAGGCAATAAGGCCGACTTCTAGGCAGGCGAAGATCTTAATATGACCTTTGTGCAACTGCGAATCTCTAAAGGCTAAAAGTCGTCAAACAGAAATAACCAGCAGGGTCACTCATCTATAGCTACCTATAGTCAGAAATAAAATAATTAATAAAATATTTCTCGTTATAAATCATTTTTACATTTTATTTTAATACAACAGAGATATGAGCCCTCTAGTATCCAAAGCTTTAATTTTTAGAAAAAGTGAACATAACCTAAAACTGTATTGATTGTTTGTTGTCAAATGAAATGTAGTTTCGATTTCATTAATTTGTGTTGATAATCAGGGAATTTCGACACCTTTTGACCTCAATTCAACCTGCTGCAAAATATTAATTTTTCTGCTAAGTACCCAGCTAGGCTTTTCTTTAAAATTTTAAGCTAGGCAATGGAACACTGCTAGCGTTCGGTTGCTTGTGAAAACTTCGTCATTTTCCCCGTGTACTGCCCATGTCGGATCACAGGGACCCTGCGGACGACGCTGAGGATATCCCCAGCGATTTCTTTGATGATTTTAATAAGGAAGAATTCATGGAAGGTCTTAGTGTTATTGATAGTTGGGACGACGAGGCCGGCAAACCAAGGTCACGATTAAATGCCGAGGCGTTGGATAGTGTTCATGATTTGCGAGAGTTGATCGGTGACGCGAGAGAAGATGACAGGAGCAACAGGAACAGGAGGAGCTCCCGCGAGGCGCGTGACCGCCAGAGCGACCGCTACGGGCGGTCAAACAGCCGCAAACTGGACGACTACATCAAGCCCGGTAGCCGCCGAGACCCGAGCAAGACAAAAGAAGCCATCAAGCGCGACAAGGAAGTGAAGGTGAAAGAATATCTCGCGAAGAAAATAGAAGGCAGTGATGACCTCCGCCCGCCCGGCACCGAGCTCGACGATTACATGGATGAAACCAAGTTGATGGAGAAGAAGCAGCCGACGGTAGAGCGCAGCGTCAGGCGCCGGTCGCAGGGGCGTCAACGTCGTGATCGCGAGTCACAGGAGCGCCCGCGCCGCGATCGCGAGTCGCCGAGACCACATCGCGAATCGCCGAGACCACATCGCGAATCGCCGAGACCACATCGCGAAACGCCGAGACCACATCGCGAATCGCCGAGACCACATCGCGAGTCGCCAAGGCTGCGTCGTGAAGATCGCGAGTCACCAAGGCAGCGTCGTGAAGATCGTGAGTCACCAAGGCAGCGTCGCGACTCCCCATCGAGGAACAGGAGGCGCCGCAGCCCTCGCCGGAGTCCGCTGCGTGAACAGCATCGCAGTCCACGATGGAGCCCGCGACCTGGATTCGACCACAATTATCCAAGGAGAAACTTCCAGCGGGGTAGAGGACAAGAGGTTTCTCCCCTAAGACACCGACCAAATGCATACGGTCACAGCCGCAGTCCAAGGAGGCACAGTCCGCTCTACGAGTGCCGCTCCCGTTCACCACGCCGTGACTTCTACAGGAGGTCCCGCTCAAGATCACCACAGCGTGACCATGACAGCTTTCTGTACCCCCACAATGATATACCTGGGTCGAGCTATCCCCCAGTAGGCTATCCACCCCAGCCAGAGCTATTTCCTGGTCCAGGGATGGAGTATCCTGGGGGAGGACCACCAGGATATCCATATCAACAGAGTCCTTTTTCTGGAGGGTTCCCAACACGGCCATTTGACTATGCACCCCAGCTGACTCCACCTGAAATGATGCCGCCTCTGATGCCTGTTCCTCAGCCTGTTCCTGCTCCAATGATGGTGCCACCTGTCCCTGGCCCCACAGCTTCTGTGACTTCAATTACAATCCCGTCTTCAACACTGATGCCATCTGCAGTTCCAGCACCAAATGTTTCTCCGGTTTCTGTTAATCTGCTTAAAAAGGAAACTAAAACACCATTTGATGCTTTGGCTCAAGTAAATATACTGTCCTATATTGTTTTGTTCTGCATTGTTTGATGTATATTACATGTCTTGCTTAATTTTCCAGTTAGTTGCGGAAGGGAAGTTATCCAAAGAAGATTACCTAAAGCTGGCTCCTAATAAAAGTAAGTTAGTTTCAACACAAAATACTTTTAATTAAAACTTTACTTTTAATTTATTTGTAAAGTTAATTACTTCATTTTACCTACATGTTTTTTTCTTCTGATTTTTCTTTAATTTCCAGGCAAGTCAGCTAGACTTCTTGGTATGTTTGTAATGTAGATTAATTTGGTACTTAAAACAAATATTTAGGGAACATTGAACCTATAATATATACTTTAAATAATTACATTGCTGTTTGTACATTATTATTATCTAACTTACATGAAAAAAGAGCTGGCAGCTATTAAAGGATTAGTTTAGCAAAGAGCTAATGCTGCCAGCATCTTAGATACTTTGCCTCGGTGCGGCGCGCTGGATGAAATATTTTATTTATAATAGTTTCTTGTACATTAAGTAAATAACAATTGAACCTTTTTTAAATAACAATTGTATTTATTTACAGATGTCAGCACCACCGTTGAAACTAACGCAAAGGTTGATGGTGGGTAGTGTTTCTTTAAAACTTACAAAACTACTGGTATTACTTCTATCACCAATAGTCTACTTTTATTAATTACTATTCTGTAGTACCCTCGTTCAATCCCCTAGATTAGGTAGCCGACCCCGTAAGATACGGGATAAAGCTAGGGAGATTATGACTGTAGTGATGGATTTAAATAAAAAGCAAAATCCTTCTTCAAATGGACTTGAAAATCGGTATCAATCTTTATTAGTTAGTAGGCAGGCCCAGGTTTTCTATACATTTTATTTTATTTAGAGATATTTTACTAAAATTGTAAAAGAAAAATGTGTCATTACATGCACTTCCCTGCAACATATGAGAACAGCGTTTTGTATTTGCAGTTTTAAATCGCTGCAACGCAGCCTTGTCTAAGTTGGGGAGAGTCCACATGGCCAACCACCTGGTCATCAAAACGGACATGCTGGGGCCGGAGCCAAAGGCGATCCAGCCCAAGTTCTGCTCGCCTCTCAAGAGGCAGGCCACAACGGAGTTCTTCTTCACGACGCCCAGCGCCCACGCGGCTTCAACCCACAATAAACAGCTGATCGACGCCGTCATCGCAGCCGTAGGACTCACCAACGTCGTCGCGCGCCCCAAGAAGCACACTCCGAAGAACATGAAGGACGCAGCTGTCCAGACCACCAAACCTTACTGCGACGTCTGTGAGGTCCGCGAGGCGACGCGCTCCTACGACACTTCGACCTCCATCGACCCTGAGCACTTCAGCACATCGACCCACACGCAAGTCCTGGAGCAGGACCTCCTCAACTCTAAGGCGATGTTCACTCCGAGCGGGAGCATCGGCGACGGTGGCGCCATGTCCATCGCGCACCTCACGCCAGCCCAGCTGGTGTCGCAGCTGGCAGCCCGCGCCAAGACCCTCAAGCAGACGGAGCCGGCGCCGTCGCAGCCTCAGACCCAGTTCGGCAGACGACCCGGCTACGATTACGACTACGACAGAGATTACGACAACCGAGGGCAGCAGTACCACAACAGCTATAATAATTATAATCGTTATTAAGTTTTCTTTGTTGCGAAGGTTCCCTTTGCTCCACCACGAAACGGCTCCTACACACATGCCGCCGGCATAAACCGATCTTACCTCCAGGCGCTAATCAGCGCTCCTAGGAGCGTCACTGTGTGTAGGAGGCTTAATGTATTTGTATGTACTTAGCGTTGTAATAAAAAATGGTTTACCATCGAATCATCGAAGTTGATAGTATTTTAGTTTTATTAAGCCGTGACTCGTGCTCACAAACATTACAGAAAACAGAGAGGGGAAGGGTTTCACAAACATGTCCCTTCCCCTCTGCCCCGCGGGGGGATGTTTTGGTGCGTTGAAGTCACGGCTTTAGACTTGCAATGTTTGTTAATAATAAACAGATTTCGGGAGTTGAAAGAGCTCCTTTCGAAGCAGAAGCAAGAAGTCCAAGCCAGTTGCTGCATTGCATCCAGACTTCTGGAGTTCTGAAGAAATCTTCTGCCAGCATCGGTTTTACATGTTGTGTTGGTGCTAAAGTGAATAGTGGAGTGATTTCATCAGTGTTATGAACTTGTGTATGAATAAGTCTTGACTTTCGTGATTATTTGCATTTATGAACATTATGGTGTGTGCATTTTGAACATGTAGGGACATTCGACAAGCAAAGCATGGTTTATATGGAGTGTAAGCGACAGCGTTTTTCAGATAGTTATAAAATTGCTTTTCTATACAATTTTTTCTGATTAAGGTGTTTTTTTTTCTCTTGCTGAAAGAATTTCCTGGAGAAAGTTGTTAAATGTGAGCAACCCCTAATTTGCGGGACGCTGTCCCTTACACCTGGTATAAACTGTTTACTGAAGAAACAAACAAACAGTATATTTTCAATAAGTTCTGTTGAATATAGATTAGCCTCATTTATTTACTTTATTAAAAATTTGTTCTTTAAATTGTTTGAATGAACATGGCACCTGGTTATGGATTTTGCCTAAGCTTAATTTATAATAATCTTCAACCGTTTTAATAAACTCCATATAAGAAGGAATCAGATGTTTTATTTCATACATACATACAATCACGCCTTTATATCAATGGTTTAGGCAGAGCGTAAACGACCTAAACAAAGGTCGTTCCGCCACGTCTGATATAAGTTTTGAGGGTTATTTAAGATAGAATTGTAGGTATATAGCTGAAGTGACAGGTTGTCAGCCCATCGCCTAAATTACAATATACTGAAATCCCCGGATACCTTAGCTGGTTTTTTCAGCATGCCCGGGAGGAAATGCAGCTGGCACATTCTATATTTTTCTCTCGCTCCCAGGCTAGCATGGAAGTATTTTATAGTAGTAATTTTATTTCATCATCCATCTAAGAAGTCGTCCAGCCATTTCTCTAGATCTTCTGGCGACTCGATCGCTGGTTTACTTTCTTCAACTGGTTTGTCACCAACTGAAATACAATAAGATCAAAGTTAGCGTTTGTTCCATTTGAAAATCAAAATACTTTCACAAGAAATAGCTGCAAATGTAAAATTATTCGTTATAAATGGGTTTGCTCTTGACTCTAGACACTACATCAGGGATGACCGTGACAGAGTCGACGATGGAGCGAGCTCACCCAGATGCCTGTTATGTCACTGGCAATCTCACGCACCGACGGAACACAGCAAGCTATTTGGCGCCGGACTCCGGTCGCCGTGTGGTCGGGTCGCAGTCGGCCCCTTGCGGAGCCTACCACCGCTTTGTTGGGATCGTTCAGACGGACTTATTCACAGCAATATACCTTCAAATCTATCTTAAAGACCCGCAAGACTTTGTCAGACGTGGCAAAGCGACCTTTGTTTAGGTCGTTTACGCTCTGCCTACCCCATTAGGGATAAAGGCGTGATTATGTGTGCGTATTTTCTAATCTAACCAAACGTTCCTTTTCTTACCTTTAGATTGTATTGTAGATGGCGCCACAGTAGAAGTAATTTCATTTTGTTTAGCTGGACTTCCTGCTTTAGTAACAACAGCTTTAGTTTCTATTTCAGTATTCCTAAGAATGTCATCAATTTCGTCAATGTCTTTATTTTGCACATTTGCAGGTTTTTCTAGTTTATCAATTTCATGAGATAACAGAATTTTATTTGATTCAATTTCTGGAATATCTAACTTTGTATTTGAACTATCAGTTGTTCTAGTTTCTTCTATAATATCTTTATTTTCAGGTCGAGTGGCAGAAAGATTTGAACTAGCTTCAAGAACAATATCTGCAGATTCTGATATGGAAGTCTTTGTGACCCTTTCTTCAGATTTATCATCATTACTACTTAGACTTTCTTTAAGGTTGTTCAGAATTGCATCCTGGCTTTCCAATTCGGGTGTAGTGTACGACTTATCATTGTAATATTTCCTTTTATACTTCACAGCTCTGGTGTTCATACTAGTTATATCAGATTGGCTGAAGATCGTTTGATCCATGTTCATTCTATCATGGAACGGTATGGTTGATAGAGAAGTAGCGAGGTTGTCCATGTTGATTTCGAAGAATTTGTCGTAAAGAGACGGCCCTATGTTTATATCCCAGGATTTTTCGTGTTTGAACTGGAAGTGACCTCCTGCTGAGACTGGGGCTCGGATGAGTTTCTGAAAAATATGATGGGAACATGAAAATTAAGTAAGTAGCTTTAAAAATGTCCTGGTTTTGTAAGGGCATAGATAGTAACTATCGTATCCCTTACATTACAGGATAAGCAGAGCGTCAACAATTTCATAATGGGGTGTTTTGATCATATATGACAAGGTGTGAGGGTGCAATAGTGATAGGTTGTCAGGCTTTTTTCTAATTTGCTAATTCCTACAGTATGCCCCGGAAGAGAAGCAAAGCAACTGGAAACCAAATATATTCTTTTGCTTCCAGGTCATATATCATTTTATTTATTTGCCAACAGTTGTAGTTTGCTTTCAGTTTGCAGGACGCTGTCCCTTACACCCGGTATGAATGCCACGACGTAATATTGTCTGCAATATGTAATGCGCTGTCGATTTTCAATGTAAGTTTACTGTTCATCAAACAATACGATGCGAATTGCGTAGTGTAGTAATGTTTAGTATCGTAACGGCTAACTGGCTGTGTTGCTCTGTAATTAAAATCCAATTGTATTTGTACCAGATGTGGATTCTGGGTTAAGTTAAGCTATATGTCGTTTTGTACACGGTGTAAAAAGTAAGAGGGTTTTGGTATTTTGTAATTTAGGCGATGGGCTGACAACCTGTCACTACAGCAGTATACCTACGAATCTATCTTAAATAACCCTCAAAAGTTTGTCAGACGTGGCGGAACGACCTTTGTTTAGGACGTTTACGCCCTGCCTACCCCATTAGGGATAAAGGCGTGATTATATGTATGTAGAAAAATACTACTTACTTCATAATCCGCTCCTAGATTCTCTTGCTCCTCCATCTGCTCATAACTCTCAATGGGCATCTCATATTTGCTCCAGTTGCTCTGGATCTCCTTCTTCTTGTACTTGGCATTGGCTTCCTCGGTGATCTTGAGGATCTCCTCAGTTTCTCTCTTCAGGCCTTGGTAGAACTCTGGACCGGGATCTTCGTAGACTGGTTTTTGTGGGGCTGTAACTTAATAAATAAAATAAATGTTACCATTACAAGCATCTAGCTAGTTTTTGTAATAGTTATGATCGTTTTGAATTGAGGGGTTGCGTGCGTCTACAGCCTAACCACAGAATATATAATAGTACTACATACAGAATGGACACTCACCTCCCCTCCCCAGTTCGTCAGTTCGATTTCACACCCCGCGCCGATTGTTATTTATACATAATGTTTATTAGGTAAGTGCTTACCAATCAATTACGAGAATATAGTACCAGATAAATTAAGTGTTTAATATGACTGGTACAGAATTTTGTCAACCCTATAACACGCACACCAACGCAAGGCAAGTGCAACATGCCATCTGTCGATGTGTGAAGTATGACCAAAATGACATGGTATAGTATTTCCAACTCAGTTTTAGAATAAAGATAAACAAAGTTTTGTGTCTTTCAATCAAATATATTGTTTCTAAAATAAGTTTTAGCTGTTATATATGAATATGACAATGCAATAGTAGTTTAAGTAACTTAACTGATTTGCCAACACATATAATTTATTTTTGAAATGTGTGTTTTAATAACAATACATGAAACTTTGTTTAACTTTATTCTAAAACTAAATTGGAAGTACTATAAGACATGGGCCTTTATCATGAAAATATGTTAAGAAGCTATGTTGTGAAACATATGTTTTCTACATGTATCATAAAATTCATATTGTACTGCTGAACATGGGCCTTCCCCTGCTCCAAAAGGTAAACACAGGTTTGTATGTGTAACTTAATTGTTTGTTTAAATAAAGGTTGTTTCCCCACGTCTGACAAAGTTTTGAGGGTTATTTAAGATACTATGGGTATAATGCTATAGTGACAGGTTGTCAGCCTATCGCCTAAATTGCAACATACTGCCCTCAGATCCCTTAGCTGGTTTTTACAGCATGCCCAGGAGAAAATGCAGCGCGCACATTCTATGTTTTTCTCTCGCTCCCAGTCCAGCATGGAAGAGATTGTTTGTTTACAGGTTTTTGCTATTATACCTCCATGGACATGTGCCACTATTTATGTGCATAAGGACACTATTTCAGCACTCGGCATCACTAGATGCCTCCATAAACTGCCTCCGTGGGCTAGTGGCCAGAGTCATGGGCTTAAGATCCGGAGGTCCTGGGTTTGATTCTCAGGGGGGAACACAAAGTTGATATTTGTCAACTTATCACTATGTGATGTTTTCCCCAGTTTGGTTAGAACATTGCAGGCTGAATCACCTGAATGTGTCATGTCAATTTATTTTACTCCTCTGTTTCCTATTACCTGGTTGCCTGGAAGATATTGCTACAATAGCAATAAGGCCGCCAATTGTACTTCTTTTCTTTTTAGCAATTTGTAATTTCTGTGTTTTTTTGCAATGAAGTATATTGTATTGTAATGTCTCAAAAGAAAAAGGATTCCGTGCTTCGGAGGGCATGTTAAGTTATTGTTCCCAGTTGCTGTCTTTGATAGTAGTTGTTACTGGAACCAGGTCAGAGGCTTAATAAGTGTGCTACTAAGCTGTTTTAAAATTCTGACACCAGGGTTAATCGGCTCGTTTGACTCAAAAATCACTTGCTATGAAGAAGACTATTATACCTTTTGATTCTTCAATTTTCTTCTCCGCTTTCCTTTCAGATTTCTCTGCGCCGTGCTGATGCTGCTGCCGTGGCTTCCGCTGATCTTTGGCTTCATGTTTCCCTTTGTGGCTGAAACATTTGAAACGGGAACTGAGACAAGATAACCTCTAAATTGTGGAGTTTTTTATTTTATGTAAAAAGATGTGTCTAGCCCTGCCTATGCTTGCGTTGTAAAATAATCGTGCTTGCTTACGTTTGTGTTGTTAAACCGGTAAGTAACCAGGTCCATTTACGTAAAACACTACCAAAATGGTTTAATATATCTTTGTGGAGAAATAAACAGATTTTATTATAGTTATTTTTTAATGTGAACAGTAATCAATAAATAAATTGAACAAACACTCACTGGCTTTTCTTTGAATCCTCTGGCATATTTAAAGATGAATATTTAAAATTTCCCGTATAAATTTCATAGAAATAATCACAAAAACGTGGAGCAAAACACCATTTGCATACAAAAATTTGACAAAAACCAAAGAAAAAGTAAAAGCAAGTAAAAACCAACAGCTGTTTTTGACAACTGATTGACAGTACTTTTTTTAATTTAGTTATTGCTCCGAAGCCCATGCAGCCGAAAAGAAAAGAAGAAATTACCTAGTTTTTTAATCTAGAAGTTGTATACCAGGAATTTATATAGTCAGTGATGGACGGCAAGCGCTTCGATTATTATTTCCCTGCTTAGGTTACAGTTTCTCCGTAAACACAGAACTTTTTGAAAGGAAAGCTCGCCCCACCTCATACCCCGCGTCATGTTGGCATGTTCAATGTTCATGTGCACTTCAGTAGTACACGCGTAGAGGGCGTAATACGCGCGTTTCTCAGCATTTTCTCAGTTTGACGAAAATCATATTTTGACGAGATGGTTAGGTACTGTTCAGTGTACGGTTGTCTTAGTACAACAAGATTTGAACCCAAGAGGAGGTTTTATCGTTTTCCAAGTGATGAGAGACGGTGAGTAACTTCATAACAATCATAACATAACCTATTCTCGTAGTTGTTTTGTTCCTGCGGTCTCGTTAATTTACTGTTGTTGATTGTGCTGCTCACAGTCCAACCGTACGCAGTGACTTAGTAAAAGTAAAAGCGGCAATTGCGAATATTTATGAAGGAAGTTCAAACTATCTGAGTATAATATTTTTTGCATGTGTCAGTGCAATAAAAGGAAGCCAATCTAGGAGCCAATAATGTACAGCCATAATATTTGACGACCCGATAATCAGTGTTGCCGTTCTATAAATTTGAAAAGCGCAAAATTATCTGAAAATTCCGCCCGATATGAATAAAATATAGATATAGTCAAAAAAATCCGCTAGAAAGCGCTAAACTTTTTCACATGTGTTACACGACCAGTTTAATTTTTCTGTACTAATTTATACATTTAAGCATTATGTTATGCTAAGTTAAACCAGGTAATCATTACATAAAAGGCAGCATGGAAATATATATATATATATATGTATTTAATAATCAGTTTAAAAAAATAAAAAAACAACAAATACAATGTTTTCTAAAATATTTCTGTTAGGTACTTCAGTAACTAATTAACGCTTAAAATATAATTGAAAATTAATTTACATGTTGAAATCAAATATTGCGTCCTTTGCATCTTCAGCATCTTGAGCTGCAATGACACTCGTACTGGAGCTAGAAGTGCCAGCCTCTCCTTGCTCTGTAGTTGCTTTTGGTTTCCATTTACCGACTTGATTAACAACGTCATCAGGAAGTTCGTACGTTGAGCAATTCATGTCCTTAATCTTTAGTTGGTTTCTGATGGTAAGCAGAGAATTTAAAGTTTTTTCGGATAACTTGTTACGTAGTTTATTTTTGATGATACTCATGGCCTATGAATTTAAAATAGATGGAAATTAACGTAACTAAAATTACTACTTTTGGTAAGAAACTCATGAATATCAAACCTCCAAAAGTATTTAGAGTGAAGTGGAAAGATCCGCTAGAAACCGCTAAATATTTATTTCCCGCTAAAACTTTATATTTCGCGCGAGAAGATCACAAAATCCACCAGTTCTAGCGGGAAAGGCGCTAAAACGGCAACACTGCCGATAATGTACGCGGCCGCGCCAATCACACACACACGACAATCAATCAACAAGCACGGATTGTTATTGCACGAACCGTATTGTACAGGCAATAATTGAAAGCCAATATGGCGACAATTCCTCATGTCAACATTCCACCAGCCAATCAGAAGCAACCAATCGTAGACAACAAACTCTATATACTTTGTTTAGATGGTTTTGGTAGATCATGATAGTAGCGATAGCGAAGAAAAGTTGACAGAACCGAATCTATCAACCCCGAATTCAACGTGGTCTTTCAGCTCTTACCCCTAGAGTGTATATAAAAATCCGAAGGCGCGGAGGGAGAGCAGCTCCCGCCCGCTGTAACTAAGAGCGGCTGAGGCTGGTCATGTACTAACATTGGCTTGACACCCCATGTTCGGCAACAATCCGGCTCCACAGAGACTGTAAAGTCGTAAAAGCTTTCTGTCTACAGTGGTGCCTTTAGAAGACGACCCAGTATAGGCTAGATCATGTCTGTGGAAAGATGCCGCTTCAGCCGAGCCATACATACCGACATAAGGAACTCTCCCGCCCGGCAGCGACCTCCAGTGGTCGGTTTGGAAATCACTGAACCGATTTCGCACGCAGGTTGGCCGCTGCAAAGAAAATATGTGTCGGTGGGGCTACAGTAACTCAGAACAGTGCCTTTGTGGTGCTGTCCCACAGAGTATGACTCACCTCCTGAACTGCCCTGCGTGCCCCGACACCTGCACGCTGGAAGATCTCTGGGCAGCCACTCCAAACGCTATTTGTGTGGCAACTTTTTGGGCTGAGAAATTTGATTCGCCGCGACACGCAAAGAAGAAGAAGATTGGCTTCATAATACCTGCCTGTACAATCCGTGGCTGTACATTAACCGGACTCCAATAAAAAAATAACACGTCAACATACATGCATATAATCACGCTTCTATCCCTAATGGTGTAGGCAGAGCGTAAAATGACCTAAAAAAAAGGTCGTTCCGCCACATCTGACAAAATTTTGAGGGCTATTTAGATAGATTTATAGTGACAGATGATAATAAATCTCCAGAGGGGTCGTGTCTGTAAAAAAATAATTACATACATACATACATATAATCACGCCTCTTTCCCGGAGGGGTAGGCAGAGACCACATCTTTCCACTTGCTACGATCCTTACATACTTCTTTCGCTTCATCCACATTCATTAATCTTTTCATACATGCTCGTCGGTTTAGGGTACTCTTGACCTGACCTTTCTTTAGGACGTCCCCGATTTGATCCAAGTACGTGCGTCGAGGCCTTCCCCTCCCAACATTTCCATCCACACTCGCCATATATATCTGTTTGGTCAACCTGCTTTCACTCATTCTCTCAACATGTCCAAACCATTTAAGCATTCCCTTGTCAATACCTGTCACTATATCTTCTTTCACACCACAACGTTCCCTAATCACACTATTTCGTATCCTGTCACTCAGTTTGACTCCAATCGTACTTCTTAACGCTCTCATTTCTACTGCATTTATTCTGCTTTCATGCTTCTTCTGCCATACCCAACTTTCACTCCCATACATCAGTGTTGGAACTAACACCCCTCTATGCACAGCCAGACGGGCCTTATCGGACACCTTCTGACTGCTCATAAAGGCGTGCAACGCTCCATTCGCCATGTTACCGGCATTCACTCTTCTTTCAATATCACTATCATTCTTTCCATCTGCTGTAAAAATTGATCCTAAATACACAAACTCTTTCACTTGCTCCACTTTTTCATTCCCTTTCAAGATATTACACTCTGTCATATTCTCCTTTTCAAAAACCATTGCTTTCGTCTTACTAACATTTACTTTCATTCCTTTCTTGTTCAAAGCTTCATTCATAATATTTACCATCTCCTGCAACTCTTCTGCCGACGATGCAAGTAAGACTTGATCGTCAGCATAGAGCAGACATTTGACGAGTAAATCATTCATTCGTAATCCCCGTTCACTTTCTTTTAAATCTTCCAAGCAACTATCCATGAATAGGTTAAAAAGCCATGGCGACGCTACACATCCCTGTCTAACACCTTTTTCGATGCTAAACAATTCAGTATACGCCCCGTTGATCCTGACACAAGCACTAGAATCCCTGTATAAGGATTTTAGTGCTTGTATCAAAATACTGCTTACCCCATGCATGGATAGTGCTGACCACAATTCATTCCTCACCACTCTATCATAGGCCTTTTCCAAATCCACGAATGCGCAATAGACTTTTTGGTTTTTAGCCAAAGATTTTTCAGCTATGCACCGCAAGGAAAATACCTGATCCGTACATCCCATTCCCTTTCGAAATCCTGCCTGAGCATCCCATACCTTCTCATCAGTTTCTTTCGTCACTCTTTCAATCAATATCTTTGCATACAGTTTGCCGACAACGCTGAGTAGGCTTATACCGCGGTAATTTTTGCAGTCTAGCTGTGACCCTTTTCCCTTATACAGCGGAACTATAACAGCCTTGCACCAATCACTTGGTACTCGGCCGCTTCTCCAACACAAGTTGAAAAGGCAGTACAGCTGACTAGCCACTACGCCTTCGCCAGCCTTCAGCATCTCGACTGATACCCTATCATACCCTGCAGCCTTACCCGACTTCATACTATTCAACGCTTTCAAAATCTCATCCATTTCAATCTCACTGTCTATCACACTTACATCCACTTCTGGAATATTAACCTCTTGCGCTGATTCTTCTTTTTCAAACAAACTTTCAAAATATTCCTTCCATCTTTTCAACACGCATTCCTCACCTTTTACGATACTACCATCCTGGCTTTGAATCCTAATCAACTCGGATGATGCGGTTTTACCTCGAGCTGTCCTTATGGATTTCCAGAAAACTTTCAAGTTCGAACGAAAGTTCTCTGTTAGCCTCTTGTCAAACTCATCCTTATTTTCATCTTTCTTTCGAGACACAGTTTTCTTCACTTCATCCTTCAAACTTTTATACTCCTTTCGTGCTCTCTCTACATCCTCATCTGTCGCTTTTTGATTTGAATAATTGCAGCAGGCATTATTAACGATATAAAGATCAAAACTGCTTTTCTTTAATTTTTTGTCTGTCTGTCTGTATGTTACCACATCACGCCAAAACTGCTGAACCGATTTCGATGGGACGTTTTTTATTCAACTGTGTGTTACCCGGGTTGCAACTTAGGATACCTAAAATTACGCTACCTGACTTAGGGGGTAGGCCGGAAATTGAAATTTGGCTGTTTCTTAACCGATGTTTATGGAACTTTTTTTATTCGACTGAGCATTCCTTAAAATCAATGTTACGAAACAAATAATCACGCCTCTTGACTTAGGAGACATGTAGAAACTTGAATTTGAGTAGTTTTTAACCGATTTTGATGAAACTTTTTTTGTTTGACTGAGCATTACCTATTCACCTATTCTTTTTAATGTGTACATTAATGGTTTGATCGAGGCACTCAGTAGCATGCATGTCGGATGCCATGTCGATGGAATATGCCTTAATAACATAGGTTATGCAGATGACATGGTGCTTCTGAGTGCGTCGCCTTGTGGTATCAGAAAACTAATTAATGCGTGTGAGAAATATGTACAAGACCACGGTCTGAAGTACAACTCGGCAAAGAGTCAGTACATGATCTTTGGGGATGAGCGCAACTATGGGTCTGAAGTACCCGAGATTAAACTAGGAGGTACCAAATTAGCTCAAGTACATGAATTTAAATACCTAGGACACATACTTGTGCCTGACCTAAAAGATGATAGGGATATTGAACGTGAGCGGAGGGCTCTGTCGGTCCGAGCTAACATGATCGCCCGCAGGTTTGCGCGGTGTTCTGAGGGGGTGCGGCTAACGCTCTTCAGGGCTTACTGCACCTCCCTCTACACGTGCAATCTGTGGAGAGATTACACTAAGCGGGCCTACGCCCTTCGAGTTCAATACAATAATGCGTTCCGGGTGATGATGGGGCTGCCCCGATTTTGCAGCGCGTCAGGCATGTTTACGAGCGCCCATGTAGATGGCTTTACTGCTATACTGCGAAAAAGATGCGCGTCCCTGATGCGACGTGTGCGGAGCAGCCCCAACATCATTCTGCAACATATAGCGGACAGGTTGGACTGTCCATATATGCAGTACTGTCAAGGGCTACATGCCCCAGTAATTAAAGAAAAAAGAAAATTGTAACTTTATTTACCTACTTACTAACATACTTAGTTCTAAGTCTACTAACAAAGTGAGTCTTATGTTACTTGAATAAATAAATTTATTATTATTACTTAAACTCAAAGTTCTGATACAAATAATCACGCCACCTGACTAAGGGGGTAGGCAGGAAATTGAACTCTGATGGTTTTTACCGATCTTAAAGGAACTTTTTATTTGACTGAGTTTTTTTGATTATTTGGTGTCCAGCCTAGGTTAGAAATAATTACGCAAACTATTCTAATATTGAGTAAGTACCCCAGTTTGTATGGAAAACACGCAGTGTCTAACATACTGAAAACACTTATCCGCGCGTAGAAGCAGGATCTGCTAGCACGCGCGCGGAATCGTGTTTTCCATACAAAAATAAAGATACAATGCGAAATATGCTACCGCGCGCGGGTTAGCAGATCCCGCTCCAACGCGCAGAGAAGCGTTTTCAGTATATTCGACACTGCGTATTTTCCATACAAAATATCATAATAATATTTTTTATAATTAAAACACACACGTACCAGAAACTGATAGGGGTTGCTCAGTTAACGAAACTGAACAACTTACAACATGAAACTCTCTACAAATTGGTCATTTAGTATGGGCAAACATTTTTCTTTAAATTTTCTGAATAAATTTGCCGGTGAAAGTTGTTCTTCAGTTTCGGTGACTGAGCAACCCCTATCAGTTTGTGATATGCTGTCCCTCGTTGACCGAACTACTGAAGTAGACCCGACGATCCATTTTGACCCGACGACTCATGTTGACCTGACGACTCATGTTGAACACTTTTATAAAATAACTTATGACGAAAATTTTCTATTGCAGGTGCAAGCAATGGCTTCATGCAATCGGACGTCCAGAATTAGCAGAAAAATCCATAGAAACTCTTCACAAACATTACTTCGCTTGTGAATTGCATTTCCAATCAACAGATCAGCTAGTAAAAAAATTAAAAACGAATGCAGTTCCCACTTTGAACTTACCACATCTAGAAAATAAAAACCCAGAAAAAACAACACAAACCGACAAAGAATTATTTCCTACTAAAGAAGAGTTTACGCAGTGCGCCTTTCCATTTTCTACTGCGATTACTTCTGAACTCGCGGAAAAATCAACTCAAACTACTAAGGATTTGTCTTCTAACACAAAAGGAAGGAAGTTGTATGGAGTATTGAGAACAGAATGCATAAAACGGGAAAGATTGGAGAACGAACTAGAATGTTCGTTTGCTGCCCAAAAATATGATATACAAAACCGACTAGAATGTTCGTCTGCTGTTCAAAGAAATGATATACAAAACCAACTAGAATGTTCGTCTGCTGTTCAAAGAAATGATATACAAAACCGACTAGAATGTTCGTCTGCTGTTCAAAGAAATGATATACAAAACCAACTAGAATGTTCGTCTGCTGTTCAAAGAAATGATATACAAAACCAACTAGAATGTTCGTCCGCTGTTCAAAGAAATGATATACAAAACCAACTAGAATGTTCGCCTGCTGTTAAGAAAGAAGTTATGCCACCCCAGCTTAAACGCCTTATAGGTATTCAACGTACTCGTAAATTGAAACGAAACTGTACAGGCAACAGGTATGAGACGGATTATAAACTTTTAGCTATGAGTCTGTACTTTGCAAGTCCTCTAGCCTATAGAAAATTAGCGAAAACATTGAGCCTGCCTTCTGAACGAACATTGCGTCGCATGAACAAGAAAGATGGGAATAAAATACCTTTGGATGTTTATAAGTTGTTTGGTATCAAAGTTAAAAAAAATAAGAGCAAGTGAAAAATATAGTATTATCTGCGGCGACGAAATTTCGCTCAAGCGTTATTTATACCGAGTGTAAGGGACAGCGTCCTGCAAACTGATGGGGGTTGCTAAATCAACGACATTGAACAACTTCCACCCAGAAATTCTTTCAGGAAGTGAAAATAAAAATTGACTTTTCCATACAAATATTTCGATGTTTTTTACTTCCTAAAATAATTCTGGTTCAGTGTCGTTGATTGAGCAACCCCTATCAGTTTGCGGGATGCTGTCCCTTACACCCCGTATTATCCTTAACATCTTATGTGGATGGGGATGTATTTCAAATATTCCAATGTAATTTTGACATAATGAATGTGTAAAAATATATGATTATTTGATTTACTTTACAGGTTGTTTTATTTATTGTGTCACTGTAATGGACCTGGCTTCTGCTATTCAAAACTAAATCACTGTTTTAAAATACAAGTAACGCCATCTATCAGATTGGTAGGAGAATCACTATAAACGAGAAACTAATGCCAATCTAGTGTTGATTGAGTAGAGAACTAATATTGTAACCAGATCGAACTGAAATTACTTCAATTTGAAGTAAATTATAAGTGTTATGCCAGATTGAAAAATATAAAGATTATATTTTATGAGGTAAGTTAATTGTTTTATTGTGTGGTATTGGTTTATCTACACATATTATATACGATAAGCATTTTATAATTACTTAATAATAATAAAATGTCGAGTATTTGGATTGTGTGCAGAAATTGTGAAGATAGGTTTCGACAACACAGAACCAGAAGGACACGCGGTGCCATCTGGAGGAGAATGGGAGAACTATCAAGAGAAGTACGAATGAAGGCTCTCGAAAACTCTGGAATGGTCTAGAAGAGGGAAGATAAAACAGTCTGGGGCTCGAGAAGGGGGGATTGGGCTGGAACTTGAAAGAGGAGGGCGACAGGGGATCGAGAAGGACGCCGGGGAAGAAAACCGGGAAGGGACCGAGCAGGGAGAAGTTTAGTTGGCCTGGAGTTTTAGTTCGAGTGGAAGTTTAGTTTTACTTGAAGTTTAGTTGACTTTTACTAGTGAAAGTGTACACATCAAAGAGAAGAGGGGAGTATGCAGCCGGGAGGCAACCATGAGACCTACTTTGGTGGGATGTTGGTGCCATCAGTTGTTCCTGTTGTGGACGGAGGGCGGTGACCTGACGATCAGCTGTTCTTTTACATGGTGGAGTGGAGGATGCTGACAGTGGAGTCTTGCAGAGCTGGTGGAGTGCCAACTACAAGGATTCTAAAGGATGGGTAAACCTACACACAAGGTATTCCTGCATCAAATCATGAAGCATTAATTTATTTACTTATTCTTAAATAAATTTACATGTGTTTTATTTACTTTACTATTTCTACATTTATTTCATTATCTTGTCCACTTCAGACTTTGTTTATTTACAAGGTTTTTCCCTGTTCAATTTACAATCCCTTTTTCATACTTGCCAAAAGCCGTTCTATTTATTTTTATATATATCATTTCCAATATTTCTTATATGATAGGTACGGTTAATGAGTTATATGTGTAGGATTGTAGGTCGGTTTAGCATGCAATTACATAATTCATACACAGCTATGCGGTTAGGTAAATAGGCAGTTTAGGTATATTGTAGGAGTAGGTTAATTAGGGGTAGGTTTAGGTGGTATCCTAAGTTATAGGAATTAGGACAATAGGTATCTAGGAAATTAGGTGGGGGTAGTTATTTGGGATCCTAGTTTGTGGTAGGTAGTTCTCTCCCTTCCCTTTACCAAAATTCCTTCCTTACCTTTCCTTTATGCAGAGAAGCATCATCCTAATGTTTCATAAAATGCCCAGCAGTGGAATGTATAAATTATTTTAATACATTCTATGTTTTTCCTACGTGCTTCGGAAGGCACGTTAAGCCGTTGGTCCCGGTTAATATCGTTTAATACCGTAGATATTAGTCGTTAAGCCATATCAGAGGCCAGTGCTAAGCATTGGCGGCTTGAAAACTCTGACCTAATCTAGGATTGGGTCTGGTTTCCCTTCTGGGTTGCGGAGGTCAGATGGCAGTCGCTCTGTGTAAAAATCAGTACCCTCGTTCAATCCCCTAGATTAGGAAGCCGACCCCGTGAGATACGGGATAAGGCTAAGGAGATGATGATGTTTTTCCTACATATCCTGAGAGAGGAGACAAAATACCTATTCTTCTCAAATAAACTACTGAACTGATTTATATTGCATATCACTCCTATATCTACAACGAATCTATGGCTTGCGGTGTGAATGATTGTTATATTATCTGGGACTAGCTTCGGCATCCCTATCTATTCTACTGACTCCTGGATGTGCATATCATAAGTGGAGATCGATGACTGGTGCAGTTTCATAGTCGGTGCTTCCAGCATAGCTGGACAACAATTTATAAAACCTTTGTTGGGACAATGTTTCTCAATTGGACATCACAACTTACTACAAATTACATCAGACGTGACTTGCTCTGTCTTGGTTGGCTGACCAATAAATCGGCTCAAATTAATTATATTTTATATGATGTTGTTCATCAATCTGGACTCGTTCCAAAATTCCTAAGTGCGCTGTCACTTATCTCTGGCCTGAGGCTTGGCCAAAACAAAAACCACTTAAAACCAATTGGAGGGCACAGAAGTGCCTCCACTTTCCTTTTCTGGGGCTCGCATGGTGGGTTTTGCATGAAGGACAAGTTCCTAGGCTATTTATTGTCTTTATTGGTGTCTGGGAATTGGCAATTGTAGTAAATTTCATTCGTTGATGGTTGGCGAGCACAAATCCTCTACCAGCGAATGGTTGGAGCTGGAATCGGAGGTTCCATTATCCCGCTGCGCACTGTCCTAATGTTGTCCCAAGAACCTACAGAGAGCTAAGTTATGATATCCCACTACCACTTTAAAAGATTTGGGTTACTTTTACAAATTTTATTACACAACGTACGGTCCTAACTATACCTAATACTAGACGATCACAATCACGAGCCAATATGTTAACTTTTATTTCTAGATATTCATGAGCCGCTCTTCCCATCTACTATTCCTCTTTCCTATTCCCTTCCTCTCCTCTATTCCCTTCATATTCCTTCCTTTCCTCCACACCTTCCTCACACTTCCTTTCCTATAATATATTTAGGGTAGGATAGGGTTAGTGGGGGGGGGGGTTGTTACATCACCTTCACCTTCTTGAATTTGATTTGGCAATCGAAATGACGACAATGTTTTGCAGTGTAGCATCCTATTAATTGATTCAACTACAAATCAAATTCAACAACAGCGTCATCGTCCTCACTGTTCACTCCACTTCGCTGTATCCGCTGCGCCATCGTCCTCACTGTTCACTCCACTTCGCAGTATCCGCTGCGCCATCGTCCTCACTGTTCACTCGCTCCACTTCGCTGTATCCGCTAGGCCATCGTCCTCACTGTTCACTCCACTTCGCTGTATCCGCTGCGCCATCGTCCTCACTGTTCTTTCGCTCAACTTCAATGTATCCGCTGCGCCATCGTCCTCACTGTTCACTCGTTCCACTTCGCTGTATCCGCTGCGCCATCGTCCTCACTGGTCACTCGCTCCACTTCGCTGTATCCGTAAGGCCATCGTCCTCACTGTTCACTCCACTTCGCTGTATCCGCTGCGCCATCGTCCTCACTGTTCACTCGCTCCACTTCGCTGTATCCGCTGCGCCATCGTCCTCACTGTTCTTTCGCTCAACTTCAATGTATCCGCTGCGCCATCGTCCTCACTGTTCACTCGTTCCACTTCGCTGTATCCGCTGCGCCATCGTCCTCACTGGTCACTCGCTCCACTTCGCTGTATCCGTAAGGCCATCGTCCTCACTGTTCACTCCACTTCGCTGTATCCGCTGCGCCATCGTCCTCACTGTTCACTCGCTCCACTTCGCTGTATCCGCTGCGCCATCGTCCTCACTGTTCACTCGCTCCACTTCAATGTATCCGCTGCGCCATCGTCCTCACTGTTCACTCGCTCCACTTCGCTGTATCCGCTGCGCCATCGTCCTCACTGTTCACTCGCTCCACTTCGCTGTATCCGCTGCGCCATCGTCCTCACTGTTCACTCGCTCCACTTCGCTGTATCCGCTGCGCCATCGTCCTCACTGTTCACTCGCTCCACTTCGCTGTATCCGCTGCGCCATCGTCCTCACTGTTCGCTCCACTTCGCTGTATCCGCTGCGCCATCGTCCTCACTGTTCACTCTCTCCACTTCGCTGTATCCGCTGCGCCATCGTCCTCACTGTTCACTCGCTCCACTTCGCTGTATCCGCTGCGCCATCGTCCTCACTGTTCACTCGCTCCACTTCGCTGTATCCGCTGCGCCTTCGTCCTCACTGTTCACTCGCTCCACTTCGCTGTATCATAGAACCCAAGCTTCATTTTACAAACTATAATTGATGTATTAATTGTAGCCAGCATGGAAGCGAGAGAAAAACATTGAATGTGCCAGCTGCATTTCCTCCCGGGCATGCTGTAAAAACCAGCTAAGGGATCAGAGGGTTTTGGTATATTGTAATTTAGGCGATGGGCTGACAACCTTTCACTACAGCAATTTACCTACAAAATCTATCTAAATTACCCTCAAAACTTTGTCAGACGTGGCGGAACGACTTAAACAAAGGTTTTAGGTCGTTTACGCTCTGCCTACCCCATTAGGGATAAAGGCGTGATTATATGTATGTATGTATTAATTGTAGCAAACATGATATTGTTAACGGATATTATAACGTTGTAAATGTGTTAGATTTTTATAGTACTTGTAAATTTTTAGTTTGTATTATGTATTTATTATAGGGAATGTAATGTAACGTTGAGCGAGGACGTATGGTTTCAAGACAAACCTGACTATATAGGTTTTATGATACCATTTTATTAACAAAAAAAAAATGAAGTCCAAAAAGACCTGAAAGCGCTTTAAAAGGCTGATTGGCGACAAGCTGCTCAGGATAGGGACGAATGGCGAAACTTGGTGTCGGAGGGCAAGATTCACTTTGGGTCGGTGAGCCAGCGAAGTAAGTATCCTACATTTGTAACTACTCAGTACCCAAACAACACATTTTATACTTATTGGTGAAAAATAGACAGATAATAAATTAACCGTACTGTCTCACATACCTACATTAAATTTTCGCGTGTGTTTCGTTTGACTATAGTATTTCCAACTCAGATTTAGAATAAAGGTAAACAAAGTTTCATGTCTTTTAATCGCAGATTTTGTTTCTAAAATAAGGTTTAGCTATTAGATATGACAACATAATGATATAGTAGTTTTAGTAATTTAACTAATTTGCCAACACGTATCATTTATGTTTGAAAGGGCACGCTTTAAGCTATAGGATTTCAGTAGTCATTTACTTAAGTAAGTCGCTATAAACCTACTATTATGCTGTTTAAAAAGTATTATAGAAAGTTTAAAAAGTAAAATATAAAATAAAAAAAAATTAAAGCAAATTTTTTTTATAAAGCAGTCCCCCAACGACGCACACTGGTCCCAAAATAAAAAAAATGGGACATTAAGAATTTTCGGATCGACCGTCAACGGATCAGGCAGATTTTTTTTTTGTAGACAGCTGATGCAATTACAAAGCACTGCTATAGATTTAGTTTTTTCCAAATATGCCGAATCTACAGAGATAAAAAATAATAATTATTTTTTTGTATGAAAGAAATCATAATTTTGTCATTTTCTTCTAAGATTCAAACGTATTCAAAATAAATCATAGCACAGCTTATAGAGGGACTCTTGTCGTACATTATTGTCATAGACACTCAACTGCGCTTTTTGCGCCTTTAGGAGCTACAGGCACTTTATTTTTTTGGTCAGCGGATGAGGCTGATTTTTTTTGTAGACAGTTGATGCAATTACAAGTAACTTTTACGGATTTTGTTTTTTTCAAATATGCCTTATCTTCACAGTTTTTTTTATATGGATGAAATTATAAACTTGTCATTTTCTTGCAAGATTCAAACGTATTCAAAATAAATCATAGCACAGCTTATAGAGGGACTCTTGTCGTACATTTTTGTCATAGACACTCAAGTGCGCTTTTTGCGCCTTTAGGAGCTACAGGCACTTTATTTTTTTTGGTCAGCGGATGAGGCTGATTTTTTTTGTAGACAGCTGGTACAATTACAAGTAACTTTTTAGTTTTTTTTTCAAATATGCCTTATCTACACAGAAAAGTATATGAGTTATTTTTGTATGGACGAAATCATAAACTTGTCATTTTCTTGCAAGATTCAAACGTATTCAAAATAAATCATAGCACAGCTTATAGAGGAAATCTTGTCGTATATTTTTGTCATAGACACTCAACTGCGTTTTTTGCGCCTTTAGCAGCTACAGGCACTTTATTATTTTTTGGTCAGCGAATGAGGCTGATTTTACTATAGACAGCTGATGCAATTACAAGTAACTTTAATGGGTTTTTTTTCAAATATGCCTTATCTACACAGAAAAAAATATGAATTATTTTGTTGTATGGACGAAATCATAAACTTGTCATTTTCTTCCAAGATTCAAACGTATTCAAAATAAATCATAGCACAGCTTATAGAGGAAATCTTGTCGTATATTTTTGTCATAGACACTCAAGTGCGCTTTTTGCGCCTTTAGGAGCTACAGGCAGTTTATTTTTTTTGGTCAGCGGATGAGGCTGATTTTATTGTAGACAGCTGATGCAATTACAAGTAACTTTTATGGATTTTGTTTTTTTCAAATATGCCCTATCTTCACAGTTTTTTTTAATAGTAAACTTGTCATTTTTTTGCAAGTATTCAAAATAAATCATAGCACAGCTTATAGAGGGACTCTTGTCGTACATTTTTGTCATAGGCACTCAACTGCGCTTTTTGCGCCTTTAGGAGCTACAGGTACTTTAATTTCATATGTTTGGTATAATTCATTTTCAAGTATTTCATATGGATTTAAATAAATATTGTTAAGGATAGACAAATAATAATGTTTTCTTTATTATTCATATTTGTTGTGTGTAGATAAGGCATATTTGAAAAAAACAAAATCCATAAAATTTTATTAATCCTATTATTTTTTTAATCCTTATAATTTTAACTTGTAATTGCATCAGCTGTCTACAGTAAAATCAGCCTCATCCGCTGACCAAAAAAATAAAGTGCCTGTAGCTCCTAAAGGCGCAAAAAGCGCACTTGAGTGTCTACGACAAAAATATACGACAAGATTTCCTCTATAAGCTGTGCTATGATTTATTTTGAATATGTTT
This sequence comes from Scrobipalpa costella, assembly GCA_949820665.1. Classification (NCBI taxonomy): domain Eukaryota; kingdom Metazoa; phylum Arthropoda; class Insecta; order Lepidoptera; family Gelechiidae; genus Scrobipalpa; species Scrobipalpa costella. Next base: position 795,875 of record OX463311.1, read on the forward strand.
GAATCTTGCAAGAAAATGACAAGTTTATGATTTCGTCCATACAAAAATAATTCATATTTTTTTCTGTGTAGATAAGGCATATTTGAAAAAAAATCCATTAAAGTTACTTGCATCCGGGCATGCTGTAGAAGTCAGCAAAAGGGACTCGAAGGTTACAGTGTATTTTAATTTAGGCGATGGGCTGACAACCTGTCACTATAGCAATACACATTACAATCTGAAATTGCCTTCAATTTTTGTAAGACGTGGCGAAAGCGCCTTTTACGAGGCGTTTAACGCTCTGCCTACCCCATTAGGGATAAAGGCGTGATTATATGTATGTATGTATGTAATTGCATCAGCTGTCTATAGTAAAATCAGCCTCATCCGCTGACCAAAAAAATAATAAAGTGCCTGTAGCTCCTAAAGGCGCAAAAAGCGCAGTTGAGTGTCTATGACAATAATGTACGACAAGAGTCCCTCTATAAGCTGTGCTATGATTTATTTTGAATACGTTTGAATCTTGCAAGAAAATGACAAAATTATGATTTCTTTCATACAAAAAAATAATAATTATTTTTTATCTCTGTAGATTCGGCATATTTGGAAAAACTAAATCTATAGAAGTGCTTTGTAATTGCATCAGCTGTCTACAAAAAAAAATCTGCCTGATCCGTTGACCGTCGATCCGAAAATTCGTAAAGTCCCATTTTTTTTATTTTGGGACCTGTGTGCGACGTATGAATGAATGGGTCTCCATTCGTTTCAATCGATTATTTTTACTTTTTATAGGAACAATAGTCGGGGGTTTTATAAGTTAAAATTCTATTTTTTGATGTTTTTATGACGAATTTAGACTTTTGGGCCATTAAAATGATATGCTGTGATAATGATAACTTATATAAGATGAGATGCTTGTGTTTTTTGTATTTATTACCTGTGACTTTTCGTTAGAATTTGCAAAGGATTTTGTTCTATAGTAATATCGAATAGTAGCTAGGTATCCCACTCACATGTTGTTTATTCAAGTGATATGATAATAGTTATGACCGGTAACCGGTAATAGAATTTGTGTTGGTCAACCAACCCTACACACATGTTTACAGCGCATGTGCAACACACCACTGATTGTATATATGTGTGTTTAAAATGAAAACTTAACAACACCTTCAAGGTGTGCTGTGGCGTGGGTGCCTCAATGCTAGTCCTTGGATACCAGGCTGCCTTCAACCCACATCAGCCTTCGCCTTCGCCCACCCGTCGAGAGGCGAACAATACCCCTTTATTAGTGGGAAAATAAAACAAAACGAAAATCGTAAACTTGTGGAAGATATTTACTAACAGTATTTTAGTACAACAAGCTGTGTAGTGTAGGTAGTTTCTTTTTTTTAATTGTCCCATTTTGTAATTGAGATAGGCTAAAGCTTTTCGCCATACCGCCTACTTATTCATACGTTCAAATATTTCTGTGGCAGTGTTTTAAAATGCAACTTCTTTCGTAATATATTTCGTCAAATCATGGTATTAGTTGTTTTACCTGTAGTACCTAAGAGAAGGGCTTATTTTCTTGAATGAAGGAAGTAGGTATATCTCCTATAGAATCAACTAACTGCTAAATTATATTAAGACAGTAAGGAAACACCGATTAGCTGGTAAGAAAGAAGATTTTGTGCTTCGGAGAGCAAGTTAAGCCGTCGGTCGTTCACATCACATCACAGGCGCTACCACAGAATATACAATAGTACTAGGCGCTACCTCTAATGGTGGTCGAATAGTAGCAGCCTGTAGGTAATATATTATGTGCTGTACTGCCTCCGTGGTGTAGTGGCTAGTGCCATGGACTCCTGATCCGGAGGTCCTGGGTTCGATTCCCAGGGGGGAAACACAAAGTTGATATTTGAGAATTTATCACTTTGTGAAATTTTCCACAGTTTGGTTAGGACATTGCAGGCTGAATCACCTGATTGTCCGAAAAAGAAAAGATTTCGTGCTTCGAAGGGCACGTTAAGCCGTCGGGCCCGGTCGCTGTCTTTGATAGTGGTCGTTACTCAAATCATGTCAGAGGCCTGATAGTTGTGCTACTAGGTGGTTTAAAAACTCTGACACCAGGGTTCATCGGGTCGATAGACTCGATACCCACTCAACAGAAGAAGAACACAAAGTTGATATTTGAGAATTTATCACTTTGTGAATTTTTCCACAGTTTGGTTAGGACATTGCAGTCTGAATCACCTGATTGTCTGAAAAAGAAAAAGATTTCGTGCTTCGGAGGGCACGTTAAGCCGTCGGTCCCGGTCGCTGTCTTTGATAGTGGTCGTTACTCAAATCATGTCAGAGGCCTGATAGTTGTGCTACTAGGCGGTTTAAAAACTCTGACACCAGGGTTCATCGGGTCGATAGACTCGATACCCACTCGACAGAAGAAGAACACAAAGTTGATATTTGAGAATTTATCACTTTGTGAATTTTTCCACAGTTTGGTTAGGACATTGCAGTCTGAATCACCTGATTGTCTGAAAAAGAAAAAGATTTCGTGCTTCGGAGGGCACGTTAAGCCGTCGGTCCCGGTCGCTGTCTTTGATAGTAGTCGTTACTCAAATCATGTCAGAGGCCTGATAGTTGTGCTACTAGGCGGTTTAAAAACTCTGACACCAGGGTTCATCGGGTCGATAGACTCGATACCCACTCGACAGAAGAAGATGTGCTGTAGGTCTAGGTATAAGTAGATTGTTTGAACACCATGTAAAGAAGGTGTTAACGAAGAAACAAGTTTAGCTAACTAAATTGTCGAGACTCGTGACTGCTTTGGCCATCAAATAGTCTTTCTTCCCATCTTGATACTTACTTCCATGCTGGACTGGGAGCGAGAGAAAACCGTAGAACGTGTCAGCTGCATTTCCTTCCGGGCATGCTGTAAAAACCAGCTAAGGGATCCGAGGATTTCTGGATATTGCAATTAAGGCGATAGGCTGGCAACCTGTCACTACAGTAATATACCTACAAATCTATCTTAAACAACCCTCAAAACTTTGTCAAACGTGACGGAACGATCTTTGTTTAGGTCGTTTACGCTCTCCCTACCCCATTAGGGATAAAGGCGTGATTATATGTATGTATGTTTGTTGATACTCCATAGTTTTATTTATTTTTTCTCTCCTTCTGCCTGAACATACCAAAAGCCGTTCGTTTACCCAGAAAAGGAAAAGCAAATCTCTACTACGCTACCCCTTTATTTAGATAGCACACAGCAGGCGCCGCCGCCGCGCCGGTAGCCATCCAACAACATGACCAACAGCATCTGCCCAAACAATGCACTAATCTGATCCCCAGACCGCCAGTTGCGAAGTCAGGCACGCGCAATAAAAACTTTTTATTTAATCTTTTTTGTCAGGACTCGGACGGAACAAGGAAGGCGCGCGGGCGAGGGGTGACGTGACGCATGCGTACTGCAAGGGGCTGGCATGGCGGCGTGCGCGCGCAGTCGCCACGCGCCCGTCCCCCATACCGCACAATATGGCGCGCGGCGTCCTTCAAGGACACATTTGACAGCCCCGCGGAAAATAATAAAAATACCTAACTCGCCTAATTCCGGTTTTGTAGTGATTTGGAGGTGTTTCTGTGTGAATAGTGCAGTGATTCAGTGTTGTTTACCTATTGGAATACCGGCGGCGTAGCGCCGCACGACCGATTGTTTCCGTAAGGTATGTTGTTGTACAAAACATAATAAAACATTGCATTCTCTACGAATTGATTAGTGGATATGCAATTTAGAAGATCAAATCTGGCTACAGTAGTTACAACTTGTTTGCCTTATCTACTCGGAAACTATTTTAAAGCTCCTAACTTTAAGGTAAGGTTTATCTTAAATGATAAGATCCTACTGATTCAGGGTCAGGATTGTGTCTTCCTAATTTCTTTTTGAGGGTTTCAATCATCATCTACAAAAAAACAACGCCCACATCTACGACTAATTTTAGAATAAACTCTATTCTCGCTTTAAATATTACTATTATTATCCTTCCCTGTCCGCCCTAATCCCATTATCCTATCCCCTTTTCCTGCTAATTCTGTTTTACAAATGAAATCATTTCTAATAATAACATTGAGTAAAACTCGTCCGAATATCACGATTTGGAGAATCTCTTACTCATTCTTTACGATATTTGATAATTCATCTTTTAAATTTAGAGACTTTGTTGGTAAGTAGAGACCTAAAACAGGTGCAGCTGTTTCCAATCAGAATCAGAACTTTATGTTTAGTTATGGGTACAATAGGAAATAACATTATTTCCAAAAAAAGCCTGCGAGTACTTTTCAATATGAAGAACCTCTGAAATCATCCTTTGATTCGAAGCAATCACTGTACCTAACCAAGTTCGAACGTGCTGCAAACGATTCCTTCCCACTCGACCGATTATGATAAATAGCAGCCATACGTTTTGTCGCTGAAATAATACTGTGAAACTAGAGTAACAATGGATATAGAACTTCCTCATAGTAGATCAACGTCAACGCACCATCAATATGATTTCACGGAGAATTAAACGCGTACCAACGCGACACAAGGAATATTCTGATTAAGTTACTGAAATATTATGCCCGGCTCTGATATTTAACAGTAAAATTACTTTTGAGGATTTCTCGATTCCCATTTCTCATCCCTTGTACTATTGGAATAGCACTGCAATAGTACAATGCAGTACTGCATTTCTTCTCAACGTTTCCTAAAATTTGTCTAAGAGACTGATCTGCAGATGCTGAACAGCTCAACATTGAGCATCTATCTGGTATCATTATTAATTTGTTGTTCGACATGAATCCCACTCGCTAAGAAGATTTGTTTAGAACATCTTGAAGGCAGCGTTCGCCGACTCGATTGCTAAGCGTAGTAAGTAATAAGTACGTATTGCAAATACGTCCTATACCTATATTAGTGGCTGTTTCAGAAAGTCACGTTAAGTTGTGTGTTTACCATTGTGTTTTTGCCCAAAATATTCCAAATCAATATCACTGTCATGTTATCAGTCGGTTATCTTGACAAATGCATATCTGTTTAATTACCTGGCAGGCACATTCTCCTATCAATGACCATTACGGAGTATCACGAATCATAATGCACGTTTTCCATCATCGCATTCAAACATTGCAAACACAATAATCACCCAAAACTTTTCCCTTCTTTAGATTTGTTTCTCTCAAAACGCAAAATTGATGGCACCGTTGAAAGTTCCAATCGAATGAAGTTGAACTGATAAACCTAACAAGACCTGAGTGTTAGCTCTGTAGTCTAATAATACTGTTCTCAGTATTACGTCACCGACCTATGCCAGACTCAGCTGGGCCCTGAATGTAAACTCTATTCAAATTGCAAAATATTCGTCGCAGAGGGAGTATTGTGTAGTCCTTATTGTTTGAATTTCAAGCTATACTATGGAGTGCAGCTGTAGCTAAGCTAAACTGTGGAGGGATGTTCCTTGTTTCAAGTTTTTGATTTCATATAGAGCAACTTGTTTCGGTTTTCACAATAAAAGGTACGAGGTCGTATTTGTAAAACAGCGACAAGGCTATCAGAATTTCCTCATAAAAGTTATCGCTGCGCACATAAAAGATATTTGACATGATTTGTGGGCTTGTCCAATTCGTTTTGTATTTTGGTTTATTCTTAAAACCCAAGTTTTTTTTGGACTGTTAACGTTGTTTGACAAGTCTTATTATCATCATCGTTAAGAACGATCTCCTCAAACATTTTTTTCGGCAACAGAGGCAAAAACGGAGCGGTGCTCAAAAAATCCGAAATGAGATACCTAATGAATATTTAATTTTTCAACATAGATTCCATGGAATACTAATTGAATGTCATATGAATCTACACATTTCAAGAGAAAAGAAAAAGAAATGATAAACATATAAATTCTAGACTTATCTAGTTACTAGAAGAAGCTGTGCAAGAAATCCGCACACTGCAACACGCCCTTTTAGAATTACTTTTCATTGACAACCCGGTGATGATTCATTTATAACAATCGCAAACGGTTACCTAAGTATGGTTTGTGTCTCATCAAAAGGTACCTACTACTACTCATCAGGTCACAGAATGTATAATACTAGCAATAGCAACATTCTGCTTACTTCCATGGTGGAGTTGGAGCGAGAGAAAAACATAGAATGTGCCAACTGCTTTTCCCCCCGGGCATGCTGTAAAAACCAGCTAAAGGATCCGAGGGTTTCAGAATATTGTAATTTAGGCTATGGGCTTACAACCTGTCACTATGGCAATATAATAATACAAATCTATCATAAATAACCCTCAAAACTTTGTCAGACGTGGCGGAACGACTTTTTATTTGGTCATTTTCGCTCTGCCTACCTCATTAGGGGTAAAGAAGGATATAATATAATACATATAAATGTATGTAATACCTGTGGTAATAGCAACATAGTTTAGTACTAGCGAGACCGATCTAGTAAGTAACTACAAAACATGGTGCACAAACAGTAAAAACTAATACAGTTTTGTAGGAAACGACCAATTACTCAACTTAGCGAGATAATTCGACAAACTCGTTTAGTTCCACTTCCACATGCACCAACCAGGTGTCAGGGCCTCGTTAATTAACCCACTTGTTTGACCTAATGATCTAGACAGGGCACGGACCGCGAGCTAAGTCATTCACGACGTGACCAACGATTACTCTAATAGTTTCTGGCTGCTTGTAAACAAATTAGTTTCACTGATTATTACGTGATATTTTGAAATTTTTCTCCTCGGAAACATCAAGTGTTTACTAGTGTTGTACAATACAAAATCTTGCTTATATTCCTTCAGTGGTACATGTAGAGCCCAGAGAAGTTCCCAATTTAGTTTTTTTTTACTTATATCTTCATAACGGTGCGTCGTAGACAAATATGATCTTCTACACAATGGAAGCTCATAAAATTCTGTACAAAACATGGTACAATTTTTTCTTCTCTGATCAATACTTACAATGATATGGTGAAATAAAAATGAACAATAATCTAAAATTAATTTCCTTACTGACTCATCAACGCAGAGGCTAAAATACTAAAGCTAGAATCATGAAATCCGAACAGTAGGTTCCTTTTATAACGCAGCCAATTTTTGGATTTTTCACCCCTAAGGGGGTTAAACAGGGGATGGAAGTTTGTATGGAACGCTGTCAATTTCGAAGTTAGTATCGTCCAATTTTGTGTTAGGGTTAATGATTAAAAAATAATAGACACGTGTTTCAGCATTTTGACATATCCATCCCCAAAAGGGGATGGTTCTCCTAGATGCGAGGGATTTTGGTTTGCTAACCCCCTTTAGCACTCTGAATAGATTTCAGAAGAAATTGCATAGGTTGCAGCTCACGCGCTCTATACCCCCTTTTGGGCAACTAATTCGGTGGATTAAAGGACAACCTTATAAAAAGATGATAGAACATATTTGTAGACGTTATCGCATAAGTATTTCAGGTACTGGCGACAAGATGCGAGAATCAGGAAGTGTCTCGTAATACTCGCATCTCAGTCCTCCAGACGCATTCAAATAGGTACAGTCTTGGACAGTTGCCAATAGATAGCACAGTCCATATACGCGTCCAGTCCTTACGCGGGGCTTCTTTATGTCTCGCTCGATTATATTTTTCATTGTATATCATTTGTTAGCAAAGAGTGTCAATAGAACTAGCGCTCCTTTAGTTCAATATCTAGAGCTATATCTTTACCATTTGCAGACGTTATTACATCAAGTATTCCAAGTACTGGCGACAAGACGTGAAAATAAGGAAGTGACTTTCAGCCCTCCAGACGCATGACTTGGACAGTTGCCAATAGATAGCACAGTCCTTATACGCGTCCAATCCTTGCGCGGGTCTTCGTGATTATCTTTTCAAAAAAAAAGCAAATTTGACTCGTTGTACAATTTAGTCAATTTATTTATTAATGATTAGATAATAATAAAAACAAAAAATATGCATCATAATAGTTGAGTTAATATAATTAAATATCAAATACGAGATGTCATTGAAGACAAGACATACTAATGTGTTTTGAATAAAAAATGCAGTATTATTGATGGAAAGTTTTATTTAATATCCTTTTCAGAAAGTACAACAGCACAACAATGGTGGCGCTAGTGATCATAGACATTAGCTTAAACTTTTTAATTTCAAAGACTTACACAAGCGTTGCCCATATTCTATTGATTTTAACTCATACATAATGATATTACAGGCCCAAAGAAAAGGTCGCATGATAATGAATTATTACAGTTACATTTGCAGAATCCTCCTAAATCTGAAAATGTCTCGTTTCTAACAAACTAACTGAGTTGGAAAATATGGAATTTTCTATGCTCCAAGTTAGATTGTTACAAATACAAACTGAATGTCTGATTACAGAGACGAAAATGCTTGCAGAAAATGTGCAGCGAGTAAATTGTGGGCGAGACATCAAGACATAAATTAATTTGTGTTAACATGAGCGCCATGATCATACATACATACATACATAAAATCACGCCTTTATCCCTTACAGGGTAGGCAGAGCGTTAAACGCCTCGTAAAAGGCGCTTTCGCCGCGTCTGACAAAAAATGAGGGCAATTTTAGATTGTAATGTGTATTGCTAATGTGTAGTGATAGGTTGTCAGCCCATCGCCTAAATTACAATACACTGTAACCCTCGAGTCCCTTTAATTTGCTGTCTTCTACAGCATGCCCGGGAGGAAGGGCAGCTGGAACATTCTATGTTTTTCTATCTCTCCCAGTCCAGCATGGAAGAATCCATGATATAAAGGCCATGATCATTATTAAGCTTTTTAACTGCCTCCGTGGTCTAGTGGTCAGAGCTATGGGCTTACGATCCGGAAAGGTCCTGGTTCGATTCCCAGGGGGGGAAAACAAAGTTGATATTTGTCAATCTATCTCATTGCGATGTTTCCCCAGTTTGGTTAAGACATTGCAGGCTGAATCACCTGATTGTACGAAAAGAAAAAGGATTCCGTGCTTCGGAGGGCACGTTAAGCCGTCGGTCCTGGTCGCTGTCTGTGATAGTGGTCGTTACTCAAACCATGTCAGAGGTCTAATATCTAGCTTCTAGGCGGTTTGAAAACTCTGATACCAGGGTTTAGTTTTATTGTAAAACTGAGTTGGAAATACTATACTTCCTTTATAATTTAATTTATCAGGAGCTATCTCAGCTCTAGCTTCTTCGTTTCCTATAGCTTTTTCGCCGAAGTCGTGATTCGCGCAAACTCCGCAACCTTAATTTGACCCCGAAATGTCCCTGAACTTGCTCGCAGCCCAACTCAAGCCCAGTCGCTGATCGCGGCCGGTTCGCGGGCTGCGGGGCTTTGACCCCCGAATTCCCCTCGATGGCTAAATATAGAACGGCACACACCCGGGGGGTTTCACATCTTGGACGGATCTTGTGAAGAGATTAGTTAATTTGATTATGTGTTTAAAAAAGAAAGAAAAAAAAAGTCGTTTACGCTCTGCCTACCCCATTTGGGATAAAGGCGTGATTATACCGGATGTACGGGACAGCGTCCCGCAAACTGATAGGGGTTGCTCGATCATCAGTCAGTCACTCAGGAATCAGGATGCTTCCACAAGGATTCTTTTTCAACAAGTGAAGACAAGAAAGACGCTAAAAATCTACGTATAGAAATCTCTTAAACATTTACTCTTCTTTAAGGGAAGTAACTTGAGTTATTCAAAAAGCATTCGATATGGACCTTAGGATACTTAGGTATTTTATGTGTTTTGCATCGTCTTCTTATAACTCCATGCCTTTCAAAATAATTAATCCCTGCAGACTAATCAATGGTACAGTCATATTTATTGCCATAAACTGTTTCCTGGAAGTTTGGCATTGCGGCCTCGAATTATGTCTGTCCTGAGCATCTTTATGACTGTTCTGAGTTTTAGGGACATGTCGTTTTGTCGTTTAGGTTAGGAGATAAAGCAACAAATTTACGAGAAAAGTAATTTAGCTGAACATGTTGGCTTTTTTATTATATTAATGTTTATAATGCTAAAGGATCTTGATATCATATTTACATATCATAAGAGACTTTACACGTCTTGATATTTTTTTTTCGCTATAACGTCTGCTTTGATGATGCTCTCATCGATAGGTGCATTTTAGGTTCTTTTATAGCTCCTTCCTTCCCAGTCCAATATAAACTTTTTATTTGATGCCATTTAGATACTGATTTTAACTGGGATCCAATGCATAGACGTGAAATTAAAAGGTTTTGTCCAATCTTCGAACAGTGGTTTTTATAAATGCATCTAGGTGGTCAAACCCGAAGAATCACAAACGTTTACAATCTAAAATGAAACCTGATCTGACCGTTTTTTGTGAACCTTACTATCGGAGTCCCTCGTGATAAAATTCCATCTTTTTTCGCAAGACCGTGCAAGTTCTAAGGCTTTCGTCGTGATGGGAATAACAATTAATGCGATTGTCCTTCTTGTGATCTTGCATTTTTTTCGAATCAACAGGTTTGTTTTACGAAATCCGATGCAATGTGCTTTTTAGCATTTTAAAAATAGTCGCATATTACCTTATTCATGCACGTATTTTCAATTATAAAATGTTGCATAGAGTTTTGGTTTAGGTACATTTTATCGATTGACGCATTTTGCGGTGATGTAATATTTACCAATCTACCTACCTACTCTGAAATTCTGATTTAATATAGAGCGATAATTACAAATTACTACAAAGTTCACTCGAATGCACCCAGAGAGGTGGGCAAAGTTAGCTACCGACTAGGTCCTGCAAGAAAGTCCTAGAGGGAGACCAAGGAAGAGATGGCGGGATGACCTCACAGCGATCGACTCAAACTGCTCGGAAACAGACAAGGATTGGGAAGCTTGGAAAAAGAAAGGGGAGGCCTTTGCAAAGCAGTGAGACGGCTTAGGCTAGTATTATAATAATATTAATAGAAAAATTATGGTTCTTCCATGCTGGACTGGGAGTGGTGGAAAAACATAGAATGTGCCAGCTGCATCACCTCCAGAGAATGCTGTAAAAAACCAGCTAATGGATTCGAGGGTTACAGTATACTGCAATTTTAGGCGATGTGCTGACAACCTGTCACTAAAGCAATATACGTCATGATCATCTGTAATAATCCTCAAAACTTGTCAGACGTGTCGGAACGACCTTTGCTTAGGTCGTTTACGCTCTGCCTACCCCATTAGGGATAAAGGCGTGATTATATGTATGTATGTAAATTATGGTTTAAACTTTTACCGTTGACTTCATTGTGATTTTGTGATTTGCTATCTCTCTAGTTTTGTCCTCAATGGGACCCATCATCGTATTTCTATAAACCTAAAGAATTTAAGCATCCATAGTTCCTTACCATGTCGTATCTTGGCACGACATATCATTACGAGAAGGAAACCGACCCTCGTGGTTTCTCGTTACGTCGTCTAACGGTTTATTAACTCGAGTGTGCGGTGTCTGGTCGGGTAAAGAGAGTGTCGCTTATGAATTATGGTAAGGTAATGCGGAACTTTTTTATTTCCTCCCGGGCATTCTGTAAAAAGTTAAAAACCAGCTAAGGCCGCCTTTGCGCACACTGTTATTTTTAAGCTATTCCAAACTGTACGATTTACGCGCAATAAAGAGTTCTATCTATATATTTAAAGGATCCGAGGGTTTTTGTATATTTTAATTTAGTCGTTGGGCTGACAACCTATGACTACTGCAATATACCTACAAATCTATGTTAAATAATGCGCAGAGTTTTGTCAGACGTGGCGGAACGACCTTCGTTTAGGTCGTTTACGCTCTGCCGACCCCATTAGGAATAAAGGCTTGATTATATGTATACACAAACAACATAATAAAATTGTAGGTTAAGTAATTTAACTAATTTGCCAACACTTATTGTCACTTATCATTTATTTTTGAAATGTGTTTTTGATTAAAAAGACATGAATCGTTGTTTCCCTTTATTCTAAAACCGAGTTGAAAATACAATAGCTTACAAGTTAATTTTGCTGCCTTCTAGTAAGCTTACAATTTAGTTTATTGACCATAAATTCGAACTCTTTCAAACTATCAGAGCAGAGGTGATTGAACGATTAATTTGCAAGAGAATAGTTCACTCACACCTCATTCAAAGTCACGTTGGTCAACATCCGCTTGTGCCGCCTACTTCCGCTACTGTCAAAAGAATTATTAACATTAGTAATATGCGTACACGTTCATATTTTATGTTTACTTCCATGCTGGCCTGGGAGCGAGAGAAAAACAAAGAATATGCCAATTGCTGTAAAAACCAGCTATGGGATCCGAGGGCTTCAGTATATTGTAATTTAGGCGATGGCCTGACGACCTGTCACTACATACCGACAAATCTACACTAATATTATAAAGAGAAAAGATTTGTACCTATTTTTGTATGTTTGTAATGAATAGGCTCAAAAAGTACTGGGCCGATTTAAAAAAATCTTTCACGAATAGAATGCTACATTCTTCCAATTTGACATAGGCTACATTTCATTTTGAAAAAAATTAGGGATCCTTGGTAAAATTTGAACAATGTAACCGAAGGTGCAGAAAAATGAGTCTTAAAATGTCTTTCGTCGAATGCGCTGCCGAAACTATTAGCGATAGAACAAAATAATGTACAACAATATTGAAGAACATCATAATGTCTACAAAAAACTCCGCGGTAGCATATGTCCAACTATTGTAGTTATGTCACTACAACAACTTTTTTCATTTTAAACATTAATGAAAATGCTAACCAAATTCAAACCATGCTATTTATGTGTTTATATTAATCCTTATCCAAGTAAATTATTTTATGGTCAATACCATTTAACTAGCTATAAAATAGTTTTTAAATTATTGAAATTGGACTTTCCATTCAAAAGATATTACGAATTAAAAAAATCAAACAGTAAACAAAACCGCCATAGCGCCGTGGCCGTTGTTAGCGATGCCAGTCTGAAAAGCGCGCCGGGCATCGCGGCGGGCGGGGTGGAGTATAGGTAGATACATTTTTAGTTGAAAGTTGTCAACGTTTAATTTAGACTGTATATATTTTATTCGACTCTGCTTTTATTCTAATTACTTAAAAAAAAAAAATTGTCTACCCCGTGCGAAGCCGGGACGGGCTGCTAGTCTATCATAAATTGCCCTCAAAACCTTGTCTGACGTGGCGGAACGACCTTTGTTTAGGTCGTTCACGCTCTGCCTACCCCATTAGGGATAAAGGCGTGATTATATGTATGTATGTATGTTAAAACTTTATCCTTCTTCCTCCATCTTCAATCTATGTACCCGGAAATGTACAGGTATTCCTGTACATTTCCGTACTTCATTATTATGGAACTCCCATTTTCAATTCCAATCTGTCTGTCTGAACACCCCACAAGCGGTTCCATTACAATGCCCTCTCCATTCAAATCCCTCCTTGCATTGGGGTCGAAAAACAAAGGAATTCAACATTATACACTTCCCTACTTGAACTTTTGAATAGGGCTCTAAATATAGGAAGGAGTAAGGGCGTAATCGAATAGGTGAAAAAGTATAATTTAAACTGTGCCCTGTGTTACGGAGGCAGTCGCTCTGTGTAAAGACAAATTTAATCCCTTAGATTAGGTAGTCGACACCATGAAATTTCCTCTGTGGCCTAGTGGTCACAGTCATGGGCTTACTATCCGGAGGTCCTGGGTTTGATTCCCTGGAGGGGAACACAAAGTTGATATTTGTAAATTTATCGCTTTGTGAGGTTCCCCATTTTGTAAAAGAAAAAAATATTCTGTGCTTCGGAGGACACGTTAAGCCGTTGGGCACATTTATTATTTTAAGAAGAAAAAAAGATTCAGTGCTTCGGAGAGCACGTTAAGCAGTCGGTCCCGGTCGCTGTCTTTGATAGTAGTCGTTACATAACCATGTCAGAGGCCTAATAGCTGTGCTACTAGGCGGTTTAAAAACTGACACCAGGGTTCTTCGGGTTGTTGTTCAACTCGAGAATCCACTCGCTAAGAAGAAGAACCATCAAATTCGGGAACAGTCTAAGCCTTAGACTCGAAGGAGATAATGATGCTCTGGAAAATAATATTTTTGGACTTGAAAATCATCTTACCATTAAAATGTACAAAGTAAGTTGTAGGTAACTATATTTTTACCCGACTGCGCAACGCAAAGTAGGGAAATGTGTTTGTCCGTCTATCAATGTATGTATGTAAGTATGTGTGTTTGATCCTCTGTGGCGCTCTAGACACCAAACGAGTGGGCCGATTTTAATGATGCTTTTGCCAATCAATTCTTCTTAACCATGCGAGTGTCACTGAAGACATGATTTTGACAAAAAAAAAATATAGCGTAGATTTGACACCATTTTGCGAAAATAAAAATAAAATGTTGACGACTTTGCCGAATAGGGTGTCATTCAAAATCAATTCGAGTTTTCATATTTTTTTTTTTGTTTTGTACAATCGTTTAATATTTATGACTATTTAAAGTTTCAAAGCTCACTTTGTATTCCACGCAGTTGGGTATTTGAACTTTTTAAATTACTTACTTGTTACATATCTCTTGCAATGTTTAGCCGGCTTTACTGTAAAGCTATGCACCTGCATTATCTAAAGCTGCAGAAGTGCAGTCAAGACTCGTGACAACCGATCGATATTACAGTCTGGGCATTGCGTGTTGGGGTGAGGTAATATCACGGTCATGTAAAATGTCGTCTAACTGACTCTACCTTACTTAATCTTGGTCAGTATAAGCTGGTTTATTAGTAGGATAGGGAAGATGCAATGTTTTTATTTTTGTTTTAAAGAATTACATGTAGAATAGGCTACAACAATATAAAAAATTAAAATGTTCTAATTTATCGGAAAAATGCGGTTTTCAATTGTCAGTTTAAATTTTTGCGCCAAAAACAGACCTATGGTTCCGATAACGTCATTCCTGTCTTGTCACTGGTCGACGATTGACAAAAAGTGAGAAATTCGTCAAAATGTAGGGAATTTCAAACGGAATGGGGGAAGTTTTGGGGACACCAGCAAGGCGGGGAAAATGCAGGGAATCCAGGAATTTAGATAAAGACACGGGGTGAAAATGTTCAGCCCAATTGGTTCGGCCTAAATATAATGGTAGCTCTCACTCCACCTTTAGATAAAGGCGAAAGTTGGGAACAACCGATCGATTCTACCGTCTGTTGCAACTCTTTGGTAATCTGATATAACGTCACCCCAACCAGGTGTTGCCACGTGCCACCCCCCAGGATTAAAGGGATTCTTTTAATTGAAATGTAGTGCTTTAACTACACTTAACTACCGCTGTGGTCTGAGTGTTGGGCTCTTGCTCTGGGGGTAGTGGATTCTATTCCCACAGATTATTAGAATTAGAATTCTTCTATGCTGGACTGGGAGCTAAAGAAAAACGGAGAATCTGCCAGCTGCATTTCCTCTCGGGTATGATGTAAAAACCAGCTAAGGGATCCGAGGGTTTCAGTATATTGTAATTTAGGCGATGGGCTGACAACCTATCACTATAGCAATATACCTACAAATCTATCTTAAATAACCCTCAAAACTTTGTAAGACGTGTCGAAACGACCTTTGTGTAGGTCGTTTACTCTCTGCTTACCATATAAGGGATAAAGGCGTGATTATATGTATGTACGTTCATATTTTATTTCGTCGTTTACGCTCTGCCATTAGGGATAAAAGTGTGATTGTATGTATGTATGTAGATTATTAGCAATTAGCCTAAGAAATGACTTTATGGAAATACGAGTACTTTACTTATAAAACATTTGCAAATGTGTGTTTTGACTCACAAACTGTAGGGTATCTTATCTTTTTTCCTTTTACTCACCAAAGCTCAAATAAACGCAATGCGCTAAGAATTTGTGTGAATAAAATACTAGACGATTCATCAGTCTATGTTTAACCTGTTCATTCAACTCTTATTCAGGGTGAGGTGAGCGACATTTCTTGAAACTCCATCAAAGAACAAATACTAAATTCTATATTAAATCTATTCCAAGATCTATCCAGTGGTTTTAAAGCATGATAAGGACCAATATTCAAACGCCATACCTACTTTCGAATTCACAAAAAAAAATGTGGGGTGTCAACATTTGTATAACTACCTACATGGTCTAGTAGTCAGAGCCATGGGCTTACGATCCGTAGGTCTTGGGTTCGATTTCCAGGGAGGGAAAACAATGTCGATATTTGTTAATTTATCAGTTTGTGAGGTTTTCCCCAGTTTGATATTGCAGGCAGAACCACCTGATTGTCTGAAAAGAAAAAGGATTCCGTGCTTCGGAGGACATGTTAAGCCGTCGGTCCCGGTCGCTTTCTTTTATAGTGGTTGTTACTCAAAACCATGTCAGAGGCTTAGCTGTGCTGCTAAGCGGTTTGAAAACTCTGTCAGCAAGTTTCATCGGGTCGTTGTTCGACTCAAGAATCCACTCGCTAAGAAGATCATTTGTATAAAGAAATAAATCCCTTGCCTATAATTATCAGGAAAGCTTGGCTCCACAGTTTATTTCATAGGTAATCCAATGATCTCTATGGCTTAATCAGTTATGTTCACCGCTAGACCGCAGAACATAGGTAATAATAAGTATGGCTGGACCTGAATCCGTGTTTGTTTGTTTGACGTTTCCTGTTACTCCCCGAGTCGGATATAGCCCCGTGTTACTGCATTGGTTCAGCTGGAATATTCTCAGAACATACATACATATAGGCACGCCTTTTTCCCCAATGGGGTAGGCAGAACGTAAACTACCTAAACAAAGGTCTTTCCGCCACGTCTGACAATGTTTTGAGGGTAATTTAAGATAGATTTGTAGGTATATTGCTGTAGTGACAGGTTGTCAGCGCATGGCCTGAATTGCAATATACAGAAACCCTCAGATCCCTTAGGTGGTTTCTACAGCATGCCCGGGAGGAAATGCAGCTGGCACATTGTATGTTTTTCTTTCGCTCCCAGTCCAGCATGGAAGAATTCTCAGAACAAGCTTTGTTTATTCCCATTTGGATGTAAAAGGTGTTAGAAACATTCCTGTAATACTAAAGTAAGTATATGCAGCGAACCAATTACACACAGACTTCAAGACATGAAAAGTAATGCATTGCTATCATACGCTTTTGTAGTGAAGAGGTTAACGCCTGATATTTTGTTTAAAGCAAGATGTTTGGTTGCGCTTTGTCAGTTAAAATTCAGGCGCTATCCTGTTCTGTGACTTATTTTTTTACATAGATCCTTACAATCACGCCTTTATTCCTAATGGGGTAGGCAGAGCGTAAACTACCTAAACAAAGTTCGTTCCGCCACGTCTGACAAAGCTTTAAGGGTTAGTTAAGACAGATTTGTAGGTATATTGCTGTAGTCACAGACAGGTTGTCAGCACATCGCCTTAATTACAATGTACTGAAACCCTCAGATCCCTTAGCTGGTCTTTACAGTATCCTCGGGAGGAAATGCAGGTGGCTGCAAGAAACTCTTTTACTATTTTATTTATGACGTTCAACAGAAAACAAATTGCTTTTGTAATCTACTTGTAGATCTGTATTCTTGATTTCTTATTATATTATTTACGTAACACACCATACAAGGGCTTTTTAATTAACTTCATTTGTGTACGAATTTTATCAATTCATATTGTTTGTTTGTTAGTTACGGTGTTACGTGTGTTCCTTTGTTGTTCGAGAATGAGTATCGATAGATATAAGTGAAATCTCTACTGTTGTTACAAATGTAGGGAATGGGAATTGTTGTGCCATTGAATTAATTTCAGATCATTGTTAGTTGCCTTTGGTTTAGTAGTCTGAGCCTTTGGTTCTCGATCCGGAAGTCATAGGTAGAAATAACATGGACGATAGACAAAGTTGAAAGGTTAGTAAGATTGTGTCCAGTTCAGTAAGGATAACGCGGGCTGAATCATCTGATAAGTATGATGAGTCTGTGGGGCATTAATCGGTACACTTAGAGATCTCTTCATAGAGATAAGTTCGCGCTTGCACACTATATTTGTAAATTACATTTCTTTTGTGTTTATGCAATAAAGTATATTTATATATACACTCTAGTTGACACCGCTGTTGAAGGTTTTCTATCTTTTCCCTGTCTGTGTACTGGTATTTTGTTTATTTACTAGGAAACAAAAGATTTTCTAGGATGAAAAGAGCCCAAAGGTGTAGTGGATAGGTGCCTCCTGAGCTGGTCGTGGTTTGTATCCCACCACGTACCAATGTGTTTGTCAGTTTTCGAATTTCATATGAATGTTTATTCGGCGCTTTCCGTGCTTCGGATGGCACGTTAAGCCATTGGTCCCGGTTAATATCGTTTAACACCGTAGATATTAGTCGCTAAGCCATGTCTGAGGACAGTGCTAAGCATTGACGGCTTGAAAACTCAGACCTAATCTAGGATTGGGTCTGGTTTCCCTTCTAGGTTTCGTAGGTCAGATGGCAGTCGCTCTGTGTAAAAACCAGTACCCCCGGTCAATCACCTACATTAGATAGCCAGCCCCGTGAGATACGGGATAAGGCTAGGGAGATGATGACTAGGATAAAAAAGATTTTAGTCTCTTTAAATTTACCGATTTCCGTATTGTTTTTATTTACTAGGCTAAAATAATCTGACGAGCAGACCACGTCTCTATCCTCTGACCCTCATTTGAAGACACGTCTCCATCGGCCTTCGGCTCGTGCGTAGAATTCGTCGCACACCATCATTTGCATAGTGTTGTGGTTGAGTCGATAAAATATTCTATGTGTACCATGTCAGTCACAACCACAACAGCCCTCTGCTGGACATGGGTAAAGGCAGCTCTCCTGATAGGCTCCATAGCTCTCTCAATCGGAAAGCAATTGCCATACTCACTATGTTTTACTGACGGTTTAACTGCCTCCGTGGTCTAGTGGCTAGTGCCATGGACTCCTGATCCGGAGGTCCTGGGTTCGATTCTCAGAGGGGAAACACAAAGTTGATGTTTGAGAATTTATCACTTTGTGAATTTTTCCCCAGTTTGGTTAGGACATTGCAGGCTGAATCACCTAATTGTCCGAAAATGAAAAAGATTTCGTGCTTCGGAGAGCACGTTAAGCCGTCGGTCCCGGTCGCTGTCTTTGATAGTGGTCGTTACTCAAAACCATGTCAGAGGCCTGATAGTTGTGTTGAAAACATTTCGTCTTCTTATAGGTATGTCCAGTCGGGTAAAGATAACAAAACAGTTGGTATGAGTAAACGCATTGTAAAGCCCATCCCAATACTAAAGCTGTAAACAATTGCGTCATGACATGTTATGTTCGACTTGACCGATATTGATGGAACTTTCACTGATAACTCGGGTTGCACAATTGATGAGGATAAGATAAGTAAACTGAAATCGCTTTTATATCGGCAGCCTTTTGTAGTGAATATGATTGGCGTGTTTCTGATGTTATGCAGAGTAAAAGGTACCTATGTACCTACATGATTAATTTTCGAAAGGTAATTTGCTTGAGATTACATACATACATACATAAATCAAGCCTTTATCCCTTATGGGATAGCCTCGTAAAAAGCGCTTTCGCCATATTGACAAAATATCAACTTTTTGCCCCGCCCTGGGAATCGAACCCAAGACCTCCGAACCCAAGATCGTAAGTACATGGCTCTGACAACTACACCACGGAGGCAGTTAGCACAAACGATAGAAGGGTAGAGTATCTCCCTTGAGGCATGGTGGTTTAGGCAAGGAAAAAAAAAACAGACGATTTGTCACACGATGGTTTAACGATACCTACAGGGTGTAAAGGACAGCGTCCCGCAAACTGATAGGGATTGCTCAGTCAACGAAACTGAACTACTATCACCAGGAATTTATTTCAGGAAACAAAAAAAAAATATTTGACCACCACCTGGATCAGACAATTTGTAAGAAATTTTATTACATACATACATATAATCACGCCTTTATCCCTAATGGGGTAGGCAGAGCTTAAACGACCTAACAAAGGTCGTTACGCTACGTCTGACAAATTTGGAGGGTTATTTAAGATAGATTTGTAGGTATATTGCTTTAGTGACAGGTTGTCAGCCCATCGGCTAAATTACAATATACTGAAACCCTCGGATCCCTTAGGTGGTTTTTACAGCATGCCCGGGAGGAGTTGCAGCTGGCACATTCTATGTTTTTCTCTCGCTCCCAGGCCAGCATGGAAGTTAAGAAATTTTATTTCCTGAAAAAAAAAAAAAACCGTTCATAGTTGTTCAGTTTCGTTGACTGAGCAACCCTTATCAGTTTGTTCCTTAGACCCGGTATAGAGCAGAATGTTAGAGAGTCCACTCGGCCGGATTGAGTCGTCAAACTCAATGAAGCTCCTAATAAGGCTGATAATAATGATATCCTATTTAATATCGATAGGGTACTTAACACAGCACTAATGTTTACATTGGGTCACCCACAGGAGGACACGCAGTAATTGATATGCCATGCGCCTGCGCACGCGGACGCCTTTCTCCAAAGATCCATGCGCGACCGATTGTTGGACGAGACCGATTGTCGGTAGAACGATGAGGAAAACGGACAGGAAATTGAATAATAAGTATGTTGTTGAGATAGCATGCAGGACTGAGAGCGAGAGAAAAACATGGAGTGTGCTAGCTGCATTTCCTCCCGGGCATACTGTAAAAACCACCTAAGGGATCTGGGGGTTTCAGTTTATTGCAAATTAGGCGATGGACCGACAACCTGTTACTACAGCAATATACGTACAAATAACCAATAAATAACAAAACTTTGTCAGACGTGGCGGAACGACCAATGTTTAGGTAGTTTACGTTTTGCCTACCCCATTAGGGATAAAGGCGTGATTGTAGGTATGTATGTATGTACATTATTTTCGTACGGGGAAATCAGGGACGAAAGCGACGACTAACAAAATTGAGATCTCGAGAGAATCAAACCCCAACCTTTAATTGAGTCGAGATCCTTAACCTCAGACCAAATATTAACTATCCTAGAAACACAATTGAAAACTGCCTCCGTTGTCTAGTCGTCTGAGTCATGGGCTCTGGACCCGGAGGTCCTGGAACACAAAGTTGATATTTGGGAATTTATCACTTTGTGAGTTTTTCCCCAGTTTGGTTAGGGCATTGCGGGCTGAAGCACCTGATTGTCCGAAAAGAAAAAGGATTCCGTGCTTCGGAGGGCACGTTAAGTCACGCTATTTTTGATAGTGGTCTTCGGAGGTCTAATAGCTGTTTTACTACGCGGTTTCAAAACTCTGACACCAGGGTTCATCGGTTGGTTGTTCGACTCGAAAACCCACTCGCTAAGAAGAAGCACAATAATATTATACTCGTATTACTTACTATAAATGTTATAGGGACTTGTCGTAAGTCTGAAACAATTTAAATATAAATAATTTGGACTAACAATACAATCGTGACAGCTGTAGGGAAGGACTCGGTGCAGTAGAAAGTCTTGATCCATAGACGGATCACATTATTGTTATTGGCAGTGCTAATGCAATTATCGGTACCGGGTCTCAAGAAAAGGAACTACTATCCCACGTACATCAAATCTCTATAAGTGTAGTCAACGGCATAATATCATTGTATTGCAGATAGAACTGTATATAGCTGTGACTGTGACAGATTGTCAACTTCAACTTCACTAGATAGTATAAAACAAAGTCGCTTTCTCAGTCCCTATATCCCTATTTATGCATAAATCTTTAAAACTACGCAACGGATTTTGATGCGGTTTCTTTTATTGGATAGAGTGATTCAAGAGGAAGGTTTATATGTATGATACATGCATTATATAGTAGAGAAACACTGATAATTTCCGTGCGAATCTGGGGCGGGTCGCTAGTTATTTATATGGCAATCGGCCTCCTCATTATACAGCCATTGTCAAAGTGGACAAGAGCACAGTTACAAAGATTGACCGGTTTCTTAACTCAACCAAATGGTAAAATCGATTACCACTCTTTGAGATTGTACCTGAAAGTAAGAAAGTACAACACATCAGACAAAACAATGAACAACACAACACGCAAACATAAATATTATGAACAAGTAGTTAGTTGTAATTTTATATTATTTAAATGAAAATAGTTACACAAAAGAGAAAAAAGCTTATGATCGTTGGAAGATAAACATAAAAGAATTTTGATATTAATTGGTTTTGGGATAGATTTAGGAAGGATATCATATAAAGATACACGTCGGTTAGTACAGTTGAAAAATATGTGATCCGTAGAGCCTTCTTCTTGACCACAATCACACATTGGGAGTAAATTATATTAAGTTTATTTAAATGTAAGGGGTACATGAATGAATCTGCATATAACCGACGTGTGACAGATTTTCAGTCCATCTCCTAAGCAACGATATTTGAAATTATGACAGTGTTTTGCTTAAGTGACATGACAGGTTAACAGCCTGTGCACCTCTTCCTAATCCTGTAAAACCCTGTCGGTCCAGTTTCGTCCACGGCAAGTTTGAAGAAGTAGCCGAAACGTTTTTATATTTCTCCATTCTATTATTATTTTCATTGAATTCCATGCTGGACTGGGAGTGATAGAAAAACATAGAAAGTGCCTGCTGCATTTCCTCCCAGGCGTGCTTTAAAAACCAGCTAAGGGATTCCAGGATTTCAGTATATTATAATTTAAGCGATGTGCTGACAACTTAACACTAGCGATACACATTTCAGTCTACAATTGCCCTCAAAACTTGTCAGACGTGGTCTTTTCATTTGGTCGTTTTCGCTCTGCTTATCCCTTAAGGATTGAAGGCGTGACTATATGTATGTATGTATTATTATTTTTCACAGTTCCCAGTCCAGCATGGAAGTGTCCGTAACACCCAGTGTCTACAGTCAGATGTAGGTGAATTATCGACACGATTGCATCCCATGGCTTAGGGTTTCTCCTTTACGACTGTGATAGACACGACGTGAATCATTATCGATTTATAGTTTCGAAATGCTATTACTTGCTTTAAATGTCTTGTCTTGTCTTTTCTTGTCTAGCCGTTAATGTTATTGATGATGATGAGCAAAGGCCTCGTTCCGGTCTCTCCACGCCTCTATTTTTTGTGTTTCCTGAAGACACAATTTTAGTTTAATAAAATATGCTTTATTTTGTTTTAGGTGTCGAATTCACTACTTAAATCTCAGTTGACGACGTACTTTTGCTATTTGAAAAAAAAACTACCTGCACATTGGTATTTATTGGTTAAGGTATCGTACGGTTATGTTTCGCTGTCCGCTTACTACGAGACTGTATGTATATTTGCTACAACCATATTATTTCAAACAAGTCAAGTAGCTATGTTAATATTCTAAGAGCTCTTTTGTTATATGTCTTCCAAGAAGATTCATACATACATAATGGACAATCAAAGACGCACAAAAACAATAGCATATCCAGAGCATTGTTCAAAATTGTCTCAGCATTGATTTGTCAAGTGCAGCAAGGTCATTTGCGACACACCTCAAGGCAATATTTTGGGTCCGGTGTAATAAAAAATGATCTTTTCTGTTATGGATTAGGTGTCAGTAGATTAGGCTTGGTCGTGACAGTTGCGTTGCTTAAGAATTTGTGATAATATTTTTTTGTTGATTTTGGAAGGTTTAGGCACGGGGCGTGGAAATATTTCAATTTTCAATCTTATTTTTTGTTATAAATTATTTCGTTTATTGATTTCTGTTCAGGCCTTGAAACAATGTAATAAAGAAACAAATTCAACTTGTAAAAATGTTTATAGTAATTTAATTTGTAAATTATGAACTATTGAAAATCGAATATAATTCATTTTTGTGACTGGTGTTGTGTTTCATGGGTCCGTTTTATTTGTACGTTGTTGTTTTCCATGCTGGACTGGGAGCGAAAGAAAAACATAGAATGTGCCAGCTGCATTTCCTCCCGGGCATGCTGTAAAAAACAGCTAAGGGATCCGAGGGTTTCAGTATATTGCAATTTAGGCGATGGGCTGACAACCAGTCTCTACAGCAATATACCTACAAATCTATCTTAAATAAGCCTCAAAACTGTCAGACGTGGCGGAACGACCTTCGTATAGGGCGTTTACGCTCTGCCTACCCCTTAAGGGATAAAAACATACATAAAACCACGCCTTTATCCCTTACGGGGTAGGCAGAGCGTAAAACGCCGCGTAATAGGCGCTTTCGCCACGTCTGACAAAAATTGAGGGCAAATTTTAGATGGTACTGATTTCTATTGCTGTAGTGTCAGGTTGTCAGCCCATCGCCTAAATTACAACACAGTGTAACCCTCAAATCCCTTTTGCTGACTTCTACAGCATGCCCGGGAGGAAGGGCAGCTGGAACATTCTATGTTTTTCTATCTCTCCCAGTCCAGCATAGAAGAAAGGGATAAAGGCGTTATTATATATATGTATCTATGTTGATCACGTTTCTTTAGACTTTTTTTTTTATAAAAGCGTTTCTCTGTCCTCTTTTTACTCGCACCACAAGGCGAAACCATATCAACTTTTGACGAGCCCCGCCCCCAGCTTGTATTTGTGGCGACATGACTATAATACGTGTCGAAATGCACATTTAAATTTTATGCTATTTTGATACCCTGTCTCGCACTCTATTAGAAAATTCTAACATGCGTTGTTCTAATATTTTTCATACATACATACAATCACGCCTTTATCCCTAATGGGGTAGGCAGAGCGAAAACAATCTAAACAAACAAAGGTCGTCCCGCCACGCCTGACAAAGTTTATAGGGTTATTAAGATAGATTTGTAGGTATATTGCTGTGGTGACAGGTTGTCAGCACATCGCCTAAATTACAATATACAGAAACCCTCGGATCCCTTAGCTGGTTTTTACAGCATGCCCGGGAGGAAATGCAGCTGGCACATTCTATGTTTTTCTCTCGCTCCCAGTCCAGCATGGAAGAATATTTTTCCTTCATCTAATAATTCTTGCATGCTGGATTAGGAGCGAGAGAAAAACGTAGGATGTGCCAGCTGCAATGACTCCTGGGCATGCTGTTAAAACCAGCTAAGAGCTCCGAGGGTTTCTGTAAATTGTAATTTAAGCGATGGGCCTACAGCCTATCAATACATCAATATATCTACAAAACTATCTAAAATAACCCTCAAAACTTTTTCAGACGTGGCGGAACGATCTTTGTTTAGGTTGCTTACGCTCTGCCTTCCCCATTAGGTACAAAGACATATGTTTATGTTTGTATGTATGTATCATCTAAGCTTTAACTGCCTCCGTGGTCTATTGGCTAGTGCCATGGACTCCCGATCCGGAGGTCCTGGGTTCGATTCCCAGGGGGGAGAACACAAAGTAGATATTTGAGAATTTATCACTTTGTGATTTTTTCCCCAGTTTGGGTAAGACATTGCAGGCTGAATCACCTGATTGTTCGAAAAGAAAAAGATTTCGTGCTTCGGAGGGCACGTTAAGCCGTCGGGCCCGGTCTCTGTCTTTGATAGTGGTCGTTACACAAAACCATGTCAGAGGCCTGATAGTTGTTCTACTAGGCGGTTTTAAAACTCTGACACCAGGGCTCATCGGGTCCATAGACTCGATACCCACTCGACAGAAGATCTAAGCTTTATAAATCAGGTTCGTTGACTTTATCTACTAGTGGATAAATAGACGGATTGAGATTAACTGAATTTTTAGACCTAATGTTATACCTGATATAGGTTACATAGATTTTGTTATATTTTTCCTAGCTACTTCCATACTGGTCTGGGAGCGAGAGAAAAACATAGAATGTGCCAGCTGCATTTCCTCCCGGGCATGCTGTAAGATCCAGCTAAGGGATCCGAGGGTTTGAGTATATTGTAATTTAGGCGATGGGCTGACAACCTGTCACTACAGCAATATACTTAGAATTCTATCTTAAATAACCCTCAAAACTTTGTCAGACGTGGCGGAACGACCTTTGTTTAGGTCGTTTACGCTCTGCCTACCCCATTAGAGATAAAGGCGTGATTATATGTATGTATATTTTTTCCGCCCTGTACCAATAAATGTCCCTGTGTGCATTCATTTTTTATGTAATCATCAACTGATTCTGTTGCATCATTGTGTGCCAGCTCATGTTATGTTACAGGTAAAAATAATGCGTATCATTAAGAAACTCCATTGAATATATCACAGCTTTCTCTCGTCCTGCCAGATCGCCCGGATCCTGCGGTGACAAAGTTGGCTGGCCTGCTGATCGTGCGATACTGTCAGTAGAAACACATGCAGTCGGTCAATTCTTTCATGTGTATAAGGGTTTTACTTATTCTTCTTAGCGAGTGGATTCTCGAGTCGAACAACGACCCGATGAACCCTGGTGTCAGAGTTTTAAACCGCCTAGTAGCACAGCTATTAGGCCTCTGCAATGTTTTGAGTAACGATTACTATCAAAGATAGCGACCGGGACTGACAGCTTAACGTGCCCTCTGAACACGGAATACTTTTTCTTTTCGGACAATCAGGTGATTTTGCCTGCAATGTCCTAACCAAACTAGGGAAACCTTACAAAGTGACAAATATCAACTTCGATGTTTCCCCCCTGGGAATCGAACCCAGGACTTCCTAATCAGGCTCAGACCACTAGACCAACGGAATGGAGACAAATTTACTTATTTAACATCCAATTTTTGAACATCTGTATCTTTGTTGCATTTTTCCCGCTTCATATCATCCGTATTCTAGGACTTGTTATTATGTCTGTACAATATACCTACACGTTTGAACACACATCTCAACAATATTATTATAAAATTGAGTGCTTTTGTGTTTCCTACGTTGCGTTGTTAGAAATGGCGTAAATCCTTTGTCCTCCAAAAACAAACTATACATATTTTCATGTGGCTTGCAAGTAGCTGTGAAAGACTTATCTCATCGAGATTTCTTTAAGGCAGTCTACATTCCTCAGACAAACTAGTCTAAAGCGCTAGAAGTTCTAACGCAAGGGATCCTCAACATACGGTCTGATTTTTGTATGAATTTTCCTACCGGCATTATTAGGGTGGTAATTCTAATTCCTTATAAATTATTATAATGTCATCTGCATAGCAGTAATCCATTGACATCATTCTTGATTGGCCAAAGATATAGATTAACTAATATATATTTAGGACAACCAGAATAAGGTTTCTGGTGTGTGATCATGATCATAGTAACATTGCGATTAGAATATTATTCCCGTCTTACCTGTGTACCCAAATTCTAAGTGAGCTTTCAACACAAAATGTTAAGAACCCCTACGTAGATGCAACAGGGCAGGTCGTAGTGAAGGGCCGACTGACCTTAGATCTCGTCCAGTTGCTTTTATGATACGATATACTCAATTGAATCATTTTATTAATATGTTGTTTTGTTGGAAAAACAGACCTATTGAAAAAAACTTGCTCTAGGTTCACTAATTTAAAACAGGCAACTTTCATTTAAGGTTTTATTTTAAATTTTTCAATAGAAGAATAATTTTTCACAGTTTCTTCCGGACGTAAATAAAGTAGTACTTATCTTAAAAATATTCTGTCGTAAGCTCAAAAACAAAACCGAAAAAAAAAGTAATTTAATCGTAGAGATGAGTAAACTGTAAGATGACGATGAAATAGGTGCTACAGAAGCCGAAGAGGGCGATGGGCAGACGGATGTCCAGTGGCACCACACGGAAGATCTCATGACGTAGTCGACGGTGCTGGAGGTACTGGAGGATATTGCTCGCTTCTGCGTCCTCTGGAATGAGATAGAAGAGGAAGAAGACAATAAATGTGGGGAAGCCTAAAGAAAAATGTCCAGTCAGACGTTCCAGATTTCACAACGTTGATAAATAGGAAAAGTGTTTTCTCCAGAAAGCATCCCCAGGTGGGATTTGCGGTTCAAAATAGAGAAACTTTGGCATTGGAGGCTAACATTATTTTTGGATCTGTGAAAAATGTTTTCTTCCATGCTAGACTTGGGAGTGATAGAAAAACATAGAATGTGCCAGCTGCATCACCTCCAGAGCATGCTGTAAAAACCAGCTAATGGATTCGAGGGTTATAGTATATTACAATTTTAGGCGATGGGCTGACAACCTGTCACTATAGCAATATACGTCATGATCATCTGTAATAACCCTCAAAACTTGTCAGACGTGGCGGAACGACCTTTGCTTAGGTCGTTTACGCTCTGCCTACCCCATTAGGGATGAAGGCGTGATTATATGTATGTGTATGTATGTATGAAAAATGTTTGATGAATGGGGACTAAAATGTTTCCTTACCTGTGCCTTTAGCAATCTTCTCGCTTAGAACAAGTTTAATGGCTTCAATTTGAGAATTGATGGATTCAGCCACGAATGCTGGCAGACATATTTGCAGGATGACGTGAGCTGTGAATATTATGTCTGCAGCATAGCTGGACCAGCCAAATCCCTGAAAAAATAAAACATGAGTTTCTACAATATGTGAAGAAATTCAAGGTTACAGAAAGGAGGATGAATCAATACTCATATTTTTTAAATAAAATTAAGTTATCTTAACATATACTTACAGTTTGTTTAAGACGCCAGAGTGTATACCAAAGCGCAGTCAACAATTTCGGAACTCCATTTGTCAATAACGTTAAAAACTGACGAAGAAAAAGCAAAATAAGTTTATGAGAACTAACGAAATTAATATTAGATATAGCCTGTTATATACTTACAATATTGTTTAAAAAGGGTTTAATTTTGTCGTAACAGTCAGCTACATACATGTATTGTTGCAAAAACAAGTTTAAATTGATCTCTGAATTCTCGAGTCGCATTTTCAGCTGCCATAATTTGAGGCTAATGTAGTAAAAGACTATGACTAGGACTACAGACATTAAGTCCACACTCAAACTTGGCCAGTAGTAGAAGAAGTAAAACACGTAACTCAAGTATTTGCAGAACGCGATTCTACTGTATTTGGAATCAAAACACCGACTAAAGCCCACGATAAGTTTTAAAATCATCATGATAAATGTATATGCAATAACTAGAACACCCAAAGTTGTAAGGTCATCTTTCGGAGACTTCAAGTCAAGTATCAAGTCACATGGAGAGTACTTGGTCGTTTTGAGAATAAGGAAGTACAAGAAATATTCCCAAACAGTGAACCACACCCAAATAATACTATACATGCTTTTTAACGGAGTAATCAATATGATCATCATCAAGAATGAAATTCCAAGTGAAACATATTTTGCTATTGATCGATATTTCTCATCTAAATGAGCTGCGAATCCAAAGTCGAAGCCAAATATGAAATAGCTTATAGAGAAAAATGGTACAAGAGAAGTAGGCAATTTTCGCTTATTTGCTCTAAAGGTTTCGACTCTTGTAATTTTCATGGTCTTATTTATTGTACACTACACTACTGTAAAATGTCACCGCACCAATGTAAATAAAACTAGCCATGTAGTGAATAAATTCACAAAAACTCATTTGCTTAATGGCACTCTTTACTTTATTGGTTTTTGGCCACAATGTTGCATTTGATGGAAAAATATGTTTAATTTTGTTTTCTTTAAAAAAATATTCTATCTACAAAACAGCACCGACCAATACTTGAATGCATCATGACATAATTTATTGGTTTTTCAGCTAAGTACTAACTTTGATTAATTTCTTTATACATAAATATAATCACGCCTTTATCCCTAATAGGGCAGGCATTTATTTATAACTGTTTACATAATAATAGCTTGTATATCTTTCGTTATCTTCCGATCCTAAAATTTATTCAGGAACTGAATATGAAAATATTTGAAACTTAACAGTAATACAGAAACGCAGCATATGTTTTTTCAGATTAGTAGAAATAGAAGTAGTAGTAGAAGAAATTTAAATACCCATGTCAAGATCAATAAGTATTGTTGTTTGTCGTTTTATACTAAAGGGTAAATAATTATTTTGAATAAGTGTCGTAAGTAGTAAGCTGAAAGAAACAGGATTGGTTATTCTTCTAATCGTATAGATGCGTGAACTGTAAGATGACGATGAAGTAGGTGCTGCAGAAGCCGAGGACAGCAATAGGCAGACGGATGTCCAGAGGCACCACGCGGAAAAAATCGTGACAGAGTCGACGATGTTTGAGGTACTGGAGAATGTTGCTAGCTTCTGTTTCACCTGCAAAGAAATTATTATAATAAAATTGATCGCATGGTCTTCCAAGTGAATTGAGTCTTGTGGAGGGGTAATTTACATATAGATATGATCAAGAAGATCAATCTGAGTGGTGATAAAGCTCATGAGACTCATGCGTCCGTACCTTTAGCAATTTTCTCACTTAAAACAAGTTTGATAGCATCAATCTGATATTTGATCATTTCAGCAACGAATGCTGGAAGGCATATTTGCAAAATGATGTGGAGAGTAAAAATTATGTCTGCAGCGTAGCTAGACCAGCCTTGTTCCTGTGAAAAAAAAAACTGATAAAGTTCTAACATTGGGAACGAATTTAACAAAAACAGGAGGTTACATCAAAATGATACTACATTTGGAAGTGTTTTTAAAAGTGTCTACACTTACAATTTGTTTAAGATTCCGGGATGTAAACCACAGCGAAGTCATCAATTTAGGAACTCCAGTTGTCAATCCCACTATAAACTGTAAAAGGAAATAAGATATAAAAAGTTAAAATAATTTTAAAATCTTTAGTTCATTATTATGTACGTACTTAATTTTATTTAAAAAAGGTTTGATTTTGTCATAACAATCAGCTATATCCATGTATTGTTGCAAAAACAAGTTTAATTTCATCTCAGAATTCTTGACCCGCATTTGCAGATATTTTAATTTGAGATTAATGTAGTAAAAAACGAGGACTAGGACCACTGGTATGACGTCAATGCTTAAACTTGGCCAATAGTAGAAAAAGAAAACTATGAAGCTCAAGTTTTTGCAGAAATCGATTTCAATAAATTTGGAATAAAAGCAATGGGTAGTGCCCACAATAAGTTTTAAACTAATCATACAAAAAGTATATGCAATAACTACAACACCCAAATTTGTCAGATCGTCTTTCGGCGGCTTTAAGTCAAGCACCAGATCACAAGGAAAGTATTTGGTTGTTTTGAAAATAATAAAGTTCAGTAAATATTCAAAAAAATTAAACCACACCAACATCACATTAGGCATCACAAACAAAGGAATTATCAATATAATGAGCATCATCAACGAAACTGCAAATGAAAAACATTTCGCTACTGATCGATATTTCTTATCTAAATGTGCTGAAAATCCAAAGTCTATGCCAAATATGAAATAACTTGTGAAGAAGAATGGTACAAGAGGAGCTGGTAATTTTCGCTTATTTGCGCTGTAGGCATGGATACTTATGATTTTCATGGTCTTGATTAAAATAGAGGAAAATTATAATATTATTTCCTGCTACTTCTGTAGCTTCAGAAACATACTGTCCACCACCAACAAACACATTTGTTTAATGGATCTTTTAACTTTATTGGTGTTTAGCCACCAAGTGGTTAAAAGAATAAATTATAAAAAAATATGATCTTATTTTTGTTGTTGTTTGGTACTCCATCATTTCATTACATCCGAACTATTCAGAAAATAAGTTCAATATATTTCATTTATTAATTACATTTTAGTACTAGTTGTTGTAATTAATTTTCTCTTCATTTTTCAATAATGATCTCTATCTATACCGGGTGTAAGAGACGGCGTCCCGAAAACTGATAGGGGTTGCTCGCTCAGTCAATGAAACTGAACAACTATCACCAGGAATTTCTCTCAGGAGATGAAAAAAACCCATACAAAATGACCACCTCAATCAGGCAATTTGTATGAAAAAACCAATGTTTTTTTACTTCCTGAAAAAAGATCCTTCAGATATTCCGTTGACTAAGGAACCCTTTTAGTTAGCGGGACGCTGTCTGTTACACTCCGTATGTACCAGGCCACTCAGAAAGTATTGCGATAAATAGTTTTTATATATGGCAGACTGGCCGGTTAGAATCTTTTTTGAAAATATGATTACTTGCAAGTAAAAATATGTGTGTTCCATTTTCAAAATTTCCCTCCACATTTTTTGCGAGCCAATTCAAAGTATCGTGTCTTACTGAAAAATGGATCTGCGCCGGGAACATTTTAGAGCTATGATTTTTTACGATTTCAAGTGTCGCCTGAAACCGGATGAATCGTTCGATAGACTTCAAATGGCATTTATGGATGAAAGCCCCTCCAAGGCAACCGTGTATCGTTGGTATAACGAATTTAGGCGCGGTCGACCAACCTTGGGGGATGAAGAAAGAAGCGGTCGCCCTTTGACGGCTATTACGGAAGAAAACGTGCTAGCAGTGAAAAATTTAATCCAAGATAATAGGCGAATTACATATCAGGAGATTCAGCACATATTAAAGATTGGATCGGGAAGCGTTCACGAGATTCTACAGGGGCATCTTCGCGTGAGGAGGATAGTATCGCGCTGGGTGCCGCACTACCTCACCGACGCTCAGAAGCAGGCCCGGGTGGAATGGTGCCGTGATATGCTGAACAAATTTGAAGCAGGCTCGTCTCGGCGTGTTTACGACATCGTAATAGGTGATGAGTCCTGGATTTATCAATACGATCCAGAAACCAAGCGCCAGTCGACAGTTTGGGTGTTTCAAAATGAACCAACGCCTACCAAAGTGAAGCGATCTCGAAGCGGGGGGAAGATTTTGATCGCCAGCTTTTTTAATTTGACTGGCCACTTGGCCTCAATTCCCTTACGAGATCAAAGAAACATTAACGCCGAATGGTATACTACCAAATGTTTACCAGAAGTTTTTTCTGTTGTGAGCAACAAGCGACCAAACACAGGGCTCCGCGGACTACTGCTCCACCACGACAATGCGCCTGCACACACCGCGCTCAAAACGAGGGACTTCCTGGACAGCACACCAGTCAAACTCCTGGGTCACCCTCCTAACAGCCCTGATCTAGCACCGTGTGACTTCTTTTTATTTCCAAAAATAAAAAATCAGCTCAAGGGGATACAATTTTCGTCGCCGGAAGATGCGCTGGCTGCGTTCGAGCAGGCTGTAAACGAGGTGTCTACGGCGGACTGGAAAAAGTGTTTTGAAAACTGGTTCAGACGCATGAATCTTTGTATAGAGGCTGGTGGAGAGTACTTTGAAAAGATTTAATAAAAATATATGTACCCTGTAGAACAATTTTTTTTAGTGTCGCAAATCTTTCTGAGTGTCCCACGTATGTTATGGTAGGGTTATTTATTAAGTTACATGTCCATCATAAACACTTCGTTGGTTTAAAAATCGATTTATACGTCCTGTAAAGTAAAGTGCATACTTTTTGTACTATCGTTATATTTTAAAATAAGGATCAGAACCTAGAAATCTAAAACACGGAGGTATTCCCACAAGGCCGTTTAGTACAATTTAGTTTCGAACAAAAAACTGGAATATTTTTTGTCTTATCTCAATTTTATCTATCTAGGTTATCTGGTATGTTATTAGTTAAATTATTATGCAAGTTTATAACTTGATAAATCACCTTCTGTACGTGTTAATTTGATATCGTTAATTTGTACAAATTGTGTGTTAGCTTACTCTGTAAACTATGCACAGTTTGACGAAAGGAAAATTGTAATAGGGAAGTAATAAAGATAATGATCAGAATCCAGATACCAAAAGGAATATTTCGTGTTGTGTAGGTAAAATAACTCTATCAAAACACATCTTAACCTAAATCTTTGTCATGAGATTAAAAAAAACAGCAGTGAAATGGTAAACATACACATATAATCACGTCTTTATCCGTAATGGGGTAGGTAGACGTTCTGCCACGTCTGACAAATTTTTTAGGTTTTTTTAAGGTAGATTTGTATTGTTGTAGTGGTACAGGTACAGGTTGTTAAAATGGTTAACATTGTGAACATATTGATGATTTCAAGAAATGGCTTTGATGAGTTTTTTTCGTTCAGTGATAGTCTAAAACTGCGAGGACTTCTAAGGTTAAAATAAAAGAAACAACAATGAATCAGTCAACAAACCCACACAGCATACACCATACACTAAACAAGCCCTAACAAATCAGTCATATTGATGTGTATAAACTCTTACATTAGCACAAATAGCCCAGCCTAGGTTTGACAGAATGCGGTTGTGTTGTGTAAGGCAGCGCAGGCGCACCTTGCCTCCTACATGGCCAGTAGGTGACTTATGTTAATCTTTATCGGATAGCTGGGCTGAAATGCGTTGGATTGGTTTACTATTGATGTTATATTGTTTCTTGATATGGTTGGTAGAGCTTTTATGGTATTTTAGATTTGCATTATTAGGTAAGGTTTATCTTTTATAATTTTTTTAGATGATACTAAACATATTCCAATTCTTATCAAAACAGTCAGTTTTGGAATAAAGATGGATACCAAAGTTTACCTGTCTGAAAGTCTGAAATCAAACCAGGAATTATCGCATGAAAGAACCACCATCAACAGTACTAATAATAAGTATAAGAAATAATAATACTTATTTGGAAAATGTTATTTGATTTCACAAGTTTTAATTCAAATAGGCACTTCAAATGCAAAACAAAATAAACATTACCTAAGTAGATAATAAATTAATAACAATGACACATTTTAGTCATCTATTTTTACTCCTTTTATTACTTAAGTAACTTGCCAGCAAAGAAACTTATCGCAGTCTACTTTCTACCCTTTCGAAGCAGGAAGTGACGTTCATTTAACAGCACTACAACGGCGTCCTAAGTGCACTCCTGTGTTGTTCTAGATAGCGCGAAAGTGATTCCCATAACTAAAACATAGGGCCCTTTCAAGTAAAAGTTATACACACTAAAAGCCAATCGGAAATCGGCAATCATTCAAAAATGCATGAATAGAAGCGTGTGACTTAATTTGCGCCCTTGTGTGATTTTGTGCTTAATTACTGGGAAGTATGCAATTAAGTGTTCGACCTTGTCAGAAGCTTATCAAAAATTAATAAATTTAAAATCTCTTTTTTGTTTTCTAAAGTTGATTTCATTGTACTCATAGTACTAATAAAAATAAATAAAGAAAAACAAATACCAATTCCATAATTATAAATATCAGCATATCATCATTAATGACGTAAGGCGATTATCATGAAATATGACGGCGATATCGTCTCGAAGGAAAGGCGTTACTTTCTCTTAGGGAGAAGAAATGCTTCGATTATGCAAAACCTTATAATGTATTCCAGTTCAGTAAGTTACATCATCGACACTTCGTTTCCTATAGGTGCTACTGGTTTACTTCCTTTAGTGAAGAATGATATAAATTTACACTTGTCGGTTATGGTATAGAACATTTTAGATTTAGATAAGTTAGTGCAGAGAAAGGCTTGTTTGAATAATTTCATCGTAAGATATGAGTATATAGAGTTGTTCGTTGTTTTGTAAATATTGCTATGCCAAAATATGCACGATTACATCATGTTTTATTTGTTTAGTGTAATCATACACCGAATCTAATATTTGATTATTAATGAAAACTTTAGTTTAATCATCGCCTTCCTTATTATTTTTTGTATAATTATCAGAATATTAACGTTTTTTTCTTTTTTATTTCAGGTACATTGACTTCCCAGTTGATATAGGTATACCAGCTTCGTATATTTTTTCAGTAATTTTTTATTTAAAGAAACTAATCTATTGTATGATCATATTGTAAACATGACTTACCGAAAAATACTTGTCGCGAATTTCTGCTTGTTTGAATTTATCTTTAGATAGCACTTACTAGTTTTTGTTACATACGAGGGGTGGCTGATAAGTAATATACCTAACTATGAAAGAAAAAACTTTGATGGCTAGTTTATTTTTTATTTTTCTATATAGTCTCCTGCAAGTGAAATACACTTATGACATTTTCAAATAAGTGACATCATGCCGTTATAATAGTAATTTTTATTTTGCTCGTCAAAATGGTCAGTCACAGCCTCTTTCATTTCTTCGTCCGTCGAAAATCTGCGACGCCTCATTTTTTTCTTTAAATCTTTGAATAAGAAATAGTCACAGGGAGCCAGATCTGGACTATAAGGTGGATGGTTAATTTCTGTGAAGCCGTTTTTGCTCAGGGCTGACCTCGCCGTTAAGGCTGTGTTTACAGGAGCATTGTCTTGTAAAATCAGAACACCTTTGCTGAGTTTGCCTCTCCGCTTTTCTTTGATTTGTTCACGAAGCTGGTCAAGCAAGTTTGCATAATATTCAGCATTCATTGTTGTATTTTTAGGCAAATAATCTATCATCAAAATCCCTTCGACATCCCAAAATACGGTGGCTATTAGTTTTCCAGCCGACGGCCGAACCTTGAACTTCCTTGGCGGCTTTTCTCCTTTAAATTTCCATTGCATTGACTCTTGTTTGCTTTCCGGATCCCACTGGCGAATCCAAGTTTCATCACAGGTCACAATTCGAGAGATAGTCTCTTCTTCTTTACCTTTGACCAGGTCTAGAAATGCCTGACAACATTCTACTCGCATTTGTTTGTCAAAGGGGGTAAACATTCTAGGGACCCAACGCGCGCTCACCTTGGACATGCCCAAATGTTCGTGAATAATTTCATGAACTCGTTCCTTGCTAATGCCCACATCTCTGGCTATCTCCCACTGCTTGATTCGCCGATCTGCAAGAATCAGGTTCTTCACCTTTTCAACATTATCTGCGGTAACAGCAGAAATTGGCCTTCCACTACGTGTGTCGTCTTCCAGGCTCTCACGGCCATGTTTAAATTGCTTCGACCAAAACTTTATGACGAATTCAGAAGGACTTGAATCACCAAACACCTTTAACATGCGCTCTCTGATCTACGTAGGCGTATTTCCTTCTTTACTTAGGAATTTAATCACTGCTCGATGCTCAAATTTCATCATTTTGCAATTTTCTTTGCGCCAAAAAAACAAAAGCAAGCGAAAAAAAATAAGCGTCATAATTTTGAAAAAGGAATAAATATAGAATATGATTTTGCAATGGCCAGTTCGATTTTCAAAACTTTCTTTAACCAAGTAGATTTTATATCAGCCGCCCCTCGTACATACATATAATCACTTCTATATCCCCAATGGGGTAGGCAGAGCGTAAACGACCCAAACAAAGGTCTTTCCGCCACGTCTGATAAAGTTTTGTGGGTCGTTTAAAATTGAATTGTTTTTATATTGCTGTAGTGATAGGTTGTCAGCCTATCGCCTAAATTGCAATATACAGAAACCCTCGGACCCCTTAGCTGGTTTTTACAGCATGCCCGGGAGGAATTGCAGCTGGCACATTCTATGTTTTTCTCACGCTCCCAGTCCAGCATGAAAGTAATAGAAGTAAGTCTAGTTATTAATAATTATTAATATTGCAATTTGCCTGTGCTAAACAGTTTGTCAAGCGATCTTATTGTGATAATTCATTGTGTAGACCAAATTAGTCAATTAGCAAAATTACAATCTCAGTGTTGTCCAAAATGAATCATTCATTAGGGAATTATTCTACACTCTGGGTCTAAGGAATGCTGTCCCACGGTGGGTGCCTAGAGTTTCGAAACCACTAGATTTACGCCGGCTAATGTAGCATTTATAAGTACTTTGTCCGACCACCCGAATAACTAATTTATTGTATTAGTATCTGTAGTAAACTAGGTCCATGCTGGCCTGGAACCGAGAGAAAAACATAGAATGTGCCAGCTGCATTTCCTCTTGAGCATGCTGTAAAAACCAGTTAAGGGATCCGAGGGTTTCTGTCTATTGTAATTTAGGCGATGGGCTGACAACCTGTTACTAAGCAATATACCTTCAAATCTATCTTAAATAACCCTCAAAGCTTTGTCAGACGTGGCGAAACAAGGTTAGGTCGTTAACGCTCTGCCTACCCCATTAGGGATAAAGGCGTGACTATATGTATGTATGTAGTAAAGTAGGTAAATTACTTTAAATTGATTTGTATTTCCAATTCAATAAGCAAATTCGATCTTTGGCCTGCAGGGTGACCCGCCCCGTTTCGTACGGAAATTATCAGTGATTCTCTACTATATAATGCATGTATTATACATATAAACCTTCCTCTTGACTCTATCCATTTAAAGAAACCGCATCAAAATCCGTTGCGTAGTTTTAAAGATTTATGCATACATAGGGATATAGGGGCAGAGAAAGCGACTTTGTTTTATACTATGTAGTGATGATGGCAAATACTTTTTTAAATCAGGCAGTGGTTTAGAAGGACTTAGCTTATACACTATCAGATGTGAAGGGCTATGAAACGGAGTTGTTTCATAGTATTTATAACCTATTATTGGAGTTTTTGGCTTAGAGTCTGTCAGTTCACAACATTTAGGTTATAAATTGTGGCCATCGAGTGGTATTCGCCAAGTGCGCGGTACCTTAACGAGACTATAAAGATCGGGTTGAGGTTTTGGACCTCAGGCCATAAATGGATAATTAGTACTTTAACTACTAACTTGTTTAGTACAAGAGTAAGAAACTTTGCAGAGATCAATCTTCTACAAACGTGCTAAGCTTGTTTACAAGAAATGCTACAGGAAAGACAATACGTCACGTATACAGCTGCTTGTAGGAGGACAAAATACACGATACCGTATACCGTAGTTGTGAGGATTTACTACAGTTTGGTTAGGGCAATGCTGAATCACGTGATTTCCTTGAAAGAAAGTTGAAAGATGATACCAGATACCAGAGTAAATCGGGTCGTTCGTCGACCCAAAAACTTATTCAAAAGAGGTAAGTGTAACTATCAAGTATCACAACGGAGTTATATGACGGGGCTAGCTTTGTCTCTATGTTTTATTATTCTTGTTTTCTTTTAGGTCTTGGCTAGTTTAGGAATTCTTTAGGTTCTCTTTAAATATCTTAAGATAATTTTGAGACGGCTGAGATAACCGCTTCCAGTTTATGTCGTCTCTAACTAGCACTCTATTTGGTTAAATAATTTGCAAAACTTGTTTGGTTGTTTGCTAAAAAACCTTATTAAGTTGGTAAGGTGTGTCTACAGCTATTTACTACTTGGAAATTTTGGCCTCAGGATAAGTCAGGTCGAATATTTATCTTCCTTGCTGGACTGGGAGCGAGAGAAAAACATAGAATGTGCCAGCTGCATTTCCTCCCGGGTATGCTGTGAAAACCAGCTAAGAGATCCGAGAGTTTCTGTATATTGTAATTTAGACGATGACAACCTGTCACTACAGCAATATACCTACAAATCTTTCTTAAATAACCCTCAAAACTTTGTCAGACGTGGCGGAACGACCATTGTTTAGGTCGTTTACTTTCTGCCTACCCCATTAGGGATAAAAGCGTGACTATAAGTATGTATGTATGTAATTAATTAATAGTGACAAAACTCATAATAACCAGTAGCTAATTTCTAATTACCTAGTAAATCAACTACTTCTTGTTCATCATGAAGACGCATATCAAAGTCATCAATCCGGTTATTAGATCACTTTCATTTTCATCAAGCACTGTTGGGCATGTAGCTTGATTAATCGTTTAGTAAATAGGAATGTAATTGCAAATAAATTATTGCTTTCTTATTACATACATATGATCACGCCTTTATCCGTAATGGGGTAGGCAGAGCGTTGACGACCTAAACAGAGGTCGTTCTGCTACGTCTGACAAAGCTTTTTATTTAAGATAGATTTGTAGGTATATTCCTATAGTCACAGGTTGTCAGCCCATCGCCTAAATTGCAATGCACTGAAACCCTCGGATCCCTTAGCTGATTTTTACAGGATGCCCGGGAGGAAATCCAGTTGGCACATACTATGTTTCTCTCTCGCTCCCAGTCTAGCGTGGATGGTTCTACAGGAACACAAAATCATATCTGACTTACTATTTTCCAGTCATTGCCGGACCGACTTTTATTAAGCCGATGACGCTCAACCTGCCCTTTGAGGGACACGTGTTATAATTGATTGATAAATGTAGTAACGACTAGAATTTTACTGAAGCTAGCTGAGCTAGTCTAGGTGTAAAATTAATATTTCCTGTCAAAATACAACAAAATGTTATTGATGAATATTCATAGCAAATTATATCGATATCTGCTGTCATAGAACTCGCTACAATGAGGAAGTATAATGAACGGAACCACTTTGAAATGAAACCTGCCAAAAATAATTATAATACAAAATATTAGTCTTAATATAATGAATAGTGCAACGAACAAGACGTCCTTGTTATGGGGAGTGATCTTTGAATCGCACGAACTATTTATATTTAGTATTATTGATGGTAATTCTAAACTTCCATGCTGGACTGGGAGCGAGAGAGAAACTTAGAATGCCAGCTGCATTTCCTCCCGGGTATGCTGTGAAAAATAAATTCCACCACGATCAAACAACTTGTGAGGAAGGAAGACTTTCATTTCCTGAAAAAATCCTGACTGACCCATATTAGTTCGTGGGAAATTGTCCCTTTCATAAGGTATAAGACTCATTACTAGCGATCGAACATACGGGGTGTAAGGGACAGCGTTCCGCAAACTGATAGGGGTTACTCAGTGAATAATATTGAACAATTATTAGCGGGAATGGTTTTCAAGAAGTGAAAAAAAAAATCTTTACCATACAAATTATCTGATTAAGGTTTTTAATTCTTCCTGAAAAGAAATCCTGCTGATAGTTGTTCAGTGGCATAAGTTTGCGAGACGCTGTACCTTACACTTGGTCTACCTCTAATTGGGTAGAAGGTCTCAGAATGCCAAATTCCGGCAACTTTTTGCTAACTTTTCACTGTTCGACGATTTCAGATCGTATGTAATTTTCCCACATGCAAGTCAATAATCAGTCACTTGGTTTTTAACTTTGATATATCACCTATAATCGTTCTAATGATTACAGATGTTAACGCCAGATTAGCTTTAATGTAGACTCAGTGCGTATTTAATACTATATTAATTAACTTAGGTGACAGATTGACAATTAGCGATTGAAAACATGCGATTATCTATAATGCTGGTATGATATAGTTAAATCGTGTATCTGGGTTAGTGTAGTAGGTGACTCTTTTTATTATCTGTGGATTTAGAAAGGGTTTAATAAAAAGGACATGATAAGGATAACTCTGATTGAGGTCAATGTACTCATGAAGCTGACAATTTAGGAATACGGTTCAAATGTTAAACAAAAAATTTGTCTTTGATGTAGCAAATCTATCAGTCTTCTTCTTCTCAGCGAGTGGATTCTCGAGTCGAACGACCCGATGACACCTGGTGTCACAGTTTTCAAACCGCCTAGTATTCGGCCTCTGATGTGGTTTGAGTAACGACCACTATTAAGGTGCTCTCTGAACCACGGAATCCTTTATCTTTTCGGACAATCAACAATCAACTGGGGAAAATCCCACAAAGTGATAAATTGACAAATATCAAGTTTGTGTTATCCCCCTGGGAATCGAACCCAGGACCTCCAGACCACGGAGGCAGTGTAATCTATCAGTTAATTCGCAGTTTTGAACTTTAAGCTTTCATCAATTGAATCTATATTATATAAAAACAATACAATGGAAGTAGATGGTTGAATGACTTCATTTTATTGGATTGTTGTGTAGATTGCATGTTTCGTTTTATAACAATGGATTATAATATGGACATGAGATTTTTGTATAATTTTCGTTTCAAATAGATTTAAAGTTATATTAAAATTAGAATAATTTATTTGTTGCACGACCGTGCTTCGGAAGGCACGTTAAGCCGTTGGTCCACGTTAATATCGTTTAATACCGTAGATATTAGTCAGAGGCCAGTACTAAGCATTGGCAACTTGAAAACTCTGACCTAATATAGGATTGGTTCTGGTTTCCCTTCTGGGTTGCGGAGGTCAGATCATCAGATGGCAGTCGCTTTGTGTAACAACCAGTACCCCTGTTTAATCCTCTATATTAGGTATCTGACCCCGTGAAATACGGGATGAGGCTAGGGAGATGATGAGCATAATTTCTTAGTTGCACAAGATCACAACTCCTTAGTAACGATAAGTTCCTATAAACTAATATACATACATACATATATTCACGCCTTTACCCTAATGGTGCAGGCAGAGCGTAAACGAACGAAACAAAGATCGTTCTGCCACGTCTGACAAAGTTTTAAGGGTTATTTAAAATAGAATTGTACCTAATAATCTGAAATGAAATTAAATATGAAATATATTTTATTGCATTGAATAGGGTATAAGTTCCAGGTGTTAAGTAATAATAAAAACCCTGTAAAATATAAAACCCGGCGTTACTACACGAGCGAGCTACTTACTCCATTACATCAGAGCCTGCGGTCGGTGGAGGAAGTCAGCGAACTATATTGCTGGTCCATGAAGTTTATCCACTTGACTATACCGGGTGTAAGGGACAGCGTCCCGCAAACTGATAGGGGTTGCTCAACGACACTGATCAATTGGTATATGTGTCGTTCGTTGTGTGTGATGTCAACGATCTGTAAAATATGAAACATGGCGTTACTACACGAGCGAGCTACTACATTACATCAGAGCTTGAGGAAATCAGTGAACTATATTGCACTATTATATATTCTGTGATATTGCTGGTTTGTTCCACCCGGCTCTGCAATCAAGTGGATAAATTCTCGTGCTGAAGAGTTGATCTCTGTGACGTGAAAGTCCTCGCTTTCAATTTTCTTCTGCCTAGCGTTTCCCCTGTGCTAGGGTCTGCTATCTATCGGGCTTCATACATACATAAAATCACGCCTTTATCCCTAATTGAGTAGGCAGAGCGTAAACGACCTAAACAAAGGTCGTCCCGCCACGTCTGAAAAAGTTCTGAGCGTTATTTAAGATAGATATTGTTGTAGTGACAGGTTGTCAGCCTATCGCCTCATATCAATATAGTCAATTTTTTATATTTCAGAAACCCGGTGGAAATGCAGCTAGCACATTCTATGTTTTTCTTTCGCTTCCAGTCTAGCATGGAAGATTCATCAAAGGCTTCATCTATGAGTTTTTAAAATAGATTTTGATGTCAGTTCTTTATTCGTTTTTCAAAGCTATTGCAATTTTACAATCAAAACTGTTCTTTTTCCTTT
Organism: Scrobipalpa costella; assembly: GCA_949820665.1. Lineage (NCBI taxonomy): Eukaryota > Metazoa > Arthropoda > Insecta > Lepidoptera > Gelechiidae > Scrobipalpa > Scrobipalpa costella. The sequence goes on from OX463311.1 coordinate 838,900, forward strand.
TATAATAATTATTTTGTGGTTCGGTTGCGTCCGTGTGGAATAACTCTGCGAAACCACGCGCTCTCCTTGTAACTGCATTCAGGAAGAAATAGCTCTATTATGTATTTTATTGTTAACAGTGTGATTTATTATCAAGCACTAAGTTATTTGTAATATTTCTTACCGAGTTACATACTTTACGATTTTAATGTTTATTTTTAAGGATTTTTAGCATTCACAATGTTATTTTATTTCATATAATATGAAAGAAATACATACATACATATAATCACGCCTTTATCCCTAATGGGGTAGGCAGAGCTGAAACGGCCATAACAAAGGTCGCTCCGCCACGTCTGACAAAGTTTTGAGGGTTATTTAAGATAGATTTTTTAGGTATATTGCTGTAGTGACAGGTTGTCAGCCCATTGCCTAAATTGCAATATACTGATCCCTTAGCTGTTTTTTACAGCATGCCCGGGAGGAAATGCAGCTGGCACATTCTATATTTTTCTGTCGCTTCCAGTACAGTATGAATGAAAGACTTTTATAAATTTGTCACTCCCACTACCGTTTCGGTAGCTTAGTGGTAGAGCGATGGACCAAAGACGCAGGTTCGAGCCCTGCCGGCAACGATTTTATTATTTTCTTTCTTTCATATTATATGATTTTAATACTGTTTACTTAAGTAAGATAAAAATAACAAGCTTTACTGCGTGAAAAAAATATTTTACAGGAAAACGCATTGGGGCACAACTGAAACCGAATGGCATGGTTATAAATTCATAATTTTAACATGAACAGAAAACTCTCTCCAAGCCCTTTTATGCCTACAATAATAGTCACATGTATGCAAACTATGCGTTCCTACTCAAGTACCTGTCGATACTTTAACCTAATTCCAAACACAATGATAGAAAGTAACACTAGAATCATAATAATTTCACCAGTAAAGGACGAAATAAAGAACGAAATAATGATGGTACCACTCAGTTATGGGCACGCTACGGGGCGGTCATAATAATAAGCCATAAATTAGTGCTGTACTTACTTCCATGCTGGACGCGGAGCGAGAAAAAACATAGAATATGCCAAATAAATAAGTAAAAATAATAACATACATACATACATACATAAATCACGCCCTTATCCCTTACGGGGTAGGCAGAGCGTTTAACGCCTCGTAAATAGCGCTTTCGCCACGTCTGACAAAAATTGAGGGCAATTTTATATTATAATATGTATTGCTATAGTGACAGGTTGTCAGCCCATCGCCTAAATTACAATACACTGTAACCCTTGAGTCCCTTTTGCTGACTTCAACAGCATGCCCGGGAGGAAGGGCAGCTGGAACATTCTATGTTTTTCTATCTATCCCAGTCCAGCATGGAAGTAATAAATAAGTAAAAATAATAAATAAGTAATAAAGTAAAATCGAGCTAAGGGATCCAAGGGTTTCTGTGTATTGCAATTTAGGCGATAGGCTGACAAATATGCTAAAAACTACAGCAATATACCTACAAGTAAACAACCCTCAAACCTTTTTAGACGTGGCGGAACGACCTTTGTTTAGCCCGTTTACGCTTTGCCTACCCCATTAGGGATAAAGGCGTGATTACATGTATGTATATATGTATAAGTGCAGTTGTTCGAATGGTATGATATTAGAGGCTACGTTACGGTTTAAACTTTCAATAGAAGCAAGCTTCCAGAGACAGAATGGGCATCTTCTGCCAAAAAAGAAGGGGAAAGAGACTCAAAATGGGCTCGATTCTAGATTTACCGGCTAAAATTTAAATTAAAATCTTTTTGACACCTTCAGACTAAAAACGTTGGAAAAGGACAGGAGTTAAGGAAAGGGTTTTATGCGTTTTCTGTCATTTTTACACGCCGTCATATGATAAGGCGGATAAAATTTACAAAAACGTGCAAAAGCGCGTCAAAATCTATCGGACAAAGGGTAAAACCATAGAGTATATTTATACTGTCGCCTGTCCTTTTTCAATTCTATTATTTTGAAAGTGACAGGTAGATTATAATTTTTGTTTTAGCCGGTGGAATCTAGAATTGAAAACTGTGTTTAAAATTATGAAAAGAGCACTCTCGCAGCTACCGGTGTCTGGCAGGCCGCTTGCTGTGTTTGTGATGGGTTCATCATCAGCTCTGACTCACCCCTTCTGGCTTAAACTTTAGAGTCAAGAGGTAAATTTAAGACTGCCGAATACACAATAAGTATTTGTATCACTGGATATACTTAACAGATTCAAAATTGCAAGTTAATTTGTTAATATTCAAGGTTGAATTTAAAAATAGTTTTGCTAAAATACAATACAAACATACTTTATTGCACAAGAAAATAGCAAAAGAAAAGTACAATTGGCGGCTCTACTGCTAAGGTAGCAATAAAATTAAATATTGAAACATCTATAAAATAATTACCTATTTCTATTTGACTAGGTTTGCACTATCCCGCTTACCGCTACACTTTTTTCTTTCACCCAAAGGTTGCCTGGAAGAAATTGCTACCTTAGCAATAAGGCCGCCTATGTTGTACTTGTCTTTTGCTGTTATCTGTTGTGTTGTATGTTGTATTATTACGTGCAATAAACTATTTTTATGTTATGTTATAATTTATTTTATATCATTATAAATTAAAATCCATTCCTCTCATACCTCTCGCCCAGTCATCTGGAAACCCATCGCACTCTGCATAATTCATTAGTCTTTAATCGAATTATTCAAATGCCAATATTTCATATTTCACAGGCCACTGGCTTCTATTCTAACTGACACACTTCTGAAACTTAACTTCACTTTTGTTTTACATTTAGAAAAAAAAAGCTCTATAGTGCAGCTGCAAGAACGCGAAGCTTCGAGACAGTGCTAAAGTCCTATGTTGATTTTCGCATAAGTATTTAAAATTTTGAGAAAGTGTAAATAGATGTGGCTAATTACATACATATTATCACGCCTTTATCCCTAACGGGGTAAGCAGAGCGTAAAAGACCTAAAAAATGTCGTTCCGCCACGTCTGACAAAGTTTCGAAGGTTATTTAAGATAGAATTGTAAGTATATTGCTGTAGTGACAGGTGGTCTGCTTGTCGCCTAAATTGCAATATACTAAAGCCCTCGGATCTCTTAGCTGGATTTTACAGCATGCCCGGGAGGAATTGCAGCTGGCACATTCTTTGTTTTTCTCTCGCTCCCAGTCCAGCATGGAAGAAATGGCTAATTTGTTACCTTAATAATGCGTTTGCTTAAGATGACACCATTCTTTATTGGTATTTTAAGTAATAGTTAGTAGCGTGTCTGTCAGAATCGCGTTCATTATCGTGTCTCCTCATGTGTTGAGGTAATGAGGCGTAAAGTTTGTGTGGTATTAGGTTTGACAGCCTGTCAAATGACACGTGAACGTATACCATATTGACATGGTCACTTGTTGTGGTATGTAAGGAAATATTATACCAGGTCGGCCTAGCCTAGAGTCAAGAGTTATAAAAGTGCAAATTATAATGAAATGTACAGTAGTTTTAAGATATTCGGAGTACTTTAGTTCAAGCTATATTTAGCCCGGACGTCAGTCACGACATTTTTTTTATTTTTTTAAAAAACAAATATAGATTTAAGTCTTGTCCTGGATCCAAGAACACATAGATTAAGTACAGTCTTGATAAAGTTGTCCATATTCTAAACCAAACATACATACATGTAATCACGCCTTTATCCCTAATGGGGTAGGCAGAGCGTAAACGACCAAAAAAGGTTTTTTCGCCACAGCTGCCAATTTTCGAGGGTTATTTAAGATAGATTTGTACGTATAAGATAGATAGATATACTGAATTAAAACTTTATAGAGAACTGAACAAGCTGAGTTCGTGTTTTGTTGTGGGTTGTAGAGGTCAACTTATAGAGTTGCTTTGTTTGTTATTTAAGGTAGTTCATAGATTGTTATCTTGATTTATCTTTGATAATATATTTTTTAGGAGAGTGTGTGGGTTAAGCGTGGACACAACAGTGTATATTGTACTATTGCTGCAGGCTTTACTATACTAGAGCATCATATCCCTATCCCGTATCTCAGGGGGTTGGCTACCTAATCTAAGGGATTGAACGTGGGTACTGGTTTTTACACAGAGCGACTGCCATCTGACCTCCGCAACCCAGAAGGGAAACCAGGCCCAATAGAAGATTAGGTCAGAGTTTTCAAGCCGCCAATGCTTAGCACTGGCCTCTCACATGGCTTTAAGTCCTAATATCTAGGGTATTTAACGATATTAACCGGGACCAACGGCTTAACAAGCCTTTCGAAGCACGGAAAAGCACGGAATAAACGTATATATCAAATTGGAAAACTGAAAAACACATTGTTACGTGGTGGGATTCGAACCTACAACTACACCACCGGCCCTTCTATACTAGATCTGTATACTTCCTGTCTAGATCTAGATCTTTACTATACTAGAGCATTCATTGCTATACTACAGAATAGAATTGGTATCAGAAACGTCTGTCTAACTAAACTGATAGTAATCAATAATGTCATGGTTTGGTTAGGACATTGCAGACTGAATCACCTGATTGTCCGAAAAGAAAAAGATTTTGTGCTTCGAAGGGCACGTTAAGCCGTCGGTCCCGGTCGCTGTATAGTGGTCGTTACTTAAAACCATGTCACTAGGCGGTTTAAAAACTCTGACACCAGGGTTCATCGGGTCGATAGACTCGATACCCGCTCGACAGAAGAAGAAGAATAATGTCATCTTCTTTTTGCAAGTGAATGTTATATTTGCTTTTAAATTAATTTACAACACTTTATCGCTGAAAAAATCAATCGAATTAATTAATAACGTGATGAATAAGTAACCATAATGATAACATTTTCAATTTCATAATTATGGAGCATTAGAATACAATAGTTTCTTTCTCAGACAACACAGATCTAATTTTGTTAGTATTAACTTATAACTACGTTATTTGATTTAACAGGAATTCAATTTTGCTCACAATCATAACATACAACTAAATAAAAGACAATCAAAAATAAAATAATTCAATTGATTCGTCATTTTTTAAAACGATAATAATTAATAACATTCATAATTTTGAATATAAACTTGCAATGATTTGTACAATTTCATGTAACTTGACTAACAGAATTGTAAATGTTTAGTATTAAAGTCCAATACATTATTTTACTTCCATGCCGGACTGTTAGTGAGAGAAAAAACATAGAATGAGCCAGCTGCATTTCCTCCCGAGCATGCTGTAAAAACCAACTAAGGAATCCGAAGGTTTCAGTATAATGCAATTTAGGCAATGGCCTGACAACCTGTCACTACAGCAATATACCTGCTAATCTATCTTAAATAACCCTCAAAACTTTGTTTACGTCGTTTACGCTCTGCCTACTCCATTAGGTATAAAGGGATAATTACATGTATGTATGTACATTATTATGCTGATCGTAAATGTATGGGTAGACCAAATTTATTTAGATGATTTATCCAGATTCGAAATTTGGCGCGATAAAGCTTATCTGCCTACTCCCATTGTCCCACTTGCCGAAAATCTCCCACCTGGACATGAGCTACCTTGGCCGTCCTTGAACAGGCTTCGGACTCAGGTCGGCAGAATTAAGGAAAACAGTTGGGAAATTTCGGCAAACTCCGCTGTAGACTGTATTTGCGGTGCAGTGCAAACCATGGCACACTTGACATCCTGCCCGGCGCGCCCCAACTCTTGCACGCCAGCGGATTTAATGGGCGGCAGCTTATCCGCAATACAAGTCGCTGAATTCCCCTATGATGTAATTTCTTGTGTTCCATCGACACGCTAAGAGGAAGAAGAAATTTATTTAATTATCACGAATCAGAACTATTATTTTTTCCCGACTGTCAAGGAATGGTTTTATTCCGGGTATAAGGGACAGCGACCCGCAAACTGATATGGGTTGCTCAATCAACAATACTGAACAACATTCACCAGGTAATTCTTTCAGGAGATGAAAAAAATAAATTGATCGTTCAATACAAAATAAAATGACAATTTGTATGGAAAAGCAAAATTATTTATTTTTACTTCCTGAAAAATAAAACATGCTGATAGTTGTTCTGTTTCGTTGACAGAGCAATTCTTATCAGTTTGCGGGACGCTGTCTCTTACACTCCGTATACATGTATATGACTATGTAATTATCCTGTACTGTACCTATTCTGTTACCAATAGGTTCGACAAAGAACAAGATTTCATGTCTTTTATAGCTCGTATTACTCGTATTCAATTATGAATTTCCGTCATGACTAGAAAGTAGTCTGCTCATAAAAATACAGAGATTGATCGATGTTAATAAATCTTCTTATTCATTTAAATAATTCCCCAATCGATTAGCACGGAATAAATAAAAAATATATTTAGTAACTAATCCCTGCGGGCGATTTGTCAAGATTTCTCCACAGAGTATATATAATACGGAGTGTAAGGGACAGCGTCCCGCAAACTGATAGGGGTTGCTCAGTCAACGACACTGAACAACATCAACCAGGATTTTTTTTCAGGAAGTGAAAATTAAATTTGACTTTTCCATACAAATTGTCTGATGCGGACATTTTGTATGGAAAAGCCATTTTTTATGCTTCCTAAAATATTTTTTTGGTGGAAGTTGTTCAGTGTCGTTGACTGAGCAATCCCTATCAGTTGGCGGGACGCTGTCCCTTACACCCAGTATTCAATATCACGTGGACACAGCTGTTACAATGCTTAGTCCAACTTTGGAATTTGAACAACATCTTCGCGTTTCCGAATAAAGTTGTATATGTTCATTGCTACAGCAGGACTAGTTGATGTTTATTCATTATTTATGTTATCAATATAAGGAATATTGAATGGGTGCACCTAGATCATGGAAATTATTAGTTACTATCAGATAATACAAAAAAAGAACAGAAATTGCTAGATTTTGCACGCATGAGTTCTATGTGGTGACAATAATTTTCGATATTCTTTGATAGATAGGCTAAGTCGCGAGTGTATATAGAAAATACAAAATCTTTTGCAGTTTAATTGGCGTACAGTAAAAGCTCAGTTTAATGTTTCAGTTATGTATTTTTTTTAGGGTAACAGGGCTACTCCAAAGTAATAGATTTTTCTCAGATGTTTATTAATATTTTTAAGATAAAATTTAATATACTTGTACAGTTTAATAACTTGCACATTAATACGAAATTTTATGAATAAGCACAAACAATTACCCGAGAAAACTTCTTCGGTTTAGAGCGGCCCTGTTAGCTTAAAGGTGTTGTTCACTGTACCTAAAATATTTTAAGAGACACTAACACAACCCTAATATCATATCCGGACCAACCGAAGCCCTGTACACGGCTACCGGCGCACGCGCCACTTTCGCCGCAACATTCCGCCGCGATCGCGATCCCTTCCGACGAGCTCTGACACCGGCGTTTATGTATTTAACTACACTTTACACACGCATACCCAGGCCCATACCTGGTCTCAAAGAGCTTTTATACAAAATTAGGTCGATGCGTTTGTGGGAATTTGTTTCTAAGTAAAGTTTCTTAAACATTCATAACAAAATACATACATACATATAATCACGCCAGAGCGTACACGATCTAAACAAAGGTCGTTCCGCCACGTCTGATGAAATTTTGAGGGTTATTTAAGATAGATTTGTAAGTATATTGCTGTAGTGACAGGCTGTCAGCCCGGCGCCTAAATTGAAATATACAGAAACCCTCGGATCCCTTAGTTGTTTTTTACAGTATGCCCGGGAGGAAATGCAGCTGGGAAATTCTTATTTTTCTCTCGCTCCCAGGCCAGCATGGAAGAACAACAAGATTAAGTTATGTTATTTGTGCTCGCAAAGATTTGAAAGGGGAAGTACTATGGTAAGAGTTGGCAGATCGTCTTACTTTTTTAAACAATTGAAGTCCAATTCGCTCAAATCAGATATACTTTGGTTTAGTCGCAGAATATGAGTTTCTTTTTGTGGAGATTATCAGGTTATGCTCAGAATTAATTATTTCAACATTTATTCTACACACCCTGTATATTATACAACCTTTTTTTACTGCACTGCGGCCGTATAATGGCAGGATATGACCTTATCAAAATCGTATAAAAGTCATACATAATAATTTGTAGCCGTAATTAAAGTTATTAATGGTAAGTGAAGAGTGAGGAGTGGTTAATTTCGTTGATCAGTACGATATTAATGAATGGTTTATTCCAGTGTTGATTTACTGAGTTGTAATACTGGTTTACTTCTTCGTATCGAGTGGGTTCTTGGTGTCAGAGTTTTAAGCCCGCTTGGTGGCACAACGAATAGGCCTCTAATGTGGTTTATATCAGGTGTAAGGGATAGCGTCCCGCAACCTGATAGGGTATGCTCAGTCAACGACGGTTTTTGCAGCGAACATACATACATATAATCACGCCTTTATCCCAAATGGGGTAGGCACAGCATTAACGACCTGAAAAAAAGGTCGCTCCGTCACGTCTGACAACGTTTTGGGGTTATTTAAGATAGACTTGTAGGTATATTGCTGTAGTGACAGGTTCTCTGCCTAAATTGCAATATACTGAAATCCTCGGATCCCTTAGCTGGTTTTTGCAGCATGCCCGGGAAAAAATGGAGCTGGCTCAATCTTTGTTTTTCTCTCGCTCCCAGTCCAGCATGGAAGAAAAGATTACAGATTTCTAACTTACTTAATCCACTTAAAGTGTTATCTGACTTAATGCCACTCAATTCGGAAGCCCGTTTCATCTTAAACGGTGTGACTTTTACCACCTCTGTCTCAGAATGTCTTACGCAATAAGCTATTGTAAGCACTGGATTATACCACATTTATACATCCGTAAAACCTATTCAATAAGAAACACTTACTCGCGAAGAAATCCGGTGATATAACGTTTAACACCGTGGTGGTACCTCACCTCAGTAGACTCACCTTTTTCATGAAATTTGTTATTTCTGATGATGCAATTTTTTTTGCTGATTTTGTGACAAATAGTGCCTTTATGCAAATAATTGTGATAAAGTGCTAATGATACCAAACTGGTATAGGTGTTGCTGAAATAGTGAATGCTGTCCTGGCAGCGGGAGAAAAACATAGAATATGCCAGCTGCGTTTCCTCCCGGGCATGCTATAAAAACCAGCTAAGGGATCTGAGAGTTACAGTATAATTTGTAATTTAAGCGATGGGCTGACAACCTGTCACTATAGAAATATACCTACAAATCTATCTTAAATAACCCCAAAATTTTGTCAGACGTGGCGGAGCGACCTTTGTTCAGGTAGTTTACGCTCTGCCTACCCATTAGGGATAAATGCGTGATTTTATGTATGTATGTAGTCTATTTTAGCACTCAGCATCACTAGAAATAACAAATTTTACCAAAAATTTTGTGATACTGCTGGAGCGAATCACGTCGTTTAACACGTTATTATGACAATTCAGTTCCATTTAAAACATAAAAAGAAAATACCGATCCCTTCACCAGACATCGGAAATGTTTTAAATTATACCAATTTTTGTTGGAATGTTGGAATTGTAGCGTTTTTATTTTTGCATAATATTTGAAAGTACCTTCTGCAATCAATTTACTTACGAAACTCTTGCGTATTTGAACGACCATCAAACTATCTTTTATGAATTGACTTATGGCTAAACGTAGGTTGTAATTTTATAGAAAACTTATACATAATAATCTATCACGATAAAAAACGCTAGTTATAGGCATAATCTTAAACATACATACATATAATCACCCCTTTATCCCTAATGGGGTAGGCAGAGCGTAAACGACGTAAACAAAGGTCGTTCCGCCACTTCTGACAAAGTTTTGAGGGTTATTTAAGATAGATTTGTAGGTATATTGCTGTAGTGACAGGTTGTCAGCCTATCGCCTAAATTGCAATGTACTAAAACTCTCGAATCCCTTAGCTGGTTTTTACAGCATGCATGGGAGGAAATGCAGCTGGAACCTTCTAAGTTTTTCTTTCGCTCCCAGTCCAGCATGGAAGTAATCATCATAATCATAATCTAATACATATTACAATCTAAAATTGCTCTCAATTTTTGTCAGACGTGGCGAAAGCGCCTTTTACGAGGCGTTAAACGCTCTGCCTACCCCGTAAGGGATAAAGGCGTGATTTATGTATGTATGTATGTATAATCTAATGGTGTAGGCAAAGCCTTACAGCTTATTAAAAGTTTTCGCCGCGTCTGCTATAAAAGTTTCAGGGATGCTTCAGAACTGACTGTGTACCTACAGCTAACTGCGTCCGTGGTCTAGTGGTTAGAGCCATGGGCTTACGATCCGTAAGTCTTAGTTTCAACTCCCAGGAGGGGGACACAAAGTTGATATTTATCAATTTATGACTTTGTGCGGTTTTCCCCAGTTTGGTGAGGACATTGCAGGCTAAAACACCTGATTTTCCGAAAAGTAAAAGAATTTCGTGCTTCGGAGGGCACGTTAAGCCGTTGGTCCCGGTCGCTGTCTTTGATAGTGGTCGTTACTCTAACCATGTAGTAATAGCTGTGCTACTAGGCGGTTTCAAAAAACTCTGACACCAGGTTTATTTGGATCGTTGTTCGTCTCGAGAATCCACTCTCTAAGAAGAAGAAGCTGAAGGCGGGGTTTGTTATATTTTTTTTATAAACCCGCCCAGCCCGCCATTATACCGTAAAAAATAAGTATCCAGAACTAAGAACCTATGTCATGGTTACATCAACATCTCTTTGAAGAATAAGAACCATGTCGTTGTAAGAGTAACGTAAGATACACGGTGACTGGACGGCTTAACCGACGTTTTGAAACTGTAAGACTATGGTATATTGTTAGATTACAGCAGTTGTGCAAGATCAACTGTGCGGAAAAGATCGCCATCGTTGAAGGAACAGTTGGTGAATATCCAGTTCAGGTAGCAAATTGGTCTTGATAGAATTGTCTTAGAACAATTTAGCTTCTTTTATCAAGTGTGTCAAATCTACGTATCCATCTTTATGTTTACGTACCCTACCATATCGGATTCAGAACATTTACTATTATTTTTAGCCACGGATTACTAAAATTTGTCGTCAATTGTCATATGGAGAGTAAGGGACAGCGTCCCGCAAACTGACAGGGCTTGCTCAGTCAACAAATCAAGTTTCGTAGACTGACCAACCCCTATAAGTTTGCGGGACGCTGTCCCTTACACTTGGTATTTTCCACGATTGGCAGGCAGGTTGGTAAATGAATAAACACAGGTTGAAGTGGCATACATACTCGTATACAGATTTTTGCCTGTATCAACCCCTCAACAACTTTAAATAACCCCCGAAAAGAGATGAGTCACTTTTTTCAGATCCGACACCAGTAATAAAATTATATTCACGTTGGATCAATTTAAATTTAATAAAAATTACCATTAAATTAAATCACCATCACGTCATGTCACCATCGTTGTTGCGTTTGTTCTGTAATACCCATAAGAATAAGTTTCTTTTCTCTTCGATTCACTCATGAATTGAATACTAATCAAGAAATGCATGAACGTATCTCCTCTGAAGAGTTCAAAGAACCTTTATATCTCCATCTAATCCATATCGAAACTAATCCGTCGATTTGGGTCATGTTATTCCATTTGCTCGTTTCCTCAATCTGACTGTCTCCTATTTGGAAACTAACGATGGTGAAGACTTTATTTATATTTATCTTTCTCAAGAAATAGATGCGGAAGAGAATCTTATACCTTTTTAGAATTGGTGGTTATGTTTGGGAGGGATTTTATGGAGGATGACGACAGCTTTGGAGCGTGTCGAGTTTAGGACATCTGGTTTAGAGTTAAATTTTATTAAGTGAGGGCGGTTTTTAGATTATAATTTAGTTATTGTTTGATCAACAATTATTTGATACTCTGTTAAAAACTGCTCTCCTACCGTAATTTTGTGATTTAAGAACATTAAATTTTTGATTGGATATTTAGTGAGGGCAAGTGAGCATAAAGTGCGGACTTTTAGTTTTGTTTTTAGTCAGATTTCATCTACCCAGTAAAATTCGACCTGTATATTGCTTCAGGGTGGAAATACTTCACACTTACAATGTACCAGCAGTTTTTCACTTTCCTTCGCTACAGTAATGATAATTACATTAATGCATATCGACACATGCACAAAGGAGCCCCTTCGTTGGAAACAGGTCATCAGGGCATACTGCAGCCTATGGGCATGGATGTCACGCCATATGCGTCTGCAGAGCAATATGCAATGGGTAGCATACAAGCATGTCATCAACATAGGCTTTAATATCAGTGGATACTGGAAGTGACAAGTACCCAAAAAATGTTTCCTCTGGCAGCGTCAAAATAAAATTGTAACTAAATTGATGTCGTAATTTCCTCTATAATATTTCAACAAATTCAATTGCAAGTCTAAATAAAAACCCATTCTTTTAAAATTAAGGGGGTTCTATATAACTTTTTTTTTTTTTTACTTATAGCAGGTCTTCTTTTTTGCAAAATCAATTGAAAATTCGTCGTATCATTGGACATTTTCTTCTTTCTTTATTTTGATAAAAAAATGACTCTGCTACACTGTCTCTCTCTGTCCAAATAATACCCTAATTTTATTCACTAATCGAGTAAATCTATATCTTTGTTTTATACCTGCCGTAAATAACGATCATGTTGAAATCATGGTCACCATGCCTTGTTTCCTGGGCAATGACTTCTATGAGCCACTTTGATGATGCTCCGTTTATTTCAAAGATCAGTCCAATTCACAAGTTTGACTCAACTAGCTGTAGTCTTCTTGCGTTGCTAAATGAAATTTTACAAAAGTAACATGTGTAATATGCAAAATCTCGTTTGGAGAAAACTTTTGCAGTTTGTTTTTGAAAGTCTAGGCGTAAGTAAATACGTTTACTTTTAAAAGTTGTAGGTTCCTGACAGCCTATGGTCGAGCTTCTTTTATTTAATCTTAAGATTACTAACGGATAAATAGTTTCACGCTAATTAGTCTGACTTAACTTCATAAAGAAACTACACAATAAACAAACCTTCTTCTTAGGGTTCTGTGTGGGCTGACAACCTGTCACTACAGCAACATACCAACAAATCTATCTTAAATAGCTCTCAAAACTTTTTCAAAAGGCGGAAAGGCCTTTGTTTAGGTCGTTTACGCTCTGCCTACCTCATTAGAGATAAAGGCGTAATTATTTATGGTAGACTCTCTTTGAATCTTAAGATTACTAACTGACCAAAATAGTCTTTCGCTAATTAGTTTGACAGATGCTAAACTTGATGAAGAAACTACACAATAAACAAACAAACATCCAAACAATGGTATTGTTCTTAACCTCCTACAAGTTTTTGCGAAGGAAGAGCGGACTTCCTACTCAATTGGAGGAAGCAAGCGTAATGACATGCAGATTCTGGTCATTAGTAGAGCCGTTATATAACTTCTTTGGGATGTATTGTATATGTTTGGGACCGTAAAATGTCTTCATACAAGATATTGTTTCACAGACTCGCATGCTACTGTGTCTCGGATCGCATACTGATTGTAGTGTGACTGTATTTCACTGTGTTGTAGTGTGATTTTTTCCGCTACGTACCTACTTACTGATAAAATAACTACGTCAATTTACAGTAAAACTAAATCAATAATTTACAGTGGTTCGTCCCATTTAAATTTAACGTGTTTAATGACTTGTTTGTTTGATTATACTTCTTTCTTATATTTTTAAAGTGTATTTTTTATATTTATTAATTGTTTGTGTTGGAACCCCAATAATCAATTATTTATAGTAGGTTCACAATAAGTGTCTGAAGCTGATACATTTATTGTATTTATTTATCGTTTCCTGTGTAATATCCAGCGTTTCTACTTGTACTCGTTTGACTTTTAAGCTCATTTAAATATTTTTCAATTTCCTCTCAGTTTAAATTGCAAGCAATTTGCTTTGTATGTGAGGTGTATTTATAATTACTACCGTCTTATGATGAATGAAAGGTGTGTATTCTAATTGCCCGCTGCGTAAAATACATGTAATTAAGCATGCTGTGTTTAGCATGATGAATTGTAATGATAATGTTTGTCTGTTCACTACTAGTCGAAATCATGCAATGTTTAAAGTATGTGTTTAGAGATTAGGGACTTGCATATGCTTACATAATGTTAAATAACTGTCCGCCTGTGGCTTTGCCAAGCTTTGTATTGATATGTGATTGGGATACCTTTTTGTTCTGCCTAGCTAAGCTGCCTGGTCTCTTTCTCTGCCGTTTGCTTTCTGGTTTTTTCTACTCCGCTTTGACCGGTCTTCGGCATCCGCTGGTGTGAGATCGTTTTCTTTCACATCCAATGTTACGACGTCTAGCTATAGCTAGCACTTCGGTCTGCCGGGTGATCTAGGGCCTTAGGCATGTGATTGAGTGATTGATACATATGAGATCAATTCTGCCTAATTTTGCAAGGGCAATGTTACTATAATTTTCATGCAAAGACCAGCTGCATAAAGGAAGATCAATCAAAGACATGTATACTAGGTAATCTGTGAATCAGATCTTACTTTCAATCTCAATTGAAGCTGCGAGTCTGCGCCCGCGCACTCGATCAATCAAACGCGCGCAGCATCCGCCAATTAGCTCGATAGCATCGCAATTACTATCATGATCAGCTGGTTTTACTATCGCATCAGTCTTTGATAGTAAGGTAGCGATGGTTTACAGAGGAATGCATCGGTCTTCTTTTTAGTGAGTGGGTTTTTAAGTCGAATAACGAATCGATGAACCCAGGTGTCAGAGTTTCAAACCGCCTAGTAGCACAGCTATTAGACCTCTGTCATGGTTTGAGTAACTATCACTATTAAAAACAGCGACCGGGACCGACGGCTTCACGTGCCCTCCTTTTTATTTTCGGACAATCAGCCTGCAGTGTCCTAACCAAACTGGAGAAAACCTTAAAATGTGATAATTTGACAAATGGTAACTTTGTGTTCTTAATAGCATCCAGTATTTTAGACCCATTTCATATTTGACCTTTCAGGCTCTTACCTAATCTTCCATGTAATTGTTAACTCCGATCAGACATTATTGTCACTGGCTTTTGGATACATTACATTCGATAACGCACAATCTTCTCGATTCCATCTTGATTCCTGCGAAAGTGATCAGCTGATTGACAATCGGCACACCTAGAGGTACTTGCGGTACTTATGCCAGTAAATGCCGAGTAATCCATATTGATAGAGAAGTGAGAGTTTCACTTATGACGTTTAGCAGACGAATATTAGGTAATTATGGTTGGTACAGACTTTGTTAGCCTTTTTTTTTATTAGAAATGGGTTTGCTTTCGACTCTAGACATTAGGTCAGGGATGACCGTGACGGAATCGACGATGGAGCGAGCTCACCCAAAAGATGCAAAATTATGACACTGGCAATCTCACGTACCGGCGGAACACAGCATGCTGTTTGGTGCTGGACTCCGGTGAGAAGGTGGTCGCGAGTCAGGCGGCCCCTTCCGGAGCCTGCCACCGCTTAGTAGGGATCGTTCAGCCGGACTTATTCACAGGCAAGCCTGTGTTGCCGTTCCCCGGGATGGACCACTAGGAGATATATCCCATCCCACCCCAAAATGATGCATAAAATTAGACTTAAATTGTAGTCTATGAAAACGCTTGGTGGGGCTCATGATAAGTGATAGCCAAAAGTGTTAGTTTAGCGGTTGGTGATGGTAATGAATCAGAAATTCAATCATAAAAAAGCACTATCACACTTATAGCCCCCACTAGGATTCCCTGTATCAGGGTGCCATGGAATTACACAGAAACAACCATAAAGAACACCCAGACCCAGAAACAGACATTTAAATTCATTGAAATGTCTGCCCCGGCCGGGAGCGAACCCCGGACCCACTGCGTAACAGGCAGATACACTGCCAACTAGGCTGTGCCGTCCATCACTAGAACTATAACTCTAAACCTTCCCTATAGCTCCTACAATAAAAACTGATCCCTACAGAAAAAATATCTTTTGTTAAAGGATACGACGAATTCATATAAATCATCGTTAGGCCTTTTCATCTTGACAGATGATTCAAGCAACACGAATGATAAAATCTAAAATACGAGAAGACAAGTGTTTGGTAACTTTCCATTGCATTTCCTTAACTTTCTGGTGTGATTCCTAGAAATCTCTGCAGCGTTGATTCAATTCAATGGAGATTAAATTTGCAGATTTCCTGATTTGTTCTGTGTTTTAGCTTTTAACTTCCTCAAAAAAAAATTACATTATAAATGATCTTTTATATTAAATTGTTTAAAGTTGGTTTTATTTACACTTTTTATTCCATACTGGACTGGGAGCGAAAGAAAAACATAAAATGCAGCTGCATTTTGTCCCGCGCATGCTGTAAAAACCAGCTAAGCGATCCGAGGGTTTTAGTAAATTGCAATTTAGGCGATGGGCTAACAACCTGACACTTCAGCAATATACTTACAAATCTATCTTCAATAACCATCAAAACTTTGTCAGACGTGGCGGAACGACATTTGTTTAGGTCGTTTTCGCTCTGTCTATCCCATTAGGGATAAAGGCGTGATTATATGTATGTATGTACCTCTGCTTCCTGTTCATATTGTTAAAGACACAGACTGAACTCTATGTTTAGGTTCCCTCGTATGCATTGCGTATATTTTTTATCTTATCAAAGTGTTTATATTGTCTGTTATTATCATCACTGTATCTTGATTGACTAGCGTGTTCTTCACTATCATTGTTATCATCATCAGCCATATCATCATCAAAATAGATGAACCTAATCTTCTGGGAAAATAAGATAGGGAAGCAGATTCCTTAACTTGAAAGTATATGTATAAAATTTTAAGAAATTTTAGGTTTGAAGTTTGACAAAACATGCATCAGACCAAACTGATAAATATCTCTAAATATTTACAATTGTACATACGTGAATTTTAAATAAATCATTATTCTATCTGTAATCATTTCTTGTTTATTAAAATATATATATACGTAAAATAAATAAATAAATGATCTAACATACCTATGCAATAGGTAAATCAATTTCTTTACAACGTTCCTTCATAAATTACTAGTCATAATAATTCATAATCATAGATGGAGAAGATGAATAAATTTAATAAGCTGTGTGAAGATCTTAATCGATAAACCATAATAGATTTTCTTCTTCATCTCTTATCGAGTGGATTCTCGAGTCGATATACCCGATGAAACCTGGTGTCAGAGTTTTCAAACTAGCTAGTAACACAGCTATTTAGGCCTCTGATATGGGTTGAATAACGACCACTAGCACAGCTATTTAGGCCTCTGACATGGTTTGAATAACGACCACTATCAAAGATAGCGACTGGGACCGAAGGCTCAACGTGCTCTCCGAAGCTCAGAATCCTCTTTCTTTTCAAACAACCAGGTGATTCAGCATGCAATGTCCTAACCAAACTGGGGAAAACCTCACAAAGTGATAAATTGACAAATATCATCTTTGTGTTCCCCCCCTGGGAATCGAACAGGACCTCCAGATCGTAAACATCGGTTTACCACTCTGACCACTAGACCACGGAGGCAGTTAGATTATAGATTTTGCATGTATTGAAATGAATGTTGACATTACAAACACGTGATTAGCACTTTTTACAGTGAACGACACAAACAGTCATAAAACAACATCCGCTTTTACTAATGTAAATGTTGATGAAAGCAGGAAATGTTGAGCTACTTACACTTAAATCATTGTCACTGTTTGGGTTTACTGCTTTTACTAATAGTATTGCAGTTAATAGTCCATGCTGGACTGGGTGCGAGTGAAAACATAGAATGTGCCAGCTGCATTTCCTCCCGGGCATGCTGTAAAAACTAGCTAAGGGATCCGAGGGATTCAGTATATTGTAATTTAGGCGAGGGGCTGACAACCTGTCACTACAGCAATATACCTACAGATCTATCTTGGATGACCCTCTAAACTTAGTCAGACGTGGCGGGACGACCTTTGTTTAGGTCGTTTACGCTCTGCCTACCCCATTAGGGATAAAGGCGTTATTATATGTATGCATGTAGTAAATAAAAAAGAAAGTGATCAATCACATAGAAGTTATATTTAACCTGTTTTTTTTTTCTTTGCAGGTCAGTATCACACCTGATTGGAATTCAAACGAGCATTGATATAACGCAGTCTTTGCGGTAAGTGTTGATTGTCTGTGGCTATTTATTCCATTTATCGTGACGAGAAAACTAATACTGTATACCGGACAGCGTCCCGCAAACTGATAAGGTTGCTCAGTCAACGATAATAAACAACATTCACGAGGAGATGCCTAAAACAATATACTTTCCAAGGAAAAGGAATAAAAAAAATACCTGAAATTATTTCCTGGTGATCAGTTTCGTTGACTGAGTAACCCCTATCAGTTTGTTACATTACTTATAAAATATGAAATCGATAGGGTGCCACTTGGGTCAGACAACTTGGCTTGTGTTGGGAACTAATTTCTTTTTGTTTTCTTTGCGATTTTTATCAGTTTCAGTGACCGAGCAACCCATTCTAGTTTTCGGGATACCCTGACAATTCACCCTTCTGTTAGGTCGGATATTCCATCCCAAGTAAGACAAGCCAGTTTATATCGCTGTTTTTTTTATTTAACTTTATGCACAATATACGTAATAGTACATGGGCGGACTTTACGCCAAAGTCATTATCTACCAGTCTACCTTACTTTTGCTGTTGTGTAGATCTCTTAAAAAGTCAATGAATCATTCTCCAAATCGGAATAACGGTTTATGCACAATATATAGTACTTGGGCGGACGTAACGCCAAGGCACAGGTATCTACCAGTCTACCTTACGTTTGCTGTTGTGTAGATCTCTTAAAAAAGTCAATGAATTATTCTCCAAATCGGAATCAGACAGGCTTACTATCAAGCAAGCCTGCTTGATAGGCGTGCCAACAAAACATGCAATGCGGGTAAAGATCAAGGCCAGATTGGTAATGCTACGGTTTAGTAGATCAAGAATAATACGTTGACTAACAAGGAAACCGAATCGATTTGAAAAGAATCAAATCTGTGTCATAATCATAATTTTGAGATTGACCTTATGATAGAGAAATAATTAAATTAAGTTTACTTTGTTCAAAGATAATAATATTATCTTGTTTTTATTATTGGGGAATTTTGTTTGCACTCTTATTTTTTAATTATGTAACAGGATGCTGGTTGTTGATTTCTTATTTCTAGTATTTCATGACGTATCAATGATTTACGAGAAATTGAGTGACACTCTACAACCTATACTTTTCCCTGATGATGAATTAAATCAAGGGTACCCGTTTCCTGGCAACATTTTGAACAATGACCGATTGAGCAGTTTTTCCCAAGGGTAAAAAAATAAGATAGATGCAAACATTTCGTCCCCGAATCACACCACTCAGAGTTCAAGATGATTTCCGAAAGCTAAACATTTATAAGAAAATTCAAAAAAATATAGAATGCCGAAACCCAAAAATAGGACAACTTCACCCAACACAACAAACCACGCTCCTGCAAGTTGCACATCCACTTTCGTCGACGCACGCGCAGCCGCCGCGCCATGCGCCTGCGCCACTCTCAGTCACCTGTCGCTGCTCGAACGAAGCGCGCGATATCAAACCAACCGCTCACGAAACTCACGCGCGCCTAAACGATCCACTCGACGTGATTGGGTCGATGCTAGACGCGAACTTCCAAATTCAAAATTTTGATTTTTACATTTGATTTGAAAAAGTTTCGGCCAAAGTGGGACACAGTGTGTGTGCTTGTGTTGTTTCTTCTTGTGGATTTTTGGGATTGTGCGATTTTGAAAATTTGTTTATGAGGGTATAGTATAAATTGATGCAAATTTCTTTAAAATTTTTTAGGAAGCTATTTTATTTATTAGATATGTTTTTTCTTTCGGTTCAGCATGGTAGATTTCAGACTTCTTCTAAAATACTACGATCGTGATAATTATGATAATGATAAATTAGGTCTGACTAACATTCCTATATTATATACAAAACATGCTGGCACTCTTACGCACCATAAAATACAAAGGAACCTCTATTTGAAAAAAGATCTGCAATTCTCCGGCAAATTGCAAACTATTCAGCACACAAATACCCCATAATTCCTAAGCACACCATTTAAACCTACCTTCATCTAGATTCTAGCTGTTATACAATAAGCCCTGGTAACCAGCAGTTAGCCGTGATCTGATCTATTGTAACGTTATAATTGGCATTTCTTGTCATCAACTATCTGACTGTGCTCATCGTCGGTATTGTCTCTGATTCCTTTGTCACTATAATTACGTACCTTGCTAGTTTGATCGAAACTCACAGAATTGTCCAGTTGCTTCTCTTCTCTGGGATCAATCTGATCTTTATTTCAGGGATCAGTAGACGAATACGAGTGTCGGTGTTTTGCAATTTAAACAAAAACTGACAACCAATAATTTATCACGTTATTTTTTTAAATGACTCGCAAACCTTATCAGACGTGTTGGAATCGCCATATGATGCCGTTGAAGCTCTGCTTACCCCGTAAGGGATACAAGCGTGACTATATGTTTTATATCTTCAATTACCTGGGTGTGCTCATCGGTATTGTCTCTTAACTCTTTGTCAACGTTGTTACACGTTTTATGATGTAGTTGTGTAAGTACTTCTATGTAGGTGCAATCTAAATATTTTCAGACGTCTTGTTTGTTTTATCTGCTATCTTATCTGCTTTTTATTTTAATTATTCAGTTTGTTGTTGTTCGTTTGCACCTTCTTTTATGTTTCTAATAGTACTATCTATTCTAGTTAGTAAATTACTATTCAGTTCGATTTAGGCCTATGATTCTTGACCTTTTCGCTTTTCTTTTCAAGATATATCTCTCTTTTTAATTATATTCTGTATTTTAATTTTTCTATTCATGCTGACCTCCAAACTTCAATTTGAAGAAGGCACCCCATGATGATGATGAAAAAGTAATTCATCTGTAAATTTCAATGAAGTAATTTCTTGAACAATGCATAAATGTTTGAGCCTAGCAACAACTTAATAGTTATTTAGACGCAAACTACATAAAAAGTGAAGTAAGAACAGCTGTCTAAGAACATAGCTTGAAGCTTGTTCAGCGTATGGAACGCTAACCATAACCTATATGATTGCAACACCCTTCTTGCACTGTTCTTCACGGAGTAATGCCTCAAAATTATTAGCTTAAATAGTAATGAGGCAGTGGCGTCGCTAATTATTGGAAGTCGATTATTATGACTTACTATTGGCTGCCACCGTGGTCTAGTTGTTAGAGCCATGGGCTTACGATCCGGAGGTCCTGGGTTGAATTCCCAGGGGGGGGACAAAGTTGATATTTGTCAATTTATCTCTTTGTAAGGTTTTCCCATTATGATTAGGGCATTGCAGGCTGAATCACCTGATAGTCCGAAAAGAAAAAAAACGATTCCGTGCTTCGGATGGCACGTTAAGCCGTCGGTCCCGGTCGCTATTTTTGATAGTGGTAGTTACTCAAACCATGTCAGAGGCCTAATAGCTGTGCTACGAGGCGGTTTGAAAACTCTGACATCAGGGTTAATCGGGTCGTTCGACTCGAGAATCCACTTGCTAAGAAGAAGATTGACACGGAAAGAAGAAAAATAAGTAATTAAGAATTTAGTATGTTAAATAGTTTTTCGAAATATTACATACATAAACATAATCAAGCCTTCATCCCTAATGGGGTAGGCAAAGCGTAAAGGACCTAAATAAAGGTCGTTCCGCGACTTCTGACAAAGTTTTGAGGGTTATTTAAGATAGATTTGTAGGTATATTGCTGTAGTGACAGGTTGTCAGCCCATCGCCAAAATTGCAATATATACAGAAACCCTCGTTGGTTTTTACAACAAGCCTGGGAGGAAATGCAGCTGGCACATTCAATGTTTTTTTCTCTTTCCCAGAAGTCTAATAATGTCACAAATTAAGCTTAGAACACCAGGTGGATAGATTTAAAATACCAGGTGTAAGGTACAGCATCCCGCAGCGAAACTGATGTGGGCTGATAATTGTCTGATCGAGATGAACATTTTGTATGAAAAAGCCTTTCTTTTTCACTTCCTGAATAAACAAATCCTGCTGATAGTTGTTCAGTGTCGTTGACTGAGCAAACCCTATTAGTTTACGGGACGCTGTCCCTTACACCTGGTATGTTACAAAAAGGTTAAATATTTTTCTGCAAGCTGGATGATGCACAGGTGGTGCTTCTAGTATTACGGGCATCGACAGGTTACGTTGACTGACACTATCAGGTGCCCCGTTTTTTGCTTAAAAAATGGTGGCATATCGTAAAACCAGAAAGATCTGGTTATTTATATGTGTTAACACAGGTGTTCTTGTTCTTAGCGAGTGGATTCTTGAGTCTAACGACCCGATGAACCCTGGTGTCAGAGTTTTGAAACCGCCTAGTAGCATAGCTATTAGGCCTCTGACATGGTTTTGAGTAATGACCACTATCAAAGACAGACCGGGACCGACAGCTTAACGTGCCCTCTGAAGCATGGAATCCGTTTTCTTTTCAGAAAATCAGGTGATTCAGCCTGCAATGTCCAACCCAAACTGGGGAAAACCTCACAAAGTGGTAAATTGACAAATATCAACTTTTGTGTTTCCGCCTGGTGATCGAACCCAGGACCATATGGATAGTAAGGCTATTGCTCTCACCACTAGACCACGGATACAGTTAAACACATGTGTTAGTATTTGACTCGGTAGTAAGTGACTATTTTTGAATATTCTAAGATATGATATTTTATCACCATAGAAGGTAACGAAACATTCTACCTTTCTATGTGCCGTTTACTCAATAAACATTGTTAACTTATCATAAATAACACGTAAATCATGTTCACGATTCTTCACTTAAAACATTCAGAGCTATTTACTTTGCCCTATTGTTTTGCAAATTGCAATGTTGCAGTAAGCAAGATCTAGGCTTCAAATTGCATATGAACTATTGCAAAAGGAATTTTGATGGATCCCATGTGAAGATCTCGAGTCATTTAGCAAGTTTCTAATTTGGGATTGGAAAACAGGTAAATTTGAAATCTAAGCTTGGGATTTAGATCAAGTTGCTTTAGAGCAACTTGATGATTACTTTTTGCATTTAACATACATACATATAGTCCGTAATGGATTAGGCAGAGCGTAAGCGACCTAAACAAAAGGTCGTTCCGCCACGTCTGACAAAGTTTTGAGGGTTATTTAAGATAGATTTGTAGGTATATTGCTGTGACAGGTTTTCAGCCCATCGCCTAAATTGCAATATATTGTAACCCTCGGACCCTTAGCTGGTTTTTACCAGCTAAGGGTCAGGGCAGCTGGCACATTCACAGTTTTTCTCACATTCTTATTTGTGTACTTTGTATTTTTGTATTCCATATTTTACCATCAGGAATGTTTTCTAGAAACTAGGTAAGCAGAGAACCATGGCGTGCCTTCCGCGTCGCCTTTCTGTTGATAATGACCTCCATACGACAGGTTTCACAAATAGGGCTCATAGTTCCACAGCTACTAGAGAAACTTGTTGTTTGATCGATAATTGCTCGTATGATAAGTCTTTTTTTTAATGGCTTCACATCTCGTGATTTGAGACATATTTTGACAATGACGACGTATACACGATATCGACACAAAAGAAGATTGTACGGTACAAAAAAATGTAAAGTGTGAAATGTTAAGTCTATGGAATGATAGGTTTTTAATATATAGGTTATAATGTTTAACTGCCTCAGTGGTCTAGTGGTCAGAGCCATGCTTACGATCCGGGGTCCTGGTTTCCATTCCTTGGGGAGCAACACAAAGTTGCTATTTGTCAATTTATCACTTTGTGACGTTTTCCCCATTTTCATCATCATTTAATTTGATGATTTGTTTCTGCATTTTCGTCACCGTTCAATTCTATCACCTCCCTTCACATCTTCACCATAATCATCAGTTGTATAATCATCATCCGATACATAAACCACACCGGCTGACAGGTCTAGTAGTTATGATAGATAATTACACTTCACACCGAGTGAAAGTGATCCGAACAACATCACAACTATCTATCTATTACCAGTAGGAAGTTCTTGTACAGTCATACACCATCTATCTATACATACATACATATAATCACGCCTTTATCCCTATTGGGGTAGGCAGAGCGTAAACTACCTAAACAAAGGTCGTTCCGCCACGGCTGGCAAAGTTTTGAGGGTTATTTAAGATAGATTTCCTAATCCAACTCGCCTAAATTACAACATTCCGAAACTCTCTGATCCCTTAGCTGGTTTATGCCCAGTAGGAAATGCAGCTGGTTCATTCTATGTTTTTCCTTCGCTCCCAGGCCAACATGGAAGAAATATATCTATTTTATACTAAAATCAACCTTACTGATATAGGTTGTTGGACAAAGTGAGTCTGTTATGGGTGGTAGACTGTAAGTTTTAAATTGTTTACATCATGCTGTTGGATAAGAATAGTAATCGATATGATCGAACCGGTAATGTAAATGCATATTGTTAATACAATTGGGAATTCGGTACGTGAAAGGGAAATTATTATAGATTTTGAAAGTCAGTATAATATTCCTCCCACGGATTTTCGGTGATGGCGACCAATCTTCTAGAGAACGGCTAACTGCGCTGGACTAGCTTTTAGTGCCCAAGTGTTTGCCCAAATGTTACTTAGGATAAATATAGATTTCTAATGGTGAAAGAATTTTTAAAATCGGACCAGTTGTTTTGAAATTTACACGTTTCGTTACTACACGTAACATACATACACACACGCAAAAATACAAATCTTTACTTTTTATAATATTATTATTATTTTTATAGTATAGATGAAACAGCAAAGCTCGCGGTGGTACACAAAGTAATTTGTCTCGTTTAGATCAAACAGATTAGGCCATTTTGATGTCCTGCCTTCTCCGTAAAGGAATAGATGTGTGACTTTATTGACACTTGATCTATAGCCAGCTTTGACCCTAACAAACAAGTGGTTACTGTGCTCAATAATGCTCACTCAATTATTATGTTTGACATGACAAGGCTTCCTAACAGAAAAGAATAAATATTCAATCAATCAAATAACAAACTTGAACTAAACGTTTGATTGTAAAATCCGCAGAAAAATAACAATTTCAAGGTGTTATTAATTACCTAAAGGCTAAACAACGCAGTATTGTTCCAATATAATTAAGGCATATTGAAATTTAAATGAAGAAACTGCAAATTAAAAAAAAGCAGCCATTTAAGCATTTTACAAAAGTGTGTCTGTGACTGATACTGAAGAAAAGCGAAACTGAATCTTTGAAAACTAAAAACAAATAATATAGAAATTCTATTTACTACGGAGAGGCTATTTTCAATAGTGGTCATAATGAAGAGTAGATAGGTATGCATTCCAGACAACGAAAAACTATCTCTGAAGAACGTAGGACGAAATTAAGATAATATGTAACAAGAATTCAAGTAACTTTGGATGAATGAATTCACTAGGAATCAGCTGATCTTTTTGTAAGTCAAAGTTACGGAAAAATACATACTATATTGACTTACTAAATTATCTTTCTTGTTATTATCAAAAATATCTTCATAAAAAACTAGATATACGTAGAAAGTATTATCTAAATAGACATCTCCAATTACAACAACCTATGAACCATTAAAAATCGGTTACAAAAACCATACCGTATCATTGTGTCGGTCGGAGAGCAATTTTACGCTTCTATTCTACGCTAGTGTTTCCAAATTGTAAATACTTCTTTGATATCGATATTTTGATCGTAGATGTTATCGATTATATCTATAGAGATATCTTACTTACTTACTTCGCTGGCTCAGCAACCTTAAGTGGATCTTAGAGATATCCATGATGCGATATTATCCAAGAAGAAATTCCATCCATAGAAACCGTTTCCTAGATGTTGATAGTATTATTCAAATATCAGAGACGAAACTGTCTTTAGTTAGTCTTGAAAAAAAAAACTAATGAGAATATTATTGGAAAATAATTCAATAGTTTGTTATGTATTCTATAATTCTTTACAAATTATTGAATTTTTTTTCTAGATGTTTATTATAAGTATACAATGTTGAAAACAATGCGACGGTAGCAAATTCCCTATTCACAGTTATTTCTATTTATTATTGTATAAAGATTATTTATTACACTGACCAATATCGATAGTCGATTATTTGGCAACGCTATTCAACTCAACACTCACAATATCTCTATTGTACACTTGTTATTGCTTTCTCCACCGAAATTGTATGCATTGTGCGGCTTTACCAAAATTGTATGAGTTGCAATTTCCTTGTATTTGCATACTTTCCAACCTGATGTCTGTATTGTGCTGTCTGATATTGATAGGCTATCGGTTTCATAAGAGAAATTCTTGATAAGACCACTTAAGTTTGTTATATTTTTTATCCTTTCAGTATTTATATAGAATCTAGATAAAAACATGAAATTAACTTGCTGTTTTCTTCCTAAATATATTTTAAAAGATAATAAGACAGATACTTGTAATAATAAATTTGTGTATAAGTCACTACTTAACAGAAGGTTAAATCTTATCTGACTGCAATAAATACTACATATTGACACACAATCAAATTACTATGGAGAATGAAAAAGCTCGCTGTATCTCGAAAACATCTGCAACTATCACAAGATAATTTACTTCCATTAGAAAACATTTGGCTTTTGATCTTACTTTCATCACTCCAAATTTACCAAAATTTTCTCTCAAGCAGGATGTAAACATAATTAAGATTCATCACTTGGCCTACCGTTTCGCAACACTTAAAATTCAACTATTGTTTATGCAAAATATTATCTAAATGGGTTTATTCGATTAACACTTTCGGTTTCTATCTCCGATTTTATAGTTAATAGAATTAGCATATGTATTGGTAGAATTATATCTTTAAGGGAAAACGAATCTAAAATTTGCGATGAATTTGGAAGCGAAATCGATGTAGAGAAATGATGACATATTATAGCTAGTAATTTATTAAAAAATAATGGTTTCGTAGGTCATCAACCGATAAAATCGGTAAATAATCTCTGAATGTTGGTGCGAATCCTAAAATGGGACGGACGGAGATTTATAGTGAGACAGGATATAGGAAATCGTAAATAATATTGTTAAATTGCAAAACATCCCAGTTAGTTATGTAAATTTAGTAAATTAGATTTCAAATAACTAGCAATAAAATTCGATTAGAAACTGGAAGGTTTCAATGATTTTGGCAAGATATTACATGCTTTCAGCTTTAACATAATAAATATCACTATAGTTAGGTCGAACTGTTAACTAGGCCTTATTTTTAATTAAAATGTCGAAGTCAGATAACGATCTATACGTCTGAGTGAATTTTGTTATAGTATGCAATTTACTATGTTTTTGTTGGGTAACAAGCCCTGTTGCATTACTATTTCTAATTATAAATTGGTTAGTTATTTGATTTTTATCGTTGTTTATTGTAAACCTACTTTTTTTATTTACCTGTATGGACGGTTAATCTGATTGTTTGATTAATTTGGAAATAGATTTCTTGCTATCAAGGTCAGAAATTTAAAAAGTGTAAAAAGTTAGGCAATACTCACATATAATATCACTCCCAAAGTGTGTTACAAGATAACTTTCCTTTCAATTTCCTATCAGCCATTTCATATACCCCATTTTTACACGATTTTCTTTTTAACCTACAAATAATAATTTGCGATCTCATGCTACTAAAAGAAAGATAAATTTCTTTCATTATATCTCATTTAAAACAGTGATTGCACATACTAGATTAATTTACAAAACCGATTCCAGTTTAGCGTCAGTCAGTTTGTCAGTCAGCAAGTCGCTCAACATTTTCAAATCAGGTTATACTCACTGTATTATTCAGAATAATCCAAGTGAAGTAGATCATCATTACGTGCGTGTTGCATTGTTTTTTCATGGTTAGTTTTTTGGCCGATATTGTGACAAGGCCAGAAGAGGGCAATGTTCTTTTTATTTACTTTAGTATTGAGTTCGTTATCTACCATGCTGGATTCGGTTAGTGTTTCATTCTAGTTTTATTATTTTTATTAATTACGATATACGTGAACTTTCCTTTTAGTAACAAATATAATAAAATTGAAGTGGTTAAATGTAATGAATTAAAAAAAAATGGCTTTTTGTTTAGAGATTTTGTTTTTGGAAACTCTTATACGTAGAGTGTAAGTTGAGTTCCTAATTTGTGAAGTCAGATAATAATGTATATTAAATAACCAACAACAAATCGATAATTGTAATAACAAGTAGCAAATTTTAATTTATATTATTTTTTCCACAAGAAGAAATGACTCAAAATGATTAACCAGAAATAAAAAGACAGTAACAAGTGCAAGATGTCTATCGTGTGAGTGATATAATGTGACGAACAGAGAATCGAACCCACTACAATGTGCAGCAAGGAGCAAATCGACCACATCCTCGGGAAGATCAACATGGTGAGCTTTTTATTCATTTTGTTTTTAATTATCTATATGTTTGTTTATCTATTTCAATCGCATGGTTCGACCATGCTGGCGATATTGATTATTTTTATTTTACGTATACATACATACATATAATCACGCCTTTTTCCTTAATAATTTAGGCAGAGCGTAAACGACCTATACAAAGATCGATGCGCCACGTCTGACAAAGTTTTGAGGGTTATTAAAGATAGATTTGTAGGAATATTGCTGTAGTGACAGGTTATCAGCCCATCGCCTAAATTACAATATAATGAAATACTCAGATCGCTAAGCTGGTTTTTACAGCATGCCCTGGAGGAAATGCACCTGACACATTCTATGTTTTTCCCTTGCTCCCAGGCCAGCATGAAAGAATGTAATAATAATATTGTCTAAGCATTATATGTAGTAATATGCACTATCCCACTTTCTGCTTGTACAATTTCTATACCCATATGGTTGCCTGGTAGAAATTGCTGCTTTAGCAATAAGGCCGCCTATACTGTAGTTTCACGTTTGTTCCTTTTTAATTCTGTTGTATGTGTTTCTTTGTGCAATAAAGAATTTCGTATTGAATCGTAATAATCTAAAAGTGACTATCAGGTTTCAAGTTTCATCAAAATCAATCTAGCAGTTCATCCTCACTTTTGAGAAGTAAAAGAAACAGTTTCTTCCATGCTGGCCTGGGAGTGAGAGAAAAACGTAGAATGTGCCAGCTGCATTTCCTCCCGGGCATGCTGTAAAAACCAGCTAAGGGATTTGAGGGTTTCAGTATATTGTATTATAGGCGATGGGCTGACAACCTGTCACTACAGCATTATACCTACAAATCTATCTTAAATGACCCTCAAAACTTTGTCAGACGTGGCGGAGCGACCTTTGTTTAGGTCGTTTACGCTCTGCCTACCTCATTAGGGATAAAGGCGTGATTATATGTATGTATGTATGTAAAAGAAACAGTAAAACAAAATGTTGTTGTCAAGTAAAAGCGTGATATAAAACCAGCCGATATGTTGCAGACATTAAAATTCTACGATCTTTCATTATTAGCGGTGTAATTGTCTGAGTCTTGGACTCTCGATCCAAAAGGCCTAGGTTCCTTAGGCTCAGACTGCTAAACCACCTAAGCATCTAAAACTGAAAGTCATAGGTCTTAGAAAATCTGTCTATGGATGTGACAATACAGACTCCATGTTTGCGTTTGGCGCGCTTTTCCCTGTCAGATCTGCGTGTCATGGTGCGCGCGCGCATGACCGGCTGGCTTTGACCTTTACTTTCTCCGGCTATTCTAGCCGAACTGCTTTGCAAAATTCATGGCTATACTGAGTGTTGTATACAAGTGTCTCCTCATGCTTGTCACATAGACTTCTTTTCCTCACGCTATACCCTCTGATCTACAATGCGTGATACCATCCATACCATGCCTACAATGCCTAGTTGCTATTCAACTAAATGCTTTCAGTCAATATTCCTAATGCATATATACATTACTAGCGACCCGTCCCGGCTTTGCACGGAAATCATCAGTGTTTCTCTACGATATTATGCATGTATTATACATATAAACCTTCATCTTAAATCACTCTATCCATTAAAAGAAACCGCATGAAAATCTGTTGCGTAGTTTTAAAGATCTAAGCATAAATAGGGATATAGGGACAGAGAAAGCGACTTTGTTTTATACTATGTAGTGATACATACATAAAACCCATGCTGGGCTGGGAGCAGGAGAAAAACATTGAATGTGCCAACTGCATTTCCTCCCGAGCATGCTGTAAAAACCAGCTAAGGGATCCGAGGGTTTCAGTATATTGCGATTTAGGCGATGGTTTGACAATCTGTTCTACAGCAATATACCTACAAATCTATCTTAAATATAACCCTCAAAACTTTGTCAGACGAGGCGGAATGACCTTTTGTTTTGGTCGTTTACGCTCTGCCTACCTTATTAGTGATAAAAGCTTGATTATATGTGTGTACGTAAATACATAAAATCACGTCTTTATCCCTTACGGGGTAGGCAGAGCCTAAAACGCCTCGTAAAGGCTAATCCCTTTTGCTAACTTCTACAGCATACCTGGGAGCAAGGGCAGCTGGAACATTTTTCTATCTCTCCCAGTCCAGCATGGAAGATGATTCCTAGTGCGTAGAGCAAAATAATGGAACTTACTATCTGCATTGTTTTTCTGATTGAATAAGTACATACATACATACATAAAATCACGCCTTTATCCCTTACGGGGTAGGCAGAGCGTAAAACGCCTCCTAAAAGGCGCTTTCGCCACGTCTGACATAAATTGAGGGCAATTTTAGATTGTAATGTGTATTGCTGTAGTGATAGGTTGTCAGCCTATCGCCTAAATTACAATACACTGTAACCCTCGAATCCCTTTTGCTGACTTCTACAGCATGCCCGGGAGGAAGGGCAGCTGGAACATTCTATGTTTTTCTTTCTCTCCCAGTCCAGTATGGAAGATAGTCCAGTATGGAAGATAAGATAAGAAGATTGAATAAGTAGAACCCTAATATTTCGTCAACGTCGTAGGGTCAAGAGTCAAATTAAGAATCTTTATTTCCAGGTGCGTTTTACGTGATTTTGATTACATTATCGTTGAAATGTTTATGATAATGGATCTGTTGTACACATCTATCGGGTGTAAGGGACAGCGTCCCGCTAACTGATTGGGGAACCAGGAAATTATTTCAGAAGATGAAAAAAAGCCTTTCCATACAAAATGACTACCTCAATCTATCAATTTGTACGGAAAACTAAACTTATTTTTCACTTCCTGAAAAAAAAAACCTGCTGATAGTAGTTCAGTTTCGTTGACTAAGCAACCCCTATCAGTTTGCGGGACGGTGTCCCTTACACCCCGTATAAGCAGGACGATTAGTCTCGTGTGCCTTTTTGACGTTCAGGACCAAAGGTTATTTTGACCACTGTTTGTTAAGACCATTGCCTGTTTTGACCAGTTTCTAAACAGACTACTTCCTAATGGGTCCATTTCCTGTTTTAACCACTTCCTATTTTGACCACCCTCAGTACAATGTGTAGTAAAACTAACTGCCTCCGTGGTCTAGTGGCTAGTGCCATGGACTCCCGATCCGGAGGTCCTGGGTTCGGTTCCCAGGGGGGAAACACAATGTTGATATTTGATAATTTATCACTTTGTGAATTTTTCCTCAGTTTGGTTAGGACATTGCAGGCTGAATCACAAGATGGTCCGAAAAGAAAATGATTTTCGTGCTTCGGAGGGCACGTTAAGCCGTCGGTCCCGGTCGCTGTCTTTGATAGTGTTCGTTACTCAAACCATATCAGAGGCCTGATAGTGGTGCTACTAGGCGGTTTAAAAACTCTGACACCAGGGTTCATCGGGTCCATGGACTCAATATCTAAGAGAGTATATGTACTACTCTTCACAACTTAATGCTGAGTCAGTCCTTTTCTCCGGGCAGCAGTACAGTTTAAATTCATTTAATTATTACTTTTGCAATGTGTATTTTTTACTCCCATGCTGGTGTGGGATCAAGAGAAAAACATAGAATGTGCCAGCTGCATTTCCTCCCGGGCATGCCGTAAAATCCAGCTAAGGGATCCGAGGGTTTCAGTATATTGTAATTTAGGCGATGGGCTGACAACCTGTCACTATAGCAATATACCTAGAATTCTATCTTAAATAACCCTCAAAACTTTGTCAGACGTGGCGGGTCGACCTTTGTTTTTGTCGTTTGCGCTCTGCCTACCCCATTGGAGATAAAGGCGTGATTATATGTATGTATGTATGTATTTTTGTAAACTTTCACTGTTTCCTGGGAATAAAGCTATAAAGCTAGTCTATTCAATACCCACATGACAGAAGAAGAAGGTCTATTTCTTCTTTTGACCCTGTATTAGACATTTACGTTTGTTTGTATTACTATATAGCCGTCACCACGACGAGCCATAAGCCATTCAGGATTTCTGCTAAGGTCATTCTTTAGTTTTCTCTGACATCAAAACGGTTGTATGGTTGTTAATGGGTTTTAATTAAGATCGTTTGTTTAATGAGGTGTTTGTTTACTGTTTTTTGATGGATCATGCATTAGCATAAAGTATGAGGTTTTACAATTCAAGTCATGGCTTAACCACATACATACATATAATCACGCCTGTATGCCTAATGGGGTAGACAGAGCGTAAACGACCTAAACAAAGGTCGCTCCGCTACGTCTGGCAGTTTTGGGAGTAATTTATGACAGATTTGTAGGTATATTGCCATAGTGACAGGTTGTCAGCCTATCGCCTAAATTGCAATATACAGAAACCCTTGGATCCCTTAGCTGTTTTTTTCAGCATGCCCGGGAGGAAATGCAGCTGGCACATTCTATGTTTTTCTCTCGCTCCAAGTCTAGCATGGAAGTATTGAAGCTTGACCACACCCGTAGCTAAAACAATGCAAATATACCGGGTGTAAGGGACAGCGTCCCGCAAACTGATAGGGGTTGCTCAGTCAACGACACTGAACAACTATCAGCTGGAGTTCTTTTCAGGAAGTGAAAAAAAAATATAGCTTTTTCATACAAATTTTCTGATCGAGGTGAACATTTCGTATGGAAAAGACATTTTTTTTTCTGTTTCTTAAAGAATTTCCTTGTGGAAGTTGTTTAGTGTCGAAGACTGAGCAAATCCTCTCAGTTTGACGCAGCTGGACGCTGTCCTTTACACCTGGTATAAGAAAATATTCTTGATAATCATAACATTTTGTCATGGTGCAACGATTTTCAGGGTTCGGTACACAAAACGGGAAAACTTCAATTTCATAATTTATTCTGCAATCATATGGCAGGTACACAGTTGTTACATAAATAAATAAGTTAGTCTCTCATATGAACCCGGGTGAGGGTGCTGCATATTATATACAATTATATACAATTTTCTAATTAAATTTTAAAATAATTACTAATTACGTAAACGATACAAACGTGATTTTATGTAAGAGTAGGTAGACAATATACCTATAAATCTATCTTACATAACCCTCAAAACTTTGTCAGATGTAGCGGAACGACCTATGTTTAGGCCGTTTACGCTCAGCCTACCCCATTAAGGATAGAGGCGTGATTATATGTATGTATGCAATAAAACATTATTTTGTCTTATAACTTTTATAGTATATTGCCTTAAGCAACGTTATCTTGATGAATGTCCTGACATTATCTTATGAAACTCATACAATATTTCATGTTAATATTGCCGCGAGATATTTTGAGCCGAAATTTCGTTTTGAATAGTGCCTCTAGGATATTGTGGGTGTTTTTATTATATGAAAACTAATAATAATAATGATAATTTTATTTGTTAATTATAGTTATTTTATAAATTCGTCATTGTAGGTCGCATGTACCCTCGATTTTTTTACGTAATTTAATCACATAGTATAATACATCCGCCAAATGGATTTTGGAAAGGAAAGAAATTATGGGCGTTTTTCAAAGACGTTTTTGCAGTGCTGCGTATTCGGTTCGTATCCAATTCGTTTTCGATTTGGCCTTCCTAGTAAATGTATGAAAGCTTGTGCACCCATCAATATTCGTTGTATATGTATTTTTGACGGATACAAATTGGATACATACGAACCGAATACGGAGCAATGCAAGAACACCCTGTTACTTTTATGACAGTTTGCCTTAGCGAGTATATTCTCGAGTCGAAAGACCCGATGAACCTTGGTGTCAGAGTTTAAACCGCTTAGTAGCACAGCTATTTAGGTCTCTGACATGGTTTGAGTAACGACCACTATCAAAGACAGCGACCGGGACCGACGGCTAAACGTGCCCTCCGAAGCACGGAATCCTCTTTCTTTTCGGAAAATTTGGTGATTCAGCCTGGAATGTCATAACCAAACTAGAGAAAACCTCACAAAGTGATAAATTAACAAATATCAACTTTGTGTTCCCCACCTGGGAATCGAACCTAGGACCACTGGATCGTAAGCCCATGGCTCTGACCACTGAGGAAGTTAGTAACAAGTCATCTGATTGTTCCCACTGTTCAGAAGCATATTTATTTTATTTTATTTATATATATAGTTTAATCACATCTAGTCCAGAAATAAAACATAGGTACTTGTAATGTTTTGTGAATTATTTTATAATCAACAGTTAACTTCTGGGGGCTCGTGGGATAGATTGGAATGATGTTGATATAAATAAAATAATTGAAACAAAACAAAAGTACTAACTTGTTTATCTCGGAGGTGAGAATCTGAACTTGCGACTGAATGTTCCCATGGTTTGTGAAAATAAGTAGGTGTAATTTGAAATAACCAGAAGATCTTTTTAATTATTTGTACATACATACATAGAATCACGCCTTTATCCCTAATGCGGTAGGCAGAGCGTAAACGACCTAAACAAAGGTCGTTCCGCCACGTCTGACAAAGTTTTGAGGGTCATTAAAGATAGATTACAAAATTTGAATCTGGTTAAGGAAACGTTTGTTTTCTATGTTACCGCACTAGTGTTATATATAATCATAACTGCGTGCAATTAATGAATTTCGTAAAGGAATAAATTTTTAGCAAGTCTTTCGCATTCATTTTATTGGTAGTGTTATCTAATATAGTTAGCTACCTATCTATATTTACATCATAGACGTAGGTGTTTACATCTATAGAAGGTTGCATAAAGGTCCGCGTGATCTTTACAAATGACTGAACAAGACTATAATGTAGATTGTATTATGGTCTTGTCTTGTTCATTATATTGTATTGATATTATGTGGAAGTATTGCTTCTTCATGCGTATCTTTGCCACGTGCGTTTACACCTAATTTAATTATGGTCGTAAGTATTTATTAATTCTCTTCCATGCTGGCCTGGGAGCGAGAGAAAAAACATTAAATATGCCAGCTGTATTTCCTCCCGGAAATGCTGTAAAAACACGCTAAGGGATCTGAGGAGTTCTGTATATTGTAATTTAGGCGATGGACTGACAAACTGTCACTACAGCAATATACCTACGTATAAATCTATCTTAAACAACCCTCAAAACTTGTCAGACGTGATTGAACAACCTTTATTTGGGTAGTTGACGCTCTGCCTACCCCATCAGGGATGCAGGCGTGATAGTATGTATGGACGTATTAAATCAGCCAGGTGTAACAGTGGCCAGGCTTCTAGTTTTACCACGTGCTATGCTATCAGGCGCAGCGTAACGCGCCGCACTCGTGCGCAACATTGCGTGCGCTCTCGATTGTCGCATTGCAGCCATTTGCAGCGCAAATGTTACCGCCATTCTTCCATGTTGGAGTGCGAGCCCGAGAAAAAGATAGAATGTACCAGCTGCATTTACTCCCGGGCAGTTTAGGGATCCGAGGGTTTCAGTATATTGCAATTTAGGCGATGGGTTGACAAACTGTTACTACAGCAATAGACAAATCCATCTCAAATAACCCTCGAAACTTGTCAAACGTGACTGAACAACCTTTATTTGGGTAGTTGACGCTCTGTCTACCCCATTTGGGATAAAGGCGTGATTATATATATGTATGTTACCGCTTCACGTGCACACTGTTGTTGAAGCATTTCCTGTTTGTCTGTCTTTGTCTTTTCCTCCCGGGCATGATGTAGAAGTCAGCAAAGGGATTCGAGTGTTACAGAGTATTGTAATTTAGGCGATGGGCTGACAACCTGTCACTACAGCAATACACATTACAATCTAAAATTTGCCTTAAATTTTTGTCAGACGTGGCGAAAGCGCCTTTTTGGAGGCGTTTTACGCTCCCGTTTTATGTATGTATGTCAATTTATCACTTTGTGACGTTTTCCCCAGTTTGGTCAGGACATTGCAGGCTGAATCACCTGATTGTCCGAAAAGCAAAAGGATTCCGTGCTTCGGAGGGCATGCTAAGCCGTCGGTCCCGGTCGCTGTAGGCCTAGTGTACTACTAGGTGGTTTCAAAATTCTGACACCAGGGTTCATCGGTTCGTTGGTAGACTGGAAAACCCACTCGCTAAGACGAGTTTGTGTCAAAGATGCTGTAAGGTTCAGGTTAGCTCTTGCCTTATTACTGCGTGAAGCCGAGTCTCAATCGCATAAAAAAACACGATACATAACCCTGCGGGGCAGAGAGGGGAAGGATTTCCCTCCCCCTCTCTGCCCCGCGGGGGTATGTATCGTGTTTTGTTTGAGAACAGTAGTCATGGCTTAAGACTTTGTATATTCGCTTACACACTTCATCATTCTAGATTGATATTGTATAAAATCACCGTACAGATGTGGCCTTTTTTGATTGTTCACTTGCGTGATAAGATTTAGTATTTTGGTTTGAATGTCTTCTAGGTTCCGACTCTTTAAAAAACTGTATATGGTGTAAGGGACAGCGTCCGAGGTTGCTCAGTCAACAAAACTGGCCAACTTTAACCGGGAAATTGTTTCAGAAGACGAAAAAAAAAATACCATCCCATACAAAGTGACCACCTTGATCAGATAATTTGTATGGAAAACCAAATTTTTATTTCCACTTTCTGAAAAAAAATCTGCTGATAGGTGTTCAATTTCGTTGACTGAGCTACCCCTATCAGTTTGCGGGACGTTGTCCCTTACACCCTTCCTTTAAAAAACTGTACTGTATAGATATATACGTAAATATCGGTAACAAGTAACTAACAAATATTGGATTAAATATAAATAAAATGTAACCAAATACCACTACCGGTGACATTGGCACTAGCCACCTATAATTGCAGATTTCCGTGCTTTTACATACATTTACTTCTAAATGTATGTAATTGTGTATCACTGTACTACCTTATTAAATGAATGTATTTACCCAAGTGTCCGTACACAACTTGGCAATGTTAACGGAACATTAGAAATATTAGAACTCTTTACAGCTAAAACCAACTCGACTCTAATCTCATTAAAATACCGTAAAATTCGGTTCGAATTAATATAAAAGGTTAGGTAATGATTACACGTTAATTCATGGTCAAGAGTAATATGAAGTAAACCTTTGTTTAATTTAGCTCAAAGCATACATTATAGTTCAAACTGAATTGATTGATAGATTGATTGGGTGGCAGTTATGTGGGCATTATTATGATATTCGGTAAGGTCTGTTCTTTGTAGGTTTTGGTTTAACCAATTTTTACTTTGACTCTTAGAGGTCAAGAACCTAATTTTAAGATTTTTATTTATGTGGTATATGGTAGAGATATAGAACAACCTGTCCCAAGAAGTCTACCTTTGTCGAAACCCGAAAAAATAAATACCCTATCCTATGGCGAATCAATGAGGTGATTTTCAATTTAGTATGAAAGCTTGGGATATTTATAATTTTGAAATATATGTTCTACTAACTAGCATATAAATTCGTTTTATATATAAAAACACGTTTTTTTTTTTTTTTTTTTTTTTAATTTATTTTATCATATAAAAGTTGTACATTGATATTATAAATATATTCTCCCAAACTTCGTAAAAGTTTAACGGGAAACGTCCACTGTTATATTTAATCGTACTTTTAATCTCACTGCAAAATAAATCGTTCCACTAATAGTGCCGGCGTGTGTACCTATTTGTTTTTGTTGTAGTTTTACATTACAAGTGCTCGGTATGTCCGCGTTGTATAACTGTGATTGATGTGAGTAAGTGAATGCTCCAGTTAACTTTAACTGGAGGTTAGCACTTCCGAAAGATATCGGAAGTTAGCGAGTTTAGAGTTTGATTGTAAGGCTGTTTTTGCTTGAAGTGCTGCTGTAATTTTGGTTTATGAAATCAACCTAATTTTAGGAAAGTAACACAGTACCTTTCTTGGTTGGTTTTTATTCTTGGTTTCTTAGCCCAAAATCTGGGTTGATTTTCCTAAATCGCAATCCAAATTGGATATGACCTAAGCATTCGCATACCGGACCTACACGAAATTTAGACTGTGCACTTTTTTTTATAAATTGGTAGTTTAATTTTTTTTATATGACATATTTTTATAGTTTTTTTTCTATAGTTACATAATCATCTGATCTGGTCCTATGAGCGTTTAAAGGCGTTTCGAATGAATTTCCCCCAAGGATCAGTAATTTCTTTAGGCTCGCCACAATGTTGAAACAATGAACTAAGCCTGAAATAGTATTTCAATTTTTAAAGCCTGTGTTTCGTTAAGCAACTCAGTGTTGTCAGCGCAGGCGCAGTGTTGCAACATGAAAATAATTAGATTTAATTATGCAGTCGACGCGTACGTTTAATTTGTGCAACTTTGTGAAGTGTTCACACTTGCATTGACATAGTGTTTGCTTTCATTGTGGTAAATAATTGTAATTTAAGATGGTAATTTAGTAGAAGAATTATCATGATAGTGAAGCTATGCAAACGACGGCCCGCACAGCCTGGTTGGCAGTATACCTGCCTGCCACGCAGTGGTTCCCGGGTTCGATTCCCAGCCGGGGCAGACATTTGAATGAAAAAATTAAATGTCTGTTTCTTAGTCTTAGTGTTCTTTGTGGTTGTTTCTTTGTATGTCCATGGCTCCCCGATACAGGGAATCCTAGTGACTATGAGTGTGATCTTGTTTTTTTTTTATGACTGAATAATGTGGTAAATGAATTTTGTGGGTACTATGTAAACGTATAACTTAAAAACACCAAGGTCATTCAAATCTTCATTCTACACCCATATAATCTTGTATATACCTGCAAATCTATCTTAAATAACCCTTAATACTTTGTCTGACGTGGCGGAACGACCTTTGTTTAGGTCGTTTACGCTCTACTTACCCCTTTAGGGATAAAGGCGTGATGTATGTATGTACAATCTTGTTTTTTAGAAGATTAACAATTCTTCCATGCTGGACTAGGAACTAGAGAAAAATATAGAATCTGCCAGCTGCATTTCCTCCCAAGCATGCTGTAGAAACGAGGTAAGGGATCCGAAGGTTTCTGTATATTTCAATTTAGGCGATGGGCTGACAACCTGTCACTACATCAATATACCTACAAATCGATCGTTTGTTTAGATTGTTTACGGTCTGCCTACCCTATTAGGGATAAAGGCGTGATCATATGTACGTATTAGGTATTGCTAACCACTCACAGTAATGCAAAACAATAAGATTTGTAAGATTCCGTATCATCCATCAATCTGCATTTCTAACGCAGCATTGTTTGTGTTTATGTTTGTTTATACTTTCTTGTGTTTCTTTGTTTAGCTGTTGCCACATTCTTGGCATACGGAATCGTATTGATATTTCATGTTTTATTTATTTGCAATACTTTTCAATATACAATGCCTATTATGATGTCAATTTAGAATTTATTGAATTGAAGTCGCACAATACTGTAATAGTCATTAAAATTAGTAGCCAAAGTGACACAATTTGAATACACAATTTGATTTCATGAAAATAAATTATGGATATAATGATATCATCATGCAGTAAAAACATAGCATGTGCCAGCTGCATTTTGTCCCAGAAATGCTGTAAAAACCAGCTAAGGGAGCCGAGGGTTTCTGTAGATATATTTCAATTTAGGCGATGGGCTGACAACCATACAAATCTATCTTAAATAACCCTCAAAACTTGGTCGGACGTGGCGCAACGACCTTTATCTATCATTCTACACCCATACAATCTTGTTTTTTAGAAGATTAACAATTCTTCATGCTGGACTGGGAGCGTGAGAAGAACATAGAATGAGCCAGCTGCATTTCCTCCCGAGCATGCTGTAAAAACGAGCTAAGGGATCCGAAGGTATAGTGCAATTTAGGCGATGGGCTGACAACCTGTCACTACATCAATATACCTACAAATCGATCGATTGTTTAGATTGTTTACGCACTGCCTATCCCATTAGGGATCATCATCATAGGCCTTTACGTCTAGACGATTGTCTGATGATTGTCAGACGATTTAAACAGAGACTGGGAAACATCTCTTCTGATGGCTGTATAAGCCAATAAAGGTGTGATTATTATGTATGTATATACTATCATATATTCTGTGGCACTGCCTCTTACCACAAATATATGTAAGTACTACCCTCTCACATTACATACATACATATAATCACGCCTTTATCCCTAATGGGGTAGGCAGAGCGTTAACGACATATACGAAGGTTGTTTCGCCACGTCTGACAACATTTTGAGGGTTATTTAAGATAGATTTGTACGTATATTGCTATAGTGACAGGTTGTCAGCCCATCGCCTAAATTGCAATATACTGAAACCCTCGGATCCCTTAGCTGGTTTTTACAGCATGCCTGGGAGGAAATGCAGCTGGCACATTCTATGTTTTTCTTTCGCTCCCAGTCCAGCATGGAAGATCACATTACACCCTGTATAATATCCATTGTTTATTTATTTCAATCATGCTTCGTTGTTTGATGCTTATCTTTGTACAACTTCTGGCAACCTTCACTGACACAAGATAAGGAAAGAAATGTACATAAATCGTGTTTTGTATTCAACATCGATCGATTTCTTGATGTTTTATTATCCTTATTTGACGTAAGAAGTAAATTTACAATGTCTTTTTTGCATTTTTACTTGGAAATCTAAGGAATATGTAATACCCGGACTCATTCTATGATTTACATTATAAATTTGCTATACGACTTTTATGAAACCCTTGGTGGTGCTATTGTGAGTCGATATTATACATACATACATATAATCACGCCTTTATCCCTAATGGGATAGGCAGAGCGTAAACGACCTAAATAAAGGTCGTTCCGCCACGTCTGACACAGTTTTGAGGGTGATTTAAGGTAGATTTGTAGGTATATTGCTGTAGTGACAGGTTGTCAGCCCATCGCCTGAATTACAAAATTCTGAAACCAAAGGATCCCTTAGCTGGTTCTTACAGCATGCCCGGGGGATAAGCAGCTGGC
Organism: Scrobipalpa costella; assembly: GCA_949820665.1. Taxonomy (NCBI): domain Eukaryota; kingdom Metazoa; phylum Arthropoda; class Insecta; order Lepidoptera; family Gelechiidae; genus Scrobipalpa; species Scrobipalpa costella. Next base: position 880,325 of record OX463311.1, read on the forward strand.
ACTTTCCATGTTTTTCTGTCACTTAAAGCATTTTAAAGGCGTATTGCAGCTTAGAGTCTATATCACACGGGTATAAACTAAAATGTGAATAAGAAAAATAATAGCCTACACTTAGTGTGACAATAACAATATAGCAGACTCAAGACTATTGTTACATAACGTTTTCATTAAAGTAAATACCAGTTTAATGACTAAACTGTATGTAACGCGCATTTCTTTGTGAAATTTCGCCGGTTTTGGCAAAAAGCCGTCCCACGGTCGCTTGCGCCGAGCGTGCGAAATGAATGCGTTTGCGCATGGTGTGAGGTGTTGAGATGTTATGGTTAGGCGATGACAGCTGTGACAAATGTCTCGTTATTGATACGACAGAGCGCCTGTTCTACTTGGCAAGTTTTTAAAAAGACCTACCATACCGGGGGTAAGGGACAGCGCAAACTGATATGCGTTGCTCAGACAACGAAACTGCACAAGTTTCACGATGAAATTCCTTCAAAGGTTAAAAAATAAAATTGACCTTCCCATACAAAATGACCAACTTGATCAGACAATTGGTATGGAAAGCAAATTTTTCTTTTTCATTTCCTGAAAAATAAAACATAAACTTTATGATTGTTGTTCAGTTTCGTTCACTGAGTAACCCCTATCAGTTTGCGGGATGCTGTCCCTTACACCCCGTATAGTAGAGCTAAAGATCTTGTCCTATGAACCCTACTCTATGGTAGATATTTTTAGATACTTGTCAGGGTATACCTATTGAAGTTCTGTTTCGAGACTATCGAGTGTAGTCACTTTTATTTTCCATACACTTGTAGAGATTTTATTAGAAACGCTATAAATATCGTCTATGTAAACCCAAAATCATTGAAAATAAATAACATTTCTTTTCTCTGACAAAACATAGCAAGTTGCTTGGCGCCAGACTGATGGTCAAGCCAGGCAGTTCTCACTTTTAGCTTTCTTTCTTCCCATGTAATGTAAATATTATTAAATGCACAATAAACCGCAAGTACCTTTTGCATTGAGGTGTGAAACTATGAGTACCACTTGACCTTTCTGAAGATATCAGGTTTACGAGTATTGTCTAGAAATCTTGAGAAACTAAGCTGTGAACGATGGAAATTTTATGTTTATAACTTGGTTATTTTATTTTGTTGCGTCTTTTGATGAATCACCGGAGATTTTTCACAAATTGATTGTAAATCATTTTAGTTTGAAATGCGTTTGCTCTTGAGGTTAGTAGGTTAAAAACGCCTAGATAGACAGAGTCGTAAATTAAAAAAATATATATAAATGAGTTTGCTCTTGACTCTAGATCAGGGATGACCGTGACAGAGTCGACGATGGAGCAAGCTCTCTCAGCAGATGCCTGTTATGGCAATGGCAATCTCACGCACCGATGGAACACAGCAAGCTGTTTGGCGCGGACCTCCGGTGAGAGGGTGGTTGCGAGCTTGCGGAGACGACTACCGCTTCGTTAGGATCGTTCAGCCGGACTTATTCACAGGAGAGCCTGCGTTGCCGTTTCCCGGGGTGGACCACTAGGAGGTAGATCCCATGCCACCCCAAACGAGACGATGAAGAAAGCTTACTCAATATAGATATCTGTTCACTTATTCTTTACATAGGTTTAGTTTTTTCATAATTCATCAGAAATTATTTGTCGTGCTTACTGATTGACTATTTGAAATTTATTCAGACTAAAAAATAAGCATAGTAATTTTGTTCTATCAATCGAATATTTATCTCTTTGCATCTTAATTCCATAGTCCAAAATAAAGAGTGTAGTAAAAATGCTCTAATTAAGTAGATCCGCTTTTTTAAAAGCCTTCATCCAGATCTATACCAAACATTTGTTTACATGTCAGAACGGAATCGAACCTACACGTCTCCGTTACGCAATTATCGAGGTCAGTGCACCAACGTAACATTTGCAGACGCACTTCCGGCTTGTATTTGTATCGTTTATTGGCCTAGTGTTGTCTAATTATCGATATGTTGACCTCAAAGGGAAAAGGTTAATGATAACTCTATCCAGATTTATCTTTGTCGATGTACCATAGGCTGACGATTGTAAACATTGTTCTAAGTTGATGAAGATATTGAAAATTCGAATTAATGTTTTTTAAACCGACCTACAATTTGAATTTTATATTAAAATGACACTCAATAGGAGATTCCATCTTTTCCCGCGGAGAATTTTTAATTTCTTCCTTCACATATTTACTCAAAAAGAGTTTTAATTTCCTTCAAAATCTAAAACAATTCCTGCAATGATTGCTTATGTTTTCACGGTGTTGTCGATATTAAAACATTTCCTTGTTTTTTCTGTCGGCGAATAAGCAAGTTAATACTGAATAACAGCATCGATGTGTTGATTGATACATACATACTCTCGCACCTGTATTCCTAATGGGGTAGGCAGAGCGTTAACGTACCAAATAAAGGTCGTTTCGCCACGTCTGATAAGTTTTGACGGTTGTTTAAGATAGATCTGTATATTCTAGTAGTGACAGGTTGACAGCCCATCGCATAACTAACAGTACGCTAAAACCCTCGAATCCCTTAACTGGTTTTTACAGCATGCCCGGGAGGAGATGCAGCCGGCATTCTATGTTTTTCATAGTTAACATGTAAGCTCGATTGATACTATCGACAAACCCGCTTTAAATTCATTGGGCAGCACTATCACACGTAGTCATCGATAGTGCTGTCCAGGCGGATGCGCTTTGACAGAAGTAGACCGTAGATCACGCACATCATTTCAATCAGCGATAATGGATTGAGCTGGTCCTTTTCATTACATGATTTTTGTATGTAATGAGTCGGTATTGTTTTGGTTTTGTTAATGAACGAAATGTTATTTAACAATAGTTACATCCGCTTTATAATATTATTAATTACTATAGGTGTTATGAAATAGGGACAAATTAAGAAAAGTAATGCAAGGTAGCCTAGCTTGAACTTTTTCTACAATATTCAAAACCAAAACGTATTTTCGCTCTAAAATATGGAGACTATCAATATATCGGGTGTTCAGTTTCGTTGACTGAGCAACCCCTATCAGTTTGAGGGACACTGTCTCTTACTCTTCGTATTATTTTATAGAGGTTTGGTTGTTTTGGGAGAGGTTTGGGCTTTAACCTGCCATTATCGCCCTTTGCACTTTTGCAGGTGGACAGTAAATCTGTGATTGGTTTATGCACGCCGCCGTAGAAGTTGGGTTCATTCGTAGCTTCCCTAAATCAATATTCCGTCCTGACATTGATTGTACCCCTTAAGCCTCGTTTGAATTCCACTCCTTGAGTCTCAAGCGGCCAACCTAGGGTTTGATTTCGGAGTTTACCTTCTCCTAGATAAGTTGCAAACTAATGCTATTCAGGCCTATCTCCCCGAATGTCTGGCTTTATATTGAGCCAGTGAATCCCTCAGTCGCCTCTTACGACCCAGCGGAAATCACATGGGGTGGTCCTATGCTATGCCCAGAACCCCTGGGCTAGAGGTTTGAAGTGTCTGGTCGTTATAATTTTAATTTCATTTCACTTACTGTTTTCCATATTTGTATTTAATTTTATGTTTGGTTTGTTGATTTATTTCTTTGGCCTAGTCTCGGATTTATGTTCTAACAGTTACACGATTTTGCCAGAAACTGTGTATTTTAATGTTTGCATTGTAAATAAAATTTTAGTGGTTATAAAACTTGTGTTCGTCATTTATTTCTTTTTGTTTTATGTAAGTTAAATGTGACCGTTTTCCTTGAATACATTTTTCCCTGGCTTATTTGATGTCAATAACTAAAAACTCGTCATTCTTACTAGACTGGAAATTATTAATACTATAAAGCATGTATGTACCAGTTGCTTTACTTTCTAGACTGGGCATACTGTTAAACCCAGTAAAGATGAAGTAAAGTATTTCGCAATTAATAAAGATATGATAAATAATTCTGTTCCAATATTAGTAGGTGACCCTTACAATTTTAATCCGTGATTTGTAAACTGTATGTAATGCACCATTGTTCAAATTGCAGTTTTTATTCTCAGTCGTAACTTTGTTGCTTCTGAGCAAAGCCCATAAAAATATTTACATTTATGAAGCAAGATGAAATATCATCTGAATTTACCAAGTTTTATACGCCTTGACGCGCATGAAATAAATTAACAGCCGTGAGAAAATACTTGGTTTCTTTATTATAGAGTTCACTGCACTCTTCGTAAACAACGCATGCATTTATTAGCAGAATCTGTAAGTTGTAGTTTTTACGTTTATTGTTGACAAGTAAAACTACATGTTTGTTGTAAACGAATCCTCCCGCTGGTCGATTGTGATGTGAATAATTCAACGATTCTCCGAAGCAGTTTACTTTCAATGCGTATACGCATTGAATTACAACCTCACTACTTGCGGACTTGAGGACTACTTTTTTTTTGTTGGCAGCCTGAGGCTTTCCGAGTTCCTTTTTCGAAATTTATGTGCTCAATAAAGATTACGTGAGAACTGCCCAAACAACAACAACCTGGTACTTTTTGACATACATACATACATATCATCAATACATACATATCATCACGCCTTTATCCCTAATGCGGTAGGCAGAGCGTAAATGACCTAAACAAAGGTCGATTCACCACGTCTGACAAAGTTTTGAGGGTTATTAAGGATAGCTTTGTAGGTAGATTGCTGTAGGGGCAGGTTGTCAGCCCATCGCCTAAATTTCAATGTACTGAAACCCTCGGATCCATTAGGATAATAGGGCTAATTATAGCTGGTTTTTACAGCATGCCTGGGATGAAAGCAGCTGGCACATTCTATGTTTTTCTCTCGCTCCTAGGCCAGAACTAAGAACTACTTACTTATAACTTACTTATTGACGTACTTCCAAAATAAGTCCATCAGCTTGTTTAAGAAAAATCGTTGAGCCGGGTTTATGCATTTACTTTAGGTAAGACTGTGAAGTCAGTGTCCAGAGTAAAACGCTCAAAATCAATTTATGTATTAGTAGGTACGCGGTTTATACAGTATTAAAAAATTTGCTGACAAATTATAGGGTGTGAAAATTGGCCCTCCCATACAAAGGGTGTCAGCGGCTCGAATCAATTTGTATGGGACGTCAAATTTTTTCCGACCTATGTTCCTTGGGGAAAGATGTTCAGTTTCATGGGTAGAAACACACCCTAAATTATGGTCAGCAATTTTTTTTACTCCCTATACCGGATGTAAGGCACAGCGTACCGCAAACTTACAGGGGTTGCTCAGTCAACGAAACTGAACAACTTTCACCGGGAAATTCTTTCAGGAGATAAAAAAAATATCTTCCTATATAAATGACCACCTCGATGAGACAATTTGTACGGAAAACCAAATTTTCTTTTTCAATTCCTAAAAAAAGAAATCTGCTGATAGTTGTTTAGTTTCTTTGACTGAGCAACCCCTATCAGTTTGCGGGACGCTGTCCCTTTACCCTGTATTGCTTCACTATCAGTGCAATCAGTGCAACCTTCGCTCCACAAGAACCATTAGTAGGTACATCGAGAAGAAAAACTTAATGACTGAGGTCGTGATTATTGATTATCTATTTTGATTAGGTCCTTGACACCATCAGAACCAATATTCTCTTAGCTTTTTTGGTCATCATCATGTTAATATGGTCGGTAGCAAAAACTGCATAATTTACTGATGGCTAGCAATTTGTATGGAATTTTATATCTAATCTTCATGTTCTTCTTCTGTCGAGTGGGTATCGAGTCCATCGAACCCTAGTGTCAGAGTTTTTAAACCGCCTAGTAGCACAACCATCAGGCCTCTGACATGGTTTGAATAACGACCACTATCAAAGACAGCGACCGGGACCGACGGCTTAGCGTGCCCTCCGAAGCACGAAAATCTTTTTCTTTTCGGACATTCAGGTGATTCAGCCTGCAATGTCCTAACCAAACTAGGGAAAAAATCACAGTGATAAATTCTCAAATATCAACTTTGTGTTTTCCCGCCTGGGAATCGAACTCAAGACCTCCGGATCGGGAGCCCATGGCACTAGCCACTAGACCACGGAGGCAGTTAAATCTTCATGTTGAGAAATACATTGTAGCCCTCGTTGATGAAAGAAAATGAGGTATATTTGACGTTGCGTTTAGAATGTTCGCATAAATATAAGATAAGCTTCTTTTGGAAACTTATAACACCAGGGTACACTGATCGACTTAACTGCACATGAAAGAAGAAGTAGCAAAACAAATTTGGTATACCTACTGTAAATAAACATTACTGTTTAAACAAAATTACAATCCATGCTTTCACAAAACCACCCGAAACCAAAAATGTTTACCAAAAACCGTCAGAATGACAAATTGCACTCATGAATATCTCATCAACGAGTTGAGACTTCAGACCACTCAAGTGATACGTAACTCGAGTTAATGATTGATAAGTGGCTATCATCGCACTTGATTAACTGGTGCTCAAGTTATTGAATATTGACGACGGTTTTTTAAGGAGGCGATAAATTGTGCGCCCGTTGGCACTGCAATGCGGAATAAAGCTTTTGCTTATTGACGAAGTATAGGCACAGGTTTAACATCGACTGATGATGGTTTTCTTGATATTTTGCTTCAAGATAGTGAAAGATTTGGGAGTATACGAGTATTTTTGAGGATTTTTTGTCCTAAACATCCTCAAAAATACTCGCGATCCTCGAAAATCATAATGCTATTTTTATTTCATATAATATGAAATCAAAATAGCATTATTATTTTCATCTTTCATATTATATGAAATGTAAATAGCATTGTGAATGCTAAAATATGTAAAAAGTGAGGCGATATCACTGTATTGTCTTGAATTTCAATCTTAATTAAGACTGGTCAAGCCCTACGTAGTTTTTAAACCACATGGCTAGATGTCGCTAGCGTCGCTATGACGTGTACATAAGAAAGACTATGATCAATTCGTCACTCCCTCTATCGTTTCTGTAGCTCAGTTGGTAGAGTAATGGACCGGCATTCCAGAGACGCAGGTTCTAGAAAATAATTTATTACTTTCTTTCTTTCATATTATATGAAATATTCGAGTATGTAACTGAACAAGTTTCTTTCCCATATCTATTAAGAATTTAGTCGATTGATTCTTGGCAATGATTTATACCCACGATTGATGGCGCTCGTTGAAACATCATTGTATGGTGTTGTTATTATAAACTCACTTGTACTTGTTTCACAGTTTTAACGATTTACTTTCAAATCAGGATTAACCTCTCAACTTCTAGTTGACTTACGTGCATCAGTTTTGTTGTACAAGACTATAACACTAGTTCTTTCAATCAATCAGGCTGTACCTGTTCATTCAATCGATTACCGATCATCTGTTATATCATAGTGAACAACTATGATATAACAGATAGCAACTGATCCATTAATAACAGAGTGTATTCGTGAGGTCATGTCTATAAAACTAGGTATTATTTTTTATTTGATAACAAACTTTTATTTGCTAATGAGCATGAAAACATGACAAAAGTGGAGCATCAATGAGGCCATCAGTCAAAAGATGAAAGAATTGAATGATGGAGGATATAAGAATGTTTTTTTAAATGTAAAGGGTAAGCAAGTAAAGATAATGCCGAATATCCTAATGATGTTTAGTAAAATTTGCATGAAGGTGTTGTGCTGAAGTTACCCTACCCTACCCTTAGAAAAAAAAGGTGAAAGGAGAAGAGTATTTTAGTAACCCTTTGCAGCGGTATATTGTAATAGTTCTGATCACTAGAACACACAAGCGATTGTACAGTTTAAAAATAAAAATGACTCACAAAAGTTTGGGTCTTGGCGTTTTCAGATTTCCTGATACTAAAGGTTACAAGTTCACATCCTGGTCAAAGTAATATTGTCCTGTAGTCTTTTGTTTAAGAAACCTTGGGCTTCCAGATTGGGTGACATTAATGTTTATGATCATTTAAAACAAACTACAGATTTACAACCATTTACAACAGAGTCGGATAAATTATTGGTAGTTCTCAGGACATGCCGAATTATCCTCAGCTACCTAAAAGAAAAGTAAAAGAAATTTCTCCAAACAAATCCGCTTTGTTTCCTATTTGTTTTGAACATTCTGTGTGACACACAACTAAATGCACTAGCACTTTCACCTGGCGAGTCCTGGGGTCCTACGTGTCCCATGTGCCAATCGTGACCCAGTGACCCACTGGTGGGACCCAGGAAAGTAGCTGATCGATTCACTACGAGAGAGATTGTTTTGGTGTGTTAGTTACGGAAGTTGGAAGTAGAATTGTTTTGTTGTTTCTTCGCTACTAGTTTTAATTTACCATAGGAATTGTTGGAAGGAATAATTTTTATACTAGCCTTTCTCATTCATACTTTTATACTACGAAGATTTGTCTTCAAATATGCAGAAATTTACAAATTTTGTATCGGTAATTAAAAATATTCGGAAATAAATAAGTATTCATTGATTAAACGACAGTACCTACGGGTTTTGAGACTTGTGGAATTTGCAAAAGACAAAGCCTTTAATAACTTGAGGACCCAAAGTATGGCGAATTTGAGCAACATTAGTATTTCAAAGAAAACAACCTCAAAAGAGTTATCATAGTTTTGGATCAGGCAACAATGCGGCTCAAACCGCAAGTACCAAAGCGGTAAATGTCTGTTGAAAAGTTCAGCGCAACAATACATGCGCCGTCTGCGCAGGAGTGTTGAATGTTGCAACCTCGATGAAATACAGCTGGGCGTGCATGCGAGAAATAGCTGAGGGTTTGTAATTTGATATCTTTCTGAACTTGTCAAAGGTCAAGTTTAACAAAAAATATATGGTAATTGATCCTGATCGCAGTCTCTGATCGTGGTCGTTACATAAACCATGTCAGAGGCTTAGTGTCTGCGCAGGAGTGTTGAATGTTGCAACCTCGATGAAATGCAGCTGAGGGTGCATGCAAGAAATAGCTGAGGGTTTGTAATTGATACTTTTCAGAACTTGGGAATGTCAAATTCTAAAATAAAAATCAATATCAATGATCATGCTCGCTGTCTCTGATAGTTGGTCGTTGAACAAACCATGTCAGAGGCTAAGTGTCTGCGCAGGAGTGGTACAACTTCAACGAAATTCAGCTGGGCGTGCATGCGAGAAATAGCTGAGGGTTTGTAATTGATACCTTTCTGAACATTTTAAAGGTCAAGTTTTGAAGCTTAATAAGAATGTGTATTAATTTGACATCAGAGAAACCCCCCTATAATGTATCATGAATTCATGAGTGATGATAATGAATGATAATGAAGAAAATGAGGATGATACTATTTTAGAAGAATCAGTTAAAAATAATAATTAATCATTTAAGATCATCGGATCGCTCGTCTATTCGACAACCCATACAGCAGACCAACGTGAGCTTAACCTTAGGTTGATTCATGATTAAATTACAACGGCAGACTTACTTCCTAAAAAGAATAATGATGCCAAACAAAACGGTGATGTTATCATTAAAAGTGCATCAGATTACATAAGTCTGTCTGCAAAATGTCAGGAAAGAGTGCTTGTTTCCTCTAAAAGATAATTTTAGAGCAATTAGAAAGGTAATTGCAATTAGTTTATAAAGGGTCTTTTAGTAATACTAAATCTGAAACTTGTTCATTTTTTTGGATTTCTCAGAAATACAAACCATCAAACACTGTTTTATTAATTTTACTCAACAAATCTACGGAATTACTAGCTGATTTTAACAGGATCTCATCTAAAAAAGTTAAATATACATTATTGACCTGAAATGCATCTTTAACAAGTAGGTGAAACTTAATAAAAATATACAAACATAAGATATTAGCTCGTTTTGCATGTTTGAACACCATAGACGCAAAACAAAGGCCAGTGAACTACCAAGGACGCAAGATCCAGACAACGACCGCAGTGACGTAATATAACGGAACTAGTAGTAACGGACCGATGAGAGCGAATCTGTTCGCACTGACGTATGATAATAACACCTTAGTAGATGGAACTGATGCTTCTTAAGAGAAAGATTCAGTCTATGATCCTTCAAACAATAACCAGTGAACCATTGAGGATGCAAGATCCAACGAACGATAGGACTTAAAACTGTTTTATTACAAGAAAACAAAATATATGGTATTGTTACACCAAATCACCGGGATCCGATCTGAACTTTATCAAAAGAAAATTTTGTGTATTAACGAGACCAATGCAGACAACATTCTTATGCAGTCAAAATGTTAGAAGTTCCTAAAAATCATTTCTAAAAATCCTGTATTTGCAGGCGTATTTCGAAGTATCTTATTTATTAATCGCTAAACACTTTCGCATAGTTCCGTTTAAGACTTAAATTTTTATATTAATGGTTTTTAGAAAATCATTATTCTTACACTCATTCATCTTTAACCTGTCCACCCATTTCCTAACAGCATTTTTCCGAATCAGAAAAGAAATCTGCATCTAAATTACACGGCTTATCTAAACTAATGTTTCTTGTTCTATTCTCAGATCAACCAGTTTCCGATGTTCCGATCGCATTCGTTTAACATAAAAATGTCGAGATAAAACATAACACACATTTCCTCGTTGCGTCATAGAAGCGTCGGTGTGAAGAAAGGCGATAGTTTTCGCGTTTCTACTAACAATGAATGTATGTTTGTTTGTATTTAGATCGTCACTTGCGCTCTCGAGATCGCGGTGTTGCAGACGACATGTAAATTGTACGGCATTGAATAATATTTGGTTTTACAATGACAGAAGTATGTTATCTTTTCGTTGTTTTCCTTTTAGTAACATACATACATACATACATATATTCACGCCTGTATCCCTAATGGGGTAGGCAGAACGTAAACGACCTAAACAAAGGTGTCCCGCCACGTCTGACAAAGTTTTGAGGGTTATTTAAGATAGAATTCTAGGTATATTGCTGTAGTGACAGGTTGTCAGCCCATCGCCTAAATTACAATATACTGAAACCCTCAGATCCCTTAGCTGGATTTTACAGCATGCCCGGGAGGAAATGCAGCTGGCACATTCTATGTTTTTCTCTCGCTCCCAGACCAGCATGGAAGTACCTTTTAGTAACATTCATTTAGATCCGTTTGAATAGTGTCTGTTTTTGTATATCAAAGTTGTAGTATATCATCCAGCAGATCCTTCCACCCATAAACTTTACTATCAGAAAAGAAACTGAGTAGGAGTGTAAAAAATTTAAAAGTGACTACTACTGGTTTTAAAAGGTTTCACAATTACTTACTCAGCAGCTGAAAACCTACGCGAAAGTCATTCCCATAATAATCTTTGGCCTTTGGGGTCTCATGAATTCTAATCGTCATAAAATCCTACACAATCTCGTAATATTGTTAACGACATTTAAATTGCAGGATACCTCAAGGCGATCAAAATACTTCAATCTTTGATCTACATAATCTGTCAATTGACCTTTTCTAACAACTATTAAATAGTTTTGCATAACTTACGAACTGTAATTAAAATCACAAATTAATACACAGTTTAGACGAAGATCGTCTTTAGATTGCGAAGACTATTAAAATTACATAGATAAATCTAGGGCATGGTTGTTAAGACCATTTTTCGTAGTTTTTGGAGCTTGATTTATTCAATTGGTTAATTGCCTGGTTTCATAGCATGTCATTCAAAATATAATTGATATTCAACAACGAAATAAGGCTTGCATCACTTGCGACATGTGTTTACGTTGATGATTTTTGGCTTGCATAAGATGCAAATAATATCCTCTTTCTTGAAAATGGAAACTTATTCAGTACATTAAAATTAAGAAGAAGAATTTAGTAGTAACTTTAATATTTTCATCATAATCATCTCCTGTCTTTGAGCTAAGTTAATAAGTCAACTCAACATGTTCGTTATTTATCGATTCTTTATCAGCCTTTAAATCCCCATGAACAGCTATCGATAGTCAACCAATCATCGATATTTTTACAAGGCAAATTAAAATAGGTGCTGTTTACTTCTTCTAATTCTAGGGTCTGTCGTGCTTTACTATTTTCATCATTATCATATGTCTGGTCTAATCCCTACTTATTTAGGGACAATGCAACATGTGTATTTCCTTTATTCATCGTTTTCAGAATTAAGACGTGAAACTATTCAATTTGTAAGAGCAAATTAATAACTGTTTTATTTCTATTGTCTTCAGGGCCTGCCGTCGTGGGAGGGCGGCGTGGCGGCGGCGGAGGCTGCGCGTGCGCGCGTGGTCCGGTGGGCACGCGACGCGTGCGGTGCGTGCGAGTGCGAGCCGGAGCCCGAGCCGCCGCGCAAGAAGATGCCGCACGCGCTGCGCAGGCGCTACCTGCTCTGTCCCTGTCTACAGGTAACATACCATTGCAAAGACCAGTGTCATTGCTGAGTCATGAGACAATCTAGCGTGAGGCGGTGGTGGGAGCTCTGCCCTTGCCTACAGGTAAGGTTACACTATCGAAGGCAGGAAACTTTAAACTGTCTCCTTAAAAAAGCCCTCGGTTCATCCGTTCGTTGTTCGACTCGAAAACTCTTTAAGAATAAGAAGTAAGCCCTGGTCGGACTCCTGAGTCAATTACACACTGATCCTAAAATGTCTGTGGAATTCTTCAATCAGCTTGACCTGACTAGATGAGATTGATAAACAAAAGAATATGCTGCATACAATGAATCTAATAATTTGGCAGAGGTCGTTGGGCCATCTAAAACTAATCCGTTATTATTAAAATCATATATAATTAAATCTTCATTCCGCAGTTAGATGTCCTGAAAACGTTATTGCGATTTTGATTTTGAGCGCAACCCACTCGTTGCAACATTGTTTCCAAAACTTATACTAAGAATCCACTGCAGAAAATATTTTCTGTGTTGCTTTAACCAAACAAATCAAGTGTTGATGAAATCCAATATCTTGGGCCCGACCGCATTGATATTCTGAATTATTACGCGCTTTAATGTTATCTTGCCCTGATCTTATCTTATCATTTCTCTGTTTTGCCTTAAAGGCTTTATGGCGTTTAACTTATATATTTGATCCAATCTGAGATTTCTTCATCGCCCTTCATCTTAATTGCTTGGAATATAACTATTTTGATATCTGTAATTTTGATATCTTATCTATTATGTATCTATGTAGTTTATTAACAGCTGTAGTCGTTTATATATTCTTTTGATTAATTACTATTATAAGCTTACTTTATTTTCATGACGTTCAGATATTTCTTTTATTGATCATTATTTTAGTACTTCCATGCTGGCCTGGGAGCGAGAGAAAAACATAGAATGTGCCAGCTGCTTTTCCTCCCGGGCATGCTGTAAAAACCAGCTAAGGGATCCGAGGGCTTCAGCGTATTACAATTGAGGCGATGGGCTGACAACCCGTCACTACAGCAATATGCCTACAAATTTAAATTTCCCTCAAAACTTTGTCAGATGTGGCGGAACGACCTTTGTTTAGGTCGTTTACGCTCTGCCTACCCCATTAGGGATAAAGGCGTGATTATATGTATGTATGTATGATCATTATTTTTATTATTTCAAGATGATTTTTAACTATTTTGGAGTTGAGTCCAAATACCATTTTTCTTCTACGTTCTTATATATAATATCACATTTGCATATTATGCATAACTGCACTTTGACCTAGTGCAGTGGGTTTTTTTTTGCCAAAATTAACCTACCAGCTTCATTTATCTCGCACTGCGCTCTGACTAATGTTCTTAGCAAGGGTGGTAAATATGCCAAATACCCTCCAAGTGGAAGTAGAGACTATTGTGGCTGCCATAGTAAGTTCAGTAGTCCTATTTCTGAATCACTCGAATAACAATTCGCATACGAAAGAGTAACATTTACATGCCAAATAGCATGGAAATCGCATGTTACTGTTTTGAATGCGCATTTTGATTCGAGTGATTCAAAAACACGGCTCCTGGTACGATTTCAAATTTAATCCTACGTAACTATACTCTTCTTACATAAGTATCGTGTGTGGATATCGAATCAATCGACCCGATGAACCCTGGTGTCAGAGTTTTTAGTACGCCTAATAGCACAGCTAATAGGCCTCTGACATGGTTTGTGTATTGACCACTATCAAATACAGTAAACGCGACTTAACGTGCGCTCTGAAGCACGAAATCTTTTTCCTTCAGACAATCTGGTGATTCAGCCAGCGTTGCTCTCACCAAAATCTCACAAAAGTGATAAATTGACAAATATCAGCTTTGTGCTGTCACTACAGCAATAAACGTCACAAATCTATCGTAAAAAACCCTCAAAACTTGTCAGACGTGGCGGAACGACCTTCGTCTGGTCATTGACGGTCTGCCTACCCCATTAGGAATTTAGGTGTGATAGTATGTATGTAAGTATATGTTCGGATGCCCCCCTGGGAATCGAATCCAGGACCTCCGGTTTGGAGCCCATGGCTCTGACTCACATACTAGCATTAGCTAATACCGGGTGTAAGGGAAACTGATATTAAGTCAACGAAACTGAACAACTTACAACAGAAAATTCTTTCAGGAGATGAAAATAAAATTTGAACTTACCATACAAAATGACCTCGATCAGAAAATTTGTATAGAAAAGCATTTTTTTAATTTACATCCTGAAAAAAACATCCTGCTGGTAGTTGTTCAGTTTCGTTGACCGAGCAATCCCTATCAGTTTGCGGGCCGCTGTCCCGTACACCTAGCATTATAATTTTCTTTGCCTATACCACGAAGGCATTAGGCAGTTAAGCTATATACACTCACTCACATGTTTCACAAACCTGTATCAGTATCGCTAGCATCACACATACCGCGGCAGGCATCAGGTGTCCCAGTAACGTGAGCCGCGGTGTCTGGTGGCGTGGGTCGCGGGTTCGATTCTCGTGCCACTTTCACCGCCCACCAAGGGACTGGACTCGCCACATGACTATAATTCATAACATTCAACATAGTTTTGCAATTATATTTAGTTGCAGGAATTTTAATGCTTCCTTTAGCAAAGGGAAGCCTCGTTTGGGGCCAAGCAAAGATATGTTGGAAAACTTGAAAACAATATTGTGTTATTTATTGATTGCATACCGCCGCGCCGCCTGCTTATAAATGTTTTGAATGGTGTTCTGAAATTGATGTATTACATTGAACTAAGGTGTTGGTTGACTTATCTTAGTTATTTTCGTCATTCATCGTAGTTTTATCCCGTATCCTCAGGGACGGCTACCTAATCTAGGGGATTGGACAAGGGTTATTTTCGTAATTCAAAACTATAATTTAAATAGTGAAGACTTTCTATTAAAAACGATTTAAATGATTACAACTTATAACTTGATCTTCACCAATACAACTCTCATCATATCAAATTCAAAGCCATAAAATATATCAAAAGCACTTTAGTAGCGAATTAGTAAATCTCACTAGCAGTGTGAATAGCAAAAAGGAGATAAGAAATTGCAAATTTCACAGCGAATTTTCTTCGCACTTCCTGGCCTACGATAGTTTGCTACCTTTAATATATTCCTCTAGCTATGATGAGCCTCATTGTGTAGGCTTTATTCTATTTTTGAATAGGAGTGGCCTTGTAGGTTTATTTCTTCTAATTTGGTCGCTCTGATTTTGTTTTAATTTGGTGATGCATGTATGTCAAATTAAAACATGATATAAATTGTCTTATTCTAATCTAACATTGAACTTTCGGTAAAATCTTTCGTGAAATTAATCTTGCTCTGATATTGTTTTAATTTGGTGATGCATGTATGTCGAATTAAAACATAATATTCTAATCTAACATTGAACTTTCGGTAAAATCGTTCGTCTAATCTGTAAGATGCCTTTGTTTATTTCCTTTGGTTTTAGGGTTTTTAAAACACAGATACCAATAGGTATAGCAGCGGACACCAACCCGGATGGAAACTAGACGCTTATCATAATAAATTGCAAAAATCGTGGCGAAACTTCGCCTTTCCTGACCTGCGTCAATATCTGTCGATAATGTGTTTATGTGGATGATATCGTCGACTGACCCGACCTGCGAATCTGCAATGTAACGGAGAATTTCACTTTCCTTCAAAACTAGACGGTTATCATTAGAAATTTCACAAATTGGTGAAACTTTGTCACCTCTCCTTACTCTTATTGTTTCTCCTAACTGTAGTCCCATATTATTCTCATGTCAGCCCTCGTCATATTTTTTGCCAAATACTATCTGATTTAACTTACAAATCTTACTATCTGTTCTGTATTTTTTTTTTATTTAACAGTTTATTGTGTTCTTTGTCTGTCATGACCTGCGACAATTTCTGATGTCGTTAAGGTGTTGTTTGTGTGTTTATGTGGATGATGTCGTCGACACTGAGAAACGGAAAACGGCGCGATTTGTGGTTCTGCCGTGTAACATAACGGAGGATTTCACTTTTAAAATGTAAGTTTGATGGGATAGTTAAGAGATCAAGTCGCTCTCTATATCTTCTCTTATTTAGATTGGTTAAAACTTATTCTTTTTTCTGACTAAGGTCCTGACATGTGTCATTATCCGTCGATAATGTGTTTATGTGGATTATGTTCTTGACCGCCGCGCCCTGTGGTTTAGACCTGTCGTGTAACATAACGGAGGATTTCACTTTCCAAATTATTCTTAAAAAATGTAACGTTAACGAGCCGATGAAATCGAAAATACGTGTTAATGGGTTCCGCCTCTTAGATCATGTTTTATTTGAGGAAAGAATTAAAAGATCATCATTTCGCTAGCCTTATCCCGTATCTCACGGGGTCCGCTACTTAATCTAGGGGATTGAATGAGGAAACTGGTTTTAACACAGAGCGACTGCCATCTGACCTCCGCAACCCACAAGGGAAACCAGACCCAATCCTAGATTAGGTCAGAGTTTTCAAGCCGCCAATGCTTAGCACTGGCCTCTGATATGGCTACACGACCAATATCTACGGTATTAAATGATATTAACCGGGACTAACAGTTTAACGTGCCTCCCAAAGCACGGACTTCAAGAACATTCTTATTTTTTTATTTAGTTAGTGTGATGTAATTAGTGTGATATTTGTGGCCTCCAGGATATTTATCAGTCAGAACATAATAGTTATCTGAGTTACCAAATTCATCAGTATTTAATTAAATTTCATACATACATAGAATCACGTCTTCATCTCGAATGGGGTAGGCAGAGCGTAAACGACCGAAACAAAGGTCGTTCGCCACGTCTGACAAAGTTTTGAGGGTTATAAGATAGATTTGTAGGTTTATTGCTGTAGTGACAATTTATCAGCCCATCGCCTAAACTGCAATACACAGAAACCTTCGGATCCCTCAGCTGGTTTCTACAGCATGCCAGGAAGAAATGTACCTGGCACATTCTATGTTCTTCTCTCGATCCCAGGCCAGCATGGAACATAAAGTTTCCAAATTCATCAGCATTTAATTGAATTTCATATATTTTATATCTATTAAGTACGTTTATGTTTACTTAATTAATTTTACTGATTTTTAATTAGGTATTCAGAATAACTATGCGAACTAGTGGCCGTGAGATGTAACGCAATTACAACGAAGTAGCCAACTTGAATCATTACTTTATTATGAGATTGTTTATTTTGCTTCACTTATTTTACGCAGTGTGTCGTAATGTTAACGCGTCAAGTACTTCGTATTTTTTATAGGATGGCACCATTTTACGGCACTTTAAAAAATAAATAAAATTGAAAAGGGTTTGCTCTTGACTCTAGACACTAGGTAAGAGATGACCGTGACAGAGTCGACGATGGAGTGAGCTTGCCCAGAAGATGCCTCTTATGGCACTGGCAATCTAACGCATCAACGAACACAGCATGCTGTTTGGCGCCAGACTCCTGTGGTCGTGAGCCAGGCGGCCCCTTGCTGCCGCCGCTTTGTAGGGATCGTTCAGCCGGACTTGTTCACCGGCAAGCCTGCCGTTGCCCGGGGTGGACCACTAGGAGGTAGATCCCATTCCTCCCCAAATCCTTATAATAAACTAAATACTGGCCATGTAGGTCTATGTGCTGAAAGATAATTGGTTTATAATGTTCTGATCTGACTGCTCCTAATTACAGCCCTATATTTCACTCGAGACCAGAGACATTATTATGATTATCGTCGACGCACTTAAAAAGTGAGTTCACGAAAAATACATCCGGAATTTGAGTGTAGTAAATGTTATTATAATCAAGTATTTACATGACATTTAATTTCACATGAAATCGATAATTATAAATAATTTTGTGCATTTCTTTAAAGTTTGGTTATTAAAAGTCGAACAGGTGGTTTACAAACGCATTTCATTTATATTATTCTCTGTAGAAAATACTTTCATTTCATTTCAAGTTTAAAACCAGACTTGCTCCAATTATATCAATTTTAAAGTAATTAAGTTGTGATTTATTTTATTGAAGTCCAGTTTGGGGCAAGCTTAAATTGATAACATCTTTTTCAGGTTTTAAAGTATTACAAAAAAAAAATGCAATTAAGTTAAGCATATCATTTTGGGCTGGGCTACGTAAAGAATGTAAGTGTTTTGGGGCTAAATACATACGTATAATCACGCCTTTATCCTTAATGGAGTAGTTTACGGCTTCTCAACATCTGACATACATACATATAAACACGCCTTTAGCCATAATGGGGTAGGCAGAGCGTAAACGACCTAAATATAGGTCGTTCCCCCACGTCTGACTAAGTGTTGAGAGTTATTTAAGATAGATTTGTAGGTATATTGCTGTAGTGACAGGTTGTTAGCCTACCGCCTAATTACAATATACTGGAACCCTCCGATCCCTTAGTTAGTCCAGCATGGTAGAAAAAATGAGAATGAAATTTCGCCGTTCAAAAAAGCATTACAACAAAGATTCTCACCTACATTGATCACCATCGGCCCTTTAATAACAAATGCGAGGTCAGGCTCAGATCTAGCATGTTCTACGGAACCTGTTGTATTGGAAAGCCGCGGGTAAAGTCGGCCATGCGCCTGCGCCGCCGCGCCGTAGTACGAGAGAGGCTGAGATGCGCGGGATACTACCACGTGGGTAACAGGTACCTACTACATACTTAAGCGTACGATAAACACATACTTACATATAGTCACGGATTTTTTTCTAATGGAATAGGCATAGAGTAAACGACCTAAACAAAGGTCGTTCCGCCACGTCTGACAAAGTTTTGAGCGTTATTTTAGATAAATTTGTAGGTATATTGCTGTAGTGACAGGTTATCAGCCCTTCGCCTAAATTGTAATATACTGTTACCCTCGGATCCCTTAGCTGGTCTTTACAGCATGCACGGGAGGAAAGGCAGCTGTCACATTCTATGTTTTTCTCTCGCTCCCAGTCCAACATGGATGAACAACAAGTATTTAGATACAAACGAACTTGACTTTAACAAACATTCCACAGCCAATGATCAATGAATGTGTTACGAAACCCCTCAAATGAAGCTACTGGAAACCAATTGACCTGAACCGAGGACAGTTTGAAGACCAAATAACAATGAGTCCAATGATCAGCACTTCTCATTCAGATGAAGCACCAGCAGTTAGACACGAGGGTCAACAAATAATGGACGATAATTGAATCAACCCAAATATTTGAAAACGTCACAATGAAGCCAATTTAAAGATTGAGCATTTGTAGCAGAGGCACAGAATATATAATAGTACTACGTTTGGCAGAGGTAAGGTGGTGTTGTCAATTATTTTCAATCATCATTTTAACATTTATAATCACAGATAACTTAAAAAAAAACAAAAAAGAAAAACATAGAATGTGCCAGCTGCATTTCCACCCGGGCATGCTGTATAAACCAGCTAAGGGATCCGAGGGTTTCTGTGTATTTCAATTTAGGCGATAGGCTGACAACCTGTCACTACAGCAATATACTTACAAATCTATCTTAAATTACCCTCAAAACTTTGTCAGTCGTGGCGAAACGAACTTTGTTTTGGTCGTTTACACTCTGCCTACCCCATTAGGGATAAAGGCGTGATTTTATGTATGTATGTACCACAGATTCTAATAGCTGAACATGGTCACGGCTAAATCGTGGATGGGTTTTGCATCATTCGGCAGTTGAACACGTACGTACATACATATCAAACTTCAATATAAATAAGCAAATAGGTAGAGCGTCAGCAACTTACAAAGAACTAGCACCCTTATCCTTACCCTTTTTCACATTGTATGAACATCCTGACACATGCCAAACGCATACATTTTTTGACAGTAATAAAGGAGTCCCTATCGCACCTGTGATGTTTGATATTTTCTATCTGGTGTCAGGAAAATCATGCTATCTGAAAAACACTTATAAAGGACGGCGTTTTTCTGTAGTGCAATTGTAGTGATAGTAATGTCGGAATTACAATACTAAACAAAACCCTCGAATGCCTGTGTTGCCTTTGCTGCTATGCTCTTGGTGCATCCATTTTTTTATCGCTCCAAGTTTAAATTGGAAGATAGGCAACATTTCTGAACAGACAAAATTTTAGAGACTTTGTACTCTGAAAAGATTCAAATGACTTATCTTTATTTAAAGAGGATGACCATTAATGAATGATCGTCAAACGATTTCTCAACTCTAAAATATTCGATAATAGAATCGACCAGTCAAAACACATCAAAACACCACAATGAGGCCAATCAAGAGCTTAACCCTGATAATCGGTATTACGAAAGAATAAGGCACACGGTTAAGCAATACATAGTTTAAAATGGAGCTCCGTATGGCATTTGAAAAGGTCGAGAATTCTTCAAAGGAGAGATTTTTGGATAAGCTAATTGGAATCTATTGTATTTCCCCGAGTGTGGCGCTTGCGCAGAACAAAGTTTAAATTATGAATGTGAAGTAATTTTGGAATTCAATATAGATTAATAGATGGTGAACAACGTAGGTTATAACATACGTTATAGTGTACTACTTACTACTTCTATACAAACCACAACCGTACATTCTGAAAATATTAGAACTAACAAATCAAAAATTCGACCGGATTTGAATTGAACCCGCGTCTTTGGAAAACCGGCCCAACGCTCTAAACCGGTAAGCTACAGCAGCCATGTCCTGAGTGACGAATTAGTGATCTGCTCTTTATTACTCGTCAAAAGTGGACGCTAGCGACTTCTGACGTATAATAATATTACAACTATACCAGGCCACTCAGAAAGTATTGCGATAAATAGTTTTTATATATGGCAGACTGGCCGGTTAGAATCTTTTTTGAAAATATGATTACATGTAAGTAAAAATATGTGTGTTCCATTTTCAAAATTTCCCTCCACATTTTTTGCGAGCCAATTCAAAGTATCGTGTCTTACTGAAAAATGGATCTGCGCCGGGAACATTTTAGAGCTATGATTTTTTACGATTTCAAGTGTCGCCTGTAACCGGATGAATCGTTCGATAGACTTCAAATGGCATTTATGGATGAAAGCCCCTCCAAGGCAACCGTGTATCGTTGGTATAACGAATTTAGGCGCGGTCGACCAACCTTGGGGGATGAAGAAAGAAGCGGTCGCCCTTTGACGGCTATTACGGAAGAAAACGTGCTAGCAGTGAAAAATTTAATCCAAGATAATAGGCGAATTACATATCAGGAGATTCAGCACATATTAAAGATTGGATCGGGAAGCGTTCACGAGATTCTACATGGGCATCTTCGCGTGAGGAGGATAGTATCGCGCTGGGTGCCGCACTACCTCACCGACGCTCAGAAGCAGGCCCGGGTGGAATGGTGCCGTGATATGCTGAACAAATTTGAAGCAGGCTCGTCTCGGCGTGTTTACGACATCGTAAAAGGTGATGAGTCCTGGATTTATCAATACGATCCAGAAACCAAGCGCCAGTCGACAGTTTGGGTGTTTCAAAATGAACCAACGCCTACCAAAGTGAAGCGATCTCGAAGCGGGGGGAAGATTTTGATCGCCAGCTTTTTTAATTTGACTGGCCACTTGGCCTCAATTCCCTTACGAGATCAAAGAAGCATTAACGCCGAATGGTATACTACCAAATGTTTACCAGAAGTTTTTTCTGTTGTGAGCAACAAGCGACCAAACACAGGGCTCCGCGGACTACTGCTCCACCACGACAATGCGCCTGCACACACCGCGCTCAAAACGAGGGACTTCCTGGACAGCACACCAGTCAAACTCCTGGGTCACCCTCCTTACGGCCCTGATCTAGCACCGTGTGACTTCTTTTTATTTCCAAAAATAAAAAATCAGCTCAAAGGGATACAATTTTCGTCGCCGGAAGATGCGCTGGCTGCGTTCGAGAAGGCTGTAAACGAGGTGTCTACGGCGGACTGGAAAAAGTGTTTTGAAAACTGGTTCAGACGCATGAATCTTTGTATAGAGGCTGGTGGAGAGTACTTTGAAAAGATTTAATAAAAATATATGTACCTCTAGAACAATTTTTTTTAGTGTCGCAAAACTTTCTGAGTGTCCCACGTACTATTAGAACTAGTCCTCTTTGCAAAAATAAATTGAAGTCAATGAATGATACCACTACACTTTTTATTCAAATTCAAATTCAAAATCTTTATTTCAGAAATCATAGTTCCATAGTAAATTAGTAGTTTATCTTAATCTATATTAGTCACACTCAATAATAGGTATTAAAATTCACCTTTACAGTTTTACTTATTCACAAAATAATTATTTTATATATATTATTTATATATTTTATAATTTTAATTTTGTAGCCTAGCAGTTAAGAGCGTTGGGCCGGTTTTCCAAAGACTCGGGTTCAAATCCCGTCAGCGGTCAAATTTTTGATTTGTTATTCCTTCCATGCTGGCCTGGGAGCGAGAGAAAAACATAGAATGTGCCAGCAGCATTTCCTCCCGAGCATGCTGTAAAAATCAGCTAAGGGATCAGCTATTGGATCCCAAGGGTTTCGGAATATTGTAATTTAGGCGATGGGTTGACAACCTGTCACTACAGAAATATACCTACAAATCTATCTTAAATAACCCTCAAAACTTTGTCAGACGAGGTGGATTGACCTTTGTTTAGGTCGTTAATGATCTGCCTACCCCATTAGATGAAGGCGTGATTATATGTACGTATGTATTTCTAATATTTTCAGAAATAAAATAGCACTATGAGTGCAAAAAACTATTAGAAAACCGTACATTCCACTGCTGGACATATCTACTTCTCTTATTGTTGCAGGGTTTTTGCCATTTCATATTCAATTCACAGAGAACTAACGCTGCTGTTCATCACCTGGATTCCTATTGTATTTCCAACTCTTTTTTAGAATAAAGTTAAAGAAACTTTCATGCCTCTTTATTTAAAAACACTTTTCAAAAATAAATGACACGTGTTGGCAAATTACTTTAATTACTAAAGCTACTATTTCATTACCTTGTCATTCCTAATAGTTAAAACTTATTTTAGAAACAAAAAGTGCAATTAAAAGACATGTAGCTTTGTTTACCTTTATTCTGAAACTGAATTGGAAATATTATAGTGTTACTAGCGACCCGCCCCGGCTTCGCACGGAAATCATCAGTGTATCTCTACTATATTATGCATGTATTATACAAACCTTCCTTTTGAATAACTCTATCCATTAAAAGAAACCGCATCAAAATCCGTTGCGTAGTTTTAAAGATTTAAGCAGACTTAGGGATATAGGGACAGAGAAAGCGACTTTGTTTTATACTGTGTAGTGATTTTGCTGTCCTATATAGGTATATAGAGGTACAAAAGGGCCTTCGTGGAACGTCACCATGCACTCCTATCTTCTTTATCCCTTAGAGCGGTTTTGCACTGCTCCGTATTCGGTGGAAATTATATTGGATTGGCGCGAAAATGTATATTAGATTCCATATATTTTTTCACGGATACGAACCTAATACGGAACAGTGCAAAAACGCTCTTAGACGGCTTTCATGTTAAGAGATGAAATTATACTATTTTAGCCCCATTGCTTTACCCATAAAGGATACAGGCATGATAATAATTTAGTTTCTTTTTAATATATTGGGTTAATAAGATCGTAGCGGAGTCACGTTTCACGTTATCAGCACGAAGAGAATTTGTAACATGAGTACAGTAAGGTTAGGCGATGACTAAAATGGGAAGCCAACCATATTAGCGGCAGACCCTTTATGGTTTACATACATACATATAATCACGCCTTTATCCCTAATGTGGTACGCCAGCGTGACCTAAACAAGGTCGTTCCGCCACGACTGACAAAGATTTGAGGGTTATTTAAGATAGATTTGTAAGTATATTGCTGTAGTGACAGGTTGTCAGCCCATCGCCTAAATTGCAATATACTGAAACCCTCGAATCCCTTAGCTGGTTTTAACAGCATGCCCTCGAGGAAATGCAGCTGGGACATTCGATGCTTTACTTTTGCTCCTGGTCCAGCATGTTAGCCAGGGTGTTAGTTTAACTGCCTCCGTGGTCTAGCGGTCAGAGCCATGGGCTCTCGATCCGGAGGTCCCAGGTTCGATCGATTCGGTCACAAAGTCATTCCAGCGGGGGAGAATGACTTTGTGTTGTTGTTTCTAGTTTGGTTAGGACATTGCAGGCTGATCACCTGATTGTCCGAAAAGTAATATGATCCATGCTGTCGGATGGGCATGTAAATAGTCGACCCTGTGCCTGATTTTCTCTGATCGTGTCAGTCAATCTGTCAGATCAGAATAAGATATACGATTTTTGTTTAGGTCGTTTACGCTCTGCTTAACCTATTAGGGATAAAAGCGTGATTATATGTATGTATGTCGCGAAACTTGGTGTTGCGGTCAAGATCCACATTTAGAAATAGAATAGAATAGAAGTCAATTTATTTGGTATTAAGATTTACAATGTTATTTATAACCAAAGTTAAGTAGGTACGCAAAAAATGAAATTTAGGTGTCCTTTTTGTAAATTATAGGCTGTATTGTATAGGAGCCAATTTGAAATAATTCAATAATTTTTGAAAATCTTTTTGTTTACGTATCTTATTTATTATGAAGTATGTCTCTTCTCTCTTTCTGTCATAAGAAGATTGGTTTGTATGTGGACGATAGGTTAAAAGATACATCGGTGTTGATGTCAACGAACCACTTAGATCATTAGACGCATAATGACTTAAACAGATAACGAGAATCATACAGAACTATTCATACACAAGCTAATAGGTAACAGTACAGATTGTACAAATATATAGCTAATAGTGTCTATGAAACGTAAAATTAATTTAAAAACCGCTGTAGTTTAAACAACTGCATTATGCAAGACCTTACAGACAATCATTTTAGGTCGGCAGATCGTAAATGACCTAAACGAAGGTCTTTCCGCCACGTCTGACAAAGTTTTGAGGGTTATTTAAGATAAATTTGTAGGTATATTGCTGTAGTGACAGGTTGTGAACCCTAAAGTGCAATATAACGAAAACCTTCGTATCTCTTAGCTGGTTTTTACAGCATGGCCGGGAGGAAATGCAGATGGCACATTCTTTGTTTTTCTCTCGTTCCCAGTCCAGCATGGAAGAATTAAAAATATTTCATAGGAAATGTCATTATATTAGAAGAACCGTTACCAATACGGAACAAAACTGATATATAGGTGTATAATAATTAATCGATGGAACTATTAATTGAATTGCTGAGACAATGGGCGATATAGGACGGACGTGTTTTGAGAAGGAGCGATTAGTTCCGACGCGGTCGCATGCGCATACTGCCGTGTCCACAAATGCATTAGAAAAAAAAAGTGAAAAAGTTTCGTCCGGATTCCCTTCGACGAGGCATTTGAAAAAAGAATCGTGGGAAATTTTAACATTGATGGTTACATTTTGAAAACAGAACAGCGGATCAAAATTTCTATAGCGTCTTCCTCGTCAATTACCTTTGAGGGAACAGTGTTTTAGTCTGTGCTTGTGTTTGTGAAGGATTTGTGACCTTGATTGGTTCCGCCATGGGAATGAGTCGTTTTAGGAAGTTCCATTCAGTCCTATCAATGAGAAGACCCAAGAATGTAAGTCGTTAAAACCGTTTCATTTACTATTAATAATAATAAAATCTTTATTGAAATACAATAATCAATTTTACAAAAGTCTTTGTTTATCATCAAATTAACTGTACAGTACTGTTTTCCATGCTGGACTGGGGGCGAGGAAGAACATAGAATGTGCTAGCTGCATTTCCTCCTGGCCATGATGTAAAAACCAGCTAAGGGATCCGAGGGTACCATATATTGCAATTTAGGCGATTAGGCTGACAGCCTGTCACTACAGCAAAATACCTCCAAATCTATCATAAATAACCCTCACTTTGTCAGACGTGGCGGAACGACCTTTGTTCAGGTTGTTTACGCTCTGCCTCCCCCATTAAGGATAGAGGCGTGATTATATGTATAATCAGATATTGTAAAGAAGGCTTATTCAAAATATAATATTATGTTTTCAATTATTTTCATTTTTGACTGGGTCAGCAATGACAAAAAAAAATACTTAAGAAGGTCTCTGATAGAGGAAATCTACCACATTCTTTTCCGTTGACTCGTGTTTTTATTTATAACTTAATGTTTATAAATCATCGATTGTGTTAAAGTTGAGCTTGGTTCAATGAATGGTGTTGTTAATAAAAGGGAGGGTATGACCGTAAGTAAATCGTTTAGGACGATGAAGTCAGCGACAGAAATACCTCAGACTTATGCCAGCGTGTGCATATATTTTGCCCATTTGCACTTCTCCATTTTCGATTTGCTATCGTGAAAAATTGTATGGATTGACGCGAAAATGTTCGACAGCTTCCATATACCGGGTGTAAGGGACAGCGTCTCGCAGACTGGTAGGGGTTGTTCTCAACTGATCAACCATCAGTAGGAAATTCTTTAAGGAGTTGACAAAAAAATGGCCAAATGACCGACCACCGTGATCAGACAATTTGTGTGGAAAAGCAAAAATATGTTTGATTTTCCTGAAAAAAAAAAAACCTACTGATAGTTGTTCAGTTTGTTGACTGAGCAACCCCTAAAAACCGACCTTAGGCTACTTATTTTAGTACCTACTTATCAGATGATGATCTAGGACTAGATCTAATACCTAATTTGTGGTAATTATTATTGCTAACAGGCGCGGCAAAATATACATTCAATTGATAGTCTATGCTTTGCTTACCCCGTAAGGATATCCAATCTTATATTCGTTTATTTCTTATTTTATAATAACTTTGTAATTTTCTTTTTGGTAAACTATTTTTTTTTTCAAATACAAATCACTTTATTTCCACAAAACACATTACAAAAAATAAAAACACACAGTCAAGGATAACATAACAAACAGGACGGTAGGCATATAGATATTTATTACAGAAGTGGAAAAAGGTGTGGACACAGCTTGGCTGTTTTTAAGTCCACCCTACGTCAGGAGTGCAATACAATACAAGATACTTTATTGCACAAAGAAAAACAAATACATTCAGCAGAAAAGTAAGGAAAAAAACAGTACAATATAGGCGGCCTTATTGCTAAAGCAGCAATTTCTACCTGACAACCTTTGGGTATTAAGATAGTACATAGCAGATAGCGGGATAGTGCATACTAAGTTCATCTTAATACTTAAACAATATAAATACTACTAAATAAGTACATAACTAAAATAAACTAATATATATTTATAATAATAGGTGTACATAAGAGGATGGAAATGAAAAAGCACAGAACAATTTGAATAAAACTGTTTATTGGTACATTTATTGAACGCAC
The DNA here is from genome assembly GCA_949820665.1 of Scrobipalpa costella. Taxonomy (NCBI): domain Eukaryota; kingdom Metazoa; phylum Arthropoda; class Insecta; order Lepidoptera; family Gelechiidae; genus Scrobipalpa; species Scrobipalpa costella. The sequence continues at coordinate 908,041 of OX463311.1, forward strand.
CAATGCACCTGTCACACTATCAAACAATATTTCGTTAATTTAATTTCGAAACATAAGTTAATAAATTATGATGACATTTACTATTTGAAGCGATAACAATATCTTTATTGACATTTTATTGTGGGGTCCGTATCAATTGTCTCAATTAATTAAGCATTATATTGGTTGATAAAGGTCCGTTTATTTCCTGTGTCTGTATTGCATTGCATTTGATAGATTCTTAGAATTCCTTTACATTAAAAACTATATTAGGTTTTTCGTCCGGTTTATTGGAAAGTGTCTTGCAGTATTCTTTATCTTCCACAATTCCTGCAAGATATCTTCCAAAAAACATTCGTTTTTTGTCAACAGTTGCCAAAGATCTATAACATTTAAAGCCAACTAGATCAGGAAAATGCAGTAAATGGGCTAAGGAGATTCAAATTAAAAACCAAATGGTGCTACAATCACAAATTTTCAGGCATAAAGGAAAACATAGAATGTGCCAGCTGCATTTCCTCCCGGGCATGCTGTGAAAACCAGCTAAGGGGTCTGAAGGTAGCAGTATATTGCAATTTAGGCGATGGGCTGACAACCTGTCACTACAGCAATATACCTGCAAATCTATCTTAAATAACCCTCAAAACATTGTCAGACGTAGCGGAACGACCTTTGTTTAGGTCGTTTACGCTCTGTCTACCCCTTTAGGGATAAAGGCGTGATTATATGTATGTATGTATATAAAGGTAGCGACTCTTTCAGTGTTCCTCTGTCTTGTTTTAATGTCATCTGGCAACCCTGGTGAAGTGCATTCACGGAGTGACTGCTCGTATGCGCCGGCGCCGACAAAGGTTAATACTGTGGCGTCGGGAGCAGAAAATCATGACTCATGGCAAGATTCTGTCGACGAATTTAGAAGTTGTATGGTTTGAGGCAATAAACTTGACTTTGAATGGCACAGTCCACACATTAGATTGGCTCTAAACCTGTTTAAGAAGATTGTCCGTTAGTGTATTATTCTATTATGTGACCTAATCTAGAGGTTCTTAATTCAAACTTGGAAGGCCTTGATCATGATAAATTGGTTCTTTCTTCAAATTGAACCCCCTTTTCTTCCAAAGGTTGAAGACCTTCACCCTACCTGTGCGATACATGTAAATTGTCGTAGGATGATTTGATAATTCGAATCTTCGCGAAACTCTTAGGGATTTTCCGAAAACACGGATATTAAGACAATGGTGAAAGCTTTATCTTACTAAAAATACTCAGGATTTTTGCGAATATACTCGTCGTTCTAGTAACGTATCAAACGTTTCCTTTACTTTGATTTGCTATATTTTTACTTACTGATTTAAATCTTGTTCTGATTGGTTAAGTAATATACGGTTATGATTAACTTGTAAAACTTCAACCAATCAGAGGAGATCTTGTTTTGAGCACGCTTACCGACCTATCAGCGTTCTTATTTCATTTAAGGATATCAAATGTAACTAGAACTCAGAGGGATTTCGCAATAAGACTAAATTTTTTCAGTAAAATTTAACAATAGTTTCAATTATCTGTGTTTTCGTAAAATCCCTAGGATTTTCTCGAAAATTAAAATTATCGAATCATCCAACGACAAATATAATATAAGTAAAAAATGTTTGGATAATTTTAAATGTTGTGTTTACGTTGACCACTTCAAGTTTCAGCTTGGTTGCAGGCTGACTCACTGGTCGTATTTTTCAATACTCATAATTTCATTGTCTGAGTCCTCGTTTGGATGTTGACAGTTCGTTACATTGTGTATTTCGGCGAAATTGAGTGATTGAAGTGGTTTAAATTTTACGGTTCAATAGTCATGTTGCTATTGTATTGTAATTGTATCAGAAATCTTTGACTCGCAGTTATGTTATTGAGTCATTCCATAAAAATATACGAACATTATTTAATAAAACTGCTGATTTATTAGATCATACGCAGGCATATACCAGGTGTAACAACAAACAACAACAACGAACGAACAACGAACTTTCACCAGGAAATTCGATTATGATTCGTTTAAGTTGGGCAGCCATAGATGAATACTAGCCAGCACTTTAAAATTTTCTTGCTACCTACTTAAAAGACAACCACAAAATGCACAAACACACACATAATCACGCCTTTGTCCCTACGCCCACGCCTGTCCCAATTGGGTAGGCAGAGCGTAAACGAACTAAACAGAGCCACGTCTGACAAAGTTTTGAGGGTTATTTAAGATATATTTGTTTGCAGGTATATAGCTGTAGTGACAGGTAAATTGCAATATACAGAAACCCTCTTTACCCTTAGCTGATTTTTACAGCATGCCCGGCAGGAAATGCAGCGGGCACATTCTATGTTTTTCTCTCGCCCCCAGTCCAGCATGAAAGAAAAATGCCACTACGCTCAATCACAGCAACATACTAGCCACCACAATCACCATACTTGCTAACAGATATCACTATAAGCAAACTAAAAATAAAAGTGAATTGCCGCGTTAATCGGCAGTTAATTCCTAATTAGTCTGGTCGCATACCGGGCTGTCTCGTGAACACGCTCGCTCTGTCGCTGGTCGCAGCGGGTTTCCGCCGCGAGTGTGTCCGCTTCCTTATTGTTACGGTGATTTTACGCAAGATTGGATTCGATCCTTCCATGCTGGACTGGGAGCGAGAGAAATACATAGGATGTGCCAGCTGCATTTCCTCTCGGGCATGCTGTTAAAACCAGTTAAGGGAGGGTTTTTGTGTATTGAAATTTAAACGATGGGCTGACAACCTGTCACTACAGCAATATACCTACAAAATTTATCTTAAATAACCCTCAAAACTTTAGAAGTGGCGGAACGACCTTTTTTTGGTCGTTTACGCTCTGTCTACCCCATTAGGGATAAAGGCGTGATTCTATGTATGTATGTGTGTCCGCTTCCTTATTGTTGGGGTGATTTTACACTAGAGTGGAGTCGATAATGTTGATAATTGTAGCAATTGGAATAAATACGTCGTCGCACATTGAGACCAGAAATGTTGCAATTATATACATACTTATTTATAATCACGCCTTTATCCCTAATAGGGTAGTCAGAGCGTAAACAAAGGTCGTTCCGCATTATCTGACAAAGTTTTGAGGGTTTCTTCAGATAGGTTTTGTAGGTATATTGCTGTGAAACCGTCGGATCCCTTGGCTGGTTTTTACAGCATGCCGAGAAGGAAATCAGCTGGCACATTCTATGTTTTTCTCTCGCTCTCAGACCAGCATGGAAGAAATGCCTTTACATTCGTATTAATAAAAACTACACAGTTCAGAGTAAGATGTTATTTTCTATTCTGTGAGTCAGATAAATTAATCTTGCCTATTTCCTGGATTTAGAACTTAAGTGGCTTATAAAAGATGCCAACACATACACAATCATTGACTGGTTCTGACTTGGTACCATACACATAATAATAACTGTGGGTGGACAGAGTATTGTTGTTGTCCTGAGGCACCCCAATGGACCCTTGAGATTTTATTCCACTCCTCCTTGCTCTGCGCCATGATCTTCGCTTGATCCCAGGCCAATTCATCTGTCTTCAGCTTTCCTTTTACTGTAAGCTTCCACGACATCACAAAGACAGGGACCGAGACCGACAGCTTAACGTACCCTCCGAAGCACGGAGTCCTTTGTCTTTTAGGACAATCAGGTGATTGAGCCTGCAATGTCCTAACCAAACTTGGGAAAACCTCACAAAGCCGTCGATCCCGGTCGCTGTCTGTGGTTGTTACTCAAACACGTCAGAGGCCTAATAGCTGTTGTGCTACTAAGCGTTTGAAAACTCTGACACCAGGCTTTCTCGGGTCGTTTGACTCGAGAATCCGCTCACTAAGAAGAAGAAGATGTCATCACAAATCGGCTTCGACGCATCCTTTTCCGTTCAAACTCGACTCCCTCTCAAAGGCTCTTTTTGATTCAATTCATTTTTTGACATTCAATCTTATGCAGCCCATTATGAAAACACCTTAACTTCATTCGCAAGACAAGACACTCCCTTGTATGGAAGATCACTGTCTCTTAAGTTATTTTTAGCTTGCAATGTAAATTCTGTTCCTTATAGGTATAGTGACGCAAGCCCGATTACCTTTTATGTGATTTTGTTGCGTTTGCAAAATATCTTATTTGGATGATTTTATTTTAAAACTAGGTTTTCTGTAAGGCTTTGTCAAAACAGTTGCTAAAATAATGGTGGTAGCAAGTTTTAGATAAAAGATTGTTATAATTACCGAAGCATAAAATTGTGTACAATAAATCGCTAAATAAATAAACATAATTGAATTAAGCATATATCCCAAATCGGTTAGACAGAGCGTCTTCGACTGTTGTGTGGCATTCAAGATCACAATCTAATTTGCAATAAACTAAAACCTTTCGCTACTTTTTTTGGGTTTTACAGCATCTATGCATAGGAAAAGAAGCATCTGGTACATTTTATGCTTCTTCATGGCTCCACGTCTGGGGTGGACTTCTAAGTCCATTAATAATCCATAATTAGTTTCCTAGTGAATAGTCTTCTAAGACTATTTATTAGGAAACTAATTTAAGATTCAACGAATCTACCAAACTTAGGAAGTACCTAATAAGGAACTGTGTATTCTCAGAACAGGAACAGGCAAGAACTTTGCTCCCGCAGCCGCATTGCAACACTGAATGAGAATTTACGGCTTCTCAACTTCTTGTTGGTGCAATAATGTACCTTCCTCTCCCATCAAGTGGGAGTCTATAGCATTTCTAATTCAGTTTAAGAATAAAGGTAAACAAAGTTTTATATCTATTAGATATGACAACATAATTAAATAGTAGTTTTAATAATTTAACTAATTTGACAACACGTATAAATTAACTTTGAAATGTGTTTTTTTAAAATAAAAAGACAGGAAACTTTGTTTACTTTTATTGTAAAACTGAGTTGGAAATACTAAAGACAGTTTTACAGTCTCACGAAACCTGGTGGCAGGCTTCTTGATTTCCCTGTCCTGACAATTTTTGAGGACACAATTTTGACTAAATCTTGACTAAAATTATTGTCATAGCTTTCTCTTTTCTCATGCATGTTAGAAAATGACAGGGGCATTTAGTGATATTGTGCGCATCCGCATTTTCCCCAATGTAGACTAACCTAACCGACAAAAACAAAAAAAAAAACGTTTGTGACTTAACATGTATCGATTGTATTTCAAGCTATTTTTGTGCTTCGTGACCAGGACCGGAGTTTAGCTCCATGCAGCCTCGTTGCAACAGTAAACGAGGATTTACTGCAGCACACAAATTGTTGCAGGAGATTTATGTCTTTACTGACCAATTTCATTCTGACATCTTTGCTAAAGGGCCAGGCACAATAAGAAATCATGCTTTCGAAATATTTACAGCTTAATAAAAAGAGGGGATAAAGGCGTGATTATATGTATGTATGTAATAAAAAGAAATAAAAGGGGTGTCACTTTTTTCTGAGACAATTTAAATGATGCAACCTTAGATCAAATAAGGATGCAATCTTGGAGATTGTTTAGTTAGAAAAAGATATTACAAAAAAAGTATTTATTTCGCTAAAAGCATACATATAAAAAGGTTTACATGACTGTGACTGCATAAATATTTGTATACTAGGTTTATGAACCCTGTCTACTAAACTAGGTTATTCACCTGAATCTCAGTAAGACAGTGTTCCTCCGAGGATCGTGCGACATTTTATTATTTATACAATCGGTTTGTTGTTATAATAAGTTGATATAAAGTCTAAGCTTACCTGGATTATGTTACCTGATCAAGTAATATAAATTCCTCTTCTACATCTTTTCATTGCAATCGTTACGATTATGATAACTATTATCTAAAAATTATGTCCTGTTTGTAAATCGAAAAGACGAAGTTTAAAGTGCAAAGCCGCAAAGTATGATTAAACCCCTTCAGTTGATTACGAATTTCTTTGCGATGTGTAATCATTTAAAAACATGAAGGGTTATGAGGGCAATATTGTAATGAGGGCTGATGGTCGTGAAGTTAAATGCGATCGTGAAAATTATGTTATGTATGACTCACGTTTCTTCCATGACTGAGCGCGAGAGAATTTTTTTTATCTGCCAGCTGCATTTCTTCCTGGGCATGCTGTAAAATCTGCTAAGAGATCAGAAGGTTTCTGTATATTGCAATTTAGGCGTTGGGTTGACTACCTGTCACTACAGCAATACACCAACAAATCTATCTTAAATTACCCTCAAAAGTTTGTCAGACGTGGCGGAACCTTAGTTCAGATCGTTTTCACTCTGCCTACCCCATTAGGGATAAAGGCGTGATTATATGTTTGTATGTATGACTCACCACAGTTATTTAAAAGTGGTGAGACAGAGAGTTCAATACTCTTGTCTCGTGCCACAATTTTACGCACTTTATGATAATTTTACATTCTTCAACATTTCATTGAAATTAAGGCTGTGAACTTCACTACCTAGTCTTATTCTTAGCGAGTGGATTCTCAAGTTGAACGGTGGCCCGAAGAACCCCAGGGTGTCAGAGTTTTCAAACCGCCTAGTAGCAAATCTATTAGGCCTCTGACATGGTTTGAGTAACAACCACTACCAAAGACAGCTACCGGGACCGACGGCGTAACATGCCCTCTGAAGCACGGAATCCTTTATCTTTTCGGACAATCAGGTGATTCAGGCTGCAGTGTCCTAACCAAACTGGAGAAAACCTCACAAAGTGATAAATTGACAAATATCAACTTTGTGTTCCCCCCGTGAGAACCTAAACTACGTCCTCCGGATTGTAAGCCCTTGGCTCTGACCACGGAGGCAATAACAGTTACTACCATTACTACCCAGTAATAATGCGGCTGTAATAGGAATTTTATGCAGATGACAATACACCATGTTGAATTGTTCAATAATATGTTATTTTTTAATTTAATTAATGAATTGTTATTAATGCAGAAGCAAACTGCTTTGTGCAAATGTGCAATTTACTATGTGTTTCCGGTGTGACCTGCCAAACTTCCATGTTTCCGCACTGTCAATCGATGCCTGTATTTAACGAGAAATTTTCAGCACACAATTTATCTTGAACTTCTTCTTTTTCTGTCGAGTGGGTATCGAGTCTATCGACCCGATGAACCCTGGTGTCAGAGTTTTAAAACCGCCTAGTAGCACAACTATCAGGCCTATGACATGGTTTGAGTTACGAATCTTGAACTGTTTTCTCTTGTTGCAGAATGACGAGCCGCCAGAGATCACATACTGCGTGGTGGGGGGAGAGGGGGGGCTGGCGCTGCAGGCGGTCACTCCAACTCACCCGATGCCGCCCCAGGATGAGCTGGACGCCATGTTTGTTGAGCTCGTGGTAAGTGGAACATTTATATTAAACTAGTGACCCGCCCGGGATGCTGGCCTGGGAGCGTGAGAAAAACATAGAATGTGCCAGCTGCATTTCCTCCCGGATATGCTGTAAAAGCCAGCTATGGGATGCGAGGGTTTCAGTATATTGTAATTTAGGCGATGGGCTGACAACCTGTCACTACAGCAATATACCTACAAATCTTATCTTAAACAACCCTCAAAACTTTGTCAGGCGTAGTGCAGCGACCTTTGTTTGGATCGTTTGCGCTCTGCCTACTCCATTGGGGATAAAGGCGTGATTTTATGTATGTATGTATGTAGCGACCCGCCCCGGCTTCGCACGGAAATAATCAGTGTTTCTCTACTATATTATACATGTTTTATCTTGGACGAAACAACCTCTGGCCGTGCAATTATGACATTTTACTCCTTACCCCTCTAGACCGATAGTGTGCATTTTGGCCAGAGTAAACAAACTACCAACGTCAGTGTGACTTAAAATTTCGAGGAGGAAAAATACCTTTGAAAATGGTGAAATATGCTGTTTTGTTTAGCAAAACTTAGAGTAATCGAATCAGCAATATTTTTTTTCATTTGTAATTGTATTTTAGATCAATATTTCTTGTTATTTTCTTCTAAAATGAATAAAATGCGCGGTGACAGGAGTGAATAATACGACCCAATAAAACATCCAGGGTTCTGAATACATGTAAACCAGTATGTTGTCATTATCTAATAAGTTGGATTATGCTATCGATGAACGATATCGATAGGAATTATTTACAGTATCGTCGCCGGCATGTCGTAGGTCTAAGAAAAACATAAACATTTGAACAGACAAGGGTAATATTTTGTGATCTGTTGACTGGTATAAGCTTCATCTGTGGTCGCGTGACTTTTTATTTTCATTTACAACTAATTATGCCTACTTCTTAGTACGCGTGGTAGTCATGAACAATGTTGGTTATGCTGTTCTTTGTTAAAAAAGCTCCTGCCTCTGTGGTCTAGCAGTCTCAGCCATGGCTCTCGACCCAGAGGTCCCGGGTTCGATTTCCGGCGAAAGGCAATGACATTGCGTTGTTGTTAGTTTGGTTATGATATTGCATTGCTGATCACCTGATTGTCCGAAAAGTAAGATGATCCATGCTGTCGGATGGGTATGTAAATAGTTGGCCCTGTGCCTGATTTATCTCTGGTCGTGTCTGTCAATCTGTCCCATCAGAAAAAGAGATTGAAGGAACAGAGAGTGCACCTGTGTGTAGTGCAAACACTAAGGCACTAAAAAACGAATCCTGTGCAGTTGGCCGATCCCTGGGAGATTGGCCGCCATCACCGAAAATCGGTGGGAGGACTAATTATTATAGTATGAAAATGAATAGAGAGAAAAGATAATACTGAGAGACTAGATAATAGAGTTTAGATAGCCAGAAATTTTAAGGTTGTTTAAGATAGATTTGTAGGTATATTGCTGTAGTGACAGGTTGTCAGCCCATCGCCTACATTGCTATATACTGAAACCGAGGATCCCTTAGCTGGGTTTTACAGTATGCCCGGGAGAAAATGAGGCTGGCACATTTTACGTTTCTCTCTCGCTCCTAGTCCAGCATGGACAATCTTACTAAATTCAAAACACACTGTACGCACAATGAAAAAATATTTAAAAATACTCAAGTAACAAACTGAACCTGTTACACAAAGTGTTACATCAGACCAAAGATGTAAATGTTTTCACTTCAATTGATATTCAGCATTGTTTTTGGAATCCTTCTCATGTTCAACGTCTCATATGCGTCAGTTTTGAAGTAAAAACAAATCTTGGATTAAAAAGAAAATCTTGGTTAAGATTTCCAGAATATATAACATTTTACGAATAATGTCAGTAGTTCAATTAACGATTGTTAAAATTTGAATTATTACTTTGATAAACATAATTCTGCTATTAGGATAATGTCGTGCTAATTCAAGTCAGTTAGCGGTTTAAGTATTTTAATCTTGCAAAAGGACGATACGATTGTAAAGGTAAATTTATAGAACAAATTAATGGCGAAGATTAGATTGGCTTTAATGCTGTTTTCATGTTTTTGTAATGGATTTCAAAAGGTCCCCAAAAGGTCCGTTTTATGAAACTTTATCAAAAGCATCGAAGTGTTTCTGTAAGTAAATTTCTGACAGACTAAAAGCATCGACCCATTTGATTGAAATATTTTATGACAAAAGAAAATATGAATGTTCAAAGTAGTTAAAACAGAATGCAACAACATAATGGAATTTAGCAAAAGTTACTCCTCATATTCAGTTCTGGGTTCAATGCCCAGGCAGTTAACACAAAGTTGATATTTGTAATTTTATCTTTTTGTGAGGTTTTCCCCAGTTTGGTTATTACAATTCAGGCTGAATCTCCTGATTGCTTCGGAGGGCTTGTTAAGCCGTCTTTCCCGGTCGCTGTTTTTGATGTGCTCGTTACTTAAACCATGTCAGTTTCACGACCCTGACAGCAGGGTACATCGGTTCGTTGTTCGATCTACTCGCTAAGAAGATAGTGATAATATAAAATGAAAAGCCCTTTAACTCTCAACTCTGTTTGTATAACCCGCTGACGAGACAAAACCTTTGAAACCTTTGAATGCAGTACAAGAACTTGACATTACATAGCTTTCGCCTTCGAGTATTTGCTTATTAAACACTCTTAGTTGTAGCCCACTCTCGCCAGAGCCGACTTTTCCACAGCTGATTATCGGATAGGCCCTCAATATCTATTACAGGTTTCGTTTACGCAGATGATTTTACTTTCACGGGCGATACGTGCGAAAGGTGCGTTTTAGTGGGCTTATTATTACTCAATGTGAATGTTTTTTCTCCTCTTTATACCGGGTGTAAGGGAAAGCGTCCCGCAAACTTATAGGCGTTGATTAGACAACGAAACTGAACAACTTTCACCGGGAAATTCTTTCAGGTAACGAAAAAAAATCTCTTTCCCATACATAATGACTACCTCGATCAGACAATTTGTATGGAAAAACAAAAAACTACTTTTTGAAAAAATAAAAAAATACCTTGTGATAGTTGTTCAGTTTTGTTGACTGAACAACCCCTATTATTTTGCGCGACGCTGTACCTTACAACCCGTATGAGAATACTGTGTATAAGTATTTAATTTGAGTGGGCTGTAGTGTAGATTCTACAAAAGATTCCAAAAATCAAAATGATATAGCCATATACAGATACGGTAAAATTTCCTCCTTTCTTAATCCCGCGAGTTGGAAGTAGCATACGATTCGCTGATGCTGTAACGTAACCTATAGCACGTATTATCTGAGTAATCGGTTCCATGGCTTATGTCTTAGAATAATTTCATATGAATCTGACTCATGCATATTATACAAAAAGTATTTTTTCTCTCTCTTTTATGTTGGATCTATTTTAGGAATGAACATAAAATCAAATTCTAATATTATTTTTATCAACATCCAGAAGTAAGTAAGTAACAATCTGACAATGACAATCTAAGACTATATGGAAAACTTATAATAAAAAAAATCTAGACGTAATTTTACATATTCGAATTTTAAATAAGTTAGCATAAGATTTGTGAGAGCATACGAGTTGTGTTTTACAATATTTTTTTAAATTTCGGTCTGAAATACAATCATCTTTCTTCTTTGAAAGCTCAGTAGTTTTCTAGATCATGTATGCTTTCTTCGAGTTTTATAACTCCCACTCGTTTCAAATTATAATAAACATGATCGTGTATGTAAATATAAGCTCTCATAACGCTTTTCCCTTGATTAAGATATAAAACCGTCGGATCATAAAATTCTGTGTTTATAATCCAATAACTATAATGATCATCTAATCCTAAGTGCCAAACTTGATCGACTGGTGCCTATAAGTTATAATTGGGTTTCACTTTGTAAACCTGTTAAAGTATAATTTTGTTTCCTATGAAGATTATCTAATATTATTTTCCATTTGATTTAATGACTAGTTAATATCTAAGAACGGTGAAAGATGTGAAAAGATTTGTATGAAACTATGTCGATGTATGTAAAAATGAGTTTCTTTTAACAATAAAGTAAGTAAACAATAGTTGTCTTAAACTAGAATTTAATTGTCGGCCATTTTAATCAGTCGGCGTATTATACCGTGGTCATCACAATTAAGACGCTTCAACAGCTGATGATGTAATCAATCACAATCATGAGATTACAATACCGCTTTCTCCAGGTGTCGGGAGTAAAACACGGATGCGGTTGGTGTTGTGGCGCCAAACGAAGTTTTTATTGTTGGTAGAATAAACAAAGTTTAAGAAAAAGTCCGTTCAAGAGAAGAAGAAGAAGGATATCATCACAATAAAGACGCTACAGTAGCTGATGAATCAATCATGATTACAGTACCGCTTTCTCCAGGTGTCAGGAGTAAAACACGGATGCGCTTGGTGGTGTGCCGCCAGATGACACTGGTTTTGAAGTCAGAAAATACAGAGCTGAAGAAAATGTTAAGTCACTTCACGATAAAAGATAATCAGATAATAAGAATCAGCGGACATCTAAAATCTTATTTGGAAGATGCGATTCAGTCATTGTCAACCAATTATTGAAATAGTGTAACGTAAGGAAATAATTTCACGACTACTCGGGTGGATGAAGATAAGGGTAAAGATGAAGACGATGATAACCCAATTTATATATATAATGGCTTCTTGAATGTTTCTGATACAATTAGGTTATATAATAGCAGCTCTAAATGCTTCTGAAGAAAAAGTATTTTATGTAAAGCAGTAATACTAATCTCTGAGTGGTGGGCGTGGAATCTAAACCGCTGTGTGCTCAATGATTGATGATTGCAGTTGACGCTGCAGGCGCTAGAAACTATTAGTCCATCCTTGTCATTGACATGAACACACATTTTATATCAGTGTTGGTCTGCAAAATAAACTCAACACTACACACATACATATAATCACGCCTTTATCCCTAAGGGGGTCGGCAGAGCGTAAACGACCTAAACAAAGGTCTTTCCCCCACGTCTGATAAAGTTTTGAGGGTTATTTATGATAGATTTGTAAATATATTGCTGTAGTGACAGGTTGTCAACACATTGCCTAAATTGCAAGATATTGAAACCCTCGGATTCCTTAGCTGGTTTGTACAGCATGCCCGGTAGGAAATGCACCTGTTTTTCTCTCGTTCCCAGTCCAGCATGAAAGAAAAGTAGTATAATTTGCTTCTATTTGTTGCGTAGGTCTGAAGGGCGTGAGAGCTACTGCATATACCATTCGACGACTTACGTTCTGAATCTCATTCCATGAGCAACTAGATTTCCAGTCCCACTAATATCGCATTATGCTTATATAGTGGGACACCTTCTGTGTAATATTGCAGTGGGGGCACTATATCTTGCGGCATGAATAACTACTAAACAGATTGATCATGACAATACCTAGACGAATACTTACTCAGTTGCAATCATTGAATCGACAGCCCGCACCAACTTTTTGTTGACCTACACTTTTGATACAACGTAATCACATTGTCATGTCAATTCTCATCTCAACGTCAACACCAGGGGTCCAACATCAGTGAAAGTGTTGATATAACAATTTGTGCTTGACCATCATAGTAATGTGATAAAATATCGATAGTTTCGAGTTTAGTTTCTTTCATGCTGAACTGAGAGCTAGAGAAAAATATAGAATGTGCCAGCTGCATTTCCTCCGGGGCATACTGTAAACACCAGCTAAGGGATCCGAGGGTTTCAGAATATTGTAATTGAGGCGATGAGCTGATAACCTGTCACTACAGCAATATTCCTACAAATCTCAAAACTGTGTCAGACGTGGCGGAACGACCTTTTTTTAGGTCGTTTACGCTCTGCCTACCCCATTAGTGATAAAGGCGTGATTATATGTATGTATGTATGTATGTTTATTTTCCACCTACAACTACATATTATTGATATTGTGTGTGGTCTGACCGTACGTGTCACAAATTCGATACTCACACGCGATAATGTAGTTAGTCGTCGCAAAATCTGTTTGATAACAATCTGTAATTTTTTAGATGATCGATTATCTTGCTGAAACTTTGAATTTACTCACTAGAAAGGTTCATTCATACATACGCGTAGGTAAGAGTAATATAGGTTTTTGAATTACGATAAGAAAGAACTTCATAAATACTTAATTTAACCGTCATATATGTTGGTGCGTCGAACAAACCGATGAACCTTGTAGACGTCATAATTTTAGAACCAACAGATCGTTTTGTTTAAGAATGCATTTTTTTATCATGTTCCAAACATTGTAATAAGATGCCTAATTATGTCCCCTTTATGTCCTTTACGATGTACTGTTCCTGTTACACTGTCTTTATTATCGATAACTTCACTCAACTCTAGTGTTTACGATTCTGCTATTATGATACTCTTTTGTTAAACGTTCGATTCTCCATTGTCTAATGCAGTAATGGTAGCTTTCGCCTTCTAGATGATTGGAGGAACGAATGGGAACTGTTGGAACGAATTAACGTTTATTTACTAGTAGCGCCGTTTAAATTCATTAAAGTGAGATTTATTAGTTAACTGTGACGTTTGGGTGTTGCTTACCGTCTGAGCCTGAGTTGTTTACCTACAGTTTTACAGCGAACAACAGATTATCCAGACTTACTGCTGTGAAATAAAGGGCCTTGGCGCCACATTATTTTGCCCACACGTTTAATATTTTAAGCACAAAAGTTCTTTCTTTCATGCTGGACTGGGAGTGAGAAAAACTATAGAATGTGCCACCTGCATTTCCTCTCGGGCGAGCTGTACAAACCAGCAGAAAAGGGATCCGAGGGTTTCTGTATATTGCAATTTAGGCGATAGGCGGACAACCTGCTACTACAGCAATATATCTAAAGATCTATTTTAAATAACCCTCACAACTTTGTCAGGCGTGGCAGTACGACCTTTGTTTAGGTCGTTTTCGCTTTGCCTACTCCATTAGAGATAAAAGCGTGATTATATTCATGTATGTACAATTCTTTTTTTATCAATATTTTTGTTCAATAGTTTCCCTCATAGGTCTTATCATCATTTAATTCATTTCTCTTCCCTTCTTCCTTGTATCCCAGTTTTATTTGCTGTCAAGTTTCCTCATTATTCTGGATTATATCAGTCTTCTGCAAATCTATTATATTTTAATTAAATTTGCATTAATTTCTATTACGTAATTCACACCCAGACAGCTACCTAGATAAAACTAGATTGCAAATTTAACATGGTAAATGAAAAGGTCACTTGTGTTTTCCATTTCGCATTTACTTGCATCCTTGCATATCATGTTAGATGTTCATTGCAGTTTTTACTTGCTTTTGCTGTACTTTTGTCTTATCAAGAGGAAAATCTGTAGTGTCCTAAAAAGTATAAATTAAGTAAATGTGATGTGATGATGAAGACACACATAGTTCGATTTGATCCTCCCAAGACGTTGGTGTTAGATTGAAGCAAATTCCTGCCTGGATCGGTAACTATTTTAAGCCTATTTGTTCAAAAGCCGAATGACCTATAAAAAAATCGTTTTAATTATTAACTACACAGCAATGGTCTCTACAAACGTTACAAACCTCAGAGTCCCTACACTATTCTATTAAAACCAATAGAGATGCATATTCTAAGTAGATTGTTTGAAGTGTTATAACAAGTTCATTATCAATTCGTAGTGTACAATTATGAACTGACCAGCCTTGGACGAGTCACGATAGGTCGGGATTGGTTTTATGTCGAACTGATTCAATGTTTTTTGCAGGATGTTGATTGGAATGTCTGGAATCTGGGCGGTCTGTACTTCATTAGCTTTGATAAAAACTATTAATGTAATTAATGACATATCAAGGCAAGACAATAGCAAAATTATCAGTAGTTAATACTTACACAGTTTTACTTTTACACACATACATACATAATTAATCACGCCTTTACATATATAATCACGCCTTTATCCCTAATGGGTAGGCAGAACGTAAACGACCTAATCAATGGTCATTCCGCTACGTCTGACAAAGTTCCGAGGGTTATTTAATATATATTTGTAATTATATTGCTGTGGTGACAGGTTGTCAGCCCATCGCCTAAATAACAATATACTGGAACCCTCGGTACCCTTAGCTGGTTTTTACAGCATGCCCGAGAGGAAATGCAGCTGGCACATTCTATGCTTTTCTTTCGTTCCCAGTCCAGCATGGAAGAACTTTTGCCACGTCTGAAAATTTTTAAGAGGCATTTCAGTTGCGATGTGTTTTACTGTGGTTACAAGTTTTTAAGTTATATATATATATATACCTTATATATTGTACCGTTTATACTGTCGTATGGGACTGGTCGTCTACTGATTTTGAAAGAACATCTTACAAGAGAAGCAGCTGGTACTACTATTATGTTTGTTTATCTCTCTTAATCTACAATACAAAAATGTTTATCATCTTAGTCCAATATACAAAACAGATTTCAACCAAGAAAACCACACTAGGTCAAGCCTGTGTCGTGGTCTCTTTTCAATTTAGAATTAACAGAAATAGGACGTAACTATCTATTAGATAAACGAAAAATTCTTAATTATAAATAATACGAGATATATAACATGCATTATCTATCAAATTTGAAGTAAATTGGCCAAAGGATTAAAAATAATATGAATTTGAGGTTTGTTGTTGTTTGAGTAAGTTATGTTGCGTGTGTGTGTTATGTTCCGTATTATTTTTAGCATATCTAGCATAAAAGATTAAAGAAAACACAACTAACAAAACAGAGGTCCACTCACTTACTCGTGGGTGGCGTCGAAAGCTTCAAGACCGGAGCGTTTACCAGCCGACTGACAACTTGTCATTGGAACAACTACTTTCGTTCGTGCGATTATTGTAACAGACGGCCGGATGGTAAATGGAAATACTACTAGAAACTGACGTTAAGTAGAATGTCAGTGAAATAACAGACATGGAATCTACCATCAATAGAAGTTGGATAGTGAACATTTTTCTGTATTTTGCTGTCAAAATGTTCACTATCTTAAATTACTCTTTCTAAGCTTTACGCTCTGCCTACTTCGTTAGGTATAAAGGTGTAACTCTATGTATTATGTACGTGTAGTTGAAGATGATTCCATGATTGGAGGGCACGTTAACCCGTTGATCTTACTTTAGCTTATTTTGTAAGTACCTACTAATTACAGTTTAGAGCCTAATTAAATAGGAGTATTTATTGCTGCCGACAAACTTTAAATAAGTTTGGCAGATGTAATAAATTTTGTACTGTGTTTCTAAAATCAAATAAACGTATTTTTCATTTCATTTTTCATTTCATTTTATATTTGAAAGTGATCCTAATACTAATATGGTACTGTGTCTGTAGTAAAGCTGTGCCGGTATTTATTTACATGTAAATAGACCTTACATAAGACTATCTTAATAAGATTTCTATGACCCAGACTCAACCTAACCAAATGTATTTAGATTTAACCTCAGAAATGTAAGAGCAGGTAGATTTGTCACCCAGCCTTGCCTTGCCGCCGGACTGTCGGGTTTCACTTCTACCCGTGTCACAGGTCGAGTCTGAGTCAGCGAATGTTAGAAAGTGCTGGAAAGCTAAATTGTAATTCATTGATTGGGTTTTCCTCTGCCAACATGTTTTTTGCAGCTATGGCGCTGGCGAGAGAAAAACATAGAATGTGCCAGCTGCATTTCCTCCCGGGCATGCTGTAAAAATCTGCTAAGGTATCCGAGGATTTCTGTATATTGTAATTTAGGCGATAGGCTTGCAACCTGTCACTACAGCAATATACCTACAATCGATCTTAAATAACCCTCAAAACTTTGTCAGACGTGGCGGAACAACCTTTGTTTAGGTCGTTTACGCTCTGCCTACCCCATTATATTATTATAAGGCGTGATTATATGTATTTATGTATGGCGCCATAAAATCTACCAACGCAACCGATTTTAACTTCCGTGATGACTGGAAGCGAAAAAAATAAGAATTCAGCAGTATTTTCTTATCTTAGGTATCCTGAACACATTAAAAAAACTAGTAAAGTAAGGTGAATAGATTGTAATTTAGGAAATGAGCTGACAACTCATCACTTATTACTTACGTATCGTTATCTAAATCTGGCAGAAGCAGTGACGTAAATGGATTTAATTAGGCCGTTGACCGGTATCCCTTCCCTGCGAGATAAAAAGTCTTTTTTATCATGCATAGTAGTCCGTGATTGCAAAGCAATGAAATGTGATTATGGTCTAATTACCTAGTTCAAAGAACAACTCGTAAGAAACATCTTTACAACTCAATCTTGAGAAAGCTGTCGTTTTCAATCAAGATTTCTTGTTGATACACACAAGGTCGCTTTAGACCGCTATTCGTACAAAAAGCAGTGGGAATCATCGTACGTATGCTGTACATATCACTGACTGTCATTATCGGCATGATTAGTGCATTTTCTTCCATGCTGGACTGGGAGCGAGAGAAACACATAGAATGTGCCAGCTGCATTTCCTCCCGGGCAAGCTGTAAAAACCAGCTAAGGGATCAGAGGGCTTCAGTAAATAGTAATTTAGGCGACGGGCTGACTACCTGTCACTACAGCAATATACCTACAAATCTATCTTAAATAACCCTCAAGACCTCAGACGTGGCGGAACGACCTTTGTTTAGGTCGTTTACGTATTTACGTATGTATCAATGCATGTTCCAGCTACCTGCTGGTTTTATTGACGACTTGCAGTTATATGTAAGTCGTCAATAAAAACAAACATTGAATATTCTGATCTTGAGTCTTCTTTTACCTATTGGTTTATCAAACCGACGAACGATATGGTTTGTGAATATTGTTTACCGTGCATTAGTTTCAAGTATTTTTTTTAGGAAATTGATGTATTCATTTGTTCGTGGTTCACCACAATTTCTTGAATAATAAACGTATCTTTAATTTTATATTCAAGCATTGAAATGGCTTATTTTCCTACCGTGTTACGATACGGCTATCATAAAGTTCTCCCGCTGTGAATCTTGTTTGCTTGTAAATGTTACTACCTATTTCATTTTATGGACAAAATATACGAACTGAATTCAAAACGTTTTGAAGACATCTTGCTACAAATGAAATCTTATTTGGATGTGATTGAATTATATTGCAGTTTATTAGTCTATATTGTATTGTACCAATCAATCTAAAAACAACAAACTAGACAATGGCAAATTCTATTCTGCGTAGATCAAAATACCACGACAACACCGTAAACACACGTAAACAGTGGCGCGATGGTGGCGTCATCAGTTTTAAATTAATTGTGCCTGAAATATACGAATATAAGAATATTATACTGTAAGTAAATATTATCAATTTGTGGAATAAAATAAATATTAATAATTATATTGACATTTGATCTGTACTATATGTACTTATTATTTTATTTTAAATTGACATTTTCATTTAATTATTTTATTTTTACTGATCTGACATATTCACATAATATACTGATTTATATTTTAGTTTTGACATCGTGATAAAAATAAGTTTTTAAATTTGATTTTACAAATTGACTTATTTTAAATTATTCAGACATCTGTTAGAGTCCATTTGTATGATTATAATTTTGTTTTTGACATTTTTGATTTATTTTATTGTGTAATCTGTATTTTTTGACGATCATATTATTCTTTGTCATTTTTATTATTATTGCAATGTAATTGTGAAATTGATAATGTGAAATAAATTAATCTAATCTAATACATTTTCATGAATATTTTACGTTTCGCGAGAATTGCAAGTAATTCTCCATTTTATACTTTAGTAATTCTACATTTTAACTTAGATAGTCATTATGCATTATTCAATTATGGATGATAAAATAGAGAATTAGTTGCAATTCGCGCGAAACGTAAAATATTCATGAAAATGGTTGTATTTCGGGCACAATTCATTTAAAACTGGTGGCGCCACCGTCGCGCTACTGTTCAGCCTTTAAGAGCCCATAATGACCACCAGACCAGACCATTAAATCTATCTAAGAAGGCGGTGAACTTGCTAATTACTATAATGATAGTAATCACGCGTTGCTAGCCTGCGTGGCATGTCGCGTATCTCACGGCCGTCTCTGGTATTTGGTGTGCGTTCTTCACAAATTGCTGCTGAGTGAGGGAATTAGTAGAAATCTGCCCTGAAATTTGTCAAGTAAATTATGTTAGATCTGCTCGTTTTAATAGGATCACGGCCAATTAGTAATGTAACTACAAACATTGTAAATATGTCACAACACTTAACACAGCAAACCTTAATATCTGCTGAAGAATAATTCAAATCTAGTTTTCTATTAAGAAAGTTGTTCAATTTCTTGAATATTTGTAGGCTTGATATACTGTTTTGTTGAGCCACAGGTTGAGCTCAAGAAAGCTTTGTAAGTGTAACCAGAAAGACTTGCAAATGGAAATTAAAACTTATACATTTTCCTAATTAACGTAAGTACTTGAATAACATAATTTTAACGCTAACCAATTTCCAACAAACAATTTGCATTCTTAACTAAATAAACTAAACTCATACATAAATATGCAAGAAATTCCTTACTTTCAAACGAAAGTCTATTTAAAGGGCTGTCGAACTAATCATGATTAATGGCGACTGCATTCCGAAACTAAGAAAACATTTTCTCCACTTGTCACGAACAGTTTGTTTAATGAAGCTTCTCTTTTCACTTCACAGATGTCACTATTGATGAACTGTGACGTTAACGCGGAATAAAAGAAATGGGATGAGTGCGTGTTGTGTTTGTAAACTAGGATTTTCTGGCAGTGGTGTTGTTTTTGGAGGAGACATTTTCTAGACTCAATTTACTTTTGTCACTTCCATCCATTTAAAATAAAAATATACATAAATACATACATATAATCACGCCTTTATCCCTAATGGGGTAGGCAGAGCGGAAACGACCTAAACAAAGGTCGTTCCGCTACTTTTGACAAAGTTTTGAGGGTCGGTATAGGTACTGCTGTAGAGACAGGTTGTCAGCCCATCGCCTAAATTAGAATATACCAAAATCCTCTGATCCCTTAGCTAGTTTTTACAGAATGCCCGGGAGGAAATGCAGCTGGCACATTCTATGTTTTTCTTTCGCTTCCAGTCTAGCATGGAAGTTTGTCAAATTAAGCTTTTCGGCGGCGATTTAAAATAATAAAATACTTCCATGCTGGACTGGGAGCGAGAGAAAAACATAGAATGTGCCAGCTGCATTTCCTCCCGGGCATGCTGTATAAACCAGCTAAGGGATCCGAGGGTTTCAGTATATTGTAATTTAGGCGATGGGCTGACAACCTGTCACTACAGCAATATACCTAGAATTCTATCTTCAATAACCCTCAAAACTTTGTCCGACGTGGCGGGACGACCTTTGTTTGGGTCGTTTGCGCTCTGCCTACCCCATTAGGGATAAAGGCGTGATTATATGTATGTATGTACTGCGTTTAATTCGTATGTTTCCATGCATGCGTTCTTTTACTCAAAGAAATGGACGATAATTGAAATGGCTTAATTAAAATTAAATTAAATTAAATAGACCTTTATTTCAGGCTTCTACGGGGCCCATATAAAGAAAAAAAATACAAAAAAATATTAAAAATTAACTCGTATGCCATTGCTTGTACTATTTGAGTATCTGTTATGAGTATTAATCTTTATTTGTAAGTAGTTACGTTTCATAGGCTCGTATTTATCAAGCGATCTCAAACTTCAGACCAATAAGTGTGGATTTGACAGGCCAGTTGGTACTAAAGTGACATTTCTAATACGAACTCAAACTCGCTCTTACTGATGATATATTATAAATTAGGTGCAAATAAATCTTTGTGTATGGTACCTGTTTTACCTACACGATCTACTTACTTTCTTACTACGACTAGAGTTATACCATAACATGAATAAACATAATCTTTTTTTTGATGTACGTAATGTCATGGCTTGTTGCTTTACATCGTTTAAGTTTACATAATGAAGTACCTACCTACTTGTGCTTGAATAATTATTAAAATTTTGTACACGTTCATGACATAATTGCTTAGTTTTCTTTGTCCGTGCAACTGGTTCTATATGAAAGTTGTAAGGGCGTCCGCTACGCTAATTTTAGTTAGCTTGAGTGTAGTACGGAACAGCTCATACAAACTTAGATCACATATATTTGATCTAAGCATACAAAGTTGACTTATTTATTTACTAACTTTCGCTTCTCTTCCCCTCTTCCTTAACTGCCTCCGTGGTCTAGCAGTCTGAGCCATGGGCTCTCGACCCCGAGGTCCCGGGGTCGATTCTCGGCGGGGGACAAACAATTTGTGTTCTTATTTCTAGTGGTAAGGAAATTGCAGACTGATCACCTGAGTGTTCGAAAAGTAAGATAATTCATGCTGTCGGAAGGGCATGTAAATAGTTGGTCCTTCGCCTGATTTTTCTCTGGCCGTGTCAGTCAATCTGTCCCATCTTCTTCTTAGCGAGTGGATTCGCGAGTCGAACAACGATCCGAACCAACCTGGTGTCAGAGTTTTCAAACCGCCTGGTAGCACAGCATCAGAATAAGAGATTGAAGGAAAAGAGAGTGCACCTGTGTATAGCGCAAACACTTGGGCACTACAATCTAGTCCTGCGCAGTTGGCCGATCTCTGGATGATTGGCCGCCATCACGAAAAATCGGTGGGAGGACAATTGTCCCTAATAAGCCTGGCTTCTCTTCCCCTATTAATTTTTTCTCCATCTTAAACTGTCTCTATTTCAGTTTTTTTTACCAATTTAAGGTTCCTTTTGCCTAAAGTAGTGATAAAATCCAAGTTTGTTACTCTTGATCTCTATTTAGACCTGGATTCATTAACATGATGCCAGTTCTCTTTGTTTGGTTGTTTGTACGGTTCTCACTTTGTTTGTACGGTTGGTTCCTCCTTAGTTGTGCCTTAAAATCATCAAAACCTCCCAAACCTTATCTCGTATCGCACGAGGTCGGCTACCTAATCTAGGTAATTGAACGAGGATACTGGTTTTTACACAGAGCGACTGCCATCTAACCTCCGCAACCCAGAAGGGAAACCAGACCCAATCCTAGATAAGTGCAGAGTTTTCAAGCCGCCAATGCTTAGCACTGACCTCTGAGATGGCTTATCGACTAATATCTACGGTATTAAACGATATTAACCGGGATCAACGGCTTAAAATGCCCTCCGAAGCACGGAAAAATACCAATATGAAATTTAAAAACCGAGAAACACTTTGGTACGTAGTGGGATTCGAACCACGACCTCTCCTGCTCTCCTGAGTAGTGGCCCTATCCACTACACCATCGGGCTCTCTAGTTGTGCTTCAAAATCCCTACAAATATACGGCAGATAGTTATAATGCCTGTGAATAACATCTACTATCGATAGTAATATATAACACAATTATGTTCAATACAACAATCCGGAACCGCTCAGGTCTGTCTGACAGACGCCTGCGCGGGCGTCGGTAACGTAACAACTTCCGCGCTAAGTCTACAGTGGGTGTGTCTAACATGCTACCGACAAAACTTTTTACTGACAATACATAATAATAACATATTATTAGTCTGACATCTGATTCATTCTTCGCGATTCTTCTAGTGTTGGTCCGTCTCAATATTCTATACTGAATGCAATTTCTCATCTCCACAAGATGCTTGTACAATGGCTTTTGCAAGTCGATCGAATAGAAATAGAATTGCGCGCTTAAGTATTATTGAGGAAATCCGGTCTTTAAATATAGTTCGATGCCCGAGAGACGATTGTACCTCGTTTGTTGATTATTAGATGAATAGCAACAGCTGTTTTTACTTTTACGACACGACTCAATTTCATATTTAAATATGTCTGCCATAACTCTGTTCACCACAAACAAATGATCACATACATACATATAATCACGCCAACTAAGGTCGATAAAGTTTTTAGGGTTATGCCAGATAGATTGATAGGTAGGTTATATTGCTGTACTGACAGGTTGTCAGCCCATCGCCTAAATTACAATATACTGAAACCCTCGGTTCACTTAGCTGGTTTTTACTGCTTGCCCGGGAGGAAAAGCAGCTGGTATATTCTATGTTTTTCTCTGACTCTCAGTCCAGCATGAAAGTGATGAACAAATTATCACGTTCTATTTATATTAACATATCTGCAACAAACCTATAAAGCTACTAGCTTACACCTGCCATCCAACACTAACACACATCTTCTAATTTGCAGGAAGAGCTGGACCTGACAGCAGTGAACAAAGCCGCCATGATGGAGCTCCCCGCGGCGAAGAAATGGCAGATCTACTGCAGCAGGAGACCACCGCCAGGGCAGGTCATGCCCCTCGCCAGCGCGCCAGAGGTCGAGGAGTATATCAAGGCGCTGAACGACATTGCTGATGTAAGTTAACTTGTTAAGTCAAGTTGGTGAAGGAGCGAAGAAATGGCAGATCTACTGCAGCAGACGACCACTGCCGGGACAGTACATGCCCCTCGCCAGCGTGCCTGAAGTCGAGGAGTGTATTAAGGCGCTGAACGACATTGCTGATGTAAGACATTGAACTTCTCTCTCTCTCTGATGTTTCATAAATAAAATGTTGGCATGTAACGTTCCAAAGAATGACGACAGAAAGAGTCTACGCCAGATGATTTGTAGGACATCAGTACAGGTTGCCACTCAAAAGCATCTAATATCTAGGGGTTGGCAGACAATGTAGCTTCGTTCATTCTGTCCTGCTATGCAAACATTTCTTTTAATTTTTCGTAGTTTTCTCACCATAACGTTAACTGTTCCAGGCTTTTGCATCATCAGAAGGCAATGCAGCTCCAGAAACCTGTGCCCTAGTCGAGGGTCTGAAGACAGCTCTTCGCACCAGAGCCCACAGCTTCGTCACCAGATTCATCAAGAGTGGGGGACTGGGAGCGTTGCTGGACGCCTTACAACGAGCACCGCCTGACCATCCTGCTACCAGACATAACCTTATTGCTGCTATCAAGGCTCTTATGAATAACTCTGTGAGTCCACATTCTTTTACACATACATACATTTTCCACGAGGAAGAAGTATGTCAACGGTGAAGTCACACTTTACACAGAAAAGCACTTGCCAACTACAAGTACCACTGCAGTTAGCAAGTCTTGATCGTCTTCTGTGTGAGGCCTCAAAGCCTTTTTTGCTACAACTGTTTTCGACGCTTTTCTCTTTTTCGTTACTGTTTTTAAGTTTTTAACATGTACTTTTTGCAATTCCAGACCGGTAGAGCTCACGTCTTGGCACACCCAACCAGCATAGACCTGATAGCGCAATCCCTGGACACTGAGAATGTCAAGACGAAGGTGGCTGCGTTGGAGATCCTCGGTGCTGTGTGTTTGGTGCCCGGCGGACATAAGAAGGTAAAGACTAATGTTAACTTTTGCTATTGGTTTTATTTCAGGGGTTCGAGTAACCGACTCTACATTTTAGTGAATAGAAATATAATATCAGGAGCGGACCAGATTTAAAAATGAATTGAATAAATTTAGGTTTTTTGGATACAATACACATTGATATGGTTTCGAATTCGGGCCTGGTGTAGACAAGTCGCGCCCGTGTCAAACGTTGATGCGCGCAAGGTATTTTCATCTCATATGATATGATAGGGGTTGCTCAGTCAACGACACTGAACAACTTCCACTAGGAAATTCTTTCAGGAAGTGAAATGAAATTTTTTTTTTTTTTTTTTAATATATATAGGCGAGCATTTGTCCGCCATCTCACCTGGTGGAAAGTGACGATGCGGACTATGTTGAAACATACTCACCTATGTAGTGCCTATTCACTCTCGCCTTGAAAAGGCCAAGGTTATATTGTTCCGGAAACAGATCCGCCGGCAGGGAGTTCCACTCCTTAGCCGTTCGCATTAAGAATGTGGAAGCGAACTGCTTCGTGCGAATTTGTGGTATATCCACGACATAAGGGTGGAACCCCTGTCCACGCCTCGTGCTCCGGAGATGGAAAGGGGAGGGGGGTATAAGGTCATGAAGTGCTAACGCGCACTCCCCGAAATGTATCCTGTAAAATACCGACATGCACGCCACTCTGCGACGGTGCTCAAGGTTCTGTAGTTTTGCCTCAACCAATGCTGAGTCTCCAATGAGCTTCTTAGCGCGTTTCTCGATTGAGTCTAAGGCAGCCAGCTGGTATTTAGCTGAACCGTCCCAAAGGTGGCAGCAGTACTCCATACACGATCGGACTTGAGCTGTGTACAACTGCAATAGCTGTCCCGGTGTGAAGTATCGCCTCACCTTCGAGAGGATACCAAGTTTTTTGGCAGCTGTTGTGGCCAGAGACTCAATGTAACGTCCAAAGTTCAAGTCGGACGTAAGGCTCATACCAAGAAGCTCAAGATGGTCAGAAATCGGTACGGATACATCCCGGAAAGTTGGAGCCAGGTTAAAAGGACTCCGTTTTGTCGAGAATAGACACGCCTGGGTTTTGGATGCGTTGAACTTGACGAGATTGGCATCGCCCCACTCGGATATCACCCTTAGCGATGAGTTCAGACGATCCACCATGGACTCCCGACAAGACTGGATTGTTTCACTGTTGGCCCTTGCACTAGACAGATATCTGTCAACAACCGTGCTGTCATCAGCGTACCCAAAGGTATCGGGTGTAAACATGTCGTTGATATGCAGCAGGAATAAGGTTGCAGACAGGACAGAACCCTGAGGAACTCCGGCATCAATAGCCTGTTGTCCGGAGGAGCAGCCTTCTAAGACCACTTGTATGGATCGTTCGCTCAAGAAGTCCGAAATCCAGTTGCAAAGGCCAACAGGTAACCCGTAGGCGGGAAGCTTGCCAGTAAGGCTAGCGTGCCAGACCCTGTCAAAGGCCTTGGAGATATCCAGAGACACGGCAAGTGCTTCACCATGTCTCTCGATAGCCTCGCTCCATAAGTGAGTGGCATGCACGAGAAGGTCCCCCGTCGATCGCCCTCGGCGGAAGCCGTATTGGTGATCGTTAAGGAGATCATTATCCTCAAGGTATGCCAGGAGCCGATTATTCAGTACACGCTCCATAATCTTGCAGAGTATAGAGGTTACCGATATGGGTCTATAGTTGACAGGGTCTGCTCGACTACCTTTTTTGGGTACAGGTTGCACATTTGCAAGCTTCCACGATTTGGGAACAACACCAGTCTCAAGTGAGAGGCGGTACAGGCGTGTCAACACCGGAGACAACTCAGGCGCACAGTTACGCAGGACGATTGCAGGGATACCGTCAGGGCCACTTGCTTTATTCACGTCTAGATTTCGCATGGTTTTAAGGACCTCTTTTTGCCGGATGCGTACGGCTGCCATAGAGCAGTCGACACGAGGTAACGGGGGTGGTATTTTACCTGCGGCATCAAGACGCGAACTTTCCGCAAAATAGGAGGCAAAAAGATTGGCTTTCTCCTCCGCAGTATGAGCAAGCGACCCATCAGGTCTCTGCAGAGGCGGTAAAGATGGCTGGCAGAAATTTGTTTCCACTGCTTTCGCAAGCGACCAGAATGCTTTACTGCCAGCCGGATAGGAAGCAAGCTTAGCGCCTACTCGGCCTATGTGGGCGAATCGAGCCCTGCGTAATTCCTTTTTGCTTAACTTGGTGGCTTTGTTATAGTTTTTCTTCAGATCGCGAGTATTCGGAGCTTTGCGTGCACGAGCATCAGCCCAAGCAAGGAATGCCGACTGTTTCTGCGATTCCGCGCAGTTACAGTCAGCATTAAACCACGGGCGAGCTTTGCTACCGGTAGGAACATCAGAGAACGGTATGAAATACTCCATACCCTGACGTATGACTTCTGTAATAGCATCCGCGCAGCTCGACGATTCGGCTGAAGAAAAACAGTCCTGCCAAGGATACGAAGCAAAGAAGTGGCGCATCTCATCCCATTCTGCTGACCTGTATCGCCACACCCGTCTTTTACCACAAGGGCCCTGATCGGGTGGTGAATACACTGATACAGATTTCACCAGACAGTGATCTGAGGTGCCCAATGGGGCAGAAACAGACACAGAGTATCGGTCTGGATCGGTAGTCAGCAGAAGGTCTAAGCAGTTGGCTGTATGAGACTCAATATCCGGGACCCTTGTTGCACAGCTGACAAGCTGGGAGAGATTTAGCGACAATGCAAATTTGCGCGCCTCTCGCCCAGCATGATCGGTCACTAGGTATGGGAACAACCACTCTTTATGATGAGCGTTGAAATCCCCCAGGATGACTAGCTGCGCTGCCGGGTATCTCTGGAGAGCTTCATCAGCACCTTCACTGAGGTGTTCAAACAGTTTGGTTGTCTCCGTGTCTCCACTATGCGAGCGATAGACGCAAGCATACACATTTTTAGCTACACCAGTATCGACCAGTACCCACAATACGGAAAAACTTGGTGCCTCAAGGTTCTTGAGACGCTTGATGCAAATGTCATCGCGAGCGTACACACAGACTCCGGCACGAGGTAGAAACCTGTGTTCTAGTGTGTAGCCGGGATAGCTGAGGTACGCCGCGTCAGCCGGACAATTGATCTGCGTCTCAGTGAGGAACAGCAGATGCGGTTTTTCAGTCTCAAGATGGTGATGGACGGGGTTGAGATTTGAGTGCAAGCCTCGAATATTTGAGAGGTGCACTTTAAGTGGGAGGACGTGCAACCGCTGTTTAACCATTTTCCGTTTTTTGAGTGTTTTCATAATTGGTGATGTGGGGAAAAAGTGAATAGGCAGGAGGAAGGCAGTTGTACGAGGTACCGCGTTGCAATAAGCTTAGAAAATGAGCTGATTGCAGCCACACGCAAAGATAAAATGAAAATTTTGCCTTTCCATACAAAGTCTGACCGAGGAGGACATTTTGTATGGAAAAGCCAAATTTTATTGCCCCTTCCCCTTTGCCGGTTCCTTACACCCGGTATCTGGCTGGTTATGTATGTATCTCTACTTGCATTGGCGCTTATAACATTGATCTGGGGACAGGCCCAGTCCTGATAAGGAATCGTTTTTGAGTGTATGAAAAACCTAAAAACTGTTCTATCATCTCACTTACCTTACCAATGGATTACTAACTCCGACATCAAATTTTTAAAGTCGCATTTTTGGAAACGCCATACGATGATGATGATCTTTATCTCATATTCCAGGTACTAGAAGCAATGGTGCACTACCAGAAATACGCCGGCGAACGGGCTCGTTTCCAAAGCATCATCAATGAACTAGACCGGTCTACTGGTGCTTATCGTGATGACCTTGGAGTGAAGACTGCCATCATGTCCTTTGTCAATGCTGTGCTGAACTACGGACCTGGAGAAGAGAGTCTGGAGTTCAGGCTGCATTTGAGATACGAACTGCTCATGTTGGGGATACAACCAGGTGTGGATAAATTATTTATTTATTTAAGAGCATGTGGTGTCCCATTGACTTATTATTTATTTATGAGCCTTTTGTGTCCCACTGCAGGGCAAAGGCCTCTCTCCCTTCCTTCCATTTTTCGCGATCTAGTGCCAGTTCTCGCCATTCGGTCATGTGTGCGTCTAGTTCGTCTCGCCACCTCTTTTGGGGTCGTCCATGTCGTCTCCTAGCATTTGCGGGTTCCCATAAGGTGGTTCTTTTAGCCCATAGAACATCTGGCATTCGAGTGACGTGACCGGCCCAATCGCACTTCAAGTAGGCAGTCTTCTGAGCTACGTATATTAGGGTTGGAAAAACTAATCCTTCTTAGACTGGTCTACTGATGACCTTGGAGTGAAGACTGGAGTTCAGACTGCATTTGAGATAAGAGCTGTTCATGTTAGGGATATAACCATGTACCTACTAGATCAAGGTCTAAAAATAGGTCTTTTTCTTCTGAAATCAGACTGCACATCGAAAAATTGTCATCATGCAAGACTGGATCTTGCCTATAGATGCGTTTTATAACATTTCTGCCACGGTTTAAAGGATCTTATCATTCACCTTAAAATCAAAAAGCTTCATTCCCTATTTGAGATCAGCCTTTCTGGTACTATTCCACCACCTAACAAAAGCCTAATACTAAACCATATCTTTTCTCTTTAAATTCCAGTGATAGAAAAACTCCGCAAATACGAGAACGAGACCCTGGACCGTCACGTGGAGTTCTTCGAGATGGTGCGGACTGAAGACGAGAGGGAACTGGCGAGGCGGTTTGATAAGCAACATGTGGATACCAAGAGTGCCAGTGGGATGTTTGAACTGCTTAGAAGGAAACTCAGCCATACTGCTGCATACCCTCATCTGCTGTCTTTGCTGACCCACCTTCTGATGCTGCCATGTAAGTAGATCAGGATATTTCATTGCAGAAGTGGTTTGATAAACAACATGTGGATACTAAGAATGCCAGTGGGATGTTTGAGCTGTTGAGAAGAAAGTTGAGCCATACTGCTGCGTACCCTCATCTGGTGTCTTTGCTGACCCACCTTCTGATGCTGCCATGTAAGTAAATATTGTATTTAAATAATATTGTATTGTGTAACGGGAATCTAAGGGTGTCAGAAAAGGTATGAGGTTTGAGATTTAAGCTGTTGTCAAAGGAAGTGGTGCCATTCCTTAATTAGCGACCCGAAGTGTACCCTGGCCTCTGATACCAGGTATCCATTGTTTCCTGTTTTGATTGGCTTGTACGGGGATCATAGATCTTTTTAAAATTCTAGAACAAATTTATTTCATCATCATTTCCCTAGCCTTATCCCATATTTCACGGGGTCGGCTACCTAATCCAGGGGATTGAACGAGGGTACTGGTTTTTACACAGAGCGACTGCCATCTGACCTCCGTAACCCAGAAGGGAAACCAGACCCTATCCTAGAGTAGGTCAGAGTTTTCAAGCCGCCAATGCTTAGCACTGGCCTCTGACATGGCTTAACGACTAATATCTACGGTATTAAACAATATTAACCGGTACCAACGGCTTAACGTGCCTTCCGAAACACGGAAAAAGCGCCGAATAAACGTACATATGAAATTCGAAAACCGAAAACACATTGGTACGTGGTGGGATTCGAACCACGACAGCTCAGGAGGCAGCGGCCCTATTCGCTACACCATCGGGCTCTCTCTCTCTCTCACTAGAACAAACACATTTATGCATTAATATATTTTCCAGTGGAATACAACCCTCACTCTCAGCACTGGCTACTACTGGACCGCGTGGTGCAGCAGATAGTCCTCCAGGCTCCGTCGGCCGGCAGCCGCGCGGCCAGTGAACAGGACTCCGATACTGCCGACACTAACTCTAGCAAGGTATAGTCCATAACATACATACATACATACATAAATCACGCCTTTATTCCTTACGGGGTAGGCAGAGCGTTTAACGCCTCGTAAAAGGCGCTTTCGCCACGTCTGACAAAAATTGAGGGCAATTTTAGATTGTAATATGTATTGCTATAGTGACAGGTTGTCAGCCCATCGCCTAAATTACAATACACTGTAACCCTCGAGTCCCTTTTGCTGACTTCAACAGCATGCCCGGGAGGAAGGGCAGCTGGAACATTCTATGTTTTTCTATCTCTCCCAGTCCAGCATGGAAGTAATAGTCCATAACATGTCAAAATTAACAAACTTGTCAAATAAACTGTTCTGAATCTTAGGTTCGAGTATTGATCTTTGAAAAAATCTGAACAGTTATCTTAATCTTATCTTATCTTAATCTTGGCAGTTATAATTTTATTATATTCTTTATTGTTATTAAA
Source organism: Scrobipalpa costella (assembly GCA_949820665.1). NCBI lineage: Eukaryota > Metazoa > Arthropoda > Insecta > Lepidoptera > Gelechiidae > Scrobipalpa > Scrobipalpa costella. The sequence continues at coordinate 939,131 of OX463311.1, forward strand.
AATACAGTTCAACTTAAAAAAATAAACAACAGGCGAGCTTATCTCTATAAGAGATCTCCTCCAGCCAAGCTAATGGGGCTAAAAGATGGGAAATTCACGGGGACAGATACAGTTAGTATAATTTAATTACAAATTGATGTATAATAATACTAATACACATATTAACATAGTATAATAAACTAATACATATAAATATATAAATGATAAACTAACAATTTTTGGAGATAAATAAATCAAAAATCAGAGAGAAAATCAATTCCATTCCAAAAACTATTACCGATAACTGATTACAACAGAAAATTTAAACATTGAATGGGAGGGGTTCTAGGTTAGTTACATTGTGGTGCCGAGTCCAGGATATTCTCTTTGTTTTATCATCATCTCCTTTCATACAATAAAGTATTTACAATTATATTTTTAACTAAAGACTAATATTAAAATTAATATTTCTGCCATGCTGGACTGGGAGAGATAGAAAAACATAGAATGTTCCAGCTGCCCTTCCTCCCGGGCATGCTGTTGAAGTCAGCAAAAGGGACTCGAGGGTTACAGTGTATTGTAATTTAGGCGATGGGCTGACAACCTGTCACTACACGTTAGCAATACACATTAAAATCTAAAATTGCCCTTTATTTTTGTCAGACGCGGCGAAAGCGCCTTTCACGAGGTTTAACGCTCTGCCTACCCCGTAAGGGATAAAGGCGTGATTGTATGTATGTATGTAAAGACTAATAAATTAAATATTTTAAGCAACTCGTTGGGTTCATAAATACAAATCCCAAATTTATAATTTTATAATATTTCCACTTTTTTTTTACCAAAAATTTACTTTATTTTATTTGGAATAGCTGTCGCCAAATACTGGCAAGGGACGATTTAACTTAATCTAATCATAATAATAATAGTTGAATTTTGGACCTTTGATTCGAAGAAGAAGAAGAACCAAAAATTTACTTATTTTTATATTCCTCAGGTGTACGACCCAGACGTAGCCCCACTAGAGATCAACGTGGGCGAGATCGTCCATCTGCTGGCTAAAGAAGAAGAGCTGGTGGAAGCTCGCAGCAAGGCAGAGAACCTGGAGAAGGAAAACGTGGATCTCGCCACGGAACTCGCCAAGAAGGTCAGTTGGTTGAAGATTGCTGGCAATGCGAGTGACAGATTTGTCTTGGTGAAATACGATCTCATAAAAGTCAAGGTCAAAGTCAAATCATTTATTTCTAAATAGACTCCTAAGAACACTTCTAGAAAGTCACAAGCGAGTCTATTACAAAGGAAATTAATTATAAATAAAAAAATAAATAGATCTTTATTTCAGGCTTCTACGGGGCACATATACAATGCAAATTTCATCAAACCATGCCATAACATCAGCCATATCTAATCAATTAAATTACTTTATAAGTCAATAATAATTATGCAATTCAATCTTTTTAGTAAGATCTTGTCCAAGCCTGCACTGCGTGTTATTATAATCTATGTCGCAAAATAAAATAAAACTAGAATAAAACTAAACATATTATAACATGTAAAAGTTTTGAAGTCTATGTTAAGCTTAGTGATTTGAGAGATCAAGATTTTTTTTAAGCGGTAGGTCAAATTGCAAAGTTTTATTGCAAAATCCCATTTTTTCAAAACATAGGATACATTTGCGACTTATGAGATTGTATTTCATCATCAGCATTGACACTTTTGACACTTTTAACTCAAGGGAAAATGGTATAAAGAATGACTGTCACAAAACAAATAAACATTAAAACTTTACTGACAAGCGAGTCACAATTACAAACAACCCATTTACACGAATGAATAACTACAGACATCATAAAAAACCACCACTCCATTTTGAGCTTATTACAAAAGAGTATGGAGCGTAAAATAACGCCATTATAAAAATGACTATTGAATGCAATAATTAAATCAACTACGATATTTCATTTGCACATAATGTTTGAGCGGTTGCAGTTTCAATTCTCAGTTCAAGACTCAATCTGTTAAGGGGCTTCCCTGAGCTAAGTGGCGCCCTCATCAGTCAAAAAAACATCATTCACTGAAAACACAATCAATCGAAAATCAGGTAGATCAGAATGAGGTTAAAGCAATGAAGGTCACTTAGAACCTCATAAGGTTGCAACTTGTAGTTCGCACTTTTGCTATCTGTAAGTGCAGTGAATACTGAATTATTAATTTGTAATGCTTAAAATAAACTTCAGTATCTATATTTCAATTTGATCTAAAGAATTTTTGATTAATTGCGTTTTTAGTGAGTAATGATTTTTTAAAGGACGAGGGCGCTGTCTTGCACCGGGAATCCCCTTAAAATAAAAAAAAAATCTTTACAAAAATAATCAAAGCTTACGTATTGCTTGCACATACAACAAAATTGACTCTCATACAAAAACAACACAATTTATGAGTGTAAATGTTGTATAAATGTAAAATTACAGTAGTTATTGCACCCACACTTTGCAATATGCACTGTATCAAATCAAGCGTCTGGCAAGCTGTTCTTTATTTAAAATTGTAAGCATCGTAAATTTACATAATATGTTCTGTTTCCTTCTGGTATTTTCCTCTTCAAGTATATTTTTTGTACACTTATCCAGTTCTATATCCGCAACTGGTTTCAGAAGCTTGCACTTAAAACAATTAAACAAAGAAAAAAAAATTGGTGCCGTGACCAGGATATTTACAAATTTCAATACAACAAAAGGTTAAAAGTTTAGTACCTACATGTTTGACCCTTAACTGAATATGAACATGATTAGAATTGCAACCGCTCGTCCGACATCAGCATGCGTAACTCGCTAACCACTAACAGGAGAAGCAGTGCGACCAGCAGACGCAAGAGAGGGAAGAGCTCGAAGGAGTCGTGGCCAGGCTCAAGGAGAGACTTGAGAAGGAAACTGCCGCGCATATGGAATGTCAAGAAAGGATGCGCGCCGCTGCCTACAGAGCTAACCAGCTGGATCAGCAGGTCAGTAGAAGCATCCGGGACGTTCAGCTGGACCAGAAGAATTGCTTGAAACTGTAGAAAAGCCAACAATTTCCGGGCTAACCAGCTGAATCTACAGGTGAGTGTGGAATATAGCTGGAGCAGAGGAGAAACCATAAAGCAGCCAGTATATTCAACTAGAGCAAATGAATAGCTTGGAACGTTAAGTCTAACTACTCGTATCTGGACCATCAGATGTAAGTAGGAAACTATGAACAATTAATTGTAGGTATCATGATCATAGGGTGAAGTAAAATTTCAGTAACATGAGAAACTGAAGTCGGAAGGAACTTGATAGAGCAGCATACCGCAGGTTGGAAACATACAGGTAAACCAAAATAAAGAAACTAATTTCATTTTTCGGCATAACATAATCCTTTTTATCTTAGTGAATCGGTAAACTTTTTTGGAGCAGTTATGGAGTAAGTATAATTTTACAAATTAATGTTAAAAATAAAGTTAGTATTTACGGTTATATCTTCGGTATGTAGTATTTTAGTGGTTCTTAGCTTTTTGGTGTAAAACTGCGGTTGGTAAACTTTGGGAAAGAAAAGTAGATCTTACAAATTAAAATGATTCGGTGGAAATCTACCTGGAAATAAGTAGTTTATACATAAACAGTAGAGCTTTTAAATAGTGTCGTAGTAGTAGTGGCAGACACTAACGTGACTAATATTCGACAGCTGACGCAGGAGCGAGCGGAACGCGCGAGGTTCGAGAAACTAGTCACCGAGGGGAGCATTCCTGATGATGCCAAAGTAAGTCTAGCGAACAGTTGTTAGTTATTTGTAATCTATATTGTAATTTGGGCAGGCCTAACAAGCAACTCGTTAGTTGAATAAATAAGATACAATTTGAAGCCAAAAACTTTCTTAAGCATTATAATAATACAAGGGCACTATCTTTTTTAAGCGTCATGGTTTTGATTCATTAACTTTTAGATTGTACATACATACATATAATCACGCCTTTATCCCTAATGGGCTAAACAAAGGTCGTTCCGCCACGTCTGACAACATTTTGAGGGTTATTTTAAGATAGATTTATAGGTATTTTGCTGTAGTGACAGGTTGTCAGCCCATCGCCTAAATAACAATATATTGAAACCCTCGGATCCCTTTGCTGCAGCTGGCACATTCTATGATTTTCTCTCGCTCCCAGGCCAGCATGGAAGAAATTAGATTTTACAGTAGATAAGTATATCCTGAATCTGACAACTTTATTAACCCTTACAGGTTAGCAACCTAAAGAGCGCAGTGATAGAGACCTGCAGCGCGCCCCCGCCTCCCCCTCCCCCCAGCTTCACCCCCCCTCCCCCGCCCGGCGCGCCGCCCTGCCCCGCGCCCCCGCCCGCGCCCCTCGCCCCTCTACCGCCCTCCGCGCCCAAGCCTAAGAAGAACGTACCAACACCTGGAAACCCACTGAAAAGCTTCAACTGGAGTAAATTGCCTGATGCAAAGTTACATGGGACGATATGGCAGGACCTGGATGATACGAAGCTGTATAATGCGATAGATCTCCATACGATTGATAAGATGTTCTGCGCTTACCAGAAGAACGGAGTTCAGGTAAGTGTTTTCTTCTTCTCTTTTCTGTGCTAGGCCTAAGAAGAACGTTTCGCCAGTCCTGGAAACCCACTAAAACGATTAGTAGGTTATTCAAGTTAGCTGCTAGATGCCAAGTTATAGGAGATCATAAAATAAGCATGTAGTTGCACAATGCGATAGATTTTCACACGATTGACAAGATGTTCTGCGCTTACCAGAAGAATAGTATCCAGGTTAGCTCATTTTAAATTCATTAGGGTATTCTATGTAATACAAGACATCTATAAATAGGTTCGCTGAAAAGCTCATGTCTCAACAGAAATATACAGCAATAATTCTTAGGCAGTATAATAACACGGAATACAGAACTAAAATGGTGGAATAATGAGCACAATCTATTTGGTAAAGTAATTTGAGACGACTTGCGATATCTAATTCAGCAACATTTGTTTACAGAACGAAGGTTCAGTGGAAGACCTTAGGCAGTCAGGCACCAATCCCAAGCCCCGCACTAAGATCCTGTCAGTAATAGACGGAAGACGAGCGCAGAACTGCACCATCCTACTGTCCAAGCTCAAGATGTCTGATGAGGAAATCTGCAGGTGAGATCTAAGCCCCATATTCTCACCTATCAATGATTTTTTTCACCTATGAATGAGTTGCCTCCGTAGTCTAGTGGCTAGTGCCATGGACTCCTGATCCGGAGGTCCTGGGTTCGATTCCCAGGGGGGAAACACAAAGTTGATATTTGAGAATTTATCACTTTGTGAATTTTTCCCCAGTTTGGTTTGGACATTGCAGGCTGAATCACCTGATTGTCCGAAAAAGAAAAAGATTTCGTGCTTCGGAGGGCACGTTAAGCCGTAGGTCCCGGTCGCTGTCTTTGATAGTGGTCGTTACTCAAACCATGTCAGAGGCCTGATAGTTGTGCTACTAGGCGGTTTAAAAACTCTGAAACCAGGGTTCATCGGGTCCATAGACTCGATACCTACTCGACAGAAGAAGAAGAGGTCTATAAAAACCCAAAATCAGGCACTAGTCTATAATTTACAACAAGAACTTATGGCTCAAAATACGCACATACATACATACTCTCACGCCTGTATCCCTAATGGGGTAGGCAGAGCTTCAACGTACCAAATTAAGGTCGTTCCGCCACGTCTAACAAGTTTTGAGGGTTGTTTAAAATAGATCTGTATACAGCAAAAGCCTTATAAGAAAGAAAGTGTAAACCTTTGTAAATGACGTTTCTGTTTAGCCAATTCTTTGGTATTATATATTATAACTAAAATATTTGTTAATTCCAGGGCTCTCTTACGCATGGATAAAATCTTAACTGTAAAACCAAGCATTTTGTAAAAGGTTTCGAGTCGGATGATTTTGAAAAATATTACAAGACACTTAACACGTCTGACACAGTTTTGAGGGTCATTTAAGACATATTTGTAGGTATATTGCTGTAGTGACAGGTTGTCAGCCCATCGCCTTAATTGCAATACACTAATACCCTTGGATCCCTTAGCTGGTTTTTACAGCATACCCGGGAGGTGATGCAGCTGGTACATTCTATGTTTTTCTCTTCCCAGTCAGTCAGCGTGGAAGCATCTATCAATGATTGACTGTGAAATTTAATAGTTAATTCAATTAGTAATAGCCCTTGTCTTCTTTTTGTAGAGGTCTAAAATCAGGTACTAGTCAACTATGTATTATTATTACAAGTATGTTATATATGTATATCTACGATCAACAACGATGACTACACAAAACAAAAAAAAAAAACTATACAAGACAGTCCCTCGAGCTTCACTTTTAAGAAGAGACTGAAAGAGCATTTTATGACCTCTCTATGACGTATATAATTATATTTTATTTTATCATTTATATATCATATAAATATATTTGTATGTATTAGTTTATTATAGTATGTTAATATGTGTATTAGTATTAATTTATATTATACATCAATTTGTAATTAAATTATACTAACTGTATCTGTTCCCGTGAATTTCCCATCTTTTATCCCCATTAGGTTGGCTGGAAGAGATCTCTTATAGAGATAAGCTCGACTGTTGTTTATTTTTTTAAGTTGAACTGTATTTTTAATTTTTAAAACAATAAAGAATATAATATAATAATAATTTGACTTATGGCTCAAAGTACAGCCTTATTAGGAAGAAAGAATCCTGAAGAAAGCAACTATTTATTTTTACTTAACATAACATAACATACAAATACTTTATTGCACGTAAGAATACAAATCATACAACACAACAGATAACAACAAAAAACAAGCACAACATAGGCGGCCTTATTGCTAAGGTAGCAATTTCTTCCAGGCAATCTTTGGGTCAAAGAAAAATGCGTAGCGGTAAGCGGGATATTGCAAATCTAGTAAAATATGTATCCTAAATATATGATGATTATCACCAGTTCCTATAATACAGGTTAATTCCTAGCTTAGGAACTGTCTGATGGTCTGACACATCTCAAATGGATTCTGTACAATTAATTTGACGATAACCAAAGACTTTTGTATAATTGATTATTGTACTTGAATAAAAGATTTAATTATTATTATTTATACATACATACATACATATAATCACGCCTATATCCCTAATGGGGTAGGCAGAGCGTAAACGACTTAAACAAAGGTCGTTCCGCCACGTCTGACAAAGTTTTGAGGGTTATTTAAGATAGATTTGTAAGTATATTGCTGTAGTGACAGGTTGTCAGCCCATCGCCTAAATTACAATATACTGAAATCCTCAGATCCCTTAGCTGGTTTTTACAGCATGCTCGGGAGGAAATGCAGCTGGCACATTCTATGTTTTTCTTTCGCTTCCAGGCCAGCATGGAAGTTATTATAGTATTATTGTACTTGAATAAAAGATTTTATTATTATTTATTATGTTGGTATACTTTTCAGTATCACGGGCCCACAGGGACCCGGTCCTTTGAGGCATACGTGGGGCCGAAGCCAACAGCGCAGAGGCCTTTTTTATTATTTATTATTATTATATTACTTACTAAAATATTTGTCAATTCCAGGGCTCTCCTACGCATGGATACCGGCGAACAACTTCCCATAGACATGGTCGAACAGCTGCTGAAGTTTACTCCCAGTGCTGAAGAGGCTGCGCTTTTAGATGAACACCAAGATGAGCTGGACAGCATGGCCAGAGCTGATCGGTTCCTTTACGAGATCTCCAAGTAAGTCTTCTAACATTTCTTCCATGCTGGACTGGGAACGAGAGAAAATCGTAGAATGTGCCAGCTGCATTTCCTCCCGGGCATGCTGTAAAAACCAGCTAAGGGATCCGAGGGTTTTGGTATATTGCAATTTAGGCGATGGGCTGACAACCTGTCACTACAGCAATACACCTACAAATCTATCTTAAATTACGCTCAAAACTTTGTCGGACGTGGCGGAACGACCTTTTTTTAGGTCGTTTACGCTCTGCCTACCCCATTAGGGATAGAGGCGTGATTATATGTATGTATGTATGTCTTTTAACATGATTGGTTTCTAGTTTCTACATCTAACTGCCTCCGTGGTCTAGTGGCTAGTGCCATGGACTCCTGATCCGGAGGTCCTGGGTTCGATTCCCAGGGGGGAAACACAAAGTTGATATTTGAGAATTTATCACCTTGTGAATTTTTCCCCAGTTTGGTTAGGACATTGCAGGCTGAATCACCTGGTCCCGGTCGCTGTCTTTGATAGTGGTCGTTACTCAAACCATGTCAGAGGCCTGATAGTTGTGCTACTAGGCGGTTTAAAAACTCTGACACCAGGGTTCATCGGGTCAATAGACTCGATACCCACTCGACAGAAGAAGAAGAAGTTTCTACATTAATCAACAAGCCCGATGTAGAGCCTGATGGTGTAGTGGATAGGGCCGCTGCCTCCTGAGCGGGAGGTCGTGGTTCCAACCCCACCGCGTACCAATGTGTTTTTCGGTTTTCGAATTTCATATGCACGTTTATTCGGCGCTTTTTCCGTGCTTCGGAAGGCACGTTAAGCCGTTGGTCCTGGTTAATATCGTTTAATACCGTAGATATTAGTCGTTAAGCCATGTCAGCGGCCAGTGCTAAGCATAGGCGGCTTGAAAACTGACCTAATCTAGGATTGGGTCTGGTTTCCCTTCTGGGTTGCGGAGGTCAGATGGTGGTCGCTCTATGTAAAAACCAGTACCCGCGTTTAATCCCCTAGATTAGGTAGCTGACCCCGTGAGATACGGGATAAGGTTAGGGAGATGATGATGATGACATTAATCAACAAGCGTTGCAGTAAGAAGGTTCTAGAATGACAAGCTTGAATGAATAAGCGCAGAAAAGCAAGAGACGAGAATTCTCAGACAAGAGTCTGTAACTTGATCTATGGCCAAAGTAATGTATTGGGTCTTGCATCTTTACCACCTTTTTTCTGTAGTCTTCCGAGAGAAGAACTAGCTTGTAAATTCTGCTTGTTATGAGCTGTTAACTCTCTCTGTTTAACATGGAAGTTACTCTCTATAATGATTAAAAACGGGAAATTTACCGTGTTTTTAATTTTTGTACGAGTGTCCGATATTAAATTATTACGGTAAATTTCCCGTTTTTATTCACTATAATGTTGATTACCGTGACAGTTTGAAAAAGACCATTACCACATAATATATAATAGTACTACATACAGAATGGACATTCACCTCCCTTCTCCGGTCCGACATTCGTCACACTCCGCGCCGGATTGTGGGCCACATTGAGCGTACGCTTAGCGGGTATGGCTCGCGCATGTTTTCCAGTGTAACGGAAATAATAAAGTTTTGTGTTCCAAAGATGGTTAGGTACTGTCCCGTGTACGGATGTCATTCTACCACAAGATATGACTCCAATAGGAAGTTTTTTAGATTCCACAGTAATGAGAGGCGGTAAGTAAATTCATACAAAATATGCAACCTAATCTATTCTAACTATTTAGTTACAGTGAACTACTTTAAAACGTTGGTTTAATCAAGACCCAGATTAATCAAGTGATGATTATGACCGGCATAACAAATTCTGTCAACTCTTATAACACGCACACAATCTTATGCCAAGTGCAACATGCCGTCTGTCGATGTGTGACCAAAATGACATTGTAGTTAGGAGTGTCCGAGCTGTGCCATTACTCTACTTTTGTTTTTCTTTTCCAGAATCCCTCACTACCAACAGCGCGTACGAACCCTTCTATTTAAAAAGAAGTTCGCAGCCGCTCAAGCCGAGGCTACATCACGTGCTTCAGTGGTGCTTCGAGCCGCCAGGGACATGACGCGGTCTAGAAGACTGAGGGCTTTGTTGGAAGTCGTGCTGGCTCTAGGAAATTACATGAACAGGTATAATAATATATCTTTATTTACTCACAAACATAAATAAACAAACTTAAGTGACATGGAATCCATAGATATTCTGGTACAAAATGCTGTTTGGTAATTAACATAATTACAAATGAGAGCATCCTAATATATTTAGATTTGCATCTGTGTGTGTGTGTGTGTCAGTGAGCGCATACCTACTAATCTATAACTGATTAACAAGTTTGAAGTGGCATTGATAGCGGTGCCACAAGCCTTAACATTGTAAAGATCTTCTTTCCTATCGTATGGGTTACGAGGTCAAAAAGATGCCCGATGGTGTAGTGGATAGGGCCGCTGCCTCCTGAGCGGGAGGTCGTGGTTCGAACCCCACCACGTACCAATGTGTTTTTCGGATTTCGAATTTCATATGTACGTTTATTCGGCGCTTTTTCCGTGTTTCGGAAAGCACGTTAAGCCGTTGGTCCCGGTTAATATCGTTTAATACCGTAGATATTAGTCGTTAAGCCATATCGGAGGCCAGTGCTAAGCATTGGCGGCTTGAAAACTCTGACCTAATCTAGGATTGGGTCTGGTTTCCCTTCTGGGTTGCGGAGGTCAGATGGCAGTCGCTCTGTGTAAAAACCAGTACTCTCGGTCAATCCCCTAGATTAGGTAGCCGACCCCGTGAGATACGGGATAAGGCTAGGGAGATGATGATGGGTTACGAGGTCAAAAAGTGGTCCAAAGAAAATTGTTTATAACGTGTTTATAACCCGCAATGAGGTCATTGAAAAAACTACTGCTAAAGACTGCAATATCTACCAGGTAAGGGACACCTTCCTATGTCCTGATGTGGGTCAATCAACGAAACAGAATATCTTTCATCGAAAATACATACATATAATCACGCCTTTATCCGTAAATGGGGTAGGCAGAGCGTAAACGACCTAAACAAAGGCCGTTCCGCCACGTCTGATAAAGTTTTGAGGGTTATTTAAGATAACTAGTAGGTACATTGCTGTAGTGACAGGTTGTCAGTTTATCGCCTAAATTACAATGTTCTGAAACCCTCGGATCTCTTAGCTGGTTTTTACAGCATGCCCCAGAGGAAGAGCAGCTGGCAAATTCTATGTTTTTCTCTCGCTCCCAGGCCAGCATGGAAGTTCATAGAAAATTATTTCAGGAAATAAAAATAAGTGTTACTTATCCATACCATTTTCGCCCCTTTGTTTAAATTTCTTTGTTAAAGTGTTACTATTGTTTAGTTTCGTTGACTGCTCCTACCAATAGCTGTCCCTTACACCCAGTATATCTCCCTTCTCTTTTCTATTGCAGGGGTGCTCGAGGCAACGCGTCAGGGTTCCGTCTGTCCTCGCTTAACAAACTCGCAGACACCAAGTCCAGTTCTTCAAGGAACACCACTTTATTGCACTACCTGGTTGAAATGCTGGAGACTCCACAGGTAGGTTTTGATCCAGTTTTATCTTGATAATTGACTCATAGAGGCTTCGGATGATGCGACTTGAATAATTAGATCTAACTACGTTTTACTACTTTTTGGAAAAGATTGTCTATGCAGTGACTGCAAATCACTGAAACCGAAAACTGCCTCCGTGGTCTAGCGGTTAGAGCCATGGGCTTACGATCCGGAGGAGCTGGGTTTGTTCGTTTTTTTCTGTTGTATGTGTTTCTTTGTGCAATAAAGAATTTTGTATTGTATTCCTAGGGGGAAACAATATATTACTTTGTGAGGTTTTTCCCAGTTTGCTTAAGACATTGCAGGCTGAATCACCTGATTGCCCGAAAAGAAAAAAGAAACCGTACTTCCCGGTCGCTGTCTTTGATAGTGGTCGTTACATTCAAACCATGTCAGAGGCCAATTAGCTGTGCTACTAGGCGGTTTGAAAACTTTGACACCAGGGTTTATCGGGTCATTCGACTCGAGAATCCACTCGCTAATAAGAAGAAGAAGACTGAAATCCTGTTTTTATAAAGCAAAACTTTGAAACATTTTTTAAATTGCTCGTAATCTAGCATGGAAGTAACTACAACCTAATCTAGCATGGAAGTAACTAAAGATACATCGTTTTGTTGTAAGTAAGAATAAGATAACGAAGGGAGGGGCGCAAAGTGCGAGTTTCTCATGCTTCTTCTTCATTGTGATATAGTTTTATTTTATTTTGTGACACAGATATAATTTTATTTGAAATAGACTCGCTCGTGACTTTCTAAGTGTTCTTAGGAATCTATTTGGAAATAAACGATTTGACTTTGACTTTGTTGCTGTTACAGTTCAAGGACATTCTACTTTTGGAAGAAGACTTACCGCACGTGAGACAAGCGGCCAAAGTGTGCGTCGAACAGCTGGAGAAAGATGTCACGGCACTTAGGAACGGACTCCGGGAGGTAAGAAAGAATTTGTGCATAAGGGAAAAAACCTACATAAAAGACACTTTATTTACTTTAGGTACCGTACCGTAGCAACACCTATCAGTTTGCGGGACGCTGTCCCTTACACCCCGTATAGCCTAGCGCCAGGTGTGTAGGTTTCTAGCTTGAGCTGGAAATAAGCGTACATACATACATATATTCATGCCTTTATCCCTAATGGGGTAGGCAGAGCGTAAATAACCTTAACTGGTCGTTCCTGGGTTATTTAAGATTTATTTGTAGGTATATTGCTGTAGTGACAGGTTGTCAGCCCATGGCCTAAATTGCAATATACAGAAACCCTCGGATCCCTTAGCTGGTTTTTACAGCATGCCTGGGAAGAAATACAGCTGCCATATTCTATGTTTTTCTCTTGCTTCCTGTCCTGCATGGAAGACTTAGACTGGAAATAAAACAATGTTCTTATTTACAGGTGCAAAAGGAGCTCGAGTACCACGCCGGTCTCTCCGCCCCGACCGCTCACGACCAGTTCACGCCCGTCATGAGGGACTTCCACGCACACGCTGTTTGTACCTTCACGCAGCTTGAAGACTTGTTCCAGGTTTGTATTTGTACCATGCAAATAGGGCTATAAATGTATTTAGTAATGTTCCGATAAGAAAAAACTAAGATCTTATAAAAACAAAAAGAACTTTCGTAATCTAATTGAACTCATAACTTTATTTTTCTTTCGCCCAAAGGTTGTCGGGAAGAAATTGCTACCTTAGTAATAAAGCCACCTATGTTGTACTTGGTTTTTGTTGTAATCTGTTGTGTTGTATGATTTGTTTTCTTATAAGGTATTTTTATCTTATCTGATCTTATTTACCCCTTATAGAATTTACTTCAACTCAACTCTTATGCAGTTTAAGTAGCATAATATTGCTCAAGAATTCGTTTTAATTCGTTCGTTTCTCTTTCAAAGGACATGAAGAGCCGCCTAGAAGCATGCGCGCACGCGTTCGGCGAAGAGCCCAGCGCTTCACCTGAACAACTATTCGGAGCCATGGATGTGTTCCTGACACAACTAGGCGAAGCCAGAGCAGAGTGCCAGGCAGCCAGGAGGAGGAGAGATGAGGAAGAGAGGAGGACTAGGCATGAACAAGAGGTAGGGTTGTTTGAATTTGATAGAATGCCTTTGGGCTATCAACTGCACCTCTGACTTTTCTTTTAGAGAGAAATCGTTTAATTAGAGTAAATTACAAAATAAAGATGTATTTTTATCATAATTAATAAATACAATGCAATCTGTTTCGACATTGTCTAATAGAGTTATCAATCAGATCTTGGTGTTCATTATGAATCAATTTTCCTATCACAAGTATTTTTATCAACTAATAGTTTTTTTCGTTACAGCTCAAAAAGCGAACTATGGAACGGAAGCAAGCGTCCAGCCTACTCAGCTCGGTCGGCAAATCCCTCGGGAAATCCCCTGACTGCAACGGCACCACAAACGGGGATTCCCGCGACTCCACTCTCACCAACGGACAGAAAGGAGAGTTCGACGATCTCATCTCGGCTCTGAGAACTGGAGATGTCTTCGGAGATGATGTAGCCAAGTTTAAAAGATCCAGGAAGACTAAAGGTAAAGGTAGAGATTCGCCACCCAAAGGACTGCACAGGGAAGACTCGAGGGAAAGGCAGAAACACTAGGATTTGATTGGAGGAATTCGGGAATATAATCTAGACACTGTAGTTTATTTATTTAAACGGCTCAGTAGAAATACGAAGAGATTGTTTAACCGGGTCAAAAGTAATAAGGCTTAGTGATATGAGCTATTGATTGATATGATGGATATCTTTGACCGGTTGAAAATAACATGTGACTACTGGTAGAAAAAGGTGCAGGTTCAAATCCTGACTAATGAAATGTATTTTCTTTCTAGCTATTATCTTCTGTTTAATCTTAGCTAAGATACATTTCAGGCAAAATAAGATTGTAAGTTATTTTTGACTAAAGCTGGTCGTAATAATACTTTCATACATTTTCTTGCGTATGCCAAATTAGTGGAGAATGTGCTACTTCCAAAAATATATGACAACGAAAACGTAAAATCGTTAACCGCCATTTTGTAATTTTATAGTCATTTTGTAAGTTTATAAACATTTGATGGGAAAGATTGCGATATAAAAATTACATTTTGATCTGAAACTTTTGACTGTCAAAATTCAAGGCTACTCTTACACCAGTGTTTTGAAACATTTCAAATGAGATCAAAAACATTTTAAATTTAAGGTTGTCTTTTATTGTTTAGAAACGGTTTGAAACTCGTGACAGTTGACGAATGTTTTTAAACATTTTCAATGTTATTGTAAAACTGTTGTGGGACCTTCTCTTTCACTCATGGCCAATAATTAAATCTTAAAAAGTAAAGTAAGACCTCATATTTGAGGCAATAGAGCTAAACTAAAAAAAACCCAGTCACAAAATCGGTGCCTAATATTTTTGAAACATATTTCTGTTTCCACAAATTTTTACGAAACTTTTGCGACGTCGAAGACTGTTTTGGTAATTCCATATTAAATAGAGGTTCTAATAATAAGCATTGTGTGATTTGAATAATAATTATATAATGTATGGTTTTATTTTTATTTAATTTTCATACTGTATACCTACTCAAGAAACCCAACGTAATATTTGACTGATGGTAACTGACGAAATTAAGTAAATTAGGAAATGCTTAAAGCTTAATAAACATTACAGATCACCTAAATATAAAGGATGTTACGAATCAAATGAATAAGAAACGGCTTTCCCTAAGAAAAACATTTACACTATTTCTGTATCAGTATGATGGAGTCATAAAGTGTCTAAGATCTGAATTTAAAAAAATTAAACTGTATGTGTTAACTTATACAAAAAATATTCAACATAAAAAAATGCATCAAATAAATTTTGTCTTAAGAAACAGTTTCGTTGACTTATGGCGTTTTGTCTTATTATGTTTTTATATCTTCCTCAATAGTAGTTAAGCTATCGATACAGTACTATTTATATAGCACAATGTATAAGATAGATAGATGACGTGGTGTTTTCACTAGTTGGAGATTCGTAGCAAAGTGAGGAATGATTACTAGACTGATAGTGATGAAATACGTGGATTTGCTGTTTGTATGGGAATTGATCGAAAAAATACAATCGGAGAATTTTACAGTTCTGCCAATTTGGAATTTTGATGTGTCAACAGGACCCGTATTTTTGAATCATTCGAACTCCAATGCGCATACAAAGGAGTAACTTTCGCATGCGATTTTCATACAATTTACCACGCGAATGTGAGTCTTTCGTATGTGCATTAGATTCGAGTAATTCAAAAATACTGCTCTAGTTTCTTTGTATAGAAAAGAAATTTAAAGAACAATACGCAAAATTCATAGAATATATTATGAGAATTGATGGCATGAAGAAAAGAATAATGATTTAAAATTCTCTGATAGATTAATAGCTAAAGTAATAGACATATGAAAATCCGCATATAGTAGGAATTGACAACTATTATTGAATAGTATAGAATTTTGGACTCCTGTGTATACATTGCATGGCATATACCTACCTATAGCTAAATCTTTTGATAAATTTATAAATTTGTAACTTACCTTACCTATACACATCTTCAATATTAATATAACCTACTTTATTTATTTATCTCAAAATTACTTTACTTTAATTTAATTTTAATTGTACATAATAATTTTATTTTGCCAAAATTCGTTACCGCCAATACAAAATGGACCTTATGATTATTTATTCACGAGCGAGTCTTACGAAGTTTGTCATTTGTAAATTTTATAATTACGTTCTGTAATATGTAAGCGTATAATATATTAATATAATTATTATCCTTACCTATAGACACTATTAAATTAAAATCTTGGAAATTTAACAATTGAGTATCATTTACACCTCATACATATTTAAAATACCCCTTGTAAAAAGAAGACAGCACTATAGAGTGTAGGTTCGGGGTGTAAGGGACAGCGTACCAGAAACAGATATTAGTGCTCAGTCAACAAAACTGAATAAACAACTTTCACTAGCAAATTCTTGCAGAAAATGAAAGCTGGTTTTGGCTTTTCCATATAATAGTCTGATCGAGGTAGTCATATTGATATTTAAGAAAATGATTTCCTGAAAGAATTTTCTGGTGTCAGTTGTTCAGTTTCGTTGACTGAGCACCCCTATTTGGGTTGGGATGGGATCTACCTCCTAGTGGTCCACCCCGGGCAACGGCGACACAGGCTTGCCTGGGAATAAGTCCGGCTGAACGATCCCTACAAAACTGTGGTAGGCCCCGCGAGAGGCCGTCTGCGACCCGACCACGCGACCACCGGAGTCCGGCGCCAAACAGCTTGCTGTGTTCCGTCGGTGCGTGAGATTGCCAGTGCTATAACAGGCATCTTCTGGGTGAGCTCGCTCCATCGTCGACTCTGTCACGGTCATCCCTGCTAGAGTCAAGAGCAGACCCATTTCTTATTTAAAAAAAAAACTGCTAATCCATAAAAAATGCTATCCCATATACTCGGTTAAGTAGACATAGACATATAATCACGCCTTTATCCCTAATGGGGTAGGCAGAGCGTAAACAACCTAAACAAAGGTAGTTCCGCCACGTCTGACAAAGTTTTAAAGGTTATTTACGATAGATTTGTAGGTATATTGCTGTATTGGTTTAGTAGAGACGTTTTAATTTTACATCTGTAAAAACGGGCATGCTGTAAAAATCAGCTAAGGGATTCGAGGGTTTCAGTATATTGCAATTTAGGCGATGGGCTGACAACCTGTCACTACATCAATATACCTACATATCAATCTTATTATTTAAGTTATTTATAACCCTCAAAACTGTCAGACGTGGCGGAACGACCTCTGTTTAGGTCGTTTACGCTCTGCCTACCCCAAGGATAAAGGCGCGATTATATGTATGTATGGATTAAATTTAGACCATTCCTGTTTAATGTACATATTTTGTTACAATATGTTGTATAATGTTTAGCACTTATAAATTATGTTTTTTTCGATTAGCCTAGTTTATTTTTAGTGCGTACTTTTATAGTCAGTTGATATAAAATGAGGCCTTGGATTTTACCGTTTATTTTATCAAGGAAATTGGTTTTACTTATAGATTTCATCAAACGACAACGAAAGTATTTAGTTTTTTTACCTACATTGTTTTTTATACTTACATAATAAGGCTGCGTTTCCACCAGAGCTGTGCGAGGATAGGTAGCGAGGGATGTGTTTTTAAACAACCAATCGCTCCATTTACCTTGCCTTGCTCAGCACAGCTCTGGTGGAAACGGCTTTATCGGAGCGAGATTTTGTCCGTACAAAACAAGCGAGAGATGTGTGCTAGGAATGTGTACGAGGAATATGCCGCCGCCGACACATTTCACAGCTTAGCAACGCATCCTCGCTCGGCTCGCACTGCATATTAATACGCATTTTGACACATTAATGCGCATTTTGACACATTTATGTCACTTGTCACTCCGCTACACATCCTCTTACGACACATTTTCCTCGCACAGCTTTGGTGGAAACACCCACACATTTTCACAGCACAGCTAGACATCCTCGCACGACACATTTCCCTCGCCTATCTCTGGTAGAAAGGCAGCCTAATAAGAAGACATACGAGTACCTTAGTAACTTTTTTTCCAAGCATAAAGTTTAAATATTTTTTAAGTGCTTCATTCATAAGTTTGATTAAAACATGTATCGGGTTTTAAATTTTAATTTTTATACGTAATATCAAAAGTACTTAAATTATTTAATCGTTCACGGGTACTTACTTAAAAATAACTGTTATTCTTTATTATAATTATTTTGTAGTAAAACTTGCACCTCAAATATATTGATGCATAATAGTCTGGTACTACAACAGTTACAGTACTTTGATGTGATTATATTCTTCCAAATTGTAGATACCAGGTGTTAGGGACAGCGTCCCGCAAACTGATAGGGGTTGCTGCACTGAACAACTTCCACCAAAAACTTTTTTCGAGAAGTGAAAAAAAAAATGGTTTTTCAATACAAATTGTTCGATCGAAGTGAACATTATGTATGGAAAAGCAATTTCTTTTTCACTTCCTGTAATAAAGTCCTGGTGCAAGTTTTTCAGTATCATTGACTGAGCAACCCCTATCAGTTTGCGCGACGCTGTCCCTTACAACTGGTATAGTATACGTATATACAGGGTGTAAAAAAAGTACTGCGTTCCTTTAAACCATGTAATGTATTTCACACGTAACCCTAACTCTACGGTACGCACACAAACGCGGCGCAGCCGGGCGAGCGCGGGGCGCGGGGCGGGGTGGTGGCAGTGTACCTACGGCCAACGTCGTAGTGTGCGTACGTGTCGCGCCGTAGGGATGCGTAATTTGTTTTTGTTTTGCGAATTTAATCAAAACAAAATATTCTTTTAATAAAAATAACAGTTTCTTAGGAGTAACACCATACAGTTGTATGTAGTAACAATAATAAGCTTGCAAGAAATTAAACACTAAGCACATAATAATATTCGAGACAAAGCTTAACTCTAACTTGAATAACAAAATATTGCAAGAGTGATGTATATCTATTTTGGTATAAAAAATAATATGATTTTAATATTTTTTTTATTTAACGTCAATTCATTTCGTCAATACTTGCAGTCCAAAGCCTGTCAGTAAAAAGTCAGATTGATATTCTTATTTATTTTATTTAATGTGTGTAGTGTGTTGTATATAATTGATACATTACGTGGTTTAAAGGAAGTAGCTGTACTTTTTTTTAACCCCGTATTTATTACAACACATTAAAGAAAAATACGATTGTAGGGCGTGATTTATAGTAGTTTGATAATAGATCGTAAGGTGTTAACCATTTCAATATGTTTGAGAACCTAGAACGAGGCAGTTCTCCCGTAGACTGGTGTGAATACAACTATGCCGTCTCTCCAGTCATTGCCGAATTCTTTAACACCGTAAGTAAAAATTCTCATACATAATCTAGTTCCATTCCATTTTAATGGACCAACTCAGATTTAGAATAAAGATAACATACATACATATAATCACGCCTTTATCCCTAATGGGGTAGGCAGAGCGTAAACGACCTAAACAATGGTCGTTCCGCCACGTCTGACAAAGTTTTGAGGGTTATTTAAGATAGATAGATTTATAGGTATATTGCTATAGTGACAGGTTGTCAGCCCATCGCCTAAATTGCAATATACTGAAACCCTCGATTCCCTTAGCTGGTTTATACAGCATGCCCGGGAGGAAATGCAGCTGGCACATTCTATGTTTTTCTCTCGCTCCCAGTCCAGCATGGAAGTACTAAAGATAATCTCGAAAATATTCCAATGCTCTTTGGTTTCCACATTGTCGTTCGTCCAGGTCATGAAGAGATGCGGGTAGATCTTTTGATTGACGGGAATGGCAGGAGTATGTTCCACGATAAAACATTACATTAGAATAATGTCCTTCCATGCTGGACTGGGAGAGATAGAAAAACATAGAATGTTCCAGCTGCCCTTCCTCCCGGGCATGCTGTAGAAGTCAGCAAAAGGGACTCGAGGGTTACAGTGTATCGTAATTTAGGCGATGGGCTGACAACCTGTCACTATAGCAATACACTTTTCAATCTAAAATTGCCCTCAATTTTTGTCAGACGCGGCGAAACCGCCTTTTACGAGACGTTTATCGCTCTGCCTACCCCGTAAGGGATAAAGGCGTAATTTTATGTATGTATGTATGTATTAGAATAATTTTACAGCTAAAATCTTTTAAATATGAATACAATATAGTATTTTGGATGTGTTTTTATTTTATTATATTTGTAAAAATAAAACAGTTTTTATGTAATAGTGATAATAAATTCCGTCAAACCATTTCCATCAAGGAGAACTACATATGCTTCCATGCTGGACTGGGACCGATAGAATAACGTAGAATGTGCCAGCTGCATCTCCTCCCGGGCATGCTGTAAATAACACCTAAGGGATTCAAGGGTATATTGTAATTTAGGCGATAGGCTGACAACCTGTCAGTACAGCAATATACAGTTCTACTTTAACCCTCAAAACTTGTCAGACGTGGCGGAACGACCTTTGTTTGGGTCGTTGACGCCCTGTCTACCCCATTAGGGATATAGTCGTGATAGTATGTATGTATGTAGAACTACCCATCCATAGTGCCGTGCTAAGCTAAAAAGTGTTTTTTTATTAAATTTGTAAATTTGAGAGATTTTTAATCTGGAGAAATTGATAAGCATAATCTTCTTCAAATTAAACTTTAAATACATGGGATGTAACAATTAAAAACCAACAATTAAAAAATATTGCGCTACCACTAGTTAATTTTATTTTCCAATTTTGGCACTTATCGTCTCATAATTCATAAAGGGTGTAAGTGACTGATACTAAGCTAAAATACAGTATTGTATATGAAGGATACTGATTTTCAGGTCAGTATGTCAAAGTATTTCCTAAAGGACATCAGACCTTAAAAAGCCGTATGTGCTTACTTACGTATTTTTACCTCAGAACTTATGGCATTTTAGCTTAGTATTGGTAACTTACGGTTTTTGAAGCTAGTATCACTTTCTTCCATGCTGGACTGGGAGAGATAGAAAAACATAGAATGTTCCAGCTGCCCTTCCTCCCGGGCATGCTGTAGAAGACAGCAATTGGGACTCGAGGGTTACAGTGTATTGTAATTTAGGCGACGGGCTGACAACCTGTCACTACACATTAGCAATAGACAGTACAATCTAAAATTGCCCTCAATTTTTGTCAGACGCGGCGAAAGCGCCTTTTACGAGGCGTTTAACGCTCTGCCTACCCCGTAAGGGATAAAGGCGTGATTTTATGTATGTATGTATGTATCACTGGGAATATCAGCGCACTTACGTATTTCTGCACATAGGTATCTCGGTTATTAGTGGGAATTTCTCAATGAGTCCAAGGTATAAAACGCCGATAGATTTGGTTTCTTCCATGCTGGACTGGGAGAGATAGAAAAACGTAGAATGTTCCAGCTGCCCTTCCTCCCGGACATGCTGTTGAAGTCAGCAAAAGGGACCCGAGGGTTACAGTGTATTGTAATTTAGGCGATGGGCATGCCACTATAGCAATACATATTACAATCTAAAATTGGCCTCAATTTTTGTCAGACGTGGCGAAAGCGCCTTTTACGAGGCATTAAACGCTCTGCCTACCCCGTAAGGGATAAAGGCGTGATTTATGTATGTATGTATGTAGATTTGGTTTGTAGCGCTATGCTAATAGTACTTAAAATACTTTTTAGCTTAGCACGGCAGCACAGGCTCTCAGTCTCTCACTTTGCTTTCAAGTAGCCAATCTAAACGGTTTTTTATTAAGTCTCTACTAGCTGTTTCCAATTCTTACTTGTTTTGTCTAGCCATAAATGTCTCACTGCTGGGCAAAGGCCTTTCTCTGGTCTCTCCACGACTCTAATAGTTACGGTCTCTTCTTACTTGTAATAGAGTTTCTTTTTCTTATTTTTTTTTCCTGGATGTTAGAGAAAAACATAGAATATGCCAGCTGCATTTCCTCCCGGGCATGGTGTAAAAACCAGCTAAGGGTTTCGAGGGTTTCACTATATTGTAATTTAAGCGATGGGCTGATAACTTGTCACAACAGCAATATACCTACAAATCTACTTATCTTAAATAACCCTCAAAACTTTGTCGGACGTGGCGGAACGGCCCTTGTTTAGTTCATTTATGGTCTGCCTACCCTATTAGTGATAAAGGCGTGATTATATGTACTTTTTAATTTCTTCCATGCTGGACTGGGAGAGATAGAAAAACATAGAATGTTCCAGCTGCCCTTCCTCCCGGGCATGCTGTAGAAGACAGGAAAAGGGACTCGAGGGTTACAGTGTATTGTAATTTAGGCGATGGGCTGACAACCTGTCACTACACATTAGCAATACACATTACAATCTAAAATTGCCCTCAATTTTTGTCAGACGCGGCGAAAGCGCCTTTTACGAGGCGTTACACGCTCTGCCTACCCCGTAAGGGATAAAGGCGTGATTTTATGTATGTATGTATGTTTTAATTTGTCACAGGTCAGCAACGTGTTATTCCTTGTCATACCCCCCCTGATGATGAGCCTATTCCAAGAGTACTCCAACTCAGTCAGCCGAGGAATCAACGTCGTCTGGGCATTGTTTATGGTCGTCGGACTATGTTCTGCATACTTCCATGCTACTCTTAGCTTAGTTGGTAAGATTGATTACTTATCTATAGCTTCGATTCTGGACTGGGAGAGATAGAAAAACATAGAATGTTCTAGCTGCCCTTCCTCCCGGGCATGCTGTTGAAGTCAGCAAAAGGGACTCGAGGGTTACAGTGTATTGTAATTTAGGCGATGGGCTGACAACCTGTCACTAAAGCAATACATATTACAATCTAAAATTGCCCTCAATTTTTGTCAGACGTGGCGAAAGCGCCTTTTACGAGGCGGTAAACGCTCTGCCTACCCCGTAAGGGATAAAGGCGTGATTTATGTATGTATGTATCTATAGCAGCTAAAATACTAAAGTGTAGGGCATTTCAGATCGTCCTTCAAATTCAGGAAGTCGAAGTCGAAGTCAGGGAGTCGTGGGTTCGATTCCCAAGGGGGGGAACACAAAGTTGATATTTGTTAATTATTCCCCAGTTTGGTTAGGACATTGAAGGCAGAATCGCCTGATTGTCTGAAACGCATAAAGATCAACAAAGTAAGAGGAAATCGCCTTGCGTGGTATGGCCATGTTATGCGGAGGGATGAAAGTCATATAGGCAAAAGGGTAATTAATTTGAATGTGGATGGATATGTTGGGAGAGGATAAGATAAGATAAGATAAGAATATACTTTATTGCACAGAAAAGACACAAGTGAAAATTAAATTAAATGAAACAAATAGTAGTACAAATAGGCGGCCTTATTGCTATGCAGCAATTTCTTCCAGGCAACCTTAGGGTACAGGAAAATAAAAAGTTGAACTAGTGGGCTGGTATACATTTTAGGCAATATATTGTATAGGTAAGTAAATAAGCTACTTAGGTGTATTTATATAATTAATAACAATAAATAGTCATACATATAAATTACTTATACCTACATAGAAATACATAAATACTATAATACATATATAAATATATATAATACTAATGAAAGAAAATGTTACAACCAAATTATTCCGGGAAATACGCAAGTGCAAGCGGTTAAGGTAGAGAAAGATAGTGAGCTATAAGGTGTTTTTTAAAAGAATCTAATGTAGAAGCTTGTCTTACAGACGCAGGCAATAGAGGACGACCAAAGAAAAGATGGATGGTCTGCGTGAAAGCTGATATGTCTAAAACAGGTGTGAGTGTTGAATTGACGGCTGACAGGGATGAATGGAAGAAGAAAACGTACTGCGCCGATCCCTAGTAAATGGGATAAGGGCAAACGAATGATGTCTGAAAAGCATAAAGATTTTGTGCTTCGGAGGGCACGTTAAGCCGTCGGCCCCGGACGCTGTCTGTGATAGTGGTCGTTACTCAAAACCATGTCAGAGGCCTAATAGCTGTGGTACTAGGCGGTTTGAAAACTGACACCAAGGTTCATCGGGTCGTTGTTCGACTTGAGAATCCACTCGGTAAGAAGAAGTCAATACTTATCAAATATTTTTAATTGTTGACACTTAAAGTGTTTTTAAAAACATGTAAATATAGAAGAAATTTTAGCAGGAGAGATTCGAACCCATGACCTTCGGCTTACCGTGCCGTTGCTCTACCCCGCTGGGTCACCGCGCATCGACCAATCCGGCGAAAATCCTTCTTTCCATTCAACCGTTCTAAGTGAACGAAGAGCACCATCTTTCGAACTATTTTGCAATAGCAGGAATCAAGCAGTCACTCCTACATGGTAACGGTTCACTACTAAGTAGTACCTATCTAATATTTTGAATTTTTGACGCTTAATTTTTCATGCTTTTCAAAACATGTTTATACAGAACCCAATAATTTGCGTAGGATTCAAACCAACGACTTTGCCCTAAAAAACACGACTCGTCTGCTGTAGATTGTTACAATTGTATAATTAGAAATAATAAACTTAAGACCCAAACCGACACAAAACATTCCGCCACTTCTTCTGATTGTCCGCGAGTTAGATATATGAAAGAGCGTACAAGCTCGATGGTTGATTACGGATTCTAATTCAATATGGCAGTAAATAACATAGCGTTTATTCAATAAACTCCCTCTGCAGGTGGGTTAACCTCCAGCGGAAAAAAAATACCAACGACTTAATGGCAACGACAAGAATGGAACCAAGGATTTTCGTCGAAACGATCGATGCGTATTCGGAATAAATTCAAATTCGAAATAACGGTGATAACGACATCAAACCACTTTTCTCAAGGATTACCAAAGAATTCTTCCATGCTGGAGTGGGAGCGAGAGAAAAACTGTGCCAGCTGCATTTCCCCCCGGACATGCTGTAAAAACCAGCTAAGGGATCCGGGTTTTAGTATATCGCAATTTAGGCGATGGGCTAACAAACCTTTCACTACAGCAATATACCAACAAATGTATCTCAAATAACCTTCAAACTTTGTCAGATGTGGCAGAATGACCGATGTTTAGGTCCTTAACGCTCTACCTGCCCCATCAGGGATAAAGGCGGGATTATATGTATGTTACCAATGAAATAATTTAGGCGATGGGCTAACAAACCTTTTACTACAGCAATATACCAACATCTATCTAAAATAACCTTCAAACTTTGTCAGATGTGGCGGAACGACCTTTGTTTAGGTCGTTAACGCTCTACCTGCCCCATCAGGGATAAAGGCGTGATTATATGTATATATGTATGTTACCAAAGAAAGGATAGAAGTTGAAAGGTGAAAGGAAAGTGATTTTGTTACATTTTCTAATTCTAACTGAACAAGAACTAAAACTTCTATTTTGTTCTAGGTCAGTTATTGGATGAATTGTCTATATTGTGGCTCTTCATGGCAACCCTTATTATGTTCATGCCACTCAAATATTGCCCCCCATTTTTGGGTCAGAACAGGTAATTATCTACACAAAAACAGGGAGTAGAAAACTGTTTTATTAAAATTAATCCCGACATTTTGGCACCTATAAGATTATATTTTGCATTTATTGGACCATAAACATCCTATATCGGGAGTGCAAAAATAGCCGACCATATTTTAGGGTGTGATGTAATATTCTACCCATGAAACTGAACAACTTTCCTCAAGGAACGTAGGTCGAAATACGAAAAAAGAATTTGTCCCTCCCTTACGGGTGTCAGCGGGTCGAGTCAATTTATGGGAGGGCCATTTAATTGTTTTTTTATACGTACGTGGGACACTCAGAAAGATTTGCGACACTAAAAAAAATTGTTCTACAGGTACATATATTTTTATTAAATCTTTTCAAAGTACTCTCCACCAGCCTCTATACAAAGATTCATGCGTCTGAACCAGTTTTCAAAACACTTTTTCCAGTCCGCCGTAGACACCTCGTTTACAGCCTGCTCGAACGCAGCCAGCGCATCTTCCGGCGACGAAAATTGTATCCCCTTGAGCTGATTTTTTATTTTTGGAAATAAAAAGAAGTCACACGGTGCTAGATCAGGGCTGTAAGGAGGGTGACCCAGGAGTTTGACTGGTGTGCTGTCCAGGAAGTCCCTTGTTTTGAGCGCGGTGTGTGCAGGCGCATTGTCGTGGTGGAGCAGTAGTCCGCGGAGCCCTGTGTTTGGTCGCTTGTTGCTCACAACAGAAAAAACTTCTGGTAAACATTTGGTAGTATACCATTCGGCGTTAATGCTTCTTTGATCTCGTAAGGGAATTGAGGCCAAGTGGCCAGTCAAATTAAAAAAGCTGGCGATCAAAATCTTCCCCCCGCTTCGAGATCGCTTTACTTTGGTAGGCGTTGGTTCATTTTGAAACACCCAAACTGTCGACTGGCGCTTGGTTTCTGGATCGTATTGATAAATCCAGGACTCATCACCTGTTACGATGTCGTAAACACGCCGAGACGAGCCTGCTTCAAATTTATTCAGCATATCACGGCACCATTCCACCCGGGCCTGCTTCTGAGCGTCGGTGAGGTAGTGCGGCACCCAGCGCGAAACTATCCTCCTCACGCGAAGATGTCCGTGTAGAATCTCGTGATCGCTTCCCGATCCAATCTTTAATATGTGCTGAATCTCCTGATATGTAATTTGCCTATTATCTTGGATTAAATTTTTCACTGCTAGCACGTTTTCTTCCGTAATAGCCGTCAAAGGGCGACCGCTTCTTTCTTCATCCCCCAAGGTTGGTCGACCGCGCCTAAATTCGTTATACCAACGATACACGGTTGCCTTGGAGGGGCTTTCATCCATAAATGCCATTTGAAGTCTATCGAACGATTCATCCGGTTTCAGGCGACACTTGAAATCGTAAAAAATCATAGCTCTAAAATGTTCCCGGCGCAGATCCATTTTTCAGTAAGACACGATACTTTGAATTGGCTCGCAAATAATGGAGGGAAATTTTGAAAATGGAACACACATATTTTTACTTACAAGTAATCATATTTTCAAAAAAGATTCTAACCGGCCAGTCTGCCATATATAAAAACTATTTATCGCAATACTTTCTGAGTGGCCTGGTATGTTCCTTGGGTAAGTTGTTCAGTTTCATGGGTAGAATCACACCATAAAATATGGTCCGCTATTTTTTACTCCCGGTATAGGATGTTTATGACCCAATGTATGCAAAAAGTACTCTAGGTGCCAAAAATACGAAATTATTATTATAAAAAAAAGGGTTGGAAGCAAGGCGAATGGAAAGGAATGTGAATAGCTTTAACTAAATAATACGATGATCATGACGTTGACATAACGCCTGATGGAACATTGAAAGCAAAATGATGCAAGCATAAATAGAATTTGAGAATATACTCAATCCGATTTTTTTTTCAGGCGCTTACTAGCGTACTTTGTAAGTTTATCTACAGTGATAGCGACGGGTTTCCTGGCGATGTACCCTGCGGCCAACTCCTTCGTGTTGATGATGTTATTTATACCGGCCATCATCGTCCTTGCCAAGGAAACGAAAACGTAACACGCATACATCGCCATCGCCATCGCCATCGCCTTCGCCATCGCCATCGTCACCGTCATCGCCATCGCCATCGTCATCGCCATCGCCATCGTCATCGCCATCGCCATCGTCATCGCCATCGACATCGACATTGCCATCGCCATCGTCATCTTTATCACTATCTCGCCATCACCATCGTCATCGTCATTACTATCTCGCCATCGCCATCACCATCGTCTTCGTCACCGTCACCATCATCGCCATCGCCATCGCCATTGTCATCGCCATCGCCATCGACATCGCCATCGCCATCATCATCGTCATTACTATCTCGCCATCGCCATCGACATCTTCATCACTATCTCGCCATCGCCATCGTCATCTTCATCACTATCTCGCCATCGCCATCACCATCGTCATCGTCATCACTATCTCGCCATCGCCATCGTCATTTTCATCACTATCTCGCCATCGCCATCACCATCGTCATCGTCATCACTATCTCGCATTCGCCATCACCATCGTCATCGTCATCGACATCACTATCTCGCTATCATTAATTATAAGCAATTAATGGTAACAAAATAATAATGTGAATTTTCAATAACTTGCAGGTGCAAATGCCACCGTGTTTACAGCCTGACCTTCCGCTCTATCTTCGTGTGTATAATTGCCGTCTTCACCTGGATCATTGACCGTTTCTTCTGCCATGTCTGTCTCTACATCAACTTCCCATACATGCATGGAGTCTGGCACATTCTGGTCTTCCTCGGGAGTTATGCTACTGCTGTCATTTTCGCCTATTATTTTGCGGAAGTCGAAAATCCGGATCAGAAACCGCAGCTCAAGTATTGGCCGATCGATGAGTGTGAGCTTGGAATTCCATATGTTACAGTTAAACACAGGTGTAAATTGAATAAAGATGTGTCAATTTGATGTGTTAGCATTATTATATCCACGTTTTTATTCCTATTACACGTGAGGACAAGCGTCCCGCAAACTGATAGGGCTCAGTCAATGAAACTGAATAACTATCACTAAGAAATTCTTTCAGAAAGTTATAACAAAATTTTGATTTTCCATACAAACTGTCTGAACTGTCAGATAAAAGTTATTGGGAACGATTGTGAACGCATTGACTCCCAGGTAGACATGGCTAAATCACTCAAATGGTCCTGCAAAGGTTTTCTATGGGGTTCAGATCTGAACTCTTGGAAGACCATTTAACACAGGTCATGTTTTCTTGGGCTTCCAACAAATCTTAAACAGCATAGGAAGTATGCACAGAACAATTATCTTGCACAAAATAAATATGCTAATTCGGGTAAGCAACTCGCACTGAAGGCAACATAACGTTCCGTAGTACCTATTTCAATGTAGTTTTCACTGTTAAACCTTCTTCCTATTTCTACCTAAAACCCCAGAGTAATTCTGCCACTTATTCTATTTGGGCGTATATGAATCAGCCTACGACGTTCACCTTTTCTTTCCCATAAAATGAACGTTCATCCTTATCCGATTTAAACGCTTTGTCGTCCTTAAAAATGACTATATATTATTCTCCCAATCAAAGTTCACATATTCTTGGGCAAATCGGACTCTTTGCTGTCGATGGCTAGGCAGGCAATAACAGTATTTTATGAGCTGGTCGATAACAGTGTTTATACCAGCTGCGTGTGGTTGGCATCTTACAGTTTGCAAACATACTCCAAACGTTGTAGCAGTTGTGCCAGTAGAGGCAAACGGCTTCTGTGCAAAGCAACTATATCTCGATGACTAGCTGATTCATTCGTAACTATTACTGGTTTACGACCATTTAAATCTGGCACGATATAATCTGTGTCCGCGTAGCTTAATCCAAAGCATCACGGTTCTTCTCTGTAATAAAATTATAATACCTAATCGGTTTTCACACATATTATCACGCCGTTATCCCTAATGGGGTAGGCAGAGCGTGAACGACCTAAACAAGGGTCGTTCTGCCACGTCTGACAAGTTTTGAGGGTTATTCCAGATAGATCTGTATATTGCTATAGTGACAGGTTGTCAGCCCATCGCCTAAATAACAATGACGAAACCCTTAAATCCCTTAGTTGATTTTTACAGCATGCCTGGGAGGAAATGCAGCTGGCACATTCTATGTTTTCCTATCTCTCCCAGTCCAGCATGGAAGAACTCTCGGTTTTCATCATGTTAAATACTTTAAATCGGATTGTTATTGGTATTAAAAAGCATTAACTAATTCAAGATACATCCAGAATAAGTAATTTAATACATAAACATAATTCACGTGTTTATTTCTCATGGGGTAGGCAGAGCGTAAATGAGCCAAAACGTAGGTCGTCCCGCCGCGTCTGACAAAGTTATAAGGGTTATTCAAGATAGATTTGTAGTAATGTTGCTGTAGTGATAGGTTGCCAGCCCATCGCCTAAATTGAAATATACTGAAACCGTCTTATCCCTTAGCTAGTTTTTACAGCATGCCCGGGAGGAAATGCAGTAGGCACATTTTATGTTTTTCTTTTGCTCGCAGTCCCGCATAGAAGAATTCAAGAGTAATTTATTATTAAAAAAAAATATGCAAAAATACTCAACCCAACAAAATATAAGCCGTTCGATCAGATTTTCCTCGAAAATTACTAAAACGCTCATAACTCCTAAACTACTAAAAATCGCTGAACATGTAAGCGGTGATTTGGATACCCCTAGACATAAAAACCTATGTTTTTCCTTTGGACGCCACTCGTCGCCATGAATATTTTATTTTTTAGCCACACACCCGTGCTAGTTAGAAGGTTAGATACCATCAATAAGCCTATGATAAAATGAGCAATAATTTTCACTGATTTTGTACGTTTTATTAAAATATTTCAAGTTTTCAGTTCATTTGGTACCAAAAATCATTCAAAAATGTTGTTTGTTAAGTCGTTTGAAGACTCCGATACGAAAATCAGCAAGAAAAACAGAAAGATATTGGCTCCCTTGTCCTATTTCTTTTATATCAATTATTTCCTTTACGGCTTGGATTTCGGATTAGCCGTTGATTTTAATCAAAGATTTAGATCTATCTTGCAATGGGTTTCTCTCGGAATCGGTTTCATTGTGATGTGCATCTTTTTATTACCAGTTGCAATAATTTCGGTTGATAGTTTTTGGATGTGGATACCTGTTTGTGAATATGTTTTGTGTTTCACCATTCTCAAAACTGCAAAATACAACATTTGTCATTTGATTCTTGATATCCAAAAGCCTTGTCGTGAAATTTCGACTCTATGTGTTTCAATTGTCATCTATATTGGCATAGTAATGGGAATTAAGATTACTATAAGTGTGTTCAGATGCACATACTACCCTGCTTCATTCTGCAATGAAATAGGACCTACATTTTTCTTTCCTTATTTATTTTTCACATTAAATTTTGTTAACATTAGTCTAGCTCAAGTCATTGCTTTGTCTCTCTTTCGGTACAACCTCAAGTTTTTGAGAAATAAGTTGGAGCGATCAGAGATAAGTCTTCGTGTTTTTTTACATGAATACATTAAGCTAGCTGATTGTTTTGACAAAATTAAATCATTACTAAATAAACTGGTACGTTCCTCGTACGTATTTACATTAATTTCAAATTTATTTAATTTGATGAAATATATTTGTGTCCTCGTTTTTTATTTACAGTTGATTGTGGGAATATTATTGAACACACCGGTGATGATGCAAAGGATGTGGCGCTTCCTTGTGTTCATCAAACAAAATGTACATTTTTATTTATCCAGCAGAACTCTCAATGCGTTCACTGTTATTTTTAGATTAATTTTTAAGAATTAATTTCTATTCCATAATGCATTTTGTATATATATATATTTATTCTATTTATAATACTTAAATAAAATTATTTTATAATTCAAAACAAAGGCACCATATTTTATCTGAAATCATTGCCATGATTCCAATTAGTCAAAAATATAATCATACTGTTTTGTTTTCTTTTCAGCAAAATCGAATGGGTTTCTTCATAGCTGACTTCTTGTTTGCTGTTCAAATTCTTATTCATAAAACCTTTCCAGTTTTCGTAGCAGAACATGTGAAATTAGAAATAGAAAAGCTCAAGGTGGAATTGAGCGCCAGGATTGCCACAATAAAAGGTAAGCAGGCTACAGACAGGAAATTGTGAATAAGCCCATTCAGGCTAGGATCGGTCTGCGAAGTTTTTTTTCTCCTTCATCCGCTCGTGATTATCTGCAACGTCTTGTGGGTTTGGTCCAAAAACGTGACGACGGTGGCGGTGAAAGTAGGGCTATGGCCTACTCCTTCTCCCGTCATCGTTTCTTACGTAATTAACTCACGTCTTCCTGCCCTACTCGTGACACGCGTCCTTTAAAAGTCATCATGTCTGTCCAGTCCTCCTATCTATTCCTCCCGTCCATGACTCGCTCCAGGCGCTTCTGTTCCCTTTCCTCCGTCCATCCTGAAACTACGTCACTTCAGATTACTAAAGTGTGTATAAAAGTTTCACAGATTATTAATACACAACACTTATTATTAATTGAATTGCTGCCAACAATTTAACAACATAGCGTGATGCACTTCATGGCACTCTTAATTCTGGTTGCCTCCCCACTAAGTAAAGAAGCGTGATGAATGAAACGAAATGTATTCTAAGTTAGTAAAGGTAAAACATAATTGAATTAAAAATGTTCCGTCATAATCGGTTCAAACACTCATTTTTTTTCCTGCGTACGTTAAGTAGCGAGATTATATCGTAAATCTAGGTAACACTGAGTAAACTGAAAAAAAAACCTATCAAAATCGGTTAAAATACAAACTCAATTCAGATCGTTGCCTTCTGCCTAACCCCTAAGTACGGTGGCGTGATTATATTTATCCTTAGTTGTGTTTAGGTAAAACTAAGTTCAATAAAAAAAGTTCCATTAAAATCGATTAAAAATACGAACTAAATTCAGTCCTCTGCTACTCTTACCCCCTAAGTACGGTGGCGTGATTTTATATAACCTTTGTCCGTGTTCAGGTTACCGTCTATCACCATACCAAATTTCATCAAAATCTGTTCAGCCATTTAGGCGTGAAAGAGCAACAAACAAACAAACAGACAGACAGACAGACAGAATCACTTTCGCATTTGTAATATGAGTATGGATAACACATTTTAAAGTAGATTTTGTAGTAGACGAAGAAGGGGAAGTAGATCGATTTCTTAAAAAAATGATTGTGTATGTACGAAATTTGTGGTTTTCAGATGTGGTGTACACTTCCGAGGCAAGTCTTGCTCTACAACTCATAGAACACCGTCCTCTTACGCACGTTATCCTGTACGTGGTACCGTTTGACGTCAGTGTGATTGTGACCATCTTTAGCTTCTGCAGCACTTACTTCATTGTCATCTTAGAGTTTACTCATGTCTACGATTAGATCAGATACCACCCTTGTGCTGCAGTATCTGGAGCAACATCCCTTCCGTCACGTGATCCTCTATGTGATACCATTTAATCTTCTTCTTCTGCTTAGAGTTTTCCCGGCCTGATGCCGGGGTCTGCTTTCCGGCTTTTTCTACTCCACTTTGCCCGGTCTTCAGCATCCACTGGTGTGAGATCGTTCTCTTCCATATCCACGTTTACGACGTCAAGCCAGCGCTTCTTTGGTCTGCCGCGTGATCTAGGGCCTTGGACAGTAATAATTTAATGCAAATAAATAAATTGATAGATTGATTGACATCAGCCTGGTTGTGGCCTTACCTCATCGTAATTTTACAGTTTACTTATGTCTACGATAGATTGCACTTCAGATATATCATTCCTAACATTGTATATGTGGCATGATTCAGTATCTACCACGGATCTATCAAGTGGTTTGTATTGTATTCTGTGTTGTAAGGTACTCCTAATATAATTTACTTGCACGTTAGCTTACCAATAAACTTTTATTCAATTACGGATGTTGTTTTTTTTATAAATGTAACAGTTTTATCCATTATTAAAAAAATATGGTTAATCTACTTACGAGTAAAGTAAATTGAATGAAAAAGTTATTAGGCCAAGTAAAGAATGCCTAGTTATGATAATTTTGAAAACTTTTTTCATATCTAATAATTATGATTGTCAGTATTAAAAATATTTTACATGGACATTTTCATTTCTGAACTGGGAACTAAATAAAACAAAATGGTTAGCGTTTTGCCCTCAAACACCCTCGTGAATAGATTCTGTAACAAGAAGAAAAACGTACCAATCCCTTTATCATACATCTTTTAGTTTGCCTATTTCATTTTCGGTTTTGAATTGGAATGGAATATGAATTGTTTGTGTTTTTAAATATGTTAGATAATTAAGTTTGTTTAAGTTTTTAAAATATTAGTTAATAGAGGATTGTGCAGCACGAAGACAAACCGATACTTGGTTTAATGGTGCTAAGCTGTATAAGTTTATGTTTGTCCGTATGTTATGAATAATAAATAAATAAATAAATATTTTAAGTTTCGCCCATCATATAAGCTTCAGATTGAGAATATTCTGCAAATGTGTCTCATTTGGAGTCAGTGTCTTGCTAAGATCCTTGCAAACTTCTTTCGCTTTATCTGCATTCATCAATCTTTTCACGCACGCTCGTCAGTTTAGGGTACTCCTGATTCGAACTTTCTCTATGACGTCCCCGATTTGATCGCGGTACGTTCTTCGACGTCTTCGTCTTTCAACATTCCCACTCACATACATACATACATAAAATCACGCCTTTATCCCTCACACTCGCATATATATCTGTTTAGTTAATCTCTTTTCATCTATCCTCTCAATATGACCAAACCACGTAAGCATTTCTTTTTCTATACCTACCTGTCACTATATCCTCTTTCACACAACCTAAACAAAGGTCACTCCGCCACGTCCGACAAAGTTTTGAGGGTTATTTAAGATAAATTTGTAGGTATATTGCTATAGTGACAGGTTGTCAGCCTATCGCATAAATTGCAATAAAGAAAAACCCTCGGATCCCTTAGCTGATTTTTACAGCATGCCCGGGAAGAAATGCAGCTGGCACATTCTGTGTTTTTCTCTCGCTCCCAGACCAGCATGGAAGAATATGTATAATAATTTTAAAAAATCCCAAAGTCTTAGGAACAACATCAGCCACATTCATCATGGGCGTGTAACTTGTCTACTTTGGAAACTCTACTCGTTTTACTCAACTTTGCAAACTTGTCACAATGTCACCGCATACATCAGGATAACGGCTTTTTCGTGTTAGTTCCAAAATATGTCTTTTTTGAGATGAAAAATTATCACTTACATTCTAAGTTCAATGATTGATATAGATTTTCAATGTTTGTTTTCTACTTAGTAACAGGGTTTGATTTTGGGTACATGTACTCGTAAATCATATCAGATCATAAAATGATTTTTTAAGTGTCCGGTATCAGTAGTTGATCATAAATAGTATATTTTACGGCAAGTGCACAAAACAAGTAACTTTCGTACGAGATTATTATCTGCCCGAGCCCGCAGGATATTAAGCTGAGGACAAAAATAGTTTTTTATGCAAGAGTTATAAACTCTGCTTTTCCTTTCGATTGCGAAGAAAATTGAAGAAATCGTACAAAAATATTGTGAATAAACTAAACAATTCCTTACCGCCATTTAGCTTTTAAAATCTCTGCTTTTTAGCCTTGGGCTATACATCCTTCTATTTAATTATTTTTGTAATAATAAATTAAATAAACTTTCGTCACTATTGTACGCTGGACTGGGAGCGAGAGAAAAACATAGAATGTGCCAGCTGCATTTCTTCCCGGGCATGCTGTAAAAATCAGCTAAGGGATCCGAGGGTTTTTCTTTACTGCAATTTATGCGATAGGCTGACAACCTGTCACTATAACAATATACCTACAAATTTATGTTAAATAACCCTCAAAACTTTGTCGGACGTGGCGGAGTTTAGGTCGTTTACGCTCTGCCTAACCCATTAGGGATAAAGGCGTGGTTATGTGTATGTATATATGTATATACTATTGTACTTGAATTTGAATTTTAATATAATTTATTGTTATAAATAACACTAAAGGCAAATAATTTAAAGTAAATATTATAACATAATAAGTTTTATCTACAAACTACTTATTATGTTTTGCTGTATGGACTAATTTATCTTCGCCTTAAAAGAGATGCATTTTTGAATAGATACGTGTTTGCCCCTGTTCACAAAATAGCACTTTCAAAGCATGAGAAATGAAAAGGTATATTTAGCCCACTTCAAATCGGAGGAGGTTCTCAATTCGTCCGTATGTTTTTTGTATGCTATTCGGCTCTGGAAATTCCTTAGCCGTACGCAAAATGTTTAATCGTAGCGCTTTGTGCGAAATGAATTGGTTTACAACATAAGGGTGAAATCACAACGGGCGGCGTCTCGTATCCCGGAGATAGACTGTGATTTTATATTATGCTGTTGCAGCACTGAATCCAAAAGATGTTGTATTATGTATGATGGATAAAAAAGAAAATAGAAATACATTTAAAAGCCTACGCAGATCTAGCGCCTGAAATAAAAAGCCTCCATATTACTATTATTTTTTCTTTTTATGTAATTGTAGTAACACAGACTAACTGAAAGTATGGTAGTAACCTGTAGTTAGAATAAACTTTTTAATATAGTTCATGCGTACTGTAAAACAGGAAAATACTGAAAAAATAAGGGAAAAAACACTGAAATCCTGTTTAATAAAAAAGTAGTATTTAATAGTATAAATAAGTATAAGGTAGGCTTTAAATTTCAAGCATTAGATCTGCTTACACGCCATTTTGATGCACACTCAGAATTTACTAACTCCGAATTAAAAATCTAACTTTCGATAAGAATAAAGGTACCTTACATCTAGCCTAGAAAACTAAAACTTTTATGGTTCAATGTGTAATTCAAGAATATGTTATTATTTAAAAAATCTTGCGAAAATACTCAACTTAAAATAAATAGGGCTCGTATTTATAAAGCGATCTTAAGATTGAGAGCAATATTAAATATGGAAATAACAGACGATTTTGTACTGAAATAACACTTCTGATAAGAAATCAAACTTGCTGTCACTCTCAAGTGTTGATTATAAGTACGGGCCTAAGACACTCAAACCGGATTTTTCTCGAAAATTACTAAAACGCTCATAGCTCCTAAACTCCTAAAAATCTCTGAACATGTAGGAGGTAATTTGGATACCCCTTGATCGAAAAACCTATGTTTTTCCTTTGGACGTCACTCTTTGAGCCATCCTGTATATATGTTAAGTTTCAGTGTTATATTATCGACTAGCTGTGCCCGCGACTTCGTACGCCCGGTTTGTATGGAACCCGCGCGCGGTAGCGTGTTCCGCATTGTCTGATTTTTGTTTTTGTATGGAAAACATGTTTCCGCGCGCAAGCTTGCAGATCCCGCACCTACGCACGGAGAAGCATTTTCAGTATCATTTTTAGTATGTTCGAAACTGCGAGTTTTCCATATAAACTGGGGTTCAATATTAGAATGGTTTGCGAAATTATTTCCAACATACATACATACATAAAATCCCTCCTTTATCCCTAATGGGGTAGGCAGAGCGAAAACAACCTAAAAAAAGGTCGTTCCGCCACGTTTGACAAGTTATGAGGGTTATTTTATTACAAAAGATTATGATGTACGTATATTGCTATAGTGACAGGTTGTCAGCCCATCGCCTAAATTGCAATATACTGAAACCCTCGGATCCCTTAGCTGGTTTTTACAGCATGCCCGGGAGGAAATGCAGCTGGCACATTCTATGTTTTCTCTCGCTCCCAGTCCAGCATGGAAGTAATATAATATTATTATAATTATTTCCTACCTAGGCTGGAATAAAAAAAAACTCTGTCAAATAAATAGTCCCTTTAAGATCGGCCAATAACCATCAGAGTTAAATTTTCTGTCTACCCCCTAAGTCAGGTGACGTGATTATTTGTATCGTAACTTTGAGTTTAGGTAATGCTCACTCAAACAAAAATAAAAAAACCATCAAAATCGGTAAAAACGACATAAATTTAATTTCCTACCTACCTCCTAACTCATGAGGCGTGATTATTTGTATCGTCACTTGGATTTTAAATAATGCTCAGTTGAATAAAAAAAGCTCCATAAAAATCGGGCTAGTAGCGTGCTTTTAGGTATCCTAAGTTCCAACCCGGGTAACACACAGTTGAATAAAAAAAACTCATCGAAATCGATTCAGTAGTTTTTGGCGTGATGTGGTAACATAAAGACAGACAGACAAAAAAAAAATCGTTTTGATCTTTATATCGTTAATAATGCCTGCTGCAATTATGTTCTTGTAAAAATATTCGGTGTATAGACACGACCCTTTTACAGATTTATTAAATGTATAGATTCAATTTGATCATGAATAGTTTATTTTTTGGCCGCACAGACTCGTACTAGTTAAAAGTTTAGATACTATCAGTAAACCTATGATAAAATGAGCAATTATTTTACTACTGATTTTTTACGTGTTATCAAAACATTTTAACATTCCAGTTCATTTGGTACCAAAAATCATACAAAAATGTTGTTTATTAAGTCGTTTGAAGATCCCGATACGAAAATCAGCAAGAAAAACAGAAAGATATTGTCCTATTTCTTTTATATCAATTATTTCCTTTATGGCTTGGATTTCGGATTAGCCGTTGATTTTCGTCAAAGATATAGATCTATTTTGCAATGGGTTTCTCCCGGAATCAGTTTTATTGTGATGTGCATCTTTTTATACCCAGTTGCAACAATTTTAGTTAAAAGTTTTTGGATTTGGATGCCTTTTTCTGAATATTTTTTGTACTTTATCATTCTCAAAACTGCAAAATACAACATTTATCATTTGATTCTTGACATCCAAAGGCCTTGTAGTGAAATTTCGACTCTATATGTTTTAATTGTCATCTATATTGGCATAGTATTGGGAATTAACATTAGTATAAGTGTGTTCAGATGCATATACTCCACTGCACCATTCTGCAATATTGGACCCACATTTTTCTTGTCCTTTTATTTTTTGACATTTACTTTTATTAACATGAGTGTAGCTCAAGTCATTGCTTTCTATCTGTTTTGGTATAACGTTAAATTTTTGAGAAATAGGTTGGAGAGATCAGAGATAAATCTTCATGTTCTTTTACATGAATACATTAAGCTGGCTGATTGTTTTGACAAAATTAAATCATTGCTAAATAAACTGGTACGTACGAGTATATTGAAATTTATAAGATTCATTTGAAATTTATTTTAATTGATGAAATCAATTTCTGTGTGTAAAACTTTTTTTTTATTTACAGTTGATTGTGGGAATATTATTCAGCGTACCGCTGCTGTTGCAAAGGAATTGGCGCTTACTTTTGTTACTCAAACAAAATGTAATATTTTATTTCTCTAGTTTCAGTATAACGCTCAATGCCAACACTGGTATTTTTAGTTTTTTTTATAAGAATTAATTTCCATTACATAATGCTTTCACTTATTTTGTAATCCTCCCGACAATTTCATAGTAGGTGACTTAAACAACCATAGCTACCTGGGGCTGTAACAACACAGATACAAAAGGTCAAGCTGTGGAGGCGTCGGCTGAGACAAACGATCTGGTTCCCATTCATGATCCGAGACAACTTGCTTTTTTCAACAGTTGCCAATAGAAACGCGGGTATAATCCTGATCTAATCTTTGTCACCTCAACAGTTAGCTGTCAGAGCAACAAATACGTATGCCCACCAATACCTGGAACATAGCACAGACCTCTTTTTTTAATAGCTTGTGATGTACCTATAATGTATAAAATCTAGCCTGTTGTTCAACCTTTAAGGTGTCGTTTCAACTACGATAAAGTTGACTGGACGCAGTTTTTGCAACTAATTGACGATGTGGTAATAGATATCCCACCTTCACCGCAACATTACAATCAATTCGTCGACTTAATTGCAAAAACATCCCTTAAGTGTATCCCGACAGGTTATCGGACATTTTTTATCCCTGGCCTTTCGAACAGCTTTGTTGTGGACTCTATCCACAGAGCTGTTGAAAACAAAGTTACAAGGTAAAAGTTACAAGATAAACTCGCTAAAGCCAAACCTAAGTAAAACTGAGTCTTGCGTATTCCACCTGCGCAATAGAGAAGCAAGGCGTAACATCAATATTGTGCCCGGGGTTACCTATCTCTTATAGCATCTACCCGCGATATCTTGGCGTTTCGCTAGACAGATCTCTTACTTATAAAAAGACCTGAGATAACGACAAGAGGAAAGTGCACTCGCGGAACAATTTACTGCGTCGTCTAACTACTACCAAATGGGGAGCTACGCTACATGTGCTGCGGACGACAAGGCTAGCGCTAGCCTTCTCAGCTGGCGAATACGCATCCCCTGTTTGGAGCCGCTCCGCTCGTGCCAAGTTAGTGGATGTAGCCCTGAATGACACCTGCCGGGTCATCACTGGTTGTCTAAAACCAACCCCAGTGTCAATACTATACCTACTAGTTGGAAGTCCGTAGGGTTGTAGCTAGCTCCACTGAAAGGGCAAAAACAGATCACGACTTACGGCATCCTATGCACGGCTAGGTCTCAATGCAACAAAGACTAAAAAGTCGCCTCAGTTTTATCGAGTGTATCGCCCCGCCTTCTACCGAACTTGCACAGCCCAGATATGAAATTTGGCGCGAAAACGCTTCTATGCTTACTCCTTTTGTCCCGCTGGCCGAGAATCTCCCTCCTAGACATGAACTACCGTGGCCGATCTTGCAGTCCTTAAACAGGCCTCGGAGTCAGGTTAGCAGTAGTAAAGAGATCAGGTGCAGATTTTTGGTTAGCTCCGATGTGGACTATGTTTGTGGTGCAGTGCAAGCCATGGCACACTTAGGGTCGTATTTATGAAGACATATCAAACTTGAGAGCAATATTAAATATGGATTTGTCAGGTCAGTTTGCACTGAAATGACATTTCTGATACGAACTCAAACTCACTGTCACTCATGAGAACTGATTACAAATACGGTCCTTAACATCGTGCCCGGCGGGTGCCAACACTACCATACCAGCGGATTTAATGGACGGCAGTCAATCCGCAATAAAAGTGGCTGAATTCTGGGCCGTTACCATTTAATTTCTCGTGTACCATCGACACGATAAGAAGAAGAAGAAGAATGCTTTTTTAAGGATTTTTCTATTTATAATATCAAAATATAATGACTTTCATTTAAAACAAAGGCTCCAGATTTTACCTGAAATCATTGCCATGATTCCAATTAGTCAAAAAAAATAATCATACTGTTTTTTTTTCTTTTCAGAAAAATGTAATGGGTTTCTTCATAGTTGACTTCTTGTTTTCCTTTCAAATTGTTATTCAGAAAACCTTCCCAGTCTTCGTAGCAGAACATGTGAAATTAGAAATGGAAAAGCTCAAGGTGGAATTGAGCACCAGGATTGCCATAATAGAAGGTAATCAGGCTACAGATAATGTGAACAAAGATCACCCATCCAGGCTAGGATCGGTATTTCTGATATGCAGAAACACAGAAGAATTCAGTTTTCTCTTCATACCGGGTGTAAGGGACAGCGTCCCGCAAACTGATAGGGGTTGCTACTGCTTGCTACTTCCACCAGGACGTTTTATAGGAATTGAAAAACAAAACAATTGACTTTTCCATACTAATTGTCCGATCGAGGTGAACATTTTGTATGGAAAAGCCAATTCTTTTTACATCCTGAAAAAGAATTCTGGTGGAAGTTGTTCAGTATCATTGTCTGAGCAACCCCTATCAGTTTGCGGGACGCTGTACCTTATACCCCGTTTATTTTATACATAACACTTTTTATAGTAGATCGATTTCTTAAAAGAAAAAATATTGTATGTACAAAATTTGTGGTTTTCAGATGTGGTTTACACTTCCCAGGCAAGTCTTGTTCTACAATATATAGAACACCGTCCTCTTACACACGTTATCCTGTACTTGGTACCGTTTGACGTCAGCGTGATTGTGGCTATGATCAACTTCTGCAGCACCTACCAAATCGTCATCTTACAGTTTACTCATGTCTACGATTAGATCAGATATCAGCCTTGTGTTGCAGTATTTGGAGCAACATCCCTTCCGTCACGTGATTCTCTATGTGGTACCATTTAATGCAAGTAAATAAATTGATTGATAGATTTATATCAGCCTGGTTGTGGCCATCATCAGCTTCTTGCAGTACTTACCTCATCGTCATCTTACAGTTTACTCATATCTACGATAGATTGCACTTCAGATATATCATTCCTAACATTGTATACTCATGTTCAGAGATATAAGTGGCATGATTCAGTATCTACCACGGATCTGTCAAGTGGTTTGTATTATATTCTGTGTTGTAAGGTACTAATATAATTTACTTGCACGTTAGCTTAACAATAAATTTTATTTCAATTACCGATGTTGTTTTTTATAAATGTTTTACCCATTCTTAAAAAAAATGGTTGATCTACTTACAGGTAAAGTAAATTGAACGAAATAGTTATTAGGCCAAGTAAAGTATGCATAATAATAATAAGAATAAATCTTTATTTAATTCCATAGTCATTAAGTTACATTTTAATTTTAAGCATATATAATAATTAAATAACAATTTTTAATAAATTATAATATTGATTTAAGCATAAGATTAATTAATTATTCACTAATTTTGTATGGACCTCCTTCGGGTAAAA
Source organism: Scrobipalpa costella (assembly GCA_949820665.1). Taxonomy (NCBI): domain Eukaryota; kingdom Metazoa; phylum Arthropoda; class Insecta; order Lepidoptera; family Gelechiidae; genus Scrobipalpa; species Scrobipalpa costella. The sequence goes on from OX463311.1 coordinate 981,229, forward strand.
GTCTCCTCCAAGGAATTCCATTCTTCTCTATCCTTTGCTGTGTTTAGCTAAACACAGCAAAGTATGCAAGGTTATTATAAATTTGAAAACTTTTTTGATATATCATAATTATAATTGTCAGTAGTAAAAATATTTTACACGGATATTTTCATTTATGAACTGGGAACTAAACAAAATGATGATCGTTTTGCCCTGAAACACCCGCTTGAATAGATTCTGTAACAAGAAGAAAAACAAACCAGTCCCTTTATCCTACTTCTTTTACAATGCCTATTTAATTTTTGGTCTTGGTTTCGGTTTTAGACCTTTCTGCAAATGTTTATCCCTTGGAGTCAGTTTCTTGTTTATGGGCATTCCACTTCCAACAAAAACAACTATGATAAGTCTAGTTTGAATGTGGATTCCTTTCAGTGAATTCTTTCACCTTTCACCAATCATACTTCTTAACGCTCTCTTTTCTACCGCATTTATTCTACTTTCATGTCTTTTCTGTCATACCCAACTTTCACTGCCATACATAAGTATTCGGACTAACACTCCTCTATGCTCAGCCAGACGAGCCTTTTTGGATACTTTCTAGCTGTTCATAAATGTGTGCAACGTCCCATTCACCATGTTACCAGCATTCACTCTCTTTTCAATATCACTATCACACTTTCCATCTGCTATAAACAATGAACCCAAATATACAAATTCTTTCACTTGCACCCCTTTTTTATATCTAATCAGAATGTTACACTCTGACATTCAATACTCTTTCTCAAAAACCATTTTTTTAATATTTGGTTTTGCTAATGTTCACTTTAATTCCTTTCTTTTTCAAAGCTTCGTGCATACAATTTACCATCTCCTATAACTCCTCAGCCGTGGACGCAAGTAAAACTTGGTCGTCAGCGTAGAGAAGACATTTCAAATGTGTCAAATTTTGTGTTTTAATATTCATTTGATTTGTCGTTATTATGTTTATTAAGTGTAGTATCATTGCATTATGTGTGATGTACTTTGATTCACAATTCCACAATGAATTCTATTTCTTTATGTATTGTTATTTGTGCTTTAGGCCTTGATCTCATGGTCACATGCTTTTTATTTGATTAGGCATAAAGTTTTACTCTTGTAAAATAAATTACAAAGATTGGAGATTAATCTAACCTACATACATATAATCACGCCCCTATCCCTAATGGGATAGGCAGAGCGTAAACGACCCAAACAAGGGAAACGAAACGTTTTGCCACGTCTGACAAAGTTTTTAAGTATATTGCTGTAGTGACAGGTTGTCAGCCCATCGCCTAAATAACAATATACTGAAACCCTCGGATCCCTTAGCTGTTTTTTGAAATACAGCTGGCACATTTTTTTTTTCCAGGCCAGCATGGAAGAATCAACATCATCAGCCACATTAATCATAGCCGTGTAACTTGTCTACTTTGGAAACTCTTCTCGTTTTACTCAAATTTGCAAACTTGTCACAATGACATAGAATACATCAGGCTAACGGCTTGTTCGTGTAAATTCCAAAAGATGTGTTTTACGAGATGAAAAATTATCACTTATTTTCTAAGTTCTACGATTGATATAGATTTTCAATGTTTGTTTTCTACTTAGTAACAGGGTTTGATTTTGGATACGTGTTAGCAAGATTTGTATAAATGGTTTTATAGTTGTAAATCATAATATCAGATCATAAAAATGCTTTTTTAAGTGGCCGATATCAGTAGTTGATCTTAAATAGTAGTTTTACGACAAGTGCACAAAACAAGTAATTTTTGTCCGAGATTGTTATCTGATATTAAGTCGAGGACAAAATGGTTTTGTGCATGTTGTAAACTCTTCTTTTGACTTCAACTGCTAGGAAAATTGAGGAAATTCTACAAAAATAATGTAAAGTAAATAATTAATTCCCTGCTATTTAACTTTTGAAATCTTTCGACATGAAATATGAGGCTTGGGTTGGAGACCTATACAGCCTACTATAAATTAATTTACAATAATAAATAAAATAAAATATCATACCCGATTTTAAATTGTAATATTGCTATAAAGACAAATGCAAAAAAAAATCAGTAAATATTATAAAATATCAAGTTCTATCTATGAACTTCATATTGAGTTTGGCTGCATGGCCTTACTTTCTTGGCCTTAGAAGACATACGTATTTATGATATATATGTTTTTGCCTTTCATGCTGGTCTGGGAGAGAGAGAAAAACATAGAATGTGCCAGCTGAATTTCCTCCTGGGCATGCTGTAAAAACCAGCTAAGGGATCCGAGGGTTTCTGTATATTGCAATTTAGGCGATGGGCTGACAACCTGTCACTACAGCAATATACCTACAAAATCTATCTAACTAACCCTCAAAACTTTGTCAGACGTCGAGGAACGACCTTATTTAGATAGTTTACGCTCTGCCTATCCCATTACGGATAAAGGTGTGTTTACATGTATGTTTTCGCCCTTGTGCACTTTCAAAGCATGAGAAGTGAAAATGTATTTTTGTGTGCTTGTGTGTAATTCGAATAAATTATTTTACAAATTCTTACACTGTTTAAAAAATACATGTCATTCTTACAGGAAAACTTATTAAACCACGGCAGGAACTAAAATTCGAGAAGCTAGTCCCTAAAAAATACTTATATTTATAATTCAATCGGACATTAGGGTCATGAGAGCCCGAAGGTGTAGTGGATAGAGCCGCTGTCTACTGAGTGGGGAGGTCGAGGTTTGAATTCCAGTACGTACCAATGCGTTTTTCCGTTTTCGAATTTCATATAAACGTTTATTCGGCGCTTTTCGGTGATAAGGAAGGCACGTCAAGCCGTAGATACTCGTATGTAAATTCATATCAGAGTCCAGTGTTACGCATTGGCGGCTTGAAAACTCTGACCTAATCTACGATTGGGTCCGTTTTCCCTTCTGAGTTGCGGAGGTCAGATAGCAGTCGCTCTGTGTAAAAACCAGTACCCTCGTTCAATCACCTAGATAAGGCCGACCTAGTAAGATACGGAATAAGGCGACGGGAGATTATGTATCGGACAATTCGGACATATGTACATACATCGGTTTTTACAGCATGCCCGGGAGAAAATGCAGATTTATTTCTCCCACTCCCAGGCCAGCATGGAATATATTCGGACATACCTACCGTTAAAGGCTTCTTTTCTCTTGAATCATTATAAAGTGAGATTTGACCTGAATGTCGGACAAACGTTTTGCCTTTCAGAGCAATATCTACAACTGTTGTGCCTTCATTAGCACGTTTTATAATGACTTGTATCGTTACGTAAACGTTGGATTTACTCATAGCAAACGGAAATTTTGAAAAGGATGAAGCATACTAGTTCATACTACCTTTATCTTAAATACAGCTGGCGAGTTCTATGTTCATCTCTCGCTTCCAAACCAGCATGTGTTTTATTTCATTAATTTAATTTGAGCTTCCAGGTTTTCCAGGTACATACATACATACATATAATCATGCCTTTATCCCTAATGGGGTAGGCAGAGCGTAAACGACCTAAACAAATGCCGTTCCACCGCGTCTGACAAAATCTTGAGGTCCATTCAAGAAAGATTTGTACGTATATTGCTGTAGTGACAGGTTGTCAGCCCATCGCCTAAATTACAATATACTGAAACCCACAGATCCCTTAGCTGGTTTTTACAGCATGCTCGGGAGGAAATGCAGCTGGCACATTCTATATTTTTCTCTCACTCCCAGTCCAGCATGGAAGATAATATAATGAATGCACATAATGAATTGGTTGGTTTGGTGTCGCATTTTAAAACGTCTGGATGTGACTGGACTCTAAATTTTCCCTTCCTCGTTGGAATTTTATTTAATTGGGGAAATTGAGTACAAACATATAATCACGCCTTTATCCCTAATGGGGTAGGGAGAGCGTACACGGCCTAAACAAAGGTCGTTCCGGCACGTCTGACAAAGTTTTGAGGGATATGTAACATCGATTTTAGGTATATTGATGTAGTGACAGATTGTCAGCCCATTGCCTAAATTGCAATATACTGAAACCCTCGGTTCCCTTAGCTGGTTTTTACAGCATGCCCGGGAAGAAATTCAGCTGGCACATTCTATGTTTTTCTTTCGCTTCGCAAGAAATTTAACCGAATGTTCCGTCAAATAAATAATGCGCATTTCACATCGCTAAGTAAAATCTTTTCCATACAAATTTTCTGATCGAGGTGGACATTTTGTATGGAAAAGCAATTTTTTTTGTACTTCCTGTAAGAATTTCACGGTGGAAGTAGTTCAGTGTCGCAGACTGAGCAACCTCTTTCAATTTGCGGGGTGCTGTCCCTTACACCCGGTATAATTAGTCCTGTTTAAAAATTTTGATTTCACAGGTTTAACTCAATTCCCTCCAAACGACCTTAACAAAGGTCGTTTCGAAACGTCTGACAGAGTTCTGATGGTTATTTATGATAGATTTGTAGGTATATTGCTGTAGTGACATGTTGTCAGCCCATCACCTAGACTGCAATATACTGAAACCCTCGGATTGCTGGTTTTTAGCCCTTAGCTGGTTTTTACAGCATGCCTGCCATGCATGTTTTTCTTTCGCTCGTAGTCCAGCATGGAAGAAAACTCACTCCAACAAAACGTTAATATTACTAGTTGTATGTCTGTCGGACTGACCACAATTCTGTATACAGTCGCGTTTTAATGACCACATGATATTCAATCCACCATCCACCCCGGTACTGCATGTGTTTATTCATTGCTTTGCTTGAAATTAAATCAAATTTATTGCAGACAAACATGGTATACTTCCATGATGACCTGGGAGCGAGAAAAAAACAAATACTGTTCCAGCTGCATATCCTCCCAGGCATGCTGTATAAACCAGCTGAAGGATACGATGGTTTCACTATATTGTAATTTAGGCGATGGGCTTGCCAACCTGTCTCTACAGCAATTTACCTAAAAATCTATCTTACATGGCCCTCAAAACTTTTTCAGACGTGGCGAAACGACCGTTGTTTGGGTCGTTTGTGCTCTGCCTACCCAATTAGGAATAAAGGCGTGATTATATGTATGTATATGTAAACAATGTATAATTTAAAAAAAAAAAATTAGATCAAAAATAAATAATAAGAAATGAATTTAAATTATTAACGTCACATTATAATAAACACAAATATAAATAAATCAGATTATCTAAAAACACTATGAAAAATAAATTTGAATTAAACCATTGTATTGTAATTGTTATACACGTACAGAGAGACAGACAAAGCCTTAGAAGATCTATATACTTACATACATAGACAAAATCAAGCCTATTTTAAATATGAGGCAGGCAGATAGACAATTAAAATAAAACTAAATTTACAGTATCATTCCTAAGAGAAATTATCTGCTTATTTTCATGACTCAAATCCAAAGGCTATTTCGCTGCTACGTTCCGCTCGCGTGAAAGAATTAAGTACTTCATTTAAAAAAACTTAGATTAGATTAAATACTTTTTAGTACATACATACATACATATAATCACGCCTTTGCCCATAATGGGGTAGGCAGAGCGAAACGACCACAACGAAGGTCGTCCCGCCACGTCTGACAAAGATTTGATGATTATTTAAGATAGATTTATAAGTATATTGCTATAGTGACAGGTTGTCAGCCCATCGCCTAAATTGCAATATACAGAAACCCTCGGATCCCTTAGCTGGTTTTTACAGCATGCCCGGGAGGAAATGCAGCTTGCACATTCTATGTTTTTCTCTCGCTCCCAGTACAGCATGGAAGACCTTTTAGTACCTTTCATAATTAGATGCATTACCTAATACGTTTCGTCCAAGCCTAATACCCTCTACACGTTTCGTCGTTTCTTTTATGGGCTCGATCCTGTATACCACCGGCTAAAACTAAAATTAAAATCTATCTGTCATTTTCAAAATAATAATATTGTAAAAGGACGGGCGATTTATACTCTATGGTTTTACACTTTGTCCGCTAGATTTTGACCGGCATTTGTGTGTTTACCAACTATTTTTGTCAATTTATCCGCCATATCAGATCACATACATACATACATAAAATCACGCCTTTATCCCTTACGGGGTAGGCAGAGCGTAAAACAGATCAGATCACGGCGGATAAAAATGACAAATAACGCATAAACCACCGACTATAAATCAAAACCCTAATGCGTGCATGAAAAGATTGATGAATGTAGATGAAGCGAAAGAAGTTTGCAAGGACCGTATCAAGTGGAGGGATGTAATCTCTGCCTACCCCTCCGGGAAAGAGGCGTGACGTTATGTATGTATGTATGAATAAATCAAAAACTGGAGAGAATAAATCTCCTGTCCTTTTCCAATGTGTTTAGTCTGAAAGTGACAAATACATTTTAATTTTAGGTTTGGCCGGTAGAATCTAGAAGCCAACTATTTATTATTTTAAAACTCAGGTAAAAAAAGGTGAAGAAGTTTTTGCAATGATTCCCAAACTCCAGTCCCACCGGGCTTGGTTTCGAAATGCATAAACTTTTGAATAAAAATAATTCCCTTCGTTCCACGTTTTGTGAACGGACGCCAAAGTTCCCGTCTGAAGGTATTTTAAAACACGCCACGTGAATTGTTTTATAAAAGCTATTTTTGAAAAGTTCTGCGAAAAAAGGGGTGCCATATAACTCTTTTTCGACAGGAAAAGTGAAGAAATCAAACGTGTTTTATTTTTATTTTTACAAGCTTTAATTTAAATTTAGACAATCATTTAATTACCTATTATATATTCTGTAATATTACATTATATACGCTATACATATATAATGATATGGGTTGCGCAATCAACGACACTGATGAACATTCACCAGCATAATTCTATCAGGAAGTGATTTTTTCCATACAAAATGTCCACCTGGATCAGTCATTGACTGAACAACTTCTATCAGTTTGTGGTTCGCTGTCTCTTACACCCGGTATTATGGCCTACAACCTAAAATTAGGAGAATTCTCAAAATCTCACTCTGCTATATTTTACGGGTACTAGGATCTAGTAGTTGGATATTATTTATAGTGGGTGTTATCGCCCAATAAGGGATCCGACGGTTTCTGTATGTTGCAATTTAGGCGATGGGTTGACAACCTGTCATTACAGCAATATACCTGCAATAGATTTGTATAATAACACCCAAAACTATGTCAGACGTGGCGGAACGACCTTTTTTTAGGTCGCTTATGCTATGTCTACCCCATTAAGGATAAAGGCGTGATTATATGTATATATGTTATCGCTTAAATTTCAATGAACTGAAACCCTCGGATTCCTTAGCTGGTTTTTATAGCTACTAGTACGCTCTTTCAAAGAAAAGCAAGATGGCTGACATAAAGAAGACTCAGCCCAGAAGAGGGTTGATAACTTACACACACACGCATAGAAGAAAAATATAATATATATAATGTACTTATTAGTTTATAATGAATACTTATCGGCTTACTTGTTTGTATTGAAAGGAGGGTTAGCCCTCGACGTTTCGATCCTATACGAGGAACTTCATCAGTCGAAGGTTGCACTTGGCGGGCGGCGGAGTATGACTTTCTTCTCTCCTGATGAAGGTCCTCATATAGGATCAAAACGTCGAAGGCTAACCCTTCGTTCAATACAAACAAGTAAGCCTATCAGTTTTCATTATAAATATCACTTGTTTATCATTTAGTGTTAAAATACTTGTTAGTTCACAAACGGCCATACTTTGTTTCGCTCATAGTACGCTCTTTCAACGAAAAGCAAGATGGCTGACACAAAGAAGGCACAGCCCAGTATTATCAAAGGGCTGATGACGTGCTGGAAACAGGCGTGGGTCCTCGGGGTCAGGTCACATTTCGGTCGAGAGTAGACCCTAGCTTGCTTTAGGCGCATCAGAATACCACTCTCTTTCATTTTCAATACTCTGTGAAAAGAAAAGGGCTCTTCAGTTGGTTTTGTTTGTAGCCTTATTCTGTGTTGCTGCTTATATTAGGTGTAAGGGACAGCGTCCCGCAAATTTATAGGGGTGACTCAGTCAATGATACTGAATTACTTCCACCACGATTTTTCTTCAAGAAGTGAAAGAGAAAATGGCTATTCCATACAAAATGTTCACCCCAATCTAAATTTGTATGGAAAAGCCATTTTTTTTCACTTCCTGTAAAAAGTTTCTGATGGAAGTTGTTCAGTGTCATTGACTGAGCAACCCCTATCAGTTAGCGGGACGCTGTCCCATACACCCGGTATTTCTTTTGTTTTCGTGTGAAATGTGATGAAAGGTTTATAAAAAACATTTATATTAACGGGGTATTGATATTCAATTTCTTATGACCGAGATTATACTGTCTTGAATCTAGAACATAAATGATCTAAAATTAAAAGTACTCAAATATTTGAAATAACAAATCAAAAATTCGATCGCTGACGGGATTTGAACCTGCTCTTTGGAAAACCGCCGCTAAGCTACAGCAGCCATGTCCCGAGCGACTAATTAGTGATCTGATATTTATTACTCTTCATGAGTGTACGTACGCGTGTCAGCGGTCGAATTTTTAATTTTGTCATTTGTAATATTTTCCGAAATAAAAAAGTACTGTAAGTGCAAAAATACGTACATACACACAATCACGCCTTTATCCCTAACGGGGTACGCAGAGCGTAAACGACCCAAACAAAGGTCGTTCCGCCACGTTTGACAAAGTTTTGAGGGTTATTTAAGATAGAATTGTAAGTATATTGCTGTAGTGACAGGTTGTCAGCCCATCGCCTTAGTTACAATATACTGTAACCCTCGGATCCCTTAGCTGGTTTTACTGCATGCCCGGGAGGAAATGCAGCTGGCACATTCTATGTTTTTCTCTCGCTCCCAGGCCAGCATGGGAAAACGCAAAAAGTGCAAAAATCTATTTAAAATAAAAAGGACTCAAATGTTTTTATTAAAATTAATAGAATCTATTTTGCACTTACCCGATTTGAAATTCTTCTTTCATAGGGAAAGTTTTGGAGGTATAAATGTATTCCCTTATATCATTGAATATATTGATTTCCATCAAGCTGCAGATCGCTTCGTTATCCAGATCTAAAACAGGAAAACAATATTAAAGTAGGTACTTATATATGTCGTAGGATTATGATGAAATTGATGTTGACTTTGACAAAATATAATAGAATACTTGCCTTAATCGAGAGAACAGTCCAGGATTTTGTCAAAGTCCTAATAAAACCAGTTTTATGGTAATTCAAAAAACGATTCTGTGCTTCAAAAGGCACGTTATATCATTGGTCCCGTTTAATATCTTCGATATCAGTCGCTAAGCCATGTCAAAGACCATTGCTTAGCATTAGCAGCTGACATGACAGCTGGGGTGGTCACTAACCTGGCAAAGCAAACCTGGGTCTGGTTTCCCTTCCGGGTTGCGGAGGTCAGATGGCAGTCGCTCCGTGTTAAAACAAGTACCCTCAAGTTCAATTCCCTACATTAAGTAGCCAACCCTGTGAGATACAGGATAAGGCTAGAGAGATGATGATGACGACACGAAGTGAGTGTTATACATATTATACATACATTGTGTGACGTAATCGGAGAGAAACGCGGCGTCTTGCGTTCCGACCGCTCTCCGGTGGAGATCTCTTACAGCAGACCTAGGACAGTCATGGTACTAATGGTACATACATTGTGTGATGTACGGATAGAGTGTGACGTAATCGGAGAGAAACGCGGCGTCTTGCGTTCCGACCGCTCTCCGGTGGAGATCTCTTACAGCAGACCTAGGACAGTCATGGTACTAATGGTACATACATTGTGTGATATACGGATAGAGTGTGACGTAATCGGAGAGAAACGCGGCGTCTTGCGTTCCGACCGCTCTCCGGTGGAGATCTCTTACAGCAGACCTAGGACAGTCATGGTACTAATGGTACATACATTGTGTGATATACGGATAGAGTGTGACGTAATCGGAGAGAAACGCGGCGTCTTGCGTTCCGACCGCTCTCCGGTGGAGATCTCTTACAGCAGACCTAGGACAGTCATGGTACTAATGGTACATACATTGTGTGATGTACGGATAGAGTGTGACGTAATCGGAGAGAAACGCGGCGTCTTGCGTTCCGACCGCTCTCCGGTGGAGATCTCTTACAGCAGACCTAGGACAGTCATGGTACTAATGGTACATACATTGTGTGATATACGGATAGAGTGTGACGTAATCGGAGAGAAACGCGGCGTCTTGCGTTCCGACCGCTCTCCGGTGGAGATCTCTTACAGCAGACCTAGGACAGTCATGGTACTAATGGTACATACATTGTGTGATATACGGATAGAGTGTGACGTAATCGGAGAGAAACGCGGCGTCGTGCGTTTCGACCGCTCTCCGGTGGAGATCTCTTACAGCAGACCTAGGACAGTCATGGTACTAATGGTACATACATTGTGTGATGTACGGATAGAGTGTGACGTAATCGGAGAGAAACGCGGCGTCTTGCGTTCCGACCGCTCTCCGGTGGAGATCTCTTACAGCAGACCTAGGACAGTCATGGTACTAATGGTACATACATTGTGTGATGTACGGATAGAGTGTGACGTAATCGGAGAGAAACGCGGCGTCTTGCGTTCCGACCGCTCTCCGGTGGAGATCTCTTACAGCAGACCTAGGACAGTCATGGTACTAATGGTACATACATTGTGTGATATACGGATAGAGTGTGACGTAATCGGAGAGAAACGCGGCGTCTTGCGTTCCGACCGCTCTCCGGTGGAGATCTCTTACAGCAGACCTAGGACAGTCATGGTACTAATGGTACATACATTGTGTGATGTACGGATAGAGTGTGACGTAATCGGAGAGAAACGCGGCGTCTTGCGTTCCGACCGCTCTCAGTCCGGTGGAAATATTTGCTGGTTTCATTTGCAGGATCTTGTTCCTGATGGCAGCGAATCTTGGCAGCGAGTATAGATATGCCTAGAAAAAGTTATGAAAATATAGGTTTAAATATTCTTTATTCTCATATTTTGAGAATTCTTAGCACTCATCATGATTTTTTATTTCATATAATATGATATAAAGAAAACAATAAATTTGTAACGGGTATTGCTCGAACCTGCGTCTCGGGAAAAGTCCATCGCTCTACAACTAAGCTACCGAAACGGTAGTGGGAGTGACGAATTTATCGTAGCCTATCTTCAGACATCATGTCAGTCATGTCGCAGGAATATGATGAATTCGTTATTGTTTTAGTAAAAAAGCTAGGATTTTGGTCAAACCCCGGACTTTGACAAAATACTGGTCATAGATAATCCAGAGAAAAGTCTAGGATTTTGTGAAAGTCCAGAAGATTTAGTTTTTTTAATTAAAAAATCTAGTATGTTGCCCAAGTCCGGGTTTTGATCAATATTCAAATTAGTAGATTAAATTCTACAATATTTTGTAAAAACCCAATTATAGTTACTCGTTGGTCATATAGAAAATTATAACAAAATACAATTATTTCACGCCTCTATTGTTTTATTCAAATATTAAATAGCAACCCTCGGATCCCTTAGCTGGATTTTACAGCATGCCCGGGAGGAAATGCAGCTGGCACATTCTATGTTTTTCTCTCGCTCCCAGACCAGCATGGAAGTAATATACCTAGAATTCTATCTTAAATAACCCTCAAAATTTTGTCAGACGTGGCGGGACGACCTTTGTTTGGGTCGTTTGCGCTCTGCCTACCCCGTTAGGGATAAAGGCGTGATTATATGTATATGTATATGTATGTAAATAGCAACCGATATTGATTTTATCCTAAATCCGAAAATTTATTAATCAAAACCTTTTTTCATAAAAAATCTGGATTTCTCAGGACTTTGTCAACTTTTACGTTCCTTTCGTGCTGGACTGGGAGCGAGAGAAAAACATAGAATGTGCCAGCTGCATTTTCATGCTGTAGAAACCAGCTAAGGGATCCGAGAATTTATCACTTTGTGAATTTTTCCCCAGTTTTTGTTTAGGACATTGCTGGCAAAAAAAAAGATTGCGTGCTTCGCAGGGCACGTTAGGCCGTCGGTCCTGGTCTCTGTCTTTGATAGTGGTCGTAACTCAAACCATGTCAGAGACCTGATACTTGTGCTACTAGGCGGTTTAAAAACTCTGACACCAGGGTTCTTCGGGTCGAAAGACTCGATACCCACTCGACAGGAGAAGGGATCCGAGGCTTTCAGTACCTATATTGTAATTTAGGCGATGGGCTGATAACCTGTGTGTGATTCAGCACCTACAAATCATATATTTTCTATAAAAAAAACAAATCTATTTTAAATAACCCTCAACACTTTGTCGACTTGAACGACTTTTGTTTAGATCGTGTACGCTCTACCTAGGCGTAATTATATGTATGTTTGACAAAATTCTAGACTTTCGTATTTTTGAATCACTCGAACTCCAAATGCGCCTACGAAAGAGTAAATTTCGCATGCAATTTTTATACAAATTAGCATGCGAAAGTTAGTCTTTCGTATGCGCATTTGGCTCCTTGTGTCAAAATTCCGCGACAAATATAATAGCGATAACTGTACTCAACAGGCCAAATCTATCTTAAAGCCACCCAATTGTCTCCCATTTCTTTAAATGACAAGGAAAAATAAAAAAACTGTTTCTTGTTTGATTAGGAAATCGGGGGCAATAACCCTCGGACCCCTTTCTAAACACGTTGTGAACAACAAAAATGTGACCAATTCTTTAAAAGTAAGAAACCTTGTAAATTAACAAAAAAAAATATATTTTCTGTTGGCAATTTCATCGCCGTCCAAAGTTTCTATTGTAACTTCAGCAAAGTTGTTAATTTTGGAACAAAAGATGTTTTTTAGAGTGTAGTAAACGTGAATTTATTTCTGGTTTGTTGATTGGGCCATTGTAAAACTTTCGAGGAGGGTAAAATAAAGAAAGTAAAAAAAATAACCGGCCATATTTTAAAGAGTGGTTCTCTCCATGAAACTGAAAAACTTTCCCTGAGGAACATAGGTCGAAATACGATCTTCTTCTTCTTATCGTGTCGATGGAACACGTAACTATCACAATGTGGCGGCCCAGAACGTTGCCACTTGAATTGCGGATCGGCTGGCGTTCATTAGATCCGCTTGCGTGCAGGTATTAGGGCACGCAGGACACGATGTCAGATGTGCCATTGTTTGAATTGCACCGCAAACACAGTCGACCTCGGAGTTTCCCGAGAATCCCCACCTGACCATGTTATCTTTGCTTCTGCCGACCTGAGACCGAAGTCTATTTAAAGACTTCCAGATCGGCCACGGCAGTTCATGCCCAGGAGGCAGATTCTCGGAAAGCGGGACAAATTGGGCAGGTAGAGAAACTTTTTCACGCCAAAGGTTGCACCTGGCTTGTGCGGGTTCGATGGTAAGCGGAGTGACGCACTTGAAAAAGTTACGGCGGCTCTTCAACCTTTGAGGCACAGGATTGTAGCCGTGCAAGGGGTGTCGTAGGTCACGGTCTGCGTTGGCCATTTCAGTGGAACTAGCCACAGCCCTGCGGACATCTGGCGGTGCTATTCCAGCCAGTGGGTACAGCATTGAAACCGGGGTCGGTTTGAGACAACCAGTAATAATCCGGCAGGTGTCATTTAAAGCTGTATCCACTGACTTGGCATGAGCAGAGCGGCCCCATACAGGGGAGGCGTATTCGCCAGCTGAGAAGGCAAGCGCTAGCCCTGTCGTCCGCAGCACGCGCGGCGTAGCTCCCCATTTGGTGGTAATAAGGCGACGAAGCAAGTTGTTCCTTGTGTGCACTTTTTTCTTGACGTTTTCGCAGTTTTTACTGTAAGTAAGGGATCTATCAAGGGAAACGCCAAGATACTTTGGGAAGTCACCGTGCGATATAGGTACCCCCTGCCACACAATGTTGAGCTTACGTTTTGCTTCTCTGTTGCGTAGGTGGAATGCGCAAGACTCCGTTTTACTAGGGTTTGGCTTCAGTGAGTTCACCTCGTAGTAGCTGCTCAAGTCGTTGAGAGCTGCAGTGAGATTAGCCTCGACTTCCTCAAACTTGGAGCCTTGGGACGTTAACGCCAGATCGTCTGCGTATAAGAAGCGGGACGTATTTATGCTCGACGGTTGGTCGTTGGTGGTTGAAATACGATAAAAAATTGGCCTTCATACAAATGGTGTCAAAGGCTCCATTAAATTTGTAGGGTAGGCCCAAAATTATTTTTTTATATTTCGACCTATGTTCCTACAAATTTCCCAGGAAATTCTTTCAGAAACTGTAAAAAACAGGCTTTTTCATACAAAAAGTCCATCTCAATCAGACAAATTTATATGTTCAATGTCGTTGACTGAGCTACCCCAGTTTATATACCATACAAGACATCTCCCCATACTTACAGAAGCATACCAAGGCAAGCCCGTATACTCTTCTCTGAGCTGAAGATTGTCCAGAGCCAGGAACTGTCTTCCAGACACGGCCAGTTGCATGGCAGACATCCTTTCCACCTTGTCGTTCACCAAGTGAGACAGCAAGTTCGAGGAGTAGTACGTGTAGATCATCCACGCAAAGATGAAGAGGGACAGGTAGGCTATGCGGCGGGATAGAAGGACTGGGGTGTTTGGAGGTACTGAAAGAACAGCAACTTCACTGTAATAACTCACAGAGATAAACAATTGGCACTATGTTATGGGTGATCATCATCACTAAAATTTACATCATAAAATGATCTTTTTCTTTACCATGGAGACAACTAAAGCTCTTAGAGCAGTTTACGTTACGTTTGCTAGTTAGAAAAGCTGTAACGCGTTGGAATACCAGCAGAATAGACCATCCACTGCAGTCTAGACCAAACCAGAAAGTTGAAGAACATTAATTGCATAACCCTTGCTGAAATTATACCCCTGACCTAATGGCTACCTCAGCAGAAATTTTATAGACGATAATAATATTAAAGTTTATATACTCACTATGCTGAAAACAAGCCCCAAGCACCACCATCAGTTCATAGACCAGGGTATACTCCTGAATGGCCCCCACCACTCTTCTCTCCCATTTACCCAGGATGTAGAGGAGGGGGGTCATGAAGATGATCATCAAGAGAACACTGAACCAGGTGGAACTTGCGAAGGGAAGAGCAAAGAAGGCCTTTGCGGTAAAATTCTCTGATGATAAGAGACTTATGAAGCCGTATCTGAAATAAACAAGTCAGAAGGAGAATTCTATTTTTAATCATATTTTTAATATTGAACGTCATTTCATCGCCTAAACTGCAAATATCAGCAAATACACAAAATTTCGTATTTATGCAGGAAATATAAGAGTGAAGATAATACTTTTATTTCATGTCGTCATCTCAGCCGATAGACGTCTACTGCAGGACATAGGTAGGTCCTTGGATCTCCACGATATCGGTTTAGCTTTTCCGCATCCAGCAGTTTCCTGCACCTTCATCAGATCGTCGGTTCTGTGGCCTCTCAAAAACTTTTCTGCCTCATAGGGAGTCGGTCCTACAAGTTTTGGTAGACGTTCTACTTACCTTCTGTTAATTACGGCCTCAATTGGATACCCGTGGTCTAGCAGGTATGGTGACAGAGCTATAGGTGTAGCGTAAATGTCAGGGTATGTTTTATTATCCGCCCTGAGAAACATGGAATGTCCTTCTTCGTAGGTCATGCTGGAAGAATACATTGTTAACATATTATTTTTTTCCTTTGATTTTCTCTTGACTCTAGTTTAGGCCAAAAGTAATCGATATGTAGTTATGGCCCCCGTAGTCTGAGGCATTGGCTTTCGATCTCGAAGTCATGGGCTCAATTACATTTATTATTAAGACAACAAAGTTGATATTTGTCAAATTATCACTTAGTGAGATTTACTTAATTTTTGAGGATCACATTAGGACAATGCAGGCAGGCTGAATCTACTGACTGTCTATAAGAAAAAGATTCTGTGCTCCGGAGAAGACCTTAATGTGGGTATCTGTCTTTGGTAGTGTTCGTCACACTAAACCATGTCCAAGACCTCTTCACTGGTATTAATTGGTGACTTAAGGCCTGATAGTTGTGCTACTAGGCGGTTTAAAAACTCTGACACCAGGGTTCATCGGGTCGATAGACTCGATACCCACTCGACAGAAGAAGAAGAAGCCACTTTAGAACTTTCCTGCCCTAGCGGGAGTTGGTTCTGCGAGCAATGAACTATTAACATTTCGGAGTACTTACTCGAAACAGAACATTTCCTGGAGCAGTAGTAGAATCTTGCAGCCGAGCGCCGTGGTCCTCCACACCGGGTCCGGGTGGTAGATCTCCATGCCCACGACGATCGTGTCGCAAGGGTATTTTGTGGACACTACGAAACTCAGGTTTCGAGCCATTCTGCCAATAATGCAGTTTTACTGAATTGGATAAAAATACATACATACAACGTGTAACAGTAAGGGTTTATGCACCGGAAAGGATATGAACCTGCCCAAAAAAACTGAACGACTTTTCCAAAGGAACACAGGTCAAAATACAATAAAATACAATTTACCTTCCATACAAAATGCATCAGCTGATAGCGTGTGTAGTATGGGGAGTCAAATCTGTTTTTTTTTGTTTTTCGAACTATGTTCCTTTGGGAATGTTGTTCAGTTTCGGAGCTGATTCATATCCTTTCTGGTACACGGTGTATATCTACAGGAACCCCTTAGCAGATTTTTACAGCATGCCCAGGAGGAAATGCAGCTGGCACATTCGAAGTTTTTCTCTAATTCCCAGTCCAGCATGGAAGAAACCAAAAAGTAAATAAATAAATGATACGTTTATTATATACTTAACACACTGGGCTGACAACCGGTTACTACAGGAATATACCAACAAATCTTTCCTAAATAACCCTCAAAACTGTCAGATGTGGCGGAATAACCTTTGTTTTGGTCGTTTACGCTCTGCCTACGCCATTAGAGATAAAGGCGTGATTATATGTATGTAACTACTAATCAGTAAACATTTTAGAAACAAAGCAGTACAACTAGTTAAGAGTTTACAGTATAAATTGTTATTTCTTTGACGACCTATAAAAAGAAATCCCTGGCATTAAGGAGAAATACACTTTTCTTTATACAATTATCTCTAAGCTCCACTGGTACGCTATTGAAAATTTTAGGTATAATATCATTTTTCGTCCTTTCTCTATAGTAATTTGTCTTTGTACCAACATTTTCTTGCTAATATTTTTGGTATTTTATAGTCACTAACAGCCTTTCTAATGCAAAAGCCATTGGTACTTCTTCCTGCATTTTACTCTTTACCACAGCTCGGACACTCCTAACTATCATGTCATTTTGGTCACACATCGACAGACGGCATATTGCACTTGGAATGTGTTTGTGTGCGTGTTATAAGGGTTGACAAAATTTGTTCTTCCGGTCATAATTATCACTTGATTAATCTGGTTTTAAAGTAGTTCACTGTAACGGAATAGTTAGAATAGAGTAGGTTGCATATTTTGTATGAATTTACTAACCATTTCTCATCACTGTGGTATCTAAAAAAGTTCCTATTGGACTCGTATCTTGTGGTAGAAAGACATCCGTACACGGAACAGTATGTAACCATCTTTGGAACACAAAACTTTATTATTTCCGTTACACTGGGAAACATGCGCGCGCCATACCCACTAAGCGTACGCTCAATGTGGCCCACAATCCGGAGCGGAGTGTGACGTATGTCGGACTGGGGAGGGGAGGTGAATGTCCATTCTGTATGTAGTACTATTATATATTCTGTGATTTTACAAAAAGGACATCATACTTTGGTCTACAACTTATTTTAACCCTGGTGTCAGAGTTTTTAAACCACCTAAATCGCAGCTATAATTTGCCTCTGACATGGTTTCGTTCAAGTCGATGATAGAACGAGCGCAACCAGAGGCATGAATACTATTAAATACATTGTATTTTCCTGGCATGCTGTAAAAACCAGCTAAGGGATCCGAGGGTTTCAGTATATTGCAATTTAGGCGATGGGCTGCCAACCTGTCACTACAGTAATATACCTAAAAATCTATCTAAAATAACCCTCAATTTTTTGTCAAACGTGGCGAAACGACTTTTGTTTAGGTAGGTTGCGCTCTGCCTACCCCATTAGGGATGATGGCGTGATTATATGAATGTATGTATGTTCATTCATCTTGAATGACACCATATTTCAACCTATGTTTCTTGGGAAAAGTTCTTCAGTTTCATGGGTAGCTTCAAGCTAACGTTTGCTCAGCAGTTTTTTTGCACACCCAGAAAAATACATACATACTCGTACATATAATCACGCCGGGATGAATCCCTATTGGGGTAGGCAGAGCGTAAACTACCGAAACAAAGGACGTTCCGCCACGTCTGACAAAGTTTTGAGGGTTATTTAAAATAGATTTGAAGGAATATTTCTGTAGTGACAGGTTGTGAGCCCATCGCCAAAATTGAAATATATAGAAACCCTAAGATTCCGTAGATGTTTTACAGCGTGTCCGAGAGGAAATGCAGCTGGCACATTCTTCATTTTTCTCCCTCTCTCAGTCCAGCTTGGAAGTATTCTTAAATAAAGAAACAATTTTATATATGTAATTTACGTTATACTGTGAGTATCTTACCTGAATTGTTTTTTATCAAAAAGACGGGCACATTCTATGGAGCCTTGCGATAAAGAACACGATATTGAATAATTCCTACAACACGTATCCTGCTATAAGGCCGCCATAATGTAATATTAAACAAATGAAAACACTATCATATTAAGAAAACATTGTAACTTTCACATTATTCGGTGAAAATGTGAAAACAATGACGTAATTTTGGGCTTAATTTAAAGTAAACATTTCACTATAATTATACTTTCTTATTTTCTTGTTCGCTTTCTAGGGTAAATGGAAATTTTCGTCTTGTGTGTTTTTCATTATTATGATACTTAATTTCATTTATAAATATTTTGTACTAGCTGTGCCCGCGAATCCGTACGCTTGGTGGTTATGATTTAAAACAGCGATGTATATTTTGTTTAAAATTTTACATAATGTCATCTAGTGGTCAGTGACGGACCTGTCAAATTCGTAATTTCGTAAACCATAAGTGCTAACGTTTTTGATTAGATTTTCATGGTTTTTACAGTTAATACATAAAAAGATCTCTATTCCGTATATTTATACATTTCTGTCTACTCCCTTAGTCAGGTGGCGTGGTTTATACGTATATCTATAAAGTTTTAGGTGAGGTAACATTCAGTCGGATAAAAAAACATCAAACCTAGTAGGAAACAATCAAAATTTAATTTCCTACCTACCCTCCAACTCAGGTGGCGTGATTATGTGTATCCTTTGTTTTTTCCTAGTTAACAATTAGTCGAATAAAAAAGTTTAATCGAAATCGGTTTAAAAACAGCTATATTGGATTTTCCTGCCTAACCTCTAAGTGAGGTGGCGTTATTTTAGGTACCCTAAGTTGCAACCCAAGTAACACTCAGATGAATAAAGAAGTCCCATTGAAATCGGTTCAGTAGTTTTGGCGTGATGTGGTAACATAGAGACAGACAGACAGACAACATTTAAAAAAAAAAACGATTTGGTCTTTCTATCGTTAATAATGTCTGCTGCAAATATTTTCCCGATAAATATTTAATGTACAGACACGACCCTTCTAAAGATTTATTATATGTACCTATAGATAAGGAGATAACATATTTTCCATTCTTCCATTCTGGACTGGGAGCGAGAGAAAAACATAGAATGTGCCAGCTTAATGTCCCGGGCATGCTGTACAAACCAGCTAAAGTATCCGAGGTTTTCAGTATAATAACTGCCTCCGTGGTCTAGTGGCTAGTGCCATGGACTCCTGATCCGGAGGTCCTGGGTTCGATTCCCAGGGGGGAAACACAAAATTGATATTTGAGAATTTATCAATTTGTGTATTTTTCCCCAGTTTGGTTAGGACATTGCAGGCTAAATCACCTGATTGTCCGAAAAAGAAAAAGATTTCGTGCTTCGGAGGGCACGTTAAGCCATCGGTCCCTGTCGCTGTCTTTGATAGTGGTCGTTACTCAAACCATGTCAGAGGCCTGACAGTTGTACTACTAGGCGGTTTAAAAACTCTGACACCAGGGTTCATCGGGTCGATAGACTCGATACCCACTCGACAGAAGAAGAAGTATATTGTAATTTAGGCGATGGGCTAACAACCAGTCACTACAGCAATATACACCTACAAATGTCAGACGTGGCGGAACGACCTTTGTTTAGGTCGTTTACGCTCTGCCTACCCCATTAGGGATGAAAGCGTAATTATATGTAAGAAGATAACATACCGGGTGTAAGACCGATTGCTCAGTTGTGATACGGGTTGCTCAGTCAACGAAATTGAACAACTATCACCAGGAAATTCTGTCATGGGATGAAAAAATATGACTTTCCCATACAAAATAACCACCTCGACTCGATCAGACAATTTGTATGGAAAACGAAAATTCTTTTTGTTTCCTGAAAGGATTTCCTGGTGACAGTTGTTCAGTTTCGTTGACTGGGCAATCCCTATCAGTTTGCGGGACGATGTCCCTTACACCCCGAATACTAACATATTATTGTGGAGCCTTGATTGAACTTCGATGCTGGCCTGGGAGCGAGAGAAAAACTTGGAATGTGCCAGCTGCATTTCCTCCCGGGCATGCTGTAAAAGACAGCTAAGGGATCCGAGGGTTTCAGTATATTGCAATGTAGGCGATGGGCTGACAACCTGTCACTTCAGCAATATACCTTTAAATCTATCTAAAATAACCATCAAAACTTCGTCAGACGTGGCGGAATGACCTTTGTTTTGGTCGTTTACGCTTTGCCTACCCCATTAGGGATAAAGGCGTGATTATATGTATGTATGTTTGTATTGTGGAGCCTTCACGCACGAGCGTTCTCTTTGGTTCCTCTCTCATCATCATCATCATTCCCTTGCCCTTATCCCATTATTTGGGGTCGGCGCAGTATGTTTTCTTCTTCCATTCATCCTTTGGTTCCTCTCTGTTTACAATATATATTTTTTTAACATATAATTTCCTCTTTTTTTCTAGCTTCAATTTGAGCACGCAAATCCGTTCCTCCAATCCAAAAAGTTACTTTAAAATATCATCATCATTCGCTTGCCCTTATCCCATTTACTTGGGGTCGGCGCAGTACGTTTTCTTCTTCCATTCATCCCTGTCAGCCGTCAATTCAACACTCACACCTGTTTTAGACGTATCATCTTTCACGCAGTCCATCCATCTTTTCTTTGGTCGTCCTCTCCCAACATATCCATCCACATTCAAATTCATTACCCTTTTGCCTATATGACTTTCATCCCTCCGCATAACAGTTACTTTGAAATATATTCCGCAAAAATATTCGCGGTCCAATACATTCTCGAGTTTCCACCAAAAAAATAAACGTTGAAAAGTCAATCTATACCTGCTTACTTCGGTAGTGATGTAACAAGTACGCAAAGAACTGCTTAATACCATACATACATATAGTCACGCCTTTATCTCATATGGGGTAGGCAGAGCGTAAACGACCTAAACAAAGGTCGTTCTGCCACGTCTGACAAAGTTTAGAGGGTTATCTAAGATAGATTTGTAGATATATTGTTGTAGTGAGAGGTTGTCAGCCTATCGCCTAAATTGCAATATACAGAAACCCTCGGGCCCCTTAGCTGGTTTTTACAGCATGCCCGGGAGGAAATGCAGCTGGCACATTCTATGTTTTTATTACACTCCCAGTTCAGCATGGAAGTACCAATACCATTAATACTTCTTGGTATGAACCTTACGTCAGACCTGAACTTTGGACGATATATAGAATCCTTGGCTTCGACTGCAGCCAAAAAACTTGGTATTCTCTCAATGGTTGGCCGATACTTCACACCGGGACAGCTACTACAGCTCTACCAAGCTCAAGTCCGATCGTGTATGGAATATTGCTGCCATCTTTGGGACGGATCTGCCAAATACCAACTGGCAACCTTGGATTCTATTGAAAAACGCGCCAAGAAGCTCATCGCCGACTCGTCACTGGTAGAAGAAAAGCTGCAGAGCCTCGAACATCGTCGCAAAGTAGCTTGCTTGTCTGTATTCTACAGGATACATTTCAGAGAATGTGCAGCATCGCTTCATGACCTGATACCCCCCTGACCTGATACGAGACGCCGGTTGGGATTCCACCCTTATGTTGTCGACATTCCAAGTTTTCGCACAAAGCGGTACGCTTCTACATTTTTAATGCGAACGGCCAAAGTGTGGAACTCCCTGCCTGCGGATCTATTTCCGGAACGTTTTAACTTGGGCCTTTTCAAGGCGAGAGTGAACAGGCATTTTCTAGGCAATCATGCTCCATCATAGTCTACATCATCACTTACCATCACGTGAGATGGCGGACAAATGATTGCCTATCAAAAAAAAAAAAAAAAAACAATTCCTGAAAAAATAAAAACCCGCTGATAGCTGTTCAGTTTCGTTGACTGAGCAACCTCTATCCCTGTCGGTCCCTGCCGCTTGGTATACTTGATTTTTATTTTTTTCTAGGGAATTTCCGCATCTGGCTTTTTTACGTTTTGTTTCCTCCTGGAGGTGGGATTTATGGAATTAATTGAAATGCATTGCGGGCATTCTTCCATGCTGGACCGGGAGTGATAGAAAAACATAGAGCTGCATTTCGTCCCGAGCATGTTGTAAAAATCAGATAAGGGATCCAAGGGTTTCAGTAAATTGCAATTTAGGCGATAGGCTGACAAACTGTCACTACAGCAATATACCTACACATCTATCTTAAATAACCCTCAAAACTTTGTCAGACGTGGCGGAATGATTTTTGTTTAGGTCGTTTACGCTCTGCATACCACACTACAGATAAAGTTTTGATTATACGAGGGGCGGCTGATATAAAATCTACTTTGTTAAAGAAAGTTTTGAAAATCGAACTGGCCATTGCAAAATCATATTCTATATTCATTCCTTTTTCAAAATTATGACGCTTATTTTTTTTCGCTTGCTTTTGTTTTTTGGCGCGGCTTTGATTTCACCATGTCGAAAGAAAATTGCAAAATGATGAAATTTGAGCATCGAGCAGTGATTAAATTCATAAATAAAGAAGGAAATACGCCTACGCAGATCAGAGAGCGCACGTTAAAGGTGTTTGGTGATTCAAGTCCTTCTGAATTCGTCATAAAGTTTTGGTCGAAGCAATTTAAACATGGCCGTGAGAGCCTGGAAGACGACACACGTAGTGGAAGGCCAATTTCTGCTGTTACCGCAGATAATGTTGAAAAGGTGAAGAACCTGATTCTTGCAGATCGGCGAATCAAGCAGTGGGAGATAGCCAGAGATGTGGGCATTAGCAAGGAACGAGTTCATGAAATTATTCACGAACATTTGGAACATGTCCAAGGTGAGCGCGCGTTGGGTCCCTAGAATGTTGACCTCCTTTGACAAACAAAGGCGAGTAGAATGTTGTCAGGCATTTCTAGACCTGGTCAAAGGTAAAGAAGAAGAGACTATCTCTCGAATTGTGACCTGTGATGAAACTTGGATTCGCCAGTGGGATCCGGAAAGCAAACAAGAGTCAATGCAATGGAAATTTAAAGGAGAAAAGCCGCCAAGGAAGTTCAAGGTTCGGCCGTCGGCTGGAAAACTAATGGCCACCGTATTTTGGGATGTCGAAGGGATTTTGATGATAGATTATTTGCCTAAAAATACAACAATGAATGCTGAATATTATGCAAATTTGCTTGACCAGCTTCGTGAACAAATCAAAGAAAAGCGGAGAGGCAAACTCAGCAAAGGTGTTCTGATTTTACAAGACAATGCTCCTGTACACACAGCCTTAACGGCGAGGTCAGCCCTGAGCAAAAAGGGCTTCACAGAAATTAACCATCAACCTTATAGTCCAGATCTGGCTCCCTGTGACTATTTCTTATTCAAAGATTTAAAGAAAAAATTGAGAGGTCGCAGATTTTCGACGGACGAAGAAATGAAAGAGGCTGTGACTGACCATTTTGACGAGCAAAATAAAAATTACTATTATAACGGCATGATGTCACTTATTTGCAAATGTCATAAGTGTATTTCACTTGCAGGAGACTATATAGAAAAATAAAAAATAAACTAGCCATCAAAGTCTTTTCTTTCATAGTTAGGTAGATTACTTATCAGCCACCCCTCGTATGTATCAGTTCATATTTAGTGATTGCAATTTAAAATTGTTAATTCTTATTCACATCACTAGAGTAAAGACCCTCTTATCCGATCGGCAATCTCAGCGATAATACCTGGTCTTGAGATCTTCCGATTTGCATCGCCACTTGAGCTTGCGAGACAATAGATTGCTTCGTATGTCTTTGTGGTCTAGTGGTTTGAGCCATGGGCTGCCGATCCGTAGGTCGGGTCTGACCGCGTATTTTGACACCAATGGCAGTTACGGTACTATTTATTATTGGTTTAGCTTGCACTCCGAAGCACGGAATCTTAACTTATTACGATAATTCAGCCTTTATTTTGATAAAGAAGCCCAAACGCGCAGTGGATAGGGCCTCCTGAGCGGGAGGAGGTCATGGTTCGAATCACACCACGTATGACTGTGTTTTTCCATTTTAGAATTTCATATGTACTTACGTTTATTTGACGCTTTTTTCGTGCTTCGGAAGGCACGTAAAAGTTAAACATTGGTCTCCGTTAATATCGTTTAATACCGTAGAAATTAGTCGTTAAGCCATGTCAGAGGCCAGTGCTAAGCATTGGCGGTTTGAAAACTCTGACCTAATCTAGGATTGGTTCTGGTTTCCCTTTGGGTTGCGGAGGTCAGATCTCCCTCTGGAGAGTCAGGTCCCTCTGTGTAAAAACCAATACCCTCGTTCAATCACCTATGTTAGGTACCCGACCACGAGAGATACGGGATAAGGCTAAGAATATGATGAGGCTTCATTTTGATAAATACCGTGCGTCGTCACTGGGAGCATTAATTTAAGAGCCACATGCGCGTGAATCTATGTAAAGTAATAACAATTTTACGTCTTTATGTAATCGCCCCGGCTTCGCACGGAAATTATCAGTGTTTCTCTACTATATTATGCTTGTATTATACATTAAAACCTTCCTCTTGAATCACTCTATCCATTAAAAGAAACCGCATCAAAATCCGTTTCGTAGTTTCAAAGATTTATGCATACATAGGGATATAGGGACAAAGAAAGCGACTTTGTTTTATACTATGTAGTGATGATGATCCGCGTGCACGTTGCTCGGGAACGAATGCTCTCGCTGTGAGGACGCACTTTTAAGCCGAGTCTCCAGCGCATAAACAAAATACGAAACACACCCCCGCGGGGCAGGGAGGGGGAACTTTTCTTAAACCTTTCTTAAACATTTTCCTTCCACTATCTGCCCCGCGGGGGTATGTTTCGTGTAATCTTTGTGATGAGGAGTCACGGCTTTAGACTAATATCGTTTTTGTGAACCCCCCGTGGGAATCGAACGAACAACCTCAGAATCAAGAGCCCAAAGCACAGACCACTAGACCACGGACTTACCAGCTTCTTCTTCTATCGAGTGGATATCAAGTCTATCGACCCGATGAACCCTGGTGTCAGAGTTTTTAAACCGCCTAGTAGCACAACTATCAGGCCTCTGACATGGTTTAAGTAACGACCCGCCTGGGAATCGAACCCAGGACCTCCGGATCAGGAGTCCATGGCACTGGCCACTAGACCACGGAGGCAGTTAATACCTGTTCAAGATATCTTCTCATCAGCATCGCCACTTGAACTCGAAGACAAAGGCTGATCTCTGCTAATAGCTTTTTTTTTTTTGCATCGAATTTCTTTTTTCATTAAAATCGATTCGCCGAACGATGAGACCAGTCGTTCGTGAATTTCCGCGTCGAGTATTGGTTTAATTTAGTGTTTAGTGTTCGTTATACAAACCGCCGAGTATTTCAACCGCCTAAAAACGCGATTTAAAAACTCTAACACAACGGTTTATCGGGTCGCTCGTCAACTTGAAAAATCAATTTAATTGCACTTATTCCGTATTTAACATTGTTTTGAATTATAACCTTCTGTAAAAAAAACTGAAGGTACTTCCCATGCTGGCCTGGGACCGAGCGAAAAACATAGAATGTGCCAAATGCATTTCCTCTCGGGCATGCTGTAAAAACCAGCTAAGGGATCCGAGGTTCTCAGTACATTGTAATTTAGGCGATAAGCTGACAACCTGCCACTACAGCAATATACCTTTAAATCTATCTCGAATAAACATCAAAACTTATTCAGACGTGGCGGAATGACCTTTGTATAGATCGTTTGCGCTCTGCCTATCCCATTAGGGATGAAGGCGTGAATTTATGTATATATGTACTTGTTTTGTATAGGTACTCATTAAGTTAATATTTGTCAATTTATCACTGTGTTAGGTTTTCCCTAGTTTGGTTAGGACTTTGCAGGCTGAATCACCTGATTGTTCGAAAAGTAAAAGGATTCTGTGCTTCGAAGGGCACGTTCAGCCATCGGGCCCGGTCGCTGTCTTTGATAGTGGTCGTTACTCAAAACATGTAAGAGGCCTATTAGCTGTGCTACTAGGCGGTTTGAAAACTCTGGCTCTCTGAGAATCTACTCGCTAATCTCTGAGAACTCTGAGAATCCACTCGCTACCAAGAAAATAGGTAGTCATTCTTGAAATCAGCTACGTGCTCAAGACAATAGCTAGCGATAGATCGCTAAATTTCCAGCTTAGAAACTGCTCTCCAATTTATTGGAAATTTCTACTATTCAGGCTAGTATAGTTTCTTAGATGCAAGCAATACGTGAGTCGCACAGTCAATTTGATGAATATAAGCGCTGTAGTCTTGCATTTACTTCCATGCTGGACTGGGAGCGCGAGAAAAACATAGAATGTGCCAGCTGCATTTCATCCAGGGCATGCTGTAAAAACCAGCTAAGGGATCCGAGGGGTGCAGGAATTTAGGCGATGGGCTGACAATGTGATTTAGGCGATGGGATGGGTTAAAATGAACCTCAAAACTTCGTTAGACGTGGCGGAAGGACCCTTATTTAGGTTGATTACGTTCTGCCTACCCCATTAGGGATAAAGGCGTGATTGTATGTATGTCAAGACAATAGCTGAATCTAATCTGCTCTCCAATTTATTGGAAATATTGACTATTCAAGCAGTTAAGCTTCTTGCATCTGATACGTGATTTGCTCAGTCAATTTGTTGAATATCAGCGCTGTAGCCTTAACATTATATACAAATACTTTATTGCACGTAAGAAAACAAATCATACAACACAGCAGATAACCACAAAAGATAAGTACAACATAGGCGGCCTTATTGCTAAGGTAGGCAACTTTTGGGTGAAAGAAAAATGCGTAGCGGTAAGCGCGATAGTGCAAACCTAGTCAAATATGTACCCTCAATAAACTAAGTACAAGCTACTACATAGATATTTGTAAAATAAACTAATATATCTTAGATATATAATTTTATATCAACTGCAAATTTTAATGCGATGATCAAATAAATTCCAAGAAACTAGTTAGCAAGTTTAAAAAAAATATATATTCGCTAGTTTTTGAGATAACATAGATTCTTAAATTAAAAACTAAACAAAAATCGGACATAGCGTATATCAAAACAAAACTAAACACGCACCTCAACATGATTGGCTGAAGAATGAACGTTGTGTTCGTGTAGTGTACTTACGTAAGGGCTGCATTCTAGTGGGGGCTATTCAAAGCGTGTATTAGTTCATGTATTATACATTTCCAATTTAAAATGCGTAAATTCTATTTCTTCCACAAAAATATACATACCATTAAAATATTTGCAGTTGATTTAAAATGACCTTATAGAATAAACTAATGGAAGATAGGATAATGCAAACTACTATCAGAACTAACGCAGCCAGCAACAGTACCTACAGCACAGGATAAAAGTTAAGGAAACTAAAGAATCTTGCATTTCAGCAGGCTTAAGTCAGGGGTTAAATTGACTGACAGAATGAAGATACAAAAATAAAAACGTTTATTTGCCATAAAGCGTTTTCAACAAGACACATAGTTACTTTAGAACTCCGCACTAGGTCTAGCCTGTATCGCGGCAGTCCATACGATCATTACCACCTACACATAGTTAGATACAATTTTGGTAAATAATGTAATTGAATTTAATATTAGAACTAATTAAATTTAAGGAGATCTGTCTGGACATACTCGTAAGTCTAAATTATTAAATACTAGCGACCCGCCTCGGCTTCGCATGGAAATTATCAGTGTTACTCTACTATATTATGCATGTTTTGTACATATAAACCTTCCTCTTGAATCACTCTATCCATTCATAGAAACCGCATCAAAATTCGTTGCGTAGTTTTAAAGATCTAAGCGTACATAGGGATATATGAGAATGAGAATCATTTATTTGCCATAAACAGGGTTACATTAAGGTGTTACAAATGTGCATTAAATCATGCCTGCTAAGCTAATATTAATAGCAAGCAAAATTACAAAATATCAAAAAAAAGGAAATAATTATACAATTGAATTTTAAATAATACGAAAATTCTAATCATAACAATAAATCAAAATGTCAGTCTTTTAAAAAATATTTATATTATAGGGACAGAGAAAGCGACTTTGTATTATACTATGTAGTGATTTAATATGTTTATGTATAGATAGAATGGTATACTGTTGTACCAACCATTGTACCCGTCCAAGAGTTTAGGCTTTGGGCTCTTCATTTGAAGGTTATGGGTTCTATTCGCACAGGGGGACATAAATAAAAAAATTACTGTGGTCGTGACAAAATACCACATCTGAAGCTTGAACTACATACATACATATAATCACGCCTTTATCCCTAATGGGGTAGGCAGAGCGCAAACGACCCAAACGAAGGTAGTTCCGTCACGTCTGACAAAGTTTTGAGGGTTATTTAAGATAAATTTGTAGGTATATTGCTGTAGTAACAGGTTGTAAGCCCATCGCCTAAATTGCAATATACTGAAACCCTCGGATCCCTTAGCTGGTTTTTACAGTATGCCTAAATTCAATTAAAATTCCAAGCTTAAATTAACGCAGTTTTAAACAATTTTATCATACACATAAATACATCAGGGATCATCGGATGGTTGAAAACCCACGAACCCTGATAAAAGATGTCTTGAAAGAGCACTCAAAAATTAATCTTACAAGAACAATGACATTGGTTGCCGTTAACGAAAATAATCAAGGAGTGCCAGTTAATGAACTAAATTATAATACCCAGGGTATTAGTACCCGACTGCGAGAAACAAAAGAGCCATCAGTCTATTGCATAAAATGTGTTAGGCCCGTAATTATAAACTGCACTTGAGACTGACAGCTACTTTGTGTCCGTATCAGAAATGTCATTTCAGTAAAAAGGACCTGTCAAATCCATACTTAATATAACTCATAATTTTGAGATCGCTTTATAAATACGAGCCTTAGTTATGGGACGGTGTATCGAAATGCTTTTCCATTATATTCTCTGATTGAAGCAGCATTACCTACATATATTTTATAAATAACCCTCAAAACTTTGTCAGACGTGGCAGAATTACCTTTGTGTAGGTCGTTTACGCTCTGCCTACCCCATTAGAGATAAAGGCGTGACTATATGTATGCATGTTATCCAAAATTATCAATAAGTATAATCTTTTGATATGATCTAAATATACCTACCTACCTTATTCATGAATGAAATAAAATAAATATTATATACCGATTTAAAGTTAACTTTTTATGCAGTTGGGTATTAGTTTTTTTTATTTACTAGTTCCATACCACCCAGTGACAATGTCGAGTCTTTCGCTTGAATGGGAACGGCTTGAGGCGATCGATCCACAAGTCCATCTTTGTCTTACAGGTCTCTGTTTAAGCTGATTGACGAATGCAACCGTACAAGCTAAATAGGAAAGCATTTCGCAAAGCATACCGGGTGTAAGGGTGGCAGATAAGAGTGTAAGGGACAGCGTCCGCAAACTGAAAGGGGTTGGTCAGTCAACGAAACTTAACAACATTCACCAAGAAACTCATTCAGGAATCCATATAAAATGTCCACCTCGATCAGACAATTTGTATGGAAAATCCATTATATTTTCACTTCCTGAAAGAATTTTTTGATGGAAGTTGTCCAGTATCGTTGACTGAGCAACCGCTATCAGTTTTCGGGACGCTGTCCCTTACATCCCCTATACCCGGTGTAAAAGACAGTTGTTATTTCCCGCAAACTGATAGGTAGTATGTATTAACTTGCCGTCTTCTTGACCTTCTATGAACATGATAAAGTACATCAAAGCGGTTCAAATTTGTGCCACTTGTATTGCGGATTGACTGCCATATGGGCAAAAGTTAGGGCACGCCGGGCACGATTTAGCACTGCACCGCAAACACAGTCCACATCGGAGCTAGCCGAAAATCCCCACCTGACCATGTTCTCTTTACTTCTGTCAACCTGAGTCCGAAACCTGTTTAAGGACTTCCATATCGGCCACGATAGTTTATGTCCAGGAAAGAGATTTTGGCAAGCGGGACAAAGGGAGTAGACAGAGAAGTTTTTCGCGCCAAAGTTTACATCTGGCCTGCTTCTTCTTCTTCTTCTTCTCGAGTCAATGGCTTTAAATCCTTGACGCCCAGAACGTGGCTTGCTGTTGTGTGTATAATTCCTTAAATATACATACAACAGCAGGCCAGATGTGAACTTTGGTGCGAAAAACTTCATATCTCCTTAGATATGGGCCTTTAAGTAGAATACGGTGTAACCAAGGCTACTCGATACCCACTCGACAGTAGAAGAAGACACATTAATGCGCATTTTGACAGCTCTGCTACACATTCTTACGACACATTTTTCTCGCACAGCTTTCGTGGAAAAGCAGCCTAATGGTAGGTGTTAGAGAGCGCGTCTGAAGTAGTAATAATTGGAAAAGTATGGATATGACCAATCTATTTTGTTACTCAAGTTAAAAAAATTTGATATTTCCAAATATGTATGGGTGTTAATTTAATTGCGTGCCATTGCTTACGGGACCTTTCAACAACTATAGGAGAACATATTAAATATTTTGTAAAATCTTACGAAGACAATTAATTTTCCCAAACTAAGCTATTTTCCATCAGGAAATTGATATAAAGAAGTCTTTTTTTATTATGTAATTAGGTTCAGTTTTAAACTAGAAATGTCACTCAAAAGTTTCTGAGCAAGTCTTAATAGTTCTAATTATTACATGAATAGTCTGGGTTCTCTACCCCTACAAACGGCTCGGGATGCCAATTAATTTGTTGAATAAACCCATCTAGCTTCCGTCCCGTAGTTAATGTTTCTGACAACTGCCTCCGTGGTCTAATAGTCTGAGCCCCGGAGGTCCCGGGTTCAGTTCCCGGCGGGGGACAATGATTTTGTGTTGTTGTTTCTAGTTTGGTTAGGACATTGCAGGCTGATAACCTGATTGTCCGAAAATTAAGATGATCCATGCATGCCATCCGACACTGGCATGGAAATAGTCGGTCCTGCACCTGACTTTTCTAAGGTCGTGTCAGTCAATCTGTCCCATCAGAATAAGAGATTGAAGGAATAAAGAGTGCACCTGTGTGTAGCGCAAACACTTGGGCACTAAAAAGCTAGTCCTGCGCAGTTGGCCGATCACTGAAAATCAGTGGGAGAACTATTATTATTGTTTCTGACGCAGGCAAATTGTCTCGGTCAGGTTGTGGCACAGTAGAGGAAGAAAGCAGTAAGCCATCTTGTACAAATAACTCGAGACACCAAATAAATTTATTGAATAAACCCATCTAGTCCCGTGGTTATTGTTTCTGATGCAGGCAATTTGTCTCGGTCAGGTTGTGGCACAGTAGAGGACGAAATCTAGCGTGTGGTGAAGGCTCGCAATTTGGGTCTTCTGATGAACAGCAACCTGAGGTTTCATGAGCATGTGGTTGAGCTAGCCAGAAACTGTTTTTACCGGCTCAAAGTCCTGTACAAAATCCGTCCTTATATCGTTCCTGAACTCAAGCTCATGCTTTGTGAGAGTCTAATACTTTCTAAGCTAAATCATTGCCTTACGGTATATGGACCTTGTCTCCTCAAAAAAACATTAAAAGTCGCTCAAAGAATTCAGAATCCATGTGCCCGTTTTTGCTTTAACATACCACCCAGATCACATGTCACTCCTTTTCTAAATATAGAAAACCGCATCAAGTTACATCTTGCCACCTTATTGTTTGGTGTAATTAAGACAAGGCAACCTGAGTACCTCTGGATCAAACTCATTTGGCGATACGCAAATCAACGTTACGCGGCTTGGTTATGCTCTAATCAACTTGTGATCCCCAGGCATAAAACATCACTCTTTTGTGGCAGTTTCAGGTACGCGGCGACTAAAAGCTGGAATGATATTCCGCCACCCCTTAGGACTAAGTCGTCTTTGGCTGTCTTTAAAGCCAGCTATAAGGATTTCTTGCTTTCGAATCAGCAGTCATCGTGTACCTGAAACTCCTCTCGTCATGCACACACACACATACACTTATTATTTATATTACATGCCAGTAGTAAGTACTTACCACCTTCTTCAACATTACTTTTTCTACACCTTTTCTTTTTAGGCTAAGTTTTATTATTCATTCATTTCATAGATCATGCGTGCGCAGTGTACGCCAACACTCACTTATGGTTCTGGCAGAATAACAGCGTCGTGGTTTTTCTGCGACACATGCTGAGTCAGCGCCATTTTCACTAACACGACATAACGCAACAACCACACACATACACCCACGCACGTGCACCCACGGATACAACACTTATAAATATTAGTTAATAATTAGTTAAGCTCTAGTCTATAGTTTGTTGTAAATTTATCGTATGTTAATTTTTGTTTTTGTCATTTAAATGTATACATTTTCCTTTTTTTGTTATGGTATGTCGTGTTAGAAAAGAAATAAAGGTTTTATCTATCTATCTATCTATCTAAATCAGTAAGCCACTTTGTACAAATAACTCGACATATCAATTAACTTGTTGAATAACCACATCTAGTCCCGTCGTTATTGTTTCTGACGCAGCCAAGTTGTTCCGGTCAATTGAAGCACAGTAGAGGAAGGAAGCAGAAAGTCACCTTCCTCATAAGGTAAACTTGCCTGCATTGTCCTAACCTCCTAACCAAACTGAGAGGTATTGAAAATGACAAATATCATGTTCTCCTCGTAAGGTTCAAACCTAGGACATCCGGATAGATTCCGTAGTTTCTCCTGTTTCGCCCGCATTTGATTGGCTTAAAGAGATATCTTTAAGAAGTAAGTTTGCCCTTGTTTAAAACGGTGTAGAAAAAAGGAGTAGGGATGATTTTTGTTGCCTATCCGATCATGGTTTTAGGATATTTTAGAGTTTATTGTTTCAACTGTGGTTACGGAACTAACAAGTCATATTGCTTTTTCATATTAGGGACAGAATGCTTTTATGAGAAAATAGATACATATAATCACGCCTTTATCCTAAATAGGGTAGGCAGAGCGTAAACGACCTAAACAAAGGTCGTTCCACCACGCCTGACAAAGTTTCGAGGGTTATTTAAGATATATTTGAAGGTGTATTGCTGTAGTGACAGGTTGTCAGCCCATTGCCTAAATTGCACTATACCGAAACTCTATACCACTATACTCGAATACCTTATGAGAAAATTATTAGGTATAATTTGTAGGTACGCTATGCACCATAAATACATTAAGGTCCTACTACCCAAGTAACGACGAAACTTTAAGTACATTAGGTAAATACCTAAATCAAGGCGGCCATGATGTATTGACAATTAACCACAAGACTTATTATTATCTAATACACTTTATAACTGAATGTTTTTAAGATGTGTACAGAAAATTGCCGTCACATGGTTACTCCAAAGAGCTTTTTCGGCAGGAGTTTACGATTCGGTTCTTTGATTGTTGGGATACTTATAACCGTAAGTAATTATTGTGTACAGATTTTTTTTTGAAGAGTGTGTTCATTGAATTGAAATACAACCCGATGAACCTTGGTAATATAAAATTTTCTAAACCGCTTAAATAAGGAGGTTTTGTCAGACATGGTTTGTATAACATTTCACCATACAATTCATCATCATCCACTTGCCCTTATCCCATTTACTTGGGGTCGGCGCAGTACGTTTTCTTCTTCCATTCATCCCTGTCAGCCGTCAGTTCAATGATCACACCTGTTTTAGACCATCGCAGACCATCTATCTTTTTTTTGGTCGTCCTCTCCCAACATATCCATTACCTTTTTGCCTGTATGACTTACATACCTCCGCATAACATGGCCTCACCACGCAATTATCGTAATTTTATCATTAATACTACCCCTATTTATTCATGTTGTCTTATTAGTCCAGTCTCAAATATATCTCAACGGATTATAATTTTAACGAAACATTTCAAAACGATTCAATACATCTTCAATTTATGCAATGAGATTATTAATAAAAAACAGTTATTTATTTCGCTAAAAGTATACCTACATATAAAAAGGTTTACATAACTGTGACTGCAAATATTTTTATACTAGGTTTATGAACCTTGTCTACTAAACTAGGTTATTCACCTGTATCTCAGTAACACAGTGTTCCTCCGAGCATCGTGCCACATTTTATTATTTATACAATCGATTTGTAAATCGATAATTTGATATAAAGTCTAATCTAGTAGGTACAACTTAGAAGCTTAGGGGGAGTGCGCCCATGTGTGTGTTTATGTGTGTGTGTGTGTGTGTTTGCGCGTATGTCTGTATGGTTTGTAATTATGATGAAAACCAGACCCAATTCTAGATTAGGCTTTTGCTAGGTTAGTGACCAAAAATCAAAATCAAAATTGCTTTATTTGCTTTAAACAGGGTACATTAATTTGGTGTTTATTATATGCAAGTTACAAAACATGCCTGCTTAGCCACAAAGTATAAATAGCATGCAAATATAGAATACCTGTGTCATAAAAGAATGCAATAACAGACAAAAGAATATTTAAAACATAAAAAGAACTGTAACAGTCAGCTTGATATTAATCCTAATCCATATATTATTAAATTATTACCCTTAGACTAATATAAATCTAAATATGAATAAAAAGTGTTTTCTGTCAACCATCTATACAATTCAGTCCTAAATTTAACTACGTGGGATTGCTTAATTTTTTCTGGAATTTTATTGTAAATTTGAATGCACAATGCACAGCAATTTTTATGGAATCTCGTTGTTTTTGGTACAATGTCTAACCTTAAATCATTCGCGTTCTTAAAATTTATTTGTGCTATCTGGCCCACATATTTAAATAGGCTAGTATTTTGTTTGACATATTTACCAACTTCAAGTATGTAGAGACAGGGTAAAGTTAATATATTTAACTTTTTAAAGTATGGCCGACATGATTTATCAGGAGCGATCCCACAGATGCAACGTTTCTGTGCAATGAAACCTTTTCTTATGTCAGTACCATTTCCCCAGACAAGGAGACCATACCGAAGCACAGATTCTACAAAAGCATAGTATGCGATAATAGCTGTATTTCTGTCAGCTATTCTGGCCAGTTTGTACAAGGCAAACGAGAAACTATTGATTTTACTATAAACTTTTACTATTTGGTCTTTCCAGTTTAACTCTGGTGTTATTACAAGTCCTAGAAATGTCACGCTATTCGTAAAATTTAAAATGTCACCATGATATATATTAGTCAAAAGAATTACAAAATTATTGATATTAATTAAGTTGGTTTTACTAAAATTAATTTTTAGATTATTTTTACTCGTCCAATTAATTATTTGTGTCATTATTTATGTCGTTTATGTGTCGATCTCGTGATTGCTTATTATGTGTAGTCACTATAATAGACACATCATCTGCAAACAAAATGGTCTCAAAATCTAGCACATCGGGGTGATCGTTAATGTAGAGTAGAAAAAGTGTAGAGGGCCTAGGATGCTTCCTTGAGGGACTCCATATTTATTATGTCTGAATTCGGATGTGTGGTTTATTTTATTTGACCTGGCATCTTGTTGCGTTATTTCCACACATTGGTGTCTATCACTCAGGTAAGACTGGAGCCAGCTAAGTGCAGGACCCCTTATACCATATCGCTCTAGCTTAGACAGTAGTTGATCATGAGAAACGAAGTCGAAAGCCTTTGTCATATCGACAAAAAATACTGTAGTGTAAAAATCTTCAGTAACTTTATGCAACACCTTATTGACTGAGTTAAAAGTAGCATGTATGGTAGATTTATATTTCTGGAAGCCATACTGATTTTGTTTGATAACATTGTATTTATTCAAAAATGAAGTGGGGTTTCTGTGCATGGCTCTCTCAAAAGTTTTCGATAAATTAGGAAGCAATGCTATAGGTCGATAATTGGCAACATCGGTCTTATCACCTTTTTTGTATAAAGGTTTAACTATAGTCGGTTTGAGTTTTTCAGAAAAAATACCTGTTTCGAATGACAGGTTAACAAGGTAGGTTAAAATAGGACTAATTTCATCTTTGCAGGCTTTTAGAACTTTTGTGCAAACATGGTCATATCCTTCTGAATTTGTATTGTTCAGTGACATTATAGTTTGATTAACAACGCACTCGTCAATGGGGGTTATAAAAATGGAGTTACTAATATAGTTAACATTACTTAAATTATTTAGCATATAATTAGAATTATTTGTCATGTCAATAAAAAAGTTATTAAAAGAGGATGCAATGTCAGATGGATTTGTAATATGTGTCATTTTTGATTATTTTGTAGATATAATTATTATTAAAAGTACTACCTGTTTCGCTCTGTATCACTTTCCATGTTGCTTTACATTTATTTTTGCTATTTATAACTACCTTTTTATTGTTAATTTTTTTGGCTATGTACGTGCACTTTTTTAATAACTTATTGTAACTTGAATATTTATTTTGATCATGATCACTTCTCGTCCTATAATATTTGTATCTTAGAAAGCGATGAGTTTTGCAGCTATTTTGAAGACCTTTGGAGATCCAATTTAGTTTATTTGAAAAGTTTATCTTTACCTTCGTGATGGGAAAACACAGTTTGTATAAAAGGCAGAAAATTTCATAAAATTTTGTATACACATCGGAAAAGGTTAAAGCTATGGTATGTTATGGTATGCAAGCAAAGCTGTGGTATGGTATGCTATAGGTATGTTCTAAATTTAAGAATGTTTTCTTTTGAGTAACTCCTTTTGAAAATAAAAATCGATTTCGGAAGGATTTTTTTGCGTTTTACTGGCAAATTAAGAATTTGGGCTGTATTATGGTCTGACATACCCAGTTGGAGAACAGAGCCAGTTGCTTTAGTGTTACTCATAATAAGATCTATGCAAGACATGTCTCTAGTAGGCTCTGCAATGTGCTGTGTGAGATTATACTGTTTAACAATATCCAAAAGGCGTAGCATCTTATTACTGTTTACCAAAAGGTTAATATTCATATCACCTAAAATTACGATTTTATGCTTCGGGTATTTAAGAAAAACTTTGTGAAGCATGAGTTCAAAGTTCTTGAAGAAAATATTTAAGTGTCCTACAATCTCTGATGGGATTCTGTAAATACAAATAACCACAATATTATTAGAGATAAGTTTCATTGCACATATTTCGAAATGGTTTTCTACAGCAAGATAATCTAAGAAAGTATTTTTTTGAAATTGCAATGCTTTCGCAACCAATATACATGAACACCCTCTTTTTATTTTTTGCCTGCAAAAACTTGCTGCTAGTTCATAGTTATTTATTTTAATATTTTTTTCTTCACTGGCTATCACAAAAGATTCTGTAAAGCAGAGTACGTCAGGCCTAGTATGGTAACTAATTTTGGAAAGATTTAGCTCAACTAGTTCTTTCTTAGATATTAGCCCGGCAATATTCTGATGCAAGAAAATGATAATTTTCTCCGGATTATGAACGAAAAAAGTTTTCATTTTCAGATTGTTTTGTTGATAAAGAAATATTTTTTCTTGATTTGGTAGGGATAAAGTCTGGTAATACCGTTTGCCTAGTCTGTCTACATACATACATACATAAAATCACGGCTTTATCCCTTACGGGGTAGGCAGAGCGTTTAACGCCTCGTAAAAGGCGCTTTCGCCACGTCTGACAAAAATTGAGGGCAATTTTAGATTGTATATTGTATTGCTATAGTGACAGGTTGTCAGCCCATCGAATAAATTACAATACACTGTAACCCTCGAGTCCCTTTTGCTGACTTCAACTTCGGGCATGCTGCCCGGGAGAAAGGGCAGCTGGAACATTCTATGTTTTTCTATCTCTCCCAGTCCAGCATGGAAGAATACCTTAAATGATTCGGAAATTATGTTAGTTTTGTCAAAAAAGTCAGAAATCACTGTTTGTTTCGTACGGTAGCGCATCTGTTTTGGTGCTACCATTGTTGCAGAATTTGTTGCTGGTATTTTACTCTGCCGGTGTATTTGTTTTTTAATGAAATTAAAGTCCAGATAATTACGTTCATAGACTATGAACCATCGAGTCGATTAGTAGGTTTAAGTTTTTACATGTATTGTCAATGAAGTCATTGCTGAATTTCTTGTTTTCTATAAAATAACAGTTATTGAATTTGCTACACATAATTTTTTTAGGTGATTATTTAACAAATTATTGTTTAAGTAGCTTGAGTTTATGACCAACCCAGATGTCAGAGTTTCCAAGACGCATTAGCATTAGCTTAGCACTGGCTTCTGACATGGCTTAACGACTAATATCTACAGTATTTTACGATATTAACCGGGATCAACGGCTTCACGTGCCTGCTTCAGCACGGAATATTTATTTTAACATATACACATTTTTTTTGAGGACCCCGATGGTGTAGTAGATAGGGCAGCTGCCTCCTGAGCGAGCGGTCGTAGTTCGAATCCCACCACGTACCTATGCCTTTTATCCTTTTTTCGAATTTCATATGTACGTTTATTCGGCGCTTTTTCCGTGCTTCGGAAGGCACATTAAGCAACGGTTTAACTAACGAGTCCCGGTTAATATAGTTTAATACCGTATATATTAACTAACCTAGGATTTAGTCTGGTTTCCTTTCTGGGTTGCAAAGGTCAGATGCTGACAGATGGCTGACAACCTGTCACTACAGCAATATACCTATCTTAAATAACCCTCAAAACTTTGTCAGACGCGGCGGAACGACCTTCGTTAGGTCGTTTACGCTCTGTCTACCCCATTACGGATAAAAGCGTGATTATATGTATGTATGTATCTAATAAAGAAGCTTGCCTTACAGACGCAATATATTCCAAAGGCAATGACAATGATTCACATGTTGTTTCAGATCATCATGGTGATAATACTGATCTGCACTTCGGTCCAGGTCTATTACACATCAAAGACAATTGACAAGGAGTCAACGTTTTCTTCTAGAAACAACTACAGTTTTGCAGTTGTTGCTGTACTATACGTCCTGTTCATGATCGGAGTCTGTTTATGGTTCATTTGGGGCGTTATAAAGGTTAATAACGTACAATAGTACATACATACATACATATCGCCAAATGGGGTAGGCAGCCACCATCCAGGACCCCTAGTACCCCTCCGCAACGTCCGACAAAGGTTTGAGGGTTATTTAAGATAGATTTGTCAGCCCATCGCCTAAATTGTAGTATACTGAAACCCTCGGATCCCTTAGCTGTTTTTTACAGCATGCCCGGAAGGGAAAGCAGATGGCACATTCTATGTTTTTTCTATCGCTCTCATTGCTAACACTTCCATCCATACATGTTTATATCCCTTACAGAGTAGGCTGAAAGTCAACGGCTAACATCAATAAAATTACAATAATCCACGATTCTCTTTACTAACAATTATAGTTCGCCGGGGAAGCAATGTATTTGTATCTCTCGTGCAGTATTTCATTTTTTTTTTTTTTTTTAAATAGTGTAATGTCAAAGAGTTTTGTTCAAAGATATTAATATTCACTATTCATAATTTTCATACATGTCTCTAAGTAGAGCAAGACATCTGATTTGTGTCTGCATGGAATATTAATGAGAACATTACTTGAACACACGTCTTGAGTTTAATTTAGAGTGTGCAAAACCATAATTCTTCCATGTTGGACTAGGAGCGATAGAAAAATATAGAATCTGCCAACTGCATTTCCTCCTGGGTATGCTGTCTTCTTCTATCGAGTGGATATCGAGTCTATCGACCCGATGAACCCTAGTGTCAGAGTTTTTAAACCGCCTAGTAGCACAATTATCAAGCCTCTGACATGGTTTTAAGTAACGACCACTATCAAAGACAGCGACCGAGACCGACGGCTTAACGTGCCCTCCGAAGCACGAAATCTTATTCTTAATTTGGGTATGCTGTAAAAATCAGCTAAGGGATCCGAGGGTTTTAGTATATTGCAATTTAGGCGATGGGCTGACAACCTGTCGTCACTACAGCAATATACCTACAAATATATCTTAAATAACTCTCAAAACTTTGTCAGACGTGGCGGAACGACGTTTGTTCGGGTCGTTTACGCTCTGCCTACCTCATAAGGGATAAAGACGTGATTAAATGTATTCTACGTTTTTCTCTCTCTCCCAGTTAGTTCAGCATGGTATAAAACCAATAGAAGAATTGAATTATTGTCAGACGAGTCATTTAGTTTTCCACTCTGCCTACCCCAGAAGATATACAGGCCAATGCCTACAAGTATCTGTTAAGGCTTTGTCTTTTACTCGTTTAGCAAACGACGAGTTCTAGTCGTTTGATCCCAAGATCTACCATCGAAGGGCTAAATAAGTAATAATATGAATATAACGAACAAATAGAATCCCATTAGTTCACTCCCAGAGAGGAAAAGTTATGTAAAATTGTGTTTATTTTATACATACATACATAAAATCACGCCTTTATCCCTAACGGGGTAGGCAGAGCGTAAAACGCCTCCTAAAAGGCGCTTTCGCCACGTCTGACATAAATTGAGGGCAATTTTAGATTGTAATGTGTATTGCTGTAGTGACAGGTTGTCAGCCCATCGCCTAAATTAAAATACACTGTAACCCTCGAATCCCTTTTGCTGTCTTTTACAGCATGCCCGGGAGGAAGGGCAACTGGAACATTCTATGTTTTTCTTTCTCTCCCAGTCCAGTATGGAAGAATATTAATAGATATAGATAGAATTATTTTATAGATATGTGGACTTATATGTATGATGAAGGCTTGATATATTGAGCTCCAGGTTTCTAAATATTTTCTCTTCCTATTCTTATATAATCCTTTATACAACTTGTTTGGATATTTAGGTTGCGTATTTTAAACTCACGCTTGCTTGATTTAACACTTGCTTGGATATTTGGTTGCGTATTTTGAACTCACGCTTGATTGATTTAACACTTGCTTGGATATTTGGTTGCGTATTTTAAACTCACGCTTGCTTTATTGATGATATTATCTTCTTTTATTATTGACCTTGCTTAAGATCATTTTCCTAAAGGTACATTATTATGGTCATTTATCTTTGTGGAGTGGAGGCCTGGTGACCTAAAATACAGGTTTTAGTTTATCTAGTTTGGGCACCAGCCTCACACTTAGTGAACTTGTTTATGTCTAATGTCCTTGAACCGAAACTGTAACTTGTTTATGTCTAATGTCCTTGAACCGAAACTGTAAACTATGTTGTGAGGAAATAAAAACCTTTTTATTTTTATTTTTTATAGATAAGAAAAGAATATATCATATATCCTAGTCTTCTTGTTAATCAACCAGGTAAAGATTAATCTTTCTTAATCTTTCTAATTTGTCTTAAGACAACAAACGAGAAAGAAATTTTAACAGGGTAAGTTACGAACTCCTCAAGATTTCCTGAAGCTCTATTTTACCGCACATCAGGTGATGAAGCCTGCATTTTTTTAACCAAATTGGTGATCGAGGCGGCTTTCATCTCACTGCGTCAAGTGTGCGTTATCCAATCCATAGCCACTTTAATAAAGCATTTTTTTTTATTAATGGACGACTGTTCACACTGAAACCACAGCTCGGACACTCCTAACTACCATGTCATTTTGGTCACTCATCGACAGACGGCAGGTTGCACTTGGCATGCGTTTGTGTGCGTGTTATTAGGGTTGACAAATTTTGTTATACCGGTCATAATCATCACTAGATTAATCTGATTCTTCATTAAACCAACGTTTTAAAGTAGTTCACTGTAACTGAATAGTTAGAATAGATTAGGTTGCATATTTTGTATGAATTTATTTACCGTCTCATCACTGTGGAATCTAAAAAAGTTTCTATTGGAGTCATATCTTGTGGTAGAAAGACACGGAAGTACCTAACCATCTTTGGAACACAAAACTTTATTATTTCCGTTACCCTAGGAAACATGCGCGCGCCATACCCGCTAAGCGTACGCACAATCCGGCGCGGAGTGTGACGTATGTCGGACTGGGGAAGGAAGGTGAATGTCCATTCTGTATTTAGTACTATTATATATTCTGTGCTGGAACCACAGATCTTTTATGTAAAATATTAAACATTTCCCATTCCTGATGGTGTTCGGCCAAGGCTGCAGAGTATGAATTTCATCAGCGTATGAATGATATGTGGATAAACAGATAAAGGCGACAGGGGTGATAAGCTGACTGGCGGTATCCACCCCCTGGCTGTATCAGACCTTCTGCCTGCTTCTGGTGCTGAGCTATCTTTACAGCTTCACCTGCTGATCTTTGCTTATGATTAACAAATGAAGGCGACAGTAGTGCTAAGCTGGCTGGTGGTACCCACCTTCTGGCTGTATCAGACCTTCAGCCTGCTATTGCTGCTGAGCTATCTTCACTGCTTCACCTGCTGATCTTTGCTTATGATTGACAGATGAAGGCGACAGTGGTGCTAAGCTGGCTGGTGATATCTACCCTCTGGCTGTGTCAGACCTTCCGCCTGCTACTGGTGCTGAACTATATTTACAGCTTCACCTGCTGATCTTTGCTTATGATTAACAGATGAAAGCGACAGTGGTGTTCAGCTGGCTAGTGGTACCCACCTTCTGGCTGTGTCAGACCTTCAGCCTGCTATTGGTGCTGAGCTATATTTACAGCTTCACCTGCTGATCTTTGCTTATGGTTGACAGATGAAGGCGACAGTGGTGCTAAGCTGGCTGGTGATATCTACCCTCTGGCTGTGTCAGACCTTCTGCCTACTGCTGGTGCTGAGCTATATTTACAGCTTCACCTGCTGATCTTTGCTTATGATTGACAGATGAAGGCGACAGTGGTGCTAAGCTGGCTGGTGATATCTACCCTCTGGCTGTGTCAGACCTTCCGCCTGCTACTGGTGCTGAACTATATTTACAGCTTCACCTGCTGATCTTTGCTTATGATTGACAGATAAAGGCGGCAGTAGTGCTAAGCTGGCTAGTGGTATTCACCATCTCGCTGTGTCAGACTTTCTGCCTACTATTGGTGCTGAGCTATCTTTACAGCTTCACCTTCTGATCTTTGCTTATGGTTGACAGATGAAG
Organism: Scrobipalpa costella; assembly: GCA_949820665.1. Lineage (NCBI taxonomy): Eukaryota > Metazoa > Arthropoda > Insecta > Lepidoptera > Gelechiidae > Scrobipalpa > Scrobipalpa costella. The sequence continues at coordinate 1,024,765 of OX463311.1, forward strand.
GCGACAGTGGTGCTAAGCTGGCTGGTGATATCTACCCTCTGGCTGTGTCAGACCTTCCGCCTGCTACTGGTGCTGAACTATATTTAAAGCTTCACCTGCTGATCTTTGCTTATGATTGACAGATGAAGGCGACAGTGGTGCTAAGCTGGCTGGTGATATCTACCCTCTGGCTGTGTCAGACCTTCTGCTTGCTGCTGGTACTTATTTATCTTCACAGCGCTGACACCAACTTTATCTGCTGGATACTCAGTATGGTCTGCGGTTTGGTGGCTATAGGTGAGTTGGTCAACATTTTTAAAACAAAATTTATTAAATTAATAACTAAATAATATGAGAGAGAGGGAGAAGTCCTAGATATGCCATGCGGAGAGTGATACTGATAATCGAGTAGGGTTGTTTTTTTTTCGTGAATATGGGTCACTTTAATCACATTTCAATTTATGTACTTACTTACCCCTTGAGGAAAAATAGTACCTTGAGTAAATTGAAGTACCTACTTATCATTCAATAGTAAAATCTCAGATTTTCTTATATTTTTTATTATAAACTAGTCATAAACTTATGGAAAATATACAAAAATATAAAAAGTATTTTAACAAATAACTTTACAAAACACTGAAACCAAAACTATCTTTTGTAGGTTCTTCTGCAGGCCTATATTACAGCCCAGTGGTCATCAAAACTGAAAAAAAAAACACATTTTCAACGTGAAAAAGAAAAAAAAAATAGAAGATTTTACGACAAGTGCACAAAACAGGTCATTTTTGTCCGGGACTTTTAACTACTCGAGCCTGCAGGGCCTTGTACTAATGTTATATATTCTGTGGCAGGGCGAGGGCTGACATTTCTTGAGAACAAAAATGGTTTTGTGCAAACAATAAATTCTCGTCATCTTTTGTAAATTTTTCGACATGAAATAGTAATAATATATTAAAAAAACTATCGTACTTGAATTTATTATTTATGCCCTTAAACACTAAAATCAAATAACATACATACATACATATAATCACGCCTTTATCCCTAATGGGGTAGGCAGAGCGTAAACGACCCGAACAAAGGCCGTTCCGCCACGTCTAACAAAGTCTTAAGGGCCATTCAAGTAAGATTTGTACGTATAGTGCTGTAGTGACAGGTTGTCAGCCCATCGCCTAAATTACAATATACTGAAACCCTCAGATCCCTTAGCTGGTTTTTACAGCATGCTCGGGAGGAAATGCAGCTGGCACATTCCATGTTTTTCTCTTACTCCAAGTCCAGCATGGAAGACTCTCAAATAACATAATGTAAATATTATAAAATAACAAGTTCTTTCTATGAACTTCTTATTAAGTTTGGCTGTATGGCCTAATTTTCTTTGCCTTATAAAAGATAAATTTATGAGTAGATACGTTTTTTGCGCTTGTGCACAAAATTCGATTTTGTGCAACCTGCACAAAAGAGCACTTTCAGAGCATGAGAAGTGAAAAAGCCCTTTAAACAATGGTTTACGACACTCAAGGCTTTTTCCAGGCAATTTTTTTTTCTCAAAAACACCATGAAACACCTTTTATTGTATTACCTGATCATAAACTACAATTCTGGCCTTTGTCAACCCCATCTTAGGTGTGCTGGCGTATGCTCTACTCATCGTGTTGGCGTATTGGATCGAGCTGAAGGGGAAAAAACAAGCTGTCACTGGAGAAACTTAGGCCCGTAATTATAAACAGCACTTGAGACTGACAGCTAGTTTGAGACCGTATCAGAAATGTAAATTCAGTACAAAAAGACCTGTCAAATACATACTTAATATTACTCTCAATCTCGAGTTCGCTTTATAAATACGAGTCTTAGACGCGCAAGACATGCACTTAGAGTGGCAAGATGTGACGTGAAGATGATGTTAGGGCGGTTTTACACTGCTCCGTATCCGATTTGTATCCGGGAAAAATCCCTATAAAACGGATATGGATGGGTGCACAGCTCAAGCTTATATTTACTAGGAAGGCCAATGGGCCGCATCCGTGAAAAAAAATATGGTAGTTGTGAAATATTTTCGCGCCAATCCATACAATTTTTCACGGATATGAACCGAATACGGAACAATGCAAAACCGCCCTTAGGATAGCTGTAGGCTTTCATCTTCTTTTACTTAAGAGCTAGACGCTTGTCAACTTCCATTTTTGTCTAACATTGGTCAGTTGTAGGCCGATCATACAAAATACAAGGGCCATCTTAACGCAAACTGATAGAGGTTCTTCTTCTGTCGAGTGGGTATCGAGTCCTTCGACCCGATAAACCCTGGTGTCAGAGTTTATAAACCGCCTAATAGCACAACTATCAGGCCTCTGACATGGTTTTTTAAAGTAACGACCACAATCAAAGACAGTGACCGGGATCGACGGCTTAACGTGCCCTCCGAAGCACGAAATCTTTTTCTTTTTCGGACAATCAGGTGATTCAGCCTGCAATGTCCTAACCAAACTGGGGAAAAATTCACAAATTGATAAATTCTCAAATATCAACTTTGTGTTTCCCCCCCGGGAATCGAACCCAGGACCTCCGGATCGGGAATCCATGGCACTAGCCACTAGACCGCGGAGGCAGTTATAGAGGTAACCCCATATCTTTCTTCTCTCTAAGTTATCGAAACTTTAACTTTTTTATTTCCTGAAGATTTTTTTTAGTGAAAGTTGTTCAATTTCGTTTACTGAGCAGCCCCATAGGAGCACAAATCAGGCTAGGAAAAAAAAGAAAGATTGTATGCACCCTGATGGATGTGAATCTGCCAATGAAACTGAACAACATTTCCATGGCACATAAGTCGAGATACGAAAAGATACTACTTAAATGTGTTATCAGCTGATTTTATAAGGGGGTAAATTTTATTTCGTATTTCGCCCAATGTTCTTCGGGAAATCTTCCATGCTAGACTGGGAGCAAGAGAAAAACATAGAATGTGCCAACTGCATTTCCTCCCGGGCATACTGTAAAAATTAGCTTAGGGATCCGAGTGTTTCTATATATTGCAATTTAAGCGATGGGCTGACAATCTGTCTACAACAATATATCTACAAATGTATCTTAAATAACCCTCAATTCTTTATCAGACGTGGCGTACGACCTTTGTAAGGTCGTTTACGCTCTGCCTCTATTGGGGTCATTAGGGATAAAGACGTGATTATATGTATGTATACTCCTTGGAAAATGTTGTTCAGTTTTATAGGCAGATTCACATGCATCAGGGTGTACTCTCTGTCATATGCTATTAATCTGCCTAGGTAAACGTTCGACCTACGTCAAATGATATCTTATACATACATACATATAGTCGCGCCTTTATCTTTAATGGGGTAGGCAGAGCGTAAACGACCTAAACAAAGATCGTTCCGTCACGTGTGACAAAGTTTATAGGGTCATTTAAGATAGATTTGTAAGTATGTTGCTGTAGTAATAGGTTGTCAGCCCATCGCCTAAATTTCAATATACTGAAACCCTCGGATCCCCTAGCTGATTATTACAGCGTGCCCGGGAGGAAATAAAGCTGGCACATTGTATGTTTTATCTCTCGCTCCCAGTCCAGCATGGAAGAAGATATTTTATAAACTTTGTAAAATAAAATTTAGGATGGTAGCTGCAATAGATGCCAATCAGAATGAAAACATTTTTTTTTTCTAAAATCCATACGAATTGCACCTGTCACAGATACCATGTAACGTTTTTTTAAAAAATATAAATAGATTAAGGCTCATACTTATAGAGCGATATCAACATTGAGAGTAATATTAAGTATGGATTTGACAGGTAATTTTGTACTGTAATGACATTTCTGATACCATCTCCTAAAACCGGTTGTCAATCTTGAGATCGCTTTATAAATATGAGCATTAAAGTTTAACTGCAATAGAATGAACAGAAATTGTAACAATTCATTTTAATAAAACATTTTTCAACGGTAAGTTGTGTTTTTATTGGCATATATTTAAATGTGCACCTATTTATTCCCGCATTGTTCACCTAAAATACTAGATCGTTCATCTAACTTTGTTCACCTAATAAATCCAATTCGTCGCACCATTTAATGCATTATGTTCACCTATTGAACTGAATTTTCACTTAAAAAGCTTGATTGTTCACTTAAGTTTATTAACCTTTTTATTCCCTTTTGTTCACCTAAAATACTGAATTGTTCATCTTTTGCTTACGGTATCGATTTTGGGTTTGTTGGGTTGACGCGGTTCATTCGATTGACGTGGCTCATCGGGTCAACGTGGGTCAATATGGTTCAAAATGCACATTTTAGAAAGGTACCAAGAAGGTTCCTTCGCAAAATACATAGTTTCAAAAGATACTTGGAAGGCACCTTTGCAAAATGCACATTGTCTTAAGGTACAAACATGGTACCTTCTCAAAATGTGCAATTTCGAAAGGGATTTGCAAGGTACCTTAGCAAAATGCACATTTTCGTAAGGTGCAAACAAATAATCTTCAATTTTCAAAAGGTGTCATCAGCAAAGGCCTTTGCAAAATGCAAATTTTCCTAAGGTACATACAACGTACTTTCTCAAAATGCAGTTTCAAAATGTACCTATAAAGTATCTTTACAAAATGCACATTTTTCGTAAGATACAAACAAAAACCTTCGATTTTCGAGAGGTACCAACAAGGTAACTTCGCAAAATTGACATTTTCAAAAGGTATTAAGAAGGTACTTTCGCAAAATGCACATTTTTAACGACGACCTACGTCAACCCAACGACCTGACGACCTACGCTGACCTGATGAATTCTGGAGGCGTATGTACCACTGATAGTGAACTACCTATTACCAGTCTGGTGGCGTGTACCACTGGTGGTTCACCAGCTGTTTGCTAGTTATTAGTGAAGGTTTAGTATTTCAGATATATAATATTTTTTTTAGGTGAGCAATTAATTATTTTATGTGGACGATTAAATTTTTAGGTGAACATTCAGTTAATTAGGTGAAAAATCTGTAAAATAGGTGAACCTGTTTAGGTGAACAACTAGTTTAATAGTGAATCAATTAAATATTTCCCGCTTGGGCATATTTATCTAAGATCCCAGAAATCTTGATCACCTGAAATAAGAATGTTTTAAAGTATATATCTTTCTTATTCTTACAAATGATATGGAACGACGATGAAGCTTGCATTAATTAATGGTAAAATCGCTTGTGCAATAATCCATATGAGATCCGAACCCGATTCGTCTTGTGCACTCATCCAGTCATATGATTTTTTCCTGATACGGATTGGATTCGGATCTAGTATGGATGAGAGCACAAACGCCCTTACTCAAAGAGTTATGAAACATGAAATCCCATTTTAGATTTTAGGCATTGCACTTCAGGATCTACATACATACATATAATCGTAGCGTAAACGACCTACAAAGGTCGATCTGCCACGTCTGACACAGTTATGAGGGTTATTTAAGATAGATTTGTAGGTATATTGCTGTAGTGACATGTTGTCAGCCCATCGCCTAAATTACAATATACTGAAAACTTCGGATCCCTTAGCTGGTTTTTACAGCATGCCCGGGAGGAAATGCAGCTGGCACATTCTATGTTTTTCTCTTGCTTCCTCCCAGGCCAGCATGGAAGGAACTTCAGGATCTATCGGCTCGAAAATTCTGACAACAGGGTTTGACAGACTGACCACAGAACAGATCTGACAATTATAATATAAGCCTACACGATTACAGCATGTGGCCGTTAATATTGCACATCAACCTTTGGATAGTGTACAACCCAGCTGTACAAATGCGACAGAGACATCGCTCTACATGTGATGTGCAATATTTATGGCTTACTTACCTACTATCAATAAGGATGTTAAAAAAAAATTACGATGGTGGTATGTGTTCACTCCAAACTGGTATTCCATGTCTTCTCAAAAATGTCGTCGCGTTCGGGTCTCCAGCTACGCTCTGGTTTTCCATCTGGGGTTTAACCGGGTTTTCAACCGGGTTTTCAACTGGGTTTTCAACTGGGTTTACAACTGGGTTGGGAACCAGATTTTCGACTGGCTTTTCAACCGAATTTTCAACCTGGTTTTCAATTGGTTCGATGGGTAACTTTACCGACGCAGTTCGGTCGGCATCCGGTATTTTTGATAATGAATCATTTAGCAGTTTGTTCATTAATTCCATCCGATAGCTGTTCACAACTAATATGAAGTAAACAGTCACTGAAAAAAACATGGAAAGTTATACATACATACATACATATAATCACTCTTCCGTCCCTGATGGGGTAGGCAGAGCGTATACGACCTAAACAAAAGGTCATTCCGCCACGTCTGACAAACTTTGAGGGTTATTTAAGATAGACTTGTTACATTCTAATCTTGATGTAAACAATGAAGGCCATTCGATGAGAACACGACTTGAGAATTCCACCAAAAAAAAACATAATACTTAATAATTGAGAGCCCGATGGTGTTGCCTCCTGAGCGGGAGGTCGTGGTTCGAACCCCACCACGTACCAATGTGTTTTTCGATTATCGAATTTCATATGTACGTTTATTCGGCGCTTTTTCCGTGCTTCGGAAGGCACGTTAAGCCGTTGGTCCCGGTTAATATCGTTTAATACCGTAGATATTAGTCGTTAAGCCATAACAGAGGCCAGTTCTAAGCATTGGCGGCTTGAAAACTCTGACCTAATTTAGGATTGGGTCTGGTTTCCCTTCTGGGTTGCGGAGGTCAGATGGCGGTCGCTCTGTGTAAAAACCAGTACCCTCGTTCAATCCCCTAGATTAGGTAGCCGACCCTGTGAGATACGGGATAAGGCTAGGGAGATGATGACTTAATAATTACGCCTTTATCCCTAATGGGGTAGGCAGAGCGTAAACGACCGTAACAAAAGTCGTTTGGCCAGTCCTGACAAGTTTTGAGGGTTATTTTAGATAGATTTGTAGGTATATTGCTGTAGTGACAGGTAGTCAGGCCATTGCCTAACTTACAATATACAGCGTGCCCGGGAGGAAATGCAGCTGGCACATTCTATGTTTTTGCTAAACAACAAATATTGCTTCTCCTTTCTATTCTCTCCTCCTTGATACTCTTCACACTGGACTAACACAAACTGTAGTTGGTATATTGCTAAGAACTTAGGTTGCCATCGCTCTTAAACCATTGTTTCCCTCCAAAGACTTCTACAATATGCCAGGAAAAGCATTTAAACTTAAAGCATTCTTTGTTTTCTCCCTCGCTCCCAGTCCAGCATGGATTAAACCTACTTCTTTTGGCTTTTTCAAACTCTCACGGTTATCAACATCGTTCCGTGATCATAACGCATGAAACTGCGTTGAAATATCAGACACTCATAAAAAAATGGAATACAACTATTATTTTTTTATAGGAAATGGGTTTGCTCTTGACTTTTAGTCAAAGTCGAGAGAGCCAGAATTGGCGATAGAGGGAAAAGACCCGGATGCCTGTTCACTCTTAAGTTTCAAGTGTTAGGGGTTGTGTGCATTCGGAAACACAGACGCAGGGAAAGTGAGTTCCACATTTTTTTCTGTGCGCATTATGAAAGATTTTTGGAAGCGCTCAGTCCATATTGGTGGAATATCAAATAGGTTATCATCTCCGTAGCCTTATCCCGTATCTCACGAGTTCGGCTACCTAATCTAGGGAATTGAACGAGGGTATAGGACTGCCATCTGTCCTCTGCAACCCAGAAGGGAAACCAGACCCAATCCTAGATCAGGTCAGTGCTAATGCTTAGCACTGGCCTCTGACAAGGCTTAAAGAAAAATATCTACGGTATTGAACGATAGTAACAGCGACCAACGGCTTAACGTGCCTTCCGAAGCAAGGAAAGAGCGCCGAATAAACGTACATATGAAATTCTAAAACCGAAAAACACATTGGTATGTGGTGGGATTGGAACCACGACCTCCCCGCTTAGGAGGCAGCGGCCCTATACTCTACACCACAGGGCTCTCGTGGAATCGGGTGGAATATCGAATAGGTATGATAAAAGAAATAAAAAAGCACTTACAAGCATACCACAACAAGCCAAGGACGATGATGAAGAGCCTATTGTGTTCTGCCTTGGCGCATAGCACCAGCCCAACGAGGATCATCATCATGAACATCAGCGCCACGAAGATCAGCGCGAACCAGATCCATATGTGAAGGATTAACACGGGGTACTGGAAATGGTCATACTTCTAATGGACAAAAGCACCTTAGCACAGCTAAGGCCACTGTGATGGTTTGTATGACACCACTATTAAAGACAGCGACGGGAATCGAAGATTTAGAGTGCTCTACAAAGCACGCAATCCTTTTTCTTACCGACAATCAGGTGAACTGCCCTGCATTGTCCTAACCTTACAAGATTAGTTTGGTAACTGAGTAAAATCTCACAGAATGTTAATTTTACACATATCAGCTCTTCTTTAAAGGTAGAAGCCAAGTGAGAACACACGATTAACATGTTTTCTATTGCATTTACGATAAATCTTGAATATGCGAGGTAGGCAGAGCATACAGGCGTAATTATACGGGGTATACGGGACAGCGTCCCACAAACTGATAGGGGTGCTCAGTTAACGACACTGAACAACTTTTACCAGGAAATTCTTTCAGATAGTTCTTTTCTTGCCTTTTCTTACATATGGTTTGATCTACGTGGACATTTTGTATGGAAAATTCAATTCTTTTTTCACTTCCTGAATTATATTCCTGGTGAAAGTTGTTCATTGTCCTTGGCTGAGCAAACCCCTAACAGTTTGTTGGATGCTGTCCCTTATACCCCTATAATAACGCCTGTATGCTCTTCCTACCCCGCAGATTTCATATTTATCTTAAATGTAATAGAAAACATGTTATTCGTTTGTTCTCACTTTGATTATACTTCTACAAAAGAGCTGGAATGTGTAAAATTTACATTTTGTGAGATTTTACTCAGTTTCCAAACTAAACCTAACCTTACCCAATCATGGTTAGGACAATGCAGGGCGGCTCACCTGATTGTCTGTAAGAAAAAGGATTGCGTGCTTCGTAGAGCACTCTAAGTATTCAATTCCCGTTGCTTTCTTTAATAGTGGTGTCATACAAACCATAACAGAGGCTTTAGCTGTGCTAAGGTGCTTTTGTCCATTTCTTAGATTAATTTATCAACTTTAACTAAACATGCGGAAATTATAACATATATGAAAGAAAAATTCTTCATGTTAGGAGCGAGAGAAAACCATAGAATTTGCCAGCTGCATTTCTTCCCGGACATGCTGTAAAAACTAGCTAAGGGATTCGAGGGTGTCAGTATATTGCAATTTAGGCGATGAGCTGACAACCTGTCAGCAATATACCTATAAATCTATCATAAACAACCCTCAAATCTTTGTCAGACGTGGCGAAACGATCTTTAGCTTTATTCTATCCAATCAGGGATTAGGCGTGATTTTATGTATGAAAGAAAGAGAAAAAAACTTACTTCGATAAGTGTAAAGAAAAGGACGGCACTCAAAGTGCTATAGATTGTGACCAGGACCCAGATAGTTATAAGCATGTAACTTAATTGCATGAAGAGGGTACAGCCGTAGAAGAAAACGTGTACCTAGAAGAAAATTACGAATGTTAGTATTTCTTCTATACCAATGAATCTGCCTCCGTAGTCTAGTGGTTACAGATGGGCTTACGAACCGGAGGTCCTGGGTTCGATTCCCATGGGGAAACACAAAGTTGATATTTGTCCATTTATCACTTTGTTAGGTTATTCCCAGTTTGGTTAGGACATAAAAGAAAAAGCTGAAGTCGTGTCGTACCAGGATGTCAAGAAACTTACACAAAATCGATCCAAATGGCGATTACTTCACAGACAAGAGCCCTGCTCTTAAATTTAAAGAAGAAGAAGGTTAGGACATTGAAGTATGAATCACCTGATTGTCCGAAAAGAAAAAATATTCCGTGCTCCGGACGGCACGTTAAGCCGTCGGTCCCGGACGCTGTCTTTGATAGGGGTCGTTACTCAAACCATGTCAGAGGTCTATTAGCTGTGCTACTAGGCGGTTTGAAATCTCTGACACCAGGGTGCATCGGGTTATTCGGCTCTTGAATCCACTCGCTAAGAAGAATAACCAATGGATTTGCTCTTGAATCTAGTCTAGTTCAGGGACGATGGGAAACCAGCGAGACCGAATCGACGTTGGAGAAAGCTTCTTGAATACAGTAATTACTCATTGTGTGCTATTTTGTTACTCGACTGCGCAATGCAAACGGATTCAATTAACAAGAGGGCTTTAATACTAGTCAATGAACATGGAACTTGGCTTAGGTTGTACAAAGCATGTGTTGGTTTAGAGGCAGAAATAGATCTTTTTGTTTCTATATTTTAAAAGGTATAGTTGATGAGACTCCGTAGTCGTTGTTTGAAAATATAAAGTCTGCAGTAGCTGGGTAACAATACTTTATTCAAACAGCAAGCAAGTACAAAGCCAGGAAGGGTTAAACGCCAGGGAACAAACAGCGGCGCGTTAAGCAAAATAGGCACGAGCCGTTCAGGGCAGTGAAAAGCACACTAGCTGGCCATCTCATCAATCTACATATCTCACGGAGACGTCTACCTAATCTAGGTGATTGAACGAGAGTACTGATTTTTACACCTAACGGTTGTCATCTGACCTCCGCAACCCAGAAGGAAAAAAAGACCCAATCTTAGATAAGGTCAGAGTTTTTAAGCCGGCAATGGTTAGCACTGGTCTCTGACATGGCTTAACGACTAAATATCTACGGTGTTAAACAATATTGACCAGTACCAACAGCTTAACGTGCCTCCCGAAGCACGGAAAAAGCACTGAATAAACGTACATATGAAATTAGAAAACCAAAATACACACTGGTACGTGGTGGGATTTGAACCATGACCTCCCGCTCAGGAGGCAGCGGCCTTATCCACTACATCATCGGGCTTAGCTCAATTCAATTCGAATTTAGTATTAACTATTATATACTGTAGTCCTCCTACCATTCTTCCATGCTGGCCTGGGAGCGAGAGAAAAACATAGAATGTGCCAGCTGCATTTCCTCCCGGGCATGCTGTAAAAACCAGCTAAGAGATCCGAGGGTTTCAGTATATTGTAATTTAGGCGATGGGCTGACAACCTGTCACTACAGCAATATACTTACAAATCTATCTTAAATAACCCTCAAAAGTTTGTCAGACGTGGCGGAACGACCTTTGATTGGGTCGTTTACGCTCTGCCTACCCCATTAGGGATAAAGGCGTGATTATATGTATGTATTTCCTCCTACCGATTTTCGATGATCCCAGAGATCGGCCAACTGCGCAGGACTAAGTTTTTAGTGCCAATGTGTTTGCGCACTCTCCATTCCTTCAATATCTGATACTGATGGGACAGATTGACTGACAGGACCAGAGAGATATCAGGTTCAGGATCGACTATTTACATGCCCATCCGGCAGCGTGGATCATCTTACTTTTCGGATAATCAGGTGATCAGCCTGCAATGTCCTAACCAAACTAGAAACAACAACATAAAGTCTTGTCCCCTGCCGGGAATCGAAACCGGTATCTCTGGGTCGAGAACCGATGGCTCAGACCGCTAAACCACGGAGGCTGTAAAATATACTACTAATTGGAAACATCTCGTACTTTTAGGGTTAAGAATATCTATACTTTCAATACTACTTCTTCTATGCTGGACTGGGAGCGAGAGAAAAACATAGAATGTGCCAGCTGCATTTCCTCCCGGGCATGCTGTAAGAACCAGCTAAGGGATCCGAAGGTTTTTGTGTATTGCAATTTAGGCGATGGCCTGACAACCAGTCACTACGGAAATGTACTTACAAATCTATCTTAAATAACTCTCAATACTTTGTCAGATGTGGCGGAACGACCTTCGTTTAGGTCTTTTACGCTCTGCCTACCCTATTAGGGATAAAGGCGTGATTATTCAGTATGTATGTATGTATGTTTACTTACCATACCGAGGGCAGAAACAACGTAAGCTCCAGTTTTCAAATCAATACCTAAAAAGTCTTCCAGTTTTGGCAGATTGTCCAATCCAGATGAGTCGTTGAGCCTCGCTTTATTAGGATCTTGAAGCTGCTCTGGACTTTCTGGTTTTGTACGCAATGGCAAGGTATCTTTACTGCCATCATCTGGTACTTCAATGTCTATAGATTCTTTCAATTTAAATCTCTCATTTTTGTATACATTTTTATTGAGTTTATACGGTGATTGCTTCTCAGTAGTCAGAAGAAATAATTGGGTGAAAACTAAAATGCATAGCAAGAATAAATAGAAATGCATCTGTGAACATGAATTTAATTTGCTTTGAAGTGTCATTTGAAGGAAACTGGTTTGTCAATTTGACTTATGCAATAACACAAACACGGACAAATATTATTTTTTTATTGCATTCGTTCACTTTGGGACATTTTGCCAGTGTCACGTCATACTTCCATGCTGGACTTGAAGGCAATTTTAGATTGTAATATGTATTGCTATAGTGACAGGTTGTCAGCCCATCGCCTAAATTACAATACACTGTAACCCTCGAGTCCCTTTTGCTGACTTCAACAGCATGCCCGGGAGGAAATGCAGCTGGCACATTCTATGTTTTTCTTTCGCTCCCAGGCCAGCATGGAAGAAACAAATTTATAAATTTAGGTTATTTAAGGTACAGAATTCTTGTTGGTCTAACCAAACTAGTAGTTTCTTAGTTCAAGCTGTAATCTATGAGTCAAATCTCCTTGACAAATTCTCCAACTCCAATATATAGCGTGAGAAAATTAAGCCGATACAGACAAACAGGGTAAAAAATACCTGTTGTTTGAAGTTGTTTCTTGAGGTATCCAGAATGAAGATGTCTAGCCAGTGACAAGATGACAGCCGAGCCTAAAGAAAAACTCCCTTAAAAAAAAACTTTTCTTATATATGAAAATCATGCATGAATATCATAACGGTTATTTCTAGAAAAACATTCTACATAATTTCCTTTTATACCCTGAGAAATCTCTTCAGTATCCCTCTAGATCAGGTCGCGAGAGGCAACTAAATATAACATTCTGCTAAAAGACCTTAGACGGGGTTTTAGACTTCGCTGAATTCAATAAATCCTCATAGCACTTTGACATTTTTACGCTTGTGCCTGAAATCCAAAATGGCTGCCAAAAAATAAAAATTTTAAAACCATACCATGCGATGTATTTAAGGAAAGAACTTTTTGAGTAGGTTACAAATATATCATGCTGGACTGGGAGCGAAAGAAAAACATAGCATGTGCCAGCTGCATTTCCACCCGGGCATGCTGTAAAAACCAGCTAAGGGATCCGAGGGTTTCAGTATATTGAAATTTAGGCGATGTGATGACAATATACCAATATACAAATCTTTCTGAAATAACCCTCAAACCTTTGTCAGACGTGGCGGAACGACCTTTGTTTAGGTAATTTACGCTCTGCCTACCCTATTAGGAATAAAGGCGTTATTATGTGTATGTTTGTACAAATATATAGCACACCGCTATATTACTACTAACTGGTCAAACAATATTTATAAATATTTTTTTCAGATATAGCGTTAAATTTTAGAGCTGTCTTTACATTTCTGTAGATTAAAAATAACTGACTGGATTTTAAAGAAAATTTTAGGAAGAATGTTTTTTTTACATAACTGTAATAATATTCGTGCATATTTTTAACGTTTGTGCTCATAAGACCGAATAAAGGCCACCTTTGCCTTCCCTTACACCGATAGTTCGGCTCGCACATTTGACGATTTTCAATACTTCATCTGGATATCTTAAGGAATAACTGTAGCGATTTTCTAAACTACAGGTATTTTCTTTTTGATTTAAGCAATTTTCTGGTATAAATACTCGTATAAAGTTTTTAATTTAAATACATAACAAGAGTTTTTTTAAATCTCCAGCACTTAATTTTCAATACTAAGAAACTCAAAACTTCTACTGGTTTTCATAGCAAGAAAACCAGCCAACTACATATTGATTGTTTTATCACTCCTAGCTACCAGGGTCGAAGTCTATAGCGAAGTACAATTTCATTTATTTATTATAAATATTTTTGAAAGCGTTACAGCTTAGCCTATGCACTGTAAAATTTTATCTTTATCTTTCTCTTCTTCTGGCGTGTGGGTTTCGAGTCAACATGTTGAACCCTAGTGTCAGAAATCTTTAACCGCCTGATTACACAGCTAATAGGTCAAACACAGCGACCGGGACCTACGGATTAAAACGTGCCCTCCGAAGCACAGAATCTTTGTTCTTCAAGACAATCAGGTGACAGTCTTAAGGGGCTTCCTTGGGCTAAGTGGCACCCTCATCAGTCAAAAGATCGTAATTCACTGAAAACACAGTCAATTGAAAATCCGGTAAATCAGATTGAGGTTCAAGCAATGAAGGTCATTGAGAATCTCATCAAATTGCAACTTACAATTTGTTATAGTTACAGATAGAAAATTTGCGAAAATCGGCCACTTTTAGCACTTTTGCTATCTGAAAGTGCAGTGAACACTGAATTATTAATTTATAATGCTTAAAATAAACTTCAGTACCTATACGTACAATCCGATCTACCGGATTTTTTCGATTAATTGCGTTTTCAGTGAGTAATGATTTTTGTACTGATTAGGGCGCTGGCGTGCACCGGGGATTCCCTTAAATTGGAGAAATAGTCACAAAGTTTTTTTTTTAATACCGGGTATAAGGGACAGCATCCCCCAAACTGATAGGGGTCGCTGAGTGAACAAAACTGATGACCAATATACTGTCACCGAAAATTCTTTCAGGAGATAGAAAAAAAATATTCCCATTCAAAATGACCATCTCGATTAGACAATTTGTATGGAACCAAAATTTTGTTTTCGTCTCCAAAAAAAAAATCGTGGTGCAACTATGCATTGTTGAGTTTCATTAACTGAGTAACCCCTATCAGTTTGCGGGCCGCTCTCCCTATCCACATATAAAAAAAAAGAATTAAAAATAGGTTTCTATTTCATCTAGGTCAAAGCGTGGGAATATCTGAGAATACATAGGCGGTAAGTATTTAACTAGATCACACGGATTTATACTTTGAACTTTCAAATGTATGCATGGATTTTCATAACGTAATAAAATTACGGGTCTCTATTTCCAGAAACTGCTCGTGATAAAATTAGAGAGAAAATTTCTTCTTTGCATAGGTACAAAATATTTATTAAAAAGGATGTAGTATGTTAAAAAAAATAGTATTTCGGGTTTATAGGCCGTTCAATAACTACACAGAAAGATAGTGCTTATGTATGATAATGATTATTGCAAAAAAGAAACATTCATCAAATAAAACAAACAAGTAGCTAAACACGAATTCCAAGCATTTCCTTTCTTTCCACGAAAATGTCGGGTACGTTACTAACTACATACATACATATAATCACGCCTTTATCCCTAATGGGGTAGGCAGAGCGTAAACGACCCAAACAAAGGTCGTTCCGCCACGTCTGACAAAGTTTTGAGGGTTATTTAAGATAGATTTGTAAGTATATTGCTGTAGTGACAGGTTGTCAGCCCATCGCCTAAATTACAATATACTGAAACCCTCGGATCCCTGAGCTGGTTTTTACAGCATGCCCGGGAGGAAATGCAGCTGGCACATTCTATGTTTTTCTCTCGCTCCCAGGCCAGCATGGTTACTAACTACTATAGAGATTTTCTAAACGACAGGTATATATTTTCTGATTTAAGCAATTTTCTGGTATCAATACTCGTATACAGTTTTTAATTTGAATACATAACAAGGGTTTTTTAAAATCTCTAGCACACCTTATTTCCAATTATAAGAAACTCAAAACTTCTACTGGTTTTCATAGCAAGAGAAGCAGCCAACTACTGTCTTGAGGGGCTCCCTTTGGCTAAGTGGCACCGTTCTGGGCCGCCACTTTGTGATAGTTACGTGTTCCATCGACACGATAAGAAGAAGAAGTGGCACCCTCATCAGTCAAAAGATCATAATTCACTGAAAACACAATCAATCGAAAATCCGGTAAATCAGATTTTGGTTAAAGCAATGAAGGTCATTTACAATCTCATAAAATTGCAACTTACAATTCGATGTAGTTACAGATAGAAAATATGCGAAAAACGGCCACTTTAAGCACTTTTGCTATCTGTAACTGCAGTGAACACTGAATTATTAATTTATAATGCTTAAAATAAACTTCAGTACCTATACGTACAATCTGATCTACCGTCTTTTTTATTAATTGCGTTTTCAGTGAGTAATGATTTTTTTTACTGATTAGGGCGCTGGCGTGCACCGGAGTGTTTTTTTAATACCAGGTGTAAGGGAATACCAGTGCTGGTATTACCAGGTGTAATACCAGCGTCCCGCAAACTGATAGGGGTCACCGGGAAATTCTGATGAAATAGAATTCTTCCATGCTGGCCTGGGAGCGAGAAAAAAACATAGAATGTACCAGCTGCATTTCCTCCCGGGCATGCTGTAGAAACCAGCTACGGGATCCGAGGGTTATAGTGTAGTAGAGATTATACCAGGCCACTCAGAAAGTATTGCGATAAATAGTTTTTATATATGGCAGACTGGGCCGGTTAGAATCTTTTTTGAAAATATGATTACTTGTAAGTAAAAATATGTGTGTTCCATTTTCAAAATTTCCCTCCACATTTTTTGCGAGCCAATTCAAAGTATCGTGTCTTACTGAAAAATGGATCTGCGCCGGGAACATTTTAGAGCTATGATTTTTTACTATTTCAAGTGTCGCCTGAAACCGGATGAATCGTTCGATAGACTTCAAATGCCATTTATGGATGAAAGCCCCTCCAAGGCAACCGTGTATCGTTGGTATAACGAATTTAGGCGCGGTCGACCAACCTTGGGGGATGAAGAAAGAAGCAGTCGCCCTTTGACGGCTATTACGGAAGAAAACGTGCGAGCAGTGAAAAATTTAATCCAAGATAATAGGCGAATTACATATCAGGAGATTCAGCACATATTAAAGATTGGATCGGGAAGCGTTCACGAGATTCTACAAGGGCATCTTCGCGTGAGGAGGATAGTATCGCGCTGGGTGCCGCACTACCTCACCGACGCTCAGAAGCAGGCCCGGGTGGAATGGTGCCGTGATATGCTGAACAAATTTGAAGCAGGCTCGTCTCGGCGTGTTTACGACATCGTAACAGGTGATGAGTCCTGGATTTATCAATACGATCCAGAAACCAAGCGCCAGTCGGCAGTTTGGGTGTTTCAAAATGAACCAACGCCTACCAAAGTGAAGCGATCTCGAAGCGGGGGGAAGATTTTGATCGCCAGCTTTTTTAATTTGACTGGCCACTTGGCCTCAATTCCTTTACGAGATCAAAGAAGCATTAACGCCGAATGGTATACTACCAAATGTTTACCAGAAGTTTTTTTCTGTTGTGAGCAACAAGCGACCAAACACAGGGCTCCGCGGACTACTGCTCCACCACGACAATGCGCCTGCACACACCGCGCTCAAAACGAGGGACTTCCTAGACAGCACACCAGTCAAATTCCTGGGTCAGCCCTGATCTAGCACCGTGTGACTTCTTTTTATTTCCAAAAATAAAAAATCAGCTCAAGGGGATACAATTTTCGTCGCCGGAAGATGCGCTGGCTGCGTTCGAGCAGGCTGTAAACGAGGTGTCTACGGCGGATTGGAAAAAGTGTTTTGAAAACTGGTTCAGACGCATGAATCTTTGTATAGAGGCTGGTGGAGAGTACTTTGAAAAGATTTAATAAAAATATATGTACCTGTAGAACAATTTTTTTAAGTGTCGCAAATCTTTCTGAGTGTCCCACGTATGTATGTATGAAAAAAATTACTTTCCTATACAAAATGACCAACTCGATTAATTTGTATGGAAAACCAAAATTTTAATTTCGCTTGCTAAAAAAAACGTAGTGCAACTATGCATTGTTGAGTTTAACTAACTGAGCATACCCTATCAGTTTGCGGGACGCTGTCCCTATTCGCATATAAAAAAAAGAATTAAAAATAGATTTCTATTTCATCTAGGTAAGTATTTAACTAGATCACACGTATTTATACTTTGCACTTTTAAATGTATGCATGGATTTTCATAACGTAATAAAATTACGGGTCTCTATTTCCAGAAACTGCTCGTGATACAATTAGAGAGAAATTTTCTTCTTTGCATAGGTACAAAATATTTATTAAAAAGGATGTAGTATGTAAAAAAAATAGTATTTCGGGTTTATAGGCCGTTCAATAACTACACAGAAAGATAATGCTTATGTGTGGTAATGATTATTATTATACTAGCCTAAGCTGTCCCACTGCTGGGCAAAGGCCTCCCCTTCCTTTTTCCAGGCTTCCCGATTCTTGGCTGTTTCTGACCAGTCTGTATCAAACGCTGTGAGGTCATCCCGCCATCGCTTCTTTGGTCTCCCTCTAGGCCGACGTTCTCTCGATTTATATTTTGAACTTTCAAATGATTATAACAAAAAAAAAACAATTCATGAAAAAAAACAAACAAGTAGCTAAATACGAATTCCAAGCATTTCTTTTCTTTCTACGAAAATGTCGGGTACGTTACTCCGTTTTTTCGTTGCAGTTTTGAGAAATGTATTTTTTTATCGCTAAGGTGTAGTATGCCAACTATAATGCTTATTGAGAAAAAATAACAATTTATTAATTTTGAAAAAATATAAGCTACGCGCCAGATACCCCAGTGATACGGGCAAAGTTGTATGGAGATTTTTTTTATTGCTTTCATTTTTTTTTTTTTTTTTTTTTTTAATATATATAGGCGAGCATTTGTCCGCCATCTCACCTGGTGGAAAGTGACGATGCGGACTATGTTGGAGCATACTCACCTATGTAGTGCCTATTCACTCTCGCCTTGAAAAGGCCCAGGTTATATTGTTCCGGAAACAGATCCGCCGGCAGGGAGTTCCACTCCTTAGCCGTTCGCATTAAGAATGTGGAAGCGAACCGCTTCGTGCGAATTTGTGGTATATCCACGACATAAGGGTGGAACCCCTGTCCACGCCTCGTGCTCCGGAGATGGAAAGGGGAGGGGGGTATAAGGTCATGAAGTGCTAACGCGCACTCCCCGAAATGTATCCTGTAAAATACCGACATGCACGCCACTCTGCGACGGTGCTCAAGGTTCTGTAGTTTTGCCTCAACCAGTGCTGAGTCTCCAATGAGCTTCTTAGCACGTTTCTCGATTGAGTCTAAGGCAGCCAGCTGGTATTTAGCTGAACCGTCCCAAAGATTTACTTAATTTAATTTATTATTTTATTTTAGATTTAATTTACTCAAGAGGGAGGTGCCCGATGGTGTAGTGGATAGGGCCGCTGCCTCCTGAGCGGGAGGTCGTGGTTCGAACCCCACCACGTACCAATGTGTTTTTCGATTTTCGAATTTCATATAAACGTTTATTCGGCGCTTTTTCCGTGCTTCGGAAGGCACGTTAAGCCGTTGGTCCCGGTTAATATCGTTTAATACCGGTTTAATACCGTAGATATTAGTCGTTAAGCCATATCAGAGGTCAGTGCTAAGCTTTGGCGGCTTGAAAACTCTGACCTAATCTAGGATTGGGTCTGGTTTCCCTTCTGGGTTGCGGAGGTCAGATGGCAGTCGCTCTGTGTAAAAACCAGTACCCTCGTTCAATCACCTAGATTAGGTAGCCGACCCCGAGAAATACGGGATAAGGCTAGGATGATGATGATTTACTCAAGAGGGATTCGGTATTGTTTATTCGGTGCTTTTTCCGTGCTTCGGAAGGCACGTAAAGACGTTGGTCCCGGTTAATATCGTTTAATACCGTAGATATTAGTCGTTAAGCTATATCAGAGGCCAGTGCTAAGCATTGGCGGCTTGAAAACTCTGACCTAATCTAGGATTGGATCTGGTTTCCCTTCTGGGTTGCGCAGGTCAGATGGGAGTCGCTCTGTGTAAAAACCAGTACCCTCATTCAATCCCCTAGATTAGGAAGTCGACCTCGTGCGATACGGTATATGGCTAGGGAGATGACTTACTCAAGAGGTATGTAAAGTTGTAGTTTCTCATATAGAGTAAAAAATATATAAATCTTGAGCCCTCTACCCGCCATAAAAAAAATTAAATTAAGTAAAATCGAAACATAGTCGACAGATTAATTTCGAATTTTGTCTTTTGTTCTTAATATTTGGTGCTTTTTTGTGACTGTGTATATTATTAGTGAAAAGTTTTTATTATTGTAAAATTTCAGCATATTCATTCACATAGTCATTTTGCTCCTGAGAGCATCTCAAAACTCAATTTATTTGATCTCTTAAACAAGTCTAAATTTAATGTTAATTATTTACGCGTAAATACAACGTCTGTTACGGCATATAAAAAAAAAGAAAAAACAAATTTTAGCAGCAAACCATATGTAACAATGACAGGAAAGTAGGTAGTTTTGCAAAAGTAGGCCGTTGGTAGAGGGCTAAGGCTCGTAATTATAAACAACACTTGAGAGTGACAGCGAGTTTGAGTTCGTATCAGAAATTTCATATCAGTACAAAATGGCCTGTCAAATATCGCTCTCAGTCTTGATATCTCTTTATAAATACGAGCCTAAAAGTAGTACCGGTGATGTTTTTGTAATTTTCCTGTAATTTACGTAACTTTGCAAAACTTTCAAGTGGTCTTGTCAAACGAAATTCTGAAATGAGTGAAATCTGCCTAGCCTATTATTGTACGTGAGATAAATCCGAGAGTGCTGATTAGGTCAATGGGATTATTAACTTAGCTCGGTTATTTCCAGAAAAGAAGTGGGATTTAGCATTTTAGAATCCAGATTCAGGTAATTGATTTATTATTTTTACGTTTAATAGTTCTACTTCATGTAATTTAGAGTAATTATTAGTTTACATTGCTTTGTATTTGTCTTGCCCTTAAAATGTTTCTCATTCTCTCAACTGCCAGTGGGTTAGCTGGAAGAGATATCTTCATAGAGATAAGTTTGTCCTTGCATACCTTTCTGTAAACTTCATTTCTTGTATTTTAATGCAATAAAGAATATATTGGGTGGGACACCTCAGGCTGTTAATAATAGTCCCCGGAGGGGCAGCTTGTGTGGCGAGCTGAAGGTGCGTGGCGACACCCCGGACCCCCAGCTCCGAAGGCCCGTATTCATTTGGCCCTCACCTCCTGGCTTGCCTTCGTTGGCCGTCCAGGAGTGGAGTTCGCAAGAGCGGAACCTTTGCTCCAGGTTAGAAGTGTAAAATGTCATAACGCCGGGGGCCTGCTGACTGGAACCCCACGACCTTGTGCCCGCAGTCTCACCTCTCGACAACCTTAGTCACTCACACGGTGTTGCCCTCTTGCCGTTCCTTGCGTTCGGCCGTTTTGGGGGGCCCATTTTAGTGTGTTGGCGAGTCACTGTCTGCCGAGATTAACGAGATTGAGACATTTGATTTGGCAGGCGTCCCGTTGTCTCAATCAATATCCCAACAACCGGCCCAGCTCCCTCCCCATAGACCTAGTTCTCCTACCATTATCTGCAATAGTCCTTGCATTAGGCGGGTGCTGGCTCTGGTTGTATTTCTATAGTGCAAGCAGAAAGAGTATCCGCATGATGTACACATCACAATACAATATTTGGTATAAAAAGGCCTCTGCGCTGTTGGCTTCGGCCCCACGTATGCCTCAAAGAGCCGGGTCCCTATGGACCCGTGATCCTGAAAAGTGTACTTACAAATAATAATAATGATAAAGAATATATCACATCACATCATCAGCCTGTATCAGTCCACTGCTGGACATAGGCCTCTCCCATGGCACGCCACTCAGCTCGGTCTTCAGCCATTCTCATCCAATTTCTGCCTGCTTTCTTGCGCAGATCATCGCTCCACCTGGTTTCAGGACGTCCTACACTACGTTTGCCTTGCGGTATCCACTCTAGAACTCGTCTGCTCCAACGGCCGTCAGTTCTACGACAGATGTGACCGGCCCACTGCCACTTCAGCCTACTAATTCTCTGAGCTATGTCGGTCACTCTGGTTTTATGTCGGATAACTTCGTTTCGTATCCGATCTCTCAGAGAAACACCAAGCATAGCTCTCTCCATAGCTCGCTGTGTGACTTTAATTTGTGGACCAGTCCCACCGTAAGTGGCCACGTCTCAGCTCCGTAAGTCATTACGGGTAGAACGCACTGATTGAAAACTTTTGTTTTCAGGCTTTGAGGTATAGGTGCGAGAAGACTTGACGAAGTTTTCCAAACGCTGCCCAGCCCAGCTGTATACGCCTCTGAATCGCCTTATCGAAGTTTTTCTTCCCTAGTTGGAACTTCTGTCCTAGGTAAACATATTCGGAAACAACTTCGAGGGAGACTCCGTCCACGGCGACCGGCCCCGGATCAACGTGCTCGTTGTACATGACCTTGGTTTTATCCAAGTTCATCCGGAGGCCGATACGCTGAGACGCATCTGCTAGACTGTCCAGCATCTGTTGAAGATCCTGCAACGTTTCTGCCATAATGACAATATCGTCTGCAAATCGTAGGTGAGAGATGTGTTCGCCGTTTATATTGATGCCGCAGTCTTTCCAGTCCAGAGTCTTGAACATATCCTCCAGAGCGTTAGTAAACAGTTTCGGCGATATGACATCGCCCTGTCTTACTCCTCGACGCAAGTGGATATGTTCAGTTTCCTCGTTCTGTACTTGAACGGTCATCGTTGCGGCTTCATATAGACATCTCAGCACCTCGATGTATCGCCAGTCGACTTGGCATCGCTGCAAGGATTCCAGAACAGACCAGATTTCGACGGAGTCAAAGGCCTTCTCATAGTCCACAAAGGCTAGACACAAAGGCCGATTGTACTCCTTAGTTTTCTGTACAATCAGCCGTACTGTGTGAATGTGGTCTATGGTGTCGTAACCTTTTCGAAATCCGGCCTGTTCCGGAGGTTGAAATTCGTCAAGTCTTCGCGCAAGACGGTTCGTGATGACCCTTGAAAACAACTTATATACGTGACTCAGAAGCGATATAGGTCGATAGTTTTTCAGAAGAGCTTTATCATCTTTCTTGTAAAACAGGACGACGACGCTTCTGTGCCACGCATGTGGAGTTCTCCCAGAGAAGAGGACAGTATTGAACAACTCCTGGAGCTCCCTCAGTACAGGAGTTCCACCTGCTTTAAGTAGCTCAGTCGTTATTCCGTCTTCACCTGGGGCTTTTCCATTTTTGAGTTGTTTAAGGGCCAGCGCGATCTCGTCTAAGCTTATTTCAGGCAGGTCTTCTGTGTAGTGGCGTGTAAGGGTGGCTCTGACATCCTCATCCCGACAAGAATCGGGTCGAGGTGCGTGTGAGGCGTACAGCTGGCTATAGAAATTCGCAACCTCCGAGAGGATTTCTCTGGCTTTGAGGTAACCTCAATCCCCGCAGATGTGGTCAACTTCGTCAGGTGGCTTCTTCCAAGTGACTGGACGAACACTTTTGACCCCCGGTTTCGCTCGATTGATTTTTTAATCAAGAGCGTATTGGAAGCGCGGAGGTCGCGTCGTATCAGTTTTGTGATGCGTTTATTGAGTGCCCGGTGTTCTGTCGAATTTGACGGGGGGTTTTCCCGTCTTTCACTCATAAGGTCCAGAGTCTCTCTCGAAAGTTTAGATTTCTTGCCCGTACGCCTCATCTTGCAGAATTTTGTACCCTCTTCTCGTAGGATGTCCACCACTTCGTCGAGTTTCTGGTCAATGCCTTCTGTGGTTTCCAGCGCTGCGAATCGGTTTTCCAGTTTTAACTGGAATGGTTTGGAGCCCACAATGGTTTGAAGCAGATTGGGTCGGAGCCTGGACTTCATCAAGCGAACTCTTTCAAGCTTGAAGTCTATATATAATAAAACAATAAAATTAAAAACAGAATATATATAATAAAATAATAAAATTAAAAACTTCCAAGCTGGACTAGGAGCAATTTAAATTACCAATACAATTTACTTACTTACATTAGACAGACTAGGAACAGTAAATATTTTGAAATTTGCACATAAGGCTATCTTACGATTTTATATGCTTTTTTATATCGGGTGTAAGGGACAGCGGCCCGCAAACTGATAGGAGTTGCTGAGTTAACGACACTGAACAACTTTCACCAGGAAATTGTGCCAGGACGTGAGAAAGAAAATTTAGCTTTTCCATACAATATTACCACCTCGATCAGAGAATTTGTATGGACAAGCCAATTTTTATTTCCACTTCTTGAAACAATTTCCCGGTGGAAGTTGTTCAGTGTCGTTGACTAAGCAACCTCTATCATTTTGCGGGACGCTGTCCCTTACACCCGGTATGAAACATTTCCATAAAAATGAAACATGGAAAATTGGAAATGTGTATCAACGTGACTGCATAACAACCATACACGTCGCAAACGCTCCTCTAATTGGAATAATCTGGATTACACTAGTTCAAACGGGACTGAAGCAGATTTAACCGGTTTTTTCCAGTTCCTAGTTGGGCCATTAAACGCTGGCAAAGGCTGCTGTAACGAGATTATTCCAATTTGGATTTTAAAGATTTTTTGAATACTCGTTTGGAAGTTAGGTGCCCTAGAGATTAACTATTGCCAGGTCATGTAACCAAAGTTCTTAATGAATACCGTTTAACTGTTTTTTACCTTGAATTATGAAACGAATGTAAAAAAAAGTGGTGGGAATGTGCTACTTTTAATACGCATTATGTAAAAAAAAAAAACACCCTGTCACAAAATATATAAGGGTTCTAACCCTGTACAAATTGTACTCACGTGACGAGAGACAAACATAGAATGTGCCAGCCAATTTTTTACCGGGCATGCTGTAAAACCAGCAAAGGGTTTCAGTATATTGCAATTTAGGCGATGTGCTGACGACCTGTCACTACAGCAATATACCTACAAATCTATCTTAAATAACCCTTAACTTTGTCAGACGTGGTGGAACGACCTTTGTTTAGGTCGTTTACGCTCTGCCTATGCCCAATGGGGTAGAAGCGTGACTATATGTACGTTTGTTACAGTTTTTTGTAGGATAACCTATTCATACTTTATATAAAAGTAGTTGGGTAGGTACTGCTATATCTTTTATGCTCCCAGTTCTCTTTACTAACTATTGCATTTAGAAGTCTTTAAAAGCTCATTCAAAGCATTTTCATCAAAGTATTCTCTCCCACGAGATATTGGTGTCAATCCGGTAGTAGACACAACTTATTTTGATTTGATAATTTAACGACTACTCACTTGTCTGTTTAACAGATGTATTATACGTCTACGTTTCGACTCTTTACGTGAGTCTTAAGACTAGTTTCTTAACTTAAGTTTAGTTTCTCCCATGCTGGACTGGGAGTGAGAGAAAAACATAGATGTGCCAGCTGCATTTCCTACCGGGCATGCTGTAAAAATCAGCTAAGGCAATCGAGGCTTTCTATATGTTGCAATTTAGGCGATGGTCTGACTACCTGTCACTACAGCAATATAACTAACTATAAACTTTGTCTAATATCTACGTATTAAACGATATTAACCGAGACCAACGGCTTAACGTGCCTTCCGAAGCACGGAAAAAGCGCCGAATAAACGTACATATGAAATTCGAAAACCGGAAAACACATTGGTATGTGGTGGGATTCGAACCATGACCAGCTCAAGAGGCAGCGGCCCTATCCAGTACACCATAGGGATCTTCTTCCGAAACACAGTAGTTGATGATAATCCTGTTAAAGTGATAACCCTGTTATACGCCTAAACTAGAACTTTGACAGGATTAAAATCTCCTTTTTTTTCATTCAAATGAAAGTGACAGGACTAAACTGAAATATGAAATTGTGTCTTCAATCGAATCGGCACCATTTTAAATTATGCAACGTTTGCGGAAGTTCGTACTTTATTAGTGCTCTGTAGCAATTATTTTGTTAAAAAAAGAGTCTGATGCAGCTTTTGTGGGCGGTTAACTTCAAAAAGGATTGTTAAATTACTGGTTATGATAGTATGCTTTGAAAAGTTTCTTCACGAAAATGCATTTAAATACTGTGGAATCATCTCCCTAGCCTTATTCCGTATCTCACGGGGTTGGCTCTTTAATAAAGGGGATTGAACGAGGGTACTGGTTATTTACACAGAGAGACTACCATCTGACCTCTGCAACCCAGAGGGGAAACTAGACCCAATCCTAGATTAGGTCAAAGTTTTCAAGCCGCCAATGCTTAGCACTGGCCTCTGTCATTACTTTATGACTAATATCTACTGTACTAAACGATATGAACCAGAACGAATGGCTTAACGTGCCTTCCGAAGCACGGAAAAGCGCCAAATACACGTACAAATGAAGTTATGAAACCGGAAAACACATTGGTACATGATGGGAATCGAACCACGATCTCCACGCCCAGGAGGCAGCGGCCCTATCCACTACACCATCGGGCTATTCACATACTGCGGAAAAATCTTAATTTATTTATCGTATGGCATTTATTTGTTGTGATTTGAAGCGTATTTTTGTACTCATAGCACTGCCTGGGTCCCGTCTAGGGTTATTAAGGTAATTCGACTGCCTCCGTTGTCTAGTGGCTAGTGCCATGGACTCCCGAACCGGAGGTCCTGGGTTAGATTCCCCGGGGGGGGGGGGGGAACACAAAGTTGATATTTGAGAATTTATCACTTTGTAAATTTTTCCCCAGTTTGGTTAGGACATTGCAGGCTGAATCACCTGATTTTCCGAAAAGAAAAAGATTTCGTGCTTCGGAGGGCACGTTAAGCCGTCGGTCCCGGTCGTTGTCTGTGATAGTGGTCGTTACTTAAACCATGTCACAGGCCTGATTGTTGTGCTACTAGGCGGTTTAAAAACTCTGACACCAGGGTTCATCGGGTCGATAGACTCGATACCCACTCGACAGAAGAAGAAGAACAAGGAAATTCATACAGACGTGGAGCAGCAAAAAGTAGAAATACCTCTAGAATATTTTAATATTGATCTTCTTCTTCTGAGTTTCAAGTCAATCAACCCAATAAACCCTGGTGTCAGAGTCTTAAACCACGTAATAGCACAGCTAAGAGGCCTCTGACATGGTTACTGTAACGACCACTATTATTGTAGACAGCGTCCGGGACCGACAGCTAACGTGCTTTACGACAATCAGTTAATTAAATTACTAAAACTACTATGTCATTAAATAAACTACTATGTTATTAATGATTATTAATGTGATATACTTAAGTGCTTATAATTTTCGACTTGTAATTTACAATTATTAATAAATTTATCTCTATCTGTATCTCATTATTTTGTCATATCTAATAGCTAAAACTTAGTTTAGAATCAAAATCTTAAAATAAAAGACATGAAACTTAGTTTACCTTTATTCTAAAACTGAGTTGAAAATACTATAGCTACTTTTTCAAAACATTGCAAATGTCACGAAGAATTAAATTAAAGTAAGTTTAGACCGGTCACTTTTTATTATAGGAAAACAAAATGGTATGGTATTTTATTGTTGCGATTTAGGTAAGTCGTGTTCTTACCTAATATACCTACAAATCTATCTTAAATAACCCTCAGAACTTTGTCAGACGTGGCGGAACGACCTTTATTTAGGTCGTTTACGCTCTGCCTACCCCATTGATAAAGGCGTGATTATAGTATGTATGTGTTCTTACCGAATTGTCCTCAATAACAACTATTCACGTGCCAATGATCACTTTGTTACAATAAAACTCTTTTTTTAAATGTTTAAGTGTTTATTTATATCAGTAACAATATTTCCATGTTTTTTCCTTAAAAAAAGGCGATCTCTGGTGCACGCTAGCGCCTTTACAAGTTAAAAAATCATTACTCACTTAAACGAAATTAATCGAAAATCCGGTACCTAGATCGGATTGAAGTATAGGTACTGAAGTTTATTTTAAGCATTCTTCTTCTTCTGTCGAGTGGGTATCGAGTCTACGGACCCGATGAACCCTGGTGTCAGAGTTTTGAAACCGCCTAGTAGCACAACTATCAGGCCTCTGACATGGTTTGAGTAACGACCACTATCAAAGACAGCGACCGGGACCGACGGCTTAACGTGCCCTCCGAAGCACGAAATCTTTTTCTTTTTCGGACAATCAGGTGATTCAGCCTGCAATATCCTAACCAAACTGGGGAAAAATTCACAAAGTGATAAATTCTCAAATATCAACTTTGTGTTTCCCCCCCGGGAATCGAACCCAGGACCTCCGGATCGGGAGTCCATGGCACTAGCCACTAGACCACGGAGGCAGTTATTTAAGTAGATAAGTTATTTTAAGCATTATAAATTAATAATTCAGTGTTCACTGCAGTTACACATAGCAAAAGTGCTAAAAGTGGCCGTTTTTCCCAAATTTGCTACCTGTTACTTTGACGAACTGTAAGTTGCAACTACTTACGTTTCTAAACTAAATGACCTCCATTGCTTTTATTTCAATCGGATGTACCGGATTTTCGATTGATTGTGTTTTCAGTAAATTATGATTTTTTACTGAGATGAGCGCGCCAGTTAGCCCAGGGGAGCCCAAAAAAAATATTGTTATAATAACCGTTATCTCTTAACAATCTCTGGCCTAAAGGTTTCGTAAATAATTAAGATTATTTATATCAGTATAAGATAGTAATTATGGATTATTAACTTTTATTTTGTTGTCATGTTTACGATTTTAATGTTTTTTTTACGTTATTATATTTATTTGAATAAATATGTGAAAATCCAACATTGTGTCATTTAAAACTAAGGTTAACCCAGTACTAGGTTAAATAAGGTTAAATAGCCCGCCCCTGGTCAATCCTGGCGCAAAGGTTGAATGTTTTTACGTACTATTGTACTACTAAGTCAATGTCATCAGAACTTTTTTATGAATCTTATCTATGTCACCTCTAAGGTAGAGTCAGGTATGTAGAGTCGACGATGGATTTTTCGATCTTCAGCTTATGCTCGTTCGGAGACTTCAAAAGATTTCCCTCTGTCAGTGCCTGGATGTTTAGCCTTTGATTTCTTTCTTAGTCACTACCGGCTAACGGCTTAGGGCTGAAACACAGCCGTTGTGGCGCCGCCGCGCCGCTAATATCGGCAGTGCCGACGTTATTGCTGCTTTTAGCGATGCGGCACCACGCCTTACCTTTCCATACGACAGCAAAACGCTCTTCTGCGACGCCGCAACGCAAAACTGCGCGGTTATGTGTTTCGGCTCTACATACATACATATAATCACGCCTTTAACCCTAACGGGGTAGGCAAAGCGTAATTGACATATACAAAAGTCGTTCCGCCACGTATGACAAAGTTTTAAGGATTATTAAAGATGGATTTTCATGTACGTATATTGCTGTAGTGACAGGTTGTCAGCCCATCGCCTAAATTGCAATATAATGAAGCCCTCGGATCCCTTAGCTACTTCTAACACCATGCCCGGGAGGAAGTGCAGCTAGCACGTTCTATGTTTTTCTCTTGCTCCTAGTCCAGCATAAAACCTTCGGGACTGCGTGACAGAAAAAAAAGAAATGAACACAAAATAATTATGGGTACCAGTTTTTGAAATTAGACTATATTCAATCTAAAGCTGAGTTGATGTTTAAAAGGAATTTTCAACGCTTAGGTAGGTACCTATTATTTTTCTCGTATGATAAAAATGACAATAAAAAGTAATTTAATCAACAGGTGACCCTCTTCGCAAAAACAGAATACCAGGTGTAAAGAACAGCGTCCTGCAAACTGGTAGGGCTTGCTCAGCCAACGATACTGGACAAGTATGACCAGGACATTCTTTCAGGAGATGAAAAATAAAATTGAACTTCCCATACAAAATGACCACCTCGATCAGACATTTCTTACGGAAAAGCATACTTTTTTCAATTCCTGAAAAAGCCCTGCTGATAGCTGTTCACTTTCGTGGAATGAGCAACCCCTATCAGTTTGCGGGACGCTGTCCCTTACACCTCGTATAAACGGGTCAATCTGGATGGCGCCAGCATTGTGACGTTTTTATGCATCAAAGGTTAAGACTTCACTGATAATGGGCTCGATTCTAGATTTGCCGGCTGAAACTAAAATTAAAATCAATTTGTCACTTTCAGACTAAAAACATTGGCAAAGGTCAGAAGAGCTATTCTCTCCGGTTTTTGATTTATAGTCGGTGGTTTCGTCCGACATATCATAAGGCGGATAAAATTGACAGAAATACTGAAAAAAAGTGCAATAGCGCGTCCAAATCTAGCGGACAAAGTGTAAAACAATAGAGTATAAAATCGCGTGTCCTTTTTCAATTTTATTATTTTGAAAGTGACAGATATATTTAATTGTTAGTTTTAGCCGGTATTATCAAGAATCGAGCCCAATACTATCAAAACGGTATAAATAGCCCATTATTTGATTATTTCCATTCAGTTCAGTATTTTTTTTAAAGAAGGTTTTTTTAAAGTTACATAATGAATAATTTTACAAAAGTTTATATTTTAATTACTTTAGCTTATTTCGTCTATGCTAATGTAGAAGAAAGAAAAAAACAATTCGGGCTAACGGATATAGTATACCAAAACTTCGAGAAAGAAAGAGTTGAACGAAAACTATTCCGGGGATTCCTCCAAAGATTCATCAGATTCAAGTGAATCTAAAGAACACCGAAGGCATGTAAGAAGTGCTTCTTCAGATGTGAGTGATTCATCTAGCTCAAGCGAATCAAAGGAACATCCAAGACATACGAGAAAATCACCTGATTCTAATGAATCTTCTAAATCATCTAAGTCATCTGAATCTAGAGAATTAAATGAGCATAAAAATAAAAGACACAGAAGGAGCGCGGTAGACACTGAGGAATCCAAATCCTCAAAATCCAGTGAATCTAACGAGCACAAGAGACACGCAAGGAGCGCATCAGACTCAAATGAATCTAATTCCTCAAAATCCAGTGAATCTAACGAGCACAAGAGACACGCAAGGAGCGCATCAGACTCAAATGAATCTAATTCCTCAAAATCCAGTGAATCTAACGAGCACAAGAGACACGCAAGGAGCGCGTTAGACTCCAATGAATCAAAGTCCTCAAAATCCAGTGAATCTAACGAGCACAAGAGACACACAAGGAGTGCATCAGACTCTAATGAATCTAAGTGCTCAAAATCCAGTGAAGAGTAAATCGGTACAATGTCATCCATGTAAGGTAACTTGTAAGTGCATTTTTTGTAAACTTACTTCTTTATGACAAAAATAATATAATTGACATAAATGCATACATACATATAGTCACGCCTTTATCCC
Source organism: Scrobipalpa costella (assembly GCA_949820665.1). Lineage (NCBI taxonomy): Eukaryota > Metazoa > Arthropoda > Insecta > Lepidoptera > Gelechiidae > Scrobipalpa > Scrobipalpa costella. The sequence continues at coordinate 1,056,012 of OX463311.1, forward strand.
TAATGGTAGGCAAAGCGTAAACGACCTAAACAAAGGTCGTTCCGCCACGTTTGACAAAGTTTTGAGGGTAATTAAAGATAGATTTGTAGGTACGTATATTACTGTAGTGACAGGTTGTCATCCCATCGCCGAAATTGCAATATAATGAAACCCTGGGATCCCTTAGCTGGTTATTAAAGCATGCTTGAGAGGAAATGCAGCTGGCACATTCTATGTTTTTCTGTCACTCCCAGTCCAGCATGAAAGGAACGCCATAAATGACCTTATCATAAATCAGTTCTTTAGAAAAATTTACCTTATTTTTGAGGATCTTTGCACTCACAGTCCTATTTTATTTCATAAATACAAGAAGTGATAAATTATATATTCTTTATTGTATTCAAAATGTACACATACAGTTGAACTTAAAACTAGGACACGACAGGCGATCTTATCTCTATACATGAAAGAAGGGAAAAACACGGGGACAGATACAATAAGTAAAATTAGAAAATCTAATTAATTATAGTAATACTAATACATATAATATAAGAATAATAAAAAAACTAATACATATTAAAATAATATACATATGAATATTATAGTAGATATAAAATAAATATAATACATACATACATACATACATATAATCACGCCTTTATCCCTAGTGGGGTAGGCAGAGCGTAAATGACCTAAACAAAGGTCGTTCCGCCACGTCTGACAAAGTTTTGAGGGTTTGTTAAGATATATTTGTGGGTATATTGCTGTAGTGACAGGTTTTCAGCCTATCGCCTAAATTGCAATATACTGAAACCCTCGGATCCCTTAGCTGGTTTTTGCAGCATGCCCGGAAGGACATGCAGCTGGCACATTTTATGTTTTTCTCTCGCTCCCAGTCCAGCATGGAAGTACAATGTAAAATGCTCTGAGTCTCTTTTTAAAAGTGAATACTGAGACTATCTTGAAGTGGTTTAGGAAGTTTATTCCATAGTTTGATGGCCCGGACAGTTAAAGAATTGAAGAAAAAAATTATATTAGTCTCAGATTCAAACCCTGCCCGCGGCGAACTTTAATATACGAGGACTTTTTCTCATATTAATGAAAATAAACCTAGTTTTAAAAGGCATAGTCGGTCTGACAATTTAAGCAAATCATTAATTATCTCTACTTAGGCATTACAAAGAAGACCCGTGATTCACAAGAAGATGTTTATTCATGACATTATTACAACTTAGCTAACCCTGTCCCATCTTTTGATACGGCTGACAGCTACTGGCCTGTATTCTACATACCACCGGCTAAAATAAAAATTAATTTAATCTAACTGACACTTTCAAAATAATAAATAACTGCCTCTGTAGTTTAGCGGTCAGCACCATGAGCTCACGATCCGGAGGTCCTGGGTTCAATTCCCAGTGGGGGATCACAAAGTTGATATTTGTCAATTTATCACTTTGTAAGATTTTTGCCAGTTTGGTTAGGACAAAAAAGGCCGAATCACCTCATTGTCTGGAAGGAAAAAAAAAACCGTGCGTCGGAGGGCAAGTTAAGCCGTGTCGGTCCCGGTCGCTGTCTTTGATAGTAGTCGTTACACAAACCATGCCAGAGGTCTATTAGCTGTGCTATTAGGCGGTTTATAAACTCTGACACCAGGGTTCATCGGGTCGATTGACTCAATACCTACACGACAGAAAAAGAAGAAGAAAAAAGTAAAATGGAAAAAGGACAGGCGATTTATACTCCATAGTTTTACACTTTGTCCCTTGTCCTCTAGATTTTGACGTACATTTGCACGTTTCTCCAGTATTCTGTCAATTTTATCCGCTATATCATATTACGGCGGATTAAAATTACAGATAACGCATAAAATCACCGACTATTAATCAAAAACCGGAGAGAATATATCTCCTGTCCTTTACCAATGCTTTTAGTCTGAAAGTGACAAATTGATTTTAATTTTAGGTTTAGCCGGAAAATCTAGAATCGAGCCCACTGAATTATTAAAATGTAATTTGGACAAAGTCTACCATTTACAAGTAAATTAAATAGAAACACTGACTTAAACTCGACCAAAACACACAAAAGCGGCAACATTAGTAGTGATAGGTATGTCAGAAATGTTTGTCAAAGATGTCACAAAGCAAATTTTTCATTACTTTTTCAGATTTGTCTATTGGCTACAAGTAAAAAACTACAATTATTCATTAATTCATATAGTCACGCCTTTATCCCTAATGGGGTAGGCAGAGCGTAAACGACCTAAACAAAGGTTGATCCGCCACGTCTGACAAAGTTTTGAGGGTTATTTAAGATAGATTTGTAGGTATATTGCTGTAGTGACAGGTTGACAGCCCATCGCCTAAATTACAATATACCCTCGGATCCCTTAGCTGACTTATACAGCATGCCCGGGGGGAAATGCAGCTGATATTCTATGTTTTTTTCTCGCTCCCAGTCCAGCATGGAAGTAAAAAACTACAATTCATAATGCTATTTTTTGTTTAGAATGTTCAAATCGAACGGGTTTTGTTCACTTTTAAGCGGTAAAATTTTCTACAAGTCTACCTAACTCTGGTGCTAGGTAAAAATGAAATAAAAATATTGTTAAGGGTACACTGATGCTAGTTTTGCGATTTTGTTCTCGAATGTTTGGAAAATATATACAAGTGCAAGAGTCAGATTCATTCTCAGACTGCTATTACCAAGAAACACGGAGTTTCGATTTCGTAAACATACAATTCAATCACACCCACATCCCTTACGGAGTAAGCAGAGTATCGACGCATCTCATTTCAGAAAAGCTCACTATGGTTGACCGCGACAGATAACTCTATATTTCATTTTCCTCAATCGGTGTTTTCATGGAATTTTTCCTCTCGATAAATTTTCGGGTTTATCTTGCTTGCATGTATTTATTTATTTCTAAATAACCTTCATCCAATAACCTTGTTTGGTATTTAAGTGTAAGCTATGTCTTGTAGAATCGAGGTTTTTTTCCCTTTCAAAGGGAAGTATAAAGATACTTTATGGTTTTTTGACATCAAACTTATTTTTTTATTTCATGGACTTTATGATAGATTATTCATACAAATAAACATTTTAATATATAAAATAATGTATGTATAAATTCCTGTGTCTTCCTCACACTTCTTTTTTACCGAACAACCTCCTTTGTGTCGAGATCGAGTATACGTTGCCATTGGCAAAATACGTCTCAAATCATGAGATGTGAAGCCATTGAAAAAAAAATATGTTTTGCTGCTTTGCAATTATTGTAAGGTAAAGTTTGATCTCGAGTACTCGGCGAAATGTTGCAGCGTGACTCGTCCGCTGATAAAAAAAATTATAGCAATCGATTAAGATTTTTTTTGCAACTGAATCGATACAAAATTTCATAACGATTACGAATGAGGACATTGCGGATATAATGGGAGAATCAATACCACGTTCCTTCTTTCTAAAAATTACAATCTTTCTTCTTTATCAATTTGTATACTTTGAATAAAACACAGTGTGTGTGTGTATTATGCTCATGTTTTTGAAATAATATTTTAATAAAAAATCTCGTTTTATTTACAAATGGAGAATTGTTTCCTTTGGTTTATGCAAATCAAAATTAAATAATAATTTATGAAGCTATCTGCTCGAGTAGGATTAGTTATAGTAAGCATGTTCTGAATAGTAGTACTTTTGCGAAAATGTCCCAACAAGCACACTTTTCTTTCTGAGTATTTCTTGTAGAAGAATAATTTTGCATTCCTTATCAATTTCAATTTAAAACTCTTACTTTTATTCTATAAATCGAAGTATTCTCACACTTTTCAGAATAAAAGTAGATAAAAGAAGTGCTTTGTTTGGCATGTTATGGCATTGATTATAGAGATTGCACAATTGAGATTTTTTTCTCGTAAGCACAGACGTATAAAGGGAACTCCCGCGCTTCAGTGAAAAGTGAACCATTTGTTGATTATTTTGCTAAACTCAACATGGCGACTGGGCACGGTGTCAGATTGTTGCAACAAGTGAAAAAAAGGTATACCAATATATGCTCTTTGGTTAAAGAGAAAGGGATGAACTTATACCTTATTTATTTTTATGTGTGCGTAATTTTATGTTAGGTCTGCTTCCCTTTATACGTCTGTGCTTGTGAGTTATTTGACTTTTGGAACCTAATCAAAGCGATGTTTGTGAAGCACCTGTACTTGTGAAATTGTAACTTTATTTTTTTTTAATTGACGAATTGTAACTTGTACGTTATGAAACAGGTCCCTGAATGTCTTACATACACGCAACTCGGTAAAAAGAAACGCAGAGTAAGCAAATTGATAAATATCGACATCCTGTTCACTCATGCAATAAAATTATTCCCAAATATTAAAATTACAGTTTCTTTAAAATATTTTTTGTGCAGACGCAATATTAGAAAATAAATGGTATTAAATGGTTTATTGATAAAATACTCAATTTGAGAGCGCAATTCCTTTTGATTTTACAAAGTGGCGTTAATGAAGCAAACAGAGCCGTGACAGATTTAAATTAATATTGTATCTGAAATACAAACAGTTTCATGAGTATTTTACCTTTGGCGAGGATTGCAGCTAATTCTCCATTTCATAAGCCATTCGTGAAAATGTTTGTATTTCAGATCAGAGACAATTAATTTAAAACCGATGGCGCCACCGTCGCAGCTCTGTTTGCCCCTTAAGGGTCTGCCGGAGTAAAGAAATCCCATAAAAACGTAGTTTCGCTATTATTCCTAAACAGTAAAACCAAACTTAACCAAACTCCGTACACATGACCAAATGCATCATATCTATTCTTCGCACCCATCATCTCCCTATCCCGTATCTCTCGGGGACGGCTACTTAATCTAAGTGATTGAACGAGGGTACTGGTTTTTCCACAGAGCGACTGCCATCTGACCTCCGCAACCCAGAAGGGAAACCAGACCCAATCCTATATTAGGTCAGAGTTTAGCACTGGCTTCTGACTTCGCTTAACGACTAATATCAACGGTATTAAACGATATTAACCGGGACCAACGGCTTAACGTGCCTTCCGAAGCACGGAAATATATATAATCATATATAATCACGCCTTTATCCCTAATGGGGTAGGCAGAGCGTAAACGACCTAAACAAAGGTCGTTGCGCCACTTCTGACAAAGTTTTAAGGGTTATTTAAGATAGATTTGTAGGTATATTGCTGTAGTGATAGGTTGTCAGCCTATCGCCTAAATTACAATATACTGAAATCTTCAGATCCCTTAGCACCCCCGAAGCACGGAAAAATCATAGAAATTTGAAAACCGAAAAGCATATTGGAACCAAGACCTCCCGCTCAGGAGGCAGCTACACCATCGGGCTCTCCCTATACACTACACCATCGGGCTCTCATGACGAACGCACTCAACAAGTAAAAACCTGATATAAATAGTCAAACGTATCAATTATATATTTACAGATTGGTGGAGTGGCAGTGGGGCTAAAGAACAAATTGACACTGGAAGAAAATGAAGAATCCTTATCCAAGAAATATTTAACCACCGTTTAAATTGTTTACATCTAGATAAGATTGCAGCACTGGTTATTTTTTTCTATGACATTAAGTAAATGTTTGCTTTAATTAATTGTGTCTTTTACTGTCATCATCATCTCCCTAGCCTTATCCCGTATCTCACGGGGTCGGCTACTAAACGAGAGTTCTGGTTTTTAAACAGAACGAATGCCATCTGACCTCCGCAACCCAGAAGGGAAACCAGACCCAATCTTAGATTAGATCAGAGTTTTCAAGCTGCCAATGTTTAGTACTGGAATCCCACATGGCTTTAACTGTACAGCTGCATTATTCTAACTTACATACATACACACATAGATATAATCACGCTATCGTACTCCTAATGATTCATTCATCAATATTCTTAATCTTCTTCTTTCGAGTTGGTATCGAGTCTATCGACCCGATGAACACTGGTGTCAGAGATTTTAAACCGCCTAGTAGCACAACTATAAGGCCTCTGACATGGTTTGAGTAACAACCACTATCAAAGACAGCGACCGGGACCGACGGCTTAACGTGCCCTCCGAAGCACGAAATTTTCTTCTTTTTCGGACAATCAGGTGATTCAGCCTTAAATGTCCTAATCAAACTGATAAATTCTCAATATCAACTTTGTGTTTCCCTCCTGGGAATCGAACCCAGGACCTCCGGATCAGGAGTCCATGGCACTAGCCACTAGACCCCGGAGGCGGTTATTCATTATTCTTAATGAGGTAGACAGAGCGTAAACGACCTAAACAAAGATCGTTTCGCCACGTCTGACAAAGTTTTGAGGGTTAATCAAGATGGATTTGCTGTAGTGACAGGATGTCAGCCCATCGCCTAAATTGCGGTATACTAAAACCCTCGGATACCTTAGCTGTTTTTTACAGCATGCCCCGGAGGAAATGCAGTTGGCACATTCTATGTTTTTCTATCGCTCCCAGTCCAGCATGGAAAACATATTCTAACTTAACTAAGAACAATCTCAATTTTTTACACTAAAAACCCCCAAATATTTCACACTTAGCCTTCATACCATTATGGGGAATTTTCCTTCCATACTGGTCTGGGACCGAAAGAAAAACATAGAACGTGCCAGCTGCATTTCCTCCCGGGTATGCTGTAAAAACCAGCTAAGGGATACGAGGGTTTTAGTATATTGTAATTTAGGCGATGGTTAGTACATGGTTGGTTGTTAACCTGTCACTACAGCAATATACCTACAAATCTATTTAAAATAACCCTCAAAACTTTGTCAGACGTGGCGGGACGACCTTCGTTTAGGTCGTTTACGCTCTACCTACTCCATAAAGGATAAAGGCGTGATTATATGTATGTATGTCTATCTGCAATTCCCTAGTAACAGGGTTCATGTACTGCTCAATCTATTTAAATTGTATTTAAGACCTGCATCATCATCTACCTAGCCTTATCCCGTATCTCACGGGGTCGGCTTCCTAATCTAGGGGATTGAACGAGGGTACTGGTTTTTACACAGAGCGACTGCCATCTGACCTCCGCAACCCAGAAGGGAAACCAGACCCAATCCTAGATTAGGTCAGAGTTTTCAAGCCGCCAATGCTTGGCACTGGCCTCTGATATGGCTTAACGACAAATATCTACGGTATTAAACGATATTAACTGGGACAAACGGCTTAACGTGCCTTCCGAAGCACGGAAAAAGCACCGAATAAACGTACATATGAAATTCGAAAACCGAAAAACACATTGGTACGTGGTGGGATTCGAACCACAACCTCCCGCTCAGGAGGCAGCGGCCCTATCCACTACACCATCGGGCTCTTTTTTTTCGGTATTTAAGACCTGCATAATGTAATGTACATGTACGTACATGATCGCAATAAATATATTAATATGAATATTTTTCTTCCCCGCCTTCACACTCTTACTTTAAAGCACTAGACCACGAGGCGGTAAGCGGCTATGAAATCCTTTGTCAAAGTGGAAAAAAAATGTTCTTGAAATGTCCTTGAAACATCTCCACCAAAGAGTTTCCTCTTCCCCATACATCAAAAGGAGTTTGCTGGTGAGCTCAAGTCACTTTGTAGTAAATGTTTTGTGTCCTTAATTTTTCAATATTACGTGGAATTATTAAACTTGGTATACAACTCAGTCAATACACTTGAGGACAAAATATTTGGCGGTAGTCAAGGTCCCTTACAGACAGATTACTGAAAACTTATTAAGATTCTGTCAACTATCGTCAGACCTGTTGACGGGTCATTCAACTAACTGAAACACAAAAAAAAACCTTTGGGACCATGGTTTTCAGGACATCGTAGGTAACTGCATTCGTGGTCTAGTGGTCAGAACCATGGGTTTACGATCCGGAGGTCCTAGGTTCGATTCACAGGGGAGAACACAAAAGTTGATATTTGTCAGTTTATCACTCTGTGAGGTTTTCCCCAGTTTGGTTCGGTCATTGCAGGCTGCATCACCTGATTGTCTGAAAAAAGAGAAAGGATTCCGTGGTTCGGGGGGCACGTTAAGCCGTTGGTCCCGGTCTCTGTCTTCGATAGTGGTCGATACTCAAACCACGTCAGAGGCCTAATAGCTGTGGTTCATCGGGTCGTTTGAGTCGAAAATCCACTCGCTAAGAAGAAGGACACTGTCCCTTTGACCCTGTATGTATAATTATTTATTGGGGAGCACAGCAGCGTTTTGAATAGACTGCTAATTAAAGATTTGTTAGCACTGGTTGCTCCTGGAAATGGTCTGGTGTAAGAGTTAAATACAAATACTAAATTTAGAAAGTATGTAGATACGGCCATACATATATATATGTCGCATGATTATAAAACCAAGATTTTGATAAAATCCTAGAAGTTTCATACATACATACATATAGTCACGCCTGTACCCCTGATGGGGTAGGCAGAGCGAAAACGACCCAAACAAAGGTCGCTCCGCCACGTCTGACAAAGTTTTGAGGGTTATTCAAGATAGATTTGTTGGTATATTGCTGTAGTGACAGGTTGTCAGCCCATCGCCTAAATTGCAATACACTGTAACCCTCAGATCCCTTAGCTGGATTTTACAGCATGCCCGGGAGGAAATGCAGCTGGCACATTCTAAGTTTTTCTCTCGCTCCCAGGCCAGCATGGAAGGAAATTGGAGGTTGTACCAGTTTATAAAGAGTCCTGTTACCTGTATAGGACCTCCATAAACTTCCTTTATGTGGCTTCAGCTTCAGGCCCGTGGCGATAGAACTTTCTCTATTCCTTCAATCTCTTATTCTGATGGGACAGATTGACTGACACGACCAGATCGACTATTTACATGCCCATCCGACAGCATGGATCATCTTACTTTTCGGATAATCAGGTGATCAGCCTGTAATGGTTGCCTGGTAGAAATTGCTGCTTTAGCAATAAGGCCGCCTATATTGTACTGTCACGTTTGTTCCTTTTTATTTCTGTTGTATGTGTTTTTTTGTGCAATAAATAATTTTGTATTGTATTGTAATGTCCTAATCAAACTGGAAACAACAACACGAACTCATGGTTCCTCGCAGAGAATCGAACCCGGGCCCTTCGGGGTAATATCCACGGAAGTGATTTTTAAAATTATCCTTTATAAGCTAAAGTTTTTAAAGTATGTGGTAGGTATACAAAAAACATACAAACATCAATAACGCCTTTATCCCCATTGGGGTATGCAGAACGTAAACGACCCAAAAAAGTCGTTCCGTCGTCGCGTCTAACAAGTTTCGAGGGTTGTTTAAGATAGATCTATACGAGTATATTGCTGTAGTGACAGATTGTAAGCCCATCGCCTAAATGACAATATTTTGAAACCCTTACAAAATGCTTTTTTTTCGCTCCAAGTCCAGCATGGAAGAAAATAATTTAAGTTTTAAAGTTTCCTTTCCAAAGCATTGCTATTTATTTTCAGTTTTTCATTAACTAAGATTAACTACTAACTTACGTACTTTTAAAAGCTGCTGAAACTTCCTCGTTCCTCTTAAGAAGACATTCAATTTAATGAAGTAAGTAAGGAAATGCTTCACTGTACAGTTGTGGACAGTGCAAAGGCAACAGTGTTCTTTAAAAGGTTAGACCGCACTAGGACGTAGCTGCAGCGGAGCGACGCGGCGCGGCACTAAGCAACAAATGATTCGTTGTATGAAAATTTATGAGAAGTGGTCTAACTAGTATGAAGCTTAGGAGCTCTGATAGACGAGCACCTATCTTCGACGGCTTGATTGCTATAAAATTATCAGGATTTATACGAAAAACGATCTTTTAATTTAGAAAATACCGGGTGTAAGATACAGCGTCCCGCCGTCACAGTAACTGAACAACTTGCACCAGGAAATTCTTTTAGGATATAAAAATAATTTTTGACCTTCTCATACAAAATACTCTCATACAAAACCACCTCATCTCGATCAGACAATGTGTATGAAAAATCAATTTATATCTTACATTTCCTGAAAAAAATATGGCTAAAAGTTGTTCAGCTTTGTTGACTGAGCAGCCCCTCTCAGTTTTCGGGACGCTGTCCCTTACATCCCGTATGTAATACTTAATTTTAAACATTCGTGGTCATTTTTATTATTACTATGAGACATTTTACAGGTTTCTTACCGCGATTTAAATTAATTAGAATAGAATAGAAATTTATTTGGTAATAAATGTTACAAAAAATAAACTTATACTGAACTTAAAGCTAAACAAAATTTATACCAAAATGGCTGCCACTCAGCATATTGTTTTGGGTTTTATTAAGCACAACACGCTGGTCTTCCGTGGCCACCGGTTTTTGGACATTTCTATCTGAATAACACTTTATAAACAAAGTAATTAAAATAACAACAAGGTAACAATAATTCAACACATAATAAAATAAGAAATGAGAGTAACATAAATTAACAAGTGGAATGATATAAAATGAGGGAACAATCTTTAATGTTTAACCCGCTACTGATTCTTTAACACTATTGTAGACTTAATAAATATTTTTTAAACTTCAACTTAAAGATAAGACTACTGGTACAGTTCCTGATCGGTGGTGGAATATTATTCCAACGCTTAGTAGTATGAGCCCGATGGTGTAGTGGATAGGGCCGCTGCCTCTTGAGCGGGAGGTCGTGGTTCGAATCCCACCACGTACCATTGTGTTTTTCGGTTTTCGAATTTCATATGTACGTTTATTCGGCGCTTTTTCCGTGCTTCGGAAGGCACGTTAAGCCGTTGGTCCCGGTTAATATCGTTTAATATCGTAGATATTAGTCGTTAAGCCATTTCAGAGGCCATTGGCGGCTTGAAAACTCTGACCTGATCTAGGATTGGGTCTGGTTTCCCTTCTGGGTTGCAGAGGTCAGATAGCAGTCGCTCTGTGTAAAAACCAGTACTCTCGTTCAATCCCCTAGATTAGGTAGCCGACCCCGTAAGATACGGGATAAGGCTAGGGAGATGATGACTTAGTAGCGGATTAAGAGAAAATACCACGAAACATAGATGTCCTATGTTTAGGACAAATCAGCCGAGGTGAACCTCTAATTGGTCTTTCCGAAAATTTTAATTTACTAAAGATGTAGGAAGGTTGTTTTGTTTTAATAGTACCAAAAACAAGACTTGCTATGTGAAGAGAACGTCGAGAATGCATATTTAACAATTTATTGTTTTTGAGGTATGGGGTTATATGAGCTCTACGAGGAACAGGAAAACAGAAACGTATACAAGAATTTTACACTCGCTGAATGAGAGTCTTAGTTATTTGATGAGTTCCCGATATGTTGATATGCAACATTATTAACTGATAGATTAACTGCCCCCGTGGTCTAGCGGTCTGAGTCATGCGTTTACGCCCCGAAGGGCCCGGGTTCGATTCCCTGCGAGGAACCATGAGTTCGTGTTGTTGTTTCCAGTTTGTGTAATATGCAAGATTATTGAAATAAGACAACATCTTAGCTATCATATTTATCGCATAGAATTATTTGCTGCAAGGTCCAGGAGGATGACTGACTATCTTCCATACTGGACTGGGAGAGAAAGAAAAACATAGAATGTTCCAGTTGCCCTTCCTCCCGGGCATGCTGTAGAAGTCAGCAAAAGGGTTTCGAGGGTAACAGTGTATTGTAATTTAGGCGATGGGCTGACAACCTGTCACTACAGCAATACACATTACAATCTAAAATTGCCCTCAATTTATGTCAGACGTGGCGAAAGCGCCTTTTAGGAGGCGTTTTACGCTCTGCCTACCCCGTAAGGGATAAAGGCGTGATTTTATGTATGTATGTATGTAGGTCCAGAGGACAGTGCAGCAGCCGGTTTATTTGTACCATTAGCACCGCCCGGGGTCACGTGTTGGGTTTATAAGGTAGTTCCTATAGACGCGGAGCAACATCGACCTGTAACGACCACTATTAGAAGATACAGCGACCGGGACCGACGACTTAACGTGCCCTCCGAAGCACGGAATCCGTTTTCTTCCAGACAATCTGGTGGATTCAGCTTGCATTGTCCTAACTATTTGTGTTCCCTCCCCAGGGAATCGAACCCAGGACCTTCAGATCGTGAGTCCACGTCCACGGCGGCACTAAATATCTCAGGATATTTAATTTTATTTGATGTCTAAACATCAAATTAAATTAGAAATTATTCATGTAAAACCGTCTTGAGCAAATATTAAATTCCGCCACACTATCACTAAACTCATACATAAAAAATACAGACGCCACCATTTTTCTGCCATAATTAACTAGGGCTCGTATTTATAAAGTAATCTCAAGATTGAAAGCAATATTTATTATGGATATGACAGGCCATTTTGAACTGAAATTACATTTCTGATACGAACGCAATCTAGCTGACAATCTCAAGTATTGTTTATCGATACGGGCGAAACGATAGATTTTTTATTTCATATTTCGACTTTTGTTTGGTTTGTTTGAGGTTATGTTTTTATTTTTTTATTTATTTTATTTATTGATATTCAGACAACCAACAGCTTACAAATAAATTACAGTAGTTAGTTACACTTTCATGATACGGATAGCAAATAACAGGTTGTCCCGGTTAGTACATTACGTTTACGTGTACGTTATGTGTGTCGATATGTAATTTTAGATTCAGTGAAAATGATCGAAAATATTGGATCCTAGAAGTTTATAGTAATAGTTACTTAATGGTCGCTGTCTTTGATAGTCGTCGTTACTTAAACCATGTCAGAGGCTTAGCTGTGCTACTAGGCGGTTTGAAATATCTGACACCAGGGTTCATCGGGTTGTTCGACTCGAGGATCCACTCGCTAAGAAGAAGCATGCTTCAAAATTGCATTTTTTCTCGAGGGGTGGGCAGAGCGTAAATAACCTAAACAATGGTCGTTTCGCCACGTCTGACAAAGTTTTGAGGGTTATTTAAGATAGATTTGTACGTATATTGCTGTAGTGACAGGCTGTCAGCCCATCGCCTAAATTACAATATACTGAAAACCTCAGATACCTCACCTAGATTTTGCAGCACGCTCGGGAGGAAATGCAGCTGGAACATACTATGTTTTTCTTTCCCTCCCAGTCCAGCATGGAAGAAATTAACAATCCCAAATTCATGACAATGCAAAATTATTATTATAGATTATACAAAAATGACTATCAAAATTGTCTGTTACAGAGTAAAAGGTTGTTTCGAATAAAAACAAACAAACAATCTTAGGCTCGTATTAAGAGCAATTTGACAGGCCACATTGTACTGCAAAACGTTTCTGATACGAACTCATACTAGTTATCAGTCTCAAATACTGTTTACAATTAGGGGCCTTAATAATCTTAAAACAAACATCATACTGTACCACAGAAATACTGTACTAAAAACCATGGCAAAACAAGTGGCGAAATAAAAAGTTCTATCGCCACGGGCCTGAAGCTGAAGCCACATAAAGGAAGTTTATGGAGGTCCTATACAGGTAACAGGACTCTTTATAAACTGGTACAACCTCCAATTTTCTTCCATGCTAGACTGGGAGCGAGAGAAAAACATAGAATGTGATATCTGCATCTCCTCCCGGGCATGCTGTAAAAACCAGCTAAGGGATCGGAGGGTTACTGTACATTGCAATTTAGGCGATGAGCTGAGAACCTGTCACTACAGCAATATATAGAAATGTATCTTAAATAACCCTTTAAAACTTTGTCAGACGTGGCGGAACGACCTTTGTTTACGTCGTTTACGCTCTGTCTACCCCATTATAGATAAAGGCGTGATTATATGTATGTATGTACAACTTCCAGTCTGTATAAAAGGAGGTTGTATAGCCCTGTAGCTTTCAGTGTCATCCCATACTCCGTACGGGACGCTTGTATCGGGACCGCGCAGATTTCTACTCCGTAAATTCTCCAATGGAAATATTTCGTGAAATTCATTGATAGTTAAAACTTCCAGTGTATTGTGATTACAGTGAAATGTCTAGACTGATTTCTAGTTTGAGTGTTAGTTTGTTTGTGTTTAAGACAGTCTAATGAGTTTTCAAGTGTTCTGAAAGTTTGGAAATTAGTTCTGGAAAAGGTAAGTCCGCTGATTGCTTTCTTGAAAACTTGTTGATAAATACTTTGTTTTGTAAACTTAACGTACCATATTTGGGTCACTTTACTCCGTATTTATTCTAGTAACAGGTACCGGGTGTAAGGGACAGCATCCTGCAAACTGATTTTGGATCCTCAGTCAACGAAACTGAATAAATATCACCGGGAAATTCTTTCAGGAGATAAAAACCTATCTATAAAAAATTACCACCTCGATTAGACAACGTGTATGGAAAACCTTTTTTTTAAATTTCCTGAAAAATAAAATCCTGGTGATAGTTGTTCAGTTTTGTTGACTGAGCAACTCCTAACAGTTTGCGGGACGCTGTCCCCTACACCCTCTATGGAACCTAAAATAAATAACCCGCGAAAATAAAAATATGAAACTGTTCTGAAGTTTTAGGGAAATAAGTAGAATTCCTATTAAGGTATAAAGTTTTTTCTTCCTTAATATAAGTTCTCTGAAGTATAAACAAGGTAGGTTAAAATTCGACATATTTATTAAACTCCCATATCTGGTACTAAAACTGGTCTTTAATGTACATAATAGAATTAGTTTTCAAAGTGTTATTGATTATGAATGATAAATTCTTCCATGCTGGACTGGGAGAGATAGAAAAACATAGAATGTTCCAGCTGCCCTTCCTCCCGGGCATGCTGTTGAAGTCAGCAAAAGGGACTCGAGGGTTACAGTGTATTGTAATTTAGGCGATGGGTTGACAACCTGTCACTAAAGCAATACATATTACAATCTAAAATTGCTCTCAATTTTTGTCAGACGTGGCGAAAGCGCCTTTTACGAGGCGTTAAACGCTCTGCCTACCCCGTAAGGGATAAAGGCGTGATTTGTGTATGTATGTATGCTAAATGAGAACAAAAATATTTTGATCATGTGTTGTAGGTGTAGGTAAATCATTTATGAAGGTATTCAATTCTACTTCTTAGCGAGTGTATTCTGGAGTCAAACGACCCGATTTACCTTGGTGTCAGAGTTTTTAAAACCGCCTAATAGCACAGCTACTATGGCTCTGACGTGGATTGAGTATCGACCACTATCAAAGACAGAGACCGGGGCCGATGGCTTAACTGAAGCACGGAATCCTTCTTCTTTTCCGACAATCAGGTGTTTCAGCCTGCAATGTCCTAAACAAACTGGATAAAACCTCACAAAGTGATAAATTGACAAATATCAACTTTTGTATTCCCCCCTAGGAATCGAACCCAGGACCTCTGGATTGTAAGCTTATGGCTCTGCCACTAGACTACGGAGGCAATTATATATTCTATTTTCAAAATAAGTTTTAAAATATTTTTGATGACAATCGAACAACTTGTTCCAATATGTATTATTATAACTTCATCGTCTATCATCAAATACCTATTGATCTAATGAACCAACCGTATCCAACTCTGAAGTACGAGTAAGTTCCCATTTGGGAATATTACTGGGATAATTGAGAATATTACTGGTAATAGGCATGTATTTAACGCGGCAACAGATTAATATGATTTAGGTTTTTAAAAGTAATTAATAGATAGCAAGAATAATAGGCTGGCAGCTACAGTGAAGTAGCATTTTAAATATAAAGTAGTCAGTTTTATATTGAGTATTATATTGAGCTTTGATTAAATTTAAATTGGCAGTGATTTTTTCGTGTGGCATCTGATTTATTTTGTTAGGCGACAACTTGACCGCGGATAAAAAGTTGAAATAAGGTTTCATAAATTATACAATGAAGTTGTTTATAAAATAAACTTAAACGAGAAGAAAATATGAACATGGTCATAAAAAAACATTTACCACAATTAATTCACTCCATTATTACAATACTCATCAACCGACTTGATTTTGCTTACTACAACTTATTAGATTTTGCATTTAAACTAGCTTTTCATTAACAAAATACATAAAAATCTATTTTAGAAAGAGTTTAAAGAGTATACACTTGAATAATACAAACAATAACAAGCGATAGCAAGTCCTGTGATATTCGCAAAATCCTTGCCTTTTGTAGCTCAGATAATATTTAAGTTTTTGTAACCGAGTTGTTAATTGCCTCAAAAATAATAAGCCCTGGTAATATTGGGAAATATACTAAATAAGTCGGTTAAGGGTTCTTTCGAAACTCTAGGTATTTTTGAATCCGCGGCTCGGCTTCCGCGTTACGCTGTATATTAGTAAATCAGACTCAAGGTTTGCCAACGTAACATGGAACGCAGTATTCTTGGAGTCAAACTGATCGACCGAGTTCGGAACTCAGTGCTGTGTTTCCAAACAAAAAATGTTGACGTAGCTCAGAAGGTTGCCTACTTAAAGTGGGACTGGGCTGGCCACGTCAACCGTATGCCGAATGTTATGGGCTAAAATTACCACCGAATGGGAACCAAACGCAATAAGGCGACGTGGACGACCCCGAAAGAGGTGGCGCGATGAATTGGACGCATATCAAAATACGCATGTACGCTACGTAATACGCTAATACAAATTGAACACAGACTTTCTCTTAGAATATAAGTGCAAGTACTTAGATAAGGATATAAAATCATCATCTCCTCAGCCTTATCCCGTATCTCACGGGGTCGGCTTCCTAATCTAGGGGATTGAACGAGGGTACTGATTTTTACACAGAGCGACTGCCATCTGACCTCCGCAACCCAGAAGGGAAACCAGACCCAATCCTAGATTAGGTCAGAGTTTTCAAGCCGCCAACGCTTAGCACTGGCCTCTGATATGGCTTAACGACTAATATCTACGGTATTAAACGATATTAACCGGGACCAACGGCTTAACGTGCCTTCCGAAGCACGAAAAAAGCGCCGAATAAACGTACATATGAAATTCGAAAACCGAAAAACACATTGGTACGTGGTGGGATTCGAACCACGACCTCCCGCTCAGGAGGCAGCGGCCCTATCCACTACACCATCGGGCTCTCATTAGATAAGGATATAAAATATAGGTAATATATTCGGAGAATATCCTTCGAAAATCCTCTCTAAATTGAAATCATTATAAATTCCTTAGTAGAATAATGAGGGCGATTTGGCGTTACAAATGACACGACTTAACTTCTTCTTCCTCTATCGTTGTAAGATCTGTATATTATTATAAACTAGCGACCCGCCCTGGCTTCGCACGGAAATCATCAGTGTTTCTCTACTATATTATGCATGTATTATACATATGAACCTTCCTCTTGAATCACTCTATCTATTAAAAGAAACCGTATCATAATCCGTTGCGTAGTTTTAAAGATTTATGCCTACATAGGGATATAGGGACAAAGAAAGCTACTTTGTTCTATACTATGTAGTGAAGAGGCGATTAATCCTAAGTTACTTCGGCAGTTAAAGCCTTTAATTTTCTATTACGAGAGAACCGAAAGGGTCAGTGATTTTAAGTTGAGATTTAGTTAAGGCTGGCTCGGAAATTGTATCTTGTACCTTATAATTTTTAAATGGTTAGGCCAAATTTCACCAAATGTTGTATACATAATTGAATGAACATAATATATATATGCTTATAATTATTAGCTTTCGTTGGAAAATATACATCGCGAACAAAATAATGGCGAACATACGATTTTGCGTGAAAATGGCCTAAAACTGAATTTGCTCTCTTATTATGGATGTATCTGGTTAAAATTTTAATACCAAAAGAAATTATAAGCATACATAAGTTGGATTTAAATACATGTACAAAGTTTGGTAAAGATCGGTCTCGTTTAAAAGTGAGAACGAAACTACGTTTGTATGGGATTTAATACCTCCAGCCGACTCTTATTCGATTTCTTACCGAATTGTCCTCAATTATTATGTATTCCGCACCCTAAGGCCTTAGGAAAATTAATAATGCCTTTTGTATAATTACGTTGGGTAACTGCCCTTGCCCTTCAATGTAGACGTGATCGTTCTTAAAACCGCTTGTTTGTGGTTTATCCTCTGAGGTGTAGTGGTCAATGCTTTAGGCTCTTGGTCGCAGTGAGTGACAGATGTTTGTGTTGTAGATTTGTATTCTTGAGTTGTAATTTTAATTCGACGCCATTTCCATGCTGGACTGGAAACAAAAAAAAAACAGAGGCTATGCCAGTTGCTTCTCCTCCCAGACATGTTATAAAAAACAGCGAAGGGATTCGAGGGTCACAGTGTGCATTGTAATTTAGGCGATGGGCTGACAACCTGTCACTACAGCAATATACAGATAGATGCTTATAACTTGTCAGTCGTAGCGGGACGACCTTAGTTAATTTGTGGACACTCTGCCTACTATTGGGGATAAAATCGTGTTTGTGTGTATGTACAGGTTAGGTATAATTTCTTCTATATCAGTCAAAATACTGACTGTTATTGCCAGGAAACTGAAGGAACCCTAATTAAAAAAGTTTGTTGTATGAATAAACAAATATATATTAATTCGTATCGTATATGGTGCAGCCCAAACTTGATATGTTTTAAAAAATCTTTTATTTTAAATTACTTACTGATATGTAATCTTCTTCTTTCGAGTGGGTATCGAGTCTATCGACCCGATGAACCCTGGTGTCAGAGTTTTTAAACCGCCTAGTAGCACAACTATCAGGCCTCCGACATGGTTTGAGTAACGACCACTATCAAAGACAGCGACCGGGACCGACGGCTTAACGTGCCCTCCGAAGCACGAAATATTTTTTTTCTTTTCGGACAATCAGGTGATTCAGCCTGCAATGTTCTAACCAAACTGGGGAAAAATACACAAAGTTATAAATTCTCAAATATAAACTTTGTGTTTCCCCCCTGGGAATCGAACCCAGGACCTCCGGATCGGGAGTCCATGGCACTAGCCACTAGACCACGGAGGCAGTTATAGATATGTAATGATGTGATATATTTTAAGAATCAGCTCAAAACGCCCTTTTATTGGATACCACCCGATAGGTTTCAGATATATTTTTTTTAATTTCCTATCCAAAAAGATTTTTTTTTAAAATGTTCTGTCATTAAATTTTGTTAGCAATCCTCAGATTCAGATTATAATTGGAAAAACTACAAGAATTGAAAAATAAAAATGTGCCATCGCCAAAACTTTTCCACAATCCAAAGGGCCTGAACATGTTTTGACTGAATTATTTCTGCTCTGCTCATACATCGCAAATATCATTGCTTTAAAATTCTTGTTACATACATACATATTATCACG
This sequence comes from Scrobipalpa costella, assembly GCA_949820665.1. Taxonomy (NCBI): domain Eukaryota; kingdom Metazoa; phylum Arthropoda; class Insecta; order Lepidoptera; family Gelechiidae; genus Scrobipalpa; species Scrobipalpa costella. The sequence continues at coordinate 1,075,253 of OX463311.1, forward strand.
CCTTTATCCCTAATGGGGTAGGCAGAGCGTTAATGACCTAAAACAAAGGTCGTTTCGCCACGTTTAACAAAGTTTTGAGGGTTATTTTATATAGATTTGTAGGTATATTGCTGTAGTGACAAATTGTCAGCCTATCGCCTAAATTGCAATATACTGAAACCCTCGGATCACTTTGCTGGTTTTTACAGCAATCCCGGTAGGAGATGCAGCTGGCACATTCTACGTTTCTCTCTCGCTTCCATTCCAGCATGGACGACTAAATTAGACGCAACGATAGCATACAGGAAAAACCTATGAATACGTAAATAGCTACTTGAGTTCGCTATTACTTATTTATATTTACTAATTATAACTTCAAGCCAAGTTTCCCCGCAGAATATGTTGCACTTGACACTGAACGCCTCGTGTTCCGTGCGGTCTTATGACTAGCTGCGGTTAACATCTACTATTTTATAATACCCTGGTATCTGGTTAAAGCTAGCGTTGGTTCTTCTTCTTCTGTCGAGTGGGTATCGAGTCTATCAACCCGATGAACCCTGGTGTCAGAGTTTTTAAACCGCCTAGTAGCACAACTATCAGGCTTCTGACATGGTGTTGAGTAACGACCACTATCAAAGACAGCGACCGGGACCGACGGCTTAACGTGCCCTCCGAAGCACGAAATCTTTTTCTTTTTCGGACAATCAGGTGATTCAGCCTGCAATGTCCTAATCAAACTGGGGAAAAATTCACAAAGTGATAAATTCTCAAATTAACTTTATGTTTCCCCCTGGGAATCGAACCCAGGACCTCCGGATCAGGAGTCCATGGCACTAGCCACTAGACCACGGAGGCAGTTAGTAGCGTTGGTAATGTGCTGATTATAGTGATGTTCAGAGGATAGCCGTGGTCGTATGCCACCTATGGATTACGCGTTTAAGCAATATGATCGCTCCATGAAACTGCGTTGAAATATCGGACACTCATACAAAAATGGAAAACCACGGTAAATTTGCCGTTTTTAATAATTATATTTTTTTAGGTGATTTAGACGCCAGTATATAGTAAAACGTGTTTTATGAATAAGTAAATTAGCTATCTACTTGAGTTCGGTGTTACTCATTAATATTTCAAGCGTCAAGCCTCAAGTTTTCCCGCAGAATTTATTGTGCTTGACAATCTAGGCGTCGTGTCCCATGAGGTCTTATGAGCGGTTTGCATCTACAATTTTATAATACCCTGGTATCTTACGTATGACCCGGAGGTCCCGGGCTCGATTCCCGGCGGGGGACAATGACTGTGTGTTGTTGTTTCTAGTTTGGTTAGGGCATTGCAGGCTGATCACCTGATTGTCCGAAAAGTAAGATGATCCATGCCGTCGGATGGGCATGTAAATAGTCGGTCCTGCGCCTGAATTCTCTCTGGTCGTGTCAGTCTGTCCCATCAGAATAACAGATTGGGGGAACAGAGAGTGCACCTGTGTGTAGCGCAAACACTTGGGCACTAAAAACAAGTCCTGCGCAGTTGGCCCATCTCCGGGAGATTGGCCGCCATTACCTAAAATCGGTGGGAGGACTATTTTTATTTTTATTTGGTTGGTGTTGTTTTAGGGACTATACACCACTAACTGATAGGGGTTCCTCAGTCAACGAAACTGAATGACTATCATGAAAATCTTGCATACATACATATATATAATCAATTTCTTCCATGCTGGACTGGGAGAGATACAAAACCATAGAATGTTTCAGCTGCCCTTTCTCCCGGGCATGCTGTAGGAGTCAGCAAAAGGGACTCGAGGGTTACAGTGTATTGTAATTTAGGCGATGGGCTGAAAACCTTTCACTATAGCAATACAAATTACAATCTAAAATTGCCCTCAGTTTTTGTCAGACGCTGCAAAAGCGCCTTTTACGAGGCGGTAAACGCTCTGCCTACCCCGTAAGGGATAAAGACGTGATTTTATGTATGTATGTATGTATATAATCACGCCTTTATCCCTAATGGGGTAGGAAGAGCGTAAACTACCTAAACAAAGGTCGTTTCGCCACGTCTGACAAAGATATGAGGGTTATTTAAGTTCAATTTGTAGGTATAATGCTGTAGTGACAGTTTGTCAGCCCATCGCCTAAATTGCAATATACTGAAACCCTCGGATCCATTAGCTGGTTTTTACAGCATACCCGGGAGGAAATGCAGCTGGCACATTCTACGTTTTTCTTTTGCTCCCAGGCCAGCACGGAACTGAAAATCAAAATATTTCAGGATTTAAAACAAATATACGTAATAACGATCTTTGCTCTAAAACTTTTGACAAAACTGATATAATTATGTTTGCTGATGATACAGTTCTTCTCTTTCGAGAAGACAGTTGGGATAAAGTATTTGAACTAGCAGAAAAGGGGCTAAAAGAAATGACTACTTGGTTGGAATGTAGTCTTCTCTCTTTGAACACAGATAAAACGAAATACTTTACTTTTTGTAAAACTAATGCAACTTCACCAAACGATTCACTCAGTTTAAAAATACACTCGTTTCCCTGCAATAGACAAAATATAAATCGAACCACGTGTAGTTGTTCCATACTGCAAAAAGTGGAAAGCATTAAATACTTGGGGGTTACATTGGATCATAGGCTTACTTGGGAGGCACAAATACTTACCGTGTCAAATCGAATAAGGAGACTAATATATGTGTTCAAACAGTTGAGAGACAATATTGCCACTAATCTGGTACTGCGAATATACAAGGCCCTAGCAGAATGTGTACTATCCTACTGTATTAGTTAATGGGGAGGTGTTGCTAAATCTTACCTCATAACTGTGGAGAGGGCCCAGCGGGCTCTTTTAAAAGTTATAAAACGATTTCCTTACAGACATCCTACTGATGACTTGTATAAAACTTGTAAAGTCGTCACTATAAGGAAGTTATATATTTTACAGGCCTTACAAAGATGTCACCGTGTCACTATTCCTACAATACCTGATAGCAAAAAGAGACTGATTATTGTTCCAAAGCCTAAACGTAATAGCCAGTTTGCTGAACGACATTATGAATACAACATACATACATACATACAATCACGCCTTTCTCCCTAATGGGGTAGGCAGAACGTAAACGACCTAAATAAAGGTCGTTTCGCCACGTCTGACAAAGTTTTGAGGGTTATTTAAGATATTATAAGTATAATGCTATAGTGACAGGTTGTCAGCCTATCGCCTAAATTGCAATATTCTGCCCTCGGATCCCTTAGCTGGTTTTTACAGCATGCCCGGGAGGAAATGCAGCTGGCACATTCGATGTTTTTCTCTCGCTCCCAGTCCAGCATAGAAGATATTAAACATGTTGTTTAAGATAAGATAAGATAAGAATATACTTTATTGCACATTGTTTAAATTCAAAATACGAATACAATATTATACAATAAACTAATAATTAACAAAGATAATGTTAAACAGCTGAATTAATATGAGCTCAAAAAATATGTACTACAATGGTTAGATAATTATAATTATGACGGAATCGAAAACCTCTTCACTGTTTTAATTTAATAGCTACTATGCACACAATAACACAGTTTATACTAGCTCGGACACCAGGCTCTTAGTACTTGTTCACGTTGACACGCGGGCGCGGTGGCGGGCGCGGTCACGAAATATCAAACATATGATGTGATTTTAAGTGTTCACGTTCAAAACGCACGTGCGGTCTAAGTAGCGAGCTAACTAGCGACTGGCGCGTGCGGCGCGCTCGCGGCAATTTCAAGCGCGGCTAAAATCTGAAGCAATATTCATAAGCTGGTCTCCAGATGGCTGTGGCATGTGGACATTCAAATTGTTTTTCCAAATAGCTTTACAGGTACTATAAACAATCTCAGACACAGTACTAACACCCATACGAAAGCTATATGCCAAAGATCGAAATGCCAATCCAGTGGAGAGATATCTGAAACATAATAAAAAATATAATTATAATGTAAAACTTAAATAAATTTACACTAATCATCAACACTAAAGAATATCTCTCTGATTTTACAGAAAAGGCTTTAAGGAAAAAATGGAAGAACATTCGGGACCAATTTATGAAAGAATTTAAGAAAATTCCGGTTTCTCGTTCTGGTGATGCTGGAACAGATCAAAACACTTCAATGTGGCCATATTTTCAAATGATGCTGTTCATAAAAGATGATGTTACCCCAGAAATAAATGAAGGCAATTTAGATGAAACTACTGATGAAAACTGCAATAATAATGATGATGATGAGCGGTCCTCAACTCCCCAATCCATAACTGGTGCATCTTCAAGTACACAATATACGAGCACCAAACGTAAATGTGCACAAGATGTAAGACAGGAATTTATGGATTTGGAGAAGAAAAAGTTGGAATTATTACAACTTAAACTGTCACAAAGCAGCGAAAGACACGAACAAGATTGCGAAGATCTGTTATTTTTTAAAAGTTTGTTGCCGTACATGAAAGAATTATCTCCTATGCAAAAACTACGTGCTAGAAACCAAATTACACAAGTTATTATGGACGAAATGAATAGTGGCATGACGCAGTCTTACCGTGGATATAATACATACGATTATAACCCGAATAATTATGGAAATTAAACTTTGTATAATTGATAACGATAATATTAATTAAATAAAATAATAAAGAGGAACCTTGTTTGAATTTGAATGACTGCAATATGTATCCCGATAAAAAATGATAATTTACTTACTATGAAAATTTTTTTTTTTAAACTCACCTTAGAGTTACAAACAGTCTTTCTTCGGGCTTTATGCTTTTATGAAAATTTGTGTCCACTTTTGAAATATCACTCCTTATTGATTCCAGTATGTAATCAAAACAGTTGACACTCATCCTGGTATATCCAAAAAATCTTGAAGGATGTTCTCTTAAATTACCATATAAAGTATGAAATTCACCATACCGTTCTCTTTCTTTATTAATTTCGTGTACGCCAATTCTAACTTTTAGCATCTCCCACTTTAGGTATGAATTTTCGGTTAAAAATAAAAGATCGTGGTCCATATTTACGACCTCTGACAAACGTCACACTCGCGCGAACGCCTGGCGGTTAATGTGAACATGAGCTCGCAACGTTACCCGCGCCCGCACCCGCCCCCGCGCCCGCGTGTACCAACGTGAACGAGCACTTACACTCTTTAGTGACCACTGAGTTAAAATACATAGTAGTTAAGTTCATGTTAAGAATGTGAGAGCAAATAAATACATTTTATTATTATTGTTGTTCTTAAATTTTAAGTCTCTCCGAGGAGGTAAGTTTTGCACGGGCCGGAGCCAAGTGCTAATGTGAATCTAATGATAGGAATTTTCGGACTATTCTGCAAGTATTAAGAATTACTGCCTTCTGTAGTAGTATGAGTGTGGAGGTGTTCATTTTTAGTATTTGGAGACTGGTATGTAGGGTTTTTGGAATTACTCCTGTAGTGGAAACAATTATTGGGACCGTTCTGACTGAGGTAACCTGCCACTGTTTCTTGATTTCAATGGATAATTCTGTATATTTAATCTTTATTATTATAATCAGGATTTTCAATAGTTAGCACTTACTGTTTTTTAAGGACAGGGGTTGGTCACTCAACGAAACTAAACAACTTACGCCAGGATTTTATGGCTTTTCCATGCAAATTGTAAAACTTAAATTGCAAATTGTAAGCTCTTTCAGATAATGCAAAAAAAAAATACCTTCCCATACAAAATGACCACCTTAATCAGACAATTTAAATGGAAAAGATCTGAAAAAAAAACCTGAAGATGGTTGTACAGTTTTGTTGAACCTTTCCTTCATATATATTTTCTGGTCAATCTATACAGCAACCAAAAGTAGTAATTTGCTGTGTTCCATTTATTTTCTAATATTGTACGGTAAATACGACAGGCAACTGACCGGTAATAATGGCCGTACTGCCTCCGTGGTCTAGCGGTTAGAGCCTTGGGCTTACGATACGGAGGTCCTGGATTCGATTCCCGGGGCGGAAACACAAAGTTGATATTTGTCAATTTATCACTTTGTTAGGTTTTCCCAGTTTGGTTAGGACATTGCACGCTGAATCACCTGATTGTTCGAAAAGAAAAAAGATTCCGTGCTTAGCCGTGCGTGTTAAGCCGTCAGTCCCGATCGCCGGCTCTGATAGTGGTCGTTACTCAAACCATGTCAGAGGCCTATTAGTTGTGCTACTAGGCGGTTGAAAAACTCTGCCACCAGGGCTCATCGGGCCATTCGACTCGAGAATCCACTCGCTAAGAAGAAGATGGTCGTAATTTAATCAAATAAGAAGAGGAAAAGTTGTTCCTTCAGCTGAACTGAACAACCCTGAGTAGTTCACGAGTAAGACAAACTGGATGATTTTCTATTTGATTACTTAGGAAACTTGTTTCCTTAATTGCGGGCCTTGGATACAGATGAGGATACCGGAAATGTTGGTACATGCTATTTTTTTTATAAGGAGAGGTCTTTGTTGCAATGGGATCCGAGGGTTTTAGTGTATTGCAATTTAGACGATGGGCTGACAATCTGTCACTGGAGCAATATACATACAGACATACATAAAATTACGCCTTTATCCCTTACGTGGTAGGCAGAGCGTTAATCTCCTCGTAAAAGGCGCTTTCGCCACGTATGACAAAAATTTAGGGCAATTTTAGATTGTAATATGTATTGCTATAGTGGCCCATCGCCTAAATTACAATACACTGTAACCCTCGAGTCTCTTTTGCTGACTTCTACAGCATGCCCGGGAGGAAGGGCAGCTGGAACATTCCATGTTTTTCTATCTCTCCCAGTCTATATACCTACAAATTTATCATAAATAACCCTCAAAACTTTGTCAGACGTGGCAGAACGACCTTTGTTTAGGCCCTTGGATACAGATGAGGATACGTACATTGAGCATTGGGACCATTGTGATGAAGAGGATCAGTCAGCCCGGCTACCAGTGGCGAATGTTGAATTTTAGCAATAGGTAAGCCTGAGTAAAAAAACAAATGTTTATATCTCATTTTGGCTAAAAAAAATGCAAATAACGATATACATACATACATATAATCACGCCTTTATCCCTAATGGGGTAGGCAGAGCGTAAACGACCCAAACAAAGGTCGTTCCGCCACGTCTGACAAAGTTTTGAGGGTTATTTAAGATTGATTTGTAAGTATATTGCTGTAGTGACAGGTTGTCAGCCCATCGCCTAAATTACAATATACTGAAACCCTCGGATCCCTTAGCTGGTTTTTACAGCATGCCCGGGAAGAAATGCAGCTGCCACATTCTATGTTTTTCTCTCGCTCCCAGGCCAGCATGGAAGTAAATAACGATATGAAGGTAAATTATCATAAAATAAATAAAAAGCATATAATTTTCACCCTCTTAATAACATATAGGCTCATATTTATGAAGCCAACTCAAACTTGAGAGCAATATTAAGTATGGATTTGACAGGCCAGTTTGTACTGAAATGACATTTCTGATACGAACTCAAACTCGCTGTCACTTATGAGAGCTGATTACAAATACGGCCCATAGTATTATTCGCTTACAAACGTTGCGCGTTTCTTGTGTACGTCAAGAGATGGCGCCACCGGCTAGTAAGCGGGCTAGTATGATGGAGGAAGCCGAGTTATTGGGGAAAAAACTGCGACTGTAAAAACTTTGATAGAGAACCGCTCGAAATAGTTCGCAACTGCTAGCCACTCCGTTATGGTGACTAGCTGCGTCCAGGGTGCACCGCGGGGAGGCTCCTTTCATGCCCCTCTCTGTGTAAGGCTGTATACATCTCCCTAGCCTTATCCCATATCTTACGGGGTCGGCTACTTAATCCAGGGGATTGAACGAGGGTACTGGTTTTTACACAGAGCGACTGCCATCTGACCTCCGCAACCCAGAAGGGAAACCAGACCCAATCCTAGATTAGGTCAGAGTTTTCAAGCCGCCAATGCTTAGCACTGGCCTCTGATATGGCTTAACGACTAATATCTACGGTATTAAACGATATTAAACGGGACCAACGGCTTAACGTGCCTTCCGAAGCACGGAATTAAGAATTGAATTAATTGTGTAAGGCTGTAATTTTTTTTTTTTTTTTTCTTTATGCACGAAAATGTTACATGGGCGGACTTAACGCTGAAGGCATGATCTACTACTCTCCGTTAGGGCATGTGGAACTGACAAGACGGTGCATAAAAAAAACTATCCTATTAACAAACAAAGTTAGAACAGAATAAAAAAAAACGTTATTTAGAGTGGGTATATATATAATTACAACATATACAGCACATATGTATACATAAAGTAAAAATCAAAGACATAATAAATACCAATATCTGTCCATAAAATAATATCATGCCTAACGGCTGCTCCCAAAGAGATGGATTACGTTCCGATACAAACAAGCCAAGCTCACAAGAGCAAAGCACTCACAAACACTCGAATTAAGTTATAGGTATTGAAGATTTGAAGTGCTCAAGTAGGTACTACGCTTCTACTCCGAAAATGCTACGGAATTTGTAGCGCAATAAAATAACACAAAGTTTTTTATATATATTTACATATAATCACGCCTTTATCTCTAATGGGATAGGCAGAGCGTAAACGATCTAAAAGGTCGTCAAAGGTCGTTCCGCCACATCTGACAAAGTTTTACATTGTTTTACTGACAGTTTGTCAGCCCATCGCCTAAATTGCAAAATACAGAAGCTTAGAACTTAGCTGGTTTTTACAGCCTGCCCGGGAGAAAATGCAGCTGGCACATTCGATGATTTTCTCTCGCTCCCAGTCCAGCATGGGAAACAGTTTTTTATATCTCTAAATATAAAAAATTAAAAATTATAAAAAATAAACGTATTGCAAAATTAATATATTAAGTAGGTACTAACTACCCTTCTGCTACGATCCTCGTAGCGCAAATTGCTTGGACGTGCAAATTGGTACTTCTTCTTCTTCTATCGAGTCGACGGCAAGTCAAACCCCATCTCAGATTTCTCAATCCCAGAAGTCAGCAACTCTCACCGCATGTTCTGTGGTTTGCTTTAATTGCTCTCTCGTGCAGGTGGTAGGGCATATTTAGCACAATATTAGGTTGGCCATAGTTTGTGGGGCAACTCCACATATGCACTGAAGGTCGGGGTCACGTGTGAATCCCTACCTGACGATCCTTGCTCCGGCCGACTTGAGTTCGGAGCCTATTTAAATACTTCCAAGTCAGCCTCGCCAAATTGTGTCCAGGCGAGAGATATTCCGACAGTGGCACAAAGGGAGAAGGCAGATTAGCTTTATCCTTGCTTCATCTCGACGTATCATTTTCTTGTAGTGAACTTTATTATCATTGCCTAGACACAAGACACGAGCGTGTACTCGATTAAGGCGTATCCTCCTGGCAGATGAGCAGATAGATTTCACGATGTGCAACCATCGCCCGTAATGCCTTAGAATATCGGTCAAACGAGCGCGCAGCGTGGCGGTAGCGAAAAACGAACAAAACACCTAATTCCATAAAAACTACGAGTCGGATAAAAAAAACTATGGTGCGATTTTAGATAATCATATAACGGATTATTTACCGAAGGAACCGTGGAAGAATGCTTGCTAACAGTTCTACTTTCAGTTTTTTTTTGCATATTATTTATGAACTACAATATTTTTAAATGTAGCAATCGCAGGCCATAAACTAATGTTTTAGATGTATATATTTTTTTAAGTTATCCAATAATTCATCAAGGAGAAATAAGCTCTTAAATCAACCATTTGCCGGGATGACTCCCCTTAATTATACTATACAACGGAATATACAGAGATTGCACTGTAGTTTCTTCCATGCTGGACTGGGAGCGAGAGAAAAACATAGAATGTGCCAGCTGCATTTCCTCCCGAGCATGCTGTAAAAACCAGCTAAGGGATCTGAGGTAGGTAGTATATTGCAATTTAGGCGATAGGCTGACAACCTGTCACTATATCAATATAGCTACAGATCTATCTTAAATAACCTTCAAAACTTTGTCAGACGTGGCGAAACGACCTTTTTTTTTAGGTCGTTTACGCTCACCTACCCCATTAGGGATAAAGGCGTGATTATATGTATGAATGTATGTTAGTACTACGCTTTTTTGTTTTAGTAAAGTTGTTCAATTTGATTGGTAGGTTCCTGTCTATTTATACTATCTACAAACACTGTTTCACAAACACACGATACTGTCCAACCATGATATCACTGGACTGGGAGTGGAACTCCCTGCCGGCGGATCTGTTTCCGGAACAATATAACCTGGGCCTTTTCAAGGCGAGAGTGAATAGGCACTACATAGGTGAGTATGCTTCAACATAGTCCGCATCGTCACTTTCCACCAGGTGAGATGGCGGACAAATGCTCGCCTATATATATAAAAAAAAAAAAAAAACATAATTTTCTTTGTTTAGATTAAGCACCCTTAATGTTACAAAATATTACAATATAATTATATGAAATAAACAGATTTAAATATTATTTTTTTAAATATAATACGGTACTGTTCACTATCAGTCGCAAAACACTTCTTCTTCTTCTGTCAAGTGGGTATCGAGTCTAACGACCCGATTAACACCCTGGTGTCAGAGTTTTTAAACCGCCTAGTAGCACAACTATTAGGCCTCTGACATGGTTTGAGTAACGACCATTATCAAAGACAGCGACCGGGACCGACGGCTTAACGTGCCCTCTGAAACACGAAATCTTTTTCTTTTCGGACAATCAGGTGATACAGCCTGCAATATCCTAACCAAACTGGGGATAAATTCACAAAGTGATAAATTCTCAAGAATATCAACTTTGTGTTTGCCCCCTGGGAATCGAACCCAGGATCGGCAGTCCATGGCACTAGCCAGTAGACCACGGAGGTAGTTATGTGAAACACTCGCGAAACATTGATACGATCCGGCTCAAAGGAACATTATGCTGGACTTTTCCTCCAGGTGTCGGGCAGGCACAATCAGACTCAGTGGTCCGTTGGAGCACTAGTATTTTAGCAATAAAGCCGCCTATATTGTACTGTTTTGTTCCTTACTTTTCTGCTGTATGTATTTGTGTTTCTTTGTGCAATAAAGTATATTGTATTGTATTGTATTTTACTGCTCGACGTAAGTAAATTAATAACTTTCACTCAATTATAGCCAGCATTTTTTTAATTCCTGTATATTTTAGAGAAAATAAAAAAATAGATCTTCTTCCATCCTAGACTAAGAGCGAGTTGTTTGTTTTTTGTTTTAAATGCATTTTAATAACTTGATTTCTTCCATGCTGGCCTGGGAGCAAGAGAAAAACATAGAATGTACCAGCTGCATTTCCACCCGGGCATGCTGTAAAAACCAACTAAGGGATCCGAGGGTTTCAGTACATTGCAATTTAGGCGATGGGCTGACAGCCTGACACTAAAGCAATATATGTACAAATCTATCATAAATAACCCTCAAAACTTTGTCAGACGGGGTGAGACGACCTTTGTTTGTGTCGTTCACGCTCTGCCTACCCCATTAGGGATAAAAGCGTGATTATATGTATGTATGTATGTAAAAAAAAAAAATTCGCTGGAATGGTACGGGACGCTGGTAGGTCCGTGGGTAGGTAGAACGATGATGAGACGATTTTCCAAGTTCGTAAGTTTAATGTTGCCAAGGTCGCATGTTTGATCCCATAGTAACTATCTTAATCACTACATAGTATAAAACAAAGTCGCTTTCTCTGTCCTTATATCCCTATGTATGCATAAATCTTTAAAACTACGCAACGGATTTTGATGCGGTTTCTTTTAATAGATAGAGTGTTTCAAGAGGAAGGTTTATATATATAGTACTTGCATATTGTGGAGAAACACTGATTATTTCCGTGCGAAGCCGCGGCGGGTCGCTAGTAACGTATATTTTAGTTATTAGTGTAAAACCATCAAGTTTAAACCACGAGGCAGAAATTTAGTTTAAAATTAATCCCGAAATGTTAATTTCTGATTTAGATTTGCTTAAGATCGTCTTCAATTTGAAATTTATATCTTATACAGGCTTAAATTATGCTAATTACTTTAATCTTACCACCCTAGGTAATTCCCAGAGCTGAGAAATCTGTTTAAGACAAGGGCATAAAGTGAACGACACAATGACATCTATAGCGGATTTGAGCTCGTTTCAAGGTCAATACTAAGAAAAGAAAATATTTAGGCTCGTATTTATAAATCAATCTCAAGATTGAGAGCAATATTAAGTACGCATTTGACAGACTGTTTCGTACTGAAATGACATTTCTGATACGAACTCAGACTCACTGTCAGTCTCAAGTGCTGATTATAATTACGGGCCTAAAAACCTTCATAGTTGTTTCTAAAAAAGTGAAATTATGTCGAAATCTGAAGTAGGGTTTTACATTTCAACAAACATTTATTTTTTACTAGCGACCCGCCCCGGCTTCGCGCGGAAATTATCAATGTTTCTCTACTATATTATGCATGTATTTTACATATAAACCTTTCTTTTGAATCACTCCATCTATTAAAAGAAACTGCATCAAAATCCGTTGCGTAGTTTTAAAGATTTATGCATACATAGGGATATAGGGACAGAGAAAGCGACTTTGTTTTATACTATTACGAGTATGTAGTGATTAGTGTGACAATTGCACTAGTGTTCTTCGCTCTTTTAATATAGTGGATACATACAAACATATAATCACGGCATTATCTCTAATGGGGTAGGTAGAGTTTAAACGTCCTAAACAAAGATCGTTCCGCCACGTCTGACAAAGTTTTGAGGGTTATTTAAGATAGATTTGTAGGTATATTGCTGTAATGATAGGTTATCAGCCTATCGCCTAAATTGCAATATACAGAAACCCTCGGATCCGAAGTGCATATATTTTTTAAATTTAAATAACATAAATAGAAGACATCTCTTCCATGCTGGACTGGGAGTGAGAGAAAAAAATAGAATGTGCCAGCTGCATTTCCTCCCGAGCATGCTGTAAAAACCAGCTATGGGATCTGAGGGTTTCAGTATATTGTAATTTAGGCGATGGGCTGACAACCTGTCACTACAGCAATATGCGTACAAATATATCTTAAATAACCCTCAAACTTTGTCAGACGTGGCGGAACGACCTTTGTTTGGATCGTTTACGCTCTGCCTACCCCATTAGGGATAAAGGCGTGATTATATGTATGTATGTATGTAAATAGAAGACAATATGTAGGTACTACAAGTGATCTACTTCTCTGCCTAGGAGGAACCTTGTTGCTATTCTGCCTATTCATCCAATCATCATTAATGAGGGGAACTCATTACCTGTCGCAGTTTTTCCGAATTACTTCCACGCTGGCCTGGGAGCGAGAGAAAAACATAGAATGTTCCTGCTGCATTTCCTCCCGGGCATGCTGTAAAAACCAGGTAAAGTATCCGAGGGCTTCTGTGTATTGCAACTTAGGCGATAGGCTGACAACCTGTCACTACAGCATTATCCCTACAAATCTATCTTAAATAACCCTCAAAGCTTTGTCAGACGTGGCGCCTACTCGACTACCAACGGCGTGGTGTAGGTCGTTTACGCTCTGCCTACCCCATATCTCTTCAAAGTGAAACCACAAGTTTCTCCTGAGTGATCTAATACAGGTACGTTGGTAATGATCACAACGTACTTTTCTTTCATTTGCTCGGAAAAGCTTAATAATTAAAAAAAAACTACATTCTCTCTATTCGGTCCTCAAATTTGCAGACTCCAGCAATTTTGCCAAACGACAACAATGAAATTACCGACCGCTACACGAAGTCTTAAAGGATACACTATGATGGTTTAGGTGTTTATTAGTTTATATTATTGATTATTTTAAGGCTGAATGCGCATACAACTTTTTGAATTTACAAAATGGAATGAATGAATGGAATAGGCGCTCGCAAAGGCTCCATGCTATTTTTAAGTGTCAAAATATCATGGAGGAATCGCAAGTTTGATGTTTGCTTTTAAGTGTTTTGGTGTTGTTTCCTCGCAAAATGAGAGAAATTTACAATACTTCTGTCAGCCGAAATAGCAAATTAAGCTATCGTTTACAATGCCAAATTTACTTGATCTTAAATTGCTTTTTTGCGGCCTCGGAGTAATGCACTATTTTCCGGGGCGTTATCTCACGGGGCGGTAACCTAATCTAGGTGATTGAACGAGGGTACTGGTTTTTACACACTGCGACTGCCATCTGACCTCCGCAACCCAGAAGGGAAACCAGACACAATCTTAGATTAGGTCAGAGATTTTAAGGACTGGCCTCTGACATGGCTTAACGACTAATATCTACAGTGATAAACGATATTATCCAGGACCAACGGCTTTATGTGCCTTCTGAAGCATGGAAAAAGCGCCTAACATACGTACAATATGAAATTTGAAAACCAAAAATCACATTGGTACCTAGTGGAATCGAACTACGCCGTTAGGAGGCAGTGACCCTATCCACTACTCCATCGGGCTTATGACATAAAAATAGCATTGTGCGTAAAAGTATTACAAAAAAATTATCATCTCATTTCTTGCGAGAAAATCTATAATTGATTCATTAGTCAGTGAGAGAGCCCGATGGTGTAGTGGATAGGGCTGCTGCCTCCTGAGCGGGGAGGTCGTGGTTCGAATCCCGCCACGTACCAATGTGTTTTTCGGTTTTCGAATTTCATATGTTTATTCAGCGCTTTTTCCGTGCTTCGGAAGGCACGTTAAGCCGATGGTCCCGGTTGATATCGTTTAATACCGTAGATATTAGTCGTTAAGCCATGTCAGAGGCCAGTGCTAAGCATTGGCGGCTTGAAAACTCTGAGCTAATCTAGGATTGGGTCTGGTTTCCCTTCTGGGTTGCGGAGGTCAGATGGCAGTCGCTCTGTGTAAAAACCAGTGCCCTCGTTCAATCCCCTAGATTAGGTAGCCGACTCCGTGAAATACGGGATAAGGCTAGGGGGGAGTCAGTGAGATTCAGATTCAGATTTTATTTCATAAATTCTTGTAATAATTTACATGTCAGATGGTATTAATTTTAGGTACATATAATAGGTACTTTTTACATTTTTATTTAGTCATTAATGTATTGGTCAACAATCCGTTTTTTGCTGGACATAGAAGTCATTAATATTATCACATGCAAGTTTGACTAGTATTTCTTTTAATCTTTTTGAGTACAATTGTGCATTAGGAGCATTTTTACCTTTAAAGGAAGGCTATTATATAGATTAGGCCGGCAACATCAAGTAATTTACGAGACGACGGCGAGGTATGCTCAGTAGATGTTTATATCGGGTGTTAAATTGATGTCTATCACCAAGTGTAGGAAACGATGACAGGTTCTGTTGTACAAGTTTTACACATTTGTGATACATATACACATGGTAGCGTTAGTATTCTAAACTTCCGTAAAAGTTCCTGACTTGGATGATCGTATGGCTTACCAGCAATTATCCGTACCGCTCTTTTTTGGAGTTTAAAGATTCTGTCACGTTCTGCCGCTGTGCCCCACAAATCAATCCCGTATGATATGGAGTGAAAATAGCTATAGTAAGCTTTTAACACATTATTACTTGTAAGACTATGCCGGAGTCTGGATAGGGTGAAGCAGGCTGCAAATAACCTATCATACACAGCATCAATGGTAGCCGACCCGGAGAGATACGGAAAAAGGCTAGGATGATAATGATGACACAGCATCAATGAGAGTGGAACACGTGAGACCTGAATCAATTATAAAGCCAAGATATTTTACTCTGTCTACTTAAGGGACTATTGTACCATCGACCGAAATATTTAAATTAGCAATATTGTGACTTTTTAATGAAAAATAGATAATGTTAGTTTTTTCAACATTTAAGGACCTGCCATTTACAGAAAACCGTCTAGATATTTGTGTCAACTGCCTACTGTGTCGCTCTGCCTACCCCATTAGGAATAAAGGCGTAACTATATGTATTTGTGTGTGCTAAGCTGGTCAAGCTTATCCGCGAACACTATCAGTCTTGGACATTCATAACAGTTTTGTTTGAATTTTGCAGAGAATAGGTATATTTCTTACCATCTCTAGAATATTATTTATTGTATCAACGGCCGACAATAGAATATTGTCGTCACAAATAACCCGGCCAATCTTGAATATTCCACTCAGATCTGAGACAAACATCGGCTGCCGAATACACTTATCTGTAGTAAACGTCCTTCAGAACACCTGTCAACTACAGAAAATATATACAGGGTGTAAAGATATCCTTACAGGTTATAGAAAATTATTTTCACGCCGGGTGGATGTCATTCTTCCATGCTGGACTGGGAGCGAAAGAAAACATAGAATATGCCAGCTGCATTTCCTCCCGGGCATGCTGTAAAAACCAGCTAAGGGTTCCACGGGTTTCAGTATATTGTAATTTAGGCGATGGGCTGACACCCTGTCACTACAGCAATATACCTACAAATCTATCTTAAATAACCCTCAAACCTTTGTCAGACGTGGCGGAACGACCTTAATTTAGGTCGTTTACGCTCTGCCTACCCCATTAGGGATAAAGGCGTGATTATATGTATGTATGGATGTCATCTACCAGAATTGTTTTGTTTTTGCTTTTTGGTATTTATTATGGACTTCGTGGATATCGGTAACCCAATTTTTTTTTTTTTTGCTTTTTGGTACTAATTGTGGCCTTCTTCCTTCCTTTCTTCCATGAATGTGACCATTTTACTTTTCGTTGTACCTTTTATAGGCAGCTGTAAATAAAAGTAAACATTTCAATTTATTTCAGGCTTATGTTTGTAAAGTATGTTAATATAAATTCGTTTTGAGGATTCTAATTCGAGCATTACTATATGGGAATAGATAAATAGTACATTACTTTTGAAGTCGAAAACAAAACAATATATGATCGAGTAAATTATCTCGGCCTTCCAATGTATTCTCAATTCTTTATTTGCTTTCCTGTTGTACAAAGGTGTTATAAATAGATTCAGAAACAAACATGAACCCTGTAAGGGTATATCAATTTAAAAGTAGGTAACACATACAAAGTGTTTTATGCTAACAATAGAATGCTAGTTTTTAGTATCTAAATTATCTTCTAAATATTCATCTATTGTGTAATACCATTTCTTTAATATGATATTTTTATATTTGTAAACGAGACCATATACTGCGCTTTCAGCTGAGATTAGTATAGTACATTTTTCTTATTTTGCGAGAAAACAACAACAATACATACATACATACATACATATAATCACGCCTTTATCCCTAATGGGGTAGGCAGAGCGTAAACGACCTAAACAAAGGTCGTTCCGCCACGTCTGACAAAGTTTTGAGGGTTATTTAAGATATATTTCTAGGTATATTGCTGTAGTGACAGGTTGTCAGCCCATCGCCTAAATTACAATATACTCAAACCCTCGGATCCCTTAGCTGGATCTTACAGCATGCCCGGGAGGAAATGCAGCTGGCACATTCTATGTTTTTCTCTCGCTCCCAGACCAGCATGGAAGAAAACAATACACTTAAAAGTAAACATCAAACGTGCAATTCCTCCATATTATTTTGACAATTTAACTTCACATGGCGCCTTTGACAGGCGCACGTTTCATTCAATCAATCTTCCTTTTTTCGCATTCTACCTGTAAAAATAATTTATTGTGAACTTAAAAGCACCTAATCCATACAAATGTACACTTTAAAGACTTCGCGTAGCGGTCGTTAACGGTCATTGTTGTCATATGGAGATATTGTTGGCGTTTGCGAATTTGAGGACCGAAAAGAGTGAATGTAGGTTTCGTTTTTTTTAAATAATGATGTTCTTTCCGAGCAAATGGGAGAAAAAATATTTTGTATTAAGTAGCTATCATATTTTCACAGGTTTACAGAACAGACCTACATACTCGTATTTATTCCAATTCTATAGGCGCAACTAACCGATTTGTAAGCACCGATCACTAGTATGAAATTACCCTCAATCCCTAGATACTTGTGGAAATAGTTTCTGAGATCATCGAGAGGCTTTCATAGCCGTTAATGGCCTGAAGAGACCACTAAAACCGTTTTGGGACCACATTAATTTAGAGGTAGATAGAAACTTAGAACATAAAGAAAGTGGATACAGAGCTAAGAAAATGATGTTGATTATGCATTATTTATACAGGGTGTAACCTAACCAAACTAGAAACTACAACACAAAGTCATTGTCACCCGCCGGGAATCGAACCTAGGACCTCCGGATCGAGAGCCCATGACTCAGACCGCCAGACCACGGAGGCAGATAAAACAGAAACAAAATAATATCTGGAACGAAACAAACACAGCTTTTTAAAACATGACAAATTGATAAATGTTCTTTCCCGAAACAGGACCTTATTTTCTGCTAATAAGATTTTTTTGCAAGTCATCAAAATGGCGGATCTTAAATTTGAAATTTGTCATCCGCAAAGAATCTGTCTGATCTTCATAAACTCCATGCAAATATTATGCTTTGTGTTGCGGCTGACCTGGCTAATGTATTAAAATTTATGAGTCCGAAATATGGGTCGTTATTTATAGATCTCTTGTTACAAGACCCTTAAAACTGTGCAAGTTTTGTAAAAAAGTTCCTATTTTCGTAAGAATTTTAAAAATATTTTCTTCTTGAGTCATTTTTTCATTTCCATGTTTGATTAGGGACAACTACATACATACATATAATCACGTCTTTTTCCCTAATGGGGTAAGCAGACCGTAATCGACCTAAACAAAGGTCGTTACACCACGTCTGACAAGGATTTGAGATTAATTTAAGATAGATTTGTAGGTACATTGCTGTAGTGATAGGTTGTCAGCCCATCGCCTAAATTGCAATATACTGAAACCCTCGGATCTCTTAGCTGGTTTCGGAAGCAACTGCTGACACATTCTATGTTTTTCGGTCACTCCCAGTCCAGCGTGGAGGAACAAACATACCTAATCATCACTACATAGTATAAGACAAAGTCGCTTTCTCTGTCCCTATATCCCTATGTATGCATAAATCTTTAAATCTACGCAACGGATTTTGATGCGGTCTTTTAATAGATAGAGTGATTCAAGAGCAAGGTTTATATGTATAATACATGCATTATATAGTAGAGAAACACAGATAATTTCCGTGCGAAGCCGGAGTAGTCGCTAGTTAATGATAAATGAATTTAATTATTTTGTAAAAGAAGAATGACTTAAAGTGTTATGCGCACAGCCCGCTTGGGAAATTTCCAATGATTTGTCGTTTTGTGTCACCGCAGAAAGTTTACATGATATATTGTTAATTAAATAATTTATTATACACTAAAACATAAAAAGGATAATAATAATAGTCGTCCCACCGATTTTTGATGATGGCGGCCAACTGCGCAGGACTAGTTTTTAGTGCCCAAGTGTTTGCGCTACACACAGGTGTACATCCTATTCCTTCAATCTCTTACTCTGATGGAACAGATTAACTGCCACGACCAGAGAGAAATAAGGTGCAGGACCGACTATTTACAAGCCCATTAAATAGCATGGATCATCTTATTTTTCGAATAATCAGGTGATCAGCCTGCATTGTCCTAACCACACTAGAAACAACAACACAAAGTCATTGTCCTCCGCCGGGAATCGAACCCGGGACCTCCGCATCGAGAACTCATGACTCAAACCGCCGAGGTATTTAAAACAGAAATAAAATAATAGCTGGGACGAAACAAATACTGTAAAAACCAGCTAAGGGATTCGAGGGTTTCAGTATATTGCAATTTAGGCGATGGGCTGACAAACTGTCACTACAGCAATATACCTAAAAAAATATATTAAATAACCCTCTAAACTTTGTCAGACGTGGCGGATCGACCTTTGTTTAAGTCGTTTACGCTCTGCCTACCCCGTTAGGGATAAAGTCGTGACAATAAGTATGGATGTAAAATGTTTATGTACGAAACAAATTCTTATTGTTAAAATATAATAAATTGAGAAATCTTCATGTACGGAGTGCTTCCGTTAAGTCGAGCAAGCGGGCAATTGCCAAGTCATCAGTTGATTTCATTTGATTTGTTAATATAAATATTACAAAAATAATTTTCAAAATATATAAAACGACACCGGTTGAAGCAAGTTTTGGTAAAAGGTTTAGAAACTTCTTATTTTCCCAAATTTATTACCAATATTTATAACCAACAAGTGACCCACCCCGGCTTCGCACGGAAATGATCAGTGTTTCTCTAATATATTATGTATGTATTATTCATATAAACCTTCCTATTGAATCACTCTATCCATTAAAAGAAACCGCATCAAAATTCGTTGCGTAGTTTTAAAAATTTAAGCATACATAGGGATATAGGGGACAGAGAAAGCGACTTTGTTTTATACTATGTAGTGATTAGTCAAATCCTTCGATGTAAAAAAAACTTCCATTAAATAAAGCTAAACCCATTATTAAAGTATCTACAAAACCTTTTCTACAGCGAAATCGAAAAATGATTGAGGTAATAGAGCAGTGGTTTAAAACATACATACATATAATCCCGTCTTTATTCCTAATGGGGTCGGCAGAGCGTAAAAGACCAAAACAAAGGTTGTTCCGCCACGTCTAACAAAGTTTTGAGGGTTATTGAATATAGATTTGTAGGTATATTGCTGTAGTGACAGGTTATCAGCCCATCGCCTAAATTGCATTATACAGAACCCTCGAATCCCTTAGCTGGTTTTTTCATCATGCTCGGGAGGAAATGCAGCTGGCACATTCTATGTTTTTCTCTCACTCCCAGACCTGCATGAAAGAACATAACTAGAATAAAACAAAGATTAAATTTAAACAAACTTTTTTAATAACACATACACACTCTTACACACACAGAGAGAGACACCTATAAACACTCATTCAAACTCGTTTTTTTTCTGTAAATTTATAAACTTTTAATTCTCACAAATTTTCTATTGTTAAAACTATCAAACTTTCTGTCAACATATAGAAATCGTATTAATAAATGTGGAAGAGTAAAGTGTGAGATTTGCAAGATAAAACCATTGTTTTAGGACAGGACTAGGAAATAGAATTAAATATTGCTAAAAATGAACTTCACATACTTTGTTGTGAGTTGGAAATAACAATATTTGTATTGTATTTGAAATAAGAATTTGTCGCACGCCATCAAAACGGCGGATTATATTTTTTTGTCATCCGCAATGACTGTGTCTGATCTTCATAATTTCCATGCAAATATTATGCTTTGTGAGGCTGGTCTTTTTAATTTATTCAAATTTATGAGTCCGAAATAAGTGTCGTTATTTATAGATCTCTTGTTACAAGACCCTTAAAACTGCCCAAGTTGTGTAAGTAATTTCCCATTTCCGTCAGAATTTTGAAAATATTTTCCTGTTGTGTTTTTTGGCAATGAAAATATTTTTTTATTTCCATTTTTTTATTTTTTGTTTGACTCGAAACAAATACACACATACATATATATAGTCACGAATTTATCTCTATTGGGGTAGGCAGAGTGTAAACGATCTAAACAAAGATCTGACAAAGTTTTGACGGTTATTTAAGATAGATAGAGATAGCGGAGAAGCGGTTTCAGTATATTCGACACTGCGTGTTTTCCATACAAACCGGGCGTACGAAGGCGCAGGCACACCTAGTCAGGTATTAGGCTTGCTAACCTAAGGCTCGTATTTATGAAGCGATATCAAACTTGAGAGCAACATTAAGTATGGATTTGATTGACAGGCCAGTTTGTACTGATATGACATTTCTGATGCGAACTCAATCTCGCTGTCACTCTTGAGAGCTGATTACAAATTCGGCCCTAAGCCTGGTAAGTATGGAAAACGGGCGGTCTTTGTCCAGCAGCACCATGAATAGGTATGGATTATTTATCAGTGATAATTGATTACCTACATAAGTATATATCTTGAATAAAAATACCTATAAATATACAACATACCTACAAATATTTCTTAAATAACCCTCAGAGCTTTGTCAGACGTGGCGGAACCCTTGTTTAAGTCGTTTACGCTCTGCCTACTCCATTAGGGATAAGGGCGTGATATATGTATATATGATGATTACCTGCATAGTAGCAGGTAGGTGCTATAAATAAACGACTTTGTGGTAGAGATCAAAGAAATTTCTTTCTTAGATTTTTTTTTCTACTTTTGTAGATAAAGTTTTATACAAGGTTATCAGTTTCGATCCCTTTTAACAATATCTTCAAAGAGGAAGAGTCCATGAAATGGACTTTTATTGTCATTACATTATTCCTAAAAACTTGAACTATTTTATCCTATTTTTAAAAAGTTAGAGAAATTTAACCCTTATTTTACCCCCTCCCCTTTCCATCTCCGGAGCACGAGGCGTGGACAGGGGTTCCACCCTTATGTCGTGGATATACCACAAATTCGCACGAAGCGGTTCGCTTCCACATTCTTAATGCGAACGGCTAAGGAGTGGAACTCCCTGCCGGCGGATCTGTTTCCGGAACAATATAACCTGGGCCTTTTCAAGGCGAGAGTGAATAGGCACTACATAGGTGAGTATGTTTCAACATAGTCCGCATCGTCACTTTCCACCAGGTGAGATGGCGGACAAATGCTCGCCTATGTATATTAAAAAAAAAAAAAAAAAAAAATGGCTATTCATAATTCATTTATTTCCTGTCACATGGTGTCTTAAGATCTAATATTACAGATAGTATCACATATGACGCCCTGTCGAGGGCACTGCAAATTGAGGACTGTCATTAAATTGAATATTAAAATAAAAAATTAGATTGATATAAATAAATATGTCAAAAAAATATTTATAATAGCCATAATGTAAACAAAAATAAAAAAAATATTTAAACAGTCAAAAAGTCATGAATCAAATAGTCAATATATTAACGCTTTTATCCTAAACGGGGTAGGCAGAGCCTAAACGACCTAAACAAAGGTCGTTCCGCCACGTCTGACAAACTTTTGACGGTTATTTAAGATAGATTTGTAGGTATATTGCTGTAGTGACAGGTTGTCAGCCCATCGACTAAATTGCAATATACTGTAACCCTCGGATCCCTTAGCCAGTTTTTACAGCATGCTCGGGAGAAAATGCACCTGGCACATTCTATGTTTTCCTCTGGCTCCCAGAAGATGTCCACTATCGCGCTTAGTCAACTATTCAATATTTACTGCTATCAGACTTGTTGAGTTTCAATTCCTTCTATCTTATGATTCCAGAGAGGAAAATGAAAACCAGAAATCCATACGAATACGTGGAACAAATAAAATAAATTCTTAACAAGGCACCAAGGTCATCTAAACTCATAAAATCGCTTGTCTTTACTGACTGACTGATTCATCAACATATATATGTCGCAGGGATATGCCAAAATTAGGGACTTGGCCGAATCCCTAAGCGATTTGATCAAATCCCGGCAAATGATCAAATAATTACAACATTTTAACATATCCCTAAACAAATCTAGAGATTTGGCCAAATCCCTAGACAAATCTAGAGATTTGGCCAAATCTCGAATCTGGTTTAGTGAAATGACATAAACTAAGTTTGAGTGTTTAATCAAAATGTTTAATTGGTAAGACAAGTATTTTAATTTGAACATAAATCTCAAAAATCACTTCCTACTAATCGTAGCATTTAAGTACCTACTACTAGCCGGAGAGCTGGCTACGTTAGAGGGCGTACGATTTGAAGAGCAACGAAACTTTGTAGGTAGTAAGCCATTCTATATCCTTATCTTCTGCCAGCTTTTCATTGGTAGGTTTAGGTATGGCAGAGTATTAAAGGTGTTAAAAAATTAAAAGGAATTAAAAATCCAAACAAATGGAGGAGTATTTTTGAGAATAATTTACTTGATACGAGAAAAATATAAAATAAAATATTAGTTGGCGGGAAAGCAGCGGTAGGCGACGTTGAAATTTCAAACTTTGACGGTGCCTACTAAGTTTTGTAGCTCTTCAAAGCGTACGCCCTCTTACGTAGCTAGCTCTTAGGCTATATAAAATCAAATAAATTAATGAATAATGAAAATAGCCTCGATTCTGACACCTCCTTAGCTAATTCTTAGATACTTGAGTCATTTTCTTAAGTAAGCTAGAGAAAAGAGACAGGAAATCTGCAGCTGTCAATCGTCTCCCTGAAGTAATGTTTGATTCCTTATTTACGCATTTTTACACAATAGAACCATTAAATATGCTTTCTAATTTTGCCTTATTTAAGAAATCAATCGTCACTTTAGCAGCAGTGCAGAAGGGGGCGCGGTAAAACTCAAGAACTGACATGAATTTTCGACATTTCACTGAAATCGTATAGGGATTTGATCAATTCACTAGATTTAGTCTAGGGATTTGGCCAAATCTCTAGATTTGTTTAGGGATATGTTAAAATGTTGTAATTATTTGATCATTTGCCGGGATTTGATCAAATCGCTTAGGGATTCGGCCAAGTCCCTAATTTTGGCATATCCCTGCGACATATACATACATATAATCACGCCTTTATCCCTAATGGGGTAGGCAGAGCGTAATCGACCTAAACAAAGGTCGTTCCGCCACGTCTGACAAAGTTTTGAGAGTTATTTAAGATAGATTTGTAAGTATATTGATGTAGTGACAGGTTGTCAGCCCATCGCCTAAATTACAATATACTGAAACCCTCGGATCCCTTAGCTGTTTTTTACAGCATGCCCGGGAGGAAATGCAGCTGGCACATTCTATGTTTTTCTCTCGCTCCCAGGCCTGCATGGAAGAAACTTAGATTCATCAACGCAGAGCCTAAACTACTAAAACTAGCAACCTCATATAAAAAAAATGGCTTCTTTTTACGGCGAGAAAAAAAAATCACGTGGGAAAACTCTATTAACTGCGGGCGAAACCGCAGGGCGGAAAGCTAGTGTTAAATAAGAAAGTCAAGGAAAAGTTAAACTTTTAATATTACCATGAAAAATACCTATATTGCCCAAAGTTAAAAGAACTGTTTAGTCAAATGAAAAATCAATTTCCAAAGTTATTATTGGTCAAAATCGAAATGCAATCGAGTGAAAAGTTGATTTAACTGAAAGATAAAAACAAAATGAGACTACGAACAAAGGCTCATGAACAAATTATCTTATCTTTTATCTATCTTATCTTCCATGCTGGACTGGGAGCAAGAGAAAGGCGTAGAGTGTGCTAGCTACCTTTCCTCCCGGCAATGTTGTAAAAGCAAGCTAGGGGATCCGAAGGTTTCTGTATATTTCGGTTTTGGAGATTGGCTGACAACCTATCACTACAGCAATATACCTACAATTATACGTCGAACAAAACTAAAAACTAAGAGGCTTTTTCAACACAAAACATTTTCGCACGTGCCTAAATACCATATTCCGAATGCACACATACATACATATAATAACGCCTTTATCCCTTATGGGGTAAGCAGAGCGTAAACGACCTAAACAAAGGTCGTTCCGCCACGTCTCACAAAGTTTTGAGGGTTATTTAAGATAGATTTTTTAGGTATATTGATGTAGTGACAGGTTGTCAGCCCATCGCCTAAATTACAATATACTGAAACCCTCGGATCCCTTAGCTGGTTTGTACAGCTTGCCCGAGAGGAAAAGCAGCTGGCAAATTCTATGTTTTTCTCTCGCTCCCAGGCCAGCATCGTCTATTCATATGATTTTTATTATATTTTAAATGTCCAACCAAACTATAATATTAAGACGCTTTTTCAAAACGAACATTCTCGCACGTGCCTAAATATATTCCGATTTAATAATAAAAAAGAATGAACCTGTTTTTATTTTTCTGAACAAGTGAATACCGACGTATTAATTTACCAATGATATTTCGAGTAGATTTCTGTATATTGCAATTTAGGCGACGGGCTGACAACCTGTCACTACAGCAATATACCTACAAATCTATCTTAAACAATCCTCAATACTTTGTCAGACGTGGGGGAACGACCTTTGCTTAGGTCGTGTACGCTCTGCCTACCCCATTAGGGATAAAGGCGTGATTATATGTATGTATGTATGTATTTCGAGTAGAGCTGCCAAAACGTCCATCACCTATCGATATTTTAATACCATTATTTGTCATTTTGTTTTTGGACAATATGCTTTTTGAACTGAAAATTTACTTTTACCCAACAAAGGGTATTTCAAATATTGTATAAAGATATTTTTTTTTTAGTTTGCGATATACCAGGTGTAAGGGACAGCGTCCCGTAAACTGATTGGGGTTGCTAAGTCTACGACACTGAACAACTTCCACCAGGAATTTTTTTCAGGAGGAGAGAAAAAGAAGGCTTTTCCACACAAAATGTTCACCGCGATTAGACAATTTGTATAGAAATTCGTTTTTTTTCACTTCCAGAAAAATAATCCAGCTGATAGTTGTTTAGTGTTGTTGACAACCCCTATCAGTTTCCGGGACGCTGTCCCTTACACCAGGTAATTCCTTATGAGAGGCAAACGCTCATTTTTTTTTTGTGGAATTATGAGTAGTTCGGTTTCGTTGACTGAGCAATCTCAGTAGGGTAGGCAAATTCTGTAGGTACGCCGTTCTTTACATCTTGTATTTATATAAGAAAAGCACTATCTAAGCTTCGGCAATAATGACACTTATTGTCCCAGTCTTTAGCTTAGACTGCCAAGACTCTCTAGCAATTGCTTATTTCCCAGCCTCGCCAACAATATCCTATTAAGACAGAGACAATGTTTCGCTTTTATAATCAACATGCACTTGACATCTATTAAGATGAGCTTATCTTACTTGAAGCCTATTTAATAACTACGTTGAAAACGTTTGTCTAAGTGCTTGCGTCTTCTTCTTGTGGGTTTCCATACAATGAACCCTGGTGTCAGAGTTTTTAAATCGCCTAATAAATAGCACATCTAATAGGCCTCTGACATGGTTTTTGTGTAACGACCATTATCAAAGACATCGACCAGGACCGACGAATTAAGGTGTCCTCCGGAGCATGGAATCCTTTTACTGTCCGGGCGATCAGGTGATTCAACCTGCAGTGTCCTACCAAACTAAGGAAAAGCCTACAAAGTGATAATTAACAAAAATCAACTTTGTGTCCTCCCCCCTGGAAACCGAACCCAGGACCTCCGGATCGTGAGCCCATGGCTCAGACCACTAGACCACGGAGGCAGTTTGAAGACGTCTGTCTAAATGCTTGTGTCATTTTGCGTAAAAGGTATTTTACGTGACCGGTACCCGTGGTCGTGATGTAATTCAGAGATAGTACATTTCGCCGAACGTGACTCCGTGATCCGTTTGCAAATACCCTCAAAGTTAGAATGCACTAGGACGTGCTAGGACGTAGCTGCAGCGGAGAGACGCGGCGCTTCACGGCGCGGCAATGTCAGTTCATACATTTTGCCAGATTTTTTTGCGAAGTGTCGCGCGGCTGCAGTGCCCTGCCGTGCTGCTCCGCTGCAGCTACGTCATAGTGCGGTCTGACCTAAAGAATTTTACAGAGCATATTACCTATATACTCTGTAAAATTAAGGATGGTAGCTGAGATACATGCCATTCAAAAGGACAACAAAAAAGAAAAAAACACATTCAAATTGTACCTATCACGGCTACATTCGTACTGGTTTTCGGATCTAAAGGTTAGACCGCACTATGACGTAGCTGCAGCGGAGCAGAGCGAAGCTGTGCGGCACGGCACTGCAGCAGCGCGTCACTACAAAATCTGTCAAAATGTATGAACCTGACATTGCCACGTCGTGAAGCGTCGTGAAGCGTCGCGCCGCTCCGCTGCAGCTCCAGTGCTGCTTCAATGCGGCACTGAGAGTTACACACATTTTCATACAAAGAATATTTTTTCGCGCGGTGTCGCGCCGCGTTCTTTTGCGGCCTAACCATTAAGATTACGGCTTAGTTTAGAGTAACATTTGTTAAAAATATAATTAAAAACATTCCGCCGTTTTTTTAAATTAATTGCAGCTAAAATCTAGGAACAGCTTTATAATAATTATTTTTTACATACATTAACTAAAAATATATTGCGAGAAAATTTTGATATATTAAATTATTAGAGTTAAATAGAAACAATGTATACTTGCTTTTGTCGGCACTTGGTGAATCTCCATAGGAATTTATAATACATACATACATAACGTCACGCTTCTTTCCCGGAGGGGTAGGCAGAGATTTTATGATATGTATGATATGTATAAAATCCCTGATGATGCTATAAGTTAGCGAAACCAGTAGGATTAAATTATTTTAAGTGAAACAAGTACAAGTGTTTTTAATAACAACATTTTAAATAGAAACACCGAAATCTATCAAATTGAAAAAAATTATAAGTGCCCACGAATTCTCAATGTTTTTATTTGTACAGCGCTTAAACTTATTTACTTTTACTTGCTGTATTTTGAGATAAAACTACAAACATTTTCTTTATTTTTGCCAGCACTTTAAGTAATTTTTTTTACGAAACTGAAATTGACACGTTTCAATTTATAAAAACAAAATTAATTCCTGGGATATTAAAACTTCTTATGAAGCATTTATTTAATAAACCAACAAGAAATTATTATAAGCCAGAAAGCGGTGGTAGGCTAAGCAAGGGGCCACCTCGCCTGCGACCGCCCTCTCACCGGAGTCCGGCGCCAAACAGCTTGCTGTGTTCAGTAAGTGCGTGAGAGAGCTCGCTCTGTCGTTGATTCTGCCACGGTCATCCCTGACCTTGTGTCTAGAGTCAAGATTATTTTACTAGAATTGCAATATCCCGCTTACCGCTACGCATTTTTCATTGACCCAAAGGTTGCCTGGAAGAAATTACTACCTTAGCAATAAGGCCGCCTATGTTGTACTGGTTTTTTGTTGTTATCTGTTGTGTTGTATGATTTGTATTCTTACGTGCAATAAAGTATTTTTATGTTATGTTAAGAGCCAACGTAACTTTCGATGTCTAGCAAATACGCTCTGCTTACCCCATTTGGAATAAAGGCGTGATAATATAAGGGTTCCGACAGTTTCAGTATATTGTAATTTAGGCGATGGGCTGACAACCCGTCACTACAACAATATACCTAATAAAGCAAATCTATCTTAAATAACCCTCAAAACATTGTCAGACGTGGCGAAACAACCTTTGTTAAGGTAGTTTACGCTCTGCCTACCCCATTAGGGATAAAGGAAAGATTAGGGAAGGTATATTACTGTAGTAACAAGTTGTTAGCGTATCGCCTAAATTGCAATATACTGCAACCCTCGGGTCTCTTAGCTGGTTTTTACAGCATGCCCGGGAGGAAATGCAGCTGGCACATTTTATATTATTCTCTCGCTCCCATTCCAGCATGGAAGATTAATATACCACCCCTCTCAAAACTCCCATTTCCCAGTATTTTATTGCACGGCGTTTCAGATATTTCTCCCGTGCGACTCATCTCCATTAAAAACTTTAACAAAGTTCATTGTGAGGCAGAAAGTAACACGGACAGGTTGATGTTGGCAATGTTTTTTATGTCATACTCGTACATACATACATATAATCACGCCTTTATCCCTAATGGGTAAGGCAGAGCGTAAACGACCCAAACAAAGGCCATCTCGCCACGTCTAACAAAGTTTTGAGGGTTATTCAAGATGGATTTGCAGGTATATTGCTGTAGTGACAGGTTGTCAGCCCATCGCCTAAATTACAATATATTGAAACCCTCGGGTCCCTTAGGTGGTTTTTACAGCATGTTTTTCTCTCGCTCCCAGTCCAGCATGGAATGAAAATACTCGTACCTAGCTTAATATTTATAAAGATAACATTTAACATGACAGAAAGAAAATAATAAATTCGTTTCTGGCAGGACTCGAACCTGCGTCTCTGGAATGCCGGTCCATCACTCTACCAACTGAGCTACAGAAACGGTACAGGGAGTGACGAATTTATCATAGTATTTCTTATGTATACGTCATAGCCTATTATATGAAATTAAATAGCATTGTGAGTGCTAAACTTCTCAAATGCTTATAAAGATAAAATTTCCTATATCCATATATTCACGCCTTTATCCCTGATGAGGCAGGCAGAGCGTAAACAACCTAAACAAAGATCGTTCCGCCACGTCTGACATAGTTTTGAGGGTTATTTAAGATAGATTTGTAGTTATATTGCTGTAGTGACAGGTTGTCAGCCTATCGCCTAAATTGCAATATACAGAAATTCTCGAATTCCTTAGCTGGTATTTACATCATGCCCGGGAGGAAATGCAGCTGGCACATTCTATGTTTTCTCTCGCTCCCAGTCCATCCTGGAAGAAGTATTAAACGTCAGGTTTGTAAATTAATTATCTACGAGATCCATTTTTTTTCTATGCTGGACTGGAAGCGAAAGAAAAACATAGAATGTCCTAGCCGCATTTTCTCCCAGGCATGCTGTAAAAATCAGCTAAGGGATTGGAGGGTTTCTGTATATTGCAATTTAGGCGATGAGCGGACAACCTGTCACTACAGCAATATACCTACAAATCTTTATATTCTTTATTGTATTAAAAAATTACACAACAGTTGAATTTAAAACCAGGACACAACAGGCGAGCTTATCTCTATAAGAGATCTCTTTCAGCCAACCTAGTGGGGATGAAAGAAGGGAAAAACACGGGAATAGATACAATAAGTAAAATCTTCTTATCGTATCGATCGTAATGGCTTAGATTAATTTCGACCAGTACTTTGCCAAACGCACTGCGACATCAGTGGCGTTGTACAGGTCTTCTTGGGTGCAAGATGAAGGGCACGCGGGGCAAGACAATAGATGTGCCATTGTTTGGGGGGAGGCACCACATTTGCACTGGTTGTTCGTGCTGTATCCCCATCGGCACAAATTGTCCCTACAGCAACCGACTTGGGTGCGGAGTCTGTTCAGGGACTTCCAAGTCATCCACGGGAGCTTATGCCCTGGGGGAAGGACCTCCTTTAGGGGGTATGGAGAAGCTGAAGGATATCTCTTTTTCCAAAGCTTACACCGGGCTTCTGGAGCGCTGCAAATGATTGGGGCAGCGTGTTTTACGAAACTACGCCGGCTTTTAAGTCTTTGGGGTCCCTGGGTGTGATGATGAAGTGGATGCCTCGTGTCATTTGCTTTCTTATTACACTCAACTGAGCTTGCAATCTCTCTACGGATATCAGGTGGAGCAATGCCTACCAGTGGATACAGCATTTCTACTGGAGTAGGTTTAAGACAGCCCGAAATGATTCGACACGTGTCATTTAAAGCTGTATCCACTAACTTTACATGTGCTGAAAAACCAGCCGAAAAACACAAAGCCATTCCCGTCGTCCGCAGAACTTCCGGCGAAGCTCCCCATTTGGTTGAGGCAAGTCGACGCAGCAGGTTATTGCGTGTGTTGACTTTTTGCTGGGTGTTCTTGCAGTGCGTTTTGTACGTTAGTGCTCTATCTAAGGTGATGCCAAGATATTTAGGCTGCGCATTGTGAGTAATAGGCACTCCACGCCATGATATGCTAAGTCCATGGTTCGCCTCACGGTTTCTCAGGTGGTACGCACAGGATTGGGTTTTAGAAGGGTTTGGCTTCAGGGCGTTGCTGTCATAGTAGCTACTTAAGGTGTCGAGGGCTGCTGACAAACTGGACTCAACCTCTTTAAATGATGATGCCTGTGATGTCAATGCTAGGTCATCAGAGTACAAGAAACGTTCCGTGTTAGGTGTAGACGGCTGGTCGTTGGTGTACACATTAAAAAGCAGTGGTGCCAGAACACTACCCTGGGGCAAACCGTTTTTCTGTGACCTCCATCGGCTTTTTTCCGTGTTAAGGTAAACTTGGAAACAGCGATTATGAAGCATCTCACGAAGGAATTTCGTAAAGTTATGATCGCCTGTTTTTTCAGTTACCTTACTTAGAAGTATTCTAAGATTCACCGTGTCATACGCTGCTGATAAATTTACATATACTGCGCCGGTCACTAGGCCTAGTTCAAACCCATCCTCTATATGTTGCGAGAGTTTTAGCGTTTGGCTACAGCAGGACTTGCCTGGTCTGAAGCCAGCCTGTTCTGGGATGAGCTTGGGGTCCACAACATTTATTAGGCGGTTTAGCAGCATTCTCTCTAGGAGTTTGTACGTATGACACAGGAGGGAGATCGGGCGATAGCTTTTGGGGTTACTGCTTGCTTTCCCTGGTTTGAGGAGAGCTATCACTTTTGATTTCCTCCAAAGTCGGGGTATCCTGGTTGATAAGTAAAATTAAAATATCTGATTAATTATAGTTATACTAAGACAAATATAACAATAATAGAAAAAACGAATACATTACAAAATAATATATAAGGTATATACGTATATTATGACAGATAAATAAATAAATAATGATAAATCTATCCTAAATAAGCCTCAAAACTTTATCAGACGTGGCGGAAAGACCTTTGTTTGGATTGTATACGCTCTGCCTATCCCATTAGAAAAAAAAACGTGATTATATGGTATGTATGTAGATCAAAATCGACAATTTGTTGTTTCTGAAATCTTCGTAGCGAGTGGATTCTCGAGTCAAAGGACCCGATGAACTCTGGTGTCAGAGTTTTCAAACCGCCAAGTAGCACAGTAATTATGTCTCTGACGTGGTTTAAGTTACGACCACTATCAAAGACTGAGACCAGGATCGACGGCTTAACGTGCCCTCCGAAGCACGTAATTGTATTTCGTTTTCAGACTATCAGGTGATTAGCCTGCAATGTCCTAACAAAACTGGGGAAAACTTTACAAAGTAATAAATTGACAAATATCAATTTTTCTGTTCCCCCTGGGAATCGAAGCCAGGACCACCGGATCGGAACCCCATGGCTCTGACTACTAGACCACGGAGGCAGTTTCTGAAAATAGCCCTCATTAACATTATCATGATTTTTTATATGCCATTGACGTGACATAGCTCTACATCGAAACTTTTTTATAGATTTATACATGCATGCATACATAATAATCACGACTTTATCCCTAATGGGGTAGGCAGAGCGTAAACGACCCAAACAAAAGCCGTCTCGCCACGTCTAACAAAGTTTTGAGGGTTATTCAAGATAGATTTGCTGGTATATTGCTATAGTTACAGGTTGTCAGCCCATCGCCTAAATTACTATACATACTGAAACCCTCGGATCCCTCAGTTGTTTTTTACATCATGCCCGGGAGAAAATGCAGCTGGCTAATTCTTTATTTTTCTCTTGCTCCCCGGCCAGCATAGATAAAATGTAGATAAATTTATAAAAAGTGTTAATTAAAATAATACACATAAACTAATAAATTTTGGGTATTCAAAATAATTTGAAAATACTTTAATAAGTAAAAGTAGTTTTATTAAATACTGTCAAATTTATCACTTCTTATATAGATCGTTAGACCATCTCCTATGTCTTGCATAAAATAATTAGTTTTACATACATACATAAATCACGCCTTTATCCTTAATGGGGTAGGCAGAGCGTCAACGATCTAGAAGGTCGTTCCGCAACGTCTGAGAAGTCTCACAGGTTATTTCAGATATTGCTGTAGTGAGGTTGTCAACCTATCGCCTGTGCTATCGCTTAAACTAAATTACAATACCTACACCACAGGGCAGGCACTCCATACAAGCCACCGATTTTCGTACTACATGCGCAAAAACGTGTTTGTACAGGTTTGAAGTGGGTTTGTGTGCGTGCTGCCGCCTAGTCGAAACAGCTCGCGTACCCGTCGGCGCGGGGGAGACGAGGTGAGGTAACATTTCAGATCGGGGGTGGGAGTGCCTCTTCTTTAACGTTAGCTAATATAATATTTTATTTGCCTATACTATGTAGTACTATTATATATTCTGCGCCTATACTGAAACCTTAGTATCCCTTACCTGGTTCTTACAGGAGGCGATGCAGCTGACATATTCTATATTTTTCTGTAAGT
This sequence comes from Scrobipalpa costella, assembly GCA_949820665.1. Taxonomy (NCBI): domain Eukaryota; kingdom Metazoa; phylum Arthropoda; class Insecta; order Lepidoptera; family Gelechiidae; genus Scrobipalpa; species Scrobipalpa costella. The sequence goes on from OX463311.1 coordinate 1,109,150, forward strand.
TCCAGTCTGGCATTGAAGAATAAATGTTTCTGTTGTTTTTTTATTTTATTTCCTCTCTTTGTATTTGTAATGCCATGTAAATTTAACAGACGTTTGAAAACTACATTAAGTCGAAAATTAATATTATTTCATCCTTTGTGTTCGGAATTGGTTGTCACAAATTTACCTTTTCGTATTGCTAAATAACTGACTATTCTATTCTTTGATGTCGACTTGGCGAATTTACATGAATTTAACTTTGCCACAAAGGTTAGTTTAGTTTATAAAAGATATACTAGGCACACAATTTATACCGGTTATAAGGGACGGCGTCCCGCTAACTGATAGGGGTTACAGTCAACGACGCTGAACAACTATCAGCAGTTTTTTAGGAAATTAAGTTGTAAATTGGCTTTTCCATACAAATTGCCTGATCATTGTAAACATTTTGTATGGAAAAGCCAAACTTTTCTTTCACTTCTTTAGGGGTAAAATGCGGAAAGTACATACCTAAATACATACACACTGACATAAACTTACGCCGTTATCCCTTATGGAGTAGGCAGAGTGTGAACGGACTAAACAAAGGTCATTCCGCCACGTCTGACAAAGTTTTGAGGGATATTTAGGATAGATTTGTAGTTATATTGCTGAAGTGACAGGTTGTCAGCCCATCGCCTAAATTGCAATATACTAAAACCCTCGGATCCCTTAGCTGGTTTTTACAGCATGCCCGGAAGGAAATTCATCTGGCACTTTCTATGTTTTTCCCTCGCTCCCAGTCCAGCATGTCAGAGGCCTGATAGTTGTGGTACTAGGCGGTTTAAAACTCTGATACCAGGGTTCATCGGGTCGATAGACTCGATACCCACTCGAAAGAAGAAGAAGTCCAGCATGGAAGAAACTGTGGAAACTGCACATATACATCTAATATAGAGGGACAATCAGAGTTACATACATACATAAAATCACGCCTTTATCCCTTACGGGGTAGGCAGAGCGATAAACGCCTCGTAAAAGGCGCTTTCGCCACGTCTGACAAAAATTGAGGGCAATTTTAGATTGAAAAGTGTATTGCTATAGTGACAGGTTGTAAGCCCATCGCCTAAATTACAATACACTGTAACCCTCAAGTCCCTTTTTTTTTTTTTTTTCAATCAGAGTTGAACTAATATAAGTCTACATATGTCATTCTTCTTCTGTCGAGTGGGTATCGAGTCGATCCACCCGATGAACCCTGGTGTCAAAGTTTTTAAACCACCTAATAGCATAGACAATAGGCCTCTGACATGGTTTGTCAAAGTCAGCGACTGGGACCGACGGCTTAACGTGCCCTCCGCAGCCCGGAATCTTTTTTTTCTTTCCGGCAATCAGGTGATTCAGCCTGCATTTTCATAACCGAACTGGGGTAAATCTCACAAAATGTTACATCAACAAATATCCACTGTGATCCGCTCCTGGGTATCGAACACAGGACCTCCGGATCGTAAGCCCATAGCTCTACCTACTAGACCACGGAACTGTCATTTATTGTATCATATTAGAATTTGAAGGATGGCAATATTTAGTTGAGGTTTAGTTAAGTCGTCTTCTTACCGAATTGACCCCAATATTAAACTAAAAGTAGGTTAGGAATCGATTATTAGCATTTGCCAATTAGAATATGTACATCATATCAAATACCAATCCAATAACTATTTGGTTTCTAATATTTGCAAGTTTGAAACTTTAATTGATATTAATATCAAATTATTAATTCAGGGCTATTTGGAATTCACTTTCCTATTAAAAAGGTAAATTAGGGATATATTATTAGGGATTAGGGATAATTCGCTTCCACGCTGGACTGGGAACGAGAGAAAAACATATAATGTGCCAGCTGCATTTCCTCCCGGGCATGCTGTAAAAACCAGATAAGGGATCTGAGGGTTTCAGTATATTGCAATTTAGGCGATGGACTGACAACCTGTCACTACAGCAATATACGTACAAATCCATCTTGAATAACCCTCAAAACTTTGTCAGACGTGGCGGAATGACCTTAGTTTAGGTCGTTTGCGCTCTGCCTACCCCATTAGGGATAAAGGCGTGATTCTATGTATGTATGTATGTATGAGTAATAGGACTTATTAATACCAGATCTCAAAGGATTACTTGATTTCAGTTGCGTGGGTTCAAATTCATACTTACATAAATAAAATCATGCCTATATCCTTAAATTGGCAGGCAGAACGTTAACCGTCTATTACCTAAAAGTTGTTTCTTACTTCATATTTCGTTTTCGCCACGTATCACGAGGACAATCACGATCACGATATCACGAGGAGTATAACTGCCTCCGTGGTCTAGTGGTTAGAGCCATGGGCTTACGATCCGGAGGTCCTGGGTTCGATTCCCAGGGGGGAAACACAAAGTTGATATTTGTCAATTTACCACTTTCAGAGGTTTTTCTCAGTTGGGTTAGGACATTGCAGGGTGAATCACCTGATTGTCCGAAAAGAAAAAGATTCCATGCTTCGGAGGGCACGTTCAGCCGTCGGTCCCGGTCGCTGTCTTTGATAGTGGTCGTTACTCAAACCATGTCAGAGGCCTATTAGCTATGCTACTAGGCGGTTTGAAAACTGTGACACCAGGGCTCATCGGGTCGATTGACTCGATACCCACACGATAGAAGAAGAAGAAGACGAGGACAATTTCAAACTGAAAAGATTGTCAGCACACTGACATCTTCAAATCCCTTTGCTGACTTCTACAGCATGCCCGAGAATAGCTCACCGATCCAGCATCGCAAAATTATGCTTTTTTTTCAAAAAAAAGGGTAAAGGTAGACCAATTATAAGGAAACATAAAGCGCAACTACAAACCCTTTGCTTCTGTGTTGTTATCGTGCCCCAGGCGAAACCCAGGACATGTCTGCTGGTGTTTCTGTGTGTGTGTGGGTGTTGGATATTTGGATCTCTCCGCATAGGGCAATGACCCGGTAAATATTTTATTATCTTTGGATATTATCACGTGCTAAAACATTAAGTTTAGTTCTGTCACTTATACAATAAATAATTGCGCCTTATATCTTGTAAAAATAAATATTGATTGCACCCGTATGCAATAATCTACCTACTATGTTTGTACATAGTTGGCACATATTAGGCATGATATGATAGGCATAGAAAATGACTGTTTTTTTACACTTTGGATCAAAATGGGGTCGGCAGAGCATAAACGACCTAAGAAAAGGTCGTTTCGCCACGTCTGACAAAATGTTGAGGTTTATTTAAGATATATTTGTAGGTATATTTCTGTAGTGACAGGTTGTCAGCCTATCGCCTAAATTGCAATATACTGAATCCCTCGGATCCTTTAGCTGGTTCTTACAGCATGCCCGGGAAGAATTGCAGTTTTTCTCTCCTAGTCCAGCAAGGAAGAAATACATATAAAAATACTAGTCATATAACTGCTTCCGCGGTTGTCTAGCGGTTTGAGCCATGGACTCTCGACCCGGAGGTCCCGGTCGTTTCCCGTGGGGGACCTTGTGTTGTTGTTTCTAATTTGGTTAGGACATTGCAGGCAGATTCATGCTGTCGGATGGGCATGTAAATAATCGATCCTGCGCCTGATTTCTCTCTGGTCGTTTCAATCAATCTTTTCTATCAGAATAAGAAATTTAAGGATTAGTGCACCTGTGTGTAGCACAATTACTTGGGTACTAAAAAGTAGTCCTGCGCAATTTGAAGATCCCTGGAAAATAAGCCGCCATCACCGTAAATCGGTGGGAGGACTATTATCTATCTATACATATAATAAATCTCTAGAAGGGTCGTGTCTGTACATTGAATATTATTACAAAAAATAATTGCAGCAGACATTATTAATGATATAAAGCCCAAAACTTTTTTTTAAATTTTTGTCTGTCTGTCTGGAAAATTAAAATGAAAATGAGAATGAAAATGAGACTGAAAATGAGAATGAAAATGAGAATGAGAATGAAAATGAAATGTGTATTACCCGGGTTGCAACTTAGGATACCTAAAATCCCGCTACCTTCCTTAGGGGGTAGTCAGGAAATTGAAATTTGGCTGTTTCGTAACCGATTTTTATGGAACTTTTTTTATTCGACTGAACATTATTTAAAATCAAAGCAACGATACAAATATTCACGCCTCATGACTGAGGAGGTAGAAAGGAAATTGAACGTAGATCGTTTTTAACCGATCTTAAAGGGACTTTTTATTTCAGAGAGTTTTTATGTGAGAGAGTTTGTGAATTACTTGGTGTCCAGCCTAGGATATAAATAATCACGCAAACCATTCTAATATTGTGTAAGTACCTCAGTTTGTATGGAAAACACGCAGTGTCGAACTTACTGAAAACTCTCCGTGCGTAGGAGCGAGATCTGCTAGCTCGCGCGCGGAACATGTTTTCTATACAAAAACAAAGATCAGACAATGCGAAACACGCTTCCGCGCGCGGGTTAGCAGATCCCGCTCCTACGCGCGGAGAAGCGTTTTTTAGTATGTTCAACACTGCGTGTTTTCCATACAAACCGGGCGTACGAAGTTTCGGGCACAGCTAGTTTTAATGATACAAAATAGAATATTCTCTCAAACACGATATTAACTTGTGAAAGTATTAAACGTTTGAAGTATATTATTATTCTCTCATAACTTCAACTTGATAACAAGATTTTCATGAGAATATTAACTCATCTTTACTCTTAAATGAGAGAAGTTTTTCATTATTATGAGTTTTCATTTTCGTAACTTACATACATACATACACATAATCACGCCTTAAATCTATTTTTAGTAATTTGCATTACCTACCCTTCTTCTAGCTTTACCTGCGACATGCCTATTGAATTTTCCCCTGGGAATAAAAGGTACATACGTACATACATGAGATCATCATCATCATCATCATGAGATAGGCAGAGTGTAAACGACCGTAACCCTCGGGTCTCTTAGCTAGTTTTTACAGCATGCCCGGGAGGAAATGCAGCTTGCACATTCTATGGTTTTCTCCCGCTCCCAGTCCAGCATGGAAGGAAATGTATGTATGTAGTTTCCGCATATTACGTTAGTAATAAAAAAAATTACTGAAAGGCAACTTATGTCCAATTTTATTTTATTTCGCTGCTACTTCTCTATTTTCACTATAGATGATTCTCTATACGAAATAAGATTCCGTGCTTCTGAGGACACGTTAAGCAATCAGTTTTGGTTGCTGTCTTTGATTGTGGTTGACAAAGCAAATCATGCCAGAGTTTTATAAACTGTGAGGGGTTAAAAAACCCAGACACCAGTTTTATCAAGTCATAAGTCGACTTGAAAACTCACTTAATCAAATCAAAAAACACAGACCCCAGTTTTATCAAGTCATAAGTCGACTTAAAAACTCACTTTATCAAATCAAAAAACTCAGATTCCAGTTTTATCAAGTCATAAGTCGACTTGAAAACTCACTTAATCAAATAAAAAAACTCAAACCCCATTTTTATCAAGTCATAAGTCGACTTGAAAACTCACTTAATCAAATCAAAAAACACAGACACCAGTATTATCAAGTCGTAAGTCGACTTGAAAACTCACTTAATCAAATAAAAAAACACAGACACCAGTATCATCAAGTCGTAAGTCGACTTCAAAACCCATTCAATCAAATCAAAAAACTCAGATACCAGTTTTATCAAGTCGTTAATCGACTGGAAAACCCACTCAATCAAATCAAAAAACTCGGATACCAATTTTATAAAGTCGTAGGTCGACTTGCAAACCCACTCAATCAAATCAAAAAACTCAGACACCAGTTTTATCAAGTTGTAAGTCAACTTAAAAATCCACTCAGTCAAATCGAAATGAATTTTGGGTACCGGTTTTTAACTTTTTAAAGGCAAGAAAATTTCTCATTCATAAAACTCGCTTACCATGATACGTAGTGTTAACCAAACCAGTATATCCTGAATGAAACACTAGCAATTTGGCTCCAGTTTCACTGTTGGCCTCGCAATACGGTCTGGAACTATGTATCTAGATATCTAGATCCACGACGTAGACTTATGATAGTCATAGGGTAGCTAAAGAATAAAGGTTGTAAGGGACAGTTTCACGAAAACTAATAGTCAATTAAATTAAACAATACAAATAGTATAGGTTTCATATATTGGGTCAATTCTATATTTGCCGGCTAAAACTAAAATTAAAATCTGTTTGTCACTTTCGGACTCAAAACATTGGAAAACGACAGGAGATCTATTCTCTCCGGTTTTTGATGTATTGTCGGTGGTTTTATGCATTATCTGTAATTTTTATCCGCCGTCATATGATTTCTTCCATGCTGGACTGGGAGCGAGAGAAAAACATACAATGTGCCAGCTGCATTTCCTCCCGGACATGCTGTAAAAACCAGCTAAGGGATCTGAGGGTTTCAGTATATTGCAATTTAGGCGATGGACTGACAACCTACACACTCACTCAATTACAGCAATATACGTACAAATCCATCTTGAGTAACCCTCAAAACTTTGTCAGACGTGGCGGCACGACCTTTGTTTAGGTAGTTTACGCTCTGCCTACCCCATTAGGGATAAAGGCGTGATTATATGTATGTATGTATGTATGTCATATGATATGGCAAATAATATTGACAGAAATACTGGGGAAACGTGCAAAAGCGCGTCAATATTTTGTGTTAAACCATAGAGTATAAATCGTATGAATTTTCAATTTTATTATTGGAAGTGACGGATAGAATTTTAGTTCTGTTTTAGCAGGTGGTATTAAGAATCAAACCCAATGTATCATTCTTGTCAATCATCATCTCCCTAGGCATATCCCGTATCTCTCGGGGTCGGCTAGGCTGATTGAACTGGTTTTTACACAGAGCAACTGCTATCTGACCTCCGCAACCCAGAAAGGTAACCAGACCCAATCCTAGATTAGGTCAGAGTTTTCAAGCCGCCAATGCTTAGCACTGGTCTCTGATATGGCTTAACGACTAATATCTACGGTATTAAACGATGTAAACCGGGACCAACAGCTTAACGTGCCTTCCGAAGCATGGAAAAAGCGCCGAATAAACGTACATAAAAAAATCGAAACCGAAAAACACATTGGTACGTGGTGGGATTCGAACCACGACCTCCCGCTCAGGAGGCAGTGGCCCTATCTTGCTCTTTATTTAACAAGAATGTATCATTCTTGTCCATAAGATAATAAAATCTAATATTTTAATTACTACAGATTCCTTAACATGACGACGCACTGTAATCAAATTACAATCATTAATTAAATTACCAAGACGACGAAATTCTAGATGGCGGGAAATTATAACTTGTTTTAATTTTTGGAGGTATTTATCCAAAACAACTAATTTAAAAAGTTTATAAACCCCGACTGCGTAGAATACAAAGTGAGCTTTAAAACTTTAAATCGTTATAGATCTTAAACGATTGTTTAAAATGAATAATGATGTAAGAAAGCCCTGATTGATTTTCAAATATCTATTCAATGATACTCTGCATAGTCCGTAAATTTTTATTCTTTCCATTTCCAAAAATTGGCGTCTTATTGTAGCCATAATGTTTTTTTGACAAAATCATGTCTTCAGTGAGACTCGCATGATTAAAATGTTCATTATGTATTTAATTACTATTTATTTAATTAATATTTGTTGACATGTTTATTTTAATTTAAATGTAATTTAGTTGATTTGATTGGGTATGACTGATGTTATGGCATGGTTTAATGTAATTTGTATTTGTAGTAATTTGTTTTTTTTTGTTATTTGAATTTTTATATGGGCCCCGTAGAAGTCTATTTTTTTTTATTTTTTTTTATTAAGATTAATCAAAATATTAAAATTTAAAAAGGACAGGCAATTTATACTTTTTGTTTTAACACTTCGTCCGATAGATTTTGACGCGCTTTTACACGTTTCCCAAGTACTTCTGGCAATTTTATCCGCCATATCATATGACAGCGGATAAATATAACAGATAACGCAAAAAAACACGCACCATAAATCAAAAACTGGAGAGAATGCACCTTTTCCAACGGTTTTAGTCTGAAAGTGACAAATTGATTTAAATTTTAGTTTTAGCCGACAAATCTAGAATCGAGCCCATTATACATACATGCATATAATCACGCCTTTATCCCTAATTGGGTAGGCAGAGCGTCAAAGACCTAAATTAAGGTCGTTCCGCCACGTCTGACAAAGTTTTGAGGGTTGTTTAAGATAGATTTGTAAGTATATTGCTGTAGTGACAGGTTATCAGCCTGTCGCCTAAATCGCAATATACAGAAACCCTCGGAGCCCTTAGCTGGTTTTAACAGCATGCCCGGGAGGAAATGCAGCTGGCACATTCTATGTTTTTCTCTCGCTCCCAGTCCAGCATGAAAGCAGGAGCCCGTTATCATCATAAATTAATAATTATGCTCAATGTAACTTTAGTCAATAAAATACATTCCATATTATTTATTGCATACAGGGTGGCTCAAAGAGTGACGTCCAAAGGAAAAATTTTGATTCCTTAGGTCAAGGGGTAGCCAAATCACCCCCATGTATGTTCAGCGATTTTTAGTAGTTTAGGAGTTATGATTTTTTTTGCTAATTTTCTAAGAAAATTGACCTCAGTGGATTAATTATTTTTTATTATTTTTTTGGATAACTTTTTTTTATTTTTTTGTGACATCCTCTTAAATTGTTCTTTTAACCATAAAAGTTTCAGCTTCCTAGCTGTAATGTAAGTTAGTTATTTTTTTATTGAAAGTTCGAATTTTACGATCGAGCTAGTCTGCTCTGAATTTTCAACTTGAAATTAAAAATTGAAAAAGATAATCTCATGGTCCCTTATTAATTTTAAAAACTCCGCAAGGTTTCAAAATTACATAAAAATAAAAATTTACTATTGCTTAATGGGGTATTATTTGCAGAAAACAGCCTTCAAAGGTACTTGGGTGGAAATTACCTAATTAGTAAATTGTTTCAGAAAGTTGAAAGATTCCTGTTATGTCATTACTAAGGACTAATTAAGTTAGAAAATGTATCAAATTAAAGGGAAAATAAAATTATTTACTAAAAAATGTTATTTAAGTTACATTTTTGAATGAAAATTCTTAGTAAAATGTTTTAGTGTGAGTTGTAAGATTTATGAGACAATTGTATTATTAATAATAAGTAAATAAACTCGGATAATTCTTTTACACATTTACTCACAATAAATTTTCAAAATGGCGACCTCCCACAGCAATACACAACCTACATCTACGCAAGAAATTTTCTTTAAGTCGCCTAAACGCTTCTCTGTTGCCTCTAACGACATTTCCGGCCTCTCCAATTCGCTGTCTTAGCTCCTCTTCATTTAACGATTCTCGGGCGTAAGCTATGTCCTTGTAATAACCCCAAATAAAAAAATCAATCGGATTTAGGTCAGGCGATCGTGGAGGCCATCTGATTGGACCGTTTCGTCCGATCCACACATGGTTTCATTCAAATGATTACGCACTTGTGCTGCGTAGTGGCATGGTGCACCGTCATTTTGGAAAACCATGTGTCTTCGTAAATCGAGGTTGACTTCCTCCAATAACAAGGGAAGATCATTTTCGAGAAACAATTTGTATGTCTCGCCATTGAGCCTCGGCGGCAATTCGAACGGCCCGATCATTTCTCCGTTCAGTATGCCTGACCACATGTTGACGCTAAAGCGATGCTGGAACCTAGTATCTCTGGTCAAGTGGGGATTCTCTACTGCCCAGTGGTGGGTGTTATGAATATTAAATATTCCTGTGCGCTCAAAACGCGACTCGTCAGTCCACAAAACTTTTTCGAAAAATCCCGGGTCGTCTCTCTTCATCCTTAACATAGTCTGGCAAAAATCAACTCTCTGTTGGTAATCAGCAGGCATTAGAGCTTGAACCCGTTGAATGTGATATGCATGGTACCCTTCGACTTTCAATATTCTTTGGATTGATGTTCTGGGGATGTTCAAATTGCGAGCCATTATTCTTGTACTTGTTGAAGGGTGCTCAGCTACTTCGTCCAATACGAGGTTTCGACGGCCCGGATCAACTATTGAGATACCTTCACGCCTGCCTTCTCGACCAGGAATGCGGCCTGCCATCAAAGTGTTGTGTGTGTTAATAAAAACACGATGGTCGGGATACCTATTAGGCTGCGGTCCTCCACGGCGTTGAAATTGCTCCCGATGAAGTCTTGCCGCTTCATGGCCGTTGCCTTGAGCAACTCCATAAAAATAATGCATTTCTGCATATTCGGCCAACGTGTAGTTCATACTTGTAATAATAATAATCTGTGACTTGAAAGAAAACCACGACACGACTATCGATTTTACAAATTCTGAATGTCTTTTTATTTCCTTCAAATTTTATTTTTCTAGATAGTATTTCTGTCCATCAGTCATTGTTTGCCAGCCAGCACCTCAGCCAGCCAGCGTCATTGAACATAAAAGATCACAACACTTTCCAAGTCATCAAAATCCAAGTTGATAAAGCAAAGTCTTAAATACAAGCACAAGTAATCTAATTACAAAAAGAAGGCAGCAAGGTCCGTGGGCAAAGCAAAGTTTGTTTTCGTGGTAACATAATCACTAAGAAGCAAACAAACTGCTACCGGAAAAAAAACAGGGTGGCATGATCAACTCGCACTTTTAAATGAGGGTAGTTCAACATGCTCACCTTACCGCTCCAGCAAATTCGCGACTGCGACTCTCATGCAACTCAAAGTAATGTCTCGGAGTGGGTCATGCATTTATTATCTTAATGTTATGTTACGTCTATCAAAACCATACGTGCTTAGACTCAACTTTAAACATATGTAGTTGCTATCTCCCTCACACCTCTTCTCCGCTAATTGACAATAAATTTAAGTAAACCAATAAAACGAACGAACTGCAATAAATGAACTTTTGTAAATTCCACCCAAGTACCTTTGAAGGCTGTTTTCTGCAAATAATACCCCCTTAAGCAATAGTTTATTTTTATTTTTATGTAATTTTGAAACCTTGCGGAGTTTTTAAAATTAATACGGGACCATGAGATTATCTTTTTCAATTTTTAATTTCAAGTTGAAAATTCAGAGCAGACTAGCTCGATCGTAAAATTCGAACTTTCGATAAAAAAATAACTAACTTACATTACAGCTAGGAAGCTGAAACTTTTATGGTTAAAAGAACAATTTAAAAGGATGTCACAAAAATAAAAAAAAATAAAAAAAAGTTATCCAAAAAAATAATAAAAAATAATTAATCCACTGAGGTAAATTTTCTTAGAAAATTAGCAAAAAACTTCATAACTCCTACACTACTAAAAATCGCTGAACATACATGGGGGTGATTTGGCTACCCCTTGACCTAAGGAATCAAAATTTTTCCTTTGGACGTCACTCTTTGGGCCACCCTGTATACTTTTAACGATTACATTGCGGATGACATTATCATCATGACATTAGCCGGCAAATTTAGAATTGAGCCCAAAGAAAACTTCTCTCTTTTATTAAGTGGCTCATAAAAAATTCATCAGCCTCTACACTCTTGTTTGCGCGGAAAAAAGAAATACATACATACATACATACATACATACATAATATAATTACACCTTTATCCATTAATGGGGCAGAGCGTAAACGACCTAAACAATGGTCGTTCCGCCACGTCTGACAAAGTTTTGAGGGTTGTTTAAGATAGATTTGCTTACTGCTACGCATTTTTATTTCACCCACAGGTTGCCTGGAAGAAATTGCTACCTTAGCAATAAGGCCGCCTATGTTGTACTTGTCTTTTGTTGTTATCTGTTGTGTTGTATGATTTGTATTCTTACGTGCAATAAAGTATTTTTAAGTTTATGTTATGTTGCTGTAGTGACAGGTTGTCTGCCTATCGCCTAAATTGCAATATACAGAAACCTTTGGATCCCTTAGCTGGTTTTTACAGCATGCCCGGGAGGAAATGCAGCTGGCACATTCTATGTTTTTCGCTCTCTCCCAGTCCAGCATATATATCAAGATACGTGTTTTCATAAATTGCTATCCATGTTTTTGGTGGAAAGTTACTTTTTGTTCATTTAGGGTGATAAGGTAACCTGTAAGTCAAAAGATACTATACAAGGTGTAAGGGACGGCGTCCCGCAAACAGATTGGGCGTCCCGCAAAGAAATTGATCAACTTACATCAGGAAATTCTTTCAGGAGATGAAAGAGAAAAGTTGACCTTCCCATAAAAAATAACTCGATCAGATAATTTGTATGGAAAACCAATTATTTTTTCACTCCCTGAAAAATATCCTGAACAACCCCTCAGTTTGCGGGACGCTGTCCTTTACACCCATACATATTATGGATACAACCATATTGTTAGAATACAGGTTATCAATCAAGTACAAAAATACTTGTGAACTATTTAGTACTAAAAATCATATTGTATTACTCCGAGGCTGAAAAAAAGCAATATATGGTCGAGTAAATTTGGAAGGCCGAGACGCAGTCGAGTCTTCCAATGTAAACGAGACCATATATTACTATTTCGGCTGGGAGAAGTATAGTACTTTTCTCACATTTTGCAAGGAAACATTAACAATACACTTAAAAATAAACATCAAACTTGCGATTCCTCCATAACATTTAAACATTTAAAAATGTGCATTGCGCCTTTAACAGGTGCACATTCCATTCATTCCAATCAGTAAATTTAAAAAGTTGTATGCACATTCAGCCTTAAAATAATTAATCAATAATGTGAACTAAAATCACCTAAACCATACTAGTGTGTCCTTAAAGACTTCGCATAGCGGTCGTTAACGGTCATTGTTGTCGTATGGACAAATTAATGGCGTCTGCAAATTTGACACTTTTATATTAATTATGTGTTTAATGTATTTAAAATGCTATTTTATCTATAAAAAATGAGAAACAAGAAATCAACAATAACAAATACCGGCCCATGCATGGTAAAATCATTTCATAATTTCCCTAGCCTTATCCCTTATCTCACGCGGTTGGCTACCTAATCTAGTGGATTGAACGAGGGTACTGGTTTTTACACAGAGCGACTGTCATCTGACCTCCGCAACCCAAAAGGGAAACCAGACCCAATCCTAGATTAGGTCAGAGCTTTTTTAAGCCGCCAATGCTTAGCTCTGGCCTCTGACATGGCTTAACGACTAATATCTACGGCATTAAACGATATTAACCAGGACCAACGGCTTAACGTGCTTTCCGAAGCACAGAAGAATCTCCGAATAAACGTACATATGAAATTTGAAAACCGAAAATCACATTGGTACGTGGTGGGATTCGAACCGCGACCTCCCCGCTCAGGAGGCAGCGGCCCTATCCACTACACCATCGGGCTTTCTAGTAAAATATTCTTAATTAATTGATAAACAAATTTTATTATAAAACAAAATGCCTACAAAAATAAAATATTAACAAAGAATGTGGAGTGAAAATTACAAAATAACATCAAAAATACATTACAGAGATGCATGGGAGAAAATACATGTCTTTACTTACATAATAAATGAGTCTCATTGTTTTCCAAGCCAACAACCAGTCAGCCATTAAATTAAGTAATACGTTTCTTTGTCGTTACCTTTGTGTATTTTATCTTTATTTTGTATATTTACCAAACAAACAATAAAGAAATTGTCCCGTTTGATTGCTTCACCAACATGTTTAGAAATATTCCATCACTTGATTGTGATACCAACCGCTAAAGTAAAGATAATACATTACTTAATAAAGAAATCTTCCATGCTAGACTGGGAGCGAGAGAAAAACATACAATGTGCCAGCTGAATTTCCTCCCGAGCATGCTGTAATAACCAGCTAAGGGATCTGAGGGTTTCAGTATATTGTAATTTAGGTGATGGGCTGACAACCTGTCACTACAGCAATATACCTACAAATCTATCTTAATTAATCCTCAAAACTTTGTCAGACGTGGCAAAACGACCTTTATTTAGGTCGTTTACGATCTGCCTACCCCATTAGCGATACATACATACATACATACATATAGTCACGCCTGTATCCCTAAAGGGGTAGGCAGAGCGAAAACGACCCAAACAAAGGTCGCTCCGCCACGTCTGACAAAGTTTTGAGGGTTATTCAAGATAGATTTGTTGGTATATTGCTGTAGTGACAGGTTGTCAGCCCATCGCCTAAATTGCAATACACTGTAACCCTCAGATCCCTTAGCTGGTTTTTACAGCATGCCCGAGCCCGATGCCGCGCATGGAGGAAATGCAGCTGGCACATTCTAAGTTTTTCTCTCGCTCCCAGGCCAGCATGGAAGATTATTAGCGATAAAGGCGTGATTTTATGTATGTATGTAAGAATTCAAAAAGAGAATTAAAGAACATTATAGGGGTAAGGGACAGCGTCCCGCAAACTAATAGGGGTGGCTCAGTTAATGACACTAAACACTTATCAGCAGGATTTTTAGTTGAAAAATAAAATGACTTTTCCGTAAAAAAGTTTACCTCGATCAGACAATACATACATACATACATAAATCACGCCTTTATCCCTTACGGGGTAGGCAGAGCGTTTAACGCCTCGTAAAAGGCGCTTTCGCCACGTCTGACAAAAATTGAGGACAATTTTAGATTGTAATATGTATTGCTTTAGTGACAGGTTGTCAGCCCATCGCCTAAATTACAATACACTGTAACACTCGAGTCCCTTTTGCTGGCTTCAACAGCATGCCCGGGAGGAAGGGCAGCTGGAACATTCTATGTTTTTCTATCTCTCCCAGTCCAGCATGGAAGAAATCAGACATCAAACAGTCGATCACACAATTTGTATGGAAAAGCCTTTGTTATTCACTTTCTGAAAAAAAAACTCGCTCATAGTTGTTCAGTGTCGTTGACTGAGCAACCACTATCAGTTTGCGGGACGCTGTCCCTTACACCTTGTATATCCCTAAGTAATCCATAGTATATATATTTATACATTGTATGTATCTTTCCGTATCCTTCCGTGCTAGCTTGGGAGCGAGAGAAAAACATAGAATATGCCAGCTGCAATTCCTCCCAGGCATGCTGTAAAAGCCAACTAAGGGATTTGAGGGTTTCAGTATATTGTAATTTAGGTGATGGGCTGACAACCTGTCACTTCAGCAATATACCTACAAATCTATCTTAAATAACCCTCAAAACTTTGTCAGATGTGGCCAAAACGACCTTTGTTTAGGTCGTTTACGCTCTGCCTACCCCATTAGGAATAAAGGCGTGATTATATGTATGTATGTATGTATCTTCGTATAAATATATGTATTGTATATATTTATTCATCATAAATATCTATTTAAATTTAGGATAGGTCTATGTTTATATTCTTCTTATTGTTGTAGGTATGAATATGTTTGTTGAAATTAATCATAATTATGTCTTGCTCATGTTGATCAAATATTTAAATTGTGTACGTCTCCGTACAACGTTTTATGATATCACACGTTTATTAGATCTGCTGTAAGAAATTTCTTTGTAGAAATAAGCAGTGCCTGTTGTGTCTTAATTCCTAATGTAATTATTCTGTGTATGTTTATGTGTACAATAAACAGTTCAATAAATAATAATATAAATTGATATGCCCCATATTTGAATTCTGTTTACGGAACATTGTGATATAGACTGGGCCTTTAAAAGGGTGAGTGAATACACTATATGACATTCATAAACATAAAAAGTTATTGTTTTAGGTTAATAAAATAACTTTACTTGAAAATTAAATGACGTTCGATCAAACATCACGTAGCCAAAATCAAATGTTTCAGGACATGAAACTATTAAGACTTAAGTTAGACATTCTAAATAAAGATTTTAATAACGGGCACTCACTTTAGAAAAATAAGTCGCGTACTTCACGATATGTTTCGGGACATTCGGAGTCCCTTCATCAGGTTGAGTTTATAGGCTGCGGGGAAGCGTATCCGCCGGTGTTCCTCCTCGCACTGCGGGTTTGAGAAAAATGTCGTGGAGTACGCTACTTATTTTCCAAACCGAGTGCCCGTTATTAAAATCTTTATTTAGCATGTCTAACTTAAGTTTAAATAGTTTCATGTCCTAAAACATTTGATTTTGGCTACGTAAAACATATACTTTTTACTACATTTTTTTTGTTACAATTTGTTCAAAAACACTCTATATTGAAATCACTGCCTTCCCCTTAAACAAGAGACCATGACGAACGAAATGTATCCTAATCCAATAAATAACATTAATAAAATGATCGTTTTTAACAATATATACATAAAATTATGTTTAAAAAGTAGTTTTAGCCAGATTTATTGAAAGACGCGTCTGTGTATTAATTTTCTTTAATATGTGTGTCTGTCCGGTCTCCCGCCACTTTACCCGCGCCACAGCTCGGACACTCCTAACTATCATGTCATTTTGGTCACACATCGACAGACGGCATGTTGCATTTGGCATGTGTTTGTGTGCGTGTTATAAGGGTTGACAAAATTTGGTATACCGGTCATAATCATCACTTGATTAAACTGGTTCTTGATTAAACCAACGTTTTAAAGTAGTTCACTGTAACTGAATAGTTAGAATAGTTTCTACATACATACATACATATAATCACGCCTTTATCCCTAATGGGGTAGGCAGAGCGTAAACGACCTAAACAAAGTTCGTTCCGCCACGTCTGACAAAGTTTTGAGGGTTATTCAAGATGGATTTGTAAGTATATCGCTGTAGTGACAGGTTGTCAGCCCATCGCCTAAATTGCAATACTGCAAACTATTATATATTCTGTGCCCGAACACCGCGCGGGCACAGAATATATAATAGTTTGCAGTATTGCAATAGTACATACAGAATGGCCACTCACCTCCACCCCCCAGTCCGATATACTTTACACTCCGCGCCGGATTGTGGATCACATTGTGTGTACGCTTAGCAGGCATGGCGCGCGCATGTTTCCCAGTGTAACGAAAATAATAAAATGTTGTGTTCCAAAGATGGTTAGGTACTGTTCCGTGTACGGATGTCTTTCTTCCATAAGATATGACTTCAATATGAACATTTTTAGATTCCCAAGTGATGAGAGACGGTAAGTAACTTCATACAAAATATGCAACCTAACCTATTCTAACTATTCAGTTACAGAGAACTACTTTAAAACGTTGGTTTAATCAAGAACCAGGTTAATCAAGTGATGATTATGACCGGTATAACAAAATTTGTCAACCCTTATAACACGCACACAAACACAAGTCAAGTGCAACATGCCATCTGTCAATGTATTACCAAAATTACATTGTAGTTAGGAGTATCCGAGCTGTGGTTTGGGTACACGATATTTGACAGATATCTGTGGTAAGGTAATGTCTATCCCATCATCATCATCTTCTTAGCCTTATCCCGTATCTGATCGTGTCGGCTACCTAATCTAGGTGATTGAACGAGGGTACTGGTTTTTATACAGAGCGACTGCCATCTGACCTAGCAAAACGTTAATCTCAGTTGCAATATAGTCGAAATCAATGTTTCATTTTATAATCTAACACTTTTGATATGACAACTTAAATAACAAAATGTTATTACCACAATATACTGCTTTAATAACATTTTCAATTACTTCATCTTTTGTATGAGATATTAAAAGCAACAATCCGTTATAGAACTAAAATTATTATTATTAGATTCAGTAGTACAAGTACCTATAGTATTTCCAACTCAGTTTTAGAATTAGGTAAACAAATTGTCATGTGTTATAATCAAAGATCTAAATAAATTTTGCTAAAATAAATTTTAGCTATTAGATATGACAACATAATGATATAGTAGTTTTAGTAATTTCCCTAGCCTTATCCTGTATCTTTCGGGGCTGGCTACCTAATCGAGGTGATTGATCGAGGGTATTGGTTTTTACACAGCGACTGCCATCTGACCTCTACAACCCAGACCCATTCCTAGATTACGTCAGAGTTTTCAAGCCGCCAATGCTTAGCACTGGCCTTTGATATGGCTTAACAACTAATATCTACGGTGTTAAATGATTTTAACCAGGACCAACGGCTTAACGTGAAGAACTTCCGAAGCACGGAAAAAGCGCCGAATAAACGTACATATGAAATTCGAAAACCGAAAAACACATTGGTACGTGGTGGGATTCGAACCACGACCTCCCGCTCAGGAGGCAGCGGCTATATCCACTATACCATCGGGCTAATGTCATATCTATGTCATGTAATGTAATGTAATGTCTGTCCGATATACGCTAGTTTAATTTTAGTTTGTTTTTCTTTCTTCCATGTTGGTATGGGAGCCAGAGAAAAACATAGAATGTGCCAGCTGCATTTCCTCCCGGGCATGCTGTAAAAACCAGCTAAGGGATCCGAGGGTTCAAGTTTATTGTAATTTAGGCGATGGGCTGACAACCTGTCACTACTGCAATATTCCTACAAATCTATCTTAAATAACCCTCAAAACTTTGTCAAACGTGGCGGAACGACCTTTGTTTATGTCGTTTACGCTCTGCCTACCCCATTAGGGATAAAGGCGTGATTATATGTATGTATGTATTTTTAGTTCAGAAGAGATACGTAACTGTCAAGTGTAATCTCCATTTAATCTGTAAAAGGTTCATCGGGCTCATTGAATACTCATTAGACATCAGACTGAAGGTATAGTATTTCCAACTCAGATTTAGAGTAAAGGTAAACAAAGTTTCATGATTCTTTCTTCAAGAACAGATTGCAAAAATAAATTATACATGTTGGCAAATTAGTTAAATTACCAAAACTACTAATCATCAATGGAACCGATGGTGTAGTGGATTGGGCCGCTGGCTCCTGAGCGGAAGGTCGTGGGTCGACTCTCACCACGTACCAATGTGTTTTTCGGCTTAAGAATTTCATATGTACGTTTAATCGGCGCTTTTTTCGTGCTTCGGAAGGCGCGTTAAGTCGATGGTTCCGGTTAATATCACTTAATACATACATACATACATAAAAATCACGCCTTTATCCCTTACGGGGTAGGCAGAGCGTTAAGCGCCTCCTAAAAGGCGCTTTCGCCACGTCTGACAAAAATTGAGGGCAATTTTAGATTGAAAAGTGTATTGCTATAGTGACAGGTTGTCAGCCCATCGCCTAAATTACAATACACTGTAACCCTCGAGTCCCTTTTTTTCACTTATCACTTAATACCGTAGATATTAGTCCTTGAGTCTTGTCAGGGACCAGTGCTGGCATTGGCGGTTTGAAAACTCTGATTAATCTAGGATTGGGTCTGGTTTCCATTCTGGGTCATGGAGGTCAGATGGCAGTCGCTGTGTAAAAACCAATACCCTCGTTCAATCACCTAGATTAGGTAGCCAGCCCCGAGAGATACAGGACGAGGCTAGGGAGATTACTAAAACTACTATATCATTATGTTGTCATATCTATTAGCTAAAATTTATTTTAGAAACAAGATCTCTGATTAAAACGCATGATACTTTGTTTACCTTTATTCTAAAACTGAGTTCGAAATACTATAGGTACTTGTACTACTGAATCTAATAATAATAATTTTAGTTCTATAACGGATTGTTGCTTTTAATTTCTCATACAAAAGATAAAGTAAATCAAAATGTTATTACAACAGTACATACATACATACTATCACGCCTGTATCCCTAATGGGGTAGGCAGAGCGTGAACAACCCAAACAAAGGTCATTCCGCCACGTCTGACAAGATTTGAGGGTTGTTTAAGATAGAACTGGATATTGCTGTAGTGACCGGTTGTCAGCCCATCGCCAAAATTACAATATACCCTCGAATCCCTTATATTACAACAGTATATTGTGGTAATAACATTTGTTATTTAAGTTGTCTATCAAAAGGGTTACGTTATAAAATAAAACCTAGATTTGGACTATATTGCCGCTGAGATTAACGTTGCTTTATAAAACAGACAAAGTTTTCTCTTAATAAAGCTGCCTTCAACTGTATTTAATTATGTTATTTTTACAATGTTTAATCTACATTAAAATTGAAAAATAAAATGTTTGATTCATTCGTTAATTCCTATAGTCACGCCTACATCTTTAATGGCTACCCCATTAGCGTAAGCGACCAAACAAAGGTCGTTCCGCCACGTCTGACAAAATTTTGAGAGTTATTTAAGATATATCTGTAGGTTTATTGCTGTAGTGACAGGTTGTCAGCCTATCGCCTAAATTGCAATACATTGAAACCCTCCGATCCCTTAGCTGAATTTTACAGCATGCCCGGGAGGAAATGCAGCTAGCACACTCTATGTTTTTCTTTCGCTCCCCGTCCAGCACGGAAGAAAAATAATGTTTGAGTTTTTGAATTTACACTATCGATTTAGTTATCTGCTCAGCATTATTGTTATGTTTTAAAAAATGAATGGTAGAAGGTATATTTATTGTTCTATGGTTCGTTAACTTACAGCCGTTCGTTAACTTCATACTGGAAAAGTATACATTTTAGACCTTTTCTTTGCTATTGGTATCAAAATGCAATATTCATACCAAAAACAATTTATATATGTCGGTTTTTTTATTACAAAACTAGGATTTCAATCAAGACCCAGACTTTGACAAAATACTGGTCATAATGCACAGAAAAGTCTAAGATTTTGTCAAACGCCGGTTTTTGATCAAAAATCTAGTACCTACTTATTTTGTCAAAATCCGGGGTTTGATTAATTGTTTTTTGGTTTTATTATTGTATTAATATCGGTTGCTATTCTATATTTGAATAAAACAATAGACACAGGAGAAAAATATTCTGTTGATATATTTTATTATACTTCGTTTATTTAATTGATTAAAAGCCGGACTTTGAAGAAGAAAAGGATATTTTATCAAAAACCGGACTTTGACAAAATCCAATTTTTTCCCAGGATTATGACCAGTATTTTGTCAAAGTTCGAAATAAAATCGAAATCCTAGATCTTTGATTAAAAAACCGAATTTATCATAATCCTGTGATATATACATTATTTAAAAAAATTATGTCTTAAGCTGTCTATCTAAATGATTCAGGGTATTGCACTGTATTTAAAGCACTATAGACAAACTGAAATATAAAATTCACTAAAGTCCTGAAAGCTTAACGTAAAAATACTGTATTTTAAGTATTCCAACATGAATACTTTATATTTTATTTCAGGACAAGAATATTAGAAGATGTTGTCTGTCTATTGATTGATACGGGTGTAGCAAAGTATAAAGGTTCAAAACACTGAAACTCTGAAAGGTCAAGTGTATGGATAGTTTATCTTATCAAGTATTAGCGACCCGCTTCGGCTTCGCACGGAAATGATCAGTGTTTCTCTACTATATTATGCATGTAATATACATATAAACCTTCCTCTTGAATCACTCTATCCATTAAAAGTCACCGCATCAAAATCAGTTGCGGAGTTTTAAAAAAATATGCATACATAGGGATATAGGAACAGAGAAAGCGACTTTGTTTTATATTATGTAGTGATAGTGATTAGGGCAGCAACACGCAGGCATCACTTACTGCGCGCAAAGTTGTGCTCTACACGCTGTCAATGCTTTTTGCATTGCCTACACACATCTTCCATGCTGGACTGGGAGCCCGAGAAAAACATAGAATGTGCCAGCTGCATTTCCTCCCGGGCATGCTGTATAAACCAGTTGAGGGATCCGAGGGTTTTAGTACATTGTAATTTAAACGATGGGCTGACAACCTGTCACTACAGCAATATACCTACAAATCTATCTTAAACAACCCTCACAACTTTGTCATACGTGGCAGAACGACCTTTGTTTAGGTCGTTTACGATCTGCCTACCCCATTAGGGATAAAGGCGTGATTATATGTATGTTTGTACAACACACATACGTCAACTTACGCGCTTACTGGCAGAGGAATACGCCGACAATTGAGTTCTTTGCTACGCACGCGTAGTGTGTTGTAGGCTATGCAAAAGCATTGACAGCGTGTTAAGGGGATCTCAGGTGCACGCCAGCGCCCTCATCAATTAAAAAATCATTACTCACTGAAAACTCAATTAATTAAAAATCCGGTAGATCAGATAGACGTATAGGTACTGACATTTATTTTAAGCATTATAAATTAATGATTCAGTGTTCACTGCAATTAAAGATAGCAAAAATGCTAAAAGTGGCCGTTTTTCGCAATTTTTCTATCTGTTACTATAACAAACTATAAGTGGCAACTTTATGAGGTTCTAAATGACCTTCATTGCTTTAACCTCAATCTGATCTACCGGATTTTCGATTGACTGTGCTTTCAGTGAATTATGATTTTTTGACTGATGAGGGCGCCACTTAGTCCAGGGAAGCCCCTTAAGCTCAACCTTGCGCGCAGTAAGTGACGCCTGTGTGTTGCTGCCCTTATGAGTCTTTTGATATTATCTTGTATTATTTGAATGAAAGGGAATAACGTGAGAAAACATTCTAAAACGAATAAGTTTAATTTATTTCAATACATCTTCGAATCTTTTATTAGCAGCTGTTCAAGTCACGTTTGCTTTTCATTCGTTCATTCATTTTTCAGTTCATTCAACCTGAACAGCACAGCTGATAAAGTTTCAATTCAGATCGTTAATTATACCAGGTGTAAGGGACAGCGTCCGATAAACATGGGGGTTGAACAGTCAACAATACTAAACAACTTTCAACAGGAAAATCTTTTAGGAAGTGAAAAAAAACGTATTTCCATACAAATTCAATTCAAATCTAAAAAATAAAGAGAGAATTTCCTATGTTAAAGTTATTCAGTGTCGCTGTCCTTTACACCCTGTAATTTCCATATACAGTACAGTTTATACCTTTAATAATACGTGCGGTTTTTTAAAAGACCCGGTATAGTGGTTTTAGTATGGTTACGGGAATGTAGCTTTTCGAACCGGAATTAAAACAAAGTCTTTCTTCCTAATAAATCGTTGTTTTAACAAGTAAACTGCCTTCGTGGTTTAGTCGCAAAAACCATGTGCTCACGATCTGGACGTCCTGGGTTCAATTCTCAGAAGGGGAACATAAAGTTGATCACTTTGGGTGATTTTCTCAAGTTTGGTTAGGAATTGTCCTAAACAAACTGGGGAAAACCGCACCTAATTGTATGGAATAAATATGGAGGGTACGTTAAGCCGTCGGTCTACGTCGCTGTTTATGAAAGTGGTCGTTACACAAACTATGTCAGAGGCCTAGTATCTGTACTACTAGGCGGTTTAAAAACTCTGACACCAGGGTTCATCGGGTCGATCGACTTGATAGCCACACGACAAAAGAAGAAGTTAATTACTCTGCCTAATATAACTTTTTACACATACATAAAATCACGCCTTTATCCCTAATGGGGTAGACAGATCAAAAACGACCTAAACAAAGGTCGTTCCGCCATGTCTGACAAGTTTTAAGGGTTATTACAGATGATATAAGTATTATATTGCTATAGTGACGAGTTGTCAACACATCGCCTAAATTGCAATATACTGAAAACCTTGAATCCCTTAGCTGGTTTTTACAGCATGCCCGGGATAAATGCAGCTGGCACATTCTATGTTTTTCCATCACTCCCAGTCCAGCATGGAAGTGACTTTTAATCATTCCATTATTAATCTTATAAAATAAATTCTACAATAATATTATACACTCAGTGCTATTTTATTTCTGAAAATATTAGATATTTCATAAACATTTTATTTTAATAATCTCTTGTTTATTAAGTAACTAAAATCTAAACTTTTAATATAATGTTAGAAATAACAAATCAAAAATTCAACCGGGTTCAGTTCCTGTAAGCGGTTGTATTTTGGATTTGTTATCCATACTAATATTATAAACTAGCGACCCGCCCCGGCTTCGCACGGAAATTATCATTGATACATACATACATACATATAATCACGCCTATATCCCTAATTATCAGTGTTTCTCTACTACCTATATTTTGCATGTATTATACATATAAACCTTCCTCTTGAATCACTCTATCCATTAAAAAAAACTGCATCAAAATCCGTTGCGTAGTTTTAAAGATTTATGCATACATAGGGATATAGGGACAGAGAAAGCGACTTTGTTTTATACTATGTAGTGATGCGAAAGTAACTCTGTCTGTTTGTTTGTTGCTCTTTCACGATTGAACGGATTTTGATGAAATTTTGTATGGTGATAGATGGTAACCTGGAGACAGACAAAAGCTATATATATGATCACGTCACCGTACTTAGGGGATAGGTAGAAGCCAAGGAACTGAATTTAGTTAGTCATTTCTTTCACGCCTAAACAACTTAACGGATATTGATGAAATTTGGTATGATGATAGATGGTAATATGGAGACAGACATAGGTTATATATAATCCCGCCACTTGACTTAGGGGCAGGAAACTGAATTTATTTAGTGATTTTGAATGGGATTAATTTTTTAAACTAAGTGTTACATAGACAAAAGCTAAGGATATAAATAATCACGCCCCTGCGCTTAGGGGGTAGGTAGTAGGCAAGGAACTGAATTTTGTTAGTGTTTTTAACCAATTTCGATGTTTTTTATTAGTACTACCAAGACACAAACTAAAGATGTTAATAATCACGCCACCGTACCTAGGGGGTAAGCAGTGGCAGAGAACTGAATTTAGTTAGTGTTTTTAACTGATTTCTATGGGACTTTTATATTCAACTCAGTGATAACAAGACACAAACTAAAGTAATAATTAATCACGCCACCGTACTTGTATGGTAGGCAGTAGGCACGGAACTTAATTCAGTTAGTGTTTTTAACCGATTTTGATGAGACTTTTTTTATTATGTCAACTGAGTTATACCTAAATACCAAACTAACGATAAATTTAATTACGCCATTGTGCTTAGGGGGTAGGCAGTACGCAGGATTCTGAATTGAGTTTGTATTTTAACCGATTTTGATAGGACTTTTTTCAGTTTACTCAGTGTTACCTAAATTTACGATATCATCACAGATATCACACATGGGGTGAGCAGGGATCAAAAAAATAAGTGTTTGAACCGATTATGACGCAACCTTTTTTATTGAATTCTGTGTTACTTGGATTAACTTAGAACACATTTCATGACACTTCTTAACTTGGGTGCAGGCAGCCAGATTTAAGAGTGCTATGAAGTGCATCACGCTATGTTGTGAAAATGTTGGCAATTCAATTTATAATATGTGTTGTGTATTAATTATCTGTGGTACTTTTATCTTAGGAGGCGTCTTACGCTCTGCCTACCGTCGCGTAAAGGCGTGATTTTATGTATGTATGTATGATACTTTTATACATGTGCACTGGAGCGACATAAGTTTACGGGAGGAAAGGGAATAGGAAGGACTGGAGTGAGTCATGGCCGGGGGAATAAACGGAACTGAACAGACATGATGACTGTTTAGGGACGCGTGTGACGGGTAGGACAGGGCGAACGTGTGGTAGGTACACGAGGAACAATAACGGGAGAAGGGGTTTGACCCTACTTTCACCGCAACCATCGTCACGTTTTGGGGCCAGACTCACAAGACACTGCAAATAATCACGGGTGGACTAAGGATAAAAAAACTTCGCAGACGAAGTCGCGGGTAAAAGCTCATCACTACATAGTATAAAACAAAGTCGGTTTCTCTGTCCCTATATCCCTATGTATGCTTAGATCTTTGAAACTACGCAACGGATTTTGATGCGGTTTCTTTTAGTGGATAGACTGATTCAAGAGGAAGGTTTATATGTATAATATGTGCTTACTATAGTAGAGAAACATTAATGATTTCTTGATTTCTGTGCGAAGCCGGGGCGGGTCGCTAGTTTCTAATATTTTCAAGGCCTAAAAATGTCGACAATGTTTTCCCATTTCTATAGAAACAGAAACCTCGAATCATTAAAAACTGGAAAACGTCCAAAAGAAAAGTGATTTCATTTCAACAACACCTTTAAAGATCCCTCAGCTGAGTTTAAATTGCTCTGAATAATAAATATGTTGGAATTTGGTTGACTGATAATGAAACGAACCTACTAGGCTCGATTCTAGATTCCACCGGCTGAAACTAAAATCAAAATCTATCTGTCACTTTTCAAATAATAAAATTGAAAAAGGACAGGCGATTTATACTCTATAGTTTTACAGTTTGTCCGCTAGATTTTGATGCGCTTTTGCCCGTTTCCCCAGTATTTCTGTCAATTTTATCCGCCATATCATATGACGGCGGACATAAATGACAGATAACACTTAAAACCATCGACTATAAATCAACAACCGGAGAGAATAGATCTCCTGTCTTTTTCCAATGTTTTTAGTCTGAAACTGACATATAGATTTGAATTTTAGTTTTAGCCTGCAAATCTAGAATCCTTCCTTTCCTTTCATGCTGGACTGGGAGCGAGAGAAAAACATAGAATGTGCCAGATGCATTTCCTCCCGAGCATGCTGTAAAAACCAGCTAAGAGATCCGAGGGTTTCAGTATGTTGCATTTTAGGGGATGGGCTGACAACCTGTCACTACAGCAATATGCGTACTACACTATCATAAATAACCTTCAAAACTTTGTCAGACGTGGCGGAACGTCCTTTGCTTAGGTCGTTTCCGCTCTGCCTACCCCATTAGGGATAAAGGCGTGATTATATGTATGTATGTAATCTAGAATCGAGCCCACTGAAACACTTCAAGTTCAATTTTACCTGAATATTTACTGAGTTGTAACTAGGTAATTTAGAAATTGAGTCGATGTAAAGTTTCTAGCATGATCGATATCACTTAGGTAACTAATTTGACTTCAGCCGTTCCGTACTCGTATTCTAAATTTGAAATTCCATCTACCTATGTCTAGATACATACATATAGTCACGCCTTTATCCCCTTTATTATTTATATTATTAAACAAAGGTCGTTCCGCCACAAAGTTTCGAGGGCTATTTAAGATATATTTGGAGGATTGCTGTGGTGACAGGTTGTCAGCCCATCGCCTAAATTGCAATATACTGAAACTCTCGGATCCCTTAGCTGGTTTTTACAGCATGCCCGGGAGGAAATGCAGCTAGCACATTCTATGTTTTCTTTCGCTCCCAGTCCAGCATGGAAGATGTCCAGCATAGAAGTAATTTATGGTCGTTACTTTAACCGCGTTAAGAGCTCGATGGCGTAGTGGATAGGGCCGCTGCCTCCTGAGCTGGGTCGTGGTTCGAATCCCACCACGTACCAATGTGTTTTTCGGTTTTCGAATTTCATGTGTACGCTTATTCGGTGCTTTTTCCGTGCTTCGGAAGGCACGTTAAGCCGTTGGTCCCGGTTAATATCGTTTAATACCGTAGATATTAGTCGTTAAGCCATATCAGAGGCCAGTGCTAAGCATTGGCGGCTTGAAAACTCTGACTTTATCTAGGATTGGATCTGGTTTCCCTTCTGGGTTGCGGAGGTCAGATGGCAGTCGCTCTGTGTAAAAACCAGTGCCCTCGTTCAATCCCCTAGATTAGGAAGCCGACCCCGTGAGATACGGGATAAGGCTAAGCCGTATTTTGCCATTAATCTGTGGTTTGGCGAAGATATCTTCCATGCTGGCCTGGGAGCGAGAGAAAAGCAAAGAATGTGCCAGCTGCTTTTCCTCTCGGGCATGCTGTAAAAACCAGCTAAGGGGTCCGAGGGTTTCTGTATATTGTAATTTACGCGATGGGTTGACAATCTTCCAACCTACCTTCAAATCTATCTCAAACAACCCTCATTACATTGTCAGACGTGGCGGAACGACCTTTGTTTATGTCGCTTATGCTATGCTTTCCCCATTAGAAATAAAGGCTTGATTATGTGTATGTATGTATGTATGTGCAGAACCTTTAACTGCAGAATAATTCCTTCCGTGCCTGATGGCGTTATTTGCCATTTGGCCAAACTCCAAACACATCCGTTGTTACCTTTTGCTTATGTTTCGTCGTAGATAACGTAATAATAAACACTAAAACGTTCGGTAGATGAGTAAGGCCCGTATAGATAAACAACACTTGAGACTGACAGCTAGTTTTAGTTGGTATCAGAAATATGATTAGTGAAATGCCTGTCTAATCCATACTAAAGTTGATCTCATTTTTGAGATCACTTTATAAGTACGAGCCTTACTGTCGTGACTTCAACATATTCTTTTTTTTCAGACATATCTTCTGAAACCCTGGATCCAAACCATGAGCACATGTCCCCCCACAGCTGGCAGGAGGAGGGGGTCGGGGGCGCGGTCAGATTCCTCCTCGGCATCCCCCCTACACACACCGAGAGGGCTGTGAGCGCGATCATGCTGCCCACCAATGACACCGTCAGGTAAGGCAAACTGACAAGGCTGTGAGCGCGATTATGATTATGCTGCTCATTAATGACATCATCAGGTAAGGCAAAGGGTAGTCTCTTATGTCCCCCTCATCCCTACCATCCCTCTCATCCCTTCCAACCACGCAAGAGGAGGGGGTCGGAGGCGCGGTCAGATTCCTCCTCGGCATCTCCCCTGTACACACCGAGAGGGATGTGAGCGCGATCATGCTGCCTACCAATGACACCATCAGGTAACGCAAAGGGTAGTCTCTCCCGTCCCTCCCAACCCTACCAGCCCCTTCGTTTCTTCAATTAATGGCGACATCGCTCCCACACACACTGACAGCGCTGTGAGCGCGAACATGCTGTCCACCAATAACAGCGTCAGGTAGGGCAAAGGGTAGTCTCTCCCGTCCCTCTCATCCCTACCATCCCACCCATCCCTTCTATTCCTGCCGGCATCACCCCTTACACACACTGACAAGGCTGTGAGCGCGATTATGATTATGCTGCTCATTAATGACATCATCAGGTAAGGCAAAGGGTAGTCTCTTATGTCCCCCTCATCCCTACCATCCCTCTCATCCCTTCCAACCACGCAAGAGGAGGGGGTCGGAGGCGCGGTCAGATTCCTCCTCGGCATCTCCCCTGTACACACCGAGAGGGATGTGAGCGCGATCATGCTGCCTACCAATGACATCATCAGGTAACGCAAAGGGTAGTCTCTCCCGTCCCTCCCAACCCTACCAGCCCCTTCGTTTCTTCAATTAATGGCGACATCGCTCCCACACACACTGACAGCGCTGTGAGCGCGAACATGCTGTCCACCAATAACAGCGTCAGGTAGGGCAAAGGGTAGTCTCTCCCGTCCCTCCCGTCCCTTCCAACCACGCTGGCATCGCTCTCACACACACTGACAGCGCTGTGAGCGCGATTATGTTTCCCACCAATTACACCGTTAGCTAAGGGTAGTCTCTCGTCCCTCCCATCTCTACCATCCCTCTCGTCCCTTCAATCCTTGGCGGCAATGCTCCCACACACACTGACAGCGCTGTGAGCGCGATTATGTTGTCCACCAATAACACTGTCAGGTAAGGGTAGACTCTCGTCCCTCCCATCTCTACCATCCCTCTCGTCCCTTCAATCCATGGCGGCAATGCAGCCACACACACTGACAGCGCTGTGAGCTCACTAATGACACCGTACACAAGAAAACTGTAGTCCTTACCGTCTCTGTCGTCCCAACCATCCGAAACTGTAGTCCCGTCTGGAGATCCAAAATCTTGAGAAGATTTAGCATACCTGAGAACAATTTATAGCGAGTGACATGAGAGGTGGCTTGAGGAATGAAGAGAGAAGCCAAGGATAGGGAGAAGTGAAAGAAACTCTCAGAGGCCCTGTATGTTCCAAAAACTACAACAAACAATTTTATTTTATGTCTACAGTTAGATAGTCAGACGGTCTAGTGGTCAAACCCTCACGATCCAGAGGTCCTGGGTTCGATTTCCCCATCCACAAAGTTGATTTTTGTCAATATATCACTTTGCTAGATTTTCCCCAATTTGGTAAGCACAATGAGCCTAGGTAGCCGACTCCGTGAGATACGGGATAAGGCTAGGAGATGATGAGGGAGATGATGATGGTTAGCACAATGAGCTAAATCACCTGATTGTCTGGAAGAAAAAAGCTTGCGTGCTTCGTAGAGCGCGCTAAGCTGTCGGTCCCGGTCGCTGTCATTAATAGTGGTCGTTACACAGACCATGTCAGAGGCCCATCAGCTATTAGATTTAAAAACTCATCATCAGTTAATCACACAGTTTAGTGAAGTGTTAGTTTAAAAAAAAACATAATAACAACAATAGTAAGAGCTAATCCATAAATAACACAAGAACAAAGTGTTTTCCCCTTAATAGAGACAATAAGAAAAGTGTTAATGGACACATTCTTAGAATTACTCAACTTAGCAAAATAAGTTAGAAGTTAATTACTCATTAGCCTTAGTAGGCTAGATCCTAATATTAAACAAGGTACATGTATGTATGTAAGCTCTTTATTGTACCTTAAAAATCTTAAAACTAATATACAAGAAGATTAAAACAATAGTGGCACAAAGGCGGACTTATCCCGATATGGGATCTCTTGCAGTCAACCTTTGATAAACCCAGAGGAGACAATTATGCTTGCAGGTAAACTAAGATACTTGAAACGATTATATAACGTGACATAGACAAAATAATATACTTAACAACTCAAATTTGAACGCATAAATACTAGATATAAATATATACAAAATAATGCTTAATAGTATATAATTTAAAATATATAATAGATACCTATAAACATCCTAAATGTGTATACATATATAGTACATCATTGCCACAAAAAAAAAAGTTCATCACAAGCTCATCAGGTCGATCGACTCAATACGACAAAAGAAGAAGACCCCACAAAATATGATAGAGCCGCTTTGATTTGACTCCAATGCCGTAAAACTTAGTGGCTCAGTGTCAAAGAACCCGTAGCGTTTCTTTGACATTAATAACCCCAATATAATTTACTCACCTCCGGTATTCCGCAGCAGCGGCTTTTTGTGCCGAAAAACACTTTAAAAGCAATTATCTCGAGGCGGCGTTCAAATTACCTTGTTACGAAAAAAGTTCAACTTTTTTATGAGCGTAACCAATTTATCTTAATCGATAAGGCTCATTTTGACTTGAATGAAATTAGGGCTCCATTTTAAGCTGTTTGAATATTCAATTCATTTTTGCGTCATAAATATCCAATAATAATAATAATTACTTTATTGACAGATTTTCATCCAAAGATTGTTAGTAAAACACAAACACATTTAAAAATAATTGTTAGTAAGGCATATAAAAAATTAAAATATATAAATAAATTATCACACGTAATAAGATCTGCCGATACTGCAACCTTTAATAGGGGTCTTATCGACATGTAGTCGTACCCAGCGCTGCAGTATCGGGGAGTCCCAGCGGTCTGCGAGTGCGCGCAAGATGCTGTTTGAGCTGTCACGTACGTGGGACACTCAGAAAGATTTGCGACACTAAAAAAAATTGTTCTACAGGTACATATATTTTTATTAAATCTTTTCAAAGTACTCTCCACCAGCCTCTATACAAAGATTCATGTGTCTGAACCAGTTTTCAAAACACTTTTTCCAGTCCGCCGTAGACACCTCGTTTACAGCCTGCTCGAACGCAGCCAGCGCATCTTCCGGCGACGAAAATTGTATCCCCTTGAGCTGATTTTTTATTTTTGGAAATAAAAAGAAGTCACACGGTGCTAGATCAGGGCTGTAAGGCGGGTGACCCAGGAGTTTGACTGGTGTGCTGTCCAGGAAGTCCCTCGTTTTGAGCGCGGTGTGTGCAGGCGCATTGTCGTGGTGGAGCAGTAGTCCGCGGAGCCCTGTGTTTGGTCGCTTGTTGCTCACAACAGAAAAAACTTCTGGTAAACATTTGGTAGTATACCATTCGGCGTTAATGCTTCTTTGATCTCGTTAGGGAATTGAGGCCAAGTGGCCAGTCAAATTAAAAAAGCTGGCGATCAAAATCTTCCCCCCGCTTCGAGATCGCTTCACTTTGGTAGGCTTTGGTTCATTCTGAAACACCCAAACTGTCGACTGGCGCTTGGTTTCTGGATCGTATTGATAAATCCAGGACTCATCACCTGTTACGATGTCGTAAACACGCCGAGACGAGCCTGCTTCAAATTTGTTCAGCATATCACGGCACCATTCCACCCGGGCCTGCTTCTGAGCGTCGGTGAGGTAGTGCGGCACCCAGCGCGATACTATCCTCCTCACGCGAAGATGCTCGTGTAGAATCTCTTGAACGCTTCCCGATCCAATCTTTAATATGTGCTGAATCTCCTGATATGTAATTCGCCTATTACCTTGGATAATTTTTTTCACTGCTAGCACGTTTTCTTCCGTAATAGCCGTCAAAGGGCGACCGCTTCTTTCTTCATCCCCCAAGGTTGGTCGACCGCGCCTAAATTCGTTATACCAACGATACACGGTTGCCTTGGAGGGGCTTTCATCCATAAATGCCATTTGAAGTCTATCGAACGATTCATCCGGTTTCAGGCGACACTTGAAATCGTAAAAAATCATAGCTCCCGGCGCAGATCCATTTTTCAGTAAGACACGATACTTTGAATTGGCTCGCAAAAAATGTGGAGGGAAATTTTGAAAATGGAGCACACATACTTTTACTTACAAGTAATCATATTTTCAAAAATGATTCTAACCGGCCAGTCTGCCATATATAAAAACTATTTATCGCAATACTTTCTGAGTGGCCTGGTAACGACTTATCAGTGAGGCGGATCGACTGCGTATTATTGCGAAAAAGTCGTTAGTGTTCGCTTCTGCAAACGTCGCCGACGCGCTGCAATAACGAGGCATCAAAAACAGCACCCTGAATGCGTTATTATATTGCACGCGCAGGGCATTGTAAGCACGCTGCGTGAAATTGACCCACAGGTTGCACGTGTAAAAGGACTGGCAATAAGCTTTAAAAAGCGTCACCTTAACCTCGTCTGTACACCGTGCAAATCTACGAGCCAACATGTTACAGCGCACTGACAGCGCCCTGCGCTCCCTCTCTATGTCTAGATTATCTGACAAATCTTCGACAACCCAGTGACCCAGATACTTAAAGCGTTTTACTCTATTCAAGGGAGTACCATACAAAGTGACGTTGGGTACTGAAGAGTGTGATTTCATTTTGGATCTAAATACCATAAATTCACTCTTCTTAGAGTTGTATCTGAGCCCATGGGATGTCGCGTAAGTCTCACACAATTTCAACAGCCTACGCAGGGCACCTATTGACGGGCTCAGCAGCACCATATCATCGGCGTAACTAATATTATTGATGCACACCCCATCAATATAAAACCCTATGCCGGTAGTGCTGAGCTCTTCAATAAGCTGATTCATGTACAGGTTGAAGAGCCGTGGAGAACTCAACCCTCCCTGTCTCACACCGCACTCCAACCTATACACGTCCGAATACGCTCCTGCCCATCTAATACAATTTCTTCTTTTACTTCGTGTGGTAAATCAGTGTCACGGTTTAGTTTTTGGCACAATTTATCGTAATTAACTAAATAGAATGCTTTTGATAAATTAAGAAAACATGCATACACAGCGGTTTTTCTTGAAGTATAGTATTGAACAGTTTGCTTGAGACACAGAATGGCACCTTCTGTAGAAAGTCCGGGACGAAATCCAAACTGTGCGTCGTGTAGCTTTGAATGCCTATCTAATATTTTATCAAGCAAACTGTCCAGAACTTTAGCTGTAACAGAGGCTAACGAGATGGGTCTATAGTTTGTAATATCAGATATATCACCATTTTTATTTTTTACAATTGGTACTACTAAAGTGTACATCAAGCTATCCGGTAAGTAAGAGTGCGACAGACACAAGTTACAACAGAGCCATTACATACAATAATCACACACAATACATGTACCATAAAATGATAGAGAGAAACTGTTTCCGTGGTCTAGTGGTCAGAGTCTCAGACTCACGATCCAGAGGATCTGGGTTCGATTCCCAGGGGGGGAACACAAAGTTGATATTTGTCAATTTATTGCTTTCTGAGGTTTCCCTAGTTTGGTTAGGTTAGATTAGATAAATCACCGGATCTGATCTGAAAGAGAAATGTTGTGCTTCGGAGGGCACGTTAAGCCATCGGTCCCAGTCGTTGTCTTTGATAGTGGTCGTTACACAAACCATGCCTAAGGCCTACAGTTTTAGCAAGGAATCGGTACCATTTGGGCGGTTTTGTACCGGTCCGAATTCGTATTCGAAAATTTTCTGATCCGAATTGACGTTCTTAGTAAATGTATTACAAATTGCGTACCCAGTTTTATCCATTTCATATGGAAATTTCATGGACACGATTCGGATACGACCCGAATACGTTGCAGTGCAAAACAGCCCAGGATCTTACAATGTAACTACGAAGAGCTTTAATCACGAAGATGAAACAAGTCTATCAAGTCTAACAAGCTGCATTTCCTCCCGGGCATGCTGTAAAAACCAGCTAAGGGATCCGAGGGTTTCAGTATATTGTAATTTAGGCGATGGGCTGACAACCTGTCACTAAGCAATATACCTTCAAATCTATCTTAAATAACCCTCAAAACTTTGTCAGACGTGGCGAAACGACCGTTGTTTAGGTCATTTACGCTCTGCCTACCCCATTAGGGATAAAG
The DNA here is from genome assembly GCA_949820665.1 of Scrobipalpa costella. Taxonomy (NCBI): domain Eukaryota; kingdom Metazoa; phylum Arthropoda; class Insecta; order Lepidoptera; family Gelechiidae; genus Scrobipalpa; species Scrobipalpa costella. The sequence continues at coordinate 1,143,653 of OX463311.1, forward strand.
GCGTGACTATATGCATGTATGTATGTAACAAGTCCTTCTAATATTAACCAAAGAATTTTTCCACCAGGTCAGGACCGATTGAAGACTACATCCTGTTGATGCCCGAATGGGCGTACACCGTCTCCGCCTTCGCCCTTTTTCTGATCGGATTCTTCGGGTTCTTCCTCAACCTCATGGTCATCCTACTCATGTACAAGGATAGGCAGGTAAGCTCTATAACCAAAAATATTATTTGAAAAAGATGATTCTAGATTATCTATATATATATATGCTGGACTGGGAGTGAGAGAAAAACATAGAATGTGCCAGCTGCATTTCCTCCCGAGCATGCTGTAAAAACCAGCTAAGGGATCTGACGGTTTCAGTATATTGTAATTTAGGCGATGGGCTGACAACCTGTCACTACAGCAATATACGTACAAAACTTTCTTGAATGGCTCTCAAGACTTTGTCAGACGTGGCGGAACGGCCTTTGTTTAGGTCGTTTACGCTCTGCCTACCCCATTAGGGATATAGACGTGATTATATGTATGTATGTATGATTCTAGATTTGCCGGCTAAAATTAATATTAAAATCTATTTGAAAGGTGAAAGGTTGTCAGGCCATCGCCTAAATTGCAATATACTGAAACCCTCAGATCCCTTAGCTGGTTTTCACAGCATGCCCGGGAGAAAATGCAGTTGGCTCAATCTATGTTTTTCATATTTAATCATATTTCGACATAATATATTCTTGTCTTGGGGTTGTTCATTTTCATTTCATTACATACATACATAAATCACGCCTTTATCCCTTACGGGGTAGGCAGACCGTTTAACGCCTCGTAAAAGGCGCTTTCGCCACGTCTGACAAAAATTGAGGGCAATTTTAGATTGTAATATGTATTGCTTTAGTGACAGGTTGTCAGCCCATCGCCTAAATTGCAATATACTGGAACCCTCATTTCATTACCTCCTTTAAAATCCACTGTTTCTTGCGCGGGATATTTGTCCACAAAATGCTGCAAAATAAACCCACACAAAATTATCTTTATCCTGTAACGAATGCCTACAACAATCGTCTTAGAGCTCAGTTATTTCATCTCGTCACCCCGTCTAATTGACTTGTCCATTATTCTGACAAGATCTCATTCCAGACCCTTTCTTCCAAGGTCCAAGGTCAAGGGATTTATTACTGAACTAGCTGTGCCCGCGACTCCGTACGCGTGATGGTTATGATTTTAAACAGCGATGTAATTTTTTGTTTTAAACTTCACATAATTGGGATAGAACACAGTCTTACATTACACCTATGCGAGCATAGTACAATATAGTAGGTATTCTATGCACCTGTCTACTTAAATATGGAAGGTTTTGTGGTACCTAACAGTTGTTTCTTTGTTTCCATTTCTTTTTGTTTTGGGATCAATTATTTATATACCAATCATGATAAAAAAAATCTTTGAATTTGTCATTAAACTATTGAATATTTAAGATTATTTACAACTTTCGTTTTTTAATAGACTAAAAGTTAACTTATGCTTGATGTATAGCTGTGCCCGCGACTTCGTACGCTCGGTTTGTATGGAAAACACGCAGTGTCTAACATACTGAAAACGCTTCTCCGCGCGTAGGAGCGGGTTAGCAGATCAGTTTTCAGTATGTTCGACACTGCGTGTTTTCCATACAAACTGGGAAACTTACTCAATATACAATGGTTTGCGTGATTATTTCTAACCTCGGCTAGACACCAGGTAACTAAAAAACGAAGTCAAATAAAAAGTACCTTTAAAATCGGTTAAAAACGATCAGAGTTCAATTTCCTCCTAACCCCCTAAGTCAGGTAGCGTTATTATTTGTATCGTAACTTTGAGTTTAAGTTATTCATAGTCAAACAAAAAAGTTCCATAAAAATCGGTTAAAAACGACCGGAATTCAATTTCCTACCTACCTCCAAAGTCATGAGGCGTGATTACTTATTCAATATTAGAATGGTTTGCGTGATTATTTCTAACCTAGGCTGGACACCAGGTAATTAAAAAACCTCAGACAAATAAAAAGTCCCTTTAAGATCGGTTAAAAACGATCAGAGTTCAATTTCCTGCCTACCCCCTTAGTCAGGTGGCGTGATTATTTGTATCGTTACTTTGAGTTTAAGTCAGTAAAACAAAAAAAGTTCCATAAAAATAAGAGACAGGCAAAGAAGATCTAAATATCGTTAATAATGCATTATTAACGATATTTATACCTGCTGCAATTTTTTTTTTGTAAAAATATTCAATGTACAGACACGACCCTTCTAGAGATTTATTATATGTGAAGATAGGATATTTTATACGGGCTGTAGGGGCAAAACCGTTGTGTTTCTTCAAAGGGTTAACTCAGTGCTGTATATAATAAAAAAAAAACTTTATTGACAGATTTTCATCCATAGATTGTTAGTAAAACACAACACATTTAAAAATAATTGTTAGTAAGGCATATACAAATCACATACATACATACATACATATTATCACGCCTTTATCCCTAATGGGGTAGGCAGAGCGTAAACGACCCAAACAAAGGTCGTTCCGCCACGTCTGACAAAGTTTTGAGGGTTATTTAAGATAGATTTGTAAGTATATTGCTGTAGTGACAGGTTGTCAGCCCATCGCCTAAATTACAATATACTGAAACCCTCAGGTCCCTTAGCTGGTTTTTACAGCATGCTCGGGAGGAAATGCAGCTGGCACATTCTATGTTTTTCTCTCACTCCACATATACAAATTAAAATAAATAAATAAATACTCACCTATGTACCTATTCAATTACTTTCTTGGTTGTGACCCATACATAGGCCCATATTATATAAACAGCACTTGAGACTGACAGCTAGTTTGAGTCCGTATCGAAAATGTAATTTCAATACAAAAGGACCTGTCAAATTCATACTTAATGTTGCTCTCAATCTAGAGATCGCTTTATAAATACGGGCTTAAAATCTGAAAAAGAAAACTATAATTATCGGTCGGTAAGGTCTCACTACTATTGCAATATACTTACAACATACATACATACATAAAATCACGCCTTTACGGGGTAGGCAGAACGTTAAACGCCTCGTAAAAGAGGCTTTCGCCACGTCTGACAAAAATTGGGGCAATTTTAGATTGTAATGTGTATTGCTATAGTGACAGGTTGTCAGCCCATCGCCTAAATTACAATACACTGTAACCCTCGAGTTCCTTTTGCTGATTTCTTCAGCATGCCCGGGAAGAAGGGCAGCTGAAACATTCTACGTTTGTCTATCTCTCCCAGTCCAGCATGGAAGAAATCAAATATACTTACAAATCTATCTTAAATAACCCTCAAAACTTTGTCAGACGTGGCAAAACGACCTTTGTTTAGGTCGTTTACGCTCTGCCTACCCCGTTAGGGATAAAGGTGTGACTATATGTATGTATGTATGTAAGGTCTCACTGGGAAAGCTGAGTTACCTATTTGAAGAAACACAATGTTCGCCATAGCACCCTCTATGTACTAGATAGTACATATTATGCTTTTGCTACATAATAAGACCTTTGTTTAGGTCGTTAACTGCCTCCATGGTGTAGTGGTCAGAGCCATGGGCTTACGATCCGGAGGTCCTGGGTTCAAACCCTCAAAACTTTGTCAGACGTGGTGGACCGACCTTTGTTTAGGTCGTTTACTCTCGCTCTGCCTACCCCATTAGGGATAAACGCGTGATTGTATGTATGTAGGTAGGTTTGTATTTTCTTATTTTCATACTTCAAAAGGCTGTAACAAACCCCTTCCGTACTCCACTTGATTTAATACTCAGAATCCTGCTGTTCACAGAAAATCTTCGCATAACAAAGAGCCTGCATTATACCGGGTGTAAGGGACAGCGTCCCGCAAACTGATCGCAACGAAACTGAACAACTTTCACCAAGAAATTCTTTCAGGAGATGAAAATAAAAAAGGTCTTTTCCATACAAAATGTCTACCTTGATCAGACAATTTAATTTTGATTTTGATTTGATTTACATGGAAAGCCAAAATATTATTTCAGTCCCGAAAGAATTTTCTGGTGGAAGTTGTTTTGTGTCGTTCACTGAGCAACCTCTATCAGTTTGCGGGACGCTGTCCCTTACACCCCGTATTAAGCTCCCCGCCACTCGACCCTACTCGAGAGGTATTATGCTACGTCAGAATAAGTTCTTTCAGGGTTTTCAGGATTAACTGGACTCACACATTTCGCACTTTCATTGAATCTCTCACCGGAGAGCCCGATGGTGTAGTGGATAGGGTCGCTGCCTTCTGAGCTCCTGAGGTCGTGGTTCGAATCCCACCACGTACCAATGTTTTTTTGTTTCCGAATTTCATATGTGGCGGAATGACCTTTTTTTTTTTGGTCGTGTACGCTCTGCCTACCCCATTAAGGATTAATATAAGTACCTATGAAGGTTTTTCAACTGCTCCTTTTCAAGGTATTGATTTCAGTATTTGCCAATAAATTTCAGCAGGCTTTAGAAATTGAAGCTCCAGAGCTTCTGAAATTGTAACATAAAATATGAAGACATTCGTGATCGTCTTTCGACGTCGAAAAGGATAAAATTAAAAAGATTTATAGGCACTTTACGATTTTGCGAATAAAGATACTTCCAATACCCATTCAATTGTAATATATTTGGGTATCAATTCACTTAGGTAATTGCCTATGAAATTATTAAAAAAAATACTTCTTTAAGGCTCGTACTTATAAAGCGATCTCAAGATGGAGAGCAATATTAAAAATCGATTTGACACGCCTTAATGTACTTACATACTGGACTGGGAGCGAGACAAAAATATAAAATGCGCCAGCACAGCCTCCTGAGCATGCTGTAAAAGTCAGCTAAGGGATCCGAGGGTTTCAGTATATTGTAATTTTGGCGATGGGCTGACAACCTGTCACTAGACACACAGCAATATACCTACAAATCTAACTAAACGAACCCTCAAAACTTTGTCAGACGTGGCGGGACGACCTTTATTTTGGTCGTTTACCCTCTGCCTACCCTATTAGGGATAAAGGCGTGACTATATGTATGTATGTATGTTATTGTACTGAAATGAATTTTGTGATACGATTTCGATCTAGCTGTCAGTCGCAAGAGCTGTTTATCAATACGAGCCTCAGTAATCATAACATAACATATACATACTTTATTGCACGTAAGAATACAAATCATACAACACAACAGATAACAATAAAAAACAAGTGCAACATAGGCGGCCTTATTGCTAAGATACAATTTCTTCCAGGCCACCTTTGGGTAAAAGAAAAATGCGTAATCTATCAATCTTATTTACAAACACGAAAATGAAGAGGCTGAAAGTTTCACTCAGGTGGGATATGAACCCACGACATTTGGCGGCGTACCGTGCCCATGCTATACGTGTTTGAAGACACACATTGTCGTTTCGAACAGGTTGTTTTGTTACATACATACATACATATTATCACGCTTTTATCCCTAATGGGGTAGGCAGAGCGCAAACGATCTAAACAAAGGTCACACAAAACGTCTGACAAAGTTTTGAGGGGTATTTAAGATAGATTTGTAGGTATATTGCTGTAGTGACAGGTTGTCAGCCCATCGCCTAAATCACAATATGCCGAAACCCTCGGATCCCTTAGCTGGCTTTTACAGCATGCTGGTCACTGGGAATTGGGTGAAATAGTTCCAACATCAGGAGCTGATCACCCGTCTGCGTGCATCGCAGCCGTCCCACCAAGAAGTAGAAGTAGAATGCTCGGGAGGTAATGCAGCTGGCACATTCTATGTTTTTCTCTTACTCCCAGGCAGGCATGGAAGGTTGTTTTGTTATGTGGATTAAAACACTCGGTGGCTCAGTTGGTTAGAGCGTCGAAGGTCGTAGGTTCAAATCTAACCTGAGTGTTTATTTATCCTCTTTATTTTCATGTTTATTAACACTGTGGGTGTCAAATTTCTATAATATTTGTTAAAGTCTTTCGCGTTCTGTACACATAATTTTATTCTGTCGGGTCTAAGCACGGATTGATTTATACCTATTCCCGACTTTTCGATTATGTAACAACAATCGTTGTTGCGAGCTGGCTGTCAAAACGTCGGGCAAAGGTATTTAATATTACTTTACCTAAATTCAATTATAATTTAATATTACATATATACATACATATAATCCCGCTTTTATCCTTAATGGGGTAGGCAGAGCGTAAACGACCTAAACATGGGTCGTTCCGCCACATCTGACAATCTTTTGAGGGTTATTTAGATGGTTTTGTAGTTATGTTGCTGTAGTGAAAGGTTGTCAGCCCATCGCCTAAATTGCAATCTACAAAAGCCCTCGGAACCCTTAGCTGGTTTTTCAGTATCAGCTGGCACATTTTAAGTTTTTCTCTCGCTTCCAGTCCAGCATGGAAGAATGATTCAATATTTACGGTCATTATTTTATTTATTAAAAAAGGGATTCAAGGGTTAGTGTATTGTAATGTAGGCGATGGGCTGACAATCTGTCACTACAGCAACACACATCATTACAATCTAAAATTTGCCTGTTACGAGGCGTTGTACGCTCTGCCTACCCCGTAAGGGATAAAGGCGTGATTTGATGTATGTTTGTTATTTTTTTTCCATGTTGGACTGGGAGCGAGAGAAAAACATAGAATGTGCCAGCTGCATTTCCTCCTGGGAATGCTGTAAAAACCTGCTAAGGGATTTGAGGGTTTTAGTATATTGTAATTTAGGCGATGGGCTGACAACCTATCACTACAGCAATATACGTACAAATCTATCTCAAAAATCCTTAAAACTTTGTCAGACGTGGTGGACGACCTTTGTTTAGGTCTTATACGCTCTGCCTACCCCATTAAGGATAAAGACGTGATTTTATGTATGAATGTATGTTATTTTATTCCCAGCTCTGGACGCCCCTCAACATAATCCTCTTCAACCTGGTCTGCGCCGACTTCTCCGTCTCCGTCCTGGGAAACCCCTTCACCCTGGTGTCAGCTCTCTTCCGGCGCTGGGTCTTTGGGAAGAAAATGTGTGTGCTGTACGGGTTCTTCATGGCTCTGTTGGGTAAGTGAGTAGCATGTTCACTGCTTTCGTGGTATAGCGGTCTGAGCCATGGGTTTACGATCCGGAGGTCCTGGGTTCGGGGAACACAAACTTAATATTTGTCAATTTATCACTTTGTGATTTTTTCCCTAGTTTGGTTAGGACATTGCAGGCTGACTCACCTGATTGTCCGAAAAGAAAAAGATTTCGTACTTTGGAGGGTACGGTGAGCCGTCGGTCCCGGTCGCTGTCTTTGATAGTGATCGTTACTCAAACCATGTCAGAGGCCTGATAGTTGTGCTACTAGGCGGTTTAAAAACTCTGACACCAGGGTTTATCTGGTCGTTAGACTCGTGAATCCACTCGCTTAAAATACTGCTACCGAGGTCGAGCCGTCTGAGCTATGGGGTCTCGACCCGGAGGTCCCGGGTTCGATACCCGCCGGGGTCAATGACTTTGTGTTGTTGTTACTAGTTTGGTTAGGATATTGCAGGCTGATCACCTGATTGTCTGAAAAGTAAGATGATCCATGCTGTCGGATGTTACTTTGAATATTACTTTACAAATCACTTTATTTCCAGAAAGCACATTACAAAAAATTAAAACACACAATCAAGAAAAACATTTAATAGTTCTATTCAAATGACAGATGATTAATAAATTTTATATTTTTATTGGCAATTTATTGGATCGTACATTCTTTAATTTTATTATTAATTATTAATCTTATAATTTCTTGACAAATGTTATCTACAATTTCTTTAAAAAACCTGTTTGTTTTTAATGAATTTACTATTGTATTATTAACACAATTAAATTAACTATTGACACAAATGTTTACTGTATTTGATATTTATACCCTCAATTACTGTAATTGGTACGCCGTAGTTATTGAAATAAATAAATAAACATAACAAACAGGACAGGTAGGCATATGGATATTTATTACATAGACATAGACATATAATCACGCCTTTATCCCTAATGGGGTAGGCAGAGCGTAAACGACCTAAACAGAGGTCGTTCCGCCACGTCTGACAAAGTTTTGAGGGTTATTTACGATAGAACTCTAGGTATATTGCTGTAGTGACAGGTTGTCAGCCCATCGCCTAAATTACAATGTACTGAAACCCTCGGATCCCTTAGCTGGATCTTACAGCATGCCCGGGAGGAAATGCAGCTGGCACATTCTATATTTTTCTTTCGCTCCCAGACCAGCATGGAAGCAATATTTATTACACAAGTGGAGAAAGGATATATAGCTTGAAAGGATGATATAGCTTGGCTGTTTTTAAGTCCACCCTACTTACTTACTTTACTTTACTTATTATTACTTTTGTAAGTAATAGCAGTTAAAACCCCTAGGCACTGTAACACCCTATCCCTAATTAAATAATAATCTGATAAAATTAATATGGCCAAAGATAAATAAATATGTGATCGTCTAAAAACTGATTTTATGTCAAATTAAAAGACCCATACGTTGTGCATTCAAATAGAATATTGAAATAAATCTAAGTTAAGTTTGAATAGGGTAATTGAAATGATGACGTAAGTAAATAAATTATTTGTAAAAAGTTCATAATCAAATTCAGCTGAAAAATAACAGAGAATGACAAGAAATAAAATATAAATGAGTAATATAAAACATGCGACTCACATAAAATATTCAGCTGAAATGCAGGAATCAGGAATCTCCATCTTCTTTCTTCTTGCGCATAACTAACCCAAATAAAATAAATCAAACATACTTTATATTAAATCTCCCGGCTAATTTAGCATGCTGAAAGGTACAAAGACTCAATAACCAGGGAAGGGAATTTGAATAAAGATCTTTAAGATCTTAGAATTAGGATACCTAGGCAAATGAAATGGCCCTCCCTTCCAACCTACAGACCATGCCAACGCGCGAAAACCTTGCACAGACTAACACCAAACCCTAGTCTTATCTAACTTGCAAACCTTCCATCAAATATTCCGATCATCTTAATTCATTCACAAACTTCTTTCATACTACCAATCATTCATCAAAGTCATACAAGTTACCTATTAACTGCAGTTTTGGTCACCTGTGACGGTGTACTAATGTTCAAACCTTTTAATAATCAATTTCTCTGTTCAGTTTGCAATATAGTATAATTTTCAAGGACTGCTGTACCAAAATCACATGATATGCGCTAAGAAGTCAGTTCAAATGATAGAGACTGTGTCAAGAAATTATCACCTTTATAGCTCGCTACGTCAGCTGAGAAATAGACCATTAGAGGTTTGTATGAATACCTATTCGAATGAATTCTCGAGAGGGATTATGGGCCAGCTACTCTCGGAGCCCATAAGCCTTGTCGATGTGTATTTAATGTATGTAAAGTGTTATCCTGAATATAAAAATAATTAAATATTTCATAATACAAGTAATTGATTTTAACCACTAATATCTTTAAAACACCGTGTTTTGTTTTAACGTGTAACACTGTATCTTAAAGACATATCAAAATATTCCTATTAGTTTTTATTGCATTTATTCATCCTCACACTCTCGCACACTGATATTTTACTCATAACACACACCTACTATTTCCTATTCTAATAACAGATTTCCCTACGATTATCATTGAATGATGTTTGAAAACTCGCAACGCTGCAGGTACAGAATGCTGAAACTATCACTTTATTACGAAATCGTCTATCTGTAAGGTTAAGAAACTCTTACAGTAATAATCACAACGATGGACTTCGAATTAAAACACAACGCCGAAAATAAACAACACATGATGCTCCGCATCGCCAATTTCCGCGTTAGAACATCGTCCCGGCCCGTCAGCAACTGCCAACCCCCACTGCATGCCCGCTGTTCCTCTGTTTTTTTTAATCTTCCAAGTTCTATGCTATATTAAGACAAAGTAAAATATCGTTTCTAACATTCAAAATTTAACTCTATTTCCAAGAAACAAGTATGGGTATTTATGCATTTGATACTCTTGTTTAAATGCTGGGTCATGTCAGGTAAAGATGTCTCAATTTTTGAACGAATAATCTAAATGCTATTTATTTAAGTGTTGGGTCGATTTTATAAACTAATTATTCTATATGTAATGATAAACGATCGTTACAGACGCCCCTTTGTTTGTGAGCCATTTTGATATTTGTCAAAATAGATAAAATTGCAAATAAACAAGCATAGGTCTAAACTGACATTTTTTTTGTAACTGAACTTAATTTGTCTGTACTATTGAGACAATCCATTTTTTTAAATTGTCCAATCTAAATATCTTATTTTATCTTATCTAGCCGTTAGTGTCTCACTGCTGGGCAAATTTCTTCCTCCGGCCTCTCTCATATCTAAAAACTAGTCACAAATAAATAACTAAAATCTTAAAAGTATCAACATCTTTTTTTTTCTCATCTGTCTATTATCTCAATTACCATTCTAACTTATTTTAATTTAATTAACACTTTAAGAAGTATTAATTTACGCTCCTCATCTAATAACTATCGGTTTATTAGACTAAACTAACCACTTGCTTATCATTATCACTGCTGAACATAAAACCCATTTGTTGATCATGCTATTCACCTTTATTATAATCTTCCCTTTCTATTAATAGTTATCAGTCAATACTCGCTTCAAACTTAAACAATAACTGTTTATGCTAAAATGCGCCCCTAAAACGTTTAATAATATAATCATCTATTATGGTTGGGCTGACAACCTATCACTACAGCAATATACGTATAAATCTATCTTAAAAGCCCTTAAAACTTTGTCAGACGTGGCGAAACGACCTTTGTTTAAGTCGTTTACGCTCTGCCTACCCCATTAGGGATAAAGGCGTGATTATATGTATGTATGTATGTCTATTATTATCATTATCATCTAATGTTTAATAATTATCCTTATTAACTATTACTTCCATACTGGGCTGATAGCGAAGAGAAAAACATAGAACGTGCCACTCCCGGGCAAGCTGTATAATGCAGCTGAGTAATGCGAGGGTTTATGATTACAATATACTGAAATATTGTAAGTAAGGCGATGGGTAGACAACCTATGACCTCAGCAATATACCCACAAGTCTATCCCAAACAACCCACAAAACTTTGTCTGACGTAGCGGAACGACCCTTGTCCAGGTCGTTCAAACTCTGCTCACCCCATCAGGGATAAAAGCTTTATTATATGTATGTATGTAATTATTTCTACGCCCCTACGTATTAATCTCTCAAGTTCCGATAAAATATATTTGTTTCAAAATCTATTCAATAGTTTTTGATTTCATCTTACTCTTTATTTACCATAGCACTATGGTAAAGTTACTCAATTCCATTAAAATCAATATAATGATTTTACATAACAAAAAGGTGTAAAAGTAAATTGTTTATGTTTCTAACTAAAGAAACCACTTATAATTTGAAATATCATATTTCAATATTTACGTAGTTCTTTCCCAGAACTTTATCTCAACTTAAATGGTTTGAATAAATAAAGTGTCAAAAGTGACTAACTTAATTGGGGTGAGAAACAAAACTTCTCAAAACGAAAACCCATAAACTACGATGATAAAGGCTCTTTTTTTAAAAACTACTCTTGAGCCAGTCAAAGTTTAAAAATTTATCACCCTTAAACAAAAACAGGACTCAAATTTCATAGAACCAAAATCGTTATCGGAACTCAAGGCGTACCCACTTGAAGTACCAAAGCTGTTCTCAACTTCATCTATTTTTGCAAGAAATAGTTAACAAAAACTTATCTCTATTCAAAAGTGATAAATGTACCACGCTGACCCAAACACGTGTGCAAGCGTCATAAAACAAATGCTCTGGCTTATTCTTTGTTTGTAACCTAGCTGTATTGTTTTATTAACCTACGTACTTCAAGGGCTGACAATGCATACCTAAGTAAAGATTTTGAACCCATCCAATTTGTTTGTAAATAAGACAAATATACACATAAAATCAAGCCTGTTTTCCTGTCAGAGTAAACAGGGTATCATGGGTTATTAAAAAAATGCATTATCAACTTTAGCTTTAAAATTTTAACTAATCCTGAAGGATAACTTATAAAAATAATGTATTGTTAAAATTCAATAAAATGTTTGAATCATGTGGATAGTCATGTGGTTTGAAAACTCCAATTAATGTAAAAAAAATATAAATAAATAGCAATCCGCCCCTAAAACTCTTAATTAATTATAAGTGTTAACCGTTAAGTGGGAATAAAGTACTTAACTCTTAAAGTAAATAAGTAATATAGACATGCTATTCTAAATCATCCTTATATTAAAATCGGTTCAGTAGTTTTTACGAAAACAAACGTTCACAAATCTACAATTTTCTCGCCCCTACCTTAATAAATCCATCAGTTTTCTTTCTCTCGAAATTTAAACTTTTTGAGTGCAATCAACACTAGTAAAAGTATATTGCACAAATGTCTTCGAACGCTTAACCGTATCTTTGACACATTTCTATTCCAGCCCTTTTTTAAAGTAGCGTCGCTATTGTGCAAAGCCGTCCCTTTTTTTCTGTTTGTTTCAAACTTGTCAAAGCTTGTTTACTTTGAAATAAAAATTATTTTAAAATATCGCTACAATTTAGATAATGAAATATTAAAAACGAACTATCAGTCTGACTTACTTTGTATTATAAAATACACTACTCACCTATTTAATGAACTAATGTAATGACCTACGAATAAATAAAGCCCTATCGTAATAATAACAGTAACCCAAATAATTTATACTTCGTGTACGAATGAAAATAATTAAACAATCATTCGTCCTTTAATGACGAAGCATCCAGACGTCACGAGCAGCAATGTAACACCCTATCCCTAATTAAATAATAATCTGATAAAATTAATATGGCCAAAGATAAATAAATATGTGATCGTCTAAAAACTGATTTTATGTCAAATTAAAAGACCCATACGTTGTGCATTCAAATAGAATATTGAAATAAATCTAAGTTAAGTTTGAATAGGGTAATTGAAATGATGACGTAAGTAAATAAATTATTTGTAAAAAGTTCATAATCAAATTCAGCTGAAAAATAACAGAGAATGACAAGAAATAAAATATAAATGAGTAATATAAAACATGCGACTCACATAAAATATTCAGCTGAAATGCAGGAATCAGGAATCTCCATCTTCTTTCTTCTTGCGCATAACTAACCCAAATAAAATAAATCAAACATACTTTATATTAAATCTCCCGGCTAATTTAGCATGCTGAAAGGTACAAAGACTCAATAACCAGGGAAGGGAATTTGAATAAAGATCTTTAAGATCTTAGAATTAGGATACCTAGGCAAATGAAATGGCCCTCCCTTCCAACCTACAGACCATGCCAACGCGCGAAAACCTTGCACAGACTAACACCAAACCCTAGTCTTATCTAACTTGCAAACCTTCCATCAAATATTCCGATCATCTTAATTCATTCACAAACTTCTTTCATACTACCAATCATTCATCAAAGTCATACAAGTTACCTATTAACTGCAGTTTTGGTCACCTGTGACGGTGTACTAATGTTCAAACCTTTTAATAATCAATTTCTCTGTTCAGTTTGCAATATAGTATAATTTTCAAGGACTGCTGTACCAAAATCACATGATATGCGCTAAGAAGTCAGTTCAAATGATAGAGACTGTGTCAAGAAATTATCACCTTTATAGCTCGCTACGTCAGCTGAGAAATAGACCATTAGAGGTTTGTATGAATACCTATTCGAATGAATTCTCGAGAGGGATTATGGGCCAGCTACTCTCGGAGCCCATAAGCCTTGTCGATGTGTATTTAATGTATGTAAAGTGTTATCCTGAATATAAAAATAATTAAATATTTCATAATACAAGTAATTGATTTTAACCACTAATATCTTTAAAACACCGTGTTTTGTTTTAACGTGTAACACTGTATCTTAAAGACATATCAAAATATTCCTATTAGTTTTTATTGCATTTATTCATCCTCACACTCTCGCACACTGATATTTTACTCATAACACACACCTACTATTTCCTATTCTAATAACAGATTTCCCTACGATTATCATTGAATGATGTTTGAAAACTCGCAACGCTGCAGGTACAGAATGCTGAAACTATCACTTTATTACGAAATCGTCTATCTGTAAGGTTAAGAAACTCTTACAGTAATAATCACAACGATGGACTTCGAATTAAAACACAACGCCGAAAATAAACAACACATGATGCTCCGCATCGCCAATTTCCGCGTTAGAACATCGTCCCGGCCCGTCAGCAACTGCCAACCCCCACTGCATGCCCGCTGTTCCTCTGTTTTTTTTAATCTTCCAAGTTCTATGCTATATTAAGACAAAGTAAAATATCGTTTCTAACATTCAAAATTTAACTCTATTTCCAAGAAACAAGTATGGGTATTTATGCATTTGATACTCTTGTTTAAATGCTGGGTCATGTCAGGTAAAGATGTCTCAATTTTTGAACGAATAATCTAAATGCTATTTATTTAAGTGTTGGGTCGATTTTATAAACTAATTATTCTATATGTAATGATAAACGATCGTTACAGCACAAACCAATAGGCAGAGGATGCCACATCACTACATAGTATAAAACAAAGTCGCTTTCTCTGTCCCTATATCCCTATGTATGTATAAATCTTTAAAACTACGCAACGAATTTTGATGCGCTTTCTTCTAATGGATAGAGTGATTCAAGAGGAAGGTTTATATGAATAATACATGAAAAATATAGTAGAGAAACACTGATAATTTCCGTGAAAAGCCCCGCTGGTCGCTAGTACTTGATAAGAGACTTCGGAAACCCAGAAGAAGATGACGAAAGTAGTTAGACGCTTTCAGCAAGGCATGGTCAAAAATATATACAAGTAATTTAAAAAGTTAAAAAAAGTCAACTGTGTAGAATACAACATACATACATATAGTCACACCTTTATCCCTAATGGGGTAGCCAGAGCGTAAACGAACTAAACAAAGGTCGCTTCGCCACGTCTGACAAAGTTTTAAGGTAGATTTGTAGGAAGTAAGCCCATCGCCTAAGCTGCTATATACTGAAACTCTTGGATCCCTCAGCATTTTTACAGCCCACCAGGGAGGAAATTCAGCTGGCACATTCTCTGTTTCCCTCTTGCTCCCAGTCCAGCATGGAAAAAGTAAGGTAGAATATTGTTTAAAAGGAAAAATTCTGCAAAGAAACTCGAATTAATTTTCAAATACCTATTCAACGAAAGCCCAACTCGACATAGTTCGTCGTAAATTTTTTTCTATTGTCGTCTGTCTCATTGTCGTCATATGGATTTTTTTACGGTATAATGTCTTTAGTGACACTCGCATGGTGAAACGTCAAAGCTATTGACGTAAGAATCATTAAAATCGGCCAACGCGTTTGGTCTCTAGAGCGCCACAGAGGATCAAACATACATAGGCTGATAAACACATTTCCCTCCTTTGCGTTGCGCAGTCGGGTAAATAGTCAACATATATTGCTGAAAAATTTACCTTCCATGCTGGACTGGGAGAGATAGAAAAACATAGCATGTTCCAGCTGCCCTTCCTCCCGGGCATACTGTAGAAGTCAGCAAAAGGGACTCGAGGGTTACAGTGTATTGTAATTTAGGCGATGGGCTGACAACCTATCACTATAGCAATACACATTTCAATCTAAAATTGCCCTCAATTTTTGTCAGACGTGGCGAAAGCGCCTTTTACTAGGCTTAACGCTCTGCCTACCCCGTAAGGGATAAAGGCTTGATTTTATGTATGTATGTATATTGCTGAAATTATCGTGACCGCGGCATGAATAGTAGTAACATTAGTAGTAGGTACTTCTTCTTCTTTGGGTGTGAGTTTCGAATCTATCTTCCCGATGATTCCTGGTGTCAGAGTTTTCAAACCACCTAATAGCACAGCTCTGACATGGTTTGTGTAACGACCACTGTCGAAGACAGCAATCGGGACCAACGGCTTAACGTGCGCTCCGAAGCACGAAATCAGGTGATAACCAAACTGGGGAAAATCTCACTCAATTTTGTGTTCGCTCCTTCGGAGTCGAACCTAGGACCTCTGGGTCGTGAGCCCATGGCTCTGACCACTAGGCCACAGAGGCAGTTAGTAGCATCAAGGAGATTTTCATCTTAGGGTAGTAGGTCATTTAGCAGTCACGCCGGCGTGTGACACCGGAAACTCTTTGTGAACAACTCTTTTGACTAAAAAGAACTTTTTTCCGTAAGAGGTACTCGTATGTGATGCCAAAGTCTTACTTACATAACGGAGTGCTCATGTGCCACTTACTACTTTTAATCGTCTTTTTGAGCTAAATATAGAAATCTACTTTTACCCGACTGTCAAGACAGGTTATTTCAATGCTGGTCTGGGAGCGAGAGATAAACATAGAATGTGCCAGCTGCATTTCCTCCCGGGCATGCTGTAAAAACCAGCGAAGGGATCCGAGAGTTTCAATATATTGCAATTTAGGGGATGGGCTGACAACCTGTCACTTAAGTAATATACCTACAAATATATCTTAAATAACCCTCTTTGTCAGACGTGGCGGAACGACCTTTCTTCAGGTCGTTTACGCTCTGCCTACTTCATTAGGAATATAGGCGTGGTTATATTATCTACCCTTCTTCTAGTTTTACCGTGGGAATGAATGGTATTTCTATCAAATCACTCTTCAGATCAAAAATTACTTAATTAGTATGAAAGCATGGATAATTTCTTGGCTGTTTCCCTGAAAGCAGAATTATTGATTTTTAAAAGCTTTTGCCAATTTACTTACTTTACTTACAATTTGTAACTTAGTCAGCTCAGGTTTAATCTTTTTAAAAGAAAACCAAGTTTGGAGTTGGCCACTTAAGGGGATCCCCGGTGCACGACAGCGCACTCATCAGTTAAAAAAATCATATATACATACATACTGTCACGCCTGTATCCCTAATGGGGTTAGCAAAGCGTCAACGTGCCAAATAAAGGTCGTTCCGCCACGTCTGACAAGTTTTGAGGGTTGTTTAAGATAGATCTGTATATTGCTGTAGTGACAGGTTGTCAGCCCATCGCTGAACTTACAATATGATGAAACCCTCGAATCCTTTAGCAGGTTTTACAGCATACCCGGGAGTAGATGCAGCTGGCATATTCTCTGTTTTTCTACCGCTCGCAGTCTAGCATAAAAGCATAAAAAAAAATACTCACTAAAAACGCAATGAATCGAATATCCGGTAGGTCAGATCGAAGTTAAAGCAATGAAGATCATTAAAAGCCGTATTAATAAATAGCTCTCATGAGTAACAGCGATTTTGAGTTTGTATCAGAATTGTCATTCTTTGAGTGATTGTGCTTTCAGTGAATTATGATTTTTCGACTGATGAGGGCGCCACGTAGCCCAGGATAGCCCTTAAGTGGCTGAAGTTTCAATTCAAATAATACAATTGGAAATGAACTGAGCAGGCAAGTGAATCTGCATTACTTAAGATTATTGGCGATTATTCTACAGTTATCTGTGAACTTTTTTCATACATACATAGACATGTTATCACGCCTTAATCCCTGATTGGGTAGGCAGAGCGCAAACGACCTAAACAAAGGTCGTTCCGCCACGTCTGACAAAGATTTGAGGGTTATTTAAGTATATTGCTGTAGAGACAACCTGTCAACCCATAGCCTAAATTACAATATACTGAAACCCTCGGATCCTTTTTTTTTTAATGGACCTATTTACACCATACTACAAAGTGTATATAATGCGTCACCGGACTAAAGGCGGGGAGTTGCTACACGCAATCTACTCCCTCAAATGCAATGACAACTGCCTAAGGGCACCCACTAGGGCTCGAACCTCGGCTTATAGCGTTCGTTGCCTTGGGAACTCCTTATCAGAGAGAATCTGCCCGGTATGTGCCGGTAAACCCCAAAGTGGGGAGCAAAGGAGGGGCCTCCGCGACCCCGCCGGCGGGGAGCGCGGCTGCTGGAAGAGCTTGTACTGAGTGTGGCTGGACTTGCATTGGCAGCATTAAATGCACGAGTAATTTGGTCATCGCCGTCGGTAAGGACATGCCTAGGTCTTCGTTTGTAACGAGTCGCAGGTTGGGGGACGTAGTCAGAGGCGCTAACTACAAGAGGGTTAGGGTGGTGAGGGGTTTGTTGAAGAAGCGTATGGCCGCTTGCTTCATGAACTCTTTGACAGACGGAACATCGAGATCGATGTGAATGTCAGAATTGCGGAGGTACCAGGGGGCCCCGGTTGCCCTCCGCAAGAAGCTGTTTTGCACTACTAACCTGTGAGCCTCGGATCCGTTAGCTGTCGACACGAAATGCAACTGGCACATTCTGTTTTACTCTCGCTCCCTGGCCAACATGAAAGCTATTTGTTGACCTATTTTTTTGAGTGTTATTGTTACTTACGATATTTTAAGAAAATTGTTTTTTTTGTCATAGGAGAGCCCGGTGGTGTAGTGGATAGGGCCGCTGCCTCCTGAGTTGGAGGTTGTAGTTCGAATCCCACCACGTACCAATGTGCTTTTCGAGTTTCGGATTTCATAAATACGTTTCATCGGTGCTATTTCCGTGCTTCAGAAGGCACGTTAAGACGTTGGTCCCGGTTAATATCGTATAATACCTCTTATAATATTAGTCGTTAAGCCAAATTAGTGGCCAGTGCTAAGCATTGGCGGCTTGAATACTCTGGCCTAATGTAGGATTGTGTCTGGTTTCCCTTCTGGGTTGCGGAGGTCAGCTCGCAGCAGCGGGCAGTCGCTCTGTGTTAAAACCAGTATTCTCGTTCAATCCCCTAGATTAAATATCTGACTCCGTGAGATACGGGATAAGGCTAGGGAGATGATGGTGATGATTTTTGACCGATCAAGACTGCCAAAATTGGCATTTCCATTCCAAAATACCCACCTCGGTCAGACAATTTGTATGGAAACCCCCTATTTTTAATTTTTTACGTCCTGATAGAATTTCCTGGTGGAAGTTGTTCAGTGTCGTTGACTGAGTAACCCCCTATCAGTTTGCGGGACGCTGTCTCTTACACCCGATATCTATGTTTGTGAGCTTATTAGTGCTGGACCAAGGTAGTGGATAGTCAGCAACCGAAAAATAAAGAAAATTTAAATTTAACTCTTCTTCGCAAGTAGATTCTATTATTTTGTGCTTTTCTCCGATCTTTTTTTCATGAGGATTTTTTTCATTTAATGAGAAAGTATATTGACCACTTTTTAGGTTGAAAAACATTTTCGTTCATAATTAGAATAAGAAGGTTCTTCTTACACCAAGTTGCTAACAGTAATTAAACTCCCAGGAGGTAATTAATAAATTGCTGGATCAAGACTGAGTTTGTCCCTAACTTAGTTAATAAAGATTTTAAACCGTTACTACCTAGGGCGTTTTTCCACTAGACGGCACGGCGGCGGTGCCGTCACGATGCTGTGGTTCTGTTGTTTCACTAGACAGCACGGCAACGACACGGCGACGTCCCGATCATCGTCAACATAGTTCCAATCTGAGCGCACACACACACGCGCATTCTTCGTACGAATACACACACACATGCAGTTTGGCAGGCCGGCAAGGGAAACAAGCGTCCCATATAATTTCATTGATTATCTCTTCCACGGTACCGTCGATGGCTGGCCAGTTAAGAAGTATACAAGTTTGAATTGCTAAAAAAACTGTTAAATTTCATATTTGTTTGGTATCATTTATCTTGTGAAGAAACGGCAAATTTGTTAGATGTTTTGGGTCACAAAACGTGTTCTGATCATCAAAAAAGGTCACTTAAACTAACCTCACAAATTACGAAAAAAAATGAGTTTGATACCATTTCTCGCTAGAGATTACTCTTCTTTTGACTTTCTTTCTTACCTAACCTTATTTAACCTAAGTTAAGCTAAATTAAGCCGAATAGCTAAATTTAGAAAAATAACCGCAATTTCCCCAGTATTTTCGCAACACCAATTGTTTTGAGTGCATTTATACATACATACATACATATAATCACACCTTTTTCCTAATGGGGTGGGCAGAGCGTAAACGACCTAAACAAAGGTCATTTCGCTACGTCTGACAAACTTATGAGGGTTTTTTAAAATAGATTTGCTGGTATACTGCTGTAGTGACAGGTTGTCAGCCCATCGCCTAAATTACAATATACCAAAACCCTCTGATCCTTTAGCTGGTTTTTACAGCATGCATACATACATACATACATACATAAATCACGCCTTTATCCCTTACGGGGTAGGCAGAGCGTTTAACGCCTCGTAAAAGGCGCTTTCGCCACGTCTGACAAAAATTGAGGGCAATTTTAGATTGTAATATGTATTGCTTTAGTGACAGGTTGTCAGCCCATCGCCTACATTACAATACACTGTAACCCTCGAGTCCCTTTTGCTGACTTCAACAGCATGCCCGGGAGGAAGGGCAGCTGGAACATTCTATGTTTTTCTATCTCTCCCAGTCCAGCATGGAAGCTAGATACAGCATGCCTGGGAAGAAATGCAGCTGGCAAATTCTATGTTTTTCTCTCACTCCCAGGCCAGCATGGAAGCAAGATACTAAAGCTCGTATTTATGAAGCGATACCAAACTTGAGAGCAATATTAAGTAGGATTTGACAGGGCAGTTTGGACTGAAATGACATTTCTGATACGAACTCAAACTCGCTGTCACTCATGAGAGCTGATTATACGGACCTAAATATAAAACAACTGTAAATTTTGCGGAGAGAAATATATAGCAAAACAAAGATGTATCCTCTTAACTGGCCAACCTGTATACCAGGTGTAAGGGACAGGTGTAAGGGACAGCATCCCGCAAATTGATAGGGGTTGCTTAGTCAACGACACTGAACAACTATCAGCAGGTTTTTTTCTGGAAGTGAAAAAATAAATGGCTTTTCCATACAAAATGTTTACCTCGATCAGTATTTTTTAATGAAATAGCCTTTTTTTTCACTTCTTGAAAAAAATCCTGCTGATAGTTGTTTAGTGTCGTTGGCTGAGCTGAGCAACCCCTATCACTTAGGGAAAAATAGAATAGAATAGAAAACAATTTATTCTCCAGCTCACAGTACAAAACACAACATAATCATAAGTAGAACAGTATACAAAAGATCTTAAAATAGGTAACACTATTAATTACAACAACGTCTGAGGCATGTAAACAACGTATAACCATTACTATAACTGCTGTGCTATGTACTGCGCCAGAGAAAAGGAGCTGACTCAGCATGAGTCGCAGCAGAAGCCACGACGCTGGTATTCTGCCAGCACCATATGGTGACAATCGGAATGAAATGAGAATTCAGAGCACCAAAAAGCGCTATAATTCCACTTTCTAAAGTAGATTTCGCACTTATCCTTCTATTGACCCGTCTTCACAAAAACTCTCTCGCATTGTTGACCGAACTGACAAACTACTCGGTCGGTTCCCAAGATAAAAGTGATCACTACTCGGTCGGTCCCCAAGATAAGTGATCCCGGATTTGCGCTATTTCTAAGGCTTTATAGAGACTAGATTATTGGTTTCTTCCATGCTGGACTGGGAGCGAGAGAAAAACACAGAGTGTGCCAGATGCATCTCCTCCCGGGCATGCTGTAAAAACCAGCTAAGGGATCCGAGGCTTTCAGTATATTGTAATTTAGGCGATGGGCTCACAACCTGTCACTACAGCAATATACCTACAAAACTATCTTAAATAACCCTCAAAACTTTGTCAGACGTGGCGGGACGACCTTTGTTTAGGTCGTGTACGCTCTGCCTACCCCATTAGCGATAAAGGCGTGATGTAGATTGTTGGTCTGATAATGTAAACAGTGCATTTTGTTTCAATAAAAGGTAACTTTGAAACTGAACAAGTTTTAGGCTCATATTTATAAAGCTGTTCCATGATTGAGAGTAAAGTTAAGTATGGATTTGACAGGTCCTTTTGTACAGAAATGACAATTCTGATACGGACTCAAACTAGCTGTTAGTATCAAATGCTGTTAATAATTACGGGACTTAGTACCTTCAATAAAAAAACATGTAGTAGTTTAGTTTTTTCTTTAATTTTAGCCCCTCTCATCTGGTCTTCGTCTTAGCGAGTGGATTCTCGAGTCGAACGACTTGATGAACTCTGGTGTCAGAGTTTTCAAACCTCCTAGTAGCACAGCTATTAGGCCTCTGACGTGATTTCAGTAACGACAACTATCAAAGACAGCGACCGGGTTAGCTTACCCTCCTTTTTCTTTTCGGACAATGAGGTGATTCTGCCTGCAATGTCCTAACCAAACTAGAAACAACAACACAAAGTCATAGTCCCAGGCCGGGAATCGAACCCGGGACTTTCGGGTCGAGAGCCCATGGCTCAGACCGCTAGACCACGGTGGCAGAGAACTTTTAGTAACTTCAATAAAAAAAAACTTGTAGTATAGTTTTATCTTTAATCCTTCTAATTTTAGCTCCTCTCATCTAGTATTACCTTATTACCCCCTGAAGGCATCTGACTATTTGATAGCCTATCTGCCTAATAGGGTTTCGAGTATCTAGGACGATATTCCGGCAACGATTTGTCCAACGATTATCATCTCGTCTCGTGTAACCAAGGTGTCCTGTCCAACCCCCACTTAACTTGCTTACCCACTTACCTATATCTTGTACTTAATTAGCTTCAGATAGCATCTAGCTAGTTTGAACGGAACATATAATAAGCTGATATGTAGGTAACTTCCGTGTTGACCTGGGAGCGAAAGAAAAAACATAGAATGTGCCAGCTGCATTTCCTCCTGGGCATGCTGTAAAAGCCAGCTAGGGGATCCGAGGGTTTCAGTATATTGTAATTTAGGCGATGGGCTTTAGGACAATCGGTCACTACAGCAATATACCTACAAATCTATCTTAAATAACCCTTAAAACTTTGTCAGACGTGGTGTAACGACCTTTGTTTATGTCGTTTACGATCTGCCTCATTAGGGATAACATACATACATATAATCACGCCTTTATCCCTAATGGGGTAGGCAGAGCGTAAACGACCTAAGCAAAGGTCGTTCCGCCACGTCTGACAAGTTTTGAGGGTTATTACAGATGATCATGACGTATATTGCTATAGTGAAAGGTTGTCAGCCCATCGCCTAAAATTGTAATATACTATTACCCTCCCTATCCATTAGCTGGTTTTTACAGCATGCTCTGGAGGTGATGCCGCTGGCACATTCTATGTTTTTCTATCACTTCCAGTCCAGCATGGAGGTAAGTAAGTATTAGGGATAAAGGCGTAATTATATATATATGTATATGTAGGTAATTAGTCAGTTTAATTAAAATAAATACAACTGTTATTTGAGCCATGAACATTTAACAGCATTATGGTTAACAAAATATAATTTGATCCGATCTAAACGTATATTTTGATCAAAATACAAAAACGTCTGAAGGAAAATATAAAATGTTTCTTAATTATACATACATACATATAGTCACGCCTGTATCCCTGATGGGGTAGGCAGAGCGCAAACGACCCAAACAAAGGTCGCTCCGCCACGTCTGACAAAGTTTTGAGGGTTATTCAAGATAGATTTGTAGGTACATTTATTGCTCTGTAAACATAAATAATTTCCACATGACCAATAATACATAGAACTATCATTAAACTTATTATTAGATGATTACTGACAGCTTATAATAATTATAAGTACTCGAAAACTATTGGATAGATTTTAGTAATTATTTATCGATTAGAAAGCTGCGTTCGCTAGTAATATAGGTTAATTTTGCGGAAAATTATCTGATTTCGACATGAAAACTAATTTATGTAGACTTCGATTTGACATCATGTGTTGCAAACTTCACTATGAATAATGCCTGTCATTTTCCGTTGTGAAGTACGCAACGAAATACATAATATGTAGACAAATCGAAGCATCAATTCTTATTATGGATGGGGTATAACCAATGACTAAGAAAAAATAGGGTATAACCAAACAATTTCATTCACAGGTATCACATCTATAACAACGCTCACGGTGATCTCCTTCGAGCGGTACCTGATGATAACCAGACCCTTGAGCTCCAGACACTTGACTCCAAGAGGGGCCATAGGAGCCGTGGTCTTCATCTGGAGCTACTCCTTGGCGCTGACCACTCCTCCACTCTACGGCTGGGGAAATTATGTCAATGAGGCTGCTAATATAAGGTTAGTGCATTCCTCCTTCCCTCTACAATTTGAGTTTAAACTCAGACGTTAAAACAAAGACGATCGGATCAAGGGTTTGCCCTTTTGAAAAAAAACATTTTTTTCGAATTCTGAACATTTATTCCAATGTTCTCAATAGTCGTGTGAGGCGCGAAATGTGATTTTTAAAATTAAAGTTTTCATAACTAGCTTATTATTATGTAAACACCAGCCATTTGAACGTTGCAGTATTTTCAATTAACTGAAATTGAATAGTTTGTTTATTCAGTTACGAATACACAATCTGAATTTCAATTTCATCAAACACTCTCATCCAGTTATACACTTTGTTTACTAAAATTTCATACAATACAAACCAAGCAATGCAATAAACAAGATCAACAAAGCAGAGATGAAAGAAAGACAAAGAAATGTTAAAATTTCGTTGCACTTCTTACGAAGCACTGAAGAATTCCTTATTATGCCAAAGAAAACATCAGAAGTAGTTATTCATTTCTATAACAAATCTTAAGCAACTATCACCATGTCTAAGCCATAGATCGGTAACAATTCGAATTATTGGTTTTGTTGTGTCTGTGATTCGGAATGTATGTTAGTCGTTAAGCTATGTCAACAGTCAAATGGAAATTTAGACAGCTGGGTTGAACACTAAACCTAATCTAGGATTTGGTTTGGATTCCCTTCTACGGGCAGATGGAAGTTGCTCTGTATAAAAATCAGTATTATACTATTTACTTAGTAAAATACTGGAAGAAAAGCTAGGAAAATGATGGAAAAAACTACAAATGGACATGCTAAGAAGAATCAGTCTTGAAATTTCATCTTTGATTTTTTTTCATTCATCGTTGTCTTGTATGTTAAGTACTATATCTCTTTTATCAAATTATGCAACCTTCTCTTTAAAACTGAACTACCGAAACATTACAAATAAAATTAAATAATGATTTCAAGAACCTATTACAACTTCCGGGCTTAAAACAACTACTTCCGCTTCCGCCCACTGGACGCCATCTTTGAAACTACAACTCTTCAAATTCATAATTTATAAAAAAAAATGATCAAGTGTACATTCGAAAGACATGTTGGCAATGAAAGCTTGACTTCCAATTAACATGTAAAAGAAAACAAAGGAAACGAGTGCAATTGTTCATATAATTTAAACAATGTTGACTGTTCTTGACATAAATAAAAATGATATTATTGTTGTAATAACTGCATGTGTCAAATTACCACAGAATTAGATATTACTATGTCAGATGATTCCCTTTTATAGCAAAACCACACGGTATGAGTTTCGTCCAAGGATATGAGGCACAGTATTCTAACAAACATACATTTTACAATAGAACAATTTACTTGGCAAATGCCAAAAACATTTTCTACTTGAAGGTTTTGCTTCAATTAAAAAAAAACTTTTTCTGCTAGAATGTTCATTATGAGTGACGGCTGAAAATAAGTAGTGACTTTAGGGGTAAACATAATTCACACCACTGAGCATATAATCACTACGTTATTCACACCACTGAAGCCAGCATATACACACATACGTGGATACAGCTTGGAAATTTTGTTAAAACAAGTTTTATTTCTCTCCATAGAAATAAAGTACCAGTGTCGAGACATTCAGGTTTGTGTCAGTGATAAAATTTTGTAAGAGTTACATACACACATATAATCACGCCTTTATCCCTAATGGGGTAAAATTTTGAGGGTTATTTAAGATAGATTTGTAGGTATATTGCTGTCGTGACAGGTTGTCAGCCCATCGCCTAAATTGCAATATACTAAATCTGAGAGTTAAGAGTTACCTATAAATAATCCCTCTATGTCATTACCAGTCTTCACTTCAAACACTCTAGATGAACACATCGCAATAACCCTGGTGGCACGTTCCTGACTATTAGAGTGCGTATTGATTTAAAAATTTAAAGTTCAGATCTGCTGTTCAGGATAGCAGTTCAAAACTTAACGGAAGTTTGGTTTTGACGTGAGCAATAAACCCTATTAAAAGGTAAAATGCAAAGTTTTCAATCGTTTTAATTTATAAAACATTATAACTGTGCCAAATTTTCAAAATATTGATAAGGAACTCCAATCAGTAAGCGGAATGCTTTACATTTCACTGTTCCGGCAGACCCTTACATACAGGCCCCTCCCCAGTATATCAAAATGTTGAAACCAAACTTAACCAAACTTTGTAGTTTGTACATACATACATATAATTACGCCTTTATCCCCAATGGGGTAGGCAGAACGACCCAAACAAAGGTCGTTCCGTCACGTCTGACAAAGTTTTGGGGGTTATTTAAGATATATTGCTGTAGTGTCAGGTTGTCAGCCCATCGCCAAAATTACAATTTACTGAAAACCTCGGATCCCTTACATGGATTTTACAGTATGCCCGGGATGAAAAGCGGGTGGCACATTATATGTTTTTCTCTCGCTCCTAGGCCAGCATAGAACTAAGCCTTAATACTCGTAGCTAAAGTTTATACAGCTCACCAATATCAATAGGTGGTGCTTTGTATTTATAGAGATTGACGTGGAACATTGTTAGCAAAATAACAAACCAATCAAAACTTTGATTGGAACTTAACCTTAAGGTTAGACCGCACTATGACTTAGCTACAGCGGAGCGGAGCGGCGCGTCGCGTCACGGCACTGCAGCAGAGCGACACTGCACAACAAAATCTATCAAAATGTAGAAACCTGGCATTCTTCTTCTTGTCGTGTCGATCGTTTAGGCGTTTTTATATTAATTTTGACCAGAACTCTGCCAAACGAACCGCGACGTCAGTGACGTTGTACAGGTCTTCTTGCGTGCAAGATGAAGGGCACGCGGGGCAAGGCAATAGATGTGCCATTGTTTAGGGGGA
Organism: Scrobipalpa costella; assembly: GCA_949820665.1. Lineage (NCBI taxonomy): Eukaryota > Metazoa > Arthropoda > Insecta > Lepidoptera > Gelechiidae > Scrobipalpa > Scrobipalpa costella. Next base: position 1,170,757 of record OX463311.1, read on the forward strand.
GGCACTACATTTGCACTGGTTGTTCGTGCTGTATCCCCATCGGCACAAATTGTCCCTACAGCGACCGACTTGGGTCCGGATTCTGTTCAGGGACTTCCAAGTCATCCACGGGAGCTTATGCCCTGGGGGAAGAACCTCTTTTACTGGGTTTAGAGAAGCGGTAGGGTATCTCTCCTGCCAAAGCTTACAACCTGGCATTGCCGCGCCGTGAAGCGTCATGAAGGTCCGCTGCAGCTCCAGTGCTGCTTCAGTGCGGTACCTCTCATACATTTTCATACAAAGAATCATTTGTCGTGCCGCGCTGCACCGCCCCGCTCCGCTTCGCAGCAGCTACGTCCTAGTGCGATCTAACCTTTATGCTTCTCTTCCACGGTATGCTCTATGCCACAGCTCTATGCTTTAGAACCGGCTTAGGAAATCGAAGGTTTCAGTTTATTGTAATTTAGGCGATGTGCTAACAACCTGTCACCCTCAAAACTGGCCAGACGTGGCGTCATGTCTTTAGTATTCAAGACTACTATAATATCACATATTCAGAAAAATAAAAAAGCAAGTCTAATACTTTGGCGAAGAAACCCTAAAAATACAGCTCGGAATCGCTTTGTATCAAATTGAATTCCTAGAATGGGCCATTGGAGCATGTATGGAAATACAAATGGCTCAATTTCTATTCTGCACGTAGGAAAAAACTTTTACGTTTGTCTAAAAAATACTGATACCACCTTTTTCGGCTTTTTCATTTTTTATAATGTTTCCCATGTAGAAATCAATACGTACATCCACTACGGCATCTCGGTTACAATTTCTGTCCCCAACTAGTATCCTTCCTCACAAACATTACTATACATATATACATACATACATATAATCACGCCATTATCCCAAATGGGGTAGGCAGAGCGTAAACGACAACGAGCGGAAAAATAGCTGGCACATTGTATGTTTTTCTCTCGCTCCCAGGCCAGCATGAAAGTACAAACATACTATACTCTATAAAATTTTGCATGGTAAGTGTCATCAATCATATTATTATGTCGTTCTGAAAGAAAACAAAAGAAAATGTATCTTAAATCCTACGAATAAGGAATAAGTCCTAAAATCTGTACAAATTGCTATACAAACTATAAAGATTTGTGGATAGAATGTGCCAGCTGCAATTCCTCCCGGGCATGTTGTCAAAATCAGGTAGGGGGTCCGAGGGTTTCAGTAAATTGTAATTTGGGCAATGGGCTGACAACCTGTCACTCCAGCAATATACCTACAAATCTATCCTAAATAACCCTCAAAACTTCCTAGACATGGCGGAATGACCTTTGTCTAGGTTGTTTACGCTCTGCCTACCGCATTACGGATAAAGGCGTGATTATATGTCAGTATGTAGATTTATGGATGAAAGTTGGATTTGCTGCATATTTCCATTGCAAGTATACACTGATATTTTCATGTGTGCATTGATTTTTATCTTTTCTTCTAAATCGGATAGCGTCCCGCTTTTTTTGCAGGAAATACTGCAATAAATCGGTACCACTGATAATTGATATCGAATTAGCATTTGTTCGTGAAGTTCTATATCATCGCACAATCTCCAAAGACCCAGAACATTTTATTTTCTCTCAATCGTTTGGTTCACAACGATTTCTAAACTTAATATTTTAGTAGGTACATAAATGTACCTATTATTTATCCTCCTTTACTTAACTATCTGTTAACACTTAAAATAGCTTCTGTAGGTCTGCTAAAAGAAATTTATTTTTAAAGATAAGCAGCGCCTGTTGCGTCTTGATTATGTATTTTTGTTTCTTTTGTATGTTTCTGTGTTCAATAAATGGTTAAATAAATAAACAACCTTATTTTTGAAATAAAGATTTTAATAACGGGCACTCACTTTGGAAAATAAATCGCGTACTTCACGACATGTTTCGGGACATTCGGAGTCCCTTCATCAGGTTGAGTTAGTCGGCCGCGGGGAAGCGTATCCGCCGGTGTTAAATAAATGTCCCGAAACATGTCTCGAAGTACGCGACTTATTTTCCAAAGTGAGTGCCCGTTATTAAAAATCTTTATTTAGAATGTCTCACTTTAGTTTAACCTTATTTTTTGTCGACAGTTGCTCGGTGAACTGGCACGAGCAGTCAACAAACACGCTCACGTACATTTTGTTCCTGTTTGCCACCGGCCAGCTGGTGCCCTTTCTCGTCATCTCCTTTTCCTATGCCAACATCATCTACACCATGAAAAGGGTAAGAGAGTTTACAATCATTATTATTATTGTCATTATCATCAGCATCTTTATTGTCAATAGCATCAATAACATCATAATTTTAACTATCATCGTCATAATTATCAGCAATATCATCCACTTGCAATCGGTAAAGTTGCTAACATCAACCTGTTTCTGTTTACGATCGGCCAGCTGGTGCCATTTTTCGTCACCTCCTTGTCCAATTCCAATATCATCTACACCATGAAGAGCTTAATTGAGATGACTGTCATTATTATCATTCTCATTATAATTAGCATCTTTATTGTCAATAGCATCATCACCATCATCATTGTCACTATCAACATTATCATTATCAGCAATATCATTCACTTGAATTCGGCTAGGCTGCTCACAAAAACCTGTTCCGGTTCACGACTGGCCAGCTGTTGTCATTTCTTGTCATCCTTCCACTATGCAAACATCATCAGATACTATGAAGAGGGTGAGTAAATTTAACATCACCATCATCACTTAACGCAGTGTCTGTTACAAGGAGAGAAACATTTAAATCAGCATCTTCATTGATATCATCATCGTCCGTTACCTGCCTCCGTGGTCTAGTGGCCAGAGCCATGGGCTTACGATCCGGATGTCCTGGGTTCGATTTCCAGGAGGGGACCACGAAGTTGATATTTGTCAATTATCACTTAGTTAGGTTTTTCTCAGTTTGGTTAGGAAATTGCAGGGAGAATCACCTGATTGCCCGAAAAGAAAAATAATTCCGGGCTAAATAATCTCGGTCGCTGTCTTTGATAGTGGTCGTACTCAAAACCATGTCAGAGACCTAATAGCTGTGTCACTAGGTGGTTTGAAAACTTTGACACCAGGGTTCATCGGGTTGTAGTTCGACTCGAGAATCCACTCGCTACTTAATAGCCGTCCGTTTTCTTAGCTCTTAATGTGGTTCCACTATCTTGTCTATTGTAAACGACAAATACGTATAATACTCAGTTTCAAACATATATTTGTAGCCGAGAAAGCCTGTGGATACCGGGTGTAAGGGACAGCGTCCACAATAAAAAATGGATTATCCATACAAAATGTCCACCTCGATCAGACAATTTGTATAGAAAAGCCATTATTTTTTTCACTTCCTGAAAGAATTTCTTGGTGGATGTCGTTCAGTATCGTTGACTGAACAACCCCTATCAGTTTGCGGGACGCTGTCCCTTACACATGGTATAATGTTTCCATTGGCCAGCATTTGGAAACATTCGAAATATTTGTATAAGTATCTCAATGTTTATTTTAAATTAGGACCAGAAAAATAAATTCCATTTGATTTGCTATTTGAAAATTTACTCCGGAGCTTAATCAAACGTTAATTAAACAGCAAAATAAACCTCCCAAATGTGGTTAATTAAGATACAAAAACATTATCATTTAGTTTGGATTTTCTTTGTTATACTGCATTCTATTCTTCTGAATTAATACAACATACATACATATACATACGCCGTTATCCCTAATGGGGTAGGCAGAGCGTAAACGACCCAAACAAAGGTCGTTCCGCCACGTTTGACGAAGTTTTGAGAGTTATTTAAGACAGCTTTGTAGGTATATTACTGTAGTGACAGGTTGTCAGCCTATCGCCTGAATTACAATATACACAAACCCTCGAGTCCCTTAGCTGGTTTTTACAGCATGCCTGGGATGAAATGCAGCGGGCACATTCTATGTGTTTTTCTCGCTCCTAGTCCAGCATGGATTTTAGATACTTTCTTTTGTTTTCCTTCTGAATGACATCTGTCGCAGCTACCATCCTAAATTTTCAGAATATAGTGTATGTAAGCCGTGTTTCGGGAGACACGTTCCTAAGCCATTAATTCCGAACACTGTCTGTTGTGGTATTATTATGTCTGTGGGTATTTCAATTCATCCTGTGTAGATAAAACGGCTCTAAGGAATTCTTCATGTTAAAAAGATAATTTACAAAAACGACGATTTCGAACGGCAAAAATAATCTCTTTAAAAAAAAGGACTATAATAAACGGGTTTGTACTCAAATCTTGCCTGGAAGAAATCGCTACCGTAGCAGTAAGGATAAATAAGAATATACTTTATTGTACAGAAAAGACACAAGAGAAAATAAAATAAAATGAAAAAAATAGAAGTACAAATAGGCGGCCTTATTGCTAACCAGCAATTTCTTCCAGGCAACCTTAGGGTACAGTAAAATAAAAGTTGAACTATTGGGCTGGTATACATTTCAGGCAATATATGGTATACGTAAATAAGCTACTTAGGCCGGCCGTAGATACATTCTTGTTTTATCATAATTGTTTTTAGTGCAAATAAAAGGTTTTTATTATATTGTAAGTGCTAAAGTTTTTTTGCATTCGACTGTACGTAAAATAAACATTTACAAATGCAAACCCTGACACGTTGCAATAAAGTCAACAATTAAATTAACTCACTACTGCAGCGAGTGTTGTCAGCGATAGATTACATCGAGTGGGTGCCACAGTGTAGAAATTTGTTTTCTACATACATACACTAGCGACCCGCCCCGGCTTCGCACGGGAATTATCAGTGTTTCTCTTCTAAATTATTCATGTATTATACATATAAACCTTCCTCTTGAATCACTATATCCTTTAAAAGAAACCGCATCAAAATCCGTTGCGTAGTTTTAAAGATTTATGCATACTTAGGGATATAGGAACAGAGAAAGCGACTTTGTTTTATACTATGTAGTGATATCAATGGCGAGGGGTCCATATAACACGATTCCTATCGACTTCCCTCTTGAAATCATGCGACATAGTCATATTACCAAAACAACTCAATTACTCACGACGCTGGCAATATTGCTGGTAATTTAAGGTCTAAAAATATATAATAAAATAATTCCGATTTTTAACTTTTTGTCAGGCGCTTTTGCTTAGAAAAAGGTCGCATAAAACGGCCTCAAGTTTTGGTCAAATCACGTGGTGCGCCCCGCCGCAAGCGGCCGGTCGGCATTATTATACGAAAATAGTAATCGATAATCCAATGAAATTATCAGGAATATGAAGATAGAAAGCGACGTAATGAGTAAATGTAAATGTGTCAGAAAATTTAATCTGGCATCCTGTAATTTTTGACGTATAGTCTAATGCTATTTTATGAATAGGTCAAAAATTACATGCTTTTGATTATGTCGCACAAAATGATTATGCTCTACGTCGCAAGATGATTATCGGACATTTGTGGCATTTTTTAGGGAAGCCCATCCCACTGGACTCCCCACCACATCCTAATGATCTTGCCGCTGTTTGCTCGGGGACTGCTTATTCGATATATTCGCAACTAACCACCATATCTTGATGGCCGTTCTTCTATCCGCCACCTATGGACCCTGTTAGTAGCCTACAGCTCAGGTCTAACAAAACACACAGAAAAAATTAAACTGATTAAATAGAATTCAATTTCTTATATCAATAAATAAATTAAAAATAAGATTACGTTAACAAAACCCATTTCAACTAATCCAATCTGAAGTTCGGGTGTTCTGTAATATTTATTACAATAAATTACATGGTACATCATAATTTAGAAATTAAACGCTATATTAGGCATTAAAAATAGCTCTTAGCGATAAGATTGTCTTTGTGCACATGTGCTCATTAAAAATTTTATGCATTACGTACCCAGGTAATTTATTTGTTTTTTTCTTTCTTACTTAGCACCATTACCAATCTGACCGTTTTCAAAGTGTTTGGTAAAATCTCAAAGCAACTATTGGTTGTGATTCTAGGAAGGATATTCTTATCAAATCTTAGCCATCGCTTCAAATTTTTCTGACAAATTATATTCGCCTGTTTTTCGTCTTTCATCTTTGTGGCTGCCTACGAGTCCGTCTAATTTTGAGAAGTTTAGTCAGGTTGCGCATTTCATTCAATAGGCATCTTGATTAGGTGATTACAAAAATAATTAAAACTGATGGCTAAAAATACCATGAATCTCAATCATCATTAAAAAAAAATGCACATTCAAATTTAATAATCGAGTTAAAAATATAGAAGTTATTGATTTGAGTAGTCAATATTTACTGGCGAGTAACGTCATTACGTACTATTTTTATTCAAATAAGCGTTTTTGACATTTCCTGAAAAGTTGCAGATTTGACTAGTAGGAAATTAAGACATGGCAATACGCTATGTATTGCCCTGTCTTAATTTTCTTCCACCGCTTCAAATAATAATTAACAAGAGTAATCAATCAAAGTATTGGTCAAATCAATCTTGATTTCCTTCTGACAAATCAGATAATTAATTTGCTTTCAAACAATAAGTTACCCAGCTGTTTAAATTATACTGTGACTATGATTCACTGAATTCAGTTTCCAACTCACAAAGGATTCTTTATTACGTTCCATGGATCGGAAATGGAACCGGAGGTAGGCTGAGTACAAATGTAAACAGAGTGTTTTTTTTTCGATACGTAGGATATGAGCTTTTTAATCAAGTGAATATAATATTTTTTAGTTAAACCAAACGACTGAAATGTTTATTTCATATTCATATCAATTCTGGATATTTCCTCAAATTGATTTAGCAGTTAAGCTGAAACTTCAAATAGTTACATTTTTCATCATCTCCCTAGCCTTATCCCGTATCTCACGGGGTCGGCTACCTAATCTAGGGGATTGAACGAGAGTACTTTTTTTTACACAGAGCGACTGCAATCTGACCTCCGCAACCCAGAAGGGAAACCAGACCCAATCCTAGATTAGGTCAGAGTTTTCAAGCCGCCAATGCTTAGCACTGGCCTCCGATATGGCTTAACGACTAATATCTACGGTATTAAACGATATTAACCGGGACCAACAACGGCTTAACGTGCCTTCCGAAGCACGGAAACCGAAAAAGACATTGGTACGTGGTGGGGTTCGAACCACGACCTCCCGCTCAGGAGGCAGCGGCCTTAACCACTACACCATCGGGCTCCTCTAAATAGTTACATTTCTATTGAATGAAATATAGAGTTTACATCCATCAGAACTATAAACATCAGAATCATAACTAATAAACAATAATTGAAGATCCTTTCCTTCAAACTTAAAACTAGGTATGAACAAACAGCTTATATCCCGGAAATAGCTATGATTGGGCGTTGTTTGACTAGACGGCACGGCGACGGCAACGGCAACGGCAACGGCACCGTTGACGGTACTGTGTAAGAGATAATTTATGAAAAGTAATGAAATGATATAACACACTTTTCCACTTGCCAGGTCGGCAACGGTACGGCATTAATACCCAACGGTAAAGTCGCCGGCCTGCCAGACTGCATGTGTTTTGTATTCGTACGAAGCATGCGCGTGTGTGTGCGCTCAAATTGGAAGTAGGTGGACGTTATCGGGACGTTACCGTGCCGTCTAGTGAAAAAACAAAGCCACAGCGTCGTGACGGCACCGTTGCCGTACCGTCACCGTGCCGTCTAGTGGAAAAATGCCCATTGGAGAGCCTTCTGTGCTCCTTATAATGCCTTGTTAGCTATAATAAATATTAGAATATTTTTCTAAACCACAGTGATAGTAGTTGTAATAGTATTTTGTATATGTAAAAATATGGGCTCCGTATTTCTTCCATGCTGGCCTGGGAGCAACAGAAAAACACAGAATGTGCCAGCTGCATTTCCTCCCGCGCCAACCAGCGAAAACCAGCTGAGGGATCTGAGGGTTTCAGTATATTGTGATTTAGGCGATGGGCTGACTACCTGTCACTACAGCAATTTGCCTACAAATCTATCTTAAGTAACCCTCAAAACTTTGTTAGACGTGGCGGAACCATCTTTGTTTAGGTCTTTTCCCTCTGCCTACCCAGTTAGCGATAAAGGCGTGATTATATGTATGTATGTATTAAATTACCTAACATGAACTTTTTTTTATAAAACCAGTAGTTTTCGAGATAAGTCGTGACATTGACTATACAATGCAAATACACAGCCAGCCAGGGCTAAATATCTAGATCAATGACTTTTCATCCTTAGTCATTGATCTAGAACCTAACCAAGTGGAACTTTTATTGTAATTTACTAGTTCCCAGAAGACCTAAGAATACTAACCGTTTATAAATATTTAAGTAAGCTTCACATTACAAGTCTAACCTTTCTTATGGTCTATCTAGGGTAATGGATTCAAATAGGAGCATTAGTAATGTCATAGATACCTACGCTCCGCTGGGCTAAGTGGTGCCCTCATCCGTCAAAAAATCATAATTCACTTAAAACACAATCAATCGAAAATCCGGTAGATCAGATTGACATCAAAGCAATGTAGGACATTTAGAACCTCATCAAGTTGCAACTTAAAGTTCGTTGTAGTTACAGATAGAAATTTGCGAAACACGGCTACTTTTAGCACCTTTGCAGTTCTTCGATTCACTGCGCTTTTAATGATTTATGTTTTTTTTACAAATGTGCTTCAGAAGGCACGTTAAGCCGTTGGTCCCGGCTAATATCGTTTAATACTGTAGATATTAGTCATTGAGCCATATTAGGGGCCAGTGCTAAGCATTGGCGGCTTGAAAACTCTGACCTAATCTAGGATTGGGTCGGGTTTCCCTTCTGGGTTGCAGAGGTCAGATGGCAATCGCTCTGTGTAAAAACCAGTACCCTCGTTTTATCACCTAGATCACCTAAACCATGTCAGAGGCCTGATAGTTGTGCTACTAGGCGGTTTAAAAACTCTTGACACCACGATTCATCGGGTCGATAGAATCGATACCCACTCGACAGACGAAGAAGAAGAAGAATCACCTAGATTAGGTAGCTGCCCCAAAGGTTACGGGATAAGGGCTACGGAGATGATAATAGTGGGGGCACCACTTGAATAGTATCGCCACCTTAAGTTCTATTTTAAAGTATCGTTCTGGAGCTGAAGCAATAAATTTAAAAAGAGTATGTGGGTGGTATATGCAGTGGGCTGGCAAAAATAAATCATTAAATGTTGCCATGAAGCAATTTACTGTCACCACAGCAATATACCTACAAATCTATCTTAAATAACCCTCAAAACTTTGTCAGAAGTGGCGGAATGACCTTTGTTTAGATCGTTTACGCTCTGCCTTCCCTGTTAGGTATAAAAGCGTGATTATATATATGTGTGTATGTATGTAAGCAATTTACTTACAGAGCTGTAGTTTCTAAAAAAAAATACAGTTGTCCCGCGAATTTCATTTGCGTGTCATTATTCCATCCGTCATAAAGCATAATACATTCTTCCATGCTGGACTGGGGGTAACAGGTAAACATAGAATGTGCCAGCTGCATTTCCTCCCTGCTGTAAAAACCAGCTAGGGGATCCGAGGGTTTCAGTATATTGCAATTTAGGCAATGGGCTGACAACCTGTCACTACAGCAATGTATCTTCAAATCTATCTTAAATGACCCTCAAAACTTTGTCAGACGTTGAGGAACAACCTTTGTTTAGGTCGTTTACGCTTTGCCTACCCATTAAGGATTAAGGCGTGATTATATGCATGTATGTATAATTCATTCAAGAGTGGAAGAAGGAAGAAGAGGCCTTTTCTCAGCAGTAGTGGGACATAAGATACATACATAATACATAAAATCACGCCTTTATCCCTTATGGGGTAGGCAGAGCGCCTCCTAAAAAGCGCTTTCGCCACGTCTGACATAAATTGAGGGCAATTTTAGATTGTAATGTGTATTGCTGTAGTGACAGGTTGTCAGCCCATCGCCTAAATTACAATACACTCTAACCCTCGAATCCCTTTTGCTGACTTCTACAGCATGCCCGGGAGGAGGGGCAACTGGAACATTCTATGTTTTTCTTTCTCTCCCAGTCCAGTATGGAAGAGTAAGAAGGACATAAGATAAAATAATTATATATTCCATTCACAAATTATATTTAAAGTCACCTACCCATTTGGGGCTTTTACCCTTTGTAGAAGGCTAGGAGATTCTATGATGATGGATAATTAATGGTATCATCTTAGATCAATTGATATTTTGATAGAGCCCGATGGTGTAGTGGATAGGGCCGCTGCCTCCTGAGCGGGAGGTCGTGGTTCGAATCCCACCACGTACCAATGTGTTTTTCGGTTTTCGAATTTCATATGTACGTTTATTCGGTGCTTTTTCCGTGCTTCGGAAGGCACGTTAAGCCGTTGGTCCCGGTTAATATCGTTTAATACCGTAGATATTAGTCGTTAAGCCATATCAGAGGCCAGTGCTAAGCATTGGCGGCTTGAAAACTCTGACCTAATCTAGGATTGGGTCTGGTTTCCCTTCTTGGTTGCGGAGGTCAGATGACAGTCGCTCTGTGTAAAAATCAGTACCCTCGTTCAATCCCCTAGATTAGGAAGCCGACCCCGTGAGATACGGGATAAGGCTAGGGAGATGATCTTAGATCAATTGATCTGAGAGTATCATAATTAAATCAAGAGCACAGCTCTTGTACTCGTAGGTTGAGTATAATGAAGCAAACGCCAGCTTTTTCTTCATTCCGTCTTCTCTTTGAGTTCCTTGTACGACATACTCCGACTTATTCTCAGTTTTCCTCTTCCTCTTTCTCTTTTAATATACGTATAATCACGACTTTATCCCTTATATAATATAATAAACGATGGCAGAGCGTACACTACCAAAACAACGGTCATCCCGCCACGTTTGACAAAGTTTTGAGGGTTATTTAAAATTGATTTGTAGGTTTATTACTGTAGTGACAGGTTTTTAGTCCATCGCCTAAATTGCAATATACAGAAACCCTCGGATTCCTGAGTTGTTTTTTACGGCATGTTAGTACATTCTATGTTTTTCTCTCTCTCAGTCTAGCATGGAAGGATCTCTCTTCTGATCTTAATGTAATAAAGGATTATTTTTCTCCTGCAGAACTCCCAGCGTCTAGGCAGAGTGAACCGAGCTGAGGCGCGCGCTACCGCTATGGTGTTCATCATGATAGTGGCGTTCACCATCGCGTGGACCCCTTACTCCATCTTCGCGCTCATTGAGCAGTTCGGGACGGCTGGCACGGTGAGAAACTACCCAAAACTGAACAACTATACACAGACTAAACAACAAAAAAACTGAACAACTAACAAAAACTGAACAACTAACAAAACTGAACAACGAAGAAAACTGAACAACTAACAAAACAAAACTACAATAAAAACTGAACAATTAGCAAAACTTAACAACTAAGTATAAACTGAACAAACAGATCAACTAATTACAAACTGAACAACTAAGTATAAACTGAACAACTAATTACAAATTGAACAACTAATTACAAATGGAACAACTACTCACAAACTGAACAACTGCACATAACACGGCCGGCATGGTACGTATAGTCACGCCTGTATATGTATTCCTTACAATGTGACTGTAAGGGTTACAGAGTAGGCAGATCATCAACGTCTAGGCAGAGTGAACCGAGCTGAGGCGCGCGCTACCGCCATGGTGTTCATCATGATAGTGGCGTTCACCATCGCGTGGACCCCTTACTCCATCTTCGCGCTCATTGAGCAGTTCGGGACGGCTGGCACGGTAAGAATACCCATACCTACCCACAATCTGAACAACTACCCGAAACTGAACAACAATATAAACTGAAAAATTTTCAAAACTGGACAACTAACTACACTGAACAACCAACAAAATTGAACAACGAACTAAAACTGAACAACCAACAAAACTGATTAACTAACAAAAACTGAACAACTGACAAAACTGAACAACTAATTACAAACTGAATACATATAAACTGAATAACTATCTACAAACTAAACAAATGTCTACAAACTAAACAACTTATCACAAACTGAAAAACTGCACATAATCTGAACAACCCAGACGGCCTGCACGATAGCGCGCGCTACCGCCATGGTGTTCATCATGATAGTGGCGTTCACCATCGCGTGGACCCCTTACTCCATCTTCGCGCTCATTGAGCAGTTCGGGACAGCCGGCACGGTAAGAACACCCATACTCGCAAACTGAACAACTTTCACTAAAAACTGAACTGAACAACAATACACAAACTGATCAACTACACATAAACTGAATAACTAGACACAAACTGAGCAACTACCGACAAACTAAACGACTAAAAAAACTGAAGAAAATAAAAAAATACTCACAAACTGAACAATCACACATGACACACAAACTGAACAAGTTACCGCAAACTGAATAACTACAAACTCGGGAACTACTTATAAACTGAACAACTAAAAAACTGAACAACTACACGCAAACTAAACAACTAACGAGAAACTGAATAGTGATGCTCATTATGATTGTAGCGTTTGCCATCGCGTGGACTTCTTACTCCATTTTCGCGCTCATTGGCAATTTGGAATGGCCGGCACAATACGTATGGTCACGCCTGTATCCGTTATGGAATAGGCAGAGCGTCAGCACATCATAAAAGGACGATATCAGAAAGTTAGATAAGTTTTGAGTATTATTTTTGTTAGAATGAACAACCTGCGCATAGAACTATATTCCAAAGAATACATACATACATTCCCTAATGGGGTAGGCAGAGCGTAAACGACCTAATTAAAGGTCGTTCCGCCACATCTGACAAAGTTTAAAGGGTTGTTTAAGATAGATTTGTAGGTATATTGCGACAGGTTGTCAGCCTATCCTCTAAATTGTAATATACAGATAGCCTTGGATCCCTTAGCTGGTTTTACAGCATGCCCGGGAGAAAATGCAGCTGGCACATTATATATTTTTCTCTCGCTCCCAGTCCAGCATGGAAGTAAAAATACATGGTGTTAAAAATTTCTGACCATACATGTGATTGGCTATGAATCTACAAATTAAACAGAAAATCTTTTCCCGAAGGAACAAAGGCTGATCTTTACAACACATTCAACCATGGGTCACAGAATATATAACCGTGGTGTTAACTTATTAAATTGATAGTTTTCCTCACAACCAATCTGTTAAGTGCACCGTGCACCAGTCGGCTCGTTTAAGTGCAAATAATGCGCATACATAAGTGAATTGCGCATTGTGAAGGCGGTAAGTGCACAGGTAATATTAAAGGAATAGAATAGAAACACTTTATTCGGTACTAATATACAGACAAAGATCTTAAATTATAGTTTTCACTATCACTACATAGTATAAAACAAAGTCGCTTTCTCTGTCCCTATATCCCTATGTATGCTTAGATCTTTAAAACTACGCAACGGATTTTGATGCGATTTATTTTAATGGATAGAGTGATTCAAGAGAAAGGTTTATATGTATAATACATGCATAATATAGTAGAGAAACACTGATGATTTCCGTGCAAAGCCGGGGCGGCGGGTCGCTAGTATAAAATAAAATAGAATAAAATAAAATATCTTCATTTCAGGATTTTTACCCATAGTTTAAATAAATGTTACATAAAGTTGCACCTACTACACAAAAGAATATAAACAAACAAAACAAGCAAGTATTTTATATAATTTCAAATTATATCAAAGTATTGAAAAATGACAATTCACTTTGTGTGTTAATTTATTTTACATTTTAGAAAACTAGGAGAGAGCTCAACTTAATTTTTTAGTTACAAAGCATTATAAAATTCTAAATATAGTCCTCCCACCGATTTTCGGTGATGGCGGGCAATCTCCCGGAGATCAGCCAACTGCGCAGGACCTGTTTTAAGAGTCCAAGTGTTTGCGCTACACACTGGTGCACTCTCTATTCCTTCAATCTCTTATTCTGATGGGACAGATTGACTGACACGACCGTTGAGAAATCAGGCGCAGGACCGACTATTTACATGCCCATCTGACAGCATGAATCATCTTACTTTCCGGACAATCAGGTGATCAGCCTGCAATGTCCTAACCAAAATAGAAACAACAACACAAAGTCATTGTCCCCCGCCGGGAATCGAATCCGGGACCTCCGGGTTGAGACCGTTAGATCACGAAGGCAGTTAAAAATTATAGTTATAACATAAACGTTACACTCGATTCCGAAAAGATGTCCGGCTTAGCATATGCTCCAGTATAAGACTGAAGCGCTGATTTTCAGCCGGAACCTTACTAAACACACACAAAATCACGCCCCTATCCCTAATGAGGTAGGCAGAGCGAAAACCACCGAAATAAAGGTCGTTCTACCACGTCGGACAAGTTTTTAGGGTTATTACAGTCGATTATGAAAGATATTGCTATAAGGACAGGTTGTCAGCCCATCGCTAAAAACTGCAACACACTATAACCTTCGAATCCCTTAGCTTGTTTTTATAGCATGCCCGGGAGAAGATGCAGCTGGCACATTCTATGTTTTTTACCATTCCCAGTCCAGCATGGAAGAATATAACAACAAATTAACTTAATCTAAGTAGGAGGTGCAGAAGTGCTAAAGTGTGAACAAATCTCAGAAACTGTCTCTGGGATCTATTAGTTGGGCTTGAACTTTCGATCTGGAGGATGCCGGTTCAATTTCCATGGGAAACATTTGACAACTTGCTTCCATGCTGGACTGGGCGAGATGATAAACATAGAAAGCGGCAGTTGCATCTCCTCCCGGATATGCTGTTAAAACCAGCTAAGGGTTTCTAAAGGTTTCTGTATATTGCAATTAAGGCGATTAGCTGACAACCTGTCACTACAGCAATATAAAATATATTTAAATAACCCTCGAAATTTTGTTAATCGTGGCGGAATGACCTTTGTTTTAGTCGTTTACGCTCTGCCTACCCCATTAGGGATAAAGGTGTGATTATATGTATGTATATATTTAAGGTTTTGGATTTTAAATACAAACTGTCCACCTCGATTTGTATCGAAAGCCAAAATCTTCTTTTCACTTCCTGAAAAAAAATCCTGGTGGAAGTTGTTCAGTGTCGTTGACTGAGCAAGCCCTATCAGTTTGTGGGACGCTGTCTCTTACACACCCCGTACACAAACCTAACCGAAGTTTGAGTCACAGTTGCATACGTTCGACGCAGCTGGTTTTACAGCATGCCCGGGAGGAAATGCAGCTGGCATATTCTATGTTTCTCTTTCGCTTCCAGTCCACATGGAAGATTATTACCGCCAATATTTAACTTATTTAACTGCCTCCGTGGTCTAGTGGCTAGTGCCATGGGCTCCCGATCCGGAGGTCCTGGGTTCGATTCCCAGGGGGTAAAACACAAAGTTGATATTTGAGAATTTATCACTTTGTGAATTTTTCCCCAGTTTGGGTAGGACATTGCAGGCTGAATCACCTGATTGTCTAAAGAGAAAAAGATTCCGTGCTTCGGAGGGCACGTTAAGCCGTCGGTCCCGGTCGCTGTCTTTGATAGTGGTCGTTACACAAAACCATGTCAGAGGCCTGATAGTTGTGCTACTAGGCGGTTTAAAAACTCTAACACCAGGGTTCATCGGGTCCATAGACTCGATACCCACTCGACAGAAGAAGACCGCCAATATTGGCAAAATCAACGACAGTGACCGAAATCAGCGCCGTACCTTCGATAAGAAGCACGGAATCATATTTCTAATATTTGTCTATAGAGGCAATAATCAGGATAAATCTCACGAAGTTATTCGTATTTATATACGTATATCAAGAGATACCTACCCTAATCATGTCAGAGGCCTAATGTCTGACATCACGGACCATCGAGTCCTTCATCTCAAACGACTATCGATAAACAGAAAAAATATGTTTATACTGTAGAAGTGTTTTCTTTTATATGACGGTTTTATCAGAATTCACCAGGCTGCCTTGTTACAAGCGCCATTATAAATTTAAAATGATAAACTGTTTTTCTTTTTCCTTATTTGTGTCTCTGAGCCGCAGTAATAAGTAAGGGCACCAACACACAGGCGTCACTTACTGCGCGCAAGGTTGCGCTTAACTCGCTGTCAATGATTTTTGCATTGCCTACAACATACATGCGTCACCTTACGCTCTACGCGCGACTAGTGATGAGCTGTACGTCTGCCAGTACGCGCACATAGAGCGTAAGGTAACGCATGTGTGTTGTAGGCAATGCCAAAACCGCATGAGCGCAACCTTACGCGCAGTAAGTGACGCCTGTGTGCTGCTGCACTAATTAATTGTATATTTACATACAGATTTAAGACACAATATGGAAAATATTGGACATATTTTGTCTTTTAAATAAAATCTATAATCTATATCTTCCATGCTGGACTGGGAGTGAGAGAACAACATAGAATGTGCCAGCTGCATTTCCTCCCGAGCATGCTGTAAAAACCAGCTAAGGGATCTGAGGGTTTCAGAATATTGTAATTTAGGCGATGGGCTGACAACGTGTCACTACAGCAATATACGTACAAATCTTTCTTGAATAATCCTCAGAACTGTGTCAGACGTGGCGGAACGACCTTTGTTAGGTCGTTTGCGCTCTGCCTACCCCATTAGGGATAAAGGCGTGACTATATGTATGTATGTAAATAAAATCCAACAAATGGTTTAAAATAAAATCCAACGAATAGATCGTCCAGCTTGTAATTATTAAAACTACGACGACAATGCGAGTAGAAATAGCTTCCTAGAAACGGAAAATCCATTTCAAAGGAAAAAGGGGGAAACAGTATGGCGTACCTATAGAAATTGCAATACTTCGTCCAATTGAAACTATTATACTTTTTAATTGACGCGGTATCTAGAAACGGTAGAAGAAAGAAACTGGAACGGTAAGAAGAACAACAGATGTCAATTTTGTTCTACAGTGAGACAGATAATATGGAATTATTGATTTATTTCTTTCTATACGGAAACAAAATATATAGAGTTGGAATATAACTTTTTGAACTTTGAGCTTATTGGGGGCGATACATGAAACTAGTTATATAATTAAGTGATTCAACTTACATTAAACTCGTTTTTCGAAACTTGCTTCCCACTTTAATCGAACCGAACCCAGGACGACCAGATTGACATACCATTAATCAGTCCACTAGGTTCCAGAAGCAATTTGTATGCATCGTTAAACTTCAGATTTTATTAGAATAAAACTGAAACTTTATCTTTTAGAAGTTAAAATACCTCTCACTTAGAAAAGTGACTATCTAGGCTTAGGATCTTACATACATATAATCACGCCTTTATAACATAACATAAAAATACTTTATTGCACGTAATAATACAACATACAACACAAAAGACAACAAAAAACAAGTACAACATAGGCGGCCTTATTGCTTAGGTAGCAATTTCTTCCAGGCAACCTTTGGGTAAAAGAAAAAAGTGTAGCGGTAAGCGGAATAGTGCAAACCTAGTCAAATAGGTATCCTAAATACATTACATTACATATAATACATAAACTAAGTACAAGCTACTACATAGATATTTATAAAATAAACTAATACATACTATATAATAAACTAATACATAAACTAATGGAAGATAGGACCATGCAAACTACAATCAGAACTAGTCGAAGGAAATGACAGCAACAGTATCTACAGCACAGGATAAAAGTGAAGGAAACTAAAGATCAGACAGTAATTATTTGTTCCAAGAAACGTTTTTTAATTCGGCTCTTAAAAGTCTCAAGAGACGGTGCACGTCGAATGTCTTCGGGCAATTCATTCCACAGCTTGATAGCTCGCACTGTGAAAGACTTTGCATAGAAGTCAGTCTTGTGAGAAGGCAGGTTAAGCATCAATTTAGAGCTGGCTCGCAAATTGCGGGCCAGGGTGGCCGAATGAAAAATATACCGTCTCGTCTGACAAAGTTTCGAGGGTTATTGAGAATAATTTGTAAATATATTGCTGTAGTGACAGGTTGTCAGGCCATCGCCTATATTACAATATACTGAAACCTTCCTTAGCTGGTTTTTACAGCAACATCTTCCTAGCCTTATTCCGTATTTCCCGTGGTCGGCTACCTAATCTAGGTGATTGAACGAGGGTACTGGTTTTTACACAGAGCGACTGCCATCTGACTTCCGCAACCCAGAAGGGAAACCAGACCCAATCCTAGATTAGGTCAGAGTTTTCAAGCCGCCAATGCTTATCACTGGCCTCTGATTTGGCTTAACGACAATATCTCAGGTGTTAAACGTTATTAACCGGGACCAACGGCTTAACGTGCCTTCCAAATCACGGAAAAAGCGCCGAATAAACGTACATATGAAATTTGAAAATCGAAAAACAAATTGGTACGTGGTGGGGTTCGAACCACGACCTCCCGCTCAGGAGGCAGCGGCCCTATCTACTTCACCATCGGGCTCCTTCACCTGGTTTTTACAGCATGTCCGGGAGGAAAAGCAGCTGGCACGTTCTATATTTTACTGGCATGGAAGCATAAGTGTTTAGATTCTTCTACTTAAATTTAAGAGCTTCGCTCGCTCTTCGTCGGTGGAGCATTCGCCATCGCTCCCGGTCCAACGCCAGTTCTTTGGTGTCCTGGTACGATTTGACGTAAATCTTCTCCTCCTCTCACTTGCTTGAAAAAACTACGTCTTGGTCTTCCTCTCTCTGTCTTTCCACTTTGCCTTCTATGATGTTTCTTAAAAATTCATCATGTCATATCAGATGACCAATCATTCTGCTACTTCTCAATCCTGTAAACCTCTTCATTAGTCTTCCTTTCCTTCCAGCTTTAGGTTATTCGATCGAATAAAATACTGGGTGAATTCTAAAATACGATTTTTTTTATAAAAATTATTGTTACAGATATCCCCAGGGGTTGGTGTGATTCCAGCACTTGTAGCTAAGAGCTCCATCTGCTATGATCCTCTCATATACGTCGGTATGAATACACAAGTAAGTCTAAAAAAAATAATTATACGCATTTAAAATGTTCTTTATAGATATTTTCTAGTGAGGGTATCGAGTCGATCGACCCGATGAACCCTGTTGTCAGAGTTTTCAAACCGGCTAATAAAGTAACGACTGCTATCAAAGACATTGACCGGGATCGACGGCTTAACGTGCCCTCCAAAGCACGGAGCCTTTTTTTCTCGGACAATCAGGTGATTCAGCCTGCAATATCCTAACCAAACTGGGGAGAACCTCACAAAGTGATAAATTGATAAATAAAAAATGACAAGTTCCCCCTCTGGGAATTGAACTATGTCAGAGGCGTAATAGCTGTGCTACTAGGCGGTTCGAAAACTCTGACACCAGGGTTCATCGGGTTGTTGTTCGATTCCCACTCGCTAAGAAGACCTACTTTATATAGTAAATGTATAAATAACATTCTTCCTCTTTGCAGTTTCGTCAATCCATCAAAAGGATATTCGGCATCCACACTAGAGATAGAGGATCCTTAGCAGAGCGAAGAGTCAACCACACTATGACGTCACCAGGCCCGCGCTTCACCAGCTTCAACGAAATCGCCAGTTCAGACGGCTTGAAGAAAAACAAAAAGGTTACTATAGCTGAGGACATAATGATCTCCGAAGTAAGTAATATAGAGATTTATAGACCACTACCAGCGAAAAAAGATTTATCTACCATTCAAGAAAGAACTGGTACATCGGATGGAGAGAGATCAGAAGAAACCACTTATGAAGAAGAAAGTAGTGGCAAGAAACAAGATCATCTTCTAGATTCACCTATTCTTACTATTATGGATGCTGAGAGAATAGTTTTTAGCAAAACTGAAAAAGATGTCATATATGCAACCTATGGAAACCCAGCATATGAAAACCATACAACAGATGTAGTCAATCAAAATGTAAATCTATCGAGTATGTCTCACAGTTTCTCCTTAGACCTAAGCGAACCTAAAAGTAGGATGAGACGGAAAATGTCTGTCGAAGTTATACAATCTAAAGGGTTTCGAAAAGACACTGCTGTCTGCAAATTGTTTGAACATAGCAATTCAGATAAAGAAAGTTTCAAAACCTTTTTCTGTCCTACAGACAGCGGTAGTGAAAGTGACAATTTGTAAAGGGCCTTAAATAATCCTGTCTCTGGTTAATGTTACGGTTAAGGTTGTAGGGAAGTTTTTTTTGGATATTTTCATTCAGGACCGCCTAGTAGGATTCTTAGTAAATATTTTAGGCTTTGTGGATATCTGTTACTTGGTAAATATTTTTTTCAGCTAAGATAAAATAACTTACTAAGACTTCTAAGCGTTCCTCAAAGGAAATTCTCTATATGTGAACTTCCCTACAGGACCGTAGCCAGGGTTAGGATTATAAACAACAATGGCGGTCTGGATAGTGCCTAAATGGAATGTGTTGACAGGGAAAGTATGAACAACAAAAAAATAAAATAAGACTTTTTTACCTGTGTAAGTATAGGTACATATCTGAATGTACTAGATGGTTATTTTAGGGAAATGGAAAAGGACAATCCATCTTTTATTTCAAGAATGGTTTCGTTCCTAAACAACTTTATTAAATTGCGAAAACTAATTACTTTTTTCCTGTTTCTGCTGAGATTGAATTACTTCAAACGTCTTTACTTGGTAAACGATCATATAACCATTTTTTTACGAACTAAATCAGATTTTTTCTTATTACTTTTATTTATTGACTACATTAGATGGTAAAATCAAAGTAATTCGTCTATTAATAACGTCTAAAACGAATGCCTTAATATTCGGTTTCCACTTCACTCATATGAAAAACAAGAGTGTTTTTGTTGGCATAAAATAAATCAAAAATGTGGAAAGAAATCCCTTACTTACGTAGGAAGGGTTTTATATTTATTAGTTTCTAAGAAATAATAAGGCAAGAAGTCTGCTCTATCGAAAATAAGCAATTACTTCAACTATCAGTATCCCGAAAAAACCTCTTTGATATCAAACTAGATAGGTATATATTGCGAAAGGATTCCTTTGAAAGTAAGGTATTTCTATTCTAACAACCTATAACCACAGCTCGGACACTCCTAACTATAATGTAATTTTGGTCACACATCGACAGACGGCATGTTGCACGTGGCCTGCGTTTGTGTGCGTGTTGTAAGGGTTGACATTTTTTTTATACCGGTCATAATCACCACTTGATTAATTTGGTTCTTGATTGAACCAACGTTTTAAAGTAGTTCACTGTAACTGAATAGTTATAATAGGTTAGGTTGCATATTTTGTATGAAGTTATTTACCGTCTCTCATCACTTGGGAATATAAAAAAAATCCTATTGGAGTCATATCTTGTGGTAGAAAGACATCCGTACACGGAACAGTATCTAACCATCTTTGGAACACAAAACTTTATTATTTCCGTTACACTGGGAAACATGCGCACGTTTCGGGCATGCCCGCTAAGCGCACGCACAATGTGACCCACAAACCAGCGCGGAGTCTAAAGTATATCAGACTGGGGAGGTGAGTGGCCATTCTGTATGTAGTACTGTTACATATTCTGTGCTATAACTGCTGTACCATAACTGTAATCATTTTGATGATTGATGAAGCTTACAATTGCGGGGAATTCTTTGCATTGGACGGACGACGCCAAAAAACACAAAAAATTATCAATAGATTAATCATCAGTGTCTTAGGAATCCTTTTTATCTGACAATATGGTAAATTGCAGGATCCAAATTGTTTCTTAAATCATCACGGCCATCTTGTTTAAATTAAATAATAAAATTTGAAAAGACCCTTTAAATTTGAAAAGGATAATTAATTTAGGTGCTGTTTTTCAAAGAAAGATTAGTATGAGAGATAAATTAATTAATTTAGTAGTTAATAAGATTGTTATTATTAAGAAAAATTCATTAATTTTATAATTGTTTTCTGTATTGTATTGGTAATTATAAGTAAAGTTCTTAAAAATAATTTTATAAACAAATAGTTAATTTCAATTAATGTACCTAATGAAACGTCATAATTACTTGGATATATAAATATAATTTTAAATTAAACTGTTAACATGCATTTACTTATCAGATAGTTTATCATTGGATTATATATCATTTGACATACCTATTAATTCCTTCCATGCTGGACTGGGAGAGATAGAAAAACATAGCATGTTCCAGCTGCCCTTCCTCCCGGGCATGCTGTAGAAGTCGGAAGGGACTCGAGGGTTACAGTGTATTGTAATTTAGGCGATGGGCTGACAACCTGTCACGATAGCAATACACTTTTCAATCTAAAATTGCCCTCAATTTTTGTCAGACGTGGCGAAAGCGCCTTTTACGAGGCGTTTATCGCTCTGCCTACCCCGTAAGGGATAAAGGCATGATTTTATGTATGTATGTATGTATTAATTGTCTGTTTTCTATATTATTTGTATGCCCTACAGCTGATCACAGCGCTCTTTAATCTATTCAAGATCTTGACCTTGTACCTGTGTTTCACAAATAAATAATTTTATTTGATTAGGTATATTTATCAAATTATTTGGTAAAATGTATAGGATGATAGTCTGACAATTTCTATTGATGTATTCTAAACCTAATGTAAAAAAAAAACACTTTTTACACTAATTCCACTATATATTATTTATTAAAGCGACCGGTTTCGTTACACTATCATTAGACATACATACATACATACATATAATCACGCCTTTATCCCTAATGGGGTAGGCAGAGCGTAAACAACCTAAACAAAGGTCGTTCCGCCACGTCTGACAAAGTTTTGAGGGTTATTTAAGATAGATTTGTAGGTATATTGCTGTAGTGACAGGTTGTCAGCCCATCGCCTAAATTGCAATACACTGAATCCCTCGGATCCCTTAGCTGGTTTTTACAGCATACCCGGGAGGAAATGCAGCTGGCACATTCTATGTTTTTCTCTCGCTCCCAGGCCAGCATGGAAGTTATAAACATACATTGTGCTCAAATGATACAGCCATGAATAAATTATACAATAAAGATTATATCTATCATCAAAATACTTTGTTGTAATGTGTTTGTTCATCCGAAGGCCATGGCTAATAAGACCCCAGTAAAAACCATAGGTGCTAAAAACAAAACAAAAAAATATGTGCGGAGGAAATGCAGCTGGCACATTCTATGTTTTTCTCTCGCTCCCAGGCCAGCATGGAAGCACTATATATTATTTATTAAAGCGACCGGTTTCGTTACACTATCATTAGACAGCTGTTTAAAAGTGTTTTCTTAATAGTATACCTACTATAGAATTACATAATACATAAAATCACGCCTTTATCCCTTACGGGGTAGGCAGAGCGTAAAACGCCTCCTAAAAGGCGCTTTCGCCGCGTCTGACAAAAATTGAGGGCAATTTTAGATTGTAATGTGTATTGCCATAGTGACAGGTTGTCAGCCCATCGCCTAAATTACAATACACTGTAACCCTCGAGTCCCTTTTGCTGTCTTCTACAGCATGCCCGGGAGGAAGGGCAGCTGGAACATTCTATGTTTTTCTACCTCTCCCAGTACAGCATGGAAGTAAGTACTATAGAATTCCATCTAGAAATAACAACACAAAGTGTAACATCTCTACATAGTATAAAACAAAGTCGCTTTCTCTGTCCCTATATCCCTATGTATGCTTAGATCTTTAAAACTACGCAACGGACTTTAATGTGGTTTCTTTTAATAGATAGAGTGATTCAAGAGGAAGGTTTATATGTATAATACATACATAATATAGTAGAGAAACACTGATGATTTCCGTCGCTAGTACTATTCTATACATTTTGACTGTTATTTTGTTAAGATTATCACGATACCTCACACTAAAATCAGAATGCGAGGATGAGCCCTACGGGTTTTGTGGGTAGGATAACGAACAAATTGACAACTTGGTTATATTATTAGGTACATACATATAATCACGCCCTTAGCCCTAATGGGGTAGGCAGAGCTTAATCGATCTAAACCGAGGTCGTTACGCCACGTCTGACTAAGTTTTAAGGGTATTCTGAGATAGATTTGTACGTATTTGCTATTGTTATATTATTGGTTTAAAATAATTCAAAATGGCTACGTAGAGCAAATATTATTGCTCTAAAAAAACGTTCGTTAAGCACTCAGGCATAATTTAAAAATAAAAGATAAAAGGATTTCGCAAATAATTTATACTCTCGTGAAAATATTTTTAGACCACTAACTCCGTTGTCTCGTTTTCAAGGATAACAGAGTCGATACTTTATGATATTTAATAAATCGTCAAGTTCGTTAGCTTGCTTTAACTTCCCGTACCTCGAAATTCCGAGTAAGAGTGAGGTATTGATGATTTAACTTAACTTACATTTTCCATCAACATTAGTTGCCTGAAATAAAATAATAAAAATAAGTATATAAATATATCTTTCAATTAAAAAATTAAGATAGTATCATAGAATCAGAAAAAAAAATATCATTAGGTCAAACGGGTAGTATCTACTTGTATTTAATTAATAATTTTGGAGTCGATAGTATCGAATATATTTTCTGTAAATAGCATCATATAAATTGAATGAGAGAGCACGATGGCGTAGTGGATAGGGCAGCTGCCTCCTGAGCGGGAGGTCGTGGTTCGAATCCCATCACGTGCCAATGTTTTTCGACTTTCAATGTACGCGCTTTTTCCTTGCTTCGGAAGACACGTCAAGCCGTTGTTCACGGTTAATATCGTTTAACACCGTAGATATCAGTCGTTAAGCCATATCAGAGGCCAGTGCAAAGCATTGGCGGCTTAAAAACTTTGACCTAATCTAGGATTGGGTCTGGTTTCCCTTCTGTTTTGCGGAGGTTAGATGGCAGTGTAAAAACTCTGTGTAAAAACCAGTACCCTCGTTCAATCACCTAGGCTAGGTAGCCGACCACATTAGTTACAGTATAAGGGTAGGGTGATGATGAGAATCATATTAATTGAATGTAAGATATTATAAAAAATATATTTTCATCGAAGTTGGTGCGGTTAAATCTGAGATAGTAAAATTTGATTCTGATCGATCTTAGATAAGTTAAAGCTATCTATGATAGAGTCTGGATTTTCGTAAAGGCTGCTTTTACCGCGGGAAACCATTCATTCCCGTAGGAAAATCACCACTTTTTGATAAGTGCAGAGTAACGAAGGATCTGTGATATTGGTAAGAGTGCCAAAGCATGAATACTTAATTAAATTGTAATTAAATAAATGTAAATATTACTACAATATTTATGGGACGGAAAATCAAAGTAAGTCAGTTTAGTATTTAGCATGTATTTAAGTACATACTTACATATTATCACGCCTTTATCCCTAATGGGGTAGGCAGAGCGTATACTACCTAAACAAAAGGGCATTTCGCCACGTCTTACAGCTAGCTGTGTTCCGTCGGTGCGTGAGATTGCCAGTGACATAACAGGCATCTTCCGGGTGAGCTCGCTCCATTGTTGACTCTGTCACGGTCATCCCTGACCTTGTGTCTAAAGTCAAGAGTATTGTATCTGTCACTTTTAAAATAATAATATTGAAAAACGACACGCGATTTATACTCTATGGTTTTTCACTTTTTGCACGTTTCCCTAGTATTACTGTTTTTATTTGCCATATCATATGACGGCGGATAAAATTGACAGATAACGCATAGAACTGCCGAATATAAATCAAAAACCTAAGAGAATAGGTCTTCTGTTCACTTCGAAAGTTTTTAGTCTGAAATTGACAAATAGATTATAATTTTTGTTTTAACCGGCAAATCTAGAATCGAACCCAAATATCATTCGTTTATTTAAATAATCATTCAGATACTCATCCACAGAATAAAAAGATAAGTGAGCATTGAAAAACTGTCGGTCATTTATCAGTTAGTTAAACAGATAGATAAAACTGTTCGTTAGATAGTTATTGAACTGAACAACCGATTCTAAATGTTGTGTAAATAGTAAATATACTTTTATCAGCAGGGCTATTAGGTGCACTGAAGACTTCGGTTTGTCTTCACGCGTTGCATTCTTCATTATGATTAATGCCTGTCATTTTCCGTTGTGAAGTGCGCAACGAAATGCGTAATCTGTAGGCTAAACGAAGTCCCCTTTCCATCTCCGGAGCACGAGGCGTGGACAGGGGTTCCACCCTTATGTCGTGGATATACCACAAATTCGCACGAAGCGGTTCGCTTCCACCTTCTTAATGCGAACGGCTAAGGAGTGGAACTCCCTGCCGGCGGATCTGTTTCCGGAACAATATAACCTGGGCCTTTTCAAGGCGAGAGTGAATAGGCACTACATAGGTGAGTATGCTTCAACATAGTCCGCATCGTCACTTTCCACCAGGTGAGATGGCGGACAAATGCTCGCCTATATATATTTATATTTAAAAAAAAAAAAAAAAAACGAAGTCTACAGTGCGCATCATAGCCCTGGTGTTGTGAATGTAGCACTGTCACTTGTTAATTTAAATGTAGTTTTAAGCATGCTTCTACAGAAATCCTACGGCGATTACTTTTTGTTATATTGAATATTCGTATAAATATCTGTCTACGATCCGGTCTTACTTTATATTTGTTCCGTACATTTTATTTGAAAATCCCAATTACCAGAATGTCCACTAGACCACGGAGGCAATATGAGATGAGTATCCATGGGAAATCGAAGAAAAATTACAAGTAAAAGCATATTCCAGAAACTGGAGATTCCGGGGATTAGACCTTCGGTGAAATGGACAATCCCAACCTCAAGGATCTCAAGGAAATGGACAACCGGGGAAATGGACATTCAGGGAAATAGTCATTCTGGGAAATGGACTTTATTCCTCTAGTGGACCTTCCGTGCCTGAGTGAAAATACTTATAAATAAGTTTAAAATATTGATTTTTCTAAACTACTTACCAAGAAAAATGTTTAGGACCTCACAATTTAAATATCAATCATACGTAAAAGGTAGACAATTCGATAATATGTTTAATTTAGTATAATAAATCAATGTAAATATTCATTAGATATTGAAACAAAATGAAAAAAGTTAAACAATTAGAAAAAAAGGTGGTGCTTGTAACGAAAATTTATAAAAGATTTGACGAAAATTTTATCTCGAAATCTTATTTAATCATAGATTTATGTAAGATTAGTTTAAAATAAATCATGCTTGGTAAATTTTAATAATTTGGCGTAGTAAATTTAATTATGATGTCTGTAATAAATTATAGTTTTTTGGCGTAATTTAAACCTTGTAAATGCAGGGACCGAAAATTGTATTAAATAGTACCTACTTTAAGTATCTATTCGAATAAAATTTTACACAAAAACAAACTGGAATTAATATGCTCTAAGCCAATTTACATACCTACAACATATATAAATACAATCTTTGAGTTCGTATAGGTGTAAAAAATGTGTTAATTGGTCTTAAATATAATTATAAGTTTTATCTACCAATCTTTGTATTTCAATATTTAAAAAAGTCCTTTTAATGCAAAATAAATAGATTCACTATTTATTTTGAGTTTTCTGAATTCTATAAAATAAATGTAAAATTTTTACTGTGCATTAATTAGTTTCATCGTAATTCATGTCAAGTCTTAAGATCATTGATTGTGTATTTCTGGATGTTCAAGTAATAAAAATATTTGTATGAAATGCAATTTTTTCCTTTTAATTTTTCTTACATATTTAAATTACATCGGTATATATTACATATAATCACGCTTTTATCCCTAATGGTGGAGGTAGAGCGTAAACGACCTAAATAAAGGTCGTTTCACCACGTCTGATATAGTTTTGAGGGTTAGTTAAGGGGCTTCCCTGGACTAAGTGGCGCCCTCATCACTCAAAAAATCATAATTCACTGAACGCACAGTCAATCGAAAATCCGGTAGATCAGATTGAGGTTAAAGCAATGAAGGTCATTTAGAACCTCATAAAGTTGCCACTTATAGTTTGTTATAGTAACAGATAGAAAAATTGCGAAAAACGGCCACTTTAAGCATTTTTGCTATCTATAATTGCAGTGAACACTGAATCATTAATTTATAATGCTTAAAATAAATGTCAGTACCTATACGTCTATCTGATCTACCGGATTTTCAATTAATTGAGTTTTCAGTGAGTAATGATTTTTTAATTGATGAGGGCGCTGGCGTGCACCTGAGATCCCCTTAAGATAGATTTGTAGGCATATTGCTGAAGTGACAGGTTGTCAGCCCATCGCCTAAATTGCAATATACTGAAAACCTCGGATCCCTTACCTGGTTTTTACAGCGTGCTCGGGAGGTAATGTATGTGTATTTAAAACAAGGTAAACAACTACCAATACACAGCCGCTTACTTCAGCTTTCACCTTACTTTGACGAGTCGGGTATCTTACGTGTTGCGGGACGCGTGGACCGGGTAGTGGGCGTTGATCACGATGTCCGGCGGCCGGTTATCCTGGACGGTCAGCACAGAATCGCTCGTTTGCTGGTGGAGTACCACCACAGACAAGCATGTCACGGGGCACATGAGCTCGTAGTTAATAGTTTACGGCAGCATTATTGGATTTTAAAGCTCAGACCAACTGTTCGCACCGTGGCATCTCGATGTTTATTCTGCCGCTACAGACGCGCCGCACCGCAGCCACAGCGCATGTGTGAGCTGCCTGATGCTAGACTCCAGCGTAACAGACGTCCATTTAGTTTTTCAGGCTTTGACTTTTTTGGACCTCTGGAGGTCACAGTAGGTCGTAGGAGACTGAAGCGGTACGAAATGTTATTTACATGCTTAACAATTCGCGCTATTCATATTGAGGTCACCGAGGATCTTACAACCGACTCTACCATCATGGGTCTGCGGAGGATGGCTGCGCGACGAGGAATTCCTCAGGTAATTATATCGGATAATGGTACGAAACTTAGAGGCGCCGATACGGAAATAAAACCCAGTATAGCCGCGATGGACCAGAAGGCGATTCGCGACGCCGCAGCCATACGCGGCGAAGACTGGCGGTTCATACCACCAGGTGCTCCTGAGATGGGAGGTGCTTGGGAGCGGATGGTCCGCACAGTAAAGTCGTCGCTGAAGGTAATACTCAAAGAGCGCGCACCTCACCCTGACACGTTAGCCACTCTGCTAGCTGAAGTGGAGGCGCTAGTGAATAGTCGTTTCATAACTCACGTTTCTAGCGACCCTAATTACCCTGAAGCACTTACCCCCAATCATTTCTTGATTGGCACATCTTCATCAAGCCCTCAGTTTGGCAAGTATGACAACTCGGATCTCTACCTACGTAAGAAGTGGCGTGTTGCGCAGAGGTTAGCCGACATGGTCTGGACTCGCTGGCTTAAGGAATATCTTCCGACGTTACTGCCTCGTCAGAAGTGGAATCAGGAGGCCAGGTCATTACAGGTGGGCGATTATGCGATATATGCGAGAGTGAACAGGCATTTTCTAGGCAATCATGCTCCATCATAGTCTACATCATCACTTACCATCACGTGAGATGGCGGACAAATGATTGCCTATCAAATATATAAAAAAAAAAAAATGTAATACTTGTCGAACCTAATATTGATCGGAGCTGTTGGCGTCACGGAGTAGTGAATGAGACACATGCAGGCAGGGATGGTCGCGTTCGTGTAGTCGATGTGCGCACACGCACGGGAGTGTTGCGCCGACCGGTGACACGCGTCGCTCTACTTTCGCCACGGGATGGTAGTGCTAACTAGATATCACTAAGGAGGCAGATATTGTAAGCGACGCACTACATTTTCATAATATTATCATTAGAGTATAAGTAATGTTGTCTTTACAACCATGTAAAAGTTTGGTCCTATTATTTCTAATAAAGAGGAGCTCTTCCGGTTCCTTTTGCCGGCCATTTTTATAGTTTAAAGCGCCGCAGCGCCCTCTGCAGTCAGAACTTGGCAACTCTCGACTCGGGCGCGCTCCATGTTCCCTATCAATTTCATGCATTATCATTTCAATTTTACCGCTTACACTGGCATATTCTTTGTTTTTCTCTCGCTCCCAGTCCAGCATGGAAGAAATATTTAAATTATTTCGTATATTTGGATGTGTGAAGGGAAACACACAAGTTGATAGTACATTTACTTTATTGATAAAAATACATATTACACAGTTTATGATAAACCAAAATCCCAGTCTTAATTTAACTTAAAATGTTCTATTTTATGCCCCGTTGCCATGAAGATGTTTTCAATCGTGCACGGATTCTCTGAAACAAAAAAAAAATTGGGTACACAGGCCCGTATTTATAATCAGCTCTCAAGAGTGACAGCGAGTTTGTATCAGAAATGGCATTTTAGTATAAAACGACCTGTCAAATCCATACTTAATATTGTTGTCAAACTTGAGATTGCTTCATAAATGCGAGCCTTTCAAACACAGTTATTATTATTTTGAATAAGGTAAAACTAAAATTGTTAACAGCTAAAATATTTCAAATATTTTTCGCTTTCGTCTGTGAGTTTATTTATTTTTATCTTAACCACTTTCCAGCTATACTTAGAATGTCTCAGGAAGAGATTAAGCAGGTAAAACCGGTAAAATATTGGTAACTTTAAGTTTCACTTGGTAACACACATGCGTCACTTACTGAGCACTAGGTTGCGCTCAACACGCTGTCAATGATTTTTGCATTGCTTACAACACACATGCGTCACCTTACACTCTACGCGTGCGTAGCCATGAACTCTACGTCAGGGCATCCCTCTGCCAGTACGCACGCGTAGAGCGTAAGGTGACGCATGTGTGTTATAGGCAATGCAAAAGCATTGACAGCGTGTTGAGCGCAATCTTGCGCGCAGTAAGTGACGCCTTTGTGTTGCTGCCCTTAAGTCTATATTCAATTTTGAAAGTAGATTTTAGTGAGCTACACTTCGTGCCTAAGGATTTGACAACTTGATATCGTGACACGTGCGGGATGCATGATTGGAGGTTGTTCAAATCAAATCAAAAAGCTTTTATTTCACTCAACAATGCAATAATTTTAGTTACATGAAAATATATTTGAATATAGTTTGAATTCCAATAATATTTAAGAAATTTATTTACTCAAAAAAGAATTTACATTCGCTTACTTTGAGAAATACAGCTTAATTATTTATGTATTAAAATTGCAAACAACCTAGCGTTAGCAGAAACAAAACTGTTCTACATTAGTAGTAAGGTAGGGTTAGTAATATATTCTAGTTAGACTTGAGTGTTAAGAGGTATTATAGTACCCTCAGAATCACAAAGCCCCAAAAAAAAAAAAAACATTTTTTATTCTTTTTAACTAAGACTTGAAAAGTCCTTAGAGACATGGTGTTTCAATGTTTTTTTAAACAATGGAAAAGATTGTATGGCTTTTATGTCTTTAGGTAGTCTGTTGAACAATTGTGCTCCCTCATAAGTTAGATTCTTCTTACCATAGTTAGTTCGAGGCGGACGTAGACATATATCGTGGGATCTTCTAGTTATTCGAGTCTGTATTTGAGTTTTTTTTGTAAAAGTTATATTGTGTGTATGAATTTGTTTGTGTAGGATCTTTCTTATTAGAATGCAGGTATTATATGTGTAAGTCTGCGTTACTGTCATAATTTTGGTTTCGCTATATACTTTACTGGAAGTGACAAGGTAATCGTAATGAAACAAAAGTTTAACAATTTTATTTTGGGCAACTTGAATTTTTTTGAGATTAGTTTTACAAGCAGTACCCCAAACTTCAATAAGGTAATTTAGATGTGGCTTCACCAAAGAGTTATAAATAAGATAGCGAACATGCTTGGGTAGGCAGCGCACAAAACTACGAAGTGATCCAGCAATTTGGCATATTTTCAAGCACAGTTTCTCCAAATGTGGTTTCCAGGAAAGTTGATAATCAAGTATCAAGCCAAGATATTTTTCTGATTTAACTTTTTTTAAACTTTCATTGTTAATAACGATAGGCTCATGATCAGGTATTATTTTATTTTTTGCCGCAAAGATTATGTAGCTACTTTTGGAAGCATTTATTGTCAGTAAATTATCTTTGAACCATGCATTCAGAAGAATTAGATCATCGTTTGCTATTTGTACGGTTGATTCGATTGATTTACCAAAGTAGAACAAACTCGTATCATCCGCATATAATGATATATCTCCTTGAAGGCCTAATTTGTGTATGTCGTTTATATATATAAGAAAAAATAAAGGCCCCAAAATCGAACCCTGTGGAACTCCATATGTAATTAGATCTGCTTGCGAGGTGACATCACTGATCTTTACTATCTGAAAACGGTTAGTTAGGTAAGATTCAAGAATATCGTATGCAGTGCCAAAGATTCCAATCTGTTTAAATTTATTTAGAAGTTTTTTGTGGCTGACAGTGTCAAAGGCTATAATAATAAACATCAATCAAAATAACAATAATCACACATTTCATTTCACATTCAAATCAATTCAATCATAATGTATTCAGGTTGTTTCATTCCTAAGTCAATAAAATCTCTTAGTTCAGTATGCCTTTCGGCAAAGGCCTCCGTCAGTAACTTTGGACTACGGCCTACGAATTAGCATTTGAGTGGCAGCCGAGCGGCAGAAGAAGACCTGGTCGAACCGTGCACACCTGGCATTTATTATTAAGTGCTTAGTTTTACAGCATGCCTGGGAGGAAATGCAGCTGTCATATTCTATGTTTTTCTATCACTCCCAGTCTAGCATGGAAGTAATAATTAAAATAACTAGCCTCGTAATTATAAATCAATCTCAAGATTGAGAGCAAGTATGGATTTGACAGATATATTTTTTTTTCTCTCGCTCCCAGTCCATCATGGAAGTAATGCATTAATACATACATACATACATATAATCACGCCTTTATCCCTAATGGGGTAGGCAGAGCGTAAACGACCTAAACAAAGGTCGTTCCGCCACGTCTGACAAAGTTTTGAGGGATATTCAAGATGGTTTTGTACGTATATTGCTGTAGTGACAGGTTGTCAGCCCATCGCCCAAATTGCAATATACTGAAACCCTCAGATCCCTTAGCTGGTTTTTACAGCATGCCCGGGAGGAAATGCAGTTGGCACATTCTATGTTTTTCTCCCGCTCCCAGTCCAGCGTGGAAGAAAAGAAGAGTATTAATGCATTAATACCTATCATAAATCCAGTAACTCACTTTTAAAACATCAGCTATGACACTATTACACATTCACACTGCACACACACTTAGACATCTTGTAGCATTTCATCTATAGTTATTGATCTTTTTTTCTCACTCTTTCGGTCTCAACTTCTAATTGTTAACATTAATTATTATATTGTTTAAAACTTTCTGAAACCTACCTAAATTCTGTTTTTAATATGTTAAACTTCGTAACTGGCTATATTAGTTTATATCATTTGTAATGTTATTTAAGAATATGTGCTGTGAAGTTTACATTTAAAATTGTTTATTTATTGTAAATTTTTTGTACGCAATAATAAAGAATATATATAAATTAAATTAAATCATTAATTTACCAATGTCAATCCATTGATCAGGATAACCAGCGTCCAGCCTGGCCGCTTGCACAGCGGCCCTCAGTGCGTGGATGACAGTGGTCGCTAAACAAAACGCCGGTTCACCAGTTGCTGGAAAATGGAAAATTTACATACATATAATCACGCCTTTATCCCTAATGGGGTATGCAGAGTGTAAACGACCTAAACAAAGGTCGTTCAGCCACGTCTGACAAAGTTCTGACGATTGTTTAAGATAGATTTGTAGGTATATTGCTGTGGTGACGGTTGTCAGCCTATCGCCGAAATTGTAATATACAGAAACCCTCGGATCCCTTAGCTGGTTTTTACAGCATGCCTGGGAGAAAATACAGCTAGCATATTCTATGTTTTTCTATCACTCCCAGTCTAGCATGGAAGTAATAATTAAAATAACTAGGCTCGTCATTATAAATCAATCTCAAGATTGAGAGCAATATTAAGTATGGGTTTGACAGATCATTTTGTACTGGAATGATATTTCTCATACCAACTCGAACTGGCTGTCTTGATATCGCTTTATAAATAAAGCCTTAGGCCCATATTTATAATCAGCTCTCAAGAGTGACAATGAAAAAGTGTCGATTATGATAAATGCTTTTCTAAAGTTAAAGTCATATTTATTACACCTTTTTACATTAGAAACAAAAAAAGCTGATGTAAAAGTAACGTCAGATGCCTAAAATAATTTTATTAGTTTAATATAATTCAAGTTAATCACAAGTGTAAAGTCAACTGTTGTAATTTTCAATCTTGTAGTTTAAAAACTTTAAACATCTTAATTCAAAATAAAAACTAAGTATGCACTAAATACACAATATAAGGAAGCAACCTCAAAATTTAAGAATAAGATAAAACGAAGGGAGGGGCACAAAGTGCGAGTTTCTCATGCTTCTTCTTCATTGTGATATAGTTTTATTTTATGTTGTGACACAGATATAATTTAATTTTCTTTGTAATAGACTCGCTTGTGACTTTCTAAAAGTGTTCTTAGGAATCTATTAGGAAATAAATGATTTGACTTTGATTTTTAATTAACATAGAATTCAGATCCCCACCTTTAGACTGCAGCACTCCAAACTCATTCAACGCATTCCTTCGGAAGTATATCCTCATATCTGCTGGGATATCTTTGATTCCTGGAGGCTTGTAGGTCCAGGTCCTGTCGGTGAGGAGTTTCCCGTTGTCTTTATCGTAGATCAGATTTTCTGAGGTCCAGTAGCCCAAACCCATGACAAGCGCCCCTTCAATCTTAAAAAACATGAAATAGAATAGAAAATATTTATTTGCCACCAATTCACAAATATTAAACATTTTAAAGGTTACAAACGTGTTCTTAAGCGACAAATGGGTTACGTTCAAATATTATGTACACGAACGTATTTAAATATTGCCTCATTAATTTTGATCCCTATGTTCTAGAAATAAGTCAATGGGCGTTTTTCAAATAGCTGGCACAGCGACGGCAACGGCGTCGGCAACGGCAACGGCACAGTACCATGGAAGAGATAATCTAAGAAAGTCAATGAATAATTTCACTATGGAACGCTTTTCCACTTGCCGTCATGGCAATGGCACACCATTGATTCCCAGCGGTACCGTCGCCGGTCTGCCAAATTGAATGTGTTTTCTATTCGTACGAAGCATGCGCATGTGTGTGTGCGCTCAAATTGGAACTAGGTGAACGCCCAGTGGTGGGGGAAGATAATCTATCATTGACTTAGCCCCAGATCGTTCGCTGCAGCAAAATAGTGATGCGAACAGGAATGTTCATTTAGTTGCAGAAACTTCCTTAACACATTTCACGTAAAAATATATCAGATTGAACTGTGGCCAGGCCATCAATTAAAAAAAAATATGACAGCGGCGATCAAATTAAATTCTATTTAATCGTTTCAAGTCACTAATCACAACAAGGGATCTTAAAAATATGTCTTAAAGATTCATAAATAAACTAATAGTTTGAGTCTCATGTGACGCCCTGCAAGGGCACAGTGATTTAGTGAGATATACAATTTCTTTGGGTATCAAAGTGGCGAGAGGGTAAATGATTTAGGTCACCACGGCATGTCCTGTCAGAGAAGCGCTGGCTATCTGTCACGTCATGCCAGCTTGAATGACATTATACGCTGAGCGCTCGTTTCGGTCATTGTTCCAGCTGTTTTTCAGCCTCATTGATTATTCCGTTCGGATGGCAAAAGGCCGGATGGAATGTCCATGATTCCATGGATGTTAGGCAGTCTGGTTTGGATCGCTACGTGTGTCAAGACATTGCTTTGCCTTTGACTTCCCTTTGCACCGGGGTAGCGGCAGCTACTGCTGAAAGTCTTAAACGTCGGAAGTACGCTGACTTACTAAACAAACATGTTTTAATGCCCTTCGCAGTTGAGACTTTGGGTCTTTGGGGTCAGGAGGCTAATTTGTTAGTTGTTCATTTCACAACGCGTCTTCGTGAGGCTTCAGGCGACATCAGGTCAGGCAGCTACCGTCTTTTTTATTTTATTACTAGCGACCCGCCCCTGCTTCGCACGGAAGTCATCAGTGTTTTCCTACTATCTTCTGCATGTATTATACATATAAACTTTCCTCTTGAATCACTCTATCCATTAAAAGAAACCTCATCAAAATCCGTTGCGTAGGTTTAAAGATCTAAGCATACATAGGGATATAGGGACAGAGAAAGCGACTTTGCTTTATACTATGTAGTGATTTTTTTGTTTCCGAAATTAAGTCAGTTTAAAGTTCTTATAAACTTGTATTATATTGTAATCAGAATGTACCCTGACTCATTTGTTTTACGTTATGACGATATCCTCTGCATCATTACGCTTACACCACAAAATTATGCCATATGATAATCTAGAATGGGCGAACGCATAATATGCTGTAAGAGCTGTTCAAAAGTCTACCACACGTTTTGAATGCGTAAGAGCATTAGGTAAAAGAACAATGCTTGTTTGAAAGTTTATCTATGTGTTTTTTACTCTTTACTTGAATCGAAATAAATTCCTAACAAAGATGCTGAGTCTACGGTTTTTATTGGTGTGTTATTTATTATAAAGGTAAGTTTGTCGTGGCTAAAATTGAAATAAGTAACTTTTAATTTTATTTATTTCATTAATGTGTCAAAAAGATCTTCAACGAGCTTTGAAGACATGTGTAAAGATTGGCTGCACACATAAATTAGTCCATAAATTGCCATAATCAAATAAATACAACTTCAAACGAATAAGCTCGAACGTACTAGGGGTCGAAGTCTTTAAGGCCCGTATTTATAATCAGACTGACTGACAGCAAGTTTGAGTTCGTATCAGAAATGTAATTTCAGTACAAACTGGCCTAACAAATCCATGCTTAATATTGCTCTCAATCTTGAGATCGCTTTATAATTACAAACCTAAGATACCTACTGAAAACTTTACTCTTTCAGGCAGTCAAATTAGTTAGGAGTGATGTAATTGAGCAAACGTACATCTTTAATGTAGACTTTAAAAACTATAAGGACTACGAAAGAACGAAGTCACTCGCGTTCGCAATATCTTTTTAAGTACTTGGCACTTTTGCAATTTGTCTTGTAGTTCTTCCAAGTTAAATTGGATTCTGCTGTCTAGGTTTCGCTTCTGAACTAAATTTATTATTTAAACAAAACTGTAGGAATACCTCATTTAGATAATGAATATCACTTGTAAGTGAGCAGTTCCAAATTCAAAATTAATTGAAGTCATGATATTGGGCATTTTTCCTAAGACGACGCGGCAACGACACGGCAACGTCCTGATAACGTCCACCTAGTTCCAATCTGAGCACGCACACACACACACACACATGCAGTTTGGCAGGCCGGCGACGGTACCGGTGGGAATCAATACCGTGCCGGCTATTGGAAAAACGTTCCATATAATTTCATTGATTTTCATGGATTATTTCTTCCACGTTGACGGTGCCGTGCCGTCGCCGCGCCGTTCAGTCGAAAAACGTCTGTTGAAGCACATTATAACAAATAGTACTATCGTATCTTCCATACTGGACTGGGAGAGAAAGAAAAACATAGAATGTTCCAGATGCCCTTCCTCCCGGGCATGCTGTAGAAGTCAGCAAAAGGGATTCGAGGGTTACAGTTTATTGTAATTTAGGCGATGGGCTGACAACCTGTCACTACAGCAATACATTACAATCTAAAATTGCCCTCAATTTATGTCAGACGTGGCGAAAGCGCCTTTTAGGAGGCGTTTTACGCTCTGCCTACCCCGTAAGGGATAAAGGCGTGATTTTATGTATATATGTATGTATGTACTATCGTAGTTATAGTTCACTTCAATTCAAAGCCATTTTATTCCAAATAAGTATTACATTTCATATCTTAATCAAAATTTTAGGTCGTATTTATGAAGCGATATCAAACTTGAGAGCAATATCAAGTATGGATTTGACAGACCAGTTTGTACTGGAATGACATTTCTGATACGAACTCAAACTCGCTGTCACTCATGATAGCTGATTATAAATACAACCCTTAGTATACGTAGCGGTTGAAGTTACATAATTTATATTAAATTGGTAGATCAGTCAGTCAGTAAGGTAAAACTGGTAAACTTCTACAATTAACTCCGACTTAGGTCTCGGTGAGGTTTTTGAATATTCTACATACATACATACATAAAATCACGCCTTTATTCCTTACGGGGTAGGCAGAGCGTAAAACGCCTCGTAACAGGCGCTTTCGCCACGTCTGACAAAAATTGAGGGCAAATTTTAGATTGTAATGATTTGTATTGCTGTAGTGACAGGTTGTCAGCCCATCGCCTAAATTACAATACACTGTAACCCTCAAATCACTTTTCTGACTTCTACAGCATGCCCGGGAGGAAGGGCAGCTGGAACATTCTATGTTTTTCTATCTCTCCCAGTCCAACATAGAAGAATATTCTAGATGATTTATATTTTTTCCTAGAGGGGAACGGTTGGGGCATACAGATGTAGGGCATACAATTGATATTTTTTACATACATACATATACTCACGCCTATATCCCTAATGGGGTAGGCGTTCACGACCCAAACAAAGGTAGTTGCGCCACGTCTGACAAGTTTTGAGGGTTGTTTAAGATAGATCTGTATATTGCTGTAGTGACAGGTTGTCAGCCTATCGCCTAAATCCCTTGGATCCCTTAGCTGGTTTTTACAGCATGCCCGGGTGGAAATGCAGTTGGCACATTCTATGTTTTTCTCTCGCCCCCAGTCCAGCATGGAAGTAAACAATGATGTTTGTAAATATTAGAAAAGCGCAAATAAATTACCTGTGCCACATCAATTTCTGGATTCATACTTCTTCCCGTGTCCTCAAGCAGGTCGACCCTTCTGACTTCATGATTTCCAGTCAAAATATCCAATTCCACTTCAATACTACAAACTGCGTATATAGCATACGGTTTTATCTCATTACTATTAGCACACCACATGTATGATGCTTGCAAATCTATGCCATCTGCATACGCTTTTATTATAATCTCTTCCCAGGAAGCTTGTGGATTCTTTTCCTTTATCGGTTTAAGTCTTTCAAGTAGAATGTTACAAGCATTGACTGTAGCGAATGCAACACACTCACTGCCAATGCTACCTCCAGTGGTAGCAGCATTTGGTGATGTGAAGCTTGTACTTGGTTTAACACTGACTTTATCCAATGGTACACCAAGTTTGTATGCGCATACTTGCGCTGCTTTAGTATTAATGCCTTGTCCCATCTCTATCCCACCATGAGTGAGCATTATACTA
This sequence comes from Scrobipalpa costella, assembly GCA_949820665.1. Classification (NCBI taxonomy): domain Eukaryota; kingdom Metazoa; phylum Arthropoda; class Insecta; order Lepidoptera; family Gelechiidae; genus Scrobipalpa; species Scrobipalpa costella. The sequence goes on from OX463311.1 coordinate 1,210,001, forward strand.
CCATCCCCGTGGTATATAGATATAACTGCATTGAAATTGCCAAAGTAAAATAAACCGTAGGTCAAAGGTATAAGGTTCAATGAGCGTTTTCTCCATCGATTGTTTTCATTAAACTGTGCAATGTCATTCTGTCTGTCTTCGTAATTGCTATCCATTTTTAACTGGTTTATCATTTCTGGTATAGGATTATTTTGCTTAGGCATGTTTGCAAGTCTGACTTCTATTGGATCCTTTTTCACTTGATATGCTATTTTCTCCATCATGTACTCTATCATGGCAACTCCCTCTGTGGAAGCTGTAAAAGAAGTTTTAATATTTTTTTGAAAATGAATATCATTACATGAATTTCTTCCATTCTGGCCAGCGGAGCGAGAGAAAAACATAGAATGTACCAGCTGTATTTACTCCCGGGCATGCTGTGAAAACCAGCTAAGGGATCCGATGGTTACAGTATATTGCAATTTAAGCGATGGACTGGCAAACTGTCACTACAGCAATATACCTACAACTCAATCTTAAATAACCCTCAAAACTTTGTCAGACGAGGCGGGACGACCATTGTTTGGTCTTTCAAGTTCTTTTTTGCTTAGGATTCCTTTTTCCTACGTAATTTAATATTTCTACTTACCAGGAGCTCTACACCAAGTATTCGAAGCGGTGTCAGTGATCACACTTTTACCCTCAAGGAACCACCTCTTGGAGTCATAGCTATTGGAAAAGTGTTCGACGGTTAAAGCAGTAATAGACTCGTTGAAAGAACACCCCACATCTTGGTAGATATGGTTCTTTAAGTACTGGATGACACCTTGATTATTGACTCCAATCTGAAAGAAATTAAATAAGGTTTTGTAGACGTGAAAAAAATATTTCTTGAAATTTTGGCGAGAGAGGGAGCCACTGCTCGTTATAAACGCTCTTAGGTTCGTATTTATAAAACGATCTCAAGATTGAGAGCAATATTAAGTTTAGATTTGACAGGCTGTTTACTCTGAAATCACATTTCTGATACAAACTCAAACCCACTGTCACTCTTGAGAATTGATTCTAATTACGGGCCTTAAACAAGAACAGTCAAAGTACCGGGTAAAGTGGAGTAGAAGAAGTCGAAAAGTGGGCTCCAGCTAATGTTAGTCAGAAGAAGAGAATGAAAGAAATGATTTCGTTTCATTAATTTGTCCAGCATTGAGACAAACTGGTCTTAAAATTCGGAAAATAATGGTAATTACCTCATATTTACAGTTTGTAGGCAGACGTTTTCCTATCATCTTCATGTTATCCTGCAAAGGTAAAACGAACCGGCACACTTTGCCTTGAAGATGGGATACCAATGCTGAGGCACAGGCCACTTGAGTAGCCCTACTAATCTTACCACCATAGCCGCCGCCAACACGTCGGACTATCACGTTGATCCTGAAATTAGAAAACTTGTTAGGACATAAATGACCCACATCATCAAAAACAAATCCTTATCAGAGATGCAAAAACAAGACTTTTAACTGATACAAAACAGTGAGTTCTAAAAACAAAATACATTCGTGATGTTACTTCTTTGACCAAAATGCACAGGTGAAGGAGATTAAAAGACGTATCGGATTAGGGTAGGCTGCTTTTGGGAAACTGGAGGATGCCTTTAAGTTAATATTACCCCAATGTTTGAAGACCATGGCGTATAACCAGTGTGTTTTGCCGATCTTCATCTACGGTGCTGAAACATGGACGCTCACTAACCAGAATATGCACAAAATTAAGGTGGCGCAAAGAACTAACATGAAATAGAGCGTTTCATGTAGGCATCTGTCTTATTGATTGCGGACCCAACGTCGAGATTAAACAAAAAATAAAAGTTGATGTAGGTAAGCGATAACAAGATTAATGTGGAGATGGGTTGGACATTTGGCTAGACGGGATGACGGACTATGGACCAAAGCAGTTACGGAGTGGTAGCCAATAGGAGCCTGACGATGTCGTCAAATTCATAGGCGCAAACTGGATTAGACTTGCACAGAACCGTGAGGAGTGGCGCAGTAGAGAAGAGGCCTATACCCTGCAGTGGGTGGATGTGGGTTGAAGATGATGATGATGATAATGATGATTTGTGATATGATCTTTTAACTTCTCACTGTTTTGTTACGTATGTACCTGTTTTCAGGAATATTTAATGATTCAGCGATTGCAACATTGACAAGATCCAAATACTGCGTAGACGAGTAAACCTCCATTCCATCTTCTGTGGGTTTTGCAACGCAAGACTGCAATTCAAATGTAAAGTGATACTGTCCACAAATTTTGAATTCTCCTTCTACTTTTTCTTTGACATCATCTCCTTTATCTGTAGGTTCTACTGTTCTATCTGTTTTTACTCTTTTATCTACTTCAGAAGATACTAATACTTCGTCAATAGTTATCAGAGGTTTAGCTGTGTTAACTTTACTGTAATTTACTTTAACAAGTCTTGCTGCTTTTACAGCAGTAGTCATTTTGTCGGCAGCAATTATACCGACTGGTTGTCCATTAAATTTGACTTCTTTGTCTGCCAAAATTTCTTCTTGGTCTGTCATAAAAGCTACCGAGGATGGGGTAAAGGTATTTTTTCCCGGTATATCTTTTGCTGTGTAGAATGCTGCTACGCCTGGCAACTTCTGCAAAAAAAGTTTTTAGTAAAATAAAATACTTTTTTAATATTTTTTTTTAAATTAGCCTATATTTTATAAGCAAGCATATACCAATGCTTAAATGCAAACTAATTTACGCCTAAAACAGCCAAACAACGCAAGTTTTTTTTTATTGTTCTATATGTTTCACTAGCGACCCGCCCCGGCTTCGCACGGAAATCATCAGTGTTTCTCTACTATATTATGTATGTTTTATACATATAAACCTTAATCTCGAATCATCATCTCTATCTATTAAAAGAAACCGCATCAAAATCAATGCGTAGTTTTAATGATCCAAGCATACATAGGGATACAGGGACAGAGAAACCGACTTTGTTTTATACTATGTAGTGATGAAGACATTACTATTAGGAACCCTAACAAGAAAAAAAGGCATTTAATTAGTATTTAAGTAGAATTTAAATGTACAATAAGTAGCATATGAATTTTAAAAATAATAAAAAGAATGGTCACTTTTATTAAATATACTAAAAGTTATAAAAAATAAATTTATTGTAACTAGATCTATACTTTTCTTTGAATCTCTTACATGAAGAAAAGAACGAAATTTCTTGTAAAGAAAATATATTTATTTTATTAGGTTTCTAAAAAATAGGCGAGAAATCGGCAAACAGTTTTTGTTTGTGCTACGATCACAGAATCACATCACTAAGGGTAATATTCTTTGAAGCGTTCTACCTATTTATGTTCAGCACTTTTTTTTTACACTTGAGGGTTACTTTACGTAATTTAGGAACATTAGGTATTAACAATCTTAATACAAAAGAATAGAATATTTTTAGGCTGTCTTGATTGACAAAGGACATTTTACGGGACCAAAGAATGCGTCTCTAGCACTTGAAACGTGGTCTTCATCACTACAAATTATAAAACAAAGTCGCTTTCTCTGTCCCTATATCCCTATGTATGCATAAATCTTTAAAACTACCCAACGGATTTGGATGTGATTTATTTTAATGGATAGAGTGATTCAAGAGGAAGGTTTATATGTATAATACATGCATAATATAGTAGAGAAACACTGATAATTTCCGTGCGAAGCCGGGGCGGGTCGCTAGTATAATTATATGTCGTATAATAGGACGATATATTTGTATACCGAGAACTGAAAAGGATTTCTTAAGTTGAGGAACAGAACATCATCTCCCTAGCCTTATTCCGTATCTCACAGGGTCGGCATCCTTATCTAGGTGATTGAACGAGGGTACTAGTTTTTGCACAGAACGACTGCCATCTGACCTCCGCAACCAAGAAGGGAAACCAGACCCAATCCTAGATAAGGTCAGAGTTTTCAAGCCACCAATGCTTAGCACTGGCCTCTGATATGGCTTAACAACAAATATCTACGGTATTATACGATATAAACCGGGACCAACGGCTTAAGTGCCTTCCGAAGCACAGAAACAGCGCCGAATAAACTTAGATATGAATTTCTAAAACAGAAAACACATTGAAGAACAGAACAAATACCACAATAATAACTTCTGGGTATAAATAACCCTACGTATACTAAATTCCTTCCATGCTGGACTGGGAGTGAAAGAAAAACATAGAATGTGCCAGCTGGAAATGCAGCTGGCACATGGGGCCAGGCCGGGCCGGGCATGCTGTAAAAACCAGCTAAGGGATCCAAAGGTTTCATTATATTACAATTTAGGCGATGGGCTGACAACCTGTCACTACAACAATATACCTACAAATCTATCTTAAATAACCCTCAAAACTTTGTCAGACGTGGCGGAACGACTTTTGGTCGTTTAGGTCGTTTACGCTCTGCCTACCCCACTAGAGATAAAGACGTGAGTATATGAATTGAATTGAAAAACTTACCAAAGCATCTGCAGCATCAAATCCAGAGATAATACTTCCAGGACTGATATCAGCTGTAACAAACGCTGCAAACAGTTCTCCCACTTGAGTCGGATAGTCATTTGCAAAAGTTGATTCTCCGCTGCACTGCACTAAAGCCTCCAGTTTGGGTACAGGCTGGTTCAAAGGCCATAGACTTTTGTCTGTTTCGTAGCTTTGAGTGCCTTTAGATGTGGTCCTCTTGATAACTTCACCTCCTGATCGGTATTTTGGGTTGACTTTCTCAGCAGGGCATAGAGAGAGAATTGCCTGATGAATACAGAATAATATTTAGTCAAAGTATGCCTAGGTTCGTATTTATGAAGCGATCTCAAACTTGAGAGCAATATTAAGTATGAATTCTACAGGCCAGTCTGTACTGAAATGACATGTCTAATACGAACTCAAACTTGCAGTCACTCGTGAGAGCTGATTTTAAATACGGCCCCTAATATTGTAAGTACTTATTCATTGTTTTCTTCTTTACATAATATAAGTTAGTACCTTAAATTTAAAAAGCACACGTGTCAGAAATTATAGTTCGCTATTGCTATTACGCGACCTTAAAATTTAACCCTTAACACGCCTAAAGAAGTTTTACGATGTTTCTGATTTATCCAATTTCTCTTAATGAAACCAAAAATTAGGTTAATGTCTGATGTTAGGTTTCTTTCATGCTGGACTGGGAGTGAGAGAAAAACGTAGAACGAGCCACCTGAATTTCCTCCCGGGCATGCTGTAAAAACCAGCTAAGGGATCCGAGACTTTCAGTATATTGTAATTTAGGCAAAAGGCTGACAATCTGTCTCTACAGCAATATACATACAAATGTATCTTAAATTACCCCAAAAACTTTGTTAGACGTGGCAGAACGACCTTTGTTTAGGTCGTTTACGTACTTCCTATCCCAATAGGTGAACGCGTGATTATATGTATGTATGTCTGAGTACCTTATAATACAAAGCCATAGCTAGCATCTTCCTAAACCCAGCTGATGGTTCCGGAAGGGCTTCTTCAGCTACTATCTCGTTGTTTAGAGACTTTAAGGCCATCTCTAAGGTTTCTTCAGTGTATGGGTCTTTTCCTTTCAAAGCTTCTTCAGTTTTAGTAGCATGTATGAAGGTTGGTGAGATGGCTCCAAAAACTATGGTGGCTTTTTCAAGGACATTTGTGTTGGGTTGGAAATCGAACTTGAAACCAGCGTTGACAACAGCATGGGCGTTTTGGGCACGAGGCATTATCTAAAAAAACATTAATATTTATGAAGCTTATTATGATTACAGAACAATTGCATTAAGGAAGAGTTAAGTTAAAAAAAAATTCAAGATTTAAATTGATACCAAAACAATTTTATTTGAAGTTATTTTTGTTATTATTCGTGCTAAAAGAGTTTGTTCTTCTTTTAGTTATTAAAAAAACCCCTCGTAAAACCAAATGTATGCCGTTAATTAAGTTAATGCACTTTATCAAGATTTCAGTTTATAATAAATTATTACAAGGCAATTAAAACAAAAAATCGTTGTGAATGTATATTTATATCTATTCTATAAATCTGAGATGAGCGAGATAATATTTTTTATTTCACAAGATTTTACGAACAGTAATTAATCACGGTCTTCCATGCTGGCCTGGGGGCGAGAGAAAAACATAGAATGTGCCAGCTGTATTTCCTCCCGGGCATGCTGTAAAACCAGCTAAGGGATCCGAGGGTTTCAGTACATTGTAATTTAGGCGATGGGCTGACAACCTGTCACTACAGCAATATACTTACAAATCTATCTTAAATAACCCTCAAAACTTTGTCAGACGTGGCGGAACGACCTTTGTTTGGATCGTTTACGCTCTGCCTACCCCATTAGGGATAAAGGCGTGATTATATGTATGTAATTAATAACGGTCTTAAGGGTCTGCCGGAGTAGTGAAAGACAATACAAACGTAGTTTCGTTTTTATTCCTAAACAGTAAAACAAAACTTAACTGAACTTTGTACACTCATGTGGTCATCCAAATGCATCATAGCTATGCTTCTAATTAGGTTTAGTTTGAAATTATTAAGCGTAAGCAAATAAGACCAAAAATAGGATTTTGTGTAGAAATTGCCTTATAAATTTGCTTTTTAATATTTTCAAACCAAACCTAATTAGAAACATAAATACTCGTATGATGCATTTGGTCATGTGTACATAGATTGGGTTTACTGTTTAGGAATAAAAGCGAAACTACGTTTGTATGGTATTTCACTTCTCCGGCAGACACTTAAGCATAATAAAAACAAGAAAATAAAAAACTAAAACAAAAACAAATTTTCTATTCTGAGAGAACTGGCTGAATAAGATAAGAAGAAGAAAAGAGAAAAGAAAGGGGTGACATTTTTGATTTATTTAAAGATTTAGTTCACTCGTTCTTTCTACGAAGTGATAGCATTGAATCTTACCTTATAAGTTTTGATATGACTGAATTGAGATAGAGGTGGCAACATAACTTTCAACAAAACTTTTCCCGTCATATCGGTTTTCAAGAAATCTTCGAAACTTACAGTCGATTTGGTATTTAAGTTTTCAGCTAAAAGAAACATTCAAAACATTAAATTATAGAAACACTATTTTATCACAAAATGACGAACAAGTGTTATTCATATTGATAAATTAACGACTATTCACTTGTTTTTTTAACGTTGGCGTTAGACCTATAAGTTTCGACTCTTTACGAGAGTCTTCTTCATGGGGAGTGAAAATCACACAACACCACCAGCCGTGTGTAATTTTCGACTCAAGGTTCAGTCTAACACCTCCTCTAGAAATTGCTGCTTAGCAATAAGGCCGCCTATTTTTACTACTATTTGTTTTATTTTATTTTCTCTTGTGTCTTTTCTGTGCATTTAAGTATATTCTTATCTTATCTTAAACAAACAAGTGACTAGTCGTTGATTTATCAGTATAGAAACACTAATAAATATAAGGGATGTAAGGAGCAGTGTACTGAAAACTGAAAGGCTCTGAACTGCTCAGTCAATGAAACTGAACAACTATCAGCAGAATATTCTTCAACAATACAAATTGTCTGAACGAGCCAGTCATTCATTAAACAAATAAATAAATTTTAGAACTAGATATTGCGGTCAAGTATGTCAAATATCTAGGACGTCAAAGTGAATAGCGGTTCATAGTTAATTCAGTTAAAACTTAAATAATAATAATAATAAAGATCTTTATTTCAGGCGAGTAACCATACTTTTTACAATATAGTTATACAAATAAATAAAATAAAACGGAAATGTAACGTAAATTTGTCTTTTGCCCAAACCTAAATTATTGAAATAAATCCATTGCTGATATTCCTAGTCTTAAATAATATGAGTTTTTTTAATGGAGATTTAATTAGCATTAATGTTTCAATCCATGAAAAATACTTGGTTAAGTTACTATACATATACGTGGGACACTCAGAAAGTTTTGCGACTCTAAAAAAAATTGTTCTACAGGTACATATATTTTTATTAAATCTTTTCAAAGTACTCTCCACCAGCCTCTATACAAAGATTCATGCGTCTGAACCAGTTTTCAAAACACTTTTTCCAGTCCGCCGTAGACACCTCGTTTACAGCCTGCTCGAACGCAGCCAGCGCATCTTCCGGAGACGAAAATTGTATCCCCTTGAGCTGATTTTTTATTTTTGGAAATAAAAAGAAGTCACACGGTGCTAGATCAGGGCTGTAAGGAGGGTGACCCAGGAGTTTGACTGGTGTGCTGTCCAGGAAGTCCCTCGTTTGGAGCGCGGTGTGTGCAGGCGCATTGTCGTGGTGGAGCAGTAGTCCGCGGAGCCCTGTGTTTGGTCGCTTGTTGCTCACAATAGAAAAAACTTCTGGTAAACATTTGGTAGTATACCATTCGGCGTTAATGCTTCTTTGATCTCGTAAGGGAATTGAGGCCAAGTGGCCAGTCAAATTAAAAAAGCTGGCGATCAAAATCTTCCCCCCGCTTCGAGATCGCTTCACTTTGGTAGGCGTTGGATCATTTTGAAACACCCAAACTGTCGACTGGCGCTTGGTTTCTGGATCGTATTGATAAATCCAGGACTCATCACCTGTTACGATGTCGTAAACACGCCGAGACGAGCCTGCTTCAAATTTGTTCAGCATATCACGGCACCATTCCACCCGGGCCTGCTTCTGAGCGTCGGTGAGGTAGTGCGGCACCCAGCGCGATACTATCCTCCTCACGCGAAGATGCCCTTGTAGAATCTCGTGAACGCTTCCCGATCCAATCTTTAATATGTGCTGAATCTCCTGATATGTAATTCGCCTATTATCTTGGATTAAATTTTTCACAGCTAGCACGTTTTCTTCCGTAATAGCCATCAAAGGGCGACCGCTTCTTTCTTCATCCCCCAAGGTTGGTCGACCGCGCCTAAATTTGTTATACCAACGATACACGGTTGCCTTGGAGGGGCTTTCATCCATAAATGCCATTTGAAGTCTATCGAACGATTCATCCGGTTTCAGGCGACACTTGAAATCGTAAAAAATCATAGCTCTAAAATGTTCCTGGCGCAGATCCATTTTTCAGTAAGACACGATACTTTGAATTGGCTCGCAAAAAATGTGGAGGGAAATTTTGAAAATGGAACACACATATTTTTACTTACAAGTAATCATATTTTCAAAAAAAAATCTAACCGGCCAGTCTGCCATATATAAAAATTATTTATCGCAATACTTTCTGAGTGGCCTGGTATATTTTTGGCCAGCAATGTAATTTACTTAACGTCAGATAAAAAACATCTTTAAGATATTAAGGCTCGTATTTATAAAGCGATCTCAAGATTGAGAGTAACATTAAGTATGGATTTGACAGGTCCTCTTGTACTGAAATGACATTTCTGATACGGACTCAAACTAGCTTTCAGTCTCAAGTGATATTTGTAATAACGCTTAAGGTTGTGAAATTTGGTACTCGTGAAAGCCAATTAGTGAACGTATAAAATAACATTATACTCAATTAATGAGTTTAATCTTATTTTAAATACATACAACACTGATAATACACACATTTTCATAATGGGCTTGATTCTAAATTTGCACGATACAACTAAAATTAAAGTCTATTTGTCACTTTCAGACTAAAAACATTGAAAAAAGACAAAAGATCTATTGTCTCCGGTTTTTGATTTTTAGTCGCTGGTTTTATGCGTTTTCTGTCATTTTTATCCGGCGTCATATGATATGATATGATCTCTTCCATGCTGGCCTGGGAGCGAGAGAAAATCATAGAATGGGCCAGCTGCATATCCTCCCGGGCATGCTGTAAAAACCAGCTAAGGGATCCGAGGTTTTCAATATATTGTAATTTGGGCGATAGGCTGACAACCTGTCACTACAGCAATATACCTACAAATGTATCTTAATTAACCCTCAAAATTTGTCAGTCGTGGCGGAACGACCTTTGTTTAGGTCGTTTACGCTCTGCCTACCCCATTAGGGATAAAGGCGTGATTATATGTATGTATGTATGTCATATGATATGGAAAACGTGCAAAAGCTTGTCCAAATCTAGCGGACATAGTGTAAAACCATAGAGTATAAATTGCCAATCCTTTTTTAAATTTTATTGTTCAGAAAGTGACAGATAGATTTTATTTTAGATTCAGTCGGTGGTATCTAGAATCGAACCCAATTGATTCTTCTGTCGAGTGGGTATCGATTCTATCGACCCGATGAACCCTGGTGTCAGAGTTTTTAAACCGCCTAGTAGCACAACTATCAGGCCTCTGACATGGTTTGGGTAACGACCACTATCAAAGACAGCGACTGGGACCGACGGCTTAACGTGCCCTCCGAAGCACGAAATCTTTTTCTTTTCGGACGATCAGGTGATTCAGCCTGCAATGTCCTAACCAAACTGTGGAAATATCCACAAAGTGATAAATTCTCAAATATCAACTTTGTGTTTCCCTCTGGGAATCGAACCCAGGACCTCCGGATCAGGAGCCCATGGCACCAGCCACTAGACCACGGAGGCAGTTACCCAATTGATAATAACTTATTATAGCTTACCTATTATTACCATAGCTCCAACCGTTTCAAACAGCAAAAAAACATCCGAGGGAAACTCTTTGTGTAAGTTTTTCAAACATAAATTCCCAGCAATAGTTCCAATCTGAAATAATAAGGTGGAAAAGAATAAGTTAAAGATTTTTATTTAAGATTTATCTGAAAAGAATAATTCAATACAATTTATTATAATTGGCGCTTTCAAAGGAAAAATAATGTTCTAAATGATAATACTCAAAAATGCAGCACGACTGAACATTGAAAGACGTTTAACTTTAGCTGATACTTCTAAAAAAAACACGCTCACACTCATAGCTCCCAGAGGAATCCCTGTATCGGGGTGCCATGGACATACACAGAAACAATCACAAAGAAAAACCACAAAAAATGCCCAGACCCAGAACAAGACATTTGAACTCATCATTCAAATGTCTGCCCTGGCCGGGAATCGAACCCAGGATCCTCTGTGTAGCAGGCAGGTACTGACAACTAGGCTGCACGGGTCGTAGACTTTGAAAGTCTAGTTTAAAAAAGAGAGTTTATTTAATAGATAAGTTTAAATATGCTATTTATTAAACAGTTTTGTCGAATCACTTTACAGAGAATTCATGCCATACCAGAAAACGATACATCGTCAAAGTTACCCCTAATATTTGGAGTGTAAGGCAGTGACAGCGTCCCACAAACTGATAGGGGTTGCTCATTCAACGACACTGAACATCTTCCACCAGGAAATTATTTCAGGAAGTGAAAAAGAAAAGGCTTTTCCATACAAATTGTCTGATCGAGGTGGAGGTTTTGTACGGCAAAACCAATTATTATTTTCACATCCAAGAAGAATTTATTGGTGGAAGTTGTTCAGTATCGTTGATTAAGCAACTCCTATCAGTTTGCGGGACACTGTCCCTTACACCCAGTATGACTTACATTTCTGACAGGAATATGAGCTACCAAATCCATGTGGTCATATAGTTTCTTCAGATATGAGAAATCTTTGTTCTCTTCAGATAGCTTCAGGAAGAGTTCCATCATCTCCTGAAGAGGCATACCAGCTCCAATAATCAGATTTACATCAATGGAGTGACCCTTCAAATCTGATACGTCTAGAATATCTATCACGTTTTTCGGGTAATCAATGGTCATGTGATATACGCCTGTAGGAAAATAAAATTGTAAATTTAAAAACACCTAATTCATACTAGTGTATACTTTAAAGACTTCGCGGAACGGTCGTTAACGGTGATTATTGTCGTTTGGTGGAATTTACGGCCTCGAGTACCGAAAAAAGTGAATCTATGCTTTATTATTATTTTAAATAATGAGGCTATTTCCGAGCAAGTGGCAGAAAAAATATGTGATATACATTATGTTGCATCTTCAGCTACGTTTTTTTCATATTTAAAATACATAATATTACAATGCAAGTAATTAAAGTAATTAAAAATAAACTAGATGGTGCTGGCCATCTCAAAACATCTCTAAACATTGCATTATCTCGCCGGGAAAAGGCTCCTTCCTTGCGGGGAGGACCAGGACCAGCAGAGATAATGCTTAACAGCTGCTCCTAAAGAGTTGGATTCCGTTTCGATCCAAACAAGCAAAGATCACAAGAGCGAAGCAGTTGCAAACCTACTGTAATGTGGACACTTCCGCATCTAATGAGTCGAACGACGAACCGATGCGTTTTGTTTTCTCCCACAGTCATCACAAAGGTCAAAGTGCCTTTACACTAAATGAGAAATGGTATCTAACAAGAATGATCGATTACCATAAATTAAAATCAAAATTTCTATGTAACAAATTGCTCTTACCCTGTCCAGTATTCCCAGCAACCAACTTATAATCCCCATTCTTCATAGCTTCAAACACATGCTCCAATTTATATGCTTTGTACCATTTGTGGTCACCAGAATCCACTACTATCATATCCTTATTTTGTATTGCAATCCAACCATCAAGACCAGCTGCAGAAGCTTCAGAAGAACTACTTTCAGTTGTTTTTCTTTTATTTTTATCTTTACAATCAACTTCAGGTGTGTCAGTTTTAGTTTTGTCTTTACAATGAGAGCAATTCTTTTTACATTTCACTCCGCAAGGTTTAAACATGTCAAGATCTTCCAAATCTATCAGTTTGTTCTTAAGATTTTCATCTGCATCAGTAGCGAAGGTCTTGAAAGCATCAGCGATAGGCCTGTACCCAGTGCATCTGCAGAGGTTTCCAGCGAAAGAATTTTCGATATCTTGGGAGGTTAACTTGTCCTTTTTGGATTGGTAGAGACTGAAATAAGCAATGAGTTTTGATTTTACTACGTTTTAAATTTATTTTTAATTTAATTGTTTCTTTTTTCTGTATGTCGCTTTATTTTTTTTAAATACTTTTACTCGTATCGTTAATTGTGAAGCTTACAACAATATGCTGAGTCAGCCCCTTTTCTTTGACAATACAAATTGCAACATTTAAATAAGGTTTAATCAAGTGTTAAAATTGTATAATATTGTTTTTTTTGTGTTTTGTATTGTTAATGAATAAAGTTTTATCTTATCTTATCTTAAAACCTTTCATGTCAAAGTATCTAGGTGAGTCATATTTTTCTTAACCTTTAGTATTAGATAGATATAGAACTTTTATATATCCCTATCAATGATTTTTTATAGCTACAACTGTTCATATTTGAAAATTAACGGTTTAATTATTTTTTTTAGGTTTAGATTTATTACAATTTAACCATAAAATAATGACGGTCTTCGTCGTCAAACGTCGACCTATACTGGTTATTTGTATATTCGTGTTTTGTACCTGTACATATTAGAGACCCATCCAGGGGTGCAGAACCCGCATTGGGTGCCGTTGAACTTGGCCAGCCTGCGTTGGATCTCATGGTATCCTTTCGTCCTGTTTCCGATGCCTTCGACCGTGGTAACCTCCCAGCCGTGACAAGACAGTGCTGACACCAAGCACTGTGAAGAAATAAGCTGCTATGTCAATATTGTCAATGGTTACATATGGAAAATTAATGTACACCACATATGTATTTATTTATTTTTAATTATAATCTGTATTTTTTATCTTTGGTTTGCTCTTTACTTTAGACACTAGGTCAGGAATGACCGTGACAGAGTCGACGATGGAGCGAGCTCACCCAGAAGATGCCTATTATGGCACTGGCAAAGGCTGTTTGGCGCCGCACTCCGGTGACAGGGTGGTCGCAAGCCAGGCGGCCTTTTGCGGAGCCTACCACCCAGCCAGCCAGCCTAGAACCTCTGTCTCGTTTTAAAAAGTTTTAAATCATAAAAGTCATGACTCCACGCCATCTTATTTAGGCCAAATTTAGGACTTCATACTTTCTTATATTATACCTACTCAGAAAATTAATAACTTAATATGCTATACGAATATCTGCATTATATTTTCGTTAGGTGTTGTTCGTTTTCTTCCACAACACTTCCACTTTGAACCTTATCCACAAAAAGATCTAGGTCTGATTATGTGCCTAGAGTCACCTTAATCGCAGACTTTATAACTTTGAGTCTTATAATGAGTTTCAGATCGCAAGTCCAAAGTTGACATTCTGATCTTGACATTTAGTTTTCTGAAGTTGGTGCTAGTTAGAAACATTGCGTGCCTGGCAAATTTAATAAATTAAAATAATTTAATGTAATATAAAGATTAAAAAAAATATGTTACACTCTTTTTGGACTCACTCCGTAATATGTAAGTAATTTAAATCGATAATTATTATATTTATAAACACGTTCATAAATCATTGAGATGCTTTTTTTTATAGTGAATAAGATAAGTTATTTTAGACATCAGTTTTAAAACATCCTTTATTTACCGAATAGTGTACATACAACTATCATACAATAATAAAAGGCAGTATGATATTTTTTTTTAATCCGTTACATTCTAGACGTAATATGTTCCATCACATTTAGGACGAAGTCAGATCCATCACATTAAGTATTTCGTCAAATTTCTTCTTACATACCGAATTGACAGCAAAAGTGTCTCATGTTTACGAATTTGACATCAAAAGTCTTGAGACGGCGGCGGTGACGGTGACCTCACAAGCGCCGCAGCCGCCCTCGCTGGCCATAGTTCCGCGCAGATCAGCCACATCACTTTTTAGATGAAGTCAGCCTCATTACATTTAGTAAGTAGTGAAACCCGTCATATTAAGGATGTTGTTAAATATATCACATTCCAGATTTAGTCATATTCGTCACATTTAAGATGTTTTCGGATCCGTCACATTATGGATGTTGTCAGATCGTTACATTTAGAATGTAGTCAAATTTGTTACATTAAATTTGTAATCAATTTTTTCACATTGCGGATGTAGTTTCTTACATACCAAATTGACAGCAAAAGTCTTGACTTCGTCGTCAGGCGGGACTGCGGCGGTGACGGTGATTACACAAGCGCCGCAGCCACCCTCGTGACACATGGCTTTAGTTCCACGCAGATGTTGCGGATGTAGTCAGCCCCGTTACATTTAGTAACTAGTCAGACCCGTCGTATGTAGGATATAGTCAGATCCGTCACATTTAAGATGTAATAAGGTTATATACGTCACATTTAGAATGTTTTCAGCTCCGTTACATTATGGATGTTGTCAGATCGTCATATTTAGAATGTATTCAAATTCGTTACATTAAAGATGTAGACAATTTCTTCACATTCTTGATGTAGTCGTAGTTTCTTACATACCGAATTGACAGCAAAAGTCTTGACTTCATCATCAGGCGGGACTGCGGCGGTGACGGTGACCACACAGGCGCCGCAACCGCCCTCGTGACACATGGCTTTAGTTCCACGCAGATCAGCCACGTTGCGGATGAAGTCGTTCAGGCTGACATCGGGACCGTAGCGGCCGTCAACTGAAAAAAAACATTCTGGATTAAAAAAGGCAACATAATAGCTCCGAATTCTGAAATAATCGTTTGATTTGTCGTTTTATCATATTTCTCTAGAAAATAACTCATCATCAGAAAAAATCTGATCAATGGTTCTGTAATTTTTATTAACTAGCGACCCGCCCCGGCTTCGACGGAAATTTTAAGTGTTTTTCTACTATATTATGCATGTATTATACATATAAACCTTCCTCTTGAATCACTTTATCCATTAAAAGAAACCGAATCAAAATCCATTCCGTAGTTTTAATGATTTATGCATACATAGGGATATAGGGACAGAGAAAGCGACTTTGTTTTATACTATGTAGTGATACATATACAGGGCGTCCCACGGCGATGCTGTGGCATCGGAGGGAAAGTACCTTAAATATTAATGATAGGATATTTTACTGAAAGAAGACATCGTTTATTTTTTAATAATAAGTAGAACTGCATTCACAGATTTTTTTTAATTGTCTACCTCAACCGGGAATCGAACCCGCCAAATGTGACAGTAAAATTACATGTATTTTATAATAGCGTCTGAAAGGGCTACTCATAAGCATTATTTTTTCCTTAATAACCTAGCATATTAAATGAAACTAAAAACATAAAATTTTACATTTTATTTAAAAGAAACTCACACTGAAATAAAAAAAAACTGTAACTCCTACACACTGTTGTACCGGTTCCTGTAAACTAAATATTTTACATAACCCCATAAAAAAAAATTAAGTTGGGTTAGATCTGGGGATCACGGTGGCCATCTAATTTGTCCAAAAGTGCCGATCTAGGAAGGAAAATGTTCATTAAGAAACTCGGCTGTTCTCCTACTGTTATGAGCCGGAGCCCCAACTTGCTGGAATATGAGATTTCGTCGATCTGCATCAGGAAGATTATTAATTTCATTTCTTAAAATCTCAAGTATTTCTAGATATCTTTCCGTGTTCAGAGTTCCTTCGTAAAAATGTATTAAGAGAACCCGGTTACTTACAATCCCACATCAACAGTTGAAAGAAAAACGCACTTGATCATTAGTCTCGCGGATTCGTAAGGGATTCTGTCTGGACCAAATGCGATTATTACGCCGGTTGTACATACCGTTGTTACTAAAGTTTGACTCGTCTGACCAAATAATGGTGTTCAAAAAATTTTGATCCTCAAGGATGAGTCTCTCGATATGTTGGCAGAAATTGAGTCGTCTTTCAACATCTCCCGGCCGTAATTTTTGCATTCAACATAACTTTTAAACTTGTATTTTTTTCAGCACGCGATGTATTCTACTCTTTGAAATTCCAATTTCTTCTTCACCTTCCCTCACTGAACTCTTCGGGTACGCTTCAAAGTAAATCAGAATGTGAATGAACTGAACTGAACTGTCCTAAATTTTTTAAATTATCCACCAGTCTTTTCAATACAAATCGAGATGGTGTGTGTCTATCGGGATATCTTTCGCGGTACCACCGCAGAGCTAATGAAATGTCTTTGTGATTTAAAAAGTATGCTTCTATTAAATCCAAATAATTTTAGTACGCCATGGTAAGTAAATTAACACAAAAATTGCTAATAAACGAAAATGAAACTCACAATAAACAAAAGAACAGACGCTTGAAAATTTAAGTGTTCCATTTTCGAATTATTTAGTTTTACTAATATCAGCCAGTTGCATGCCGCTTGAAAATTTAAGTGTTCCATTTTCGAATTATTTAGTTTTACTAATATCAGCCAGTTGCATGACGCTTGAAAATTTAAGTGTTCCATTTTCGAATTATTTATTTTTACTAATATCAGCCAGTTGCATGGTAATTGTGAGCTCATGAAGAAGTACCTACTACACTTTATGTATCGCTTTATTATTATCATGTATTTATACCACGGAAATCTCGTATCTCAAGTGGGTAGATCTTTGAAATGATAATGTTAATTGTTGGAAGCATGGCCAAGTCAGAGGAAATTTTCTCTGAACAAAATTTTAAATAAAATGTAAAATTTTATGTTTTTAGTTTCATTTAATATGCTAGGTTATTAAGGAAAAAATAATGCTTATGAGTAGCCCTTTCAGACGCTATTATAAAATACATGTAATTTTACTGTCACATTTGGCGGGTTCGATTCCCGGTTGAGGTAGGCGATTTTTAAAAATCTGTGAATGCAGTTCTACTTATTATTAAAAATTAAACGATGTCTTCTTTCAGTAAAATATCCTATCATTAATATTTAAGGTACTTTCCCTCCGTGTGGCATCGCCGTGGGACGCCCTGTATATAATCACGTATGTATGTATGAAGGATTAGCCTAAGAATATTCATGTTGCATGTTGTGTCCTGTATTGTCGTTTACATGTTACTCGTGTACAATTAACAATAAATAAAATAATGAGGCATAAGTAGGCAGGTATTCAATAGGTGAGAAGGTCCCGGGTTCGATTACCGGCGGGGGACAAAGACTTTGTGTTGTTGTGTCTAGTTTGGTTAGGATATTGCAGGCCAGGGCATGTAAATAGTCGGTCCTGCGCCTGATTTCTCTTTGGTCGTGTCAGTCATTCTGTCTAATCAAAATAAGAGATTTAAGGAATAGAGAGTACACCTGTGTGTAGCGCAAACACTTGGGCACTAAATACTAGTCCTGCGCAGTTAGCCGATCTCTGGGAGATTAGCTGCCATCACCAGAAATCGGTGGAAAGACTATTATTAATGTCGACTCTATATATCGGCTTTCCATGCTTTCCTGGGTGCAAGAAAAAAACATAGAATGTGCCAGCTGCATTTCCTCCCAGGCATGCTGTAAAAACCTGCTTAGGGATCCGAGGGCTTAAGTATATTGTAATTTAGGCGACGGGCTGGCAACCTGTCACTATAGCAATACCTACAAATCTATCTTAAATATCCCGAAACTGTGTCAGCCGTGGCGGAACGACCATTGTTAAGTTCGTTTACTCTCTGCCTACCCCATTAGGTATAAAGGCGTGATTATGTGTGTGTGTGTGTGTGTGTGAGTCCATAAAAGAGGAAGGAGTTTATTTTTTTCTGTTATGTCAATGTCCTTGTGTGAGAGAGGCGTTAACAACTAGCCTAGATACTTAGGGCCGTATTCATAATCAGCTGTCATGAGTGACAGCGAGTTTGAGTTCGTATCAGAAATGTCATTTCAGTACATACTGGCCTGTCAAATCCATACTTTATATTGCCCTCAAGTTTGATATCGCTTCATAAATACGAGCCTTATAATCTATGATTATGGATGATATTGCACTTTTTTATAGGAAAAATAACACCATTGCACCTCTGCATGCAAATAATAAATGCATTTGTATAAAAAATGCTGATTCGTCTATAATCAAAATAATCACTGTAGATGATGAGACTCCGTAGTCGTTGTTTGAGAAAACAAAGTCCGCAGTAGCTGGGTAACAATACTTTATTCAAACAGCAAGCAAGTACAAAGCCAGGAAGGGTTGAAACGCCAGGGAACAAACAGCGGCACGTTAAGCAAAATAGGCACGAGCCAGGCGTTCAGGGCAGCCCAAAGCACACTAGCTGGCCATACAGATTATACTATACATGACTAGGCCCGTATACTTCCAAAGACAGGCGTAAAGCTACGTGCACTGAGACAGTAAGCGCAGAACAATCCCGGTGAGGTTTCTCCACACCTTATACAGTCGTCGTGAACACAACGTTACCGCGTTTCTAATACTAATACCGCTATCTGTATTCAGTCACTAATACTAATGTCCGTAGTGTTATGGTTCTGGTTGTCCATCTCCTTACATCACTCAAATGGAAATACAAGATGTTACATACATACATACATATAGTCACGCGTTTATCCCTAATGGGGTAGGCAGAGCGTAAACGACCTAAACAAAGGTCGTTCCGCTACGTCTGACAAAGTTTTGAGGGTTATTTAAGACAGATTTGTAGATATATTGCTGTAGTGACAGGTTGTCAGCCCATCGCCTAAATTACAATATACTGAAACCCTCAGATCCCTTAGCTGGTTTTTACAGCTTGCCCGGGAGGGAATGCAGCTGGCACATTATATGTTCTTCTCTCGCTCCCAGGCTAGCATGGAAGGATAAAAATAAATAAAATAAAAGTTTCACAGATTATTAATACACAACACACATTATGAATTGAATTGCTGCCAAAATTTTAACAATTTATACGTGATGCACTTCATAGCACTCTTAATTCTGGCTGCCCCCCAAGTAAAGAAGAAGCGTGAAGAAAAGTATTCTAAATTAGTCCAGGTAACACAGAATTAAATAAATAGTTTTCGTCTTATCGGTTAAAACACATTTTTTTTGTTCCCTGCCTACCCTCCAAGTACGGTGGCGTGATTATTTATATGTTTAGTTTGTGTCTTGGTTACACAGAGTTGAATAAAAAGAAGTGTACTCGCAATCAGTTAAAAATACTAACTAAATTCAGTTGTCTGCTACTGGCTGCGCCATAAGTACGGTGGCGTGATTACTTATCTTTAGATTGTGTCTTGGTACAATGGTCTGACAACCTGTCACTTCAGCAATATACCTACAAATCTATCTTAAATAACCCTCAAAACTTTGTCAGACGTGGCGGAACAACCTTTGTTTAGGTTGTTTACGCTCTGCCTATAAAGGCATGATTATATGTATGTATGTAAAATAAATGCTGCTGGTATATTCTATGTTTTTGTCCAGCATGGAAGAACACATAAGATGTTAAGACGTGATAATTTGTCATCATCAAACATAACTTGTCAAGGGTAATATGATGTTGACAATGTAACAACGTCATTAAAAATCGTTTTACTATCGTTAAACAGAATAATACAGGAATCTTCAAGGAAACTCTATTAAATAGTCTAGAAACTAGATATTGTAGTAATTGTAGGAATATCACTATTCACAATATTTTTTTGGGTTGGGATGAGATCTACCTCCTAGTGGTCCAGCCCGGGCAACGGTAACAGAGGCTTGCCTGTAAATATGTCCGGCTGAACGATCACAACAAAGCGGTGGTAGGCTCCGCAAGGGGCCGACTGCCTCGCAGCCACCCTCTCACCGGAGTCCGGCGCCAAACAGCTTGCTGTTTTCAGTCGGTGCGTGAGACTGCCAGTGCCATAACAGGCATATTCTGGGTGAGCTCTTCATCGTCGACTCTGTCACGGTCATCCCAAACCATAAACATACTGACATTCATTCATTTTTATAGTATAAAATTGTAATATTTAAATAATATTATTATTTAAGTAAGGCAACTAGTGGCCTCTCTGATGTTTGCTGTGCCCTTACAGGGCGTCACTTGTACTTCTTCTTAATTTGTAACAACTATTTAACCTGTGGCTTTGCAATAAATGAAATGAAATGAAACCTTAGTGTCTAGTGTCAAGAGCAAACCCATATCAATAAAAAAAAGATGTTTGTCTGTCGGCAACATTCCGTAACTAATTTAAGATAGCGCTGTCACTTTCTCAACTATGACATGAGAACAGGATAGTAAATCATTCCCAATCTGACGTAAGACGCTTAAAATAAGAAGTGAGCATACAGCATGCTCTCTCTCATATTTTACGTCATACAAGCTATCTTACATCATATTAAGAATGTCAATATCATATGTTTATTGGCTTCTTCTTCTTCTGTCGAGTGGGTATCGAGTCTATCGACCCGATTAACCCTGGTGTCAGAGTTTTTAAAGCAGAACTATCAGGCCTCTGACATGGTTTAAGAAACGACCACTATCAAAGACAGCGACCGGGACCGACGGCTTAACGTGCCCTCCGAAGCACGAAATCTTTATCTTTTCGGACAATCAGGTGATTCAGCCTGCAATGTCCTACCCAAACTGGGGAAAAATTCACAAAGTGATAAATTCTCAAATATCAACTTTGTGTTTCCCCCCTGGGAATCGAACCCAGGACCTCAAGATCGTGAGCCCATGGGTCTGACCACTACACCACGGAGGCAGCCAATATCATAATTATTTGCTGTTGCCTATTGAATTATTATGGTTATTGTTTGCCTCTCAGTACCTATTTACATACATACATACATACAATCACGCCTTAATCCCTAATGGGGTAGGCAGAGCGTTAACGACCTAAACATAGGTCGTTTCGCCACGTCTGACAAAGTTTTGAGGGTTATTTAAGATAGATTTGCAGGTATATTGCTGTAGTGACAGGTTGTCAGCCTCTCGCCTAAATTGCAATATACAGAAACCCTCGGATCCCTTTGCTGGTTTTTACAGCATGCCCGGGAGGAAATGCAGCTGGCACATTCTAAGTTTTTCTTTCGCTCCCAGTCCAGCATGGAAGAATACCTATTTACACTAATAATTTTACGTATTGTTTTTAATTTTAACATTATACACTGTTAGTCGGTATAATCCATTTGATCCACTGATATTTATAATTAAGTGCATGCCTAGAAATACCAGAATAGCTATAGCGCATTTATTGAATGTCATTTAGCACACCAAAAATACATAGGGCCCGATGGTGTAGTGGATAGGGCCGCTGCCTCCTGAGCGGGGAGGTCGTGGTTCGTATCCCAACACGTACCAATGTGTTTTTCGGTAAGCCGTTGGTCCTGGTTAATATCGTTTTGCACCGTCGATGTTAGTCATTAAGCCATGTCAGAGGCCAGTGCTAAGCATTAATGGCTTGAAAACTCTGACCTAATCTAGGATTGGGTCTGGTTTCCCTTCTGGGTGGCGGAGGTCAGATGGCAGTCGCTCTGTATAAAAACCAGTACCCTCGTTCAATCCCCTAGATTATGTAGCCGACCCCGTGATACACGGGATAAGGCTAAGGAGATGATGACGACCTAGAAATACCGGAAGGTTTTCTGGTGAAATATCGAACCGATCAAAGCAGATTTTTCTCAAAGTTTTGCTAAAGCTTAAAGGATTGAAAATTCCTCAGAATTCGTTTCACAATTATCACAGTATAAGGAAAAGGAAATTCCGGGAAAAGGTACATCAGTACATTCAATGCTTTTTCGCGCCGTAACATACATACATATAAACACGCCTTTATCCCTAATGGCGTAGGCAGAGCGATATAAACAAGGGTCGTTCCGCCACTTCTGACAAAGTTTTGAGGGTTATTTAAGGTAGATTTGTAGTTACACTGCTGTAGTGACAGGTGGTCAGCCCATCCCCTAAATTGCAATATACAGAAACCCTCGGATCTCTTACCTGGTTTTTACAGCATACCCGGTAGGAAATGCAGCTGGCACATTCTAAGTTTTTCTCTCGCTCCCAACGCACCGTAACAGTTGCAAAAAATATTAAATATATAAGGTTATGCTGTACGTACCTTTTTTTTACATTATATGACGGTTACTCTACCTCCACGTTACTTCCAAGCTGGACTGGGAGCGAGAGAAAAACATAGAATGTGCTAGCTACATTTATATCTAAAATAACCCTCAAAACCTTATCAGACATGGCGGAACGACGAGCATGCCCGGAAGGAGATGCAGCTGGCACATTCTACGTTATTCTATCGCTCCCAGTCCAGCATGGAAGCACTTGATCAATACGAGTACGTAGCTTTTATGCTTATTTAGGCTGACAACCTATCACTGCATCAATAAACCTACAAATCTATCTTGAATAACCCTCAAAACTATGTCAGACGTGGCTGAACGACCTTTGTTTAGGACGTTTATTCTCTCGTCTGATAGAGTTATCAGGGATAAAGGCGTGAGTATATGTATGTATAAAATGGAGAATTATTAGCGATCGCAAAATATTCGTGAAAACGTTTGTATTTCAGGCACAAATAATTTATAACTGATGGCGCCACCGTCGCAGCCCTCGAACCACCTTAAATTCTGACCTTTGACTTGTCTAATCAAGTAATCAGTCATTGGCCCGTCTATTCACCCAGTTGAAAATAATTCATGCTGGACTGGGAGAGATAGAAAAACATAGAATGTTCCAGCTGCCCTTCCTCCCGGGCATGCTGTTGAAGTCAGCAAAAGGGACTCGAGGGTTACAGTGTATTGTAATTTAGACGATGGGCTGACAACCTGTCACTAAAGCAATACATATTACAATCTAAAATTGTAAGTAATTGTACTTCCATGCTGGACTGGGAGAGATAGAAAAACATAGAATGTTCCAGCTGCCCTTCCTCCCGGGCATGCTGTAGAAGACAGCAAAAGGGACTCGAGGGTTACAGTGTATTGTAATTTAGGCGATGGGCTGACAACCTGTCACTATGGCAATACACATTACAATCTAAAATTACCCTCAATTATTGTCAGACGCGGCGAAAGCGCCTTTTACGCGGCGTTTAACGCTCTGCCTACCCCGTAAGGGATAAAGGCGTGATTTTATGTATGTATGTAATCTAAAATTGCCCTCAATTTCTGTCAGACGTGGCGAAAGCGCCTTTTACGAGACGTTAAACGCTCTGCCTACCCCGTAAGGGATAAAGGCGTGATTTATGTATGTATGAAAATAAACTCGTCTCATAGTATGGCACGTGTTAATATTACACGTGTAATAAGTAAGTCGCACAACCGCCTCTGTGGTCTAGTCGTGCCTTGGACTATGGTTATAGAGGTCCTGGTTCGATTTTCAGGTTGGTGGCAAAATGCTTACAAAGTTTGCGTGATTATTCCCAATTTGGTTTGGATATAACTATGGATAGTGAATAAAAATAATTGGCAAGATGATTCCGTGCTTTGGAGAGCACGTTAACCGTGCCAGTGTGATGATTAATGGTTTAACACTTATTATTTTAACAATATGTTCTCGTTAACGTGTCGATGGAACACGAGAAATTACATCGTAGTGGCCCAGAATTCAGCCACTATTGCATATTGACTGCCGGCCATTAAAACTGGCGTGCAAGTGTAGGGGAACGCCGGGCACGATGTTAAGTGTGCCATGGTTTGCACTGCACCGCAAACACAGTCCACATCGGAGCTAGCCGAAAATCCCCACCTGACCATGTTCTCCTTACTTCTGCCAACCTTAGTCTGAAGCCTGTTTAAGGACTTCCAGTCCGGCCACGGTAGTTTATGTCCAGGAGAGCGAGATTCTCGGCTAGCGGGACAAAGGGAGTAGGCAGAGAAGCTAACAATATATTATAAGAAGTAATTTAAAGCAAAAAGAAAAAAAAATGTTAATAAACTTTAGAATTATTATTTTTTTAATTCTTTCACCAGTACAAAGTTTTGTTATCACTAGGAATTTGGGCTTCACAACAATGAAAATGCCTACCGTATTACATACATCACGCTTTTACCCCTAATGGCTTAGGCAGAGCGTAAACGATCTAAACAAGGATCGTGTCGCCACGTCTGACAAGTCTTGAGGGTAGTCTAAGATAGTCAATTTACGTACATGGGTGTAGTAGGGAGCGCCTAAATTACAATATACTGAATCTCTCGAGTCCCTTGGCTGATTTTTACAGTATGCCCAGAAGGAGATGCAGCTGGAATATTGTATGTTTTTCTACCGCTCCCAGTCCAGTATGGAAGAAAATCATAATGCCCAACAAATTACAATCTAAAATTGCCCTCAATTTTTGTCAGACGTGGCGGAAGCGCCTTTTACGAGGCGTTTGACGCTCTGCCTACCCCGTAAGGGATAAAGACGTGACTATATGTATGTATGTATGTATGTATTCCTACTGGATAACTCATTTAGGTACATGTGAAACCGGCTGGTTCGAAACCTTGTATATTTTAGAATTACAATAAAATATGTTATAAGGAAAACCTCGCACATATTTTTTTGTTTTGTTTTTAGCACCTATGGTTTTTACTGGGGTCTTATTAGCCATGGCCTTCGGATGAACAAACACATTACAACAAAGTATTTTGATGATAGATATAATCTTTATTGTATAATTTATTCATGGCTGTATCATTTGAGCACAATGTATGTTTATAACTTCCATGCTGGCCTGGGAGCGAGAGAAAAACATAGAATGTGCCAGCTGCATTTCCTCCCGGGTATGCTGTAAAAACCAGCTAAGGGATCCGAGGGATTCAGTGTATTGCAATTTAGGCGATGGGCTGACAACCTGTCACTACAGCAATATACCTACGAATATATCTTAAATAACCCTCAAAACTTTGTCAGACGTGGCGGAACGACCTTTGTTTTGGTCGTTTACGCTCTGCCTACCCCATTAGGGATAAAGGCGTGATTATATGTATGTATGTTTATAGGAAAAAATATATGATAAATTGAAATTTTGTATCTTTGTTTATAAAACTGCAGATGGCATTTGGCGTTTAAAAATGCATTTAAGATGACTATGGCATTTAAAATCACGCTTCAAGTTATTTTGGAATATTAATTATTCGTATTAATGTGCTACTAAAATTCCAGATATAAAATGTTTTTATTTTTGTATACCGTTGACGCTCCACTTGCGTCGTAGGAAATAGATGCGTGATAAAGTATGTGCATGTATACATACTTGAGATGCATCTGCTCTTGATCTTGAGTCTTGACTCTAATTACCCGACTACGCAACGCAAAAGGGCGGTAATGTGTTCACCAGCCTATCTATGTATGTATGTATGTAAGAATGTGTGCTTGACCAAACGCGTAGGTCGATTTTAATAGTTCTTACGTCAATCGATTCGTCTTAACCATGCAAGTGTTACTGATTGATTTAGTCAAAAAAATATGGCGACAATTAGACACCATTTTGTGAAAATTCAAAAAAATAGAAGTCGACGATCTAGGCCGAATGGGGTATCATTGAATTGGTAGGTGTATATAAATCAATTTGAGTTCAACAATAGTTTAAGATTAATGGTTTTCATTTTGAACAAAATAGTTTAAGATCTATGGCGATTAAAAGTTTTAAGTATAACTTTGTATTCTACGCAGTTGGGTTTAATTAACTTTTTAAATTACTTGTTTTAGGTCAGAGTTGATCTTTGTCTTATAATTTATCAGTAAATAATGACTGTTAGTCATCATTTACTAAGGCAGTCTATGTAGATATTTTATTTATATTTGACCATGATATTTTAACTTTTTAAAAATATGCATAAACCTGAGTTGATTGCGTGTATACGATATATTTTCAACACGTATTAAATATATATGTTGGCAAATTACGTACATACAAACAATCACGCCGTTATCCGTAATGGGCTAGACAGAGCGTTAACTACCTAAGCTTAGGTCATTCCGCCACGCCTGACAAAGTTTTGAGGGTTACTTAAGATAGATTTGTAGGCATATTGCTGTAGTGACAGGTTACAGCCAATCATCTTAGTTGCAATATACTGAATACCTCGGACAACCCTCTTGGCAAATTTGTTATATTACTAAAACTAATATTTCGTTATGTAGTCATATCTAATAGCTAAAACTTATTTTAGAAACAATATCTTAGATTAAAAGACATAAAACTTTATTAACCTTTATTCTGAGTTAGAAATACTACCGGGTGTAACTGAACAACATTCATCAGGAAATAAAAAAAAAATGCTTTTCCATACAAATTCGAGGTGGTGATTTTGTATGGAAAAGTAATTATTTTTTCATCTCCTGAAAGAATTTTCTAGAAAAGTTGTTCAGTTTCTTTGACTGAGCAATCCCTATCAGTTTGCGGGACGCTGTCCCTTAAACCTCGTATAGTTAATACTAATTTGACTGTCTCACGACTTGATAATAATCAAAGTAGTTTCTCAAAGGCTAGTTCTAGTTCAAGGCAACAAGTTTTTGAGTCTATCAAACTAGTTATTAAACTTATACATTTAACAATCTCTTGACTTAAATAATTATTGAATTAGAACATTTTAGATTGTAATGTGTATTGCTGTAGTGACAGATTGTCAGCCCATCGCCTTAATTACAATATACTGTAACCCTCGAATCCCTTTTGCTGACTTCTACAGCATGCCCGGGAGGAAGGGCAGCTGGAATATTCTATGTTTTTCTATCTCTCCCAGTCCAGCATAAAGTATATAGTTATAGTATATTATACTAGCATGTTATAAATATAACAAATTCGTATTAGAGTAGAACATATTTAAGCATACCTTTTAATTAATAACATTTTAAAGCTATAATAAAACATGCTTTTCAACCTGTGACTTCAAAAAAGATTATTTAATAAAAAATGCATTATAACACTTTCAAGACAGACTAACATAATATTAAGTTAAAATTGTTACTAACACCTACGGACTAAGTTGTCTGTTTTTTTTTTACCTTAAACCTTTTCCATTCATCTTCATTAAAATTGGGATATATTTTAGTTATAAAAAACAATGCATTTACCTTTATAGTCAACACCATTGATCTTAAACACAATTCCAGACATTTTGAATCACGAACACATGCACTTTGTCACACAAATAAAAAAAAATACTGCTTTAAAGTTCACAAACTAATATTTGAACACTAGGTGTCTAAACCATACTCTCTACACAACTAGATCCAAATAACCAGAAAAAACTGGAAACATGAATTTATACCTCATGTATGGCATCACCAGAATAATTCTACTCTAAAACTAAAGCAAATATATCTACATTGTTGCTTTTTTACCCAAGTGAGCAAAGATACCTCTTTGACAAACAGCAATGGAACGAGAATAAAACGGCTAACAAAGTTCATGGTCTCTAAGTTAGTTGTAGAATTAAAGTTGTTAGTGTAATAATTTTCTTGAGACGTGTTGAAAATTAATGTGAGCAATGTTTATTATTTTATATTCGGGACGTTGAGAATCATACAAGTTAAACACGTTTTTAGAGTTCAGTTGTTCTACAAAAAGTATATTTTTCTCTTTTGCACTGGTCCGAATCCGTATCCGGATATTTTCTGATCCGAATTGGGCTTCTTAGTTAATGTATGGCAGTTTGCGCACCCAATTATGTCCGTTTTATATGGAAATTTCACGGACACGAATCGGATACGAACCGAATACGGAGCAGTGTAAGACCGCCCTAATACAATGTAAGTTATTCCGAAAAACTCCAAATAAATTAAAAAGAAATAAAAATAATTAAATATTGTTTATTTCAGGCACACATTTTGTACATTATGCAAAAAAGTCCATATAAAAATTATAAATGTACATTGTAAAATATGTAAAATTTTGGTAATAATTATTAGGTATCATTAAATAATAAATAAAAATGTATAGGCAAAAGGTTAAAAAATGTTTAGCGAACAACCTGCTAGGCAACACTAAGGGTCGTATTTATAGAGCGATCTCAAGATTGAGAGCAATTTTAAGTGTGGATTTGACAGTTCGCTTTGTACTGAAATGACATTTCCGATACAACCTCAAACTTGCTGTCAGTCTCAAGACTGGATTATAAATACGGGTTTAACTTTGCACAATGGGAAACTAAACTAAACACCATATCTAACGATATAATTATATTGTTTAGAAGATTGGCTTAAGGGTCTGCCGGAGCAGCGAAATCCTATACAAACATAATTACGTTTTTATTTTAAAACTGTTAAACCTAACTTAACCAAACTTTGTAGACATAATCCAATGCCACATGTCTATGTTTTTAGAAACATTATATTTTTATTATTAATATTATTTTATATTTATATTTTTACCAATTATTTGGTTTCGGTGTAAAAATATTAAACACAATCGAAATGAGACCAAAACACGTTGTTTAATTTGCTTTCTAATATTTAATATTTTTTTTTTATTTTATCTATAATTTTATACTTGGTTAATATTTTCAATCCAAAACTAATTAGAAACATAGATATGTTGCATTTAATTCTGTGTACAAAGTTTGGTTAAGATTGGGCTTAAGGTTAGACCGCACTAGGACGTAGCTGCAGCGAAGCGGCGCAAAATGGCGCGGCGTGGCGCGACGCGACACTGCGCGACAAATGATTCTTTGTATGAAAATGACAGGTACCGCACTGAAGCAGCACTGGAGCTGCAGCGGAGTGGCGCGGTGCTTCACGACGCTTCACGTCATACATCCTGACAAATTTTGTCACGCAGTGTCGCGCTGCTGTAGTGCCGCGCCGCGCCGATCCGCACCGCTCCGCTGCAGCTACGTCCTAATGCGCTCTACCTTTAAGACCAATCTTAACCAAACTTTGTACACAGAATTAAATGCAACATATCTATGTTTCTAATTAGTTTTGGATTGAAAATATTAACAAAGTATAAAATTATAGAGCAAATTTAAAAATTATATTAAAAATTAGAGAGCAAATTATAAAAAGGTGTTTTGGTCTCATCATGATTGTGTTTAATTTTTTTACAACGAAACCAACTAATTGGTAAGAATGTAAATATAAAATAACATTAAAATTTAAATTATAATATGTTTTCAAAAACATAGGTATGTGCGGTCTAACCTTTACAGATTGAGATTTAGAACAAAACTACATTAGTATGGAAATTCGTGGCTCCGAAGCTGCCTTCACGATCAGAATAATTTTATTCTCTACACTTATTATATAGGTACACGTATTTTATTACCATGGCTAATATGGCTATATTATTATATTTCTTTGGCTGACAACCTGTCCCTACAGCAATATACCTACAAATCTATCTTGAATAACCCTTAAAACTTTGACAGACGTGACGGAGCGACCTTCTTTGGGTCGTTTGTGCTCTGCCTACCCCATACAGGTGTGACTATATGTATGTATTATATTTCTTACTAACGAAATAAATTCATGAAATATTTTAGTTTAGTGTTTTAGTTATTTCTTAAACAGTTTATTGTACACAGAACAATTACATAGGGGATCAAGACACAACAGGTACTGCTTATTTCTAAAATGAAATGTCTTACAGCAGACCTAAGAAGTGCGGTTGCATAAAATGAAACGCAATTTACAAACGATTATTTTTTCCTACGGAACCCAGTTGCTTCAAAAGTTTTGTTTTTTTGTATTAAGCTAAAATTAGATGATTGATCTAAGGTTTTTAAGATCCGTCATAATAAACAGCACTTAAGACTCAAACTAGCTACCAGCTAGTTTAAGTCCTTATCAGAAATGTTATTTCAGTACAAATTGACCTGTCTCATTAACACTAAATATTGTTCTAAATTTTGAGATTCCTTTGTAAATACGAGCCTAAGGCTGCGTTTCCACCAGAGCTGTGCGAGGATAGCTAGCAAGGGATGTGTTTTTAAACAACCAATAGGATCGCTCCATTTACCTTGCCTCGCTCAGCACAGCTCTGGTGGAAACGGCTTTCGCGGAGCGAGGTTTTGTCCGTATAAAACAAGCGAGAGATGTGTGCTGGGAATGTGTGCGAGGAACAGGCCGCCGACACACATAAAAAAAATAAAAAAAACGACACATTCTCCTCGCACAGCTTTGGTGGAAACATCCACAAATTTTCACAGCACAGCTAGACATCCTCGCACGACACATTTCCCTCGCCTATATCTGGTGGAAAGACAGCCTTAACGTGACCGTGGTTTCATTTAACCGAACCAGACAAAGTACAAAAAACTAGTTTTGTAGGAGTTATTTTTTTGTATAATATTATGTTGCGATAGTCATAGTTTAAATTATATTTAGTGGTTTCAGACTCCGATTATACTTATTTTATTCAATGTTTTACGTAAAATATTATTGTGCACGTCTTATCCGCGTTTCGTTTTTAGATATTTAATTTCGGTAGGTCATTTCACATGAAATTTCTTTTTAGAAATATAATAATAATGTACACTCGCCGGACCTCTACCAGCCCTAAACACCATCATTTCTGTTTTAGAAACGTTGTATTTCAGTCCGTGAGCGCCAGCGTAGCGCTCACAGATAGAAATCAACTTTCTCAAGGCACTGATCGAGGGGCTAAGAAGCACCATATCATCAGCGTACCTTTTTTTTTTTTTTTTTTTAAATATATATAGGCGAGCATTTGTCCGCCATCTCACCTGGTGGAAAGTGACGATGCGGACTATGTTGAAGCATACTCACCTATGTAGTGCCTATTCACTCTCGCCTTAAAATATTATATGTATAATATGCAGTGCCTATTGTGTCTTTCTTTAGTATGTATTCTGTCTTTTGTATATTTCACACATACATACATATAATCACGCCTTTATCCCTGATGAGGTAGGCGGGGCGTAAACGACCTAAACAAAGGTCGGTCTGCCACGTTTGACAAAGTTTTGGGGGTTATTTAAGATAGATTTGTAGGTATATTGCTGTAGTGAGATTGTCAGCCCATCGCCTTAATTACAATATACTGAAACCCTCGGATCACTAAGCTGGTTTATACAGCATGCCTGGGAGGAAATACAGCTGGCAAATTGTATGTTTTTCTCTCGCTCCCAGACCAGCATGATAGAATGTATATTTCTAATAAATAGTTATGTATGATGTAAAGTACCATCTAGTTTAAATAAAAGAAGGATCATGAATGCTATTTTATAATGATAATAGTAACTGCCTCTGTGGCTCCCGTTTCGGAGGACCTGGGTTCGATTTCCAGGGGGGAACACAATTTGTCAATGTATCATTTCATAAGATGTTAGGACAGATGCAGGCTGAATCACTTAAAAATCTGAAAGAAAAAATATTCCGTGCTTCCGAGGGCACGTTAAGCCGTCGGTCCCTGATGATAACAGTCGTTAAAAAAAGAACATGTCAGGGGCCTACAGCTGTGCTATTAGGCTGTTTAAAAACTCTGACACCAGGGTACATTACGGGCATAAATTGCTACCCTAGCAATAATGCCGCCTAATTGTACTGTGTTTTGTAATGTTTGTTCCTGTATAATGTGTTTTTTATATATAAAAAAAAAACTATAAAGAATATTTGTATTGTATTGTACATTAAGTCTGTCGACTTAATACCCACAAGACAGAAGAACAGTTGAAAGAGTTTTCTTGTGAGATTAAATTTTCATCTTATTCAAAGATCCACCCTATTTATAGCCCGTAAAAATCAGCACTTGAGACTGACAGCGAGTTTGAGTTCGTATCAGAAATGTTATTTCAATACATTATTACCTGTCAAATCCATACTTAATACTGATCTCAATCTTGAGATCGCTTTATAAATAGTCAGTGTGCTAAGTTTTATCCTGATTTGTCCATGTAAGCCAGATTGAGTACAAACCTTCGCACCTCATTACTAACTTTGACCACTAGACGGACCAGGATGAAATTTGGCACACATAAGCCATTCCATACTCGAATATAATAATAATAGTCCTCCCACCGATTTTCGGTGATGGCGGCCAATCTGCCGGGGATCGGCCAACGACACAGGACTAGTTTTTAGTGCCCATGTGTTTGCGCTACACACAGATGCACTCTCTATTCCTTCAATCTCTTATTCTGATGGGACAGATTGACTGACACGACCAAAGAGTAATCAGCCGCAGGACCGACTATTTACATGCCCATCCGACAGCATGGATCAACTTACTTTCCGGATAATCAGGTGATCAGCCTGCAATGTCCTAACCACACTGGAAACACAAAATCGTTGTTTCTCGCCGGGAACTTGGGGTCGAGAGCCCATGGCTCAGACCGCTAGACCATGGAGGAAGTTAGTAGTTCCCTTATTACCATTATGAAGCTTATTTTCACAAATTATCGGTAATAGGGTGTTAACAATGGCCTTTCCGGTGTTGCGGTATTTGCAGCCCATTATTGTAATGATTTTGATCATAAATCACCTCATTATATACTCGAATAATAGAGTAAATTTTTCAATTTTGCTGACATCTGTGTTTTTCTACTGTTTTGCTAGTTTATGTAAAATCGTAATGGTTAGAATTATATTATGTGAGAATGTTTTTTTTTTACAAAAGCGGCAGTCTCTTGCATAATAGTACATACATACACGCGTTTATCCCTAATGGGGTGGGCAGAGCGTAAACAACCTAAATAAAAGTCGTTTCGCCACGTCTTACAAAGTTTTGAGAGTTATTTAGGTTAGATTTGTAGGTATATTGCTAAAGTGACAGGTTGTCAGCCCATCACCTAAATTGCAATATACTATAATCCTGGAATCCCTTACCTGGTTTTTACAGAATACCTGGGAGGAAATGCAGCTGGCACATTCAATCTTTCGCTCCCAGTCCAACATGGGAGATAACAGAAGCAAAGTAGTAACAGATGTTTAACAACGAAAATCACCATTCTATTATGGTGATGCAGATCTCACTCACAATATCACCATCATCTCCCTACCCTTATACCTTATCTCACGGGGTCAGCTACCTTATCTAGAAAATTGAAAGAGGGTACCTACAGGTTTTTACACAGAGCGACTGCAATCTGACCTCCGCAACACAGATGGAAAACCAGACCTAGATTAGCCTTTTGCCAGGTTTGTGGCCAACCCAGCTGCCAGAGTTTTCAAACCGCCAACGCTTAACAATAGCCTCTGACATGGCTTTACGACTAATACCTACGATACTAACCGGCACCAATGGCTTGACATGCCTTCCGAAGCACGAAAACGCTTGAGTTCAATTCCCAGGGGGGAAACACAAAGTTGATATTTGAGAACTTATCACTTTGTGAATATTTCCCCAGTTTGGTTAGGACATTGCACGCTGAATCACCTGATTGTCCGAAAAGAAAAAGATTTCGTGCTTCGGAGGGCACGTTAAGCCGTCGGTCCCGGTCGCTGTCTTTGATAGTGGTCGTTACTCAAACCGTGTCAGAGGCCTAATAGTTGTGCTACTAGGCGGTTTTAAAACTCTGACACCAGGGTTCATCGGGTCGATAGACTCGACACCCACTCGACAGAAGAAGAATCTCATTCGTGAGATTTGCAAATTCAAATTCAAATTCAAATATTTATTGCAGTATCACAATTAATAGTACATTCTTACGAGTAGGTATAAGGTCTTAAAGATAATTGTGACGTCCCGTCAGGACATAGCAATGTTAGACAGAGAGATTTACTGTTTACAATTATTTAAAATATGAAATGAATTATAAAACAATTAATTACATTATAAATTTAATTTTAAATGTCCTCAGAAAAATTCTAGAATTATAATCACAAAATATAAACTTATACTTATAACATGCTTATAACTAATACTATAATAATTAATACTATTTAGAGGTCAGACGAAATACAGATTTTATTCATTTATTATCATCAAAAAATTCTTTCATATTATAATAACATTTCTGAACTAAATATTTTTTTAAATTTTCTATAAATATTTTATCCTTCTCTTTATTTTTAATTGAATTTGGGATACTATTGTAAATTTTTATTACCATTGAATGGGAGCTTGAAGTGAAAATTTCTAATTTTGAGAAGGGTTTTTTAAGTTTGTGTAAGTTTCGGTTATTTCTTTTAATGTTTTTTTTAGGGGAATACAGGCACATATGGGATCTAACAAATTTACATGATTCTAATATATAAATTGAAGTCAAAGTTAGTATGTTGTGTTTAATAAAATGGGGTTTGCAGGATTCCATATGGTCTATATTTGTTAATATCCTGATACACATTTTTTGGAGTACAAATATATCTTCAACGTCTGTAGAATTTCCCCATAGAATGACACCATACGTTAATCTACTATATGCATATGCATATGCATAGTAAGCAGTAAGTGCCGTTTTAAAATCGGTATTTTTCTTTAGGTGGGAGAGCGCATAAATGAAGGACGTCAACTTTTTTCCTAAATTTTGAATATGTGGTTTCCATGTTAAATTTGTATCTAAGTCTATTCCTAGTAATGTAGCGGAGTTTACCATTTCTATTTTAGTATTTTTATAAGTATATTCTATTTCTAGAGGGGGTTTTTGATATGGTCTGAATTGAATTATATTTGTTTTGTCAAAGTTTAATTTCAAGTTATGATTATCTAACCAGTTTGTTGTGTTATCTAATGTTATATTTAACATATCTTCTAATTCCGTAGCATTTGAACACGTTAAAAGAATAGAAATGTCGTCTGCGAATAAAATACATTGGTCATTGAAGAGTTTAGGCAGATCATTTATGTACACGAGAAACAGAAAGCATCCCAAAACGCTACCTTGAGGGATAGAGCCCGTCATTAAGGTACTCTCTGATCTCACGTTTTTAATTTCCCCACTTGAAAAGTTAATGTTTTCGACTTCTGCATACTGTAACCTATGTTCAAGGTACGATTTAAACCAGTTAAATGTGATACCCCTAACCCCAGTTTTGAACAATTTATTTAAAAGAATTTCGAAATTGACTCTATCATACGCTTTGCTCATATCGAGCAATAAGCCTACAGCATATCTTTTGTCATTTATGGTGTCCATGATTTTTTGTAAATATTTATAAATTGCAAATGTGGTAGAGCGGTTTTTTCGGAAACCAAATTGACTGTCATCAAATATTTGGAATTTTTCATAAAAGGAGTATATTCGATTGACCATTGCAGTTTCAAATATTTTGGATGCGGTGTTTAAAAGAGAAATCGGACGGTAGTTGTTTGGATCCGATTTTGCACCTTTTTTATGTGCGGGTTTTACCAAGGATACTTTTAGGGCATCTGGAAATATGCCTTCAGAAAAGGATTGATTTATTAGATATGTAAGTGGATGAGCTAACTCATTTGCACACTTTTTTATTAACGAGGGGGGTATTTCATCAATTCCACAACTGGTTTTATTTTTCAGGTTATTTATTATTTTCTCTATCTCTTTAGGATCTACGGGGCGCAGATAAAATGAGTTTTCAATTATAGTTAGTGGGTTGGTTATTGATTTGTTTAAAATGTAAGTGTCTGATGGATTCCCTATAGTAGAAAATAGATTATTAAAATGGTTTGCTATAGCGGTTGGTTCTTGAATATGTGCATTATTTATTTTTAATTTAATATTATTTTTTAAGTTGATCGGTTTTTTATTTGTTTCTTGCCCTATGATTTGCCACATTGCCTGAGTTTTGTTTACTTTGTTTTCAAATTTACGGATATTTGTTATTTTTATTGACTGTCGTACAGCTTTTTTTAATGTTTTAGAATAGGTTTTGTAGTAATCACGGATAATTTTATTATTTGTTTGAGATTTAAGGAGATTTAATAATCTTTTATTCTTGCACGACAGTTTCAGTCCAATAGTGAGGTATGTTTTCTTTGTTTTTGTTTTTATTTTCAGGGTTTTTAGTGGTATAAATTTTACGAGAATACCCTTTAGGATTAAACTGAATGTATTATAGTTTTCATTTACAGATTTATTATTTGAAAAGGCGTTATCCCAGTTTACTCTCTCGACTTCATTTTTAAATTTTAAGATATTTGTTTCATTAAATATCCTTTTGTGAGCAAAGAATGTTTTTAAAAATGGTATCGGTATGGGTGCAGAGAACATAACTCCTTTATGGTCTGAGAAACCATATTCTTGTACAGTTACTTTACAATCTTTCTTATTAAAATTTGTAAAAATTAGGTCTATGCATGTAGCGCTGTGTGAAGTTATTCTTGTAACTTCTTTCACGTTTTGGTGGAAATTATATGACAACATTAAGTTTTCAAGTCTTTTCTTATCTTTTCTACTTAAGAAGTTAACATTGAAGTCTCCGCCTATTAAAATATTTTTATTTTTATCTTTTACTGAAATTATTTTTAGAAGACGTTCCAGGCTATTGTAAAATACTTCGACTTCTCTACTACTATCTGGCCAATACAAGTTCACTAATAATAAATTACAATTCTCTATTTCTATTGCACATGTTTCGAAAACAAATTCCACTGATAAACGCTGTATATCTGTTCTATCTTTGCACTCTATCTGATTTTTTAGTAGTATACATACTCCCCCGCCTTCACGAATTTTGCGACAAAAGGAGGATCTTATAGTATATCCATTTATATTAATTAAGTCTTTCTTCTCATTATTAAGCAAAGTCTCGGTAACAAAGATTGCGAGTGTGGATGGTATTTCTTCGAGTAGAGCTTGTAGAATGTGACTTTTGCTGTAGAGGCTACATACGTTTTGGTTCAATAGCTTGAAGTTATACACGAAAGGAATTATTTATGTTGCAAGCATCTGGCGAGGCTGCCTTATCGTTTCCAAATGTCAGATTTGAGTAAGAACTATTGTTTCTCTCTTCAATATTTCCTGAGTCTGTTTCGCTTCTTTCAGTCTCGTTCTGAGTGATTTGATGTTTTGTTGGGTTTATTTCTATGTCTTTATTCGGTTTAGGGATTTTTACATCCTTGCCATCAATAAATAATTTATTGTGTCTAATAATGGCATTTTTTCCATTTTGTCTTGCCGATATAAGTGTCTGTTTCATTTCCTTTCTTTCTGCGAGTTCTGATTTATTTAAATGTTCCGTCACGCTTATACCAGAGTCTTTAAAATAAATGGCATTTTCGAGTATATATTTCTTCATTTTCTTACTAATCAGTTCAATTTTTAGAGGCCGTTTAAAACCTTTTTTCCCTATATAAGCAATTTCTTCAATATATCCTGATATATTTATGTTCAGGATATCATAGAAGACATTTTCAATTTTCTCTGTCAGGTCTTCTTCTGTGTCCCAGTAATTTATTGGGAGGCCATGGAGTACCAGTATTTTGTCACGGTTTTCTATATTTATGGAAGAAGTTTTATTGTTCTTTAGATCTAGAAATTCTTTCTGTAGTAGTTTATTTTCATTTTGAAGCTTAGCACATTGGGACGTGAGCTGTATAATTTTCTGATCAATTAGAGATATATCGCTTTTTATTTTAGCTTGCTCATTTATCATTGTTTGGTTTTTTTGTTTAAAATCTTCTCTCAATTCTTTCATGGCTTTCTGAATTTGGTCTTCGATAGTTTTTCGCATTTCTTTAAATATTAAGTCATTATTCTGTTTCAAAAGGTGAGTCATTTGCTGTAGTGTAACTGGTTTGTTTCCGGCAGGGCATTGAAGAAGGTTCTCTGAGGAATTTGATTTTGGGCTGGAATCTTCCATAATTATAGTGTTTCCTTGAGGAAGTGGTGTTTGGTCCAGTTCAGAGCTAGAATCTCCTTCGGGCCATACTTGCTGCTCGTCTGATGGATTTAGGTTTATGTTTAGTTTGCTTCTGTGAGAGTGTACTGGGGTGTTATCATTTCTAGGACGTCGTGTTGCTACTCTCTCGCAATCTGGGCAACTCCACTTTCGCTCGTAGTCCTGTCGTTTGCTTATGAACTGCTCTAATGTGATATTCACGCATTCGCAGTGATACTGACCCTTGCATTTGCTATTTTTACATTCTATCAGTTCTCTGATGCCTATATGTTGATTACATGCTCTACAACAACGCATTTTGAGATATTTCTGTCGCGTGCGGTGCGTTCTGATGTGCGTTTACCTTTAAAGGACGTTACAATGGTTTTTCTACTCAACGCTAGATGGCGCTGTAATATTTTCTTGGTACCCTTGCGCGCACGATGCGTTTAGGTGTGCGTTCACCTTAATCGGGGTCGATAGTAGTTTTGTTACTCAACACTAGATGGCGCTGTAGTGATTTCCACGTACTATGGATGGCTGATAGTAAATGACTGGTATATTTTATTGTCTTTTTGGTTATAATAAATATTGTCCTTACATTTTATTTATGTTTGCACTGGTTAACAATTATAATGTATTTAGCACTTCACATTTAGTCACGTCACAAAATAATCACTATTTACATATCAGTCACGGAAGAACTGTTATTACTAGATTATATGTAATTTTGCACTTTTTAGTCACTGATTCGCGTATTTAGCACTAATTTATATATTCCAATGAAGCTTTTTATGCTTTTCTTTATAATTATGTATAACTTTTAACGATTCTTAACATCTTTACTATTTTAAAATAATTTTAAATAGGGACTCGATGTAAACAGTGGCACAGTAGCGCCCTCTCTCCAAGTAAATAGCCGCCACACGAGTATACAAACACAAATGAACCGAGACCGCATCTCGTACAAATAGCTAAATTTAGGGTTCAAAGCATTTTGGCTAAGATGCGATCGACACCACACGATTATAATTCTAAATGTTAGGTCCTTACCCTACCCTTGAATCATCACAGTAGAAAATTTAGGAGTTAGACAAAGTTAAAAAGTATTAGGTTTACTTAGTTCGACTTTTAAACCTACTAGGGAGGGACTTTAGGCATCGCGTAGTGAGGTAGGTCTCCAAATAGAACATTACTAATTATTTAGTGTTTAAATTCAACAAGTAAAGTTAATATATTTTAAATTATTAAATTCCATAAAATGTACCGAAAGTAAACTCTCAAAGAACTAACTTATCATTCAAAAATAATAAATTCATACTTACTTTGATGCTCTGCTACACTCGCAGTGTGCGTAGGGCGTGATTATACGTGAAATCCGATGACAAATCACTTCCATTTGATAGAAAATACTCAAATAAGATTAAACATAATTTCTCAAAGGGGCTGAATATAGATAACTCTAGCTTCTCCATAGCTGTTAGAGGCATGTTTTTGAGGATCTCTTTAAATAAGTAGAGAGGAGATTTATAAACTGAATGGTGAAAGATACTTCTCATTCTGTTGTATGAGTTTTGTAGAAAACTAAATCTTTGAATTTTTTTTATAAACATGTCTTATCTAAACAATAAATTAAAACTTATACTGCGTTAACAATGTCTTAGAAAAGGAAGAGTTTTGATATGAAACATTTTGTAAGGAAATAACCTTGAACAATAGAATGAAAACATTCTATGTAGAAATGCTTCTTTACCATAGTGATAAGAGTTTTCTACTACATTATACAAACACAAGTGTTTGATGAAGTAACACTTACGTGATAATGTGGGACCTTGAAGATGTTAAGTTATGAATATAAAATGAATCTTTAGCAAATAAAAGCAACCTACATAACTGTGTTAAACATGGTTCAAATAAAAGAACTCATTTTGGATACAAAGTACTGTAAGATTTAGACAGTATAACAAACAGTTCTAAACAAACATAGTTTAAAGTGAAAAAAGAATCTACTTGTAAGATTTACTTAATATTCTAAAGGTAATATTCAGAAGCGTGCTGTAAGGACGATTGCGTGGATTCCGAGTGATGTGTCTGCCCAACCCTATTTTATAAAATTTAATATGATGACGGTCCCTTCCCTACTGGTCTATAATATAGCCCTGTACGTGTGGGAGAATAGGAACCAGTATCAGAGCAGAAGCGATAGACTTGGAGAAAACGCACGTCATACGAACATGTTGTACGTAGTGAGGCACACGTTGGAAAAGACCGCCAGAACCACGCATGTGATGGGCACGGCTGTATTTAATAAAATACCTGATGTAATCAAGCAGGCACCAAGCTTAAATAGCTTTAAATCACGGCTTAAGCGTTGGCTTGTCGAACAGGCATTCTATAGTTATAATGATTTTATTAATTTTAATGATAATGAAAGTAATAAAATTAAAATGATTATTAATGTGATATACTTAAGTGCTTATAATTTTAGACTTGTAATTTACAATTATTAATAAAGTGATCTCTATCTCTCTCTATCTCTAAATTTTCAATAAGCTGAAATATTTATTTGCCAAGTTAATATATAATGTCTATGTTAAATTCATATTTGTTTTATATATTTAATGCCAGACTTACAAACAAACAATAAAATATGTTAACAAGTATTTATTCTTATGGACTTAAAGCTTTGTTCTACCTAGAGTCACTTGCTAATTAAATTATGTAGAGTCATAATATGCAAAATGCTTTCAATACATTTGGCAACAAATAACTTTTTGTTTTGTTATTATCAGCACTTTGTAGATAGTTGACAGAAAACCTAGAATGATAAACTAGATTCTGGAACACTCATAGGATATATATAGGATACAGCTATTATGTTGTTTGCTTTGCTTATTCAAAGGTGCTTAATTGAATAGTATGTAGGTGCAGTATTGAAAGCTTATCGTTGCAGCCAACCCAATGCAATGAGGTTGTTTGGCTACGCCTTTCTTCATTGTAGATAGGAAAACAGAGAGAGGTGAACAAAATAAATAAAACAAAAAGATAAAATAATAACATAATGAAGAACTATAAGAACAACAACATTCAACACTTATTGAGAGCGGGGAAGAAGCTCTGATAAATAAAAATGTACAAAGTCTAGGTTTAGGTAAATTCTGACAGACTTAGAATTGGCTATTTTACATAGGTATTCATATTTTTTATATTGTATCACATTTTATTTTTAAATGAAAAAAAAACCAGTCCCTTATTCAATCCCTTAATCAATCTTTCACTATCTTACCTTGTAGTATCTTATAACTATTAGTTTTTTTTTTATTTTAAAAATGTTTTATAACTTAATTCTGCGCTAGATAATGTTTAAAGTTATCTAAATTAGCATTGAAAAGTTGTCCATTATCATTAGAGTGTAAAAAGTAACTAACTTTATCCATCATCATCATCATCATCAGCCTGTATCAGTCCACTGCTGGACATAGGCCTCTCCCATGGCACGCCACTCAGCTCGGTCTTCAGCCATTCTCATCCAATTTCTGCCCGCTTTCTTGCGCAGATCATCGCTCCACCTGGTTTCAGGACGTCCTACACTACGTTTGCCTTGCGGTATCCACTCTAGAACTCGTCTGCTCCAACGGCCGTCAGTTCTACGACAGATGTGACCAGCCCACTGCCACTTCAGCCTACTAATTCTCTGAGCTATGTCGGTCACTCTGGTTTTATGTCGGATAACTTCGTTTCGTATCCGATCTCTCAGAGAAACACCAAGCATAGCTCTCTCCATAGCTCGCTGTGTGACTTTAAGTTTGTGGACCAGTCCCACCGTAAGTGGCCACGTCTCAGCTCCGTAAGTCATTACGGGTAGGACGCACTGATTGAAAACTTTTGTTTTCAGGCTTTGAGGTTAAAGGTGACGAGAAGACTTGACGAAGTTTTCCAAACGCTGCCCAGCCCAGCTGTATACGCCTCTGAATCTCCTTATCGAAGTTTTTCTTCCCTAGTTGGAACTGTCCTAGGTACACATATTCGGAAACAACTTCGAGGGAGACTCCGTCCACGGCGACCGGCCCCGGATCAACGTGCTCGTTGTACATGACCTTGGTTTTATCCAAGTTCATCCGGAGGCCGATACGCTGAGACGCATCTGCTAGACTGTCCAGCATCTGTTGAAGATCCTGCAACGTTTCTGCCATAATGACAATATCGTCTGCAAATCGTAGGTGAGAGATGTGTTCGCCGTTTATTTTGATGCCGCAGTCTTTCCAGTCCAGAGTCTTGAACATATCCTCCAGAGCGTTAGTAAACAGTTTCGGCGATATGACATCGCCCTGTCTTACTCCTCGACGCAAGTGGATATGTTCAGTTTCCTCGTTCTGTACTTGAACGGTCATCGTTGCGGCTTCATATAGACATCTCATCACCTCGATGTATCGCCAGTCGACTTGGCATCGCTGCAAGGATTCCAGAACAGACCAGATTTCGACGGAGTCGAAGGCCTTCTCATATTTCACAAAGGCTAGACACAAAGACCGATTGTACTCCTTAGTTTTCTGTACAATCAGCCGTACTGTGTGGATGTGGTCTATGGTGCCGTAACCACTTCGAAATCCGGCCTGTTCCGGAGGTTGAAATTCGTCAAGTCTTCGCGCAAGACGGTTCGTGATGACCCTTGAAAACAACTTATATACGTGACTCAGAAGCGATATAGGTCGATAGTTTTTCAGAAGAGTTTTATCACCTTTCTTGTAAAACAGGATGAGAACTAACTTTATTACAGTACTAAAATTCAAAACTTTATAAATTCATATCTCTAAAACTGAGAACTTCTACAGGTTTAAACTTCGTAAAGATATCCATAATACTATAGAGAAACCAAATAAAAATCACAGACATTCTACAAAGTAGTTCAATTTCTAATAAGTGAAATTAATTAATTAAAGGGGTAAGTAATACTATAGAGAAACCAAATAAAAATCACAGACATTCTACAAAGTAGTTCAATTTCTAATGAGTGAAATTAATTAATTAAAGGGGTAATACTATAGAGAAACCAAATAAAAATCACAGACATTCTACAAAGTAGCTCAATTTCTAATGAGTGGAATTAATTAATTAAAGGGGTGATACAGCTTGACCAAAAAAAATATAAAAAAAACGATCCTAAGTTCAATATTAAGCAGGATTATTTGTAAATAGGATTATTTTATGATAAGAAATAATTTCTTTAGTTAATTTTGCAAGTAAAATCTTTATTTAATCTTGTTTTTGGCAGTGAATTAAGTTCTATTCCGCATGATGAAGTTTCTCATAGTAAGACAAAGGGTTTCCAAACACTATCATTCTTCTTCTTCTTCTTCTTATTTAGCCCACATCATCCCACTGCTGGGCAAAGGCCAAGACTATAATTAAGAAAGATTAAATTTAATATGGTAAATTACCGAAGGACAGCTTCAAGTAGGTAAATATACCAAGTTGGTATTAGTCAAAGCTCAGATTGCTCTTCATTAAGGTGTCTCTACTCAGATATTATAACCTCTTTGAATGAACTGGATTGTATGGCTCGTATTTATGAAGCGATCTCAAACTTGAGACCAATATTAAGTATGGATTTGACAGGCCAGTTTGCACTGAAATGACATTTCTGATACGAACTCAAACTTGCTGTCAGTCATAAGAGCTGATTATAAATACGGCCCTATGATAGCTAGAAAATACATAATTAGGTTATGTTTCTTACATTATTAGGGTATAATAAGTTGGGAGTTTGAATTTAGTAGTGATAGGTTTTTAAAAGAGGTTATGTTTTCAAACAAAATGCTGTTAGTAACTAAGCATTATCAACTTTTGATACTAATACTTTCTTGCTGGATTCCCTTTAAGGTTTCCACAGTTTAGAGCTGGGTTCGAAAAAAACTATTCTTGTAATGCTCAAGGTTAAGATTTGTTATTGCGTCCATTTTCCATTCTGCAAATAAGACAGAATTGTATTAAAGTATGGTTGAAATGATTATATTACTATAGTATCATACGTATTTGGTTGAAAGTAGACTTTTAGTGAGTATTTAGTCCAATAAAGTGTAAATTCTAACAGTAAAAAATTACATACATACATACATATAGTCACGCCTTTATCCTTAATGGGGTAGGCAGCGCGTAAACGACCTAAACAAAGGTCGTTCTGCCACGTCTGACAAAGTTTTGAGGGTTAAGATAGATTTGTAGGTATATTGCTGTAGTGACAGGTTGTCAGCCCATCGCCTAAAGCACAATATACTGAAACCCTCGGATCCCTTAGCTGGTTTTTA
The DNA here is from genome assembly GCA_949820665.1 of Scrobipalpa costella. Classification (NCBI taxonomy): domain Eukaryota; kingdom Metazoa; phylum Arthropoda; class Insecta; order Lepidoptera; family Gelechiidae; genus Scrobipalpa; species Scrobipalpa costella. The sequence goes on from OX463311.1 coordinate 1,254,660, forward strand.
CAGCATGCCGGGGAGGAAATGCAGCTGGCACATTCTATGTTTTTCTCTCGCTCCCAGTCCAGCATGGAAGCTCTTGTTTGATCTTGTTTATAGGTGAAAAATCCAAATTTCGTAGGAATTACTTTAACAGCTTTCGTGGAGGGTTTCCGAATTTATTATTAAAGGTTTGCTGGTACTTTTACAGTTGAATTAGAGGTTTTATAATGTTTTTATGTAGAACGACTTTGGGGAAAAATAACGGCTAAACTGACAGACAAATAGCTAGGAAACAAATTTCTAAACAACCGTTTCAAAGCGGCTTAAAAAGTGTCCTGTTAAAAAAATGCGTCTATTACAATACAAGAATTTCTAGAAGATGACTGATGAGAATACTGAGAATAATACTTTAACTTTAAGTTGTAGTTAATGTATATCTACCTAGATTTTTATTAAACGTACTTGCTATACCCTAGCAGGGTTCATGTTTGTGACTAAATATTTACTATTTAAGAACTCCATTGTACAACATGAAAGCAAATAAAGAATTGAGAATTTTTAAATTATCCTTTTAGCGTAGGTTGCCGCTATGCAGCTAAGGTTAGGTAAACAGTTAATTGTACATACATACATAAAATCACGCCTTTATCCCTTACGGGGTAGGCAGAGCGTAAAACGCCTCCAAAAAGGCGCTTTCGCCACGTCTGACATAAATTGGGGGCAATTTTAGATTGTAATGTGTATTGCTGTAGTAACAGGTTGTCAGCCCATCGCCTAAATTACAAAACACTGTAACCCTCGAATCCCTTTTGCTGACTTATACAGCATGCCCGGGAGGAAGGGCAACTGGAACATTCTATGTTTTTCTTTCTCTCCCAGTCCAGTATGGAAGTTACCATTAGTTAACATTTAATTGTAGTTTATTTTTATTCACTGAATAATATCGTAATGTTCAAAATGGTTAAATAACTAGTAGATTAAATAGTAGGAAGGATATTTATATGGTTTTCTATCAAAAGTTTACAGGCGAAATTAATACTATAAGTTCTTATTTGCCTATTAAAATTGGCGCCAAGACGGGCTGTTCATTTTATTATTTTTAAGACGAGTTCGTTTCATTGTGTTACCAAGTACTTAGTACAGATTTATTAGTAGGATCAGATAATAGCTGATACTTACCTTATTCTTTCTATTGGTGTCCTGGGTAGCTGCGATACGACGTTTCGAGATTCTTTGACGATTATATTGGCCATTATTAATAGATACATGGTATTTTACCCGAACTACAGGATCAAATATTTTAGAAAAACACAGTAGGTAGGAGTTGAGTAGTTGTGGTTTGTTACATAGCTAGTTATTAGTATAGATAAGTTAAGTTATTCAGGGTGTAGCAATATTAGGGCGTATCGTTACACATTGCAGGCTCGATCCCCTGATTGTCCGAAAAGAAAAATGATTCCGTGCTTCGAAGGGCACGTTAAGCCGTCCCGGTCGCTGTCTTTGATAGTGGTCGCTACTCAAACCATGCCAGTGACCCAATAGCTGTGCTATATGGCGGTTAGAAAATTCTGACGCCAGGGTCCACTCGCTAAGAAGTGTTATCAAATCAATCAAGGGTCCAATGTGATTGATGAACTACAGAGAAAAAGCTATCTGATCTTCACGACCCAAAAATAACAAAACCCGACCCCGAGATTAGGCTTCAATCAGGCTAATGGCAAACACACATTGGCAATAATGATGAGTTCTTTTCAAAATTACATTTGTTGTTCTAATAAAAAAACTAGAAGGTTTCTTGAACAACACAAGTTATTATCTGGACCTGCTGGGACAGAAGCACCAAGTTTTTACATAGCTTTAAGTTTCAAAAATGGCTGTAATTTTTCTAAATAAATGAAATGAAAAATATATTTTTTTTTAAGGGAGGATCGTCCAATTCTGTATTACGCCTTTATCCCTAATGGGGTAGGCAGAGCGTAAACTACCTAAACAAAGATCGTTTCGCCCCGTCTGACAAACTTTTGAGGGTTATTTAAGATAGACTTGTAGGTAGGTATACTGCTGTAGTGACAGGTTGTCAGCCCATCGCCTAAATTACAATATACTTAAACTCTCGGATCCCTTAGCTGGTTTTTACAGCATGCCCGGGAGGAAATGCAGCTGGCACATTCTATGTTTTACTTTTGCTTCCAGGCCAGCATGGCAGTTTTGTATCTTAAGACTAATGATTAAAAAAATATGAACATGTTTATCAGCGTTTTTAAAATTTTCACACTCAAATGGGCGAAAACGGGCATTGTTTTTTTAAGTCCAATCTTTATTAAGTTAGGAATTTCAAATGTTTAACTAATAATTGATTAAAAAATAATGGCACGTCATGTTTTAGTGTTTTAGACAAATCCACCCTCAAAGGGGTGCAAATGGGGATAAAAGTTTGTCGTAGGAAAATGGCTGCCAATTTAAATAGTTGATCCGATCGGAATTAAATTTTGCTTGTGGGTTGCCATGTACCTAACTAGTACCTTAAAATATTGGTGATTATGTCAAGCGTGTTACATTAAAAGTTTTTCGGTATACAGGGTGGCCAGTTAAGACGTATACAACTTACTGTATAAAAAATCTGAATTTCAGAATTTGCAGAATTTCACTGTTGTTTGGTATCAAAACTATCTTGTGAATAAACAGAAAATTTGTTATAGATAGATATTGTCTCACTAAACTTGAAAAAGGCCACTCCTACTAACCATAAAAGTTACATAAAAAATTGATTTTGATACCTGTTCTCGCTAGAGATTACTCATTCTTTGAGTTTCTAAGGGTCGTATTTATGAAGCGATATCAAACTTGAGAGCAATATTAAGTATGGATTTGACAGGCCAGTTTGTACTGAAATTACATTTCTGATACGAAACTCGCTGTCACTTATGATTACTGTTCGAGCCAACTCGAACCATCTTAGGCCGTATACAGAAAGAAAGCTGGAAACTTATAAGCGCTTACCGGCGCCTGACAGCGCTGGTAACCCGCGCAGGAAAATATATGGACGCGCGCCGATAAGCACTGAACGGTGTCGACAAGTACCGACAAGTTGCAACACGCGCTGGTCAGCGCTGGGCGCTGCCATTTAAAATTAATAAACGACTACGACAACACGTGCAATTACGACAGGCATATTTATTTTGATAAATATTAAAATGGATAATGACGTGTTGATATCCTTAGTCTTCAGTAAGCAACCTGTGTGGGATAAAAGGGATAAAAGGCATTGTAATAGAAACGTGACTGACAAATGTTGGAAAGAAATAAGCGAGGCAATGAATGAAGACGGTAAGTATTAATTGATTTTATTTTTGTTTCTCGACTTAAGTAAAGTTAATAAACAGTTAAGTTTTATAAGTAAAATGATATTTAGGTTGTGATGTCATAGCTATGCCATTAATGTTAGTGAGGGTAGATAAAGTTAAATAATTAATTGTTGTAAGTCAATGTATTGTGTGAAAAATAGTCAACGTAAATATTTCTTATATCCATTGCTTCATTGGTAGGGTGATTTGCTCTATTCCACCTTAAATGTGTTGTATTTACAGGAGTAAAATTTCGGTCGATACCTTCTTTATCGATTATAGTGTTATGTAAAACACAAATACATTTAACAATTTTTTCTGCTAAATCAACATTGCATTCAATGCATTTAAAAAGTAGTCGCCATTTTGAGTTTGCTATGCCGAACGCACACTCAACACATTTTCTGGCTCTCGATAGACGATAATTAAAATTTTTTTTGTCTGAAGACAAATCTCGGCCACCAAAAGGTTTTAATAAATATGTTAGCAATGGATATGCTTCATCGCCTATAAAAACATACGGTGCTTTCACGTTCGTTCCTGGCAAATATTCCGGTTCTGGCATATCCATCTCCCCGGTATTTAATTTTCTATATAGTTCGGAAGCTTTAAATGTTCCACCGTCGCTCTGTTTACCAAATCCACCAACTTCAACTATTGTAAATTTATAATTTGCGTCGGCGACTGCTTGCAGAATCATAGAAAAAAACTTTTTGTAATTGAAAAACATAGATCCTGACTGATCTGGACAGATTACACGTACATGCTTCCCGTCGATGGCCCCTAAAGCATTCGGAAAATTCCAAATATTCTTGAAGTCGTTTGCTATTGAGTAGAAAGTTTCTTTTGTAGGTATAGGCATATGTATTGGTTGTAATTCATCCCATAATATACTGACTGTTTCTTCAATTATCGCCTTTAGTGTAGAAATCCCCATTCTAAATTCAGATGCCAAATGTGCAAATGATGCACCAGTTGCAAGATAGCTGAAATAAAAATAAAATATTTTATGTTTCAGAGAACAAAGTCAGGAAGAAATGGAAATATTTGAGGGACCAATTTGCAATCGAACATGGAAAAATTCCAGTTCCACGTTCTGGGGATGGAGCACCTACTTCCTATGAACCAAAATGGCCATATTACAAATCCCTGCTGTTTTTAAAAGATATCATTAAGGCAAAAAATCTTCGGGAAATCTGACCAAATCGAAACGTCAATTATCAGTGGAATCTGAGCCACAAACCAGTGATTTTAATTATGTCCAAGATGATTCTAATCTCGACCAAGACAATCTCGATCTAGACAATCTCGATCAAGACAATCTCAATCAAGACGATTCAAATCCTGATCAAGCCAGCCCAAACAACGTCTCAGAGAGGTCAGCAAGCACCAAATCACCGAAAGAGAGCTCAGTACCACGCAAAAATAAAACCAACACATTCAATCAAAAGTTGTTAGAAATAGAGAAGCAAAAACTGGAGTATTTGAAAAACAAAAGAAGTCAAAATGAAGATGATGATAATTTATTGTTCCTAAAGAGTCTCCTACCTCACATTCGGAAGATTCCTCAAGAACGACTGCTGTCATTTCGTAATGAGATTCAAAAAACAGTAGATGATTATGCATATAACTCACGTTTTTCTTCACACTCATCTCTCTCTAGGTACTCACCGTATACGCCATCACCACCACCATTTACACATCAATCACCGGATACACACACCACTCAATTGATATCAGCAACACTCCAGTCACCACCAATCACACATCAATCACCAGATACACACACCACTCAATTGATATCAGCAACACTCCAGTCACCACCAATCACACATCAATCACCAAATACACATACCACTCAATTGATATCAGCAACACTCCAGTCACCACCAATTACAAATCAATCATCAGATCTAAACAATTATTTTCTTTCTTTCTCTGAGAGCATATCAGAATACCTTAATAAGGATCATAATTAAGAACACCTTTTTATAAAAATGTGAATCGGAAATAAAAATATATTACCCTAAAACGGTTTTTTTCTTAAAAAATAAAACTACTTATAAACGTCAATTTTTGTTATTGAGATCAGATTGGCCGATATCAATAAAATATTCATTTTTACTTATTATCAAAGTCACGTTAAAAGTCAGAAGTTATTCTATAAAATATATATTTTAATATTTTTATAAATCTACCTAATATATACCTATAAATAACTTTATCTTTGAATAAATAAGCGATAAATATATTTAATTTATACTTACCGAATGGTGACAACAAGTCTTTCTTCTGGAAGGATTGGTTGTTTATGCCAATTACACCAATTTTTCATCAAATGGTTTTTCACTAAATCCAAAATGTAATCAAATGTTTCTTGAGTCATTCTTGCATATTTGTAAAATCTTTCATCATCAAATTTCAATTGATTTACAAATAAATGATGGTACTCTCCGAAATGTTTCCTTTCTCTATTATTGGGATGTATAGCTTCTTTTCGCATTTTTAAATACACATTTTCTAACAAAACCAAATCATCGTCCGATGAGTCCGACATTTTGCTTGGTCTGCTTCAACCTGCTTCCTTTGTGTAGACCGGACCAGCGCTGTCAAGCGCCGGTAAGCGCTTATAAGTTTCCAGCTTTCTTTCTGTATACGGCCTTACTCAGCATGTCGCGCAGGTCGTCGACTTGCTTACAACATATTATTGACAATACTGCGTGACATGCTGAGCTTGCAACTTACACGCATGTAATACATAAATAAACCTTTCACTGTGTGTTTTACAGGACTTGCATATAAAATAGCATTATCTTTTACTATAAATCAGACTGAATCAAGAACTCTTCGTCTCAATACCTCGCATCCGCGAGCGCCCTCACCACCCGTCCGCCAGGTTCCATCATGTGCAGGCTTTGCCAGCAATGGCTTTGTCTCGTACAATTACAAATACGGCCCTTACTTACCTTACCTCATTTAATCTACATACGTACATACATAAAATCACGCCTTTATCCCTTACGGGGTAGGCAGAGCGTAAAATGCCTCGTAGAAGGCGCTTTCGCCACGTCTGACAAGATTGAGGGTAATTTTAGGTTGTAATGTGTACTGCTGTAGTGACAGGTTGTCAGCCCATCGCCTAAATTACAATACACTGTAACTCTCGAATCCCTTTTGCTGACTTCCACAGCATGCCTGGGAGGAAGGGCAGCTGGAACAATCTATGTTTTTCTATCTCTCCCAGTCCAGCATGGAAGTAATTTATGTTAAGCTAAATGAAGTCAAGTTAAGGTCAGTTAACATAAGTTAGATTAGGTTTGACAACTGAGTAAGACAGAAGATAAGGTAAGTGACGTCTACCGAAAAATGGCCGCAATTTTCTCAATATATTCGCAACACAAACAAAATAGTTGGAGTGTATTTTTCGACGAATAAAACTCGTCAATTTGAGCTAAAAACTATCCATAACTTTGTAACCGTTTCTTCAAAATATTCCAGATAATATCAAACAATTGTAAAATTAAGTCCCCCTCCCTCCTTAGCCTTATCCCGTATCTCACGGGGTCGGCTTCCTAATCTAGGGGATTGAACGAGGGTACTGATTTTTACACAGAGCGACTGCCATCTGACCTCCGCAACCCAGAAGGGAAACCAGACCCAATCCGCGCCGAATAAACGTACATATGAAATTCGAAAACCGAAAAACACATTGGTACGTGGTGGGATTCGAACCACGACCTCCCGCTCAGGAGGCAGCGGCCCTATCCACTACACCATCGGGCTCTCAATCGCTCAATTGTAAAATTAAGTGGAGGAAAAAAAATATAGCAAAACAAAGTTGTTTACCTCTTAACTGGCCTTGTATAAATGTCAGCGCTAAAGATCTTTGCTAATCTATGTGCAACTGTCAAATTCAAATAACGAAGCTAGACGTATGACGTATCTAATTAAAGCGGTTAGATTTTAGGTTTTAGGCTAGATCAACGTATCAGCATTTTGAAGCTATTCCAGGTATTCTAAGCTAAATACGATATTTGTATAAGTCCTATTATCAGCCAGTCATAATGGCGAATAAAATTAAAGATTTACGTTGACGTCATATTTCATGATGTTGATGTAAATGATTCTTTGTGTAAATTCTGTCATTTAGTTACTAGTAAGTGGGAATGAGTTATTTTTCCCGCGGCAATAGCTACATACATACATACATATAATCATGCCTTTATCCCTAGCGGGTTAGGCAGAGCGTAAACGACCTAAACAAAGGTCGTTCCGCCACGACAGACAAAGTTTCGAGGGTTATTTGAGATATATTTGTGCGTATACCTATTGCTGTAGTGACAGGTTGTAAACTTTACGCACGACGTCGTACGCTGACGCCCATCGCCTTAATTGCAATATACTGAAACCCTCGGATCCCTTAGCTGGTTTTTACAGCATGCTCGGGAGGAAAAGCAGCGGGCACATTCTATGTTTTTCTCTCACTCTCAGTCCAGCATGGAAATTAAAGCTAAGCTGTAGTTATTTCTACAGAGCACTTATTCCTAGTCATAGTGAATCTTTATATCAAATGCCATCCTTATAGACATAAATTGTGAAAATATTCCAGTAGTAATGAGACATTTTCCCTCGGTAAAAAGTAGTTCATGTCCGTTTCCAGGCTCCAATCTATATTCAAGACAACTTTTATTAATATCCGTTCTGCTGTTTAGGCGTGAAACAGCATCAATCTGACAGTTACTTTCGATGCTTACTATGTAATAGAGTGTAATACGCCTGTTACTTCCATGCTGGCCTGGGAGTGAGAGAAAAACATAGAATGTGCCAATTGCATTTCCTCCCGGGTATGCTGTAAAAACCAGCTAAGGGATCCGAGGGTTTTAGTATTTTGTAATTTAGGCGATGGGCTGACAACCTGTCACTTATTCATATTTGTTTATTGCATTCATGTGGTAGATACAGTTGTTTTTCTTAGCATTGATAGTACAGCATATGATACTCTTTATTTGTGACATACGATCGCAAAGCAATATAGCATGAGAGGGCATTTATTATTTACATTAATAACAGTTTAGAAAGAAAGCTTATTAAATAATTTATCCTTATTTATATCATTCAGAGACTTATATAATATTATAATATGAACGAATAAAACATTTTTTAAACTTAACTAATAAAAAAATCAACCGTTTCATAAACATAGTGTTTAGGAACCTTTTGTACTATATTAAATACTAAATATTAATTATTTCTATATTTACTTATCTTCCAGAAATTCGTTTAAGCTATAGTAACCCTTTTTTATGAGGTGTAACTTAAGTTTTTGGGTGAATATATGATCTTTTGTTTCGGATTTTATTGAAAGAGGTAATTTATTATAAATTTTGATCCCTGTATAATATGGGCTTTTGTGGTAAAGAGTCAAAGATGTGGTAGGTAGCGCAAGGTTGTCTTTGTTTCGTAGATTATGAGTAAGATAAGTACTTTTTTTGTGAATAGATGTAAATTTTTACGCACTAAGGTTGCCAGTTCTAGGATATAAAGAGAGTGTAGTGTTAATATATTATTATATTTGAAGTATGGTTTACAGCTTTTACGGTTTTTGACGTGGAAAATGATTCTTACGCATTTTTTTTTGCATTATAAAAAGGTTATGTACATTGGTACTGTTGCCCCATAACACTATTCCGTAGCGGAGCCAGGACTCTGCGTATGCATAGTACGCCGATAAAGCAGCTTCTTCACTGGTGTTTGTTCGGATAGTGTATAGAAAAAATATGTAAATCTACCTAATTTTGTTTTTGTTTTAGTTGTGTTCTTTCCAATTTAAATTACTATCAATATTTATACCTAATAGACTATGTGATTGTACTTCTTTTACTGGATTTCCGTCTAAATTTATATTATGAAGTGGTAATGGTTGTAGCTGTATAGGATGAAACTGTATTAACTTAGTTTTATTTGTATTTATTTCTAAGTAATTATTTTGAAGCCAGTCACTAACTGTTTTTAATTTTGAATTAATTATGTTTATATAATCTTTTTCTTTTGATTTTAAGTAAAATAGAAGGGATATATCGTCCGCGAACATGACACATTTAATATCTTAAATTACCCTCAAAACTTTGTCAGACGTGGTGGAACGACGTCGTTTACTCTCTGCCTACCCCATAAGGGATAAAGGCGTGATTGTATGTATGTATGTAGACGCCTGTTGGAAAGGAGAAAGCAATCATATATGTAGCTAGCAACATATTGCTGTTTAGTTCATGGCAGGCACTTTGTGTTCGCTTTATGATCCTGCTCTGAGTTTCATAATGAAACTGGCCTCGTTCTTGGAACTAAACATTGTTTTGCATTCATATTCAACTTTATTGTGTTTAAGATTACTTGAATCATAATTTTATAAGTATTTTATTATAACCTGCATTACCTGTATAATAAAATGATTACGACAAATAGCATAGGTAACCTACTTAGGATATTTTGCCAGAGATAAAAAAAATGCCTTTCGCTAATTAAGTGTTTATTAAAGCGCAAGTTCAATTTATGAGTAGTTTTTCAGTTCTTCCGTAAAAACTTACCTACGTAAAACTTGTACGTAGTATTATAGTTATTCTGTGGTAAACAATGATATTTTAAGAGTGGTAAAACATACTTACGAAAATGTAGATATGTTTATGTCACACTATGAAAAATCCAGTGAAAGGAAATTGCGTAATGATTTTGAAACTTTTGTTTGTGAAAGTAAAATGCCATCGCAGAATGATTTTGAAACCAAAACATTTGTGACGTCGTCACCATAAATTGGTCAGATAAAATCGGCCACTTTTAAAAACTACACTACAATTTTATTCAGAACCTAAAATTTTATTTCACTCGTACATTGCTTTGCATGTTCAGAGACTAATTCTTCAGGTTTCAGAACCAGCTAACTAACCAAGCAATGTAAATCAGATTATTCAATGTGTAGCATATTGCAGTTTTATGAAACTATCCTGAGGTGGCGGAACAAAATGGCCGCCAGTCAACACGATACACGCACGATACTGATCGGATGTTGTTTACGTAACTGATGGTAGTTTTCACGTAGTTTTACTTGTGGAAAGGAAAATATGTCACGGTAGTTTTTAGAACCAGTATTTTGAAAAAGAATTCAACCAACCCGACTGTACCGACTGATTTTTTTTTGAACGCATTAATTGTTCGAAACTTGAGCTTTAAAATATGAATATTAAATATTTCTGTAATAACCTTTATTTTGATACATTACTTGATAGGTTCACTCGAAAAAATATTTTTGATTACATACAAAAGCGTCTAAAATACCTACGCCATTTTTAATTTTGGAATATTATACCTATCTAAGAACACTTGGGTACTTGAGATCAATCGAACGAAACCCTAATTGTTGAATCCCATACAGCTGTTTCGTAGATACATACATATAATTACGGCTTTATCCCTAATGGGGTAGGCAGAGCCTAAACGACCCAAACAAAGGTTCCGCCACGTCTGACAAAGCTTCGAGGGTCACTTTAAGTTAGATTTTGTTGTCAGCCCATCGCCTAAATTACAATATACTGAAACTATCGGATCCCTTAGCTGGTTTTTACAGCATGCCGGGGAGGAAATGCAGCTGCACATTCTATGTTTTTCTTTCGCTCCCAGGCCTCAATCAATAGTAGTATAGTATATATTTTTATTTGTATATAATATGGTGTAAACACTACAGCTGTCTGACCTGGAAGCATTCAAACTAATTTAGAAACCAATCAACTTCCAAGCTGGACTGGGAGTGAGAGAAAAACATAGAATGTGCCAGCTGCATTTCCTCCCGGGCATGCTGTTAAAATCAGCTAAGGGATCTGAGGGTCAACAACCTGTCACTATAGCAATATACATTCAAATCTATCTTAAATAGCCCTCAAAACTTTGTCAGTCGTGGTAGAATGACCTTTGTTTAGGTCGTTTATGCTCTGCCTACCCCATTAGAGATAAAGGCGTGATTATATGTATGTATGTATCACTATTCATATTATCAACCAGGATGATGTGCCTTCGATATCCAGCGCAAATGGTCCTGGACTTGTTTTATGAATAGAATACGCCTTCCCTAATGGGGTAGGCAGAGAGTAAACAACCTAAAGAAAAGTCGTTAAGCCAAGTTTTGAGGGTTATTCCAGATTGGTCTGCATATCTCTATAGAGACAGGTTGTCAGCCAATCATCACTTAATTACAATACTGAAACCCTCGAATCCTTTAGTTGATTTTTATATGCCCGGGAGGAGATGCAGCTGGCACATTCTATGTTTTTCTCTCACTCCCAGTCCAGCTTGGAAGTTGAAGGGTTTATTGGTTCCCCTGTTTATTAAAAATCTTCTTTCCTTATTTTTTTCTCTTTTAAATAGTTCTTCAGACATCTGGGTCAGTGGCTTTCAACGTCCAGCGGTCAGTGGTCTTTACTGGAAAGAAACATCGTAGGCGTTACGAAGTTTGTTCGCAAAATGTCAAGGAGATAGTTCATCAACCGTAGGTGTTTTTATGTGCTGATTAACCTAAGTTTGTGATACTTATTGAACTTTCCAGACACTCTATAATGAGGTTCAACAAACTTAAATTGACAATCTAAAACCATGATAGAACAAACAAGATAGATCTTGTAGACATCTAAGGCATGTATTATTAATACGATTTAACAACGATATTGAGTTTGTATTAGGGCAGCAACACACAGGTGTCACTTACTGTGCGTGCGTGCTGAGCGTGTTGAGCGCAACCTTGCGCGCTGTAAATAACGCCAGTGTGTTGCTGAACTAAAGCCCATATTGTAACTTTTAATTACATATACTTATTTTTAGACTTGTGTCAAATAATTTTCTTCCATGCTGGCCTGGGAGCGAGAGAAAAACATAGAATGTGCCAGCTGCATATCCTCCCGAGCATGCTGTAAAAACCAGCTAAGGGATCGGAGGGTTTCAGTATATTGTAATTTAGGCGATGGGCTGACAACCTGTCACTACAGCAATAGACCTACAAATCTATCTTAAATAACTCTCAAAACATTGTCAGACGTGGCGAAACGACCTTTGTTTAGGTTGATTACGCTCTGCCTACCCCATTAGGGATAATAAGGCGTGATTATATGTATGTATGTATGTATGTGTCAAATAAACAGATTAGTCCTGTATTTTTCTCATTGTCCTAAATCTGAGGCGTTGATTCCTAGGTTTACAGGCTACGCATTTACTTATAGCAACTTGAGGGCACCAACACACAGGCGTCACTTACTGCGCACGAGGTTCTGATCAACACACTTTCAATGCTTTTTGCATTGCCTCAGCACACATGCGTCACTTTTCGCTCTACGCACGCGTAGCGACAAACTCTATATCGGCGCATCCCTATGCCAGTCCGCGCGCGTAGAGCGTAAGGTGACGCATGTGTGTCGTAGGTTACGCGAAAAGCATTGATATCGTTTTGAGCGCATCTTTGCGCGCAGTAGGTGACGCATGTGTATTGCTGCCCTTAGCAAAGTAATTTCAGTACAAAAATAACTTGTAAATTTCTTTCCTCTTTATCTAGAGGTTGCTTCATAAATACGAACCTTAGCTATAAATACCGGGTGTAAGGGACAGCGTCCTGCAAACTGATAGGCATTGTCCAGTCAACGAAACTGAACAATAATCACCTGGAAATTCTTTTAGGAAATGAAAATCTAAATTGAATTTCCCATACAAAATTACCACCTCGATCGGACAGTTCGTATGGAAAACATTTTTTTATATTTTATTTCGTGGTAAAAAAATGTCCTGCTGATAGGAGTTCAGTTCCGTTAACTGCGCAACCCCTATCAGTTTGCGGGACGCTGTCCCTTACACCTCGTATTTAATATCTTTTAAAAACTAGGCATATGTATATGTTACGGGCCATTTGATATATCCGGGCACTATTAATAATGGCCAGTCTGTATTAATAATGCCCGACCCTTTCGGGCAATGTGATAAAAACAGCAATAATAATCACTTTGCCCGGCCATTATTAATAATGCCCGCCCTATCTTGGGCAAAGTAATAAATAGGTAAACTGTAGTGTACTTGTTTATTAAATAAAATGAAATTTACATAATTGTCATGAAATGTTAACAAAAAATAATCTATTGAATGTAGTAGTTAAAAAGTAAACAGTTAAAAATGTAATAACATCAGTAGTTACCTACTTTTATTTTGATAAAAAATATTAGACGGAGAAAATCAACTGAAATATTTAGGACAGTGCAAGAAAGTTATTAAATAAATAGTTATTATTTAAAAATGAAATAACTTCAGTCAGTAGTTACCTACTTTTATTATGATAAACATAATTCTTAAGAACAATAGTTTAAAAATTAGTAAACTGAGAAAAATCAACTGAAATATCTAATAATTAAGGACTTTGCAAGAAAGTTATTAATTAAAAAGTTTTTAGTTAAAAATTTAATAACATCAGTAGTCATCTACTTTTATTATGATAAAAATAATACTAAAGAATAATGGTTTAAAAATAAGTAAACTGAGAAAAATCAACTGAAATATCTAATAATTAAGGACTGTGCAAGAAAGTTATTAAGTTAAGAATGATTTGTTCTTGCAAGATGAGCTTTTGTGACATTTTGAATTGCAAAGAATGTTTGATTTTATACGGCCCGGTCCAAGTGATAAATTCAAGCTATTTCAAAGACTGATTTATCACATGGACCGCGGGGCGTCGGGCATTATTAATAATGACCGGTCAAAGTGATAAATTTATCACTTTGCCCGACGCTCTTGGGCCGTATTAATAATGGCCGGTCCTTATTAATAATGCCCGGTTAATCACATTGCCCGTAACATATATACATACAAATAATCACGCCTTTATCCTTATGTATATGTATAGGTTTCAAAATATAATGTAGACAAAGTAAAAATAGGTAACTATTTATTTCAATCTGAATTTCCAATAAATAATAATCAAAAGAACCATTAAGAAGGATACATTTTTATTTATATTTCACACTTACCTTTAAAAAATAATCTTAATATGTTCAGGAGACCTGCTGGTAACACCGTCAATCATTTTTATGAAGCTCTTACACTCTACAAAGCCAAAAATGATGACATTTTATGGGCCATATATTATATACGTAAGTACATCTTAGAGAAATAATGCACAAATACCGCGTGTGCTGTGAATAATTGGTCAACCGATTTTCAGGGATGGCGGCCAATTGTGCAAGATTAGTTTTTAGTGTCCAAGTGTTTGCCCTACACAGGTGCACTATCTATTACTTCAATCTCTTATTCTGATGAGAGAGACTGACTGACACATACATACATATAATCACGCCTTTATCCCTAATGGGGCAGGCAGAGCGTAAACGACCCAAACAAAGGCCGTTCCGCCACGTCTGACAAAGTTTTGAGGGTTATACAAGATGGATTTGTACGTATATTGCTGTAGTGACAGGTTGTCAGCCCATCGCCTAAATTGCAATATACTGAAACCCTCAGATCCCTTAGCTGGTTTTTACAGCATGCTCGGGAGGAAATGCAGCTGGCACATTCTATTCTGACTGACACGACCAGAGATAAATCATGCGCAGGACCGACCGCATGGATCATCTTACTTTTCGGACAATCAAGTGATCAGCCTGCAATGTCCTAACCAAACTAGAAACAACAACACAAAGTCATTGTCCGCTGCCAAGAATTAAAGCCAAGACCTCCGGGTCAAAAGCCCATGGCACAGACTGCTAGACCACGGAGCCAGTGTGTGTGTTGTGTAAAGCATGCACATTAAATAACACAGACATCTCTACACCCGTTAGGGCAGCAACACACCTGCAGCGGAACCTTTGGCGGCCAAACTTTTCGTCCTGTCGTGTACGCGACACACCAATCCTGCCGACCGAACAGTCAATTTTACGCGGATTCTTCTTTGGTGTGCTAAATAACAGACAATAATTGCGTTTTAAATATGTATGGTAATATAGTGAGTAAAAGAAAAAATATATATTATATTTTTGGGTGTGATTAGAGACCAATGGTGTAGCAGATAGGGCCGCTGCCTCCTGAGCGGGAGGTCGTAGTTCGAATCCCACCACGTGCCAATGTGTTTTTGGTTTTCGAATTTCATATGTATTCACTATCTTTCTCTACCTTAACCGCTTGCACTTGCGTATTTCCCGGAATAATTTGGTTGTAACATTTTCTTTCATTAGTATTATATATATTTATATATGTATTATAGTATTTATGTATTTCTATGTAGGTATAAGTAATTTATATGTATGACTATTTATTGTTATTAATTATATAAATACACCTAAGTAGCTTATTTACTTACCTATACAATATATTGCCTAAAATGTATACCAGCCCACTAGTTCAACTTTTTATTTTCCTGTACCCTAAGGTTGCCTGGAAGAAATTGCTGCATAGCAATAAGGCCGCCTATTTGTACTACTATTTGTTTCATTTAATTTAATTTTCACTTGTGTCTTTTCTGTGCAATAAAGTATATTCTTATCTTATCTTATCTTATATGTACGTTTATTCGACACTTTTTCCTAATCTAGGATTGGGTCTGGTTTCCCTTCTGGGTTGCGGAGGTCAGATGGCAGTCGCTCTGTGTAAAAGCCAGTACCCTCTTTCAATCCCCTAGATTAGGTAGGCGACCTGAGATACGGGATAAGGATGGGAAGATGAATTTAAGGTCTGATTCTGCCCATGCAACTGAACAACTTTCCGAAAAGTCGAAATACGAAAAAAAAATTGCCCCCCCTCGGGAATTCTCTCAGCTCGAGAATTTTATTTTTTGTCTAATGTTCCTTGGGGCCTTCTTCTTCTGTCAAGTGGGTATCGAGTCT
The DNA here is from genome assembly GCA_949820665.1 of Scrobipalpa costella. NCBI lineage: Eukaryota > Metazoa > Arthropoda > Insecta > Lepidoptera > Gelechiidae > Scrobipalpa > Scrobipalpa costella. The sequence continues at coordinate 1,270,870 of OX463311.1, forward strand.
ATCGACCCGATGAACCCGGATGTCAGAGTTTTTAAACCGCCCACAACTATCAGGCCTCTGACATGGTTTGAGTAACGACCACTATCAAAGACAGCGACCGGGACCGACGGCTTAACGTGCCCTCCGAAGCACGGAATCATTTTATTTTCGGACTATCAGGTGATTCAGCCTGCAATGTCCTAACCAAACTGGGGAAAAAATCACAAAGTGATAAATTCTCAAATATCAACATTGTGTTTCCCCCCTGGGAATCGAACCCAGGACCTCCGGATCGGGAGTCCATGGCACTTGCCACTAGACCACGGAGGCAGTTCCTTGGCGTAATGGGTACTCATGGAATGATCAGCTCACTGCATAGCGTCGAACCTTTCACAGAAATGTTGTAGGCAACCTTTGATAAACAATAAACAAACTAGATGCACAATCACGAAAAACCCCGACCAAAAAATGTCCGAGCAAAATATTCATTCAAATTTGGACCTTAACGCGTCAAAGAAAGGGTGCAATATCAATAGCACTTGCACATACTATCATTTTAACTGAGCAATTCATCATTGTGGCACGTCAAAAGCCGCGAGCGAGCAACGTGATAGATACTGAATGAAAATTCTCCCCGATTGACGTGATGGGCAAATTTTTGCCACGGACACTTTTGAGTGAGATTGTGCATCTATTTAGTTTATTGTTTATCAAAGTAGGCAACACAAAAAGCATTGACAGCGTGTTGAACGGAACCTTCAGCGTCGAACGTTACGCTGGTGTGTTGCTACTCTAAAATGAGGTGAGCTGAAACGGTAGATAAACCGTTTTCTTCATAACTTCAAAATTTCAGGGGTATTCCAAATAGCTTTTTTTATTCGCCAATGATTGTAGGAATATATTCTGTGTTGACGAAAAATTAGACTAATCATAGCCTTCATTGAAAATTACTTTGAATATCTGTAAAAGCTTTTAAGGTATGCCAAGGAAGATAAACTACCATTTTTTTTATTACTTCCGTACTTACCAGAGTTAAAATAGTTTTTAACCTTTTTTAAGCATCAGTTTTTAAATGACAGTGCCATTGTATGTTATGGGTATAATTATGCTCTTATTAAGCAGGTACAAACATGGCATGTATGTATACAGGGTGTTAATTTAATTGTGTGCCATAGCTAAGGGGGTGATTCAGTTACGTAAAAGGGGCCCATCATTTAAAAAAAAAAGTAATAGTCGGTATTTATTATGATTCCAAGAGCTGCATCTGACCCCTCAGCTATAACCGAGCCCGCGCAAGTCGCTATAACTGGTCGATAGCGACTCTCGCGTCGCGCGGGATTGGTTCTCGCTTTATCGCGCGTCACGCGGGATCGGTTATAGCTGAGCGGCCTGACGCAGCTTTGGGCATCATAATGATATTATACATAATGATACATGTCGTGAAGTACGCGACTTATTTTCCAAAGTGAGTACCCGTTTTTAAAATCATTATCATAATGATATCTTTATAAATGCCTACCGACTCTTGTATTTAAATTTTGAAGTTAGATTTTTTTTTATATTATTAAAACGGGATAAGGCTAGGGAGATGATGATGATGATTATTAAAAGGCTCTTTTTACGTAAATAAAACAAACACCCCCTAAGCTATGGCACGCAATTAAATTAACACCCTGTATATGTCATGTATGAAACACAAAATTACTCTCTGTTTCTGTTGAAAACTGATCAGTAGTAATAGATACGCGTTTCAATGCAATGGTTGTGTGTGTTTTGTGAATTGAAATGAAAAACAGTGAGTGTGGTTATTATTTTTATTTTTCCGTTTGCGAAGGGTTTGTTTTTGACTAGTGTAGGTCAGTGGTGACCGGTATAGCGTTTTAATTTTCCAAGATGGCCGCCATACCAAAAAGGCAAAATATGACATTGGCGTCGATTCTCGTAATATAATCCTAATTTTAGTTCTTAACTAGCGCTGTCACTTTCTTAAGTTTCACATAAGAACAGGATAGCAAGTTAACACATGACTTTGACATTTCTTATTTGACGTAAGACGCTTTAAATAAGAACTGAGCATAGAGCATGCATCCTTATTTTACGTCAAATAAGCAGTCTTATGTCAGATTAGGGTTGTCAAAATCATATGTTTATTTGCTATCCTGTTTAAGAACAATTGTTTAATATAAGTATCAAACTTAAGAAAGTGACAACGCTAGCTAAGAATTAGAATTAGGATTACGTCACGAGAATCGACACCATTGTTCGTAATTAAAAAAATCGTAAAGGAAAAAATAGATCCTTGCAAGAAAATAGCTTTTTAATCTGTCGATTTAGTCACTATACCTGAATGATAGGATAGAGGTCATTCACAAGATACCTTCCATCTTGGATTTATCCCTTAGTGGCCATTATCGAGACCTACTGACAGGAACATGAAATATAATTTTCTACACATACATACATACATATAATCACGCCTTTATCCCTGATGGGGTAGGCAGAGCGTATACGACCTAAACGAAAGGTCATTCCGCCACGTCTGACAAAGTTTTGAGGGTTATTTAAGATAGACTTGTAAGTATATTGTTGTAGTGACAGGTTGTCAGCCCATCGCCTAAATTACAATATACAGAAACCCTCGGATCCCTTAGCTGATTTTTACAGCATGCCCGGGAGGAAATGCTGCTGAAACATTCTAAGTTTTTCTTTCGCTCCCAGTCCAGCGTGGAAGGGATTTTCTACACATGTAATAAAATTGTAACAGGGCGATGTCTTTACATGGGAGATGAATAAAAAACATAAATTTAGGGTCTCTATAGAAGCCAAAATTACAGTTTTTAGATTTTATGTCTGTCTGTCTGTATGTTTGTTCGCGTGACACGTAAAAACTACTGCACCAGATCAAATGCGCTTTTTTTGTTGTATTACTGAAGGTCTAACTTAATGTTTCGTTTTTTTTCGAAAACACTTTATTCCCACGGATAACACATTTAATGCGGGAGAAACTGCAGGCGGAAAGTTAGTACATAATAATATGGTGAAGTTAGATTGATGATATAGCATTTCAATTTTATATTGGTTCCGCGATATTTCGGAAAGTTTACAAGTATAATAAACATGTATTAATACAGTATCAGTACATAGGCTTGTTACGCTAGCAATAAGGCCGCCTAATTTTGTAATTTTGTACTTACTTCCAAGCTGGCCTGGGAGCGAGAGAAAAACATAGAATGTGCCAGCTGCATTTCCTCCCGGGCATGCTGTAAGAACCCGCTAAGGGATCTGAGGGTTTCAGTATATTGCAATTTAGGCGATGGGCTGACAACCTGTCACTACAGCGATATACTTACAAATCCATCTTGAATAACCCTCAAAACTTTGTCAGACGTGGCGGAACGACCTTTGTTTAGGTCGTTTACGCTCTGCCTACCCCATTAGGGATAAAGGCGTGATTATATGTATGTATGTATGTAATTTTGTACTCTATTTTGTAATGTTTGTTTCTGTACAATGTGTTGTTTATGTGCAATAAAGAATATTTGTATTGTATTGTATTCTACTCTGTCTGTCTACTCGTCTATCGAGGTAACCAAAATACATTTTTGATCGCGGTAATAACCACTTTCATGGAACTTTTATTGCATACTACCTACTACATACATATAATCACGCCTTTATCCCTAATGGGGTACTACCTACTACTATATTGAACAGCCGCAATATTATCAAAACTCACCGGGGCCCGCATTTTTGAATCACTCGAACTCCAAAGCACATACGAAAAAGTAACTTCTGAATGCGATTTTCATACAATTTACCATGCGAATTTTAGGCTCGTATTTATGATCAGCTCTTGAAACTGACAGCAAGTTTGAGTTCGTATCAGAAATGTCATTTCAGTACAAACAGACCTGTCAAATCCTTACTTGGTATTGCTCTCAACCTTGAGATTGCTTTATTAATACGACCCTCAGGCTCGTAGCAGATTGGACGGGCCGTATTGTACTGAAAAGTCATTTCTGATACGAACTCAAACTAGCAGTCAGTCTCAAGTGCTGTTTACCAAAAAGAGCCCTAGTCTGTCGTATGTAAATTCGATTCGAGTGATTAAAAAATACGTCGGGTTTTCGGCCGTGTTTGATAATTTTGCGGTTGTTCACTATAGTAGTAGCTAGTATTTAATAAAAGTTCCATGAACGCACCCCTTTCTCACCTTTCTCATTGCCTAGTACTTCCCTTGGAGACGGTCTACGTGTACAAGGTTCTGTTCATCGTCGGAGTGTATGCCATGAGTCTGCCGCAGCAAGACCCTGCCAAATTCACCCTCAGCTCAGTTCTGGACTCCATGATGCCTGTCATTAACCCTATCGTGTCTGGTCCTAATAAGTGTAAGTATTTTCCCTTTCTTCCATGCTGTACTGGGAGCGAGAGAAAAACATAGAATGCCAGCTGGCATACTGCAAAAAACAGCTAAGGGATCCGAGGGTTTCAGTATATTGTAATTTAGGCGATGGCCTGACAACCTGTCACTACAGCAATATACCTAAAATCTATCTTAAATAACCCTCAAAACTTTGTAAGACGTGACGGAACGACCTTTGTTTAGGTCGTTTACGCTCTGCCCTATTAGAGATAAAGGCGTGATTATATGTATGTATCTGTACGTATGTATTTTCTTTATCGCATAAAGGCAGCAGCGTTCCCTGGGAATGGAAAACTTCTACTGCGCTCACCAACCCGCCTGCCAAGCGTGGTGAGTATGGCATATACCCCCAACTTTGGGGAGGCCCATGTCCAGCAGTGGACTGTTGTGGCTGATGTTGATGATTATGATAAAGAAAGCGGCGAGGCGGACGCGCGTCGTTTTTGTATAGAAATTTATGGCCGCTTTAATCAAGCTGCGCTGCGCAGAAGTTTTCTATGGAGTTTAAGGGACAGCCCACAAACTGATATCGTGCAAAACTACGATTTTGTGCCTTTTGCGGTTGAGACTTCAGGGGTTTTGTGTGCGTTGACAAGGAAATTTGTGTTTGAAGTTGGGAATCGCTTGCGGGATCGTAGTGGTGACCCCCGAGCCGGTTCGTACCTGGTCCAACAAATTTCGTTGGCAATTCAACGTGGCAATGCAGCCAGCGTGATGGGCACATTTGGACCTGGTACGGCTCGGGACGGGTTGTTTGATATAGTTTAGTTAAGTTGAGGGTAGTTTAAGAAGCTTGTAAGTAGCTTGTAAGTTGATTTTTATATAATGTGCCAATGTTTAAATATGAATAAAATAAATTATTTATAATTTAATATCTATAGATAAAAAAATAACATACATACAAACTGATAAAGGTTGCTCAGTTAACGATACTGAACAAGTTTTACCAGGAAATTCTTTCAGGAAGTGAAAATTGGCTTTTCCATACAAATTGTCTGATCGAGGTGGACATTTTGTATGGAAAGAATTTCTTAGTGGAAGTTGTTCAGTATCGTTGACTGTGCCGCGTCACCGCGTCACCGCGTCGCCGCTTACTTGTTGCCATGCACTTTATGAAATAAGTATAAATAATTAGTAATTTGGTCCTAAATTTAAACAGCAGCTCGGACACTCCTAACTACCATGTCATTTTGGTCACACATCGACAGACGGCGTGTTGCACTTGGCATGCGTTTGTGTGCGTGTTATAAGGATTGTCAAATTTTGTTATACCGGTCATAATCATCACTTGATTAATATGATTCTTGATTATACCAACGTTTTAAAGTAGTTCACTGTAACTGAATAGTTAAAATAAATTAGGTTGCATATTTTGTATGAATTTACTTCCCGTCTCTCATCACTGTGGAATGTAAAAAAGTTCCTATTGGAGTCATATCTTGTGGTAGAAAGACATCCGTACGCAAAAACCTAACCTAACCTAACCATCTTTGGAACACAATACTTTATTATTTCCGTTACACTGGGAAACTCGTGCGCGCCATACCCGATAAGCGTACGCTCAATGTGGCCCACAATCCGCCGCGGAGTGTGACGTTTGTCGGACAGGAGAAGGGAGGTGAATGTCCATTCTGTATGTAGTATTATTACATACTCTGTGTTTAAACGATAAATAATGTAGAAGACGCAATCCTCAATGTTAAACCCTTGCTTACTTGTACTTGCTCCAAACAAGCTTATAACCCCTAGTCGCATTGCTACTCAAATATGTTGTACTATACAGCTCTCTTTGCTCAGCTATGTAGCTCAGTCCCTCCTGACAACCGGCATATTAAAACGCTTACTTATATCTGTTGGACTCGTATTTGTAAAGCTATCTCAAGATGGCATTTCTGAAATGACATTTCTGATACTGGCTGTCAATCTCAAGTACGGATTATAAATACGGGTTTTAATTAATTCACTATCCCTAAAGCGTACCTATCTCTAGCTTTTCCCTTAAATATAAATTGAGTTAACGCAACCTGCATAAGTTAAACTAATTTATAATGCGAATGCTAATTAATTTTAAACGGCTAAGGAGAGGAACTCCCGCTTTCGGATCTGTTTCCGGAACGCTATAATCTGGGCCTTTTCAAGGCGACAGTGAACAGGCATTATCTAGGCAATCATGGTCCATCATAGTCTGCATCATCACTTCCCATTAGGTGATATGGCGGACAAAAGTGTGTACGGCAAAAGTGTGGAACTCACTACCTGCGTCTGTGTTTCCAAACTCCTTCGACCCTCAACATTTCAAAGTTAGAGTGAACAGGCATCTTCTGGGTGAGCTCGCACCATCGTCGACTCCGTCTTAGTCGTTCCTGACCTAGACTGGAGTCAACAGCAAACCAATTTTTAATAAAAAAAAAACAAGTGATTGCCTATTTACTATAAAAGAAAAAAAAACTAAAGACGTAGTCAACACTAGTGGGCCAGAAAAGCGGAATGGAAGATTGTCTCAAGTGTAAGTAATTTCGGTGCTTCCACTCCCTTCAGACTTTAAAAGAGAAATCTTAAATTCTTTTTTTACCGGCAGAAATAGACGCGGTTGTGGGTGAGTATTGCGCCCCTAAGTACCACTTGCTAACGTTCAAATTCAACATATAACGTACCTAGGGAGAATGGACCAAAATTTGTATTCAAAGCATTACGACAGTAAACACAGGGTCGACGTAAAATAAACCTCGACCTGCCTCGAGAGAGATGTTCCGCTAACTAAAACAAAGTCTAGTATCTAGCTAGTGCTAAAGTACTCGCAGAATAGCATAGCAAAGTGGCTGAATAGTACAAACAGAAGAAGAATGAGAGCCCGATGGTGTAGTGGATAGGGCCGCTTCCTCCTGAGCGGGGAGGTCGTGGTTCGAATCCCACCACGTACCAACGTGATTTTCGGTTTTCGAATTTCATATATACGTTTATTCGGTGATTTTTCCGTGCTTCGAAAGTCATGTTAAGCCGTTGGCCCCGGTTAATATCGTTTAATACCGTAGATATTAGTCGTTAAGCCATATCAGAGGCCAGTGCTAAGCATTGGCGGCTTGAAAACTCTGGACCTAATCTAGGATTGGGTCTGGTTTCCCTTCTGGGTTGCAGAGGTCAGATGGCAGTCGCTCTGTGTAAAAACCAGTACCCTCGTTCAATCCCCTAGATAAGGAAGCCAACCCCGTGAGATACGGGATAAGGCTAGAGAGATGATGGTATATAACAGCAGTATACCTACTTTCGTGCAAGCCTAAGAAAAAAAAAATATTCTGGTGATAATAATTAACATTGTCTAAAAGAGCCTCTACGTGTTGGCTTCGGGCACACCTTCCAAAAGTTCGGGATTCTATTCTATACCGAGTACTCTATACCTTATAGGCCCGAGATATGGCAAGTCAACATTCATTCATTCATTCATATAACCACGCCTTTATCCCTAACGGGGTAGGCAGAGCGTAAACGACCCAAACAAAGGTCGTTCCGCCACGTCTGACAAAGTTTTGAGGGTTATTTAAGATAGATTTGTAAGTATATTGCTGTAGTGACAGGTTGTCAGCCCATCGCCTAAATTACAATATACTGAATCCCTCGGATCCCTTAGCTGGTTTTTACAGCATGCCCGGGAGGAAATGCAGCTGGCACATTCTATGTTTTTCTCTCGCTCCCAGGCCAGCATGGCAGCTTAGGCAAGTCAACATAATGGTAATAAAAAAAAAAATATAGTATTTCGAATTCAGTTTTAGAATAAAGGTAAACAAAGTTTTATGTCTTTTATTCGAAGATCTTGTATCTAAAATATGTTTTAGCTATTATTATATATTTAGTTATTAGTTTCAGTTTTAGATATGACAACATAATATAATACTACTATTTTAGTAAATTAACTCGGTAATTTGCCAACACGTATATTTTTTTTCAAATGTGTTTAAGAAAAAAAAAGACATTAAACTTTCTAAAACTGAGTTGGAAATACTATTTAAATAGGATGTTGGTGTTCCTAAAAATATTTGCAACGATTTCTGTGACAACGAAGATGTCACTTTCGGCATCCTTTTTAACTAAAGCCCACATTGAACTTCCCATTTCATATATTTTAGACTTTTGTAAAATACACAGATTAGTCCTGTAGTTAGTTAGTTAGTAGTTCCTAGGTTTACAGGCTACGCATTGACTTATTGCAACTTCGTCGGTCTCAGTCGCTGTTTTTGATAGTGGTCGTTACTCAAATTATGTCAGAGGCCTAATAGCTGTGCTACTAGGCGGGTTGAAAACTCTTGGCACCAGGGTTTTCGGGTCGTTGTTCGACTTGAGAATCCACTCGCTAAGAAGAAGATTGCTACTTTAGGGCAGCAACACACAGGCGTCACTTACTGCGCACAAGTGTCTGCTCAACACATTTTTTTGCATTGCCTGCAACACACATGTGTCACCTTACGCACTACGCGCAGGTAGACAGGAACTCTACGTCTACGCACCCCCCTGACAAAATGCGCGCGTAGCGCGTAAACTGATGCTTGTGTGTTGTAGGCAATTCAAAAAGCATCGACAGTAAGTGGCGCCTGTGTGTTGCTGCACTTAGGCCCGTATTGATAAACAGCATTGGAGACTGACAGCTAGATTGTGTCAGAAATTTCGTATCAGAAATGTCATTTCTTTACAATGTAACCAGTCAAATCCATACTTAATATTGCTCTCAATCTTGAGATCGCTTTATAAATACGAGCCTTAGTGGCGACGCGCGCAGGATCAACCGCAAACTCAATCGGTAGAGTCAACAAATCGTGCACGTCCGAGTTCATCTCCAGAAAAGATTTTGTTTAACTTTCTATCTTGTAGAAAAACAATTTGCAGTTTATTGGAAAACACGGAAAAAACATTTTGTTTTTGCGGAGAGATCGTTCTAGGCATAAAACTAAACAACTTTTCCTAATCAAACTTTTCTCAATGTGATAGTTGGTAATACTTGTATTTGTTACCTTGGCTTTAAAAAGTCCTTATTTTTAACTGAAAATTAACTTTTGAGGACCTTAGGTAATAGGTACAGATAGATCCAATTTCACAAAAAACTTACAAGCCAACTTTTTTTATGACTCAATCTTTTTTTTTTTTACTTTAAACTATTTTGATACACTTCAAGCGAATTCCACCATGATTCTACTTTGAACTTTTATCCTGCAAAAGAAATCCTGTTTTTAATTTATCCCATCGCATTTGACGGAACCTAGACCTATCATCCTTTCAATACTCTTCTTTACATAAATAAAACTATTTTCTTCTGAGCGAGTAGATTTTCGAGTCGAACAACGATCCGATGAACCCTGTTATCAGAATTTTTAAACCGCCTAGGAGTACAGCTATTAGGCCTCTGACAATGTTTTTGAGTAACAACCACTATCAAAGACAGCGACGGAGCCCGACGGCTTAGAGTGCCCTGTATTCGTAAACAATCGCACATGCGTAACCCAGATATCGCGGAAGATACCACCGGTTAACTATTTGGAAACAGGCAACCATAGAAAATAATCTCTGACGGGAGAGAGCCCGATGGTGTAGTGGATAGGGCCGCTGCCTCCTAAGCGGAGGTGTTGGATCGAATCCTACGAATAAGGAATTTCCTTATTCGTAGGTCGAATCCCACCACGTACCAATTTGTTTTTCGGGATTCGAATCTCAGACGTACGTTTATTCGGTTCTTTTTCCGTGCTTTGGAAGGCATGTTAAGCCGTTGGTCCCGGTTAATATCGTTTAATACCGTTGTTGATATTAGTCGTTAAGCCATGTCAGAGGTCAGTGCTAAGCATTGGCGAATCAAAAACTTTGGCCTTATCTAGCATTGGGTCTGGTTTCCCTTCTGGGTTGCGGAGGTCAGATGGCAGTCGCTCTGTGTAAAAACCAGTACCAATCGTTCAATCACCTAGATTAGGTAGCTGACCCCGCGAGATACGGGATAAGGCAAGGTAGATGATGGGTAACAGGCGACCCTGTGAGATGTTTTCCACTTTTATTATGGAGAGTCAAGTCTATAAAATAAAAGTTCTATGATTTGTGCAGTTTTATAAAATGCAACGTTTCTCCCACTTTGTGCATTTGACTTATTGCTTCTTGTTACGTTATTGAGAAATAAAATACGAACGAAGCTGAAATTCCTCGAATGCAAAATGCTTAGCAAGAAGCTTGGAGTCTTATTTTCATCTTATTTTGCTGTTATTTACCAGCGTTAAACTTTATTTTTCATTTACATACATACATACATATAGTCACGCCTTTATCACTAATAGGGTAGGCAGGGCGTAAACGACCTAAACAAAGGTCGTTCCGCCACGTCTGACAAAGTTTTAAGGGTTTTTTAAGATAGATTAGTATGTATATTGCTGTAGTGATAGGTTGTCAGCCCATCGCCTAAATTGCAATATACTAAAACCCTCGGATCCCTGAGCTGGTTTTTACAGCGTGCACGGGAGGAAATGCAGCTGGCACATTCTATGATTTTCTCTCGCTTTCAAGGCCAGCTTGGAAGACATATTCTTCATTTCTAGTCTTATTAGCGGGTTAGTGAGTTTCACGTTTGTATTTCGTGATTCTAAAATAGGCATTATTCATTATGGATAATAAGATTGATTAACAGTGAAAAACTTTTGCACGATGTCGAATTATTTTAACAAAAAAGCCTTTTACAAACAAATGTTATCTTTTTAATACATTTTTACTACAGATTTCGCAGAATCAGGTTCTTATTCAATTAACTGAGATTTTCAGTCTAAAAATTCAAGTTACAAAAAGAAAATTATGTTGAAGACAAAAAAGAAAATAATATTAAGGTGCAAAAAACCTTTTCATGATTCAGACAATGATTTAAGCTAGTTTATAAAAATTATGAATTGTTTGAATAAAAATTATTTCATATTCGCGGGTGCGTACTAAGTCATATAAAAATTACAATTAACTTCTTTGGGTCTTCGGGACTTCTATCCCCTTACCGCATAACTGAAGTAATACTGTTAAATACTTTTTTTGATATGTTAAAAAGACTTGAACCTCGAATTGACTAATTTATTAGTTATGGAGAAAGTACGCAATAATGTTTCTAAAAGAAAGTTTTTTTTTCACTTTCACGAGCAGATCATTCTACTTTTTTAGGCATAATCAGTTTCAAATTTGATTTCCCAAGGGATTTAAAAAAAGATTATTCGATTTGAACGCCCTTATCGCCTTTTTGCCACTAAATCCTTTGAAGCTTTGCAGTGAAGGGCAAAAATAAAAAACCACAATTTTTTACTGAAATTCGACCCAATCTTTTAGGTGGATCGTGGTTGTGAGGTTTTTTGCAGACGATCAATTTATTTATTATTAAGTGCATTTTCTTATGGAACAAATAACACTGAATTATAACAGATATATCTTAAATATTTATGTTTTAGTGTAACTTTATCACTGTAAGGTTTATCCCAGCCTGTACCACCTGGTTTGAGTTAATAGATAAAATCTCGTGCTTCATACTAACATACATATAACCACGCCTTTATCCCTAATGGGGTAGGCACAGCGTAAACGACCTAAACAAAGGTTCCGCCACGTCTGACAAAGTTTTGAGGGTTATTAAAGATAGATTTGTAGGATTGCTGTAGTGACAGGTTGTCAGCCCATCGACTAAATTACAATGTACTGAAAACCTTGGATCTCTTAGATCTCGTGCTTCGGAGGGCATCAAAAATTAGTTGGCTCTGATAGTGGCCTTCACATTCACAGAATATGCCTGGTTCATCCCTGCATTCAATTCCCAATATCTGTTCTTTCAGGTGAAGCCCTTAAAAGCCTCTTCGGCCTAACTTACGAGCAAATGTCAGAGAAGAATGCCACAAACATCCACGAGGTCTTGAACATAGACCTGATCACCAAGAATGGAAACATTAAGTACAACTTAACCATGACAAAACGGTTCGGAAAATTCCTGGAAGGAGCCAAGAGTATTGTGATACTGATACATGGATTCCTGGAAAGTTCAGAAGGTTTGGCATCTATTTTTGGAATTTGATACTCGTAATTTAAGTCATTCTCGTAGCTTATGTCGACACTTATGCCCCTCGCGTGTCTGTGATCCCCATAGTAATCTCAATTCCCTCTCGTCTGTCTTTTCCCTCCCTCTCCATTTTTGGAAACTCTCTCCCCGGTCTCTTCGTACCTTTCACAGTGTAAACTTGCAAACTTAGGTAGAATTTGAATTGAACCCAGGACCTAAACTATATCATGCTTTAACCACTTACCCAACGTTTGCGTGTTCTATTTCTACCCTTCAAACGTAATAGCTTCATTAAAATGTCAAAGTATGTTCATTCGTGATAATTGCGAATAGATGGCGTGGCATCGATATTTCTGTTTGACGTATCAATAAGCCTATTAATTTTGAAATGTGGATTAAAACTCGGTGGCTCATTGGTTAGAGCATCGGCCCGATACGCCGAAGGTCGTGGGTTCAAACATCATACATACATACATACATAAAATCACGCCTTTATCTCTTACGGAGTAGGCAGAGCGTAAAACGCCTCGTAACAGGCGCTTTCGCCACGTCTGACAAAAATTGAGGGCAAACTTTAGATTTTAATGATTTGTATTGCTAAATTATATAGTATTGATAAATTTGTATTGCTGTAGCGACATGTCAGCCCATCGCCTAAATTACAATACACTGTAACCCTCGAATCCCTTTTGCTGACTTCTACAGCATGGAGGAAGGGCAGCTGGAACATTCTATGTTTTTCTATCAATCCCAGTCCAGCATGGAAGAAGAAGTTCAAACATCACCTGTTTATAACTTTTAGCCTTATTATTTTCATGTTTATATTCAAGGTTTGATGGTGAACGGACTGTCCCCTGGTCTTCTAAAGCAGCAAGGGTTGAAGATCTTGGCGCTGGATGGAAGGAAGCTGATCAATTTGGAGTACTTCAGATCCTCAACTTATGCAAGATTCATGGGTGAACGATTAGGGGAATTCTTAGGAGAAATGGTCCAGAGTAAGTACTTAGTTTAACGTGTGGAGTTCTGACGTGGAGAAAATTCTTTTTTTCAAATTGATTTATTTTGTTCGTTGGGTAAACCAAATTGGGACGGTTTGTAAGTTATTTTCAAATTGCTTGCTATAACATTTAATTTGATCAATTTAATTTAAGTAGGTAGGTACAAATTTAAGTAAGTAGGTAGGTACAAATATTTCTTAAATAACCCTCAAAACTTTGTCAGACGTGGCGTAACGACCTTTGTTTAGGTCGTTTACGCCCTGCTTCCCCATTAGAGATAAAGGCGTGATTATATGTATGAAGTATGTCTCTAGAAAAATAAAGGTAAAAATAATGATTGCGATGTCGCACTTGTAAAACTATGATTATACTCCATTTATCTTCGCAATCATCTGCAGATGCTTGATCTTGAAAATTATACTTGTTTATTTTTCTGAATTCATGTATTTTATTATTTTATTTTATTTTTATTTATTTGGCAAATCATCAGCGACAATAAAATAATAATACAAAAATATACAAATCTGAGAGCTATTTACAGATTTGCACATATAGGAAACGAAATAGATAAAACGAGCAAAACCATAAATACTAACATACCAGGCCACTCAGAAAGTATTGCGATAAATAGTTTTTATATATGGCAGACTGGCCGGTTAGAATCTTTTTTGAAAATATGATTACTTGTAAGTAAAAATATGTGTGTTCCATTTTCAAAATTTCCCTCCACATTTTTTGCGAGCCAATTCAAAGTATTGTGTCTTACTGAAAAATGGATCTGCGCCGGGAACATTTTAGAGCTATGATTTTTTACGATTTCAAGTGTCGCCTGAAACCGGATGAATCGTTCGATAGACTTCAAATGGCATTTATGGAAGAAAGCCCTTCCAAGGCAACCGTGTATCGTTGGTATAACGAATTTAGGCGCGGTCGACCAACCTTGGGGGATGAAGAAAGAAGCGGTCGCCCTTTGACGTCTATTACGGAAGAAAACGTGCTAGTAGTGAAAAATTTAATCCATGATAATAGGCGAATTACATATCAGGAGATTCAGCACATATTAAAGATTGGATCGGGAAGCGTTCACGAGATTCTACATGGGCATCTTCGCGTGAGGAGTAGTATCGCGCTGGGTGCCGCACTACCTCACCGACGCTCAGAAGCAGGCCCGGGTGGAATGGTGCCGTGATATGCTGAACAAATTTGAAGCAGGCTCGTCTCGGCGTGTTTACGACATCGTAACAGGTGATGAGTCCTGGATTTATCAATACGATCCAGAAACCAAGCGCCAGTCGACAGTTTGGGTGTTTCAAAATGAACCAACGCCTACCAAAGTGAAGCGATCTCGAAGCGGGGGGAAGATTTTGATCGCCAGCTTTTTTAATTTAACTGGCCACTTGGCCTCAATTCCCTTACGAGATCAAAGAAGCATTAACGCCGAATGGTATACTACCAAATGTTTACCAGAAGTTTTTTCTGTTGTGAGCAACAAGCGACCAAACACAGGGCTCCGCGGACTACTGCTCCACCACGACAATGCGCCTGCACATACCGCGCTCAAAACGAGGCACTTCCTGGACAGCACACCAGTCAAACTCCTGGGTCACCCTCCTTACAGCCCTGATCTAGCACCGTGTGACTTCTTTTTATTTCCAAAAATAAAAAATCAGCTCAAGGGGATACAATTTTCGTCGCCGGAAGATGCGCTGGCTGCGTTCGAGCAGGCTGTAAACGAGGTGTCTACGGCGGACTGGAAAAAGTGTTTTGAAAACTGGTTCAGACGCATGAATCTTTGTATAGAGGCTGGTGGAGAGTACATTGAAAAGATTTAATAAAAACATATGTACCTGTAGAACAATTTTTTTTAGTGTCGCAAAACTTTCTGAGTGTCCCACGTACATTACATACATACATACATAAAATCACGCCTTTATCCCTTACGGGGTAGGCAGAGCATAAAACGCCTCGTAAAAGGCGCTTTCGCCACGTCTGACAAAAATTGAGGGTAATTTTAGATTATAAAGTGTATTGATGTAGTGACAGATTGTCAGCCCATCGCCTACATTACAGTACACTGTAACCCTCGACTCCCTTTTGCTGACTTGTACAGCATGCCCGGGAAGAAGGGCAGCTGGAACATTCTAGGTTTTTCTATCTCTCCCAGTCCAGCATGGAAGTACTAACATACATTAACATAATATTATTTATCTTATTACATTGAGACAAGGATCACTGAATGTGCAGTACAGCAATGTTTTTTTAAAAGACGAAATCTATTATATAAAACTTAGTACATAATAAAATATTTATAGAATACAAAAAAAAATACTATTCACCAAAAAAACTCTCGCTTAGAAGCTTTCTCGCAATGCTCACGCTAGTGTTAAATATGTCAAGATCGAATTTTAGCGATAAAGTATTGAATTGCTTGCTGGCTCTCAACAAAATTTTTGCCTATAATTAGTACCTGCCGAAGGTACAATAAGTGGAACCTTACGTCTATATCTGCGAGGTGTATGAAAGTTGATTTTAAAAAGAAGTTCGGGACAATCCACAATACTAGTAGCAACTTTTAAAAGATAAATAATGTCGGCAATGTCCCGACGCTTCTCCAAAGGAAGAATATGCATAATTTTACATCGTTCAAGATATAGATCAGGGTAGTAGGGCATTTTAAGGCGGAAAGAAATGAATTTAATAAACTTTTTCTGGATGCGTTCAATTCTCATTTTATAAATATCATATTGCGGACTCCAGATCTGAGACGCGTACTCCAGGGTACTTCGTACGTAAGAGCAATACAGTACTTTGAGCGTTTTAACATTTTTAAAATCCCAGGAACTACGCATCAGAAACCCCAGAACTTTCGAGGCTCTAGCAACTATATTCTCTACGTGACTATCATACAGAAGTTTGGAATCATTGAGTACACCTAAGTCGCGTATAAACCCACTTCTAGGAACTATTGAGCCTCCAATCTGGTAGTTAAATTCAACATTCGTAGTCTTTCTGCTAAAGGTAACAACAGCACACTTAAGGGGATTTAAATCCAAGCAGTTAAGACTGCAGTAAGTTGACAGTCTATTTAGATCTTCCTGCAGTAGAAGAGCGTCGTGAGGAGATGAGATTCTAGAGAAAATTTTCATATCGTCTGCAAAACATAATAATTTCGAGAAACGCAAGCAGTGGTTGATATCATTAATAAAAATGACAAAGAGAAGAGGTCCAAGCAGCGAACCTTGAGGAACACCGCTGGGAACCTTAACCCAGCTCGAAATGTAATTATTAACCACAACTGCTTGCGTCCTATTGTCTACATATGACGTAAACCATCTCAGCAAATCCCCCCTTATACCTAACGATTCTAACTTAAATAATAAGCGCTTATAATGAATCCGATCAAACGCCTTACTGTTGTCTGTATAAACTGCATCAACTTGATACCCTTCATCCATCGAGTAAGTAAGAAAATCATTAAATAAGATCAGGTTCGAGACGGTCGACCTACCCGGGAGAAAACCGTGTTGGAAGTCATTCAGCAACTGCCTGATACCTGCATATACCTGAGTGAATACCTGAGTATTTTGTATTCATTCACTAGCGACCCACCCCGGCTTCGCACGGAAATTATCAGAGTTTCTCTACTATATTATGCATATAAACCTTCCTCTTGAATCACTCTATCCAATAAAAAAATCGCATCAAAATCCGTTGCGTAGTTTTAAAGATTTATGCATACATAGGGATATAAGGACAGAGAAAGCGAGTTTGCTTTATACTATGTAGTGATATACACTTGACTGCACAATAATCCACGGAATATTAATCATTAATTTCACGTAAATGCTGAAACTATTTGAAACTTGAAGGTTTACTTACGCTTATGTAAGTTGTTCAACAAATCGGATTTACTTTTGAGCTCTTTCGTAAATGTTCAGTTCAATTCTTTAATTTCACGATTACAGGTTTCAAAATAAAATTATATCAATACAATAATGTCATCCGTAATGTGATCGTCAAGAGTATAATAAAACATGTCTAATAATAAAAATAAAATCAAAAAAATATTATAATTAATATTCAAAATTTATGTCACGTCACTAGTAGTATGTCAATTGAAAATTACAATTTATATTCTCTGTTACACAGTAAAATGCTTTTTAAATACCCTATATTATAATATCACATGTAAGCATGTGATACTTCCTACTTCTAAAAATATATCCAAATATTTCAAGAACATTCAACTTTGTGGAAGTAACACTTTACACAGTGAACAATTTCAAAGAAATATGCAATTAGTTAAGTGTAGCGTCCGCCTGCACACTAGTTAGTGCAGCAACACACAGGCATCACATACAGCGCGTAAGGTTGCGCTCAACACGCTGTCAATGCTATTTGAATTGCCTACAATACATGTGCGTCACCTTACGCGCTACGCACGCGTACTGGCAGAGAGATGCGCCGACGAAGAGTTCATCGCTACTTTAGCGCGTAAAGTGACGCATGTGTGTTGTAGGCAATGGAAAAAGCATTGACAGCGTGTTGAGCCTGTGGTTGAACGCAACATTACGCGCAGTAAGTGTTGCTGCACTTGTTCTTCTTAGCGAGTGGATTTTCGAGTCGAATGACCCGATGAACCCTGGTGTCAGAGTTTTCAAACCGCCTACTAGCACAGCTAATAGGCCTCTGACGTGGTTAGAGTAACGACCACTATCAAAGACAGCGACCGGGACCGACGGCTTAACGTGCCCTCCGAAGCACGAAATCTGTTTTTCTTTTCGGACAATCAGGTGATTCAGCCTGCAATGTCCTAACCAAACTGGGAAAAACCTCACAAAGTGATAAATTGACAAAAATCAACTTTGTGTTTCCCCTCTGGGAATCGAACCCAGGACCTCCGGATCGTAAGCCCATGGCTCTAACCACTAGACCACGGAGGCAGTTGCTGCACTAAATGGGACGTTCTGAGGAGCTGTTTCAGAACGCCCAGTCCAGTGCTAAATACTATTTTGTTATTTGCCTCCGAATTAATTTGCTAAGGTTTGTGCATCTCAAGGAAAATGGCCGACGTCACCAAAAATCGGCGAGGAGGACTATTTTTACATTAAGTATAAGCACAGAATATATAATAGTATTACATACAGAATTGCCACTCAACAGGAGCCCCATGGTGTAGTGGATAGGGCCGCTGCCTGCTGAGCGGGAGGTCGTGGTTCGAACCCCACCACGTACCAATGTGTTTTTCGATTTTCGAATTTCATATGTACGTTTATTCGGCGCTTTTTCCGTGCTTCGGAAGGCACGTTAAGCCGTTGGTCCCGGTTAATATCGTTTAATACCGTAGATATTAGTCGTTAAGTTATATCAGAGGCCAGTGCTAAGCTTTGGCGGCTTGAAAACTCTGACCTAATCTAGGATTGGGTCTGGTTTCGCTTCTGGGTTGCGGAGGTCAGATGGCAGTCGCTCTGTGTAAAAACCAGTACCCTCGTTCAATCACCTAGATTAGGTAGCCGACCCCGAGAAATACGGGATAAGGCTAGGATGATGATGACAGAATTGCCACTCACCTCCCCTCCCCAGTCCGATATACGTCACACTCCACACCGGATTCCCAGTGTAACGGAAATAATAAAATTTTGTGTTCCAAAGATGGTTAGGTACTGTTCCGTGTACGGATGTAAGATATGACTCGAATAGGAACTTTTTAAGATTCCCAAGTGATGAGAGACGGTAAGTAACTTCATACAAAATATGCAACCTAACCTATTCTAACTCTTTAGTTACAGTGAACTACTTTAAATCGTTGGTTTAATCAAGAACCTGATTAATCAAGTGATGATAATGACCGGTATAACAAAATTGGTCAACCCTTATAACACGCACACAAACGCATGCCAAGTGCAATATGCCGTATGTCGATGTATGACCAAAACGACATTGTAGTTAGGAGTGTCCGAGCTGTGGTATAAGGCAAGTTTGTAAATAAGTACATTAATTTTGGCGACCTAACCTGGATTCATACTTTGTAAGAATGAGCAAAAAAATATTTATATTCTCAACCGAGTTACAGTTCGATTGAAAGAGCAACGTCTCGACTCAATGGTTATTGGAAACAGATTTAAAAGGAACTTTCGGAAAATTGGATTGGATACGCATCAAAATCCGTTGCGTAGTTTTAAAGATTTATGCATACATAGGGATATAGGGACAGAGAAAGCGACTTTGTTTTATACTATGTAGAATTTCCTGGTAGTAGTTCTCCAACCAATTCAATTTTCCGAAAGTTCCTTTTAAATTTGTTTCCAATATCCTTTGAGTCGAGACGTTGCTCTTTCAATCGAACTGTAATTCGGTTGAGAATATAAATCATTTTTTGCTCATTCTTACAGAATATGAATCCACGTGGCGGGACGACCTTTGTTTGGGTCGTTTACGCTCTGCCTACCCCATTAGGCATAGAGGCGTGAATATATGTATGTATGTATGTATGAATTCCAGGTTAGGTCACCAAAATTAATGTAGTTATTTACAAACTTTCCTTATACCACAGCTCGGACACTCCTAACTACAATGTCGTTTTGGTTTCTTTTAATGGATAGAACGATTCAGCGGGTCGCTAGTGTTTAATATATCTAATACAGTATCTTTTTATTTCATGCTGAAAAACATAGAATGTGCCAGGTGCATTTCCTCCTGGGCATGCTGTAAAAACCATCTAAGGGATCCGAGGGTTTCTGTATACTGCAATTTAGGCGATGGGTCAACAAACTGTCACTACAGCAAAGCCATAAATCTTTCTTAAATAACCCTAAAAATTTGTCAGACGTGGCGGAATGTCCTTTGTTTGGGTCGTTTGCGCTCTGCCTACCCCTTTGTGGATGGAGGCGTGATTATATGTATGTTTTTAAGTTTCATTTTTAATGAATATGGAGATCATGGTGTAGTAATAACATTTCTCTAGGTTTATTCCTATGATAGTTGTCGGTGACCTTGTTAATTTCTATAGAACTTTAAAATGCGTAAGTAAAATTGCGAATAACGGCCACTAACCGCAATTTTTCTTCCTGTTTCTACAAGGAACTATGAATCGCTAATTTATAAGTTTTATAAGTTTCTGAACGATATATAAGTATTAGATATGTATGTATTGTTTGATTTAATCTTATTGATTTATTATTTTTTACGTTGAATAGTTCTCTTCATGTATTTTAGAGTAATTTTTAGTTTACATTGCATTGTATTTGTCTTGCCATTAAAATGTTTCTCATTCTCTCAACTTCAAGTGGGTTAGCTGGAAGAGATCTCTTCATAGAGATAAGTTCGCCCTTGCATACCTTTCTGTAAACTTCATTTCTTGTATTTTAATGCAATAAAGAATATATATAATTATCTTAATTACTATTACTTGAGTCTATTGACCGGTTTTTCGATTCACTACGTTTTTAGTGAATTATGTTTTTTTTTACTAATGGGGACTTGGCTAGTATCGTTACTTTAAACTAGTTTTGTTTTCAAAAATATTATTATTATGTGAAGTTGAATTTATGTCATCGTATTTTTTATATAAAAACATTTTAGTATGATATCAAATAACTTTTACTATGCTAAAAGCATTATTTTACATTTAAGCTCTCAATGTACTCGTATTAAATACTGTCTTGAAAACAAAAGAAATGAGTTTAATCCTATAAATCAAACCTTTAAATTTTGGAATTTTGAGTAGAATTTAAGATATTAACACTCGACATTCGTCTAGAGCAGAGGTGACCGAAAAATATTATCAGACTAAAGGTCAGACCGCACTAGGACGTACCTGCGCGGCACTGCGCATAATATAATATGATTATTTTTATTATTATGTATGAGATGTACCGCACTGAAGCGGTAGTATGTAGTACTATTAAATATTCTGTGGCGGTAGTGTAGCCTGCTGTAATGTTATCCCGTCAGCGGTCGAATTTTTGTTGTGTTATTTCTAATATTTTCAGAAATGTTAGTACATTTAGTCAGTTTTTGTGGCGCCGTGTCGCGCCGCTGCAGCGTTGCAGCTGTTGTGTCGCGACAACTACGTCCTAGTGCGGTCTGACCTGAAGAGAGCTCACCCAGAACCAAATTGAACGCACTGGAATTCCCTCAGACACAATTTGCTTGGCTTCAGACTCTGGTGGAACCGTATTTTTTTTGTTTTCATTTATTATGCTTGACGTAGCGCACGTCCATAGATTTTGTCTGTTTTTCCACATGATGGTACGTCTACAGCACGGCAACGATATCAATATCGACAAGATACCGTGGCTGTGTTTTTCCAAAGGACAGTGTTTCCGTCGGCGGTCCTTACCGATGGCGATGACCAAATTACTCGTGCAATTAATGCTGCCAATGCAAGTCGAGCCACACTCAGTACAAGCTCTTCCAGCAACCGCGCACCCCGCCGACGGGGCTGCGGAGGTCCCTCCTTTGCTTCCCACTTTGGGATTTACCGGCACGTACCGGATAGATTCTCTCCGATAAGGAGTTCCCAAGACAACGCCATAAGCCGAGGTTCGAGCCCTAGTGGGCGCCCTTAGGCAGTTGCCATTTACTTATAAGGGTTTAGATTGCGTGTTACAACTCCCCGCCTTTAGTCCGGTGACTCATTATATACACTTTGTAGTATGGTGCAAAGATGTCCATTAAAAAAAATGTATCGTCCGTCTAGTTCCACTCTAAGCGCGCAGACACACACACACGCATGCTTCATACGTATACAAAACACGACAGGCTGGCGACGATACTGGTGGGAATCAATGCCGTGCCGTTGCCGTGACGTCACTGCGGTGACAATTGGAAAAGCATGCCATATTATAATATCATTTATTTTCATACATTACCCCTTCCGCGATACCGTCGATGATACCGTGCCGTTTTCGTTGCCGTAGACGAGTGGAAAATTGCCGAAACCGGTCTTCAATTCCTCATCAATCATCATCAATTCCTAACCCGGAGGTCAGAAACTGTCTCTACATTAGCTCTACATAATGTCGTAGGATGATTTGATAATTCGAATCTTCGCAAAAATCCTAGGGATTTTGCGAAAACACAGATAATTAGATAATAGTAAAAGCATTTAAAAATCTTACTGGAAAAGGTCAGAATTTTTTCGAAAAAACTCACTGTTTTAGTAACATTTGATATCGTTATCTGAAACAAGAACGTTGATTGGTTGGTTAGCGTGCCCAAAACAAGATCTTCTCTAATTGGTTGATTATTTTAATTTTAATCATAATCGCATGTTACTTAACCAATCAGAATAAGATTACATCACTAAGTAAAAATCTAGGCAACCAGAGTTAAGGATATCGATTTTACTAGAACGTATTTTCGCAAAAATTCGAACTTTTTCCAGTAAGATTTGACAATGTTTTCACCAATGTCTAAATATTCGTGTTTTCGCAGAATCCCGAGGATTTTCGCAAAGATTTGAATTATCAAATCATTCTACGACACATACATACTCAAACTAAAACTATGGCGCCAGAAAAAGATACTAAGAATTTAAGCTGGATTTATTTTATGTGCTAGATATTTCACAGCCACAAAGGAGGTAACGTTTTTGTAAGAACATTGTGGTTATCTTCGTAAGGTAAATAAAAAGCTTATTTATGGCGTTCAAGATATTTTGCATAAGTATCTTTCTTCATTGTCGAGGTTGGGAATAAATTATGAAACTTTATGGCTGCACTCACTGCGGAAGCGGGGGCGTGGGCGGGTTTGGCATTCTGTGAAGTGAAGATATGTATTTTATACTACACATTTTCGCAGCGGGTAGAAAGTAAGCACTTTCTTCCCTCCTTTTTTTAATTTAATAATTCAAGACTACAAACAGGCGGATGCCAAAAGACAAAAAAAATGTATCTCGAAGCACACGAAATGATACTGGCAAATTACATTTTTTTTAGCAGTATGTGCTTTGTTTCATTTGCCTCTTTTATATTTTCAAGTAAAAAATAAGGAAAAATCAAGATGTACTTGCCAATTCTATTTCGTTCTTTGATTTATTTGATTAAAGTTAAGTGTTTAGTGGTTTTGATGTAATGTGAAAATGTATATATAAAATGTATATAATATGTGTTTAGTTTGTGTTCTGTTTGGATGGATGGTGACACTTCAACTGAACTTAAGATATCTTTTTATGTATGTATTACAAGATTTTTTATTTATATTTACTTCGTAGATGTACATACATACATACATATAATCACGCCTTTATCCCTAATGGGGTAGGCAGAGCGTAAACGACCCAAACAAAGGTTGTTCCGCCACGTCTGACAAAATTTTGAGGGTTATTTAAGATTGATTTGTAAGTATATTTCTGTAGTGACAGGTTGTCAGCCCATCGCCTAAATTACAATATACTGAAACCCTCGGATCCCTTAGCTGGTTTTTACAGCATACCCGGGAGGAAATGCAGCTGGCACATTCTATGTTTTTCTCTCGCTCCCAGGCCAGCATTCGTAGATGTAATTTGAGTATAAAGCACTATGTATCACTCGGAAGAAAATGCTATTTCCGACTCGTGTGTATTGAGGCCCGAAGCACAGCTGAACAGCTCAAACTACTCTCTCGTAGGAATCGATGCCTTTCTTCCCGAGGGAAGAAAGGTTCATCGAGATGAACAATGAACTATTATTAATTAGAATGTGATGTTCTTAAAAACAACTGGGATGAGGAAGTAAAACCTCAAATTAAAAGGTTTTAACTTAATTTGATGTAAATTTTAGTCGGTTTTTGAATCGACAGTATGCTTGTGTTAGGAAATTCTACTTAGATAAAATATTATACTAATACATTTAAATATTATTTAAAGAGAGAGATATTTTTAAAATGTTAATAATTTTTGTATATACGGGGCTCGATTTTTAATTTGCCGGCTAAAACTAAAATTAAAATATATTTGTCACTTTCAGACTAAAAACATTGGAAAAGGAGAGGAAATCTATTCTCTCACGTTTTTGATTTATAGTCGGTGGTTTTATGCGTTATCTGTCATTTTTATCTGCCGTCATATGATATGGGGGATAAAATTGACAGAAATCCTGGGAAAACGTGCAAAAGCTCGTCAAAATCTAGCGGACAAAGTGTAAAACTGTAGTGTATAAATCGCCTGTCCTTTTTAAATTTTATTATTTTGAAAGTTACAAATATATTTAAATTTCTGTTTTACCCAGTGGTATCTAAAAGCGAGCCCAATATTATGATATGTTACAAAAAATATATTGCAACGAAAAACTAAGAAAATCCCAATAGCATTAAAACTCGTCTCACGCCAGAAATCAGACATTAATTAGCGCGGAGATATTGTGTGTGTGTGTGTTCCCGTGTGTGTGTGTGTGTGTATGTGTTTGTGTATGCATTTGTCTGTGAATGTGTCTGTGTATGATAGACCTACAAGAAGGAAGTAAAGCCTTATAAAAAATCTTATTTTGTATGATGGTCTCTATAACTTTAACTAAACGCTTTTAACTAAGGAAGCATATGACAAAATAGCAGGGAAACAAAAAATAAATTTGGGCACCGTTCTGGATTGCTTACGAACGAATAAAAGTTTTATTATATTTCTCTTCGTACGTCCACCCGTCCGAAACAGTCTGCAGTTTCATCGCTTTAAGGTTTTATTATAGCCTTGAAGCAATGGAAATGTGAAATTGGTCCGCAAATTCGCATAGTATGCATTAATATGATTGAAAACGTTGTTTTATGAATCCTTAGCGAGTCTCATATTAAAAAAAAAATTGTTACATTGTATTGAATTTGAAGTAGTAAGAAAAATATACACTAGTACAAGAATCATCATCTTCTCCCTAGCCTTATCCCGTATCTGACGGGGTCGGATATCTAATCTAAGGGATTGAACGAGGGTACTGGTATTTACACAGAGCGACTGCCATCTGACCTCCGCAACCCAGAATGGAAACCAGACCCAATCCTAGATTACACTAGTACAAGAATATATCGGGTATAAGGGACAACTTATTTCATAAACTAGATTTTCGATTCAAAGACATGAAACTTTGTTTAACACCTAGGTCCTAGGTATTCGCGGTACCCAACTAAAACTGTTCGAAAACTACCTCACAAATCGTAGGCAGCGAGTTAAGATCGATAATATTTTGAGTGATTACCTACCCGTTGTGTTTGGTGTGCGACAAGGGAGCATCCTGGGCCCAACTCTTTTTTCGGTATTAATTAATGACCTTTGCGAATTAAATTAGTATTATCTTTTGCCGACGACACAACCCTGTCCTTTCAATGCGATTCTTGGGAGCGAGTATTTGGATGGGCGCAAAGTAGTCTAAAATTGGCCCTTTGATGGCTCAGTTGCAACTCACTGACTATCAACGTAGACAAAACCAAATTTATGATGTTTGGGACTCATGAAGGTTTTCTACCTACGCCTGTGCCAACTTTGACTGCGTGTTATTGCTCTTCTCTTTCTCAAATGAGTTTCTCTTCCTGCACTTGTTCAATTTTGCAAAATGCTGATAGCATCAGGTATCTTGGTGTACAACTTGATTGCTGCCTTAACTTTAAAAGTCACATAAACTTGGTTTCAATGCGAGTAAGAAAATTGATTTATATTTTTAAATGTATAAGACATATAGCCGTGGGCAAAAGAGCCGCAAGGCTTAAGTGGAACTGGGCTGGCCATGTGTGCAGAATGCATCCCAAAAGATGGGCTTAACTAGCCACAAAATTTGTCCCACAAGAACTTCGGCGCAGAGAGAGACCGAGGATGCGATGGCGGGATGGCTTGGTCGACTTTGAACCCAACTGGTCGGAAACAGCCATGGATCGTGTTGCCTGGAAAGAGAGAAGGGAGGCATTTGCCAAGCAGTGGTACACTTTAGGCTAATATAATAATAATAATAATCACACTTGGCTAAGGCTCGTGTGGTAGGTAAACTGAAAGAGAAGGAAAAGAGAGGAAATCTAGCAAAAAATAGTATAATAATAGACATATAGCGGACTTTGATATCATCAAAATGCTCTATTTTGCTGTTTGCCAAAGCCTGCTTACCTACTGTATAATATGCTGGGGTGAAGCCGCAAAACAATCGTAAAGAATCTAGAGGTAGCCCAAAGAACAGTGTTAAAAGTCGCAAGATTCCGCCCATATCGCTATCCTACAAATGGCCTTTTTAATGAATGGCAAGTTTTGACCACTCGCAAATTATTTGTTCTCCATACAATTTTGTACAAATACGCAATGATTTTCTATGACCCCTCTTTGGTGCTAAATCAGAGGCGCCAAGACTTAGTTTGTCCAAGATCTTCTTGTCGAACCCAATTTGCCCAGTGCTTCTTTGCATTTCTAGGACATTTTCGGTACAGAAAACGTAATGAGTTATAAAATATTTATCCAACAACAAAAAATAAATGTAAGCTCTTTGTTGTTTCCTAGTTCTTACGCTTTTTCCTTTTCAGTATATTTTTAAATCCACGTATATAAAGCACTATCTCACACACACTAACACACACATACACATACACACACGAGCGCGCAAAACATTGTTAGTATAAATTGTTTTTTTACCTGTTACTACCTACTAAGTTATTTAAACTTTGTTAATTACCTGTTACGTTATTTTATCTGCACCTATAATCATTTCATTTACAAAATAATTCTGGAGGTGGAGGCCTGGTCTCCTATGATACAGGGTATCCCTAGTTTAGGTGCCAGCCTCTCCAAACGCATTTTGTGACCACAAAGGTTATATGTACCAATTTTATTTAATGTAATATGCTGTTTGTTGAGGAAAATAAAGTTATTCTTATTCTTTACTTTTATTCTAAAACTGATTTGGAAATACTACCGCGTCTAAGAGACAGCGTCCCGCAAACTGATAGGGATTTCTCAGTCAACGACACTGAACAACTATCAGCAGGATTTTTTTGGAAGCACCAGAAAATTCTTTCAGGAAGTGATAATAAAATTTATTTTTGCATAAAAAATGTTTACCTCGATCAGACAATTTGTATGGAAAAGCCAAATTTATTTATCTGTTCCTGAAAGAATTTCTTGGTGGAAGTTGTTCAGTATCAATGACTAAGCAACCCCTTTCAGTTTGCGGGACGGCGTCCGTTACACCTGGTATAGTCTTAATTGACGACCACTTTCTTCAAGCTGCTGTTCTGTCAATAGTACTAAAGCCCTTTCATATTCCGTTACAGATGGTCAAGACCCGTCCCATCTGATCCTTATAGGGCACAGCCTGGGCGCGCACATAGCAGGCATCGCTGGCAAACGGCTGACCCAGCTGACCAGCCAGAAACCAGGCAGGATTATAGGCCTGGACCCTGCCAGTCCTTGCTTCGGCAGCATCGGCCCGGCTGGCCGGTTGATGCCTACTGACGCAGCTTATGTCATGGTTGTACATACCAATACTGGGACACTGGGGCTTACTGAGCCTGTAGGTAAACGAGTTTCTTTTAAATATCTAGAAGGGTTTTCAATTATCAATCAGTCATCAATCGATCAACCAACAATCATTCATCAGTCAATCATCAATAAGTCATCAATCAGTCATCAATTAGTCATCAAGAAGTCTTCAATCAGTCATCAATCAGTTATCAATCAGTCATCAACCAGTCATCAATCAGTCATCAGTCAGTCATCAATCAGTCATCAATCAATCATCAACCAATCATCAGTCAATCAATAATACATCATCAATCGATCATCCATCAATCAATCAGCAATTTACTATCAATTTCTTAATTTTACAGAATTATTTTATTTATTTGTGTAAATTGTTCAGTTTCACCTTTATTTTTCGAAACACCGTCCATTTTGAACCGTTTCTATTATGTAGTAAAAGTTCTCGCGTGAGCTTAGGCACTCAAAGAGAAGCCAAGATGAACAGTGTGCAATTAACTTTGATGAGATAGCACACAGGCAATTACTCTCTATTCTGTGACGTACAAATATTCTAAAATATCAGAAAAATAAATCAAAAATTCAACCGCTAGCAGAATCTGAAACCCGCGTCTTTTGAAAACCGGCCCAACGCTCAAAACTAACGTTCGGAACAAGAAGTTGAATTTGTGAATTGTTATTTCTTATATTTTCAGAAACAAAATAGATAGATAGATAGATAAACATTTATTGCATAAAAACAACACACATAAACACACACAAAATAGAACTGTGAGTAAGTGCAAAAAACTATAAGACAAGAACAAATATTCACTGAGAACTTTTTACAGGTCATACAGATTTCTATCCCAACGGTGGAGAGTCGCAGCCAGGTTGCTATCTAGCTACTTGCTCCCACAGTCGAGCCTGGGAGCTTCTTGCTGAATCCATTATCACCCCAGATCATTTTCCTGGTACGTAAGAACCATGCTGGACTGGGAACGAGAGCAAAACATAGAATATGCCAGCTGCATTTCCTCCCGGGCATGCTGTAAAACCAGTTAAGGGATCCGAGGATTTTAGTATAATGTAGTTTAGGCAATGGGCTCATCATAATTATCGTATGGCGTATCCGAAAATGCGACTTTATAATTTGATGTCGGAGCTAGCAATCCATTGCTTTGCCTCCGGTGTTAGCTGGTGTAGCCCCTCGAATCCGCTGCTGAACTTTCGTGTAGGGCAGTCCTCCACGATGTGCTGGATGGTCTGCACTGAATCTCCACAATCGCAGTAAGGTGACTCTACGATGCCCCACTGATGTGTTGGGAAGTGACATCCAGGTGTTGGCGGAAGGTAAGAGAGCGGTCGAGAGTGACCCTTATACAGTGACCCTGATACTTGGGACAAAAGTTGTGATTGATCTCCTTTCCACAAAATGTAACTTTGAGTTTCCTTTGAGCCAAACTGTTTGAGTGGTGGAACGCGCTTACCTCAGTCTTGGACGGATTAGGGTAAAGCCTCCATTGGGTATTGTACGCGTTCAGCTCTCGGAGATCCTGTGTAAGCATGGCTTCTCCCTTCTTAAATGACTTCCCTTGGTTTGCTAGTGCCAGGTCATCGGCATATATAAACTTTTCCGATTGAGTGTACGGCATATCACTAGTGTAAACGTTAAACAGGAGAGGAGTGAAGACTGAGCCCTATGGCAGGCCGATTTTGAGCAGGTGAAATCTACTCTTCCTATCGCCCAAAACCACCTTGAACCTTAAACCACCTTTTGCTCCGCAGGCCGCGCATAGTCTTTAACAGTGAGATGGTTCTTTTGCAAGGAACGATAGCGCTTAGTTTGTGAAGAAGTCCCTGAATCTAAACCGTATCGTAAGCGGCTTTGCGGTCTACGAAAGCCACGTGTGACTTTTCGCCTCGCTGGAATCCAGCTTTGATGTAGGACGTGAGAGCCAGGACCTGGTCAGCGCAACTTCGGTTTGGTCTAAATACCGCTTGCTCCGCGGGGATCAGGCGATCCAGGGACGGTGAGAGTCGGTGGTATACAATCAGTTCCAGAAGTTTATAGATGACACTCAATAAATAAATTGGTCTATAGTTTGCAGCATCATCAGCTGATTTCCCCGGTTTAAGGATGGGTATCACCTTGGATCTAGAAAAATGTTAGGAAGCTTATTTGATTCCAGGATGACATTAAAGAATTCAATCAGCCACTTTCTGCCCAGTTTTCCGAGATGCTTTAAAAATTTGAGGTAAACGTCATCAATACCAGCTGCTTTGCTCCATTTTACACTATGGAGTGATGTTTCCAGCTCTTCAAGAGTGATTAGAGAACTTAAATTTTGATCTGGTTCAAGGTGTTTCAGGTTCTTGACATGTTGAGCTCTGATGTTTTTAGCAAAGGACTTATCGAAATTAGCCGACTTTGTTAGGTTTTTTAGGTGCTTTGCAATGTCTTCTGGGTGCAGGAGCTCCACCCAGTTTCGCAGAAAAGCCCAGCTTTTCTTGCTTGAATGTGTGAACTCCATGCCTTCTACGCTATCCATCCATTTCTTTCGGCGGGACTCGTCTAGGGCATCCATAAGGTTATTAGCTATTTCTGGGTCCTTAGTTGGCAGGTCATTCGACTCGAGAATCCACTCGCTAAGTAGAAGTTCACAGATAATCCTGGTATTGGTATATCAGCTTCCTCTATCCATCCTGGTACATAATAAGAAGCAATGGGCTTACAACCTGTCACTACAGCAATATATCTAGAAACCTATCTTAAATACCTCTCAAGACTACTCTGCCTACCTCATTAGGGATAAAGGCGTGATTATAGTATGTACGTAATCTAACTGCCTCCGTGGTCACTAGACTACTAAGTCAAAACCATGGGCTTACGATCCGGAGGTCCTAGGTTCGATTCCCAGGGGGCGGAACACAAAGTTGATACTTGTCAATTTATCACTTTGTGAGGCTTTCCCCAGTTTGGTTAGTACATTTCAGACTGAATCGCCTAATTATCTGAAAAGAAAAAGGCTTCCGTGCTTCGGAGGGCACGTTAAGCCGTTGGTCCCAGTCGCTGTTTTTGATAGTGGTCGTTACTCAAACCATGTCAGAGGCCTAATAGCTGTGCTTACAATATATCCATCTCCAGATTATCACCTAGATCGTTAGATTTCAATTAAAGTTATTTAATGGAAATCTTAGGATCTAACGTAGCAGCAAAATCGCATACAAACGTCGCTTTTATTCCTAAACGGTAAAATCAAACTAAACCAAACTCTGTGTACACGTAATCAAATGCAACAAAGCAATGTTTCTAGTTTAATTTGGTTAGAAAATATAACCAAATGCAAAATTAGAAATCAAATTTAATTTTAGGCTATTTTCACACAAAATCGTATTTACGTACCTATTTATTTTGTTAATGCTTAATATTTTTAAACCAATCCTAATTAGAAACATAGATATGATGCATTCGTTTATATACGGAGTCTGGTTAAGATTGGTTTTACTGTTTTAGGTTAAAAAGCGAAACTACGTTTGTATGGGATTTCGCTACAGAACCTTAAGCGTGAAAGAGCAGCAGACAAACAGATAATAAATTAATCAACCATCCGGGCAAAGTGCATACCATAAGGCTACTAGTTTTTAAATTATCGTTTGCCTCCTTAGTTCAGTACTTCGTTTAAATTTCATGGACTCTCAATAAGGAGGCAATGAGCACAGCTCGGACATTCCTAACTGCAATGTTATTTTGGTCACACATCGAAAGACGGCATGTTCCACTTGGCCTGCGTTTGTGTGCGTGTTATAAGGGTTGTCAGATTTTGTTATAACGGTCATAATCATCACTTGATTAATCTGGTTCTTGATTAAACCAACGTTTTAAATTAGTTCACTGTAACTGAATAGTTAGAATAGGTAAGGTTGCATATTTTGTATGAAGTAACTTACCGTCTCTCATCACTTGGGAATCTAAAAAAGTTCCTATTGGAGAAAGATCTTGTGTTAGAAAGACATCCATACACGGAATAGTACCTAACCATCTTTAGAACACAAAACTTAATAATTTCTGTTACACTGGGAAACAAGCGCGCGCCGTGCCCGCGAAGCGTACGCACAATCTGACCCACAATCCGGCGCGGAGTGTGACGTATATCGGACTGGGGAGGGGAGCTGAGTGGCCATTCTGTATGTAGTACTATTATATATTCTGTGCCGTGAGTTCGATTTCCAACAGGATCTTTCTAACCAAACCTTGGTTGTCTAACATTCTTTAACAGACGATGTTCTAACCTCGCGTTTTTGTTTCTCCTGCAGCTAGAAAATGTGACAGCTGGCCGGCGTTCAAAGATGGTCTCTGCTCAAAGAATGAAGTGACTTACCTGGGAATGAACTCCAAACCCCCGTCTCCGGGAAACTATTACTTCACCACTGCCAAAACCGCGCCCTTCGGGCTAGGCGCTTCAGGAAGTGGATAAAATAAAGTGTTAAAGTAAATTGATCATTGTTTTCATAAAAATCTTCTTTCTAATGTCTATGGTGAAAGTAGGTTTTCCTGTAAAACTTAAAAGTCATTTGGCATATGGGGGTAGTTTAGGAAAAAAACATTTTACCATTTCATGTCAGGAAGAGCCCGAACTTGGTGTGTTCGACAATAAATGTTGTTTTTTCATCTATAAGAAACAGCTAGCTGTAATGTAATGCCGTATATTTTGAGAATCAGCTCGAAACGCCTTCATATACAAAGGTATTAGATACCACCTACGAATAAGGAATAAGTCTCCTTATTCGTAGGATATCGCACTAAGCTACACACCCACATACTACAGAACAAAAAAAAAATATACCGTCTTTAAAAGCTCAAAAAAGCAATTACACTGTTTTAGCTGAAATTTGCGCTAATATGGGCTTTACATCAGGTTTTGACGAAGTAAGAACCCCGAAAGTCTACGTGTGATTATATATATCAATAGAGATTCTGTTATGATTTCCCAAGGCTCAAAGCCTCGACCGACATCCACCATGACCTTTCTGTATTTAACGCATAAGGAAACAAAGAGAGATAATGAGTTTCGCTCTTTGATCTTTGAATACAACTTTGAAGACGTAAATACAATAAATGCAGGAAACATTAGTACTACAGAGTAAAAAAAAATATATCTACTACAGAGAATTCCATGCTGGCCTGGGAACGAGAGAAAAACATAGAATGTGCCAGCTGCATTTCCTCCCGGGCATGCTGTAAAAACCAGCTAAGGGATCGGAGGGTTTCAGTATATTGTAATTTAGGCGATGGGCTGACAACCTGTCACTACAGCAATATACCTACAAATCTATCTTCAATAACCCTCAAAACTTTGTCAGACGTGGCGGGACGACCTTTATTTAGGTCGTTTACGCTCTGCCTACCCCATTAGGGATCAAGGCGTGATTATATGTATGTATGTACTACAGAGAATTAAATTAATTAAACAGAAAGCTCAGTTGTATCTAGAAAAAAATGCACATGGTAACGTAAAAACATTATTTTATTAAATATAAAAGGTTTCATCAGAATTAAAAAGAGTACATTTTATGCAGTAGTAAATATAATAACAAAAGAGACTTTTTATAGCGGAATTATATCTTCCTTCCATGCTGATCTAGGAGTGGTGTTCCATGCTGGACTGGGAGTGATAGAAAAACATAGAATGTTCCAGCTGTATTTCCTCCGAGGCATGGTGTAAAAACCAGCTTAGTGATTTAGGAAATTTAGGCGATGGGCTGACAAACTGGCGTTGATTCTCGCGACGTAATCCTAATTCAAATTCTTAACTAGCGCTGTCCCTTTTTTAAGTTTGACATAAGAACAGGATAGCAAGTAAACACATGACTTTGACATTTCTTATTTGCCGTAAGACGCTTTAAATAAGAACTGAGCATAGAGCATGCTTCCTTATTTTACGTCAAATAAGCAGTCTTATGTCAAATTAGGAATGTCAAAGTCATGTGTTTATTTGCTATGCTGTTCTTCTGTCAAACTTAAGAAAGTGACAGCGCTAGCTAAGAATTAGAATTAGGATTATGTCGCGAGAATCGACGCCACTGTCACTAGCAATATAGGTACATAATCATCTGTAATAAAATAAGCCTCAAAACTTGTCAGACAAGGCGGAACGAACTCTGTTTAGGTCGTTTTTGCCCTGCTACCCCATTAAGAAAAAGGCGTGACTTTATGTATGAATTTATTGTAACAGGTGTAAGGGACAGCGTCCCGCAAACAGATAGGGGTTGCTCGGTCAATGACAGTTTCTTTTTTACTTTTAGAAAAAAAAAATTGTTCTTCCAAGCTGGACTGAGCGCGAGAGAAAACATAGAATGTGCCAGCAGCATTCTCTCCCGGGCATGGTGTAAAACAAGATAAGGGATCCGAGATTTCCAGTATATTACAATTTAGATGGCCTGATTGTGACTGACAATTTTGAAGCTTTGTACACCCCGCAAGAGATATAGGTGTGACTTGTTACCATCAATAAATTTGTAATCAAAGTATCTCTACTATTTGAAGCGATGAACTCTGGCGTCACTATATTCCAGCAAGCATTAATCAAACGAGCTCGTGTTAACACGTTAACTGCAAACATCATGCACGGTGCACTGAACTGAACGTGGTAATCTAGTTAATCTAAGCTACAGTCGAAATAACTAGGTATTTTATCACAAATTGACCAACATGTGTTATTCATACTGATAAATTAACGACTACTCACTTGTTTGTTTAACGGAGGTGTTAGACCACTACGTTTCGACTCTTTACGAGAGTCTTCTTCATAGAGAGTGAAAATCACACAACGCCGCCCGCCGTGTGTGATCTTCGACAAACAAACAATTGAGTACATACATACATATAATCACGCCTTTATTCCTATGGGGTAAACGAGCGTAAACGACCTAAACAAAGGTCGTTCAGACACGTCTGACAAAATTTTTAGGGTTATTTAAGATCAATTTGTAGGTATATTGCTGTAGTGACAGGTTGTCAGCCCATCGCCTAAATTGCAATATACAGAAACCCTCGGTTCCCTTAGCTGGTTTTTACAGCATGCCCGGGAGGAAATGCAGCTGGCACATTCTAAGTTTTTCTGTCGCACCCAATCCAGGATGGAAGAAATTTGTTTTATACTTTGTAGTGATTAATTACATGTATTAATGTTTCTTCCATGCTGGACTGGGAGCGAAAGAAAAACATAGAATGCGCCAGCTGCATTTCGGTTACATATTACAATGACAGAAAACATAATGCCTTTACTTAAAATGCATGAACCCAAAATACCCGAAATCTAAACACTATATATTCAAAATGACAAGTATGTATAATACCAATGATCTAAAGTACCTTACGGTCGAATAACCGAAACCCAAAAATTAAATGTACTAAATACTTAACCCTAAAATATTTAACCATAAAAGACTAAACCCAAAAAATAAGGGTAAAATAAAAAAGGCAATCAATCTTTACATTCATTCATTTATTAATCATCTTTACTTGTATTAGTATGTACGATTCATCGAAGTGTACACAAAAGGTAATCCAAAAATTAACATAGATGGCAAACATCATGAAAATAGTTCCTAATAAAAATTATTAATTAGAGAGGTAATTAAAGATTAGTTGCTTTGGCTTCCAATATTTATAAATGTGTATATTCAGGTATTTTCTGGAAAATATTTTTAATTTGTCTTTGTTTGTGTTAATTAAAAAAAAAAAACTGGTGCAGCTCTCTCAGTGTTGGTGATGTCCCTTTTTGAAGTTAGGGGGGCTCGGGGGGCGCAGCCCCCCGCAATAAAAAATAAAAACATTCTACTCAGATCCGACTCAGTAGGTTAGGTTAGGTTAGAGTAGTGACCCTTTGGAGCGAACGAAGTGAGCGACCGAGCCGCAGGGTGTGAGATCGTTCTCTTCCATGTCCGCTTTTACGACGTCAAGCCAGCGATAGATGTAAACGATACGATGAGTAACTGACAGAATTCTTAGTCGGCTGTTTTCTTCCCTATATTTATACTTATTATTGTTATGCTTTTCTTGATTTATGGTTTTGTATTTTATGATTAAAAATAATTATGGTAATATTTGTTATGCGTTAATAAATTATGCTTAAAATGTTATGCTTACATAATATTATGCGTATGCATCATTAGTATATATTACAATGTGCCATTCAATATTATGACTAATTTTTTTATGCAAATGGATAGGGAACCTAACAAATGAGGGGTATAATATGATATTATTTTCTATACAGTATTTGATAAGTAAATCAAATATAATATCAACTATGACATTGACACATCATGTATTATTATTTTTTTCTTTTTGGTTTTGTAATTTAAGGATAATTGAAAATTTGATAAATTACACATTCGGAATTTTGAAAACTGTGATAATAATTATTAGTATTTAAAATTTCGGAATTGTACAGTAAGATGTACTGGATTAAGGTATTATGAATAATACGGTATTTAGATTTCGGGTATTTTAGGCTCATGCATTTTAAGTAAAGGCATTATGTTTTCTGACATTGTAATATGTAACCTGCATTTCCACCCGGGCATGCTGTAAAAACCAGCTAAGGGATCCGAGGGTTTCAGTATATTGGAATTTAGGCGATGGGCTGACAACCTGTCACTACAGGAATGTAGGTACCTACAAATCTATCTTAAAGAACCCTCAAAACTTTGTCAGATGTGGCGGAACGAGCTTTATTTAGATCGTTTACGCTCTGCCTACCCCATTAGGGATAAAGGCGTGACTATATGTATGTATGTATGTATGTATGTATTACTGTAGAATGTCTTCTACACCTTACCCTTTATGAGATAAATAAAGAGCGTTAAAAGCGTATTCATACTCTAGTAAGGTACTTATTTTATACACGTCTGAAAAATATTGATAGATTGGATGCGATATGTTCCCTAGATCTGATATTTTAATTACTATTATATGCCTAGGAATATACCGGGTGTAAAGGACAGCGTCTCGTATACTGATAGGGGTTGCTCAGTCAACGCAACTGAACAAATATCAGCAGGGTTTCCTGGTGAACGTTGTTTAGTTTCGTTGACTGAGTAAACCATCAGAAGTCGTATTTTTGAACCGCTCGAACTCCAATGCACATACGAAAGAGTAACTTTCGCATACGATTTTCATACAATTTGCCATGCGAATGTTAGTCTTTCGCATGCGAATACTATTCGAGCGGTTCAAAAATATGGCTCCTGGTATATTCCTAGGCATATAATAGTAATTATAAATATCAGATGTAGGCAACAAATCGCATCCATTCTATCAATATTTGTCAGACGTGTATAAAATTACTATATTATATAGTAAGACTATGCTTTGTTGCTCTATATCTATCTCATAAAGGATAAGGTGGAGAACACCTCCTACAGTAATACATGTACTTGATTATTAATAAATTAACGACTACTCAATTGTTTGTTTGTCGAAGATCACACACGGCGGGCGATGTTGTGTGATATTAACTCTCTATGAAGAAGACTCTCGTAAAGACTCGAAACGTAGTGGTCTAACACCTCCGTTAAACAAACAAGTGAGTAGTCGTTAATTTATCAGTATGAATAACACATGTTCGTCAATTAGTGAAAAAATACCTAATTATTTCGACTGTAGCCAATGATATTATATATAGGTAGATACGTTACCAACTCGCGAAACTCGTGCCGTCAAATGGTCCTAATTGCGACCATTTTAGGCAGTCGAGCTGCGAGCTGCGAAGTGAGAAAAAAAGTTAAATTATATTCAAGACTGCACTGATTACAAATAGCGATCTGTTTCACTCTTACGCTTTGCCTATTTTGTGTCGCACTCAGCGTTTGTCTAGATATGCAATGTTATAAATATGTATGTATATGTGTCGCGGAACAATTAAAATGTGCGTGCAGTATGAACGTAACGTATCTTTCTTAAAATATCATTGACTGTAGCTTATAGTAACTAGATTACCACGTTCTGTTCAGTGCACCGTGCATGATTTTTGCAGTTTACGTGTTAACGAGCTCGTTTAATTAATGCTTGCTGGAATATAGTGAAGCCAGAGTTCATCTCTTCAAATAGTAGAGATACTTTGATTGCAAATTTAGTGATAATAAAAAGTCACACCTATAACTCTAATGAGGTTGACAAAGCTTCAAAATTGTCAGTCACAGTCAGCCCATCTAAAACTTAAATATACCTAGGTAAATTATTCCTGTGATATCATACATATTTCATCTCCAGTCAATTTCCGGTTATGTTACGAATTCGCAAAAGTCGCTAGTCGTAACCCTAAAGTGTG
Source organism: Scrobipalpa costella (assembly GCA_949820665.1). Taxonomy (NCBI): domain Eukaryota; kingdom Metazoa; phylum Arthropoda; class Insecta; order Lepidoptera; family Gelechiidae; genus Scrobipalpa; species Scrobipalpa costella. Next base: position 1,309,046 of record OX463311.1, read on the forward strand.
CAAGAGAGCGAGCAGTTTGAGACTGTCAAAGTAATTAAAACTCTCGCGCGTAGCTAGGTAGCTAGGTAATCGGCGCATTTTTGCTTGCATGCGCGATTGGTAGGTTATTATAAAAGTAGGTATTGATGCGTTGGCGACCAATATTGGACTTTATTGTCGGGCGGAAAGATTTATTTTTGTTAAAGTGTGATTTCAGAGTGCGTCTTCTGTACCTAGTACTATTATATATTCTGTGTACGGGCTCAAACTAATTGTCAGTCTCAAATGCTGTTTATTATTACGGGCCTATGTTTTTTATTACGCCCAGGCCATCGTAAAAGATAGGAATATTCTCGCAGTTCCAGAACCGAGTAACTATGGCTTTAAAGCTAAACATCTCTCCAACTTGAAGCGATGAACTCTGGCTTCACAACTAATCAACTTCATGTTAACACGTTTAGTACCGACATCTGCTACGGTGGACTGAACTAACACCAGAAGATGCGATTTGGTTTGGCTAATGCAACCCATCCCATGCATAACTGCCACCGTGGTCTAGTCGGTAGTGCCATGGACTCCTGATCCGGAGGTCCTGGCTTCGATTCCCAGGGGGAAAACACAAAGTTGATATTTGAGAATTTATCACTTTGTGAATTTTTCCCCAGTTTGGTTAGGACATTGCAGGCTGACTCACCTGATTGTCCGAAAAAGAAAAAGATTTCGTGCTTCGGAGGGCACCTAAAGCCGTCGGTCCCGGTTGCTGTCTTTGATAGTGGTCGTTACTCAAACCATGTCAGAGGCCTGATAGTTGTGCTACTAGGCGGCTTAAAAACTCTGACACCAGGGTTCATCGGGTCGATAGACTTGATACACACTCGACAGAAGAAGAAACCCATGCCGGCCTGGGAGCGATAGAAAAACATAGAATGTGCCAGCGGCATTTCCTCTCGGACATGCTGTAAAAACCACCTAAGGGATCCGAGGGTTTCAGTATATTATTAATTAGTTGATGGACTGACAACCTGTCACTACAGCAATTTACCTAAGTTAATTAAATAACCCTCAAAGGATTGTGGAGGTCAGATAGCAGTCGCTCTGTGTAAAAACCAGTACCCTCGTTCAAACACCTAGATTAGGCAGCCGACCCCGCGAGATACGGGATAAGGCTAGGGAGATGATGATGATGAGTTAAATAAGGCTCAAAACTTTGTTAGACGTGGCGGAACGACATTTGTTTAGGTCGTTTACGCTCTGTCTAACCCGATAGCGATAAAGGCGTGATTATAATATGTATGCATGTAATGCATCAAACTGAAATAGAGTGTAACAAGGTAGTGCATTCCATCCTTTTTCCTTTCTTCTTCCTGGCCATTTGTTTAAAATTACTATAACACGCCATCTATTTGCCAAATTCATCCATCACTCAAAATATCGCTTGCAAGATCTTAATTATACGGGATTTTTCAACAAACTATAAAATAATAATGCTGGACCTCTTCCATGCTGGACTGGGAGCGGGAGAAAAACATAGAATGTGCTAGGTGCATTTCCTCCCGGGCATGCTATAAAAACCAATTAAGGGATCCGAGGGTTTTTGTACATTGCAATTTAGGCGATGGGCCGACAACCTGTCGCTACAGCAATATACCAACAAATCTATTTTAAATAACCCTCAAAACTTTGTCGGACGTGGCGGAACGAACTTTGTTTAGGTCATTTAAGCTCTGCCTCTAATGGGGTTATTAGGGATAAAGGCGTGATAAAATGTACGTATATATCAAAATACTTCCTGTGCTAGACTGGGAGCGATATAAAACACGCAATGCACTCGTTGTATTTCTATCCAGGTTAATGTTAAAATCTACAGAGAATCGTAGGCGATAGTCCGCTAAACCTGTTCACCAATAGCTCTTACGTACGGGTGTAAGGGACAGCATCCCGCAAACTGATAGGGGTTCCTCAGTCAACTAAACTGAACAACTTTTACCGAGAAAGACTTTAGAAATTAGAAATTACCACAATGTATTTTTTTATGGAAAAGCAAAATTTTCTTTTCATTTCCTAAAATAATTTCGATGGTATTGGTTCAGTTTCGCTAACTGAGCAACCCCTATCAATTTGCAGGACGCTGTCCCTTACACCCAGTATCAACAACCTTTAGTGGCAGAAATTTTTTTTTATTAATCCGGTGACTGGCTCTGCCTAACCCGTAAGGTATATAGAGTCGACTACATATTTTACACTAAGTAGAAATACATTTACAAGATAGTAACGAATACAAGGAACAAATTAGTGTATATAGTTGTCCCGTCTGTATTTGTCTGTAGCTTGAAACTTTAAGGCCTGTATTTATAATCAGCTCTCAAGAATGACGGCGTGTTTGAGTTTGTATCAGAAATGTAATTTTAGTACAAAATGGCCTTTCAAATCCTTATTTAATATTGCTTTCAATTTTGAGATTGGTTTATGAATACGGGTCTTAAACTTCGCAATGTGCGGAGCCAAGATTTACTTTCGCAGTCAAAGTGTTAAATTAATTTCGCCTTCGTGCTGGCAATTGTTTGTACAACAATAAATATCAATTTGGGGAGAGCTTTAGATGTTTAAACGAATTAACCTACATAAAATCACGCTTGTGTTTCATAATGGGGCTGTCAGGGCATTAAGTTCCTGTTCTTGCAAATTCCGATTCTAATTTATGTATACGGGGTGTGAGGGCAACGTCCTGCAAACTGACAGTTAATAAAACAATTTGTATGGAAAACAAAAAAGACTTTTCTATACAAATTGCCTGATCAAGGTGGGCATTTTGTGTGGGAAGGTAATTTTTTTATTTTTCACTCCCTGAAAATAAAATCCTGGTGATAGCTGTTCAGTTTCGTTGACTGAGTAACCCCTATTAGTTTGCGGGACGCTGTCCTATACACCCATACATACATACATACATAACGTCACGCCTCTTTCCCGGAGGGGTAGGCAGAGATCACATCCTTCCATTTGCTACGATCCTTGCAAACTTCTTTCGCTTCATCTACATTCATCAATCTTTTCATGCACGCTCGTCGGTTTAGGGTACTCCTGACCTGACCTTTCCCTAGAACGTCCCCGATTTGATCGCGGTACGTTCGTCGAGGTCTTCCCCTTCCAACATTACTATACACCCGGTATAATTTAATGTACCTACTTATTTATGAAAAGGTCGGTTAAAATTCATCCCTGCCGGCCTGTGAGTGAGAGAAAAATATAGAATGTGCCAGCTGCATTTCCTCCCAAGCATGTTGTAAAAACCAACTAAGGGATCCGAGGGTTACAGTATATTGTAATTTAGGCGGTAGGCTGACAACTTTTCACTACAGCATTATACCTACAAATCTGTCTTGAACGACCCTCGAAACTTTGTCAGACGTAGCGGAACGACATTGGTTTAAGTCGTTTACGCTCTGCCTACCTCATTAGGGATAAAGGCGTGATTATATTTATTTATTTATTTTAAATGGAACACCAACACTACACATGTTACAAAAAATATGAAAATACGAATATTAGGACGCAGCCTGCTATGAGTACTAATAACAGGTGAACACAGCATTCTTAAAAGGTAATACAGTAAATTAAAAGGAATTATAATATTACTAGCGACCCGCCCCGGCTTCGCACGGAAATCATCAGTGTTTCTCTACTATATTATGCATGTATTATACATATAAACCTTCATCTTGAATCACTCTATCCATTAAAAGAAACCGCATCAAAATCCGTTGCGTAGTTTTAAAGATCTAAGCATACATAGGGATATAGGGACAGAGAAAGCGACTTTGTTTTATACTATGTAGTGATATGTATGTAGGTCAGCTAATATCTTCCTTCCTAAATTTGCGGAACAGAAGTAGTACATTTAGGTTATTGGTACGGAAGTTGATTTCCCGTGGGACATAATACGGGGTGTAAGGGACAGCGTTCCGCAAACTGATAACGGTTGTGCAGTCAACGACACGGAACAACTTACATACATACATATAATCACGCCTTTATCCCTATTTCTTCCATGCTGGACTGGAAGCGAGATAAGAACTTAGAATGTGCCAGCTGCAATTCTTCCCGTGCATGCTGTAAAAACCAGCTAAGGGATCCGAGGGTTTCCGTACATTGCAATTTAGGCGATGGGCTGACAACCCGTCACTATAGCAATATACATACAAATCTATCTAAATTACCCTCAAAACATTGTCAGACGTGGCGTAACGACCATAGTTTAGGTCGTTTACGCTCTGCCTACCCCATTTGGGATAAAGGCGTGATTATATGTATGTATGTATGTTTATCCCTAATGGGGTAGGCAGAGCGTAAACGACCTAAACAAAGGTCGTTGCGAACAACTTACACCTGGCAATTCTTTCAGGAATTAAAAAAACATTTCTTTTCCATAAAAATTGTCTGAGCGAGGTGGACATTTTGTATGGAACAGACATTTTATTTTTTCACTTTCTGAAATAATTTCTTGGTGTTAGTTATACCTTGTCGTTGACTGAGCAATCCCTATCAGTTTACGCTGTCCGTTACACCCCATATAGATCGCCTCGTATTTTTAAATTTATTAAATTGACACGAGTAAGAGATAAATGCCCGGAAAAATGTTTAATGAATATGCTCATGAGTGTACAGTTCTTCTTGACTAATAGTGACTGACTGCCTCCGTTGTCTAGTGGGTTCGATTCCCAGGAGAACACAAAGTTGATATTTGTCAATTTATCACTTTGTGATATTTTCCCCAGTTTGGTTAAGACAATGCAGGCTGAATCAACCTGTTTGTCTGGAAGAAAACGGATTCCGTGCTTCGGAGAGCACGTTAAGCCGTCAGTCCGGGTCACTGTATCTAATAGTAGTAGTCGTTGCAGGTCGATGTTGCTCCACGCCAGTAGGAACTACCTTAAAAACCCTACACTTGACCCCGGGTGGTGCTAAGAGTGCAACAAAACCGGCTGTCCTCTGGACCTCGCAGCAAATAATGCCATACGATAAATAAATAAAAGTAGTGACTGAAAAAAAATGGGTGCAAGGGGTTTCAAACAACATCTTCCGAAGCCCAAGCCAACCTCCCCTGCTCGTGGTGTACCCTGCTAAATAACAGACGAGGCTCTGGCGACCCACCACCACACATTGGACCAGTATGGTGGGTTATGGTCTAAACCCCCTATCTTAAACATGGCTAGTACAACAAATAAACGGCCCCAAGTGCCCGGCGGCTCTAGGGCCAGGGGTGCTAAGAATCTCCGGGCGGAAACGGTACCTTTTCAAACGACCCAGGCTAACGCAAAAAACGGACTCCGATTTGCTTCATGTATTGACGTACAATGTTAAAACTTTGATGGGTGACGAACGCCTAATAGAACTAAAAGAAGCACTTAAATATATAAATTGGGATGTAGTAGGACTGTCAGAAGTAAGGAGGATAGGCGAACACACTGAAGAAAGAAAGGACAATATCTTTTTCCATTACGGCGAAACTAATGGTCTATATGGCGTTGGTTTCCTTGTGAAGAAGAAATGGAAAGACAATATCGTAGAGTTCATCGCTTATTCAGAAAGAATCGCAGCTCTCAAATTTAGCGTGACTGATAACAAAATTCTAACAATCATCCAAACCTATGCTCCCCATGCACACATTCGGACGATGCTGCAGAAAATTTCTATGACATGTTAAACCAGGCATGTGAGGAAAACCGAACTACATGGAAAATCATTATTGGGGACTTCAATGCTAAAATAGGAATACGTCAAGCAACTGACAATAGCGAAATTCTCGGACCACACGGGTTAGGACGCAAAAATGACCGGGGCACCCGCTTGATCCAGTTTGCTTTCGGACAAAACGTAAAAATTATGAACACCTTTTTTCCCAAAAAAGAACAGCGACGCTGGACATGGATATCACCAGACGGATATTCGCGAAACGAAATCGACTACGTATTGTCATCAGACAGAAACATCATTAATGACATCAGTGTAATTAATAAGATCAAATTTAGCTCCGACCACCGGCCCATCAGGATAAAAGTCAAACTTAATGTAAAACTTTCAAGATCAAAATTATTTGCAACCACTAAAAGATTATCTAAAGAACTCCTATTATTCAACGAAAAACAGTTTAATTTGAACCTCAAAAACTCCTTCGAACTTCTAAATACAAACAACCAGGACACAAACTCAAGCGCACTTTACGACGACATAGTAAGAAGTATCAAAACGTCTTGCAACAAAATTAGAACCACCCGCAAAAATGACAAGAAGTTTTCCAATAGGACAGATGATCTGATTAAAAGAAGAGAACAAGAAGAGAAAGGCACTGAAAGATATAGAGAAATTGATAGAGAAACAAAACGTAGCATCAGGCAAGACATTAGAAATAGCAAAACCAGTATGGTTAAAGTAGCATTAGAAAAACGTACAACCTCTCTCAAAATAGCATAACATGGCGTAATATCAAAAGGAAAGGCCTGGATAACAAGCCTGAGAGATGAGAATGGAGTCAAACAGAGAAGTAGAGACAAAGTAACTGAAATATGCACAAATTTTTACACTTCATTATATTCTGATCCATCAAAAATAGAATACACTAGTACAGATTATCAATGCCCTGACACCATTCCCACAATTACAGAACAGGAAGTTTACAAAGTTCTGAAGAGCTTAAAGTACGAAAAAAGCCCTGGCGAGGATGGAGTCACTACGGAGGCCCTTAAAGTTGGCGAACCAATTTTGTTACCACGTTTAACTGCCCTGTTTGACTCAATACTCACCTTAGGTCGAATTCCAAATAACTTCTGCCATTCCAATATAATAATTTTGCACAAAAAAGGTGATAAAAGCAATCTCTCAAATTACAGACCTATCAGCTTAGTGTCTCACATATACAAAATTTTCCTAAAAATTATCCAAAACCGGATTGATGGCAAGCTCGACAGACACCAACCAGTGGAACAAGCTGGCTTCCGGCCTGGCTTCTCAACCACTGACCACTTACAAGCTGTCAAACAAATAATAGAAAAATGTACAGAACATCACAAACCGTTATACCTAGCGTTTGTTGATTATACCAAGGCCTTTGACAGTCTTTACCATAAATCCATTTTTACCGCCTTACGACAGCAAAATATTGAAGAAACCTACATTGCCATAGTCGAGAAAATATACAATAATAGTACCAGTTCCATAAAATTACAGTCATCCGGTCAAGCTTTCCCAATAAAACGTGTTGTCAAACAAGGTGACCCTTTGTCACCTAGGCTCTTCACAGGCACCCTAGAGGAAATATTTAGAAAAATATCAGCAAGCTAGGAGGAGGAGGGCATTGTCGTGGGTGAGAAGAGGTTAACTAACCTCCGTTTTGCTGATGACATTGTCCTTTTCGCTCCAACAGCTCAACGCCTAGCATACCTTCTGGAAAGCCTTAACACCGCAAGCCTCGAAGTCGGACTTCACATGAACCGGTCCAAAACGAAAATTATGACCAATAGTGCCATCGTTAAAGTAGAGGTGGAAGGGCAGGAATTACAGTATGTCGACGAATACATCTATTTGGGCCAGATAGTCTCCTTCCAAAACCGGCAAGATAAAGAAATCGATCGCCGCATAGAAAATGCCTGGAGGAGCTACTGGTCCATGAAAGACCTTATGAAGGGAGACCTTCCACTCTGTTTAAAGAGAAGACTCGTCGACGTGTGTATCCTGCCCATTCTCACCTACGGTGCTCAGACATGGTCTCTGACCAATTCACAAAAGTTCAGACTCGGGGTGTGTCAACGAGCAATGGAGCGGAGCATTCTCGGTGTTAAAAGGATCGATCGTATCAGGAACACCACTCTCCGCTCCAAAACTCAAATTACAGACGTAGGCAAGAAAGCTGCAAAGCTGAAGTGGGACTGGGCAGGTCATGTCACCCGAATGCATCCAGAGAAGTGGGCAAAGCTGGCCACTGACTGGGTGCCGAAAGAACGTCGGCCTAGAGGGAGACCAAAGAAGCGATGGCGGGATGACCTCACAGTGTTTGATACAGACTGGTCAGAAACAGCCAAGAATCGGGAAGCCTGGAAAAAAGGGGAGGCCTTTGCCCAGCAGTGGGACAGTTTAGGCTAGTATAATAAAGTGACTGAAATGGAGAAGAAACAAGCTTAATATATCAAAATGCTGAAACGTGTGTCCATTATTTTTTAATTATTAGGTAGCCTAAACACAAAATTGCAAGATCATAACTTCGAAATTGACAAAGTTCTAAACAAACTTTCCTGCCGTAGTTAATCCCCTTAGGGTAATCACTAATCACTTTACTGCGCGCAAGGTTGTGCTCAATGCATTGCCTATAACACACATGCGTCACCTTTCGCTCCACGCGCGCGTAGCGATGAACTCTACGTCGGCGCATCCCTTTGCCATTACGCTCGCATGTGTGTCGTAGGCAATGCCAAAAGCCTGTGTGTTGCTGCACTTAGAGGTGAAAAAAACGAAAATCCTTTCTCACTGGAAGGTAAAGTTATAAAAGGATCCTGCTATTCAAATTTTATTATTCTAGCTATAATAGTAGTTTAGCTTCTGCGTTGATGAGCCCGTCAATCCGTCAGTATAAAAATTCGTTTTAAATTATCATTCGTTTTTATTTCACCATATCTTTGTAAGTATTGATCCAAGAAGAAAAGTTTGTACGATATTTTTTACAAAAATTCATTTGCTTTCATTGTATAAAAGAATTTATTTCTCTACAACACACCATTTTGAAGATATAAGTAATAGCTGCATTTCCTCCCGAACACGCTGTAAAAACCCGAATTCGATGGTTTCTGTACATTGCAATTTAGGCGATTTGCTGACAACCTGTCACTACAGCAATCCAACCTGCAAATCTATCTTAAATAACCTTCAAAACTTTGTCAGACGAGGCGAAACGACCTCTTATTTATATCGTTTACGCTAATGCTGTAAATTAGGGATAATGGCGTGATTATAATAGTCCTCCCACCGATTTTCGGTGATGGCGGCCAATCTCCCGGATATGGGCCAACTGCGCAGGACTTGTTTTTAGTGCCCAAGTGTTTGCGCTACACACAGGTGCACTCTCTGTTCCCTCAATCTCTTATTCTGATGGGACAGACTGACTAACACGACCAGAGAGAATTCAGGCGCAGGACCGACTATTTACATGCCCATCCGACAGCATGGATCATCTTACTTTTCGGATAATCAGGTGACCTGTAATGTCCTAACCAAACTAGAAACAACAACACAAAGTCGTTGTCCCCCGCCGGGAATCGAACCCGGGACCTCCGGGTCGAGATCCCACGGCTCAGACCGCTAGACCACGGAGGCAGTTATATGTATGTAGTAAAAAAAGTGGGAAGGGTTTTTGTAGCACCTTATAATAATATTCATCATGCTCCAAGTTTTGAGTAGTTAGCTAGCTAAAGCTGGATTCAAGTTTTGATGTTTGCCGAGCAAAGTTTAAACTTAAAACAAACTCAAACCTGTGACTCACCATTTCTCTAGCCGGATTATGTATCTTCGTTTCCATCTCATAAACAAGCATAAAGAATTTATATTTTGCTATGAGAAACATGTTTGTGATGTTCTTCTTCTTGTTTCGTATGGGTACCGAGTCGATTGACCCGATAAACCCTGGTGTCAGAGTTCTTAAATCGCTTCATAGCACAGCTATGTCAGAGGCCTGACATTGTTTGTGTAACGACCTAACTAAGGCAGTGACTGGGACCGACATCTTAACGTGCCCTCTGAAGCACGGAATCTTTTTTCTTAGAGACCATCAGGTGATTCGGCTTGCATTATCCTAACTAAACTGGGGAAAAGCTCACAAAGTGATAAACTGACAAATATCATTTGTGTGTTCCCCCCCTGGGAATCGAACAAAGGACTTCCAGATCGTGAGCACATGTCTCTGACCACTAGACCACGCATATACGTAGGCTTTGTTGTGATGAAATGCTTTATCCTTGATCCTTTCGGAGAAGGACATGCAGTAGTAAATACTTACATGCAGTCACGCTTGTATCCCTTATGGGGTAGACAAAGCTACAAAGACCTCATAATAGGACGTTTTCGCCACGTCTGCCATTTTTGAGGGTCATTCAAAACTGCGTAGCTATACCACTAGTAATAAATAGGTTTTCAGAATTTCGCCAAAATTGCAATACACGGAAACCCTAATAGAAGCTTCCTTCCCCTCTCTTCTCCCTTAATTTTTCCATGTTTTGGGCCTCAAGTTCCCACTTTTGGGTAAGCTGCTGGGCAGAGGCCTCCCTCTTCTCCCTTATTTTTTCTATGTTTTGGGCCTCAAGTTCCCAGTTTTAAGTAAGCTGCTGGGAAAAGGCCTCCCTCTTCTCTCTTAATTTTTCTATGATTTTGGGCCTCAAGTTCCCAGTTTTAAATAAGCTGCTGGGCAAAGGCCTCCCTCTTCTCCCTTAATTTTTCTATGTTTTGGGCCTCAAGTTCCCAGTTTTAAGTAAGCTGCTGGGCAAAGGCCTCCCTCTTCTCCCTTAATTTTTCTATGTTTTGGGCCTCAAGTTCCCAGTTTTAAGTAAGCTGCTGGGCAAAGGCCTCCCTCTTCTCCCTTAATTTTTCTATGTTATGGGCCTCAAGTTCCCAGTTTTAAGTAAGCTGCTGGGCAAAGGCCTCCCTCTTCTCCCTTAATTTTTCTATGTTATGGGCCTCAAGTTCCCAGTTTTAAGTAAGCTGCTGGGCAAAGGCCTCCCTCTTCTCCCTTAATTTTTCTATGTTTTGGGCCTCAAGTTCCCAGTTTTAAGTAAGCTGCTGGGCAAAGGCCTCCCTCTTCTCCCTTAATTTTTCTATGTTTTGGGCCTCAAGTTCCCAGTTTTTAGTAAAAGCGTCTACTAGGTTTTTATAAAGATTTTATTATTTTACTACGAGATAGTAGTTTGTGACAACTACAAATACCTTGCAAGCAAAGTTGGCTACAGAAGATATTTTAACTTTAAAAGCTTAGATTTAAAAGTAAAGCCTATCTTGTATCGAGTAATGAAAACCACAAAAAAAATAACGAGTTAAAACCTACATTTGTATTGTGTCTTGCAATAAACGTTTGAATTTGTATTTACATTTTTGTTGGATAAAAGAACTATTATTTATCCATGTGATGTAGTAGAGTCCTCCCAACCGATTTTCGATGATGGCGGCAAATCTCCCAGGGTGATCCCTGGCTGGCTGGCTGATGCCAACTGCGCGGGAGTAGTGTTTAGTGCCCAAGAGCTTGCGTTACACACAAGTGCACTCTGTATTACTTCAATCTCTGGATTTTGTTGATTGAGTTTGCGGGACGCTGTCCCTTACACCTGGCATTATGCTTATTGGAGTGAGGGTAGTTCTATAGGGACTATTAATTTAGTTTACCTTCTTTCTTCCAGAAATCAGCATAAGTATTTATTCACTTATATCTTTTTTTCCAAGGGATACTGAAGATACAAGAATTCACAGCAAAATTTATTTCAAAATACATACACCAACTTCTTTGGCATTCGTGTACATACATACATACATTCATATAATCACGCTTTTATCCCTAAATAAAGGTAGTTTCGGAACGTCTGATAAATTTTTTAGGGTTATTTAAGATATATTTGTAGGTATATTGCTGTTGTTACAGGTTGTCAGCCCATCGCCTAAATTTCAAAATACTGAAACCCTCGGATCCCTTAGCTGGTTTTTACAGCATGCCCGGGGTGAAATGCATCTAGCACATTCTATGTTTTTCTTTCGCTCCCAGTCCAGCATGGAAGAAACCTAGTACTTATACCTAAGCTTATTAATAAAATAAGGCCTTGATTGATCGATTTATATGAATAAAATAATAAATTCGCCTCGGCAGGACTTAAACCTGCGTCTCTATGACGTGTACATAAGAAAGACTATTATAAAGAAATGCAGCTGGCACATTCTATGTTTTTCTCTCGCTCCCAGGCCAGCATGGAGTTAAAGTCGTGTAAGGATAATAAAATGAAATTTAATACGAACACAACCCTTATCTTAACTTTAAGGCTCATATTTTTTAAGCGATCTTAAATATGAGAGCAATATTAAGTATGGATTTGACAAGCCATTTTGTACTGAAATGACATTTCTGATACGAACTCAAACTGGCTGTCAATCTCAAGTGCGGATTAAAATTACGTGCCTAAGTCTGTTATAAAATTATCTATAAGTACTATAAATAAATTGCTTTCAAAGTTTTTGCACATGGAACAAAAGTACTCCATTTACAAAGTCTATACGAATATATTTACATAACATTTGAAGTTTAACCGATATCTGAAGAAATCACAAAGTTACAATTTGAATTTGTCACCTGGGAACCAACAGAACCAACTCAAAACAAAGTTTCATCAAAGTAAATTGCAGTTCGAGATGTTGTTATACGGGGTCTAAGGGGCAGCGTCCCGCACACTGATACAGCAAGTTTTTTTTTTCAGAAAGTAAAAATAATATTTTTTATTCAGTTTTACATACATACATAAATCACGCCTTTATCCCTTACGGGGTAGGCAGAGCGTTTAACGCCTCGTAAAAGGCGCTTTCGCCACGTCTGACAAAAATTAAGGGGACTATTTTAGATTGTAATATGTATTGCTTTAGTGACAGGTTGTCAGCCCATCAAAATATACAGCATACTGATCCTCACACTAGGATACCCTGTGTTGTGAGTAATCAGCCATATATACCTACAAATCTATCTTAAATAACCCTCAAAACTTTGTCAGACGTGCCGGAGCGACCTTTGTTTGGGTAGTTTACGCTCTACATACATACATACATACTATCACGCCTGTATCCCTAATGGGGTAGCAGAGCGTTTAATGCCTCGTTAAAAGCGCTTTCGCCACGTCTGACAAAAATTGAGGGCAATGTTAGATTGTAATATGTATTGCTATAGTGACAGGTTGTCAGCCCATCGCCTAAATTACAATACACTGTACCTCCAGTCCCTTTTGCTGACTTCAACAGCATGCCCGGGAGGAAGGGCAGCTGGAACATTCTATGTTTTTCTATCTCTCCCAGTCCAGCATGGAAGTAAAGTTTACGCTCTGCCTACCCTATTAGGGTTAAAGGCGTGATTATATGTATGTATGTATGTATGAAAATAATATTTCATACAAACTATCTGATCGCGGTGGTCATTTAGTATGGGAAAGTCAATATTTTTTTTTCATCTTCTGCTAATTTCCTGGTGAATTTGTTGGTCAGTTTCGATAACTGAGCAACCGCTATCAGTTTGCGGGACGCTGTCCCTTACACCCGGTACTAGATTGCTTGAGATTGCTCGTTATTTGTCTGACCTATCTCATACGTATTTACGTACAGTGCTGCCAGCTACATTGGATTTGCCGTCCCATCGGTATTCGAGAGTGAAGACAAATAACTGCTCTACAATTCTATTTGTAAGTACCGTGCAGAAAACATAGAATGTCCCAGCTGAATCTCCTCCGGGGCATGCTGTAAAAGCCAGCTAATGTACTCGAGGGTTGCAGAGTTTTGCAATTTTAAGTGATTGGATGACAATTTGTGACTACAGCAATATACTACGAATCTATCTTAACTAAATGAAATCATTGTTACACGTGGCGAAACGATCTTTGTTTAGGTCGTCTACGCTCTGCCTACCCCATAAGTGATAAAGCCGTGATTATGTGTATGTATGTATCTGATAATTTTTGCAATAAAGACATTTTTCTTTTACTTACTTATTTTTCAATTGGAGAAAATACATAGCCTTAATCTTCACCTGATTAACATGACTGCTCACAGTATGCCTTTCAGTGTGTTATGAATGATCTGTTCTTGTATGTTGGCCTGGGAGCGAGACAAAAACATAGAATGTGCCAGCTGCATTTCCTCCCGGGCATCCTGTAGAAACCAGCTAAGGGATCCGAGATATTGCAATTTAGGCGATGGGCTTAAAACTTTGACAGGCGTATATTCGAAAGAAAATATATATAAATAATTTGTAATTCTGAATTTCCGCAGAGTTACGAGCTGATTTTATTACTGTGAATATTTATTATTTAGTTATTAATTTTAAAGAATGAAATGGATCCTACTACCTCACCATGTCGACGAAAAAATTATAATTTTATTTTTAGACAAATATTTTTTCCCTGTTTACAGTGGTCATTTTAAAATACAATAAAGTGCAATATTTGCTGCTTACAAAGCGATGTCAACATGCATTGAAACCAGTAATTAATATATAACTCTCCGAGAAACAAATAAATTAAGTGATTTAAACATGAAAAATTTACACACCTTATTTTTTTTTGCACAGAATCCAAATGAAACTGGAACCTAGTTCCTAAGGCAACTTTGCTCTACACACTAAGATTTATCTAAAGCTTAAGATAGTTACACATGCCCGATTATGAGGACATTTCGCACACTGTGAGACGTGGCGGAACGACCTTTGTTTAGGTGGTTTACGCTCTGCCTACCCCATTAGGGATAAAGGCGTGATTAGATGTATGTATGAATGACCATCTAATGTAGTAACTTAGTCAGTTGGTAGAGCTAAGAAAGGAACGGTTTTCCAAGATTGCAAATTCAAATCCTGCCCGGGATTAAGTATAATTGTCAAGTTTCAAAACTCTTACAAACACCCCTTATCTTCAATCGATTACTTAATCCCCAAAAACATAATAAAAATTATTGACAGTCGTATAAAAAATCTTTTAGTGATCGTAAAATATGAAAATTGCTATAATTTTCTTTTGTAGCAGTTTTAAAAAGAGTCGTAAGAAAAACATTAAAGATTTCATAACTGTATTTAATATTTAAACCAAACGGTGCATAGTTTATAGGTACAAAGGATAAATATAGGGTGTTTCTGTATTAACAATTTACTGTTATTTAAAAACAATGTTCATCTCCCTATCCCGTATTTTACAGGATCGGCTACCTAATATAGTTGATTAAACGAGAGTACTGGTTTTTACACAGAGCGACTGCCATCTGACCTCCGCAATCCAGAAGGGAAACCAGACCCAATCCTAGGTCCTTAGGTCAGAGTTTTCAAGCCGCCAATGCTAAACACTGGCCTCTGACATGGCCACTAATATCTACGGTGTTAAACGATATTAACCGGGACCAACGGCTTTATGTGCCTTCCAAAGCACGAAATCTTTTTCTTTTCGGACCATCAGGTGATTTAGCCTGCAATGTCCTAACTAAACTGGGGAAAAATTCACAAAGTGATAAATTCTCAAATATCAACTTTGTATTTCCCCCCTGGGAATCGGACCCAGGACCTCCGGATCGGTAGTCCATGGCACTAGCCACTAGACCACGAAGGCAGTTTAGGCAGGAGACAGCTTCGTTTAGATATTCTGTAAGGGCAACGAAAACTCTATAGGATAAGAAAAATTGCCTAAACGTTTTTACCCTGAATATATTTTACAACGGGGGATCAATTTTTGGCAGTCGCTTGATACTTTTTATCCGATTAGACTAGAAACGATTGAAAAACATAGAGTATAGACATACTAGCTGCATCTCTTTTTTATTTATTTGAAATACGTTTGCTCTTGACTCTAGACTCTAGGTCAGGGATGCCCGTGACAGAGTCGACGATGGAGCGAGCTTACCCAGAATACGTATGTTATGGCACTTCTTAACAAAATTTTATAAAACAGAAGTTTAATATCGAATGTTTAAGTAAAATATCAAATTATAAATATGAAGAAGCAAATCACATAACAATACAACAAATTTGAATTTAAATTTATTTGATAATAGGCCACTCAATAAGTCAAATTGATATACTATGAAATGAAATAACTTTAATATAATTAATAATGTGTTTCTGCCGGTTGTACCTAGATATTCAATTAAAATGCAAAGAATTTTCAAAAAAAATGTGTTGAAAATTTTTGGTTGTTCCTACGTAAGCACATTATTAACTTAAATTTATGAAAATTGTGGCCAATTTCCCGTTTATGTTAACCTCGAGTGAATACCAAAAATTATTCCCCTGAGATGACCCTCAGAAAGGGTTTTTTGTTCCTAATCGCTTACGTACTATAGTCTTTCAACGTCGTGCTTACCGCGCCTTAGGGGTGCAGACGTGCGCGGGGACGCGGTAACGGGGGTGCGGGCGGTGAAGTAGGAGGGTGAGCGAGCACGACGCAATGTGTTCATGTTCGCAATCGCCGCGTGCTACCGCGTCCCCGCCAACGTCTGTACCCCTAAGGCGCGGTAAGCACGACGTTGACAGACTATAAGCGAAATTTTAATATTACTGGGGTAAATGGGTACTTACCTAGCTAAAATTTCATTTTATCCTTGATAGAGTATATTGAATATTCACATACATACATACATAAATCACGCCTTTATCCCTTACGGGGTAGGAAGAGCGTTTAACGCCTCATAAAAGGCACTTTCGCCACGTCTGACAAAAATTGAGGGAAATTTTAGATTGTAATATGTATTGCTATAGTGACAGGTTGTCAGCCCATCGCCTAAATTACAATACGCAGTAACCCTCGAGTCTCTTTTGCTGACTTCAACAGCATGCCCGGGAGGAAGGGCAGCTGGAACATTCTATGTTTTTCTATCTCTCCCAGTCCAGCATGGAAGTAATATTGAATATTTTGTGCACTATAAAGGGTGTTTATTTCTTTGCGGCACGCGATAGGGATAAATTTGATGTTTCAGTAAAATAATAGGCTAGTTGAAATCGCTCTCGCACTTAGTTAATCTCGGAAAATTGCTACAAGTGATTTTATCATATTAATGGCTTCATTTACTGCCCAATATGACTCTCTTAGTTTCCCGCCCTGACGGAATTGTATATTATCCTTTCTTTTTGTATGGGATAAACTTTGTTTTGTTCTGATTCCTATCGTGTGTGGTACCAAATGAAAGGGCATTTTGAGCTGATTCTAAAATATATACCATCATTACATCAATATCACCAATATTCAATTAAAATTGAGTAAAAAAATAAGTTTGAACTGTTCCAGATACGAAAATGTTCAATATTTTTTATGTGCTTGAAAGTCACCATAACGGAGTAGCTAGGCTGACCAATTCTATTACTACAAAGGCAAATCTCTAAACAAGAAAACAAAGGCTTTTTTGATAGCCAGCGATCACAGTTGTTTCCATCAATATCGAGGGCTTTTCTAGTGTTAAAGCAGACCTCCTCCATAACCTCTGTGACCAAACCAAATGTCACGTACTATGTGTACAAGAGATGCACAGGGACCAAAGCAGCCTGCGCCCCGAAATCTTAGGCATGAAATTAATCGCAGAAGTTCCACACTCAAAGCACGGTAGCGCGGTGTTTATACAGCCTGACTTGATTATTAAGTCAGCCTGTGTGATCCGCACATCTGACAGAGAACAATACAGAAATAATCAGCTTGGATCTCGGAAACTGCTCTGTTACTTCAATATATAGTCCACCAGGTGAAGTTTTTTATTTCCAAAGTAATAATGAGTTCCACAACCAAAACCCAAAAATAGTCATCGGAGATTTTAATAGCCGCAGTATTAATTGGGGCTTCACGAACTCAAATGATAGCGGCGCTGCAGTAGAAATTTGGGCTGATCTTTATGATCTAACGCTGGTACACAACTCGAAACTCCCCGCATTCAACAGTCGACGCTGGAACCGAGGCTATAACCCCGATTTGATTTTTGTCAGTTCAAATATAAACCCTAATTTATTTAAAAGTACTTGTCCACCGATCCCCAGAACCCAACACAGACAAGTTATATGCACGGTACAAGCGTTAGTGAAACCAGTCTCTGTCCCATTCCGGCACCGGTTTAATTTTTCCAAGGCAAACTGGGAACAGTACACGACGATAAACTGCTCAATATCACCCCATCGCCGGAAAATTATGAGGAGTTTGTAAGGGTTACACAGTGGGTATCCCACCGATGCATCCCTCAACGCTGTCAAACTAGCTATGTCCCCGGTTTGACAAACAATTCTGCAGCAAAACTGGCAGAATACGAAGCCCTGTATACGAAAGATGCTTTCTCAGCGAGTGTCGTCGGAACAAGTGGATAAACTTGGTGGACGTTGGTCCCGGTTAATATCGTTAAATACATTTGATATTAGTCGTTCAGCCATATCAGAGACCAGTGATAAGTATTGGCGGCTTGAAAAATCCGACCTAATCTAGGATTGGGTCTGGTTTCCCTTCTGGGTTGCGGAGGTCCGATGGCTGTCACTCTGTGTAAGAATCAGTACAATTGTTTAATCCCCTAAGGTTAGGTAGCCAACCCCGTGAGATACGGGATAAGGCGAGAATGATGATGACTTACTATAAAGAATATAAGACTTCCCCGTACGATAATTATGTCCGGGGAGAGTGCATGGCGAAGCTAAAATATTTATTAGCCTTTATCCCTAATGGGGTAGGCAGATCGTAAACGACCTAATCAAAAATCATTCCGCAACGTCTGACAAAGTTTTGAGGGTCATTTAAGATGGATTTGTACATATATTACTGTAGTGACAGATTGTCAGCCCATCGCCTAAATTGATATATCCTCGGATCCCTTAGCTGGTTTTTACAGCATGCTCGGGATGATTTCATCCCTTTCATTTCTTTGCAACTAGCACATTTTACGTTTTTCTCTCACTCCCAGTCAAGCGTGGAAATGAAAGGAGAATAATATTGTAAAATATATCAGATGGAACAGCTGATTATTGCTTGGCACTTAATTAAAACTTACCTTATATTGGCATCCAGAACCATTAGCGATAATTTGAAATTCTAAGCATTCGACGGAAAGACTAATCAAGTTATCAATGGGCTCGAGTCTAGATACCACTGGCTAAAACAAAAATTAAAATCTATCTGTCACTTTCAAAATGATAAAATTTAAAAAGGACAGGCGATTTATACTCTATGGTTTTACACTTTGTCCGCTAGATTTTGACGCGCTTTTGGACGTTTATTTCTTAAACAACTTATTGTACATAATAAAAGACATGAATAAACACACACACACACACACACACACACACACACACACACACATAATCACGCCTTTATCCCTAATGGGGTAGGCAGAGCGTAAACGACCCAAACAAAGGTCGTTCCGCCACGTCTGACAAAGTTTTGAGGGTTATTTGAGATACATTTGTAAGTATATTGCTGTAGTGACAGGTTGTCAGCTCATCGCCTAAATTACAATATACTGAATGAATAAACACGAACATAAAGAAAAAAGACACGTTTCCCCAGTAATTCTGTCAATTTTATCCACCATATCATATGATGGCGGATAAAACTTACAGATAAAGCATAAACCACCGACAATAAGTCAAAAACCGGAGGGAGTAGACTCCTGTCCTTTTCCAATGTTACTAGTCTGAAAGTGACAAATGTTTTAATTGTAGTTTAAGCCGGTAAATCTAGAATTGAATTACTTCCATGCTGGACTGGGAGCGAAAGAAAAACATAGAATGTTCAAGCTGCATTTCCTCCCGTGCATGCTGTATAAACCAGTTAAGGGATCCGAGGGTTTCAGTATATTGTAATTTAGGCGATGGGCTGACAACCTGTCACTACAGCAATATACCTACAAATCTATCTTAAATAACCCTCAAAACTTTGTCAGAAGTGGCGGAACGACCTTTGTTTAGGTCGTTTACGCTCTGCCTACCCCATTAGGGATAAAGGCGTGATTATATGTATGTATGTATGTAAATCTAGAATCGAGCCCATAACCATGTCATTGTTTGACCGAGCGAGAAACCCTGATAATGAAATATCAAACATTTTTCAATAGTAGCTACCAGTGTTTATAGCTTAGTTGAAGTGAGTGTGTTTATCCAAAAAAACAAACATAACATATTTCTTTAATATTCAAGTGTTTTTTTTATCTACTCTATATACATCTCAATCACGCCTTCATCCCTAATGGAGTAGGCCGAGCGAAAACAACCTAAACAATAATTTTGCCACGTTTGACAAAGTATTAAGGGTTATTTAAGATAGATTTGTAGGTAAATTGCTGTAGTGATAGGTTCTCAGCCAATCGCCTAAATTACAACTTACTGAAACCCTCGGATCCCTTAGTTAATTTTTACAGCATGCCCGGGTTCCTCCCATGCAGCTGGCACATTCTGTTGTCTCTCTCTCCCAGGCCAGCATGGAAAAAATAATCTAATCTTAACTATTCATAATCGTAATTAATGATAGTCAAGACAACTTCACCACTTAAGAGGACTTTTAACCAGCAGCTTTCCATACAAAAGGTGATAAAGGTTCTCGCCCCGTAAACATAGTCCAATTCCTATGTTTTTTCGAAATGATACATGCATACATATAATCACGCTTTTATTCCTAATGGGGTAGTCAGAGCGTAAACGACCCAAACAAAGATCGCTCCGCCACATCTGACTAAGTTTTGAGGATTATTTAGGATTGATTTGTATGTATATTGCTGTAGTGATAGGTTGTCAGCCCATCGCCTAAAGTACAATATACTGAAACCCTCGGATCCCTTGGTTGGTCTCTACAGCATGCCCGGAAGAAAATACAGCTGGCTCATTGTAGTTTTTCTTTCGCTCCCATCCCAGCATGGATTAAATAATGTAGGTAGATGTACTTAAAAACTAGGTTTGTACGTTTTTTTACCCGACTGCTCAAGGCAAAGGAAGGTAATGTGTTTATCAGCCTATCTACGTATGTTTGTAAGTATGTATATTTGATTCTCTGTGGTGCTGTAGAGACCAAACGCGTCGGCCGATTTTAGTGATTCTTACGTCAGTCAATTTGCTTTTACCACGCAAGTGTCACAAAAGATACGATTTAGTAAAAAAAAACAATATACCGACAATAAGACGTATTATTATTATGTTTGTATTTGTATACTTGTTGTATACTGGAGTATATAATATATACTCCAATATAGTGCAACAAACATGTTAATAAATTAAATATACTATATTTAATTTATTAACATGTTTGTTGCACTGACCCGCGTCAAATTATTTTACTCCTCTGTTTCATATTGTCTGTGGTTGCCTGGAAGATATTGCTACATTAACAATAAGGCCGCCAATTGTACTACTTTTCTTTTTAGCAATTTGTTATTTCTGTGTTTGTGTGCAATTTAGTATATTGTGTTGTATGACGCCACTTTGTGAAAATGGAAAGAAATCAAGTCGACGAACTATGACAAGGGTTATAATTGAACAGGTATTTGAAAATTAATTTTGTAACATCATTTTCGTTTTGAACAACCGATTAAGATCTATAACGATTTAAAGTTTTGAAGCTCACTTTGTATTCTACGCAGTTGGGATTTTTGGACTTTTTAAATTACTATCTTATACATACATACATACATATAATCACTCCTTTATCCCTAATGGGGTAGGCAGAGCGTAAACGACCTAAAAAAATTGGACCTTCACGATATAATATATTTGTATGGGAATAAAAAAGAGGTAATATTATAGAATCTAAAAAAAATGTTTTATAAGTGTAATATTTAAAAAAAAAAACTAACATACCTATAGTATTTAGAGTTCCGAGTACACAAAGGGTAAAAACAGAACCCTATTATTTTGCTGTCCATACAACATACGTGATTTTCTGTCTATCACCGGGCTGTATCTAATGAACTGTGATTGCTAGAGAGTTGAAACGATACTCGCACTTGGTCGGTTTTTAAGTATATATTTTAGGGGTGGGATGTGATCTACCTACTAGTGTAACACCCAGGGCAACGGTAACACAATCCCTACAAAGCGGTGGTAGGCTCCGCAAGGGCCGACTGACTCGCAACCATTGTCTCACCGGAGTCAGGCGCCAAATAGCTTGCTGGCTTGCTGTGTTCCATCGATGCGTGAGATTGCCAGTGCCATAAGTCTGGGTGAGCTCGCTCCATCGTCGAATCTGGCACGGTCATTCCTGACCTAGTGTCTAGAGTCAAGATCAAACCAATTTCTAATTTTAAAACTACTTCATTTCCAAAACTTAACAGAATCGGACTATGTTAACTTTGTGGGAACCGTTATAACCTTTTGTATGGAAAGGTGCAGGTTAACACTCATCTAAAACCAACAAATGCTGTAGAACTGAACTCTACTGAGTAACAACAACCGAGATGATGTTGGGTTGATTAATGTGTAAAAAAAAAAACGAGAGCTGCCATCAGTTTTAAATTAATTGTTCCTGAAATACAAACATTTGATTATTTTACGATTGGCGACAATCGCAATTAATTCTCCATTTATAATCCACTAGCGACCCGCCCCGGCTTCACACGGAAATCATCAGTGTTTCTCTACTATATTACGCATGTATTATACATATAAACCTTTCTCTTGAATCACTCTACCCATTAAAAGAAACCGTATCAAAATCCGTTGCGTAGTTTTAAAGATTTATGCATACATAGGGATATAGGGACAGAGAAAGCGACTTTGATTTATACTATGTAGTGATAATATAATGTTACAAACTAAGCATAAAAGCTATGTTTAGCACAAGTACTACATTTTCATGAAAGTGGCCACTCTTAGTACTTGCGCAATACGAGTATCTAGGCTATACATTGCAAAAGTGATAAAAGTGGTGGTAAAATATTCATAAAAATGTTCGTATTTCAGGCACAATTAATTTAATACTGATGGCGCCACTGTCACAGCTCCCAAACCACCTTAAGTCTGGGAGATTTTCATAACAGAACGAGAAACGATCATTCCAGGCATTCATAAGCTTTTCGAGAATCAAGAGCCTCTTAAAAATCCAAGGGTCTTCGTAATGTTTCCAAATCTTGAGTACGGTAACTTCAGGAAATGAAATCGGGGTGAAATTGAGTGAGAATAATATATGAAGGGTGTAAAAGAAATTGGCCTTCCCATACAAATGGTGAAAGCGGCTTGAGTAAATTTGTATGGGAGGTCCATTTTTTTATAATTTTGCCTTTGTTCCTTGTGGAAAGTTTTTAGTTTCATGTGTAGAATCACAACCTAAAGTATGGCCAGCTATTTTTTTTATTTTTTACTCACTGTGAGTACTTAGCTAAGGGATCCGATTTCACCTTCTTTGGAATCAATTTTGAAAATAATTTCAAATTCTTCAATAATTGTAGACAAAAAGTCTTTATATACGATATTGGGATTACTATTAAAATTAAGATTAGGCATTTATTAATGAGAACATTTTGGTATTTTTCTAACCTACTAGTAGTAATACGTCTTGACTCAATTTTAATTGTTTGATTCTTATCAGGATTGCTAAATGGAAATGTTACACTTTGACCTCTATGATCTGATCCAAGATAGTCAATTATGTTTTTTTTCTGCAGGGTAACAATAACAGAAAACATTATCAATACAAGTAGCAGAAGTTGACGTCAGACGTGTATGTTCAAAAAACACATAATTCAAATTAAATGATTTGAAAAGATTTCATAATCTATTTTTTAAATGTGGTACCCTAGTGGTTTCTAAAATATCTTCATTAAAATTTCCTGTGATAATTATTCTTTTATTTGTTTTAGTTACCAATTTAAGTACATCTTCCATTACTTCTTCAAATTTAGGAAAGTTTGTGTCTAAAGGCTATCTATATACACATACTATAACATATCGACAATCCTACAACGTCTTTTCTGTCTCTGAATTTAATATTATTTCTCATTATTATTAGAGATCCACCACGAGTTAGGAATTGTCGATTGAAAGAACTTTACAATAATAAAGAATTTGACAATATAAATGCCAATGTTCTGTTAAACATACAATGTTATATTTATATTTTTCTAAAAATAATTCAACCTTTAACAATTTGCTGGAAAATCCCTGAATATTTTAATGTAATAATTTGGAATAGGTTGGTTTTCTATTATTCAAGTGTTTTGTTAATTGTTTGTTCTATAAAATCGATTTATTTACATCATTAATAGAGGGATAATCCTTTGTCGAGCATATCAGTTTAAATTATTTTTAATAATAGTACTGCCTATCTGGTGAAGACCGACGATCTGGTGAAGGTCGTGGGAAGCTGCTGGATGCAGAAGGCGCTAGACCGATCATCGTGGAGGTCCTTGGGGGAGGCCTATGTCCTGCAGTGAACGTCTATCGGCTGAGACGAATAGTACTGCCTACTATAGGAGATACCTGTGTCATATTATTTATAACTGTGTCACATATATTAAATGCTAACAATGTAGCTAGTTGTCCTTTTAACAATTTCGACAGGTATATAGTATCCTGAGACAAATTAAAACTATGAATAAAACGGTTTATGTCAAAGTATAAAAATGCATCGCTATGATGACTAGTTAAATTAAATAAATGTATATTCATTCTATGAATATATTTGTTGTGCTGTTCTGACAAGTTTGAACAGATGCAAAGAATAAACATGCACTTAGTCTTATTATATAAATTAAGTAGCAAATCTTTACTGTTATCTGTAGTGACAGGTTGTCAGCCGATCGCCTCATTTGCAATATACTAAAACTCTGGGCTTAGCTTATCTTATTATAGCATTTTATATGACTTGGCCATTGTAGAGTGACGTTATAGGTGACAGGTCGAATTATTCTCTACAACGGCCAAGTTACATGAAATGAACCTTATTGAAGAGCTAAGAATTACTATAATAAACCCTAGACTAGGCTCCCCTTTTAGAGCTCACAACTTTTGTGCGATTCACACACCAAGACCACCATGAGCTTGGCTTTCACTTTTACATTATAGTAGTTCAAAAATTAAATTAATTGCCCCCCCTTTCACTTGTATGGTCCAATGTTTTATTTATTTTTATTTATTTTTTACATTTCTAACTTTCTGTCATTATAATCAATCTTTATTCCAAATATCAGGTTCCTAGGTCATTGGGTTTTTGATTAATTGATTTTTGATATTATGTATGTCAGTCAGTCAGACAATCAGTCATAAAAATTACGACTTTTCGGAATTAATATTTAAATAATCACTTGATCTATGTTTATAAAATTTGAAGAACTTGTTTATCTAGTGGATCTAAATATATAAACGAAATTTGGTGTATTTAAGTTTAGTAGTTTTCGAGTTATGAAGGGGTCAAAAGTGGCTCAGAATGGTTCCTGTTAATATACACACGGTGCTGCCAGCCAGTTCTCTTCGTTTGGATTGAGCTTGGCTTGGACACGCTACCGCGTGTCTAAATTTAGGCGATGGGCTGACAGCCTGTCACCATAGTAATATACCTACAAATCGATAGGTATATATATAGAATATTAAATAACCTTCGAAACTTTGTCAGACGTGGCGGAACGACCTTTGTATAGATCGTTTACGCTCTGCCTACCCCAGTACGGATAAAGGCGTGATCATATGTTTGTATGTAATAGAGACACAATGCAATACAAGAATACTGTTATTAATACAGTTCATCGTAATAGGCGTTTTTCAACTAGACGGCACGGCGACGGTAACGACGACGGCACGGCACCGTCGACGGTACCGTGGAAGAGATAATCTATGAAAATCAATGAAATTGTATGGAACGCATTTCCACTGGCTGGCCCGGCAAAGGCACGGCATTAATTTCCACCGGTACTGCGCCGGCGTGGCAAACTGCATTTATTTTGTATCTCTACGACGCATGCGTGTGTATGTGTGCGCTCAGATTAGAACTAGGTGGACGTTATCGGGACGTTGCCGTGTCGTTGCCGTGCCGTCTAGTGTAAAAATGCCCATGTGTCGTGTTTCTGTAATAAGCTGCTACTTAAACATAGAGCCATACATGGTCATGTATCTACAGTATGATAAATACATACTTATAATCACGCTTTTATCCCTAATTGGGTAGGCAGAGCGTAAACGACCTTAACAAAGGTCATTCGGTCGCGTCTGACAAAGTTTGGAGGGTTATTTAAAAAAGACTTGTAGGTATATT
Source organism: Scrobipalpa costella (assembly GCA_949820665.1). Taxonomy (NCBI): domain Eukaryota; kingdom Metazoa; phylum Arthropoda; class Insecta; order Lepidoptera; family Gelechiidae; genus Scrobipalpa; species Scrobipalpa costella. Next base: position 1,334,959 of record OX463311.1, read on the forward strand.
GCTGTAGTGACAGGTTGTCAGCCCATCGCCTCAATTGCAATATACTGAAACCCTCGGATCCCTTAGCTGGTTTTTACAGTATGCACGGGAGGAAATTCAGCTGGAACATTCTATTTTTTTTCTCTCGCTCCCAGGCCAGCATGGAAGAAACAGTATGATCATAGATTAATATAATATAACATACTACATTCGTGCAAGTTTAATATATACTTACAACAACAAATTCAAAAGAGGGTAGACAGATTATCCTTAGAAGCTGTCAACATTAGCCTCAGTAGTTAACTCGTGCGGAGTCGCCCTACTGGCCATAAAGTAATATTCTTTATTCTACACTTATTCGAATAGTTTATTAGTTTTTACTTGAAAACAAGGAATAAAGTACGGAAATTCAAGCGAACAAATATAGGGGCGGCAAAATTAAATGGTATTTACTTTCTTCCCCTGCTGCAGCGGGTATAAAGTAAGCACTTTTTTAAATTTAATATTTCAGACTTCAGCAGTGGGACAGCATAGGCTAACAATAATAATAATAGTTTCAGACTAGAAACAGGCGGATGCCAAAAGATAAAAAGTTTGTATCTCGAAGCTGACAAAATTATACTAGCCACTTACAATTTTGGCAGTATGTGTTTTGTTTTATTTGCCTCTTTTATATTTTCAAGTAAAAAATAAAGAAACAGAAACATGTCGCCACATGTCCGCGCGAAGTTTTTGTTGTTCTTTGATTTATTTAACTTATTTAATTTAAATTAAGGATTAAATGTTGTTGGTGTATTGTGTAACTGTATATAATATGTGTTTAGTTTGTGTTCTGTCCAGATGGATGATGACACTATTTTCATGTAAGTGATATCTTTCTTTGTCTTACAAAGATTTTTTGTTATACTTTTCTCATAAGTGTAGTATAAAGTACTATGTAGCACTCGGAAGAAAATGCGATTCCCAACTCGAATGTATTTAAGCCCGAAACGCACTCGACTGGAATCGGTCATGATCTCCCCTCGATGAACAATTAACTTATGTTATTGTAATGAAATAAATAACTATTTGAACCTGGATATTAGAAAGTGTCAACCGTTACGTCCTTATACGCATATTCAAATCAATTTCTTCTAAAGACAGTCACATTTAGCCAACCAATTTCATGCCTGAGAATTGCATAAAACTTACAAAATAATGTCTGGCCTGTTAGACTCGTTTTTTTGTTTTTTTTTTTCATCAGTAAAGCGACAGCCTATTTTTATTAAATAAAAAAAAAACAAACATTACCCGTAAACTGTTAATCTTCAAACTTAATTTTAGAGGCCATTAACGTGAAACATTAACTAATACAACCCTCCTTAAGCACAGGATACGTTAAATGTGTTTCAAAATTTGATATATTTGTAGTGGCTAAGGCAATTTTTAAAGTCAAGTCAAATGTCCTTAGTCAGGATGGTATTTCCAGAGATATGTTCATTTTAACCTTAACGCAATCACTCAGGGCGATTACGGCTATTATTAATAAGTCGATCGTTAGTGGTATATTCCCTGATAAATGGAAGAATGCAATAGTATGCCCTCTCCCTAAAAAATCTAATGTTACGGAAATAAAAGATTTACGAACAATTAGTATCCTACCATTTTTGACAAAAATTATGGAAAGAATGGTTTACGACCAAGTATACAAATATTGTATCTCAAAAAATATTCTTCCTGAACTACAATCAGGATTCCGGTCAAAACGCAGCACAGCGACAGCTCTTCTTGACGTTATCGACAACCTTTTGAAACATCAAGACTCGGAAATGGGTTCGATCCTAGTATTGCTCGAGTTATCAAGGGCTTTTGATTCAATTAATTCATCTTTATTGATATTCAAATTAGCATAGTATGGTTTCGCGCTCAAGTGGTTTAGCAGCAATCTAGACGGGCGATACCAAAGAGTTCAGATACAGAAGCATGATGGAAATCATCTAATTTCTGATCCCCAACCGGTAAAACAAGGAGTACCGCAGGGTTCTATTTTGGGTCCATTACTCTTTATTATTTATAGCTCTGACATTACGGACTGCATTAAAAATAGTAAATACCATATCTATGCAGATGACCTACAAGTATACGTCCCAAAAGACCGTGAAGCTATTGATGAGGAAATCAAGTCTCTTAATCAAGATCTTGATAGAATATTTGCCTGGAGTAAAAAGAAGTAGCTTCCATGCTGGCCTGGAAGTGAAAGAAAAACATAGAATGTGCTAGATGCATTTCCTCCCGGGCATGCTGTAAAATCCAGGGGTCTAAGGGTTTCTGTATATTGCAATTTAGGCGATAGGCTGACAACTTGTCACTATACCTACAAATCTATCTTAAACAACCCTCAAAACTTTGTCAGACGTGGCGGAACGACCTTTGTTTAGGTCTTTTACGCTCTGCCTACCCCATTAGTAAAAAAGGCGTGATAATACGAGTATGTATGTATGTATGTAGTAAAATGAATTGTCTAATTTTGAATGCCAGTAAGTCTAAATTTATGATTGTAGGATCGAGATACAAGACCGAATTTATAGAGGCTGCCCAAACGTGTCCATAATGGGAACGTCACTTGAGCGGGTTTCCGAAGCACGCAATCCCGGTTTGACCTTTGACTCAAAGTTAAGATTTGAGAATCACGTTATCGAAGTGGCACGTAATTGTTTTTCAGTTTGAAGGTTCTGTACCAAATAAAACCTAATACTAGTACAGATATGAGAATTATGTTATGTGAAACTCTTGTCCTGTCAAAGCTCAACTACTGCCTCACCGTATACGGCCCTTGTATGTATAATAAAACGGAAAAGATCGTTCAGCGAGTTCAAAACTGCGCTTGTTTTTGTTTTCCAATTTCTCCCCGTACTCAAGTTACATCTTTTCTTAATAACTCGAATATTGTCAAAATGCAACAACGTCTAACTGTTTTACGCTTGTCAACTGCACGATATTATAAAGTTTCAAGAGCCTTCGTATCTTTATAAAAAACTACTTTGGCGATTTTCTGGACATGTTAGATATACAGCGAGGTCTTGTTCGGATTTGATGCATGTGCCGCGACATAGAACATCTGCTTTTCGTGGGGGTTTCAGTTACCGCGCAAATAAATGCTGGAACGATATCCCACCCCCCCTAAGAGACATCACATCAAAATTCTATTTCAAGAAAATGTATAGAGAATGCCTACTGAATAATCAAAAAAACCCTGGTAACTGAAATCTGTAGTCTTATTATATTGTATTTATGGTTTTTATTATTATATTGTTTTTATTCTTACATTATACACCGCTCCCTATTCTGAAATATTTATTTATGATACACACTTCGTCAATTTATCTATACACTTATTTAAACTTGTTAGTATTTTTGTTAATTATAATTTAATTTTTATGAATAGATACGACACAGACTTTGTTGGAATTTTGATTTATATATCACTTTTTTTTTGCGTAACTTAGGTACTGACAGAATTATCAGTGTTGCTAAGAGAGTACATGTACTACTCTTAGCAACTGAATGCTGAGTCAGCCCCTTTTCCCTGGGCAGCAGTAAAATTCATTAAATTCAGTTAAAATTCATTTAATTATTTCTTTTTCAATGTGTATTTTTGTAAACTTTCACTGTTTCCTGGGAACTAAGCTATTCTATTCTATTAGCTATTCATTATAGTCGTTCATGCAAAAGTGGGTTTGCTAGACCAAACCCTCTCCTCAAGCACAGGATACGTTAAATGTGTTTCAAAATTTGATATAGTCGTTCATGCAAAAGTGGGTCTGCTAAACCGAACCAAGCGTGCGGAGTGTTAATTTTCCTCCGCTCTTAAAATGAAATAGTAGTAGCAAACTCGAGAAGACGGTAAATTAGAATTTAATTTTACTGAAGATGAGTTATGCCCGGCAAATATGTCTCAATGGCAGCATATTTAAGGCCGTATTTATGATCAGTACTTGAGAGTGAGAGCCAGTTCGCGTTCGTATCAGAAATATCATTTCAGTACAAAATGGCCTGTCAAAACCAGACTTAACATCGCTCTGAATCTTGAGATCGATTTATAAATACGAGCCTAAGAAAATACATCTTCATGAAATCCTCGTTTACGAATGTCTTTGGTATTACAAATCTTCGGTACTATACAAATTTTAGGAGTTTGATATTGGGGTCAGTTGGTTTAACAAAACTGATAGGGAAAGGGTTGCTATTGCTAACCTATAAGGTTGATGTGACCGGGGAACCGAGGTCCAACAGGATATGATTGATAAGAGGTTCGCCATGAAAATTTCAATAACTATCGCGTTTCAGTACATACATACATATAATCACGCCTTTATCCCTAATGGGGTAGGCAGAGCTTAAACGACCTAAACAAAGGTCGTTCCGCCACGTTTGACAAAGTTTTGAAGGTTATTTATCATATATTGCTGTAGTGACAGGTTGTCACCCCATCGCCTAAAATGCAACATACTTAAAACCTTTGGATCCCTAAGCTGGTTTATACAGCATGCCCGGGAGGAAATGCAGCTGGCACATTCTAAGTTTTTCTCTCGCTCCCAGTCCAGCATGGAAGGCGTTTCAGTACTTATGTTTATTATCTGTCTTATCTATAAATAACCCTCAAAAATTTGTCAGACGTGGCGGAAAGATCTTTGTTAAGGTCGTTTACGCTCTTCATACCCCATTAGGGATAAAGGCGTGATTATGTATGTTTATTATTGTGGCGCATAAAGCGAGCGATAAATGAATCCACCAAACCAATTTAATCATTCCATTATCGCCGTGCTAGTAGTACATACATACATACATACATATATTCACGCCTGTATATCTAAAGGGGAAGGCACAGCGTAAACGACCTAAACAAAGGTAAGGTTTCTTAGTAGAAATAAGCTGTACCTGTTGTGTCGCTATTCCTTGTGTTTTGTCTTTCTCATGTTACTTGTCTACAATAAACAGTAAATAAATAAATACAGGTCGTTTCGCCACGTCTGACAAAGTTTTGTGACAGGTTGACCGCCTAAATTGCAATATACAGAAATCCCCTGATCCCTTAGCTGTTTTTACAGCATGCCCGGAAGGCAATGCAGTTGGCACATTCTTTATTTTTCTGTCGCTCCCAGGCTCGCATGGATGTACTTATTTTATAGTGCACTAGCGACCCGCCCCGGCTTCGCACGGAAATCATCAGTGTTTCTCTACTATATTATTCATGTATTATACATATAAACCTTCCTCTTGAATCAGTCTATCCATTAAAAGAAACCGCATCAAAATCCGTTTTGTAGTTTGAAAGATTTATGCATACATAGGGATATAGGGACAGAGAAAGCGACTTTGTTTTATAGAATTTAGTGCATATATATCAACTTCGTATTCCCACCGTGAAAATAAACAACATTAGGATCAGCCCTAACCAATAGACCACTAAGGCAATTAGAATCGAAAATTTGCTACATCCTGTTCTGTAATCCAACTAGCGATTCACAGTTTAACTGGTAGCTATTTATTTATTGTGATATTATGTCATTATTTCCACTAGAGTTGATTCAATGTTCTCAAATTAGAGAATGACAAGGATTAAAATGAACGTGGTTACTACTTTATGTTCGAAAATCTGCCAAAAATGGTGTTAAGGTTAGACCACACTAGGACGTAGCTGTATCGGACCTCCGCAGCGCGGCACGGCGCGACACAGCGCGACATAAACTGTCAAAATATATGAATTGACATTAACTGCCTCCGTGGTCTAGTGGCTAGTGCTATGGACTCCCGGTCCGGAGGTCCTGGGTTCGATTCCCAGGGGGGAAACTCAAAGTTGATATTTGAGAATTTATTACTTTGTGATTTTTTCCCCAGTTTGGTTAGGACATTGCAGGTGATTACCTGATTGTTCGAAAAGAAAAAGGTTTTCGTGCTTCGGACACGTTAAGCCGTCGGTCCCGATCGCTGTCTTTGATAGTGGTCGTTACTTAACAACCATGTCAGAGGCCTGATAGTTGTGCTACTAGGCGGTTTAAAAGGCTCTGACACCAGGGATTATCGGGTCAAAGGACTCCATACCCACTCCACAGAAGAAGAAGAATTGACATTGCCGCGCCGCGCCGCTCCGCTGCAGCTCCAATGTCACTTCAGCGCGGTACATCTCTTACATTGTCATACAAAGAATAATTTGTCGCGCCGTGTCGTACGTCTACGTCTAAGGCTATTTATAAAGCTATCTCAAGATTGAGAGCGATATTAAGTATAGATTTGACAAGCCATATTGTACCTAAATGACATTTCCGATACGAACTCAAACTGGCTGTCAATCTCAAGTGCGGATTATAAATACAGGCCCTAGTGCGGTCTAACCATTATACATACAGGGAGTAAAAAAATCTAGACTGGACTTTAGGGTGTGAGTGAACCTGCCCATGAAACTGAACAACTTTCCAAAAAGCTTGGGTCGAAATTTTAAAAATATATACAAACGTTGTCAACGGCTCGATTCTTTTTGTATGGAAAAGGGTACTTAAGCGAAAGTTGTTTAGTTTCATGGACAGGTTCACCCTAAATATCGGTCAGCAATATTTTTACTCCCGGTTTTACATTAAATAGCGTCTATGTTGGCGACATAGTTCCTTTTTAGAGAAAATCATAGAATGTATCAACTGCATTTACTCCCGGGCATGCTGTAAAAACCAGCTAAGGGATCTGAGTGTTATTGATATTGCAATTTAAGCGATGACAACTAACAACCTGTCACTTCAGCAATATACCTATCTGAAATAACCCTCAAAACTTACTCAGACGTGGCGGAACGATCTTTGTTTAGGTCGTTTACGCTTTGCCTACCCCGGTTAGGGATAAAGTCGTGATTATATGTATGTAAGTATGTATGTATGTATTCAATTAAAGCCTTGACGGACTGTTGGTGTATGAATGGTGGGAATAGAAATCATAGTAATTTGTGGATCGGTCGAAAATGGTCGAGTGGATTTGAGAATAGACTCCGTTATTCTGTAGGCGAGGTATGTGGTTGAAATCGGACCTCAATTCGGTTTTGGAAGCCGATGGATTGGTTTGTCTATACTTACTTATGTTTGTGTGTATTTTTGGTCTTATAATTGTTTAGAAAGTTATGGAGATAGTGGCTGAAAAGTAAGTTACTTCATTACAATTAGATTATTATGTTGAACGGGTTTGTTACCACGATTATATTTAATATTACCTCGATATTTCAATGTGCTCGTGACCAGACGCATGAAACTGCGTTGAAATATCGAGGTAACAGTAAATATAATCGTGGCAATAATCTCGTACAAAATAATAATCTTATTGTAATGAGCGCCTACAAAATTCTCAAAACTTATAGCAATTTTCTAATTGTTTTTTGCGCTTACAGTGCTATTTAATTTCTGAAAATATTTGAAAATTCAATTTTCACCAGTTTGATCCCGTCAGCAGCAAAAATTTTCAGCAATTTGCAGCAGCCGAATTTTTGCTTTTGATACATACATACATACATACATATAATCACGCCTTTATCCCTAATGGGGTAGGCAGAGCGTAAACGACCTAAACAAAGGTCGTTCCGCCACGTCTGACACAGTTTTGAAGGTTATTTATGATAGATTTGTATGTATATTGCTGTAGTGACAGGTTGTCAGCCCATCGCCTAAAATGCAACATACTAAAACCCTCGGATCCCTTAGCTGGTTTTTACAGCATGCCCGGGAGGAAATGCAGCTGGCACATTCTATGTTTTTCTCTCGCTCCCAGTCCAGCATGGAAGATTTGCTTTTGATATTTCTAGTATTTTCAGAAACTTAAAGTAACTTCATTATTTCAGTCCTAGGAAGGCACCTATAGTATTTCGAACTCGGTTTGTTTCAGAATTAAGGTAAACAAAGTTGATGTCAATGTCTTTTTATACAAAAACATTTAAAAAAAAAAAACTTGTTGATAAATTTGCTAAGTTACTAAAACTACTATTTCATTATGTTGTTACATCTAATAGCTATTTTTGAAACAAAATATTCGATTAAAATACATTTTAAACACCTTTCTTCTAAGCAAGTAAAACTGAGTTGGAAATACTATATATATATATATATATATATATATATATATATATATATATATATATATATATATATATATATTTAAATTGTTTAGCGGGTACAAAATATTTTTACTTTGTAAATACCATGGAGTTAAGAATCATGTTTTTTGTTATCTCATTAAGTTTATCCTTGGATGATCTAATATTTACATTAAAAAATCTTTTTGCTGAAGACGCCAATAGAATTACTTACATCATCTGTAGGTTAATATTCAATAAAAAGATTTAACAAATCATCATTAATAACTTAACCTTCGCCTGTGAGGCACATCTTTTAAGTATACCTACATGTAAGTTTAAGGCCCGTATTGATAAACAGCACTTGAGACTGACATCTAGTTAGAGTTTGTATCAGAAATGTCATTTGATGTGATCAGTCAAATCCATACTGAATATTGCTCTCAATCTTGAGATCGCTTTATAATACGAGCCTAAAACATTTCATTTCAGTGAATGTGAGGTGGAAAAGAGGATCATGAAAATTTCATTCAAAATCAATGGGAAGCTGTATGAAGGTGAGTCTTTCATCATTACCTATTTTAAATACATACATACAATTATAAAATCACGCCTTTATCCCTTACGGGGTAGGCAGAGCGTTAAACGCCTCGTAAAAGGCGCTTTCGCCGCGTCTGACAATAATTGAGGGTAATTTTAGATTGTAATGTGTATTGCCATAGTGATAGGTTGTCAGCCCATCGCCTAAATTACAATACACTGTAACCCTCACAACTGCCTCCGTGGTCTAGTGGCTAGTGCCATGGACTCCCGATCCAGAGGTCCTGGGTTCGATTCCCAGGGGGTAAAACACAAAGTTGATATTTGAGAATTTATCACTTTGTGAATTTTTCCCCAGTTTGGGTAGGACATTGCAGGCTCAATCACCTGATTGTCCGAAAAGAAAATGATTGCGTGCTTCGGAGGGCACGTTAAGCCGTCGGTCCCGGTCGCTGTCTTTGATAGTGGTCGTTACACAAAACCATGTCAGAGGCCTGATAGTTGTGCTGCTAGGCGGTTTAAAGACTCTGACACCAGGGTTCATGGGGTCCATAGACTCGATACCCACTCGACAGAAGAAAGACTGTAACCCTCGAGTCCGTTTTGCTGTCTTCTACAGCATGCCCGGGAGGAAGGGCAGCTGGAACATTCTATGTTTTTCTATCTCTCCCAGTCCAGCATGGAAGTAAATACCTATTTTAAATACGTTCAGAAAATCAAGCTTGTATTTCTAAAGAAGACTAATTGGACTAAATCAGATAGGAAAATGAAATTGTGTATTGCTGTACTGAGAAATTGGGCTCAGTTCTAGACACCACCGGCTTGAACTAAAATTAAAATCTATTTTTAACTTTCAAAATAATAAAATTGAAAACGGTCGGGCGATTTATACTCTATGGTTTTACACTTGGTCCGTTAAATTTTGAAGCACATTTACATGTTTTCCCAGTATTTCTGTAAATTTTATCCGCCATTTCATATGATGGCGGATAAAAATGACAGATAACGCATAAAACCACCGGCTATAAATCAAAAGCCGGAGAGAATAGATCTCCTGTCCTTTTCCAATGTTTTTAGTCTGAAAGTGACAAATAGATATAAATTTTAGGTTAAGCCGGCAAATCTAATCAGAAAACTGCAAAGTACTGCAAAATCAGGGTAATTAATATTTTTTTCAATTAATAATAGTCCCTTTTGTCTGGGAACAAAATTAATACAAAGTTAAAACACAAAATAAATACAAATGTTAAGGTCCTTCAAACACAAATTTTATGTAATTATTTTAAAACAGTACCAGAAATACTTTTGTAGTGGATGGAAACTGTTTCAAGAAGTATAAAAATATTTTGGCCTTTTCATACAAAATATTTACCTCGATCAGACAATTTGTATGGAAAAGTATATTTTTTCTCTTCCTGAAAGAATCTCCTAGTGAAAGTTGTTCAGTGTCGTTGACTGAGCAATCTCTATCAGTTTGCGAGACGCTGCAACTTACATACAATACATGCTTATATATAATCACTTTTACATACTCTCAGTTTTATATAGTAAACACAAATTGTGCTAGTCATTGAATATAGCAACAGCAAATATACACACAAGCAAAAACCTGATAAAGAAAAACATCCGTTTTTTTAACCTAGGCTAAGGTTTGTTTTTCCTAGAAAGTATGTTTAGTTACGAAGTTGATAAAAGAAACTCGATACCAAAACAAGATTTACTATTGTACCAATAATTATAAACAACAGCCACTTATAATAAAATCTTTTATGAAATTCTAAAAACTAAATATACTTGGATTAAATTAATTGCTTTGTTTTCAATTGCAATCGAACTTGAAATTTGTTGTGACTATACAGGCTAAGTGGTGCCTCCAACAGCTATAAAAATCATGACTAACTAAAAACAGAATGAATCGCAAATCCGGTCCATATAACAGACTCAAATAATAGGTACAAAGATAATGTTGAACCTTATAAATTAGCGATTCTTGGCTCGTTGTAGTAACAGGTAGAAAAAATGCCGTTGTTAGCCGTTGATAGCATTTTTTTTACCTGTTGCTACAATCGCTAATTTATAAGGTTCTAAATTATCTTCATTACTATTACTTGAATCTGTTGTACCGGATTTTTGATTCATTGTTTTTAGTTAGTTATGTTTTTTTAACATATGGGGGCGCACTTATAAGCTTTATCGGCACCTTAATGGATTTTAGTCGGTCTTTGTTATAGATGTGAATAGATTTTAAAATTGTATTGTTCTAAAACATTGGTTATTCACAAATTTTTATTTATATTTGTATATTTCTTACAATACAATTACAATTCTATTTAGATAGAATTTATAAAGATAAGTGATGCAGAATCATGTTTATTGTCAGAATACAAAAAATAAGTTATTATTATTGTTTTAGCAAGACCGTGAGAGCCAGTAACACAGTCCATTCTAAACATACCTGCAAAAATATGTCAGACGTAGCTGAAATGGTTATTGTTTATATACGTACAAACTACCTGTAGAATAGAAACAAAATTTGCAATGGCCAAAATAGTTTGTTCCTTCTTCTTCCTCAAGTTCCATCTCCTATCTAAGGTTGGCAACCATTTCGGCGATTTCAATTTTCGATAGCGCTGCTCGGAACAACTGAGTGGTGGTCTTGTTGAACCATTCTTCTTCTGTCGAGTGGGTGTCGAGTCGATCGACCCGATGAACCCTGCTGTCAGAGTTTTTAAACCGCCTTGTTGAACCATCATCATCATCCTCCTAGCCTTATCCCGTATTTCTCGGCTACGTAATCTAGGTGATTGAACGAGCGTACTGGTTTTTACACAGAGCGACTGCCATCTGACCTCCGCAACCCAGAAGGGAAACCAGACCCAATCCTAGATTAGGTCAGAGTATTCAAGCCGCCAATGTTTAGCAATGGCCTCTGATATGGCTTAACTACTAATATCTATGGTGTTAAACGATATTAACCGGAACCAACGGAAGCACGGAAAAAGCGCCGAATAACCGTACATATGAAATTCGAAAATCGAAAATCACATTGGTACGTGGTGGGGTTCGAACCACGACCTCCCGCTCAGGAGGCCCTATCCACTACACCATCGGGATCTCTAAACCGCCTTGTTGAACCATTGGCGTTAATTGTCGAATTGTTTTGTTCAAGTTGACGGAAATTACGGGCCTGATGTCTCCCTCAACGAGTACATCAGGAATGTGGCAGACTTGAAAGGCACCAAGGTTATGTGCCAGGAAGGAGGCTGCGGGGCTTGCATTGTAGCTGTCAGGACTACTGGGTCACCAACCAACAATGGCAAGATGTTCTCTGTCAATTCTGTGAGTATCTAAGAAGTAAAAAGAAAAAAAGAGGAAGGAGATTTCGAAATAGGGAAAGAAAGAACACTAAGAATGTGGCAGATCTTAAAGGAACCAAAACGATGTGCCAGGAAGGAGGCTGTGGAGCTTGCATCGTTGCTGTCAGGACTCCTGAGTCACCAACCAACAATGACAAGATCTTTTCCGTCAATTCTGTAAGTATCTAAGAAGTAAGAAAGAAAAGAGGAAGGAGATATCGAAATAGGGAAGAAAGAACACTAAGAATGTGGCAGATCTTAAAGGAACCAAAACGATGTGCCAGGAAGGAGACTGTGGAGTTTGCACCGTTGCTGTCAGGACTCCTGGTTCACCAACCAACAAGGGCAAGATCTTCTCCGTCAATTCTGTAAGTATATAAGAAGTAAGAAAGAAAGAAAGAAAGAAACGAGGGAGGAGGGAACGAACGAGATAAAGAAAAAACATTAGGAATGTGGCAAACTTTAAAGGAACCAACGTGATGTGCCAGGAAGGAGGTTGTGGAGCTTGTATCGTAGCTTTTAAGACTCTTGGGTCACCAAACAACAATGGCAAGATCTTCTCCGTCAATTCTGTAAGTATCTAAGAAGTAAGAAAGGTAGAAAGAAAGAAACGAGGGAGGAGAGAACGAACGAGAGAAAGAAAAAAACATTATGAATGTGGCAGACTTTAAAGAAACAATTCAATTCAATCATTTATTAATAAATAAAAATTTACACATCACTTAATTCATCAATTACAAAATTGAACCAACAATGGCAAGATCTTCTCCGTCAATTCTGTAAGTATCTTAGAAGAAACAAATAAAAGAGGAAGGAGATATCGAACTAGGGAAAGAAAGAACACTAAGAATGTGGCAGATCTTAAAGGAACCAAAACGATGTGCCAGGAAGGAGGCTGTGGAGCTTGCTGTCAGGACTCCTGGGTCACCAACCAACACTGGCAAGATCTTCTCCGTCAATTGTGTAAGTATATAAGAAGTAAGAAAGAAAAAAAGAAACGAGGGAAGAGAGAACGAACGAGAAAAAGAAAGAACACTAAGAATGGCGTAGTCCTTAAAGGAACCAAAACGATGTGGCATGAAGGAGGCCGTGGAGCTTGTATCGTAGCTGTCAGGACTCTTAGTTCACCAACCAACGATGTCACGCAAGATCTACTCCATCCAATCTGTAAGTATCTAAGAAATAATAAAAAAAAGAGGAAGGAAATAACGAACGAGAAAAAGAAAGAACATTAGGAATGTGGCAGACCTTAAAGGAACCAAGGTGATGTGTCAACTCGGTAAGTATTATGATAGATATGTCTGGCTTATGCTGGGTCAAAATAGCATCCACCCTATGTCTTTTCACAGGTATCGTCGAAGCCGAATGACGGTTATATCCAGTTAAAGGAAGCTAAACTATGTTCTCTATGAATAATATATGTTAAGCATTATTTGATTGAATTCTTACAATATTACATACATACATACAATCACGCCTCTATCCCTAATGCAGAGCGGCAGAGCGTTAACGACCTTAACAAAGTTTTGAGGGTTATTTAAGATAGATTTGTAGGTATATTGCTGTAGTGAAAGGTTGTCAGCCCATCGCCTAAATTACAATATACCGAAACCCTCGGATCCCTTAGCTGGTTTTTACAGCATGCCCGGCAGGAAAAGCAGCTGGCACATTCTATGTTTTTCTCTCGCTCCCAGGCCAGCATGGAAGTAATACAGCATGCCTGGGAGGAAATGCAGCTGGCACATTCTATGTTTTCTCTCGCTCCTAGTCTAGCATGGAAGAACAATATTAATATTAATTAAATTGTTGTCAACGATTTCAGTTAGGTTTTAGAAGATCATAAATAAAATATACTGCTCTTTTATGTATTTGTAAATGTCAAAATTATTTCTTTCATAACAAAAATTTGGACATGTCAAAGTAATTATGATTGACACCTATTGAATTTTTTTTAAATTTGTTTTAGTGTCTAGTGTCTATCCTCTCCTGCCATGGCTGGGAAATCACAACTGTGGAAGGCATCGGAAACAGAACTGCTGGGTATCATACCATCCAGCGCCGCCTGGCCAGCTTCAACGGCACCCAATGTGGCTATTGCACCCCAGGATGGATCTGTAGCATGTACAGGTATGTAGCTAGAAGATTGTGGAAGGCATTGGCAACAGAACTGCTGGGTATCATACCATCCAGCGCCGCCTGGCCAGCTTCAACGGCACCCAATGTGGCTATTGCACCCCAGGATGGATCTGTAGCATGTACAGGTATGTAGCTAGAAGATTGTGGAAGGCATTGGCAACAGAACTGCTGGGTATCATACCATCCAGCGCCACCTGGGCAGCTTCAACGGCACCCAATGTGGCTATTGTACCCCAGAATGGATCTGTAGCATGTACAGGTATGTAGCTAGAAGATTGTGGAAGGCATTGGCAACAGAACTGCTGGGTATCATACCATCCAGCGCCGCCTGGCCAGCTTCAACGGCACCCAATGTGGCTATTGCACCCCAGGATGGATCTGTAGCATGTACAGGTATGTAGCTAGAAGATTGTGGAAGGCATTGACAACAGAACTGCTGGGTATCATACCATCCAGCGCCGCCTGGCCAGCTTCAACGGCACCCAATGTGGCTATTGTACCCCAGGATAGATCTGTAGCATGTACAGGTATGTAGCTAGAAGATTGTGGAAGGCATTGACAACAGAACTGCTGGGTATCATACCATCCAGCGCCGCCTGGCCAGCTTCAACGGCACCCAATGTGGCTATTGTACCCCAGGATGGATCTGTAGTATGTATAGGTATGTAGCTAGAAGATTCTGGAAGGCATCGGAAATAGGATTGTTGACTACCATACCATCCAGCGCTCCTCTGGCTAGTTTCAACGGCACCCAATGTGGCTATTGTACCCCAGGATGGATCTGTAGTATGTATAGGTATGTAGCTAGAAGATTGTGAAAGGCATCGGAAATAGGACTGTTGACTACCATACGATCCAGTGCCGTCTGGCCAGCTTCAACGGCACCCAATGGGGCAATTTTACCCCAGGATGGATCTGTAGCATGTACAGGTGTGTGCAACCCTTAAGAGGCCAAAGGTGGAAGGAATCGACAACAAACCTGCAAATTTCTTCTGTCGAGTGGGTATCGAGTCTATCGACCTGATGACCCCTGGTGTCGGAGTTTATAAACCGCCTAGTAGCACAACTATCAAGCCTCTGATGGTTTTTTAGGTAACGACCACTATCAAAGACAGCGACCGGGATCGACGGCTTAACGTGCCCTCCGAAGCACAAAAATATTTTTCTTTTCGGACAATCAGGAGATTCAGCCTGCAATGTCCAAACCAAACTGTGGAAAAATTCACAAAGTGATAAATTCTCAAATATCAACTTTGTGTTTCCCCTCTGGGAATCGAACCTAGGACCTCCGGATCGGGAGTCCATTGCACTTGCCACTAGACCACGAAGGCACCTGCAAACTAGCTAGCTTTTACGGCACCCAATGTTAGCCATATTTGGATAAGTTTGTAGTAAACATACCTACAAATACAAGCAGCAATATACCTACAAATCTATCTTAAATAACCCTCAAAACTTTGTATGTATATAATGTAAGCGAGGATTTATGTCGGAATTATTTGCGAACTTATGTCAAGTTGACGTCCTTAATTCTGTTCCTTGTAATTTGATAATATAGGGTTCATGAAATTCCACTCGGACTATATTCGGGACCTAGGGTAATCTCTAATTCCTAACTCATTCTACATACTAAATTTCAGTCTGGGTTCTATTTTAGTTCTAATTCCAAGGTTGTGATTTAAAGTATAGTCAAGATAATAATGTCACATTGGTTTTACATACATACATACAAATAATCACGCCTTTATCCCTAAAGGGGTTGGCAGAGCATAAACAACCTAAACAAAGGTCGTTTCGACACGTCTGATAAACTTTTTATTTAAGATAGAATTATAGATACGACCCGCCCCGGCTTCGCACGGAAATTATCAATGTTTCTCGACTATATTATGCATGTATTATACATATAAACCTTCTTCTTGAATCACTCTATCCATAAAAAGAAACCGCATCAAAATCCGTCGTAGTTTTTTTTTTTTTTTTTTAATATTTGATAGGCAATCATTTGTCCGCCATCTCACGTGATGGTAAGTGATGATGTAGACTATGATGGAGCATGATTGCCTAGAAAATGCCTGTTCACTCTCGCCTTGAAAAGGCCCAGGTTATAACGTTCCGGAAATAGATCCGCAGGCAGGGAGTTCCACACTTTGGCCGTTCGCATTAAAAATGTAGTTTTAAAGATTTATGCATATATAGGGATATAGGGACAGAGACTTTGTTTTATACTATGTAGTGATATAACCATGCCAAGAATTAGAAATACCTGTTATAGAGGTACCATAGAGAAGAATTTCTTCCATGCTGGACTGGGAGAGATAGAAAAACATAGAATGTTCCAGCTGCCCTTCCTCCCGGGCATGCTGTTAAAGTCAGCAAAAGGGACTCGAGGGTTACATTGTATTGTAATTTAGGCGATGGGCTGACAACCTGTCACTAAAGCAATACATATTACAATCTAAAATAGTCCCCTTATTTTTTGTCAGACGTGGCGAAAGCGCCTTTTACGAGGCGTTAAACGCTCTGCCTACCCCGTAAGGGATAAAGGCGTGATTTATGTATGTATGTATGTATAGAGAAGGGCTTATAGGAAATGCATAACTCCCACTCTTATTCTGTCTCTATTTTTCTCTATGACAGGTATTTTTAATTCCTGGCAAAAGGTAAACCAGCTGTGCCTTAATTGCTGTTTGTGGAAGACTGATTTTAGTTACAAGTTAAATTCTGAAGACGAATTTATCGGAACCCCATTACAAGGGATTACGTTTAATCGAAAGCTTTATGTCATCTATCATAAAATACATTAATAATGGTATTACTTTAAATTCAATATTTAAAAATTTTAAACATACCTATGCTTCTTCAACTTTTTTTCTTTTTGTTTTAGTCTAGATCTGAGGTAACCAATATACACAAACATACATATTATCACGCGTTTATCCCTAATGGGGTAGGCAGAGCGTAAAACTTTCACAAAGGGCGTTCCGCCACGTATGTCTGTTCTATCTTAAATAACCCCCAAACCGGTGGCGAAACGATCTTTTTTAGGTTGTTCACGCTCTGCCTACCCCATTAAGGACAAAGGCGTGATTTTATGTATGTATTATTTGTACGTTTATTGCTGTAGTAATGAATACAGAGTCGACGATATAGCAAGCTTGCTCGTAAACCTCAAAGGAAATGAATGGCCCACACAGATTGCAAATAGTAATCGGCTTAGCGTTGGTACCGGCAGGTTGGTAACTTGTTGCGTAGGTGCAGATTGCCAATCCCAACTTCTGCTTTTTTTTTTAATATGCTCTAAAAACAACTCGGCCGTTTTATCGGGAAGAAAAACAAATTAAATAAAAGTTTATATATAACCCGCCCCGGCTTCGCACGGAAATTATCAGTGTTTCTATACTATATTATGCATGTATTATACATATAAACCTTCCTATTGAATCACTTTATCCATTAAAAGAAACCGCATCAAAATCCGTTGCGTAGTTTTAAAGATTTATGCATACATAATGATATAGGGACAGAGAAAGCGACTTTGTTTTATACTATGTAGTTATGAAAGAAAGAATTTTTTTTTCTGGCAGCACTGAAACCTGCGTCACTGGAATGCCGGTCTATTACAAAAAAAAAAAACACAAGTAAAAAAAGAGGCGATATCATTATTGACTTGAATTTCAATCTTTCCTTCCATGCTGGACTGGGAATGAGAGCAAAACATAGAATGTGCCAGCTGCATTACCCCAGCATGCTGTAAAATCCAGCTAAGGGATCTGAGGGTTTCAGTATATTGTAATTTAGGCGATGGGCTGACAACCTGTCACTACAGCAATATACGTACAAACCTATCTTAAAAAAACCTCAAAACTTGTTTAGGTCGTTTACGGTCTGCCTACCCCATTAGAGATAAAGGCGTGATTATATGTATGTATGTATGTATTTCAACCTTAATTTGGACTGGTCAAGCCCTACGTAATTCTTAAACTGCATCGCTAGATGTCGCTAACGTCGCTATGACAAATACCTAAGAAAGACTATGATAAATTCGTCACTCCCTCTACCGTTTCTGTAGCTCGGTTGGTATTTACTCAATGGACCGGCATTCCAGAAACGCAGGTTCGAGTCCTGCCAGAAACAAATTTATTATTTTATTTTTGAAATAAAAAAGGCATTGTGAGTGCTATAATTCTAAAAAAAAGAGTTGTACAATTTTATTAATTTCACTTCTTTCTTCTGTAAATTTGCCTTGTTAATTAAATAGTACAGTTTATATTTCGGTTTTCTCGTCTCATAGACACAAAATCTAATAATGAAACAGACAGAGTCATAGCAAGCTAGTCTTTGGCGTATAATTAGGATCATTCATTTTATTTGGCAGTTCTAAGAATATTCTGATAAGATTCACTGACTTGATATTAATTATTCAATAAGAAAAATTTGTTTTCACTAATAGAATTTCCCTATTTTCCCGGAACTAAGAATTAGGTAATGAAACATCATTACCTAATTCTTAGTTCTGGGAATAACAATTCTACTTCTATATGTATAGAATAGACTATTGGTTTGTTGACTTAAAGAAATACTAATAACAAATGTTTCCGTTTGATATCATAAATAAACATGTATTAACAGATTGATTTGATGTAGAACCAATGTATTAATTTGACATTTCTCAAACATTCAAGCTATAAAAAAATGGATTGAGAGCTGTTAAATGTGACCTAGCATCTTATCATAGTTTTACTACTATACATAAATACATATAATCACGCCTTTACCCCTAATGGGGTAGGCAGATCGTAAACGACCTAAACAAAGGTCGTTCCACCACGTCTGAGAGAATTTTGAGGGTTATTTAAGATATATACACACACACACTTACAGACGCACACATACATGCTCACACTTTCATTGAATTTAATTTATATTATTAGTTTTGTTATTGTATATCTATTAGCTGTTATAATGTGTCTAATGAAATTAATATGTGAAATCTTTATTTGGCAAACGCGATGTGTAATGTAACTGATTTATTTTTATACTTAAATGCTGTAAGATTTTCTGTTAATAAATAAATAAATATTTGTAGGTATATTGCTGTGCTGATAGTTTGTCAGCCCATCGCCTTTATTACAATATACTAAAACCCTCAGATGCCTTAGCTGGTTTTTTCTACAATAACTCTTCAGTATTCAATGTCATGATTAATGTATCACATTTCTTTTTTCATCTTATAGCCTCTACAAATCCAAAAAGAAGATGACCACAAAAGAAATAGAGAACTCCTTCGCTGGTAACATGTGTAGATGTACTGGATACAGACCTATAGCTGATGCCTTCAAGTCTTTCGCCAATGACGCTGATGAAAACCTTCTAAAGAAAGTTGCAGACTTAGAAGACTTAGATATGTTCAAAACTTGCGGGGTGGAATGTTCTAAGAAATGCCTACATAAGAAAACATGCAGTCTTAAAATTGGCTACGACGCTCAAGATGAAGTCCAAGATAAAAGAGATGTCCAAAAAGATAAAACTGGAGAAACAAAAGATGATGTGAAGGTTGGGCATCAGAATGATAAAGAAGCAGATGACACAGAAACTAATGCCGAAGATATAGACTGGTGCATAATAGATGACAACAAAATGATTGTAGTAGACTGTGGGGCTTGTAAATGGTTCAAACCATACAACTTGAATGATGTATTCAAAGCTATGGGGCGTGGCATAGACTACAAATTGGTAGCTGGCAATACGGGACAAGGTAATTGTGGCTGTTTTTTTTTTATAAAGAGTTGAATAGTACGGTTGTTATTTGGTTTTGAATTTGCTAGTAGATGATTGGCAGGTACTAATACCGTCGTATTATTAGCCTGATTGTTTGTTTTTTCTTCATTTTGCATTGCTTTGTTCATATTTACCCTTGAATAAAATCTTTATCATATGTTTGCATCATATATTTTATTTAATAGGATAATCAATCACATCGATCACTAAAGATAATTTATTTATTTTACCAGTGGGTAGGCTATAAGCAAAAATAGAGAACTGAGAATTGAATTGAATTTTTATGATGTCTCTTTTTATATTTTTACTGCAAAAAACGTGAAATAAATATTATTCAATACGTTTAAAAAGTTTATAGAGGTGGTTTATATTTAAAGAAAGTTGCTATTTTGTGAATTCTAGCTTTCCGAAAGATAACATTTTGCCAGCCGTGTTTTTTAGGCTAATTCAGACCTGCTGAACACGAATATCAGGTTAGGAATTATTAAATTTTGACATTAAGCTCAGAATTTAAGATGGCGTCTAAAATGGAACTCAAACCTGACATTCGTGTTCAGCAGGTCTGAATTAGTCTAAAAAACACGGTTGGCAAATTGTTATCTTCCGAAAAGCTAGAAATGTCTTTTATCATAAAGTGGACTTGGCTATAATTTTACTTAAAACATAAAAATAAAATGCTGAAAGTTACACTTGGGTAGGATTTGAACCCACAATCTTCGGCGTACCATGCTGACCCTCTTACCAACTGAGCCACCAAGCGATTCAAGCTACCTAGTAAAACTAGTAGCATGATTGAAACGTTGGTACGGTACGCTGAAGATCGTGAGCTTAAATCCCACCGAAGTATAACTTTTACCATGTTTATTTTCATGTACTAATACCGGGTGTAAGGAACAGCGCCTCTCAAACTGAAAGGGGTTGCTCAACCAACGGCACTGGACAACTTTCACAGGGAAATTCTTTAAGGAAGTTAAAATAAAATTTGGCCATCCCATACTAAATGTTCACCTAGAGTAGACAATTTGTATGAAAAGTCAAGTTTATTTTTCTCTTCCTCGTGGAAGTTGTTCAGTGTTGTTGACTGAGCAACTCCTATCAGTTTGCGGGACGCTGTCCCTTACACCTGGTATTATCGTTGGCTCTGTCACGGTCATTCCTGACCTAATATCTATAGTCAAGAGGAAACCCATTTGTAATAAAACAAAAATAAAACTGTCATGCTATTTAAATTTCTAGGAGTATACCACGTGACCGACTACCCTCAAACAGTGGTAGACATCTTCAACGTGGTCGAGCTGAAGGGCTACCAGATGGATGTGAACCTGATCCTGGGAGCAGGGATGCCGTTGACGGAGATGATGGAGCTCTTCCTCAAGCTGGCTGCGAAGAACGAGGAGTTCTCCTACCTGAAGCAGTTCCATGAGCACATGGATCTGGTTGCGCATGTTCCTGTGAGAAATGTAAGTGTGTTTTTTTATTCCATGCTGGTCTGGAAGCGAGAGAAAAACATAGAATGTGCCAGCTGCTTTTCTTCCCGGGCATGCTGTAAGATTCAGCTGAGGGATCCGTGGGTTTCAGTATATTGTAATTTAGGCGATGGGCTGACAACCTGTCACTACAGCAATATACCTAGAATTCTATCTTAAATAACCCTCAAAACTTTGTCAGACGTGGTGGAGCGACCTTTGTTTAGGTCGTTTACGCTCTGCCTACCCCATTAGGGTTAAAGGCGTGATTATATGTATGTATGTATGTTTTTTTATTGGAAAGTCAGACACATGAAATATCCCATGTCAAATTTATAACATACCATAACATCAAAATACTTTATTCCAAAAAACAATTACACAACACAAAAGACAAGTACAACATAGGCGGCCTATATCAACGACATCGTCCCGCAAACTGATAGGGGTTGCTCAGTCAACGAAGCTGCACCACTATCACCAGGAAATTCTTTCAGGAGATAAAACAAATACTTTCCAATAAAATATTACCACCTCAATCAGACAATTTGTATGGAAAAGCATTTGTTTTTTAATTTCCTAAAAATAATTCCTGATCGCTGTTCCGTTTCGTCGACTGATCAAACCCTTATGGGTTTGCGAGACGCTGTCCCTTACACCCCGTATACTGTTGGTTTACTAACTGCCTCCGTGGTCTAGTGGCTAGTGCCGTGGACTCCTGATCCGGAGGTCCTGGGTTCGATTCCTAAGGGGGAAACACAAAGATGATATTTGAGAATTTATCACTTTGTGATTTTTTCCCCAGTTTGGTTAGGACATTGCAGGCTGAATCACCTGATTGTCCGAAAAAGAAAAAGATTTCGTGCTTCGGAGGGCACGTTAAGCCGTCGGTCCCGGTCGCTGTCTTTGATAGTGGTCGTTACTTAAACCATGTCAGAGGCCTGATAGTTGTGCTACTAGGCGGTTTAAAAACTCTGACACCAGGGTTCATCGGGTTAATAGACTCGATACCCACTCGACAGAAGAAGACTACAGCCGTTATTTCAGAGATAAAATAAATCCTTGATTTTCTTTTACTGTCCCTGTGCCTTGCTACATTAGATTTGTCTTTATGTTTTATATCCACTAAAAATCGAGAAATCAGTTGTTCATTAGTTTGTCAAAATCTGCAGTCTTATACAGAATGTTACGAAAAAAAAATGTTTTTTTTGTTAACAAGTTTGTTGTAAATATTGTTCCCTCTTTGAAACGCCCGTGCAACAGAAGATTTTTCTATTTTAAGAACGAGTTATTATACCGTATTTGTTCCTACCTATACTACAAAATATTTCACTACGGCAAGTGTCCCGTAGCTTGGCCGTAACACTCTATTATTCCCTTTGTCGGTAAATCCTACGTTACCTCCACAATGGTCTCGATTCTAGGTTAAAACTAAGATTAAAATCTATCTGTCACTTTCAAAAATTTAAAATTTAAAAAGAACAAAGGATTTATATTCTATGGTTTTACACTCTGTCCGCTAGATTTTGACGCGCTGTTGCACGTTTCTCAATCTTCCATGCTGGACTGGGAGTGAGAAAAAAACATAGAATGTGCCAGCTGCATTTCCTCCCGAGCATGCTGTAAAAACCAGCTAAGGGATCTGAGGGTTTCAGTATATTGTAATTTAGGCGATGGGCTGACAACCTGTCACTACAGCAATATACGTACAAATCTTTCTTGAATGGCTCTCAAGACTTTGTCAGACGTGGCGGAACGGCCTTTGTTTAGGTCGTTTACGCTCTGCCTACCCCATTAGGGAAAAAGGCGTGATTATATGTATGTTTGTATGTTGCACGTTTCTCTAGTATTTCTGTCAATTTTATCCGCCATATACTCGTAATATGAAGGTGGATAAAAATTACAGATAACTGATTAAAACACTGACTATAAATCGAAAACCGAAGAGAATAGATCTCCTGTCCTTTTCCTATGTTTTTAGTCTGAAAGTGAAATATAGATGTTAATTTTAGTTTCAGCCGGAAATTATAGAATCGAGTCCTATATTATATTATTTCCTGGTTTTCCTTAAGAGAGTAAATGTAAGTCATCATCATCATTCGCTTGCCCTTATCCCATTTACTTGGGGTCGACGCAGTACGTTTTCTTCTTCCATTCATCCCTGTCAGCCGTCAATTCAACACTCACACCTGTTTTAGACATATCATCTTTCACGCAGTCCATCCATCTTTTCTTTGGTCGTCCTCTTCCAACATATTCATCCACATTCAAATTCATGACCCTTTTGCCTATATGACTTTCATCCCTCCGCATAACATGGCCATACCACGCAAGACGATTTCCTCTTACTTTGTTGGTAATTGGCGCAACTTTCAGACTTCCTCTTAAATACTCATTCCTTATCTTATCCATTCTTGTTATTCCACACATCCATCTCAGCATTCGCATTTCCGCAGCATGAAGTTTTCTTTCATCCATCACTTTCATAGCCCAACACTCTGATCCATACATGACGAATGGTTATTTATTTAGGGATTGATTGAGCATGCTGTAAAAACCAGCTAAGTGATCTGATGATTTCAGTATATTGTAATTTAGGTGATGGGCTGACAACCTGCCACTACAGCAATGAACGTACAAATTTAACTTCAATATCCCTCAAAACGTTGTCAGACGTGGCGGAACGAACTTTGTTTAGGTCGTTCACGCTCTACCTACCCCATTAGAGATAAAGGCGTGATTATATGTATGTATGTACGTCGATACATCTTTTTCTGTTTTCCTACCCTTAGGTACATAGGGTTTATTTATTTATTTACCTGAAAGGAATAGCTCAGGCTATATGTAGGAAAAAAAGGTATCTTTATTTTATTTCGCAGAAGTGTTTTTTACGAAAGTTGTTTGTTTTGTTTTCAGACTAACCACTCTCATTTTGCGCACTGTGTCCGCACAAACCCTTAATTATTCAGTGCTGCTACAGCAGGGGTGCAACCTTTTTAATCACGTAACATTAACAAAAGCAAATGACATGACAGAAAACTTCTTCCATGCCGGACTGGGAGTGATAGAAAAACATAGAATGTGCCAGCTGCATCACCTCCAGAGCATGCTGTAAAAACCAGCTAATGGATTCGAGGGTTATAGTATATTACAATTTTAGGCGATGGGCTGACAACCTGTCACTATAGCAATATACGTCATGATCATCTGTAGTAACCCTCAAAACTTGTCAGACGTGGCGGAACGACCTTTGCTTAGGTCGTTTACGCTCTGCCTACCCCATTAGGGATAAAGGAGTGATTATTATGTATGTATGTATGACACAAAACGTAGCAGAAAACTATACAAATACAAAAAACTTTATTTTAATACAAATAATTGATTTATTTTAATACATGGGTTCAGGTTGCTGGGGTTTCCCTAAGCATAGTTTTTTTTTTAAGATAGATTTGTAGGTCCTACACCTGTCACTACAGCAATATACTTACAATACATACATATACATACATAAAATCACGCCTTTATCCCTTACGGGGTAGGCAGAACGTAAAACACCTCCTAAAAGGCGCTTTCGCCTCGTCTGACATAAATTGAGGGCAGTTTTAGATTGTTATATGTATTGCTATAGTGACAGGTTGTCAGCCCATCGCCTAAATGACAATACACTGTAACCCTCGAGTCCCTTTTGCTGACTTCAACATCATGCCCGGGAGGAAGGGCAGCTGGAAAATTCTATGTTTTTCTATCTCTCCCAGTCCAGCATGGAAGTACATGGGGTTTTCCTAAGCATAAAAAATATTTATTTTAAGATAGATTTGTAGGTATATTGCTGTAGTGGCAGATTGTCAGCCCATCGCCTAAAATACAATATAGTGAAACCCTCGGATCCCTTAGCTGGTTTTTACAGCATGCCCGGGAGGATATGCAGCTGGCCCATTCTTTAATTTTCTTTCGCTCCCAGGCCAGCATGGAAGAATACATACATACATATAATCACGCCTTTATCCCTAATGGGGTAGGCAGAGCGTAAACGATCTAAATAAAGGTCGTTTCGCCACGTCTGACAAAGTTTTGAGGGTTATTTAAGATATTAAAGGTATATTGCTATAGTGACCGGTTGTCAGCCTATCGCCTAAATTGCAATATACTGCCCTCGCCTCCCTTAGCTGGTTTTTACAGCATGCCCGGGAGGAAATGCAGCTGGCACATTCTATGTTTTTCTCTCGATCCAAGTCCAGCATGGAATAATATATATGGAAGAATATATAATATAACTATCGACGATATAACAAATATAGCAGGAAAAGACTGGTTCACAAACTGCTATAGATGGGAAGAGTGGAAGAAAAAGGAGGAGGCTTTTATTATTATTATTAAATTCTTTATTGTTTAAAAAAAAATTAACATAAAAGTAAACTTAAAAATTAAAACAAAAGGCGAGCTTATCTCTTCCAGCCAACCTAATGAGGATGAAAGAAGGGAAAATCACGGGAACAGATATAATAAACGTAATAACATTAATAATTATAGTAATACTAATACACACTAATATATTTCAATAAAATAAACTAATACATAACAATATCAATATACCCTAGGAGGCTTTTACCCTAGGGGACCACTAAATGTGGATGAAAAAGCTATAATAATACATACATACATAAATAGAATCACGCCTTTGTCCCTTACGGGGTAGGCAGAGCGTAAAACGCGTCGTAACAGGCGCTGTAGCCACATCTGACAAAAATTGAGGGCAAATTTTAGTAATGATTTGTATTGCAGCAGTGACAGGTTGTCAGCTCATCGCCTAAATTATAAAACACTGTAACCCTCGAATCCCTTTTGCTGACTTCTACAGCATGCCCGGGAGGAAGGGCAGCTGGAACATTCTATGTTTTTCTATCTCTCCCAGTCCAGCATGGAAGAATAATAATAATGTACCTAAGTTAAGATTTTGATAACGAGCTCTCACTTTGGAATATACGTAGCGTACTTCACGACATGTTTCGGGACATTTGGACATTGAGTGCGAGGCAGGGTGCCGTCGGGTACACAACCCCGCAGCCGACACACTCAACCTGATGAGGGGACTCCGAATGTCCCGAAACATGTCGTGAAGTACGCGACTTATATTTCAAAGTGAGTGACCGTTATCAAAATCTTTATTTTGTTTGTCTCCATACATACATAAAATCACGCCTTTATCCCTAATGGGGTAGGCAGAGCGTAAGCGACTTAAACAAAGGTCGTTTCTCCACATCTGACAAGCTTTTGAGGGTTATTTATGATATATTTGTAGGTATATTGCCATAGTGACAGGTTGTCAGCCTATCGCCTAAATTGCAATATACTGAAACCCTCGGATCCCTTAGCTGGTTTTTACAGCATGCCCGGGAGGAAATGCAGCTGGCTATTCTCTGTTTTTCTCTCGCTCCCAGGCCAGCATGGAAGTTTGTCTCACTTAAGTTTAAATAGTTTAATGTACCTAAATGTTTTCTTTTTTTTCCAGATTGGCACGATTGGCGGTAATTTGTACATGAAATACGAACACAATGACTTCCAGTCTGATTTGTTTTTGCTTTTTGAAACCGTCGGCGCCATGCTCACGATTGGTAAGTTTTGACCTTTGAAATAGATACAATCACGGCTTAATCGCTAATGGGGTAGGCAGAGCGTGAACGACCTAAAAAAAGGTCGTTCTGCCTAATCTAACAAAGTTTCGAGGGTTATTTTAATAATTTGTAGGTATATTGCTGTAGTGACAGGTTGTCAGCCCGTCGCCTAAATTACAATAGAAACCCTCGGATCCCTTAGCTGGTTTTAAGCATGCCCGGGAGGTAATGCAGGTGGCACATTCTATGTTTGTCTCTCCTTCCTAGTCCAGCATGAATTCTCCATACTTAACAATTTTATTCTTCTTCTTCTTCTTCATCTTCTGTCGAGTGGGTATCGAGTCTATGGACCCGATGAACCCTGGTGTCAGAGTTTTTAAACCGCCTAGTAGCACAACTATCAGGCCTCTGACATGGTTTTGTGTAACGACCACTATCAAAGACAGCGACCGGGATCGACGGCTTAACGTGTCCTCCGAGGCACGAAATCTTTTTCTTTTCGGACAATCAGGTGATTCAGCCTGCAATGTCCTACCCAAACTGGGGAAAAATTCGCAAAGTGATAAATTCTCAAATATCTACTTTGTGTTTTCCCTCCTGGGAATCGAACCCAGGACCTCCGGATCGGGAGTCCATGGCACTAGCCACTAGACCACGGAAGCAGCAACAATTTTATTACATTTATAACATTGTTAAGTATGGATTATTTGCATGCTGTAAAAACCATCTAAGGTATCAGAGGGGACCTGTCATAGCAATATACCTACAAATCTATCTTAAACTTACTTCCATGCTGGTCTGGGAGCGAGAGAAAAACATAGAATGTGCCAGCTGCATTTCCTCCCGGGCATGCTGTAAAATCCAGCTAAGGGATCCGAGTGTTTCAGTATATTGTAATTTAGGCGATGGGCTGACAACCTGTCACTACAGCAATATACCTAGAATTCTATCTTAAATAACCCTCAAAATTTTGTCAGACGTGGCGGGACGACCTTTGTTTGGGTCGTTTGCGCTCTGCCTACCCCGTTAGGGATAAATGCTTGATTATATGTATGTATGTATCTATCTTAAATAACCCTCACAATTTTGTCGGACGTGGCGGAGCGACCTTTGTTTGGGTCGTTTATGCTCTGCCTGCCCCATTGGGGATGGAGGCGCGATTATATGTATGTGTTGATACTGCAAAACACAAACCTAATTATTCAAATCGCAAAAAGGTGCGTCGATAATTTATCAACTTTTTGCCCTGACCAAATATTATACTATATAGTCCGTATTTGTAAACAGCATTTGACACTGACAGCGAGTTTGATTTCATATCAGAAATGTCATTCCAGTACAAAAAGAACTGTCAAATCCAGACTTAATATTGCTTTCAAACATGAGATCGTTTAACAAATACAAGCCTATACTTGGCCATATGTACTGCTTAATAGGCTGACATTTTCTTCCATGCTGGACTGGGAGCTTTCTTCCATGCTGGACTGGGAGCTTTCTTCCATGCTGGACTGGGAGCTAGAGAAAAACATAGAATGTGCGAGCTGCATATCCTCCCGGGCATGCTGTAAAAACCAGCTAAGGGATCTGAGGGTTTTAGTATATTGCAATTTAGGCGATGGACTGACAACCTGTCACTACAGCAATATACGTACAAATCCATCTTGAATAACCCTCAAAACTTTGTCAGACATGGCGGAATGACCTTTGTTTAGGTCGTTTACGCTCTGCCTACCCCATTAGGGATAAAGGCTGGGATGTAGGATGTATGTATGTAATAGGCTGACAGCGACAACACAGATATTTGCACCCAATTCTGTGTTGGTCCCTTACACACCAATATAAATACCTGCTTTGATCGTGTCACTTCTTTCAGCCGAAGCTCCTAATAAGAAGAAACAGGTGTTGTTGACTGAATTCCTGAAATCTGACATGAAAAGAAAGATCATAGTCAATGTAATGTTGCCGCCTCTCTCTAAGTGCTGCCTCGTTAAGTCTTACAAGGTATGATTTGTAGATATATTTTTTAATGGACCTTTTTGCACCATACTTCTTCTGACGAGTGAATATCGAGTCCCGATGAACCCTGATGTCAGAGTTTTTAAACCGCCTAGTAGCACAGCTAAGTGCCTCTGGCATGGTTTGTGTAACGACCACTGTCAAAGGCAGCGACCGGGACCGATGATGGCTTAACGTGCCCTCTGAAGCACGGAATCCTGTTTTTTCCAGACAATCAGGTGATCCAGCCTGCATTGTCCTAACTAAAGTGGTGATTGAGAAATATCAACTTTTTTGTGTGTGTCCCTAAGAATCGAACCCAGGATCTCCAGATCGGAAGCCCATGGCTCAGACCACTAGACCACGGAGGCAGTTTCAGTTGCTCCATACTACAAAGTGTACATAATGCGTCTATATATGTTTTGAAGTAATAATGTTGTGTATGAAAAACAGTTTCTGAAACACACTTTTTGAATTCGGAAATCGAAAAGAACTAGAAAATATACAGCCGCCAGCTTACGACTGCCAAAGAAAAGAATCATTTTAATGCCTCAAAATAAGTAAAAAGAAAATTTTGCCTGATATTTATTCATATTCATTAATTCTCTTCATGTGGTTGCAAAACTTGAGGTATTTTATCCAATTAATTTGATAATATCGTAAAGAAAGCTGAATTATATATTCACTGTGCATTTCTATACAGGTCTTCAAGCTGAAACTTTTTTAACAGCAAGACGTATCATAATTATGAATTTTAAGAAAAAAAACAGTAGGACATATCAGATACGTTTTGCTACGTTTAGTTTTAGCTTGAAGAATGTTTACAATGTTTTTCAATTATACTGTTATTTTGAACGGAGTTATTATCGCGATTATATTTAATGTTACCTAGTGTACTAATGACAATGGAGCATGAAACTGCTCTGAAATATCGAGGTAATAATAAATATAATCGCGGTAATCATCCATTTCAAACTAACAATACGGGGTGAACGGGACAGCGTCCCGCAAGCTGATAGGGGTTGCTCAGTCAACGGAACTGAACAACTATCACCAGAAATTTATATCAGGAGATGAAATAAAAAAGTAAAATCCCGAAAATCTCGAAACTTATAAGAATGTTTGACTTCTATAGAGCCTTGCGTGCCAACAAGCTCTTTTATTTATAAGCAAGTAATTTTTAGAACCAGTCATAAAAAAACAATCAGAAGAGCGGATGTAAAAGTAAATACCTTTAAAATACGTATTTTTAACGTTGAGTTATCGATTTTACTTCCATGCTGGACTGGGAGAGGTAGAAAAACATAGAATGTTCCAGCTGCCCTTCCTCCCGGGCATGCTGTAGAAGACAGCAAAAGGGACTCGAGATTTACAGTGTATTGCAATTTAGGCGATGGGCTGACAACCTGTCACTATGGCAATACACATTACAATCTAAAATTGCCCTCAATTTTTGTCAGACGCGGCGAAAGCGCCTTTTACGAGGCGTTTAACGCTCTGCCTACCCCGTAAGGGATAAAGGCGTGATTTTATGTATGTATGTATGTTATCGATACAAACGTGTTTTGCTGCCCATAAACTGCTTTTTCTTTGCAACTTAGCAGAGCTCCAAATTTCAGAACTGCAGATTGTTACAAACATATGTTTTGCGGTTGATATCTTTACAAGGTGTAAATCAGAAATAGGCGATGGCCCGCAAAACAAGTTAGTAACAAATGACGCAACGTTAAAAAAACAGAGTATACCTACATGTTAAACCCTACTTCAATCAACCATATTACCCATATAATTAACTTACCCATAAACTGTCCTACGAGGATAATAAAAAATATATATGGGTTCTATTCGTGAATAAAGTAATCCAATGTTTTTTTTAATTTTCTGAGGGTTTTAGTATATTACAATTTAGGCGATGAGCTGACAACCTGTCACTACAGCAATATACCTAAAAATCTATCATAAATAACCCTCAAAACTTTGTCAGACTTTGCGGAACGACCTTTGTTCAGGTCGTTTACGCTCTGTCTACCCCATTAGTGATAAAGTCGTGATTATATGTATGTATGTTTTTTTAAATACTGGTTTATTAATAAAAGCTATAAATAAAAGTTCTGTTTACAATGCAGTTATTGCGTAGCAGCCATTATTAATTTTATAATAAGAATTCCAATAGGTTTCGTTTATTTCGTTCCCATGTTTTTAATAGGATACTTAGGCCCGTATTTATCTGCTCTTGAGACTGACAGCAAGTTTGAGTTTGTATCAGATATGTCATTGCAGTACAAAGTGAACTGTCATATCCACACTTAAGATTGCTCTCAAGCTTGGGATCGCTTTATAAATACGACCCCATTTTAATACAATTTCATCCCAAAGTTGATTGTTATCAGAAATATTAATTGCGCTGTTGCATCATTCATGGTGTATGGGACTACTTAACAGAAACTGAGAGAGGTTGCTCAGTCAACGAAACTGAACATCTTTCAGCAGAAAATTCTTTTAGTATTTTTTACTTTATTTTATTTTATTTATTTATTTGATCACCAACAAAGTAAGCAACAATACAGACATAGAGGATACATAGAATAAATTTTAAGCTAATTGCCACCCCAATTATAGGTGATGACGGCATGCACAGTTTTCACACGTATAACAACTAATTAATACAAGGGAAATTTTGTAAGTACTAACATGCAGTTTTAACAAACTAAAAACTTAAAAAGACTATGTACATAGCAAATAGATAAGAAAACATTTTAAATTAAAGTTGTGATTTTAAAGGATTGATGAGCGCCTTGTAAGTATAAATACTACCCCTAAAAACATCAATATCTGTGTGGCAATTAATTTCGTTGCAATGTTTCATTAATCTATTCAAAGGCGAATAAAAACCCAAATTGGTCCGAGAAACATTCTCCTTGAAAAGTTTATGTTTAGCATTGCAACGTGGTATATTATAGGGCAAGTTAAAGCGAATACGTCCGAGCAAATTGGGTGAATTGAAAATACCATTAACTAGTTTGTACAGAAACACACTATCCAGTGTTTGTCTCCTATCGGATAAAGAACGCATTTTGAAATGTTCGAGACGAGCCGTGTACTTTGTCATACTAATTGTCTAATCGAGGTGGTAATTATAGTGTATGGGAAAACCTTTTTTAGTTTATTTTCTGAAAGCATTTCCTCGAGGAATTTGTTCAGTTTCGTTGACTGAGCAACCCCTATCAGTTTGCGGTACGCTGTCCCTTACACTACTACTCATAAGAAGGTATTAAATGAAACTACGGGCGTCCTCTTTCCCGTCGCGGCCATGGTCACAAATTATGGTTTACCATAATATAATTAAATAATAAATAATTTCCTTTAATTTAATTTAATAATTACTTTTAGGTAAGGCGAGGAGGTAGTACGCCAGTGTACCACATTTAACATGGAAGGAAAAGTTATGTACCTAGCTACTTTACTAGTTACATACAAACATATAGTCACGACTTTATCCCTACTTCCATGTTGGATGGAAAGCGAGAGAAAAACATAGAATGTGCCAGCTTCATTTCCTCTCGGGCATGCTGTAAAAACCAGCTAAGGGATCTGAGGGTTTCTGTATATTGCAATTTAGGCGATGGGGTGACAACCTGTCACTACAGCAATATACCTACAAATCTATCTTAAAATAACCCTCAAAACGTTGTCGGACGTGGCGGAACGACATTTGTTTAGGTTGTTTACGCTCTTATTAGGGATAAATACATACACACCTTTATCCCTAATGGGGTAGGCAGAGCGTAAACGACCTAAACAAAGGTCGTTCCGCCACATCTGACAAAGTTTTGAGTTTAAGATAGATTTGTAGGTATAACGCTATGTTGTTAGCCCATCACTTAAATCGCAATATACTGAAATCCTCGAATCCCTTAGCTGGTTTTTACAGCATGCCCGGGAGAAAATGCAGCCAGCACGTTCTATGTTTTTTCTCGCTCCCAGTCCAGCATAGAAGAAAGTTACGGATCATTTTGGGTGCCCGCGCTATGACGTACCCTTCCTGGCGCGGCCACTCTCATACCAGCGATTCTCTGATAATATGTGGTACACTGGCGAGGTAATGGAAGTAAATCGCAACTGTTTCCGGATTGTCTTCCGAATTATTTTTTATTATCACTACATAGTATAAAACAAAGTCGCTTTCTCTGTCCCTATATCCCTGTGTATGAGTAAACCTTTTAAACTACGCAACGGATTTTGATGCGGTTTCCTTTTATAGATAGAGTGATTTAAGAGGAAGGTAACCTGCTGGCTTTACCAGATTGCCGCACGGTGGCGCGGTGCGAGTAGTTGGTCTCCTGGTCTCCTTAGACAGCTCATAAACATGGCCCCGGAAGTTGATTTATTTGCTTCTTCTTCTTCTGACGAGTGGGTATCGAGTCTATCAACCCGATGAACCCGATTTATCTGCTGATACTTTTACAAATTTTAGTAACAAATGCCTAGCATTTTGCGAAAATTATAAAGCTTAATGCCTACAATTTGTAAGTTTAAAAATTTAGCTCACTCTGTTAAGAACGTTAACGAATGAGATGTTTATATTTTAGGTTAAATACTTATATTATGTTAGTAATTTATATTTCCTTGTATAGTATTCCTTCCATGCTGGACTGGGAGCGAAAGAAAAACATAATGCGCCAGCTGCATTTCCTCCAGGGCATGCTGTAAAAACCAGCTAAGGGATCTGAGGGTTTCTGTATATTGCAATTTAGGCGATAGGCTGACAACCTGTCAATATAGAGAAATACCTACAAAATCAATTTAATAACTCTCAAAACTTTGTCAGACAACGACCTTTGTTTAGGTAGTTTACGCTCTGCCTACCCCTTTAGGGATAAAGGCGTGATTATATGTATGTATGTATGATTTTTTAGGATTATCCTGTATAATTATACATTGTATTAAACAATAACTCCTCCTTGCCTACCACTTACAATAATTATTGCAAATAGAAAAGGGCCGAAATAAAATAATAAGTATGATTTGTAAACTTCCAATGGTCATAACACAGGCTTCGATTGAATGCTTAGCATGATCATTGGTTGTAATTAAGAAAATAAATGTAGCGTTATATTTTAAGTTTAGTTCTAAATATTGCAACTAGATCATCATCTCCCTAGCCTTATCCCGTATCTCACGGGGTCGGCTACCTAATCTAGGGGATTGAACGAGGGTACTGTTTTTACACAGAGCAACTGCCATCTGACCTCCGCAACCCAGAAGGGAAACCAGACCCAATCCTAGATTAGGTCAGAGTTTTCGAGCCGCCAATGCTTAGAGCATTGGCCTCTGAAACGGCTTTACGACTAATATCTACGGTATTAAACGATATTAACCGGGACCAACGTCTTAACGTGCCTTCCGAAGCACGGAAAAATAAACGTACATATGAAATTCGAAAACCGGAAAACACATTGGTACGTGGTGGGATTCGAACCACGACCTCACGCTCAGGAGGCAGCGGCCCTATCCACTACACCATCGGGCTCTTTTTTCTACACCAGATATAACATGTAAATCATAATTTTGACCCAATAAATTATTATTATTATTATTTGTGACCATGGCCGCGCCAGGAAATAGAACGCACACTACGGTATCTGCATTAATTTCTTTTAATGTTCGTTTCTACTAATAGATAATGCCGCGGTCTCAAAACGCCCACGCAGTTGTCAACGCAGGTTTCCTCTTCAAATTCAAACCCAACACTACAACCCTGGACCATGCAACCATCGTATTTGGCAGTATATCACCTACATTCATCCATGCTAGCAAAACTGAAGGTATCTATGCATTCGTTTATTTTAATTCTTCCATTGTCCCCGTGCCAGCTGCATTTCCTCCCGGGCATGCTGTATAAACCAGCTAAGGGATCCCAGGGTTTCTGTACCTATATTGCAATTTAGGCGATGGGCTGACAACCTCTTACTACTGCAATATACCTAAAAATTTATCTTAAATAACCCTAAAACTTTGTTAGACGTGGCTGAACGACCATTGTTTAGATCGTTTACGCCCCGCCTACCCCATTACGGATAAAGGCATGATTATATGTATGTATGTATTTTTCTTATTAATCTATTTGTTGTTAGTTTGTTAATTTCTAAAATCTTCTCGCTAAGCGCATGGTATAAAGGATAAGTTGAGGAGGCGGCGAACAGATTTTGTATCTATAGATATAGGTACGTCAGTGGAGCTTCAAATCTAAAGTTATCGTGGTGGTGATGTAAATTTATATAGAAAAACTGGCAAAAGTGGCGGTGATGCCTTGAATCTTCGTTTATGCCATGCGCCTAATTTTCTCCTCTACTCAAAGGTTGTGTGGAAGAGACAGCTTTCAGTAATATTATTTCTTGTGTGTGCAATAAAATGTTTTTAATTACTTACCAAAGGAGTTCTGAAAGGAAAAGACCTGTTCACCGATGAGACCCTGCAGTTGGCGTTGAAGACTCTGGATGAGGAGGTGCATCCTGAAGAAGCACCTCCCGAACCTTCGGCTAAGTACAGGAAGATGTTGGCTCTCGCTTTGTTTTATAAGGTAATTAATTTGTCCTTCTTACATGTTGGACTGGGAGCAAGGGAAAAACATAGAATGTGCCAGTTGCATTTCCTCCCGGGCATGCTGTAAGAACAAGCTAAGGGATCCGAGT
Source organism: Scrobipalpa costella (assembly GCA_949820665.1). NCBI lineage: Eukaryota > Metazoa > Arthropoda > Insecta > Lepidoptera > Gelechiidae > Scrobipalpa > Scrobipalpa costella. The sequence continues at coordinate 1,370,599 of OX463311.1, forward strand.
GTATCAATATACTGCACTTTAAGCGGTGGGCTGACAACCTGTCACTTCAGCAATATACTTACAAATCTATGTTAAATAACACACAAAACTTTGTCAGACGTGGCGGAACGACTGTTGTTTGGGTATTTGCGGTCTGCCTACCCCATTAGGATAAAGGCGTGATTATATGTATCTAATTTGTCCTTAGTTCCAGGTGAAAAGATACCTAATGAAGAGTTTTTGAATAGCTTATGAGTGAGTTGCAGATTACAGGGAAATACGTGACTCAATACATACATACATAAAATCATGCCTTCATCCCTAATAGGGTAAGCAGAGCGTAAACGACCTAAACTAAGGTTTTTTTTTTTTTTTTTTTTATATATATAGGCGAGCATTTGTCCGCCATCTCACCTGGTGGAAAGTGACGATGCGGACTATGTTGAAACATACTCACCTATGTAGTGCCTATTCACTCTCGCCTTGAAAAGGCCCAGGTTATATTGTTCCGGAAACAGATCCGCCGGCAGGGAGTTCCACTCCTTAGCCGTTCGCATTAAGAATGTGGAAGCGAACCGCTTCGTGCGAATTTGTGGTATATCCACGACATAAGGGTGGAACCCCTGTCCACGCCTCGTGCTCCGAAGATGGAAAGGGGAGGGGGGTATAAGGTCATGAAGTGCTAACGCGCACTCCCCGAAATGTATCCTGTAAAATACCGACATGCACGCCACTCTGCGACGGTGCTCAAGGTTCTGTAGTTTTGCCTCAACCAGTGCTGAGTCTCCAATGAGCTTCTTAGCGCGTTTCTCGATTGAGTCTAAGGCAGCCAGCTGGTATTTAGCTGAACCGTCCCAAAGGTGGCAGCAGTACTCCATACACGATCGGACTTGAGCTGTGTACAACTGCAATAGCTGTCCCGGTGTGAAGTATCGCCTCACCTTCGAGAGGATACCAAGTTTTTTGGCAGCTGTTGTGGCCAGAGACTCAATGTAACGTCCAAAGTTCAAGTCGGACGTAAGGCTCATACCAAGAAGCTCAAGATGGTCAGAAATCGGTACGGATACATCCCGGAAAGTTGGAGCCAGGTTAAAAGGACTCCGTTTTGTCGAGAAGAGACACGCCTGGGTTTTGGATGCGTTGAACTTGACGAGATTGGCATCGCCCCACTCGGATATCACCCTTAGCGATGAGTTCAGACGATCCACCATGGACTCCCGACAAGACTGGATTGTTTCACTGTTGGCCCTTGCACTGGACAGATATCTGTCAACAACCGTGCTGTCATCAGCGTACCCAAAGGTATCGGGTGTAAACATGTCGTTGATATGCAGCAGGAATAAGGTTGCAGACAGGACAGAACCCTGAGGAACTCCGGCATCAATAGCCTGTTGTCCGGAGGAGCAGCCTTCTAAGACCACTTGTATGGATCGTTCGCTCAAGAAGTCCGAAATCCAGTTGCAAAGGCCAGCAGGTAACCCGTAGGCGGGAAGCTTGCCAGTAAGGCTAGCGTGCCAGACCCTGTCAAAGGCCTTAGAGATATCCAGAGACACGGCAAGTGCTTCACCATGTCTCTCGATAGCCTCGCTCCATAAGTGAGTGGCATGCACGAGGAGGTCCCCCGTCGATCGCCCTCGGCGGAAGCCGTATTGGTGATCGTTAAGGAGATCATTATCCTCAAGGTATGCCAGGAGCCGATTATTCAGTACACGCTCCATAATCTTGCAGAGTATAGAGGTTACCGATATGGGTCTATAGTTGACAGGGTCTGGTCGACTACCTTTTTTGGGTACAGGTTGCACATTTGCAAGCTTCCACGATTTGGGAACAACACCAGTCTCAAGTGAGAGGCGGTACAGGCGTGTCAACATCGGAGACAACTCAGGCGCACAGTTACGCAGGACGATTGCAGGGATACCGTCAGGGCCACTTGCTTTATTCACGTCTAGATTTAGCATGGTTTTAAGGACCTCTTTTTGCCGGATGCGTACGGCTGCCATAGAGCAGTCGACACGAGGTAACGGGGGTGGTATTTTACCTGCGGTATCAAGACGCGAACTTTCCGCAAAATAGGAGGCAAAAAGATTGGCTTTATCCTCCGCAGTATGAGCAAGCGACCCATCAGGTCTCTGCAGAGGCGGTAAAGATGGCTGGCAGAAATTTGTTTCCACTGCTTTCGCAAGCGACCAGAATGCTTTACTGCCAGCCGGATAGGAAGCAAGCTTAGCGCCTACTCGGCCTATGTGGGCAAATCGAGCCCTGCGTAATTCCTTTTTGCTTAACTTGGTGGCTTTGTTATAGTTTTTCTTCAGATCGCGAGTATTCGGAGCTTTGCGTGCACGAGCATCAGCCCAAGCAAGGAATGCCGACTGTTTCTGCGATTCCGCGCAGTTACAGTCAGCATTAAACCACGGGCGAGCTTTGTTACCGGTAGGAACATCAGAGAACGGTATGAAATACTCCATACCCTGACGTATGACTTCTGTAATAGCATCCGCGCAGCTCAACGATTCGCCTGAAGAAAAACAGTCCTGCCAAGGATACGAAGCAAAGAAGTGGCGCATCTCATCCCATTCTGCTGACCTGTATCGCCACACCCGTCTTTTACCACAAGGGCCCTGATCGGGTGGTGAATACACTGATACAGATTTCACCAGACAGTGATCTGAGGTGCCCAATGGGGCAGAAACAGACACAGAGTATCGGTTTGGATCGGTAGTCAGCAGAAGGTCTAAGCAGTTGGCTGTATGAGACTCAATATCCGGGACCCTTGTTGCACAGCTGACAAGCTGGGAGAGATTTAGCGACAATGCAAATTTGCGCGCCTCTCGCCCAGCATGATCGGTCACTAGGTATGGGAACAACCACTCTTTATGATGAGCGTTGAAATCCCCCAGGATGACTAGCTGCGCTGCCGGGTATCTCTGGAGAGCTTCATCAGCACCTTCACTGAGTTGTTCAAACAGTTTGGTTGTCTCCGTGTCTCCACTATGCGAGCGATAGACGCAAGCATACACATTTTGAGCTACACCAGTATCGACCAGTACCCACAATACGGAAAAACTTGGTGCCTCAAGGTTCTTGAGACGTTTGATGCAAATGTCATCGCGAGCGTACACACAGACTCCGGCACGAGGTAGAAACCTGTGTTCTAGTGTGTAGCCGGGATAGCTGAGGTACGCCGCGTCAGCCGGACAATTGATCTGCGTCTCAGTGAGGAACAGCAGATGCGGTTTTTCAGTCTCAAGATGGTGATGGACGGGGTTGAGATTTGAGTGCAAGCCTAGAATATTTAAGAGGTGCACTTTAAGTGGGAGGACGTGCAACCGCTGTTTAACCATTTTCCGTTTTTTGAGTGTTTTCATAATTGGTGATGTGGGGAAAAAGTGAATAGGCAGGAGGAAGGCAGTTGTACGAGGTACCGCGTTGCAATAAGCTTAGAAAATGAGCTGATTGCAGCCACACGCAAAGATAGCTGGCTTGGAGACCGCGGGGACGCCCGAACCCCCCCCGGGGATTGCCACCTGGTCCTCCCATCCGGTCGCCAACCGGCAAGGTGGAGCATCCCGGGATTTTTCGTGAGGTGGCAGGGCAGCCTTTCGCGGGTGGCTTTCCCGCTACTTGGGCCCTCAACTTCCTACGGTCGGCCAGCGGTGCACCGTGCTTCGGATCCCGCTAGCCTCCAGAACCAGCCACTCGTTGTCGCAACAATCAGCCACTCCGACCTGCTATATGCCGCGGTACTACTGTACAGACCCAACCTCCATAAGGTCATTCCGCCACGTCTAATAAAGTTTTGAGGGTGACTTAGTATACATTTTTAGGTATATTGCTATAGTGACAGGTTGTCAGCCTATCGCCTAAATTACAATATACTGAAACCCTCGGATCCCTTAGCTGGTTTTTATAGGGAGAAATGCAGCTGGCACATTTTATATTTATCTTTCGCTCCCAGGCCAGCATGTAAGAAACATACATACATACATAAAATCACGCCTTTATCCCTTACGGGGTAGGCAGAGCGTTAAACTCCTCGTAAAAGGCGCATTCGCCACGTGTGACATAAATTTAGGGCAATTTTAGATTGTAATGTGTATTGCTGTAGTGACAGGTTATCAGCCCATCGCATAAATTACAATACACTGAAACCCTCAAATCCCTTTTGCTGACTTCTACAGCATGCCCGGGAGGAAGGGCAACTGGAACATTCTATGTTTTTGTTATTGTCTAGCTGTCGGTCCCGTGGTTTCTTTCTTATGCAGGGCATTGCACTTGATATTTACTAGTAATTTTTTTATAAAATCTTGTCAAATATGTTGGATCAAAGAAAAATTTCCATGCAAATTACGTCAGGAATTTAATATACATTCTTATGTTATTTTTGTGATCACATTCATTATTATAATTTTTCTAAGCTTACGAAAATAAATAAAAAAAGGTTCATAAAAAATGATTTGTTGAATAGCCAAAATACGTCTACAAAGTTAGAGACGTGCATAAAATTTTATGAATATTACAAACATGAATAAATAAAGTATGTAAATGTTCTTCCATGCTGGCCTATGAGCGAGAGAAAAACATAGAATGTGCCAGCTGTATTTCCTCCCGGGCATCCTGTAAAAACAGCTAAAGGATCCGACGGTTTTAGTATATTGCAATTTAGACGATGAGCTGACAACCTGTCACTACAGCAATATACCTACAAATCTATCTTAAATAACCCTCAAAACTTTGTCAGACGTGGCGGAACGGCCTTTGTCAAGGTCGTTTACGCTCTGCTCATCCCATTAGGGATAAAGGCGTAATTATATGTATGTGTGTACGAACTAAGCACTTCCAAAACTCATTCATAATGCGCAAAGCTTCTTCTTCTGTCGAGTGGGTATCGTATCATAACCGAGTCGATGAACCCTGGTGTCAGAGTTTTTAAACCGCTAGTACCACAACTATCAGGCCTCTGACATGGTTTGAGTAACGACCACTATCAAAGACAGCGACCGAGACCGACTGCTTGACGTGCCCTCCAAAGCACGAAATCTTTCTTTTCGGATAATTAGGTGATTCAGCCTGCAATGTCAGCCTGGAAAAAATCACAAAGTTATAAATTATCAAATATCAACTTTGTGTTTCCCCCCTGGGAATCGAACCCAGGACCTCCGGATCGGGAGTCCATGGCACTAGCCACTAGACCAGGGAGGCAGTTATGCGCAAGGCAAAAGAGTGTAACGCACTACCTGCGTCTGTGTTTCTGAATGCATTCATCCCCCAACACTTCAAAGTTAAACAGGCATCTTTTGGGCAACTGCGCCTCAATCGCTTCTGACCTGGACTAGACTGGAGTCTAGAAAAACCCATTTCAAATAAAAAAAATAAAACATTCCACAGAACTTCAGATATTGCCCCTGAAATTTCCAGAAAGTTGTAATAGTAAACGTTTTCTAATCTAAATAAATATTTTAACTTTCCTTTTCATTGTAAGAGAAAGAGAAACGAACTAATGGGTGTAAAAAAATGCTCATAAAACTGTAGAGTAAACATTTGAAACTGAACAACTTTTCCCAAGGAACATATGTCGAGAAATAAAAAAAACATGACCCTCGATCCCTACTAATATTATAAATACGAAAGTAGTTACTTTCGTAGAGTTCACAGAGTTCTGTGTGTCTGTCTGTTTGTTTGTTCCTTTCTCACGCCTAAACGGATTTTGGAGAAATTTTGAATGGCGATGGATAAAAACCTGGAGACCGAACAAGGCTAATTTTTACCACGCTATAACACTTCATTTCCACAAATTATAATAATATAATAATAATAATAATAAAGTTTTTATTAAAGGCAAAAAACCCAGTACAAAGTGCAATAGTACTTAAGCTATCAGTTAAATTAAAATAAAGTATAATAATAACTTAAAAATATTTAACGTGGGTAAAACCGCGGGCGAGAAGCTAGTACAAAATAATACGTAGTGTCAGTGGCTCAATCATTTTGTTTAGATTTTGTTGATTCATACTTCAAAGTTTTGTCAACTTTATTACATCTCGTATACTTTTACATACATACATACATACATAAATCACGCCTTTATCCCTTAAGGGGTAGGCAGAGCGTTTAACGCCTCGTAAAAAGCGCTTTCGCCACGTCTGACAAAAATTGAGGGCAATTTTAGATTGTAATATGTATTGCTATAGTGACAGGTTGTCAGCCCATCGCCTAAATTACAATACACTGTAACCCTCCAGTCCCTTTTGCTGACTTCAACAGCATGCCCGGGAGGAAGGGCAGCTGGAACATTCTATGTTTTTCTATCTCTCCCAGTCCAGCATGGAAGTAAATACGTATACGTATACTTTTACTGGTTTTAACAAAACTTCTTCTTGCAGGCCATACTTAGTCTATGTCCGGATGGCAGAATCAATCCAAAATACCAATCAGGAGGCGACGCCATAAAAAGGTCAACATCACAAGGGACCCAAGTTTTCGACACAGACAAATCTATCTGGCCCTTGAATCAACCAATACCGAAACTTGAAGCTCTTGTTCAATGTAGTGGAGAAGCTACTTTTGCTAATGATCTGCCGACCCAGATTGGAGAAGTGTTCGGAGCCTTTGTTACTGCTGATGTGATAGCTGGTAGTGTGATTGGCGATTTTGATGCTTCTGAAGCTCTTGTAAGTCTTTCAACCGTTTATAAGGATTTATAATCAATTAATGGCAACTAAGCCAACCAATTCAATTATCTACTTATTCATAATCAGACTCCATAATCTGTAACTGACTATCCCATCAAAAATTATTTGACAGTAGTGGGACTTATTTTACTAAGGCCCATATTTATGAACAGCACTTGAGACTGACAGCTGGTTTAAGTCCGTATCAGAAATGTCATTTCAGTATGAAAGGACCTGTCAAATTTATACTTAATATTGCTCTCAATCTTGAATTCATTTTATAAATACGAGTCTGAATCCCGCTCTTTTGACGGGAATGCACAAGTAGATACTTACTTTAGATTTTATAGCAATAATTTGTATGATTACTCAATGTATGAGAGTTTAAAAAATAACTTGGTATCTGCTTTTTTCTAGAAAATACCTGGTGTTGTTGCATTCTATACTGCCAAAGACATACCAGGCGACAATTCTTTTTCACCCGTCAATGTTCCTTTAGTAGTTGCTAACGAAGAAGTTTTATGCTCCGGAAAAGTCTTGTTTTACGGGCAGCCTGTGGGAATAATTGTAGCTGATAGAGAAAAGACTGCGGAAAGAGCAACAAGGCTTGTTAAAATAAAATACACGAAAGAAAACAAAACCAAACCTATATTAACAGCTAAAGATGTCTTAGCGTCTCCTGAAAAGGATCAACGCCTAAACAAAGAGAAAGTGATAGAACCAAAAGAGACTGGAAAAGATGTGAAAACTATTATTAATGGTGAAGTGTTGTTTCCGTCACAGTATCATTACACCATGGAGCCACAAACTTGTGTGGTGAAACCTTCAGAAGACGGATATGAGGTTTATTCTGCGACGCAGTGGTTAGATATTACCAATGTCGCTATTGCGCAAATGTTGAAAGTTCCTGTTAACAGGTAAACCATTTACGTTACTTACATTTCCAGCAGCTTCAAGTTCTTGATTCTTATATTTTATATTTGATGGAAAATGTATTAAAAATCCAACTGCAGAAAATTTATCATCTAGAGATCTGAACTTAAAATGATCTAAAGGTAATCGTAGACCTCAATTAATGGGACAAGGGCAAGGGAATGATGAATCATGGTATGAACAAAAATACCATTGATACTGGCAAAAATTGATGCTGCGGTCTCGCACAACACCATTATAGCTGAGTCAGATTTTTAGAGATTCTATAATTATACTTTTAATCATCACTCTAAACTATAAAACACATACCTAATGCAATGAACTTTCAGTGTCCAAGTAATAGTACGCCGTGTTGGAGGAGCTTACGGTGCTAAGATAACCCGTTCTACTCAGATCGCCTGCGCTTCGGCCCTCGTCTCCCATCTCACTGGCAAGACTTGCCGCTTCGTCTTGCCCATAGAAACAAACATGAGAATAGTTGGAAAACGATTGCCTACTTATTGCAATTTTGAGGTAAGTCACGTTTTACACTGTTAAAGACCAATATGTCTTTTGCCTCTTATTCTCTTTCTGTCTCGAGCTGGGACTAGAGTTGGATTTTCAGCTTTGTCTATTCCACTTTGCTAGGTCTTCCGAATATTCTGATGTGATGTTGTCTTCCACATTGTTTTTACTAGCCAGCTCTTATTAGTACAAATCTTATTTGTTACATTGTATTTGTCTTTCTAGATTGGTGTAAGCGCTGAAGGCCTTATCCAGTACATGAAGACGAAATACTATCAGGAAAATGGATGCGCTCCAAACGAGAACATAAGTGCCCTCACTTTGCAGCACATCGTCAACTGCTATGACTTTGACAGATGGTACCTGGAAGCGAATAGTGTTGCTACTGACCTGCCTTCCAATACTTGGTGTCGTTCACCAGGTATGTAAAGAACATCATATTAATGGAATTTAGTAGCCAGTCTATAGCCAGCTGAAGTTCTGAAGAATTGCTTTATTTACATTTTGAGTAATATGTTTGATTTGCAAATATTTTGATCAGTACCTATACATCAAACTTATTTGACTTTCTTCTGTTAAAGTTGTTTTTTTACAGCTTCTACAGAAGGAGTTGCAATGATTGAATACATGATGGATAGAATAGCTTACAGCTTAGGTAAAGATCCCCTTGAAGTAAGACTTTTGAATATGGTAAAAGAAGATAATCCTTTACCGGAAATGATCGATCAAATCAAAAGAGACTCTAATTATGATGAAAGAGTTAAAGAAGTTAAGACATTTAATGACAATAATAGATGGAGGAAACGAGCAATCAAAATTCTTCCAATGAAATATGAACTGTTTTATATCGGCCCTTTCAATTCAATGATAAGTGTGTATTACGCTGATGGCTCAGTTGTATTATCACATGGTGCAGTAGAAATGGGACAAGGCATCAACACTAAAGCTGCTCAAGTCTGCGCATACACTCTTGGTATACCTCTGGAGAAAGTCAGTGTGAAACCAAGCACAAGTTTCATTTCACCTAACAACGCACCTACGGGAGCTAGTATTGGCAGCGAATGTGTGTCTTTGGCTACTATGAAAGCTTGTAACATTCTTTTGGAAAGACTAAAGCCTGTTAGAGAAAAGTTGGGCAATGTTTCTTGGGAAGAACTTATAGTTGCTGCTTATAAAGATGGTGTGCCGCTTCAAGCATCGTATATGTTTACTACCAAAGATGTTCAAGCGTATTTTATTTATGGTGTAGTTGTTCTGGAAGCAGAGGTTGATATTTTAACTGGGAATCATGATGTGAGAAGAGTCGATCTACTTGAAGATGTTGGAAGGAGCTTGAGTCCACAAATTGATGTTGCACAGGTGAGTAAATAGATATATTTATTTATTTCAATTAATATAGATAGTATTTTCTTTTAGACGTTAATAGAATGATGTCAGTCATCGTCATCATCATCGCTTTCTGAATAAAACCTATTATGGGGTAAAAGAGTCAAATACCTACCAACTCAGGGTTCAATAACCTTTTTGAAAATTCTGATATCAGGACTATTTACATTTATTTCATTCTCGCATAATAAGAGCATAAAGAAGAGAAAATTAAAATTACGTGGGAGCCGTAATTTATAAGTACCGGTTTGGGGAGCTAATTAGCAGGCTTTTGTTCTGAATTACTATTTTTACTCGTACTTAAAGCATGCAAAGGCTTTCCAATTTTAATTAGCCAAGGTGAAAATCGGATTAAAATGAAGAACGTGTAAATGAAACCATAATATGATTTACCCGTTCTTCTTATTTATATGATGTACTAGCGACCCCGGCTTCGCACGGAAATTATCAGTGTTTCTCTACTATATTATGCATGTATTATACATATAAACCTTCCTCTTTACTCTATCCATTATATTGAACCGCATCAAAATCCGTTGCATAGATTTAAAGATTTATGCATACAAAGTGTGGAACTCCCTGCCTGCGGATCTATTTCCGGAACGTTATAACCTGGGCCTTTTCAAGGCGAGAGTGAACAGGCATTTTCTAAGCAATCATGCTCCATCATAGTCTACATCATCACTTACCATCACGTGAGATGGCGGACAAATGATTGCCTATCAAATATAAACAAAAAAAAAAAATACATAGGGATATAGGGACAGAGAAAGCGACTTTGTTTTATACTATGTAGTGATGAAGTACAAGTCGTATTTTTATCGCTCTTCATTCTGCGTACAATATAGTTGCTACTTTTAAAGTTGTTCAGTTATGCTAAATCGTATACTATTAATTTCTTAAACTAGCCTTCTCCTTCTTATCGAGGCAATGGCAATCAAAGTCTCTGTGCCCAAAAAGTGGCCACATCAATAGCCTTCCGGTTGGTGTTCTGAAGGTCCTCCTGCGTGCAGGTGGCAGGGGAGATGGGGCACGACATTATGTGTGGCTTAGACTGTAAGTCTTAACTTCCATGCTGGTCTGGGAGCGAAAGAAAAACATAGAATGTGCCAGCTGCATTTCCTCCCGGGCATGCTGTAAGATCCAGCTAAGGGATCCGAGGGTTTCAGTATATTGTAATTTAGGCGATGGGCTGACAACCTGTCACTACAGCAAAATACCTAGAATTATATCTTAAATAACCCTCAAAACTTTGTCAGACGTGGCGGAACGAACTTTGTTTAGGTCGTTTACGCTCTGCCTACCCCATTAGGGATAAAGGCGTGATTATATGTATGTATGTATGTAGACTGTAAGGCGCCATATTCGTGCTCAGTGAAGCCCCACCTCTACCTGAGTTCTTTGCACCTGCTGACATCTGACCGAAGTTTGTTCAACGCCATCTAAATTCTCAGCTATGGGGATGGGGGTGTCAGGGGAAGTTTTTCTGACCATAGCTGTTCTCTGGCCTTAGATGGGTCAAAATTAAGAGGATCGGTGTTGCGTTTAAAGCTGCTTGCTTGAGCCTTGCAATAGAACAAGCAACCTGACGCAAAACACTAGGGAGTAGAGGTAGTTTAAAGCAAAGATTTTAACGTTACCGTAATCAGATTTCTTAAGGGAGTTTTTAAAATGAGACCTTGATTCCCTAAGTATGAGTTTACATTGGATACAAATATTGTTCTTGATTATTTTAGCAACTGGTATCCAAATGAAGATTTGTCTTTGGATAAATAACAAAAAAAAAAAACTGCTAGCGTTGTCTACTACACAACGTGTGCAGACGTTATCTATACATATAATATATCTCTAGAAGGGTCGTGTCTGTACATTGAATATTTTTACAAAAAAATAATTGCAACAGAGATTCTGTCTCTGTCTGTCTGTATGTTACCACATCACGCCAAAACTACTGCACCGATTTCGATGGGACTTTTTTTAATCAACTGTGTGTTACCCAGGTTGCAACTTAGGATACCTAAAACCACGCTACCTGACTTAGGGGGTAGGCAGGAAATTGATCTTAAAGGGACTTTTTATTCGAGAGAGTTTTTATGTGAGAGAATTTGTGAGTTACCTGGTGTCCAGCCTAGGTTAGAAACAATCACGCAAACCATTCTAATATTGAGTAAGTACCCCAGTTTGTATGGAAAACACGCAGTGTCGAACATACTGAGAACGTTTCTCCGCGTGTAGGAGCGGGATCTGCTAGTTTCGCAGTGTCTGATCTTTGTTTTTTTGTATGGATAACACGATTCCGCGCGCGAGCTAGCAGATCCCGCCCCTACGCGCGGAGAAACGTTTTCAGTATGTTCGACACTGCGTGTTTTCCATACAAACCGGGCGTACAAAGTCGCGGTTACAGCTAGTCTTTAATAAATTTAAATAATATTAAAATTAATGGCAATTCTAATATTGAGATACCAGTTACTGTTGATGGCATAATCAAGACGTCAGCTCCGTTCAAGCCTATGCCTCGTCTTATTTTACCTTTCTTCCATGATAAGCAGGTTTCGTTGAAGGCCACAGCCACATAATCCACATAAATTTTCTTCTATTCTATTTATATCCTTCGCTTGTGCTGAGCGCGCCCAAACGGGACAACCGTACTGGACTGGGGCCTTTTAATGAAACTGACAATGTCAATTTGACAATGATAATTCGACGCACATTGCGTAGTGGATTTGCCAACGTGATACAAGAAAAAATATCAGCTACGCAATGTACATCGACGTTTAATAAAACGGGCCCCTGGACTTGATCGTGTGCAAAATGGAGCGAACCTTTGTGCTTGTCCGTCTGTAGTACAAAGCCGCACACTGAAAGGTTACATTTGTTATAATTTTAGCGACCCACCCCGGCTTCGCACGGAAATTTTCAGTGTTTCTCTACTATATTATGCATGTATTATACATATAAACCTTCCTCTTGAATCACTCTATCTATTAAATGAAACCTCATCAAAATCCGTTGCGTAGTTTTAAAGATCTAAGCATACATAGGGATATAGGGACAGAGAAAGCGACATTGTTTTATACTATGTAGTGATTAGTACTCCCACTGATTTTCGGTAGTGGCGGCCAATCTTCGGCCAACTTCGCAGGACTAGTTTTTAGTGCCCAAGTGTTTGCGCTAGACACAGGTGCACAGTCTATTCAATCTCTTATTCTAATAGGATAGATAGACTCGAACAGTGAAAAATAAGCGCAGGGCCGACTATTTACATGCCTATCCGACAGTACGGATCATCTTACTTTTCTGACAATTAGGTGATCAGCCTGCAATGTCCTAGCCAAATTGGAAACAACAACAACAAAGTAATTGTTCCCCGCCGGGAATCAAAACCGGGACCTCCGGTTTCGATCAGACCGCTAGACCACGTAGGCAGTTAGTTACACCCGAGATATATACGGTGGTTTCCATGGGACTAAGACTTTTCTTATTCTGAAATCGCTTGCTCTTCTGCTGACGTTATGTTACCAGTCACTTTTAAAGTTGCTCATATGTTAAGGCGATTCCTCCCGGCAAATGGTTTCTTTGAAAAGCTTATTTCTCATAAACGAATCATTGGAAATATCTAAAAAAATATACATCTAAGAAATTTGTTCACGGTTTGCAATTGCCACATTTAAAAATATTATAGTTCATAAATAAGTACGCTACAATTTTTTGTAAAGTAAAGCTGTTTTTAACAGTAAATTCGATATTCCTTCTAAACTAGGAATATCGAATTTACTGATAAAAACAGATTTACTTTACAAAAAATTGTGATAGGAGTGCTTTCACGGCTTCTTCGGGAAATTATCCGTATTATGATTTTCTAAAATCGCAACATAACTTTTTTAAATCATAGTCGTAGTTATGATGAAATAAGCATTTTTTTGCGTTTATCGCACATTTTTGGCGCGGCCATGGACTTAACCGCCATTCCGTAGCGCGCGCTGATTTGAACAATAATAATAATAATAATGTTTATTTAAAAAGACCACATTTTACTTATACAAATTTTCAATGACTCCTGCACTAAGCTCTTGGCTTGTATCGCAGGGGTTGCAGATCTCAAAACAATTCTCAGTGTGGAAATCCGGTTAACAGTTTGTTGATGGTAAAACCTTACAATCTAGAGTAGACTAAAAATACTATAAGAAAATTACATAACATAACATAAAAATACTTTATTGCACTTAATAATACAACATACAACACAAAAGATAACAAAAAACAAGTACAACATAGGCGGCCTTATTGCTAAGGTAGCAATTTCTTTCAGGCAACCTTTGGGTGAAAGAAAAAAGTGTAGCGGTAAGCACACAATACAATACAATACAATGGGTTTAAGAATCTAGTAATTGATGTGTTGTGTGTGTGTGTTGTGAGTGTGTGTGGTTTGTATGTATGTGTGTGTGTGTGTGTGTGTGTGTATGTGCGTGTGTGGGTGAGGGTGTATTGGTTCATCTGCAAGATGTCAAGTTAATACCTCAAGTACACAATATTCTAAGGCATTGGGCGATGGTAGCATATCTTGAAATCTAGGTAGAGCAGGTGCTCGTGTGCCGGCAGGATACACCTAAAACTGCATTGCATACTCGTACAATACAATATCAATATGTTTCTTGATCTGACCTCGATACTATGCGGGCATCTGACAGTCCTTTGTGCATATCCGTCTGAATGTTCAGTGCAGCAACACACAGGCGTTACTTACTGCGCGTAAGGTCGCGTTCAGCACCCTGTCAATGCTTTTTGCATTGCCTACAACATACTTCCATGCTGGACTAGGAGTCAAAGAAAATCTGAAGGGTATTGGTCAAGAAAACTAGCAGACTAACGAGATTATTTAGGTTTTATTTTGTCGAACGTATGACCATGATACCAGGCCACTCAGAAAGTATTGCGATAAATAGTTTTGATATATGGCAGACTGGCCGGTTAGAATCTTTTTTGAAAATATGATTACTTGTAAGTAAAAAAATGTGTGTTCCATTTTCAAAATTTCCCTCCACATTATTTGCGAGCCAATTCAAAGTATCGTGTCTTACTGAAAAATGGATCTGCGCCGGGAACATTTTAGAGCTATGATTTTTTACGATTTCAAGTGTCGCCTGAAACCGGATGAATCGTTCGATAGACTTCAAATGGCATTTATGGATGAAAGCCCCTTCAAGGCAACCGTGTATCGTTGGTATAACGAATTTAGGCGCGGTCGACCAACCTTGGGGGATGAAGAAAGAAGCGGTCGCCCTTTGACGGCTATTACGGAAGAAAACGTGCTAGCAGTGAAAAATTTAATCCAAGATAATAGGCGAATTACATATCATTTATCAATACGATCCAGAAACCAAGCGCCAGTCGACAATTTGGGTGTTTCAAAATGAACCAACACCTACCAAAGTGAAGCGATCTCGAAGCGCGGGGAAGATTTTGATCGCCAGCTTTTTTAATTTGACTGACCACTTGGCCTCAATTCCCTTACGAGATCAAAGAAGCATTAACGCCAAATGGTATACTACTAAATGTTTACCAGAAGTTTTTTCTGTTGTGAGCAACAAGCGACCAAACACAGGGCTCCGCGGACTACTGCTCCACCACGACAATGCGCCTGCAGACACCGCGCTCAAATCGAGGGACTTCCTGGACAGCACACCAGTCAAACTCCTGGGTCATCCTCCTTACAGCCCTGATTTAGCACCGTGTGACTTCTTTTTATTTCCAAAAATAAAAAATCAGCTCAAGGGGATACAATTTTCGTCGCCGGAAGATGCGCTGGCTGCGTTCGAGCAGGCTGTAAACGAGGTGTCTACGGCGGACTGGAAAAAGTGTTTTGAAAACTGGTTCAGACGCATGAATCTTTGTATAGAGGGTGGTGGAGAGTACTTTGAAAAGATTTAATAAAAATATATGTACCTGTAGAACAATTTTTTTTAGTGTCGCAAATCTTTCTGAGTGTCCCACGTACATGAGAGCTGTCTAAGTAACTAAACTACCAAAGAGCAGCCTAACACAAAGTTACTACAAAAGAGTTTCGTGTTTACAAATCAAAATCAAATCATTTATTTAACCATAATTACATGTTAAGTAGGTGGTTGATATGAATATAAGTACAATGCAATTTACCACTAGTGGTGTATGTCAATAGGCACATTCATCTAAAAATAGAGTCTGAGATAATAAAATAATCTCCTTAAACAAATCATTAAATTCACATCAAATTCATTATTATGTCAAATTTATAGATAGAAATTTTAATTTAATTATAATTTAGTATCAAATCAATAAAATTGTTAACATGTACTAGACAAAACATTTTCATATATTACTTACTATCGTTAGTCACACCATTGTAAAATTCAGTTAGGTTATATGGACACAGGTTGATGACGTACTTCTTCAATGCTCTGAAAAACCTATTCCCCTCAGCAATCCTAATCTCAACCGGCAATGCGTTATAAACTTTGGCCGCCCTAAATTTAACATTTCTATCAAATGTAGCTGTGCGGCGTGATGGAACTACGACATCATGTTGAAATCGTTCCTGTAACCTTGTACACCTTGGATGCTGTTGTAAGGGAAATTTTTCAGGGTAACGCCTCACAATTTTGCATAGATCTACAACATAGAGCGCTGTCAGAGTGGCCAGCCCCAGCTCTTTAAACGAAGTACGACATGTCTCCCTAGGTGAGCTAATCTGGTTAATGATGCGTATACATCTCTTCTGAAGGATGAATAGCACATCAATGTCAATACATCCTCCCCAGATGGCTATTCCGTATGAGACCCTGGACTGAAAGAATGCAAAATAGGCCTGTAGAGCTGCTTCTTTTGTTGCAATCTGTCGTAGATTTCTTAGTGCAAAGCAAAAGCTACTTAGCCTGCTTTCCAAGACCTGAACATGCCCCTTCCAGCTCAGGTGCTCATCAGCAACAATGCCAAGAAATTTAGCGTCAGCAACAAGCTGAGTTTTTTTGCCATTTACATCGACGCTAACATTAACAGTCTTTGTATTATAATTCCGGAAGTGAATCATGTTCGTTTTATGTACATTAGTCTTGAGGTCAAGCCCCTCAAACCAGCGCACCACACTTCGCATGGAGTCTCCTATATCATTGGATAAATTACTATAGTTATTCCTTCTAAATGGAAAAAATATCGAAACGTCATCGGCAAACATAACTACTTTATTATTAACTACGTGAGGTAAGTGATTTACGTAAATAAGGAATAAAAGGGGACCTAAAATGCTTCCCTGGGGGACACCCCGATCAACCGAAAACTCCCCGGACTCAATATCCTCGACTAGTTCCAATTTTTCCTGAAACACAGGGATAACAACGCTTTGTTTACGCCCCTCCAGATAAGATCTAAACCAATTATTATTAACGCCTCTAACACCAAGCCGTTCGAGTATATTCAAAAGGATTTTATGGTTTACATGATCAAACGCCCTGGAAAGGTCCAACAGCACTGCCATGACGTTTTCATCACCATCCACAGCCCCTGAAATGCATTCCACAATATCGAACAAAGCATCAACAGTGGAAACACCCTTCTGAAAGCCATACTGCTCTTTAGCCAAGATTTTATTATACGACAGGAATGACTTCAGTTGATCAGCCATGGCTACCTCGAAAAGTTTGGAAAAGACTGGCAGCAGGGATATTGGACGGTAGTTATTGATGTCATTACTATCGCCCTTCTTAAAAATCGGCTTAATGTGAGCTTTCTTTAATATTTCAGGAAAGATACCTTTACTCAAAGAGAGATTTATTACAAACACGAGAGGCTCCAAGATCACCTCGATTATGAATTTTATAACTTTTGACGGTATCCCATCGTGGCCACAAGATTTCTTGTTTTTTAATCCACGTACGTATTTAATAATGTCGTGTGGACTAAGAGCCCTCACGAATATACTATTACCGATAAATGGCGGCAAAGGTAAAACGTTACCTGGAATAGATCCATCCATCCGGAGCGTTCTCATCCAAAAGTCTCCAAAGAAATTTGCAGCCTCGTTGTTCGATTGCACCGTGGTTAAGCCATCTGTGAGACCTACAAAATTAGCAACGATATCGGCTCGAGGCCCATTTACGTTGTCATTAATTAAAGACCAAGAGGAGCGTACCTTATCTTTAGAATTTAAAATTATTGCTTCGTTCTTATCTTTCTTGGTAGCAATTACTACTTTTTTCAAGGTGTCACACACCTTCCTATAATTGTTAGCTAGTGTTTCATTATCCTTTTGATTTTTAGTTTCTATGAATAGAGCCCTCTTGGCGGTGGCTGCATTCTTGATTTCATCAGTTAACCAGCACCGATCCGCCCTTTTGTCACCCCTTACTTTAATTTTTGGGACGAATGTTTCAAATTCTCTGACAATCAAGCTATGAAGAGCATTAAAGCACACATTCACGTCATTGGACTCATACACCTTCTCCCAAGAAAGACTTTTTAGTCTGTCCTTCAGAGCTTGCAAGTTACCTAAGCTAGTATCCCTAACCCACCTATAATGTTTAGTTGGCCGTTCTTGTATCTTGCATGGAAAACTTGCCATTTGCAAAGTGTGGTCAGAGACAGCCAATTCCAGAACTTTGACATCCTTAAGTTTTATGTTGGTAAACATGTTATCGATGCACGTTCTGCTGTGGCTGGTTATTCGAGTCGGCTCGTGAATTACTCTAGTAAGATTAAATGACGTGATAAGATTTATCAAGTCCCTGGTTTCATTAGAGTTCTTCGAAGTGTCTACATTAAAGTCACCGCAGACGATTAACTTACGTTTGCTGGAGGTCATAACAAAATTTAAAAGTTCTTCCATATTATCAAGGAAGCCATCGTTTGGGATAGTATTGGGTCGATACACGCAAATCACCTGAACACCGGAGAGGTTTATGCCGCAAGTTTCAAAATAACAACTTTTTGTATGTATTTTTATTTTTGGAAGTTCCTCAAAATGTACATTTTTACGTACATAAATGCAGGTACCACCCCTATCCTTCTTTGTGTTTCTACAAAAACTGCTAGCGAGAGAAAAGTTAGAAATATGTATAGTTTTCAAATCCGCTTGTTTTCGGAAATGCTCAGTAAAGCAAAGCACTTTAACGCATTTGCCCTGTTCGGTGTCTAGCCATAGTTCAATTTGTGCAATCTTGGTTATATTTAGGCCACCGATATTTACATGCGCTATGGATCCCTTACCACTTCGTCCACGTTTCCGTGCCGAAAAAATGACGACTTACCCGGCTGAACTACAATTTCAGTGTCTTTTTGTATATTTATTTGCTTAGATCCGACATTACTAGGGACAATTCTATTAGGCAAGTCATTTACAGTACCTAAGTTCATCTGAGATTGAGACCTGCGAGTAGAAGGTTCATGGACCTCCCCAACTGACCTGTGCTGGAGATGCATAATGGCCCTCCACAAGGATCTACTAGTATTGGCTGGCGTCCTAAACACTTCGAAGTTTTGAAAGTTAGGGTTGCTAAGGCGAATAAGGCTAATAATGTCATTGAAAGCATCGGACATTCCGTACTTATTAAACATAACATCACCTACAAGTATATTTGTATGAGAAAACAATTCTACATGATGTTCAAGTGTCGATTTAAAGTTTACATCGTTTGAATCGTTCGTACCAGTCACAATAACAATATAGTCTCTGTTGGTAAAGTTATTACACCAGCTATTACAGTTCTCTATTATGCTATTCACTGTCGCGTAAGGTTTGATTTGTGATTTAACGAGAAACGAATTTCCCAAGAACCTCTGTAGATGCTGCCGAAGACGTCTGCCTCTTTCGTCCGCAAAAATCATAATCTGATGTTGAGTAGTCGTTTTAGCTTTTACTGGATGATTGTGCAATTGTTGATGAATAGGTTTTAGAACTTCACGCACTCGGTTTACAGTACCGTCAGTAACGATATTTTTCTTTGGCGATGAGGTAATTAGCTTATCCCGATTTGAATGAAAACTTGTATCTATAGTAGTTGATTTTGAGATATTCGAAGTTGAGTTCATTTTGCGATACTTTGGGGAAAAAAAGGTATTATTTTTTGAAACTTCTCCACCGACACTTTAGTATCGCTTTATTATGGTATCATAATGCAGTACCTTTTTTGTAAGAGCAGCGTTTTCCAAGCACAACTCTTCGACTTGTGCCTCTGCCGATTGAAGTTGAGTCGTAAGTAGAGAAATTTGAAGCTTTAACTCATTGATGTTTGATTTGTCATCATCAAGCGTAGCAGGGATGCTTTGGTGCAATATATTTCCGTACATGGAATTCATTTGGGGGTCAAAGATTGACTGATCTGAATGAAATGAACGAAATGAGGAGCCGATGGATAGTGCCCTTTTCCTCCTGAAGGTGATTCTGTTGGTAGGTGTCGTGGGCGTAGCAATCTGGGTGTGACCAACCTCAACCTGAGACTCATCTGGCGCAGCAGCAAACACTGGAGGCTTTGGCTGGGGGGCAGGGACCTGATATAGAGGTGCAAGTTCCTCAGGCGATTCGGCATCATCATTATTCAATAATTCGAATGAGTTACTTGTCACAACATTGATAACTGTTTTTTCAAGGGAGGGATGATCGTGATCCGCGATATCCCGAATGGGTTCCTCTCTGGATAAATGCTGTGATATTGGAGTCTGCAGAGTCACCTGATTTGATTCACCAGGAGGGTTTAAGGAAATGTCGGAAGTACCGGTTGAAACTGGGGTCCCCGTACTCGTTGGTGATATGTGTTTCATCCTATGCCCAGTCTTAACTGCTGATGAATTTGCCGTGGGTGGGTGTGTAGAAGGAACAGGTTTTTTCTTTGACAGTGAATCTGATTTATGATTTTTTTGAGGTAATGACGGGCGAAAATCCTTGCATTCCTTGCACTTCCATTCCCTCTTGGATTTTATTACGTCAAATAGTCTAGAAGAATATGTTATGCATTTTTCATGAAAGCAATTTCCGCAAGTAAAACATGCTATGCTATCCTTCCTGTCGTTAACTTCCTTTTTACATTTATTGCAAAATCGCGCCATCTCTTGGATTATTAGGATCGAGTTATATTATAAAAGATAGATGACGCTCAGTATAGAAGTTCCATTAGAGTTTGATGGTGTATCCGATTTCTTAATATAATTTCGGAACGCGCCTCTCTATTTTTAGGTTGGTAGCACTGTGCATCACAATGTCAATGTCAGACACAACTGTCAAAATCTTGTAGCCCGCACCGTCTAGGCTGTTATTTCTTGTGTTATTATTAGACATTTACCGTATAAAACACGATAATTACACTATGTCTGCTGATGGAGATATTCAAAAAACAAGGATCAACGGTTTCTTGCCACCTTAATTAACAAATTCTATGTTTACCTTGGTATATTTGTGGTTATAACTTCAGCAGAAAGTGATCCCATGAGACCGCCACTCTTCTTATGTTGTTTTGAGGTAAGGCCAGCTGATATTTGCAATTTTTCACGGATGAGTAAATAAGAACCGATAACAACACGTCCACCTAGTTTGACAGCTTTTGACTTTTTTTTTTTACTTTCCAGCAATCTTAAATAACCCACAAAACTTTGTCAGACGTGGCGGAACGACATTTGTTTAGGTCGTTCACGCTCTGTCTACATTAGATATAAAGGCGTGATTAAATGTATGTATGTATGTAAAACACGCATGCGTCACCTTACGCACTACGCGCGCGTAGCTAGGAAGTCTACGTCAGCGCATCCCTCTGCCAGTACGCGCGCGTAGAGCGTAAGGTGACGCATATGCAAAAAGCATTGACAGCGCGTTGAGCGCAACCTTGCGCGCAGTAAGTGACGCCTGTGTGTTGTAGACAATGCAAAAAGCATTGACAGCGTGTTGAGCGCGACCTTACGTGCAGTAAGTGACGCCTGTGTGTTGCTGCACTAAGACAGCTCAGTACTCAAAGCCAGATTGATAAGACCCAGTGAAGCCTTATCGGAATGTTATGTGTGGCATCCGATAACTTCTCAACACAGTAACATCGTATAATACACTAGCTTTCTCCCGCGAAGCCACTTTTCCATGACAATACATACATACATATAATCACGCTTTTATCCCTAATGGCGTACGCAGAGCGTAAACGACCTAAACAAAAGTCATAACGCTACGTCTGACAAAGTTTTGAGGATTCATTAAAATAGATTTGTAGGTATATTGCTGTAGTGACAGGTTGTCTGACCCGAAATTGCAAAAAGAAAAAAAGATGAATATCGTCGCAATTTAAGTACTTATTTTACTCGAGACCGATACCGATTTTTATTTTTGGTAAAACGTTCATGATGAATTAAATCTTTTTATTAAAAAAAAACATGAAAAATATTAACAAAATGAACTTAATATGATTAGAAATGAAGTACGTACTAAAATAAAATTCAATTCCATAAAATACGAAACAAGGTAAAAATTAAAAAAAAAACAAATAACGTTAGTAAAGCTAGCTACATTGCTTTCAGCTTTTTTATTGTGAGTTAGCACGTTAGTAAAGTTACCACTGAGTTTTCCTTTGGGATTTGTTTAAGTCAAGCGCCTCTACCTACTAGAGTTAACCCACCAGTGAATGAACACCCCCCCCATTAGAATTTTTATTTTAGTTTATTTGAGAAAAGAACAGTTATACAACGGGTTTAACAAAAAGTGAAAATAATAAGTTGTTTTTCCGAACATGCTGTAAAAACCAGGTAAGGGATCCAAAAGTTTCAGTATATTGTAATTTAGGCGATGGGCTGACAACCTGTCACTATAACAGTATACCTACAAATCTATCTTAAACAACCCTCAAAACTTTGTCAGACGTGGCGGAACGACCTTCGCCTAGGTCGTTTACGCTCTGCCTACCCCATTAGGGATAAAGGCGTGATTATATGTATGTATGTATTTATCTTTCACATGTTTTATTTAAAAATAATCAGCTTTATTATTACAAACAAACAAAAATCTTTTCTCTTTAAAAGTAAAGATAACATTTCACATACAACAATCCGAAACAGAAACGTAATATTACCCGATTGCTCACAACACAAAGTCACACTCACAAAGGATGTACTTTTAAGGTGTATCCTACCCTACATACTACCGACAGATGAGCAGGTAGAATTCAAGATATGCAATTATCACCCGTAATGCCTTAAAATATCGTTCAAATCAGCGCGCGCTACGGCGTGGCGCTTACATCCGCGGCCGTTTCTAAAATGTGGGAAAAACGCACAAAAAAGCTAATTCCATAAAAACTACGAGTCGGATTAAAAAAAGCTATGTTGCAATTGCAAATTAAAGGAACCGTGAAAGCGCTCGTAATAGTTTAGAAGTAATATCAAATTTACTTATAAAAACAGCTTTACTACCAGTTTTTTTTAGTATACTTATTTATGAACTAGATCTTCCATGCTGGACTGGGAGCGAGAGAAAAACATAGAATGTGCCAGCTGCATTTCCTCCTGGGCATGCTGTAAAAACCAGCTAAGGGATCCGAGGGTTTTAGTATGTTGCATTTTAGGCGATGGGCTGACAACCTGTCACTACAGCAATATACATACAAATCTATCATAAATAACCTTCAAAACTTTGTCAGACGTGGCGGAACGACCTTTGTTTAGGTCGTTTACGCTCTGCCTACCCCATTAGGGATAAAGGCGTGATTATATGTATGTATGTATGAACTAGAATATTTTTAAATTGCAACATTTAAAAATATTCTAGTAAAACTATTAACTATTTTTTTTTTGGATTTTTCTTATTATTCGTTTAGGAGACATAAGCTTTCAAAAAACAACCATTTTCCATTGGGAATCACCTTGAATTATGTTCTTTTTTCTGGCAGCTACCAGTATCGGCACGCGGTAACAAAACCCAACTGATTTACCTACATTGTTGGAATATCAATTTCAGGAGTCGTATTTATATATAATTCGAATAGATTTCGCATACGAAATTCGCATGGAAAATTGTATGAAAATCGCATGTGAAAGTTTTTCGTATGCGCCTTAGAGTTCGAGTTGTTTAAAAATACATCTCCAGTTCTATTGTTCCGTCCAAGGTTTCAAAAACCTTTGAAAGAACAACAGAACTGGCAAATTACGCCGATTCAACGTCCACTCCACCTATAACATAGCAATGAAATTTGAAAGTGTATTAAATTGAAAGAAATGCACGACGCTTTGCCTAACTAGGCAGAGTAAAGCAGAGTGGATATTTGGCATGGCAGGGCCACCCAAATCCGATGAAGTTATTGCAGGAAGTTGTTAATGATTTGTCATGAAAATTCGTAAATATGCGCAATTTATTTACTGGAACAATTTAACGGAATTCCGTAAATAATTTCCCGAAATACTTTGTTCTGTTTCAAGCGGCCCTGTACAGCAATCGCCTTTGCTGACGTTACCTATACTATAAATGTGAATAAACTTTGGAGTTAATATGATTTTACATTGTTGTCGTGTGTCGACTCTATGGAATGTGCGAAGACCAGGAGTCGTATTTCTGAACCGCTCGTATGAAAACTAAAAACGCGTACGAAAATCATTCGTCTACGAAATCAAATTCTATCACACACTATTTTACGTACTTTTGAAGCAGTAGAAATCTGTGTTGTCAATATAAAGTCTAATCCCATATATTTTATTCGTTCTACGCAGAAATATACCTACTATACCACCACTATCACTAACAAAAATCGTTGATTTCAAAAACCGAAAATGAATCGCAGAGAAACAAAGTCAAAGTCAAATCATTTATTTCCATATAGATTCCTAAGAACACTTTTAGAAAGTCACAAGCGAGTCTATTACAATTAAAATTAAATTATATCTACGAGGGGCGTCTGATATAAAATCTACTTTGTTAAAGAAAGTTTTGAAAATCGAACTGGCCATTGCAAAATCATATTCTATATTTATTCCTTTTTCAAAATTATGACGCTTATTTTTTTCGCTTGCTTTTGTTTTTTTGGCGCGGCTTTAATTTCACCATGTCGAAAGAAAATTGCAAAATAATGAAATTTGAGCATCGAGCAGTGATAAAATTCCTAAGTAAAGAAGGAAATACGCCTACGCAGATCAGAGAGCGCATGTTAAAGGTGTTTGGTGATTTAAGTCCTTCTAAATTCGTCATAAAGTTTTGGTCGAAGCAATTTAAACATGGCCGTGAGAGCCTGGAAGACGACACACGTAGTGGAAGGCCAATTTCTGCTGTTACCGCAGATAATGTTGAAAAGGTGAAGAACCTGATTCTTGCAGATCGGCGAATCAAGCAGTGGGAGATAGCCAGAGATGTGGGCATTAGCAAGGAACGAGTTCATGAAATTATTCACGAACATTTGGGCATGTCCAAGGTGAGCGCGCGTTGGGTCCCTAGAATGTTGACCTTTTGACAAACAAAGGCGAGTAGAATGTTGTCAGGCATTTCTAGACCTGGTCAAAGGTAAAGAAGAAGAGACTATCTCTCGAATTGTGACCTGTGGTGAAACTTGGATTCGCCAGTGGGATCCAAAAAGCAAACAAGAGTCAATGCAATGGAAATTTAAAGGAGAAAAGCCGCCAAGGAAGTTCAAGGTTCGGCCGTCGGCTGGAAAACTAATGGCCACCGTATTTTGGGATGTCGAAGGGATTTTGATGATAGATTATTTGCCTAAAAATACAACAAAGAATGCTGAATATTATGCAAACTTGCTTGACCAGCTTCGTGAACAAATCAAAGAAAAGCGGAGAGGCAAACTCAGCAAAGGTGTTCTGATTTTACAAGACAATGCTCCTGTACACACAGCCTTAACGGCGAGGTCAGCCCTGAGCAAAAACGGCTTCACAGGAATTAAACATCCACCTTATAGTCCAGATCTGGCTCTTTGTGACTATTTCTTATTCAAAGATTTAAAGAAAAAATTGAGGGGTCGCAGATTTTTGACGGACGAAGAAATGAAAGAGGCTGTGACTGACCATTTTGACGAGCAAAATAAAAATTACTATTATAACGGCATGATGTCACTTATTTGCAAATGTCATAAGTGTATTTCACGTGCAGGAGACTATATAGAAAAATAAAAAATAAACTAGCCATCAAAGTTTTTTCTTTCATAGTTAGGTAGATTACTTATCAGCCACCCCTCGTATGTCACAAAATAAAATAAAACTATATCACAATGAAGAAGAAGCATGAGAAACTCGCACTTTGCTCCCCTCCCTTCGTTTTATCTTATTCTTACTTTTGTCCTTCTTTTTGTTCAAAATAGGATTTATGACCGCAATGTGTGCCAATTTCTTAGGCTTCACTGAAATATCATAGCTCCAGACATCTTTGTCATTATTATAGTCATCTAACTTATAATAGGCTTTCCGACATAATGTGTTTTTAATAGTATCTTAAAATTTATTTTCTGACAAATTTAATATATGGTCATGTATTTTGTTATAGTATTGTATACTTAGACCTAAAAATGTTTTTTTTTACTTTAACTAACCTAAACGGGGGTTGGTCAATTTTATTTTTGCTTCTAAGGTTTCGGTTATGCCTGTCACCATTTTTGGTAAACCTATGAATATTTTTCCTTGCATACATAATATTTTCATATATACATTGACATGGTACAGTTAAAATATTTATCTCTTTGAAACGGAATGTAAATTCAAGTAAATTAAAAAGTTAAAGTGTCACTTGTCAAATAATTATCTGTCACTGTCATGATCATAGACCACTTAGGTTTCGAGTAGTAGAAAAGAAAACGAGTGGTTTGGACCACTCTTTGCCGAGTCGCATACGTATGAGTATTCAAAAATAGTGATTTTGGGATTTCGTAGGCGAATGTTGCTTTTTCATATCCGAAATCGGATACGAGCGGTTCAAAAATACAACTCCTGTAGCTTGTTTTGCACAGTAAAGTGAGAAACGAGCATTACGAACCATATGGAGTTGTAGGTTTGAACCGCTGGAAAGAGTAACGTTTCGCATGCGAATTAGAGTTTATTTCAATTCGAGTCATTCAAAAATACGGCTCCTGAACCTAAGTATATTTCTGTTGGATTTCAGTCATATTTTGTGCCACTTAAAGAGAAGTTTTGTTCAATTCTTGTCTCAAGTTTTAAAGAATAATCTCCATACTCACATAATCATAATCTCACCTTTTCCCTAATAGGGTAGATAGAGTGTAAACGACCTAAACAAAGGTCATTCCGCCACGTCCGACAAAGTCATGAGAGTTGTTTAGATATACTTGTAGATATTTGGCTGTAGTGACTACGTTACAATATACTGAAGCCTTTGGATCCCTTAGCTGGTTTTTACAGCATGCCCGGAAGGAAATGCAGCTGGCACATTCTATGTTTTTCTCTCGCTCCCAGGCCAGCATGGAAGTACTCTCCATACTCCCTACTTCTAAATGCTGCCTTTTCTAATACCGGCTGTAACTTTGAGAATTCTTGAAAAAGAAGTGAATAAACTTGACTTGAAATCCATTTGAAAAATAACTGTAACTAATGACTCCATTTTATCAGATCGAAGGAGCCTTCATCATGGGCCTGGGCTACTGGACGTCAGAGAAGCTGGAGTTCGACCCTTTAACCGGGAGAATCCTCACTGACAGAACCTGGACTTACAAGCCTCCTGGCATCAAGGATATCCCGGCTGACTTCCGGGTCTACTTCCAGAGGAATTCTAGGAATCCTTACGGGGTGTTGCAGTCTAAAGGTATTTTCTTTTTAGTTAAAAATGGGTTGGCTCTTGACTCTAGATACCAGGTCAGGGATGTACATGACAGAGTCGACGATTGAGTGAACTCACCCAGAAAATGCCTGCTATGGCCCTAGCAATCTCACGCACCGACGGAACACAGCAAGCTGTTTGGCGCTGGACTCCGGTGAGACGGTGGTTGCGGGTAAGGCGGCCCCTTGCGGAGCCTACCACTGCTTTGAAAGGATCGTTCAGTTGAACTTATTCACAGGCAAGCCTTTGTTGCCGTTGCCCGGGGTGGACTACTAGGAGGTAGGTTACATCCCACCCCAAGATATAAAATATCGATTGTATTACTATGTTATAAGAAACTACTTATCACAAAGATAACTTATGCATTTTCTCATGAAGTAAAAGACTGTCCCCGCGGAGAAAGGCTCAAACTACCAAAAAGCCATGAGCTGAATCACCAGAATCAAACGTGCCCTCCGAAGCATCATCATCATCAACTCCCTAGCCTTTATCTCGTATCTCACGGGGTCGGCTACCTAATATAGGGGATTGAACGAGGTTACTGTACTGACTGCCATCTGATCTCCGCAACCCAAAAGGAAAACCGGAACCAATCCTAGGTTAGGCTTTTGCGAGGCTAGTGGCCAACCCAGCTGTCAGAATTTTATCAAAGCTAAGCAATGGCCTCTGACGACTAATATTTACGATATTAACCGGAACAACGGCTTAATGTGCCTTTCGAAGCACCTACCAGTAACCCATCCATGGCCTGGCCACGGCGTTCGACCGATGAGCGTTTGAAAACGTGCCCTCCGAAGCACGGTTTATTTTCTTGATAGACAATCAATCCAAACCGGGGAAAATATCACAGTAGCTGACAAATATCAACAAAGTGTTCATCATGGGATTCGAACCCACAATCTTAAAAACGGGAATCAAGGTTCAAATTACTAGACCACGGAAGCCGTGTTTTTTTTTAAGAAGAGTCTTGGCATGGAAACAAGCCATTTAGCCGAAATCAGCTTCATACAAAGTTGCCAGCTATTTGGCAGCACATTTCTTAAATTGTAGCAGTGTAAAACCCTCGGTTTACTGCCACATTACATGTTTTTATCGCTCCTATAAACAATACTACTTATAAAACTAGACTATAGGTACTAAACAGAGTGTAAAGGACAACATACCACGGACTGGGGGTGTTCAAAACTGAACAATTTTCACGAGATATATTTTCAGGAACTCGTTAGCTTTTCCATATAAATTGTCTGATCGAGGTGGTCATTTTGTATGGGTCTTTTTTTTTGTTCTGGAAATAAGATTCCGGTGAAAGTGGTTCAGTTTCCTTAACAGAGCAACCCTTTTTCTTTTCTGGTACGCCATCCTTCGTTATACACCCGTTATAGAAGCAATAAATTACTACCTATAGTTAACGGAAAACTTGCTCGCATAATAAAACAAAATGCTTGGATCCAAAATACCCAAAAAGGTATTTTTATTGAGCCCTAAAAAGGTGGTTGTGACCCTCAGACCAAACAAATATTTCAGGTAAAAAATATAAAGGACATGTTAGGCAAGAGTTGTTGTGTTACTAGGGTTGGGCTGTTCAAATAATAAGGGATTTAAGGGTCTGTAAATCCCATACAAATATTGTTTCGCTTTTTCCTTAACAGTAGAACCAAACTTAACTAAACTCCGTACATATGACTAAATCTATACATATAATAAATCTATAGAAGGGTCGTGTCTGTACATTAAATATTTTTACAAAAAAAATATTGCAGCAGACATTATTAACGAGCTGTCTGTCTGTCTGCCTGTCTGTATGTCTGCCTTTCTGTATGTTACTACATCACGCCAAAACTACTGAACCGATTTCGATGAGACTTTTTTTATTCAACTGTGTAGTACCCGGGTTGCAACTTAGGATACTTAAAATCATGCTACCTGACTTAGGGGGTAGGCAGGAAATTGAAATTTGGCTGTTTCTTACCCGATTTTTATGAAACTTTTTTTTTCTACTGAGCATTATTTTAAAATCAAAGTTACGATACAAATAATCACGCTGCACGACTTAGGAGGTAGGTAGAAAATTGAATTTCGGTCGTTTCTAACCGATTTTGATGAAACTTTTTTTGTTAGCTGAGCATTACTTAAACTCAAAACTACGATACAAATAATCACGCCATTTGACTTAAGGGATAGGCAGGAAATTGAACTCTGATCATTTTTAACCGATCTTAAAGGGACTTATTATTTGACTGAGTATTTTTAATTAACTGGTGTCAAGTCTAGGTTAAAAATAATCCCGCAAACCCTTCTAATATTAAGTAAGTACCAGTAATGCTAAACACGCTTCCGCGGGTTAGCAGATCCCGCTCCTACGCGCGGAGAAGCGTTTTCAGTATGTTCGATATTCCGTGTTTTCCATACAAACTGAGCGAACGAAGTCGCGGAAACAGCTAGTCCATCATATATATGCTTCTAATTAGGTTTGGTTTAGAAATATTAAGCATTCACAAAATAAGACCGAAAATACAATTAGGTGTGAAAATAGCCTAAAATTATATTTGCTTTCTAATTTTGTACTTTGTTAATATTTTCAAACCAAACCTAATTATTAGTACCTATAGATAATTTTTAATAAATGACTTCCATGCTGGCCCGGAAGTGAGAGAAAAACATAGAACGTGCCAGCTGCTTTTCCTCCCGGGCATGCTGTAAAAACCAGCTAAGGGATCCGAGGGTTTCAGTATACTGTAATTTAGGCGATGGGCTGACAACCTGTCACTACAGCAATATACCTAGAAATCTATCTTAAATAACCCTGAAAACTTTGTCAGACGTGGCGGAACGACCTATGGGTCGTTTACGCTCTGCCTACCCCATTAGGGATAAAGGTGTGATTATATGTATGTATGTATGTATAGATAAATTTGATGCATTTTGTCAAGTTTGGTCAAGTTTGATTTTACCTTTTAGGAATAGAATACATTTGTATGGGATTTCACTACTCCGGCAGACCCTTAAGGTCATGTATTGAAAACTAAAATGGATACATACCAGGCCACTCAGAAAGTATTGCGATAAATAGTTTTTATATATGGCAGACTGGCCGGTTAGAATCTTTTTTGAAAATATGATTACTTGTAAGTAAAAATATGTGTGTTCCATTTTCAAAATCTCCCTCCACATTTTTTGCGAGCCAATTCAAAGTATCGTGTCTTACTGAAAAATGGATCTGCGCCGGGAACATTTTAGAGCTATGATTTTTTACGATTTCAAGTGTCGCCTGAAACCGGATGAATCGTTCGATATACTTCAAATGGCATTTATGGATGAAAGCCCCTCCAAGGCCACCGTGTATCGTTGGTGTAACGAATTTAGGCGCGGTCGACCAACCTTGGGGGATGAAGAAAGAAGCGGTCGCCCTTTGACGGCTATTACGGAAGAAAACGTGCTAGCAGTGAAAAATTCAATCCAAGATAATAGGCGAATTACATATCAGGAGATTCAGCACATATTAAAGATTGGATCGGGAAGCGTTCACGAGATTCTACACGGGCAACTTCGCGTGAGGAGTATAGTATCGCGCTGGGTGCCGCACTACCTCACCGACGCTCAGAAGCAGGCCGGGTGGAATGGTGCCGTGATATGCTGAACAAATTTGAAGCAGGCTCGTCTCGGCGTGTTTACGACATCGTAACAGGTGATGAGTCCTGGATTTATCAATACGATCCAGAAACCAAGCGCCAGTCGACAGTTTGGGTGTTTCAAAATGAACCAACGCCTACCAAAGTGAAGCGATCTCGAAGCGAGGGGAAGATTTTGATCGCCAGCTTTTTTAATTTGACTGGCCACTTGGCCTCAATTTCCTTACGAGATCAAAGAAGCATTAACGCCGAATGGTATACTACCAAATGTTTACCAGTAGTTTTTTCTGTTGTGAGCAACAAGCGACCAAACACAGGGCTCCGCGGACTACTGCTCCACCACGACAATGCGCCTGCACACACCGCTCTCAAAACGAGGGACTTCCTGGACAGCACACCAGTCAAACTCCTGGGTCACCCTCCTTACAGCCCTGATCTAGCACCGTGTGACTTCTTTTAATTTCCAAAAATAAAAAATCAGCTCAAGGGGATACAATTTTCGTCGCCGGAAGATGCGCTGGCTGCGTTCGAGCAGGCTGTAAACGAGGTGTCTACGGCGGACTGGAAAAAGTGTTTTCAAAACTGGTTCAGACGCATGAATCTTTGTATAGAGGCTGGTGGAGAGTACTTTGAAAAGATTTAATAAAAATATATGTACCTGTAGAACAATTTTTTTAGTGTCGCAAAACTTTCTGAGTGTCCCACGTAAGTATAAATTGAAAATTGTTCAGTTTCTTGTGGCGTCGTGGGATCGATTTCCGCTAGGGAAATATAAAGTTAACTATCAGAAATATATTAATTATTTATTTGTTATACCAAATCCGAATTTTTACGTGCTTCGGAAGGCACGTTTAGCCGTTGGTCTCGGTTAATATCGTTTAACACCTTAGATATTAGTCGTTAAGCCATGTCAGAGGCCAGTGCTAAGCATTGGTGGCTTGAAAACTCTGACCTAATCTAGGATTGGGTCTGGTTACCCTTCTGGATTACGGAGGTCAGATGGCAGTCGCTCTGTGTAAAAACCAGTACCCTCGTTCAATCCCCTAGATTAGATAGCCGACCCCGCCAGATACGGGATAAAGCTAGGTAGATGGTATTTGTTATACCAATTCCGACAATGCTGTATCACCTAGGCGTTCAAATAATATTTAATGTTTTGAAGTTTACTTTAATCAATAGGACCCGCTCTGTGTCTTTAATATTAGTCGTTACACGAACCATGTCAGAGGCCTAATGTGAGTGAGGCCTCTCCGCAAGCGGTGGCGCCCTCACCCATTAATAGATCATAATGCAAAATATAGACATTTTCAAAACTTTTGTCTGTCACTTCCTTAGATTTACCTAAGGATTTTTAGTGATGAAATGGGGAGCAAATAGTACCCTGGAATTACTATCGAAATTTCCGCCAAAAAGGGCCTTTTTTCGTAATAATTTCGATAGAAACTCGCGAAGCGGCCTCTTAAAGTCTCTGACACCAAGATTTATCCGCATTCGGTAGAAGAAATAAACAATTCAAGATGTAACCTTTTTACTAGAATCTCATCCCTACGACACTACAATATCCGTATTTATCCCTATTTTATTGTGAATACCAGAGGCGCCCCGAGGGTCAAGGGTAGGAAATGTTTCGAAATCCATTCCCGTACAGGGTTGTTTGTTGTTCTGCCCACTAACTGCCTAGGGCTTCGTGCGTGGGAATATACTTACCTTCGTAACAGTGGGCAAGCAGTGGGTTATAGGATGAAAGGGGCACGACACTTTCGTTTCATTTATTGCGCTTTACATTCATAGAATGTGCCAGCTGCATTTCCTCCCGGGCATGCTGCAAAAACGAGCTAAGGGATCCAAGTTTCAGTATATTGTAATTTAGGCGATGGGCTGACAACCTGTCACTGCAGCAATATACCTATAAATCTATCTTAAATAACCCTCAAAACTTTGTCAGACGTGGCGGGGCGACTTTTGTTTAGGTCGTTTACGCTCTGCCTACCCCATTAGGGATAAAGGCGTGATGATATGTTTTTGTACGTATGTACATTCATTGAAACATATATGTCAGTTGTGTAACCCGCTGCTAAATAAAGTTTCCCGTGGGAACAGTGTACTTTCCCGCTGTGAAAAGTAGCCTAGGGCCCGTATTTATAAACATCACTTGAGACTGACAGCTGGTTTGAGTCCGTATCAGAAAGGTCGTTTCAATACCAACTGACCTATCAAATCCGTACTTAACACTACTCTCAATCTTGAGATCGCTTTATAAATACAAGCCTACGTTACTCGCAGTGAACGTAGCTTTTTAATGGTAAAGGATTTTTTGAAATCGGTCCAGTAGTTTTGAGTTTATCCGTTACAAACATATAATAATAGTAATAGTCCTTCCAGCGATTTTCGGTGGTGGCGGCCAATACCCCAGAGATTGGCCAACTGCGCAGGACTAGTTTTTAGTGTCCGAGTGTTTGCTCTACACACAGATGCACTCTCTATTTCTTCAATCTCTTATTCTGATGGGACAGATTGACTGACACGACCAGAGAGAAATCAGGCGCATTACCGACTATTTGCATGCCCATCCGACAGCATGGATCATCTTACTTTTCGGACAATCAGGTGATCAACCTGCAATGTCCTAACCAAACTAGAAACAACAATACAAAGTCATTGTCCCCCGCCGGGAATCAAACCCGGGACCTCTGGGTCGAGAGCCCATGGCTCAGAACGCTATATAGATAATTTGTATGTAGTTGTAAAAAAAAACATTTCTATTGTGTATTTTTGGCAATAAAGACTTTTTTACTTTAATTTATTGAAGAGATGGTTTAGGGTCTTGTCAACAACACAACACACTAGTATTTTTGAGAGTTTATTTTACAAAAAGCACGGTTTACACAACACAACTAGCCTAGGAACAATCCTGAATTTTTGGAAATAATTCGCGATCAGCCTGAATTTTTTGTATTGACTATTTTGAGTAAATCTAAAAACCTATATTTTCGAATCCGCCATATAGATGGACCGGAAGTTATGGAAAAAAAAAATGCATCAAAAAGTAATGAAATTTTACAGCAAATGTAGTATAAGTAATTCTTTTGTAAAAATGTTTTTGTCTAGGCTAAGTATAACTAACGGAACCAAAATCCACCAGTATATATAACAGGAACGAAAAAAATATATAAATAACTTCTCTGTCCGTTTATCTCGAAATATCGCGAGACAAAATAAAAATATAAGATTTTTTAAATTATGATTTGTAAATACATATATATTTATGTCCATTTTATTAAAAATCACCCCGACTTTTACTCAGGAAGATAGCCAACTCAATTTTCATTCTTATTAAGAACAGCAAAATTATAGCAGTTTTAAATATCGACAGACTTTTTATTTCAGACCCTAACAATGTTAATAATATGAAGATCCGCCACTAGTTTAACTTTTAAGTATATTTTTTGCGAATTATCAAAAGCTACAAAATTAAGGTGCGTTCACACACACCATCGCCAACCGTCGCGTCGCACGCAACCGCAACCCTTTAAGAGCGCCGACAAAGCGTGCGCCGCGCGCCCGCCGCACACTGGTCCCAAAATAAAAAAAATGGGACATTAAGAATTTTCTGATCAACGGTCAACGGATCAGGCAGATTTTTTTTTTGTAGACAGCTGATGCAATTACAAAGCACTTCTATAGATTTAGTTTTTTCCAAATATGCCGTATCTACAGAGATAAAAAATAATTATTATTTTTTTGTATGAAAGAAATCATAATTTTGTCATTTTCTTCCAAGATTCAAACGTATTCAAAATAAAACATAGCACAGCTTATAGAGGGACTCTTGTTGTACATTATTATCATAGACACTCAACTGCGCTTTTTGCGCCTTTAGGAGCTACAGGCACTTTATTTTTTTTGGTCAGCGGATGAGGCTGATTTTTTTTGTAGACAGCTGATGCAATTACAAGTAACTTTTATGGATTTTGTTTTTTTCAAATATGCCTTATCTACACACAAAAAATATAAATTATTTTTTGTAGGGAAGATATCATAAACTTGTCATATTTTTTTTCAAGATTCAAACGTATTCAAAATAAATCATAGCACAGCTAATAGAGAGACTCTTGTCGTACATTTTTGTCAGACACTAAACTGCGATTTTTGCGCCTTTGGGAGCTACAGGTACTTTATTTTTTTATGTTTGGTATAATTCATTTTCAAGTATTTCATATGGATTTAAATAAATATTGTTAAGGATAGACAAATAATAATGATTCCTTTATTGACAAGTAAAGTAACTCTTACTTATGTCTTATTCAGAAAAATCCTATATTTACTGAAACAAATTAAAGTAGTAATCTCAAAACAGGTACGTACAGGTAAATTATTTTGACTCATCTAGTTTACAAACATCGTTTGATAATGACTCATTGCCTAATTACCTCTATACTTGGAATTTGGGCTCTGTTTGTTATTCAGCGCTAGCAAACACTTTCAAAACGCTAAATAATAAATAGGCACATAGATTGCAATTCAAATTTTCCCTTTGTACTTTTACGGGCTTAGGACCGTCAAAATACAAACTTATATGACTATGTAGGTAGGTAATGTATTAAGGCGTTCTTTAAAAATTTGAATTAAGGTTTACATACATTTATTATTATTATTATTTTTTATATACAGAACATCAATTAATATTAAACGCCGTTACACCATTAAATCTATAAAGGTATGTCTCGGTACTAGACATTCCTTTTACAATAAATAACTTTGAAATTAAAAACCTAAATAAACTATGAACTTAAAAACTTAAATAAACTAACTAATACCTGATTACAATGTGATTCATTGTAACGGATCTTGTGGGGGGTTATTCTCAATGTCAACGTATACTTCTTCCTCTTCAGTAACTTCTATTCCAAGGTCGTTGGGCGAATCATCCTTGAGAAGATTTTCAGTTTCTTCGAACCTCTGCTGTTTTTGAATTTTGGTGAACTTAGGTCTGATGTTCGTAATGTACGGATCTGAGCTGATTAATAGCTGGTGTATAATGTCTTCGTTTGTTTGAATTCTGCCTATCTTTCTCGTATGCTTTTCTCTGATTGAACGAAAGTCTTTATTTCTTGCTTCTGACGCTTCTTCGGACATCATACCAATTGGAATAAAAGAAAAGTGCTGGCAAATGTCTGCACCATGCACTAAAAGTTTATGTACACTTGAAGGCATGTAGTACCAAGAGTAATCCCTGACATAAAGTTCCGCTGTTTCTCTGCAATAAATTCTAAATCTATCAATATCAACATTTCTTCCAGAAGATATAGCCTGCAAAATTACTGCAAATCTCTTTATTAAATCACTGTTGACTCCCGTTATCTCTGATGACCTTTCGTAATCTTTAAAAAACCGCCGAGCTGTATTGCCATCGTTTGTTATCCCAAAGCCTTGTTTGACGATATCAATCATCAAACCAGTTACAACAAAAAACTCATTCTGCGTCAACTCTTTTCTTGTTTTTCGTAGCAGTTTGTTCTCACCTCTTCGAGCGGCCCATTTTTTTAAATCTAAGTTGTAAGATATATGCAAAATACATTCCATGCATCGCATCCACATGTGAAGGGAAGATAAACCACATTTGTACATATCATCGTTCACTGGTTTGTTAAAAAC
The DNA here is from genome assembly GCA_949820665.1 of Scrobipalpa costella. Lineage (NCBI taxonomy): Eukaryota > Metazoa > Arthropoda > Insecta > Lepidoptera > Gelechiidae > Scrobipalpa > Scrobipalpa costella. Next base: position 1,407,105 of record OX463311.1, read on the forward strand.
GTGGTTCAAGTTGTTCATGTCTTTCGGAGTTGTTAAGCATATGTTACAATTGGCTGCAGAATCTGTCTCAGAAAGTGCTGTGCATACTTTGCCATGGATCATTGTCATATGCAACTCATGATAAACTTCAAATTCGCCATTTAATATTTTCGTTGGTATAAGATTCTGAACTTCTTCTTCTATTGTTGCTTCAACTTGCTGAATATATTCTTTTGTTTCTTGTTTGAATTCAAACATGATCGGTCTACAATAGCTTGTTGACGAAGGGCGCGGATTTTCCCATACTATGACATCGTTATTTGACAGGGTCTGGCATGGCAGCCTTATTAACAAGCTTCCCGCTTATGGGCTCCCTGATGGACTTTGCAACTGGATCACAGATTTCTTGAGAGGACGATCGATACGGGTGGTCTTAGAAGGCCGCTCCTCTGTTCATCAGGCAATTGATGCCGGGGTCCCTCAAGGATCGGTACTTTCCGCAACTCTATTTCTGCTGCATATCAACGATATGCTGACACCCGACACCTTTGGGTATGCAGACGACAGTACGGTTATCGGTAGATATTTGTCCCGTGCAAAGTCCAGCAAGGAAGCTATTCAGTCTTGTCGAGAGTCCGTAGTAGATCATTTAAATTTAACACTTAAGGCAATCTCCGAATGGGGTGATGCCAACCTGGTGAAGTTTAATGCATCTAAGACACAGGCCTGTCTATTCTCGACCAAATTGAGTCCCTTCAATCTAGCTCCCACTTTCCGAAATGTATCCGTTCCGATTTCCGATCACCTCGAGCTTCTTGGTATGAGCCTTACGTCGGACCTGAACTTTGGACGATATATAGAATCCTTGGCTTCGACTGCAGCCAAAAAACTTGGTATTCTCTCAAAGGTTAGGCGATACTTCACACCGGGACAGCTACTACAGCTCTACCAAGCTCAAGTCCGATCGTGTATGGAGTATTGCTGCCACCTTTGGGACGGATCTGCCAAATACCAACTGGCAACCTTGGATTCTATTGAAAAACGCGCCAAGAAGCTTATCGCCGACCCGTCACTGGTAGAGGAAAAGCTGCAGAGCCTCGAACATCGTCGCAAAGTAGCTTGCTTGTCTGTGTTCTACAGGATACATTTCGGAGAATGTGCAGCATCGCTTCATGACCTGATACCCCCTCCCCATTCCATCTCCGGGGTACGAGACGCTGGTTGGGATTCCACCCTTATGTTGTCGACATTCCAAGTTTTCGCACAAAGCGGTACGCTTCTACATTTTTAATGCGAACGGCCAAAGTGTGGAACTCCTTGCCTGCGGATCTATTTCCGGAACGTTATAACCTGGGTCTTTTCAAGGCGAGAGTGAACAGGCATTTTCTAGGCAATCATGCTCCATCATAGTCTACATCATCACTTACCATCACGTGAGATGGCGGACAAATGATTGCCTATCAAATAAAAAAAAAAAAAATCGTCATCACTCATAAGGCGAAGTGGTACAAAACTAACCATAAATACAGAAGATTCTGAAAAAATATCACCAGTTGGTTTTTGTTTATAACAACTTTGTGACGAAGCTCCATCACAGCCCCATTTACTCACTAGCTTCAAAACACCACTATTAATATTCGAACCGGTCACTTTCACAATCTTCTCAGCAGTTAAATCTAAAACTGCTTGTAATTTAATTTTCGCTCCTGATTCTGATATGGTAATTTCTTCCTTTGCTGGATAACATTCTTTCTTCTTTAACAGTAACTTATGGTAAGATTGAAAAACCGCTATGCCATTTGTATTTAAAATAGACCTCAAAGTGAGATACTGCCATTTTGATAAACTTAATGCAGTGACAAGGGCTAAAGTTTCTTCCTCGGGAATCGATTGATTACAGTCTTTGAATAAAAAGTCACTTACTTTTTGCAATTTTTCTGGCTTACCAGAGAGGCACTTAATAACTTTAGCACAAACGGTGCGCCCGTTTTCTTTCAGTTTTTTTGCAAGGGCATAGAACAGTTCTTCTTCGGAATGCTCCAAAAGAGACAAAGAACGTCTTTTCTTCTGTTTATTTAATTATTCTTCAAATGGTCGTTTATTTCTTGAGCTAGGGGTATTTGTAGCAGCTTCTGATGTAGATGCACCCGCTTCCTCTTCATATGATAAATTATGCTCTTCTTCTACTTCAACATCTTCTATGGTATATTCTGGATCAAATAACATAGGGAAATTCACCGAAGTAGAAGTTGGCCACACAATTTTAGACTCCAACCACCTTTTGTTCGTAGTTGATTCACTAAAGCGATTGTTCCTACTTGATTTTTCCCATCTTTTAGCTAGGTTTGACGTGTAATTTTGGCAAAACTTTTTGATAATACTGAACTCTTCTTTTGAAATATCACTAGGAATATATTTAATAATGGTTTGAAACAATAAATCGCTATTTTTAAGGCACCCACTTTTTTACAAAAAATTAAAAATATCTAAATTAGTTACAAACGTAGCCATTTTAGTAAAAAAATACAAAAATAATTATAAGTATTATAAAACTAAAAATATATGGTGATAGTTGATGAAAAGTTGTTGTTTTTACGAGCACAAGACGCGTAATGAACAAAAACCGATCGCGCAAGCCTCATGTTACTTCAAGTAGTAGGGGTAATTAGACAATAAGTCATAAAAATGCTTGCAATACGGATGACTCACGCAATAATTTACATGTACAAACACGTGGGGTTTAGAGATTTCCACCATTGTTAATACATTACCAATATTTAGTTTATTTGAGTTTGAATATGACTTGTCGAAGTCCGTAAAAGTACGAAGGGAAAATTTTAATTGCAATCAGTATGTTTTTTTTTTATTTAGCGTTTTCGAAGCATTCGCTAGCGGTAAATGACAAGATCCCAAATCCCAAGTAATGGAGTAATTAGACCATGAGTCATTACCAAACAATGTTTGCAAACAAGTTGAGTCATAAAAAAAATTACCTGTACGTACATGTTTTGAGATTTCTGCTTTAATTAAGTATATAATTTAAAAAGGTTTTTTTTTAAGAATAAGACATTAGTAAGATTTACTCTACTTGTCAGTAAAGAAAACATTATTATTTGTCTATCCTTAACAATATTTATTTAAATCCATATGAAATACTTAAAAATGAATTATACCAAACATATGAAATTAAAGTACCTGTAGCTCCTAAAGGCGCAAAAAGCGCAGTAGAGTGTCTATGACAAAAATGTACGACAAGAGTCCCTCTATAAGCTGTGCTATGATTTATTTTGAATACGTTTGAATTTTGCAAGAAAATGACAAGTTTATGATTTCGTCCATACAACAAAATAATTCATATTTTTTTCGTGTAGATAACGCATTTTTGGAAAAATAAAATCCATAAAAGTTATTTGTAATTGCATCAGTTGTCTACAAAAAAAACGGACTCATCCGCTGACCAAAAAAATAAAGTGCCTGTAGCTCCTAAAGGCGCAAAAAGCGCAGTTGATTGTCTATGACAAAAATGTACGACAAGATTCCCTTTATAAGCTGTGCTATGATTTATTTTGAATACGTTTCAATCTTGCAAGGAAATGACAAGTTTATGATTTCGTCCATACAAAAAATAATTCATTTTTTTTCTGTGTTGATAAGGCATGGGTAATTAGAGAGCCGCGTAGACAAATAAACATGTTGCATTGCATGCGTGCGGCTACGATCCGCCGCGCCCGCGCACCTCCCCCACCCCGCGCTGTCGCCCCCACGTCCCGCGCGCTCACCTTGCACGCCATAGTCGATTAAATATTCATAATTTTATAAATAATATAGTTAATATGGGCGATTTTTTTATAATGTTATTTAATATATCTTAAACACCACATAATAAACTTTGTTGCTACTATTTTTTCACGGATTTTATTGGCACTTTTTCTTTTTTTATATAAGTTAACTTATTTAAGGGTGATTCTTTCACAATTATGTTAAGAATAATATATGAAGTACTAGACACTTGAAATTAAATTGATACCTTTTTTTAACAAAACGCTACGAATTAAACAAACAATTCGGAAGTATTTTTGTAAACACAGATATGTTTCATTAATAAAAATAGGACGATTATATATTTGAACGGTCGGGAATAATATTGAGATGAAATGTTGCAAAATAATAGGGTTGATAACATTTTTGCTGTGTTCCTACGGAAATTAAATAAATTTATTATTATTATTATTATTTGATGCGGCCATAAAATATGGCCGATTCCCTGCAAATTTAATTTTACACTGAAATAGCTAACTATTAAAACATAAAAAATTGCTGATATAGAATTTTTGTTTAATGCCCATACAACGGATTAAAATTGATCCCAGGCTAAACAGTTTATGGGTATAAGCGAAAACATGCAAACTAAATATTTAAGCTAAAGCGAAAGCCGGCCGAAAGCAAAATTTTGCACGGAAGCGTACGCGCGTCTCGTAGATTAGCAATGTATCGACTGATCGATCGGAGGTGACCTTCCTGCTAGCGCCCGGCTCAAGCGCAGACAATAGAACCTAACAAAAGACTGGATACGTTCATAACAAGGTAAGTGTTAGTTTATTACAAATATTATTTATGAATTTTAGTTAGAAAATATTTAGGTAAAACTTTAGTTACAATATTTTATCTATGTATGTACTTTATTTATGTATGTATAATAATATGTTTAAGTTATATGTATTACACAATATAAAATTAGATTATTGACAATAGTTAAGACAAGTGTAATAGTATTGACAATAGTTTTAGTTTAAGTATAGGTAAGTTTATAATTTAGCACATAGGTAAGTTTTTAGGTATTTTATAGGTATGCCACAGTACTCCCCTACCGAGACCGTTTTTTACGGTCGATAGTAGTCAGGGAATCTGACTGTTCTACCGCTGCGAGTTTTCTTTTCTGGTGGAGAAGGAGTGGCTGCTGGTGCTGTCGTCAATGGATCTGGCATCACAGGTAAGGGCATACTTCTGTCATCTTCTTTGCATGCCATATGTGCAGGTTTCAATCTGTCTATGGTCACATTCATTTCTTTGCCATTAACTTCGATCTTGAATGTCTTGTCTTTCCTCTCTAAAACTTTGTGTGGTCCTGAGTAAGGTGCTTCAAGTGAACGTTTAGCTGGCCCACGACGAAGGAAGACATAATCGGCTGTGTAAATTGTCTTTGGCAAGTAAAATGTTTTCTGCCCGTGACGGGTTCCAGGTGTTGGTGTCAGATTGGACATATGCTGGCGAAGACGGGAGACAAAATCTGCTGGATCGGCTACCTGAGACGACGGCATGAAGAATTCGCCGGGTAGCCTCAGTGGTTCGCCATATACAAGCTCTGCTGAAGAACTGCCCAGGTCTTCTTTCCAAGCGCTTCTTAATCCAAGCAATACCAATGGTAGTGCCTCTGTCCATTGTGAATTATTATGGCAAATAATGGCTGACTTAAGCTGGCGATGCATTCTTTCCACCATTCCATTGGCTTGCGGATGGTAAGAAGTGGTAGGATTGTGTTGCGCGCCGACGAGTTTTGTAATGCTCTGGAACAGATGCGACATAAATTGTTGCCCTCGGTCAGTTGTGATTGTTTGCGGACAGCCAAAGCGAGCTACCCAGCCCGACATAAAAGCATTAGCGCAGGTCTCGGCACCAATGTCTACCAGTGGATACGCCTCGGGCCATCGTGTAAATCGGTCCACAATTGTAAGGCAGTACCTGTAACCAGATGAAAATGGCATTGGGCCAATTATATCCATATGGATATGGGAAAAGCGGGTGGAACAGGTTGGAAAAGTGGAAAATGGTGCGGACGAATGACGGGAAATTTTACTTCGTTGGCAATCAGCGCATTGTTGTGCCCACAGCTTACAGTCGCGTCGCACACCAGGCCAAACAAATCGCTGTGACACAAGTTTTGCTGTGGCTTCGGGCCCTGGGTGACTGAGGTTGTGGAGATTTTCGAAAGCTTTGCGTCGAAACTTCGGCGTTAGATATGGCCGAACAATGCCCATAGATACATCGCAGTACAAGTTGTTGTCCCCTTGTTTTTCTAGTTTCAGAGCTGTGCCATTGTGAAGAAGACTTAGCAGTTCAGGGTCTTGCTCCTGATCAAGTGCAAGGTCATCATAGTTAATGACAGCTGAAAATTCGTCAATGCGTGACATCGCGTCTGCGACGACATTATCTGGCCCAGGGACATATCGAATATCAGTTGTAAATTGCGATATGTAATCAAGGTAGAGAAATTGACGTGGCGAACAATTTTCTCGATTATTGGTGAAAGCAAATGTTATGGGCTTATGGTCCGTATAAACCGCGAAACTTCGTGCTTCAAGCATGTATCTGAAATACTTGATTCCTTCGTATATAGCCAGAAGCTCCCTATCATAGGGGCTATACTTCTTTTGTGACGTCGAAAGTTTCTTGGAGAAGAATCCTAGTGGAATCCAATTTCCATTCAGGCTCTGTTGGATTACAGCACCTATCCCTTCATTGGATGCGTCTGTGAAAAGAGCTATTTCTGCCTGGCTGTTGGGATGAGCTAGAAGAGTGGCTTGAGATAGACTAGCTTTGCAGGCCTCGAATGAACTTATTAATTCTGTAGTGACAGTGATAGGCTTGTTTCCTTTCAGATTGCCAGACAAAGCGTTGTTAAGAGGTCCTTGTGTTGTAGCTGCGTGCGGAACAAATCGACGATAATAATTTATCATTCCTAAAAATCTTCGGAGCTCTTTAGCTGTTTTGGGTACTGGGTAGTTTTGTATCACAGCTACTTTTTCAGGAAGTGGTCGAGTACCTTCGACAGAGACAGTGTAACCCAAAAATGTAATCTCTTTTACGCCCCAAACACACTTGTTCGTGTTAATCAGTACTCCGTAGTCTCTCAAGCGTGAAAACAGTATCTCAAGATGTTGTAAGTGTTCTTCTGGTGACTTTGAGTAAATTAGGATGTCATCCAGGTATCCAAAGGTGAAGTCTAATCCTTGCAGCACCTCGTCAATAAACCTCTGGAAGGTTTGCGCCGCGTTCCTCAAACCAAAAGTCATAAACGGAAACTCGTAGAGTCCGAATGGCGTGATGATGGCTGTTTTAGGGACATCCGAGTCTTCCACTGGAATCTGGTTATAGGCTTTGATGAGATCCACCTTGGAAAATATTTGTGTTCCGGCCAGGTGATGAGAAAAATCTTGCAGGTTTCTGATAGGATATCTATCCGGAATTGTTCTTGCATTTAATGCCCGGTAATCCCCACAAGGTCGCCATCCATCATCTTTCTTGCGGGCGAGATGCAGAGGGGAAGACCAGGAACTTTCAGAACGACGTGCAGTACCGTTGAGAAGCATTTCTTCAAACTCTTTCTTCGCCACTAGCAAGCGGTCTGGAGCAAGGCGACGAGCTCGTGCAGCGATTGGGGGACCAGGAGTGGTACGTATAAAATGCTTGGTATTATGTTTAACTTCTCTAGGTGTTCCGGCTGGTATAGTTATTTCAGGGAAGCGACGTAAAAGATCGTGAAAAGGTGTATCTCCCGAGATAGCTTTAATCGCTTCTGATGGGTCTGGCATGTCGCCTGAGTGTGGAGCGGCAATGGAGAGGTGAGTGAGACCATCAATTAGTTTGTGATTGCGGCAGTCGACTAATAAATGATAGTAAAATAGAAAATCGGCTCCTATGATGGGTTTCGATACGTCAGCCACCACAAACTTCCATACGAAATCTCTACGAAGTCCAAAGTCCAGGTGTAATTGGATGACACCATATATATTAATAACTGTGCCATTAGCAGCAAATAATTCATATTTTGTTTTATGTTGTGGTCCTCTTGTAGCTGATCTTGGGAACACGCATAAATCAGCACCAGTGTCGATCAGGAACTTAATTTTTGTCTTCTTTTCAGTTACAAAGAGGCGGCCCCTACATACTAGGCAGACATTTCCCGCCACTATTGGCTGCCGAGGGAGTTTAAATTCTCCATTGTGCAGGGTCTAGTACATCTGACGGCTTTGTTATGGAAACGACGATGATACCAGCATAATCCGTCTTGTGCTTGGCTTGGCTTGCCTCTCGATTTGGAACGTGAGCGGGATCTGAAGTGGCGTTGGCCTCTAGTGTTCGAGCGACTACGATGTGTGTTCAAAGCAGCAACCTGCCTTGATAGTTCTGCTATCTGGACTGCCATGGCTTCCATTGTCGCAGAATGGGGGTCGGTTGCGAGTGACATAGATGGTTGGCTCTGAACTACTGGTGCAATGATGTTAGCGGGCGTTGTAATTGCCAAAACTGTATCTGCTATATCAGCCAGCTTATCTATTTCCATGTCAGAATGCGAAGCTACTATTGGTTGAAGCGTTGTGGGAAGTCTGCTCGACCAAATTGTCCTGATGAACTCCTTTGGTACGTTCGGACCGGCTAGGAACATCAAATGTCTCAAAAATTGAGAAGGCTTTCTACTGCCCATCTCTTCATGATCCAAAAGCTGTTTTACCTTTTGTTCTTTAGAAGCAGAAAGTCGCCGAATTGTTTCGGCTTTCAAGGTATCGTACATGTTTTCTTTAGGTGGATATTGTATAATATCCTCAATTTCCACTGCATATTGATGTTCTAATTGAGCCGTAGCAAAATAAAATTTGGTACTATCTTTAGAAATACCTGCCAGCGCAAATTGTCCATCTAGTTGTGCAAACCAGAGTTGTGGTCGATCTGGATAAAAAGGTGGTACTTTAACTCCCACTCTAAATAACTCCGACTGATTCTCAGATACCATGTTTTGCGTCTGACCAGTGGCCGTCCCGAACAAAGACTGGTTGAACAAAATATTTCTATGCGGCGATTGTTGCTGTGTATTTTGCGTATTTTCACCGGTGGGATTTCCAATATTTTCATCCTGCGTATTTGACATTTTCTCCGAAAATCAGAAGTACGTTCAAAAAATCGGCGGTCACCACTGAAGAGATGGTTTAGGGTCTTGTCAACAACACAACACACTAGTATTTTTGAGAGTTTATTTTACAAAAAGCACGGTTTACACAACACAACAGTTTATGGGTATAAGCGAAAACATGCAAACTAAATATTTAAGCTAAAGCGAAAGCCGGCCGAAAGCAAAATTTTGCACGGAAGCGTACGCGCGTCTCGTAGATTAGCAATGTATCGACTGATCGATCGGAGGTGACCTTCCTGCTAGCGCCCGGCTCAAGCGCAGACAATAGAACCTAACAAAAGACTGGATACGTTCATAACAAGGTAAGTGTTAGTTTATTACAAATATTATTTATGAATTTTAGTTAGAAAATATTTAGGTAAAACTTTAGTTACAATATTTTATCTATGTATGTACTTTATTTATGTATGTATAATAATATGTTTAAGTTATATGTATTACACAATATAAAATTAGATTATTGACAATAGTTAAGACAAGTGTAATAGTATTGACAATAGTTTTAGTTTAAGTATAGGTAAGTTTATAATTTAGCACATAGGTAAGTTTTTAGGTATTTTATAGGTATGCCACATTATATTGCCTCCAACTGCCTCCGTTGTCCAAAAACATACACGTACGTACAAACACACAAAAATATAAATCTTTTCTCTTTATAATCTTAGTACTTGCTTCCATGCTGGACTGGGAGAGATAGAAAACATATAATGTTCCAGCTGCCCTTCCTCCCGGGCATGCTGTTGAAGTCAGCAAAAGGGACTCGAGGGTTACAGTGTATTGTACTTTAGGCGATAGGCTGACAACTTGTCACTATAGCAATACACATTGCAATCTAAAATTGCCCTCAATTTTTGTCAGACGTGGCGATAGCGCCTTTTACGAGGCGTTTAACGCTCTGTCTACCCCGTAAGGGATAAAGGCGTGATTGTATGTAAATGTATGTATAATCTTAGTGTAGGTAGATGTATAGTAGTGTTGATTTGTATTACAGTATTTCAACATGCTTTGTTTCTTTTCTTACAGTTCTATTTTATTTTGTTAAAGAGTTGACATAAAAAGGAAATATTTTACCTACTTCTTCTTCTTATATAGCCCACATCATCCCACTGCTGGGCAAAGGCCTACCTCTTCTCCTTCCAATATTTTACCTACTATGTAAAAAAAAAGTTCAATCCTCTGGATTAGGTAGCCGACCCCGTAAGATATGAGATAAGGCTAGGGAGATGATGATATGTAAAAAAAGATCCGACGATAAAGATGAATTCTGCAAAAATATGAAAATGCCTTCAAAATTTCAATGGATAATGGCTTAGAATAATAAACTGAAAGCACCAATTTCAGGAATTTATTTACCCTATATTATTCTATACCGGGTGTAAGGTATAGCGTCCCACAAACTGATAGGGGTTGCTTGGTCAAGGACACTAAACAACTTCCACTAATACTTTTTTTCAGGGAGTGAAAAAACAATTGTTTTCCATACAAATTGTCCGATCGAAGTGGTCATTTTGTATGAGAAGGTCAATTTTGTTTCTTATCTCTTGTAAGAATTTCCCAGTAGAAATTGTTCTGTATTTTAATAAAAATTGTTTCGTTGACTGAGCGAACCCTATCAGTTTGCGGGACGCTGTCCCTTACACCCGGTATTAAGTATTTAAAGTTGCAACAATAAATTATTCTACACTAGAATCAGATGCTTTATTATAATTATTTACTTAATCTGTATGAAGTACATACACACATACATATAATCACGCATCTATCCCTAATAGGGTAGGCAGAGCGTAAACGACCTAAATAAAGGTCGTTTCGCCATGTCTTACTAAGTTTTAGATAGATTTGTAGGTATATTGCTGTAGTGACAGGTGGTCAGCCCATCGCCTAAATTACAATATACTGAAACCCTCGGATCCCTTAGCTGGTTTTTACAACATGCCCGGGAGGAAATGCAGCTGGCACATTCTATGTTTTACTCTCGCTTCCAGTCCAACATGGAATAAGCCTGCAATTGCAGCACTTGAAAATATTCTAGTTTATAAATGAATATGCTAAAAAAATCTGGAAGTAACGCTGTTTTTATCAGTAAGTTTGATATTCCTTTTAAAGTATTAAGAGCGCTTTAACGGTTTCTTCGGAAAAATATCCGTATTATACATATATACATATAATCACGCCTTTATCCGTAATGGGGTAGGCAGAGCGTAAACTACCTAAACAAATGTCGTTCCGCCACGTCTGACAAAATTTTGAGGGTTATTTAAGATAGATTTGTATGTATATTGCTGTAGTGACAGGTTGTCAGCCTATCGCCTAAGTTACTATATACAGAAACTTTCGGATCCCTTTTACAGCATGCCCGGGAGGATTTGCAGCTGGCACAATTATTATTTTTTGCTCCCAGTCCAGCATGTGCTACTAGGCGGTTTGAAAAACCCTGATACCAGGGTTCATCGGGTCGTTATTCGCCTCGAGAATCCACTCGCTAAGAAGAAGATGGAAGTAAAGAAAATGAAATGAAGAATGATAAATAATGCTTTTATATTTTAACGAGACGATGTTTCTATAGAAAATATCTACGTAAATATTCGCTCATTTGTTGGGATAATGAAGCATTTTAATATAATCCCTAGTCGCTACTATAATAAAAATCAGTACAATAATGGGAAATTTCCTTTCACGGAGTAATGGCTTCAGGGGATTTTCTTGTTATTTTATTATACACGGAATACACCGATTATTGTGTAGTCTTCTTCTTCTGTCTGTCAGGAGGAAGGAAAGGGGATCGTTACTGTAAATTAAATTAATTGTTTAAAAAACACTAAAAAAACATGCTTTTATAAATGCACGTAAAAACAATGTGGTCAAAGTTCATTACAAGACATTTCTAAGTCCAAACACGGATCATCATCTCCCTAGCCTTATCCCGTATCTCACGTGGTCGTCTACCTAATCTAGGGGATTGAACGAGGGTACTGATTTGTACACAGAGCGACTACCATCTGATCTCCACAAAACGAAGGGAAACCAGACCCAATCCCAGATTAGGTTAAAGATTTCAAGCCGCCAATGCTAAGCACTGGCCTCTGACAAGGCTTAACGACTAATATCTACGGTATTAAACGATATTAACCGGGACCAACGGCTTAACGCTCCTTCCGAAGCACGGAAAAAACGCCAAATAAACGTACAAATGAAATTCAAAAACCGAAAAACACATTGGTACGTGGTGGGATTCGAACCACGTCCTCCCCGCTCAGGAGGCAGCGGCCCTATGCACTACACCATTAAGTCCAAACACGGATACGATACGATATTCCTTCATGTAATGCCAGTGCCTATCTTCCAATTTCATCATTAGACCTTGAAACCTAATCGTGGTCAAAGTTCATTACAAGACTTTTCTAACAAGTCCAAACACTATCTTCCGGTTTCATCAGTAGACCTTGAAACCTAATCGTGGTCAAAGTTCGTTACAAGACTTTTCTAACAAGTCCAAACACTATCTTCCGGTTTCATCAGTAGACCTTGAAACCTAATCGTGGTCAAAGTTCATTACAAGACTTTTCTAACAAGTCCAAACACTATCCTCCGGTTTCATCAGTAGACCTTGAAACCTAATCGTGGTCAAAGTTCATTACAAGACTTTTCTAACAAGTCCAAACACTATCTTCCGGTTTCATCAGTAGACCTTGAAACCTAATCGTGGTCAAAGTTCATTATAAGACTTTTCTAACAAGTCCAAACACGGATATGATACGATGTTCCGTCATGAAGTTCCAGTTCATATCTTCCGGCTCCATCATCGGATCAGTTCGACAGTACCGTATTATTGTATTGTTATCAAAGAAACATACAGCTGCCAATCCTTGGAAGATGGTTAAATTAGTTACCTTCGATTCCATTACATAGTTAGTTACATACAGGTCGACCTAATAAAAACGTGTTATAAATAAGGGCCTTCCTTACAATAATGCTCGATCAACCCTCAGAGATTTTATATACCTCTTTGCTGACTGAAGGGAGAGGTATGATAGGTATTTATTTTCACCGATCTTTTTTACATACATATAACCACGCGGACCACAGAGAGCCGCTTTGCTACGATGAATGTTAGAGGAAGTATGGCTGAGAAAATAGACGAGGTATGCCAGTTGATGGATGATAGGCGTATAGATGTACTGTGTGTGAATGAGACTAAGCGGAAGGGATGCGACCAGACGCAACATGGACCCTACGTAGCATATTGGTCTGGGGTTCCCAGTACCGACAGAGGCTCTAAGGGAGTCGGTGTATTCCTCTCCGCACGAATGGCTGAATGTGTGACTGAGTATGAATGTGTGAGCCCTCGACTTCTCTGGCTTAGGCTGAAGGTCGGAATCACTCGTATCTTCATCCTAGGTGTATATGCACCGACGGATGTGGGTAGGAGTGGGTCCACAAAAGCTAAAAAGGAAAATGAGGAGTTCTGGGAGAGTGTTAGAGATGTTTTGAAAAACTGCAAGGCAAATGAAAAGATTATAATGTTAGGCGATTTTAATGGATGGGTGGGTATTAAGCGTGATGGGTATGATAAGATCCTTAGAGCGTTTGGTGATGAAAGGATAAATGAGAAAGGAAGGAGTTTGTTAGGGATCTGCTTGGAGTGGGATCTTTTTGTGTCGAATACCATGTTTCAACACAAAAAGATCCATACTTATACTAGAGCAGAAAGATCCTTAAGAAGCATGATAGATTTTGTGATTGTGGATGAACGATTGAAAATGAAAGTTCTGGACACTCGGGCATAACGGGGTGCCGGAATCGACTTAGACCACTTTCTGGTGATATCACGTATAAGTGGTCTCTTTAAACGATGGAGGCACAGGGTGAATCAGCCAACTAGTGATCTGGAAAGAGTGAAAGTAGAAAAATTGCAAGAAAATGATGTAAGAAAGGAATATGTTAGAAGATTGAAGGATGAATTTAGTGGTGTGAATGAAATGTCTGATAGTAAAGAAGGTTGGAAGGAATTTAGGGAAAGAGTGCTGAAAGTTGCTATAGAAGTATGTGGAGTTTCTAGACGTTCGAAAGGGAATAAACAGAGGACTGCATGGATGAGTAAAGATGTGCAAGAAGTGGTACAAAGAAAGAAGAAAGCATGGTTGGATTGGTTAGCTACCAAAGCTAATCAAAGAATGCAAAAAGCGACAGATGAGGATGTAGACGAAGCACGAAAAGAATATAAACTATTGAAAGATGAAGTAAAGAAAGCAGTGAATAAAAAGAAAGACGAATATAAAGACGAATTTGACAGGAGGCTTTTTCGCATGTTGCAGTTTTACCGCGAGCTGTCCTTATGGATTTCCAGAAAACTTTTAAGTTGGACCGAAAGTTTTCTGGAAATCCATAAGGACAGCTCGCGGTAAAACTGCAACATCCGAGCTGAGTAGGATTCGAAGCCAGGATGGTAGTATTGTAAAAGGTGAAGAACACGTGCTGAATAGATGGAAGGAATATTTTGAAAGTTTATTTGAAAAAGAGGAAGAAGCACAAGGTTTTACCATTCCAGAGGTAAATGAAAGTGAGAATGAAAGTGAAATTGAAATGGATGAGATTGTGAAAGCACTGAAAAGAATGAAGTTGGGTAAGGCTGCAGGGTATGATAGAGTGTCTGTCGAAATGCTGAAGGCTGGCGAAGGAGTTGTTGCTAGTCAGTTGTACTGCCTTTTCAACCTGTGTTGGAGAAGCGGCCAAGTGCCAAAAGATTGGTGTAAGGCTGTTATCGTACCACTATACAAGGGTAAAGGGTCACAGCTTGACTGCAAAATTTACCGCGGTATAAGCCTTCTCAGCGTCGTCGGCAAACTGTATGCAAAGATAATGATTGAAAGAGTGATGAAAGAAACTGATGAGAAAATATGGGATGCTCAGGCAGGTTTTCGTAAGGGGATGGGATGTACGGATCAGGTCTTTTCGTTGCGGTGCATAACCGAAAAATATTTGGCTAAAAGCCAAAAAGTTTATTGCGCGTTCGTGGACTTAGAAAAGGCCTATGATAGAGTTGTGAGAAATGAATTGTGGTCGGCGCTGTCCATGCATGGTGTGAGCGGTATTTTGATACGAGCAGTGAAATCCTTATATAAGGATTCCAGTGCTTGTGTCAGGATCAACGGGGCGTACACTGAATTGTTTAACATCGAGAAAGGTGTAAGACAAGGATGTGTAGCGTCTCCATGGCTGTTTAACTTATTCATGGATAGCTGTTTGACAGATTTGAAAGATAATGAATGTGGTCTAAGAATGAACGAGTTACTCGTCAAATGTCTTCTCTACGCTGACGACCAAGTTATACTTGCGTCCACGGCTGAGGAGTTACAGGAGATAGTAAATTGTATGCATGAAGCTTTGAAAAAGAAAGGAATGAAAGTGAATGTTAGTAAAACCAAATCACTGGTTTTTGAGAAAGAGGATAGAATGACAGAGTGTAACATTCTGATAGGAGATGAAAAGGTGGAGCAAGTGAAAGAGTTTGTTTATTTGGGTTCATTGTTTACAGCAGATGGAAAGTGTGATAGTGATATTGAAAGAAGAGGGAATGCTGGTAACATGGTGAATGGGGCGTTGCACACCTTTATGAACAGCCAGAGGGTGTCCAAAAAGGCTCGTCTGGCTGTGCATAGAGGAGTGTTAGTCCCAACACTTATGTATGGCAGTGAAAGTTGGGTATGGCAGAAAAGACATGAAAGTAAAATAAATGCGGTAGAAATGAGACCTTTAAGAAGTATGATTGGTGTGAAACTGAGTGACAGAATAAGAAATAGCGTGATTAGGGAACGTTGTGGTGTGAAAGAGGATATAGTGACAGGTATAGAAAAAGGAATGCTGAGGTGGTTTGGTCATGTTGAGAGGATGGATGAAAAGAGATTAACTAAACAGATATACATGGCGAGTGTGAGTGGGAATGTTGGAAGGGGAAGACCTCGACGAACGTACCGCGATCAAATCGGGGACGTTCTAGGGAAAGGTCAGGTCAGGAGTACCCTAAACCGACGAGCGTGCATGAAAAGATCCCTCCGGCCGCGTACGAAACCGGAGGTTCGTAACTAGTTACGATAGAAGAAAAAATACTCTTTGTACGATACCAGTTACTAACCAAAAGATATTTTTATTTACTAATTGATGAATGTAGTTGAAGCGAAAGAAGTTTGTAAGGATCGTAGCAAATGGAAGGATGTGATCTCTGCCTACCCCTCCGGGAAAGAGGCGTGACGTTATGTATGTATGTATGTATAACCACGCCTATATCCCTAATGGGGTAGGCACAGCGTAAACGACCTCAAAGGAAGGTCGTTCCGCTACGTCTGTCAAAGTTTTGAGGGTAATTTAAGATAGATTTGTAGGTATATTGCCGTGGTGACAGGTTGTCAGCACATCGCCTAAATTACAATATACTAAAATCCTCGGAAAAAGTTAAGGTTATCTGGATTTTACAGCATGCCCGGGAGGAAACGCAGCTGGCATTCTATGTTTTTCTCTCGCTCCCACGCCAGCATAGAAGTCTTTATTTTTTTCCTTTTTATATTCGAAAAAAAAAACAAATAAATAGTTTTAGAAATAGAACCAACAATATTATGATCAGAACACGCTCTTATAATATTTGTACTCCATTGAAAATTTCTAGATATTATTATAAAACATACTTTATTATTATTTATCGGAAAAGAAGAATATTGTACTACTTATTATATGTTAATTCAAGTTTTCGAGGATTCCGTGCTTCGAAAGGCACGTTAAGCCGTTGGTCTCGGTTAATACCGTAGATATTAGTCGTTAAGCCATATCAAAGGCCAGTGCTAAGCATTGGCGGCTTGAAAACTCTGACCGAATCTAGGAATTGGGTCTGGTTTCCCTTCTTGGTTGCGGAGCGCGGAGGTCAGATGGCAGTCGCTCTGTGTAAAAACCAGTACCCTCGTTCAATCCCCTGGATAAGGTAGCCGACCCCGTTAGATATGGGATAAGGCTAGGGAGATGAGGAGATGATGATTCAAGGTTTTCATTGACAATTTCATCTTTCTTTATCCACATTTCCAAGAGAATCAGATATCTTTTTCCGAGGAGCATAATTTTGTAATCCATTTTTTGGAATCCTCTTTTCCAAGGCGTCGTTAATATAAATTCAATATATTGCTCCACAAATGAAATTATACGTACTACGCAACCAAATAAATGGAAATTAATTAATCATTACATTTGATTGAACTATGGGCCGTATTTGTAATTAAATCTCACGAGTTTGAGTTCGTATCAAAAATTTCATTTCAGTACAAATTGCCCTGTCAAATCCATGCTTAATATTGCTCTCAAGTTTGATATCGCTTCATATAATACGAGCCTATGATTCCCAATTGAAACTATAGCGGAGGTAAATTTTAGAGGAAGAAATAATTTGAAACCTCTAAGGAGCTGAGCCAAGGGAAAAATGAGTTATGATGGAAACAGATGAAAAAAGAGCTCGATGGTGTAGGGATAGCGCCGCTGCCTCCCTAGCAGGAGGTGTTGGTCTCACCACGTACCAATGTGTTTTTAAGTGTTTGAATTTCATATGTACTGCTTAAGCTACCGAAATAAAATAAAGTTTATTCGGCGCTTTTTCCGTGCTTCGCAGAAAGAAGGCACGTTAAGCCGCTGGTCCCGGCTTATATAAACTTTAATACATAACATAAAAATACTTTATTGCACGTAAGAATACAAATCATACAACACAACAGATAACAACAAAAAACAAGTACAACATAGGCGGCCTTATTGCTAAGGTAGCAATTTCTTCCAGGCAACCTTATACCGCAGATATTATAGTCGTTAAGCCATGGCAGAGGCGGCTTGATAACTCTGAATGCTGGGTTGGCCACTAACCTGGCAAAAGCTTAATCTAGGATTGGGTCTGGTTTCCCTTTTGGGTTGCGGAGGTCTGGTGGCAGCAGGCAGTCGCTCTGTGTAAAAACCAGTACCCTCGTTCAATCACCTAGATTAGGTAGCCCACCCCGTGAGATACGGGATAATGCTAGGGAGATGATGGATACATTTAGGGTGAGATGGGATCTACCTCCCAGTGGTCTATTTTGGGCAACGGCAACACAGGCTTGCCTGTGAATAAGTCCGGCTGAACGATCCCTACAAAGCGGTGGTAGGCCCCGCAAGAGGCCGCCTGCGACCCGACCACCTCTCACCGGAGTCCGGCACCAAACAGCATGCTGTGTTCCGTCGATGCGTGAGAATGCCAGTGCCAGGCATCTTCTGGATGAGCTCGCTCCATCGTCGACTCTGTCACGGTCATCCCTGACCTTGTGTCTAGAGTCAAGAGCAAACTCATTACTACATACATACATACATAAAATCACGCCTTTTTCCCTTACGGGGTAGGCAGAGCGTTAAACGCCTCGTAAAAGGCGCTTTCGCCGCGTCTGACAAAAATTGAGGGCAATTTTAGATTGTAATGTGTATTGCTAATGTGTAGTGACAGGTTGTCAGCCCATCGCCTAAATTACAATACACTGTAACCTTCCAGTCCCTTTTGCTGTCTTCTACAGCATGCCCGGGAGGAAGGGCAGCTGGAACATTCTATGTTTTTCTATCTCTCCCAGTCCAGCATGGAAGAACTCATCACTCTTTTTTCTTAAACATACATAGATATAATCAAAGGCGTGATTACCCTAATGGGGTAGGCAGAGCGTTATCGACCTAAACAAAGGTCGATCCGCCACGTCTGACAAAGTTTTGAGGGTTATTTAAGATATATTAGTAGGTATATTACTACAGTAACACGTTATCAACCCATCGATTAAATTACAATATACTGAAACCCTCGAATTCCTTAGCAGCTTTTTACAGCATGCTCGGGAGGAAATGCAGCTGGCACATTCTATGTTTTTCTCTCACTCTCAGGCCAGCATGAAAGAAAACAGATGATACTAAAAGTATATTTATTTTTCTTTTGTCCCCAGCTACGGGCGAGCCAGCGTTATGTTTAGCCGTGGCCATCACGTTTGCTTTTCGAGAGGCTGTAAGAGCAGCAAGATTAGATGCTGGATATGAGGATCAGTGGATTGATATACGTAAGTAAATCCTACTATTCATTGCCGGCAAACCTTCATTTAGACGGAAAACTCATTTAAAGGTCTGCCGGAGTAGTGAAATCCCATACGTTTTTATTCCTAAACAGTACACCCAAACTTAAGCAAACTCCGTTCACATGACCAGACACATCATATACATACATACATACATAAATCACGCCTTTATCCCTTACGGGGTAGACAGAGCGTTTAACGCCTTGTAAAAAGCGCTTTCACCACGTCTGACAAAAATTGAGGGCAATTTTAAATTGTAATATGTATTGCTATAGTGACAGGTTGTCAGCCCATCGCCTAAATTACAATACACTGTAACCCTCGAGTCCCTTTTGCTGACTTCTACAGCATGCCCGGGAGGAAGGGTAGCTGGAACATTCTATGTTTTTCTATCTCTCCCAGTCCAGCAGCGATTCTAATTAAGTTTGTTTTGAAATATTATGAAAAGATACAACAGTAGAAAGCAAATTTCATTGTAGGCTATTTGCACGCGAAATCGTTTTTTGGTCTTATTTTGTTTATAAGTACTTAATATATTGAAACCAAACCTAATTAGAAGCATAGATAGAGATGCATTTGGTCATGTACAAATTTTGGTTTAGTTTGGTTTTACTGTTTAGGAATAAAAGCTAAACTATGTTAGTGTGGGATTTCACTACTCCGGCAGACCATTAAGGCGCGTGAAACTGCGGGCGAAAAGTAAGTATTTTATAAAGCCCGACTTAGACGCTCTTGTACCCTGTAAAACCTTTAGACGTGACTTTATTATGTCTGTATTAAATATTATTATCCCACTTGCTTGACTTCATTATTTTTTTAAAAACGTACATGCACTCTTTACGGTACTCAAGCTCGTGGCGGCCGGCAATTTCGCCAAACGACAATATTGACCATTACTGACCGCTACACATACATACATACATACATACATATAATCACGCCTTTATCCCTAATGGGGTAGGCAGAGCGTAAACGACCTAAACAAAGGTCGTTCCACTACGTCTGACAAAGTTTTGAGGGTTATTTAAGATAGAATTCTAGGTATATTGCTGTAGTGACAGGTTGTCAGCCCATCGCCTAAATTACAATACACTGAAACCCTCGGATCCCTTAGCTGGATCTTAGAGCATGCCCGGGAGGAAATGCAGCTGGCACATTCTATGTTTTTAAAGTATACACTAGGTCTTTAAAGTATACACTAGGTTGGATTAGGTGCTATTCTTAAAGGCAGAATGGGAAAATAAATGAATGGATGTGAAAAAATGAATGAATGGAATGTGCGCCTGTCAAAAGTGTCACTAAAAAAAAATACAAATTATTTTGGAGGAATCGCAAGTCTGATGTTTAATTGTTTAATTTAATGTGTATTATTATTGTTTCCTCTCAAAATAAGAGAAAAGTACTCAGCCGAAATAACAATGTATGGTCTTGTTTACATAAATTTACTCCATCATTTGTTTTCGGCCTTTAGATTAATGTTCTATATCTAGCAGTTTATAACAGCGTGCTTCTATACACTTCAACTTTCACCGTATCTTCATTAATGTCGTAAAAAGAAAAAGCAAAAGTTTTTGTTGGAAGAAGCGCGAATACTACTGGAGATATATAAAAAAATTTGCTCCGTTAGAAAACTACGTTACGTTTCTCCACTAAAAAACTAAGTTAACTAGCAATAACAGAGGCAAAAGGCTACTTTTTAGAAAACTCATTTAGCCGCGGGTGAAACTGTACACTGCAAAACTAGTTAGAAATAAAATAGCACTAGCCATTTAGTTCGCAATATGACTAGAAATTTCAAAGGGGAAGTTTATTTTATAGAAAGTAATTAGAAATTCTATTGCGCACATTTTAGAAAAAACTTACACAAGTACATTAGTCTGGTGGGAAACTGCCTTAGTGGTCTAGGAGTCAGAGCCATAGGCTTACGATCCGGAGGACCTGGGTTCGATTCCCAGGGGAGGGAATACAAAAATATATTTGTCAATTTAAACTTTGTGAGATTTTTTCTAGTTTGGTTAGGACAATGCAGGCTGAATCCATTTGATTGTCCGGACGAAAACGGATTCCGTGCTTCGAAGGGCACGTTAAGCCCGTCGGTTCCGGTCACTGTTTCTAATAGTGGTCGTTACATTTCGATGATGCTCCACGTCCGTAGGAACTACCTTAAAAACCCTACACGTGACCTTTGGACCTCGCAGCATATAACGCCATATGATGAATAAATAAAATGTGGAAGTGTCTTCTTTCAGAGAGACCGATGGTGTAGTGGGTAGGGCCGCTGCCTCCTGAGCTGGGAGGTCGTGGTTCGAATCCCACAACGTACCAATGTGTTTGTTCAGTTTTCATATGTCATATGTACGTTTATTCGGTGCTTTTTCCGTGCTTCGGAAGGCACGTTAAGCCGTTGCTCCCGGTTAATATCGTTTAATACCGTAGATATTAGTCGTTAAGCCATATCAGAGGCCAGTGTTAAGGCTTGAAAACTCTGTCCTAATCTAGGATTGGGTCAGGTTTCCCTTCTGGTTTGCGGAGGTCAGATGGCAGTCGCTCTGTGTAAAAACCTGTACCCTCGTTCAATCCCCTAGATTAGGTAGAGATAGAGATAGAGATAAATTTATTAATAATTGTAAATTACAAGTCAAGAAATTATAAGCACTTAAGTATATCACATTAATAATCATTTAAATTGTATTGTTTTTTTTATCTTTAAAATTAATAAAATCATTATAACTATAGAATGCCTGTTCGACAAGCCAACGCTTAAGCCGTGATTTAAAGCTATTTAAGCTTGGTGCCTGCTTGATTACATCGGGTATTTTATTAAATGCAGCCGTGCCCATCACATGCGTGGTTTTGTTGGTAGCCGACCGATAGGGCTAGGGAGATGATGATGATAGTGTCTTCTCTTCTTCTGCCTAGCCTTTTACCGACCTGATGCTAGGGTCCACTTTCCGGCTTCCTTTACTCCACTTTGCCCGGTCTTCAACTGCCTCCGTGGTCTAGTGGCTAGTGCCATGGACTCCCGATCCGGAGGTCCTGGGTTCGATTCCCAGGGGGGAAACACAAAGTTGATATTTCAGAATTTATCACTTTGTGAATTTTTCCCCAGTTTTGTTAGCTTCCATGCTGGACTGGGAGCGACAGAAGAACCTAGAATGTGCCAGCTGCATCTCCTCCCGGGCATGCTGTAAAAACCAGCTAAGGGATTCGAGGGTATATTGTAATTTAGGCGATGGGCTGACAACCTGTCACTACAGCAATATCCAGTTCTATCTGAAACAACCCTCAAAACTTGTCAGACGTGGCGGAACGACCTTTGTTTGGGTTGTTCACGCTCTGCCTACCCCATTAGGGATACAGGCGTGATAGTATGTATGTATGTTTGTTAGGACATTGCAGGCTGAATCACCTGATTGTCTGAAAAAGAAAAAGATTTCGTGCTTCGGAGGGCACGTTAAGCCGTCGGTCCCGGTCGCTGTCTTTGATAGTGGTCGTTACTCAAAACCATGTCAGAGGCCTGCAGTGCGATTCTGTAAAGCTAAATGTCAAAACTCGAATCTGAATCCGGAGTGAGTTTCCAAATCGGCATTCTATAAATTCCTTTAAGAATCGCAGTTCCACTAGCGACACCCCTGCGAGAGTGGCGGCGAGTTGAACTAAATCAGTTGCGAGATTTTGACGTTTAATGTATGAGATGACATATGAATCGGTATTCGGTAAGGGAATTCCGCCCTCACTTCGCAGCTCACTTCGCATTCGAACTCGAATTCATCTGTCAAATAAAAAGTTAAGCTTCTTCGTGTGAAAGCGGAGTCAAGACATAATAATTTAATCAAAATTCTTACAAATAACATTCAATTAAGTATTTTTTCACAAAAAATAATAATTACAAGTGTTAGGCGTGACTTAGGTGCATAAAACTATTGTTTTTTTTATTGTTATTTTGGTGTTTGTGTAGTGCTAATTGAAAATGGCTCGGGTGTTTTTACTATTATCTTTATAAGAAGAGGCGCATGCTTTAGATAATTGTGAGATGCGTCGGCAAGCATACCAAATCCGGGCTACATCATTATTAACCCGAGATGATGATTATGTGAAAGTGACCAGACTGAACAAAGAGTTAATCGACAAATTGGAGCACGAGTTATTGCCTCATATAAAGTGTCCAAGACGTGAAGGAAAAGGACTTTAAACTCGTATAAAGGTATGAAATCTATTTAACTACTATGCTGCTATGATATGCAGTTTATTAATAATATAATGTCTGTCAGATTAATTTAATTTATTTCACTTTTCCACAGATATTATGCACATTGTCTTTCCTGGCCAATGGCCAGTTATCAGAAAATAATAAAGGATAATAAACGTACATATTTGTCTCAGCAGTCTGCATCTCGCTTGCAATGAGGAGGTTGTAGATGCGCTGAATAAGCCAAATATAGTCCAAAAGTACATAAGATTCCCGAAAAGTGTTCAAGAAAGACAAATCTTAAAGGAAAGGTTTGTCAGTTCTTTGATTTTTGACGCTTTGATTTTGACCTCATGATAAAATCCTTCTGATCAAAATACTAAAGTGGATAGGTATACGTTACAGATTTTATGAAACGTTCAAAATCCCGGCGGTTCATCGGCTGTATTGATGGTACTCTAGTAGCACTAAAGAGACCGACAGAAAATGAGGAGCGCTTCTACTGTCGAAAGGGCTACCACGCCAACTAAACCTAAAATACTATTCCTTATTGGATATTAATTTTTTGTGTCAATAAAAAACCTATTTATTGCCCTACTGTATATTTTCTAGATAACGGTAGCCGATGTCAACATTCTACGTGATTGTACGTGATGGTTGGTATTCTATGGTGGAGCCACACATGATAGTTTAATTTTTAATTATAGCATTATAAAAGAATATCTAGAGGAAATAACAAATTCTGGGGAAGAAGCCATTTTACTTGGTAAGTACTTTAGTCATACATAATATCATAATAAAATAACAGTATGTAGTATTTCCCAATATTCTTATGTCAAATCGTAGACAATTTTAAAATAATTGATTTGGGTAAAATAAGTAAATTGAATTAAAGTTACTTCATTATTTTAGGTGATTCCGGATATGCCCAGCGAGCGTACCTTATGACACCCATCAGTAATGCCCAGGACAACACACGAGAAGCTCTCTACAATAGCCTCCACGCAACTGCCCGCAACTCTGTTGAACGAGCAATTGGTCTCTTAAAGGGCCGTTTGAGATGCTTGCGTAGTTCACAGAGTCCTAAACTATCATCCGGACAAAGTTGCAAAGATTTTAATTGCATGTAGTGTTCTACTCTACAATATATGCAACCAGGTGGGATTGCCTGCATTTACAGTGACCGAAGACGAGAGACAAAAAGAGGCTCGAATGATTGCTGAGGTGTAGAGAAGATAACCAAAAGAGAGATATGCCGTCTTATGCAGATTTGTATGTGGGAAAGTTGCATAGGCAGAAATTAGTAAATAGGTTGTGGCGATCACGCCGAATGGTTCATTCATAATTTAGGTATTATTAAGTTTTATAATAACCTTGAATAATTTATTTCATTATCATACCATAGGTAATATTATTATAATGTTTACATATTTAATTAGGGCTAGCATAAAAATCATCAAATAAGTTTTATTAGTAACTTAGGCTTAGGATAGTGATGCACCGACGAAGAATAAATGTAATTAAGAATTAAAGTGTGTGTAACTTTCATATTTTATAATATAATAATATGTGATAAAAACACTTATTTTTAACAGTCTTTTTTTGTCACATTATCATTCATTAAACTATTCTAATAATTTATATTAAGCTGCGAGAGTTCCTAATCTCTCCGATTTTTAGTAGCTTCCGCCAAAGATTGCAACACTTCGCCCACCGTCGCCACAGTTCGAGACAGAGCCATGTCTTTTTCAATGGGCAGCTACAACAAAGCTTGCAAGATACGAGCATTAGACTGCTGTATCTCCAGCTGCTGCTCTTCGACCCTCAGAAAGCGCTCAGTAATCCGACTGAACTCCGATTGTCGTTGAGAGGGTGGTGCTGGTGCCGCAGCAAAATGACGTGTTGTACGAGCTGCAAAAAAAAAATAAGTGATTAAATTTATAATTCTTCAGTGACCTAAATTGCGAGGTTTAATATTTTTAGTAACTCACTTGATGCAGCACTTCGCCTAGTAAGAATGCTTCGGTTGGCATTTGAACCGGCGATGGCACCTCGGCGAGAGGGAGACGCCTCAGATGCTGGTGTTGCCGACAGTCGGGGCGTGGGAGGCTGCGCAGAACGCGATGCTGAAAAGGTGAACGAGTTCGTGTGAGATAGAGGTGTTGCTACTTAGTATGTAGGTACAGTAATTAGAAGCAATTTATAAATTAAATTGAAGAACTAGCATCTCCACTAGCATGGAACCATACTGGTATTAGTACCGGTGGCGCCACGGCGGGACAAGGAAGCCTCATATATGAATTTCGATGCTAGTCGGCGTGTAGGTGGCTGCGCGTGGCGCGACGCTGAAACAACACTACATTAAAAATAAAGTGTTTTTTTTACCACTAAAATTTTCAAAAATAGGGATATACGGAACCTTTGTATTAGAATCGAACTCCACTTCTTTACTTACTTGAAGAATCAGCATCTCTGGTAGTGGCTCCGTGCGAGGTATGACAAGGCATAGGTATTGGGCTTGGTGTTTGTGATAATGTAGCTGGTTCTTCTGAATCTGAGAGCAAAGTTCGTGGTAAACGGCCAGATGTTTCATTTTCCTGAAATGAAAATGAATAAAAAAGTAGATATTAGTTACATCATTTTTAAATCATTTTAGTATGTCGGACATTATGTTTTACAAAAATCTTACTGGAAAAAGCGAAATAGCTAAATGTGCATCTCCAGTGCCAAACCCCTCACCACCAAATTAAACCACAATTCTTTCCTCCAACTCTGATAGTTCAACTGCACCGTACAGACCACCACCGGTTTTACGCCTAGCAGCTGCACGTGCTACAACAGCACTTTTTTTGTCAGACCAATACTAATATATATAAAATAAAAAGTGGTCTCTGCCTACCCCTCCGGGAAAGTGGCGTGATTATATGTATGTATGTATGTATAAAATAAAAAAGTACAATAATTTGTGATTATGACTCTTTTGAGACTAGGTTTACAGATTACGGACTAGAATTACAGATTTCAACACAAATATTCTATTCTTATTTAGATTACAAAGTTAAGAAACAAAACTCAAACAGAGCTTTTTCAACTGACCTAGTTTTTTTGCATTTGAAGTGTTTTTATGGCTGCTGCATGGGGTCTCTATTAGGAATGTTAAGTATACATAATTCTGACAAATAATAATAACAGGCATAGGTACTAACATTGGTCCACTGTTTTGATGTTTTAATTGTTCATCCCAGCTTGTTTAGCGTTAGGCTTAATTCTTCCCACTGGCGTCTACTTCGATCTCTGGCTTGTTGACACTTTGAAAAAACCCTTTGCAAAGTCAGGGTTTCTTTTGAGGAGTCTAACAAGGCCTCTATTTGAGCTGAAGAAGGATGAGATGAACGTTCACTGGAAATATAACAGTGTTGTTGTTTAATGACAAAGTTACAATAGCACGAATATATTAAGTAGCAAACTTACCACATGTTCACTTTTTAATCAATTATTTGGATTATTCCACGTAAAACACAGCAAAATGTAACAAAACAAAAAACCACTTGCGAAGCACTTGAAAGTTTATAAACAAACTCTGTTTTATTAGACGAAGACGAAGCATCTCTGCTCATACAGCCAAACTATTTAATTTTAATAAATTCATTACTGAAACACATAACTAAAACTACTATTATTTAAAATTAAGTACTCTTATATATATAAAACCATTTACCGGCTAGCTATTGCACAGAAACTCACAAATTACACCAAAAACAAAATATCGATTAAGATCGACTAACATTTTCATCAATGTGGCCATCACTAGTGAGACGAACGAGCGTTCGAAGCTCACTTCACTTCGCATTTGTTTATGTTCTGAGAATCGATGTTTACAGAATACAAATTCACGGTCATTTTTGTCCGGGTGTGAAGTGAGTATGAAGATCGAAGTGAGATGCGAGTTATTGTTCGGATTTTACAGAATCGACGTACTGATAGTTGTGCTACTAGGCGGTTTAAAAACTCTGACACCAGGTTTCATCGGGTCGATAGACTTGATACCCACTCGACAGAAGAAGCCCGGTCTTCGACATCCACTGGTGTGAGATCGTTCTCTTCCATGTCCGCTTGTACGACATCAAGCCAGCGCTTCTTTGGTCTGCAGCGTGATCTAGGGCCTTGGACAGTGAGGTCGAGACATCTTTTTCCGACGTACTCTGGCGGCCTGCGACTTAAATGCTCTTACCATCGAAGACGACTTTCCTGCAGCTTTGAAATACGCGTTTGAAATAATTTTATAGAATGTACCACCTCCTTTTTTGCCCAGGTTATGTACATAGGCTGACAACCCAAATAAAGAATATGTTTAGTTCCGTATCTTATCTGAAATTTGTTATGAAATCTGGCTAGATTTGTTTTCTTCAAAAACGTTGTAAAATTATTATTACTTGAACGTAAAAGGAAAAGCCACGATTTTATTGTGTTTACAATTTTTTCTCTTGTTTCAGCAAACCCCTGTACAGTCGAAAACATCTTCACAGCCGT
Organism: Scrobipalpa costella; assembly: GCA_949820665.1. NCBI lineage: Eukaryota > Metazoa > Arthropoda > Insecta > Lepidoptera > Gelechiidae > Scrobipalpa > Scrobipalpa costella. Next base: position 1,434,874 of record OX463311.1, read on the forward strand.
GGGACATAAAATAGAACACTTTAAATTAAAATAAAATGATTCTTTGTATGAAAATGTATGAGATGTACCACACTGAAGCTGCAGCGGAGCGGCGCGGCGATTCACAGCGCGGCAATGTCAGTTCATACATTTTGACAGATTCAAAGTCAAAGACAAAGTCAAATCATTTATTTCCAAATAGTTTCCTAAGAACACTTTTAGAAAGTCACAAGCGAGTCTATTACAAAGAAAATTATATCTGTGTCACAAAATAAAATAAAAGTATATCACAATGAAGAAGAAGCATGAGGAACCTTCCTCCCTTCGTTTTATCTTATTCTTACTTTTGTGATTCTTTTTGTTCAAAATATTTGTCGCGCAGTGCCACGCCGCTGCAATGCCGTGCCGCGCCGCTACGCTGCAACTACATCATAGTGTGGTCTTACCTTTAATCATTACCGTAATGTTGATATTATTAATTTTGCATAATTAAAAAAACTTGGTAGGTATACAGAATATGTAAGCTTGGGTACATTTAAGTACATTATATTTTTGTGAGGGAAATTGTTTTATTAAAGTTTTGTTCCTAATGTCTTTTATATTTATCTTTGTTTCCAACATTATGGAGGGGGATCTTTTATTTGACAGAGACATCAAATAACAATGAACAGAACAAATTCAGGAGATCAAATGGGAAATATAAATTCAGAGCATTTTATAACCTCTCTATGACATATACAATCATATTTAATTTTATCATTTATATATCATTTAAATATATTAATTTGTATTAGTTTATTATTATGTGTATTGTGTGTATTAGTAGTTATTATGTGTATTTTACTATGTGTATTAGTGTTACTATAATCCCATAATTTTTTAATTAAATTGAGCTAACTGCATCTGTTCCCGTGAACTCCCCTTCTTTAATCCCCATTAGGTTGGCTGGAAGAGATAAGGTCGCCTGTTGTCTTAATTTGTAAGTTAAACTGTACATTTAATTTTCTAAAGCAATAAAGAATATAATAAATATCCCTATACCGAAAATATTTATGACAGCCATTTTTCTAAGTGCAGCAACACACAGGCGTCACTTACTTTACGTTGTCAATTCTCTTTGCATTGCCTACGACACACATGCGTCACCTTACGCGCGAGGATCTCCACGTCGGCGCATCCCTCTGCCAGTACACGCGAGGGCGCGTAGAGCGTATGGTGACGCATGTGTATTGTAGGCAACGCAAAAAGCATTGACAGCGTGTTGAGCGCTGACCGCGAACCTTACGCGCAGCAAGTGACGCCCGTGTGTTGCTGCATATCACCATTTCACCTCGATGAGAGGTATATTTATACGGACAGACAATAAAATACATAGGTTGGCGTAAACGTTGTAGTTGACTACAGAAACTGTCTCCGTGGTCTAGCAGTCTGAGCCATGGGCTCTCGAACCGGAGGTCCCGGGTTCGATTCCTGGCGGAGGACAATGAATTTATGTTGTTGTTTCTAGTTTGGTTAGAACATTGCAGGCTGATCACCTGATTGTCTGAAGATTACTCTTCTTTCTTACGATGATCCATCCTGTCGGATGGGCATGTAAAAAGTCGATCCTGCGCCTGATTTCTATCTGGTTGTGTCAGTCAATTTTTCACATCAGAATAAGAGATTGAAGGAATAGAGAGTGCACCCGTGTGTAGCGCAAACACTTGGGCACTAAAATACAAGTCCTGCGCAGATGGCTGATCACCGAAAATCGGTGGGAGGACTATTAGTTGACTACGGAATCCTTACATTTGTTTAAGGAGGTATCAGTAGCGTGATGGTTGCGCCATCAGTTTTAAATTAATCGTGCCTGAAATACAAACATACGTTTATATTTTACATTTCGCGAGAATTGGCACTGATTCCCCATTTTATCATCCATAATACAATTATTCATTCTTCCATGCTGGACTGGAAGCGAGAGAAAAACATAGAATGTGCCAGCTGCATTTCCTCCCAGAAATGCTGTAATAATCAGCTAAGGGATCCGAGGGTTTCAGTATATTACAATTTAGGCAATGCGCTGACAACCTGTCACTACAGCGATAAATAACCCTCAAAACTTTGTCAGACGTGGCGGAACGACCTTCGTTTAGGTCTTTAATGCACTGCGTACTCCATTAGGGATAAAGGTGTGACTATATGTATGTATGTATACAATTATTCAACTAAGCATATAAGCTTTGTATTAAAAATGTGCAAAAAGTGGCCACTTAAATACTCAATGTTAATTATTAAATGATGTATGATAAAATAAAGAATTATTTGCAGTTCTCGCGAAACGTAAAATATTCATGAAAATGTTTGTATTTTAAGCACAATTAATTTAAAACTGATAGCGCCATCGTCGCGCCACTGTTCACACCTTAAGACTTTCGTATTATTTTAATGACCTTCATGACCTTATACCCCCCTCCCCTTTCCATCTCCGGAGCACGAGGCGTGGACAGGGGTTCCACCCTTATGTCGTGGATATACCACAAATTCGCACGAAGCGGTTCGCTTCCACATTCTTAATGCGACCGGCTAAGGAGTGGAACTCCCTGCCGGCGGATCTGTTTCCGGAACAATAAAACCTGGGCCTTTTCAAGGCGAGAGTGAATAGGCACTACATAGGCGAGTATGCTTCAACATAGTCCGCATCGTCATGGTGTAGTGGATAGGGCCGCTGCCTCCTGAGCGGGAGGTGGTGGTTCAAATGCCACCACGTACCAATGTGTTTTTCAGTTTTCATATTTCATATGTATGTTTATTCGTCGCTTTTTTCGGGAGATCGTTTAGCCGTTGGTCCCGGTTAATATAGTTAAATATCATAGATTTTAGTCGTTAAGCCATGTCAGAGGCCAGTGCTAATCATTGGCAGTTGAAAAGTCTAACCTAATCTAGGATCGGGTCTGGTTTCCATTCTTAGTTGCGGAGGTCAGATGGCAGTTCCTCTGTGTAAAAACCAGTACTCTCGTTCCATCCCCTAGATTAGGTAGCAGAACCCTTGAGATACGGGATAAGGCTAGAGAGATGAGGACTAATCTAAAACAAACCGTGCTTCGACCCGAGACATTAAAATAACGCATAACCATCATCATCTCCCGAGCCTTATCCCGTATCTCACGGGGTCGGCTTCCTAATCTAGGGGATTGAACGAGGGTACTGGTTTTTACACAGAGCGACTGCCATCTGACCTCCGCAACCCAGTAGGGAAACCAGACCCAATCCTAGATTAGGTCAGAGTTTTCAAGCCGCCAATGCTTAGGCTAATATCTACGGTATTAAACGATATTAACCGGGACCAACGGCTTAACGTGCCTTCCGAAGCACGGAAAAAGCACCGAATAAACGTACATATGAAATTCGAAAACCGAAAAACACATTGGTACGTGGCGGGATTCGAACCACGACCTCCCGCTCAGGAGGCAGCGGCCCTATCCACTACACCATCGGGCTCTCCTAAAATAACGCATAACCATAGCAAGGAAATGCTGCTAGCAAGCACTTGTCTGACAATAGCTTTAACTGCATTGAATAACATTAAAAAAAAGTGCTAAGCATTCCGACCAAGATCATTGGGAAAGAAAAACTGGAAAATAACTTTTGTATATTTTTTTTGTTTAGTCGGAACTGTTGAGTTAAGATTAGATCGCGCTAAGAAGTAGCGGCGCGACAAATGATTCTTTGTATGAAAATGTATGAGAGGTACCGAACTGGACCAGCAATGGAGCTGCAACAAATATAATAATACAAATACATTTTGACAGATTTTGTCGCTCAATGTCGCGCTGCGGCAATGCCGTGCCGCGCCGCACCGCTTCGCTACGCTACAGCTACGCCATAGTGCTGTCTAACCTTTAGTCTTATCGCAACCCGCTACTTGCATGGGGTTTTGTAAAATGCAACTTTTATGTTTCAAGTTTTGAAAAATATTGCGGACCATCCTTTTTTTTGCGGAACAAAAATTTTTATAAAAATCTGGCTCAGGAATGAGTACATAAAAGGAGGCCAAAGAAAAGATGGATGGACTGCGTGAAAGATGATATGTCTACAACAGGTGTGAGTACTGACAGGGATGAATAAAACGTAAAAATGGGATAAGGGCAACCGAATTATGATGAATTCTGGCTCACACTATACCGGGTGTAAGGGACAGCGTCCCGCAAACTGATAGGGGTTGCTCAGTTAACGACACTGAACAACTTCCACTAAGAAATTATTTCAAGATAAATGAAGAAAAAAATTGGGTTTTCCATAGAAATTGTTTTTTCGAGGTGGTCATTTTGTATGGGAAGGCCAATTATTTTTCTCGTCTCCTGAAAGAATTTCCTAGGGATAATTGTTCAGTTTTGTTAACTTAAACGTAAATATAATAAACGATAATGGGAAAGTGGATGGCATTAACAGTCTGGGAGGACAAATCATCTACCTCGGTGGTGACTCAAATCTCAGAACATGTATATATGCAAGCAATAGGACAATACAACTAGGACTAATACAAAGTAAATGTTACAGAGACCTTGTAGTCGTTGAGATGAATATCAAAATGGAAAACGAGACTGAGAGAAGGATAGCGTTGTTATCTGCTTACATCCCCAGCGAAAAGGAATTCAAACCACCCACGAATTAACTAGAAGCAGCGGTCCAGCTATATAAAGGTAAGAACATTCCATTTATCGTCGGCTGTGATGCCAACTCAAACCATGAGGCTTGGGGCAGCACAGACATCAATGAGAAAGGTGACCTTATGCTGGACTTTATAGTAAGTAATGACTTAGACATAGTTAACATAGGTGACACTGCTACCTTTGTGACTAATACAAGACCAGAAGTACTAGACATCACACTAGCTACCTCTAACTTTAGTACCTACATTACAGACTGGATGGGGGACACTGAGGAAAACTTCTCTGATCACAGAAGAATCACCTTTAAACTAGAATGTAGGATAGAAAAGATTATGATTAGAAACGCTAGAAAGACTAACTGGGACACCTTCGTTGAAACTTTCAAGACAGGGACCCCTAGAAATAAGAAAACTCCTAACGTTGTTATAGAGAAGTTGGAGGAAGACTCACTAAGACTAAATAAGACTCTAAATAAGGTTTTCCACGATGCATGCCCTTTCGAATAACTAACAACAGGAAGGCCATAAATGGTGGAACAAAGAGTTAAAGAAGAAAATAAAACTAGCTCGCCGCACACCAAGAATAGCCCTTAAAAAGGATGACCCAGTGAGCTGGGATGAGTACAGGAAAGCTAGAAATAACATGCGAAACACCAGTCGCAAAGAAAGCAAAAAAGGGCGGCGTCTTTTCTGTGAGGAAATCGACAACACACCACAAGCCGCCTAACTAATGAGAACCCTAGCGAAAGACACCACATGCAGATTAGGAAGCATCAAGAAAGACGGGAATCTCATTACCGAACTAAAATCGGTTTTGGACAAAATGATCATCATCATCATCAAGTGGGGTATCGCAGAGTCACCTTACTGCGACTGTGGAGATTCAGTGCAGACCATCCAGCAGGACTGCCCTGACGAAAATTTAGCAGCGGATTCGAGGGACTACACCAGCTAACACCGGAGACAAAGCAATGGATTACTTAAAGTCGCATTTTTGGAAACGCCATACGATGATGACATAATGATGAAAACCCATTTTCCAGATTGCATAGATCACCAAGAAGAGAGACTCAACATCAACCCAAATAGTAAATGGGAAGAGGTTGACGAAGTGATTAACGAAGAAGCTGTAACATGGAGTATACTATCGTTCGCACCATACAAGGCGCCGGGACCAGACGGTATATTCCCTAAAATGCTACAGAGAACACTAGAATTTATCATAGAAGATTTAGTTTACCTACATAAAGAAAGTCTAATTACCGGCTACATCCCCAAAACATGGAGAAAGGTCAAAGCTACCTTTAAAACATATTATACTGTTGGTAGGGTTACTGACAGGACATTGCGGACTGAACAAACACCTACATACTATGAGACTAATAGAGGACCCAAATTGCCCTGAGTGCAGACAGGAGGAAAGTAGTCTCCACTTCTTAGCCGAATGTCCTAGCTACTCACTGCCAAGACGGGAATACTTAGGAACTGACAAACTAGAGACAAAGGACTTAGAAAACATTTCCTTAGTAGACGTTCTGCACTTCTGCCCTGCGCCACCGGTAGATTCGAGGAGGTGACGCTGACGGAGCACCAGTGAACCCAGTGCTCCACCACTGGGAATTGGGTGAAATGGTTCCAACATCAGGAGCTGATCACCCGTCTACGTGCATCGCAGCCGTCCCACCAAGAAGTACAAGTACTAGTACAGGAATATTTGCTGGCGGCGACACCAATATATCTGCAAAACAATACCTCTTTGACACTTTAATGGTATACCCAAGAATTCTGTTTATAAAGAAAAAACCTGACATCTTCATGAAATATTCACACTAATAAATACTTCTATCACAAATTTCTACAAAACACGAGTATCTACAGAACGGGGCCGTTAAAATTGCAAAATAGCTTTCCGCCCGTGGCTTCCCGTGATTTATGAGTTATACCGTGGTAGTAAAGATTTTCCCGCGGTAAAAAGTAGCTTATATCCTTTTCATGAACCTAACCTATGTGTGTGCCAAGTTTCATTGTGATCCGTCTTGTGGTTGAAGCGTGATAATAGCGTGATGATAACAAACGTCCAAACTTTCGTATTAAATATTGGTAGAACAAATTAAGCATTGCATTGCTTCCATGCTGGCCTGGGAGCGGGAGGAAAACATAGAATGTGCCAGCTGCATTTCCTCCCGGGCATGCTGTAAAAACCAGCTAAGGGACCGAGGGTTTAATTATATTGTAATTTAGGCGATGGGCTGACATCCTGTCACTACAGCAATATACCTACAAATGTATCTTAAATAACTCTCAAAACTTTGTCAGACGTGGCGGAACGACCTTTCTTTTGATTGTTTACGCTCGGCCTACTCTTTCAGGGGAAAAGGCGTGATTATATGTTTGTATTTATAAATTAAGCACGTGTTTGTAGAGCGTCATCCCTGTCTCACTTGCACAACGAATTGCAAGCTTCACGTTTCCTTCTAACTATCATTGTGCAATAATAACGGCCCCATACCGCATACAACCAACCCTTTTCAAACAAGGTGTGTTCTATATTATTAACCGCCCCCTTGATAGCTTATTTAAGGCTTATTTCAAAGAATATAGCCTTATTTTCAATGACATACGTTTTTATTAAGACATGTAAGTTTGAAGTGTTTTTCTTGTGAGTACAGTCAGTTACAAAAACTTTAGACTGTCGAGTCATCTAATTAGTAGGAGGATGATATAAAGTTGTCATTGCACCCTTTGATTATGATATAATAGGCCATACTTATTTAAAATGTTTTATTATAATTAGCTACTCGTAACTATGCAGGCATAACTACACGTAGTTACTAAGACGACTGTATATAAATGTATACTCAATTTAATACATACATATAACCACGCCTTTATCCCTAATAGGGTAAGAAGAGCGTAAACGTCCTAAACAAAGGTAGCCACGTCTGACAAAGTTTTGAGGATTATTTAAGATAGATTTGTAGGTATATTGCTGAAGTGAGAGGTTATCAGCCCATCACCTAAATTGAAATATACTGAAACCCTCGGATCCCTTAGCTGGTTTTTACAGCATGCCCGGGAGGAAATGCAGCTGGCACATTCTATGTTTTTCTCTCGCTCCCAGTCCAGCATGGAAGTATTTAATACATATACACAAAAATCAAGACTTAGCCCATCTAGAGAGAGTCTAAGAAATTCTGACTTTGGAACGTGTCACATTAATTCACATTATAGTAAAATATCAAAATGTATTTCAATGACATCATAGAAATAATTTATTTCAAATGTAAAATCTTCCTTCCATGCTGGCCTGGGAGCGAGAGAAAAACATAGAATGTGCCAGCTGCATTTCCTCCCGAGCATGTTGTAATAGCCAGCTAAGGGATCCGAGGGTTACAGTATATTGCAATTTAGGCGATGGGCTGACAACCTGTTACTACAGCAATATACCTACAAAACTATGTTAAATAACCCTCAAAACTTTGTCAGACGTGGCGGATCGATCTTTGTTTAGGTCGTTTACGCTCTGCCTTACCCATTAGGGACAGAGGCGTGATTATATGTATGTATGTCAAATGTAAAATAATACACATAAAATAGAATAGAACAACATAAACTTGTAAAACCTGAAGCCTTGAAAATAAATGATTCACAATAAGGTTTCATAATGAAAGAATTTCCTTGCCCCTTGCCTATAATCAGCATCGAGGTATGACGTTGGCCACCCATTGCATCGACTGCATAGACACTGGTAGTTTATGCCTTAAATTAGTTGTATTTTTTAAAACTAAAATAAATAAAAAATTGGTGCTATCTAAATTAGATTATTTTACATTCCCTCGAGAAAATTAATTTCGTCTATTTGTAAAATTTTCCGCAAACCAGCTAAGGGTTTCAGTACAATATTGCAATTTAGACGATGGGCTGATAACCGATAGGTGATAAAGAATCTATCTTTTTGCAAAATTGTATCAACATGTGTAGCGCAATTGAAGCTTAATTGCGTGAAAATGAAATACAATAATTCTCTTGAGTAAGAGAAGAGATACAAATTTTACTGAACTGAAGAATAGCCTTGAGGATTTTACATACATATAATCACGCCTTTATCCCTAACGGGGTAGGCAGAGCGTAAACGACCTAAACAAAAGTCGTCCCGCCACGTCTGACAAAGTTTTGAGGGTTATTTAAGATGGATTTGTAGGATACCAACAAAAGTCGTCCAAAGTGATAACTACAGAAATATACCTACAAATCCATCTTAAATAACACTCAAAATATAACTACAGAAATATACCAACAAAAGTCGTCCAAAGTGATAACTACAGAAATATACCTACAAATCCATCTTAAATAACCCTCAAAACTTTGTCAGACGTGGCGGGACGACTTTTGTTTAGGTCGTTTACGCTCTGCCTACCCCGTTAGGGATAAAGGCGTGATTATATATATGTAAAATCCTCAAGGCTATTCTTCAGTTCAGTAAAATTTGTATCTCTTCTCTTACTCAAGAGAATTATTGTATTTCATTTTCACGCAATTAAGCTTCAATTGCGCTACACATGTTGATACAATTTTGCAAAAGGATAGATTCTTTATCAATTTGATATGGCAGTAGGAATTTAATCATCTTTAAAAAAATAGATAGGTATTCAATACTGTCAACTACGAAAGAACGGCAATTTCATAATGTTAGGAACCTCAGCGATTTTAGCCACGGTTCACCCGTAATAAATACATACATACATACAAATAACCACGCCTTTATCCCTAAAGGGGTAGGCAGAGCGTAAACGAAGGTCGTCCCGCCACGTCTGACATAGTTTAGAGGGTTATTTAAGATAGATTTATAGGTATTTTGCTGTAGTGACAGGTTATCAGCCCATCGCCTAAATTGCAATATACTGAAACCCTTCGGATATCTTAGCTGGTTTTTCAGGCATGCCCGGGGGGAAATTCAGCTGGCATATTCTGTTATTCTTTCGTTCCCAGTCCAGCATGGAAGAGCGTAATAAATACTGCTATCAAATTTTGCCAGTGACTGTACTTTGTGACGTCACTTTCTGAACTATTGCACGGACAGTCACAGTCCACCATCCGCAAGTATACCGTCAACTGTTCAACGCGACGGTCACCATCACGCGTACGTATTTTTTTTATATTGGCACTTCTTCTTCTGTCGAGTGGGTATCGAGTCTGTTGAACTGATGAACCCTGGTGTCAGAGTTTTTAAACCGCCTAGTAGTACAACTATCAGGCCTCTGACATGGTTTGAGTAACGACCACTATCAAATATAGCGACCGGGACCGACGGCTTAACGTGCCCTCCGAAGCACGAAATCTTTTTATTTTTCGGACAATCAGGTGATTCAGCCTGCAATGTCCTAACCAAACTGGGGAAAAATTCACAAAGTGATAAATTCTCAAATATCAAATTTGTGTTTCCCCCGTGGGAATCGAACCCAGGACCTCCGGATCAGGAGTCCATGGCACTAGCCACTAGACCACGGAGGCAGTTATATATTATATTGGCACTAGATCGCGACAAAATGGAAGAAAGAGAGACAGGCCTTTGCCCTGCAGTGAGACACCACAGGCTCTTAAATAATAAAAAATAAATATTCAATTAAATAATAAAAAAAAAATATTCAATTAAGTAATAAAAAACAAATATTCAATTAGGAGGAAAGTTTATGATATGATGATGTATGTTATATTTTTTTCTTTTATTTTTTTTATTTAATCATACATACATACATACATAAATCACGCCTTTATCCCTTACGGGGTAGGCAGAGCGTTTAACGCCTCGTTAAAGGCGCTTTCGCCACGTCTGACAAAAATTGAGGGCAATTTTAGATTGTAATATGTATTGCTATAGTGACAGGTTGTCAGCCCATCGCCTAAATTACAATACACTGTAACCCTCGAGTCCCTTTTGCTGACTTCAACAGCATGCCCGGGAGGAAGGGCAGCTGGAACATTCTATGTTTTTCTATCTCTCCCAGTCCAGCATGGAAGAAGCTTAATCATTAATTAAAATTATTTAATCATAGACAAATTTTCTTTATTCACACACACAAAAATACGAGGTGCATTCAATAAGTACCGAGCCTCATCGCCAGAGGGCGGTGTAGTTTCAAAAGAGTTTAAACACAGTGTAGCACATTCTTTTTTAATTCTTTTTTCAAATTTTCATTCCAATCCCTTCATTTGTTTTAATTTTACAACTTATGGAAGCGAACGTGTCGATCGGTTTTACAAAAATGGAAAAAGAGCAATATCGTTCGGTGATTCGATTCCTATTTTTGGAAGGGAAAACGCGCTTCGAAATCAAAGAGCGCTTGGATGCTGTGTACGGTGACTCTTCTCCATCGATGGCCACCGTCAAGAATTGGTTCAACGAGTTTGCACGTGGCCGTACGTCGGTTTTTGATAAACCACGTCCAGGTGCACCGAAAACAGCTACTACGGAGGAAAACATTAAAAAAATACATGATCTCCTATTGGCAGATCGCCGATTGAAGGTTCGGGAGCTAGCTGAGACTGTAGGCATTTCAGAAAGAACAGTGCATCATATTCTTCACGAGGAACTCGGCATGAGAAAGCTGTCGGCGCGATGGGTGCCGCGTTTACTCACACCGGAAAACAAGCGCAACCGTGAGACCACATCGGAGACGTGTTTGGCGCTGTTTAAGCGGAATCCAGCGGAGTTTTTGCGTCGTTTTGTGACCGTCGATGAAACCTGGATCCACTGGTACACACCAGAGACCAAGTAGCAATCAAAACAATGGATCCAGACCGGGGAACGTGCTCCAAAGAAGGCGAAAACTGTAAAATCGGCCGGAAAAGTTATGGCCACCGTTTTCTGGGATTCACAAGGTGTGATCTACATCGATTACCTCCAGAAGGGTAAAACAATTACAGGGCTTTACTATGCCGATTTATTGGGCCGATTCGACGCCGAATTAAAGAAAAAACGACCCCATCTGGCGAAGAAAAAAGTGCTGTTTCACCACGACAACGCACCGGTTCACACGTCTGCCGTTGCCATGGCCAAATTGGTCGAATTACGCTACGAATTGCTGCCCCATCCACCGTATTCTCCAGATTGGGCCCTTGTGACTTCTTTCTGTTTCCTAATCTGAAAAAGTCACTCGCCGGGAATAGATATGGATCAAATGAGGAGGTCATCGCCGCCACGGAGGCCTATTTTGCAGAGTTTGACAAAAACTATTTTTCGGACGGGTTAAAAAAGTTGGAGCATCGCTGGGCTAAGTGTATAGAACTAAAAGGAGACTATGTTGAAAAATAAATTGCCACTTTTCCAAAATTTTCGTTTTCTTTTTGTAGGCTAAGTATTTATTGAATGACCCTCGTACATAAAAATAAACATTTCACAAATATAATATGCCTTCTAGGGCACTGTTTGTTTGTTAGCGGTGAACTTTAAAAATTATAATAAAACTTTAAAAAAAAAACTACTCCACCGATTTAAAAATCTTATTCACGATTAGGAAACATCGTTTACCGAGATTAACTTTGACTAATTCTTGTTGTTAATTTTAATTCGTCAAATGTTTGCGGCGGGTAAAGATTTATTTCCCAAGAGAATACTCTTAAACATTTTACATATTTTTGAGGATTTGAACACTCACAGGGTAACCAACTGAGCTTTCGAGATGATAGTAAGAGTGACGAATTTATAATAGTCTTTCTTATGTACACGTCATAGAGACGCAGGTTTAAGTCCTGCCGAGGCGAATTTATTATTTTATTCATATAAATCGATCAATCAAGGCCTTATTTTATTAATAAGCTTAGGTATAAGTACTAGGTTTCTTCCATGCTGGACTGGGAACGAGAGAAAAACATAAGATGTGCCAGCTGCATTTCCTCCCGGGCATGCTGTAAAAACCAGCTAAGGGATCGGAGGGTTTCAGTATATTGCAATTTAGGCGATGGGCTGACAACCTGTCACTACAGCAATATACCTACAAATCTATCTAAAATAACAAGAGTTTTGTTTGGGTCGTTTACGCTCTGCCTACCCCATTAGGGATAAAGGCGTGATTATATGTATGTATGTATAAGTACTATGGGACTAACTCAAAAATCACATTATATTGGATTTCGCATAGGACTTTTTTGAGGGTATACAATATTTTCCTGCAGTAAAAAGATCCAGAAATAAAATCGATCATAGGTCCAAAAATACAAAAATAAAATCAATCCTATATTAGTCACCTGTTTAAATTAGTTTCATTATATGTATTAGCGACCCGCCCCGGCTTCGCACGGAAATCATCAGTGTTTCTCTACTATATTATGCATTTATTATACATATAAACCTTCCTCTTGAATCACTCTAACCATTAAAAGAAACCGCATCAAAATCCGTTGCGTAGTTTTAAAGATTTATGCATACATAGGGATATAGGGACAGAGAAAGCGACTTTGTTTTATACTATGTAGTGATTAGGAAACTAACATCATTATTTTAACCACGAAAATGGTTAACTATAAAATCGGTAACCTAACCACTTAACATACAGGAACGTAGGTTTGGTAAAGTTCTTACCCACAGATTGCCCTAAATCCTAGGCATAATGATATTACGTGTATATTATCCCAATATCAAGCTATTTCTCAGAATATATACTGTAATTAATTCATGTAATTTAATATATATAATATATAGAACTAAAATTAGTCGGGTCATGCAGAGCCGAAACATAATTATGGCTAATTTGTGTGTTAATCTGACGAAATATTATGTATTTCCATCAAAATTTCCATGCTAAACTGATAACGATAAAACACACAATATTAAACACTCTTCACGGGCATACCTACTGTAAAATGCTATTTAGCATTCTCTAGCAATAACCCCATTATCCCGTCAGCTATAGAAGGGATCCTACCATCGGCTATCTGGACACACCGCAGGATACCATCCATACCTGGTCGATATTCCACCAATATGGACTAAGCGCTTCCAATACTCTTTCATAATGCGCACGGCAAAAGAGTGCAACTCTCTACCTGCGTCTGTGTTTCGGAATGCATACAACCCTCAACACTTCAAAGTTAGAGTTCTTCTTCTGTCGAGTGGGTATCGTGTCTATCGACCCGATGAACTCTGGTGTCATAGTTTTTAAACCGCCTAGTAGTACAGCTATCAGGCCTCTGACATAGTTTGAGTAACGACCACTATCAAAGACAGCGACCCGGACCGACGGCTTAACGTGCCCTCCGAAGCACGAAATATTTTTCTTTTCGGACAATCAGGTGATTCAGCCTGCAATGTCCTACCCAAACTGGGGAAAAATTCACAAAATGATAAGTTCTCAAATATCAATTTTGTGTTTCCCCCCTGGGAATCGAACCCAAGGCCCCCGGATCTGGAGTCCATGGCACTAGCCACTAGACCACGGGGGAAGTTAGAGTTAACAGGCATCTTCTGGGTGAGCTCGCTCCATCGTCGACTCCGTTTCTGCCGCCCCCGACCTAGATTACAGAGTCAAGAGCAAACCCATTTCTAATAATAAAAAAATAACTCTATCTAGGACTCGGTTTTTCCATCCGGTGGTCGTGTGATCTACTACGACGGAGTACGTACTACACAAATATTTTTTTAAATTTTGAGGTTATACGTTGACTGACACTATAGTATTTCCATCTGAGTTTTAGATAAAGGTTAACAAGTTTCATGTCATTTTATTCAAAAATAAATTATACGTGTTGGCAAATTAGTTAAACTATTAAATCTACTATTTCATTATGTTGTCATATCAAATAGCTAAAACTTATTTTAGAAACAAGATCTTCGATTAAAAGTCATGAAAATTTGTTTTTCTTTATCCTAAATTTGAGTTAGAAATACTATATGTGCGCACCTACATATGAATTGTATTTAAAATACCAATTCACCGAAATAGGATCAAACAATTCTGATCACAAATAATTTAATAGGAGCCTTGTAATTGTATCATCTTGGCAATAAACTTTACTACCTGCCTCAAAAGTAATTAATACAACCAATTATTTAACTAAAACACTACAAATTGTCATTATTTATTCTGTTTTGTGCCTGAAAGTTAAAAGCCTTATTTAAGTTTAAAGCGACGGCAAAACGGCCCAATTTACTACGTTATTTAATTTAGTTAAACTTTATGAAGATCCTTACCTTAAAACAAACTAATTCTTATAATATAAATAAAATGTCATTTCAAAGCGTACTTTTTATAAAATAATAAATATGTATGGATAGTTAATTCAATTCAATTAATTAATTAAATAAAAAGTGAGAATAGATTTATTGTAAATTTGTTGTTCTATTTATTAAGTCTAGCTTGCTTTTACAAGTTTGAACTATCAATTAATTAATGAAAAAAGTAAGTAGATCCCATGTTTTAAAGTTCTTCAAACGTTTTAATTTCGAAAATCAATTTGGTAAACAGTTTAAAACAGGTTGACGAAAGCTATGAAAAGTCGAAAAATAATTAAGGCGAATCAAAACTGTTTGAAATTTTTAATAAATATCATGTTCCTTCATTTAATCCCAATATTATGCGAAGAACGCTTAGTCAGCTGGCTCATAGTGAGACTATTCTTCAACTGCATCCTTAATATGAACATCCGTCGGGTCTTGGAGCTCATCCTGAAGATCTGCTGCTTCGTGAAGAACTCCAGCTTCGTCTGCTTCATCGCCTTCATCACCTCTGGAGTGATTGCTGTTATGGCTTCCAGCTGGATTGAGGGTATATCCGTTTCTGGTACCACTGGAAATAAGAACCAAAGTAGGAGTGGCGATGACAACTTTGAACTCCGTAGGTGAATAATCTGCACAAAAGACGACTCCTGTATAATGGCCATCTAAGCCCTAACTGTGCAAAGCCCAAATCAAAAAGAGATCAAAAGCAAATCATATGTAACAAACTGAAAAAAGTTCACAGAGCATATTTGTGGAGCAGTAAACAAATGCCACTTCAAATACCGAAAACCTCAAAGCTGCTGCCAATGGCTTTGATCCCTTATTTTTACTACAATCTCGGCAAAAGTCGAGACAACATACTGAAACCCTCGGATCCCTTAGCTGGTTTTTACAGCATGCCTGGGAGGAAATGCAGCTGGCACATCTTATGTTTTTCTCTCGTTCCCAGACCAGCATGGAAGTGCCTGCTTACATGTTAGCAGTAATCCTAGTCTGCTGATCTCATGAGAAGACCATTTATACGGATGTCCATAGGCCTCACGGTGGGTGGCATGTTCATACATCATCTGAAATTTTCAAACAAAATTCGTATTTCAATTTCCAGGAAAAACTTAAGTCTCAATTTTCCTTAATACAATTCTGACTCCTTTTTGTTAGTGACAGGCAAATTTGATTCAGTCATAATCAGCCATCCAAAATTGGTTCAGCGTAAATTTTATGGTCCAGAGAATCTTTTCCTGTTGTTGTGTTTGATAAAAAATCATATAACTTTTGCTCGTGTGAAGCACAGTCTATTTTTGAGACGTTTTCTGTGACGCTACTATAATATACAGGGTGTAACAAAAAGTACTGCGTTTCTTTAAACTACGTTATGTATTAGTGATATACAACACAATAAACACAACAAATAAAATAAATGAAATCATAATTATTATTTAACCCTAATGCTATCAGAATCAGAATCGTTTATTTGCTGTACATCACTTATATATTACGTGGTTTAAAGGAACGTAGTACTTGTTTTTACACCATGTATTGTGTCGATTCAACCGACAGACATACTATGAATAAATGTTAACTTGACATATTTAAACAGTGTTCCGTAATTATTTCAGTTCAATTCTTCCTGAATTGGGGAATAAGGCTCTTATTTATGAAGTGATCTCAAACTTGAGAGCAGTAATAAGTATGGTTTTGACAGGCCAGTTTATACTGAAAAGACATTTCTGAGACACTCATGAGAGCTGATTTTAAATACGGCCCTAAGTCTTGCGTATGCGAATTCAACTCGAGTGTTTCATAAATATGATTCCTGGCAAGGGCTAGACCCTCGAAAGTAAATATACAAAACTCAGCTACGATTGTAAAAGATCAAATATTTTACTCGAGTCTGCTTCGAAGAACACTTGTAAAGCTTGTTCAGAGTATCCACAGTAATCTCCCTGAACACATCTGGAGTGATCTTCATGAAGTCCGATGGAGGGAATCCACATAACAGGTAGCCTAAACCATTTATATACGTCTCGTTCCTGTACCAATGTGGACCGAAGTACCTTTTGTATGAGGCTACTAGAACTCCAATCTGAAATAATAAAAGACTTTGTGGTAAAAGATCTTTGAATCAGTTTAGAACCACTTTCTGAATTAAAGGTCAACATTCCAAAAGTAAATTTTAATCTTGAATTTAACTACTACCATAGTCTAGTAGTGCCAGCCCTGCTTTCTTGATCCAGAGGCATTGAGTTCGATGGTCCTATTTGTCATCCATTCCATCAAAATAAGAGCTTATTGAAATGAAACGTAGTTTTGTCCAAGTGTGCTTACCTAATATATTTTTTTGTTTTAAATTATGGTTTTTGTGGTAAAATTTCAGTTTCGTGAATAAATCCATCAAAAAAAATCCTGGTTGAAGATGTTCAGTGTCGTTAACTGAGCAACCCTTATCAGTTTGTGGAACTCTGTCCCTTATACCTGGTATACTGTTTGGTGGTTATGCATTTCAAAATGTTACGTACCTTACGAGGAGATAATTTCAGCTTGTATTTAGAAAAATAGTTGAGAACAGAATCGTCACCGAAATTGGCGTAATACAAATCTTCTTCTGGCACTACATTTAGAAGAGTTCCAAAAGCCAGAAATTCACGGCCTCTTAGAAATGCTGCAGTTTTACCATCTGTAATTAAATACATTTAAGACTTAGTTGTAAAATTGTACGATAGATGTCGCTAAATTTCACTATGACGTGCAAATAAGGACTTATAAGGACTCAGTTGGCAGAGCGGTTGAATGCGATTTCGAAACTCGCAGATTCAACCTTATATTTTTTTTTCTCTTAATTAAACTGAACCCAAAATACCTGTGATCATATCCCAAGCCAACAATGCCTTACTGATGGGAATCATGTGTTTCTTTGTGTTCACCAATATGTGAAGGATAGACTCTGCATCGAGCCTCATGAAGGAAACCGAAGGCCCGAAGAAAATTATGTTCATGGAACCAGTGATGGCCATCCAATTGTCCATTTCATCGTAGAAGTCTTCGTAGAGGTCTTCCACATCATCTGAAGGAATAAAGGAAGAGTGAAGGGTGATGAATTTGAATGTTGATGGATATGTTGGTAGAGGACAACCAAAGGACACATGGATGGACTGCGTGAAAGATGATATTTCTAAAACAGGTGTGAGTGTTGAACTGACAGCTGACAGGAATGAATGAAAGAAGAAAACGTCCTGCTTGGGCCCCAAATCAATGGGATAAGGAAGAGCGAATGATGATTTAAAGGAACAGACCCAAAACAAAACCTATAAAATGTCATCGTTTTTCTTTGAATTAAACAGCCGGAAAAGAGGGATGGACTGTGTGAAAGATGATATGTTGAAAACAGGTGTTAATGTCGAACTGACGGTTGACAGCGATGAATGGAAGAAGAAAACATACTGCGCCGACCACAAATAATGGGATAAGGGCAAGGGAATGATGATGATGATGATGAATCGGGTATGGACGATGTTTATTATGAAGATAGAAACACCGGACGCTGCCGGTGCCTTATCCAGAACTTTCGTAGTTCTGAGCGGATTTGTTGCTGGTGATGATTACGTTGCGGTGATATGAGCTTCAATAGTATTTCGGTTCGATTTGGTGATTAGGTATTTTGCTTTTTGACCAATCTTAGTTTTTGAGTAAAGGATGGTTTGGCAGATAGATGGCGTTGTACGGAAAAATGGTCAGTGAGAAGAAGGAAAGAGGATGGAATCCGCTACCTTGCGTACCTATGTATCCTAAATTAGAGAAGTCGGGATAAACAATCCTAATAAATTAGAGTATTTTCCATGATACTCAAGTATGGCTTTCGACCAGTGTGTTGGAGCGTTACTGTATGAGCTTTCTCTATTGTTGACTCTGTTTCAAAAACCTTAAGTCTTGAAGGGTAAAGAAAGCTAATAAAAATTCGGCAATTCCGTGCCAAAATTGATTTAAGATTTACCTTTAGAAACCACAGCTATCATAGAATTCTTTTCATCTTCATGCTCATAGAATAAATCCTCGATGGTTTTTTTAATTCCACATTCACTATAAAAGACAAGCAAGGACATAAATAAGTATCATGCCACCTAGGGTTAAATAACTTATGCTGTTAAATTAATTTTAAAGTTGGAAAGCTTTATATTAATCCACCTGTACACATTCCACATTTCCCACATATTTTAAACAAACTAGTTTAGCTTACAATGCAATACAATTAAATAAAAATAAAAGATTTTTAATTACATATAGCTAACATCTTTCATAGTTCAATGAACATCGATTAAATACCTAATTGGCAATTAAATTCTACGTTACCATTCCGGAATTATCATAAAACATATTATCGATAATAATAGCTTTAATATTATGTTAAATATTTTCATATCAGACAAAATGAAATTAATTCAATTAATTCATTTATTCCTGGCTTTGATTATGAATCTAGATGGCTCAGATTGATTTTGTGAGTGTCTTTTATATCTTTAAGATAAAAACCAATAAAAAAATATATTTTGGCAGTATTACCCTTAGTAAACCTTCTTGCGCTGAAGGCACTGGAGCGCTGAAAACTGCACTGTGCAAACATGATAGATATATAATATAAAAGAAAGAAAATAATAAAACAGTTTCGGGTGGGGCATTTTATAGTATCTGAAATAAAATAGCATTGTCAGTGCTAAAAATCCTTAAAAATATGGGAAAGACATACTTATTTGCGGCTATAAGAACTGTATTTCCCGACGCACAATTTAATGATACGATATGTTTTTTGTGGCAAGGCTTTATACTCCAATATAAGTACATAAGAATAAGAATTTGTTCTTTGCTTTACTGCCTGCTACAGCACCGTCCCCAGCTGGTATTCCAAATCAACGAGAAGTCTTATCAATCCTTGTTCTACACCCCTTTTCCTAACCAGATTTTTTTTTAAAAATCGTTCTTTCTTCCATGCTGGCCTGGGAGCGAGAGAAACACATAGAATGTACCAGCTGCATTTCCTTTCGGGCATGCTGTAAAAACCAGCTAAGGGATCCGAGGGTTTCAGTATATTGTAATTTAGGCGATGGGCTGACAACCTGTCACTACAGCAATATACGTACAAATCTATCTTTAATAACCCTCAAAACTTTGTCAGACGTGGCGAAACGACCTTTATTTAGGTCGTTTACGCTCTGCCTACCCCATTATTGATAAAGGCGTGATTATATATATGTATGTAATTTGAAAAAAAATAGTGACATTCAATGCCCATTATCACGACCTTTCCCCGTGCGAACCGATGCAAGCAGCCATCTTTATGCCATCGATTGCGACTTGCCTCGCTGAAACCTACAATCATCTTGTTATGCTCACCTAATTCGCGTTTGCGACAAATGGCAACGTTCACGGCTTTCGCAAGAATTCTCTATGACTTGTCTTTTGTGGGGGTTAATTTAGTAATTTGCTATTGATTTTCGTTATATGGTCAAAGGGCAAAGTCAAGTTCTTCGTGTTTTTCTCACGCTCCCAGGCCAGCATGGCATGCATACATACTTACATATAATCACGCCTTTATCCCTAATGGGGTACGCAGAGCGTAAAAGACCTAAACAAAGGTCTTCCCGCCACGTCTGACAAAGTTTTGAGGGTTATTTAAGATAGATTTATAGGTATATTAGTGTAGTGACAGATTGGTAGCCCATCGCCTATATTACAATATACTGAATTCCCTCGGATCCCTTAGCTGGTTTTTACGGCATGACCGGGAGGAAATGCAGCTGGCACATTGTATGTTTTTCTCTCGCTCTCAGGCCAGCATTGAAGAATTTTTCTCTCGCAAATTCTTTGACCAAAAGTTTTTATTCCTGTCTATCTGGCTCTGTTTATAAAATAACCTCTATTAAGCGTTTATAGCATGGAATCTTCACCTTGCATTATTCACATGAATAATAAAGATGGCGGTTGCGAACCTACCCGCCCACTATTCACTTGATTGAAAGAGTTTGTGGCGAGCGTGTGTGTTTGTAGATTGTAGAATAACATTACGAGGTAGGTAATTATTTCTACCGGGTGTAAGGGACAGCGTCTCGCAAACTGATAGGGGTTGCTCATTCAACTGAACTGAACAACTATCAAAATATTTTTTTTGAGGAAGTAAATAAAAAGGCTTTTCTATACAAATGTCTGAATGAGGTGAACATTTTGTATGGAAAAGCATTATTTTTTTTTACTTCCTGAAACAAATAATGGCTTCTTCACGAAAGACGTCACACAGCCTTGTATTTCTCATACATACATATAATCACGCCTTTATCTCTAATGTGGTAGGCACAGCGCAAACGACCTAAACAAAGGTCGTACCGCCACGTCTGACCCTCTGATACTAAGACCCTCGGATCCCTTAGCTGAATTTAACAGCATGCCTGGGAGTAAATGCAGCTGGCACATTCTATGTTTTTCTTTCGCTCCCAGCCCAGCATGAAAGGGGGTTTATTTTAATAGATTTATTTGTAAGGTATGTTTTATTAAGGTATGACTTATTTCTTTACAGACTAAAACAGCGCAATGCAGCTACCTAAGCATCTGAAAGTAGCCGCCGGTGCGGGGGGCGCGGCGTTCTTCGGCGCCATCTTTGGCTGGGTGATGTTCCCCGCCATACTCAAGATGCAGCTCAAGAAGGTATTGTCTCTATCTTGTATAAGACCATGCAGCTAGAAACTTCTGAAGGTAGGCGCGGGGGCCGAAGCGTTCTTCGGCGCCATCTTTGGCTGGGTCATGTTCCCCGCCATACTCAAGATGCAGCTTAAGAAGGTATGAATTGTCTCTATCTTGTATAGGACCATGCAGCTGAAGGTAGCAACGGGCGCGGCGTTCTTCAGCGCCATCTTTGGCTGGGTCATTTTCCCCGCCATACTCAAGATGCAGCTCAAGAAGGTAAGAATTGTCTCTATCTTGTATAGGACCATGCAGCTGAAGGTAGCAACGGGCGCGGCGTTCTTCGGCGCCATCTTTGGCTGGGTCATGTTCCCCGCCATACCCAAGATGCAGCTCAAGAAGGTATAAATTGTCTTTAGTTTGTATAGGATCATGCAGCTGAAGGTAGCAGCGGGCGCGAGGGGCGCGGCATCGATACGTTGATAGTCGACACAGCAAATTTTCATTTTAAGAAGCGAACTGTGACGCGACGGTGGCGACTTCAATTTTGAATTAATTTTGTCTAAAATATAAAATAAACATGTATATTTTACGTTTAGCGGAAATCGCAAGTAATTCTCAATTTTTAATATACAATGTTATGCTTATTATACAATGTTATAGGTTATCAAATGGAGTATTACTTGCGATTATCGGTAAACTTATATTCATAAAAAATATTATATTTTAAACACAAATAATAAATTACTATTGAGGGCGCCACCAGTGCTCTGTTTTCACCTTAACACTTTGATAAGCATCTCCGCTGAGATCACATAATGTTTTCTGTATGGTCTTGAACCTAAACAAAGGCCGCCACCTCTGACAAAGATTTGAGGGTTATTTAAGATAGATTTGTACGTATATTGCTGTAGTGAAAGGTTGCCAGCCCTCTCCTTAATTACAATATACTGAAACCCTCAGATCCCTTAGCTAGTTTTAACAGCATGCTCGGGAGGAAATGCAGCTGGCACATTCTACGTTTTTCTCTCACTCCCAGTCCAGCATGGAAGAATGGATGCCAACTTGTTAAAAAAACGTTAGCTAGAATCGCACCAGTATATCTGGCACTCACAGTGCTATTTTATCTTCAAAAATACATGTAATCACGCCTTCATCCCTAATAGGGTAGGCAGAGCGCAAACTACCTAAACGAAGGTCGTTTTGCCACGTCTGACAACTTTTCGAGGGTTATTTAAGACAGATTTCTAGGTGTATTTCTGTAGTGACAGGTTGTCAGCCCATCGCCTAAATTGCAATATACTGGTTCCCTTAGCTGGTTGTTACAGCATGCCTGGGAGGAAATGCCGCTGGCACATTTTATGTTTTTTTTTCGTTCCCGGGCCAGCATGGAAGCTTCAAAAATACATATGAAAATAAACCAACTAAAAGTTTGACGCAGACTCGTCAGGAGACCAGAATTTTCGCACGGATAGCTTGAACTCGCGTATTTCCAACTGAGTTTTAGAATAAAGGTAAATCAAGTATCATGTCTTTTTATTTAAAAACACATTTCAAAAATAAACAATAACTATTGGCAATTAGTTAAATCATTAAAACTACCTGATTGTCCGAAAAGTAAGATCACCCATGCTGTCGGATGGGCATGTAAATAGTCAGTTGGAGTCCGGTGCCAAACAGCATGCTGTGTTCTGTCAGTGCGTGAGATTGCCAGTGCCATAACAGGCATCCCCTGGGCGAGCTCGCTCCATCGTCGACTCTGTCGCGGTAATCCCTGACCTAGTGTCTGACATAGTGTCTAGAGTCAAAAGCAAACCTATTTGTAACAAAAAAAAAGGTGTTCTCGAATCTCTTTGTCGTCTCCTTTCTGCTTCGCGGTTGAAGCAAAAGTTTCTTGGTGTCAGATTTGTCTGTACAACACGACACGGCTTTAAATGAATGTGGGCGGGAGCGCTGTAGTACAGGGAGAACTGTCAAATCTCAAGATGGCGGCATTAGTGCCTCTTTTCGCCACGATCATTTAAAAAGTTGTCGTACTGTGTACGTTTTTGTGATTACAACTTTTCGCTTCTAGTTTTTGTAATTTTGTTACTGATGCAGTTATGTCAGTTCTACCGCAGTAATGTTGTTGAAGGATTAACGGATTCCGAATTTACACACGTGAAAACTTTTCAATATTTATGTTTGAAAACAAAACGATGGAGAAGTTTTTGTTGCCAAGCTTTTGGCGGGCATCCATGCATCCGTTGGGCTGATGCTGCTGACCGTAAATAACGGTTAACGTATGGAACTGGCCATTTTCCCACAGAATAAATTTTAAAAATAAAAAGTAAAAGTTTCTCCTTTCCTGTTTTTGTGTTTTTGTAGTTCTTGTGTCGTTTTTTATTATATTTCATACTTTTTCTCGGAAGGATATATCAATCCGTATCATACGATAACGCCATCCTCTATTTCTTACTCCTGCTAAATTGCTTTCTTTGTTTTTCCATGCTGGACTGGGAGCGAAAGAAAATCATAGAATGTGCCAGGTGCATTTCCTCCCGGGCATGCTGTAAAAACCAGCTAAGGGATCCGAGGGTCTTAGTATATTGAAATTTAGGCGATGGGCTGACAACCGGTCACTACAGCAATATACCTAAAAATCTTATCTTAAATAGCGCTCAAAATTTTGTCTGACGTGGCGGAATGACCTTTGTTTAGGTCGTTTACGCTCTGCCTACCCCATTAGGGATAAAGGCGTGATTATATGTATTTATGTACTAAATTGCTTCGCGTCAGCCGATTACTATGTTAAGTCAACTGCATTAATACAATAAACACTGCAAGGAACTTACTAAGAAGAGCGAGGATCAAAGTCCGTTTTTTTTTATCTAGAACTCATTATAATGTGAGTGTGGTGCCCACATTGAACATTTGCGTGGGAGTGTCCATTCGAGCCTTGCTGTAGTTTCTTTCTCATACTTTCACTTCATTCTCTTACTCTCTCACTCACTACCGGCATATTATTATGCGCTACTACCAAAGACTGTATTGGAAGGAAAGATTGTCGGGAGAAGTGGGAATAAAATCAGGGAGGGATTAATAATCTACCTTCGAAAATAAAATCCATTGAATCTTTTAACCAACTTAAAAGTAAACTGGCTCAGCATATATTATTAATTGGCTTAGTAATTATGTATTTTGTTATTGAGAGGCAGTTTCATAACTCAATGTTTATTTTTATATTATCAACAAAAACATTCCTTCCATGCCGGCCTGGGAGCAAGAGAAAAACATAGAATGTGCCGGCTGCATTTCCTCCCGAGCATGCTGTAAAAACCAGCTAAGGGATCCGAGGGTTTCGGTATATTGTGATTTAGGCGATGGGCTGACAACCTGTCACTACAGCAATATACCTACAAATCTATCTTGAATAACCCTCAAAACTTTGTCAGACGTGGCGGAATGACCTTAGTTTAGGTCGTTTGCGCTCTGCCTACCCCATTAGGGATAAAGGCGTGATTTTATGTATGTATGTATGTATGTATCAACAAAAAACAGTGTAAAGTGCAGTGCGAACGACTATTATTTTTATGTTTTATATTTGTTCTCATGTAAATGACGTTGTCTTTAATGAGAATAAAGAATATTTAAACCTAAGAGGGACCAAATCAAAGAAAAGATTTAGGTCAATTCGTATAGAGAGGTTAAGGGCAAGATCTTCCAAATCGACCTGTTTTTAAATGAGTCGTAAGGAATTAAATTGTAGTTTTTATGACTTAAAAAAAATACATGTTATTGTTCATGAACTGTTCTTGTGTATTATACGATTTAAAACACGATAGCTTCTACTTCGCTGGATCGTAAAAAATCGCAAAGATAGGTAAGTTTATGACAATTTTTCGTGTTGTACTTCATGATTTTTAACGCTATAAATAAATGAAACACACTGAAAAATAGGAAATTATATTTTAAAGATTATTTTATGGCTAGTTTTTAATTTTGGTTATCATTATTTTCTAAACCTGATTATATAACAAAACGTTGCGCGCGCCCAGCTTTAGTCGCCCGCCGGGCATCATCGGAGCAGGACCTGTGCCAATTTTGCGAGCGCGACGTTCCTCACCCCCGCAAATCGATTTAATATTGATTTCGGTGTTATTCAATTTCGGAAGTGAACTGCATCAAAGGGGCAATAGTTTCTTGATTTATTATTGTAATTTAGATTGTAGCATAAATAATTATGGGTAATAAAAAAAGAAATAAGAAGATGGCTAAACGTAAATTGCGGAAACTCCGACACATAATAAGGTAAGTCTCTGAATATAATTACTATGTCGGCACCTATCTATTATTAATTAGCATGTAA
This sequence comes from Scrobipalpa costella, assembly GCA_949820665.1. NCBI lineage: Eukaryota > Metazoa > Arthropoda > Insecta > Lepidoptera > Gelechiidae > Scrobipalpa > Scrobipalpa costella. The sequence continues at coordinate 1,460,728 of OX463311.1, forward strand.
AGTAGGTAGATATTACTGTCAAAGCAACATGTTATTAGGCAATATTGAACTGCATCAGATGCGCCTTCAGATACAGATTCAGTGGTAGGTTTGTTATCTGACGCTAATATTATTTCAATATTTAAAACTGAAATAATATTAGTATAAAATAGATTCAAAACAGAATATGTACCTACTTGTGTAAGTGATTTGATTTTGCTTTTCAAAATATTCGAACATCATACATAGACATAGTAAAAAGAATACAGTAGTGCAACTACAGAAAATGTAATATTGTAGGTAGGTTTTTTTCATTTAGTTAACGACGGCTATGTTATGATCAAAATGTATACAAAGACACAGTAAAAAAAACAGTAGTGCAACGTGACTGCAGAAGCAAAACGTAAAAGTTAAAGTTTTTGTTCTAATAAATTGTAGTGTAACTTGAAAAATAACCTTATATGTTTTGTTCCTTGCAGTGCCTCCATACCAAGAAATAAAGGTGCATTTAAAAAAAACACAGTTGAAGAGTGAGTCATCTAGTTGGTGTTTTTTAAATTTATTTTGCTTTACGCTCGGGAAGGATGGCCTTTTTTATGATTTGTAGCAATGAAATATCAAAAGACTTTTAAATAGTTTTTAGCAATAGCAATACTTACTGATAATTTGAATTACAGGATTTCAAGGTTAAATGATGACCAACCCTCACTGCAAGTCCATGAGTCATCTACATCTAGAATACTTCCATCAACTGGTGACCAACCCTCATTGTAAGTCCAACTAAATATCTAATACTTCCATCAACTTCCCAGTTTAATTTAAAAGATTTTTTTAAAATTTTATTTCATAAATGTTTCATAGTTACTAAAATTAAGAGTATTGACCAGTACAAGGAGTACTGGTCAATACTCTTAATTTTGTCTTTGAATCCTATTCTTGAATTCTATTGCTCAAATTCGATTGTCTAACATAGAAAATGTCTATTTTTTATGTCTTCAGACGACAAATTTTGGATAGGCATTCCGCATTTGTGTCTACTATCAACTAACTCTGATAGTAGTATATTCGTAATGAATGTTACCAGTTTTAACTCCATGTTAATGGTCCAGAAGTTGTCACCTTTTTTCTATTCTTTCCGTGTGTAGACTGTACTGATACAAAGTTGTGTTTCAGGGTTTCAAGACTAAATGATGACCAACCTTCACTGCAAGTTCTTGAGTCTCCATCAACCTCACAGTTTCAGGAGTAAGTCACGAAAATGTATTATTCAATCATTATCATCAATCACGCATGAAACCTGAAACCTTTCAACAGCCTACAACTTTTGAATCTTTTTTTATGTTTTCAGGGATACTGAAGAGATTTCCGAGTCACCATTAGTAGTTGAAGAAGAAAATAAAGAAGAAGAATTTCAATCTGTATCAGGACGAAGAATTATAGATTTGAATTATTTTTTAACAATGTTGCAAGAAAAAGCACGACACAGCAACATATTTGATTGCAAAGCAAATAATTTCCGCCTAGTTGGGGAAAAAAGGATAGGATTAATTTCAACATTCAAATTTCAATGTGATATGTGTCAAACAATTTGTTTAATACCGTCTGAAAACACTGATAACACAAAGAAACTAAATCTGAATTTAGCAGCCACAACTGGAATAGTAGCATCCGGAAGCGGTTATTCACAGTTTGAAGAATTATGTTCTTCAATGGATATCCCAGTATTTTCACCTAATTACTATAACAAATTACAAAATGAAATTTATGACCAATGGGAAAAAACAGCATGGATATCAATGGAGGCTTCCGCAAAAAAGGAAAAAGAATTCGCTATTAAAGAAGGCCGATTAAAAAATGGATACCCAGTCATAGATGTTTATGTTGACGGCTCTTGGTGTGCAAGGTCATACGGTAGTAATTATAAAGCTTCGTCGGGCACTGCAGCGATCATTGGAAGGCTCACTGGACAAATACTTTATATAGGAGTTAAAAACAAATATTGTTTGGTATGTGCCAGAGCAGAAAATAAGAAAACTACTCCCAAAGAACACATCTGCTTTAAAAATTATGAAGGCTCTTCAAGTTCTATGGAGACAGAAATATTAGTAGAGGGCTTTAAATCTTCAATTTCTCTATACGGGTTAATTTATAACAGAATGATAGGGGATGGTGACGCATCAACCTATGCTAAAATTCTCAACTCTAACCCATATGAAGCACAAAATGTGACAGTTGAGAAGATCGAATGCAGAAATCATATTTTGCGCAATTTCTGTAAAAAACTTCGTGCAGTCAAACTTGAAACCAAATATCAATTAGCATACAGAAAAACACTCACGAATATAAGAATTTTGTCAATGAGAAAAATTATCGTCAAAAGTATTAAACACAATAAATCATCAGCTGCACAAAAAGATGTAGCAGTATCGCTTCTGCATAACGATATAGTAAACTCATTGGCGCATGTGTATGGAGACCATAAAATGTGTCAGAGTCATTACTGCGACAAAACAGAAAATGAATGTGATGATTTAAAAAAGATTCAAAACTCTACATTTATGTTCAGGATAAGTTCAATTATTGCCAGCGTAGCTGCAAAATCACGAAGCCTGATTGAAGATGTCGACACCAATATTGTTGAGTGTTTTAATAGCGTGATTGCTAAGTTTATTGGGGGCAAAAGAACGAACTTAGCTCTTAAACAGGGCTACCAAAGTAGATGTTCGGCCGCCGTGGTATCATTTAATACAAAGTCTGCTGTGTCCTCCATTCATAAGGCATACACGGAGTCAAATCCTGGCGGAAGAATTGAACAAATGGAAAAAAAGAGAGCGCTTAAAAGAAAATACTATGTGGAGCATCCAATTAAGAAAAAAAGAATATTGAAAGAAAATAATAAAACCCAACATAACTATGGCCCTTCAAGTTCTGCCCCAGATATGCCACAGGAGGAACTAGAGCTGGCTCAAAATGAGTATTTAAATAGTTTAAAATTACTTACATCTGATAAAACAGCCATAGAAAGAGCAACAGTTTTACAAAGGGACAGCAGTGAATGGTTGGAAATTAGAAAGAAATTAATCACGGCATCAAATTTCGGATTAATCTGTAAAAGAAAACCAACCTCAAATACAGCTAATTTAGTCAAAAGTATATTGTACCAGAAGAAATTAGCACATGTACCCTCAATTGCTCATGGGATCGAAAATGAAAAACAAGCGTTGCTCCAATTACAACAGCAGGAGAATGTTGAAATTTTGCCATGTGGTTTATTCATAGATTCCATATATCCATTTATTGGAGCAATGCCTGACGGATTGATTGGTGATGATACTATTGTAGAAGTGAAGTGTCCCATTACAGCTAGCAAATTAGGGCTATCAAAAGCAATAGCCGAGAATAAAATACAAATTTTAAAATACAATAAACAGACCAACTCGCACACTATAAATAAAACTAGTAATTGGTACTATCAAATTCAAGGCCAGCTGCATGTGACAGGCCGGCAAACATGCCTATTAGGTATTTGGGCTGGAGATAAAGAAAATTTACAAACGGAAAAAATAGAAAAAGATGACAATTTCTGGACCTTAGTGGTTCATAGAGCCAAAACTGATAAAATTTTACATTAATATTCTACTACCAGAATTAGTTGATAGTAGACACAAACGTGGTATGCCTATTCGAAATTTGTCATCAGAAAACACTGAAAATATCCAACCTAATTTGCAGCAGCAGGATCCAAGGACAGAAGATCCAAAACCTAGCACGAGTACACATACTCTTAATTTTACTGATTATTAATTAAAGTAATAAAAATATTTTGATCTGAATTAATATCTTTTATTTCATACAAAATAACATTCTTATAAATATTGCAATTAGAATACCGTCTCTCTTCACTTTCTCTCTCTCTTTTCGGTCACCGAGTCGGCACATAACCCAACGCATACAATCTTTCACATTTTATTAAATTAATACAAGTCTAGCTGCCCGTCCAATGGTTTCACCCGCCGCTATTTTATCAGTATTCCTATGGGAGTAAGATCCCTTAGTTAAAATTAGCAAAAATTACTTAGAGATATGCATTGTCGTAAGCAAAATAGGTTGGATCTTAAATAACCCCACCCAACCTACGAACCCCAACTGCAAAAATAATTATTTTTCTTGTGCGGACGTTTCGATGATCAAAAATAACTATAAATTAAACATACCTCTAAATATGCAAACTTTATACTTAGGTATTTTATTCAAAACAAAATGTTTGTGTTATAAATTAAACTTCATATTTTTTTTAGAAATATTTAGGATTACGTACTGTTTTAAATTTACTGTGACGCACGGAACGACTGCCGCCACCGGCCGGCGGCGGCGCGGGGTTTGCGAGTTTACTCCAAACGGGCGTCCGCGAGAGTCCGACCGCGGGGGGTGAGGCAGCGCTAAATACCTAATTCGCTCAAAGATCTTGCCCTTAAAGAGAAGGCTGAATCCCAAAAAGCTGGCGATTACTCCACCGACTAGAGCAAAGCTCTTAAATTTTTAATGTGAGCTCCGGAAATTTGTAAAATTCCGGCTAAAACTAAAATTAAAATCAATTTCTCACTTTCAGACTAAAAACATTAGAAAAGGACAGGAGATCTATTCGCTCCGATTTTTGATTTATAGTCGGTGGTTTTATGCGTTATCTGTCATTTTTATCCACCGTCATATGCCCAATAAAATTGACAGAAAAACTAGAGAATCGTGCAAAAGCGCGTTAAAATCTAGCGGCCAAAGTGCAAAATCCGTATAGTCGCCTGTCCTTTTACAATTTTATTGATTTGAAAGTGACAGATAGATTTTAATTTTAGTTTTAGCCGGTGGTATCTGGAATCGAACCCATTGACTTTCAATACCGGCACATTATTTAGCTAACCCCACAACACTATCACAATAATAGCACAAAAAAGTAATTAAAGAGGCCAGTAACGAGGTCCTGCAGGAATTTAGTGAGATTCCCGCGCTAAACTCTTGATCTAGTTATATAATACATACATATTATCACGCCTTTATCCCTAATGACCTAAACGACCTAAACAAAGATCGTTCCGCCACGTCTGACAAAGTTTTGAGGGTTATTTAAGATAGTGTTGTAGGTATTTTGCAGTAGTGACAACTTGTCAGCCTGCCGCCTAAATTGCAATACACAGGAACCCTCAGATCCCATAGCTGGTTGTTACAGCAAGCCCGGGACGAAATGCAGCTGGCAAATTCCATGTTTTTCTCTCGCTCCCACTCCATGGAAGACTAGATACATAATGTATTGAATAAACGAGGCAAACTGTAAAAGCAAATACCCAGAAGCTTTGCCTAAAAGGTTTTATTTCTTAAAATAGTTTTTGAGGCTAATGGTTACTTACTTACCTATTTTGTGTTTATTTTTCACAATCCTATGAGTTTATTATGTAACACGTTCCTATTCTTACTCGCAGAGGAAGATTTGCATTGTTTATTTGTATATGGAACATAAAACTTGTTCCGAGATGGAATAAACAAGCAGACGAGATTAACTCTGGAGATTTGGTATACAGGGTGGCAAAAAAACAACCTGATAATCGTCATCTCCCTAGCCTTATGCCATATCTCACAGGAGCGGCTAACTAATCTAGGAGATTGAACGACGGTACTGGTTTTTACACAGAGCGACTGCCATCTGATTTCCGCAACCCAGAAGGGAAACCTAGATTAGGTCAGAGTTTTCAAGCCGCCAATGCTTAGCACTGGCCTCTGACATGGCTTCACAACTAATATCTACGGTATTAAATGATATTAACCGGGACCAACGGCTTAACGTGCCTTCCAAATCACCTGATAATAGCAATAAAATCGCAGTATAGTTGGCATTCTTCAGACCCGTCATATCAGCTCAATGGTGCCAGATTACGCATTAATAAAAAAGTATGCATAAAAACAGAAAATCATTCGAAAACCAGAAAAACACTAAATAATTTAATTTCAAATCTAAGGCCCGTATTGATAAACAATACTTGAGACTGACAGCTTGTTTGAGCTTTGATCATAAATGTAATTTCAGTACATTTTGGCCCATCAAATCTACACTTAATATTGCTCTTATTAAGTGTGGATTTACTGCGATACAGTGCAAACTAGTGCAGTGAGTTTCACTACTTTTTCTTGTGGCCTTTTTAAACCACCTAAATTGTACCTTAAATATAATTTGGAAAGATGTTTGTACAATAAACTACTCTCAATCTTGAGACCAGTTTATAAATACGAGCCTTTAAATATAAAATAGTGTTCAAATATTGGCATACCCCTTTGATGTAGAGGCCGCTCTAAGCTACAAAGCTCAGGGAATAAAATCAGGGAGGGATTAGTAATCTACCTTCGAAAATAAAATCCATTGGATCTTTTAACCAATTTAAAAGTAAACTGGCTCAGCACATATTATTAATTAGCTTAATAATTATGTATTTTGTTATTGAGAGGCAGTTTCATAACTCAATGTTTATTTATATTATCAACAAAAAAAACTATTATTTTTATGTTTTATATTTGGTCTCATGTAAATGACGTTGTCTTTGATGAGAATAAAGAATATTTAAACCTAAGAGGGACCAAATCAAAGAAAAGATTCAGGTCAATTCGTATAGAGAGGTTAAAGAGAAGGCTGAATCCCAAAAAGCTGGCGATTAGAGCAAAGCTCTTAAATTTTTAATGTGAGCTCCGGAAATTTGTAAAATTCCGGCTAAAACTAAAATTAAAATCAATTTCTCACTTTCATACTAATAACATTAGAAAAGGACAGGAGATCTATTCGCTCCGATTTTTGATTTATAGTCGGTGGTTTTATGCGTTATCTGTCATTTTTATCCACCGTCATATGCCCAATAAAATAGACAGAAAAACTGGAGAATCGTGCAAAAGCGCGTTAAAATCTAGCGGACAAAGTGCAAAATCCGTATAGTCGCCTGTCCTTTTACAATTTTATTGATTTGAAAGTGACAGATAGATTTTAATTTTAGTTTTAGCCGGTGGTATCTGGAATCGAACCCATTGACTTTCAATACCGGCACATTATTTAGCTAACCCCACAACACTATCACAATAATAGCACAAAAAAGTAATTAAAGAGGCCAGTAACGAGGTCCTGCACGAATTTAGTGAGATTCCCGCGCTAATCTAGATCTAGTTGATCTAGTTATATAATACATACATATTATCACGCCTTTATCCCTAGTGACCTAAACGACCTAAACAAAGATCGGTCCGCCACGTCTGACAAAGTTTTGAGGGTTATTTAAGATAGTGTTGTAGGTATTTTGCTGTAGTGACAACTTGTCAGCCTGCCGCCTAAATTGCAATACACAGGAACCCTCAGATCCCATAGCTGGTTGTTACAGCAAGCCTGGGACGAAATGCAGCTGGCGAATTCTATATTTTTCTCTCGCTCCCACTCCAGAATGGAAGACTACATACATAATGTATTGAATAAACGAGGCAAACTGTAAAAGCAAATACCCAGAAGCTTTGCCTAAAAGGTTTTATTTCTTAAAATAGTTTTTGAGGCTAATGGTTACTTACTTACCTATTTTGTGTTTATTTTTCACAATCCTATGAGTTTATTATGTAACACGTTCCTATTCTTACTCGCAGAGCAAGATTTGCATTGTTTATTTGTATATGGAACATAAAACTTGTTCCGAGATGGAATAAACAAGCAGACGAGATTAACTCTGGAGATCTGGTATACAGGGTGGCAAAAAAACAACCTGATAATAGCAATCGTCATCTCCCTAGCCTTATGCCATATCTCACAGGAGTGGCTAACTAATCTAGGGGATTGAACGAGGGTACTGGTTTTTACACAGAGCGACTGCCATCTGACTTCCACAACCCAGAAGGGAAACCTAGATTAGGTCAGAGTTTTCAAGCCGCCAATGCTTAGCACTGGCCTCTGACATGGCGTCACAACTAATATCTACGGTATTAAATGATATTAACCGGGACCAACGGCTTAACGTGCCTTCCAAAGCACCTGATAATAGCAATAAAATCCCAAAATCGCAGTATAGTTGGCATTCTTCAGACCCGTCATATCAGCTCAATGGTGCCAGATTACGCATTAATAAAAAAACATGCATAAAAACAGAAAATCATTCGAAAACCAGAAAAACACAAAATAATTTAATTTCAAATCTAAGGCCCGTATTGATAAACAACACTTGAGACTGACAGCTTGTTTGAGCTTTTATCATAAATTTAATTTCAGTTTATTTTGGCCCGTCAAATCCACACTTAATATTGCTCTTATTAAGTGTGGATTTACTGCGATACAGTGCAAACTAGTGCAGTGAGTTTCACTACTTTTTCTTGTGGCCTTTTTAAACCACCTTAATTGTACCTTAAATATAATTTGGAAAGAAGTTTGTACAATAAACTACTCTCAATCTTGAGACCAGTTTATAAATACGAGCCTTTAAATATAAAATAGTGTTCAAATATTGGCATACCCCTTTGATGTAGAGGCCGCTCTAAGCTCACAAGAAGTTTTGTAGCACTTTAACTCCTTATACGGGGTGTAAGGGACAGCGTTCTGCAAGCTGATAGGGGTTGATCTGTCAACGAAACTGAACAACTATCACCAGGAAATTCCTTCAGGAATTACAAACAAACTAGCTTTTCCATACAAACTGTCTGATCGAGGTGGTCATTTTGTATGCGAAAGTCATTTCTTTTTCGTCTCCTGAAAGAATTTCCTTATGAATGTTGTTAAGTATCTTTGAATGAGCAACCCCTATCAGTTTGCGGGACGCTGTCCCTTACACCCGGTATAAATAAAGTTGTGTTCGCGTAGAGCATATTTGCGAGCCGCGTAATCAAATGATATGCGAATATATTTTGCTTTAAAGCTCGTACGTGCCACTTGAAGCTTTGACATAAAAATAGCATAAAAGCTCATGCGTTCCATACATACATACATATAATCACGCCTTTATCCCTAATGGGGTAGGCAGAGCGTGAACGCCCTAAACAAAGGTCGTTCCACCACGTCTTGCAAACTTTTGAGGGTTATTTAAAATAGATTTTTAGGTATATTGCTGTAGTGAGAGGGTGTCACCCCATGGCCTAAATTGCAGTATACAGGAACCCTAGGATCCTTTAGCTGGTTTTTACTACTGTAAAAAGGGAGGAAATGAGCTGGCACATTCTATAATTTCCTATTTATCCAGCATGGAAGTGGCGTATGCATTCCACCATGTTTAATATTATGGAAATGCCGGTCCGTAATGAAATTATCTACATAGTCATAAAATTTTAAGGATAAAACCACCTTTAACCTTTAAAAAATACTTACTACCTCATCATCTCCCTAGCCTTATCCCGTATCTCACGGGGTCGGCTTCCTAATCTAGGGGATTGAACGAGGGTACTGGTTTTTACACAGAGCGACTGCCATCTGACCTCCGCAACCCAGAAGGGAAACCAGACCCAATCCTAGATTAGGTCAGAGTTTTCAAGCCGCCAATGCTTAGCACTGGCTTCTGATATGGCTTAACGACTAATATCTACGGTATTAAACGATATTAACCGGGATCAACGGCTTAACGTGCCTTCCGAAGCGCGGAAAAAGCACCGAATAAACGTACATATGAAATTCGCTCAGGAGGCAGCGGCCCTATCCACTACACCATCGGGCTCCTAATAGGTATAAAAATACTTACTACCTAATAGGTATATAAATAATACAAGTAAAATTTTTGAGGATTTTCAGCACTCACAATGCTATTTTATTTAATGTAATATGGAATAAAGAAAATAATAAATTCACCGGCATTCCATAGAGCCCTGGCCGAAACGAATTTATTATTTTCTTTCTTTCATATTTCTTCCATGCTGGACTGAGAGCGAGAGAAAAACATAGAATGTATCAGCTGCATTTCCTCCCGGGCTTGCTGTAACAACCAGCTAAGGGATCCGAGGGTTTCTGTATATTGCAATTTAGCCGACGGGCTAACAACCTGTCACTACAGCAATATACTTACAAATCAATCTTAAATAACCCTCAAAACTTTGTCAGACGTGGCGGAACGACCTTTGTTTTGGTACTTTACGCTCTGTCTACCCCATTAGGGAGAAAGGCGTGATTATATGTATATATGCTTATTATAATACAAGTAATGTGAAGGAATTGGCCGGAGAATTTTAATAAGCAATAGAAATACCGCGTTGTATACACTTTATTTGTCTGTCCCAGGAAATGGCTCTGTCAGCGAAAACCGACGTGCGTCAGATGTGGGAGAAGATTCCCTTCGCGCTCAACTTCAAGGTCTACCTTTTCAACTACTCCAACCCTGAGGAGGTGATGAAGGGAGGCACGCCGATTGTGAAGGAAATCGGACCTTATCATTTTGAGTGAGTATCTTTTGTGAGTCTTTTATTTTCGGCCGCGGTTAAATGAGTTTTCCTATGGGAATTTGTGTTTTCCTGCGGTAAAAAGTCCTTCTAGTTGAACTTCAAAGTTTACCTATTCAAATATTCGAATCTTGAAGAGGTGATGAAGGGAGGCACGCCGATTGTGAAGGAAATCGGACCTTATAATTTTGAGTGAGTATCTTTTGTGAGTCTTTTATTTTCGGCCGCGGTTAAATGAGTTTTCCTATGGGAATTTGTGTTTTCCTGCGGTAAAAAGTCCTTCTAGTTGAACTTCAAAGTTTACCTATTCAAATATTCGAATCTTGAAGAGGTGATGAAGGGAGGCACGCCGATTGTGAAGGAAATCGGAACTTATCATTTTGAGTGAGTACCTTTTACGAGTCTTTTATTTTCGGCCGCGGCTAAATGAGTTTTCCCATGGGCATTTGTGTTTGCCTGCGGTAATTAGCCTTCCTAGTTGAACTTCAAAGTTTACCTATTCAAATATTCCAACCCTGAAGAGGTTTTTATTTTTTATTTATTGATATTCAGACAACCAACAGCTTACAAATAAATTACAGTAGTTAGTTACACTTTCATGATACGGATAGCAAATAACAGGTTGTCCCGGTTAGTGTATTATGAACAGATTATGTGTTTAGGATATTATTACAACAAGTGTATGAACAAAGTATTAGGATATAAAGTGACTTGGGACAGTCAATAGAATAATAAGTTATATCTTATCTTTTTTATAAAGAAAACAAAAAAAAATATAAGACCTAAAATTAATACTGTGCTGCCGTGTTCAGGTGATGGAAGGAGGAACTCTCATTGAGAAGGAGATTGGACTTTATCATTTTCAGCCGCAGCCATATACGTACTGATTTTTGTCTAAAGCATCACATTACTGTAATATTTTTCGAAATTCCTATATCTTTGATTTAAAATATCTCTTTAATGTGGCGCTTTAGCCACATATTTCTGAAGTATATTTCATTTATATTTGTGTGTAAAATTGAATGGTTTAGGGTTGATCGTACGGCGCGATGTTTTTTTTTTAAATTAGGGACTCCATTCACAGTATGCCAGGCTCCATACAAAAATATTCCATACCATTTGATTCTACATTGTGTTCTTCCAGTAAAGACAAAAACGATGAAATAAGTAATAATAAATAGCAAGAGATGCTACATCAAGTATCCTACATAAGGGATCCTATAGCCTACATCCATTGTCATCGTCAATCTGTCTTTATCAGCTGTTTGTGTCCCTTCATCATTCTCATTCTTTGATTAATATAAGTTTATCTGTATTACTTCACATACATACATATAATACATAACTGCCTCCGTGGTCTAGTGGCTAGTGCCATGGGATCCCGATCCGGAGGTCCTGGGTTCGATTCCCAGGGGGTAAAACACAAAGTTGATATTTGAGAATTTATCACTTTGTGAATTTTTCCCCAGTTTGGGTAGGACATTGCAGGCTGAATCACCTGATTGTCCGAAAAGAAAAAGATTTCGTGCTTCGGAGGGCACGTTAAGCCGTCGGTCCCGGTCGCTGTCTTTGATAGTGGTCGTTACACAAAACCATGTCAGAGGCCTGATAGTTGTGTTACTAGGCGGTTTGAAAACTCTGACACCAGGGTTCATCGGGTCCATAGACTCGATACCCACTCGACAGAAGAAGAAGATACATATAATCACGCCTTTATCCCTAATGGGGTAGGCATAGCGTAAACGATCTAAACAACGGTCGTTTCGCCACGTCTGACAAAGTTTTGAGGGTTATTTAAGATAGATTTGTAGATATATTGATGTAAATTGAAATATACTGAAACCCTCAGATTCCTTAGCTGGTTTATACAGCCTGCCCGGAGGAATAGTTTAACTAATAATATTTATTCATCTACTTGTGAAGTCAAAAGTAAATGTCTATCAAATTCTGTAAAATTTAATATTGGAAATATGAAATGGAAATTCCTTTGAATTAGATAATTCTAGAAATTCTGTCAGGCTATATTACAATTCCACGAAAATCTAGATCAAGTTTAGTTCATTTCGCAAATAGGCTGACAGTCAAATAAGGTGGCGATATTAGAGAAGTGGCCCATTAGTAAAAAATCTATTCGCTAAAAACGCATTGAATCGAAAACCGGTCCACAAAATCAAGTTTTAGTAATCAGGCTAATTTAGAACCTTATAAATTAGCGATTCATAGCTCGCTGTAGTAACAGGGAGAATATTGCCGTTAGCGGCCGTTATTCGCAAATTTTCTTCCTGTTACTACAACGAACTATGATTCGCTAATTTACATACATACATATGTCACGCCTTTATCCTTAATGGGGTAGGCAAAGCGTAAACTATCTAAAAAAAAAAGTCCGTCTGACAAAGTTTTGTGGGTTAATTAGGATAGATTTATGGGTATGTTGCTGTAGTGACAGGTTGTCAGCCTATCGCCTAAATTGCAATATACAGAAACCCTTGTATCCATTAGCTGGTTTTTACAGCATGCCCAGGAGGAAATGCAGCTGGCACATTCTATGTTTTTTCTCGCTCCCAGTCCAGCATGGAAGTGAATTTATAAGGTTCTATTATATAAGGTTAATTTAAATTATCTTACTTACTTTAACTTGATTCTGTTGGACCGGTTTTTTTTTTAATTATGTTTTTTTCACTAATGAGGGCGCCACTTGGCACCTTAATAGTCGCAAAGACAATAACATTTAATTTGTACTTAAAACACATGAAGTGTATACATATTTTCTGCTAAATTCTCATACATAAATAATCACACCTTTATCCCTAATGGGGTAGGCAGAGCGTAAACGACCAGAACAAAGGTCGTTCCGCCACGTCTGACTAAGTTTGAAGGTTATTTATGATAGATTTGTAAGTATATTTCTGTAGTGACAGGTTGTCAGCCCGTCGCCTAAATTGCAATATAAGATAAGATAAAAATATACTTTATTGCACAGAAAAGACACAAGAGATAAAACGCAGCAACTTCTTCCAGGCAGCCTTAGGGCACAGAAATATAAAAGTTGAACTAGTGGGCTGGTATACATTTCGGGCAATACATTGTATACGTAAATAAGCTACTTAAGTGTATTTATATAATCAATAACAATAAGTAATACATATAAATTACTTATACCTACATATAAATACATAAATATTATATTGTATAATACATATATAAATATACATAATATTAATGAAAGAAAATGTTACAATCAATTATTCCGGGAAATACGCAAGTGCAAGCGGTTAAGATAGAGAAAGATAGTGAGCTTTAAGGTGTTTCTTAAAAGAATTTAATGAAGAAACTTGCCTTACAGACGCAGGTTATAGATTCCAAAGCCTAGCTGCACAAACTGTAAACGAATTAGAGTAAAAATTTTAGAATGAGATAGGATAGTAAGAGAGAGGTAACGCGAAGGGCGAAGTGTGCGATTAAGAGTAACAGAGTGGAAAGGGAATATTTCTTTAAGATAAGGCGAAGACATAGGATTGAAGAGAATATAATGAAGAAAAGATAAAAAATGGTAATCTCTACGAAGGCGAATGGGAAGCCATTTATGTTTAGTTCTGTAGGCTGCGACATGATCATATTTTCTTAGGCCAAATATGAAACGAATGCAGACATTCTGCAACCGCTCCAGTTTATTGCAACTCTTCTGTCAGATCGGGATAAGAGATATCAGCATAATCAAGGATAGTTAAAAGCAAGGCCTGGGCAAGAGCAATTTTTGTATTGGTCGGCAAAAGATTACCAAGCCTCTTCAAGGAATAAAATGCATCAAACACTTTTCTGCTGTCCTCAGCAACCTTGTTGTTTCCAAGAGAGTGTTTTATCAAAAATTACACCAAGGTTTTTCACTGTATCGCTATATGGGATCTGAACTCCGTCGAATACTACTGAAGGAAGCTGTGCAAAGTCAATCCTCGAAATAAAACCAGGACTGCCTATAATTATGACCTGAGTTTTCGTGGGATTAACCTTGAGCCCACGAGTGCGACTCCCATCAGAGACACGAGCCAAATCGGTGTTCACCTTGCGAACAGCTTCAGAAAGCTCAGGCAATTTTTGCAAAAATTTGGGATACATTTTCGCAATAAGCGTTTTTTTTTCCATTCTTATAAAAAAAACGATAAACCTGCCAATTTTAGCAATAATGTCGATATAAACAGAACAGTAAGGCCCTTAATTACAATCCGCACTTGTGATTGACAGCCAGTTTGAGTTCTTATGAGGAATTTCATTTCAGTACAAAATGGCTAGTTAAAACTATTACTGGAAACCTATAGATTGACATCTTTTAGATCTTTTGTCGTATCTATCCCCGGAAAAAAGAGAGAAAGGAGAAGGGAAAGAAGAGAGAGAGAGCAAGAGAGTTACTGAAAAGTGATTTCTGGCCTCAGGGAGTCGTATTCAGGCGCTATCGACCTCCCGTGAAACGCGAGCCGTTTTTGTCGCCTAAAGTGCCTACTAAGTAGTTTAATTATATTCAATATTGTAGTGTATTTATAGTATGTGTTTTAAATTTAAGTTTTTTTTGTATTATTTTATTATATTCTGTATTACGGTGCTGACAGAATATCAGTGTTACTGGTTATAGATATAACTTGTAACAAATGCTGAGTGAGCTCCATTTCTTGTGCAATACAGATCAGAGCATACAATAAAAAAGAATGTTATGTTTTCATGTATGTCTATTTAATTTATGTTGAGTTTTGTATTGTTTCATAAATAATCGTTTTCTATTCTATTCTAAATCCATACTTAAAATTGCTCTCAATCTTGGGATAGCTTTACAAATACAAGCCTAAGAACTGAAATACCTATTGAACCTAAACAAACACAGGATCCTGACCAAAGAAATACTTCTGCTCAAAGCAAACACTACACTCATCGACAGAAATGGTTGTAAGTGCTTCTACTGGTGTCTTCTTCTTCTTCTGTCGAGTGGGTATCGAGTCTATCGACCCGATGAACCCTGGTGTCAGAGTTTTTAAAACCGCCTAGTAGCACAACTATCAGCAACTATCTAATAGCTAAAACTTATTTTAGAGACAAGATCTTCGATTAAAAGACACTTTGTTTACCAATTATTCTAAAATGCATACGTCCGTAGTAGACTCGAGTTCAATGCCATTGTTTGGGATCCAAAAGAGAGTAAATATGCAGTAATGCTTGAAAGAGTGCAGCGTAAGTTTGCTAGGTACTTGTACAAAAAGAAATAGAGGTAGTATCCATACTTATACCCCTCACTATTTGTCCTCGGGTAGATACCTTGGAGATACGTCGCAAAATGCTTCTCGTATTTCATTATTATTAAATACTAAAATTTCTTCCATGCTGGACTGGGAGAGATAGAAAAACATAGAATGTTCCAGCTGCCCTTCCTCCCGGGCATGCTGTAGGAGACAGCAAAAGGGACTCGGGGGTTACAGTGTATTGTAATTTAAGCGACGAAAGCGCCTTTTACGAGGCGTTTAACGCTCTGCCTACCCCGTAAGGGATAAAGGCGTGATTTTATGTATGTATTAAAATTGATAACCCGGAAACTCTTGTTCGAATCAACCTTGTGGCTGTGCCACTAAGATTCTTGCACGGTGGAGCACTCGGGCAGAGAGGGCGCCGGCCTCGGCCGCTGTTCGCTGTGGGGCAGGAGTTGCACACTCAGCAAGCTGAGCAGGCTCCTACTACAGCTAGGGTCATAAGTCTCCTCAACTGTATAATACAGTTACCAGAATCAGATTTAGATCTATTTCATGATAGGTATAGTGTTATTAATAAGAAAATGTAGGTACATATATTTAAATAAGATGTAGTTTACCTTGTAATTTGTTTTAGTTCTTAAATTAACATATAAGCGCTTTGGTACTATCTGTAAGCTTATGTTGTAATTGAATAAATATATTTTTTTTAAATAGTCTATACTATTAGCATGCCGTCTCATTTTAGAGGTGAAACATCACACTGACAGGATTAAAATCAGTCTTGCTGTCTCGTTTTTTAAAATCTTAAAAAAGAGCTTACTGTTTTTAATTAAAATTATGAAAGTGACAGAACGAAACTCAAATATATTAAGGGCCGTATTTGTAATCAGCTCTCAAGAGTGGCAGCGAGTTTGAGTTCTTATCAGAAATGTAATTTCAGTACAAACTGGCCTGTCAAATCCATACTTGATATTGCTCTCAAGTTCGATATCGCTTTATAAATACGAGCGTATATTGTGTCTACAAACGAATCGGCACTGCTATACCACTTTCTACACTTGAATAGTCCTACCGTGTTCTAGAACTTACATTAGTTATCTTTCTACGAACACCTCAAAGGAATACATGCAATAGGGATGTTCATCTACGATAGAGCGAAGATATCGACAGAAATAGAAAACTATCATGGATTCTATCGGGTGGTTTTTCAAGTCGGTTAACGCTTTTATACTTTAAATTTCTTTGACGTACATTTTAAAGAACACTATCAAAGAGAGGGACCGGGGCTATCGGCTTAACGAGAAATCCGAAGCACAAAAAAATCGGGTTATGCATCAACTGAACCTGCAACTATCTATTATTTTCTCTTGTGTCTTTTATGTGCAATAAAGTATATTCTTATCTTATCTTATCTGTCTGGTCCCGCAGAATAAGTTGGTGTATCGTACAATAAACATTATTATATTTTCGTCAATTGATCCCACTTTGTCAGTTTGCATAGAAAGTGTCCGAAAAGTACAGTTAACAATATAAATGTCTCGCCCATCTAACATTATATATTTAGAACGATAAAATATAATTTAAGTTTTATTTAAATATATACTGGGTGTAAGGGACAGCATCCCCAAACTGAGAGGGATTGCTCAATGAACGACACTGAACAACTTTCACTAGGAAATTCTTTCGGGAAATGAAATAAAATTTTGCTCTCCCATACAAAATGACCCACCTTGATCAGACAATTTGTAAGGTATTTTTTTTACTTCCTGAAAGTTGTTCAGTGTCGTTGACTTAGCAAGCCCTATCAGATTGTGGGATGCTGTCCCTTACACCGAGTATTATACCTATTGTAAAAATCACATCTTAGGATCTGTTTTAAATGAGAAATTATGAAATATTTATGTTACTGGATGTACTTTTCGAGTTTTTTCTATGGAAACTTAAAAGTGGGATTAGTTGGCGAATACAAAATATTATTAATTTGATGATTCATAAACACATCCTGCGGGACCAGTTTATTGCCGGTTCAGTTGGCTAAGAATCCAAAAATTCCAGTCCCCAGTCTTGATTTGAGGGGAGCCTTAAAAAATATCACATCAAATATCAAATATTGCAGGTCTTCAAAAATACTATCATCGGCATCATTAAAAAAAAACCTACTTCTTGAAAACATTACTCATCGAAAATCAATCATCACGATTGTCAATATATTTAGCTATCGATAATTTATTCCCACATCACTAGTATGTTATGATATGAATGCATGCTAAATTGCTCCAAATAGCGTTAGTTTGCCAATTCGAAGTGCACAGCAAGCTACACAAGGATCTTTGCGAATGTAATGGTCTTATAACTTTACCTATCGATGGTTTGCTTCCATGATGGCATGGAAGCGAGACAAAAACATAAAATATGCCAGCTGCATTTCCTCCAGGGCATTGTAAAAACCAGCTAAGGGATCCGAGGGTTTCAAAATAATGTAATTTAGGCGATGGGCTGACAACCTGTCACTACAGCAATATACTTACAAATATATCTAAAATAACCCTCAAAACTTTGTTAGACATAGCGGAACGACCTTTGTTTAGGTCGTTTCCGCTCTGTCTACCCCATTAGGGATAAATGCGTGATTATATGTATGTATGTGTATGTATGGTTTAGAACTTCAGATTGATTTGAAGACAAAGGTATACTTACGTTACATCACTCTACCAAATAAGCTACCACATATTCAACAAAGCGAATTTTTGATTTATCTTTATTATGCTCTATACTTACCTGTATATGTTACTTACAAACATACACACATAATCACGCCTTTATCCCAAATGCGGTAGGTAGATCGTAAACGACCTAAAAACAGGTCGATCCACCACGTCAGACAAAGTTTTGAGGGTTATTTAAGATAGATTTGTAGGTATATTGCTGTAGTGACAGGTTGTCAGCACATCGCCTAAATTACAATATACTGAAACCCTCGGATCTATTAGCTGGTTTTTACGTCATGCCCGGGAGGAAATGCACCTGCATTCTATGTTTTTCTCTCGCTCCCAGGCCAACATGGAAGCTAAAAAGTATAAGTTGTAGTAAAAAATAGCTGAGTTAAAAAAATAGCTGACCATATTTGATTCTAGATAGATAGATAGATATATTCTTTATTGCATATAAAACAAAAACAACAGGAACTGAGAACAAACGAAATAAAAACTAAAGTACAATGAAGTCGGCCTTATTGCTATGTTATCAATTTCTACCAGGCAACCTTGCGTAAAGGAAATGATTCTATCCATGAAACTGAACAACTTTCTCCAAGGAAAATAAGTCGAAATATGAAAAAAAGGGCCCTCCCATACAAATTGATTTGAGCCGCTGACATACATACATAGCGTCGCGCCTCTTTGACGGAGCTTGCAAGGACCGTAGCAATTGCTACGGTCCTTGCAAACTTCTTTCGCTTCATCTACATTCCATTCATACATACATATAATCACGCCTTTATCCCTAATGGGGTAGGCAGAGCGTAAACGACCTAAACAAAGGTCGTTCCGCCACGTCTGACAAAGTTTTGAGGGTTATTCAAGATGGATACGTAGGTATATTGCTGTAGTGACAGGTTGTCAGCCCATCGCCTAAATCGCAATATACTGAAACCCTCAGATCCCTTAGCTGGTTTTTACAGCATGCCCGGGAGGAAATGCAGCTGGCACATTCTATGTTTTTATTTCGCTCCCAGTCCAGAATGGAAGAATTTGTAGACAAACAAAACATTCCATTCATTTTATTTGTATTTCCATTCGCCATTCAGCCAATTTTTCTTTTCGTATTTCGACGTACAACATAGTTCCGTGAGAAAACTTGTTCAGTTTCATGGGTAGAATCACACCCTTATATAAAGTCCGCTATTTTTCTACACCATATCACTTCATAGTATAAAACAAAGTCGCTTTCTCTGTCCCTATATCCCTTTGAATGCTTAGATCTTTAAAACTACGCAACGGATTTTGATGCGGTTTCTTTTATTAGATCGAGTGATTCAAGAGGAAGGTTTATTTGTATAATACATGCATAGTATAGTAGAGAAACACTGATGATTTCCGTGCGAAGCCGGGGCGGGTCGCTAGTAGATTAATAAATGCTACATCCTGCCATGACAAAACGTTAAATTCCTTTTGAAAAACCAATACATTTCTCAACCTTCGATTGCTTGCGAAACCCTCGAAACATCGTGTAGGAATCGTTTTACTGCTCTTCGATGAGTATTTCATTTTATCGTAATACCCTCTTGGTGGGATAAGAGGCAAAGAGGCCCTCTCTACCCTAAAAGGGAAATCATATCACTGTTTGCGCGGCAGGCTTTATTAAAGAAATTGTCGTGCAAGTAGTCAAGGGAGCGAGAGAAAAACATAGAATGTGCCAGCTGCATTTCCTCCCGGGCATGCTTTAAAAACCAGCTAAAGGATCCGAGGGTTTCAGTATATTGCAATTTAGGCAATGGGCTGCCAACCTGTCACTACAGCAATATACCTACAAATCTATATTAAAATAACCCTCAAAACGTTGTCAGACGTGGCAGAATGATCTTTGTTTAGGTCGTTTACGCTCTGCCTACCCCATTAGAGAAAAAAGCGTGATGATATGTATGTATGTATTTATATTTCAAAACAGGATGCATTTTTTAACAGTACGAAGGGGAGTATTTTTAACAACTTCGTAATACGAAAGAAAACAATCCAGTTGATTGTACTTATTAACGTATTTATTCAGAAAGGAGATGCCTAATCGACATGTTGCAAAGATATTTCGCATAAGAAACAAAATAATATTTAGCTTCATACAAATTGTTTGATAAAATATATTTATTACTAGCTGTGGCCGCGATTTCGTATGCCCGGTTTGTATTATATATAAACTAGGGTACTTACTCAATATTTAGAATTGTTTGCCAGATTATTTGTAACCTAGGCTGGACACCAGGTAATTAAAAAAACTGAGTCAAATAAAAAAGTCTCTTTAAGAACTTACTAAATATTAGAATGGTTTCCGTGATTATTTATAACCTAGGCTGGACACCACCGATTAAGCCGTACGCGTGACTAACTACTGGTCCAAAACAGATTCGTATTTTTTCCATCAACTCGAAAAGAAGAAGTCAAATAAAAAGTCCCTTTAAGATCACTTAAAACGATCAGAGTTAAATTTCCTGCCTTAGGGGGCTAAGTCAGGTGGCGTGATAATTTGTATCGTAACTTTGAGTTTAAGTAATGCTCAGTCAAACAAAAAAGTTCCATCAAAATCACAGTGAAGAAAACACGCAGTGTTGAACATACTGAAAACGCTTCTCTGCGCGTAGGAGCGGGATCTGCTAAATCGCGCGCGGAAGGGTGTTTCGCATTGTATGATCTATGTTTTTGTATAGAAAACACGATTCCTCGCGCGAGGTAGCGGATCCCGCTTCTACGCGTGGAGAAGCGTTTTCAGTATGTTTTCCATACAAACTGGGGTACTTACTCAATATTAGAATGGATTGCGTGATTATTTCTAACCTAGGCTGGACACCAGGTAATTAAAAAAACTCAGACAAATAAAAAGTCTTGAGGCGTGATTATTTGTATCGTAACTTTGATTTTAAATAATGCTCAGTCGAATAAAAAAATTCCATATAAATCGGTTAAGAAACAGGCAAATTTCCATTTCCTGTCTATCCCCTAAGTCAGGTAGCATGATTTTAGGTATCCTAAGTTGCAACCAGGGTAACACACAGTTGAATTCTTCTTCTGTCGAGTGGGTATCGAGTCTATCGACCCGATGTACCCTGGTGTCAGAGTTTTTAAACCGCCTAGTAGCACAACTATCAGGCCTCTGACATGGTTTGAGTAACGACCACTATCAAAGACAGCGACCGGGACCGACGGTTTAACGTGCCCTCCGAAGCACGAAATCTTTTTCTTTTCGGACAATCAGGTGATTCAGCCTGCAATGTCCTAAACAAACTGGGGAAAAATTCGCGAAGTGATAAATTCTCAAATATCAACTTTGTGTTTCCCCCCTGGGAATCGAACCCAGGTCCTCCGGATTGGGACTCCATGGCACTAGCCACTAGACCACGGAGGCAGTTACAGAGACAGTTGAATTAAAAAAGTCTCATCGAAATCAGTACAGTAGATACAGACAGACAGACAAACATTAAATAAAAATCTTTATATCGTTAATAATGCCTGCTGCAAGTATTTTTTTGTAAAAATATTCAATGTACATACACGACCCTTCTAGAGATTTAGGTATTATATGTTTAGATATAGTAGGTATAGATTTATCCACAGAAAGTTTTAGTTTAAAATTTAGCGAATAAAGACCGTAGACAGATTTAACGAAATTCTCCTTATATATTCTTTATTGTACTTAAAATTTACATATACAGATGAACTTAAAACTAGGACACAACAGGCGAGCTTATCTCTATAAGAGATCTCTTCCAGCCAACCTAGTGGGGATGAAAGAAGGGAAAAACACGGGAACAGATACAATAAGTAAAATTAGAAAATCTGATTAATTATAGTAATACTAATACATATATAACAATAATAGAAAAGACGAATACATAACAAAATAATCCATACATATAATCACGCCTTTATCCCTAATGGGGTAGGCAGAGCGTAAACGACCTAAACAAAGGTCGTTCCGCCACGTCTGACGAAAAATAATATATAAGATATATACGTATATTATGATAAATATAAAATGAATATAATACATATTATTAACATCAAAGAGAGGTCATAAAATGCTCTTTTTAGTCTCTTTTTAAAAGTGAAAACTGGAAGACTATCTTGAAGTGGTTTAGGAAGTTTATTCTGGAGTCGTTTGAGAGAGTGTAATGAATAATGCATACGCCTGCTAACCCATTTACCTGTTCCGACAATGACAAGTCACAGTCCAAAATCAACCCTAGATTTTTGGCTTTGTTAGTATACGGAATGCATACACTATTATACAAAAATATTAGGTATATCAGCATAATTAATCCCACTTCTGAGCCTACTGCTACGAACAATCACAGCTTGTGACTTAGTAGGATTCACAAGCAGACCAAAACTCCTAGCCCATTCCTGCACAGCAGCAAGATCAATATTGACAGCAGTAACTGCCTCAGTGACGTCAGTTAAGGAGAAATGTCTGTAAATTTGTAAATCATCTGCATACTGGTAGGGAGAATAAATGACTTTTGAAATGTTATTAAAAAAAATAGAGAATAGAAGAGGAGAAAGAACGCCGCCTTGTGGAACACCAGCCGATAAGTTTGATAACTTCGATGATGCATCGTCTGTCTTCAAAAATTACAATTTGAGTGATAACTGGCAAAATATTAACCAATATGGGAATAAGCATATAAAGACTTAACTCATCACTTCCCACTGCCTTTGTGGAAATGGAGAGGATGATTTTCTTAACGCTGTCCTCAGTGACTGGTTGAAATGAAAAAGATAAACAGTCAGGCAGGTCAAGGTTAAAAAGATAAGAAAGAAATAAAGCTTTGGTAGAATTATCAAGTTTTACAGGGGGAGTAGAGAAGTGAGTGTTAAGAGCGTTTAAATCCATGGTACCTAAAGGGGTATCCATAGCCTTGCCAATGCCTAGTGAATTCAAAAATTTCCAGGTTAAAGCCTGTGAGAGATTTTCTAAGGAAGAGAGAATTTAGCGACGCTTTGCATCCCTACACAGTATGTTGTAGATGTTTCGAAGTTTTTATAAGTAGCTAAGTTTAAATCGGTAGGTTCCTTTTTAAATCTAGCTTTAGCTCTATCCCTTTTTGCCATGGTTCTTTTTATAACTGGTGTCAACCAGGGAGCTGGCTCCTTCTCGTATTCTACAAAAAAGGATTACTCCTTCCCCTTCCTTATTCATTCTTTTTATCGTAGGTATTTTTATTACTGCTTCCTCTATTAACCACGTCTCAAAACTCAGTTTGTCATTTTCTGGAGGCAAACAGTGGAAGTAGTAATAATAAGTAGAAACAAAGTTCCTACAATATATTTTTGCATTGACATTATTTTTCTCGGGTTTGCAATAAGTAACATTTTAAGTTATTCGTGCAAAGTTATTTAATTTTTCTTTTTATTTCTTTAATAGACAAGATATATATTTAAACATAATTCTATCCACGTGCAGAAACCGTTTTTTTAATGTATTTTTCACTTTGTACTCGACATATATGGTCTAGTAGTTTAGTTTTTCACTACATAGTATAAAACAAAGTCGCTTTCTCTGTCCCTATATCCCTATGTATGCATAAATCTTTAAAACTACGAAACGAATTTTGATGCGGTTTCTTTAAATGGATAGAGTGTTTCAAGAGGAAGGTTTATGTATATAATACTTGCATAATATTGTGGAGAAACACTGATAATTTCCGTGCGAAGCCGGGGCCGGTCGCTAGTAATTTATAATCTCCGTCTACTCGAGCCCACGCCGTAAAATGTGATGGGAAAATCCTGGAAAATCAACGTTTATGAAAACAAATCGTTCGTAATTCTTCTTCTTCTTCTTAGCGAGTGGATTCTCGAGTCGAATGACCCGATGAACTCTGGTGTCAGAGTTTTCAAACCGCCTAGTTGCACAGCTAATAGGCCTCTGACATGGTCAGAGTAACGACCACTCTCAGAGACAGCGACCGGGACCGTGCGGTAACGTGCCCTCCGAAGCACGGAATCTTTTTCCTTTTCGGACAATCAGGTGATTCAGCCTGCAATGTCTTAACCAAACTGGGTAAAACCTCACGGTGATAAATTTACAAATATCAACTTTGTGTTTCCCCCCTGGGAATCGAACTCAGGACCTTCGGATCGTAAGCCCAAGATCTAACCACTAGACTACGGAGTAGGTAAGTAGTAAGTAGGTTGACCGACGACCTAGACAGATGAATCAGCCTGCATGGTCCTACCACTACACAGGAACAATTTCACATAGAGATGAATTCGTCGCGACGTTTTGGAAGCTAGACCAGTACACAGAGGGTGTACAGGGTGAAAACATCAAACAAATTGTTAGGGTGGGTAAAGTCCACGAAACTCCATTTCGTCCCGAGCATGCTATAAAACCAGCTAAGGGATTCGAAGGTTTCAGTGTATTGTAATTTACATTTATATATTTGGCTAGCAACCTGTCACTACAGCAGTATCTTAATTAACCCTCAAAACTTTATCAGTCGTAGCGGAACGATCTTTGTTTAGATCGTTCAGGCTCTGCCTACCCCATTAGGGATGAAGGCGTGATTATATGTATGTATGATATCTGAAATGAAATCTTTAAACTTCGGCTGTATCTCTACATTTTGCGATAGAAGCAAGTTTCAACATAGAATGTTCCAGCTGCCCTTCCTCCCGGGCATGCTGTAGAAGACAGCAAAAGGGACTCGAGAGTTACAGTGTATTGTAATTTAGGCGATGGGCTGACAACCTATCACTACACATTAGCAATACACATTACAATCTAAAATTGCCCTCAATTTTTGTCAGACGCGGCGAAAGCGCCTTTTACGAGGCGTTTAACGCTCTGCCTACCCCGTAAGGGATAAAGGCGTGATTTTATGTATATATGTATGTATGTATGTATGTTCATTTTGTTTTGCATACCATGATGTGGGTATAAACATATTAGTAATAAAACTACAAAACACTTTTCCCGGATATTTTTACAGCGCTGCTCGTAGCTTCAAGCCACAGCAGTGGGTAGTTTTGCCATGTTTGTTTAGGTTCAAAAACTTGATGTTTTTTGAACCTAAACAAACATGGCCACGCTCAGTCTAGCAACAAATGCCCCGCTATTAGAGAAAAGCTCATGATTATCATGTACTAATTGTGGAATAAGTATATTAATCGAGCGCACATATTCCACTTCACACACATACCTATTACCCACTATATTTCTTACTAGCGACCCGCCCCGGATTCGCACGGAAATCATCAGTGTTTCTCTACTATATTATGCATGTATTATACATATTAACCTTCCTCTTGAATCACTCTATCCATTAAAAAAAACAACATCAAAATCCGTTGTGTAGTTTTAAAGATTTATGCTTACATAGGGATATAGGGACAGAGAAAGGGACTTTGTTTTATACTATGTAGTGATACCTACAAATCTGTATGTATGTGTGCTCCATTTCCTCCCGGGCATGCTGTAAAAACCAGATAAGGGATCCGAGGGATTCAGTATATTGTATTTTGGCGATGGGCTGACAACCTGTCACTATAGCAATATACCTACAAATCTATCTGAAATAACCCTCAAAACTTTGTCAGACGTGGCGGAACAACCTTTGTTTAGGTTGTTTACGCTCTGCCTACCTCATTAGGGATAAAGGCATAATTATATGTATATAGATATTCCACTATTGGGAGGTTAAATGCTATATTGTTTGGCTGGTTCATTATTGGTATAATTATTCTCCTTGCCTTCCCCAAATAATAGCCAATTCCACAGTAAAATTTAAGGGAACAGTAAGGCGAGTTTCAAACAGTGGTCATACTTCCTGTTGTATATGAGTTGGTAGTAACTGCCTCCGTGGTCTAGTGGCTAGTGCCATGGACTCGCGATCCGGAGGTCCTGGGATCGATTCCCAGGGGGGAAACACAAAGTTGATATTTGAGAATTTATCACTTTGTGAATTTTTCCCCAGTTTGGTTAGGACATTGCAGGCTGAATCACCTGATTGTCCGAAAAGGAAAAGATGTCGTACTTCGGAGGGCACGTTAAGCCGTCGGTCCCGGTCGCTGTCTTTGATAGTGGTCGTTACTCAAACCATGTCAGAGACCTAATAGTTGTGCTACTAGGCGGTTATAAAACTCAGACACCAGGGTTCATCGCGTCGATAGACTCGATACCCACTCGACAGAAGAAGTGGGTATTCTCATATTACTTATGTAAAATTATATAGGGTAATGCTGTACTGATTTTGACATTGAAGAATAAACGTATTCTCTAGCTGAAATCTGCGATATTTAATCAATAATTTTTTATCAATTGATAAATCACTGAAAAACCTGAAACAATACAGGTATAGGGGTAATATATAGAATATACGGGGCGTAACAGACAGCGTCTTAAAAACTAATAGGGGTTTGTCAGACAACGAAACTGAACAACTATCAGCAGTTTTTTTTTAAGAAAGTGAAAAAAAAAAGATTTTCCCTACAAATTGTCTGATCGAGGAGGTCATTTTGTATGAGATGGTAATTTTTATTTTATCTCTTGAAAGAAACTCCTAGCGAATGTTCAAGTAAAGGACTTACAATCAGGTGATCATGCAATGTCCCTACCAAACTAGAAACAACAACACAAACAAAGTCATTGTCACCCGCCGGGAATCGAACCTGGGACCGTCGTGGGCCTATGGCTCAGAACACTAGACCACGAAGGCAGCAGATGATTTAAGCAGTGCCTGGATAGCATTTCCTTTGATTGCTGTACAAGCTGATATGAAAGCGGCAGAATATACCACACACTAGGCGCTTTACGACTAGACGGCACGGCGACGGTGACGGCACGGCATCGTCAACGGTACCGTGGAAGAGATAATCTATGAAAATCAATGAAATTATATGAAATACTTTTCCTCTTCACGGCAACGGCACGGCATGGATTCCCACCGGTACCGTCGCCAGCCTGCCAAACTGCGTGTGTGTGTGCGCTCAGATTGGAACTAGGTAGACGTTATCGGGACGTTGCCGTGTCATTGCCGTGCCGTCTAGTGGAAAAAGAGAGCCACGGCATCAGTTTAGTGGAAAAATGCCCATTAACGAAGGAAAAGTTACATTAACTTCGCTTAGGTTCTTCTTATTTTGCGCCCAAAACGTGACCAAATCAATGTCCTTCTAGTTAGCACTGAAGTTTCTCTGTCTACTCCCTTTGTCCCGCTTGCGGAGAATCTCCCTCCTGGATATGAACTACCGTAACCGATCTGGAAGTCCTTAAACAGGCTTCTGACTCAGGTTGGCAGAACTAAGGAGAGCATGGTCAAGTGGGGATTTTCAGCTAGTTTCGATGTGGACTGTGTTTGCGGTGCAGTGCAAACCATGGCACACTTGACATCGTGCCCGGCGAGCCCCTACACTTGCACGCCAGCGGATTTAATGGACGGCAGTCAATTCACAATACAAGTGGCTAAATTCTGGGCAGCTACGATGTAATTTCTCGTGTTTCATCGACATACTAAGAAGAAGAAGAAGCACTGAAGAGTACTTCCTGAGTGCGTCATTAAGTGTGATATAGAATGTATTGCTTCCATGCTGGCCTGGGAGCGAGAGAAAAACGTAGAATGTGCCAGCTGCATTTCCTCTCGTGTATGCTGTAAAAACCAGCTTAGGGATCTGAGGGTTTCAGTATATTACAATTTAGGCGATGAGCTGACAACCTGTCGCTACAGCAATATACTTACAAATATATCTTAAATAACTCTCATAACTTTATCAGTCGTGGCGGAACCACCTTGTTTTAGGTCGTTTACGCTTTGCCTACCCCATTAGGGATAAAAGCGTGATTATATATAGGTATGTAGACTGTATTGTGTGCTTTTAGTTTCTTCTGTTTATTCCTATGAGTCTATACCACCCCACGTTATACTGCTTATTATTTCTACTGTGTCGTCTCGAAGACTTTCATATTATGTAGGATGCAATACAAAATTCATTGCTTGCGGGTTACACGCCTGGTTTGCTTGATTGAAAACCAATAGCTGTGTTGACAATATCGATACCGGCTCTTGGGAGCCTGGTACACGTAATTACGGTATATGAATAGTATTGTTGGCGTGGATAGTGGATAATTAGTGAACAGGGGTTTCTCGGTTGAAATAACATCACACCTACCTACTCGCTGGTGTCTTAGTTCAGCAACACACAGGCGTCACTTACTGCGCGTAAGGCGCTCAACACGCTGTCAATGCTTTTAACATTGCCTACAACACACAATCGTCACAATACTCGCTACACTTAGCGTACCAATTAGTGATAAATGCCTCGATAGTCGTGTGGTTTGAGCCACGTACGGGTAGATAGGTATTTCCGATCCAGAGGTAACGGGTTCGATTATCAAGGGAGGGAGCTTAATACTAAATATATGATTTATAACTTTGTAAGATTAGTGTTTATTATACCTCTAGATAGATTATCTGTTTATCTTTCCAGAAAAATATTTTCTTGGTTCGGAAGGCCGTTTGCTGTCTTTGATTGTGGTTGTCTCACAAACTTTGTTACAGACCCTATTACTGTGCTACGAGGCGGCTTAAAAACTTTGAAACCAGAATTCAGTTGATCGTATCGTACGCTATCTTAAGGTCGATGAGCGGGTAGATTTCAAGATATGCAACCATCGTCCGTAATACCTTAGAATATCATTCATATCAGCACGCGCTACGGCGTGGCGCTTACGTCCGTGGCCGCATCAAAAAGGTGTCCAAAACGAACAAAAAACCAATTCCATAAAAGCTAAGATTCGGATTAAAAATAACTATGTTGCGATTTTAGATAATAATCATAATAAGGATATTTTCTCGAGGGAATCGTGAATTTCGCTCCTAATAGTTTAGAATGAATATCAAACTTTCTGATAAAAACAGCTTAATGCCCGGTTTACATTATTCCAGTCCAGCGATCCAGTCCAGTGCTGGATTGTAACTGGAATAATGCACTGGATTGATCGCACTGGATTCAAAAGTAGACCGCGGATCTAGTTGCTGGACTGGAATGCTTACTGGATCCAGTGCATTCCAGTAAGTGGTTTACATTATTCCAGTTACAATCCAGCACTGGACTGGATCGCTGCAACTGGAATAATATAGACGGCCAATCCAGTGCCATTCCAGCGCTAATGTAGTACGTGTGTGTTGGTTGTTTTTGCGGATATTTTTTTGCGAAGAAAGGATTTAAGAATTGTGGGGAAGTTATCTGAAGACGAAACTGTAAAGTTTGTCAATATATACAGAGAAAATCCGTGTCTATGGGATATAACATCAGAACATTATAAAAACAAAGCTATGCTCCAAACTGCTTTGCAGAATCTGTGCATTGGTATGGAAATTGAAGGATTCACATTGGAAGATGTGAAAAACAAAATAAAAAGCATTCGTTCAACATACTACCTTGAACTAGATAAGATTAAGAAGTCATCCACATCTGGTGCTAGTGGTAACGTTTACCAACCCAAAGTGAAATGGTTCGCCGAATTCAATTCATTTATTGAAAATGTGATGGTGGAGCGTAAAACACACGTATGTATTTTAAGATTTTTATTTATTTTTATTTTAGTAGCATATTATTTGTTAAAACACACAAATATATCAATGTATCATATGATTTTGCCATGGTACTTTTCCTTCGTTCATAAAATAATTAGTAAATTGTGACCAATGTGAGAACCCTACACATACAAACCCAGAACCAAATCTATCAGAACCGCGAAAGAAAAGAAGTAAAATTTCTCAGCTGTCTACAATAGTCAGTAGCATGAAAGAGATACGATTTTTCCAAATCAGAAACAGGGGAAGATGAATTTGACATCTTCGGGAAACACATTGCGAAGCAATTAAGGACCCTTTCTACAGAACAGGCTATCCTAGACCAAGAAGCAATTCAGAGTGTGATAACAAAATGTCGACTACACGATTTGAAATACGGAAATATGACAGTGACAATTCGTCAAGACCAAGTACGAGTAGTAGTACTTATATGCCATTGAATAGTCCAGCGTCTGTAGATACACAAACCACTGAGGACTCATTAAATGTAGTAAGCGATGACCCAGACATTAATATAATTATGAATGCTTTCCATAATGCTTAATTGTCAAAGATATGATACTTAATAAAAAATATTACCTTGATATGGTCTTTTAATGCCCTTTTAATTTCTTGACAGACTTCTGGTATAATTTTTGAAATAGTTGGCTTTGGCAATCGAAACATACGACTGAGGCTTTTGTAACTATCTCCAGTAGTTAAAAAAGAAAGAGTGACTTCTAATTTTATTTTTGCGGGTATAGCATCTCTGAACAACGTATTTGTACGCTGGATATTAATCGAAACTAATGATAATAGTTCTTCAAAGTTTTCTGCTGTCATTCTCAATGCCAGTCTATATTCATTGGGATCTTCTACCTTCAGCTGTTGCAAAAGCATTACTGACCCTCCTTTTTGATCTCTTTCGCTGATCCAATTTCTCACCCACATCCGTTCCTTTTTTCTTAGTTCATTATCAACCTCATTAATAACTTCTTGTAGCAAGAGTGATTGAGCACGTTTGAAACATTTTCGAAACTGATCTCTTTTTGAAATCATTGTCACTGTAGTGTTCACAATTCAACGGCTTCTAAATGACTGGAATAATGTAGACAACGAATCCAGTCCAGCACTGGATTGGATCGCTGGACTGGAATAATGTAAACCGGGCATTATTACGGCCAGTTTTTTTTAGCATACTCATTTATGTACTAGAGTATTTGTTGAAATTGCAGGCCAAGAACTAATTTCTTAGATGCATATATTTTTTGAATTTTCCAATATTTCGTTTCGAAGAAATAAGCTCTTAAAAACAACCACTGATCGGGAAGAATCGCCTTAAAACCCTCTTAACAAAAGAAGGCCTAATATCCCTTATTATATCCACAGTGAATGGAAGGAGAAAGTAGAAATTGAAGACCATGAGGAAGACGACACCATCACGTACAAGAAACTGGACTTATTCCTCTTCAGACCAGACTTGTCTGCGCCAGGGTTGACGGGAGAAGAGATTGTGGTCATGCCACATGTTTTCATGATGGTAAAAATATATTCTTCAATGCTGGACTGGGAGCTAGAAAAAAACATAGAATGTTCGAGCTGAATTTCCTCACGGGCATGCTGTAAAAACCAGCTAAGGGCGATCCAAAGGGTTTCATTTCGATCAGAAGAACATCTTTGTGAAATTTGATAAAAGTTGCCTGAGGTACCCCTGTCAGTGACTACACTGAAAAATTCTGAAATAAGTACAAATGTAACTGTCATGCTGGACTGGGAGCGAGAGAAAAATATAGAATGTGCCAGCTGCATTTCCTCCCAGGCATGCTGTAAAAACCAGCTCAGGGGGTCTGAGGGTTTCAGTATATAGCAATTTAGGCGATGGGCTGACAACCTGTTACTACAGCAATATAGGTACAAATCTATCTATCTTAAATAACCCTCAAATCTTTGTCAAGCGTGGCGATACGACCTTATACACTCTGCCTACCCCTTTAGGGATGACAGCGTGATAATATGTATGAATGTAATTTTCACCAAGCGCCGACAATAGCAACAGCAAGTATAAATGATACTCCTGTCAGTTTTCGGGACACCAAAATAAGAAATATATTCTAATTCTTCAACAACTGAAAGCTCAGGCCCAGCCCAGCCGAGGATCACGTAATACATTGAAATTTTTGGATGGATAAAACGACAAATAATAATAAATTTCAGGCCATGGCAACAGTAATAGCGCGAGACAAACCAGCAATGCTAAACATGATTGGAAAAGCCATCAATGGAATCTTCGATGGGCCCACCGACACTTTTATGAGGGTCAAAGTCATGGATCTCCTGTTCAACGGAGTCATGTTCAACTGTGACAGAACCGAGTTCGCTCCTAAAGCTGTCTGCACCGCTCTCAAGAAGGAGGATCAGTCAAGTATTAAGTTTGAAGCGAATAATCAGCTGAAATTTTCGATCTTTGGAGGCGTAAGTATTTTGATTTTTTAGTATTTTTCTTGTGTAACTTTATGGCTGAGGGACGTGATAATTGTGGGACGAAACCTGCACCACCACGTCATGTTTAAATCAGCACGCTCAGATTTATTGATCAACTCAACTGTCTCTTTCACTCTCTCATCACGTGTTCTTTCACTCAAAATATTTTGGTGGTGTGGGATCCCACTCCTTTGCAAAGAGCTGCCTGGCCACCGGAGTCCGACGCTAAGGATCGTATTTATAAAGCGATATCAAGATTGAGAGCATATTAAGTATGGATTTGACAGGTCGTTTTGTACTGAAATGACATTTCTGATACGAACTCAAACTCGCTGTCACTCTTGAGAGCTAATTACAAGGTCCAAGGCTCGTATTTATAAAGCGATATCAAGATTGAGAGCAATATTAAGTATGTATTTGACAGGTCGTTTTGTACAGAAATGACATTTCTGATACGAACTCAATCTCGCTGTCGCTCTTGAGAGCTGATTATAAAGCTTAAGTTTGTTTGCATCATCGACTCGATCTTGTTGATAAAGCAAAGCGGCTGGTTTCTAGCGGCAGCCAAATAAAACAGAATCATTATGCTTATAAACATCTGCTTTCCAGCGCAACGGCAGCATCGACCCTCACGTGATAACAGTCAAGCGAGGCATCAAGAACGTCATGGACGTGGGTCAGGTCGTGGCCATCGACGGAAAGCCGGAGATGGAAATCTGGAGAGACACCTGCAACCACTACGCTGGCACTGACGGGACTGTGTTCCCGCCGTTTTTGACGGAGCAGGATCGGCTGGGGTCGTATTCTGGGGATTTGTGCAGGTAAGTTTTATCATGCTGCAGGCCAGAAGGAGTGAGAGAAAAACATAGAAACTGCATATCCTCCCCGGCATGCTGTAAAAACCAGCTAAGGGATCCGAGGTATATATTGTAATTTAGGCGATGGGCTGACAACCTGTCACTACAGAAATATACGTACAAATAAATCAAAACGTGGCGGAACGACCTTTGTTTGGGTCGTTTACGCTCTGCATACCTTATTAAGGATATAGGTGTTATTATATGTATGTAGTTTCCTCATTTATTTTCTATCTAGGAATAGCAACTGCTATTGATGGCAGGCGACCGATTGTAAGGGATGAAAATAATTCGAGGAGGTGTATGTACAGTAGTGGACATCCCACAGCTGAAGATAATATTATATGAAAGTTTGGTCAGGGTAATGCCGACTGGTTGACTGTCTTGTTTGTCTGTCAAGATTGACGATTCTGTACTTTGGATAAACCATGTCCAACCGGTTGTTGCACAAACCATGCATGTCAGAGGTAGTATAAAAACTCAAATACCAGGGTTTATCGAGTCGTTCGTCCACTTGATAACTCACCGGAAGACGCCTAAAGTTTATTTCTCTTATTCTTCAATGAGATATAACCGTCTTTTCCATCTTGACGTTCTATTTACAGGTCCTTCAAACCTTGGTACCAGAAGAAGACTTCCTATAGTGGAATCAAGACCAATCGCTACATCGCCAATATTGGAGACTTTGCCAACGATCCTGAGCTAAACTGCTTCTGTGAAGCACCGGACAAGTGCCCTCCTAAAGGTTACTTTTAAACATGTTTCCCTTTTTTTTTTATGAAAACTTTTCTACCTAAAACCTACCTTTGCCTACCTAAAAGGTGAGTTCAATACAGCATAAAACTCGCTATCTCGTTGCAAGGAATTTCGACTGATCTAGAAACATGCTATCTTGACGCTAGGAATCTCGAATAATTTCGAAACACGCTATCACGACGGACAAAATCTCTAAAAACAAAATATAGGCCTTGAAGAGAGCCATAGAAAATATAGTGCTTTGTTGCTGACTGATATTAAAAGTCGAAAAGCTACTGCAACAGGAACTACCATAGATACATGGCATTGTCTTTCCCCAGCAGGAGATATTTGCCATTCTCACTATAATGCACCGGAACCCTCGAATTCCTCTATAGACTTTTACAATATGGGCGAGAAGAAAACCAGTTGGTACATTCAATGCATTTCTATCTCTTCCAACATGAAGAAATAGTGGAAATACATGGCTGATGCATGGTTGTTCCAGGTGTAATGGACGCCTACAAGTGCCTGAAAGCCCCAATGTACGCCACGTTGCCACATTACCTGGACTGCGCGCCGGAAGTGCTGCAGAACGTCAAAGGATTGAACCCTGATGTCAACGAGCATGGCATAGAAATCGATTTTGAACCAGTAAGTCCAAACATCCTTGGTATTGCAGCGTGGATTATATTTTACACCCATTGCGAAAACTGTTTACAAACTGCCTCCGTGATGAATCTTGTGGTTCTTGATCATCCAGATGTTGAATCCGGTTTATCGTGTCATATACTCGAAAACTTATCTGCAATGTCCTAACCAATATTTTGAGACAAAAAGTCCTCATTACAACCTCCGGGCCGAAAGCTCAAGGTTTAACACCCTGGCTGGAACGTGGAGACAATTCAGTATTCAGCAAAGTTCTTGAGTTGGCGTAAAGAGGGTAAATAGCAGCATCATCATCAGTCATTGCCGAGAACTACCAGGTGTAAAGGACAGCGTTCCGTAAACTGATAATGGTTGCTTAGTCGACGACACTAAACAACTATCAGCAGCAGAAAGTGAAAAAAAATGGCTTTTCCATACAAATTGTCTGATCGAGGTGAACATTTTGTATGGATAAGCTTATTGTATATTCACTTCCTGAAAAAAATACCTGCTGATAGTTGTTCAGTGTCGTTGACTGAGCAACCTTATCAGTTTGCGGGACGCTGTCCCTTACACCTGCTATACTTAACAGCTGTAACAGATTTCAGGCACCCCGATGGAGGCAAAGACCCGCGTGATGTTCAGCATGAAGCTGATGAAGACTGACAAGCTGGAGCTGTTCAAAGACCTGAATGATCAGCTCGCACCGCTGTTCTGGATTGAAGAGGTGAGATGAGGAGGATGTGTTTAGAATAGCATCACCCCACCATGTCTTCCTGAGAGAACATTAAGGGTCGTATTTATAATCATCTCTCAAGAGTGACAGCGAGTTTGAGTTCGTATCAGAAATGTCGTTTTAGTACAAACTGGCCTGTCAAATACATGCTTAATATTTCTCTCAAGTTTGAGATTGCTTTAAAAATACGAGCCTTAAAGTCATATTCGGTATAGATTCGGAGAATAGGAATCAGCAATTACCTGCTGCTGGTAAGACACCCATGTTTTGATGCTAGCAGAAAAACGTGGACCCGATTAAAACGCTTTAGAACCAACTGCGAGAGAACAAACCACCATCTTCACAAATGGGGTCTACAGGTGTCAGCAAATTGCAACTGCGGAGCACTTGACCAAAACCTTTCCCATGTAGTGAACGAGTGTCCACTTCGCTTTTTTCTCGGAAGCATCGCCGAGCTGGACTAGTTCAGCCCTGACGCAGAGAGCTGGCTGGAAAACCTGGACATAGACGTTTGATCCAAGCAGGGTCAAATACGCTATGATGAGCCTGCTGCCAAGCG
Organism: Scrobipalpa costella; assembly: GCA_949820665.1. Lineage (NCBI taxonomy): Eukaryota > Metazoa > Arthropoda > Insecta > Lepidoptera > Gelechiidae > Scrobipalpa > Scrobipalpa costella. Next base: position 1,496,645 of record OX463311.1, read on the forward strand.
TGATGAGTTTAAGGCTCGTATTATTAAAGCGATCTCAAGATTGAGAGCAATATTATGGATTAGACAGGCCATTTTGTACAGAAATGACATTTCTGATACGAACTCAAACTCGCTGTCAGTCTCAAGTGCTGTTTAATAATACGGGCCTGAGTATGACCTATGCCATAGGTAGGCCCTATGGTATAGAAGAGATACGGTAAGTTTAACAACATCAGCAGAGCTTATGACTTATAGGACCGTATTAATAATCAGCTCTCATAAGTGACAGCGAGTTTGAGTTCGTATCAGATATGTGATTTCAGTACAAACTGGCCTGTCAAATCCATACTTAATATTGCTCTAAAGTTTGATATCGCTTCAACAATACGAGTCTTTATAGCTTGCACCTTGATTCGTTTTTTTTGCGTAGTATTCATCATGATGATTCATACATACATACATACATACATACATATAATCACGCCTTTATCCCTAATGGGGTAGGCAGAGCGTAAACGACCTAAACAAAGGTCGTCCCGCCACGTTTGACAAAATTTTGAAGGTTATTTACGATAGAATTCTAGGTATATTGCTTTAGTGACAGGTTGTCAGCCCATCGCCTAAATTGCAATATACTGAAACCCTCCGATCCCTTAGCTGGTTTTTACAGCATGCCCGGGAGGAAATGCAGCTGGCACATTCTATGTTTTTGTCTCGCTCCTAGACCAGCATGGAATTAATGATTCATTGTCAATTTCTTTTTAATTTATCTATTACCTCTTTCTACTGTAAAATTTCTTCCATGCTGGACTGGGAGAGATAGAAAAACATAGAATGTTCCAGCTGCCCTTCCTCCCGGGCATGCTGTAGAAGTCAGCAAAAGGGACTCGACGGTTACAGTGTATTGTAATTTAGGCGATGGGCTGACAACCTGTCACTATAGCAATACACATTACAATCTAAAATTGCCCTCAATTTTTGTCAGACGTGGCGAAAGCGCCTTTTACGAGGAGTTTGACGCTCTGCCTACCCCGTAAGGGACAAAGGCGTGATTTTATGTATGTATGTATGTATGTACTGTAAAATTGATGAGAACGTGCACGTGTACAAAGCATTATCCAGACCTTCTCAACATTCGCATGTTCCCACATTGGAAATTACTTTCCTGCTAGTTCAAAGGCTACCATGTCATTATGAGTCATAACTAGGCACAAATGATTACAGAACCCTGTAATAAAGACATTATCGACCGACTTGCAATTCTATTTCTGAAGGAATTAATAATGATGTGAAATTATTATGTAATTTACCCATAGCCTTGTCGAAAAGGTCAATCATAATTTCTTCGAAATGCGAAAGTGACTCCATCTGTCTGTTTTTCACTTTTTTTTTACTTTTCCTTGACAAAAATACTCTGACTACCCCTGCCTCCCGCCTTCGTCTACTGATTTCTACCGTTTGCCTGGGAAAAGAAACTGCTGGAACATTCTATGTTTTCCTATAACTCCCAATAATTCAAGGAAGAAAAACAATTCGGTTCAAACAGCAACAAACACACACACTCACACACACACAAACACGCCTTCATCCCTAATAGGGTAGGCAAAGCGTAAACGACCTAAACAATGGTCATTCCGCCACCAGAAAAAAATTCGCTAGCTCCCTTGCCCTTTCGAACCGGAACACAGAAGTGCAAAGAAGCATAATATTTAGCCGCAGCAAACATATCTACATACATATAATCACGCCTTTACCCCTAATGATGGTGTAGGCAGAGCGTAAACGATCTAAACAAAGGTCGTTCTGCTACGTCTGACAAAATTTTGAGGGTAATTTAAGATAGATTTGTAGGTATATTGCCAGCCCATCGTCTGAATTGCAATATACAGAAACACTCGGATCCCTTAGCTGGTTCTTACAGCATGCCCGGGAGGAAATGCAGCTGGCATATTCCATGATTGAGCAACAAACTCACCTTGATTAAACCATCCTTGAACGAAAGTTTCCCTTGATAATTCCAAACGAGAAATTTAAACCGTCAATACTTATCTGGAAAAATATAAAGGGTTATCCGAAACACAAAATAAATTACCCTTGTTAATGAAGAACATGGAGGCTTAAGTATTCATGAATCCCTTAATGAAAAGAATTGATAAAGCTAATTAAAATTCTTCCGGAAAACGGTTGAATATTTCACTACATAACTTATTAATAAGGAAAAATAACTATTTATTTAACTTTCTTGAAAGGTTATTTCTTTGGTAGGTATAAATACTGAAAAGGTATAAATTCTTCTGTCGAGTGGGTATCGAGTCTATCGACTCGATGAACCCTGGTGTCAGAGTTTTTAAACCGCCTAGTAGCACAATTATCAGGCCTCTGACATGGTTTGCGTAACGACCACTATCAAAGACAGCGACCGGGACTGACGGCTTAACGTGCCCTCCGAAGCACGAAATCTTTTTCTTTTTCGGACAATAAGGGATTCAGCCTGCAATGTCCTAACCAAACTGTGAAAAATTTCACAAAGTGATAAATTCTCAAATATCAACTTTGTGTTAGGTGAATCGAACCAGGGGAATCGAACCCAGGACCTCCGGTTCAGGAGTCCATGGCACTAGCCACTAAACCACGGAGGCCGTTAAGCTATAAATGGATAGCATAAAATTAAGAGTGTAGTAAATAAAGGACCATGTTCTGAAAACTGAAAAGTGTTGTTCAGTAAACGAAACTGAGAGCATAACCAAAGATTTTTTTTCTAAGAAAAGATTAAAATACAATTTATACTTGCGATTGTCGGCTCAATAATAATAATATTATTTATTATTTATTTATGTAACAATTTATTGTACACAAAAACATTATAAAAACAGGACATACAAAACAAAGACAGCAGGCACACTTTCTAAAAACAAATTTCTTACAGCAGACCTACAGAAGCAGACCTTTTACGAAGTTTGGGAGATTATATTTATAATAGCATTGTACAACTGTTATATGATAAAAATAAATTTATAAAATATATATCTAAATATTGACTATAACTAACATATCAATTGTTGCACTTCATTCGTATGTATAAAATCCCTGATGATGCTACAATTTAGCGAAACCGGGATTAAATTATATTAAGTGAAACAAGTACAAGTGTTTTTAATAACAACATTTTTAACAAAAATTTACTGATTCAGGTGGTCACTTCGTATGAAGAAGTCAATTTATTTTTATTTCCCCGCTGAATCTATGTGTGAACGTTAGCCAGTTTCGTTAACTAAGGGTCGTATTTATAAAACGATTTTAAGATTGAGAGCAATTAGTGTAGATTTGACAGTTCGTTTTGTACTGAAATGGCATTTCTGATCCGAACTCAAACTTGCTGTCAGTCTCAAGAGCTGATTATAATTACGAGCCTAAGCAACCCCTTTAATTTCCGCGACACTGTTCCTTCTTCTTCTTAGCGAGTAGATTCTCGAGTCGAACAATTCATTACCCGATGAACCCTGGTGTCAGAGTTTTGAAACCGTAGGCGGTTTTACTAGGGTACGAATAGCACAGCTATTAGGCGTCTGACATGGTTTTGAGTAAAGACTACTATTAAAGACAGCGACCGGGACCGACGGCTTATCGTGCCCTCTGAAGCACGGAATCTTTTTTCTTTTTCGAACAACCAGGTGTTTCTGCCTGCAATGTCCTAACCAAACTGAGAAAAACCTCACAAAGTGATAAATCGACAAATATCAACTTTGTCTTGGGAATCGAACCCAGGACCTCCGGATCGTAAGCCCATGGCTCTGACCACTATCTAATCTGTGTGTGAACGTTACCCAGTTTCGTGAACTAAACAACACCTTTCATTTCCGCGACACTGTTCTTTACAACACCTGTACATAATATCCTCTTCCTCCAGGGCCTGGCTCTCAACAAGACCTTCGTCACCATGCTGAAGCATCAGCTGTTCCTGCCCAAACGAGCTGTAGGAGTCATCAAATGGCTGCTGGTGACTTGCGGCACTCTGGGCATGTTGGGAGGCATCATCTTCCACTTCAAAGGTAGACTTGTCACGGTGCGTTTAGCTTAAGCTTCAAGGTGGTAGGGTATTGTGCAAAAACCACTCTGTCTTGGGAGATATTATCCTATTGCTGCGGCCATACTTCCATGCTGGACTGGGGGCGAAAGAGAAACATAGAATGTGCCAGCTGCATCTCCTCCCGGGCATGCTGTAAAAAACACCTAAGGGATCCGAGGGTTTTAGTATATTGTAATTTAGGCGATGAGCTGACAACGTGTCACTACAGCAATATACCTACAAATCTATCTTAAATAACCATCAAAACTTTGTCAGACGTGGCGGAACGACCTGTGTTTAGATCGTTTACGCTCTGCCTACCCCATCATTAGGGATAAAGGCGTGATTATATGTATGTATGTATGCTACGGAAAAATATTATGCTTCTTTGCACTTCTGTGCTCCGGTTTGATAGGGCAAGGGAGCTAGCGTTTTTTTTCTGGTGTTATGGACTACCGCAATACCGGCTTGACCTAGTGCGGAGTTCTAAAGTAACAACGTGTCTTGTTGTAAACTCTTTATGGCAAATAAACGTATTTTTTGTTTATATTTTTTATGGTCTTCTTCTTCTTCTGTCGAGTGGGTATCGAGTCTATCGACCCGATGAACCCTGGTGTCAGAGTTTTTAAACCGCCTAGTAGCACAGCTATCAGGCCTCTGACATGGTTTGAGTAACGACCAGTATCAAAGACAGCGACCGGGACCGACGGCATGACGTGCCCTCCAAAGCATGAAATCTTTTTCTTTTCGGACAATCAGGTGATTCAGCCTGCAATGTCCTAACCCAACTGGGAAAAAAATCACAAAGTGATAAATTCTCAAATATCAACTTTGTGTTTCCCCCCCTGGGAATCTTATTTATTTATTTATTTTATTTATTTATTTACAGGACCTTAACCCAATTTAAGAATCGAACCTAGGACCTCCGGATCAGGAGTGTATGGCCCTAGTCACTAGACCACGGAGGCAGTTAGTTAGTTTTTATGGTGTGCATGTGTGCAAGGCTACGGTTTCAACAGCTTACCATCAGCACAGAATAATAAATACCATCAGGTGGACAGCGATATAAGGCGTTCGCCATATTATTACTACTTTTAATGTAGAAATAAATACATCTTTTTTAATATTGTAAAAGGTTTTGTGGGTTTGCTAATTGCGATGTAAGTTGCCTGTAAAAGAAGTTTTAACACTGCAATTTTAAGCATCTTTATATTTTTGCTTTACATAAACTAACAGGCGTATAAAGATAGGCAGATAAAATACATACATACATATAATCACGCCTTGCCTAATGGGGTAGGCAGAGCGTTAACGACCAAAGCAAAGGTCGTTCCGCATACAGCATGCTCGTAAGGAAATGCAGCTGGCACATTCTATGATTTTCTCTCGCTCCCAAGCCAGCATGGAACTATTATACAGATATTTAGATAAGATAAGATAATAAAGATATCATTAAAGTTGTGTAATTTATGACATGATAATAATACATTTTCTTCCATGCTGGACTGGGAGAGATAGAAAAACATAGAATGTTCCAGCTGCCCTTCCTCCCGGGCATGCTGTTAAAGTCAGCAAAAGGGACTCGAGGGTTACATTGTATTGTAATTTAGGCGATGGGCTGACAACCTGTTACTAAAGCAATACATATTACAATCTAAAATAGTCCCCTTAATTTTTGTCAGACGTGGCGAAAGCGCCTTTTACGAGGCGTTAAACGCTCTGCCTACCCCGTAAGGGATAAAGGCGTGATTAATGTATGTATGTATGTATGTAATAATACATGGGTTACTTCCTACTCAACAATTAACAAGAGTAGGCAAGTCAGTGTTTCTGGCTTGTAGCTTGAGGCAAATAATTTAAACAAGAGGCCCACTACAGTTAATTAAGGGGATCCCCGGTGCACGCCAGCGCCCTTACCAAATAATTTAATTTAATTTTGATTTTAATGATTTTAAATAAATTTAATTACAAAATCATTACTCACTGAAACTAAATACGGTACTGAAGTAAATTTTAAGCATTATAAATTAATTACTAACACATAACATACTAAATTACTTCCATGCTCGACTGGGAGCGAGAGACAAACGTAGAACGTGCCAGCTGCATTTCCTCCTGGGCATGCTGTAAAAAGCAGCTAAGGGATCCGAGGGTTTCTGTATATTACAACCTGTCACTACAGCAAGATACCTAAAAATTTTGTCAGACGTGGCGGAACGACCTTAGTTTAGGTTTTTACGCTCTGACTATCCCATTAGGAATAGAGGCGTGATTATATGTATGTATAAATTAATCATTCAGAGTTCACTGCAGTTACAGATAACTACAGTGCTAATAGTTGCCGTTTTTGTCAATTTTCTACCTGTAAATACAACGAACTATAAGTTGCAACTTTGTGAGGTTCTAAATGACCTTCATTGATTTAACCTCAATCTGATCCACCGGATTTTCGATTGTGCTTTCAGTGAATTATGATTTTTCGACTGATGAGGGCGCCACTTAGCCCAGGAGCCCCTTAATGTAGTTCGTTGATCCAAATAACTTAAGCTACAGGATAGATCTGAGATCCACATAGCTAGAGGGTGAAGATGGTGTACCAACTGAAACTGAAAAGGGTACATACATATAATCACGCCTTCAGCCCTAATGGGGTAGGCAGAGCATAAACGACCTAACCAAAGGTCGATGACTCCACCGACAAGGGTCCAGCACTTAAATTTAAGAAGAAGAACATACTGTGGGTCGTTCCGCCGCGTCTAACAAAGTTTTGAGGGATATTTAAGAGAAAAACATAGAATGTGCCAGCTGCATATCCTCCCGGGCAAGCTGTAAAAAGCAGCTAAGTTATCCGAGCTTTTTAGTATATTGTAATTTAGGCGATGGGCTGACAACCTGTCACTACAGCAATATACCTACAATTATTATATCTTAAATAACCCTCAAAACGTTGTCAGACGTGGCGGAACGACCTTTGTTTAATCTGCCTACCCCATTAGGGATAAAGGTGTGATTATTTGTATGTACGTATGTATTATTTTCGCACTACCTCCACAACAACCGTGAATCATACGTTTTTTTTTTATTTCCAGACCGCATAATGCAATTCGCAGTATCATCAGGAGGAGGTGGCGAGGCAAAGGTCCAGCCTGCATCAGCTAAAGACATCAGCGTCATCGGGGACCCTCATCAGGAGCTCACCAAGGTCACAATGTAATGGCATCAGAGGCTCCTGAGGCTGTTAGTTATCTGGGGCCGAAGGTATGGGCTGCTGCAGGGACGGATGACCAGGCATTCCGCCGTGTTCTTCTTCAGATGGGTTAGGGATTTCAAAAGGTAGCCACATTTTAGAAATTTAACTAGTTGTTTTTCGTTTAAGATAAAAGTGAATTATGTTATGTTTATGTTACCAGCCAAACCCGATTTAAGAATAAACTAGTTAGTTCGATAACTAAATGAAATATAGAGTGCGCGAAGGGGTAGGAGGGACATTTCTTTTGCTGGAGGGGTTTAGGTCCCGATTTTAGGTATTCCGCTTATATATCGAAAACGGTGCGTTGCAGGAAAAAAATTGCAATGCCCAAAATCGAATCTCGTTTTTTATCTCCTAATGAATTATCTGCCTCTGGCTGTGAATAATGCCGAGGTCTTCATGTACGCTGATGACGTTGCAGTGGTAGTGGTCGAAAATAGTATAACCGCGCTTGAAATATCGCTTAATTCAATAGCCAATGCGCTTTTGCAATGGTTTAGCAACAACGGATTAATAATAAATCTATCAAAAACCCAATTTATACATTTTAATTTGGCCAATCGCAAATATCCACTTCTTCCGGTTCAGGCCGACGGTAACGCTGTTGAACAAGTAAGATCAGCGCCTTTCCTTGGGTTTACCCTCGATCAAGGTCTTACTTGGGAAATTCATATCGAGCAACTGGTGTGTAAACTGGGTAGCAAGGTATTTGCCTTAAGCAGAATAAACTCTTGTCTATCGGACAACACTGTGCGGTCGTGTTATTTTGCAGTGGTGCAGTCGCTCTTACAGTACGGCATAGACCTGTGGGGTCGAGCCGCGGACTGGAAACGTGTGTTCCGCATGCAGAAGCGTGCTGTGAGGACGATTGCGCGGATCCCGAGGGATGTGTCTGCCCAACAATATTTTATAAAATTTAAAATTATGACGGTCCCTTCCCTACTGGTCTATAATATAGCCCTGTACAAAGAGATAAAAGATTGATTTTAAATTTCAAATTTGATGAACTTACACTTTTTCACCTTTTTCACCCTTCTGCAGATGTATGTGTCAAAAATACTGAAATATGTGTGTATTATTTTTTAGTTATTAAGCTGAACATTAAATTGGAAGATCCTTACTTCAAAATTGACAGAGTTCCATACAAACTTCCGTCCTTTGTTAAACCTCCTTAGGGGTAAAAAAATCAAAAATCCTTTCTCACTGGAAAAATACGTTATAAAAGGAATCTGCTGTTCAAATTTCATGATTCTAGCATTAGTAGTTTAGGCTCAGCGTTGATGAGTCCGTCAATCACTCAGTCAGTAAGGGAGATTATCATATTTTTTTCTTTCAACGTATCTTTTTAAATATTTATCAGAGAAGAAATATTTGTTCCATATTTTTGTACAGAATTTTATGAGCATTTGTTTGGCCATTGCAAGTTTTTCAAAAAACAAATGTTTTGACAACATAAAAGTGGGATCTAATTTCGGCCCCCTCTCCCATATCGTAAGTTTTAGTAGGTTTTCGCCCTAAGCATTCTGAACAACTTTAAAAAAAATGGCATATAGTATTGGACTATAGTATTGGAAGCCCCGGGGCTGGAACTTAGTTTTGCCTAGGCTAAGCTAGTTTTGCCTAGGCAAAACTAGTTTATCAATATCAGTAAAAGTATACAATTTAATTCATTCTTTAATAATTTCCTAGTTGTTTTTTTCTATCAATAATCCAGTCCAATGTTCAGTTTATTTGTTTATCTTTGACTAGGTAAAACTAGTTTTACTAGTTTGGCCTAGAATAAACCGGTTTGGCTTGTTCAAAACTAAATCGATTTTTGCCAGTAACATAAAAAACATATTAGTATAATATAATAATAACATAACTAATTAGTTCGATAGTAGGTACAAAAGGTTTCAAAATGATTAAATACTAACTTTGTGACGAGGACACACTTGTTAAGGCTCGTATTTATAAAGCGATATCAAACTTAAGAGCAATATTAAGTATGGATTTGACAGGCTAGTTTGTACTGAAATGACATTTCTGATACGAACTCAAACTTGTTATCACTCATGAGAGCTAATTATAAATACGGCCCTAAGAGGCTTCTCCGCGAGCGGTGGCGCCTTAACTGGTTAAAAAATCTTATCTCGCAAAATATAGACATTTTCTAAACTTTTCTCTGGCAGTGGCGCCCTTACTCGTTAAAAACTAGCTAAGGGATCTGAGGGTTTCAGTTTATTGTTATTTAGGCGATAGGTTGACCACCTATCACAACAGCCATATACCTACAAATTTTATCTTAAATACATATACATACATACATAAAATCACGCCTTTATCCCTTACGGGGTAGGCAGAGCGTTAAACGCCTCGTAAAAGGCGCTTTCGCCACGTCTGACAAAACTTGAGGCCAATTTTAAATTGTAATGTGTATTTATCTTAAATAACCCTAAAAAAATACAATTTGTTTTTATATACGTATTTATTAGGCAATGAAACTAACACTTGTGGTGCTCTGAAAATGGAGGATTATTTTGAGTACAACTTCTCCTAGTAAATAACAAACAATGTATCAGTATAACTTATCTAAATAAAACCTCACCTGAAAATAGAGAAAGAACATACAATTTTTATAGTTCCACAATCTATATCTATCATTTATTATTTCTTTATAAAATCTCTGAAAAGATTATATCGATTCAACAACTTTATGTCACCATGGCAACTTAAGGTTAGACCGTACTATGGCGTAGCTGCAGCGGAGCGGCGGCGCGGCGCGGCACTGCAGCAGCGCGACACTGCGCGACAAAATCTGTCAAAATGTATGAACCTGACATTGCCGCGCCGTCTTCTTCTGTCGAGTGGGTATCGAGTCTATCGACACGAAGAACCCTGGTGTCAGAGTAGTAGCACAACTATGAGCCCTCTGACATGGTTTGAGTAACGACCACTATCAAAGACAGCGACCGGGACCGACGGCTTAACGTGCCCTCCGAAGCACGAAATATTTTTATTTTTCGGACAATCAGGTGATATAGCCTGCAATGTCCTAACCAAACTGGGGAAAAATACACAAAGTGATAAATTCTCAAATATCAACTTTGTGTTTCCCCCCTGGGAATCGAACCCAGGACCTCCGGATCAGGAGTCCATGGCACTAGCCACTAGACCACGGAGGCAGTTAGCCGTGAAGCGTCGTGAACCACCGCGTCGCGCCGCTCCACTGCAGCTCCAGTGCTGCTTCAGTGCGGTACCTCTCATATATTTTCATACAAAGAATCATTAGTCGCGCAGTGTCGCGCCGCTCCGCTGCAGCTGCGTCCTAGTGCGGTCTAACCTTACAGCACAAACTGTTTTCTTCATTTTCAGTTTTTCTCTCATTTCTTGTGTTTTAATGCAATAAAGTATAAAGAATTTGTATAAACCAGCTAACACCGGTGGCAAAGCAATGGATTGCTAACTCCGACATCAAATTTTAGAGTCGCATTTTTGGAACAAACGCCATACGATGATGATGATCATAAACCTGATGCAATTAAACATATTGCAATTTATTTATCATTCTATTTACATACTTAATAAAATTTCAAGAAGCATCTGTTAAAACTTGTAAACTAAATCTATAAAACTGTAAATAAAGATAATGATTATAAATTATATGCTGTATAATAACATGGTAGTTAGTATCTTAACTTCTTTTCTTCTTTATATATACATACATACAATCATGCCTCTATCCCTAATGGGGTAGGCAGAGCGTAAATGACCTAAACAAAGGTCATTCCGCCTCGTCTGATAAAGTTTTCAGGGTTATTTAAGAAAGATTTGTAGGTATATTGCTGTAGTGACAGGTTGTCAGCCCATCGCCTAAATTATAATATACTGAAACCCTCGGATCCATGCCCGGGAGGAGGTTCACCTGGCATATTTTATGTTTTTCACTCGCTCCTAGGCCAGAATGGAAGCTTGTTTATCTTATATTATAATTAAATATTGAAGTATTCATTGATAATATTAATATCGTTGTAAAATACAGATAATGTACTATGTTACTGTAATTTCATAGTTTAATTACAAAAAAAAAAAAATTCTTTTTCAATGTGTATTCTAGTCCATAGATTTAATATAAATATTAAACTAAATTTAGTAATAATAAAATATAAGTTTATATTATATTAATTCTATTTGATCAAATATAGTTAATTTTCTTGAAATATTGTGAGTTTCATTTTATATTATTACATTTATTACAATTGGTTTTAGGGTGACGACGAAAAGAAATCAAACCAAGGACAATCTTAATATAATTATCACTTATTTGGTACAATAGTACCTAGTAAATAGTACCAATAATGAAAAAATACCTTTTTTTGCCTATATTTCGGAAATCCTTCGTATCAGGAAAGTGAAAATATATGTGCTTATAAGGCTTGCTTCGGTTTATATTAACAAGAAACATACGTCGCGAAAAACATGGAAAGATGTATACATATACGTTTGTTACATAAAAACAACACATCATCTCCCTAGCCTTATCCCGTATATCACGGGGTCGACTACCTAATCTAGGGGATTGAACGAGGGTACTGGTTTTTATACACAGCGACTGCCATCTGACTTCCGCAACCCAGAAGGGAAACCAGACCCAATCCTAGATTAGGTCATAAAAATAACACACATGTAACAAATTAAGAAAAACAAAGAACGGGTATGAACATAAAAAAAAACATACCGTAAGGACGCTAATCCTTTGAAGCAGATGTTCAACTAGAAACAGTAATTCGTACAAAGCAAACAAGATGGCGTTCATATCAAAATAATAGACAGCAGAAATAAATAACGAACCCGCAACTAAGGTAAAAACAAGGTCAAAATAAATGTATAAGTAATTATACTCATTATTCTACACACCACGTCAACCAGCCTCCCTACGCTATCGTATTGTGAAGAAACATTTCCTTTCAATCATCTAAAGAAGAGTTCGATTCTCACACCTACCTAGTATGTTTTTAATACTTTTTTTTTATTTAGATATTTTTTTAAGTCTATATTTTTAAAGAAAACAAAATCAGATAACTAATTAAATATATTGAAATCAATATCGCAAATTTATTACAATAAAAAATACATCATCATCTCCCTAGCCTTATCCCGTATCTCACGGGGTTGGCTTCCTAATCTAGGGGATTGAACGAGGGTACTGGTTTTTTACACAGAGCGACTGATATCTGACCTCCGCAACCCAGAAGGGAAACCAGACCCAATCCTAGATTAGGTCAGAGTTTTCAAGCCGCCAATGCTTAGCTCTGGCCTCTGATATGGCTTAACGACTAATATCTACGGTATTAAACGATATTAACCGGGACCAACGGCTTAACGTGCCTTCCGAAGCACGGAAAAAGCACCGAATAATCGTACATATGAAATTCGAAAACCGAAAAACACATTGGTACGTGGTGGGGTTCGAACCACGACCTCCCGCTCAGGAGGCAGCGGCCCTATCCACTACACCATCGGTCTCTTACCATAAATATAAAATATTTAAACTACTAATCTCATCATCATTTGCTTGGTCTTATCCCATTTACTTGGGGTCGGCGCAGTACGTTTTCTTCTTCCATTCATCCTTGTCAGCCGTCAGTTTAACACTCACACCTGTTTTAGACATATCCTCTCCTTGACATCTTTTCCCCAGTTATCACCAAAATCCTAAACAAATCCTTTTTTTCCGGTGTGTTTCCATCCGCATGGAAGGAAGCCCAAATCGTTCCATTGCCAAAAAAGTCTAATCCTAATTCTCCTTCCGACTACCGACCTATTTCCATCCTACCATTTCTCTCCAAGGTCCTTGAAAGGTTGGTTCATCAACAACTCTCGTCATTCCTATCCGCAAATAACCTGTTGAACCCCTTTCAATCCGGTTTCCATCCCGGTCATAGCACGATTACTGCGTTAGTCAATATATCAGACGATATAGGCATGGAAAATCAGAAGCTAACAGTGTTAACTTTGTTACATACAAACATACATAAAATCACGCCTTTATCCCTTACGGGGTAGGCAGAGCGTAAAACGCCTCCTAGAAGGCGCTTTCGCCACGTCTGACATAAATTGAGAGCAATTTTAGATTGTAATGTGTATTGCTGTAGTGACAGGTTGTCAGCCCATCGCCTAAATTACAATACACTGTAACCCTCGAATCCCTTTTGCTAACTTCTACAGCATGCCCGGGAGGAAGGGTAACTGGAACATTCTATGTTTTTCCTTCTCTCCCAGTCCAGTATGGAAGTTAACTTTGTTAGATTTCAGTAACGCCTTTAACACAGTAGACTATGACATTCTCCTCTCTACCTTGCGTTCTCATAACATATCTCCAACGGTGGTTGACTGGTTTCATAGTTACCTGTACGGGCGCCGACAGCGCATACGCATTGAAGACACCTTCTCTGCGTGGTGTGATATTTCAGCCGGCGTTCCGCAGGGTGGCGTGTTTTTCGGTTTTCGAATTTCATATGTACGTTTATTCGGCGCTTTTTCCGTGCTTCGGAAGGCACGTTAAGCCGTTGGTCCCGGTTAATATCGTTTAATACCGTAGATATTAGTCGTTAAGCCATATCAGAGGCCAGTGCTAAGCATTGGCGGCTTGAAAACTCTGACCTAATCTAGGATTGGGTCTGGTTTCCCTTCTAGGTTGCGGAGGTCAGATGGCAGTCGCTCTGTGTAAAAATCAGTTCCCTCGTTCAATCCCCTAGATTAGGAAGCCGACCCCGTGAGATACGGGATAAGGCTAAGGAGATGATGTTCCGCAGGGTGGCGTCCTGTCACCTCTCCTCTTCTCAATTTTCATTAATTCTATTACTCTCCCACTTACTTCTTCCTATCATTTGTAGACGATCTACAGATTTATATACAAGCGCCACTCTGTGGCCTCCTGGCTGCAATTGATATTACCAACAGAGAGCTAAATAGTATCGCAGCCTGGAGTCGCTCTTATGGTTTGAGGGTGAATCCAACCAAAACCCAGTGTATTATAATCGGCAGTCGCTGGTACATATCACGTATTGGCTATGACTCGTTGCAACAGATTACTTTTGAAGGCACACCAATAACATTCAGTCACAAGGTCAAAAACCTCGGTGTTATTTTTTATGATACTTTTTCGTGGAACTCTCATGTGTCGGAGGTAAGCAGGAAGGTGTTTGCCGCGTACGGTTCGCTCAAACGACTTAGAAACCTTCTGCCAATCAAAACTAAAATTTCCTTGGCACACTCTCTTTTTCTTCAGATACTGGATTATGCAGATGTTTGTTATCCTGACTTATCTGATGCACTTCAGAACAAGCTCGAATGTCTGCAGAATCTATGTATCCGCTTTATCTTTGGTCTGCGGAAGTATGACCATGTCTCTGCCTATAGATCCCAGCTTCAATGGCTGCCAATGTCCCGTAGGAGGGACTGCCAGATCCTTTCTCTTCTTTACTCCATCCTTTCCAATCCCTATTCTCCTCCTTACCTTAAAGACCGCTTCATTTTCCAGTCCTCTACTCTGACGCGTAATCTGCGCTCCAGTTACAATCTCACCTTAAACCTACCTTCCCACAAGACTGATTTCTACGCTAAATCTTTTACAGTACAGGCAATTAAACTGTGGAATTCCTTGCCCGAGAATGTTCAACGAGCTCCGTCTATCGAATCGTTTAAGTAGCAAACAAGAAATTTCTATCTGGCTAATAATGTTTAATGTGTAGCTGTCTAATTTATAAGTATCATTTAAGTAAGTATATGTAGTGATATTCTATGTACCAATTTCTCTGATATATAACATAGAGTATCATATCTTATGTAGCATATATTATGTATTAGTTTATCATATGATATGTATCAATATATTTTATATAAATATTTATTTAATAGTGTGTAAATATTGTACATACATACATACATATAATCACGCCTTTATCCTTAATGGGGTAGGCAGAGCGTAAACGACCCAAACAAAGGTCGTTCCGCCACGTCTGACAGAAATAAAAAAGTAATAAAGTGTGTGTAAATATTGTCTAAGTATTATATGTAGTAATATGCAATATCCCGCTTTCTGCTTGTACAATTTCTATACCCAAAGGTTGCCTGGTAGAAATTGTTGCTTTAGCAATAAGGCCGCCTATATTGTACTGTCACGTTTGTTCCTTTTTATTTCTGTTGTATGTTTCTTTGTGCAATAAATAATTTTGTATTGTATTGTATTGTATCTTTCACGCAGTCCATCCATCTTTTCTTTGGTCGTCCTCTCCCAATATATCCATCCACATTCAAATTCATTATATTCAAATTCACTATATGACTTTCATCCCTCCGCATAACATGGCCATACCACGCAAGGTGATTTCCTCTTACTTTGTTGGTAATTGGTGCAACTTTCAGACTTCCTCTTATATACTCATTCCATAACTTATCCATTCTTGTTACTCCACACATCCATCTCAAAACTAAACTATTAATCTAAGACAGAATAAAATGTTATATTACTAGTAACAGGTTACTGCTTAAGTGTTAATGCAGTCATGCATTAGTCGTTCTATGATCGTTCCTCTCCTTGACATCCTTTCCCCAGTTATCACCAAAATCCTAAACAAATCCTTTTTTCCGGTGTGCTTCCATCCGCATGGAACGAAGCACAAATTGTTCCTTTGCCAAAAAAGCCTAATCCTAATTCTCCTTCCGACTACCGACCTATTTTCATCCTACCATTTCTCTCCAAGGTCCTTGAAAGGTTGGTTCATCAACAACTCACGTCATTCCTATCTGCAAATAACCTGTTTAACCCCTTTCAATCCGGTTTCCGCCCCGGTCATAGCACGACTACTGCGTTAGTATATCTATTGTTAATATATCTGACGATATTAGCTTAGGCATGGACAATCAGAAGCTAACAGTGTTTACTTTGTTAGATTTCAGTAACGCCTTTAACACAGTAGACTAAAACATTCTCCTCTCTATCTTGCGTTCTCATAACATATCTCCTACGGTGGTTGACTGGCTTCATAGTTACATGTACGGGCGCCGACAGCGCATACGCATTGCAGACACCTTCTCTGCGTGGTGTGTGTGATTTCTGCCGGCGTTCCGCAGGGTGGCGTTGTAGTGGTAGAACACCTGACCGTTAATCATAAGTATATAGGTAAGCAACTCTATACTTAACATTACTCGATGTATCGTCTTTGAGATGCCATTATACGTTCGAACCTGAGACAGAGCGTTTCCTTTGACTAATATTTTACTTCTATACTGCAAAATAAAACACACCACCTGCTAAACGACCAGTAGGTCGAATATTTTAATTGATAGCTCACTTCAATGGAAATTCACCTCTAGAGTATAGATTGAGGAGCCGTACTAAAAGTATTATATTTTCTGTAATTTCAGCGCTACAGAAGCCAAATGTTTAGAAGATACATAATTGCTGCTAAATGATGCAAAATTTTCAAAAATATTCATCTATTACTCAACGAGTTCCAGATGGCTCCTTAATTCAGATGTTTAGATTGAGGAGCCACTTTTGAATTAATATAACCAATGATATATTTTGCTGCTAAATCCAGAATTCATGCTGCAAAATCAGCTACTCTCTTGCTAAATAATGTTGAGATCAGCTTTTAAAAATCTGATGTGGCTCCTCAATCCTTACGGACATGAGTATTTGACGCCTATTAGATAAAATAAAACTGCTTAAAAATAAAATTTCAGGATAAAACTTTTTTCCTAAGCTCTTCACGTTGCGTTTTAAAAATCCATTTACACCTTAAATTTAAAGGCGTTTACAATATTTTGATTTATATATAATACTACGGACTTTCTACATATATGTAAAAAGTAGTAATAGTATACTTCCATGCTGAACTGGGAGCGAGAGAAAAACATAGAATGTGCCAGCTGCATTTCCTCCCAGGCATGCTGTAAAAACCAGCTAAGGGATCCGAGGGTTTCTGTATATTTCTATTTAGGCGATAGACTGACAACCTGTAACAACAGCAATATACCTACAAATCTATCTTAATTAATGTTTAGGTCGTTTACGCTCTGCCTACCCCATTACGGATATAGGCGTGATTATATGTGTGTATGTATATAGTAATAGTATGACGGGCGCCATAAATCGCTTTCCACCTGATGGTATTTATTATTCTGGGCAGATGGTGATGGATGATGGATTTCTTTAGGATGCTATTTTGTGTATCAAATAAAATTTATTTTCATGAAACATTGTGTGTTTCTGTTTATTTTATTTCATAACTAGCGACCCGCCCCGGCTTCGCAAGGAAGTCATCAGTGTTTCTCTACTATACTATGCATGTATTATACATATAAACCTTCCTCTTTAATCATTCTATCCATTAAAAAAACCGCATCAAAATCCGTTGCGTAGTTTTAAAGATTTACACATACATAGGGATAGGGACAGAGAAAGCGACTTTGTTTAATACTATGTAGTGATATAAGGACAGGTAAACTTTTCAGGGTGATGATGAAAAAGAAAGATAATTTTACCAAAATATTTATTACAGTTTCTACAGTTCACTTTTAATCGCAACAAACCATTCAAAGTATTTACAATTTTCTGCACTATGATATCAAAAAACAATTTAGTTTATTACATCACATGGTGTACAATACAACTTATAAAACTGAACAAATATACCAAAATAAAATAGCAAGATAGTCAAAAAATGTTCGCCATTTTCCATGCTACTTTGCAACTTCAGGTTAAAGTTTTTTTTTTTTTCACGCAGCTTTAGAAGTTGTTCAGTTTCGTGACAATGGACACAATTCTAGATGCCACCGGCTTAAACTAAGATTTAAATCTATCTGTCACTTTTAAAATAATAAAATTGAAAAAGGACTGGTTATGGTTTTACACTTTGTCCGCTTAATTTTGACGCGATTTTGCACGTTTCTCCAGTTTTTATTTCTGTCGATTTTATCCGCCTTATCATATGACGGCGGATAAAAATTACAGAAAATGCATAAAATTACCGACTATAAATCAAAAACCAGGGAGAATAATAATAATAATAATGAATAGATACTATGTCCTTTTCCAATGTTTTTAATCCGAAAGTGAATAATAGATATTAATGTTCGTTTTAGCCGGCAAATTTAGAATCGAGACTGTTCGCCATTTTCCATGCTAATATGCAACTACGGGTGAACGTTTTTTTTCGTTCGCAGCTTCTAGGCAAAAGTTGTTCAGTTTCATGACAACCTAGTATACACTCTATCATCTATACTCCGTACTTATACAAAATATGATATTCGGGCCTTCTCCAAGAAATTTTAACAAAAGAAATAGGATAATATATCACATTATAAATAAGTATATAAAAAATGTACTATGAAAACCCTGTATGCGAGCTATATTTCCTCTCAAAAACATTGTTCAAAACTAAGTTTTACAGACAGACATCATTATAAAACTTTTTATTATTTAAATACATATCATAAATTTGACTAAAAATCGTATTTGACATTTCAAATTCATTTTAAGGGGATACCCGGTGCACGCCAGCGCCCTCTTCCGTTAAAAAAGCATTACTCACTGAAAACGCAATTAATCGAAAATCCGGCTTATTTGAAGCATTATAAATTAATAATTCAGTGTTCACTGCAGTTACACAGAGCAGATAGCTAAAAGTGGTTGTTTTTGTATAATTATCTATCTGTAACTACAACGAATTGTAAGTTGCAACTTCTTGAGGTTCTAAATAACCCTCATTGCTTTAACCTCAATCTGGTCAACCGGATTTTCGATTGATTGTGTTTTCGGTGAATTATGATTGTTTAAATGAAGAGGGCGCCACTTAGCCCAGGCTAGCCCCTTAATAAAGTTCGATACAAAACTTCTTGACTGGAACTTGATTGGAATTTATTATTATTAAATTTAAATTTCAAATTCTTCGAAATATGGTCTTCTTTCACAGTCATCTTAAATCTATAGTTAGACTTATTTAAAACTATTTACAAAATGTACAAAAGCGTTTATTATTTCGCTATTAAACTATTCGCTCTTGACAATCTCGCTTGGTAACTTTATTGGTACAAATGGTAACTACTGTTTCATGTAAACTTATGCGGGGTGTAAGGGACAGCGTCCCGCAAACTGATAGGGGTTGCTCAGTCAACTATACTGAACAACTTCCACCAAGGAACTCTTTCAGGAAGTGAAAAAAAAATTGATTTTCCATTCAAAATGTCCATCTTGACCAGACAATTTGTATGGAAAAGCCAATTATTATTTTTTCACTTTCAGTTGCCTAGTGTCTTTGACTGACCCTATCAGTTTGCGGGACGCTGTCCCTTACACTCCGTATGTACTAATGTGTGCTGTTATTATTTATTACATGGTTCAGCTACTATTACATGTCTTTGACATAACAGCTATAAAAAAACTACAATTATGCATAAGTGTTGCCATCTTGGAGCTTTAAGTAACTTAATTTAACAAAATTGTGACTATCTTGAAATTCATTTCGAATAATCAGAAT
Source organism: Scrobipalpa costella (assembly GCA_949820665.1). Classification (NCBI taxonomy): domain Eukaryota; kingdom Metazoa; phylum Arthropoda; class Insecta; order Lepidoptera; family Gelechiidae; genus Scrobipalpa; species Scrobipalpa costella. The sequence continues at coordinate 1,516,464 of OX463311.1, forward strand.
CAATGTATTAAATAAGTTGCTCAAAAATTCTAAACCTGGTGTAAGGGACAGCGTCCCGCAAACTGTTAGAGATTGCTCAGTTAACGCACTGAACAGCTGTCAGACGGATTTTTTTCTGGAAGTAAAAAAATATTTATGACTTTTCCATACAAAAAAGACTATTCCATACAAATTATCTGATCGAGGTGATTATTTTGTATGGAAAAGCCAATTTTTATTTTCACTTCCTGAAAGAATTTCTCCGTTGAAGTTATACAGTATTGTTGACTGAGCAACCCCTATCAGTTTGTGAAACGGTGTCCCTTACAACTGGTATAGGTACCGAAACATTTTTTTTTATTCCTTAAGCAATATTTTTTGTCTTTTTAGTATCATTTTCTTTTTTAACAATAATAACTAGCATGCCATTTTCAGTTTCCCAGGTTTCGGAAAGGTAGTCAATATATTTGATACAAGCATCCAGATTGACCTGCGTCTTTGGAATCTTATTCCATTATAATATGAAAAAAAGAAAATAATAAATTCGTTTCTGGCAGGACTCTAACCTGCGTCTCTGGAATGCTGGTCCATCACTCTACCAACTGAGCTACAGAAACGGTAGAAGGAGTGACGAATTTATAACACAGTCTTATTCCATTACTCTACCGATTTTGTGTACCGTTCGCATTTAATTATTTACGTGGTGGACAGCGTCCCGCAAACTGATAGAGGTTGCTCAGTCAACGAAACTGAATAACAGCAGGATGTTTTTTCTGGAAGTTAAAAATAATAATCTTCCATGCTGGACTGGGAGCGAGAGAAAAACATAGAATGTGCCAGCTGCATTTCCTCCCGGGCATGCTGTAAAAACCAGCTAAGGGATCTGAGGGTTTCAGTATATTGCAATTTAGGCGATGGGCTGACAACCTGTCACTACAGCAATATACGTATAAAATACAAATCCATCTTGAATAACCCTCAAAACTTTGTCAGACGTGGCGGAACGACCTTTGTTTAGGTCGTTTACGCTCTGCCTACCTCATAAGGGATAAAGGCGTGATTATATGTATGTATGTATGTAAAAATAATAATTGATTTTCCATATGAATTGTCTGACCCAGGTGGTTATTTTGTATGGGAAGGTCATTTTTTTCATCTCCTGTTAGAATTTCCTGGTGGAAGCTGTTCAATTTCGTTGACTGAGTAACCCTTATCAGTTTTCGGGACGCTGTCTCTTACACCAGGTAGTTGAACTTTTAAATTTCTACATAGATGCAAAATCCTAAATATGTTCAGTTTCAAGATCTTACCATAGTATGTCTAGGTGAAGGCAACCCGTTTCCGACACTACTTAACTAAGTACTAAATATGTACCAAAATTATTATTGTCTACTATCGTTAGAATTTACCAAATTTAACTCTAATAAAGTATTGTACTTAGCATTGATCACTTTTATATTTCAGACAATTTCATCATCAATCGTATGTAAATGTGTTTGATCTTATTTTCTAGGACACGCCCTTCCAGTCGGAACTGTCCTTTTTATTGGATATACCAGGTGTAAAGGACAGCGTCCTGCAAACTAATTGCTCAGTCAATGACCCTGAACAACTTCCACTAGGAACTTTTTTCAGGAAGTGAAAAAATATTTGGCTTTTCCATAAAAAAAATCCGATCGAGGTGTGCATTTTTGCATGTTTGCGGGACGCTGTCCCTTACACCCGACATACATCCAGTTACATAGATTTTCATTTTTAACAATGTTATTTCTTCTCAATATCGCGACTAACATAACATCACAAACTTAAAACAAAAATCACATGCCCTTTGCTCTTCACAATTTCTTTTTCGCTAACGTGGAATGATTTATCAATTTCTTCGACCTCTTCAATAACGTATTTGACTTGTGTATTAGTTTGTCCATCCTTCTGTTTTGTATGTGATCCACCAACTTATTGAAACCTATCCTTAAAACGTATGCAATTATTGCAAATGTCAACGCCACTGTTGATAGTAGTATTAATATGACATCTATTAGGTAATATTGGATTGTGTTCAAGTCTTTTGAAGGTGACTGCAAGTGGTATGCACCTTTATGCCGGATGACATACTCTGTCCAATAGACAGCTCGTTCTAAAGGTGTTTCCTTCTGATCTCTCAACAAGAACTGTCTTTTCTTCACCTCTCTCCTATATTTTGGATCATTGATGACTTCTTTGATAGCTTTGTATAGAGCTTCACTGGATAGTTTTTGCAGGTCTAGTTTTTTCGCGTAACCATCGACTTCGGCTTTTGCTGCATTAGCATCGTGGTCGCAGAACACTGGGATGGACACTATGGGAACCCCATGGTAGACCGTCTCGTACATGCTAAGGAGACCTCCGTGGGTAACGAAGGCTTTGATTTTTGGGTGACCTGTGGAAGAGACAAGCTTCTATAAAAATTTGATATCTTTATATTTATTACATTTTATTGTTTCCATGCTGTCCTGGGAGCGAGAGAAAAACATGGAATGTGCCAGCTGCATTTCCTCCCGGGCATGCTGTAACAACCAGCTAAGGGGGTCGAGGGTTTCAGTGTATTTCAATTTAGGCGATAGGCTGACAACCTGTGACTACAGCAATATACCTACAAATCTATCTTGAATAGCCTTCAAAACTTTGTCAGACTTCACGGAATTTGCTCTGTTTAGATCATTTACGCTCTGCCTACCCCATTAGGGATAAAGGCGTGATTATATGTACGTATGTATGTGATATCTTTACATCATTAAAGTTTCCATATCCGACGTTAACCATAGTACAGTTTTACTACGCATAGTACAGGTTTTATTTAGTATAAAATATCTTTGATCCCAAATATTTATACCCAAGATATTTTATACCTGCCCTAGTTATCGATAGAGATATTTTTCAGTAGCTCAACCAAGACTGACCGAAAACTAGACTGTATCCAATATTTATTCAGCGAATGAGATTTGCAAACCTACAAATTCTAATCTTCCTGCCACTCACCAAGTAAGTCCTGCTGCGGCAGCCACCTGAACAGCCTCACATTCGAGGGTATGTCCGTCATATTCTGGTCACCATCTTGCTTCCAGACGACCCTCTGTGGTAGTCGCCCCAGGGCGTTGACGATCAGCCTGTGGACTGCTAGAGGCATCTTCGTGGTCTTCACTGAGGAGCCCATGGAGATGTAGATGAAGCCAGCCTCGCCAGCGCCAGAGATCCATTCTTCGATTTCCTGGAAACGAGAGTGATTTTCATTTAATTTGATAACTACAATATATCTGATAAAGAAAAGATTGGATAAGAACGACTGAAGAGTGAGCTTAGTTGTGTGTCATGGGAGAGGCTAATGTGCAGCAGTGTACTAATACAGACTGATGATTAGTCAAAAATTATGGCTGATAAATACTTTTTTAACAAAATCTTTCTCTAAATCAGGTGTAAGGGACAGCGTTCCGCAACCTGGTTGCTCAGTCAACGACACTGAACTATCAGTAGGTTTTTTTTCAGGAAGTTTAAAAGTAAATTTCTTTTCCGTACAAATTGCCTGATCGAGTTGTTCATTTTGTATGGGAAGGTCTATTTTTTTTTATCTCCTGATATAATTTCCCGGTGAAAGTTGTTCAGTTTCGATGACTGAGCAACCTCTATCAGTTTACGGTACGCTGTCCCTTACACCCGGTATAATGAATAGGAGATAACATTCGATCGAAGACAACATCCAAATACTGCTACCGAGCATTTGCTGTAGACAGTTAACCTACACCATTTTAAAATATTTTATGTTTGTAAAGATGATACTTACAGAATCCAACCGCTTCGCTTCTTTACAATGGATGCAGGCGACTTCAGCAACATTCGGCAGATACGGCCTCGGGTAGGAAACAGAATAGTGTCCATTCTGGAGCACAAAACTGACATTCTTGGCCATATCGTAGACATGAGGAATATGAGGCCCAAAGTGCCTCCTCAAGACCCCTTGCAAGATCATCGTCATCACCGCATGCATGGAATACGCTCCGAAGTACCAAGCCGTGTTCATGGCTCTGTCAATCAGTCCCATATTATCCGTATACGCCTTCCCGAAAAATGGCGTGACAGACCAGGGAGCAGGGCTGCCTGAAATGCTCAGAGGCATTGCATAGAAGCCCACTGTATTTATATACATGAAGGGCAGTTTCAGGCGGTGGACCAGGCCTAAGCCACATTCAGGGTATGCGCCGTCCAGGACGATGAGATCGAAGTTTCTTCCTGATCGGAGGAAGGAACGGGTCTCGTAGTCACTTAGGAAGGCATCGCAAGCCTGGGGAAGAAAGGAAAGAATATTTAGTAGGTATGTGAAAATAATTAAAACTATACCAGGTGTAAGGGACAGCGTCCCGCAAACTGATAGGGGTTGTTCATTTAATGACACTGAACAACTATCAGCAGGTTTATTTTCAAGAAGTGAAAAAAAGAGTTTTCCATACAAAATGTTCACTTCAATCAGACAATTTATATGGAAACGCCCATTATTTTTCAACTTCATGAATGCAGCGATTCGGCGAATGCATACCTCTGTCCAAGACCATCAGATTCAACCTACTGAAAGTTTCGAAGGGCAGAGCTCGAAGAAATCATTCAAGAAGTTCTAAGATATAATAATATATTTACTTCGGACAACAATAAATCCATAGAGATTAGTAAACTTATTACTACATACATACATAAAATCACGCCTTTATCCCTTACGGGGTAGGCAGAGCGTAAAACGCCTCCTAAAAGGCGCTTTCGCCACGTCTGACATAAATTGAGGGCAATTTTAGATTGTAATGTGTATTGCTGTAGTGACAGGTTGTCAGCCCATCGCCTAAATTACAATACACTGTAACCCTCGAATCCCTTTTGCTGACTTCTACAGCATGCCCGGGAGGAAGGGCAACTGGAACATTCTATGTTTTTTTTACTACTAAAACTAATTTAAACTTATTACTACTGGTTAGTAACACAATAACTACTGGTCTATCCGATGATGACCGACTAGTTTACACTGCATGCTGTCGTATCTAGCAGGCCAACATCGGCGAGTCCCGTCTATCCGCCAGCATTTGCAGGATGCTGTTGGGGGATTGGAGATATAACGGACGCAGAAATATGAGTCAAGTGTAATACTTTTTATGTCTGGTAAGAATCATTGACAAGTCTTAAAAACTTTTAAGAGTCGTTTTAGAAAGATGGGATTGATAGCTAAAGCTGTGGCTAAAGTGCGACAGGTTGTCAGCCCGTCGTCTAAATTGCAATGCACCGAAACCCCTTCAGCTTCCTCGATTGATCTTTACAGTATGACCGGGAAGCAGCTGGAACATTCAATGTTTTTCTATTGTTTCCAGTCCAGCATGGAAGACATAAATTCTGGTGACTCCAACGCTTTCTCATACGGAAAATTGTAATGGAACACCCGTTTGATTCGTATTTTTACAGCCACATAAAACAAGTCATGTGGCAATGCACTCAAATCGATTGGACTCGATCATGCTTTTTACTACGGAATGCAACCACTCTACATAAATAAATCAGGTTCCAGAACAATTACACTTTTTTTCTGTAGTCTTGAGTAAAAGAAAATCAACAGCGGAATATTATGGCAGTAGAGACGCATGTAGCTTAAACCATGGGCGCAACCATGGTGGGGCAAGGTGGGAGAGACGCTGGCTCGCTGCGCTCGCGATATGACGTGATCATGCAAGTTATATATTAGTTAATCCTACCTCCATCGATAACGTAAAGTCTCGTGTTCGGTACGCTGCTATCTCCGATTTCTTATCGGTCTTTCAATGCTGACCACAACTTTCTACCTCGTATCCGTATCTGAAGATATCCTTGATGAGCAGCGGGTTACTCCCCTTGGCGCCTACCAGGTCGTGGGTCATGTAGACATGCACGCAGCCCACCAGGCCCGAGGGAGCCGCATAGAGCCATACATTTTATATACCCATATCGATCCATAGACTCATATACCTAGACCTAAAAAAAAACAAGTTGACTCCCAACGACCACCAACGACCTACGATCCACAACTACCCCCAACAACCACTAACGACCCCCAACGGCCTAAGGATCCTCAATGACCCACAACGACTTAACAACCCCCATCGACCCATCAAACCTTCATCGACCTGCTATTAAAAATACAAGAACCACCCCACAACCTTCTACCTCGTATCCGTATCTGAAGATATCCTTGATGGGCAGCGGATCCTCTCCTCTCATCCTGGCGCCCACCAAGTCGTGGATCATGTAGCCACGCACGTAGCCTACCAGGCCTGTTGGAGCCAACTCCTCCAGACCCTCGAGGTGGAAGTCCGGGGGGAACGCGCTGATGAAGGTGATGTTGTGGTTTCTGAGGAAGATAAGAAGGAGGTGAAATGATAGATTTTGGCAGAAAATGGTAATGAAAAGGGGAATTTATTTTTTCTTTAGAAATAAATTATAATGGTAGTTTATGAAACTGTAGCATAAAGAAGCAGCAGTAGGTGAATCGCTTCGCTCGTTTCATAATAATTTCACACACGAATGGCAATTTTGACATAAAGACTAGCCCCTCGCCAGCTTTCAAAAGGGCATCTTGTATTATAGAAGGCCATACCGTGTGTGAAATTATTATAACGAGCGAAGCGAGTCTACCAACTGTCTCATTATGCTACAGTTTCATAAATGCGTACACACAGGCGTCACTTGCTCGTCAATGCTTTTTGCTTTGCCTACAACTACAACAAGGGCATCTTATGTAACTTTGTGCCACCCATGGTCAGCATCAGGATGTTGCTGCCGACCGCGCAGCCGCACAGCAATGGCAGCAGCAACCATGGCAGCCGGATTAACGTGCCCTCCGAAGCACGGAAACCTTTTACTTACAGACACTGAGGTTTTTGCCTGCATTGTCCTAACCAAGCTAAGGAATACCTAACAATACTGATGTTACTTTCTGAAAAGTCGGTTCTAAGAGACACAATAAAATTTCCTGCATTGTCCTAACCAAACTGGGAAAAATCCCACATAATTAAAATTACATTTTAATAAGTCCTGTTCAATCTCCTAGATTAGGAAGCCGACCCCGTGAGATACGGGATAAGGCTAGGGAGATGATGATGACAATATTGATGTTACTTTCTGAAAAGTCTGCTCTAAGAGACACAATAAGATTGCCTGCATTGTCCTAACCAAACTAAGGAATACCTCACAATATTGATGTTACTTTCTGCAAAGTCGGCTCTAATAGACACAATAAAGTTTCCTGCATTGTCCTTACCAAACTAAGGAATACCTCACAATATTGATGTTACTTTCCGAAAAGTCTGCTCTAAGAGACACAATAAGATTGCCTGCATTGTCCTAACCAAACTGGGGAAAATCGCACATAATTAAAGTTACCTTCTAATAAGTCCTCTCGCCAGCTCCCAGAAGGGCATCTTGTGTGACTTGGTGCCGCCCATGGTCAGCAGCAGTATGTTGCTGCCGACCGCGCAGCCGCACAGCAACGGGAGCAGCAACCATGGCAGCCGGATTAACGTGCCCTCCGAAGCACGGCAACTTTTTTCTTACAGACACTGAGGTGATTGCCTGCATTGTCCTAACCAAACTAAGGAACATCTCACAATAATGATGATACTTTCTGAAAAGTCGGTTCTAATAGACACGATACCATTGCCTGCATTGTCCTAACCAAACTGAGGAATACCTCACAATATTGATGTTACTTTTGAAAAAATCTGCTCTAAGAGACACAATAAGATTGCCTGCATTGTCCTAACCAAACTGGGGAAAATCCCACATAATTGCAGTTACCTTCTAATAAGTCCTCTCGCCAGCTCCCAGAAGGGCATCTTGTGTGACTTGGTGCCGCCCATGGTCAGCATCAGGATGTTGCTGCCGACCGCGCAGCCGCACAGCAACGGGAGCAGCAACCATGGCAGCCGTCCCTGGAACAGAAGCACATGGAGTTAGTATGGTTGATTACATTAAAAGAAAACTGAGCTAAAATATAAGAAAATTTATGATGGAAATAACAATTATACGAAAACCAGATATATTTAAGATTATGAGATAAAGTCAAAAGATAAGTACCGTATTAAATAATAATAAAAAAAACAGTAACTTAGGCCCGTAATTGTAAACTTGAGACTGACAGCTAGTTTGAAATGTCATATCGGTACGAAAGGGCCTGTCAAATCCATACTTAATGTTACTCTCAATCTTGAGATCGCTTTATAAATACGAGTCTAAATATGAGGCAGAGCCACTCTTTAAAAATAACATCTATAGGTAGTCGCAACATGTTTTTTTTATATAATTTTGTTCTTCCCTAGTATAATGGTTTATACTAGAGGTAAGGGTCAGAATACGAAAATATATAGAAAATATAAATACATAGAGTTTTGAAAACAAATGCGTAAAATTGTGGATGATTTATGTGCGTGATTATAAATAAAAAGTTTCATCAGTGAGTTCTTCCATGCTGGAATAGTAACGAGAGAAAAATAAAGAATGTGCATGCTATAAAAACCTGCAAACGAATCTGAAAGTTACAGCATGGACGTTTCAGTATATTCCAATTTAGGCGATGGCCTGACAACCTGTCACTACAGCAATATACCTATAAATCTATCTTAAATAACCATCAACATTTTGGCAGATGTGGCGGAACAACTTGTGTATAGGTCGTTTACGCTCTGCCTACCCTGGCAGTAAACGACTAGGGACAAAGACGTGATTTTATGTATGTATATTGTATGTTCATCGGATCGTTGTTCGACATTAGGAAGTAGTCTTATTAGAAACTGGTCAAAACAGGCAATGGTCTTAACAAACAGTGGTCAAAATAACCTTTGGTCCAAAACGTCAAAAAGGGACATGAGAATCCACTCGCTAAGAAGAAAAAGAAGTGAAAAATATACGTATAATTAAATACGTACCTGTTATACTAACTTTGTAATATTAATACTTGAAAATAGTAATAAAGGCGTGATTATATGTATGTATGTATAACTTCCATACTGGACTGGGAGACAAAGAAAAACATAGAATGTTCCAGTTGCCCTTCCTCCCGGGCATGCTGAATAAGTCAGCAAAAGGGATTCGAGGGTTACAGTGTATTGTAATTTAGGCGATGGGCTGACAACCTGTCACTACAGCAATACACATTACAATCTAAAATTGCCCCCAATTTATGTCAGACGTGGCGAAAGCGCCTTTTAGGAGGCGTTTTACGCTCTGCCTACCCCGTAAGGGATAAAGGCGTGATTTTATGTATGTATGTATGTAATACTTCAAAAAGATTGTATTAGAAATAGAGGAAGTATTAATATTCAATAGGTACAAGTACTTGAGTAAAGTTTATTTATGAGCACTAAAGATAATTATAGATAAATAGGTACTTCAAGAACTCGCATAACATGACAAACAATAATTATATCAACATAAATAAATTATTTAATATGAATTATAATATACTAGCGACCCGCCCCGGCTTCGCACGGAAATTATCAGTGTTTCTTTACTATATTATGCATGTATTATACATATAAACCTCCCTATTGAATCACTCTATCCATTAAAAGAAACCGCATCAAAATCCGTTGCGTAGTTTTAAAGATTTATGCATACATAGGGGTATAGGGACAGAGAAAGTGACTTTGTTTTATACTATGTAGTGAAGCTTATAAGGGTGCTGGTGCTGATGAGGATATTTTGACTTTATGTTATGTCTGAGGATGCGAAAAGCGAATGAGGATATGTAAAAATTGTGGATCATCCGCATTATGAGGATGCGGACGCGGATTCCTCATCAACCCTAGTATCTACAAATGATTCAATATCACAGAAAATAAAAGCAAGGTAACATGAAATAGGCGTAGGATAAGTGCGAAAGTTTATAGGTACCTACATGAAACATTTTAATAGAGATAGATACATTACATAGGTAATTTCAAGATAGCCCGATGGTGTAGTGGATAGGGCCGCTGCCTCCTGAGCGGAAGGTCGTGGTTCGAATCCTACCACGTACCAATGTGTTTTTCGGTTTTCGAATTTTATATGTACGTTTATTCGGCGCTTTTTCCGTGCTTCGGAAGGCACGTTAAGCCGTTGGTCCCGGTTAATATCGTTTAATACCATAGATATTAGTCGTTAAGCCATGTTCTGACATGTCATGACATGCCTCTGGCCAGTGCTAAGCGTTGGCGGCTTGAAAACTCTGACCTAATCTAGGATTGGGTCTGGTTTCCCTTCTGGGTTGCGGAGGTCAGATGGCAGTCGCTCTGTGTAAAAACCAGTACCCTCGTTCAATCCCCTAGATTAGGTAGCCGACCCGTGAGATGCGGGATAAGGCTAGGGAGATGATGAGATACATTACATAGGTGCCTAGTTGAGTAGTCCCTGGCGTCTTGTAAACTACCTAATTGGACTTGCTCAGTTACCGACACTGAACAACTTCCACCAGGAAATTATTTGAGGACGTAAAAAAATTGCTTTTTTATACAAATTGTCTGATCGAGGTGGGAATTTTGTAAGGAAGTCTTTTTTTTTCATTCCTGATAAATATCCTAGTGGAAGTTGTTCAGTGTCGTTGACTTAGCAACCCCTATCAGTTGGCGGGACGCTCACCTTACGCCCTTAGTTTGAAAGATTTAGGCCCGTAATTATAATCAGTACTTGAGACTTACGGCTAGTTTGAGTTCGTATCAGAAACGTCATTTCAGTACAATGTGTATAAATACGAGCCTTAGGTACATAAATAATGATTTTGATTTGTTTGTCAACTTGGCTTATATGTATATTTCGGAAATATAAAGATACTTGGGTAGACTTCAATTCAAAACATCAGGAAAGACAGATGAATCAACTCATGTGGCTATGTAACAATTAGTTGCCTACTTTTCTAGATAAGAAATTAACAAGAAAGTTATTAATAATGTAATTCATTGGTAAATATTTTTCTTAGCGAGTCGAACAACGACCCGAAGAACCCTGTTGTCAGAGTTTCCAAAGCGCCCATTAGTCCACTGATAAGTGTTGCTCAGTCAACGAATCTGAACCACTATCAGCAGGCTCTTTTCAGAAAGTAATAATAACAATTTTGCTTTTCCGAGCAAATTGTCAGATCAAGGTAATCATTTTGTATGGGATGGTCAAATTTATTTTTCATCTCCTGAAAGTATTTTCTGGTGAACGTTGTTCAGTTTCATTGACTGAGCGAGCAACCCCTATCAGTTTGCGGGACGCTGTCCCTTACACCCGATAGGCGTACCTTATTTACGAGGATATACGTATTGTTCCTTGTTCCTTCCATGCTGGACTGGGAGCGAGAGTAAAACATAGAACGTGCCAGCTGCATTTCCTCCCGGGCATGCGGTAAAAACCAGCTAAGGGATCTGAGGGTTGTTATATATTGCAATTTAGGCGATAGGCTGACAACCTGTCACTATAGCAATATTCGTAGAAATATATCTTAAATATTCCTCAAAACTTTGTCAGAAGTGGCGGAACGACCTTTGCTTAGGTCGTACACGCTCTGCCTACTCCATTAGGGATAAAGGCGTGATTATATGTGATTATATATATGAAGTAACTATATGAAGTGATCGTTATCAGATAAAGATACATATCGGAAGTAAAATCTCGAGACGACAATAATAACTCCACAATACTTTAAGATAACATCAAGATCGCTCCATTTATAAACTACATAAACAATTCTCAGTTTAATTGTTTTCACTCTGAGTTGCAAAAAACATGGAAGTTTCTTGACTTTTATCAGATTCCTATAATCGTGTGATTAAAAAGACAATTTAGTTAAAATTTATTGGGACAATAAAGACATAAATTTGTAGATTATTTGCAAGTTTATATAAAGCCCGCATTTGGCTATTATTTGCGCATATTATACATAGTATAGATTAGTTGTGAAAATGTTGTGGCAGTGGTGTGTATTTGGTGCCTTATGCCTCGTGGTGGCAGCGGCCCCTAGTTATAATGCTAGCTCAACGAGGAATAGAATGGTAAGTACCTACTTGCTTTTAGCATTATACTATAGTATTTCCGACTCAGTTTCAGACTAAAGGTTCTACGGTTAGCAACAACCGCACATGGAATTTGGCCTGTGTCGTCTCTGAGCGACCTAAATCTATTAGTCAATTTGTAACATCAGCAATATCCGCGAATCGATGTATTGCGGTGCGTTGAGAGAATCAGTAGTTACCACGAAAACGCGAACGAGCAAACATTATAACAAATTAATATTTAACATTTTATAACAATTTCTATTTTATACATTAAATTAATTATTTCTAAATCTAACCGGAATTCTTATTTTAACAAATATAACATAATATTACAAGTGTAGCGGATATATCTTCCCCCTACAAAGGTAAACAAAGTTTCATGTCTTTTTATTCGAAAACACATTTCAAAAATAAATTATACTCGTACGTGTTGGCAAATTAGTTATATATAATTAGTTATATATTTACTAAGACTACTATTTCATTATGTTGTCATATCTAATAGCTAAAACTTATTTCAGCAACAAAATCTTCGATTAATAGACATGACATTTAGTTTACCTTTATTCTAAAACTGAGTTCTTCTTCTGTCGAGGTTGTATCGAATCCGATGAACCTTGGTGTCAGAGTTTTTAAATCGCCTAGTAGCACGACTATCAGGCCTCTGACATGGTTTGAGTAACGACCACTATCAAAGACAGCGACCGGGACCGACGACTTAACGTGTTGGAAATACTATAAGGGTAGCAACACACAGGCGTCAATTACTGCGCGCAAGGTTGCGCTCAACACGCTGTCGATGCTTTTTGCATTGCCTACAACACACATGCGTCACCTTACACAGTTGTAAGGAACAAGCAGTTTTTGGGCTGCAAAACGAGTTGGTATTGATAACTCAACGTTATATAAACGGACTTTACGTACGTTGGCTTGCCAGCTTATCTCCCAAATTAGAAAACACATACATACATATAATCACGCCTTTATCCCTAATGGGGTAGGCAGAGCGTAAACAATTTAAATTAAGGTGGTTTCGCCACGTCTGACAAAGTTTTGAGGGTTATTTAAGATATTATAGGTATATTGCTATAGTGACAGGTTCTCAGCCTGTCGCCTAAATTGCAATATACTGCCCTCGGATCCCTTAGCTGATTTTTACAGCATGCCCGGGAGGAAATGCAGCTGGCACATTCTATGCTTTTCTCTCACTCCTAGTCCAGCATAGAAGATTAAAAAGATGATTAAGAATTAGAAAACACCAACACATTTAAGTACTGACTTTAAGCAGCTGGTACATTCTCTGTTTGCTATCGGTCGTAGTCCAGCATGTTCCGGATGTATTATCCGTCTTCTTCTGTCGAGTGGGTATCGAGTCTATCGAGCCGATGAACCCTGGTGTCAGAGTTTTTAAACCGCCTAGTAGCACAACTATCAGGCCTCTGACATTATCCGTTATCTGAAAGGACAACTTCGCTGGACCAACTTAAATAAAACTAATCCTTATCGCCTTTAATAAATAATAGTGGGATTAGAATTAATCCACATAATCATTTTATTGGTAATAAATCACTTACATACGTAGAGCCAGATGGTGTAGTGGATACGGCCGCTGTGGTTCGAATCCCACCACGTAGCAATGTGTTTTTCGGCTTTCGAATTTCATATGTACTTTTATTCGGCGCTTTTTCCGTGCTTCGGAAGGCACGTTAAGCCGTTGGTCCCGGTTAATATCGTTTAAGACCGTAGATATTAGTCGTTAAGCCATTTCAGAGGCCGGTGCTAAGCATTGGCGGCTTGATAACTCTGACCTAATCTAGGATTGGGTCTGGTTTCCCTTCTGGGTTGCGGAGGTCAGATAGCAGTCGCTCTGTGTAAAAACCAGTACTCTCGTACAATCCCCTAGATCTGGAAGCCGACCCCGTGGGATACAGGATAAGGCTAGGGAGATGATGAAATCACTTACATACTCGTACGTATAATCACGCCATAAGCGTAGCCAGGGGTGGATTTGGAAATCCTACCAGGCACCAAGGTTTGTCAAGTCACTTGCGCTGATTAGTGTCTAGAAGCGTATCCGAAAACATGTTGGCTTGGCTTATGAAAAAATCATAGATTCGCGATACAATGTACCTCCTCTTATATTATTTTTTTTGAACATAATGTTTCGCTACATGAACTACTAAAAGTTTCGCTAACTATCCATAGCTAATATGAAAGAAAGAAAATAATAAATCGTTATTATTTTCTTCCAGGCTGGACTGGGAGCGAGAGAAAAACATAGAATGTGCCAGCTGCATTTCCTCCCGGGCATGCTGTAAAAACCAACTAAGGAATCCGAGGGTTTCAGTATATTGCAATTTAGGCGATAGGCTGACAACTTGTCACTACGGCAATATACCTACTAACCTACTAATCTGTCTTAATAGCCTTCAACACTTTTTCAGACGTGGCGGAGCGACATTTATTTGTGTCGTTTACGCTCTGCCTACCCCATTAGGGATAAAGGCGTGATTATATGTATGTATGTTATTATTCCTGACTATCCTCAATCCTTGATGTTTCAAGATGTTCAGATTGATTTTAGCGCATTTCGTTTCCTTACCTTTTAAATACTTGATATTGGCATAAAGTTTAACTATTGCCATAATAAAAAAAAAAAAAAAACGTTTCCGGCAGGACTCGAACCTGTGTCTCTGTAGCCCTACGTTGTTCTTATACTACACGACTAGATGTCGCTAACGTCGCTTTGACGTGTGCATAAGAAAGACTGATAAATTAGTGATTCCAGAGTACTGCCAGAAACGAATATATTATTTTTTGCTTTCATATTATATTAAATAAAAATAGCATTGTAAAGTGCTACAAATCCTCAAAAATATCCATAGATTTTAGAAGTGCAGAATTATAATACTAAAGACGGTAAATGACAGGAATTGTTTAATTTTTAATTAAATCTCAGGGCCATTGACTTGTTTCATAGAACTATACTTTTCTTTTTCTAGATGGACACAATCATCACAAACGGTTACATAGCCGAAGCCCACAACGTGACCACAGACGATGGATATATCCTGGGCGTGTACCGGATCCCGTACCCTCGGCATCAGACCTCCGCAGACGAGACTGAAGGAGCCAGGCCAGTGGTCTTCTGCATGCATGGATTGTATGGCCAGTCCCAGAACTATCTTATTCTGTCACCGGAGCTGGCTTTTGGTAAGTAGACAGACAACAGAGGTCTTACTAAATATCGTGAATCGGGCACTAAAAACAAAGCCCCGCGCAGATAATCGGTCTCTGGAAGAGTCCTTGGGTACTAAAAACTGAGTCCCGCGCAGATGGTCATGCGTCAATCGGGCACTAAAAACTAAATTCCATACAGATGGTTGAAAGGAGATATCGAATTCCAATTTTTAGTTTGGTTAGGACATTGCAGGTTCATCAGAATAAGATATTGAAGGATTATAGTTTTTGTGAATTACGCAAACACTGGGGCATTAAAATTATGTCCCGCGCAGATGGTTCAATCTCTAGTAGTCTGTTACCTCGCATATGGTCAATCGTCAATCGGGCACTAAAAACCAAGTCAGGCGCAGATGGTTGATCAGTCGTCAAACGGGTACTAAGCACTGAGCCCCGCGCAGATGGTTGATCTCTGGGAGTAAACAGTTGGTTAATTGTACCGGATCCCGTACCCTAGGCATCAGACCTCCGCAGACGAGACTGAAGGACCCAAGCCAGTGGTCTTCTGCATGCATGGATTGTATGGCCAGTCCCAGAACAATCTTATTCTGTCGCCGGAACTCGCTTTTGGTAAGTAGACAGACCACAGAGGTCTTACCAAATATCGTAATTCGGGCACTAAAAACTAAGTCCCACGCAGACTGGGAGAATGGTCCTCGGGTTGATCGTTGATCGTGCATTGATTGTATGGCCGGTCGCAGAAGTATCTTGTTCTGTCGCCGGAACTGGCTTTTGATAAGTAAGCTATAAGAAGCAGAAAGCTGACTGAAAAAAGCAAGATTTGCTAAATCGGTTCACTTACTTAGTTTATTATTTACAAAAAATATACAGAAAATAAAAAATAAAATTTTAAAATAACTATAAATAATAAATGGCCTCCAGAGCGTCCCCTTGGGGCATGGTGACGGGGGCTAAATTATGATGAAATTTCTTTTTATCTGCATATGATTTAAGGTTTATTGCTTCAAGCCTTGTTGGGCTCTCGATTTGGATTTCGTGGGTTTGATAGAAACAAACATTTTAAATGAGCAAGATATTGTACGCCGTTTATACAAATGATCCCATAAAATAAAAATGGCGTCAAATTTGTAGAACAAAAGTCATTTTATGCATTTGTTTACGATTAAAATGTAAATTGAGATCACAGATGCTTTGAGATTAAGGCATTTTATATAAGAACAGGTCGCAATAAAACATAAATTAACATTATTCCATGACTTGGAATATATTTATAGTTACTAAAATTGTGCTATTTTCTAGCACGCTAAAGGTAAAATAACTTCAAGGATATTATTATTCTTATTTTCTCACTTTGATGACCAACGTTCAACAAAATATAAATGTATAGCTCTCTCATTTATAAGTACCTAAAGTACCTAATAAGTAACTGCCTCCGTGGTCTAGCGGTCTGAGCCATGGGCTCCCGACACGTAGGTCCCGGATTCGATTCCCGCAGGGGACAATGACCTTGTGTTGTTATTTCTAGTTTGGTTAGGACATTGCAGGCTGATCACTTGATTGTCCGAAAAGTAAGATGATCCATGCTGTCAGAGGGGTATATAAATAGTCGGTCCTGTGCCTGATTTCTCTCTGGTCGTGTCAGTCAGTCTGTCCCATCAGAGTAAGAGATTGAATGAGTAGAGAGTGCACCTGTGTGTAGCGCAAGCACTTGGGCACTAAAAACCAGTCCTGCGCAGTTGGCCGCCATCACCAAAAATCGGTGGGATAGGAGGACTAATAAATAACTGTAATAGAAATCCCACAAAATTTGTCTGTCGCAGCAAAAACGGCTTCTTTAAATTGTTGATGCTCTGTGTACCCCGTAAGGATACAATACAATAACAGTAGATTGTACGACAACTGCACAAAACAAGCCATTTTTTCGGAGATTTTTAGCTGCTCTAGCCCGTAGGGCAAGGACTTTTGCCCCTGTGCACAAAATTCAATTTTGTTAATAAATAAATAAAAATACTAAAAATTAAGTCCATGTTGGACTGGGAGAAAGAGAAAAACATAAAATGTGCCAGCTGCATTTCCTCCTGAGCATGCTGTAAAAACCAGCTAAGGGATCAGAGGGTTTCAGTATATTGCAATTTAGGCGATGGGCTGGCAACCTGTCACTACAGCAATATACCTACAAATGTATCTTAAATAACCCTCAAAACTTTGTCAGACGTACCGGAACGACCTTTGTTTAGGTCGTTTAAGCTCTGCCTACCCCAAAGTAATAAAGACGTGATTATGTATTCGTTCTAGGATACAACCTAGCCGACGCCGGTTTTGACGTTTGGTTCGGCAACGCCCGCGGTAACGTGCACTCCAGAAGACACGTCACCCTCAATCCTGATGACCCTACACAATCTGGGGAGTTCTTCAACTTCTCCTGGGATGAGATAGGCATCTATGACATGCCAGCCATGATTGACTATGTCCTGGCTTATACTGGGCAGGAGAAACTCCATTACATAGGTAAGTACAATTTGTTCAAAAACCTGAAAGGTAGATGTGAGGAACCTTAAGTCGGTGGTGCCAATTCGGTTAGCACACGACTTAACCAAAAAAGTTTGGATATTATCAAGAAAAGATTGAACTTTTTGAACTTGTTTAAGAGAGACAATAATTAATCATGTTTAATAAGAATATTCTCAAGAATCTTGGATAGTTTAAGTCTTTATGTGAAACAGTATCGAGCAAAATCTATTTTAAAACTAAACGAATTATAACTGACATAAAATTAATTGACATAAACATAGGTATACAGCTCACTGGTCAGCTGCCTACATCATTTACTTATTTAACAATCACTACATAGTATAAAACGAAGTCACTTTCTCCGGCCCTATATCCCTATGTATGCATAAATCTTCAAAACTACGCAACGGATTATGATGCAGTTTCTTTTAATGGATAGAGTGATTCAAGAGGAAGGTTTATATGTATAATACATGTATAAAGACTACTTAAATAACCGCCGCCAGAGAGTGTGTCTTGGTACATGCATCAGTGATGAACAACCAGTCTTGTATGGTGTCCCGCAAGGTAGTACGCTCGGACCAACCTTGTTCCTTTTGTACATAAATGAGCTATGTAAATTAGAACTTAAAGATGCGGAACTCATTATGTTTGCTGATGATACAGTAATTCTCTTTCACGGTGAGACATGGGACGATACTCGTAATCTAGTGGAGGTTGGAATGGCAAAAGTAACCACATGGTTGGAAGATAATTTGTTGTCTCTCAATGTATCCAAAACCAAGTATATTTGCTTCTTTAAAACCGATGCTTCATCCCCTGATAATAATTTTGCTGTCAAAATCCATACCCATCCATGTAACAGGTCTTTGAATGACATGCGACCCTTGTGTTCATGTGAATACCTAGAAAAAACATCATCACTACGGTATTTGGGAGTGGAAATCGATGAGCACTTGCGTTGGGACATACAGATCTCACATGTCTCTGCACGTATAAGAAAGCTTATATACATATTCAAAAATTTGAGACAAGTAGCTGATTTCGAACTTCTTATGCGAGTTTATAAGGCCTTGTGCGAATCGATCGTAATGTACTGCATTTGTTCCTGGGGTAGTGCCTCTAAAACGTACTTAAAGGTAGCAGAAATTTCGCAGAGGGCTGTTCTCAAGGTTCTTATGAAACTTCCATATAGATTTCCTACAACTAAGCTATATGAAAAAGCAAAAACGCTCAGTGTTAGGAAATTATTCGTATACCAGAGCCTGCGTCGTTACCACAAAAAGACCATCCCTCAGTTGCAAATTTCTAATAAAAGACATAACCGATATCCAGTTCCTTCCACCAACACTGTTTTTGCTCAAAAGCATTACGATTTCCTAGCCCCGCGAATATATAATATTTTAAGTAAAAAAATTAATAATGTTAGAAATATGACACTACATCAATTCCAGAAAGAAATAATAAATAATTTTTTGGGTGATCTTGACTATGATGGCACTGAAAAACTTGTACAGATTGTAGCATAGAAAAATAAATAAATAACGGAACATCCTTCTTAATCACACACACACACACACACACACACGTACACACACACACACACACACATCATATTATTTAACAAGAAAACTTTTAAATTCATACCTTTTATAGTCTAAATTGTGTTAAACTTGTTTCTCTTACCTGCTGTAATATCACGTACACTGTGCGATATATTCGTCACTATGAACTTAGAATCTGTCTGCTCTATTGACGGTCGGGTGGGGGCCTGGTGCTCCGTGACACAGGTTTATCCTAGTATGGACACCAGACTCTCACAATGGAAACTGTGTAAACTTAATTTAATTGCCCTCGTACTTTGTGCTAAAGTGTTTCACTTGTGAGAGAAAATAAAGAATTTTATTATTATTATTATTATTATTATTATAATATAGTAGAGAAACACTGATAATTTCCGTGCGAAGCCGGGGCGGGTCGCTACTTTATTATACACAATAAAAGACACACAAACACAAATAAAAAAGACACAGCAGGCACTGCTTATTTCTATGAAGAAATTTCTTACAGCAGACCTACAGAAGTGAGATTTGTCGAGAATCGGATATAACATCACTGACAGTTAATTAAAATAATTTGATTATCTTCCGTTCCTTTCTGATATCTCATGAATACTCATGACCATGCGTGTAAGTAAACATGCATGATCATTCTAAGGATCGTATTTTTAATCAGCTCTCATGAGTGACAGCGAGTTTGAGTTCGTATCAGAAATGTAATTTCAGTACAAACTGGCCTGTCAAATCTTTACTCAATATTGCGCTCAAGTTTGATATTGTTCATAAATACGACCCTAAAAGTGTTCTTAGGAATCTTTTTGGAAATAAATTATTTGACCCTTTAAATTTAAAACCGTTGTGTTATTAATCTTTTTCCATGCTGGTATGGGAGCCAGAGAAAAACATAGAATGTGCCAGCTGCATTTCCTCCCGGGTATGCTGTAAAAACCATCTAAGGGATCCGAGGGTTTCAGTATATTGTAATTTAGGCGATGGGCTGACAACCTGTCACTACAGCAATATACGTACAAGTATATCTTAAATGACCTTCGAAACTTTGTCAGACGTGGCGGAACGACCTTTGTTTGAGTCGTTTACGCTCTGCCTACCCCATTAGGGATAAAGGCGTGATTATATGTATGTATGTATGATTTGACTTTGAAACGATTTACCCATCGACCACAGGTCATTCCCAAGGTGGCACCACTTTCTTCGTAATGGGCTCTATGAGGCCGGAGTACAATGAGAAACTGGCTTCAGTCCATCTGCTGGCTGGCGTTGGATATATGGATTACTTCCCGAATGCGCAGTTGATCCCCATTGCTCAGCTTAGCGATGTTATTTACGTGAGTATTTTTTTACTTCCATGCTGGACTGGGAATGATAGAAAAACATAGCATGTGCCAGCTGCATCTCCTCCCGGGCATGCTGCTAAGGGATCCGAGGGTTTAAGTATATTGTAATTTAGGCGGTAGGTTAACAACCTTTCACAACAGCAATATACCTACAAATCTATCTTAAATAACCCTCTAAACTTTGCCAGACGTGGCGGAACGATCCTTGTTGAGGTTGTCTACGCCCTGCCTACCCCGTTAGGGATAAAGAAGCGTGATTATATGTATGTATGTTTTTATTCCTTTCGATACGATATTAGATAGTGGTTGTCACACAAAAAGGCCGATTAGGTGATTAAGAAATCTGACACAAGGGTTCATACAGGCATACGTCGATTAGAAAAATCCACTCGATAGAAGAAGAAAATTCTTTGTTTTACAGAAACTTTCTGTTAATTAATGAATGTTCAGCGAAGTTTACAATTCAGCATTAAATAGTGAACTCCGGTAACTGACCAAAAGTATGGAGTTATCAGCAAAATTTTTAATTTTCAGGAGTTACTAAATCTGAACGCTCTGCCTACCCCGTAAGGGATAAAGGCGTGATTTATGTATGTATGTATGTACTAAATCTGGTTTAAAGTTTGGAAGTTAATATTGATTTACACTGAAGGTGCACCGATACGGTGTCTACGATATTTTTCAAAACTGTAAAATTCTTCCATGCTGGCCTGGGAGCGAGAGAAAAACATAGAATGTGCCAGCCGCTTTACCTCCAAATACCATTTTGTAAATACCAGAGTGATCGGAGAGTTTCAGTATTTTGTAATTTAGGCGATAGGCTGACAACCTGTCACTACAGCAATATACATACGAATCTATCTTAAATAATCTTCAAAACTTTGTCAAACGTAGCGTAACCACCTTTTTTTTAGGTCGCTTACGCTCTGCCTACCCTGTTAGGGATAAAGGCGTGATTATATGTATGTACGTAAAATTCTCATATTTTTTTTCAGTCATTAGCTCTCTCCATGGGCCTATCAGAGTTTACCCCAGAGCTGGTGGAAGGGTTATTGGGAGGAGGTGGTAATGGAACGGCTATTTCATACAGGAGATCAGACCTCTGTTTCGGAGACATCAAGTACCGTCACATGTGTGAGCTGGTTGGAGCCAGGCATTTTATGGTGCGTTTGAAAATTTTAAACTTCTCCCATGCTGAAGTGGTAGCGAGAGAAAAACATAGAATGTGTCAGATGCATTTCCTCCCGGGCATGCTGTAAAAATCAGCTAAGGGATCCTAGGGTTTCAGTATATTGCAATGTAGGCGATGGGCTGACAACCTGTCACTACAGCAATATACCTACAAATCTATCTTAAATAACCCTCAAAACTTTGTCAGATGTGGCGCAACGACCTCTGTTTAGGTCGTTTACGCTCTGCCTACCCCATTAGGGATAAAGGCGTGATTATATGTAAGTATGTAAAAAAAATAATTGAAAAACAATGTCTACACAGGTAGAACTTCAATTGAAACTGACTGAGGTACTGTAAGAGTAGATACTCTTTACTCTTTTGTTGGAATGGCTGAAATTACTGCCATTCCATTTTTGAATCTTATTCGATGTTGACTGGAGCCTGACTACAGGCTGCCACACTCTCTTGTTCTGATCGAAGCTGTAGTAGGTTGTTATAAATATAAAATATACTACATATGAAAATCTCGTAGATTGGAGAGCGCCGGTGTATTGGATAGGGCCGCTGCCTCCTGAGCGGGAGGTCGTGATTCGAATCCCACCACGTACCAATGTGTTTTTCAGTTTACGAATTTCATATGTACGTTTTTTCGGCGCTTTTTCCGTGCTTCGAAAGGAATGTTAAGCCGTTGGTCCCGGTTAATATCGTTTAATACCGTAGATATTAGTCGTAAGGCCATGTCAGAGGCCTTGGCGGCTTGAAACCTCTGATCTATTCTAGGATTGGGTCTGGTTTCCCTTCTGGGTTGCGGAGGTCAGATGGCAGATGCTAAAACCAGAACCCTAGTTAAATCCCCTAGATTAGGTAGCCGACCTCGTGATATACGGGATAAGGCCAGGGATATGATGATGATGATGATGAAAAACTTGTAGATTCTATGAGATAAAATAAGCGCTTCACCCCCTCCGACGCTACGTGGTGGAGGCGTCATCTTATTCCTCACGGAGGAGGAATATTTCCACGGAATTTCTTTGAGTTTTGTTATTTGAGATTAAGGCTCGTTTTTATAAAGCAATCTCAATATGAGAGCAATATTAAGTATGGATTTCACAGTTCATTTTGTACTGAAATGAGATTTCTGATATGAACTCAAACTCGCTGTGAGTCTCAAGCTACCTGGTTTCGTGAGTGAGTGAGGAAAATGTATAGATTTTCAAATACATCATTTTGCTTTACGTATAATAATAAACTTCTTCCATGCTGGACTGGGAGATTCTTCCATGCTGGACTGGGAGAGATAGAAAAACATAGAATGTTCCAGCTGCCCTTCCACCCGGGCATGCTGTAGAAGACAGCAAAAGGGACTCGAGGGTTACAGTGTATTGTAATTTAGGCGACGGGCTGACAACCTGTCACTACACATTAGCAATACACATTACAATCTAAAATTACCCTCAAATTTTGTCAGACGCGGCGAAAGCGCCTTTTACGAGGCGTTTAACGCTCTGCCTACCCCGCAAGGGATAAAGGCGTGATTTTATGTATGTATGTATGTATAATAATAAAGCCTAAAGTTAAATGGAAAAATACTTTACAATTGATAATAATGGTCCACTGCTGCTACTACTCGAGATAACTATCAGGTGTAAGGGACAGCGTCCCGCAAACTGATAGAGGTTGCTCAGTCAACGACACTGAACAACTATCAGCAAGTTTTTTTTTTCAGGAAGTGAAAAATAATCTTTTCCATACAAATTTGTGTGATCGAGGTATACATTTTGTATGGAAAAGCCAGTTTTATTTCTTTTCCTGAAAGAATTTCCTTGTGGAACTTGTTCAGTGTCGTTGACTGAGCAACCCCTATCAGTTTGCGGGACACTGTCCCTTATACCTGGTATATAAAATCAGTGGCTGCCTCGTGTTTAATGTTAAACAGTACACAAACAACAATATTCCTTTTCAGAGGGATGACAACGCTTCTAATGTCGATCAGACATTTGGCGGTGGTTCTCTCAAGCAGATCGCGCACTACGGCCAAAACATACGAGACAAAGTCTTCAAACGCTTCGACTATGGCGCAGCCGAAAACCAAGAACTATACGGGTCAGCTTCCCCACCTGAATACGACCTAAGCCTTATTACTAGTAACGTCGTGATGCATTATACAGTCAACGATAATTTACTGGATGAAAGAGATGTCCTAGCTATGGCTGAAGTGATGCCCAACACAGTTGTCAGGAAAGTGGCAAGAGAGACTTTTGAACATGGTGACTTTGTGGCTGCTCTTGATGCTAAGGAGTTGGTCACGGACTTTATTATAGAGTCTATTAACAATGTACATGATGGGTAAGTTATCAAAAAATACAGAGTATATAAAAATAATTTCAAAAATGGACTCACTCGATCAGTCCCTTTACAGGATATATTTTTTTTTACTTTATAAAGTATATAATATTCTACCTTATTCTCGTTTTGTCTTGCCTGGGCCGTATAAAAGTTGCCTTCCTATCATCTCCTTTGATGATTTTACAAGCCAATACAGGTGTGTCGAAGTCAAGTAAATGTGATATTTTGACTTAGTTCACTTTTGACTAGCATTTATTTTATTAAAATTCGATCGCCTTTTCACTCTGTCTGTCAAGTCAGGAAAAGACAATCGGGTGTTGGTCTACTTGACTGACATAGTGGGTTTGATTCTAGATTTGCCGGCTAAATCTAAAATCTATTTGACACTTTCAGACTAAAAACATTGGAAAAAGACAAGAGATCTATTCTCTCCGGTTTTTGATTTATAGTCGGGGGTTTTATGGGGGATAAAATTGACAGTAATACTGGGAAAACGTGCAAATGCGCGTCAAAATCTAGCGGACACAGTGTAAAACCATAGAGTATAAATCGGCTGTCCTTTTTCAATTTTATT
Organism: Scrobipalpa costella; assembly: GCA_949820665.1. Lineage (NCBI taxonomy): Eukaryota > Metazoa > Arthropoda > Insecta > Lepidoptera > Gelechiidae > Scrobipalpa > Scrobipalpa costella. Next base: position 1,541,209 of record OX463311.1, read on the forward strand.
ATTTATTTATTATTCATAACATACGGACAAACATAAACTTATACAGCTTAGCACCATTAAACCAAGTATCAGTTTGTCTCGGTGCTGCACAATCCTCTATTAACTAATATCGATAAGTAGAAGAAGAACTAATATCTGAAAAACTTAAACAAACTAAATTATCTAACATATTTAAAAAACACAGACAATTCAATTCAATCAAATCAATTCAATTCAATTTTGAAACTGACAGATGGATTTTAATTTTAGTTTTAGCCGGTGGTATCTAGAATCGAGCCCGATGATAATCATAAATTGTCATTTTCCAGTGTATCCGACCCAGATGGTGAAATTGAAGTCATACCCGAGATCCCTACAACAGTTATCCCTCCAACCACCCCTGATGGGGCTTCTGCTTCTACCTTCAGTGTGCTTTTGAAGACATACTTGGTGTTCTGTGCAGCCTATGTTTTATCACAGAATTTTTAAAATGATTATTTTGCAAGCTGTATAATATTAGTCAGATAAGATAAATATTTATTTATTATTTGTTGTAAACTGATAAAATAAAATTAAAACACTTCCGAATTTGTCTCTTTTATTTGAGTTAATCCGACTGTCAAGGAAGAGTTCTATGTTCCTATATGGATGATGTTCTGGCATAACGTAATTATAAATGAAAGAGAGATATTGGGGTGGCAGAAACGCAAGATAAATTTCCAGTTAAGTCAGTAGGAAATATGGTTTAATTAACTCAGTGGTAGAAAGATAATTATAGCAAATTATCACATTCGAAATAGCAATCAAAACTGGGAAAATTCTCCGGATGTTGGCAACATTCCAATTTTATCGCAATATCTATTTAAACATAAATTAAACTAAAATTGACCAACGATAGGTAATGTTGACAGATCTGTTGGACCAGATCCGCTTGACCGACAGCACAGCGGACCATGTCGCAAGATCTAGTCTTTTCACTGGTTTCAACACATCCATATTGGATTTCTCATGTCTGGAGCATTCCTCGGAAGTATTGGAGTTGTGTAAAGTTGGAAGGAATCTGTGCCAAAGCATTAGAAATATGCACGACTGAAAGTTTAGTTTAATTCAAAAATAAGAAAAGTCTCTCAAGTATTTTTGGACTAAGTATGTTTTCCTTCCACGCTAGACTGGGGGCGAAATAAAAACATAGAATGTGCCAGCTTCATTTCCTCCCGAGGCAGAGCGTAAACGACCTAAACAGGTCGTTCCACCACGTCTGACAAAGTTTTGAGGGTTATTTAAGATCAATATGTAGGTATATTGCTGTAGTGACAGGTTGTCAGCCCATCGCCTAAAATGTAATATACTGAAACCCTCGGATCCCTTAGCTGATTTATACGGCATGCCCGGGAGCAAATGCAGCTAGCACATTCTATGTTTTTCTTTCACTCCCAGTCCAGCATGGAAGAAAAGCATTTCCTTTCTATATTCTTATATTTCAGTTTACTAACAGAAAAGAAATATTTTCTTAAAATACACTGAATAGAAAACCTGTTGAAATCTTCATAGCAAGAAGATATAAAAAAAATAGTCCTCCCAACCGCTTTTCGGCGACGGCAGCCAATCTCCCAGTGATCAGCCATCTGCGCGGGACTAAGTTTTTAGTGCCCGAGTGTTTGCACACAAGTGCACTCTCTATTCCTTCAATTTTTTAGTCTGTTGCGACAGATTAACTGACACTACCAGAGAAACATTAGGCGCAGGACCGACTATTTACAGGCGCATCTGACAGCATGGATCATCTTACTTTTCGTACAATCTGGTGGAGCCTTCAATGTCCTAACCAAACTAGAAACAACACCATAAAGTTGTTGTTCCCCGCCGGAAATCGAACCCGGGACCTGCAGGTCGTGAGCCCAAGGCTCAGACCACTAAACCACGGAGAAGTACCTTTACTTCGTATAAGTACTACTTACTAAAATGGGTCCCAATTAACAAAGTTAGCTAAGTTCGTGTAAAAACCCCCTAACATACATACTCGTTAGACCAGTTCATCAAAAGTTCTTCGAGGACCAAACTCTGACATCGGGTCAGGTAATCCTCAGGCAATTTACACGTACAGTAGTTAGACTAAAGCTCGTATTTATAAAGCAACTAGCGACCCGCCCCGGCTTCGCACGGAAATCATCAGTGTTTCTCTACTATATTCTGCATGTATTATACATTTAAACCTTCCTCTTGAATCACTCTATCCATTAAAAGAAACCACATCAAAATCCGTTGCGTAGTTTTAAAGATTTATATTTGTTTTTTTGTTTTTTTTGAGTGAATTCTCGAGTCGAATGACCTGATGAGCCCTGGTGTCAGAGTTTTTTTAAACCACCTAGTAGCACAGCTAATAGGCCTCTCACATGGTTTGAGTAACGACCACTATCAAAGATCGTAAGCCCAAGGCTCTAACCACTAAACCACGGAGGCAGTTATAACGGCTGTTGATAATGAACTTATTATGCGGTCTTCCATGCTGGACTGGGAGTGATAGAAAAACATAGAATGTGCCAGATGGCATGGCCTCCCGCGCATGCTGTAAAATCCAGCTAAGGGATACGAGGGTATCCGTAAATTGTAATTTAGGCGATGGGCTAACAACCTGTCACTACAGAAATATAACCCTCAAAACTTCGTCCGACGTGGCGGAACGACCTTTGCTTAGGTCGTTTACGCTCTGCATGCCCCATTAGGTATAAAGGCGTGACTATATGTATGTACGTTCGATTTGCTTGACTTTAGTCAGAGCTTACAGAGATAATAGAATCAACTATGGCATTCCTTTCCACACACTCGCACCGAAAAACATAGACAGCTTATTACACCAAACTCCAGTGGGTATTACCAATTCTACTACTACTTTAATTAGTATACATATTTCCCGTGGGAAAACTATTATTTATTTATTTAACAATTTATTGTACCTACACAAAAAAAAACATCATAAACACAGGACATAAAAAACAAAGACACAAAAGGCACTGCTTATTTTTAAAAAAATCGGTTGTCTGTAAAGTCGGTTTACTGACGATAGTTGAACGTGACAACTTCATAAGAAAATACTGATAGAGACAGATGCCGAACGCGGAAACCGATTGTGCCTCCTTGTCGCTCGTTCCGCTCTCTCGCTTGCACTTCAAGCCTTAAATGGAACGCCTCAGAGCGAGGTAACGCCGCATGAGTCATGTTATTTCGTGCGTGCAGCCGGCTCCATCGTATTATAAGGAATTATAAGACGTTGTCACTTCAAAAAATCGGTTGTCTGTAAAGTCGATTTACCGACGATAGTTAAACGTGACAACGTCATAAGAAAATACTGATGGAAACAGATGTCATACGCTGACGAACGCGGAGTCCGATTGTGCCTCTTTGTCGCTCGTTCTGCGCTCTCGCTTGCACTTCAAGCCATAAATGGAACGCCTCAGAGTGAGGTAACGCCGCATGAGTCATGTTTTTCCGTGCGTGCAGCCGACTCCATCGAATTATAAGACGTTGTCACGTCAAAAGAAATTTCTTACAGCAGACCTACAGAAGTGATAATTTTAACGATACGCGGATAAAACGTGCACAAAATTTAATACCTATCAATAAAATAATACTACTGTAAAATACTTTTGTAATGTAAATATTTTACATAAATATAAACAAGAAATAAATAAATTCTTCCAATTATATACATAATAAAAAATAAATAAATACTTATAGCTATTTATATACAAATATATACATAAATATATACCCTAAACACGGATTACTTTGACAGGGAAAGATAATGTTCTTTAACTCGTCTTTTGAAGATGGCGATAGACGAGCTATCACGAACTGTCGGTGGAAGAGAGTTCCATAATCGAACAGCATGAACAGTAAAAGAGTAGGAGTAGAAATCGGTACGGTGGGAGAACTACATTTCTAGAGGGCTTATTAAGATCCAACGTACCTACTCAGGTCCTTTTTCCGCGTGGGAGAAGCCGATGGTTAGATTAGACTAACTTTTAGGTTGAAAAACAAGGCGTATTTTCTTACGACGAATATTTTATGATAATACTGATGCATTCATCACTACATAGTATAAAACAAAGTCGATTTCTCTGTCCCTTTATTCCTATGTATGCATAAATCTTTAAAACTACGCAACGGATTTTGATGCGGTTTATTTTAATGGATAGAGTGTTTCAAGAGGAAGGTTTATATATAATACTTGCATAATATCGTTGAGAAACACTGATAATTTCCGTGCGAAGCCGGGGCGGGTCGCTAGTTACAATATAACTCGATTTAGTTTGAGGGTTGTTTGTTAGGAATTTGAATATAGACAGGAAGTTATTGAAAGGGCTATTGAAATAACAACCATATTGTATACCGGGTGAAAGGGACAGCGTCCCGCAAACTGATAGGGGTTGCTCAGTCAACGACACTGAACGACTATCAGCCGCATTTTTTTCAGTATGTGAAAAAAAATGGCTTTTCCTTGCAAAATGTTCACCCAATTACACAATTTGTATAGAAAAGCCATTTTTTTACATACATACATTCATAAAATCACGCCTTTATCCCTTACGGGGTAGGCAGAGCGTTAAACGCCTCGTAAAAGGCGCTTTCGCCGCGTCTGACAAAAATTGAGGGCAATTTTAGATTGTAATGTGTATTGCCATAGTGACAGGTTGTCAGCCCATCGCCTAAATTACAATACACTGTAACCCTCGAGTCCCTTTTGCTGTCTTCTACAGCATGCCCGGGAGGAAGGGCAGCTGGAACATTCTATGTTTTTCTATCTCTCCCAGTCCAGCATGGAAGTATCTATCTCTCCCAGTCCAGCATGGAAGTATCTATCTCTCCCAGTCCAGCATGGAAGTATCTATCTCTCCCAGTCCAGCATGGAAGTATCTATCTCTCCCAGTCCAGCATGGAAGTATCTATCTCTCCCAGTCCAGCATGGAAGTATCTATCTCTCCCAGTCCAGCATGGAAGTATCTATCTCTCCCAGTCCAGCATGGAAGTATCTATCTCTCCCAGTCCAGCATGGAAGTAATGCCAGTAGTAAAGTAATTGCCATTTTTTTACAATTCCTAAAAAAAAAATCCTGCTGATAGACGTTCGATTCGTTGACTGAACAACCCATCTTTGTATGCGGGACGCCGTCCCTTACACCCTATATAATGACATGAGATAACATAAGATACAACAGAGTGTGATATACATACATATAATCACGCCTCTATCCCTAATGGGGTAGGCAGAGAGTAAATAACTTTAACAAAGGTCGTTCCGCCACATCTGACAAAGTTTTGACAGTTATTTAAGATAGATTTGTAGGTATATTGCTGTAGTGACAGGTTGTCAGCTCATCGCCTAAATTACATACATACATACATAAAATCACGCCTTTATCCCTTACGGGGTAGGCAGAGCGTAAAACGCCTCCTAAAAGGCGCTTTCGCCACGTCTGACATAAATTGAGAGCAGTTTTAGATTGTAATGTGTTTTGCTGTAGTGACAGGTTGTCAGCCCATCGCCTACATTACAATACACTGTAACCCTCGAAACCCTTTTGCTGACTTCTACAGCATGCCCGGGAGAAAGGGCAACTGGAACATTCTATGTTTTTCTTTCTCTCCCAGTCCAGTCGCCTAAATTATTTTCTGATAAGTTTGCGGATCGCTGTCTCTTGCACCCGGTATTTAATGGTGGGAAGTAACACTTCCTTCTCTTTATTAAAGTATTTAATACATAAGTACCTACTTCGTATCTATCTTTAATACATTTTACTATACTGTAAAAGATAATTATGAGGAAAAAAATGGCTAGCGATATCGTGCTTGATAATATGAAATTATAGATTAGTGATCTTACAAAATTATAGATTTCTTCCATGCTGGTTTGGGAGCGAGAGAAAAACGTAGAATGTGCCAGCTGCATTTCCTCCCGGGCATGCTGTAAAAGCCAGCTAAAGGATCCGAAGGTTTCAGTACATTGAAATTTTGGCGATGGGTTGACAACCTGTCACTACAGCAATATATCTACAATCTATCTTAAGTAACCCCCTTTGTCATACTTGGCGGAACGACCTTTGATTAGGTCGTTTACGATCTGCCTACCCCATTTGAGATAAAGGTGTGATTATATACATGTATGTATGTATGATTCTTTTACTAATGGGGGCGGCACTTGGCTAGCCTTGATATGCTTTTCTGAATTCTATCTTTTCTTGTCATATTCATCTTGTATGATAAGATTTTATCTTCTGTATACATGTCCAATTTTTCCGTTTTTCGAAAGGCACGTTAAGCCGTTGGTCCCGGTTAATATCGTTTAATACCGTAGGTATTAGTCGTTAAACCATTTCAGAGGCCATTGGCGGCTTGAAAACTCTGACCTGATCTAGGATTGGGTCTGGTTTCCCTTCTGGGTTGCAGAGGTCAGATGGCAGTCGCTCTGTGTAAAAACCAGTACTCTCGTTCAATCCCCTAGATTAGGTAGCCGACCCTGTAAGATACGGGATAAGGCTAGGGAGATGATGATACATGTCCAATTTTTAAGAGAGCCCGATGGTATAGGGCCGCTGCCTCCTGAGCGGGAGGTCGTGGTTCAAATCTCACCACGTACCAATGTGTTTTTCGATTTACAAATTTCATATGTACGTTTAATCGGCGCTTTTTCCGTGCTTCGGAAGGCACGTTAAGCCGTTGGTCCCGGTTAATATCGTTTAATACCGTAGATATTAGTCGTTAAGCCATGTCAGAGGCCAGTGCTAAGCATTGGCGGCTTGATAACTCTGACCTAATCTAGGATAGGGTCTGGTTTCCCCTTCTGGGTTGCGGAGGTCAAATGGCAGTCGCTCTGTGTAAAAACCAGTACCCTCGTTCAATCCCCTAGATTAGGTAGCCGACCCTGTGACATACGGGATAAGGCTAGGGAGATGATGATACATGTCCAATTTTTATTCTGAGCCCTGATCATAACTAAAACTTCCTATAATTTAGCTTGATGATTTGTTCATAAAATAAATAATTAACTAAATTTAAGCTTATTCTTTTTCGCCCATTTTTGTACAAGTATTATATTTTAACAAAAGAATTTGTTAATGAAAAAATATTATAAGACGTGAAAGAAAATTTCCTTTCAGATATTGGTATTTTAAACAGGGTGTAAGGGACAGCGTTCCGCAAATTGATAAGGGGTTGCTCAGTCAACAAAACTGAACAACTATCAGTAGGATTTGCATTCAGGAAGTAAAAAAAATGCTTTTCTACATAAACTGTGTGATTAAGGTGGCCACTTCGTGTGGGTAGGTCAAATTTTCTTTTCATCTCCTGAAAGAGTTTCCTGGTGAAAGTTGTTCAATTTCGCTGACTGAGCAACCCCCATCAGTTTGCGGGACGCTGTCCCTTACACCCGGTATTACAGCTATTGTATCATCTATTGTATTTTATCAAGTAGGTAACCTTAAGGTGTTTATGTAGCAAAATCGTCAAAATGGCATCAAAATAGATCTTATTCTTCTGTCGTGTGGGTATCGAGTCGATCTACCCAATAAAGTCTGATGTCAGAGTTTTTAAACCACCTAATAGCACAGCTAATAAACCATCTGTTTGTGTAACGACAGCGACCGGGGCCGACGGCTTAACGTGCCCTCCGAAGCACGGAATCGTTTTATTAACCAAACTGAGGAACATCTCATCTCACAAAGTAATAAATTAATATATATATAAAATTTGTGTTCCCCCTGGGAATCGAATCCAGGCCTTCCGGATCGTGAGCTCATGGCTCTGACTACTAGACCACGGAGGCAGTTGATAAAAATACGTACTAAGCACTACTTAGTTACATACAAAAAACGGTTAAGTTCGAGTCGGATTCACGCACGAAGGGTTCCGTATCATTATCTATGTCATAGGATGATTTGATAATTCGAATCTTTGCGAAAATACACACATACATACATATAATCACGTCTTTATCCCTGATGGGGTAGGCAGAGCGCAAATAACTTAAAAAAAGGTCGCTCCGCCACGTTTGACAAAGTTCAGAGGGTTATTTAAGATAGATTTGCAGGTATATTGCTGTAGTGACAGATTGTCAGCCCATCGCCTAAATTACAATATACTGAAATCTTCGGATCCCTTAGCTGGTTTTTACAGCATGCCCGGGAGGAAATGCAGCTGGCACATTCTATGTTTTTCTCTCGCTCCCAGGCCAGCATGCAAGATAATTTTGCGAAAATCCTGGGGATTATGCGAAATCACGGATAATTAGAGTTAGAGTTACTAGAACGGATTTTTATAACTTTTCCAATAAGATTTGACGATTTTGTCAATATTATTCAATCATCCGTGTTTTCGCAATATCCCAAGGATTTTCGCGAAGATTCGAATCATCAAATCATCTTACGACATCCATGCAACAACGCAACTTGTAGCTATCACGGTTCATGCGATACAGCCTGGTGGTAAACAGACGGACGGACGGATAAACGGACAGCGGAGTCTTAAGACCCTTATGTCATGGACATACCACAAATTCGCACGAAGCGGTTCGCTTCCACATTCTTAATGCAAACGGCTAAGGAGTGGAACTCCCTGCCGGCGGATCTGTTTCCGGAACAATATAACCTGGGCCTTTTCAAGGCGAGAGTGAATAGGCACTACATAGGTGAGTATGCTTCAACATAGTCCGCATCGTCACTTTCCACCAGGTGAGATGGCGGACAAATGCTCGCCTATATATATTAAAAAAAAAAAGTCCGTATTTATAATCAGCACTCAAGAGTGACAGCGAGTTTGAGTTCGCATCAGAAATGTCATTTCAATTCAAACTGGCCTTTCAAATCCATACTTAATAATGCTCTCAAGTTTGGTATCGCTTCATAAATACGAGCTTTAGTATCAGGATCCCGTTTTTACCCTTTGAGTTTTTTATCTTCCATGCCGGCCTGGGAGCGAGAGAAAAATATAGAATGTGCCAGCTGCATTTCCTCCCGGGCATGCTGTTAAAACCAGCCAAGGGATCCGAGGGTTTCGGTATATTGTAATTTAGGCGATGGGCTGACAACCTGTCACTACAACAATTTACCTACAAATCTATCTTAAATAACCCTCTAAACTTTGTCAATGTGGCGGAGCGACCTTTGTTTAGGTCATTTGCGCTCTGCCTACCCCATCAGGGATAAAGGCTTGATTACTACTTGTGGATATGTACTTGAGCCTTGGGTGGGAAATCCTAAAAACAAAACTAAAATAGCTACCACGTTCGTTGACTTTGAAAGCACACATACATACTGGTAAAACAACACACAAGTTTAATGAATGGCATACCTAGTTTCATAAGAAAACAATCTGCTATAATTAGTACTGTTTACTTTTGAGAATTTCAAAGAAAACATAAGTATTTTCTGAGTTAAATATGGTGTCGTAACTTTTCGTCGACGCTACGCACAAGTTGGAATTCCACAAAATTTAAAGCCTTTTCTACTCCACTTATGAAAAGATATAAAAAGTTTTTTTTTCAGAATTAAAAACAACTTACAAATTTGTGATAAAAGCATTTTTTTTTTATAATTTTGATTTAGTGATTTTCCGCTTGACTCTTGAGTGTAGAGTTCAAAAATCTTCTGTGGGTTTTCGAGACTTCATCATCTCCCTAGCCTTATCCCATATATCACGGGGTCGGCTACCTAATCTAGGGGATTGAACGAGGGTACCGGTTTTTACACAGAGCGACTGCCATCTGACCTCCGCAACCCGGAAGGGAAACCAGACCCAATCCTAGATTAGGTCAGAGTTTTCAAGCCGCCAATGCTTAGCACTGGCTTTTGATATGGCTTAACGACTAATATCTACGGTATTAAACGATATTACCCGGGACCAACAGCTTAACGTGCCTTCCGAAGCACGGAAAAAGCGCCGAATAAACGTACATATGAAATTCGAAAACCGAAAAACACATTGGTACGTGGTGGGATTCGAACCACGACCTCCCGCTCAGGAGGCAGCGGCCCTATCCACTACACCATCGGTCTTCATATCGGTTACATCATCGGTTTTCGAGACTTCTGCTGTTATTTATTTAGTTTCATATTCTTGGTCACCAAATACGTATACCATTTTATTTTTTATTTGTAAGGAACACCAACAACTACACAATATATGCTATGGATAAAAAAACCTAAATAATACTAATTGTATCTGTTCCCGTGAATTTCCCGTCTTTTATCCCCATTAGGGTTAGCTGGAAGAGATCTCTTATAGGGATCAGCTCGCCTATTGTTTTAATTTTAAGTTAAACTGTACTTTTATTATATATTCTGTGCGTTTAGTTCCAACAGTAACAATAAAAAATATTATAATATTAACCTTTTTTTTAAAATTATCAGTCTAAATTCGTCACCACGAAACATAACATATACATACATAAAATCACGCCTTTATCCCTTACGGGGTAGGCAGAGCGTCAAACTCCTCGTAAAAGGCGCTTTCGCCACGTCTGACAAAAATTGAGAGCAATTTTAGATTGTAATGTGTATTGCTATAGTGACAGGTTGTCAGCCCATCGCCTAAATTACAATACACTGTAACCCTCGAGTCCCTTTTGCTGACTTCTACAGCATGCCCGGGAGGAAGGGCAGCTGGAACATTCTATGTTTTTCTATCTCTCCCAGTCCAGCATGGAAGAAACAATAAATGTAAAAGATTTTTTACAAAATATTTTTCAGTTTTCAAGATCCGAACTGTCATGTTATGTCACATGACAGGAGCGCCATTCGACTTCCACAATAAAATGACTTTTTGGAGAGAGAGATAGATAGACTAGCTTTATAATGGTATATTTCAGTGATTTTTTGATCATTTTTATTTCTGTTTTCACTGTAGTTATTATAATATACGATATATTTTTTAAATACGTCAGGCACCTTAAAAATTTATAAAGATTCTGAAAGTTAGTACAACTGCCTCCGTGGTCTAGTGGCTAGTGCCATGGACTCCCAATCCGGAGATCCTGGGTTCGATTCCCAGGGGGGTAATCACAAAGTTGATATTTGAGAATTTATCACTTTGTGAATTTTTCCCCAGTTTGGGTAGGACATTGCAGGCTGAATCACCTGATTGTCCGAAAAGAAAAAGATTTCGTGCTTCGGAGGGCAAGTTAAGCCGTCGGTCCCGGTCGCTGTCTTTGATAGTGGTCGTTACACAAAACCATGTCAGAGGCCTGATAGTTGTGCTACTAGGCGGTTTAAAAACTCTGACACCAGGGTTCATCGGGTCCATAGACTCGATACCCACTCGACAGAAGAAGAAGAAGAAGTACCAAACAGAATCTTCACCGATAAAATTTTTTGAATGTTTCAGCTTTTTATACGCTAGAGTTAGTTCAGTGTTAATTGATTGCATGTTTTCATTTTTCATCGTATGATTTTTGACAGTATTGTAGGTCCTAATTGCATTCAATTTTCGACTTCAGTGCGCCCAATGCTGCCAATTAATAAACAGAAGACTAATTTGTGCCTTTTCTAAATGTTTCTGTGATTTATGTTACTTGTTGCTTCAATACGGAAATTTTGCCTGTCCTTTTAGTTTTGTCAATAAATTGAGGTGACTATAGAATATCTCAGTTGCCTCTGACCCAGACTTTGTACATACATACATACATACATACATATAATCACGCCTTTATCCCTAATGGGGTAGGCAGAGCGTTAACGACCTAAGCAAAGGTCGTTCCGCCACGTCTGACAAGTTTTGAGGATTATTACAAATGATCATGACGTATATTGCTTTAGTGACAGGTTGTCAGCCCATCGCCTAAAATTGCAGTATATTATAACCCTCGAATCCATTAGCTGGTTTTTACAGCATGCTCTGGAGGTGATGCAGCTGGCACATTCTATGTTTTTCCATCACTCCCAGTCCAGCATGGAAGTCCAGACTTTGTAGTACTATTATACGTGGTGTAAGGTACAACGTCTTGCAAACTGATAGGGGTAGCTCCGCCAACGGAACTGAGCAACTGTCAGGAGGACCTTTATTTCAAAAAGCGAAAAAAAAAACATACAAATTGTCTGATTGAGTTGTTCATTTTGTAAAGGGAAGTTTTTCTTTTTTTCATCTTCTGAAACAATTACCTTTTTTTTTTTATTAAAATGGGTTTGCTCTTGACTCCAGTCTAGATCGGGAACGACTGAGTGCGAGCTCACCCAGAAGATGCCTGTTCACTCTAACTTTGAAATGTTGGGGGTTGTAGCCTACAACCCCCAACATTTCTTGCAAGCGTTCAACTTGTAGGCGTTCGGACACACAGACGCAGGTAGTGAGTTCCACACTTTTGCTGTGCGCATTATGAAAGAGTTTTAGGTGATAGTTATTCAGTTTCGTTCACTGAACAACCCCTATCAGTTTGCGGGACGCTGTCCTTTACACCCGGTATGTTCTGTGCCTAGGCTAAAGTCAAGAGCAAAACCATTATAAAAATAAAAATATAAGTGGATAATTTGAGAAAATCACGTGCTGGGCGAGAACGATCTTAGTTTCCTAAAATTATGCAACCTTGTTATTTAATTGCCTGTTCATTTTCTACTAAGCAGGCTGAAATTAAAACTATTAAGATCTAATTAACGCCTAAAGATTTATGAGTGTTTATCTTCTATCCAAACAAGCTAATCCCACAAGAGCGAAGCACTTGCAAACCAAATGTAATGCGGACACTCCCGCATCTGAAGAGTCGAAATGAAGACGAAACAGTGGTCAACAAACGACGAACCGTTTTCTCTCACAGTCATCACAAAGGCCAAAGTGCCTTTACACTAGACATTGCATTATCTCGACAGGGATACACGTGGGAAAGGGCCCCCTTGCGGGGAGGACCACTCTGCGGAGATTATGCTTAACGGCTGCTCCAAAAGAGTTGGATTCCATTCCGATGCAAACAAGCAAATTTCACAAGAGCGTAGCACTTGCAAACCAACTGTAATGCGGACACTTCCGCATCTGATAAGTCGAAATGAAGACGAAACAGTGGTCAACAAACGACAATCCGATGCGTTTCGTTTTCTCTCACAGTCATCACAAAGGCCAAAGTGCCTTTACACTAGTTTATCTTCTATAGAAAGGCATGTAGAGTCTACAATAGACCCTTCCCATAGAGCTTCTATGCTGGACTGGGAGCGACAGAAGAACGTAGAATGTGCCAGCTGCATCTCCTCCCGGGCATGCTGTAAAAACCAGCTAAGGGATTCGAGGGTATATTGTAATTTAGGCGATGGGCTGACAACCTGTCACTACAGCAATATCCAGTTCTATCTTAAACAACCCTCAAAACTTATCAGACGTGGCGGAACGATCTTTGTTGGGTTGTTCACGCTCTGCCTAACCCAATAGGGATACAGGCGTGATAGTATGTATGTATGTACAATAGACCCGATGAACCCTAGTGTCAGAGTTTTAAAACTACGAAACAACTACAGAATATTCAATAGGTAGAAGACTCTAAAATTACATTCATAGTCGATTTATAAATTTCAAAAACTTATTTTGCCATTGACGATCTGTCCTAACTCGTAGGATACAGGCATGAATTTATTTTGTCTAGCTAGTTTAAAGTTCACAACCATACTAGTAATCTATTACTTTAGAACCATTCCATATTGGTTTTCCATACATACATATAATCACGCCTTTATCCCTAATGGGGTAGGCAGCGAGTAACCGACCTAAACAATTGTCGTTCCGCCACGTCTGACAAAGTCTTGAGGGTTATTTAAGATAGATTTATAAGTGCTGTAGTCACAGGTTGTCAGCCCATCTCCTAAATAGCAAACTGAAATCCTCGGATCCATTAGCTGGTTCTACAGCATGCCCGGGAAGAAATGCAGCCCGTACATTCTTTGTTTTGCCCTCGCTTCCAGTCCAGCAAGGAAGAAAGATATATATAAATTTATTGGTTTTCCGAAGAGAATATTTCCGATGAAAAATGTCTAGTATGTGTTGCATTTGCTGGTGCATTCTCCTCCATATTCATGAGGATAACTTCTCATGCATATTGAGCGATACATCTTGAGAGCACTACATTTTGTATACAGAAATATTGTATACTAACATCGCAATATAATATTAGTAGTAGAAAATTTCATCCAAGAAGTCACATCGAGGAAGGGTTCCCAGGAGGCTGGCAGCATTGCGTCTTTGATGAAATTTTCTATTTATGAAAATGTAATTGTCTAATAAAAAAAATTGGAACTGAACAAATGATGGTTGAAGTTTTCTACATGAAAACATAACTAATCAAGTACCTCCTTTTTTTTTCATGGACTTCTAGACTACACGTCTTAAAACGCTTATTTTTATGAGATGAATTCACATAAACACAACCTTTGGTCGATCTGCTTATTTTAAAAAACGAATTATTTGTATCGACTCTATTTTTGAACTGATTCTAATTTAATCCTTTTTAATCCTGGTTGTAATATTGATAATATTTATTAGTTATATAAAAGGTTGCGAATACAATGCTGGCTGTCACTCGGTCACGGTTATTGGAACACGTGTTCAACACGCAATGATTACGTTACTTTTTGTTTCAACGATATTTTACCAATGTAAAAAAACATCGTTTTTGTTTTGTTTTAATTTCAATCAATTTAATAAAGAACAGACAATCGAACTAAGCCATACAGCCTGGTTGTAATATCACTACATATTATAAAACCAAGTCGCTTTCTCTGTCCCTATATCCCTATGTATGCATAAATTTTTAAAACTACGCAACCGATTTTGATGCGGTTTCTTTAAGTGAATAGAGTGGTTTAAGAGGAAGGTTTGTATGTATAATATATGCATAATATAGGCGAGAAACACTGATAATTTCCGTGCGAAGCCGGGGCGGGTCGCTAGTTGGTAATAATTAGAAATAACAATTCAAAAATACGACCGCTGACGGGATTTGAACCCGCGTCTTCGAAATAAAATACCACTGGGGATGCAAAAATCTATTGGGAAATTATAAAAGTGTAGCGGTATCATTCATTGACTTGAATTCCTTCTGCAAAGAGGACTAGTTATAATAGAGAAGTTGTAATATTATACGACAGATGTCGCTACCACACATGACGAGTAATAAAGAGCAGATCACTAATTCGTCACTCGGGACATGGCTGCTGTAGCTTAGCGGTTTAGAGCGTTGGGCCGGTTTACCAAAGACGCGGGTTCAAATCCCCTCAGCGGTCGAATTCTTGATTTGTTATCACTACATAGTATAAAACAAAGTCGCTTCCTCTGTCCCTATATCACTATGTATGCATAAATCTTTAAAACTACGGAACGGGCTGTGGTGCGGTTTCTTTTAATGGATAAAATGATTCAAGACGAAGGTTTTTATGTATAATACATACATAATATAGTAGAGAAACACTGATAATTTCCGTGCGAAGCCGGCCGGGTCGCTAGTTTTTAATATTTTCAGTAATAAAAAAGCACTGTGAGTGCAAAAATCTATTAGAAAATGGGTAATAATTGTTTATAATATAAAAGGTTGCGAATACACTGCTGGCTGTCACTCGGTCACGGTTAGTGGAACACATGTTCAACTCGCAATGATCACGTAACGTTTTGTTTACTCGTTTATTGGCGTCATCATTACAAGTGGTAAAGTAAAGTACAGGCGGCTACAAAAGTGCTGCCTTGTTTTTCAAGTTAATATGCATAAACTCTTAAATCAAATATATTAATAGTTATTTGTTCAACTACAAAGCAAACTTCGTTTTTACTGCGAGTGCTGATCTTGAATCCTGAGCTCAATGAAGGATTTAAAGCACGAGATGTAAATGAATTTGCTCTCGTGCGATACATACAACTTTTCCAATTTCCAGTGATAAAACTTTGTTTTTTTTTAAGTTGCGTTTTGGAATTGCAACAACACCTGAAAAATGATTATGAGATTAGTCATAAATTGATAGTAAATGTTATTTATTTTATAGTTTTTAGTATTAATATTACAGATAACATCATAATCTACTTTTTTAAAATATAACAAAAATTAAAACGTAACAAAAAAAGTTGCTATAAAATTTAAATTTTAGGCTAAAATAATTTTGAATGCACCCCTAAATTTAATTTTTAATTTCTAGGCTACATGGGCTCAAGCTCTTCGCCTTCCCTTATGTTATGGGAGAACGAAAAAGAATTGATGCTAGTTATGTCAAAATTTGTCTTTTAAACCGTATCTTATCCATTGCCTCTTTTGAAATAATTAAAAAGCTACTTTGCCTTACTTAAGAATAAAAAGCGCTAAATCTGTTCTTTTCGAGGTGGAAGTGGATTTTTTTTTTTTATACTTTTGATTTTAATCTTTTTCTTCTTATTATTATTAGCTAGTGGATTCTCGAGTCGAATGACCCGATGAGCCCTGGTGTCAGAGTTTTCAAACCGCCTAGTAGCACGGCTAATAGGCCTCTGACATGGTTTTACTTCTGTTAATGATTTAATATGGTTTCGCTGATTTTAAATATACATACATACAATCACGCCTTTATCTCTAATGGGTTAGGCAGAGCGTAAACGACCTAAACAAAACTCGTTCCGCCACGTCTGAAAAAAGTTTTGAGGATTATTCAAGATAGATTTGTGCGTATATTGCTGTAGTGACAGGTTGTCAGCACATCGCCTAAATTGCAATACACTGAAACCCTCCGATCCCTCAGCTGGTTTTTACAGCATGCCTGGGAGGAAATGCAGTTGACACATTCTATGATTTTTTCTCACTCCCAATCCAGTATGTGAGATTTTTTTTTTTAATTAAATTATTAATAGTACAAATACACAAAGAAACAAAGAAATTTAAAAATATACATATCGAAATAGGTCACAGTAACGTGGACGTATTGAATGCCTCCAGCAATAGAAGCTTGGAAAATCTAATAAAAATTAAAAATTTACTTTTGCAGCAGACTATATTGGATTTATAAAGCTAGTGACAGTTTTGACATAGCAACGTGTTTCTGCATGGTTTCAGCAAAGGTATGCTATAAATATAGAGACCTGGGGGCCAATCGCGGTATTTTTCAAAGGTTTTACCATTCAACGTAACGTTTCTGATTCGCATTTGGTTTGTATTTGGTAAATGTCAAAAATGCTATCGCGCTATTATTAAATCGTTGACGTTACCCAAACGTTACCAAAGTAAAACCAAACTTGAAACGTTTAGAGCTTGCAATGAGTATCTTAAAATACTAGGCGTTACTTGCTTGGTCGATGATCGATTGTGCGTTTCGAGTAGCGCGCAGCACTATTATAAAAAGTCAAATAGTGTCAATTTCAACATTTGAAGCCCCGAAGCGGCGGAAGAGTCAAATTATAAGTTTAGTTTGGATTCTGTCTGTCATCGTGTCATTGAACACATGTGCTACAGAGTTGTCGAATAATTTATTGCTTAAATCTACTGGTTTATTTCATAAATTTTGTGTTGTTTTGTTTGTTTTTGTGGTTTTGGTCTTTTTGGTAAGTGTTGCATGTAATTGTCCCTTAACTTCAGTTAAATATCATGAGTAATTCCGGCCCCCCTCCGGGGGGAGGTAAGGATCCTGATATCGGGGCTTCTCCTCAGTTGTTTTCGCAGTCTGAGGAGATGGATATTGGAATTGATTCTGGTTTGTCTCGTTCGAAAGGTATCAAGCGCGGAGCAGAAGAAGAAATAGTTCTTTCCGACTCCAAGAAGGGGTCCTTTAACCCCCCGAATGCCTCGAAACAGGATGTTTACATCCCTCCGGAATATGTAAATAATTCTATAGTGAAGTACTCTTCCAATGATTGTGGACCTTTTACGGTTCACGTTAACAAATCTGATTCAAACTCCTCGGACAGGACAATCAAGCTTCTGAAGTTTGCTCAACTTCTGTTTAATAATAAAGTGGAAGGCATTATAGATGGAAGTGTCAAATCGCTTAGTCGCAGTCGCGTTTCTATTGAATTCAAAACGGCTTTGTCTGCAAACAACTTTGTTGAGAGGGCGTTTATCACAGAAAATGGCTTTGTGGCAACTATCCCGAAATTCCAAGTCTCTCGCATGGGTGTGGTGCGAAATATCCCGTTGGAGTGGTCTCTTGAAGAGCTGGTGTCCGGACTTAAATACCCTCCGGGGTGTGGACCAGTGGTTAGGGCCAGGAGATTAAACTTCAAAAAATATACAGAAGGCAATGTTTCAGTTCAACCTTCTAACACAGTTGTCCCGACTTTTTCAGGTCAGGTGTTGCCGGAAAAGGTTTATTGTTTTTTTTCCTCTCTACCTGTCACATTATACAAACTGCCCACTATACAATGTAGAAAATGCTGTCGTTTTGGGCATATACGAGCTCATTGTCGCTCAAGGCCTCGTTGTTTTGTATGCGGTCAACAACATGAGGGAGGTGAATGTAGGGAATCTCCTGCTAATTGCACATGCCTATTATGTGGTGGGAATCACAAAGCGAACGACCCCAAGTGTCCTGAACATATTCGACAGAAGGATATAAAGGTTGTTATGGCTGATAAAAATCTGAGTTACTCTGAGGCTCAAACCCATGTACCTTCATCGAAGAAATCATTTGCTGATGTTCTGACAGGTTCTTCCAATTCTACCTCATCTCTTCCAACTTCAGTTTCTTACAAAAAAACGATTGTGAAAGAACGTCGCCTCACTCCTGTGTTGGGGAAATCTTATGATAGAAGAGCCCACTTGGACATCATCTCTACTCCAAGCTCTTCTCAGCAGAATGGATGTGCTTTACTAGATGATCCTCCTGGATCTCCCACTCCAAAGATCACTCCGAATGACAATCTAATAGAGTCGTTAGTTGTTGTTTTGTTGAATGTAATTTCTAAATTCTCTGATTCTTTACCGCCCAATGTCACAAATGTTTTAACGGAATATCTTTCTGTTTTAGCCATTAAAAATGCGTCCATTAACAATAGTACAATGGAACATCAAGAGCATTAATTCAAAAAAACCGCATTTGATCCATTTAATTAACCAATTTAAGTCAACTGTCTGTGCCATCTCGGAAACTTGGTTGAAGCCGGGTTCTATATTTAGAATTCCTGGTTTTTCCTGTTTGCGGGATGACAGAGATGATGCTTATGCTGGTTGTGCACTCTTAATTTCTAGAAATTTGATCTTTTCTGAAATTGCTATTCCTCCCCATAATCCTGGTCTACATATTGTAGCAGTTAGATCTTGTAATATTACTTTTGTTTCAGTCTATATTCCTTATCCTTCTTTTGATATATTATCAGAACTTCAGACTATTCTGTCTTCCCTTCCAAGCCCTTTAGTTATTTTAGGGGATTTTAATTGCCACCACTTCTTGTGGGGCAGCTTTAAGTGTGATGCATCATCTTCTTTATTTTTAGATATGCTTGATACTATAAATTTGTGTATCTTAAATGATGGTTCTGCCACACGCAGAGTTTCGCCTACTCAGAATGCTGGTGCTGTAGATCTCTCTCTAGTCTCACCTTCTCTTGTTATGTCATCTTCTTGGCAAATTCTGGCAAACAGTTATGGTAGCGATCATTTTCCTATTATCCTATCTTTAAATAATATTAGCCCTCCAAAACTAGATCTTCCTCCTCTTCTTAAGTATAGACTTAAAAAAGCAGACTGGGATAAATTTTTTTCATTGATTGAAATTAGCATATCTAATTTACCAATTCCTACTTCTAATAATCTTTTAGAATCTTATCAGAATTTTGTATCTTCTGTAATTTCAGCAGCCGATGAATCTATTCCCATTAGGAACTCTGCCCTTAGTAAAATACCTTCTCCACCTTGGTGGGATTCTGACTGTTCAACTTCTGTTCGAAAACGTAATGAAGCTGAAGATTCGTTTGTGACGGATTCTTGTATGAGTAATTTTATTAATTTTCAAAAGTATAATGCATTATGTAAAAGACTTCTATCAAAGAAAAAGCGTCAGGGATGGCATAATTTTTGCGCCTCTTTATCCCCACGTACTCCTTCTACCATAGTTTGGCGACGCACTAATTCTTTTAGAAGAGCTCGTACAGAGAATTCCCTTTCCTCAAATGATCATTCATTATGGCTTCCGGACTTTATAAATAAGTTAGCTCCACCTTTTGTCCCTTCTGCGGACTCTCTTCCTACTTCTTTTTCTCCCTCTTACGGGTTGCAATCTACTCACACTTTTAATGACCCTTTTTCTTATGCAGAGCTTTGTTGTGCTTTGGATAAATTAAAAGACACAACCCCAGGCATTGATGGTATTCCATATTCTTTTATAATAAAGTCTCCAAAATCTGCAAAATTATATCTTTTAAAACTTTATAATCTCTTTTTTGAACACAATATTGTTCCTGATTCTTGGAAGTCGCAAGTGGTCATTCCTATACTGAAACCGGGTAAACCTCCTGCTGATCCAAATTCATACCGACTTATAGCGTTATCTTCTTGCATAGCAACAATTTTTGAACACTTACTTAAAAATAGACTTGAGTGGTTTTTGGAAAGCAAAGGTCTTCTTTCTAAGTATCAATTTGGTTTCAGGAGAGGAATGGGTACTCTTGATAGTCTAAGTATTTTTACTACAGATGTTAGAAGAGCGTTTAGTGATAATGAACATGTTATTGGTGTCTTCCTTGATATTTCCGCAGCTTATGACAATGTTCTGCTCCCTCTGCTCAGGCAGAAAATGCACTATCTGAACGTTCCAGGGAAGTTGATCAATATCATAAGTAATCTCTTCATGGCTCGTTCTATTTCAGTCCGAGTCAACGGTAGTCTTTCTTCTCCGAGACTTATCTATAAAGGCTTACCACAGGGTTCAGTCCTTAGTCCTTTATTGTACAATGTGTATACATACGACCTGGATCTCACTGTTCTCTCTTTTGGAAATATCTTGCAATACGCTGATGATATTGTTATATATGTTCGTTCTTCATCATTTGAACAAGCCTCTAATCGTGTAAATTCTGCTTTGTATTATTTAAATAATTGGCTTTCTGATCATGGACTTTCGCTTTCGGTTCCTAAATGTTCTGCTATTGTTTTTACTCGAAAACGGGCTATTCCTCAAATTAATATCTCAATTGACGGTCAACCTATTTTAATTCAGGAAAAGGTTAAATTTTTAGGAGTCATACTTGACTCTAAATTGAGTGGTCAACATCACTTAAATCATGTTGTTAATAAATGTGAAAAGAATATTAATATTATTAGATGCCTCTCTGGTGTTCGTTGGGGTTCTCATCCATTTAGTCAGAAACTTCTATATAATGCTATTATTAGAAGTCATTTTGATTATGCCGGGTTTATATTAGAACCTTGTAATAGGCTTGCTCTGGCGAAACTAGATAAGATTCAAGCTAAATGTCTCAGAATTATTGTTGGTGCGATGAAATCCTCGCCTACAGTCGGCCTTCAAGTAGAATGTTTAGATCCTCCCTTACATTTTAGGAGACAATTCTTAGCTGATCGATTCTTTTTTAATGTAATTCAGTTTTCTCAACATCCTCTTATCGACAAAATTAATTCTTTAAAGGGAAAAACTCTGACCTCTTCTTATTGGCTTCATAAGGAGAATCCTTTGTTGGTTAAGTCATTGAGCAGAATTGATGTAGATTCCATTTTCCAGATTAGTTGTAATCCTATTTTTAAATTTGACTTTGAATCTCTATTATTTTCACCTAAAATTGTTACTGATATGGATATTGTAAAAGATTCTCCTAGTGCTAATTCTCAGTTTAACAGGATTGTTGATAATAATTGGTCAGGATGGCTTCACTTGTATACTGATGCCTCAAAAATTACAGAATCAGATCATGTGGGTTCTGCTGTATGGATCCCAAGGTATAATGTAATTTTAAATTTTAAATGCCACCCTCAATCTTCAATTTTTACCGGTGAGGCTGTAGCTATTTAACTTATTGGATTCAATATATAGAACTGCTTCTAAAAGCAGTTCTATATATTGAATCCAATAAGTTAAATCGATCAATTATATTTTCAGATTCTCTTAGTTGTTTGCAAGATTTGAAAAAACTTCCATTTCACTCTAAATCCAATTTTTTATTATGCTTACAAATTAAAGATGCTTTGTTTAGATGTCAAAAGTCTAATATTGATGTTGTACTGGCTTGGATCCCGAGTCATAGTGGTATTACAGGCAATGAAGCTGTTGATTCTATGGCTAAACAAGCTATTCAAATTGGTATCGACAAATATCCAAAAATCTTTGCAAGGGATCTTCGTTGTTCAGCTAAATCTTATTTACGTAGTTCCTGGCAATCTTGGTGGCTATCACCTAGTGTTTCGGTTGGTAAGCATTATCGTGCTATACAACCTTCTATTCCTTCTGTCCCATGGTTTTTTAGAGTACGTGATCTCGACAAACTTGTTACGTCAGTAATTATCCGTCTGCGACTGGGCCATGTTTGCACTCCTGTATTCTTAGCTAAGTTACGCATTCGTGACCATTCCATGTGTGAATGTGGATTAGAAGAGGGAACTGTTGATCACATGTTCTTTAACTGCCCTAATCTGAATGTTTCTTTATACCAGATGCTTCCGAAAAATATTCCCCGCCCAGTAAATGTTAACTTTTTACTAACCCTTGTGCAGTCTTCGTTCGTGTATACCTTAGCCAAATTCATTAAAATTAATAATATTAAATTATAGACTGTTTTGTCCTTCCACTTGTATTCTAACATACCTACTTTACTTTTTTATACTAATTTTGTGTCTTGTTTTAGGTTGGATTGGGAAAAAAACCACTGGTAATCGTCATTATTTTGTTTTAAGAATGGTTTTTTAATACCAGTGTATTCTTTGTACCGTGACATTGGCAGAATCATCGTATAAAAACGATGGAAGCCATACTATGAAGGAAAAAAAAAATAAGTTTAGTTTAATAAAGTTGAAGTTGAAAACAACTTTTCTTCGTAGTACGAACCTGAGATACGAAGGTAAATACATTTATTGGATAATCTGTAAGTACGTACTTAATAGAATACATAAATAAACAACGTTACATATTCAGATCAGACGCTAACTATTGATTCAATGGTTAGTGAATTTAGTTGTAAGTGCACGATGTGTTTTTATCAATGACGAAGGTTTTTACAGGGACCAAAATATGGATGGACAACGCCACACATCCGTGCGGCAATTGGAAATTTTGGTGGAGTTTACCGACAGTCACCGTGACTTGGCGCTCGGCAGACTCCGCTCCAAAGAGGCACGGGCCCTTGCAAAGCGGCTTTGGATGGAGTGCGCGGAGATGCTGAATTGCGAGGGCCCAGCAAGGTCGCCGCAAGAATGGACCAAAGTTAGTATACACATACCAAACCTAAATACATCATCAGTGTATTCCTCCATATCCACTGACTCATTGATGTATTCTTTTTCAGGTGTGGAATGATATGAAGAGCAGCGTGAGGGCAGCCTCGGCGGCAACAACAAACGAAGCGGAACTCGCGCACAAGAGTTTCAACGCACAAAGTAAGTAAAAAAAAACCTGCACGGTGCGGGAGCGAACAAATAATATTTGCGAAATTAACTGGCACCAACGGCTTCACGTGCCTTCCGAAGCACGGAAACGCTCGTGTTGTTATACCACTATCGGTCACCCATCCATGACCTGACCACGACTATGGTTGCTTAACATTCATTACCGGAATGAATAAGCTCGAACCACTTGACCAATGAGTGCTTTCTTTTTTTAGACACCAATAATGATAATTTTAAACTTATACTTTTTATAAACATTTTTTTTATTATTTTGCCGACAGCAAGTCGAACCGGTCTCGATGAGAGCCGAGCAATGGTCATGCGCATAGAGGAGCTGCGCGCCCGGACTGACAACATGGTGGCCCAGGCTGCGCTAAACCAGTCCCAGGCAGCAAAAGCGCAGTCTGAGGCTGCCCTCATGCAGGCCCAAGCTGTATCAAGCCTGTGCCAGGCAGTTGCCAGCTTGGTGCCTGCAATGGAGCTTTATTTGAAGAGGGAAGCGAGGAAAAGGGTACGAAGGGTACGTTTTTTTGGATTTTAAGATGTAAATCACTTTTGTGTACAGATAGAAAATGATGAATTTCGTAAACCTACAGATAGAATATGGTCTAAAATAGACTACATCTTACCGCGGGAAAATATTTCATTTGCACATTTACCTACTTACTTACACTATTATTATTTTGTTTCAGGTATCATCATCTGACAAAGATTAGATTTACATAAAAAATAAATGTAGTTATTATAATATATATTTCTTTTATTAAAATCAAAATTATAGCTTATGCCAACCTGCTAGGATAAAAAACGTTTCTTTTATTTACATACAATAAATGAATACATATATTTATACATAGATTCCATGGAATACTTATTGAATGTCATATGAATCTACACAATGTCGAAATAATAATCTAAGTCTATTTACTATCACTAGAAGAAGATGTGGCGCAAGAAGCTCGCACACTGGAGCACGCCCTGCGTTTAGAATTATTTTTCTTCAATAGTCTTTCTTCTTTAAAATAGAGTTTATGTCGTGTGTGTGTTTCTTGCGCTGCACTAGAAATATCAGAGTTCCATGCCTCTTTGTCATTTAAATAATCGTTGAGCTTATAATAAGCTTTGTTACATAAAGTAACTTTAACATAGCCTTTAAATACAAAATATTCTACCACTCCCCCCAACTAGGCAGGAAAAATATTTCTCTTTCCCAGACTTTGCTGTCGTGGTTCGATCCAGGGTAACTGGCGTCCTCATGCATTATATTTAAATCGCTGTCGCACATCTAGAAAAACAAAAACATAATATTTTATATTCATATATTAATTAAACTAATGGCAACAACCAGTCCACTGCTGGACATGGTCCTTCCTCGATTGGGGGGTATTTGCCATACTTGCCACGCTTGGTATTACCTTAGGTGGATTGGCAAGTGCAGTGCAAAATATTGTATTCACAGGGAACCCTCCCTCCTGACTATTCCCTGGATCACCCACAGGTAGAAATAGGGTGATGCTAATCTAAGCCAACACCACAGGGCATGACACTATATGATGCTATTTGTAAATAATACTTACTATTAAAACATTCAGGGAATGGTATCCCTTCCTGTTTACATATCGTTCCTCATGATCTTCAGGTGTAACAACACGTGTGGCAACATGGGTACCATCGATACATCCCAGTACACCTGGCAGTTTTGAAGCTGCATAGAATCTGAAATAATATTGTAAATTTTTAGAGGAATTATGTTTGGTCTTATGAAGGCAGCATTATGCAGATAGGTACTTTAACATACACACCGTCTTTTTATTTTATCTCTGTCATCCCTTCTGAAAGGGAATGTGACATGGGCATTTAAAACTTCTGACCTGTTGAGGGCATTCGTCACTTCATTGATTGCCTTACTGACACTGGATTGGGAGACAGGATGGTATTTACTGCCCCCAACCGGCGCGGCGTCTGGTATGATCCAGAAGCGTAGAATGCCAATGTGATAAGAATCTGAAACATAATATTTATATATATTTCTTACATTTCATTTTATTGTTGTTAAATTAATTTATGTCTCTCTATATGTGGTAGCTCGTCGGCTTGCATGTGTACATTAAGCTATAAGCCAGTAATTTTTTGTTGCATTAAAAACACTTACCTTGCTCTCAATATCCAGGCTGTCTGATCGACGAGGCGTAGGCATAAAAGGCGTCAATTCCTCCACCAACCCAAAAAACAAGTCAGTGGAGAGCCGATATCTTTTCCGAAAATCGGCTTCTGATAGACAGATCAATTCTCGCCTTATAAACGTATTCTGCCTCCGGGTCGAGGCCCTCTCTGAAGAGACTGATGCCACGTCCACCTCATGGGCACTCTCGAGGGTGTGCAGGTACAGCCCGAGCATTATTTTCGATTTATTTATTTCTTTTATCTGAACGGATGGTTCTAACGTATCACCAATGACGCGGCAAAAGTTGATCGCGACGAACTACAACAAAAACGTTCATTTGACAGCGTCTGAGCCGTACCCAACGGAACGTTTTTGGTTTAAAACGCTGTCAAAAAATAGCGCGATACGAAATGCACACCAAAAGTTCGAACGTTCGCCACACAGCGTAACTTCCAAACAAAAGCCAAAACGCTTACGTTCAGACAATTAGCGCGATACGAAAAGTGCGTAACATAACGTTTGTGGTTTTGGTTTTGTTTTGGTAAATACGTTAAAATTAGCGCGATTGGCCCCCTGATGTTTTACCAAAAGAGATACCAAAGCCAATCAATTTCCAGTCTCTTCATACTTTTATATTTTCTCCGTTTATTAAATACCTTATTAGATATATTGTTGTTCTTCCATGCTGGACTGCGAGAGATAGAAAAACATAGAATGTTCCAGCTGCCCTTCCTCCCGGGCATGCTGTAGAAGACAGCAAAAGGGACTCGAGGGTTACAGTGTATTGTAATTTAGGCGATGGGCTGACAACCTGTCACTACACATTAGCAATACACATTACAATCTAAAATTGCCCTCAATTTTTGTCAGACGCGGCGAAAGCGCCTTTTACGAGGCGTTTAACGCTCTGCCTACCCCGTAAGGGATAAAGGCGTGATTTTATGTATGTATGTATGTTAGATATATTGAAATTCATTATATCAAACTGTAATTCTTTATCTCTTATAATAATGTAACTATTTATTTGGCACTTTGTTTGGGTCGTTTACGCTCTGCCTACCCCATTAGGGATAAAGGCGTGATTATATGTATGTATGTATGTATTTATTTGGCACTTCCCTGTTAATTCTCTTCTTATATGTATATTCTTCATCATTTCTTTATATAAGTATAATTTTATTGTATTTGTACATACATACATACATAAAATCACGCCTTTATCCCTTACGGGGTAGGCAGAGCGTTTAACGCCTCGTAAAAGGCGCTTTCGCCACGTCTGACAAAAATTGAGGGCAATTTTAGATTGTAATATGTATTATAGTTACTCTGTGATTGTATGCTCTGTTCCTTCTTCCAAAATTATTCTGCCGAACAGTCTCTTATGTGGTTTAAGTGATTCTCTACTTGTTGTTGGCGAAATACGTCTCTCCTTCATATAGAGATGTAAAGTAAAGACCTTAAAAAAAATATAGTCCAAAAATTCGTCTTTCCAAACCCATCACGAATAGTCATAAAAAAATAAAAAGTTCGCAAAATCAACGTCAGTTTCACTTAGAACAGAAAGAATTTGTTTTGCTTTTCAAAATCAGCTAACAGTTTCTCACTTTTTCATTATTAACTAAGTTGTTCACTTTCTGTCGACCTTGAACTTCCCCGCCCAAAAACCGGACGCAGTTTATCACGTGGCACAAAACAAATATAGAAATGCCTTCCTTATTAATTCAAAGGACGTGTTTAGGTCACGTTTTTGAGAATACGAGTCTGCCAAATATAGACACTACTAATGTACAACCATAGAAAGATAAGTTTACCATTCTTATGCTAATTAATATTCTATTTACTAACAGAAGTTTGTAGAAGCGTGGGTCTTCTATGAAAGAAGCTATTAAAGTTGTCCCTTGAATTTAAATTCATAGTAGGGTTTATGTAGAGTTACTTAGGCCCGTATTTATTTAGCACTTGAGAGTGAAAATCAGAAATGTCATTTCAGTACAAAATGAATTGCCAAACATAATATGATATTGCTCTTAATATTGAGATCGCTTTCTAAATACGAGCCTTAGAATTGAACTAAAAGGAAAAGTAGGCTATTTATGATATTCTATTGAAGACCTCTAAAACAAATATAGGCCTCCCTATACTAAGTACCAGCTGTAAGGGACAACGTCCCGAAAACTGATAGGGGTTGCTCAGTCAACGGAACTGAACAACTACCAGCAGGTTCTTTTTTCTCAGAACGTGAAAAAAATTGGCTTTTCGATATAAATTGCCTGATCGAGAAGAACATTTAAGATAAGATAAGAAGATAAGAATATACTTTATTGCCCAGAAAAGACACAAGAGAAATAAAATTAAATGATACAAATAGTAGTACAAATAGGCGGCCTTAACATTTATTGTGGAAATACCATTTTTTTACTTCTCAAATAAAAACCTGCTGGCAGTTGTTCAGTTCCGTTGACTGAGCAACCCCTATCAGTTTGCGGGGCGCTGTCCCTTACACCCCGTATACGTATAGATAAGTCGTATGTTGTAAGTTGATATTTGAGAATTTATCACTTTGTGAATTTTTCCCCAGTTTGGTTAGAACAATTCAATTCAATTCAATTCAATTCATTTATTCATGCCAACATGTACAAGCTTAAAGTAATAATAATGTTATAATAGCAGATATGTACATGCACCCCGTCAGGGCACTGCAAGATGAAACATGCATACGGAATTATTATCGTCAACAAAAACATTAAATTTCATTAATTTGAATTAAGAATTCATGTTAAAAATAAAATTAAAGCTAAAAATTACATAATCATTACAAGTCAAATCATTGTTCCTATATAAAATATGTGATAAAAATAAATTCAAAACGAGCTCAACTACTTAAAATTGTTGTCAATAAGAAAATATTTAAAACGTAAATAATAATATCGTCATAATGAATACATGTCAAAATTGTTGTCAATAAACAGGAAATCAATCAATTAAATTATTAAAATATTATGTAAAAATTGTACACAAACCGGAATATAAATTAATAATACATTATAAATTAAATTTGATTATTATATTACATTGGATTGTGAAGAAATTCATTTACAGTGTAATAACACTTATTCAATAAAAATATTTTAACTGCATTATAAAAAGGTTTGTCTTTGGTTTCAGTTTTAATTTCTTGTGGTAATTTGTTGTAGATTTGTACTGCTTTGTAGTGGGGTCCATTTTTGACCAGTTCCATTTTTGCCTTCGGTAGTTCTAGTATTTTGTTTCGTCTGGCGCTTTTGCAGAAATTAAACATGTTTAAATTTTTCTTAATAAATATGGCGGCTTCAAGGATAAATATACACGGTAAGGGCAAAATTTTTTCCTTTATAAAATACGGCCTACAACTATCTCGTGGTTTTATATTAAACAAAATACGAATGCACCTCTTTTGCAATACGAAAATGTCATGTGCATGGACACTATCTCCCCACAACAACACTCCATACCGCAGCCATGCATAGGCATAAGCGTAGTATGCAGCCAGGGACGCTTCTTGGTGGGTGTTTGTTTTAAGGGTAGACAGTGCATAGGTGAATTGACATAATTTTGATGTAACTTTTTGGATATGCTTTTCCCAGGTAATATGTGTGTCTATTGTAATACCTAATAAATTATATTCACTAGCTTGTTCTATGTTAAGTTTGTTTGCAACCATTGTCATGTCTAATTCCGTTTTTTGTCTAGGTCTGAGTTGAATTAATTTAGTCTTTTTGAGATTAATTTCTAAATTGTGGTTTGATAACCAATTTCTAACATCTATAAAACTTTTTATCACATTGTTACGGCTGTCATCATCGTCTTTGCATTTAAATAATAAAGAGACGTCATCAGCGAACATTATACACGAAGAATTTAATATATTAGGTAGTTCGTTGATATAAATTATAAACAGGATACAACCGGTTACGCTTCCCTGAGGTATTGACCAATTTGTTTGTTTTATTTGAGAATTTGCTGTTTCTATCATGCGCGTTTCTTTATTACAATATTCTATTTCTACAAACTGTTCCCGATTTCGTAAATATGATTTGAACCAACCATACGCCCGTCCTCGAATGCCGATATTATATAGTTTTGACAATAATATTTGGTGCGAAACTTTTTCATACGCTTTAGTCATGTCTAATACTAAGCTTACAGCATAATATTTTTCCTGTATATAGTCTAATGCCTCCTGGATGTATTTAATTACTGCTTGTGTGGTAGATCGATTTTTACGAAAACCGAACTGATTGTTATTTAATAACTTGTATTTTTCTACAAAGTTATTGACTCGAATTGTCATAGACTTTTCAATTATTTTTGAAAATACAGGCAAAAGTGCAATAGGCCTATAATGACTGATATTTTCCCTACATCCGCCTTTTTTAAAGATAGGTTTGATCTTGGCAATTTTTAGTAGGTCAGGAAAACATTCCTCCTCGAACGATTGGTTGATAAGTAACGCTAGAGGAGCAGCCAATTCCTCTATACATGTTTTAACTAATACATTTGGGATCTCATCAACTCCATAACTTTGTTTACTAGGAAGTTGCGCAATAATTTGCCGTACTTCTCGCTCAGTGACTGGTTGTAGGTACATGGAGTTTTGCGTGCGCGCAGTGGGGGCCGGCGGCTCCGACGCTCCCGGCCGCGGTGGAGTTATATTCGAGTTAGGTTTCGGCCTTACACACGATGACTCACCTTCACCTATCGACGCAAAGTAGTCATTGAATGCGTTTGCTACATCTAGGGGTCGTTCAGTTACTCCGTTATCGCGAACCAGTTTAATTGTTTCACGTTTTTGTATTTTATTGTTATTTGTTACGTCCCCAATAATGTTCCACATAGTTTTTTGCTTGTTTTTGGATATTTTCATGCTTTTCGTGTATTTATTTTTCTTAGATAATCTTACGCATTTTTTTAGCATCTTCTGGTATTTATTGTAGTATGTTTTTAGTATTAAATTGTCTGTTTGGTTAACTAATATTTTAATTAATCTTTTGACCTTACAAGATTTTCTTAAACCTTTTGTCAACCATGTTTTCTTCTTTTTGGGGTATAATTTTATACGTTTTTTGGGTATAGTATTATTTAATAGATATTTTATATGACATTCAAAAGCACTGTAATTATTATTTATATTATTATTATATATAAGTATATCATTCCATTTAGTTTTAGATAATTGTATTTTAAAATTTGACATGTTTTTATCTGTAAATAGTCGTTTTTCTATATAATAAATCTGATTTGTTAATTTATTTTTATCTATTTTAAAGGAATAAAGTAAGCTTTTGTGATCCGAGATTCCGATATCTAAAACCGCAGCATTGCTATTTATACTATTTGTAAAAATTAAATCTATACATGATGATGTTGTTTTTGTTATTCGTGTAGGGTCTCTAATTATCTGATGTAGATTACACTCTAGTAAAATGTTACATAACTTTTTGTGGGCAATTCGCTTTTTTTTGGGATCTAGATTAAAATCACCCGCGAAGACGATATGCTTATTTGAGGCAAACCTTTTTAATTTTCCTACAAGTATGTGTATTATATTAAAGAAAGTATCTAAATCGCGATCCAATCTATGAATGCTTATAACTATTAGGTTATGTTGTGGTATTTCTATTGCACAACATTCTGTAACGTATTCCACACTTAAGTCCGTGATGTCTGCTAGTTCTTTATAAACTACTCCTTCTCGTGTTAGTATGGCCACTCCACCTCCTTTATAGTGACGTCGCATAAAACACGAAGCAAAGTTATAGTCATTTATTTGTCGGTATTGAATTGTTTCTTCCCTTAAAAACGTTTCTGATAGGCATACGACATCGAATTTTCTCTCTTCTAATAAGCTTTCCATTATATGCATTTTGTTATTGATGCTCTGTAAATTTTGGACGCAGATTTCAAATTCGGTATCGAAAGGAATCCTTAGTTACATTAGTGGAGGAGTTGGTATTTAGGTGGGTCGATGATAGAGATTTTGGCCGATGTGTTGATCCGTTCGTAATAACTTTGGCATAGGAGTAAGCGCTTTCCGATTTTTCTTGATCATGTAGTGTGTTTAGGTATTCTTTACCGTCTATATAAAGTCTGTTGTTTCGAATTACCGCATGTCTTCCTTTTTTTCTTTCTTCGGTTAGGATCTCGCGTATCTTTTTTCTTTCTTGCAGGGACTTTAAATCTAAATATTCGGATACGGCTAACCCAGTATTTCGAAAGTGGCTACAGTTCTCCAAAATATATTTCGTCATTCTTTTGCTGATTAGCTCTACCATTACTGGCCTCCGGTATCCTCTCTTTCCTATTCTTGCGACATTTTCTATATAACCGACAATATTAACATTGAGTATTTCTCCGATAGTTTGAATAATTCTATCGTGCAGGTCATTTTCAGTTTCTCTTGTGTGTTCTTGTAGCCCGTAGATAATAATCTTTTTTGTTCTATCATGATCTATTTCTAGTGCAGGTTGGTGAATTGGGGAATAACTTTGTATTTCAGTTATCTGTCGCTCCAAAAGAAGCTTTTCATTTTCGAGGATAGTTATTCTTTTTTCTAGTTTAATAACGTCTTCTTGTATTTTTTGTTGTCCTAAACTAATGTTCGAAATATGTCTTAACATCTCTTTTTTCGAGTCATTAATGGCTTTAGCGATATCATTCTGTAATGTTGTTCTAAGTGAATCCATTTTTGTAAGGATATCTTTCGTACTCTCAGAAAGTTTACTGTCCAGCAATTGACTAATTTGTTCGAGGGTAACTAGGTTTGATGAGTGTTGGATCCGTTTAGCTATGAAGTCAGTTTTATGTGGAGTTACCGTATCGCCAAATAAGCTATGGTTATTGGCATGTTGATCGTCAACTGACATTGCTGTATCGTCTAATAGCGTTGACTGTCCAACTGGTGTGTCATCAAGTTTTGGTTGTCGTCTAGTTAATCTAGAGCATTCCGGGCAGACCCATGACCTAGATAATTGATCCAACTGCTGTATATATATATCCCTTTGCATAAAAACACAGGCATAGTGAAAGAATCCTTTACATTTGATGCATTGTAAAACTTCGCTAATATTGATGTGCTTGTTACACGTACTGCAGTCCCTCATTGTTCCAACTATTAAATTTTCGCACTGACCTGTCTTAGTACTTCGTGAGATTTCGCAGTGGTTCGTGCTCTTCCGATGTTGTTAGTCACGTTGAGTATTGAATAGAACACCGACGTCACAGTAGGCCGACCACCTCACAGCTGACGCAGCGCTCAATAAAAAGGTCGTAAGCGCCGTGCAGGACGCGTCGCTTACGCGTTTTCAACAAACACGTTGTCTTCGATGTTCTTAGGAGTCATAAAAAGCCGTTGAATTATTTTTTAAATACGTTTTTGCTTATTTCTCCGTAATTATTTAGAATTTTAGCACTGGTGTTATTTTTAACTATAGTTTGATCACTATGGTATACAATTTTTAATTTCACTGGAGATAATGGTAACTTTGAACACTAATTTCGAATAAAATTTGCAGGATTAAAGTATAACACGACTGCTTCGAAATTGTTCCGTACGCAGTTTTCAACATTGCAGGCTGAATCACCTGATTGTCCAAAAAAAAATATTTCGTGCTTCGGAGGGCACGTTAAGCCGTCGGTCCCGGTCGCTGTCTTTGATAGTGGTCGTTACTCAAACCATGTCAGAGGCCTGATAGTTGTGCTACTAGGCGGTTTAAAAACTCTGACACCAGGGTTCATCGGGTCGATAGACACGATACCCACTCGACAGAAGAAGAAGAAGAAGATTTATCCAAAAACAAAAAGAGATGGAAACAAAGAAACAACCGTTAGGTAACACAAATCCTTCCATATTTAAATAGACATACATACATACATACATATGATCACGCCTTTATCCCTAATGGGGTAGGCAGAGCATAAGCGACCTAAACAATGGTCGTTACGCCACGTCTGACAATGTTTTGAGGGTTATTTAGATAGATTTCTATGTATATTGCTGTAGTGACGGGTTGTCAGCCCATCGCCTAAATTGCAATATACGGAAACCCTGGGATCCCTTAGCTGGTTTTTACAGCCTGCTCGGGAGGAAACGCAGCTGGCACATACTATGTTTTTTTATCGCTCCCAGGCCAGCATGGAAGAATTTAAATAGACAGGTACATATAATACCTACTATATTGTACTCTGCTCGCATAGGTGCAATGTAAGACAGTATTACATACATACATATAATCACGCCTTTATCCATAATGGGGTAGGCAGAGCGTAAACGACCTAAACAAAGGTCGTTCCGCCACGTCTGACAAAGTTTTGAGAATTATTCAAGATGGATTTGTACGTATATTGCTGTAGTGACAGGTTGTCAGCCCATCGCCTAAATTGCATTATACCGAAACCCTCAGATCCCTTAGCTGGTTTTTACAGCATGCCCGGAAGGAAATGCAGCTGGCACATTCTATGTTTTTATTTCGCTCCCAGTCCAGCATGGAAGAACACAGTATTCTATCCCAATAATGTAAATAAAAAAAAAAAACATCGCTGTTTAAAATCCTAACCACCACGCGTACGGAGTCGCGGGCACAGCTAGTTCTCAAATAAAAACCTATCAGTTTGCGGGACGCTGTCCCTTACACCTAATATATGTATAGATAAGTCGTATGTTGTAAGCAGTAATAGTTGAAAGATCGACCCATGTTCCCAATATCGTAGTCTTGTGTTTGTCTGCAACCAGAATTGTATAACTTGTTAGATAATACTACATTTTGGACCTTATGCAACTATTGACTATTGGTATTTGGCGCCGGAGAGTGCATTTTGGTACTATTCTGCAACTCAACTTTGAGAGGCTGTCGTCAGTTTAAAAATAATTACGGCATATTTAATGTACCATTTTTACTTCCATGCTGGACTGGGAACGAGACAAAAACATATGCCAGCTGCATTTCCTCCCGGGCATGCTGAAAAAACCGGCTAAGGGATCTGAGGGTTTTGTACATTGCAATTTTAGCGATGGGCTGACAACATGTCACTACAGCAAAATACCTTCAATTCTATCTTAAATTACCCTCAAAACTTTGTCAGACGTGGCGGAATGACTTTTTCTTAGGTCGATTACGCTGACTACCCCATTATGGATAAAGGCGTGATTATATGTATGTATGTATTTTAACTTGAATGATTTAGTAGTCGAGTTAATAATATAGAAGTTTTTGATTTGAGTAGTCAAGTATTTACCAACGAGTGACGTCATACCTCGTTATTTTTATACAAAAAAGTATTTTTGACATTTCGTAAAAAGTTACTGGTTTGATTTGACTAGTAGGAAACAAGCGGATTGTAAAACGACTTAACTAAACTTACTTTCTTCCATGCTGGCCTGGGAGCGAGAGAAAAACATAGAATGTGCCAGCTGCATTTCCTCCCGGGCATGCTGTAAAAACCAGCTAAGGGATCCGAG
Organism: Scrobipalpa costella; assembly: GCA_949820665.1. Lineage (NCBI taxonomy): Eukaryota > Metazoa > Arthropoda > Insecta > Lepidoptera > Gelechiidae > Scrobipalpa > Scrobipalpa costella. Next base: position 1,576,356 of record OX463311.1, read on the forward strand.
GGTTTCAGTATATTGTAATTTAGGCGATGGGCTGACAACCTGTCACTACAGCAATATACTTACAAATCCATCTTAAATAACCCTCAAAACTTTGTCAGACGTGGCGGAACGACCTTTGTTTGGGTCTTTTGCGCCCTGCCTTCCCCATTAGGGATAGAGGCGTGATTATATGTATGTATGTATGTATGTTCTAAACTTACTGTAATTTTGTTCATACTGTGTATGAAGTTTGAAATGTCTTGAATCCCTTAGTGTGGTTGAGGAGATTTTATGTATTTTTAGGTATTTATGTCTCACTTACCTAAGTTTAAATAATTTGTACCTTTCTGCTACAATATTAGTACTATTTACTTGCTTATTAAAGGTCATTAAAAGCTTTTTGTTATTATTAGTCAATAAGAGTTTGTTGTAGTAACGGAAAGAAATGTCAAAACCTAGTATTATAAATAATGAACGGCTCTATTCATTACGATAAGAAGCAAATTAAAGGCAAAGAGTAATTAAAGATACGTCCCCTTCCACTATATAGGTGTTCAAAGACAGAGTCGACTATTGGGTTGGTTTTCCTAAATAAATAAAATAAATACGGAGCGAGCCCACCCAGAAGCCTTAAAGGTATTTATTTTAACTCTTTTTTATCCTCTTTAATACCGACTCAATGACCATCTTCACTGTACTTGCATTAATAATTTCCTGGATGATTAAAGAATATTTAATTCAATAAACGACACGAAAGAATTCGCGAAACTGCTGATAAATCCTTCAAAAAACCAGTCAGTTCCTAGTAGAAGTCGTAAAAACTACAAAAAATTCTGGCAGTCCTTACCGTTGATATTGACCTGAAATGTCAACCTGTTTAAAAATTAAAGGTTCTTATTTCGAATTTGGCGGCAAGGTCGGAGCGCGCGAACTTTCCGCGCGGTCGCAACCTGTTCGTTTCATTGAAAGCGAAATGTACGGAATAAACAAAAACAACAGTGTGTGTAATCCACTTGAATTGGAACGTTGTTTGTTTGTATACAGATTACAGTACCTACGATTATGCAATCAGTGGTATAGTTACCGACAAACTTCTTGAAGTAATAATGAAAAAAATACTAATTTTTTTCATTATGTGTACAAACTTTGTACACATGACCAAATTATATCTAACCTTCTAATTAGGTTTGGTTTGAAAATATTCAGCATAAACAAAATAGACCGAAATACGCTTTTGTGTGAAATTAGCCTAAAATTAAATTTGCTTTCTAATTTCGTACTTGGGCAATAATTTCAAATCAAACCTAATTAGAAGCATAGATATGATGCATTTGGTCATTTTACTGTTTAGGAATAAAAGCTTAACTACGTTTATTGGGATTTCACTACTCCGACAGACCATTAAATGAACATGTTGGGGTGCTGCACTTTATAAAAATCCTTGGAAAACTGTCCAAATCGAATTGGCAGCGTTAGTTCCTATTTCATTCCACGTGCATTTACATCCTAAATAAATGAAATATTGCAATTTAGGCGATGGGCTGACAACCTTTCACTACAGCAATATTCATATATACATATAGTCACGCCTCCATCCCTATTGGGGTAGGCAGAGCGTAAACGACCTAAACAAATGTCGTTCCGCCACGTCTGACAAAGTATTAAGGGTTATTTAAGATAGATTTGTAGGTAGGTCAGCCTATCGCCCAAACTATAATACACTGAAACCCTCGGATCCCGTAGTTGGTTTTACAGCATGTCCGGGAGGAAATGCAGCTGGCACATTCTATGTTTTTCTCTCGCTCCCAGTCCAGCATGGAAGAAAAGAAATATACTTTCAAATCTATCTTGAATAACCCTCATAACTTTCTCAAACGTGGCGGAACAATCTTTGTTTAGGTCGTTTACGCTCTGCCTACCCCATTAAGGATAAAGGCATGATTATATGTAGGTACGTATGGATTTAAGTCCTTGTCGTACTGTAATATGTAAGTCACGATTGTATTCACGCAGATTTTCTATATCGCCTAGTGTTGTGGCCTAACTTAGCTTTTAAACAAAGACAGGTAAAAGACAGGATTATCGTTTTCATGCGTCGTACGTCTACGAGGACATTTTTACGACCATATTTACGATATTACCCTAGATTCTAGAAAATTAACATAGAATAGAATAGAAAAACGTTTATTCATGAAACAATACAAAACTCAACATACAGTAAGTAGACTTATTGAATGCTCTGATCTGTATTGCACAAGAAATGGAGCTGACTCAGCATTTGTTACAATTTTCATAGCGAATGGGCTCAATGCTAGATATGCCGGCTAAAACTAAAATTAAAATCTATTTGTCACTTTCAGACTAAAAACATTGGAAAAGGACCTCTATTCTCTCCGGTTTTTGATTTATAGTCGGTAGTTTTATGCGTTATCTGCCATTTTTATCCGCCGTCATATGATAAGGCGTATAAAAATGTCAGAAATACTGGGGAAACGTGCAAAAGCGCGTCAAAATCTAGCGGACAAAGTGTAAAACCATAGAGTATCGCCTGTCCTTTTTCAATTTTATTATTTTGAAGGTGAGTTTTTAATGTTAGTTTTAGCCGGTGGTATCTAGAATCATACATACATATAATCACGCCTTTATCCCTAATGGGGACGCAGAGCGTAAACGACCTAAACAAAGGTCATTCTGCCACGTCTGACAAAGTTTCGAGGGTCACTTTAAAATAGATTTGTAGGTATATTGCTGTAGTGACAGGTTGTCAGCCATCGCCTAAATTACAACATACTGAAACCCTCTGATCCCTTAGCTGGTTTTTATAGCATGCCCGGGAGGAAATGCAGCTGGCACATTCTATGTTTTTCTTTCGGTCCCACGCCAGCATGGAAGAAATTTAGAATCGAGTCCAATATGAAACTAATTTTAAGTTCTACTGATTTGGCTACTTGATATCAAGCTACCAAGCTTAAATGTGAAACAAATACACCATAATTACATCACAAAACATAGTTTTAAAGTAAAATAAATGTGGCAGGGTCAAATTCTTAACACTAACCTGCAATTTTTTTGTAAACTTTGTATTGAAGGTCAAAAAAGGTGGTTAAGTAATTTATTAGTAATTAAACTACAATTTCTGCGTATTATCAGGTTGAGGTTGACTAGTTAATTGAAGTAAACAAATATTGCTATATTTCCGTTACATTCTTACCCGACTGTTTACCCGACTGTTCACCCGACTGCTTATCCCGACTGTTTATCCTACTGATTATCCGACTGTTTAACCGACTGTTCACCCGACTATTTACCCGTCTGTTCACCCGACTGTTTACCCGTCTGTTCACCCGACTGTATACCCGTCTGTTCACCCGACTGTTTACCCGACTGTTAACACGACACTTTACCCGACTGTTTACCCGACTGTTCACCCGACTGTTTACACGACTGTTTACCCAACTTTTTACCAAACTGTTGACCCAACTGTTTACCCGACTGTTTACCCGACTGTTCACCAGACTGTTTACCGGACTGTCAAGGAAGGGTGATGCTTTTTTTGCGCGTATCTTGTGGCAAGCCTCCGTTTTGATAAGTTCAATAGAATTTTGAAAAATATTTCAAAATGCAAAATGGCGGATTTCAGGCACGAGTTTTCCTTTTCCCAGATACAACATCTCAGTCTCTACCATACCGGGTGTAAGAGACAGCGTCCCGCGAACTGATAGGGGTTGCTCATTCAACGACACTGAACAACTTCCACCAGGAAATTCTTTCAGGATGTGCAAAAAATAGCTTTTCCATATATAATGTCCACCTCGATCAGTCAATTTGAATGGAAAAGCCAATTTTTTGTTTCTCTTCCTAAAAGAATTTCCTGGTGGAAGTTGTTCAGTGTCGTTGACTGAGCAACCCGCTGTCCCTTACACCCCGAATGCCCACGTGATCTCAACTAACGAATCAGTACTTTTGTGAATAAAGAAAGATCTGAAACTCTACACAACCGATATTTTTATTGGATATCGACCACTTTTTATACATACATATAATCACGCCTTTATCCCTTATGGGGTAGGCAGAGCGTAAACGACCTAAACAAAGGTCGTTCCGCCACGTCTGACGTTTTGAGGGTTATTTTAAGATAGATTTGTAGGTATATTGCTGTAGTGACAGGTTGTCAGCCCATCGCCTAAATTACAATATACTGAAAACCTCGGATCCCTTAGCTGATGTTTACAGAATGCCCGGGAGGATAAGCAGCTGGCCCATTCTATGATTTTCTCTTGCTCCCAGGCCAGCATGGAAGAACCACTTTTTACGAAAAGAAAAAGCACTCATTTTTGTGTTTTTTAATAAGAAAATAGGATCCTCTTACAAATAACTTCGTCAAATTCGTTAGTAATCTCTACCCTACATGATAAAAATATTTGTAGGTACTCCGAAATTCTGTATGCGAGTCCCCAATTAAAACCGTTTTTTGCTTTACGTACGTATTTAGTAAAACTAGCTTTCCGCCACGCGGTTTCACTCGCGTCTATATAAGTTTTTTTCGTGGGAATGAGGTACTTTTTAGTGTAAAAAAAGCTTACGTATGTCTTTAGGTTACTATTTAGTATTCTGTCAAATATAATTACAATTTGTTCCGCTATTAGATTAGATTAGATTTATTTATTTCATACTATAAATTTTATCATTACTTTACATTACAATAATTATAAAAAAATCCAAGGATAATATGATCGTCAAATTAATAATGCAATAATATTCAGATTTCCTAAGAAACTATTTGAAATGTCAAATTTGCGAAATAAAAATACATTTAGTCACGCCTTTATCCCTAATGGGGTAGGCAGAGCGTACACGACCTAAACAAAGGTTTTTCCGCCACGTCTGACAAAGTTTTGATGGTTATTTAAGATAGATTTGTAGGTATATTTCTCTAGTAACAGGTTGTCAGCCGATCGCCTAAATTGCAATATACTGAAACCTTCGTATCCCTTAGCTGGTTTTTACAGCATGCCCGGGAAGAAATGCAGCTGGCACATTCTATGTTTTTCTCTCGCTCCCAGTCCAGCATGGAAGAACAAAAATAAAATATAAATGACAATTGTAAAAAAGCAAATAAAGTAATAAAATAAAATACAATACTAAAAGTGTTGACAAAACGTTCAGGCGTGTAAAGCCGCAAAGAAAACATCAAACATACCCCCGCGGGGCAGAGAGGGGAAGTTTGGGAAACACTTCCCCTCTCTGCCCCGCGGGGGTATGTTTCGTATTTTGTTTATACATACATACATAAAATCACGCCTTTATCCCTAATGGGGTAGGCAGAGCGTAGACAACCTAAACAAAGGTCGTTTCGCCACGACCGACAATATTTTGAGGGTTATTTAAGATATATTTGCAGATATATTGCTGTAGTGACAGGTTGTCAGCCCATCGCCTAAATTACAATATACTGAAACCCTCGGGTCCCTTAGCTGGTTTTTACAGCATGCTCGGGACGATATGCAGCTGGCACATTCTATGTTTTTCTCTCGCTCCCAGGCCAGCATGGAAGAAATGGATGGATTTTGTTTATGCGCTGGAGATTCGGCTTAAGAGCAACAAACAAACAAACAGACAGACAGAGATACTTTCGCTTTAAAATGGATTTAAAATGTAATGTTAACAGCAGTTCCAATGTGTTACAAGGGGAAGTGCGAACGTTGTGTCGTTATTTTATACGGTCTGCTTCGTTTTAATGTTTATTTTAACGCTGGCAACACTATTGTACTTAAAATTAGATTGTTATCATTATTTCACAATGTCAGTTGTAACGTAAAGATGGTAGAGATCTTTAGTATTTTTTACTGGTATGAGTATACAATACGGTATTTACATACATACATATAAGCACGCCTTTATCCCTAATGGGGTAGGCAGAGCGGAAACGACCTAAACAAAGGTCGTTCCGCCACGTCTGACAAAGTTTTGAGGATTGTTTAAGATAGATTTGTAGGTATATTGCTGTAGTGACAGGTTGTCAGCCGTTCGCCTAAATTGCAATATACAGAAACCCTCGGATCCCTTAGCTGGTTTTTACAGCATGCCCGGGAGGAAATGCAGCTGGCACATTCTATATTTTTCCCTCGCTCCCAGTCCAGCATGGAAGTAGTAGTAGTAGACGGTATTTACAATCTTATCTTATCTTATCTAATTTAGCCCACATCATCCCACTGCTGGGCAAAGGCCTCCCTCTTCTCCTCCCACAATAACTCAATAAAATAAAATAATAAAATTAAAATAAAACGGATAGGTCGCTCAAATAATCCGCTTCGTGTCGCCCCCGGCACAAAGGTCTTCTTCTTCTTAGCGTGTCGATGGAACACAAAGGTGCCCATCACACTGGAAATTGCCACCGTGGTCTTGTGGTCAGATCCATGGGCTTACGATCAGTTGGTCCTGGGTTCGATTCCCAGAGGGGGGGACACAAAGTTGATATTTGCCAATTTATCACTGAGGTTTTCCCCTAGTTTGGTTAGGACATAGCAGGCTGAATCACCTGATTGTTATAAAAGAAAAAGGATTCCATGCGTCGGAGGGCACGTTAAGCCGTCGGTCCCGGTCGCACCCTTTAATAGTGGTCGTTACTCCAAACCAGGTCAGAGGCCTAAATAACTGTGCCACTAGGCGGGTTCAAAACTCTGACACCAGGGTTTATCGGGTCGTTCGAATCGAAAATCCACTCGCTAATAACAAGAATTGCGATGGACAGCCTTTAGGCTAGAAGTGATCAGGGGGTCTTGACCGCTCTCCCTGAGTCGGTGGCCCAGTTCAGAAATGAACTTCTTAACATGATTAAAAACTGATTTTTTAACTGTGTTTTTTCTAATTTTAATATTAAATACATTCTAACTATATCTTGAACAACCCTCAAAACTTTGTCAGTCGTGGCGAAACGACCTTTGTTTAGGTCGTTTACGCTCTGCCTACCTCATTAGGGATAAAGGCGTGATTATATGTATGTATGTAAATACATTCTAACAAAAGCATAAAGCTCTGATACTAGGGTTCGCCGGTCCTTAATCAACTAAATAACATGATAAGAGAGAAATCAGGCTTAACCGTTTCATACTTGTAAAAAAAAGTAAGTAGCATATCATGATGCTACTAAAAAGACCAAACTTACATACATACATATAATCACGCCTTTATCCCCAATGGGGTAGGCAGAGCGTAAACGACCTAAACAAAGGTCGTTCCGCCACGTCTTACAAAGTTTCGAGGGTTATTTAAGATGGATTTGTACGTGTATTGCTGTAGTGACAGGTTGTCAGCCCATCGCCTAAATAACAATATACGGAAACCCTCTGATCCCTTAAGACCAAATTTAAGACTTAAATAATTCTATCATAATAAGATTACATTAGACATACCTTCATAATAAGATTTGTTTGAGTGTCGGAATGTCTTTGAAGTTTGAACTAAAACAATAACCCGAAAAACACGTTCATTTAAAACTTTTTTAATAAAACTTGGTTTACTTGAAATCTTCGAGACTTGCATCCGCCATCCTTGAGAAAATTTTACCATTTAATAGCAAGATATTAGACAAAATTCTATGTCAGTATGTTTGTTTGTAAGTTTTCAAAAAGTACCAAGTTTTTCATACGATTTTGGATGAACTAGTAGCTAAAATTAAAAATAATTTATTCAAAAAAATATCATTATGTTAGAAAAACAAAGTATATTATATGCAAACATCTGGCTAAAAACACATAGCCACTGTAGCTAAACCGTCTGCAAAATTTTCTTCTGTTAAAAAATACCAAAAATCATATTTTGAATACAGCGAGGTTTTTAATTCCCCCAAAAAAAAAATGTTTAGACTACGAAATTGAACCACTTTCTTTATGAAACATAGGAAACATTATGGGGCTCCTAATCAAAATGTCTTAAACACCCGAAAGGCCTTTTGTATAAGAAGTCCAATTTTTAACAAGCTTTGCATTATTATTTTTAGTAAAAAAGGTCGTTATTTTAGTTGCGTAAGGGATCCGTGGGTTTCAGTATATTGTAATTTAGGCGATGGGCTGACAACCTGTCACTACAGCAATATACCTACAAATCTATCTTAAATAACCCTCAAAACTTTGTCAGACGTGGCGGAATGACCTGTGTTTAGGTCGTTTGCGCTATGCCTACCCCATTAGGGATAAAGGCGTGATTATATGTATGTATGTGTCTATCTTAAATAACCCTCCAAATTTGTCAGAAGTAGTGGAACGACGTTTGTTAGGTCGTTTACGATCTGCCTACCCCATTAGGGATAAAGGCGAGATTATATGTATGTATGTATTTCAGTTGCGTGCGGGTAAAACCGCAAGTTCGCAAGCTAATTCCAATTTAAGCTTAAGCAAGTAGGTATACTAGCAATTGGTCCTTGCGAAACTGCGAACATTTCCGATCCGAACATGGACACTAAATGTTGAGTCAATGAACAGATAAACATATTCAACAGGAACTGGTCCTTTAATCTTTCAATAAATGTCCTAGGTTTTAACTTGTAAGGATATGTACGGCTTGAACATTTCGCAAAGGTTTTTACAAGTATTAGATTTTCGTACTGTTTTATTCAATACCTACAAATCTATCGTAAATAACCCTCAAAACTTTGTCAGACGTGGCGGAACGATCTTTGTTTAGGTTGTTTACGCTCTGGCTACCCCATTAGGGATAAAAGCGTGAATTTTGTTTGTTTGTTTGTTTATTCAAAATCTGCATTTTTCAACTATTTTGTTTAAACAAAGTCAAAGTCAAATCATTTATTTCTAAATAGATTCCTAAGAGCACTTTTAGAAAGTCTATTAGAAAGAAAATTATGTAAAATCAAAACACAAAATAAAACAAAAATATATCACAATGAAGAAGAAGTTTGAGAAACTCTTACTTTACGCTGAAATTCAATAATCGAAAACACATTGATACATGGGGCAGCGGCCCTATCCACTACACCATCGGGCTCTCAAACAACTTGATTTATTCCATACATACATATAATTACACCTTTATCTCTAATGAGGTAGGCAGAGCGTAAACGACCTAAACAAAGGTCGTTCCGCCACGTCTGACAGAGTTATGAGGGTTATTTAAGATAGATTTATAGGTATATTGCTGTAGTGACAGGTTGTCAGCCCATCGCCTAAATTGCAATATACTGAAACCCTTGTATCCCTTAGCTGGATTTTACAGCATGCCCGGGAGGATATGCAGCTGGCCCATGTTTTTCTTTCGCTCCCAGTCCAGCATGGAAGATTATTTTTTTTCCGAATGCCATAAACTCTTTCCTGTTCAAAACTATTGTAAGGAACCGACGTGTGCTCATTAGATTACCAAGGAAAGTGAGGCGGACATGACAATATAGAGAGAGTCAGACAATTTGCCTTTCTTCTGATTGCTTTATTTCTAGTTTTGGTGCAAGTCATAAACTTTTCATACCATTTTACCTGGTAAAAGCATTTCAAAAATCTCTCTCAAAACCTTGTCAGACGTGGTGGAACGATCTTTGTTTAGGTTGTTTACGCTCTGCTTACCCCATTAGGGATAAAGGTGTGATTATATGTGTAAGAAGCATTTCGGGATGGTATTGTGATGTGATCTACCTCCTAGCGGCCCATTGCGGTCATTAACACATCACGTCAGTTTAGTATGAACGCACCTTTGATCCTATAAGAGGTGGTAGCTCCGAGACCGTTGAAGCCGTTTCCTTCGCACCGGAATTTGGCGCCAAATAGGCTGTATCCCGTCAATGTGAGGAAATTCCAGTGCCTTCAATATTTTTGGGTGATTTCTATATGTCTATCATCGATTTCATCTCGGTCGCCTCCGTCTAGAGTAGAATATAGAGTTAACTCATTCCAAAACATCATCTCCATCTCCCTAGCCTTATTCTGTATCTCACAAGGTTGGCTACCTAATCTAGGTGATTCAACGAGGGTACTGGTTTTTACACAGAGCGACCGCCATCTGACCTCCACAACCCAGAAGGAAAACCAGACCCAATCCTAGATTAGAACAGAGTTTTCAAGGCGCCAATGCTTACCACTGACCTCTGATATGGCTTTACGACGGTATTAAACGATGTTAATCGGGACCAACGGCTTAACGTGCCTTCCGAAGCACGGAAGAAGCGCTGCATAAACGTACATACGAAATGGGTGGTGGGATTCAAACCACGACTCATATGGCAGCTGCCACTACACCATCGGGCTATGAGTTAACATCCCAGATAATTAATAAAAAAAGTTTCCGCTAATATTTCCAACTTACACCACCGTCCGTAACGTTACGCATATTTCTCGACCGTCTGCATTACGATACGCGCGTTACGTGGATGATACAATCAAATGAGTTTATATCCTTACTAGCGACCCGCCCCGGCTTCGCACGGAAATTTTCAGTGTTTCTCTACTATATTATGCATGTATTATACATATAAACCTTCCTCTTGAATTACTCTATCCATTAAAAGAAACCGCATCAAAATCTGTTGCGTAGTTTTAAAGATCTAAGCATACATAGGGATATAGGGACAGAGAAAGAGACTTTGTTTTATACTATGTAGTGATACTGGTTGTTTTACGATGCAGATGTATTGAGCCGTCGATGTTTTGCTACTTTGGGCTCGATTCTAGAAACCACCGGCTAAAACTAAAATTTAAATGTATCCGTCACTTTCAAAATAATGAAATTGAAAAAGGACTGGCGATTTATACCCTATGGTTTTACACTTTTTTGTATTTGTTTTTTTTTTCTTCCATGCTGGACTGGGAGCGAGAGAAGAGCATAGAATTTGCCAGCTGCAATTCCTCCCGGGCAGGCTGTAAAAACCAGCTAAGGGATCCGACGGTTTTAGTATATTGCAATTTAGGCTCGCCAAATTCGCTCGCTCCCAGTCCAGCATTTCCACACAGCCTACAGTACACTTTGAAAGTATTACAGTAATTTCGTAATACCTTTTATAACCACGTAGTATATTAAGCCGTGTTATCGCGATGTACCCGAAATGTGATATTTTTATGAGTAAAAGGGAAATTTCGCGAAGTCCGAAAACCAGATGTGTTTATGGTAGAGTTTTTTATAACCGTACGAGAAGTCGTAAGAATGCGGAGATGTGTAAACATGTTTTGATGTGACTCTAAGTTAAAACACCCCAACACCTCCCCAACAAAATGATTAATAGATTCTTAAGGTTATATTACGTTAGACTGTATTAGGACGTAGCTGCCGCGGAGCAACGCGGCGCGGCGCGGCGAGACACTGCGCGACATATGATTCGTGTATGTGATTTCTCTGATATATAACATATAGTATCCTATCTTATGTAGCATATATTATGTATTAGTTTATCGTAAGATATGTATCAGTATATTATTGAAATATTTATTTAATAGTGTGTAAATATTGTCTAAGCATTATATGTAGTAATATGCACTATCCCGCTTTCTGCTTGTATAATTTCTATACCCAAAGGTTGCCTGGTAGAAATTGCTGCCTTAGCAATAAGGCCGCTTATATTGTACTGTTATGTTTGTTCCTTTTTCTTTGTGCAATTAAGAATTTTGTATTGTATTGTATTGTATGTGTATAAAAGATATCGCACTGAAGCAGCACTGGAGCTGTTTCACGACGCGGCAATGTCAGGTTCATACATTTCGACAGATTTTGTCGCGCAGTGTCGCGCTGCTGCAATGCCGTGCCGCTGCAGCTACGCCATAGTGCGTTCTAACCTTTACACCGATGATATTATAATTTCATCTGTTCCTTGGAAATTGTAGATTCATGGATAAAATAAGCCATATCTACAGCACTATAAAAAAATCGTTTAGCGACCGTATTTGAATGAGTCTAATATATTCTATCCTCCTTCGCTATCATTGAAAGTAGTGGTCGTTATACAAAAATGAACTGACAGCAGGGTTCACTGGGTTCACAGGGTTTATCGGGTCATTGGTCAACTCAACAACCCACTCACCCCGACCGGACACCATGTTAGAATAATTTAATTCCTTCCGCAGCAAAATGCAATGGAAATGGTAATTATGAGCGCCATCTACAATCATTCATGGTTCACTGCTCGACAACAGCAGACTCATTATCACGGCGCTTTCAAAATGCGTAGTGGACGATGAAATAACTAAAACGGATATGTTAATATTTTCCACCCCTACTTAGTCAGTCAAATCTTTTAAAAAAAACATACAAAGCTTAGCAGGTTAAGCCAAAACACTCCTTAGAGACGCTGTGCCCACAATTTTTAAACCGTAATGGTAAGAAGCACTTAAGACTGACAGCTAGTTTGAGTTCGTATCAAAAATGTCATTTCAGTACTATATGGATGTGAAATCCATACTTAATATTGCTCTTAAGATTGAGATTGCTTCATAAATCTTAATAGGGCTCATGTAGAGTTACTTAGGCCCGTATTTATAATCAGCAATTGCTCTCAATCTTGAGTTCGCTTTATAAATACGCGCCTTAAAAACTCAAAATTAGAGAATACCTCGTATACAATTGATGTCTAATGGTTTATTCGGCGCTTTTTCCGTGCTTCGGAAGGCACGTTAAGCCGTTGGTCCCAGTTAATATCGTTTAATACCATAGATATTAGTCGTTAGATGTCGAGGTCAGATGGTATGTAAAAACTATTACCCTCGTTCAATCCCCTAGATTAGGTAGCCAACCCTGTGAGATCGAGATAAGGCTATTGAGATGATGGTTACTATTGTGCTATTTATGAAACCTCAAAATCTGTTATGTAGAGCATCAACAACTGTTTTAAACATACAAAATTTTCCGAATTTCCTATATATTTCCCGAACTACAATAGCTAATTTACTCGTACCAAACTCCCGGCGGTTGTTTTCTAAGTAATTCTACGTCGGAAATTCGCTAAAATATGATTTATCTAAAGTAAATATTGTTTTACGATTACGTAGGTAGTTTCGATGTATATAAGGTCATTTTATATCAACTGCAAATATTAAAATGTGTAAATCTACCCATGAAACTAAACAACTTTCCCTAAGGAACATAGGTCGAAAACGAATAAAAAATTGGACCTTCCATACGAAAAGCACCAGCTGATAGCGCACTTAGTATGGGAAGTCAATTTTGTTTTTCGTATTTCGACCTATGTCCCTTAGGGAAAGTTGCCTGCAACTGCCTCCGTGGTCTAGTGGCTAGTGCCATGGACTCCTGATCCGGAGGTCCTGGGTTCGACTCCCAGGGGGAATCACAAAGTTGATATTTGAGAATTTATCACTTTGTGAATTTTTCCCAAGTTTGGTTAGGACATTGCAGGTTGAATCACCTGATTGTCCGAAAAAGAAAAAGATTTCGTGCTTCGGAGGGCACGTTAAGCCGTCGGTCCCGGTCGCTGTCTTTGATAGTGGTCGTTACTCAAACCATGTCAGAGGCCTCATAGTTGTGCTACTACTCTCACACCAGGGTTCATCGGGTCGATAGACTCGATACCCACTCGACAGAAGAAGAAGGTAAAGTTGTTCAGTTTCATGGGTAGATTCATACGTTTCAATATTTACATACATACATACATACATAAATCACGCCTTTATCCCTTACGGGGTAGGCAGAGCGTTTCACGCCTCTTAAAAGGCACTTTCGCCACGTCTGACAAAAATTGAGGGCAATTTTAGATTGTAATATGTATTGCTTTAGTGACAGGTTGTCAGCCCATCGCCTAAATTACAATACACTGTAACCCTCGAGTCCCTTTTGCTGACTTCAACAGCATGCCCGGGAGGAAGGGCAGCTGGAACATTCTATGTTTTTTTATCTCTCCCAGTCCAGCATGGAAGAATAATAAATATTTACACTTGATTTAAAATGACCTTATAATAATAATAATAATCCCTCCGACCGTTTTCGGTCATGGCGACCGCTGTCAACTCCTGTATTAGTTTCGGCGTTCATGCGCCCTTATGTGGCTTAGATAGCCAATGACCTTATATATTGTTTGGTTGCCCAACATAACAAGAATTGTTAATATTCGGTACGAAGCAAATTTGGAGGCAGAGGAGATAATAGAAAATATATCAAGCATAGTTTTCATAAACATCACTACATAGTATAAAACAAAGTCGCTTTCTCTGTCCCTATATCCCTAAGCATACATAGATCTTTAAAACTACGCCACGGATTTTGATGCGGTTTCTTTTAATGGATATAGTGATTAAACAGGAAGGTTTATATGTATAATACATGCATAATATAGTAGAGAAACACTGATAATTTCCGTGCGAAGCCGGGGCGGGTCGCTAGTTTACATTAATTCTTTAAATACGCTTTTAACAAATCAAATGAAATTGTCTTATTTTTACAGGAAACTACTTTATTATTTACACTACGGTTTAAAATTTTAACATTTACATACCTATAATATCATGATCTCCCTAGCCTAATCCCGTATCACACGGGGTCGGCTACCTAATCTAGGGGATTGAACGAGGGTACTGGTTTTTGCACAGAATGAGTGCCATCTGACCTCTGCAACCCAGAAGGGAAACCAGACCCAATCCTAGATTAAGATTAGGTCAGAGTTTTCAAGCCGCCAATGCTTAGGACTGACCTCTGATATGTATATAATATATATATCTAATATCTACGGTATTAAACGATATTAACCGGGACCAACGGCTTATCGTGCCTTCCGAAGCACGGTAAAGCGCCAAATTCGAAAATCGAAAAACACACGTGGTGGGATTCGAACTACGACCTCCCTCCCTCCCCTCCCTCCCGCTCAGGAGGCAGCGGCCCTATCTACTACACCATCGGGCGCCTTATTATATACCTTTAATATATACTATGCTAATCAATGATGCTAATTATCTTAGTTCCGTCCAAATTTTCAAATTACTTATTCGTTTACATACCTATTTAAGGACCAGTTTAAAATGAGATTCAAAAACGTAAATCTGGCACATATGTGCTAACATGTTCGTGATAATTATCATTGAACATATACTAGAGGTCATTGAACCGGATTCTTACGACATATTATGTACTAAGTAAAAAAAAATGTTGGTACTTAGCGTTTGCGCTTCTATTTTCCATAATAAAATTGGCAGCAACGCACAGGAGGTGTCACTCAATGCGCGCAAGGTTGCGCTCAACACACTGTCAACGCTTTTTGCATTGCCTACAACACACATGCGTCACCTTACGCTCTACGCGCGCGTACTGACAGAGGGATGCGCCGACGTAGAGTTCATCGCTACGCGTGCGTAGAGTGACGCAAGTGTGTTGTAGGCAATGCAAAAAGCATTTACAGCACAACCTTGCACGCAGTAAGGCCCGTAATTATAAAGTGATCTCAAGATTGCAAGATTGAGATCGATATTAAGTATGGGTTTGACAGGTTATGTTGTATTGAAATGACATTTCTGATACGAACTCTAACTAGCTGTCAATCTCAAGTGGCGATTATAAATACGGGCCAAAGTGACGAAGAAGCGAAATTACAAGAACATAAAGATAGTAAGATAATTCGGAGGTGTTAAGATAATTCGTCAGTTCATAACCTTACGTTTCCCAAGGTGGGCAGGTAGGCTCTTAACTGTTCCACTTCTTTACGTGGTCGTGTTCGTACCTTATGGAATCCTTATACATACTATACATGTACCTACCATTAAATTATTTAAATAAAGTATATTTGATAAAATATAGTATAGTATTGCTCATAAATAATCGCTTGATGTGCCTAATTATTATTATTACTTCCATGCTGGACTGGGAGTGAGAGAAAAACATAGAATGTGCCAGCTGCATTTCCTCCCGAGCATGCTGTAAAAACCAGCTAAGGGATCTGAGGGTTTCAGTATATTGTAATTTAGGCGATGGGCTGACAACCTGTCACTACAGCAATATACGTACAAATCTTTCTTGAATGGCCCTCAAGACTTTGTCAGACGAGGCGGAACGGCCTTTGTTTAGGTCGTTTACGCTCTGCCTACCCCATTAGGGATAAAGGCGTGATTATATGTATGAATGTATGTGTGTTTTTATTTTTTGTAATGTGTTTTGTGGAAATAAAGTGATTTGTATTTGTAAAAGAATAATTTGACCAAATTTTTACTATGTCAAATGGGCATTAAGTATGTTTTATTCATTAACCGCAACAGTATAATTTTGCCGAGGGAAAGTATATTATTACTGTGCGAAAACTCATTAAGCCGCGGGTAAAATCTTGGGGCGAAAAGCTAGTTGATAGTTTTATATATGGGCCTAAGTTCAGCACTTGTGACTGACAGTGAGTTTGAGTTCGTATCCGAAATATATTTTCAGTACAATGTAGCCTGTCACATCCATACTTAATATCGCTCTCAATCTTGAGATAAATACGAGACTAAGTGAATCAGACCGAATCTAGAGTAGTCTAAAAACAGATGCAATTCTGGCATAACACCTTTCACCACAGTACATAATATAAAAGAATAACAGTTTATATCACTACATAGTATAAAACAAAGTCGCTGTCTCTGTCCCTATATCCCTATGTATGCATACATCTTTAAAACTACGCAACGGATTTTGATGCGGTTTCTATTAATGGATAGAGTGATTCAAGAGGAAGGTTTATATGTATGATACATGCATAATATAGTAGAGAAACACTGATAATTTTCGTGCGAAGCCGGGGCGGGTCGCTAGTTAACAATAAACAAGTGTTATTCATAACAAAAACTGATCAGCTTACTTGTTTGTATAGCAAGGACGGTTAGGCCTCGACGTTTCGATCCTATACGAGGATCTTAGATAGATACGTACATACATACATATATATAATCACGCCTTTATCCCTAATGGGGTAGGCAGAGCGCAAACGACCCCAACAAAGGTCGTTCCGCCACGTCTGAAAAAGTTTTGAGGGTTATAAGATAGATTTGTAGGTAAGACAGATAGATCTAATAATATACATACATACATACATACATAAATCACGCCTTTATCCCTTACGGGGTAGGCAGAGCGTTTAACGCCTCGTAAAAGGCGCTTTCGCCACGTCTGACAAAAATTGAGGGCAATTTTAGATTGTAATATGTATTGCTTAAGTGACAGGTTGTCAGCCCATCGCCTAAATTACAATACACTGTAAGTCTCCTCGAGTCCCTTTTGCTGACTTCTAATAATCTAATAATATATCAAGAGTTAACCCTCCTTTCAATTCAAATAAGTAAGATGATCAGTTTCCATTAAGAACAGTTTATGTTAGACACTACTTTTTGCGTGCAGAGCACCGCGTATAAAAAAATAATAAACAAAAGGAATATTAATATTCTAGCACACCTTCAACTTAACTGCCTCCGTGGTCTAGTGGCTAGTGCCATGGACTCCTGATCCGGAGGACCTGGGTTCGATTCCCAGGAGGGAAACACAAAGTTGATATTTGAGGATTTATCACTTTGTGATTTTTTCCCCAGTTAGGACTTTGCAGGCTGACATCACCTAATTGTCCGAAAAAGATAGAGATTTCGTGCTTCGGAGGGCACGTTAAGCCGTCGGTCCCAGTCGCTGTCTTTGATAGAGGTCGTTCCTCAAACCATGGCAGAGGCCTGATAGTTGTGCTACTAGGCGGTTCAAAAACTCTGACACCAGGGTTCATCGGGTCGATAGACTCGATACCCACTCGACAGAAGAAGAAGCACACCTTCAAAGATGGTAACCAAAGTAAAAGTTACATGAGATTGTTAAAGAGGTTTGAGTCAGTGAGTGTGACAAAACATATACGCCTCACGACTTGCGTGACATCAGTGACATAATTTTGTCACACTCGCCTTACTGTGACTGCGCATCTTGTGATCTTCAAAATGTCATCATAACATACCATAACATAAAAATACTTTATTGCACGTAAGAATACAAATTATACAACACAACAGATAACATTAAAAAATAAGTACAACATAGGCGGCCTTATTGCTAAGGTAGCAATTTCTTCCAGGCAACCTTTGGGTGAAAGAAAAATGCGTAGCGGTAAGCGGGATAGTGCAAACCTAGTCAAATATATCCTAAATACATTACATTACATATAATACTTAAACTAGGTATAAGCTACTACAAAGATATTTTAAAATAAACTAATACATAATATATAATAAACTAATACATAAACTAATCCCGAGAGCCCGATGGTGTAGTGGATAGGGCCGCTGCCTTCTGAGCGGGAGGTCGTGGTTCGAATCCCACCACGTACCAATGTGTTTTTCGGTTTTCGAATTTCATATGTACGTTTATTCAGGGCTTTTTTCCGTGCTCCGGAAGGCACGTTAAGCCGTTGGTCCCGGTTAATATCGTTTAATACCGTAGATATTAGTCGTTAATCAGAGGCCAGTGCTAAGCATTGGCGGCTTGAAAACTCTGATCTAATCTAGGATTGGGTCTGGTTTCCCTTCTAGGTTGCAGAGGTCAGATGGCAGTCGCTCTGTGTAAAAACCAGTAGTGTGTAGAAGCCGACCCCGTGAGATACGGGATAAGGCTAGGGAGATGACATAAACTAATCGAATAACATTACATTCAACTATTGCTTTACCATACATCATAATTATTGGCCTCACACGTCTTTGACAGACGATTTAGTCTGTGCCTGAGACCACAAAAGCTTAGCCATAAAATAGCTTCGGTTAAATATACATACATATAATCACGCCTTTATCTCTAATGGGGTAGGTAGAGCGTAAACGACCTAAATAAAGGTCGTTCCTCCACGTCTGACAAAGTTTTGAGGGTTAATTAAAATAGACATGTTGTCAGCCTATCGCCTAAATTGCATTGTACAGAAACCCTCGGATCCGTTTGCTGGTTTTTACGGCATGCCCAGGAGGATATGCAGCTGGATTATGCAACATTTTATGTTTTCCCAGTCCAGCATGGAAGTAAGTTCAGTAAAATATCTTGCATCCAATATATCAAGACTGACATTATTTGACCTTTAAGTTCTGTTTTAATTAAATTTAAGTTCAATTAATTATTTATTTTTTTGCTTTTTGACTAGCTTTTTTATTTTAAATTTAGGTAGTATATTTAAGTAATCATGTTAAAAATATTTTATTTCAATAAAAATTATTGAACACCTATGCCTGTCTTTCCGAAAGCAATATCTCTTAGCCTTGGATGAAGTAATATGAGCTTTCTCTATCATTGACGGTGATCTAGCGAACATCATCATGATCAGATTTATTTCAATTAATACATACATTCATACATATATTCACGCCTGTATCCCTAATGGGGTAGGCAGAGCGTAAACGACCTAAACAAAGGTCGTCCCGCCACCTCTGACAAAGTTTTGAGGGTTATTTAAGATAGAATTCTAGGCATATTGCTGTAGTGGCAGGTTGTCAGCCCATCGCCTAAATTACAATATACTGAAACCCTCGAATCCCTTAGCTTGATTGTACAGCATGCCCGGGAGGAAATGCAGCTGGCACATTCTATGTTTTCTCTAGCTCCCAGACCAGCATGGAAGTAAAAATAAATTAAATCAAGCTTATTATTATGACAGTGGTTTGATTCTAGATACCACACCGACAGGGTCAAGATCGTTGTCTATGACAGTGGTCGTTCGTTACATAAACCATATCAGAGGCCTTGGAAATGGTTTAAAATCTACCATACCATCAGGTTAGGTTCATCAAGTCGTTCGCCGACTCTACAAATAACTGTTTATCTCTTTTCTAGCTTTCCGCCTTGCGGTTTTGTGACAGTGGGCTCGATTCTAGATATTCCGGCTAAAACTAAAATTAAAATCTATCTGTCACTTACAAAATAATAAAATTGAAAACGGACATGCGATTTATACACTATAGTTTTACACTTTGTCCGCTAGAATCAAACCCATTATGCGCAACGTATAGGCGACCGTCAAATTTGTTCAGGAGGAGATATTAGAAACTAAAATTGGGCGATGGTTGTACTGAGAGCAAGAAGCAATGACAGCTATAGTGGCAACGTGACAGGTCGATCTGTATCTGTCAAGTTAAGCAGTACATATAAACCATGTGATTAAACGAAATCTTTCATTCTGGACTGGGATCGAGAGAAAAACATAGAATGTGCCAGCTGCATTTAATTCTGAGCATGCTGTAAAAACTAGCTAAGGGAACCGAGGGTTTTATATTGCAATGAAGGCGATGGGCTGACAACCTGTCACTACATCAATATACGTACAAATCTATCTTAAATAACCCTCACAACTTTGTCAGACGTGGCGGAATGACATTTGTTAGATCGTTTACGCTCTGCCGACCCCATTAGGGATAAAGGCGTGATTATATGTATGTATGTATATATACATTATTAAACCACATGAAGCAAATAAACGAATATGAATATAAACCGACATATATGTGCATGTGTTTCTTCCATGCTGGACTGGGAGAGTTAGAAAAACATAGAATGTTCCAGCTGCCCTTCCTCCCGGGCATGTTGTAGAAGACAGCAAAAGGGACTCGAGGGTTACAGTGTATTGTAATTTAGGCGACGGGCTGACAACCTGTCACTACACATTAGCAATACACATTACAATCTAAATTTGCCCTCTATTTTTGTCAGATGCGGCGAAAGCGCCTTTTACGAGGCGTTTAACGCTCTGCCTACCCCGTAAGGGATAAAGGCGTGATTTTATGTATGTTATGTATGTATATATGTGCATCTGTCACGTCACCACTATAGCAGTTGCCAGCATAACCAAATTTTAGTTCCAAATCACAGTTACAGCGGTCGCACTAAAATAATGATAGCTGTCCGAACTCCGAGATGACGTATTACAATCTTGCGGCCGTGACCGCAGTGAGAGTAGGGCACTCGTGGAAGAAAGTGACAGTGGATCGTAACATCGGCTTACTTACTTTAGTATCTGTTACGTCTGTTACACGATAAAGGTACAAAATTTACTGGTCTGGGAGCAAGAGAAAAACATACAATGTGCCAGCTGCGTTTCTTTCCGGGCATGCTGTAAAAACCAGCTAAGGGATCCGAGGGTTTCAGTATATTGTAATTTAGGCGATGGGCTGACAACCTATCACTACAGCAATATACCTACAAATGTATCTTAAGTAACCCTCAAAATTTTGTCAGACATGGCAGAGCGGCCTTTGTTTGGATCGTTTACGCTCTGCCTACCCCATTAGGGATAAAGGCGTGATTATATGTTATTTTGAAAGTGACAAATAGATATTAATTTTAGTTTTAGCCGGTGGTATCTACGTAGAATCGAGCCCATTCTCACCCTTTGCGTGACAAAATAGGCGCCTCTTATGATTAAGAAGCTACTAAACCCGTGAATGTTCGTCTGATTGGTCACTTACATCCTCAAAAAAGCCTAAACGTCTTAATCGTACATAGGTTATGCACGCAACACGAATTACTTAAGAAGCAAAAACACCGGGTCCCGTGTGATGTACAGTCAGCTGCAAGATAATGTGTGCTATTGCAATTTTTATAAAACTGGTTGACGTTATACACTCAAAAAAGGTAAACACTTAACGTCTATTCGTTTATGATGATAAACAAAAAAGTCCATGTAAGTTTATAAAAAAATATATTTAATTTATGGACGACTGCACGTAAATAACTATACCGAAAAAAAAAAAAATGAAAATACTAATATAGAATAAATCATACCTTTAAACAATGAACTCCGTATTTTCATTAAAGTCGGTTAAAACACAATTTCAATAAATATAAGTTACTTTTAAATTGAGTTTAGAAACCATTTCGTTTTGGAGAATTTAGAAATTAATAAGACCGTCTTTACTAATTTAAAAGTCAGTCCGTGATTATTTTATATATCAATTAGTCCGTTTATTTCTTAGGCTCGTATTTTAACAGCGATATCAAACTTGAGAGCTATATTAAGTATGGATTTGACAGGCCTGTTTGTACTGAAATTATATTTCTGATACGAACTCAAACTCGATGTCACTCTTGACAACTAATCAGCAATTACGGCCCTTAATCGTCTACAGTTTTGTTAAAACGCGTGGTTTTCGTGTAAATAACAGTAAACATTCAATGAATGTTACCACCGATATGCGGTTGATTGTACTTACTTATACGCACAGTTAGCGAACGACCATGACCCTTCTGTGAGAGTTTGCAATATGCATACAATTGTATAATAACTCGCAAAAATAGCCAAACATGATAATGCTACCATTGTACTGTGCACTTATACCGGGTGTAAGGGACAGCAACGTCCCGCAAACTATTAAGGGTTACTCAGTCAACATACAGTCACGCCTTTATTCCTAATGATGTAGGCAGAGTGTACACGATCTAACAAAAGGTCGTTCCGCCACATCTGACAAAGTTTTGAGGGTTATTTAAGATATATTTGTAGGTATACTGCTGTAATGACAGGTTGTTAGCCCATCGCCTAAATTGCAATATACTGATACTTTCGGATCTCTATGCTGAACAACATTTACCAGGAATTTTTTTCAGGAGAAGAAAAGAAATTTGTCTTTCCCGTACAAAATGACTACCTCGACCAGGCAGTTTGTGTGGAAAAGCATTTTTTTATTTCCTGATGATAGTTGTTCAGTTTCGTTGACTGAGCAACCCCTATCAGTTTGTGGGTCGCTGTCCCTTACACCCCGTATCTATAGACAAGACGGTGGGTGATTTATTCAAATAGTTGTTGGAAACAAAATGTAAATAGCTAGACTTGACATAAGTTTGCTCTTGACTTAGGAATATCAAATAGATGATAAAAGGCTAAATGGAAATTTGGCAGAAAAATACATACGTACATACATATGATCACGCCTTTATCCCTAATGGGGTAGGCAGAGCGAAAACGACCTAAACAAAGGTCGTTCCGCCACGTCTGACAAGTTTTGAGGATTATTACAGATGATCATGACGTATATTGCTTTAGTGACAGGTTGTCAGCCCATCGCCTAAAATTGCAATATACTATAACCCTCGAATCCATTAGCTGGTTTTTACAGCATGCTCTGGAGGTGATGCAGCTGGCACATTCTATGTTTTTCCATCACTCCCAGTCTAGCATGGAATGGCAGAAAAATATTCATCTTTAAACTTAGAAGTAGTCAATAACTTCCATGCTGGACTGCGAGCGATAAAAAAAAACATATAATGTGCTAGCTGCATCTCCTTCCGGGCATGCTGTAAAAAGCAGCTAAGGGATTCGATAGTTTCAGAATATTGTAATTTAGATAAGCTGATAACCTGTCAGCAATATACAGATTTATCTTAAACAACGCTCAAACTTGTCAGACGTGTTTTGTTTTGGAACACTGACACTCTACATACATACATACATAACGTCACGCCTCTTTCCCGGATGGGTAGGCAGAGATCACATTCTTCCACTTGCTACGGTCCTTGCAAACTTCTTTCGCTTTATCTACATTCATCAACCTTTTCATGCACGCTCGTCGGTTTAGGGTACCCCTGACCTGACCTTTCTCTAGAACGTCCCTGATTTGGTCGCGGTAAGTTCGTTGAGGTCTTCCCCTTCCAACGTTTCCACTCACACTCGCCATATATATCTGTTTACTTAATGTGATTTCATTCATTCTCTCAACATGACCAAACCACCTAAGCATTCCTTTTTCTATACCTGCCACTATATCCTCTTTCACACCACAACGTTCTCTTATCACGCTATTCCTTACTCTACCTACCCCATTAGGGATACAGGCGTGATTCTGTGTATACTATATGTATGTACCTATAGGTACAGAGATACAGTCAAGAATAGAGCAAGCTGACATAGACAGAAGCCTCATCTAGATATCCAGTAAATTTAGTCGACAAAGGAACAAACTCACTCAAGACGCGGCTATTTTGAGTGCATGCATTTGGAAACGGATCGAGTAGAGAATTCCATTATTCTCTTGCAATAGGTTGAGACTTGAGAAATGCTTTGATGAGGCAGGTGTAGAAAGGTGGAATATGTAATCTTACTTTAAAACATGTTACATACATGTTTCAGATGCTGAAAGCGAAGTATATTCTGTTGTAATTGGCATTATCAAGGCATTATCACGACGTTTCCTAATTGCTTCCCACTTCCATGCTGGACTGAGAGCGAGAGAAAAAAACATAGAATGTACCAGCTGCATTTCCTCCTAGGCATGCTGTAAAAAACAGTTAAGGGCTGACAACCTGCTACTACAACAATATACCTACAAAAACTACTTAAATAACCCCTTAAATCTTTGTCAGACGTGGCGAAACAATCTTTGTCTAGGTCGTTGATGCTCTGACTACCCCGTCAGGGATAAAGCCGTGATTAAATGTATGTATGTCAAATTGTTTCCATTTGAAGTTATTTACACTTTTTACAGTTAAAGATAGCAAAGCCTTTAAAACTTTTTTTTTGTTCTTCCATGCTGGAAGCGAGAGAAAAACATAGAATGTGCTAGCTGTATCTCCTCCTGGGTATGCTTTAAAATCCAGCTAAGGGATCCGAGGGTTTCAGTATATTGTAATTTAGGCGATGGCCTGACAACCTGTCACTACAGCAATATACCTAGAATTCTATCTTAAATAACCCTCAAAACTTTGTCAGACGTGGCGGGACGACGTTTGTTTAGGTCGTTTACGCTCTGCCTACCCCATTAGGGATAAAGGCGTGATTATATGTATGTATGTAAATCTTCAAAAATAATGTTTCCTATGAAATATGGGCTACGGAAAGGGAAACGGAATTTCAGCGGGCATATAAGAAATACTGAATATATTATTGTAATTTTCTAATCGTGAACATAAAGTGATCATAATTTTCAATTACATAATAATTTTGTCGTAATGAAAACTAAATAAATTAGTAGTTTACATAAAAATTAAATCATGGCTAATTTTTAACTAATTAAAACTTATCTAGTGCTACCATGTTATTAAAGTAATTCATTTGTTTTTAAATATTACACTTTTTATGCATCTAGGAAACCTACTTTTCTCATTGCTTGTACATCTTTTTTTTTTTTTTTTTTTTTTTAATATATATAGGCGAGCATTTGTCCGCCATCTCACCTGGTGGAAAGTGACGATGCGGACTATGTTGAAACATACTCACCTATGTAGTGCCTATTCACTCTCGCCTTGAAAAGGCCCAGGTTATATTGTTCCGGAAACAGATCCGCCGGCAGGGAGTTCCACTCCTTAGCCGTTCGCATTAAGAATGTGGAAGCGAACCGCTTCGTGCGAATTTGTGGTATATCCACGACATAAGGGTGGAACCCCTGTCCACGCCTCGTGCTCCGGAGATGGAAAGGGGAGGGGGGTATAAGGTCATGAAGTGCTAACGCGCACTCCCCGAAATGTATCCTGTAAAATACCGACATGCACGCCACTCTGCGACGGTGCTCAAGGTTCTGTAGTTTTGCCTCAACCAGTGCTGAGTCTCCAATGAGCTTCTTAGCGCGTTTCTCGATTGAGTCTAAGGCAGCCAGCTGGTATTTAGCTGAACCGTCCCAAAGGTGGCAGCAGTACTCCATACACGATCGGACTTGAGCTGTGTACAACTGCAATAGCTGTCCCGGTGTGAAGTATCGCCTCACCTTCGAGAGGATACCAAGTTTTTTGGCAGCTGTTGTGGCCAGAGACTCAATGTAACGTCCAAAGTTCAAGTCGGACGTAAGGCTCATACCAAGAAGCTCAAGATGGTCAGAAATCGGTACGGATACATCCCGGAAAGTAGGAGCCAGGTTAAAAGGACTCCGTTTTGTCGAGAATAGACACGCCTGGGTTTTGGATGCGTTGAACTTGACGAGATTAGCATCGCCCCACTCGGATATCACCCTTAGCGATGAGTTCAGACGATCCACCATGGACTCCCGACAAGACTGGATTGTTTCACTGTTGGCCCTTGCACTGGACAGATATCTGTCAACAACCGTGCTGTCATCAGCGTACCCAAAGGTATCGGGTGTAAACATGTCGTTGATATGCAGCAGGAATAAGGTTGCAGACAGGACAGAACCCTGAGGAACTCCGGCATCAATAGCCTGTTGTCCGGAGGAGCAGCCTTCTAAGACCACTTGTATGGATCGTTCGCTCAAGAAGTCCGAAATCCAGTTGCAAAGGCCAGCAGGTAACCCGTAGGCGGGAAGCTTGCCAGTAAGGCTAGCGTGCCAGACCCTGTCAAAGGCCTTGGAGATATCCAGAGACACGGCAAGTGCTTCACCATGTCTCTCGATAGCCTCGCTCCATAAGTGAGTGGCATGCACAAGGAGGTCCCCCGTCGATCGCCCTCGGCGGAAGCCGTATTGGTGATCGTTAAGGAGATCATTATCCTCAAGGTATGCCAGGAGCCGATTATTCAGTACACGCTCCATAATCTTGCAGAGTATAGAGGTTACCGATATGGGTCTATAGTTGACAGGGTCTGCTCGACTACCTTTTTTGGGTACAGGTTGCACATTTGCAAGCTTCCACGATTTGGGAACAACACCAGTCTCAAGTGAGAGGCGGTACAGGCGTGTCAACACCGGAGACAACTCAGGCGCACAGTTACGCAGGACGATTGCAGGGATACCGTCAGGGCCACTTGCTTTATTCACGTCTAGATTTCGCATGGTTTTAAGGACCTCTTTTTGCCGGATGCGTACGGCTGCCATAGAGCAGTCGACACGAGGTAACGGAGGTGGTATTTTACCTGCGGCATCAAGACGCGAACTTTCCGCAAAATAGGAGGCAAAAAGATTGGCTTTCTCCTCCGCAGTATGAGCAAGCGACCCATCAGGTCTCTGCAGAGGCGGTAAAGATGGCTGGCAGAAATTTGTTTCCACTGCTTTCGCAAGCGACCAGAATGCTTTACTGCCAGCCGGATAGGAAGCAAGCTTAGCGCCTACTCGGCCTATGTGGGCGAATCGAGCCCTGCGTAATTCCTTTTTGCTTAACTTGGTGGCTTTGTTATAGTTTTTCTTCAGATCGCGAGTATTCGGAGCTTTGCGTGCACGAGCATCAGCCCAAGCAAGGAATGCCGACTGTTTCTGCGATTCCGCGCAGTTACAGTCAGCATTAAACCACGGGCGAGCTTTGCTACCGGTAGGAACATCAGAGAACGGTATGAAAAACTCCATACCCTGACGTATGACTTCTGTAATAGCATCCGCGCAGCTCGACGATTCGCCTGAAGAAAAACAGTCCTGCCAAGGATACGAAGCAAAGAAGTGGCGCATCTCATCCCATTCTGCTGACCTGTATCGCCACACCCGTCTTTTACCACAAGGGCCCTGATCGGGTGGTGAATACACTGATACAGATTTCACCAGACAGTGATCTGAGGTGCCCAATGGGGCAGAAACAGACACAGAGTATCGGTCTGGATCGGTAGTCAGCAGAAGGTCTAAGCAGTTGGCTGTATGAGACTCAATATCCGGGACCCTTGTTGCACAGCTGACAAGCTGGGAGAGATTTAGCGACAATGCAAATTTGCGCGCCTCTCGCCCAGCATGATCGGTCACTAGGTATGGGAACAACCACTCTTTATGATGAGCGTTGAAATCCCCCAGGATGACTAGCTGCGCTGCCGGGTATCTCTGGAGAGCTTCATCAGCACCTTCACTGAGGTGTTCAAACAGTTTGGTTGTCTCCGTGTCTCCACTATGCGAGCGATAGACGCAAGCATACACATTTTGAGCTACACCAGTATCGACCAGTACCCACAATACGGAAAAACTTGGTGCCTCAAGGTTCTTGAGACGCTTGATGCAAATGTCATCGCGAGCGTACACACAGACTCCGGCACGAGGTAGAAACCTGTGTTCTAGTGTGTAGCCGGGATAGCTGAGGTACGCCGCGTCAGCCGGACAATTGATCTGCGTCTCAGTGAGGAACAGCAGATGCGGTTTTTCAGTCTCAAGATGGTGATGGACGGGGTTGAGATTTGAGTGCAAGCCTCGAATATTTGAGAGGTGCACTTTAAGTGGGAGGACGTGCATCCGCTGTTTAACCATTTTCCGTTTTTTGAGTGTTTTCATAATTGGTGATGTGGGGAAAAAGTGAATAGGCAGGAGGAAGGCAGTTGTACGAGGTACCGCGTTGCAATAAGCTTAGAAAATGAGCTGATTGCAGCCACACGCAAAGATAGCTGGTTTGGAGACCGCGGGGACGCCCGAACCCCCCCGGGGATTGCCACCTGGTCCTCCCATCCGGTCGCCAACCGGCAAGGTGGAGCATCCCGGGATTTTTCGTGAGGTGGCAGGGCAGCCTTTCGCGGGTGGCTTTCCCGCTACTTGGGCCCTCAACTTCCTACGGTCGGCCAGCGGTGCACCGTGCTTCGGATCCCGCTAGCCTCCAGAACCAGCCACTCGTTGTCGCAACAATCAGCCACTCCGACCTGCTACATGCCGCGGTACTACTGTACAGACCCAACCTCCATACTGGCTTCTCCTTACTACATGTCGGAACACGGCGGTACCGCTTGGCGACATTATTTAGTTAGGAGGGTGGTAACCAGCCGCGGCCGAAGCCTACCACCGGAGAGGGTGCTGTCCATTTTGCACTACCCAGGGGCCACATCTCCAGTAAATAAGCGCGAACACTTTCGCCGAAAGACTTCCGAAGTCACCCGTAAGCAAATTACAACCGTATGCTCTACATCTCACGGTCTACTATTCATTGGCATCTCTCCACGCGGACATGGTCCATAGCTCATATGGAACAGAACCTTACTACATTACGCTTAAGACCGAGTTTCGATTGTATAATAATTATGTAATACGGTTTGATAATAATAAGCAACAAGGTGCCTTTTATTTTGGTTGCGTCATTTTATCGGCAACTAATTCGGGCTAAGTTCAATACTTTTTCTGGTCGACTGTACTTTTATTTTTATTTTTTAAGCTTCTGTTTTGTTTTGCTTTTTATCTCGCCTTTCATAGTTAAATAGTGATTGAGTCATCTATTTTATAACCACGACCTAGTGCCGATAAAAGAAATAATAATTGGCAATATAAAGAGGAGTACAGACATAAGTGTTTTTGTTTTTCATGAGATATGATAG
Source organism: Scrobipalpa costella (assembly GCA_949820665.1). Lineage (NCBI taxonomy): Eukaryota > Metazoa > Arthropoda > Insecta > Lepidoptera > Gelechiidae > Scrobipalpa > Scrobipalpa costella. The sequence goes on from OX463311.1 coordinate 1,605,373, forward strand.
CTTTAGATGAATAAAAACATACATACATACATACATATAATCACGCCTTTATCCCTAATGGGGTAGGCAGAGCGTATACGACCTAAACGAAAGGTCATTCCGCCACGACTGACAAAGTTTTGAGGGTTATTTAAGATAGACTTGTAGGTATATTGCTGTAGTGACAGGTTGTCAGCCCATCGCCTAAATTACAATGTACAGAAACCCTCGGATTCCTTAGCTGATTTTTACAGCATGCCCGGGAGGAAATTCAGCTGAAACATTCTAAGTTTTTCTTTCGCTCCCAGTCCAGCATGGAAGTCAATTAATAAAAACACTTGCTCGGAAATAGCTTCATTATAAAAAAAAATATACAGCATACATTCAGTCTTTTCGGTTCTAGAAGTTCGTATCGGCAAGTTCCGCAAACGACAATAAGACCATTACCGGCCGGTAGGCGAAGTCTTTAAAGTATACACTAGTATGGATTAGGTGTTTTTAAGTTCACAATATTATTGTTTTTAAGGCAGACTGCAAAAAAAAAGAATTAATTAATTAATGGAATGTGCGCCTGTCAAACGCCATCCAAACTTTAAATGTCAAAATATTATGGAGGAATCGCAAGTTTTATGTTTATTTTTAAATGTATTGTTGTTGTTTCCTCGTAACATGAGAGAAAAGCAATATACTAGTCTCAGCCAAAAGCAATTTATGGCTCGTTTTACATCGTATAATTTAACATTATATTGGGTTTTTTCGACTTCTAAAGTAATAATGTTGTATTGCATTGAAAGATAATATAAATCATTGTGACTACAGGCTGTGGAAGAGAGGGAGAAAATATTGTATTATTGCGCACAGTAAGCCACGGTAATAAATAATACGTTTAATTACTAGTGCTGACAAAATATGTAAATACTAATCACTACATAGTAAAAAACAAAGTCGCTTTCTCTGTCCCTATATCCCTATGTATGCTTAAATCTTTAAAACTACGCAACGGATTTCGATGCGGTTTCCTTTGATGGATAGAGTGATTCAAGAGGAAGGTTTATATGTATAATACATGCATAATATTGTAGAGAAACACTGATGATTTGCGTGCGAAGCCGGGGCGGGTCGCTAGTAGAATATAAATCATTATAACTACAGGCTGTAGAAGAGAGAGAGAGAAAACATTATATACGGTAATAACTAATAATACGTATAATTACTAGTGCTAACAAAATATGTAAATACTAATAACTATAACATTGAAACTATTATTACTGCATCCGTTGCACCCTATTTAGAGAACACTTATTTCTTACAACTCTACACTTCGGGGTTTTACCCGCGGCCAAATAAAGCTAAACAGTTTTTCTTGGTAAAATATGTCTTTGCGCAAGTCGTTACCTATCTTTATAATTTATTTATTCTGCTATCATATGGTAGGTACCATAGACCTAATCTAGGATTGGGTCTGGGTTGCGGAGGTGAGATGGCAGTCGCTCTGTGTAAAAACCAGTACCCTCGTTCAATCCCCTAGATTAGGAAGCCGCCACGTGAGATCCGGGATAAGGCTAGGGAGATGATGAATCATATGGTAGGTACCAGAGGTGAGGGGTGGAATTTTATCAAGGGTAAGCCAAAGCAAAAACAAATTCAAGTACTTTATAGGTTCGACGTAATTCCGGATTTGGTGGAGGTGGAATTCTTGAAAGGGAAGCCGACGGGAATCGGATTAATAATAATAATAATATAATAATTCTTTATTTACCAGTAACGTTACAAATTGCTAAATTTCAATTGGACTTCACACTAGGTGACGTGATGGTCCAGTCAACCGTTACATTATTTGTTTTACAAATGCTTTCTTCCATGCTGGACTGGGAGAGATAGAAAAACATAGAATGTTCCAGCTGCCCTTCCTCCCGGGCATGCTGTAGAAGACAGCAAAAGGTACTCGAGGGTTACAGTGTATTGTAATTTAGGCGATGGGCTGACAACCTGTCACTACACATTAGCAATACACATTACAATCTAAATTTGCCCTCAATTTTTGTCAGGCGTTTAACGCTCTGCCTACCCCGTAAGGGATAAAGGCGTGATTTTATGTATGTATGTATGTACAAATGCTTTGTAATTAATTATGCAGTGCGCTTATTAATTAATCGTGTATTGATAATCAAAAAAATTAGAATTTTAGGATTGTATGGACCCTTCGCTACTGGTATGTACACAGTTGTTACATAAGTTAGTCTCTCATATGAACCCGGGTGAGGGTGCTGCATATTTTATACATACATACATACATAAAATCACGCCTTTAGCCCTAACGGGGTAGGCAGAGCGTAAAACGCCTCGTAACAGGCGCGTTCGCCACGTCTGACATAAATTGAGGGCAAATTTTAGATTGTAATGATTTCTATTGCTGTAGTGACAGGTTGTCAGCCCATCGCCTAAATCACAATACACTGTAACCCACGAATCCCTTTTGCTGAATTCTACAGCATGCCCGGGAAGAAGGGCAGCTGGAACATTCTATGTTTTTTTATCTCTCCCAGTCCAGCATGGAAGAAATATTATATTATCTACATATTAAATATTATATTATATGCATATTATATACATTTTTCTAATTAATTTTCAAAATAATTACTAATCATCAAGATCAATAACATTATTTTTAATATCCTTAACATTTTTACAATGGTCATAAAAAAAACATAATAGTATACTAGATACAAGTACATCATTCTTCCATGCTGGACTGGGAGCGAAAGAAAAACGTAGAAAGAAAAAGGTACATTGCTGTAGTGACAGGTTGTCAGCCCATCGCCTAAATTACAATACTGTAACCCTCGAGTCCCTTTTGCTGACTTCAACAGCATGCCCGGGAGGAAGGGCAGCTGGAACATTCTATGTTTTTCTATCTCTCCCAGTCCAGCATGGAAGTAATATGTACTAGATACAAGTACATCATTCTTCCATGCTGGACTGGGAGCGAAAGAAAAACGTAGAATGTGCCAGCTGCAATTCCTCCCGGGCGTGCTGTAAAAACCAGCTAGGCATCTGAGGGTTTTTGTATATTGCAATTTAGACGATGGACTAACAACCTGTCACTACAGCAATATAACTATAAATGTATCTTAAATAACCCTCAAAACTTAGTCTTAACAAATTATGTTTCTTTTTCTATGTAATTGTTGTATTTCGGTTTCTGTGTTCTATAAATAGTTAAATAATCAAGATTTTTCAGCTATTTACATATAATCACGCCTTTATCCCTAGGCGTTGAAAAAAAGCTAGGGTAGACAGAACGTAAACAACCTAAACAAAGGTCGTTCCGTCACGTCTGACAAAGTTATGAGAGCCATTTAAGATAGATTTATAGGTACATTGCTATAGTGACAGGTTGTCAGCCCATCGCCTAAATTGCAATATACTGAAACCCCTTAGCTGGTTTTTACAGCGCGCCCGGGAGGAAATGCAGCTGGTACATTCCATGTTTTTCTTTCGCTCCCAGTCCAGCATGGAAGAAACTTTTGCTGTTAAATATCCGTTCAGTTCCTACAGAATTACTCTCACTTTAATATTACTAACGTAGATTCTACGTTATTGTAGGAAACGTAACCGTAGCGGACTCGTAACTGATATCACGCCACTTACTAATTGGTCTGCTTTATGAGTGTTCTGGGTTACTTACTTAGTAATATACCGTTTAGAACAGGGTTGCCAACCTGCGAAGTTAAGTTTGTATGCGATATCACCTTCAGACTGCATTATCACGCCTTTATTCCTAATGGTACTCATATTTTTCTCACACTTTTTTATTATTATTGCAATTTAATTATGAAATTGATAATGTGAAAAAAATTAATCAAATCTAATTGCAGTTTTTTCCAATACCCTTGAATGATTCTAATTCGAAGATTGATTTATCTGGCAGAATTATCTGCGTTACAGTTTCTACTGTAACATGTAAGCTGAGCCAGAACCCTTTCACTGTTATAGTACATAGTTTAGAGAATTCGTCACATCTTCTTGTTTATTATTATCTCCTTTGTATAATCCCTAGTTTCAGTACTATTTTACGGTGAATAAATGAGTTATCATTATTATTAATATTTAACCATTTATTGCATACATAATCATACATAGGACACAAAAATAAAAACACAATAGCACAACAGGTACAGCTTATCTCTAAAACGAAAACTCTTTCAGCTGACCTTCGGTATCTATCTATCAATCTATTTAACAGCATCAGCAAACAATACCTGTATGAGAAGCCTTAATACTTTTTTTAAAGTGTGGGTAGGTACAGCCCTAGTTAGTTTAGTAGTATTTATTAGGTACAGCAACTGTTACTCAATAGTATATTTCCTGCTGAAAAAATATCTGATCAACGTAATTTGGACACCTGGATGTATTTTGTGTTTAACCACATTTTTGGCAATTAAAGTTTGCCTTCCTTCCATGCTGGACTGGGAGAGATAGAAAAACATAGCATGTTCCAGCTGCCCTTCCTCCCGGGCATGCTGTAGAAGTCATCAAAAGGGACTCGAGGGTTACAGTGTATTGTAATTTAGGCGATGGGCTGACAACCTGTCACTATAGCAATACACTTTTCAATCTAAAATTGCCCTCAATTTTTGTCAGACGTGGCGAAAGCGCCTTTTACGAGGCGTTTATCGCTCTGCCTACCCCGTAAGGGGCAAAGGCGTGATTTTATGTATGTATGTATGTAAAGTTTGCCTAAGACTACAATCGCATAGTCTTTAATTTTATATCTGTCGTAGGATGATTTGATAATTCGAATCTTCGCGAAAATCCTAAGGATTTAGCGAAAACACGGATAATTAGACAAATCCTACAGGAAAAAGGTTAGGATTTTTTTCAAAGTCTGTTTTTTTTGGCGAAAAATATCTGCATATTTAATCACGCCTTTCTCCCTAATGGGGTATGCATAGCGTACACGACCAAAACAAAGGTCGTTCGCCACGTTTGACAAAGTTTTGAGGGTTATTTAAGATAGATTTGTAATTTGTAGGTATATTTCTGTAGTGACAGGTGGTCAGCCCATCGCCTAAATGGCAATACACAGAAACCCTCGGATCCCTTAGCTGGTTTTTACAGCATTCCTACCCGGGAGCAAATGCAGCTTGGACATTTAATGTTTTTCTCTCGCTCCCAGTCCAGCATGGAAGAAAGAAGAATAACTATCGATATTATAACTATTTTTGAAGATATTACTATCTGTTGCTGGTCTAAGTACGATAGTCAAACGTACCAGTCCAGCAACACTAGTGTTTTTGTATCGCTCCAAAAATTTCAAGCTAGATGGAGTAACATATTGTCGCCAGCTTTTTGAATCTCGAATACAAAAGCCAGCTATTAAGCTGTACAGTAAAAAAGCCAAAACAGAACGTATTATCACGAGACTGCACTTGTTACTAAGTGCTCTGCTCATTTTGCTAAGTGCCAGACTGTATGAGTTGAAACGACACCTTTTCAGAAAAATAAAACGTATCTGACTCCTTCTTCTTCTTTTTAAATTGTATACCAGGTGTAAGTTGGCTGGTGGTTGGTTAGTTGGTTGGTGTAGGTTGGCTGGAAGAGATCTCTTATAGAGATAAGCTCGCCTGTTGTGTCCTAGTTTTAAGTTCAACTGTATGTGTAAATTTTTAATACAATAAAGAATATATATATAAGTTGTATACCAGTCAACGACAATGAACGAGTATCAGCAAGATTTTTATTTAAGAGGTGAAAAATAAATGGATTTTCCATAAAAAATGTTCACCTCAATCAGACATTTTGTATGGAAAAGACAATTTTTTTTACTTCCTGAAAAAAAGTCCTGCAATTATCAGTTTGCGGGACGCTGTCCCTTACACCTGGTTAATACCATGGCATTTAGGGCTGTATTTATAATCAGCTCTCATGAGTGACAGCGAGTTTGAGTTCGTATCAGAAATGTCATTTCAGTACAAACTGACCTGTCAAATCCATACTTAATATTGCTCTCAAGTTTGATATCGCTTCATAATTACGAGCCTTAGGGACTTATTCAGTCAGAATCAAATAGTTTTTCTTGCAATCTGGTCCAAATTAACTAAATTTTGACTATAATTGTGGCAGTTAATCTCTATTTTCTCATCATAGAAAATGACAGGTGACATTTTTAGTCAAGATTCGGTGGTGATTTTGTGCGCATACGAATTATCTTCAATATCATTACCTACATTTTATGTGTAAAGACTTTACTTATTTCTACTAAGACTACATACATACATATAATCACGCCTTTATCCTTAATGGGGTAGGCAGAGCGTAAACGACCTAAACAAAGGTCGTTCCGCCACGTCTGACAAAGTTTTGAGAGTTATTTAAAATTGACTTGTAGGTATATTGTTGTAGTGATAGGTTGTCAGCCCATCGCTGGTAATATCGGTGATAAATTGCTGGTTTTTACAGGATGCCCGGGAGGAAATGCAGCTGGCACATTCTATGTTTTTCTCTCGCTCCCAGGCCAGCATGAAAGAAATCTAATTTCTAAAGACTAGTATTTATAAAGGTCTTTCAAGATTCAGAGCAATATTAAGTTGCCAGGACATTATTATTATTATTTAAGAGCCTGTAGTGTCCCACTGCTGGGCAAAGGCCTCTCTCCCGTCCATAGTGACAGGACATATTGTACTGAAATAACATTTCTGATACGAACGCAAACCAGCTGTCAGTCTCAATTGCAGTTTATCAATACGGCCCGTATATATAGATTCACAGTACATCATTCACGTGATGTATATTACAAAGTTGCCAAAGAGATGTTGAATTTTATTGGTAAAGTTTAGTTACTGAGTACTTATGTGAGTATATCTCGTTTGATTTAAAGTTATCGCTACAGTTTCGAAGGGTGTGATATGTTGTTCTTAGTTTATGTATTTTGATCTTATTTTACGAGATATTAAAGCAACAGTTGACTTTACGACCACTGAAAGACTTTTTAGACGTCTTAAATTAAATTCACTTTATTGACTCCGTGCGCACAGCTTAGCTTACCGACAGGGTCAAGATCGTTGTCAATAATAGTGGTTACATAAACCATATCAGAGGCCTTGGAGATGGTTTGAAATCTACCATACCAAGAATCCTGCTTCATCAAGTCGTTCGTTGACTCTACAAATAATTGTTTGACTCTTTTCTAGCTTTCCGCCTTGCGGTTTTGTGACAGTGGGCTCGATTCTAGATATTCCAGCCAAAACAAAAAATTCAAATCTATCTGTCACTTTCAGGACAGGTGATTTTTACTCTATGGTTTTATACTTTTTCCGCTAGATTTTGACGCGCTTTTGCACGTTTCCCCAGTATTTCTGTCAGTTTTATCCACCATATCATATGATGACGGATAAAAATGGCAGATAACGCATAAAACCACCGACCTTAAATAAAAAACCGGTGAGAATAGATCTCCTATCCTTTTCCAGTGTTTTAGTCTGAATGTGACAGATATATTTTAATTTTAGTTTTAGCAGGCAAATCTAGAATTGAGCCCAATGACTTTTCCCGTGAGGCTAAGTTTTTCCCGCGTAAAAAGTAACTTTCTAAATGTGAAAGGATTAATTAGTTTCCGAGTTAGCAATTACAATCAAACGCAACGTTTCTACTGCTATAATGTTATAATTTTTCCGCTGGAAATTTATTCATAGGCCCGGCCCTTATAATCATCAATTATTAAGACTGACAGCGAGTTTGAGTTCGTATCAGAAATATCATTTCAATACTTAATACTGCCCTCAATCTTGAGATCGCTTTATAACTACGGGCCTTAGGGCCGTATTTGTAATCAGCTCTCATGAGTGTTAGCGAGTTTGAGTTTGTATCAGAAATGTAATTTCAGTACAAACTGGCCTGTCGAATCCATAGTTAATATTGCTCTCAAGTTTGAGTTAGCTTCATAAATACGAGCCTAAGGTTAGCCCTAGGGTTACCTGTTAAATAAAACTACAATAGAAGCTACAAAACTACTGTACCTACAATTTGGAATTGTACAAAGTATTTTGAAGTCTTACGAAACGAGTCCCAGCGGTCAACTTGCAGTAACCATGTAATACGAGATAAGCACATACTTGGGAAAGCAATATACATTATTGCATGTTACTCAGGTCTACGATTCTCGGCTCTCCCAGACCAACATTTCCAGGCCAGGAGTCATGGTATTTTACATCGAGTCTTTGTTTCTTACGGGGCAGGCAGACTGACAAGGACCTCATAAAAGTACCTAATAAAAAATATTGCATGTTACTAAAGACTACGTTTCTCGGCTCCTCCAGACCAACATTTCCAGGCCAGGAGTCATGGTATTTTACTTAGAGTCTTTGTAATCACGCCTGTTTCCTACGGGGTAGGCAGACCGTCAAGGACCTCATAGAAGTACCTAATACAAATTATTGCATGTTACTAAAGTCTATGATTCTTATGCAACTCCTCCAGACCAACATTTCCAGGCCAGGGAGTCAGGACATTTACATCGAGTCTTTGTTTCTTACGGGGCAGGCAGACTGTCAAGGACCTCATAACAGTACCTAATCTTTCGATATAGTCACGCCTATAGGGGGAGGCAGAGCATCAACGATCACATTATTGCATGTTAATCAGGTCAACGATTCTCAGCTCCTCCGGACCAACATTTCCAGGCCAGGGTGTCATGGCATTTTACATCGAGTCTTTGTAATCACGCATTCTTCCATGCTGGACTGGGAGAGATAGGAAAACATGGAATGTTCCAGCTGCCCTTCCTGCCGGGCATGCTGTAGAAGTCAGCAAAAGGGATTCGAGGGTTACAGTATATTGCAATTTAGGCGATGGGCTGACAACCTGTCTCTACAGCAATACACATTACAATCTAAAATTTTCCTCAATTTTTGTCAGACGTGGCGAAAGCGCCTTTCACGAGGCATTTTATGCTGTGCCTACCCCGTAAGAGATAAAGGCGTGATTTTATGTATGTATGTCCATTATTGCATCTTACTGAGGTCTATTATTCTCGGTGCCTCCAAACCAACATTTCCGGGCCAGGAGTCATGGCATCTTACTGTTACTTACTTTGTTTGACTGGCCTGTTTCTTGCGGGGTAGGCAGAGCGTCTATCGCCTCATAAGAGCAATATAAATTATTGCATGTTACTCAGGTCTACGTTTCTCGGCTCCTCCAGACTAACATTTCCAGGCCAGGAATCATGGCATTTTACATCAAACGTTTCTATAAAAGTGCATATCTATTCACAGTTGTATCTGTTACGTGATAAGCAGAGAGACAAGGACCTCATAAAAGGACATATTTGCCATGTATGTGACATGTAATGAAAGTAATTTAAAATAATATCTGTGTATTGCTATGATGATAGGTTGGCAACCTTTTGCAAAACCCTCGTCTCCCTCTCCTAAAATCCATTTTTTTTCTGGGAAGAGATGTAGTTTTCTATTGCTCCCAGTTCAGCATGGAAGTTTCTGCAAGTATTTAGTCATACTGCTAGGTTAAAGGTTATGCCATATTACATCTGAGTCTTTCTGTAAATCTTAAGTAATAATGGAATGCCTATACACATTATTAAATGTCGAAGTGTTTAGGTAGATCCGTGTAGTTGTGAAATTTCGTTTCTCGGAGATGTATTGTTATATCTTAGGCTTCCCACCATTGTTGATAACATTCAGGGGTGGCCAAGAGGTCGACCGCCGCAACAAATTCAGTAGCCAGAGACATATTTCTCTTATAAGGAAAGAGTTCAAGAAAGAACTACAAAATTTATTTTAAATATTAACAATATCAATCTCAACTAAAAAAAAGTGCACTCACAACTTAAATCGCAAAATCCAAACTAAAAAGACATTTTGCAGATTTCACAACTCAAAAATAAATTTCACAACTATAAAAAAGATGACAATCAGCTTCATAGTCTTCCCTTGTAACGTAGCTGTTGATCTTGACTGTGTTTCTATCAAAATAGATGACCTGTTGTGGTTGAAGTGAAAACAAAAATCGAATGAGACATATTATTCAAAACAAGAGTACTTACGATTTTTTGAAAACTGATGCACAAAAGTAAGTTTCCATTGCAAGTCCACGAAAAGTAACAATTTGAGAGCGTCTTTTTGGCCCTACTTACCTACCTCAGTTGATCAAATATTCTACAATGAACACAATTAAAACGAAACATGAACGTAACATCGTTTTTATTCGACAGATAAGCAGATAGACTGTGAAACACGACTTTGTAATAAATAATGCCATGTCAAATATCCACAAGCCAAAAACATATGGTATTTTTGGGTTTGGATTCCTTTTAGAAAAAAAAAAAAACACGACTGTCGGTCGATCCCAAGGATATGCAATACAATACAATAAATTTATTTCAGATTTACATCCATAAAGAGTTAGTAATATATAAACAATCCTACAGACTAATGTTAGTACTTACAAATATGTGCTTGGCTTAGGATTTACATGTAATTTGGTCCAGTGTTCAAAGAATGAACCCTGAACCCTACCAGCAATAATTTTCAGAAGGCTGTTCCCGCCGCCACGAACTCTGCTCATTAGAGAGGCCACTCTGTGTCGCAAGATGGCTGCGAAGCCATCCACGTATATGGTGATAGAGAAATGTAGACCGCACACATACAAAGTTTGCCACCCCTGGCATAGATTAACAAAATAAATGTGAAAAATATATTGGGTTTTAAGTTTTAAACCAAGGAATGTAAATGGAAGGTACTGCGAATTAGACATTCTGTGTTTATAAAAGAAACCCCTGTCATAATTCTTTTAAAAACGCGAGTGTCATATTCCAAAAATATAGTTATGTCATAATTCTTTGAAACAGATCGTCATAAAAGTGATTCCATTTGAAAAGGACCTCACGCGTTCTTCACGTTACCTATTAGCGTCAAACGAAATTTGTTTACGAGGAAACTGTCCTGATTAAAATACTAACACCTTCCTATAACCTGCAGCTGTATAAGAGTCGTATAAGCACCCATTGTAGAGCTATTGGCGGCCATTGTTCGCGCCAATAATGCGCGCTTGAGCAATTAACTTGCAGGAAATGGTCTATTATGACTGTTTTAGTCAACTGAAGGATCGTAAAGTTGAAGATGTTTGATTGAATGTAAACAGATGTAAATATAGGGTTATTGAATCATCGGAATATTATGTAATGCGTATGAACCTTAGAGAGCCCGATGGTGTAGTGGATAGGGCCGCTGCCTCCTGAGCGGGAGGTCGTGGTTCGAACCCCACCACGTACCAATGTGTTTTTCGGTTTTCGAATTTCATATGTACGTTTATTCGGTGCTTTTTCCGTGCTTCGGAAGGCACGTTAAGCCGTTGGTCCCGGTTAATATCGTATAATACCGTAGATATTAGTCGTTAAGCCCTTACAGAGGCCAGTGCTAAGCATTGGCGGCTTGAAAACTCTGACCTAATCTAGGATTGGGTCTGGTTTCCCTTCTGGGTTGCGGAGGTCAGATGGCAGTCGCTCTGTGTAAAAACCAGTACCCTCGTTCAATCCCCTAGATTAGGAAGCCGACCCCGTGAGAAACGGGACAAGGCTAGGGAGATGGATGGCGTATGAACCTTAAGAAATAAATAAATACAAAAAATACATGCATATATTCTCGCCTTTATCCCTAATGGGGTAGGCAGAGCGTAAACAACCTAAACAAAGGTCGTTTCGCCACATCTAACAAAGTTTTGAGAGTTATTTAAGATATATTAGTAGGTATTATGCTGTAATGACAGGTTGTCAGCCCATCGTTTAAATTGCAATATACAGAAACCTTCGGATCCCTTAGCTGGTTTTTACAGCATGCCCGGGAGGAAATGCAGCTGGCACATTCTATATTTTTTCTCTCGCTTCCAGGCCAGCATGGTAGAAAAAGGCCAAAATGGATTTACTGCACCAAATCAATTAAAAACAGCAACACAATAATTTTGTGACATTATTTATTTTTGAAAACTGCATAAAAATGCAGTTTTCAAAAATTCGAATTGTCATCTCCTGAAAACATTTTCTGGTGAATGTTGTTCAGTTTCGTTGACTGTTGACAGTTTGCGGGACGCTGTCCCTTACACCCGGTATGAGGTGAACGCCAAATTGCTAAGCCCTGACAGTAAAAGTTGTAATTCCCCAATGTCCATGCGCCCACGAAACAGAACAACTTTCCCAAAACAACTTTAGCCATAAATATAGACTAGAGAATCGGAGGTTTCAGTCTGGCAATAATGAAGCTTTGTCTTTTTTTTGTTTGCATACATACATACATACATAAAATCACGCCTTTATCCCTTACGGGGTAGGCAGAGCGCAAAACGCCTCGTGAAAGGCGCTTTCGCCACGTCTGACCGAAATTGAGGAAAATTTTAGATTGTAATGTGTATTGCTGTAGGGACAGGTTGTCAGCCCATCGCCTAAATTACAATATACTGTAACCCTCGAATCCCTTTTGCTGACTTCTTCAGCATGCCCGGGGGAGGAAGGGCAGCTGGAACATTCTATGTTATTCTATCTCTTCCAGTCCAGCATGGAAGTTTTTTTTTTTTTTGACAGTCTTTTATTAAGATATGTTATTAAGTGGGTACCTACATTTTGCCGCATTAAATGTGGACAAGAAGCTATTTTTAAAATATCTCAGTCTCTTCGGCAGGTGGTCGAATAGTTGTTACGTATAATTAATTTTCAAATCAAGGTCGCAAATTTACATACATACATATAATCACGCCTTTATCCCTAATGGGGTAGGCAGAGCGTAAACGACCTAAACAAAGGTTGTTCCGCCACGTCTGACAATGTTTTGAGGGTCATTTAGATAGATTTGTAGGTATATTGTTGTAGTGACAGGTTGTCAGCCCATCGACTAAATTGCAATATACGGAAACCCTCGGATCCCATAGCTGGTTTTTACAGCATGCCCGGGAGGAAATGCAGCTGGCACATTCTATGTTTTTCCGTCGCTCCCAGTCCAGCATGGAAGTATTTTATTATTTTATTTTAAGTATTTGTCGCAAATTTTAAATTATATATTAATGGACATTTGTAAGACACAGTCGTAATTTTCCATTTGAGTACTCTGCATTTACTTGCGAGTAAATAGAATATTTAGCAGAAATATTCTCAACTGAAAGCCTGCATAATATAATTCGTAGATAAAAGTTATAAATAATTTATGTCCTGAAGGTAATAAATAATGCATCATATTATAGTGAAGTTTAACACTATAAGAGCGAGAGAAAAACATAGAATGTGCCAGCTGCATTTCCTCCCGGGTATGCTGTAAAAACCAGCTAAGGGATCCGAGGGATTCAGTGTATTGCAATTTAGGCGATGGGCTGACAACCTGTCACTAAAGCAATACATATTACAATATAAAATTGCTCTCAATTTTTGTCAGACGTGGCGAAAGCGCCTTTTACGAGGCGTTAAACGCTCTGCCTACCCCGTAAGGGATAAAGGCGTGATTTATGTATGTATGTATGTTTTATAACTGTGGGAAATTAATAATTGCTTTATTTGTAAAAGTCGATATTAATTAATTTATCTTCCATACTGGACTGGGAGTGAGAGAAAAACATAGAATTTGCCAGCTGCATTTCCTCTCGAGCATGTTGTAAAAACCAGCTAAGGGATCTGAGGGTTTCAGTATATTGTAATTTAGGCGATGGGCTGACAACCTGTCACTACAGCAATATACGTACAAATAAATCTTAAATAACCCTCAAAACTTTGTCAGACGTGGAGGAACGACTTTTTGTTTAGGTCGTTTACGCTCTGCCTACCCCATTAGGGATAAAGGCGTGATTATATGTATGTATGGTATTGAAGTGAATTTTTACACTATAAGTGCTTATTTTATTACAGTAGAATATTTATAATTGTTTTATTTATAAAAGTCGATATAAATTAGGTAATATGAAACCCATATCAAAATAAAAGCAAAGCCTATATTCCACAATATTTTCTTTGAAATATTTCTAACTAAAAGAATATCAGGTTTTGATATTGTAGTTTTGATATTAATCTTGACATAAATCGTTGCTTATTATAATTAAAAGTTTTGCGACCATTCAAATAAGCTAATGGTTTACGTAAAATTGACTTGTGAATGATCTTATCAAACTTACGTAAACTATTAGCTTATTTAAATGGTATTAGAACTTGTAATAATCTTATTAATAAAGACGTCATCTGATATACTGTAAATAATGTTTTTCAATAAATAAATTAAAAAAAAAAAATATAGCCTAGTTATTAAAGTTAAAAATAAATACATTCCAACTAAAACCGCCATAATATTAAGATAGATATATAAACTCTTTATTGCACATAAATTATACAGTTTGGAAAATCTTAAAAATAACAGTGTGCGCAAAGGCGGCCTTATCGCTTCAAGATTTAAGTAGTTAGGTACCTATTTATAATTAAACTAAATATAATAAAAAAAATATAAACTAAAACTCACCATTTTCCCGCTCTATATTCCTTATCAACACACACACTTGGTACCACTTCGCACACACTGGCACTTCACCACACTGACACTGGCAGCTTGGACTCCACACCTCGGCATCTGAGGAAAAAATAATACTTATTCGAATTTCGAATCATAAACGACTTAGCGGGTGAAAGTATAGCGCGACGCGGCTCTCAATGAACGTAGGCGGTGGCGCTGTAGTATAATGAGAACTGTCAAATAGATTATTCCATGCTGGACTGGGAGCGAGAGAAAAACATAGAATGTGCCTGCTGCATTTCCTCCCTGACATGCTGTAAAAACCAGGTAAGGGATCCGAGGGTTTCATTGTATTGTAATTTTGGAGATGGGCTGACAACCTGTCACTACAGCAATATACCTACAACAAATCTATCTTAAATAACCCTCAAAAGTTTGACAGACGTGGCAGAACGACCTTTGTTTAGCTCCTTGACGCTATGTCAGGTTGTCAGCATACAGAAACCCTCGAATCCCTAAGCTGGTTTTTACAGTTTGCCCGAGAGGAAATGCAGCTGGCACATTCTATGATTTTCTCTCGCTCCCAGTCCAGTATGGAAGAAATTAATTATATGTACGCATGTCAAATTGATGTCAAATCTCAAGATGGAAGGTTAGTTCCTTTTTTTGCTACGTTCATTTAAACTGTGGTCGTTTTATAAGCGGTTAGGCCAACCTGCACAAAACTAGCGGCAGTAATATTACCTAACCGTGGTTGGACTGGTGCTACTTCTTAAATGACAAGTTTAATAGTCCAGATTTGTGTTTATAGGGCTGTTATTGGTAAACATTGGAGGACAGGTGTTGGATAATCTGTAACGAGGCTAACTGAAAATAAAAAGGCTAACCAGTAAGGTTTTACTTAAGAGCTGTTTATTTGGTGGTCAATAAAATGCAAATCGAAAAAAAATACCTACTGATCGAGGCTACCGTCATATCTAAAAGAGGACCTAAGGTGTATTGCAATTCAGACTACAAATTGACAACTTGTATCACGGGGTCGGCTACCTAATCTAGGAGATTGAAGGAATGTACTGGTTTTTACACAGAGCGACTGCCATCTGACCACCGCAACCCAGAAGGGAAACCAGACCCAATCCTAGATTTGGTCAGAGTTTTCAATCCGCCAATACTTAGCACTAGCCTCTGACATGGATTAAAGACTAATATCTATGGTATTAAACGATATTAACCGGGACCAACGGCTTAACGTGCCTTCCGAAGCACAGAACAACAACTTGACAACTTGTCACTACGGTATAAGAAATCCTATATGTAAAGCCTCTTTGAAAATCGTATCCTACATTTAAATGTGTCAAACATATATCAATATCCAATATAATTCTTCCATGCTGGACTGGGAGCGACAGAAAAACATAGATTATGCCAGCTGCATTTCCTCCCGGGCATGCTGTAGAAACCAGCTTAGGGATCCGAGGGTTTCAGAATATTGTTATTTAGGCGATGGGCTGACAACCTGTCACTACAGCAATATACCTACAATTCCATCTTAAATAACCCTCAAAACTTTGTCAGAACGTGGTGACCTGTGTTTAGGTCGTTTACGCTCTGCCTACCCCATTAGGGATAAAGGCGTGATTATTTGCATGTATGTATGTATGTATATCAATATCCCTATGTTTGACATGGTTTTATCCTACCGCGTAAGAGATTAAAGCTTAATGTTGTTTTTAAAAAAATATCTCCATCAATTCGCTCCTCTCATTTCTCCCGCCAAAAATGTCTCAAGTAACTTGGATACAATGTCTTTTCCACATTTCGGTCGAGTATAAATTACTATAATTATGACAAATGGAATCAATTTAATACAATTTATTTTACATTTCTGACAGCTGTTTATTTTTTCTTATGTTTTTTATGTAACCTCGGATACATTAATAAAACATGTCTTTACAATCCAAATTCCAAGAAAGGTGGACTTTCAATGAGTTTTTTTTTTAAATATAAGGTTTTGAGTTTTTTTTTCGGGCAAAGGGACCGCTAGACAGAAGAAGAAGATTTTGAGAGTTTTTTGCACTATATACAAAAGATTTAAAATCTAGAATAGAATTTTATAACCTCTACATCCATGTTCTACAATCTACATTTTTTTCAAACCGGTCTTTGTTATGTAGATGTCTTGCTAATTTTACTTTCTGTCTAGTTCGCTCATGTCTGTTGAATTGACCTTGTTAAAAAAATATTTTGAAATAGTTCACAAGGATAAAACATATTTGCATATTTTTTTATGATACTTGTAAAATAATAATACGTATGCTGGACTGGGAGCGAAAAAACAACATAATATGCCAGCTGCATTTACTCCCGGGCATGCTGTAAAAAACAGCTAAAGGATTCGATGGTTTACATTGCAATTTAGGCGATGGGCTGACAACCTGTCACTACAGCAATATACGTACAAATCTATTTAAAATAACCCTCAAAACTTTGTCAAACTTGGAGGAGCGACCTTTGTTTAGGTCGTTTACGCTCTGCCTACCCCATTAGGGATAAAGGCGTGATTATATGTATGTATGTGTAAAATAATAACATTTTTGTTAATGATATTTTGACAGTGATAGATCATCGCTGAAATTACTACGTTTAATACAAAACTGCTACGATTTGATTTATGTCTTTCTTGGATAAAATTTACAAATTATTATTTTTCATTTAATTATAATAAATCAGTTAATATCATAGGTCAATGCAAATATACACTTTTAAAGAGCAGCATTATCAATTTGTTAATCAATTGACATACATACATACATATAATCTCGCCTTTAAACAAAGGTCGTTCGCCACGTCTGACAAAGTTTTGAGGGTTATTTAAGTTAGATTTGTAGGTATATTGCTGTAGTGACAGGTTGTCAGCCCAACGCCTAAATTGCAATACACAGAAACCCTCGGATACCATAGCTGGTTCCTACAGCATACTCAGGAGTAAATGCAGCTGGCACATTCATTATTTTTCTCTCGCTCCTAGTACAGCATGGAAGTATATCAATTAACATTTAATGTTAAATTTGATCCCATCTGTATTATTTCTTCCGTGCTGGACTGGGAGAGATAGAAAAACATAGAATGTTCCAGCTGCCCTTCCTCCCGGGCATGCTGTTGAAGTCAGCAAAAGGGACTCGAGGGTTACAGTGTATTGTAATTTAGGCGATGGGCTGACAACCTGTCACTAAAGCAATACATATTACAATCTAAAATTGCCCTCAATTTTTGTCAGACGTGGCGAAAGCGCCTTTTACGAGGCGTTAAACGCTCTGCCTACCCCGTAAGGGATAAAGGCGTGATTTATATATGTATGTATGTATCTGTATTATGACTTTAATTATTCATTAATGAGATTAAATGAGTACTGCACAAGGCTTTCATTCAAAGATAATACAGATAATTTACACAAACAGAATATAAAAGCTTTTTAATTTGAAAGGGGTTGAATGAATAACTTTGAACCTGTAAGCATTTAACAAGACGAGAAGCATTTAAATTTTTAATTGCAAATTAGTGAATGTAGCTCCTGTAATTTTTGGACTTTTTTGATTTTTAATACATACACATACATATATACATACATATAATCACGCTTTTATCCCTAATGAGGTAGGCAGAGCGTAAATGACTTAAACAAAGGTTGTTCCGCCACGTCTGACAAAGTTTTGACGGTTGTCTAAGATAGATTTGTAGGTATTTTGCTGTAGTGACAAGTTGTCAGCCCATCGCCTAAATTACAATATACTGAAGCCCTCGGATCCCTAAGCTGGTTTTTACAGCATGCCCGGAAGGATATGCAACAGGCACATTCTATGTATTTTCCTCGTTCCCATGCCAGCATGGAAGAAATTATTTTTAAGACTGAAGTTTAAAATCGTGTTTAAAATTGTAATTTTTTATTATAATTGTACTTTCTTTTTTTTGGTTACATGACTACAATCTTCATCCAACCCCAAAATCATTAGTTTTTTTACGAATACGTCATGACACAATTTGTACAATTTGACTTGTCTTCTTTGAATTTAAGTCACTGATAGCAATTCGTAGTAGCAAAGATCATGACTTAACTAAAATAAGTTTATACCTGTCATTTTCTATCACGAGATAACAGAAAGGGACGGCAATAACTTTAGTCAATATTTAGTTAAGTCGTGACCTCTACGAATCGATATCAATATTGAGTAAAATACTACCGAGTACAAAAAGTAGGTTCTTATACTTATCAATATGATTGTTGTTCTTCTATGCTGGACTGGGAGCGAGAGAAAAACATAGAATGCGCCAGCTGCATTTTCTACTGGGCATGCTGTAAAAAACAGCTAAGGGATCCGAGGGTTTCAGTATATTGTCATTTAGGCGATGGGCTGACAACCTCTCACTACAGCAATATACCTACAAATCTATCTTAATTAACCCTCAAAACTTTATCAGACGTGGGGGAACAACCTTTATTTAGATCGTTTACGATCTGCCTACCTTATTAGGGATAAAAGCGTGATTATATGTATGTATATGATTTTATTTTTTAATTATATTATGACATCTGTCGTTTTATAACATCTTTAACAAAGGTCAGGAGGGTAAAACTCGGTGAAACTTGTCCCGGAACAAAACCAGACGTAATTCTTATTTACTACGTAAAAACTTTCGATTCCTTATCCTTTATTTATATCCTGTTCGAAATGTCGTCTGCGAGAGATTGGGTCTTGAGGTTTTATTTCATATTGCGTAAGGTATGCAAGTTTTTTTTTTTACTGTACATAGGCTCGTATTTATGAAGCGATGTCAAACTTGAGAGCAATATTAAGGATGGATTAGACAGGCCAGTTTGTACTGAAATGACATTTCTGATACAGACTCAAACTCGCTGTCACTCATGAGAGCTGATTATAAATACGGCCCTGATTCAGTTATTCTGCTTTACATATGGGCTTTGCAAAAAATAAATATTTGTGATTTTAGTACTACCCACAGTTGAGATTTCCCAAAACAATATTCTATTTTACAAAATTCTTCATGTCTTTTTTCATCGAGGCATTTTAACTCAATTCGGATTATTTCTGATCATCCCCCTACCCCACCCTAGCCCTATCCCGTATCTCACGGGGTTGGCTACCTAATCTTAAATAAAACCCAGAAGGGAAACCAGACTCAATCCAGAGATTTCAAGCCGCCAATGCGCACTAGCCTCTCACATGGCTTAGCGACTAATATCTACGGTATTAAACGATATTAATCGGGACCAACGGCTTAACGTGCCTTTCGAAGCGCGAAAAAAGCGCCGAATAAACGTACATTTGACATTCGAAAACCGAAAAACACATTGGTACGTGGTGGTATTCGAACCACGACCTCCCATTCAGGAGGCAGCGGCCCTATCCACTACACAATCGGGAATTCCGATTATTTTTGATAAATCAAATAAATCGTTTTTCGTCATTCATATCAGTGTAGACAGATTATAATTTGCAACATCTAACTTAGGAATATTAACCTAGATCTCTAGATCATAAAAATAAATTTAGTATTGCGTAAGGTAAGCTGCTTCCGGCGCATTTACATATTAATTCAAATATCTTTGATTAAAAAACATAATAAGAAATATTCAATTACAGAATTAGAATAAAGAATAAATTTATTAAAAGAATAAATAAAATAAAAAGTCCACAATTATGAAAATACATAGGCCAATGACTCCTGCACTAAGTTCGAGACTTGTATCGCAGGAGTCGCGTTTCAGAACAGTTGTACAAATGGACGTCATAATGCGAGTTTCATAATTACAATAGACGAAGGCAGAACAAAATAAAAAAGGTAAGTTTTTTTTTATATAATGTAATTAATAATCGATATATTTTTTTAAATAATGTAATGAACCTAGTAACTCTTTTTTTCCGATAGTAAATTGTTCTACAAGCGAAGACGATTTTGATATCTATATAATCGAAATGTTTTTATGATTCTTATTTATTCGATTCAAAGATGCTGGACTGGGAGCGAGAGAAAACATAGAATGGCCAGCTGCATTTCCTTCCAGGCATGCTGTAAAAACCAGCTAAGGTATCCAAGAGTTTCAATATATTGCAATTTATGCGATGGGCTGACAACCTGTCACACAAGATCGTTTACGCTCTACCTACCTCATTAGGGATAAATGCGTGATAATATGTATGTACATACATATATACATACATAAATCACGCCTTTATCCCTTACGGGGTAGGCAGAGCGTTTAACGCCTCGTAAAAGGCGCTTTCGCCACGTCTGACAAAAATTGAGGGCAATTTTAAATTGTAATATGTATTGCTATAGTGACAGGTTGTCAGCCCATCGCCTAAATTACAATACACTGTAACCCTCGAGTCCCTTTTGCTGACTTCAACAGCATGCCCGGGAGGAAGGGCAGCTGGAACATTCTATGTTTTTCTATCTCTCCCAGTATGTATGTAAATATCTTTTACTGTATGCACCAAATGCACCAAGTGTAGGCCTAATAAGATATATTGAGACAGTGATTTTTGATTCGTATTTATTTGATTCGAAAATCTTTCACGATGTCATAATGTGTCAACTAAGTTACCTACCATCCAAATATAGCGGTTTTTATATTAAACATACATACATACGGTATCCCTTGTGGGGTAGGCAGAGCAAAAACGACCTAAACAAAGGTCGTTCCGCCACGTCTGACAAGTTTTGAGGGTTATTACAGATGATTATGCATATTGCTATAGTGACAGGTTATCAGTCAATCGCCAAAACTTCAATACACTAATCTTCGAATCTCATAGCTGATTTTTACAGTATGCTGAGGAGACGCAGCTGGCACATTTTATGTTTTTCTACCACTCCCAGTATAGCATGGAAGTTTTTATATTTTCTAGTTTGGTAATACCATTATCACGTCCGTGTGATCTTTTCTACATTTTTTATTTTTTAAAGATATTTGTATTTGCATATTTTGCATCTTTTCCACCTTGGCACGGATCGGTCTACATTTTAACAGATATTTCGCAATTTCTTTGGTTTGCCGTCAACAGCTTGTCAACAAATAAATCAAAAAGGTGATTTTCAGGTATTTTGTTGGATCGTATTTTACTAATTCAGTACTGAGAGTCGTTCAGAGACCGGAGAGAGGCCTTTGCCCAGTAGTGGGACACTATCGGCTAAATAAAATAAGATAAGAAAAATAAAATAAGTACTCGTGGCTGTTCTTAGTAATAGGTATTTATGTTTTTATTTCGTCGTGCTGAGCCTGAGTTTAAAGGATTATCTCATAAAAATGTTTATACCATAATCCCAAAATCCTACATACAGACAGATCTGATTTAAACATTTTAAAGGTTTCAACGAAAAAGGGGATGTAACCTTTTCATACAAAAATATTATCCTTTGTCACTTTAAATTTGCATACATACATACAAATAATCACGCCTTTATCCCTAATGGGGTAGGAAGAGCGTAAACGACCTAAAAAAAGATCGTTTCGCCACTTCTGACAAAGTATTGATAGATTTGTTTTTGATTCCATGTTTTTCTCTCGCTCCCAGTCCAGCATGGAAGAAATCAGCAATGAAAGCATATTTTTACATACATACATATAATCACGCCTTTATCCATTCATATTTTAATTTGCCTGCTAAAATATCCTTTCATTTTGTTATATTTGATATATATTTTTTTAAAAAGATATTATTCAGTTAAGCAAAACTAGTTAGGGTAGATTTACAGTGAAATTTGTAAGTGTAGTAAACCATCCTTTAAAAACGACTGCAAAACACACAACTCTGACCAAGTAGAATTAATACCTCAACTCCCAATTTTATCAAGATGGCCTCCCTTCTTACGAAATAAATAATTAAGTTCAACTTGTCAACACTGGCAACACCGAGACATTCAATTTAATGTGGCCATTAAGAATTTCGGCAGCAGTCTTGAATGTAAACAGCTGTTAAATAGATCATTTACTTGTACAGGTAATTGGCAAGGCTGGTGTGATATTATTACTTCCAAGCTGGACTGGGAGTGAGAGAAAAACATAGAATGTGCCAGCTGCATTTCCTCTCGGGCATGCTGTAGAAACCAGCTAAGGGATCCGAGGGTCTATATATTGCAATTCAGGCGATGGGCTGGCAACCTGTCAATATAGCAATATACATTTAAATCTATCTTAACCTCCTGAGTGAAACTGTAGTATATTTACAACATAGAAAGAAAAAAATCCTTCTCCGCCATCTAACAAAATTTGCCAGAACTTTTACGTTAATTGGATAGTCAAAGAATCTGCCCGCCATACTGAGCAGTGATTGGCTGAGAAGGTGGCCTAGGTTTTTTTTATTGTTCATTTCATGAGGACGATGGCGTCGGTACCGGAACCGCGTGGTAAGTTTATTTGTTTTTTTCAATGAAATACTATGTTTTTTGACAAGATTTTGGTAGTATTTTATTTGTTTTGATGCTCAAACGCATAGTTACGCAAAGTTCTTATGTTATGACTCCTAAAAACTTTCATATCAACAATAAAAGTTTTATGTTGCACTGGTAATAGGTACATCAGTTCTCAACGATGTGTATGTACAAAGCAAGCCCAGTGTAGTAACTGTACAACATTAGACATTTACAATTGCTTTGCTTTATTTTTTGCTTTATACGTTTGAAGGATTTTGAAATCACCGATATCCTAAACGATTTGGATATTGATTTATCGGATGAAGAGAACCCTTTAGAAGACGTACGTTCATTGCGAAACGAGGAAAGTAGTGACTCCGACCCTGGTTCTCCGAATTCTTCGGACACTGAAGAAGGAAACCGTCCGGAATCCAAAACAATCTTTGTGTTTTTTCTGTAATTGATACACTCAGTGGGCGTGCCATAACCAGAGGAGGGCCCCGAACGCGTGATGGTCGATCCAGAAGCCGCGTAAGAACCAGAGGTGGTCAGCACAACATTTACCCTCATCGGCAAGATCTAGCAATGCGTGGACCGGTAATTTCTTTCCTTTGGAGCAACCTATTTACCAGCCAAAATATATATTACTGGACACGGATTCATGCACAGATGAAGACTTTTTCAAACAGGATATATCTGATGATAGTCTTGGACAGATGGTTGAAGCCACAAACAAAGTATATTCTGAATAAAGGAAAAGAGTTTAGGTTGACGTTAAAAGCTATTTTTTTTATTGGCGTCTTATTCGTTATGGGGTCTATTAATTTGCCAACTATAAGTATGTATTGGTCTGCAATATACGCCGATAAATAGAGCCGAAGATGTATTTTTTTCTATCAGGGAATCTTTAAAAGTTGCATTGACGCCGAGGTCACTAATCACGAGAGAACCAACAAGATTTGGAAAGTGGCCCCACTTTTAAATGCTGCACTTCGTGGATGTCACAGCAACCCGAAGGCAGACCATATAAGCGTTCATCGTATTTTTATGCAGCACAAGAAAACGAAATTGTTTTCTGGAGTAACACACACCGGATTTTTGATAACTTTTTGTTATTCTTTTACGTGTAGAATATGTCATAACTGATTAAGATTAATACTTTATATAGTAATTTTTAATTTGATAAAGCAAATCTGCTGGCTGTGATTTTCAGTACAAAAAATATAAAAATATACCTAGGTAAGAAAACTTAGCCAATATGCTGACTGTGATTTTTAAGACTACTAAGACTATAATATTATGTTGTTGATTATAGTATACTATATTATAGTTAATAAATACCCTATTACTTGATCTCAAAGTTGTGTTTTACTATATAATATGATGATAACAACAAACGATGATAAAATAATCTTTATGTTGTAAATATACTACACTTTACACGTCAGGTGTACAGAACTGATGTCGTATATATACTACATTGAGAAAAGCTAGATTTTCCATTTAAGATTTTTTTTTCTATTTTTTGCGACCATTTAGTGACATAATAAACCGATCCAGATAGTTTTTATTTAAATTACTGAAAAAAAATCTTGTGGTTCTCAGGAGATTAAATAACCCTCAAAACTTTGTCAGACGTGGTGGAATGACCTTTGTTTAGGTCGTTTACGCTCTGCCTATCCCATTAGGGATTAGGGATAAAGACGTGATTATATGTATGGTGGACTGGTAGTGATAAAAATGCAAAGAATGTGCCAGCCGCTTCTACTGATACCTAATGTGAAATTTAGTGGAGAGCTTATTATAACACTCTATTTGTTTACCCCGTAATAGATAGGCGTGATTTTATTTGTGACAAAATGTATGCATTAATAATTAATTAATTTTGGTTACACAGTTTAATTCATCACACATTCAATTATTTACGTAGATAAATATATTATTAAAACCAAGTACAAAAGATCCTTCATACTAATATACTCGTACCTCTACAGATGCATAAATAAATCATAATAATAATTTACAAAAAATTGTTAACTATTGGGCTCGATTCTAGGTTTTCCGGCTAAAACTAAAATTTAAATTTATTTGTCACTTTCCGACTTGGAAAATTACAGGAGATCTAACTATCCGTTTTTTGATTTGTAGTCGGTGGTTTTATGCGTTATCTGTTATTTTTATCCGCCGTTATATTATCATATCGTCATATGGCGGAAAAAAAATACAGAAATACTGGGGAAACGTGCAAAAGCGCGTTAAAATCTAGCGGACAAAGAGTAAAACCATGGAGTATAAATCGCCTGTCCTTTTTAAATTTCATTAGTTTGAAAGTGACAGAGAGATTTTAATATAAGTTTTAGCCGGTGGTATCTAGAATGGAACCCATAGTCAAAAATATTCCGTTAGTGATAAAAAATATTTATTTTTCCCGAGTTTTAAACAACTTAAATAAATAAAGTCAGTATTTTCAGGCCAAAATTTAAATGAGTTGAGTTACAAAATATTGTGATTCGGGAAAAAATAATGTATTCCGCCCACGGTTCTGAATTTTTATAGCGGCTTAGCGTGAAAAAGAGGGTATTTAATATCGGAAAATCAATTTCTGAAAATTAGATCTTTCTTCCTGGCCTGGAAGCGAGAGAAAACATACAATGTGCCAGCTGCATTACCTCCCGGGCATGCTGTGAAAACCAGCTAAGAGATCCGAGGGTTTCAGTATATTGTAATTTAGGCTATGGACTGACAATGACAACCTGCCACTACAGCAATATACCTACAAATCTATCTTAAATAACCCTCAAAACTTTGTCAAACGTGGCGGAACGACCTTTATTTAGATCGTTTACGCTCTGCCTACCCCATTAGAGATAAAGACGTGATTATATGTATGTATGTATGTGTATGTATTAAAAATCAAACAAGTCCAAGAACAAGTAAAAGCGTGATTATAAATGTATGTAATAAATAAGTCAAGGACAGAAAATAATGTGAATTTACTTCTTTTATGTTGGACTGCGAGCGATATAAAAATATACAATGACCCAGCTGCCGCCTGGGCATGCTGTAGGAATCATCTAAGTGATTTGAGGGTTTCAGTGTAAAGGTGATGGGCTGACAGCCCGTCACTACAGCAATAACGGGTATAAGGGACAGCGTCCCGCAAACTGCTAGGGGTTGCTGAATCAACGATGCTGAACAACATTCACCAATTCATGAATTCTTTCTGAAGTGAAAAAAATGGCTTTACCTTACAAATTGACTGATTCAGGTGGACATTTTGTATGGAAAAGCAAATTATTAATTTTTACTTCCTGAAAGAAAATTTCTGGTGGAAGTTGTTCAGTGTCGTTGACTGAGCAACCCCTATCAGTTTGCGGGACGCTGTCCCTTACACCTCGTATACAATGCATATCCATTTAAAACGGCATTTGTTTAGGTCGTTGATACTCTGCCTGCTTATGCTTACCTCATCACTACATAGTATAAAACAAAGTCGCTTTCTCTGTCCCTATATCCCTGTGTATGCATAAACCTTTAAAACTACGCAACGGATTATGATGCAGTTTCTTTTAATGGATGAAGTGATTCAAGAGGAAGGTTTATATGTATAATACATGCATAATATAGTGAAGAAACACTGATGATTTCCGTACGAAGCCGGGGCGGGTCGCTAGTTGTGGATAAAGGCGTGAATTTATGTAGTATTTATTTATAGGTATGTACTTGTTCCAAGTTTGATAAAAGAGTATAGCTTAATTTAACAAGTTCAGTGCTAATTAAGTGAGTCTTGCAAATTTTGAGACGAAAGTTTGATAAATATCTTAAACAAAAGTAATGGTATATCTTTTATTCATTTAATCTTTTAGTGACTTCGAAAGACTTGCTGACCTTGAATTAAGAACATTCGAGCCGGTTAATTAGGAAAATTAACAATCATACATGCATACATATAATCACGCCTGTATCCCGAACAGGACAAAGTTATGCGGGTTTATTTAAGATAGATTAGTAGGTATATTGCTGTAGGGACAGGTTGTCAGCCCATCGCCTAAATTGCAATATACTGAAACCCTCGGATCCCTTAGCTGGTTTTTACAGCATGCCCGGGAGGAAATGCAGCTGGCACATTCTATGTCTTTCTCTCTCTCCCAGTCCAGCATGCAAGTGAAAAAGTAAGTAGTAAAAAAGTTTGGAGAGTTATTTAAGATAGATTTGTGGGTATATTGCTGTAGTGAGAGCTTTTCAGACCATCGCTTAAATAACAATATGTTGAAACCCTCGGATCCCTTAGCTGGTTTATCCAGCATGCCCGAGAGGAAATGCAGCTGGCACATTTTATATTTTTCTCTCGCTCCCAAGCCAGCATGGAAGTACATACATACATACATACAAATATGTTATCTGACTATTTGAGGTTCATGTTAACACCAACAACGTTAAAAATATGTCCGAAATTAGAAGTTTATGCCTAAGCCCACCAGTTTTTAGTAGTAGTAGGCATTTGTGATTATAATAGTCCTCCCACCGATTTTTGAACATGGCGGCTAATCTCCCAGAGATTGGCAAACTTCGCAGAACTAGTTTTTAGTGCCCGAGTGTTTGCGCTACATACAGGTGCACTCTCTATTCCTTCAATCTCTTATTCTGATGGGACAGATTGACTGACACGACCAGAGAGAAATCAGGCACAGAACTGACTATTTACATGCCCATCCGACAGCATGGATCGTCTTACTTTTCGGACAATCAGGTGATAACCTAACCTAACCAAACTAGAAACAACAACAAAATTTCATTGTCCTCCGCCGGGAATCGAACCCGGGACCTCCAGACCGCTAAACCACGGAGGCAGTAAAGTATTGTGATTATAAATGGGTATAATACTAGGCTATTTTTTTTTGTAGTATTTGATTTGCTCTTGACTCTAGACACAAGGTCAGGGATGACTGTGACAGAGTCGATGATGGAGCGAGCTCACCCAGAAGATGATTGTTATGGCACTGACAATTGTCTCACACATCGACGGAACACAGCAAGCTGTTTGGCGCCGGAATCCGGTGAGAGGATGTTTGCTAGCCAGGCGGCCCGTTACGGCCTACCACCGCTTTGTAGGGTCCTCCAGCCGGACTTATTCACAGGCAAGCCTGTGTTGCTGTTGCCCGGGGTGGACCACTAGGAGGTAGATCCCATCCCACACCAAAACAGGTAGGTATATTATAAACAAAATGGATCTCTCAAAATGTTCTAGATGGTAAAATTGTGTTTCTATAAACAAACCATTTACCCAATTAGGAAATGTCAGTAAATAAATATTACACACAATTCTTTTATTTACTTTTCAAATTAAATATTAAACCAGACAAAAAAATATTTCAAATATTTAGCCACGTGATTTTTAAGTAAGTATTTGGCATACCTTAACTGGAACTTGAAGAAACCCGAAATCCCAGTTTTGTATTTGTACATACATACATACATATAATCACGACTTTATCCCTAATGGGGTAGGCAGAGCGTTAACGACATATACGAAGGTCGTTTCGCCACGTCTGACAACATTTTGAGGGTTATTTAAGATAGATTTGTACGTATATTGCTATAATGACAGCATTATAGCAATATACGTACGTTGTATTTGTTCATGTATATAATCAGTGGTTTCCATGCTGGACTGGGAGCGAGTGAAAAACTTAGAATGTGCCAGCTGCATTTCCTCCCGGGCATGCTGTAAAAACCCAGCTAAGGGATCCGAGGGTTTCTGTATATTGCAATTTAGGCGATGGGCTGACCATCTGTCACTACAGCAATGTAACTATAAATCTATCTTAAATAACCCTCAAAACTTTGTCAGACGTGGCGGAACGACCTTTGTTTATGTCGTTTACGCTCTGCCTACCCCATTCGGGATAAAGGCGTGATTATATGTATGTATGTATGTATGTATGTATAATCAGTGGCATAGTTACCGGCGGACTTCTTGAGGTAATAAAGAATTATTTTTTTTAAATGGGTTTGCTATATCTCCAGTCTAGGTTTAAAGTTACAGAGACGAAGTCGATGATGGAGCGAGCTCACCCAGAAGATGCCTGTTCACTCTAACTTTGAAGTGTTGGGGGTTGTATGCATTCGGAAACACATACGCAGTTAGCGAGTTCCACTCTTTTGCCGTGCGCATTATGAAAAAGTTTTGGAAGCGCTTAGTCCGTATTGGTAGAATATCGAACAGTTAAGGATAGTACACTGCGGTGCGTCTATATGTCCAATCGAAGAAGTGAGCTAGTGGGATAAAGGATGTGGAATTAATGAGCACGTTCACCGAAATACAACCTTTAAAATGCCGATAAGCAAGCAATCTTACGGCGATGTTCCAAGCTATTCTAAAAATTGGTTTCTAGTTTTTTTTAAGATTGCCCATCTACAATGTATAATTAAATGTTTGAATTTTCAGTGCGCAAATAATTCCATTCTATGTCAAGTTAATTGCCGGGCACTATATCAAGTGGTTTGGGCAGTATAAGTGTTATTTAATATGGTATTGGGCCTATTGTATTCTTGGCGACTACGATTATGATTGTTGTCATGATGGATACCGTTGCGCAGGGCAGCCCTTACTTAAATTGAAAAACCCGGACAAGCCCCTCAAAATCCCCGGATATTTGATCGAAATTGCCGCTTGCATAAATATGAAATATCCTGAAATAGAATAGAATAGAAAATATGTATTTATTATTTAACAGTTTACTGCACACATGATCATACAGAGGACAGAAACATAAAAAAAACAATAGCACAGCAGGCACAGCTTGTCTCGAAAAAAAAATCTCTTCCAGCCGTTTTACTGTAGTGCAAGTTATTTGCCATAGCTTATAATAGTATCATTTATCCCAGGCTCTAAAAGTGTCCAAGTTTTAAAAAAGTGACCTCGGACGCACTCCAAACTAGGACATATCTGGGGAAACTAGCAAAGATGGCAGCCCTACCCTTGCAGCATGCGTCATTGCAATTAGGTAAAGTCCCGAAAACTGAAAGCCACCGGACCTGGACAACTTTTAGAAGGAAATTGTTTCAGGGAATAAAAATAAATTCTTTCCCATTCAAACTGAACACCTCGATCAGACCAATTGCATTTGGACGCCAAAATTCTTTGTTTTCCAGAAAAACAACTTTGGGAAAATTATTAAGTTGCGCACTTTTTCACTTAACAAGTTTTGTTTGGCACTTCTATGCTTTCCAGCGAGAGAAAAACATACAATGTGCCAGCTGCATTTCCTCCCGGGCATGCTGTAAAAACCAGCTATAGGATCCGAGGGTTTCAGTATATTGTAATATAGGCGATGGGCTGACAACCTGACACTACAGCAATATACCTAAAAATCTATCTTAAATAACCCTCAAAACATTGTCAGATGTGGCGGAACGTCCTTTGTTTAGGTTGTTTCCGCTCTGCCTACCCCATTAGGGATAAATGCGTGATTATATATTTATATATATATATGTAGCGCACAAAGATGGCGCCACATCCTGAAACGCGGTATCTAAGTTTGCTCGGCGATCTGCATATATACAACTTCCGAACTAATCCGGGAGGACTCCGGTCCCCTGGTCACGTGGTCACAACACCCGATCAGGTGGGTAATTACCCTTTTCCCATCCGTCATCACTCGGCCAACTGGCATCTCAAGAAAATGCTCCTAAATATATATATATATATAACTTAGCAAGCAATGGACATTAAACTATTTCCCTGTCGCCATTATCCATACAAACATACACAGTCCGTATGTTTGCATATCTCGTACCTTCACGCCAAGCCAAGTTACGTACTGTGCACATCCGTGTCACTATGTTACTGGACTTGGACGTAATATTTAACATAATTCGTAATCGAGGGAAAGAATGTTCTCGACAAAACCCCGATTTATTATTTCACTAGCTGTGCCCGCGACTTCGTACGCCCGGGTTGTATGGAAAATACGCAGTGTCAAACATACTGAAAACGCTTCTCTGCGTGTAGGAGCGGGATCTGCTAACCAGCGCGCGGATGCGTGTTTCGCATTGTCTGATCTTTGATTTTGTATGGAAAACACGATTCCGCGCGCGAGCTAGCAGATCCCGCTTCTACGCGCAGAGAAGCGTTTTCAGTATGTTCGACACTGCGTGTTTTCCATACAAACAGAGGTACTTT
This sequence comes from Scrobipalpa costella, assembly GCA_949820665.1. NCBI lineage: Eukaryota > Metazoa > Arthropoda > Insecta > Lepidoptera > Gelechiidae > Scrobipalpa > Scrobipalpa costella. The sequence continues at coordinate 1,636,459 of OX463311.1, forward strand.
CTCAATATTAGAATGGTTTGCGTGATTATTTCTAACCTAGGCTGGACACCAAATAATTAAAAAAACTCAGTCAAATAAGAAGTCCCTTTAAAATCGGTTAAAAACGATCAGAGATCAATTTTATGCCTACCCCTTAAGTCAGGTGCCGTGATTATTTGTATCGTAACTATGAGTTTAAGTAATGCTCAATCAAACAAAAAAAGTTCCATCAAAATTAATTAATGTTCAGTCGAATAAAAAAAGTTCCATAAAATCGGTTAAGGAACAGCCAAATTTCAATTTCCTGCCTACCCCCTAGGTCCGGTAGCGTGATTTTAAGTATCCTAAGTTGCGACCCGGGTAACACACAGTTGACTAAAAAAAGTCCCATCGAAATCGGTTCAGCAGTTTTGGCGTGATGTGGTAACATTCAGACAGACAGACAGAAAGACAGACAGACAAAAATTCAAAAAAAAATGTTTTGATCTTTATATCGTTAATATCGCCTGCTGCAATTATTTTTTTGTAAAAATATTCAATGTACAGACACGACCCTTCTAGGGATTTATTATATGTATAAATAGATTTGTAGGTATATTGCTGTAGTGACAGGTTATCAGTCCACCGCCTCAATCGCAGTATACTAAAACGCTTGGATCTCTTAGCTGGTTTTTACAGCATGCCCGGGAGGAAATGCAGCTGGCACATTCTATATTTTTCTGTCATATACCAGGTGAAAGTTGTACAGTGTGTCGTTGACTGAGCGACCCCTATTAGTTTGCGGAAAGCTGTCCCTTACACCTGGTGTATAACATTTCATATCATATTCTTCCATGCTGGACTGCGAGAGAAAAACATAGAATGTGCCAGCTGCATTTAGGGAGGAGGCATGCTGTAAAAATCAGCTAAGGATTCGAGGATTTCAGTATATTGTAATTTAGGCGATGTATATCTATCGATCTTCTTCTGTCGATTGGGTATCGAGTCTATTGACCCGATGAACCCTGGTGTCAGAGTTTTTAAACCGCCTAGTAGCACAACTATCAGGCCTCTGGCATGGTTTGAGTAAATACCACTATCAAAGGCAGCGACCGGGATCGACGTCTTAACGTGCCCTCCGAAGCACGAAATCTTTTTCTTTTTCGGACAATCAGGTTATTCAGCCTGCAATGTCCTTACCAAACTGGGGAAAAAATCACAAAGTGATAAATTCTCAAATATCAACTTTGTTTTACCCCCTGGGAATCGAACCCAGAACCTCCGGATCAGAAGTCCATGGCACTAGCCACTAGACCAAGTAGGCAGTTAATCTATCGATATAGATATATCTTAAACTGCCCTCAAAACTTGTCAGACGAGGCGAAACAACCTTTGTTTAGGTCGTTGACGCTCTGCCTACCCCATTAGGGATAAAGGCGTGATGTATGTATGTATCATCATCATCTCCCTAGCCTTATCCCGTATCTCAAGGGGTCGGCTACCTAAATCTAGGTGATTGAACGAGGGTAATGGTTTTTACACAGAGCGACTGCCATCTGAGCTACGCAACCCAGAAGGGAAACCAGACCCAATCCTAGATTAGGTCAGAGTTTTCAAACTGCCAATGCTTGGAACTGGCCTCTGATATGCCTTAACGACTAATATCTACGGTGATTAACGATATTACCAACGGCTTAACGTGCCTTCCGAAGCACGGAAAAAGCGCCGAAAAACACATAGGTACGTGGTGGAATTCGAACCACGACCTCCCGCTCAGGAGTCAGCGGCCCTATCCACTACACCATCGGGCGCTGTATGTATCATATCATAACGTAAATAACTTACTCTCATACTAATAATAACCCAATAAGTTACGTGTCTGAGTGCCCTATATAAAACCTGCTTTACTCACGGGAAAATGGTGTCTATAACCTGGTAAATAAGTGTTAATTTACTGTGGGATTGAGTTACTAAGTAATGAAGGGAAGTGGTACTCAGGAAGCAAACTGGTTGTCACAGGAATTCGAGTTACGTGAGACTCGTTCGAGAACCTGATGTACCACTCTCGCGTTTTGTGAGGTTTGCTTGTGCTAAACCGGGTGTAAGAGACAGCGTCCCGCAAACTGATAGGGGTTGCTCAGTCAACGACACTGAACAAATTCCACCAGGATTGTTTTTCGTGAAAAAAATATTGGCTTATCAATACAAATTGTCTGATCGAGATGGACATTTTGTATGGAAAAGTCTTTTTTTTTCTTTCACACATACGTACACTCACATACATATAATCACGCCTTTATCCCTTATGGGATAGGCAGAGCGTAAACGATCTAAACAAAGGTCGTTCCACCACGCTTGACAAAATTTTGAAGGTCATCCAAGATAGATTTGTAGGAATATTACTGTAGTGACAGATTGCCAGCCCATCGTCTAAATTGCAACATACAGAAAACCTCGGATCCCTTAGCTGGTTTTTACAGCATGCCCGGGACGAGATGCAGCTGGCACATTCTATATTTTTGTCTCGCTCCCAGACCAGCATGGAAGTAGGATCCCTTAGGTAGATTTCCACTTCCTGAAAAAAATCTTGGTGGAAGTTGTTCAGTGTCGTTCACTGAGCAACCCCAATCAGTTTGCGGGACGCTGTCCCTTACACCCGGTATGAGACTTATAGATAATATCAAGTATTCACTAAAATGCTGCCATGCTGGACTGGGAGAGATAGAAAAACATAGAATGTGCCAGCTGCATCTCCTCCTGGGCATGCTGTAAAAAACAGCTAAAGGATTTGAGTTTCAGTATTGTATTTAGGCGATGAGCTGACAACCTGTCACTACAGCAATATACCTACAAATTTATTTGTAATTTGTATTTTATGTTTAACTAGCGACCCGCCCCGGCTTCGCACGGAAATTTTCAGTGTTTCTCTACTATATTGGTGGCGCAAAAGAAATCACCCTATTGGAAGATGCTCTCATTTTTGCAAATGGCCGCCAATGTCAAATCTGTTTTGACATTTGTGGACTAGACAGATGCAGAATACAAGTGAACAAGCCATGGAGCGATACACTCCCCAAGAACGCGGAAAAATCGTGTCTATTTTTTTGAGTAACAATTCGTCTGTGGTGTTGGCGCAGCGCGAATTCCGTCGCCGATTCCCCGGCCGTCCGACACCGACTGCGCAAACACTGCGACGTTTAGCCACCAACCTTGAAGAGTATGGGACCACACGAGACGTTGCTAAGAGTGGCCGGCCCCGGAGCGCCCGTTCTGCCGAGAATATCGCCGCTGTAGCCGAGGACGTTGAAGTGAGCCCCGAAACATCGACCAGACGACGTGCCACGCAATTGGGCCTCAGCCGGCGGTCCTTGCAGCGAATTTTGGTGCGAGACTTGAAGATGTTTCCTTACAAAGTCCAGACCGTGCATCAGCTGCTGCCTGCCGACCGCCAAACGCGCGTAACCTACGCCCAAGCCATCCTCAATCTCGAGGAAGAATTGGACAATTTTTCGACCAAAATCATCATGAGCGATGAGGCTCATTTCCACCTCAGCGGTTACGTGAATCGGCAAAATTATCGCTTCTGGGGCACCGAGAATCCACGAGTGATGCACGAGGAGCCGTTACACCCGCTCAAAGTGACTGCGTGGTGCGCTGTTCACGCTGGAGGAGTCATCGGGCCATTTTTTTTCGAGAACGCCGCGGGTCAAACGACAACAGTGGACGGTGCGCGCTATAGGGCCATGTTGACCGAATTTTTTCTGCCGCAATTGGACGAATTGGGACTGGAGGACATGTGGTTCCAACAGGACGGGGCAACGGCGCACACTGCACGAGCCACAACCGACATTCTGAAGGCGGCATTTCCGGGTCGCCTAATCTCTCGTTTTGGCGATTTGCACTGGCCGGCCAGATCGCCCGATTTAACGGTCCCGGACTTCTTTTTATGGGGTTTTTTGAAGTCTCGTGTTTACGTCAACAAGCCTGAGACCTTGGAAGCCCTCAAAGACAACATTCGACACGAGTGCGAGAATCTGTCGCCCGAAGTTCTCGCCGAAGTGATGAAAAATGCCATAAAACGAGCCCGTATGGCAATCAATTGTAACGGCGCCCATTTGGCCGATATCATCTTCTCGACTTGACCAGTAAAATTCTAAAGGTGCAAATAAATATAATCAAAAAACAGATTCGAAGTTTTTCATTTAGAAAAAAAATGAGAGCCAAACAACATCGGATGACTTCTTTTGCGCCACCTTGTATTATACATATGAACCTTTCTCTTCAATCACTCTATCCATTTAAACAAACCGCATCAAAATCCGTTTCGTAGTTTTAAAGATTTATGCATACATAGATAGAGATATGGGAACAGAGAAAACGACTTTGTTTTATACTATGTAGTGATATTGTTTACGATAAGTTGTTAAATAAATTAATAAAAACAATACATAAAGTCTCTAATTACTGCGTGACATGACGTAGCAACGCAATGTAGCGATGTGCTACGATTATCCTGTCTCGTAGCTAATTGCTACACAGGATGAATCGCGTAGCTAGATGCTACAAAGGAGGATCAAATTGCAACATACATACATACATATAGTCATTCCTCTATGCCTAATGGGGTAGGCATAGCGTTAACGACCTATATAATGGTCGTTCCGCCACGTCTGACAAAGTTTTAAGGGTTATTTAAGATATATTTGTACGTATATTGCTGTAGTGACAGGTTGTCAGCACATCGCCTTAATTACAATATACTGAAATCCTCTAATCCCTTAGCTGGTTTTTACAGCATGCTCGGGAGGAAATGCAGATGGCACATTCTAAGCTTTTCTCACGCTCCCAGTCCAGCATGGAAGAATCCCAGACCAGCATGGAAGAAATTGCAGAAAATTGCAACATCTAGTTTTTAAATGAGGCCTATCAATTCATATGCGCACAAGAACACTTTAATAAAAAAAACTAAAATCGTTACCTGTCATTGTCTATCATGAAAGAACAGAAAGGGACGGCAACAATTTTAGTCATGATTTAGTTAATTCACGTCCGTTAAGGAATTGCTACCATTGTAGGTCAAGTTTATATATATTTACGGTAATTCAAAACATACATACGGAGTGTAAGAGACACTTTCTCGCAAATTGATAGGGACTGCTTATGGTTGATGAAACTGATTTAATTGCCTCCGTGTTCTAGTGGTCAGAGGTATGGGCTTACGATCAGTAGGTCTTGGGTTCGATTCCCAGATTTCCCCAGTTTGGTTAGGACATTGCAGGCTGAATCACCTGGTTGTCCGAAAAGTAAAAGGATTCCGTGCTTCGGAGGGCACGCGGAGATAGTGGTCGTTACTCAAACCATGTCAGAGGCCTATTAGCTGTGTTTCTAGGCGGTTTGGAAACCCTGACATCAGGGTTCATCGGGTCGTTGTTCGACTCGAGAATCCACTCGCTAAAAAGAATGAATCTGATAAAGAATATGAAAAACAGGACATTTCCATATTCTCCATACAAAATGACCTCGATCAGACAATTTGTATGGTGATTTTTTTTATTTCCTGTTAAAATTTCTTTCTAAAAGTTATTTAGTTTCTTTGACTGAGAAACCTCTACGGCTATGCTTCCATGGTGGACTGGGGAAATAATAAATATACATACGACTTTAGTCTTCATGCTGGACTGGGAGTGATAGAAAAACTTAGAAAATGTGCCAGCTGCATCTCCTCCCGGGCATGCTGTAAAAACCACTAAGGGATTCGAGGTTTTAGTGTATTGCAATTTTGGACGATAGGCTGACAACCAGCCACTTAAGCAGTATCCGGAGTGTAAGGGACATCGTCCCGCAAACATCAGTTTGAGAGGAGTTGCTTTGCGTTCAGCGGAACTAAACAACTATCAGCAGGATTATTTTTTTCACGAATGAATAAATATATATGTTTTACCTTTTTGGGAATGGGAATGTTGGAAGGGGAAGACCTCGACGAACGTACCGCGATCAAATCGGGGACGTTCTAGGGAAAGGTCAGGTCAGGAGTACCCTAAACCAACGAGCGTCATGAAAAGATTGATGAATGTAGATGAAGCGAAAGAAGTTTGCAAGGATCGTAGCAAATGGAAGGATGTGATCTCTGCCTACCCCTCCGGGAAAGAGGCGTGACGTTATGTATGTATGTATGTACCTTACAAATTGTCAGGAAAGAATTTCCTTGTGAGAGTTGTTCAGTTTCGTTGACTGAGCAACCCCTATCAGTTTTCGGGTTGCTGCTCTGCCTTACACCCGGTACATCATAATCATCTGTAATAACTAATAACCCTCAAAACTTGTTAGACTTGGCGGAACGACCGTTGCTTAGATCGTTTTCGCTCTGCCTACCCCATTAGGGATAAAGGCATGTATTTTTTAAAACTTTACAGCCTATTTTACAATATGATTATCTATATTAAAGTCTGTGCCAATAACAAGCTACCACAATTAAACAGAAAAAGAAAACACTCCAAATAACAGCCAATGTTGTATCACTACATAGTATAAAACAAAGTCGCTTTCTCTGTCCCTATATCCCTATGTATGCATACATCTTTAAAACTACGCAACGGATTTTAATGCGGTTTCTTTTAATGCATAGAGTGATTTAAGAGGAAGGTTTATATGTATAAAACATGCATAATATAGTAGAGAAACACTGATAATTTCCGTGAGCAAATATAAAGTAAGTAGATTTAAACTGAATTAATCTTAGTGACAAAATTTTAAAAGTCTGATAGCAAATCTTTATTATTGGTATGAGTGTCAATACGGTATTTACAATAACTAAATAAAAAAATATATTAAAATTAAAACTAAAGGGATAGGTCACTCAAATCCGCCCCGTGACTCAATTATGTATTACATTCATTATACATACATACATAAAATCACGTCTTTATCCCTTAGAGCGTAAAACGTCTAAACGTCCTCCTAAAAGGTGACAGAAGACATAAATTGAGGGCAATTTTAGATTGTAATGTGTATTGCTGTAGTGACAGGTTGTCAGCCCATCGCCTAAATTACAATACACTGTAACCCTCGAATCCCTTTTGCTGACTTCTACAGCATGCCCGGGAGGAAGGGCAACTGGAACATTCTATGTTTTTCTTTCTCTCCCAGTCCAGTATGGAAGATACATTCATTATATATGTATGTAAGTCTGTTCTAGCATGAAATTTTATGTCTCATCTCTCCTTTACCAAAGCTATTTAATCCCGAACCTATTCGAAATCTCAATTATTCACTTCAAAGCAGGAACTTTGCCAAACTTCGGCTAAGTCTTGCGAAGTGTTTTGTTCACGGAATTTTGAAAATGTCGTTGATCTTTAGATGATTATTCTAAAGATTTGGAAGAATCTTAAAATCTCCAAACACTTCCGCATCTGATGAGTCGCATTGAAGACGAAACTGTGGTGGACGGGGAACCGATACGTATTGTGTTCTTCGACCGTTCATCAGAAAGACCATAGAACCTTTCACTCTTGACTGTAGGATTTAGAACTCAGTTTTAGTATAAATAATCGAGACTGGTATGAATATTTCTTTAATTTTTTTAATAAACTACCTTCACATAGAATGAATTATAAATTTATATTGAAGTGGATATTATTGGAAAATGAAATGGCTGATTCCGTGCTTTCTTCGTAAATAGAAAAAACTTGAAAATCTTTCCAACTAAAACTTATCGTCCAATTTAACAAACAAACAAAGTTTCATGTCTTTTTATTCAAAAACACATTTCAAAAATAAATGATACGTGTTGGCAAATTAGTTAAATTATTAAGACCCGTAATAATAAACAGCACTTGAAATTGACAGCTAGTTTAAGTTTGTATCAGAAATGACATTTCAGTACAATATGGCCTGTCAAATCTATACTTAAAATCGCTCTCAATCTTGAGATCGCTTTATAAACGAGCCCAAAACTACTATTTTATTATGTAAAACTTATTTTAGAAACAAGATCTTGATTAAAAGACATGAACATTTTTTTTACCTTTATTCTAAAACTGAGTTGGAAATACTAAAAAACGTTACCTGTCATTTTTTATCACGAGAAAACTGAAAGGGATAGCAACTATTTTAGTTAAGATTAATTAAATTGTCCTTCAGGAATCTGTACCAATGTCTGTTATTTTTCGCAAAATTCAGACGGCAAACATTTTTTTTTTGTTTAATATATAATTGGGTACCCAAGGTACTACTAAGTTAAGACTGGACTAACCTCGTTTACTTTAAGTTTAAACTTTAAAAATGAATCTGGACTTACAAATTGGTCGATTAGTTTTAGTTGGGAAGCTTTTCAAGTTTTTTCTATTTACGAAGAAAGAACGGAATCAGCAATTTCATTTCCAATAATATCCTCTTCAATATAAATTTATAATTCATTCTATGTGAAGGTAGTTTATTAAAAATTACAACGAAATATTCATAGCAGTCTCGATTATTTATTAGAAATCATTAAGGTTCCTAGGTGTAGAGTTAAAAAAAAAAAAAAAACTTACCAATTACCAAATATGTGTAAAAATGTTAACTGCAATATATGTTTTTTATTTACTAGTCCTTACACATAGCATAGAACAAAACCTTGTCACTTAAAATTTTGCATCACTAATTTAATTATATAGAATTTTTCTCTACTTTTTTATCCTAAAAAAACATATACCAGTAAGTTAGTAAAACACCAAAAAAACATCCGCATCAACGTTTAACAATTACCAATAGAACACCAGTAATTCCACACCCCGAAAAGCCGGTTAAAAATTCATAAAAAGAACACTCACGCGTAATACCCCGCGCGGCGTATAGATGGCGTGACGTAGCGTGCGCACGCGCGTTTAGTTCGCGCTCCCGCGGTACAATACTTCCTCCACTCGGCTTCCGCACCACCACCACGAGGAGAATGTTTTCCTCAGGTTGTGGACAGACGGGCTGGAAGACAGCTGCAATCCGACTGCAAACCAACTGCCCATTGGCATGCGGTTTGGTTGCGGTCTTTGTAACTGCACGCAATGCATTGATACATAAAGTCACACGTTTATAGTAAACGCCTTACTAGTAAAATGCATTTTGGCCGCGTTTGACAAATATTGAAAGCAATTTTAGAATCTTTGGTTTTTATTACAATCTAGTAAACGTGACGATAACTAAACTCAAAAAATCTAGGAAGGTAACTGAGACAGACTCAATTAAGGGACAGCGTCAGTCAACGACAGTGAACAACTTCTTTCAGGAAGTGAAAAAAAATAATATTTTCCATACAAATTGTCTGGTTGAGGTGGTAATTTTGTATGTGAATCTCAATATTTTTTTCATCTCCTGAAAGAATTTCTAAAATCATTTCAGTCAATTTTGCAGCCGGATTGCAGTTAAAGCGCAGTCCGTCTAACTAGACTCTAGAGCCTCAGACTAGGTTATGCGGCTTAACATAGATACTTACTAGATACTGGATTTCCATTGATAGGTGGTTTAATATTGCAGGTTGTTGACACTCATTCATTACGATGGAGTCAACACAAACTTTACGACAAGTGTTAAATTGAACGGTAAGCAACACTAAGTCAACTGTTTTGCTGTCTGTATTAAGGTTTCGAATGTGACTGAGATTATACGTACATATAATCACGCCTTTATCCCTCATAGGGTATGCAGAGCGTAAAAGCTATGTTTTTCATGCTGGCCTGAGAGCGAGAAAAAACATAGAATGTGCCAGCTGCATTTCCTCCCGGGCGTGCTGTAAAAACCAGCTAAGAGATCCGAGGGTTTCTGTATATTGCAATTTAGGCGATGGACTGACAACCTGTCACTACAGCAACATTATCATCATCATCATCATTGGCCTCATACGTCTTTGACAGACGATTTAGTCAGTGTCTGAGACAAGACAGCAACATACCTACAAATATATCTAAATAACCCTTGTTTAGGTCGTTTACGCTCTGCCTACCCCATTTGGGATAATGGCGTGATTATATGAATGTATGTATGTATGTGATGGGACTCTTACAATATATCACCTTTTACAACCTCTGTCCGGAATTGTTATGTTTAAACTAAGACAAGATTTCGAATACCAGGTGTTATGTTTAATAAAGCCCTAATTACCTCAGTTATTCCATATGAAATATGAATAGTTTCCTTGTATTTCCAATGATTTCGTATAATACTATCTCGGCACGCCGCACGCACGCAACACATACGTAATATCACAGCAAACTTCGAAAATTCTGACGAAAGCTTTATAAAGATTCAATAAACATAGATTCGTTTCTTACGAAGAAGATGAAGTACCTAAAGAGTAATAAAAAAATGTTTCGTCATTTTTAAGTCGTCTTGAGAAAAGTGCATGATAATTTCACAAATCGATTCCAGTGATCTAAATATACTCAAAAAATCGAGAGAAAAAGTATCTGAAATTACATTTGTCACTGAAAATGAGCTCTCACACACAAACTCATACACATACACACACATATATACATAAATCTATTCTTATTCCATCTTTCATTACAATAAGTTTAAAATATATTATTAATACAATAATTTATATATAATTTATACTTGCGATTGTCGGCACTTGGTGAAACTCGGATGGATTAAATTATATTAAGTGAAACAAGTACAAGTGTTTTTAATAACAACATTATTAATATTACAATAATTAATATTCTTCCATGCTGGCCTGGGAGCGAGAGAAAAGTAGTGAATGTGCCCGCCGGGCATGCTGTAAAAAATAGCTAAGGTATCCGAGGCTTTCAGTATATTGTAATTTAGGCGATGGGCTGACAACCTGTCACTACAGCAGTATACCTACACATCTATCTTAAGTAAACCTCAAAACTTTGTCAGACGTGGCAGGACGACCTTTGTTTAGGTCGTTTGCGCTCTGCCTACCCCATTAGGGATAGAGGCGTGATTATATGTAAGTATGTGTAAGTATGTTAAAATATGCTTTTGCACGTCTCCCCAGAATTTCTGACAATTTTATCCGCCATATCATATGACGGCGTATAAAAATGACAGATGATAACACATAAAACCACCGACTGTAAATCAAGAACCGGAGAGAATAGATCTCCTGTCCTTTTCCAATGTTCTTAGTCTCAAAGTAACAAATAGATTTTAATTTTAGTTTTAGCCGGCAAATCTAGAATTGAGCCCAATAAACGTTTTTTTTTATTATTTATTACTATTTAGCTACCATCGTAGATTTTGTAAGTAGGTATAAAGGCGTGATTATATATATATATGTATGTATTTATAGTGATTAATTGGAGTTATTTGAAGAGAATTATACAAGTAACCGTAATGTTATTTACTCTAACCATTTACATAACAAATAGTTTAAATGGCTAAACAACTTTTCCTATAATAACGTAAGAAATTGCAGCAATATACCATAGCCCTTAGGCCCTAATTGATCAGGCGTCAAGCTGCCCATGGTATATTAAGGTTTCGTAACCAGAACTGAATGTGACCCACAAACCTAACCAGAACTTGGTGGTGCTGGTAGAACGTGCACGGACGAGATTTTCATACCTGCCTGGCCAGTGACACGGGAAATAAGAATATCTACAAAAAATCACGCCTATTACCCATACGGTGTCGCCTGAGCTACATTGATAAAAGCAGTTCTTCTTCTTCTTAGCAAGTGGGTTTTCAAGCCGATAGAGTTTTGAAACCGCCGCCTAGTAGCACAGCTTAGCACAGCTAACGTTTGGATAACGACCACTATCAAAGACAGCGACAGGGACCGACGGCATAACGTGCCCTCCGAAGTACGAAATCCGTTTTTCTTTTCTGACAATCATAAATATACATACATACATACAATCACGCCTTTATCCGTAATGGGGTAGGCAGAGCGTAAACAACCTAAACACAGGTTGTTCCGCCACGTCTGACAAAGTTTTGAGGGTTATTTAAAATAGATTTGTAGGTAAATTGCTGTAGTGACAGGTTGTCAGCCTATTGCATAAATTGCAATATAAACCCTCGGATCCCTCAGCTGGTTTTTACTGCATGCCCGGGAGGAAATGCAGCTGGCACATTCTATGTTTTTCTCTAGCTCCCAATCCAGCATGGAAGAAATCAAATCAAATCCACAAAAATCTGCATAAAATCACGCCTATTACCCATACGGTGCCTGAGCTACATTATCATATTTCAGTACAAAATGACCTGTCACTTAATATTGCTCTCAATCTTGAGATAGCTTTATAAATACGGCCCTAGGTTAGGTACCAGTGAGTGATTAAAGCGTGAAGTATTAAGATCGCATTTATTGAAACCATTTAAACATGTGGCCTTGACCTGCCTATCATCATTTCCACACGTGAAGGTAATAAAACCAAAAAACCTCATCAATAAAACACAGGTGTTTGAGATTTGTATGGAAACAGTCAAACTGGTTTTGTCACGTTGCCGCTACATTAGTAAAATGTGGTTTTAACTGCCTCCGTGGTCTAGCGGTTTGAGCCATGGGCTCTCGACCCGGAGGTCGCGGGTTCGATTCCCGGCGGGGCACAATGACTTTGTGTTGTTGTTTCTAGTTTGGTTAGAACATTGCAGGCTGATCACCTGATTGTCTGAAGAGTAAGATGATCCATCCTGTCGGATGGGCATGTAAATAGTCGGTCCTGCGCTTGATTTCTCTCTGGTGGTGTCAGTCAATCTGTCCCATCAGAATAAGAGATTGAAGGAATAGAGAGTGCACCTGTATGTAGCGCAAACACTTGGGCACTAAAAACTAGTCCTGCGCAGTTGGCCGATCTCTGGGAGATTGGCCACCATCATCGAAAATCGGTGGGAGGACTATAGTAAAATATTAGTAAAATGTGATTGATCAAAAAAACACGTTTTCACACGTTTCAGTATATTGTGATTTAGGCGATGGGCTGACAACCTGTCACTACAGCAATTAATATATCTACAAATCTGTCTTATATAACCCTCAAAACTTTGTCGACGCGGCGGAACGACCTTTGTTAAGATCCTTTAGGCACTACTTATTATTCCTAACGGAGTAGAAATTCGTGTTTTTATTATATGAAGCATTATATAAGAGCAATTAAATAACTCTAAGAACAATGTAACTTATGTATTTTAAACAGATTATAATTATAACATATTACAATCTAAAATTGGCCAATTTTTTTTTGTCAGACGTGGCGAAAGCGCCTTTTACTAGGCGCTTTACGCTCTGCCTACCCCTAAGTAAGTAGTATATAATGTATGAAATATTTCTTTGAAATTTCATCATATAATGGCTCATTAGGAGTGTGGGTACGCTTTGTAATGTCACCGAACTTAACTTCTTTCTATTCATTTGTGTATGAAAGTATTGTATGTATGTATGTATTGTATGTAGGAATATTGTATTCTATATTATATATTGTTTATGCTTCTGTATATATTATGTTTGTATTTGTATACTTGTTGTATACTGGAGCATATATATTTAATTTATTAACATGTTTGTTGCACTGACCCGCGTCAATTTATTTTACTCCTCTGTTTCCTATTTCCTGGTTGCCTGGAAGATATTGCTACATTAGCAATAAGGCCACCAATTGTACTACTTTTATTTTTAACAATTTGTAATTTCTGTGTTTTTGTGCAATAAAGTATATTGTATTGTATAAGGCTACAACACAACAGTCGATCGGTTGTGATCAGCCAGTTGGGGCTATAGTCCGATAGCGCTGGTCTATTTTGACACCATAAGTTTCAAAAACTCTAAAGTTGCTTATTTCTTGCCTGTGGCTACAGTCGTATTTATGAATCATATTTTTTGCATTTTGTGTCACATCTAGTACTTGCATTTTCAGTAAATCGATGATTTGTAGTTGTTTTTTTTTATTCAAATTAAAACTGGCAAAATTAATTTGAACTTTAAAATAACTTTAATATCATATCTAGGATAGCCTGCGGAGTGTGCAAACCCGGTTTGTGCCATCTTCGTCCAGTGCAAACTGACATGTTAGGGTCACTATGTAAAAACAGTGCAAAAAAAAATACAATTGATGAAATAACTGTTTCCTTACTCAAATCACTTTCATATGCCTATTAAATAAATTTGTGCCAAATTAGGGCATGCACTTTTAAGATTATTAATTATTTTGTTTTTCCAAGCTTCCGTAGCTCCAGAAAAATATTACAATTATTAGAGTTTACTTATTCAATATCAAAAATGCATGAATAATCATCATTCTAAATTTGTGTCACTTTCATGCACTATATTTAAATGAATAAAACACAAAAACAATAGATGCGGTCGAAACAGGCGGACGCGGGCCGGCGGCAGGGGGCGGAGGGCATACGCACGCACACATTCATAGGGTACGGTTATCTCCGCTACGTAGGTACTATAAGGTCATTTTAAATCAAGTGCAAATATTGAAACGTGTGAATCTACACATGACACTGAACAATTTTCCCTAAGAAACATAGGTCGTATTACGAAAAATAAAAATTTACTTCCCATACTAAGTGCGCTATCATCTGGAGCATTTTGTATGGAAGGTTCAATTTTTTTATTCGGTTTTCGACCTATGTTCCTTAGGGAAAGTTGTTTAGTTTCATGGGTTTAACACGATTAATATTTGCACTTGATTTAAAATGACCTTATACAGTTATATCTATCTATACATATAATAAATCTCTAGTAGGGTGGTGTCTGTACATTGAATATTTTTCCAAAAAATAACTGCAGCAGACATTATTAACGATATAAAGACCAAATCGTTTTTTTTTAGAATTTTTGTCTGTCTGTATGTTACCATATCACGCCAAAACTACTTAACCGATTTCAATGGGACTTTTTTTATTCAACTCAGTGTTACCCGGGTTGCAACTTAGGATACCTAAACTCACGCCACCTCACTTAGAGGGTAGGCAGGAAATTCGAATTTGGCTGTTTTTAACCGATTTCGATCAAACTTTTTTTATTCGACTGATTGTTATCTAGGAAAACACATAGGGTACAAATAATCACGCCACCTGAGTTGAGGGGTAGGTAGGAAATTAAATTTTGATTGTATCTTTTCCGATTTGATGTTTTTTTTATTCGGCTCAATGTTAACTCACGTAAAACTTTATAGATATACGTATAAAACCACGCCACCTGACTTAGGGAGTAGGTAGAAAATTTAATCTTGTTTTATTTCATAATCTCATTAGAATACGGTAAGTCGTATTACGCACACAAGTATAGTGTTATACACGTGTTAGGCTTATCTAATGCGATTCAAAATGACACAAATAAGTAAGAGTAAAGAAAATTTAAAACAAAGAAATACATTGCTGTTTAAAATCATAACCACCACGCGTACGGAGTCGCGGGCACAGCTAGCATAGATATAAAAATAAAATAACGAAAGGACGTGCGAATTTTCTAAATGCATTCTTATAAAACGCACGCCTGCAATCTCAATACCCACGTATGTCAATGGTCAATGCTTAGACGGTCAATACGGTCAATATTATTTTACGATGCGACGATTAGAACCTGAATAATTATCGGCATACCTACCTACAGCTTTTTCATTATATATAATGCTTCTCGATGTCCCGCGCCCCACTTCGAGTAGGTACGTAGTGTACAGTCAGTGAAACAAAATATACACGAATTAAAAAGAATTACTTAATATTTTTGTTATTATTTTTGTTTGTGTGGTGTGACAACTTTGAACAGTCTGACGGAGTAGTTTCTGATAGGTACCTATGTAGTCATCAGAGTACATAGGTGTGTGACCAAGTGATGTAACGAGAAGCGGTATGCCGATTAAAAATCCACTACATTTTTACGGCCGGATAGCCTAGTTGGTAGTGACCCTGCCTTCCTGCCTATGAAGCTAGAGGTTGTAGGTTCGAGTTCCGCCGCACAGTGGGTCGAAACTGCTAAATGAGGGACATAGGGTTTTTTACTATTAAATTTCATAATTTTAAGATACCCATCAGTCGGTTTTTCATTCTGATGAATAATTGTGATAACAAGTTTTTGTCTAAAACAGATAGATTGTCTGGAAAAAAACTTTTGAATTTTTGTTGTATGGAATAAGGCAAAATGATCAAGGAGTGTGCCCTGCTGGCATTATACAATATTTTTTCTTTGTAAAACTGTTCATAATCTATGTAGGAAAAAATTATATTTAATAAATTACAATATCCTACAGTAGTTTTTAAATAAAACGAAATAAATAGTTGGGCGTAGCCACTGCTCCATACAGTGGTGGTCATGCGTTGGCTTGTAACAGTAGTTATAGGAGATGTGCATTGCCAGCAACAATCTTATACGTCAGAACCTTATCTCTTGTCAGTGCAGTTGCAGAAGACGGCAATGTCCAGGGACCTCTTTTAAATTGCTTAACCCTCTCTACATTTGGCAGACAAATTGACGAGCATGGAGGTAGTAGAATATTCAGTCATAGATGATTTAGAGATCCTTTCCGTCTCTCAGTTACTCCCGCTTCTCTGGTCTCTCACGTTCCCAGCCCATTAACGTTCTACCCTAAAGTCCCTTCGTCACTCTGTCCCTCTGTTCAACCGTAATCGTTTCATCCGTCCATCTGCTTATCCATCCCTCAGTCTCTCCGATAATCCCCTTTCTTTCGGCTTACCCATTCTACCAATCCTATCTGTCCCTCCTACCTCAACATCCAAGCATCCCTCTTTCCCTCCACTCACGTCCCTCCCGTTGCTCCCACCCATCCCAGCATAACGTCCCTCCGCTCTTGTCCCTACCTCTGTCTCTCCATAACTCTATTTCTTTTATCAGGGTATGAACGTGATACCAGGGCCACGTTTTGAAAGTATTTGAAATGTGACCAGTCACAGCGCACAAACATTTCGATTGAGAGCTTGGACACGAACTCACCCAAGGTTTCATAGGTCTCTCCAAGTATGAAATGTAATGGCACGCTCCACCTTCGACTCCTGGGCCCGCAGTCCCTGGCAATTAGTCTCAGATACATACGCATACCATGCTAGAGCGACATACGCAAGTTCTCACGTACGCCTTATGGACGCCAATCCTCATGCGCAAGCATGCGGGAGTTTCTAGCAGAGAACGGCAGCATATTCCTTTGCTCGCTGAATTGCAGTCGCGAACTCGCTTGTTAGCTCATCTACATCCTTTAGTGTTGAGACTGGTTCCCGGGAGTATTCTGTACCTCGTGCCGTTTGCCGTGTGAGTATCTTCTTCCTCGACGGCAGCAGCCTGGAATTTGCCGGCTGGTCTGTGATGGTCGGAGCATACATGGTTGTCGAAGGTTTAAATGTGATTTAAATGATAAGACCGACCTCTGGCTTGACCACCGAAAGATCTATTAGTTATGGGGGATTTGTTTGGTTGTGCGGCTAGTGAGTTGAAGTCACCGACCCCAAGACCAGTTGTCTGTTGAGGTTGGCATCACCTTCCCATCAATATCCCATCCGGACAAGTCCATGTGGTATTTACACAATTTGTTTATAATATCTCTCCTGGCAGCTATCGTCGGCCCTGTGAAGTCCAGAAATTTCTGGATATAAAAGCGTATACCGGCTGAAGGTTAGCTATGATGAAGAGTAGCAGGACAGAACCAACCTTTTTTTTACCAGGACGGCTTAGCTTCGAAAGGCACTCAACTCGTCCTTCCGATACAAAAAGGAAAAGGCCAGAGGACATAATACAAACCTACACATGATCTTTATTGATCTAGAAAAGGCTTTCGATCACGTGCCCCGAGAACTTATTTGGGATGCACTTAGAGCCCAAAATGTCCCAGAACAATACATCGCCTTCATACAGGATATGTACAATGGTGTTACAACTCAAGTCGTTTGTCCACCAGGCATCTGTATATCACTGTCAATTACAGTTGGCGTTGATCAAGGGTCGGCTTTGAGCCCTTTGTTATTTAACGTCACCAATGTAACCAAGGACTATCTCACAAACCGCTGCCAAAAACCTGTACCATGGAACACCATGGAATAATACTGTATGCAAATGACGTTGCTCTGATATCAGACTCAGTGGAAGACCTACAGACTGATTTCAATCTCTGGCTGAAGTCACTTGAAGATAATTGTCTTAAGATTAGTTGCAAAAAGACAGAGCATATGTCGTGTATATTTGATGGTCACACGGACATGAGCCAGATAAAACTTTTCATAGACGGGGCGTCCATACATAAATATTTGGGATCAATCATTAGCAATGACGGAAAAATTGAGCGAGATGTAACCCATAGAACAACTACGGGATGGATGAAGTTGAGACAACTCACAGGTGTAATGTGTGATAAGAAGATGCTAGGAACCTTTTTTAGATTCCACAGTGATGACAGACGGTAAGTAAATACATACAAAATATGGAACCTAATCTATTCTAAATATTCAGTTACAGTGAACAACTTTAAAACGTTGGTTTATCAAGTGATGATTATGACCGGTATAACAAAATTTGTCAACCCTTATAACACACACACACAAACGCATGCCAAGTGCAACATGCCGTCTGTCGAAATGACATGGTAGTTAGGAATGTCCAAGCTGTGCTTAAAGGCAAACTGTACAAAACGGCCATAAGACCTCTACGGTACAGAATGTTGGGCATCTACTAAACAACACCTGTCAAAGCTTCACACTACAGAAATGCGCATGTTACGCTAGTCAGTGGGTGTCATACTGCTGGACAAAGTTCGCAATGTCCACACCAGAGGAAGATAAATAATTGACCCAATTATAGACAAGGTCAAAGAACGACGCCTACGATGGTATGGACATGTGCTTCGGCGCCCTAAGGACCATATGGTACGAATAGTCCTAAACTTACCCACGACGACGCGACGCCGCGGAAGACACCCCGCCACTTGGCTGATGACGGTACAAAAATACCTGAAAGAATCCGACATAGACGCCGAAACAGCACAATATAGACAAAAATGGAAGAGGCAGACGAGGACAACCGGCCCCAGATAATAGGAAGAAGGCTTAGGAGAAGAAGAAGAGTAATAGAATAAGAGTAGAGTAAGAGTAGTAACACAAAATTGGAAGATCCTATCTTCAAAATTGGCGGAGTTTCCATAGCTTTTATCGACTATTGACCCTTGTTTTCACCCGACATATTGGGTGATAAGGGATTAAAACCGGGTGATTTGGGTTATTACCCGGTTGTAACCCCAAAAAGCTTCCATGCTGGACTGGGAGCGACAGAAGAACGTAGAATGTGCCAGCTGCATCTCCTCCCTGGCATGCTGTAAAAACCAGCTAAGGGATTCGACGGTATATTGTAATTTAGGCGATGGGCTGACAACCTGTCACTACAGCAATATCCAATTCTATCTTAAACAACCCTCAAAACTTGTCAGACGTCGCGGAACGACCTTTGTTTGGTTTGTTCACGCTCTGCCTACCTTATTACGGATACAGGCGTGATAGTATGTATGATTGTATGTAACCCCAAAAATTGGGTGATAATGTTTTAAAACCGGGTGATTTGGGTTATTACCCGGTTTAAACCCGGGTAGATTGAATGGGTTTTTACCCACTACTATAGATGTAAAGCCGGTTCAACCAAGCGGTTTCAAACGTCGAAATCGGCTAAAAACCATTTTGGGCGAATGTAGCCGGGGAGAAACGGTTGTTTATAAATAGCTATATGTATATACTTTATTCCAAAAACTAAGATTATTTTATGGTTTTTGCATTAAATATAAGTTTTAACATTAAAAAAAAACAGTTTCTATTACTTAATACCTAAGTATGAGATGAACGTGTATGTATGTAAGTATGAGATCAAAGTGGCAACTGAGCGCTAAGCGTGCTTCCCGCCCCGCCACTCACCTATACCCTCCCTCCCGCAGGCTCACCGAGTCATGCAGTGGAATGAAACATACCTACCTTACTTTGCAAACGAAAGATTATACGACAGTAAGTGAGAAGAAGAAGTGTATCAAACAAATACCTACCTATCTTTACCTTAATATCACTTAGCACATACTAGTTTTGTTGCGATAGCGATAGTCTACTTATTTTTTTTTCAAGGTCAACTATCCATTGTGAAACTATCGTTATTGCAACAACACTGGTACATACCTACTTAGTCCTGATGTATTTTTTAATGATGAGTGACATATATTTTTTTCGGATTTGATTAAATAAGAGATCTCAGTGTGGAATTACGAAAAAACAAACACAGGAGTAACAATTTAGTAAAAACAGGCGTGATCTACAGTAAAAAACGAACAAAAATCTCATTATTCTTCGTTGGTCCGGTCGGGTAATAAGTCAGTTTCGATTTCCATTTAAGTCTGTCACAGTTTCATAACTAACTTTTACTAATTGCTTGTCGCAACTTGCACCAAGAAGACTGAATGTAAACAAAATGCACGCGTCCGCGCTTTTGGCTGGCCGGCGCCCCCCGCCACCCGCACCCGCGTGTGATGTTCCGCGCGCTCGATGGTCCTTGCGCTCGCCATTCTTATATAGGTACGTACCTAATATTAGAAGTTCGTGGATAAAAACAACACAAATTATGAATAGTGTTTTGTTACACCATAATAACAAAGAACACGTAAACTCTAATAACTTGCCTTTTCTTTTGTGGATTTTACAGGCTGTAGTAATGAAAAAAAATTATATCTATAAACGTCGTGGATGAATTTGACACAAAATATTTTAAACAACAGATATCAGTATTCTGAAACGCGTAACACCTATTTTACCTATTGTAATATTATTTTAGAGCTAGTTGGTGCCGTATTAGGTACTGGTTAAATATTAGGATTCTCGTGGACATATATAGCACAAAATGCCTATGTACATCAATAACTATCTCGTTATTACCATGAAAGTAATATTTGCATCTCTAATTATCTTTTCGTCCAATACTGATCGAAAAGACAAATGCCTAAATTTCTACCTATGCAAGTACCTAGAATGACACAAAATAATGTATTAGGTTGGGCAAATGGTCCGGAAACTGTATGCAAAAAACAAAAAACTTTAAGAGTTTTGAAACTTCAAAACCTAGCGCTATCGGACTACTAGCTGATCGTCCAATCCTATAACAGAGCGTATCCCATTTGAACAAAACAAACATAGCATCCAGTATATTATCCAGTTAACTGCCTCCGCGGTCCAGTGGTCAGAGCCATGGGCTCACGATCCGGAGGTCCTGGGTTCGATCCCCAGGGTGGGGGAACACAGAGTTGATATTTGACAATCTGTGACATTTTCCCCAGTTTAGTTAGGACAATGCAGACTAAATCTCCTGGTTGTCTGGAAGAAAAAAGATTCCGTGCTTCAGAGGGCATGCTAAGCCATCGGTCGCTATTAAGCGGTTTAAAGACTCTGACACCAGGATTCATCGGGTCGATGGACTAGTCAGTTGAAGAAGAAGAAATCATTAAATCCATATTGCTGAGGACTGGCTTTGGCTTTCTAGAAAATCAAAATAATAAATAAATCAATATTCTTTATCTTAGGGTACATTTCAATAATAGTACAGGTAGGTAGGTAGGCAGGTAGTTTTACAGAAAATAACATAAAACTTAAATCAGAAAGAACATTTTTCACAGGGAACTAATATCCTGGGCCTGTTTGGGTGCTGACGGCAATGGTTGACTCTCCAAATCACTGTCATTGGTGGATTGCTTGGAGATGTAACTCTTCCCCTCGTTGGCAGACTCCTCAGTCTTCCGCATCAGCTCGACCCTCAGGTTCCGTACGAGGAACGCCAGGAAGCCTTGGTATACTGTAAAATTTCATATAATATGAAAGAAAGAAAATAATAAATTCGTTTCTGGCAGGAGTCGAACCAGCGTCTATTACTCTAACAACTGAGCTACAGAAACGGTAGAGGGAATGACGACTTTGTCATAGTCTTTCTTATGTATCATTTGTGTTCTTACGTGCAATAAAGTATTTTTATGTTATGTTATGTATATGTCAAAAAAAAACTGATAAATTAATAAAATTGGGAAATTACGTTCTTTTTAATTAGCCCATCGTATAAATTACATCACTACACTGGTACCGATTCAAATTGACACACAAATTAACTAAATCTTGACTAACATTGTTGCGTCCCTTTCTGTTCTCTTTTGATAGAAAATGAGAGCTAACTATTATAGTCAAGATTTAGTGATTTACTCTACTTCCATGCTGGACTGGGAGCGATAGAAAAACATAGAATGAGACAGCTGCATCAGCAGCATCTACCCCTGATCTTGTTTAGGTCGTTTACGCTTTGCCTACCCAATCACTACATAGTATAAAACAAAGTCGCTTTCTCTGTCCCTAAATCCCTATGAATGCATAAATCTTTAAAACTACGCAACGGATTTTGATGCGGTTTCTTTTAATAGATAGAGTGATTCAAGAGGAAGGTTTATATGTATAATACATGCATAATATAGTAGAGAAACACTGATAATTTCCGTGCGAAGCCGGGGTGGGTCGCTAGTAAGGGATAAAGACGAGATTATATGTATGTATGTATACTTACATACGGTTGCAGCAATAATGAACAAGAAGTCGTTTTTGTGAAATACATCAGTCCATACAGTGATGCCCGTATATAGAACAATACTAATATATGTCAGGCTATAACATAAGTAGGCATATAGAACCAGGATGTCGTTCTGCAAACGTAGAAATAGTATAAAAAATAAATAAAAAAACCTAAACAAAAATTACCATACCATACGGGGTGTAAGGGAGGGAAGGGGTGTATAGAGCCCGATGGTGTAGTGGATAGGGCCGCTGCCTCCTGAGCGGGAGGTCGTGGTTCGAATCCCACCACGTACCAATGTGTTTTTCGGTTTTCGAATTTCATATAAACGTTTATTCGGCGCTTTTTTCGTGCTTCGGAAGGCACGTTAAGCCGTTGGTCCCGGTTCATATCGTTTAACATCGTAGATATTAGTCGTTAAACCAAGTCAGAGGCCAGTGCTGGCTTGAAAACTCTAACCTAATCTAGGATTGGGTCTGGTTTCCCTTCTGGGTTACGGAGGTCAGATGGCAGTCGCTCTGTATTAAAACCCTAGTACCCTCGTTCAATCCCCTAGATTAGGAAGCCGACCCAGTAAGATACGGGATAAGGCTAGGGAGATGATGACGGGGTGTAAGGAACAATGTCCCGCAAACTAATTGTTGTTGCTCAGTCATCTGAACAACTATCACCAGTTTTTTTTTTTCAGGAATTTAAAAAAAATGCTTTTCCATACACACTGTCCAATCGAGGTGGTCATTTTGTATGGGAAAGTCAAATATTTTTTTTCATCTCCTGAAAAAAGATCCTGGTGAATGTTGTTCAGTATCGTTGACTGAGCAACTCCTATCAGTTTGCGGGACGCTGTCCCTTACACCCGGTATTGCAATGCCCTAACAGGGTTATTAGTAGTCCTATTGTACAAAACAAAATGGCAGTAAAGAAATTGAGTATTAGGGCCCGTATTGAGTTCGTATCAGAAATGTAATTTCACTACAATATGGGCCATATTCATAATCAGCGCTCATGAGTGACAGCGAATTTGACTTCGTATCTAAAATGTCATTCCAGTACAAACTGGCCTGTCAAATCCATACTTAATATCGCTCTCAATCTGGAGATTGCTTTATAAATTCGAGCCTAAGAATATCTTACCTTATGCAAGGCGTAAAGCAAGACCACTCCATAGGCGAAATCCACTAATTTGGGCAATAAGTAGATCCATGGATTATTTATTCCAGTAGCATCTACGAACTCATCCATAAAGCCCCAGTTGACAGGAGGTAGTATCACTAACTGCTCCAAATATACTGATATGACCTGCAAAACGTAAAAAAAAAACGTGTAAAAGATGAATCACAGGACTACTCACTTATATGTTTAACATACATACATACATATAGTCACGCCTTTATCCCTAATGGGGTAGGCAGAGCGTAAACGACCTAAACAAAGGTCGTCCCGCCACGTCTGACAAAGTTTTAAGGGTTATTTTACGATAGATTTGTAGGTATATTTCTATAGTGACAGGTTGTCAGCCCATCGCCTATATTGCAATATATAGAAACCCTCGGATCTCTTAGCTGGTTTTTACAGCGTGCCCGGGAGGAAATGCAGCTGGCACATTCTATGTTTTTCTCTCGCTCCCAGTCCAGTATGGAAGTAATATGTTTAACGGAGGTGTTTAATGTCAACGTTTCGACGTTTTGCGGGAGCCTTCTTTATGGAGAGCGAAAATTACGCACCACCACCCGCCATGTGTGTGACCTCCGACCTAGAGCCGTATTTTTGAATCACTCGAATCGGATTCGCATACGAAAGACTGACTTTCACAGGGTAAATTGTATGAAAATCGCATTCGCAAAGTTACTCTTTCGTTCGAGTGATTCAATAATACGGCTACTGTGCTTCAGACTAATCTCTATGAAGAGTCTCTAGACATTCAATGAAGAAGGCTCTCGTAAAGGTCGAAACGTTGAGGTAAAATTAGTGAGTAGTCGTGTGATTTATCAATATGAATAGCACTTGTTCGTCTGTTCGTGGTTTAGTGATAAAATTGTATAATATTGATCGTGGTCTGGCGGTCTGACGCATGGGCTCTCAACTCGGAAGTCCCGGGTTCGATTCCCGGTGGGGGACAATGACTTTATGTTGTTGTTTCTAGTTTTAAGGAGATTGCAGACTGATCACTTGATTGTCCGAAAAGTAAGATGATCCATGCTGTCGGATGGGCATGTAAATAGTCGGTCCTGCGCCTGATTTCTCTCTGGTCGTGTCAGTCAATCAGTCACATCATAATAAGAAAACGACAAGTACACCTGTGTGCAGCGCAAACACTTAGGCACTAAAGACTAGACCTGCGCAGTTGGCCGATCTCTGGGAGATTGGTAAATAAGGAACATACTCGTAAATTATGCTCATCTTCCATGCTGGACTGGAAGCGAGAGAAAAACATAGATTGTGCCAGCTGCGTTTCCTCCCGGGCATGCTGTAAAAACCAGCTAAGGGATCCGACGGTTTCTGTATATTGCAATTTAAGCGATGGGCTGTGACTACAGTTATATAGCTACAAATCTATCTTAAATAACCCTCAAAACTTTGTCAGACGTGGCGGAAAGACCTTTTTTTAGGTTGTTTACGCTCTGCCTACCCCATTAGGGATAAAAGCGCGAATATATGTATGTATTTGTATGTATGTACTCGTAACTTAAAAAAGATTTAGACGTCCCATACAAATGGTGTCACTTTTATTGGTACTAGAACATAAAATACTTACCGCTCCAATGACATTTAAATATGCCAGAAAGAGCAGCCCACCCCGTAGCGGCAGGCAGAAGCAACATTTTTGGAATATTCTGCTCTCTTCTTTTCTGTTTGATTCCATGTTTGAAAGATTAACTTTGTTTAGTTATAGAATGAGAGAGGGTACTTTAAAATTCTTTCAGGAGCAATCTGTCCCTTGCACCTGAAATAACTCTATATACTTTAACGATTGATTATTAAAACTCGTTTTTTATACGGGGTGTAAGGGGCAGCGTCCCGCAATCTGATACGGGTTGCTCAATCAACGAAACTGATCAACAATCTCCAGGAAATTAAAAAAGAAATTGCTTTTCCATACAAACTGTCTGATCAAGGTGGTGATTTTGTATAGAAAAGTCTGTTTTCTTTGTCATCTCCTAAAAGAATTTCCTGGTGAATGTTGTTCTGTATCGTTGACTGAGCAACCCCTATCAGTTTGCGGGACGCTGTCCCTTACCCCTGGTATTTAGTTTTTATTTAAAAAATGTTTACTTTAATTTCTGAACCGCTATGTAACACAATGTATCTCACAGACATACACTAGAGAAATGCGTTTAATAGAAACTGACAAAACAATTACATTTAATTTTATCAAATTCGCAAGGTCGACTAAAATAAATTATGTAATTATGACGAAAGTACCTATAGTATTTCCAACTCAGTTTTAGAAAATCAGTAAACAAAATTTTATCTCTCTTTATTCAAAAACACATTTCAAAAATAAATAATATGTGTTGGCAAATTAGATAAATTACTTAAACTACTATTTCATTATGTTGTCATATATAACAGATAAAACTTATTTTAGAAACAAGATCTTCGATTAAATAACTCTTAAAAAAACATTAAACTTTGTTTATCTTTATATTCTTTCATGCTGAACTGTAAGCCAGGTAAAAACATAGAATGTGCCAGCTGCATTTCCTCCCGGGCATGCTGTAAAAACTAGCTAAGGATCCGAGGGTTTCAGTATTTTGTAATTTAGGCGATGGGCTGACAACCTGTCACTACAGCAATATACCTACAAATCTATCTTAAATAACCCTTAAAACTTTGTCAGACGTGGCGCAACGACCTTTGCTTAGGTTGTTTATGGTCTGCTTACCTCATTACGGATAAAGGCGTGATTATATGTATGTATGAGTTGGAAATACTATAATTTTGGCAACCAAGACCACATGCAGGCAGTTATCATTATGTATGACAATTAACGACGCGCTCATTAATTGACCGACTAATTCGACCTTTTAATTACATCCTTATTTAGCCTAATTTTTGATGTTTTTTGCATTCTATACGAGTTTGTCCGGGAGACCTGTAGCTTTCATAGAAGTGAGTTTGCTAAAAGTCGAATATGTTGTCAACATAGTTTGTTAAAATGAGTTCAGAACTTTAAAAAAAAAGTACGAGTTATGAATTTTTAATTCAAACGTTCCAGTTGAGGAATATTCCAGGTCGAATCAAGGTACAGAAATAAGAGAAAATCATTGTTTCATGTATATGTTATACGGGGTGTAAGGGACAGCGCGATAGGGGTTGGTCAGTCAACGAAACTGAACAACTAGCACCAGGAAATTCTTTCAGGGAATAAAAAAAACATGCTTTTCCATACACACTGTCTGATCGAGGTGGTCATTTTGTATGAGAAAGTAATTATTATTTTTCATCTCCTGAAAGAATTTTCTGGTGAATGTTGTTCATATCGTTGACTGAGCAACCCCTATCAGTTTGCGTAACGCTGTCCCTTACACCCGGTATAAAATCATCACAGAATTTGCTAGGTAGAGCTATTTTTTTAAAGTAACCATGTGAAAAAAAAGTTATAACACATAAAGAAAAGTAATCTATTTTCATTTTCCAGAAGAATACTTATTTTGTGAAAGTTGTGCAGTTTTGTTGTCTCCCTGAGCAGCCCCTTTTTTTTATCACTAGCGTCTAGAGTTTTACTTGCGCCATGTAACTTCTTTTGTAGCAATCGTCTACATCTGGACATGACTAAATATGACCATGTTCTGCCTCTTAGGCCCGTATTGATAAACAGCACTTGAGAGTGACAGCGAGTTTGAGTTTGTATCAGAAATGTCATTTCAGTACAAAATCGTCTGTCAAATCCATACCTAATATCGCTCTCAATCTTGAGTTCGCTTTATAAATACGAGCCTTAGGATTTGACAGACCAGTTTGTACTGAAATTTCTGATACGGACTCAACCTCGCTGTAACTCATGAGCGCTGAATGAAAATACGGCCCTTAAAATCCATGGGGGAACTACGAGTACCTTATGTTTTTTTTTCCAGATTAATAATGAAGAAGTTTTTGATATACATTCGTGAGTATCTATGGAGGGCGAGACTGAAGACCTGCCTATGCGTGTTCCCTCTACGAGCTGGACTCTTCTGCTTAGCGTCTCTTAACGTATTGATAGCGGTAATTTTAAACTTTTTTTGTATTACTTTAAAAGTTATATGATTTCACTGAATTACCCTTTGGCTTTTAATCAACCCGAAAACTATTCACTCAAAATGGCGTTTTACCATTCTGAAGGATATAACGCCAACGCAAGGCTTAACATACGTTCTGGTTTGACCGGGATTGTCCCGGTTTCAGGCACTGGTCCGGAAGTTTTGTCCTGGTCAGTTAAGTTAAAACGTAACTTCGTCTGTCATAAAAATTATAAACGAACGAAGTCGTAGAGAACAGATTGATTTTCGAAGTAATGTCTCGCTCGTTTCACTCACATACCGTACGTGATGTCGCACTCACTTCGCATAAGGTAAATGTGATTCAGCTTTAGTTAAATATCGCGCAATATCGGTACCTCTGAGTAGGTATTTTTTGCTGTATGAGATAGCTCTAAACTCAACCCGCCTCATTCGCCTTCACTAAAATCAAGAGCAATCCCATCGCAAATAAAATAAAAAGATTTAATTAGGCGCTATGTCTGTGATTTTCCAGGTGCTGCAGATAGTAGGAACAGCGACTGGTGCCACATCATTCCTGCCAGTCTTGGCGCATGTGCAGTCAGAAGCAATAGGTGGCGAAGACCACTCTCCAGGTAGTAAAATAAATCTACTACCTTCTTAAAAATTGAGGCTATTAAACCGAGTGTAGGAACAGCGTCCCGCAAACTGATAGGGGTTGCTCAGTCAACGACACTGAACAACTTTCACCAAGAAATTCTTTCAGAAAGTAAAAAAAATGTTCCATACAAATTGTCTAATCGAGGTCAACGCGAAGTCTTTTTTTATTTTCACTTCCTGAAAGAATTTCTTGGTGGAAGTTGTTCAGTGTCGTTGACTGAGCAACCCCTATCAGTTTGTGGGACGCTGTCCCTTACACCCCGTATATATGTCTCACTCAAACTCCTTGCATTGGCGGCTTTTTGTTATAGCATGTACAAGTGACGAGGAAAAACAAGAGGAAAATAAACACGAAATAAAATAAGTATAATTCGTTTATTTAACGTTGAGTTATCGATACCAAGTTGTTCTGCGGCCCATAAACTGCTTTTTATATACAATTTCGAAGAAAGTCTACCGCAAAACATATGTTTGTAACAAGGTTACCTATTCATATACATGTTCGTTTATTTGCTAACAAGCGACCCGCCCCGGCTTCGCACGGAAATCATGAGTGTTTCTCTAGTTTATTTTATTTGATTATACATATAAACCTTCCTCTTGAATCACTCTATCTATTAAAATAAACCGCATCAAAATCCGTTGCGTAGTTTTAAAGATCTAAGCATACATAGGGATATAGGGACAGAGAAAGCGACTTTGTTTTATACTATGTATGTAGTGATGATACGTAGTCTACGTGCCGAAATTTTAACCTCTACTAAGTTGCGAAGAAAAAGCTCTATATGGGCCGCAAAACACGTTGGGAACTCATATACATATATTCACGCCTTTATCCCTAATGGGGTAGGTAGAGCGTAAACGACCTAAATTAAGGTCGTTCCACCACGTCAAGAAATAGAATAGATATGTGTGTATTAAAGTCTTCCATGCTGGACTGGGAGCGAGAGAAAAACATAAAATGTGCCAGTTGCAAATCTTCCCGGGCATGCTGTAAAAACCAGCTAAGAGATCTGAGGGTTTCGGTATATTGTAATTTAGGCGACAGGCTGACAACCTGTCACTACGTCAATATACCTACAAATCTATCTTAAATCACCCTCAAAAATTTGTCAGACGTGGCGGAGGTCGTTTACGCTCTGCCTACCCCATTAGGGATAAAGGCGTGATTATATGTATGTAAAATAATTACTTCTAAAAGGGATCAGATGGTTCCCCTAAGAGCGCCCTTGCCGATATCTTTTCTTTTCTTATTCTTCTTCTTCTTCTTCTCGAGTCAATGGCTTTAAATCTTTTCTTTTATTCAGGCGCCTGTGTTCTACCGCCATCTGCTCTGCTGGCATTCAGCTCTGTGCTACTCGCCGCTCTTTACAGGGTAAGCCTGATTTCCTTGCTTCAGAAGGCATGTTAAGATGATGTTTTGACTACAATGTGGGTAACGGGTAAGCAGAGCGTAAATGACCTAAACAAAGGTGGTTCCGCCACGTCTGACAAAGTTTTGAGGGTTATTTAAGAAATATTTGTTGGTATATTGCTGTAGTGACAGGTTCAGCCCATCGCCTAAGTTGCAATATACTGAAACCCTCAGATCCCTTAGCTGGTTTTCACAGCATGCCCGGGAGGAAATGCAGCTAGCACATTCTATGTTTTTCTCTTGCTCCCAGTCCAGCTTGGAAAAAACGAACGACTTATCATAGAAATAACCGTTCCTCAAAAAATATTAAATCAGCCGCAAATAATAACTTCAAAAAGGGATCAGAGGGTTTCCGTATATTGCAATTTAAGCGATGAGCTGACAATGTGCCATTACAGTAATATATATATAACCTACAAATTTATCTTAAATAACCCTAAACTTTGTCAGACGTGGCGGAACGACTTATATTTAGGTCGTTTACGCTCTGCCTACCCCATTAGGGATAAAAGCGTGATTATATGTATTATGTAAAATAGATAGATAAATAATCATATATATTTTTTTACACTCATCTCTTCAACAGTTACAAAAAACTTTCAATATCTTTGCAGAAGGATATAGTACTATTGGGCTTGTACTGTTGTTATGTTCTCGGCTCCATATTCCTCTCGCTGGTCGTCTACGGACTCCTCAACTCCATCATCAACCCGCTGGATCTCTTCCTGATCATCCTGGATACCAGTAAGTTAGTCTTCTCTTTGTAATTCTGTAGTAACTACCTTAATAATAATAGTCCTCCTACCGATTTTCTGTAAACTGCGCAGGACTAGTTTTTAATGCCCAAGTGCACTCTCTATTCCTTCAATCTCTTATCCTAATGGGACAGATTGACTGGCACAACCAGAGAGAAATCAGGAGCAGGCCCGAATATTTACATGCCCATTCGACAGCATGGATCATCTTACTTTTCGGACATGCAGGGTGATCAGTGTAATGTCCTAACCAAACTAGAAACAACAACACAAAGTCATTGTCCCCCGCCGGGAATCGAATCCAGACCGCTAGACCCCGGAGGCAGTTACTTCAATAGCAAATAAGTAGTCTGCGGAGTAGGTTGTCGAAAGTGTGAACGTGAGAACCGTGAGTTTGATTCACAAAGTTGCTATTGTCTAATATTGTTCCCAGTTTGATTAGGACAATGCAAGCTAAATCACCTGATGATCTGACTAGTAAAATGATTCCGTTATCAGCACGTTAACCTAATACGGTTGCTCTGATAGTGGCCTATAAACTCTTGACTGTCATCTCCTTGGTTGACACGCCACCTTACACAGCTCACTATTTCTTAAATTAAACTATAAATCGGAAGCAAAAGGTCTAATAAAACCCTTTCACATTTCAGTTTACCAGATCTACATAATGATTCTAGCCCGAAGTCTGATGATAGAAATCGAACTTGAAAACGCTGGCGAGAAGAACGGATACCTTTACAACAAGGACCAAGGAGTGGTCATCATTAGGGACGTGGAGAGTCCACCGCCAGGAGTCGGAATTGTCTCTTATCCAGCTCTTACTGAACCAGGCATGACCACTTCCATCACAACCCTGGCAACCTTACATGAAGGACCAGAATACGAGAGATACAATGCAAATAGAACTAATACTCTTCAGAGTAATACTTTAAGAAGCTACAAAGAGCCTATTGATAGCCAAAGATCAGCTACGCTTCCTTATAAAGACACAGCGTTCGTTGAAAGACAGAATGCGCATAGAATCGGTGCAATCCAAAGCTTAGCTGGACCTACTGCTTTTAAAACAGTTGGAAGCACAATTCAAGTACCAGTAACAACTTTACCTGCACAGGTAAATACTGGTCACACTGTAGGTAACGCTAATACTACGAGGAAAGAAAATTTACCAACAACAGTTACTACAACTGCAGTTATTGAAACCAATACAAATAAACCAAGTAATACTAAAGAAGAAACGACGAAACCTGACAATAAGCCTAATCCAGAAGAAAGTAATAAAACAGATGAAGTTCCTGAGAAGAAAAAGCGCGGGATATTTAGCAAAGCGTCTAAGAATGAAAAGAAGAAGATAAATAGTGATGAAGTAAGTCAAACTCCTGCTTCTACATCTCGACCTTCTACGAGTCAGGCTGATACTTCGAATTCGAAAAAAGAAACTGATGATACTGATACAAAGGATTCAGAAGGAGTTAAAGATGCTGAAGAAAAAGGTAAAAAAGAAGCCTCGCAGAAAAAGAAAAAGGGATTATTTAAGAAATCCGAGAAAGAAAAGGATAAGAAGACGAAGAAAGCAAAAGTGGAAAAGAATGAGGAGTCACAGGAGGAGACGAAAGACATAAAAGAGAAGGACGCAAAATCGTAGCACATTTTTAACAAACACCAGATTCAATAATGGGAGCAATTCGGTTGCGCTCATAATCACAAAATCTTAACTAAAATATGTCTGCTTATATTGCCGTCCCTTTCTGTTCTCTTATAACAGAAAAGGACATAAAGTCATGTTACATGTAGTTTGCAACGCCGAATGTCCAAGTTACCAGTTACATAAATTTTAACTTTAGGTAAATTATCAGTGTTTCTCTACTATATTATGCATGTATTATACATATAAACCTTCCTCTTGAATCACTCTATCCATTAAAAGAAATCGCATCAAAATCCGTTGCGTAGTTTTAAAGATTTATGCATACATACGAGTAGGTATATAGGGACAGAGAAAGCGACTTTGTTTTATACTATGTAGTGATGTATATTATTTATTTTAATTGTGATTTAAAGCACCTTACTTTGTATTTTTTATACAACATGGGATTGCTATTTATGGAGATCAATTAATTCCGTATGTAACAGTACTGAACTGTTAAATAAATAAATAAGATTAGGTAGTAAAATAAATTTCCATTTGGTGTACAATCCTGTGTATTTGTTTAATAAAAAATATTTTACAAATTTTCTCTAATTTATTTGTTTAACCTTATTATGGCGTAAATGTTTTACATAACCACCCCCACATAATATTCAAATTACAAACTCTGTAAGTTATTTTTACTATTTACTAAAAAACTGTTCTTGGTACTATTCCAATATATTAAGATTTGATACACTTAGGTGTGTAAAAAGTCCTACCGAAGTAAGATTTATATTTAGATTGACAAAAAATGCTCATAAGTTTGGGGAGTCTAGACAGAAATGTTGGAAGCAGGAAGTTTGACTTTGGATCTTTGTTTGGACTAGTCTTGAGATAAACACACTAAAAGCCATGGATTCGTATTTTTGAACCGCTCGAAAGCTAATGCGCATACGAAAGAATTTCGTTCGCATGCGATTTCCGTACAAATTGGAATTTGATTCGAGTAATTCAAAAATACGGCTCCTTTTTTAGTACCCCTTTGGTTATTTGCTTACATCTCAAAAACGGTGCGTCGTACAAAGTTTTGTCGTACTACATAATGAAACCTAACGAAATTTTCTACAACTTTGGCCTTCACACTTCTAATCTACCTCCAAAGCAGGCTTCGGAGAGGTCAGGACTTTTAGTGTTTTATCTCCTGCCTAGTCTAAACAAAAATCAAACTTCCTGCTTTCAACTTTTCCGTCTAGAATTATTTGTTGCCCAAGCTAATTAATTGGATTTAATGGATTTCGAAGTGAATAGTTTATTTGAGACAATTATTGTAAGATATAATTGATTAAAGATTGGGGTATTAAGTATTACAAAATAATTCATACACATACGTATGTTTCGAGTGACTTTATACTGTAACATAACTTGTTGCATATCATAATATCATCGACATAAAAACGCAATACAGGTCATTCACCCATTTTACAAATGGAAGAGTTAGAAAAGTTATAGTTAGAAACATTATAGTTAGGAAACCGTTTAGAGGACATCACAAGCTAAGATAAACATACAACGTTTTTCAATTAAAATCGGGTCGTTGTTCGACTCGAGAATCTACTCGCTAAAAAGAAGAATGAATATAGGTCGATATACTGGGTGAAAGGGACAGCGTCCCGCAAACTGAAAGGGGTTGCTCAGTCAACGAAACTGAACGACTATCAACAGGAAATTCTTTCAGGAAATTAAACAAAAAAATGCCTTTTCATACAAACTGTCTGATCGATTGTAATTTTGTATGGGAAAGTAATTTTTTTGTTCATCACTTGAAATATTTTCCTGGTGAATGTTGTTTAATCTCGTTGCAGTCAACGAAACTGACAGGGGTTGCTCCTTAAACGCGTTATGAATAATAACAATTTTCTCATACAAAATGTCTCACGCAACTGGCACCAATCTTGGAAGGAGTTCTTTTCCATATCTCGACATAAGTTATTTTTATTATATTTTTTACTAGCGACCCGCCCCGGATTTGCACGGAAATTATCAGTGTTTCTCTACTATATTCTGCATTTATTATACATATAAACCTTCCTCTTGAATCACTCTATCCATTAAAAGAAACCGCATCAAAATTCGTTGCGTAGTTTTAAAGATTTATGCATATATAGGGATATAGGGACAGAGAAAGCGACTTTGTTTTATACAATGTAGTGATTTAAAAGGTACAATTACAGATAACAAATTAAGAATTACCTAACTTATCTCAACAATACAGATCATTATAAATATAAAATCATTAAAATTGCACACAACATTCCACAAAGTTAGGAAAAGTTGTTTAGTTTAAATCCTAGTTTGGTCAGCTGGTTTTTTTTTTCATACAGTCAAAGCAGTCATCAGCTGTTTTGTGGAAGGAGTTCTTTTCCATAATTCGACCTTAGTTCTTTAGAAAAGTTGTTTAGATTTTTAGGAGCATTTCCTTGAGAGGCCAGTTGGCCGAGTGATGACGGATGGGAAAAGGGTAATCACCTGGTCGGCTGTTGTGACCAGGGGACCAGGGGACCGGAGTCCGACTGGATTAGTTCGGAAGTCTTTGATAGTGGTCGTTACACAAAACCATGTCAGAGGCCTGATAAGTTGTGCTACTAGGCGGTTTAAAAACTCTGACACCAGGGTTCATCGGGTCCATAGACTCGATACCCACTCGACAGAAGAAGTTCGGAAGTTGTATATGTATATGCAGATCGCCGAGCAAACTTTGATACCGCGTTTCAGGACTGTCGTATCTTGATGTGGCGCCATCTATGTGCGCTACAGTGAAACTGCTACAGTTTCAATACTAGTTTGGTGAGCAGTTTTGTACCAGTCAGTCTTTGACCTGTATTGCGTTGCCACATATCCTGTTATCACTTCATGAGCGCGTGCACGACGGCGGGCGCGTTGAGGGCCTTGAGGTCCGCGTAGGTCTGCCCGGTGCCCACGAACACGATTGGCTGGCCGGTGATGTACGTCATTGAGATCGCCGCTCCCACCTGGGGAGACGCCATGTTTAGTTATAAACTGTAAAATTTAGGAAGGTAGCTGTGACAGACGCAATTTGTATGGATTTTCCTTCTGTCACAACTACCATCCTAAATTTTACGGAGTATATAAAAAATAAAAATATTGTTTATTTCAATAAAAGTGTTACAAGTATGTTACTGCCTGATGATGGTGTAACTAAACCGGTCGCTTTAATAAATTATATATAGTGAAACTAGTGTAAAAAGTGTTTTTTTAATAGTAAAAATGTTGTTCCATGCTGGCCTGGGAGCGAGAGAAAAACATAGAATGTGTCAGCTGCATTTCTTCCCATTCATGCATATATACATGGGCATTCTGTAAAAACCGGCTTAGGGATCCGAGGGATTCAGTATATTGCCTTAACTGCCTCCGAGGTCTAGTGGCTAGTGCCATGGGCTCCCGCTCCGGAGATCCTGGGTTCGATTCCAAAACACAAAGTTGATATTTGAGAATTTATTACTTTTGTGAATTTTTCCCCAGTTTGGGTAAGACATTGCAGGCTGAATCACCAGATTGTCCGAAAAGAAAAAGATTTCGTGCTTTGGAGGGCACGTTAAGCCGTCGGCCCGATCGCTGTCTTTGATAGTGGTCGTTACACAAAACCATGTCAGAGGCCTGATAGTTGTGTTACTAGGCGATTGAAAAACTCTGACACCAGGGTTCATCGGGTCCATAGACTCGATACCCACTCGACAGAAGAAGAAGAAGTTATACTCTGTGAAATTTAGGAAGGTAGCTGTGACAGACGCAATTTGTATGGATTTTCCTTTTGTATGACTTTTGTAACATTTGTGACTATTGCAGCATGGGAGACCTTTACAACAGAGATAACCTTTGTAACATTGATGACTTGTGTAACATTGATGACTTGTGTAACATTGATGACTTGTGTAACATTGATGACTTGTGTAACATTGATGACTTGTGTAACATTGATGACTTGTGTAACATTGATGACTTGTGTAACATTGATGACTTGTGTAACATTGATGACTTGTGTAACATTGATGACTTGTGTAACATTGATGACTTGTGTAACATTGATGACTTGTGTAACATTGATGACTTGTGTAACATTGATGACTTGTGTAACATTGATGACTTGTGTAACATTGATGACTTGTGTAACATTGATGACTTGTGTAACATTGATGACTTGTGTAACATTGATGACTTGTGTAACATTGATGACTTGTGTAACATTGATGACTTGTGTAACATTGATGACTTGTGTAACATTGATGACTTGTGTAACATTGATGACTTGTGTAACATTGATGACTTGTGTAACATTGATGACTTGTGTAACATTGATGACTTGTGTAACATTGATGACTTGTGTAACATTGATGACTTGTGTAACATTGATGACTTGTGTAACATTGATGACTTGTGTAACATTGATGACTTGTGTAACATTGATGACTTGTGTAACATTGATGACTTGTGTAACATTGATGACTAGTGTAACATTGATGACTTGTGTAACATTGATGACTTGTGTAACATTGGTGACCATTGTCAAATAGGCGACGTTCGTAACATAACAATAGTGATTTTTGTAACCACAGTTTGAAACATAGGTAATATTTGTGTGGATATATCGAGCTCTCTCTATGATACTGACCTTGTCGTCGATGGTGTCGAACTTGGTCAGGACGATGCCGTCGATGCTGCACGGGCTGGTGGAGTTGCTGTGGTCGGCCAGCGCCTGGTTGAACTTCACCAGCTGGTCTACCGCCTCGTTGAGCTCTCTCTATGATACTGACCTTGTCGTCGATGGTGTCGAACTTGGTCAGGACGATGCCGTCGATGCTGCGCGGGCTGGCGGAGTTGCTGTGGTCGGCCAGCGCCTGGTTGAACTTCACCAGCTGGTCTACCGCCTCGTTGAGCTCTCTCTAGGATACTGACCTTGTCGTCGATGGTGTCGAACTTGGTCAGGACGATGCCGTCGATGCTGCGCGGGCTGGTGGAGTTGCTGTGGTCGGCCAGCGCCTGGTTGAACTTCACCAGCTGGTCTACCGCCTCGTTGAGCTCTCTCTATGATACTGACCTTGTCGTCGATGGTGTCGAACTTGGTCAGGACGATGCCGTCGATGCTGCGCGGGCTGGCGGAGTTGCTGTGGTCGGCCAGCGCCTGGTTGAACTTCACCAGCTGGTCTACCGCCTCGTTGAGCTCTCTCTATGATACTGACCTTGTCGTCGATGGTGTCGAACTTGGTCAGGACGATGCCGTCGATGCTGCGCGGGCTGGCGGAGTTGCTGTGGTCGGCCAGCGCCTGGTTGAACTTCACCAGCTGGTCTACCGCCTCGTTGAGCTCTCTCTATGATACTGACCTTGTCGTCGATGGTGTCGAACTTGGTCAGGACGATGCCGTCGATGCTGCGCGGGCTGGTGGAGTTGCTGTGGTCGGCCAGCGCCTGGTTGAACTTCACCAGCTGGTCTACCGCCTCGTTGAGCTCTCTCTATGATACTGACCTTGTCGTCGATGGTGTCGAACTTGGTCAGGACGATGCCGTCGATGCTGCGCGGGCTGGCGGAGTTGCTGTGGTCGGCCAGCGCCTGGTTGAACTTCACCAGCTGGTCTACCGCCTCGTTGAGCTCTCTCTATGATACTGACCTTGTCGTCGATGGTGTCGAACTTGGTCAGGACGATGCCGTCGATGCTGCGCGGGCTGGCGGAGTTGCTGTGGTCGGCCAGCGCCTGGTTGAACTTCACCAGCTGGTCTACCGCCTCGTTGAGCTCTCTCTATGATACTGACCTTGTCGTCGATGGTGTCGAACTTGGTCAGGACGATGCCGTCGATGCTGCGCGGGCTGGTGGAGTTGCTGTGGTCGGCCAGCGCCTGGTTGAACTTCACCAGCTGGTCTACCGCCTCGTTGAGCTCTCTCTATGATACTGACCTTGTCGTCGATGGTGTCGAACTTGGTCAGGACGATGCCGTCGATGCTGCGCGGGCTGGCGGAGTTGCTGTGGTCGGCCAGCGCCTGGTTGAACTTCACCAGCTGGTCTACCGCCTCGTTGAGCTCTCTCTATGATACTGACCTTGTCGTCGATGGTGTCGAACTTGGTCAGGACGATGCCGTCGATGCTGCGCGGGCTGGTGGAGTTGCTGTGGTCGGCCAGCGCCTGGTTGAACTTCACCAGCTGGTCTACCGCCTCGTTGCCGACGAGAGCTTCGCCTACGAATAGCACTAGGTCTGGTTCGTTGACCTGCAAATAGAATAGAATTTTTAACGGCCTCCGTGGTGTAGTAATTAAAGTCATGGGCTTACGATCCGGAGGTCCTGGGTTCAATTCCCAGGGGGAAACACAAAAGTTGATATTTATCAATTTATCACTATGTGAGGTTTTCCCCAGTTTGGTTAGGACATTGCAGGCTGAATCACCTGAATTTTTGAAAAGGAAAAGGATTCCGTGCTTCGAAGGGCACGTTAAGCCGTCGGTCCCGGTCTCAAACCACGTTAGACTATTAGCTGTGCTAGTAGGCGGTTTGAAAACTCTGACACCAGGGCTCATCGGGTCGTTTGACTCGAGCATCCACGGAGAAGAAGTAGTAAAACTATATCATAATATGGTTACCGAGTACTGCTCTTCATACTGATTCCTGTACGACCTACTTTCCCTTCTATGGATTTGTACATACATACATATAATCACGCCTTTGTCCCTACCTGAATAAAGGTGTGATTATTATACGTAAAAGTGTCTTTGCTGTATGTTAGACACATACCTTGATAAGTTTGGCCAAGGCCCGCATGAGTGGTTCGTTGTCCTGCATGCGCCCCGCTGTGTCCACTAGCACGACGTCAGTGCGTGTGTCGCGCGCGAACTTGATCGCCTCCATAGCAATACCATACATACATATAATCACGCCTTTATCCCTAACGGAGTAGGCAGAGCGTGAACGACCCAAACAAAGGTCGTTCCGCCACGTCTGACAAAGCTTTGAGGGTTATTTAAGAAAGATTTTTGTGTATATTGTAGTAGTAACAGGTTGTCAGCCCATCGCCTAAATTGCAATATACAGAAACCCTCGGATCCCTGAGCTGGTTTTTACGGCATGCCGGGGAGGAAATGCAGGTGGCACATTCTATGTTTTCCTCTCGCTCCCAGTCCAGCATGAAAGGTTATACCCGCTACTAATAACAGTAACAGTTGTAACAGCTAGCAGTGACGAAGGGTCCATAGAAGCCGAGTCCCGGCGGCTTCCCTTTCAAGAATTCCACCTTCACCAAATCCGGAATTACGTCGAAACTATATTGCGCTTGAATGTTTTTTGTTTGCTTTGGCTTATCTTCGATAAAATTGCACCCCTCGCCACTGATAGCTAGCATGTACTAGGAACCAAACCTTTATTTTATTTCCTGTAAAAGTGTCTATGCTGTATGTTAGACACATACCTTGATAAGTTTGGCCAAGGCCCGCATGAGTGGCTCGTTGTCCTGCATGCGCCCCGCTGTGTCCACTAGCACGACGTCAGTGCGAGTGTCGCGCGCGAACTTGATCGCCTCCATAGCTATACCTGCAGCGTCCTTGCCTGCGAAACAACATTACATTAGAATACCCTATCTACGTAAATTGCTTTTTCTAGCATTTCGAGACCAGAGGGACGAGAGGGACTGAAGGGGTGGGAGGGACGAGAGGGACTGGAGGGATGGAATAAACGAGAAGGACTGAAGTGGTGGGAGGGACTAGAGGGACGGGAGGGACGAGACGGAATGGAGGGATGGAATAAACGAGAAGGACTAAAGTGGTGGGAGGGACGAGAGGGACGGGAGTGACGAGACGGACTGGAAGGGATGGAATGGAAGAGGGACTGAGAGGGTGGGAGGGACGAGAGGGACGAGACGGACTGGAAGGGATGGAATGGAAGAGGGACTGAGGGGGTGGGAGGGACTGGAGGAATGGGAGGGACTGGAGGGACTGGAAGGACAAGAGGGATTGAAGAGACTGGAGGGATAGGAGGGATGGCAGGGATTCAGTATGGTACGGGTATCGATGTCATATTTAATGCAGCGCTGTTTTTCCGGATAGGAAAACGTCTGCTGCGTCCTCTAGTAACACTGTAACTACTGTAAATCAATTTTACTTGCCATAACCCTTCTCATAGAGATTGACCATGGTCTTGAGAGCTTCAGATGTCTGACATGGGTCCTCAGCTGTTCCACGGCTCCGGCTCGGAAAGTATCACGAAGGTACAGGAGGGACGAGAGA
This sequence comes from Scrobipalpa costella, assembly GCA_949820665.1. Classification (NCBI taxonomy): domain Eukaryota; kingdom Metazoa; phylum Arthropoda; class Insecta; order Lepidoptera; family Gelechiidae; genus Scrobipalpa; species Scrobipalpa costella. The sequence continues at coordinate 1,676,875 of OX463311.1, forward strand.
GACGGGAGAGACGGGAGGGACGGGATTGACGTCAGAACGACGGCAGGGACAAAAGGGACGGGAGGGACGGATGTTTGATGGGAGGGACGACTCATAGTAAGTTTCTTCGTTAAATCGTCCAATCATGGTAACTTTCATACAGGACTGGGAGAGAAAGAAAAACAGAATGTTCCAGTTGCCCTTACTCCCGGCCATGCTGTAGAAGTCAGCAAAAGGGATTCGAGGGTTACAGTGTATTGTAATTTAGGCGATGGGCTGACAACCTGTCACTACAGCAATACACATTATAATATAAAATTGCCCTCAATTTATGTCAGACGTGGCGAAAGCGCCTTTTAGGAGGCGTTTTACGTTCTGCCTACCCCGTAAGGGAGAAAGGCGTGATTTTATGTATGTATGTATGCAACATAATTATGTGACTTACCATATCCCTTCTCATAGAGATTGACCATGGTCTTCCCTCCATGTTTCTCTGGCGGATGGAGAGCGTTCAGATGTCTCACATGGGTCATCAGCTGTTCCACGGCTCCAGCTCGGAGAGTATCACGAAGGTACAGGAGGGACGAGAGGGACGTTAGGATTGGAGGGACTGGAGGGACTGGTTTGACGTCAGCACGACGACAGGGACGACAGGGACGGGATTGGCGTCAGCACGACGGCAGGGACGACAGGGACGGGATTGACGAAAGCACGACGGCAGGGACGACAGGGACGGGATTGACGTCAGCACGACGGCAGGGACGACAGGGACGGGATTGACGAAAGCACGACGGCAGGGACGAAAGGGACGGGATTGACGTCAGCACGACGGCAGGGACGAAAGGGATGGGATTGACGAAAGCACGACGGCAGGAACGAAAGGGATGGGATTAACGAAAGCACGACGGCAGGGACGAAAGGGACGGGATTGACGTCAGCACGACGGCAGGGACGAAAGGGACGGGATTGACGTCAGCACGACGGCAGGGACGACAGGGACGGGATTGACGTCAGCACGACGGCAGGGACGAAAGAGACGGGAGGGACGGATGATTTATGAGAGGGACGATTCATAGTAACTTTATTTAGTGTCTTACCATATCCCTTCTCATAGAGATTGACCATGGTCTTCCCTCCATGTTTCTCTATGATACGAACTCGAACTCGCTGTCACTCTCAAGTGCTGATTACAAATACGGGCCTTAGGGTCTTACCATATCCCTTCTCATAGAGATTGACCATGGTCTTCCCGCCATGTTTCTCTGGCGGATGGAGAGCGTTCAGATGTCTGACATGGGTCCTCAGCTGTTCCACGGCTCCGGCCCTGAAGGTGTCGCAAGCGGCGATGAGTACTGAGAACCCGTTCTCGATCAGCCAGAAGCAGATCTTGGCCAGGTTAGTGGATTTGCCCACGCCGTTCACCTGGGAATTATAAAATAGGTGTTATTTATAGAATCGATGGCAACTGATTCTAATATAGGGGCCATAGAATCAAATGTTCATGATACGGAATCAAATGTTTATGACACGGCATCAAATGTTTATGACACGGAATCAAATGTACATGACACAGAATCAAATGTTCATGACACGTAATCAAATGTCCAAAGTACAAGACATGGAATAAAATGTTCATGACACGCAATCAAACGTTCACGACACGTAATCAATTGTTCATGACACGGAATAAAATAATGATGACACAAAATCAAATATTCACGATACGGCACCAAATGTTCCAGACACGGACTCAAATGTTCATGACACGGAATCAAATGTTTATGACACGGAATCAAATGTTCATGACACGGAATGAAATGATCATGACACGTAATCAGATGTTAGTGACATGGATTCAAATGTTGGCGCCAAGTTATTCGCAGCAAAGAATCATATATTTCTCTCGGAATCAAATATGCGAAAAACAAAATCACTTTTATACCGAGTGTAAGGGACAGCGTTTCGCAAACTGGGGTTGTTCAGACAACGAAACTGAACAATTTTCACCGGGAAATTCTGTCAGGAGAAGAAAAAAAGAATTACATTCCCATAGAAAATGGCCAACTCGATCAGACAATTTGTATGGAAAACCATTTAATTTTTCACTTCCTGAAAAAATATCCTGGTGATAGTTGTTTAATTTCGTTGCCTGAGCAACCCCTATCAGTTTGCGGGACGCTGTCCCTTACACCTGGTATTATTTTAAGACTTACCCCACAAAAAGCCATGACATAAGGCCTGCTCTCCTTCCTAGCTTCAATGCAGTCTCGGAGGATGTCCACACGACGCTTGGGCGATAGAAGTTGGACCAAAGCGTCCGTCAATGTCGCGCGGACTGTACGCGCTACTGAGTCGAATGTACCCAAAACCTGTAATATGCATACATACATACATACATAAATCACGCCTTTATCCCTTACGGGGTAGGCAGAGCGTTTAACGCCTCTTAAAAGGCGCTTTCGCCACGTCTGACAAAAATTGAGGGCAATTTTAGATTGTAATATGTATTGCTTTAGTGACAGGTTGTCAGCCCATCGCCTAAATTACAATACACTGTAACCCTCGAGTCCCTTTTGCTGACTTCAACAGCATGCCCGGGAGGAAGGGCAGCTGGAACATTCTATGTTTTTCTATCTCTCCCAGTCCAGCATGGAAGAATATAATATGGTTTTGTTGAATTACGTAAACCTATTAATATTATTTTTTAACAATTTATTGCACACACATGATCATACAGAGGACTCAAACATAAAAAAACAATAGCACAACAGGTTCAGCTTATCTCTAAAAAGAAATCTCTTCCAGCTGACCTACGGTAGTGAGAGTGCATAAGTGAGGCAGATATGGCGTGAACAATTCAAACCCTACTATCATAAAATACAATAAATACATATAATAATACATAAAACTACATAAATAATAAATAAATACATATAGTTATAAATAACCTACAGTATATCCAACTCAGTTTTAGAATAAAGTTTCATGACTTTTAATTGAAGATCGTGTTTCTAAAATAAGTTTTAGCTATTAGATATGGCAACATAATGAAATAGTAGTTTTAGTAATGTAACTACTTTGACAACAAAGGTAAACAGAGTTTCATGTCTTTTTATTCAAAATACATTCCAAAAATAAATGATAAGAGTTTATCATTTATTTTTGGAATGTATTTTGAATAAAAAGACATGAAACTCTGTTTACCTTTGTTCTAAAACTGAGTTGGAAATTCTATAGGGCAAAAGTTACGAATGTCAGAAGCAGGCTGTATTTAGAGAAAATTATACGTGAAGTATTCCATATCTTCCATGCTAGACTGGGAGTGAGAGAAAAACATAGAATGTGCCAGCTGCATTTCCTCCCGAGCATGCTGTAAAAACCAGCGAAGGGATCTGAGGGTTTCAGTATATTGTAATTTAGGCGATGGGCTGACAACCTGTCACTACAGCAATATACGTAAAAATCTTTCTTGAATGGCCCTCAAAACTTTGTCAGGCCTTTGTTTAGGTCGTTTACGCTCTGCCTACCCCATTAGGAATAAAGACGAGATTATATCTATGTATGTATGGAGTGGAAGCAAAGAGTAGGTTGGAAATGTGTAGATCAATTAGATTTTTATTTTGACCTGGATTTTTACAGCGATTATATTTATTGTTACATCAATCTGGACCATGGAACATGAATCTCCTCTGAAATGTCGACAACAATAAATATAATCACGGTAAAAATCCCGTTAAATTAGCAATCTAATTGTTGCGAAAAACCGCGAATATTTCAAACTTTTAAAGTGTCGATCGTCCCACAGAAAAATCAGAACAAGGCTAGCCCAAAACCTCTGTCTTGCCTTGAATTCCAATTCAAGGCAAGACAGAGGCGATTTATGCTCTGCACTGCTTCGTCATGTTAAATTTTCAAACATATCATTTGAGGCGAGATTATATGTATCAGTGGCGAGGGCTGAAATTTTTTCGAGGGTAAGCCAAAACAAAAGAAAAACATTCAATTACTTTATTGTTTCGACTTAATTCTGTACTCTTTTTTTTTTAATTTCTTCCATGCTGGATTGGGAGAGATAGAAAAACATAGAATGTTCCAGCTGCCCTTCCTCCCGGGCATGCTGTTGAAGTCAACAAAAGGGACTCGAAGGTTACAGTGTATTGTAATTTAGGCGATGGGCTGACAGCCTGTCACTAAACCAATACATATTACAATCTAAAATTGCCGTCAATTTTTGTCAGACGTGGCGAAAGCGCCTTTTACGAGGCGTTAACCGCTCTGCCTACCCCGTAAGGGATAAAGGCGTGATTTATGTATGTATGTATAATAATTCTGTATTTGGTGGAAGTGAAATTCTGGGAAGGGAAGCCGACGGAAATCTGCATGTATGGCTATGGACCCTTCGCCACTGATTTGTATGTATGTACATAATTTGAGTGAAAACGGTGGAAAGGGTAGGACATCGCACCTCAACCAAATTGGGGACGTACTGATGATAGGCCAGGTCATGAATACTCTCATCATCTCCCGTCGCCTTATCCCGTATCTCACGGGGTTGGCTACCTAATCTAGGAGATTGAACGAGGGTACTGGTTTTTACACAGAGCGACTGCCATCTGACCTCCGCAACCCAGAAGGGAAACCAGACCCAATCCTAGATTAGGTCAGAGTTTTCAAGCCGCCAATGTTTAGCACTTGTCTCTGATATGGCAACGACTAATATCAACGGTATTAAACGATATTAACCGGGACCAACAGCTTAACGTGCCTTCCGAAGCATGGAAAAAGCACCGAATAAACGTACATATGAAATTCGAAAACCGAAAAACACATTGGTACGTGGTGGGATTCGAACCACGACCTCCCGCTCAGGAGGCTGCGGCCCTATCCACTACACCATCGGGCAATTTTCAGGTCATGAATACTCTAAATGCATGAAAATATTGATTGATGTGGATGAATCCGTTACTAATCCATCTTATTAATCCATATATTTTTTTATAGATTTAATTTATAATTGCAAATATTTTAATAAAAAACATGTTTTGGCCTTCAAATTACGCTTATATAATATTAAAAAATATATTTTTTGCGAACAGTGGCCGACAGAAGCTGTAAACAGAGACGCCTGGAGAGATGAAGGCGAGGCTTTTGCCCAGCAGTGGGACAATTTATAAGCTAATAAAAAAAATATTATAAATTTATTATGATATTTTTTTTTAAAAGGACCTTCTCATTACCTTGCCATCGAGCCTGGCGGCCACAGAATCGCACAGTTTGTTGGCGATGTCTGCGGCGACGTTCTTCCCGATGAGGTGGTCCCGGAGCTGGTCCAGCGCCGGACGCATGGACTCCTCGGTGAGCGCCTTGGAGCCCACCAGCCCTGGTGTCAGAGGTCGGAATGTAAATAAAAAATATATATATATTTTATTTACATACATACATAAATATAATCACGCCTTTATCCCCAATGGGGTAGGCAAAGCGTAAATGACCTAACGAAGGTCGTTCCGCTACGTCTAACAAATTTGGAGGGTTATTTAAGATAGGTTTGTAGGTATATTGCTGTGGTGACAGGTTGTCAGCCCATCGCCTAAATTAAAATTACTAAAACCCTCGGATCGGATCGGAGCTGGTTTTTACAGTATGCCCGGGAGGAGATGCAGCTGGCACATTCTATATTTTTCTCTCGCTCCCAGTCCAGCACGGAAGTTATACATATAATATTTGGTCTTTTTCAAACTCTCACAGTTATCAAAATTATAATGATGCATGCATGAAACTGCGCTGAAATATCGGACACTCATACAAACATGGAAAACCACAGGAAACTTCCCGTCTTTAATCATTATAAATTATAATAATGTAATATTTATCTCTATCTCTATTTCTATCTTCCATGCTGGCCTGGGAGCGAGAGAAAAACATAGAATGTGCCAGCTGCATTTCCTCCCGGGCATGCTGTAAAAACCAGCTAAGAGATTCGAGGGTTTCAGTATATTGTAATTTAGGCGATAAGCTGACAACCTGTCACTACAACAATATACCTACAAATCTATCTTAAATAACCCTCTAAACTTTGTCAGACGTGGCGGAGCGACCTTTGTTTAGGTCGTTTTCGCTCTGCCTACCCCATTAGGGATAAAGGCGTGATTATATGTATGGATATGATCGGATCGGAGCTGGTTTTTACAGTATGCCCGGGAGCAGATGTTTTTCTATAGCTCCCAGGCCAGCATGGAAGTTATACGTATAATATTTGGTCGTTTTCAAACTCTCACAGTTATAAAAAATATAATTATGCATGCATGAAACTGCGTTGAAATATCGGACACTCATACAAACATGTTAAACCTCCCGTCTTTAATCATTATATATTAAAATAAGCATTACAAATTTTAATATTGGGGTTTCAATAATTTCTTCCATGCTGGACTGGGAGAGATAGAAAAACATAGAATGTTCCAGCTGCCCTTCCTCCCGGGCATGCTGTTGAAGTCAGCAAAAGGGACTCGAGAGTTACAGTGTATTGTAATTTAGGCGATGGGCTGACAACCTGTCACTAAAGCAATACATATTACAATCTAAAATTGCCCTCAATTTTTGTCAGACGTGGCGAAAGTGCCTTTTAAGAGGCGTTAAACGCTCTGCCTACCCCGTAAGGGATAAAGGCGTGATTTATGTATGTATGTATGTATGTTCAAAAATGCTTCCAAAAAAAATATTTAGAAAATAGTGAAATCCATACATACATACATACATACATACATATAATCACGCCTTTATCCCTAATGGGGTAAGCAGAGCATAAACGACCTAAACAAAGGTCGTTCCGCTACGTCTGACAAAATTTTAAGGGTTATTTAAGATAGATTTGTATATCGCTGTAGTGACAGGGTGTCAGCCCATCGCCTATATTGCAATATACATACTGATACCCTCCCATCCCTTAGCTGGTTTGTGAAATCCATAATGCTATGCTTACCCTTGAACATGCTGAACATGCCACCACTCTTGTTATTGCTGGTCTTCTTGGGAGTCTCTTCTTCCTCCTCACTGGAGTCTGAGTCTGAGTCTACCTCCAAGTCACGAATGGCTCCCGTCATTTGCCCGACCAGCTGGGAATAACAACAACGTAAGTTATTGGCGTAGGTTCAAATCCTGTCTGCGGCGATATATTATGATCACGCCTTTGTCCCTGATGGGGTAGGCAGAGAGTAACCGACCTAAACAAGGGTCGTTCCGCCATGTCTGACAAAGTTTTTAGGGTTATTTAAGATAGATTTGTAGGTATATTGCTGTAGTTACAGGTTGTCAGCCCATCGCCTAAATCACAATATACCGAAACCCTCGGTTCCCTTAGCTGGTTTTTACAGCATGCTCGGGAGGAAATGCAGCTGGCACATTCTATGTTTTTCAATTGCTCCCAGGCCGGCATGGGAGAATTGATCTATCATATGTATGTTTATTCGGTGCTTTTTCCGTGTTTCGGACGGCACGTTAAGCCGTTGGTCCCGGTTAATATCGTTTAATACCAAAGATATTAGTTGTTAAGCCATATCAGAGGCCAGTGCTAAGCATTGGCGGCTTGAAAACTCTGACCTAATCTAGAATTGGGTCAGGTTTCCCTTCTGGGTTGCGGAGGTCAGATGGCAGTCGCTCTGTGTAAAAACCAGTACCCTCGTACAATCTTCTAGATTAGGAAGCCAACCCCGTGAGATAAGGGATAAGGCTAGGGAGATGATGGTTGAATTTTTGATCTCTTATATTTTAGTTATTGGACTGTTGGCGCCCTCATTCGTTAAAAAATCATAACTAACAAAATATAGACATTTTCAAACCATTTCTCTGTCACTTGCTTAAATTTAGACCTAAGGATTTTTTTAAGTAGTGAATTGAGGAGGAAATAGTACCGGGCAGTTACTATCGAAATGATTGCTAAAAACGGCCACTTTTAGCGAAAATTTCGATAGTAACTCCAGGGTACTATTTGTTCCTTAATTCATTACTTTAAAAAAACCTTAGGTCTTAATCTAAGGAAGTGACATGGGAATAATGGTCCATACAGACCGATCACATGTTAACATCAGTATTTATTTTATCTATTTACTAGCGACCCGCCCCGGCTTCGCACGGAAATCATCAGTGTTTCTCTACTATATTATGCATGTATAACATATGTTTGTAACAAGGATACCTATTCATTTACATGTTCGCTCTTCTTCTTTTGTCGAGTGGGTATCGAGTCTATCGACCCGATGAACACTGGTGTCAGAGTTTTTAAACCGCCTAGTAGCACAACTATCAGGCCTCTGACATCCCTGTTTGTAACAAGGATACCTATTCATATAAATATTCGCTTATTTGCTAACTAGCGACCCGCCTCGGTTTCGCACGGAAATTATAAGTGTTTCTCTACTATATTATGCATGTACTAAACATATAAACCTTCCTCTTGAATCACTCTATCCATTAAAAGAAACCGCATCAAAATCCGTTGCGTAGTTTTAAAGATCTTCCATGCTGGACTGGGAGCGAGAGAAAAACATACAATGTGCCAGCTGCATATCCTCCCGGGCATGCTGTAAGAACCAGCTAAGGGATCCGAGGGTTACAGTATATTGTAATTTAGGCGATGGGCTGACAACCTGTCACTAAAGCAATACATATTACAATCTAAAATTGCCCTCAATTTTTGTCAGACGTGGCGAAAGCGCCTTTTAAGAGGCGTTAAACGCTCTGCCTACCCCATAAGGGATAAAGGCGTGATTTATGTATGTATGTAGTTTTAAAGATGTATGCATACATAGGGATATACATACATACATACATATAATCACGCCTTTATCCCTAATGGGGTAGGCAGAGCGTAAACGACCCAAACAAAGGTCGTTCCGCCACGTCTGACAAAGTTTTGAGGGATATTTAAGATAGATTTGTAAGTATATTGCTGTAGTGACAGGATGTCAGCCCATCGCCTAAATTACAATATACTGAAACCGTCGGATCCCTTAGCTGGTTTTTACAGCATGCCCGGGAGGAAATGCAGCTGGCACATTCTATGTTTTTCTCTCGCTCCCAGGCCAGCATGGAAGAAATATAAATATAAATAAAATAAAATAATAGAAATATAAATATAGGGATATAGGGACAGAGAAAGCGACTTTGTTTTATACTATGTAGTGATGAGCCTGTGGTGTCCCACTGCAGGGCAAAGGCCTCCCTCCCTTCCTTCCATAACATCAAATGAGCAAATAAAATACATTACCCGAGTATCAACATTCATCTCCTTAGGCTGGTCGTCAGGGTTGTCGGTACTGAAGTCCAGGTTAGGCAGATCCCTGTTGTTGCCGCCTAAGTCCCAAACACGCGGCTGTTTCACTCGCTCCTTGTTCTCCACCGGTTTTGGACTCTTTGGGGATTTCCTAGCGACAGAAATATAGGATGTGAGAAGAAACTTCCGGGATCAATAATTTTGCATACATACATAAATCACGCCTTTATCCCTTACGGGGTAGGCAGAGCGTTTAACGGCTCGTAAAAAAGCGCTTTCGCCACGTCTGACAAAAATTGAGGGCAATTTTAGATTGTAATATGTATTGCTTTAGTGACAGATTGTCAGCCCATCGCCTAAATTACAATACACTGTAACCCTCGAGTCCCTTTTGCTGACTTCAACAGCATGCCCGGGAGGAAGGGCAGCAGTAATTTTGATCTATGTTATTTTTTCAAATTGTATTTTTAACTTACTTCCATGCTGGACCAGGAGCGAGAGAAAAACATAGAATGTGCCAGCTGCATTTCCTCCCGGGCATGCTGTAAAAACCAGCTAAGGGATCCGAGAGTTTCTGTATATTGCAATTTAGGCGATGGGCTGGCAACCTGTCACTACAGCAATATACGTATAAATCTATCTTAAATAACCCCATCTTAAATAACTCTCAAAACATTGTCAGGCGTGGCGGAACGACCTATGTTTATGTCGTTCACGCTCTGCCTACCCCATTAGGGATAAAGGCGTGATTATATGTATGTATGTATTATTAAAATTATGTTTTGAAAAGCCTATAAAATAATGAAATTTATTTGTCATCTCATCATCAAGTAAATAATAATGAGTGTCTTTTATTTAAATCCATTCCCCATTTTATTGTCAAAAAAATATATTATCTAAGAAACAGATATTGTGATATTAGATAATTTAACAGTTATAATATAATATCAGAATAGTTATAAGAGCTTTGATTTTCTAAATCTCTATAACTATTTTTGGAAAATGACATTGACAGTTAAAAATGTCTTTAAAACACTAAAATATAGAAGCTAAAAGCTACACTTGGGTTTGTGGGTTCAAATCCCACCCAAGTGTAACTTTTATCTTGTATATTTTCATATATATAATCACGCCTTTATCCCTAATGGGGTAGGCAGAGCGTAAAATACCTAAACAAAGGTTGTTCCGCCACGTCTGACCAAAGTTTTAAGGGTTGTCAGCCCAGCTGACATTTTCTATGTTTTTCAAATGCTTCCAGTCCAGGGTGGAAGTAATTAAAAATGACACTTAAAAAATAAAAATATAGAAGCTAAGGTTACACTTGGGTTTGTGGGTTCAAATCCCCCCAAGTAACTTTTAACTTACTTTTAACTTACTGTTACGAAAACCTTTTCTTATAACAGCAGAGCTTGTATCTTATACTAACTTGGCATCCTTCTTATTCTTGCTAGCCAGCTTCTGCGCAAGTCTAGCGCGGTTGGCAGCAATCTCTTCCTGATCATAAGCCTCCTCTGGTTCCACAGAGCCGTTGGTAATAGACTTATTCTCCACTATTTTCACTGAGAAAGGAAAATTAATTATCAATACAAATAAACAACTTTAAATCCTGCCCAAGGCGATATTTTGTTTTCATTCATTGCAAAGATATGAAATAAAATAGCAAAGTACGTCTAAGTGCAAATAATTGTCAAACATATGTCATGTCAATATCATCAAAAGATAAACCAGTATACGCGCCCGCCTCAGAATGGAATATGTATTTCTAATGTATGTGTCAACACCACAGAATCAAAAGAAAAATTAACGCTGTGCAACTGAAATTTCGCACTATGGAACCAAAAGTTCTAGCTATGGAACTGAAAGTTCGCGCACTGGAACCGAAAGTTCGCACTATGGAACCTAAAGTGTGCCCTATGGAACCTAAAGTGCGCGCTATGGAACTGAAAAATTTGCATAGTGGAATGGAAAGTTTGTGTAAGACTTCAATTGAAGTCATTAATATTCCAGAGGGGAAATATCATGTTATGGAACAGAAAGTACATGTCAAAAAATCTGTTTACCTGATTTCTTTCCCTTTTCTTCTCCCTTCCTCTCAATCATAGATGCAACAGTTTTCTTGGACTTATCGGAGGCCTCGAATGACCGCATCTGTTTTGGCAATTTTGCCTGTATCTTAGCTGAAAAATAATAAAAAGAAAATGCATTGATTTATTGAAATAAATAAATCTAATCTAACACACAAGCAGCTAGGATAAATATTTATTATTATGTCATAAATACAAAAATACATGTAATATAATCTTCATTTATTATATAAGTTTGTTAAGAAACAGTTTTTTTTAGGATTGGGCTATTGCTCTCGTATTTTCTTGAATAAATTGAAAGAAATGGTAATTCTTCTTCAAAATATACTGACCCCAACTCTCACACTCTTTAAGCACACTCTGGAACGAAGACATGAAGTCAAAATCCAGCATATGATGTCCCGACGAGAGGTCATTCTTGTACTTATCACGGAACTCAAGATGGACATCATTGAGGAACTTGTCCACATACGCCAGCTGCAGAATACGCTGGTAGGCCACCACAAACACGAGCTCAAACTCATTGTCGAGTTTATATTGCAGCGTTAGGGATTGGTGACCGAATGAGTTGTTCCCAGAACGCTCCTGAAAGAATAATCGAAAAAATATAAAGAGTCTAAGGGACAGCGTATTGGAAACTGATAAGGGCTGATCATTATCATGAAATTGCTAAACTTTCACAATTAAATTCCTATAGGAAAATAGAATATTTTAATTATATTACACATACAAAATGACCACCTATATAGGTGGAATTAATGTTGATAATTAAATTACTAGGTTTATGACGTAGCAAACTTCGTCTTACAAATTCTTATCTTTCCTGTTTATTGCTCAGAGGTATGGTAAAAGCGCAAATGTTGCGAAATGTTTCCGACACTTTCGAGACATTCCCTGGGACTTTAAAACAGATCCTAAGAAAGGGGAGAGTTGTCCAATACAGTGCCCTAAATATGCGCCACATTACGCATTACTAATTACATTATTCAATGCCAACAAGGCCTCGCGAATGTGAAATCCACTTACCTGTAATATCACACTGCGAATTAACGCATTCACAGACGGCGTTAGAAAGTCGCTGGTACTCTGAAAACACCACAGCACGATTCCCCCTTTGCTGAAGATACTGAACAGGTCCAACATTGTGAATAATAAACAAAAATTGTGTTGCAGCTGTTTTGGGGATTCAGTTTTCGTGCGCTCGTAAGCTGCGTGCAAATGACACTAATGACAGAAAGATGACAACTCACACGCGATCACACGTCATTCGTGCATGACGATTAAACTAGAAGAACCTACACGATCAATCACGCAATCAAAAAATTAACATACTAATTCTATTAAGGTAATGACATGAGAATGATTTGAATGTTTTTTTCTTTTTATTCAAACGATGAATAAAAACTATTGTACATTCTTTGCATTTCATGTATTAAAACAAATGCAATGAATTTCTGAAATCATTGATTGACAGTTAATTGATTGTGTATGTGTACCCCTAGTCTATATCTAAAAACATTACTATGATTATCTAAAAAGTTGCCATTTTAATAAAAATCTTTTAGTTTTGGTAGTTTAATTCCACATTAAACGCATCATAATTCGGCTTCGATCAGTATCACACTCATCATCTCCCTAGCCTTATCCCATATCTCACGGGGTCGGTTACCTAATCCAAGGGATTGAAAGAGGGTACTGGTTTTTAGACAGAGCGACTGCTATCTGGCCTCCGCAACCCAGAAGGGAAACCAGACCCAATCCTAGATTAGGTCGAGTTTTCAAGCCGCCAATGCTTAGCACTGGTCTCTGACATGGCTTAACGACTAATATCTACGGTATTAAACGATATTAACCTAGACCAACGGCTTAACGTGCCTTCCGAAGCACGGAAAAAGCGCCAAATAAACGTACAAGTGAAATTCGAAAACCGAAAAACACATTGGTACGTGATGGGATTCGAACCACGACCTCCCGCTCAGGAGGCAGCGGCCCTATCTACTACACCATCGGACTCTTCAGTATCACACTGAGATTTGTTAATCACAATTATCACATTTGATTTTCGATTCAGTTGTTTACGTGTCATTTCGATATCTCTCTCAATTTTCCATATTCTTTCTTTTGTTAGCACTTCCTATCGTTTTTATTAGGGATAAAGGCATGATTATAATATGTACATATGTAGTAGTAAGTTGTAGAGAAAAATAGCAAGTATATTAAATAAAAAAATGTTTGTCTATGACCGAAATGATATTGTCAAAAAAGGAATTCGTCAACTCATCGCGTATTTGTGTTTTTGTGTAATAAACTGAAAATTTTACAAAGAAGAAAGATAAATATTCAAACAGAAGACATAATAAAAACAGCAAGATGAATATCACATCCGCCGCGGGGATAATCTCCCTGCTGGACGAACCAATGTCCGAAGTAAAGGAGTTCGCACTGAAGAGGCTTGATAACCTGGTTGACGAATTCTGGCCGGAGATCTCAGAATCGATCGAGAAGATCGAAATCCTGCACGAAGACAAAGTGTTCTCGCAGCATCAGCTCGCTGCGTTAGTCGCCAGCAAGGTTTACTACCATTTGGGAGCATTTGAAGATTCGCTGACGTACGCCTTAGGCGCTGGGGACCTCTTCGATGTCAACGCTCGTAACGAATATGTCGATACAACAATTGCTAAAGCCATCGACTTTTACACGGCGAAGAGGAAGGCGCAGTTTCTGGGCAGCAGTGGCACAGACACTGTGATCGACCCAAGACTGGAAGCCATTGTGAACCGGATGTTCCAGCGTTGTCTAGATGATGGACAGTACAGACAATCTCTCGGGCTCGCGCTGGAGACCAGGCGTATGGATATATTTGAGGAGACCATCATGAAGAGTGATGATGTCGCTGGTAAGATCTTTTTCTTTGTTTTATTTTACTAGTCATGTTATTTGGGTCAGTAGTCACCTATTTGGCAGTGTTGCAGCAGTGAGAGTAATATTTAGTATTTGTATTCAAGTAGGAAGAAGATTATGCCAGTCATAGCCTTGCATTTCCTCCTGGGCATGCTGTAAAAACCAGCTAAGGGATCTGAGGATTTTAGTATATTGCAATTATCACTACAGCAATTAACCTACAAATCTATCGTAAATAACCCTAAAAACTTTGTCAGATGTGGAGCAACAACCTTTGTTTAGGTCATTTAGACTCTGCCTACCCTGTTAGGGATGGAGGAGTGATTGTAGCAGAGACTTTAATCATATTTTTGTTTGAGGGCTGGTAGCTAATGCCAAACCTTTCTTTTGTTTATCTAGAAAATAAAAGTAAGTGGCTCATTCATTTTGTTATTTTTTTACGAAAAATGTAATGAATAAGGTGACATGAAAGTAAATCATAATAGAATTGAATATGAACTAAAAATCTATTAAAGTTATTGGGCTGGTTGGAGGTCACTAGATCAACCGGAAAATTGCTACAATAGATTTTATTACATTATAGCTTCATTATTGCCCAATATGACTCTGGGTTGTGTACAAGTGGGGAAAAAAATATTTATCACATAAAAGTGAATTTTAAGCTGATTCTAAAAATATATGGGGTGTAAGGGACAGCGTCAGCTTAATTTTGTCAGGAAGTTAAAAAGAAATTTTGCTTTTCCATAGAAATTGTCTGATCAAGGTGGTCATTTTGTTCATCTCCTGAAAGAATTTCCTACCGATAATTGTTCAGTTTCGTTGACTGAGCAACCCCTATCATTTTGCGGGACGCTGTACCTTGCACCCAGTATAACACATCATTAAATATCAGTCACCAATTCTAAATACATACCAAAATAATTTTCAAAACATACCATGTTTGAGCTAGTCCAGATGTTGTTTTTTTTTTGTGATATATTCCTAGAATGATACGTCATAATCCTCATATAATAAAAATAAATACATACATACATGTTATCACATCTTTATCCCTAATGGGGTAGGCAGGGTGTAAACAATGTAAACAAAGGTCATTCCACCACGTCTGACAAAGTTTTGAGGGTTATTCAAGATGATGTGACAGGTTGTCAGCCCATCTCCTAAATTGCAATAAACTGAAACCCTCAGATCCCTTAGCTGGTTTTTACAGCATGCCCGGGAGGAAATGCAACTAGCCCATTCTATGTTTTTCTCTCGCTCCCAGTCCAGCATGGAAGAAAAAAAATATCTTATTTGAAATATATTTTAATAAGCTGTTGATTGCTCTAGAAATAATCTTTGCCCTATCAATGAATGGTAAAGAGCAGCTTAAAATTTTCTCTGAAGAAGTTGAAACTGAGAAAGTTTTACGTTTAAGTGACTATATTTGACAGTGGGCAGTACAGAAACCATATTGAGATGTATTAGGAAGTTTAACAGAAAGCTCTTTCCACTCTTCCATGCCGAGCTAAAAGGTGTTTTTTGACAAAATGTAATTTTTTGCAAAATTTTTGTATAAGTGTGAATTGCAAATTGTAAATTTTAATCAGGGAAAATTGATAAGCTTTATCTTATTCAAAATAAACTTAAAATGCATGGGATACATTGAGGCAATTTTATAGATAAAAATTATTGCGCTAAAACTGTAACTGTAAATTTTATTTTATAATTTTCTTTGTAATTTACGTCATATAATTCATAATGGGTGTAGGTGACTGATACTAGGCTAAAATATATGTAGTCTTTTTATTATATAAGTATAAGTATTTTCAAAAGGTCATCAGAACTTAAAGAGCTGTAGGTGATATGTCACATAGGGACATACAGCTTTTTAGCTCTACAGCCTAGTACAATTCATATACGGATTTTTAGCTTAGGATGATGTTCAATATACTATGCTATGTGTATACTCAATATACGTATTTAAGAGTTACAGCTTAGTATTGGTAATTTACGGTTTTTTAAGCTAGTATCACTGGAAAAAGCGGATTAACCTCCTTCTGCATATTGGTATCTCGGTTATTGTTATGGGAATTTCGTAATGGGTCCTAGATAGAAAAACGTGGAAAAATTTGCTTTCGTAGCTAAAAAGTCGATTTTGCCAAATGTCAAAAACCTTAAGCTCAGCACGGCAGCACTATACAGTCGACACCGGTGTCGAAGTCGACGTGTGATGTAAAGACCTGTAGGATTATGATTTGAAATATTGGGCCAAACAGCCCAACAGCCACTGCAATCTGTTGAGATCTATTTTAGGTAAACTTAACCCTTGCTGTCTATAAGATTTGATTCAATCAAACCCTCTTGAATAACCCCACAATCTGTCTGGAGCATAACCCACGCCAGAATTTTAAAGGAAATTCAAAACACAGACTCAATTATTAACAAGACCATTTTTCTCTTCATTACAGGTATGCTCTCATATGCCTTCCAAGTGGCGATGAGTCTCCTCCAGAACCGTGGCTTCCGAAGCACAGTCCTCCGCTCCCTCGTCGGCCTATATCGAGGCCTGAACATCCCTGACTACGTAAACATGTGCCAGTGCCTCATCTTTCTCGAAGACCCTCTCTCAGTCGCAGAGATCCTCGACAAACTCAGCTGTGGGCCGCAGGAATCCGTCCTCATGGCTTACCAAATCGGCTTCGATTTATACGACTCCGCTACTCAACAATTCTTAGGTAGGGTGCTTCAAGCTTTGAGGAGCACAGCACCTGTACCCAGTGCTCTTGGTGGCAACCCTAAACCTCAAGGAGGACCTTTCCCTGAAGCTGCTCCCGCTGCCATGGAAGTCGACCAAACACCTACCGAAACAGAGGTCAAGAAACCAGAACGAGACATCGAAAGTTTAAGCGAAGAAGAAAAGGAACATCAGAAAAGAGTAGAGAAACTTATATCCATTCTAGGTGGAGATGTATCAATTGGTCTTCAATTACAGTTCTTGATTAGGTCAAATCATGCAGATTTACTTATTCTCAAAAACACGAAAGATGCTATCAGAGTTTCTATATGTCACACAGCCACAGTTGTCGCAAATGCTTTCATGCATGCCGGTACGACTAGCGACCAGTTCTTGAGGGATAATCTGGAATGGTTGGCGCGGGCAACTAACTGGGCTAAACTGTCAGTCACAGCATCGCTAGGAGTCATTCATCGCGGCCACGAGGGCGATTCTCTTGCCTTGATGCAGTCATATCTGCCTAAAGAAACTGGACCATCATCTGGGTACTCTGAAGGTGGTGGCCTGTACGCGCTTGGGCTTATCCACGCGAACCACGGCGCCAATATCGTCGACTACTTGTTGACGCAGCTAAAAGACGCCCAGAACGAAATGGTCCGACATGGAGGTTGCCTCGGTTTAGGTCTAGCTGCTATGGGATCGCATCGCCAAGACGTATATGACCAGTTGAAGTTCAATTTGTACCAAGACGACGCTGTCACTGGAGAGGCAGCTGGTATCGCCATGGGTATGGTGATGTTGGGTTCCAGACACGCTGCAGCCATTGAAGATATGGTAGCGTACGCCCAAGAGACGCAACACGAGAAGATCTTGCGTGGTTTGGCCGTCGGTATCGCCTTCACCATGTACGGACGATTGGAGGAGGCTGACGCTCTTGTTGCGCAGTTGCTGCTTGATAAAGATCCATTGCTGCGCCGCGCCGGTTGCTACACGGTAGCTACGGCGTACTGCGGCACAGGCAACAATGACTCCATTCGCAAGTTGCTCCACGTCGCCGTTTCCGACGTAAACGATGACGTACGTCGTGCCGCCGTTACTGCATTGGGTTTCCTACTCTTCCGCACGCCTGAACAGTGTCCTTCCGTCGTGTCTTTACTGGCGGAATCTTACAACCCGCACGTGAGGTACGGTGCCGCTATGGCGCTCGGTATCGCCTGCGCCGGCACTGGAAACCGTGAAGCTATTGGCCTTCTCGAACCGATGGTCAAGTTCGACCCTGTCAACTTCGTCCGTCAGGGTGCGCTCATAGCGTCCGCTATGATTCTGATCCAGCAGACCGAAGCTCTCTGCCCGAAAGTGACTTACTTCCGCCAGTTGTACGCGCAGGTCGTGTCCAACAAGCACGAGGATGTGATGGCTAAGTTCGGAGCTATCCTCGCCCAGGGTATCATCGACGCCGGTGGTCGCAACGTGACGGTCTCCCTACAAAACCGTACCGGTCACATGAACATGTTGGCCGTCGTAGGAATGCTGGTGTTTACTCAGTATTGGTACTGGTTCCCGCTCGCGCATTGCTTGTCCTTAGCCTTCACGCCGACTTGTCTCATCGCGCTGAACTCCGACTTGAAGATGCCTCAGTTGGAGCTCAAGTCGAACGCTAAGCCGTCGCTGTACGCTTACCCAGCTCCATTAGAAGAGAAGAAACGCGAAGAGCGCGAGCGCGTGACTACCGCTGTTCTCAGTATCGCCGCGGCGCGCGCGCGTCGTCGCGCGAATGCCACCGACGGCTCCGTCACCAGCGGCTCATCGACTTCCGCTTCCAAAATGGAAGTAGACGAAGACGAGAAGAAGCCGACCAAATCTCCGAACCCCAATATCACCGTTCACGGCAAGTCGGACAAGGCCGAAGCGGGAACCTCTAAGGACGCTAAGAAGGACGAAAAAGAAGGCGAAGAAAAAGAGAAGGAGACAAAAGAGAAAAAGGAGCCAGAGCCCAACTTCGAAATACTCCAAAACCCTGCGCGTGTGATGCGGCAACAGCTGAAAGGCGTCACCGTTGTCGAGGGATCAGGTTACACTCCTCTCAAAGACGTAACCATCGGTGGAATTGTGATGCTGAACCATTCTGGTGACGGCGAACAAGTCTTGGTGGAACCAGTCGCCGCCTTCGGACCTAAAGCTGAAGAGGAGAAGGAACCAGAGCCCCCAGAACCCTTCGAGTACTTAGATGATTGATTTTGTAATCTTGATTAATGTTAATGCCTATAGAATAGGACTCATAAGAATGCTAAAATGTATTAACAAATTAATTACCACATAATATGTAACTGAAATAGAGGACTGATGTACTGATTTCACCTCTGAATGTTTTCCATCAAATAAAATAATTATAATTTTTAGATTTGACTTTTATTGAAAGGACCATAAAATACCTCAAACATGGCACTCTTGAATTCAAATCAAAAGCTTGACGACTAGCTTCAGTACTAGTACTGAACTGATCAAAATCTATGGCTACAGGGGTAAGCGCAGGACAGCTAACCCACTCGGTGTGAAGGTGGGTCATTTGGGACATTTACACTAGATATGACAGTCTGAATGAAGGTCGGGGTAGAGAAATTCTCACCTTAATACTAGTGTGAAGGTGGGGCATTTGGAGAATAGAGATTCTTCCTGCTGAGGAATACTAGATTACCCAATCCTATAAGGCCAAAGATTGTCAGTCAAGGCTGTAACGGTAGTTGAATCACTGCGTATCCCATAAGGGATAAAAGCCTGATTTTATGTAAGTATTCATTAAATAAAATATTCTGCGTAAATTGGAACGTGTTTATATTCCATAGTGATGTAATTGAGTAACTAGTTAACTATATATCGATCGATAGTTTCCAATGCGGCGTCAGTCAAGGCATCATTAAATGCAATAGTTGAAAATTAAAAAAAATATACTGTGTGGGCAGAGCATGAACGGGATAGTAAAAGCTTTTTTTCATTAGGATCGACTAATGTCCATGCTGGACTGGGACCGAGAGAAAAACATAGAATGTGCCAGCTGCATTTCCTCCCGGGCATGCTGTAAAAATCAGCTAAGGGACCTACAAATCTATCTTAAATAATCCTCAAAACTTTTTCAGACGTGGCGGAACGACCTCTGTTTAGATCGATTACGCTCTGCCTACCCCATTAGGGATACAGGCGTGACTACATGTATGTATGTCGACAATTTTATAGTAGATTTTAATGATATATCTATCAAATATATTATCGATATAACATTAATATTTACATACATAGATACTATCACGCCTGTATCCCTAATGGGGTAGGCAGAACGTGAACAACCCAAACAAAGGTCGTTCCGCCACGTCTGACAAGTTTTGAGGGTTGTTTAAGATAGAACTGGATATTGCTGTAGTGACTGGTTGTCAGCCCATCGCCTTAATTACAATATACCCTCGAATCCCTTAGCTGGTTTTTACAGCATGCCCGGGAAAAACACTTTATTTTAAACAAAAAACAAGAAACACAAAAATAAACTTAAATCAATGTGAAAAAACGATAAACTAAGTTTAGTTAAAAGCCTACTCAAACGGGAACGACACGACGCGACGACGACGTTAGAATCGATATCGACAAAATATTTTGCACTTGTGCCTCACTAAAATAATACGTCAAATGTCAGTTTTTGCGTGTTTTGGATATTGTTGTTGTTTTCTTACGCTTTGTTCTTGCGAAATCAAATCAAAATCGTAGTGAAAATGAAGAATGTCCCAGTGTTTGTGTTCCCTGTGTCCCTGGAATTCTACCTAAATGCGAGACACACTCATAAACAGTTATTAACAGTGTACAATCCGTATGATTTTTCTGTGAATTTCAAAGGTAATTTTCTGCATGGTATTTTTCTAGCCTAGCTTTATTTCCTAGTGGCTTAAAGCTATACTTATCTGTGTGTCAGCTGAAAATTAGCAAGCTAAGCTACCTAGAGCAACTACAGAAAGACTAGAAGTAAAAATAACTGCTATAACCGGGGTTATAAGAAGTACAATATATAACATATGGGTTAGCTAATAACTGGATGAAACTAATAATTAATGCTGACGTAGTTGTATCACCATTACTTAACACTTTCTCTAACAAAGATCATATAAGTTCTTTATAATAGCATTGGGTTTTAGCATCATTTTGGTAGCACAGGCCTACCAGCATTTTACATTGTTTTTGTAAAATACTTTTGCGTGGTATTTTTAGTATCTGATTGATTAGAAAGCATTCTCAACAAATTCTTAAATTTATCAATAGCTAGTTGTTACAAAGATCATATAAGTTCTTTATAACTAGGCATTGAGTTTTAGCATCCTTTAGTAGTGCAAGCATACAAGTATTTTACAATGTATTTGTGTGGTATTTTAAGTATCTGATTGATTAGAAAGCATTCTCAACATATTCTTAAAGTTATCAATAGGTAGTTGTAACAAAGATCATAAAAGTTGATTATAATAGCATTGAGTTTTAGCATAATTTTGGTAGCACAATCCTACAAGTAAGTATTTTAAAATGTATTGTGTGGCATTTTTCGTGTTTAATTGATTAGAAAACATCCTCAACCAACTCTCAAAGTTATCAGTAGGTAGCTGTGTGCTTTTACTAGCCAAAGATGTTTATTTTAATTTAATTACCTAACAATATCTTCTACAATGTATTTGTGTGCTATTTTTAATATTTAATTGATTGGAAAGCATTCTCAATAAAGTGTATGGGTTGTTATCATAGAATCAGAATCAGAAATCTTTATTTGTAGTTACATAGTAGTTATGTTAACTAGCCAAAATTGATAATTGATACTATTTGTAATGTACATTTTTCAGTACTTTTTCTGTGCTTCGGAAAACACGTAAAGCCGCTGGTCCCGGTTAATATTGTTTGATACTGTAGATATAAATTGTTAAGCCATGTCCAGAGGCCAGTGTTAAGCATTGGCAGCTTGAAAACTGACCTAATCTAGGTTTGGGTTTGGTTTCCCTTTGGTTTGTTGTCAAAACCATTACCCTTGTTCAATCGCATAGGTTAGGTAGCCGACCCAGTAAGATTCGGGATAAGGCTAGGGAGACGATGACCTAATAATATCTTTATTTAATTTCAGTACTATGCACATCTCCAAATAAATTCACAGTGATTGACCCAGAGGGGATAATAGCAGCTCAAAGTTGCATCGACATTGTGGTACGGTACACGCAGCCCTCAGCATCACACTGCAACACTACAGAGAAGTTCCGTATTACAATGTATGATCGGAACACTCAGCAGGTATGGACTGAAAACGAATGTTAGATATAATGTCTGAACTACAGAAATAAAAATGAAGTTAACCTTAATAAAATCTAATAACGGGCACTCACTTTGGAATGTAAGTCGCATACTTTATAACATGTTTTGGGACATTCGGAGCCCCTTCATCAGGTTAATCAAGTTCAAGTTAAATGAAACATAGTGAAGCAAATTTACTGTTGAAGTTTTAGCAGGCTATTTTTAATCAAATTTTTAACGAAGCTTCAGTCATCTGGTGACTTTACTTTTATTATTATTTATTAGCAGGCAGTCAGCTGAGACAACAGTTAGTTGCCTGTATCTATTTAAAATATTTTTGGGTCAATAAACATTTTAACCAACATTACCATATCCCAGCTGCTGCAAAATACAGAAAATTAACTTTATTTCATTAAAAAAGTACATACATACATACATAAATCACGCCTTTATCCCTTACGGGGTAGGCAGAGCGTTAAACGCCTCGTAAAAGGCGCTTTCGCCACGTCTGACAAAAATTGAGGGCAATTTTAGATTGAAAAGTGTATTGCTATAGAGACAGGTTGTCAGCCCATCGCCTAAATTACAATACAATGTAACCCTCGAGTCCCTTTTGCTGACTTTAACAGCATGCCTGGGAGGAAGGGCAGCTGGAACATTCTATGTTTTTCTTTCGCTCCCAGTCCAGCATGGAAGAATATATATTGATACATTCCTAAATGATTATAATGCGCTGTCAATTTTGATTATTATTTTAATTAGCATTACTATTTTGCCCTTTTGTCACTTGCATTACTAAAAGTAAACAGAGTTTCCATATTTTATTCTTATTCCTTATGTATTTTATTATTCTTATGTATTTTATCCCTATGTAAATTTAATGCATATTATCAAAATTAACTGTGCATTATATTTATAAATTATTTTTTTTAAGAAATATTAAATTTTTTGACACCTTAAGCAGTTTGGATAAGTTAATTTGACCCTAACTTTAAATATTTTTTGATCACTTTGGATAAACTGCTTTCTTTCAGGCAATGGGCAAAAGAGACATCCTAACAAAACTGCTAGAAGGTGAACCGATCAGCTCACATCCTGAAAGCATGATGGGGGAGAGTTTCCACGCATTGTCCACGCGGTCAACCCCTGTCAGAGCTACGGAGGAGGTCAAAGACCAGAGGGTCAGCTGTAACCATCCTCATCACAGGTTTGTCGAAAAATATAATCTGTGATCTATCTATCTATGCTAATCTTTACTAATACTATAACTGCCTCCGTGGTCTAGTGGTCAGAGCCATGGGCTTACAATCTGGAGGTCCTGGGTTCGATTCCCAAGGGCGGAACACAAACTTGATACATACATACAATCACGCCTTTATCCCTTACGAGGTAGGCAGAACGTAAAACGCCTCCTAAAAGGCGCTTTCGCCACGTCTGACATAAATTGAGGGCAATTTTAGATTGTAATGTGTATTGCTGTAGTGACAGGTTGTCAGCCCATCGCCTAAATGACAATACACTGTAACCCTCGAATCCCTTTTTTTCCTTTTGCTGACTTCTACAGCATGCCCGGGAGGAAGGGTAACTGGAACATTCTATGTTTTTCTTTCTCTTCCAGTCCAGCATGGAAGTTATCTATCTATCTATCTATGCTAATGTATACTAATATTATAACTGCCTCCGTGGTCTAGTGGTCAGAGCCATGGGCTTACAATCTGGAGGTCCTGGGTTCGATTCCCAAGGGCGGAACACAAACTTGATACATACATACATATAATCACAATTTTATCCCTAATAGGGTAGGCAGATCGTAAACTACCTAAACAAAGGTCTTCTCGCCACATCTGACAAAGTTTTGAGGGTTATTGAAGATAGATTTGTAGGTATATTGCTGTAGTGACAGGTTGTTAGCCCTTCTACCAAATTACAATATACTGAAACCCTTGGATCCCTCAGTTGGTTTTTACAGCGTGCCCAGGAGGAAATGCAGCTGGCACTATGTATGTTATTCTCTCGCTCCCAGGTCAGCATGGAAGATAGCTATACTATAATAATATAAAGAGAAAAGATTTGTATTTTTGTGAGTACGTATGTATGTTTGTAACGAATAAACTCAAAAACTACTTCCCGTGTAGGTATAGTAAAGAAATAGTTATTTGATTTGATACATTTCTCATTGTCCTATCGAAGACACATTACCGCTTGTATCGTTCGAGAAATCGCCGCGGCGAGTTGCCAGGCACAGGTGGACATGATACGTATGTATCATACATAGCATTCATACATATAATCACGCCTTTACCCCTAATGGGGAGGCAGAGCGTAAACGACCTAAACAAAGGTCGTTCCGCCCCGTCTGACTAAAGTTTTGAGGGTTATTTAAGGTACATTTGTATTTGATTTGGTATATTGCTCTAGTGACAGGTTGTTAGCCCATCGCCTGAATTATAATATACTGAAACCCTTGGACCCCTAAGCTGGTTTTTACAGCATGCCCGGGCACATTCTATGTTTTTCTCTTGCTCCCAGTCCAGCTTTGTGGACTCCAAGGTCCCTGAATTTAACCTTGCCAGATTGATGACACAGATATTGATGATCAATTACAGAGAAGATCGAAGTGGCGTCATAAGCTATTTTTGCACCGGGAGAATGGCCAATTATAATCGCACTATCTTAAATTACCGGTATTTATTTACTCTACAATATAAATACCGATATTTACGCCAAAATACCTTATATGTAGATACCGGTATTTGTACTTAAATATGAACATAGGTATTTACACTTAAATACGAAATATCGGTATATATCATTTGATACCAATATCGGTATTTAAAGTTTAAAGTAAAATTTAAAGACATAACGAATGATAAATAAAATTCATGTTAAATTATACCTAACGCGGACAATCGTGTGTTAATTTGAGCTGACGCGTGATACAAATTCGAAGTATACTGAGGCAGACAACTGTACGTTCATCGCGACATTCGAGACGGTCAACAACCCGACCGCCTTAGCCGCCATTTACGGCGGCAACCGGTGTCATACCTAAAGCACAACTCGGACACTCCTAACTACAATGTTATTTTGGTCACACATCGACAGACGGCATGTTGCACTTGGCATGCATTTGTGTGCGTGTTATAAGGGTTGACAAATTTTGTTATACCGGTCATAATCAGCACTTTATTAATCTGGTTCTTGATTAAATCAACGTTTTAAAGTAGTTCATTGTAACTGAATAGTTAGAATAGATTATGTTGCATATTTTGTATGAATTTACTTACCGTCTCTCATCACTGTGGAATCTAAAAAAGTTCCTATTGGAGTCATATCTTGTGGTAGAAATACATCCGTACACGGAACAGTACCTAACCATCTTTGGAATTTATTATTTGGAAACTTTATTATTTCCGTTACACTGGGTAACATGCGCGCGCCATACCCGCTAAGCGTACGCTCAATGTGGCCTACAAACCGGCGCGGAGTGTGACGTATGTCGGACTGGGGAAGAGAGGTGAATGTCCATTCTGTATGTAGTACTATTATATATTCTGTGCCTAAAGTGCGGAGTGATACAGGCCTGTCCGTGCATACACAGATCGGTACTTACCCCAGCATATCATACCATAACTTCAGCTTTAATTTCCAGAGAACAACAACCAGTAAATGTGGTAGCAGTAGCGGTGAGCATATGCTGTATAGCCGCATTATTGCTGCCCACACAACCGGAGCCAGCCACCGCGTCCCAGTGGCCAGACTGGCTCCACATCGGGTCAAACCTGAAGCTGGTCTTCTCGTTTGTCCTTGGATTGGTCAGCATGCTGGTGCTAAGGCCGTAACGGTATACGTTAAGTCACTGGTTTTGGGGAAGTAATGTAACCTTATTTTACTGGTTAACTTTTTTATTGCTGGTATTATTTTAATATTATGTTTTATTTGTGCACGCCTAATTTGACTCTCAATTTAAGTCTCACTTCCGTAGGTCAGCTGGACGAAATTTCTTCGTAGAAATAAGCTGTACCTGTTGCGTCGTTATTCCTTGTGTATTGTCTTTCTCATGTTAGTTGTGTACAATAAACAGTAAATAAATAAATATTGTTTAGCAATGAGCTACAACAGTTTATACCTACTCTAAGTACCTACCTTTCTAAAAGAGACATTTTTTTTTGTAATTTACGTAATACAACATTTTGATCAAAATACTGAAAAGATTTCTTGGGAAAAGTTGTGCAGTTAAATTACCCCGAAAGGTGTTCTATTTCCCCAATTCTATTGCGATTCTTTCATTACCTTAGCAAACATTTTAGTTTAAAATGAAATCCAGCGATTGTTTACGAATTCTGACTATATTTAGCTATTTTTTTTACGAATATCTGCAGGAAATCAAATATTACAGGTAGAAATTCTTGGGTTTTTATTTGATGATAAGATAACGCCAATTGCAAGATCACTTAATCAATATATATGTATTGCTAAATCTAAAAATATATGAATATATTAATTTATCATAATTACAAATGACATCACAACTGCCGTTCATATTTTTTACACCATATGTGTATTTTTTTATTATTTTTAATGCCTCGAAGTAAACCAAAACGTATTAATTACACTCTGATTATAACTTATTCATTGAATTATTTAGCATAAAGCTATTTATTAGTTACATCAGTCTAATAAATAATAAATACAACGGGTATTCTTTGAGTATTTTGTAGAGTTTGTATTGTACCGACTACATATGATTGCTATAGGATAAAATCTGAATGTTCTAACTTACCGGGCGTAAGGGACAGCCTCCCGCAAACTGATAGGGGTTGCTCAGTGAACGATACTAAACAACATTCACCAGTAATTTCTTTCAGGAGATGAAAAATAATGACTTTCCCATACAAAATTACCTCCTCGATCAGACAATTTGTATGGAAATTCATTACTTTTTTTTCAATTCCTGAAAAAAAAAACTGTTGATAGCTGTTTAGTTTCGTTGACTGGCCAACCCCTATAAGTTAGCGGGACGCTGTCCCTTACACCCCTATAGTAAACTAAAATCCTTTCTAGAACTATGACTAAAATACTATATATCCATGTGTAATACACGATTATGATGTTGTTATTAAAAACACTTGTACTTTATATATATAAACCTTTGCATGTATTATATATATATATATATATATTAACCTTCCTCTTGAATCACTCTATCCATTAAAAGAAACCGCATCAAAATCCGTTGCGTAGTTTTAAAGATTTATGCATATATAGGGACAGAGGAAGCGACTTTGTTTTATACTATGTGATATACATACATATATATATATATTTATATATATAGTAATAATATTGACTATGACTAACATATCAATTGTTGCACTTCGTTCGCTAAATATGAACGGTTTATTCAAAATGTTTTATGTGTTTTGTATGATATGTATAAAATCCCTGATGATGCTACAAGTTAGCGAAACCGGTAGGATTAAATTATATTAAGTGAAACAAGTACAAGTGTTTTAAATAACAACATAAATATGGATTTTCACCAAGTGCCGACAATCGCAAGCATAAAAATTGCACGATTATGATCTTTATAATTTGCCATAACATGTAAATAATTGTGTAAAAAATGTAATTAGTGTAAATTAGCTGTTGTCTAATAATAATAACGGTGAACGTGACATTGTAAAAATATTATTGTATACCGGGTGTAAGGGACAGCGTCCCGCACACTGATAGGGGTTGCTCAGTCTACGACACTGAACATCTTCGAGCAGGATTTTTTTAGGAAGTGAAAGAAAATTTGGCTTTTCCATACAAATTGTCTGATCGAGGTGGATATTTTGTATGGAAAAACCATTTTTATTCTTCATTCACTTTCCACTGTGGACGTTGTTCAGTGTCGTTGACTGAGCAACCCCTATCAGTTAGCGGGACGCTGTCCCTTACACCCGGTAATTTATATTTTAAGGTATTTTTAAGATGTGGCGATTTGGATTTTATTTTATACACTTGACATAAATCAGTATTTTTACTTCTGATAATGAATTTCTTTTTTATCATTTAAAGAATATTGCACACGCCTCAATGGTATTATCACGGTTTTGTAGAAGTCTAAGGTCAATGATATCATCTTTCTATAATGTTACCCATTCATTATCGCTGTTATCGTTAGCTTATCGTGTTTTTTGTTATGTAAGAACGAACACGTAGAAATATATTATCACTTGCTAGCTTCATGCCCTGTCTTTTCCCATGTGAAATTTTCGTATGGAATATTATGAAATCATCTGAAAATCTATTAATGAAGCTTTGGACACGATGACGATTATGAAATCTATTGATGAGATAACACAGTTTTTTAGCACACTTCCCTTCGGCTAGTGCAACTCTAAAAATGATAAGATAAACTTACAAACACAGCGCTATTATTTAACAGTATTGATGTAGATATTAGCATATCGACGCAAACAACGCAAGGTCACGTCATTTCGAACGCGGATCTCTCCAAAACAAGTCATGTCTACAGCCGGTAAAGTGATCAAGTGCCTCGCCGCCGTGGCCTGGGAAGCCGGCAAACCTCTATCCATCGAAGAGGTAGAAGTAGACCCACCAAAGGCTGGAGAAGTCCGCATTAAAATCACCGACACTGGAGTCTGCCATACAGATTCCTACACTCTCTCTGGAAAAGACCCCGAAGGAGTTTTTCCAGTGATTCTTGGTCATGAAGGAGGCGGTATCGTTGAAAGCGTCGGCTCCGGCGTCACGACAGTCAAACCAGGCGACCACGTTATTCCTTTATACGTGCCACAATGCAAAACTTGCAAGTTCTGCCTGCACCCGAAAACCAACCTGTGCCAGAAGGTCCGTGTCACTCAAGGACAAGGCTTCATGCCTGATGGGACTCGCCGCTTCCGTTGCAAGGGAAAGGAACTGTTCCATTTCATGGGCTGCTCAACTTTCAGTCAGTACACAGTTGTTGCCGAAATCTCCGTATGCAAAGTCAATGACGCTGCACCTTTAGATAAGGTTTGCTTATTAGGTTGTGGAGTGCCAACTGGATATGGAGCAGCTCTCAACACTGCTAAAGTGACACCTGGCTCCAACTGTGCTATCTTCGGTCTCGGCGCTGTCGGGCTAGCTGTAGCCCTGGGCTGCAAGGCTGCCGGAGCGAAACGCATCATCGGCGTAGACCTAAACCCAGCCAAATATGAAATCGCTAAGAAATTCGGCGTCAACGAATTCGTCAACCCTAAAGACCACAGCAAACCTATCCAAGAGGTCTTAGTGGAAATGACAGATGGCGGTTTGGACTACACCTTCGAATGCATCGGGAATGTTAACACGATGAGGGCAGCGCTTGAGGCTTGTCATAAAGGCTGGGGAGAGTCTGTGGTTATTGGAGTGGCAGCTGCCGGCGAAGAGATCAAGACACGTCCCTTCCAACTTGTGACTGGTCGTGTATGGAAAGGCACTGCCTTCGGAGGGTACAAGAGCCGGGACAGCGTGCCCAAGCTAGTGGATGATTACATGAACAAGAAACTCCCGTTGGACAACTTCGTCACGCACCATGTACCATTAAAGGAAATCAACGAGGCTTTCCATTTGATGCATGAAGGCAAATCTATTCGTGCTGTTGTACAACTATTCTAAGGGCCGTAGATATAATCAGCTTTTAGGAGTGACTGTGAGTTTGAATTCGTATCAGAAATGTAATTTCAGCATATACTGGCCCGTCAAATCCATATTAATATTGCTCTCAAGTTTGATATCGCTTCATAAATACGAGCCTACATACTGGTTTCAAAATTTTCTCCATGATGTTATGTATTGAATTTATTATTTGAAATAAAAATACTGATCTATAAATTATTATTAATTTTGAATAAATATGTTTTTATGGGAGTGAAGGTGCAATTATTTTTGGTTTTAAGGTGCTAGATTCTAAATTAGTGTGATATTATTGATTGTCATTAATTGGTTATTTGGTATGTTTTATTAATAATTTGGTAGTCACATTTACCTGAATTACAACATGACTTTATACAGGATGTTAATTTAATTGCTAGCCATAGCTTAGGGGGTATTTCAGTAACGTAAACGGAGCCTATAGAAATATTTAAAAAATCGGTAGCTATTTATAAAAAATGGTATTTTTTTATGGCCTTCTTTTACGTTGCTAAAACACCCTCTAAGCTATGGCACGTTAATAAATTAACATCTTATATAATGTAGAGTTTGAGAATTATTTGATACCTATCTAATATGATGTTTGCAAAATCACTTTCTGTAATAAAAACATAGATGTAAACGAAGTTAGCTTAGAAGATAGTATTCTATGGCTACTAACTTATACCCTGATAAACCCTGGACACATATTTTTGAATCACTCGAACTCTAAATTAAAATCGAGCCCTCAGAGTGGGAGGGTTTGTCAGCACAACGTCCAGAGTGGCGCAGGCTGGTACAGAAGCGAGTCAGCGATTTTGAGGAACAACGTAAAGTTGACCTCGACACGAAACGCGATGAGCTGAAGTCCCGCCAGTCAGCTGCCATTCAATACCATTTAAAAGCAAGGTACTCACGTGCCCTAAGTACTTCCATGCTGGACTGGGAGCGAGAGAAAAACATAGAATGTGCCAGCTGCATTTCCTCCCGGGCATGCTGTATAAACCAGTTAAGGGATCCAAGGATTTCAGTCTATTGTAATTTAGGCGATGGGCTGACAACCTGTCACTACAGCAATATACCTACAAATCTATCTTAAAAAACCCTCAAAACTATGTCAGACGTGGCGGAACAACCTTTGTTTAGGTTGTTTACGCTCTGCCTACCCCATTAGGGATAAAGCCGTGATTATATGTATGTATGTACTCACGTGCCCTAAGTGTGCACGGAAGTTTAAGGCGAAAATCGGCTACGTAAGTCACTTTCGGGCGCACGAGCGCCGCGCCGACTAGGAGTCGAAGTAGTCGCCATGGCCGAAATCGGTCGGAAGGATCATCATCATCATCAATGCGCATATGAAAGAGTAACTTTCGCATGCGACTTTAAAACAATTGCCATGCCAATGTTAGTCTTTCGTATGCGACTTTAAAACAATTGCCATGCCAATGTTAGTCTTTCGTATGCGACTTTAAAACAATTGCCATGCCAATGTTAGTCTTTCGTATGCGACTTTAAAACAATTGCCATGCCAATGTTAGTCTTTCGTATGCGACTTTAAAACAATTGCCATGCAAATGTTAGTCTTTCGTATGCGACTTTAAAACAATTGCCATGCCAATGTTAGTCTTTCGTATGCGACTTTAAAACAATTGCCATGCCAATGTTAGTCTTTCGTATGCGACTTTAAAACAATTGCCATGCCAATGTTAGTCTTTCGTATGCGACTTTAAAACAATTGCCATGCAAATGTTAGTCTTTCGTATGCGACTTTAAAACAATTGCCATGCCAATGTTAGTCTTTCGTATGCGACTTTAAAACAATTGCCATGCCAATGTTAGTCTTTCGTATGCGACTTTAAAACAATTGCCATGCCAATGTTAGTCTTTCGTATGCGACTTTAAAACAATTGCCATGCCAATGTTAGTCTTTCGTATGCGACTTTAAAACAATTGCCATGCAAATGTTAGTCTTTCGTATGCGACTTTAAAACAATTGCCATGCAAATGTTAGTCTTTCGTATGCGACTTTAAAACAATTGCCATGCAAATGTTAGTCTTTCGTATGCGACTTTAAAACAATTGCCATGCAAATGTTAGTCTTTCGTATGCGACTTTAAAACAATTGCCATGCAAATGTTAGTCTTTCGTATGCGACTTTAAAACAATTGCCATGCAAATGTTAGTCTTTCGTATGCGACTTTAAAACAATTGCCATGCAAATGTTAGTCTTTCGTATGCGACTTTAAAACAATTGCCATGCAAATGTTAGTCTTTCGTATGCGACTTTAAAACAATTGCCATGCAAATGTTAGTCTTTCGCATGCGACTTTAAAACAATTGCCATGCAAATGTTAGTCTTTCGTATGCGACTTTAAAACAATTGCCATGCAAATGTTAGTCTTTCGCATGCGACTTTAAAACAATTGCCATGCAAATGTTAGTCTTTCGTATGCGACTTTAAAACAATTGCCATGCAAATGTTAGTCTTTCGTATGCGACTTTAAAACAATTGCCATGCAAATGTTAGTCTTTCGTATGCGACTTTAAAACAATTGCCATGCAAATGTTAGTCTTTCGTATGCGACTTTAAAACAATTGCCATGCAAATGTTAGTCTTTCGCATGCGACTTTAAAACAATTGCCATGCAAATGTTAGTCTTTCGTATGCGACTTTAAAACAATTGCCATGCAAATGTTAGTCTTTCGTATGCGACTTTAAAACAATTGCCATGCAAATGTTAGTCTTTCGTATGCGACTTTAAAACAATTGCCATGCAAATGTTAGTCTTTCGTATGCGACTTTAAAACAATTGCCATGCAAATGTTAGTCTTTCGTATGCGACTTTAAAACAATTGCCATGCAAATGTTAGTCTTTTGTATGCGACTTTAAAACAATTGCCATGCAAATGTTAGTCTTTCGCATGCGACTTTAAAACAATTGCCATGCAAATGTTAGTCTTTCGCATGCGACTTTAAAACAATTGCCATGCAAATGTTAGTCTTTCGTATGCGAATTCGATTCGAGTGATTCAAAAATACATGTCCTTGTCTCTACGAGTAACATAAAGGGTATATGCATCGTGAAATGTTTGAATCTACCCATGAAACTGAACAAGTAACCCTAAGGAACATAGGTCGAAATACGAACAAAAGATATTGACTGCCCCATACTAAATGCGCTATCAGCTGATGCATTCTGTATGGAAGGTCAACATTTTATTTTTCGTTTTTCAAACTATGTTCCTTAGGGAAAGTTGTTCAGTTTCACACCTTTCTCGTTGCATATACCCTTTCTGTTGCACGTTGTATAGATATGGTTTTGATGATTATCAATAGGATCTGGATAGGTCCTTTTTTTTTCAATACCATATTAAAAATATCGATTCTTTTAGATCTGTCAATACCGGTACCCTATTAAAAATATCGATTCTTTAAGGTCTGTCAATACCGGTACCATATTAAAAATATCGATTCTTTAAGCTCTGTCAATACCGATACCATATTAAAAATATCGATTCTTTAAGCTCTGTCAATACCGGTACCATATTAAAAATATCGATTCTTTAAGCTCTGTCAATACCGGTACCATATTAAAAATATCGATTCTTTAAGCTCTGTCAATACCGGTACCATATTAAAAATATCGATTCTTCAAGCTCTGTCAATACCGGTACCATATTAAAAATATCGATTCTTTAAGCTCTATCAATACCGGTACCATATTAAAAATATCGATTCTTTAAGCTCTGTCAATACCGGTACCATATTAAAAATATCGATTCTTTAAGCTCTGTCAATACCGGTACCATATTAAAAATATCGATTCTTCAAGCTCTGTCAATACCGGTACCATATTAAAAATATCGATTCTTTAAGCTCTGTCAATACCGGTACCATATTAAAAATATCGATTCTTCAAGCTCTGTCAATACCGGTACCATATTAAAAATATCGATTCTTTAAGCTCTGTCAATACCGGTACCCTATTAAAAATATCGATTCTTTAAGCTCTGTCAATACCGGTACCATATTACAAATATCGATTCTTTAAGCTCTGTCAATACCGGTACCATATTAAAAATATCGATTCTTTAAGCTCTGTCAATACCGGTACCCTATTAAAAATATCGATTCTTTAAGCTCTGTCAATACCGGTACCATATTAAAAATATCGATTCTTCAAGCTCTGTCAATACCGGTACCATATTAAAAATATCGATTCTTTATGCTCTGTCAATACCGGTACCATATTAAAAATATCGATTCTTTAAGCTCTGTCAATACCGGTACCCTATTAAAAATATCGATTCTTTAAGCTCTGTCAATACCGGTACCATATTAAAAATATCGATTCTTTAAGCTCTGTCAATACCGGTACCATATTAAAAATATCGATTCTTCAAGCTCTGTTTAGCAACAGGCTATTTACTCCACTATCAATATTGATAAATGCTTCCAAATGTATGTGACAAAACCAAAGATATCTTGACAATTATAAAAATATTTTGTGATACCACCGGCGTATTTTTCATGCTTGGACTCCTGCTATCAAAGATTACACGAAACATGGCAGCGGGGAAGACAGGGGAAGGGAAATGTTTGTGAAACCCCCTCTCTGTTTTCTTTGAGCGCTGGAGTCACGGTTTTACTTACCTACTGTGATCGATTATTTTATATTTCCCCAACATTTCAGTTTGTAATCTAACAGCTGTTTCTAGATCGTCTATATTGTGGTTGTCTACTGTACCTAGGTACAGAATGGGGCCGTTGATATAGCACATCGACATTTGGAAAGAGACTGGAGTTACGTTTGCCAGTTGTTGTACAGTCAGCAAATAGGCATCTGGACAAGCCCGCTCGAAACGGATGCGATAATTTCGGTAAATAGTTTATGGATTTTCATGAAATTTCGTATGTTTGCTTCACACACTTGATTAAAATTTTATGATAATCCATTAACCATAATTTCTTGAAATAATCTTATCTGTTCAGAGCGGGTCTGCCAGGAGCCGTATTTTTGAACCGCTCGAAAGCTAATGCGCATACGAAAGAGTAAAGTTCCCATGAGATTTCCATACAAATTGGCATACGAAAGTTGCTCTTGCGCATGCAAATTGGATTCGAGAGTTTTAAAAAATACGATTCCAGATGTCTCCTTTGCTGACTGTACAAGTGCGACAGAGATAACGTTCTACAAAGCTGATGTGCAAAATATATGGCCCTTTATTGTATCTAATTATGTCACCTACCCTATTTAAATAAATCCATTTTGGGACCACAAAGGTGGTTGTGTCTGCTAGGAATGTGTTATACCTACTTTAATAAATAAAATCAAGTAAAATAATTTATCTTTTATTTAAAAACAAAATTGAAAATAAGTGTCGCCACATATTGGTAAAAAATTACAAGTGACTTCAGTTACGGATAAGTCGCGGGTTAATAGGTACTATCATAGAATGCGCCAGCTGCATATCCTCCGGGGCATGCAGTAAAAACCAGCCAAGGGATCCGAGGGTTTCAGTATATTGTAATTTAGGCGATGGGATGACAACCTGTCACTACAGCAATGTACGTACAAATCTATCTTAAAATTAACCTCAAAACGTTGTCAGACGTGGCGGAACGACCTTTGTTTCAGTCGTTTACGCTCTGCCTACCCCATTAGGGATAAAGGCGTGATTATATGTATGTATGTAATAGGTACTTACTTTCTTACTACGCTGCTGGCTAAAGGGTTAATAGTCATAATAAAACTAAATTCTTTTGGTTTTAATTACATATTTAATTTATTGACTAAAAGGGGATTTGAGATCACAATTTTTGATTCCCTGTGTAGATAGACTAGTACGTTAACTTATACATACATACATAAATCACGCCTTTATCCCTTACGGGGTAGGCAGAGCGTTTAACGCCTCGTAAAAGGCGCTTTCGCCACGTCTGACAAAAATTGAGAGCAATTTTAGATTGTAATGTGTATTGCTTTAGTGACAGGTTGTCAACCCATCGCCTAAATTACAATACACTGTAACCCTCGAGTCCCTTTTGCTGACTTCAACAGCATGCCCGGGAGGAAGGGCAGCTGGAACATTCTATGTTTTCTATCTCTCCCAGTCCAGCATGGAAGAAACGTTAACTTGTCCTATATAAAATTTAACTAAAATGTGAAGGGTGAAATTCTATTTAGTTATCTTACTTATAGTAGAACAACTGATTTCAGAAAATCCTAAAATAATAAGGCCGTGTAGATTTGTGCGTAGTATTTCTTGCATTGCTTTTTATCCGCTGCTAAAAATTCTTCCTTGCTGGCCTGGGAGCGAGAGAAAAACATAGAATGTGCCACCTGCATATCCTCCCCAGCATGCTGTAAAAACCAGCTAAGGGATCGGAGGGTTTCAATATATTGTAATTTAGGCGATGGGCTGACACTGACAACCTGTCACTACAGCAATATACCTACAAATCTATCTTAAATAACTCTCAAAACATTGTCAGACGTGGCGAAACGACCTTTGTTTAGGTTGATTACGCTCTGCCTACCCCATTAGGGATAATAAGGCGTGATTATATGTATGTAAAAAATCTAATTCAAAAGTTCAAAGCAGTTATTGCAAAGGGTATCTAATTTATAATTTTCCTATTTATTCAATAAAAATTAAAATCTATATTAAAATACAAGCTATTTATCTTATCTTTAATATTGGAGCTCTTTTGTAAAGTTATTTAATTAATCCTGTCGTCGTGGCTTATCAACTCCAAAGAGATTTCTTTTTACCTACACAGTAGGCGCCTAATACCTTTTTAAAACTAACGCTAATTTACCGGGTGTAAGGGACAGCGTCCCGCAAACTGATAGGGGTTGCTCAGTCAACTAAACTGAACAACTTTCACTAGGAAATTCTTTCAGGAGTTGTAAAATACAATTGACCATTCCATACAAAATGAACACCTCGAGCAAACAATTTGTATGGAAAAGCAAATTTATTTATTTTTACTTCCTGATAGTTGTTCAGTTTCGTTGACAGAGCAACCCCTGTCTGTTTGCGGGACGCTGTCCCTTACACCCCGTTGGTAATTTGTACACTATACAATACACCTACATTTAATCTAAACTCTGAAACCACTGCACCGATTTAATCACTTCTTTCACTCTTCGTGATACCTAATAAAATAAAAGGAGCCTTCTTATACCCCTTCAATCCGCTAGATTAGGCAGCCGACCCCGTGAGATACAGGATAAGGCTAGGGAGATGATGACTTATACCTACCGACATAAATTAAATTCATCACAGCTACGTTCTACAACTGGTAACTAACTAACCACATTAAATAAAAACAACAATTAAACAATAACAATAAAAACAATGACAAACAAAACAACATCTCAATGGAAGAACTTGAAAATCGATATGTTAACTAATTCATTAACTATAAGTTGTAAAATTCAAAGTATTCTGGAAGCAAACCTTCTAATTTTATTCAAAAATACCGGTAAAATCTGTAGGTTGTAAATTATATATACGGGTATTTTTAAATAAAATGTGCTGATCAAATTAAATACCGGTATTCTAGGAGTGATATCGGTATTTAAAAATATCGTTTGGACGTTTAAGTTCTTCTGTCGAGTGGGTATCGAGTCTATCGACCCGATGAACCCTGGTGTCAGAATTTTTAAACCGTCTAGTAGCACAACTATCAGGCCTCTGACATGGTTTGAGTAACGACTACTATCAAAGACAGCGACCGGGACCGACGCCTTAACGTGCCCTTCGAAGCACGAAATCTTTTTTTTTTCGGACAATCAGGTGATTCAGCCTGCAATGTCCTAACCAAACTGGGGACAAATTCACAGTGAAAAATTCTCAAATGTCAACTTTGTATTTCCCCCCTGGGAATCGAACCCAGGACCTCCGGATCAGGAGTCCATGGCACTAGCCACTAGACCAGGGAGACATTTAAGTATAAAGCACACACATGCCAGCGGCACAAACCGGAGAAACGAGCACTCCGCACGAAACTCAACCTTAACCTAACCTTAGGGGCGGTTGACATTAGGACATTTGTAAGTACAGTGCATAAGTTGGTGTGTTATCTTGTATGTATTATTTAAGCAGTGTCGCAATGTACACGAGATTTGCTAAAAAATTTAAAGCTACAAGTGGACCAAGCAGGTCGGTGGCCACTTCTGTGTAAACGACGAAATTCAGACCATCATTGCATTAAGCAGGGATTGTTTACCGGTACTTTCTTAAAACCTAAACTATGATATCTATATTTTCTTGCAAATACCGGTATCCCAAAGAAATACCGGTATTTTATTAGCCAAATGAAATACAGATATGAATACCGTTAACTCGCTCTATAAGTATTGATGTTGATAACGGTATATTTGATATGAGTATTATGCAAATTACTGAAGCCGTATTTTTGAATCACTCGAACTCACATGCGCATACGACAGAGCACTTTTGAGCGATTTTCATACAATTCACTATGCAAATGTTAGTCTTTCGTATGCGAATTCGATTCAAGCGGTTCAAAAATACGGCTCCTGGTCCTTGAATCACGTAGTGTCGCAATGTACACGAGATGAGCTAAAAAAGGAGTAAGGTGCACCCTTGCCTAACGGCTACAAGTCAACCATGATGTGGGTGAATAGCGGGTGCAGGACGGTGGCCACTTCTGTGTACACGAGGGAATTTAAACCATCGGTGTCAATCTTCTTCTGTATTAGTTGGAGACGTTTCCAGCTTCTTTGTCTGAAAGGGAAATTAGAAAACATTAGCACAAGAAACTATATTCTTTATTCTTTCATGTAGTCTTTCACAAATATGATAAAAATATACATACATACATATAATCACGCCTTTATCCCTAATGGGGTAGGCAGAGCGTAAACGACCCAAACAAAGGTCGTTCCGCCACGTCTGACAAAGTTTTAAGGGTTATTTAAGATAGATTTGTAAGTATATTGCTGTAGTGACAGGTTGTCAACCCATCGCCTAAATTACAATATACAGAAACCCTCGGATCCCTTAGCTGGTTTTTACAGCATGCCCGGGAGGAAATGCAGCTGGCACATTCTATGTTTTTCTCTCGCTCCCAGGCCAGCATGGAAGATAAAAATATAGCGGTATTTTTTAAAATTTTGAGATAACTGTATAAAAGTATCGATATTTTCATCGATACTCTATACCGCCATTTTAAAATAGCCGTTTAATCCAAATGAAATGCCAAATCATGTTAAAGAAACATCTCTTAAAATCTCTGTCTTAAATCATAATTAAGCATTAGTAATAAGTATATTTTTACATTGTAATGTATAGATTGCGAGATTCTGATCTCACAATCAAACTGTATGTACAGTTTTGTGGGGCAATGTTTAGTAATTAAGTTTTACCCTGTACCTTATAAAAATAAAATAAATAAATAATACCGATATAAATACTGATAATTTTCTCCCGGAATATTGATATTTATACTAGTATTTGATATCGGTATTATGAAAATACCGGTATTGCAAACCCTGATACGCGCTAATCTTTTCAAAATCACGCCTCTTCTCTTACGAGGATAGGCACAGTGTCAGCAGCAATAAAATAGTTAGCGCACCGTGATTACACGGGTCATATTAAAATAACAGAGGCCACTGCTAAGCATCTTAAAAATTCTAGGATTGGGTTTGGTTTCTCTTCTGGGTTTCGGAGGTCAGATGGCAGTCGCTATGTAAAACCCAGTACCCTCGTTCAATCCCCTAGATTAGGTAGAAGACCCTGTGAGATACGGAAAAATGGCTAGGGAGATGATGATTAGAAAGACCTATTTGTTCCATTCCATAGTAGGGGTTTGTCATCCCATCACTTAAATTGCAATACACCAAATTCCTTAGGTGTCTCTTCTGGCTTTTATAGTCTGCCTTTGAAAACAAGCAGCTGGTTCATTCTACGTTTTTTTGCTCCCAGCACAGCATTGAATATTGTACATACATACATTAAGTCACGCCGTTATCCCTAATGGGGTAGGCAGAGCGTTAACGACCTAAACAAAGGTCGTTTCGCCACGTCTGTATTTTTTTTATATTGAAGATAGATTTGTAGGTATATTGCTGTAGTGACAGGTTGTCAGCCCATCGCCTAAATTGCAATATACTGAAACCCTTGGACCCCTTAGCTGACTTTTACAGCATGCCCAGGAGAAAATGCAGCTGGCACATTCTATGTTTTTCATGGAAGTTTTACATACAGATTTCATTAATAATAAATTACCAAAACTTACGCATCATAATCACTTTTCGCCAACGTCTCATGCTTCATAACATGGTATTTGCTGATGAAGGCGTCAAACCTGCACACTTTAAGGTTCTTCAGTTCTAATCTAACGTAGAAGTCGTCATCTTCTCCTGCGAACCCGGTGAACTCGTTACTCATTCCGTTGACTGCGGTAAACTGCTTGGAAATTATACCAACCACTCCGCCAAATAAACTCATGTAGGGTAAAAGGAAACTGGAAAAAGAAACATAATTATTTTATTTGCATGACAAATTGACATTGGACAACTATACTTTCTATAGTATTTCAAACTTACATACATACATATAGTCACGCCTTTATCCCGAGTGGGGTAGGCAGAGCGTAAACGACCTAAACAAAGGTCGTTCTGCCACGTCTGACATAGTTTTGAGGGTTATTTAAGATAGATTTATTTGTGACAGGTTGTCAGCCCATCGCCTAAATCACAATATACTGGAACCCTCGGATCCCTTAGCTGGTTTTTACAGCATGCCGGGGAGGAAATGCAGCTGGCACATTCTATGTTTTTCAGTCGCTCCCAGTCCAGCATGGAAGCTATTTCAAACTTATTTATTTTATTACTTACTGTATTTCAAACTTAGTTTTAGAATAAAGGTAAACAAAGTTTCATATCTCTTAATCGAAGATCTTGTTTCTAAATACATACATAAAATCACGCTTTTGTCCCTTACGGGGTAGGCAGAGCGTAAAACGTCTCGTAAGCGCTTGTTTCGCCACGTCTGACAAAAATTGAGGGCAAATTTTGGATTGTAATGAATTGCTGTAGTGACAGGTTACAAATCATTACATACATATAATCACGCCTCTATCCCTAATGGGGTACGCAGAGCGTAAACAACCTTAACATAGGTCGTTCCGCCACGTCTGACAACGTTTTGAAGGTTATTTTATAGATTTTTATAGAACTTCCATGCTGGCCTGGGAGCGAGAGAAAAACAAAGAACGTGCCAGCTGCATTTCCCCCCGGGTATGCTGTAAAAACCAGCTAAGGGATCCGAGGGATTCAGTGTATTGCAATTTAGGCGATGGGCTGACAACCTGTCACTACAGCAATATACCTACGAATATATCTTAAATAACCCTCAAAACTTTGTCAGACGTGGCGGAACGACCTTTGTTTTGGTCGTTTACGCTCTGCCTACCCCATTAGGGATAAAGGCGTGATTATATGTATGTATGTATGTATTTTATAGATAGATTTGTAGGTATATTGCTGTAGTGACAAGTTATCAGCCCATCGCCTAAATTACAATACACTGTAACCCTCGAATCCCTTTTGCTGACTTCTACAGCATGCCCGGGAGGAAGGGCAGCTGGAACATTCTATGTTTTTCTATCTCTCCCAGTCCAGCATGGAAGAATCTTAGAATCTTGTTTCTAAAGTAAGTTTAGTTTTTTAACTAATTTGCCAACACATCATTTATTTTTGAAATGTGTTTTTGAATTAAAGGACATGAAACTTTGTTTACTTTTATTCTAAAACTGAGTTGGAAATACTATAGATGGTATTTGAATAATTTTATTTTTTAATATTATTTTTTTTAATTATTAAATCTTATCTATCAATTTTCATCAGGAAGGTAAGGTTTTGTGTTTACTTGGAGGACAAATTTTTTTTTTTATTATAAATCTCACAATACTAAAGATAGTTTCAGAAAACACAGTTTTATGGGTTGAGTTTAGTTGAGAGAATTAAAAACTAATATTTCACTGAGTTCTTCCATGCTGGCCTGGGAGCGAGAGAAAAACATAGAATGTGCCAGCTGCATTTCCTCCCGGGCATGCTGTAAAAACCAGCTAAGGGATCCGAGGGTTTCAGTATATTGTAATTTAGGCGATGGGCTGACAACCTGTCACTACAGCAATATACTTACAAATCTATCTTAAATAACCCTCAAAGCTTTGTCGGACGTGGCGGAACGACCTTTGTTTGGGTCGTTAACGCTCTGCCTACCCCATTAGGGATAAAGGCGTGATTATATGTATGTATGTATATGTATGTTCATTGAGTAGCAGTAATTTTTTGCAAAAATAATACTTTCTTAAAAATTACCTGAATTTATGTATATTTGAAGCCATATGCCTCGGCAACTTCGTACATGCATATAAATTAGCAGGTCTCAACGGCAGCAAATCAATATCATGCAGTATCAAACACGGATACCCGGCTTTCATAGCCGCTTTGGCTCCAATATTGATAAGCTTAGCCCGGTTGAACGGTTTGGAGTCAACCTGTTCCACTATGTAGATACGGTAGTGGATCCGTTGTTGACGTAGAAATGTGTGCATGTAGACTAGGAAGCTTCTTAGTTGTTCGGCTTTGTCCCTGAAAATAGAAAATAGACATACTTTGATTAGTAATCAATTAATCATACAAATCTCTTTCGGTGCACAGTTCCGCGATTCTTTTATCATATACTAGCAACCTGCCCCAGCTTCGCACGGAAATGATCATTGTTTCTCTACTATATTATGCATGTATTATACATATAAACCTTCCCCTTGAACCACTTTATGCATACATAGGGATATAGGGAGAGAAAAAGCGACTTTGTTTTATACTACGTAGTGATTGTATTTTATGGGATTATATAAATTTTATGCTACTCTGAATGGCAGCTTATTTTTAAGCAAATTATACAAGCCATGTAAAAACATTTCTTCCATGCTGGCCTGGGAGCGAGAGAAAAACATAGAATGTGCCAGCTGCATTTCCTCCCGGGCATGCTGTAAAAACCAGC
This sequence comes from Scrobipalpa costella, assembly GCA_949820665.1. Classification (NCBI taxonomy): domain Eukaryota; kingdom Metazoa; phylum Arthropoda; class Insecta; order Lepidoptera; family Gelechiidae; genus Scrobipalpa; species Scrobipalpa costella. The sequence goes on from OX463311.1 coordinate 1,719,848, forward strand.
TAAGGGATCGGAGGGTTTGAGTATACTGTAATTTAGGCGATGGGCTGACAACCTGTCACTACAGCAATATACTTACAAATCTATCTTAAATAACTCTCAAAACTTTGTCAGATGTGGCGGAACGACCTATGTTTGGGTCGTTTACGCTCTGCCTACCCCATTAGGGATAGAGGCGTGATTATGTGTGTGTGTGTGTGTGTATGTAAAAACCTATTCAAGATTCTATTAAAAAAAAAATGTGTATACATATTAAATGTTTAAAAATATTTCTTACCTGTATGGTACAATAATAGCTGTACTATATTTAGGCCTGCAGATATCTGGAGCATATTCTCCTCCATCCCTTATCCTATGTCCTTCAATAAGGTCTCCATCCACCAAGGACGGTGATAAACTAGACTCGTCATTGACATATTCATGATATTCACAGTCAGCCACTGCAGAACTGGTAAAATAAAATAAGATAAGATAAGAATATACTTTATTGCACAGAAAAGACAAATAGGCGGGCCTATAAGACAATCTTTATTGTTAACTGTGTTGTACATACATACATATAATCACGCCTTTATCCCTATAATGGGATAGGCAGAGCATAAACAACCTAAACAAAGGTAGTTCCGCCACATCTGACAAAGTTTTGAGGGTTATTTAAGATATATTTGCAGGTATATTGTTGTAGTGCCAGGTTGCCAACCCATAGCCTACATAAGCCTACATTGCAATATACTGAAACCCTCGGTTCCCTTAGCTGACTTTTACAGCATGCCCGGGAAGATGTTTTTCTCGCACTCCCAGTCTAGCATGGAAGAAACTGTGTTATAATATGGAACAATAGTATCAACAGGCCATTTTGAAGTGTAGGTACAATGATGAGCTTAACAAAACGTAGGCAGAGAGTCAAGTTCAAGGCGGAGGCAGGAGTTGGAGTATAGGCAATGGGGCGCTATAAAACGCATAGAAAGAAATATTTGAAATTTGTCGAGGAGTCAACCTATACTGAGATCAGTTCCGTGAAAAACCGACCCACTAGGAAGAGAAAAAAAGTTTTTCTTGGTCCCAAGGAAAAAAAAAGTTTTCCTAGTTAAGAAGGATTTGGTCTCTAATAATAATAAATAATACACAAGAACATGCAAATCTCTTCTCTAAAAGCCATTTCTTTAGTTTACCTGGTAAAATTTGTGGCGAGCTCCTCGTGTAAGCTCTCAATGATATGCTCCTTAGTAATATAGTCGTAAGAATGCTGTATATCATCCGTACGACGCATAAATATGATCAAACCTATGATAATTAGACCGACGATTATAACCTTCCGAAGTAGACCTTTACGCATTTTTAAATGGTAAAAAATGCCGAAACGGTACATTTTGAGCAAATATACACAAATTTATAGAATCACATTATTTAAAATTAGTAAAATCATGGACAAAACATGAGATAACTTTTGTTTGGAAACCGTATTGATTATTTTGATGATCAGCTGATTTTGACAGCCGGCAACCGCCGAAGCTAATTCTTATTATGGTTGTAATTCAATAATTTTGATATCCATTGCTGCGGTTATCAACAAAAAGTATAAGAAAAAAGTATTTGTCTTAAATGGGGGGTACTTTTAAAAATCCACAGTTAAATCTAATGTGAGTTTAGTGATTTGTAGTGTTAAAAAGAGTTTTAACATATTTAACAACAAATATGTTAAAATTATATTGACTGACCAAAATATACAAACCTATTGGATTTAAAAACATCACGAAAATGTCATCACAATACGAAAAAGAAACTGACGGAGATGTCAATGTAACATTGGACTCTGATGATAATTCCATGAATTCTATTGAAGCTGTGCGGAAATGTTCTAAACAGGACGCGATAAACACTTCAGGGGACCACTGTGGATATGTTTCATCACAAAAAACACATGACAAAACACCCCCATACATAAGCGCCATGGTCGCTGAAATAAGTCCAGAGAAACTCGACCAATCGTCTCAGACGGAAGCGTCAGAACACGCAGAAGTGAGCTTGTCCTTTAGCAAGGACTTCAACTTGCAAGAGTCATCGTCGAATGAAAACTCCGAACATTCTATAGGTAATAAGCGTTACAGACGCGATTCTGGTGACAATAGGGACACCAGACCTTGGAAGAAGTCGAAGCACGGGTCGTGTAGTTCTAGCGAGGATAAGAAAGGCCCGAAGTCTCCGCTGCCCTCGCCGCATCAGCTCTCTAGTACGTCGGACACATCGTTTAAATCCATCGCTAGCAGCCGTTCGTTCAAAGTGCGCAAGAGACGGCTGAAAACTGATTCCAATTTGTTCAGAGACGCACTCTTCAAAACGAGGAAGAATAATTTGACACGCTCTTGCTCTGAAACCAATTCACCAAGTAAGTAAAATATTTTATTATACAACATTTTCGTGCCAGGGGCAGACTCAGACAAAAACTTATACAAGTAAAAGAAAGTACACCTATTTTAAGCCGGGACTCAAGCACCAAAACATACCCCCGCGGGGCAGAGAGGGGAAGGGAAATGTTTGTGAAACCCTTCCCCTCTCAGCCCCGCCTAATAGATCAGAGGAGGAGTCACGGCTTTATACTGACCACAGGAGGAAGAACCTTGTGATGTGACCCAATTAACCCTGATGTCCGAAAGTAAAAAACATTAGACTTTTACTAAAAAAATGTTGAATAGATGTTTTTTAAAACATATAATTTATCTTCCATGCTGGAATGGGAGCGAAAAAAAAAACATAGAATGTGCCAGCTGCATTTCCTCCCGGGCAAGGTGTAAAAAGCACCTAAGGGATCTGAGGGTTTCTGTATATTGCAATTTACCCCATTCGGGATAAAGGCGTGATTATGCGTGCGTGCGTAGGCGACTGGCTGACAACCTGTCACTATAGTAATATATTATTATTATTATTCTTGATCAGACAGGCAGTCGACATACAACTGATAATGCCTGTATCCAGTTGATTTAGTCAGCTTTCTTTTTCTTAGTTTCATTAATGTGTGCATCTAGTTTATTTTTAAATGCATTAACATTTCGCGCAGAGACTACTTCTTCTGGCAGTTTATTCCATTCATTAATAACTCTATTAGGAAAAAAGTTTCTGTGAGGGATGTTGTGCGAAAGACAAGTTTCCAGTTTCATGTGGTGACCTCTTAGACGGGTGTTTCTGTCCATCTTGAAAATTGACTGAAATGTTTTAAGATCGTAGTGGCCATTTAGAATCTTGTAAGTTTCTATGAGATCTCCACGTTGTCTTCTCTCTTATATACCTACAAATCTATCTTAATATCGTTCAAAACTTTGTCAGATGTGGCGGAACGACCTTTGTTTGGGTCGTTTATGCTCTGCCTACCCCGTTGGGGATGGAGGCGTGATTATTATGTAATTTATCTTTGTATTTTACAGTTCAATAATAAATATGTCAATAATTAATTACACTTTCTGATTAGACAAAATTTGTAGCACTGCTTTTTTTTTTACTTCCATGCTGGACTGGGAGAGATAGAAAAACATAGAATGTTCCAGCTGCCGTTCCTCCCGGGCATGCTGTAGAAGTCAGCAAAAGGGATTCGAGGGTTACAGTGTATTGTAATTTAGGCGATGGGCTGACAACCTGTCACTATAGCAATACATATTACAATCTAAAATTGCCCTAAATTTTTGTCAGACGTGGCGAAAGCGCCTTTTACGAGGCGTTAAACGCTCTGCCTACCCCGTAAGGGATAAAGACGTGATTTATGCATGTAGCACTGGTAGCAGTAAAGTAACACTAAGAACTTTGTGTAACAGCAGCATTCGTGGTTTATTTTTCACCACACCTGTGAATTACTGACCACAGAAATGAGACTTCTGCAGTGTCGCATCACTCACATGTATGTTTCGGAGGGCACGTTAAGCCAAATAAAGCTCCCGGTCACTTATCTGAGTGGTACCTAATAAGTGGTCACTATACACATAGTCACCAGGACAGGGTAAACTGCACAGTTATAATACTATACACCAGGGTCCATAGGATAGTTCTCCTCAAATTAATTATTCGAATTAGAAGAATATCAGTGATAAAAGTAATAAATTATTTCAAATATTTTGATTTCCGATAAAATGAAGTTATTTTTAATATAATATTACATTATTTGGACGTTGATGGATGCTCTGCCTACCCTGTAAGGTATATAGGCGTGATGTATGTGTGTATATGTATGCGCTCATTATATGTAGCAAGGTAAAAGGTCAACATCACGCGTCATGTAGATAGATTACTTACTTATTGACGCTCATTGATAAGTAACTTTAGGTATTATTGAGAAAAATATAAAGCATCTCGTATCACCTTCTAAAATAAGCGTGGTGACATCATCTTAGCGCCCTTGCCTCGCGCAAACAGGATTTCTAATCAAAATTTAACGGTCGCGGGCAAGTCGAGAGCTTTGTGTGAAATTAACTTAAATTAGTGCAGCTTTTAAGTAAAAATCTGAGTGGAGCATTAAAAAATGATATTGATTATAATATTAAATTATTATCTAAAGTGCTTTCTTGCAAATAGACAGACGTTTTAAACATCTTACAAAATGTGTGCGAAACCCGCAACTAGTTTAGCCGAAAATCCTCAGAACTTAGAAAACAGTATTAGAATAGAAGTGGAAATAGAGTGTGGTGTTGACACGGCGACGCTAAGCGAGCTGGAATGGTTCATGTTGTCAGGTGGAACTCCGCGGAAGGACAGGAGCCACAGACGGGCCGCCAGAAGCAGGTCATGGCGACTGATCGATCTTTGCACTTGGATCGGGAAGAAGGTAATTTAGCTTATAAATTAAAACAGTAAGACAAACTGGATGATAAAACTTTTTTTATAATTTCCGTGTTTCGTTTTTTTTATTATTGCTATGACGTACTACGTACTGTAGGAATCCATTTTTTAATTTATTAAAAACTTATGAAAGTATTGTTAGTTTTGGGCTTAGTAAACAGTACTGTTTATTTCAGGTACTGAGCCCGATTACAATACGTTTATTCGTCTATTGGTTTACGGTAAATTCATTTAATAAAATCGCAGTAGTTACATGATTTACGTAATCTTATAACTTACCAGTAATTTCACCTTTAGAGTTTATTATCCTATGAATATACCGGGTGTAAATGACAGCGTCCCGCAAACTGATAGGGATTGCTCAGTCAACGACACTGAACAGCTTCCAACAGGAACTTCTTTCAGGGAGTGAATATAAAGATTGTTTTTCCATACAAAATGTGCACCTCGATCAGACAATTCGTATGGAAAAGCCCATTTTTTTTCACTTCCTGAATGAATTTCCTAGTGGAAGTTGTTCAATGTAGTTGACTGAACAACCCCTATCAGTTTGCGGGACGCTGTCCCTTACACCCCGTATGGATCAAAATATTGCAATAGATAACCTAGGTATATGCCATTTACATTTTAGTTTGCAATGTAATATTCAGGGTGGTAGTGTTAGCAAGAGTAAAATTTTATTGATTTAATTTTCATCCTGTCAAATATTTTGTATGAGAATAACGAGTACTAATGAAATCACATAACTATCGAAAGTATATTGATATTACAAGTATATACGGATGCTTAAGTTTTAAAGTTATTCTGAAACATTAATACGTACACCAATTTCGTTAAATTCACAGAGCTATCAATCGATAACTGGCTTATACTCGGACCTCCTTAGAGAACCAGTGCAGCAGAAACACTTCGATAACCCACTGGTAGCAGAAGTCAAGGTTATGAAACAATTAATGGAGGAAGTTGATAAGAAACAACAGAGGCTCGAGCGAGAAAATCAGACTTTAAGAGAGGACATGACTAAGATGGCAGAGAAGTTAGGAGAGCTGGAGATCAAACTAAAGTAAGTAAATGAGGAGCTGTCCTAAACTAAAAGGTATACGACAGATTTTTACATGTCACAACGAATGATCTCTCTAAAATTATTGAATTCTTTTTGCATTTCATCTATTTCACTCATCTCCCTAGCCTTATCCCGTATTTCACAGGGTTGACTACCTAATCTAGGTGATTGAACGAGGGTACTGGTTTTCACACAGAGCGACTGCCATCTGACCTCCACAACCCAGAAGGGAAACTAGACCCAATCCTAGATTAGGTCAGAGTTTTCAAGCCGCCAATGCTTAGCACTAGCCTCTGATATGGCTTAACGACTAATATCTACGGTATTAAACGATATTAACCGGGACCAACGGCTTAACGTGTCTTCCGAAGCACGGAAAAAGCGCCGAATAAACGTACATATGAAATTTGAAAACCAAAAAACACATTGGTATGTGGTGGGATTCGAACCACGACCACCCGCTCAGGAGGCAGCGGCCCTATCCACTACACCATCGGGCTCTGCTCTGCTCTGCATTTCATCTATTTCACTACAATGAATAAATAGAATATTTATTTGACAAACAGAATAGACCCTCTAACACCTGAAACAGAAATATTTCACTTTTCAGGAATCAAGAGACAAAACTGAGACAGGTCCAATCTACACCCTCACCTTTAGCTCCACCGCCTCCGCCTCCGCCTCCTCCCCCTCCACCACCACCACCACCACCCCCGCCGCCATCCAAACTCCCCGTGAGGTCCAACACCTTGCCCAGATGTGGGTCCGCACCGCCAAGAATCGTAGGCCCGAGACTGACTATCACCCCTCAGGACATTGCTAACGTCAAATTGAGGAAGACGAAGGTAAAATAAACTTCTATTAGTTACCCTTATAGAGAACCCTGGTGTCAGAGTTTTTGAACAGTTCTAAAGCACAGCTAATAGGAATCTGACATGGTTTGTTTACCGACCACCATTACGTAACGCAACCAGCACCAGCCTTAAAACCCGCTGAAGTTCTGCCTACCCCCTAAGAATAATGGTGTAATATGAGCGTAATTTGTAAATAGGAAAATATTGTCAAATATATCGCTGTTGTTGTAACTTTGATGTATTTCCTTGATTTCAGGACAACCCTCTCTGTGCAAAACTCCTGCATAAAGACAAACAGCCCTTGGTGACACAACAAATTTTGCAGACCACTCGAGCCAAGCTGAACAGAGCACGACCAGTTGCGTCGTCGACACCGAAACAACAACTATCTGATTTAGAAAAGTAGGTAAAATCAAAAGGACAGAAAACCACTGGCAGTTAAAATTACTTTCATGCTGGACTGGAAGGGATAGACATACATAGATATTGCACGTCATGGGCATACTGTAAAAACCAGCAGAGTGTAATGCAATTTAGGCGATAGGCTGACAAACTATCACTAAACCGATAAACGCTTTAATCTAAATCATTATTGCTCCCAATAACTATTATTTTGTCAAACGTGGCAAAAACTCCTTTTATTAAGCGTTTTACGCTCTGGCTACCCCATAAAAGATAAAGGTGTGGCAGACTAGGCTAAAAGGGTCACTGAAATATTATAAACATGTTTCGATTGCCTTCGATTTCTATTATTTTATTAATTGAATTGTTTATTTACTTTGTTTATTTTCAGATGTCTCTTACAAGAAACCACAGGAACGTCTCTATACCGACGGCGAGTGGGGATGAACACTTTCCGAAGTGCAGAAGAGCTCAGGATGAAACCTTGTCTCATCAACAGACGGCCCCGTTCACCAAGGGCCCCCAGATCGCCAAGACACAACTCTTTACCCAGAAGAACACCCCAATCACCTTTAAAATTACCCAATGGAACTTCGAAATGACGAAACTGTACATGATCGTGCAGGGAACGATCTAGGATTGTGATTTTAAATATGATTTTATTGTAATGACCCCCAGATCCGTAGTCTAAATACGGACCTGATTTATTTATAAATCTATTGGAATAGATTTTCAAGTAAGAAAACAAAGACCGAGTCTGTTTTTTTGGAAAACAGCATTTTTGTGGTATTTTCTATGCAGTGCATATTTTGATACATTTTTTTATTAGCTTTATTGTATACTTACTAATAAGTTCCTTTCTACCTAATAGATTACACGTTACATTTTATTAATTAGGTAGTTACAATGGATGACTGATCAGATTTTTGACTGTTTTATAAAACTATCACGATTGTACTCTTAATAATTCTTAATAAATACGATTGATTTAAATGATTTATTTATTATTTTTATTTTGTTTATTTAGAACACAAACAGTCATACATAAGCATCATTCTTAGATATAAGTAATAAACAGACCTGAAGGTTCATTACTGTAATTCGAACAATAATTAAGGTACTAGCTTTCGGTAAACAACTTGGCAGTACGTTTTGTAAACAAGGGCCAATCACAATAAAAAACGGTACACAAAATTTTATACACGGATCAGTTAGCTAACTAAAATCATGGTTTTTGCACTTTTTTTGATGGTATAAAGAGAATCATGAAAAGGATGATGACAAGAGACCGATGTTTAATTTATTTAGGGAAATTGGAGAATATTCTTTCAGCGACTTAAATTTTCACCCCACAACTGTGGTTTGATCTGTGGGCCCGTGGGTGGATTTCAGTGGAAGGAACTACGGAGAGGAACCAAAATGGCAGTTGCTGAAGGAACTAGGTAGGTACAAAATTTTCTTTTGATGCAACAATAAAACTACAGATTATACAAGGTGTAAGGGACAAGACCCGATGAGCCCGATGGTGTAGTGGATAGGGCCGCTGCCTCCTGAGCGGGAGGTCGTGGTTCGAATCCCTGGTGGTGATTTTGTACGGGAATGTATGTTTTTTTTAATCCCCTGAAAGAATTTCCTAGTGACAGTTGTTCAGTTTCGTTGACTGAGCAACCCCTATCAGACGCTGTCCCTTGTAACCTGTATAAGTAAAACGTAGTGATTATATGCTCAGTGTGTATAAGATTTCAGAAACAGGAGGAGATGAAGCCGTCAGCACGTATATACTGTCTAATCTGTGGATGAAGCAAAGCGATTTTTTATCTGAACATGTTTTTTGTCTATACCTGAGACCATACAATAAGCAGCAATGGATACTGAAAATCAGGTTGTTTTCATATTATTTTTTCTCCCATTAGGTAAGGCAAAGAGCATGAGCCCATGCGGCCTAGTCCTCAGTATTTATTCTTGAGTTATCTTAACCCTACGCTAACCTAAAAGTCTAAAGATTGCGCCGGTGATTCAGATTTCAATGCTCAACAGACTTTTGCGCGGAGATAACAATCCGAATCGTACGGCTGCACCTTCCTTTGCTTCCTACTACTGCCATATAGTTCCTCGTCAGAAAATCATTATGTTAAATCTACCACATGAATACAACCAACACTACAAGGAACTTATTTAGAAGAGCGAGGAACAAAGTCCGTCAGGTTTTTCATGTTCCCCGCGCAAAACCCAAACCTAACCTAACCTAAAACTCATTGGAATGCGAGTGTGGTGCCCACATTCCGAAGCTCGATGAAGATTTACGTAAACGCAGGAGTGTCGATTTGAACCATACAGGATTTCTGTACATTATTTCTCGCTTTCACTACAGGCATATTATTATGCTAATCCCACTACACTATCACAATAATAGCCGCGGAAAACGAATTTAGACCGCCAGATACTCAGTCCTTATGCGATTAGTTACGATTTCCGCGCAAAACTCTAATCTAATAATAATAATGATTCGAAGCCGATTTCGGCTACAACTCAACAGCTATACTATTTCCAAATCAGATTTAGAATAGAGGTAAACAAAGTTCTTCCATGCTGGTATCGGAGCGAGAGAAAAACATAGAATGCGCCAGCTGCATTTCCTCCCGGGCATGCTGTAAAAACAAGCTAAAGGATCCGAGGTTTTTAGTATGTTGTAATTTAGGCGATGGGCTGACAACCTGTCACTACAGCAATATTCCTACAAATCTATCTTAAATAACCCTCAAAACTTTGTCAGACTTGGCGGAACGAACTTTGTTTAGGTCGTTTACGCTCTGCCTTCCCCATTAGGGATAGAGGCGTGATTATATGTATGTAACGTGTTGGCAAATTAGTAAGATTACTAAAAATTACTATTTCATTATGTTATCTATCATATCTAATAGCTAAAACTTATTAAGTTCCCTGTACCTTGTTCTGAGCCTAATCAATTGAGTAGCGAACCTTGTTTCCCCTACCGTTGTGACGTAAAAGCCCCTGCTTTACTGCCATTGGTGGGCACATTTGGCGGGAATACAGCTCCGGTAGAGGGCGCTTGCGCTGTGCGCGCGGCGCGCCGCACTCGACTTCCACTCATTGGCGTTTGTTTCCCGACCCGTGCGGACGTATCGTGGAACGCTTGTAAAATTCAGTTTTCCAGAAATTTCTAGTGGATTTTTTGAAAATGAACCCATTTTCAAAGAAAAGTGTTCAAAAAATTCAATTCAAAGCCCCGCGTCATGTTTCGAGTTCCGATGAATATGACAGCTCTGCTGCCACGAGGTCAGAGGAGAAAGACCGGAAAAGGACCAGACGTCGCCGCAGATCCAGCCGGGAGCCGCAGGACAGTTCAAATCGGATGAGTAGACTTGAAAAATATATTTTAGATTTATCCAGTAAAGTTGATACCATTAATAAATCAGTTTTCAAGCTGCAAAATGAACGTTACAAAAATGCCAAGCAGAAGTCACGTGATGCTAGTTCCGATGGATCAGTGTTATCTTTACATCCGGATAGTGATGTAGAAAGGGAATTTTCAAATCCCGAAAACGATTTTGAATTTAAAAATTTAGAAACGACGGTTAAAAATATTTTTTTAAAATCAACTGATGTTCATGTTGAAACTTAGAACAAACTTCAACATTTTGATTCACCGGATTGGTCGCAGGTTAGATATTCTGATGCTCAAAAGAACTATAATTCAGTACCTGGTTTTGTTGAGTTAGAGAGTAACGACTTGGCCAAACATTTGGACCGAAATCGTTCTCTGGCATTCTCGGAGCGTTCAATCGCAGCCGTCACTCACGGCTTGATAATTCAACATGAGGCCTTGCAGAAAGGCATTACATCACTAGTAAACTGGCTTATGCAGCATGACGAAGCTTCTCCCGTCTCAGGACAAGAAGTGTGCGATAAAGTGAACGAAATATTTGAGTTGGAATACAATAAAATTAATATCGATCTTTTACAAATGATTTGTGGGCGTCGTGCAGACTTAATTCAGCAACGACGTGATTTAATCCTGAACAATGTCAGAGACAAATATTTGAAGGAAATTTTGCGAAAAATTCCTCCCACGTCTGAACATCTATTTAACGATCAAATGTTTTCAGATCTCATCTCTAAGCATGGTGGTATTTCTAAAGTATTCTTGAATGCTTCATACCGACAACCCGCGCAGGGTAGTTCGAGCAAGCTGGCTCTTGCGCAAAGAGCCGCTGATCCCTCGACATCCAAAGCTTCTGAGACCATGCGCAATGGTCCTGGCCTGCATAAGTCTGCGCCCGCGCAGGGCCGCAAGAGACGTGCAGCGGATGAGCCGTTTCGAGGATCACGCGGTACCAAGCGCCAGCGCCGTCAGCCTGCGCGAGGTAATCGCCGAGACTATTGACTACAAGCAGCACTTTCGAGCGGGGAGGATCAAACACAGGGTAAGTGTTTGGAGGAAGCTGGGAGCACCTATTTATATCTTACGCATTCTAAAAGGTGGTTATCGAATTCCTTTCGTAGAGAAACCCCCATTAATTCGTCCATCCAGAATTTCGGCACGTTTTCATACAAAAGTTTCCAAAATAATGACAGTTCAGATGAAAAATCTTTTAGATCAGTGTGTCATAGAAAAAGTAAAACTACCCTCAAGTCCAAGTTTTATTTCAACAATGTTTTTTACAATAAAGAAAGGAACTGGAAAACCGTCTTATCGCCCAATTTTCAATTTTAATTGCTAAACTATTATGTTTCAATAGAAAAATTTCATTTAGTAAATATGTACAAAGTCCCAGACTTCCTCCAACCTCAAGACTGGTTGACGAAGGTAGACCTGTCGAATGCCTACTTTCATCTTCCAGTTGCCCCCGCTCATCGTCGCTTCCTTCGCATATCTTATGCAGGGATTACATGGCAAATGACTTCTCTTCCTTTTGGCTTGTCAAGTGCTCCAAAGGTGTTTGCCAAGCTGACGAACTGGATCGCGCAGATCCTGAGATCACAGGGTATTCGGTTGATCGTGTATCTTGACGATTTTTTAATTGCATCCCAATCAAGACGTCGGTTGATGGATCATACAGACCTGGTGGTCAGAACCCTTCAGAGTCTGGGTTGGGTTGTAAATTTCGAGAAATCATTCTTGATACCACAGCGCTCAATAGAGTACCTGGGCATCGTTTGGGACCCTTGGTCCAACGAAAAGCGTCTTCCAAACGACAAATTACTGTCATTAGAAAACAAAATTTATCGAACTTTGAATGCTCCAGCCTGGTCGCTCAAAGAAATTCAAAGAGTCCTGGGCCTATTAAACTTCGCAAGTTTTGTGGTTCCAAGGGGCCGTCTAAACTGCCGTGCCCTACAAAAGGTCTGCAACAGCCTGCTGAAATCCCAAGTACCAAAATTGCTTTTACTCCCGCAGAGTGCCATAGCAAATCTCTTGTGGTGGAGTCAAAACTTTTCGATCCCATCTCACCTGCACCTCCCAGCACCGAGGTACTTTCTCTCGACCGACGCATCCGGTTCAGGTTGGGGCGCGCAGCTCAACACTTCGAGTCTGTCCGGCACCTGGGCACCTCACGAGAAAGCTCTCCACAGGAACTGCCTGGAAATGCTGGCAATTTTAAGAGTGATAGAACAAAAAGGGTATGTAATGTCCAACTCAAGTCTACTAATCCAGAGCGACAACCGGACAGTAGTGGCGTACCTACGCAACGAAGGTGGGACCCGATCGGAATCGATGCAGACCTTGACGCACGATGTCCTAGACGCTCTAGATCACTACCACATAGTTCTGTCAGTGTTTCACATACCAGGGCGTTTCAATTACGTCGCAGATCGTTTGTCTCGGGCCAAGTCCTCGACTCATGGAATGAGGCCCAAATTGACATTCTTAATAAAAGCTGGAGAAAATCCACTTTGTCCACTTACAAGCCCGCTTGGTTAAGATGGAGTAGATGGTGTAATGACAATAGCATTGACTTATGTAACCCGTCTCCAGCTGAGCTTGCACGTTTCTTAACCGATTTGCATTTAAATCATAAGTTGTCATACAGTTCTATTTGTTTACACAAGTCTGTGGTGTCTACTTTTTGTAAACCTACACCAAATAACCCTTTGAGTTCTCATCTTATAGTCAGACAAACTCTTAAAGGAATTGCTTTGCAGAACCCACCTAAACGTAAATCCCCAATTTGGGACTTGAACATTCTGACAGGTTATTTATCGGCTAACGCTCCTATAAAAATGACTCTTTTTGAGATTTCCAAAAGAACTGCCATAATTCTTTTACTTTGTTCCGGTAGACGGGTTCACGATCTAACCCTATTGGGAATAGATGCACCTAACCTTATTTTTGAACAGGACTCTGTAGTGCTCTGGCCAGAGTTCGGTTCAAAAACAGACACAATATCCTATCGCCAGTCTGGGTGGCGTCTTTTACATTGCCAATCAAACCGAAATGTTGATCCGGTTTATTGGGTCAAAACATTAATCGAATGTTCCAGAGAGCGTAGAGGGGATATCAAGTCACTTTTCATCAGTACGTGTGGCGCAGTGAAACCAGCATCCCGTACCATTATTGGAGGCTGGGTGAAGGCGGCGCTTCGTGAGGCTGGCGTGCATGCCAGTGCAGGCAGCGTGCGCGCAGCTGTTGCCTCCGCAAGCTGGCTTGACAACACTCCTGTGGATGAGATCCTCGCAAGGGGGAACTGGCAATCGGCCACTACCTTTCATCAATTTTATAAAAGAGATGTTAATTCTTCAGTATCTGTGAGAAATCAATTATTGTCTCATTTCCAATCTATTTGATTAAATATTAATTAACGTATATAGTTGATTCAGTCTATTAATCAATAATATTTTTGATAATTTACTTCATAATAATTATTATTTTTTGTATCTTGCACATTGGCGTTTTTCAATACAGCAGCGATACCAAACATCACTCAATTGATTAGGCTCAGAACAAGGTACAGGGAACTTAATATAGCAATTTTACCTGAAAATAAAATTGTTATTAAGTGTACTTACCTTGTTCTGAGCCTAAGTACATTCCTGCTGCTGTACATAATGTACCTACATAATTGAGTGCCAATGAGTGGAAGTCGAGTGCGGCGCGCCGCGCGCACAGCGCAAGCGCCCTCTACCGGAGCTGTATTCCCGCCAAATGTTCCCACCAATGGCAGTAAAGCAGGGGCTTTTACGTCACAACGGTAGGGGAAACAAGGTTCGCTACTCAATTGATTAGGCTCAGAACAAGGTAAGTACACTTAGTAACAATTTTATTTTCAGGTAAAATTGCTATATTTTAAAAAGTGTCCGATGGTATAGCGGATAGTGCCGCTGCCTTCTGAGCGGGAGGTCGTGGTTCGAATCCCATCACGTACCATTGTGTTTTTCGAGTTTCAAATTTCATATGTATGTTCATTTGGTTCTTTTCTGTGCTTCAGAAGGCACGTTAAGCCATATCAGAATCCAGTGCTAAGCAAAGGCGGCTTGAAAACTCTGCCCTAATCTAGGATTGGGTCTGGCTTCCCTTCTGGGTTGCGTAGGTCAGATGGCATTCGCTCTGTGTAAAAACCAGTACCTACCCTCGTTCTATACACTAGATTAGGTAGCCGACCCCGTGAGATAAGGGATAAGACTAGGGACATGATGATTATGATTTGGAAATACTGTTTTTTTTATTGCAAATTTATTATTATAATAATCTGTGTTTGATTTGACAGGTGGGTGGAACTCATCCATAGATGATAGACAATATTAGGGACATATGAAGCCATTAGAAAAAAAAAATATTAGGGACAAACTCATCTAAAACGTAGTGATTATAATATGCTCAGATGCTCAGTGACTGTGGAGGATGTCTGTCCGTAGGACGTATAGGTATACTGTCTAATCTGTGATGTCTGTCGATCTCAGTTTTGTTGTTCTTTTTCGCTTGTCGTCTTTATAAATCGACTTTTCCAAAGTTTTGCTGGTGACACGGTCGTTATACTGAAGAAATAAAGCCACAAAATGGAACACGACTCAGATTCTGAAATGGAGCAAGACTCAGAATACGAAATAGAACAAGACTTAGTAGGTATGGACTTCAGTTCGCTAAACCCAATGACCTCAAACGCATTGAATTTCGCAGCGAGACGAAATAACATTCCCATCGTGAAAAAACTGTTAAAAAAGCTAGACCCGAGCTGTATAGATAACAGAGGATGGACGTGTCTACACGAAGCAGCGGCATATAACAGCTACGAGTCGCTGAAATTGATTTTAAAGTCAATTTTTTGTCGTCCTTTAGCTGAGACTCACGAAGGACATACTGCTCTATATTTGGCTTGCAGAAACAATGTGTCATTGTTAGTCATCAATGCGTTGTTAGAGAGTACTGATGATATAGCAAACTACGGCAGCACTGAACGTGTAACACCTCTGCACATAGCTGCTGCTCAAGGCAGAATAGAATTAATGCAGATGCTCATCGACCATGATGCAATGGTAAACGTCCAGGACTCTGATGGTGACACGCCCATGCATGACGCAGCTTTAGCCATGAAACACGAAGCTGTTGAAATGCTCCTTCATGCCGACGGTGATCCGGAGATAAAAAATGAAGCAAAATACACCCCGTTCCATCTTGCATGTTATAAAGGAAGTATAGAATGCGTTAAAGTGTTGTATCCTTTCATTGTGGATATAAACCAGCAGTCTCTTAATGGTGATACTCCTTTGATATTGGCTATTCAAGGCTATAATGATGAAGTTGTACAGTTTCTACTGGAGAATGGAGCTGATCCACATATAAAAAACTCTGATGGGGAGCTAGCTATAAATACGGCCCTTTGCATGGGCTACAACTCAATATTCAACATTTTACTACGAGTAACAGAAATCGAAAAAATGAATAGAGATATCATATTATTTGCTTGTAAACCACATTACTTCAAACTTGAGATATTAGAATCATTACTGAACCATGATTTGGGTCCAGAGTTTTTTGAATCCCATGAATTATTTCATTTAACTTTAGAACATATTGGCAACCACAAACCCAGGTACCTCAGAAATTCACCATTGAATTCTTTCTTGATTATCTGCGAATATATTTTCAATCAGAGCAATGAGAAATTCAGAGCTATTTTTTATCTTTTCCTGATGAGAGGGGTTTCGGTTGATGCTTCGGATGTGAATGAATGCCCACCTCTCGTTTACATTCACTACTCGGCACATAACTCCTGTTTTGTTGATGTACGTATTTCATAAATTTTAATAAATTACTTTCAGTCTGTTAGTCCAATATTATAATTGTATTTTTTTTCTAGGTATTTGAAGTTCTATGTGAGTTTGATGTGAATGTAGACCACTGTACCGCTAAAGTGTGTGATCCGGAACGCTGCATACCAGATGCCTTCATGGCATCACTGAATTCCGAACCGGCTACTTCCCTGGTCATGCTACGATGCAGCTTATATTGTGAACCAGCCTATTTACTCAACTTCGTACATGTGAATGGGATCTTAAACCGATTGTCACTACAGGTAAGTTAATTAACTAAATAAATAAAAAAAAAAAAAAAAAAAAAAAAAAACATGATAAAAGCATAATACATTGCAAAGCTAAATCAGAAATTGAGTTCAGATAAAAGAAACCTTCATTGTTTATTACATTTTTACAAAAATCTTACTTGTGTAAATACCTTCATTTCAACTCATATTTATAAACTTCAACAAACATTTTAATATTTTTTGTGTTAATTACAATATTAATTTTCATCATTTCAGGACCAAAACGATCTTCTCTCCTTGATAGACAGTAACTACCAGTCTGCGGGCATCACACCTGAGAATCTGAAAAGTCATGTGCTACCGTTGAAACACTTAGCCAGGGCCAAAATCCGAAGAATCTTCCGGAACAACGGGCCCAGAAAAGCCACGAAGGAATACTTAAGGGCAGTAAACAGGCTGCCTTTGCCTCCGATTTTAAAAAAATATATACAGTACACCTAGAGGTACCTTTTGTTTTTTAAGCTGATTGAAGTGGTGCAGACCCCGTCGCAGATGGCGCAATGAGCTAGACTCTCGAAGGGTTGGCACCTTGAGGCCCAAAACAGGGAAGAATGGAAGCAGAAGATAGAGGCCAACAGTGTGATCATTTATTGGCTAGATAAGATAAGAAGTGATATAATGAGTGTGGTTTGAAGACTGGAGTAGTGAAAAAGATATTGGCTGTTGCCTTGTGATGCCTTGGTATATGCACTATACAATAAAAAAAATATGCATTAGATTTACATCTAGTGTATCTGAGACACAAGATTTTGAGCGTTCAGTCGCATAATGCCAAATTCGCAAAATGGCAACCGAGTCGTAATTGGACAAATTCGCATAATGGCATATTCGTAAAAGGACAAATTCACAAAAAGACTAATTCGCAAAAGGACAAATTCGCGAAATGACAAATTCGCAAAAGGACAAATTCGCGAAATGACAAATTTTTACCAACGCATGCCGTATCGTGAACAATATATGCGTACGATATTATTATAAATGAAATGCACACAAACATTGAAAAAATCATTTTAATTTTTACAAAAATAATCACAGGTCGTTATAATTAGAGAAAAAGTCTTAAATCAAAACACAAAAAGTCACAAAAAAATACGATATGCAAAAAATGTTTTAAATATGAAACTTTCATACTGAAAGGGAAAATTATAATAGCATTTGATAATAAATTATCCTTTGAAAAAAATATTTAACAGAAATTTTCTTATCATTGAGTTCTGCTAATAATTTGTTGTACTTTTTGTCAAATTGTATGTCTTTATTCCTACGGTTTTTTCGTCTTGGAGTAAAAAGATTCCGTTTCATGATAATGTCGAAATGCTTTGATTCTTTCTTTATTTTGTGTATAAAATTAAACAAGGACGGACGCGTCGGAATCAATACATTTAGTCGGTGGTGCCATCCTTCCAGCGCATTTGTAGTACGATGACGTTGTCCAGCGCAACTAAGAAGTGTTGAGCCTAATCTGATCCACTGCCTCTCAAAATAGTGAAGGAAATTATCCATATCACCAGTATCTTCTATGGCTGCAGATATTATTTGCCAACCTTCGGTGATGAAGTCGGGTGGCAGAAGTACCAAAATGGCTGCTCTCCGAATAATATTTCTTTGACCTCTTGTTTTGTCGAATTTTAGCTCTTTAGCCTTCTTCCAAACAGCTTTTTGGTAATGATAATAACAACCACTTACTTTAACTTGCGGAAATACGGCTTTAACCGCATTCATGGCTGCAATTTCATAGTCACTTTTAAATGTTTTTATCGTCACGCCTAGAATATTTTTATTTTGAATAGTAAGTGACTTTAACGTTAACTCACAAAAATACGAAACTACCTACATTATTTCATTAATTTTTCTTAAATTTTTCCATAACGATTGTAGACAATAAGTATTAAGTATAGTTTATTTGTGCTGAGTGCATAAATAAACTATAAATGTAAATAAGGAAAATACCCAGCAATTTTTACCCTATCTAATATATGTCGGCATTCACTAACCACGTAGTTTCTCATTATATTACTAGATGGCGTTTTAATAATAATCTACCAGTTTTTTTTAATCTTAAGATTATTAAAATGATAAGAAAATTTCTGTTAAATAATTTTTTTTTCAAAGGATAATTTATTATCAAATGCTATTATAATTTTCCCTTTCAGTATGAAAGTTTCATATTTAAAACATTTTTTGCATATCGTATTTTTTTGTGACTTTTTGTGTTTTGATTTAAGACTTTTTCTCTAATTATAACGACCTGTGATTATTTTTGTAAAAATTAAAATGATTTTTTCAATGTTTGTGTGCATTTCATTTATAATAATATCGTACGCATATATTGTTCACGATACGGCATGCGTTGGTAAAAATTTGTCATTTCGCGAATTTGTCCTTTTGCGAATTTGTCATTTCGCGAATTTGTCCTTTTGCGAATTAGTCTTTTTGTGAATTTGTCCTTTTACGAATATGCCATTATGCGAATTTGTCCAATTACGACTCGGTTGCCATTTTGCGAATTTGGCATTATGCGACTGAACGATTTTGAGTAGTTACTAAGGCAAACATTATTTTTAAATTGTCTTTTAGTATTCCCAACTCAGTATTAGAATGAAGGTAAACAAAGTTTCATGTCTTTTGATTGAAGGTCTTGTTTCTAAAATAAGTTCAGTAGTTTTAGTAATTTAACTAATTTGCCAACATATATCATTTATTTTTGAAATGCGTTTTTAAATAAAAATACATGAAACTTTGTTCTTTTTCTTCTGTCGAGTGGGTATAGAGTCTATCGACTCGATGAACCCTGGTGTCAGTTTTTAAACCGCCTTTGTTTACCTTTATTCTAAAACGGAGTTGGAAATACTATACTAGGTGTATACTATACTACTAAAATAGGTGTAAAGTTATTTATTAGTTTGGAAGTCCATAAAAAATATAAGTGGCTAAGTGTTCAGTCCTACAGATGGGCAGCAATAATCCTCAAACCAACTACACCATAGAGCAAGAAACGATTGCTGTAACGAACTCTCAGGAAGACCTTGGAGTGCTTGTAACTGAAGACCTCAAATAGGGTGATCATGTGAACATGATTGTCAAAAAAGCCAACTCATTCCTGTATGTTATTAGGCGATCATTCCAACACCTTACCATAGATGTTTTCATAAAAATCTACAAAACATATGTCAGACCCTTGCTAGAGTACGCAGTTCAAGTGTGGAACCCATACTTTGCTAAGGATATAAACCTGCTGGAGAGTGTGCAAAGAAAAGCAACAAAGATACCTTACAAACTAAGAAAGAAAACATACGAGGAGAGACTACAAATACTGCAGCTAACCACGTTGGCGGAAAGGAGAATGAGGGGAGACTTAATAGAGACATACAATTGAGAATTGTTGAGAATTTGTGGTAGCTTTATTCGTAGCACTCCAATTCACGTTATGGAGAGTGAAATGAGTCTCCCGCCGTTGAACATTCGACGTTTTTGGCTAGGATGTAGATACTGGCTGAGAGTTGCTTCATTCTCCAATGACAATTTAAAATTAATCGATAGTTTGTCTCTGAATGCTGGTTTCTGGAGAAACAAAAATGTACCTATACTAATCGATATACACATTTTTTTAAAAGATAGGAAACTTCATAGAAGTCCTCACCTGGAGATGTTTTCTTTGAATGTATGGCTTTCATATATTGATATATCTGAATTAGTTAATCTACGCATAGAGGGTTTGACATCTGCTAAACACAATTATGATAGTTCTAATTTACGATTGCTTTCTGTGCAGCAGTTACAAAACTTATATTCCGGCTATCACAAACTTTATACTGATGGTTCCAAAAGCGCTCAGGGTGTTGGTGCTGCTCTTTTTGACCCTTTGAACGATATCTCTGTTAAAATTAAGCTTAGAGGAGATTTCTCGATCATGAGAGCAGAGTTGTATGCCATATTCGAAGCTCTGCAATATATTCAAATCAAGAAATTTGACAGGGTTGTTATTTTAACGGATTCGAGGAGTGCTCTCCAACATCTTGTGCGTTGTGTTTCTGGGGCGCGTTGTACGCCGATTGCTTATCAGATACTTGATCTAATTATAAAATTACAGTCATTTGTTACACTTAGATTTCAATGGGTGCCCTCACATGTTGGTTTGAGAGGTAACGAAATAGCAGATCAACTGGCAAATGAAGCAGTTTGTGATGGTAGGGATGTACAATGTGAACCTTATTATACTGAAGTGATTAGTACTGTCAAAGGTTATTGTAAAGAAAGATGGAAGGAAGTTTTTAACGAGGTTTCAGTCACTAAAGGTATTTGGTACAGGACCCTTTTGGATGAACCACATTTTTTACCGTGGTTTGACTCTGCGAGCCTTACAAGAAAAGAACTTGTTTCCGCACTGAGGCTGCGTTCCGGGCACATTCCAGGAAACAAATTTTATCACATGATGGGTGTGAAACAGTCTCCCCTTTGTTTGACATGTAACAAGATTGATGATCTAAATCATATAATGTTGGAGTGTTCCCGGAATGCAGATCTGAGGGCTAGATTTATAGGTTCAGAAAATGGTAATAATGGTCAGCTAAATTGTTGGTTGGCAGACCCGCTATCCAGCAGAGCAGTTGCGTTGTACCGTTTTCTGACTCTATCTGGTTAAATACATGTTTTTTAATTATATGAAAGATACCATGAGGCTGGCATAGTCACCAGATGACTGAAGCCTCGTTAAAAATTTTGAGAAAAAAAAAAAAAAAAAAAAAAGAGACATACAAAATTCTCACTGGCAAATATAACCTTCCTACGAATGGGATGTTTACAATGAAATCCTCACGCTTACAACGTGGGCATAGTCTGAAAATCAACCGTTCACATCCGAATACCAATGACGCTTATCACTTCATAACTAATAGAGTAGTGAATTTGTGGAACAAACTCCCCGATGAAGTTGTATCAGCTCCATCTGTTAATGCTTTTAAAAATAGACTGGACAACTGGTGTAAAAAGAATAAAGACAAAATTAATAGTTAAAACTGTGTGTGTGTGTGTGTGTACTGTGCTTAGTAAGAACATTTATAAACAATTATGAACCATATTAAATGAACAATAGACTTTATAATAATAGTGAATAGTGATAACCGAACAACATAAATCCAACACTGATAGGACCTATCAGCATATATATGCTGCCTGTCCTCAAAATAATAATAATAATAAATATATGTACTAACATTTTGCAAAGCTTTATCCATTCACTAGGACCATGTTATAAACAGATTATGATTTTGTCTTCCATGCTGGACTGGGAGTAAGAGAAAAACATACAATTAGTCAGCTGCATTTACTCCCGGGCATGCTGTAAAAACCAGCAAAAGGGATCCAAGGGTGACAGTATATTGCTATTTAGGCGATAGGCTGACAATCTGTCACTACAGCAATATAACTACAAATCTATCGTAAATAAACAAAACTGACACAGACGTGGCGGAACGACCTTTGTTTAGGTTGTTTGCACTCTGGGCATTAGGGAAAAAAGCTGGATTATATGTATGTATGATTTTGTCTCAAGACTGTCTTTTATGAAATCTTGAACAATTTTATTTAGAACTGATTATTTTATAAGGTTTTCAAATAAGATTTTTCGTTTTTATAATATATTCTTTATTATCCATTTTAAATAACAATGTAAATTTTATATTACATAATGTACAAAATATTTATTATTATTATGGATATTATTATAGCCATATTTTACTCACTCTATCCATAAAATATATTGTGTTGTTCAATGGCTGTAAATACTAGATTATACTAGTATTTGTGAAAATGATAAATGTGATTTGTAGAATAATTAAGGTTAATTTATGTTTTGCTCAAAGTATGCATAAAATATAACTTATTTATATCATAATATAACAATTGTTTTTTTTTTCTTAAATAAGAATAACTACATTATACAGTATATAAATTATAATAGACAGGTTATTTATTTACGCTCTGACTACCCCATTAGGGATAAAGGCGTGATTATATGTATGTATGTACACGTTGAGCCTCATGTTTACAACTTTTTGAAGTTAGCGCCGTTTGCCATGTGATCTTCGATTTCCTTCACACTGAAATAAAAATTGCATGTTGATGTAAAAAATGTTCGTCCAGCATTGAAATGTGCTTTAATAAGGGTACAATAAATCTTTATTCTATACTAGTGTGTTCCTCTGTGGCCGGACCACACTTTAGTACTCAGATGCTATTGTTCGAAATAATACCTACCTAAAGTCTACTTTCTTCGGAATATATATATATATTTTTAGTACCTCAAGAGATATCTTGTTAATTAACAATTTATGTGGTCCGGCCGCCAAACAGTGCTCTCTGGCCGCGCCACCTCAATTTAAATAGAGTATAATGAATTATTAGTCAATCAATATCCCGAAAAAAACTACCTAAAGAGTACCTTGCATACGACAAATATGGTCCAATAAACCCCTTTAGTTAAGGAGTTATTGGTCGTAGGGTGTGGTCCGGCTGGAAGGTATACTCTGCAGCAAGTCAATTTTGCAATATTTAATATTAACTATCCATGCATCAATTTATATAATAGTACCTTTTCTCTACTCTTCGTTGATACTTTTTTCTCTCAAGAAACTATTCATTTTGATTAATTAATCTTTAAAGTATGTGGCGCGGCTAGGGAGGATTTCTTTCAGCAAATATAACGAAATACGCTTTATTTATTTATGCCAACGAAAACTGCATAATTACTACTTTATAAAAAGACCTGGACTTCATACATAAACTTTTATTTTTATTACCATCAATGATTTTGAAAAATTTTGTACATAGAAACACCCAGACTTAACACAAGTAATTTACTTGTGTTGCATGGGGATCGTTCCTACGACCTTCTGTATAGCAGGCAGGGTCACTGCCAGCTAGGCTATCGGGCTAGTCTAGGTAGGTTAGGTCTAATAGGTAGTTAATTTAAAAATAAGTAAGTGAAAATTCTGGTTTAAAATAAACGATAAGTACATATACGAATAACAAACATATATTTTCATAATGAAATAAATAAAAAAATGTTAATACAATAGGTTTTATAAATTGCGGAACTTAGTATAAATTTAAACGCCTTCCAATATTTTGTTAGCAATTTGTATTACAAGTTAATAGAATAGGCGTTACAATGTTAGCAGAATGTTCAGGTGTTATAACAATAGTTTACGTACGGGGGTAGTTTGCTATTATTTTATTATCATCGCTTGAATATATTTTTACTTCAGTAGTTTGTTCCTACTATTTTGTATCGGCCGCAGCGAAAATGAGTGAAAATAAGAAAAAACGCGGAAAAGTGCTATCAGTTTCCCTTGATGAACAAAAATCTGAGTTCGTGAAATATGAAGACCAACTTAAAGATAAAGATTTGCTGCCACCACCGTCAAGTAAGATTTTTCTTGATATTCGCAAAAACTTATCATGTCGAATGAGCGTGAAAGCTATTTATCTTTCTTTAAAAAAGAATTTTGATTATTTCTTCAATAAAACAATGAAACAGAGTTCTTCTCCAGAGTATGATGATAATTTGACATCTGAAGACTTAGATTCACCAAAGTCTTCTGTACAAGATAACTATAATTTTGAAATATCATTATCTGATTGGCAAAATATAAGACCAGTCACTAGCTATTGTTCGCGAACAGATAAAGATAGACCATCAGTAACGCGGCACAAGAAGACAGTTTTACCTCAACATAAGTGGACAAACGTTATGAGTGAGATTTTATGGAAGGAAGCAAGGCGAGAATGTACTTGGATATTTAAACGCAGTTCAGCTGTTGATTACAATATTCGATTCAGTGGATATTGTAAGCAATGTGGAGCTAAAATTAGAGCAGAGTCAACAGAAGCGTCAGAAACTCATGCTAAAATCAAATGTATCATTGAGGTAGGTGATTTAAATATTGTGCATGATCCAAAAATTAAAAATAAATTGACTAAAAAGAAAAAAGAAGAGCTGTCTGAAAAACTGATTAATGAACATGCTATCGTAATTCGGAACAAAATAGTAAATAAAGTCATGAACGAAGATGACACCTATGAGCCACCATTTGTACCATCATTAAAGACATTGCAGAATATCAGGCAACGATCTAAACAAGAAGCTTATTTGGACAAGAATGTTGTACTTTCATTATGGATTATGGGTAGTACTTTATACAAGAATGTGATTCGATTATTTTGTGTTTTGCCTTTCATATTATATTATTGGACGGATCTACAAGAAAAATATTACTGTCATCTTGTCAATTGTAATAAAAGAATAAAGCTCAGTATTGACGCTACAGGGTCAATATTTAAAAAAATAATACCTCCTAGAGATCCTGCACAAATATATGTGGCTAAGCACATTTTTCTTTACGTGGCTGTATTACAAACAGGAAATTCTTGTGTACCGGTAACTCAAATGATAACTGATTTGCATACTTTAGAAAATATATACAAATGGCTCAAACAATGGATAGGCACCAAGAAAACTCCTGATGAAGTAGTTTGCGATGATTCGGCAGCATTAGTTGGAGCAATCATTAAAGCTTTTACTGACTTTGAATCTACCAAGGATTATATTGCATATTGCTTTGATGTCCTAATGAAAAAAGAAAAAAGAAAAACAAATCATTGCCTTATTCGCTTGGACACATCGCATTTTGTGAAGACACTATATAATTACCAATGTTTCAAATACGTTGACAAAAGGGTTATGAAATTTTATATAAAATATATTTGCAAAATAAAAGATTCTTCATCGTTCGGCGAAATCAAATTGATTATGGAGAATCTTATTGTTATTGCACTTAATAGATACACAGGAAAAGATTCTAACGGCCATCCTACGTTATGTAACCAAAGCTTACAGGAGTTGCTACAGACAGACACAGATAATACAAATATAGAAGACGAAGATGATGATGAGGTCAGGGTGAATGAGGAAGTGAATACAATTATTAATGACCTACTCAACTCAGAAGAAATTGAAAATGTTACCTCAGACTTTATGACAGAATTTACCATGAAAGTTGACAAAGTTTCACTTGAATTGCAATTATCTGAGATAAAAACGATATATGAAAATTTATATTACCTACCTGATTTTATTAATACCTTCAAGAGGCTAATGTCTAGATTGCCAATTTGGTCAAATGTGATGTTGTCATTTGTTTATACAGAAAATGTGACATCAACCAGTTCAGACGTGGAAAGTTATTTCAAAAATATTAAAACACTTTTGAAAAGTCCCAACGACAGACTACGGGTGGACGAATTCCTAATGAAGCACCATGAATATATATCTGGGGATTTAAAGAACAAATTCAGTGAAGATATTAGTGAACAGAAAACAAAGGCTACTGAAAAAGCTAAAGTTGAGTTAAGTGACTTTTCGCAAGAATCTGTCATGTCTGATGAACCCATCCTTCTGGAGAACTGGCGAGGCCTGACTATAGGAAAACAGGAAAAACAAAAGCGAGTGATGCGGTCCAAAAATAATTCGGTTGATTTATTGGTAAATGGAAGTAGTAGTTCAACTGGTATTAAAGGCGTAGTTGTAGAAAATACTTGCGCCTTCGATTGTCTGGTGCAATCTTTAGCAGTTGCTTATATAGATAGAATGAACATCCGCAAACTAATAGAAACAAAAACATCCGGTTTTATGACGCTTATTAAGTCTCTTGCTAATAAAGATCCCATAAATTTATACAGCATACGAGCCAATATTATGAACAAATCTTATTTTGACAAAACAATCACAAATGTCTTGACCATCATAAATTGTATGTCGAACATTACTTTTGTTTTAGACAAAATTTTATTAAAAGATATTCCTATAGTTATATCGGAAAAACGATGCACAAATACACAATGCAGTCAGAACAACTCCACATCTCAACGAGTAATTTCGTATATGCCACTGAATGAACTAATTTTGTCTGATAATGGCATTTTAGCCCTTGAAGAATCGGCTCAAACAATGTTAGAGATTGATTCAGGTGTGCTATGTGTTCGAAGTAATGATGACGGTGTAAAATGTACCGGTAAACAAATTATTAACTACACATTGAATGACTTATTAATATTTGAAATTGATTTAAGCGTTGATTTAAATGACATTCCAGGCACTATGAAATTACAAGGAAAATTATTTACACTGTTGTCAGTGATTGAGTATTTACCAAATATTCGCCATTACGTCGCTCACTGCAAGCGTCTGGATTATACTTGGGAAACATATGATGATTTAAGTACTAAAGTTACAAGGACTAAAAACCAGCTAATGAATGTTCATTGTATTTTATACGCAAAATTGTAAATTATAACTTATTTTTATCAAAATGTTTATTTTTAATTTAGGCCTTGCATTTTAAAGTTGGAAAATAACATCAAAACTCCTTTATTTGTAATACTGATTGACAATATTTTTAATACGCGGTTTTGGTACACACTTTTTTCATTATTTCTTGTTTAAAGGGTTAAATGCTTAAATTCAATCTATAGACTACTTTGTCTAGTTTTTAAAACAATTTTTCCGTATGAAAATATATATTTATTATTCGTATACCTACTTATTGTTTTCTTTAAACCAAAATTTTCACTTATTTCGTCAAATTAACTACCTATTCTAGTAGATAGGTAAACAAAAACCAAAAAGTGCACCTTTTTCAAAATCATTGTTGGTAATAAAAATAAAAGTTTAATGAAGTCCAGGTCTTTTTATAAAGTACTTATTATGCAGTCTTAAATTTTAAAAGTCGCATTTTAAAAAAAAACGCCATACGATGATGATGATGATTATGCAGTCTTCATTGGCATAAAGAAATAAAGCATATTTCGTTACATTTGCTGAAAGTAATCCTCCCTAGCCGCGCCACATACTTTAAAGATTAATTAATCAAAATTAATAGTTTTTTGAGAGAAAAAAGTATCAACGAAGAGTAGAGAAAAGGTACTATCATATAAATTGATGCATGGATAGTTAATATTAAATATTGCAAAATTGACTTGCTGCAGAGTATACCTTCCAGCCGGACCACACCCTACGACCAATAACTCCTTAACTAAAGGGGTTTATTGGACCATATTTGTCGTATGCAAGGTACTCTTTAGGTAGTTTTTTTTCGGGATATTGATTGACTAATAATTCATTATACTCTATTTAAATTGAGGTGGCGCGGCCAGAGAGCACTGCTTGGCGGCCGGACCACATAAATTGTTAATTAACAAGATATCTCTTGAGGTACTAAAAATATATATATATTCCGAAGAAAGTATACTTTAGGTAGGTATTATTTCGAACAATAGCATCTGAGTACTAAAGTGTGGTCCGGCCCCAGAGGAACACATTCTATACTATAAACAATACAAATCATCATCCTAGCCTTATCCCGTATTTCTCGGGGTCGGCTACCTAATCTAGGTGATTGAACGAGGGTACTGGTTTTTACACAGAGCGACTGCCATCTGACCTCCGCAACCCAGAAGGGAAACCAGACCCAATCCTAGATTAGGTCAGAGTTTTCAAGCCGCCAAAGCTTAGCACTGGCCTCTGATATAGCTTAACGACTAATATCTACGGTATTAAACGATATTAACCGGGACCAACGGCTTAACGTGCCTTCCGAAGCACGGAAAAAGCGCCGAATAAACGTACATATGAAATTCGAAAATCGAAAAACACATTGGTACGTGGTGGGGTTCGATCCACGACCTCCCGCTCAGGAGGCAGCGGCCCTATCCACTACACCATCGGTTTAGAAAATTTCACTGGTTTTTATCCTTGTTTTGCTGTAAAATAAACAAAAAGATTTTTTTGTTATCAATATTCCGATTTTACCAATGCCATCTAGCGGAAATATTTAAAAGCATGACGCCGAATCGAATCCTGGTGTGAACATTTAGTTTCACTACTCGATAATAGATGGCGCTTGTTTCATGACAAAAAAATACTGCGAAGTAAATAATATTCCCCAGGAAATAAGTTACTCACGTCCTAGGCACGAAGGTGAGGTTTTCCACTCCTGCTTCCGTGATGAGCACGTCGTCTTCGATCCTGACGCCGCCGAAGCCCTGGAACCTCTCAATCACGTCCCAGTTGAAGAACTGGCTCTGATCGACGTTGTTGCGCGCGTTCGACAGTAACTGAAAAATAAAGTAATATTTTGTATGGAATGTAAAATTTCTTGGGTGAGAGAAATCGGATACATTCTTATCGCGCATATTAATCTTGTCATCATGTCAATACATACATAGTAGAGCCTATAATCCTCAAAACTTTGTCAGACGTGGCGGAACGATTATTGTTTAGGTCGTTTACGCTCTGCCCACCCCATTAGGGATAAAGGCGTGATTATATGTATGTATCGAGGTTTATCACTACATAATATTAAACAAAGTCGCTTCCTCTGTCCCTATATCCCTATGTATGCTTCGATCTTTAAAACTACGCAACGGATTTTGATGAAATTATTAATCGCTACATCAATTCTTTGTAATAATTAATTTATTTATAAATTCCTGTCTCTTCCTCACACTTTCAATTTTTTTTACCGAACAACCTCCTTTTGTGTCGAGATGGAGTATACGTTGTCATTGGCAAAATACGTCTCAAATCATGAGATGTGAAGCCATAAAAAAAAAATTAAACAAAATCCCTTCTGTCATGTTATGATGTTAGAGAAGAAAGCAGCCTCATGTTATAGTACCAATGATATTATATATAGGTAGATACGTTACCAACGCGCGAAACTCGTGCCGTCAAATGGTCCTAATTGTCACAATTTTAGGCAGTCGAGCTGCACTGATTACAAATAGCCATCTGTTTCACTCTTACGCTTTGCCTATTTTGTGTCGCACTCAGCGTTTGTTTAGATATGCAATGTTATAAATATGTATGTATATGTGTCGCGGAACAATTAAAATGTGCGTGCAGTATGAACGTAACGTATCTTTCTTAAAATATCATTGTATACTACTCACTCTAGGAATAAAGTAGCAGCCAGGCTCGATGGTAAGCACCATACCAGCCTCCAGGGTCCTGGCGGTGCGCAGGC
Source organism: Scrobipalpa costella (assembly GCA_949820665.1). NCBI lineage: Eukaryota > Metazoa > Arthropoda > Insecta > Lepidoptera > Gelechiidae > Scrobipalpa > Scrobipalpa costella. Next base: position 1,749,627 of record OX463311.1, read on the forward strand.
GCGCCAGCGGGCCGGCGGGGCGCGGGGGGCAGGCGGGCAGGTAGCCGCCCACGTCGTGCACGTCCAGGCCCAGCAGGTGGCCCAGGCCGTGCGGCTGCAGGATGCCGTTCACTCCGGCCTGGGGAAAACGAGATACATTTTTTTTGTTTCTTCGATCCTGGCCTGGGAGCGAGAGAAAAACAATGTGCCAGCTGCATTACCTCCCGGGCATGGTGTGAAAAAAAAAAACAAAATAATCAAAAAAAAATATCATAAAATAACCCTCAAAATTTTGTCAGACATGGCGGAACGATCTTTATTTAGGCCGTTTACGCTCTGCCTACCCCATGAAGGATAAAGACGTGATTATATGTATGTATGTAAAATTTAAATTGTTACACAAAAAAGATAAAAAAGTTTATGATCGTTGGAAGATAAACATAGGAGTTTTGATTTTGATTGGTTTATTTCGATAATAATAATTTCATTTCATTTGCTACTTCCATAATGTTCAATAAAAAAAATGTGAACAGAGAAGTTCCAACTTAGATAAGAATCTTGTTATCGTTTACAAAGTCTGTATCGTAATTTCGACAGTCCACTCACTATCCGCGGTAGTATAGTGGTTAGTATCCCCGCCTGTCACGCGGGAGACCGGGGTTCGATTCCCCGCCGCGGAGAACGCTTTTTGCGTTTCATTTTGCTGCATATTTTTTTATAATAAAAATGTTTATTTTTAAAATTTTATTGTAGCATTTAATAATGTCCTCAAGTGAAATAGTTATTTGTTTTACTCAGAGAGTTTTACCACATTTTTATGCGCATTGCTCTGATAATATTGTCAGGCGCTCGTAGGCCCATCGCAGGCTAAGCAACATTTTGCCAGAATTATTACATTTTGATACAATATATCATATTTTCATGATGTTAATTTGTTTTTAAAAATAGGATCTCAGGTATTTTTTACATAGGGTCTCTAAGAATTAATAGTGAGAACGGCCTGAAGTTTTATCGTGTTTTTTATATAGGATTTATAAGAATGAATAATGTGTGTGTAAGGGATCCGAGGGTTTCAGTATACTGTAATTTAGGCGGTGCGATGGGCTGACAACCTGTCACTACAGCAATATACCTAAAAATCTATCTTGAACGACCTTCAAAACTTAGTCAGACTTGGCGGAGCGACCTTTTTTTTGGGTCGTTTGCGCTCTGCCTGCCCCACATAGGGCGTGATTATATGTATGACACTACATAGTATAAGACAAAGTCGCTTTCTCTGTCCCTATATCCCTATGTACGATTAGATCTTTAAAACTACGCAACGTATTTTGATGCGATTTCTTTTAATGGATAGAGTGTTTCAAGAGGAAGATTTATATGTATAATACATACATACATATAATCACGCCTTTATCCCTAATGGGGTAGGCAAAGCGTAAACGACTTAAATAAAGGTCGTTTCGCCACGTCTGACAAAGTTTTGAGGGTTATTTAAGATAGATTTGTAGGTATATTGCTGTAGTGACAGGTTGTCAGCCCATCGCCTACATTGCAATATACTGAAACCCTCGGATCCCTTAGCTGATTTTTACAGCATGCCCGGGAGGAAATGCAGCTGGCACATTCTATGTTTTTCTCTCGCTCCCAGTCCAGCATGGGAGAATGTATGTATAATACATGCATAATATAGTAGAAAAACACTGATAACTTCCGTGCGAAGCCGGGGCGGGTCGCTAGTTAGGGATAAAGGCGTGACTATTCGTATTTTGTTGTTTCTAAGAATTTATAGCGAGAACAGCTTGAGGTTTTGTCGTCACCTTGATCATATCCTCGCCGTTTCCCTTGAGAAGCCCTTTGGGTCGTTTGCGGTTTGCCTACCCCACATAGGGCGTGATTTTATGTATCTCGTTTTCTCTGTCCCTATATCTCTATGTATGTTTATGCAGTTGTGCAGGCAAGTTATGAAGTTATGCAATTTTATGTAGCTTAGATCTTTTAAACTTCGCAACGGATTTTGATGCGGTTTACTTTTAATGGATAGAGTGATTCAAGAGGAAGGTTTATATGTACAATACATGCATAATATAGTAGAGACATACTAATGATTTCCGTGCGAAGCCGGGGCGGGTCGAATTAATAACTAAGGTAAATACATAACAGTAATGTAAATGTTTATAACAGGAGAGTCTATTTCTGCCAACAAACTGTTGTACAGTTTGGCGGATTTATTGTTTATTGTAACATGCTGTCTTATGTGAATAAATGATTTATTTTATTTATTTATTTTTTATTAGTATGTAATAATAACTTCCATGCTGGTCTGGGAGCGAGAGAAAAACATAGAATGCGCCAGCTGCATTTCCTCCCGGGCATGCTGTAAAATCCAGCTAAGGGATCCCAGGGTTTCAGTACATTGTAATTTAGGCGATGGGCTGACAACCTGTCACTACAGCAATATACCTAGAATTCTGTCTTAAATAACCCTCAAAACTTTGTCAGACGTGGCGGGACGACCTTTGTTTAGGTCGTTTACGCTCTGCCTACCCCATTAGGGATAAAGGCGTGATTATTTGTATATTAAATAAATAGGTTTAGAGCGTTTTTTTTCCTTTAAATTATAATGTGATTATGATTAGAATCTAATCGACTTTGCTGCGAAATACTTATGGTGCATCGACGGAATTTTATGTATGTATAATATGTAATAATGTGACCGGGCCAAGGTGTTGTCGTTACCTTGATCATATCCTCGACGTTTCCCTGGAGAAGCCCTCCCTCCTTGAGATGCTGCAGCAAGGCTCGGTTGGCCACCAGGTGCATCTCGACCCACGAGGCGCCGGGCTTGGCTTCCCTGCAATATGCGATCATTTTTTAATTAGAGATCTGGAGATCGTGAGCTCGTGATATTGTTATAAGTTTGATTAGAAGAATGCAGGGTGGATTATGTTATACGTACATACATATAATCACGCCTTTATCGCTAATGGGGTAGGCAGAGCGTAAACGACCCAAACAAAGGTCGTTCCGCCACGTCTGACAAAGTTTTGAGGGTTATTTAAGATAGATTTGTAAGCTGTAGTGGCAGGTTGTCAGCCCATCGCCTAAATTACAATATACTGAAACCCTCGGATCCCTTAGCTGGTTTTTACAGCATGCCCGGGAGGAAATGTAACTGGCACATTCTATGTTTTTCTCTCGCTCCCAGGCCAGCATGAAGAATTTTGTTAATAATATCCATATTATTATTTTTACTTCCATACTGGACTGGGAGAGAAAGAAAAACATAGAATGTTCCAGCTGCCCTTCCTCCCGGGCATGCTGTTGAAGTCAGCAAGAGGGACTCGAGGGTTACAGTGTATTGTAATTTAGGCGATGGGCTGACAACCTGTCACTTTAGTAATACATATTACAATCTAAAATTGCCCTCAATTTTTGTCAGACGTGTCGAAAGCGCCTTTTACGAGGCGTTAAACGCCCTGCCTACCCCGTAAGGGATAAAGGCGTGATTTATGTATATATGTATGTATATTATTATTATTGTATATACTAAATATCAGCTTCCTAAACTAAAGGCAAGAGGTTGCCCATATTTTTAATTTTTCACAAAACACTCACTCAAGTTTAGTAACATTACTGCTTAAAAATAGGGATGAGTAGGTCTCTGATAGAATATAAAAAAAATACATGTTTTACGTACTCCAAGGCAACTTTTAGGTGTTGTAAGTGCATTTAAGTCATCATCATCATCTCCTTAGCCTTATCCCGTATCTCACGGGGTCGGCTTCCTAATCTAGGGGATTGAACGAGGGTACTGATTTTTACACAGAGCGACTGCCATCTGACCTCCGCAACCCAGAAGGGAAACCAGACCCAATCCTAGATTAGGTCAGAGTTTTCAAGCCGCCAATGCTTAGTGCATTTAAGTATAGTGTAGAAATTTTGGGATATTCCTTAAAATTTGATTGAAAATAACTTCGATTTCTAGGAGAAAAAAGATTTTTTTAATTGAATGTTTTTCGATAATTCAAACCTTTCGTCACATTTGAATCAGCTTCCTATACTAAAAAAATAAATTTGTCTTTTTTTATTTTTCATCTTTTCAAACAAATCCAATAGTTTGTCTAGCAATGAGCATCCTTTTTCATTAAAGATATCTTTATGAAATTTTGCACACCACATTTTTTTAATACATGCAACAATATGAAATCATATCATATAAGTCTTCCATGCTGGATGTGTGTGAGAGAAAAACATAGAATGTGCCAGCTGCATTTCCTCCCGAGCATGCTGTAAAAACCAGCTATGGGATCTGAGGGTTTCAGTATATTGTAATTTAGGCGATGGGCTGACAACCTGTCACTACAGCAATATGCGTACAAATATATCTTAAATAACCCTCAAAATTTTGTCAGACGTGGCGGAGCGACCTTTGTTTGGGTCGTTTACGCTCTGCCTACAAAGGGATAAATGCGTGATTATATGTATGTAATTCTTTGACATTTTTTCATATTATTCTTTGACATTTTTATTATTATTGCAATGTAATTGTGAAATTGATAATGTGAAATAAATGAATCTAATCTATGAGAGGCTGGCCAAATCTCTAGCATGAGCTTTCTTTTCATACTAGCTTGGACCACGCTAACTGGAGATCGGGGGTTCGTGATATTGTTTCCAGTTTGATTAGGACAATGCAGGGTGGATTATGTATGTTATTGTTTCACTATCGTTATCGATCGCTATCCTTGGCAGCGGTCGTCACACAAATACTTCGACACCAGGGCAAAGCCAGTGTTCTTATACCGGTGTAAGGGACAGCGTCCCGGATATTGACAGAGGTTGCTGAGTCAATGACACTGAACAACTTCCACTAGGAATTCTTTTTCAGGAAGTGAAAAATTATAATTAGCTTTTCCATACAAATTGTCTGACCGATGCAAACTTTGTTTGAAAAGGCATTTTTTATTTCATTTCCTGAAAGAGATTCCTAGTGGAAGTTGTTCAGTATCATTGACTGAGCAACCCCTATCAGTTTGCGGGACGCTGTCCCTTACACCTAGTATTATAATACTACATACATACATACATAAAATCACGCCTTTATCCCTTACGGGGTAGGCAGAGCGTAAAACGCCTACTAAAAGGCGCTTTCGCTACGTCTGACATAAATTGAGGGCAATTTTAGATTGTAATGTGTATTGCTGTAGTGACAGGTTGTCAGCCCATCGCCTAAATTAAAATACACTGTAACCCTCGAATCCCTTTTTGATTATAATACTCTTTGCCAGTATTCAAAGGCTCTTTCGTTTACTCGAAAACCCACTACAATAGTAGAATTTAGACAATTTCCATGCTGGACTGGGAGTGAAAGATAAACATAGAATGTGCCAGCTGCATTTCCTCCTGGGCATGCTGTAACAGCCATCTAAGGGATTCGAGGGTTTTAGTGTATTGCAATTTAGGCGATGAGCTAACAAACTATCACTAAAGCAATATAAACTTACAAATCTATCTTAGATAATACTCAAATATATACTAATACTAAAATACTTCCATGCTGGACTGGGAGAGATAGAAAAACATAGAATGTTCCAGCTGCCCTTCCTCCCGGGCATGCTGTTGAAGTCAGCAAAAGGGACTCGAGGGTTACAGTGTATTGTAATTTAGGCGATGGGCTGACAACCTGTCACTATAGCAATACATATAACAATCTAAAATTGCCCTCAATTTTTGTCAGACGTGGCGAAAGCGCTTTTTACGAGGCGTTAAACTCTCTGCCTATCCCGTAAGGGATAGAGGCGTGATTTATGTATGTATGTATGTATAATACTCAAAACTTTATTAGACGTGGCGGAACGACCTTTGTTTAGGTCGTTTACGCTCTGCCTACCCCATTAGGGATAAAGGCTTGACTTTATGTATGTATGAAGATTTCCCACTCCCACTCGCTGAACACCATGTCAGAGGCCTTAGGCAGATTATAAACTCTGATTAGTGATGCAACGGAACTGGCATAACGGAAGCAGAAACGGAAACAGATGTCAAAAGTAAATCTTAACGGAAGCGGAAACGGAAACGGAAGCGGAAACGGAAGCGTTAACACTATGAAAAAAAAAGCACAATTGTACATTTAAAACTTTTTTATTAAATTTGTATTTTAGTAGTCAAAATTAAACAGCGGCAAGTTATATTTAATAAAGAGTAACTTGGCCGAATGATAAGTATTGGCGAACTATTGGCAAAATATGGGGGTATTTGTGCGCATTTCCATTCCACCACATAAGGGGATCCTCATGAAGAGGTAGTCTTTTTTCTTTCTTGTACTCCCGAAGGTGTGACTGTATCTTTAAAAGTAAATTGTCAACATCGTCAGCTGTAGAAGAGTCCTCCTCCTGGTCTTTATTTACACTTAACATCGATTCCAATATTTGCAATGATGCTGATGATTTGGAAGTAGAAGGCTGCACTTCAATGTCTTCAATTGCAATTTGAGTTCGGCTTCTTTTGGGGAAAGGTTCGCAGTCATCATCTTGGATGAAATTGGATTGTCTGGTTCTAATAGTGTTAATCGTCATATTAAGCTTCTCCCCGCTTCCGTTCAGAGTTCTGTTATAAAGTTTGCGGAACCAGAAGCAGAAACGGAAGTGAAAAAAAATGCGGAACTTCTGCAGTTGCGGAAGCGGAAGCAGAGTTCTGTTGCAACACTAACTCTGATACTAGAATGTATCAAGTCTTTCGTCTACTTAAAGTCTCACTACATACATACATACATTCATACATATAATTTTATTCAAACAAACAAGACAATTTTTTTCTTCCACGCTGGACTGGGAGCGAGAGAAAAACATAGAATGTGCCAGCTGCATTTCCTCCCGGGCATGCTGTAAAAACCAGCTAATGGATCTGAGGGTTTCAGTATATTGCAATTTGGGCGATGGGCTGACAACCTGTCACTACTGCAATATACGTACAAAACCATCTTGAATAACCCTCAAAACTTTGTCAGACGTGGCGGAACGACCTTTGTTTAGGTCGTTTACGCTCTGCCGACCCCATTAGGGATAAAGGCGTGATTATATGTATGTATGTATATAATTTTATCCTCTAATGCTACCCCATTACGCAGAGCGTAAACGATCTAAACAAACGTCGTTACGCAACGTCTGACAAAGTTTTGAGGGTTATTCAAAGGTATATTGCTGTAGTGACAGGTTGTCAGCCCATCGCCTAAATTGCAATATACTAAAACCCTCGGATCCCTTATCTGGCCTTTGCAGCATGCAACATTCTATGTTTTTAAAAAACGTTCCTTGGAACAAATAATTACTATCTGATCTTTAGTTTCCTTCACTTTTATCCTGTGCTGTAGATACTGTTGCTGTCATTTCCTTCGACTAGTTCTGATTGTAGTTTGCATTATCCTATCTTCCATTAGTTTATGTATTAGTTTATTATATATTATGTATTCGTTTATAATACAAATATCTATGTAGTAGCTTGTACTTAATTTATGTATTATATGTAATGTAATGTATTTAGGATACCTATTTGACTAGGTTTGCACTATCCCGCTTACCGCTACACTTTTTTCTTTCACCTAAAGGTTGCCTGGAAGAAATTGCTACCTTAGCAATAAAGCCGCCTGTTGTACTTGTTTTTTGTTATCTTTTGTGTTGTATGTTGTATTATACATACTTACATAAATCACGCCTTTATCCCTTACGAGGTAGGCAGGGCGTTTAACGCCTCGTAAAAGGCGCTTTCGATACGTCTGACAAAAATTGAGGGCAATTTTAGATTGTCATATGTATTGCTATAGTGACAGGTTGTCAGCTCATCGCCTAAATTACAATACACTGTAACCCTCGAATCCCTCTTGCTGACTTCTACAGCATGCCCGGGAGGAAGAGCAGCTGGAACATTCTATGTTTTTCTATCTCTCACAGTCCAGCATGGAAGAAAAATGTCCTTACCAAACTGGGGAAAATCTCACAAAGTGATAAATTGACAAATATCAACTTCGTGTCCCCTGGGAATCGAACCCAGGATCTCCGGATCGTGAGCCCATACCTCTGACCACTAGACCACGGAGGCAGTTAAATACAAAGTTAAATAAAAGGATATGGCTGACCTGATTACAGCATCCCTGGCCAACAACACGGCTTCGTAGACCAGTTTCTGGTCGCTGGTGAATTTCCCGTTGGCGGGGAACGAGCACGTAATGTCCGCCGCGTAGCCTGCGTAGTTACCTCCCATGTCGAAAAGACTGAAATAAAAAAATACTTTATTACATACCCGATGGTGTAGTGGATAGGGCCGCTGCCTCCTGAGCGGGGAGGTCGTGGTTCGAATCCCACCACGTACCAATGTGTTTTTCGGTTTTAGAATTTCATATGTACGTTTATTCGGCGCTTTTTCTGTGCTTCGGAAGGCACGTTAAGCCGTTGGTCCCGGTTAAATATCGTTTAATACCGTAGATATTAGTCATTAAGCCATATCAGAGGCCAGTGCTAAGCATTGGCGGCTTAAAAACTCTGACCTAATCTAGGATTGGGTCTGGTTTTCCCAATTGGTCTGTTTAAAAACCAGTACCCTCGTTCAATCCCCTGGATTAGGTAGCCGACCCCGTGAGATACGGGATAAGGCTAGGAAGATGATGATACATATATATACAACGTGTAACAGAACGGGTATATGCATCGAGAAAGGTGTGAATCTACCCATGACACTAGACCATGTATTACTACATTTGCAGGTAGTGAGTTGTGCTAAAATTAAGACCCTATAGCTTTGATATTATTTGACCCTTTAACTACCTATATTTGACCCTTAATATAGCTATATTTTGACCGTAAATCCCGCTATATTTTGACCTCCCATCCCGCTACATTTTGACCTTCCATCTCGCTATATTTTGACCTTCCATCTCGCTATATTTTGACCTCTCATCCCGTTATATTTTGACCTTCCATCCCGCTATATTTTGACCCTAATCCCCACATACTGACCACATGTCCCCCTGATGTATAGGCTTGGTATTAGGCGCGGCGGCGTGTCCATAGTGCAAGGTGGCCGCGTTATGCCCCGACCCGCAGATACACGTGTACGACACGTGCCTACAGCCGCCCACCCGGTAACAGTGAGAGAGGAACCTCGACTATATTACTGCTCTATTTAGACTATGTATTTCTACATTTGAAGGCAGCGAGTTATGCTAAAATTAAGACCCTATAGCTTTGATATTATTTAGCCCTTCAACTAGCTATATTTTGACTCTAAATCACGCTTTGTTTTGACCCTTGATCCCGTTATATTTTGACCCTAAATCCCGCTATATTTTAACCTCTCATCCCGCTATATTTAAACCTTCCATCTCGCTATATTTTGACCTTCCCTCCCGCTATATTTTGACCCTCCATCCCGCTATATTTTGACCCTAGTCCCCATACTGACCACATATCTCCCTGATGTATAGGCTTGGTATTAGGCGCGGCGGCGTGTCCATAGTGCAACGTGGCCGCGTTATGCCCCGACCCGCAGATACACGTGTACGACACGTGTCTACAGCCGCCCACCCGGTAACAGTGGTCCAGGAAGATGGACTCGCATTGGTACTCCATGAGGCCGGGACGGGCGAATAGCATCACCTGGAATTGATTAATGCACACATAGAAATTGATCTTGGTAACATACATACATATAATCACGCCTTTATCCATAATGGGGTAGGCAGAGCGTAAATAACCCAAACATAGGTCGTTCCGCCACGTCTGACAAAGTTTTGAGGATTATTTAAGATAGATTTGTAGGTATATTGCTGTAGAGACAGTTTGTCAGCCCTTCGCCCAAATAACAATATACTGAAACCCTCGGATCCCCTAGCTGGTTTTTACAGCACGCCCGGGAGGAAATTCCGCTGGCACATTCTATGTTTTTCCCTCGCTCCCAGACCAGCATATTTTTAATCGCAACATCTAAGTTTCTATATTGCTCTAACAACCCGATTTTGCAGAAAAAATAAAGAATCTATGTCAACGGCATGGCCCCACAGCAAAATTCCATAGACCATAGATAGACCTCTAATGACTATCACAACATTTTCTTTTCTTTGCAAACTTATACCATCTAATCACATAAATATATGTATACATATACATACATATTTTCATTATTTCAATTGGATCCTGAAGATAAATTGTTGGCAGTAGGTCAAGCGATGAAATTGATGATAATTTGGTTTAAATTTGGGTATGATTTGGTGCGTTGGAGTCACGGCTTTATGCAACGGTATGTGACTATGTAGATATAACGTTTATTCAATAATACAGTTCAGGACATTGACACGGATAGACGATAAACAAAGAGAAAAGAAAATAGAGTTTAGGATGTAGTGTACCGCATCCTCGCAAAGGCTCAAATTCAGCATAATGCTGCAGTGCTAAAAAAAAACACCTCAGCGCTGTTTTTCAGTCAGGTAGGAGCGTGCAAATAGACATACTCACCTGTTTATGTGCGTCTGAGGATACTTTGCACACATAGCGCAGGACTTCGATCTCCTCTGGGGTCTTTATGACGCGTCTGCAAAAGAAAACGAGTAGGTAAAACAAGCTGCAAACACGTCTACCCTAGTCGAGCTATCTAACTCCACTAGAGAGAGAGATGAGAGCCCGATGGTGTAGTGGATAGTGGAGCGCGGAGTTCGTGGTTCGAATCCCACCACGTACCAATGTGTTTTTGGTTTTCGAATTTCATATGTACGTTTATTGACGACCCGCGCAGCCTAGTTGGCAGTGTACCTGCCTGCTACGCAGAGGGTCCCGGGTTCGATTCTCGGCCATGGCAGACATTTGAATGATGAGTTTAAATGTCTGTTTCTGGGTCTGGGTGTTCTATGTGGTTGTTTCTGTGTATGTCCATGGCACCCCGATACAGGGAATCCTAGTGGGGGCTATGAGTGTGACCGTGCTGACCGTGCCGTGCTATTCGGCGCTTTTTCCGTGCTTCGGAAGGCACATTAAGCTGTTGGCCCCGGTTAATATCGTTTAATACCGTAGATATTAGTCGTTAAACCATGACAGAGGCCAGTGCTTATTGGCGGCTTAAAAACTCAGACCTAATCTAGGATTGGGTCTGGTATCCCTTCTGGGTTGCGGAGGTCAGATGGCAGTCGCTCTGTGTAAAAACCAGTACCCTCGTTCAATCCTCTAGATTAGGTAGCCGACCCCGTGAGATACGGGATAAAGCTAGGGAGATGATAATGAGTCCAGCTATTTAACGTAGTTATACCTCTGATGTCTAGTAGTTTAGGCTTGGATTCTCAAGTACGCGAGCAAACAAAATTTATTATTATCATTTAGTGGCGTTTCTAAAAAGTTATTTCAAATGTCTGTTATCAATTGAATTACAATTCATTATTTTAAACAGCTTAAAACCACTAGATTACCTAAAGATCATTAAATCATACGTAATCGTCCAATACAAAAGTCACCTAGAAACAATTGGTGATTACTTTGATAATGATACTGCTATAGATAATGTGTTCCTTCGCGCTATTATCCTGATAGTAGGAGATACATACATACATATAATCACGCCTTTATCCCTAATGGGGTAGGCAGAGCGTAAACGACCTAAACAAAGGTCGTTCCGCCACGTCTGACAAAGTTTTGAGGGTTATTTTAAGATCGATTTGTAGGTATATTGCTGTAGTGACAGGTTGTCAGCCCATCGCCTAAATTACAATATACTGAAACCCTCAGATCCCTTAGCTGGTTTTTACAGCATGCCCGGGAGGAAATGCAGCTGGCACATTCTATGTTTTTCTCTCACACAGTATGGAAGAAAGTAGGAGATAAGATATATATTATGCAAGTATGTAATCAAATTATACTTACTAATAATATAAGGAATTTACAAGAGATGGGTGTAAAGGACAGCGTCCCGCAAACTAAAAGGACGGTTTGACCCCAAAAAAAAAGATCATAAAAAATAAAATTAATATCTATCAAAATTTCTTCCATGCTGGACTGGGAGCGAGAGAAAAACATAGAATGTGCCAGCTGCATTTCCTCCCGGGCATGCTGTAAAAACCAGCTAAGGGATCGGAGGGTTTCTGTATATTGCAATTTAGGCGATGGGCTGACATCCTGTCACTACAGCAATATACCTACAAATCTATTTTAAATAACCTTCAAAACTTTGACCTTTGCTTAGGTCACGCGGTTTACGCTCTGCCTACCCCATAAGGGATAAAGGCGTGATTATATGTATGTATCAAAATTGGACAAAAACATACCGGGTGTAAAGGACAGCGTCTCGCAAACTTACAGGGGTTGCTCAGTCAACGTAACTGTACAATTTTCACCAGGAAATTCTTTCAGGAGATGCAAAATAAAAATTGACATGGGAACATACAAAATAACCACCTCAACCAGTTTGTATGGAAAAGCAAATATTTTTTTTACACATCCTGAAAAAAAAATCTTGCATAAAGTTGTTCAGTTTCGTTGACTGAGCAATCGCTGTCAGTTTGCGGGACGCTGTCTCTAACACCCGGTATATTTTTGTCCAATTTTGATAGATATTGATTTCAATTTTTTCTTCCATGCTGGCCTGGGAGCGAGAGAAAAACATAGAATGAGCCAGCTGCATCTCGTCCCAGGCATTCTGTAAAAGCCAGCTAAGGGATCCGAGGGTTACAGTGTATTGTAATTTAGGCGATGGGCTGACAACCTGTCACTACAGCAAAATACCTACAAATCTATCTTAAATAACCCTCAAAACTTTGTCAGACGTGGCGGAACGACCTTTGTTTAGGTCGTTTACGCTCTGCCTACCCCATTAGGGATAAAGGCGTGATTATATGTATGTATGTAATTTTTATGGTCATTTTTTGGGGTCAAACTGTCCGTGTTTCTGAAAATCCCGTGGGAATATTTTGTGCGGTTTTGAATAAATTATAAGAATACTCACAGTTCAGCAATAATGGGGAATAATGTTTCGTTATCCACCTTGAATCTGTAAAAGAAAATGATTAGTTACAAAATTATTAAAGTAGGCTAACAAAGCAAAGATATAAGAGTTTTTTTATAAAACATTAACACTAATTTAGAGTGTTTTTATAACGAAGGGTGAACGAAGGTTAAGTAAGATCGAGCGTAAATCCATTACGGGGTAGACAAAGTGTCAACGGCCTATTAAACCGCCTTAAAGCCGTATTCGCGGCGAATCTCTTCGTATTTCGTTTCCATAATATAATATTTCATTGAAAACTTAAAATAGCATTGTTACAGAATATATAATAGTACTACATACAGAATGGACATTCACCTCCCCAGTCCGACATACGTCACACTCCGCGCCGAATTATGGGTGAAATTGTGGGTAGCGTACATGGCGCGTGCATGTTTCCCAGTAAAACGGAAATAATAAAGTTTTGTGTTCCAAAGATGGTTAGGTACGGTTCCGTGTACGGATGTCTTTCTACCACAAGATATGACTCCAATAGGAACTTTTTTAGATTCCCAAGTGATGAGAGACGGTAAGTAACTTCATACAAAATATGCCACCTAACCTATTCTAACTATCCAGTTACAGTCAACTACATTAAAAAGTTGGTTTGATTAAGAACCAGATTAATCAAGTGATGATAATAAAAAAAAAACAACCCTTATAACACGCACACAAACGCATGCCAAGTGCAACATGCCGTCTGTCGATGTATGACCAAAATGACATTGTAGTTAGGAGTGTCCAAGCTGTGGCATTGTGAAAGCTATACTTACTCATCGACTCCTGGGAAAACTGCCTCTTTCGCTGTTAAACCACTGTCCGTGTTGGGACCGCTCTGTAAGTAAATAAACATATATATTTTTTAAACTGGTCAGAATTGGCATAGAGAAGAATGGCGCACTTTAATGTCCGGAGCCAAGATCCACTTCGGGTCGCTGAGTCAGCGAAGTAAGTAAGTATATTTTGAGAATACAGGATAAAAAACTTCTGTAGGTCTGCTGTACGAAACTTCTTAATAGAAATAAGCATGGCCTTGTTGTTTCTTTGTGTGTTTATGTTTTTTTATTGGGTACAATAATTTGAAAAAATTATAAAAAAAAGGCTTCCATGCTGGCCTGGGAGCGAGAGAAAAACATAGAATGTGCCAGCTGCATATCCTCCCGGGCATGCTGTAAAAACCAGCTACGGGATCTGAGGGTTTTAGTATATTGTAATTTAGGCGATGGGCTGACAACCTATCACTACAGCAATATGCGTATAAATCTATCTTAAAAAACCCTTAAAACTTTGTCAGACGTGGCGAAACGACCTGTTTAGGTTGTTTACGCTCTGCCTACCCCATTAGGGATAACGGCGTGATTATATGTATGTATGTATAAAAAAAACTGAAATAAAATCTTCATTCATCACTTACTAAAGTCAGCAGCACTTCTGGGTTTAATTTTTTCAGCACATCCCTCAGCTGAAAATATAAAAAAGTTGATGTTAGAATAGCATAGAATAGCTTGATTCCCAGGAAACAGTGAAACAGGAAAAAGTTTACAACAATACACATGGCAAAAGTAATCATCATCATCTGCCTAGCCTTATCCCGTATCTCACGGGGTTGGCTACCTAATCTAGGTGGTTGAACGATTCTACTTCTACTTTTTGGTGGGACGGCTGCTATGCACGCAGACGGGTGATCAGCTCCTGATGTTGGAACTATTTCACCCAATTCCCAGTGGTGGAGCACTGGGTTCACTGGTGCTCCGTCAGCGTCACCTCCCTGAATCTACCGGTGGCCCTGCAGAAGTGCAGAATGTCTAGTAAGGAAATGTTTTCTAAGTCCTTTGTCTCTAGTTTGTCAGTTCCTAAGTATTCCCATCTTGGCAGTGAGTAGCTAGGACATTCGGCTAAGAACTGGAGACTACTTGCCTCCTGTCCGCACTCAGGGCAATTTGGGTTATCTATTAATCTCATAGTGTGTAGGTGTTTGTTCAGTCCGCAATGTCCTGTCAGTAACCCTACCAAGAGTCTGATATGTTTTTTACTAAGTTGTAGCAATCTACGCGTTTTTCTAAAATCTAGGCATTTTATGAAAAGCTTAGATTGTCGACAAGACTGTAAGTTATTCCATCTACTGTTACTATCGTTTTTAATTTTTATATTAATAACGCCTTTTGTTGTTTGGCCTGGAATTGGTAGACATGGTTCAGGGCCCATAAAGGTTTCATCTGCCCCGGTCCTGGCCAGTTTGTCTGCTATCTCGTTTCCTTCGTTGTCTTGGTGCCCTGGCACCCAGGCAATTGTGATACTAGTTTTGGTACATAATCTGTTTAGAGTCAGTGTTGAACGATACACATTGCAAAAGTAATCATCATCATCTGCCTAGCCTTATCCCGTATCTCACGGGGTGGGCTACCTAATCTAGGTGGTTGAACGATACACATTGCAAAAGTAATAATTAAATGAATTTAAACTATACTGCTGTCCAGGGAAAAGGGACTGACTCAGCATTAAGTTGCGAAGAGTAGCACATGTACTCTCTTAGCAACACTGATAATTCTGTTAGTACCTACATACATACATATAATCACGCCTTTATCCCTAATGGGGTAGGCAGAGCGTAAACGACCCAAACAAAGGTCGTTCCGCCACGTCTGACAAAGTTTTGAGGGTTATTAAAGATAGATTTGTAAGTATAATGTTGTAGTGACAGGTTGTCAGCCCATCGCCTAAATTACAATATACTGAAACCCTCGGATCCCTTAGCTGGTTTTTACAGCATACCCGGGAGGAAATGCAGCTGGCACATTCTATGTTTTTCTCTCGCTCCCAGTCCAGCATGGAAAAAATTCTGTTAGTACCTAAGTAAAGCAAAAAAAAAACGTGATATATAAATCAAAATTTCCAACAAAGTCTGTGTCGTATCTATTCACAAAAAAATAAATTAAATTTTGTGACTAAAACCAAATTATAATTAACAAATATACTTATAAGTTTAAATAAGAGCTTAGACAAATGGACAAAGTGTGTATCATAAATAAATATTATAGGATATAAATAGATAGGGGGTGTATAATGTAAGAATAAAAATAATATAGAAATAAAAACAATAAAATATACATACATAAATATAATCACGCCTTTATCCCTAATGGGGTAAGCAGAGCGTAAACGACCTAAACAAAGGTTGTTCCGCCACGTCTGACAAAGTTTTGAGGGTTATTTAATATAGATTTGTAGGTATATTGTTGTAGTGACAGGTTATCAGCCCATCGCCTAAATTGCAATATACTGAAACCCTCAGATCCCTTAGCTGGTTTTTACAGCATGCCCGGGAGGAAATGCAGCTGGCAAAGAATAAAATATTAATTGTAACTATTCTGAAATTTTGTTTGTGAACACTAGTCATAAAGAGATAAGATTTGTGTTGATTAATTGCAATGGTTCATAACTAAAAATAAATCGTTTTTTGAAAGCTACTTTGATTCAGAATTTCATAAGGAATACAAAATACTTATTACTTAAAAAATATACTAAGATTCACAGAAATCATTAAGGTACAGTCTTCTGTCGAGTGGGTATCGAGTCTATCGACCTGATGAATCCTGGTGTCAGAGTTTTTAAACCGCCTAGTAGCACAACTATCAGGCCTCTGACATGGTTTTGAGTAACGGCCACTATCAAAGACAGCGACCGGGACCGACGGCTTAACGTGCCCTCCGAAGCACGAATAAGAAACTAAAAAAGAATTTGCAAAGGTACAGTGTAAATAATATAGAAAGTTAGTTTATATATCATCTCCCAAGCCTTATCTAATTTAGGAGATTGAACGAGGGTACTGATTTTTACACAGAACAACTGTCATCTGACCTCCGCAACCCAGAATGGAAACCAGATCAGATCCTAGATTAGGCCAGAGGTTTCAAGCCGCCAATGCTTAGCACTGTCCTCAGACATGGCTTAACGAATAGTATCTATGGTGTTAAACAATATTAACCAGGACCAAAAGCTTTATGTGCCTTCCAAAGCATGGGAAAAGCACCGAATAAAAATACATACATATGCAATTCGAAAACCGAAAGACACATTGGTATGTGGTGGGATTCAAACCATGACCTTCTGTTCGGTAGGCAGTGGCCCTATCTACTACACCATCGGGCTCTGCGAAGTTAGTTTATTTATGATGATATAAATAAAATTGTCAAGTCGTATCAAGTCGTGAAATTGTTGGCAGAAGACAGAGAAAGTTGGCGATTACTCCACCAACAAGTTCCTAGCACTTAAAATAAGAAGAAATAAAATTACCTCATCCACATAATGCACTTTGTCAACTCCGTATATCCGTTTAAACTCATCACACGTGAGCAGTTTGCCCATCCACACCTCATACTCTTCGGGGAGTCGGGGCACGAAGAGATGAGACTTCCCGGTGCTCATGTCCTGGGCGTAGTAGCAGCCGGGCTCACGGACTCCGCACACCCAGGTGAAGTATGCTTCCTAGGATTTAAGTTGTACAATTAGGTAGTAAAAAGTAGTGAATTTAACTTGAAGCCGTATTGAATATTATGCAGTTTATAACAATTTATAAAGTAGAAATTTATTTGTTTGGCTAAAATATGAGTAACAAAGGCAAAATTATATATACGAGGTCTAAGGGATAGCGTCCCGCTATCTGATATGAGTTGTTCAGTCAATGATACTGAACAACTATCAACAGGAGGTTTTTTCAGGAAGTGAAAAACAAATTGCCCTTCCCATACAAAATGACCACCCCGATCAGACAATTTGTATAGAAATCATATTCTTTTTCACATCCTGAAAAAAAACCCGCTGATAGTTTGTTCAGTTTCTTTAACAGAGCAGCCCCTATCAGTATGCGGGACCCTGTCCCTTACACCCCATATTCATTACAGACCTTATGAACATGCAGGGAATAATAATAAATGTAGAGCTATGGTTTTACTGTACTGATAAATGTAACAGATGTTTCTATGTTATGCATATGTATTGTAGATAAAGAGGAAAAAGTCTAAAGTAGGTAAATACATACATACATATAATCACGCCTTTATCCCTAATGGGGTAGGCGGAGCGTAAACGGCCTAAATAAAGGTTGTTCCGCCATGTCTGCCAAAGATTTGTGAGTTATTTAAGATAGATTTGAATGTATTTTGCTATAGTGACAGGTTGTCATAGCAATACATAGAAACCCTCGGATCCCTTAGCTGGTTTTTACAGCATGCCCGGGAGGAAATGCAGCTGGCACATTCTATGTTTTTCTCTCGCTCCCAGTCCAGCTTGGAAGTATAGGTATAGTAGGTAAATAATATAATAATAATACCACAAGTATATCTAGGCTAAACCAACCTACTCACCACAATCTAGAATTCTAAACCAAACAAAATTTTTGCTGGATGAGTCATATTACAAGAGCACACAAAACATAAAATACCAATGAGTATGAAGATAAAACGTTCAGGGTAGACTATCAAAGGACTAAATTAAAGCTTTGTCTCATATGAGAAACTATGCAACATAGATATAACATAATTACATTGTGTGTAATGGTCTAATGATGAGTTGTCAGCCCTTGTAATAAACCGAGTACCTAGCACTTTGCTGGCTTTTACAGTATGTCCGGGAAGAATGGCAGCTTGTACAGTGAAATTAGAAATTTGTAGGTATATTGCTGTAGTAACAGGTTGTCAGCCCATCACCTAAATTACAAATACTGAAACCCTCAGATTCCTTAGCTGGTTTTTTTAACATGCACGGGAGGAAATGCCGCAGGCGCATTCTATGTTTTTCTCTCGCTCCCAGGGCAGCATGGAAGTACACTTGAATAAGGCTGTTTCAATATTATAACTTGAATATAAAAGATACACTCACCTGCCTAAAAACATACTCCACATCAGTGTCGTAATGGTTGATATTTTCACCGCCTTGCAAAACCACAACTTGTCCACTTTTGAGCTTACTGGCTAATCTTTTCCTATTCTTTTCGAACAAACTTAGTGGTACTTCATAAGTACCTGGACCCATTGACCACGCCACTGTAGATGCCATTCTAGTAAGTGCAGGCGATAAACTGATATTTCCACTTGTTGGCACCGGGTTTATAGCTATATCTCTCTGTGATAATGACGATTTATATGATAAACTGCGACGAATAGTTACGAAACGTTCCACAGTTATTTTTCGCTTTATTTCCTCAAGTACACATACACTGCTGATCGACTTAGCTAGATTTTTAATTATTTTGATGCTATACATGTAATTTACAGTAAAAATCTAATTAAAAGCCGACACAAACATCAGTTTTAAACCATGTTGTTGAAGACGATGCGATTTCTTCGCACAACAAATATTACGCCAATCATCAGAAGCTCATATTTTGTCTTTCTTCCTCTTTGGGCGAAAATGCGCTATCTCTTTTTTTTTGTTAGAACGCGATCAAAGAATAGGAAGAAAGCACACCAATGACATGTTAGCTGTTTGACAGATCTTCTGGTTGAGTACTACGGCTACTCGATAACAGATGACGCTGATGTAAGAATTAACACAATCGCTTTCAGTAGATGGCGACTCTTTCGCCAATTGCAAATTATGTCCTACATGGGACCTGCTACGGGTTGCGGCGTCTATTTATCCTTGAACTTGCTTTGTCTGACTCATGCTCATGCTCTTAATTTTAAACTTTCGCGGTTGTTTTCACTATAACTATAAGACATTTTACGGGTTTCTTACCGCGATTTAAATTATTTGATGAGTTCCCGATATTTCGGCGCTGTTCCAAACGCCCTGATCACGGGTAAACTGGAGAAAACTGCGAAAAACTGAGAAAAATGCTCATGCTGCTTATTTTGATTGTGACAAGCAACAGGAAAGCTCCTAGTAAATAAGGTTTAAATAGAAAATCAATACCAAAAAGAAAAAAAAAACGCTTGGCCCCGTTCTGTTGATACTCTTTCATTTATTCTTTTCAGCTTCGCATTGAATAGTACGCAATAAAAAATTTAACTAATCCGTCGAGTGCCTATCAAAAACATAAAAAAGAAAACAACATGATTTAAAACGAAAGATACTTTGAAATAACTGTCCTATCTATAAAAATAATTGATGGTGGTAAACTGTAAGTGACCAGTAAATAATTCCATTTACATCATATTTTCAATAAATAGGTTAATAATAATGTGGCAGTCGCTCTGTGTAAAAATCAGTACCCTCGTTAAATCCCCTAGATTAGGAAGCCGACCCCGTGAGATACGGGATAAGGCTAAGGAGATGGAGGTTAATAATAATGTGTTATTATAGCGACATTCGTTATTTAGGTACTTTTTAAATGCTTGTGGTTGGTTTTGTACTTAGCTATAGTTGAGATGAGAACCTACATACACACTAACGGTTACAGATGGGTAACGTAAGTACATACAAATAGAATAGGTAAGAGTATGACCAGTTTAAGGTCAGTATAACATAACGGTCGCGTACAATTTTCCTGTTTCGCTTTGAAGTAAATAATGAAATAGTTCCTCTATGACTATTGTTTACAAACTTGTGAATCATTTTTTTTGTTTATATGCTTATTCTATAAAGGATAAAGTAGTCGTTTAAGTAAGTAAACATTTATTTTTCATTCCATTTATTATTTTATATCTTACCTAAATCACAAGATCGACGATAAATTATACTATCTAAATCACAAAATGCACTAAAACATGCACACATGTAATAATTATTATAACAATTTTTATACCTGATTTGGTACATTAATGTACTAAAATTAACACATAATTAGGTACATCATAAATTATTATATTCCCTATAGAGAAATTATCTAAAATACCCAATGGAGATACGTTGGAAATAAGCAACGTTTGTACCTAAAAAATCATATTTGGAGTAGGTACATTAAAATTGCTAATCTTAAAAGTAGAGTAAGTCTAACGTGCGAGGAAGCAACAGTACTTACTACATTATGCTAAAATGTACTGTTACAAATACAATCACTTTCAGAAAGTTAAGTTATTATTATTGGTATACTATTATTTGCTATTATAAATACAATTGAAAATAGAAGGATATCGTACTAACGTTTCGAACATTATAAAATAACTGTATTGAATCACGCTACTACATTAGGTAACAATGAAACGTGTTTCTAAAAGCATTCTTACTCTGACAGAAAAAGTACACAAACGTAAAACAGCCGGACTATTGATTATTTTTAAAGCAGTGATTCTCCACGCATAACATAAACAATAGTTAAAGCTTTTAAATACTTTAAGTAAGATATTTCTATAATTATTGCAACTGGAAAATTCTCAACGTGACTGTTGCCACATTGACATTAAAATTACTAAGGAATTATTGATTTAAAATGTAAAGTATGACTATGCTAAACGTTAGTTACGTCACTCAGTACTTTGATCAGTTAAGGTCACTATAAAACGAAGAATAAATATTATGATTGTAGAGTAGTAGAGTCGGCCATTTTGGATCGTTCTCGTGATTTGTGTTGCCCGTGACACGTCATAGTTGGCCGTCCCGCTCTTGCACACGCTCCGCATATAGCACCATTGTAACCCGACACGTCTCTTACACACAAGCAATTTCACAACATACTCCAAACTTTCACAGCTAAAATGTTTTGTTTAGGTGATTCAAATTATGAATCCACAGATATTTCATGACACGTTTGTTTCTTTTCTTGTAATCTCCGAACGGCTTCAGCTACCAGGGCTCTTTGCTCGAGCAGTTTGTCAACTAGATCAACTGGTTCTTGCTTTCTAATGTAGTAAGGTGCTGCTCTGGCCCGTGCTTGCAGGTGTAGCTTCTGTTTCATGCCCAGGGTCAACTCCTCGATGGCTGGCAGTCTGCTGTTTGGAGGTGGGCGCGTGTTTTCGGCTGCCTTGCGGTGGTTGAACGTTGATGTCTCTTTCAGCATAGCGAAGGACAAAGTTGTAAGCAACAGACTAGTAAGATCACTAACGCAGCGCGCGACACTGTTTGCGAATGTCGGATGAATGAGCGAGTGAGCCGACGCGACCCCGGCCAGCGTAGGAAAACAGGTCTCCGCGGGGGTAGGGACGCGAGCGGGGTATGACGTCGATAGATGCGCAGCCGAGCCGGGCTGTATACAAACAATACGATGGACGTAAATAAACACACCGACCGACTACATGTGTAGTGTAAACGGTGTTATCTGTGTGTTAGTGGCTCAACCAGAAACGACCGGCGGCATGGCGAGACTAAAACGATGCTATAGGATAGTGGAAAGATTTTTAAGAAACGTCCACGTCGCAATATTGTGATAGTATTATTTAAGAAGATAATCTTAATAATGTTGTTTTAATAACTCTGTTAATTAAATATCCGGCGGTATTCGGGTAAATTGGACGTCTGTTTTAACCTACTTGCCAATTACATAAATAAGTGTTGACATACTGAATGACATTGTTATGTAATATAATAATGTTACTATTCCATTTCTGTTTTTATATTTACTAAACTCCTATACAACATCTAAAAAATCAATTTACTTCACAGAATTCATGTCTCATTTCATACCAGGTGTAAGGGACAGCATCCCGCAAACTGATTGGTTGCTCAGTCAACGAAACAACTATCACCAAAATTCTTTCAGGAGACGAAAAAAAAGGTGAAGTTCCCATACAAAATTACCACCTCGATCAGACAATTTGTATGAAAAAGCAAAAAATAAAATTTCGCTTCCTGAAAAACGAACCTGCTGATAGTTGTTCAGTTTCGTTGACTGGGCAAACCCTATCAATCAGTTAGCGGGACGCTGTCCCTTATCACTACATAGTATAAAACAAAGTCGCTTTCTCTGTCCCCATATCCCTATGTATGGTTAGATATTTAAAACTACGCAACGGATTTTGATGCGGATAGAGTGATTCAAGAGGAAGGTTTATATGTATAATACATGCATAATACAGTAGAGAAACACTGATGAATTCCGTACGAAGCCGGGGCGGGTCGCTAGTACTCCATATAGGTAAAAATAAATGTTTTTGGATTGGATGATGTTACATCAAGCAACTCTGTTTATGTTTACGAGTATATTCTAAACTTGTTTTAGTTAGTATATTTTTCATTTATCTTAAATGCGATAAAGAATATGTGTTATCCTTATCGTTATCGATTAATAAAATAATTGCGTACTTGTGTTAAAAACTATATTTAAGATAAACGTACGCGTAGATAAGAATTTATACAAACGTTGTAAATTTTAGACAGCAGGAGCGTTTGGCCAAACTTCATCGGACATGTTGATTTAAATTGACAACGTGGTCTTGACTTGACACGCCTACATTTTGTTGTTCTGACAAGCATGACTGTATTATGTACTCACGAGCACAGACACAGACAGACGCCAGAATTCGGTAGTTGGTGCAAAAAAGCGGATTATATAAAATGGACTCTATGTTTAGTGACTTAAGTCTTAGGTTATCTGATGGCTTGATGCTATAAATGAGTCAATGTGCTTGCGATGATTCGCACTGTGTTGGTAGGAATTTGGTTCTTGTCGTTTCGTTGAACTAAACTAAAGGCGGACGTTGCCCTCCCTTTTTTGTATCTTTATCATGGAAAGTTTTTTGAACAGTAATCTGGTTTATGTACCTTACCTACCCATAATACTCGATAAACCTGGTTTAACCTCTGTGGGTTTAACCGTATCTATTTACTATGTAGTCAAAATGTGGGAGTAACCTAACCATAGAAACATCACAAATATAGGTAATAAAAACATAAAACATATGCAATCGCTAGCTTTTATTAATACATACATATCATCACGCCTTTATCCCTAATGGGGTAGGCAGAGCGTAAACGACCTAAGCAAAGGTCGTTCCGCCACGTCTGACAAGTTTTGAGGGTTATTACAGATGATCATGACGTATATTGCTATAGTGACAGGTTGTCAGCCCATCGCCTAAAATTGTAATATACTATAACCCTCGAATCCATTAGCTGGTTTTTACAGCATGCTCTGGAGGTGATGCAGCTGGCACATTCTATGTTTTTCTATCACTTCCAGTCCAGCATGGAAGTAGCAGCAGCAGCTTTTATTAATGCCTACAAATTGATTTGTTTGCATCGTAACTGCATTACAAAGCGTAACACATTAGGAATGTGTGTGTTTACACGTGCCTAGAGATTAAATCCGGAAGTGTTTAGTCAAACCACACTATGTGGCTATAATTTTTTTGTTATTTAAATAGTCTTTTTAGTAGATAATTGATAAATATTATAAATTTTGTAATCGTATAATCTTTATTACGTATAAAGAAAATGGTCAAAGTCGTGCAATGTTAGACCTTTTTTAGTGGAGGCAAAGGCGTTATTTAATTTAGCAACTGAGTTTTCTTCTAAACCCAGTACTCGTTATTATAATCACTACCTACAACTATTATTTTAAGCATTTCACCCTCACCCCACTCATAAACAAATAAAAAAAGTTTACCAACGCACGCACACAAATAAGGAAAGGGGATCGAAAGTTCCATCGGTCGGTCCAACAATGCTTCCATTTTGAATGTAGAGTATTGTAAAAAAATAACAACAAGAGCGCAGTGCAGGTAGATTCCGGTGCTTTTACAACCTAAATTTTATTGCTGTGCACAGGTACACTGCTCGTAATTACTAACAGAGAGATGGAGTCGTTGACTCGTAAATAGTGCGACCGTTGTTGTTGTGATCTTTTTTCAATCACTTTTTATGACTATTCTTGTTAAATGAAAACGTGGCGTGGTGCCTGCCACCCACATGTTCTAAGTTTCTGTTTGACTTGTGTTGAAGGTTTCTGTTTAAGATGTTATTTTGTCTGTAAAATTGTTTAAATTTAACTACAGTTAAATTAAAACAATTTTAAACTCTTTTGTCGTACCTACATCATGAAAAAAAATAATATAAACAATGTTTGGCAACATGAAAATAAATCTGCTATATTTGGTGAACTCGTGACCTCGTTTTCCTCACACCCTGAATAATGCGTAGATTTGCAATTTGTTATAAAAACAACTTAGCATGTTATTTACGTGATTTACTAAATATGTATGTACTTACCTAACTATATTACTCATACATACCATTAATTCTAAAGACTGCACTAATTTTAGATAGCTTTAAATAAACAATTGCTGGGGATCGGTATAATTTTTTTAAGGATTAATAAATAAATCATAAATAAAATAACAACAAAATTAAAAATAATTTATTTTCAAACTTAGTTGTCCGCAGATATTACTACTACTGCTTTGCTGGCTCAGCGACCCCTGGATATTGGCCTCCGCAAATATTATTTTAAGTATAAAATTGTAGTGTCTTTTTTATTTACTACTCTGTGTGACAGGTCAGACAATTAAATTTAATCTCAGGAGATTGAATTTATTTAAAAAAAAAGCTATTTTGACTATGCCAATAGTTAATCATATTGTTTAGTTATTTACTTAATGTTTTTTTTTTACATAAATAACTATTCATGGGCAAAGGCCTCCCTCCGGTCGTGGAGAGACAGTGGGAGACTACCAGCTAAATAAAGAAAAATTATTCAGGACTATTTTTGGAATCGTCATTATTGTTTTCTATTAAATTTTCAACAAGTTATAATTAGGTACGACTAAACTGTCGACTTATATTATTCCGTAAAAAATATTGTTATCGTGTTACATTACAATATTATTGTAATCAAAACACAATTTGCGCATATTTTAAATCGTTGCCTCTTGTGTGACCTTCGAGAAAAGTAATGTTTATCTACCGCGTAGCCATACCTACTTTTCGACCAATCCAATACTGAAACTGTACGCAAAGTCGCAAAATAAATAAAAATGTTTCCTGCTAATTTGTACACATTGTTTTTCCACGTCATCGCGCGCCATCTATGATTTGTACTGTGTAATATGATTTTTTGTACGATTAGCGCCATCTAACATTGAGTAGAATTATAGCTTGCGTCACCGCCATCTAGCGTCGAAAAGCTGAAACAAATTCACACTAGAAACGTCATTTTCAATGTAAGCAAAAAGGCAAAAGTTTGTTTTGTTTGATTTATTTTTTTGTATTTCAATGAATTCAGTATTAATAACTAGAATGTGATAGCTACATAGCTACGTTAGTATTTTCAGCTAGCAAAATGTCTACATAATGTAAACAAGTTTACTTTATGAAAGGTTTCACCCAGTATATCTCAGAGAAAGTAAGTTAACAATTCCTTTTCTTCTTTTTTGCGAACCGGTTTCTGCAGTTTTTTCTCAACCAAAGGTTTCTTTGCTCTTTGCAGTTGTATTTATAGCGTTCGTTCACCGTTTAGTACTTATTGTTTGCGAATGTATCACAAGTTTATACACTTGCAGTTTCAATGTAGGTAAGCTTGTCTGAGATAAGGAGACTCAAGTGTTCATCTGTGCTCTTAAAAGTTTATATCAGTGTGTTCTCAGTGCAAAAATATCTTATCATCAGCATAGCCACTTTACCTTTGTACTATTCAACTATAGTATTATCTTAAAACATTGTTGTTTTGTACACTCTGTGTTAGGTAGAACTAGAGAGCATTCACTCTATGTGAAGTAGGTATTTTTATTAATTGTGACTCTACTGTGGATAGTAAATAAACAAGGTAATCAAAGGAATTTGAGGAAGATCTTTCGATTATGTGATGTGAAGTTAGGGTTACTAGATTTTTTTGGGAATAGATCTAGGCCTAGGAAACCTCCCTGTAAAATTTCAGCTCTAGGAGCCTTAACTCCGCGTCACATAATCTAAAGATGAGCCGAGTTTGAATATATTTGTGATACCTACTTATACCTTTTCCTGTAGAATGTTAGTCTTAATATAATTATAAATACATCTATTTGATTAGATTGAATTAGTAGTTCTAAACTTGAACAATTTGCTTGTATAAATTGAAATATTCTTGCTCAATTATTAGTATTGATGAGACCATGTTTTGGGCGCAAAAACTTTGATTGCCATTGACTCAACAAGAAGAAGAAAAGGTATTATTATTCCATAGGCAAACCTGCAATATAATGGCATCAATAGTTTGGTAGGAGGAAGATCCTATACCTATCATTATTTCCTGAATATTTGTTTTCATCAGTACAAAACTTTGCAGCACTCTTTAATCTATAAGAGATTGATCTTAGTGATACAACCACCTATTCCATAACAGTTTTACATTTACTGTAATTTGCATGCATTATTCTGTGCAATAATGAGTTTTACTTATTTAGCAATACATCAATCACCTCGGCTATAAATAATTTGAATCATGCATGGCCGTCATGTTTGTTCTAGGGAGCCATAAGTGGTCAGTTTAGTCTAATCAGTGACGCCAATTGGACTGAGTTGAGGTAACATGGATAAAATATACTTCACCGTCAATGGAGAACATTATAGTTTATGTAAGTATAGTTATTTTAAGTTATATTCTATTAATTTTTCTGTTACAGCTTAAGATAATGGTATATTTTATTTTCTAAAAATGTTTCTCAAAGTTTAAAAGAATTATTTGTGAAGACCTGTAATTGGTTTAATGTTTTTCTTAATTTTAAATACCATGATGACATAGCTGTTGGTTTTCCTAACAAATAAAAATATATAAAAATAAAATAGAAATAGGAGTTCTGTTCGACATCTTACTTAATCATGGATTTATTCTAGACTGGAACTAATTATGCAAATAAATAAATGATTTTCTGCGTGGTTGCATAGTGAATGTACAAAGTCTACTATCATTTTTTGTTTAAATCTGATTGTTGTACCTACGTAAAGAGATTAAATAATGATAATAGGTACAAGTTTAATTCACATCACAAATTTTCCTAGATAATTTTGTATTTCAGTTTCAAATCATTTATTAAATATATAAACATTCAAATTTGTCCATGTCTTTTAGCGGGCTCAGAAGTGAGTCCCACGACCTCGCTAAGCGACTACATTCGCAACTACCTGCAACTCCATGGCACCAAGACGATGTGCCATGAAGGCGGTTGCGGCGCCTGTGTCGTCAGCGTCACTCTGCCCGGGGCGAAGCGACGGGAGATTTCTGTTAATTCTGTAAGTAGCTAGAGACATATCTCTGTATTACTATCTATGTGGCTACATTCGCAATTACCTGCAGCACGATATATAATCACGATTGACAACCTATAATATAAATAATAATATCTGACCTCTAAAACGCTTTTTCCGTGCCGGTTAATATAGTTTAATACCGTAGATATTAGCCGTTAAATTATGTCAGAGGCCAGTGCTAAGCATTAGCGGCTTGAAAACTCTGACCTAATCTAGGATTGAGTCTGGTCTGAATTTTGGGTTGCGGAGGTAAGGTGGCAGTCGCTCTGTGTAAAAACCAGTACCCTCGTGAAATCCCCTAGATTAGGTCGACCCTGAGAGATAAGGCTAGAGAGATGATGATCTGACCTCTAAAACAGCAGTTGTACTTTCAATCCACAGTGCCTGGTGCACGTCCTATCATGCCACCAATGGGACATCACGACGGTGGAAGGCGTGGGGTCGCGCAAGAACGGCTACCATCCCATACAGAGCCGCTTAGCCGCCTTCAACGGGACACAGTGCGGCTACTGCACCCCTGGATGGGTCATGAACATGTACAGGTAATAAACTGGATGGCGAGGTCGCGCAAGATACGGAACGAGGCACAAATCACTTAGCGAGCGTAGTGAGCGCGAGATTGCACTTTACTGAACGAGGCTCAAATTACAGACACTAATCATATTGCGATTTGCGAGCAAAGCGTGCACGAGGTTTCACGTTACCGAAAGAGACACAAATCATATTGCGATATGCGAGCAAAGCGTGCACGAGGTTTCACATTACTGAAAGAGACACAAATCATATTACGAGCGAAGCGAACGCTAGGTTTCACTATAAAGTGAACGCAGCAAGCACAAGGTTTACCACTACCGAAAGAGGCACAAATTATATATATATATATAGTGAAACCTAGCGCTCGCTTCGCTCGTAATATGATCTGTGTCTCTTTTAGTAATGTGAAACTTCGTGCTCGCTTTGCTCGCAAATCGCGATAAGATTTGTGTATCAATATTTAAATTCCAGCTTGTACCAGAACTCTAGTAAACTGACCATGGCCGAGATCGAGCGGTCGTTCGGCGGGAACATGTGTCGCTGCACGGGCTACCGGCCCATACTCGACGCGTTCAAGTCCTTCGCCGTCGACAAGGACAGCACGCTTCATGTACGGTAAAACGTGCTGTAAAAGCCAACGTCAAGACATTTATTTCCTTCTAAAAAGTATTTCAGCGCGCGTCCTCGAGGCAACATCAGACCAAAGAGCAGGTAGTTATTTTGCATAGCGTCTTAGTTTGGCTGTGCAACGTGGAAACGCTGCTAGCCTTCTGGGAACGTTGCCTCGATGCGGTCTTAGAAGATATATATTATTTGTGAAATGTTTATTTTTATATTTTTGTGGGTTTTAGTAAAGTTATATAATAGATTTCTAAGAACACTTTTAGAGAGTCACAAGCGAGGCGAGTCTAGCACAATGAAGAAGAAGCATGCGAAACTCGCACTTTGCGCCCCTCCCTTCGTTTTGTCATATACTTAGTTTTGTCCTTCCTATTGTTCAAAATGGCCACTTCTAGTGTCTGATAGTTGTGCTACTAGGCGGTTTAAAAACTCTAACACCAGGGTTCATCGGGTCGATAGACTCGGTGACCACTCGACAGACGAGACGAGACGAGTATCTGACAAAGTTTTGAGGGTTATTAAAAATGGATTTATTGTAGTGACAGGTTGTCAGTCTATCGCCTAAATAGGGATGTTGACTGGGTGGCTTAAAAGTTTCTATATGTTTATACTTAAAACTGATGACTTAAGTGACGTCATAACCCACTACTATCATACAAAAAAGCGCTTTTGACATAAAGAGTTGCTGATTTGACAGGCAAATAGCGTATATACAGAAATTCTAAAATCCCTTAGCTGGTTATTACAGCATGCCCTAAAAGAAAAGAAGCAAGCACATTCTATGTTTTTCTTTCGCTCCCAGGCCAGCATGGAAGAAAGCTCCTATGAAAATAATATCTTGTGAAAAGAATAGGAATCTATCTATAGTAATAATAGACAGACAACTATTACTAATTATTAAACAAACTGAAGACTCATATATATCACCTTACATAACATAACATTAAAATACTTTATTGCACGTAAGAATACAAATCATACAACACAACAGATAACAACAAAAAAAAAGTACAACATAGGCGGCCTTATTGCTAAGGTAGTAATTTCTTCCAGACAACCTTTGGGTGAAAGAAAAAATGCGTAGCGGTAAGCGGGATAGTGCAAACCTAGTAAAATATATCCTAAATACATTACATTACATATAATACATAAACTAGGTACAAGCTACTACATAGATATTGTAAAATAAACTAATACATAATAAACTAATACATAAACTAATGGAAGATAGGATAATGCAAACTACAATCAGAACTAGTCGAAGGAAATGACAGCAACAGTATCTACAGCACAGGATAAAAGTGAAGGAAACTAAAGATCAGACAGTAATAATAATAATAATTCAGACAGTAATTGTAATTATTAGAGCCGAATAAAAAAAAACGTTTGTTTAATTCGGCTCTTAAAAGTCACAAGAGACGTCTTACGTTCTTTCTATTCCTTACAGGATATCGAAGACCTAAGCGAGAAGCAATGCGGTCCGGCGTGCAAGCGTCGCTGCAGCGTGGTCGGGGAGGACTGGTGTTTAGTGGACACTGATGATGTCAGGGAGATATCCACTGGCGTGGGAAGATGGTACAAGGCGTACAAAACTGAGGACGTGTTTAAGGTAAATACACTTCTGATTGGAGAATAATCCTTGTACTATCCTGTGGCCTTTTAGTAGGTTATAAGAAATCTATAAATATAATGATATAACTTCCATGCTGGCCTGGGAGCGAGAGAAAAACATAGAATGTGCCAGCTGCATTTCCTCCCGGGTATGCTGTAAAAACCAGCTAAGGGATCCGAGGGATTCAGTGTATTGCAATTTAGGCGATGGGCTGACAACCTGTCACTACAGCAATATACCTACGAATATATCTTAAATAACCCTCAAAACTTTGTCAGACGTGGCGGAACGACCTTTGTTTTGGTCGTTTACGCTCTGCCTACCCCATGAGGGATAAAGGCGTGATTATATGTATGAATGTATATAAATATAATAAATCTCTAGAAGGGTCTTGTCTGTACATTTAATATTTTTATAAAAAAATAATTGCAGCAGGCATTGTTAACGATATAAAGATCAAAACGATTTTTTTTAGAATGTTTGTCTGTCTGTCTGTCTGTATGTTACCACCTGTAGGATACCTAAAACACGCTACTTGAGTTAGGGGGTAGGCGGGAAATTGAATTTCGGTCGTTTTTAACTGATCTTAAAGTGACTTTTTATTTGACTGAGTTTTTTAATCACCTGGTGTCCAGCCTAGGTTAGAAATAATCACGCAAACCATTCTAATATTGATAAGTACCCCAGTTTGTATAAAAAACACGCAGTGTCGAACATACTGAAATCGCCTAACCGCGCGTAGGTGCGGGATTTGCTTCTTAAAGCGTGTGGAAGCGTGTTTTCCATACAAAAACAAAGATCTGACAATGCGAAACACGTTTCGCGCGCGGGTTAGCAGATCCCGCTCCTACGCGCGGAGAAGCGTTTTCCATACAACTAAGGCGTACGAAGTCACGGACACAGCTAGTTTTACATAATTCTATATTATTGGAACACGGTCCCTGGTTTCAAGCATTGTTGTAAATATCTTTTTCAGAAATTTAATTTCTCATTTGTCAACTAATTTGATTTTCTTATTTTCAGATTCTTTCTAAAGAAGGAACGGATAGCTATATACTCGTAGCGGGAAACACAGGAAAGGGTAGGATATTTTTGAGATTTCTTACAGTCGACATTGGCATTTAGTCTAATGTTAACGTTTTGGCTATTTAGATTAAAAATCGAAATCGCATTGAAAAGACAGTAACAGTCGATGGTGGGAGAATGGAATATGTCCGTGGGTACATTTACCTCGGCCAAATAATGTCCTTCCAGGCTCGCCAATTCTCGCTCGCGACGTATAGGAAACAGCTGGATAAGATAAGATAAGATCAGATTAATTTATTTGCAAGTAAAAAACCAAGTTTACAATTGGTATGCAAATCAGTGTACATAAATCACAATGAATCATAATAATAAAAAAATAGGTATATAATTTATAATGTCATATAGATAAGCATGTCAAAAAGAAATAGCCCCGATGGTGTAGTGGATAGGGCCGCTGCCTCCTGAGAGGGAGGTCGTGGTTCGAACCCCACCACGTACCAATGTGTTTTTCGATTTTCGAATTTCATATGTACGTTTATTCGGCGCTTTTTCCGTGCTTCGGAAGGCACGTAAAGACGTTGGTCCCGGTTAATATCGTTTAATACCGTAGATATTAGTCGTTAAGCCATATCAGAGGCCAGTGCTAAGCATTAGCGGCTTGAAAACTCTGACCTAATCTAGGATTGGGTCTAATTTCCCTTATGGGTTGCGGAGGTCAGATGGCAGTCGCTCTGTGTAAAAACCAGTACCCTCGTTCAATCACCTAGATAAGGTAGCCAACCCCGAGAAATACGGGATAAGGCTAGGAAGATGGATATAGATAAGCATGTCAAATGAAAATTAATAAATTAATAAAACTGTCCGAAATATACACAAAAATAATGATCATTCATTACAATTCTAGCATGTCAAAAATTCTTACAATATTCAAAGTATTCCTACAGATTATAGAATGGATTATCAAGTAATAATAGCTTAAGTTTACGCGTAAATTCTCTTGGATTTGGACTAACTCGCAAAAAAACTGGCAAACAATTATAAATTTGGAAATCAATACATAGAGCGCGAGAGATATTGGTCGATAAAGGAGCACATGAAATAATTGCCTCTATCATTGAAACGTAAGCTCATGGACATATAAACTGTCTCCTCCGTGGTGTAGTGGTCGGAGCCATGGGCTTACGATCCGGAGGTCCTGGGTTCGATTCCCAGGGGGGGAACACAAAGCTGATATTTGTCAATTTATAACTTTGAGAGGTTTTTCCCATTTTGGTTAGGACATTGTAGGCTGAATCACCTGAATGTCCGAAAAGTATAAGGATTCTGTGATATTTGCATTCAGCTCCGCCCGTCTCCGCCGCGCGTTCCTGTCTCATCTTGGAAACAGCCCTCACTGTGTTTCAGCAGATTGCATATAGATTTTTTGGGTCCAATAAATGGACATTCATATTTTGTAATTGTCGATGCAACTACTAAATGGGTAGAGGTGTATGATATGAATGCGAATACAACGTCGTCTGCTGTAATAGAGAAAATGTGTGATTATTTTTCATGGTTTGGATTGCCTAATACCATTGTTAGCGACAAGGGCACTGCATTTTGTTCAAAGGAATTCAAAACATTCTGTGATCTAAATGCAATATCACATGTTACATCTCCTGCGTATCACCCTGCAAGTAACGGTCAGGCAGAATCTTATGTAAAGGTTGTAAAAAAAGGAATCAAATCATGTCTGTTGGGGAGCCGCACTATCAGGGAAAGTAAAATTAAATGGCTAAAGTATTTGATGGATTACAGAAATTCAGTACATTCTACCACAGGTTTCTCTCCAGCTCAGCTAGTTTTTGGCCGGAAACTAAACTCGCGACTGGATCTTATTAAACCTAAATCGTCTTCGCCCTCGTCAACCGACATCCCTATTGATAATCAACACTGTTCGCAAATTAAAATCAAAGTGTCAATCGAGCTCTCGGTGGTTTAACTTGTCTCCTCGCTCACATATAAATTAGATTCCATGCTTCAAAAGGCACGGTAAGCCGTCGGACACGGTCGGTGTCTTTGATAGTGGTCGTTACTCAAACCATGTCAGAGGCCTAATAGCTGTGCTACAAAGCGGGTTGAAAACATATGCATTCTCCCGATACTAACATATGGAGCGCAGACGTGGTCATTGACGGAAGCTTGA
Source organism: Scrobipalpa costella (assembly GCA_949820665.1). Taxonomy (NCBI): domain Eukaryota; kingdom Metazoa; phylum Arthropoda; class Insecta; order Lepidoptera; family Gelechiidae; genus Scrobipalpa; species Scrobipalpa costella. Next base: position 1,783,688 of record OX463311.1, read on the forward strand.
GATTCAGACTTGGGGTTTGCCAACGAGCCACGGAACGATGTATATTAGGTTTGAAACTCACGGACAAACCGGAATAGCTGATGTAACCCGCGCAGTGGCAAAACTAAAGTGGGACTGGGCAGGTCACATCTGTCGCATGCCAGGTGAATCAAGGGCCAAGATTACCACCGGGTGGATGCCCAGAAGAGACAGACGGCGGCGTGGCCGGCCCAGGAGGCGATGGAAAGATGAGCTCGATGCCTTCCTCAAAAATTGGCCGGAAGAAGCACAGAATAGAGAGTCGTGGAGAGACCGGAGGGAGGCCTTTGCCCAGCTGTGGGACACGATAAGAGATAGATAAGAGATTAAAACGATAGAGATTGATGTAAAAAGTTTTGATTTTCGAAGTTAGAAAAACTCTCGATGAAATTAAATATCATTGACCTGAAATAAAAGGTAGAAAAAAAATGAATTGCGCGGGTTCACCTGTGGCTATGGTTATTTTTTCAGTCGCATTGAGGTTTTATCCCGCGGTAGCTAATTATTAAATAGTATGTTTTGTCTCGACCAATCCCAACTGGATTGGGCCCACGTGGTCGATTGGCCCCACGTGATCGATTGGCCCCACGTGGTCGATTGGGCCCACGTGGTCGATTGGGCCCACGTGGTCGATTGGGCCCACGTGGTCGATTGGCCTGATTACCCTATCTACGGTAGGTTCGTGCTCAGAGGTGGTAACTTAATGTGAGCTGATGAGGATGTTTTGACTGTGTATTTCATGTATTAAGGGTTCATCGGGTCGTTTGACTTGAGAACCAACTCGCTAAGAAGATGTATTACGCTCTTAAATTTGGTTCAGAGTCTCTCTATACAAACAAATAAACTAATCTTTTCTTAATATTAGTAGGTATAGATCACAATCTTAGCATTGTATTGTTCAATGTTCAATAAGGGGATATCTATATCTTATCGAATTCTCGATTTCTCTGTAGTTGACCTAATTCAGTCACAATATGCTGAAATCACTGATAATAAATATCACAGTCTAGGATGTGTGGAAAGTAAACAACCAGATTATAAAAAAAATTATTTGTTATAATTCTAAAGGTGTATAGGAGAAAATTTTACACATTGTAATATAAAATTAAATAAAATTTCATCTTTACACACTTGCCAATTCGAGATTACTTTTATTCTAAAAATCTATTAAACTTAGGTACATTTAAGGTCTTAGGTCGAATCTTTTAAAACATTAGAATGTTAGTATCAGTATCAGTTCTTTAGCATACACTGGTGGCGATTCTAGCTAACATATCTAAACTAATTTGTCCTCTCACTTTCTTCTACAATAAATAGAAGAGATAGAAAACAAACAGAAATAAGCCTCATAACTTTGTCAGACGTGGCGGAACGACCTTTGTTTAGGTCGTTTACGCTCTGCCTACGCCATTAGAGATAAAGGCGTGATTATATGTATGTATGTAGAAAACAAACAGCCGTCTTTACGACTGCCAAAATTACTTAATTTTCTGACTCTTTTCTTTTTCTAATTTGAGACAGTGCAGCCACTGCACTGCAATTAAAAATTAGTTTAGAGTTTTTTTCCTTATTCCTACAATAACATTAACCTACAGTTCTAACAACCCCATCAGTGGACCAAGATCTAGTCAGTTCTTTAGGGTTCTTAGCTTCACTCCTCCTGGCAAATACCAGCGGTATACCACCGACAATGTTTTGTACGATACTGGATTTGGGGTCGGAGATGAGTCGCGGGTTCGATTCCGCGGCTGGCACCACGGTGAACCTTGACAGGACCGCTGCTAGGCCAGCTAGAGATTGCATCTTGCCGAGACGACCACCTGGGAAAATAGGGGACAATGAATATTATGAAAAACATTATACATACATATAATCACGCCCTTATCCCTAGTGGAGTAGGCAGAGCGTCAACGACCCAAACAAAGGTCGATCCGCCACGTCTGACAAAGTTTTGAGGGTTATTTAAGATAGATTAGTAGGTATATTGCTGTAGTGACAGGTTGTCAGCCCATCGACTAAATTACAATATATTTAAACCCTCGAATCCCTTAGCTGATTTTTACAGCATGCCCGGGAGGAAATGCAGCTGGCACATTGTTTTTCTCTCGCTCCCAATCCAGCATGGAAGAAAAACATTATAAGACTTATAATAAACATGAAAATAAAGAGGCTAAAAGATTTACTCAGGCGGGCTTCGAACCCAAGACCTTCGGCGTACCGTGTCGACAATCTAACCACTGAGCCACTGAGATAAGAAAATGTCTTTGATCTGAGCTGATCAAATCAGTTATATCAGTTATAGTTTACGGTTTGGGTTAATTTTTTTATAATTAATACATACATACATACATAAAATCACGCCTTTATCCCTTACGGGGTAGGCAGAGCGTTAAACGCCTCGTAAAAGGCGCTTTCGCCGCATCTGACAAAAATTGAGGGCAATTTTAGATTGTAATGTGTATTGCTAATGTGTAGTGACAGGTTGTCAGCCCATCGCCTAAATTACAATACACTGTAACCCTCGAGTCCCTTTTGCTGTCTTCTACAGCATGCCCGGGAGGATGGGCAGCTGGAACATTCTATGTTTTTCTATCTCTCCCAGTCCAGCATGGAAGAAATATATTTTATAATTAAAATAGGGTATTTGCAATTTAAAAAGATAAGCTTAGAAAATAGTCTTTACCTATGCAAGATCTCGGTCCTTCTCCAAATGGCAGATAGACGAACTTATGTCTCTTCGCGACTTCTTCTGGAGCGAATCTCTCAGGTCTAAACTCATTCGGCTCGTCCCAATGTTCTGCGTCGTTGTGTAAAGCTTGGAGTGGAATTATCACGTTGACTCCTTCATCAATAGTTATATCACTCTCAGGAATGGTATACTTCTTGGTGCATCTTCGCATTAGGTAGCCGCTTGAAGGAAACATCCTCATCGCTTCTAGGAAAGTCCATTCTAGATAAGTCATCTCTTTGACGGCATCGTAGCAGAGTTTTCCGTCATACTTGGCTAAGACTCTGTCAATATCCGCTTGCACTTTCTTCTGGACTGCCGGGTTGTAAGCCAGCTGGTGTAGAGTGAAACTGGTAGCTGAAGATGAGGTTTCAAAACCTGCTGCGAAGAATATGAAAGCCTGGGCAGCCATCAGCTCGTTGTCTAGTTCCATTTCAGCCATTTTCGGAGTGCCATCAGGGTTGAATTTCTCCAAAGATTCGACAGTTATTTTTCCTTTAGCTTTCAATTCTAGGAGTAAATCGATGAAGTCGTTTCGGCCGCAAGGCTTGTCGTTTCTCTGCTTGGATATTCCTCTGACGATACCAAGAATTTCGTCTTCTAACTCTTGTCCCAAACTCTTCAAATGGCTGAATATTTTCGGGAAGAAAGACTTGGCGAAGACAGTGAGAGCGCGTGGCAAGGTTATGTTGAAGATTTTCTGTCCAAGTTTCCTGAACTCCGAATCATCATCATTGATAGAGTTAGCGTCAATTCCAAAGCCGACTGAGCCGATGAAATCAGTCGTGTAGCGAGCCATGACGTCACGAGCATCGAGAGTTTTGTTCGCTTCAACTGTTGAAAGCATGGCTTGGAGTTTAGTAGCTTTCTCACAGACCAGCGGGAACATCGCTCGGAGTTTTCCACTGGTGAACGCTGGTGTCATTCGCTGCCTTAGTAATCTCCACATATCGCCATCGACGAAGAAAAGATTCCTTAACAAAGGTTCGACCACTCCATGATCAGGCGTCAATGCTCTCTTATAGAAATTTGCGTAGTCATTCACTATGATCCTTTTGACTAGATCTGGGTCGCGAATGACTAGCTCTGGTCGGTTACCTCGGTAGTAGCCGACGAATCTTTCACCTGGGTATCTTCTATACACATCAGCTGCTATGTCTGTGACGCTGCTTTTGAGCAGGAATCTCTTGGTGTTGGTCCCGAAGAATGGCACCGGTTTGTCATGCTTGATGCCTCGCTTGGACCAGTAGTCGAAGTTTCTTGTGCCGTATTTGTAGACGATTACTAGCAAAACAACAATAATGGCGAGAGTAATCATGGTTAATTTAAAATATTTTTTTAATATTTATAAAATATAAACGGTCTCTGTTAACTTGTAGACTTATTTTTTTTACCCGTAGTAGTTCACTAGCAGTCTAATAGTAGTGAATTGATATTGATATCAAAAAGTGTTGCCTTTATATACGTTTAATCTAATTTGGGCCTTTCTTAATCCCTTATTGATAATTATTACGAAAGATTTATAAATACGTACCTACATAGTAAGGGGTAATCTATGAATCATGAATTTTAAAGAAGCAATCAGATCAGTTACATTGATTTCAATTATCATTATAAGGTACATTGATTTCAGACGCTGATATAAATGGTATTTTCTGTTAATCATTACAAAAAATCTGTGATTCACAGATTTCAGGATAAGTGTTATAAAAAAGCTATATCCGTTTATCGAAGTCCAAATAAATAAATCACATCATAGGGACAGAAATAGCTACCGGAACTAAACAGGAAAATATAGCTCATATGAAATGTAATATCGTCTAAAAATAATCTGAAAAGAATAGGAATCTATATATAGTAATAATAGGCATGTTGACTGGGTGGCAAAAAAAAACCAATACGTTTATACTTAAAGCTGATGGCTAAAAATACGGTGGATCTCATTCACCATTTAAAAAAATGCACATTTAAATTTAATAATCTTTGTTCAAAATATTGAAGTTATTGTTTTGAGTCAATATTTACTGGCGAGTGACGTCATAACTCACTATTTTCATACAAAAAAGAGTTTTTTACATTTCATAAAAAAAAAATTGCAATTAGCGCTGTTTAGTTTGGTGGAATTCAAATAATGTTTATGAAACGGTTGATTCTTTTATTAGTTAAGTTTAAAAAATGTTTTATTCGTTCATATTATAATATTACATAAGTCTCTGAATGATATAATTAAGGATAAATTAGTTAATAAGTTTTCTTTCTAAACTGTTATTAATGTAAATAATAAATGCCCTCTCATGCTATATTGCTATGCCCTCGTATGTCACAAATAAAGGGTATCATATGCTGTACTATCTATGCTAAGAAAAACAACTGTATCTACCATATGAATGCAATAAACAAATATGAATATGAATATGAATAATTACTGAGTTTTATCTGATTGGAAAAGACCCACGACCAGTAAAGAACTATTTGTAGAATTCATTTTAAAACAATAACCAACTTTATGATGGTGTTGGTGTAAACAGTTTTAACATTCGTTGCGCGCTTTATAAGCATACATACATATTATCACGCCTTTATCCCTAACGGGGTTGCCAGAGCGTAAACGACTTAAACAGAGGTCGTTCCGCCACGTCTGACAAAGTATTAGTTTAGTGACAGGTTGTCAGTTCATCGCCTAAATTCCAATATACAATGGAATTGCAGCTGGCAAATGTTTTTATCTCGCTCCCAGGCCAGTCTGTAAGAAAGTTAAGCAGTTAGCGGATAAACAGTTTGCAATATTTTTCCATTTGTCTTTCAGGAGTGTACCCAACAACCTCCGACCCTCACATCTACATTGACATATCCTCGATCGAGGCTCTGAAGGAGGTTCTGATGGATGAGAACCTGGTGCTCGGAGCCGGCATGAACCTCACTGACATGATGACTGAATGCAAGCAGAGAGCGGATGCTAACTCCGACTTCAAGTATCTGAACGAGTTCTATAAACATCTGGATTTGGTCGCTCATGTGCCTGTGAGGAATGTAAGTATTTTATGTACCCATTTTTATTTTTAATAATAATAATAAAATAATAAAAAGCTTTATTTAAGCTTTATTCTTCCATACTGGACTGGGAGAGAAAGAAAAGCATAGAATGTTCCAGTTGCCCTTCCTCCCGGGCATGCTGTAAAAGACAGCAAAAGGGATTCGAGGGTTACAGTGTATTTTAATTTAGGCGATGGGCTGACAACCTGTCACTACAGCAATACACATTACAATCTAAAATTGCCCTCAATTTATGTCAGACGTGGCGAAAGCGCCTTTTAGGAGGCGTTTTACGCTCTGCCTACCCCGTAAGGGATAAAGGCGTGATTTTATGTATGTATATGTATTTATTTAAGTAAAAATATAAAAAAAAAACCTAATGCACTTACATTTAGTTACATAGTTTTTTAAAACATTTAAGAACGTAACGTTTTTATTAACATAATGCTTCAAATTCTTACCCAGGTATGTAGTGAGGTATTGATGCTAGAAAAATAATACGTACATACATATAATCACGACTTTATCCCTAATGGGGTAGGCAGAGCGCAAACGATCCAAACAAAGGTCGTTCCGCCACGTCTGACAAAGTTTTGAGGGTTATTTAAGATAGATTTGTAAGTATATTGCTGTAGTGACAGGTTGTCAGCCCATTGCCTAAATTACAATATACTGAAACCCTCGGATACCTTAGCTGGTTTTTACAGCATGCCCGGGAGGAAATGCAGCTGGCACATTCTATGTTTTTCTCTCGCTCCCAGTCCAGCATGGAAGCATATAGAAAAATAATGTACTCCATTTTTGTTTGCAATTTAATGTAGTATATTTTTCTTCCATGCTGGACTGGGAGCGAGAGAAAATAGATATAATATACGCTCTGCCTACCCCATTACGGATAAAGGCGTGACTATAGGTATGTATTTTTGTCCTGGACCTGAACCATATTTAAGAAAAGACTGATTTTCAACTTCTCTTCCCCAAACCCGACACACCAAATGGTGATACTTGTTACCAAACAATACTAACTTAACGGCCTCCGTGGTCTAGTGGCTAGTGCCATGGACTCCCGATCCGGAGGTCCTGGGTTCGATTCCCAGGGGGGAAACAATACTCAAACACAAAGTTGCTATTTGAGAATTTATCACTTTGTGAATTTTTCCGCAGTTTGGTGAGGACATTGCAGGCTGAATCACCTGCTTGTCCGAAAAGAAAAAGATTTTCGTGCTTCGGAGGGCACGTTAAGCCGTCGGTCCCGGTTGCTGTCTTTGATAGTGGTCGTTACTCAAAACATGTCAGAGGCCTGATAATTTGTGCTACTAGGCGGTTTAAAAACTCTGACACCAGAGTTCATCTGGTCGATAGACTCGATGACCACTCGACAGAAGAAGACCAAATGATACTTGTACTAAGAAGATTTTAAAACTGGATTGTCTCACTTTGAATGCCAGGGTCGTAGTGTAGGTACTTGTACCATACTAGAAAGCGAGATTAAATATAATAACGTTAAATTCTTCTTCTTTCGACCCGATGAACCCTGGTGTCAGAGTTTTTAAACCGCCTAGTAGCACAACTATCAGGCCTCTGACATGGTTTTGTGTAACGACCACTATCAAAGACAGCGACCGGGACCGACGGCTTAACGTGCCCTCCGAAGCACGAAATCTTTTTCTTTTCGGACAGTCAGGTGATTCAGCCTGCAATATCCTACCCAAACTGGGGAAAAATTCACAAAGTGATAAATTCTCAAATATCAACTTTGTGTTTTACCCCCTAGGAATCGAACCCAGGACCTCCGGATCGGGAGCCCATGGCACTAGCCACTAGACCACGGAGGCAGTTATAACGTTAAATGTGAAGCTACCGCATTCCTAAACTGAATACAAGATGAATTCCTTGTTCAGATCGGAACAATCGGTGGTAACTTGGCAATGAAGAACCAGCATCCGGAGTTCCCTTCAGACGTCTTCCTGCTGCTGGAGACAGTTCAAGCCACCGTCACTATTTGTAAGTACCGAGATCTAACGAATATTCTTATTTACATCTTTAAGTTATCTTCCATGCTGGACTGGGAGCGAGAGAAAAACATAGAATGTGACAGCTGCATTTCCTTTCCTCCCGGGCATGCTGTAAAAACCAGCTAAGGGATTCGACGGTTTCAGTATATTGTAATTTAGGCGATGGGCTGACAACCTGTCACTACAGCAATATATCTACGAATTTATCTTAAATAACCCTCAAAACTTTGTCAGACGTGACGAAACGACCTTTATATGGGACGTTTACGTTCTGCCTACCCCATTAGGGATAAAGGCGTAATTATATGTATGTATGTATGTACATCTTTAAGTTTCCATCATTGGTTTGGATTTTCTAAGTGCCCTATTGTAAGGTATATGTATTTATTTATTATAAACATACATTCACTATATTATATTTATTATATATATTTATATGTACACTATGTTAGTTTATAGTATTGGTATTTATTATGTTTTGATTTATACTATATGTATACATATGCGCTGTAGATTATAATTATATATATATATTCTAAATTACATTTTGTTTTTATTGTTTTGTTTTATCTTTGTTAGTTATAAGGATATTTTTTTTGCACCTGCCTTGTCATTTCCACATGCCCTAAGGTAGACTGGTAGATAATGCCTTTGGCGCTAAGTCCGCCCATGTAACATTTTTGTGCATAAAGTAAAATAAATAAATTAATATAAAAGAACATGCTGTACTGAGTCGAAGAAAATATAAAAATAAAGATAAATAAATAAATAGATCTTTATTTCAGGCTTCTAAGGGGCCCACATACTTTGGTTAAAGAGAAACACACTTTGGTTTTTCAGTAAATATACTTGACTAAATAAGAGCTCATCATTCCTCAAGGGCTCCCTTAGGGGCTTTTGCACCGGTCAGAATCTGTATCCGAATATTTTCTGGTCCGAATTGGTCTTCCTACACCCATATCTTGTAACACATATCGGTATTTTTGGCCCCCAACCTGCGACTCGTTACAAACGAAGACCTAGGCATGTCCTTACCGACGGCGATGACCAAATTACCCTTGCGTTTAATGCTGCCAATATTAGTCGAGCCATACTCTGCACAAGCCCTTCCAGCAACCGCGCAACCCGCCGGCGGGGTCGCGGAGGTCCCTCCTTTGCCCCACTTTGGGGTTTACCGGCACGTACCGGGCAGATTCTCTCCGATAAGGAGTCCCCAAGGCAACGCCATAAGCCGAGGTTCGAGCCCTAGTGGGCGCCCTTAGGCAGTTGCCATTTCATTAAGGGTGTAGATTGCGTGTAGCAACTCCCCACCTTAGCCCGGTGACGCATTATTATTTATTTATTTATCCATATCATGTACGTTCATTCGGCGCTTTGTCCGTGCTTATGGGCACGTTAAGCCGTTGGTCCCGGTTGAAATCGTTTTATACCGTAGATATTTGGATGTAGATATTAGTCGTTAAGCCATTTCAGAGGCCAGTGCTAAGTAGAGTGTAAGAAGAGATGAAACGGATAGCTGTTTGGCCGGATACCGGATATCCGGCTGGACATAGACGTTTAGCGCGATATTCGCGCGAGCTCACTCATTGACGAAAACAACCGAGTCCGCCCGAACGGTCAAGCGCCACTCACATTTGCGAATGAGTGACGTTCGCAAGTACCTATTTCATTATCTTGTTAGATTGATTTGATATCGATTTGCAGTTTGCGGTTATAAAATATAATTTAATTTATTTTCGGTGTTTATTCACCACAATTTACCTTTCCTTGAGTTCGAGTACTAACTTTCTTCTTTTTTTAAATATGTTTTGATTAAATAAAGTACCTAAATTACAACTTCTGTCTTTTTTTTAAGTATCCGGCCCGATACTGCCTTGCTATCCGGTATCCGGCCAGATAGTAAATATTGGCCGGATAGGCCGGATACCGGATAGTTTACGGATATCCGTTTCAACTCTAGTGCTAAGCATAAGCGGCTTGAAAACTGACCTAATTTAGGATTGGATCTAGTTTCCCTTCTGGGTTGCGGAGGTCGGATGGCATTCGCTATGTGTAAAAACCATTACCCTCGTTCGATCACCTAGGTAGCCGACCCCGAGAGATACGGGATAAGGCTAAGGAGATGATAATGATTCGGATACGAACCGAATACGGAGCAATGCAAAACCGCCCGTAGCTATATGAAACGCATCTTCTGTAGGTACCTATTTGTTTCTGTTCTTTCAGTAACTAACACACTGGAGAAGAAGGAGCTAAGTATGCAAGACTTCCTGAAAGAAGATCTTCGCAACAAACTCATCTTGGACGTCAAAGTCCCACCACTATCCGCCAGCAATCATATAAGGACTTATAAGGTCAGTTTTAAACAAAATAGGTCTTCTGTATCAATCGTAACTGTCGGACATAGGTCTTCTCAATCAAGAGGGCAGTTTCCGGGTTCAAAACTAAAGTCCAATATATTTACTTTTGTATTTCCTCCCGGGCATGCTGTAAAAATCAGCTAAGGGATCCGAGCGTTTCTGTATATTGTAATTTAGGCGATGGGCTGACTTGCTATCACTACAGCAATATACCTACAAATCTATCTTAAATAACTTTCAAAACTTTGTCAGACGTGGCGGAACGGCCTTTGTTTAGGTCGTTTACGCTCTGCCTACCCCATTAGGGATAAAGGCGTGATTATATGTATATTAAATAAATAGGTTTAGAGCGTTTCTTTTTCCCTTTAAATTATAATGTGATTATGATTAGTATCTAATCGACTTTGCTGCGAAATACGTATGATGCATCGACGGAATTTTCTCCGAAAACATTGCTACTGATTCGTAGAGCGCACGACTTAAGGTGGTAGCAGAGCGTAGGTGGCGCCCGATTCGTAGAGCGCACGACTTAAGGTGGTAGCAGAGCGTAGGTGGCGCCCGATTCGTAGAGCGCACGACTTAAGGTGGAAGCAGAGCGTAGGTGGCGCCCGATTCGTAGAGCGCACGACTTAAGGTGGAAGCAGAGCGTAGGTGGCGCCCGATTCGTAGAGCGCACGACTTAAGGTGGAAGCAGAGCATAGGTGGCGCCCGATTCGTAGAGCGCACGACTTAAGGTGGTAGCAGAGCGTAGGTGGCGCCCGATTCGTAGAGCGCACGACTTAAGGTGGAAGCAGAGCGTAGGTGGCGCCCGATTCGTAGAGCGCACGACTTAAGGTGGTAGCAGAGCGTAGGTGGCGCCCGATTCGTAGAGCGCACGACTTAAGGTGGAAGCAGAGCATAGGTGGCGCCCGATTCGTAGAGCGCACGACTTAAGGTGGTAGCAGAGCGTAGGTGGCGCCCGATTCGTAGAGCGCACGACTTAAGGTGGAAGCAGAGCGTAGGTGGCGCCCGATTCGTAGAGCGCACGACTTAAGGTGGTAGCAGAGCGTAGGTGGCGCCCGATTCGTAGAGCGCACGACTTAAGGTGGAAGCAGAGCGTAGGTGGCGCCCGATTCGTAGAGCGCACGACTTAAGGTGGAAGCAGAGCATAGGTGGCGCCCGATTCGTAGAGCGCACGACTTAAGGTGGAAGCAGAGCGTAGGTGGCGCCCGATTCGTAGAGCGCACGACTTAAGGTGGAAGCAGAGCGTAGGTGGCGCCCGATTCGTAGAGCGCACGACTTAAGGTGGAAGCAGAGCATAGGTGGCGCCCGATTCGTAGAGCGCACGACTTAAGGTGGAAGCAGAGCGTAGGTGGCGCCCGATTCGTAGAGCGCACGACTTAAGGTGGAAGCAGAGCGTAGGTGGCGCCCGATTCGTAGAGCGCACGACTTAAGGTGGAAGCAGAGCATAGGTGGCGCCCGATTCGTAGAGCGCACGACTTAAGGTGGAAGCAGAGCGTAGGTGGCGCCCTCAATAGTAATAAATTAATTGTGTCTAAAATAAAAACATTTTCATAAATCATTTACGTTTGGCGATTGTCACCAAACGTAAAATATTAATAAAAATGTTTGTATTTCGGACACAACTAATTTAAAACTGACACAGTAACTAAATCTTGACTAAAATTACAGTGCGACGATTGAAAGTAGCATTAAATTAAATAAACATTAAAGCGAAATCCAGATCCTTATGTTTCTTTCTGCGATGTTCTTTATACCAGTGGTTTTAAACCTTTTTGACTACGCGACCCCCTTGTGTACTAAAACTGTCTGGCGACCCCCCTAGGCTAAAGCTTTTTTGATTTTTTCTCCAGTAGATCGCAATAGGTCTCTAGGTACACAATTTTTTCATCAAATGTTTAAAACTTTGTAATTAAAATAGTAATAAAAAATCGGCGAGGAAAGCGTAAGCGAACTTTTTGTAAGCAAAATTAATTTATCGACGTGTACAAACAACCAACTAATAAGGAACGCGAAAATTCACGAAAAAAGGCAAATAATACTTAGACATATTCATTAGGCGGGCGTAGCCAAAGCAGTACAAACATATTATATTAATAGCTGTTGGTTTTCCTATAAATACAAAAATAAAATAAAAATAGGTCTTTTTACCGGCAACTGCTCGCGACCCCCCAAGTAAGGCTCCGTGACCCACCAGGGGGTCACGACCCACAGGTTAAAAGACACTGCTTTAAACATTTATTTACTTGTCGAACATCTTTTATTATTTTTTTTTTTCCTTCCATGCTGGACTGGGAGAGATAGAAAAAAATAGCATGTTCCAGCTGCCTTCCGGGCATGCTGTAGAAGTCAACAAAAGGGACTCGAGGGTTACAGTGTATTGTAATTTAGGCGATGGGCTGACAACCTGTCACTATAGCAATACACAGTTCAATCTAAAATTGCCCTCAATTTTTGTCATACGTGGCGAAAGCGCCTTTTACTAGGCGTTTAACGCTCTGCCTACCCCGCAAGGGATAAAGGCGTGATTTTATGTATGTATGTATGAATGTTTTTTTTTAAAAGATCAGGTTCTGAAATAAATAAAACATATGATTCTATTATGAAATAATTTTAATTCTAAAACCAGCGCAGTAATAAGTGCCATACTATTAATGTAATTGTATTCTCCATATATTTGTTCCAGCATATTTCGGAACTACAGTGAAGTACTATTATACCGGGTGTAAGGGACAGCGTCCCGAGAAAATTAGGGGTTGCTCAGTCAACGATACTGAACAACTTCCACCAAGAAATTCTTTCAGGTAGTGAAAATAGAAATTGGCTTTTCCATACAAAATGTTCACCTCAATTAGACAATTTGTATGAAAAAACCTTTTTTTTCACTTCCTGGAAGAATTTCCTGGTGGAAATTGTTCAGTGTCGTTGACTGGGCAACCCCTATCCCCCATAGTTTGTGGGACGCTGTCCTTTACACTCCATATATTCTGTGCTACAGTCACAGCTTTTTGTAATATATTTACATCGAGTTTATCAGCAATAATGTATAAAGGGACATACCCTTTATACAACGTACAGTTCTCAGAGGTATATTTCATATTGACAGATGTAAAAGCGAATCTTACCAACAAATTATGGCCGCTTTTGTTTCTCACTCCGAAATGTTCTTAATATTACTTTTCAAACTTCTTCCAAAGTTGTATGAAATTTGATTTTTACAGCTAAATTCTCTCTTTATCTATTTTGTTGCGTTTCTTCTGGAGCTTTGAAGTTCTCGTTGCTGTATGGGGCTCAGGGTTCTCGCAATCAGTTGTGCCAAGTAGGCTGGACTTATGGGTGCTTTTATCAGTAACTGAGTGATCTTTATTATTATGTGTATTTATAAGTAGGTACTTATATTATAAACACAGATAAATGAGTAGACACACATAATCTAAGCCTGATTATGGTTATTATTATCTGTGTTCATAATCTTTAAAAAACGAATGAAACGTATTTAAAAATACATTATGATACATACTGTTTTCGAATATTGTACCCATTGAGATACGTTTTACGTAATATTTTTTGCACTGGTGGTCGAATTTTTAATTAATAAATTTTCATATTTTATGTAAGATTAAACTATTTAAAAATTTTGCTTTTAGAATATGGCAAACAGAACTGAACTAAAATTAGGTGAATATTGAAGGAAAACAATAAAAGTTCCGAAAATATATTCAAAATTAAGCTTTTTTCCAAATATTTCCGAAATAAAAAATAAAGAAACGACTGACTGAAAATCTAAAAACTGCGTATAAATAATACGTAATATTGTCGGAAATACTTTTCTTCCAGCTTAATTTATATATTACCGAAAATTATGATACTTCATTTTATTAATTTTTCACATGTTAAAAAAAAGTTGCTAACGATTAATTCGAAACTTACTGACGGAAATACTTTTCTTCTAGCTTAATTATGACACGTTTCGCTAGAGATTCATTTGTTGTTCGGAACCTTTATTATTATCCAGTATTAAATAGGATCCATAAATAAAAACAGTACTTATCAAAATAATTATTATATTATTTAATACTTTAGTTAGTTGATCAACATCCAAATCGGCAAGATGTCATGTCCCTTTGAAAACTATGCAAGTTTTTCTATCGTATTTTTGGTCGTCGCATAGATAACTATTTACACGAATAATAAAAATGGCTTTTCCATACAAAATGTTCATCTCGATGAAACAATTTGTATGGAAAAGTCAATATTTTTTTTACATTTTCTGAAAAAAAAAAACCTGCTGATAGTTGTTGACTGAGCAACCCCTACCAGTTTGCGGGACGCTGTCCCTTACACCTGGTATATATTGTACTGTTTTTAAAACAAAATAAATGTATTGTAGGTACTAATTATTGTGTTCCTTAAAAGTATTTGAAGCTACAAAAGCTAGTTGATCAACATTCGCATTTCAAAACACACGAGCGTCCCTTCTTTAGTATAAAACCCGTAATACCAAACGCTCACGCCCGGCTCTTTCATCGCTATGTAATTCGTCATTCGATCTATCCTCCTGACATCCAAATCTGCAAAAGGGTATATCCCTTTAGAAACTATGCAAGTTTTTGTATCGTATTTTAAATTGGTTGTTGAGTAGATAAGTTTTTGTAAAGCATGCCGGCAAGTCAGGCGTCTGAAGTCGTATCTATATTTGACTGTTTTGTTGTCTTTCTCGATGCCAGAACTGAGTCTCCCGTACATGAAGATATCTTCGTGTATTGTGATGTTGCCACCGACGAGCACATTACCTCCTGAAAGTAAAAAAAAACATACATATAATCACGTCTTTATCCCGAATGGGGTAGGCAGAGCGTAAACAACCTAAACGCAGGTCGTTTCGCCACGTCTGACAAAGTTTTGAGGGTTACTTAAGATAGATTTGTAGGTATATTGCTGTAGTGACAGGTTGTCAGCCCATCGCCTAAATTTCAAATATACAGAAACCCTCGCCTAAATTGCAATATACAGATCCTTTGGTTTTTACAGCTTGCCCGGGAGGAAATGCAGCTGGCAAATTCTATGGTCTTTTTGATGTTACCTTGGTATGGAAGAAAAGGAAATGACTCGGTCAGCATACATACTAATCTCCCAACAGATTTTTGTGATGCCGGACAATCTCCCAGAGATCGGCCAACTACGCGGGACTAGTTTTTAGTACCCAGCTGTTTGCGCAAATCACAAGTGTACTCTCTGTATCTTCAATCTCTTATTCTGATGGGACAGGTTGACTGACACGACCAGAGAGAAATCAGGCGTAGGACCGACTATGTAACATGGATCATCTTACTTTTCGGACAAGCAGGTGATCAGCCTGCAATGTCCTAACCAAACTAGAAACAACAACACAAAGTCATTGTCCCCCGCCGGGAATCGAACTCGGGACCTCCGGGTGGTGAGCCCATGGCTCAGACCACGAGACCACGCAGGCAGTTATTCTTTACTTACAGGGTAGGCAGAGGGTAAACAACCTCATAATAGGCCTTTTTCGCTACATATGACAAGATTTGAGAATCATTTCAAAAAGTATGCGTATTGCTAAACTGTTAGGTTGTCAGCCTTAATTGAAATACACTGAAACCCTCGTCTCATTCTACTTCTTCAGTATGTCTGGGAAAAGAAGCAGCTGAAACATTCTATGTTTTTCAATCACTCCCTGTCTAGCGTGGAAGCATTATACACTTTCACAAAACTTACATTTCATAAAACTCAGTCTTCCATGCTGGACTGGGAGCGATAGAAAAACAGAATGTGCCAGCTGCATCTCCTCCCGGGCATGCTGTAAAAACCAGCTAAGGGATTCGAGGGTTTCAGTGTACCAGGCCACTCAGAAAGTATTGCGATAAATAGTTTTTATATATGGCAGACTGGCCGGTTAGAATCTTTTTTGAAAATATGATTACTTGTAAGTAAAAATATGTGTGTTCCATTTTCAAAATTTCCCTCCACATTTTTTGCGAGCCAATTCAAAGTATCGTGTCTTACTGAAAAATGGATCTGCGCCGGGAACATTTTAGAGCTATGATTTTTTACGATTTCAAGTGTCGCCTGAAACCGGATGAATCGTTCGATAGACTTCAAATGGCATTTATGGATGAAAGCCCCTCCAAGGCAACCGTGTATCGTTGGTATAACGAATTTAGGCGCGGTCGACCAACCTTGGGGGATGAAGAAAGAAGCGGTCGCCCTTTGACGGCTATTACGGAAGAAAACGTGCTAGCAGTGAAAAAATTAATCCAAGATAATAGGCGAATTACATATTAGGAGATTCAACACATATTAAAGATTGGATCGGGAAGCGTTCACGAGATTCTACATGGGCATCTTCGCGTGAGGAGGATAGTATCGCGCTGGGTGCCGCACTAACTCACCGACGCTCAGAAGCAGGCCCGGGTGGAATGGTGCCGTGATATGCTGAACAAATTTGAAGCAGGCTCGTCTCGGCGTGTTTACGACATCGTAACAGGTGATGAGTCCTGGATTTATCAATACGATCCAGAAACCAAGCGCCAGTCGACAGTTTGGGTGTTTCAAAATGAACCAACGCCTACCAAAGTGAAGCGATCTCGAAGCGGGGGGAAGATTTTGATCGCCAGATTTTTTAATTTGACTGGCCACTTGGCCTCAATTCCCTTACGAGATCAAAGAAGCATTAACGCCGAATGGTATACTACCAAATGTTTACCAGAAGTTTTTTCTGTTGTGAGCAACAAGCGACCAAACACAGGGCTCCGCGGACTACTGCTCCACCACGACAATGCGCCTGCACACACCGCGCTCAAAACGAGGGACTTCCTGGACAGCACACCAGTCAAACTCCTGGGTCACCCTCCTTACAGCCCTGATCTAGCACCGTGTGACTTCTTTTTATTTCCAAAAATAAAAAATCAGCTCAAGGGGATACAATTTTCGTCGCCGGAAGATGCGCTGGCTGCGTTCGAGCAGGCTGTAAACGAGGTGTCTACGGCGGACTGGAAAAAGTGTTTTGAAAACTGGTTCAGACGCATGAATCTTTGTATAGAGGCTGGTGGAGAGTACTTTGAAAAGATTTAATAAAAATATATGTACCTGTAGAACAATTTTTTTTAGTGTCGCAAAACTTTCTGATTGTCCCACGTATTGTAATTTAGGTGATGGGGTGACAACCTGTCACTACAGCAATACATAGATCTATCTGAAATGACCTTCAATACTTGTCAGACGTGGCGCAACGACCTTTGTTTGGATCGTTGGCGCTCTGCCTACCCCATAAGGGATATAGGCGTGAATGTATGTATGTACAAAACTTACCTTTTTTGTATGTTCTAATAAACACTTGGGTTTTCTTGTAATATTCCTTGTCAAACGGCGGATCTGGGCTGTTACACTTATTGAAACTTAACAAAGAAGTTTTATAGGTAGCAAATGTAATATCAACATTAAGTACAAAGAATAATAGATTTAAATTCATGATCGTCTTAAAAAATTACTTCATCTTCTAGTAAAGATAGTGCAAAATTACTTCGCGTATTTTTATTTTTGCAGAAAAATCTCGTAAAAATAACAAATTCTGAAAGTGTATTTGCACTGAGTTCGCAAATTAAATGTACATTATGTTTCTATATGTAAAACATTTCATCTATTTTAAAAGTAATCATAATTATAAGTGCAATTTTTGGTAATTTTTTGCCATAAGTCAAATATAATTGTTTGAGGACCGGTATGGTGATAGGTTTGGGATGATGAGTACAGATTGATATTCGTGGAATGACTAAAAGGGTCAATATGTGAGCCCGATGGTGCAGTGGATAGGGCCGCTGCCTCCTGAGCGCGGAGGTCGTGGTTCGAATCCCACCACGTATCAATGTGTTTTTCGGCGCATATGTACGTTTAATCGGCGCTTTTTCCGTGCTTCGGAAGGCACGTTAAGCTGTTGGTCCCGGGTAGATATTAGTCGTTAAGCCATGTCAGAGGCCAGTCCTAAGCATTGGCAGCTTGAAAACTCTGATTTAATCTAGGATTGGGTCTGGCTTCCATTCTGGGTTGCGGAGTTTAGATGGCAGTCGCTCTGTGTAAAAACCAGTACCCTCGCTCAATCCACTATATTAGGTAGCCGACCCTGTGAGATACGGGATAAGGCTAGGGAGATGATGACTAAAAGGATCAATATAAAAAGAAACATCCCATAAAAACAATCAGTCGAACAGCTATTTAGTATTAGGTCAGTCATATCCGTAGACCGTAAGTTAATTTTATCAATTAGTGGAAAGAAATAATTAATTAATTATAATAATATTGACATTATATTGACATTTAGTCACTTACTTTATGTACTTATTATTTTCTTATTTTATTTTACTATTTTCACATATTCACATACATAATATAAGATTTTTATTTTATGATATTTTTGTTTGACATTTTGTTATAAATTTTAGTATATTTCTAAAATAGAAAATTTTGTTTTGATATTTAATTTAATTTTATTGTACATTTTCATTTATGACGAGACGACATTTTTATTATTATTGCAATGCAAATGATGAACTTTATAATGTGAAATAAATAAATCTAATCTATCGTACAAATAAAAAGGCTGAAATAGAGATAATTGCGGTAATTGCTCTTTTGGTATGATGTTTAGGCTCATCGAGATAGTATATCCAAATTTGCAGCAGTCTAAAATTCTCGCGAGCGGAGTTTTTTTTTATTTTTTTAAACGACATTCGAAAGAACGAACGACAATGGTACTTTTTGTAGTGTACAAAATTCCTGATAGTTTTGAGTCGTAATTCAATTATGTAGGTAATAGGTCACACGATACAGGGTTCCTAATGTTCACTATATTCTCCAAAATGTTGGAAAAATGGAAATGTCTAATATTTAGCAACAAATTTCCAATTTTTCAATATTTTGGAGAAAATTTTGAACATTAGGAGCCCTGTATCGTGTGACCTATTAGACCTACACAATTGAATTAGGGCTCAAACTGTCAGGAATTTTGCACACTTTAAAAAAGTATTAGTGACCTTTGTCGTCAAAGCCTTCTAAAGTCGATTTTTTAGCACAAAACTGAAAAATGAGAAAAATATCGGCGCGCGTGCTGCTGCAAATCTGGATAAATACTATCTAGGTGGACCTAGAAAACATACCAAAAGAGCAAAATTACCGCAATTATTTCTATTTCGAATGTAACATATGGCTTAAATGGTAAAGGCCAATTTCTAACCTAGATCGATCCTAACATGAAACACCTTTTTAAGTCATATATTTTTAATGGACTGGAAGCGAGAGAAAACCATAGAATGTGCCAGCTGCATTTCCTCTCGGGCATGCTGTAATAACCAGCTAAGGGATCCGAGGGTTTCAGTATATTGCAATTTAGGCGATGGGCTGACAACCTGTCACTATAGCAATATACGTACATCATAATCTTTTGTAATAAAATAACCCTCATAACTTGTCAAACGTGGCGGAACGACCTTTGTTTAGGTTGTTTTCGCTCTGCCTACCCCATTAGGGATAAAGGCGTGATTTTATGTATGTATGTATGTATGTATGGGATCCGAGGGTTTCTGTATTGCAATTTAGGCGATAGGCTGACAACTTGCCATTACAGCAATATACCTACAAATCTATCCTAAACAACCATCAAAACTTTGTCAGACGTGGCGGAATTACTTTTGTTTAGGTCGTTTACGCTCTGCCTACCCCATTTGAGATAAAGGCGTGATTATATGTATTTTTAATTGTTTCCAGATAATGCCGCGAGCTCAAAACGCGCACGCAATCGTGAACGCGGCGTTCCTGTTCAAACTGGACGCCGACAATAAGGT
This sequence comes from Scrobipalpa costella, assembly GCA_949820665.1. Taxonomy (NCBI): domain Eukaryota; kingdom Metazoa; phylum Arthropoda; class Insecta; order Lepidoptera; family Gelechiidae; genus Scrobipalpa; species Scrobipalpa costella. Next base: position 1,803,699 of record OX463311.1, read on the forward strand.
AGAGGCAGCCAACATAGCGTTCGGAAATATCAGCTCAAGGTTCATCCATGCTGATAACACGGAGAATGTCTTGAAAGGTAGGTTTCCTAAGTTGTAAGCTAGTGATAAGTTGATGGCGGAAAATACTGCAAGCAAGCAATGTAACTATGATATCTAGACTATATCTTTTACCTATTGAGAAATAAAACTTCGTGCTCGCTTCGCTCGCAGTTAAAAGATCCAGCTATGCAGGCCCCTTAGTGACTCCTACTTTAGTATAAGGAGTTGGTATTAGTATAAGAAGTCTGCCACTTATTTTATCACCAGCACATACAAACACTGAAAAAATCATCAGTCATCTCCATTCTGAGAAGACAGTAGAATACCCTCGCTTCGCTCTCGTAAGCTTGATAAAGGAGTAATTATATCAGGCGTAACGGACAGCGGCCTGTAAACTGATAGGGGCTACTCAGTCAACGACACTAAACAACTTTCACCAGAAAATAATTTCAGGAACTGAAACAAAAATTTGGCCCTTTCATACAAAATGTTCACCGCGATCAGACAATTTGCATGGTAAAGCCATTTAATTTTTCACTTCCTGGAAGAATTTCCTGGCGAAAGTTGTTCAGTGAGCAACCTCTATCAGTTTGCGGGACGCTGTTCCCTTATCTTCCATGCTGGACTGGGAGCGAAAGAAAAACATAGAATGTCCCAGCTGCATTTAATCCCGGGCATGCTGTAAAAATCAGCTAAGGGATCCGAGGGTTTCAGTATATTGCAATTTAGGCGATGGGCTGACAACCTGTCACTACAGCAATTTACCTATAAAACTTTCTTAAATAACCCTCAAAACTTTGTCAGACGTGGCGGAACGACCTTTGTTGAGGTCGTTTACGTTCTGCCTACCCTATTAGGGATAAAGGCGTGATTATATGTATGTATGTATGTGTGTTCCCTTCTGTAGGTGTGCTGTAAGAAATTTCTTTTTAGAAATAAGCAGTGCCTGTTGTGTCTTTGTTTTTTATGTCCTGTGTTTATGATGTTTTTTGTGTACAATAAATTGTTAAATAAATAAATAAATTCCTTACACCCGGTATGCATTATGTAGCATTTATCAATATTAATAGTGGAGTAAGTAGGTATAGAAAGCCTGTTGCTAAAACAGTGCTTGAAGAATTGATATTTTTATATGGTACTGGTATATATGTATATATAAAAAAGAAGTAATAACTTTCCTGGTAATAACCATCAAGACCCTAATTATAAAGACCAGGTGCTTGTCTTCCATGCTGGCCTGGGAGCGAGAGAAAAACATAGAATGTGTCAGCTGCATTTCCTCCCGGGAATGCTGTAAAAACCAGCTTTGGAATCCGAGGGTTACAGTATATTGCTATTTAGGCGAAAGGCTTTGACTGCCTCCGTGGTCTAGTGGCTAGTGCCATTTATTCCTGATCCGGAGGTCCTGGGTTCGATTCCCAGGGGGGAAACAAAGTTGATATTTGAGAATTTATAACTCTGTGAATATTTCCCCGGTTTGGTTAGGACATTGCAGGCTGAATCACCTGATTGTCCGAAAAAAGAAAAAGATTTCGTACTTCGGAGGGCACATTAAGCCGTCGGTCCCGGTCGCTGTCTGATAGTGGTCGTTTCTCAAACCATGTCAGGGACCTGATAGTTGTGCTACTAGGCGGTTTAAAAACTCTAACACCAGGGTTCATCGGGTCGATAGACTCGATACCCACTCGACAAAAGAAAGGCGATGGGCTGACAACCTGTCACTACAGCAACATATACATATAACCACGCCTTTATCCCTAATAGGGTAGGTAGAGCGTAAACGACCTAAACAAACGCCACGTCTGACAAAGTTTTGAGGGTAATTTAAGATAGATTTGTAGGTAGATTGCTGTAGTGACAGGTTGTCAGCCCATCGCCTAAATTGCAATATACAGAAACCCTCGGATCCCTTAGCTGGTTCTTTTAGCATGCCCAGGAGGAAATGCAGCTGGCACATTCTATGTTTTTCTTTCGCTCCCAGTCCAGCATGGAAGGTACATCAATATACCTACAAATCTATCGTAAATAACCAAAACTTTGTCAGACGTGGCGGAACTACCTTTGTTTAGGTCGTTTACGCTCTGCCTACCCCATTAGGGAAAAAGGCGTGATTATATGTATGTATGTATTTTTAATTTTATAAACATAAAGCCTCTTAAAATTCTTACCCAGGTATGTAGCGAGGTATTGATGCTAGAAAAACAATGCACTCCATTTTTGACCTACCTACTACCTACCCCATTAGGGATAAAGGTGTGATTATATTGGGTGCAAGGGACAGCGTCCCGCAAACTGCTCAGTCAACGAAACTGAACAACTTTCTGCAGAAAAGTTTTTCAGGAAATGAAAAAAGAAATGCATTTCCATACAAATTGTCTGATCGAGGTGGTAATTTTGTATGGGAGGGTATTTTTTTTTTCACTATCAGGAAGAATAGAGAACGTGCATAAAACATATTTTCAGTTTCTGAACCTATTGTCTAAAAACATCTTAAATTATGAAAAGAACAGTGAGAACAGAAATAAAATTGATCAAAAAATCACCGAGATATACCATTATAAAGATAGACTATCTATCTCTCTCTTCGAAACGACTATTTATATGGAATTAGTATGGCGCTCCTGTCTTATGACGTCACATGACAGTTCGGAACTCTCTTTTTAACTAACCACTTTAAGGCATTATAACTCTTAAACTAATGAATATTTTGCGAAAATTCCTTCACATCCGTTCATCTATGGTGATAATAATTCTTACTAATAGTTTTAAAAAAATCATGAGTATTCCCTATTACCTACCAACACTGAATGTTGTTGACTTAGCAACCCCTATCAGTTTGCTGGACGCTGTCCCTTACACCCCGTATGTAACCCTACTCTCCCATCATAACTTTGTCCCCAGGTCGCGACCTGTTCTCCGAGGAGACGCTCCAGACAGCCTTGTCTCGGCTCAAGGATGAGCTGATCGCTGAGGACCTGCCTCCTGAACCCTCGCCGGCTTGCAGGCACACCATGGCTTTGGGACTCTTCTACAAGGTTGTTTTTTTAATATTTTGCATGCCTTACCAAGAAATATGTGAGACGAATGTAAAAATACATATATACATATAATCACGCCTTTGTCCCTAATGGGGTAGGCAGAGCGTAAACGACCTAAACAAAGGTCGTTCCGCCGCGTGTAACAAAGTTTTGAGGGTTATTTAAGAAAGATTTGTAGGTAGATTGCTGTAGTGACAGGTTGTCAGCCCATCGCCTAAATTACAATATACTGAAACCCTCGGATCCCTTAGCTGGTTTTTACAGCATGCCTAGGAGGAAATGTAGCTGGCACATTCTATGTTTTTCTCTCGCTCCCAGGCCAGCATGGAAGTAAGTAGAATGTAAAAGTGTATATCATGAATGTACCATATTTATTACTTATATTTAGTCTGCGCAAGAGATGAATTCAATGGAGGCAGAGAGACGGCACCTGATTTCTTACAGCTGTCTCGCTCGCACTTTTGAACATTAGGCAGATGCTTGAATACCTAGTTTTGAGTGGCTACGCCATTTTTTTTAAACTAATTTTTGGACCTACGTTTGTTGGGGGAAGTTGTTCAGTTTCATAAGTAGATTATTATATAACTTATAATTATAACCTAAAATATGGTCAACATGTTTTTTTACATACCGGGTGTAAGGGACAGCGTCCCATAAACTGATAGAGGTTGCTCAGTCAATAACACTGAACAACTTCCACAAAACTTTTTTCAGGAAGTGAGAAAATAATTTGCTTTTCCATACAAATTGTCCCATCGATTGATCGATTATGTAAATTTTCACTACCTGAAAAAAAAAGCCTCATGATTGTTGTTCAGTATCATTGACTGAGCAACCCCTATCAGTTTGCGGGACGCTGTTGTTACACCTGGTATTATATTTTGTTTCCAGGCAATCCTATCCCTTTGTCCGTCTGCCAACCCCCGTTACTCTACAGGCGGGTCGCTGATTTCCCGCGGTATTTCCCGCGGCACACAAGCCTTCGACACCGACAAGAGTCTGTGGCCTCTCAACCAGCCTGTGGCCAAAATGGAAGCCACTACTCAGGTAAAAAAACCTAACCTGAAATAGTTTTATTTGTGCCTTTTTTTCTTAGCGAGTGAATTCTCGAGTCGAACGTCCCGATGAACCTTGGTGTCAGAGTTTTCAAACCGCCTAGTAGCACAGCTATTAGGCCTCTGACATGGTTTGAGTAACGACCACTATCACAGACAGAGACTGGGACCGAAGTGGGTTCCAATTGACCGACCCAACCTACCTTAACATTTACCCAAGCATTTATTCTACAAGAGCATTAACACCCGTATTAATAATCAGCTCTCAAGAGTGACAGCGAGTTAAAGTTCGTATCAGAAATGTCATTTCAGTACGAAACGGCCTGTCAGATCAATACTTGAGATTGCTTCATAAATACATACATACATATAATCACGCCTTTATCCCTAATGGGGTAGGCAGAGCGTAAACGACCTAAACAAAGTTCCGTTCCGCCACGTCTGTCAAAGTTTTGAAGGTTATATATGATATATTTGAATGTATATTGCTTAAGTGACAGGTTGTCAGCCCATCGCCTAAAATGCTACATTTTGAAACCCTCCGATCCCTTAGCTGGTTTTGACAGCATGCCCGGGAGGAAATGCAGGTGGCACATTCTATGTTTTTATTTCGCTCCCAGTCCAGCATGGGAGGAATGCTTCATAAATGCGGGTCTTAAAGCTTATTTCAATTTCAGTGTTCAAGCGAAGTGAAATTCGCCCATCGCCTAAAATGCTACATATTGAAACCCTCCGATCCCTTAGCTGGTTTTTACAGCATGCCCGGGAGGAAATGCAGCTGGCACATTCTATGTTTTTCTCTCGCTCCCAGTCCAGTATGGAAGGATTACTTCATAAATGCAGGCCTTAAAGCTTGTTTGAATTTCAGTGTTCAGGCGAAGTGAAATTCGCCTGCGATGTATTTCCGCCGCCCCGCGCGCTGCACGCCGCGTTTGTACTGGCCACCATCTGCTCGGGGGAAATTGAATCGTTCGACGAAAGCGAGGCTTTGGTGAGTTATAGATTAAAGAGAGATACATACATCACTACATTATATAAAACAAAGTCGCTTTCTCTGTCCCTATATCCCTATGTATGCTTAGATCTTTAAAACTACGCAACGGATTTTGATGCAGTTTCTTTTATTGGATAGTGATTCAAGATCAAAGTTTATATGTATAATACATGCATAATATAGTAGAGAAACACTGATAATTTCCGTGCGAAGCCGGGCCGGGTCGCTAGTACATACATATAATCACGCCTTTATCCCTGATTCTATTATTCTTATTCATCCATGCTGGACTGGGAGCGACAGAATAACAAGGAGTGTGCCAGCTGCATTTCATCCCGGACATACCCCATTAGGGATAAAGGCGTGATTATATGCATATATGTATTTATCCCAGAGCGTAAACGATCTAATCAAAGGTCGTTCCGCCACATCTGACAAAGTTTTGAGGGTTATTTAAGATAGATTTGTAGGTATATTTGCAATACCTGCAGGTAGTGGCAGGTTGTCAGCCCATCCTTTAAATTGCAATACACTGAAACCCTCGGATCCCTTAGCTGGAATTTACAGCATGCCCGGGAGGAAAGCAGCTGGCACATTCTATGTTTTTTTCTCGCTCCCAGTCCAGCATGGAAGTAGATACAGAGATATAGTAGAGAGTATTCATGAAATAGTGTGACAAGGTTTCAAGTGTTTCATTATTACTTATGCACTCTCACTACTGACCTACAGCTGGAAGAGATTTTTTATAGATAAGCTGTTGTGCTATTGTTTTTTATGTTTGTGTCCTCTGTATGATCGTGTGTGCAATAAACTGTTAAATAAATAAATATTTAGAACAAGCGCAAAAGTAATAATTTTAATCTTTTTAGTTTAGTTTTATCTTATTTTTATTATCTTTTTTATTCAAGAAACTGTTAGGTACAGTGTTTGTTTATACTTAAAAATAAAGACGCTTAAATCTTAAACCTAAGTAAGGTTTATCCGAAAAGTGAATGAGATCGTGCCTCTCGCCACATTAAAACATTAATTTATGAATAAATAAACAAAATAGTTTTTTTTTCGTTATACTTTGCATTTCTTCATGTTAAGTACATTCGACACATCTTTTGGTAATTGATTAAAAATATCTGGTAGGATATATTCCCATGTCCTCATACCATACACTTTAGTGGTTTTTGGTAAATTGCTACTGATAAATTGCTTCTATTGTTTTATTTATTTATTATTCATAACATACAGACAAACTTATACAGCTTAGCACCATTAAACCAAGTAATGGTAGTTTCTACGAGTAATGCTCTTTAATTTAATATCTAGTGCATCAATAGCATAAACCAATCAGAATGTTTCTACAGACACGGTGCGATTTCAAGCATTTTGATTGGTCAATTCATGCAGCGATCAGTTCCGCCCAGTTACGCTGCAATGGAAATTATTTTTGAAACATAAAAACCTTACAAAATTGTCTTCCAGAAACTACCAGGCGTGGTCGCATTCTACACCGCCAAAGACATCCCAGGAAAAAACACGTTTACCCCCTCAACTGTCCCGTGGCAAGAATCAGAAGAAGAAATTCTAGCCGCTAAAAAAATCTCATACTACGGACAACCAATAGCTATAGTCGCAGCGATAACAAGGAGTTTAGCGCTTCAAGCCGCTGAGTTGGTCAAAGTCAATTATAAAAAGTCTGGGGAAAAGCCAGTTTTGTCTATAAAAGATGCGTTATCTGCGCCTGACAAGGACAGACGGGTATGTATGGTAGTTGTAAGGTTCATATATACATATAATCACGCCTTTATGGCTAGGCAGAGCGTAAACAACCTAAACAAAGGTCGTTCCGCCACGTCTGACCAAGTTTTGAGGGTTAATAAAAAAAAAAATGTTTTATTTCAGACAAAATTACATTACAGTCATGTTAGCAATTATTTGTCCATATATAATTACATTAAGTTTAAATTTTATATTAAATTAAATTAATTAAGGTATATTTGTAGGTATTTTGCTGTAGTGACAGGTTCTCAGCCTATCGCCTAAATTACAATACACTGCGACCTTCGAATCCGTATTGCTGACTTCTACAGCATGCCCGGGAGGAAATGCAGCTGGCACATTCTATGTTTTTCTATCGCTCCCAGTCCAGCATGGAAGTACACCTTACACCTTTAACTTATATCTACATTTTACTTTTTCTTTTATAATGTTTATAGAAATAAACAACGTATTTTTTTTTATTATCGTGCAGATTCGTGAAGAAGTGTCAATAAAAGCAGAAAATAAGGGCTCGGACACACAACACGTGATCAAGGGCAGTTTCGCAATGGGATCACAGTACCACTTCACCATGGAGACACAGTGCGCTTATGTCTCCAACACCGATCAGGTAAAAACACATACATACATATAGTCACGCCTGTATCCCTGATGGGGTAGGCAGAGCGCAAACGACCCAAACAAAGGTCGCTCCGCCACGTCTGACGAAGTTTTGAGGGTTATTCAAGATAAATTTGTGGGTCTATTGCTGTAGTGACAGGTTGTCAGCCCATCGCCTAAATTGCAATACACTGTAACCCTCAGATCCCTTAGCTGATTTTTACAGCATGCCCGGGAAGAAATGCAGCTAGCACATTCTAAGTTTTTCTCTCGCTCCCAGTCCAGCATGGAAGTGTAAAAACACACCTTATAGGAAATTCCCTGCTTTTGAACACTGAACTGACTTGTTCAGTCAATAATCCTGAACAACTTCTTAAGCATTTTATCACTAAATGACGAACAAGTGTTATTACATACATATAATCACGCCGTTATTCCCAATGGGGTAGGCATAGCGTAAACAGCCTAAACAAAAGTCGTATTGCCTCGCATGACAAAGTGTCGAGGCTTATTTAAGATACATTTGTAGGTGCTGTAGTGACAGATTGTTACAGAAACCCTCGGATCCCTGAGCTGGTTTTTACAGCATACAAGGGAGGAAATGCAGCTGGCAAATTCTATGTTTTTCTCCCGCTCCCAGTTCAAATTGGAAGCATACTGGTAAATCAACGACTACTACTTGTTTGTTTAACGGAGGTGTTAGACCTCTTCATTTCGACTCTTTACTGCAGCGCCACCTGTCGTGTTGTCGGCGCGGGCGCAGCGAACAGCGAACCGCAGTCGAAGATCACACACGGTGGGCAGTGTTGTGTGATTTTCACTCTTCATGAAGAAGACTCTCCTATTGAGAATGAATGAATGAATGAATTATCAGTAACTTTTTAACCCCTTTCAGTTTACGAGACTCCGTCCCTTACACCCGATTTTGTTATTACAGGGTTTAAAAGTGAGGAGCTCTACGCAGTGGATGGACTTGGTTCATGTAGCCGTGGCGCAGGCGGTAGGATTGAAGGAAAACCAGTAAGTATTTAAGGTGGTATGTTGAGCTCAGTGTTGCCCTCACAAGTAATAAATTTATTGTGTCTCTAATACAGTCATTTTTATTAATGTTTTACGTTTTAAATTGGGAGTAATTCTTCATTTTATAATCCGTAAGGTAACAATATACACTTAGTATCTAAGCTTTAAATGCCGATCTTGCCAAAAGTGGTGCTGAATTACAAAATGCAAAAGCCTGATGGATTACAAAATGAAGAATTACTTACGATTTTCGCAAGACAATAACATGACACGCGTCTTACACAAACTGCTGACAACGCAAGACGACCGAGCTGCGCACGCAATGTAAACATGGATATGTCACATGAAGATAGCCAATCAGAAGCTGAAGCCTAAAACGCGGTATTGATGTTTCTAGAAAATCTACGGTCTACCAACGGGACCTGGTCCCAGAGCACAACACCTTGCTCGGAGGGAATTCCCCTTTTCCATCATGCTATATTGGGCCAAATGCCCTTCAACATAATCCTAACAATGGTAATGTTTGTATTTGAGACACAATAAAATTACTAGTGGGGGCGCTACTGAGCTCATCGAACCACCACAGAATTTTATATTTTTTTCTGGAACGTATGTTGAGTATTTTTCTGAAATGTGAGCGTTCAATGAATTTAGCCGTTGGAGGGTAAGAGGTGGTCGTTCGTGGGTGAAAGGAACCGAATTTAATTAAAGATTATATTTATGAGGTATTTTCAAGTGTAATAGTATCATGTGTATTTTTGAAATAGCGACCATAACAGAGCTTCGGTATTGGGAAAATTTTATCCTATTTTAAGACTTTGATAGGATTGAATGACGGTACTGGTAAGGGTAGTCCGATAGCGCTGGTCTATTTTGAGACCATAAGTTTCAAAAACTCTAAAGTTACTTATTTTTTGCCTGTGGATACAGTCGTACCTATGAATCATATTTTTGGTATTTTGTGTCACATCTGGTACTTGCATTTTCAGTAATTCGATGATTTGTAGTTGTTTTTTTTTATTCAAATTAAAACTGGCAAAATTAATTTAAACTTTAAAATAACTATAATATCATATCTAGGATAGCCTGAGGAGTGTGCAAACCCGGTTTGTGCCATCTTCGTCCAGTGCAAACTGACATCCTAGGGTCTCTATGTAAAAAAAGTGCAAAAAAAAATATAATTGATGAAATAACTGTTTCCTTACTCAAATCTCTTTCATATGCCTATAAAATAAATTTGTGCCAAATTAGGGCATGCACTTTTAAGATTATTAATTATTTTGTTTTTTTAAGCTTCCGTAGCTCCAAAAAAATAATACAATTATTAGAGTTTACTTATTCAATATCAAAAATGCATGAGTAATCATCATTCTAAATTTGTGTCACTTTCATGCACTATATTTAAATGAATAAAACACAAAAACAATAGTTGCGGTCGAAATAGACGTACGTAACGGACGCGAGCCGGAGGCAGGGGGCGGAGGGCATACGCACGCACACGTTCATAGGGTACGGTTATCTCCACTACGTAGGTAATATAAGGTCATTTTAAATCAAGTGCAAATATTGAAACGTGTGAATCTACACATGAAACTGAACAACTTTCCCTAAGAAGCATTGGTAGGTAGGAAATTAAATTTACATTGTTTCTTATCCGATTTGATGGTTTCTTTTTTATTCGGCTTCTACACATGAAACTGAACAACTTTCCCTAAGAAACATTGGTAGGTAGGAAATTAAATTTACATTGTTTCTTATCCGATTTGATGGTTTTTTTTTATTCGGCTCAATGTTATATCTTTAAAGTTTTACCTCACGTAAACGCTTTTTTGCTATATATAACGCTTCTCGATGTCCCGCGCCCCGCTTCGAGTAGGTACGTAGTGTACAGTCAGTGAAAGTAAATATACACGAATTAAAAAGAAATACTTGATATTTTTGTTATGTGTGGTGTGACAACTTTGAACAGTCTGACGGCGTAGTTTCTGATAGGTACCTATGTAGTCATCAGAGTACAAAGGTGTGTGTACAAGTGATGTAACGAGAAGCGGTATGCCGATTATAAATCCACTAGATTTTGACGGCCGGATAGTCTAGTTGATAGTGACCCTGCCTTCCTGCCTACGAAGCAAGAGGTTGTAGGTTCGAGTTCCGCCGCACAGTGGGTCGAAACTGCTAAATGAGGGACATAGGTTTTTTTTTATAAATTCCATAATTTTAAGATACCCATCAGTAGGTTTTTCATTCTTATGAATAATTGTAATAACAAGTTTTTGTCTAAAACAGATAATTTGTCTGGAAAAAAAACTTTTGATTTTTTGTTGTATGGAATAAGACAAAATGATGAAGGAGTGTATCCTGCTGGCTTATGATGAGCACGCTTTCTCACACTCTTATGTCAAATGGATGTCACACAAATAACCTCATTTGTATAAAACTAGGGGACATCTGTGTGATATATAGACCACGCTATCTCGTTCGCAGCGAAGCCGCGAACAGCACTGCCGTGTTAAGCACATGTCCGCTATCTCAAAAAACATCAAAATGAGAAAATCAAGTTTAAACACACTTGGGTTTTCTGGCTAAAATATGCATATTTTTAATATTTATTCTTTGTAAAACTGTTCATAATCTATGTAGGAAAAAAATATATTTATAATATCCTCCAGTAGTTTTTTAAACAAAACGAAATAAATAGTTGGGCGTAGCCACTGCTCCATACAGTGGTGGTCATGCGTTGGCTTGTAACAGTAGTTACAGGAGATGTGCATTGCCAGCAAAAATCTTATATGTCAGAACCTTATCTCTTGTCAGTGCAGTTGCAGAAGACGGAAATGTCCAGGGACCTCTTTTAAATTGCTAAACCCTCTCTACATTTGGCAGACAAATTGACGAGCATGGAGGTAGTAGAATATTCAGTCATAGATGATTTAGAGATCCTTTCCGTCCCTCAGTTACTCCCGCTTCTCTGGTCACTCACGTTCCCAGCCCATTAACATTCTACCCTAAAGTCCCTTTGTCACTCTGTCCCTCTGTTCAACCGTAATCGGTCCATCCGTCCATCCGCTTATCCATCCCATTTCTCTCGTCTTACCCATTCTACCAATCCTATCTGCCCCTCCTGCCTCAACGTCCAAGCATCCCTCTTTCCCTCCGCTCTCGTCTCTCCCGTTGCTCCCATCCATCCCAGCATAACGTCCCTCCGCTCTTGTCCCTACCTCTGTCTCTCCATAACTCTGTTTTTTTATCAGGGTATGAACGTGATACCAGGGCCAGATTTTGAAAGTATTTGAAATGTAACCAGTCACAGCGCACAAACATTTCGGTTGTGAGCTTGGACACGAACTCACCCAAGGTCTCTTAGGTCTCTCCGAGTATGTGATGTAATGTAATGGCACGCTCCACCTTCGACTCCTGGGCCCGCAATCCCTGTCAATTAGTCTCAGAGACCAACGCATACCATGCTAGAGCGATATACGTAAGACGGGTTCTCACGTACGCCTTATGGACGCCAATCCTCATGCGCAACAGGAGCTTCTAGCAGAACACGGCAGCATATTCCTTTGCTCACTGAATTGTAGTCGCGAATTCGCTTGTGAGCTCATCTACATACTTTAGTGTTGAGACTGGTTCCAGGGAGTATTCTGTACCTCATGCCGTATGCCGTGTGAGTATCTTCTGCCTCGACGGCAGCAGCCTGGAATTTACCGGCTGGTCTGAGATGGTCGGAGCATACATGGTTGTCGAAGGTTTAAACGTGATTTAAATTAAAAGACCGACCTCTAGCTTGACCACCAGAAGATCTATCAGTTATGGGGGATTTGTTTGGTTGTGCGGCTAGTGAGTTGAAGTCACCGACCCCAAGACCAGTTGTGTGTTGAGGTTGGCATCACCTTCCCATCAATATCCCATCCGGACAAGTCCATGTGGTATTTACACAATTTGTTTACAATATCTCTCCTGGCAGCTATCGTCGGCCCTGTGAAGTCCAGAAATTTCTGGATGCAAAAGCGTATACCGACTGAAGGTTAGCTATGATGAAGAGAAGCAGGACAGAACCAATCTTTTTTTACCAGGACGGCTAAGCTTCGAAAGGCACTCAACTCGTCCTTCCGATACAAAAAGGAAAAGGCCAGAGGACGTAACACAAACCTACACATGATCTTTTTTCATCTAGAAAAGGCTTTCGATCCCGTGCACCGATAACTTATTTGGGATGCACTTAGAGCCCAAAATGTCCCAGTACAATACATTGCCTTTATTCAGGATATATACAATGCTGTTACAAATTTGAAATTACAGTTGGCGTTGATCGAGGGTCGGCATTGAGTGTAACGGAAAAAATAAAGTTTTGTGTTCCAAAGATGGTAAGGTACTGTTCCTAGTACGGATGTCTTTCTACTACAAGAGATGACTCCAATAGGAACTTTTTTATATTCTACAGTGATGAGAGACGGTAAGTAAAAATTCATACAAAATATGGAACCTTATCTATTCTAACTTTACAGTGAACAAGAACAGTAACAAGTTACAGTGAACTACTTTAAAACGTTGGTTTAATCAAGAACCAGATTAATCAAGTGATGATTATGACCGGTATAACAAAATTTGTCAACCCTTATAACACACACACAAACGCATGCCAGGTGCGACATGCCGTCTGACGATGTATGACCGAAATGACATGGCAGTTAGGAGTGTCCGAGATGTGTTTAAAGGCAAACTGTACCAAACGGCCATAAGACCTGAAACCTCTACGGTAGAGAATATTGGGCATCTACTAAACAACACCTGTCAAAGCTTAACACTACAGAAATGCGCATGTTACGCTGGTCAGTGGGTGTCACATTGCTGGACTAAGTTCGCAATGTCCACATCAGAGGAAGATAAAAAACATTACCCAATTACAGACAAAGTCGAAAAACGACGCCCCGCCTCTTGGCTGATGACGGTACAAAAACACCTGAAAGAATCTGACATAGACGCCGAAACATCACAAGATAGACATAAATGGAAGAGGCAGACAAGGAAAACCGACCCCAGATAATGGGAAGAAGGCTTAGGAGAAGAAGAAGAGTATTAGAATAAGAGTTGAGTAAAAGTAGTAACACAAAATTGGAAGATCCTAACTTCAAAATTGGCGGAGTTTAAATAGCTTTTAACGACTATTGACCCTTGTTTTCACCCGACATATTGGGTGATACGGGATTAAAACGGGTGATTTGGGTCATTACCCGGTTTTAACCCCAAAAATTTGGTGATAATCGGGTGGATTGAATGGGTTTTTATTACCCACTACTATAGATGTATAGCCGATTCAACCAAGCGGTTTAAAACGTCGAAATCGGCTTAAACCATTTTAGACGAATGTAGCCGGGTAGAAACGGTTGTTTATAAATAGCTATATGTATATACTTTATTCCAAAAACTTAGATTATTTTATGGTTTTTGCATTAAATATAAGTTTTAACATCAAAACAAACCAGTTTCTATTACTTAATACCTGAGTATGAGATGAACGTTTATCTATTCGTTTGTTATTGGAGGCTACTGTTCCCGTCGATTATCTAATAAACAGTTTTTTTTATTTTATGAGTATAATAATGTATCTATCACATAATATATTGTAAGTAGGCAGTAAATAGGTACGTTAACATACCTACATATTTTGATTGTGATTACGAGCTTGCCCTTTTGCTGGTAATGTGTGCCGTGCAAAGTGGCAACTGAGCGCGCTCCCCGCCCCGCCCCTCACCTATACCCTCCCTCCCGCAGCCTCTCCGAGTCATGCAGTGGAATGAAACATACCTACCTTACTTTGCAAACGAAAGATTTTATGACAGTAAGTTAGAAGAAGAAGTGTATCAAACAAATACCTACCTATCTAAACCTTATTATCACTTAGTACATACTAGTGTTATTGCGATAGCGATAGTCTACTTATACTTTTTTCAAGGTCAACTATCCATTGTGAAACTATCACTATTGCAACAACACTGGTACATACATACCTACATAGCCCTGATGTATTTTTTTAATGATGAATGACATATTTTTTTTGATAAGGTCTCAGTGTTCAATTTCGACAAAAACAAACACAAGAGTAACAATTTAGTAAAAACAGGCGTGATTTACAGTAAAAAAGGAACAAAAATCTCATTATTCTTCGTTGGTCCGGTAGGGTAATAACCCAGTTTCAATTTAAATTTTAGTCTGTCACAGTTTCATAACTAACTTTTACTAATTGCTTGTCGCAACCTGCACCAAGAAGACTGAATGTAAACAAAATGCACGCGTTGCTGGCTGGCCGGTGCCCCCCGTCGCCCGCGCCCGCGCGTGATGTTCCGCGCGCTCGATGGTCCCTGCGGTCGCCATTCTTATATAGGTAGGTACCTAATAATAGAAGTTCGTGGATAAAAACAACACAAATTATGAATAGTGTTTTGTTACACCATAATAACAAAGAACACGTAAACTCTAATAACTTGCCATTTCTTTTGTGGATTTTACAGGCTGTAGTAATGAAAAAAATAAATATCTATAAACGTCGTGGATGAATTCGACACAAAATATTTAAAAAACAAATATCAGTATTCTGAAACGCGTAACACCCATTTAACCTATTTTAATATTATTTTAGATCTAGTTGGCGACGTATTAGGTACTGGTTAAATATTAGGCTTCTCGTGGACATATATGGCACAAAATTCCTATGTACATCTATTACTATCTCGTTATTACCATGAAAGTAGTATTTTCATCTCTAATTATCTTTTCGTCCAATACTGGTCGAAAAGACAAATACCTAAATTTCTACCTATGCAAGTACCTAGGATGACACAAAATAATGTATTAGGTTGGGCAAATGGTCCGGAAACTGTATGCAAAAAACAAACAACTTTAAGAGTTTTGAAACTTCAAAAGCTAGCGCTATCGGACTAAGGGGTATTTGAATTGGTTTCTAATAAAGGTTTGCTGACCATACTCGTTAGTTGACAGAACCCGTTCAATTATGGGTTTTAAGTGGTTGTTAATAAGGGGTAACAAGGACCAGCTATGTAGGCGAATTTCATCTTTATGGTCCTCATTATATGGTAGAAAATAGAAATGTATAGTGGGCGAATAGTTAAGTCGGTGCGGATCTGTGGCCGCATTTTTGAACCGCTCGAATCGAATTCGCATACGAAAGAGTAATATTCGCATGCCAAACAGTATGGAATCGCATGCCAAAGTTACTCTTTCGTATACGCATTGGAGTTCGAATGATTAAAAAAATACGGATCTTGACGTTGAAATTGTCACTTAGCCTTGAAACCCTTTAGAAAACCCATTTAAAACCCTTCATAACCTCTCCCCGAACCGAAATTAACGGGTTCCCCTTTCAATCGAGTTAACTAAAATGATACTGTTTCGAAAAGACATTTACTCTTCTTCTTCTTTTGTCGAGTGGGTATCGAGTCTATCGACCCGATGAATCCTGGTGTCAGGAGTCGTATTTTTGAATCACTCGAACTCCAATGCGCACACGAAAGAGCATCTTTCGCATGCGATTTTCATACAATTTACCATGCGAATGTTAGTCTTTCGTATGCGAAATCGATTCGAATGATTTAAAAATACGACTCCTGACTTTTTAAACCGCCTGGTAGCACAACTATCAGGCCTCTGACATGGTTTAAGTAGAGACCACTATCAAAGATAGCGACCGGGACCGACGGCTTAACGTGCCCTCCGAAACACGAACTCTTTTTCTTTTTAGGACAATTAGGTGATTCAGCCAGCAATGTCCTAACCAAACTGGGGAAAAATTCACAAAGTGATGAGTTTTCAAATATCAACTTTGTGTTTCCCCCCTGGGAATCGAACCCAGGACCACCGGATCAGGAGTCTATGGCACTAGCCACTAGACCACGGAGACATTTACTTGGGGTATACGAACACAAGTGTTTTTATTTTAACCGCTTAATCACGGAAGGGGTAGTCCCGTCCCTCAAAAGTAAGGTTTTCGGCTTCTTCTTCTGTCGAATGGGTATCGAGTCTATCGACCCGATGAACCCTGGTGTCAGAGGATTTGGGCTGAAACATGTTCCATCTTCATTTCCAGAGTGGAAGTGTGTGTCCCCCGCGTGGGCGGCGCGTACGGCGGGAAGGCGTCGCGGTCCGCGCTGGTGGCTTGCGCGTGCGCAATCGTATCTCACAAGTTACAGCGCGCTACGGAATTCACTTTGCCACTCACTGATAATATGCACGCGTTGGGGAAGAGATGCGCTTGTCATTGCGAATATGAGGTGAGAAATACGTCGTCTCAGCCGATAGACGTCCATTAGACGGACATAGGCCTCCCCCAAGGACCTCCACGATGATCGGTCTAGCGCCTTCTGCATCCAGCAGCTTCCTGCGACCTTCGCCAGATCGTCGGTCCACCTTGTGGGAGGCCTACGCTGCGTCTACCGTGCCTAGATTGCCACTCCAGAACTATCCTGCCCCAGCAGGAGTCGGTTCTGCGAGCAATAAGAAATACATACATACATAAATAACGCCTTTATCCCTAATGGGGTAGGCAGAGCGTAAAGGACCTAAACAAAGGTCGTTCCGCCGCGTCTGACAAAGTTTTGAGGGTTATTTAAGATAGATTTGTAGATATATTGCTTCTTCCATGCTGGACTGGGAGAGATAGAAAAACATAGAATGTTCCAGCTGCCTTTCCTCCCGGGCATGCTGTTGAAGTCAGCAAAAGGAACTCGAGGGTTACAGTGTATTGTAATTTAGGCGATGGGCTGACAACCTGTCACTAAAACAATACATATTACAATCTAAAATTGCTCTCAATTTTTGTCAGACGTGGCGAAAGCGCCTTTTACGAGGCGTTAAACGCTCTGCCTACCCAAGTAAGGGATAAAGGCGTGATTTATGTATGTATGTATGTATGTATATATTGCTGTAGTGACAGGTTGTCAGCCTATCGCCTAAATTACAATATACTGAAAACCTCAGATCCCTTAGCTGGTTTTTACAGCATGCTCGGGAGGAAATGCAGCTGGCACATTCTATGTTTTTCTCTCGAGAGAAACGATTATATTATTTACACCATATATTACATATTTTTTTGCCTTGAACCTATCAACATTTTTTTTTTCTTAATTCTTTTAGTATCGTAAGTATAATTATCGATTTCTGTATTAAATATGTTGTGAAAAAACATTTCTGATGAATAAACTAAAAAATTTTTATAAAGTCAATCAATACATAGTAAGTACATCTTTCTATAATGTTGTTATTAAAAACACTTGTACTTGTTTCACTTAATATAATTTAATCTAATTTTGAATGCTGAATGATATGGTTTTTCCCGGCATATTAACGGTATTCTTTTGAATTTGAGATGACATGACAGAAGATGGTATATTCCCGCTACTTTACTTTTTTTAATTTTTGTGCATGATTTTCGGGCAAAGAATAAAATATATACAGCCTACTCTTAAATTATTTTGGAATATTGTTTTTTTTAGTGATGAATATGTCTTGATATTTAGTTACTTTTTCGTATTATCTTATTATAAACCAAAAATGCAAATAGGGAATATATCCTATTATAAATTAGCAAGTTTTATCCGTGCACAATTTATTATGTTTGGCTGCATGGTCTAAATGGTCACTGCCTTAGTATAGATACATTTAAAAAGCTACTTTTTTGCCCTTGTGCATAAAGTTCAACTTTATGTCGCCTAGTTTCTGCATAAAGTAGTACTTTTTCGAGCATGAGAAGTGAAAATATTATAAACCCTATCTCTTAAACTAGGTAGACCTGTATCTTAAGGTATAGTGTTAGGCCAATTGAAAAACTAAAAATACAACCAGCGAGTGGAATTTGACATTGTCAATTTATGTTGAAACAATAGGAAGGTATTCAAGTATTAAACTTAAGGTAATAATATCTGTGTATGTGTGTGTGTGTGGTAATAATATCTGTGTATGAGTGCGTGTGTGTGGGTGTGTATGCGTGTATGTGAGTAACATGATGCCATATTTCTAAATATTAGTAAAAAATAAAAAACACAAATTATAAATTGTACATATTTCGAACCTACAGGTGGGCGTGAACGCAGAAGGTCTAATTCAATACCTAGACCTGAGCTACTACTGCGATTGTGGGTACTCCTTCAACGACACGCCCGGCGGTGAAGTAGCGGGAACATTGACCAATTTATATGCTCACGACAGATGGAATATTACCGGCTATAGCGTGTTGACTGACACAGCCTCCAACACGTGGTGTAGAGCTCCCGGTATGTATATTAGATATCCATACAATATATCTATTTGCTGCAAATCTTTAGTAATAATAAATTTATTAAACCAAAGAAAAAAAGTACAATTTGTTACAATCAGATTTTGAATTATAAATTTTAAATAATTTGTACATGACATTAAACCCTGCTTCTTAACCTAGGTCAACCTGTATCTTAAGAAGCAGTGTTCATCCAGTTACATTGTATTTGTAAAAAAATACACAAGTGGTGGTGCTCAGGTGACTTGGGGGTGATTTACTTTATAGAACCAAGCTGAATACTTAAAAAGATCATATAAATAACAATAACTGTGATATTTGACAATCAATAAAAGGATATGCTGTGTGTGTGTTAGTAGTTTAACTTATAGGCCAGTGTGAAGACGTCGATTAAAAAGGTTAGGCTAACTGATCGGCTGTCTTGTATCTTTCCCATACGGGGGTACGTTCAGAGGCGCCTGTCGGACGAAATTTCGGCTACGTGAATTTTTATCCGGCCCGATCTGAGGCGCACCGGAAGTGAAGTTTCATCTGACAGCGGCGACGGTGTTCAGTTTAGTGCGTCCAGGTAGTTTAAAATTCATACGGTATTCATTTTATACTGGGCCGTCTGAACGCACCCCGAAATTCAATAATTTCTAGAAGATGATTGATGAGAATACTGAGAATAATACTTTAATTTTAAGTTGTTATGATGTTCCTCAAAAATTTAAATTGAGTTTGCCTCGAATCGAAAAGAAGAAGAATTTGTTATGTATACCTAGATATTTTTTTAACGTACTTGCTATACTCTAGCAGGGTCCATGTTTGTTACTAAATATTAACTTTTTAAGAACTCCATTGTACAACATGAAAGCAAAAAAAGAATTGATAATTGAGGCAAAATTTACTACAACGGTAAATCTATGGTATCCTGGTAAAATCTTGTCTCAGACACTGATTAAATCGTCTGTCAAAGACGTACAAGGCCAATGAGGATGATGGTATCCTGGTCATCATCCCCTAGCCTTATCCCGTATCTCACGGGGTTGGCTACCTAATCCAGGGGATTGAACGAGGAGATTGATTGATGGTATCCTGGTCACGGCACTAAATTGTAATTGTAACAAACCTACCCCATAAACTAAACAAACTTTCTTTTCTATCGAACGGGGCATGTTTGTTAATAATACAAATCGTCAGTTGACGCTTATCTCTTCGAAATAATGTTTTATGTCTTGTGTTTATTTTTGTGGCGTGTAGAAGGCGCTAAATCTCCCTGCTGGTTTCTTTCACAACTTCTTGTACAAAAATTAATCTGTTCACTTTTATATTTATTTTTATTTCACAGGAACAACAGAAGGAACGGCCATCATGGAACACATAATGGAACATATAGCGTACACGACGAAAAAAGACCCCGTCGACGTTAGAATATCTAACTTAGACCCAAAACACTCCACAGTTAAAGACATGATAACAAGTTTCAAGAAAGACTGCAATTTTGACGAGAGAAAAACCGAAATCGCCAAATTCAATACAGAAAACGCTTGGAAGAAGAAGTCTCTTAAAATGACCATAATGTCTTATCCTCTAGGATACTCTTGGAACTTCCCGGTCACCATATCAGTGTACCACGGAGACGGAACAGTCGCCATATCCCACGGTGGGGTAGAAATGGGGCAAGGGATTAACACTAAAGTGGCCCAAGTCTGCGCTTATAGCCTCAAGATCCCTTTGGATAAAGTGTCGGTTCGTGGCAGCAATAGTTTCGTATCTCCCAACTCGATGGCGAGTAACGGGAGTATAACTAGCGAGTCGGTTGCGTACGCGACCGTGAAGGCGTGTACAGACCTGCTGAGTCGCTTGCAAGATGTGAAGAAGGATATGAATGAGCCTACTTGGGAAGAGGTCGTCAAAGCTGCTTATGAGAAAGGTAAATACTTGTTTCTGTATATTGCAATTTTGGCGGTGGGCTGACAATCTGTCACTACAGCAATATACCTACAAATCTATTATTTAAGATAGATTTGTACCTACAAATCTATCTCTTGAATAATAGATTTATACTGCTGTAGTGACAGGTTGTCAGCCCATCGCCTAAATTACTACAAGTTAATAAACCTACAAATCTATTATTTAAGATAGATTTGAAGGTATACTGCTGTAGTGACAGGTTGTCAGCCTTGGACGAATAATCCTCTGGACGCGTCACCAAACAAAAATGTATGAGAACTCGTTCAACCAAAACTAGGGGGAGGGAGGTATGACAGATAATACCCGAACAGATTTAAAAACTACGCGCTTCCTAACATATTTGTTTATTTTTGACACTTTTTAAATATTTGGGTTGTATGTCTTTTCTGATCGTGTCATAGATAGTATTGTACCCTAGTCGATAATCGATAAAGAATGAATGTTGAGTGAATGATGTTTCCTGAATCATAGAAATATGAACACGTGTTTTTATTAAATTATTTTTGAAATAAAAGTAAAGTAAAATTTTCAAATCGATCACTATTCATTGAATTTATACCATTATCGATCTATACACTAAGAAATCTCTAGAGGGGTCTTGTCTGTACTTTGAATATTTTCATGGAAACATTATTGCAATAGGCAATATAGCGATACCACCAACGCCCATATAATAAATTTTAAATATTTATATGTCTATCTGTCTGTATCAACATGACGCCAAAACTACTGAATCGATTTCGATGGGAGTCTTTTTATTCAACTAAGTGACATTTGACTCAACAAAGGATACATATATCATACTGCCTTATTTAGGGGGTTGGCAGTTAATTGAATTTTGGTTGTATTTCAACCGATTTTGATGCATCTTTTTTTTTCATCTAAATATTTTGTAGACGCAAACATAGATTTCATCACGCTACACGTAGCTTAAGTTACGACTTGGGGAAATGAATAAATTGTATTTTGGGTTTTGACTTGGAACTAAATACACATATCTATTAAGCTACGTGGCTTCGATTTAAAAAATATACCTATTCATTTACATACTATAATAATTAGTCCTCCCACCAATTTTCGGTGATGGCGGCCAATCTCCCAGGGATCGGCCAACTGCACAGGATCCGTTTTTTAGTGCCTAAGTGTTTGCACTACACACAGTTGCACTCTCTGTTCCTTCAATCCCTTATTCTGATGGGACAGACTGACTGACACGACCAGAGATAAATCAGGCACAGGACCAACTATCTACATGCCCATCCGACAGCATGGATCATCTTACTTTTCGGACAATCATGTGATCAGCAATGCAATATCATAACCAAACTAACAACAATGCAAAGTCATTGTCCCCCGCCGGAAATCGAACCCGGGACCTCTGGGTCGAGAGCCCATTGCTCAGACTGCTAGACCACAGAGGCAGGAGCTTTTTAAACAAAGAACAGCATAACCAACATTGTTCATGACTACCACGCGTACTAAAAAGTAGGCATAATTAGTTGTAAATGAAAATAAAAAGTCACGCAACCACAGATGAAGCTTATACCAGTCAACAGATCACAAAATATTAGCGTTGTCCGTTCAAATGTTTATGTTTTTCTTAGACCTACGACATGCCGGCGACGATACAGTAAATAATTCCTATCGATATCGTTCATCGATTGTGTCACGTCTCTAGATTAACAAAAATGAATGAACGAATGGAAAAAATACAATTGTAATCCGACTCATTAGAGAATGACAACATACTGGTTTACATGCATTCAGAACCCTGGATGTTTTATTGGGTCGTATTATTCACTCCTGTCACCGCGCATTTTATTCATTTTAGAAGAAAATAACAAGAAATATTGATCTAAAATACAATTGCATATGAAAAAAAAAATTGCTGATTCGATTACTATAAGTTTTGCTAAACAAAACAGCATATTTCGCCATTTTCAAAGGTATTTTTCCTCCTCGAAATTTGAAGTCACACTGACGTTAGTAGTTTGTTTACTGTGTCCAAATTTCACACTATCGGTCTAGAGGGGTAAGGAGTAAAATGTCATAATTTCACGTCCAGAGGTTGTTTCGTCCAAGTTGTCAGCCCATCGCCTAAATTACAATATACCAAAACCCTCTGATCCCTTAGCTTGTTTTTACAGCATACCCGGGAGGAAATGCAGCTGGCACATTCTATGTTTTTCTTCAGGCCAGCGTGGAAGTAGGTACTATTGCTACGTATAGTAGTGCTATTTTTTGTGAAATAATTAAACTAGATTTGTTTCAATATTTCAGGCATAAATCTACAAGCGAACTCGATGACGTCACCGCTAGACTCTCTCGAAGGCTACAGTGTCTATGGCGTGTGCGCGAGCGAGATAGAGCTAGATGTTCTATGCGGCGCGCGTGACGTCATCAGGGTTGATTTGTTAGAAGACACCGGCGTTAGTCTAAGCCCTACTATTGACGTAGGACAGGTACGGTCAAAACGAGATTTCTTAGAATAAACGCATGTTTTATTCTAGCAAGTTTATGGTGGCACAATCACGAAACTTATTTCCTATCATGACTACTTCAATTTAAAAACGGAACAACTATACTAAAAAATCATTTATAAAATGTATTTTTTAAGTTTATTTGCGTAGTAGGTTGGTTACAATTTAGTGCCGTAACCAGGATACTATGCGGATAGATTTGCAACAGATGGGATTAAAACTGGTGTTAATTTTAGCTAGTACAGTTCTGACCCACCAGGATATGATAATGTAGTATCTATGCTACTGGTATTTATATCTGATTTGAGACTAATTAAAACCAAGAAAAGTAAAACACTCGGTTCTATAGTTTTCCAACTCGGTCTTAGAATAAATGTAAACAAAGTTTCATGTCTTTTTATTCAAAAATACATTTCAAAAATAAATAATACGTGTTGGTAAATTAGTTAAATTACTAAAACAACTATTTCATAATGTTGTCATATCTAATAGCTATAAATTATTTTAAAAACAAGATTTTCGATTAAAAGACATGGAGCTTTGTTTACCTTTATTCTAAAACTGAGTTGGAAATACTATAGAACAGCACATTACTCAAAATTTGCCTGATTGGGAGTTGAACCCAGGATTTATATATGCAGAGCAAGCAAATGCTGTTTTATTAAAATACAAATCAATACAATACAAAATTCTTTATTGCACAAAGCAACACATACAACAGAAATAAAAAGGAACAAACGTGACAGTACAATATAGGTGGCATAATTGCTGAAGCAGCAATTTTTACCAGGCAACCTTTGGGTATAGAAATTGTACAAACAGAAAGCGGGATAGTGCATACACGATTTTCTTTCCAAACAGATAGAGGGCGCATTCGTAATGGGCCTGGGTTTATGGACCACAGAACACCTGGAGTTCGAGCCAGCTACTGGTCGTTTACTGACTGATCGCACCTGGACGTACAAGCCGCCTGGAGCGAGGGACATCCCGGCTGACTTCAGGATCTCATTCAGAAGAGACTCCAGGAATACTGCCGGGGTGTTGAGGTCCAAAGGTGAGTCAATAGAATATATACACGTCAGTTAAAAGTAGGTTAAACATAGAGCAAACGATACGAGATAAGATTTCGTTTGTTTGCTGGCAATAAGGGGATAATTCTAGTCATGTAACTAAACAATTTTTCCCAAAGAAACATAATTTTAAAAGTCAAGAAAAACATGGTTCTCCCATACAAAATGACTGTGTAATGATACGCTTGGGCCTATTGACCACAAATAACCTAGATTTGACTGGTCGTCTACTAACTGATTGCATACAAAGCGCCTGCAGATTTTAGGATATCTTACAGAAGAAATTCTAGGAATACTGCTGGGGTGTTGAGGTCCAAAGGTAAGTCAAAAAAAATAGATACGACGTCAGTTAATTAAAAGTAGACATAGAGCAAACTATACGAGATAAGATTTCATTTGTATACTGGAAATAGGGGGATAATTCTAGCCCCAAAAAATATAATTCGAAATGTCAAGAAATAAAACATGGTTCTCCCGTGGTATACAAAATGACTCTACATGATAGGCTTGGGCCACAAAGCACCTAGATTTGACAGGTCGTTTACTGACTGATCGCACCTGGACATACAAGCCGCCAGCAGGTTTTAGTATATCATTCAGAAGAAATTCTAGGAATACTGCTGGTGTGTTGAGCTCCAAAGGTACATACATATAATCACGCCTTTATCCCTAATAGAAGGCAGAGCGTAAACGATCTAAGCAAAGGTCGTTCCGCCACGTCTGACAAAGTTTTGAGGGTTATTTAAGATATACTTGTAGGTATATTGCTGTAGTGACAGATTGTCAGCCGATCGCCTAAGTTACAATATACTGAAACCTAGCTGGGAGCGAGAGAAAAACATAGAATGTGCCAGCTGCATTTCCTCCCGGGCATGCTGTGAAAGCCGGCTAAGGTATCAGAGGATTTCAGTATATTGTAATTTAGGTGATGGGCTGACAACCTGTCACTACAGCAATATATCTACAAATCTATCTTTAATAACCCTCATAACATTGTCAGACGTGAGGGAACGACCTCATTTTACGTCGTTTTTCGCTCTGCCTGCCTTATTAAGGATAAAGGCGTAATTATATATTGTATGTATGTAAGGAACATAATTCAAAATGTCAAGAACAAAACATGGTTCTCCCATACAAAATGACTATAATGATAGCTTGGGCCTATGGACCACAAAGCAACTAGAATTTGAGGGACATACCGGCTGACTTCAGATATCCTGAGATATCATCCAGAAGAGACTCGAGAATACTGCTGGGGTATTGAGATCCAAAAGTAAGTATCAAAAAAGCAAAATATCCATCAAAGTTTTTTTTTATTATTTCTTTCATATATTAATGTATTTATTTATTTATTTAACAGTTTATTGTACACAGTAAAATACAAAGGACATATACATATAAAACAAAGACACAACAGGCACCGCTTATTTCTAAAAATAAATCTCTTCCAGCAGACCTAGGCTAGTGAAATAGCATTCTGAGAGACAGATACGCAATTATAAATATTGGAAACAATAAATTATAATTTACTTATCACCAAAAAAATAAAAACAAACACAATTACTTGAATAATATGCTAAATATTCCTACTAATAAATATATTATTTTTATTTTATTTATTTATTAAGGACATCCAACAGCTTAACCATAAATACAATCTAGAAAGTATACGTTACAATGTATCTTCGCCAATCAAAGGATACCACATTAAAACAATTTATAGAAACTCATGACAACAGTAGAAATATTTAAATACATGTCGGCACATGCCACCGAAAAGATAAAAGTAGTTAACTGAACAAACATTACGTAAACTGAACAAAATTTTAGTAATATTAATTTAAGAAATGATAAATATATATATATTCAAACACAATATATAATAAAATAACTAACCACTACAAGTACTCAAAGTAATATCATCATCTCCCTAGCCTTATCCCGTATCTTACGGGGTCGGCTACCTAATCCAGGGGATTGAACGAGGGTACTGGTTTTTACACAGAGCGACTGCCATCTGACCTCCGCAACCCAGAAGGAAAACCAGACCCAATCCTAGATTAGGTCAGAGTTTTCAAGTCGCCAATGCTTAGCAATGGCCTCTGATATGGCTTAACGACTAATATCTACGGTATTAAACGATATTAACCGGGACCAACGGCTTAACGTGCCTTCCGAAGCACGGAAAAAGCGCCGAATAAACGTACATATGAAATTCGAAAACCGAAAAACACATTGGTACGTGGTGGGATTCGAACCACGACCTCCCGCTCAGGAGGCAGCGGCCCTATCCACTACACCATTGAGTACTAAATGACGTAGAAAACACAAAAACCAAATAAATCCACCATATCCACTAATAATAAACTGCAGACACTATTATGACTCTTGCAATTTCTGCAATATTTTTGTCTTGAAAGTGAGTTTAGATAATGCAAAAATATCAATATCGCTAAACTCTTTATTGTAGGCAGAAGTAACTCTAGATACAAATTCGTTTTGACCATAATTAGTACGACTACGGGGAACATAAAAAACTTTGTACATATTATGCCTGGGTCGTCTTTGAGGTACGTGTAATGAGATAAGAGAGGTAAGCTGAGTACAATCTAGACGTGAATTAACTATGTCATAAAGGACGGCCATGTCTAGCAATGTTCTTCTATTATTAAGAGTTACCAGACCATGCTTCTTGCAAGCTTCTTCATAGGAATCATAGCGTGTTTTAGTGCGATAATTTAAATGTCTTACAAAGATTTTTTACATTCGCTCAATTCTATCAATATGTGTTGTGTAACAAGGGTTCCAAATTATACTAGCAAACTCTAAGTAACTTCGAACGTAGGCAAAGTAGGCCATTTTGATACATTGAATGTCTGTAAAAGGTTTGCAAACTCTAAGAACAAAACCGAGACTTTTATATGCTTTATTAGTAATGTAATCAATATGCTCAATAAAATCCAATTTTGAGTCTAATACAAGTCCTAAGTCCCTTACTTTTACTTTAGCTTTTTGCAAAATATTATTATCAAGGGTATAGTAGAATAAAACTGGGTTCAATTTACGAGTGAATGTTATTTGAACACATTTATTTACATTAACTTTGATGTTATTGTTTATGTAATATTCAGATAAACGGTTGAGATCATCTTGCAGTTTTAAGCAATCTGTAATGGAGTAAATTTTTAAGAAGATTTTTTTATCGTCAGCATAAAGTAAGTGTTGTGCAAACCTAAAACATGAATGTATATCATACAGATAAGCATTATAGAAAAAGGGACCCAAAAGGGAACCTTGTGGCACGCCGGAAGGTATGTCAACGAAATCAAATTTAAATCCTCCTACCACTACCGCTTGACGTCTGTTAGAAATATAAGACTTAGAATATAGTATTTAATTATTAGAGTAGGAACAAACTCAATTAATCTTTTAAAAATATGTTTAACTTTATCTCAATTCTGGACTGGGAGTGAGGGAAAAACATAGAATGTGCCAGCTGCTTTTCCTCCCGAGCGTGCTGTAAAAACAAGCTAAGGGATTTCAGTATATTGCAATTTAGGCGATGGGCAATATACGTACAAATCCATCTTAAATAACACACAAATCTTTGTCAGACGTGGTGAAATTACCGTACAAGCCTTCCGAAGCACGGAATAATAAACGCCGAATAAACGTACATATGAAATTCGAAAACCGAAAATCACATTGGTACGTGGTAGGATTCGAACCACGACGTCCCCGCTCAGGAGGCAGCGGCCCTATTCACTACACCATCGGGCTCTTCAACTCATTGGTATCGTACTAATTTAAATTGAAAGGTTAGGTTACGTTTACTAAGATACAGTTTACATACATATAAACACACCTTTATCCCTAATGGATTAGGCAGAGCGTAAACGACCTAAACAAAGGTCGTTCCGCCACGTCTGACAAAATGTTGAGGGTTATTTAAGATAGATTTGTAGGTATTTGCTGTAGTGACAGGTTGTCAGCCCATCACCTAAATTGCAATATACTGAAACCCTTGGGTCCCTTAGCTGGTTTTTAGAGTATGCCCGGGAGGAAATACAGCTGGCACATTCTATGTTTTTCTCACTCTTGTACAACGTCTGAGGTTAAGTCTCCCGAACGACTGGCATGGACAATGTGTGTGCAATATTGTACTACGTATACCCAGACCACGAATTAAAAATACCTATCATAGAGGTTCCATGCTGGACTGGGAGCGAGAGAAAAACATAGAATGTGCCAGCTGCATTTCCTCCCAGGCATTTTGTTAAAACCAGCTAAGGGATCCGTGGGTTTCTTTCAACCTGTCACTAGCTAAGCCTGACCTAACAAATCTAGCTTAAATAACCTCTTAAACTTGTCAGATGTGGCGGAACGACCTTCGTTTTGGTCGTTTTTGCTCTGCCTACCCAATTGGGGATAGAGGCGTGATTTTATGTATGTTACATAGAGGAGGGATACATGCATACATTCATACATCACGCCTTTATCCCTAATATGGTAGGCAGAGCGTCAACGACCTAAAAAAAATTGTCGTTTCCCCATGTATGACAAGTTTTGAGGGTAGTTTAAGATAGATCTGTATATTGAAACCCTCGAATTTCTTAGCTGATTTTAACAGCATGCCCGGAAGGAGATGCAGCTGGAATATTCAATGCTTTTCTATCGCTTCCAGTCCAGCTTGGAAGACAGAGAAGCGATGAGAAGTCTCTACGTATTATTATATCTCTGTGACAGGGCTTTACGACTGTTTCTTGCTAACAGAATAACCTAATTTCTTCTATCGAGATTCAGCCATATTCCATCGACGCTATTCAATACGATAATCTGTGGGTCGTATGTGATCTTCTTAGCGGTTTTCTCGCACGGAGTCACTCGATAATTGTAGAGTATGTGAGCTATGCCCAATATAGACTGCACGCGAGCTAGGCGAAGACCTGGAATATAGAAATATTGATTACCAGCTGTGCCCGCGACTTCGTAATCCCGGTTTATATGAAAAACACGCAGTGTTGAACATACTGAAAACGCTTCTCCGCGCGTAGGAGCGGGATGTGCTAACCCGCGCGACTTAAGGGAAATAAGTGAAAGGCGGCAGACTTATGGGAGCAAGCAGATGTATTTGTCCGAAGATCGTTCGGTGCAGTAAGAACAACTTACAAACTAAAACATGGGCTTAAATACTAATTATTCGACGTCACATAATGCTGAGACGTGGTTTAGGTAGATGATTTGGACTTCGACCTGATAATTGCTTGATGAGCATATCTTAAATCTAGATTAGTTGAAGTCAATATCATAACTTGTGGATTGAGAATGCTGATATAGCATTTCTTAACTCGCGCGGAAGCGTGTTTCGTATTGTCTGATCTTTGTTTTTGTATGGAAAACACGATTCCGCGCGCGAGCTAGCAGATCCCGCTCCGTACCGTGTACTAAGATTTATTTCTGGGTTAGACTCGAAAAATAAAATTACAAAGTAACAACCGACTGCTTTGGTGATGGATTGAGACGTGTGGCCACTTAGCGGAATAAGCGCTCTCATACAAATTTTGAGTAAAAATTTCAGGTAAAATTTCTGACAACGTACCTAAACTCAAGTTTCACTCAGGAAATTTTACCTGTTGCCGCTTCAGCTTAGAAGAGAATCGGCTGATTTAAGGTTTCGGTGGATTGTCCTGAACTCCTCAGAATGATTGCGTTAAGAATTCCAACTCGATTAAGATTAAGAAAGCATGATTTACTTTTTGTACCTCCCAGTCATTCTCAATATAGAAAAAAATAGCTGTTCAATAAGTACAATGATGATTGCCGATTTTATTTATTTTGTGGTAGTATCAGATCAATGAAAAATGCGCTCGTTAAGGATTACTTCACAGAATCTTAAAGTATTAGTTTACTGTAACTGTTTTTATATTTGTATGTACTTTACCTATTTATTATTTTTAAGTTAGACTAAGCAATTTTCTTTCTATATGTGGAAGCTTGTATGTTGTAAGCTTGCTTGCTTGTTCTGGGTTGCGGAGGTGAGATGGCAGTCGCTCTGTGTAAAAACCAGTACCCTCGTTCAATCCCCTAGATTAGGAAGCCGACCCCGTGAGATACGGGATAAGGCTAGGGAGATGATGATGTGGAAGCTTGTAATTGGCATTTATTTAATATTTATACCTGAATAATTTGTATATGTTGCTGTAAGCTCACCAGATAAAATGTGGGTTTTGTACGTTTTGCAATACACAATCTGCGAAATTTTCGGCTAATGAGCAAAATCTGGGATGTCGGGGAGGGACGAGACGAAAATCAATTGGCAAATTCCTTTTTATGGAAAGACTCATGGGATAACTTGATTTTTAAACTTGACTAAGAAAAGACTAGACATACCTATACAATTCCTCGGCCCATCTCCAAACGGTAAATAACTGCCGTGTTGTATACCGTTCTTCCTCTCCGGGGACAATCGCTCCGGGTCAAACTTCTCCGGGTCCGGGAATAGTTGAGGGTCCATGTGCAAAGCATTGGTTATATACAGGGTATAAGCTGTCCCTTACACCCTGTATAACCAAATATTGACATACCTTTACAATTTCTCGGCCTATCTCCAAAGGGTAAATAACTGCAGTGTTGTATGTCGTTCTTCCTCTCCGGGGAGAACCGCTCCGGGTCAAACTTCTCCGGGTCCGGGAATAGTTTCGGGTCCATGAGCTAATCATTGGTTATATATAACAACGTTTTTTACATACCTATACAATTCCTCGGCCCATCTCCAAACGGTAAATAACTGCCGTGTTGTATATCGTGCTTCCTCTCCGGGGAGAACCGCTCCGGGTCAAACTTCTCCGGGTCCGGGAATAGTTTCGGGTCCATGAGCTAATCATTGGTTATATATAACAACATTTTTACATACCTATGCAATTCCTCGGCCCATCTCCAAACGGTAAATAACTGCCGTGTTGTATATCGTGCTTCCTCTCCGGGGAGAATCGCTCCGGGTCAAACTTCTCCGGGTCCGGGAATAGTTGAGGGTCCATGTGCAAACCATTGGTTATATACAGGGTATAAGCTGTCCCTTACACCCTGTATAACAGCATTTTTACATACCTATACAATTCCTCGGCCCATCTCCAAACGGTAAATAACTGCAGTGTTGTATACCGTTCTTCCTTTCCGGGGAGAATCGCTCCGGGTCAAACTTCTCCGGGTCCGGGAATAGTTTCGGGTCCATGAGCAAAGCATTGGTTATATATAACAACTTTTTTACATACCTATACAATTTCTCGGCCCATCTCCAAACGGTAAATAACTGCCGTGTTGTATATCGTGCTTCCTCTCCGGGGAGAACCGCTCCGGGTCAAACTTCTCCGGGTCCGGGAATAGTTGAGGGTCCATGTGCAAAGCGGTTGCTGCGATGAGGACCTTTAAAGATGATTAATTGTTTATTTAGGTAAAATACAGTGCACTTGGAACTTAACCAGGAGGTCAAGGAGGAACGTAATGCAGGGAGAGTTGGCGTTCAGTTCTTTGTACTCAACCGACAAGATAAGAAAATTTTATTCTAAAATTTCTTCCATGCTGGACTGGGAGTCAGAGAAAAACATAGAATGTGCCAGCTGCATTTCCTCCCGAGCATGCTGTAAAATCCAGCTAAGGGATCTGAGGGTTTCAGTATATTGTAATTTAGGCGATGGGCTGACAACCTGTCACTACAGCAATATACGTAAAAATATATCTTAAATAACCCTCAAAACTTTGTCAGACGTGGCAGAACCACTTTTGTTTAGGTCGTTTACGCTCTGCCTACCCCATTAGGGGTAAAGGCGTGATTGTATGGATGGATGGATAAATTAAACATTTCATTTTCCATTACATTACTTAAATATTAAATAACAATTGAATAACAATAATCCATTTTTAAACAATAATATTTCTATTATCCCAAGAAGTGATTAGAATTATTAAATAAAAATAGGTTAATTCATAAAAAAAAAATAGTATACCTATTTAAACATTTATAATCTAACTAGCAACCCGCCCCGGCTTCGCACGGAAATTATCAGTGTTTCTCTACTATATTATGCATTTATTATACTTATAAACCCTCCTCTTGAATCACTCTATCCATTAAAAGAAACCGCATGAAAATCCGTCGCGTAGTTTTAAACATGTATGCATACAAAGGGATATAGGGACAGAGAAAGCGACTTTGTTGTATACTATGTAGTAACTTTCACTTTTTACTTCCATGCTGGACTGGGAGCGAGAGAAAAACATAGAATGTGCCAGCTGCATTTCTTCCCGGGCATGCTGTAAAAATCAGCTAAGGGATCCGAGGGTTTTTCTTTATTGCAATTTGGCGATAGGCTGACAACCTGTCACTATAGCCATATACCTACAAATTTATCTTAAATAACCCTCAAAACTTTGTCGGACGTGGCGGAGTGACCTTTGTTTAGGTCGTTTACGCTCTGCTTACCCCATTAGGGATAAAGGCGTGATTATGTGTGTGTAAGTGTGTATGTAGTAATTATTCATGGAAGTCGCCTCTGTGGCGTGGGCCTCCCCCAATCCTCTCCATTCTATTCGATCTCTAGCAATTCTTCTCAAATTTGGTCCACATATTTTTATGAAAATATTTCCCATCTTTTTCTCGGTCTTCCTATTTTTCTTATCCCGTCCATTGGTATCCAATCCGTAACTTCTATTGTCTATCTGTTATTTTCCACTCTGCATACATGCCCGGCCCAATTCCATTTGAGAGATCGTATTCTCTTAAGTATATCAGTCACTTTAGTTTCATTTCTAATTGTTTCGTTTGTAATTCTATCCTTTGGTTTAATACCCAGCATGCTTCTTTCCATTTTCTTTGGTGTTTAGCTAGTTTCCTTTCATCTTTCTTTCTTAGAGTCCACATCGACAAGAGCTAGGCTCTTAAATAAATGATGGTGATAGTGCACTTACAAAGCTCTTCATGTCGAGTTGGTTTTTCAGGGTACGAACCAATGACCTCTGGTATCAGAGTTTTAGCCGCCCATTAGTACTGCTGTTAAACCGGTGACCTGCCTCTCACATGATTTATGTAACGACCGGTTTCAAGAACCAGGACCAATGATGGCTCAACGTTCCCTCCGAACCGAAGTACCAATATCTTCCAGATTTGGAACCTATGGCTCTGATCATTAGACTACGTACGGACGCAGTTGCTTCTCCTTAGTTTCTTAAACCTTAAACTAAGGAATGGAGACTCCCAGTAGGCATATATTCTCAATTCTTTATTTGTTGAGATTTTATGATATAACAAAAAAAACTACCAGTCATTTTTGTAGTCAAAATTTTTAGTTTCATTAATTATAATTGACATATTTTTTTTTTTTTTTTTTAAATATATATAGGCGAGCATTTGTCCGCCATCTCACCTGATGGAAAGTGACGATGCGGACTATGTTGGAGCATACTCACCTATGTAGTGCCTATTCACTCTCGCCTTGAAAAGGCCCAGGTTATATTGTTCCGGAAACAGATCCGCCGGCAGGGAGTTCCACTCCTTAGCCGTTCGCATTAAGAATGTGGAAGCGAACCGCTTCGTGCGAATTTGTGGTATATCCACGACATAAGGGTGGAACCCCTGTCCACGCCTCGTGCTCCGGAGATGGAAAGGGGAGGGGGGTATAAGGTCATGAAGTGCTAACGCGCACTCCCCGAAATGTATCCTGTAAAATACCGACATGCACGCCACTCTGCGACGGTGCTCAAGGTTCTGTAGTTTTGCCTCAACCAGTGCTGAGTCTCCAATGAGCTTCTTAGCACGTTTCTCGATTGAGTCTAAGGCAGCCAGCTGGTATTTAGCTGAACCGTCCCAAAGGTGGCAGCAGTACTCCATACACGATCGGACTTGAGCTGTGTACAACTGCAATAGCTGTCCCGGTGTGAAGTATCGCCTCACCTTCGAGAGGATACCAAGTTTTTTGGCAGCTGTTGTGGCCAGAGACTCAATGTAACGTCCAAAGTTCAAGTCGGACGTTAGGCTCATACCAAGAAGTTCAAGATGGTCAGAAATCGGTACGGATACATCCCGGAAAGTTGGAGCCAGGTTAAAAGGACTCCGTTTTGTCGAGAATAGACACGCCTGGGTTTTGGATGCGTTGAACTTGACGAGATTGGCATCGCCCCACTCGGATATCACCCTTAGCGATGAGTTCAGACGATCCACTATGGACTCCCGACAAGACTGGATTGTTTCACTGTTGGCCCTTGCACTGGACAGATATCTGTCAACAACCGTGCTGTCATCAGCGTACCCAAAGGTATCGGGTGTCAACATGTCATATATATCATCAGCAAATAATGACATTGGATAATGTGTAATTGATGGGATGCCTTTAATATATAAGATGAACAACAGTGGGCCGAGAATGCTGCCCTGAGGCACGCCAATGTTATTCTCTTCATAGTTGGATGTGTAAGTGGTCAGTTCAGATATTTTTTTAATTTTATTTATTTCAAATCTTTGAACTCTCCTTCCTAGGTTCTGATCCAATCGAAAGCATTGCCGCGGATTCCAAACGACTCTAGTTTACTCAATAGAGTTTCATGACAAACATAATCAATACAGTATTTGAATTTAGAGATGTTTTCAGAGCTAAAATCTGTTACAGTTCTATACCAAAATCGAATAGGTTTGATTCGCTCTTTCACAGCCATGGTCAATAATTGCGCAGTTTCATGGTCTGATAAGCCAGTTGGTATGGTATTGCCGATTTACACCGCAACATTGCTTGCAAAATAGTCAATACAGGATTGTTGTCGAGTTGCATACATACATATAATCACGCCTAATGGGGTAGGCAGAGCGTAAACGACCTAAACAAAGGTCATTCCGCCACATCTGACAAATACTCGAGGGTTATTTAAGATAGATTTGTAGGTATATTGCTATAGAGACAGGTTGTCAGCCCATCGCCTAAATTGCAGTATATTCAATATACTGAAACCCTCGGATCCCTTAGCTGGTTTTTACAGCATGCCCGGGAGGAAATGCAGCGGGCACATTCTATGATTTTCTTTCGCTCCCAGTCCAGCATGGAAGAAAGTTGTCGAGTTGGTGTATTAATATGTAGAGAAAAGTTATAGTTCTCTAGCAACTTTGATGTAATATGGCATGGTGATAGATGGTAAACTGGAGAAAGACAGGCTACTTTTTTCTCGGGCAAATATCTTATTCCCACGGGAAAACACACTATGCCGCTGGTAAAACTGCTGTAAAAATAGGCTAGCTAATTAAAAATATTCTTCTTATCTTATCTTAGCCCACATCATCCCACTGCTGGGCAAAGGCCTCCCTCTTCTCCTTCCACTTATCCCTATTTTGAGCCTCCAGGTCTTCCATTAAAAATATTATTAAATATTTTTACCTTAGTCCCTTTCTCTACTTTCAACTTCAGCTCGGGAAACTCGTAATCGTGAACGCATTCTCGTAGCAAAACTCCTGCTACCGGGTGTTTTCGCAACGCCTCGTCGAGAGCCATTGATACATATTCCAGCTCGTGCAGGGCATCAAAAGTTAATTCTCCATCGTGTTTTAACATCACCTTTTGGATAAAAAAAACATTCATAAATGAAAAAAAAACGAATAAGTGACAAATAACAAAATTCCGCACAGCTTCCCGAAAATTACTTACATATAATCACGCCTTTAGCCCTAATGGGGTAGACAGAGCGTAAACGACCTAAACAAAGGTCGTTCCACCTGGACTGACATAGTTTCGAAGGTTATTGCTGTAGTGACAGGTTGCCCATCACCTAAATTGCAATATACTGAAACCCTCGGACACCTTAGCTGGTTTTTACAGCATGCTCGAGAGGAAATGCAGCTGGCACATTCTATATTTTCCTTTCGCTCCCAGTCCAGCAGGGAAGAAACAAATTGGTACAACGAAACTGAACAAAGTACACCAGGATACTCTTTCACGATATGGTACAAAAAACTACCTCGAAGCCAACATATGTTTTTAATTTCCTGTTTTTTTGTGTTGTATTTGTTCAGTTTTGTCCCTTACACCCGGTATACCGCCCAGCATCGCACCCGGCACTCTGTCACCTACTTTCTTGATTTCATCATAGCATCGGTCTTGAACATCCAAGTTCCAAGCTAATTCGTACAGCATGAATGACATCGTGCTAGACGATGTCTCAAACCCGGCTGCGTAGAATATCAAAGCTTGCGCTGTTATTAATTCATCTGTAATCTCTAATTCTGTCCCCCCTTGTTTAGATCTCGTCGCTTTGCCTTGCTCCTTCAATTCTATCATCAAATCCATGAAGTCTTTCCTAACCTTAGGTTTGCCTTCCCTTTCTTTAACGATCTCACTGACAAGGCTGGTAAAGAAATGAGTTATGTCTGATGCGGTAAAAGCTATGGGTAGTTTTTTAAATATCCCGGGAAATATTCCGTCTATAACTAGAGCTAGTCGGCGGAGTATGCCTCTGGCTTGGAATATCTCGTCAGCCATTTCGATAAACTGACTTTTCTCCTCTGTAAAGGTGTCTATTTCGATTCCAAAAGCGACAGAAGTTATAGTTTTTAACGTATACTTCATGTTTAAATCCCTTATCTCCAGAGGAACTTTTCCCTTGCATATTTTGTCTAACTGCATCATATACTCTTTTACACATTTGTTTAGAAGCGGCATCATTTGTTTCAACTTGTTGCTACTAAACAGCGGAGTCAGTTTTGTTCGTAATATCTTCCAGTCCTCGCCGTCTAATGAGAATAGAGTCCTAGTTATTCCTTCATTAGTAATCCTGACACCTCGGTCGGTAAAGCTTGAGAAATCTTTGACGAGAACTGTTTTTATTAAATCGACGTCTTTAATCAATAACACAGGCTGCATTCCTTGGTATATCCCGACGATCTTCTCATTCGGATACTGTTCGTAAAATCTTCTAGCCAGCAACATCACATTATCTTCCTTAGTCAATACAGTTTTGAAGTTACCGACAAACCATTTCGGTTCGGGCCCTTTCACGCCTTTCTTATTCCAATGATTGTAGATTGTGGTCAGTTTTATATACAGAAACACAAGAAACACACATAACAAAGTTATTAAGTACGCCAACATTTTCGCCGAATCGTTTCGCTCTACTGTATGAATTATTCCAGTTTAAGCACTTATAAAGGATAACGCATAATACATATAGCTTAATTTAAAAACAGATTTTCCTCGCACCATAAAAGGGAGAAATATTTCACAACAGGACAACTCGTATTTGCTCAGAATAATAATAAACTGACGTACTCGACGGACACTCAACCTCAAAGTCACTGTAAATATTAGTAAGCATGCCATAAAGGTCGTTTTCCACTGGCATGCAATTGTTGGATTAATTTACAAGTTCAGGGGTAAAGTAATCTAAGCGGCGGCGTAGCGGAAAAGCGCAGTAAAATCAAAAAACAAGATCAGCTACGTTATTAAGTAGCATTTTGCGCCCGCGTTAAATGAGTTACTTCCATGCTGGATTGGGAGCTAAAGAGAAACATAGAATGTGCCAGTGCATTTCCTCCCAGCCATGCAGTAAAAAGCAACAACCAAGGGTTTCTGTATATTGCAATTTAGGCGATAGGCTGACAATCTGTCACTACAGCAATATACCTACAAATCTATCTTAAACAACCCTCAAAACTTCGTTAGACGTGGCTCTTGACAAAGTTTTGAGGGTTATTTAAGATTAAGTTAAATTATGTTGAGTTAATAATTCAAATTGATAACTACGGAACAGATTTTTTATTTATGTTTCTTAAAAAAAGTCGTTACGTTTAACAAATGTACGATGTACAAGTACCTCTAAAGTGTTTTTTTTCAGTGGTATAGGTAATTATAGGTATAAAGGCGTGATTATATGTATGTATGTATAGTTAATTATTGGGTAAAACCTGATATTATGTCTCCTACGCGGTCCGTTCATGTTGATGATGAAATAACAACGCAAAACAAGATATTATAAGATATATTTATATTGTTATGTAAATAATCATTGAATATATAGGAAACTGACTCAAATATATGTCTGAAAACACGAGAAAGGGGATAACTAAATATACATACATACCTACAATCCTTTATCCCCAATAAAGGTTAAACAAAGGTCGTTCCGCCACGTCTGACTAAGTTTTGAGGGTTATTTAATATAGATTTGTAGGTATATTGCTGTAGTGAGAGGTTGTTAGTCTATCGCCTAAATTACAATATACTGCAACCCTCGGATCCCTTAGCTGGTTTTTACAGCATGCCCGGGAGGAAAAGCAGCTGGCACATTCTATGTTGTTTTCTCGCTCCCAGGCCAGCATATGTATGTCCCGCAAACTGATATGTATAGTTAGATTATCCCCGTTTAGTCCCGTGTTTTATTTAACAAGAAAAAAAAAGATTAAACTTCCATACAA
Source organism: Scrobipalpa costella (assembly GCA_949820665.1). Taxonomy (NCBI): domain Eukaryota; kingdom Metazoa; phylum Arthropoda; class Insecta; order Lepidoptera; family Gelechiidae; genus Scrobipalpa; species Scrobipalpa costella. The sequence goes on from OX463311.1 coordinate 1,842,452, forward strand.
AATGCATTAGCGGATAGCGTGTGTAATTTCTTTTTCGTATTTCGACCTATGTTCTATTATATTATTATTATGTTAGTATTTATGTATTTCTATGTAGGTATAAGTCATTTATATGTATGACTATTTATTGTTATTAAATATATAAATACACCTAAGTAGCTTATTTACTTACCTATACAATATATTGCCTAAAATGTATACCAGCCCACTAGTTCACCTTTTTATTTTCCTGTACCCTAAGGTTGCCTGGAAGAAATTGCTGCATAGCAATAAGGCCGCCTATTTGTACTACTATTTGTATCATTTAATTTTATTTTCTCTTGTGTCTTTTCTGTGCAATAAAGTATATTCTTATCTTATGTTCCTTTGGGAAAGTTGTTCAGTTTCATGGCCTAGTTCATATCCTTTGAGGTGCATATACCCTTTCTGTTACACGTTGTATAACTCCTAAAAAATATCTTGTTTCAGCGACTGGCGAGCCAGCGCTTACTTTGGCGATTAGTGTACCGTTGGCGATACACGAAGCGATACAGGAGGCGCGCAAGGAGTTCGGATACAATGATACGGAATGGATACATGTCGGTAAGTATTCACAATCTGGCTTCTTCTTATCTGTTTTGTTGTCAACTTGAGACCCGATGAACCCTGGTGCCAGGGTTTTTAAACCGCCTAGTAGTAACAGCTAATAGATCTTTGTAGAACGACCACTATCAAAGGGTGGCACGTAAGGAATTCGGATACAATGAAACCGATTGGATTCATGTTGGTAAGTATTCACAATCTAGCTTGTTTTTATCTGTTTTATAATCAACTAGAGACCCGATGAATACTGGTGTCAGAGTTTTTAAACCGCCTTTTATCAGCTACCGACGACCCAGCTTCTTCTTATCTGTTTTGTAGTCAACTAGAGACCCGATGGAACCTGTCAGAGTTTTTAAACCGCCTATAAGTAACAGATAATAGAGCTTTGACATGGTTTGTAGAACGTCCACTATCAAAGACAGCTAGCAGGACCGACGGCTTAAGGAGGCCATACAAGCTAAGTGGCGCCCCCATTAGTAAAAAAAAACAACCAACAACCTTATATAATCGCTAATCTACGATTTATAATTGCGAAAAATGGCCACAAAAATGGCCACCAACGGCAATTTTCCTTCCTGTTACGAGCTATGAATCGCTTATTTATAAAGTTCTAAATTATCTTAATTACTATAACTTGATTATGTTAGACCGGATTTTCGATTCACTGCGTGTTAAAGTAAATGTTTTTTTTACTGATAGGGGTGTGGAAGACTGGGCGTTTGCAGAAGGCGGTGGAGCTAGGGCTTGATGAGTAAAAGCTGGTTTCTTGAATTTTGACAATATTTAATGTAGATTTCTTACAAAACAGATATGGTTTTGATAACGTGCGTTCTACGCTAAGGTCTAGTAGTAAGTGGCAGGGGGCGCCGCGGGCGCGTCTGGTCCTCGTCGTGTGCGTGTGTGTGTGCGCGTGATCGATACACACATGCAAGGCGTCAACAGGGGCGCCTCTTGGCTAGTGTCGTCACCTTAAAATGGCCTCCAAAGCACCGAATCTTTTTTCTTACAATCAGGTGATTCAGCCTGCATTACTAACAAAACTGGGAAAAATCACGCGAAGTAAAAAATAACACTTATTCCATACTGGACTGGGAGTGAGAGAAAAACATAGAATGTGCCAGCTGCATTTATTCCCGAGCATATTGTAAAAATCAGCTAAGGGATCCGAGGGTTTTTGTATGTTGTAATTTAGGCGATGGGCTGACAACCTGTCACTATATCACGTACATCTACGTACCTATCTTAAATAACCCTCAAAACTTTGTCAGACGTGGCGGAACGACCTTTGTTTAGGTCGTTTACGCACTGCCTACCCTATTGGGGATAAAGGCGTGATTATATGTATGTATGTAAAAAATAACAAATATTATCTTTGCCCGGTGGAAATCAAACCCACGTTCTCCGGAGCGGAGTCCATGATCAGACTACTAGCTAGACCACAGAGGCAGTAGGGGTGACCACTGAGAATAAAGGAAAATGCATATATAGTTTCTTCATTTTTACCATGCTGGCTTGGGAGCGAGAAAAAAATATGAAAATTATCCAGCTGCATTTCCTTCCGGGCATGCTGTAAAAACCGGCTGAGGTATTCGAGGGTATATTGCAATTTAGGCGATAGGCTGACAACCTGTCACTACAGCAATATACCTACCAATCTATCCAAAATAATCCTCAACACTTTCAGACGTGGCGGAACGATCTTTGTTAGGTCGTCTACGCTCTGCCTACCCCATTAAGGATAAAGGCGTGATCTTACAGGGTGTAAGGTACAGCGTACCACAAATTGATAGGGGTTGCTCAGTCAACGGAACTGAACAACTGTACGGTTTATTTATTACATACACCGCACATTGGCAATACCTATAGGTTTTGCTTACGTTGCGACCTGCTTGTCGCGACGTTAATTTTTACATATTTTACTTTAGAGTGCATTACGACGTCATAGCGAGAAGTCACCATATATTATATCTGTAACACTTTATCAACTGATTAAAAACTTTAACTTTAACTTATGTGTGTGATATTTCAACGCGCTCTCACCAACTATAACTAACTCAAGAACTATCTACAACTTAACAACTAGAATAAATGTGCAAACTGTACAACAACTATGAGCAGAATTTGTTTTCAGGAAGTAAAAAAATGGTTTTCCATACAAATTGTCTGATCAAAGTGGTCATTTTGAATGGGATGTTCCATTTTTTTTCATCTCCTGAAAGAATTTCCTGATAGTTGTTCAGTTTCGTTGACTGCGCAGCCCCTATTAGTTTGCAGGACGCTGTCCCTTACACCCGGTATGTATGTATGTATGTCATATGCGCAAAATGTCATGTTCATCTATTTATCTACTCTCATATAGTAATGTTCGAATTATAAACTTGTAAACGAATTTATATATAGCATACTTTTTAAACAGAATGATGAAAAAAAAAAGAAGTTTACTTTTGCATCTTAGTTTACTTTTCATTGCACTGCCCTAGCAAATTCTAACAAAGATGCAACGAAAAGTAAAATTTATTTGCTGGAAACAAGGAAAGATAAAAATCACACAGTAAATACCAAAAAATCCCGATTCCAAGCCAAAAATCTGTAAAATTATATAATCTATGGTAACGGCGCATGGGCGGTGACGGTTTTCCTGCGCGCTTAATTTTGCCGCCATTTTCTACGGTGAAAGGTTTTTATTGTTTGTTTATCGCGTAACTCAAGGAAGATTTAATTGACTGTTTGCTAAAAATGTGCGACTCTAGTGACTCTAGTGAGGAATATATTAATACTCCACCGGATATTTTAAATGCTGCTACGGAAATTACCAATAATTTATTGCCCGCTAAGTCAAGAAAACTGTACGAGAAATGCTACCAAGAATTAAGGCTGTGGAAAATGCAAAAAAATGCGTATGAGATGTGTATGAGAGTAGATAAAATAGTGTATGCAACTGCACATAACTAGGTATTACAATGCTCGTGATACCACACTCGCATTGTAATACCCTTCATTATGCAACAGTTGCATAAACTACTATTGCAATATTTTTTATTCTTTTCAGATACTCCATACAACGCGGAAAATATACTAAAGGCAATCGCATCCAATGTAACAAGCTTCAAGATTAAATGATAAGAGAAGTTATATTTTTTGTTTACAAAAATGTTTAGCAATATGTGCAAGTTCATAATATCATAGATATTATTAGGAGTAAGTTTATTTCCGACCTATACATATTATGATAATAATGATGCTCAATTTCTTCCATGCTGGCCTGGGAGCGAGAAAATAACATAGAATGTGCCAGCTGCATTTCCTCCCGGGCATGCTGCAAAAACCAGCTAAGGGTTCAGAGGGTTTCAGTAATGCTATCTTAAATAACCCTCAAAACTTTGTCAGACGTGGCGGGACGACCTGTTTAGGTCGTTTACGCTCTGCCTACCCCATTAGGGATAAAGGCGTGATTATATGTATGTATGTATGGATCCATGGGTTTCAGTATATTGCAATTTAGGCGATGGGCTGACAACCTGTCACTACAGCAATATACCTAGAATTCTATCTTAAATAACCCTCAAAACTTTGTCAGACGTGGCGGGACGACCTGTTTAGGTCGTTTACGCTCTGCCTACCCCATTAGGGATAAAGGCGTGATTATATGTATGTATGTATGGATCCATGGGTTTCAGTATATTGCAATTTAGGCGATGGGCTGACAACCTGTCACTACAGCAATATACCTAGAATTCTATCTTAAATAACCCTCAAAACTTTGTCAGACGTGGCGGGACGACCTGTTTAGGTCGTTTACGCTCTGCCTACCCCATTAGGGATAAAGGCGTGATTATATGTATGTATGTATGGATCCATGGGTTTCAGTATATTGCAATTTAGGCGATGGGCTGACAACCTGTCACTACAGCAATATACCTACAAATCTATCTCAAATTACCCTCAAAACTTTGTCAGACGTGGCGGAACGACCTTTGTTTAGGTCGTTTACGCTCTGCCTAACCCATTGAGGATAAAGCCGTGATTATATGTATGTATGATGCTCAAATAATTATTTTATTAATGTAAATGACAAAATGTATTTTTCATTTAAAAAAAACAAAATACCACTAGTACCACTACTGTACAATAATATTTACCCACCATTTACAATACTCTAAATCTTAATTAACTTTATTAGTGCAAGATTATTATTTTTAAAGTATAGTCTTGCCAAGATTTAAAAATACCTGTCATAGATGTTCTTCCATGCTGGACTGGGAGTGATAGAAAAACATAGAATATGCCAGCTGCAATTCCTCCCGGGCACACTGTAAAACTAGCTAAGGGATCCGAGGGTTTCAGTACACTGTAACTTAGGCGATGGGCTGACAACCTGTCACTACAGCAATATACCTACAAATCTATCTTAAATAACCTTTAAAACTTTGTCAGACTGACCTTTGTTTCGGTCGTTTACGCTCTGCCTACCCCATTAGGCATAAAAGCCTGATTATATGTATTTATGTCATAGAAGTACCATAGAGAATTTCCTATATGCCGTTATAGGAAATGCACAAGTCCTATCTCTATTATTCTCTGACAGGTATTTTTAATTCCTGTCTGGGCTAAAAGTGAAATATACACATATTTAAATTACGTTTTTAATGCGCAAATATTTTTGTATCAGATGATCCCATAATTTTAATACTCAAAGCCTAGTGATATTTACAGATTAAGTTTTATCTGGGTGTTAATTTAAGACATGAAAACGTGTGTATTCAATTTATTTAATTAAGGAAATAAAAGAAACTGTTGACATAATTTTATTGTTTTTCTTGAACTTACAAATTATATTGTATTTCATAATAATAAAACGTAACGAAGAATATTTACAAAAAATGACATTCAGTAAAACTATTTTACGTTTCACATTTTATTTTCTAATACATTTGGATGGAAAAGATACCTTGACGCAATTTTAAATCAATAGTCTGACTTAGATAAATTTCATCCAAATTTTACGTAGAGGTACTTTTCCTGTTGTTCGGAGTAGGGTATTGACAACAATTATTAAACGTCTCAAGAACAATTCAAAACCTAATTAAATATTCAATAAATCGCAGAACGTCTAAATCGAGAGTCAGAACACGATGCCTTAGGACCAATGTGTAGTAACTGAATTATTGCATTATTTTTATAACAAAAAATTATACCGTGGCATTTATTGGACATTTTGCGATTTGGATTCATTTTGCGCGATTTGAACTTCCTGCGACTATTCAAATATTAGAACAGTTACTATGTTTTGTCGATTGAATCTACTATACTTTATGTATTTATTGAATATTATACCACTGCCAGGAGTTAAAAATACCTTTCATAAAGAAAAACATAGACAGAATAAGATATTATGCATTTTCTATAAGCCATTCTCTATGGTATGACAGGTATTTTTAATTCCTGGCAGGGATATCCCTTGAAAGTCATATAACTATCCCAAGAAAATTAAACTACATAATAGCATATTTCGAGACAGAAAACATCAACATTTGCGACGTTCCGCGTGAAAAGGACCTAATGGAGGTTTTGAATAGCTTTCAAGTTGCAGAGTACAATTAAGGTATCTTTGCACGTGGAACGTAACATTTCATGCCGGGTGTAAGGGACAACGTCCCGCAAACTGATAGGGGTTGCTTCTACCAGGAATCAGACGATTTGTATGGAATAACCTTTTGTTTACTTCATAACTTTTTTAATTATTATTCTTGAGCAGGCGGGCAGTCGATATACAACTGATAATGCCTGTATCCAGTTGATTTAGTCAGCTTTATTTTTCTTAGTTTCATTAATGTGTGCATTTAGTTTATTTTTAAATGCATTAACGTTTCGCGCAGAGACTACTTCTTCTGGCAGTTTATTCCATTCATTAGTAACTCTATTAGCAAAGAAGTTTTTTCTGGTGGAAGTTGTTCAACTTTGTTGACTAAGCGAACCCTATCAGTTTGCGGGACGCTGTCCCTTACAACCCGTATTTGTCTAGTATATCAAGTACTCTGTATTGTCACTGGTCACTGTAAAGCCGTGACTCGTGCCCTCAAAGATTACACGAAACAACCCCCGATGTTTCGTGTTTTCTTTGAGCTGGCCTGAAAGCGAGAGGAAAACATACAATGTGCCAGCTGCATTTCCTCCCGGGCATGCTGTAAAAACCAGCTAAGGGATTCGAGGGTTTCAGTATATTGCAATTTAGGCGATGGGCTGACAACCTGTCACTACAGCAATATACCTACAAATCTATAATCAATAACCCTCAAAACTTTGTCAGACGTGGCGGAACGGTCTTTGTTCAGGTAGTTAAGCTCTGCCTACCCCATTAGCGAAAAAGGCGTAAACTTATGTATGTATTCTTTGAGAGCAGGAGTCACGGTTTAATATGGTATATCGTCGGCGTACTGTGAATACCCCGGAAGTACATAAATTTCATATTATTTTTATTATCAACTACTTTACAGCTAGAAAACCTCACAACGAACAAGGAATATCTAAAAATGGTTAACACGATCATGTGAATTATACAAAACAATTACATGTTTGAAACAGTTTCATACAAAAAAAAAATACCAGATGGTTTTTTGCTTCTCCTGTAAAATTGGGTCCCAAGTACACACGTGGTATTGACAGTATGCCGACGATATGTTTATGTCTACTCCATCCCGGGGGGCAGGGGCTCGCGGGGGGTAGCGGCGGGCGGGGGGGTGTACGTCGCTTCCTGAGGGGGGAAATTATATGATTCAAATACATCGCTTAAAAAAACATACGGTTTCCAAGACTGGTGTTGAACCTGTTGAACACATTTCCTTGCTAGTTTTCACTCTCTTTACATGGCAAATTAACAGAGGAAACGAGAAAAAGCGATACGACCATTATGAACAATGAAAATGTATCTGACATCTATAGGAATGGCATCTGTCACAGCTACTATCCTAAATGTTACAGAGTATTGTTTCTGAATTCCTCCAATCTTTGATTCCAATCCTGCTATTAATTCTATTCTCATTTTATTCTTTTGGGAACCAAGGATTGGAGGAATTCAAACAATACTCTGCAAAATTTAGGAAGGTAGCTGTGACAGATACAATTCCTGTAGATTTCAGATATATTTTCATTTGTTTTCCTTCTGAATGGCATCTGGTCCAGACCGTCCTTAATTTTACAGGGTTATAGGGTCATTACAATTTGTTTCAAAATGTTCCAAAATAACGATAAATCTCGTCAGCGTATATGTCACGATTACTTGTGGAATATGCTTATGGGGGAATTCTAAAAACGCAAAATTATTCATAATTATTATAAATCTGGCCTAATCTTCCATGCTGGACTGGGAGCGAGAGAAAAACATAAAATGTGCAAGCTGCATCTCCTCCGGGGCATGCTGTAAAAATCAGGATCCCTTAGCTGATTTTTAAATTGCAATCAATTTAGGCGATGGGCTGACAACCTGTAACTACAGCAATATACCTACAAATTTACTTAAACAACCCTAAACCTAAAGGTAGTAAACGCTCTGCCTACCCCATTACGGATAAAGGCGTGATTATATGCATGTATGTAAATCTTACCAAATCGTTGGTCCCGGTCGCTGTCTTTGAGTGGTCGTTACTCAAACCATGTCAGGCCTGATAGTTGTGCTACTAGGCGGTTTTAATACTCTGACACCAGGGTTCATCGTGTCGATAGACTCGATACCCACTCGACAGAAATAGAAGAATCTTACCATTTGCGGAGGCATCACTATGGCCATCAGATGCGGGGCTAACAGCGCCTGTTCCTGGGGGTTCATGCCGCCCAGGTGCGACTGAAACAACAACAGTATAATAAGACGACGGCTTGCGGGTTGGAACAACAATATGTTAATGTAAATTCCAACAAACAGTTATCCTTTTATACAATATTTCGTATGTTCACTATGAAAGCGTAAACGCCAATTCAAATGGCCGACCCGCACTGGCCTTCCGACTGACAGCGCGCGAGCGTGACGTCACACGTCGCGTTTCTTTTCATAAACTAGGAGATTACACCATGTAGCCTTACAAAAGTAATTTAGTTTTCAATATCGATGCCCTGGAATATGTTTATAGAAGCTTTATTCTTCTTTATTTTATTATTCTTTCTTCTTCCATGCTGGTCTAGGAGCAAGAGAAATACATAGAATGTGCCAGCTGCATTTCCTCCCGAGCATGCTGTAAAAACCAGCTAAGGGATCCGAGGGTTTTAGTATATTTTAATTTAGGCGATAGGCTGACACCCTGTCACTACAGCAATATACCTACAAATCTGTCTTAAATAACCCTCAAAACTCTGTCAGACGTGGCGGAATGACCTTTGTTTAGGTCGTTTGCGCTCTGCCTACCCCATTAGGGATAAAGGCGTGATTATATATAAATATATATAAGCTTTTTTTTAGCTTTATTCTCATTAAGACAATAATAGTCACATACATGAGAAATTTATACAAGCAATACAGATAATAAACCTTAAATCCTAGTTGTCGTTCAAACAGTACAAAATTTTAAACTCTTATCATAAACTTAATGTTTATTAAATTTTATTGGTATCTGAATTTATACCGATTAGGCGTAAAATTGACCAAATTAAAGAGAAGGTGAATGTCAAGTCGTATCAGGAAGTGAAATCGTTGGCAGAAGACAGAGATAATTGGCGATTACTCCACCGACAAGTGGCCAGCACTTACACTTAAGAAGAAGAAGGTGTAAAATGTTCAAGTCAAGAAATGTCAAAATTCTACAAAATTACCTAAATGGAAAATAAAACTTACTAGCAATGTCAATATTATAAATTGATGATTCTAAAAGAAAATTGCGATATGGATATTATGTGAGCTAGATATTATGAAACTTGAACATGTCACGCTTTTGATATTTTAAAACAGCTGGGATATTTGATTACTTATACTAGATGTTACCTACTAAACTTTCATGCTGGACTGGGAGCGAAAGAAAAACATAGAATGTGCCAGCTGCATCTCCTCCCGCGCATGCTGTTAACGTCTACTAAGAGATTCAGTATTGTAATTAAGGCTATGGGCTGACAACCAGTCACTACAACAATATACTTATTGTTGATTAAACAACCCTCAAAACTAGACAGACGTGGCGGAACGAGTTTTGTTTGTGTTGACGCTCTACCTACCCCATCAGGGATACAGGCGTGTATGTATGTAGATGTTACCTGTAGCGCGTGTTGTAATGTCGGCGCGGCCATCAGCGCGGCTTGCAGCGCGCGCGCGGGGAGAGCGGCCAGTAGTGCGCAGGACGCCGGTAACAGACGCGAGCACACTTTGATCCAACCCTCCCAGGCCACTTTGTGTTGCCACACCTGGTGATAGGAATAGTACATTACTCGAAGGCCGAAAAAAAGCAATTTAAGGTCGAGTAAATTTGGCCTTCCAATGCAAACGAGACCTTAAATTGATATTTCAGCTGAGAGGATTATAGCTCTCTTCTCTCATTTTGCGAGAAACCAATAACAATACACTTAAAAACGAAACATAAAACTTGCGATATAATATTTTTACATTAAAGAAAACACCTAAACTATACTAGTGTGTCCTTCAAGACTTCGTGAAGCGGCCGTTAATGGTCATTGTTGTCGTTTGAAGAAATTGCTGACGTCTACGAATATGAGGAGAAAAGTGTGAATGTAGGTTTTGTTTTTTTTTATAATGAGCTTTATTATTTGAGAGGAAATGGGAAATAAAAAAAAAAACTTTTTAGGAAAAAATTCTTTAGGTTTTTTTTCTTCAATAAAGTATATCACAACACGGATAAACAAAAATGAGTGTCTTTTGACCTCGCGAAGGCTTTAGATACCATCTCGATATAAGTTTCTTAAGAAGTATTGAAACCAAAACACATTCGAAGGTAAATCCCTCTACTAATAAGGAGTCTCTAAACAACCCAGCTAAAGTTGAGTAGTATTTCTTAAGTTCTGAAGCTGCAGCTAAACAAAAACCAATGGAATCTCACAAGGAAGTGTCCTTGGACTAACTTACTTTCTCATATTTATTAAAAGTGTATGTGCATCCATGCTAGTAAATAGCAGCTAAGGGATCCGAGAGTTTCAGTATATTGCAATTTAGGCGATGGGCTGAAAATATATCTACAAATCTATCTGAAACATGGCTTAAACCTAACATTCTAGATTCTCTTATAAAAATACCCGGATACGACATATACAGAGATGACCGCTTAATCAAGCGAAGTGGAGGTGTGGTCATATATGCCGTAAATGGTACTGATGTTTTAAAGACTAAGACTAAGATCCCAGTCTCAATATTAAAAAAAATGTGATGTGGCTGAGGCACTATCTATCATAATGCAAAATTCTTATAACACAGGCATTCGACCAACTCTGTGGAAAACGGCAAATGTTACTCCTTTCTTTAAAAAGGGAAGCAAATTACAACCAGCCAATTACAGGCCAATAAGTTTGACAAGTATTGTGTGCAAAGTAATGGAAAAGATTATAGTACAACACATCAGTGAATTCATAGCAGAGCATAAAATTATTAGCCAATGCCAGCACGGCTTCTGCCCGCATAGATCAACGGTGTCGAACTTGCTGATGTGTCTTTCATCTTGGACGGACAGCTTCAACAAAAAAAGAACCAATCGATGTAATCTTATCTCGACTACAAGAAGGCTTTTGATAAAGTCCCAACCACTAGGCTACTAGTAAAACTAGATTACATAAGCATAAGAGGCAAATTGCTGACTTGGATTGAGGCTTTCTTACGACGAAGAACTTTTCGTGTAAGAGTGGGTGATACACTGTCCAACCAGCGCGAGATTTCGAGCGGTGTGCCTCAAGGCTCCGTACTGGGTCCTCTGCTTTACATAATATATACCATTGATTTGCCACATGAATTACTTGGTACTGTGAGCATCTTCGCCGACGACACCAAAATATTCCCCAATCCGCTGATAAATTACGAGCGCCTACAGGCTGACCTAGGTAGAATTGTTGAATGGTAAAAAAAATGGCTGATTAACTTGAACGCCACCTCATAAGCTTGATTGCAACAAACTGAAAGCGGTCAAGGAGCAAGTTGACCTAGGACTCATAGTGGCAGATAACCTTAAGTGGGAGAATCACATATCCAAGATCACAAAACAGACTAAGTCCTTCATCTACCTTATCCGTAAAGCCTTCGGCACTTTAACACTGGACATGATGCTGACAATACTAAAAACCTATGTAAGACCTATATTAGAATTTTTCATTTCAAATATGGAGTCCATACTTTTTAAAGGATATTGAATTGCTGGAAAAAGTTCAACGCAGATTTACCAAAGAACTGAAAGGACTTACTTATGAGGACAGATTGAAAACACTGAAACTAACTTCTTTGAAAGAGCGGAGGGAGCGTGGAGATATGATTGAGAGTTTTAAGATACTGAAAGGACACTATGATTTACAAGGACTTGATAAGTTAATTTTTAAGAGAGATGCGAATAACCGACTCAGAGGACACGCCCTTAAATTGACCACAACTTTTTCTCATAATAACCCGCACAGGCATTTTTTATCAAACAGAGTTGTGAGACAGTGGAACCAGCTGCCAGAAGAAGTGGTTTCTGCGGTTAACGTTAACCAGTTCAAGAACAGATTTGACAAATTTAAACAAACTTCTAAATCATAAAGTGGTCAACTGTATACAGGCCTTATCAGTTGATAACAACTGCCTGCCTGTTTAAAATAATAATAATAATAAAATAACCCTCAAAACTTTGTCAGACGTGGCAAAACGACCTTTGTTTAGGGCGTTCACGCTCTGCCTATCCCATTAGGGATAAAGGCGTGATTATATGTATCAGTGGCGAAGAGTATCAGAGTAAAAAACAAGTACTTTAATTTCTACGAATATCTTATTATTAAGTTAAACAGTAATATCCGTAAACCATTTTGCTAAGTTAACAACTATTACCAGAGGATTTCTCATACTAATAATACAAAGAATAATAAAAAAGTGTGTTTTCTTTTGTTATCTATTTCATAACAAGACAAGCACGGTTCAATTGAGGTGAAATTTTGCATGGTTTCAAAAGGGAAGCCGATGTGAATCGTGTTATTTGGACCCTTCGCTACTGATATGTATGTAAGATAAGATAGTAGTTTATTCAATAACAATACAAAAACAACAATCCACAAATAAAACACTTATCTATAGCATACTTAGAATCTAGATAACGGTTGTAATTTGTATTGTCAAAAAAAAGGGGCTGACTCAGCATATTGTTGTAAGCATTCACTCACAACACTGATTATTCTGCCAGCAACTTTAGCAAAAAGAGCTAAGAGCGAGGCATGTATGTGTTGTGATTTGTGTATTTATATCCATAATTTCTATGATTTTAATATGTTTTAGAATTAAGCTATGACTAATTTACTAGTGACTCATTTTAAATCATGTCAATATTAACAAAATGTTATGTTATTCCTCGTCAACAAATATTAGTCACCTTAATATTAAATAATTTACTTCTAAATTATTAGATATTAAATTAATAAGAGTTTTGTATAATTATATTAATATTAAAAGATAATCTTAAGAATAAGTCTCTCAGTTGATTTACAAGTTTGTAAAGTATGCTCCGATTGGTTGCTGTTCATTGCCATGCTATGTGGCGGGGCTACCGGCACGTGGCATGGCGGGGAGCAGTGGCATTGGCCACGAGAAAGGCAGTCTGCTGTAAACTGTGCCGCAGAGTGGTTGTGTTCAAGAATAAATATCGTGTTGAACGAGTACTCTGTGTTTTCTTTATATATGTATGTGATGGTGCTAAAAGGAGAACAGAGTATTACCTCTCTTTCAATAAGTAACTCCAGGATATGCAGCGCCAGGGAGCTGGTTCCAGGGTACAGGGTCAGGGCCTGCAGCACGCTGCGCATCAGCAGCACCGGGATCTCCGGCTCCCCGCTCAGCCGCTGCAAGGCTGCTGACACCACCTGGGAAAATTTATGTTAATATAAAAACACCATGGGGTGTAAGGGACAGCGTCCCGCAAACTGATAGCGGTTGCTCAGTCAACGAAACTGAACAACTATCAGCAGGTTTTCTTTTAACCTTTTCACCGCCACAGTCGGGTATAGCCGACAACCCGCGACTTGCCGTCAGCGCCACAGTCGGCTACAGCCGACAAAATGTAGTTAAAAAGTTTATGTTAAGGAAGCGAAAAAAAAAAATACCATCGAGGTGGCCATTTTGGATGAGAAGGCCATTTTTTTCTTTCACTTCCTGGAAATGATTCCCGCTGAGTTGTTCAGTTTAGTTGACTGAGCATGATCAAACTCCATCAGTTTGCGGGCGCTGTCCCTTACACCCCCCGTATACGTCCCTGTGGGCTCGAGCAAACCCTGAATTATAGCGACCAGTGCTTAGTCAACCACGTGGGCTCAGCTCAGTACGGATTGGATTGACTTCCACACAAACTTCGAATTTCTCTGCAAATGCTAACACTAATTGTATGTATGACGGATGGGAAAAGGTTTTGACCAGCGGACCGGTGTCCAACCGAACAAGTTTGAAACTTGTATATATACAGATCGCTGAGAAAACTTCGATACCGCGTTTTAGAACCTGTGTTTCTGTGGCGCCATCTGTCAGTTAAACACTACACCACCGTCCCAGCTCGGACACTCCTAACTACAACGTCATTTTGGTCACACAGACGGCATGTTGCACTTGGCATGTGTTTGTGTGCGTGTTATAAGGGTTGACAAATTTTATTATACCGGTCATAATCATCACTTGATTAATCTGGTTCTTGAATAAACCAACGTGTTAAAGTAGTTCTCTGTAACTGAATAGTTAGAATAGGTTAGGTTGCATATTTTGTATGAAGTTACTTACCGTCTCTCATCACTGTGGAATCGAAAAAAGTTCCTATTGGAGTCATCTCTTGTGGTAGAAAGACATCCGTACACGGAACAGTATCTAACCATCTTTGGAACACAAAACTTTATTATTTCCGTTACACTGGGAAACATGCGCGCGCCATACCCGCTAAGCGAACGCTCAATGTGGCCCACAATCCGGCGCGGAGTGTGACGTATGTCGGACTGGGGAAGGGAGATGACTGTCCATTCTGTATGTAGTACTATTATATATTCTGTGCCACCGTGCTCTTTTCATTACTCTGCTGGGGAAATAGTATAGAAAGAGAATGAGACGTACATCTTGCGTGTATATGTGCTTCTCGGCGAAGCAGAGCGCGGTGGCCTTGATGATGTACTTGAGGTCCGCCACGGCCGGGTCCACCAGGTGCAGCGCCACCAGCAGCTCCGTCGGGGAAACTGCACACACACACACACACACACACCATCACTATCACTACATATTATAAAACAAAGTCGCTTTTTCTATCCCTATATCCCTATGTGGTCCATTGGAATGGCTCCGTCGGGGAAACTGCACACATTACACCATCTCATACAAAACAAACATATAGACAGATAGAACATTTATTTCCACAATACACAACTGTCTTCCATGCTGGACTGGGAGTGAGAGAAAAACATAGAATGTGCCAGCTGCATTTCCTCCCGAGCATGCAGTAAAAACCAGCTAAGGGATCTGAGGGTTTCAGTATATTGTAATTTAGGCGATGGGCTGACAACCTGTCACTACAGCAATATACATACAAATACACCTAAAAAACTTGGTCAGACGTGGCGGAATGACCTATGTTCAGGTCGTTTATGATCTGCCTAAACGTGACTATATGTATGAATGTTGAAATTGGTAAGTACATTACTTCTTCTCTTTTTAGCGAGTGGATTCTCGAGTCGAACTTCGACCCGATGAACCCTGGTGTCAGAGTTTTCAAACCGCCTAGTAGCACAGCTAATTGGCCTCTGACATGGTTTGAGTAACGACTACTATCAAAGACAGCGACCGGGACCGACGGCTTAACGTGCCCTCCGAAGCACGAAAAATCTTACATCAACTCTGTGGCAGGTCTCCCTTCGAAGGTGATTTTACATAATCCAAAAATATATTTCATTCTTTCTTGAAAATTCATTGAACATTATAATTATGTATGATATGGCGTTTTAATGTAAATCATTAATAAAAAAAAACTAAAGTACTTACAAATTATACAAACTGCAAGTAAATAAACAGATTAATTAATATGAAAATAAGTGAAAACGAATTTAGTCAAAAAAACAATGGACTTTAATAAAACCTTAGCGACTCTGCTGATGGCTATTAATAAATAATAAGAATAACGCCTTCCAAAAGTCCGGGACTATAGAGTCCCGTGATATAGTAAAACACAAATACATACATACATATAATCACGCGTTTATCCCTAATGGGGTAGGCAGAGCGTAAAAACGACCTAATCAAAGGTCGTTTCGCCACGTCTGACAAAGTTTTGAGGTATATTTAAGATAGATTTGTAGGTATATTGCTGTAGTGACAGATTGTCAGCCCATCGCCTAAATTGCAATATACTAAAACCTCGGATCCCTTAGCTGGTTTTTACAGCATACCCGGGAGGAAATGCAGCTAGGACATTCTATGTTTTTCTCTTGCTCCCAGGCCAGCATGGCAGAAAAAATGGAAAATCACACGTAATAATAATTTTCAATCATTGGCCTCATACGTCTTTGACAGACGATTTAGTCAGTGTGTGAGACAAGATTTTCGTGGCTATATAAATTCAATTCAATTCAATTCAAAAACTTTATTTCAGAAATCATAGTTCCATAGTAAATTAGTAGTTTATCTTAATCTATATTAGTCACACTCAAGAATAGGTATTATAATTCACCTTTACAGTTTTACTTATTCACAAAATATTTCAATTAAATTAAGTTACATACATACATACATAAAATCACGCCTTTATCCCTTACGGGGTAGGCAGAGCGTAAAAGGCCTCCTAAAAGGCGCTTTCGCCACGTCTGACATAAATTGGGGGCAATTTTAGATTGTAATGTGTATTGCTGTAGTGACAGGTTGTCAGCCCATCGCCTAAATTACAATACACTGTAACCCTCGAATCCCTTTTGCTGACTTATACAGCATGCCCGGGAGGAAGGGCAACTGGAACATTCTATGTTTTTCTTTCTCTCCCAGTCCAGTATGGAAGTTAAATTAAGTTTCAAATTTAAAAATTAATATTTCAAATAAAGGATACGAATAATAATAATTTCTTCCGTGCTGGACTGGGAGCGAGAAAAAACATAGAATGTGTCAGTTGCATTTCCTCCCGGGCATGCTGTAAAAACCAGCTAAGGGATCCAAGGGTTTCTGTATATTGCAATTTAGGCGATAGGCTGACAACCTGTCACTACAGCAATATACCTACAAATCTATCTAAAATAACCCTCAAAACGTTGTCAGACTTGGCGGAACGACCTTTGCTTAGGTCGTTTACGCTCTGCCTAGCCCATAAAGGCGTGATTATATGTATGTATAAATTGCTTTAAAAAACACTTCCTTCACCACGGCGGGGTTCAGCTTGATCAGCTTGGGAATACTATACACCAGTAGCGAAGGGTCCATACAAGCCGAGTCCCGCTGGCTTCCCTTTCAAGAATCCATCTCCACCAAATCCGGAATTACGTCGAAACTATAAAGTACTTGTTTTTTCTTTGCTTTGGCTTACCCTCGATAAAATGGCACCCTTCGCCACTGCTATACTGCCCTCAGAAGGAAAAAAACCATAACTACAGATTTTAGCGAAATCTTAAAAACTATTCAAAATATGCAAAATCTATGTAAATCAAAAAATAAAAGAAATAAAATGCTTCCTTTTAAAAAAAACCCTGTATCTTTAAGTTTATATAACCAAAGGATATGATAGTCGAAAGTCTTTTGCATTTTAGGCGCAACATGGTAGGATGCAGTTATGGTTTTTTTCCTTCTGAGGGCAGAATACATACACTCAAATACAAAATGAGCCAAACAGTGTACTTACTGGGCGACTGGTCTCCTACCGGCGCGCCCACCAGCTTGTTGAACACTTCCTTCACCACGGCGGGGTTCAGCTTGATCAGCTTGGGTAGCGCAGCCAGGATCTGAACACACATATATTTATATATTTTGTTTATCTGTATTAAGGGCTCCTCTGGGCTTAGTGGCACCCTCATCTGTCAAAAAATCTAAATTCACTGAAAACACAATCAATCGTAAATCCGGTAGATTAGATTGAGGTAAAAGCAATTAAGGACATTTAGAAGCTTATAAAGTTGCAAGTTATAGTTCGTTGTAGTTACAGATAGAAAATTTGCAAAACACGGCCACTTTTAGCACTTTTGGTATATGTAACTGCCGTGAGCAAATGCTTTTACTCATAAATTGCTGGCTCATATGAACCGTGATAAAATAAAACTTCAGTACCTATACAATCTGAATTACCGGATTTACGATTTCTTTTTCAGTGAGTAATGCTTTTTTAACTGAAGAGGGCGCTGGCGTGCACCGGGGATCCAATTAATGATAGGAACTTGTAGCGAAGGACAGTCAGTAGTAAGAAGATAAAGTAAGATCTTTAGCACTCACAATGCTATTTTTATTTCATACAAGTTTGTTCCGCCTTAGACGCCATAAATGAGCAGATTTTTGATTTTATTAAGGAAGAATCCGTTTTAAACGTCAATTTTTTTTTCATCCTATTTGACTTTTTTTTTTTCATCCTCTTTGACTATATTTGCAGTACGCATTCAGTCAATTCTATGTCAAATGTCTTAAGGTTACATTAAAAAAGTTTAATAATTTTATATGGTGGTTAAGTAATTTTAAATTTTCTAATTTTCCGCGCAATTTCCTTAATTTTTTCTTTCATATGAACCTTCTCCTGATAATAACGAACAGAACAAAAAAAGAATTAGCGAAATCGGTCCAGCCGTTCAGGCGTGATGCCGTGACCAAGGGAAATAGGGATTCATTTTTATATATATAGATAGATAGATAATTTGAAAGAAAGAAAATAATAAATTCGTTTCTGGCAGAACTCGAAGCTGCGTCTCTGGAATGCCGGTCCATCACTCTACCAACTGAGGTACAGGAACGGTAGCGGAAGTGACGAATTTATGATGGACCGGCATTCCAGAGACACAGGTTCGAGTCCTGCCAGAAAGTATCGGCCACTATCAAACACAGAGACCAGGACCGACGGCTTAACGTGTCTTCCGAAGCACGGAATCCTTTTTCTTTTTCAGACAATCAGGTGATTCAGCCTGCAATATTAACCTAACCAAACTGTTTTGATAAATTGTCAAATATCAACTTTTGTGTTCCCCCTCTGGGAATCAAACCCAGGACCTCCGGACCGTAAGCTCATGGCTCTGACTACTAGACCACGGAGGCAGTTTCTGAAATGACCCTCATCAGCATTATCATTATTTTTACTATGCCATTGGCCATTGATGTGACATAGTACTACATCGAAACTTTTTGATAGTTTAAAAAAAAGTGTTTAATAAAATAAACTAACTGCCTCCGTGGTCTACTGGTCAGAGCCATGGACTAGTCCACAGAGGCAGGAAAAGTTCATATTTTCATTTCTTTTCAAATGACTTATCACTACATAGTATAATACAAAGTCGCTTTCTCTGTCCCTATATCCCTATGTATGCATAAATCTTTAAAACTACGCAACGGATTTTGATGCGGTTTCTTTTAATGGATAGCGTGATTCAAAAGGAAGGTTTATATTTATAATACATGCATAATATAGTAGAGAAACACTGATAACTTCCGTGTAGTTTATTTATAAGAGCAAAATATATTTTTTATTGATGATTGATTTAGGGACTAGCTTTCCGCCCGAGGTTTCTCCCACATTAAATAAGTTTTTCGCAGTTGGCAACAAAGTGTTTTTCATGTAAATTGGCTTAAATCCAGGATAATTTCTGTGCGAAGCCGGGGCGGGTCGCAAGTATGAATTAAAGTAAGATACTTACCTCTTTCTTGGACAATCCAGAGAGCACGGGTATGAGGAAGCGAACATCCGACACCCTGGTGGCGTACAGCTCGCGGATGCGGGACACCAGCTCCGGGGACGGCGGCGCTGGGAACGGTTTAACCAATGATATTTTAAGAAAGATACGTTACGTTCATACTGCACGCACATTTTAATTGTTCCGCGACACATATACATACATATTTATAACATTGCATATCTAAACAAACGCTGAGTGCGACACAAAATAGGCAAAGCGTAAGAGTGAAACAGATAGCTATTTGTAATCAGTGCAGCTCGACTGCCTAAAATGGTGACAATTAGGACCATTTGACGGCACGAGTTTCGCGCGTTGGTAACGTATCTACCTATATTCCTATATATAATATCATTGGGTTTAACATAGCTTCATTCATTGTGAGAACCTGACCTTCAAACAAGGAAACATACTTCGCAGCTCTGACAGACTTAGGCCCGTAATTATAATCCCACCAAAAACATAAATAATTAATTTGCTTCCATGCTGGCCTGGGAGCTAAAGAAAAGCATAGAATGTGCCAGCTGCTTTTTCCTCCCTAGCATGCTGTAAAAACCAGCTAAGGGATCCGAGGGTTTCAGTATGTTCTAATTTAGGCGATGGGCTGACAACCTGTCACTACAGCAATATACCTACAAATAGATCTTAAATAACCCTCAAAACTTTGTCAGACGTGGCGGAACGACCTTTGATTATGTCGTTTACGCTCTGCCTACCCCATTAAGGATAAAGACGTGATTATATGTATGTATGTATGTAAAAACATAAATGTAAAAGTGAAAGCCAAGTTCATGGTGGTCTTGGTGCGTGAATCGCACAAAAAGTTGTGAGATCGAAAAAGGGAGCCCAGTCTAGGGTTTATTATAGTAATTCTTAGCTCTTCATTAATGTTAATTTCATGTGACTCGGCCGTTGTAGAGAATAATTCGACCTGTCACCTACAACGCCACTCTACAACGGCCAAGTCCAATATTTTTTTATTTATTTAATATTTACATTTCTATACATATATATACATATAATCACGCCTATATCCCTAATGGTTAGGTTAGTAGGCAGAGCGTAAACGACCCAAACAAAGGTCGTTGCGCCACGTCTGACACAGTTTTGAGGGTTATTTAAGATAGATTTATAGGTATATTGCTGTAGTGACAGGTTGTCAGCCCATCGCCTAAATTACAATACACTAACCCTCGAATCCCTTTTGCTGACTTCTACAGCATGCCCGGGAGGAAGAGCAGCTGGAACATTCTATGTTTTTCTATCTCTCCCAGTCCAGCATGGAAGAAAAAATTTCTAACTTTCTGTCATTATAATCAATCTTTATTCCAAATATCAGCTTCCGAGATTATTGGGTTTTTGATTAATTGATATTTGATATGTATGTCAGTCAGCCATAATAATTACGATTTTTCAGAATTAATAAATTTGGAATAATTATTTATCTAGAAGATCTTAATATATTAATTTAATTTGGTGTATATAAGTTTAGTGGTTTTCGAGTTATGAATGGGTCAAAAGTGGCTCCAAATGGTTCCTGTAACTATACATACGGTCCTGCCGGCCAGTTCTGTTCGTTTGGCTTGAGCTTGGCTTGACATGCGACCGCGTGTCTAGATCCGCACTTGAGAGTGACAGCTAATTCGAGTTCGTATCAGAAATGCCATTTCAGTACAAATGAACCGTCAAATCCATACATAATATTGCTCTCAATCTTAAGATCGCTTTATAAATACGAGCCATAGTTATTACGTATTTAAGCCACCCATGCATATTCTTTAGTCTCAATGAATAAAAATAATCTCAAAAACTTGAATTTAATTTAAAAAACTAAAATAAACAACTTTTGTTTATATAATCAATTAATCATATTCTTACCTTTCTCAGTAAGCAGGTGCACTAGTCTAGTCAACAACGTCTCAGCGCCCCTAGGGCACTCGTCCAAGAGCGCCTCGAAGGCCGGCCTCAGGGCGTAGCCCCCCTGCGCTATGGCTTACCTTTCTCAGTAAGCAGGTGCACTAGTCTAGTCAACAACGTCTCAGCGCCCCTAGGGCACTCGTCCAAGAGCGCCTCGAAGGCCGGCCTCAGGGCGTAGCCCCCCTGCGCTATGGCTTACCTTTCTCAGTAAGCAGGTGCACTAGTCTAGTCAACAACGTCTCAGCGCCCCTAGGGCACTCGTCCAAGAGCGCCTCGAAGGCCGGCCTCAGGGCGTAGCCCCCCTGCGCTATGGCGTGCCTCAATGGCCCCTCTACCAAGCGCAGCACGCAGCGCTTGCCCTCCGCCGCGCAGCAGCCGTACACGCGCGCTATCTCCATGATTAGCTCTGGAAATATTATATACGGTGTCAATATTATGTACTCTCGAATCTCTTAGTTCCATGCTGGACTGGGAGAGATAGAAAAACATAGAATGTTCCAGCTGCCCTTCCTTCCGGGCATGCTGTTGAAGTCAGCAAAACGGACTCGAGGGTTACAGTGTATTGTAATTTAGAAAGAAAGAAAATAAATTTATTTTAGGCACAAAACAGGTTATGGGCTGACAACCTGTCACTAAAGCAATACATATTACAATCTAAAATTGCCCAAAATTTTTGTCAGACGTGGCGAAAGCGCCTTTTACGAGGCGTTAAACGCTCTGCCTACCCCGTAAGGGATAAAGGCGAGATTTATGTATGTATGTATGTATGAATCTCTTAGCTAGTTTAAACAGCATGCTCGGGAGGAAATGCAGCTGGCACTTTCTATGTTTTTCTGTCGCTCCCAGACCAGCATGGAAGCAATACCTTATTTCTACGGAAAATTCACTAAGTAACTTAGACAGGAAGTTAAGACACATTTTTTTTATCATATCAGATAATTTCTATATTAGAACCCGATGGTGTAGTGGATAGGGCCGCTGCTTTCTGAGCGAGAGGTCGTGGTTCGAATCCCACCACGTATCACATATTTCGGTTTTCGAATTTCATATGTACGTTTATTCGGCGCTTTTTTCGTGCTTCGGAAGGCACGTTAAGCCATTGGTCACGATTAATATCAGCTAAGCATTGGCGGGTTGAAAGCTCTGACCTAATCTAGGATTGGGTCTGGTTTCCCTTCTGGGTTGCGGAGGTCAGATGGCAGTCGCTCTGTGTAAAAACCAGCACCCTCGTTCAATCACCTAGATCAGGTAGCCGACGCCGAGCGATACGGGATAAGGCTACGGAGATTATGATTTTCGAAACAAGATCTTCGATTAAAACACATGAAACTTTGTTTACCATTTTTGTAAAACCAAACTGGAAATACTATATGCATTGGACTGGTATTTATTTATTTACTGTTTATTGTACACAAGTAACATAGAATACCGACACAACAGGTACAGCTTATTTCTACTAAGAAATTTCTTCCAGCTGACCTACGGAAGTGAGACTTAAAATGAGAGGCAAATTAGGCGTGCACAAATAAAGCATAATATTAAAATAATACCAGAAAATTATAAATTACATAAATAACTAATAATATACATACATACATACATATAATCACGCCTTTATCCCTAATGGGGTAGGCAGAGCGTAAACGACCTAAACAAAGGTCGTTCCGCCACGTCTGACAAAGTTTTGAGGGTTATTTAAGATAGAATTCTAGGTATACTATTATAGTAATTTTGTATTGCATTAACGCATATACCTCTAAAGATATGCATATATTTATTTTAGTTTTTAGTTATTCTTATTTTCACTATTCTATTTTTGCTGTATTTAAAGTATTTAATTATTTCCTATATTTCAGCACTACTCTCTTCTCTTTACATTCTCCTCTACCCAAAGGTTGTCTGGAAGAGATAGCTTCCAGCGATAAGACCGCCTTTGTGCACATAAATTTAAGTTTTGTTTTGTATTTCTTGTTTTTTTGTGTACAATAAAGTGTTTTTACTTACTTACTTACATACATACATACATATAATCACGCCTTATTATCCCTAATGGGGTAGGCAGAGCGTAATCAACCTAAACAAAGGTCGTTTCGCCACGTCTGACAATGTTTTGAGAGTTATTTAAGATAGATTTGTAGGTATATTGCTGTAGTGACAGGTTGTCAGCCCATCGCCTAAATTACAATATACTGAAACCCTCCGATCCCTTAGCTGGTTTTTACAGCATGCTCGGGAGGATATGCAGCTGGCACATTCTATTTTTTCTCTCGCTCCCAGTCCAGCATGGTAATGCTCTTTTACTGGTGATTCCATGATGAACGTACCCTCATTCTCCGGGAACAGGCTCACCACCAGGCTCAGGCAGATGTTGTACAAGTCGTCGGTCCAGGGCACCCGCACCGCGCGCCCGCCCAGCAGCTCGGGGGGCGGGTAGCCGCACGAGATAAACCTGATATATATATAAAAAAAAAAGGTTTTTATTTCCTCACAACATAGTTTACAGTTTCGGTTCAAGGACATTAGACATAAACAAGTTACACTAAGTGTGAGGCTGGTGCCTAAACTAGATAAATTAATACCTGTATTTTAGGTATTCCGATTCCCAGGGTTTCAGTATATTGCAATGTAGGCGATGGGCTGACACCCTGTCACTACAGCAATATACCTACAAATCTATCTTAAATAACCCTCAAAACTTTGTCAGACGTGGCGAAACGACCTTTGTTTAGGTCGTTTACGCTCTGCCTACCCCATTAGGGATAAAGGCGTGATTATATGTATGTATGTATTTTAGGTCACCAGGCCTCCACTCCACAAAGATAAATGACCATATAATGTACCTTTAGGAAAATGATCTTAAGCAAGGTCAATAATAAAAGAAGATAATATTATTAATAAAGCAAGCGTGAGTTTAAAATACGCAACCAAATATCCAAGCAAGTGTTAAATCAAGCAAGCGTGAGTTCAAAATACGCAACCTAAATATCCAAACAAGTTGTATAAAGGGTTAGATAAGAATCTTATCTTATCTTATTTAGCCCACATCATCCCACTGCTGGGCAAAGGCCACCCTCTTCTCCTAGATAAGAATAGGAAGAGAAAAATTTAGAGACCTCGAGCTCAATATATCAAGCCTTCATCATACATATAAGTGCACATATCTATAAAATAAACACAATTTTACATAATTATTCCTCTCTGGGAGTGAACTAATGGATTCTTTTTGTTCGTTATATTCATATTATTACAACACAAATAAGTGTAAGAGTCTCCTGCTCTCAAACAAAAGACGAAACTCACAGAGAAGGTAGGAGTTTTTCAAACATTTCCCTTCCCAGAGAGAGGTAGGGTTTCTCAAACATTTCCCTTCCCAGAGAGAGGAAGGGTTTCTCAAACATTTCCCTTCCCAGAGAGAGGAAGGGTTTCTCAAACATTTCCCTTCCCAGAGAGAGGAAGGGTTTCTCAAACATTTTCCTTCCCAGAGAGAGGAAGGGTTTCTCAAACATTTCCCTTCCCAGAGAGAGGAAGGGTTTCTCAAACATTTCCCTTCCCAGAGAGAGGAAGGGTTTCTCAGACATTTCCCTTCCCAGAGAGAGGAAGGGTTTCTCAAACATTTCCCTTCCCAGAGAGAGGAAGGGTTTCTCAAACATTTCCCTTCCCAGAGAGAGGTAGGGTTTCTCAAACATTTCCCTTCCCAGAGAGAGGAAGGGTTTCTCAAACATTTCCCTTCCCAGAGAGAGGAAGGGTTTCTCAAACATTTCCCTTCCCAGAGAGAGGAAGGGTTTCTCAAACATTTCCCTTCCCAGAGAGAGGAAGGGTTTCTCAAACATTTCCCTTCCCAGAGAGAGGAAGGGTTTCTCAAACATTTCCCTTCCCAGAGAGAGGAAGGGTTTCTCAAACATTTCCCTTCCCAGAGAGAGGAAGGGTTTCTCAAACATTTCCCTTCCCAGAGAGAGGAAGGGTTTCTCAAACATTTCCCTTCCCAGAGAGAGGAAGGGTTTCTCAAACATTTCCCTTCCCAGAGAGAGGAAGGGTTTCTCAAACATTTCCCTTCCCAGAGAGAGGAAGGGTTTCTCAAACATTTCCCTTCCCAGAGAGAGGAAGGGTTTCTCAAACATTTCCCTTCCCAGAGAGAGGAAGGGTTTCTCAAACGTTTCCCTTCCCAGAGAGAGGTAGGGTTTCTCAAACGTTTCCCTTCCCAGAGAGATGTAGGGTTTCTCAAACGTTTCCCTTCCCAGAGAGAGGTAGGGTTTCTCAAACGTTTCCCTTCCCAGAGAGAGGAAGGGTTTCTCAAACATTTCCCTTCCCAGAGAGAGGAAGGGTTTCTCAAACATTTCCCTTCCCAGAGAGAGGAAGGGTTTTTTCAAACATTTCCCTTCCCAGAGAGAGGAAGGGTTTCTCAAACATTTCCCTTCCCAGAGAGAGGAAGGGTTTCTCAAACATTTCCCTTCTCAGAGAGAGGAAGGGTTTCTCAAACATTTCCCTTCCCAGAGAGAGGAAGGGTTTCTCAAACATTTCCCTTCCCAGAGAGAGGAAGGGTTTCTCAAACATTTCCCTTCCCAGAGAGAGGAAGGGTTTCTCAAACATTTCCCTTCCCAGAGAGAGGAAGGGTTTCTCAAACATTTCCCTTCCCAGAGAGAGGAAGGGTTTCTCAAACATTTCCCTTCCCAGAGAGAGGAAGGGTTTCTCAAACATTTCCCTTCCCAGAGAGAGGAAGGGTTTCTCAAACATTTCCCTTCCCAGAGAGAGGAAGGGTTTCTCAAACGTTTCCCTTCCCAGAGAGAGGTAGGGTTTCTCAAACGTTTCCCTTCCCAGAGAGATGTAGGGTTTCTCAAACATTTCCCTTCCCAGAGAGAGGAAGGGTTTCTCAAACATTTCCCTTCCCAGAGAGAGGAAGGGTTTCTCAAACATTTCCCTTCCCAGAGAGAGGAAGGGTTTCTCAAACATTTCCCTTCCCAGAGAGATGTAGGGTTTCTCAAACATTTCCCTTCCCAGAGAGAGGAAGGGTTTCTCAAACATTTCCCTTCCCAGAGAGATGTAGGGTTTCTCAAACATTTCCCTTCCCAGAGAGAGGAAGGGTTTCTCAAACATTTCCCTTCCCAGAGAGAGGAAGAGTTTCTCAAACATTTCCCTTCTCAGAGAGAGGTAGGGTTTCTCAAACATTTCCCTTCCCAGAGAGCAGCATTACCATGCTGGACTGGGAGCAAGAGAAAAAATAGAATGTGCCAGCTGCATATCCTCCCGAGCATGCTGTAAAAACCAGCTAAGGGATCGGAGGGTTTTAGTATATTGCAATGTAGGCGATGGGCTGACACCCTGTCACTACAGCAATATACCTACAAATCTATCTTAAATAACCCTCAAAACTTTGTCAGACGTGGCGAAACGACCTTTGTTTAGGTCGTTTACGCTCTGCCTACCCCATTAGGGATAAAGGCGTGATTATATGTATGTATGTATTTTAGGTCACCAGGCCTCCACTCCACAAAGATAAATGACCATATAATGTACCTTTAGGAAAATGATCTTAAGCAAGGTCAATAATAAAAGAAGATAATATTATTAATAAAGCAAGCGTGAGTTTAAAATACGCAACCAAATATCCAAGCAAGTGTTAAATCAAGCAAGCGTGAGTTCAAAATACGCAACCTAAATATCCAAACAAGTTGTATAAAGGGTTAGATAAGAATCTTATCTTATCTTATTTAGCCCACATCATCCCACTGCTGGGCAAAGGCCACCCTCTTCTCCTAGATAAGAATAGGAAGAGAAAAATTTAGAGACCTCGAGCTCAATATATCAAGCCTTCATCATACATATAAGTGCACATATCTATAAAATAAACACAATTTTACATAATTATTCCTCTCTGGGAGTGAACTAATGGATTCTTTTTGTTCGTTATATTCATATTATTACAACACAAATAAGTGTAAGAGTCTCCTGCTCTCAAACAAAAGACGAAACTCACAGAGAAGGTAGGAGTTTTTCAAACATTTCCCTTCCCAGAGAGAGGTAGGGTTTCTCAAACATTTCCCTTCCCAGAGAGAGGAAGGGTTTCTCAAACATTTCCCTTCCCAGAGAGAGGAAGGGTTTCTCAAACATTTCCCTTCCCAGAGAGAGGAAGGGTTTCTCAAACATTTCCCTTCCCAGAGAGAGGAAGGGTTTCTCAAACATTTCCCTTCTCAGAGAGAGGAAGGGTTTCTCAAACATTTCCCTTCCCAGAGAGAGGAAGGGTTTCTCAAACGTTTCCCTTCCCAGAGAGAGGTAGGGTTTCTCAAACGTTTCCCTTCCCAGAGAGATGTAGGGTTTCTCAAACGTTTCCCTTCCCAGAGAGAGGTAGGGTTTCTCAAACGTTTCCCTTCCCAGAGAGAGGAAGGGTTTCTCAAACATTTCCCTTCCCAGAGAGAGGAAGGGTTTCTCAAACATTTCCCTTCCCAGAGAGAGGAAGGGTTTCTCAAACATTTCCCTTCTCAGAGAGAGGAAGGGTTTCTCAAACATTTCCCTTCCCAGAGAGAGGAAGGGTTTCTCAAACGTTTCCCTTCCCAGAGAGAGGTAGGGTTTCTCAAACGTTTCCCTTCCCAGAGAGATGTAGGGTTTCTCAAACGTTTCCCTTCCCAGAGAGAGGTAGGGTTTCTCAAACGTTTCCCTTCCCAGAGAGAGGAAGGGTTTCTCAAACATTTCCCTTCCCAGAGAGAGGAAGGGTTTCTCAAACATTTCCCTTCCCAGAGAGAGGAAGGGTTTTTTCAAACATTTCCCTTCCCAGAGAGAGGAAGGGTTTCTCAAACATTTCCCTTCTCAGAGAGAGGAAGGGTTTCTCAAACATTTCCCTTCCCAGAGAGAGGAAGGGTTTCTCAAACATTTCCCTTCCCAGAGAGAGGAAGGGTTTCTCAAACATTTCCCTTCCCAGAGAGAGGAAGGGTTTCTCAAACATTTCCCTTCCCAGAGAGAGGAAGGGTTTCTCAAACATTTCCCTTCCCAGAGAGAGGAAGGGTTTCTCAAACATTTCCCTTCCCAGAGAGAGGAAGGGTTTCTCAAACATTTCCCTTCCCAGAGAGAGGAAGGGTTTCTCAAACATTTCCCTTCCCAGAGAGAGGAAGGGTTTCTCAAACATTTCCCTTCCCAGAGAGAGGAAGGGTTTCTCAAACATTTCCCTTCCCAGAGAGAGGAAGGGTTTCTCAAACATTTCCCTTCCCAGAGAGAGGAAGGGTTTCTCAAACATTTCCCTTCCCAGAGAGAGGAAGGGTTTCTCAAACATTTCCCTTCCCAGAGAGAGGAAGGGTTTCTCAAACATTTCCCTTCCCAGAGAGAGGAAGGGTTTCTCAAACATTTCCCTTCCCAGAGAGAGGAAGGGTTTCTCAAACATTTCCCTTCCCAGAGAGAGGAAGGGTTTCTCAAACATTTCCCTTCCCAGAGAGAGGAAGGGTTTCTCAAACATTTCCCTTCCCAGAGAGAGGAAGGGTTTCTCAAACATTTCCCTTCCCAGAGAGAGGAAGGGTTTCTCAAACATTTCCCTTCCCAGAGAGAGGAAGGGTTTCTCAAACATTTCCCTTCCCAGAGAGATGTAGGGTTTCTCAAACATTTCCCTTCCCAGAGAGAGGAAGGGTTTCTCAAACATTTCCCTTCCCAGAGAGATGTAGGGTTTCTCAAACATTTC
Source organism: Scrobipalpa costella (assembly GCA_949820665.1). Lineage (NCBI taxonomy): Eukaryota > Metazoa > Arthropoda > Insecta > Lepidoptera > Gelechiidae > Scrobipalpa > Scrobipalpa costella. Next base: position 1,871,625 of record OX463311.1, read on the forward strand.
CCTTCCCAGAGAGAGGAAGGGTTTCTCAAACATTTCCCTTCCCAGAGAGAGGAAGGGTTTCTCAAACATTTCCCTTCTCAGAGAGAGGTAGGGTTTCTCAAACATTTCCCTTCCCAGAGAGAGGAAGGGTTTCTCAAACATTTCCCTTCTCAGAGAGAGGAAGGGTTTCTCAAACATTTCCCTTCCCAGAGAGAGGAAGGGTTTCTCAAACATTTCCCTTCTCAGAGAGAGGTAGGGTTTCTCAAACGTTTCCCTTCCCAGAGAGAGGTAGGGTTTCTCAAACGTTTCCCTTCCCAGAGAGAGGTAGGGTTTCTCAAACGTTTCCCTTCCCAGAGAGAGGTAGGGTTTCTCAAACGTTTCCCTTCCCAGAGAGATGTAGGGTTTCTCAAACGTTTCCCTTCCCAGAGAGAGGTAGGGTTTCTCAAACGTTTCCCTTCCCAGAGAGAGGTAGGGTTTCTCAAACGTTTCCCTTCCCAGAGAGAGGAAGGGTTGCTCAAACATTTCCCTTCCCAGACAGAGTCTATAGTTTTTATTATTACTTAAATAATTGTACCATAGATTTTTTTTAATAGATACTACAGTTGCTTACCCTAGATACAGCATGGCATGTTTCTCGATGGCTCGTTTAGCTGCGTTTGTTCCCTTCTTGTATATCTTGAGAGATGCTCTCAGCGCGGTCTCACGGATGTCGCCATTAGGACTCACTGGAAAAATATTAGATTAGAAGTCTCTGTTAACTTGTAGCAACTATTTCAAAGGTTTCTGAGGTATTTTTCCCGCTCTGTATCCGTCCACAAGATACCATTTATCGTACTACCAAATTTCATTATAACCCGTTCAGCCGTTTAGACTTGATAGAAGAGCAAACACACAAGAAATGCTATAGATTTCTCCTTCTTTTCAATTTGAGCGAAAGAAAGTTTCAAAGATACCATGAAATAACCAAGATTCTACCTACACTTAAAAATTCACATCAACTGCTTGACCTACATAACATAACATAAAAATACTATATTGCACGTAAGAATACAAATCATACAACACAACAGATAACAACAAAAAACAACTACAACATAGGCGGCCTTATTGCTAAGGTAGCAATTTCTTCCAGGCAACCTTTGGGTCAAAGAAAAATGCGTAGCGGTAAGCGGGATATTGCAAATCTAGTAAAATATGTATCCTAAATACAAAAATCCTAAATACTTGACCTACATACATACATACATATATTCACGCCTTTATCCCTAATGGGGTAGGCAGAGCGAAAACTACCTAAACAAAAGGTCGTTCCGCCACATCTGACAAAGTTTTGAGGGATATTTGAATTTGTAGGCATATTGCTGTAGTGACAGGTTGTCAGCCCATCGCCTAAATTGCAATATACTGAAACCCTCGGATCCCTTAGCTGGTTTTTACAGCATGCCCGGGAGGAAAACCAGCTGGCACATTCTATGTTTGACCTTATGAACGTAATTTAAAAATAAGAGTAGTAAAATATACTCACAGACATGGCAAACCAGCGAAGACACGTACTTATGAGCCCTCGGCGGCCTCATGATACAAAGCTCTTCCAACAACTCCAGGGCCAAGAAAGCCACCTTCTCTTCAGTCACCAAATGTTTCAAGTAATCCACTGCCTCATCAGTAATGACTGGGGCTTCGGAGTATATCTTCCTGAAGAGAACATCCTTGCAAGATTCTATAGCAGGTTCACCCCGTTCGAAGATTTGAGTGATCAAAGCGCAGAGTAACTGGTTGTAGTTCTGATCGTGTTTTTCGTGGACTTTAGGTTGTAAGGTTACTGGATGGCGGTTAAAACCTTGCATGAAAGCGTATTCTTCGTACAACCAATTCATTGCTAAGTCAATTCTGTCAGCTGGATCTGCTAGTATGTAGTTGAGGACTAAATCGCGTATTTCCGGAGTGTAGCTAGAGGCGAATATTGTTATGAATTTTGTGCGGATCTGTGACGCTCCGCCTATAGCGGCTTCTTTCTCTGCTTGAAGTATCCTATGTACTGCTTGAATCATTAGTTTCTCTTTAATTTCTTTAGGTATTGGTCTAGTTATTTCCTGTAGTTTCAACAGTTTCACCTTTTGTTTCAATTTAGGAACCGTAGGCGTTTGAGGAGGGATTAATTTCTCTTTTTCCTTAGTTTTCCTCTCTTCTTCTTTCAAATGCTCCGCTCTTGTCTCTTCCATGAGTTTGGAGACGGCGTTTTCGACTTTTTTGTCGGCTTTCGTAGATTCCTGTAGCTTAGCTACGGCGTTTTTCAAAGTAGTCTTTTCATCGTCTTCTCTGAGCAACGGTATTTTAGCAGTAATCTCTGATAGTTTCGGTTGAGGTGGTGGTATTGGTTCCGGCGGTTTAGGTGTAGCGAAAGGCTCATTCTTTATCAAAGACATCATCATTTTAGCCAATTCTTTCTTCTGTGCCTTGCTGCCTGAATTTGGGATCGGTTTGTATTCGCTAATAAAAGTGCTAGGCATATCGTTCGGTAGATTATTGAGCAGTGTAGACATGACAAGTCTGACGACATTGTCTACTTTATCGAGACCGTCGAAGATAGATTCTTCAGTGACAGTTCCTTTGGTAGCTGCTGGAGGAATACTAAGACTGTTGTCGTCATCAAAGTTGAATTCACTGCGGCTGTTACTGTCACTGCCTTGACTGTTACTCTGTGGGGAATCGATTCTGGACCTCTTCGCTGGCGCATCAGAATTTTTCAGTTCTCCCAAGCGCTTATTCCTTCGCTCTTTCGGAATGGCTTTATTTATCTCTTGGCTCGTCATTCCGATGTCTAGAAGCAACTGAGTCAGTTGGGGCAACAATTCATTTGAAGACGGATGTTTAATTAAGTTGACGAGCAACATCTTCAAATGTTTCCGTACAGAGTTGACTTGTGACTGTGATAGGGTGGGCGGTAGAGTAGTGTGGAGGTCTCCTAAAGCCTGTATGACTCTTGGCATGAATTTCGGTCTGAATTTGGCCAGCAGGCACAGAGTGGTCATACAAGCCATCAAGTTGACGCTTGAGATGTGCTGGGAGTTGTGGAATTTCACTAGTAATGTGAAAATGTGTCTGCAAAAGGAATTTTAAAATTTACTAGAAGAAATCTTCAAACAAAATATTCTTTACTTAGGTGATTAAGGCGGTTTTGTACTGCTCTGTATTTGGTTCGTATCTGTTAAAAAAATATGAATTGGCGCGAAAATGTTTGACAGCTTCTATATATTTTTCACGGATACGGATACGAATGCAGTGCAAAACTGCCTTTACTTAGATTCTTAAAAAAAGGCAATTTTTACGAAAGTTATGGCTGTTTATTTTATTTTACCATTGCTTTAAAATGGCTGGCCACACAGAAGGTATAAAGTATGAAGAACGGGACCAGAATAAGATAAAACGGAGGGAGGGGCGCAGAGTGCGAGTTTCTCATGCTTCTTCTTCATTGTGATATAGTTTTATTTTATTTTGTGACACAGATATAATTGTATGTGTAATAGACTCGCTTGTGACTTTCTAAAAGTGTTCTTAGGAATCTATTTGGAAATAAATGATTTGACTTTGACTTTGAACGCAGAAGCAAAGAAACATTATGGGAGGAGAACATTAGATTTTCACTAAGTCTGTCCATCGCAAGCTTCTTACGCCTGTTTTGTGTGGGCTGTGCAAACAACCACTGTCACTGGCTACTATTTTTACGTCATGAGAAACTTTTAAAAGTAACCTACCTAGGCTTACTATAATTATGACACTCAAAACCGGGACAAAAGTAAGGCTACCATCACGTTTAGAAGAAATCAGTGTAAGAAAGTTCTTAAATGGGCATTTTAAATTGAACTGATACCTGCGCCACAACTGATAAATCTATAAATCACGCTCTGCCTACCCCATTAGGGATAAAGGCGTGATTATATATATGTATGTATGTATTTACGCGAGCAACGCGAGCGCTACATTGCACAAAAGATAAACGATTCAATATTATATGTTTAATATTTGTACGACCTCAACCAGCAAAGAAAAAACAGAACAAAAATAAAATACTTACTCGGCCTCCTCTTCCAAAGAATTTGTTTTAATAAAAGGCAGGTGTTTGGGCAGTCTGTCCATATTGAACCCCTCCTCGGACCCTTCTCCTGGGCTTTGTAGTAACACTACTTCTTCCAGGAACTTTATAGAATGTGTCCGAATGCCTTCGTTGTCACTGTCTATCATGTTCAGCACTATGAGCTAGAAATTAAGAAAATCATTTTTAATAATGATTAGAAAACTGATCATGGCTTTTATATTTTGCTGGGATTGTTCAACTGTTTCATGTGCCTATGAACTAAAAGTATAAAATTGACATATAGTATTTCCAACTCAGTTCTGGAATAAAGGTAAACAAAGTGTTTCATTTCATTCAAAAATAAATGATAGGTGTTAGCAAATTAGTTACATTACTAAAAGACTATTTCATTATGTTATCATATCTTATAGCCAAAACTTATTTTAGAAACAAGATCTTCAAATTAAGACATGAACTTTTGTTTACCTTTATCCTAAAATTGAGTTGGAAATACTATAGGATGGTAGCAAATGTGTTAAGTGTACAAATATTATTTTTTTCTAGTTCTAAGTATATTCTGTGTAATGTTATACAATGTGTAAATACCTTTTCAACCAAAGCAAAAATATGTTAATTAATTAACTAAAAGATGATTTTTGATGCCCTATTCAATAGAGACCAAAATAGCCATTTGCGAGGTCATAGCATGAAATTGACAACTTGTTTCTCACACAACAACCTACACAAGCACTTTCTTTCAAATAGAGTGGTTGCTAATTGGAACAAGCTACCTCAAGATGTAGTGACAGCCCAGAATACAAATGTATTTAAGAACAAATTGGACAAATACCTACAAAACTTCAATAAGACAAGCAAATCGTGAACAATGGGATACAGGCACTATCAGTTGCTACAACTGCCTGCCTGATTAAATAATATAATAATAATAAACAAACCTTCAACTCAGCCAAATTCTGCCAGACGTACTGCAGGTCCCCAACATCACAGTCGGTATTGCAAGTCCAGATCAAAGCATTACGGTACACAATACTTGATGCCTGAATAGCTCGCTTCTGAACCGCTATCACATCATCAATGATGAGCAGACGTAGCTGACCGATTACTTTGGGCAGATAGTCCGGATACTGTTTGCTGGAGAATAGTAATTTATTGATTAAGTTGATGAATATTTGTGTGAAATAAAGATTAAGGTAATGGACAATGCAAAAATAAATCCCTATAGGAAATTGTGTGTACTTCTATGTTATCAAAAGATAAAATATTGTTTACTGCAAATTATTACGAACATAGTTTCTATGATATAATTCTATGCTGGACCGGGAGCGAGAGCAAAACAAAGAATGTGCCATTTGCATTTCCTCCCGGGCATACTGTAAAAACCAGCTAAGGGATCAGAGGGTTTCAGTATATTGTAATTTAGGCGATGGGCAGATAACCTGTCACTACAGCAATATACCTACAAATCTATTTTAAATAACCTTCAAAACTTTGTCAGATGTGGCAGAACAACCTTTGATTAGGTTGTTTATGCTCTGTCTACCCCATTAGGGATAAAGGCATGATTATATGTATGTATCTAGTTTGTATCAATGAAAAGAGTAGTGGCACAGATCACTAATGAGAGTGGCAGGGTAGTGACTGAAGGCTTCCAAGTACAAGGTTTCTCCATCATGAAATCTATCTCCTAGCTTTGCTCTTTGTGACCTCCGGTCGGTACTACATTAGGTTAGGACTAACCCTACCCTAAACAACTGCAGTTAAAAAAAATTTTAGTGGTTTTTTTTTTTTATGGATACCAATGATATTTTAAGAAAGATATGTTACGTTCATACTGCACGCACATTTTAATTGTTCCGCGACACATATACATACATATTTATAACATTGCATATCTTAACAAATGCTGAGTGCGACACAAAATAGGCAAAGCAAGAATGAAACAGCTATTTGTAATCAGTGCAGCCTTGAATATAATTTAACTTTTTTTCTCACTTAATTAGGACCATTTGACGGCACGAGTTTCGCGCATTGGTCACGTATCTACCTTTATATAATATCATTGATGGAAACTGACAAAATATGTAAAAACGAGAGCTTAGAATCCGATTCAGGTCATATCACACACCCATCATCAAATGCATAATCTTTTGCAATACCCTTTTATTTAGGTGGGACATAGCTTTCTTACCTTATTTCCTCAATAAAAGCAACCACCTGCTTCCTAACATCAGGGAACTTATCGCTCACATTACTCAGAATATTATGCATATACACTGGTATCATATTCGGGGTCTGATGAAGGAGAACTTCTATGATTTTCCTCAGTAAGCCAGCCTTCTTGTTCCCCTCTGCCATTCCCGACTCGTTTATCCATTGTACCAGCTAAAATGACAAGGTAAATAAAAAACAGGGTATATACAAAGTAAATTTATTGCAAAAACATACGAACAATACAATTTCATGCGTATCGAAAGATATTTTGTGCAGAAAAGTCAACCTCAAAATGATGCCAAACGAACCTGGTTCTGCGCCGCAATATTTTGTTTTGTCGTCATTTTGTCGAGATTTACGTCTCAGATTCAACAATTAACGAAATTTCATTTCGATTACCCAGTTAAAACTGCAAAATTCAATAAAATACGGTCGCGAGCAACGTTAACGTTTCGCCGCTCACTTGCAAATTATATACGACTGAATTCAATAGACATGAACGTTGCAAACGAAACAAAGACAGAGTATCAAGTAGACAGCAACTTCCATTTAGAAAGAAAGAGTGTACCGATGATGACGTCAAAATGCAGCGAATTTTCGGTACAACAGAATATATTCGGGTAATATTTGACACTGATGTTTCATTTAGTAGTATATTTTAGGCAAAGAAAAAGATCTATCATTCCATGTATTTGAAAATGTGTTTTCTTTTTTAATAACAAGGAATATTTTATTTCAAAGGATGAAATCAAATCATCTGAATCAATGCAGGTGTGGAACAGTTGTAGACGTTTTTGGACGTCACAGGCTGTCTTGCCAGAGAAGTGCTGGCCGTTTCTCCCGCCACGCTATACTACTAGTATAGTATTATATTATCTGTGGCTATACTGAACGACGCGACGTAGTCCGCCGGGCCCTTGCCTCAGCGAATGTGCCCCCCAACCTGCGACTCGTTACAAACGAAGAAATAGGCATGTCCTTACCGACGGCGATGACCAAATTACCCTTGCGTTTAATGCTGCCAATATTAGTCGAGCCACACTCTGCACAAGCTCTTCCAGCAACCGCGCACCCCGCCGGCGGGGTCGCGGAGGTCCCTCCTTTGCTCCCCACTTTGGGGTTTACCGGCACGTACCGGGCAGATTCTCTCCGATAAGGAGTCCCCAAGGCAACGCCATAAGTCGAGGTTCGAGCCCTAGTGGGCGCCCTTAGGCAGTTGCCATTTCATTAAGGGTGTAGATTGCGTGTAGCAACTCCCCGCCTTAGCCCGGTGACGCATTATATACACTTTGTAGTATTTTGCAAACAGGTCCATTAAAAAAAAAAAAAAAAAAAACAGCAAATGTGCCGTCATTGTTAGAACCAAACGGTATCGTTCGCTCTAACGGCAAGAGACCCGACGGTCTCACGCTCGTTCCTTGGGAGAAAGGGAGAAGTCTCGTATGGGACGCAGTGTTGAAAAAAGTCTTTTTAGTATGAAATCGCCGAAAAGTCAATTTCAAGTCGCCTAAAAGTCGCCCAAGGTGAAGTAGCCTAAAATCGCCTAAATAGTTTACGAATAGTCTAAATACCTACTATTTTAAATGCTTGAGACCTATCCCTTAAGACTCTATTCATTAGGGATGTTATTTACATAACTTAGTTCGATCTCAAAATCTTAAATCATAGAGGGTGGATCATGGGTGGATGGTAGAAATTTCCAATGATTATTAAGAAACCCCTCGAGTTTGGGCCCATTTTGTTCGTATTCTTACCCTAAATGATGAAAATACCCTACATCGTCTAATTATTTCAGAAGTAGCCTAATATCGCCTAATATTTTATTCGCTGTCACTACACATTAGCAATACACATTAAAATTTTACGAGGCGTTTAACGCTCTGCCTACCCCGTAAGGGATAAAGGCGTGATTTTATGTATGTATGTATGTATGTATTTTATTCGAGATAGCCTAAATTGCGACCAGTCGCAAATCGCAATTTTTGGTCGCCACAGCACCCTCCGAGATAGCCTAAATGGCGATAAATCGCCGCACTTGGCAGCACTGATGGGACGTGACGTGTGTAGACACTCTGGCACCATCACATGTTCGCGCCACCAGCCAATAGGCGAGCGTTGCAGCAGCGTACACTGATATTACTGGCACATACATGTTTAAGCCGCTAGGTTTCGAAACATTAGGTCCTTGGGGCCCGTGTACAAAAAAAAAACATAAAAAACCTTTCAGGCCGTAACTTCCTGGCACAACGGATCAGCCTCGCTATCCAGAGGGGCAACGCTGCGATTGTCCTCGGCACCATGCCCAAGGGGACGCTGTGGAGGCCATTTATTATTTATAGTTATTTTTAAATTATGTTTTGTATTTTCTTTATATTTTTTTTTAAATAAAAACCTATACAACGAAAAAAATAATTAGTATATGGGACAATAAAGAGAGCCCGATGGTCTAGTGGATAGGGCCGCTGCCTCCTGAGCGGGAGGTCGTGGTTCGAATCCCACCACGTACCAATGTGTTTTTCGGTTTTCGAATTTCATATGTACGTTTATTCGGTACTTTTTCCGTGCTTCGGAAGGCACGTTAAGCAGTTGGTCCCGGTTAATATCGTTTAGTACCGTAGATATTAGTCGTTAAGCCATATCAGGCCAGTGCTAAGCATTGGTGGCTTGAATACTCTGACCTAATCTAGGATTGGGTCTGGTTTCCCTTCTGGGTTGCGGAGGTCAGATGGCATTCGCTCTGTGTAAACACCAGTACTCTCGTTCAATCACCTAGATTAGGAAGCCAACCCCATGAGATACGGGATAAGGCTAGGGAGATGATGATATGGGACAATAAAAAAATATTGTTAATCTATTTATTAACATAAAAATCTATATGCATGAATAAAAGGCGGCAAACAAATAGCATTTAAACTAAGGGCGCAACTTGTTGATTTTCCAGATTTTGCAAGGTTTTCAGCTCCAATGTCTGGGGTCTCTTTATTTCTTCCATTTCAGAATATGTGCTTCTTACCACAATGAGACAGTAGAACAGGATTACTGTGAAGAATAATAATATAAATAAATTAGTTATTCGTCTTCATCACATCAAAATGAATAGTGGCAAAATGATTCTCATTTTTTTATGATTTTTGTGTGGGTTGTCTTTTTAAAAACTTAGCTTTATTGTATGAATACTTACAGCACCATTTCAGTAATGGAAAAGTAGCTATGAAACCGAAGAACACTAGGGTAACCACAACTAGAGCACTCGCTAGCACGATAAGCAGCACCAAAGCGTTACAGTAGTACCGTAAATAGTTAGATCTATTCTGTAAATAAATAGTAAGACACGTATTATTTTTAAGCTGTGACTCCTGCTCTCAAACATTACACAAAACATGAAGGAAAATGTTTTAGAAACCCATGGAGTGACCCTTCCTCTCTCTGCTGTGGCAGTGGGGGTATGTTTTGTATAATGTTTGAGCGTCGGAGTGGAGTCATCAGTTGAAACAAGGTTGAAACAATGGGCTCGATTCTAGATTTAGCGGCTAATACCAAAATCTTTTTGTCACTTTCAGACTAAAAACATTGGAAAAGGACAAAAGATCTCTTTTCTCCGGTATTTGACTTACATTCGGTGGTTTTATGCCTTTTTTTTAATGGCTTCACATCTCATGATTTGAGATGTATTTTGCCAATATCAGTATTTTTTATTCGCCGTCATATGATATGGCGAATAAAATTGACAGATTTACGTGTAAAACCATAGAGTATAAATCGCCTGTCTTTTTTCAAATTTAATTTAAGGTTTAGCCGGTTGAATCTAGAATTAAGCCCAGTGAAAGAAAGGTCTAATAAAATGTAACAGCGTCATCTTTTGTTTAGTAGCAGAATTTATTTTATGACATAACGCCATCTATTATTAAGTAGCAAACCTATGTTATGGCATTGCACCATCTGTATTGGATTAGCAGTATTACCATGGCGGCATAGCGTCATCTGTGTTTGAGTAGCATTACTATTTCCTGGTATAGCGCCATCTATTATTAGGAAACAGTACTATTTCATGGGCTAATGATGAGATGGATTTGTATCCACATTTGGCGCTTCTGGTAAGGTCAGCTAGCTAGATGTTACTACGGTTCGTTCTTAATCCTATCTTTGGGTTTAGCCAATCTACTCACCCGATGAACACCAACAACCAACAATAGGCTGATCACGGTATAGTACAGCAGAACCAGCAAGAAATACGCGTGCGATATGTACAGACTGATCGCCGCGGTCTTGACTTCCTGAGGGGAATGGCCGCCAGGGTTTGAAGTGTTGTTGTTTTTGTGTGAGTTCACATAGTCCACTACTTTGAAGAGGGAGACTGACACGCCGGCCAGAGAGAACGCTGATACTACCTGGAAGAAAAATGTTGAAAAATTCAACTTGGAATTTGGATTAGACTCAATAATACTGTGCATCGAGGGTAGAACGTGCCTAGGTTTAGTTTGAGTGTTTGAGGCCCGAAGGCGGCTGGTAATCGCACTTTCTTCCTAATGATACTTCTTTAACTACACCTACAAGGAAAATCAGCCTCCGTGGTCTAGCGGACTGAGCCATCCCAGGTTCGATTTCAGGTGGGGTACAATGACTTACTTCCATGCTGGACTGGGAGTGAGAGAAAAACATAGAATGTGCCGGCTGCACTTCCTCCCGAGCATGCTGTAAAAACGGGTAAGGGATCAGAGGGTTTCAGTATATTGCAATTCAGGCGATGGGCTGACAACCTGTCACTACAGCAATATTCGTACAAATCCATCTTAAATAACCCTCTAAACTTTGTCAGACGTGGCGGAACGACCTTTGTTTAGGTCGTATACGCTCTGCCTACCCCATTAGGGATAAAGGCGTGATTATATGCATGCATGCATACAATGACTTTGTGTTATTGTTTCTAGTTTGGTTAGGACATTGCTTCAGCTGATTGTCCGAAAAGTAAGATGATCCATGCTGTCGGATGGGCATGTAAATAGTTGGTTCTGCGCCTGATTTGTCTCTGGTCTTGTCAGTCAATCTGTCCCATCAGAATAAGATATTGAAGGAATAGAGATTGCACCTGTGTGTAGCACCAACACTTGGGCACTAAAACTAGTCCTGCGCAGTTGGCTGATATCTGGGAGATTGGCCGCTATCACCCAAAAATCGGTGGTAAAGCTATTATTATGAGGAAAATATAATTAAAGATCCTACTTTATTCTCACTAAGACAAAGAATTATATAACTTTTTTCTTGTAAGTGACTTTTTTTTCCACAAGGCGTCGCACTTATCGCGATATATACCATAAAAAGAATCTGTATAAATAACTTTTTATATAATGTGCGTAAAAGTGAGTACATGATCTTTAAGTCGGGCACTAGGTGTCCCATATTTATTCCACCTTTAACCTTAAATGGCTCTGTGCTTAATAGAGTGTATGTTTTCAAATATCTGGGACACTTGATGACCGATGATCTGAAAGACGATGTAGATATGGAGAGAGAACGCAGAGCGTTGTCAGTTCGGAGTAATATGATGGCCCGAAGATTTTCTAGGTGTACAAATGCAGTTAAAATACTGCTGTTCAAAGCATATTGCACATCTCTGTACACCGGGAGTCTTTGGGTCAAATATACCCAAAAGGCTTACAACGCTCTGCGGATTCAGTACAACAACGCGTTTAGGGCGATGATGCGGCTTTCGCGTTTCTGCAGCGCATCCTCAACGTTTGCGGAAGCTCGTGTGTTTGATGCCTTATGGAGAAAAAAGACAGCATCATTGGTGAGCAGGCTGCGTGGAAGCCGTAATACTATCCTGAATGCGTTGGTAATAGAACCTGAAAGCCCACTCATGTGGCCCTCATACAAAGAACTAAATCCGTTTTAGTTATTAAGTACTAACATAGTTTTAAGGTTTACTAATATATTGGACCTTTGTTGTCTTTGTAACAAAATAAAATAAATAAATAATAAAAATATAAACTTACCAAAGACGCATATCCAATGATCAGAGCTCCAGTTCTCAAGGGCAAGCAGCAACAACACTTATTAAAACGCGGCCAAAACGCAAGATCCATGCTCTCACAACTTAACAAAGGTTTCTCATACAAAATAAGTCAAAATAATACTGTTTAATATTTGTTATATGTTTTATTATATCAACTGGATGCACATAATCTGTGCCGTCATATTGTCATGTATGAATGCTGTTTTTATCAGCGGTTATCCATATCCGTTTTATCGGTTAAATACGATAGATAACACAGTTGACTAACATTTTTTGCTTCAAGATAAGTATTTTTAGCCTTTTAGGCAGTATTTTTTCTTCCATGCTGGCCTGGGAGCGAGAGAAAAACATAGAATGCGCCAGCTGCATTTCCTCCTGCTGTAAAAACCAGCTAAGGGATCCGAGGGTTTCAGTATATTGTAATTTAGGCGATGGGCTGACAACCTATCACTAAGCAATATACCTTCAAATCTATCTTAAATAACCCTCAAAGCTTTGTCAGACGTGGCGAAACGACCTTTGTTTAGGTCGTTTACGCTCTGCCTACCCCATTAGGGATAAAGGCGTGACTATATGTATGTATGTATGTAGGCAGTTAGTGTATAAAAGTTTTAAACAATGATGAAAAATAACATGGATTTGGTAAAAAACAGTTTTGTTTAAATGACACTAATGCATTGAATTTAAAACCATATAGATAAACCCGAATGTAGCTAAGTATGTAGTTATAACAAAAATGGAGTGACACAGATTTAGATATTTTATCTAAATTATCTAGACCAGTGTGAGTCAGACGGAAATGTTAAAGAAACTCAAGTGCTGTGTAATCTCTAACGATCATTTTTTTTTGGAAAGATCATTAAGATAAGGAAATAACAACAAGAAATAGTATAAATTATACTAAAATTTATTGGTAGTCCAAATAGTATAAAAAAAAACATTTCAGATACAATTAAACATAGCTGTTCGAAACAGTTCGTAACTGTTATAAACATCAGCACCTTTAGAGAGAAGATGTAATCTTCTTCTGTCGAGTGGGTATCGAGTCTATGGACCCGATGAACCCTGGTGTCAGAGTTTTTAAACCGCCTAGTAGCACAACTATCAGGCCTCTGACATGGTTTTAAGTAACGACCACTATGATAGACAGCGACCGGGCCCGACGGCTTAACGTGCCCTCCGAAGCATGAAATCTTTTTCTTTTCCGACAATCAGGTGATTCAGCCTGCAATGTCCTAACCAAACTAGGGAAAATTCACAAAGTGATAAATTCTCAAATATCAACTTTGTTTCCTCCCTGGAAATCGAACCCAGGACCTTCGGATCGGGAATCCATGGCACTAGCCACTAGACTAGACTATAATTATTTATGTAATGTGTACTTTAGTCTGTGTATTATACCTTTGATTATACCCGGTGTAAGGGACAGCGTCCCGCAAACTGATAGGGGTTGCTCAGTCAACGACACTGGACAACTATCAACAGGTTTTTTTTCAGGAAGTTAATTTCCTGAAAGTTGTTCAGTGTCATTGACTGAGCAACCCCTATCAGTTTACACCCGGTGGCTGTAGCTGTGTTTGATAGTGGTCGTTACTCAAACCATGCCAAAGGCCTGATAGTTGTGTGCTACTATGCGGTTTAAAAACTCTGACACCAGGGTTCATCGGGTCGATAGACTCGATACCCACTCGACAGGAGAAGAAGTTTACACCTGATACATTATTTATTAAATATATTTGAGTAGGGTTGCAGGAGCCCGATGGTGTAGTGGATAGGGCCGCTGCCTCCTGAGCGGGAGGTCGTGGTTCGAACCCCACCACGTACCAATGTGTTTTTCGGTTTTCGAATTTCATATGTACGTTTATTCGGCGCTTTTTCCGTGCTTCGGAAGGCACGTTAAGCCGTTGGTCCCGGTTAATATCGTTTAATACCGTAGATATTAGTCGTTAAGCCATATCAGAGGCCAGTGCTAAGCATTGGCGGCTTGAAAACTCTGACCTAATCTAGGATTGGGTCTGGTTTCCCTTCTGGGTTGCGGAGGTCAGATGGCAGTCGCTCTGTGTAAAAATCAGTACCCTCGTTCAATCACCTAGATTTGGTAGCCGACCCCGAGAAATACGGGATAAGGCTAGGATGATGATGATGATTTGAGTAGGGTTGCACTAACCCGCTTTCTAACAAAAACAAAACGAATGCTATCTAACAGCAACTATACTGTGACATCTCGGCGACAATACAGGGTCAAACAATTTAACCAAAAACACATTTTCAAAACCATTCTCCATCAAATACAACAATCTATCCAATAAAATAACACTCTCTATAACTTGCGCTAGACATAATCTTAACAAATAAAATAGTACTAAATTCTTCCAATGTGCCTCCATTTCCTTATTGAGTTCATGGAAGTATTTATCAGGTAAAGTATCAAATAGGTTTAGTTGCAGTATGTTGTCGGCCATTTTGAAGTATTGCTCGAAGGTGTCGCATTTTGATACTCGCTTGAGTTTGCCTTCGGGAAGAGGGGTGTCTGGGAGGTGCTTTGTCATTATTACCTGAAATAAAACACGTTTAAGTATAAATATCCAGTACTTCAAGATATTTTGGTTCGTAATTTTTTATTAATTCGGTAATTTTCTTCCATGCCGGACTGGGAGCGAGAGAAAAACATAGAATGTGCCAGCTGCATATCCTCCCGGGCATGCTGTAAAAACCAGCTAAGGGATCCGAGGGTTTCTTTATATTGCAATTTAGGCGATGGGCTGACAACCTGCCACTACAGCAATATACCTACAAATCTATCTTAAATAACCCTCAAAACTTTGTCAGACGTGGCAGAATGACCTTTGTTTGTCGTTTACGCTCTGCCTACCCCATTAGGGATAGAATAGAAGAATAGAATAGAATATAGTACTTCCATGCTGGACTGGGAGAGATAGAAAAACATAGCATGTTCCAGCTGCCCTTCCTCCCGGGCATGCTGTAGAAGTCAGCAAAAGGTATTCGAGGGTTACAGTGTATTGTAATTTAGGCGATGGGCTGACAACCTGTCACTATAGCAATACACTTTTCAATCTAAAATTGCCCTCAATTTTTGTCAGACGTGGCGAAAGCGCCTTTTAGGAGGCGTTTAACGCTCTGCCTACCCCGTAAGGGATAAAGGCGTGATTTTTATGTATATGTATTATGAATAGAGTATATTTTATTCCCAGGAAACAGTAAAAGCTTACAAAAAAACATCACACTGTAAAATATAACATTAGAATAATGTAAACTGCACTGCCCAGGGAAAAGGGACTGACTCAGCATTTTGTTGCAGAGAGTAGAACGAGTACAACTCTAAGCAACACTGATATTCTGTCAGTACCAAAGTTACGCAAAAAAAAGTAGATATTAAATTTAAATTAAAAGTTGCTAACAAATTCTGTGTCGTGTCTTTAATATATTAATCGATATTAAAATAAATATAATAAATTAACAAATTGCAATTTATGAAATGGTATTAATAGAAGTATGAAGGGTAGATAAAAAGAAAGTATGATTATAAAATATGGTATTGGGGTAAATAATTTAAAAACATGTACTACTTAAATATAATATAATATATATAAATATATGTAAAACTAAATTATAGACTTCAGTTACCTGTTTTTTTTTTGGTCAATAAGAAGATATTCTTTATACTTTTTCTTAAAAACAAATTTTGAAGAAATATTCCTTATGGGGGGTGGAATATCATTCCAACACTTATTTGCACGGTAACTGAAACCCGGGATAAAGGCGTGATTGTATGTAAGCATATATGTTAATTTTTTATAGGGGTTTAAATCAGGGGCTGGATTAAAATTGAACAGGACCTTCAAAGCCAAGCGTCATCTTCCAGCCGGTATTGTACTAAGAAAAATCCGCTCGAGCTCGATCCGAAAGAGCTCGAAGCTAGGACCGAACAAAGAGATTTTAAATCTAGTTTAAATCGGGTGTAAGAGACAGCGTCCCGCAAACTGATAATGACTCAGTCAACGACACTGAACAACTTCCACCAAGAAATTCTTTCAGGAAGGGAAAAAAATGGCTTTTCCATACAAAATGTTCACCTCGATCAGACAATTTGGACAAGCCTTTTTTTCCTGCCGATTGTTGTTCACTGTCGTTGACCGAACAACCCCTAACAGTTTGCGGGACGCTGTCCCTTACACCTGGTAGATCACATACATACATACATATAATCACGATTTTATCCCTAATGGGGTAGGCAGACCGAAAACGACCTAAACAAAGGTCGTTCCGCCACGTCTGACAAGTTTTGAGGATTATTACAGATGATCATGACGTATATTGCTTTAGTGACAGGTTGTCAGCCTATCGCCTAAAATTGCAATATACTATAACCCTCGAATCCATTAGCTGGTTTTTACAGCATGCTCTGGAGGTGATGCAGCTGGCACATTCTATGTTTTTCCATCACTCCCAGTCCAGCATGGAATGAATGGTAGATCACATCACAGGTTATCGTCGAAGTTGAAGACTCCCACACACCACCACATTTCTATTTAGTCTAAAGCCGCTTTTAAACATACAGGAAAGCAAGGGACACCAACCAATGCCCCAAGTATGTAGGTTTTCTTTTTGAGTGGATTCTCGTGTCAAACGACCTGATGAACCCTGGTGTCAGTGTTTTCAAACCACCTAGTAGCACAGCTAATAGGCCTCTTGCATATGGTTTGAGTAACGACCACTATCAAAGACAGTGACCGGGTCCAACGGCTTAACGTGCCCTCCAAAGCAAGAAAAAATTGTCTTTTCGGACAATCAGGTATCATATAATCAGGTTAGCCTGCAATGTCCTAATTGGGGAAAACCTCACGAAGCGATATGTTGTATATGGACCCATACCAATTTAAAGTAATAACAGGCCTAACGCGCTCCGGCCGATGTGTAGTGGATAGGGCCGCTGCCTGCTAAGCGGAAGGTCGTGGTTCGAATCCTACCACGTACCAATTTGTTTTTCGGTTTTCGAATTTCATATGTACATTTATTCGGCGCTTTTTCCGTGCTTCGGAAGGAACGTTAAGCCGTTGGTCTCGGTTAATATCGTTAAATACCGTAGATATTAGTCGTTAACTCATGTCAGAGGCCAGTGCTAAGCATTGGCGGCTTGAAAACTCTGACCTAGGATTGGGTCTGGTTTTTCCTTCTGGGTTGCGGAGGTCAGATGGCAGTCGCTCTGTGTAAAAACCAGTACCCTCGTTCAATCCCCTATATTAGGTAGCCGACCCCGTGACATACGGGATAAGGCTAGGGAGATGATGATGCGCACCCCGGCCGGTAGGCAAGAGGCTACAAGTACTTGTCCGGCCCCAACGTTGGGCATATTTCAGTGGGCTGACGTGCGCAACAAGATTTCGTTAAAGTTATCGCGCCAAGTTTTAGTTTGGTTAAAATCTTCTTATTCTTAGCGAATGGATTCTTTTTCTGTCGAGTGGGTATCGAGTCTATCGACCCGATGAACCCTGGTGTTAGAGTTTTCAAACCGCCTAGTAGCACAACTAATAGGCCTCTTGCATATGGTTTGAGTAACGAACATTATCAAAGACAGCGACCGGGACCGACGGCTTAACGTGCCCTCCGAAGCGCGGATTATTTTTTCTTTTCGGACAATCAGGTGATTCAGCCTGCAATATCCTAACCAAACTGGGAAAAACCTCACAAAGTGATAAATTGACTAATATCAAATTTGTGTTTCCCCTGGGAATCGAACCCAGGACCTCCGGATCGTAAGCCCATGGCTCTAAGAACTAGACCACGGAAGCAGTTAAAATGAAAGCCAAGAAATGTAGTCTTGCATTTGGATACTAAGTACTTAATACTTACTGGGAGAGATAGAAAAACATAGAATGTTCCAGCTGCCCTTCCTCCCGGGCATGCTGTAGAAGTCAGCAAAAGGGATTCGAGGGTATTGGTACAGTGTATTGTAATTTAGGCGATGGGCTGACAACCTGTCACTACAGCAATACAAATCATTACTATCTAAACTTTGCCCTCAATTTCTGTCAGACGTGGCGAAAGCGCCTGTTACGAGGCGTTTTACGCTCTGCCTACCCCGTAAGGGATAAAGGCGTGATTTTATGTATGTATGTATGTATGTAATACTTACTTAACAACTAAAGTATACCTAGGTAGAATACTTTATTCTTCCATGCTGGACTGGGAGAGATAGAAAAACATAGAATGTTCCAGATGCCCTTCCTCCCGGGCATGCTGTAGAAGTCAGCGAAAGGGTTCGAGGGTTACAGTGTTTTGTAATTTAGGCGATGGGCTGACAACCTGTCACTATAGCAATAAACATTACAATCTAAAATTGCCCTCAATTTTTGTCAGACGTGGCGAAAGCGCCTTTTACGAGGGGTTTGACGCTCTGCCTACCCCGTAAGGGATAGAGGCATGATTTTATGTATGTATGTAGGTAGAATACGTAAATTATTCCGGTGATATGATACCTATTTCACCTACCTGTTAATTTCCCGTTACGTTACAAATTTTCAAAAGTCGCTAGTGACAACCCTAAAGCGTGCGAGTGAGCGAGCTGTTTGCTGTCAGTTTGAGACTGTCAAAGAAATAAAGACTCTCGCGCGTAGCTATTCGGCACATTTTTGCTTGCGCGATCAGTAGGTTATTATAAAAGTAGGGATTGATGCGCTTGCGAACGGAATTGGAGTTTATTCTCGGACGGAAAGATAATGTTTTGTTATAATGTGGTTTTAGAGTGCGTTTTCTGTACCCTAGTACTATTATATATTACATACATATATACATATCGTCACGCCTTTATCCCTAATGGGGTAGCCAGAGCGTAAACGACTTAAGCACAAACGGTCGTTACACCACGTCTGACAAAGTTTTAAGGGTTATTTAAGATGGAATTGTAGGTATATTGCTGTAATGACAGGTTGTCAGCCCATCGCCTAAATTGCAATATACTGAAACCCTCGGATCCCTAAGCTGGTTTTTACAGCATGCCCGGGAGGAAATGCAGCGGGCATATTCTATGTTTTTCTGTCGCTCCCAGTCCAGCATAGAAGAAATATTTTCTGAATTATATATTCTGTGGTAATATAAAGTAGGTATGCTTACCTCTCTTATTCTTCCATGCTGGCTGGGAGCAAGAAAAAAACATAGAATGTTCCAGATGCATTTCCTCTCGAGCATGCTGTAAAAAACAGCTAAGGGATCCGAGGGTTTCAGTATATTGTAATTTAGGCGATAGGCTGACAACCTGTCACTACAGCAATATACCTACAAATCTATCTTAATTAACCCTCAAAACTTTGTCAGCCGTGGCGAAACGACCTTTGCCTGGAGACCTATCATACAAGCTCGTCTTAGTTTAGGCTTCAGTCTCCCACAAATATAAAATTATTACTTCTGTTACCAATTAATTTATGAAACTGTAATTTTGTGTAGAAAATAAACTGATTATTATTTTTTACGCTCTGCCTACCCCATTAGGGATAAAGGCGTGATTATATGTATGTATGTATGTTTGCTTACCTGCAGCATAGCCCTAAACAGCAGACTTCTGCTCGGTATCTGCCGTTCGCTCAGCACGCGGTGGACTGACTGCGCGGCCAGCATACGCGCGTTGCGGCCGAGCGAAACACCTGTGACAAACAAACTTATTATAAGATAAGAATATACTTTATTGCACAGAAAAGACACAAGAGAAAATAAAAGTAAATGAAACAAATAGTAGTACAAATAGGCGGCCCTATTGCTAAGCAGCAATTTCTTCAAAGGAATCTTAGGGTACAGGAAAATATTATACAGGAATATACAAGTTTTTTTTAGGAGGGGAGACAGTGGTGGACCTCTAAGGTTCCCACCTTGTCTTCCGACAGTGGCGTAACTATAGTGTGGCAAGACTAGCAAAATGCCACGGGCCCTCGACCCAAGAGTCGAGAGAGACCCACGACTGACATTTTTAACAAAAAATTGCGTGTTTATCTGTTCGTTTTTTTGAAACGATGAACTTGCGTCGCTCGCGTTGCGTTTTACTTTTCTTTAAATGTTTGTTTAACCATAAATTTTCGTGAAAAGTTGAGCTCATTGCGCTCGCGTTGATATTACTTCATTCTTTTCAACGTTCATCTATTAATTTTCGTAAAAAACCGAGTTCCCTTCGCTCGTGTTACGTTGTAATTGTTCTGCGTGTTTCGTTGTTTGGTTGTTTGAAAAGTCGAGCTCGCTTTGCTCACGTAATGTATTAATTGTTTCCGTTACCTATGTATAACGCTTGGGGAATTAAATTCAAATATTATTTTCACTGGGACGCCGGAGGGCCCTATCCGAAAATTTGTCCACTGGTCTCAGATGGTATAGTTACCCCACAGGTGGGAGAGAAAGCTCAACTAGCTGTAACCGACTAACCGAGCGACCACAACTGATCAACTTTTCAGCCTAATTAGTCAGACTAAGCAATGCAGTAATCAGCGGTGCTCTCCGTGACTTCAAAAGACAAACAAGTCGTTGATCTTCTGATGACGATGGTAGTTTAGTAGGTTTAAGGGCATGGAGGTATTCCAGGTGAATAGATGGAGTAAAAAAAGTACTAGGTTCCTTTAAACCACGTAACGTATTAGTGATATACAACAAAATACAGACATTAAATTATTATTATTTCTAGCCCACTGTGTCCCAAACTAAATAATTTAATAACATAAAAAACATAACATAAAAATACTTTATTGCACGTAATAATACAACATACAACACAAAAGATAACAAAAAACAAGTACAACATAGGCGTAATTTTCTATTACATTCGTAAACCGACAAATTACGCATCCCTACGCTACGGCGCGGCACTCACGCACACTACGACGTTCGCCGCGAGTGTGAACCTATGATGAGATGCCGCCGCTCCGCCCCCCGCACCGCACCCCTCGCGCGCCCGGCCGCGTCGCCGCGCCTTAGTGTGGGTGTCGTAAAGTTAGGGTTACCTGTTCCTGTTTCATGAATTTAATAATTATTAAATTGTTTTATTTATTTTATTTAATGTGTGTATTGTGTTGTATATACATACATACATACATATAATCACGCCTTTATCCCTAATGGGGTAGGCAGAGCGTAAACGACGTAAACAAAGGTCGTTCCGCCACGTCTGACAAAGTTTTGAAGGTTATTAAGATAAATTTGTAAGTATATTGCCGTAGTGACAGGTTGTGAGCCCATCGCCTAAATTGCAATATACAGAAACCCTCGGACCCCTTAGCTGGTTTTTACACCATACCCGGGAGGATATGCAGCTGGCACATTCTATGTTTTTCTCTCGCTCCCAGTCCAGCATGGAAGCAAAATGGAAGCAATGTGTTGTATATCACTAATACATTACGTGGTTTAAAGGAACGCACTACTTTTTTTACACCCTGTATTTACCTGGAATACCTTCATGCCCTTAAACCTATTCAACTACCTTTTTTTACAAGGTTCTATAAAGTAACATATTTTTCTTACCTTTCAAATACTGGGACATGGGAAACCCAGCCTCTTCACTCTCCGATCCTCCTCCAAAATCTCTTTGAAAAGCATCAAACAGCCCCTTATCCAATTCTTCAGACAGCAGATGGTAGCAGCACGGCACGTTAAAAACGGCCGCCGTGGATGGCTGCGAGTTGAAGATACGGAGGGAATCCGGGCCCAAGTTCCCGCATGTGTGGAGACCTGATGATAAAATGAAGATAATAAGGTAATTTTCTGTGTGATAATCTGATTTTCTTCCATGCTGGACTGGGAGAGATAGAAAAACATAGAATGTTCCAGCTGCCCTTCCTCCCGGGCATGCTGTAGAAGACAGCAAAAGGGACTCGAGGGTTACAGCGTATTGTAATTTAGGCGATGGGCTGACAACCTATCACTACACATTAGCAATACACATTACAATCTAAAATTGCCCTCAATTTTTGTCAGACGCGGCGAAAACGCCTTTTACGAGGCGTTTAACGCTCTGCCTACCCCGTAAGGGATAAAGGCGTGATTTTATGTATGTATGATAATCTGATTAATAAGCGACTAGAAAGCCATGGTTTGTTAAGGTAAAAGGTTGTAAAATTGTTACTTCTATAATTTCTAGAATGCGATTGAGTCATGTTTGCACTCCTTTCCACTTCGCGAAATTAAATAGAGTAAATACGTATTGTAAATAGTATAATATATGCGAATGTGGCAATGATGTTGGCGAAATGGATCACGTTTTTTTTTGCTTTTTCTCTTTATGCCCGTTCTACCTTTCTCTTCTCTCTTCTTTCACTAAAAATTTCATGTCCCACCCGAGTATCCTGTCTCTTGATGTATCCTTTGTTATATTTTAACGTTATTTTATTAAATAACATTAAAATTTAGTATTGTATGTATGTATTTTGTAAATAATTATCTTATTTTTATTGAATTTTTGTATCTCCTGTTCTGACTATCCTTATCATTTGTCCTTTGATTTCGTTGTTTCATATAAGCGCGTTTCGTTTTCCCACCATTTACTTATTTTATTTTATGAAACTTATTTACTTGACACTGGCACAAAGTCCAACTAGTTACCATTAACAAAAAAAACTACACTGTCTGGCATTCTATCTAACTTTGCCTCCAGACAGAACATTTGGCAGCTGACGTCAGTTTTACAACTATACGTATTTCCAACTCAGATTTAGAATAAAGATAAACTATGTTTCATGTCTTTTTATTTAAAAACACATTTCAAAAATAAATGTTACGTGTTGACAAATTAGTTAAATGATTAAAACTACTATTTCATTATGTTTTCATATCTAATAGCTAAAACTTATTTTAGAAACAAGTTCTTTGATTAAAAGACATTAAACTTTGTTTACCCTTTTTCTAAAACTGAGTTGTCAGTTAACACCATTTTACTGTAAAACAAACATGATCTAACTGTCGGAATATTGGCAGAAAAGAAAGAAGAATGGAAAACTAACCAGTTAGTAGTAATTTAATGTCTTGTCCATACTCAGGGAAACATTCTCGAACCAACGCGGCCAAGTCTGTCTGTCCGGTGACGAAGGCGGACGCGAAACGATGCAAGTTGGAATGTTGACTTGGCGCTGTTTTATCCGTGCTGCCGTCAACGCGGTGCGCTATGGCGTGCCATTGTTTCTAGAAATAGAAAAGAAGTAAAGATTTATTTATCATAGGTACACATTCACTCCAGAATCAAGAACATTCTCTGTTAAGTGGGTAATATTCTCTATTAACTAGGTAACATTATAATATGAAAGAAAGAAAATAATAATATCGTCTCGGGCAGGACTCGAAGCTGCGCCTCTGGAATGCCGGTCCATCGCTCTAGCACTGAGCCACCGAGACGGTAGCCGGAGTGAAAAATTTATCACAATCTTACATTTCAGTGGCGTAGGTTCGAGTCCTGCCTGATTCGAATTTATTATTTTCTTTCTTTCATATTATATGAAATAAAATAGCATTGTTAGTTCTAAAAATCCTCAAAAATACAAAATTGTCTGTTACTAGGTAACATTATCTGTTAACTAGGTAATATCTCTGTTAACTAGGTAACATTCTTTGTTACAATAAAGTTTTTGAAAATGACATAGTTACTTTCATAACCACCGATCTGTTACTCGCGGCTTGCACTGCTCGTGTGTCGCAGTCCAAAGTGAGGGAAGACATTGCGTACGACAGAGTGAGCGCAGTGAGCACTGTTAGCAGAATGCTTCCACGCAACAAATGCTGTTACATAGTACTAACCTTCATAATGTTGGAGCGTTTCTCAGCGGCTCGCACTGCTCGTGTGTCGCAGTCTACAGTGAGACTGGGCACTGCGTACGACAGGGTGAGCGCAGTGAGCAGAGTGAGCACAGTTAGCAGAGTACCTCCACGCAACAAGTGCTGTTACATAGTACTTACCTTCATAATGTTGGAGCGTTTCTCAGCGGCTCGCACTGCTCGTGTGTCGCAGTCTACAGTGAGGCTGGGCACTGCGTACGACAGGGTGAGCGCAGTGAGCAGAGTGAGCACAGTTAGCAGAGTGCCTCCAAGCAACAAATGCTGTTACATAGTACTAACCTTCATAATGTTGGAGCGTTTCTCGGCGGCTCGCACTGCTCGTGTGTCGCAGTCTACAGTGAGGCTGGGCACTGAGTACGACAGGGTGAGCGCAGTGAGCAGAGGCCCGCGCCCGCCGCCCGCCTCCACGCAACAAGTACTCTTGCAGGCTGAATGTAATGACGCCACTAGACCGCACATGGCTTGCACCTACAAAATAATGTTTACATACATAAAATCACGCCTTTATTCCTAATGGGGTAGGCAGAGCGTAAACAACCTAAACAAAGGTCGTTCCGCCACGTTTTGAGGGTTATTTAAGATTTGTAGGTATCCTGGGCTGATATCCTGTAGTGACAGGATGTCAGCCCATCGCCTAAATTGCAATATACAGAACCCCTCGGATCCCTTAGCTGGTTTTTACAGCATGCCCGGGAGGAAATGCAGCTGGCACATTCTATGTTTTCTCTCGCTCCCAGTTCAGCATGGAAGAAATAAAAATAATGTTTGATTGAAGATATAAGATAGAGATATTTTTTTTATTCAGTACCAGTAATAAAAATTAGACTACCTAAAAACGAATAGCCTAACAGTTACACAGGAAACGGAGAGGTGTCCTACTCAGCATATTATAGCATTTTTTTTTTGTCTAATACACATTATTATTGGCACTTCCATGCTGGACTGGGAGCGAGAGAAAAACATAGAATGTGCCAGCTGCATTTCCTCCCGGGCATGCTGTATAAACCAGCTAAGGGAAACGAGGGTTTCAGTATATTGCAATTTAGGCGATGGGCTGACAACCTGTCACTATAGCAATATACCTATAAATCTATCTTAAATAACCCTCAAACCTTGTCAGACGTGGCGGAACGACCTTTGTTTAGGTCGTTTACGCTCTGCCTACCCCATTAGGGATACAGGCGTGAATATATGTATGTATATGTATGTATGTATTATTGGCATCTACCCACTATTACTCACACTTAGTATATTTTATCTTATTTATCATCTTTAGATATAATAATATATTGCTTATATATATATTTCCTTATAACTACAAAATGGGTTAGTTTCCCAAACTGCGCGCACAGTTAATTTGGTACTGGCAGAATATTAGCGCTGTAGTACTGCCACAATGTGGACAGTGTGGTACACTGACACTGTTGTTTTTGTATGTTACATATTAAGTTTGTTTTGTATTTTTGTCATGTTACGTTTGTTAATGTTATGTTCGTTATATTATTGTCCTCATTTTTCATTATTGTAACTTTTTTCCTTGTCTGTACCATTTCGTGTATCTGATTTGTGTCAGTCAATAAAAGCTTTAATCAATCAATCATATTGCACCAGTCAAAGACTGAAACGCTGGTTTTCAATACGAACCTTGCTTAACTAACTTAACCTAAGCATAATTACTAAGTAGGCACTTTGGGCGCCGGTACGCATTGCACAGGGGCTCGATAGCGCCTAAATACAACTCCCTTACTTGTTTTTGGGGTTTTTTAGCACCGCAGCATTAAGCAGAGTTGGGGCCTTTTCGAGGGTGCGGTAAACTGCATCCTAAACTCTTTTTTCTTTTCTCTTTGTTTATCAGGTATCCGTGTCAATGTCTTATACTGTGTTCTTGAATAAATATTATAACCTTTGGCCAGAAATCACCTTTCAGGAGGTCGGCGTCTTATATTGCATGTGGGGTTGGCAGATTTACCGTTGTTGATTT
Organism: Scrobipalpa costella; assembly: GCA_949820665.1. NCBI lineage: Eukaryota > Metazoa > Arthropoda > Insecta > Lepidoptera > Gelechiidae > Scrobipalpa > Scrobipalpa costella. The sequence goes on from OX463311.1 coordinate 1,897,719, forward strand.
CGATACAAATATACAATCCAAAATGCGAACCGAGCGTGAGATATCACGTTTGTGGTCCTTATAGGGCGAATGGAGACGCAAGCGCGAGATTTTACATTATTGAAAGAGTTTAAATAACTTATATAGCGTGTGTAGCGAGCGTTAGATTCCACATTACTTATCAAGGTATATTAACTTATATTTCGAGTGTAGAAAGCGAGACATTCACGTAGTAACCGCGTCATACTTCCATGCTGGACTGGGAACGAGAGAAAAACATAGAATGGGCATGCTGTAAAAACCAGCTAAGGGACCCGAGGGTTTCTGTATATTGTAATTTAGGCGATAGGCTGACAACCTGTCACTACAGTAATATACCTACAAATCTATCTTAAATAACCCTCAAAACTTTGTCAGACGTGGCGGAACGACTTTTGTTTAGGTGTGATGATTATATGTTTGAAGTCATTTACAAACTTATGGTTTACCTCATAACTTTTCTTACTGCTCATGAACTCTTTAACTTTGATATCAGGCTTGATCTCCCCTCCCCAACTCCTGATGCGGTCTTGTAGCTGTTCTCGTGTCAGACAGTAAGCATTGTCAGCCTTTATGTAGTGCGTGTGAGCATTCTTGACCCATTTGTCTAGTTCTGAATTACCTGCAAAAAACAATTCAAATCGTTTACAAAATTAATCAAGTGGGGAGCTTGGTTGCTTATTTTTTTTGTAGTTTTAAACATGCAAAGTTTACTCTACCCAAGGTTGCCTGGTAGAAATTGCTACCTTAGCAATAAAGTAAGCCTTCATTGTACTTTAATTTTTATTTCATTTGTTCTAATTCCTGTTGTTTTTGTTTTATGTGCAATAAAGAATATATCTATCTATCAAAGAGGAACCCTTAAATTGTCTCTTAAACTCAACCATAAAAACTTAAATAATTTCCTGATTTTAACAAAAATGTGCTGGAATAAGAAATATAGTTAAAACTGTACGAACTTACCTATACCATTCTGTGAATTTCTAGCACTATTCCAAAAGTTTTCCACAGCATCATTTAATTCTAACCCTTCTAGACTTTCAGTCAATGTTTTTGGTAGCAATTTCTGCCAATGATTTTGAGTAATAAATTCTACCATGTGGCAATTTGCTATGGGCAGTAGAGGAGTTAAGTATTTTAATGTTGAATCCAGTGTTTGCTGGATTTTGGATATTGTTGAATCCATTTTTAAGAAGAATCTCATCTGCAAAGAAAAAAATTGTGGTCAGGACTATTATCCGTGCTGGACTGGGAGCGAGAGAAAAACATAGAATGTTCCAGCTGCGTTTCCTCCTGGGCATGCTGTAAAAACCAGGTAAGTGATCCAAGGGTTTCTGTACATTGCAATTTAGGCGATGGGCTGACAACCTGTCACTACAGCAATATACCTACAAATCTATCTTAAACAACCCTCAAAACTTTGTCATATGTGGTGGAACAACATATGTTTATGTACGTATGTACTATTATCAAGTTATGGACTGGACATAAAATAAGTAGGGGTAGTATGGGATGGTATCCTGCACACAGAAAGGGGTTACTCAATTAAACTTATCTATTTTGAAGTCAGTTTTAGAATAAAGGTAAACAAAGTTTCATGTCTTTTACTCAAAGATCTTGTTTCTAAAATTCGTTTTAGCTAATAGATATGTCCACATAATGAAATAGGTAGTAGTTTTAGTCATTTAACTAATTTGCCCACATAATTTATTTTTGAAATGTGTTTTTGAATAAAAAGACATGAAACTTTGTTTACCTTTATTCTAAATCTGATTTGGGAATAGTATAATAACTTTCATAAACCCTTATACTTTCAGTAAATCAGAAAAAAATTGGATTCCCCATTCTCTATTATTATTTAGTCTGATTTAGAAGTTAATTTTGTATGAGGTAGAATTTCTTTTTTATTTACTGATCTGACTGTAAAAGTTGTTCAGTTTCTTGACTGAGCAATCCCAATCAGATTGTAGGAAGCTGTACCTTACACTCTAATGAAGTGAAAATACTTACTAGTTTTGTTAAAAGGACACTCCAGCATCATAAGGATTAGCGGAAGATATCTTCAACAAAGCACAGGCCTTCTTGTACTGAGATCTGATGTTCTCAGCTAAGCCCAATATATCCTGGTCTTCACAGTTCTCTTTTGGGAATGCTTCAATGAGGTCTTTAACTTTGGTCAGCTGGTTAAGTAGTTTTTCTGGGTATTTAGAATCAGCAGTTTCGTTGGATTTTAGATATTCTGATACAGTTCCATAGTAGAAACCTGAAAGTATGTGTTGTTGTAAATAAATACATTATTGATGAGGCTAGGCTATTTATAGGATGCAACTGACTGAATTCATATATGAAGTGAATATAAATTTTTTATCAGGTTATTATTAGGCATAGTAAAGCACATAGATTTTCATAAGAGATAAAAATAATATGCCAATATAAAGTTTTGTCTAGTTTTTGAGTCTCTGAATGTATATAAAACTACTGTAAACTACTGTAAATGTACTGACTATTTGATTAGTGATCAAATAGTCAGTACATTACATTACATATAATTATGCCTATATCCCTAATAAGATAGGCAGAGCGTAAGCGACAAACAAAGGTTGTTCCTCCACGTCTGACAAAGTTTCCTTGTTTTCTTTTCCTTTTTGTTCCTTTTTATTTCTGTTGTATGTGTTTCTTTGTGCAATAAAGAATTTTGTATTGTATTGTATTGCATTGTTTTGAAGGTTATTTAAGATAGATTTGTAGGTATAATGCTGTAGTGGCAGGTTGTCAGCCCATCGCCTAAATTGCAATATACAGATACCCTCGGATCCCTTAGCTGGTTTTTCCAGCATGCCCGGGAGGAAATGCAGCTGGCACATTCAATGTTTTTCTCTTGCTCTCAGTCCAGCATGGAAGACATAGTCAGTACAAGATAATATACAAGACAGTCCCTCGAGCTTCACTTTTAAGAAGAGACTGAAAGAGCATTTTATGATCTCTCTATGACATATAATTATATTTTATTTTATCATTTATTTAACATATAAATATATTTATATGTATTAGTTTATTATAGTATGTTAATATGTGTATTAGTATTATTATACATCAACCTAATTCTTGTCCAAGCTCAGCTCCTCTGTGATAACCCAGGTGGTATCCTTCAGGGTTACCAGCTACGCTACCAGCTTTAAATCCCTCTTCGTAACTTTCCTTGTGTTGCGTTTCCTCCCGCAAGAAAATATTCTCCACCGCGTCGTTGAAATCTGTTTCGTCAGCCATTTAGGAATGCTGACATATTAAATAAATCACAGTAAACACAATATTAAAAGTACAAAACATAATATTTGATACTTTGAGGTTAGGTTATGTTTACCAATCTCTGATGTTTACATTTTAAAGCATGCTATATCAAAATCAAATAATAAACAATATATATTTTTGTCATTAAAAGCTGTGAACTAAAGTGAAATAAAACCTATCTAATTGAAAAAAATTACAGTATTATTAATGTACCAAATCATATTTAATAATATAAATAATAATTAACTACTGAAATTAAATTAAATAGTAAAACCATCGCCGTAAATGGCCAACATGATTTGACAGCAAGTGACAGTTCGGTATTGCAAAACCAACTGAATTCTACGAAATTCTCTAATTTGACTACTGTTGCCGCAAATACCTGACTGTTTACTACAGCAAACATACTATGATACGACACAAAAGTCTAGGAAAATTGTTTTTTAAGTACTTTTCTGCATACACATAATCACACCTTTATCCCTGATGGGGTAGAAAGAGCGTTCACGACCTTAACAACGGTCATTCCGTCATGCGCCACGTCTGACAAAGTTTTGAGGGTTATTTAAGATGGATTTGTAGTATATTGCTATATCACTATAGCAATATATATCAGGTTGTCAGCCCATCGCCTAAATTACAATATACTGAAACCCTCGGATCCCGTAGCTGGTTTTTACAGCATGCCCGGGAGGACATGCAGATGGCACATTCTATGTTTTCTCTCTCTCCTAGTCCAGCATGAAAAAATACTTTAAAGTTCTTTTCTATTTATGGTTTTACATAATTTCCCTATACAAATAATTATATCCTGGCTAAGAAAGCTGGGACAAAAATGGAAGTAGCTCCACCGACAAAAGCAGTTCTTAAGTGAAAGAGGAAGAAATCGTGTGACGATTCTGTATAACATGAAATGCATGATGATGAAGATGGAATGGATGGATGATGGACGCACGACTTCACTTTAATATTAGTTGTAGTTTGCAACACTGCGTCAATCACCTGACACTGACAGATTTCGACAAATGTTGGTTGATTTTTATTTGCGTGTTTATTCAAAATTATTGTAAAATATTTTTAAAATTAAATAACATTAGTACCATTCCAAAAACATGAGTGATATTATTCCAATAGAGGAAGTAAAGAAGCACAAAAAACCGAAAAATTGTTGGATAATTATTCACAACGATGTTTACAATGTTTCGAGGTTCTTGAGTGAGGTAAATGTTAATTTTATATAAATAGTATAAGCCTTCAGTAAATATAATTCTGCTTGTTTGTTTACGGTGTTTATTTAAATAATTTTCTAGATATTTACTTGCAAATAACATTGCAAATATAACCTTTCACTTCTCTTCAACAAGGCCAAGCCTTGTTTACTTGTGTTTATAATAATGACAATGTGATAAATAGCCACCAATTAAATGGTTTACTTGCTCACTTGTTATTGTGTATTACTAACAAGTACTAAGTATTTCTTCCATGCTGGCCAGCCAGAGATGAGAGAGATTTCTTTCCAGGCATGCTGTAAAAACTAGCTAAGGGATTCGAGGGTTTCACTATTTTGTAACTTAGGTAATGGGCTGACAACCTGTCACTACAGCAATATACCTACAAATCTATCTTTAATAACCTTTAAAACTTTGTCAGATGTAGCAGATATACCTTTGCTTAGGTTGTTTATGCTATGCCTGCCCCATTAAGAGATAAAGGCGTGATTATATGCATGCATGCATGGGTGTTTCGCAAGTGAAGTAAAACCTTGATACACAGAATGCCCGATTTACACATCCTCAAGTATAGCAAGTAGGTCAACTTAACTTACCTCGCCGAGTCTGACTAACTTATGGATGTGTAAACCAGGCTAAATACTCATGTATTATTTCATACTATTCATTTGGGTCTGGAGGCCTTTGCCCAGCAGTCGGACCATATATAGGCTATTAAAAAATAAAAATTGGGTCTGGTTTCCCTTCTGGGTTGCGAAGGTCAGATGACAGTTGCTCTGTGTAGAAACCAGTACCCTCGTTATAATACCTTGATTAGGTAGCCGTCGGTGAGATATGGGATAAGGCTAGGGAGTAGGGAGATGATGATGATTTTGTACTATACATCTACTGTAATACTTTTAGCTAGATGTGGTTTCCATGCTTTTTATTTTTTTTGCAGCACCCTGGAGGGGAAGATACTATTATGAGCTGTGCTGGTGCTGATGCTACTCAGGCTTTTGAAGATGTTGGTCATAGTGATGATGCCAGGTTGGTTATTCTAGCAATAAAAATCATCGCATCTAAAATTTGCCCTCAATTTTTGGTCAGACGTGGCGAAAGCGCCTGTTACGAGGCGTTTTACGCTCTGTCTACCCCGTAAGGGATAAAGGCGGGTTTTTTATGTATGTATGTATGTTTATTCTATTATTTTTGACACTTAAGAATACATACACAGTGGCGGCAATTCTGGACGCACTATTCCTTAACTAATTCTTAGCTAGCCCTGTCACTTTCTTAACTTTGACATAAGAACAGGATAGTAAATAAACACATGAGTTTGACGTTCCTAATCTGACATGAGACTGCTTATTTGACGTAAAATAAGGAAGCATGCTCTATGCTCAGTTCTTATTAAAGCGTCTTACGTCAAATAAGAAAAGTCAAAGTCATGTGTTTATTTGCTATCCTGTTCTTATGTCAAACTTAAGAAAGTGACAGCGCTAGTTAAGAATTAGAATTAGGATTATGTCGCGGGAATCGACGCCAATGTATACATTCTGGAAGTCAAGATATAAAAAATTATGTGTTGGTGATAAAAAAATAAGAACTCTATAGAATTTTCTATAGAATAATACTAAATATATTATTCTATAGAATACCATTTGAAAGAGGAGTAAATGCTTAGTTCAAAAATATAGTACATGTAAATATTACAATAATACTATACATAAGAAAATAGTCTTTTGTTTTTTGAAAGTGTATAAGGTACCACTAGCGTCATCTGTTGGTAGCATAGCTATAACAAGTGTTCCATGAATACATTTCTTTCTTTTTACGTCGACTACTGGACCAACTGGGACGAAACTTGGCACACTTATCCACGTTGGGTCCTGGATTTAAGCCAATTTACATGGGGAAAAAACGATAAACTTATTAATGTGTGAGAAACCGCAGGCGGAAAGCTTGTCTCTAAATCAATCATCAATAAAAAAAATTTTGCTCTTATAAATAAACTAGCGACCCGCCCCGGCTTCGCACGGAAATTATCAGTGTTTCTATACTATATTATGCATGTATTATACATATAAACCTTCCTCTTGAATCACTCTATCCATTAAAAGAAATCGCATTAAAATCCGTTTCGTAGTTTTAAAGATTAATGCATACATAGGGATATAGGGACAGAGAAAGCGACTTTGTTTTATACTATGTAGTGATAAAAATATTTTTTTTACAGGATTTTGCTCAAGCAATACAAGATTGGATCCCTTTCTCGCGAGGAGAGTATACCACATGTTGACCCATGGTAAGTCCTACAGACCTGTATTATATTTGATTTCTTTTATATTTTCAGTTGGGAAATCAATCCACAGCAGGTACCTAGATCCTAAGGCAGCAAGAAGATTTGAAATGTTATGAAATTGTAAAATCCAAATTTCGAAATTATTAAGACTGAATATTGTGGTTTTTATCTTCTGTCTCAACAAAAAATAGCTAAAATATGAGTAACAACAAATCACAAATTTCAACCACAGACAGGATCCTTGTTGAAGTTTTTGATTTGTTGTTTCTCGTATTTTAGAAATAAAATAAAAACACAATTAAAAGAAATAAAAAGTACCTAGTCATAGTTTTAATATATCTTGTAGGGCTAAGAATCATTTCAAACATTACGTACGTATTTCGTGTGGATAATAGAAATTATGAGGTTGTTTCGTCCAAGAAATTATGCCTTAATATTAGCCCTGTTATTATTACTTTAAAAAATGGATATTTAATAAGACTCGTATTTTTTGAGTTTCTTTTTGATAAATTCAATGGAATGGATCCGACTATTTTGATAATTAAACAAAAAATATACGAACTTACTGATGTATTTTATTTCAGTTGTAAAGCAGTTATTAAGAAACAGCAAAGGTCATTCTTATTTTTTTATTATTTTTTTAATATCTGTGTATTATTAGCACACTTAGGTATTTGTCAAATATTTTCTATGGTAAAATTGGCTAAACATGGCGTCAGGGACAGCGTTCCGCAAACTGATAGGGATTGCTCAGTCAACGGAACTGCAAGAAGCAAGAATATTTTTTAGGAAGTGAAAAAAAAAAGATTTTCATACAAATTGTCTTTTCAAGGTGGTAATTTTGTGTAGGGAATTAAAAATATTTTGTCTTCTGAAAGAATTTCCTGTTGAAAGTTGTTTAGTATCGTTGACTGAGGAACCCCTATCAGTTTGCGGGACGCTGTCCCTTACACCCGGTATTATTTGGAAAATGATTACGATGTAAGTAATTTTATAATTACTATGTTTGACTGTACTGTAGATACGTTGATTGTATGTCAGTATTTTTGAAAACCAGTAAATATTCGTAGTTTGTTATTTACCCGCAAGGTCGAGCAGTTTGAGACAGTATGTACATATTCTATGAATTTTTGGTGATCTATTGTGGGGCCATCTGTCGGCTACAAATTCTATGAATATTAATGCTATAGTATTCCTAATTCAGTTTTAGAAAAAAGTTAAACAAAGATTCATGTCTTTTAATCGAAGACCTTGTTTCTAAAATAAGTTTTAACTATTAGATATGACAACATAATGAAATAGTAGTTTTAGTGATTTAACTACTTTGCCAACAAGTACCATTTATTTTGAAATGTGTTTTTATATACACGAAACTTTGTTTACCCTTATTCTAAAACTGAGTTGGAAATACTATAAGTCTTTAGATTTTCAAGGTAAAATTAGATATAACTTATATGAATCTCGTTCTTGGTAGTTAACCTTTTTAATATGTATACGTACGTAAAAACGTAGGGTATGAAATTGGCTTGATGTAGTTAGCTTTTGCTACTAAACCAATAGGTTTGAAATAGAAATAGGCCCTTTTACTTGGTAAACCAAAATCTCTTTAGTACTAATGAGGGCCTTTCCAATAATTTTTAAATATAGATAGACAGTGCTATCGATTCGTAGAGCGCAGCACCACTTAATTAAATCTTGACTCCAATTATTGGCGTCCCTTTCTGTTTTCTCATGACAGAAAATGACAGGTATAGACCATATTAGTTAAGTCGTGATTTTTGCAACTACGAATTGGTACCATTGATGGTAATAAATAACAACGTTGATGTGAAATCTATCAGTTTTGACACCGAAATACGTTTTTATTTTTAGTTGTGGCTGCTCTTTCGGATTACGAAGTAAAACTGACCATAAAACCTGGAGAACCTATGATGGCTCCCGTCAGCGAAGGTTTATAATATTTTATTTTATTTTTCTTTAGATGTCCAGTGTCCAATAGTGAAAGCTGTGACTTCAAAAGGAGATACAGGTCTATCTGTCCTTTATTTTTGTAATAATAACGTGTAATCACAGTAATTCTTTTAGAACTCTATCTGTAATAAAAACATATTTCATTTAGCACGAAAAATAAAAAAAACTATTAACTTTTTCTATAATTTGGAAAAACAAAATTGCTAGGTCGTAAAATACAATTAGCTAATACGACTTTGAAATACTTTTACGATAATTTTATCTAAGGTCCGGTTTACACGTCCGCAAGTACAGCTGATATTATTTACTACTTACCAGCCTGGTAAGTAGTAAGTAGATTAACTTATTACTTACTCACTGGCAGTTAGGGCTTTCAAATGACATAAGTGCTAATATTCTCTATATTGCCGACAGGTGGCTTTTCAAAAGATGAGCTGTCAATATCATCATAAAACAAAATGTTCTTTCTTAAGCCTGCGCAAGTTCTGCCATAAAAATCTTAAATTATATTTATAATGCATGGCGATCGTGTGAACGTACCCAAAACTGACAGTTCATGTACAGCTAGAGCCATCTGATGGGGCTTTTGAAACTATTCAGGTCACCTTAAAAAGACCTAATTCCACTCCCTACTGTACTTACGGATGTGTAAATCCAGCCTAAGTGCTACATGAAACATCATTCTTTAAAAATACCTTCTTAGCCGCAAATCGTAGTGTTATAAATGCAAACTAGCTAGATTAATAATATAAAATACGGTTTATTCTGACAGTCCCCCGAGAAAGCAAAAATCACCTTGCTCCAGCATAAAAGCCGAACCGCCTGTACATACCATTATCGTGCCACGACAAAGGTTATTATTTATTTTTTTCGCATTACTAGTAAAGAATAAATATTTTAATGAGATTGAGATAAACCCTATGGTTAAATTACATAAGCTTTAAAATCTCTTTTTGAAAGCTCTATTATAGTTTTAAAAGCTCTTTTAAAGGAAAGCCCTATTAAAATTTAAAAGCTCTATTATAGTTTAATTACAAGTTTAATTACATATTTTCCTTTCTTTTTCTTTCAAGACGTCCCCGCGGATATCCTTGTGACAAACGGTGATTTTTATTTTCTTGATTCGTAGATAGAAATAGAGTAATTATTTGTAATTTATCTAGGTGTCGTCCCGTACGACGAGAAACACCGAAACCGAGGTACTTCAAATTATTTATTAAACTGAATAATAAGGAAATTCTACGTTTATCATATAAATAATTTATATAGTTCTCCACACTACTTGACAAACCTACGAATTAGAGAATTAAAATTAAATATATCCAAGTCATGTGAAGGCAGAGTCAAATTAAATGAGATGATTGTCTCCTTTGTTTTTTGGTCAAATCGTGTGGTGGTCCTTTTGTATGTTACGTTATAGTATTAGCATATCAGTATATTATTAATATTTAGTTCTCATTTTGTATAACTAAGTATTTCAGATTAAGTAATAGTTATTTATGCGTAGGTAAGTACATACCAGTAATTAACTAAGGGAAATCAGTATCGAATAATAAGTAAACCTGTAATATTTTGTTGTAGATGTATAAATACCCGGTGTAAGGGACAGCGTCCCGCAAACTCATAGGGGTTGCTCAGTCAACGAAACTGAACATCTATCACCAGGAAATTCTCTCAGGAGATGAAAAAATAAAACGAACTTCGGATACAAAATGATCAACTCAGACAATTTGTATGGAAAATCACTTTGTTTTACGCTTTCTGAAAAAAACCCTGCTGATAGTTGTTCAGTTTTGTTGACTGAGCTACCCCAATCAGTTTGCGAGATGCTGTCCCTTACACCCCGTATTATTTATTTTATTAAAATGTGTATACATATAAAACGCTGCCTTAATTAGAGTGGAGCCAAGATCAGTTCAACGGTATGAAATGGGACAGTTTCACTCTTTATTTAGTTTCTGTCTTAACATTTACATTTTAATATTTCGGTTTCAACTTTCTTCGTTTGTTATCTTACCTCCACTTATGATTATTATTATAACTCACAAAGTGTACTCATTTCGGTCCTATAGTGTAAAAAGTAATTAAAATTAACTACGAAAAAGTGAATTTATGTGTGATATTCAGTAAGTAATCAACAGTTCTGTAAATATTGTTAACATAAGTCGATAACGTAAATAATCTGGAATGTTTCAAAAAGTAAAATATTTAGTCTATTGGAATTTTTTGTTTACAGTTTTCTATTATTTTGTTTATACAAAACAAATAATTGTAAATTTAAATGATGTACTAAGAACAAATTATTTGAAACTAACTGATTGAAATTCTTACATGCTGGACTGGGAGCGAGAGAAAAACATATAATGTGCCAGCTAGCTGTATTTCCTCCCGGGCATGCTGTAAAAACCAGCTAAGGGATCCGAGGGCGTCCGTATATTGCAATTTAGGCGATGGGCTGACAACCTGTCACTTTAGCAATATACCTACAAATCTATCTTTAATAACCCTCAAAACTTTGTCAGACGTCGTTTACGCTCTGCCTATTGCGTGATTATGTGTATATGTATGTGTATGTATGTATGTATGATTGAATGAAATTGTATAACAGTGTTGGTCGAACTATTACTAGTCATTTCTTGTCTCTTTCCAGCCGATGGTGGTTGTACGCGCTAGCAGCATTGGCAGTTGCGGCGGCCGGTGCCTTTGCCTACAAGAAATATGGCGGCGGCGCTTAACAAATCTAAGGTCCAAAACAAATGGTTCCATAAGGGCTATAATTCTAAGGCGTTGATTACGGTTTACTGAAATTATTTTTTACCGCAAAGTAGTAGATTTTCTCAACGTGACTAGCTGTTGTAATGTAATATTGTACGATTTATCAAGGTATCATATTTACAGTGAACTAGTGAAATTTTCTCTTGTAGATTTACAGTAGAAGATCGTATATAATACGTTTTACAAACAAAATCAGTCACTCGTATTTAGTGGGCGTGTGTGATAAATTAAACAGTCTGTTATCCGTCTTTGTACAAAATGCATTTATAAGGAAGTACATTTTTTGAGTAATTTTAAATATACTGGTAGAAACTATTTTTCGTGATCATGGAATGGAACAGATAAGAAAATTATTGTTATTAATTTATATTGAACGTTATTTATTGTTTATCTCTACTCCCACACCACATTCTTCTTTAATTTTAACTGTTTTAATACTCATATGAAATTGGTATAAGTTAAGTCTTGAGTGCACATAAGATATATTTTTGTTTAAATTGTATTTTTGTCTGTATTTATGGTGCTTTCTTGAGATGATAATGTGTAGTTTTCAAAATGTTATATTTTACCTATAGGTAAACAAAACTTAGTAAACGACAATAAGTAAAAATAATATCATGTTTTATTTAATTCGAGTTTTTAGTAAAAATACACGTACACTTTTGAAAACATTTATTTTAAGAAATTATAAACTCACTTGGTAGAAAAAATATTTACATAATAGCATCTTTATAATGATTAAAAACGGATTACACGTCTATAAGTTAATTAGGGAATTAAGTAAGTGAGGAGTAAGTTGACCTACTTACTACTTACACTGTACTTGTGAACGTGTAAATCGACCTTTATTAAGCAATAAAATTTACAGCCTTATTAAAAGTCCCAATAAAAAGATAGCGGCGTACAAACCGATGTCAGTTGTAACTAAAAACAGTGCTATAATATGGACATTACGATATTCTAATAAGCCCTAGTCCAGTAGGACCGGAAACGGTAGGTCCACGGGCTCGACATTCTTTAAGTTAAGCCAATATTTACAGCCTTATTAAAAATGCCAATAAAAAGATGGCGGCGTAAAAACTGATGTCAGTTGTAACTAAAAACGCGCGGGAACGCTGAGGTTTAATTGCGTACGAGACGGCGTGGAAGACGTAGTGCTGCTCGTGAACGTTGTGGAAAAGATGGGCGTACGGACCTGGAACATGAAACAAAACTTGATACTTGAAGGGCAAGAGAGCCAGCCTTCTTCCATGCTATAGAATATGCCTACAGAATATACCATGCAGAGCATGCTGCAAAAACCAGCTAAGGTTTCCGAGGGTTTCTGTGTATTGCAATTTAGGCGATGGGCTGACAACCTGTCACTAAAGCAATATACCTACAAATCTATCTTAAATAACCTTCGAAACTTTGTCAGACGTGGCGGAACGACCTTTGTTTAGGTCGTTTACGTCTGCCTAGCCCATTAGGAATAAAGGCGTGATTGTATGTATGTATGATTATAAAACTTTGGCATAATTCATTTCTGCTTCACGTTGTATATATCTACTTACGACTTTTTATGACTACGTGTCTACAAACCTTTCGCATAATTAATTTCTGCTACACGTTGTATAAATCTACTTACGACTTTTTACTACTACGTGACTACAAACCTTTGGCATAATTCATTTCTGCTACTCGTTGTATAAATCTACTTACGACTTTAAGTGACTCTGTGACTACAAACCTTTGGCATAATTCATTTCTGCTACTCGTTGTATAAATCTACTTAAGACTTTTATGACTGCGTGACTACAAACCTTTGGCGTAAATGATGACGTCTCCTCCACAATAGGTGTTTTCGACCATAGTGATCCCCACTATTTATCCGTACTCAAAACTGTCCGTATTGTCTTGACTGGCCTGTCTTTTAGTGATCTTCGTGTCTCTTTCTGCTGCACGTAGTATAAATCTACTTACGACTTTTTATGACTGCGTGACTACAAACCTTTGGCATATACAATGACGTCTCCTCCACCATGAGTGTTCTCGTCCATAGTGATCCCGGCTATTTGTTCGTACTCAAAACTGTCCGTATTGTCTTGACTGGTGTCTCTTCTAGTGATCTTTGTGTCATTATTGCTCTCTTTGATGTAATAGTGGGATGAACCCGGACCGCCGTTGCTGTACGATAGAGTTGTGTAGTTCAATTTGTCATGAGGTGATGGGCCAGCTACTCCTGTAAAATAATACATACATACAAAAATCACGCTTTTATACCTAATGGGGTAGGCAGAGCAAAAATGTCGAAAAGTTCGTCTGACAAGTTTTGAGGTTTATTATTATTATTATGTGTATTGTTGCTAAAGTGACAAGTTGACAGCCCATTGCATGAAATGCAATACACTGAAACTCACGAATCGCGTAGCTGGTATTTACAGCAAGCCCGGGAGGAGATGCAGCTGGCACATTCTATGTGTTTCTATCAGTCCCAGTCAAGCATGGAAGATAATAGGGTATATTTTTTTGAAAATTTCTGTTAGTGTAGTGGTAGCATGTTATTGGCACGTACTTATTGATATAGATATGTTATATTGTAAAATAGGCTGTAAGCTTCCCAAATAAAATAAATAAAATCTACGTAAGGAAAAATCTACTGTTTCATGTGGTCGCAACAGCTTTTATTTGTTGGCTGAACCTGTCACTACATACAGTAAAACCGTGACTGCTTTCAAAGATTACGGCAGAGAGAGAGGGGCAGGGTTTCTCAAACATTTCCCTTCCCCTCTCCACCCGCAGGGGTATGTTCCGTGTTTTGTTTGAGGGCAGGAGTAACCGCTTAATAGGGACACAACACATTCCTCTCAGCAATAATCAGATGTGGCGGTTTTTGATTAGCTCTTGATGCTTGCCTGTCACTACCACCGCTATAGGCGTGATTCTGTATGAAAAAAAAACCTCAATTTACATACGTAGTGTAAGTCAAACTGATAGGGGTTGCTCAGTCAACGACACTGAACAATTATCAGCAGGTTATTTTTCAGGAAGTAAAAAAAAAATATGGGCATTCCCATACATATTGTCTGATCGAGGTGAACATTTTGTATGGAAAAGCCATTTCTTTTTCACTTCCTGATAATATGAATAAATGCCCTGGAGGAGATGCAGCTGCCACTTTGTATGTTTTTTTCTCGCTCCCAAGCCAGCATGGAAGATACTCAATTTACACTAACCAAAAATATTAGTTCCTCTGTATGGGTATCCGTTTATGTTCAACGTGTGCGTATGATCACTGGTGACTATGACAAGCGTGTCTTTGTCATCTACCAGACTCAAAGCAACTTGAACGGCTTCCTCCATAGCTGCAGCTTCATTTATCGCTCTCTTGGCGATCCCTCTGTGATGGGCCATGTCTATGTTTCCGCCTTCTACCTGAAAGTTATTGTTAAGAAGAACTAACCGAAGGCTAAACTTGATTTACATGTGTACAAGTATAGGGACAAATAGGTCAACTTACTCCCTACCTATCGATGTGTAAACCGGGCCTAACTTAAAACCGAAGGTGATGCGACAAAGATTTCAGCCATAGATATATTTCTATACAGATATTTTTCGACAAAGATTGTCTTATTAATATCGAATCTATCCTTCCCAAGAAGGAATATAACAGCACCGACTAATCTCGTCTGGAAGGACATGGTCTATTATTTCGTTTGGAGTCTTTGTCCTTTACGGTGAATATCCTGAGGTACCTGTGTTTGACCCCACTCCTTTATTTTCTGAAGTAAGAATAATAGTACTGACCATCAAGAAGAAACCGTTCTTGTTCTTTCGCAACACCTTGATGGCAGCTTCAGTCATCTCGGCGATGGAAGGTTGTCCTTCAGGCCCCTTGTCTCGCAGGTGTTCATATTGCATGTGGGTGTTTGCGAAGATACCTGTAGTTTTTGTTTACATTGATTTATAGAAATAATATTAAAAATAGGTTATTAAAGGCTGATCTTTTACAGTATGAATTTGTCCTTGAATCTGAACAGCTTTTCCCTAGCAACATACGACGAAATTTAAAGCAAAAAATCTTGGTCAAAATATGGTTTTATGGTCAGATTTGAACTCTGAACACCGTAAAATGGTCATATATTATTTGACATTGTTTATTATAAGCTTACCCATCAAATAATCCGTATTATCCACATCAAGGTCACGAAGTTCTTTGTTATTCGACACAACTTTGTGCTTCAAGTTCCTCTTGGTCTTATCGCTGACGTAGTCTCGTGTGAGGTTTCGTCCGTCTTTCCGTACACAACTCCACTGGGTATCCACAGGGTCTGAATCGGTGCCTGTAGAGTTGTAAACGAGGCATTGCCTGCCACCTCCCATGATAACCTGCAAAATTACATACATATAGTCACGCCTTTATCCCAAATGGGGTAGGCAGAGCGTAAACGACCTAAAAAGAGGTCGTTCCGCTACGTCCAACAAAGTTTTGAGGGTCTATGTAAGATCGATTTGTAGTGCAAAATTGCAAAATTAAACGGGAACTTATAGTCCAGCAGCTCAAGCTCAACAAGATCGGAAGAGTTCCTTTCCCATCTCTCTCAACCGAACGATGATGCGTGTACTGTCTTGTCCCCGTTTATATTGTTACCTCATATTCAGTTTTACAAGTTGGCTGGAAGAGATCTCTTTATAGAGATTAGCTCACCTTTATGAACTAAATTTAAGTTTTTTTACTTATTGTTAACTTTTTGTACACAATAAACAATATTTTTTCTGTGCAAATGAAAAGAGCAGATATGAGGACGGAAAAGTTAAAGCCTGCAGACAGATGTAGCTGTTTTGGACCCCCACCTGCAGATCCCTACCCGGCCAGTCTTCCACCATCTGTCTGGCGATATCTTTACAGGCGGAACCAGCTGGCATCTTGCCGTCGCACTCCCAACTCCGGCTGGCGCTGTGGGCGTATAAGGGACTTGGAGTCGCGTGGGTCACTCGCATCGTTGTCACTAGCCCTGGAAGATATGAAAGCGTCTGGAGTCGTATTTTTTAATAACTTTCGCATGCGATTTTCATACAATTTACAACGCGATTGTTAGCTTCGCTCTTGAGAGCTAAGCTTGTTTGGATCGAAATCAACTCTTTAGGAGCAGCCGTTAAGCATGATCTCCGCAGAGTGGTCCTCTCCGCAAGGGGGCCCGCCCCCACGTGTATTCCAGTCGAAATAATGCAATATCTAGTGTAGATTAATTTCGCTAACTATCATGTCATTTTGGTCACACATCGACAGACGGCATGTTGCACTTGGCATGTGTTTGTGTGCGTGTTATAAGGGTTGACAAAATTTGTCATACCGGTCATAATCATCACTTGATTAATCTGGTTCTTGAATAAACCAACGTGTTAAAGTAGTTCACTGTAAGTGAATAGTTAGAATAGATAAGGTTGCATATTTTGTATGAATTTACTTACCGTCTCTCACCATTGTGGAATCTAAAAAAGTTTCTTTTGGAGTCATATCTTGAGGTCAAGATATGACTAAAAAAGAAACTTTTTTAGTTTAGTTTTCTACCTAGAAAGACATCCGTACACGGAACAGTATCTAACCATCTTTGGAACACAATACTTTATTATTTCCGTTACACTGGGAAACATGCGAGCGCCATACCCGCTAAGCGTACGTTCAATGTGGCCCACAATCCGGCGCGGAGTGTGACGTATGTCGGACTGGGGAAGGGAGGTGAATGTCCATTCTGTATGTAGTACTATTATATATTCTGTGACTAGACATTACATAATCCTTGTAAGGAGGTCCTTTCCTACGTGTATCCCTGTCGAGACATTGCATTATTTCGACAGGGATATACCTGGGAAAGGGACTCCTTGCGGGGAGGACCACTCTGCGGAGATCATGCTTAACAGCTTAACGCCAAAGTGCCTTTACACTGGCGAGTGTTAGTCTTTCGTATGCGAATTCAATTCAAACGATTCAATAATACGACTCCTTTAGAGTTTCGACTTTAGGTCGCCATATCTACCCGGTTTTTGTAGCTCTTGATTATCAACTTTGTAAGGGTCGATTTACACATCTACAAGTAGGTACAGAGGTAAGTAGTAAGTAGGTCGGCTTACTTCTCACTTACTCAAAAAAATATTGGTCACTGTATTTATAAACGTGTAAATCCAGCAGACTTTTTGTGTCTGCTAGCATTCAACTGGTTTATTGTTTCAGTAATTGTTTACGTGAATCCCACATACCAGCACTTTTCCCAGCTTCCAAAGCATGTGCAGCTAAAGACTTCAGCCTAACTTCTTCCTTCAGAGATGCGTTACAGTCCTTCATGGGAACCGTAGCGTCTACGCCAATGGTCTCCTGGTTAGCTTTCACTCCGCACAGAAGAGCGGTGGCACTGCAAGATGAATCGGGAACCATCTTGTTCGCTGAGTAAGTCTGGAATGCAATGTCAACAAATTAAAGTGTCGTCCCTATTTTCAGCAAAAGAAAGGTCGAAAGTAAGAATAAGACAAAACGAAGGGAGGGGCGCAAAGTGCGAGTTTCTCATGCTTCTTCTTCATTGTGATATATTTTTATTTTATTTTGTGACCTAGATATAAATAGACTCGCTTGTGACTTTCTAAAAGTGTTCTTAGGAATCTATTTGGAAATAAATGATTTGACTTTGTCGTTTGCTGAGAGATAGTTTAGGCACAGAATAATAAATAGGTATTATGCTCTAAGGAACCGGTTGAAGAGTCCCCGAAGTCCCATGTCGTTGGATGACGACTAAAAGTTAGTGAATGACCGTAATTAATTACTAATTTAAATAAGTTAATAAATAGTATGGTTTAGTGGAGCGTCGACTTGGAACACAGAATATTGTAAGCTAGGCCTAGGCCTAGGCTGGACTTTGAGTTGGTGGTCAATACATACTAATTAGAAGAATCAATGGTAAAATTGATATCCTTTACAAACCAGTTATGTTTGAACCAGTTAAAGTCGAGTAAATTCAGCCTATTCAAAAGACTAAAATCTACCAGATGGTTTTCTGTAGACCTTTGAGTTTACGGAGTTTGAAGACAGTTCAGAACTGACTTCACTTGGGCTAAGTAGCGCCCTTGTCAAAAAACATCATTCGCTGAAAACACAATCAACCAAAAATCCAGTAGATGAGATTGAGGTTAAAGCAATGAACGACGTTTAGAACCTCATAAAGTTGCAACTTATAGTTCGTTGTTCACTTTTAGCACTTTTGCTATCTGTACCTGCAGTGACCACTAAATTATTGATTTAGTACCTATACTTCAATCTGATCTACCGGATTTTCGAAGTAATGAAATAATAATTTATTTGTAAGAACATAGTAAAATAATTGTTGGTACATGGGTATGTTTGTGTCATATGTCCAACCGTCAAGGTATGTAAATTTTACATTACATTATATTACATTTGACATTGGCATACTATATTATTTATTTTTGTCACTGAAGTATTCATTGAGAGAGTAATAACATTTTTCTAAGAGTCATTCAGTGATTTTTGTCTTAAACAATGGGAGAGGAATACTTTTTACATGCTTCGGAAGGAAGTTATAAACGAGTATCGCCATATAATAAGCATTTCTCTTAAACAACTCCAGTCGTGGTCGCGGCTGATACAGTTGATCCTGGTATCTTGTAGAGCTCTGGTAAACCTCGTTGTTTGATGTGAAATATTCAGGGTGGTTTTTGATAAATATACATATTTGCTTAATGTACATACAAAATAGAGTCAAAATGTTGCTAGTTTTAAACAGAGGCCTACAATTAACTTTGTAATGAGCTCTAAAAATAGCATGATCACATTTTTTTTGACAATAAAAGCTCTATTGGCATCGACAGAGTTACCCCACAATATGAGACCATAACCTAATACGGAAGACATATAGCCGTAGTAAGCTGTGAGACTTACTTCTGTGGAAGTTGTTCTACTGAGTATTCTTAAAGCAAAGACAAATCGATTTATCCTCAAGCATACACTCTCAACATGTTCTTCCCAGTCACAGAATCTATCCAAATTAAATCCTAAGAACTTAGTAACTTGTACAGCGTCAATTTTATTAATATCGTAAGTTATATTTAAGGGAATGTAACATGATCTATATGTCCTAAATTGCATAAAATTAGTTTTATTAATGTTTATAGTTTTTTCAGTGAGTAATGATTTTTTTACTGATGAGGGCGCTGGCGTGCACCGGGGATCCCCTTAACTTACTTCTGCCTAGTACTATTATATATTCTATGCTTCTGCTTAGTTTATCTTTTGGTCTACTTCCGCTGGTTAATGTTGTTTCTCACCTTCAACAACCCTACATGTGGAAACTTCTCATACGCAAGTCTGTGACTCTCCCCACCCTTGTAGATCCTGGTGGCAGTGACTGTGTTGGGCCCCATGCCGTCTCCGATGAAGAGTATCACGTTCTTGGCGGGGTTCAGGTTCCATTGCACTTTGAGGGCTTCTTCTAGCTCGTTGTGAGCTAAACCTTTCCAGTAGTCTTGGTCTGAAAATATTTTGAGCCGTTCTAAGATCTAAATAAATTACATACATAAATATAGTCACGCCTTTATCCCTAGTGGGGTAGGCAGAGTGTGAATAAATTGCCCGATGGTGTGCTAAGCATTGGCGGCTTGAAAACTCTGACCTAATCTAGGATTGGGTCTGGTTTCCCTTCTGGGAAAGACTGCGGAGGTCAGATGGCAGTCGCTCTGTGTAAAAACCAGTACCTTGTTCAATCACCTAGATTAGGTGGCCGACCCCGTGAGATACGGGATAAGGCTAGGGAGATGATGATGGGTAGGCAGACTGTAAACGACCTAAACAAAGGTTGTTTTACGTCTGATGAAGTTTTGAGTAAAAGCTCCTTTGTATTTTTATTGATGTTGCGTAAAACGCTTTCGCTAAACGCAAAAGTATTGCACATACTCTTGCTGAAAAAAATGAAAAATTGTTCTTTAAGATAATTTTCGTCCGACTAATTATTCGAAAACACAATAAAAATAGTGTCATTATATTAAAAAAAAATCATAAAGTCAGGTCTTCGAAACACTTATAACAGGTTTTAATGAATAAGACAACCGAACTACTACCTAAGAGTTTTCTTAAAACAAAACATTCTAAACTTGATCCGTCGTACATATATTTTTTACTAATTCTAAGGTGGTGAATGGAGCAGTCAAACTGTCCTGGTTTCGGAGGTTACGATTTTGCGTCTTTTGCTTTATTGTAAAAATCTGTGTTTTGCTTAACGAAAATACTAATTTGTAAAATATGTATTGAAGAAAGTGTGATAATATTTATTTTTTTGAAATGTGGCCTACATGTCTCTCTTTGATTAACATGAACCAGTATCCTGATACACCTTTTCTGTAGAATGAAAAGACGCTCTATGTCAACACTATTGCCCCAGATGATTACACCATAAGATAACCCCTTTGGTCTACTATGGACAGATTCTACTTAACCATGCATGCGCATACGCGTGATACGTGTGTATTGCTGTAGTGACAGGTTGTCAGCCCATCGCCTAAATTGCAATATACAGATACCCTCGGATTTCTTAGCTGGTTTTTACAGCATGCCAGGAAGGAAATGCAGCTGGCATATTCTATGTTTTTCTCTCGCTCCCAGTCCAGCATGGAATAAATTAAGAGACAAGTATAGGTTTATCTTACATACTACTACATACATACTATCACGCCTGTATCCCTAATGGGGTAGGCAGAGCGTCAACGACCCAAACAAAGGTCGTTCCGCCACGTCTGACAAGTTTTGAGGGTCGTTTAGAAAGAACTATATTGCTGTAGTGACAGCCCATCGCCTAAATTACAATATACCCTCGAATCCCTTAGCTGGTTTTTACAGCATGCCCGGGAGGAGATGCAGCTGGCACAATCTACGTTATTCTATCGCTCCCAGTCCAGCAGCAGCAGGTTTATCTTTGTCTTAACAAAATCGTAGCCTGATAAAAACAAAGATATCTATCTACCTACCTACATACTACATACATTAAATATCATAAATTTGCAAATATCACTTGACAGATTATAATGAATGTAAATTGTTACAAGGATATTAACACAATAAATGTTTGTTTTTATAATCCCACGGTGATTGAAAGTCAAGTCAGCTAATAAAATAATTATATTTGCAATTCTGCATTTCTCAATGGCATTGTTTAGTGCAAACAGTTTTTATTGGTTTCAAATCTATTCAGCCCAGTTTATTAGTATGAGAAAGGTTGGTATTTATAAAATTAAATATGTTTTCTTAATCATCGTTTAATCGTTTGTATTTAGTTACGAACTAGTACATATAATCACGCCTCCATCCCTAATGGGGTAGGCAGAGCGTAAACGACCTGAACAAAGGTCGTTCCGCCGCGTCTGACAAAGTTTTGAGGGTTATTTAAGATAGATTTGTAGGTATATTACTGTAGTGACAGGTTGTCAGCCCATCGTCTAAATTGCAATATACTGAAACCCTCGGATACCATAGCTGGTTTTTACAGCATGCCCAGAAGGAAATGCAGCTGGACATTCTATGTTTTTCTTTCGCTCCCAGTCCAGCATGGAAGAAGACTGAAATAGGCATAATTTGTAATTTAGTACCATGCTTTTAAATTTAGTACCTACCCTAGCGTCTAAAGTGTTAATGCAATAAATCAGTTAACTTTTAAACCACAAAATAACAATAAAGTACATTAAGATATGAATTATATTTATTACCATATCAAATTGAAGTTTCAAAACATGACAAATTATCAACAGCCAACAGCTGATAAAAAAATACTCACCGGTTCGCAAAGCAAACACGTGCGCCAAACAGAGCAGAACAAACACACTGTGAGTGATCATCACTACAGATTATACAACTACACTACACAATTCACTACACTAGTGACTAGTGTGAACTCACAAGATACACGTTACCTCACACTCGGTTTAGTGTGAACTCGGCTGTACGTTCGGCTGCGGCCTTGCTAATTGAGAGATAAGGAAGAATGTACAAGGACAAGCGGAGCGATTTACTTCGCTCGCTATGACGTCAAACCCGTCTGGCGTATGATTACTTACTTAACATTATTGTAACTGTTTAAATATACAGCGAAAAACATATGCCATATTTCCGTGTTGTATATACGTACAAACCTATCTTAAATAACCCTCAAAACTTTGTCAGACGTGGCAGAACGACCTTTATTCTAGCTCGTTTACGCTCTGCCTACGCCATTAGGGATAGAAGCGTGACTATATGTATGTATGTATATTTCCGTGTTACGTGACCTACCGTATGCTTTATGAGTTACAAATGGCATAAATATGTACTTTCGAACGTCCTATACGTAGCCGTAAAAGCTCAATACTCAATATATTTATTTGCTTTCTTGTTGCACAAATAGGTCTTATGGTATAATATTCTTAGATCAACAAGAACCCTGTTAGGGCACTGCAACATTAAAGTAATATTTACATAAATCTAATAATGAAGTAACTTGTAACAATATCCCATATTTACCCTATGGAGACTACTCACAAAATAACAATGAGATCAAGTATCCTACATTAAATATTTCATAAGTACCTAACAACTACTTAACACAAGGTTTTTAAACTTTAGTAATATAATTTATAAAAATATTAATAAAATATTTCAGTATCAAAAAACTCATTTAAGTTATAGAAAAACACAGAAGCCTGAACTAAGACTTCTATATAAACTGAGTTAGACGCGGCATACTCAGCAAATTGCCAATAAAAAAGCGATCCCAAAACTACAATATTCATTTGAACACTAAAAGATTGCTGAAAGGGTGACAATTTTCCCACGTTTGAAGCGCTTCTACTTTTGGCGCATGTGCCGCGTCTACCTCGGTTTATATAGAAGTTTCAATCACTTCGTATATTTCCGTAAACGCTACACCTATCGCTCTGCTTATGCATAATCGTAGCCTGTTAAGAGATAAATTTATATCTCCGTTTCTTTCTCTCTACAATCGTAGGAGCAGTTAATCCCTGTGCGTACGATCAGCCACACAAAAGTGAACATAACGGTAATAGTCTACCGCAACTTCCTGCGTAATAAAGGCGATTTCAAGATCAAAGGGATTCTTATCTATGTGGCTGACTGTAGTCTTACGTGATATTACGTACGATGAATGTGCACCTGATGTACATGAACGATGATTTACTAAACCCCTTTTTATGGTACAGGGAATAGGGATGTGAAGCGATAAAATTACCGCGGTAAAATACGGGTAAAAAACTAAATATGATTTATATAAATTACGTATTCGGTAAAATTACGTAATTTTGCATCACTGTTAGGGTGGTTACTTCCATGCTGGACTAGAAGGGAGAGAAAAACATAGAATGTGCCACCTGCATTACCTCCCGAGCATGCTGTAAAATCCAGCTAAGGGATCAGAGGGTTTCCGTATATTGTTATTTAGGCGATGGGCTGACAACCTGTCACTATAGCAATATACGTACAATTATATCTTAAATGACCTTCGAAACTTTGTCAGACGTGGCGGAACGACCTTTGTTTGAGTCGTTGACGCTCTGCCTACCCCATTAGGGATAAAGGCGTGATTATATGTATGATTTATATAAATTACGTATTCGGTAAAATTACGTAATTTTGCATCACTATTAGGGTGGTTAATCTGGGGATTGAACCATGAACTCAATGAGGATATCAATCAGTGTTAACTTTTTAGCAATAAAACAAGATAGCTAGCATGCTAAAATAGCTTTATTAAAAAAAAGAACCGGCAGAATTATATCAAAGAACTATGAATAGCTTGCAAGTGCTTCGCTCTTGTGAGCTTAGCTTGTTTGGATCGGAACAGAATCCAACTCTTTAAGCCGTTAAGGTGTATCCTGCTGGCAGATGAGCAGATAGATTTCAAGATATGCAACCATCGCCCAATGCCTTAGAATATCGTTCAAATTAGCGCGCGCTACGGCAGCGTGGCGGTTACATCCGTGGCCGCGTCAAAAATACGCGCACAAAAGCTAATTTCATAAAAAAACTACGCCTCATTCGGATTACAAAAAGCTATGTTGCGATTTTAGATAATCATAATACGGATATTTTCCCGAAAGAACCGTAAAAGCGCTCCTAAGAGTTTAGAAAGAATATCAAATTTACTGATAAAAACAGCTTTACGTCCAGATTCTTTTAGCATACTTATTTAATTGCTGAAGGCGTCCAGCTCGTCTCGCCATCGTCGTCTCGGTCTGCCGTCAGTTGGTGGCTTCCACTGTGTAGTGTCTGCTCAAAACAGGGAGTCATGGAGGGAGAGGAGAGAGGCCTTTGCCCAGCAGTGGGACACATAACGGCTACATAAGATAAGAAGACTTATTTAATTATTCGAATATTTTTGATGTTGCAATTGCAGGCCATGAACGAATTTATTAGATTTATATTTTTGTAGAATTTTCCAATGATTCGTTTAGGAGAAATAAGCTCTTAAAAACAACCATTTGCCGGCAAAATCCGCAGAGTGGTCCTCCCGCAAGGGGGCCCTTTCCCACGTGTATCCCGGTGTATCCCTTTTCTCTCACAGTCATCCCAAAGGCCAAAGTGCCTTAACACTAAACTGTGACCAGGTCAATGGTAGGAACGATACAAGCATTTAAGCAAATGAAATACAAAATTATAAAATGAAATACAAACAAAATTGCACAAAAACTTGTGTGTCATTGCATCGGCATTTTGCTGTGTTCATCAATAAAAATATAAATATGTATATTTTATTTGAATCCTCATTCTTGTACGTTGCGTAGCAAAGTGTAGAAGGAATATGCAGAATTTGCAATCTGAAATTAAATATAAATGTAATTAAACTTATACCCTGAGCCCGGTTTACGTCAACAATTAAAAAATCTGTTTGTTTCTCCCAAATTTCTCCACAAAAGATACATAGGGCCTTATAAAAGTGTAGATACAAATGAGGATTTTTACATTGTGGGAGACTGAAGTAAACTAAAACCACCTTGTATGATGTAAGACATGAAACTTTGTTTACC
Source organism: Scrobipalpa costella (assembly GCA_949820665.1). NCBI lineage: Eukaryota > Metazoa > Arthropoda > Insecta > Lepidoptera > Gelechiidae > Scrobipalpa > Scrobipalpa costella. Next base: position 1,923,333 of record OX463311.1, read on the forward strand.
TATATTCTAAAGCCGAATTGGAAATACTTACGAATTACTTAGGTACTTACAGAAGTGAATGTTGTCAACATAACGGGAAACATCTTCCCGCCTGTGATGGAAATAGGCCGACCAAGCCTCAAGAGGAAAAGACGAAGATTGGTCTTGAACCTCCGCGGGCGAGGTACCCAATCAGAGGCGTAAGCTGCTCTTATTAACTGACCACTCTAAAACATAAATAAAATTATCTCACAACATACAAAGCTAAAGATATTGTTGCTGTGTTCTGCCGGGTCCATATGTGTTTCTTATTTTTCTTGTGAACATCTTTAATTTACCATATGGTTTGCAATAAACAATTTGACTTTGACTTTATTGGACAGTCTACTGATTCTGCTCGTTTAAGTATTGGTTACTACACGTGTTGGAATCTTAATTCGACTTTATTAACTTAATTCTGTTGTTTTTCTAAGACAAATTGTGTTTTTTGTGCTGTTTGTGTACTGTTCTTGTGTTTGTTATAAAAGGTAAGGTGGTAGTTTTTGTATTTTAGTGATGAACGGGTCGGAGCCCCCGGACCCCGGGGGAGTTAAGAATGACGGTTCTAGTTCTCTTGACTGTGAAATGGATGACTTTTCCAAAAGGAAATCGTCCAAACGTCCAGGTGATCAAGATTTGGATTCTTCTCTTAAACGATCTGCGAAAATTCCTGCTGCTGCTTCTATTCAGCATACTTATACTATTCCGGAATTTGCTGAAGGTTCAAAATTAAAGTATTCTGATACCGACGCTTCCCCATTTATCGTTCATGTCTCCAAAGAGGAGAGTGATCATTCCTCTGGCACCTCTTTAAAATTGTTAAAGTTTGCCCAGTTTCTGCACAAAAAATCAATACAAGGTATTACAAGGGAAGGAATAAAATTATCTGGACGTAATCGTGCAGTAGTTGAATTTGTGGATGCTAAATCGGCAAACACTTTCATTGAAAATCCAAGTCTTGCTCAACAAAACTTTAAAGCGGTCATTCCATCATTCAATGTAACCAGGATGGGCATAGTTCGAGGAATCCCAATTGAATGGACATTAGAGGAATTTATTAATGCTGTTGAGTGTCCAAAGGCTAACTGTAGGGTAATTAAAGCAAGGCGACTAAATCGGAAGGAAACCAGAGAAGGCAAGGTTGAGTGGGTCCCCACTCAAACAGTAGTAGTTACCTTTTTAGGTCAATCACTGCCAGAGAAAATCTATTGTTACCATACTTCCCTTCCAGTTGACATTTACACATTGCCTACCATTCAATGCAACAAGTGTTGCCGGTTTGGGCATATCAAAGCTCAATGCCGATCAAACGACAGATGTTTTAAATGCTCCCATCCCCATTCTGCTGAGACGTGCTCTGTTTCTGAACCTCAAGCTAAATGCGTACATTGTTCAGGTCCCCACTTTGCTACAAATTCCACTCTTTGTCCAGAACATCAAAGGCAAAAATCTATTAAATTGGTGATGTCAGAAGAAAATATTCCCTACTCCGAAGCCTCTCGTCGTTACCGTCCAGCACGTCTCACTTTTGCTGATTCAATCCGTTCTCCAAATCATTCTCTTTCAACTCCTACTCGCCCCTCTATGAGCCCTTTGACCCCACGTGGTGATTCAGTGTCAGTTCTGCCCATGACTCCCCAGAAACAATCATACCGTAAAACAGTTTTCTATGATCCTCCTACACGCAAAGTTTTGCACCCTGGCTTTGATAAAGCTACTCATAGTAGCCTTATTCAACACCCTTTATCTTCCATGTCTAATGGCTGTGCTCTTTCTGAAAAATCTTTGGATGCAAATCCAGCATCTAATGATGAAGTAATCCAAAAACTAATATCTTCATTTTCTGATATTGTTAAACAACTTCAGAATGCTTTACCGAACAATGTCGCCCTTAAGGCTTTGAACATTTCATCTTTATTAAACCCCCAAAATGGCAACAATCCTACAATGGAATTGCAAGAGCATTCGTCTTAGAAAACCTGAAATTATTAACTTAATTAATTCTCATAAACCATTGATGATGGCCATTTCTGAGACATGGTTAAAGCCTTGCTCCCGGTTTCGGATGCCAGGTTATTCATGTCTCAGGGATGATTCTATTAATGGTTTTGATGGTTGTGCTATTTTAATTAAACGTCCCCTTACTTTTACTTTATTTAATATTCCTCCCCACTCCCCTACATTCAATATTGTTGCTGCAAGTGTATTAAACTTAACTTTTGTTTCCGTCTATATTCCGTATCCCAATGTGTCTATTATTAATGAGCTGAGAGCAATATTAAATTCTCTTCCTCCTCCTTTTGTTATTTTAGGCGATTTTAATTGCCACCACACTATGTGGGGGTCAAATTTTAGTAAATACCCATCATTTCATTTAACTGAACTATTGGATGACTTTGACTTATGTGTGATTAATGATGGTTCTCCGACTAGGAGAATTTCTCCTATGGAAAACCCTAGCTGTGTTGACCTGTCTTTAATCTCTTCTAGTCTTGTTTCGCGCTTCTCTTGGAATATTTTACAAAACTCGCATGGTAGTGATCATCTGCCTATTTTAATTTCATACTCTCATTCTGTGTTATTGCCCTCTCCGTCTTTCTCCCCAATACTTAAATTCCGTCTTTCGAAAGCCAAATGGGATGAGTTTTCAAATTTTGTTCAAAATCAAACAGATAGGTTCCCTGTAGTAACGTCTCAAAATTTTTCTCAACTTTACTCGGATTTTGTGTCAGCTCTTCTTTCTTCGGCTAACTTAAATATACCAATTAAAAAATCCCCAAAAGATTTTATTCCTTCTCCCCCTTGGTGGGATTCTGATTGCACTCAATCTATCCAGAGACGTGATGAAGCTGAAGAATTATTTTTGGCACAACCAAGCATTGAAAATTATATTACATTTCAAAGAGTTAACGCTATATCTAAAAGACTATTATCCGACAAGAAACACAAGGGATGGATTAATTTCTGTGAGAGTCTTTCCCCTCGAGTTTTGCCATCTCTTGTCTGGAGAAATTTTAATAGGTTTTCTGGATCTTATACCTTTAAAGATCCCTTTAGTAATAATCCTTCTGCTTGGCTCAATGATTTTATAGATAAACTAGCCCCTCCTTTTGTTCCAGCTGAGGATTGTTTTCCATCTACAATTTCTCCTGCTTCTTCTGATCGCATGGACTTACCTTTTTCTTTTTCTGAACTCCAATCAGTTTTAGAACACCTTCGTGATTCCACTCCCGGTATTGATGGAATTCCTTATTCTTTCATAAGAAAAATTTCGGACTCTTCAAAACGGTGTTTTTTAGATATCATAAATAAAATTTATGAATCCGGCATAATTCCTGATTCCTGGAAACAGCAAATAATTATTCCAATTCTCAAGCCTGGTAAACATCCGAACGACCCTGCTTCATATAGACCAATTGCTTTATCCTCAGTTTTAGCAAAAAATTTAGAACACCTCATTAAAAACAGATTGGAGTGGATTTTGGAAAATAGGAATATTTTATCAAAAACACAGTTTGGTTTTCGGAAAAATATGGGAACTATGGATAGCTTAAGCATTTTTTCCTCGGAGGTTCGCCTCGCATTTTCCAGGAATCAACATTTAGTTGGCGTTTTTTTGGACATTACATCCGCCTATGACAATGTGCTCCTCCCGTTACTCAGGCAGAAAATGCATCAGCTGAGTCTCCCTGTGAGGATGATTAATGTTATTTGTAATATGCTCATGGCTCGATCTATAGCTGTCCGTGTTCAGGGCTCCTTATCGGCGCCTAGAACAGTCTGGAAGGGTTTACCTCAAGGCTCGGTCTTGAGTCCCATTCTTTACAGTCTCTATACTGCTGACCTTGACAAAACAGTTGATTGTTTCTGCAATATTTTGCAATATGCAGACGATATTGCCTTATATTACTCCTCAGACTCCTTTTCTGATTGTTCTATTCGCCTTAATACTGCTCTTCGTTATTTAAATGACTGGCTTTTGAGTCATGGTCTATCTTTGTCTGTGTCTAAAAGCACTGCTGTAATTTTTTCCAGAAAGCGTCATTTACCTGTTATGGAGATTGTAATAAATGATGAATATATTCCAATTCAGGATAAAGTTAAATTTTTAGGCATTTATTTTGATACCCATTTGACCTTTATACATCATCTAAATTATATTAAAGATAAGTGCGAAAGGGGGATTAATTTAATAAGAGCACTTTCAGGAGTTTGGTGGGGTGCTCACCCTTATACCCAAAAGCTCTTATACAATGCTGTTGTTAGGAGTCATTTTGATTATGGTTCGTTTTTATTTGAGCCTTGTAATAAAACAGCTCTGGCTTGTTGGAATAAAATACAATCTAAGTGTCTCCGTATAGTTACTGGCGCAATGAAATCTTCCCCTATTAATGCTCTTCAAGTAGAATGTTTAGATTCTCCTTTATTACTCCGTCGGCAATTTTTGTGCGATAGATTTTTCTTTAAGGTTGTTCAAAACTCATCTCACCCTTTAATTACTTGTTTGACTCAGTTGTCTAACCTTATCCCTACATCGAATTACTGGAAAAATAAAAACCCTACTTGTCTTTTTGAGAGTTTTGATAAGTATGTTAAGGGACCCAAAGTTTTTCAATTTCCTAGCAATCCTATTTTTGCAATAGATTATAATGCACTTATATTTATCCCTAAAATTATTCTTAATATTGGTATTATCAAAGATGACCCTGCGGCTAACACCCTATTTAACAAATTTGTTGCTGAAAAGTTTCATGGTTGGATTAACATATTTACTGATGCTTCCAAATTGTCCAATGATGGTTCTGTAGGTTCTGCTGTATGGATTCCTTGTTGGAAAATCACTCTAAGTTTTAAATCTCCATCTATAACTTCGGTGTATACTGGTGAAGCTATTGCAATTCACGAGGCCGTTACTTATGTCGAATCCCATAAATTAAAAAAATCGGTGATTTTTTCTGATTCTCGCAGTTGTCTTGAAGACATTTTAAAATTTCCCTTTAGATGTAAAGATATGCATCCGTTAAATTTAAAAACTCGAGAAATTCTGTATAAATGTCATTCCCTTGATCTTGATGTTGTGCTTGTTTGGATCCCTGGTCATTCTGGCATCGTTGGTAATGAACAGGCGGACGCTCTTGCGAAGGAGGCTATTCGGTTAGGTTGTATAAATTATTCTAAATGTTATGCTCAAGATTTACGGTCTATAGCTAATTCTGATCTAATGAATAAATGGAAAACACTGTGGCAGTCGTCGAGTCGTAATAAGGGTAAATACTATGCTGGTATTCAACCGGATATTCCTGCAAGACCTTGGTTTTTTATATATCGTAATGCTAGCAAACGTTCCATTTCAACTATTATTCGATTGCGTCTTGGTCATAATTGTAACCCTGTTTTTCTGGCAAAAATTAGGACTAGGGATCATTCTCTTTGTGAGTGTGGCCTTGAGGAGGGAACTTTAGACCACATTTTTTTCTCTTGCTCCAAATATCGTGTTTCTTTATATGATCTCCTTCCTGCGTGTATCCCCCGTCCTACTTCTTTTTATAATATTCTATCCTATGTATATCCCCCTGTTTTATTTATTTTATTTAAGTATATTGAGACTTATAATATACGTTTATAATATTTATTCATTTATTTACTATTTTATGTTGCATGCTAATTGTTTAATATTTGTTTGTTTTAGGTTCACAACTGATCATTTGTTAGTCAGTATCGTGTGTTCTTAAAAGGTGGTAACGTGTATTCTCCAACTTAGACACTGGCGGAATTGTCCTCAGTCGACAGAAGCCATATTATACAAAAAAAATTGAATTGAATTGGACAGTCTACGATTGGTGGCTAGTAGAAAACTGGAAGGGCTCAGTTTTATGCCTTGGAATATATACTTACATACATACATTTAATCACACCTTTATCCCTAATGGAAAACGATAGATTTGTAGGTATATTGCTGTAGTGACAGGTGTGGAGCTTAGCTTAGTTGGGATATATCTAGCAGTAGTTTGGCACAGTGATAGAACGAGTTTATCTATTTATAGCCTTATTTAGGCACACAATGTGCTTTTCGGTTTTCGAATTTCATATTTACGTTTATTCGGCGCTTTTTCGTGCTTCGGAAGGTGGCACGTTAAGCCGTTGGTCCCGGTTAATATACGAGGGGCGGCTGATATAAAATCTACTTTGTTAAAGAAAGTTTTGAAAATCGAGTAGAATGTTGTCAGGCATTTCTAGACCTGGTCAAAGGTAAAGAAGAAGAGACTATCTCTCGAATTGTGACCTGTGATGAAACTTGGATTCGTCAGTGGGATCCGGAAAGCAAAAAGGAGTCAATGCAATGGAAATTTAAAGGAGAAAAGCCGCCAAGGAAGTTCAAGGTTCGGCCATCGGCTGGAAAACTAATGGCCACCGTATTTTGGGATGTCGAAGGGATTTTGATGATAGATTATTTGCCTAAAAATACAACAATGAATGCTGAATATTATGCAAACTTGCTTGACCAGCTTCTTGAACAAATCAAAGAAAAGCGGAGAGGCAAACTCAGCAAAGGTGTTCTGATTTTACAAGACAATGCTCCTGTACACACAGCCTTAACGGCGAGGTCAGCCCTGAGCAAAAACGGCTTCACAGAAATTAACCATCCACCTTATAGTCCTGATCTGGCTCCCTGTGACTATTTCTTATTCAAAGATTTAAAGAAAAAATTGAGGGGTCGCAGATTTATTTATTTATTTATTTTAACAATTTATTGTACACAAAAAACATCATAAACACAGGACATAAAAAACAAAGACACAACAGGCACTGCTTATTTCTAAAAAGAAATTTCTTACAGCAGACCTACAGAAGTGATAATTTTAAAGATACGCGGATAAAACGTGCACAAAATTTAATAAATATCAATAAGATAATACTACTATAAAATAATTATATAATGTAAATCTTTTACATAAATATTAACAAGAAATAAATAAATACTTTCAATTATATACATAATCAAAAATAAATAAATACTTATAGCTATTTATATACAAATATATACATAAATATATACCCTAAACACGGATTACTTTGACAGGGAAAGATAATGCTCTTTAACTCGTCTTTTGAAGACAGCGATAGACGAGCTATCACGAACTGTCGGTGGAAGAGAGTTCCATAATCTGACTGCATGAACAGTAAAGGAATAGGAATAGAAATCGGTTCGGTGGGAGGGGATGGAAAGAAGAGTCCTGACGTTTGAACGACAGGGCTTATCCAAGGGACGTGATACGTAAGATTTTCGACGGACGAAGAAATGAAAGAGGCTGTGACTGACCATTTTGACGAGCAAAATAAAAATTACTATTATAACGGCATGATGTCACTTATTTGCAAATGTTATAAGTGTATTTCACTTGCAGGAGACTATATAGAAAAATAAAAAATAAACTAGCCATCAAAGTCTTTTCTTTCATAGTTAGGTAGATTACTTATCAGCCACCCCTCGTATGAAAACTCTGACCTAATCTAGGATTGGGTGTGGTTTCCCTTCTAGGTTGCGGAGGTCAGATAGAAGTCACTCTGTGTAAAAACCAGTACCCTCGTTTAATCACCTAGATTGCCGACCCCGTGAGATCCCGGATAAGGCGACGGGAGATGATTCATCGTATTGGCCCTTACTTCACCGAGCCCTAAATTTTTCGAGATCTTAATTTTATATCTGCTCCTACAGCCTAGCGACTTCGCTAGGTTTGTCGAGAATTTTAACTGCTATGTAGATTTGTTCAATGCTGATTCACACGTACTAGAACTATGACATTACCTTATCATAGAGCTGGTGTCCAAGCCAGCAGGGTATCAATATCTGCGAGACCATGACCGTCATGTAGACTACGACGAATATCAGGTGTTCTGGCGTCAAAGGCTGATAACAAAATAAAGATTCTTGAATAACAAGTGCTTCGCTCTTGTGAGCTTAGCTTGTTTGGATCGGAACGGAATCCAACTCTTTAGGAGCAGCCGTTATGCATGATCTCCGCGGAGTGTTCCTCCCCGCAAGGGGGCCCTTTCCCACGTGTATCTCTGTCGACTTCCATGCTGGACTGGGAGCGACAGAATAACGTAGAATGTGCCAGCTGCATCTCCTCCCGCGTATGCTGTAAATACCAGCTAAGGGATTCGAGGGTATATTGTAATTTAGGCGATGGGCTGACAACCTGTCACTACAGCAATATCCAGTTCTATCTTAAACAGCCCTCAAATCTTGTCAGACGTGGTGGAATGACCTTTGTTTGGGTTGTTCACGCTCTGCCTACCCCATTAGGGATACAGGCGTGATAGTATGTATGTATGTATGTATCCCTGTCGAGATAATGCAATGTAAAGGCACTTTGGCCTTTGTGATGATTGTGTGAAAAAACGAAACGTATACGGCTCCTCTTTGCATTATCTCGACAGGGATACACGTGGGAAAGGGCCCCCTTGCGGGGAGGACCACTCTGCGGAGATCATGCGGCTGCTCCTAAAGAGTTGGATTCCGTTCCAATCCAAATTAACTAAGCTCACAAGAGCGAAGCACTTGCAAACCAACTGTAATGCGGACACTTCCGCATCTGATAAGTCGAAACTAAGACGAAACAGTGGTCAACAAAGGACGAACCGATGCTTTTCGTTTTCTCTCACAGTCATCGCAAAGGCCAAAGTGCCTTTACACATTTCTTGAAAAAGGTCTTAACTTGGTAGATAATTTATCGAGACTGTTGTTGGCCAAAAATCATCTGCTATTCTGTTAACCAAAATCGAGGGTTTAAGCTGGTGCTAAACGGTTTTTAGTTCTTTGGAAAGCTTTTTTACGTCTTCGTGTCAATCGATCTGGATAGTAGTAGGTATAATATTAGCTAACCAAAATATAGCTTATATTATACCTGGTGTGACGGACAGCGTCCCGCAAAATGATAGGGGTTCCTCAGTCAACGAACCTGAACAACTCACACCAGGAAATTCTGTCAGGATGTGAAAATAAAATTTGACCTTCCCATTCAAAATGACCACCTCAATCAGACAATTTGTATGAAAAAGCAAATATATTTTTTCACATCCTGAAAAAATGATAGTTGTTCAGTTTCATTGACTAAGCAACCCCTATCATTTTGCGGGACGCTATCTCTGACACCCCATATTTCCTTTGCTTTTGGTGAGATATTAATTCTGCTAGGGAGGACTAGACTGCTGCGCTACTCTTTTAGATATATCTGAGTACCTTTCTAAACACATACATACATACATATAATCACGCCTTTATCCCTAAGGGGGTAGGCAGAGCGTAAACTACCAAAACAAAGGTCATTCCGCCCCTTCTGACAAAGTTTTGAGGGTTATTTTATATTGATTTAAAGGTATATTACTGTAGTGACAGGTTGTCAGCCCATCGCCTACTTTGCAATATACTGAAACCCTCGGATCCCTTAGCTGACTTTTACAGTATGCTCGGGAGGAAATGCAGCTGGCACATTCCAAGTTTTTCTCTCGCTCCCAGGCCAGCATGGAAGTTAAAAAACACTGTTTCGATTATTCCTACATGTTTGTCTTATTTACAACGCTGGCTCAGCAACCCAAAGTTAGTCTTGGCCTCCAATACGAGATTACGCCACTTCCCCCGGTCTCGTGCGGTCTCTTGCCAGTCGCCAGCTCGAAGATCTGCTTTCACCGCATCTTGCCAGCGGTACTGGGGGCGCCCAACCGGTCATTAGTCTGTTGGACATCCTAGGTAGGCTCTTTTGGCACAACGATCGTCATCTATCCTAATGAAGAGGCCAAGCCAGCGCAGCCTGTGCGCCTTAAATTCACATATTATGATGTTAGTGTCAGCCAGGAGGTTTGTCTACTAATGATAATGGTAATGGTACTGACCAATGTGAGTCTAAACAAGCAGACGCAGATGACGTAGGAGGCGATGTTGAACTGAATCAACAGCGTCACGCTAAAGGTATTTTGGACTTGGGAACAGAATCTGAAATAAGACAAAAATAAATAAACTGTCCAGTAACATAAGTAGTATCTGTAAGCATCGATCTATCTAATTAGCCTCCACTGACTGGTCCACATCAGGGACCTCCTCTTCTTTGCGCCACGCTCACGCACCCTGTGCTATAAACTACCTTTTTTTCTCACATCAGACAGAATATCGCCTGACCATCTATTATACTGAAGATAATTACATAAGATTGATTTCAAAAATTTGCTGTTCTACACATAGCCCTATGCTTGTAGCTTAGGGCCTTACGGTTGAGGTTATAAAGAATTTTTCTTTTTCTCAGACGTTTCTGAAGATTTTCTGCGCTGCGAGAGCATTCAGTGAATCAGTGGTTCTGGTAGGTAAGCGGCCTCTTGATCTTTTCCCTTCTACTATAATAAAGAATACATAAGATAATACTTGCTTCACAATTTCCCCGTAATGTACAAAGCACTGCTTGATACTTGAATATAATTCTTCTTCCTTATCTTTTGATTCTTGTTCTTCCAACTTCTGCTCCGTTACCTTTCTCAATTTGTGGTTCAGGATGTCTACTTGAGCTATAGCCAAATTCATAAGCCCCGCGAGAAAACTATCTATGTTCAAATTATACCACATATTAATGTGTATTCCAATGATTTGATAGAAGTATAAGGGGTAGATATATTGCTGTATCATTTCTTCTGTAAGGAAATCGTAGGAGCAAATCGGTAGTAACAATTCATGTCCTGAAGTGATGTGAAGGGTGAAAGGTACTGAAGTATATGATAAATTACTAGTAACAGAAAATCCAGCAAACATTTTCCAGCAAAAAGCGTTCATTTTCTTTGCCTTCGTAATGATCTCTTGTTCTTTCTCATTTTTAGGCGCGAATATGTCATCTTCCAACTTAGCAAGAATCTCTTTGATTTGATCCGGTAAAATCAGAAAAGTGAATGTTTTAGAAATTATGGAGATCATAGAGAAATACAAAATCATTACTTCGACGATAAGTTCCATTTGTTGCTCCATGAAGATCAGATTGAGGGTCAAAAGGAAATCGTAGAAGACAATAAATGTAAATACGAAAATTTTAGAATAAATATTGTAAAAACGAAACTGGTCATTTTCTGCGGCCCAAATACCGAAGTATTTAAAAAATGTTAAGTGTATTTTAAAACAGTCTATTTGAGCTACCATATTTGACGACTAAATTTTATGGGTAATTTAAAACTTAGCTGATATGTATGGACTGCTTATAGTTTCTATAATTGACTAATACCGTGAAAATTCCTGCAAAGCTTTTTAAAAGCAAATAAGGGAAAAAGTGCCTAGGAATGCATGCAAATTTAAATCAAATTGGATTTTAAAAGCTTAATAAACGGTAGTTTGTAGCTGTAGACTGGTAGATCAATTATCTGTACTACTTATTATGTTATTAACTTATTACTAGCGATTTCTAGCTGTGAATTTTACAAAATGAATTTTCGAAGAAACGAACAAGTACAATAAAATTAAGATAATGTACTTTCCTTTAAGTAAGTACATAAATATATTGCTATCATAAAGTTCAAGGTGATATTGCCTGATATATACATACATACATATAATCACGCCTCTATCCCTAATGGGGTAGGCAGAGCGTAAACGACCCAAACAAAGGTCGCTCCGCCACGTCTGACAAAGTTTTGAGGGTTATTCAAGATAGATTTGTACGTATATTGCTGTAGTGACAGGTTGCCAGCCCATCGCCTAAACTGCAATATACTGAAACCCTCAGATCCCTTAGCTGGTTTTCACAGCCCATGCCCGGGAGGAAATGCAGCTGGCATATTCTATGTTTTTCTCTCGCTCCCAGGCCAGAATGGAAGAAATATATACCTACACATATATCTGGTGTAAGGGACAGCGTCAAACAACTTCCACCAAGAAAATCTTTCAGGAAGAGAAAAAAAATGGCTTTTCCAAAGGTACAAATTATTTGATCGAGGTGCATTTTGTATGGAAATGCAATTTTTTTACTTCCTGAAACAATTTCTTGGTGCAAGTTGTTCAGTGGCGTTGACTGAGCAATTCCTATTAGTTCGCCGGACGCTGTCCCTTACAGACGCCTTTATCCCTTACGGGGTTCACAGATTGTCTACGGTCGATGCTTTTGCCGCATCTAAAAAAACCCAAGGACTTTAAGGTAGGGCTGAGGGTATTGTTGTACAGTACTTTTGTAGGTATGTACTTCTGTAGGTATGTACTTCTGTAGGTATGTACTTCTGTAGGTATGAAGTCAACTTATCAGTTCTTCTTCTTCTTGTCGAGTGGGGTTTCAAGTTAAACAACGAGCAAAGAACCCTTGTGTCAAAGACGGCTAAACGTGGCCTCTGAAGCACGGAATCATATTACTTATCGGACAATCAGGTGATTCAGCCTACAATGTCCTAACCAAACTAGGGAAAACCTCAAAAAGTGATAAATTGACAAACATCAACTTTGTGTTTTACCTTGGAATCGAACCTAGGACCTCCGGTTTGTGAACCCATTGGCTCTGACCACTAGACCATGGAGGTAGTTATAGGCATACCCCATAAATGTTTTGTGGTTCCCTTTCAGGTAGTGGTAAACAACTCGACCGCTTCATAGATATCAGTCGTTTAGACATATCAGAGGCCATTGTTTAGCATTGGCGGCTTGAAAGCTCTGACAGCTGGGTTGGCAACTAGCCTTTCAAAAGCCTAATCTAGGATTGGGTCTGGTTTCCCTTCTGGGTTGCGGAGGTCAGATGGCAGTCGCTCTGTGTAAAAACCAGTACCCTCGTTCAATTACCTAGATTAGGTAGCCAACCCCGTGAGATACGGGATAAGGTTAAAGGAGACGGTTCCTTTTCCAGCCCCCGTAGCATTCTATCTGATTTTCATACAATTTGACAGCTAGATATGATAAAATTTCTTCCATGCTGGCCTGGGAGCGAAATTCTTCCATGCTGGCCTGGGAGAGATAGAAAAACATAGAATGTTCCAGCTGCCCTTCCTCCCGGGCATGCTGTTGAAGTCAGCAAAGGGGACTCGAGGGTTGCAGTGTATTGTGATTTGGGTGATGGGCTGACAACCTGTCACTAAAGCAATACATATTACAATCTAAAATTGCCCTAAATTTTTGTCAGACGTGGCGAAAGCGCCTTTTACGAGGCGTTAAACGCTCTGCCTACCCCGTAATTGATAAAGGCGTGATTTATGTATGTATGTATTTGATAAAAAATTGCTATCGCGGCTGCATGTAGATATATCGTGATTTACGAGCAAATAAAAGCTTTATAGTACAGCTGTTACAACTAGAAAATTAATAAAATCGATACTTTTCCAAAAACCTAACTACATTTATATTGATTGGCATTGGTACCTCTTGGGTGAGAGCTGAAAAGCAGTGTTGCTCTCTATGGGCAATAATACACTGAGCTTTGACCCTCTGCATCGCTTCAGCACACATGCAACTGAATGTTTTATTAGCTTATTTTCTTTGTGGATGGGGTGGGATGGGATCTACCTCCTAGTGGTCCACCCCGGGCAACGGCAACACAGGCTTGCCTGTGAATAAGTCCGGTAGGCTCCGCAACGGGCCGCCTGGCTCGCGACCACCCGACCACTGGAGTCCGGCGCCAGACAGCTTGCTGTGTTTCGTCGGAGCCTGAGATTGCCAGTGCCATAACAAGCATCTTCTGGGTGAGTTTGCTGCATCGTCTACTCTGTCACGATCATCCATGTCTAAGGCTCGTATTTATAACGCAATCTTAAGATTGAGAGCGATATTAAGTATGGATATGGCAGGCTACATTGTACTGAATTACATTTCTGATACGAATAAACTAGCTGTCAGTCTCAACTGCTGTTTATCAATACGGACACTAGTGTCTAGAGTCAAGAGCAAACCCATTACTAATATAAAAAAAAAAATGTCTTTTCTTTGTTCTTACTTCTTGTTACATGTTATGTTGCATGTGTAATGATTTGGGATACAATAAACCTTTTATCTATCTATCTATCTATCTAAATTAATTAATTTAACACGTCTGATAACAAATCGAGCGACGTTTTGGTGGAAGGAATGTGCTTTATCGATTCCAGGCCAGGACCTTTCTGCGCATGCGTCGTGCAGCCTCCTTTAAGGGGAAGCGAGCAATGGAAGAAATAAACTAAAATTACACAAAAGAATGGGTCATACATCGTGTAACAAAAAGGGTATATATGCACTCTGACCCGAAAGATGTGAATTTGTACACGAAACTACTTTTTCTAAGAAACAGGTCAAAATAAGAAAAAAAATAGGAGGCTTTTACTTAGTTTTTCGACTTATGTTCCTTGGTAAAAGTTGTTCAGTTTCATGGGAAGATTCGGGTGTCTTTCTGCTACACGTTGTATAGTGAAAATGAATGAGTAGGTGGCTAGATAGATGGTAAACTTTAATCACTCTTGTTTTTAGAATTGTTACGTTAGTTTGTACGTTGAATACTGGTGACATCCCCTTAATACCTCCCATCTGCTCAGAGTATCATAGTACGTCTTTTAGTAGAAGTGGTTCCTAAATTTACATGTGATTTTATTAATATTATCAAAATGTGGCGATAAATTGAGTATTGCAAACGCAGTGATAATTGGATATATCAGTAGTTTTACGTGAAAATACTAGAAAGTCTGTTTAAGTGTTTTATAGCAATATGAAGTGTTGTCACATGGTTTTGTGAAGAAAAAAATAAGATAAAATAGAAGTCAAGAACGAAAGGAAGAATAAGAACAAAAATGGAGCTTCCCGTTTTGGATAAATTTTGTTTCGTTTTTAATTTGAGGTCGGGATGCATTTTTATGGGGATTTTGAATTCGGTAAGTATTCTTTTCTTTCACTTTAATATTTAATAATTTTAACTAAAGTATAAAAGTGAATATTAAAATAACTTTAATATTCACTTTTATACTTTAATAATTAATAATATTGAGTAGGTACCTATATAAAAAGCTTCGATTCTTAAAAATCAACAGTCCTTATCTGAACTAAGTAATAACTAAAACCAAAAGCCAGCACCCATAGCACAGGGAAACCTAGTTTGGGGGTCAGGCAAACACGATTGTAAACTGTAAGTTACAAATAAATAACTTTTTATTTTTATTTTTAAATCCTTGCGACTTATTTTAGAGTCTTATCTTATCATGTCTACCCTAATAAGGTAAAGGACATTAATTATTCATTCATTCATTCATAAATCACGCCTTTATCCCTTACGGGGTAGGCAGAGCGCTTAACGCCTCTTAAAACATTAATTGTTAACATCAAATTTGTAGATTTACGTAAAGGTGTTTTAATAAAGTCATGTCTTATGGTACAATCTTAGAGAAAAGTGATAGTTAAGCAGTTTTCCCCAAAAAAGATAGGTTGTAATAGAAAGGGATAGTAAATCAATCAGCTGACCGAATGTAGGGCGACTTCCAGCTTGAGATCGATATTGAAATTAGACAGCATATTATGCTGATGATAACAAACAAAGTTTGTGTTATCGAATATACGGCAGGTCATTCATAATATTGAGTATCAATTTAGGCCCGTATTTATAATCAGCTCTCAAGAGTGACAGCGAGTTTGAGTTCGTATCAGAAATGTAATTTCAGTACAAAACGACCTGTCAAATCCATACTTCATATTGCTCCTAATCTTGAAAACGCTTTATAAATACGAGCCTAAGTGAAGAGTATTTTTTTGTATTTTTTTCCGTTTGGTCCAATATGTCCAGTTCCTGTTACGTCTCGACCCTTACTATCATGTTTCTTTCTAGCAACGAAATATTAAGGATCCATCAAAGAGATGCATAGTTATTAATATCATAATCATAAATGTCATCAAAGTTCTTTGATAATCATCACTACATATTATAAAACAAAGTCGCTTTCTCTGTCCCTATATCCCTATGTATGCTTAGATCTTTAAAACTACGCAACGGATTTTGATGCGGTTTCTTTTTTTGGATAGAGTGTTTCAAGAGGAAGGTTTATATGTATAATACATGCATAATATAGTAGAGAAACACTGATGATTTACGTGCAAAGCCGGGGCGGGTCGCTAATGTCAATTTCGTAGCGGTTTCCTAAGCCGCCGTAGCCAAATCTCCAGCCATTCTCATCCTTTACTACGGCGTATTGGATTACCTACTACGGCTGCGTTTTAAGGAGTCCGCTACGTCGCTCCGTCAAGCGCAACGATCGAGCTTGATAATGAGAAGTCTACTTTAGTTGAATTTTGCTTTCACCTCGTAAACCCGGCGGCCCCTTGAAAAGGACCAGATAATCATAGTCATAAAGGACGAGCACTTCCATTTTTAGGTGATATAGATATCAAACGGATTTGAAATTAAGTGGAAGCATTTGTAATGATGATTTGAAGATGATTAATATTTAAAATTTTAAAATAATATTATCAAGGCGTTAATATTTAAATTGAATGAACGGAAAATATTTGGTCTACTTAAGGGTATTGTCGTCAGCGTTAATTGCCAACACGCTCTTTACGAGGTTATGACTAGTTTGCATTAAACAAATGCATCTTAGAAAAATAATTTTAAGAAAGCTTTTTACATACATACATACATATAATCACGCCTTTATCCCTAATGGGGTAGGCAGAACGTAAACGACCTAAACAAAGGTCGTTCCGCCACGTCTGACAAAGTTTTGAGGGTTATTGAAGATAGATTTGTAGGTATATTGCTGTAGTGACAGGTTGTCAGGCCATCGCCTAAATTACAATATACTGAAACCCTCGGATCCCTTAGCTGGTTCTTACAGCATGCCCGGGAGGATATATGCAGCTGGCACATTCTATGTTTTTCTTTCGCTCCCAGACCAGCATGGAAGTAAAAAAGCTTTTTATCGGTCGCAAATTCATATCTACTCAAACATTTTTGTAGATCTTGACGTTCCTGCTGGCATGTCTCCTGATCTCATTCGCGGTGGACATCAAGGACGCCTCGGATGCCCTGCGGCGGGAGGAGGCGGAAGGCGCGATGTCCTCTGTGGTGTATACCATAGTGGTGCTGCTGGTTGTACTACTGTTTGTGAAGCTGTTGTTGGACATGATCTTCGTTTATGCTGTTTATATGGTGAGTCCTTACCATCCCTCTGGTACCAACTGTCCCCTCCCGTCCCTACCGTGAATCGCGTCCTTCACATCCCTATCGTGCCTCCCGTCCCTCCCATCCCACGATTCCGTCTCATCGTCCCTCCCGCCCCACTTCTCCATTCCATCCCCCCGTCCTTTACATCCCTCCAGTCTCTTTCGTTGATCCCGTCCCTCCAGTCCCTCTATCTGAGTCGTGTAGGAAGCCCTGCGGCGGAAGGAGGCGGAAGGCGCGATGTCCTCTGTGGTGTACACCATAGAGGTGCTGCTGGTCGTACTACTGTTTGTGAAGCTGCTGCTCGACATGATCTTCGTGTATGCTGTTTATATGGTAAGTCCTCCAGTCCCAACCGTCCTCTCCCGTCCCTCTTGACACTCCTGTCTCATTAGTCTCTCTCACCCGTTCCATCCCTCTTGACACTCCTGTCTCACTAGTCTCTCTCACCCGTTCCGTCCCTCTTGACACTCCCGTCTCACTAGTCTCTCTCACCCGTTCCGTCCCTCTTGACACTCCCGTCTCACTAGTCTCTCTCACCCGTTCCGTCCCTCTTGACACTCCCGTCTCACTAGTCTCTCTCACCCGTTCCGTCCCTCTTGACACTCCCGTCTCACTAGTCTCTCTCACCCGTTCCGTCCCTCTTGACACTCCCGTCTCACTAGTCTCTCTCACCCGTTCCGTCCCTCTTGACACTCCCGTCTCACTAGTCTCTCTCACCCGTTCCGTCCCTCTTGACACTCCCGTCTCATTAGTCTCTCTCACCCGTTCCGTCCCTCTTGACACTCCCGTCTCACTAGTCTCTCTCACCCGTTCCATCCCTCTTGACACTCACGTCTCACTAGTCTCTCTCACCCGTTCCATCCCTCTTGACACTCCCGTCTCACTAGTCTCTCTCACCCGTTCCATCCCTCTTGACACTCCCGTCTCACTAGTCTCTCTCACCCGTTCCGTCCCTCTTGACACTCCCGTCTCATTAGTCTCTCTCACCCGTTCCGTCCCTCTTGACACTCCCGTCTCACTAGTCTCTCTCACCCGTTCCGTCCCTCTTGACACTCCCGTCTCACTAGTCTCTCTCACCCGTTCCATCCCTCTTGACACTTCCGTCTCATTAGTCTCTCTCACCCGTTCCGTCCCTCTTCATACTCCCGTCTCTTAGTCTCTCTCACCCGTTCCATCCCTCTTGACACTCCCGTCTCTTAGTCTCTCTCACCCGTTCCGTCCCTCTTCATACTCCCGTCTCTTAGTCTCTCTCACCCGTTCCGTCCCTCTTGACACTCCCGTCTCTTAGTCTCTCTCACCCGTTCCATCCCTCTTGACACTTCCGTCTCATTAGTCTCTCTCACCCGTTCCGTCCCTCTTCATACTCCCGTCTCTTAGTCTCTCTCACCCGTTCCGTCCCTCTTGACACTCCCGTCTCTTAGTCTCTCTCACCCGTTCCATCCCTCTTGACACTTCCGTCTCATTAGTCTCTCTCACCCGTTCCGTCCCTCTTCATACTCCCGTCTCACTAGTCTCTCTCACCCGTTCCATCCCTCTTGACGCTCCCGTCTCACTAGTCTCTCTCACCCGTTCCATCCCTCTTGACGCTCCCGTCTCACTAGTCTCTCTCACCCGGTCCATCCCTCTTGACACTCCCGTCTCTTAGTCTCTCTCACCCGTTCCGTCCCTCTTGACACTCCCGTCTCATTAGTCTCTCTCACCCGTTCCATCCCTCTTGACACTAGCGTCTCACTAGTCTCTCTCACCCGTTCCGTCCCTCTTGACACTCCCGTCTCACTAGTCTCTCTCACCCGTTCCATCCCTCTTGACACTAGCGTCTCACTAGTCTCTCTCACCCGTTCCGTCCCTCTTGACACTCCCGTCTCACTAGTCTCTCTCACCCGTTCCGTCCCTCTTGACACTCCCGTCTCAGTAGTCTCTCTCACCCGTTCCATCCCTCTTGACACTCCCGTCTCACTAGTCTATATGGTGAGTAAAATGGCGTCGTTCCCACCCCTCCGGTACCAACCGTCCCGCTCCCGTCCCTACCGTCAATCCCGTCCTTCACATTCCTAACGTGCCTCTCGTCCCTCCCACCCTACTTGTCCATTCCATCCCCCCGTCCCTCACATCCCTCCAGTCTCTTTCGTTGATCCCGTCCCTCCAGTCCCTCTATCTGAGCCGTGTAGGAAGCCCTGCGGCGGGATGTCCTCTGTGGTGTACACCATAGTGGTGCTGCTGGTCGTACTACTGTTTGTGAAGCTGCTGCTCGATATGATCTTCGTTTATGCTGTTTATATGGTAAGTAGAACGGCTTCCGTCCTTCCCCTCACTCACGTCCCTCCCGTGCCTCCCATTCCCGACGTCACTTCCGTTCCTACAGATAATCCCGTCCTTCACGTCCCTATCGTACCTCCCGTCCGTTGCATTCCAAAATTCTGTCACCCTGTCCCTCACATACCTCTAATTTCTTTCATCCCTCCCGTTCCTTGGTCCCTCTATATGAGCCGCGTAGGAAGCTCTGAGGTGGGAAGAGGTGGAGGGGGCGATATCCTCCGTACACCACTATGGTACACCATATGGTACACTATGGTACATCATAGTGGTGTTGCTGGTTGTACTACTGTTTGTGAAGCTGCTGCTCGATATGATCTTCATCTACGCTGTTTATATGGTAAGTAGAACTGCTTCCGTCCTTCCCCTCAGTCGCTTCCCTCCCGTTACCTTACCCATCACGTCACGTCAGTTCCTTTTATCCCTCTAGTCCTTCTTGTCACTACCGTCCCTGTCATCCCCTCTGTCCTTTCCGTCCCTTCTGTCCTTTTATCTGTGACGCGTAAGTAGCGCTTCGGCGGGAGCTGGCGGAAGGTGTAAATTGCGAGCGAAGCGAGCAAACTGGTGTGAAAAAGTCAGGTACAAATCCAGTTCATGCTCAACCGTATAGCCAGCGGAGCGAGTCTAGATTACCTCAACTTTTACCCATGATCAGTGTTCCATAAGTATGGTGTGGTGGAGTGCTTTTGCTTGAATTGAAATATTTTTCTACTTACAGGAGAAAATTGGTATAATGAAGAACTACTGCATCTTCTGGATCGTATTCCTGGTTCTGTTCATAATTGGTTTCTTGAAGACGCTCTTCCACATGGACGCTGGATATGTCATCGCGCAACTCATGTTTCTAGGTAAGAGTGCTTTACAATTTCTTCGTTTTTTTACATTTTATACTCTAATATGGCATTAAAAGCCAAGCTCAGTAAGATAATTTTGTATTTTTTTAAATAATCGCGAGACTTCAAGGAGCCTAAATATAGACTTCTAGCTTTTCGGCCAAGTTTTTACTCGCGTAAAGAGTTTTCCCGCAGAAATTAGATATTTTCTCGCGGTAAAAAATACCCTATGTGTGGGCATGGGAATGGTCCCAGGATGCCACCAATAGTCCTAACAAATATCATCAAAATCCATTCAGCCGTTTAGGCGTGAAAAAATAACAGACAGACAGAGTTTTTAAAATTTATCTATTTGAGCAAAAAGTTACTTTCACATTTATAACATTAAATAAGGATTTAATATATTTCCTACCATTGCCTGTCCATTAAAATTCAATATAGAGATGGGTACTGGTCTGGGTAGATGCCCAAAGTGGGTTTTATCCGGGTACTCACCCGAGTGAAAACCCACTGTGGGTAAAAACCCGGTTAAGTGCGTATCTCTATTCACACATAAAAGGATGGACAAAAGAATGTGTAAAAATAAAACTAATCTATTTCCTTTTAGCTGAAAACTTCTACTATATCTGCGTAATACGAAGCTACCTGATATCAATCAACGAAGATGGAGTCCTATAATTTGTTAAGTGTAATTGTTTTTTTATGATTACTGATTAGGGACTTAGTCACGCCTTATTTGTTAGAGCACAAGAATTTGTCAGACTTTGCGATAATGCCTTTAACAAGGCTTTTGACTGTCTGACAATCCGTAAAGGATATAGGGATGATTTTGTGTGTGTGACTGTGTGTGTATGAAGTAAAAGTATAACCCATTTTTTTGTTTGAATGTTTGCATATCTGTTTAGATAAAACAACGAGAAAGCTTATGATATGATGATTTAACCAAAAACATGATTATAAATTATGACAAATAATTGACTTTGAAGATAGAATCCAATCCATAAAAAAATAAGATACGCTTTAGTAAATAAATAATAACAGATTTTTATTTGTATCGAGTATTGTGTAGAAAAGGTTGTGAATGTATCATAAATCATGATGTAACCAATAACGAATGTAGGTACTTATAAAGTAGTTTTGTTTGGAATTCAAGTTTAAAGTCATATTATCCCATAAATGTTACCTCGGTGTTATAAAATTATGAGGGCTGACACTAGTGATGGGCCTTTTTAACCGGGTTTATTTTATACGCAAGTTGGGTATTCACCCGGGTCAAAATTCGTATTTGACCGAAATTTTGGCGTTTAAATGGGCCTACGTTTTCGATAGAGCAGTGGCTTAAAGAGAGTAAAGTTCCCAACAAATACACGTGTACATCGGTATGTAGGTATGACTTTAGATAGATCGATGGTTTATTGATTAAAATATTAGTCTTCCAAACAGTAGGCACTGTTCAGAAACCTGCTGATGTTAGATTTGTTTGTAAAAGTATATTTAAGTACAATATGCGTTATATTTGAAAGTTTAGAAATGTATAAATGTAACTATCATAATGATGCCACATTAAATTGGTGGTGCTCCCCACAAGGCACTATATGTTTACTGAATGTATGTTAGAACTAAAATGGTTAAAAAAATCTATAAATGAGTTGTGAACGTCTTACTGATTATGTAAAATAGGAGATTCTATTTAAAATTTCCTTGACATAATTGGGGGAGCACTTTGTGGATAAAACATACATTTTATATTCATTACATTGTTGAGAAATACGCTACGTCTTATTAAAAATTGGTGTTAGAAAAAATAAACATTATCCTGTACGTAGATCATATCGCATCTTTATGCTACTATATATCTGTATTTATACTAAAAGTATTAATCTCTTTATCTACAATGGATAAAATGTAAAAGGAACCAAAATTTATAAATTATGGAACCAAATAAAACCTTCACATATTTAGAGTGGAGATAAGCACTTACCTTGGTTTTACTTAAATGGGGTTTTATCCGAGTAATTAACGGGTGAAAACCCATCTTAGGTAAAAAACCGGATAAGTGTCCATCTCTAATATTGAATGTAAGGTAAATAATGCAAACGTTTCAGAGAGTTATTATAACTGTGAATTTTGTACAATGATTTAATACATTAAATATATATTCTTTAGTCTATCTATTAATAAACTACAAGCTAGGCCACAGTAGGCAGTCGTTCACATTCGATTAATGATTATGACAATGATACGACATTATTCCCCTGGCACTTTCTATAAATCTGTGTAGATCTAATTGTGAACCGATGAGCTTAAAATGGGTATTATTTATCAGCACATGAACTATATTTTATACTTTCTTATACATGTAATTTTGATAGTACATATCGCTTCGCAAAGTACTGCATCTATAGATACGTAAATTTTACAAAATATTTCAGGTAATTGTGCTTAAATATCTATGCGAGATATATTATATCTATGTTGGACATATCCATATGTATACACTGAAAGTGATGTTACGTTATTTACGTAGAGGATGTATCTTTGTTTTATATAACGTGTATTTTATAGATTTATATTAAAATAGGGAGGATTTTAAATGAATACTTTTTCAAAATATAACTTAGGTTTCGACTTCAAAACTCTTTCACAAAATGCAAAATAAGGCGAAACCATTTTTAGATTAAGTTGATACCTATTTTATTAAAATATCTGTTTATGCCTGTCATTTATACCTTGAGAACTTAAGATGTCCATGTAAAGAGAGATTTGGAAAAAATATAACCGTAGTAAATAGAAACCTACGTTTGAAATCACTATCGTATCATAACCATGATTTATGTAAGAATCAAGTAATGTAGCAATAGATATACAGGATGTTTCGAAGTAATTTGTGACATTCTGTATATGATTTTAGTTAGAAAGTGAGGTATTATGTGTCTATGTTTACGGGTAGTACCAAAATAATGACAATAAAACGTCCTTCGCTTTAATTAAATAATTTGTATCAAAGAAGTCCAACACATTGTTAACAAGATAAAAAAATTAAGGGTAATATTTACCCACTACTCTTTGATTTACTATGATAAATTCGTGCAGGTACATTACAATCAATAAGATTATGTATTGTAACACAAAGAATTGAAATAGAAATATATGTATTTTTTAATATTAAATATGAATTTTAAAGATTATTAATCGATCTTGTCTATCGCATTTTTAATACAAAACTTTATTCAGATAATAAAATAAAACAAAATAATGTCATATATTAGACGTATTTGATATATAGATATGTAGATATTTGTTAGAAATTTTGTATTATGCATTGTACTGTACGTGTATTAATTATAAGGTCGTGAACTCACTACCAAAAAAGTTTGCGTGTGTATTGTCAGTCCAAATGTTTTTAAAAAATCATAAAGGTATGCCAAGAAATAGACTCAATAATGTTTTAAAATCAAAAGGTTTGCGAATCATAACATTTTACATACCCTAGATACAAAACTGCAGGTCAAACATTTCTGGTTCTAGTTGCATGAATCGTGGAATGAATGTTAGCAGCGTAAAATGATACATATTGTCACTTGCATTGCATATGGTATGATTGGTAAATGACCTGGAAGATATCCTGGGTCGAAACCCGCCATTGGGTAAAAACCCGGGTTAGTGCCCATCTCTAACTACGCGTTAGGGCAACAAAAATAACGCGACGCTTTGTGTATTTCGGCTGCCATTAGTGCGTTTTGTCTTCATGTGGTCTATCCCATACTGCCATTATTGAGTCTATTTGTTTATAAAATACTTCCGGATATTTGGCAGTCTAAAGGCCTTTCTTAATTTTCGTATTTTGACCCCAGTTTTGAGTGAGAAAAACACGCTATATTCCTGAAATCCTCTTTATACAAATACAAGAAATGTATTACAAATACGTCATAAATGATTAACTCGTGTGTATGAACCAATCAAATCAATTTTAATAAAATTGTACCTACTTTTAGGGTAGATAGGTTTTAAACATACGAGTTAATCATTTATGATGTATTTCGACTAAATTTTTTAGGAAAATTTATCATGAATAGATAAATAAAGAAGTTTTCAGGAATAGAGCGTGTATTACAAATATATCATAAATGATTAACTTGTATGTTTAAAACCTATATACCAAAAAATAGTACCTACTTTTAGGGAGGCCTTTAGATTAAAAGTTCACATAACTATTGATCAATTATTAACGCTTTAAATGTTGTGACGATTATTTTTACTAAAATGTATAAAGTGAAATTAATTTTCTAGAATTTTTGATGTTTGTGATCGTTGTACAACGCTTCGTTAATATACAGGCTGGCCGGTAACTTGTGGAGTTCTCCTTTACTTACTGGACATCCTGTTTATGCACTGAGTATTTAAATAAATGATTAAAAAATCTAGTTGGTTGCTTTATTATTTATTATTATATAAGGCACTTAACTTCGCAAAGTTTACTATTATAAAATGAAAATGTTACCTAGTATCATATAGTACGAGTAATGTACTTGTACGAGATAGTGTTCGGCGTAACCAAACGTGCCTACCTCAATGTACACGAAATAAAACTATACTATAAATGGACTGTATATTTATTGACGAAAAACTACTAACAAAACTATATACGAAAATACTGGCAGCACTATGGACGAACTGTCAAAAAAGAACGAATAAAAACGAAAATTCTACTAATCATGAAATGTTAAATCTATCTCTTCAATCTGGCAACACTACAAAACAGATTGGCACAAAATTTTAAATATTTATCAATTATACTATAAACGGCACTTCACACTTCTGTTATCACTATTAATCACTGTTATTTCCACTGTTATTCTTGTTCTTGCTGCTTTCGGAACTATTCGAAAACGGATACGAAACGGAAACTGTTTACGGAACTCTTTGTCGATAACTATAAACGAACTATCACGGAAACACTATACGAAACGATTACGGAACTGTTTGTCGATAAACTATTCACTATTCACGAACTGACACGGAATCACTGTCACTGTTACTATATACTATTCACTGCACTATTTCTTCCCACTACTCGATCACTGATTCGAAACTGTCGCTATAACTATTCTGTTCACTGTCCACTATCCTTCCACTATTCGGGAGTGTACTGTATTGTCACGGAACTGTATGACGAAACTATATCGAAACTATACCACGAAACTATATTGCGAAACTATATGCTTGGTGCGGTCTACGCAGCTGTTTATATACTCCAATCTCGATACTGTAGAATTCTCGGGAAACAGCTGGCAATTCCTTTCTCGAAATGTCAAGTGTCTTCTGTAATGTTCGATCGAGATAGCTAAATACAAACTGTCACTGGTAAGACAGGGATGGCGTTATATATATTCTCGAATATTCTTGATCATACGTCAAGTTCGTAAAAAGACACGTATAGCATGCTATTGCTATCTCGTTTTCACACTCACTATGATTGGCTAATTTGAATTCGCCGCTTATTTTAGGGATGACAGCTCTCAAGTGTGGCCATCCTAAAAAATACTCCTTATTTATAAGGGAATTAAATTACTTAAGCGCCGTCGCGAACATACTCCCGCCGTGCGAGGTCGGTTACGGCGTCGCATCTATTAAAGTGGAGCGACGGCTTTACCGAATACTTTATACTGTGAGAATATCCGACTTCTGTAATTTGTACATCTGTCTTCTGAACTCCCGCCGGTATTGCAGCAACTATCTATGCTAAAGCTATCTCCATCCGGGGTGGCGGCCATGGAGGTGCAAGCGGGGAACATAACTGTGTCGGTGGAGGCCATGGCTGCGTAGGTAAGGGCCATGGTTGCGCTGGTGGGGGCCAAGGCGGCGTTGTTTGAAGCCATGGCGGTGCACTCAAATCAATAGCATTTCTTGACTCTAGAAATTTTTTTCTGAGTCCCACTGCCTCGAAATTCTTGACATACGGACGTAAACTGGCTGCTCCGTAGATAACTTTTTTCCTTTTGTATTTTCCGGTGTCGATGTTCTTGATACTCATATTCCATTCTGGAAACGGTGAACTTGCTGCGTCGAAGTTTACGGACTCCTCCCGGTATTTGGTTGGCGGAGCCTCCCGCCGGTTTTTACGGTACGGATGTAACAAGTCGGTTGATTGTATTTCGGGACCATGATTTTCTGTCTTCTCTTCCTTCTTGATGTGTTCTATTTTGTCTTCTTTCTCGATGTATTCTATCTGCTTTTCTTTCTTCACAACTTCTGGGTTAATGTTTTCTATCCTCTCTTTCGAGTTTTGTTC
The DNA here is from genome assembly GCA_949820665.1 of Scrobipalpa costella. Taxonomy (NCBI): domain Eukaryota; kingdom Metazoa; phylum Arthropoda; class Insecta; order Lepidoptera; family Gelechiidae; genus Scrobipalpa; species Scrobipalpa costella. The sequence continues at coordinate 1,949,909 of OX463311.1, forward strand.
TATCTTTTCTTCTGTGTTGATATCTTCTATCTTGATGTTTTCTATCTTGGTGTCTTCTTTGTAAATGTTTCCTATCTTATTTTCGTCTGTCTTCTTTCCAGTTTGCCATTCTGTTTCTTCTATTTTGCTGTTTTCGTGTTCACCACGTCGGCTTTCAAAATTTTCGTCTTGGTAGAACGCTTTCTCTTCTATGGCAATTGCTATTATCTCCTCTGGTTCCTCTCTGGCGTATGCTTTTTTCTTCTCTGCTTTTTCTCCGGCGGCTGCTAATGCCTTCTTTGCTTCTTCTTTTGCAATTGCTATCCTTTCTTCTTCTACAGCTTCCAATTCTCTTATCTTCATTTCAATTAAAATTTTCTGACATCGTATTTTCGCTATATTTTCTTTTTCTTCTAATAACTCTTTTTGAAGTTGCAATTGAATACGTTCAGATCTCTTCGAATTCGAAGATCTTTTAGTTTTTACAGACATGTCACGATGTACCATAAAAGTTTCTTCACCTTCTGGTATCTGTAGTTTGCTTACTTCTTCAGGCTGTGACAGCTGTGGCGGTTGCGGTTGTGAATTGACGACATCAGCTGAGCGGTGCCCAGTCTTTTGCACCAGGTGCAGGGATGAAGCTTCTGCCATAGATCTTGTAACTGGCATATTGACTATGAGTTACTGTACGGAACACTGATAAACACTGAAAAACTGTTTTCACACGAAACTGTCTGTACTGTAACTGTATTTTACGGAATAATCGATAATCTCTATTAAACTGTCCACCAAAAACTATACTGTCCACGGAAACTATCTCTGTACAACCACTGTATGTACACGGATTAACTGTCTATAAACACTGTTCTTCACACAAGGTACTGTCCAACCACGATATAATACGGTACTGTTCACGAAATAACACGAAATCTGTCACTATCACTACACGGAACACTGATACGGATCCGGCTCGAAGGACCATTATGTACGAGACAGTGTTCGGCGTAACCAAACGTGCCTACCTCAATGTACACGAAATAAAACTATACTATAAATGGACTGTATATTTATTGACGAAAAACTACTAACAAAACTATATACGAAAATACTGGCAGCACTATGGACGAACTGTCAAAAAAGAACGAATAAAAACGAAAATTCTACTAATCATGAAATGTTAAATCTATCTCTTCAATCTGGCAACACTACAAAACAGATTGGCACAAAATTTTAAATATTTATCAATTATACTATAAACGGCACTTCACACTTCTGTTATCACTATTAATCACTGTTATTTCCACTGTTATTCTTGTTCTTGCTGCTTTCGGAACTATTCGAAAACGGATACGAAACGGAAACTGTTTACGGAACTCTTTGTCGATAACTATAAACGAACTATCACGGAAACACTATACGAAACGATTACGGAACTGTTTGTCGATAAACTATTCACTATTCACGAACTGACACGGAATCACTGTCACTGTTACTATATACTATTCACTGCACTATTTCTTCCCACTACTCGATCACTGATTCGAAACTGTCGCTATAACTATTCTGTTCACTGTCCACTATCCTTCCACTATTCGGGAGTGTACTGTATTGTCACGGAACTGTATGACGAAACTATATCGAAACTATACCACGAAACTATATTGCGAAACTATATGCTTGGTGCGGTCTACGCAGCTGTTTATATACTCCAATCTCGATACTGTAGAATTCTCGGGAAACAGCTGGCAATTCCTTTCTCGAAATGTCAAGTGTCTTCTGTAATGTTCGATCGAGATAGCTAAATACAAACTGTCACTGGTAAGACAGGGATGGCGTTATATATATTCTCGAATATTCTTGATCATACGTCAAGTTCGTAAAAAGACACGTATAGCATGCTATTGCTATCTCGTTTTCACACTCACTATGATTGGCTAATTTGAATTCGCCGCTTATTTTAGGGATGACAGCTCTCAAGTGTGGCCATCCTAAAAAATACTCCTTATTTATAAGGGAATTAAATTACTTAAGCGCCGTCGCGAACAGTACTAAATAAAGCTATTTACAAAAAGAAGCTACACGTTACATTATACCACAGCGCGGACACTCCTAACTACAATGTCATTTTGGTCATACATCGATAGACGGCATGTTGCACTTGGCATGAGTTTGTGTGCGTGTTATCAGGGTTGACAAATTTTGTTATACTGGTCATAATCATCACTTGATTAATCTGGTTCTTGATTAAACCAACGTTTTAAAGTAGTTCACTGTAACTGAATAGTTAGAATAGATTAGGTTGCATATTTTGTATGAATTTACTTACCGTCTCTCATCACTGTGGAATCTAAAAAAGTTCCTATTGGAGTTGTAAAAGATTGAAGGAACCTCTTTACTCTTTTGCTCTATAATATGAAAAATAAAGTTTGACACGGTCTCTACGACATAATCATCGAAACTAACTAGTTGTTTTTCTTGCCCAAAATAAATATAATTAATTATTCGGCGTCGCAATGCTTTTTCTTTCAATTGGCGACCGTGTGGAAATTCACGAAAAATGTCGGCGCTGGAAAAGGCGAGAAAAAAAAGGTCAGTGAAAAGTAAAGACAGAAGACTGAGAAAGTAAAATCGGCATCATCATCCCCTATCACTACGAGCACCGAAAATCGGAACAGGGGAATGAAGTTCCCAAAGATCAAGTTCACGCACTTTGATGGTGATCTAAAGAGATGGCATCCGTTCTGGGGTCAATTCCACAAGAAACATGAAGATCCTAACATCGAAGAAGTGGATAAATATCAGCATCTAGTGCAGTCCATAAAGGAGGACACGTAAGTAAAAGCACTCGTCGACTATCTGTAGAGCACACCTGCTAGAGTTGTAAACCTAGAGACCCCCACCGTAACCGCGGCAGAGAAACCGAAGGGCTAGTTAAAAAAAAAAAAAACTCACTCTCATCACTACGTCACTGGAGTGATATAGCCTAAAATCTTTGGGAAGATACTCATACAGGGTGGCCCAAAGAGTGACGTCCAAAGGAAAAATTTTGATTCCTTAGGTCAAGGGGTAGCCAAATCACCCCCATGTATGTTCAGCGATTTTTAGTAGTTTGAGTTATGATTTTTTTTGCTAATTTTCTAAGAAAATTGACCTCAGTGGATTAATTATTTTTTATTATTTTTTTGGATAACTTTTTTTTATTTTTTTTTATTTTTGTGACATCCTCTTAAATTGTTCTTTTAACCATAAAAGTTTCAGCTTCCTAGCTGTAATGTAACAGACAGCGAATTGGAGAGGCCGGAAGTGAGATACGGGATAAGGCTAGGGAGATGATGATGATGTAGGTTGTGTATTGCTGTGGGAGGTCGCCATTTTGAAAATTTATTGTGAGTAAATGTGTAAAAGAATTATCCGAGTTTATTTACTTATTATTAATAATACAATTGTCTCATAAATCTTACAACTCACACTAAAACATTTTACTAAGAATTTTCATTCAAAAATGTAACTTAAATAACATTTTTTAGTAAATAATTTTATTTTCCCTTTAATTTGATACATTTTCTAACTTAATTAGTCCTTAGTAATGACATAACAGGAATCTTTCAACTTTCTGAAACAATTTACTAATTAGGTACTTTCCACCCAAGTACCTTTGAAGGCTGTTTTCTGCAAATAATACCCCATTAAGCAATAGTTAATTTTTATTTTTATGTAATTTTGAAACCTTGCGGAGTTTTTAAAATTAATAAGGGACCATGAGATTATCTTTTTCAATTTTTAATTTCAAGTTGAAAATTCAGAGCAGACTAGCTCGATCGTAAAATTCGAACTTTCGATAAAAAAATAACTAACTTACATTACAGCTAGGAAGCTGAAACTTTTATGGTTAAAAGAACAATTTAAGAGGATGTCACAAAAATAAAAAAAATAAAAAAAAGTTATCCAAAAAAATAATAAAAAATAATTAATCCACTGAGGTCAATTTTCTTAGAAAAATAGCAAAAAATTTAATAACTCCTAAACTACTAAAAATCGCTGAACATACATGGGGGTGATTTGGCTACCCCTTGACCTAAGGAATCAAAATTTTTCCTTTGGACGTCACTCTTTGGGCCACCCTGTATAATAATTGTTATTATCGATAGCGTAATCCTGCGGAAAAGCGCTGTTAAAGAGGTAAAAGTAATTCGCAAAGCGAATACTAAAAAAAAAAATACCCCATTGAAGAGATGAACTCGAGATATTACATGTTTTTCATTGAGTGAAGAATCACAGCGTGGCGAGGAGGGTACTTCTTCTAGAGATAACATAAATATTGCAAGCTCGACAATAAGCTGGCGAGCAAAAATCCTATTAGAAGAGAGATTCGGAAGGTAGCTTTGTAAAAGAACTCACATTAAAACCGAATCCTGAAGCGTTTAAAAGACTAGAAAGCTCTAATTTCAATAGTAAAAATATAAATTGAAAATAACTTTTCTAACAAATCGAAGAAGAATATGCAGAGTACAAAACTGCATCGAATTTCTTTGATTGTCGCTGGTGGGAGGGGGGTTACTGGTATAATACCTGCCAAATGGGTTTTCATATACGTTTATTTTTGTTAAATTACTATGTTGTTTTGTAGGTAATTATTTTATTTGACTAAGTGTTAATGTTTCCATTTAGTGCATATTTTTATAGAATTTGTCAACCACTTTCTTTTGCGTTTGGAGGATGTAAAAGATTGAAGGAACCTGTACGAGCTAGCTCGACATTATTTTGTAAAACGCTATATTTACCTATTTAATACATTTCAATATACTACATAAACGCTGATCGCGCACTAAGCGCATTGAACCATGTACTTACGTCAGTGTGAACATTAAACGCTCTACGGACCGGACGCATTACTTTTATTGTGACCTTTCCTCCGTATAACAAACAATAAAACATCCTAACATCAACATCTTAACATTATTGTGGGACACCGCTCCTACAGAACCTCTTTACTCTTTTGCTCTATAATATGAAAAATAAAGTTTGTCACGGTCTCTACGACATAATCATCGAAACTAAATAGTTGTTTTTCTTGCCCAAATTAAATATAATTAATTATTCGGCGTCGCCCTGCTTTTTCTTTCAGGAGTCATATCTTGTGGTAGAATGACATCCGTACACGGAACAGTACTTAACCATCTTTGGAACACAAAATTTTATTATTTCCGTTACACTGGGAAACATGCGCGCGCCATATCCGCTAAGCGTACGCTCAATGTGGCTCACAATCCAGCGCGGAGTGTGACGTATGTCGGACTGGGGAAGGGAGGTGAATGTCCATTCTGTATGTAGTACTATTATATATTCTGTGACTATACTAAACAAAGTCATGTACCCAGGTCCCAAAGCACGGAAAATGAGTTTTGCTAGTATCTGTCATAGCGCCATCTGTTATCGAGTAGCGGAAGCATAAAATTGACAGATAAAATACCGGGGTTCTAAGCCATAAACGATTATTAAATAAAAGTGTTTGCTGTCAAAATTGACCAAAAAGTCTCGTTTCTTTGTCAGAAAATCTATAAAAAAGTTGAAATGTCAAAACAAAACTTATCATCGTGTTGTGTTATCGACGAAATTCCTTTTATTTAGTGCTAATTATTTACTATTTTTGTCATGGTAGCATAATTTTGGATCTTAGGAAGGTGCCGATATAATTGCGGGTCAGAAAGCGGGAATATAGTAGGAAATATTCAACAAAATCTTCGACAATGCATGAGGCTTACGAGGTGCAGGCTTTGCTCAATGTTCAAATGCAAATAGAAGCTATTGCAGCTTACGGTACGTATTTCTTTGTATTATTCCATTTGCTCTTGATTCAAGTGTAGGTCAGAGGTGAGATTAGAACAGATTTGACGATGGAGCAAGGTCACCCAAAAGCGTAAAAGATACTCGCATTTTAACACACCATAGAAAACTGCTTGATTGTGGGAGGGCAGTTGCAAGTCAGGTGACCCCTTACGAAGCCTACCATATAATGGGATGATGCTGATGGTGGTTCAGCCAAACTTATCTAAAGGCAAACCTTTGAAACTGTTGCCTAAATGATTGAGTATTGACCACTAGAAAATTGATCCCTACCTTTCCTAAAAGTATCTATTTTTTTTTTCTTTCTGTCAGAGATTCAAGTTTAGGGCGGAGTGTAGGAGTTAGAGTATAGGCTCTGGAGCACTATGAAAAGCATAAAAAAATTAAAATATACTGGGAAAATAAATAAATTTTTGGACTTAGAAAAACTTCAAACTCATTCTTTTTCGATAAAGCTCTAGTGTCCAAAAGGCTACACTCCAACCTCTCAGGGTTTGAAACTAATTTGTATTGTTTTGTTGATATATTAGTTTATCTTTATCTTTTTGTGTTTAGTCAACTGTGTATTTCATACTTAAAAACTTAACTTGTGTTTTTGAAACTTAAGTTCCCCTTATCTTTTTATATGCTTCATCAACTGTATATTTTTGTCTAGATGATCATCTACTACTGGGCACAAGACAAGGCACCCTTCTGATGTACTCCGTGTCTCAGAGCAACGGCAACGGGAAGTATGAGCTGCAGTTGCTGCGGCTGCACAAGAACTTCAGCAAGAAACCTATACAGCAGATTGATGTTATACCAGGTATATAAAAAAAAAAACTTTTTGTGTCACAAAATTATATTATGTACTAAAATTAAGTTTGTGTGGTCTATAAAATGCTTACAGTATTTCTATGTTTTATGTCTTTTTATTCAAAACCACATTTCAAAAATAAATGATGGTTGTTTGCAAATTAGTTAAATTACTAAAACTACTATTTCATTATGTTGTCATACCTAATAGCTAAAACTTATTTTAAAATCAAGATTTTTGATTAAAAGACATGAAACTTTGTTTACTTTTATTCTAAATCTGAGTTGGAAATAGTATAATTTGCATTACATACGAGGGGCGGCTGATATAAAATCTACTTTGTTAAAGAAAGTATTGAAAATCGAACTGGCCATTGCAAAATCATATTCTATATTTATTCCTTTTTCAAAATTATGACGCTTATTTTTTTTCGCTTGCTTTTGTTTTTTTGGCGCGACTTTGATTTCACCATGTCGAAAGAAAATTGCAAAATGATGAAATATGAGCATCGAGCAGTGATTAAATTCCTAAGTAAAGAAGGAAATACGCCTACGCAGATCAGAGAGCGCATGTTAAAGGTGTTTGGTGATTCAAGTCCTTCTGAATTCGTCATAAAGTTTTGGTCGAAGCAATTTAAACTTGGCCGTGAGAGCCTGGAAGACGACACACGTAGTGGAAGGCCAATTTCTGCTGTTACCGCAGATAATGTTGAAAAGGCAAAGAACCTGATTCTTGCAGATCGGCGAATCAAGCAGTGGGAGATAGCCAGAGACGTGGGCATTAGCAAGGAACGAGTTCATGAAATTATTCACGAACATTTGGGCATGTCCAAGGTGAGCGTGCATTGGGTCCCTAGAATGTTGACCCCCTTTGACTAACAAAGGCGGGTAGAATGTTGTCAGGCATTTCTAGACCTGGTCAAAGGTAAAGAAGAAGAGACTATCTCTCGAATTGTGACCTGTGATGAAACTTTGATTCGTCAGTGGGATCCGGAAAGCAAACAAGAGTCAATGCAATGGAAATTTAAAGGAGAAAAGCCGCCAAGGAAGTTCAAGGTTCGGCCGTCGGCTGGAAAACTAATGGGCACCGTATTTTGGGATGTCGAAGGGATTTTGATGATAGATTATTTGCCTAAAAATACAACAATGAATGCTGAATATTATGCAAACTTGCTTGACCAGCTTTGTGAACAAATCAAAGAAAAGCGGAGAGGCAACCTCAGCAAAGGTGTTCTGATTTTACAAGACAATGCTCCTGTACACACAGCCTTAACGGCGAGGTCAACCCTGAGCAAAAACGGCTTCACAGAAATTAACCATTCACCTTATAGTCCAGTTCTGGCTCCCTGTGACTATTTCTTATTCAAAGATTTAAAGAAAAAATTGAGGGGTCGCAGATTTTCGACGGACGAAGAAATGAAAGAGGCTGTGACTGACCATTTTGACGAGCAAAATAAAAATTACTATTATAACGGCATGATGTCACTTATTTGCAAATGTCATAAGTGTATTTCACTTGCAGGAGACTATATAGAAAAATAAAAAATAAACTAGCCATCAAAGTCTTTTCTTTCATAGTTAGGTAGATTACTTATCAGCCACCCCTCGTATCATTTATTTTTGAAATGTGTTTTTGAATAAAAACTTTACTTTTAACCTTTGTTCTAAAACTGAGTTGGAAATACTATAGCTTGTATGCCCTAAAATATACTTAATTAGTAGTATTAATTAGCTTATCTATGTTGAGTCTTATTTATAGAGCAAAACTAAGTGGATGTTATAAAAAGATAAGATTTGCATTTTTATTTTCTCTTCATGGAATTTCTGAAAATTGTTTCACGAAGAAATTATTTTTTTTACTGGTGGTTATACTAACATACTGAATCCAGAGAAATCAGAACCTGTAAACTGAAATAAAACATGTAGCCAGAGAAATTAGAATCTGTAAACCAAATTAAACATTTAGCCAGAGAAATCAGAATCTGTAAACCAAAATAAAACATGTTGCCAGGGAAATCAAAAGCTGTAAATCAAAATGAAATAAATGAAATGAAATATAACTTCCACATCTGATGAGTCGAAATGAAGACAAAACAGTGGTCAACAAACAACAAACTAATGTGTTTAGTTTTCTCTCACAGTTATCTCAAAAGCCAAAGTGCCTTTTAAAATATAACAACCTTGTTCTCCATTTTCAGAGGACAACCTGTTAATATGCCTCACAGACAATCAGTTATCAACCTATGACCTAAATGGACTGAGCTTTCCACTTGTAAAGACATTTGAGAAGACTAAAGGAGCATCAGTATTTGCCTTAGATAATAAGGTAAGAAATGGGTTTGGTGGGGTTTTCTGTGGTTTATATTTGCCTGAAATAAACTAATGCTTACTATTACTTCCATGCTGGACTGGGAGCCAGAGAAAAACATAGAGTTTGCCAGCTGCATTTCCTCCCGGGCATACTGTAAAAACCAGCTGAGGAATCCGAGGGTTACAGTATATTTTAATTTAGGCGATGGGCTGACAACCTGTCGCTACAGCAATATACCTTCAAATCTATCTGAAATATTCCTCAAAACTTTGTCAGACGTGACGGAACGACCTTAGTTTAGGTAGTTTACGCTCTGCCTATGGATAAAGCCTATTATGGATAAAGGCGTGATTTTATGTATGTATAAACTAATGAATAAAAATAAGTCAATTGAAAAAAAAAACATTTAAAAAGCTACATGTATAAAAAGCTAAATTTTGTATAATAGAATAGAATGTCTATTCATAGCTTACAAATCTGTTTTCTTTTTAGTCAACAACATCACTGACTGGTGAATCAAACTCAATAGTTCATCTGTGTGTCTCCGTAAGAAGGAAACTGCAGGTGTACTACGGCAAGAACGGAGTCTTCAAGGAGCATTTGTACGAGTTCACTATACCAGACGTGCCTAAAGTCATGTCTTGGGGCCAGGAGTACTTGTGTGTTGGATTCAAATCTGAATATACATTTTATGATGTGAGTTTGTAGATTTATGATTATATCGTATCGGCACGTTAAGCCAGTCCCGATCGCTGTCTTTGATAATGGTCGTTACTGAAACCATGTCAGAGGCCTAATTATAGCTGTGTTACTAGGCGGTTTGTAAAATCTGACACCAGAGTTCAGCGTTGTTTGACTCGAGAATTCACTCGCTAAGATGAAGAAGATTTATGTGAGTCAGATTTCTTCATCTCATCATGGGCTTTTGTAAAGAGTCTTAAGTTCTAGCTATAACTATAATATGCTAAATATTCGCATTTAAAAAATAAAAATCTGGAAGCACAAAACCTATATTTATGTGTCTTTAATACATTTCCTTTGTAGTAAGACGCTATAACGTACGCTCAGCGTAATTTTCCGCAGACACATTGGCATATTATAATTAATAATTCAATCCTTTCATTTTTAATTCCAGTTATCATCATCATCCTCAGGGAACCCTAAAGAGATCTTCCCAATCAGTAGTTCAAAGTCCATCGAGCCAACCATAGCCAAGTACTCAGACTCCTGTTTTATCCTGGGACGAGACAATACTTCGGTGCTGGTGGAGGAAGCTAAAGATATCGTGATTAAGAAGACCATCAAGTGGTCTGAGGCACCTATAGGAATTGGTAAGTGATTGAAACAGCTGCTGTTAAAGAACTTAATTTATTTTTGTTTTTGTTATGTTAATTGATTCATATACTTAAAAAATAGATGCATACATATAATCAAGACTTCATCCCTAATGGGGTAGGCAGAGCGTAAACGACCTATACAAAGGTCGTTCCGCCACGTCTGACAAAGTTTTGAGGGTTATTTTATAATAGATTTGTAGATATATTGCTGTAGTGACAGGTTGTCAGCCCATCGCCTAAATTACAATATACTGAAACCCTTGGATCCCTTAGATTGTTTTTGCAGCATGCCCGGGAGAATATGAAGCTGGCACATTCTATTTTTTTTTCTCGCTCCCAGTCCAGCATGGAAAAAATATATAAAATATATGTGAAAACATGTAGTAATATTGATTACTACATTTTATAATTTGATTACCATTTGGTAATCAGTGTTTTTAATCTATTTATAACAGATACAAATTAATTATCTGATTATTTCATCATACAATAAGTTTTTATAATCTTTTCTTGGTGTATCCATCATAGAGCACTTTCCCTGTCTCTTATCAAAATATAACCTATATTAAAAAAATAGTAATATAATAAACTAATAAATATTAGTTGTCATATAATCACGCCTTTATCCCTAATGGGGTAGGCAGAGCGAAAATAACCAAAACAAAGGTCTTTCCGCCATGTCTGACAAAGTTTTCAGGGTTATTTAAGATAGATTCGTAGGTATATTGTTGTTATTGTAGTGACAGGTTGTCAGCCTATCGCCTAAATTGCAATATACAGAAACCCTTGGATCCCTTAGCTGGTTTTTACAGCATGCCCGGGAGGAAATGCAGCTAGCACATTGTATGTTTTTCTCTCGCTCCCAGTCCAGCATGGAAGTATCCCGCTCCCAGTCCAGCATGGAAGTATTGTCTGTTTTAAGTGTTTATTATGTTTTCAGTGTGGGATGAACCGTACATCCTGGGTCTGCTGGAAGAGCAGGTGGTCGTGCAGACCGTAGAGCCCGCCTTATTCGTGCAAACACTACCGGATCTGAAAAAAGCGAGACTGATGTATCGGTGAGTTTGTTATATATTGTTTTTTTTTTTCACCCATTTGCTCGGAAAAAGCGTTTTTATTTAAAAAGAACTCTAACATTCTCTCGGTCCTTAAAATTCGCAGACGTTGTTGTTACGCGAAGTCTTTAAAGTATACACTAGTATGGATTAGGTGTTTTTAAGTTCACAATATTATTATTCTTCTTCTATTGTGTTGACGACAAGACAACACCTTGTCTTTTTTCTTTAAATTTCCCTACCCCAGTAGTCCGCAACCCCAATATTATTTATTTAGAGGCAGAATGCTAAAATAAGCTTCTTCCATGCTGGACTGGGAGAGATAGAAATACATAGAATGTTCCAGTTGCCCTTCCTCCCGGGCATGCTGTAGAAGACAGCAAAAGGGACTCGAGGGTTACAGTGTATTGTAATTTAGGCGATGGGCTGACAACCTGTCACTATAGCAATACACATTACAATCTAAAATTGCCCTCAATTTATGTCAGACGTGGCGAAAGCGCCTTTTAGGAGGCGTTTTACGTTCTGCCTACCCCGTAAGGGATAAAGGCGTGATTTTATGTATGTATGTATGCTAAAATAATAAAAAATAATGAATGAATAAATAAAAGGAATGAGCACCTCTAAAAGGCGCCATACAATTTAAAAATATCAAAATATTATGGAGGAATTGCAAGTTTGATGTTTATTTTTAAGTGTGGTATTTAACTGCCTCCGTGGTATAGTGGCTAGAGCCATGGACTCCCGATCCGGAGGTCCTGGGTTCGATTCCCAGGGGAGGAAACACAAAGTTGATATTTGAGAATTTATCACTTTGTGAATTTTTCCCCAGTTTGGTTAAGACATTGCAGGCTGAATCACCTGATTGTCCGAAAAAGAAAAAGAAAGAGATTCGTGCTTCGGAGGGCACGTTAAGCCGTCGGTCCCGGTCGCTGTCTTTGATAGTGGTCGTTACTCAAACCATGTTAGAGGCCTGATAGTTGTGCTACTAGGCGGTTTCAGAACTCTGACACCAGGGTTTATCGGGTCGACAGACTCGATACCCACTGGACAGAAGAAGAAGAAGTGTGGTATTTTATTTTATCATTTGGACAAGTTAAGGAACCGGTCAATCTTTGTAACTATGCTCTTGTCACTTTGACATTGGCAGTGATGGCTGTATAATAAGGCGGCCGATTGCCATATAAATAAAAGTTGAAGTTATGTTGTTGTTGTTTCCTCTCAAAATAAGAGAAATATACTAGTCTCAGCTGAAAACGCAATATATGGTCTCGTTTTCCTTCCATGCTGGACTGGGAGAAAAAGAAAAACATAGCGTGTTCCAGCTGCCCTTCCTCCCGGGTATGCTGTAGAAGTCAGCAAAAGGGACTCGAGGGTTACAGTGTATTGTAGTTTAGGCGATGGGCTGACAACCTGTCACTATAGCAATACACATTTCCATCTAAAATTGCCCTCAATTTTTGTCAGACGTGGCGGAAGCGCCTTTTACGAGGTGTTTAACGCTCTGCCTACCCCGTAAGGGATAAAGGCGTGATTTTATGTATGTATGTATGTTTACATTAAATTTACTCTAACATGTATTGCTTTTTTTGGACGTCTAAATTAATGTACTATTATCGTATGGCATTAATTTATTTAACTGAATTGGGAGCGAGAGAAAAACATAGAATGTGCCAGCTGCATTTCCTCCCGGGCATGCTGTAAGAACCAGCTAAAGGATCCGGGGTTTCAGTGTATTGTAATTTAGGCGATGGGCTGACAACCTGTCACTACAGCAATATACCTACAAATCTATCTTAAATAACCCTCAAAACTTTGTCAGACGTGGCGGAACGACCTTTGTTTAGGTTGTTTACGCTCTGCCTACCCATTAGGGATAAAGGGGTGAATATATGTATGTATGTACTAATTTACAGAGGCACTGAGGACAGTGCAACGGCCGGTTGTGTAACTCTCCTGGCATCACCCGGGGTCACGTGTGGGGATTTTAATGTAGTTCCTACGGGCGTGGGGCAACATTTCTAAGGCTCGTAATTATGAAGCGATATCAAACTTGACAGCAATATTAAGTATAGATTTGACAGGCCAGTTTGTACTGAAATGACATTTCTGATACGAACTTAAACTAGCTGTCACTCATGAGAGCTGATTACAAATTCGGCCCTAAGAAAAAGTCCTGATGACAGATGTTCAGTTTCGTCGACTGAGGACCTACACCCGGTATATTTTGTTGGCAGATGTAAGCGCGGGCTGATATTCGTGTCTTCGATGGGACAGGTGTGGTGCATTACGTCAGTGGACCTCGCCGTACAAGAGAAACAGCTTCTGAACGACAAGCAGTTCAGTATCGCCATTGATCTCATTGTAAGTACAAACATACATACATATAATCACGCCTTTATCCCTAATGGGGTAGGCAGAGCGCAAACAACCCAAACAAAGGTCGTTCCGCCACGTCTGACAAAGTTTTGAGAGTCATTTAAGATAGATTTGTAGGTAGATATTGCTGTAATGACAGGTTGTCAGCCCATCGCCTAAATTGCAATATACTGACACTCTCGGATCCCTTAGCTGGTTTTTACAGCAAGCCCGGGAGGAAATGCAGCTGGCACTTACTTCGGTTCGCGGTTGCGCTTTCTTTCTGTGTTGTGAAAATCGTTACCTGACCCTGGGTTGTGTATTGACTTCTGGAATCTGTTTGAAACGTCGAATTTGGCTTTTATCTTCGAACTAAATTTATACCAATGTATTTGACCAAATAAAACTTGTTACAAATAAAGATTTATATTCTTATTATTATTTATTGTACTGAAAAAAAATATATGCTTACTTGTATGGTTTTTATTTGATTACATTAAATACGAAATTTTCCGGATCAACATCCGGTACCAGTTCCGGAGGTATGGCATATAAAAGTTAGGACTCATGTGACGTGAGTACGTAAAACGAATCTACCTACTCCGATCACTGGTGATATTCCATTAATGAGATTTTTGTATTTAGCTTATGTTATTTTATTTTGGGGGCTTACAGCAACATTAACAAATTATTCAATATTAAATAAACGCCAATTACAAGCTTCCACATATGTTATTCCAAGTTAACGTAGCTTTATAATGGCAAATGCTTTTTTTTTTTAATTCGTTCAGTTGTTTTTTGGTTAATCCCTCACAAATGAACAAATATACAGTTTTCTTTGTATAATAATAGCGACCCGCCCCGGCTTCGCATGGGAATCATCAGTGTTTGCTCTACTATATTCTGCATGTATTATACATATAAACCTTCCTCTTGAATCACTCTATCCATTAAAAGAAACCGCATCAAATTTTTAAGATCTATGCATACATAGATATAGGGACAGAAAAAGCGACTTTGTTTTGTACTATATAATGATTAGCGTAGACACAGCACAGACACACGCCTGCTATAGTTTCATATTAATTAATAGGTTTATCCTTGTTTGGGGATTTGAAGATGGTTTTATCCTGGTTTTGTTATTTGTATTGTTGATTATGCATTAATATGTCGTATCATTCAGTGCTATAATATAACATTAAATAATGTGTTTATACAATTTAAATTATTCTTGATGTTGGAAGTGATCTGTGTTTAGTGTTGAAATTACAAATACATATTTTTATGTTCTACAATATAGACCATAGTTACTATAATACAAAACCGTAATATGTCAGCAAATAGCAAAACCTGAATGAAAGCGATACTTATCGAACTTACCATAAAATGTTTTATGTTTAAGTTAAAACTATAAAATATTATCATATCAATCTAAACTGCTATTTTAATCAGTTGAACTGTGTTATTAGAGAATACAATACGGAATACTACTATTATAAATATTAATTTAGTAAAATGTTTTACGGTAAAACAAAAAGACGGCAAGCAGAGATAATATGTCTCTTGAACGTAAGTGTAAATAATATTATAAATTCGAAATTGCGTTTGTTTACATACAATGCAATATATACTCGAAAATAATATGTGGGGTGACTTGTTAGTATTTAGTGGGTGGTACCAGGTCTAAGGGACAGCGTCCCGCAAACTGATAGGGGTGCTCAGTCAATGATACTGAACAGCATTCACCAGGAAACTCTTTCAGGAAAATAAAAAATACTTTCCCATACAAAATGACTGCCTTGATCAGACAGTTTGTATGGAAAAGCATGTAAAAAAAAAAACCTGTTAGAATTTCTTTGATTGATGTTCAGTTTCGTTGACTGAGCAACCCTTATAAGTTTGCGGGACGCTGTCCGTTACGCCCCGTATAATAATATACCTATGTATGTACATCTTTTCTCTATTTAACATCCACAATGGCTTAGTCAAAAAGTAAACTATACAAAATTTTAAATAATCATTTTTATGTAGTTGGGTTTGGTGAAAATGATTTTATTATTATTTAGTGTTTTATGGCTATTCCATCTCGGCTTTTTGAAAACCGGTATTTCAGACGTCACGGGCCTAAGCCAAGTGGACGTCCTCTTGAACATTTGGTGTGGTTATCAACGATATGTCTGTTTGTAGAAACTTACGCACTACACGGCACGTATTAAGGATGACTGCCTTTTGTAATCCAGTGTAAGTGTGGTTGGGGAGATCTAAAGTTTTGAGGGACTGGTGTAACTGTTGTGGTATGACTCCTGTGGTGGATAATACGATTGGGACAATAACAACATTTTGTAAGTGCCACATGCGTGTTATTTCGTCTTTTAGGTCGATGTATTTACTTAATTTTTCACCTATGGTTGTTTGCAGATTGTGTGAATTGGGGACTGCGATATCTATAATTTTTGCGGTTCTATTAGTTTTATTTATCAAGGTGATGTCCGGTCTATTAAAGTGTGTTGTCTTGTCGGTAAGAATGGCTCTATCAAAATATAGTCTTAGGTTGAGATGACGTAAATACTTAAAAAAAACAATTCTTATAACCAAATTCACAGCTTTACTTCTCAAAATATAATTGACTTTTACAAATTAAATCTTACTCTGAATTATAATTAATTACGAACTAAATTAGCGGAACAAGGCATACAAATCAACAAGAAAACAACTAAAAGTAACGATACCAAGAACTCGTCAAGCACGATGCTGCACCCTCGAAAGCCGTCCAGAAAGTGAGCTCGAGCATTCGGTCAGGCCCGCTTATATAGTCTGACATTTATTTATTTACAAAGAAGAAAAATTGACCTAATACGGCCTCTCCTGATGCAGCGTCGCCCTCGACCGCTTATTAATTTACAAGATCCTAAAAATCATCTGAAGCTAATAGCTCTGAAACTGTTATGTTGGACGTTGTCTCATCGTCACTTGCGATTGGAAACGAAGGGTCTGTACACACTTCCGGTGCAGATGCTCCGGAAGGTCCCGGAACTGGCTCAAGGTCCACGTCGGCAAGTTGCAAGTCAGCACCTGCCTCGTCTTCTTCGTCATCTAGAACACACAACTTGTTATAGCCCAGTCATTCTATCCACTTGCATTTAATTCATACTCCTTTCATTTCTGTCAGTCACATAAGGAATATGGGGAAAACATAACGTTCATCCCATCCACTCAATCACGCTTACGTAAATCTCACAACATAATCTGAGACGTCTCAAAACCAGGCATACCACAGCTTTGAAGTAAAGGAACCGCAGAACCTTACTTCCAACAGTTACTGATTCAACCATGTGGGATGGAACCGCAGCTCCACCCCCCTTAACTGCAGTTAAGGGCACAATCCACCAAGAGTGACCGCAGCACACTCTCAGACGAGGAATTACCGCAGCAACCCTCAGATGCATTGACCGCAGCCAAATGCAAAAGTTGAAAGGAACCGCAGCTCCAGACCAACCCTTAACCACAGCTAAGAGCTCAAATCTTTCAGTGTGACCACAGCACACACTTCAGGATTTAGATCGAGGAATCACCGCAGCTATCCTCAGACACATAGACCGCAGCCATATGCGTCCCACATGTAATGGAACCGCAGCTCCAAACATAACTGGCAAATTTTCAAGCTGCAATTCGTATTGCCAGCCTACTTTAAAGCGTCAAGTCCGTCAGTATGTCATTGTACTTAGCCTAGAGTAATAAGTTAAATACTGGAAAGACTGAAAATGCAAAATGTTAAAAAATTACAGTCAATATTACTACTGAAGGGACAAAGAATGTAAAATTAAGGAAATGGCAATCAGAATTACAACCTTTAAGAAAACTTGATGCCAATATCATCAAGTAAGTCATCAACACTTACTCTCGAAGAAAGCAGCACACGACTCAGGGCACCACTCTCCTCGCCAGGGCACCATATACTCGGCTGCCGCTTGCGTGGACTTCCCATAGGAGCCTCCCAACAACTTTAGTTCATAGCGACCTCTCGGCAGCGCCCTTTGCACCCGATAAGGTCCTCGCATGCCTGCATCGAGTTTCCCTGTAGACTGGGAATACTTTATTACAAACACAAAGTCGCCGACTTGAAACACACGTGCTGGACGACGATTTTCATTCACACAATTGTCCTGCTGCGTACGATTACGCCTCAGTAATTCGCTGGCTCTTGTTCTACACATCTCACGCCAAGCTGCGCGATTAGGTAGCGTATTATCCACTGCAATGTCGCGTATTAAACTCCGAATAACCGGCGTTGCGCCATCGATACCAACCAGCAAATTTAACGGAGACATTTGTGTAGTCTTTTGCTTGATTACATTCAAAACAAGTTGAAGGCGCCACAGAGTATCAGACCAGATCGTATTTCTGCTATCAGCCTGAATGCGGATCATATTCAGAACTGTCCTAACATACCGCTCGACCTGCCCATTTGATTGGTGCATTTCGGGGGTGATGTGATGAATATCACAACCCATCTCCTTTAGCCATGTGACAAAATTGCGCGCCTCAAACATTCGTCCACGGTCAGCCACCAGCAGTTTAGGGACACCAAATAACGAGAAGGCATTCGATATCGCTTTCTTAAGCTCCACAGCATCCTGACGGATCATGGGATAAAGAAGACAATATTTGCTGAAAGCGTCCACAATAATTAAAACAAACTTGTTGCCGTTGGATGCAGGCAGAGGGCCCAGCACATCTGTGTGTAGCGTCTCGAACGGCACCTCCGGTTTCTCCCAAGAAGATATGAACTGATGTGGTGCACGTGGTACACGTTTCCGCGAGATACAAATGAGACAATGTCCTACATATTTAGCTACAAACTGCCGCAGCCCAGGAAACCAAAAGTGTTTTAAGATGAGGTCCAAAGTCTTCTCAGCACCAACATGACCATGCTCGTCGTGAAATATACGTAACAAGCTCAAACGATGTCCTTTTGGGATGAAGCATAATAACCTCGACTCTTCGCCTACTGGTGAGTATCGGAAGTAGAGAAGATCATTCTGATATACATAGCGATTGGGATCAAGACGACCCTCTTGTAACCGCTGCACCAACTCCTGCGTTTCGTTATCCGCAGCCTGCGCTATCTGAGCCCAATTACGAGGACGGACAATATTATGAACCTCTGCTGTGGGATTCCGACTTAAAAAGTCGGCATGCGACATTTGAGTGCCTTTACGGTACTCGATCTCAAAGAAAAAGTCTTGCAAATATACCCACCACCTTGCAACTCGTGGAAGTAGGTCCTTCTTTCGCTCTGTCGCCTTGAGAGCATTACAATCAGTCACCAACTTGAACTTAAGGCCAACCAAATAGTGGCGAAAATGTTGCAAAGCTCTCACGACGGCTAGAGTTTCTAACTCGTACGAGTGATACCTACTTTCCGCACCCTGCGTAGTTTTGCTGTAGTACGCGACAACACGTTTGCTATTATCCTTATGAGTTTGCAATAGCACAGCACCGTACCCTATGCTACTCGCGTCGGTATGGACCTCCGTTGGTAACTCTGGGTCAAAAATTGCAAGCACGGGCTCGCTTGTAAGTCGGGTAATTAGTTCCTGTCGTACCTTCTCCTGTTCGGGACCCCAATTAAAGGGCACGTTTCTTTTAGTTAAGCGAGATATGCAAGCGGTCTTTGTCGCGTATCCCTCGATATAACGCCTAAAATATCCGGCCAGGCCCAAGAACTGTCTGACCTGTTTGACATTCGTTGGTGGTGTAGATTTGACCAAAGCCTCAACCTTTCGAGGGCTCGGCTTCACCTGACCTTGACTTACCACCCTGCCTAAATACTCGACCTCTGTGGTCAAAAATGAACACTTACGGAGGTTTATAGAAAATCCGGCCTCAGTAAGTGTTTTGAGTACTCGCCTTAACAGATCAATACCTTCCTCAATCGTTGAGCTCATTAACAGGACATCATCTACATAAACAAGGACGGAACCAGCCTCAATGTATTCCCGAAGCGTCTCGTTTATTATGCGCTGATAAACAATCGGGGAATTTGTCAATCCGAACGGCATCTTGACAAACTCGTAATGTCCCTCCGGAGTGACAAATCCAGTCCTGTGTATTGAATCGTCATCGATCGGGATCTGGTAAAACCCAGTAGCCATGTCCAAACTAGAGAAAAAGTTGAATTTGCCAAGACGATCAATATGATCGTCAATGAGTGGCATGGGGTACCGATCCCGAACGGTAAGCCGATTCAAAGCACGATAATCCACGCACATGCGGTCCGACCCATCCTTTTTCTTCACGAGAATAATGGGACTGGAATACTGGGACTGAGACTCTCTGATTATTCCCTTTTCTTTAAGGTCGCATATGATCTCGCGGACTTTGAGCTTCTCCTGATGGGAGAGCTTATAAGGACGATAAGCAACAGGTGTGTCGTCACTGAGGCTGATTTTCATCATACCAGTTTTCACAGTTGTAGTCGCAGTTCCAGTAATTAAATAGTCCGAGTACTCATTTAAAGCGGCTAGCAAAGAATCACGTTCTTTGCCCAGAAGGGGCGTCTTAATAGGTGTTTGCTCAATAGCGACAGCACCGACATCATGTTGAACAATCACCTTCCCTCGTGTCAAATACTGTTTAACTTTAGTACGCACGTACGTAATGTCATCGCGATCGAGGATGTCTGTTCCAATAATAATTGGGAAGTTCATGCATGTTGCCGGTACTACCACTAAATCAGCCTCCAAGGTAATTTCGCTAAACTCAATAGTCAGGGTCACATAACTATTCGCCACAATTTCCTCCTTACTTATACCTTTTATCGGGCAATTAGTTGGTTGTAATTCGTAAGCAAAATGCTTTAGCACGTCCGATGATATTAAAGACACGTTAATGGCACCACTGTCAATAAGTACATCAACAGGAATGCCTTGAATAACGGCAGCAGTCAAATAACTATCACCCGTTGGAACAAATTCAGTACAGAGGTTAACCTTTCGCTTATTGCGTGGTTCTGACCGATTTTTAAGAAAACAGGTTTGCTCTGTGTGACCCGGCTTCTTGCAAAAAGTACACGAGTTGGAATTAGAACTGCTTGTGTCAGTATTCACTTTTGGGTCCGGATTTGAATCTACTCTAATCTTTTTGTTGCATTGAAAACTCTTATGTCCAGGTTGATTGCAGATAAAACATTTCGCCCTGTTTAACGGATAAGCATCATTATTTGCAGTTCGCTTTTTAGCAATTGGTGCGCGTATGTCTTGTTTGTTACGATTGGGCTTAACGTAAAGGGACATAAAAGAAATCAAGCTGTCCGATGTTAAATTGGCATTAGCCGCAGCAGCCCTAACTTGAGGGTCCGTGATACCCCTGATAATAATCAAAATCATCAGTTCCTCGCTTATACCCTTAACTATACGAAGTCGCATCAAAGTGCGCCTGGCATATTCCGCATATGTCGCATATTTATCAGAATTCGTGCTCATCACATCATAAAGAATATTCGCGTAATCTAATTTACGCGGGCATAAAGTTTTAAACTCTTGAACGAAGTTCCGCCAAGTACGATCATTGGATGTCCATTCATTGAGCCAATTACGAGCATCGCCTTTTAAACAATTCGCAACTCGCGACAAACACTCGTAATCGTTCCAACTATTTGCAAGTTTAGCACGTTCTACCTCTTGGCACCAAGTGTCAATGTCATGAATTGACGGATCGAAGTTCGAAACAAAATAATCGCGACTGCGGGTAGTTTGAAGCGATTTAATCGCGTCAACTAATTCTTGGTTCGAGGTAGAAGGTGCCAGTTTACTGTTACATACCGGTTGGGCGGTCGTGTTTTTATCATTAGTGTGCAATTCGTCCGGAATGACGGCTACATTATCAACACAAGTGTTTGAATCGTTTGCAACCAACGATGATGTTTCGCAACATTGTGATCGTGATGTGCACGGTATTCCCTGAGATCGTGAGCTATTTGAAAAATTCTCGTGAGTAGGGACGTTCGCGACCGGTATTTTAATAGTCGAACCGTTTTCTAATACGTCAATCCGAGAGATGATCGTATTAAGCGTCGAATCTATACGATCGATGAAATCCAAACGTATCGGAGGAGTTCGTGTTCGCGTTCGTTCGTGCCTACTACGACTACGACGGTCATCATCGCGTCGACGAGTTCTATCCCGTGGATCCCGTGACCTTCGATCACGATCACGGTCACGTTCACGATTACGACCAGACATCGTAAACACGTAAGTACAAAGAACAGTTTACAGTTACTCAAAATGTCAAAAGTGTACCCCGTTCCACAAAAATACGCAATAAATTCAAAATGACTAACGGAAAAGGCAAAGTGGAAATCGATAGATTCGAATCCCACTTCTGATCTTAGGTTGAGATGACGTAAATACTTAAAAAAAACAATTCTTATAACCAAATTCACAGCTTTACTTCTCAAAATATAATTGACTTTTACAAATTAAATCTTACTCTGAATTATAATTAATTACGAACTAAATTAGCGGAACAAGGCATACAAATCAACAAGAAAACAACTAAAAGTAACGATACCAAGAACTCGTCAAGCACGATGCTGCACCCTCGAAAGCCGTCCAGAAAGTGAGCTCGAGCATTCGGTCAGGCCCGCTTATATAGTCTGACATTTATTTATTTACAAAGAAGAAAAATTGACCTAATAATAGTTTATGTGTTGAATTTTCTAGTATAGTGTCAGGCTGGTACTTATAATATGGGACAGCAGGTGGTTGTATGAGATTATATTTAATCGCAAGTTTCTGGTGTATAATTTTTGCCACCTGATCATGTCGGTGCTTGTAGTCTGTTTGCACGATAGTCTTGCAGGCACTAGTAATATGCTGAATTGTTTCCGGGGCGCTGTGACAACGCCGGCATCTATCTATTATATTAGGTAGTTTTAATATATGCTTTTGATAATTACGGGTTTCTACAACTTGGTCCTGAATGGCGACCATAAAACCTTCCGTTTCAGGGAACATCTCACCGCGTCTGAGCCATTCGTTCGACGCTTCTTTGTCGACTTGCGGCAAATTCAGATCGCGGTAAAATCTCCCATGTAGGACTTTTTGGGCCCACTCATTCAATTTGGTCTGTCTGTCAGTTTGTAACTCATTTTTCTGTTTGGTGCAATCTTTTAAATTAAGAGGTGTAAATTTTGAATCATTTTCTACTATTGCAGCGTGTAAAGTTGATGAATTGGTTTTCTTATGGAAGTATGATCTGAGACAAGTAATTTGTTTACTATGCAGGTTACTTATGTCGATAAGTCCTCTGCCACCGTCATTTCTGCTGAGGGTTAATCTCTGTACACATGATTTTGGGTGGTGTTTTCTATTTCGCGTCATGGTTACATTGATGAGGCGCTGTATATCTAGGAGTTCTTTCTTAGTCCAGGGGATTACACCAAAGGAATATGTTAGCACTCTTCTTCTTCTTCTTCTGTCGAGTGGGTATCGAGTCTATCGACCCGATGAACCCTGGTGTCAGAGTTTTTAAACCGCCTAGTAGCACAACTATCAGGCCTCTGACATGGTTTGAGTAACGACCACTATCAAAGACAGCGACCGGGACCGACGGCTTAACGTGCCCTCCGAAGCACAAAATCTTTTTCTTTTTCGGACAATTAGGTGATTCAGCCTGCAATGTCCTAACCAAACTGGGGAAAAATTCACAAAGTGATAAATTCTCAAATATCAACTTTGTGTTTCCCCCCTGGGAATCGAACCCAGGACCTCCGGATCAGGAGTCCATGGCACTAGCCACTAGACCACGGAGGCAGTTCAGTTATGTTAGCACTGGTATTGCATACGTGTTTACGGCTTTAATAATGTTTTTGGATTGCAAGTACGTTCTCATTATAGAATTAAGCCTGTGTTTAAACTGGTGTGTTAAGTTCTTTTTTATTTCTTTATAATGTATCTGTTTAGATTGGTGAAACCCTAAATATTTGTATGCGCTATTTTCATCTAGTGGATCTATTTGTTGCCCTGATTGTAGATGGTAATGATGTTCGTATGTCTGCCCTTCTTTAACTGAGTTTATCTTGCATTTGTCAATCCCGAATTCCATTTTTATGTCCCTTGAAAAAGTTTCCGTAATTTCAGCTAATTTATCCAGATTTTCCTCATTTGTAGCGTAAAGTTTAATATCATCCATATATAATAGATGATTAAGGTTATATTTGGATTTCTCTGTCTGGGATTCTGTTATAACATTGTAATCGAAAGGGTATCCTATATTGGTGGTATTTAATGCATTTGATAATGGGTTTAAAGCTAGGCAGAACCAAAGCGGACTAAGTGCGTCTCCCTGGAATATGCCCCGTTTTATCTTGATCGTGTTTGTGTTTCTTGTAGTAGTAGGAGTATTAAGTTTGAGTTGTGTAGTCCAATTTGTCATTGTCTTTTGTAGGAAGGTAACTATTATTGGATGGATTTTATAAATTTGCAAGACTTTTACCAGCCAAGAGTGTGGTACTGAATCATAGGCCTTCTTATAGTCAATGTACATGCTATATAAATTCTTTTTTTGTTGCTGGACTTGGCTCAAAATTACGGAATCGATAATTAACTGCTCTTTGCAACCTTGGCTGAATTTTCTGCACCCTTTCTGTTGTTCTGTAAGTAATTTGTTTGTGTCTATATGTGTGTAGATGACGGATGTAAGGCAAGATGTGATTATTTTGTAAATGGTTTGTAAACACGTGATCGGTCTATATTTAGCGGGATTCAGGAGGTCATTCTGGTCTTTTGGCAACATATAAGTAACACCTGTAGTTATGTAGCTGGGCATGGATTGCGGCTTTTGTATAAACTCGTTAATATAGTTATGGAGGAATGGATGGATGTGTGTGAATTTTTTATACCAATAATTGTGTATACTGTCTGTCCCTGGTGTTTTCCAATTATGTAGTTTTCTTAGAACTTCTTTAAAGACTTCTATGGTTATGAATTCGAAGTCCATGTTGTGACAATTTACAGTCTTAGTCTCCTCTGTCTTTATCCACTGCGCATCATATTTATGTGTTACAGGGTGTTCCCACAGCCCTGCCCAATATGAATGCATCTCGTCGGTGCTAGGCACATCGTCGTGTGTATTAGTGTTTAGTGAGTTAGGTTGCATGTGGTTGGTAGTGGAGCTTTTTAGTGTTCGATAAAATTGTTTTTCGTTATATATAAATTGGCTATTTTGTTTTTTTCGGAGTGTGCATATAGTGTAGCGTTTAAGTCGACTGCTAAGTACGGTGAGTTTCTGTCTGAGTGTGTCTAAGAATTCTGTTAAGCGCGTGTTAGGTTCTTCGTGTATTGAATGTACTTTATATTGGTCAAAGATTTTTTGTACATATTTTGTGATATGTTCTGTCCTGTTTCCTTTTATGTATTGAGTAAGTCTGCCTATTTTAGCCCTCAAGTCACCTATTCTTGATTCTAATCTAATTTGCCATTTGGACTTCTTCTTTTTTGGTTTTAATACAGATTTGGGTGGGATATCAATTTTGGCTCCGTTGGATTTGGCTGCAGTCCACGCAGCACAGTAAAGTGCTGTTTGTAATGTATTATAATCAGTTTCTTTATTTACATGCTTCGGAAGTATTCTCATATCTATAAACTGAACAATGAGTGAAAGTTTTCTGGATGGTTTCTGTCTGGGGATATAACTTCTGCCGGTTGGTTCAATACTTGAAAAGTATTCTAATGCCTGATTATAAGATTTTTCAATTTCTATACTTTTTGCTTTGTCCATATTTTCTAGGTTAATGTTGTCTGTATCTATATTTCTAATTTCTTGCGTAGGGGTTCCAATATTTGAGTTTTGTGTAGTTAGTGTTTGATTAGCCTTGTTGGTTGGCTGGGTACTGTTTTTTACAGCTTCACTGTATCTACGGTTATTTGAGTGTGTTTTGTTCTGGGTGAGATGAGTGTTTGTTGTGTCCGATTGTTGTGAGTTTACTGTAGTGAATGTTTGTGGAATATTATATTCTTGTGCTGTTTGTATTTTAATATGATCACGTTCTTCTGGAGTAATTTTGTTATTTCGTGTTATTACTCGGATTTGGTCTGCCAGTCGTTGTTCTGAAATAAATGATAAGTCTGGATGAGCTTCTTTAAATTTTGTATGTAACTGGGGTCGCCAACCTGTCAAATTTGTTTCGTTATCAGTAATAATATAATAGTACTTAAGAAGTTCTCTATTAATTTCTTCTGGCCAAAAGAGTCTTTTTCTATCTTTTCCTGCTTTTGTAGTAGCGGGCCTCATGTTTAATAGAGCTCCAACACCGGGGTTGTGAATGTCAGAGTTGGATGCTGTGTTGTGAATGTCAGGGTTGGATGGATGTATTTGATCATTATGATTTGCAGAGGTTTGAGGAGTTTTCTGGGCAATACCATTGTAACTTTCAAGCTGAGGAGTAAGACTGTTAGGTGTGTGATTTGGATTATCTAATTCTTGTTTTACTTCTGTTCTTATTTCTTCTATGATTTGATCTGATAGTAATCTTTTATTAATTATGTCTCTTCTCTGTGCACCAATTTTTTGTTTGGTTACTATAATCTGTGGGAAATTTTCAGTAAATTGTATATGTAACGGATCAATAAATCTTTTAGTACCAGGCCACTCAGAAAGTATTGCGATAAATAGTTTTTATATATGGCAGACTGGCCGGTTAGAAACTTTTTTGAGAATATGATTACTTGTAAGTAAAAATATGTGTGTTCCATTTTCAAAATTTCCCTCCACATTTTTTGCGAGCCAATTCAAAGTATCGTGTCTTACTGAAAAATGGATCTGCGCCGGGAACATTTTAGAGCTATGATTTTTTACGATTTTAAGTGTCGCCTGAAACCGGATGACTCGTTCGATAGACTTCAAATGGCATTTATGGATGAAAGCCCCTCCAAGGCAACCGTGTATCGTTGGTATGACGAATTTAGGCGCGGTGGACCAACCTTGGGGGAAGAAGAAAGAAGCGGTCGCCCTTTGACGGCTATATCGGAAGAAAACGTGCTAGCAGTGAAAATTTAATCCAAGATAATAGGCGAATTACATATCAGGAGATTCAGCACATATTAAAGATTGGATCGGGAAGCGTTCACGAGATTCTAGAAGGGCATCTTTGCGTGAGGAGGATAGTATCGCGCTGGGTGCCGCACTACCTCACCGACGCTCAGAAGCAGGCCCGGGTGGAATGGTGCCGTGATATGCTGAACAAATTTGAAGCAGGCTCGTCTCGGCATGTTTACGACATCGTAACAGGTGATGAGTCCTGGATTTATCAATACGATCCAGAAACCAAGCGCCAGTCGACAGTTTGGGTGTTTCAAAATGAACCAACGCCTACCAAAGTGAAGCGATCTCGAAGCGGGGGGAAGATTTTGATCGCCAGCTTTTTTAATTTGACTGGCCACTTGGCCTCAATTCCCTTACGAGATCAAAGAAGCATTAACGCCGAATGGTATACTACCAAATGTTTACCAGAAGTTTTTTCTGTTGTGAGCAACAAGCGACCAAACACAGGGCTCCGCGGACTACTGCTCCACCACGACAATGCGCCTGCACACACCGCGCTCAAAACGAGGGACTTCCTGGACAGCACACCAGTCAAACTCCTGGGTCACCCTCCTTACAGCTCTGATCTAGCACCGTGTGACTTCTTTTTATTTCCAAAAATAAAAAATCAGCTCAAGGGGATACAATTTTCGTCGCCGGAAGATGCGCTGGCTGCGTTCGAGCAGGCTGTAAACGAGGTGTCTACGGCGGACTGGAAAAAGTGTTTTGAAAACTTCAGACGCATGAATCTTTGTATAGAGGCTGGTGGAAAGTACTTTGAAAAGATTTAATAAAAATATATGTACCTGTAGAACAATTTTTTTTAGTGTCGCAAATCTTTCTGAGTGTCTCACGTATGTTTCTCTAATTGAGTTAGTTTTAAATATGTACGCCAGATGAATCTGTTCATTTCATCAGTAAATGTTGTTCGCGTACGTTTATTGCCTGTAGTGGGAGCAAGATCTAGGCACTCGGCCTCTTGCTCAACATCTACGGACATCGGAGTGACAGTAGATGATCGGGACATTATAGGGTATTCAAATGGATTAGGTGATGAACTGGGCGATGGGAATAAGCTATGTGTTGATGATAAAGGTGAAGATGGATGAGACGTTGATACTATATTCCTGGTTGAGTTTTCTTGGTGGTCTACAACAGCTGTAGGCTGGGTAGACAGCGATATGTTGCCCCCCCAGATACGATGGGGCAGCCCGAACCTGAAAGGCCGGGGCGGGATTCCCTCTCCCGAGGACCCGCCTGAGGAGTTTCTCTGTTTCTGAGACGCATATCGCATGGTGGTCACTAGAGCACCGTTAGTCATTGGTAGGTGATAAGCTTAAAGCTGCCAATGTCCGCCCCCCACGTAGCAACAGATGTTCGTGCCGGACGTGGTGATAGAATTTGTGAGGGGCTTATTATTATTATTATTATATTATTTAAAACTTCAACTGATAGTGCCTGTATCCCATTGTTCACGATTTGCTTGTCTTATTGAAGTTTTGTAGGTATTTGTCCAATTTGTTTTTAAAGATAGATTAGATTAGATTTTGGGAGAATATTTTCAGCACATACATAGGTACTGTCTTTTTACTTTCGATTATCGGTTTCTAGAAAAAGTCACCCCATTTAAACAACTGATTATAATGTTTGCTGACATGAACCGGTTTTGTATTATAATAATATTAAATATTAGGAAAATATGGCGACCACGTTTCGAAATTTAAAAGAACTGAAGGAAACTATGGGGCTATTACTTAGTGTAAGTATTTTTGGTTATTGGTCTAACTGCCTCCGTGGTCTAGCGGTCTAAGCCATGGGACCCGGAGATCCCGGGTTCGATTCCCGGCGGGGGACAATGACTTTGTGTTGTTGTTTCTAGTTTGGTTAGGACATTACAGGCTGACCACCTGATTGTCCGAAAAGTAAGATGATCCATGCTGTCGGATGGGCATGTAAATAGTCGGTCCTGCGCCTGATTTCTCTCTGGTCGTGTCAGTCAATCTGTCCCGCCAGCATAGAGAGTGCACCTGTGTGACGAATGGGTATCGAGTCTATCAACCCGGTGAACCCTGGTGTCAGAGTTTTTAAACCGCCTAGTAGTACAACTATCAGGCCTCTGACATGGTTTGAGTAACGACCACTATCAAAGATAGCGACCTGGACCGACGGCTTAACGTGCCCTCCGAAGCACGAAATCTTTTTCTTTTCGGACAATCAGGTGATTCAGCCTGCAAAGTCCGAACCAAACTGGGGAAAAAATCACAAAGTGATAAATTCTCAAATATCAACTTTGTGTTTCCCCCTGGGAATCGAACCCAGGACCTCCGGGTCGGGAATCCATGGCACTAGCCACTAGACCACGGAGGCAGTTAAAACAGTTGTGGGCACTAGAAACAGTTGGTGCATCTCTGGGAGATTGACTGCCATCACCGAAAATCGGTGGGAGGACTAGTATTTTTGGTTATGAAAGGCAAAGGAGCCAGTGAAATTATTGCCATGTGAGACTAGTTTCTTTAGGTCTCACGGTGGGCAACGCACTCTGCTATTCTACTACGACCGAGTGGGCGTATTCTACTTATTGCGAAAGTATACACATTCAAAAATAAGCTGAAAGAACTACTCGTACATAAACACTATTATAGCGTGGAGGAATTTTTAAATGACAAATCATTAAATTGAGGCATAAGTCATGACATTTATAAGTTAAGAACGTATTAATTTAAACATTTATTTATTTTATCACTAATGTAATGAATGAACTATTAATTTTTATCTTTTTATGACTATTGTGAAAAATTAATTTAAATTGAAAATGTTTATTGTGATGATTAGTAATTATTTTGAAATGTAATTAGAAAATTGTATATAGTATGCAGCAACCTCACCCGGGTTCATATGAGAGACTAACTTATTTATGTAACAACTGTGTAGTGTACCTACCATATGATACATACATACATACATATAATCACGCCTTTATCCCTAATGGGGTAGGCAGAACGTAAACAAACTAAACAAAGGTCGTTCCGTCACGTCTGTTAAAGTTATGAGGGCCATTCAAGATAGATTTATAGGTGCATTGCTGTAATGACAGGTTGTCAGCCCATCGCCTAAATTGTAATATACTGAAACCCTCTGATCCCTTAGCTGGTTTTTACAGCATGCCCGGGAGGAAATGCAGCTGGCACATTCTATGTTTGTCTTTCGCTCCCAGTCCAGCATGGAAGATATGGCCATATGATTGCAGAATAAATAAATTGCTAAAGCAGCAATCACTAGCAGAAAACACTGTCGGCGCTTCCTACCACCATCTATCTCTTCCCCAGACACTGTCGGACTGCTCACCGGAGGAAAAGAAAAAGAAGATACATTCCATCCAGCTGTTACACGCACACGAATTGTTCGCGACCAAGGATTACGCTCTCTCTATGAAGGAGTTCATGAAGCTGGGCACCGACCCTGCCACCGTCATCAACTTGTTCCCGGAGCTTGATAACAGGTACGTCCATATTGAGGCCGATTCGGCGTTGCAAACGAAACTACTATACGTGGTCTAATCCCTTAGACAGTATCCCGCAAACTGATAGAGGTTGCTAAGTCAACGAAACTGAACAACAATCAAGATAGATAGATAGATATATTCTTTATTGCACATAAAACAAAAACAACAGGAATTAGAACAAATTAAATAAAAAATAAAGTACAATGAAGGCGGCCTTATTGCTATGGTAGCAATTTCTACCAATACCAATCAACAGGAAAATCTATAAAAAAATTGCTTGCTAACTGTCTGATCGAGGTGGTGTGTATGGGAAGGTAATTTTTTTTAAATACTTAGGTATTAAAAGTAATAAATGATCTACCTTAAGATTGTCTGGAAGAGATCGCGATTGAAAAATTTACTTGTTTTTTGTTTATGTATAATGTTTTTGTTTATTTATTTACTACTTAATTACTTGCTTAATTACTTACAGGGCTAGTGCTGATCCTACAAAGAAGAAACTAAAGGGGAAAGACTTAGAAAACGCCTTAAGTGCACTTATCAAATACCTAACAGAATTAAGATTGAAAGTGTCCAATGAGAGTAAAGAATTAGAGAAGAGTGACGGACAGAGGAATCAGGAAGCAGGTGGCAGCCACAGGAATGAGGACGGAGCAAGCCAGAGGAATATACAACAGCAGTTGGAGCTTATTGATACCACGTTACTGAAGTGCTATTTGCAGGTGAGTGATAAATAGACAGCTGTATACGGAAGCCACAGGAATAAGGACGGGGCGAACCAGAGGAATATACAACAGCAGTTGGAGCTTATTGATACCACGTTACTGAAGTGCTATTTGCAGGTGAGTGATAAATGGACAGCGGTATACGGAAGCCACAGGAATGAGGACGGGGTGAACCAGAGGAATATGCAACATCAGTTGGAGCTTATTGATACCACGTTACTGAAGTGCTATTTGCAAGTGAGTGATGGATGGACACAGGAACCAGGAAGCCAGAGGAATGAGGATGGGACGAGCCAGAGAAATAATGGAGCTTATCTATACATATAATAAACCTCTAGAAGGGTCGTGTCTGTACATTAAATATTTTTACAAAAAATAATTGCAGCAGGCATATTTAACGATATGAAGATCAAAACGATTTAAAAAAAAAATTGTCTGTCTGTCTGTCTGTATGTTACCACATCACGCCAAAACTACTGAACTGATTTCGATGGGATTTTATTATTCAACTGAGCGTTATCCGGGTTGCAACTTAGCATAACTAAAATTACGCTATCTGACTTAGGGGGTAGGATATTGAAATTTGGCTGCTTCATAACCGATTTTTATGGAACTTTTTTTATTGGACTGAGCATTATTTAAAATGAAAGTTACGAAACAAAATTTCACACCTCATGATTTAGGAGGTATGTAGAAAATTTAATTTGAGTCGTTTTTAACCGATTTTGATGATTTTTTTTTTGTTTGACTGAGCATTACTTAAACTCAAAGTTACAAAATTTATTTAGAAATTTATTTTAGAAAACGCGCGCGCGCTCTATTGAAGCAGTCACGTACTTCTTTGCTCCTTCACTATAAATAGTTTTAAATTAGTAAATTTTAAAGCTATTGGTGTAAATTTAGTGTTAAATTGTGCTGAAATATATTATCAAAAAATTGCCGGTAACCAAACTACAACCAAAGTATCGGTTCAAGACATATAGCGAATTACATTTAAATATTTTAAGATAACGGATTTACGCTACTACAACAAAGAGCTATCCTGTCCAGTCAACACGATACGATAAGTCGCAGGAGAATCACCGAAGTGGACCCGAGTAAGTGGGGTCAACGACCGGCCTCGACCGCTCTGACGACACACGCACGCACTTGCTACGCACGGTAGCTGCTACGGACGGCCTTAGCGACAAGTGACTATCTTTTTCGACAACACGGTTACGGTCCGCGCAGTCCGTGCGGTAAACAGCGAGTCTTTTAATCACAACGAGCTGAGTTCAAGACCGAGACAAACATAGTAGATTATTTTTATTTGTTTTTTTTTGGCCTTTTTTTTGTTATTACAATGGAGAATACTATTGACGATCGCAAGACGGCGGTTACGTATCAAAAATGTAATAAAACGATAGAAAAAGGAGACGCTATTATGTGCATGATATGTATAAAATATCTTCATTTTGACTGTGCCGGACGATCAGATAAACTTCAAAGAATTAGAAAAAATAAAGCGTTTACATGCATATTGTGCGCTAAGACTAACGAACAAAATAAAGAAGTCAGAAAGAACAAAAGCCAAAATCTAAAACCTAAACCTATGTCTCTGCCCACACCACAACTTCCGTTAAAGAAAAAAACAGAAGGCTGTTCCAGCAGCTAAATCTCCAATTTCGCCTTTATACAGCATGAAATTGACCAAACATCAGAACAAACTTTTGATGCACAAACTTCGTCTATGACGCATCAAACAAAACACCAAAATGTTGAAAAACCACCTGCTCAACAAACATCGACATCATCCTCGTCGTTCATACAAACTATCGAGCAGCCTGCTTCAGCGCCATCTTCTACCTCGACGCCTGTATTGCAACCACCAAACCTAAGTTCACGGGACAGTATAACGCTCAACGATGGATATCAGATCAATATACCTACCACAAACTTTTTTGAATACCTGGTCACTGATGGAAGCGAGGAGGATCTGATTGATGATGCATTGAATAAAAGTTGTCCGGATCTTGGGCTACATTACAATATAATAACGGAAGAGCTGAGTAAGAAAATGAAAAAAACAGAGGCATCATTGACATCAATGAATAAACTCTATAACGATTTCTTGTTAGAAAATGGAGAACTACAGAAGAAAATTGATGAATATGAGCATAAAATCAATAAACTAACCAGAATTTGCAAATCAACAACAAAGTCAACAACGAAAAAACGTAAAACTGCTAGAAGAGAATATGATATTACGAACTTTAAAAATAGACAACCCGATTTTGAGGAACAGTCCCACCATAGTAATAATATATCAGAAATCAACAACCAGACACATATAAATAAAACTGAAGATTACATGAGAAACCAACAGTCTGTACTTTGTAAATCTATAAATTATGACAAAGAACCCCAAAACGGTATACCGTTTAACTAAGAACAAAGTATTGCTGTTGGCCGATGAATCTGGACGTGACCTACGAAACATACTACAAACACGACTGGGAGATAAGTATAAGGTACTGAAACCTTATGCGTCTTTGGATCAAATAATTACAAAAAATATTGTTAAAGATTTACCAAAAATGATTATGGGATTATTTTAGCTGGTTCTCATGACAATAACTTAATAAAATTTCAATGTAATTTATATTATTGCTAAAAGATGTTGACAAACACTAATATCTTATTCGGCAGAATACAAAATAATAAATTTTATAATGATTTCAAGCTTAATGAATTGATTCAAATAATTAGTGACAACCTAGATAATTTACACTATTCAAATCTTAGTTATTCTTGGAATTGCACTCTAAACAAGGTTAATGCGGTTAGAACATTGATATTTGACATAATTTTAGTAAAACATAAAAATCATGTCGGTAACAATAAAACAAATAATAATTATCAAATATTTCACCTGCTGCAAATATTGCTGGCGTATTAAATAAACAAGATTTTCTACTTGCCACTATAAGGGAATTCAATGAAGAAGGCAACAACTTAGACATAATCTGCCTCACTGAGACTTTTATTCAATCAGGATCAGAATGTTACCTTCAACTAGATAACTACACAGTAGCTAATAGTTATTCAAGAGTTAACAAACAAACTGGTGGATCTTGTATTCTCGTCAAAAAAGGAATAAAATTTAAAATCATGAATTGTTTATGTTCGAATGTTGTTCTGTTCACTTAGTAGATCTGAATATAATTATTATTTGCATTTAGAGAATTCCTAGTTTGTGAAAAAAGAAACTAAGTAGAAATAAAAATGTGCGGAGACATTCTTATCACGCTTCAGAGAACTATTATCAAGAAGTAATTATATGTGGTGATTGGAATATTGATAAGAATAACAAAGATGATGCCAACCATTATAAGGAACTTCGAACAATGATACGAAACAATAATATGAAAATACAAATAAAAGAGTCAACTAGAAAAAAAAGCTGCTTAGATTTGATTGTGAGTAACATACGAAATGCGAAAGCTACGGTTCTAGAATTAGGGATGTCAGATCATAATACAGGACAATTACTAGAGATTTCGATAAATAACAAAATGAACACGTTTTTTATAGTAGAAAAAAGAGATTTATCTCTGGATAATATTCGTAAATTTTTCGATTCCATATCTTCCCTGTCTTTTTCTGAAGTTTACGAGCACAACGATACTGACAAAGCATTTCAATCGTTTCATGACATAATTGTATTATTTTATGCTCTATGTTTTACTCGTATAAAAGTTAAAGTAATTAACAAAGTTACAGGAAGTCTATGGTTAACTAGGGGGATTAAAATTAGCTGTAAATTTAAACGAAAACTATACTACAAGTCTCAAAATACAAAAGATAATAAACAAAAACATCGGCAAAAATTTAAAAGATACAAAAATGTTCTTACTGCAGCTATCAATCTCTCACAACGTATACACAACATTAAATACTAATGTATGTAAATCTACCAACAAATGCAAAGGTTCATGGAATATAGTAAATCGTAAGCTGGGATATAAGAATTATAATAATATAAAAAATATAAATACAATTTTAGATAAAAATATTGTATATAATGAACCGAAAGAAATTTGTAATAGATTTTATAATTTTTTTATTGACAATGTTGACAAAAAAGTAAATACAAATATGAATTATGACTCTTCTAATATAGATATGATACCTAACTCTATATTTATTACACCGGTTGATCAATTAGAGTTAAAAAGGATAATACAAAGTCTTAGAAATACAAATGCAGTTGGATACGACTCCATTTGCACGAAGGTAATAAAGCTTTGCGTTGATATTATTGTTGGACCTTTATGCTACATAATTAAACTTTCAATGGAACAGGGCGTATTTCCTGAACGCCTGAAGGTTTCTATTATCAAACCTATATATAAGAAAGGTCAAGAAACAGACATGAATAATTACCAGAGGTCGGAAATTCGGGTGCAAAAAAAGTAAAAACCCACTGTTGGAGCTACTGAGAGTTCCTACAACCACCTTTTTCAAGATGTTTAGGGCCCCAGTTTATTTTTCTTTATTAAATTGTTTTAGTAATGCCAATTTTAAGGATTTAGGTGCTTACAATGAACCTTAATAGTTTCACAACGAAAGAAAAAAGTATAGTAATGTTTAAGCAGTAAAACGCTTTGGGGCCTTCAGGCCCAAAAATTGTGTCCAGGGAATTTTAACATCAATTCACTGTGAAACTGTCAACCGTAGAGAAAAAAATCTTTCTTGAAAGAGAAGTGCCTATCTCTTCTTAACCTAGCTGATTTCACCATAAAAACCACTACTTTGCTTGGTTTTGAACGATTGTGTCCTGATAACTTCAACATCAATTTATCCTGAAACTATCAACCGTATAGAAAAAAATACAAGAGTAAAAAGCGTTTATCTTGTCTTAACCTTGCCAAATACGAATTTTAATTTTAATTTTCTCGACAATTTTTTTTTAAGAAATAAAACGCTTTTGGGCCCCCGAGGGCCCCATTAAAATTTTTGTGTAATAATAATAAAAGCATTGTAGAAATCATTTATAAAGGGTATTCAATAAAAATATCAAACAATCAAACGATATTTTTATATTTTTAATATTTTTCAGTACATTGAAAACTCATTTCTACTTTTATCTTTCAAATTAAAACAAATATTAGAAAAAAAATTGCAATCAGTTTCGACTTATATTGACGCAAAGAACACATTGGCATAACTAAAACAATTTAATAAAGAAAAATAAACTGGAGCCCTAAAAATCTTGAAAAAGGTGGTTGTAGCAACTCTTAGTAGCTCCAACAGTAGGTTTTTACTTTTTTTGCACCCGAATTTCCGACCTCTGATAATTACAGACCAATCACTTTGATTCCAGTTATTTCGAAAGTTTTTGAGAACGTCATTTATGCTAGAATAATGTTTTTTTTAAAATAAGCACCATATACTAAATGATGAACAGTATGGATTTAGACAAAATCACACAACCTCACTTGCTTGCTTTTCTCTCATAAAATCGATCACAGATAGTCTTGATCAAAGGATACCCGTTGCAGGCCTGTTCTTGGATATGACTAAGGCTTTTGATTTTGTATGTTATGAGAAACTCGTAGTCAAATTAAATAGGTATGGAATAAGAGGTCCAGCGTTGTTATAGAGTCTTATCTAAAAAACAGAATGCAGTGCTCTGAAATTGTTTTCGAAGAAAATAACCTTTTAACTTCGACTCGATCACAATTTAGGTGTAACAGACATGGGGTTCCTCAAGGAAGCATTCTCGGTCCTCTGCTATTCTTAATCTACATCAACGACTTACCAAAGTCAGTCAATCAAAAATGTATCATGTTTGCTGATGATACCACGATTACTGTTCTGTGTAGGGATAGAGAGTGCTTTAATGAGGACATAAACGCAGCTCTAAAAGAAGTCATTGACTGGTTAAACTTAAATACCTAAAAATTAATTTAAATAAAATAAAATTGATTAGATTTCAAACGTACCAATCACAGCAAATCACCATCGACGTGTCACACATGGGACAAAATATAGAAGAAGTTAATAGCACAACATTCTTAGGAATATTAGTAGATAAAACCTGTAATTGGAAAAGTCACATTAATGTAGTATGTAAGAAAATTGATAAATTTATATTTTCTATTAAACGTGTACGACAAATTGTATCGCTTGATGCTGCGCTTCAGGTCTATCATGGCTATATGTTGGCTCGTTTCTTAGATATGGCGTTATAATCTGGGGTAACTCAGTTGAAGCGAATAGGGGTCTTTTAGCGCAGATAAGATGTGTTAGGGCACTATGTGGAGCACACTTTAGAGAATCGTGTAAGCCTTTATTTAAGCAATTAAAAATATTAACCTTGCCATGTATTTACATACTAGAAATATGTATTTTTGTCAAAAAAACACCCCGATCAGCTTAAGACCAGAAAAAATATGAATTGTTTTAGTAAGCGATACGAACAATTATTATACCAGGCCACTCAGAAAGTATTGCGATAAATAGTTTTTATATATGGCAGACTGGCCGGTTAGAATCTTTTTTGAAAATATGATTACTTGTTAGTAAAAATATGTGTGTTCCATTTTCAAAATTTCCCTCCACATTTTTTGCGAGCCAATTCAAAGTATCGTGTCTTACTGAAAAATGGATCTGCGCCGGGAATATTTTAGAGCTATGATTTTTTACGATTTCAAGTGTCGCCTGAAACCGGATGAATCGTTCGATAGACTTCAAATGGCATTTATGGATGAAAGCCCCTCCAAGGCAACCGTGTATCGTTGGTATAACGAATTTAGGCGCGGTCGACCAACCTTGAGGGATGAAGAAAGAAGCGGTCGCCTTTTGACGGCTATTACGGAAGAAAACGTGCTAGCAGTGAAAAATTTAATCCAAGATAATAGGCGAATTACATATCAGGAGATTCAGCACATATTAAAGATTGGATCGGGAAGCGTTCACGAGATTCTACAAGGGCATCTTCGCGTGAGGAGGATAGTATCGCGCTGGGTGCCGCACTACCTCACCGACGCTCAGAAGCAGGCCCGGGTGGAATGGTGCCGTGATATGCTGAACAAATTTGAAGCAGGCTCGTCTCGGCGTGTTTACGACATTGTAACAGGTGATGAGTCCTGGATTTATCAATACGATCCAGAAACCAAGCGCCAGTCGACAGTTTGG
Source organism: Scrobipalpa costella (assembly GCA_949820665.1). Taxonomy (NCBI): domain Eukaryota; kingdom Metazoa; phylum Arthropoda; class Insecta; order Lepidoptera; family Gelechiidae; genus Scrobipalpa; species Scrobipalpa costella. The sequence goes on from OX463311.1 coordinate 1,988,080, forward strand.
GTGTTTCAAAATGAACCAACGCCTACCAAAGTGAAGCGATCTCGAAGCGGGGGGAAGATTTTGATCGCCAGCTTTTTTAATTTGATTGGCCACTTGGCCTCAATTCCCTTACGAGATCAAAGAAGCATTAACGCCGAATGGTATACTACCAAATGTTTACCAGAAGTTTTTTCTGTTGTGAGCAACAAGCGACCAAACACAGGGCTCCGCGGACTACTGCTCCACCACGACAATGCGCCTGCACACACCGCGCTCAAAACGAGGGACTTCCTGGACAGCACACCAGTCAAACTCCTGGGTCACCCTCCTTACAGCCCTGATCTAGCACCGTGTGACTTCTTTTTATTTCCAAAAATAAAAAATCAGCTCAAGGGGATACAATTTTCGTCGCCGGAAGATGCGCTGGCTGCGTTCGAGCAGGCTGTAAACGAGGTGTCTACAGCGGACTGGAAAAAGTGTTTTGAAAACTGGTTTAGACACATGAATATTTGTATAGAGGCTGGTGGAGAGTACTTTGAAAAGATTTAATAAAAATATATGTACCTGTAGAACATTTTTTTTTAGTGTCGCAAAACTTTCTGAGTGTCCCACGTATATGCCAAGAACTAACTTAGATCTGCGTAAGAGAAATGTATTTTGTATGTGTATTCAAATTTTTAATGCATTGCCCCCGGAAATTAAGGAACTTCCACTGACTACTTTTAAAAGACAATTGACTCAATATTTAATTGAAAAATGTTTTTATACAATAGACGAATATTTAAAATGACATTTACAAACCTAAATTTATGACTAATAATAGATTGTAATTGATAGTTTGATTTAATTTATATATTTTTTGACCATAAACAAGTTGACTTTATTTAATTCTAATGGGTTATAGCATTTTATTGTTTTCTATAGAGTTTGATTCTTGTATGTAGTTATAAATTTAAACAAAATATTCGTACACCTAACGGTTGAGTGAAAGGACGTCATGTTATCTGTAACACCAATATGTACTACTCTAGAACGAATAAAGAGATTTCATTTCATTTCAAAATAAATAATCACGCCACCTGACTAAGATGGTAGGCAGGAAAATGAACACTGATCCATTTTATTTGACTGAGTTTTTTCAATTATCTGGTGTCCAGCCTTGGTTATAAATAATTACGCAAACTATTCTAATATTGAGTAAGTACCCCAGTTTGTATGGAAAACACGCGGTGTCGAACATACTGAAAACGCTTCTCCGCGCGTAGGAGCGGGATCTGCTAGCTCGCGCGGGGAATCGTGTTTTCCATACAAAAACAAAGATCAGACAATGCGAAACACGCTTCCCGCGAGAGCTAGCAGATCGCGCTCCTACACGCGGAGAAGCGTTTTCAGTATGTTCGACACTGCGTGTTTTCCATACAAACCGGGCGAACGAAGTCGCGGGCACAGTTAGTTGATACTACGTTACTGAAGTGCTAGTAAGTGATAGATGGACAGAGTATCAGAAAGCCAGAGGAATTAGGACGGGGCGAGCCAAAATAATATATGAGCTAATTAATACTACTTTACTGAAGTTTTACGTGCAGGTTAGTTTTAAAAGGCCTCATATGAATTGCAGTTCTGTTTCTCTCGCACTTTTGAACTTAATAATTTTAATCTTTTGGAATTGTTTTCGAAAAATCTACCATTTATCTGAATACTTCCTGTCATTTTACATTATATTCAAATTGTTTCTTTTCTTTGTTTGTTTCTTCCATGCTGGGAGCGAGAGAAAAACATAGAATGTGCCAGCTGCATTTCCTCCTGGGTATGCTGTAAAAACCAGCTAAGGGATTTGAGGGTTTCTGTATATTACAATTTAGGCGATGGGCTGACAACCTGTCACTACAGCAATATATCTACAAAACTATCTTAAATAACCCTCAAAACTTTGTCAGACGTGGCGGAACGACCTTTGTTTAGGTCGTTTACGCTCTGCCTACCCCATTAGGGATAAAGGCGTGATTATATGTATGTATGTATGTTCAAATTGTTATTTAGTAGATACTCGTAAGTAAGTAGAGGAAAAATGGTCTGTTCTTGGACTTATGTGGTTAGGACAATGCAGTTGTGAATGAATAAAAATTACTTATGACGCGCCGTGATTAGATATACCTACAATCAAAGCAGTTTACGTCAATAATATCCATTAAATAAAACCCACATAAGTTAATTAAATAAGTTACTTATTATATAATAATTATTGCGGTAAATAAGGAAAATGTATTTTTGCATTTCAATATTTTTGAGGGAGAATTGCCTTGTTTTTGTTGTGTAATAGAATCTAATACTTCGTTAGTCACCTTGAAAATCTAAGTTTCGGTTCTATTATTTATAGATACATACATACAATCACGCCCTTATCCCGAATGGGGTAGGCAGAGCGTAAACGACCAAAGAAAAGGTCGTTCCGCCACGTCTGACAAGTTTTCAGGGCAATTTAGCCTGAAATGTTAATCGCTTATAGTGACAGGTTGTCAGCCCATCGCCCACAAATTACAATGACACCCTCGAATCCTTTAGCTGGTTTTTACAGCATGCCCGGGAGGTAATGCAGCTGGCACATTGCATGTTTTTCTATCACTCCCAGTCCAGCATGGAAATAATTATTTATTGAGGATGATATTTTAACTTTGTCAGACGTGGCGGAACGATCTATGTTTAGGTCGTTTACGCTCTGCCTACCCCATTAGGGATAAAGGCGTGGTTATATGTATTTTTTAACTTCTTGATCAATTCGTAGACGTCCTGGGGTCAGGAGTTGTATTTTTGATTTTACTTGCTCGAGCAAAAATGCGCAAACGAAGGAGTGACAATGAAACAAATCAGCTTGAAAGTACGTACTGTCACAGTAGAGCCTGTGGGTACACAAATACACTAGTTTTGGTTTCATTCAAAATTCTGCAATGCTGGACTGGGAGAGACAGAAAAACATAGAATTTTCCAGCTGCCCTTCCTCCCGGGCATGCTGTAGATGTCAGCAAAAGGAATTCGGGGGGTAACAGTGTATTGTTATTTAGGCGATGGGCTGACAACCTGTCACTACAGCAATACTCATCATTACAATCTAAAATTGCCCTCAATTTTTGTCAGACGTGGCGAAACCGCCTTTTACGAGGCGTTTTACGCTCTGCCTACCCTGTAAGCGATAAAGGCGTGATTTTATGTATGTATGTATGCAAAAAAATTGTTATGATTGTGCAGCTATTTCAATTTCGCAACGACCTTTGTTTGGGTCGTTGGCGCTCTGTCTACCCCATTAGGGATAAAGGCGTGATTACATGTATATGTATGTATATTTCAATTTCGACTAAATTACACGGCCCGCTACTGTGACGCTGTCGTAGTTTGGCCTGATTTTTGAAAGTGTGGAACTCACTACCTGCGTCTGTGTTTCCGAACGCCTTCAACCCCCAACATTTCAAAGTTAGAGTGAACAGGCCTCTTCTGGGTGAGCTCGCACCATCGTCGACTCAGTCTCAGTCGTTCCCGACCTAGACTGGAGTCAAGAGCAAAACCATTTAAAAAAAAAATGCTAAGAAACAGCAGTCGCGTGTGACGTCATTGGACCCATGCTCAAACCTTACCGACGGCGATGACCAAATTACCCTTGCGTTTAATGCTGCCAATATTAGTCGAGCCACACTCTGCACAAGCTCTTCCAGCAACCGCGCACCCCGCCGGCGGGATCCTTTGCTCCCCACTTTGGGGTTTACCGGCACATACCGGGCAGATTCTCTCCGATAAGGAGTGCCCAAGGCAACGCCATAAGCCGAGGTTCGAGCCCTAGTGGGCGCCCTTAGGCAGTTGCCATTTCATTAAGGGTGTAGATTGCGTGTAGCAACTCCCCGCCTTAGCCCGGTGACGCATTATATACACTTTGTAGTATTTTGCAAACTGGTCAAATAAAAAAAAAAAAAAAAGTATCGAAGGCCAGATCCAAAAACACTCCAATGCAACTCTGAGAGTTATCTAGGCGCGATGCTACTAAAGAAGTCTAGAGAGATACGGCATCATCTGTAGATCTACTTTGTCTAAATCCAAATTGACGGCTAGATATAAAATTATTCACTTCGAAATACCGGACCAGTCTTTTGTTTACTAACTTTTAAAGTAGTTTTGAAAAAAATGCCCATGAGTCGACCAGCCGGTCACCAGGCGGCTAGGGCATGCGCTTATTTTAAAATTACGTATCATACATACATACATATAATCACGCCTTTATCTCTATTTAAATTAAATTCTTTATTGTTTTAAGATTTAAACATAAAAGTAAACTTAAAAATTAAAACAATAGGCAAGCTTATAAGAGACCTCTTCCAGCCAACCTAATGAGGATAAAAGAAGGGAAAATCACGGGAACAGATATAATAAACGTAATAACGTTAATAATTATAGTAATACTAATACACAAATATTTCAATAAAATTAACTAATACGTAACAATATCAATATGATATATAATTAAATGGTATAAAAGATATTGTAATTAATCTAAATATATAAATGTCATAACGAGTTAATTAAATGCTCTTTCAGTCTCTTCTTAAAGGTGAAACTCGAGGGACTCTCTTGTTTCACCTTTAGTTTTAGGTAATTTATTCCAAAGTTGTATGGCTCTTACAGTGAAAGAATTAAAAAAGTATTTGGTGTTCGATCCTGGAGCCTCCAACACCTTTGTGATGCAGGCGCGCCTAGATCTCTAATGGGGTAGGCAGAGCGTAAACGACCTAAACAAAGATCGTACGCCGCGTCTGACAGAGTTTTGACAGTCATTTAAGATAGATTTGTTGGTATATTGTTGTAGTGACAGGTTGTCAGCCCATCGCCTAAATTGCAATATACAGAAACCCTCGGATCCCTTAGCTGGTTTCTACAGCATGCAATTCTATGTTTTTCCAAGTTTTTCCAATTCCCTAATAACTCGTAATAATAATTCTTTAATAGATATCTTTTATTTGCTCCAGAAATTATTATAAAATAGAAATCTAAAAGTAGGAATTTTCTTAATACATACATACATACATAAAATCATGCCAAATAGTATATAAATCGTATGCGAATGTTACTTACTCTTTCGAACGCGCATTTCGATTGGAGTCTTCTTCTTAGCGAGTGAATTCTCATGTCAAACAACGACCCGATGAACCCTGGTGTCAGAGTTTTCAAACCGCCTAGTAGCACAGCTATTAGGCCTTTGACATGGTTTGAGTTACAACCACTATCAGACAGCGACTGGGACCGACAGCTTAACGTGCCCTCCGAAGTACGGAATCTTTTTTTCTTTTCGGACAATCAGGTGATTCAGCCTGCAATGTCCTTACCAAACTGGGGAAAACCTCACAAAGTGATAAATTGACAAATATCAACGTTGTGTTCCCCCTTAGGAATCGATCCCAGGTCTCGGATCATAAGCCCATGGCTCTGACCGCTAGACCACGGAGGCAGTTGTTTCCATGAAATGAACGTACAGTCGTCCGCCTCTCTTTACTTTGAATTTGTGTCGCGCGTTAGCTAACCCCAACACATGTAATTAATAATAATAAATCATTATATTTCAGGCAATATTTACATTACTAGATAATATTTTTTTTAAATTAAAAATGGGTTTGCTCTTGACTCCAGTCTAGGTCAGGAACGACTGAGACGGAGTCGACGATGGTGCGAGCTCACCCTGAAGTTGCCTGTTCACTCTAACTTTGAAATGTTGGGGGTTGAAGGCGTTCGGAAACACAGACGCAAATAATATAAACAGAGGCCGATAGAATGTATACCTTACAGACTAACATACATATTTATAAAAACATTAAATACTAGCTTCTTTTTCTTCCATGCTGGACTGGGAGCAAGTTTTCTTGCATGCTGGACTGGGAGCAAGAGAAAAACATAGAATGTGCCAGCTGCATTTCCTCCCGGGCATGCTGTAAAAACCAGCTAAGGGATCCGAGGGTTTCAGTATATTGTAATTTAGGCGATGGGCTGACAACCTGCCACTACAGCAATATACCTAGAATTCTATCTTAAATAACCCTCAAAACTTTGTCAGACGTGGCGGGACGACCTTTGTTTTGGTCGTTTACGCTCTGCCTACCCCATTAGGGATACAGGCGTGAATATATGTATGTATGTTAAATACTACTTCGACGTATGGACGACGGCGGCAGGAGGTCTGTAGCTATGTCTGTAATTGTGTACGTTATCTTGAGTGATAAGGGGATTTCGACTTTCCGCGTCACGCGTAAAGTATAATTTAACACGAATTTATAATTCAAGGTATATCTTTAGCTTATTGAGCGAGCGTTCTAGGGGAGTGAGATTTATATAACGTGTTAATTTAAGGCACTTTTTATTACTCTGTGCTTGTGGAAAGTTGAGAAACAATGACTCTAGAAAGTGATTCAATAGCGTTTAGTTAGTTTACTGATTTGCTTTACTTCTTCATTCGTTCTAGACCAACGACGCGCTAGTGGCATCTCTTCTCCGCTTGAAGAACTGTCGCCTGGATGAAGCTGAGAAGGTGTTGCTGCAGCACGGGAAGCACGCCGAGCTCATCATACTGTACCAGACTAAAGGTAAATACTGAGATAAGCCGGGTGTAAGGGACAAAGCCATTGCTGGCAAAGCCTGCACATGATGGAACCTAGCGGACGAGTTGTGAAGGCGCTCGCGGTGCGAGGTATTGAGACAAAGAGTTCTTGATTCAGTCTAATTTCATCTCATCTTCCTAGCCTTTTTCCGTATCTCTCGGGGCGGCTACCTAATCTAGGGGATTGAACGAGGGTACTGGTTTTTACATAGAGCGACTGCCATCTGACTTCTGCGACCAAGAAGGGGAAACCAGACCCAATCCAAGAAGGGAAAACCAAACAAAATACTACTAGGATATACCAGGTATATTCTTCCATGCTGGACTGCGAGCGAGAGAAAAACATAGAATGTGCCAGCTGCATTTTCTCCCGGGCATGCTGTAAAAACCAGCTAAGGGATCCGAGGGTTTCAATAGAATGCAATTTAGGCGATGGGCTGACAACCTGTCTCTACAGCAATATACCTACAAATCTATCTCAAATAACCCTCGATGATTATAATATGTATGTATGTATATAAGTCGTGAAGCCAGGTTCTGACATCTGGCCTCTGGGCCAGTGTTAGGCATTGGCGGCTTGAAAACTCTGACCTAATCTAGGATTGGGTCTGGTTTCCCTTCTGGGTTGCGGAGGTCAGATGGCAGTCGCTTTGTGTAAAAACCAGTACCATCTTTCAATCACCTATATTAGGTAGCTGACCCCGTGAGATACGGGATAAGGCTAGGGAGATGATGACTAAGATATACCGGGTGTAAGGGACAGCTTCCCATCATCCGGGTTGCTCAGTCAATGAAACTGAACAACTTTTTGGCTTCTCCATACAGGTCTCTGATAGAAATTATTATTTTTCTTGGAAGTATGACTTTGCAAAACTTGTTCAGTTTCTCTATCAGTTTGTCACATCCTGTATAATATTCAATAAGTATTTCATAGAATTTATGTTGAAAAATAAATTATTCATTATTATTATTATTTCAAGGAAAACACACTAAAGCGCTGCAGCTGCTTAAGGAGCAAGCAAAGCAACCGGACTCAAGCTTAAGGGGTTATCATAGGACTAAAACTTATTTGCAGCATCTAGGTAAGTTCTTCTTCTGTCGAGTGGGTATCGAGTCTATCGACCCGATGAACCCTTGTGTCAGAGTTTTTAAACCGCCTAGTAGCACAACTATCAGGCCTCTGACATGGTTTGAGTAACGACCACTATCAAAGACAGCGACCGGGACCGACGGCTTAACGTGCCCTCCGAAGCACGAAATCTTTTTCTTTTTCGGACAATCAGGTGATTCAGCCTGCAATGTCCTAACCAAACTTGGAAAAAAATCACAAAGTGGTAAATTCTCAAATATCAACTTTGTGTTTCCCCCCTGGGAATCGAACCCAGGACCTCCGGTTCGGGAGTCTATGGTACTAGCCACTAGACCACGGCGGCAGTTAGGTAAGTTGAAACAAGTGGATTCTTTTTCTTTTTAAATCGTTCTCTATGCAAGTCACACCATTCGCAAAATGTAGTATTCGCAAAATATACATATTACCCGTACGAGGACATATATAATACCAGGAACGGATATTTCAATTCCAAACTTTTAGTCTACTAAAGAATCAATACTAAATTTTTCGACTAAAAGTTCAGTACTAAATTGTTTCTACCTAAATAAGTGTACATTTTCGGGCGTCCAAAAAAAAAAGGGCTAGATTTGTTTAAAGCCATTCGCTTACCCTGACCTTATGTTAGGTTTATTGTATGAATTATAATCATGACTCGTTTGTTTTTTATATTGTAATTCTATTTATTTTCAGGAGCGGAACACATAAACCTAATATTCGAATTCTCCGACTGGATACTAAAGGAACACTTAGAGGAAGGCCTCAAAATATTCACAGAAGACATCTCCGAAGTAGAAAACCTGCCTAGACCTAAAGTTCTAGACTTTTTACTTCGAGAACACGATCCTTTAGTCATACCTTATTTAGAACATGTCATACACACTTGGAACGATAATAATCCTTTATTTCATGACGCCCTAGTAACTTGCTATAGAGAAAAGATTACGAATAAGAAAGGGTCTTTAACAGAAGAGGAATTACAGCATACGAAGCAGAAGTTGTTGGCGTTTCTAGAGAAATCCATCCTGTACACGCCTGAAAGGGTGATTCTACACTTCCCTAATGATAGTTTGTTTGAGGAAAGGGCGGTTATATTGGGGAAGTTGGGCAGACATGAGCAGGCGTTGGCGATATACGTGCAGATATTGGGTAAGACAGCATTTTATTTGAGGTTACGTTAAATTAAAGTCAAATTACGTTATGCCAAGTCCAAGGCCGTACCATCGCTTTCTCGAACCACTTCAGAGCACTTTTGACCCCTAGATATTCAGAACTCATAAAACGCAGAAGGCTCAAATTTATAACACGTAGCGAGCTTGTGAATACTAGCTTAGCTTCGTAGTATTTTTCATGGGGTAGGCAGAGCGTAAACGACCTAAACAAAGGTCGTTCCGCCACGTCTTGACAAACTTTTTCAAGGCCATCTAAGATAGATTTGTAGGTATATTGTTGTTGTGACAGGTTGTCAGCACAACGCCCAAATGACAATATACTGAAACCCTCGGATCCCTTAGCTGGTTTTTACAGCATGACCGGGAGGAAATGCATTCTGTTTTTCTCTTGCACCCAAGCCAGCATTTCCAAGATTATTTTTTTGTAGCCTATAAATGGTCCCACTGCTGGGCAAAGGCCTCCCCTTTATCTCTCCAAGCGTCTCTGTTTACTGCCTCTGTCAGCCATTGTGTGCAGAAAGCATCTAGTCTCGCAATCTTCTACGGGGTTTCCCCCGTCGTCGGCGACCATCCTCCGGGATCCACCCTCAACTTATTTATAATAATAAAAATAATATGTTCCAGGTGACGTTGACAGAGCGATACGCTACTGCGAGAACGTCAGTCAAAAACCCAACGACAAGAACGTGGACGTATACGTCATACTCATGAGAATACTGATGAACCCACAACATAGCGTCCTTACTGGACCACTGGCCAACGTACCGAGACACCCCAAGACAGAGATTGCAGACTTGGAGACGGCTCTTGATATACTGGAGAAGCATGCTGATAAAATATCGCCTTTGAAGGTGAGTTATAGCAACTAAAGTGTACTACATCCACTAGCCAACGTACCGAGACACCCCAAGACAGTTAAAGCGGACTTAGAGACGGCTCTAGATATACTGGAGAAGCATGCTGATAAAATATCGCCTTTGAAGGTGAGTTATAGCAACTAAAGTGTACTACATCCACTGGCCAACGTACCGAGACACCCCAAGACAGTTAAAGCTGACTTAGTGACGGCTCTAGATATACTGGAGAAGCATGCGGATAAAATATCGCCCTTGAAGGTGAGTTATTCCAACTATAGTGTACTAAACCGACTGGCCAACGTACCGAGACACTCCAAGACGGAAATAGCGGATTTAGAAACGGCTCTAGATATACTGGAGAAGCATGCTGATAAAATATCGCCTTTGAAGGTGAGTTATAGCAACTATAGTGTACTAAACCTTCTGGCCAACGTACCAAGACACCCCAAGACAGAGATTGCAGACTTAGAGACGGCCCTAGATATACTGGAGAAGCATGCTGATAAAATATCGCCTTTGAAGGTGAGTTTTAGCAACTATAGTGTACTAGAACCACTGGCCAATGTACCGAGACACCCCAAGACGGAAATAGTAAGTTTAGAGACGGCTCTAGATTTACTGGAGAAGCATGCTGATAAAATATCGCCCTTGAAGGTGAGTTATAGCAACTATAGTGTACTAGAACCACTGGCCAATGTACCGAGACACCCCAAGACGGAAATAGTGGGAAATAGACGGCTCAAGATATACTGGAGAAGCATGCTGATAAAATATCGCCCTTGAAGGTGAGTTATAGCAACTATAGTGTACTAGACCGACGGGCCAATGTACCGAGACACACCAAGACAGAGATTGCGGACTAAGAGACGGCTCTAGATATACTGGAGAAGCATGATGATAAAATATCGCCTTTGAAGGTGAGTTTTAGCAACTATAGTGTACTAAAACCACTGGCCAATGTACCGAGACACCTCAAGACAGAGATTGCAGACTTAGAGACGGCTCTAGATATACAGGAGAAGCATGCTGATAAAATATCGCCCTTGAAGGTGAGTTATAGCAACTATAGTGTACTAGAACCACTGGCCAATGTACCGAGACACACCAAGACGGAAATAGTGGGTTTAGAGACGGCTCTAGATATACTGGAGAAGCATGCTGATAAAATATCGCCCTTGAAGGTGAGTTATAGCAACTATAGTGTACTAGACCGACGGGCCAATGTACCGAGACACACCAAGACGGAAATAGTGGGTTTAGAGACGGCTCTAGGTATACTGGAGAAGCATGCTGATAAAATATGGCCTTTGAAGGTGAGTTATAGCAACTATAGTGTACTAGACCGACGGGCCAATGTACCGAGACACACCAAGACGGAAATAGTGGGTTTAGAGACGGCTCTAGATATACTGGAGAAGCATGCTGATAAAATATCGCCCTTGAAGGTGAGTTATAGCAACTATAGTGTACTAGACCGACGGGCCAATGTACCGAGACACACCAAGACGGAAATAGTGGGTTTAGAGACGGCTCTAGATATACTGGAGAAGCATGCTGATAAAATATCGCCCTTGAAGGTGAGTTATAGCAACTATAGTGTACTAGACCGACGGGCCAATGTACCGAGACACACCAAGACGGAAATAGTGGGTTTAGAGACGGCTCTAGGTATACTGGAGAAGCATGCTGATAAAATATCGCCTTTGAAGGTGAGTTATAGCAACTATAGTGTACTAGACCGACGGGCCAATGTACCGAGACACACCAAGACGGAAATAGTGGGTTTAGAGACGGCTCTAGGTATACTGGAGAAGCATGCTGATAAAATATCGCCTTTGAAGGTGAGTTATAGCAACTATAGTGTACTAGACCGACGGGCCAATGTACCGAGACACACCAAGACGGAAATAGTGGGTTTAGAGACGGCTCTAGATATACTGGAGAAGCATGCTGATAAAATATCGCCTTTGAAGGTGAGTTATAGCAACTATAGTGTACTACACCCACTGGCCAACGTACGGAGACACCCCAAGACAGAGATTGCAGACTTAGAGACGGCTCTAGATATACTGGAGAAGCATGCTGATAAAATATCGCCTTTAAAAGTGAGTTATTTAACAGAAGATAACCGGAGTTTGTCTACTCACTCCTAACTTTTCTTTCTGTATGACCAATTATGAAAAAAAAAACTTAAATTGAGATGAGATTTTGGAACATTTGAGTGAATTAAGATTTTAGGAATGTTATTTATCCACATGTTTGACACGTGGATCAATAATATTCTTCCATGCTGGACTGGAAGCGAGAGAAAAACATAGAATGTGCCAGCTGCATTTCCTCCCGGGCATGCTGTAAAAACCAGCTAAGGGATCTGAGGGTCTTGTATATTGCAATTTATGATGGGCTGATAATCTGTCAATACAGCAATATATCTACAAATCTATCTTAAATAACCTCAAAACTTTGTCAGATGTGGCGGAACGACCTTTGTTTAGGTCGATTGCGCTCTGCTTACCCCATTAGGGATAAAGGCTTGATTACATGTTTAACACTTACTGCGTAAGCTGATAATCAAAGATAATAGATCCTGTTTATAGTAATGTTATTCTGATATTTCAGGCTTTATCAGTACTGCCAGACTTTGTCCCGCTGGGCCGACTGAAGCACTTCCTAGAAAGCGCTTTAGACAGCCAACTAGCCTTGAAACGACGAATCCAAATACTGAAGGGGCTGCTGTATGCTGAACACTTACAGGTAACAATATTACATATACATATAATGGCGTCGGCACATTGGTACGTGGTGGGATTCGAACCACGACCTCCCGCTCAGGAGGCAGCGGCCCTATCCACTACACCATCGGGCTCTTTGAAAATGAACAACTATCACCAGGAAATTCATTCAAGAAATTAAGAAAAATACTTATCAATACAAATTGTCCGATCAAGGTGGTCATTTTGTATAGGAAAGTATTTTTACCTTCCATGTTGGACTGGGAGCTAGAGAAAAACATAGGATGTGCCAGCTGCATTTCCACCCGGGCATGCTGTAAAAACCAGCTAAGGGATCCGAGGGTTTCAGTATATTGTAATTTAGGCGATGGGCTGACAACCTGTCACTACGGCAATATACCTACAAATCGATCATAAATAACCCTCAAAACCTTGTCAGACGTGGCGGAACGACCTTTGTTTAGGTCGTTTACGGTCTGCCTACCCCATTAGGGATAAAGGCGTGATTATATGTATGTATGTATAATGGCGTCGATTCTTGCGACATAATCCTAATTCTAATTATTTGCTAGCGCTGTCACTCTTTTGACTTTGACATAAGAACAGGATAGCAAATAAACACATGACTTTGACATTCCTAATCTGACATAAGATTGCTTATTTGACGTAAAATAAGGGAGCATGCTTAGTTCTTACTTAAAGCGTCTTACGTCAAAACAGGAATGTCAAAGTCATGTGTTCATTTGCTATCCTGTGCTTAAGTCAAAGTTAAGAAAGTGACAGCGCTAGCTAAGAATTAGTTAAGGAATAGTGCGTCCAGAATTGCCGCCAATATCACCTAGCTTTCCAATTCCATCTTTGATGCTAAAAAGAAAAACATAGAATGTGCCAGCTGCTTCGCCTCCCGGGCATGCTGTAAAGACCAGCAGATTATTATTGATGGTTTCAGTGTATTTTCAGGCTGACAATCTGTCACTACAGCAATATACAAATCTATCTGAAATACCTTAAAAAACTAGTCAGTTGTGGCAGGTTTTTTAGGCCGCTATGCCTACCCTATTAGATATAAAGGCGTCATTGTATGTATGTAGGATATAAGCGAAATTTGATGGCTAAAGTGAAACTAGCTTTCTTCCATGTTGGCCTGGGAGTGAGAGAAAAACGTAGAATGTGCCAGCTGCATTTCCTCCCGGGCATGCTGTTAAAACCAGCCAAGGGATCCGAGGGTTTCAGTATATTGTAATTTAGGCGAGGCTGACAACCTGTCACTACAGCAATATACATACAAATCTATCTTAAATAACCCTCAAAACTTTGTCAAATGTGGTGGAACGACCTTTGTTCGAGGCGTGATTATATGTATGTATGTAATATTCTATCTTATACCTATGCGTTTTTGCCTTTTAATAATTAATAATAATAATTATTATTAATACCAATATCTCTTCCAGGTGCAAGAACTGAAGCAGTTCCACGAGTCGAAGAGCGTGGTCATCAACGACTACAACGTGTGTCCCGTCTGCAAGAAGCGCTTCGGGAACAGCTTCTTCGTGCGCTCTCCCGCCGGCGACATCGTCCACTACAACTGCAGGACCGATAAGTAGCATCTGGACACATTCTAGAAGTTTCTACAACATTCTATAAGTTTCTACAACATTCTTAAGGGCTCTACAATATTATAGAAGGTTAACAACATTCTAGACGATTCTAAAGCATTCGTGCACTACAACTGCAGGACCGATAAGTAGCATCTGGACACATTTTACATGTAATATTCTAAACGGTCCTACAACATTCTAGAAGTTTCAACAACATTCTAGAAGTTTCTATAATATTCTCAAGGGTTCTACAACATTGTAGAAGTTTCTACAACATTCTTAAGGGTTCTACAACATTGTAGATGTTTCTACAACATTATTAGGGTTCTACAATATTATAGAAGGTTAACAACATTCTAGACGATTCTATAGCATTCGTGCACTACAACTGCAGGACCGATAAGTAGCACACGCTCTATCAATATAATGTATCCTAGCAAAAATGCTGTAAAAATCCATACTAGAATTATTATTATCTAGAATATTCTAGAAAGTTCTAAAACATTCTAAAGGTTCTACTACATTTTAAAAGATTCTACTACATTCTAAAAGATTGTACAACATTCTAGAAGCTTTTACAACATTCTAGGAGATCATAATGTATTCTAGATGATTTACAATATTTAAGAAGATTAAAAAACATTCTAAAAGGTTCTACTACAAACTAAAAGAGTCTACAACATTCTAAAAGATTCTACAACATTCTTGGAGATTGTAAAATATTCTAGATAAATTACAATATTTTAGAAGATTAAATAACATTCTAGAAGGTTTTACAATATTCTAGATGTTTGTAAAATATTATAGGTAACACTACTGCACAGCATTCTATAACATTCTAAAACAAAATGTATTGTCAGATCTGTAAAACGTAAGTAAATAATAAAATAGATCACTCCTCAACTATCTAAAAAACATAATAAATGAGCAGGCTTCAGCTACTGGTTTATCTGGATAAAAACACACTATCTAAAATCTATTTGTTGATCTCGTTTTCATAAATTTGTCCATTCATAATGCGTAAACATCTGGCATTATGATTATGGAGTTTACGATTTTTTTAAGTCAGTAGTCTTAATGCTATTGTTGGATATAAGAAACTGCCCACTTAGTGTGGGATGTCGGTTTCTTCTAAAGACAAAGTTTTGTAGCTAATATAGTGTTCCAAAAGACTTAACCTGGTAGTGTAGGCTTCCATTCGGCAGTAAGGACTGCGGGCACAAGCCAGGCACTCCATACAAGCCGCTGATTGTCGTACTACATGCGTAAAAACGTGTTCGTACAGGTTTGAAGTGGGCTTGTGTGTGTTTGTGTTAGTCTAGTCGAAACAGGTCGCGTAACCGTTGGCGCGGGGGAGACGAGGTGGGTAGTTCTCCTTGACGGAAATGATTTGACGGAATTTATGATCACTATCACATTAAAACTGTTTTTTTACAAATATAATTAAGTGACAAACATCCAAAAGGCTATATATTATTCATATTTAAAAGATTGTAGCTGTAAAATTATTCTAATGCCATGTTTTATCGCTGAACATACTCTTGTCATTTCCGTCAATCAGGAGAAATAAAGGTAACATTTCAGATCGGGAGTGGGAGTGCCTCATCTTTAACATATTCTTTATTGTGTACAATAAGTTTACACTAAATAGACAATCTTAAATTTAGTTCACAAAGGTGAGCGTATCTCTATGAAGAGATCTCTACCAGCCAACCTGTAAAACTGAATATGAGATAACAATATATACGGGGACAAGACTGGAGCTGTATTTTTGAATCACTCGCATCGTATTCGCATACGAAAGAGCAACATTCGCCTGTCAAATTATATGGCATTTACATCCGGAAGTCACTCTCTCGTATGCGAATGTTGATTCCAGCGGTTCAAAAATATGACTCCTGTACACGCAATAGTATCTACATATACATATAACCTACAACCTACATAAACATCTCATCTTAGGTTTAGCTAATATTATATTTACTTTGCTGCGGGGGCCTTTTTAGTTTACATAAAGCCTACGAAGTATATATGTTAAAAGTATTCGGTTTTCAGATTTTTAATACGATTTTATATTTTAGTCTATCTTTCAGGCACTAAAGGTTTGAGTCTTTTGGAACACTAATTTAAACTGTATGCATTGTAAAAAGTATTTTATCTAGACATAAAATTATAAGTACAGTTATTATATAAAAATCAGAACTGTATATTTGATTTATATTGTTAAGTTTTATGTAGCTATCTTTTATTTTAATTTATATATTCTTCGCTATAATTATGTAAGTTAGTTAAACTATATGTAATGCATTAAACTGTGTATAAATAAATAATATTTTGTATGACACGTAATTGTAGTTTTATTTTAGATTATATTTTAGATTATCTATCCAATCTAGCTTAAAATTAGTCGGGAGGAGATTGGTCATAAAGACTTGTTCCTGTCTGATGATTGTCTACCGGTTCCTGTGTTGTCTGGCTAAAATCCTTCTTCATGAGAACGATAAAAAACATAGAATGTGCCAGCTGCCTCTCCCAGGCATGAAATGAAAACCAGCAAAGGGATTCGAGGGATCTAGTGGTGTTTTAATTTTGGCGATGAGCTGACAATTTGTCACTAATAGATCTACCTCAAATCCCCCTCAAAACTTGTATGACGTGGCGGCACGACCTTTTCTTAGGCCGTTGACGCTCTGTCTTTCCCTCTAGGGATAAAGCCGTGATTACATAACACGTATGTAAAAAGTTGCCACTACGAATGAAGCTATTTGAAAGAACTAGTCTGTGTGATTTAGACAGCGAGGCTACAAGATGTCTATTAATAAACGTTGGGTGACGTTTGTGACGTTTCACGAGTAGATGTGTACCGGGTTCGACTCCCACGCATGTATGCTAATCGCAGTTGACATTCCGACTGATATTTTTACATTAATTGACAGTTTTGGACAGAAAGGTGTATGCACATCGGATTGTAGAATTCTGTGTTTGTCACAACTTTTTATCCGATCCGTGCTTCGTGTCCCAGTCGTTGTTTTTGATAGTGGTCGTTACACAAACCATGTCAGAGTCATATTAGTTGTGCTATCAGGGTTCACAGCAGGGTTCATCGGGTCGATCGACGCGACAGAAGAAGACTACTTTTTACCACAGGAAAATATCTAAATTCTATGTTTTTAACGCTCTTAGTCCAGTATATGATTGATCAATCAAAAGAAAAAAAAACGAAGGTGTTTAGGTAGCTAAGTGGTAGAGCAATGGCCCTGCATTCCAGAGTCGCAGTGGAGTCCTCCCGAGACTAATTTATTATTTACTTTCTTACATATTATAAGACGAAAATGGTTATCAAAAGGCCGTTGACGCTCTGGCTACTACGTTAGAAATAAGCGAGAAACTAACTGCCTCCGTGGTCTAGTGGCTAGTGCCCTGGTCTCCCGATCTGGTAGTCCTGGGTTCGATTCCCAGGGGGGAAACAAAGTTGATATTTGATAATTTATTACTTTGTGAATTTTTCCCCAGCTTGGTTAGGACATTGCAGGCTGAATCACCTGATTGTCCGAAAAGAAAAAGATTTCGTGTTTCGGAGGGCACGTTAAGCCGTCGGTCCCGGTCGCTGTGTTTGATAGTGATCGTTACTCAAACCATGTCAGAGGCCTGATAGTTGTGCTACTAGGCGGTTTAAAAACTCTGACACCAGGGTTCATTGGGTCGATAGACTCGATACCAACTCGACAGAAGAAGAAGAATAAGCGAGAGTGAAGTCCATAGGTCTGTTCACACAAGCGAACCGCCAGTAGTCAACACTTATTGGAATAGAATTAATAATTCATTAAATGCGTAGAACCGGCGAGCTAACTGTATTTGGTAGTGTAAGGTAGAGTTCATAAGAAACTTTCTATATTTATTTACTGCGGTTATAGCTAAGTTTCACGCGGAAATCAAACACTATAATTTTCAGTTATTATTTGGTACATTTCTTTTTCTCTTCTCTTATTAAGAGAAGGTAATAATCTACCATATAGCAGATGGTTCCGCGTTGGAGGTGATTGTCGTCGATGTTAAAAAAAAATCGTGTGATACGGCAAGTATTGAGAAAGAGCAACAGGCTTTTTGTAAGGTGTATGTAAAAGATTATACGCCGTTTGCGATTTTACGCTCTGCCTACCCCGTAAGGGATAACGGCGTGATTTTATGTATGTATGTATGTAAGATTTGTGGATGGATATGTTTAGATTTTTTTTATTATTAACAGCCTAAGATGGCACTGCAGGGCAATGGCCTCCCCATCTTCCATTTCTCCCTGTCTTGGGCGTCTTCCAACCTTTAGCTTAATTTTCTCATGTTACATTTGAATAATGTTCATACATATTTTTAAGCAGAGCGTCAATGACCTCAAACAGGATGTAATTGCGACGTCTGACAAAGTTTAAGGATCATTTAGAAAAACAAACTATGTATTGCTATAGGGATAGGTTGTCAGCCTTTCGAATAAATTGAAATACCTACACCGTAACCTTTGTCTTCCTCAACAGATTTCTACTAACCCAGGTAGAGAAACAGCTGGAACATTCTATGTTTTTCTATTGGTCCAAGTCTCACATGGATACATTCCTAATGAAAGAGCAGTCTTGTTTTGTTACTCAAGGTGTGATAAAGATATCAAACATAGTTTGACAAGACCCACGTGTTGATGACGTACCAAATTAAAGTATAGTTCAAGGCCGTATTGTTCCGTAGGTAAAAACACTTTATACCTACGTATTATCTTTTATTGGTAGTCATGTAGAGCTGTGAACATGATTTTATTAGGAACTTAGGGTGCAGACATACTTGTGGTACTTTTGAATGTGTTTTTTTTTATATAAGTTTGTTGGTTGGTTTGTAGTTTAGAAGATGTTGAAATAACAGTGACCGTCCGTATCATAATATTAAGTGTTTACTTATAATAACTATCTAGGTACCTAACTAACTACTAAGGTAGAGTCAAGTAGATTGGACTAAGTACACCTATACCTACCTATCTATATTATGTACCTAACATTGTATTTAAATTAATGTTATAGATAAAAATAGTATCCTACATATTCTAAACCAGTGACATTAACATTTTAAACAATTTGGTGTCAATTCTGAATTCTAGGTACATTCTGGAAAATTCAAATTCTTTCCCTTTCATGACTTATTTCCCTCAGCTGATTTCCTGTACTGCCAAAGTACGATAACAAGTTCTAACCAAATGACACTTCATTCACCAAATACTACAGTCACGCGTGCAGTCCTTACGGGATAGGCAGAGCCTCGACCGTTTACGTCCTCATAAATGGACGTTTTGAGAAGAACACGCTAAAATAACCAGTGGAAAGATAATGATTTTCCTCACAGTGTGGCCTAGCGGTTACTCTGTAAGTGTGTTGATGACGCGACGCATGACGCAACTCGCGCGCCGCGTCGATACCGACCCGGCTCCCGCGCCGCTCCGCCGCCCGCCTCTGTGGCCCAATGGATAAGGCATCGGCCTCCTAAGCCGAGGATTGTGGGTTCGAGTCCCACCAGAGGTACGAAGATATTAGTCTTTTTGGAGTAAGGCACAATTTGTGGTGGGATTTTAGGGATTTTTCTGATTGGTTCTGATTAGAGTGTGATGACAAACCGATCGGATCTATATATATTTTTGAGGACATTTATAGTTTGTTTTCATTATTATTTACTTAGATAACTGTGGCCCAAAGGAGAAGGCATCGGCTTCCTAAGCAAAGGATTGTGGGTTCGAGTCTCACCAACGGTACAATACTACTTAGTACGGTAATAGTATACAGTCTTTTTGGAGTGAAGGAATGTTTGTGATGATTTTTTATCATTATAATCTATTAATAGCCCAGCAGCAGAATTGCTGATGAGGCTATATCCGTAGCTGGTGTGTGCGCTAATTTGTTATTAAAGTCCATTATCTTTACCACTAAAAGTCTTTTTCACTTTTAATGGCATTTTCGTGATTTTTCTGATTGGTTCTGATTAGAATTTGTTGACAAAATATCAGCTCTACGAACCATGGTTCTAATTTTATTTTGGTACGTTGTCTGCTTGGCTCTGTCACAGAATATGTAATAGTACTACATCTCTGTGACCCAATGGATGAGGCATCGGCCTCCTAACCCGAGGTTTGTGGGTTCGAGTCCCACCAGAGGGTACGAAACCAAGATATCAGTCTTTTTGGAGTACCTAAGGAGTTACTTAGGTACGGTTTGTGATGTGATTTTAGGTATTTTTTTCAGATTGGCTCTGGCATGGGTTCTGTCTCATTAGATTGTGTGTTATTGTGTAGTAATTGACATACCTATTACTGCATACATATAATCACGTCTTTATCCCTAATAGGGTAGGCAGAGTGTAAACGTCTGACAAAGTTTTGAGGGTTATTTAAGTTAGATTTGTAGGTATATTGCTGTAGTGACAGGTTCTCAGCCTATCGCCTAATTTGCAATATGCAGTATCCCTCCGATCCCTTAGCTAGTTTTACAGCATGCCCGGGAGGAAATGCAGCTGGCAATCTATGTTTTCCTTTCGCTTCCAGTCTAGCATGGAATATACGTGGATACTAGTACCTATATAAGTATATTATTTCTCAAGACCAGTTAGATTTTAATGACCAGTAGGATATTTTTAATTCGATTAGGTGGCTGATTCTATTAATTGTTTTTAGAGTAAGTATACCGGGTGTAAGGGACAGCATACCGAAAACTGATAGCCATTGCTCAGTCCACGAAACTGAACAACTTTCAACAGGAAATACTTTCAGGAAATTAATATAAAAACGGCTTTCCAAACAAATTTTCCGATCGAAGTGATAATTAGCACTTTATTTTTAAATTATAATTTGGGTGGGATACTGGCTACGGATAACTGCCTTCGTGGTCCGGTAGTCAGGGCCATGGGATTCGATCCGGAGGTCCTGGTTTCGATTCCCAGGGGGGGGGGACAAAGTTGATATTTGTTAATTTATGACTTTGTGAGTTTTCCCCAATTGGGTAAGTTGAATCACCTGATTGTCCGAAAAGTAAAAGGATTCCGTGCTTCGGAGGGCACGTTAAGCCGTCGGTCCCGGTCGCTGTCTTTGATAGTGGTCGTTACCCGAACCATGTCCGAGGCCTAATAGCTGTGCTACTAGGCGGTTTGACAACTCTGACACCAGGGTTCTTCGAGTCGTTGTTTGACTCGAGAATCCAGTCGCTAAGAAGACTGGCTATGGCTACTAACATTTTTCTTTTTTCAGGAAAACAGCAGCAGGACGGCAGCATTTAACATCTTATTACATATTAACATCCTATACGAAACGTTCCTTCCAAGCTGGACTGGGAGCGAGAGAAAAACATAGAATGTACCAGCTGCATTTCCTCCCGGGCATGCTGTAAAAGTCAGCTAAGGGATCCGAGGGTTTCAGTATATTGCAATGTAGGCGATTG
The DNA here is from genome assembly GCA_949820665.1 of Scrobipalpa costella. Lineage (NCBI taxonomy): Eukaryota > Metazoa > Arthropoda > Insecta > Lepidoptera > Gelechiidae > Scrobipalpa > Scrobipalpa costella. The sequence continues at coordinate 2,009,605 of OX463311.1, forward strand.
GCTGACAACCTGTCACTACAGCAATATACCTACAAATCTATCTTAAATAACCCTCAAAACTTTGTCAGACGTGGCGGAACGACGTTTGTTTAGGTCGTTTACGCTCTGCCTACCCCATAGGGAAAAAGGCGTGATTATATGTATGTATGTATGTACGAAACGTTAGTTTCACTAGCCAGTAATTTTGAACTAACAACTTTTTACGTTGGTCCGAGTATTTTTATCTTTGAACAACATATTACATAACGCACGTATTTAAAACGTATAGCTATAATTATCACTGTATCGTCACCCGCCTCTGTGGCCCAATGGATAAGGCATCGGCCTCCTAAGCCGAGGATTGTGGGTTCGAGTCCCACCAGAGGTACAGGAAAATTGACTTTTTGGAAAAGAATTATGATTGATTTTAATAAGACTGATTGTAGATGACCTTATTGCTGAAACAGTCACTAAGATATTTGAAACAAATAAATACTAGGTATGATCTTTGATAGTGCCTACCTATCAAATATTTATGACATGTGTAATTCTTTAGTAAAATTCTATCGAAAAAAGTATTTTCGAATGCAAATAAATTTCTAATTTAACTTTTAACGATTAAGTAAATATTATATATGTAAAGAAAATAAAAAAACAAGAACATATAAATACAAACAGGAAAAATACATGATTGCAGTTGTAATTTAACTTTATCAAATGACGTTTTTGGTTCAAATGACGCAACTGACTGAGTTGAGAAGCCTAGACATAAAATTATGAATTTGACATGCATATTTGCATACGAATAAATAAATTTAACTTTTTTATAACATTTAATTCTAATCAGATCACAATCTAAAACGGCTCAGTCTTCGGCATAAACTATAGGAAACCAGTCTAGTACGTTATGATTCTTCTTCTGTCGAGTGGGTATCGAGTTAATCGACCAGATGATCTTTACATGTCTTGAGTCATAGGGTTGTTATTATAAATCAATTTTAAGATTGAGAGCAATATTAAGTGTAGATTTGATAGGCCATTTTGTACTGGAATGACATTTCTTATACGAACTCGTGGCTGTCAATCTTGAGATCGCTTTAAAAATACGAGCCATAGTCTTTCAGCGTAGAGGTTGAATTTAAGTTGATTAAAAACAAAAATAACAGCTAAATCTGAAGTCTAGAGGAATAAGATCTATACACGTATGATTTGCGCGTTGCTAACGCGTGGAGGTCAAGTTTTACTGGATGCTAGAATCTATCTATCCATGAACTGGGAGTGATACAAAAACATAGAATATTTCAGGTCCTTATCTTCCCGGGCATGCTGTACCAATGAGCAGACCGAGTGGGTTCCAGTGGATTGCAATTTACATAAAAAGCTGACAACTTGATACTAGCAATATATAGTTAGTTTTTTCTGAAATGATCCTGAAACTTTCCTGGCGAAAACTTTCTTTATATGAGAACGTTGACGCTCTGACTACCCCGTATTGCGTGATTACAATTACGTATCTTCGCAATTGTTTGAGATCACCTGCCGCACCTATTATTGCGCCACGTTTGACAAGTCCGCATCTAACACAGATAAAATAAACCCGATAAACCCATACCATAGCTGTCGGCATAATGCACATGTGTAAAAAGTCCCGTATCAGGGAAAGCTGAAGCAGATATGATAAGCGGACAATTTATTGATAACGGACACCGAGCATCGATCAGTCGATACCATCCTTTGGCGAGGAATACGCCTTTTAATCGGACAAATCATAATCTACTAGATTTAATACATAATCGGAGTAATAAAGAAAAAATCTAGATAAAAAAATCGTTTGTTTGTAAATAGTGCTTAGTGTTATGATAATGATGGGTGAAAGCGAGATGGGTTACGGAGAATACTACGCATACGACTCCTGGACAGTGCCTCCAGATTACGTGGATCCAAGCTACCAGCACCGCCAGCCGCAGTATGAGGAAGACTATCGGTATAATTCTTACGCGTAAGTATTTTTTAAATGTTAAACGGTCTTCTTCTGTCGAGTGGGTACCGAACTACCGAGTCTATCGACCCGATGAACCCTGATGTCAGAGTTTTTAAACCGCCTAGTAGCACAACTATCAGGCCTCTGACATGGTTTGAGCAACGACCACTGTCAAAGACAGCGACCGGGACCGACGGCTTAACGTGCCCTCCGAAGCACGAAATCTTTTTCTTTTTCGGACAATCAGGTGATTCAGCCTGCAATGTCCTAACCAAACTAGGGAAAATTCACAAAGTGATAAATTCTCAAATATCAACTTTGTGTTTCCCCCCTGGGAATCGAACCCACGACCTCCGGATCCATGGCACTAGCCACTAGACCACGGAGGCAGTTAAAAAACGGTTGTAAAACGGTGGAAACCAGGCATCAGGCCCACAGCAAACAGCACCGTAGCCTTACTAGCTGACTAGATCCTAGTGGAATTTGCATAGCGTTGCATTTGCACACCGTAAGATTCAAGATAGATTGTCTCATGTTCCTGTAATATCCTGTAAGTGTTTTTTTAATTTACTTCTGTACCTTATAATAATGTTTTAATATCATATTTTTTGGTGATGTTTGCAAATTGCCACTTTTGAAACAGGAAACGGATACTCAATTCTAAGTTCTTTATTTGTTACGACATAAATGGAAAACTTTTCACGGAATTTTTAAAAATTTGAACGGTGTGTATTAAATAAATACACGAATATTAGTAGAAATAATGTGAAGTAATGAATGTTAGATGATAAGGATAAATCTTAGGCAGATCTTATCGTAAGAAGATTAAGCGCCTGAGAGAAAATTCATAATCCGACTTTTCCGACGGCGAAACCCGCTGAAAATATATTTCACAAGGCGATTGTTTCGAAGTACGCCAGTGTCGTGTGTTTTCAGAAAACGTAAGTAGATTTAATAATAAAAATTCAACCATGCACACGCGATGCAGACATCGTAAAAATGGCTGCTCGCGTATTTGGCTAAGTGCACGGAATTAGCTGCAGATCTAGATTACAGAAGACAGACCAGTAGAAGATCCGTAAACTGTATAAAAGTACTACACTAAACTATAGAACAGTAGTTGTATGAAAATCTACCACGAAAGTGAAGTATTCTGTCGTCAAACAGAATTTTCAGTGATTTTAGGACGTAATATTGCACTATTGACAATACCGCTTGCAGTACACCAATACAAATTAGACCAATTGCGCCAACGATCAACACATATTACTTAATACCTATATATACCTACTCAAAACACGGAAAATCATTTTTGTATCTCATAGATAAAAACTAGCAATTTGACTATGCTACTAAGCTATGACGCTGACAATGAAAAATTAGAATTAAACAAAAAAGCTCACGAACATTTGGCTGACTAGCGGTATCTATCCTGATTTAGAACTGTAGAATTTGCTAAGTGCACGGAATTGACTAGGAGCATCGCGGAACAACTTTATATTGCACAATCAAAGCTGCCGTTTCACTTTATTTTTCTTTTATTGAAACGAGTTTTCTTGAAAATGCATTCAAGTCTTATTACCTTTACGAAGCAAGTTCTTCTTGGAATAGGTTTTGACTTCGCTATAAGTATTTTATGGTAATGCTTATAGAGGTTGCACTGTAAGTAATTGAATAAGAATAAATAGTATTCATATATACATATAATCCCTTATAGGATAGACAGATCTTTAATGACCTTAACAAAGGTCGTTCCGCCACGTGTGACAAAGTATTGAGGGTTATTTAAGATAGATTTCTAGTTATACTGCTTTAGTGCCAGGTTGTCAGCCCATCGCCTAAATTGCTAAAGAAATCCTCGGATCCCTTAGCTGGTTTGTACAGCATTCCCGGGAAGAAATGCAGCTGGCACATTCTATATTTTTCTTTCGCTCCCAGGCCAGCATAGAAGAAAAAATATTATTCACTGTTGTAAAAGTTGTCATGCGGCGTGATACATTTCACACTCCCATTTCTATTACGTGATAAATGATTTCTAACTAGAATATAGATAGACCTTGCAGTATTTATATCTTATTCGTTTTATTACTTAGAAAATATAATGACTCATAGTTAGGTATTTTATTTCTTCCGCACCTATTTTCTGACGTAATTTATGCTCCTTTGTAAAACCGCGTTTCATAGGTTATATACCTTCTAGTTTGTTGTCTTACGGGATTTTATTTATTCTCCATTGAGTCCATGATTTTCTCATAATGTGACGAGATGTTAAATCACTACAAAGTACAAAACAAAGTCGCTTTCTCTGTCCCTATATCCCTATGTATGCATACATCTTTAAAACTACGCAACGGATTTTGATGCGGTTTCTTTTAATGGATAGAGTGTTTCAAAAGGAAGGTTTATATTTGCATAATATTGTGGAGAAACACTGATAATTTCCGTGCGAAGCCGGGGCAGGGCGGGTCGCTAGTAATCTATATAGTTAAGTTCAATCTAAGTTTGTTAAAAGTAAAAATCACAGCAAATTGTGGTCAAGTTTTACTGGATGATAGAATTCTAGCTAAATTAATCTTTCCAATTCTTCTTCTTCTTCGTGTCAATGATCCAATTTATGTGCTGAACTGGGAGTGATACAAAAACATAGAATATTTCACGTGTTTATCTTCCCGGGCATACTGTACCAATGAGATGTTAAATAAGAGTCTGGTACATAGCTCCTTCTTCCATACTGGACTGGGAGAGAAAGAAAAACATAGAATGTTCCAGTTGCCCTTCCTCCCGGGCATGCTGTAGAAGTCAGCAAAAGAGATTCGAGGGTTACAGTGTATTGTAATTTAGGCGATGGGCTGACAACCTGTCACTACAGCAATATGCCTACAAATCTATCTTAAATAACCCTCAAAACTTTGTCAGACGTGGCGCAACGACCTTTGTTCGGGTCGTTTACGCTTTGCCTACCCCATTAGGGATAAAGGCGTGATTATATGTATGTACATAGCTCCTCGGCGGTTGGGTAACTCTTAGGGCGTAGAGTTAAAATAACTGTATTGGCCACTGCGCGGACCCGCCATTAGGAGATATCTGACAGTCCATACCAAATGTAAGGGACAGCGTCCCGCAAACTGATAGAGGTTGCTCAGTCAACAACACTGAACAACTATCAGCAGGTTTTTTTTACGGGAAGTAAAATCATAATTGGCTTTTCCATACAGATTGTCTGATCGAAGTGAACATTTTGTATAGAAAAGCCAATTTCTTTGTTCACTTCCTGAAAAAAAATCTGCCGAAAGTTGTTCAGTGTATCAGTTTGCCGGACGCTGTCGGTATAAAAAAAAACCTCTGGTAGGTGTACAATTTAAAATATTTGACGTGGAAGAAGTACAAAAGCTTATAGTATAAATCGTACTGTATGGTACTAGGAGAGTATGCGTGCGGAGTAACGCTTGATTTGGCAGAGCAGGTTGCGTGCGTACACTTATCGTCTACCGCCGGAGTACCATCGTAAGCAGCTGGTCTTCTTCCCATGGCTTCGTGAACCCTTAATTGGTTCCGAAACCCTCTTCCCAAATAGCGTGCTGCCACCCATTTAGAATACTGCGCCTAACCAGATAGCCTTAACGAAATATTCGTGAAAACCCATCGAGTTGCGAGAATTCGAGAAACTTTTGAGTTTCGCTTCTAAAGTGCCAATCTGAGGTGCTTACGTGTGTGGTTGGCGTTTGTTTAGTTGAGCTAATAAAAGGCTAAAGAAGCTTATTTAAAGCAAAGTTTAGGCAAACTGGTGCCTGCTGGTTCAAACTGAGCAACCGCCCTTGAACTACATACATGCATACATACATATAATCACGCCGTTATACCTAATGGGGTAGGCAGAGCGTAAAAGACCTAATAAACGACCAGTTTCGCCACGTCTGACAAATTGAGGGTTAATTAAGATACATTTGTAGGTATATTGCTGTAGTGATAGGTTGTCAGCCCATCGCCTAAATTACAATATATTGAAACCCTCGGATCCCGTGGTTTTTACAGCATGCCCGGGAGGAGATGCAGCTGGCACATTCTATGTTTTTCTCTCGGTCCCAGGCCAGCATGGAAGTAAACCCTTGAACTACCGGTGAATACACCGGTTTAGCATTTGTTTCGTTATTTAGAATATTAATTCAGGGTTCAAATGAGGTACGAGAGTATTCTTTTTCTTCTGTCGACCCGATGAACCCTGGAGTCAGAGTTTTTTAACCGCCTAGTAGCACAACTGTCAGGCCTCTGACATGGTTTTTGAGTAACGACCACTATCAAAGACAGCGACCGGGACCGACGGCTTAACGTGCCCTCCGAAGCACGAAATCTTTTTTTCTTTTTCGGACAATCAGGTGATTCAGCCTGCAATGTCCTACCTAAACTGAGGAAAAATTCACAAAGTGATAAATTCTCAAATAACAACTTTGTTTTTTCCCCCCTGGGAATCGAACCCAGTACCTCCGGATCAGGCCCTAGCCACTAGACCATGGAGGCAGTTACGAGAGTTGACGAGAGTATTGATATAGGTCAATCTATCTACCCTAATATAAAAGAGATTTGACGTTCGAAATTTTGTATGCTTCAAATTGTTTTAATTAAAACATCAATTTAATAATTTTTGAGTCCTGCCCGACACGAATTTATTATATTATATTTAAGCGGTTCTTTTACCATTTATTGGAAGATAAATTAGCAGGAAAATGTTTTTGCAACAGATAACTCTTTAGACGTATCAAATTCATCTATAGCTATTGCTTCCATGCTGGACTGGAAGCGAGAGAAAAACATAGAATGGACCAGCTGCTTTTCCTCCCGGGCAAGCTGTAAAAACCAGGAATCCGAGGGTTTCAGTATACTGTAATTTAGGCAATGGGCTGACAACCTGTCACTACAGCAATATACCTACCTACTAATATATCTTAAATAACCCTCAAAACTTTGTCAGGCGTGGCGGAACAATCTTTGTATGGGTAGTTTACGCTCTGCCTACCCCATTAGGGATAAAGGCGTGATTATATGTAAGTATGTAATTATAGATTATCTCAGATTCAGAAAAACAAAACTACTATAAACGACCTATGCTTCTTGAGAAACGTATTTGAGTTTTGTAAGCACATTATGACTCTACATTTACATCTTTCCAAAACTGTAGATAGTTATATCGTTACCCTGTGTCTAATAGAGTATTTCTCTAGTTGTATAATACATTAGTTGAATAATTTGCTAGTACAGCACAATTTGTTCATTGTTGGTAAGTTCGGTCATAGGGTATTTTTCTAACTCCCGGTCGGCGAGTGGTACGGATCGCTCCTCAATACTTATGTTTATATTGAACTTTTACACAAATTACTTTCCTATCGTGCCTAAAATCAGCCCCCATTATTTTGTCATTAACCGTCTCAAATAAGAAGGCCTTTTTTTAAATTCGGCGCCTAATGATACGCCATTTGTCGTGAATTAAACGGTATTCTTAAATTCCGATTTTCGTAATGATAGCGATGGAGACTTATAGAACAAAGTTGCTTTATAGCTTATAGGACAGACAGTTGTGTTTCTTGGTTTTCTAATTTAGATTGACGTTATGATATTCAACGTTTTGACGTCAAGGCTTGAAAATAGACTTTCATTTCATACATAAGTAAAGCCTTCTTGGTCTAACTGCCTCCGTGGTCTAGTGGCTAGTGCCATGGCCTTTCGATCCGGAGGTCCTGGGTTCGATTCCCAGGGGGGAAACACAAAGTTGATATTTGAGAATTTATCACTTTGTGAATTTTTCCCCCAGTTTGGTTAGGACATTGCAGGCTGAATCACCTGATTGTCCGAAAAGAAAAAGATTTAAGCTTCGGAGGGCACGTTAAGCCGTCGGTCTCGGTCGCTGTCTTTGATAGTGGTCGTTACTCAAACCATGTCAGAGGCCTGATAGCTGTGCTACTAGGCGGTTTAAAAACTCTGACACCACGGTTCATCGGGTCGATAGACTCGATACCCACTCGACAGAAGAAGAAGGTCTAACTACACTTTTCAGAGCATAGAAAACGCTTCAGTATTGAAAACTGCTATGATGTATGTAGGAAGAGGTAGCTTATTTTAAGTTGGAGGGACGAAGCTGACACGCCTCTAAAATCTGAGCTAAACCCATCACACATACGTACATAGGTATTTAGGGCCGTATTTTTAAAGCTATCTCAAGATTGAGCGCAATATTAAGTATGGATTTGGCAGATCATTTTGTACCGAAAATGACATTTCTGATTCGAACTCAAACTAGCTGTCATTCTCAAGTACTCATTATAAATACGGGCCTAAGTTTAGCTTATCTATGGAAAATAGGAACCAAACCTCACACACAAGACAGGACTCACTACCCACTATGCCATCGGGCCATCAAATTGACGAGGGTAAACGTCGATAAGTGAGCAAGCACAACAAATGGTAATTCATTATTATTGGTACGACCGACCCTCGTTGGAGGGATCCTCTTTGATTTAAACGCACCTGGCGAGATGGCAACACCTATAATGGGCTCGGTTCTAGATACCACCGGCTAAAACTAAAATTTATCTGTCGCTTTCAAAATAATAAAATTGAAAAAGGACAGGCGATTTATACTCTACAGTTGTACACGTTGTCTGCTAGATTTTGACGAGCTTTTGCACGTTTTCCCAGTATTTCTGTCAATTTTATCCGCCATATTATATTATCGCTCGACCCGGAGGTCCCGGGTTCGATACCCGGCGGGGGACAATGACTTTGTGTTGTTGTTTCAAGTTTGGTTGGGACATTGCAGGCTGATCACCTGATTGTCCGAAAAGTAAGCTGATCCATGCTGTCGGATGGGCATGTAAATAGTCGGTCCTGTGCCTGATTTCTCTCTGGTCGTGTCAGTCAATTTGTTTGTTTGATTTAAGGAATAGTGAGTGCACCTGTGTGTAACGCAAACACTTGGGCACTAAAAACAAGTCCTGAGCAGTTGGCTGATCTCCGAGAGATTGGCCGACATCACCGAAAATCGGTGGGAGGACTATTATATGACGGCATATAAAAATGACAGGTAAAGCATAAAACCACCGACTATAAACCAAAAACCGGAAAGAATAGATCTCCTGTCCTTTTCTAATGTTTTTAGTCTGAAAGTGACAAATAGATTTCAATTTTGCCTACCCCGTTAGGGATAAAGGCGTGATTATATGTATGTATGTATGTATGTATGTTCTCGAGTTTATTTTTATCGAGTGGATCTTCGAGTCGAACAACAATCCGATGAACCCAAGGGTTCATCACAACTGTTAGAGTCACAAGTGTCAGAGTTCTATAATGACCTAATAACACAATTATTAGGCCCTTGACATGGTGTGTCACGACCACAGTCAAAGACAGCTACCGGGACCGATGGCTGAACGTGCCCTCCGAAGCACGGAAGAACAAGTTGATAAGTGAGCGAGCACAACAATTGCTAAAGATTTGATTTGATTGTTATTTTCATTATTATTGGTACGACCGACCCTCCGTAGAGGGATCCTCTTTGATTTAAACGCACCTGGCGAGAGGGCAGCACTATACTATAATTATTGGGGTGTTAAAATGCGAGTCTAATAGTATAAACATACACTGCTCAAAAAATCTGCTTATAAAAACATTAGACGCAGATTAAAACAGTGTCAATTCAGGTTAATACAAAACTCACTCAAAACATAACGGAAACTCATTCAAAATCTCTAGAATGGTAAGGGTTTCAGAAGAAAAATTAATAAATACGTATATACGTATTTACATACATACATACATAAAATCACGCCTTTATCCCTTACGGGGTAGGCACAGCGTCAAACGCCTCGAAAAAGGCGCTTTCGCCACGTCTGACAAAAATTGAGGGCAGTTTTAGATTGTAATGTGTATTGCTATAGTGACAGGTTGTCAGCCCATCGCCTAAATTACAATACACTGTAACCCTCGAGTCCTTTTTGCTGACTTCTACAGCATGCCCGGGAGGAAGGGCAGCTGGAACATTCTATGTTTTTCTATCTCTCCCAGTCCAGCATGGCATTACGTATTTTATAGCGTTAAAACTATGTTCATGGTATCGTGAAAACACGAGAAAATTGTAACGAAAATATATCATGGAGGTAACATTGATTTTATTTTGATATATTCCCTGCCCCGGTTATCGCCTCTGCGGCATAGTAGTGAGTGATCGTGGCTAGTGGTCCGTGCATCGGAGGGTAAGCGCACCTGCCCTCCCTCACAAATCTGAACCGATCAGCTTTACCTAGGAAATGTTGGGTTTGCAGATTAAACACATTTTAATTCATCCAGGTAGGTAGGTATTAGATAAAAAGATAATTTTGGAAACAAGCCTAAAGGCCCACTGAGGCATGTTGTAGAGCGGTAATAAAATCCAATTAGTATTTTTATAAAGTACCTAAACTTTAATAGACCTACCTTTTGTATACAGTGTGTAGACCGATATACCTTAGTAGATTCGATGAAATTTGGTGATTGATTATTCTAATGATGTCAATAATTTGTTGCTTTATGCAAATTTTTGGCATCATATTATATTTAACAAATTCCATCAAATTATGTATTATGACATGACAAATGAAGACAAATTTTGACAAATTATTCTCTTTAGTAAACTCTATTACTTTTGTAAACGATTAATTTCAACAATCCTTACTTCGTACTTATTTCAGCATTTTTAATAATGGTAAACTTACACCGGCTAAATAAGAACAAACAATATGAGCTCTATACATTAAAGAAATAATCTTGAAATCGCGTGTATACTACCCAGAACATTATGAACGATGAGCAATCGATGGTTACGATAGATATTCAAAAAACTCAATCCTCAATAAGTCAATTAAAGGTTCCTGCCAACACGCTACGAAATAAGGGCTTTACACACGAGCTTTTTCAACCGCTCAAGTTACGTGCGTTTCATGCATCGGCTGTTTATAATGAAAAACATAGATAAGGATAATAAAAGAATACCCGGACGCTAATGTTCTGTTTTGAGTTAAATTATTTATATTTTTTAAGTGTTCAATGAAATCTAATCACATTTATGATGAAGAGAAAAAGAAAAAGTTCGTATGAGTGCTTTGAATGATAGATAAATCAAAACCTCGGCCTCGGTCACTGTTTTCCGTTAAGATTTGCCGATAATGCTGCTAAAGATATCAAAGGCCTGTCGTATTTATACTAGGCTATTAAATACTATTTCATGATCGTGAGATGAAAAATGAGAAAGAGAATGACGCGTTTAAATCTAAACTGCGCGTGTAAAAAACACTTCACGTGTCTATATCCCTCAATTTAAGGGTTTTTCCCTTTACGAACAATCACCATCTGTTACTACACACCCAGAACAACTATAGGAGACCAGACTCTAACTACTACTTAGAAGAATAGATAAATGATAAGTGAGAAAAGATTTTGTTCCAAAACTGCGCGTCTAAAATACCTTCACGTCTATATCCCTCAATTTAAGGGTACTTCCCTTTACAAAAAATTACCCTCTGTTACTACACATCTAGTACGCCCTGTGGAATACCTAACTATAACTACAACTGGGAAGTATAAAGGATAAACGTTTTATTTCAAAACCGCGCGTCATAAAACACTTCATGTGTCTATATCCCTCAATTGAACGCTTCTTTCCTTTACGAACAATTACCTATTGTTACTACACACCCAGAACACCACAGGGAGACCTAGCTAAGCTACTATGTACTTGGAAGAATAATTGATACCTAAGCGTCTTATTAAATAACCGCGCGTCTAAAAACGTTCGTGTGTATGTATACCCCTCAATTTAAGGGCTGTATCCCTATACGAACAATTACCCTCTGTTACTACACACACTGTGGGAGCCCGTAGAATGCGCAATGTGTTTATGCTTATTAAACAATAGGTCGTTTGTTCACTATGTTCGTGGTTGTACGCGCAGTTTTGAATTGAAAACTTAATTGACGGTGAAACACTGTATTTTCCATATGAATGTTAGAGAATTAGAGCAGAAGATATTGTAATTTAAAAAATCGATACTGATCGATTATTGACGCTTGCTTATAAAAAAATCATGTCTTAGTTATTTTATTACTGATATGATTTGTTTGTAAATATTTTAAGTCATAGATATAGGATAAAAGAGATTTGATAATACATAGATAGATACAAGAGTAACCACAGTATTACTTTATTTTTTTTTACATAATTATATTGCGGTACCTATAATAATTTTACTGACGGTCCTTCTAACACATTTTAATATGACTTTCAGAAGAAAGTCCTACAAATCTATCTTAAATAACCCTCAAAACTTTGTCAGAAGTGGCGGAACGACTTTTATTAATATATAATATTGATATACATACATACATATAATCACGCCTTTATCCCTAATGGGGTAGGCAGAGCATAAACGACCTAAACAAAGGTCGTTCCGCCATTTCTGACAAAGTTTTGAGGGTTATTTAAGATAGATTTGTAGGTATATTGATGTAGTGACAGGTTGTCAGCCTATCGCCTAAATTGCAATATACTAAAACCCTCGGATCCCTTAGCTGGTTTTTACAGCATGCCCGGGAAGAACTGCAGCTTGAGCATTCTATGTTTTTCTTTCGCTCCCAGTCCAGCATGGAAGTAAGTCCTTCTAAAAACAAAAAAAGAACATTCTTTAGTTAGGACTTTGATATAGTTACCTCTAAAATTTGCTATGGTGTCCGTCCAATGGATTAATGATTGTCTGGTCTAGTATCAACAATTCACTATTTTCCTAAAAAATCTTTGTTTCCCATTAATCTCCAGTTGCACACCTGCACGATATTAACCAAATTCAAAAACTATAACAGTACGAAATATTTAAATGAATTTTATCAACTCCTATTGAACTTGTTATCGCCATTTTGGAACTCAATTGTTTTTCTCTAATCTTCGGTTGCACACCTGACTGTCGTAAAGTTAAGTACATATTTAGTATTGTTTAGATGTTTTTGTGGGACAATAGAAGTTTTAGACTATGAGAAAGCCCATCGGGACTCGTCATTGAATGTCGGAATATTTTAGAGACTTTGGTTTTGATGTTTAAATCACACTTACCTGTCCGAAACTCTACTTTTAAGAAATTGAAACGAAAATAAAAAACATACATACATATAATCACGCCTTTACTCCTAATGGGGTAGGCAGAGTGTAAACCAGGTTGACAAAGTATTAAGGACTATTTCAGATTGATTTGTTGTAGGCATATTGTTGTAATTGCAATATACTGAAACCCTCGAACCCCTTAGCTGGTTTTTACAGCATGCCCGGGAGGATATGCAGCTGGCACATTCTATGCTTTTTTCTCGCTCCCAGTACTAATACTAACTTACCGTCGGCAGGTGGTAAAATAGGTCGCTTTATAATAATTAAGGTGCAAAATAAAATTCTTTCAATATCTAAACTAATGAAGACTTTCATCTGCCTAGCCTTATCCCGTATCTCAGGGGGTTGGCTTCCTAATCTAGGTGATTGAACGAGGGTACTGGTGTTTACACAGAGCGACTGCCATCTGACCTCCGCAACCCATAAGGGAAACCAGACCCAATCCTAGATTAGGTCAGAGTTTTTTAAGCCGCCAATGCTTAGCACTGGCCTCTGATATGGCTTAACGACTAATATCTACGGTATTAAACGATATTAACCGGGACCAACGGCTTAACGTGCCTTCCGAAGCACGAACTAATGAAGACTTTACGCTTAATAATTTTTAGGTACTTTAATTACATTTTCAGTCCGAAAAAAGTAATCCTAGACTTCATTTAGGAAAATCTTAATTAATTTACTAAACCTTTAGTAGTTTTTGAGACTTATCGAATTGTAAAAGAAAATGGTTTTTTGAAAATTGAAATCTATCACTTCATGCATATTATAACAAAACTAGTGACCCGCCCCGGCTTCGCACGGAAATTATCAGTGTTTCTCTACTATATTATGCATGTATTATAAATATAAACTTTCCTCTTGAATCACTTTATCCATTAAAAGAAACCGCATTAAAATCCGTTGCGTAGTTTTAAAGATTTATGCATACATAGTGATATAGGGACAGAGAAAGCGACTTTGTTTTATACTATGTAGTGATAATCAGTAAGAATATTCTCTGTCTATCTGTCTGTTCTCGAGCATCAATGAAAGTTTAAACAAAAGCGCACACGTGCAGCGGCCAAAGCAAACCTTTTGTGTGTTTCGGAGAACACGGCGGACTTCTTCTATTGTCTTCTCGATAGGCCAAGTTAAGCATTTGCACATGTGCAACTTATTGTTTAATGGTCTAAATGGCCATTCAAGACGAGCTTTGAGTTAAATGAGTCTACCTGAGAAACGAGATGTCTTAGCATACGGTTTGGCTTTTAAAATGAAGTGGTATTCGATTTTATTTTATAGGTCCTTAGGATTAAGTAGGTACCTAAGTTTTTACGTAAAAACTATCAAACTAACAAAAAATCTATAAATTCTATATCGATTTTCAAATTGTCACCTTTTCGCGTGACAAAGGCTATTATTGAAAAGGATGTTTACAATGGAAAAAAATAAACATTTCTATGATTCCCCAACACGGGCTTAGGCGGACTTACTAAAAGCACTCTGGAACTGAAAATCGTTATCCGGCCATTTAGAGCGTCCATAGCGAACAGCTCAACAATGGGCTTAACGCGCGCACTCATTACAAAAAGCGACATAACATAACATAACTACGTCGAAAGCTTCTCTATTCAGAGTGTATACTCCAGTTTTTTTGTCGGGAAGGCTCTGTTGCTACACGATTGGTTGGCTTCCGCCCCGCCCAGTCGGCAACGCGCTCTCATTGGTCGGTTGCAATGGAGCACCCTTGACTGTAGTCCTGTGCTGAGTAGGCTGTCGTCGTGAGGGCGGTGGGGGTGTTCTTCACCCCGAGTGGCTCTCCGCTCTCGAGGGTTGTTTAGTGCAGACGCGGCGTCGCGAGGCGCAGCACGTGTCCACGAGAGTGACTCTTGTCCACGCGAGTGACAATTATCTCCAAGATTATCCCGAAGGCGAGCTCTCCCGCGCGGGAGATGAAGTGCGAGGAGGGAGATGGCGCGCGGTCGCCGCTGCCGCTGCTGCCGCCGGCGTCGCTGCTGGCTTGGAGCCCTATCCTGCTGCCCCCGTGGGGCCCGGCCTTCTTGCCGGCGCTTTACCCCGCCGCGTTCCGGTCTGCCTTCCCAGGGTGAGCGACGGCTATTGTTCATGGTGGTTAAATGTGGTTTAATTAGTGACAAAAACAACATATTTTTGAAAAGGTGTCTAAATTGCTCGGGATGGTTTTGTAACTAAAGTAGGTTATTTGCGGTTTCAACTATTTAGGGCCGTATTAATTAAAAGCACTCGAGACTGACAGCTAGTTTGTATCAGAAATTTAATTTCAGTACAAAATAGCATGTCAAATCCATACTTAATATTGCTCTCAATCTTGTATGCATAAATCCCAATATCTAATATCTCTCATTTTTCTAACATAGCTATAAGTTTTACTAATATTATGAGTCCTGGTTACTTGAATAAAAATCTTTATTATTATTATTATTATTATATCCCTATGTATGCATAAATCTTTAAAACTACGCAACGGATTTTGATGCGGTTATTTTTTATTGGATAGAGTGATTCAAGAGGAAGGTTTATATGTATAATACGTGCATAATATAGTAGAAAAACACTGATAATTTCCGTGCGAAGCCGGGGCGGGTCGCTAGTAGTGAATAAATTAGTGACAAATTTTATTTGATTAGTGGCACCATAGAGGGTGCCACGGTCCCAGTTGCTGTCTTTGATAATGGCCATTACACAAAACCACGTAAGATAGTTGTGCTTTTAGGCGGATTAAAATCTCTGATACCAGAGTTCATATGGTCTTTAATCGACTAGAAAGAGTTAATTTGCGGTAGTTTTGTGATTACTTTGCGGTTCTAGCAAGAGGCATAAATATTTCCATAATTTCTGTTTGTGGATGCTTTAAGAAATGGTACAATGTATTATTTCATAACAGTTAACAAAATGATACATGCCAGAGAGATCCCATGGGACGTGACGTGACATTTTGTTTGACATTACAAATACCTACTACTTATATGAGATTTTAGGTATGTCCAAAAAAGTGCATTCTAAACAGAGTCTGCTCTCTTAAAAAGTCGGCTCTTTTACAAGCCTATTGACAAACCTAAACGTGTTAACCTAAGCTATCGAAATCTCAACATCACTTGTGACATTTTTTGCGCCTCTCCAAATAAAGAAAGGTTTTCTGTCAATTTCTGTGTCCGATACTTGTTAACATAGTTTACAACCTGCATCTCTGGACTCCCATTCATCAGGTCACGTATAGGTACGGTTTACAGAACAGGGCCGTTAATATTGCACATCCTCTCTTATAAAGACAGTGACATTAACCAGTCTTTGACGTGTAACAGAATTAACGTTCTAGCTCTACCAACCCAAGCCTAACTTAGCCGATGTGCAATACTGACGGCCCTGACTGTACTGCAGATCACACGTTCTAATACCGACGTATTAATAAGGCCATTGAGGTTTTCTATTATATGGGTCACGTATCTCAAGAGGTGCTTTAGTAGTGATATTGTAAAAGTCTGCTGTGAATTGAAGGAATGCTGTTCTTAAACTTTGAAGACGTGCTTCACATCTTAAGAGTGACTTTGGTAGTGCCGACTGGTGAAAAAAAGTTTTTAAATGTTTGCAATAGCCTGTTAATAGGCCGTGGATGCTCTGCATATCCCTCAAGAGTTGTAGACATATATTTTTTTGTCGTGGTTCAATAAAATTAAAGTCTTTGCATGCTGTGTTATAAAAGTGTTTAAAAAGCAACGCGTTCGTGTCTTTTGTATGGAGCTTTGTGTTCTTGTACTCGTAGAAGGATGGCTTCTTTTGTTTATTTTAATATTTTTAAATATTCCATACTTTTTTTGTATAGATTCAAGATCATAAATTAAGTTTGTTAGTAAGGATGATAACCCACTGACTTTTAAAAATACGATTAGGTATTTCATGTTTTTTTATAGTACCTAGCTTCCATGCTGGCCTGGGAGTGAGAGAAAAACATAGAATGTGCCAGCTGCATTTCCTCCCGAGCAAGCTGTAAAATCCAGCTACGGGATCTGAGGGTTTTAGTATATTGTAATTTAGGCGATGGGCTGACAACCTATCACTACAGCAATATATGTACAAGTCTATCTTAAAAAACCCTTAAAACTTTGTCAGACGTGGCGAAACGACCTTTGTTTAGATCGTTTACGCTCTGCCTACCCCATTAGGGATAAAGGCGTGATTATATGAATGTATGTATGTATGTATGTTTATAGTACCTAATTATTTCTGTATCCTTTAGTTTCTGTCTTTCAATTGCCTCATCAACATATTCGTATTTTTTTAAGTATTTTGATATCTAACGTAGCTCATTCTATATTTTTTTTAAATTGCGTCGGCAGAAAATGAATGAAAGTAGTTGCCCATTTCCGGACCTCATAAATAACGTTCCTATGCCCATGTTTACACGATACGGAATGTATCGGCTCTTGACACCCTGTATACAATACTACACATATGCTGGGTCACGGCCACTGGTAATAGGAGTTCTTTCTTTATACGAGGTGTTAGTTAAAACAAGAATAAAAACGGTTGGAACTTTTCTTCTCGGCGGCAGCGTGCGCGAAACTAGAAAAAAAATGGAGTTAAAAAAAAAACTGGGTAGGTGCTGGATAAAACGGAAAGCCGTGTTGCTCTAAGGGTCTTATTTATACAGCGATCTCAAGATTGAGAGTGATTTTAAGTATGGATTTGACAGCGATTTTGTACTGAAATGACATTTCTGATACGAACTCAAACTCGCTCTCTCTCTCAAGTGCTGATTATAAATACCGGCCTAAGGTACCTAAAAATGTGCATTTATTATTATCTGACTCTACACAATGTACTTAGCATTTTTTTTTAAATAATGTGTAATGGATCAAACCCTTTTCCATATTTATTGCTTCGCTGTTTCCCCGACGGCAACTTCATCCCTGATGTAGAAAGCTGGTTGAAAAGTGATCCAAGCAGGTATTGCCATATGCACTATGCTCTTAATATTGAATGGCAAGTAGTCTCCTAGAATTTTTAAACATAGAATATTCTTTAGAAGAGCCCGATGGTGTAGTGGATAGGGCCGCTGCCTCCTAAGCGGGAGGTCGTGGTTCGAATCCCATTACGTGCCAATGTGTTTTTCGGTTTTCGAATTTCATATGTACGTTTATTCGGCGCTTTTTCCGTGCTTCGAAAGGCACGTTAAGCCGTTGGTCCCTGTTTGTATCGTTTACCGTACATATTAGTCGTTAAGGCACGTCAGAGGCCAGTGCTAAGCATTGGCGGCTTGAAAACTCTGACCTAATCTAGGATTGGGTCTGGTTTCCCTTCTAATTTGCGGAGATCAAATGGCAGTCGCTCTGTGTAAAAACCGGTACTCTCGTTCAATCACCTACATTAGGAAGCCGACCCCGTGAGATACGGAATAAGGCTAGGGAGATAATGAGAATATTCTTTATCATCGTCAGTTTTAATATTTTTGTTAGTTAATTATTCTTACTAATTGAAAAGTTAATGTAAATTAAGACCCTGTATTGCAACCATAACAAGCACCACTTGACCAGTACCACAAATGTTTTGCTACCAGGGCCTGAACGTGTGCAAACATCAAACAAACCACTCCACTTGAGACCAGGTTTCAAAACACTCGTTATTGTGTTCTTAAACCTACCTAGCTTAGATTTATGCTACTGGGGAGACCTAGAAAAAACATGCGTATACCTGACTACTTTAATTTTGATTGGCACCAAAGACATAGAAAAACATACTTACATGCACCTAACGAAGTAGGTACGGTGGCATACCTGATTAAAAAAACATGGACATACTGTGATTTCAATTTTAACAAAATAATGTGATCATAACCGTAACATCAAACTTCCAAAGATCCCATCTGCGCGGGGCATTTTTTTAAGTGCCCGAGCGTTTACGCAACTTACATATGCATGCATTCTACAAATTATGTAGATCAATGGCATGGGCTCATGAAAATGCATATTTTGTGACCTTAGACCTAAATTCGTACTTACCTTTATAAAGTGACTGTTTATAAAACTGGACAACTTATTTTTTTTTTCTCAAAATATGATTTCTGACCAAGGTTTCCCCTTGTTGCAGCCTCCTGGACAGCATGAAAATGCCAGGCCAGCGCGGGGGCTTCCAGATCTCCGACATACTGGGCTTGAACGAGGGCAAAGGCCTGGAGACAGGGTCTGCAGCACCTACGCTTGAACTGCCCCCGTATCCTCCTCATGGCTATCCACATGACTTCCTGAGGCATCAGCCTTGGCTTGACCATCATGAGGCTAGTGGTAAGTGTTAATCATGTAGATTGTAGAATAATAACTTAGGTATATACTATAACAAAGTCGCTTTCTCTGTCCCTTTATCCCTATGTATGCATAAATCTTTGAAACTACGCAACGGATTTTGATGCGGTTTCTTTTAATGGATAGAGTGATTCAAGAGGAAGGTTTATATGTATAATACATGCATAATATAGTAGAGAAACACTGATAATTCCCGTGCAAAGCCGGGGCGAGTCGCTAGTCAACAATAAAAGGTGTAGCGCAATGTATTGCAATTATTTTACCAAGCGCATCAATAATATTTATTATTTGACAAACTTGTTTGACATTAGTTTATTTTGATTAATATTTACTGTACTTTACGTTACGCCTTGTACGTAGAGGTACGAGTAGAAAGATATTCAATTTTAGGTAAAGAAAAAAAAACATGAATTTACTACTTTCCATCTTAAATAGAAAACTATTCTAAAAGAAAACAGTCTACTGCTTTTTAAAATACGATCTGACAAAAAAACTACAACATACATACATACATAAAATCACGCCTTTATCCCTTACGGGGTAGGCAGAGCGTTAAACGCCTCGTAAAAGGCGCTTTCGCCGCGTCTGACAAAAATTGAGGGCAACTTTAGATTGTAATGTGTATTGCTAATGTGTAGTGATAGGTTGTCAGCCCATCGCCTAAATTACAATACACTGTAACCCTCGAGTCCCTTTTGCTGACTTCTACAGCATGCCCGGGAGGAAGGGCAGCTGGAACATTCTATGTTTTTCTATCTCTCCCAGTTCAGCATGGAAGAAAAAACTATAATAATGTAAAAAATAAGATATATTTTTTTATGCAATGTTTAATGTAGGTACATACTAGGTTATATGCACGCAGCCCATATAACATACAAAAATAGGACGGGAATAGGAGTTCCTAGTTTAGACTGTTTTCTTTTAGAATAGTTTTCTATTTACTAACATCATGCGCTTGACGTAAATAATGTCAAATTTCATGTACTTAAGACAGGTAGATAACTCGGGTTATCTTTTCACGGGACACCTATATCACAGTCTTACCTAACCCATATTGTCATGTGTATGAAAAAATATAGTGTGATTATTTATTATAGATATATCTAGAATTGTGATCTTAGTATTGACGTCTGTTACTAGATAAAAGAGCACGTGCAGTTTTATCGATAGATTTGAAGACTGCCGACATCTGTCATTTAGAGAAAATTACAAGGAAAATATTATTTTATATGCCTAGACTTTTTAATACCTACTGAAACCTCTATCTTCTCTCTTTCTCTATCTTAACTAGCTTTTACAGCAGATGTCTTTTCGGGCTAATTTTAATTCAGTAATTGGAGAGAAGCAATTTCTTCCATGCTGGCCTGGGAGCGAGAGAAAAACATAGAA
The DNA here is from genome assembly GCA_949820665.1 of Scrobipalpa costella. NCBI lineage: Eukaryota > Metazoa > Arthropoda > Insecta > Lepidoptera > Gelechiidae > Scrobipalpa > Scrobipalpa costella. The sequence goes on from OX463311.1 coordinate 2,030,440, forward strand.
TGTGCCAGCTGCATTTCCTCCCGGGCATGATGTAAAAACCAGCTAAGGGATCCGAGGGTTTCAGTATATTGTAATTTCGGCGATGGGCTGACAACCTGTCACTACAGCAATATACTTACAAATCTATCTTAAATAACCCTCAAATCTTTACGTGGCGGAACGACCTTCGTTTGGGTCGTTTACGCTCTGCCTACCCCGTTAGGGATAAAGGTGTGATTATATGTATGTATGTACATATGTAGAGAAGCAATTGCTATGTTCCGTCTTTAAAATTGATCCGCGACATAAACTAAAAAGCAAACATCTGATTAAATGTAAAACAAATAAGGCGATAGGCAAAGAAATTAGCATAATTTGGTACCTAGGGATGAAGGCGTGATTACATGTATAAATGTATGGGCATTATCGGCCATATTTTGATTAGGGTTAAACTTCCAAGAGAGAAAAACATGGAATGTGCCAGCTGCATTTCCTCCCGGGCATGCTGTAAAAACCAGCTAAGGGATTATAGGATTTCAGTGTATTGTAATTTGGGCGATGGGCTGGCAACCTGTCATCCTATCCTAAATAATCTTCAAAATTTTGTCAGACGTGGCGGAACAACCTTTGTTTAGGTCGTTTACGCTCTGCCTACCCCATTAGGGATGGAGGCGTGATTATATGTATGTAGGGTTAAAGTGATAGAAATAAAATCGTCGATAGAGTGGAGAATCGGAGATAGAGAGCAAAGTCACCTAATAATAGCTCTAGCTTAGCTCGAATTTAGAAGTTCATTTTCCTAATCAAATTATTTTCAATAGGAGGCAAAAGCAAAATCATTAAAAAGTTTTCTAACAGTTGCTCTTGATAAAATCCCAATCATTTATTTACATAAATTTACTTCCATGCTGGCCTGGGAGAGAGAAAAAAAACATAGAATGTGTAAGCTGCATTTTCTTCTGGGCATGCTGTAAAAACCAGCTAAGGATTCCAAGGGTTTCAGTATATTTTAATTTAGGTGATGGGCTGTTCTGTCTCTACAGCAATATACCTTCTTAAAATAACCCTCAAAACGTTGTCCAACGTGGCGGAACGACCTTTGTTTAGGTAGTTTACGCTCTGTTAGCGTGATTATATGTATGTATGTAATTTATTTACCAAACTGTTCCCGGTCCGAAGCTAGAGTACCAGTCTTATGTTATCAGCACTCTCGCGTCTATTTTTTTCGAGTGCTCAATCGCAGCGAGTGTTATTCAAATACTTACAGTAACCACTTGTCTGTTGTCGAATTATCGTACACAAAATATGGTAGCGTACTTGATATAAGCATCTATTTGCTGGCATACTCGATATAATGGTGCCGATTCTGTTCTAGACACAACTTAACTTATTTTAGTTTGGTCTTGTCATTTTCTATAGTATTCATAATAGATACAACACAACAGCTGCATATAATCCTGTCAAAGTGGCCTAAATATATTGCTTTAAATGAGTCGGCGCCATCTAATATACCCTCTTATTTTAAGCGTTAAAGGTCACTTTACTTTGGTTCGCCATCGATCGTATTGAGATGATCAGTCAGCCTAGATACTCCGTTATGGTGTCTAGCTGCTTCCAGGGTGCGCCGCGAGGAGGCTCCTTTCATGCACCCCAAGGTCATTATGACGGGATAATAATCAGCTGTTAAAATATACTGAAATAAGTTATAAGTTGTGTCTACAACAGAATCGGCTCCGTTCGATGGTATACTCGATATAATGGCTTTTCGGCGGTACAGTCGAGAGGACGAGATTATTTTCGAAATGCTCTTCTAGTTGAGTGCCTTTGGCTAATCTGCTAATTATTTTTATCGTTATCGTAACACTTTCGGCGGTCACTGTACTTACGATTGCTTGTAAATTATTAGTAATAACTGGATTAGCGTTATCGATTGGAGTATTATTAAAATTCCTCTTTACATCTAAAAAAATATGTAAGCATTATCCTAATCTTCAGTATTTTGATTTATGTTATTAAAAGCCAAACCTCTTGGTGTTTTTTTTATGGAAATGTATTTTAGTACTCTATATTTGTTCAATTTGAAATAATTTGGTTGTAGTTTATAGCAATTTCCCGGTTTAAATTTAACATGCAAAATTGAGAGAAAGTATGACAAGGCGGACAAACAGAATGCTTAGAAATACAAAACGCATACCGGGTGTTAGAGACAGCGTCCCGCAAACAGGTAGGCGTTGCTCAGTCAACGACACTGAGTAACATCCACCAGGAAATTCTTTCAGGAAGTTAAAATAAAAATGGGCATCTCATACAAAATGTCCAACTCGATCAGATAGAAAAGCCAACTTTTTTCACTTCCTGAAAGAATTTCCTGGTGGAAGTTATTCAGTGTTGTTGACTGAGCAACCCCTATCAGTTTTCGGGACGTTGTTCCTTACACCCTGTATATATTGTATCGTATAGTTTTGTAATTAAATTATACTAACTGTATCTGTTCCCGTTGATTTCCCATCTTTTATCCCCATTAGGTTGGCTGGAAGAGATCTCTTATAGTTATAAGCTCGCCTGTTCTTTACTTTTTTTATTTGAACTGTATCTTTAAAGCAATAAATAATATAATTTTTTTTTTTTTTTTTTTACAAAAGATGGGTCAAACTGCCAGTTACCAACAGATTTCTCTTCCCACAATCACCTAGCTCACAATTGTTAGCGAATTTGATTTGATTGGGATTGATTACACCACCGCTCACGCCCACGGGGGTTGTCGTAGTTCCCCCAGAGCATCACCCCATAAGGGTGCGCCGTGACGAATGTCGTAGAATAGCCCTCACCAGCTGCCGAATGGTAACAAAGAGGTAACAATGCTGTTTGCACGATTATAGGGCCCTATTTGATGCTTATTACATGACAGTTAGCGGGGGTAGGAGAAGGACCCCTCCTTCTTTCTGTAATAGTGACACAAAAAGATAGTGATCGTTTATCGAGATGATAATAAAAAATATTATTCAATAACAACGGGTTTTTAATGTATGATCTTACAATACAGAGAGATAAAAACACCAATTATTAGCAATGATTTCGAAAGTCACTTTAAGGTCAATACTATTTGGCACTCTAATTCTAAGGAAGTAGTAGAACATAGTTTAAAAAAGTTTATATTTTACGAGTAAAGATTTTTGAATGAGTGAGGGAGCCACCGCTCGGTATAAACGCTCTTAAAGCACAACGTAGGTACATGTTTTTTTATATATTTAATTCAAGAAATATTTCCTAATCCTCTTGTTTACAGCTATTGAACAAAAAAATAATTATAACTTTTTGATGATTTATTGATTAAATCAAGCTCACCGTTTCAAAAACAGAATAATACTACATACATCACGCCACTATCCCTAATGGGGTAGGCACAGCGAAAACGACCTAAACAAAAGTCGTTCCGCCACGTACCTATGACAACGTTTTGAGGGTTATTTAAGATATATTAGTAGGTATATTGCTGTAGTGACAGGTTATCAGCCTATCGCAATATTACAATATACAGAAACCCTCGGATCCCTTAGCTGGTTTTTGCAACGGTCATTCTTCTTTAATTTGCTACTGAACAAAAAATACTTAAACCAAGTAATATAAACTATATAATAAAAGGCCTCTTACAACGGAATATAAAGCATCTTAGGTACCTAAGTAGCGTCATGGGGCAGATAATTTAAATTTTACTGCTTTGTTGCCTAACAATTTAACCCAAACAAAATAAAAGATTTATTGTCAGCATCTAATTAAGAGTGACGCCATTGAATTCCTTAATCTTAAGACCATTATTACCGCTAACCGGCTTCCTATCTTAGATAAAGTTAGCGACGTGCCGCGACGTTTCATTAGATCCGCTTATTGAGGTGGTAACAGAGCAGAGGTGGCGCAACTATTCGTTATACCTAGAAATATTACTTTTTTACTACTTTATCTAACCATGCTAAAAATATATTGGAATTTAAGACCATTGTTACCGCTAACCGGCTTCCTATCTCCAATGTTAACAGAGATAATGTAGCGACGACGTACCGCAACGTTTCATTAGACTTGCTGTGAGAATGTTTAGCACTTACAAATGCAATTTTATTTCATATATTAGGAAAGAAAGAAAATTATAAATTTGTCTCGAGCAGAACTCGAAACTGCTTCTCTGGAATGCTGGTCCTCTAATACTGAGCTACTGATTTTTTTTCTTTCTTATTATGTAACATAAAAATGGGTTTGTTCTAAGTCTAGATATGAACAGAGATGATAACAGAGTCGATGCTGAAGCGATCTCATCCAGAAAATGCCTGTTATGGCACATTTCCTAATACATTAATTGTATATTAAATACGAACATTTACATCAATATTTTACGGTTAGCCACAACATAAAGTGTTTCTTCATTTTATTTTGCATCAAGTTTCAATTCGAGATACAGTAAATTTATTACGGAGACGGGCGTCACCTCTGCTCTATTACCACCTTAAACGCGCTTATTGAGGTGAGAGGGACAAAAGAGCAGCTGGAGAGGGAGGGGCTAGTCACCCCCCCTCCCATTCCCTTCACCCCCCGCGGGAGACACCACGCCTACCTCACCCCCTGCGTTTATCACACCCGTGTGTATCAGACTCCATCGAGGGGTGAACTCTGAACCGAACAATCTGTGATTTTTTTCTCTAACAAATTATTTATTTGACTCTACTGTTACTACTCTATAGCAATAGTGTAGCAAACCCCAAGGGATTAAAAGAGATTTCGATGTGAGTGTTTAGTGCTACCGACGGTATTACAAATTTGTGTAGTGGTTTTATGAGAGACGTTTTTATATGCAGCCCCTTTGTTCAACTAGGCAGCCATTTGCAATTTTGAAGTCTTTTATTACTTCATAAATAAACTCTCAGCTTTATCCTAGGGTAATAATTCCGTTGAATATCTTTTCTAACTTGTGTCAGATAGTATGGTAGTCTAAAGTCCTCTCAGTATTCTCGTTCAATGCCCTAGGATAGGTAGCCGACCCCGTGATATTTGGGAAAAGACCCTGACCTTTTCTAACCTAGCGTTTCTTCTTCAGCAGGTCTCCTAGGGCAGCAAGCAAGTCCTGACAGCACCTCGCGCGCTTCAGAACTATCCTACGTTGGAGCCTCAGCTTCCTCCCCTCCCGTCACCGACCCCCGCGCAGACCACGACTTGGACCCAGAAGACCACGATATCGACCACGACGATGATCACGATCATGACTTACCAACAAACAATGACCCCAACATGGCGCACAAGAAACGTAAACGAAGAGTTCTGTTCTCCAAAGCGCAGACATACGAACTCGAAAGGCGGTTCCGACAACAAAGGTACTTATCTGCTCCGGAAAGAGAACATTTAGCCAGTCTCATCAGGCTAACTCCTACCCAGGTCAAGATCTGGTTCCAAAACCACAGGTATAAGACGAAGCGAGCAGTTCAAGAGAAAGGTGCTCACGATATGAATGTAGGAGGTCTCAACTCGCCTCGAAGAGTAGCCGTTCCTGTGTTAGTGAAAGACGGCAGGCCATGTTTGGGCAAGCCTGACGGTCTACCGCCTTTGGGCATGACCCTGCCTCCGTACCAGCCTATGCATCACCAGCCCCCGGTGTCGGGACACGGTCCTCAGCCAGGCTGTTGGTGGTGAGGTACCAGGGTACCAGGCGATCAGCAGATATAAGTGGTTTACTAGTCGATTGGTCGCAGTTGCGTTGTGCTGACAACGTTGCTGCGACATTGATGCCGATTCGGCTTTGCACGAAACACGACTCAACTGAAATATGTCCATTCTGTAATTTTTATCATGAGAGAATGTCGTGTTCTTTTCGAATCGGTATCATAAACAGAAGAATGTTCGCGTTATATTATAATAATTGGTTATGTCAGATCAAAACTCGAATACTAACGTTAAAATTTGCAAGTATAAGGTATCTGGAGTTCCTACTAATTTGTATTAAAATCTTGAGGTGTTGTTAAATTGTAGCGTCGGGAAGTCAAACCCGCGTTAGAAAATTGTTTAATGTCGATTTTGACTAACACAGTCCTATGAATGTCAAAATAGTCTATAGATACTATTTTTAAGTTAGTCATGTCACTTTATAAATTATAAAAGTAAAGACAGATTAACATAACCTTCATTTAGAGTACCTACTCTCTAATTTTGCCGTATTTTAGGCGTTATTTTGAATACGTAATTATAGGCATTATCTTTCGACTATTTCAAAAAATATTTAGAAATGTGTTAGACAGAATTGGCACTATTGTTCTATTCAAACAGTTTTTTTTCTGGGATTCGTATAAATGAATGCACTTTTGTTATAATAAATTAAAATCATTGACCGTAAAAATATAATTACGAATAGTGATAATGACTTTACGCATTCCTTTACATTTATATGTATATTAATGTATAAAGTGTTCGACAAGTATTAGTAAATATTATGAGAAATGACCAGATTTTATCAAATGCAATATTTAGGCTTAAGATTCAGTATTATCATAGTCGAATATTAAATTTAGTGGATAGTATTATTTATGTATATTCCAAATAGAATTTTATAATAATATTTACGTTAGTCTCCTGCGATGTATATTATGTAAATAATGATTTGTGTGGCAGTTACCAGCTTCATGATCAGCAAATTAAACGTGTTAACAGTATAAAAATAAATCAAGCTTGATATATTCCAGATTGGAGGTTATTCAACCCCTTACAATAAACAACTTTCTTCAAGGAACATAGTACGTCCACATTGACTAAAATTATGTAGATACTTCCTATACTATATGAGAGACCCATATCTTTTTTAAATGCTTATCTATGTTCCTGGAGTGGAGGAGAATTTTCAGTTTCATTGGTTGGGTCACAGAATTTACAAGTCACCATATGTAGAAAAAACTAATGTGTTTCAAGAAACTTTAACCTATTGCACACACACACACATTTCCTACAATATTATTAATTATCTGCCAGTATTATAATATGCCATAATAAGTAAGCTCCTTTCTATGTCTTATTTACTAAAAAATACTAAAAAAAGTACATTCCAGTGATCACATTCCATTTCTACTAAAACACGCAAAGTTATACAATAAGCAAAAATGTTCTATATGTACTATGTAAGATTGTAAAAACGTGTTAAGATAAATTATTATATTGAAAAAATAAATTGATTGAATGCAATTTCATTGTTTTATTTACCAATTTGCAATTAAAAAACAGAATTTTTCAGTTCTTATGTTCGGAAAGTGCTATTTTGTGCTACACAAAATTGATTTTGTGCACAAGGGCAAAAACGTATGTAAATGCATCTCTTCTCAGGCAAAGAAAATTAGGCCATACAGCCAAACACAATAAGAAATTCATAGATAGAACTTGTTACTTTAAAATACTTACTTCAAATTAGTTGCCTTTTGTGTTTTTTATGACATAAAACAATATTCATTTTGAAGTTCGATAGTATATTTGGTTTATTGTTACAAAATTAATTTAATAGTAGGCTGTATAGGTTTCCAGCCCAAGCCTAACATTTCATATCAGAAGATTTAAAAAGTTAAATGGCGGTAATGAATTGTTAAGTTTACTTTTTACAATTTCCTTAATTTTCCTCGTAATCGAAGTGAAAAGCAGAGTTTAAAACTCGTGCTTTAAACCATTTTTGTCCTCGACCTTATATCAGCCCTCGCTCTGCGGGCACGGGACTTCTTTTGTGCACTTGTCGTAAAATCTACTATATGAAAATAAGTACAAGTAAAACAAGTTAAAAAGTTTGGTTGAAACAAATAATCAATAAGCCGCACTAAATTAGAACTCAACATTCTTGGATTCTAGACTAAATTGAAAGTGATTTCAAAATATGAAATTGAGCTCCTTTTTTTCCTGGTACAACAAAAGCCGCTGCCTCCTGAGCGGGAGGTCGTGGTTCGAATCCCACCACCTACCAATGTGTTTTCCGGTTTTCGAATTTCATATGTACATTTATTCGGCGCATTTCCGTGTTTCGGAAGGCACGTTAAGCCGTTGGTACCGGTTAGTATCATTTAACACCGTAGATATTAGTCGTTAAGCCATGTCAGAGGCCAGTGCTAAGCATTGGCGGCTTGAAAACTCTGTCCTAATCTAGGATTGGGTCTGGTTTCCCTTTTGGGTTGCGGAGGTCAGATGGCAGTCGCTCTGTGTAAAAACCAGTACTCGTTCAATCCTCTAGATTAGGTAGCTGACCCCGAGAGATACAGGATAAGGCTAGGGAGAAGATGAGTCCGTAAAACAACAGGATACCATATCCAATATACCTAAATTTTAGCCAACTAATTTTTATCATAATATTGTAACGAATTAAATTAAATAATTGAAATTTGTAGACACAAGAAAAAAAAAGTCTTTTGAGAACACCTTGTCTCTATAAATTGCAGCAAAAAAAATACCAACAGTGCTCTCTATAAAATTTCCATCAAATAACATACATACATATAGTCACGCATTTACCCCTAATGGGGTAGGTAGAGCGTAAACGACCTAAACAAAGGTCGTTCCGCCACGTCTGACAAAGTTTTGAGGGTTATTTAAGATAGATTTGTAGGTATATTGCTGTAGTGACAGGTTGTCAGCCCAGCAAGATTACCATATACTGACCCTCGGATCCCCTTAGCTGGTTTTTACAGCAGGCCACGGAGGAAATGCAGCTGGCACATTCGATTTTTTTCTCTCGCCCCCAGTTCAGCATGGAAGAATCATAACATAACATAAAAATACTATATTGCACGTAATAATACAACATACAAAACAACAGTTAACAACAAAAGACAAGTACAACATAGGCGGCCTTATTGCTAAGGTAGCAATTTCTTCCAGACAACCTTTGGGTGAAAGAAAAATGTGTAGCGGTAAGCGGGATAGTGCAAACCTAGTCAAATAGGTATCCTAAATACATTACATATAACACATAAAGTAAGTACAAACTACTACATGGATATTTATAAAATAAACTAATATATAATAATCTAATACATAAACTAATGGAAGATAGGATAATGCAAACTACAATCAGAACTAGTCGAAGGAAATGACAGCAACAGTATCTACAGCACAGGATAAAAGTGAAGGAAACTAAAGATCAGACAGTAATTATTTGTTACAAAATTTGTTGAATCAAAAAAATACTTAAATAATCTTTCGTCCAATGTCAAAGAACTTTGATCATAACTAATAATATGTTATACGTGACATGAGGTATCTCAATCCTTGCAAATATAACTTGATAACTGTGCCTCCCTGGTCTAGCGGTCAGAGCCATAGCTAACGATCCGAAGGTCCTGGGTTCGATTCACAGTGAGGGAAAACAAAGTTGATATTTGTGAATTTATCACTTCTATTTCCTCAGTTTGGTTAGGACAATGCAGGCTGAATCACCTGATTGTATGTAAGAAAAAAGATTTCGTGCTTTGCCGTGTCGGTCCCGTTCGCTATCTTGATACGTCGTTACACAAACCATGTCAGAGGCCTACTAGCTGTGCTATTAGGTGGTTTAAAAAACTCTGACACCAGGGTTCATCGGGTCGATTCACTCGATACCCACTCGACAGAAGAAGATCGTTGTAAATATTTCTCCACACCACATTTATTTGACTTCCATGCTGGACTGGGAGCGAGAGAAAAACATAGAATTTGCCGGCTGCATTTCCTCCTGGGCATGCTGTAAAAAACAGCTAAGGGATTCTGGATATTGCAATTTACTAGTCACTACAGCAATATATCTACAAATCTATCTTAAATAACCCTCAATACTTTATTCAACGTGGCGGAACGACCTATTTTTTGAGGTAGTCGTTTACGCTCAGCCTACCCCATTAGGGATAAAGGCGTGATTATATGTATGTATGAACATTTATTTGCCAGTTACCAACTCAGCTCCGATGTACCATCGCACGATACATCAATATCGATACCAGTTAAATATTTACCCGCGTCTATCTTATCGGAGATAGCGGCGGCGACCTGATTACCTGACATCTACCTACACGGCCGGACAGATAGGTGTTGAGAGAATATGCTACACCTGTGCTATTTATTGGATGAGATCTGGGGCCCGTTTTATACATACACGAGCGATTAAGCACGGAGATTATCGGTGTTTCTCTACTATACATACATACATATAATCACACCTTTATCCCTAACGGGGTAGGCAGAGCGTAAACGACCCAAACAAGGGTCATTTCGCCACGTTTGACAAAGTTTTGAGGGTTATTTAAGATAGATTTGTAAGTATATTGCTGTAGTGACAGGTTGTCAGCCCATCGCCTAAATTACAATATACTGCAACTGTCGGATCCCTTAGCTGGTTTTTACAGCATGCCCGGGAGGAAATGCAGCGGGCACTTTCTATGTTTTTCTCTCGCTTCCGGGCCAGCATGGAAGATCTCTACTATATTATGCATGTATTATACTTCTTCCATGCTGGACTGGGAGCGAGAGAAAATCGTATAATGTGCCAGCTGTATTTCCTCCCGGGCATGCTGTAAAAACCAGCTAAGGGATCCGAGGGTTTTGGTATATTGCAATTTAGGCGATAGGCTGACAACCTGTCACTACAGCAATATACCTACAAATGTATCTTAAATAACCCTCAAAACTTTGTCGGACGCGGCGGAACGACCTTTGTTTAGGTCGTTTACGCTCTGCCTACCCCATTAGGGATAGAGCCGTGATTATATGTATGTATTATACATATAAACCTTCCTCTTGAATCACTCTATCCATTAAAAGAAACTGCATCAAAATCCGTTGCGTAGTTTAATAGATTTATGCATACATAGGGATATAGGGACAGAGAAAGCGACTTTGTTTTATACTATGTAGTGATACGGAGTGTAAGGGACAGTGTCAGGACAGAAAAATAAATTTGGCTTTTCTATACAAATTGTCTGATCGAGGTAAACATCTTGTATGGAAAAGCCTAAGTTTCACCCTTTTAAAAATTTAAGTTTCACTTCCTGAAAGAATTTCCTGGTGGAAGTTGTTCAGTTTCGTTGACTACTGACATACATCTGGACGTACAAACGCAGGAAGCGACTTTATTTTATACTATGTAGTGATATAGTTAAGCTGAAGCCTTTATGGGGTAGCTAGAACGTCAATAACCTCATTATATTCGGTGTTTCTGCCACGTCTGACTTTCAAGGATCATTTTAGATATTAATTGTACATTGCTATAGTGCGATCATATTTTTTTGGTTGTTATTAAAAATATCTAACTATATTAAGAGAAAAATAACCAACCGTTATCGTGGTGTAAATCCGGCCCAAAATACTAATTCAGATATTTATTGGGCTCGATTCTAGATTCTACCGGCTAAAACTAAAATTAAAATCTATCTGTCACTTTCAAAATAATAAAATTGTAAAATTTATAATCTATGGTTTTACACTTTGTCCGCCAGATTTGACGCGCTTTTGCACGTTTCCCCGGTATTTCTGTCAATTTTATCCGCCATATCATATGACGGCAAATAAAAATGACAGATAACGCATAAAACCACCAACTATAAACCAATAACCGGAGAGAATAAATAGATCTCCTGTCCTTTTCCAATGTTTTTGGTCTGAAAGTGAAAAATAAATTTTAATTTTAGTTTTAGCCGGCAAATCTACGTAAAATCGAGCCCAATGTGAGAAGTAATGTGAGTGTCGCGTGGCGGTAAGTTCGGACGACGTTCAAGATATCCTTTAATACATTTAGCTGTTGTTAATTTGCTCAGAAACACGATTTTAATAAACTTGATTTATCGTAGAGATTTCCTTTTGGCACTTAATATTTCTTTGACGTCATAATTCACGATCAGCCGTTATTTGGGAAGGGAAAATCAATATTTGCAGCTCTTTTTCGTCTTTAAAAAAATATTCTAAAGTGAAAATCTTCTAATGCTGTGTTCCTGTGTTGTCTCATCGTGGTTACGAAGTTTTCTCGAGAAAAGATATACCTATGATTATGAAAACAAAAATATAGTCATCACTTCTGACCTAGACTAGAGATCAAATATATATATACATACATACAATCACGCCTTTTTCCCTAATGGGCTAGGCAGAGCGTAAATGACCTAAACAAAGGTCTTTACGCCACGTCTGACAAAGTTTTGAGGGTTATATAAGATAGATTTGTAGGTATATTGCTGTAGAGATAGGTTGTTAGCCCATCTCCTAAATTACAATATACTGAAACCCTCGGATCCCTTAGTTGGTTTTTACAGCATGCTCAGGGGAAATGCAGCTGGCACATTATACGATTTTCTCTCGCTCCCAGTCCAGCATGGAAGAATATAGTAGAGATCTTCCATGCTGGCCTGGAAGCGAGAGAAAAACATAGAATGCACATTCTAAGTTTTTCTTTCAGTTCCAGGCCAACATAGAAAAAAAAGTAAAATATACCCCAGATAAAAATGTACTCTACCGTCTAAGACTGTTTTCTCCTACATACAGATGAAGAACAACCAAAAGCCACAAGCCGCGAACAATTCAGGTGTTCCCGTTATCAGGTTTCAGCTCGACTGCGCCTGACCGCGGCCCTCGTCCATCATAACGGTATTGCCCTCACAGCGACAATATTGTGCCCCGTACGACCCGTCATACGACCCACCCCACCCGAGAGCCACCCTACAGACACGACGGTAAAGCTTCAGCCACATAGAAGCGACGACAAGCCAGCGTCACAAATTACGACATTGAAATAAAAAATAAAAGATAATTAAAAAGGTTTTATACCAGGTGTAAGGGACAGCGTCCCGTAAACTGATAAGGGTTTCTCAGTCAACGATACTGAACGACTTCCACCAAGAAATTCTTTCAGGAAGTGAATACACATGGCTATTCCATACAAATTTTCTGATCGAGGTGGACATTTTGTACGGAAAAGCCAATTTTTATTTTCACTGCCTGAAAGAATTTCTTGGTGGAAGTCGTTCAGTATCGTTAACTGAGCAACCCCAATCAGTTTCCGGGATGCTGTCCCTTACACCCCGTATTCTAAGAGTATGTCCGGCTTTAGCCGGTACCTTCTAACGACAACGTAGGACGTAAGCATCTTTATTGCGATTGAATGCATATTATAGATGTACACTTGCAATAAAACACATCGGTATTCACAATATTATAATGGCGCATGCTTAAAATAAAAAGCTTATTTAAAATACAGTTAATAATTCACTAGTATATTTATGAATTTAGTTTTTTAAATAGCGATTTTGCTCTATTTTATGGCTATACAAGTTTCAGATTATGTTTTTGCTGGATATCTTATCGGTAAAACTACATTAATTATGCACATTCTGTAATAACAAGAAGGAAGTAAAAAAAAAATGACTGTTCAGACGGACGCACGGTAGCTTCAGTGTGCCTGCAGCTTAAAGCATAAAATCAATAAACGGTCTGTAGAACTATTCTCACTAAATATGAGACGTGTTTTAGACTTTATTACAGTACAAATAAGGGTGTTAATGATGAGTAAGTGGTGTCCGAATCGTGGTTATAATTTGCTTAGTCATAAGCATAGAGTACTCGTATCGTTGGCTTTCAAGTCCATCTACGACTTTAGATAAAATAAATGGAGCATTCTTAATGGCATGCGGGGATTATTAGAGGCACTAAAAATCTGTCGATACGGCAAGTATCTAAAGATGACAATAATATTACAATAAAAGTACAAAATTTTTGAAAGCACATGAAATATCTAACTTTGTATCAATTTTATCTATTAAAATGACCGAATAATTTTATTAGGTAGTCTTCTTCTGGCGAGTGGGTATCGAGTCCTTACATATATACATACATACATATAATCACGCCTTTATCCCTAATAGGGTAGGCAGAGCGTAAGCGACCTAAACAAAGGTCGTTTCGCCGCGACTGACAAAGTTTTGAGGGTTATTCAAGATGGATTTGTACGTATATCGCTGTAGTGACAGGTTGTCAGCCCATCGCCTAAATTGCAATATACTAAAACTCTCAGATCCCTTAGCTGGTTCTTACAGCATGCCCGGGAGGAAATGCAGCTGGCACATTCTATGTTTTTCTCTCGCTCCCAGTCCAGCTTGGAAGTACATCGAGTCCTTCGACCGGATAAACCCTGGTGTCAGAGTTTTTAAACCGCCTTTAAGTAACGACCACTATCAAAGACAGCGACCGGAACCGACGGCTTAACGTGCCCTCCGAAGCACGAAATATTTTTATTTTCGGACAATCAGGTGATTCAGCCTGCAATGTCTTAACCAAACTGGGGAAAAATTCACAAAGTGATAAATTCTCAAATATCAACTTTGTGTTTCCCCCCTGGGAATCGAACCCAGGACCTCCGGATCGGGAGTCCATGGCACTAGCCACTAGACCAAGGAGACAGTTAGGTAGTAAGTTGTAATAAATCTCTCAACCAGAGGTTAGTGCTAAGCATTGGCGGCTTTAACACTCTGACCTAATCTAGGATTGGGTCTGGTTTCCCTTCTGGGTTGCGGAGGTCAGATGGCAGTCGCTCTGTGTAAAAATAAGTAACCTCGTGCAATCACCTAGATTATGTAGCCAAACCTGTGAGATACGGGATAAGGCTAGGGTAATGTTGGGTAATAATAATGTTGCATTAGGTCGCTAGAAAAGGTTTATTCTGCGGTACAAGTAGGTACTTATAACACTAATATTAAAAGAACTGTCAAATATATTGGAAGGTAGACATGAAATCATTCACAAATCACTTAAAAGGAATGTATAGAAAAACAAACTCTGTATCCCACACGTCAGTCAGCAATCGTAGCTATTGCTATTTATATTTGTTCTGTTAATCGGATTATCTCCTTACACGCCTTCGCCCTTTACAACTAAAGGTATTGGAATAAATTCACACAATATTGTCCTCTAGTCTTACATACCCATTGCTGCTTCTGTAAGAGCTACCAAACAGAAACATGCCACGACGTCCTGACGTCCAACGTCTCGTCAACGTTGACCGTCAAATCGTCATGACGTGGATATCCAAGTAACGCAACGTAAAAATTGACGTCAAAACGACGCGAAGTTGTGGCTATATTATACTTACAAATTACCGTAGTTATTCTCAATTAAAAGACAGCTATACGCTATAGACGTGTTCTGCTGTTTCTGTAAATTAAGAAGACGTTTCCCGCCACGACGTCACGACATGACGTTCAACGTTAACGTGGCGTTGGACGTTACGACGTCGTGATGTGTTTATATTTGGTAGTCCTAAGATAACTGCCTCCATGGTCTAGTGGTCAGAGCCATGGGCTCACGATTCTGAGGTCCTTTGTTCGATTCCCACTTTGTGAGGTTTTCCTCAGTTTGGTTAGGACAATACAATACAGGCCGAATCACCTGATTGTCTGGAAGAAAAAAGATTCCGTGCTTCGGAGGGCACGTTAAGCCGTCGGTCCCGGTCGCTGACTTTGATAGTGGTCGTTGCATATACCATGTCAGAGGCCTATTAGCTGTGCTATTAGACAGTTTTAAAAAAAAACTCTGACACCAGGGTTCATCGGGTCGATTGACTCGATACCCACAGAAGAACTCCTAAGATACGTTTGGCACAGATTTGGATGACAACCAGCGATGGATGACGAAAACTGTAAAGGGGATACAGCTATTCACACCTTTTGATCCATTCGACTACCGACTCCTTTTGTAAGAATTGTTATTATTTATTTAATAACGACAAACGTCTTTGTGAAGTGTTCCAATCGCTGCTCTGGTATAAAAGGGACTATTTGTTGGATTCTGAACAACAAATGTAGCAGAAATATTTGTAGGTGTGTATATTTAAGGGTGGTTTTGTTATACTTAGATGTAGTACAGACATTATCACTACATAGTATAAAACAAAGTCGCTATCTATCTGTTCCTATATCCCTATGTATGCATAAATCTTTAAAACCACGCAACGGATTTTGATGCGGTTTCTTTTAATTGATAGTGTGATTCAAGAGGAAGGTTAATATGTATAATACATGCATAATATAGTAGAGAAACACTGATAATTTCCGTGCGAAGCCGGGGCGGGTCGCTAGTTTATTTATAAAATACAGGGTACAACTTAATTGCTAAACATTGCCCCACAAAACTGTACATACAGATTGACTGTGAGATCAGAATCTCGCCTAATTAAACATTACAATGTAAAAAATCTTATTAATAATTCTTAATTAATATTTAATCCGAGGGTTCCTGTATATTGCAATTTAGGCGATGGGCTAACAACCTGTCACTAAAACAACATAATTTTCATAAATAACCCTCAAAACTTTGTCAGATGTGGCGGCTTTGTCCGATCTATGTTTAGGTCGTTTACGTTCTGCCTTCCTCATTAGGGATAAAGGCGTGATTGTATGTAATTTTAGTAAGTAATTTATTTTATTTATTCATAAAAAAACTTATCAGGCTACATACAAACACTAACATCACATTCAATTAGTTTTAGATTGCAGCCAACATTCCGGTTACATATATTTACATATATTTATATATTTACATATATTTACTCTCTAGTCTAAGTCAGAAGTGATGCTTAGGTATATTTTTGTTTTCATAATCATCTTTTAGATCGATAGATTAAACTTTTATTTCATTTCAAAGAAAATGTATACAGTTAAATGACAAAAAAAAATTACATACGATAAATTTACAACAAACTATAGACTAGAGCTTAACTAATTATTAACTAACATTTATAAGTGTTGTACTTGTGAGTGTACGTGTGTGTTTCTCGGGAAAACTTCGTAACCACGACTGCCTATGGATTTTCCATACATACTATCACGCCTATATCCCTAATAGGGTAGGCAGAGCGTTAACGACCCAAACAAAGGTCGATCTGCCTCCTGACGAGTTATGAGGATTGTTTAAGATAGATCTGGATATAGCTGTAGTGACAGGTTGTCAGAGCATCACCTGAATTACAATACAGGCGTGATTAATTTGTACGTAAGTTCTTAATTAATATTTCAGACAGATAATTTAAGAAGTGTTTCTTTTTCCCCATTAGGGATAAAGGCGTGATTATATAGGCGTGAGTATGTATGTATGTTTCTTTTCCCAGGATTTATCAATAATCTTTTCACACATTGAAGTATGTGTCCTTCCATGCTGGCCTGGGAACGAGAGAAAAACATAGAATGTGCCAGCTGCATTTCCTCCCGGGCATGCTGTAAAAACCAGCAAAGGGATCCGAGGGTTTCAGTATATTGTAATTTAGGTGATGGGCTGACAACTTGTCACTACAGCAATATACTTACAAATCTATCTTAAATAACCCTCGAAATTTTGTCAGACGTGGCGAAACGACAGTTTGGGTCGTTTACGCTCTGCCTACCCCATTAGGGATAAAGGCGTGATTATATGTGTATATGTTATTATATACATTGAAGTAAAAACAAAGAAATGAAACTGAATAACTTAATTACGTATTACATATATTCCAATAGAGCTGTTAATTATTTACTCATTGTATACATTTTATTAACCCGTAGGGCATGGTCATGGTCAATCATATGCAGTATGGTATATAATGTGTAAACAAGTATAAATAAATAGTAAAATAATTATCTTTTCTTCCATGCTGGCCTGGGAGCGAGAGAAAAACATAAAATGTCCCAGCTGCATATCCTCCCGAGCATGCTGTAAAAACCAGCTAAGGGTTTCAGTATATTGTAATTTAGGCGACGAGCTGACAACCTGTCACTACAACAATATACCTACAAATCTATCTTAGAGAAACCTCACAACATTGTCAGACGTGGCGAAACGACCTTTGCTTAGGTTGTTTACGCTCTGCCTACCCCATTAGGGATAAAGGCGTGAGCATATGTATGTATGGTAAATAATTTATTTCCACCACAATTCAAACACAATGCTATAGTATTTCCAACTCAGTTTTAGAAAAAAGGTAAACAAAGTTCCATGTCTTTTAATCAAAGATTTTGTTTCCAAAATAAGTTTTAGCTATTAGATATGACAACATTATGAAAAAGTAGTTTAAGTAACTTAAATAATTTGCCAACACGTATCACTTATTTCTTAAATGTGTTTTTGAATAAAACGATATATAACTTTGTTTACTTTTATCCTAAAACTGAGTTGGAAGTACTATAGTGACTATGTACAGAACATCTGATTCTGAAACTGTGGAACACAGAAGCATAAACTAGCTTATCTAGTATATTTGACTTTAGTTTGATTTTATGAAATGTCAGGACCAGCTTTTTAGCTTCATAAAATTGTATTCAAACTGCCTCCGTGGTCTAGTGGCTATTGCCATGGACTCCCGATCCGGAGGTCCTGGGTTCGATTCCCAGGGGGGAAACACAAAGTTGATATTTGAGAATTTATCGCTTTGTGAATTTTTCCCTAGTTTGGTTAGGACATTGCAGGTTGAATCACCTGATTGTCCGAAAAGAAAAAAGTTTTCGTGCTTCGGAGGGCACGTTAAGCCGTCGGTCCCGGACGCTGTCTTTGATAGTGGTCGTTACTCAAACCATGTCAGAGGCCTAACAGTTGTGCTACTAGGCGGTTTAAAAACTCTGACACCAGGGTTCATCGGGTCGATAGACTCGATACCCACTCGACAGAAGAAGAATTCAAACTGTAGAACCAATCACTTTATTGTCCAACACTAACATACGGGGTGTAAGGGACAGTATCCTGCAAACTGATAGGGGTTGCTCAGTCAACGACACTGAACAACTTCCACCAGGAAACTCTTTCAAGATGTGAAAAAGAAACAACATACAAATTGTCTGATCGAGGTCGACATTTTGTATGGAAAAGCCAATTTTTGTTTTCACTTTCTGAAAGAATTTCTTGGTGGAAGTTGTTCAGTGTCGTTGACTGAGCAACCCTTATCAGTTTGCGGGACGCTGTCCCTTACACCTGGTATATACTTACTTATATGAGGTCGTGTTTTTTTGCAATTGTGAATTGCTACTATATATATATATATATATAATATACCTAGACAAGAGAATTTCCCTGGAGGAGCGATCTGAAAATTCCACCCAACGCCAGAGAAAATACTTTGCACATATTTGACAATGGGCTTGATTCTAGATTTACATACATACATATAATCACGCCTTTATCCCTTATGGGGTAGGCAGAGCGTAAACAACCTAAACAAAGATCGTTCCGCCGCGTCTGATAAAGTTTCGAGGGTTATTTAAGATATATTTGTAGGTATATTACTGTAGTGACAACTGACTGGTTGTCAGCCCATCGCCTAAATTACAATATACTTAAACCCTCGCATCCCTTAGCTGGTTTTTACAGCATGCTCGGGAGGAAATGCAACTGACACATTCTATGTTTTTCTCTTGCTCAAAGGCCAGCATGAAAAAATGATTCTAGATTTACGGCTAAAAATAAATTTAAAATCTATTTGTCACTTTCAGACTAAAAACATTGGAAAAGAACAGGAGATCTATTCTCTCCGGTTAGGTGGTTTTATGCGTTATCTGTCATTTTTATCCGCCGTCATATGATATGGCGGATAAAATTGTCAGAACTTAGATTAATCAAGGTGGCGCTGGCACGCTCACTAGATTCCGCCCTACCTAATATCAGTAGCTGCAAAAGCGCGACAAATTCATATTGTAGTGTGTGTAAGACACGAGCGCGAGATACTAGTGTGCGTGAAAATTGTGTTGCCAGCTACTTTACTATTACCTGATCGATGGGGAAAAAAAAATTACACGGCATACAATGTGACTTGAGATTAGATTATTAGATTAGAGTTCTTTGGAGAAAGTTGTTCCGTATGATGATAGAAACTCATCCCCAAAAATATTTGCACTTAATTTAAAATGACCTCATGTATTATTTTTCTTCTTGACCTGGGATATAACTCGGGACTGATATAGAGGTCGTTAATATATTAATTAAGTATATCAGCCGCAGTCAAATTATCAGAACTTCAATTATCAGTTTCGTAGGTTTTGAATTTATTTTTTTGGCCACGCCGACCAATCGACTCAGATCGACCCAACAAACCACGTCAAAACATCGAACAACGTCTATTCTAGTAATGCCGGCGGCATTATGTATGGTATGTATGTGCCTTTACAAACAAAAAATAATCAGTCCTCTTTATCATATTAGTTCTTATAGTTATGGATCGTAGGTTATAGATATACCTAGAGGTATTTAAAGTTGAAGTACCTACCCATAGATATTGTTATAAAATATCAGAACAATAAATTCAAATTACCTACCTATTCTTATCTTACTATATTTTGTCTCAACCACGGGTGTTTTTCTTTCATGCGCGGCATGGCAACACTGTATGGCGTCGAATATTATTGTAATTTTATGAGAAATTTCGAAATTACACGGTACTTACTTGTGATATGTTATGCCAGAGTCTTTATTAACAGTTTTTGTTTTATTTCGACACAATTTCACTGCGCAACTCGGCATTTTTCTTCGATTTTCGATTTATTTTCTTCAACACGCGGCACGCTCAATTCGCACAGTGTTCACGTCGCGACTGGCTCAGTGAAGCCGGTCCGGACCTAATATGAAATGCGTGTTTTACAAGTAGGCGCGCGGAATCTAGTGAAGCGCCAGCGCCACCTTGATTAATCTAAGTGTCAGAAATACTGGGGAAACGTGCAAAAGCGCGTCAAAATCTAGTAGTAATGTGTAAAACCATAGAGTATAAATCGCCTGCCTTTTTAAATTTTATTATTTTGAAAGTCAGAGAGAGAGAGATGTTATTTTTAGTTTTAGCCTATGGAATCTAGAATCGAGCCCAAAGTCTAGAATTTATATTCATTTAATCTTCTTCTCTTCTCCTGTTTTCGGTCTGATGTAAGTTTTGTAGTAGAAATCGCTGAACATATACATGAAGAACACGGCAAATATGCAAATAGTCAGGTTGACAGACTTCGGGTATGAACACGTTGTGAACAGGGGGACGAAACTATGGATGAAAATTATGACAAATTGCACCTGGAATAAGGAAATGATTTGTGAAAACGCAAGAATAGGAAATACTCATGATTTTTTTAAAACTATTAGTAAGTATTATTGTCACCATACATGTACGGATGTGAAGGAATTTTCGCAAACTATTCATTAGTTTAAGAGTTATAATGCCTTAAAGTTGTTAGCCTAATGCCTTAAAGAGAGGTCCCAACTGTCATGTGACGTCATAAGACAGGAGCGCCATACTAATTCCATATAAATTGTCGTTTCGAAGAGTGAGATAGATAGTCTATCTTTATAATGGTATATCTCGGTGATTATTTGATCAAATTTATTTCTGTTTTCACTGTTCTTTTCATAATTTAACATGTTTTTAGACAATAGGTTCAGGAACTGAAAATATGTTATATGCACGTTCTCTGAGATCGATAAAATAAGAAAATTTGGGCCTCCCATACAAAATTATTCAAGCAGCTACGACTTGTATGGGAAGGCAAAATTATTTTTTAGTTTTTCAGCCTATATTCCTTGGAGAAAGTTGTTGTTTCTTCCATGCTGTACTGGGAGTGATGGAAATTCTTCCATGCTGGACTGGGAGTGATGGAAAATTCTTCCATGCTGGACTGGGAGTGATGGAAAACATAGAATGTGCTAGCTGCATCACCTCCAGAGCATGCTGTAAGTTTTTCAGCCTATATTCCTTGGAGAAAGTTGTTCAGTTTATTGCGTAGGTTTAATCTAAATAAAATGATTTATTATTATTTATTATTATTATTAATCAGGTTCATGCCCTTCTTTGTTGGTATTTTTTTAAAGTTATATTGGGTTTTAAAAGTTGCGACAAAGATATGACCTTCAAAACATTCCTGTAGAAATATTGTGGAGGTCATACATTTTTATTATAAGTGTAATATTATATAATATATATACCAGGTAAGTGAGACCTAGACCTAGATCTCGTCGCCTTGGGCTTATTATTAACTGCCTCCGTGGTCTAGTGGTCAGAGCATTGGGCGATCCGGAGGTCCTGGGTTCGATTCCCAAGGGGCAGAATACAAAGTTGATATTTGTCAATTTATCACTTTATGAGATTTTCCCCAATTTAGTAGGGACATTGCAGGCTGAATCACCTGATTCTCCAAAAAAGAAAGAGGATTCCGTGCTTCGGAGAGCACGTTAAGCCGTCGGTCCCGGTCGCTATCTTTGATAGTGGTCGTTATTCAAACCATGTCAGAGGCCTAAATAGCTGTGCTACTAGGCGGTTCGAAAATTCTGACACCAGGGTTCATCGGGTATATCGACTCGAGAATCCACTCGCTAAGAAGAAGGGCTTAGACGGAAGGGTTTCTATGAACATTTATTCCCGTAGTCTCCTCTTAAAGTTCAGGTTAACTCACCAGTTGCATGATAGTGAGGTACTTCTTCCACCAGAGGTACTTGCGGTACTCCGGTCCCAGGTTTGCGATTAGGTAGTACGTGTACATCACCGCGTGGACGTAGGAGTTGAACAAGCCGAATGCCAACGCGTGGCCACCTGACAACAATTTCTTTTTAGATGTTTTGAGGTGGGATAGAATCTACCTCCTAGTGGCCCACCCTGGGCAACGGCAACACATGTTTGCCTTTGAATCAGTGCAGTCGAACGATCTTAACAAAGCGAACTTCCTCCGTGGTCTAGTGGTCAGAGCCATGGGTTCCCGATCCGGAGGTCCTGGGTTCGATTCCCATGGAGGAACTCAAAGTTGATATTTATCAATTTATCACTTAGTTAGATTTTCCTCAGTTTGGTTAGGACAACGCAGGCCGAATAATCTGATGGTCTGAAAAAAAAGATCCATGCTTCAGAGAGCAGGTTAAGCCATTGGTCCCGATCGTTGTTTTTGATAGTGGTCGTTACATAAACCATGTTAGAGGCCTATTAGCTGTGCTATCAGGTGGTTTAAAAAGTCTGACACCAGGGTTTATCACTCGATAGCAATACGACAGAAGAAGAACAAAGCGGTGGTAGGCTCCGTAAGTCTACCGGAGTTCAGTGCTTGCTGTTTTCCGACAACGTGTGAGTGTATCAGTGCCATAACAGGCATGTTCTTGGTGAGCTCGTCCATCGTCGACTCTAATCCCTACCTGTCTACTAGGGAATGCAATCTCTAGCCGAGATTACCAATTCGAGATTTCGAGTATCTAATAAGATGTCGAGATAGTTTCGCGATCTCGTGAGAAACGATTCAAGATCTGGCGAGAATTCAAAATATCGAGATTTTTGAGATTTCATGGAAAATAGTAATCACTTTTCGTTTGAGTCCAAAACCATTAATAACCCTATAAAATTCAAGGAATAGTGGTAATTAAGGTATTACTGCAATATTTCGGGAATAAACAACGCTTCTTAAGAAGCAGTGAGTGTTGATTCACAGTATCGTCTGCTAAACGACGTCTAATATCTGCTGGCATAAGTAGTTGCGCCTGAGAAGCCTTTCTGCGGTTTCAATGCTGATTGTGACTTCAGAATGTAGGCTGTTACACATTTCTAGAGTGTGAGATTTAGTGTCTTTACAAGTTTAAAGCACCTTCCAACTAACTCTTTCTGCAGCAAAGATTCTCGATCAATATTGTCGAGATCTCGAACGAGATAAAAAAATCAATATTAGTTATTTTCGAGATTGAATATCGAAAAAAGGGTCTAAAGATCGCGTGGGATCGAGATTGTGTTCCCTACTGTCTACTAGCCACTAACAGTCTACTCAGCCAAGTTAAAATCATAATACCTTCTAGGATATCTGACAGAATAATCCCATTTAGGTACCACTGAGTCGGTCTATGAGTGAAGTTTGATCAACACCGTAGTAAAACACTGATTTTATCAAACGGGGTTTGATTCACTGACAAGACTCAAACACATCGGACAACGGAAGAAATTAGAATCTATGACGTTGTTTCTTCCATGCTGGACTGGGAGCAAGAGAAAAACATAAAATATGCCAGCTGCATTCTCCCAGGCATGCTGTAAAAACCAACTAAGAGATCCGAGGGTTGGTCCAGCTAGAGGTCTGACTATGCAAACCTACTACTGGAGTTTCTGAGGTTTAGGGTTTGACTCAAAGAATGTTTAAGGAATGTTGTTATGTACATACATATAATCACGCCTTTATCCCTAATTGGGTAGGCAGAGAGTAAACGACTCAAATAAAGGTCTTTCCGCCACGTCTGACAAAGTTTTGAGGGATATTTAAGACAGATTTGTAGGTATATTGCTGTAGTGACAGGTTGTCAGCCCATCGCCTAAATTGCAATATACAGAAACCCTCGGAATCTTTAGCTGGTTTTTACAGCATGCCCGGGAGGATATGCAGCTGGCACATTCTATGTTTTTCTTTCGCTCCCAGTCCAGCATGGAAGGAATGTTGTTACCTATCCCGATTCTGTAACTTCCATAAAAACTCTATACTTGCAAGATATCTCAGGCCTATGCTGGGTATGGCAACCATGACGGTGTGGTGGAAGACATGGAGGAAGGTCATCTGGTTGAACTTCTTCCTCAGGACGAAGAACACAGTGTCCAGCAGCTCAGAGACCTTTGCCCATGCGTATACATGGCTTAATTGAACAGCCTACAATCAAATGAAATAAAGAACGTTAAGGATGTGTCAAATCACTACATAGTATAAAATAAAGTCGCTTTCTCTGTCCCTATATCCTATGTATGCTTAGATCTTTAAAACTACGCAACGAATTTTGATGCGGTTTCTTTTTATGGATAGAGTGATTCAAGAGGAAGATTTATATGTATAATACATTCATAATATAGTAGAGAAACACTGATGATTTCCGTGCGAAGCCGGGGCGGGTCCGCTAGTCCTTTATAAGATATTTTTTTCACTGTAGTAGGGTAACGTTAGGATTTTTTTATATATATATATTATTTATTAGATGTACATTATTACAGTTGGAGCTCGGAAGCATGCAAATTTAATCTTAACCATTTGATTAAAAAATGGGTACTCAATTACGTCGTCTGCAATTTTCAACAGCCAGAGAACCGTAATAATCTACCCCAAATAGAGTTAAAGCTCGCGTTTGATGTAGACTTGCCGAAGGTAAATTTCCTACAAGGAAAAACTAACTAATTGCCTCCGTAGTCTAGTGGTCAAGGCCATGGTTTTTCCCCAGTTTGGTTAGGACACTGCAGGCTGAATCACCTGATTGTTCGAAAAGTATAAAAAGATTCCGTGCTTCGGAGGGCACGTTAAGCAGTCGGTCCCAGCCACTGTCTTTAATAGCGGTAGTCACTTAAAACCATGTTGGAGGCCTAATACCTGTGCTACTAGGCGGTTTGAAAACTCTGACACCAGGGTTCTTCGGGTCAATGTTTGACTCGAGAAAACTTTGTACGTATCCAACATTTTCGCGGAATGCCCATGTATCTGAAAAATTATGGCTTACCAGCAAGCTGATCCGGTCTTCTGAATATTCCAACGGAGCGCAGAACCAGTTGTTATTAAACATTATTATTGTCCCCTAAAATAATGATTTATAATATTATATCTTTATTTTTTATATTAAGGGACCTAGAGTGTACTTTTGATTCCAGTCTAGACAAAATAAGCAATAAATTACGGCTATGGACTTAATTTACTATTCGTTTTTTACTTCTATGCTGGCCTGGGAGCGAGAGAAAAACATAGAAAGTTCCAGCTGCCCTTCCTCCCGGGCATGCTATAAAAAACAGCTAAGAGATCCGAGGGTTTCAGTAGCTACACTGACAACCTGTCGCTACAGCAATATGCGTACAAATGTATCTTAAACAACCCTCAAAACTTTTTCAGACGTGGAGGAAGGACCTTTGTTTGGCTTGTTTACGATCTGCCTACCCCATTAGGGATAAAGGCGTGATTATATGTATGTATGTCTTTTTTACCAAATGTGGCATTATAAATGCTTCTGGGTGGACTTCGCCTCACCTTAGGCACAGAATATACAATAGTACTACATACCTACTACAGACCAAAATGACATGGTAGTTAGGAGTGTCCGAGCTGTGCCTTTGGCCTAGACTAGAAATAGGTATTTTTAAAGAAACTGCATTATTACTTACATAATATGACATGTATAAGCTTACACATATTTGAGCTATGTTGTACACGATAATAACATTTTTTAAATTATACGGCTCCCGGTTTTTCATGAACCGAGGACCACATTTCAGGCAAAAATATAAATAACAAGAAAGAATTAATAAAGGCACAGGAGGTCTTGAAATTAAGAAATCTTTCGTACGAGGATCTGAAACAAAGACAAAGCAATAAGTACCTACTATTTTTTTGAATTTCTTATAGAAATTATCTCATGGAAGTGGTATAAAATATGTCAAAGTAATTTTACATACATACATATAATCACGTCTTTATCCCTAATGGGGTAGGCAGAGCGTAAAATACCCAAACAAAGGTCGTTCCGCCACGTCTGACAAAGTTTTGAGGGTTATTTAAGATAGATTTGTAAGTATATTGCTGTAGTGACAGGTTGTCAGCCCATCAATATACTGAAACCCTCGGATCCCTCAAGTAATTTTATTTTTTTCATTTATAGGAAGATTTGTGTCGTGAAAGTTGTTCTGACAACCTTTCGCATAAAATGCAAAACACTGAACTCGACACTGGCAAAAAGTCTTCTAGTGCCACAAACTAAAAAAAAAACTGATTTCTACAGTACTCTTTGCTGCTACCGATTCCAACGCCATGACCGGGAAGAAAAGTAGCTGGAACATTCTATGTTTTTTATTGCCCAGTCCAGCATGGGAGAATGATGTGATGACGATCGACGTCTGGGCCATGTCGTTCATTAATATAGAGTATCCTTTCTTATGTAGCATATATTATGTATTAGTTTATCATAAGATATGTATCAGTATATTTTATTGAAATATTTATTTAATAGTGTGTAAATATTGTCTAAGTATTATATGTAGTAATATGAAATGAATACAATTTCTATACCCAAAGGTTGCCTGGTAGAAATTGCTGCTTTAGCAATAAGGCCGCCTTTATTGTACTGTCACGTTTGTTCCTTTTTATTTCTGTTGTATGTGTTTCTTTGTGCAATAAAGAGTTTTGTATTGTATTGTAATATCAAACTTACCAGTGTCGTGATAAGCTTCAAAAAACTTATCCATTAAATTCCTCATTTTGACACTTATTTTCTTTTTACTAGAATATAAAAAGCATTTAAACACTTTACATTTCTTATTTCATATTTTTTAAACACAATATTATCAATTAAAACATAATTTAAATCAAAATATGCGTACGCTCGTGTCCATGACTTGTTACTAATAATAAATAGACATTATATTATAATGCATTCGAATATTTACAAATATGCAAATGCATAAAACTGCATGATATTGCTTTCTTTAGTTGTAAATGTACAAATTATTTATACTAGCTTTTACCCGCGACTTCGTCTGCAAAGTTTTGTTTTTCTCCTTCGTCCACCCGTGATTTTCTGCAGTGTCTTGTGGGTCTGGTCCGAAAAGTAGGGTCAAACCCCTTTTACCGTCATCATTCCTCACGTACCTACCATACATACATACATACATAAATCACGCCTTTATCCCTTACGGGGTAGGCAGAGCGTTTAACGCCTCGTAAAAGGCGCTTTCGCCACGTCTGACAAAAATTGAGGGCAATTTTAGATTGTAATATGTATTGCTATAGTGACAGGTTGTCAGCCCATCGCCTAAATTACAATACACTGTAACCCTCGAGTCCCTTTTGCTGACTTCAACAGCATGCCCGGGAGGAAGGGCAGCTGGAACATTCTATGTTTTTCTATCTCTCCCAGTCCAGCATGGAAGACCATACCTACCATACGTCCCTATCTTACCGGTCCCTAAACAGTCATCATGTCTGTCCTCTGTCCAGTCCTATCTATTCCTGACTCGCTCCAGTTGCTACTGTTCCCTTTCTTACCGTCAATCCTGAAACTTATGTCGCTCCAATGCACGTGTATAAAAGTTTCACAGATTAATAATACACAACACACATTATGAATTCAATTGCTGGCAACATTTTATTATCATAGCGTGATGCACTTTATAGCACTCTTTATTCTGAAAAAACACACCCATCATAATCGGTTCAAAACACTAACTAAATTATGTTCCCTGCCTACCCCCTAAGTACGGTGGCGTGTTTAACTATATATTTAGTTTGTGTCTTGTTAACACTAAGTTAAATAAAAAATGTCCCCGCGAAATCGATTAAAAACACTAACTACATTCAATTCTCTGCTACTGCCTACCCCCTAAATACGGTGGTAAGATTATTTGTATCTAGTTTGTGTCTTGGTATTACTTAGTTGAACAAAAAAAGTCCCATTGAAATAGGTTAAAAACACAAACTAAATTCAGTTCCCTGCCTACTGTACTGCCTACACAGGGGCGTGATTATTTGTATCCTTAGCTTATACCCCCCTTAAATATTTATTTAATTTTGTTTTTAGTATTTGTAGATATAGGGGCATCTAAAATGCATCATCGTTGAAAATACCAACTGTTTGGCTATCACAGTTCATGAAATACAGCCTGATGACGGATGGACAGAGAGACAGACAGTGAAGTCTCAGTATTATATATATCTCAATATTAAAAATTCAGAACTGACTAGCTTGGACTTAAAATTCTAACTTTCGATTAAAAAATAAGTAGCTTACATCAAAGCTAGAAAGCTGAAACTATTATTAACCATAAAAGAACCATTCAAGAGGATGATACCATTATAGAAACCTTGCGAGAATATTTAACCCATAAAATAATAAAATATGAATAATTAGGTGTTTATCAAAATATTTATTATGTATAAGTATATTACATTTTCCTTACAATAAATAAATGAAATATTTATTTAATTAAAGTCAAAATACAAATGTCATAAGTCATAAATAACACCAAAATACAAATTATAAAATTTTCGTCAACTAAAACTAATTAAAGAGACCGCCCAGTAACGCTCCTCGCCCAAATGTGCCCATAGCACTAGCAGAGTTTCCTCTCTGCACAGCAAGAGAGATCCTCTGAGCAAGGAAGAAGGTCGCGCGAGGATCTGACCCCTGGTCTCGCGAGCGCTGGCCTACGCTGCGCACCAGCTCCTTTGCATCGGAGCCCCACGTACCTACGGTCTCAAAGGCCACTGGGACGAAATCGTACGCAGACTCTAGGTTGGCGTACTTGACACGTTTAAGACCAGCTGCAGTCTCAGCTGCTGCTCCCGCTTCCAGCTGGGTACTCCTCAAATGGGATGCCGTATACGTACATACGCAAGTGGCATCCCAAATGAGGCAACGCCCTCGTGCCCAAGGAATCTGCGTAAGACCATCGGGCCTCTTACCGTCCGATCGGCTAAGTCCTGGGGGCTCCAAGATGCAGGGAACGCCCGCTGATTTCATCGCCCATCTGATGATATCGTTAATGGTATGGTGACGGGATAGTCTACCGGCAGAGCGCGCGCAGTTGATTATCCTCGACCATATGTCCACAAACGCACCGGTGAGGCTCGCACAATTAATTATGACGATTTTTCTCGTAAATTATTTAAAACGCTTATAGCTCCTTAGTTTATAGCCTTTGCCCATCATATTTATCATATATGTATTGCCTCAAATAAAATTATTTATTATTATTATTTAAAGTTACTTTTATCACATTTGTTTTTTTTTTCATTTCGTGTCTGAAAATAAACTCAACGTTGACATTTTTAATCGTTTGACATAAGTTTTTAAATGCGATTTATATAAAATGTGTAATATAACACAACAAAAATAAAATTATTATTTTAAAGCTTGTAATTTTGTTCCGCATCACTTTACGCGATTTTACCAAAGAGTTTTCGTTTTTAATATTGTATTCTATTGATTGGTATAGGATTGATATATGGCCGAGCGTAAAAATAAACATGGTCGGTGCTTAAGGCGTTGGTAAGCCATCTGAAAACTATGCCAAAAATCTTAGTTGTGTATTAAATTACTTTAGAGCGCGGGGCACGCCTTCTGGACGGTGAAGTGTTGTTTATAACAGCAACTTTTAAATGTTTTTTTTTTAATTGTTTTTTTTTGTTATTTTTTTTTTATGTAGCCTATAAATTGTCCCACTGCTGGGCTTTTGCCCAGCAGTGGGACAATTACAATAATATTTCAATAGTCCCCTTCATCTTTAGTTTCAACGACCGAAAAATACGGACAGTACTACAAGTGAATAAATTAAATATTAATTGTGAGAATCGTGCAGTGAAGCATAATATAAAATGCGGACCTAATTATTTACATTGGTATTTATTTATACGGGTCATTCGCTAGAATAACTTTCAAAATAGTGATGACCTTGGTATTAATATACATATACCATAATTGGTATAACAATAATCAAAGAATATAAATTATACCTATTTGATTATCTCTATAAGTAAGTAGTAGATACATTTTATAAAACCTATCTGATTATCTGTATTTAATTTTTATCAAAAGTTGTATCCCGAAATGAGCACAAATTGATATTGTCTAAGATATAATTTGAAAGGAAATAGTTTACAGTAAGTAAGTAGAAAATTTAATGTATATAAACTTAAGTGAAACATATTCAACTATGATTAAAATCGTATTATGTAGAGTAATTGTAGATAACATAAAAAATTTATGTGACATTCTACATGAGTTCTTTATGTAGGATTTTTGAGGCTGGTAATTATGAAGCGATCTGAAACTTGACAGCAATATTAAATATGGATTTGATTTGAATTTGTACTGGAATTTCATTTCTGATACAAACTTAAACTAGCTGTCACTCTTGAGCGCTGATTATAAATACGGCCCTATATAGCTTATGTTATGAGTTTGAGATAACAGGGATATCCATAAAGTACCTTTGCACGTGGAACGTCACATTTGAACTAATTTGCGCAGTATCAATCAATTAATTTTCTTTTTCTCTTCTCCGGTCTTCGGTCTAACGTATGTCTTGTAGTAGAAATCGCTAAACATATAGAGAAAGAACAAAGATAACGTACAGTACATCAGGTTGGCAGCCTTCGGGTATGAACATGAAGTGAACAGAGGGACGAAATTATGGACGAAAATTATGACGAACTGTACCTGAAATACAGAAAGAAGAAACCAGTTATTAGTTTCACCGCTCAGGGTAAGATCCCCGGTAGCTTAGTTGGTTAAAGCTTTGGGACGGTATTCCAAAGATGCGGTTTCAAACCTGTCTGCGGTCACATTATTTTAGATACAGAAAAGACTTGTGACAATGCAGGAATAATAAGTTGTACAAAAACTACCAGACCTTACTTAAGGGTGACCAATCAATGAAAGTGATCAACTTTCCGCAAAATCATAGATCGAGATAACGAAAAAAAAAGTGCCTCCAAAATGACTCAAACTTTCTTTTTTCGAATTTATACTTGCGATTGTCGGCACTTGGTGAAACTCCATATTTATAATGTTGTTATTAAAAACACTTGTACTTGTTTCACTTAATATAATTTTAATTTAATCCTACCGGTTTCGCTAACTTATAGCATCATCAGGGGTGTTTTTTTTTAGTCAATATTATTGTGACTATAACTAACATATCAATTGTTGCACTTCGTTCGCTAAATATGAACAGTTTATTTAAAAGGTTTTATGTGTTGCGTATGATGTGTATAAAATCCCTGATGATGCTATAAGTTAGAAACCGGTAGGATTAAATTAAAATGATATTAAGTGAAACAAGTACAAGTGTTTTTAATAACAACATTATTTCTTTTTTCGATCTATATTCCTTGGAGAAAGATGTTCAGTTTCATTGATAGCATCAATCAGGCTTATGCGTTTTAAATACTCTGCCCTTTTTATTTAAAAGTTAAGGTTGACTTACTATTTGCATGATATATATATTTATTTTAGGGGACGATAGTGATGTTAAACAACAACTGGTTCTGCGCTCCGGTGGAATATTCAGAAGATCGAATCGGCTTGCTGGTAAGCCTCTATTTTTCAGATATACCTACGTTACGAAGTTTTTTCACTGCAGGAGATTTACCTTCGACAAGTTTAGCCCATCATGCAAACTTTCACTCATTCTAGACTAGATTATTTCGGTCCTATGACTGTTCCATGCTGAAATGTCTTCCATGCTGGACTGGGAGCAAGAGAAAAACATAGAGTATACCAGCTGCATTTCCTCCCAGGCATGCTGTAAAAACCAGCTAAGGGATCCGAGAGTTTCGGTATATTGCAATTTAGGCGATGGGCTGACAACCTGTCACTACAGCAATGTACCTACAAATTTATCTTGAATAACCCTCAACACTTTGTCAGACGTGGCCGAACGACCTTTGTTTAGGTTGTTTACGCTCTGCCTACCCCATCAGGGATAAAGGCGTGTTTTATATGTATATGTATGTATCTATGACTGTTAAAAACGGTAGCCGATATATATTTATTACCCATTTTTTAACTAAATAGGATTTCTTTAATGGCTGCCGACTGTTAAAAGATAACTACCTACAAATAAATACAATTTACACGTAACGTTCTTGGCATCCCCAAGAATCCCCCCCTACTGCTAAGTATTTTTACAGCGAATTTGTTTATTTGCTTGTAGTCTCTTCATTTATCCCATGTATACGCATGGGCAAAGGTCTCTGAGCTGCTGGACACTGTGTTCTTCGTCCTGAGGAAGAAGTTCAATCAAATGACCTTCCTCCACTTATTCCACCACTTCTTTATGGTCTTCGGACCCTGCATTGGCCTAAGATATATAGCAGGTATTGAGTTACACATTACTACACATACACATAACTGCCTCCGTGGTCTAGTGGCTAGTGCCATGGGCTCCCGATCCGGAGGTCCTGGGTTCGATTCCCAGGGGGTAAAGAAAAAAGTTGATATTTGAGAATTTATCACTTCGTGAATTTTTCCCCAGTCTGGGTAGGACATTGCAGGCTAAATCACCTGATTGTCCGAAAAGAAAAATATTTCGTGCTTCGGAGGGCATGTTAAGCCGTCGGTCCCGGTCGCTGTCTTTGATAGTGGTCGTTACACAAAACCATGTCAGAGGCCTGATAGTTGTGCTACTAGGCGGTTTGAAAACTCTGATACCAGGGTTCATCGGATCCATAGACTCGATACCCACTCGACAGAAGAAGAAGAAGTTACACATTACAATAGTTAACTTTGAAAAGCCACTCATTAAGGAGAAGAAGAAATTTCGTCAGTTCAAACCGGGAAGCGCATGACACTTGAAGTGTCAAAGATTTTGTGCTGGCCGCGCCGTGAACAAAACAAAGAAGGCAGTTATGCCGTTGCTAGATTGCAAGCATCCCAAAATTATATTGTACTAGCGACCCGCCCCGGCTTTGCACGAAAATTATCAACGTTTCTCTACTATATTATGCATGTATTATACATATAAACCTTCCTCTTGAATTACTCTATCCATTAAAAGAAATTGCATCAAAATCCGTTCCGTAGTTTAAAAGATTTATGCATACATAGGGATATAGGGACAGAGAAAGCGACTTTGTTTTATACTATGTAGTGAAGTTGTACTTACAATAATTTGTTTTTAGGTGGTCACGGCATAATCTTCGGCTTGTTCAACTCGCTCGTACACGTAGTAATGTACACGTACTACCTAATCGCAAACCTGGGACCGGAGTACCGCAAGTACCTCTGGTGGAAGAAGTACCTCACTATCATGCAAATAGTAAGTCAACCTTAACTTTTAAATAAAAAGGGCAGAGTATTTAAAACGCATAAGCCTGATTGATGCTATCAATGAAACTGAACATCTTTCTCCAAGGAATATAGATCGAAAAAAGAAATAATGTTGTTATTAAAAACACTTGTACTTGTTTCACTTAATATAATTTTAATTTAATCCTACCGGTTTCGCTAACTTATAGCATCATCAGGGGTGTTTTTTTTTAGTCAATATTATTGTGACTATAACTAACATATCAATTGTTGCACTTCGTTCGCTAAATATGAACAGTTTATTTAAAAGGTTTTATGTGTTGCGTATGATGTGTATAAAATCCCTGATGATGCTATAAGTTAGAAACCGGTAGGATTAAATTAAAATGATATTAAGTGAAACAAGTACAAGTGTTTTTAATAACAACATTATTTCTTTTTTCGATCTATATTCCTTGGAGAAAGATGTTCAGTTTCATTGATAGCATCAATCAGGCTTATGCGTTTTAAATACTCTGCCCTTTTTATTTAAAAGTTAAGGTTGACTTACTATTTGCATGATAGTGAGGTACTTCTTCCACCAGAGGTACTTGCGGTACTCCGGTCCCAGGTTTGCGATTAGGTAGTACGTGTACATTACTACGTGTACGAGCGAGTTGAACAAGCCGAAGATTATGCCGTGACCACCTAAAAACAAATTATTGTAAGTACAACTTCACTACATAGTATAAAACAAAGTCGCTTTCTCTGTCCCTATATCCCTATGTATGCATAAATCTTTTAAACTACGGAACGGATTTTGATGCAATTTCTTTTAATGGATAGAGTAATTCAAGAGGAAGGTTTATATGTATAATACATGCATAATATAGTAGAGAAACGTTGATAATTTTCGTGCAAAGCCGGGGCGGGTCGCTAGTACAATATAATTTTGGGATGCTTGCAATCTAGCAACGGCATAACTGCCTTCTTTGTTTTGTTCACGGCGCGGCCAGCACAAAATCTTTGACACTTCAAGTGTCATGCGCTTCCCGGTTTGAACTGACGAAATTTCTTCTTCTCCTTAATGAGTGGCTTTTCAAAGTTAACTATTGTAATGTGTAACTTCTTCTTCTTCTGTCGAGTGGGTATCGAGTCTATGGATCCGATGAACCCTGGTATCAGAGTTTTCAAACCGCCTAGTAGCACAACTATCAGGCCTCTGACATGGTTTTGTGTAACGACCACTATCAAAGACAGCGACCGGGACCGACGGCTTAACATGCCCTCCGAAGCACGAAATATTTTTCTTTTCGGACAATCAGGTGATTTAGCCTGCAATGTCCTACCCAGACTGGGGAAAAATTCACGAAGTGATAAATTCTCAAATATCAACTTTTTTCTTTACCCCCTGGGAATCGAACCCAGGACCTCCGGATCGGGAGCCCATGGCACTAGCCACTAGACCACGGAGGCAGTTATGTGTATGTGTAGTAATGTGTAACTCAATACCTGCTATATATCTTAGGCCAATGCAGGGTCCGAAGACCATAAAGAAGTGGTGGAATAAGTGGAGGAAGGTCATTTGATTGAACTTCTTCCTCAGGACGAAGAACACAGTGTCCAGCAGCTCAGAGACCTTTGCCCATGCGTATACATGGGATAAATGAAGAGACTACAAGCAAATAAACAAATTCGCTGTAAAAATACTTAGCAGTAGGGGGGGATTCTTGGGGATGCCAAGAACGTTACGTGTAAATTGTATTTATTTGTAGGTAGTTATCTTTTAACAGTCGGCAGCCATTAAAGAAATCCTATTTAGTTAAAAAATGGGTAATAAATATATATCGGCTACCGTTTTTAACAGTCATAGATACATACATATACATATAAAACACGCCTTTATCCCTGATGGGGTAGGCAGAGCGTAAACAACCTAAACAAAGGTCGTTCGGCCACGTCTGACAAAGTGTTGAGGGTTATTCAAGATAAATTTGTAGGTACATTGCTGTAGTGACAGGTTGTCAGCCCATCGCCTAAATTGCAATATACCGAAACTCTCGGATCCCTTAGCTGGTTTTTACAGCATGCCTGGGAGGAAATGCAGCTGGTATACTCTATGTTTTTCTCTTGCTCCCAGTCCAGCATGGAAGACATTTCAGCATGGAACAGTCATAGGACCGAAATAATCTAGTCTAGAATGAGTGAAAGTTTGCATGATGGGCTAAACTTGTCGAAGGTAAATCTCCTGCAGTGAAAAAACTTCGTAACGTAGGTATATCTGAAAAATAGAGGCTTACCAGCAAGCCGATTCGATCTTCTGAATATTCCACCGGAGCGCAGAACCAGTTGTTGTTTAACATCACTATCGTCCCCTAAAATAAATATTTATAATAGTAACAGCTTTATTCTTTTATTTAGGGTCGTATTTGAAATCAGCTCTCAAGAGTGACAGCGAGTTTGAGTTCGTATCAGAAATGTCATTTCAGTACAAACTGGCCTGTCAAATGCAAACTTAATATTGCTCTCAAGTTTGAGATCGCTTCAAAAATACGAGCCCTAGATACCTACATGAATGTGCTCTTGACTCTCGTCTAGACAAAATAAATGATAAATTATGAATAAATTACGGTGTTTTTTGTTTGAATATTACCCAATTCGAGGCCCATATTAGTATCGAGGTGAACACGGGTTAACTAAACCATCGTGAAAATGTATAATCGTAGAATAGGCTGAAAAATTGCATTATATACACATGTACGTACGTACATACGTACTGTAAAAAAGCGGACTAAATCCAATGCTTCGTTTAGGAGATACAGCCTTCCAAAGGTACTTTCCGAAAAGTTAATTTTCAGTTACAGGTTCTTGAAAAAACCTTCATACAAAAAAATATGATGTCACTAAGGATCATGAACACAAATGTATGGGCCGTGCACCCAGGAGCTTCAGTACTGAGACTACAATTGGTTAGATGCTAACACAGGAGGATAGGCCTCTGCCAATGCTCATCAAAATTTGACTACTCATTTTCGATATATTCTATAGAGCTCTTATTTCATACAAATTGCTACCGACTGAAGGTCAGGTTAAAGTGGTTTTCTTCCTCCACTCACGTAACTACTGTGGGTCGAAAGAACTGATAAATAAAACTGAGTTTATTTAGTTAAGGCACCAAAAAATTCGTACCGGTTCCCTCCACTAAGGAAACTAGTGTAAAAAACACCCCAAAAATATATTTTTATCTGATGCCACCGGCACGAATTTTTCAGTGCCTTAACAAAATATAGTCAGTTTGATCAACACTTTCAACTTATAATAGTTTCATTAGTGGAGAGAAAAAAACACCCAAAAATATATTTTTATCAGATACCATTTTTACCAGGACGAATTTTTCAATACATACATACATAAAATCACGCCTTTATCCCTTACGGGGTAGGCAGAGCTTAAAACGCCTCCTAAAAGGCGCTTTCGCCACGTCTGACATAAATTGAGGGCAATTTTAGATTGTAATGTGTATTGCTGTAGTGACAGGTTGTCAGCCCATCGCCTAAATTACAATACACTGTAACCCTCGAATCCCTTTTGCTGACTTCTACAGCATGCCCGGGAGGAAGGGCAACTGGAACATTCTATGTTTTTCTTTCTCTCCAAGTCCAGTATGGAAGATTTCAATGCCTTAACAAATATACTTAGTTTTATCAATACTTTCGACACACACGAGTTTCATTAGTGGACGAAAAAAACTACTCTAACCTGAGTTTACGTCGTCGCTAGATTTTTTTATGAAATGGGTGCTCCCTCAATATGGCAGGATCCATTGGAGATAATTTTTTACCGTCGTAATCTTCTTCTTCTGTCGAGTAGGTATCGAGTCTATGGACCCGATGAACCCTGGTGTCAGAGTTTTTAAACCGCCTAGTAGAACAAATATCAGGCCTCTGACATAGTTTGAGTAACGACCACTATCAAAGACAGCAACCGGGACCAACGGCTTAACGTGCCCTCCGAAGCACGAAATATTTTTCTTTTCGGACAATCAGGTGATTCAGCCTGCAATGTCCTAACCAAACTAGGGAAAAATTCACAAAGCGATAAATTCTCAAATATCAACTTTGTGTTTCACTGGGAATCGAACCCAGGACCTCCGGATCGGGAGTCAATGGCACTAGCCACATTTTGTAACTACCAGACGAACCTACGCCATGACAACAGACCAACACCATCAGATGCGCATGAGTGGTCTACATGCTCTAAACACGGAATCGTAGCCATGGTTTAGTCAACCCGTGTTCGCCTCTTATACTAAACGGGGTGTAAGGGACAGCGTCCCTCAAACTGATAGGGCTTGCTCAGTCAACGAAACTGAACAACTATCTACTGAATATTTCCTACTGGATATTTCTTCAGGAAGTGAAAAATAAAATGCTTTTTCATAAAAATTGTCGGATCGAGGTGGTCATTTTGTATGGGAAGGTCAATTTTGTTTTTCGTCTCCGGAAAGAATGTCCTGGTGATAGATGTTCAGTTTCGTTGACTGAGCAACCCCTATCAGTTTGCGGGACGTCATTAAAACCGGTATGTGGCGTCATAGGATTCTGGGTGGTCGACTTTGCCTCACCTTTGGCCTAGACTAGAATCATTTGCAAAGAGAAAACTGTGTAATAACAATATAATATAATAAAACTGCATTAATACTTACATAATATGATATGTATGAGCTTACACATATCTGAGCTATGTTGTACACGATAATTACAAATTTCAAGTCATACGGCTCCCGGTTTTTCATGAAACGAGGACCACATTTCAGGCAAAAATATAAGTAACTAGAAACAATTACTATCATAGGTATAGGAGATCTTGCAAGGAAAGAATCTTTCATTCGAGGGTCTGAAACAAAGATACATCAAAGTTAATAACTATCACCATCACATATTTATTATTTTGTGGTATAAGTGGTGAGGATTAAGGTTCGAATTTATAAACCGATCTCAAGATTGAGAGCAAAATTAAGTATGGATTTGACAGGTCACTTTGTACTGAAATGACAATTCTGAAACGAACTCAAATTAGCTGTCAATCTCAAGTGCTGTTAATCAATACGGACCTAAATACCTAAAGATAGGTAAGGTACGCTGATCAAAAAATGTTGGCATTCCTAAAAAAAATATCTGATCGACGTGATTAACTTGTTTACCCATCGTGTTCTTTGTAAAAGCTGTTCAGTTTTGACCTCTGGACAAACTATATCTATGATCATCTATAAAAGTACACTTACCTATATTATGATAAGCTTCTAAAAACTTATC
This sequence comes from Scrobipalpa costella, assembly GCA_949820665.1. Lineage (NCBI taxonomy): Eukaryota > Metazoa > Arthropoda > Insecta > Lepidoptera > Gelechiidae > Scrobipalpa > Scrobipalpa costella. The sequence continues at coordinate 2,069,442 of OX463311.1, forward strand.
CAAGTAAGTCGTCATTTTGACTGTTAAAAATTGCCGCGTTCACTTATTTTTTATTCAATTAGAATATTAAAAACATTTGAAAGCTTTACATTTGAGTAGACGCCTACTTTTGTTAATTTAATTATAATTTAAATCAATCTACACAAATAAAGTTATAATCAAAACGTGCGTACACTCTTCACCATTACTTGTTGGAAAAAGAAACATTGTTCATGTTCGGCATGTATTTAACGCGGCGACAAATTAATCAGATTTTGGGTTTTAAAATTAATTTAAATGGGTAGCAAAAGTAATAGGTTTTTTCCTACAGTGAAGTAGCATTTTAAGTATAAAGTAGCAGCTTTATGTGTAGCAGCTGTAAGTGGTGAGCTTTGTTTAAATTTAAATCGGCATCGGTTTTTTGGTGTGGCAACTGAATTTATTGTTAACCAACAACTTGACGGCGGATAAAAAGAAGAAAATAAGCTTTCATAAATTATACAATGAGGGTGTTTATAAAATTACCTGAGATGAGAAGAAAATATGAACATGGTCATAATAAACATACACCATCATCACAACTCATTAAACGGCCTCTGCTAACTTGAATTGATTCATTTTTGCATTTTAATTTGTCTTTCATTAACAATACATTTACATAATAACGCCTTTATCCTTGATAGGGCAGGCAGAGCGTAAACGACCTAAACAAAGGTCACTTCGCCACGTCGGACAAAGTTTTGAGGGTTATTTAAGATAAATTTGTAGGTATATTGCTATAGTGACAGGTTGTCAGCCTATCGTCTAAATTGCAATAAAGAAAAACCCTCGGATCCCTTAGCTGATTTTTACAGCATGCCCGGGAAGAAATGCAGCTTTTCTCGCTCCCAGTCCAGAAGTGGAAGTAACATTAACAAAATATGTAAAAAACTATTTAAAAAAAGTTTAAGTCCAGTGGCATTCGCCTGCCACTTGCCATTGACTAGTAGCGCGCTCCACCTGCCCACGCCATGGCTCCTACTTTGCTTCTATGCAACCAACGCATTTGTCGCTTTTTTCATTGCATTACGATTCTCCAAAAAATTATTATATCCTAATACTTAATTATAGGAATCGTTTTTTTACTGCTGCTTGCAAATCACTGCCCAAAAATGCTTTTATTTATATATATATGGAAGCCAATAGGTGTCAATAATACAATGTTGTTGATATTCCACTGTTAATATTAGTCGCCAAGTCATTATTTTTAATACGTCACCTATTATTTTATTGACCCTGTTTAAAATATTTGCTACCTTATAGTCGCAGCCATTATTTAGTTTTTTATAGATCCTTGCTTTTTGTAGCTCAGAATCATATTAATTTTCTTTATCCGCGACTTCGTCTGCCAAGGTTTTTTCTACTTCATCCACCCGTGATTATATTTGTCTTGTGGGTCTGGTCTAAAAATGTGACGATGGTGGCGTTAAAAGTAGGGTCTAACCTCTTTTCGCGTCATCGTTCCTCATGTACCTACCACACGTTTCCCCTGTCCTACCCGGAACACGCATTCCTGAACAGTTATTATATCTGTCCAGTCCTCCCATCCATTCCTCCCGACTATGATTCGCTCCAGTCGCTTCTGTTCCCTTTTCTCCCGCCCATCTTGAAACTTATGTAGCTCCAGTGCACGTGTATAAAAGTTTCACAGATTAATACACAACACCGAGTAAACTGAAAAAGACCTATCAAAATCAGTAAAAATAGAAACTGAATCCAGATCCCTGCCTACCTCTTAGGTACGGAGGCGTGATTTTATTTATCCTAAGTTTGAGTTTAGGTAAAACTTAGCTGAATAAAAAAACTCCTATCAAAATCGGTTAAAACACTAATTAAATTCAGTTCCCTGCCTACTGCCTACCCCGTAAGTAAGGTAGCGTGATTATTTATATATTTAATTTGTGTCTTGGTAGCACTGAGTGAAAAAAAAAAGTCCCCTCCAAATCGGTTAAAAACACTAACTAAATTCAGTTCTCTGCTACTGGTTACCCGCTAAGTACGGTGGTGTAATTATTTATATCTTTAGTTTGTGTCTTGGTAGCCCTCAGTTAAATAAAGGAGTCCCATCGAAATCGGTTAATAACACTAAATTCAGGTCCCTGCCTCCTGCCTACCCCCTTTGCACAGGGGCGTGATTATATATTTAATAAAAAAGTCCCATCAAAAACGATTAAAAATCACTAACTAAATTTAGTTCCCTGCCTAGTACCTACCTCCTAAGTACGGTGGTGTGATTATATATGTTTCCAAGTCGCCATCTATCACCATACCAAATTTTATTAAAATCCGTTTAGCCGTTTAGGCATGAAAGAGCTTAAACAAACAGACAGACAGACATACAGAGTTACTTTCGTATTAATAATATTAGCATGGATAGTCGCCAAGCATTTTTTTTTGTAACCATGTTGTTAGTCGCTTAATAAGTTTTTAGTCGTCTTGAAAATTATTAGCCATACGTTAAATACATTTTTACTGTATTAATGAATTTATTTAAATCTAATTTAAAAAGTATTTCTTCGTTAAAATATTCACTGACGGAGCCATTTCATTTCATCTGTTTTCCATAATAAGTATAATGTATGAATGTGTGTGTTCAAGCCGTAATCCTCATCTGTTAAAACATAATGAAGCAGAAAGTAGAAAATCCTGAAGTAGAAATACGAGAAATCTGCCTTAATAATTGCGAAGTTATAGCTATAGTTTAGTGAGGGTTATAGCTTGACATCAAGCTGTAATCACCTCTTGTGCGAGCAAACGGTAGGGTATATTCACTTGGTTTATATTCCAAAAAAATATGCCTAATTAACAGTAACAATTGCTGCCAAAAGAAGACAAATAGTCGCGTTATAATTCCAATTACTATCATTTGCTCGCATGAGAGGTACAGTTTCACGTCAAGCTGTAATTCTCACTAAACTTTAGCTATAACTTTGCAATTATAAAGTCACAAATCTTCTCGTATAGGGCACTATTTAACAATAATTCAGGACTGAAAAATGAAAATATATTTATTAAAAAATGCACAGAGTACAGTTAAAGTTCAATATTATGGTTGAAGCCTACAGTCATTCGATCCACATAAAGATAAAATAATTTACTTTGACTTAAATACAAAATTAATCATAGAAAACGTAACCTATTAATAGTTTTAAAAATGATTACATGTATATGATTGCATGTATTTCCACTTATTACATAAATATTTAATATAATATAGTATAGGTATATCATAAATATGTAATATATAATAGATATTATATTATAATAGATATTTAACAAATAAATACAAAATATAGATCCATACGTAGTTAAAATGTATTCAGAAGTTTTTCAATACAGTAGTGAGCAAGGATTCAGTCTCATCATGGCAAATTTCAGCCAGTCAGTTTATAATTTTATGTTTTGCTTCATTAGCCGAGCATTTTTCAATGTCTTAAAACTTTACGATGTTGTTGTACACGTACATTGAGACAAATGGATCCAAGCGTCCCGCAAAGGCCGTATTCGAGGGCGGTAGTAGAACTCTAAAAAAGCGTTTTTCATTAATTTGTTGTAATCAGGAGACTGAAGGACAGACACATGTTTCAAAACAGATATTCTTAAAATAAATAACTTCCGAGCACTCAACAGACAAGCCTCGATGTGGAGGTGTGAGGTAGGACAACGGCGTGACTTAAAGAGCAGAGTACAGCACGTTGAGCCCTTTCCAGTTCGAACATGTGAGATTTTGCTGGTAAGATAATATGATCGACTGACACAGCGCAAAGTAAATAAGTTTTAAGATTTCTAATAGTGCAGCATTTCGAAGCAACCTCATGACGTAATCTCATTCTGCCAGAAATACAAGTAATATGCTCTTAAAAGTTAAGTTTTTTGTCAATCTATTGATTGAATAACCCAAAATATAATGCCCCCAAATATTTAATAACCTCTGTTTGAGACAGGTAAATCCAGTTACAAGTACGAACATCAATACCATCACATGAGTGATTTTTTATAGGTGGTAGTTCCATTGGCTCTGATGCCACTGTGTTTTGAAAACACATGTATTTGGTCTTTTCAATATTAAAGGTAAGTAGATTGTGCTGTAACCAGACACTTGGATCATACCACGCTCAGCATTGCCGTGGGCCTCATACCAGTTATTTCCCTCAACCAGTAGCACTGTGTCGTTAGCATAGCAGACTAAATCCGTTCCATTGAGGGACAGCCTATAAATATCGTCCATGTATAAGATAAACAGGATAGGCCACAATATGCTTCCCTGTGGAACTTCGAAATGAATAGGGCGAGGACTGCTTAGGCTCTGGCACACCCTCACACACTGACTTGTCCCCGTAAGATAACTTTAAAACCAATCCAGTGCTATTCCTCTTATGCCTATATTTTCTGTTTTTTCAATAGTATTGGGGCGAACACAGTGTCGAAGGCCCCCAACCTGCGACTCGTTACAAACGAAGACCTAGGCATGTCCTTACCGACGGCGATGACCAAATTACTCTTGCGTTTAATGCTGCCAATATTAGTCGAGCCACACTCTGCACAAGCTCTTCCAGCAACCGCGCACCCCGCCGGCGGGGTCGCGGAGGTCACTTTGGCGTTTACCGGCACGTACCGAGCAGATTCTCTCCGATAAGGAGTCCCCAAGGCAACGCCATAAGCCGAGGTTCGAGCCCTAGTGGGCGCCCTTAGGCAGTTGCCATTTCATTAAGGGTGTAGATTGCGTGTAGCAACTCCCCGCCTTAGCCCGGTGACGCATTATATACACTTTGTAGTATTTTGCAAACAGGTCCATTCTAAAAAAAAAAAGTGTCGAAGGCCTTAGCCAGATCCAAAAACACTCCAATGCAACTCTGAGAGTTATCTAGGCGCGATGCTACTAAAGAAGTCTAGAGAGATACGGCATCATCTGTAGATCTACTTTGTCTAAATCCAAATTGACGGCTAGATATAAAATTATTCACTTCGAAATACCGGACCAGTCTTTTATTTACTAACTTTTAAAGTAGTTTTGAAAAAATGCCCAGTAGGGATAGTGGCCTATAGTTTCCCGGTAAGTTTTTTGAGCCATTGTTAAATATTGGACAAACTACCGCCTTTTACCAGATTGTGGGGAGGGAACACACCAGTCGACAAACTGATATTGAGTACATGCGTCAAAGGTTTTATAATTGAATTTGCAATAGTTAGTTGAAGCATTGATCTCACTTCTATCGGGTCAGTAGGGTGCATGAAAAATGAACAATTTGGTGAAGTTCCGTCGCCTACATTTTTTCCTAAGTCATTTTGGTCGTGGTTTTGAATATTTAATTTATTTAAAATCTTATCTGCCCAATTGTCTAGAAATATTCATTGCACAAGTCTAATGATTCTTTTTCATCTTTTGCACCCGGTACAGAAAGTAGGTTCACGGGTTCTTTATTTCTGGCCGTCCGGTAGCAAAGGTGGTCTTCCAAAGCTTTTTTTGTCATCTTTACTTTCAAGTAGTTCTTTTGTTTATGCTCGATTTTAACTATACGTAATAGTTCAATGTAAAAGTTTCTGTATCGAGTATATACAAGCTTTATCACTTTATCACCTGGATTTGCTTTTGTACACATATGAAGCCGGTCTCGATGTCGCATACAACGTAGTAGGCCGGGCGTCACCCATGGCTTTAAGTTGTACACTGACTGAACGACTGGTTTTTAGTTATTTGTTTGCATCTAGACTGTTAAACACTTGTGACCAATCTATTTCAGACAATTAACTTTCAATAGCTGCAAAATGACGCTTTTGTGTAAAACGGCTTGGCCTCTCAACATTTTTAAACTATGGTTGATGTCAGCATCATCACGTACTGGTCCGTTACTTCAATTTTACATATTACTTTACTTTCGCTCCCAGTGCAGCATGGAAGAATAAACCTTTACTTATGTTTTTAATTGATTTTTTGTATCTAAAAGTATTTTCAACAATTTCCATTAAATGCAAAACTAAAAAGAAACCTCCAACAGATAACGAACGTGTCAGAACAAAATAGACAAACAGACAAACTCCAACATCTGTTACCCAAATTACTTAAAACTATTGTAAAGCAAGCCACATGTGGCCCTTTGTCCCTTACTTATCCATCGTCTAAGACAAACTGAAAGAAAACAAAGCAAGTGCCGAAATTGTCACTTTGTAAAACTATTGAAAAGACATAGAGCATGGAAGGATTAAAATAGGACAGGACCGAGCATTGCAAACAAATTTTGGAGATATTTTTGACGACACCTTTTTGTTTACGGTTTTTGATTGTTATTAACCACTATCTATCAGGCCTGGTGAAAATGATATGTGTAGGTTAAGGCAAACAAAATAATAACCAGTTACAATACAAGACAGGAACTGAAAAATGTTTTGTTTGGTTTAGTTTATCGTTGAATTAAATGAGAAGTACAAGGAAAATCTTTAGAAAACCTTTTAAAAAAACCTTTAACAACAATATTTAATATTTCCAATACATTAGAATAACTGAGCTTCTCTACGATCGCAACATAAGAAGAACCAATTGAATTATCCAGTACGCGCTCCTTCAGCCTTTCCTACCTCTATGGCCTAACTGTCCGGTCCAGCGTGAGAACCCAGCGTCCGGACCATTCGCATCCGGATTGTACCTGACTTACTTTTTTTGCGCTCTAAAACACTTGCGGCAAATAGCCACCCATTGACCAGCCAGTGTTTAGAGTACCGCCTATTCAATGAACCCTTCGAATGAATGGGCAAGGAATTACTCACTCCTAAAGCCGAGTGTCTCTCTCAATGACACTTGTACTGTAAGAACAAAGACGTTTATTGCGGGACAAATTGTCTTGTAATCTTCATCTTAAATGTCTACTTAATTTTCAAGCGATACCAAATAAACTTACTTACGGAGAGCCCGATGGTGTAGTGGATAGGGCCGCTGCCTCCTGAGCGGGAGGTCGTGGTTCGAATCCCACCACGTACCAATGTGTTTTTCGGTTTTCGAATTTCATATGTACGTTTATTCGGTGCTTTTTTCCGTGCTTCGGAAGGCACGTTAAGCCGTTGGTCCCGGTTAATATCGTTTCATACCGTAGATATTAGTCGTTAAGCCATATCAGAGGCCAGTGCTAAGCATTGGCGGCTTGAAAACTCTGACCTAATCTAGGATTGGGTCAGGTTTCCCTTCTAGGTTGCAGAGGTCAGATGGCAGTCGCTCTGTGTAAAAACCAGTACCCTCGTTCAATCCCCTAGATTAGGAAGCCGACCCCGTGAGATACGGGATAAGGCTAGGGAGATGATGACCAAATAAACTTAAAGATGCACTTATGTCTACTGTTAAATCGAAGTAGGCTCTCAAACGATACAATATCAGAAGAAATAGAATGTGCCCACGACAAAATTACAAATCATCACATGAGTACCATCAACTTGAAATGGTCAACGCTCTATGATCCCAAAGATTCATTCATGAAATATGCCTACCTGGCCGACCGTAGTATCGTAGTTGTAAACTTTTATGAATGGCCAATTTTGTGAATGAATTCGCCGAGCCTTCCGTTTCGTAGTACGAATCAATTTTACGCTCCCGCGACGTTGCATAAAAACTTATAAAACGTAAAATCAACCATAAACAACCTCTGTATGGGCAAAGATAGCCCTGTTTGGGTAAAATTCGGTAGAATCACACATTCCAAATCCGTATTTAGGAGAATTTGTGAATTGTATGACCGAACGCCTCTGGAGAATTGCAAATGGATCAAATCCATCGACGTGGTTGATTGAAGCCTGTGTGTATCCCTTAAACTGTCAGTGGGGATTATAGCACCGCAAATTGTATTGTTGTTGTTGCCCCAACATGTAATATGGCCATTTAATTTCAATTGATGTCGGATAATGCGTGGTTGCTTTCAAAACTTAGCTTAAATACATGAAATCACGCCTGTAGACATTCCTTGATAGGTAGGAGCATCTTTGGCATAACAAAATGTCTAAGAAAATTTGAAGAGTATCCAGATATGATTGTGTATTTGTCAGTTCATCGTTAAATTGCAAATCCCTAAAACCCTCGAGTTGAGTCCCGGAGTCCTTCTATGTGCTAGTCCTTCGCTAAAGAGTGCCTAGGAAGAGAAGAGCAGCGTAAACTAATAGGGGCTGCTTAGTCAACGAAACTGAACAACTATCAAGAACATTAGGTTTTTTTTTTTTGTTTTTGCATACAAACAGTCATAGTAGTACAGTCTTGTCCCCGTATATATTGTTATCTCATATTCAGTTTTACAGGTTGGCTGGAAGAGATCTCTTTATAGAGATAAGCTCACTTTTGTGAACTAAATTTAAATTTGTTTATTTATTGTAAATTTTTTGTACGCAATAAAGAATATATATATATATATATATACAAACTGTCTGATCAAGGTGGTCATTATGTACGGGAAATTCAAAATTCTTTTTCATCTTCTGAAAGAAATTTCTGATTCCTTGTTCAGTTTCGTTGACTGAGCAACCCCTATCAGTTTGCGGGATGCTGTCCCTTACACCCGGTATCGCGTTCTTATCGCTCCCTGTCCAGCAAAGTATTTTCACTCAGGCAATAGGTAGCTGATAGGTTTAATCAAAGACACACTTAAGACAGCAATTAACAATAACTGATACGTTATCAAACAATACGGACCAATAGATAATGAATTAATGCTATCACGTATCTATCTATTGTTTATTATCTTTAAATATTGTTAAAGTACTCGACGATTAAATCAGGGTTTCTTATCACGATATCTGCACATGTCGCTTTAAGGATTCATTACCGCGTACCACGGTAGGTAAACACAAATATGTTTATATAAGGGATGTTTAAATACAAGGTTATTTCAGAGACAATGCGCAAATTTAAAGGCGTTGTTCAAGCGATTTCGTAGCGAGATGCTCACTATCGCGCATAGTCAACTTTTCAATATTTTCATACAAATTGTAGCACTATGCCCGAACTAACTAACTTTCTTCCATTCTGGACTGACATATAATGTGCCAGCTGCATTTCCTCCCGGGCATGCTGTAAAAACCAGCTAAGGAATACGGGGGTTTCTGTATATTGCAATTTAGGCGATAGGTTAACAACCTATTACTACAGCAATATACCAACCAATCTATCTCAAATAACCCTCAACACTTTGTCAGACGTGGCGGAACGACCTTTGTTAGGTCGTTTACACTCTGCCTACCCCATTAGGGATAAAAGCGTGCGCTCTGCGTACCCCATTATATGTATGTATGCCTAAACTAAACTGAAGGCAATGCTGCCAGCCTCCTGGGAACATTGCCTCGATGTGACGTCTTGGATGAAATTATCTATTTGTAAAACGTTAATTGTATTGACACTTTGTAATTGTTGCAGATATTAAGAAATTCACTGAACTGAATTATTTTGAAAGGAAAACCTACATTTGGAAAATGAAAAAAAAAACCTCGACATTACACAAAATTACGCTGAAGGGAAGGAAGGCGGAAATCATTTCGGATCCCATTTTGGGTCGTTGAGTCATCGAAGTGCATTATTAAGTAAACAAAAGAGTGATATATAACAGGTTTTTTTAAGAAAGCCTACTGGTCGTAATGAAAATCACTACATAGTATAAAACAAAGTCGCTTTCTCTGTCCCTATATCCCTATGTATGCATAAATCTTTAAAACTACGCAACGGATTTTGATCATCTCCTTAGCCTTATCCCGTATCTCACGGGGTTGGCTTCCTAATTTAGGGGATTGAACGAGGGTTACTGGTTTTTATACAGAGCGACTGCCATCTGAGCTCCGCAACCCAGAAGGGAAACCAGACCCAATCCTAGATTAGGTCAGAGTTTTCAAGCCGCCAATGCTTAGTACTGGCCTCTGATATGGCTTAACGACTAATATCTACGGTATTAAACGATATTAACCGGGACCATCGGCTTAACGTGCCTTTCGAAGCACGGAAAAAGCGCCGAAAAAACGCATTGGTACGTGGTGGGGTTCGAACCACGACCTCCCACTCAGGAGGCAGCGGCCCTATCCACTACACCATCGGGCTCTCCAACGGGCCCTCCATATCGGGCTCTCTCTCGGGCAACGGATTTTGATGCGGTTTCTTTAAATGGAAAGAGTGATTCAAGAGGAAGGTATAAAACATGCATAATGTAGTAGAGAAACACTGATAATTTCCGTGCGAAGCCGGAGCGGGTCGCTGGATATATAATGTAAAGTTGACTGGAATTTATTTTGGCTCTAATATGGTTATTATAAAAAAACAAGCTGTACATAAATTTGCGCAATAATAATAAATTTTCCGCTAAACGATGACTCACCTTCAATACCATTGCAATACTATCTTAAACTCCGCGTGTTCACGTCGTATTTTGCCGTCCGCTAATCCTACATACATACATATAATCACACCTTTATCCCTGATGGGGTAGGCAGAGCGTAAACGACCTAAACAAAGGTCGTTCCGCCACGTCTGACAAAGTTTTGAGGGTTGATTATGACGGACTTGTAGTGACAGGTTGTCAGCCCATCGCCTTAATTGCAATATACTGAAACCCTCAGATCCCTTAGCTGTTTTCTACAGCATGCCCGGGAGGAAACGCAACTGGCACATTCTATGTTTTTCTCTCGCTCCTAGTCCAGCATGGAAGTCCGCTAATCCTAGACCTCCTAACTACATTAACAATTACAACTACAGCAATATACATAGCTACAAATCGATCTTAAATGACCCTCAAAACTTTGACAGACGTGGCGGAACGACCTTTGTTTACGTTGTTTACGCTCTGCCTACCCCATTAGGGACAAAGGCGCGATTATATATATGTATGTATGTACAACTGCGTTCTCCAAATATTCAATATTTTTGTTCAGACACGCAATAACTATTTTCCTTTTAATATGACACTATGACTCATTTTCAATACTAAAACGCGTCGCCTATTTGCCGTCCGCTAATCCTAGACCTTCTACAACTGTATCACCAAACATTAAATATTTTTGTTCAGACACGCAATAATTATTTACACTATGACTCATTTTCAATATTATCTAAAACGCCGCGTCGCCTATTTGCCGTCCGCTAATCTTAGACCTCCTACAACTGCATCACCAAACATTCAATATTTTTGTTCAGACACCGCTGGCGACGCACTGTCTGCCATCAATAGCTCTATAGAGGTTCTATTATAGTCCCACTGTCGCTCCACAACAGTCGCCATTTGCTAAATCCTTTTAAGCGCGACGTTTCGTCGCTCTTTCCGGTCCTATAAAGGACCCAATTATAAGAATGGCTTCCGAATTACAAAGAAACGTAAAAGGATAAGGATTAGTGTAATTTAGTTTATGAGAAACGAAAATGAAAACGTCCAAGTGTGATGTTATAATGAAATTTAAAAAATTGCGGATAAGGAAGTAAAAAGTGAATCAGATGACGTAATTTATTTAGCTCTGCTTGTCTCGCAAACAATCAATTTGTGAGGCGAAACTTCTTTCAAAGTTCCTTGAATGGTTTGGACCCCCCGCGTCTATCTAATTTACCTTCCGATAAATCTATCTTGGTCACTCCTAGTTTCGAAATACCGGGAGTTTTTTTTTCTTAAAACGTTTGAAGAACATTTGATGATATTATTTGTCGATCAAATCGGTAGCAACACGCTTAGATGATTTTTTGTCTGATAGATGGTCAGTTAGACTTTTGTATGGAGAGGTATTAGGAGTTAGACGTTCGGAAAAAGATTGCTTCTTATGTTACTAATGTGATCAAATGATTTATATTGCTTCACTGGTTTATCATTAATGGTTGGTCCTATTATTTTGTCATGGCGCTGTGTACTAGAACGTGTATCAAATAAATATGTCTCCGCCATAGAGACTCTACTAACGCTTTCATAAGGTGATCGATCGCCATACTACAGTATTTTGAGCAATATAGACTGCTACTTTTTTTTGCCGTTCCTGCCCTGATACCCTCGACTGATAGGTTCTACATTGCGAGAAGAGTGGTAGAATGCGACAGAGTTGAACTTACCTTAATATTTTGAAATACCTACTAAGAAATCTTGAAATCAGAACGGATTCGTAATAATAACTTTGAATAGATAGAAGATATTACTAATACCTAGCTTCTTCTCCACAATCAGGACATAAAATGTGAAGTCTCCCATCATTCATGGGAGTACAGAGCCGTGGAGCCGGGGGGTCAGGGTGGCCGTGATAAAGATAATTAATCATACCATGATGACCATTAGCAGTTAGGGCCCGGCCATACGAACGACATTCTTCTTCGCCTAAAACTTTTATTATAATGTGTAGATAACATATTTGTGCAAGCATAGAAGAAGTATCCGTCACATTTTTTTGTATTCCTGAAATTATGTCTTGAATACAAAAGAATAAGCAGTGTGTCAATTTTCTTTTATGCCACCTTAGTCAATTTTCGAAGTTTTTCTGATAGGATAATGGGCTCGAGTCTAGATACCACTGGCTTAAACTAAAATCAAAATAAAATTAAAATCTATTTGTCACTAGCAAAATAATAAAATAGTAAAACGACAGGCGATTTATCCATAATTTTACACTTTGTCCGCTAGATTTTAACGCTTTTGCACGTTTCCCCAGTATTTCTGTCAATTTTATCCGTCATATCATATGACGGCGGATAAAAATGAGAGATAACGAATAAAACCACAGACTCAGTATATATGTATATTTAAACTGGAGAGAATGGATCTCCTGTCCTTTTCAAATGTTTTTAGGCTGAAAGTGACAAATACATTTTAACTTTACTTTTAGCCGGCAAATGTATTCTATCAATCAGCATGACATAGAAAACAGTACCTTTCAACAACATTTCCTCGCGGGCTGTAAAAAACAGCTAAGGGGTCCGAGGGTTACGGTATATTGAAATTTACGCGATGGACTAACAACCTGTCACTACAGCAATATACCTACAAATCTATCTTAAATAACCCTCAAAACTTTGTCAGACGTGGCGGAACGACCTTTATTTAGGTCGTTTACGCTCTGCTTACCCCATTAAAGGCGTTATTATATGTATGTATGTGTATTAGTATTATTATATATCAATTTGTAATTAAATTATACTAACTGTATCTGTTCCCGTGAATTTCCCATCTTTTATCCCCATTAGGTTGGCTGCAGAGATCTCTTATAGAGATATGCTCGCCAGTTGTTTATTTTTTTAAGTTGAAGTGTATTTTTTAATTTTTAAAACAATAAAGAATATAATTATGTATGTATTTTATTTTATTTTTCGGTTATACCGCAGCGTCCACAGTGGTCCATGAGATGATTCTATCGTGTGCTCAGACCCTTACCCCCATATTGCTGAGTCACGGTCCATTCGTCCGATGGTACCCGATGGGACCCGCTTTCAACTCTCCACTTGTTTTGAACTGTTTTGAGCTTCTGAACTTGTTTAGATGAAGGATGGCCTTTCATTTATAATCTGTGTTGATGTTGCTAAAGAGTCTAATTGTGAGAAGGTTGTCAGGTTGGATTTAAAACTTATCTGAATCATCGCAGACTTTAAATGATTACAGACATATTCTATACTAGGAAAGTTTTAGGTAATTCCATATTCACTACACCATGCTGGACTGGCAGCGAGAGAAAATACATAGAATGTGCCAGCAGCATTTCCTTCTAGGCATGCTGCAAAAACCATTGCAATTTAGGCGACAGGCTAACAACCTGTCACTACAGCAATATACCAACAAATGTATTCATTTTATTATACAAATGTTTTTATTTTATGCCCAAGGTAACTATATACGCAATCAAATTATAATTTCTAAAAATACGACGCGGTCGTTTTTGTGAATTCCGTTAATAAACACATGTAAATTTCCAATTTTGGATTCTCCTGAATGATAGAATTAATCGCGTTTTGCGAAAATCGCAAGTAATGCTGCATTATATACATATTATCATAATTCAAACTAAGCATGTAAACTTTGTATTACAAATGTGCTAAAACCGGCCACTTTTAGCACATTTGTAATACGAAGCTTAGATACTAATTATGAATTATAAAATGGAGAATTACTTACAATTTCGGCTACATACATACATACATACATATAATCACGCCTTTATCCCTAATGGGGTAGGCAGAACGGAAACGACCTAAACAAAGGTCGTTCCGCCACGTCTGACAAAGTTTTGAGGATTGTTTAAGATATATTTGTAGGTATATTGCTGTAGTGACAGGTTGTCAGCCTGTCGCCTAAATTGCAATATACAGAAACCCTCGGATCCCTTAGCTGGTTTTTACAGCCTGCCCGGGAGGAAATGCAGCTGGCACATTCTATGTTTTTCTCTCGCTCCCAGTCCAGCATGGAAGTAGTAACAATTTCGGCTAAACGTAAAATATTCATACAAATGTTTGTATTTGTGACACAATTAAATTAAAATTGATGTCGCTATCGTCGCGCCTCTGTTCGCACTTTAAATTGTTAAATTCAGGCCGTGATATAAAATATCACGGCATATATTATATCACGTTTCATTCTCGCTTAACTTTTGTCAACAAATCCAGTCTAAATTAAAGTAAGCACTCGAACATCAGCTGCTGCTTCTTTTTCTGTCGGTGAACCCTGGTGTCAGAGTTTTTAAACCGCCTAGTAGCACAACTATCAATAATCTGACGTTTGGGTAACGACCACTATCAAAGACAGCGACCGGGACCGACGGCATAACGTGCCGTCCGAAGCACGAAATCTTTTTCGTTTCGGACAATCAGGTAATTCAGCCTGCAACGTCCTAACCAAACTGGGGAAAAATTCACAAAGTGATAAATTCTCACATACCAACTTTTTGTTTCCCCTTGGGAATCGAAACTAGGACCTCCGGATCGGGAGTCCATGGCACTAGCCACTAGACCACGGAGTCAGTTAGAGATCCGGATCGGAGTCAGCTGCTGCTAATTGAGCCATATCCATCTGCATTTTTTTTTTATCTCCACGTGCCTATGTCCCATTTAAATGTAGGTGGTCACTTAAATTGCTCCAATAAATATTACCACTATAATTGCTGGTCGTAGGTGGCCACACGCCTTACACTGGCAATTGGTCATTAATCGTGGATGTGGTCGCAATATTTGACGTCTCTTTCAAAACAATCCGCGGGGCGCCATTTTGTCACCGGAAGTGCGACCATGCTGACAACTCAATCATAGTGCTTCCGGCATGGACGACGCGTGAGGGGTAGGTATTGCTAGAATTTATTTTTTTGTCGTAATATCTCTACTTACAGCTTAGAATGTACCAGGTACTTTTATTTGACATACAGTAAAAACCAGTAGATAGAGCTACGTAAACCCGTTACTAGGCATAGCAATAATACTTGCTTACTATCTAAAATCTTCTAAAAAAAAGATAAATAAGAGAATAAGATCACAAATTCACCAGTAGTTCAGTTTGTTTAGAGTGTTGGGACGGTTTTCCAAAGACGTGGGTTCGAAGCCTGTATGCGGTTGAATTTTTAATTTGTAATTTCCTATCTGAAATGTCCATAAAATGGCCGTTGACGCTCTGCTTGCTACGTTATGTTTAAATATCTTAAAAATAAACTATAGATCATCTTCCATGCTGGACTGAGAGCGAGAGAAAAATATAGAATGTGCCAGCTGCATTTTCTCCCGGGCATGCTGTAAAAACCAGCTAAGGCAATACAGCAATATACTTACAAATCTATCTTAAAAAACCCTCAAAACTTTGTCAGACGTGGCGGAACGACCGTATTTTAGGTCGTCTACGCTCTGCCTACCCCATTAGGGATAAAGGCGTGATTATATGTATGTATGTAGAACAGTCTAGTGAATGTAGCAAGGTGTGCTACAATATGTAGGTATTGATTACCTGATTTACCTCGCTCCCCTCGGACTCTGACGCACCTCTGCTCTGATAACGACACGGGTTTATGTCGTGCCCAGGGGTATTTAGTCATGTCACGTTTGTATGTCTTATTGGGTAGGTAGAGCGTCAACAGTTTTCGAAATAGATTCAGTCTCTTTTGACAAATTGCTCAGATGGATTTCATATTTTGACCTGTTTCTTTAGGAAAGTTGTTTGATATCATTATCTAGTTTTGACTTTTGACTATTGGTCACCAATAAAATTACACCCGATATTTTACATTAGAGCTGTCAAAGACATTTTTTGTATCAACATGGCTTCCCATCCTACCTCCGAAGACGCCAAAAAGACGATATCAATCAGACTAAACAACAAAGCACCGATAAAAAATACCAATAAAATAGAGTGTGGCACTAATAGAGAAATACGACTTGCCTCCCTTTGATTGGACGGCGATTTATTGTGCGGAAATGCCGTTACTATCTGTAATATTTCCTGTTCATTTTCCCTTTTTTACACAAAAAAGGGCGCGAGACAACTTAATCGAGGTTGGCCACCCTAAGCCATAGACAAAATTTTCTTTAAACATAAAACTACAGTAGGTACAGTTCTATGTATGGAAGGAGTCTATACTGTGGCGTTTGGTAGCAGTTGAATAAAGACATGAACCCAGCGGGGGATCGTCAGATGTTTTAGTAGCTTTATCGTGCTTTTGTCTGGAGATTAGTCACGGCTCACGGTAACAGACTTAAGTA
Source organism: Scrobipalpa costella (assembly GCA_949820665.1). Taxonomy (NCBI): domain Eukaryota; kingdom Metazoa; phylum Arthropoda; class Insecta; order Lepidoptera; family Gelechiidae; genus Scrobipalpa; species Scrobipalpa costella. Next base: position 2,086,102 of record OX463311.1, read on the forward strand.
TTGATTTTTGCCAAGTTCTGATTGAAACCTTACCTTTGTAAAGATGGGAGTTTTGGCAGTATTTTTCGCCAAAAAGCTTATTAAACCCATTAAATACATACATACATATAATCACGCCTATATCCCTAATGGGATAGGCAGTGCGTAAACTACCTAAACAAAGGTCCACGTCTGACAAAGTTTTGAGGGTCATTTAAGATAGATTTGTAGATACATTGCTGTAGTGACAGGTTGACAGCCCATCGCCTAAATTAAAATAGACTGAAAGATTCGGATCCCATAGCTGGTTTTTACAGCATGCCCGGGAGTAAATGCAGCTGGCACATTCCATATTTTTCTCTTGCTCCCAGTCCAGCATGGAAGAATTAAATACATGTATATAATAAAAGGTGTAAGGGAATGTTTACCGCAAACTGAAATATTGCTCAGTCAACGAAAAAAAATCCCTTAGAAGTTCTTTTGGGAAATAAAAAAAGATTTGGGCCTCAAAAATCCGATTTAGTTTGGAGAGGTCAATATATAAGTAATTGAGCACAGACAACTTCTCAAACTCCAACTGCTGAATACGCCATTAGACAGCATGCTGCAACAGGAATACTCATCGTTGCGCACTTCCATCAAAAAACTTGCCAGGAGGGATATAAGGCATGAGGCGGATAAGCTGGCAGACCGAGCTAAGACAGCAGCGCGTAGGAACGACATGAGGGAGCTGTATGACATCACCAAGTCAGTAAGAATCACCGCCGTCCGAAGAAACCACTGGAAGATAGTTCGGGCCAGCTACTCTGTACAGCTGAGCAACAGCTTAAGCGCTGGACAGAGCATTTCACCAATTTACTGACAAAATACCAGTCACCCTCACCACCTCAGTCAGATAACCCTGTCTACCTGCTGGACATATCAATTATCCCACCAAGCTTAGATGAAGTGGTGAAAGCCATAAAGCAAATGAAGTCCGGAAGAGCTCCTGGTATAGACAATATCAACGTCGAATTGCTAAAAGCTGACCCCGTACGATCAGCTTCACTGCTGCAACCTTTAATCGAGCGAATCTAGGAATGGGAAGAGATACCGTCCCAATGGAGTCAAGGGCTGCTTGTTAAGGTCCCCAAGAAAGGCAAGATGACTGTGTGTGACAACTGGAGAGCAATAACGCTGTTACCAACTGCAGCAAAAGTGCTAGCTAAATTGCTCTTGAACCGGATGTCCCCACAAATTGCAGGCACTCTCCGGGAAGAACAAGCTGGACGCTCATGTACTGACCACACTAACACCTTACGCGTCCTAATAGAGCAGAGTGTCGAATGGCAAACAGAAATGTTTCTGTCTTTTGTTGACTTCGAAAAAGCCTTCGACACGGTGAAGTGGAGTGCGATGTGGTCAAGCCTGCGACGCAGAGGCATACCCAACAAGATCGTGTGCATTATCCATGCTCTGTATCGAGGCAGAGTGGTGCATGAGCGCATGCTGGGGGGCTCCCATCAAAATTACGGCCGGTGTTAAGCAAGGCTGTCTGCAGTCGCCGCTCTTATTTATCATCCTGCTCGATGACATCATGCGAGATGTGGTGTCGACGCCGAGAGTTATTGCATGGAGGATCTCGACTACGCCGATGATATTGTGTTAATTTCGCCAACTCTAAACCAGATGCAGGCCAAGCTTGAGAACCTCAGGCTGACGGCAGAGAATGTGGGATTGCGAATTAACTCAAAGAAAACGGTTGACATGCGAGCAATGTCGAGAAATGGCATACCTCTGAAGCTAATCAATGCAACTCTGGACACTGTCTCTAAGTTCACGTACTTAGACAGCTGTATTACTAACGAAGGCGGCTCAAGTGAAGACATAGATGCCAGAATAAAAAAGGCGAATGGCGCTTTTGCTCAACTCAAGCCAGTCTGGACGTCAAATAAACTAACTCGTCGCATCAAACTTACATTCTTCGAGTCTATAGTGAAAAGTGTGCTCCTGTTTGGTTGCGAGACGTGGAGAGTGACGGCGACACTGACGAACCAACTACAAGTGTTCCTCAACAAGTGTCTCAGGTCCATACTCCGCATCTTTTGGCCGAACACCATCAGGAATGAGGACTTGTGGGCCCGATGCCAGCAGACGCCCATCAAGCAAGAAATTGCTCAACGCAAATGGCGGTGGATAGGGCACACTCTCCGGCGTAGCGAGACGAATGCCGCCTCGATAGCATTTGAGTGGCAGCCGAGCGGCAGAAGAAGACCTGGTCGACCCGTGCACACCTGGCGACGAACCATACAGAGCGAACTCAAGAAGATGGGATTGACGTGGGAGGAAGCCAAGAGGAAGGCACAAGTTAGGGGAGAATGGAGAAAGCTCGTGAAGGCCCTTTGTACCAGTGGGGTACCCTGAGGACCACAACAACAACAACAACAATATATACGTACATTTTGTAATTATGCAATACTTATTATACCGTTTAGCATGTATGCAAATACTTATGTGAATAGTATTTGCATACCCATTTAACCTATGAACCCTTCGATTCGCACAAGTTAAATAAAAAATAAAAATAAAAAGTAGTTTATTGCACAAACATCTTTCCAAATTATATTAAAGGTACAATTTAGGTGGTTTAAAAAGGCCACAAGAAAAAGTTGTGAAACTCACTGCACTAGTTTGCACTGTATCGCAGTGGGAATCGCTTCCATTTCGTCATGACATGACAATGTTATAAAATATGTGTAACAATTATGGATATACAATGTGTATGAAACGATATACAATCTGATTTCATTTTAATGTAACCTATATTAGAAAAAAAAAAAATAAAGAACTGACCAAAAATATGTGACTTTTTTATGAAAAACATAATAATAACATAAAAACAAAAAAAAAAAAAAGAACTAGTTGTATTAATACCATCGCAGACAATGACTGTGTGTGTGTGTAACTAGATATTATATATATGTAATGTTCCATGTATTATGTTTGTGTAAATAGTTGTAAGTATACAAGTATATATTTATGTGTATGATTGCAGTGTTAATTTATTATTACTAAGCTTTAGATAGCTAACGTATTATATCAAATAGTGATTCTGAAGTATTGTAGTTTAGACCCAGTAAATATGAATTAAGTATTATTTAGTTAATCTATATTTAACATACCACAATTAAATTTCCTAGTAATTGCCTCAAGGTCTAGTGGTCTGAATCAGGGGCCCCGTATTGAGAGATCGTGGGTTTGATGACCACGATGGGGTCACAAAGTTGATATTTGTCAATTTATATAATACCATCATACACTAAGACTTTCCTTGGGTAGAGTTTTGCCTAAATTATAATACAGCAAAACTTTCCAATCCATCTATTCTATTACTTTTTACAATATTTTCTGGGACGAAAAGCAGTTTCTTCCATGCTGACCTGGGAGCGAAAGAAAAACATAGAATGTGCCAGCTGCATTTCCTCCCGGGCATGCTGTAAAAACCAGCTAAGGGATCCGAGGGTTTCAGTATATTGTAATTTAGGCGATGGGCTGACAACCTGTCACTACAGCAATATACTTACAAATCTATCTTAAATAACCCTCAAAACTTTGCGGACGTGGCGGAACGACTTTTGTTTGGGTCGTTTACGCTCTGCCTACCCCGTTAGGGATAAAGGCGTGATTATATGTATGTATGTATGAAAAACAGAGAGCCCGATGGTGTAGTGGATAGGGCCGCTGCCTCCTGAGCGAGAGGTCGTGGTTCGAATCCCACCACGTACCAATGTGATTTTCGGTTTTCGAATTTCATATGTACGTTTATCCGGCGTTTTTTCCGTGCTTCGGAAGGCACGTTAAGCCGTTGGTCCCGGTTAATATCGTTTAATACCGTAGATATTAGTCGTTAAGCCATGTCAGAGGCCCGTGCTAAGCATTGGCGGCTTGAAAACTCTGACCTAATCTAGGATTGGGTCTGGTTTCCCTTCTGGGTTGCGGAGGTCAGATGGCAGTCGCTCTGTGTAAAAACCAGTACCCTCGTTCAATCCCCTAGATTAGGTAGCCGACCCCGTTAAATACGGGATAAGGCTAGGGATATGTATGTATGTATGTATGAAAAACAGCTCGTGGATAAGTATTTTTTTCTTATAGCTCCCATCCTAGTCCAGCGTGGAAAAATCGTTTAATAGTTCAGTGAACAAAAAATCACTACAACAGTAAACAGTAGATCGATATTCCCCGCCAAATCGAATAGATCACATTCCGGCGGCGAATCTCCCCGAAAAGAAAACACATTTCACCGATATTGTGCGCAAATAACAAAATTACCGGTTTATCCAATCGATAAGACAAATGACGGCCGCCCTATGGAATGGCGGGAAAAGGGAACGCGGCGGCGGTATAACCCCAAAACGGCGGCATCCGGTGCGATGATGTATGCGCCGTGTTTCCTGACCGGGGCTGCCAGATTGGTATAATATTTTTACCAACTTAAAAAAAAATGCTGGGTTGGGAACGAGATAAAAACATAGAATGTGCCAGCTGCATTTCCTCCCGGGTATGCTGTGAAAACCAGCTAAGCGATCTGAGGGTTTTGTATATTGTAATTTAGGCGATGGGCTGACAACCTGTCACTACAGAAATATACCTACAAATCTATCTTAAATAACCCTCAAAACTTTGTCAGACGTGGCGGAGCGACCTTTGTTTAGGTCGTTTACGCTCTGCCTACCCCATTAGGGATAAAGGCGTGACTAAATGTATTTATGTATAAAAAAATTGGTGCGAGATATGTGAGTAGGTACCTCATAGCAGTCACAGTACCGATGTCTATAGTACGGGCTGTTGTGCCTATTTTAGACCTCGGCTGAAATTATGCTAAGCGTTTATATTGTACCTAACTTTAAAAACAAGTATGTAAAATGGCTTTCAGTTGATAAACTTTATCTTATCTTACCTCACGGATGGGCATCACAGGTTGCTTCTTTATTCGAGTAGGTTCTCAGGTAACATACTGCCAAGTTGTTTACCGAAAGCTCGTACCTTTACTATTGTCAAAATTACAGTAATGATAATGAACCTCCAGGTCTGTTTATTATTATATCTAAGAATTATGTTTATGTATGACTGTTTGTGTTCTAAATAAGCAAAAATAAAAAAATAAAATAAAAACATGAATTAATAGGTCAAGGGACGGTGTAATGAAAACTGAAAGTTGTAGCTCAGTCAATTCTGGGAAATGAAATAGAAAAAGTGACTTCCATAAAAATTGTTACCTCTACGATCAGTCACACATTCTGTGCTAGGACGTCAAAAATCTTTTCCTTCTCCACTATTTTCATTTAATGTGACTATTTCAAATTTATAAAAAAATATTCTGTGTATCTCAGTTTGTCTGGCAACACTGCCCTGCTGACACCGGCCAGTAGCTACTTGATTTAGCGGAAAGCCAGATAAAACCTAATGTGCACAACGCACAACAAAAAAAATATATCACAATAGACGCAGTCATAAATAGCCATAAATTTATGACGAACCGTCATAAACCTTTATGTCTTCGGGAGTTGGCACGTAAAAAATGGGCTCACGATACAAATAGAAAAAAAAACAACATGTCTTGCGAATAGTTGCGATGCGAAGGTCTTTACGCGGTTTTTTTTTTAATATTAATTAGTTGGTTCACTTTTATACAAAGTACAAACATGATAAAACTAACTTAGCATTAAAATGGGTAAAACAGACAAAAGCTCAGCTATTTGATACTGGCGTCTCTCCGCGGTTAGGTAAAGAAAATGTAGTCTCTAATTCGGTATTAATTCTAAACAATAGTTCTAAACGAAATTTAAAATAGCCTGTCACTTTTGGTAAGCAATTAACAAATAGTTAATTAGCTATTTTCAGCTAATTAACACTTCTATTTACAATTTATTTAATCGTATGGCATAGTATACTTTGTAGGCAATTAGATATTTACAATTTACCTAGGTCATTAGCATTGTAGTCAATTGGCATAGTATAATTTTAATTATACTATGCCAAAAATTTTAACTTCCATACTGGACTGGGAAAGAAAGAAAAACATAGAATGTTCCAGTTGCTCCCGGGCATGCTGTAGAAGTCAGCAAAAGGGAAAAAAAAGGGATTCGAGGGTTACAGTGTATTGTCATTTAGGCGATGGGCTGACAACCTGTCACTACAGCAATACATATTACAATCTAAAATTGCCCTCAATTTATGTCAGACGTGGCGAAAGCGACTTTTAGGAGGCGTTTTACGTTCTGCCTACCCCGTAAGGGATAAGGCGTGATTTTATGTATGTATGTATGTATAATTTTAATTGATATACCTATGTTGTACTATAGTTCGTATTTTCAACATTGAGTTATCAATACCAACGTGTTTTGCGGCCCATAAACATTTTTTTCTTTGCAGAGGTTAAAATTTCTTAACCGCAGAAGATACCCTTGTTACAAACATACGTTTTGTGGTTTACATTCATTAAGCAAAAACAGTTTATGGGCCGCAAAAGAAGTTAGTATCGATAACACATCGTTAAAAAAATTTTTTAGAGAACCTATGTCGGGAGGAGACACCAGGAGGCCCATAGCACAGGGTCTACCTAGTGTGGGACTCCTGTCTTTCCATAATTATAAACTTGACACGCTATTATTTTGTTAACTAGAATATAAGTACCTACTAATGTGGAAAGAAAATAAAAAATATTATTATTATTATTAAAAAAACGGAGTATTTATAGACAGGGCTAATTTAAAAATAATTGAGTTTAAAGTCATCTATCTTATCACCAATTGCGTGAAATAAACTTCTAATTAACACTGGATAGCTTATTTTATTATAACTTTACTTCGTAACCGATTGGATCTTTCAAAATTTAGACGCCAGAAGTAAAGCAACGATCAATAGCAGAAATGAAAATCATCTTGGGCGATTAATATTCATTATGTTGGTATGATTGGTACCATCACGGCAACAGAACGTGTTTATTAAGGCGTGGCGCACCGACTAAATCTGATTGAGGGTTAGGTCCTTTAGGGTTGGATGGAACTTTTTTTTATTTACCATACATACATACATATAATCACGCCTTTATCCCTAATGGGGTAGGCAGAGCGTAAACGACCTAAACAAAGGTCGTTCCGCCACGTCGGACAAAGTTTTGAGGGTTATTTTAGATAGATTTGTAGGTATATTGCTGTAGTGACAGGTTGTTAGCCCATCGCCTAAATAACAATATACTGAAATCCTTGGAACCCTTAGCTGGTTTTTACAGCACGCCCGGGAGGAAATGCAGTTGGCACAGTTTTTCTCCCGTTCCCAGTTTAGGATGGAAGGATCTCGCTCCCAGGCCAGCATGGAAGGAATTTATTTACCTCTTGTAAATAAATATCACTGATGTGGGATTTTTCATCTTGTCGTTTAGGTTTCGAGTCAATCGACCCGATGAACCTTGGTATCAGACATTTTAAACTCTGCCATGGATTGTGTAACGACCACTATCAAAGACAGCGACCGGGACTTTCGGCTTAACGTGTCCTGCGAGCCATATGGAATATTTTTTTCTTTCAGACAATAAGGTGATTCAGCCTGCATTGTCATAACTAAACTGGAGAAAATCTCACAAACTGATAAATTGAGAAAATGGCAACTTTGTGTTCCCCCTGGAAATCAAACCCGTCTTGGGTTCGGAATAAAGTTAGGTTAGCTAGTTACGAGTATATATTGTTAGGAATGGTGTCAATAAATGACCTAGATCTACTAGCTCTATTTAAACTGTTCTTGAATCAAGAATTCCGCGTCTGACCTGAATACGTCCGTTTTAATGGATTTCTGAAATTATAAATAATTAAATGACCAAGAAGAAAAAACGCTGTCTTCGTTTTCGGGCCCTACTTTCTGAAAATGCTATTAATTTATAGTTGACGAAATACAATTTAAGCCGATCTGTCACATAATCAATTGTATGTCAAATTGGCTCAAAATAAATGATAGGTAGGTATCATTTGATATACAAATAATATGACAAATCTGTTCAATATAAATTTTACTACAACGACTTTTAGATACTGATTAACAAGCTTTTTACCCGACTGCGCAACGCAAAGGAGGGTAATGTGTTTATCAGCCTATGTATGTATGTATGTTTAATGCTCTGTTGCGCTCTAGAGACCAAACGCGTGGACCGATTTTAATCATTCTTACGTTAATGGATTCGTCTTAACCAAGTGTCACTGAAGACATGATCTTGATAAAAAAAACAATGTGACGTCATTTAGACGCCATTTTGTGAAAATGGAATGAATGTCAACGAACTGTATCGAGTGGGGTATCATTGAATGGATTCGATTATTCTTACGTTTTGAAAAAACGTTTCAGATCAATGACGATTTAAAGTTTTAAAGGTCACCTTGTATTCTACGCAGTTGGGTGTTTTGAACTTTTTAATTTGTTCTAATCATTGAAAGATTAGGAAGTGGTACTTAAAAGTTACATGCTCACAAAAATATGAGCATGCAGACATTTATTTTAAAAATCTCTTGTTACCCAATATGGGTCATACTAACTTCAAAACCACCACACCGAATAATTTTAATGAAACTCATTCTTCAAACACAATAGATTCTATGAAGTTCCGCACGGAAGTAGCCGGTGACAAAAGAGTGTTTAATCTGTGCCATAGACGCTTTTTTTTCTTCTAAGATGCCATAGAGGCATGTTTTGGTGTGGCCAGTGGTCAACAGAAAAAAATATTGGACTTCTGAATGACTCGCGACCACCCAGAGAGGTTTGTAAGTACGCGGCCTTACGCGGCTGCGGAATTTTGAGGGCAGTCGAAAAGTTCGTGTACAATTTTTAAGTAGAAATATAAATTTTAGAATGAAAGTTATTAGTGTATATGATATGAAAGAAACATGCGAACAAAATTATTGTTTACGACATTCAATTCCACAAGTGTCTAACTGTCTACATTATTTTGTAAATAGTGATAATGTTTAAAAATAGACAGGACAAAAAAACATGATTTGGCATGTTAACAAAAAGCAATACGTAACACATCAATTTGTGTGAATAATTGATCGTTTTCACGACGGAAACACGTATGAGAGTTAAGACAACAGTGACTCGTGCCAAAATTTCTCCGACCTTTGCCGTAATCAACACTGTTCCCGTTTTTTGACGGTCGACTTATTTTCGCATCATTATTGTTGGTACCAGCCTTGACTTGTCGATAAAACATTTCTAGAATATTTTCTGTTTCTTTCGGTAGTGTAAAGTAAATAATACGTGTAAATTGATGTGATTGTACGTACAGTTTGTGGCTGCTGTAAAATCTGCCTCCATTCTCTAGTGGTTTGTGATACCTACGTGAGTGTTTTCTGCAGGAATAAGGTATTTACCTGAGTAAAATGTATATGTTTCTTCTGATCTCCAATCATAAAAGAAACAGTTCAGATTTCTACGTCACTAGATTAAATTATTGAAAAAAAAAACAAATCTTCCTTACTGCAGATTTGTCCGAGAACTTTCTCACCACCCGCACAATCAACAGCAGTGTCCTTTGATCACACCTTTAATTCCAGCCCACATTACCATTGTTGCCAGGCGTTATTCTGTAAACTCCTCTCATTATACTTCTCCGTATAGAAGTATGTGCTCGAGTATAAAGGTAAACATTGATTTTTTTCTACCGCCATAGATAATAGTTGTTTGGGCCGCCACTGACAGAGGGATAAAGGGACAATGAAGGATGTTGGTGAATGGGGCAAGACCGCACACTCGCCTGCGCGTACGCAGCCGATGAATCAACTGCCGATGATTGGGCAGTAATTTGAGTAGAAAATATTTTTCGTGGCACCCCTCAAACTTCATTATTAGTAACTTCAAATATATAATAGTAGTATGATAAAAGTTTCTGTCTCTACTAACTTGTATATGCTTTAGTGATGAAGAAAAGAAACATATCTAATGCTGCCAGCTGCTACTCTTTCCAGACATACTTGTAATACTGCAAAATCCAGATCAGAAAGTCGCAGGTTTCAGTGTATTCCAGTTTAGATATACTAAGAAACTACCTACAAATGTATCTTAATTAACCCTCAAAACTTGTCAGACGTGGCAGAACGACCTTTGTGATCACGGCATTATGATTTACATTGTGAACGTAATATTTTGCCATAATGATACTATGGGTCACCTAAAATCATAGACATCGAAACATCGAATAGCAAAGCGATAAAATATATTTCGGAAAAAAATATACAGTCTAATTGATAGAAACCGGAATGAGATTTCATTTATTATAAATAAGGTCTATTTAATTTTACAAAAGCTTTCCACAAAAAATTGTCGAATTTAATAATACAGAAGGAAATGTCAAATCCATTTATTAAATTTGAGATTAAACCCTTTTGTTACTCCCACAAATTTCGTTGGCAAGAGGAAGTTAAAGATCTTTGTATAGATGAATCAGTCTTAATTAACTTCTTGAAGGTCAAAATCAAAATTAAATACTTTAATGTTCATTTTACTACATTCATTTAATTAATTAATTTAATTAATTCAATGAACACGAACTCTGGCTCTGGTTTATTAATCTATTATTGACTCAGCCCTTGTTAATACTAGGGCGGTCAACCATAATGAATAAAAATATTCCTTTAATGTTTGAAAATGTATCATATCGCAAAATATAAAATAACATAGTTGCCACTGCATAACATAAAAAAAGAGATTTCTTCCATGCTGGTCTGGGAGCGAGAGAAAAACATAGAATGTGCCAGCTGCATTTCCTCCCGGGCATACTGTAAAAACCAGCTAAGGGATCCGAGGGTTTCAGTATATTGTAATTTAGGCGATAGGCTGACAACCTGTCACTACAGCAATATACTTACAAATATATCTTAAATAACCCTCAAAACTTTGTCAGACGTGGCGGAACGACCTTTGTTTGGGTCGTTTACGCTCTGCCTACCCCATTAGGGATAACGGCGTGATTATATGTATGTATGTATGGAGAAACTACCCGTCACTATATAATCATTGCTCTTCAATATTTATAACCTAATTTGTATGTACCTACATGCCTGCCTAAATTAAAATAAATATGGGGAATACTAGTTGGTTGAATGTGTGTGAGATCCGTATTTATAATCCGCACTTGAGATTGACAGCCAGTTTGAGATCGTATCAGAAATGTAATTTCAGTCTTCTTCTTCTGTCGAGTGGGTATCGAGTCTATGGACCCGATGAACCCTGGTGTCAGAGTTTTTAAACCGCCTAGTAGCACAACTATCAGGCCTCTGACATGGTTTTGTGTAACGACTACTATCAAAGACAGCGACCGGGACCGACGGCTTAACGTGCCCTCCGAAGCACGAAATCTTTTTCTTTTCGGACAATCAGGTGATTCAGCCTGCAATGTCCTACCCAAACTGGGCAAAAATTCACAAAGTGATAAATTCTCAAATATCAACTTTGTGTTTTACCCCCTGGGAATCCCGGATCGGGATCCCATGGCACTAGCCACTAGACCACGGAGGCATTTATTTCAGTACAAAATGGCTTGTCAAATCCATACTTAATTTTGCTCTCAAGTTTGATATCGCATCATAAATACGACCCATTGCTCTCGATCTTGAGATAGTTTTACTAATACGAGCCTTAGTGACTGTTTATGATACGTGTTGGCAAGAATATGATCAATTGTCAGCGCCAAAACAACCAAATGATACTCAAATAGTCACAATCGCAAGACGAAAAGCGCCAAATTTTCGTTTGAAGTCGATACAAGATGCAAAGAGATTAAGATTAGATGGTTCTCGCATTCCGCAACGCCACTAGCCGATCTATTTCAGTAGCGTGTACACACGTCAGAGGTTTTACGTCTGCAAGCGTTATTGTAGTTGAATCGACAAAGGTCAAACGAGCAGAGGGTCATATATTATTGGATTACTAGCTCTTCGCCCGCGGTTTCATCCGCGTTAAATTAGTTTTCCCGGGGAAATGAAGGATTTTCTCCGGTGAAAAGTATCCTAAAACCCAACCAATATTCGTGCCAAGTATCATCCCAATCCGTCAAGTGGTTGAAACGTGATTGAGTAACAAATATTCAAGCTTTCACATTTTACAACATAAGTACGATTCTGATGTGATAATGATAACCTTAATACAAAATTAGGTTAGATGTATTTAATATGATGTATTGCTTCCATGCTGGACTGGAAGCGACAGAAAAACATAGAATGCGCCAGTTGCATTTCCTCCCGGGCATGCTGTAAAAACCAGCTACGGGATTCGAGGGCATCAGTGTATTGCAATTTAGGCGATGGGCTGACAACCTGTCACTATAGCGATACACATTTCAGTCTAAACTAGCCCTCAAAACTTGTCAGACGTGGCGGAACGACCTTTTCTTTGGTCGTTTGCGCTCTGCCTACCCCATTAGGGATAAAGGCGTGATTATATGTATGTATGTATGTATGTATCTTTAATAATAAGCCGCGCTCCTGAAAAGGTAGTCTCATAATCATAATGAATAACCATAGATTTTTCCAGACCACCGTTGTATACATAAAAACATATAATCACGTCTTCATCCCTAATGGCGTAAGCAGAGCGTAAACGACCTAAACAATGATCGTCCCGCCACGTCTGACGTCACAACGTTTTAAGAGTTATTTAAGATAGATGTAGGTACATTGCTGTAGTGACAGGTTGTCAGCCCATCGCCTAAATTACAATATACTGAAACTTTTGGATCCTTTAGCTGGTTTTTGCAGCATGCCCGGGAAGAAATGCAATGTTTTTCTCTCGCTCCCAGGCCAGCTTGGAAGCAAGTATTAGAGTTACAAAAATGCAAAATTTGCAGCTGTTCTTTAGTTCTGTAGCGTTCTAGAGTAAAGTAAAAGTTGATTATAGTAAATAATAAAAATATCTATCTTTTTCCCAAATTGGGTCGCATCGTTCAGCTGGACGAGTCGTAAAATTCGAACTTCACAAAAAAACTAACCGCACGATACAATGATGACAATTTCGCTTCATTCACAAAGATCTAAACCAACAATGGTTACTATGGATCACACCCACTCCTGCGCAATGAGTTCCCCGCCCATCTTGAGATCTAAGAAGAACAAGATCTAAGCGGTTTCCGACTGCTTTATTGTAGAGAAAAATAATAAATTGCGTTTATTTGTTGCCTTCTTGATTAATTTAGGGGAGTGACTGCGATTGATGTTTTTGTGATTTAAACATACATTGTAATCTAGGACTTTATGTTACTTCTAGGATAAAATATTAGGTTTATCAATGATCTGTTATGCCAACTTTGATAATAGGGAATCCTAGACATAGCTTCGTGGCTAGATCTGCAATTTAATTTCAAAAGCACATTACTTAGAGCCGTATTTATAATCAGCGCTCATACGTGACAGCTAGTTTGAGTTCGTATCAGAAATGTCATTTCAGTACAAACTAGCCTGTCGAATGCATACTTAATATTGCTCTCAAGTTTGAGATCGCTTCATAATTACGAGCGAAACTCATAATATTCCGCTATCAAATTGTTTTCTTATTCTAACTTTTGATCTTTCGATTCCACGAATATCAATCAATCAATTTATTTATTTGCATTAAATGTGGTGGTGCACGCAGGCAAGATGTTAAATAAAAGGGTTTTCAGATCACACACTTAACCAATGTTGGCATGCAAATTTAAATTATGACATAGCTTGTATTACTTAATTCTAGGTAGGTATTTCACGCGTCAAAAAATCTTACGTTGAATAAAAACATAGATATACTCTCATGGCAGAGCTTTTAATCCAACATATATGCTTCTTCCATGCTGGCCTGGGAGCGAGAGAAAAACATAGAATGTGCCAGCTGCATTTCCACCCGGGCATGCTGTAAAAACCAGCTAAGGGATCCGAGGGTTTCAGTATATTGTAAGTTAGGCGATGGGCTGACAACCTGTCACTACAGCAATATACTTACAAATCTATCTTAAATAACCCTCAAAACTTTGTCAGACGTGGCGGAACGACCTTTGTTTGGGTTGTTTACGCTCTGCCTACCCCATTAGGGATAAAGGCGTGATTATATGTATGTATGTATGTATGTATATATGCTTCGGATGTACCTTGATTTCAAAAAATAAACACTAGGTACTCAAATTGTTGCAAACTTTTCTTGTTACATACACATACATACATATAATCACGCCTTTATCCCTAATGGGGTAGGCAGAGCGTAAACGACCTAAACAAAGATCGTTGCGCCACATCTGACAAAGTTTTGAGGGATATTTAAATTTGTAGGCATATTGCTGTAGTGACAGGTTGTCTGCCCATCGCCTAAATTACAATATACTGAAACCCTCAGATCCCTTAGCTGGTTTTTACAGCATGCCCGGGAGGAAAAGCAGCTGGCACAATATATGTTTTTTCTCTCGCTCCCAGTCCAGCATGGAAGAAAAGGTTTCCTAAGATAAAGAAAATTTTATTTGCGCTCGTACACATAAGAAGTAGCATGGACTTTTCTTGTTCCATACCAAAAACCTTTACTTTTCTCGTCTCCTTACTTTCATAAACATACATACATACATACATAAAATCACACCTTTATCCCCCCCTACGGGGTAGGCAGAGCGTAAAACGCCTCCTAAAAGGCGCTTTCGCCATCGCCGTCTGACATAAATTGAGGGCAATTTTAGATTGTAATGTGTATTGCTGTAGTGACAGGTTGTCAGCCCATCGCCTAAATTACAATACACTGTAACCCTCGAATCCCTTTTGCTGACTTCTACAGCATGCCCAGGAGGAAGGGCAACTGGAACATTCTATGTTTTTCTTTCTCTCCCAGTCCAGTATGGGAGCAACTTTCATAAACCTTACAGAAATAGCAACGAGTATATCAACGAAAGCGCTATTTCCTTTCATACCGCGTTCCATTTCCTTCGTCTTTGTTGCTTTAGGTGATATAAGTGATTCGGAGTGTATATGGGGGTGCGAGCGGGACGGGAGATGCTCTAACGAGAACTGAAGGCTCTCGTCTGTATTGCGCACCGAGGGAATCACATACCGTGCGTAGTATATGTGAAATGTGAAGAGTAATCTGTTTTTGAACAGAAAATCTAGAAACAGTCGGTAATAGCCTTGAATAGAACAAATAATATTTAAACTAATTTTAAAACTCTAAAAAACACTGTTGCTTTGCTAAAATAAGTAAAATTAATATATTTTTCCCAAAGAATATGTTCATAATATGAAAAGAAGCTTCTTTTATTATTTTCATGTAGTAATGGTATGTGCCAATTATTTTGGATTGGGAGATCGATTTTTGAATTGTTCTAAGGGAAAGGTTTCCGTCATACATACATACATATAATCACGCCGTTATCCCTAACCCTGGGGTAGGCAGAGCGTAAACGATCCAAACAAAGGAAGTTCCGCCACGTCTGACAAAGTTTTGAGGATCCTAAATAAGGATAGATTTGTAGGAACATTGCTGTAGTGACAGGTTGTCAGCCCATCGCCTAAATTACAATAAACTAAAACCCTCTGATCCTTTAGCTGGTTTTTACAGCATGCCCGGGAGGAAATGCAGCTAGAACATTCTATGTTTTTCTTTCGCTCCCAGTCCAGCATAGAAGAAAAGGATTCCTAAGATAAAGAAAATTTTATTTAGTGAGTTATTAAAAATTGTTAGTTCAGTTGCATAATTTAACTATTTAGAAGAAATAACAGCTTTATCTGAAATATACCCATATACTGCAATAAGCGATCTTATAAACCCTGAAAATCCGTCTCGAGTAAATTGAAATTGGAGGGAGACAGCAAGCACCACCATTGTTCTAACATTCCACCAGTGTGAGGGAGACAAAAGATCTGGTGTGAGAGTCCAATAACGACCCAGCCAAGGGTTGGCTGTTTCTCTTACGGCGTACTTCTTGGGAGCAATATGCGAAGATTTATGTACCCCCCACTTTACCCCCCCTACTTAGGACAGCCTTACGAGTTAACTCCATCCATTGTTGCTCCCGTTTCCTTGATGTTGGAGGTTATTGCTTTTGTTTTATTAAATTGTTGATGATATTTGTGATTTGGTAGAGTTGCATACAGGGTGTAAGGGACGAAGTCCCGCAAACTGGTAGGGGTTTCTCAGTCAACGGAACTGAACAACTATCAGAACAATTTTTTTTCAACAAGTAAAAAAAAATATTGATTTTGTACACAAATTGTTAGATCGAGGTGGACATTTTGTATTGCAAGTTCAATTATTTTTCTTCTGAAAGAATTTCCTGATGACAGTTGTTCAGTTTCGTTGATTGAGCAACCCCTATTAGTTTGTGGTACACTGTCCCTTACACTCGGTAAATAACACACCTATATATAGCCAATCCCATAGGCCCTAGGGGGTAGACAGAACGTAAACATGCTAATAAATTCTGTGTTCGCCACGTCTAGTCTAGAGATTTCAAATCGAATTGTGTATTTCTGCAGTAACGGGCTGTTATCTCAATCAATGCCTAAATTGCATGAATAAAAATCGGGCTTCTTATGTATTCCATCGCTTTATGTAGAATCTTTAGTCCGAGTTTTCCAGGCAAGTCTGTTATACTGATTCCCAGAGTTCTATCACTACGAGGTAGATCTCACACCACCTTATCTTTCCATGATAAATTTCCATGCTGGCCTGGGAGCGAGAGAAAAACATAGCATGTGCCAGCTGCATTTATTCCCGGGCTTGCTGTAAAAACCAGCTAAGAGATACGAGGGTTTTAGAATATTGCAATTTAGGCAATGGGCTGACAACCTGTAACTGCAGCAATATACCTGCAAACCTATCTTACATAACCCTCAAATCTTTGTTAGACATCACATCACAGAATCTTTGTTTAGGGCGTTTTGCGCTCAGATTACCCCATTAGGTATACAGGCGTGAATATTGTATTTATTATAAATTCGGAGGATTAAAGCCTTCAACTGAAAATAACCTTAATTCACACCCCAAAATAGGACACTTTTCCTTTATTCAACACCATTATTAAAGGCGCTATAGAGGTGTATAACAAAGAAGATGTCTAGTTAGCTTAAGAACGCGACAGGCAGACGCGGGGGCGCCACTGTCGCGGTAATGAGGATGGATGCTGCGCGATATTGCGCGCCGATAATCCGCAGCCTAGGGACCACTTCCCACTACGGGAACTCACTGGGAAATAGATTGTTAAGTTGTGAGATTCACATAGATTGTTAAGTTGTGAGATTCAAAGTAATTCTTAATAACATAGTAAAAAAAACATGCTGGACTGGGAGAAATGGAAAAACATAGAATTTTCAGGCTACCCTTCCTACCGGGCGTGCTGTAGAAGTCAGCAAAGGGGATTCGAGGGTAACAGTGTATTGTTATTTAGGCGATGGGCTGACAACCTGTCACTACAGCAATAAACCTACAAATTTAATCTTTGTCAGACGTGGCAACGACCTTTATTTAGGTCGGTTGCGCTCTGCCTACCCAATTAGGAATAAAGGCGTGATTATTGTACATACATACATACATACACATAAATCACGCCTTTATCCCTTACGGGGTAGGCAGAGCGTTTAACGCCTCGTGAAAGGCGCTTTCGCCACGTCTGACAAAAATTGAGGGCAATTTTAGATTGTAATATGTATTGCTATAGTGACAGGTTGTCAGCCCATCGCCTAAATTACAATACACTGTAACCCTCGAGTCCCTTTTGCTGACTTCAACAGCATGCCCGGGAGGAAGGGCAGCTGGAACATTCTATGTTTTTCTATCTCTCCCAGTCCAGCATGGAAGTAATTATTGTATTTATTATAAATTCGGAGGATTAAGGCCTTCAAATGAAAATAACCCTAATTCACACCCCAAAATAGGACACTTGTCCGTTATTCAACACCATTATTAAAGGCCCTATAGAGGTGTATAACAAAGAAGATGTCTAGTTAGCTTAAGAACGCGACAGGCAGACGCGGGGGCGCCACTGTCGCGGTAATGAGGATGGATGCTGCGCGATATTGCGCGCCGATAATCCGCAGTCTAGGGACCACTTCCCCACTACGGGAACTCACTGGGAAATAGATTGTTAAGTTGTGAGATTCACAGAAACTATTAATAATAATCAAAATAAAAACAAAACATGCCGGACTAGGAAAACATAGAAGCTGCAAGTACAGTACACAATACAAAATTCTTTATTGCACAAAAAAACACATACAACAGAAATAAAAAGGAACAAACGTAACAGTAGATTCTAGGCGGCCTTATTGCTAAAGCAGCAATTTCTACCAGGCAACCTTTGGGTATAGAAATTGTACAAGCATCTACCTAACTACCGGGCATGCTGTAGAAGTCAGCAAAGGTGATTCGAAGGTTATAGTATATTGTAATTTAGACGCTGACAACCTGTAATTTTATGTATGTATGTAAAAATCGAAATCAAATCACCGTCACTGAGGTGCTTTATTAATGCGGGATGTGATAGTTCAACGTGCTCTCCGAAGCACAGATTTTATTTGCCAGTTTATCAGCTGATATTATCACCAATACCAATGCCCCACCATGAAATGTGAGAATGGCGACCTTTGAGACAACCCGAGTTGCTTTATCGTCAAATTACAAGGCATCACTTACTGGCACGCAAGAGCCCGATGGTGTGGTGGATGGGGCCGCTGCCTCCTGAGCGGGAGGTCGTGGTTCGAACCCCACCACGTACCAATGTGTTTTTCGGTTTTCGAATTTCATATGTACGTTTATTCGGTGCTTTTTCCGTGCTTCGGAAGGCACGTAAAGCCGTTGGTCCCGGTTAATATCGTTTAATACCGTAGATATTAGTCGTTAAGCCATATCAGAGGCCAGTGCTAAGCTTTGGCGGCATTGAAAACTCTGACCTAATCTAGGATTGGGTCTGGTTTCCCTTCTGGGTTGCGGAGGTCAGATGGCAGTCGCTCTGTGTAAAAACCAGTACCCTCGTTCAATCCCCTAGATTAGGAAGCCGACCCCGTGAGATACGGGATAAGGCTAGGGAGATGATGACTTACTGGCACGCAAGGTTGCGCAATTGCGCTCAACACGCTGTCAATGCTTTCTGCATTGCAACACACATGCGTCACCTTACGCTCTACGCGCGTAGCGAGGAACTCTACGTCGGCGCAGTCCTCTACCAGTACGAGCGCGGAACGTAAGGTGACGAATGTGTGTTGTAGGCAATGCAAAAAACATTGACATCGTGTTGAACGCAACCTTACGCGCAGTATGTGTCGCTGCACTAAGTCAACGATATTGAGGTTACCGTGTGAGGTCGCTTCATCGTCGACTCTGTTTCGTTGAATCCTGCCTTAGATATAAACAATCAACAATTACTACCATGCTGGACTGGGAACGAAAGAAAAACATAGAATATGCAAGCTGCATTTCCTCCTGGGCATGCTGTAAAAAACAGCTAAGGGATCCGAGGGTTTTAGTATATTGAAATTTAGGCAATAGGCTGTCAACCTGTCACTACAGCAATATACCTTCAAATCTTCTTAAATAACTCCTTAAAACTTTGACAGACGTGGCCGAACGACCTTTGGTTATGTGGTTTACTCTCTGCCTACCCCATTAAGGATAAAGGCGTGATTATATGTATGTATATAAACCACCGAAACAATGATAGGAGACTGTTCTATCTATAACGTGATTAACCCATCGACCCTGCCGTCTCTATAGTGAAATGCCGTGAGCAGCCATGATCGTACTAATAGGAGCACATAAATTACAAGGAAACTGTGAAATAATTAAGTCTTCTTCTTAGCGAGTGGATTCTCGTATCCTGATGAATCCTGGTGTCAGAGTTTTCAAACCGCCTAGTAGCACAGCTATTAGGCCTCTGACATGGTTTGAATAACGACCACAATCAAAAATACCGACCGGGACCGACGGCTTAACCTGCCCTCCGAAGCACGGAATTATTTTTCTTTTCGGACAATCAGGTGATTCATCCTGCATTGTCCTGACCAAACTGGGTAAAACCTCACAAAGTGATTAATTGTCAAATATACAAGCACGTTTTAGGGGTAGGTAGAGCCTTATCAAAGGCACAAAGCTTTGAGGGTTATTTAAGATAGATTTGAAGGTATATTGCTTAGTGACAGGTTATCAGCCCATCGTCTAAATTACAATATACTGAAACCATCGGATCCCTTAGCTGGTTTTTACAGCATGCCCGGAAGAAATGCAGCTGGCACATTCTATGCTATTCTCTCGCTTCCAGGCCAGCATGGAAGAAAAAACGAACTATACGTTTTATGGGTTTTATTAATTTATTATTAATTCTAGATACTACCGGATAAAAATTAAAATCTATCTGTTACTTACAAAATAATAAAATTGAAAAAGGACAGGCGATTTATACTCTATGGTTTTACACTTTGTCCGCAATTTTGACGCGCTTTTGCACGTTTCCCCAATATTTCTGTCAATTTTATCCGCCATATCATATGACGGCGGACAAAAATGATAGATAACGAATAAAACCACCGAATATAAATAAAAAACCGGAGAGAATAGATCTCCTGTCCTTTTCAGATGTTTTTGGACTGAAAGTGACAAATAGATTCTAATTTTAGTTTTAGCCAGCAAAGTTTTAACGGCTAGAATCGAGCCCAATTTAAGTTTATATTTACTTTCATCAATAATGTATCATACATATAATATATATAATCACGCCTTTATCCCTAATGGGGTAGGCAGAGCGTAAACGACCCAAACAAAGGTCGTACCGCCACGTCTGACAAAGTTTTGAGGGTTATTTAAGATAGATATGTAAGTATATTGCTGTAGTGACAGGTTGTCAGCCCATCGCCTAAATTACAATATACTAAAACCCTCGGATTCCTTAGCTGGTTTTTACAGCATGCCCAGGAGGAAATGCAGCTGGCACATTCTATGTTTTTCTCTCGCTCCCAGGCCAGCATGGAAGAAATAAAATAAAATAAATAATGTATCATCATTTAAAGCTACATTAATGTTATCATAAATAAAAGCTATACACACATTTTATCACTTCATTAATTTCCCTTCGTATTTATATTCGTTTTGAATACAAGTCCTCTGGTCCCTCTAACGTCCTTTAACCCTCTTGGGCCCAATTTAACACCCTCCCTGCTAATCTGCCGATCGGTAACAAATTTAATATTTGCCACTGACTTATCCTTATAAATCGACGACAATATTAAAACCGCCAGAACATTTTGATAGTCTCTGTCGACACCCCTGCAATTTAGGGGTGGTACAAGTCAGGAGAGAAGGAAGGAAGGAATCTTTTTATGTTTTTTTTTTACTTCAAGTTATGTTTTTTTTTCTTTTATCCTGTAAAGTATATTTATTACTATAACAGTTTCTGGAGTCAAATCAGATATCTATCATATTAAAAGGCTTCAAATTCTATTTGTTTTTGGCTGTCACAGTAAATTATTTGTGACTTTATATTGGTTTTCTCTTGATTTTGGTCTTGGTCAATTGTTGAGTCGATGTAAAAACACGAGCTCGCCCAGAGGTACCATGTTTTCTCGTACTTAAACCGGTACCTACTGTGCAATATGCATTTTGTGCATCTTACGGCAGTAGCATTATATCACTAACCTCTCCTTTTTTGTGCCACACTCTATATGCAGGAGTGCAGGACCCTTGCAATGCGCGTCCATGCACGGATTTGCAGTTAAGCTCTCCACCCGACAGTCAGCCAATAGTTGAGCTTACCCGCCGTCATAGTGACATGCTAACTTTATTAAAATGTTCATTAATACAAGCGTGTCAATCTCATAAATGTTTAATAAAATCTAATGAAGATGTATCGCGTTATAATGTAACGCACGTGTACTGAAATCTAAGAGTTTTAAAAACCTTAGAGTTTTAACAGATTGAGTAAAACAATTATTTATTTATGTACTGTGCTACATCTATTACATTACAATAAAGGCTATTATGGTCCGATTTGGCTCCGGTAGGCTACGCTATGTCCTGGGAACCGTCAGAAAAGTTTGATGCTGTTGTGGTGACTTTGCCGTACGCAATATAAACTCTTTTGAAAATTTCGATCTTCTATTATGTCCTTTCTTCTTGCTAGATTCACGTAATCGACTAGACGTCAATATTTTCTGGTTATGTGTTTTCATAAGTTTCGCATGTGCATCTCGGCCTTACCAGTGCATCACAACTTCACGCTAATAAATATATTGGCGGCAATTCTGAACGTACTATTCCTTAACTAATTCTTAGCTAGCGCTGTCACTTTCTTAACCTTAACATAAGAATAGGATAGCGAATGAACACATGACTTTGACATTCCTTATCTGACGTAAGACGCTTTAAATAAGAAATGAGCATAGAGCGTGCTTCCTTATCTTACGTCAAATAAGCAGTCTTATGTCAGATTAGGAATGTCAAACTCACGTGTTTATTCGCTATCCTGTTCTTATGAACAGCCTAGGTTAGAAATAATTTCGAAAATCATTCTAATATTGAGTACCCTTTGTTTGTATGGAAAACACGCAGTGTCTAACATACTGAAAACGCTTCTCCGCGCGTAGGAGCGTGATCTGCTAGGTTCGCTCGCGGAATCGTGTTTGTCATACAAAAACAAAGATCAGACAATGCGAAACACGCTACCGCACGCGGGTTTGCAGGCCCCGCTCCTACGCGCGGAGAAGCGTTTTCAGTATGTTCGACACCGCGTGTTTTCCATACAAACCGGGTGTACGAAGTCGCGGGCACAGTTAGTTTATTATAAAAAAATCTACATTAACGGTCAAAGCCACACATGTAAGCTTTAATCTTATCCTTACTTATACTAACTTAATCTA
The DNA here is from genome assembly GCA_949820665.1 of Scrobipalpa costella. Classification (NCBI taxonomy): domain Eukaryota; kingdom Metazoa; phylum Arthropoda; class Insecta; order Lepidoptera; family Gelechiidae; genus Scrobipalpa; species Scrobipalpa costella. Next base: position 2,108,943 of record OX463311.1, read on the forward strand.
AATATATAATTGTACTCCTAGTTGTAGTAGATTCTAGGTATTGCCTGCGGATGCTAGGAATTTGTTTTCTCGTAACGCTATATCTAGCTCAGTTTTTAGCATTATCTGTACACTGATTTGAGATGTCGCTACGCCCTAGCTTTTACTCTTTTGTGAATCTGGACATAATGTGCAGCCATTATGGTGCCGACACCGTTACAACGTTATCAAGTCGTTACGTTGACGACGTAGTTCTACGTTTGTTTGATGAGCTGGCTTGATTAACTCTTTGTCTCACCTAGTCAATTACCTACCTGCTGAATTAGTTTTTTATCGCATAAGGTAGAATAAGTTAAGTCAATCATTAAAGATTTTTCTTTGAATCTGATTCAGATTCTTCCATGCTGAACTAGGAGCGAGAGAAAATTGTGCCAGCTGCATTTCCTCCCGGGCATGATGTAAAAATTAGCTAAGGGATCCGAGGGTTTCAGTATATTGCAATTTAGGCGATGGGCTGACAACCTGTCACTACAGAAATATACCTACAGATCTATTTTCAATAACCCTCAAAAATTTTGTAAGTCGTGTCGGAATGATCTTTGTTTAAGTCGTTTACGCTCTGCCTACCCCATTAGGGATAAAGGCGTGACTATATGTATGTATGTATGATTTATATTGCTTTATCATCACCCTAGCCTTATCCCGTATCTCTCGAGTTCAGCTACTTAATCTAGGAGATTAAACGAGGGTACTGGTTTTTACACAGAGCGACGGCCATCTGACCTCCGCAACAGTAAAAGGAAACCAAACCTTATCCTAGATTAGGTCATCAATCCGATTTAGATTGCTTATGTTAAGTATTTTTGTTTTTAAAATAATATTTATTACGGTCAAACAGAAACGTAAAAAAATACCGGTCACTGTATAATAAATCGGTATGTAAGAATGCACGCGGTTTTGACTCTGTGTCTGTCACTTTTGGCGTAGATTAGCGTCAGCTAAATGATCAAAATCAGCTAATGTAAATTTATTTCAAACAATTTTCAACAATTGGATCAAAGATATTTGAGATTCTTAACAACAGGATGGCATAATTGTTTAACCTTGTTTTTGACTCATGCTTTGAGAGGATGTTTTGCCCAGCCCTCAGTATTAAATTATTTTGACCGGATTATCACCAAGTCTACGTCCAAACTCTAACAGTTGTTCAAAACAAACAATCGCATGAGATATCCGTATCAGTGCCCCTCGTGGTGACAATGCCTGTCTAATTACCAGCCCTGGGTGACACCACAAATCTGCCGTGATGGATGAATGGGTCAGACGACAGGGAATTTTAATGTTTTCAACAGTTAAAATTGATCGTTTTTAATAAGGATTAAAGAAACGGTTGAAATTAAACTTTGATCCGTAGTAAAGAGATGGGTTATGTATATTTCAATGCCTACTGAGAATCACAAAAATAGACCGATCATAAAAACTCATCGACTTTTGAGAAAAGAAATAAAAATAAAATTAACACCCACTTTCTCTGAAACTACGGTTCAGATCAGAATGCTCGTATGTTTTTCGTAACATTTTGTTACGCTCGGTTTTGTATCGTCAAACCAGACCACGCGAATCTTAGAATGGAACATTCCTAAATAGGTGCGTCAGACGAATTATAATAATACAATCACATTGTTTAACTTCTGAATTGTCACTATTCTTGTATAATATTTGTTATCTTGCCTAAAATCTACAATCGATACAAAAATAACGATTGTTGTATTGTAATTTCAATTGTCTATAATTGCCATTATTTTAATAAACGACAATAGAATTACTTAATTTTGGTCAAGAATTCTATTTCACTCTCTTATTCAATATAAGTTAACCACGAGCCTCAGTCATACGATAGTGATTTTGTGGATACAGTTTAATTGTTATTTTCTGAAATAAAGTTTCTGTTTTTAATGTAATAGTGCATGGTACAGCAAACATTTTACATCTTCAGATTCAGTCAGAAAATGCTGATAAAGTGTTTCATCGTCACCATAATACTAGCTTCATCAGAAAGTCGTCGGCGTACATCACGAACCTTCACACTAGTTGGGTACACGTCCATGTCAAGTAGAGTCATGTCTTGCCACAACTGGGGCGAACGTGTCAAAACCAAGGAATACATGTTACCACCTACCAACATCTTCGGATTAGGGTACTCAAGCTTGTCCGCAAACACAATTGTTATAGCCATATTCAACGCTGTAAACTTTCACACGGAGTTCGTGAAAAATACTGAGCTATCACATCTAGTTTTGGACGAATATTCCAACTATGACGGCGGAAAAGAATATTCCAAGACATATGGATATGTGACGCCGTGTGACTTCAAGAAGGGTTGTGAGCATTCTTCGCTGATGAGGATAAAACTGAAGATTACTCAAGAAGGTTCCATCAAAGGCAGGGTTCAGGTGTATGCAGCAGCATGGAAGTCCAATACGTGTGCTATTACGTTCGCATCTGTTGATAGCTTTCAAGTAACTGTAAAGGTATGAGCTACGAAATAGTAGGATTCAGTTGATTGTGATATTAAATATTTGTCTAAAATATTGTAAATAGTATAGTGATAAGATAGGGAAGTAAACGGACCCCGTCCCTATCCCGTCACCATGCCATCAACGACATTATCAGACGGGCGATAGTATCAGCGAGCGTCCCTTGCATCTTGGAGCCCCCAGCCGATCGGACGGTAAGAGACCCGATGGTCTTACGCAGATTTCATGGGCACGAGGGCGTTGCCTCATTTGGGATGCCACTTGCGTTTGTACGTATGCGGCGTCACATTTGAGGAGCACCCAGCGGGAAGCAGGAGCAGCGGCGGAGACTGCCGCTAGCCTTAAGCGTGCAAAGTACGCCAACCTGGAGTCTGCGTATGATTTCGTCCCAGTGGCTTTTGAGACGGCGGGTACGTGGGGCTCTGATGCGAAGGAGCTGGTGCGCATTGTGGGCCAGGGCTTGGAGGACCAGGGGTCAGATCCTCGCGCAGCCTTCTTTCTCGCTCAGAGGATCTCTCTTGCAGTGCAGAGAGGGAACTCTGCCAGTGTCATGGGCACATTCGGGCGTGGAGCGTTACTGGGCGGTCTTTTTAATTAGTTTTAGTTGATAAGTTGTCGAAAATTATTTTAATATTTATATATTAGTTTTAAGATTGACATTTATAATAATTTGTAATCATTGTTATTTAACTTTATTTAGTATTTTGACATGTTTATTATCAAAGAAATAGTAAACGGAAGAAAAAGTGAGTGAGAATATATATTTTTTGGTACCAATGACTTCTAAGTCTGTCTTACGATTTTAACTCAAAAATATGTGATGTAAATTAATCAAATGAATGAAATATTTTTCCGATTTGACTTTATTATTTTTATGGGATCTATTCAGATGTGATGGAGACAGACGAAAGAGCGAAATATCATAATTAAATCCAGTACCTATATAAAAGGATGGAATGCTAGTGAATCAAGTAAGTTGTGTAAATAATAAGCATTTGTTTTTGTTTTTCTCTAGTTATACGGAAACAACGGAAATATTTTACTATTGTTTTAAAAATGAAGGGAGACGATATAAATGATCTTTCTAGCTAATTTATTTCAGTACTAGTCCGTTTCACGCCTGTGTCACTAGTGTATACAAAAATGTTCAAGTGTTTATTTATCATTCTTTACCTGGTTTTCCCATCGGATTGTCGCACCAACTACATAATGTCCATGCCACACAATCGAACAATGTCAAATAAGCTTTTAGTATGTAACAACTGGGGCGAGGATAAGAAGACCACGGCCTTCGATCTACCACATTTAGACACCATAGGACTTATGTACATGGACATTGACGATTGGACGAGAGTCACCGGGAATTTGAAACGTTTGAAGATAAATACAGAGGCAGCAGAACTGACAAACGTAACCCATCTTCTTTTGGACAGATTCGACACAAAAGACGGCTTTAAGGAGTTTTCTAAGAACTACGGCTTGGTATCCCGGTGCAGCTATATGAAGACATGTCGACAGAATGCGTTTGTGGAGTTAAAAGTGAGGTTTTTCGAAGATGGCGGAGTGAGGCTGAAGATTATTCTGCGTGTGGGTTCATGGGCGGCTGATTCTTGCGCTGCTGTCAAAGTCAGTGTTGCCAGCTTGACTATAAGTAACTGGAACATGCAGTAGATGTGGAAAAAAGTACCCTAATGCAATCTTTAATTATCTGTCGAGTGTCTAGGTACTTCTTATTAATATATCAAAATTCATTTTTTATTTTGTTAAACGGATCGTTATTGGCTCTAAGCCTATGATGCCATAGCTAAGGTATCATAATGTGAACTCTTTATTTGCCTTCTACCTACTCTTTATTTTTATTTTGCCTATCGTGTGTCTTGATACTTCTTAATGTTTCAAAATATATAATGTGTAAATATATAAAATGGAGAAGGCAAATTTAATTTTATTACAGAAGTTAGGTACCTACTCTAATAAACCCACTAAGATTTTTGGCATAGTTTTGGCAATGTTAAAAATAAAAATGCAAAATTCTCTGGGCCACTTCTTCTTCCTGTCAATGATCCAAATATTGTAATATGGGCCACTGATAAAACCTATATCAATCGACAGATAATATTACAAAAAATAAAAAGTATTCCATCGGTGTCACTTTTCCAGATTTTTTATTTTAATTATTATCTTTCGATTGGTAATAATTAAAATAAAAAATCTAAAAGTTGGGGGAATTTTTCATTTAATACCAGGCCCCCTACAAAAATGTTTAATTTTATCTACCATAACTTAATTTACTTATTACTTACATATTACTATTTATTATTCAGCAACTGCTGTCTAAATACTACTTAATTTACAAACCGTGGCATTAGGGGTGTGTATATTGCCTAATCACCGTGCTAGTATACAATACAGGGTGTTTTAGTATTCATCGCCTTTACGCCACGGTGCCCTAACACCCAGCCCTGTGATTATACTTACAGGGTTGCTATAGGGCTGTCACAATTATAAGGGACTAAACGAAAGTATCGTGTTTAGTCACAATTTTTAAGATCTCTTTTATGTTAGGTGGTAATTTAGATTATTTTATATCTTACACTCTAAGTAGTTAGTATCTCTTAGTTAGCATATCTTATTTCGAAAATGTGAAAAGAAATGTATCTACATTCAGACGCATGTTATTTTTTATGCTTTTAGGGCAACAGTTTTAACATTCTGTCGAATGGGTTGTTCGGTCGAACAAGTCAATGAATCCTGGTGTCAGGAGTTTGTATCCAGTACAGCAGACCAGCAGTTTATTTACTTAAGTCACTTGTAAAGTCACCTAATTTAACAAAAGTGAAACCCTATTCCTTTCTATACTAAGTTTTTTTTTTTTTTAATTTATATAGGCGAGCATTTGTCCGCCATCTCACCTAGTGGAAAGTGACGATGCGGACTATGTTGAAGCATACTCACCTATGTAGTGCCTATTCACTCTCGCCTTGAAAAGGCCCAGGTTAGAATTGATTCCCTATTGCAGCCAAACGTGCCACTTCCCTGCGTTTACTGTTCTAATAAAGGATCTGTTATTGCACATATCTGGCATTTACAAACAAAAAGTCACCTTACAAATCATAAGTGCCATCCCTAGTCCTACGGATTGATTCCCTATTGCAGCCAAACGTTCCACTAAAAGGGATTTGCCCAGTTTACTGTTCTAGTCTAGTCTAATAACTGCCTCCGTGGTCTAGTGGCTAGTGCCATGGGCTCCTGATCCGGAGGTCCTGGGTTCGATTCCCAGGACACAAAGAACAACACAAAAAACAAAGTTGATATTTGAGATTTTATCACTTTGTGAATTTTTCCCCAGTTTGGGTAGGACATTGCAGGCTGAATCACCTGATTGTCCGAAAAGAAAAAGATTTCGCGCTTCGGAGGGCACGTTAAGCCGTCGGTCCCAGTCGCTGTCTTTGATAGTGGTCGTTACACAAAACCATGTCAGAGGCCTGATAGTTGTGCTACTAGGCGGTTTAAAAACTCTGACACCAGGGTTCGTCGGGTCCATAGACTCGATACCCACTCGACAGAAGAAGAAGACTGTTCTAATAAAGGATCTGTTGTTTCTAGCACATATCTGGCATTTACAAACGAAAAGTCACCTTACAAATCATAAGTGGCAACCCTAGTCCCTCCTATATTACGGATTGATTCCCTATTGCAGCCAAACGTTCCACTAAAAGGGATTTCCCCAGTTTACTGTTCTAATAAAGGATCTGTTGTTTAAAGTGTGATAAATGGTTTCAGAGGATATCAAGCGTTTGTTTGTGTAAGGATTTGGGAAATCTGCTACGTTAATGTTTTATAATGAACAGATGTAGAAACTGGTGAAATGTACCTATAGGTGAATTTATTTATGTGTCTGAAGTAATTTTACATCATAGGTCTTTTCAAATAGGTAAGGCCATTGTCAAAATTGTAAATAAAATTAAATAACTATAAATTATAATATTAATCTTTCATTTATTAAATAAATAAATAAAAAACAATAAGTGCTTGCTTGATGATGATAACAAGTCTATAATTTTGTAAATCTAAGCTTTCAAAGAGTTCAGCCCCAAAAAGGATTTAATCTGCATACATACATACATACATAAAATCACGCCTTTATCCCTTACGGGGTAGGCAGAGCGTTAAACGCCTCGTAAAAGGCGCTTTCGCCACGTCTAACAGAAATTGAGGGTAATTTTAGATTGTAATGTATGTGTATTGCCATAGTGACAGGTTGTCAGCCCATCGCCTAAATTACAATACACTGTAACCCTCGAGTCCGTTTTATTTGGATTGAATCTGTTTGATTTATATTTCCCAAACATAAAGAATGAGGATAATACCGGGTGTAAGGGACAGCGTCCCGCAAACTGATAGGGGTTGCTCAGGCAAAGAAACAGAACCACTATCACCAGGAATTACTTTCAGAAGATGAAAAGAAAAATAACTTCCCATACACAATGACCAGCTCGATCAGACAATTTGTATAAAAAATAAAATTTTATTTTTACTTCCTGAAAAAAAACTACTGATAGTTGTTCAGTTCCTGCACACTCAACGGAACTGAACAACGATCAGTAGTTTTTTTACCACCCTACTTTACTACCCTATCAGTTTGCGAGACGCTGTCCCTTACACCCTGTATACCTGTCTCAAATTTGCAATTAACAATATTTACATAAGTACTTATTTCTACTTTTACACAAAAAATATACAAAAACAGTATCTCCTCTTCAATCTTATTTACTTAATTGAATTGCCAAGTTAATAATGCGTAAAACAAGAGAATCCGAGTAACCGTGCACCGTGAAACCCGGAGTTTTCGGGTTATTAATTCTGACAAAGCACTGTTAGCGTAGAAGGGTTGAATGTTCTGCATGTTTTTGTAAAATATTGGGTTTAATGATTTTTTTGTCCAAATATTGTGTTTTTTGCTTCTTCTTCTTAGCGAGTGGATTCTCGAGTCGAACGACCCGATGAACCGTGGTGTCAGAGTTTTTAAACCGCCTAGTATTAGGCCTATGACGTGGTTTGAGTAACGACCGCTATTAAAGACATCCACCGGGACTGATTGTTTTCTGGCTTATCAATATACAATTTGTCGTATTTTTGCTTTATAATTTATACGGACAAAACAAAAAGGATAAAAAGTGATACCTGCCTGTCTCCGTGGTCTAGTGGTCAGGTCCTGAGTTCTATTCCCAGGGGGGAACACAAAGTGGATATTTGTCAATTTATCCCTTTGTGAGGTTTTCCCGTTTGGTTAGGACTTTGCAGGCTGAATTATCTGATTGTCCGAAAAGAAAAAAAGTATTCCGTGCTTCGAAGGGCACGCTAAGCCGTCGGTCCCGGTCGCTGCCTTTCATAGCGGTTGTTACTCAAACTACATCAGAGACCTAATAGCTGGGCTACTAGGCGGTTTGAAAACTCTGACACCAGGGTTCATCGGGTCGTTTGACTAAAAAGAAGAAGATTTATGTACCTGATTTTTTTTTAAGATCTGACGCAGTGTGAAAATTTACTTTGACCATACATTGGCTTTATTTCTGCGAAACTGTGCTAGGACATTCATACGTAGCAATAGGATTTAAGAATATTAGTTTGAACTCCTATCCCACATTTTAGTTGTTAATGTACTGAATTTGAAACAAGAATTTTTAGAAGCAGGTACTTATTTACATAAGTACATATAATCACTCCTTTATCTCTAATGGGGTAGGCAGAGCGTAAACGACCTTAACAAAGGTCGTTCCGCCACGTCTGACAAAATTTTAAGGGGTTAATTAAGATAGATTTGTAAGTATATTGCTGTAGTGGCAGGTTGTAGGATCGCCTAAATTAAAATATACTGAAACCCTCAGATCCTTAGCTGGCTTTTACAGCATGCCCGGAAGGAAATGCAGCTGGAGTATTCTATGTTTTTCTCTCGCTCTTAGGCCAGCATTTATTTATTTATACCCATTCAAGACGGAAGGGAAGGGTTGTTTTAATGCCGTGGAACACCTAGCTAGCGACTAGGTTTCCTTTCACCGTTCCCCGTGTGTCCCTCAAACAAAACCTCAGTAACTTACCTCCATACACTGAGCTACATATACGCTAGTATAATAGTAGTTCAGTGCCTCCATATAAATTTCATGTCACTTTTATGTGACCGTTTGAACTGCAAACCCCTGCGATTGATAGTCACTAATGCTCAGCAAATAACATTGCACAATACAATAACATCACCAAACCCAATGAGATCGGAAGGAGAGGACAAAACTGCAACATACATCATTCTATCAATAGGACAGTTACAATCGTACAATGAATAGAGCGTATTGTGTCCGGTAATTTCATCAAAAATATCGGACGTGGCAAAGAAACGCTTTATGAACGCGGGCAAGGGCGCTGCTTGTAAGGAAAACTGTCAAAAATGCCGTAGGCTGAGTTAGTTCATTTTATTGACACGTTCAATAATAACCTTGACGTACTATATCGGCAAAGGCGAAGTCACAATGTCACAAACGGAAGAGCGGATGCGATTCGCGACGTACGCCGACAAAAGTGCCGCGCATTTTTTTTATATTGTACAATACAAAAAAGTTGTACAATAGACAATAGAGAGTGGATGTCGCAAGGATGTTTCCACCCACAAGTTGGGGCTCATCAGTCATTACATTACGGACAATCGGAAACGATCGGAACTATGCTTTTGAACCACTCGTGTTGTGATAAAAAGTGATAATTGATGTTGTAGTTGCGTATACACAGGTGTGTTGGCTTTGATATCGTAAATTCTATATTTGTAAGGAATAAATGACGAATAAAGAATATTTATGGAATACCAGGTGTAAGGGACAGCGTACCGCAAACTGATAGGGGATGCGCAGTCAACGACACTCAACAACTATCAGCGGGATATTTTTCAGGATTTTTCATACAAATTGTTTGATAGAGGTAAACATTTTGTATGGAAGAGCCATTTTTTTTCTACCTAAAAGAATTTCCTGGTGGAAGTTGTTCAGTGTCGTTGACTGAGCAACCCCTATCAGTTTGCGGGACGCTGTCCCTTACACCTGGTATAATACTAGAATAGAAAAATCCCAACTCATGCCTCCTTTGCGACTTTAGGCCAAAAGAGTAAAAGGAGTTCAAATTAGGCTTGTCTTTATGTGTAGCCATTTGAGACCTTCAATTTTACCTACAATGTCATTAACACGAACCCTTTCCGAACGTAAAATCGTCGATATATGTATACAGCCAATTAATCTTACTATCGCCATTAAGAAGCGGCAAAGTTGATACAATCACCGTCACCACCATTATTGGACTTTTACTGTTATCGCATCGCCCATCGTACACCGTGTAATTACTCCACAGTGGGAACCCACCCTTATCTCGTGACGTCATTCATTCCCGCCATTTCAGTCGCCATCGCGCGCCGCGTTCTAATTTCAAATTTGACAGTTCCAACCAGCCAGCAATGTATTGTCTATGATATTTGTGTTCGGATACACGATCCCCCTAATTATTTCGACGGGTCAGCAATATGGGGCAGTGACTAAAGCAGTGAATGCGTCGATGCGATGGGTATGTCGTGATACAATTGATTTCTCGGTTGCTATTAACTGAATGCAGAGGTGGTGATTCTACCAGAGGGTAAGTTTTCCTGTCCTGTCGAGCTCAGGGAAGACAGACAAAGTATCTGAAACTAAAATACTCAGATAATAAATTTACGTAGTACTTGCACGAGTTTGTAACATAAATTGGAAGTACAGCAGACCTAACAGCAGTTTAATGTTCAACGATAAAAGTTTACGTATAAATAAAATAACTTTAATACTGAAAATTTTATGCGTGGGAGAACTCTACATTCTGTCTATATTTTAATAGTTGAGTAGGTATAATACCATGCTGATCTCATAGAAGTATAATAATAATAAGACAGAATATATTTCTTCCATGCTGGACTGGGAGCGAAAGAAAAACATAGAATGTGCCAGCTGCAGTTCCTCCCGGGCATGCTGTAAAAATCAGCTAAGGGATCCGAGGGTTTTTGTATATTGCAATTTAGGCGACAGGCTGACAACCTGTCACTACAGCATTATACCTCCAAATCCATCATTTTAAACAACCCTCAAAACTTTGTCAGACGTGGCGGAACGACCTTTGTTTAGGTCGTTTACGCTCTGCCTACCCCATTAGGGATAAAGGCGTGATTATATGTATGTATGTATGTATACTTCTTAGTAAGAGTCCTCTACTAATCAATAGGTACCGATTCCTGGGGGCACAACTTAACTTAATCATGTCTAAAATTGTTGCCGTCCCTTTCTGTCCTCTCATGAAAGTTAAAGACAGGTATAAACTTACATACGTATGTATTACATATAATCACGCCTTCATCCCTAATGGGGTAGGCAGAGCGTAAACGACCTAAACAAAGGTCGTTCCGCCACGTCTGACAAAGTTTTGAGGGTTATTTAAGATAGATTTATAGGTATATTGCTATAGTGACAGGTTGTCAGCCCATCGCCTAAATTGCAATATACTGAAACCCTCGATTCCCTTAGCTGGTTTATACAGCATGCCCGGGAGGAAATGCAGCTGGCACATTCTATGTTTTTCTATGGTATAAACTTTCGAGATTTTTGCCGTAGTAACATTTTTTTTTTTTATTAGAATTTTATTACAATAAATGACCCTTATACAATCTATAAGACATCGCTAAACCTGTAATAGGTTTGTCTCGATGACTATCCGCATAACAATATTACGTCTCTCTATATTATTTTTTTACCAGCCATATCTCCTCTGTCCGAAGACAAACTCCACTTTTAAACAATAGGGGCTTCCACAGGTAAAGGACAGTTATAGTTGCGTAGATAACTGAAATTGCCAAGGAAAATACCTACAACCATGCTAGCCTGGAGGCGAGGGAAAAACATAGAATGTGCCAGCTGCATTGCCGCCCGGGCATGCTGTAAAAACCAGCTAACGGATCCAAGGGTTTCAGTATATTGTAATTTAGGCGATGGGCTGACAACCTGACCAACAGCAATATACCTACAAATCTGTCTTAAATAACCCTCAAAACTTTGTCAGACATGGCGAAACGACCTTTGTTAAGGTCGTTTACACTTTACCTACCCCATTAGGGATAAAGGCGTGTTTATATGTATGTATATAAATACCTACCAAACTGCTATAAAAACCGCACACGTGAACGCCTTCTCTATTCTATATCCTGTAACAATAGGCTGCTCAGTTCCTCCATAGGAAGGAAGCGTGCTATCTTTATACCATTAGCTTCGGACGGCGGCGAGTCAAAGTAGGGAATACAATCACATAGTACAATACAAGATACCGCCGTTGCGTAAAACGAAACGAAAAGAAACGTACCGTGACTTGGCTGTTTTTGATGTGAACTTTTAAGAGGTTTATGATTGGTAACGTATTAGTAGAGTCAAAGGTTTCATATGTTAATTAACCTTTCCGGCTTGAAAGTTTCTATCTATAGGTACTGTTTCAATTTGGTCACGAAATCAGTCAAATACTTAGGTAGACAATTTTAAAGCTAGTAAATATTAGGTACCAAGAATTAGGGTTCTATATTACCCTCTACCTACCAATTGCGTCTGAAAATTCATGAAATGGATAGACATTTAAATTTGCCGTCTATCATTCCACCCTTTGCCAAAATTACTTGATTCTATTAATCCAAATTTTCGCGTAAACAGAAATCTAATTTACATTAGACTGGTGCAACCGCAAGCAGACAGATATCAGAGATTTGAACATCATGGAGACAGGGCATTATTGCTGCCTAGCTACATACAGGATGGTAGACAAAAAACACAAAAAACAGGTATCTCCTTTTATTCTATCTGTTGGTTTAACGATGAACCGATGAACCTTAGTATCAGGTATACCTTTGACATTAATGGTCTAACGACCTCTATTACGGCCCTACGTCCCCGCCTTTAGTCCGCTGACGCATTCAAAACACTCAGTAGTTTCTTGCAAAATGAACCATTCTAAAAAAGACGGCTTTTGGGCGGTTTTGCACTGCTTTGTATTCGTATCCGTAAAAAAATACGGAAGCTGTCAAACATTTTCGCGCCAATCCATACAATTTGTCACGGATACGAACCGAATAGGGCGCAGTGCAAAACCGCCCTTACGTGCTCTTTACTTAACATACTTACGGAATCATCTTACGTGACAGAAAATTAGTTTATTATCAGTCTGCATATTTCTTATCAAATTGGAAACATGAAAAACACCCTCTACACAAATATCACGACCGCATTATAAATCGAAAAGCAAACCTGCCAGATACGTAATTTAGGGAATGAACTCCGACGTTCCACGGCATCAATAATTGACGTCATTCAGCATCAGCTAAGCTTTATGACATGACATGGCGTCGCTGCCACTGGAATTAGAATTCGGGTTGTTATCTCATTCACTATTTATTGGATAATTGACTTTTTTTCGACGACAAGATCTTGGTATGTCTTGGTTGAATATGAATGAATGAATGTGGGTTTTTTAAATAGTGAACTTCCAGGCATTAGCAGGTATAACAAAGTAGGTGATCAATGGGCAATTCTAGATTCACCAGGAAAACCTAAAATAAAATTTTATTGTCACTTTCAGATTAAAACCATTGAAAAAGGACAGGCGATCTATTCTCTTCGGTTTTATACATATAATAGAGACATATGATATGGCGGATAAAATTGACAGAAATACTGAGGAAACATGCAAAAGGCATCAAAATCTACCGGACAATGTGTAAAACCATACAGTATAAATCGCCTGTCCTTTTGCAAATTCATTATTTTGAAAATTACAGATTGATTTTAATTTTAGTTTTAGCCGGTGGTATCTAGAAACGAGCCCATTATAAAAATAACCTGTATTTTTTACAAAAATAATTCCAAACTCGAATTACTTTTCCATCTTTTTTCCACAAGATTAGATACAACCGAACATACAAAGCTCTAAATTGAACTGAATATTCAGTGTATCAATTATACTATCAAACGAATCTACCGGTGTAATTGTTTGTGAGTAACATGCTAAACATGCTAATAAGTCAAATGCCATCATACTCAAACTTGGTTCAAGTCAAGTCAAGTCAGATCAGCTTAGGGCAAGCCACCAAGCCGTGGCTTGCGTGAAGTCTCTGTGATTGTAATTACTCTGTACGAAGTTAACTGCAACTGAAAGCTTTGATTTTTTAATTAATCTACGATTCTGTGTTGGGGTTTCTAACTGCCTAGTTGTCATAGTTAAGTTGGCTTCCACGCTGAAATAGAAACGATTAAAGAGCAGATTGTAGGTACCTACTGGTTTTTCATCCTAAGCTAGTTACTGTAAAAGGTAAAGGGTATTCTGATTACATACATACATACTATTACGCCTGTATCCCTAATTGGGTAGGCAGAGCGTATACGATCCAAATAAAGGTTGTTCCACCACGTCTGACAAGTTTTGAGGGTTGTTTAAGATAGATCTATATATTACTGTAGTGACAGATTGTCAGCTCATCGCCTAATTTACAATATACTGAAACCCTCGTATCAATTCGCTGGTTTTTACGGCATACCCGGGAGGAAATGCAGCTGACGCATTCTATGTTTATTCTCTCGCTCCCAGGCCAGCATGGAAGATACATATTCTATTAAAAGGTATCCTGATTACCTAGTCTGAATTGCAATTAGGGTTCTCGAATTATACCTAGCGTTTATTCTTTTAGTATATTTTGAAAATATTCTATGTGAATCTGTTTTATTAAAATCACTAGTTAAATTTAATTCAGATTTAGAAAGTGACAACCAGAATTGGGACCATTGTTTTTCAAGAGCTTTGCGATGCGATTGAAGAAACTTTTTGTATAGCTACTGCTCTATATTAGGTACCAATACAAAAGTCAAATGCAGAGAGCCCGATGGTGAAATGGATAGGGCCGCTGCCTCCTGAGCGAGGAGGTCGTGGTTCGAATCCCACCACGTACCAATGTGGTTTTCGGTTGTCGAATTTCACATGTACGTTTATTCGGCGCTTTTTCCGTGCTTCGGAAGGCACGTTAAGCCGTTGGTCCCAGTTAATATTGTTTAATACCGTAGATATAAGTCGTTAAGCCATGCCAGAGGCCAGTGGTAAGCATTGGCGGCTTAAAAACTCTGATCTAATCTGGGATTGGGTCTGGTTTCCCGTCTGGGTTGCGGAGGTCAGATGGCAGTCGCTCTGTGTAAAAACCAGTACCCTCTTTCAATCCCCTAGATTAGGTAGCTGACCCCGTGAGATACGGGATAAGGCTAGGATGATGATGATGACAAAAGTCAAATGCATACACCTAAAAAGTGCCATCATTCTATTCCTATTGTGAAACTCGAACATAAAACCGTGTCCTTTAAAGAACACAATGATAATTTGTCATCGTGTACCCTGACTTCCACCTGGCCTGCACGCGACCCCAAAACATCCACCTATCGATAAAAATACGATTATAATCTTGCTATTCCATGTACATTGAAGTCTCTTAACTAAGAGAATTCTGTAGCAGTCTATACCAGCCAGCAATGGAAGGAAAACTACGCGAAGCTAAATAGTTATTATATTTTTATATAGGGTGTCCCGATTCGCAATGCTCGCGCCTTTTTCAATGCGTTTGTTTAATTTATATTATGTGATCTTCAAAATGTTATTTAAGTAGTTCTCCAAACACAAGCAGATGCGGGGCGGGGCGGCAGATGTGCGTCTTGCGGTTTATGTGTTTTGATGGAGATGGCAAAAAATGGCGGTGTTTTGTTTGATTGTACGGTATCTATTCGCGAGTACAGAAACTCTTTAGAGTAGTAACTTCACGGTAGAAGGAAACGGATTTTTGATCTAGGGAAATCTGAATTTTAAGGAGAAGCCAATCAACGACTTCCAAGACTTCGGTATGAAACATTGCTTAAGGCATCGTCATGGGAAAATGCATGCATGCATATAATCACGCCTTTATCCCAATGGAGTAGGCAGAGCGTAAACCGGAAAATGGAATAATATGTAACAAAATTGAAAAAGAAATACTGCTTACCCTTTGCAATGTGCTATACGCACGTTGCAATGCAAAATTAAATCAGCAATACAAAAATAAAAAGCGATTCAGTAATTTCCGAATTGATTAATGGTAATGTTCTCGAAATAACGGTTGGAAAAATAAAATTTGAAAATGCCAACCCGGTCGCCAGTGGCGCCACCAAGCATTCGCGGTCGGCGGATCGACTTCCCGTGCCGTTTCCCGCCGAAATGGATCGCTTCCGGTACGTATTTGTCATCTCCGAATCACTGTGGAGCTACCGTTGAACTGAACAAAAATACAAAGATTAAATTCATAAATCAAATGTAATCATTTAACCGATTTTTGCACTGAAATTAATTATGCTTTTCTTTATATTTTATTCAACGGCGAAATGTTCGTGGTTTCAGTGATGTCATAATTTTTATGTTTTTTGGCAACACTTAACCTAAATTTTAATATATATCTTCTGAAACGATTTGCAAGAAAATAAGCAAAAAGAATTTTAAGGAACCTACTCAAAATGCCACTCTTGTAAGAGTGGAATAAATAATACTGCTAATATTCTATCTTGAATTAAAAAGATTTGATTTCAAAACGGAATATCAACTCCAAACCTTTATATTCTGATTGGAATATCTGAGTGTAGTAATCCGTTTGTTGAAACCACATCGTTACTACCCGGGAATTAACATTGCCCCGGGACGGCACCCCACTGCAGACTTAATGAGCCTTGTCTGAAAACAAGCTTGCAAATTATCAAGACACTGTAACTGATCTTATTAGATTTTTTCTTCTTGAGGGAAGCTACGAAATGATGGGAGACCTTTAGAAAAAGGTTTTGATAAAGTTCTTATTAGTGTATGTAACGAATGAGTCGAGCAAAAAAGTAGTAATTTACATTTAGAACTAATCAAATCAGACTGATTAGAAATATTAAGCAGATAAGTCACAACATAAAAGAAAGTTATTACCGGCTGCTCAATTCCTACATCACTAACTGCAATATTAAATTAGTTTGTAGATATTTGCACACCTATATCAAGATCAAACATATCTATACATATGTCTAAATGTTACCTACAAATCGGAAGTTACGCTTCTTATATCAACAAAACGCACCCTTTTAAAATAGGAAGTGCGTCAGTACACAGAGCAGGCAATCACAGTAGCACCACACCTAAACCTGAGTCACAGGTCGCAGTGTCACGTAATTGTGAGAACCAATTGCGTACAGCATGACCAGGATTTAAATGAACGAGGGAAGGGGCGCTGCATGTTGGGAAAACGGTCAAAAATAAAATTGGCAGCTATGTAGGCGGCACTGCTTCCGTGGTCTAGTTGTCTGAGCCATGGTTTCATGATCCGCAAGTCCTGGGTTCATTTTGTGGAGGGAAGACACAAAATTGATATTTTTTAATTTATCATTATTGTGAGATTTCCCCAAAGTTAGAACAATGTAGGCTGAATTGCCTGATTGTCCGTAAGAAAAAGGATTCCGAGCTTCAGTGGGCACTTTAAGTTGTCTGTCCCGTCTTACGTTGTATTTGATAGTGGACGTTACACAAACCATGTTAGAAGCTGTGCTATAAGAAGGTTAAAAATCTAACACCAGGCTTCATTGGGTCGATCTAGTCGAAACCCACACGAAAAAGTAAGAAAACAAGAGTGGGTGGTATAGTTCCCTGTTTCGCCACGTTCATTTAAAACCTTGACACACTGTAATTAGCGCTCCAGCCAGAGGTGCCAGAGGCCGCGGGAATGCACTCCCCTAATGTTGTTTTTTTACACCAACACCCCGTGGGACTTTTAATTATACTGTTTATTTTGGTAGCGCTTCGTTGTGATTGTGTTACACGGTTTATGGTTTTTAGATGAGGGGTATCGAATTGGTAAGAAGTTGGCAGTGAATTTGTATCCTATTGGACTGGATTTGCTGATAAGTAATCCTAATATACCACGCACAGGTACATAAGATTATATTAACAAAAACGGAAAATACGCGTTTCAGGAAAATATTGCGTCTTTTTAGTGGCTCTACTCTGCTTATTGTAAAATCTTCATCCACCCCGAGTCTTTTGTAAAACGTTTCGATTGTGCACTTAAAACGCCTCCGAGGATGACCCGTAAAAGTTATTGTGTAACAAAACAATGTGAGTGCGTCAATTTATTTCAATTTACACGGCACCATTGTTTCGGCTTGGCTTCCGCTCGACGTTCCCGCCACGCGCCCGCCGCGTGGCGCGCCATCTTTGTATTGCACCCCACAACAATTGCCAGTGTGACCATTTTAGAAAAATACACCCCTATTCCGGGAAACTCGCATCGGGAATACAACCGAAACGCTTTTCAATAAGAACGATTTTAGAATACATTTTGGTAAGTATCATATAACCTTTTTCGTATAGCGGAAATCTTTTGATTGTTTTATCTGCTTCGCTAATGTTGTTTAATAATTATCTGGAACATGTTTCGTGTAGTGAATGTATTATTACGATGGTCGCTTCCAGGATGGGACTATAATTTAGAGTTAAAAGTCATGTCAGCGCCCTTTCTCACAGGTTCTGTCAATAATTATGCCTATAACGTGTGCACGTTGAAAGTCAATATTAGCGTTACGCAATGGTTATTTTTAGCAGTGGGTTCTGGAATTGTTATAATATATAATAAGGTATCTCTAAAAGGTATAAGGGGACAGTATCCCTCAAACATATAGGGGTTGTGTCAGTCAGCGAAACTGAACAGCTTTACAGGAAAATTCTTTCAGAAAAAGGAAAAGAGGAAATTAGTTTTACCTGGACTTAAATCATCATTATAAAAGAGTTTTGCTCTTGGCGGTTATGTAATCGCCTACTTATCCTGGATTCGGCCTTCTCGTAAAACTCTATGTGCGATATGACCTCAATCTTCGTCGTCATCGTCATCGTCTAGGTCGACCTCTTCTCTTCTCCCCTCAATCTTTAGTTTTAATTCCATATCCAGTTTAATTTGTAACACATTTTCTAATCAAGCGATTGACGTGATCTCCCAGCAATTATACCAGCTATTACTCTAACAAACAGGACAAACAAATACCCTATGACAAGAGGGGTAGCCCATACACAACGTGTGATGTGAGTTAACAGCCGCGCCCCGTGTTTGCTTGCTGCGAGTGCACCTTGACTTACTGATCGACAAACATACGTTTAGTGATATGTGAGGATAATTGTGGGAATAACGTTGCTGTGCTTCAACGATAGCCTGGGAGAAATAAACAGAAGATAATGTATACCAGGTGCTTCTTGTACCGGCGTACTGTAAAGGACGGTTTAAACGGTTCAAGCTGTAAGTATAGCTGTTGGTAAGTACATTTGGTAAGTTAAGACGTGTAAACGGTTCAACCAGTGAGCTTTCGTATAAACGTTAACTTGAAAGTCAACTTACCAAATTGAAAGCCAACTTACTAACCTATGCGCTGTACTTGTAACTGTTCTAATGTAAACCGCCCCTTAGGACAGTTAACTTGAAAGACAACTTACCAACTTGAAAGCCAACTTATCAACTTATGCACTGTATTTACAAGTTAACGTTTATACGGTTCCAGTACCCAGTTCTATTTTGATTAAAGTTGAAAGGCAACTTGAACTTCAACTTGAAAGCCCACTGGTTGAACCGTTTACCTTAATGATTTGATTTATTAGTCTCTGTTAATGTTGCAATTTCTTGTCCCCTTAAAATTATTCACTTTCTCTTACTACCATTGGGTTGGCTGAAAGATATATCTTAGAAATAAGTATGCCCTTGCACACTATGTTTTTAAATTTACATTACTTTTATGTCTATGCATACATACATACATATAATCACGCCTTTATCCCAAATGGGGTAAGCAGAGCGTCAACGACCCAAACAAAGGTCGTTCCGCCACGTCTGACAAAGGTTTGAGGGTTATTTAAGATAGATTTCTAGGTATATTGCTGTAGTGACAGGTTGTCAGCCCATCGCCTAAATTACAATACACTGTAACCCTCGAGTCCCTTTTACTGACTTCTACAGCATGCCCGGGAGGAAGGGCAGCTGGAACATTCTATGTTTTTCTATCTCTCCCAGTCCACCATGGAAGAAATGTGTCTATGCTATAGAGGATATATGATGTAAAGAGCCCCAAAAGCCAATAGACGGAGCTGAAGTGTATGATTGTGGTTGTTGATCTAACCATGTCAAAGAAAGGCCTATTTATTACTTCTATCTATTTATCTATTTAGCTTATGTTAGCCCACTGCTGAGCATAGGCTTCTTCTTTTATGCGCCATTCTTTTCGATCCTGTGCTATCCGCATCCAGCTTTTTCCCACCACAGAGACTATATCGTCTGACCATCGGGCTAGTGTCGAACAGAGTGGCCATGGTTGCCACTCTGTCACTGCCTTTGTCAATCTCCCGTTTTCCCGCCTTGGCAAGTGTCTTGTTACCTACATAGGTGGTCCTAAGTAACAAGATAAGTATATTGTACTGTTTTGTTCCTTACTTTTCTGCTGTATGTATTTGTGTTTCTTTGTGCAATAAATTATCTTGTATTGAATTGTATTGTAAGATACTTGTGGTTACTTAGGTATGTCCTATTACTTAGGTGGTCTAAAACAGTGTCACTTAAGATTAAGCGAGTCTTAATTTGACACGACAATCCATTCGTAGAAGAATCCCCAAATATCAAAAGTTTCAATAATGATATCTAATCATCGGAACTTTCTGTAAACATCTCTCGTCAGCTGAATTATGAATTACGCACGAAAAAATCGCCCACTCGATCTTGCGGCGGTGTTAGTACACAAATGACCTTCCTCAAGTGACTTTGATCAAAATCGTAATAGTACTGTTTTATTCCGCATGTGTTTTTAAATCGCGTACCGGGCGTTATTGCTCAGTCAACGAATCTAAACAACTTGCACCATGTAATTCTTTTATGAAATGAAATAAAGACCTTTTTGGCTTTCCCATACAAATTGTCTGATCGAGGTTTCTGTAAGAATTTCCTGGTGAAAGTTGTTCAGTGTCGTTGACTGAGCAACTCCTATTAGATCTGGTACGCTGTTCCTTACACCATCATCGGTGTACCTACCTATATTTTAATTTACCAGTAGGTGATGGATGATAAGCTGATGACTACTATTATTTAGATTCTAAATAACTGTAGAGGTCGTTACGTTACCCGTAAAATGTAACTATCGAATACCATTTTCATAAACGGGAGTTCCTTTACAACAAACACCTACATAGTAAAAAAATCAGGTTACTCTACGTATTCCAATCTTCGTGTAAAACCGTAAAACCATATCAATTTCTCTGTTATGACTTTTATGAACATGCTCACTTGATCACATCAAATAAATATCATCTAGTACAGAGTTGAGTTTTCTTCCATGCTGGACTGGGAGCAAGAGAAAAACATAGAATGTTCCATCTGAATTTCCTCCCAGCATACACGCTGTAAAAACCCGCTAAGGGATCCGAGGGTTTCAGTATATTGCAATTGAGGCGATGGGCTGACAACCTGTCACTACAGCAATATACCTACAAATCTTTGAGGGTTAATTAAGATTAATTAACCCTCAAAACTTTTTCAGATGTGGCGGAACGATCTTTGTTTAGATCATTTACGTTCTGTCTACCCCTTTAGGAATAAAGGCGTGATTATATATTATGTTAGTACAGAGTGTTTTGTCTCTGTCACTATGCGTGCCATAGTAATCTGTTTGGTTTACAGCCCTTTAATTACTACACATTATAGTGTTGTCAAGCTGCCAGCCAGAGCTTGGGCTGGTCTGGTTACATCAAGCAGATCCAGTCATTATGTGGGATTAGAATAAAAGATTAAACTAATGGCTCAAAGACTTGGTATTATTTATTAGGATTCGGTTAAAATGGGTCAATGTCAAGCTTAGGCTCGTAATTATGAAGCGATATCAAACTTGAGAGCAATATTAAGTATGGATTACCCGTTTGTACTGAAATAACATTTCTGATACGAACTCAAACTCACAGCGAGAGCTAATTATAAATACGGCCCAATGTGTTTTCTCATTTATATTGTAAAGATGCAACGAATAATGGATGACAAGGGTCCCATATAATATGAAAGAAAGAAAATTATAAATTTGTTTCTGGCAGGACTCGAACCTGCGTCTCTGGAATGCCGGTCCATCACTCTACCAACTGAGCTACAGAAACGGTAGCGGGAGTGACGAGCTTACAACGTTAGCGACATCTAGCCATGTAGTTTAAGAACTACGTAGGGCTTGACCAGTCCAAATTATGATTGGAATTCAAGTCAATAATGATTTCGCCTCACTTTTCACATATTTTGAGGATTTTTAGCACTCACAATGCTATTTTTATTTCATATAATATGAAAGAAAGAAAATAATAAATTCGTTTCGAACCACTGATTTGAGAAGTCGCTACCGCTGTGTTTCGAACTAGCGTCTCTGGAATGCCAGTCCATCACTCTATCAACTGAGCTACAGAAACGGTAGCGGGGGTGACGAATTTATCAGTCATTCTTATTTATTTAACAATTTATTGTACACAAAAACATGATAATAACACGACATAAAAAACTAAGACATAACGGGCACTACTTATTTCTAAAAAGAAATTTCTTACAGCAGACCTACAGAAGTGATAATTTTTAATGATATTTCTTATGCATACGTCATAGCGACGAGGGTCTGATTAGCTTTTACAAAATCAAAGGTAACATTTACTTACTTACGTGCTTATGAAAAAAAAAATACATTTAATCCTGTGTTTATTCTCCAAGTAAGTAAAGGTCGTAGCTTTAAGTTTTCGTAGCGAAATGCTACGGCGTAGTTGAGGATCAATGCATTTTCTTTACATAATTTTTTTATTAATTGTTAACTGCTAATTGTGGCTGTTATGATTAGTTGTTAAGTAAGTCCTGGTCTGGTACTTAGCTTTAGACCATAGCGAAATGCTACGACGTAGCTAAGGTCTACTGTTATTGACTGCTATTGTTTATATCAGTTCTGGTACGTTTCGCTTACAGTTTTTGAATTAATAACTAGACTTTTCAATTTACTGCAATTTAGTGAACCCTTTTGACCGCTAAGTACTTAGTTCTAATTTAGTTCTAATTATTGGTTAGTTGCAGCAATTACTTTTATTGTACATTACTCCGAGGCTGAAAAAAAGCAATGCAAAACGTGACCATAAATTGATATTTTGGCTGAGAGAAGTATAGTATAGCACTTTTCTCTCATTTTGCGAGGAAACAATAATAACACACTTAAAAACAAACATCAAACTTGAGATTCCTCTATAATATTTTGAGATTTAAGTTTAAAATATATATTTTATGTCTTGGATGCGACTCCTTTAAGCCATGCATCAATTTTGTAAATTACAAAGTTGTGTGCGCATTCAGCCTTAAAACAATCAATAATGTGAACTAAAAAACACCTAAACCATACTAGTGTGTCCTTAAAGACTTTGTGAAGCGGTCGTTAACTTCATTCTTCAATTCTATTCTATTGTTGTCGTTTGGAGAAACTGCTGGCGACTGCGAATATGAAGACCGAAAAGAGTGAATGTAGGTTTTGTTTCTTTTTTTATAATGTAGCTTTTTCCGAGCAAACGGGAGAAAATACTTTTAACCAAAACCTTGCCACAGTTTAAATCTAGAGCATGAGAGCATAAAAGCACTTTAAATGTTTTATATCACAGTTGAGTGATTTAAAACGACGAATCTTTGAAGATTTGTCAGAAGGCTTGACGTGTTTAAATTCTACGCTATTTTCGTACACTCTCTGAGAAATAACAAAGTAGTAAGGGATATATGCGGACTTTTTATATTAAACTCCGGGAAGTTATAGCACTTATGCAAAAGTGATAGCTTCATATTACCTGCGTCCGTTTCTGAATGCAAATCCCTAATATCTTCAAAGTTAGAACTAAGAGCCAAAAACAGGGCTGGCTATGTGGCTATGTAGCTATGAATATTGCTTTAACATTACTGTATTTTCTTCAACTCTACTTAGGTACTTTATTTAGTTAAAACGTACAACTCACATACCTACTTATTTACGAAAACTCTCAATGTTTACTTTGAGAAGTTCCCAATTTGTTACGTGTCCAATCCGGCGAGAGTTGCACAAGCTCAAACTACATCTAAACTAAGTATACAGGGTGTAATAGGGAAAACCGAAAGGGATCGCGAATCTAAACTGAACAACTTCCACAAATATTCTTTTCTAATAAGATTAAAATCAATTTTACTCGTTCATACAAAATGAAGATTTTGATCATATATAATTTCAGGGACTAATTATTTTTCATTTACATACGTACATATAATCACGCCTTTATCTCTAATGGGGTAGGCAGAGCGTAAACGACCAAAACAAAGGTCTTTCCGCCACGTTTGACAAAATTTTGAGGGTTATTTAAGATAGATCTGTAGTGACAGGTTGTCAGCCTATCGCCTAAATTGCAATAGAAAGCCTCGGATCCCTTGCTGGTTTTTACAGCATGCTCAGGAGGAAATGCAGCTGGCACATTCTATGTTTTTCTCTCGCTCCCAGTCCTCCATTTTTCATTTCCATGGGGAAATTCTTTGTCAAAGCAGTTTTCGTGATAACCCTGTATAGAGCTAAACTAAACATATTGTTGAAGTAGCGGCAGTAAGAGAGGGCATTACTCTTGCGAAGTTTTGTGTAACAATATGTAATGTTGCCATTTCTATGCGCAGTACGTCCGCCGGAAGTCGTGGGGAGCGGATTCTCTGCGAACTTTTGTATAGATCAGTGTTGCCAGCGGTTGAGTCGTGAAAAAAATATTTTTATTTGTAATACCTTTACAACCATTTCACAACCTTCTAAGTTCATAACATTATACTGTCACGTAATACGACTAAAATTAAAAAGCAAGCGTCGTTTAAAATTGTGTAATAAGCATCTTAGGTAGGGCAGGTCTTCTACACAGTCGTGAAGACAGTGTTGCTTTAATATTTCCTTTTATTGCATATAAACGAAAACATCTGTATAACGTAAGTCTAGAAATGTGGCAGTCAAAATCTTCACCACGATAATAATGTGTTAATTTCATTGCAAAAGAAGAATATTTTTCAAATATAGCGGTTTAACTAAGATGGCAACTCTCAGAGCCGTCACCAAGTTTTCTGACGTTTCCGGTTCTCCACTGGCCCGCAGTGGAAGAGGGCTGTGAAGGGCTACTCACTGTACTGTGAGTCAAGGCTTTAAATGAACGTGGGCGAGGGCACTGTAGTATAAGGAGCACTGTCGAAATCAATGTCAAAGCTAAGATGGCGGCGTTAGTTTCTTTTTTCGCCACGTCCATTTAAACCGTGGTCGTACTGTAGTCACTCCGCATTCAGAAGGAGATTTATTGTAAACATTGTAAACAACACCAACTCGACAACATGTTTATTCCGAAGCAGACTGTTGTTGAGATGAAGATGTATTGCCCACTTCAATTTTATTGTTGAGGGAATCTAGATGTGAAAACTCCTTTTTAGATGGATAGTAATGGTAGAATTTTACGACAAGGGCACAAAACAAGTCATGAAAAAGCGCGGGAAACGTCGTCGGTGGTGGTTAATCGTCTTGGATTTTCCGTTAATTTTATTAACTTCTTATTTATTTCTCAGTAGAATAGGATCAGTTAATTAATGAAATTTGTAGTATAGTAGTTTTGTTTTGTTTTCTTTATTAATATCTTGTAAATATTTTATATATAAGTGTAAATATTCTTCATCATTAATTGGTAAGTTTTTAGTACTTTTTTGCCATTATGCCGCCCCCGGATGATCCCGGAGGCACTGATGATCCCGGAGGAACTAATAATAATAATGTAATTAGTGAAATTGAGGTCGGTTTCAATGTAAATATTTCTAATGAATGCAATGATGCTAGTATGGATACTGACGACAGCATTATCAAGGATACGAATCAAGGTACACGCAAACGTGTTTCCTCTCGTCGTGTTTGCAGACAATGTAATAAAAAACGCAGCAAAACACGTACTGGAAAGGACCTTACAGCGAATGATTGCAATTGTTTAGAAGATGTTTTTAAAACACCAAATAATTTGCATAACCATCATCAACTGCCTTGTTCAAACCATCCCAGACCAAACACAGATAACTCTTCCCATTCTAAAAACCAAACCCAAAATAAAACACAGTCACCAACAATCCCTGAAAAAGATCCGGTAAACTCGCAAGAAAATTCTAACCCTGCTCGTATTAGGTACCAGTCGTCCGATGCTGCCCCATTTGTTGTGCACGTTCAAAAAAACATAATATCCCCAAATGATAACGTTACTCTACACCCAATAACATTTGGTAGATTTTTAAGAACAAATTCATTCAAGAATGTGATTGATGGCAGCCTAAAGCGTATAGGGAGAAATAGAGTTTCTATGTCTTTTTCCTCTTTTGAAGATGCTAATTCCTTCATTGACAGCTCATTATTGGATGAGTATAATTATAAAGCATTTATCCCTTCATTTAACCTTACCCGAATGGGTATTGTCCGTGGAATACCTGTTGATTGGTCAGATGATGAAATCAAAGAAAGTGTCAATGTTCCTGTTAGGTGTGGAGCAATTTTAAAAGCAAGACGTATAAGAAGGAAGGTCATGATTGATGGCAATTCTGAACTAAAACCTACAGAGACTGTAGTTTTTACTTTTGATGGCCAAACTTTACCTAAACGTGTTTTCTTGTGCTATACCGCCTTGCCAGTCGATTTGTACATATTCCCCACAATTCAGTGTTATAGATGCTGTAGGTATGGCCATGTAAGAGCAAATTGTAGAGCAAAGTCCCCCAGATGCTTTAAATGTGGACAAGAAACCCATGAAGGAAATCAATGCCAGGTTGATGATGATGATATCCACTGCTGTTTATGCAATGGATCTCACATCGCTACTGATAAAAAATGTCTTGAATTTTCAAGACAAAAAGGTATAAAAGAAACCATGGCAAAATGCTGCTTATCATACGCTGAAGCTTCCAAGCAATATCCGGAAATATCCAAAAAATCTTATGCAGATGCATTACTCTCTACTCAAAACGTTCCAACGACAGTATCAGCTATTCCTCAATACAATGCTATTGCTTCCAAACACAATTTAAAATCTTCTTATACAAAAACATTCTTCTCAAAACCCCGTTCTCCTGCTTCTCCTTCTTCTAAAGGATACGATGTTGCGGCTCATAGAGCTTTAATAAAGGATAGTCATTTTTCCCCGGCTTCTCCAAACGGATGTGCTTTTACTTTAAACAATCAGTCAGATACCTCAGTAATTTCAACAGTTGAACAAATTATGACTCTCCTTAAATCGTTGCTTCAATCTTCATCACCGTCCCACGCCGCCTCATCAGTTGATGTAATCACTTCTCAAACTAACAATAATGGATGTCCACTCACAGATAATTCAGTGGAACTGCAAGAGCGCAGTTCATAAAAAACACGAACTTATTTATTTAATCAATTCTTACAAACCTTTTCTCTTGGCTTTGCAAGAGACTTGGTTAAAGCCAGTGTCCTTATTTAGGGTACCTGGTTACGCCTGCATTAGGGAAGACCGCCATGATGGATATAGCGGTGTAGCCCTATTAATCAAACACACTGTTTCATTTTCACATTTTCCTATTCCAGTACACAGTAATGATTTTTCGATTATAGCTGCTATTATTAAAAACATATGTTTCGTGTCTGTGTATATACCACATCCTACAGTTGCTATATATGATGAATTAGGTCAAATACTATCTACTCTTCCTAAGCCTTATATCATTCTTGGAGATTTCAATGCTCAGCATCCGTCATGGGGAAGCACAACTGATAATCATTATGGTTCCGTGGTGCTTGACTTAATAGATTCTCACAATATTTGTGTTCTTAATACTGGCTCAATAACTCGCAGGACATCTCCCGATGAAGGAGATAGTGCTCCAGATCTTTCACTATGTACACCCCGGCTAGCAGCAACTTTAACGTGGCAGACATTACCGTCTACCCATGGCAGTGACCACTACCCAATTTTAATGACACTTCCTTTTTCTACTAAGCCTGCTGAAAAACGACCCCCGCGATTGCGATATAAACTAATTAATGCAGATTGGGACAAATTTAACAAACAAATTGAGCGTAGAATCTCATCACTACCTAGAGTTAGCCAAGGAACTGAATCTTTGTGCGCATCTGATTTGGCTAAGATCATCACTGATACAGCCGATGATCTTTTTCCAACTAAACGTTGGGGAACAGATTATATCCCTTCTCCGCCTTGGTGGGATACTGAATGTTCAGAGGCAGTTAGAAAAAGAAAAGAGATGGAGCGGATATATAATGAGTGCGGTTCTATTGCTAACTTCAACTCATTAACCGACATGATAACAAATAACAGCAGATTGTTTAAAAAGAAAAAATTTGATAGTTGGAGGTCCTTCTGTTTATCTTTGTCCCCTGATGTTGCTCCTACAGAGGTTTGGAAAAATATTCGCAGATTTAGGTCCGCATTCAAGGAATCATCATCACGTTCTTTTCCAGCAATTTTGGCTAATGGCTTCTTGAATAGTTTGGCCCCACCCTCAGTCTCGGAAAATATAATATTACCCTCTCCATCTTCATCTATATCTGTTTACACGGACAATAGTCTCGATAGACCATTTTCTTTAGTAGAATTAAAGGGAGTTTTATCCAAAGTCAAAGACTCAGCCCCAGGCCTGGATGGAATTCCCTACTCTTTCATCTCCCATCTCGGTAATGATTCACTTTCATATTTACTTGATATTATCAACTCTATTTTAATCACTGGGAATATTCCTCCTGACTGGAAATCTCAAGAAGTCATTCCAATATTAAAACCTCACAAAGACTCATCAGATCCCTCATCATATAGACCAATAGCTCTATCTTCCGTACTAATGAAAATTGCAGAACACATAATCAAAAATAGGTTAGAATGGTTCATTGAGTCCAAGGATATATTAAGTAAAACTCAGTTTGGTTTTAGACGTGGCAGAGGCACTATAGATAGTATAAGTATTTTTATAACGGATATTAGATTAGCTTTTTCTAGTAATAAGTCTGTGGTTGCAGCATTCCTCGATATAAATGCCGCTTATGATAATGTTGTTCTAAGTATTTTAAATGAGAAACTTCAATTTTTAAAAGTCCCTATACTTCTTTCTAATTTTATAATGAATATTTTATCTGAGAGGCGCATTAGCGTATTCTTAGATGATGGCAATGAAGAGTCCAGATTAATATCGAAAGGTCTTCCTCAGGGGTCTGTATTGAGTCCCATACTTTACAATATATACACATATGACTTGGAGCCGTCTCTAAATAATACTGTTAATGTTCTTCAGTATGCTGACGACTTATTACTTTACTCTACAAATCGCTCTGTAGAAAAAGCGAGCGCTTCATTGACAGTTTCCTTGCAATTTTTGAAAAGATGGTTGGATCAGAATGGATTAGACTTATCTGCTTCCAAAAGTGCAATAGTGTTGTTTTCAAGAATGCGGCTTCCACCATCAGTCTCAGTTTATTTCAATAATATTGAAATACCCGTAAAAGAAAATTCAAAATTTTTAGGTGTAATTCTAGACTCAAAATTAACAGGTACTCCACATTGCGAATATGTTTACGCTGAATGCGAACGTTTGTTAAACATGCTTAGATGCCTGTCTGGGGTCTGGTGGGGTGCTCACCCATTTTGCATGAGGTTAATATACAATGCCTTGATTCGCAGTGTATTGGATTATGGAACGTTTTTACTTGAGCCAGGTAGTGTAGTATCTTTTAAAAAATTAAACAATATCCAATCAAAGGCATTGAGGTTGATAACTGGAGCCATGAAATCTAGCCCAATTAATGCTCTGCAAGTTGTATGCTGTGAGCCACCATTACAGATCCGTCGTCAATATCTATCAGATAATTTTTTATTTAGGTCTCTTCAACATTTGCACCATCCTCTTCATTCTAAATTGCAAGAACTTTTGGAACTTATTAATACTTCTAATTATTGGACACATAAGTCTGCTCCATGTCTGGTTAACAGTTATCAAAAATTTCTGGCTCTTCAGGCCCCAACCCATTTTACTCCTCATTATCCTTTATTTTGTAGCTCTTTTGAAGCATTGATTTGTGAACCTAATGTAGTTCTTAATTTAGGCTTGATTAAAGAAGACCCAAATAATAATGCAAATTTCAACTTAGTGCGGGATAGAGATTGGGAAGGTTTTCATAACATATTTACAGATGCCTCCAAACATACTTTAACCGGTCCGGTTGGTATTGGAGTTTACCATTCCCAGTATAATATATTTCAACAAGTTAAGCTCCCACCTGAAACATCCGTATTTACGGGTGAGTGTTTTGGTTTGTATAAGGCTGTTGAATATATTGATTTAGCTAAACTTAGAAATACGATCATTTTTACAGATTCTATGAGCGCCTTGCAGGCATTGGTTAAATTTCCTTTTAATTGTAAAACTGTATATCCAATAATAATTGATATAAGAAAGCTCTTGTACAAATGCACCCTGCAAAACTGTAAAGTATCTTTTGCTTGGATACCGGGTCATGGCGGTGTTTCTGGTAATATAAAGGCGGATCACTTAGCCAATGATGCGGTTATGTGTGGAGATATTTTTCCCTATAAAAATTACAGCCATGACTTGGTGTCTTTATCTGCATGTGATCTTTTGGACACCTGGAATCGGATGTGGTTAGAGAGTTCCCAAACAAAAGGCAGATCTTATTCGCAAATTCAAAGTTCCATTTTGCGCAAACCTTGGTTTCGTAATGTTCAGCTTGGTAAACAATCTACTAGCATCATTATTCGCATGCGTCTGGGCCATGTCTGTACGCCAAAACATTTGCATAAATTTAATATTGTTAATAATGATTTGTGTGAATGTGGGGAGGTGGGGGATCTTAATCATTTTTTCTTTTCCTGTCCCAATTACAATAGATTATATTTCATTAATAATTTACTGACATACAATATTCCTTTTCCTACTTCTATTCATATACTTCTAGCATCTAATGATCATTTTATTTATAAATTAATATCTTCCTTTATTACTTTGAATAATTTACGTATTTGATTATTTTTATTTCTGTTTCTAACTGATCCTATATAGATTTTCTAATTTCCGTTAATACCTTTTGATATGTAATCGTTTCCTAAGTTTTGTTCGTGGCAATGCGCAAACCGCGTCATGCCAAAAAAAAAAAAAAAAAAACAAGTCATGGTTGTCAGAGATTTTAGGTGCCTATTAGGTGATATTATCCGAAGATAAAAATGGTTTTGTGCACAAGATATAAACTCTGCTTTTCACTTCAATTGCGACGAATATTGAGGAAATTCACAAAATAAATTAAACAGTTAATTCCCGCCATTTATCTATTTAAATTTTTAGACATAAAATATTAGGCATGGGGCTGGGACCTATACAGCCTACTATTAAAATAATTGTGTAATAATAAATTAAACAAACTATCGTACATGAATTTAAATTTTAATATCTATTTATGTAAAAAAGAACAGTAATCATATTATATTATAAAATAACATTTTCTATCTATTTAGTTTTATGTTTTATTAAATTTGGCTGTACCGCCTAATTTTCGTTGCCTTAGAGGTGATGAATTTATGAGTAGATACGTTTTAGCCCTTGTGCACAAAATTCAATTTTAGTGCACAAAATAGCACTTTCAGAGCATAAGAAGTGAAAAATATCTTATTTCATGACGATGAACTATGTACGCGAAACCTTTTTAAAAAAGTGTTTGGCGCAATATAAAAGTGTTTCTCTAGGTTCAGATGGGACGATGTGACGACCAGAAAGATATTGGGCGTAGGCTGATGATAGATAATTTACATGCTCATTCGACAGCATAGTTCAGCTTGCTTGCTCGCATAACACAACATTCATACACAAACACATCCGTACACAAATGTAAGTTTAATTTGTAAATTCTAGTTTTAGTTTCTACGTTTTATTATATCCTGGAAGAGCGGTGCCTCCTAGCACAGGTTTTATGAAACTTAAAAGGAGGCTCCGGCCACTGTAAATCTATGTTAAAACTTATCTAAAACAAATAAATTATTTTGTATTTGTACTTTTGCTAATCAGAAAATCAGGTGATCAGCCTGAATTGCCTGCAACAGCTAAAACGAACAACTCAAAACTCATCTTTTAGACATCTGCTTATACGTACGTACGTAACGTGCCTGTGTCCTCTGGATCAAGACTAAAATTTCATACTTCTAGACCACTGGGTTATACCGGATGTAAGGGACAATTTGCTCAGTCAACGAAACTGAAGAACTTCCAACAGGAAATTCTTTCAGAAAATGAAAAATAAAAATGCATTCCCATACAAAATGAACATCGCAATCATATAATTTGTATGGAAAACATTATTTTTTTTCACATCCTGAAAAAGAACTGCTGGTAGTTGTTCATTTTCGTTGACTGAGCAACCTGGTGGAGCTATGCTATGCTGGACTGGGACCGAGAGAAATACATAGAATGTGCCAGCTGCATTCCTCCCGGGTATGCTGTAATAACCAGCTAAGGGATCCCATGGTCATTAAATCAATATACCTACAAATCTATCTTACCCTCAAAAAGTCAGACGTGGCGGAACGACCTTTGTTTAGGTCGTTTACGCTCTGCCTACCCCATAAGGGATAAACGCGTGATTATATGTATGTAATTTGTTGTTTTAAAAAATATTTATCTAGGATACGGACACTCATTGTCTATAAACCATTGCTGGATGGCAAGCATGACGAGAATAGGAATTTTACTTCTCAAGGGGGAAAACATGTTTAGAAAGAACATGATCTTTTTCTCTTGGCGAAACCTGTAGGTACTATTATCCTCGCACACTGCACTGTGTTCGTCATCTGTGCATAACAGTGGGCTCGAATCTAGATTTGCCGGCTAAAACTAAATTTAAAATCTATTTGTCACTTTCAGACTATAACCTTTAGAAAGGACAGGAGATCTATTCTCTCCGGTTTTTGATTTATTTTCGGTGGTTTTATTGTCATTTATATCTGCCGTCATATCAAATGGCGGATAAAATTTACAGAAATACTGAGGAAACGTGCAAAAGCGCGTCAAAATTTAGCGGACAAAGTAAAAAACCATAGTAAACCGCCCGTCCTTTTTAAAGTTTATTGTTTTGGAAAAAACAGATGGATTATAATGTTAGATTTAGCCGGTGGTATTTAGCATCGAGCCCAATGAATACAAAAGTGGAAGAACTTGACCAACTTTGAAACCCTGATCGTGTTTGAAACTGTTTCAAGGTTCACCCGAAGCTCCTCACGCCCCCGCGCGGCTTTCCTCATGACGTCAATTAATATGATATTTCACGTGACATGACGTGTATTACAAGTTATAAATACCTACACAATTAATGTTTGAAAATATATAATTAAAACAGGAATACGGGACCACGTTCCGCATACTGATAGGGGTTGCTCAATCAACGAAACTGAACAACTATCAGCAGGATTTTTATCCAGGAATGAAAAAAATAATTCTGCTTTCTCATACAAACTATCTGATGGAGGTGGACATTTTGTATTTTTTTTCATATTTGGAAAAAAATCTAGTCTTCTTTTTAGCGAGTGGGTTCTCGAGTCGAATGACCCGATGAACCCTGGTGTCAGAGTTTTCAAATCACCTAGTAGCACAGCTAATAGGCCTCTGACATGGTTTGAGTAACGACCACTATCAAGGACAGCGAAAATTGAAATCCTAGTGAAAAGTGTTCAGTTGCGTTGACTGAGCAACCCCTATCAGTTTGAGCGACGCTGTCCCTTACACCCGGTATAAGCTCCTGTCGATTTATAAAACCATCGTTCAAAATGCGTGGTTGGTGAACTCCACAACTTTCAAACGCAACATTAGGGATGTGCCCATATTGCGCAACAGAATAGGGTTGTTCCTCGACAATCGATTATCTTCATCCAACACAATATATAATAAAGTCGAATTTAGCTTCATCTGCCAAGGTTACTGGTAAGAATAGGTATATTGGTTTAAAATAGAGCGATTTGTAGCCTTAAAATTACGCATTTTTGTATTTTTCGGTAATCGGTAATGAAGGAGATTATAGGCAAAATTCCTATGAGTAGAGGATCTGTATGCTATACAAGATTAAACAATTAATTTCAATAAGACACAGGTTCATGAAAGATACACTAACACCGAAAATATCTTATGAGTTTAATAAACAAGTAGGTAACGCAGAGGACTACTATACTGAAGTACGTAGTTTCTGAGCGTTGATGTTTCAAATTATTCAGTTGATCTCGTAGGTGTCAGTTGGATAATAGCAACGACGTAGGTAGCGCAAAACGATAACAGACCCAGTGCGAAGCGTGAGTCGAGCGGTATCGCACCGCACAGCGAGTGACGCAGGGGACTTCTGCGCATGCATTCCAGGAGACGCAGCATCTTTGTGCTTTTACTCTTATCTGAAAAATAAAGATATTATATTTTTAAGATATTTTTTATTTCTGACGATCATTTTATCCTTGGACATCTTTAGTATTATTGTAATGTAATTATGAAATTGATAAAATGAAATAAACAAATCTAATCTATATATACATACATACATATAATCACACTTTTATCCCTAATGGGGTAGGAAGAGCGTAAACTACAAAGGTCGTTTAGCCACGCCCGACAAAGTTTTGAGGGTTATTTAAGATAGATTTGTACGTATATTCCTGTACTGATAGGTTGTCAGCCCATCGTCTAAATTACAATATACTGAAACCCTCAGATTCCTTAGCTGGATTTTACAGCATGCTCGGAAGGAAATGCAGCTGGCACATTTTATGTTTTTCTCCCACTCACAGTCCAGCATGGGAGAAAGATAGATATTATGGTTCGATATATTAGGTACATTTGCGTTTCTTTTGCATTTGTTTGTTAAATAGTTATGTTGCTTCAAACGTCTTACGTAACTACATTATGATCCGTTATCATCAGATATAAGTCGATTAATATTTACCCATACAAATCAAACGTTGGTTCAGAATGTAAACTCTTATTTGATCATCTGTTTCAGCCACCAGTTCTAAGAGAATAATTGGTATAAGTATGTAAATATGCACTTGAAGCATCTTAAGTAGCTCGCATACGTTAGGTACATTCAAAAATCCCTAAAAACAAATTTAGTTATAGACAACAAATATTGCATTTTGTGAATAGTCGACCCGCTACCGCGACGACTACTGAAACATAGTTGAAACGTCGAAAAAAAAGATGAATTCCTATGTACCACCTAAATATATCGCGGGTAACCCAGATAACAACTAAAATTACTGAAAAAGTAGTCCAGTTTCATAAGAATAATCAGACCCTAATTATTTTAGGGTCTGATTCTACTTTATTGGCTAGCTATTTTTTTTACTCTCGGTATTGTAGCTAGAATGAGTAACTGATACTAGTTTTATCCATATCCGTATAGTAAATTTATAGGTATTATTAAAATATATAAAACATCTTACCATTTCACTTGTTCTTTTTATGATTACATTAAGTGCTATGCACTGTTTAAGTAGAAAAATGATTGAATTTGTTACTATCTGTAAATAAATACGAGCTTTTTGTTTGAACATGGACGTTTTCAATTTGGTTGTCGAAGCAACACCTCTCTATTTTTGGGAAGATGTACCTTGCACCCTGCTGTATACAATGATATACCGAGTGTAAGGGACAGAGTCCCGCAAACTGATAGGGGTTGCTCAGTCAACGACAGTGAATAACTAACTGCAGGAATTTTTTTAGGAAGTTAAAAATAAAATTGAACTTATCATACAAAATGGCCACCTCAATCAGACAAAGTATGGAAAAACAATATTTTTTTTTGCTTCCTGAAAAAGAACCTGCTGATAGTTGTTCAGTTTCGTTGACTGTATAACTACTTTCAGTTTGCGAGACGCTGTCCCTTACACCCGGTATTAGGAAAATTTAAATATCTTTGTTTATTCTTAAATAAGATACTCACCATGATTGTTGTTGATCGTCTAATCGATTTGAAGCTTTTGAAAATATTAGTATACATCTTAACAAAATCGTGATTTTGATCATGGAAGCCGAACTTGCGTATTTTTATTTCAAATACTTTGATATCACATAAAGTTAAAACAAAAGCTAGTTTATAACAACAGCCTACATCAATAACTATTTCATACATTACAAAAAACATAATTAAACCTGGTATAGATTCACGACACCACAATGGATTGTCAATACAAAATTGTATAACTATGTTGAAACTTAATACAATTAATATACCAGAAAAACACATTAAACTTATTATTATTTTGATAACAAACTGCTTTGATATTACACATTTAATGCGTGAAATAACACTATCGTAATAATCAAAATTCTTCCGAGCGTAGACATAGGCAAAGATATAATTAAATGAAAGGTGAGTAAGACGCATCCAGTTTTGATATTTCGGTCCATTTTGAGTAGTTATAATATAGCTACAAATAAGCACACAGCTAACGGTAAAGCATAATATTTTTTTCAATAAACGTTTAAGCTTAGTTTTGATTAAAATCTCCCTGTAAATTCCACACATCATTGGTAAAATTTCCATTGCTAAAGATATTTTATACAGACTAGATTCAGTTACAAGGGTCATTATTAAGTATTTTAATATTCATAAAAATGTACTTGAAGCAGCTAAGGAAAGTCAATCAATAGCACAGTCGAACAATATATTTGATGACTTTCAGTGCAACAGGTCATTAAAAGTATCGAGCCAATAATTAAAACTTAAGTAAATTAAATATTAACAAACTAGTACTTAGTTCAAAATACAACAATCATTTGTATAAGTCACCTCATAACTGTGACTATAAATAAATATATATTTGAAAAAAGAAAACATATTTCAGGGTAGGTATATCCCACATGCTCAGCTTAAAACTAAAAGCCAAGTACGAGCAATTGAAATCAGGGAATAAACAAAGATTGATGATGTAATTAAGAGAATAAGACAATTGAAATGGAGATGGACAGGACATATGCTCACAGAAAATTTTGGAAAATGGACACAAATTATCACACAATGGGACGTAAGAACTGGCAAGAGAGAAAGATGACTACCAAATAGAAGATGGGAGGATGAAATAAGACTGACAGCGGGTCCACAGCCAGAATAGCCAAAGACAGGACAGCATGGAAAAGGATGGAGGAGGCCTTTATCGAAAGACGTTGATTACATGGTACAGAAATAAAAAAAAAACATTATATAAATAAAAGTGACAAGTGATAGAATTTTTAATTATTATGACATTAAAATAAAAATTGTAACATACCTATTAATGTTACAATTTTTATTTTTATTTTACATTTTTTTTTAATTTTTCATTATATTTACAAAAAACTATTTAATTTAATTACTTGATAATATTGTTAAATTCATTTTTTACATAATTTTTTATAAATTATTTTTTTATGAAAAAAAAAATGAATTTAACAATATTATCAAGTAATTAAATTAAATAGCTTTTTGTAAATGAAATGTAATGGACTGAAGTAATCAAATAAAGGCTATTTTTTATTTTATTTTATTATATCCCACATACATTAGGTATTATAACATGACATATTTAATACTTTAAATATTACCGGTACGTTTAGTTACCGGTGAGCTATAAAACTTTACATATACAAATTAAATAATGAAATCTGTGATTTTTTCAAATTTTGTATTACCTTCGTTTAGGTCGTTTACGCTCTGCCTACCCCTTTAGGAATAAATGCGTGATTATATGTATGTATGTTTCTATATAATTTTACTGTTAACATTTTTAACAGTATATTGACGACCCTGATAATAATGATGACATGACATGGACATGCTCACAATACAGGTAGGTTACATACATACATACATATAGTCCCGCCTTTAT
Source organism: Scrobipalpa costella (assembly GCA_949820665.1). NCBI lineage: Eukaryota > Metazoa > Arthropoda > Insecta > Lepidoptera > Gelechiidae > Scrobipalpa > Scrobipalpa costella. Next base: position 2,146,553 of record OX463311.1, read on the forward strand.
CCCTAATGGGGTAGGCAGAGCGCAAACTACCTAAACAAAGGCCATTCCGCCACGTCTGACATAGTTTTGAGAGTTATTTAAGATAGATTTGTAGGTATTCCATGCTGGACTGGAAGTGATAGAAAAACATAGAATGTGCCAGCTGCATCAGAGCATGCTGTAAAAACCAGCTAATGGATTCGAGGGTAATAGTATATTACAATTTTAGGCGATGGGCTGACAACCTGTCACTATAGCAATATACGTCATGATCATCTGTAATAACCCTCAAAACTTGTCAGACGTGGCGGAACGACCTTTGCTTAGGTCGTTTACGCTCTGCCTACCCCATTAGGGATAAAGGCGTGATTATATGTATGTATGTATGTATGTATGTATATTGCTGTAGTGACAAGTTGTCATCCCATCAACATTATCTCATCATCATGTCAGCCCATCGCCTAAATTGCAATATAATGTAATCCTGGGATCCCTTAGCTAATTTTAACAGCATGTCCTGGAGAAAATGCAACTGGCACATTCTATGTTTTTCTGTCGCTCCCAGTCGAGCATGGAACAAATCGGAATTTTACAACTAATGAATGATCTTACAATATACTTATGAAATGCCTTGCTATGCAATATTATTTAAGTAATTAATTATGATATGCAGTTAGAAATAGACTAGTTAATAGTTTATTTAGCTTAGACCTAATAGTTATGTGTTATTAAGTTTACTTCCATGCTGGACTGGGAGCGACAGAAAAACATAGATGGTGCATTTCCTCCCGGGCATGCTGTTAAAACCAGCTAAGGGATCCGAGGGTTTCTGTATATTGCAATTTAGGCGACAGGCTGACAACCTGTCACTACAGCAATATACCTACAAATCTATCTTAAACAACCCTCAAAACTTTGTCAGACGTGGCGCAACGACCTTTGTTTAGGTCGTGTACGCTCTGCCTACCCCATTAGGGATAAAGGCGTGATTATATATATGTATGTATGTATATTAAGTTTAGCACACACACAGACACACTGCAATGTATAGGTTCAGTTCTGACTTGCTAATCAACTGTTTAAGAATCGTGAATCATGAAATTTCTTCCATGCTGGCCTGGGAGCGAGAGAAAAACATAGAATGTGCCAGCTGCATTTCCTCCCGGGTATGCTGTAAAAACCAGCTAAGGGATCCGAGGGTTTCAGTATATTGTAATTTAGGCGATGGGCTGACAACCTGTCACTACAACAATATACTTACAAATCTATCTTAAATAACCCTCAAAACTTTGTCAGACGTGGCGGAACGACCTTTGTTTGGGTGTTTTACGCTCTGCCTACCCCATTAGGGATAAAGGCGTGATTATATGTATGTATGTATGTATGAATCATGAAATACTGATATCTATTTAGTTAATTGTTATATATTATTCTGTACGTTGCCATTACTTGATCTGATAAAAGTAACTAAATCATCGTACCGTGATCTGGTGTGTTAAAAATGTATACAAAACAGAGTAATTTTATGACTACTTACCTTACGTTCACTTGCATTCGCCGTCACTTCAATGATCGTTTATCACAAAAATGGACGTAGTAATCAGGCATAGATTAAAACCAATGAGTTTCCTAGTGTAATAAATTAATCTCAAAAATGAACAATTTAATTGTAGTGACTAACCGCGAAAGTCTTAAAACCTATATGTAATTGTGAGAATATAGTTTAATACCAATTCAAAGTTATGGTAATGATACGGTGATAAAGATATACAAACAAATTGATGTGTGTATCGTGTGAGAGTGCAGACTTAAACCTGCAACAAAATAAAGACTGTGTGGAAAGGCGAAGTACCAATTATAAGTGTTTAACACGGATATTTAAGCATATGTTATATATTCTTCCATGATGGCCTGGGAGCGAGAGAAAAACATAGAATGTGCCAGCTGCATTTCCTCCCGGGTATGCTGTAAAAACCAGCTAAGGAATCCGAGGGTTTCAGTATATTCTAATTTAGGCGATGGGCTGACAACCTGTCACTACAGAATTATACTTACAAATCTATCTTAAATACGTACATACATACATATAATCACGCCTTTATCCCTAATGGGGTAGGCAGAGCGTAAACGACCTAAACAAAGGTCGTTCCGCCACGTCTGACAAAGTTTTGAGGGTTATTCAAGATGGATTTGTACGTATATTGCTGTAGTGACAGGTTGTCAGTCCATCGCCTAAATTGCAATATACTAAAACCCTCGGATCCCTTAGCTGGTTTTTACAGCATGCCCGGGAGGATATGCAGCTCGCACATTCTATGTTTTTCTCTCGCTCCCAGTCCAGCATGGAAGAAATAACCCTCAAAACTTTGTCAGACGTGGCGGAACGACCTTTGTTTGGGTCGTTTACGCTCTGCCTACCCGATTAGGGATAAAGGCGTGATTATATGTATGTATGTATGTTATATACATGAACAAAGAGCGAAACCCGATAACTATTAAACATACAATAATTATGTGGTCGGTGTGAGCATGCAGATCTATATGAGTTATAACTGTAGCGTCTAACCTTATTGGACGAAAACTCTTTTGTAAATATTTTTTTCACTACTGACAGATTGTCAAACTATCATTCTTGTACAGACGCCACAGCTCTTGTTACTTGGTTATTTCTTTCGATTTAGGATAACAATATTTATATGTTTTATCGCATTGACCAACCTGTACATTCTGTAAATATACACCTGTAAATAGCACGCAGCAGTTTTACTTCACCACCATCAACCATACGCCCTTCTCGCCAAATAACTATGTGAGCATCCAGATCTATGTGATTTACAGCTATGTGGTCTGTGTGAGCATCCAGATCTATGTGATTTACAGCTATGTGGTTTGTGTGAGCATCCAGATCTATGTGATTTACAGCTATGTGGTCTGTGTGAGCATCCAGATCTATGTGATTTACAGCTATGTGGTCTGTGTGAGCATCCAGATCTATGTGATTTACAGCTATGTGGTCTGTGTGAGCATCAAGATCTATGTGAATTATAAGTATGTAGTCTGTGTACGAATGCGGATCTGTGTGGAATTGAGCTTAAAGAACAAATATATAACAGAGATCCTGAGGTTCGATTCTCAGCGGGGAACAATAACTTTGTGTTGTTTCTAGTTTAGTTAGGACATTGCAGGCTGATCACCTGATTAAGTAAGATAATCCATGCTAATACAGTAAACAATGCATATTTCTAATAAAATATATTAACTTACGTGAATTTAAAAATTTCCGCTTTTACTATTAAAAAAAAAATAACAAATTACTGTGCTGGGAATTTTATTTTCAAAACATGAGTGCTGCCCAGCCGCCATCCACCAGAGACGTGAACATAGACATATTCCAAGAGCAGTCTCTAAACATCGCCGCGAGGCGCGGCAAGAGCAGGATGGCCGAGTGTTAGCGTCATTCTTCTTCACTCCAGCTAATTCCGTTATAATAATATCAAAGGTTAAACTACGGGGCCAATATAATGTTTTTTAATCATTTTATTTATGGAATAATAATTATTTACATTGATTTTCATATTTTATTGATTTGTTACAACTTAACTAACTAATTTTCTTCCAGTGGAAACATTAGGGTTGATTTATATCATTCAAACGGTGGCGCTTAGAAGCAATTGAGGTTATGTTGTAACGGACCGAAGTGCAAGAGTAGGTACATGAGTGTCTAGAGAACAAATGAATTTTATTCCTGTCTTCCATGGTTCCCATTACACATTGCAAATTCAAGTATCCTCAATTTATTCAGCTGATCTCGTAGTTTGTAGGTGTCAGTTGAAGAACAGCAATGACGTAGGAAGCGCAGAGCGAGAGTAGGCCCAGTGCGAAGCGTGAGTCGAGTGGCATCACACCGCACAGTGAGTGACGCAGCGGACATCTGCGCATGCATTCCAGGAGACGCAGCATCTTCATGCGCTTACGATTATCTGCAACATTCAACTTCATTACATTTTTATGTTATTCTATTATGTAATGTATTGTGAATTTGACATTCAATTGCAAACTTTTTATTGACATGGTACACAATAAAATTATGTAAAACAAGTGCAAATGTTTATATCAATTTACACCATCATAATGGAGTTTCACCAAGTGCCGACAATTGCAAGTAAAATTTTTACATGTGATGTATATTTTTCACCAATTCTCAAAATCACCTACAATATGGTGCGGTTCTCAAATATTCTCAATGAACTTAGGAGGGGGCGCTGCTATATATGAAGATTGCGCCGTTAGTTTCTTTTTTTGCCACGTAATTCATACATACATATAATCACGCCTTTATCCCTAAAGGGGTAGGCAGAGCATAAACGACCTAAACAAAGGTCGTTTCGCCACATCTGACGTAATTCATAGTAGAGAAAAAAAATATTTACCCAAACAAGTTAAACGTTGATTCAGAATGTAAAATTTTATTTGATCTTCTGTTTCAGCGACCAGCTCTAAGACAATGACAGGCATTAATATGTACATTTGCACTTGGAGCATTATAAGTAGTTGGGCTAAGTTACTCCAATTTAAAAATCCCTAAAAACGAATAAATAAAAATAAATAAATACCGGGTGTAAGAGACAGCGTCCCGCGAACTGTTAGGGGTTGCTCAGTTAACGCAACTGAACAAATTTCACCGGAAAGTTCTTTTAGGAGATGAAAAAAAAACATTGACCTTCCAATACAAAATTAACAACTCGATCAGACAATTTGTATGGAAACCCAAATTATTTTTTCACTTCCTGCTGGTAGTTGTTCAGTTTCGTTGACTGAGCAACCCCTGTCAGTTTGCAGGACGCTGTCCCTTACACCCCGTATAATCTTAAAATTAGAACAATAGTGAGTCATTATTTTTTTTTGTTAAAAGTATCTAGTAGGCATAAATCTCACTCTTGCTTTTGCCCTTCCAATCATATAATTAAGTGCAAAGCACTGTTTGAGTAGAAAAACGATCGAATTTGTCAATATCTGTAAACAAAAAGAATAATGAGTATTTAATTGACCATGTAGGTAAATTAAAAGTAGTAGTTATTCACATTGGAATTAAAAACAGCTAGGCAACGTTTAATAAGCAGTGTTGCTTGACTAGGCAAATTGAATCATACACTAAAAAAAAAAAAAAAAATCTGCCCATTTTCTACTTTACTTACAACATAAAGTAACCAAAAAGTTAATTTTAAACAATTCTATTATATTATTATAACTCTATTCTTCTTATTACCTACATACATACATACAAACATATAATCACGCCTTTATCCGTAATGGGGTAGGCACACCGTAAATGACCTGAACAAAGGTAGTTCCGCCACGACTGACAAAGTTTAGAGGGTTATTTATGATAGATTTGTAGGTATATTGCTGTACTGACAGGTTGTCAGCCAAATTGCAATATATTGAAAACCTCGGATCCCTTAGCTGGTTTTTACAGGACGCCCGGGAGGAAATGCAGCAGCCACATTCTATGTTTTTCTTTGGCCTCCAGTCCAGCATGGAAGGAAGAAGAATTATCTATAAGTATTTATACATTAAGGGGCGAACATAGCTGCGACTATGGCACCATCAGTTTTAAATTAATTGTGTCTAAATTTCAGTATCTCTGTTTGCCCTAATTTTTTTAAATAACGATTGTTTGAACTCACCATAATTGTTGTTGTCTGTTCAATTGACTTGAAGCTTTTGAAAATATTCGTATACATCTCAACAAAATTGAAGTTTTGGTTATGGAAATCCAATTTACGTATTTTTGTTTCAAATACTTTAATATCACATAAAGTCAAAACAAGAGCTAACTTATAATAACTGCCTACATCAATAATTATTTCATAGAATACAAAATAAATCAATAATCCTGGTAAATCTTTACGACACTCCAATTCAAAGCAATATTGTACAACAGTATTGAAACTAAGTATAATTAAAATCACTGAAAAACAAGTGAGTATAAATATTATTTTAAAAACAAACTGCTTAGATATAATAAATTTAATACGTGAAATAACACTTTCATAATAATCTAAATTGCTTTTAGCATAGACATAACCAATGATGTAATAAAATAAAAGATGTGAAAGACGAATAAAAGACTCCAATTTTGGTGCATTTTGTGTAGTTATAACATAAATACAAATTATAGTACAGCTAAAAGCAAAGGAAAACATTTTATTCAGTAAACGTCCACGCTTAGTAATGACAAAAATCTCGTTGTAAATTCCACAGATTGCAAATATAATTGCAATTGCAAAAGTTGTTTTATACTTGACTGATTCACTTGTAAGGGACATTATGAAATAAAAATAGTTACTCATGAATAGACTACCACGAATAATATTCTTTACAAACTGAACACTTAATCAATAGTGCAGTCTAACTATAGATTCAATTACTTTCATATTGTTATTTATTTTTTACGAGTAATTTAATCAACTACAGTGAAAGTAGAGTTCGTACAGGTATATATATAATTATTATATTTTATGTTATGAGCAAGCTATCTTTTTATTTTATGTGAAACGTATCTGATTGGTTGGGTTTATCACAACCTTGTTCCATATATATCCTTATTTTTTATCAAGTGGCGGGTGGAGGAAATGCATAAAGGAAACACATATTTCAAATATTTTATTTTATTTTTATTATATTTTTTTCAAGTCAATATTTTGTTTAATAGATAACAATTATTTAGTTAAAGGCGTGTGTCAGTTAAAGGACAATATAAAACATAAGAAGTGACAGCAGGCTCAGTGCAATGCCTGAGATGAGCAGAATCTCACCGTATAGCGAGTAACACAGGGGAACGATGGCACGAAAAAATACCTCTTGAAACTAAAACAAAGCTTGTAACGCAGGGGAAAGTAGATAAAAGTCCCAATATTTAAGTAGGTTCTACCATTCTGCAAATTATATACCTACACGTAGTCTCCATTTATTCAGTAGGTGTCAGTTGAAGTACAGCGATGACGTAGGAAGCACAGAGCGAGAGTAAACCCAGTGCGAAGCGTGAGTCAAGCGGCATAACACCGCAAAGTGAGTGACGCAGGGGACATCTGCGCATGCATTCCAGGAGACGCAGCATCTTCATGCGCTTACGATTATCTGCAACATTGCATATCATTTCTTCAGGTTGAACTGTTTTAGCATTTACCGATTAAACAATTAGTTTAACTTGAGACTTATATTTTCTACGTTTGATACTCATTTTAACTTCTATGGTAGCTCGGTGTTTAGACAATTATAATTGCAGACTTTAATTTTTTTTACCGATATGACCTTTCTTTGAGAAACGAATTATTATACAGATATCATTATTATAAATTAATATTTACCCAAACAAGTCAAACGTTGGTTCATAATGTAAACTCTTATTTGATCTTCGGTTTCAGCGATAAGTTCTAATATAATTATTGGCATTAATATATACATTTGCACTTGCAGCATCTTAAGTAGATCGACAAAGTTCCGCATATTAAGGAATCCCTCAAAACAGATTTATTTATAAATAAACTATGTTAATGTTAAAATTGAAGCAAGAGAGAAAATGAATTTTCCTTTTAATATTCTTCATTTCCTTGCAATAAATATTCTTAATTTTAATTGTAGGTTAGTACCTACCTAATGGTAGGTATGATTAATTTGGCTTCTTCCATGCTGGCCTGGGAGCGAGAGAAAAACATAGAATGTGCCGATTGCATTTCCTCCCGGGTATGCTGTAAAAACCAGCTAAGGGATCCGAGGGTTTCAGTATATTATAATTTAGGCGATGGGCTGACAACCTGTCACTACAGCAATATACTTACAAATCTATCTTAAATAACCCTCAAAACTTTGTCAGACTTGGTGGAACGACCTTTGTTTGGGTCGTTTACGCTCTGCCTACCCCATTAGGGATAAAGGCGTGATTATATGGATGGATGGATGTATTAACTTATTCATTTAAAAAAGTACTAGGTGAAATATCTTACTATTTCTTTTGTTCTTTTAATCACCAAATCAAGTGCAAAGCATTGTTTAGTAAGTAAGTAAGAAAATGATTGAGTTTGTCAATATCTGTAAACAAAAAGGATTATGAGCATTTATTGACTATGGATCTTACAACTAAAAAAAGAGAAGAGAAGAGCCCGATGGTGTAGTGGATAGGGCCGCTGCCTCCTGAGCGGGAGGTCGTGGTTCGAACCCCACCACGTACCAATGTGTTTTTCAGTTTTCGAATTTCATATGTACGTTTATTCGGTGCTTTTTCCGTGCTTCGGAAGGCACGTTAAGCCGTTGGTCCCGGTTAATATCGTTTAATACCGTAGATATTAGTCGTTAAGCCATATCAGAGGCCAGTGCTAAGCATTGGCGGTTTGAAAACTCTGACCTAATCTAGGATTGGGTCTGGTTTCCCTTCTGGGTTGCGGAGGTCAGATGGCAGTCGCTTTGTGTAAAAACCAGTACCCCCGTTCAATTCCCTAGATTAGGAAGCCGACCCCGTGAGATACGGGATAAGGCTAGGGAGATGATGATGATCTTACAACTAAAATATTCACTTGGGAATTAGAACCTGCAACGTATTATCAACTGCAAACCGTCATTGCGGTTTTAAAACCTGATTAACATATTTATATACATTTGTGTTTGACATTTTATAATTTGGATATAATATAAACTCACCATTATTGTTGTTGATTGTTCAATCGATTTGAAGCTATTGAAAATATTAGTATACATGTCAACAAAGTCGTAATTTTGGTCATGGAATCCAGACTTACCCATTTTTGTTTTAAAAGCTTTAATATCACATAAAGTCAAAACAAACGCTAATTTATAATAACTGCCTACATCAATAATTATTTCATAAATTACAAAATACATCAATAAACCTGGAATCTCTTCACGACACGCCAATGGAAATACTATGCAATATTTTAAAAGAATATTGAAACTTAAAGTAATTGAGATGACTGAGAAACACGTGAAACTTAATATTATTTTAAAAATAAACTGCTTAGATAGGACAGATTTAATACGTGAAATAACACTATCATAATAATCAAAATTGCTTTCAGCATAGACATATGCAATGATATAATAAAATAAAAGATGTGTAAGTCGCATCCAATTCTCAAATTTTGGACCATTTTTAGTAGTAATAATATAAACACAGATTAAGATACTGCTAACAGCAAAGCAAAATATTTTATTCAAAAAACGTCTACGCTTAGTCCTAACAAAAATCTCGTTGTAAATTCCACACATTGCAAGTAAAATTGCCATTGCAAAAGATATTTTATACATAACGGATTCATTTGTAAGGGACATTATGAAATAAAAATACTCAATAAAATACTACCACGAAGAAGATCCTCTACAAACTGAAAAGTTAATCAACAGTACAGTCTAACTATAGATTAAATTACTTTCATCGGTAATTTTTTTACTAGTAATTTAAACAACAGCATCGAAAGTAAAGTTTATACAGATATGTTTGATTATTTTTTGATGATTGTATTTTATGATTAACATACGCTTTATATTCAACTAGATTTTCGCCCGCGATCTCACCCGTGACAAGTTTTCCCGTGAGAATGATGTGTTTACAAAATATTTAACAAAATATATATTTTTTACAATTTGATAGGTATAATGTGTTTTATTTCACGTTCGGAACAACTAAATTTTTTTCTGCAGAGAATACAAAATCATACAGTATAATATCCTTTTCTATCAAGTGGCGGGTAGAAGAAACACAGAAAGGAAGGATTTCAAGATTTTATTATATTTTATTTCTATTGTTTCAAGATAATACTTTGTCTAACAGAAAACAACAATTGTTTTGTTGAATTCGTGTGTTAGTACATACATACATATAATCACGCCTTTCTCCCTAATGGGGTAGGCAGAGCGTAAACGACCTAAGCAACGGTCGTTCCGCTACGTCTGACAAAGTTTTGAGCGTTATTTAAGATAGATTTGTAGGTATATTGCTGTAGTGATAGGTTGTCAGCCCATCGCCTACAATGCAATATACTGAAACACTCGGATCCCTTAGCTGACTTTTACAGCATGCCCGGGAGGAAATGCAGCTGGAACATTCTATGTTTTTCTCTCACTCTCAGACCAGCTTGGAAGTGTGTTAGTCAAAGAACAATATAACATAAGAAGTGACAGCAGGCCCAGTGCAAAGCCTGAAATGAGCAGAATCACACCGCATAGCGAGTAACACAGGGGAGGAAAGAATACACCCTAAAACTAACACAAAGCTTACACATGGTAGGTAACGCAGGGGAAAGTAGATAAATGTCCCAATATTAAAGTAGGTTTTTCCATTCTGCAAATTATATACCTACCTACACGAGGTCTTCATTTATTCAGTAGGTGTCAGTTGAAGAACAGCGATGACGTAGGAAGCACAGAGCGAGAGTAGGCCCAGTGCGAAGCGTGAGTCAAGCGGCATAACACCGCAAAGTGAGTGACGCAGGGGACATCTGCGCAAGCATTCCAGGAGACGCAGCATTTTCATGCGCTTGCAATTATCTGCAACATTGCACGTCATTATGGTCAGGCTGCGGCAACTACGATTTTTTTTTTGCATTTGCTTTGCCATATGATTTAACAAGTACTTAAACTTAAGACGTCTTTTGTTATTATATTTTATACGTTGGATACTCAGTATGTATTGCGTTTATAAGTAATATCACCTAGCTATGAGGGGAACGAATTATTATTAATCAGATTATCGATGAATTTACCCAAACAAGTCAACCGTTGGTTCAGAACGTAAACTCTTATTTGATCTTCTGTTCCGGCGACCAGCTCTAAGATAATTACTGGCATTAATATGTACATCTGTACTTGAAACATCTTGAGTAGTTCGAATAAGTTACGCTCATTTAAGAATCCCTAAAAAAAGTTACATTAAAAATATATTATGTTGAAGTTGAGATAAGGCACCAAAGTAAATAAAGCAAACTAAGCTAGAAAACGTCTCTGTCCAATAAATTAATTTAATTTTAGTTTATTAAATTACTGGGTATTAAACTACTGGAATACCTTTAAAGATGCGCCATATCCAGAAGGCAGGTACTTGGAATGTACGCGGTCTCCTCAAACCAGGGAAACTTCATATTGTAAAGAAAGAGATAACTCGGTGTGAATTGAACATCTGTGGCCTTAGCGAAACTCACTGGAAGGGAAACGGTAATTTTCTTACGGAATCACATGTCATTTACTTCTCCGGTAACGATGACAATAGCAACAACGGTGTTGCTTTCGTCCTTCCTGCTCGAATTAAGAACTGCGTGTTAGGTTACGAACCTATAAGTGATCGAATTATGACCATTAAGATCAAGGCGACACCAGTTAATCTTAATATCATACAGGTTTATGCACCCACTAGTAACTCGAGCGATAAAGTTATAGAAGACTTTTATAGAGAACTTGAAAAAGTCATCTCAAAAACATCAAAAAGAGAGGTCTTGATCGTACTCGGCGACTTTAACGCGAAGATAGGGAATGATGCACATCTCATGAGCCATTGTGCAGGAAAATTTGGACTTGGGCAGCGTAATGATAGAGGTGACCGTCTGATACAATTTGCCACTGATAACGACATGATAATATCAAACAGCTTTTTCCAACACCACCCACGTAGACTTTGGACATGGATAACACCCGACGGCAAGCACAAAAATCAAATAGATTACATCTTGATTAGGTCACGGTGGCGGACCTCAATTAGAAATACCCACACTTTGCCTGGAGCTGATTGTGGATCGGACCACCAACTTTTAATGTCGAAGGTGCAACTAAAATTGAGAGCAGCCAGAAGACTCGAGACACAAAGAAGGATCGAAGTTAAGGATGGCTCCAAATTTAGGTCAGCATTGGAACAAAATTGGGGTCAGTGGACCAGTGTTGACCCGGAAGTGGAGACTCCAGATCAATTGTGGGAACGTTCAAAAAAGATAATCGAAGACGCAGCCACAAGGTCTAAACCCCCTGCAGGAACACGAAAGCGACAGCACTGGTTTAGTGATGAAACCTTGGCACTTGTAGAAGAACGACGAAGAGTTAAGTCTCAGGGAGCTGATGTGAGGACTTTGAATAAACTGTCCGCTAGAATTCAAACAGCTTGCAGGCAAGACCAAAACGCGCGTCTACAAAATATATGCGCAGAAGTAGAAGCACATGCCGACAAGCATGAAGCCAGAGACCTCCATCGCAAAATTCGTTCCATCACAAAAACCCTCTCATCAAGAACATAGGCCATCGACAACTCACAAGGTGAAACAGTGACCGAAATCGATGCAATTTCCGAAACATGGAAAAAATATTGCCAATCACTGTTCGAAGATCCCCAATCGCAGTGCTTTGCTTCAACTGAACCTGCAAATGAAGAGTTGGAACCGGATATCCTCAAAACAGAAGTCAGGGCGGCGATTAAACACCTAAAGAATGGAAAAGCCGTAGGCAGAGACTCCATCTCGATTGAGACAATGAAAGCCTCGGGAGAATACGGCGTCCAAATTTTTCAAATAGTGTGCAATAAAATATGCCGAACGAGCACATGGCCGCACGATTGGGCTCATTCTGTTTTTGTTCCCCTTCATAAGAAAGGATCCACAAGATCGTGCAGTAATTATCGACTTATTGCTCTTATTTCACATGCAAGCAAAATTTTACTGCACATCTTAAACGAACGACTCAAATCCTACCTATCCAAGGAAATAGCTCCTGAGCAGGCTGGCTTCGTGAAGGGGAGGGGTACTCGTGAGCAAATTTTAACGGTTCGACAGATAATTGAGAAAGCCAGAGAATTCAACAAACCCACCTATATATGCTTTGTTGACTTCTCAAAAGCATTCGATTCTGTTAAATGGCCAAAACTTTGGAACACGCTGCTGGAAATGGGTACCCCAAAACACCTTATACATCTTCTAAGGAACCTTTATGAAAAAGGAACAGCGTCAGTAAGAACAGACGAAGTACTCTCAGGACAATTCCATCCCAGTGCAGGAGTGCGTCAAGGGTGCATTATATCTCCACTCCTGTTTAACGTCTACACAGAGCTCATAATGAGAATAACCTTGGATGAATGGACAGATGGTATTTCGATCGGAGGTCTGAAGATATCGAACTTGCGATACGCTGATGACACCACTTTGTTTGCAACTAATATTGACCATATGCAAGAACTTCTCAAAATAATGGAAACCGTCAGCCTTGAATTTGGACTAAAGAGCAACCGCAGCAAGACAAAAGTTATGATTGTTGACCGAGCTAATGACAACTCTCCCGAAGTCAAACATATTGCAAACTGCGAGGTAGTCCAGTCCTAAGTATATCTGGGAGCGCTAATTTCCAACAACGGCGGTTGCATAGACGAGGTTAAAAGACGTATGGCAATAACAAGATCCACCATGAGCAAGCTTCAGAAGGTTTGGAAAAATCGCAACATCACTAAAGCCACCAAAACACGACTCGTAAGAGCACTAATATTCCCCGTATTTCTCTATGCTGCGGAGACGTGGACTTTGCGGGAAATTGAAAAGAAGAGGATAGACGCACTCGAAATGTGGTGCTGGAGACGAATGCTTGGAATATCGTGGACAGAATTCCGCACCAATGCATCAATTCTTAAAGAACTCAGCATCAAGCAACGCCTCTCCTCTATCGTGCAAGCCCGCATCCTTACCTTCTTTGGACACGTCTCTCGACGCGGGAACGTATCTATCGAGCGACTCGTAGTTCAAGGGAAAGTTGAAGGTACGCGCCCTCGAGGAAGATCACCAATGAGATGGACGGACCAGATAAAAGCCGCCGCACAAGAAGGTTCCGTAATTGAGTGCACCAGAAAAGCAGCCATCCGTGAGGAATGGCGACGGATTGTGAAGCGTGCCACCAACCCGGATTGACGACCACGACCGCTCTGTCAAGAGTGTACCGACGAAGAAGAAGAAGAAATTACTGGTTACAAAATAATTGGCAAAATATCTTACTATTCTTTGTGTTCTTTTTATCATAGCTATAAGTGAAAAACACTGTTTTAGTAGGAAAAATGATGAATTTGTCAATATCTGCAAACAAGAAGAAACATAGTAAACATATTCAGAAAATGATGTTCTTTTTGATTGATAATCAAAGAATAAACTCACCATAATTGTTGTTGTGCGTTCAATGGATTTAAAGCTTTTGAAAATATACATCTCAACAAAATCGTAATTTTGCTCATGGAAACCGAACTTGCGTATTTGTATTTCAAATGATTTAATGTCACATAATGTCAAAACAAAAGCTATCTTATAAAAACTGCCTACATCAATAATTATTTCATAGAAAACAAAGAACATCAATATACCTGGAATATTTTCATGACTCTCCAACGGAAATTCAACGCAATATTGAACAACACTATTAATACTTATAATAACTAAGCTAACTGAAAAACACATTAAACAAAATATTAATTTAAAAAGAAACTGCTTTGATATTACAGATTTAATGCGTGAAATAACACTTTCGTAGTATTTCAATGTGTGCTCAGCGTAGACATACGCAAAGATGTAATAAAATGAAAGATGTGAAGCATCTTGCGTAGTTATTATATAAATACAAATTATCGTGCAACTAACAAAGTAACAATTTTTTTGCACTAAACGTCCACGCTTAGTCTTGACAAAAACCTGGCTGTAAATTTCGCATATTATTAGTAACATTTCCGCTCCAAAAGATGTTTTATAAAGAGTAAGTATTTGCAAGGGAAATTATGTAACAATGTATTAATATATAGAGTACTGCGAAAAAGCCCCTTTACAAACAGAGAGGTTAAATTAATAGTGCAGTGCAGTCAAACGTGAGTCTAACAATCAATAGATTTAATGACTTTTATCAGTAGGCTAATCCAAGGCTAATCAACGATATTAAAAAAGTATAAAATAATATCGAGAAAATATTTTTATACCTTAACCAGTAATTTAAGCAACAAACATGAAGAGAAAGTTTGTACAGGTAAGTATAACACTTATCATCATGTCGTATGACATATGCTGCGTTGGATCCTATCCATCCATCCATATAATCACGCCTTTATCCCTAATGGGGTAGGCAGAGCGTAAACGACCCAAAAAAAGGTCGTTCCGCCACGTCTGACAAAGTTTTGAGGGTTATTTAAGATAGATTTGTAAGTATATTGCTGTAGTGACCGGTTGTCAGCCCATCGCCTTAATTACAATATACTGAAACCCTCGGATCCCATAGCTGGTTTTTACAGCATACCCGGGAGGAAATGCAGCTGGCACATTCTATGTTTTTCTCTCGCTCCCAGGCCAGCATGGAGGAAATTTGGATTGAAGAGATGAAGAGAGTTGGATCCTATATAGTAGATTTTTAGATTTCTCAGCCAGTCTTCGATCGCTGGGGTGAGACGATGCAGTCCGAAATCGGTTCAGCTTCACCCATATTGTTTGAGGGACGTCAAAACCGGGGGGCCTTTTATTTGGGTAAAAGAGCTCCCAGCAGGGCTGTCAATCCGCTTTGACATCAAAATTGGTCTGTCCAAATTGATTACCTTGATGCCAGGCAGTGTCACGGTTGATGGTTGAGCATATATAACACTAAAATCAAGTTACGGAAATATACAAAAAACCTTTCCGATTCCGTCACAAGTTAATACTTGTTTTACAGTGAATAATTCAGTCAATGGCGTGTGTCAGTTGAAGCACAACCTATGACGTAACAAGCGATAAACGACAGTAGGCCCAGTGTGAAGCGTGAGTCGAATGGTAACGCACCGCACAGCGAGTGACGCAGGGGACATCTCGCATGCATTCCAGGAGACGCAGCATCTTTGTACTAATACGCTTAGCTGAAAAAAAAGTTTTGTTGTATCTTAAGAATGAATTACAAAGAATTTAAATTTATATTTATTCACTATTAAATTATTGTCAGCAAAGACATAAGCAGCAATATAATAAATTAAAAAATAAAAACAAGTTGACAGTAGAATAAACCAGCCGGTGCGTCTTTGCAGTAATGATAAGTGTTTTTTTTATATGAACAGCTTATTATAAAGTTATTGTACATTTTGCCACTAATCGGCCTCGATAAGTCCTGACTACACTTTCAATATAACATCCGCAGAATAATCGTTAGGTTTCATAAATATAGTTTTTAATACCATTTCGATTCATTTAAAAGAGGTTCCATAAATAAAATTACCAGCAATCCCAAGGAAAATCTAAATTAAAAATGTAGTTACAATCAATAGTACAATCTAACATTAGACATTAGTTTAATTTGTGTATGCCACGTGTACGCTAAAGTAGGTAGAATAATGTAGAAACTTAATATTCTAATATTAGATTTGTATTAAGAAATATTCTTACAACCTCTGCGGTATTTTAGCCTTGCACTTTTAATTCGAAGGTTTCGGTTTCGATTATTATGGAGTACACACGATATTTGTTTCCTGTAAGGGTCTGTCGGAGTGCTGTAATCCCATACAAACGTACATACATACATATAATCACGCCTTTATCCCTAACGGGGTAGGCAGAGCGCAAACTACCTAAACAAAGGTCGATGCGTCACGTCTGACATAGTTTTGAGGGTTATTAAAGATAGATTTCTAGGTATATTGCTGTAGTGACAGGTTGGCAGCCCATCGCCTAAATTACAATATAATGAAACCCTCGGATCCCTAAGCTGGTTTTACAGCATGCCGCTGACACATTCTATGTTTTTCCCTTGTTCCCAGGCCAGCATGGAAGAAACAAACGTAGTTTCGCTTTTATTCCTAAACAATACAACCAAACTTAACCAAACTTCGTACACATATGCAAAATACCAAATACATCATATCTAATCGAAGGTTATTAAGCATAAACAAAATAAGACCGTAAATACGATTTTGTATAAAAATAGCCTAAAATTTAATTTGCTTACTGATTTTGTACTTGGTTAATATTTTCAAACCAAACCTAATTAGAAGTATAGATATGATGCATGGTCATGTGTACGGAGTTTGGTTAAGTTTGGTTTTATTGTTTGTAAGTAAAATAGTGACGAAATTATCAGTGTTTCTCTACTATATTATGCATGTAATATACATATAAACCTTTCTCTTGAATCACTCTATCAATTAAAAGAAACCGCATCAAAACCTGTTGCGTAGTTTTAAAGATTTATGCATACATAGGGATATAGGGACAGAGAAAGCGACTTTGTTTTATACTATGTAATGATAGTGAAGCGAAACTACATTTGTATGGGATTTCACTACTATATCAGATCCTCAAGTTAGAGGCTGTAGGCATGAAATTAGAATTCATCAGGTTGACTCATCCGGTCATCTGTCCATCAAGTAGGTAGGATGATTACGTGTTTCGCATAGGCCACGTTAAGCCCTTAAACCCTTGCCTTGTTTCTGGTAAATAGTAGTTGCCACACTAACTACAATAAGTAACTATACTAGAGGTCTGTTAAACGGTTAAAAATCTCTGTTAGCAGGGTTCTTCGGGTCGTTAAACCCTACAACCCACACGACAGAAGCACAGCATATATTATAGTACTACATACTGAATGGACACTCCCCCAGTCCGATATACGTCACACTCCGCGCCAGATTGTGGGTACGCTTAGCGGGTATGGCACGCGCATGTTTCCCAGTGTAACGGAAATAATAAAGTTTTGTGTTCCAAATATGGTTAGGTACTGTTCCGTGTACGGATGTCTTTCTACCAAGAGACATGACTCCAATAGGAACTTTTTTAGATTCCCAAGTGATGAGAGCCGGTAAGTAACTTCATACAAAATATGCGACTCAACCTATTCTAACTATTCAGTTACAGTGAACTACTCTAATACGTTGGTTTAATCAAGTACCAGATTTATCAAGTGATGATAATGACCGGTATAACAAAATTTGTCAACCCTTATTACACGCACATCGCAGGCCAAGTGCATCATGCCGTCTGTCGATGTATGACCAAAATGACATTGTAGTTAGGAGTGTCCGACCTGTGACAGAAGACTTATTATTCACTACTACACAGTCACTACCGTCGCTACACACATACTAACGTAGCGAAATCTCGTAGGCGTAGGCGGATGTTATTCATAGCAAGGTTACCTCATATTGTATTACATCCACTGAAAATATAGTTACTCTATTGACTTTGTGTTTGAAGAAATGTTCTATGATAATGCCTTGGTAGTTCTAATATCCGTTAAGTTATCGATACCAACTTGTTTTGCAGCCCATAAACAGCTTTTTACTTACAACTTTAAAGAAAATAAACCGCTTAACATATGTTTGTAACAAAGTTGTATTATAAACCGAAATTTGAACCACTGCACTGCTAAGTTGCAAAGAAAATGCTGTTGCCGCAAAACAAGTTGGTACCTATCGATAACAGACCGTTAAATAAAGGAACCATACAAAATTACTATTACTAGAAAAATAACATCTGCATTCTTCATCTTTACTTTTAAAGGGATTTAAAACTGATGAAATATTACCCTGCAGATGTTTAATCTAGCTACACACAAATAAAGAACAAAACTCAGCAAATTTTCAATGTAGGTACCATTGCAATTCGTAGAGTTGTAGAGACACAAAATAATTCAGTACGATGATTCCTACGCTACGTTTTGCAAGGATTTCGTAATTTTCTAGGTAAACACGTTGTTTACAATTCGACAGAAATTCTGATCATCCTACGTCACCCATTCGTAAGACGGAACTGTAATAGTACCTACTATTATTAGTACTAGTAGCAATTGTTATTACGTTTCTTTGTCCATTTTAAATTTCGAACCTCGTTGACGTAAAAACGTGATGGCGTCTAGCTAGTATTGGGATGTGTTTATTTTTGTAAACGATTCGGATGTTGGATGCTTGGACGATAAATTCAAAGGCGATTCTAAAATAAAAGAGGCCCTGAACAAGAATTTCAAGATCAACAAAACAAATGACCGTGAATTGATTTTGGGCTATTTATTTTAATAGACAGATATTCAAAAGCCAATCAGGTCCTGAAAACACCCCATAGTGAAATTCGCGATTTAATTTTTCTTTGATACTTTGAAATTTGACAAACAGTCAAATTTAATTGTCTTGTTTTATGTTACTCAAAACATGCCAGGTATCTATATATGTCGAAGAAAGACTCTATACTGTAGGTTGCGTTTACGTATGTCCATTTTATCAATGAAATTGAAATCTGAGTTTCCATCAGTCTACACTTGGCAGAGCTTACTGCTTTCACGACGCGCCCAGAATAGTCATGACGTGGAATTCCATGGTCGTCACAATGATTTACGTCCAGAGGAAAACATTAGCGAATAATACGACGGTATCCAATAAGAGAAGGGTTTGTTTTGGCTTCATAACTCGCCACATTGTATGTGGTAAGAAAGTAAAGCTATTCCTATGGACATAAACGCGAACAAAGTTGTTGACGTTCTCTGATATTTTACAACGCAATTTGAATCACAATGTTGTGTTAATGATGTAATATTTTATCTCAAGCAAGATATATTTCACATACATTTTCAATACCTAGTTGTTTTCTTTGAGTGAAATGTCTGTCTGCTTTTCGCTTATATATTTGCAATGTTATGGTAATGTCAATTCATGATGTCCAATCAGTCATGCTTTAAGATATCAAAATCAACATACATACATACATAAATCAGGCCTTTATCCCTTACGGGGTAGGCAGAGCGTTTAACGCCTCGTAAAAGGCGCTTTCGCCACGTCTGACAAAAATTGAGGGCAATTTTAGATTATAATATGTATTGCTATAGTGACAGGTTGTCAGCCCATCGCCTAAATTACAGTACACTGTAACCCTCGAGTCCCTTTTGCTGACTTCAACAGCATGCCCGGGAGGAAGGGCAGCTGGAACATTTTATGTTTTTCTATCTCTCCCAGTCCAGCATGGAAGTTTATCAAAATCAAATATGAACATAATTTGTGTAACATATTCCTACTCACAGATCGACCGCGATTCTTGTTCACCTGTCAAGTCGCAACTATAGCTGTCATTGCTTCAATCGCTGTCATTGTAACCTAGACAAAATTTAGTTCCTAATATCGCCACCTTACGTAGAAATATAAAACAAAATAAAATTTAAATGCTGATCAGCTGATTGATTCTCAGTCTTTTCACAGTCATGTCTATTTTTTTTTATATTGAGGATTTTTTTTTGTTACGTGCGCTAATACCATATTTTGCACCTAGGTATGTCTATAATTTTCCCAATAGCTATAATTATCAAATACCTACAATAATTAAAGTATGTATAGCTGTTTACGAGTGACTGACTAACGTTTTTGACACGTGAATTATTTGCTGTCAACAATAAACATACATACATACATATAGTCACGCCTTTATCCCTAATGGGGTAGGCAGAGCGTAAACGACCTAAACAAAGGTCGTTTCGCCACGTCTGACAAAGCTTTGAGGGTTATTTAAGGTAGGTTTGAAGGTATATTGCTTAGTGACAGGTTGTCAGCCCATCGCCTAAATTACAATATACTGAAACCCTCGGATCCCTTAGCTGGTTTTTACAGCATACCCAGGAGGAAATGCAGCTGGCACATTCTATGTTTTTCTCTCGCTCCCAGGCCAGCATGGAAGAAACAATAAACACGATGTTATAATCTTATCATTGGAAAATTCTGTGGGAAAACTACTATCACACTATACAAATTGTCTGATCAAGGTGGTCATTTTGTATGGGAAGTTCAATTTATTTTTTCTTCACCTGAAAGAATTTCCTGTTGAAAGTTGTTCAGTATCGTTGACTGAGGAACCCCTATTAGTTTGCGGGACGCTGTCCCTTACACCCGATATGATTAAAATATTTTTTTATACCATTATTTATATTATATGGGTGGTCTACCTTCTAGTGGTCTACCCAAGGGAACGCCAATACAGCTCACTCTATCGTCGACTTTGTCTCGGTCATTCGTCTTCTTAGCGAGTGGATTCTCGAGTGAGCGACCCGGTGAACCCTGATGTCAAAGTTTTGAAACCGCCTAGTAGCACAGCTATTATTCCTCTGACTTGGTTTGAGTAACAATCACAAACAAATACAGAGACCGGGACCGACGGTTTAACGTGCCCTCCGAAGCACGGAATCCTTTTTCTTTTCAGACAATCAGGTGATTCAGTCTGCAATGTCCTAACAAAACTGGGGAAAACTTCACTAAGTGATAAATTGACAAATATTAACTTTTGTGTTCGCCCCCTGGGAATCGAACCCAGGACCTCCAGATCGTAAGCCCTTGGCTCTAACCACTAGACCACGGAGGCAGTTTATTATCCGGTCTTGGGTCTTGGGTTTTGGTCATAATCCGAGGATAATTGAAAACCCACCACAATTTTTTCAAAAGGACTTTTAGCTTTTCCACTGCGTAAAGTGACAAATCATCGATGACAGTGGATGCGATTTATTTTAAAACCCGTTTTACTTTTATTATCGTACACAACTTGGACTGTCCACAGCGAAATTGGGTCTATTGTCATATCTATCTTCGAAGACATTTCAACCACTCGACAATGGTAGCAACTAGAGCGTGACGAATAAAATTTATAGTACAGATATTGTCACATGGCCAATACATGTAAAACAAGGAGCGGAAGAGTGACAAACGACTCCACGGATTTGGCCAGATGGCAATCTCATGCTCAAACTTGGCAGCCATCTTGGCCTGCCGTCACAGCGTGTTTAATAACAATAATAACGGTTATTAATAACGTGTAATGTCAACAGAAACATACACGTGCGTGGTTGGGGTGTTATGACGTCACGGTGCGGCCTCCAGTTTTCCATTTTACGATTCACGAACACAAACACTGGATTTTGTTGTTGCTAATTTGATTTTTTGGCATCATCATTGTATGTAAGAGTGTAAGATAGCAAATCATTAGCTCTCTCTCTCTACTCGTTATTCTACCATCGTCTCTATCTCTTCATAAGATCTTTTTTTTAATGTATTTGCTCCATAAGGGTCCTATGATACTTCCCTGATACTTCCATTCCCTCTCTTTCCTACAATATTAAATAAATAACAGCGTACTACATTTCTTTCATGGCCTGGGAGCGGGAGAAAGACATAGAGTGTGCCAGCTGCATTTCCTCCCGGGCATGCTGTAAAAACCAGCTAAGGGATCCGAGGATTTCAGTACATTGTAATTTAGGCGATGGGCTGACAACCTGTCACTACAGCAATATACCTACAAATATATTTTTAATAACCCTCAAAACTTTGTCAGACGTTGCGGAACGACCTTTGTTTAGGTCGTTTACGCTCTGCCTACCCCATTAGGGATAGAAACTCATCGCGAGCGAACCGAGCACGAAATTATCATGTTTCAAAATAAATCAAGTACAACTTCTTTGGTCCGGTCAGGCAACTACTAATCTGCACGAGTGAGTTGTCAAACCTTGATGCGTGGTAGGATTTCGGGGGGGGGGTAGAACTCCCAAATCCCCCTTGGCTACGCCTATGTGATCAATAGGTTCAATTTTGCTAGCTAAAAGACATAATATTTCAAACACTGTGTTCTGCTCATAATGGATGGTTGGAATCGAAGAAATCAGTCTCAATACTAACAGCTATTCTCAATAGTAAAAGCTATTCAAGTACACATTTCACAGGCATGCTTGTATGATCTTAATTAAATAAATCGGATCATAATCATAGCATTCTATCTTTATAAACTTTGTCAGCAGTAATATTCTCGTGAAAACATATTATTAACGGCTAATTTAGAATTTGTATCATCCGTACTTTTAAGTCGGTTGCGAAGAGAGCTATTTCAGTAGTTTGATAATGAGCCAAAACTCCAATAAACGTGATTTTTCAGGGTGAGACACGTGGGAGAGAGTCTCACACGTCATACAAGGTCATATTTCAAACATTCGTTGTATCTTTCACTTACAGTATGTTGCAAAGACAGGTTGGCAAATACAACAAAATAACAGACCATCATACAGTACATAATAGAAAACAAATAGCATATTTTCATCCCATATAAAATGACATAATGAATGATAGCTTCCATGCTGGCCTGGGAGTGAGAGAAAAACATAGAATGTGCCAGCTGCATTTCCTCCCGAGCATGCTGTAAAAACCAGCTACGGGATCTAAGGGTTTTAGTATATTGTAATTTAGGCGATGGGCTGACAACCTATCACTACAGCAATATATGTATAAATCTATCTTAAAAACCCTTAAAACTTTGTCAGACGTGGCGAAACGACCTTTGTTTAGGTCGTTTACGCTCTGCCTACCCCATTAGGGATAAAGGCGTGATTATATGTATGTATGTATGTATAAAATGACTTCTAAAACAAAGTACATTACGTGGTTTGTAAGGAGGATTTCCTCACGTTATAATAGTAGATTTTACAACAAGTGCACAAATCTTGTACTTTTTAATTGTAATTGCAATATTTACGCAGATATTAAAAATAGGATAAAAATGGATTTGTGCACGCGTTTTAAACTCTGCTTTTCACTTCGATTGCGAGGAAAATTGAGGAAATCTACAAAAATATTGAAAAATCTTAACAATGCATTCCCGCCATTTAACTTTTTAAATCTTTTGACATGAATGCTTGGGCTGAGAGCCTGAGACCTATATACAGCCTACTATTAAATTAATGTTGTAATAATAAATTAAATAAACTATAGTAGGTACTTGAATTTAAATTTAAATATAATTTTACCCAAAAATCCTAAAAGCCAAATAAATTAAAGTAAATATGATAAAATAACAAGTTCTATCTATGAACTACTTATTATGTTTGGCTGTATGGTATAATTTTCTTTGCCTTAGAAAAGATGTATTTATGAGTAGATAAGTTTTTCCACTTGTGCACAAAATTCAACTTTGTGCAGCCTGCACGCAATAACACTTTCAGAGCATGAGAAGTGAAAAGAAAGTTTTTCTATAACATTCAGCGAAATAGAGTCACAGCTATAGAAAAAATGCAATCAATTTTGATTGCATTTTTTGCAACTAAATTGCAACTATAACAGCTCGAGGGCAAAATTATACAGTCCCAAACTAAAAAAAATTAAATTACAGTAGTATTTATTTTCAATGTTTTATAAGAATCCGATATTAATGTCTCTAATTTAACCTTCACATCTTGTTTGCTTTGATAAAAATAAAATCGAATTAATCAAGAGTATCAAAAACATATTTCAGCAAGTCATAAATTTCAATATTATGCTAACTACGTAAACATCCGGCGATCGCAGAATGACGAAGTTTAGTAAAAAAATATTTTAGTCGAAAAAAATGCTTCTTTTTATTACGATTAAAAAAAACACAATCTAATGTCGGTACTTTCATGCTGGACTGGGAGCAAGAGAAAAACAGAATGTGCCAGCTGCATTCCCTCCCGGGCATGCTGTAAAACTAGCTGAGAGATCCGAAGGGATTCAGTATATTGCACTTAAGGCGATGGGCTGACAATCTGTCATTACACCAAGACCTTTGTTTAGGTCGTTTACGCTCTGCCTACCCCATTAGGGAAAAATTCTCTCACAGAAAAACTTCGATCCCTCAACTCTACTAGATTTCGTCGTATCGAAAAAAGAGCAATATATAGCCGAGTAAATTCGGAAGGCCGAGACGCTTCCAATATAACCGAGACCATAGATTGCGTTTTCCGCTGAGACTAGTATAGTATTTTTCTCTTATTTTGCGAGGAAGGAACAGAAATAGACCTATAAACCAAAAAGCATCAATCTTGCGATTACTCCATAATATTTCGACATTTTAAATTTGCATGGCGCCTTTGATAAGTGCGCATTCCATTAATTAATTAAATATTTTTTTGAATTTTCGCATTTTGCCTTTAAAAAACTAATACTGTGAATTAAAAAACACCTAATCCATACTAGTGCAGGTATAATAATAATAATAAAATAATAAAATCGTTTATTCCAGACCAAAGATCCATATCCATATCACAAAATTCATATTTATCACAAAAAACTTAAATTAACATAGCATAACATTCAGAATTAAAAATTAAAAACATTCAGACATTAAAAATATAACATATAAATAAATTGATTTATACTTTAAACACTTCGCGTAGCGGTCGGTAATGGTAATTATTGTCGTTTGCGGAAATTGCCGGCCGCTACGAGCTCGAGTACCGAAAAGACTGAATGTATGCTTTAATTCTTTAAATACTGAAGCTATTACCGAGCAAGTGAGAAAATAGTACATTTTACCAGATCCTCTGTCTGTTTTACATTAAATTAGGTGAGTAAATAAAATGTTAGGTGGTGATTCAGCGTGAACTTGGCTGGGCAGGTGAGGTCGGCTATTTCAGTCAGCACTTTCAATGCGTTTGCTGAGCTCCATTTACCTGCTCGGTAATAATATTAGTTTGTAGTTTAAAATAGCTTTTGGAATCAGAATTGGTGACTGCTTTTCTACATACGTATTCTATTTCCTGTTGTATACGTCCGAATGCATACATATAATCACGCCTTCATCCCTAATGGGGTAGGCAGAGCGTAAACGATCTATATAAAAGATATTCCGTCACGTCTGACAAAGTTTTGAGGGTTATTTAAGATAGATTTGTAGGTATATTGCTGTAGTGACAAGTTGACAGATTATCGCCTATATTGCAATATACAGAAACCCTCGGATCCCGTAGCTGGTTTTTACAGGATGCCCGGAAGGAAATGCAGCTGGCACATTCTATGTTTCTCTCTCGCTCCCAGTCCAGTATGAAAGAAAAAGCAATACGTCCGAGTCTATGTCACATATTGTGATCTGCTTCGAATTAAATAGAAAACCTACATATAAGACCATAGATTACCTAATAATTAAAATTTTTGCCGTTGATGACTTCTACTCAACATAAGGCTTATGCTTATAGGGGGTGTAAGGGACAGCATCACATAAACTGATAGGGGTTGCTCAGTCAACGATACTGAACAACTTTCACCGTGAAGTTTTTCAGGAAGTATTTTTTTGCCGATGCTTACAAAATGTCCACCTCGATAAGACGATTTGTAGAAAAATGAAAAAAAAAAAAACTTACTGAAAGAATTTCTTAGTGAACGTTGTTCAGTGTCGTTGACTGAGCAATCCCTATTAGTTCGTAGGATACTGTCCCTTACACCCGGTAACCGTGATTCGGGGATACTAATCGTGCCCATACTCATCATGCTTGTGCATTTACGAAGATTTATGTTTACGGGGGCCACTGCTGGCGAGTTCCTTGAAATTATCTCTTAACACTTTACTTGTTTATTAAATAGTTTTTGGTGAGAAAAAGATATCCTAGGTAGAAAAAGCTAAGCAGATGATCTGACAATCGATGATATGGAATAAAATCTTGACACTATATACTACTTACCAAATAAATACATACTTATAATCACGCCTTTATCCTAAATGGGGTAGGTAGAGCGTAACCTAAACAAAGGTCGCTCCGACACGTCTGACAAAGTTTTGAAGGTTCTTTAAGATAGATTTGTACGTATATTGATATAGTGATAGGATTTCAGCCCATCGCCTAAATTGCAATATACTGAAACCTTCGGATCCCTAAGCTGGTTTTTACAGCATGCCCGGGAGGAAATTCAACTGGCACATTCGATGTTTTTCTCTCACTCCCAGTCCAGCATTATATTTTAATGTACAGATACACTTTGAGATACTGCACTTCACGACTTTATAAATTAAGTGGAAAATATCTAATTAATTACATACGACCTCTAAATTGTGTTTCACTGCATATTTCTAATGCAATTCGAGTATATTTATGTCACAGTGAATCATTCCACAGGTACATATATTCATTACGTGGGAGTTGTACTAGCTAGCATTTACCTACTTGCATTCAAACTAGACCAGACACTGGCCTTCCAACTTGTCAACACTTTCTAGCAATAATTATAATCTAGTCTAAATCGAATTCACTAGCAAATGAAATATCAAGAGCAAATTACTGTCGCTAAAAGAAATTCCAATTTTAAAAAGTTTTGAAAGTCACTTGTTTTATTGTGTAAACATCCCATTTATGACGAAATCTGTTTATTATCTATTAAGTAATGTGTGCAAAATTTAGATCCGGTTGCGTGGGCAAATGGAATAGTAAAAACATGAAAAGTAACTACACAACTATTTTCAAAAGATCCACGACAGTTTGAGCTCTGCCCGTGGAAAAGTAGAGTTTGTAAATTGTGGTGTGGTAAAGTCAGGGGTCACGTTATAGAAGTGGCGATGTATAAATGTTTGTTGAATGCTTGGGCGGGAGAGCTGGCGGGGCGGGCGGTGGAAAGCGCGCGGCGGAGCGTCCAGTGCGCGCCCATCCCGGACCGACACTCGACGTCGGCTCGTCAACGAAACAACACTACCACTATTACTTTTCGACCATTATTTTAATCGGTAAGACACCGAGTGTTTTCTGTACCTTCGATACCTGTGCCAAAAGTGACAACCGAACCAAGGGCTTTCGTTTCGTCCGCGTCCGTCAGTGCGTCTTTCTCTAAAGTTTCTTTCGTTGCGCAATGGTATACCTGTCTCGCTCGCTGTAATTTCTAGACCCGCTCGGATTCGGTTCGCACTCCGTCAGTGATTAGTCGAGATAAACTACATATCAACCGCGTTATATTGTTCAACAGCACGTAAGTTATTCAAAAGATGAAAGTGTACAAGGAGATCAGTGAAAACGAGTGAAATGTTTTTAATTTTATGAAAAAGAAAATGAAAGGTTTTAAAAATGTTTTGGAAAATCAATAGTGCTTCCAGTTTCTGTAAATTTATACATAAAATTACCTAAAAGTGTAATTATTTGAAATCATCATCATATTACTTCTTACAGAAAGCTAATCACAATTAATTCATGGACATTTTGATTATTTTTCAGTATTTTTCAATATTTTACAGATTGTGTAAAAGTTTTTATAATTTGATTATTTTAGATGTGCAATGCTCAAACTAGGCCATCTATACGACTAGACAGACTCTGTGACTCAAACCTCAAGATCAGAATTGAACTTTTGAGTCCTGGTATTAAGATTCAAATCCATCTGAAAGGGGCCATCTATACGACTAGACAATCTAAATAGTCTGTGACTCAATCCTCAATATCAAATTGTTACTTTGTGTCCCTGTAATAAGATTCTAAATCTATGTAAAGGGTCTCATATCGCGCGTGCGCAGTGTGCACGACAATGCGCGGTGGCGGGAATGCCGTGAATCCGATCCGGCGCGCGCAGCTATTTCTGGCGCCCTCATCGCGCGCCAAATTTGCGATCCCGCCAAATCGACGCGCCTTCGAGTATTTTCGTAACCGTTTCACAATCACGTCACTTTTAACCGCTAACCTGCTGCCCGATTATCGATTTGACTTCTTTTGAAGATCGACATGAGGATCATAATCGGTGATCAGCTGGAGCTAAATAAATGATATCAAAACTAGATTCTTGGGGTTGCCTTTTTGGCTCGACAAAAACACCTTGCTATTCTGTAGGTGTGTAAGAATACCAAGCTTTTAAGACAATTGGATGTGCTGGAACCACAGACTTGCACCATCGTCGACTCTGAATTGATCAGAGATTAGGGTCAAGAGCAAACCCCAAGTATGAATCAGCCACAAAGATCAGAAAGTAGGACATCATGATGGATCTGGAAAAACATTTTTGACATTGGCCTTGTTCCTTGGCCTCAATTACTTTAAAGACTTCGACACTAAAAAGTTCGCTTGATTATGATTTCTTTTATTCTGAACTATTATCCAATATTCCTAGATTACCTAGAATTAGGATAAAACTAAATAATACCGAACTTTTAGTAATAGTTATTTTAGCAAAGATTATTATTATGAAGCTTGCATTAACTCGTCTCTAATCTACGTGTGAGAACAATAAATGCAGATGGCTTACTATGATACAATATACCCACAAGGTTTCAATAAGAATCGATGATTTGTTTTGTTGCTATAGAAATATCATAAATTAAAACCTATCGAACAAAATATAATATTTTGCAGAATGATCCAATAATAACAAACTTACCTTTGCAAGTATTTCTTAAAGTTTTCGATTTTCACGCTTTGTACACATTATTTCGAGATTTATCTCTCTAGTTATCTGAAAATCATACCAGTAGTAGGCCAGATAAACAAAACAACGAGTTACATCAAAACGAATAACAGTTGTACAAATAGCAGAAAACATTTCAACTGTTATCACCTCAACACCTGTTACAAAATCAGATGACAGTAAGGTAAATAAGATGTCGTAATGTCATTCGTAATAAACCCTTGCGTCTGCCAAATTCCCTTTCGTTTTCAGTTAAGCTTTTGACGATGCAATCCTTGGCATGCACTGTAATGACTGAACTGAACTGAAAACCCAGGTAAATGTCAACTGTGTTGTTGCAGATGTTAAATTGCTTCGAAAATCTTTAAACGTTTTCTAGGACAAGAAGTATCTATAGATTTATTTCTAAACATTAAATTATTCTGTTATTTTCTAACTTTTGAAATGATAGAAATCCCACAGCTGATTTTACGGTTGCCAGCTGTTAATTTTCTAGTTTTGTATTTAAAAAGACAGGAATTATTTTAATTAGTTTAGAAACATGTTATACTGAATATTAGTAATATTTAAATTTCACTCGTAAAATAGTTGAGTTTAGTTAGTGATTCAGTTTGTTTCTGTGTAAATTAAAATCGTTTGTTGATACGAACTATTGTTATGTTTATGTATGATGTAAAATGTATATGACAAATAAAATATTCCAAAATTCTGTGAGAAGTAATATGTCAAATCTCAACTCAATAGTCAAGAAATCAGACAAATAATTACGTGTGGTGTACGAGTTGTAGAAAAGGAACTACCGAAACTCACCGAAACCGTAATCTAGTTATTCTAATGTGAAGTAACGATATTCGTCAGTCGATGGATCAACTCCGAAACTAAATACAAGTATCTAAAAAGACCTTTAGAAAACATTGTTTATGGTTATCTATTACGTTGATAAGAACGTAGTTTGCTTGCTCGAAATTGCAGCTCAAAATATGGACCAAGAAATTGGCCTCCTCGAAACCATTTCAAGAGTTGCATTCCTCCCTCATAAGTGGTTTCCTATCTCCCAAACGTCAATCTCAACTTGAAATACTGATGAATAGCATCCACTCTTCCAGATATAAACGATGACGCCATGTTTAAAACAAATAGAATAATATCCACTATTTGTTTGTGAAATGTTCGTCATCCCGGAAACTTACGTAGGAGAATAAAGCTTAGTAATGGTTCACTATAAATTTTGCCATAATGTGGCACGCTAATAGCTTAACATGAATGGTCGTAACTACGCAGTATATCAAAGTCTATTTGTTAGCAAATAACATTCAAAGGGATAATCGTGTCAATGATTGAAATAGTTAATTAAAAGTTTCTCCAGTACAAAAGACATCAACGTGCGTCCAGCCTTTAAGGAGCCTTCAGTTATTCATATTTACAAAAAGTTGACATTTTAATCGATTCGAAACGACAGCAAACTCCTGAAATACACCGAGGCCGTAGCCCATCAGTTTGTCTTCGCATGCTTAACTCGCTCCAGCTTATGTAATTTTAGAATTAGCAGGCCGCTGACTTATCCAAAACCGTCAAGGTCGCGCGGATCTCAAAAATAGCCGGCAGCGGTGAGCAGACATTCGTAAAAACGGTCGTTTTCAAGTTTCCCGTCGACACTGGGGCTGGCAAGCTGCCAAGTGACTGGCCACCCGACCCGCCAGCCCGACGGCTATTTACAGACCGGCTACTAGCGTTGCAAACGTCATTGCTCTATTTACGAGTACCCAACACGCTATTGTACTCATTTATGTCACCTGGATATTGTCTAAAACAAAACGCCACAGATCCAAGGTTAACACGAAAGATCATGCCCTCGGACACTTGGTCACAGCTTTGTTCTTCCACTTATGATGTTTCTTCTTCTTCTTGAAGAAAAAGACTTATGATGCTCAATTTTGTTGCAGAAACGAGCTCGACAAAAATCCGCCAAAATGTTTAAAAATCATTTAGAAATGATTGGCAGGAATGAGACGGCGTCGAAGAAAGCCAGATTCTGGCAATCCTTCGTCCGTTCTCTAAAAGGTAAGGTATCTTCAAAATCTTCACTTGTTTTCAATGTCATTAACCACAAGAGACTGGGACAAATATTATATAAAATTCATTGCTATTGAAACACCGAAAGTGTTCATATCAATGTTTCAACATACTTCCGAAATCAGACACAAGCAAACATACTCCAAAACAAAACACCTCGCTTAAATAAACATCTCTGTTCATTACTTTAGCATTCTTCTGAAAGTGGACACAATCAAATCATACACGGGGCAAATCTTTCCAGCAGAGACATTGGCGCTACTGATAAAGATGATTGTCATCATTAAACATTAAAAAACTGCGGAATTTAAATTCTGTTGAAATATTTCAATGTATTCCCCTATCAGTGTCTCAACATTTTCTGATGTTGATCCAGTAGCTTCCTTCTAAAAACAAACACAATCAAAACATACCGCGCCACACCTCTTTCAAGCAAACATTGGCCCTACGTAATCATTAGAGATCACTTGCAACTAGGTACTAAAGCCTTACCGTTACCACAGGATCGGAAGACATCAGGGCAGAAGAGAGGTACAAGCCTTCCCGCCGCAGCGTGTTCCCTGAACTGCTGTCTACCTCCTACCCCTACAGCAAGTCCATCTATGACGACCCCGTCCACGCTGCGGAGAGGATCACCGTCCCTGGATACCGCTACTTGCCCGTCCACCGCGAAACGTACGGGTACTCCCCGCGCGCCATCTACTCCCACAACTACCCTCGCTCCATCGAACGGTACAGGCCAGGTTAGTACCCACCATTTTGAATGTATACCCTGACCGGTAACTAAAAAGACCTACTATAGAGTAGGGCTAAATAGGAATTTTCACTGAAATCTCTACTCTATGATAGGTATTTTTAAAAACCTGACCAAGCTATACCTATTAATTCAATTCAATTCAATTCAAAATCTTTATTTCAGAAATCATAGTTCCATAGTAAATTAGTAGTTTATCTTAATCTATATTAGTCACACTCAAGAAATTAGGAATGCTATGAAAATGATGACTTCACGAACTTCACATTTCGTTTGACAGAGAAAGTATTATCAGAGGCTAGTTGGTAGCGATTTGTTTTTTGGATGCTATGAAAACAATGATGACATGACAAAGGCCTTTTAGTACCTCTATGGTACAGGAATTCCGTACAAGACAGTTATGTAGTTTTTTTTTTAATTGGAATGATTTGCAGACATGAAAACTATGACATCACTACGTCCATGGCATGATATTTCGTTTAACAAAGAAAATCTACGGGACTGATAACCTGATACAATTTAATAGCATTGTTTTTATAGAATTGTTAATTTATCGATAAACAAATGTTCTTATCTATCGACAATACAGGAAATAGGAAGCAGCTAAATAGATTTTTCACAGTGACGAGTAACATCCTTGAACTGTCTAATTTAATCCAGTTCTCTTCCGATTTCATGATAGTATGCAATTTGTTTGGCCTTTATCACGCATTGAGATTGATATTGAGACTAGAATAAAGAACATCTCAGCGATGATTGATTGATATTGGAAGCTATTAGCTATTGGCAGATCATTGGCAGTGGCATTGGCGAATACCTCCGCAGCATTGATCGATCTTGTGTTTTTGATCATGTGATATAAACAAATTGACATGAAGTAAATACACATACATATGATCACGCCTTTATCCCTAATTGGGTAGGCAGAGTGTAAACTACCTAAACGAAGGTTGTTCCGCCACGTCTGACATAGATTTTAGGGTTATTTAAGACAGTTTTGTTGTAAATACACGATAAGACTAAAATGCTTTTCAACTCTCAGATCCTCTCTTGTTATGTATTTGTACTTGTAGGTGTATTGTCTGATTTTACAATCAACTAAGTTGTCTTAGTTCCGTATAGTTAAGGGAGTACAAGACTTTTTATCCTAAATATACAACATGACGTGACGTAGCCACCTTACTTTTTAACGAAAACCACATTTTGTAAATTCTACAACTAATATTCTCTTGTAGATATCTTTAGCATTAAATCGATGTTGTACAGTAAGCTTATTTTTAACAAGGCATTTTGCTTACGGCCTTCTTTCATGTTACCAACAACACTTATTTTAACATCTTCATCACACATGATTATTATTGGCAATTTATTTATATTGTTTCAGAGTCAAACTCAAAGAGTTCCAGCAGGCCTTAATTTTATATTAAAACATCATAACTAAATGAAATTACTTGAATTTTCTACGGCTTTATAAACAAGTTATTGAAATTATATCACCGATTTCATTTACGCACATTATTTAGAGACCATGAACTAAGTGCAAAGAAGATCTTTTACATTATTTATAGCTTGCGAGAGCTATTCTGTTATGTACGATTTTTTTATTTGTATTTACATTTTTAATAAATAAACTTTTAGAAATTTACCGGTTTCGATGTGGATCCTGCCGAACGCTCGGAGATTTATCGATATAACATTACATGGAACCACACACAACACTATTAACACAAATATATGTTTCGTGAAACTATAATCATATATTACAAAGTGACAGCACATTTTATGTGTTAATTATTTCATAATTTATGTATCTTACTTTACTGAACGTTCCATCGATTATAGTAAACGTTATAACAGTATTTAAAATTTCATTAGACATGAACTTTATAGTGTTTATTTCTGGTTCGATGTTAACGGCTTCGATCGTATCTTGGCTAGCATCTACATGTTTGCTTGCAACTTGCAACCAGCTTGCAATTATATGAATAATCACATCTAATTTGCATGTCTCATTTGATAGAAACCACCTCTACACTCAGGCCAATCAAAAGAAAAGTTGACACTCTGCGAACATAAGGTTATGATGGATGAGGCTTTGCTTTATCGAGTATATTTTTCAACAAAATAGATGAAATCATCGTATTAATATTATGGATTAACATTCTTCTTCTGTCGAGTGGGTATCGAGTCTATGGACCCGATGAACCCTGGTGTCAGAGTTTTTAAACCGCCTAGTAGCACAACTATCAGGCCTCTGACATGGTTTAGCATTTTGAAACACATACTCCTTTTGTAAAACAGATATAAATGTCTTGGGTAAACCATTATATCTAGTCGAATGAATTATATTTTTTATTCGGCAATACAAGGTTTTATCCTGTCTCAATTTAGCTCGCAGAGTTTTCCATCTTTACTTTTTGTTTGTTCTGACAGACCATCACCGCACACTTGTAAATCCATGGATGTTACGTCGTATTCCTGTATTATATCTTCTAGCATTTGTCAGGAGACATACCTTTCATTTGTAACCCCTGTAACATTATCAAAAATATGAGTCTAACATTTAACTGTTCAAAATTTGCACAAGTCTGCCAGGGAAAGTTCTATAGAGGTGAGTTCTATAAAAGGCATTTAATTATAAAATCCTAACAACCATTTTCATTTTTAACTAAGGCTTTGCATTGCAACTTTATTAATAACTAACAATAAATATTATTACTTATTACATTATTATTTATTATAATAGCCTATACTATAACTCTTACTATCTCATTTTTAAATCCATAAAAACTGGTGTTTTATTTTAGGCATTTTCTTCTATTTAGTAGATTATTGAAGGTTTTTACAGTAACTAGTTGAAAATAAGAATTTGAGCTATTTTTTGTCCTCGTTATAAAACTCTTGGATTTTTTCATTTAATATGAAAGAAAGAAAATAATAAATTCGCTTCGGGCATTCCAGAGACGCAGGTTCGAGCCCTGCTCGAAATGTTTCTTTTTTTTCACATTATATGAAATAAAATAGCATCACTAAGCTATTAGCATAGTGATGCTATTTTATTTCATATAATGTAATTTTTTTTTTTCCATTATATAACTTAAAAAATGTGCTAAAAATCCACAATTTTTTTTTTCTTATTTTCAACCCACGCAATATATTTTGATCTTGTACAGCAATTTTACAAAATCCTATTTAAAGGACCGTGTGCAGAGTTTCCCTTCCTTCTCTTTATATGTTTTGGTTTTGGGGTTTGTATCCTGCTTATTTTTTACTTTAAAAATAATACATTTTATTTTTTCAACAGTATACCACGTCCCCCGCCGCGTCCGCCGAGGAGTAGACCCCTTCGACTCCCACAAGGCGTGGCAGGACCATCTTGACAGGCTGGCCGCCATTGACAGGCTGTACCCCTCCCGCTACGGACTGTACCTCAAGGACCGCGCGTACCCCATCACCGACCTGTCATCCCCCGTGTCTTTGTCCAGCCCCATCCAGCCCAAGAGCCTAAAAGGCGTTGAATACGAGCCAGACAACAAGCCCCACTGGGGATCAGGTAAATTCTACTAAGTATATGCACGAACCCATCCCTTCACCTTTGCTTGTGACCTAGTAAATAAGAAAGATTTATTGATATAGTAACAGCTAGATCCCCACACAAAATGGCGGAACCGCTTAACCGACCTCAAAATGACGCGCAGAATTCCAGGAGTACGTAAAAGTAACATTATGAGAGATAACAGATAAGAAAGTATATTACTTTACTAGTTTTATATTACTAGTTCACATGCAAAGGATTTTAGAGTAAGGTTAGACTAAGTTACCGTGATTGGTCTGTTCGATCTTTATGCGAACAAATCTTGTAGTCTTCTTTGGTGTCTCGAGATAGACTGATTGTTTTTGTAAACTGCGAATAGGCAAACCACGGTGCCTCTCTGGTCCTTGTCATTATCTAGTTTAGAACACATCTTATTGTTTATAAATTGGATGTATTTAAATACATCTAGTTTATTTAAGTTGGATGTTTTTAAATGTAGAACATAACTTGGAACCAGAAAATGTATATTTCGGACTTCGGATCACTGCCAGGTTCAACTATAATTTGAACTTGTTTGAGTGACTTCCAAATGTCCACGTTTAAGACGATTTTTAATATTTTGTTACGTTATTTAAGAATAGATCAACAGCTAAATTCAAAATTAAATTTAATGTATATATTTATACACACATTATCATTGTTTTGGCAATACTTTGTTAACAATAGGGGCTCATCTAGTCATTACTTTATACTTTGTAAAGAGACACCATAGAATAGAGACAAGTAATTTGTATCTAATTTATTTTATACATATTTTATTAATTGGATAGTACAAACTTTCTACGTAAACTAACATACGATACATTTTTATATTAAATTATGAAAGACCAAATCGTGTTTTGATTTAGTAGTTTAGTACCTATCTTTAGATGTAGAGTTGAACCTAGTTTTGAAACTCCAGTAAATAAATGCCAGCTTGAAAACCTTATCTCTGTTTATGGAAGTCAATAACTATGTTGTTATGTACCTACCTATTGTAGTATATAAGCACAGGTGCATGAAGCTGCATTGTATATATGCCAGGCAGACATTCACACTCGGAATGATAACCAAAGCACGCCCAATCGTCCATACCGAAGAACACACTACACTCTACGAAACTTTGTAACAAAAGATACCTAGTCATAATCTATATTAAATTTGTAGATAGGTGTAAAAATACACAATTTACATTGTAAGGGATGATGAAGATTCTTGTTATAAACCTTCGGCTAGACCGGCACGACGTTGCAGGTGTTACAACAATATTTTTAGACAGACAGACGCGGTGCATAAGCTGCAAAAAATACTCTTGGTTACGGATCTTGCCAATTTGGCCAAAACATAAAACTAAACAACTACAACCTGAAAGACTAGATTTAAAATTCAACTGAATTCCCAAGGAGGACCCGTTTGGCGCTTTCTGATAGTTTCTTTTGGGCGAAAGTTGGTCAGTTTTACGGGTGAAATCATCCCATTACATGTTGCTAGATAGTATACACATTGTACAGACCCCGTCCTTGTATACTTGAGATTGGTATTGACTATAAGACTTGCTATGAAGGACCGGAGAGAGTATGCTGCAAAAGGAACCCCATTTTCGGCCACGCCGAACAGTGGGCGTCTTTTGACCGCGAAATGCGGGAGGTGAAGGCTCTACGGGATCTGGTGGAGGCTTCCCCCTCAAGGAATACTCCTGAACGCTGGTCGCGGGCGATGTCCCCTACTCCCGTGAAACCCAGGATCAGCATGCCACGTGACTGCGAGGTCGCGTACGACGCCGACGGTAAGGGCAACAGACCCCAATACTCGTCAGAACCCTCTGTGATTTAAACAAAGTGTATTTCTCTGTGATTAAAGTAGCAAAAAAATCTGATAGAGATGTCAGTTAAAACCAATCTTCCCTCTTCTATTTTACAGCCTGCTGTGGTAGTTTTGTAGCGTCCGTTTTCCTTTCCTTTCTTGTCAAATGAATAACAAGTGAACAAGAAATATGACGTCTTGTTCGCAGTATTTCTTTTTTATAGGTAGTTAACATATTCGTACTTTTACCTATTGAGTGTACGTGTTCTTTACATTTGCATTTCATACATTTTATAATTAAATATACGACGCATGAACTTGCATGATTTATTATACTGTTTCATTCATAAGAACTGCTTATTTATTTCAAACAATGAACTAGTAGTTTTCGCAACATGATATTTAAAAAATAATCATTCATATTCATGACATGACTTTATAATATTAAAGCATATCATTGAAATTCAAAATCAAGTCATTGTCATTCAATTTCAGAAAAAATATTAAGATTCATTGTTCATGATCGCTACAGCTTCGTATGGAATCATAACGTGTTTCTGGCTTCAACTAAACTGTTACTGGCTTCTACCGAACTGTTACTGGCTGTTACCGAACTGTTACTGGCTGTTACCGCTTCGATTGGCTTCCGGTTGATGACGAAGTACGGAGGAGTCTGTTGTCCTACTAATAGTTGTGGCGTGTAGGTGCGCCGCTTTACAACGCGGGTGGACTAAGGCGCAGACCCTGGGCCGACATTTTCAACCCATCTCCCTCTCTGCCGATCTCGGCGATCACGAGGGACCCCTTCTGGTACGACTGGCCGGAGCTGAAACCCCTGACTAGATACGACCGCAGCCCATCCTACGTGCGAGACTCTTACCTGTCGCCAGTCAAACGCTCCTACCTGTGGGACAAGCATCCGATCAGGCCCTTAGGTTAGTCGGACGCTGTACATATGCCTATCACTGTGCACAAGCTTCCTGTGCTGTCTACTGTCCACGCAGTGCTATAATTTAGATACTTCGGCTGCATAGGTTCTTGCACTTTGCACTCTTTACTTAAAAAAATAATTTGCGCATTGAAATCACCTAGTTATAGCACTGCACATACTCTAAGCTGTACAAAATAGCCTGCAACATCCGAATTTTTAGGAAAATAATAACAAAAAGATATCTCCAATATTATTGATGCTAATGGCTCCTATTTGGTTATGGCAGATTTAATGATGTCCGACTCCTTCTCGGTGGATGATTACAGCAGGACTCTGCCGTTTATGCGTAGTCTATAAAATATGGAAAGGTATAAGCACCCTACGCAAATGTATAAAGATTTTGTTGAAGAAGTTTCTGTTTTGTAGAATGTAGCATTGAACCTTTCATAGATTTCCGAATATAAGATATTTCTGTCATGCTCTTTATAGACCTTTTAATACCTAGTCATCTAATCTTTAAAAACGAAATCATTTATTAGTATAATATTCATTTAGATAAGTTAAATTTCCTTTCATTTGCCTTGCCACGCACTTCATATAGTATTTATTATCATTTACCTATTGTCATATTCACTATAAAACAAATAAATCACAATTCATCCTACTAAGTTTGAAATTGTGTTCATTTTATAATTTTTCTTTTGATGTATTTTTCTACGTCACGAGGCTTATTTACATGGTACTTATGAAAATCTTTTGTATATATTTTTATCTACTTTTTTATCGACTCTACCTATATGTTAGACAATTGCACGTATTAAGCCCCGACTCCTGCTCTCAAAGATTACACGAAACGTACCCCCGCGGGGCAGAGGGGAAGCGAAATATTGTGAAATCGTTCCCCTCTGCCCTGCGGGGGTATGTTTCATGTTTTCCTTGAGCGCTGAAGTCACGGCTTAATGCTGCCGCATAATGGCGACTTATGTCGTCTGCATACCCAGCATTTTATTGATAAAAATTTAACATAATAAATGTTTTGTAGACATAGGATATTGTTCTGAATATTAAAATAGAGATGACTTGAAATGTATGTACTTAAAGCAATATTTGTATACCTATTGAATGTGTTGAAATTTGGAACAGATTATCAAACAAGTTGGACCTCTGTCCAATATTGCTCCGATTTTATATACAAATTTTGGGTTATATACCTTATTTTTCATGCTTCGATGTCAAGCAAACTTTTATGTTATAAATAAACGAGAAGTTTAATTATGTTGTTTCTAAGCTTCTAATTAATAAAGTAGCGATGTTTAGTAGACTGTTGCAAAAATGTTAAGTTAGTTACTTATATCCTATCCTAGTTAGTTATATAATGTATATTTCTTTATAAATATGTACAAAAAAACATTTACAAAATATTTAAAACTAAATATACTAATAGTTGATGTTTTCTTTGCAGCTGCTGCTTTCTAAGGGGATTGACATCGGACCCGCTCTAATTTAAGATTATTTATACAACTTCAACTTATTTAATTTATTTTACGAAATAATTGTTACACCTTTGACTATGTTACCAAAAATAAAAATACGAAATTTATAAAAAAAAATACATATGAAATTTTAAATATTATGTTACATGTAAAACAAGGATTTTTCAAGTAAGATCTCAAAGACTGCTATTAACATAGTCACTGCCAAGAAACGTAAAAATTGTTACCTATAATTTTTGTTTTTACTACTATAAACAATTTTATGTACTTACACCGAAAAGAACAAAAAAACTAATAAAATCTCGAAAACCACAATAAGTGCTTTTATTTTGCGTCCAATAAATATTATAACTATTATTATGTTTACTCGACGACGATGTCAAATATAAACTACCTTCTACCTACATCATCTCCCTAGCCTTATCCCGTATCTCACGGGGTCGGCTACCTAATCTAGGTGATTGAACGAGGGTACTGGTTTTTACACAGAGCGACTGCCATCTGACCTCCGCAACCCAGAAGGGAAACCAGACCCAATCCTAGATTAGGTCAGAGTTTTCAAGCCAATGCTTAGCACTGGCTTCTGACATGGCTTAACGACTAATATCTGCGGTGTTCTTCTTCTGTCGAGTGGGTATCGAGTCTATGAAACCGATGAACCCTGGTGTCAGAGTTTTTAAACCGCCTAGTAGCACAACTATCAGCACAATATGTCCTAACCAAACTGGGGAAAAATTCACAAAGTGATAAATTCTCAAATATCAACTTTTGTGTTTTTTCCCTCCTGGGAATCGAACCCAGGACCTCCGGATCGGCAGTCCATGGCACTAGCCACTAGACCACGGAAGCAGTTATTATCTACGGTGTTAAACGATATTAACCGGGACCAACGGCTTAACGTGCCTTCCGAAGCACGGAAAAAACGCCGAATAAACGTAATAAATGAAATTCGAAAACCGAAAAACATCTTGGTACGTACGTGGTGGGATTCGAACCACGACCTCCTGCTCAGGGGGCGGAGGCCCTATCCACTACACCATCGGGCTCTTTACTACTACCTCCCACAGAATAATTAATTATAGTACCTTAAGGTAGCGATAGGACCTAAGTAGCGCCCCCATCAGTAAAAAAAACACAGTACACTAAAAACTCAGTGAATCGAAAAACCGGTCCTTAAGACTCAAGTAATAGTAGTTAAAATAATTTAAAACCTTGTAAATTAGCGAGCCATAGTTCGTTATAGTAACAGGTAGAAACATTGCGAATAACGATCACCAACGGCAATTTTTACTACAATCTGTTACTACAACGAACTAAAAATCGCAAATTTATAAGGTTCTAAATTATCTTCATAACTATTACAACACAATACAAAATTCTTGATTGCACAAAGAAACTCATACAACAGAAATAAAAAGGAACAAACGTGACAGTACAATATAGGCTTTATTGCTAAAGCAGCAATTTCTACCAGGCGACCTACTACTACTACTTGAGTCTGTTGGACCGGATTTTCGATTCATTGCGTTTTTAGTGACTTATATTTTTTTTACTAACGTGAGCGCCACTTAGCTTCTATAGTCTCCTTAACGGTCTACTTGTTGTGGCACAATAATTAAGACATAGAATTCTGGAGTTCCATTAATTAAAGTTGTGTCATTGTATTATTTATTTGTCAACTTTTTTTAACGAAAGAAGAGAAAAC
Organism: Scrobipalpa costella; assembly: GCA_949820665.1. Classification (NCBI taxonomy): domain Eukaryota; kingdom Metazoa; phylum Arthropoda; class Insecta; order Lepidoptera; family Gelechiidae; genus Scrobipalpa; species Scrobipalpa costella. The sequence goes on from OX463311.1 coordinate 2,187,996, forward strand.
CTTTGAATACCATTTAATTTCAACTTTCTGAAACTGCTACGGCGTAGCAAACGTCTACGAACAAGCTACAAAATTATTTACATATTCTTTATTGCATACATTTTAATACATAGGTTTAATCATAAAATTAAAGTAAGGGTGAAATTTGCATTGGTAAAAAATAATGTTTTTTTAGAAACATAACATACATACATACATAAATCACGCCTTTATCTCTTACGGGGTAGGCAGAGCGTTTAACGCCTAGTAAAAGGCGCTTTCGCTTCGTCTGACAAAAATTGAGGGAATTTTAGATTGTAAAATGTATTGCTATAGTGACAGGTTGTCAGCCCATCGCAATTATAATACACTGTAACCCTCGAGTCCCTTTTGCTGACTTCAACAGCAAGCCCAGGAGGAAAGGCAGCTGGAACATTCTATGTTTTTCTATCTCTCCCAGTCCAGCATGGAAGTAACTGTGGGTTAAAATTTGATCAATGTAGGAACCTGCCTATAAAATTTGCATTACATCAGACCATAGCGCTGTATGTTCGGACTACAGTTGATGGGGATGAGGCTATGAGAATGCGGATAGCGGATGAGGATATGTCATAATTGCGGATCATCCGCATCGTAAGGATGCGGATAGCGGATGAGGATAAGTTATAATTGCGGATCATCCGTATTATGAGGATGCGGATTCTTCATCAACCCTGGTTCGGACTACCTACGTTCTACAGCTATTTCAGTAGGCTGGGGTCTGCCTGGGGGAACATAGGATTTTCAATACATACATAAATATAATCACGCCTTTATCCCTAATGGGGTAGGCAGATTGTAAACGACCTAAACAAAGGTCGTTCCGCCGCGTCTGTCAAAATTTTGAGGGTTATTTAAGATAGATTTGTAGGTATATTACTGTAGTGACAGGTTGTCAGCCCATCGCCTAAATTGCAATATACTGAAACTCTCGGATCCCTTAGCTGGTTTTACAGCATGCCTGGGAGGAAATACAGCTGGCACATTCTATATTTTTCTTTCGCTCCCATGCCATCATGGAAGAATTTGGTATGTGTTACTCGTATGTTACATATTACGTTGGAACTTACAAATCCAACTCAAAACAGAATGCGACCACTTCGCTTCGTCGTCAAATTAACACCTGGGTCTCTAAATGCCTCCGTGGTCTAGTGGTCAAGAGCCATGGGCTTACGATCCGGAGGTCCTGGGTTCGATTCCCAGGGGGAACACAAAGTTAAGATTTGTCAATTTATCACTTTGTGAGGTTTTCCCCAGTGAAAAGAGCTTTAGTTTTTGTGCCTGAAACAATTATGTCCAATCACAGGCAGAGTTTTATATATGTTAGATAGATAGATAAAGCGTTTTATTCATATTTCTACAAAACACATGTACATTTCGCAAATTTGAAAAGACACATTGCTGTCAAGCTGTGATTCCAGCGCTCAAAGAAAACATGAAACATCCCCGCGGGAATGAGAGGGAAAGGGTTTCTTAATAATTTATTTCCCTTCCCCTCTCTACGCCGCAAGGGTATGTTAAGTGTTATCACAGAGTAACTATAATACTACGTACAGTGTAATCTATGAGAGCAAGTGTCACGGCTTAAAAATAGCTACAGTAGCGACATCTATTAGGTTTTGAGATGATAAGGACTAGTGTTAAATAAGATAAGATGGATAATACTATCATGTTAGTCACGTTTAAGTTAAATTCTTCCATGCTGGACTGTGAGCGAGAGAAAAACATATAATGTGCCAGCTGCATTTCCTCCCGGGCATGCTGTAAAAACCAGCTTAGGGATCCGAGTGATTCAGTATAATATTATAATTTAAGCGATGGGCTGACTACCTGTCACCACAGAAATAACCCTCAAAACTTTGTCAGATGAGGCGGAATGACCTTTGTTTAGACGCTCTGCCTACCCTATTAGAGAGAAAGGCGTGATTATATATATTTAATGGTTTCACATCTCAAGATTTGAGACGTATTTTGCCAATGACAACGTATACTCGTGTGTATTAATAAAACTGACAATGACATATCGACGTACACTGCGTAGCTGATAAGGTTCCTTATGTCATGTTAAGTAAGTCTATTAGCAATAGCTAAATGAGCCTCCGACATGGTCTTTGTAACGACGCGACCTGAGGGGCCACCACACTGTGCGTGACTGTGCTCAACTTAGTGATACAGTATAATCATCAATTTGCTGTAGGTAAAGACGATCTCCGACTGTAAAAATTAAAAGTCAACTCACCAGATTTAATAAATTTGTTTATGTTGTTCTCCATTCATGGTTTTCCTGTAGGTACTTCCATATTCTTCCATAAAGGATTCTTAGCTGGCTGCCCTTGAGAAACTAGCAGTCTTGAACTGAATAAATTACAAAAGAGGATTAACTCGGTGACGGTAAAATAGTTTGAGTCAAATATGTTACAATTTGAATTTTAAATTTTGGCGCCACCAGAAACTTGTAAAAAAAATATGAGTATTTATGGTTACAAATGTTGCTAGTGTAATAAAATCAAACTACCATATCGATATTTCTCTCTCCCTCTCACGCACTGCCGATTGCATATGTCTGTCTTCTTTTAACATGATAGTTCTTACTAATTGGAACGCGCCATTTATTCGTCTGTTGCCAGTTGACAGACAGACGGTTTGTTTTTAAAATCTAAAACTCCGTGATACAATATTTTGTTGATACTTGATATTTTGAGTTTATTCTTGTGTATTTTAGTTGTAATGGGTGATCAAATAATAGGAGATCTTACAGGAGATGTGGACATGAGTAATCCAGAAATGGTGTTCGACAACCTCACCATTTTGAAGGAATTGAGTAACATTGCCAACAGTGTAAAGTAAGCTCTTCTTTTCTGTTTTTTTTCTTGATATAATTGATTCCTTACTTCGGGCCGGTCACCGGGATATATTATTTAATGTCCGTGTAAACGGACTTACCTAGAATCCGACCTCAATAGCCAGTTCATTTGCAGGACAGAAGATTTCCTTGAGACAGTACCAAAAGCAAAGCTTAGTACCAGTAGAAGAGTGAAGTGGGTGCCTATGTTCAACTGTCTGAAGCAGGGAGTCCTTGATGAAATGCTGCAAGAGATGAATGCGATGTGGAAGAATGAGAACATGCCCCAACGGTTAGAAGCGTTTGAAAAGCAGAAGGAAAAGTTTTGTGATGTGAATACTGATCAGAAGTTATGGTAAGATCTATCTAGCATATTGTTAAGCAATATTTCGTACAGAAAATCCTAGGTTGTCAAGTGTGGTTTGTTCTTGTATTATCCAAGGTTGCCTGGAAGACATTTCTACTGTAGCAATGGTGACTATGTTTATTTGTTTTTGTCTCTAATGTTGTGTTGTATTGTATTTCTTATGTGCAATAAAGTATTTTAAATTGTATTTGTATCTATTACAGGAGGCCACAGTTAGGCAATGTAAAGGCTCAACTAAAAGCCAGCGATGTTGCAAATTTGCAAAAACAAAAAGTATTGCTGGAATCCTATGCAAAAGAATATGAAAGTAGAGTTGACCGCTTGAAAAAAACTCTGTCAGCTAAAAGAGGATATTTGAAAGCTTTACAAATGGATATCCAAAAGTATCAAAAGAAGAATGAAGATTTTATATCTCAAGTCAGTGAAAATATTGAAAATCGTGAATGTGTACTGGATATAATGTCTATCAAAGCAAATAAAGAAATTATAGATTCCAAATGGACCGAAACCGACTTGGGACTTATGTGATGATATAAATAAAACTGCAGGTAAAAATATTTGAATAAAATTTATATTTCAGAAAATTGTACACACCTGAGAAAAATAGAACAAAATTAATAACTGAATTAATGTAAACTGTTAAACACTAAGTGAAGTCAAAGTAGCGAATATTCAAGTGAATCTGCATAAAGTTATACATTCAAAAATTAACAAAGTTTAATAAATTCAAAGATAGCATTGTCATAAATAGTGAAAATTTGAAGTTTGTAAATATAAGATACAGTAATAAAAATCATACATTACATTATTACTCCTAAATCTACAACAGAAAAAGAAAGTTTTGTTAAATGCAAACCTAAACAAAATAAAACAAAGATAATTCTTACTTTTTATAGTAATATTTATTAATAATGAAAATTATTTGACATTGTTAACATAGCTAAAAATTAAAATTGTACAATGCAAAATCTGCATATTTTATAATATTTAATAATAGCAATTGCACTATTGTTGCGAGGACTACACTGCTTTCTAACGCCTTTTAAATTATATCAATCCATTCTTCATCTTACTAGTATAATTGTGAAGACAAAGCCTCAAAATTAGGAGATCATGCCAATCTTCAACATTCAAAAACTTGAATAGATTTTTTTTACATTTTAATACTGAGTGCAAAATAATTTCACTGGGCCAACCATTTTCGAGACAGCAGGATAATTACATAAGGCAATAGGTCTTATATACTACCACATACAGGACAGAGGAAGGTAATATCATGTCTTAGGCCACTCCACAAAAACAATAATATAATAAATAACCTAATCACTAGAAGAAGGCGATGGACGATTATAAACTCTTTTAAAAGCAATCTCGACATTCTAATCCAAAATAGAATTCTAACCAATTGTCACTTATACCGACCTATACATACTTTACATTTATAGGCACATTAGTTACAGAATAAACAAAGCGAATGTGCTTTCGATCCACTACAAATTAATAAATATAATATGAAGATGTAACGACGCTTTGTGTCCAATGCCCGCATCTTAAAGATTGCTTGCCACCTCTTAACACTTCAAGTAAATAACAATTTGACTACAACACCAACCAACAGGTCAATAACATAACAGGGTTTACCATCTAGGGACTGCATTATATCGGGGATCGAAAGAGCAACGGCCTTAGGCACAGCCGAACGCGTCCTATTAGCTCATGAGTCGTACTTTTGAATTGTTTGAATCGGAATAACCACACGCAACATTCGCAAGCGATTTCAATACTATTTGGCATGCGAATGTTACTCTTTCGTATGTGAATTTCGATTCGAATGATTCAAAAATATGGCTCCATATCATACGCCTTTTCCGTCCAATTAAATTCGTAAATTAATATCACGCTTCAATAAATTATAAATAAGAAGGCACAATCAATTGATAAATAATTTTAACAATTACGCGTTCGGCTCTGCCTCGGCCGTTTGAAATAATAATTATAATACATGATATAGCTGTTCTATCTCACGTCTGCCGGTCGGACATACTTGTGGTTGTGCGCAGACTCGCGCCCGTGTGCGTTACTACAGGTTTAACCTACCGCACGCACACTGAGGCAATGTACATACATTATATAGTATAGTTATAATATAGTAGGTACCAGTAACGAAGGGTAAAATTTATCGAAAGGGAAGCCTGAGTACCTTTGATAAACAATAAACTAACTAGATGCATCTCACTCAAAAAGTGTCCGCGGCTAAAATCTGCCCATCACGTCAATCGGGGAGAATTTTCATTCAGTATCTCCTTGCTCGCTCGCGGCGCGTGACGTGCCACAATGACGAAATGCTCAGTCAAAATGATAGTATGTGCGAGTGCTATTGATATTGTACCCTTTCTTTGACGCGTTAAGGTCCAAATTTGAATGAATATGTATGTGCAGTGCGGCTCGGATTTTTTTTGGTCGGGGTTTCTTAGTGTTTGTGCATCTAGTTTGTTTATTGTTTATCAAAGCTAAGTAACTAGTAATCAACACTTTGTATTTCTTATGAATTTAAGCAGGCACTTTTTCCGAAGGGAATCCGGTAGGGATCGTGTTGTATGGACCCTTCGCCGCTGGTAGGTACATTCACACACACAAGTATATCAAAGCGGCAGTCGTGAGATAAAGCATATGTAATTAATTATTTGTAGCATTCTTCTCACTGCGCAGCACACTGGATCCCAAACGTCAGTTATTTCTTTTTAGGAGGCGACCGCTGCGGCGTGGCAGGCCTCCCGCTGTTTATACCGTTGTACTGATATTTAGCTTTTTTTTCCGATGGTTTTAATATCTGGAAAATAGATAAATGGGTCAAAATCAATCCTTTAGATTAATTTGCTTCTCTAATTTAAATGATGTATGATAACAAAAACATGTTATGATGATGTTTAGTAAAAATGGTGCCGATTCGGTTGTAATAAAAGCGTCGTATAGTGAGTACTGGTAGATTTTCAATCAGCTGTTGTATTTGTATTTATTTTTCACATTTAAGAAAGTGACTAAACTATGTTTTTCTGTGTTTACAACCGAATTGGCACCATTGATAATTAAATCACTGCGAAACTGAACAAAATGTAATAAGATTAGATTAGTACCTATGTGTTCTTGAAGCAAAACTCTTGCATAAGAAACAAAGGCGAAACTAAAATAATAAGCGTAAAATTATAGAAATAAATAGTTTTATTTGCCAGTATTCCACTAAAAACGTTTGGTATAAGAACCACAAAGTTCTAAAAGTAAAACAACATTGGAAAGGGAAAAATGACTCAAGAAAATTGCACAACTTCACATCTTCGAACTGTTTATGCCATTGTGTTGGTGTTTGGTCTTTTTTTCAGACGGCTTTAGTATCTGAAAATAAAATTGTTGTGATGAACTATAATCTTTTCAATACTAACTGGCTGAAGTTACTATAACTGCATTACTTTATGAATAAGTATTCACAATATGACGCTAATTCTATTCAACAAAAAGAAAACTATTATGTATGTGAAAGTTTTATTGCTAATAGTGGATTTTACATGATTTGATTATAAATATTGTTATTAAGCTTCTTCCATGCTGGCCTGGGAGCAAGAGAAAAACATATATGTGCCAGCTGCATTACCTCCCGGGCATTCTGTAAAAACCAGCTAAGGGATCCGAGGGTTTCAGTATATTGTAATTTAGGCATATTGCTGACAATCTTAAATAACCCTCAAAACTTGTTTGTTTAGGTCGTTTACGCTCTGCCAACTTGTTTGTTTAGGTCGTTTACGCTCTGCCTACCCCCATTAGGGAAAGTGAGTATATGTATGATTATCAATAATGATGTTGTTTAACTATACTTCAGCCTAAGTTGTTATAAAAGATTATAGTGACCAACAAAAGCAAACTAAATAATGAAACTTTCATGTAAAATTACGCAATTGACGAATGAAATACATAATGTTAGTAAAATTAAAACTATTACATTATTCTAAAGGATTCTTGAACATGAGTCAGGCATAGGAATTGTAAATATTAATGTGTTTAGTGTAACAACAGTACAGCTGAGAATACACATTACATTATCGTGGTAAAACGGAGAGACGTTTAAAAAACGGCGACATTGGTACTTTTTACTATGGAAAAATAGTAGATTTTACGACAAGTGCACAAAACATGTCAACTTTGGTCGAGAATTTTAGCTGCCCGAGCCCGCAGGGCGAGGGCTGTTATTATTCGAGGACAAAAATGATTTGTGCACGAGTTGTAAACTCTGCTTTTCACTTCAATTGCGAGGGAAATTTAAGAAAATTGCGTTTTCCGAGCAGGAGAAGTGAAATGTAATTTCTTGTATCAAATCAGCAGCAGCTGTTTAAATACTGAAATTAAACTCTGCTTTTCACTTCGATAGCGAGGAAAATTTAAGTAAATCCCGTTTTCCGAGCATGAGAAGTGAAAATGTAATTTCTTGTATCAACTCAGCAGCTGTTCAAATACTGAAATCCAGACTCATGTCCAACACCCAAAGACTCGTGATAAATAAACAACAAAACGCCACCAAAGCCGTTACCTGGAAGGAGCACATGAGTGTCTCATCCACCGACATCATGCCGCCCGCGTTGTCGAACTCCCCGCAGTAGTTGGGCGCCGAGAACAGCGTCACCAGCTGACGTTTGGCGAAGAATTCGTAGCCATCTTCCACCACCTGCATAATTCATTACATTGGAAATCAGTTATACATACATATAACTTACATGCTGGACTGGGGAGCGAAAGAAAAATATAGAATGGGCCAGCTGCATTTCCTCCCGGGCATGCTGTAAAAACCAGCTAAGGGATCTGAGGGTTTCTGTATATTGCAATTTAGGCGATGGGCGGACAACTGGTCGCCACAGCAATATACCTACAAGTATATATTACATAACCCTCAAAACATTGTCGGAACGACCTTTGTTTAGGTCTAAACAAAGGTCGTTCCGCCACGTCCCGACAGTTTTGGGGGTTATTTATGATAGATTTGTTATATTGCTGTAGTGACAGGTTGTCAGCCCATCGCCCAAAATTGAAATATACTGAAACCCTTGGATCCCTTAGCTGGTTTTTACAGCATGCCCGGGAGGAAATGCAGCTGGCACATTCTATGTTTTTCTCTATCTCCCAGTCCAGAATGGAAGAAATAGTTATAAATCAGTTATAATTATAATAAGCGATAATAGTTGCAGCTCTGATGCCAATTTTAGCACAGGGTCTACCTAGTTTAGGACTCCTGCCTTTCCATAATTATAAACTTGACACACTATTATTTTGTAAACTAGTATATAAGTACCTACTATTGTGGAAAGAAAAAAAGAAAATATTAATATTATATAGTTTGGAGGCTGACTGGGAAGTAAGATTAGCCACAAGTTTGATAATCTACAATCTTCATGATAAGAAGATTATGTTTTTAGTTTGGAGATTTTGAAAACTAGATTTTACATGAGTTAAATTTATTCTGAAGTTACTATATAATATTAATCTTTGTAACTAAGCTAACTGGCAAAAAATAATTCCTTATTTAAAATTCTCTACTTTTCTGGAGTGTGCATGTTCGTAAACAAAATGTTCGAAGCAATGTATACAATCTCCGCTAATAGCGCCCATTTAACTCGAGACCTATTAATAGGCTAACAGAAATGTAATCAATATAGCCATTGCACAATGTTGGTAGGTAAACACAACTGTGTATTAATAAATTGGAACTGTTTCATATTGAACATACATACATACGCCTTTATCCCTAATGGGGTAGGCAGAGCGTAAACGACCTAAACAAAGGTCATTCCGCGACGTTTGACAAAGTTTTGAGGGTTATTTAAGATAGATATGCAGGTATCTTGCTGTAGTGACAGGTTGTCAGCCTTTCGCCTAAATTACACTATACTGAAACCCTCGGGTCCCTTAGCTGGTTTTACAGCATGCCCGGGAGGAAATGCAGCTGGCACATACTATGTTTTTCTCTCGATTCTAGTCCAGCATGGAACTTAGCAGGTGTTCATATTGAACTCGTGTCTTATGCTTCTTTCATGCTGGCCTGGGAGCCAGAGAAAAACATAGAATGTGCCAGCTGCATTTCCTACCGGACATGCTGTAAACCCAGCTAAGGGATCCGAGGGTTTCAGTATATTGTAATTTAGGCGATGGGCTGACAACCTGTCACTACTACAGCATTATATCTACAAATCTATCTTAAATATTCCTCAAAACTTTGTCAGACGTAGCGGCGTTTCATTAGGTAGTTTACTCTCTGCTTACCCGATTAGGGATAGAGACGTGATTATATGTATGTATGCAGAAATGTAATCAATATAGCCATTGCACAATGTTAGTAGGTAAACACAGCTGTGTATTAATAAGAAGGAACTGTTTCATATTGATCTCGTGTCACATATTATTATTCTGCTTAGCGAGTGGATACTCGAGTCTAACTTCGACCCGATAATCCCTGGTGTCAGAGTTTTCAAACCGCCTAGTAGCACAGCTATTATACGACGGTGCGACCACTATCAAAGACAGAGACCGGGACCGACGGCTTAACGTGCCCTCCGAAGCACGGAATCCTTTTACTTTTCGGACAATCAGGTGATTCAGCCCGATAACAAAACCTCACAAAGTAATAAATTAACAAATATAAACTTTTTGTCGGTGCTTTTTCCGTGCTTCGAAAGGCACGTTAAGCCGTTGGTCCCGGTTAATATCATTTACTACCGTAGATATTAGTCGTTAAGCCATATCAGAGGTCAGTTCTAAGAATTGGCGGCTTGAAAACTCTGACCTAATCTAGGATTGGGTCTGGTTTCCCTTCTGGGTTGCGGAGGTCAGATGGCAGTCGCTCTGTGTAAAAACCAGTACCCTCATTCAATCACCTAGATTAGGTAGCCGAGAGATACGGGATAAGGCTAGGAAGATGATGATGATAACAATAAACACGCCCAGACCGGTTTAAGCGTTCTGTTGTTCAAATTCAATACAGTTCAAATTCATAACTATACATACATACATATAGTCACGCCTTTATCCCTAATGGGGTAGGCAGAGCATAAACGAGTTAAACAAAGGTCGTTCCGCCACGTCTGACAAAGTTTTGAGGGTTATTTAGAATAGATTTGTGGGTATATTGCTGTAGTGATAGGTTGTCAGCCCATCGCCTAAATTGCAATATACTGAAACCGTAACTATGGTTATGAAAATACTCACTTTAATATCAAGAATTACTAACACATATATATATATATATATATATATATATATATGAATAAGTATTAACATAGCTGAATGATTGTTCAAGCTGTACGACACTTTGTTGGTTTCACAATTTGGAGCAATACATATTGTATTTTTAGCTAAGTATTTTTTTTACTTCCATGCTGGTCTGGGAGCGAGAGAAAAACATAGAATGTGCCAGCTGCATTTCATCCCAGGCATGCTGTAAAATCTAGCTAAGGGATCCGAGGGTTTCAGTATATTGTTATTTAGGCGATAGGCTGACAACCTGTCACTACAGCAATATACCTAGAATTCTACCTTAAACCCTCAAAACTTTGTCAGACGTGGCGGGACGACCTTTGTTTGGGTCGTTTGCGCTCTGCCTACCCCATTAGGGATAAAGGCGTGATTATATGTATGTATGTATTATTTTTTTATTGTAAACTGTTGTGTTCGTCTCAATAAATAAATAAACATCTCACCTGATGGGCTCTACAAATTAAGTCTAAGTCATGTCGATTCAGGAATTTGCTGACGACGTCTGGTCCGAAGGTGAAGGAGACTCCGCGGTCGTTCTCTCCCCAACCCTGAACGTCTTTGTCCGGATCTGACCACAGGAGATCGCAGAGCAAACCTGAAAAAATAAAATGATTTTAGTGTTGTCAGGTTAGAAAACATACATACATATAATCATAAAGGATAAAGGCTAGAATACACACATACATATAATCATAAAGGATAAAGGCTAGAATACACACATACATATAATCATAAAGGATAAAGGCTAGAATACACACATACATATAATCATAAAGGATAATCCCTGATGGGGTAGGCAGAGCGTAAACGACCTAAACGAAGGTCGTTCCGCCACGACTAACAAAGTTTTGAGGGTTAATTAAGATAAATTTGTAGGTATATATTGCTGTAATGACAGGTTGTCAGCCCATCGCCTAAATTGCAATCGAATCCCTTAGCTGGTTTTTACAGCATGCCCGGGAGGAAGAAGTATATTGCAATTTAGCGATGGGCTGACAACCTGTCGCTACGGCAATATACCTATAAATCTATCTTCAATAACCATTAAAACTGTCAGACGTAGCGGAACGACCTTTGTTTAGGTCGTTTACGCTCTTGTCTACCCCATTAGGGGTAAAGGCATGATTATATGTATTTGTACTATCATAGAGAATATAAAGGTTATCTGTATTGTAGGCACGTGCACTCATCTTCGGGAAGCTAATAAAACAAATAGTATCGTAAATAGATTTGTGTGTGATTTTTATAACAATATACTAGCGACCCGTCCCGGCTTCGCACGGAAATTTTCAGTGTTTCTCCACAATATTATGCAAGTATTATATATACAAACCTTCGTCTTGAAACACTCTGTCCATTAAAAGACACCGCATCAAAATCCGTTGCGTAGTTTTAAGGATTTATGCATACATAGGGATATAGGGACAGAGAAAGCGACTTCGTTTTATACTATGTAGTGATATACGGTTCTAGAAAACTATATGATAAGATTGATAAGGGTTTCCCCATAAAAAATATCTGACTGAAGTGAACATTGATCAGTTTCGTTGACTAAACAACATCTTCCAGTTTCAAGGACACCACTGTCCCTTACATTGACTAAACAACATCTTTCAGTTTCAAGGACACCACTGTCCCTTACATTGTTAAGTTTCGTTGACTAAACAACATCTTCCAGTTTCAAGGACACCACTGTCCCTTAAATTGACTAAACAACATCTTTCAGTTTCAAGGACACCACTGTCCCTTACATTCACTAAACAATATCTTCCAGTTTCTAGGACACCACTGTCCCTTACATTGTTCAGTTTCGTTGACTAAACAACATCTTCCAGTTTCAAGTACACCACTGTCCCTTACATTGTTCAGTTTCGTTGACTAAACAACATCTTCCAGTTTCTAGGACACCACTGTCCCTTACATTGTGCAGTTTCGTTGACTGAACAACATCTTTCAGTTTCAAGGACACCACTGTCCCTTACATTGTTAAGTTTCGTTGACTAAACAACATCTTCCAGTTTCAAGGACACCACTGTCCCTTACATTGACTAAACAACATCTTTCAGTTTCAAGGACACCACTGTCCCTTACATTGTTAAGTTTCGTTGATCAAACAACATCTTCCAGTTTCAAGGACACCACTGTCCCTTACATTGACTAAACAACATCTTTCAGTTTCAAGGACACCACTGTCCCTTACATTGACTAAACAACATCTTTCAGTTTCAAGGACACCACTGTCCCTTACATTCACTAAACAATATCTTCCAGTTTCTAGGACACCACTGTCCCTTACATTGTTCAGTTTCGTTGACTAAACAACATCTTCCAGTTTCAAGTACACCACTGTCCCTTACATTGTTCAGTTTCGTTGACTAAACAACATCTTCCAGTTTCTAGGACACCACTGTCCCTTACATTGTTCAGTTTCGTTGACTGAACAACATCTTTCAGTTTCAAGGACACCACTGTCCCTTACATTGTTAAGTTTCGTTGACTAAACAACATCTTCCAGTTTCAAGGACACCACTGTCCCTTACATTGACTAAACAACATCTTTCAGTTTCAAGGACACCACTGTCCCTTACATTGTTCAGTTTCGTTGACTAAACAACATCTTCCAGTTTCAAGGACACCACTGTCCCTTACATTGTTAAGTTTCGTTGACTAAACAACATCTTCCAGTTTCAAGGACACCACTGTCCCTTACATTGACTAAACAACATCTTTCAGTTTCAAGGACACCACTGTCCCTTACATTGTTCAGTTTCGTTGACTGAACAACATCTTTCAGTTTCAAGGACACCACTGTCCCTTACATTGTTAAGTTTCGTTGACTAAACAACATCTTCCAGTTTCTAGGACACCACTGTCCCTTACATTGTTCAGTTTCGTTGACTGAACAACATCTTTCAGTTTCAAGGACACCACTGTCCCTTACATTGTTAAGTTTCGTTGACTAAACAACATCTTCCAGTTTCAAGGACACCACTGTCCCTTACATTGACTAAACAACATCTTTCAGTTTCAAGGACACCACTGTCCCTTACATTGTTAAGTTTCGTTGACTAAACAACATCTTCCAGTTTCAAGGACACCACTGTCCCTTACATTGACTAAACAACATCTTTCAGTTTCAAGGACACCACTGTCCCTTACATTGTTAAGTTTCGTTGATCAAACAACATCTTCCAGTTTCAAGGACACCACTGTCCCTTACATTGACTAAACAACATCTTTCAGTTTCAAGGACACCACTGTCCCTTACATTGACTAAACAACATCTTTCAGTTTCAAGGACACCACTGTCCCTTACATTCACTAAACAATATCTTCCAGTTTCTAGGACACCACTGTCCCTTACATTGTTCAGTTTCGTTGACTAAACAACATCTTCCAGTTTCAAGTACACCACTGTCCCTTACATTGTTCAGTTTCGTTGACTAAACAACATCTTCCAGTTTCTAGGACACCACTGTCCCTTACATTGTTCAGTTTCGTTGACTGAACAACATCTTTCAGTTTCAAGGACACCACTGTCCCTTACATTGTTAAGTTTCGTTGACTAAACAACATCTTCCAGTTTCAAGGACACCACTGTCCCTTACATTGACTAAACAACATCTTTCAGTTTCAAGGACACCACTGTCCCTTACATTGTTCAGTTTCGTTGACTAAACAACATCTTCCAGTTTCAAGGACACCACTGTCCCTTACATTGTTAAGTTTCGTTGACTAAACAACATCTTCCAGTTTCAAGGACACCACTGTCCCTTACATTGACTAAACAACATCTTTCAGTTTCAAGGACACCACTGTCCCTTACATTGTTCAGTTTCATTGACTGAACAACATCTTTCAGTTTCAAGGACACCACTGTCCCTTACATTGTTAAGTTTCGTTGACTAAACAACATCTTCCAGTTTCTAGGACACCACTGTCCCTTACATTGTTCAGTTTCGTTGACTGAACAACATCTTTCAGTTTCAAGGACACCACTGTCCCTTACATTGTTAAGTTTCGTTGACTAAACAACATCTTCCAGTTTCAAGGACACCACTGTCCCTTACATTGACTAAACAACATCTTTCAGTTTCAAGGACACCACTGTCCCTTACATTGTTAAGTTTCGTTGACTAAACAACATCTTCCAGTTTCAAGGACACCACTGTCCCTTACATTGTTAAGTTTCGTTGACTAAACAACATCTTCCAGTTTCAAGGACACCACTGTCCCTTACATTGACTAAACAACATCTTCCAGTTTCAAGGACACCACTGTCCCTTACATTGACTAAACAACATCTTTCAGTTTCAAGGACACCACTGTCCCTTACATTGTTAAGTTTCGTTGACTAAACAACATCTTCCAGTTTCAAGGACACCACTGTCCCTTACATTGACTAAACAACATCTTTCAGTTTCAAGGACACCACTGTCCCTTACATTGTTAAGTTTCGTTGACTAAACAACATCTTCCAGTTTCAAGGACACCACTGTCCCTTACATTGACTAAACAACATCTTCCAGTTTCAAGGACACCACTGTCCCTTACATTGTTAAGTTTCGTTGACTAAACAACATCTTCCAGTTTCAAGGACACCACTGTCCCTTACATTGACTAAACAACATCTTTCAGTTTCAAGGACACCACTGTCCCTTACATTGTTCAGTTTCGTTGACTAAACAACATCTTCCAGTTTCAAGGACACCACTGTCCCTTACATTGACTAAACAACATCTTCCAGTTTCAAGGACACCACTGTCCCTTACATTGTTCAGTTTCGTTGACTAAACAACATCTTTCAGTTTCAAGGACACCACTGTCCCTTACATTGTTCAGTTTCGTTGACTAAACAACATCTTTCAGTTTCAAGGACACCACTGTCCCTTACATTGTTAAGTTTCGTTGACTAAACAACATCTTCCAGTTTCAAGGACACCACTGTCCCTTACATTGACTAAACAACATCTTTCAGTTTCAAGGACACCACTGTCCCTTACATTGTTCAGTTTCGTTGACTAAACAACATCTTCCAGTTTCAAGGACACCACTGTCCCTTACATTGTTCAGTTTCGTTGACTAAACAACATCTTCCAGTTTCTAGGACACCACTGTCCCTTACATTGTTCAGTTTCGTTGACTGAACAACATCTTTCAGTTTCAAGGACACCACTGTCCCTTACATTGATCAGTTTCGTTGACTAAACAATACCTTCCAGTTTCTAGGACACCACTGTCCCTTACATTGTTCAGTTTCGTTGACTGAACAACATCTTTCAGTTTCAAGAACACTACAGTCCCTTACATTGATCAGTTTCGTCGACTAAACAACATCTGTCAGTTTCAAGGACACTACAGTCCCTTACATTGATCAGTTTCGTCGACTAAACAACATCTGTCAGTTTCTAGGACACCACTGTCCCTTACATTGATAAGTTTCGTTGACTGAACAACATCTTTCAGTTTCAAGGACACTACAGTCCCTTACATTGATCAGTTTCGTTGACTAAACAACATTTTTCAGTTTCAAGGACACCACTGTCCCTTACATTGATAAGTTTCGTTGACTGAACAACATCTTTCAGTTTCAAGGACACTACAGTCCCTTACATTGATCAGTTTCGTTGACTAAACAACATTTTTCAGTTTCAAGGACACCACTGTCCCTTACATTGATCAGTTTCGTTGACTGAACAACATCTTTCAGTTTCAAGGACACCACTGTCCCTTACATTGATCAGTTTCGTTGACTGAACAACATCTTTTAGTGTCAAGGACACCAATGTCCCTTAAATTGATCAGTTTCGTTGACTAAACAACATCTTTCAGTTTCAAGGACACCACTGTCCCTTACATTGATCAGTTTCGTTGACTGAACAACATCTTTCAGTTTCAAGGACACCACTGTCCCTTACATTGATCAGTTTCGTTGACTGAACAACATCTTTTAGTGTCAAGGACACCAATGTCCCTTAAATTGATCAGTTTCGTCGACTAAACAACATCTGTCAGTTTGAAGGACACCACTGTCCCTTACACCCTGTACAATAAGATTTTTATCCTTCACCCTATATAATAAGATTATTACTGCCTCCGTGGTCTAGTGGTCCTGGGTTCGATTCCCAGGGGAGAACACAAAGTTGATATTTGTCATTTTATCATACATACATACATAAATACATATACATTTGTCATTTTATCATACATACTTCCATGCTGGCCTGGGAGCAATAGAAAAACATAGAATGTGCCAGCTGCTTTTCCTCCTGGGCATGCTGTATGAACCAGCTAAGGGATCTGAGGGTTTCAGTATATTGTAATTTAGGCGATGGGCTGACAACCTGTCACTAAAGCAAATTTAATACATACAAATTTAAATATCCCTCAAAACTTTGTCAGATGTGGCGGAACGACCTTGGTTTACGCTCTGCCTACCCCATTAGGGATAAAGGCGTGATTTATGTATGTACATACATACATACATATAATCACGCCTTTATCCCTTACGGGGTAGGCAGAGCGTTTAACGCCTCGTAAAAGGCGCTTTCGCCACGTCTGACAAAAATTGAGGGCAATTTTAGATTGTAATATGTATTGCTATAGTGACAGGTTGTCATTTTATCACTGTGTGGTTTTCCCGTTTGGTTAGGACATTGTAGAATCACCTGATTGTCTGAAAAGAAATAGGATTCCGTGCTTCGGACGGCGCGTTAAGCCGTCGGTCCTGGTCTATCGTTACTCAAACCACGTCAGAGGCCTAACAGCTGTGCTACTAGGAGGTTTGAAAACTGACACCAGGGTTCTTTGGGTCGTTTGACACGAGAATCTACTTGCTAAGAAGAATATTACCTGTATCAGGTACATCAGTCGGTCTCATTATCCGTCTGATCTGCTCCATGCCCTGCAAGTCAGGCGAGAGGCCACCATGGCAGCAGAATATCTTCTCATCAATGATAGCAGCAATCGGCAGACAGTTGAAGCAGTCGGTGAAAGTCTTCCACAGCTTTATGTTATATCGGCGTTTGCACTCGTCATAGAAACCTGTGAAGCCATAAATAAGATTACACTAATTCTCCAAAAGTACAAAATCGAAGTAACCTTCAGATGATCTGTTAATTGACAGGGTCAAATATCTTTTAAACCAATTTTGTTTTACGTACAGACATATAATCACGCTTTTATTCCTAATGGGGTAGGCAGAGTCTTCCATACTGGACTGGGAGAGAAAGAAAAACATAAAATGTTCCAGTTGCCCTTCCTCCCGGGCATGCTGTAGAAGTCAACAAAAGGGATTCGAGGGTTACAGTGTATTGTAATTTAGGCGATGGGCTGACAACCTGTCACTACAGCAATACACATTACAATCTAAAATTGCCCTCAATTTATGTCAGACGTGGCGAAAGCGCCTTTTAGGAGGAGTTTTACGCTCTGCCTACCCCGTAAGGGATAAAGGCGTGATTTTATGTATGTATGTTGTAGGTATATTGCTGTAGTGACAGGTAGTCTGCTTATCGCCTAAATTGCAATATACAGAAACCCTCGGATCCCTTAGCTGATTTTTACAGCATGCCCGGGTGGAAATGCAGCTGGCACATTCTATGTTTTTCTCTCGCTCCCAGTCTAGCATGGATGACTTTTGTTATATTGAATGAATAATGATTAACCGTGATATGTGTAGAACTTGTTGGTATTCTGCAAAGTTGAACTAACTAGAAGCGGTAAAAAACCGTAGAACTTTCCAGCTAATTCTCTTCCCAGACTACGAATCAGTAAAGGGAGAAGATGATTTCATTGTATTACAATATAGGCGAAATTTATATAAGTTTATAGCAATAAAAATTGTCCTTTCTAAAATTACCGTCACACTTTTTCAGACGTGACGCAAACGCCTCATTATTAGGTCATTAACTTTCTGCCTAGCCCGTAAAAGACACAGACGAGACTAATGTACGTATGTTGAATGTTTACGAAATGCTTACCATAAATGCGATTAATACTGGCGCACTCGTGATTGCCTCGTAGGAGGAAGAAGTTCTCAGGATATTTGATTTTGTAAGCCAGCAGGAGGCAGATGGTTTCCAAAGACTGCTTGCCACGGTCTACGTAATCTCCAAGGAAGAGATAGTTGGCTTCTGGGGGGAAGCCACCATACTCAAACAGACGTAGTAAGTCCGTGTACTGGCCGTGTATGTCACCTGCAATTGTTATGTATTGGATACAAGGTCGGGTAGTAAATTTTATTTAGGCAGCTGTGGGTTCTAAACTTTGTTGTATCATTGTAAATTGGATCAGTACATACTTGCAATCTTTAGATACCGAATTCTACTTTTTCTCAGACTGGTGAAAATTTATTAGAGGGTATATTTTATAGTACTTTTATTATAAGACCAATTAGGCCTTTATCGCATTTTTATTGTTGAAGGCTTCATCAAAAAAAGCAAAAACTTAAGTTAATCAGGAAACCCACACAAAAAGAACAATCAATATGTAGAAAGAAGCACAACTATTTAACAACATGCTTTGATTCACTAAGATGCGTTGAATTTATTTTCTACACCTGTATTTTCAGTCAGACCATGAACATAACAAACTGAGCCTCACCACAAATTTTAAGTGGTGCTTCCAGTTCCAACAGGATGGGCTGCTGGAGGAATATCTCCCGGGACTTGGTACACAAGCCCCGCACCTCCGACTCCGACATCTGCACCGTCTTCCCGGGCCTGCATCCTCTAACTGTAGAGGCAAGAATTAGGTAATTCTAGATAAAGATTGAGTAAAATTTAAGGGGTTACATTAAGGGAGTATTACTTAATGGAGCTGCACACAAAACGCAACATCTGCAGACTATTTCTGTTAAAGTTGGATAATTGCTTCGCTTTTTGTCACTAAAGTTATTTGATTTGGGAAACTTTGGTTTTACCATCTGAACTGTGTTCAAAAATCTATAAAGAATAATACTCCCTTGAAATGTTTTCAAATTATGTTTTAGGCAATTTAGAAATATACTGGATAAGAAGGACGAGCCGTCTCATAATGTCAAATACATAGAAAATAGATTAAAGAAAAATAGACATGCTAGTTGGTATTTTCTTACAAAATATGATGCCTAGCATTCAAATTAAAAATTTCAATAAATACAATCTAAATATAAGCAAAAATTAATAATGAGGTTCAATAATCAGGAAATATTACTTCATTACATGCCACAGGGATGTGATTGAAGTTATATAAAACAATAGTGCAATACAATATGTTTATATTATAGTTGAATCAGTACAGCTCAGACCATCAATGGGCTAACAATAGGTTTATTGTTCAGATTAATCTTCTCTGGGCTATAGATGGGAATGATTCAGCCCAACTTACATATGATATCATTCAAACATGTTATACACTGGGAGATATAGTTTGTATTTGAAGCAAATTCTGGGAATTCTCGTTAAATGTTAATATGTAGAAGTGGGATGGTTTCTGTGAATACAGGGTTTTGTCAATGTGAATCATTGATGAGGTTGTTCAATGAATGCAAATCAAAGTAGACAAGAATCTAGCTCGATACTTTGGCAATAATTTTGGATATAACCATACATTCTCCAGAAAAGATGTCTTTCAATTTTCCTTTCCGTCTCGCTGTTTCCTGCTGCAGCCTGTATACTGGAGTAAGCCATCAAAAAGCAGCATAATAAAATAAAATAAACATGTTTTTAACCAAATGGAGACCTATTTTAAGGCAACTAAAGCATTAGAAACCTATGAACTAGAATCATGCTATGATATCATAAGGCGCTGCGTTGGTCGCCAATAGTTCAAGAAAATCTAAAGCAAGTTTCTCAATGACAAAAATAGTTATCTATAAAT
This sequence comes from Scrobipalpa costella, assembly GCA_949820665.1. Classification (NCBI taxonomy): domain Eukaryota; kingdom Metazoa; phylum Arthropoda; class Insecta; order Lepidoptera; family Gelechiidae; genus Scrobipalpa; species Scrobipalpa costella. The sequence goes on from OX463311.1 coordinate 2,208,374, forward strand.
CTAGTAAACTGCGAACATCGAGAGTGGAATCAGATAAGAATTGAGAATAATCGATTTATTTAAGAGTTTGACGTTTTGATTCCTACACATTCAAGAGTTTAATTACGCAACTAGAAACTGGTGAAACATGAATATATTAGTGTAAATTAATGATTTTAATAATCAGTGTGAAAACTGTAGAATAGAATAGAGAAAAAAGAACCTTTACCTTCTAAAAGCCTGTGAATTAGACTGTCAACATTGAGTTCGTCAGCCATATTTATTACTACTCGAACAATTTACGTCAAAAACTTCATGGATCTCCACTTTACCACACTCAATCCGAGCCCGTTTTTAGTTTTGAAGAATATTCTTTGAACTAGCTGCCGAAATAAAGAACAATATAACTATCACACGCAAAATAAATCGCACAAATATTGGACTGAAGTAGGATGCCGACGAGAGTCTTTTTTTCTTTTTCCCACAACATTTGGCAAAGCCTAGACGGCAATGCAAACGAGCACAGACTAAAATTCAGGAACTAGCCTAGTATTTATTTGGTAGCACGTGGGCAGCACTAGTTTTCTCTATCTTTCTCGCTCTTACGTGATAACACATAAGTGCATCTTTTTTTTTCATCGTAACTTGAGTTAGTTGTGTCGTGAATACTGCACTTTATACCAAAATTGCATCTGACCAAAAACGCATAGACAAATCGGAAGTCCCAGTTCATAATGCACTGCTTTAATTTTTCTTTTCAGTGTTGCCACCATAATAAACTTTGACATTTCCCATAGACAAAATTCTATCGGGCAAAATGTCGCTGTTTTTGATTGTCAAGTTATTTTCTCATCGTAATGTGGCGTTCTGGCGCATAGTATGTATGAAACACAGAGGTTTGGCGTGTGCGTTCTATTTTATTTTAGACAAGACTTGACGGCTATTTGAAAAAACTTCATGGCCCTGTGTTCGACTTCGGTATACTATTGCTTCGGTTTTTCGTAAACAACACGAACAAAACATCGCGAAAATCCAATGTAGTGGATGGAAAACCACCTTGGCAACGAGTGAAACGCATACGGACTGAATCACGGTCAATCATGAGTGCCTCCGAGAGTCGCCCGGCGGAGGAGAAGATGGAAAGTGAGAATAGCAGTAGTAGCAGCGATAGCAGCAGCTCTTCGGATAGTTCCAGCGGCAGTTCCGAGGGTGAGGAGGAGCTGATGGAGCCGGTTCGCATCCTGGGTCAGACCCTCGAGTTGCCACAAGCGCTCTGCGAGGACTACGGCGTATTCAGAGAGTTCTTCTCAATGAGAACCTGGGAAGCTATCAGCGACGAAAACAAGGAAGTTTTGAAGCAATATTTACCGAAATTCACCGAGAATGATGAAGAAGAAAAAGAGAAGACAATAAAAATGCTGTTCAATCACGAACCCTTCCATTTTACATCTCCATTAGATAATATTTTCAACAATTTGAGGCAGGGTAACTACAGGCCAGATATAGCTAGGATGCGGAAGTTTCTGATGAAAGCCAGGGCTAAACAGCAGACTCATAGGGTAATTTTACTTTATCTAAACCTATTGACACTCTAAGCACTATATACTTTACTTAAAAATTTAATTTTTCTTTCAGATAAAGTCTTACTATGCCAAAATGCTGCCTGAAGTATTAATATCCCGTGAACGTCTATTAGCAGTTGCTAGAGGGGCTCCCCCAGGCTCTATTCCCTCCCTCCCACCATTACCTCCTAGACGGTCATCTAGAGATGGCTTCACTACAATATACAGCAGGGTCAAAAATAGGTATTTTGAGGAACTGGCAGCTATCAGGAGTGAAGTGGGCGGTGAGGAGTCAGAAGATGATAATTATTCAGATGGGCCACCTGAACAGTTTAGTAAGAAAAAGAAACAACTGGCTGCTGGGCAGGTAAAAAGACATTTCAAGTTGCATGAAAATAATGAGTACAATATTTTATGTATTTTATTTATAAAACACAAAATATACAACAAACTTCAATTTAAAAACTTACAAGCTATTATTTTAGTAAGAGATTCCTGGTTCCTGAACTAGGATTTCCCATTCTATAGATAGACAATTCCTATTAGATTCCTGGTTCCTGAACTAGTTATTCATTGATGTTTGTAATAAAAAAATACTACATGAAGAAAAATATTGTGGGACTGCAACCTGGGTAAACCAAAACTAACCAAAAATCTCAACTGTTTCAGAATGTTGCAGAGGGCAATGTTTCAAGTACGCTTGGTGCCCGAGGCACAACAGGTTCAAACTCTTTAGCATGTCTAAAGAAAATACTTACTATACACCGCATCAGAAAGCAGTATAGAGAGGTAAAGTATTCTACATCACTTCATGATCTAATAAAGTTACATATAAACAACAGGTACTCATAGATAGTATAGTATTTGAAATCCCTTGGCTTTCAGAGTCATCCAGAGTTTAACACCGCCGGTATAACATTGGAAGACATAAAACAAAGAGTGGCTTTAGTCAACGGAGCAAAGAAACTTATGTTTGGTGGAGCTAAAAATGACGGTCCTACGCCGAAGCTGAAAAGAGGTCCAAAACCGAAAGATCCTAGTTTGAAAGCAGGGAAATCTTCAGAACCAAAAGGTGGTAAGAAAAAGGAAGAAGTTGCACCACAAGAGACTGTTGATAATAGGCCTCTTTTGCCTAATATCAAGATCAAATGTGAGCAAGAGGAATCAGACTCTGAGGCTTCTTCATTTGTGGACCCTGTGACAAGTCCTAAGCAGAATAAGAGACCATATGAAGAAGTTGAGGTGAAGCAGGAAGTTATAGATCCCAAATATCCTAATGTGCCAAGGTATGTTGAGTTTGTTATTATTTAATTAAAAAAACACAAAATTGTACCTATTCATATCTAATTTAATACTGGATTTCACCAGTTTAATTTTGTCCTGAAGAATGAATCTTTAGAAAGCTTTTTTATCAGTCTATAAGTATCTTGTTCCTTATGATTGAAACTCAAACTTAGAATCCTGTTTCTTTTATTTCTTGTGGCTTTAAACTAGAAGCAAAATCGTAAATAACATTTTAAATTTAGCATTTTTTTATTATGTATCTGTTTCAGTATAAACTACAATGATCCTAACTTAGAAACTGTGATAAAGCAAGAGCCACTAGATCAGCCAATACCTGTACCTAACTCTGCTAGAATAGTACAACCTGTCCCCATTAAACTGGAAGACTTGGATGGAATTGGTAAGTAACATTAGTTGGAGGGAGAGCTTTAGACAAAACCCAAGATAATAGTCTAATTTCGGCCTCAGCCTTTGACTAATGTGTTTTAATTTTAATCCTGTCAGTCAAACCTCGAAATTCAAATTAAATAAGTCAAATTAATGGCCGTGATAAGAATTTGCTACGGTTTTAGGGTGCGCCTAAAGGCGATGGTCGAATTTGGGGGTTTGATTATATATAACACAATCGTTATCGCGAGCTTAGTTCTTCCATGCTGGACTGGATTTCCTAACGGACATCTGTAAAAATCAGATAAGGGATCCGAGGGTTTCAGTATATTGCAATTTAGGCGACGGTCTGACAACCTGTCACTACAGCAATATACCTACAAATCTATCTTAAATAAAACAAAACTTTGTCGGACGTGGCGTAACGACCTTTGTTTAGGTCATTTACGCTTTGCTACCCCATTAGGGATAAAGGCGTAACTATATCTATGTAGATTTAAAGAATTTCAGTGGTTCTTCCGGATGATTTATTTTATGATATTTCGTGAATTTCCAGACATGATGGCTCTACCAATCGAGATCGCGGACGACTCAGGCGAGGTCGTCGTCAACACAACAGACTCTGACGACCCAGTGCTCGACCCAGATGAATCTCTCACAGAAACTACTCACGCTAACTTCCTGTCACTTGTTCGAGCGTTGTTCCCTGCTAGATCTGCACACAGGGCGACCTTGCAGCAGTTGCACGCGAGACTAGCTGCTGTGATGAAGTCGCCTATATCTGCCACCAATACTTGGTATCAATGTAAGTGCATCTTCCATGCTGGACTGCGAGAGAAAAACATAGAATGTGCCAGCAGCATTTCCTCCCGGGCCTCATGTAAAAACCAGCTAAGGCATCCGAAGGTTTCTGTATATTGCAATTTAGGCAATGGGCTGACATCCTGTCAGTACAGCAATATACCTAGAAATCTAGTTTAAATAACCATCACAACTTTGTCAGACGTGGCGGAACGATCTTTGTTTAGGTCGTTTGATAAAGGCGTGATTATATGAATGTATCGTAAGTGATATACCACTTCGTAAATGAGAAAGACATTAGGATGTTAGTTACTCAACGATTCAACCACTGGACTGATCGTGATAAAACTTCACATACGGGTTAACTTAAACAGGACTTTCGACGACCCGCATAGCCTAGTTGGCAGTGCATCTGCCTGCTACACAGAGGGTCCTGGGTTCGAATCCCGGCCGGGTAGAGATTTGAATGACGAATTCAAATTTGTTTCTGGGCCTGGGTGTTTTTTGTGATTGTTTCTGTGTATGTCCATGGTAACCCTATACAGGGAACCTTAGTGGGAGCTGAGCTACGAGTGTGACCGGGTTTTTTTTATTTTACATTCCCACGGGAAACTTATTGTCCCGCAGGTGCAATTGCAGACGGAATGCTAGTAAGATATAATCTTCTAGTTAGAAGAGTTTGAAAGAAACTAGTAATCTACCTCAATTACTAAAACTACTATTTCATTATGTTGTCATATCTAATAGCTAAAACTTATTTTAGAAACGAGACTTTCGATTATGTTTGAGCTAATGCTACTAACTTTAATCCTAATAGACGTACACGCGTGATTAGCGGCTGCGCTAAGATTGATTTTGCCGCTCTGCCTAACCCACAAGGGATAATGAATTGTTTGTTGCAGTAATGGACGACTGGTCCCACGAGCTAGACTCCGCTCTAAGTTTCCTAGCGGGCGAGCGCGGACCGCATCCAGACGACTTCGTGCCGTATCTGCAGTACATGCCCGAGAATCAAGCCTACCAGTGGATAGGGGCAGGCAGGGACGGAGACGTCATATTAGGTAAATTATCGTCACCCTTTTTAGCCAGTGGATTCACGTGGTGTACACCCAACAAACTGTGTCTGTTTTAAAACGGATGAAAATCGTGTTGTTTTGTTGCTGTGGCTGAAATGAATGTTTGCATGTATTTCACGACACTACAAGGGCTGTACGAGTTTTTAAGAATGCCATTTGGTTTGGCTAATGCTCCTGCCGTATTCCTCAAATCAAAATGGTGTTACACGATTTTTCTAACGGAACTAAGTTGTTTTGTAACTAGATTATATCATGATACCTACCTACAGCACAATCAAAGATGGTGTAGATTTCAATAAACAGCTTTCGTAAGCTGCTTCCAAGCTGGCCTGGGAGTGAGAGAAAAACATAGAACGTGCCAGTTGCATTTCCTCCCGGGTATGCTGTAAAAATCAGCTAAGGGATCCGAGGGTTTCAGTATATTGTAATTCAGGCGATGGGCTGACAACCTGTCGCTACAGTAATATACCTACAAATCTATCTTAAATAACCCTCAAAACTTTGTCAGACGTGGCGGAACGACCTTTCTTTAGGTCGTTTTCGCTCTGGGGGTAGCATTGGGGATGGAGGAGTGATTATATGTATGTATGTAAGCTACTGAAAGACATGTGTTGTTACAGGGAGGTTATGTGAGCGCTGGTTGCGAGCCGCGTCGCCGCCCGCGCCGCCTCCGCCCCCTGCGGACCCACCTCCACACAAGTGAGTTTATTAACTAACTAGGACACTTATTTAAACCCCTCTTGTTTTTTGGTAGTAAGAAAAACTTAGAATGTGCTAGCTGCATTTCCTCCCGGGCATGCTGTAAAAACCCAAAGGATATATTGCAATTTAGGCGAAGGGCTGACACTGGTATGGACTGAGAGCCCGATGGTGTAGCGGATAGGGCCGCTGCCTGCTTAGCGGGAGGTCGTGGTTCGAATCCCACCACGTACCAATGTGTTTTTCGGTTTTCGAATTTCGTATGTACGTTTATTCGGAGCTTTTTCTGTGCTTTGGAAGGCACGTTAAGCCGTTAGTCCTGGTTAATATCCTGGTATAGTATTTCCAAGTCAGTTTTAGAATAAAGGTAAACAAAGTTTCATGTTTTATAATCAAAGATCTTGTTTCTAAAATAAGTTTTAGATATTAGATATGACAACATAATGAAATAGTAGTTTTAGTAATTGAACTAATTTGCCAACATGTATAATTTATTTTTGAAATGTATTTTTGAATAGAAATACATGAAACTTTGTTAACCTTTATTCTAAAACTGACTTGGAAATACTATAGGTTACTTATTTAAACCCCTCTTGTTTTTGTGAACAAAAGTATTCTTATTATTCTTCTGTCTTATAGTCCTCAAATCGTGGACCCAAAAATGCCGAATGTTAAGTAAGTAAAGTAAAAAAGCATTTATTGCGACACAGACACAAAAAACAAAATAGTTACAGTATTTTAGATAAGCCAGGGTCACAATTGGTATGTTTCATTATTTATTTTCGTTGGGTTTGCTATTGACGTCTGGACTGTTATCTAGACTTATGGTGACCACAGATTCGGCAAGGGTACTGTTAACGATAGACAGAACCCCTCCTACTTTTATGTGATTGGTTGATGTGTATTAGTCCCATTTTTTCCTATATCCAAAAATGATCGGTAGTGAAATACAAATAGCAGTCGTTCTCGCTTATTTTTAGGCGCCCGCGCAGATCTGGCTCCGCCCAGTATTTGAGCTTCGATGTGAGTTTGTGTCAGGGCACAGCTCGGACACTCCTAACTACAATATTATTTTGGTCATACATCGACAGACGGCATGTTGCACTTGGCATGTGTTTGTGTGCGTGTTGACAAATTTTGTTATACCGGTCATAATCATCACTTGATTAATCTGGTTCTTGATTAAACCAACGTTTTACAGTACGTCACTGTAACTGAATAGTTAGAATAGGTTAGGTTCTATATTTTGTATGAAGATACTTACCGTGTCTCATCACTTGGGAATATAAAAATGTTCCTATTCGAGCCATATCTTGAGATAGAAAGACATCCGTACACGGAACAGTACATAACCATCTTTGGAACACAAAAAATGCGCGCGCCATGACAGCTAAGCGTACCCACAATGTGACCCACAATCCGGCGCGGAGTGTGACGTATATCGGACTGGGGACCCCTCCCTTGAACGAATAACATCTGGACGCGCAATTATGACGTTTTACTCCTTACCCCTCTAGTTTGACAGGATGAATTTTGGCCACAGTACACAAACTAAAGCCGACTTCAAATTTAGAAGACGAAACATATCTTTGAAACTGGTGAAATGTGCTGTTTTGTTTTGCAGAACTTATAGTGATCGAACGAGCAATATTTCTTTTCATTCGTAAGTGTGTTTTAGATCCACATTTCTCGTTATTTTCTTGTAAAATTAATAAAATACGTAGGGACAGGACTGAATAATACGACTCAATAAAACGTCCATGGTTCTGAAAGCATGGTAACCAAAATATTGTCATCCTGTAATGAGTCGGATTATAATTGTTATTTTTTCATTCGTTCATTCATTTCTGTTCATCTAGAGACGTGACATTATCGATGAATGATATCGATAGTAATGATTTACTGTATAATCATTTACGAACAAAATAAACATTTGTGGATGGACAACGCTAATAGGAATCAGAATATCACAGTTAACCTCACCTTTTATTAGGGTTCCGTATTACTAAGATTCCACTGTCTGTTTTTTTGAACCGTGATAGCTACATAATAGTTGAAATCAATCGTCCACAGGATTTAAGCTAAGTGTTTTTACTTCAAATTGCATGTGGCGCCCTCTAGAGGGCATGAAGTAGTGAAATAAAATAAAACCTTTTTTATAATGACGTTTCAGAGGAAAGGGTTTAATTGCTAAATTCCAAATACATATTATTATATTATTAGTTGTAGTGCATTTTTCTGTAATTTGAGGTTATTATTATTATGTATATTTAATTGTTTATCCAAAATAAATAAAACAAACTCTTTCCCGCGGGTTTGTTTGTATTTACTCGATAAATAAGAATATTTTCTAAAATCACTCCACAGATCGGAAAACTGGCCTTAAAGGTATATAGTGGCGATTGCCACCCGTACACCAGCGCAGGTACTCCTACTTGCCCCAAGCCATATAGTAGGTGGGATAGGGGGGCTCACGCAAGTCCCAGTAAGGTTGCCAGGTAGCGGGACTCACCAGGATTGTACCGAATGTAAATAACTAATGTAATATATGTGGCATATACATTTTTGCGCTCGCTTAGCTCTCGATACGCTTGGTCAAAATAGAGTTTAAAATGTATATTATATTTTATGCGCTCGTTTTACAAGCAAGAACGTTCTAGGTTTTCTTCCTAGAGTGTTTGAAACAATTTCAACACTTCAAATTCAGAATTTTAACCAAATTGACTTTCACAGATCTGAAAATGACAATGTAAATCACGTTGATGAACTGGGCAAGGCAATAGCGCAGATATACTTAAACACCCGAATTGCCTTTATTAGAAAACAAAGTATAAAAACATATTTTCAAAAAGCTTGTTTTGTAAGTTTTTATCTCCTATTGTAAGCTGATCTACATTTGGTGTAAAAAATATTTGCACATGCAGCGGGTGTGCTTATTTGATGATAGGCAACAGAAAAAAAAATCGACAGGGGAAAAAAATATTTTTCATACAAATTGTTTGATCGAGGTGGTCATTTTGTATGGTAAGGTATTTTTTTATCGTCTCCTGACATAATTTCCTGGTATAGTTGTTCAGATTCGTTGACTGAGCAACCCCTATCAGTTTGCGGGACGCTGTCCCTTACACCCAGTATGTATTCTATCTTTGAGTCTACAAAATATGACATGTATAATTTCAATTATTAATAATCGATTTGAAAATTCTACTCTTCTTTTATTTCCTAATCAAATTTAATTAAAAATACGTCTTCATATTTCTTTAATACAGGAAACATCATTCACTCAACCATTCATTCTTTATCGATTATCGACTAGGGTACAACACTATCTAAAACACCTAATAGCACAGATTAAAAACTCATATAACCCGATTATTTGAGAAGTGTCAAAAATAAACAAATATATTAGGAAACGCTTACTTTTATATTTGTTCGAGTATAATCTGTCATACCTCCCCCCCCAGTTTTGGTTGAACGAGTTCTCATACATTTTTGTTTCGTGGCGTGTCCAGATGTTATTCGTCCAAGACCCCTCCCCAGATGAGTGGCCATTCTGTATGTAGTACTATTATATATTATGTGGTCAGGGTTTGAATTCGCGCCGCGACTGCACATGAAAGCATATTCTCTAAGCCAATAGGTACTATGGAACGACCGTAGTCCTGCGCCACACAACACAACAGCAATCCATTTTGGATGGAAGCTATTTCCCCTGTAAACAGTTTTTTTTATGTCTACATGGTTAGAAGGGGCTCAAGACAGGGAGAAATGGCAAAAGGGGAGGGAGGCCTTTGCCCTGCAGTGGGACACCTCAGGTTGTTAATAATCATTAATAATAATAATAAAAAAACAGGTACCCCACATCGTGGGTGGTGCGATTGCCGACCAGCGCTGAAACAGCCGAGTTCAGAGCGCAAGAGAGGAAGCGGTTTGCTGCCGCCGCCAAACCGTACACCTATGTACAACACGGGTATGTAATTTATCGTTGTTTTTTTTTATACTACATACATAATCAGAAGAATCACGCCGTTATCCCTAATGGGGTAGGCAGAGCGTAAACGACCTAAACAAAGGTCGTTTCGCCACGTCTGACAAAGTTTTTAGGGTTTTTAAAGATCGATTTGTAGGTATATTGCTGTAGTGACAGGTTGTCAGCCTATCGCCTAATTGCAATATACTAAAGCCCTCAGATCCCTTAGCTGGATTTTACAGCATGACCGGGAAGAAATGCAGCTGGCACAATCTACGTTTCTCTCTCGCTCCCAGTCCAGCATGGAAGAATTCAATAATATGTATCTAATAATTTACGAGGTAATGTGTTGTCCCCCAGGTACCGTTCGGTAGTGGGCCCTTGCGCCCGCGCATCAGTCACTTGTGCCGGTAATGCGGCGTTGTTGCTCGCCGAGAGACCGAGACACGCCAGCTTCATGGCGCTGGTGAGAGATGCTGTGGCGAGACTTCCTAATGGAGAGGGCACCAGGCATGATGTCCTCATGCTTGTCAAGTAAGTGGTATCATCGCTGACTGCTAATGGCTTATGACATCTTTCTGTGGGGTAACCCACCAACCACCCATGGTCCCGCCTTGCAGCATAACGGACCGAAACACGAGAGACGCGCAAAGACACAACGCATATACATGCTCTCTCTACAAATTTTTAAAACCCTAATAGGCATTAAGGTAATAGTGAGGCCACTATTGTCTAGAAACGCGTCACTACCCACCGTTGTGGTTTACGGCACAAAGACAAATGACTTCGACGCAAAGCTAGCTGTTGAACTTATGCTCTCTACATACTCAAACATCTTTTCGCTTAGCGTGCCACTTGTGCGCAAAGGTCTTAAGCAACTGATAGTTCTCTGGGCAGCTAACTAGGTCGCCGTGGTACACGGGTCATCATACAGCGGACACTCCCAAAGAATGTGATCCCGCGTGTCCTTAGGTTCGCCACAATCACAGTCAGCTGTTGGAACCAGCTTCATGTCACTGAGTCGAGACCGGAAACATCCATGCCCCGTCAGAATCTGCGATAGGACTTGCTGTGGGGTAATTTCAGACACAGGAAGGCACGAGCTAATCTGCAAGTGGAAACAAACTCATCATTCCCTTACCCTTACCCCATTATTTGGGGTCGGCGCAGTATGTTTTCTTTTTCCATTCATCTCTGTCAGTCATCAGTTCGACACTCACACCTGTTATCAACATATCATCTTTCACGCAGTCCATCCATCTTTTCTTTGGTCGTCCTCTCCCAACATATCCGTCCACATTCAAATTCATTCCCCTTTTACCTATATGACTTTCATCCCTCCGCATAGGTAACATGTCCATCGCAAGCCGATTTCCTCTCATTTTATCTGTTATGGGCGCAACTTTCAAGCTTCCTCTGATGTACTCATTCCTGATATTGTCCATTCTTGTTACACATCTATTACAGCATTCGCATCTCAGCAGCATGAAGCTTTCGTTCATCCATCACTTTCATCGCCCAACACTCTGATCCATACATGACGACAGGTCTTATGATGCTCTTATATATTTTCCCCTTTAGCTTTATTAGCTTTAGTGGAAACAAACTATTGACGTAATTAATTTCTCTTTTAGTAAGCTTATAGCCGACAGATGGCGCCACATCAAGAAACATAAGTTCTGAAACGCGGTATCGAAGTTTTCTCGGCGATCTGCAGATATACAAGTTTTAAACTTGTGTGGTCACAACACCCGACCAGGCGGGTAGCTACCCTTTTCCCATCCATCATCACTAAGCCAATTGGCTTCAACCTTTAACTCCTAAAAGCTTGTCACACAACATAATGATTTAGATTTGTTTTGTTCAAATCCCTCGGAGATAAGGAGAGGGTTTAGTAATAACTTATTTACCTATAATCGGTCGCAATCGCAGCATCACTCATTATAATCTATCTATACCTACATACTTTAAAATTAGTTGTCAATAATTTATTTCTCTAGCTTTTTAAGTCTCCATCAACATTTTGTATCTATTTGCGAGCACTTGTAAATGGATTTGTTGATATATTTTTATGTATAAGTTATTGTAATATAGCTGTAGGTGGTCTGAATAAATAATAATAAGACATACTCAAAGCTAAAAATTCAAATTACTTTACTTTAGATCATTCTGATCTTATCGGTGATCAGCTGATCAGTTATAAGCAAACAAAAATACTATTCATGCATTTTTACGTACATTTACAATTTATACGATACTGTATAAGTTTGCAACAACAATATTGTTTTTCAGCCATCACAGAATAGTCTTATAAATTATTTCCTTTTTTCTTTCATTACATCATAATTTCCATGCTGGACTGGGAGCGAGAGAAAAACATAGAATGTGTAAGCTGCATTTCCTCCCAGGCATGCTGTAAAAACCAGCTAAGGGATCCGAGGGTTTCAGTATATTGCAATTTAGGCGATGGGCTGACAACCTGTCACTACAGCAATATACCTTCAAATCTATCTTAAATAACTCAAAAAACTTTGTCAGTCGTGGCGGAACGACATTTGTTTAGGTTGTTTACGCTCTACCTACGCCATTAGGGAATAAAGGCGTGATTGTGTATGTATGTGTATCTATCTTAAATAATCCTCAATACGTTGTCAGACGTGGCGGAACGACATTTGTTTAGGTTATTTACGCTCTGCCTACCCCATTAGGGATAGAGACGTGATACGTATATATAAGTTTGCAACAACAACTTTGTTTTTCAACCATCACACGATCTGATAAATCATTGTATTTTATTTATTATATGATAACTTATCTTCTTCAGAATGTCCCAATGGCTCGCGCCTTCTACGGAGCAAGCGCTGCTATCAGCGGTGTCCACAGCTCTGGACCGCATGCACTCCGCCAAACGGGATCCGTTCCTCAAATACGACCAGAGGACCGCGGTCTGGACGTATCTACATAGGCATAGGTAAGCTGGCTTTTTTATGTCTATCGTATATAACTAATGGTGTAGTGGATAGGGCCGCTGCCTCCTGAGCAGGAGGTCGTGGTTCGAATCCCACCACGTACCAATGTGTTTTTCGGTTTTCGAATTTCATATGTACGTTTATTCGGTGCTTTTTCCGTGCTTCGGAAGGCACGTTAAGCCGTTGGTCCCGGTTAATATCGATTAATACCGTAGATATTAGTCGTTAAGCCCTATCAGAGGCCGGTGCTAAGCATTGGCGGCTTGAAAACTCTGACCTAATCTAGGATTGGGTCTGGTTTCCCTTCTGGGTTGCGGGGGTCAGATGGCAGTCGCTCTGTGTAAAAACCAGTACCCTCGTTTAATCCCCTAGATCAGGAAGCCGACCCTGTGAGATACGGGATAAGGCTAGTCAGATGATGATCGTATATAACTAATATATATAAAAAAAATACGAAGTTCAGATGAAGATTACCTTAGGCCAAATACTAAGCATATTTTTCATTCTACGCAGGACGGAAGAAGATTGGCTGAAATCAGCGAGTGGTCGAAGTCGCGCTAAAGCAGCTCCCGCTCCCGCTCCCGCCCCCGCTCCCGCACCCGCTCCCGCTCCTGTCCCCGCCCCCGCTGTAGCCCCGCCCCCCGCGCTCCCTGCGCCGCCCCCGCCCCCGCCGCCCCCCGTGAGGCACACAGTGCATCATACACCGCCACATACGCATAGTGTAAGTGTTTCAACAAGTGACCACAGGAGATGTTATTTATATTATATGTGTACTATTAGGATATGGCTTCCATGCTGGACTGGGAGCGAGAGAAAAACATAGAATGTCCCAGCTGCTTTTCCTCCCGGGCACGCTGTAAAAACCAGCTAAGGGATCCGAGGGTTTCTGTATATTGCAATTTAGGCGATGGGCTGACAACCTGTCACTACAGCAATATGCCTACAAATCTAACTTAAATAACTTTCAAAACTCTATCAGACGTGTCGTGACCTTTGTTTAGGTCGTTTACGCTCTGCCTACCCCATTAGGGATAAAGGCGTGATTATATGTATGTATGTGTACTATCAGCGACTCATCTGCTCGTTTACCGGTACTTTCGCTGGTATTTATTAACGACAGCCAATAACATTGTAGTGAATCATTTGCACTAGATTTGTTTTTAATAATCGAGTGTTTGTGCAACACTCAATTCTCTGCTATATACGTAATAATCTCACTTTTCAATCCCCAATCCAATGTTTGTGCAACAGTCAATTATCTGCAATATACGTAACAATCTCACCTTTCAATCTCCAATCCAATGTTTGTGCAACACTCAATTATCTGCAATATACGTAATAATCTCACCTTTCAATCTCCAATCCAATGTTTGTGCAACACTCAATTATCTGCAATATACGTAATAATCTCACCTTTCAATCTCCAATCCAATGTTTGTGCAACACTCAATTCTCTGCAATATACGTAATAATCTCACTTTTCAATCTCCAATCCAATGTTTGTGCAACACTCAATTCTCTGCAATATACGTAATAATCTCACTTTTCAATCTCCAATCCAATGTTTGTGCAACACTCAATTCTCTGCAATATACGTAATAATCTCACTTTTCAATCTCCAATCCAATGTTTCTGCAACACACAATTCTCTGCAATATACGTAATAATCTCACTTTTCAATCTCCAATCCAATGTTTGTGCAACACACAATTCTCTGCCATATACGTAATAATCTCACCTTTCAATCTCCAATCCAATGTTTGTGCAACACACAATTCTCTGCTATATACGTAATAATCTCACCTTTCAATCTCCAATCCAATGTTTGTGCAACACACAATTCTCTGCCATATACGTAATAATCTCACCTTTCAATCTCCAATCCAATGTTTGTGCAACACACAATTCTCTGCTATATACGTAATAATCTCACCTTTCAATCTCCAATCCAATGTTTGTGCAACACACAATTCTCTGCAATATACGTAGTAATCTCACTTTTCAATCTCCAATCCAATGTTTGTGCAACACACAATTCTCTGCTATATATGTAATAATCTCACCTTTCAATCTCCAATCCAATCTGATAGGATACTATAACAAACAAAGAAATTTCATTTACACCTTTTATGGTTCACTGTTTCGTCCTTTGGATCATAGAGTTATCACCCTTATTTCCAGATGGACATGGAAGTGGCTAGCATAGAAGAAGTAATAGACAATGGATCCGACACGGACGTAGATGTCGACGACAGCTCCTCGCCGGCCGCCGTCCCGCATCTGTCCTCTGCGCAGTTGCTCATGCAGGCCACACAGTCCCAGGCCAACCTTCAAGCACCCTTCACCAAGCCTAAGGGAAAACTAGTCGCTGTTTCACCACCGAAACCGAAGGCACTACCGAAAACGTCAACGCCTAAACCGAATCTACCTCCTCCAGTGCCTAAAGCGCCGCCGAAAGCTGCTCAGAAGGCTTTGCCTGCGCCAAAACCGGTACCTCCCGCTAAGCCTGTTCAAAAAGTTAACACGATATCTCCGAAGACAGCCAATCTCATGGCCCAAGCGGCGAAACAGGCGAACCTTATGGCCCAATCGGCAAAACAAGCGAGCGTCATCGCTCAGCTGACTAAACCTGTCAAACAGAACAATATCATACAGAAACAAGTGAATGTAGTGAAGCAATTGGCCAATTCGCCGAAACAAATGCCTAAAGCTGCGCCTCAACCGGTGAAACAGCCGCCAACACAAGCAGGGACGCTGCCTGATCAGGCGGCGGTACACCCGGTAGCTAAACCTGTGGTAGCGGCTGTACCCGCGCCGCACAAATCGCCGCTTATAAAACAAAGGCCGCTACAAAAACCAGCCGAAATACCTGTCACGGTGAGTGTTTCTCTACATCCAGCCGCATCGCAGCCTTATTATTTAGGGTAGCTTCAGATACACAGCAGCAAAGATCTGGAATGACATCCTTCCACTTATAAGAAATTCAAACCTACGTAACTAATCTATTTACAATCTAATACTGTTGTGTACAGATATCAGATATATTCTTCCATGCTGGTCCGGGAGCGAGAGAAAAACATAATGCTGTAAAAACCAGCTAAGGGATCTGAAGGTTTCTGTATATTGCAATTTAGGAGAGGGGCTGACAACCGTCACTACAGCAATATATCTACAAATCTACCCTCAAAACTTTGTCAGACGTGGCGGAATGATTTGTTCACAAACATTGTTTTGTTCACTCTGCCTACCCCATTAAGGATAAATGCGTGATTATATGTATGTATGTATAATTATTATTACTTCCATGCTGGACTGGGAGCGAGAGAAAAACATAGAATAAGCCAGCAGCATTTCCTCCCGGGCATGCTGTAAAAGTCAGCTAAGGGATCCGAGGGTTTCAGTATATTGTAATTTAGGCGATGGGCTGACAACCTGTCACTACAGCAATATACCTACAAATCTATCTTAAATAACCCTCAAAACTTTGTCAGACGTGGCGGGATGATCTTAATTCACTCTGCCTACCCCATTAGGGATAAAGTCGTGATTCTATGTATGTATCATTATTTGAGGTAGCTTCATGTATGCTGCAGTAAAGATCTGGAATGTCACCCTTTCACCTATAAAAAATCAAAATCTACCTAACTTATCTATTCACAAGCTAATACCATTGTGTGCAGATATCAGCGGCCAGCATCCTGGCCCCGCAGGCGCTGCAAGTGCCAGCCGCGGTTCCCTCCGCGAGCGCTGTGCCCACGATTACGCAGAACAAGGTCAGATTTGTTAATAGCATTGGAATATCTAGCTTATTTCTACAACTAGTAACAGAAAGGGTATATGCACCCGAAACGTTATGAAACTGGACAACTTTCCCAAAGGAACATGAAAAAGGGAAAAAAAAGTTTGACTCCCCATACTACACACGCTATCAGCTGATGCATTTTGTATGGAAGTACAAGCTTTATTTTTATTTATTTATTTATTTAACAGTTTATTGTACACAGAAGCATACACAGAACAATTACATAGGAATCAAGACACAACAGGTACTGCTTATTTCTAAAATGAAATGTCTTACAGCAGACCTAAGAAGTGAGATAGCATAAAACGTAAAGCGGATAAGACGTGCACAATATGAATACAAATTAGATACCTACTTAATTACACTATACTACGATCATACAATAAGTAAATAAATTTATTTATATTATTTATTTATCTTATTTTGACCTGGGAGAGTTGTTCAGTTTCATGTGCTTGTTCATATCGTTTCCGGTGCATATACCATTTGGGTTACACGTTTTATATTATGTACATTTGTCTGTAAATCTTCCTAAAAAAAAGATTGTATTTGTACTTCTTAATGGGACGGCTGCGATGCACGCAAACGGTTGATCACCTTGCATTGCATTGAACCGTTTGCGATCGTAAACCATGGGCTTACGATCGGGAGGTCCTAGGTTCGATTCCCGGGGTAGGAACACAATATTAATATTTATCACTTTGAGAGGTTTTCCCCAGTTTGGATGACATTGCAGGCTGAATCACCCGATTGTCCGAAAAGAAAAAAGATTCCGTGCTTCGGAAGGCACGTTAAGCCGTCGGTCCCGGTCGCTGTGTTTGATAGTGGTCGTTACTCAAAACCATGTCTGAGGCCTAATAGCTGTGCTACTAGGCGGTTTGAAAACTCTGACACCAGGGTTCATCGGGTTGTTCGATTTGAGAATCCACACGCTATGTAGAAGACCCAATTCCCAGCGTTACGTCCTCAAATCTACCAGTTGCCCTGCAGAAATGCAGAATGTCTATTAAGGAAATATTTTCTAAATCCTTTTTCTCTAACTTGTCAGCTCCCAAGGCCCGTAATAACAGCACTTGAGACTGACGGCTAGTTTGAGTCTGTATCGGAAATGACATTTCAGTACAAAACGACCCGTCAAATCCATACATAATTCATAATTCATTTATTCATGCATTCATATAGTGTTTACAAGATCTTAAATACTAGGATAGTTCTTATATGAACCCTGGTAGGGTATTGCACATTTTTGTCTTATTAATACTTCACTATATAGTATAAAACAAAGTCACTTTCTCTGTCCCTATAACCCTATGTATGCATAAATCTTTAAAACTACGCAACGGATTTTGATTCGATGCCTTTTAATGGATAGAGTGATTCAAGAGGAGGGTTTATATATATAATGCTTGCATAATATTGTGGAGAAACACTGATAACTTCCGTGCGAAGCTGGGGCGGGTTGCTAGTAATGTAATATTAAGTATGGATTCAATCTTAAGATCGCTTTATAAATACGAGCCTAAGTATTCCCATCTTGGCGGTGAGTAGCTAGGACATTCGGCTAAGAAGTGGAAACTACTTTCCTAAACACTCAGGGAAATTTGAGTCCTCTATTAATCTCATAGTATGTACGTGTTTGTTCAGTCCGCAATGTCCTGTCAGTCATCATCTCCCTAGCCTTATCCCGTATGTTACGGGGTCGGCTACCTAATCTAGGGGATTGAACGAGGGTACTGGTTTTTACACAGAGCGACTGCCATCTGACCTCTGCAACCCAGAAGGGAAACCAGACCCAATCCTAGATTAGGTCAGAGTTTTCAAGCCGCCAATGCTTAGAACTGGCCTCCGATATGGCTTAACGACTAATATCTACGGTATTAAACGATATTAACCGGGACCAACGGCTTAACGTGCCTTCCGAAACACGGAAAAAGCGCCGAATAAACGTACATATGAAATTTGAAAACCGAAAAACACATTGGTACGTGGTGGGGTTCGAACCACAACCTCCCGCTCAGGAGGCAGCGGCCCTATCCACTACACCATCGGGCTCCTGTCAGTAACCCTACCAAAATTTCTAATATGTTGTCTACTGAGTTCTACGCGTTTTACTAAAAGCCTAGAGCTTTTGATGAATAGCTTAGATTGTTGACAGGTCTGTAAATTGTCCCATCTAATGTTACTTTCGTTAAAGGTCAGATTAATAATTACCATTACCATTTATGCATGTTCAAGTCACCTAGCAAAAACCCGAATGTGCTACGTCACGTCGCGTCGGTGCAACATTTCTGGTGTTTTTACAACAATACTTAAGCCTTCAGACTATTAAAATTTAAGTAAGATATTCGAAATTGCATTCACTTTGAAATATAAGTCGCGTACTTCACGACATGTTTCGGGACATTCGGAGCCCCCTCCGCCCGAGCAGCGCTGCGAGCTCAGACCCGCAGTGCGAGGTGGAACGCGGCTGGATAAACAACCCCGGAACCTACGCACTCATCCTGATGAAGGGACTCCGAATGTCCCAAAACATGTCGTGAAGTACGCGACTTATATTCCAAAGTGAGTGCCCGTTATTAAATCTTGATACAAAAGCCTTCTTTTGGAATATGTTTTAACGTGTTAGTATGTTTTCAACAGCTGGTAACAGGCACGCGGTCATTATTACTGCGTGCGCCCGCGCCCGCTCAAACCACGCCTAATACACCGGTAAGTGCAAACTACAATCAACGAATCACGGTAATGTTTGAAACAATTATCATCAATTTGTCATACATATTTGTGTATTTATTACCCTATTTATGAAATTGTTTTTTTTTTCTTTTTTTCGAGTGTTAGCCTTGGTTTTTACTGTGGTTTTTAACATTCTTTTAAAATAAATTAATTTGAATTTGAATATTGTAGATTACTCTTGAGGCCGAAAAAGAAAGCAATATATGGCCGAGTAAATTTCAAACGACGACGACGAGAGAAGTACAGTACTTTTCTCTCATTTTGCGAAGAAACAACAACAATACACTTTAAAACAAATATCAAATATGCGATTTCTCATAATATTTTACATTTGGATGGCGCCTTTCATTCATTCATTCATTCGCTTCATTTTGTAAAATTTAAAAATTGTATTCAGCCTTAACCTCTTGAATTCCACCGGCTCGATATCCGGTCAGCGAAAAAGTTGCCTCTTTGTGCCACCGACTCGATATCGGGTCGCTCGACACCAAGCTATATTTTGCCTTATTGTAGTGAATATAAGATCTATTTTCGTAATGCCAAGGCACAAATGGACAGAGTATGAATATAGCTTCAAAACAGTTACAAACATTCATTTATCTGATTGGTCCAAAGTTTTGAAAATGTCAGTTTGAAAATTCAGTGTCACGTTGAGCGCGAGTTTTGTATGCGTCCCGCTAAAATAATTGTTTTTGGTGCTTTTTTCTACGTTTTTATGGATCATTTTTGGTGAGTAACATTCTTTTACTAAAATACAACGTTTTTTTGAAACATTTATTAGTTGAAACATGCAAAAATGCATAGAAATTGAACATAAATCGTCACACTCAACAATCCTCGAAAAAAACCGTTGCCGCCATTTTTCCGTCGCAATTCATATACAGTGTGTTCAGTTTTTGATTTCAATTTCTATGTTTTAGGTATCGTAGTTATGTATGATAACGAGATATGATTATGTTATGTATGACCACATAGCCTGGGTACTAACCCAGGGTCTGATGATGGAGCCGGAAGGTGATCACAATAACTCTTCAACCATTCAACGTAACTATACCGTGTTTGGGCTCATTGAATTTGTATCGTAAGTAAACGATAATTAGAAAATAAACATATTTCAGCAAATATGCAAGAAGACAATCCAATAGACGAAGCCGTGCCTGCAGCAGTACTGTTTCCGGTGCTCAACGTGTGCCCCCTGGGAATCGAACCCAGGACCTCAGGATCGTAAGCCCATGGCTCAAACCACTAGACCACGAAAGCAGTTTGAGTATATTTGTATATATAAGTTGTAATACTGTTAATTATTTTTAATAAACATTTTAACACATAACACTAATGTTTTATTTTGTCATAAAAAACTTAAAACACTATGAAAATAAATATCAGCCTGTATTAGAGCAGCGCTAGGCACGATTCAAACCCCTAACTCCCACGGACGCGATATCGAGTCGGCCATTTTATCTCGCGTCAAACCGCGTGGGAAATGGCGGTTTTTGACAGTTCGAAGTGCTGGGATTCGAGAGGTTAAAATAATCAATAATGTGAACTAAATAACCACCTAAACCATACTAGTGTGTCCTTCAAGACTTTGTGTAGCGGTCGTTAACGGTCGTTGTTATCGTTTAGAGAAATAGGGAACGTGCATATAACATATTTTCAGTATCTGAACTTGTTTTCTAAAAATATCTTAAATTATGAAAAAAACAGTGAAAACAAAAATACTATTGATCAAAATCACCGAGATCATCTCCCTAGCCTTATCCCGAATCTCACGGGGTCGGCTTCCTAATCTAGAGGATTGAACGAGGGTACTGGTTTTTACACAGAGCGACTGCCATCTGACCTCCGCAACCCAGAAGGGAAACCATACCCAATCCTAGATTAGGTCAGAGTTTTCAAGCCGCCATATATGGAATTAGTATGGCGCTCCTGTCTTATGACGTCACATGACAGTTCGGACCTCTCTCTTTAACTAACCACTTTAAGGCATTATAACTCGTAAACTAATGAATATTTTGCGAAAATCCTTCACATCCGTGAACGATGTGAATGATTTTCGCAAAATATTCATTAACTATTGTTTTAGAAAAGTCATGCACATTCCCTATTGTTGGCGTCTTCGAATTTAAGAACCGAAAAGAGTGAATATAGTTTTTTTTTCTTTATAAGAAAACATATTTTTGTATTTGTTACCCTAAGATATTTATGTAAAGCCGCGACTCCAGCGCTCAAAGAAAACACGAAACATACTCGCGCGGGGCAGAGAGAAAGGTTCCACAAACATTTCCCCTCCCCTCTGCCCCGCGGGGGGATGTTTCATGTGATCTTTGAGACCAGGAGTCACGGCTTGAGGAATGTATTGTAGGCAACCCCGAATCAGAAACGCGGCATCGTGAGAGTGCTGAGCCCCGCCACGCCCTCGGGAGGGAAGTCGCTTATCTCACCGCGCGCGCTTTTACAACCAGGTAACAACCCTAGTTTTGTTACATACATATAATCACGCCTTTATCCCTAATGGGGTAGGCAGAGCGTAAACGACCCAAACAAAGGTCGTTCCGCCACGTCTGACAAAGTTTTGAGGGTTATTTAAGATAGATTTGTAAGTATATTGCTGTAGTGACAGGTTGTCAGCCCATCGCCTAAATTACAATATACTGAAACCCTCGGATCCCTTAGCTTAGTTTTGTTACATACATGAAATCATGCCTTTATCCCAAATAGGGTAGGCAGAGCATAAACGACCTAAACAAAGGTTTTTCCGCCACGTCAGGTTGTCAGCCCATCGCCTAAATTACAATATACTAAAACCCTCGGGTCCCTTAGCTGGTTTTTACAGCATGCTCGGGAGGAAATGCAGCTGGCACATTTCTGTGTTTTTCTCTCACTCCCAGTCCAGCATGGATTGAACTGCCTCCGTGGTCTAGTGGCTAGTGCCATGGACTCCTGATCCGGAGGTCCAGGGTTCGATTCCCAGAGGGGAAACATAAAGTTGATATGTGAGAATTTATCACTTTGTGAATTTTTCCCCAGTTTGGTTAGGACATTCCAAGCTGAATCACCTGATTGTCAGAAACGAAAAAGATTTCGTGCTTCGGAGGGCACGTTAAGCCGTCGGTCCCGGTTGCTGTCTTTGATAGTGGTCGTTACTCAAACCATGTCAGAGGCCTGATAGTTGTGCTACTAGGCGGTTTAAAAACTCTGACACCAGGGTTCATCGAGTCGATAGACTCGATACCCACTCGACAGAAGAAGACCCTAGTTTTGTTACATACATGAAATCACGCTTTTATACCTAATGGAAAGGGATTCGAGGGTTACAGTGTATTGTAATTTAGGCGACGGGCTGACAACCTGTCACTATAGCAATACACTTTTCAATCTAAAATTGCCCTCAATTTTTGTCAGACGTGGCGAAAGCGCCTTCTACGAGGCGTT
The DNA here is from genome assembly GCA_949820665.1 of Scrobipalpa costella. Classification (NCBI taxonomy): domain Eukaryota; kingdom Metazoa; phylum Arthropoda; class Insecta; order Lepidoptera; family Gelechiidae; genus Scrobipalpa; species Scrobipalpa costella. Next base: position 2,231,071 of record OX463311.1, read on the forward strand.
TAACGTTCTGCCTAACCCGTAAGGGATAAAGGCGTGATTTTATGTATGTATGTACGAGTATGTATACCTAATGGAGTGAAGAGCAAAAACTACCTGAACAACAAGATAAAGATAAAAGACATTTATTTCCACATTAATACAAAATTATTTCCATGCTGGACTGGGAGCGAGAAAAACACATAGAATGTGCCAGTTGCATTTCTTCCCGGGCATGCTGTAAAAACCAACTAAGGGATCGGAGGGTTTCAATATTCCTAAGCTGGTTTATGCAGTATGCCCGGAAAGAAATGCAGCTGGCACATTCTTTGTTTTCCTCTCGCTCCCAGTCCAGCATGGAAGTATAGTAGTATAGTTTTATTGTAGTAATAGTTTTGAATTTATATAGTATTGAATATCTGCGTTACTTATAAAAAAATGGACCTGTGCTAAGAGTGCCGGTTGATCAAGTTGTTTTGTATGGAAGAACGTAATTTGAACGTGATTACGGGTAGGAAAGAATGTTTAAATAGAAAAATGTTTCCAGGAACTCCGACTACGAAGAAACGGGTTACAACTCAGGAAGTTGTTTCTGCGATCGCTCACAGCGCTGCCAACGTGACAGCAGTGAGCAGTGTGACGTCACAGCCCACGCGTACAGTGCAGCTCGCGGGCGGACGCACCGTACAGCTCGCCGCCAACCAGACGGTGCACCTACCTGGGGGGCAGGCTGTACAACTATCCTCCGGACATACGCTACAACTGTCCTCTCTACAGCTACCCACGCATAGCGTTAGACTCCCTAGCGGACAAACAGTGCAACTAGCATCACCACAGACTATAAGAGTGTCAAATTCCGTAGTGAAAACCTCAAATACCTCACCAACAATAAAAACCGCCCAATCCACAGTCCAAATTCCTATATCGTCCGTTCAACTTGGGCAGACAGTGCAAATAGGCGGGCAAACAGTGCAACTAACAGGACACACAGTGAAGCTACCTAGTGGGCAGAGTGTGCAAGTGGCCAGTCAGAGTGTGTTGCCGTCTCAGAATGTGCAAAATGTGCAAAGTGTGCAACTGCCGAGTGGACAGACGGTGCAGTTGGGAGGGAATATGCAGACGGTGCAACTGGGGCAGAATGTCATCAATCAGGTGAGAGAGTTTAAAAATTACATATGTATTATGGGGTAGGCAGAGCGTAAACGACCTTAACAATGGTCGTTCCGCCACGTCTGACAAAGTTTTGAGGGTTATTTAAGATAGGTTTGTAGGTATATCGTTGTTGTGACAGGTTGTCAGCCCATCGGCTAAATTACAATATGCTTAAACCCTCGGATCCCGGAGCAGACAAATAGACATACAAAAAATCAGATGAAGCTACTTTAACATTTTACGATAGTAAAAAATAACATTTTCAACAGGGTCAAACAGTCCAACTTTCCTTTTAACATTTTATGTTATTAAAAATTCTTTCATTTTCAACAGGGTCAAACAGTCCAACTTTCCTTTTAACATTTTATGTTATTAAAAATTAATTCATTTTCAACAGGGTCAAACAGTCCAACTTTCCTTTTAACATTTTATGTTAATAAAAATTCTTTCATTTTCAACAGGGTCAAACAGTCCAACTTTCCTTTTAACATTTTATGTTATTAAAAATTCTTTCATTTTCTACAGAGTCAAACATTTCAACTTGCCTTTAACATTTTATGTTATTAAAAATTCTTTCATTTTCTACAGAGTCAAACATTTCAACTTGCCTTTAACATTTTATGTTATTAAAAATTCTTTCATTGTCTACAGGGTCAAACAGTCCAACTTTCCTTTAACATTTTATGTTATTAAAAAAAACATTCTCTACAGGGTCAAACAGTCCAACTTTCCGGGCAAACCGTCCAACTGGCCGGGCAAACGGTACAACTACCTTCCGGACAAACGTTACAACTGGCCGGTGGACAAACCATACAACTGTCAAGTGGACAGACGATACAGCTGTCTGGCGGGCAGGCTGTGCAGTTAGCCAATCAGAAGGCTGCACAGAGGCAGACAGTCAACACGGATAAGCTTCAACCAATCGTAGCGAAGTTGCTGACTAATTCACAGGTAAGGCTATGTGAATAATCTTGTACTTTATACTAGGTTCGTCAACATACCCACATACATACTTACCGGAAAAAAAAGAGTTAGGTTAATCTTGATTAATGGCTTTTGTGTAATCAGAATCACAATTCTGCTAATGACACATAGAGAGAAAATTTATTACAATTTGAGCGCCAATTAGCGTCAAAACTAAGAACTAACCACCGCCATCTAGTATCGCTGAGCAGAACTACGTGACGTTGCAGACGCAGACTAGACTTTGTTAGTAGTTCAGATGGTTTCTACTAGATGGCGCTGCGAACAAAATTGGTATTGGCTGTCGAACTGACATCTATCTGGCGGTCAGGCCGTCAGCCAATCAGAAAGCAGTCACGCAGAGACAACCATTTGCCCATTTGCCGGCTATAACTGAAATTGAAATATATTTGTCACTTTCAAATAAAAAAAAACAGGATATCTATTTTTACCGGTTTTTGATTATACCAGGCCACTCAGAAAGTATTGCGATAAATAGTTTTTATATATGGCAGACTGGCCGGTTAGAATCTTTTTTGAAAATATGATTACTTGTAAGTACAAATATGTGTGTTCCATTTTCAAAATTTCCCTCCACATTTTTTGCGAGCAAATTCAAAGTATCGTGTCTTACTGAAAAATGGATCTGCGCCGGGAACATTTTAGAGCTATGATTTTTTACGATTTCAAGTGTCGCCTGAAACCGGATGAATCGTTCGATAGACTTCAAATGGCATTTATGGATGAAAGCCCCTCCAAGGCAACCGTGTATCGTTGGTATAACGAATTTAGGCGCGGTCGACCAACCTTGGGGGATGAAGAAAGAAGCGGTCGCCCTTTGACGGCTATTACGGAAGAAAACATGCTAGCAGTGAAAAATTTAATCCAAGATAATAGGCGAATTACATATCAGGAGATTCAGCACATATTAAAGATAGGATCGGGAAGCGTTCACGAGATTCTACACGGGCATCTTCGCGTGAGTAGTATAGTATAGCGCTGGGTGCCGCACTACCTCACCGACGCTCAGAAGCAGGCCCGGGTGGAATGGTGCCGTGATATGCTGAACAAATTTGAAGTAGGCTCGTCTCGGCGTGTTTACGACATCGTAACAGGTGATGAGTCCTGGATTTATCAATACGATCCAGAAACCAAGCGCCAGTCGACAGTTTGGGTGTTTCAAAATGAACCAACGCCTACCAAAGTGAAGCGATCTCGAAGCGGGGGGAAGATTTAAATCGCCAGCTTTTTTAAATTTGACTGGCCACTTGGCCTCAATTCCCTTACGAGATCAAAGAAGCATTAACGCCGAATGGTATACTACCAAATGTTTACCAGAAGTTTTTTCTGTTGTGAGCAACAAGCGACCAAACACAGGGCTCCGCGGACTACTGCTCCACCACGACAATGCGCCTGCACACACCGCGCTCAAAACGAGGGATTTCCTGGACAGTACACCAGTCCAACTCCTGGGTCACCCTCCTTACAGCCCTGATCTAGCACCGTGTGACTTCTTTTTATTTCCAAAAATAAAAAATCAGCTCAAAGGGATACAATTTTCGTCGCCGGAAGATGCGCTGGCTGCGTTCGAGCAGGCTGTAAACGAGGTGTCTACGGCGGACTGGAAAAAGTGTTTTGAAAACTGGTTCAGACATATGAATCTTTGTATAGAGGCTGGTGGAGAGTACTTTGAAAAGATTTAATAAAAATATATGTACCTGTAGAACAATTTTTTTTAGTGTCGCAAATCTTTCTGAGTGTCCCACGTATAGTTGGTAGTTTTATGCGTTATCTTACATTTTTATCCGCCGTCATATGATATGACAGAAATACCGGGGAAACGTACAAAAGCGCGTAAAATCTAGCGGACAAACTGTATAACCATAGAGTATAAATCGCCTGTCCTTTTTAAATTTTATATTTTGAAAGTGACAGATAGATTTTAATTTTCGTTTTAGCCGGTGGTATCGAGCCCAATGATAAGCTACAGCCGATTGTTGTTAAGTTGCTGACTAATTCACAGATGAATTATCTTGTACTTGGTACCAGGTTCGTCAAAAGAGGAAACTATATACAATAACGGCCAGCTAGCGTCAAAACGAGAACCAAGCAGCGCCATCTAGTATCGCCAAACAAAACTACAACCTTAGCTTTTGTTAGTAGTTCAGATGCCGTCAAATTGATGGCGCTGTTAGTTTTCATTATTTCATCACAGTGAATTTTACGAAAGTTTATCTATCTCGATTACTAATTATCATTCAACAAGACTTAAGCCGTCGGTCCCGGTCGCTGTCTTTCATAGTGGTTGTTACTCAAACCATGTCAGAGACCTAATAGCTGCGCTACTAGGCGGTTTGAAAATTCTGCTATCAGGGTTCTTCGGGTCGTTGTTCGACTCGAGAATCCACTCGCTAAGAAGAAGAACAAGACTTGCTAATTCTTATAAATGTATCATACACATTACACACACACGCACATACACAGATATTATTACCTTAAGTTAAATACTTGAACACCTACCCATTGTTTTAACATAAATTGACAATGTCAAACTTCACTCGCTGGTTGTATTTTTAGTTTTTCAATTGACCGAACACTATACCTTAAGATACAGGTCTACCTAGTTTAAGAGATAGGGTTTATAATATTTGTCGCACTTGCAGCAACCACAACATAGACTAGTTTTTTATTATTAGCTGTAACTTTCTTTGAGTGGGAATTCAATAAAACTTTTTGACGACCCGCGCAGCCTAGTTGGCAGTGTACCTGCCTGCTACGCAGAGGGTCCCGGGTTCGATTCTCGGCCATGGCAGACATTTGAATGATGAGTTTAAATGTCTGTTTCTGGGTCTGGGTGTTATTTGTGGTTGTTTCTGTGTATGTCCATGGCACCCCGATACAGGGAATCCTAGTGGGGGCTATGAGTGTGATTGTGTTTTTTTTTTTTTTTTTTTTTATTATTATTTGCATGTAGTCATTTCTACTTTTCTCGGCTCTGAGCCGGTATTTACAGATCCAAGTACGGGCTATGCCAAGTAACTTGGATCCGATGTTACGTTTGTACGTGTGGTTGGAATATTGTTGCGTTTGTTAGGAATCGGCGGACTATGGAACAAGTATCAAGTACTATATTGTGGAACAAGTATCAAGTACTATATTGTGTGTGTTCTACCATATCTCGGGACTACAGAGTCCCGGACTTTTGGAAGGCGGGCGTGGGGCCGAAGCCAACACGTAGAGACTCTTTTAAAATTTTCGCCGCCCAGCAATACAGGTAATAATTACAACCAGCGCCACATACATTTCTAGGTAAAGTAATACTCAATAAAATGGAGATGTCCAACAGTTCATATCGATAGTTTTAATTAATCTGAAACCATTATTTTGCTTCCTAATTTTCAGTAATTCTTTCAAAACAATAATATATCATAGTGGTAGTAGTGGTGGTATAGTAAACAACACTTGGAATATTTAATAAGTTTATCTTTAGTTCATTTTTCGAATTAGCACTGGCGCATCTCTATTACGCGTCTCTATACATCGCGTTGTGGGCTATAGACGACTGTGGCGTCGGTGGCATTTAAATTTTCTCAAACCGTTAGGACAAATAAGGATGTAATATAGAACATCGATAAAAAATATGAAAATGAAATTCTTTAACTTTAGAACAGCAAAGGATTTACTCTGGTACCTATTTTAATATTTCATTGCGACCTTTTTATTCATTCCTTTCCTTTCCTTTTTATTATTTTACTTATGTTGAATATTCATTAAAAACGACGAACTATCAATGGTCAAGCAATTATGACCGTGCACGAATCGGCGAAACCGGTTTGTCGATACTCAATCAAACGAAAGAAAAAAATACGAATTCTTAGCATATGATTGCAAATCGATGTCGGAAATATTATCATTATACATTAGAATAATAAGGAAACGTTATTGTTATGACAGACTTGACAAATATACACATAGTATAATCAGTATAGATATTGTAGACGTATCGATGTTTCATATATGAACTAGCAAGGAACAACACTTTCAGTCGTGTAGGGCCGACTGTGGCGTGTGCATATTGTACTTCTGCAGGTTCAAAACGTAATCAGTATTTTCTTATTTTATACTACAAAACGAATAAATATCTAAGCGCAAAAGTTTATAAATCAAAGTAGAAGGTACAAAAAATGCAATATGCGAAAAAATTTAAAGATACAGTTTGAAAATGCTGGTTTACTAACATAAACTTTTTAACTTTTTTCTTTCTTCCATGCTGGCCTGGGAGCGAGAGAAAAACATAGAATGGGCCAGCTGCATTTCCTCCCGGGCATGCTGTAAAAACCAGCTAAGGGATCCAAAGGGTCTCAGTATATTGCAATTTGCGCGATGGGCTGACAACCTGTCAACTACAGCAATATCTACCTACAAATCTATCTTAAATGACTCAAAACTTTGTCAGACGTGGCGGAACGACCTTTGTTTAGGTTGTTTACGCCCTGCCTACCCCGTTAGGGATAAAGGCGTGATTATATGTATGTAACTACATTTTGTCGACTGTAGCCGACTGTGGCGCTGACGGCAAGTCGCGAGTTGTCGGTTATTATTATTATTTTTATCGTTGATTTTCGCGTTTCCAGGGCCAAATGATCTCTCTAGAGGGCGCGGGGGGCGCGGGGGGCGCGGCGGGGGCCCGGGCGCTGCAGGTGCAAGGCATGCGGGTGCTGTCGCCCGCGCGCATGCCGCGCCCGCTGCTGCTCACCGCCGCCAAGCCAATACACCAACAACAACTCAACAATCTACAGATCTTGCAAGTGAGTGAACATTTGTTTTATTTAGTCTGTCGAGTGGGTATCGAGTCTATCGACCCGATGAACCCTGGTGTCAGGGTTTTTAAACCGCCTAGTAGCACAACTATCAGGCCTCTGACATGGTTTGAGTAACGTCCACTATCAAAGACAGCGACCGGGGACCGACGACTTAACGTGTCCTCCGAAGCACGAAATCTTTTTCTTTTTCGGACAATCAGGTGATTTAGCCTGCAATGTCCTAACCAAACTGGGGAAAAATACACGAAAGTGATTAATTCTCAAATATCAACTTTGTGTTTCCCCCCTGAGAATCGAACCCAGGACCTCCGGATCAGGAGTCCATGGCACTAGCCACTAGACCACGGACGCTTCATTTAGTGACAAACCACAATAATATTGACTATAACCATCATTGTTCATGACTACCACGCGTACTAAGAAGTAGGCATAATTAGTTGTAAATGAAAATAAAAAATCACGCAACCACAGATGAAGCTTATACCAGTCAAGAGATCACAAAATATTAGCTGTTTTTCTTAGACCTACGACATGCCGGCGACGATACTGTAAATAATTCCTATCGATATCGTTCATCGATAGTGTCACCTCTCTAGATAAACAAAAATGAATGAACGAATGAAAAAAATACAATTATAATCCGACTCATTAGAGAATGACAACATACTGGTTTACATGCATTCAGAACCCTGGATGTTTTTAGGACGTATCATTCACTCCTTATATCAAGAGTTAAACGAGGGTACTGGTTTTTACACAGAGCGACTGCCATCTGACCTCCGCAACCCAGAACTGAAACCAGACCCAATCCTAGATTAGGTCAGAGTTTTCAAGCCGCCAATACTTAGCACTGGCCTCTGACATGGCTTAACGACTAATATCTACGGTGTTAAACGACATTAACCGGGACCAACGGCTTAACGTGCCCTCCGAAGCACGTAAAAAGCGCCGTATAAACGTACATATGTAATTCAAAAACCAAAAAACACATTGCTACGTGGTGGGATTCGAACTCTCAGGAGGCAGCGGCCCTATCCACTACACCATCGGGCTCTTATCGGGCGTTCAGCGATACTATGATATCTTATCTTATTTAGCCGTTAGTGTCCCATTGCTGGGCACTTTAATATACAATTTTCTAATGTTTAAAATTTCTTCCATGCTGGACTGGGAGAGATAGAAAAACATAGAATGTTCCAGCTGCCCGTCCTCCCGGGCATGCTGTTGAAGTCAGCAAAAGGGACTCGAGCGTTACAGTGTATTGTAATTTAGGCGATAGGCTGACAACCTGTCACTATAGCAATACATATTACAATCTAAAATTGCCCTCAATTTTTGTCAGACGTGGCGAAAGCGCCTTTTACGAGGCGTGAAACGCTCTGCCTTCCCCGTAAGGGATAAAGGCGTGATTTATGTATGTATTTTCTAATGTTATATCTTTTCCAGCAAGGAGACGGCAGCGCTATAAGAGTAACATCGGCCGGAGGAACTGCCACGTCACAAACTATAGTTCTAAGCAATATAGGTATCAACTCTTCTTCTTCTTCTTCTTCTATCGAGTGGGTATCGAGTCTATCGACCCGATGAACCCTGGTGTCAGAGTTTTTAAACCGCCCAGTAGCACTACTATCAGGCCTCTTACATGATTTGAGTAACGACCACTATCAAAGACAGCGACCGGGTCCGACCGCTTAACGTGCCCTCCGAAGCACGAAATCTTTTTCTTTTTCGGACAATCAGGTGATTTAGCCTGCAATGTTCTAACCAAACTGGGGAAAAATCACTTACTGATAAATTCTCAAATATCAACTTTGTGTTTCCCCCTTGGGAATCGAACCCAGGATATATAGGTATCAACTAATTATCACTTATTATTCTGTATATCGTTATTTTCACGTATTTCGTTATTTTCTTGTGAATTTATTTCTAATTAATAAATAATAGTGCATATTCTTCCATGCTGGACTGGGAGCGAAAGAACAACACTGAATGTACAAGTTGTATTCCCGGGCATGCTGTCACAACCAGCTAAGGGGTCCGAGGGTTGCAGTATATTGCAATTTAGGGGATTTGCTGACAACCTGTCTCTACAGCAATATCTACCTACAAGTCTATCTTATCCTCAAAACTTTGTCAAACGTTGCGGAAAGACCTTTTACAGAAGGTTGTTTACGGTCCGCTACCCCATTAGGGATAAAGGCGTGAATATATGTACTTACATAATAATATATGGGGTATATTCACATAATTATGTATGTATTAAAAACTTCATTTTCACTTTTTTTATTATTTTTTGTGAATATTCTTTCAAAGATTTTAATACAAAGAATATATTTTGTTTTTAGGTGCTCAAACAGTTCCTACGTCTACAACATCTGCGCCCCTATTGAAACTACAACAGGTAATTATATTTCATTGTTTATTTAGTTATACTTTATTGAAGGACAGATTTCAGTATTATTTGTATTTCCTTTAAAAAAATTAAAGCAATCGTGAATCAGGCCAATGAATTCTCGAAAACTAAATCTCGTATTTATGAAGCGATCTCAAACTTGAGAGCAATATTAAGTATGGATTTGACAGTTCAGTTTGTACTGAAAAGACATTTCTGATACGAACTCAAACTCGCTGTCACTCATGAGAGCTGATTTTAAATACGCTCTTAAATAACTAAAACAGATGAGTTTTATCCTTCACAACAACCGTAAGAAATTAATACTGACAAGTGATACTTCTTCTTCTGTCGAGTGGGTATCGAGTCTATCGACCCGATGAACCCTGGTGTCGAGAGTTTTTAAACCGCCTAGTAGCACAACTATCAGGCTTCTGACATGGTTTGAGTAACGACCACTATCAAAGACAGCAACCGGGACCGACGGCTTAACGTGCCCTCCGAAGCACGTTGTAGGTGAGTTATTATATTACTAGCGACCCGCCCCGGCTTCGCACGGAAATTATCAGTGTTTCTCTACTATATTATGAATGCATTATACATATAAAACCTTCCTCTTGAGTCACCCTATCTATTAAAAGAATCCGCATCAAAATCCGTTGCGTAGTTTTAAAGATTTATGAATACATAGGGATATAGAGACAGAGAAAGCTACTTTGTGTTATACTATGTAGTGATTATAACTGATACTTACACTTTATAGGTGAACACGTTACAACAAGTTAAACTCGCGCAAGGGCTAAAGTTACAGGTGAATTTGCATGGTTTGAATTGAGCTAAACAACACTTATAAGTTAATGCTACGGGTAATAGTTCAATATGTGCTGGTTACTGAACAAAAAGGACTATCTATCAGGGAACAATAAATCCAGGGAATGGGCAGCAGCGTTCCTTTCTTCTTCTGTCGAGTGGGTATCGAGTCTATCGACCCGATGAACCCTGGTGTCAGAGTTCAGCGTTTACTTTAAGGTGACTATAAAAGCTAATATAAAGCTTTAGGCGATGTGCTGACAACCTGTCACTACAGCAATATACCTACAAATCTATCTTAAATAACCCTCAAAACTTTGTCAGACGTGGCGAAACGACGGTCGTTTACGCTCTGCCTACCCCATTAGGGATAAAGGCGTGTCTATATGTATGTATGTAGAAAAAAAGTAGCACCCCCATGAGTAAAACAAACATAACTGTCTAAAAACACAATGAATCGAAAATCCGGTCCAACAGACTCAAGTAGTAGTTATAAAGTTAATTTAGAACCTTAAAAAATTTGCGATTCATAGTTCGTTGTAGTAACAGGAACAAAAATTGCCGTTGGTGGCTGGTATTCGTAATTTTTGTACCTGTTACTACAACTAACTATGAATCGCTAATTTATAAGGTTCTAAATTATATTTATAACTATTACTTGAGTCTGTTGGACCGGTTTTTCGAATTAGTTTTTTTAATAAATTACGATTTTTTTTAATGATTAGGCGCCATTTTGCTTCTTCGGACCTTAATAACCAGTTTATATTGAACTATCGCGGACGGTTAACATAGCAATGCCCTTAATCTAGAATTTGGTTTGGAGAGGATTGCATGAGGTTTTGCATTGAATTTACTACACTACAAGTTTACAGAGAGTGTTCATAAACATATCAGCTCATGACCACAGTGCGGTTTTATCTTCTTAGCGAGTGGATTCTCGGGTCTTCCACCCGATGAACCCTGGTGTCAGAGTTTTCAAACCGCCTAGTAGCACAGCTATTTAGGCCTCCATCAAAGACAGCGACCGGGACCGACAGCTTAACGTGCCCTCCGAAGCACGGAATCCTCTTTTTTTTCGGACAATCAGGTGATTCAGCCTGCAATGTCCTAAGCAAACTGGGGAAAACGTCACAAAGTGATAAATTGACAAATAGCAACTTTGTGTTCTGCCTCTTGGGAATCGAACCCAGGACCTCCGGATCGTAAACCCATGGCTCTGACCACTAGACCACGGTTTTTTTAAGTCTAGCTTTATGGACGCACAACACAAAATTTCATCCCATACACATTAAACAATCTCTGTTAACTTGTTAAAATGCACTAAATAAAACACTTTTGCATACGATTTTACTTAAGCCGTGACTCCAGCGCACCAAAACATACCCCCGCGGGGCAGAGAGGGGTTTCTTCAAACATTTCCCTTCCCCTCTGCCCCGCGGGGTATGTTTCGTGTAATCTTTCAGAGCACGAGTCACGGCTTCACACTTACTTAATTTTGCTACATTTTAATTTTACTTATTTAACTAACACTAAATTACTAAACTATTCATGAAAGCAATAAATTATGGAACTCAATGAAATTAACCGAATTGTTAATGATTTTGCCAAAATATTCAAGTAATGTCGCCAGCGTCAAGTGAGGATGTTCCGTTTTCCAAATCAGCTGTTTTAGTATACCCAATTATCGACTTTAACTACGGGGTGTAAAGGACAGCGTCTCGCAAACTGATAGGGGTTGAATGCTCTGTCAACGAAACTGAAAACCTATCACTTGTAAATTCTTTCAGGAAGTTATACAAAAAATTTGCTTTTCCATATATACTTTCTGATCGAGGTGGTCATTTTGTATGGAAAAGTTTTTGTTACATCTCCTGAAAGAATTTCCTGGTGAATGTTGTTCAGTATCGTTGACTGAGCAACCCCTATCAGTTTGCGGGACGCTGTCCCTTACACCCGGTATAATACATTGTGTCTGAGGCATGGAAAACAAACATATGAAGGACGAGTAGAGTTTAAAGTCAGAGCCTAAAAAAGTATGTTAATAAATGCAAACAATATTTAATTTAATATTTATGACCGTGTTTGTCACGATTTGGTTGTTACTGTTATGTTACAAATTGTATAAATAAATTAAGCCGTGACTCCAGCGCAGTACCCTCGCGGGGCAGAGAGGGAAAGGGAAACGTTTGTGAAACCCTTCCCCTCTGCCCCGCGGGGGTACGTTTCATGTTTTCTTTGAGTCACGGCTTAATAAATCTTTTCCTCCAGGGCGTCCCATCATCAACGGCAACTTCAAGCGCGGGTACAATGCGCGGCGTTGTAATGGACGCGCATCAACTGAAACTAGTTGGGGGGCGCCACGTGCTCGCGCGCATCCTACGCCCCGCCCACCCCCCGCAGCAGCCGCCCCCGCAATAACCTCCCCGCAGTTGCCGCCCGTGGATAGAGCCACTGCCTCCTGAGCGGGAGGTCGTGGTTCAAATCCCACCACGTACCAATGTGTTTTTCGTTTTCGAATTTCATATGTACGTTTATTCTGCGATTTTTCGTGCTTCGGAAGGCATGTTAAGCCGTTGGTCCCGGTTAATTTCGTTTAATACCGTAGATATTAGTCGTTAAGCCATATCAGAGGCTAGTGTTAAGCATTGTCGGCTTGAAAACTATGACCTAATCTAGGATTGGGTCTGGTTTCCCTTCTGGATTGTGGAGGTCAGATGGCAGTAGCTCTGTGTAAAAACCAGTACCCTCGTTCAATTCCCTATACATGGTCATCATCTCTCTAACCTTATCCCGTATATTACGGGTCGGCTACCTAATCTAGGGGATTGAACGAAGGTACTGGTTTTTACACAGAGCAACTGCTATCTGACCTCCGCAACCCAGAAGGGAAACCAGACCCAATCCTAGATTAGGTCAGAGTTTTCAAGGCGCCAATGCTTAGCACTGGCCTCTGATATGGCTGAACGACTAATATCTTCGTTATTAAACGATATTAACGGAGACCAACGGCTTAACGTGCCTTTCAAAGCACGGAAAACCGAAAAACACATTGATACATAGTGGGATTCGAACCACGACCTCCCGCTCAGGATGCAGCAGGCCTAGCCTCTACACCATCGGGCTTCAGACAACAATATTACAAGTGCACTATGAGATTATAATTATTATTATGATAATCACACAAAAGGATGCAATAATAGAACTCTTCTTCTTATTAGCGAGTGGATTCTCGAGTCGAACAACGACCCGATGAACCCTCGTGTCAGAGTATTCGAACCGCCTAGTAACACAGCTGTTAGGCATCTGAAATGGTTTAAGTAACGACCACTATCAAACACAGTGACGGGGACCGACGGCTTAACGTGCCATCCGAAGCACTTTTACTTTTCGGACAATCTGGTGATTCAGTTTGCAATGTCCTAACCAAACTGGGAAAACCTTTCAATGTGATAAATTGACAAATATCAACTCTTGTCCCTCCCTCGGGAATCGAACCCAGGACCTCCGGATCGTAAGCCCATGGCTCTGACCACTAGGCCACGGAGGCAGTAGAACTCTTGAAAAAGTATGTGAATAAAAAAAAACAAAATATTCCCTAGAGCAATGAAAATGCATATCAAATATGATTCTATTACGTTCGTTGATGTGATGATGATGTTATGAAATGTTTAGTTTAACCAGTGAATCTTAACTTAGTCTAAATTGCTAGTGAACTGAAACCATATATTTTAATGACACGTGAAACATTTATGCCAAAATCAACTGCCGTAATGAACTTTAGAATTGTTTGAGTACTAATTGTAAAAAAAAAACTATAATTAAATTACGTCATTTCATTATTTTATAGAGCGAATGAATTGTATTGGTGTTTATAATTTGAGGAGTGTTTGCTGATAATATTCTAAAACATTTTCAAAAGGAACTATACAGGGTGCCAAAAAAGTACTGAGTTCCTATAAACCACGTAACGTAGTTATATACAACACAAAACACGCATGAAGAAAATAAATAATATTTAAATTTGATTAAATTTGTATATCAAAAGCGAGGCACGCATCCCTACAGCACGTACACTACGAGATTCGTCACAGGAGCATGGTCGTCGCCTCGCCCCGCTCCCCTCGGCCCACGCCCTGCGCCCCTTGCCCCGCGCCCCTCGCCCCGCGCCCTTTGGCCCACGCCCTGCGCCCCTCGCCCCGCTCCCGTCGCCCCGCGCCCCTCGGCCCACGCCCTGCGCCCCTCGCCCCGCTCCCGTCGCCCCGCGCCCCTCGGCCTACGCCCTGCGCCCCTCGCCCCGCTCCCGTCGCCCCGCGCCCCTCGGCCCACGCCCTGCGCCCCTCGCCCCGCGCCCCTTGGCCCACGCCCTGCGCCCCTCGCCCCGCGCCCCTCACCCCGCGCCCCTCGGCCCACGCCCGGCGCCCCTCGCCCCTCGCCCCGCGCCCCTCGCCCTGCGCCCCTCGGCCCACGCCCTGCGCCCCTCGCCCCGCGCCCCTCGGCCCACGCCCTGCGCCCCTCGCCCCGCGCCCCTCGGCCCACGCCCTGCGCCCCTCGCCCCGCGCTTCTCGCTCGCCCGGCCGCAAGTCTAGCCTTAGTGTGCGTGTCGTATAGATAGGGTTACTTGTTACTGTTTGATGAATTTAATAAAAAAAAAATACTTTTATTTTATTTAATGTGTGTTTTATGTTGTATGCCACTAGCACATTACGTGGTTTAAAGGAACGCAGTACTCCTTTTTGCACCTGTATAATATAAAAGTAAGTCTGTCTTTGACCAGGCTAGATCTGATATTATGGAAAATTTACTGTTTCTTTTTTCGGAATTCGATATGGTTCCACAACGAAAATGTATTGTTAACAAACAGAAAATGTATTGGTTTGAAACAAAATACCGTATATTCACTACTGAATATAGAAAGTGCTTTTTCTATTTTAAACGGGTCAAGTAGGAAATACCTTTCATCCCGACGTTTCGGCTTAGTTACTACAGCAATATACCTACAAATCTATCTTAAATAACCCTCAAAACGTGGCGGAACGACCTTTGTTAGGTCGTTTACGTTCGGCGTGATTATTTGTATGTATGTTTCGGCTTGGTTGCACAAGCCGTGGTCACGGATTTAAGCCGAAACGTCGGGATGAAATGTAATTCCTATGTTGGAAGTTAATACTTATCGCGTGTTGATCCGTTTACAATAGTAAAATTAGTGAAAACAATAGCGAGTGTTCAAACAGTTATAATGTGACTGATACTACCCCCCCATTTAGGTCTTCAAAACGCCTTCCAAATAAACACGTATACTAATCCATCCTGTATAGATAATTATATAGTTTAATAAAATACAGTTCAAAGTTGTATATTATTGTAAATATTTATGTAAAACAAAGGCTCAAATGTACAAAGCGTAGAATGTGCCAATGTCTAAATGGTTCAGCGGTAGATTAGACGGTTTGACGAGTTACTGATTGATGATGGATTAGACGTTAAAATCACTTTTATACCACAAAATAATTACTTCTTCGGGGGTGTATCCTAAATTAAGTTTTATGAATTAATATTATGGTTGGTTTTTGACTCTTAATTTATAAGGGTTAAAGAGGGTCAAATTAATTTAATTCTGTGAAAATATCTAAAAATCTAGATTAATTAAAGTTTTGTATAATAATACTAACGCTAACTAAAAAGTGTACAATTTGTTTTATTTGTATAAATGAGCAGTATTTTACGTTTATATAAAAAGAGTTATTGTTTTTATTTATGACAAAATAACTTTTACTAAACTAGCAAATAATAAATTGTTTGAATTATGACTATTTTACGCGTGTGTAAATTGACAGAATAAATTTATTTATTTTGTGAGTAACTCACGTTTATTATCTAAATGTGTAAATTATATAACTATATAGTAATAATTATTATAAGATTGTAATATACTTACATAAGTTTATTGTAACTTGAATTTTATTTCATCAACATTTTCAAACGTTCAAATCATCCAACCAAAACATTTTTCCTGTCACTTTGTTTGGCGTCTCAAATCATGAGATGTGAAGCCATTAAAAAAAAAAGGTGACGATACTAGCCAAGTTGCACTCCCATTAGTTAATAAAATGTAATTCACTAAAAACGCAATGGATCGAAAAACAGGTCCAACAGAATCAAGTTAAGTAATTCGAGTTCGTTGTAGTTACAGGAAGAAAAATTGCAAATAACCAACGGCAATTTTTCTTCCTGTAACTACAACGAACTTAAATTACTTTAATTTGATTGAACCTTATAAATTAGCGATTGGTAGTTCGTTGTAGTAACAGGAAGAAAAATTGCGAATAAACAACGGCAATTTTTCTTCCTGTTACTACAACGAACTACGAATCGCTAATTTTTAAGGTTCAAAATTATCATAATTACTTTAATTTGATTTTGTTGGACCGGTCTTTCGACTCATTGCTTTACTAATGGGGACGCCACTTGGCTAGTATTGTCACCTTAAATAGAATAAAAAATTAAATAGATAAAATATCAACAGTTAATTTTATCGCACTCAAAGTGACGCAAAATTGCAGATTTTTAAATGACACCCTCTAAACATACATACATATAATCACGCCTTTATCCCTAATGGGGAAGGCAGAGCGTACACGACCTAAACAAAGGTCGTTCCGCCACGTCTGACAAAGTTTTGAGGGTTATTTAAGATAGATTTGTAGATAAATTGCAGTAGTGACAGGTTGTCAGCCCATCGCCTAAATTACAATATACTAAAACCGTCGGATCCCTTAGCTGGTTTTTACACCATGCTCGGGAAGAACTGCAGCTGGCACATCTATGTTTTTCTCTCACTCCCAGTCCAGCATGGAAGAAATCTGTCCTGTATACTTAAACAAAATCTAGAATGGTAACTGTGGCAGGTGAAATTCCTGATTTCAGATACATTTTCTTTAGTTTCCTTTCGGAATGGCCTGTCCCATACCTACTAGCTGCCTCGATTTTTTGAGTAAAGTATTTTAGGATTCTTACGTAAGTTACTTTCATGCTGGCCTGGGAGCGAAAAAACAACGTAGAATGTGCCAGCTGCTTTTCCTCCCGGGCATGCTGTAAAAACCGTCTAAGGGATCCGAGGGTGCCGTATATTGTAATTCAGGCGATGGGCTGACAACCTGTCACTAGTAGCAATATACCTGCAAATCTATCTTAAAATAACCCTCAAAACTTTCACAGACGTGGCGGAACGTCCTTTGTTTAGGTTGTTTACGCTCTGCCTACCCCATAAGGGATAAAAGCGTGATTATATGTATGTATTACATAACTTTATTTTTAGGAAAATATTTGAATAAAACAACGAAATTCGGTGGGAAAACATAATTTTATTTCCTTATGTACATGGTGTGTCGCAAATTCAAAATAACGCCGCTCAAACGCACCACAAAAACAATTTGACAAAAAGCTATATCAAAATTAACGTCTTAAATACTTGATGTGCGAATCCGCATGATATAAAACGGTAATAGCATGATTCCATGATAAATTGATTATGATTTTACAGCGTTACACTCAGAAAAATGCGTCGATCATGTGTACAAGACTATAAGTGTTTTTGTGCACTCATCCACATTAGATCCGAATCCAATTCGTATGAGGAAAAATCCATGTAACACGTATATGGATAAGTGCATAAGGCCAGTTCGGATACGAATTTTATTCGAATCTAATAAAGCTATTAGTAAAACAGTTTTCAATCCGCCAAAATATGATCCTCTGTTTTAGCCTAACCACTTATATGATAGTTGTCTGTGTACATGTTAGACGCTTCACAGTACATACCCAAAACAGATTAGTAAATAACAGCCTTTTACACAAGGAGTTTATTATTATATTGAAAGTTTCTAAATATAAAACACTCAACATTCTCTGTTAAGTTGTTGGACATAAGGAATCATCTATGCCCATTTGAACACTAAACGATAAACAAGTGTCATTCATATTGAAAACTGATCGGCTTATTTAAACGATGATCCATCAACAATACAAGAACCGGCCCCAGCGCCGACTAAGCGCCACCTGCCGTGCTGTCGGCGCGCCGCGCGGCCGCACCGAGCAGCGAACCGCAGTCGAAGGTTGCACTTGGCGGGCGGTGGAGTGGGACTTTCTTCTCTCCTGATGAAAATCCTCGTATAGGATCGAAACGTCGAGGGCTAACCCTTCTTTCAATACAAACAAGTAAGCCGATCTGTTTTTATGATCACTTCTTTTTAGCGTGGTAGAGATATTTGAAGGCATATGGGTGAGCCTATGTCTTGTTAAGTGAAATGTCCTTGTGTAAAAGCTGATCAAAGTTACAATTCCTTCTACGGGGAAACATACGATACTACATAGGTATCACAATCGATTTTAAAACTACGCCTCTTAACCTCCCAATCACAATACAATGTAATGCCAAAAGCATTAAGACAATACCAATAATATACGTATTTTACATTAGTTTTATCATTAAATGGCTATGTTAATATTTAAATATGAGGTATAAAACACAAAAATACTGGACTCGTTTATCTAAGTAACTAAGGTGACTAGTGCCGTTCTAAAAATAGATTTAACGCGATACATACAAAAACACCATACAAGAATATTTGTAGAGTAAAGCACAGAAATCGAGTCACCTATGTGCCACTACAAACAAGAAAGTAAATCTCAAATCTACAAATATTCTTATAAAGTTTAAACTACTTAATTAAAAATGAAATTAAACTACAATCAGTCTTATATCTATTTAAACGCATAATATCCACAAACGAAAGGTATAGGAGCAATAAATGCAAGTTTTATAAAAAAAAATATTATACAGTACGACGCGGTTCTCAATGAACGTGCAGTGTAAAGAGAACTATCAAATCAATGGCATATCTCAAGATGGAGGCGTAGGTTCCTTTTTTCGCCACGCTTACTACAGATTGATATTGACCATACCCTATCGTCAGACTACAGGAAAGTAAATACGCCTATAGTATTTTTTAGATAGCATGAGTCTTCTGGCAGCAGGTAGGAAATATAAAAAAAAATAAAGTGCGAAAGAAACTCCTTTATAACTGTCAAAAAATGAATGTGTTTGACAAGAATCAGGACGCCAAAGATATTTGAAAAAGGGCATAAATGCAGCCATTCCTGTTCGCTCCAAGATTGTCCCCACAAAACCCACTGGCAAATGTCCGTTCTTCTTTCTGTAAAGTATTTATTGTGTGGATCTCACCTAAATGTTGAAGAGAACTTGGTATTTATGTTACTCGAAATCATCAACATCATCCATAACAGTCCACTGCTGGACGTGGGCCTCCCAAAATTTGGGGGTATGTGCCATACTCACCGCGCTTGCGAAAACATCCTTCAAATGTATCCCAAGAGGTTGCCGAACATCTTATATCCCCGGCCTTACAAACGATTGCACAGAGCTGTTAAAAAGGTACGAGGTCATGTACAATAATGACCCTTTTTCCGAGGAAACCACATTGGCTGGTGAGGAACTGTTATCGCAAATAAGCGGAAACCGTCGCGAAGCGTGGATCAGCACTGTCACCAACATCGACATGACTCACAACAGTAAAAAAGCCTGGTCTACGATTCGCAGGCTCACTAATGATCCACCTCCACCCTTATCCCCCAGCCAGGTTACCGCCAACCAGATAGCACACCAACTCCTATTAAATGGCAAATTGGGCCGGTCTGCAAAATGCCCAACCCTAAACAACTCTACGGGCACGTCCAACCAAATTAGTACGCCCTTTAGCCTAATTGATGTTGTTGTAGCTATTAAACATCTTAAATGCGGTAAAGCCTCGGGAATAGACAACATCTCTGTGGAGCAAATAAAACGTCTCGGGCCAGTTGCTGTATCCTGGCTTTTGCAGCTGTTCAACAACTGTCTGGAATCTGCTCAAATACCACGCATCTGGAGAAAGTCAAAGGTCATAGCGATACTGAAGCCAGGGAAACCAGCAGACAATCCAAAAAGCTTTCGGCCAATATCCTTATTGTGCCATACATATAAGCTATTCGAGCGATTGCTGCTGTCCCGACTCACAGGCTTTATTGACCCTAAACTAATCCCAGAGCAAGCAGGTTTCAGACCAGTCAAATCATGCTGCAACCAGGTCCTCAAGCTCACGCAACATATTGAAGATGGTTTTGAGTCAGGGATGATAACAGGCGCCGTATTTGTAGACCTTTCTGCAGCTTACGATACGGTGAACCTCAACCGATTATTGTGGAAGGTGGACACCATGACTGGTGATCGTAAGTTCGTCATGGTTCTCCGAGAACTCCTCCATAACCGTCGGTTTCAGGTGCATCTTCTCTCTGACAAAAGTCGTTGGAGGTCACAAAGGAACGGCCTTCCTCAGGGCAGTGTTCTGGCGCCGCTCCTATTTAACATCTACACCAACGACCAACCGTCGAGCATAAATACGTCCCGCTTCTTATACGCAGACGATCTGGCGTTAACGTCCCAAGGCTCCAAGTTTGAGGAAGTCGAGGCTAATCTCACCTCAGCTCTCAACGACTTGAGCAGCTACTACGAGGTGAACTCACTGAAGCCAAACCCTAGTAAAACGGAGTCTTGCGCATTCCACCTACGCAACAGAGAAGCACAACGTAAGCTCAACATTGTGTGGCAGGGGGTACCTATATCGCACGGTGACTTCCCAAAGTATCTTGGCGTTTCCCTTGATAGATCCCTTACTTACAGTAAAAACTGCGAAAACGTCAAGAAAAAAGTGCACACAAGGAACAACTTACTTCGACGCCTTATTACCACCAAATGGGGAGCTACGCCGCGCGTGCTGCGGACGACAGGGCTAGCGCTTGCCTTCTCAGCTGGCGAATACGCCTCCCCTGTATGGGGCCGCTCTGCTCATGCCAAGTCAGTGGATACAGCTTTAAATGACACCTGCCGGATTATTACTGGTTGTCTCAAACCGACCCCGGTTTCAATGCTGTACCCACTGGCTGGAATAGCACCGCCAGATGTCCGCAGGGCTGTGGCTAGTTCCACTGAAATGGCCAACGCAGACCGTGACCTACGACACCCCTTGCACGGCTACAATCCTGTGCCTCAAAGGTTGAAGAGCCGCCGTAACTTTTTCAAGTGCGTCACTCCGCTTACCATCGAACCCGCACAAGCCAGGTGCAACCTTTGGCGTGAAAAAGTTTCTCTACCTGCCCAATTTGTTCCGCTTTCCGAGAATCTGCCTCCTGGGCATGAACTGCCGTGGCCGATCTGGAAGTCTTTAAATAGACTTCGGTCTCAGGTCGGCAGAAGCAAAGATAACATGGTCAGGTGGGGATTCTCGGGAAACTCCGAGGTCGACTGTGTTTGCGGTGCAATTCAAACAATGGCACATCTGACATCGTGTCCTGCGTGCCCTAATACCTGCACGCAAGCGGATCTAATGAACGCCAGCCGATCCGCAATTCAAGTGGCAACGTTCTGGGCCGCCACATTGTGATAGTTGCGTGTTCCATCGACACGATAAGAAGAAGACCGCGCTTGGCAGGCGGGTTGGTGAGCGCAAAAGAAGTTTTTCATTCATAGGAAACGCTACTGCCCATTCCCAGGATTTAACCCTTGTCGCCTTTTACGACCACCACGGAAAGTTATGGGGTGATGCTATTGTAACCCGGCACCACACGGGGAACTAAGAATAACTTGGCGATAAAAATAAATACCAATCATCTAATACTATATTCACTGGTCCCCAATTGACATGCTATTATTAAGTTCACGCGGGGACGATTCCCAAAGGCTCAATGTGAATGACCCTTTAAGTGAAGATTTTTCAGATACCACAGGGTTCCTTAACACTGTCCAGTCACTCAAACTTTCAGAGATATGATCTCAAGATGGCGGCAATAGTTCCTTTTTTCGCCACGTAAATTTTGAAGCGTGGTCGTACAATAGATAGAAAGTGACATCGAAACACAGATTAACATTACACCGAGATTGATATTGATCTTACCCGATCGTGAGACTACACAAAAGTTAATACGCCTGTAGTATTTTTTAGATAGCATGAGTCTTCTGGCAGCAGGTAGGAAATATTGAACATCACAAGTGCGAAAGAGACTCCTTTATACATACATACATACATAAATCACGCCTTTATCCCTTACGGGGTAGGCAGAGCGTTTAACGTCTCGTAAAAGGCGTTTTCGCCACATCTGACAAAAATTGAGGGCAATTTTAGATTGTAATATGTACTGCTTTAGTGACAGGTTGTCAGCCCATCGCCTAAATTACAATACACTGTAACCCTCGAGTCCCTTTTGCTGACTTTAACAGCATGCCCGGGAGGAAGGGCAGCTGGAACATTCTATGTTTTTCTATCTCTCCCAGTCCAGCATGGAAGAACTCCTTATAACTCTTAGAACTCCTTTATAACTGTCCAAAAATAAATGCGTTTGAAAAGTGTCAGGATGCCAAAGATATCTGAAAAAGGGCATAAATGCGGCCATTCCTGTTCGCTCTAAGATTGTCCCCACAAAACCCACTGGCAAATGTCCGTTCGTCTTTCTGCTATAAAGGGACCAGTAAAGCATTTATTGTGTGGATCTTACCTATATGTTGAAGAGAACTTGGTATTCATGGTTACTCAGAATCATCAACATCAGCCACAACAATCCACTGCTGGACGTGGGCCTTCCAAAAATTGGGGGTATGTGCCATACTCACCGCGCTTGGCAGGCGGGTTGGTGAGCGCAGTAGAAGTTTTTTATTCACAGGAAACGCGAATGCTGATTCCCAGGATTAATCCCTTAGTCGCCTTTTACGACACCCACGGAAAGTTATGGGGTGATGCTATTCTAACACGGCACCACACGGGGAACAAAGATTAACATGGCGATTAAAATAAATACTAATCATCTAATAATATATTTACTAGTCCCCAATTGACATGCTATTTTTAAGTTCACGCGGGGACGACTCCCAAAGGTCCACTGTGAATGACTCTTTAAGTGAAGATTTTTCAGATACCACAGGGTTCCTTAATAATGTCCAGTCACTCAAACTTTCAGAGATATGATCTCAAGATGGCGGCGATAGTACCTATTTTCGCCACGTAAATTTTGAAGCGTAGTCGTACTGTAGATAGAAAGTGGCATCGAAACACAGATTAACATTACACCGAGATTGATATTGATCTCACCCTATCGTCAGACTACACAAAAGTAAATACGCCTATAGTATTTTTTAGATAGCATGTGTCTTCTGACAGCAGGAAGGAAATATAAAAACATCACAAGTGCGAAAGAGACTCCTTTATAACTGTCCAAAAATAAATGCGTTTGAAAAGTGTCAGGATGCCAAAGATATCTGAAAAAGGGCATAAATGCGGCCATTCCTGTTCGCTCTAAGATTGTCCCCACAAAACCCACTGGCAAATGTTCGTTCGTCTTTCTGCTATAAAGGGACCAGTAAAGCATTTATTGTGTGGATCTTACCTATATGTTGAAGAGAACTTGGTATTCATGATTACTCAGAATCATCAACATCAGCCGCAACAATCCACTGCTGGACGTGGGCCTTCCAAAAATTGGGGGTATGAGCCATACTCACCGCGCTTGGCAGGCGGGTTGGTGAGCGCAGTAGAAATTTTTCATTCACAGGAAACGCGAATGCTGATTCCCAGGATTTATCCCTTAGTCGCCTTTTACGACACCCACGGAAAGTTATGGGGTGATGCTATTCTAACACGGCACCACACGGGGAACATAGAATAACTTGGCGATTAAAATGAATACCAATCATCTAACAATATATTTACTAGTCCCCAATTGACATGCTATTTTTAAGTTCACGCGGGGACGACTCCCAAAGGTCCACTGTGAATGACCCTTTAAGTGAAGATTTTTCAGATACCACAGGGTTCCTTAATACTGTCCAGTCACTCAAACTTTCAGAGATATGATCTCAAGATGGCGGCGATAGTACCTATTTTCGCCACGTAAATTTTGAAGCGTAGTCGTACTGTAGATAGAAAGTGGCATCGAAACACAGATTAACATTACACCGAGATTGATATTGATCTCACCCTATCGTCAGACTACACAAAAGTAAATACGCCTATAATATTTTTTAGATAGCATGAGTCTTCTGGCAGCAGGAAGGAAATATAAAAACATCACAAGTGCGAAAGAGACTCCTTTATAGCTGTCAAAAAATGAATGCGTTTGACAAGTGTCAGGATGCCAAAGATATGTGAAAAAAGCACAAATGCGGCCATTCCAATTTGCTCCAAGATTGTCCTCACAATAACCACTAGCATAGTCCCTTCTTCTTGCTGCAATAAAGGGACCAGTAAAATGTTTATTGTGTTGATCGCACCTAATTGTTGAAAAGGACTAGATATTCATGGTTACTGAGAATAACTTGGCGATAAAAATAAATACCAATCATCTAATACTATATTCACTGGTCCCCAATTGACATGCTAAGTAGTTAACTCAGGGGAATTCTCAAAGGACAAATTGGAATGACCTCAAAAGTAGATTTGTCACATACTACAGGAATCCTTAATACTGTCCAGTCACTCAAACTTTCAGGGATATGATCTCGAGATTGCGGCGATAGTTCCTTTTCTCGTCTCGTAAATTTTGAAGCGTGGTCGTACTGTAGTTAGAAATTTACATCGAAACACAGATTAACATTAAAACGAGATTGATATTGATCTTACCCTATCGTCAGACTACACAAAAAATAACCCGCCTGTAGTATTTTTTAGATAGCATGAGTCTTCTGGCAGCAGGTAGGAAATATTGAACATCACAAGTGCGAAAGAGACTCCTTTATAACTGCCAAAAATGAATGCGTTTGAAAAGTGTCAGGATGCCAAAGATATCTGAAAAAGGGCATAAAAGCGGCTATTCCTGTTCGCTCTAAGATTGTCCCCACATAACCCACTGGCAAATGTCCGTTCTTCTTTCGGCTATAAAGGGACCAGTAATGCATTTATTGTGTGGATCTTACCTATATGTTGAAGAGAACGTGGTATTCATGGTTACTCAGAATCATCAACATCAGCCACAACAATCCACTGCTGGACGTGGGCCTTTCAAAAATTGGGGGTATGTGCCATACTCACCGCGCTTGGCAGGCGGGTTGGAGAGCGCAGTTGAAGTTTTTCATTCACAGGAAACGCGAATGCTGATTCCCAGGATTTATCCCTTAGTCGCCTTTAACGACATCCACGGAAAGTAATGGGGTGATGCTATTCTAACACGGCACCACACGGGGAACAAAGAATAACTTGGCGATTAAAATAAATACCAATCATCTAATACTATATTTACTAGTCCCCAATTGACATGCTATTTTTAAGTTCACGCGGGGACGACTCCCAAAGGTCCACTGTGAATGACCCTTTAAGTGAAGATTTTTCAGATACCACAGGGTTCCTTAATACTGTCCAGTCACTCAAACTTTCAGAGATATGATCTCAAGATGGCGGCGATAGTACCTATTTTCGCCACGTAAATTTTGAAGCGTAGTCGTACTGTAGATAGAAAGTGGCATCGAAACACAGATTAACATTACACCGAGATTGATATTGATCTCACCCTATCGTCAGACTACACAAAAGTAAATACGCCTATAGTATTTTTTAGATAGCATGAGTCTTCTGGCAGCAGGAAGGAAATATAAAAACATCACAAGTGCGAAAGGGACTCCTTTATAGCTGTCAAAAAATGAATGCGTTTGACAAGTGTCAGGATGCCAAAGATATGTGAAAAAAGCACAAATGCGGCCATTCCAATTTGCTCCAAGATTGTCCTCACAATAACCACTAGCATAGTCCCTTCTTCTTGCTGCAATAAAGGGACCAGTAAAACGTTTATTGTGTTGATCGCACCTAATTGTTGAAAAGGACTAGATATTCATGGTTACTGAGAATAACTTGGCGATAAAAATAAATACCAATCATCTAATACTATATTCACTGGTCCCCAATTGACATGCTAAGTTGTTAACTCAGGGGAATTCTCAAAGGACAAATTGGAATGACCTCAAAAGTAGATTTGTCACATACTACAGGAATCCTTAATACTGTCCAGTCACTCAAACTTTCAGGGATATGATCTCGAGATTGCATCGATAGTTCCTTTTTTCGTCACGTAAATTTTGAAGCGTGGTCGTACTGTAGATAAAAAATGACATCGAAACACAGATTAACATTACACCGAGATTGATATTGATCTTACCCTATCGTGAGACTACACAAAAGTTAATACACCTGTAGTATTTTTTAGATAGCATGAGTCTTCTGGCAGCAGGTAGGAAATATTGAACATCACAAGTGCGAAAGAGACTCCTTTATAACTGTCAAAAAATAAATGCGTTTGAAAAGTGTCAGGATGCCAAAGATATCTGAAAAAGGGCATAAATGCGGCCATTCCTGTTCGCTCTAAGATTGTCCCCACAAAACCCACTGGCAAATGTCCGTTCGTCTTTCTGCTATAAAGGGACCAGTAAAGCATTTATTGTGTGGATCTTACCTATATGTTGAAGAGAACTTGGTATTCATGGTTACTCAGAATCATCAACATCAGCCACAACAATCCACTGCTGGACGTGGGCCTTCCAAAAATTGGGGGTATGTGCCATACTCACCGCGCTTGGCAGGCGGGTTGGTGAGCGCAGTAGAAGTTTTTCATTCACAGGAAACGCGAATGATGATTCCCAGGATTTATCCCTTAGTCGCCTTTTGCGACACCCACGGAAAGTTATGGGGTAATGCTATTCTAACACGGCACCACACGGGGAACAAAGAATAACTTGGCGATTAAAATATATACCAATAATCTAATAATATATTTACAAGTCCCCAATTGACATGCTATTTTTAAGTTCACGCGGGGACGACTCCCAAAGGTCCACTGTGAATGACCCTTTAAGTGAAGATTTTTCAGATACCACAGGGTTCCTTAATACTGTCCAGTCACTCAAACTTTCAGAGATATGATCTCAAGATGGCGGCGATAGTACCTATTTTCGCCACGTAAATTTTGAAGCGTGGTCGTACTGTAGTTAGAAATTTACATCAAAACACAGATTAACATTACACCGAGATTGATATTGATCTTACCCTATCGCCAGACTACACAAAAGTTAATACGCCTGTAGTATTTTTTAGATAGCATGAGTCTTCTGGCAGCAGGTAGGAAATATTGAACATCACAATTGCGAAAGAGACTCCTTTATAACTGTCCAAAAATAAATGCGTTTTAAAAGTGTCAGGATGCCAAAGATTTCTGAAAAAGGGCATAAATGCGGCCATTCCTGATCGCTCTAAGATTGTCCCCACAAAACCCACTGGCAAATGTCCGTTCGTCTTTCTGCTATAAAGGGACCAGTAAAGCATTTATTGTGTGGATCTTACCTATATGTTGAAGAGAACTTGGTATTCATGGTAACTCAGAATCATCAACATCAGCCACAACAATCCACTGCTGGACGTGGACCTCCAAAAAATTGGGGGTATGTGCCATACTCACCGCGCTGGCAGGCGGGTTGGTGAGCGCAGTAGAAGTTTTTCATACACAGGAAAAGCTACTGTCCATTCCCAGGATTTATCCCTTAGTCACCTTTTACGACACCCACGGAAAGTTATTGGGTGATGCTATTCTAACCCGGCACCACACGGGGAACTAAGAATATCTTGGCGATTAAAATAAATACCAATCATCTAATACTATATTTACTGGTCCCCAATTGACATGCTATTTTTAAGTTCACGAGGGGACGACTCCCAAAGGCCCACTATGAATGACCCTTTAAATGAAGATTTTTCAGATACCACAGGGTTTTTTAATACTGTCCAGTCACTCAAACTTTCAGAGATATGATCTCAAGATGGCGGCTATAGTTCCTTTTTTCGCCACGAAAATTTTGAAGCGTGGTCGTACTGTAGATATAAAATGACATCGAAACACAGATGAACATTACACCGAGATTGATATTGATCTTACCCTATCGTGAGACTACACAAAAGTTAATACGCCTGTAGTATTTTTTAGATAGCATGAGTCTTCTGGCAGCAGGTAGGAAATATTGAACATCACAATTGCGAAAGAGACTCCTTTATAACTGTCCAAAAATAAATGCGTTTGAAAAGTGTCAGGATGCCAAAGATATCTGAAAAAGGGCATAAATGCGGCCATTCCTGTTCGCTCTAAGATTGTCCCCACAAAACCCACTGGCAAATGTCCGTTCGTCTTTCTGCTATAAAGGGACCAGTAAAGCATTTATTGTGTGGATCTTACCTATATGTTGAAGAGAACTTGGTATTCATGGTTACTCAGAATCATCAACATCAGCCACAACAATCCACTGCTGGACGTGGGCCTTCCAAAAATTGGGGGTATGTGCCATACTCACCGCGCTTGGCAGGCGGGTTGGTGAGCGCAGTAGAAGTTTTTCATTCACAGGAAACGCGAATGCTGATTCCCAGGATTTATCCCTTAGTCGCCTTTTGCGACACCCACGGAAAGTTATGGGGTAATGCTATTCTAACACGGCACCACACGGGGAACAAAGAATAACTTGGCGATTAAAATAAATACCAATAATCTAATAATATATTTACTAGTCCCCAATTGACATGCTATTTTTAAGTTCACGCGGGGACGACTCCCAAAGGTCCACTGTGAATGACCCTTTAAGTGAAGATTTTTCAGATACCACAGGGTTCCTTAATACTGTCCAGTCACTCAAACTTTCAGAGATATGATCTCAAGATGGCGGCGATAGTACCTATTTTCGCCACGTAAATTTTGAAGCGTAGTCGTACTGTAGATAGAAAGTGGCATCGAAACACAGATTAACATTACACCGAGATTGATATTGATCTCACCCTATCGTCAGACTACACAAAAGTAAATACGCCTATAGTATTTTTTAGATAGCATGAGTCTTCAGGCAGCAGGAAGGAAATATAAAAACATCACAAGTGCGAAAGAGACTCCTTTATAGCTGTCAAAAAATGAATGCGTTTGACAAGTGTCAGGATGCCAAAGATATGTGAAAAAAGCACAAATGCGGCCATTCCAATTTGCTCCAAGATTGTCCTCACAATAACCACTAGCATAGTCCCTTCTTCTTGCTGCAATAAAGGGACCAGTAAAACGTTTATTGTGTTGATCGCACCTAATTGTTGAAATGGACTAGATATTCATGGTTACTGAGAATAACTTGGCGATAAAAATAAATACCAATCATCTAATACTATATTCACTGGTCCCCAATTGACATGCTAAGTAGTTAACTCAGGGGAATTCTCAAAGGACAAATTGGAATGACCTCAAAAGTAGATTTGTCACATACTACAGGAATCCTTAATACTGTCCAGTCACTCAAACTTTCAGGGATATGATCTCGAGATTGCGGCAATAGTTCCTTTTCTCGTCACGTAAATTTTGAAGCGTGGTCGTACTGTAGTTAGAAATTTACATCAAAACACAGATTAACATTACACCGAGATTGATATTGATCTTACCCTATCGCCAGACTACACAAAAGTTAATACGCCTGTAGTATTTTTTAGATAGCATGAGTCTTCTGGCAGCAGGTAGGAAATATTGAACATCACAATTGCGAAAGAGACTCCTTTATAACTGTCCAAAAATAAATGCGTTTTAAAAGTGTCAGGATGCCAAAGATTTCTGAAAAAGGGCATAAATGCGGCCATTCCTGATCGCTCTAAGATTGTCCCCACAAAACCCACTGGCAAATGTCCGTTCGTCTTTCTGCTATAAAGGGACCAGTAAAGCATTTATTGTGTGGATCTTACCTATATGTTGAAGAGAACTTGGTATTCATGGTAACTCAGAATCATCAACATCAGCCACAACAATCCACTGCTGGACGTGGACCTCCAAAAAATTGGGGGTATGTGCCATACTCACCGCGCTGGCAGGCGGGTTGGTGAGCGCAGTAGAAGTTTTTCATACACAGGAAAAGCTACTGTCCATTCCCAGGATTTATCCCTTAGTCACCTTTTACGACACCCACGGAAAGTTATTGGGTGATGCTATTCTAACCCGGCACCACACGGGGAACTAAGAATATCTTGGCGATTAAAATAAATACCAATCATCTAATACTATATTTACTGGTCCCCAATTGACATGCTATTTTTAAGTTCACGAGGGGACGACTCCCAAAGGCCCACTATGAATGACCCTTTAAATGAAGATTTTTCAGATACCACAGGGTTTTTTAATACTGTCCAGTCACTCAAACTTTCAGAGATATGATCTCAAGATGGCGGCTATAGTTCCTTTTTTCGCCACGAAAATTTTGAAGCGTGGTCGTACTGTAGATATAAAATGACATCGAAACACAGATAAACATTACACCGAGATTGATATTGATCTTACCCTATCGTGAGACTACACAAAAGTTAATACGCCTGTAGTATTTTTTAGATAGCATGAGTCTTCTGGCAGCAGGTAGGAAATATTGAACATCACAATTGCGAAAGAGACTCCTTTATAACTGTCCAAAAATAAATGCGTTTGAAAAGTGTCAGGATGCCAAAGATATCTGAAAAAGGGCATAAATGCGGCCATTCCTGTTCGCTCTAAGATTGTCCCCACAAAACCCACTGGCAAATGTCCGTTCGTCTTTCTGCTATAAAGGGACCAGTAAAGCATTTATTGTGTGGATCTTACCTATATGTTGAAGAGAACTTGGTATTCATGGTTACTCAGAATCATCAACATCAGCCACAACAATCCACTGCTGGACGTGGGCCTTCCAAAAATTGGGGGTATGTGCCATACTCACCGCGCTTGGCAGGCGGGTTGGTGAGCGCAGTAGAAGTTTTTCATTCACAGGAAACGCGAATGCTGATTCCCAGGATTTATCCCTTAGTCGCCTTTTGCGACACCCACGGAAAGTTATGGGGTAATGCTATTCTAACACGGCACCACACGGGGAACAAAGAATAACTTGGCGATTAAAATAAATACCAATAATCTAATAATATATTTACTAGTCCCCAATTGACATGCTATTTTTAAGTTCACGCGGGGACGACTCCCAAAGGTCCACTGTGAATGACCCTTTAAGTGAAGATTTTTCAGATACCACAGGGTTCCTTAATACTGTCCAGTCACTCAAACTTTCAGAGATATGATCTCAAGATGGCGGCGATAGTACCTATTTTCGCCACGTAAATTTTGAAGCGTAGTCGTACTGTAGATAGAAAGTGGCATCGAAACACAGATTAACATTACACCGAGATTGATATTGATCTCACCCTATCGTCAGACTACACAAAAGTAAATACGCCTATAGTATTTTTTAGATAGCATGAGTCTTCAGGCAGCAGGAAGGAAATATAAAAACATCACAAGTGCGAAAGAGACTCCTTTATAGCTGTCAAAAAATGAATGCGTTTGACAAGTGTCAGGATGCCAAAGATATGTGAAAAAAGCACAAATGCGGCCATTCCAATTTGCTCCAAGATTGTCCTCACAATAACCACTAGCATAGTCCCTTCTTCTTGCTGCAATAAAGGGACCAGTAAAACGTTTATTGTGTTGATCGCACCTAATTGTTGAAATGGACTAGATATTCATGGTTACTGAGAATAACTTGGCGATAAAAATAAATACCAATCATCTAATACTATATTCACTGGTCCCCAATTGACATGCTAAGTAGTTAACTCAGGGGAATTCTCAAAGGACAAATTGGAATGACCTCAAAAGTAGATTTGTCACATACTACAGGAATCCTTAATACTGTCCAGTCACTCAAACTTTCAGGGATATGATCTCGAGATTGCGGCAATAGTTCCTTTTCTCGTCACGTAAATTTTGAAGCGTGGTCGTACTGTAGTTAGAAATTTACATCAAAACACAGATTAACATTACACCGAGATTGATATTGATCTTACCCTATCGCCAGACTACACAAAAGTTAATACGCCTGTAGTATTTTTTAGATAGCATGAGTCTTCTGGCAGCAGGTAGGAAATATTGAACATCACAATTGCGAAAGAGACTCCTTTATAACTGTCCAAAAATAAATGCGTTTTAAAAGTGTCAGGATGCCAAAGATTTCTGAAAAAGGGCATAAATGCGGCCATTCCTGATCGCTCTAAGATTGTCCCCACAAAACCCACTGGCAAATGTCCGTTCGTCTTTCTGCTATAAAGGGACCAGTAAAGCATTTATTGTGTGGATCTTACCTATATGTTGAAGAGAACTTGGTATTCATGGTAACTCAGAATCATCAACATCAGCCACAACAATCCACTGCTGGACGTGGACCTCCCAAAAATTGGGGGTATGTGCCATACTCACCGCGCTGGCAGGCGGGTTGGTGAGCGCAGTAGAAGTTTTTCATACACAGGAAAAGCTACTGTCCATTCCCAGGATTTATCCCTTAGTCACCTTTTACGACACCCACGGAAAGTTATTGGGTGATGCTATTCTAACCCGGCACCACACGGGGAACTAAGAATATCTTGGCGATTAAAATAAATACCAATCATCTAATACTATATTTACTGGTCCCCAATTGACATGCTATTTTTAAGTTCACGAGGGGACGACTCCCAAAGGCCCACTATGAATGACCCTTTAAATGAAGATTTTTCAGATACCACAGGGTTTTTTAATACTGTCCAGTCACTCAAACTTTCAGAGATATGATCTCAAGATGGCGGCTATAGTTCCTTTTTTCGCCACGAAAATTTTGAAGCGTGGTCGTACTGTAGATAGAAAATGACATCGAAACACAGATAAACATTACACCGAGATTGATATTGATCTTACCCTATCGTGAGACTACACAAAAGTTAATACGCCTGTAGTATTTTTTAGATGGCATTAGTCTTCTGGCAGCAGGTAGGAAATATTGAACATCACAAGTGCGAAAGAGACTCCATTATAACTGTCCAAAAATGAATGCGTTTGAAAAGTGTCAGGATGCCAAAGATATCTGAAAAAGGGCATAAATGTGGCTATTCCTGTTCGCTCTAAGATTGTCCCCACAAAACCGACTGGCAAATGTCCGTTCTTCTTTCTGCTATAAAGGGACCAGAAAAGCATTTATTGTGTGGATCTTACCTATATGTTGAAGAGAACTTGGTAGGTATTCATGGTTACTCAGAATCATCAACATCAGCCACAACAATCCACTGCTGGACGTGGGCCTTCCAAAAATTGGGGGTATGTGCCATACTCACCGCGCTTGGCAGACGGGTTGGTGAGCGCTGTAGAAGTTTTTCATTCACAGGAAACGCGAATGCTGATTCCCAGGATTTATCCCTTAGTCGCCTTTTACGACACCCACGGAAAGTTATGGGGTGATGCTATTCTAACACGGCACCACACGGGGAACAAAGAATAACTTGGCGATTAAAATAAATACCAATCGTCTAATACTATATTTACTAGTCCCCAATTGACATGCTATTTTTAAGTTCACGCGGGGACGACTCCCAAAGGCTCAATGTGAATGACCCTTTAAGTGAAGATTTTTCAGATACCACAGGGTTCCTTAACACTGTCCAGTCACTCAAACTTTCAGAGATATGATCTCAAGATGGCGGCGATAGTACCTATTTTCGCCACGTAAATTTTGAAGCGTAGTCGTACTGTAGATAGAAAGTGGCATCGAAACACAGATTAACATTGCACGGAGATTGATATTGATCTCACCATATCGTCAGACTACATAAAAGTAAATACGCCTATAGTATTTTTTAGATAGCATGAGTCTTCTGGCAGCAGGAAGGAAATATAAAAACATCACAAGTGCGAAAGAGACTCCTTTATAGCTGTCAAAAAATGAATGCGTTTGACAAGTGTCAGGATGCCAAAGATATGTGAAAAAAGCACAAATGCGGCCATTCCAATTTGCTCCAAGATTGTCCTCACAATAACCACTAGCATAGTCCCTTCTTCTTGCTGCAATAAAGGGACCAGTAAAACGTTAATTGTGTTGATCGCACCTAATTGTTGAAAAGGACTAGATATTCATGGTTACTGAGAATAACTTGGCGATAAAAATAAATACCAATCATCTAATACTATATTCACTGGTCCCCAATTGACATGCTAAGTAGTTAACTCAGGGGAATTCTCAAAGGACAAATTGGAATGACCTCAAAAGTAGATTTGTCACATACTACAGGAATCCTTAATACTGTCCAGTCACTCAAACTTTCAGGGATATGATTTCGAGATTGCGGCAATAGTTCCTTTTCTCGTCACGTAAATTTTGAAGCGTGGTCGTACTGTAGTTAGAAATTTACATCGAAACACAGATTAACATTACACCGAGATTGATATTGATCTTACCCTATCGTCAGACTACACAAAAGTTAATACGCCTGTAGTATTTTTTAGATAGCATGAGTCTTCTGGCAGCAGGTAGGAAATATTGAACATCACAATTGCGAAAGAGACTCCTTTATAACTGTCCAAAAATAAATGCGTTTGAAAAGTGTCAGGATGCCAAAGATATCTGAAAAAGGGCATAAATGCGGCCATTCCTGTTCACTCTAAGATTGTCCCCACAAAACCCACTGGCAAATGTCCGTTCGTCTTTCTGCTATAAAGGGACCAGTAAAGCATTTATTGTGTGGATCTTACCTATATGTTGAAGAGAACTTGGTATTCATGGTTACTCAGAATCATCAACATCAGCCACAACAATCCACTGCTGGACGTGGACCTTCCAAAAATTGGGGGTATGTGCCATACTCACCGCGCTTGGCAGGCGGGTTGGTGAGCGCAGTAGAAGTTTTTCATTCACAGGAAACGCGAATGCTGATTCCCAGGATTTATCCCTTAGTCGCCTTTTGCGACACCCACGGAAAGTTATGGGGTAATGCTATTCTAACACGGCACCACACGGGGAACAAAGAATAACTTGGCGATTAAAATAAATACCAATAATCTAATAATATATTTACTAGTCCCCAATTGACATGCTATTTTTAAGTTCACGCGGGGACGACTCCCAAAGGTCCACTGTGAATGACCCTTTAAGTGAAGATTTTTCAGATACCACAGGGTTCCTTAATACTGTCCAGTCACTCAAACTTTCAGAGATATGATCTCAAGATGGCGGCGATAGTACCTATTTTCGCCACGTAAATTTTGAAGCGTAGTCGTACTGTAGATAGAAAGTGGCATCGAAACACAGATTAACATTACACCGAGATTGATATTGATCTCACCCTATCGTCAGACTACACAAAAGTAAATACGCCTATAGTATTTTTTAGATAGCATGTGTCTTCTGGCAGCAGGAAGGAAATATAAAAACATCACAAGTGCGAAAGAGACTCCTTTATAGCTGTCAAAAAATGAATGCGTTTGACAAGTGTCAGGATGCCAAAGATATGTGAAAAAAGCACAAATGCGGCCATTCCAATTTGCTCCAAGATTGTCCTCACAATAACCACTAGCATAGTCCCTTCTTCTTGCTGCAATAAAGGGACCAGTAAAACGTTTATTGTGTTGATCGCACCTAATTGTTGAAAAGGACTAGATATTCATGGTGACTGAGAATAACTTGGCGATAAAAATAAATACCAATCATCTAATACTATATTCACTGGTCCCCAATTGACATGCTAAGTAGTTAACTCAGGGAATTCTCAAAGGACAAATTGGAATGACCTCAAAAGTAGATTTGTCACATACTACAGGAATCCTTAATACTGTCCAGTCACTCAAACTTTCAGGGATATGATCTCGAGATTGCGGCAATAGTTCCTTTTCTCGTCACGTAAATTTTGAAGCGTGGTCGTACTGTAGTTAGAAATTTACATCGAAACACAGATTAACATTACACCGAGATTGATATTGATCTTACCCTATCGTCAGACTACACAAAAGTTAATACGCCTGTAGTATTTTTTAGATAGCATGAGTCTTCTGGCAGCAGGTAGGAAATATTGAACATCACAATTGCGAAAGAGACTCCTTTATAACTGTCCAAAAATAAATGCGTTTGAAAAGTGTCAGGATGCCAAAGATATCTGAAAAAGGGCATAAATGCGGCCATTCCTGTTCGCTCTAAGATTGTCCCCACAAAACCCACTGGCAAATGTCCGTTCGTCTTTCTGCTATAAAGGGACCAGTAAAGCATTTATTGTGTGGATCTTACCTATATGTTGAAGAGAACTTGGTATTCATGGTAACTCAGAATCATCAACATCAGCCACAACAATCCACTGCTCGACGTGGACCTCCCAAAAATTGGGGGTATGTGCCATACTCACCGCGCTGGCAGGCGGGTTGGTGAGCGCAGTAGAAGTTTTTCATACACAGGAAAAGCTACTGTCCATTCCCAGGATTTATCCCTTAGTCGCCTTTTACGACACCCACGGAAAGTTATTGGGTGATGCTATTCTAACCCGGCACCACACGGGGAACTAAGAATATCTTGGCGATTAAAATAAATACCAATCATCTAATACTATATTTACTGGTCCCCAATTGACATGCTATTTTTAAGTTCACGAGGGGACGACTCCCAAAGGCCCACTGTGAATGACCCTTTAAATGAAGATTTTTCAGATACCACAGGGTTTTTTAATACTGTCCAGTCACTCAAACTTTCAGAGATATGATCTCAAGATGGCGGCTTTAGTTCCTTTTTTCGCCACGAAAATTTTGAAGCGTGGTCGTACTGTAGATAGAAAATGACATCGAAACACAGATTAACATTACACCGAGATTGATATTGATCTTACCATATCGTGAGACTACACAAAAGTTAAAACGCCTGTAGCATTTTTTAGATAGCATGAATCTTCTGGCAGCAGGTAAGAAATATTGAACATCACAAGTGCGAAAGAGATTCCTTTATAACTGTCCAAAAATGAATGCGTTTGAAAAGTGTCAGGATGCCAAAGATATCTGAAAAAGGGCATAAATGCGGCCATTCCTGTTCGCTCTAAGATTGTCCCCATAAAACCCACTCTCAAATGTCCGTTCTTCTTTCTGCTATAAAGGGACCAGTAAAGCATTTATTGTGTGGATCTTACCTATATGTTGAAGAGAACTTGGTATTCATGGTTACTCAGAATCATCAACATCAGCCACAACAATCCACTACTGGACGTGGGCCTTCCAAAAATTGGGGGTATGTGCCATACCCACCGCACTTGGCAGGCGGGTTGGTGAGCGCAGTAGAAGTTTTTCATTCACAGGAAACACGAATGCTGATTCCCAGGATTTATCCCTTAGTCGCCTTTTACGACACCCACGGAAAGTTATGGGGTGATGCTATTCTAACACGGCACCACACGGGGAACAAAGAATAACTTGGCGATTAAAATAAATACCAATCATCTAATACTATATTTACTAGTCCCCAAAAGACATGCTATTTTTAAGTTCACGCGGGGACGACTCCCAAAGGCTCAATGTGAATGACCCTTTAAGTGAAGATTTTTCAGATACCACAGGGTTCCTTAACACTGTCCAGTCACTCAAACTTTCAGAGATATGATCTCAAGATGGCGGCGATAGTACCTATTTTCGCCACGTAAATTTTGAAGCGTAGTCGTACTGTAGATAGAAAGTGGCATCGAAACACAGATTAACATTGCACCGAGATTGATATTGATCTCACCATATCGTCAGACTACACAAAAGTAAATACGCCTATAGTATTTTTTAGATAGCATGAGTCTTCTGGCAGCAGGAAGGAAATATAAAAACATCACAAGTGCGAAAGAGACTCCTTTATAGCTGTCAAAAAATGAATGCGTTTGACAAGTGTCAGGATGCCAAAGATATGTGAAAAAAGCACAAATGCGGCCATTCCAATTTGCTCCAAGATTGTCCTCACAATAACCACTAGCATAGTCCCTTCTTCTTGCTGCAATAAAGGGACCAGTAAAACGTTAATTGTGTTGATCGCACCTAATTGTTGAAAAGGACTAGATATTCATGGTTACTGAGAATAACTTGGCGATAAAAATAAATACCAATCATCTTATACTATATTCACTGGTCCCCAATTGACATGCTAAGTAGTTAACTCAGGGGAATTCTCAAAGGACAAATTGGAATGACCTCAAAAGTAGATTTGTCACATACTACAGGAATCCTTAATACTGTCCAGTCACTCAAACTTTCAGGGATATGATCTCGAGATTGCGGCAATAGTTCCTTTTCTCGTCACGTAAATTTTGAAGCGTGGTCGTACTGTAGTTAGAAATTTACATCGAAACACAGATTAACATTACACCGAGATTGATATTGATCTTACCCTATCGTCAGACTACACAAAAGTTAATACGCCTGTAGTATTTTTTAGATAGCATGAGTCTTCTGGCAGCAGGTAGGAAATATTGAACATCACAATTGCGAAAGAGACTCCTTTATAACTGTCCAAAAATAAATGCGTTTGAAAAGTGTCAGGATGCCAAAGATATCTGAAAAAGGGCATAAATGCGGCCATTCCTGTTCACTCTAAGATTGTCCCCACAAAACCCACTGGCAAATGTCCGTTCGTCTTTCTGCTATAAAGGGACCAGTAAAGCATTTATTGTGTGGATCTTACCTATATGTTGAAGAGAACTTGGTATTCATGGTTACTCAGAATCATCAACATCAGCCACAACAATCCACTGCTGGACGTGGGCCTTCCAAAAATTGGGGGTATGTGCCATACTCACCGCGCTTGGCAGGCGGGTTGGTGAGCGCAGTAGAAGTTTTTCATTCACAGGAAACGCGAATGCTGATTCCCAGGATTTATCCCTTAGTCGCCTTTTGCGACACCCACGGAAAGTTATGGGGTAATGCTATTCTAACACGGCACCACACGGGGAACAAAGAATAACTTGGCGATTAAAATAAATACCAATAATCTAATAATATATTTACTAGTCCCCAATTGACATGCTATTTTTAAGTTCACGCGGGGACGACTCCCAAAGGTCCACTGTGAATGACCCTTTAAGTGAAGATTTTTCAGATACCACAGGGTTCCTTA
The DNA here is from genome assembly GCA_949820665.1 of Scrobipalpa costella. NCBI lineage: Eukaryota > Metazoa > Arthropoda > Insecta > Lepidoptera > Gelechiidae > Scrobipalpa > Scrobipalpa costella. The sequence continues at coordinate 2,270,204 of OX463311.1, forward strand.
ATACTGTCCAGTCACTCAAACTTTCAGAGATATGATCTCAAGATGGCGGCGATAGTACCTATTTTCGCCACGTAAATTTTGAAGCGTAGTCGTACTGTAAATAGAAAGTGGCATCGAAACACAGATTAACATTACACCGAGATTGATATTGATCTCACCCTATCGTCAGACTACACAAAAGTAAATACGCCTATAGTATTTTTTAGATAGCATGTGTCTTCTGGCAGCAGGAAGGAAATATAAAAACATCACAAGTGCGAAAGAGACTCCTTTATAGCTGTCAAAAAATGAATGCGTTTGACAAGTGTCAGGATGCCAAAGATATGTGAAAAAAGCACAAATGCGGCCATTCCAATTTGCTCCAAGATTGTCCTCACAATAACCACTAGCATAGTCCCTTCTTCTTGCTGCAATAAAGGGACCAGTAAAACGTTTATTGTGTTGATCGCACCTAATTGTTGAAAAGGACTAGATATTCATGGTGACTGAGAATAACTTGGCGATAAAAATAAATACCAATCATCTAATACTATATTCACTGGTCCCCAATTGACATGCTAAGTAGTTAACTCAGGGAATTCTCAAAGGACAAATTGGAATGACCTCAAAAGTAGATTTGTCACATACTACAGGAATCCTTAATACTGTCCAGTCACTCAAACTTTCAGGGATATGATCTCGAGATTGCGGCAATAGTTCCTTTTCTCGTCACGTAAATTTTGAAGCGTGGTCGTACTGTAGTTAGAAATTTACATCGAAACACAGATTAACATTACACCGAGATTGATATTGATCTTACCCTATCGTCAGACTACACAAAAGTTAATACGCCTGTAGTATTTTTTAGATAGCATGAGTCTTCTGGCAGCAGGTAGGAAATATTGAACATCACAATTGCGAAAGAGACTCCTTTATAACTGTCCAAAAATAAATGCGTTTGAAAAGTGTCAGGATGCCAAAGATATCTGAAAAAGGGCATAAATGCGGCCATTCCTGTTCGCTCTAAGATTGTCCCCACAAAACCCACTGGCAAATGTCCGTTCGTCTTTCTGCTATAAAGGGACCAGTAAAGCATTTATTGTGTGGATCTTACCTATATGTTGAAGAGAACTTGGTATTCATGGTAACTCAGAATCATCAACATCAGCCACAACAATCCACTGCTCGACGTGGACCTCCCAAAAATTGGGGGTATGTGCCATACTCACCGCGCTGGCAGGCGGGTTGGTGAGCGCAGTAGAAGTTTTTCATACACAGGAAAAGCTACTGTCCATTCCCAGGATTTATCCCTTAGTCGCCTTTTACGACACCCACGGAAAGTTATTGGGTGATGCTATTCTAACCCGGCACCACACGGGGAACTAAGAATATCTTGGCGATTAAAATAAATACCAATCATCTAATACTATATTTACTGGTCCCCAATTGACATCCTATTTTTAAGTTCACGAGGGGACGACTCCCAAAGGCCCACTGTGAATGACCCTTTAAATGAAGATTTTTCAGATACCACAGGGTTTTTTAATACTGTCCAGTCACTCAAACTTTCAGAGATATGATCTCAAGATGGCGGCTTTAGTTCCTTTTTTCGCCACGAAAATTTTGAAGCGTGGTCGTACTGTAGATAGAAAATGACATCGAAACACAGATTAACATTACACCGAGATTGATATTGATCTTACCATATCGTGAGACTACACAAAAGTTAAAACGCCTGTAGCATTTTTTAGATAGCATGAATCTTCTGGCAGCAGGTAAGAAATATTGAACATCACAAGTGCGAAAGAGATTCCTTTATAACTGTCCAAAAATGAATGCGTTTGAAAAGTGTCAGGATGCCAAAGATATCTGAAAAAGGGCATAAATGCGGCCATTCCTGTTCGCTCTAAGATTGTCCCCATAAAACCCACTCTCAAATGTCCGTTCTTCTTTCTGCTATAAAGGAACCAGTAAAGCATTTATTGTGTGGATCTTACCTATATGTTGAAGAGAACTTGGTATTCATGGTTATTCAGAATCATCAACATCAGCCACAACAATCCACTACTGGACGTGGGCCTTCCAAAAATTGGGGGTATGTGCCATACCCACCGCACTTGGCAGGCGGGTTGGTGAGCGCAGTAGAAGTTTTTCATTCACAGGAAACACGAATGCTGATTCCCAGGATTTATCCCTTAGTCGCCTTTTACGACACCCACGGAAAGTTATGGGGTGATGCTATTCTAACACGGCACCACACGGGGAACAAAGAATAACTTGGCGATTAAAATAAATACCAATCATCTAATACTATATTTACTAGTCCCCAAAAGACATGCTATTTTTAAGTTCACGCGGGGACGACTCCCAAAGGTCCACTGTGAATGACCCTTTAAGTGAAGATTTTTCAGATACCACAGGGTTCCTTAATACTGTCCAGTCACTCAAACTTTCAGAGATATGATCTCAAGATGGCGGCGATAGTACCTATTTTCGCCACGTTAATTTTGAAGCGTAGTCGTACTGTAGATAGAAAGTGGCATCGAAACACAGATTAACATTACACCGAGATTGATATTGATCTCACCCTATCGTCAGACTACACAAAAGTAAATACGCCTATAGTATTTTTTAGATAGCATGAGTCTTCTGGCAGCAGGAAGGAAATATAAAAACATCACAAGTGCGAAAGAGACTCCTTTATAGCTGTCAAAAAATGAATGCGTTTGACAAGTGTCAGGATGCCAAAGATATGTGAAAAAAGCACAAATGCGGCCATTCCAATTTGCTCCAAGATTGTCCTCACAATAACCACTAGCATAGTCCCTTCTTCTTGCTGCAATAAAGGGACCAGTAAAACGTTTATTGTGTTGATCGCACCTAATTGTTGAAAAGGACTAGATATTCATGGTGACTGAGAATAACTTGGCGATAAAAATAAATACCAATCATCTAATACTATATTCACTGGTCCCCAATTGACATGCTAAGTAGTTAACTCAGGGGAATTCTCAAAGGACAAATTGGAATGACCTCAAAAGTAGATTTGTCACATACTACAGGAATCCTTAATACTGTCCAGTCACTCAAACTTTCAGGGATATGATCTCGAGATTGCGGCAATAGTTCCTTTTCTCGTCACGTAAATTTTGAAGCGTGGTCGTACTGTAGTTAGAAATTTACATCGAAACACAGATTAACATTACACCGAGATTGATATTGATCTTACCCTATCGTCAGACTACACAATAGTTAATACGCCTGTAGTATTTTTTAGATAGCATGAGTCTTCTGGCAGCAGGTAGGAAATATTGAACATCACAATTGCGAAAGAGACTCCTTTATAACTGTCCAAAAATAAATGCGTTTGAAAAGTGTCAGGATGCCAAAGATATCTGAAAAAGGGCATAAATGCGGCCATTCCTGTTCACTCTAAGATTGTCCCCACAAAACCCACTGGCAAATGTCCGTTCGTCTTTCTGCTATAAAGGGACCAGTAAAGCATTTATTGTGTGGATCTTACCTATATGTTGAAGAGAACTTGGTATTCATGGTTACTCAGAATCATCAACATCAGCCACAACAATCCACTGCTGGACGTGGGCCTTCCAAAAATTGGGGGTATGTGCCATACTCACCGCGCTTGGCAGGCGGGTTGGTGAGCGCAGTAGAAGTTTTTCATTCACAGGAAACGCGAATGCTGATTCCCAGGATTTATCCCTTAGTCGCCTTTTGCGACACCCACGGAAAGTTATGGGGTAATGCTATTCTAACACGGCACCACACGGGGAACAAAGAATAACTTGGCGATTAAAATAAATACCAATAATCTAATAATATATTTACTAGTCCCCAATTGACATGCTATTTTTAAGTTCACGCGGGGACGACTCCCAAAGGTCCACTGTGAATGACCCTTTAAGTGAAGATTTTTCAGATACCACAGGGTTCCTTAATACTGTCCAGTCACTCAAACTTTCAGAGATATGATCTCAAGATGGCGGCGATAGTACCTATTTTCGCCACGTAAATTTTGAAGCGTAGTCGTACTGTAGATAGAAAGTGGCATCGAAACACAGATTAACATTACACCGAGATTGATATTGATCTCACCCTATCGTCAGACTACACAAAAGTAAATACGCCTATAGTATTTTTTAGATAGCATGTGTCTTCTGGCAGCAGGAAGGAAATATAAAAACATCACAAGTGCGAAAGAGACTCCTTTATAGCTGTCAAAAAATGAATGCGTTTGACAAGTGTCAGGATGCCAAAGATATGTGAAAAAAGCACAAATGCGGCCATTCCAATTTGCTCCAAGATTGTCCTCACAATAACCACTAGCATAGTCCCTTCTTCTTGCTGCAATAAAGGGACCAGTAAAACGTTTATTGTGTTGATCGCACCTAATTGTTGAAAAGGACTAGATATTCATGGTGACTGAGAATAACTTGGCGATAAAAATAAATACCAATCATCTAATACTATATTCACTGGTCCCCAATTGACATGCTAAGTAGTTAACTCAGGGAATTCTCAAAGGACAAATTGGAATGACCTCAAAAGTAGATTTGTCACATACTACAGGAATCCTTAATACTGTCCAGTCACTCAAACTTTCAGGGATATGATCTCGAGATTGCGGCAATAGTTCCTTTTCTCGTCACGTAAATTTTGAAGCGTGGTCGTACTGTAGTTAGAAATTTACATCGAAACACAGATTAACATTACACCGAGATTGATATTGATCTTACCCTATCGTCAGACTACACAAAAGTTAATACGCCTGTAGTATTTTTTAGATAGCATGAGTCTTCTGGCAGCAGGTAGGAAATATTGAACATCACAATTGCGAAAGAGACTCCTTTATAACTGTCCAAAAATAAATGCGTTTGAAAAGTGTCAGGATGCCAAAGATATCTGAAAAAGGGCATAAATGCGGCCATTCCTGTTCGCTCTAAGATTGTCCCCACAAAACCCACTGGCAAATGTCCGTTCGTCTTTCTGCTATAAAGGGACCAGTAAAGCATTTATTGTGTGGATCTTACCTATATGTTGAAGAGAACTTGGTATTCATGGTAACTCAGAATCATCAACATCAGCCACAACAATCCACTGCTCGACGTGGACCTCCCAAAAATTGGGGGTATGTGCCATACTCACCGCGCTGGCAGGCGGGTTGGTGAGCGCAGTAGAAGTTTTTCATACACAGGAAAAGCTACTGTCCATTCCCAGGATTTATCCCTTAGTCGCCTTTTACGACACCCACGGAAAGTTATTGGGTGATGCTATTCTAACCCGGCACCACACGGGGAACTAAGAATATCTTGGCGATTAAAATAAATACCAATCATCTAATACTATATTTACTGGTCCCCAATTGACATGCTATTTTTAAGTTCACGAGGGGACGACTCCCAAAGGCCCACTGTGAATGACCCTTTAAATGAAGATTTTTCAGATACCACAGGGTTTTTTAATACTGTCCAGTCACTCAAACTTTCAGAGATATGATCTCAAGATGGCGGCTTTAGTTCCTTTTTTCGCCACGAAAATTTTGAAGCGTGGTCGTACTGTAGATAGAAAATGACATCGAAACACAGATTAACATTACACCGAGATTGATATTGATCTTACCATATCGTGAGACTACACAAAAGTTAAAACGCCTGTAGCATTTTTTAGATAGCATGAATCTTCTGGCAGCAGGTAAGAAATATTGAACATCACAAGTGCGAAAGAGATTCCTTTATAACTGTCCAAAAATGAATGCGTTTGAAAAGTGTCAGGATGCCAAAGATATCTGAAAAAGGGCATAAATGCGGCCATTCCTGTTCGCTCTAAGATTGTCCCCATAAAACCCACTCTCAAATGTCCGTTCTTCTTTCTGCTATAAAGGGACCAGTAAAGCATTTATTGTGTGGATCTTACCTATATGTTGAAGAGAACTTGGTATTCATGGTTACTCAGAATCATCAACATCAGCCACAACAATCCACTACTGGACGTGGGCCTACCAAAAATTGGGGGTATGTGCCATACCCACCGCACTTGGCAGGCGGGTTGGTGAGCGCAGTAGAAGTTTTTCATTCACAGGAAACACGAATGCTGATTCCCAGGATTTATCCCTTAGTCGCCTTTTACGACACCCACGGAAAGTTATGGGGTGATGCTATTCTAACACGGCACCACACGGGGAACAAAGAATAACTTGGCGATTAAAATAAATACCAATCATCTAATACTATATTTACTAGTCCCCAAAAGACATGCTATTTTTAAGTTCACGCGGGGACGACTCCCAAAGGTCCACTGTGAATGACCCTTTAAGTGAAGATTTTTCAGATACCACAGGGTTCCTTAATACTGTCCAGTCACTCAAACTTTCAGGGATATGATCTCGAGATTGCGGCAATAGTTCCTTTTCTCGTCACGTAAATTTTGAAGCGTGGTCGTACTGTAGTTAGAAATTTACATCGAAACACAGATTAACATTACACCGAGATTGATATTGATCTTACCCTATCGTCAGACTACACAAAAGTTAATACGCCTGTAGTATTTTTTAGATAGCATGAGTCTTCTGGCAGCAGGTAGGAAATATTGAACATCACAATTGCGAAAGAGACTCCTTTATAACTGTCCAAAAATAAATGCGTTTGAAAAGTGTCAGGATGCCAAAGATATCTGAAAAAGGGCATAAATGCGGCCATTCCTGTTCGCTCTAAGATTGTCCCCACAAAACCCACTGGCAAATGTCCGTTCGTCTTTCTGCTATAAAGGGACCAGTAAAGCATTTATTGTGTGGATCTTACCTATATGTTGAAGAGAACTTGGTATTCATGGTAACTCAGAATCATCAACATCAGCCACAACAATCCACTGCTGGACGTGGACCTCCCAAAAATTGGGGGTATTTGCCATACTCACCACGCTGGCAGGCGGGTTGGTGAGCGCAGTAGAAGTTTTTCATACACAGGAAAAGCTACTGTCCATTCCCAGGATTTATCCCTTAGTCACCTTTTACGACACCCACGGAAAGTTATTGGGTCATGCTATTCTAACCCGGCACCACACGGGGAACTAAGAATATCTTGGCGATTAAAATAAATACCAATCATCTAATACTATATTTACTGGTCCCCAATTGACATGCTATTTTTAAGTTCACGAGCGGACGACTCCCAAAGGCCCACTGTGAATGACCCTTTAAATGAAGATTTTTCAGATACCACAGGGTTTTTTAATACTGTCCAGTCACTCAAACTTTCAGAGATATGATCTCAAGATGGCGGCTATAGTTCCTTTTTTCGCCACGAAAATTTTGAAGCGTGGTCGTACTGTAGATAGAAAATGACATCGAAACACAGATAAACATTACACCGAGATTGATATTGATCTTACCCTATCGTGAGACTACACAAAAGTTAATACGCCTGTAGTATTTTTTAGATGGCATTAGTCTTCTGGCAGCAGGTAGGAAATATTGAACATCACAAGTGCGAAAGAGACTCCTTTATAACTGTCCAAAAATAAATGCGATTGAAAAGTGTCAGGATGCCAAAGATATCTGAAAAAGGGCATAAATGTGGCTATTCCTGTTCGCTCTAAGACTGTCCCCACAAAACCGACTGGCAAATGTCCTTTCTTCTTTCTGCTATAAAGGGACCACTAAAGCATTTATTGTGTGGATCTTACCTATATGTTGAAGAGAACTTGGTATTCATGGTTACTCAGAATCATCAACATCAGCCACAACAATCCACTGCTGGACGTGGGCCTTCCAAAAATTGGGGGTATGTGCCATACTCACCGCGCTTGGCAGACGGGTTGGTGAGCGCAGTAGAAGTTTTTCTGTAGCTGATTCCCAGGATTTATCCCTTAGTCGCCTTTTACGACACCCACGGAAAGTTATGGGGTGATGCTATTCTAACACGGCACCACACGGGGAACAAAGAATAACTTGGCGATTAAAATAAATACCAATCATCTAATACTATATTTACTAGTCCCCAATTGACATGCTATTTTTAAGTTCACGCGGGGACGACTCCCAAAGGTCCACTGTGAATGACCCTTTAAGTGAAGATTTTTCAGATACCACAGGGTTCCTTAACACTGTCCAGTCACTCAAACTTTCAGAGATATGATCTCAAGATGGCGGCGATAGTACCTATTTTCGCCACGTAAATTTTGAAGCGTAGTCGTACTGTAGATAGAAAGTGGCATCGAAACACAGATTAACATTGCACCGAGATTGATATTGATCTCACCCTATCGTCAGACTACACAAAAGTAAATACGCCTATAGTATTTTTTAGATAGCATGAGTCTTCTGGCAGCAGGAAGGAAATATAAAAACATCACAAGTGCGAAAGAGACTCCTTTATAGCTGTCAAAAAATGAATGCGTTTGACAAGTGTCAGGATGCCAAAGATATGTGAAAAAAGCACAAATGCGGCCATTCCAATTTGCTCCAAGATTGTCCTCACAATAACCACTAGCATAGTCCCTTCTTCTTGCTGCAATAAAGGGACCAGTAAAACGTTTATTGTGTTGATCGCACCTAATTGTCGAAAAGGACTAGATATTCATGGTTACTGAGAATAACTTGGCGATAAAAATAAATACCAATCATCTAATACTATATTCACTGGTCCCCAATTGACATGCTAAGTAGTTAACTCAGGGGAAATCTCAAATGACAAATTAGAATGACCTCAAAAGTAGATTTGTCACATACTACAGGAATCCTTAATACTGTCCAGTCACTCAAACTTTCAGAGATATGATCTCGAGATTGCGGCAATAGTTCCTTTTCTCGTCACGTAAATTTTGAAGCGTGGTCGTACTGTAGTTAGAAATTTACATCGAAACGCAGATTAACATTACACCGAGATTGATATTGATCTTACCCTATCGTCAGACTACACAAAAGTTAATACGCCTGTAGTATTTTTTAGATAGCATGAGTCTTCTGGCAGCAGGTAGGAAATATTGAACATCACAAGTGCCAAAGAGACTCCTTTATAACTGTCCAAAAATGAATGCGTTTGAAAAGTGTCAGGATGCCAAAGATATCTGGAAAAGGGCATAAATGCGGCCATTCCAAGATTTTCCCCACAAAACCCACAGGAAAATGTCCGTTCTTCTTTCTGCTATAAAGAGACCAGTAAAGCATTTATTGTGTAGATCTCACCTAAATGTTGAAGAAAACTTGGTTTTTATGGTTACTCAGAATCATCAACATCGGCCACAACAGTCCACTGCTGGACGTGGACCTCCCAAAAATTGGGGGTATGTGCCATACTCACCGCGCTGGCAGGCGGGTTGGTGAGCGCAGTAGAAGTTTTTCATACACAGGAAAAGCTACTGTCCATTCCCAGGATTTAACCCTTAGTCGCCTTTTACGACACCCACGGAAAGTTATTGGGTGATGCTATTCTAACCCGGCACCACACGGGGAACTAAGAATATCTTGGCGATTAAAATAAATACCAATCATCTAATACTATATTTACTAGTCCCCAATTGACATGCTATTTTTAAGTTCACGCGGGGACTACTCCCGAAGGCCCACTGTGAATGACCCTTTAAGTGAAGATTTTTCAGATACCACAGGGTTTTTTAATACTGTCCAGTCACTCAAACTTTCAGAGATATGATCTCAAGATGGCGGCTATAGTTCCTTTTTTCGCCACGTAAATTTTGAAGCGTGGTCGTACTGTAGATAGAAAATGACATCGAAACACAGATAAACATTACACCGAGATTGATATTGATCTTACCCTATCGTGAGACTACACAAAAGTTAATACGCCTGTAGTATTTTTTAGATGGCATTAGTCTTCTGGCAGCAGGTAGGAAATATTGAACATCACAAGTGCGAAAGAGACTCCTTTATAACTGTCCAAAAATGAATGCGTTTGAAAAGTGTCAGGATGCCAAAGATATCTGAAAAAGAGCATAAATGTGGCTATTCCTGTTCGCTCTAAGATTGTCCCCACAAAACCCACTGGCAAATGTCCGTTCTTCTTTCTGCTATAAAGGGACCAGTAAAGCATTTATTGTGTGGATCTTACCTATATGTTGAAGAGAGCTTGGTAGGTATTCATGGTTACTCAGAATCATCAACATCAGCCACAACAATCCACTGCTGGACGTGGGCCTTCCAAAAATTGGGGGTATGTGCCATACTCACCGCGCTTGGCAGACGGGTTGGTGAGCGCAGTAGAAGTTTTTCATTCACAGGAAACGCGAAAGCTGATTCCCAGGATTTATCCCTTAGTCGCCTTTTACGACACCCACAGAAAGTTATGGGGTGATGCTATTCTAACACGGCACCACACGGGGAACAAAGAATAACTTGGCGATTAAAATAAATACCAATCATCTAATACTATATTTACTAGTCCCCAATTGACATGCTATTTTTAAGTTCACGCGGGGACGACTCCCAAAGGCTCAATGTGAATGACCCTTTAAGTGAAGATTTTTCAGATACCACAGGGTTCCTTAACACTGTCCAGTCACTCAAACTTTCAGAGATATGATCTCAAGATGGCGGCGATAGTACCTTTTTTCGCCACGTAAATTTTGAAGCGTAGTCGTACTGTAGATAGAAAGTGGCATCGAAACACAGATTAACATTACACTGAGATTGATATTGATCTCACCCTATCGTCAGACTACACAAAAATAAATACGCCTATAGTATTTTTTAAATAGCATGAGTCTTCTGGCAGCAGGAAGGAAATATAAAAACATCACAAGTGCGAAAGAGACTCCTTTATAGCTGTCAAAAAATGAATGCGTTTGACAAGTTTCAGGATGCCAAAGATATGTGAAAAAAGCACAAATGCGGCCATTCCAATTTGCTCCAAGATTGTCCTCACAATAACCACTAGCATAGTCCCTTCTTCTTGCTGCAATAAAGGGACCAGTAAAACGTTTATTGTGTTGATCGCACCTAATTGTTGAAAAGGACTAGATATTCATGGTTACTGAGAATAACTTGGCGATAAAAATAAATACCAATCATCCAATACTATATTCACTGGTCCCCAATTGACATGCTAAGTAGTTAACTCAGGGGAATTCTCAAAGGACAAATTGGAAAGACCTCAAAAGTAGATTTGTCACATACTACAAGAATCCTTAATACTGTCCAGTCACTCAAACTTTCAGGGATATGATCTCGAGATTGCGGCAATAGTTCCTTTTTTCGTCACGTAAATTTTGAAGCGTGGTCGTACTGTAGTTAGAAATTTACATCGAAACACAGATTAACATTACACCGAGATTGATATTGATCTTACCCTATCGTCAGACTACACAAAAGTTAATACGCCTGTGGTATTTTTTAGATAACATGAGTCTTCTGGCAGCAGGTAGGAAATATAAAAACATCACAAGTGCGAAAGAGACTCCTTTACAATTGTCCGAAAATGAATGCGTTTGAAAAGTGTCAGGATGCCAAAGATATCTGAAAAAGGGCATAAATGCGGCCATTCCTGTTCGCTCTAAGATTGTCCCCACAAAACCGACTGGCAAATGTCCGTTCTTCTTTCTGCTATAAAGGGACCAGTAAAGCATTTATTGTGTGGATCTTACCTATATGTTGAAGAGAACTTGGTATTCATGGTTACTCAGAATCATCAACATCAGTCACAACAATCCATTGCTGGACGTGGGCTTTCCAAAAATTGGGAGTATGTGCCATACTCACCGCGCTATGCAGGCGGGTTGGTGAGCGCAGTAGAAGTATTTCATTCACAGGAAACGCTATTGCCCATTCCCAGGATTTATCCCTTAGTCGCCTTTTACGACACCCACGGAAAGTTATGGGGTGATGCTATTCTGACACGGCACCACACGGGGAACAAAGAATAACTTGGCGATTAAAATAAATACCAATCATCTAATACTTTATTTACTAGTCCCCAATTGACATGCTATTTTTAAGTTCACGCGGGGACGACTCCCAAAGGTCCACTGTGAATGACCCTTTAAGTGAAGATTTTTCAGATACCACAGGGTTCCTTAATACTGTCCAGTCACTCAAACTTTCAGAGATATGATCTCAAGATGGCGGCGATAGTACCTATTTTCGCCACGTAAATTTTGAAGCGTAGTCGTACTGTAGATAGAAAGTGGCATCAAAACACAGATTAACATTACACCGAGATTGATATTGATCTCACCCTATCGTCAGACTACACAAAAGTCAATACGCCTATAGTATTTGATAGATAGCATGAGTCTTCTGGCAGCAGGAAGGAAATATAAAAACATCACAAGTGCGAAAGAGACTCCTTTATAGCTGTCAAAAAATGAATGCGTTTGACAAGTGTCAGGATGCCAAAGATATGTGAAAAAAAGCACAAATGCAGCCATTCCAATTTGATCCAAGATTGTCCTTACAATAACAACTAGCATAGTCCCTTCTTCTTGCTGCAATAAAGGGACCAGTAAAACGTTTATTGTGTTGATCGCACCTAATTGTTGAAGAGGACTAGATATTCATGGTTACTGAGAATAACTTGGCGATAAAAATAAATACCAATCATCTAATACTATATTCACTGGTCCCCAATTGACATGCTAAGTAGTAAACTCAGGGGAATTCTCAAACGACAAATTGGAATGACCTCAATAGAAGATTTGTCACATACTACAGGAATCCTTAATACTGTCCAGTCACTCAAACTTTCAGGGATATGATCTCGAGATTGCGGCAATAGTTCCTTTTTTCGTCACGTAAATTTGGCAGTGTGGTCGTACTGTAGTTAGAAATTTACATCGAAACACAGATTAACATTACACCGAGATTGATATTGATCTTACCCTATCGTCAGACTACACAAAATATAATACGCCTGTAGTATTTTTTAGATAGCATGAGTCTTCTGGCAGCAGGTAGGAAATATTGAACATCACAAGTGCGAAAGAGACTCCTTTATAACTGTCCAAAAATGAATGCGTTGGAAAAGTGTCAGATTGCCAATGATATCTGAAAAAGGGCATAAATGCGGCCATTCCAAGTTTGTCCCCACAAAACCCATAGGCCAATGTCCGTTCTTCTTTCTGCTATAAAGGGACCAGTAAAGCATTTATTGTGTAGATCTCACCTAAATGTTGAAGAAAACTTGGTTTTTATGGTTACTCAGAATCATCAACATCGGCCACAACAGTCCACTGCTGGACGTGGACCTCCCAAAAATTGGGGGTATGTGCCATACTCACCGCGCTGGCAGGCGGGTTAGTGAGCGCAGTAGAAGTTTTTCATACACAGGAAAAGCTACTGTCCATTCCCAGGATTTATCCCTTAGTCGCCTTTTACGACACCCACGGAAAGTTATTGGGTGATGCTATTCTAACCCGGCACCACACGGGGAACTAAGAATAACTTGGCGATTAAAATAAATACCAATCATCTAATACTATATTTACTGGTCCCCAATTGACATGCTATTTTTAAGTTCACGCGGGGACGACTCCCAAAGGTCCACTGTGAATGACCCTTTAAGTGAAGATTTTTCAGATACCACAGGGTTCCTTAATACTGTCCAGTCACTCAAACTTTCAGAGATATGATCTCAAGATGGCGGCGATGGTACCTTTTTTCGCCACGTAAATTTTGAAGCGTAGTCGTACTGTAGATAGAAAGTGGCATCGAAACACAGATTAACATTACACCGAGATTGATATTGATCTCACCCTATCGTCAGACTACACAAAAGCAAATACGCGTATAGTATTTTTTAGATAGCATGAGTCTTCTGGCAGCAGGAAGGTAATATAAAAACATCACAAGTGCGATAGAGACTCCTTTATAGCTGTCAAAAAATGAATGCGTTTGACAAGTGTCAGGATGCCAAAGATATGTGAAAAAAAGCACAAATGCAGCCATTCCAATTTGCTCCAAGATTGTCCTCACAATAACCACTAGTATAGTCCCTTCTTCTTGCTGCAATAAAGGGACCAGTAAAACGTTTATTGTGTTGATCGCACCTAATTGTTGAAAAGGACTAGATATTCATGGTTACTGAGAATGACTTGGCGATAAAAATAAATACCAATCATCTAATACTATATTCACTGGTCCCCAATTGACATGCTAAGTAGTTAACTCAGGGGAAATCTCAAATGACAAATTAGAATGACCTCAAAAGTAGATTTGTCACATACTACAGGAATCCTTAATACTGTGCAGTCACTCAAACTTTCAGGGATATGATCTCGAGATTGCGGCAATAGTTCCTTTTTTCGCCACATAAATTTTGAAGCGTGGTCGTACTGTAGTTAGAATTTTACATCGAAACACAGATTAACATTACACCGAGATTGATATTGATCTTACCCTATCGTCAGACTACACAAAATATAATACGCCTGTAGTATTTTTTAGATAGCATGAGTCTTCTGGCAGCAGGTAGGAAATATTGAACATCACAAGTGCGAAAGAGACTCCTTTATAACTGTCCAAAAATGAATGCGTTGGAAAAGTGTCAGAATGCCAATGATATCTGAAAAAGGGCATAAATGCGGCCATTCCAAGTTTGTCCCCACAAAACCCATAGGCAAATGTCCGCTCTTCTTTCTGCTATAAAGGGACCAGTAAAGCATTTATTGTGTAGATCTCACCTAAATGTTGAAGGAAACTTGGTTTTGTATGGTTACTCAGAATCATCAACATCGGCCACAACAGTCCACTGCTGGACGTGGACCTCCCAAAAATTGGGGGTATGTGCCATACTCACCGCGCTGGCAGGCGGGTTAGTGAGCGCAGTAGAAGTTTTTCATACACAGGAAAAGCTACTGTCCATTCCAAGGATTTATCCCTTAGTCGCCTTTTACGACACCCACGGAAAGTTATTGGGTGATGCTATTCTAACCCGGCACCACACGGGGAACTAAGAATAACTTGGCGATTAAAATAAATACCAATCATCTAATACTATATTTACTGGTCCCCAATTGACATGCTATTTTTAAGTTCACGCGGGGACGACTCCCAAAGGTCCACTGTGAATGACCCTTTAAGTGAAGATTTTTCAGATACCACAGGGTTCCTTAATACTGTCCAGTCACTCAAACTTTCAGAGATATGATCTCAAGATGGCGGCGATAGTACCTTTTTTCGCCACGTAAATTTTGAAGCGTAGTCGTACTGTAGATAGAAAGTGGCATCGAAACACAGATTAACATTACACCGAGATTGATATTGATCTCACCCTATCGTCAGACTACACAAAAGTAAATACGCGTATAGTATTTTTTAGATAGCATGAGTCTTCTGGCAGCAGGAAGGAAATATAAAAACATCACAAGTGCGAAAGAGACTCCTTTATAGCTGTCAAAAAATGAATGCGTTTGACAAGTGTCAGGATGCCAAAGATATGTGAAAAAAGCACAAATGCGGCCATTCCAATTTGCTCCAAGATTGTCCTCACAATAACCACTAGCATAGTCCCTTCTTCTTGCTGCAATAAAGGGACCAGTAAAACGTTTATTGTGTTGATCGCACCTAATTGTTGAAAAGGACTAGATATTCATGGTTACTGAGAATAACTTGGCGATAAAAATAAATACCAATCATCTAATACTATATTCACTGGTCCCCAATTGACATGCTAAGTAGTTAACTCAGGGGAAATCTCAAATGACAAATTAGAATGACCTCAAAAGTAGATTTGTCACATACTACAGGAATCCTTAATACTGTCCAGTCACTCAAACTTTCAGGGATATGATCTCGAGATTGCGGCAATAGTTCCTTTTTTCGCCACATAAATTTTGAAGCGTGGTCGTACTGTAGTAAGAATTTTACATCGAAACACAGATTAACATTACACCGAGATTGATATTGATCTTACCCTATCGTCAGACTACACAAAATATAATACGCCTGTAGTATTTTTTAGATAGCATGAGTCTTCTGGCAGCAGGTAGGAAATATTGAACATCACAAGTGCGAAAGAGACTCCTTTATAACTGTCCAAAAATGAATGCGTTGGAAAAGTGTCAGAATGCCAATGATATCTGAAAAAGGGCATAAATGCGGCCATTCCAAGTTTGTCCCCACAAAACCCATAGGCAAATGTCCGTTCTTCTATCTGCTATAAAGGGACCAGTAAAGCATTTATTGTGTAGATCTCACCTAAATGTTGAAGAAAACTTGGTTTTGTATGGTTACTCAGAATCATCAACATCGGCCACAACAGTCCACTGCTGGACGTGGACCTCCCAAAAATTGGGGGTATGTGCCATACTCACCGCGCTGGCAGGCGGGTTAGTGAGCGCAGTAGAAGTTTTTCATACACAGGAAAAGCTACTGTCCATTCCCAGGATTTATCCCTTAGTCGCCTTTTACGACACCCACGGAAAGTTATTGGGTGATGCTATTCTAACCCGGCACCACACGGGGAACTAAGAATAACATGGCGATTAAAATAAATACCAATCATCTAATACTATATTTACTGGTCCCCAATTGACATGCTATTTTTAAGTTCACGCGGGGACGACTCCCAAAGGTCCACTGTGAATGACCCTTTAAGTGAAGATTTTTCAGATACCACAGGGTTCCTTAATACTGTCCAGTCACTCAAACTTTCAGAGATATGATCTCAAGATGGCGGCGATAGTACCTTTTTTCGCCACGTAAATTTTGAAGCGTAGTCGTACTGTAGATAGAAAGTGGCATCGAAACACAGATTAACATTACACCGAGATTGATATTGATCTCACCCTATCGTCAGACTACACAAAAGTAAATACGCGTATAGTATTTTTTAGATAGCATGAGTCTTCTGGCAGCAAGAAGGTAATATAAAAACATCACAAGTGCGAAAGAGACTCCTTTATAGCTGTCAAAAAATGAATGCGTTGGAAAAGTGTCAGAATGCCAATGATATCTGAAAAAGGGCATAAATGCGGCCATTCCAAGTTTGTCCCCACAAAACCCATAGGCAAATGTCCGTTCTTCTTTCTGCTATAAAGGGACCAGTAAAGCATTTATTGTGTAGATCTCACCTAAATGTTGAAGAAAACTTGGTTTTGTATGGTTACTCAGAATCATCAACATCGGCCACAACAGTCCACTGCTGGACGTGGACCTCCCAAAAATTGAGGGTATGTGCCATACTCACCGCGCTGGCAGGCGGGTTAGTGAGCGCAGTAGAAGTTTTTCATACACAGGAAAAGCTACTGTCCATTCCCAGGATTTATCCCTTAGTCGCCTTTTACGACACCCACGGAAAGTTATTGGGTGATGCTATTCTAACCCGGCACCACACGGGGAACTAAGAATAACATGGCGATTAAAATAAATACCAATCATCTAATACTATATTTACTGGTCCCCAATTGACATGCTATTTTTAAGTTCACGCGGGGACGACTCCCAAAGGTCCACTGTGAATGACCCTTTAAGTGAAGATTTTTCAGATACCACAGGGTTCCTTAATACTGTCCAGTCACTCAAACTTTCAGAGATATGATCTCAAGATGGCGGCGATGGTACCTTTTTTCGCCACGTAAATTTTGAAGCGTAGTCGTACTGTAGATAGAAAGTGGCATCGAAACACAGATTAACATTACACCGAGATTGATATTGATCTCACCCTATCGTCAGACTACACAAAAGCAAATACGCGTATAGTATTTTTTAGATAGCATGAGTCTTCTGGCAGCAGGAAGGTAATATAAAAACATCACAAGTGCGATAGAGACTCCTTTATAGCTGTCAAAAAATGAATGCGTTTGACAAGTGTCAGGATGCCAAAGATATGTGAAAAAAAGCACAAATGCAGCCATTCCAATTTGCTCCAAGATTGTCCTCACAATAACCACTAGTATAGTCCCTTCTTCTTGCTGCAATAAAGGGACCAGTAAAACGTTTATTGTGTTGATCGCACCTAATTGTTGAAAAGGACTAGATATTCATGGTTACTGAGAATGACTTGGCGATAAAAATAAATACCAATCATCTAATACTATATTCACTGGTCCCCAATTGACATGCTAAGTAGTTAACTCAGGGGAAATCTCAAATGACAAATTAGAATGACCTCAAAAGTAGATTTGTCACATACTACAGGAATCCTTAATACTGTGCAGTCACTCAAACTTTCAGGGATATGATCTCGAGATTGCGGCAATAGTTCCTTTTTTCGCCACATAAATTTTGAAGCGTGGTCGTACTGTAGTTAGAATTTTACATCGAAACACAGATTAACATTACACCGAGATTGATATTGATCTTACCCTATCGTCAGACTACACAAAATATAATACGCCTGTAGTATTTTTTAGATAGCATGAGTCTTCTGGCAGCAGGTAGGAAATATTGAACATCACAAGTGCGAAAGAGACTCCTTTATAACTGTCCAAAAATGAATGCGTTGGAAAAGTGTCAGAATGCCAATGATATCTGAAAAAGGGCATAAATGCGGCCATTCCAAGTTTGTCCCCACAAAACCCATAGGCAAATGTCCGCTCTTCTTTCTGCTATAAAGGGACCAGTAAAGCATTTATTGTGTAGATCTCACCTAAATGTTGAAGGAAACTTGGTTTTGTATGGTTACTCAGAATCATCAACATCGGCCACAACAGTCCACTGCTGGACGTGGACCTCCCAAAAATTGGGGGTATGTGCCATACTCACCGCGCTGGCAGGCGGGTTAGTGAGCGCAGTAGAAGTTTTTCATACACAGGAAAAGCTACTGTCCATTCCAAGGATTTATCCCTTAGTCGCCTTTTACGACACCCACGGAAAGTTATTGGGTGATGCTATTCTAACCCGGCACCACACGGGGAACTAAGAATAACTTGGCGATTAAAATAAATACCAATCATCTAATACTATATTTACTGGTCCCCAATTGACATGCTATTTTTAAGTTCACGCGGGGACGACTCCCAAAGGTCCACTGTGAATGACCCTTTAAGTGAAGATTTTTCAGATACCACAGGGTTCCTTAATACTGTCCAGTCACTCAAACTTTCAGAGATATGATCTCAAGATGGCGGCGATAGTACCTTTTTTCGCCACGTAAATTTTGAAGCGTAGTCGTACTGTAGATAGAAAGTGGCATCGAAACACAGATTAACATTACACCGAGATTGATATTGATCTCACCCTATCGTCAGACTACACAAAAGTAAATACGCGTATAGTATTTTTTAGATAGCATGAGTCTTCTGGCAGCAGGAAGGAAATATAAAAACATCACAAGTGCGAAAGAGACTCCTTTATAGCTGTCAAAAAATGAATGCGTTTGACAAGTGTCAGGATGCCAAAGATATGTGAAAAAAGCACAAATGCGGCCATTCCAATTTGCTCCAAGATTGTCCTCACAATAACCACTAGCATAGTCCCTTCTTCTTGCTGCAATAAAGGGACCAGTAAAACGTTTATTGTGTTGATCGCACCTAATTGTTGAAAAGGACTAGATATTCATGGTTACTGAGAATAACTTGGCGATAAAAATAAATACCAATCATCTAATACTATATTCACTGGTCCCCAATTGACATGCTAAGTAGTTAACTCAGGGGAAATCTCAAATGACAAATTAGAATGACCTCAAAAGTAGATTTGTCACATACTACAGGAATCCTTAATACTGTCCAGTCACTCAAACTTTCAGGGATATGATCTCGAGATTGCGGCAATAGTTCCTTTTTTCGCCACATAAATTTTGAAGCGTGGTCGTACTGTAGTAAGAATTTTACATCGAAACACAGATTAACATTACACCGAGATTGATATTGATCTTACCCTATCGTCAGACTACACAAAATATAATACGCCTGTAGTATTTTTTAGATAGCATGAGTCTTCTGGCAGCAGGTAGGAAATATTGAACATCACAAGTGCGAAAGAGACTCCTTTATAACTGTCCAAAAATGAATGCGTTGGAAAAGTGTCAGAATGCCAATGATATCTGAAAAAGGGCATAAATGCGGCCATTCCAAGTTTGTCCCCACAAAACCCATAGGCAAATGTCCGTTCTTCTATCTGCTATAAAGGGACCAGTAAAGCATTTATTGTGTAGATCTCACCTAAATGTTGAAGAAAACTTGGTTTTGTATGGTTACTCAGAATCATCAACATCGGCCACAACAGTCCACTGCTGGACGTGGACCTCCCAAAAATTGGGGGTATGTGCCATACTCACCGCGCTGGCAGGCGGGTTAGTGAGCGCAGTAGAAGTTTTTCATACACAGGAAAAGCTACTGTCCATTCCCAGGATTTATCCCTTAGTCGCCTTTTACGACACCCACGGAAAGTTATTGGGTGATGCTATTCTAACCCGGCACCACACGGGGAACTAAGAATAACATGGCGATTAAAATAAATACCAATCATCTAATACTATATTTACTGGTCCCCAATTGACATGCTATTTTTAAGTTCACGCGGGGACGACTCCCAAAGGTCCACTGTGAATGACCCTTTAAGTGAAGATTTTTCAGATACCACAGGGTTCCTTAATACTGTCCAGTCACTCAAACTTTCAGAGATATGATCTCAAGATGGCGGCGATAGTACCTTTTTTCGCCACGTAAATTTTGAAGCGTAGTCGTACTGTAGATAGAAAGTGGCATCGAAACACAGATTAACATTACACCGAGATTGATATTGATCTCACCCTATCGTCAGACTACACAAAAGTAAATACGCGTATAGTATTTTTTAGATAGCATGAGTCTTCTGGCAGCAAGAAGGTAATATAAAAACATCACAAGTGCGAAAGAGACTCCTTTATAGCTGTCAAAAAATGAATGCGTTGGAAAAGTGTCAGAATGCCAATGATATCTGAAAAAGGGCATAAATGCGGCCATTCCAAGTTTGTCCCCACAAAACCCATAGGCAAATGTCCGTTCTTCTTTCTGCTATAAAGGGACCAGTAAAGCATTTATTGTGTAGATCTCACCTAAATGTTGAAGAAAACTTGGTTTTGTATGGTTACTCAGAATCATCAACATCGGCCACAACAGTCCACTGCTGGACGTGGACCTCCCAAAAATTGAGGGTATGTGCCATACTCACCGCGCTGGCAGGCGGGTTAGTGAGCGCAGTAGAAGTTTTTCATACACAGGAAAAGCTACTGTCCATTCCCAGGATTTATCCCTTAGTCGCCTTTTACGACACCCACGGAAAGTTATTGGGTGATGCTATTCTAACCCGGCACCACACGGGGAACTAAGAATAACTTGGCGATTAAAATAAATACCAATCATCTAATACTATATTTACTGGTCCCCAATTGACATGCTATTTTTAAGTTCACGCGGGGACGACTCCCAAAGGTCCACTGTGAATGACCCTTTAAGTGAAGATTTTTCAGATACCACAGGGTTCCTTAATACTGTCCAGTCACTCAAACTTTCACAGATATGATCTCAAGATGGCGGCGATAGTACCTTTTTTCGCCACGTAAATTTTGAAGCGTAGTCGTACTGTAGATAGAAAATGGCATCGAAACACAGATTAACATTACACCGAGATTGATATTGATCTCACCCTATCGTCAGACTACACAAAAGTAAATACGTGTATAGTATTTTTTAGATAGCATGAGTCTTCTGGCAGCAGGAAGGTAATATAAAAACATCACAAGTGCGAAAGAGACTCCTTTATAGCTGTCAAAAAATGAATGCGTTTGACAAGTGTCAGGATGCCAAAGATATGTGAAAAAAAGCACAAATGCAGCCATTCCAATTTGATCCAAGATTGTCCTCACAATAACCACTAGCATAGTCCCTTCTTCTTGCTGCAATAAAGGGACCAGTAAAACGTTTATTGTGTTGATCGCACCTAATTGTTGAAAAGGACTAGATATTCATGGTTACTGAGAATAACTTGGCGATAAAAATAAATACCAATCATCTAATACTATATTCACTGGTCCCCAATTGACATGCTAAGTAGTTAACTCAGGGGAAATCTCAAATGACAAATTAGAATGACCTCAAAAGTAGATTTGTCACATACTACAGGAATCCTTAATACTGTCCAGTCACTCAAACTTTCAGGGATATGATCCCGAGATTGCGGCGATAGTTCCTTTTTTCGCCACATAAATTTTAAAGCGTGGTCGTACTGTAGTTAGAATTTTAAATCGAAACACAGATTAACATTACACCGAGATTGATATTGATCTTACCCTATCGTCAGACTACATAAAATTTAATACGCCTGTAGTATTTTTTAGATAGCATGAGTCTTCTGGCAGCAGGTAGGAAATATTGAACATCACAAGTGCGAAAGAGACTCCTTTATAACTGTCCAAAAATGAATGCGTTGGAAAAGTGTCAGAATGCCAATGATATCTGAAAAAGGGCATAAATGCGGCCATTCCAAGTTTGTCCCCACAAAACCCATAGGCAAATGTCCGTTCTTCTTTCTGCTATAAAGGGACCAGTAAAGCATTTATTGTGTAGATCTCACCTAAATGTTGAAGAAAACTTGGTTTTGTATGGTTACTCAGAATCATCAACATCGGCCACAACAGTCCACTGCTGGACGTGGACCTCCCAAAAATTGGGGGTATGTGCCATACTCACCGCGCTGGCAGGCGGGTTAGTGAGCGCAGTAGAAGTTTTTCATACACAGGAAAAGCTACTGTCCATTCCCAGGATTTATCCCTTAGTCGCCTTTTACGACACCCACGGAAAGTTATTGGGTGATGCTATTCTAACCCGGCACCACACGGGGAACTAAGAATAACATGGCGATTAAAATAAATACCAATCATCTAATACTATATTTACTGGTCCCCAATTGACATGCTATTTTTAAGTTCACGCGGGGACGACTCCCAAAGGTCCACTGTGAATGACCCTTTAAGTGAAGATTTTTCAGATACCACAGGGTTCCTTAATACTGTCCAGTCACTCAAACTTTCAGAGATATGATCTCAAGATGGCGGCGATAGTACCTTTTTTCGCCACGTAAATTTTGAAGCGTAGTCGTACTGTAGATAGAAAGTGGCATCGAAACACAGATTAACATTACACCGAGATTGATATTGATCTCACCCTATCGTCAGACTACACAAAAGTGAATACGCGTATAGTATTTTTTAGATAGCATGAGTCTTCTGGCAGCAAGAAGGTAATATAAAAACATCACAAGTGCGAAAGAGACTCCTTTATAGCTGTCAAAAAATGAATGCGTTTGACAAGTGTCAAGATGCCAAAGATATGTGAAAAAAAGCACAAATGCAGCCATTCCAATTTGCTCCAAGATTGTCCTCACAATAACCACTAGCATAGTCCCTTCTTCTTGCTGCAATAAAGGGACCAGTAAAACGTTTATTGTGTTGATCGCACCTAATTGTTGAAAAGGACTAGATATTCATGGTTACTGAGAATAACTTGGCGATAAAAATAAATACCAATCATCTAATACTATACTCACTGGTCCCCAATTGACATGCTAAGTAGTTAACTCAGGGGAAATCTCAAATGATAAATTGGAATGACCTCAAAAGTAGATTCGTCACATACTACAGGAATCCTTAATACTGTCCAGTCACTCAAACTTTCAGGGATATGATCTCGAGATTGCGGCGATAGTTCCTTTTTTCGCCTCATAAATTTTGAAGCGTGGTCGTACTGTAGTTAGAATTTTACATCGAAACACAGATATACATTACACCGAGATTGATATTGATCTTACCCTATCGTCAGACTACATAAAAGTTAATACGCCTGTAGTATTTTTTAGATAGCATGAGTCTTCTGGGAGCAGGTAGGAAATATTGAACATCACAAGTGCGAAAGAGACTCCGTTATAACTGTCCAAAAATGAATGCGTTGGAAAAGTGTCAGAATGCCAATGATATCTGAAAAAGGGCATAAATGCGGCCATTCCAAGATTGTCCCCACAAAACCGACAGGCAAATGTCCGTTCTTCTTTCTGCTATAAAGGGACCAGTAAAGCATTTATTGTGTAGATCTCACCTAAATGTTGAAGAGAACTTGGTTTTTATGGTTACTCAGAATCATCAACATCGGCCACAACAGTCCACTGCTGGACGTGGACCTCCCAAAAATTGGGGGTATGTGCCATACTCACCGCGCTGGCAGGCGGGTTGGTGAGCGCAGTAGAAGTTTTTCATACACAGGAAAAGCTACTGTCCATTCCCAGGATTTATCCCTTAGTCGCCTTTTACGACACCCACGGAAAGTTATTGGGTGATGCTATTCTAACCCGGCACCAAACGGGGAACTAAGAATAACTTGGCGATTAAAATAAATACCAATCATCTAATACTATATTTACTGGTCCCCAATTGACATGCTATTTTTAAGTTCACGCGGGAACGACTCCCAAAGGCCCACTGTGAATGACCATTTAAGTGAAGATTTTTCAGATACCACAGGGTTTTTTAATACTGTCCAGTCACTCAAACTTTCATAGATATGATCTCAAGATGGCGGCTATAGTTCCTTTTTTCGCAACGTAAATTTTGAATCGTGGTCGTACTGTAGATAGAAAATGACATCGAAACATAGATTAACATTACACCGAGATTGATATTGATCTTACCCTATCGTGAGACTACACAAAAGTGAATACGCCTATAGTATTTTTTAGATAGCATGAGTCTTCTGGCAGCAGGTATGAAATATGAAAACATCACTGGTGCAGAAAGAGACCGACTCCTTTGTAACTGTCAAAAAATGAATGCGGTTGACAAGTGTCAGGATGCCAAAGATATGTGAAAATGGGCATAAATGCGGCCATACCAATTTGCTCCAAGATTGTCCTCACAGTAACCACTAGCATAGTCCCTTCTTCTTGCTGCTATAAAGGGACCAGTAAAACGTTTATTGTGTTGATCGCACCTAATTGTTGAAAAGGACTAGATATTCATGGTTACTGAGAATAACTTGGCGATAAAAATAAATACCAATCATCTAATACTATATTCACTGGTCCCCAATTGACATGCTAAGTAGTTAACTCAGGGGAATTCTCAAACGACAAATTGGAATGACCTCAAAAGTAGATTTGTCACATACCACAGAAATCCTTAATACGGTCCAGTCACACAAACGTTCAGTGATATGATCTCAAGATTGCGGCGATAGTTCCTTTTTTCGAAACGTAAATTTGGAAGCGTGGTCTTACTGTAGATAGAAAGTGGCATCGAGACACAGATTAACATTACACCGAGATTGATATTGATCTCACCCTATCGTCAGACTACACAAAAGTAAATACGCCTATAGTATTTTTTAGATAGCATGAGTCTTCTGGCAGCAGGAAGGAAATATAAAAACATCACAAGTGCGAAAGAGACTCCTTTATAACTGTCCAAAAATGAATGCGTTGGAAAAGTGTCAGAATGCCAATGATATCTGAAAAAGGGCATAAATGCGGCCATTCCAAGTTTGTCCCCACAAAACCCATAGGCAAATGTCCGTTCTTCTTTCTGCTATAAAGGGACCAGTAAAGCATTTATTGTGTAGATCTCACCTAAATGTTGAAGAAAACTTGGTTTTGTATGGTTACTCAGAATCATCAACATCGGCCACAACAGTCCACTGCTGGACGTGGACCTCCCAAAAATTGGGGGTATGTGCCATACTCACCGCGCTGGCAGGCGGGTTGGTGAGCGCAGTAGAAGTTATTCATACACAGGAAAAGCTACTGTCCATTCCCAGGAATTATCCCTTAGTCGCCTTTTACGACACCCACGGAAAGTTAATGGGTGATGCTATTCTAACCCGGCACCACACGGGGAACTAAGAATAACTTGGCGATTAAAATAAATACCAATCATCTAATACTATATTTACTGGTCCCCAATTGACATGCTATTTTTAAGTTCACGCGGGGACGACTCCCAAAGGCCCACTGTGAATGACCCTTTAAGTGAAGATGTTTCAGATACCACAGGGTTCCTTAATACTGTCCAGTCATTCAAACTTTCAGAGATATGATCTCAAGATGGCGGCGATAGTACCTTTTTTCGCCACGTAAATTTTGAAGCGTAGTCGTACTGTAGATAGAAAGTGGCATCGAGACACAGATTAACATTACACCAAAATTGATATTGATCTCACCCTATCGTCGGACTACACAAAAGTTAATACGCCTGTAGTATTTTTTAGATAGCATGAGTCTTCTGGCAGCAGGAAGGAAATATAAAAACATCACAAGTGCGAAAGAGACTCCTTTATAACTGTCAAAAAATGAATGCGTTTGACAAGTGTCAGGATGCCAAAGATATCTGAAAAAGGGCATAATTGCGGCCATTCCTGTTAGCTCTAAGATTGTTCCCACAAAACCCACTAGCAAATGTCCGTTCTTCTTTCTGCTATAAAGGGACCAGTAAAGCATTTATTGTGTCGATCTTACCTAAATGTTGAAGAGAACTTGGTATTAATGGTTTCTCAGAATCATCAACATCAGCCACAAAAATCCAGTGCTGGACGTGAGCTTCCAAAAAATGGGGGTATGTGCCATACTCACCGCGCTTTGCAGGCGGGTTGGTGAGTGCAGTAGAAGTTTTTCATTCACAGGAAACGCTATTGCCCATTCCCAGGATTTATCCCTTTGTCGCCTTTTACGACACCCACGGAAAGTTATGGGGTGATGCTATTCTAACACGGCACCACAAAGGGAACAAAGAATAATTTGGCGATTAAAATAAATACCAATCATCTAATACTATATTTACTGGTACCCAATTGACATGCTATTTTTAAGTTCACGCGGGGACGACTCCCAAAGGTCCACTGTGAATGACCCTTTAAGTGAAGATTTTTCAGATACCACAGGGTTCCTTAATACTGTCAAGTCACTCAAACTTTAACATAACATAACATAAAAATACTTTATTGCACGTAAGAACACAAATGATACAACACAACAGATAACAACAAAAAACAAGTACAACATAGGCGGCCTTATTGCTAAGGTAGCAATTTCTTCCAGGCAACCTAAGGGTCAAAGAAAAATGCGTAGCGGTAAGATAAGATTTCAAAGATATGATCTCAAGATGGCGGCGATAGTACCTTTTTTCGCCACGTAAATTTTGAAGCGTAGTCGTACTGTAGATAGAAAATGGCATCGAAACACAGATTAACATTACATCGAGATTGATATTGTTCTCACCCTATCGTCAGACTACACAACAGTAAATACGCCTATAATATTTTTTAGATAGCATGTCCAAGTCTTCTGGCAGCAGGAAGGAAATATAAAAACATCACAAGTGCGAAAGAGACTCTTTTATAGCTGTCAAAAAATGAATGCGTTTGACAAGTGTCAGGATGCCAAAGATATGTGAAAAAAAGCACAAATGCGGCCATTCCAATTTGCTCCAAGATTGTCCTCATAATAACCACCAGCATAGTCCCTTCTTCTTGCTGCAATAAAGGGACCAGTAAAACGTTTATTGTGTTGATCGCACCTAATTGTTGAAAAGGACTAGATATTCATGGTTACTGAGAATAACTTGGCGATAAAAATAAATACCAATCATCTAATACTATATTCACTGGTCCCCAATTGACATGCTAAGTAGTTAACTCAGGGGAATTCTCTAACGACAAATTGGAATGACCTCAAAAGTAGATTTGTCACATACTACAGGAATCCTTAATACTGTCCAGTCACTCAAACTTTCAGAGATATGATCTCGAGATTGCGGCGATAGTTCCTTTCTTCGCCACGTAAATTTTGAAGCGTGGTCGTACTCTAGTTAGAAATTTACATCGAAACACAGATTAACATTACACCGAGATTGATATTGATCTTACCCTATCGTCAGACTACACAGAAGTTAATACGCCTGTAGTATTTTTTAGATAGCATGAGTCTTCTGGCAGCAGGTAGGAAATATTGACAATCACAAGTGCGAAAGAGACTCCTTTATAAGTGTCCAAAAATGAATGCGTTTGAAAAGTGTCAGAATGCCAAAGATATCTTGAAAAGGGCATAAATGCGGCCATTCCAAGATTGTCCCCACAAAACCCACAGGCAAATGTCCGTTTTTCTTTCTGCTATAAAGGGACCAGTAAAGCATTTATTGTGTAGATCTCACCTAAATGTTGAAAAGAACTTGGTATTCATGGTTACTCAGAATCATCAACATCGGCCACAACAGTCCACTGCTGGACGTGGACCTCCCAAAAATTGGGGGTATGTGCCATACTCACCGCGCTGGCAGGCGGGTTGGTGAGTGCAGTAGAAGTTTTTCATTCACAGAAAAAGCTACTGTCCATTCCCAGGATTTATCCCCTAGTCGCCTTTTACCCACGGAAAGTTATAAGTTGATGCTATTCTAACCCGGCACCATCATCAGAGATACCAGCCCGTTTAGCAGGTGCTGCAGCGGCCTTCGGTAAGCTTAGAATTCGTGTTTGGAACTCCCACGACCTTAAATTGCAAACAAAGATGTTAGTTTACAAATCAATTGTACTGCCTACTTTGATGTATGCCGCAGAGACTTGGTGCTGCTATAAAACAGACATCAAGAAACTAGACACCTTCCATCTGAAATGTCTAAGGTCTATTCTGCGGATCAAGTGGCAGGACCGCATTCCAAACACTGAGGTTCTACGCCGTGCCGGTATGTCTGGATTAGAAGCGCTTATTATAAAACATCAACTAAAATGGAGTGGTCACGTCATACGCATGAAGGACAACAGAATTCCAAAGGCAGTCTTCTATTCCGAACTGTCAAATGGAAAGCGAAAGCAAGGCGGCCAATATCTACGCTATAAAGACGTTATCAAAAGGAATCTCGTGGCTTGTAATATACCAACTGAAAGCTGGGAGGGTCGCGCACAACTTAGACCGGAATGGCGACAAACTATACATAAGAGCGTGGAAAGTTTTGAAGCCAAGCGTCTTGAAGATCTTGACGCAAAACGCCAAGTACGAAAGACGAAGCCAAAACCCTATTACAATTACACTACCAACTCAACTGGCCAGTTATACTGTGCTTCTTGTAACCGAGTCTTCAAAACAAAGTTCGGTTTTGCTAGCCACATCAGAGCTCATCAGAATAAAGACGCAGATTAAAAACTAATAGGAGTCGCTGTCGCCGGATACGGTGGCGACGACATGATGATGAACCCGGCACCACACGGGGAACTAAGAATAACTTGGCGATTAAAATAAATACCAATCATCTTATACTTTCTTCACTGGTCCCCAATTGACATGCTATTATTAAGTTTACGCGGGGACGATTTCCAAAGACCCACTGTGAATGACCCTTTAAGTGAAGATTTTTCAGATACCATAGGGTTCCTTAATACTGTCAAGTCACTCAAACTTTCAGAGATATGATCTCAAGACGGCGGCAATAGTTCCTTTTTCGCCACGTTAATTTTGAAGCGTGGTCGTACTGTAGATAGAAAGTGACATCGAAAACCACAT
Organism: Scrobipalpa costella; assembly: GCA_949820665.1. Taxonomy (NCBI): domain Eukaryota; kingdom Metazoa; phylum Arthropoda; class Insecta; order Lepidoptera; family Gelechiidae; genus Scrobipalpa; species Scrobipalpa costella. The sequence goes on from OX463311.1 coordinate 2,299,602, forward strand.
TTACATTACACCGAGATTGATATTGATCTTACCCTATCGTCAGACTACACGAAATTAAATACGCCTATAGTATTTTTTAGATAGCATGAGTCTTCTGGCAGCAGGTATGAAATATAAAAGTATCACAGATGCAGAAAGAGACTCCTTTGTAACTGTCATAAAATGAATACGGTTGACAAGTGTCAGGATGCCAAAGATATGAGAAAAAGGGCATAAATGAGGCCATTCCAATTTGCTCCAAGATTGTCCGCACAATACCCACTAGCATAGTCCCTTCTTCTTGCTGCTATAAAGGGACCAGTAAAACGTTTCTTGTGTTGATCGCACCTAATTGTTGAAAAGGACTAGATATTCATGGTTACTGAGAATAACTTGGCGATAAAAATAAATACCAATCATCTAATACTATATTCACTGGTCCCCAATTGACATCCTAAGTAGTTCACTCAGGGGAATTCTTTAACGACAAATTGGAATGAGCTCAAAAGTAGATTTGTCACATACCACAGGAATCCTTAATACTGTCCAGTCACTCAAACTTTCAGAGATATGATCTCAAGATTGCGGCGATAGAACTTTATTTGCCACGTAAATTTTGAAGCGTGGTCGTACTGGAGATAGAAAGTGACATCGAAACACAGATTAACATTACACCGAGATTGATATCGATCTTAGCCTATCGTCAGACTACACAAACGTAAATACGCCTATAATATTTTTTAGATAGCATTAGTCTTCTTGCAGCAGGTAGGAAATATTAAACATCACAAGTGCGAAAGAGACTCCTTTATAACTGTCAAAAACTAAATGCGTTTGAAAAGTGTCAGAATGCCAAAGATATCTGAAAAAGGGCATAAATGCGGCCATTCCTGTTCGCTCCAAGATTGTCCCCACAAAACCCACAGGCAAATGTCCGTTCTTCTTTTTGCTATAAAGGGACCAGTAAAGCATTTATTGTGTAGATCTCACCTAAATGTTGAAGAGAACTTGGTATTCATGGTTACTCAGAATCAACAACATCGGCCACAACAGTCCACTGCTGGACGTGTACCTCCCAAATATTGGGGGTATGTGCCATATTCACCGTAGTAGTAGTTTTTCATTCTCAGAAAAAGCTAATGTCCATTCCCAGGATTTATCCCTTAGTCGCCATTTACGACACCCACGGAAAGTTATGGGGTGATGCTATTCTAACCTGGCACCACACGGGGAACTAAGAATAATTTGGCGATAATAATAAATACCAATCATCTAATACTACAGTCACTGGTCCCCAATTGATATGCTTTCATTTAGTTAACGCGGGAACGATTTCCAAAGGCCCACTGTGAATGAACCTTTAAGTAAAGATTTTTCAGATACCACAGGGTTCCTTAACACTGTCCAGTCATTCAAACTTTCAGAGATATGATCTCAAAACGGCGGCAATAGTTCCTTTTTTCGCCACGTTAATTTTGAAGCGTGGTCGTACTGTAGATAGAAAGTGACATCGAAACACAGATTAACATTACACCGAGATTGATATCGATCTTAGCCTATCGTCAGACTACACGAACGTAAATACGCCTATAGTATCTTTTAGATAGCATAAGTCGTCTTGCAGCAGGTAGGAAATATTAAACATCACAATTGCGAAAGAGACTCCTTTATTACTGCCAAAAACTAAATGCGTTTGAAAAGTGTCAGAATGCCAAAGACATCTGAAAAAGGGCATAAATGCGGCCATTCCTGTTCGCTCCAAGATTGTCCCCACAAAACCCACAGGCAAATGTCCATTCTTCTTTCTGCTATGAAGGGATCAGTAAAGCATTTATTGTGTAGATCTCACCTAAATGTTAAAAAGAACTTGGTATTCATGGTTACTCAGAATCATCAACATCGGCCACAACAGTCCACTGCTGGACGTGGACCTCCCAAATATTGGGGGTATGTGCCATACTCACCGCGCTTGGCAGGCGGGTTGGTGAGTGCAGTAGAAGTTTTTCATTCACAGAAAAAGCTACTGTCCATTCCCAGGATTTATCCCTTAGTCGCCTTTTACGACACCCACGGAAAGTTTTTGGGTGATGCTATTCTAACCCGGCACCATACGGGGAACTAAGAATAACTTGGCGATTAAAATAAATACCAATCATCTAATACTTTCTTCACTGGTCCCCAATTGACATGCTATTATTAAGTTCACGCGGGGACGACTCCCAAAGGCCCACTGTGAATGACCCTTTAAGTGATGATTTTTCAGATACCACAGGATCCTTAATACTGTCCAGTCACTCAAACTTTCAGAGATATGATCTCAAGACGGCGGCAATGGTTCCTTTTTTCCCACGTTAATTTTGAAGCGTGGTCGTACTGTACATAGAAAGTGACATCGAAAACCACATTTACATTACACCGAGATTGATATTGATCTTACCCTATCGTCAGACTACACTAAATTAAATACGCCTATAGTATTTTTCAGATAGCATGAGTCTACTGGCAGCAGGTACGAAATAATAAAACATCACTGGTGCAGAAAGAGACTCCATTATAACTGATAAAAAATTAATGCGGTTGACAAGTGTCAGGATGCCAAAGATATGTGAAAAAGGGCATAAATGCGGCCATTCCAATTTGCTCCAAGATTGTCAGCACAATACCCACTAGCATAGTCCCTTCTTCTTGCTGCTATAAAGGAACCAATAAAACGTTTATTGTGTTGATCGCACCTAATTGTTGAAGAGACTAGATATTCATGGTTGCTGAGAATAATTTGGCGATAAAAATAAATACCAATCATCTAATACTATATTCACTGGTCACCAATTGACATGCTAATTAGTTCACTCAGGGGAATTCTCAAAGGACAAATTGGAATGACCTCAAAAGTAGATTTGTCACATACCACAGGAATCCTTAATACTGTCCATTCACTCAAACTTTTAGAGATATGATCTCAAGATTTCGGCGATAGTTCCTTTTTTCGCCACGTAAATTTTGAAGCGTGATCGTACTGTAGATAGAAAATGACATCGAAAACCAGATTAACATTACACCGAGATTGATATTAGTCTTACCCTATCGTCAGACTACACGAAATTAAATACGCCTATAGTATTTTTCAGATAGCATGAGTCTCAAAAGGCCCACTGTGAATGACCCTTTAAGTGAAGATTTTTCAGATACCACATGGTTTCTTAATACTGTTCTGTCACTCAAACTTTCAGAGATATGATCTCAAGATGGCGGCGATAGTTCCTTTTTTCGCCACGTAAATTTTGAAGCGTGGTCGTACTGTAGATAGAAAATGACATCGAAACACAGATTAACATTACACCGAGATTGATATTGATCTCACCCTGTCGTCAGACGACACGAAATTTAATACGCTGACAGTATTTTTTAGACAGCATGAGTCTTCTGGCAGCAGGCAGGAAATATAAAAACATCACAAGTGCGAAAGAGACTCCTTTATAACTGTCAAAAACTAAATGCGTTTGAAAAGTGTCAGAATGCCAAAAATATCTGAAAGCGGGCATAAATGCGGCCATTCCTGTTCGCTCCAAGATTGTCCCCACTGCTGGACGTGGACCTCCCAAAAATTGGGGGTATGTTCCATACTTACCGCGCTTGGCAGGCGGGTTGGTAAGCGCAGTAGAAGTTTTTCATTCACAGGAAAAGCTACTGTCCATTTCCAGGATTTATCCTTTAGTCGCCATTTACGACACCCACGAAAAGTTATGTGGTGATGCTATTCTAACCCGGCACCACACGGGGAACTAAGAATAATTTGGCGATAAAAATAAATACCAATCATCTAATACTATAGTCACTGGTCCCCAATTCACATGCTATTATTAAGTTCACGCGGGGACGATTCCCAAAGGCCCACTGTGAATGACCCTTTAAGTGAAGATTTTTCAGATACCACATGGTTTCTTAATACTGTTCTGTCACTCAAACTTTCAGAGATATGATCTCAAGATGGCGGCTATAGTTCCTTTTTTCGCCACGTAAATTTTGAAGCGTGGTCGTACTGTAGATAGAAAATGACATCGAAACACAGATTAACATTACATCGAGATTGATATTGATCTTACCCTATCGTCAGACAACACGAAAGTTAATACGCCTACAGTATTTTTTAGATAGCCTGAGTCTTCTGGCAGCAAGTAGGAAATATGAAAACATCACAAGAACGAAAGAGACTCCTTTATAACTGTCAAAAAATGAATGCGTTTGACAAGTGTCAGGATGCCAAAGATATGTGAAAAAGAGCACAAATGCGGCCATTCCTCCTTGTTCCAAGTTTGTCCACACAAAACCAACTAGCATATGTCCCTTCTTCTTTATGCTATAAAAGGACCAGTAAAACATTTAGTGTGTGGATCGTACCTAATTGTTGAAGAGGACTAGGTATTCAAGGTTACTGAGAATAACTTGCCGATAAAAATAATTACCAATCATCTAATACTATATTCACTGACCCCAATTGACATGCTATTAAGTTCACGCGGGGAGGATTCTCAAAGGACAAATTGGAATGACCTCAAAAGTAGATATGTCACATACCATAGGGATCCTTAATACTGTCCAGTCACTCAAACTTTCAGAGATATGATCTCAAGATGGCGGCGATAGTTCCTTTTTTCGCCACGTTAATTTTGAAGCGTAGTCGTACTGTAGATAGAAAGTGACATCGAGAAACAGATTAACATTACACCGAGATTGATATTGATCTAAGCCTATCGTCAGACTACACGAAAGTCAATACGCCTATAGTATTTTTTAGATAGCATGAGTCTTCTGGCAGCAGGTAGGAAATATAAAAACATCACAAGAACGAAAGAGACTTCTTCATAACTGTCAAAAAATGAATGCGTTTGACATATGTCAGAATGCCAAAGATATGTGATTGATTGTCCCCACAAAACCCACTGGCAAATGGCCGTTCTGCTTTCTGCTATAAACGGACCAGTAAAGCATTTATTGTGTGGATCTCACCTAAATGTTGAAGAGAACTTGGTATTCATAATTACTCAGAATGAATAGACTGTGGTTGATACCTAATTGTTGAAGAGCACTAGGTATTCGTGGTTACTATTAATAACTTGACGATAAAAAGGTAATTTTAATACTATATTTACTGGTCTGGGGACTTGACATGTTGTTAAGTCCATGCGGGGACGATTCTCAAAGGCCTTACGGGAATGACCCATATAATGTAGTATTGTAAGATACCACAGGGTTCCTTAATACTGTCGAGTCACTCAAACTTTCAGAGATATGATATACTCAGCACGTCTCTACATCTGTGCACTATATTGATCACAAAAAAACAAATGCTACGCAAGTATTCTAGCAAGCTCATGATTATACTATTCTAATGTGATCCGTCAATTGCATTGATATCCGATAAATAGTTATAGATTACAATTCCGTAACAAAAATAAATTTTAGCAACTTTGGCATGACAGGTTACTTAATTTACGAATATCTAGAGTGATTACAAAATATACTTAACTATTATATCGTATCTCTGAACTTAGACGCCTGTCCCGTGTTGGAATGCGATTGCAAACCGTATTATATACAAACAATAGGCACTGAAGTCTGAAATTTGATCTGAGAGGTGATCACTGCCTAACTAGACTAGGCAGAGAGTCATACTAGTTGAATATCGTTCGTAAAATGCGATGCGATTTGAGATCCAACGGTTGCACTCCGAAGCACGGAATCTTATGTGACTCAATCTGTATTGTCATAACCAAACTTGGTTAAATCACAAAGTGATATATTGATATTGGGAACATGATAACACGGGATTCGATTTCACGACCTTCAGACACTAGATTTAGACAAATAGACCATAGAGTCAGTAGCATTAAAGCTTATACTGTGTAGCAAGTGTCATTTTTTCAATGATATACTTAACCTACTTTGATCGTAGAAACATTTACTCAAATCGCATCGCACATTCTTCCGAACGATAGCCAATTGGTACAAGTATTCTGTAATCTACTGGCGACAAAAAAAAATGTGTTTAATGCCTGGTGTTCAATCGAGGTGACATCTTGACAAGGACATGTCCTATTTTCACTTGGCTTATAGGTTTTAAGACAATAGCACATTACACTGTCTCACCATCGTTCCAACTTCATAACTTTCATAGTTCAGTCAGTCATTCTAGCGAGCACAGCGTGAACCACGCGTCATCACATCACTATCAACCTTTTATTATACTCTTCCAATTTGATGTTAAAAATCTACTCTGACACAAAGTTAACATGTCTATGCTACAAGTTAAGTTGAGTTTAAGCACAGAATAGATAATATTAGTGGGTACCTAAAAGTTGGAGTGCAGTCGGCGTAGTATTGGTGTAATGTGCGATAACCTTTATGCCGTCCCTACTCAGCTCGCTAATGTAATGAGTACCTAATTACCCTCAACAGTTATAGCAAATGTCAAGGTACTTCAGCAAGCTTATATTAATATTGCCATCCCGGTCCTATATTTCATTTAACCCATGATTTCTTTCAGCCATTGAAATATACCTAATCCCAGGTCGCCCATTTGTCTTGAAACATTCTGACCATGACATTCAAACTGTTGCCGTTCAATAAATGTTTAAAGTCTAGCGTTGATAATATTTTATAGCTCTGCTAGGTTAGGCTTCCACTTTGCGCATAATAGATCATAGATCAACCAAGACAACAGACCTTATACCCCCTTTTCAATCACTATACGATATGTGCACGAGGCATTGCGGGGGTTTGAAGCAGCTGGAGGTTACACGTCTACTCATCACCGTCTTCAGGGTTCTCAGCGGTCAGCAGGTTGGTGTTGTCGTCTGCTTGCAGGTCGGCGGTCAGCTTCTGGAACAATGGAGCTTTTAAATGCTTGCTCTATAGGCTTGATTCTATCTAGACACCGTTTTGTAATGCGAAATCTAACTTAGTCTTGTGATCTTGTCACTTTCAGTTTAATGGAAATGTAAACCATTTTTTTATTGCAATTTAATCGACATCGCACACCTAAAGCTGTCCTATTCTTTAATTAGCAGATCCCGCTCCTACGCGCGGAGAAGCGTTTTCAGTATGGACACTGCGTGTTTTCCATATAAACCGGACGTACGGGTCGCAAGCTAAGCTAGTATATAATACATATATAATAAATCTCTAGAAGGGTCGTGTCTGTACATTGAATATTTTTAGAAAAAAAATATTGCAGCAGGCATCATTAACGATATAAAGACCAAATCGTTTCTTTTTAGAATGTTTTTCTGTCTGTCTGTCTGTATGTATGTTACCACATCCCGCCAAAACTACTGAACCGATTTTGATGGGCCTTTTTTTATTCAACTATGTGTTATCCGGGTTGCAACTTAGGATATCTAAAATTACGCTTCCAGACTTAGAGGATTGGCAGGAAATTGAAATTTTGCTGTTTCTTAACCGATTATTATGGAACTTTTTTTGTTTGCTCAGTGCATTACTTAAACTCAAAGTTACGCTACAAATAATCACGCCACCTGACTTAAGGGGTAGGCAGGAAATTGTCGAATCGTTTTTAACCGACCTTAAAGGGACTTTTTTAAGTCCCTTTGTTTTATAAGTGTATATATGAGGAAACATTAGGCTTCACGTCATTCTACGTGCCGCATCTTCGTGAGCTATAATCCTGACAACTTCTAAACTGCTGTCTGTATTGTCTTTCTGAAACTGTTGTGTGGCTTAATTCTCTGAAAATCTGGAAACGCTACTTCTAGAAGATCCCGCTCCTACGCGCGAAGTAGCGTTTCCAGTATGTTCGACACTGCGTGTTTTCCATACAAACCGGGCGTACGAAGTCGCGGTCACAGCTAGTTCTTCAATAAATTGTAAAATATAGATAAACTTTTATCTTATCTTCTTGAACATAAAGCAGTATAGGGTCCCGATGATTTAAGCCACACAACACTTTCAGAAAGACAGAATACAGACAGCAGTTTAGAAGGTATCAGGATTGTAGCTCACGAAGATGCGGCACGTAGAATGACGTGAAGCCTAATGTTCCCTCATATATACACTTATAAAACAGACAGAAGAGAGTTCTTCCATGATGCCTGGGAGCGAGGGAAAAACATAGAATGTGCCAGCTGCATTTCCTCCAAAGCATGCTGTAAAAATCAGCTAAGGGATTCGAGGGTTTCAGTTAATTGTAATTTAGTCGATGGGCTGACAACCTGGCACTACAACAATAAACCTACAAATCTATCTTAAATAACCCTCAAAACTTTATCAGACGTGGCAGATTGACCTTTTTTTAGGTCGTTACCGCTCTGCCTACCCCTACCCTATTTGGGATAAAGGCGTGATTATATGTAAGTATAAAACAGACAGTTCTTCTCTTACCCCAATTTGCTGCGACACCACGTGGGATCTCTTGCGTCGACGCACCGCCAATGCTAACAACAGCACGAGCGCAATGGATGACAGTGCTGCCACCAGAAGTGGAAGGAGCAGGTTGTCGCCGGGGGAGTAGCCCTATGGACAAGAAAAGATGGTAATTACAACATCATTATTATCTTACCATGATTTTACACATACAAATTCTAATAAAATAGTTTCTTCCATGCTGGACTGGGAGCGAAAGAAAAACTTCTTCCTTGCTGGACTGGGAGCGAAAGAAAAACATAGAATATGCCAGCTGCATTTCCTCACAGGCATGCTGTAAAAACCAGCTAAGGGATCCGAGGATTGTAGTATATTGCAACTTAGGCGATGGGCTGACAAACTGTCACTACAGCAATATACAAATCTATCTTAAATGACCCTCAAAACTTTGTCAGACGTGGCGGAATGACCTTTGTTTAGGTCGTTTACGCTCTGCCTAGCCCATCAGGGATAAAGGCGTGATTGTATGAATGTATGTAAATTCTAATAAAATAACCCTAAACACTGAAAAGCTGTTATAGCGCCGATTGACATTGCTATGCCTACCCCATTAGGGTTTGCAGGCGTGATTAAAAGGAAGGAAAGGAACTATCAACACTGAAAAAATTACATGAACTTATGAAACTTAACAACAGTCTTTTTGAAAAAAGTGGACGCATAAGATACTTAAACTGTTTTGGCTACTTATTCATGATGAAAAAAACTGTTAAATATTTATTTCTGAGATATTTCGTTAGCTTCTTGCCGAAGGTTGGATATTTTCTTTTGGAAACAATCACACGACAAACTCCAAAAACATTTGAAAACAGGAACTGATATGATAATGGTCTCAAAATATTTTCAGGAAGCAAAACTGTCGTCCTTTCTAAATATTGAACTTGTGAAATCCCGACTTCTCGAGCCGAGGTAGGGCATTGTCTATAAGGACGCGCTTTATATCGGGACTACATATGCTTGCTTGATTTCATGCTGGCCTGGAAGTGAAAGAAAAGCATAGAATGTGCCAGCTGTATTTCCTTCCGGGCATGCTGTAAAAACCAGTAATTATGGGATCCGAGGGTTTAGGCGATGGGCTGACAACCTGTCACTACAGCAGAACCTATACCTACAAATCCATCTTAAATAACCCTCAAAACTTTGTCAAATGTGGCGGAACGATCTTTGTTTAGGTCGTTTACACTCTGCCTACCCCATTAGGGATAAAGGCGTGCTTATATGTATGTATACACTACACCTATGGTGTAAGGGCCGGCGGTGTCTCGAAAACTGAAAGAGTTTGCTCGTTCGACAAAACTGAACAACTTTCACTTCAAAAATCCTTGTGGGAAATTAAAGAAGAATGCACTTGTTATTTTTCTTCCATAAAACCAAAGGGTTGGCGGTTTGCCTAACCCTAAGGATTAAATGTGTGTTTTATTTAGTGTATAGTGAGCGTGCGTTTAAGTCACTACCTAAGTCTTAAGGTTAGACCACACTATGACGTAGCTGCAGCGAATCGGCGCGGCGCGGCGCCACACGATACTGCAGCGGCGCGACACTGCACGACAAAAACTGACATTGCCGCGCCGCGCCGGTCTGCTGCAGCTCCAGTGCCACTTCTAAAACACACGGTCACACTCATAGCCCCCACTAGGATTTCCTGTATCGGGGTGCCATGGACATACACAGAAACAACCACAAAGAACACCCAGACCCAGAAACAGACATTTAAACTCATCATTCAAGTGTCTGCCCCGGCCGAGAATCGAAACCGATACCCTTTGCGTAGCAGGCAGGTACACTGCCAAATAGGCTGTGCGGGTCGTCACATATACAGAAACAACCACAAAGAACACCCATACCCAGAAACAGACATTTAAACTCATCATTCAGTACTCACTCACTTCAGTGCGGTATCTCATACATTTTCATACAAAGAAACATTTGTCGCGCAGTGCCGCGCCGTGCCTCTCTGCTGCAGCTCGTAGTGCGGTCTAGTATTTTCTGCTAGCTCCGATGTGGACTGTGTTTTCGGTGCAGTGCAAACCATGGCACACTTAACTTCGTGCCCGGCGTGCCCCAACACTTGCGTGCCAGCGGATTTAATGGACGGCAGTCAATCCGCAATACAAGTGGCTGAATTCTGGGCCGCTACGATGTAATTTCTTGTGTTCCATCTTCTTCTTCTTCTGTCGAGTAGGTATCGAGTCTATCATCCCGATGAACCCTGATGTCAGAGTTTTTAAATCGCCTAGTAGCACAACTATCAGGCCTCTGACATGGTTTGAGTAACGACCACTATCAAAGACAGCGACCGGAACCGACGGCTTAACGTGCCCTCCGAAGCACGAAATCTTTTTCTTTTTCGGACAATCAGGTGATTCAACCTGCAATGTCCTAACCAAACTGGGGAAAAAATCACAAAGTGATAAATACTCAAATATCAACTTTGTGTTTCCCCCCTGGGAATCGATCCCAGGACCTCCGGATCAGGAGTCCATGGCACTAGCCACTAAACCACGGAGGCAGTTATTCCATCGACACGCTAAGAAGATCTTTATAGTCGCACCGCACTAAGTATAGAACTTAGCGACTTTCGCAAATTGGCTCTTCAAATTATAAAACTAATTAATTTCATACATACATACATACATAAATCACGCCTTTATCCCTTACGGGGTAGGCAGAGCGTTTAACGCCTCGTAAAAGGCGCTTTCGCCGCGTCTGACAAAAATTGAGGACAATTTTAGATTGTAATATGTATTGCTTTAGTGACAGGTTGTCAGCCCATCGCCTAAATTACAATACACTGTAACACTCGAGTCCCTTTTGCTGACTTCAACAGCATGCCCGGGAGGAAGGGCAGCTGGAACATTCTATGTTTTTCTATCTCTCCCAGTCCAGCATGGAAGAAATTAATTTCATCTCTTCAGACATATGTATCCTCAACATAATTTCTAAGTTGAATCTGCCTAATACCTAATAAACTGGGAGTGAAGCATGGAAGCAAGTCATCATCATCATCATCTCCCTAGCCTTATCCCGTATCTCACAGGGTCAGCTTCCTAATCTAGGGGATTGAACGAGGGTACTGGTTTTTACACAGAGCGACTGCCATCTGACCTCCGCAACCCAGAAGACCAGACCCAATCCTAGATTAGGTCAGAGTTTTCAAGCCGCCAATGCTTAGCACTGGCCTCTGATATGGCTTAACGACTAATATCTACAGTATTAAACGATATTAACCGGGACCAACGGCTTAACGTGCCTTCCGAAGCACGGAAAAAGCGCCGAATAAACGTACATATGAAATTCGAAAACCGAAAAACACATTGGTACGTGGTGGGATTCGAACCACGACCTCCCGCTCAGGAGGCAGCGGCCCTATCCACTACACCATCGGGCTCCTTTATCACCTGCTTGTCCGAATTAGAAAAAGTTAAGCCGTCGGTCCCGGTCGCTATCTTTGATAGTGGTCGTTGCTCAAACCATGTCAGAGGTCTGATAGCTGTGCGCTGTGTGTGTGTGCTGTACTAGGCGGTCTAAAAACTCTGACACCAGGGTTCATCGGGTCGATAGACTCGATACCCACTCGACAGAAGAAGAAGCCTAATATAAATATAGGTGATTGAACGAGGGTACTGGTTTATACACAGAGCGATCTGATCTGCCATCTGACCTCCGCAACCCAGAAGGGAAACCAGACCCAATCCTAGATTAGCTTTTGCCAGGTTATTGACCAACCCAGCTGTCAAAGTTTTCAAGCCACCAATACTTAGCACTGACGTCTAACACGGCTTAACGACTAATATCTATCTAAGATATTACACGATATTAACCAGGACCTTGCACGGTGCACGGAAAAGGCGCCGAATAAACGTACATATGGATTTAGGCAGCGGCCCTAACCACTACACCATCAAGCTTTCCCAAACTATATCAACCGCAAATTATAATGGCAAATTCGTTAACTTGTAGTATCTATACGAGGTGTAAGGGATAGCGTCCCGAAAATTTATAGGGATCTCTATCAACGAAACTGAACAACTATCTGCAAGTTTTCTTTTTCAGGAAATTAATAAAATGTTTTTCCATTAAAATTGTGTAGGGGGAAGATATATCCCCTGCTACACTTGTAATGTTATGTTACATTTGTTAAAATAAGAATTCCGGTTAGATTTAGAAATAATTAACATAATGTAAAAAAATAGAAATAGTTATAAAATGTTAAATATAGTTAATTTGTTATAATGTTTGCGCGTTCGCGGTTTCGTGGTAACTACTGATTCTCTCTACGCACCGCAATACATCGATTCGCGGATATTGCTGATATTACAAATTTACTAATAGATTTAGGTCGCTCAGAGACATACATACATAAATCACGCCTTTATCCCTTACGGGGTAGGCAGAGCGTTTAACGCCTCGTAAATGGCGCTTTCGCCACGTCTGACAAAAATTAAGGGGACTATTTTAGATTGTAATATGTATTGCTTTAGTGACAGGTTGTCAGCCCATCGCCTAAATTACAATACCATGTAACCCTCGAGTCCCTTTTGCTGACTTCAACAGCATGCCCGGGAGGAAGGGCAGCTGGAGCATTCTATGTTTTTCTATCTCTCCCAGTCCAGCATGGAAGAAGCTCAGAGACACAAGACAAATTCCATGTGCGGTTGTTGCTAACCGTACAAATTGTCTGTCATTTTTGTGGGTGTGTACTGCACCAGCGTTCTTTAGGACGAGCCGCCTCTGCCCCTAGAGTATATATAAAAATCGGGAGGCGCGGAGGGAGAGCAGCTCTCGTCCGCTGTAAATAAGCGCGGGCACCTTTTCTTCCATGCTGGACTGGGAGCGAAATAAAAACATAGAATGTGCCAGCTGCATTTCCTCCCGGGCATGCTGTAAAAACCAGCTAAGGGATCGGAGGGTTTCAGTATATAGCAATTTAGGCGATGGGCTGACAACCTGTCACTACAGCAATATACCTACAAATCTATCCTAAATACATACATATACATACATACATAAAATCACGCCTTTATCCCTTACGGGGTAGGCAGAGCGTCAAACTCCTCGTAAAAGGCCCTTTCGCCACGTCTGACAAACATTGAGGGCAATTTTAGATTGTAATGTAATGTGTATCCTAAATAACCCTCAAAACTCTGTCAGACGTGGCGGAACGACCGTTGTTTGGGCCGTTTACGCTCTGCCTACCCCTTTGGGGATAAAGGCGTGATTATATGTATGTATGAATGTACATTTTTTTTTTAATACTTGCACCATACTACAAAGTGTATATAATGCATCACCGGACTAAGCGCGGGCACCGTACGAGCCGTAGCGGCAGCCGAAGGCGATCAAACAGCCGAAGCTGCGCAGGCGAGCTAGGTGCCAGCACTTAGTTACGATGGGACGGAGAGGCTGCACTTTCAGCAGCGCGGGAGCAGAAGCATAAGATAAGATAAGGCATTTATTTGCAAAAATAAATGTAAATAACAAAAGATCTTAAAAATAAAAAATAACCTCAATGTATTCGACCGAATAATCAGTGTGCAAAGTTTTATGACATTCATGCAATATAGTTAGTTCCTTAGGTACTATTACAACAATTTAGAGTTTTTTTTTATAAATAATAATATTAGGTGTAACTATAGCCTAACTACTAATTAATGCACAGTGCAGTATGTAAGGTTAGGTTAGGTTAGAACGGTGACCCCCCGGAGCTAGCACAGTAAGCGACCAGTTGTTAGAAAGAGGTGAGGAGGGGGGGAGGGCTGGCTTTAAAGTTTTAAGGCTTACTCAGAAAAAAGTAAAATGGAGAAATGAAACTTGGCTTTGTAATAAAATGGCCAATAGAGATTTCGGAAATACAAGAAAATGGTTAATGTTATGTCGGGTTTTGTTTTACGGAAATATGAAACATCGCGGAACAAGTAATAAAATGAATCAACGTGGAGAACTAATACAAAACCACAGAATATATAATAGAACTAGCGTACAGAAGGCTCACTCCCTAAGAAACAGCAAGTTTAGGTATGATTAGATACCTACACTTCCCAGCGCCGCTTGCCTGCAAGCTAAATTGTACCTTATGTCAGCGCGCGAACTGTGAACGTTGTTTGCGCGCCGCAGTTCAAGGACGTTGCCGCCGGCGATCGCAAAGGTTGTCACTTGCGAACTTTTTGAATCTTATTCATAAATGCGATTTTGATTTTAAACTAAGACATTATTATATGTAACTAAGAAAACTACGAATCATTAAATTATTTAGCATAATAAATACACAACGAATCCATAACCTAGCCTTATTATGAATACGAATAAGTAGGTACAGTGGGCAGCAGGTCGAGTTATCTACTTGGCGGACCAATATATACTGGTTGTATCTACCTGGTTATACTGTATAACAAGTATAAATTTCCTTAAGTAATTTGCAAAATCACGAAAAAGAAATAGACGCAACGCGACTAGCGTGCGAACTGCGAGCCGCGCGGCAGCCCACTGACATTAGCCGCTCCAAGCGGCAGTTCGGCCGAACCTACCTAAACTCGCGAGTGAACCAGGCCTGACAAAACGAAATATAATTTCGGAAAATCATAAAAATGACCAAATAATAAATGTCAAAAAGATTACGGATTAGGAAAATTCGGAACTATTCATTTTGGATTTACGATAGGTAACCACTTTTACGCCACAGTTTCTTACTTACTTAAATGAGTTTTTCAATTGGAATCAGTCATTTTCCCGTGGTAAAAAGTAGCCTATATTATTTAGGGTGAACGTAGCTTTCTAATGGTGAAAGAATTTTTGAAATCAGTCAAGTCGTTTTTGAGTTTATTCGTTACAAACATACACACAAAAATACAAATCTTTCCTCTTTATAATATTTTTTTTTCTCCTTCGCCCACCCGTGATTATCAGCGTCTTGTTGTCGTCAGTAGGGTCAAACCTCTTCTCCCGTATTCGTTCCTCACGTACCTACTACACGTTCCCCCTGTCCTCCCGTCACACGCGTCCCTAAACACCAAATTCTTTTTTAATTCTTTCACTGTAAGAGCCATACAACTTTGGAATAAATTACCAAAAACTTTACAAGAGAGTCCCTCGAGTTTCACCTTTAAGAAGAGACTGAAAGAGCATTTTATTAACTCTCTATGACATTTATATATTTAGATTAATTACAATATCTTTTATACCATTTAATTATATATCATATTGATATTGTTATGTATTAGTTTATTTTATTGAAATTTATTAGTGTGTATTAGTATTACTATAATTATTAATGTTACTACGTTTATTATATCTGTTCCCGTGATTTTCCCTTCTTTCATCCTCATTAGGTTGGCTGGAAGAGATCTCTTATAGAGATAAGCTCGCCTTTTGTTTTAATTTTTAAGTTTACTTTTATGTTTAATTTTTTAACACAATAAAGAATTTAATAATAATAAACTGTCATAATGTCTGCCCAGTCCTCCATTCCTCCCATCCATGACTGGCTCTAGGCACTTCTGTTCCCTTTCCTCTCAATTATCCTGAAACCTATGTCGCTCCAGTGCACGTGTATAAAAGTTTCACGCAGTATTAATACACAATACACATTATGAATTAAATTGCTGCCAACATTTTAACAACATAGCGTGATGCACTTCATATCACTCCTAAATCTGGCTGCCTGCCCCCCCCCCCCCCCCCCCCAAGTAAAGAAACGTGATGTGATGTATTGTATGTTAGTCCAGGTAAAACAGAAATAAATAAAAAAGGTTCCGACATAATCGGTTCAAACACATTATTTTTGTTCCTTGCCTACCCCTTAGGTTAGGTAGCGTGATGATAAATCGTAACTCGTAAATCGTAAATCGAGGTAACACTGCGTGAACTGAAAAAAGTCCTATCAAAATCTCTGTATATGGCCTACCCCCTAAGTACGGTAGCGTGATTATTAGGTAAAACTCAGTTTTAAAAAAAACCCAAAATCGGTTAAAAACACTAACTAAATTCAGTTCCCTGCCTACTGCCTACCCCCTAAGTATGGTGACGTGATTATATATAGCTTATGTCCGTTTCTAGGTTACCAACTATCACCATACTAAATTTCATCTAAATCCGTTCAGCCGTTTAGGCGTAAAAGAAATCACTAAGTAAGTTCAGTTCCCTAACTACTGCCTACCCCCGAAGTACGGAGGCGTGATTATATATAGCCTATGTCCGTTTCCAGGTTACTATCTATCACTGTACCAAAATTTATTAAAATCCGTTAAGCCGTTTAGGCGTGAAAGAGCAACAAACAGACAGACAGACAGATTTACTTTCGCATTTATAATATTAGTATGGATTAAGTATGGATAAGTTAATAAGTTAATAACAATAATCTCCTTCCGAACACTAGTATGAAGCTAATCCAACTCTGTTGAAAGCTAATACAAGCTATTACATAAATCGAGTCAATTATTATATGTATAGCGTTGGTGTAGCGTTTCAATAGTTCCGCCTGCTGATAACAAATTGTCTATTACACCACCACCACTCGATAATGGTCGCGATTCGGGCGAGCACACGATTTAAGTACTATACACAAACATGTCATCTACTTACTAATACATACATACATATAATCACGCCTTTATCCCTAATAGGGTAGGCAGAGCGTAAACGACCTAACCAAAGGTCGTTCCGCCACGTCTGACAAAGTTTTGAGGATTATTTAAAATATAATTGTTTCCTAAAAATTATTGCTGTAGTGACAGGTTGTCAACCCTAAATTACAAAAAGCTGAAACCCTCGGATCCCTTAGCTGGTTTTTACAGCATGCCCGGGAAGAAATGCAGCTGGCACAATTCTATGCTTTTCTCTCGCTCCCAGGCCAGCATGGAAGTTACATGTCATTTACTATCACGTACCTACATGAGAGAACAAAATTGAATAAGACGGACTTATTATTATTACAATACTTGAAAGTAAAATAATTTTCGGAAATATATCCCAGTAGTATATCTTATTAGTTAGTATATGCTGCCTCCTGAGCGGGAGGTCGTGGTTCGAATCCCATCACGTACCAATGTGTTTTTCGGTTTTTGAATTTCATATGTACGTTTATTCGGCGCTTTTTCCGTGCTTCAGAAGGCACGTTAAGCCGTTGGTCCCGGTTAATATCGTTTAATACCGTAGATGTTAGTCGTTAAGCCATATCAGAGGCCAGTGCTAAGCATAGGCGGCTTGAAAACTCTGACCTAATCTAGGATTGGGTCTGGTTTCCCTTCTTGGTTGCGGAGGTCAGATGACAGTCGCTCTGCGTAAAAACTAGTACCCTCGTTCAATCCTCTAGATTAGGTAGCCGACCCCGTGAGATGCGAGATAAGGCTAGGAAGAAGATCCCAGTAGTATATCTTCTTCTTAGCGAGTGGATTCTCGAGTCGAATGACCCGATGAGCCCTAGTGTCAGAGTTTTTAAACCGCCTAGTAGCACAGGTAATAGGCCTCTGACATGGTTTGAGTAACGACCACTATCAAAGACAGCGACCGGGACCGACGGCTTAACGTGCCCTCCGAAGCACGGAATCTTTTTTACTTTTCGGACAATCTAGGAAACTAGGAAAATCCTCACAAAGTGATAAATTGACATATATCAACTTTGTGTTTCCCCCCCCCACGGAATCGAACTCAGGACCTCCGGATCGTAAGCCCAAGGCTCTAACCACTAGAGCACGGAGACAGTTCAGTATATATGAGATACATACAACCGTATGTACGGTACACTAACTGATACGGGTAGTTAAAGAAACGAAGGCTCGTATTTATATAGCGATCTCAAGATTGAGAGCAATATTAAATATGGACTTGACAGACCACATTGTACTGAAATTACGTTTCTGATACGAACTCAAACCAGTTGTCAGTCTCAAGTACTGTTTATAATTACGGGCCTTAACAACTTTCACAGAGACATTCCCAATATAAAATGTCGGATCGAGGTTGGCTCGGGGTGGTTATTTTGTATGGAGCAGTTTTTTTTTTTCATTTCCTAAGAGAATCAAATTGTGGAATTCCTTACCTGTGGAAATCAAGCGGGCACCCTCTATTGCAGTTTTTATAGAGGGTGTTAAAAAATATTTTCTACATTCTCCTGCATAGCACCTGATTGACTTAAGTAACCTACTGTGTTTTAATTATACTATCTATTTTGGTATTTTGATTTTTCACAATCTCACTTCCCCATCTGAATGAAATATTGCATTTTCCTCTCTCTTATAGCATATTATATTAGTTTGTTATATTATAATTCTACTTATGTATTAGTCTAATGTACCTATTCGTATTTATGTAACTAGTAAGTACATTGTCTATGCATTCTTTTTAAATTTATAACAATAGCAACTGTCCCGCATAATATTAGAAAACTACTCCTTTACCCAAAGGTTGCCAGAAATTGCTACCTTAGCAATAAGGCCGCCTAATTGTACTCTTGTTTGTTTTGTAATGTTTGTTCCTGTACAATGTGTTGTTTATGTGCAATAAAGAATATTTGTATAGTATTGTATTGTAATTTTCTGGTGAAAGTCGTTCAGTTTCGTTAACTGAGCAACCCCCATCAGTGTGGGAAACTGTCTACACCCTACCTTATCCCGTTGATAGTTAAATTGACTAGAATCCTTTGAACATTTTTAAAGATTTAAAATTTGTTTGTCTATACTTTTGGTCCCTGACAGTAACCTCTGTCTGTTTACTTTACTCATGCAAGATAAAAAAATAGATAGGGCAAACCAAATTAATTTAAGGGCTCCGAGGTTTTCTGTATATTGCAATTTAGGCGATGGGCTGACAAACTGTCACTACAGCAATATACCTACAAATCTATCTTAAAAAACCCTCAAAACTTTGTCAGACGTTTAGGTTGTTTACGTTCTGCCTACCCATTAGGGATAAAAGCGTGATTATATGTATGTATGTATAGATTTTTTTTGGGTAATTCGTGTATTGCTCAAATCGACACCTGTAACTATTTGCTATGTGTTTCCTAGTAAGCTATTTAGGTTATGACGCTAATTACCAACTATGCCTATCGTAATTTGTAGTGATTGTTATAATGAGAATTTAACACCCAGTATGTATTGTTTCTCTACCACTCTCTATCCCACATTTCAAATTCAAATATTAGTAGATTTATCTTTAACGGACAACTTGTAATTACTGTTTTTTGTTACTAATCACAACAGAAAACATACTAAAAATAAATTCTTCATTTTTGTAAAAATGTGGAGCGTACAAATCATAAAATTGTATCAGCTGCGAACGGCAATACCTACACAGATCAAAGGGTTTATTGAAAAATTGCAATTTAGGCTTTGATGATGACGATGTGACAACTTCTCGATTCGGAAATATATGATCCTATCTGATATATCCGGTATTTCAGATATGTATCGGATAGGATATCGTATATTTGCGATCTATTTTCGTCAGTCATCGATATGTCGTAGGAGGATTTGATAATAAACTTGATTATAAGACAACGGTCACACCATTATCAAATCTTACTGTCTTCTTCTGTCGAGTGGGTATCGAGTCTTTCGACCCGATGAACCCTGGTGTCAGAGTTTTTAAACCGCCTAGTAGCACAACTATCAGGCCTCTGACATGGTTTGAGTAACGACCACTATCAAAGACAGCGACCGGTACTGACGGTTTAACGTGCCCTCCGAAGCACGAAATGTTTTTCTTTTTCGGACAATCAGGTGATTCAGCCTGCAATGTCCTAACCAAACTGGGGAAAAAATCACAAAGTGATAAATTCTCAAATTTCAACTTTGTGTTTCTCCCCTGGGAATTGAACCCAGGACCGGCAGTTACCCCGTTTGCAGTCAGTTTTCATGATTTGCATGTAGGTTAGATATTTGAAATTCAAACATTGGTTACGCCAACGCATGTTGCAGCAAAGCAAACATGGAATGTTGTGCATGTTGCATAAGTTGGATAATATTACAGTATGCTTTTAGATGGACGGTATACTTTACACCAGGTGTAAGGGACAGCGTCCCGCAAACTTAACGAAACGTTCGCCTCAATCAGACAATTCGTATGGAAAAGCCATTTATTTTCTCTTCCTGAAAAAATATCCTGCTAATAGTTGTTCAGTGTCGTTGTCTGAGCAACAGTTTGCGGGACGCTGTCCCTTACACCTGGTATATACGGGTACCTAAACAAAAGGTCGTCCCGCCACGTCTGACAAAGTTTTAAGGGTTATTTAAGATAGATTTGTAGGTATATTACAGTAGTGACAGGTTGTCAGCCCATCGCCTAAATTGCAATATACTAAAACCCTCGGACCCCTTAGCTGGTTTTTAAAGCATGCCCGGGAGGAAATGCAGCTGGCACATTCTATGTTTTTCTCTCGTACCCAGTCCAGGGTGGAAGAACATGAATTAAAAAAAAACTCGGGAGAATTTAAATCAGTGATCTTGGAATACCGTTCTATCGATCTACCAACTCAGCTTACTTCATCCGCCCGACGAATTTAATTTACGTATCTCGTGCAGTTTCCCCAATAATTGGGTTGGTTAAATGCCTTCGTGGTCTGGTGTTCAGAGCCATGGGCTTACGATCCGGAGGTCCTGGGTTCGATTTCCAGGGGAGGAATACAAAGTTGATATTTGTCAATGTATCATTTTGTGAGGTTTTCCCCAGTTTGGTTAGGATATTGCTGGCTGAATCACCTGATTGTACGAAAAGGAAAAGGATTCCGTAATTTGGAGAGCACGTTAAGTCCGGTCGCTGTCTTTGACAGTGGTCGTTACTAAACTCATGTCAGAGGCCTAATAGTTGTGCTACTAGGCGGTTTGAAAACTCTGTCGTTCGACTCGAGAATTCACTCGCTAAGAAGAAGATTGGGTTGGTTAAACTTAATACTTCATGATTTCTATTTCCAATATCCCGTGTTTCTGAGGAAAACTGGTTTATGTCAAGGACAGATCGACGCGACGTAACAATGGATTGTCTTTGATCAAAATAAAGATAAAGAGAAACGACAGACAACAAGAGCAACAAGAGTCCAGACTGTATAGGGTGTAGAGTCCAGATTTTATAACATTCCCCAGAAAATACTTTCAGGAGATGAAAAAAAAATGACTTTTCCATACAAAATTATCGGACAGTTTGTATGGAAAAGTAATTTATTCTTAAATTCCTAAGGAAATTTCGTGGTGATAGCTGTTCAGTTTCGTTGACTGAGGAACACCTATCAGTTTGTGGGATGCTGTCCCTTACACCCGGTATAAGATATACCATCTAACTAAAAGCAACCTATAATATTATCTAAGTTTTACAACATGCAACAACATTCCATGTGTTCTTTGCTGCAACTTGGGTGGCGTGACCAATGTTTGAATTTCAAGCAAATAAACCTGGTAGGAAAAAGAAAAAAAGCTCACCGTCCATTGGAAGTATGACGACGTATCGACGAAAGGCCATCGCGCACCGTACCAGCCTCCGCCGTTCGCTTTCGATACTATCACATCATCAGAATCCATTGCCGACTCGGGCTTCAGCGGTGGAAGTGAAAACACCTCATCTACTTCCAAAGACTCCTTGAATTCATCATCGTCATCAACTGATAGCAAAGTATCCTTCAAGTCTTTAAATCTATTTCCATCACTGGTCTCCGTTGTCATTACAGGTCTCATTGTGGTTGCTTTGGTTGTAATCAAAACATCTTCAAACACTTTCTGATTCTCAGTCGTTACCGGTCGCGCTGACGGCATATTTGTTTTGGAATAGTATTTGAATACGTTCTTAATAGTGATAGGCTCGGAAGTAACAGTTGGTCTGATAATGATGTCTTCCCAAGGTTTTCCGGACTTGTAGTGATCGAGCAAGCGGATACTTCCGGAAGGTGTGCCGATGAGAGGAATCTTTTCAGTGTCCTCGGTAGGGATTGGTTGTAGAGTGGTGGAGGAAGCTGAGCTCTTCCAAGATCTAATAGCTGGCATGGTCCAAGGCGGCGTTGTGGCTCTCTCGCTCGTCACCGTTGATGGAGACGACGTCGTTGTCGAAGGTGACGTGGAGCTACTGGCCGTGGACGAAGTTGTCTCCAGCTTCGGTTCTTGCGTCGTCAACACAGCTGAAAACATCTTAAGCTCCTTCTTCCGCGACTTCACTAGCTCCCGACCCGTCGGCGTGTGCGGTGAATTTGTTATGATGTCACTATCCTGATGATTCCTACGCGCGTACAAAGCCCCATTCATCACGTACAACGGCACGGCCGCTAAAGCCAGCGCAATCACTACACCGAACAACACCAATAAAACATATTTCACTGTCGATTTCCTCCGCGAGCGCCGTACGTGTATGGACGGGCTGTAGTCACGTCCTTTGCCTTTCAGCCCGCTGTTGCTCAACACTTCCTCCGTTTGCGGCAGGATGGTATACTGCAAGCTGTTCTCGCCGTGGCGCACCGTCTTGTACATGTTGGTTGTTTTATATCACTGGATGTCACTAGCTTTTGTCCCGAGTTCACATCACCGCTCAGCTGAGGTGGCAGGCGGTGTCGCGGCGCATGCAGACGGGGATGCGTGGTGGAGGTCGCGGCTTTGTGCAGCGTCGAGCCGTGCTAGCCACCCCACACGCATGCGCGACATCATTGAGCGGCTGCGCGCCCCCGACGTCTCGCCTGCCGAGCCTTTGAGGTTATGAAAGCCGGCTTCTTTCTCATCACACGGCACGACAATAACAATAACATTACACAGACTCTTTAAGTACCTCAGCTCGTTAGCGAAGAGGCGTTTCACCTGCTTCGTTACGCCGGAAAATTATCTTCAGAGGAAAAATACTGCCGCACTTTTGGCGTGAAGTTATTTGGGTCTAACGTCATAAATAATCCAAAGGCTGCCGATACGTATCAGGCCTGCAATTTGGCGTGAACGTAATGTCGTTACCTAACTAAATGTCTAGGACTTTATCGTAGGGTTCGATCGATTTATTGACAGATTTAATAGGGTGAGAAATCTACATACATACATGCATATAATCACCACCAATAGCCTTTATTCCTAATGGGGTAGTCAGAGCGTAAACAACCTAAACAAAGGTCGTTCCGCCACGTCTGACAAAGTTTTGAGGGTTATTTAAGATAGATTTGTAGGTATACCGCTGTAGTGACGGGTTGTCAGCCTATCGCCTAAATTACAATACCTATACTGAAACCCTCGGATCCCTAAGCTGGTTTTTACAGCTTGCCCGAGAGAAAATGCAGCTGGCACATTCCATGTTTTTCTTTCGCTCCTAGGCCAGCATGATAGATATATTCTTTATTGCACATTAAACAAAACAACAGTAAATGAGAACAAATTAAATAAAAACTAAAATACAATGAAGACGGCCTTATTGCTATGGTAGCAATTGCTACCAGATCAAAAGTAGAAAATGCAGCATGGAAGAATGAGAAATCTATACGTCATTTTTGTCGCTAAGTTTAGTCATGGGAAGTTTCTGGCGAACTTTAGAGGGAAAGGGGATGTATATTCATTCAGTGATTCACACAGTAGAGTAAAGTAAAATAAGGCTTCCTCGTGAGTCAGGGTTCCTGCAACCTGTTTTTTATTTATTTCTTTTTTATTTTATTGAATTCGAAACAAACAGTCACTTAAATATAGTTTCAACAAGCATGTTTTAAATTGTAGACCTATAGTTGCCGATATGTTTTACAAAAATATAAACATAACGTGTAAGTTTAAATATATTACAAAAAATATATCTTACTGATTACTTATAAATTTTATCACTATCACTACATAGTATAAAACAAAGTCGCTTTCTCTATATCCCTATATCCCTATGTATGCATAAATCTTTAAAACTACGCAATGGATTTTGGTGCGGTTTCTTTTAATTGATAGAGTGTTTCAAGAGGAAGATTTATATGTATAAGTAGCTGCGTTGTATGGAAAACACGATTCCATACTTATTATTCCGAGAGCGCGGAGAAGCATTTTCAGTATGTTCGACACTGTGTGTTTTCCATACAAACTGGGGTACTTACTCAAAATTAGAATGGTTTGCGTGATTATTTCTAACCTAGGCTGGACACCAGGTAGTTAAAAAAAACTCAGTCAAATAAAAAGTCCCTTTAAGATCGGTTAAAAACTATCAGAGTTCAATTTCCTGAATACTCCCTAAGTCAGGTGGCGTGATTATTTGTATCGTAACTTTGAGTTTAAGTAATGCTCAGGCAGACAAAAAAAGTTCCATCAAAATGAATTAAAAACGACCGAAATACAATTTCCTACCTATCTCCTAATTCATGAGGAGTGATTATTTGTATCGTAACTTTTATTTTAAATAATGCTCAATCGAATAAAAATAGTTCCATTAAAATTGGTTAAGAAACAGCCAAATTTCAATTTCCTGCCTACCCCCTAAGTCAGATAGCGTGGTTTTAGGTATCCTAAGTTGCAACCCGGGTAACACACAGTTGAATAAAATAAGTTCCATCGAAATCGGTTCAGTAGTTTTGGCGTGATTTGGTAACATACAGACAGACAGACAGACAGTCAAAAATTCAAAAAAATATCGTTTTGGTCTTTGTATTGTTAATAATGAATGCTGCAATTATTTTTTTGTACATAAATTCAATGTACAGACACGACCCTCCTAGAGATTTATTATATGCATAGATACATGCATAATATAGAAACACTGATAATTTCCGTGCGAAGCCGGGGCGGGTCGCTAGTAACGAACATAAAATGCACAAAGGTAACTTAGGGTTAGTTGTTTCGATTCGAAGTTTTTGCTAATCTCGTATTGATTCACTGCAGTGGGAGATGATGAAGGCTCGTATTTATAAAGCTATCTTAAGATTAAGAGCAATATTAAGTATGGATTTGACAAGCCATTTTGTACTAAACTGACATTTCTGATACGAACTCAGGCTGTCAATCTCAAGTGCAGATTATAAATACGGAGCTTATAGTTTTATTAAAATACAAAGTTTTTTTTAGGTCTTTTACACTCTGCCTACCGTGGCCTATGAAGGCGTGATTATATGTATCAAAGTTTTTTTAAAGCTTTGAAGCAATTTGTTACTTTAACGGCGAGCTTGTTAGCTAGTTATTATAAATTAACAAAGTTCGTATCAACTGTTTGAAAAGTTTACTGACGACGTGACGACGCAAGCGTACCTAGTCCGACCTATGATATTTATATTAAAAATAGTTATATTGGTGCCAAAAACATTTGGTACACATAACCATGGGGAGACAAAAAAATATGTAAATTGCACCGAAACGTTTTAATCGAAAACATGTTTAGGTATATGTTACTTCCACAGAAGAGTAAAAGCTGAGGTAGCGACTTCTCAAGAAAACCATAGAATGTTCCAGCTGCATTTTCTCCTGGGCGTGCTGTAAAAACTAGCTAAGGGATCCGAGGGTTTCTGTATATTGTAATTTACGCGATAGGCTGACAACCTGCCACTACAGTATTATCTAATGAACCCTCAAAACTTTGTCAGACATGGCGGAACCTTTGTTTAGGTCGTTTACGCTCAGCCTATACCATTAGGGATAAAGGCGTGATTACATGTATGTATGTTAAGGTATTATAACAAGCACACTCACACCCTTAATAGTATTAGACACCTTTTTTTGTAGGAACTTATGTTACTTATGTATGCAAAAAATATTAGGCGGAGACTGCTACGACCCGCGGGCCATTCTAATCAAGATTAAAAAAAAAAAGTGGACAAGGAGCATTATTAACGAGTTTTTGCGTCCGGTCAAACGCAAACTCCACACGAATACTAATTCAGTCGACCTTGGAACAGAATCACGTTTCCTTTCGAAATTGGTTCGTGAACGCGATATTTTTAGAATAAAAGTAAAAAGAGCAGGCCAAACAAAATAAAAGGGTTGGCCGAACGAATCGGCTCGGTTTTTGTTGGTCCGCCATCTTTTCACCTTCCAATTTGGATCGGCGGCTCTTGGGTTAGATAATATTAGACAGAGGGCCGGCGTCAAACTCCTAGTCTCATCAGGGAAACCACGAAATAAAGCTTGACAAGTTGACTGTTGTGTTGTAGATCCAGAAAATACAAAGATTATGTTATCAAACAGTAGAATAACACAGTTGGACAGGCTCATGTCTTTAGTGCTTTTAATATTATTAATCGCGAAAATTAAAATGATTTATTTGGAATCTAAAAACGAACAAACTATAGTTATTTAATTATAATTTTTTCTAGTTGGTCTTGGAGAACATACTGTTAGATATTCAAATTTGATGAAGCTTTTTTTCCGAACTTTTAACCTGCTCTACATCGTATAAACCCCCAATGAGATTCAGATTTTTGATGATACAGAGATAACGTCAGCCTGTTCCTAGACTACAAAGGGAGTTCCGCATCCTTACAACTGGTTTATTTTTTTATTGCTGAGCTAGGACCGAGAATCGAACTTGGGACTATTTCTTGCTTCATCGCGTCAGTTTGATTGTAATTTATGGGTTTATGTGTTAACGTGCTAATTATAGTAGTTTCGGACAAGTGATATGTTATTGTTGGTTGGATCTTCTAGTACATTCTTTAGTGGCATTTCGACATATAGAGTTAAATGATGTTGATGTTATGTACGTCATCGTATATAAAAAAAATGCAGAAAGAACTCAAAATCGGCACTTTCCGGTATGCCTGTAAAGTTGTTAGTAAAGGACAAATTTTATGCCGTGATGTAAGAAACAACTATGAATTAGGAAGTTTCTCTTTCAAAGAGACGAACGTGCAATAGGTACAGCAGGAAATTTGCTCAATGACTCTACAAAACAAACGGGTTGAAGAAGACGAAGAAAATTTGTTGGAGATACACCTAAAAAACAAAAGTTTTCCTTTTAAAGTGCCGCTTGTAGGTGTACCTTTGGTAGCCCTAGAGTACAGCAGAGCGTTCGGTGTTGTACAATGATTCGACAAAGCAGTTATTTCGGTGTTAGCGGAACAAAGAAGAAGAAGAAAATGAAAATGAAATGAAAAATTGTTTATTACATAAATCTTACATCTATATAGGATAAGGCTCC
This sequence comes from Scrobipalpa costella, assembly GCA_949820665.1. Classification (NCBI taxonomy): domain Eukaryota; kingdom Metazoa; phylum Arthropoda; class Insecta; order Lepidoptera; family Gelechiidae; genus Scrobipalpa; species Scrobipalpa costella. Next base: position 2,327,055 of record OX463311.1, read on the forward strand.
CCAGTAAGTAGTCGAAGACACTTGTAATGGAGATGCCTTGATCTTCCAGCTAAACTTAACAAGAAACAAAAGAACAACTGTTTAGCGAAAAAACTAACGAACTAGAGGTTTAATTCAGAAATTCCTCCTTTCAAAGGGCCGTATCTATGTAGAGCTTTAGTACAGCAGGGTGTTTGCTCTGGTATAATGAATCGACAAAAGAAGAAGAGCTGCTAAGCGAAAAAACAGCTAACTACAAATTAGAAGTTCTCCTTTTCAAAAGACCGTACCTGCATGCCGTGCCTATACATATGTAGCTCATTAGTACAGAAGGGTATTTTCTCTAGTACAATAACTCGACAAAGCAGATATTTCAGTGATAGCGGAACGAAGAAGAACAGCTTAGCGAAAAAACAGCTAATTACAAATCAGAAGTTCCCCTTTTCAAAGGGCCGTACCTACCTCCATGCCGTAGCTATACCTATGTAGCCCTTCAGTAGGTAGGTACAGTAGGGCGTTTGCACTAGTACAATGACTCGACGAAGCAGTTATTTCGGTGTGAGCTGGAAGCCGGCCAGCTAGCCGCGGTACTCGCGTAAATAAACGCCAGTGACATCGCCCGATTCCTCTCTTTGGGGCGATTTCGACTAATTTAGGGCTACCCTAAGCCGGAATGTACAGGGTGTAACGAAAAAAAATGTGATTTTTCATGTACAAGTTTTACAATCAAACATGAATAAAATCGAGGTAGGCAAAGCGAGAATGACAATTTTATCTGCGCCCTAGTTTTATGGATCTTGGATTGGTAACGCGGGACTCTCATAAATATATGCCAGTGACATCGTCCGATTTCTCTCTTTGGAGCGATTTCGATTAATTTAGGACTACCCTACGGCGGATATATACAGGAAGGATAAATAGTGTGATCCTTTAAACAAATTAAATCACACATGCATAAAATCGAGTTCATATCTCTTACGGTGTAAGCAATGCAACAGAAACCGCGATAGCCTAAATTACAGTACATTACAGTTATGTAACAATTAGTCAGTTAAACCCTCGAGGTCCCTTGGAAGAAAAGCGGATGCCAAGTTTTAATATCGCTTCTAGTTAATCATTAAAATTCTCCCTGAAAATAAAGACAACCCACTCTACTGTTTTGTATTAAAAATGTGAAAATTCTTACGACTAAAATGTTTGTTATCATAAGAACACGAGGGCACATTTTTTTCCTTACAAACTGTATATTAGTTTCCTTAAAGAGAAGAAAAAGAAGAAGAAGAACGTGGCAAGCACGAAATATTGCTTGAATAATTTATGAGAAGAGAGTTTGAGTTCGTATCAGAAATATAATTTCAGTATAAACTGGCCTGTCAAATAAACATCAACTACAAAACAAACATCACTACATAGTATAAAACAAAGTCGCTTTCTCTGTCCCTATATCCCTATGTATGCATAAATCTTTAAAAGTACTCAATGGATTTTGATGCAGTTTCTTTTAATAGATAGAGTGATTCAAGAGGAAGGTTTAAATGTATAATACATGCATAATATAGTAGAGAAACACTGATAATTTCCGTGCGAAGCCGGGGCGGGTTGCTAATATTTAATACAATAATATTGCTCTCAAGTTTGAGTTGGCTTCATAAATACGAGCCTAAGAAACTCGGATGAATGGCTTATACACCGACAAACGCTTTGATCAGCCAAGCTAATGGTGACGAACACTATAATATAGATGGTTTCAATCCGCTACAATGGGTCTTGATCGGATTACACTTAGCGACCGTAGGTAATATTGCTAGCTTAATTTAGCAAGGCACCAAATTCATCTGTGGTTGGCCTATAATATTCGGTTTGTGGTTCAATTTTTCAATCTCGCTTTTTTTTACATTAAATTACTTTAACATTTAACAAGCGTATTTTGTTTTGTCAACATTTTCAAACAAATCCAATCACTAAAACTTTTACAAAGTCGATACAATACACCTGATACTAATGAACTCATAAAACTAAACTTTTTTTTCTCAGATGTTTAACCACCATTGCTAATTCGACTTCATTTGGCAAAAATACATTGACTATAATAATACAATAACAAATTGGAGATAACCTGCAACCTTGAGGGGTCATGGCACATCCTGCTGGTAAGTTTACGACTATCCTAAGTAAACATACGAGTCGAGAATTTGTTGACCCATATGTGATACTTTAGCGAGGACGCGAAGTGGTCCCATTTTGTTTTTAATAATACATACATACATATAATCACGCCTGGATCTCTAATGGTAGGCAGAGTGTAAACGACCTATACAAAGGTCTTTCCGCCACGTCTGACAAAGTTTTGTTGATTATTTAAGATAGATTTGTAGGTATATTGCTGTAGTGACAGGTTGTCAGCCCATCGCCTAAATTAAAACATACTGTAACCCTCGGCTCCCTCCCTCCCTCGGATCCCTTAGCTGGTTTCTAAAGTAAATTTAATTACAATAAAAGCTTACAGAATAACATCCTAGAAGGTTGTGTATTTGCGATTGGTGACACTCTATTGTGTTATAAATAAGATCATAATCATGCACCAGCTCAGTTTTTCAGCTTTTTCCCGATTGATACTTAGGTCCCAGGTCGTATTGTTTAATGCACTGTGTCTATAAAAACTAATATAATTAACTAAGAAACCCATGACTCAGTTATTATAGACACAGTGCATTACACAAAATCCTAATTAATTCGAATTCAAAATCCTAAACTAATACTAATTATATATAAATATAATAAATTCTAATATTAATAGTATTAGAAACCCATGACTCAATTTATATATACATATATATATATATATCTAGGGTCATTGGCGACGTTGTCACATATTCAAATAATGCACTTTAATTTACTATTACTTTGCAGTTTCAATGTACCATCTTCCTCATATCATTATCATTATCATTGTTCATCTTCCATGCTGGACTGGGACCGAGAGAAAAACATAGAATGTGCCAGCTGCATTTCCTCCCGGGCATGCCGTAAAAACCAGCTAAGGGATCTGAGGGTTTCAGTATATTGTACTTTAGGCGATGGGCTGACAACCTGTCACTACAGCAATATACCTACAAATCTATCGTAAAATAACCCTCAAAACTTTGTCAGACGTGGCGGAACGACCTTTGTTTAGGTCGTTTACGCTCTGCCTACCCCATTAGGGATAAAGGCGTGATATTATGTATGTATGTTCAATGTACCTGCTAACCCGAAGTTTTTTAAATTTATTTCTTTAGCTAGCGTTTTCAAAATACGTACGTTATGGGTCCCTGCAATCCCCAAGGGTAAAGATAAGAGTCCTTTCTTATCTTATCCTCGAAGGGCAACTCGCTAAGCTAAAGATAAACATCCCACGATGCATATCTCAACCACAAAAAGTTCAAGTGATTTAAAAAAGATTTAAAAATAAATTCTTCTTCTGTCGAGTGGGTATCGGGTATATCGACCCGATGAACCCTGGTGTCAGAGTGATTTAACCGCCTAGTAGCACAACTATCAGGCCTCTGACATGGTTTGAGTAACGACCACTATCAAAGACAGCGACCGGGACCGACGGCTTAACGTACCCTCTAAAGCACGGAATCTTTTTCTTTTCGGACAATCAGGTGATTCAGTCTGCAATGTCCTTACCAAACTGGGGAAAAAATCACAAAGTGATAAATTCTCAAATATCAACTTTGTGTTTCCCCCCTGGGAATCGAACCCAGGACCTCCGGATCGGGAGTCCATGGCACTTGCCTCTAGACCATAGAGGCAGTTAAATAAATTATACACTTTCTTTGCTATGATTGAATTTAAAAGCCGGGAAAGGGAGACGACGGCTTTGTTCTATTGCATATTACGAGATGGACTGACAACTCGTCATTATAGCAATACAGAATACTCTCAAAACTTGAAATTTACAGTATGCTCTGAAATAGAAAGCAGCTAATATTTTCTTATAATTATTGCTGTGCTTTAATAATTAAGTCTTGTATAAAAAGTTAGCCCGTTTAGTAGAAGTCAGCAAAAGAGTCTCGAGGGTTACAGTGTATTGTAATTTAGGCTTGGACGAAACAACCTCAATTTAGGTGATGGGCTGACAACTTGTCACTATAGCAATACACTTTTCAATCTAAAATTGCCCTCATTTTTTGTCAGACGTGGCGAAAGCGCGAATTTAACGCTCTGCCTACCCCGTTAGGGATAAAGGCGTGATTTTATGTATGTATGTATAAAAAGTTAAAATTCGAATCGAAAAGTAAAACGTCAAAACTGTTTTTTTTTAATCTTGGCAATTGATATTTTCCAGCGAGCTATTAAGTAGAGTTATTGGCCATTTATATTTCATTCGGGATTTTTAGAGAGTGCTTGAGCTTAATAAGGGTTATTTGCTCGCCTTTTAAATAAAAACCTGCCTTATCAACGTTTTCGCGCCGGGAACGAAATATCTTATCTTTTAGACTAAAAAAATATTGTGAACGTCTCGTTATGGTTTGAAAATCAAAAAGAAGTCTCGGGATAAGTAAATACACCTTCAGTCTTCTTCTTCTGTCGAGTGGGTATCGAGTCTATCGACCCGATGAACCCTGGTGTCACAGTTTTTAGATCGCCTAGTAGCACAACTATCAGGCCTCTGACAAGGTTTAAGTAGCAACCACTATCAAAGACAGCGACCGGGACCGACGGCTTAACGTGCCATCCGAAGCACGAAATCATTTTCTTTTTCGGACAATCAGGTGATTCAGCCTAACCTAACCTAACTGGGGAAAAAATCACAAAGTGATAAATTCTCAAATATCAACTTTGTGTTTCCCCCCTGGGAATCGAACCCAGAATCTCCGGATCAGGAGTCCATGGTACTAACCACTAGACCACGGAGGCAGTTATACCTTCAGAGGGTAGACCATTTATTAAGTTCGTATATGCTGGACTTGGAGCGATGTTGAAACATAGAATTCTCTTGCGTACTGTGAAACATTTATTAGACGTGGAAAATTGCCTATTGTGCTGTTCGTTGAAATGACCGAAAAGGAGAAAAATACTAAATTAGGTAGACCTTAACGGTTAGTGCTACGGCACGGATCGTTGAGGTCGCGGGTTCACATCTTGCTCACATGACCTTCATGATTTCTATGTTGTTATAATCTCATGATTAATTCACAGGAATCTTGTACAGGTGAAAAGGACAGCCAAGGAAATCTTTAGACAAAGGTAAAAAGGACAGTCAGCTTTCTAGACAGGTGCATCTAGTCTCTAGTCATTCAGCAATTATTTAAAGAGGATAAAAAGACAGAGTGGTGATTGAATGAGGTGGGTGACTGGCCGCTCGTGACCCTGGCTGCAGCATGGCAGCGAGCCAGCAACGGCTTCCGCATCAGGGCTGACCAGGGATGACCGTGCAGAAATTGTTATACTGGGTGTAAGGGACAGCGTCGCGAAAACTGATAGAGGTTGCTCAGTTAACGAAACTGAACAAATTACACCAGGAAATTCTGTCAGGAGATAAAAATAAAATTTGACCTTCCCATACAAAATTACCACCTCGATCAGACAATTTGTATGGAAAAGCAAATTTTTTTTTCCGTTCCTAAAAAAAAACCTAGTGATAGTTATTCAGTTTCGTTGACTGAGCAACCCCCTATCAGTTTGCGGAGCGCTGTACCTTACACCTCGTATGGCAAAAAATATAAAAAAGCTCGTAAATTTCTATCGTTGTGACGGAATCCCAATGGCTTTGTAATTTTTGGGTAAGGTCTCTCCATCATTGTCTCTTGACTCGGTCACCTCTGGCTTTATATCTTTATATATTATAAGTACTTCCATGCTGGACTGGGAGCGAGAGAAAAACATAGAATATGCCAGCTGCATTTCCTCCCGGGCATGCTGTATAAACCAGCTAAGGGAATCGAGGGTTTCAGTATATTGCAATTTAGGCGATGGGCTGACAACCTGTCACTATAGCAATATACCTATAAATCCATCTTAAATAACCCTCAAAACTTTGTCAGACGTGGCGGAACGACCTTTGTTTAGGTCGTATACGCTCTGCCTACCCCATTAGGGATAAAGGCGTGAGTATATGTATGTATGTATTATAAGTGTTATCAGAGGTGACTAGTCCTATATTCTTTCCCCAAATTTAACGGACTTTTGGTGAGAGTGGTCGATGATGCGCTGAAAAGTCGATAGCTGTGATGAAAATTCTCACTACCACGTAAAGTACGTGTATTACATACATACATACATGTATTCTTTATAAATAAATATGGCTTATGAATGCCAACACAATTTATACACCCTATTTTAAGATTTCTTTTCCGCCATTGTCTGTTCATGTCATAATTTGGCGCGCTTTTCCTCGCGTCACGAATATTTTCGTCGTCTTGATATTTTGTCGAGGAAGTGGCGTCTATCTCGACGTGTACATTACCGGGCTAAAGTTATGACTAGAGTTTAGAGAAACGGTTGAAATTTTACCGGTTTTATTTTCGGTTTTTGGCGAAAGAGAAAAACGGTATTCCGATAAATTTCAGAATCTGTGTTGATATTTCTTGTTCTAACAAACTCCAACACGCATACGCACAAGGCATCAAGAGTATAGATAGTCACGAAATAATTTGGTAGCTATGAGAAATTACTGTTAAAAAGTCTTGCTTCGAGAAAATTTTTGTCCGAGTTTTTATTTATTAAACCTCGTGGTGTCCCACTCCAGGGCAAATGCCTCTTTCTCTTCCTTCCATGGGACACCACAAGCCCTTAAAAAAAACCTCGTCGTTTTCCTCGATCAGAATTTGATTTATATCTAGAAAAATCAATAACAAACATCCATAATTTATTTTTTCCTATTCAAAATCATCTCCTGCGAATTATAGTTTCACAAAACGGTTCCTGTGACCCGGTTTTAAGTCCCTAGTTATAAACACTTGACTTCGCACATTTCTGTTTTAATATCACACCTCGAGTTGTGCTTTCAACGGGGGCTGGTGTATTTTATTTTAGAGGTGACTAATTTTCATTATAAGTGCACAATGTTGTACACATAACATATACTGGGTGTAAGGGACAGTGTTCCGAAAACTGATAGGGATTTCTCAGTCAATGGAACTGAACAATTGTAACCAGGAAATTCTTTCTGGGAAAAGTTTTCTTTTCCATAAAAATTGTCTGATCGAGATGATCATTTTGTATATGAAAGTCAACAATAATTTTCATTTCTTGAAAAAAAAATCCGGGTGAAAGTTGTTCAGTTTCGTTGACTGAGTAAGTGAGTAAGCCCTATTCGACACCCCGTATAAGACTGTTTTAGCAGTGACTAATTTCAAAATATTACTTAAGTGTACAATGTTGTACACATATTCACATTATATTAGTTGAGTGTACTCATAAATATAGCTTACATCTGTTTGATATTAGCCTTAATTAGGACGCAACTCTTAATTGACCCGAATTTCATACCTAAATCCGACATCTGGCGATTTCGGTTAAGTACTTACTTACTATGTTTTTTTTTAGTTTTAGCCTAAATTCATTGTCGTATTTCTTAAATTTAACGCTCACACACAGTGTTTAAAAAAAAAGCGATAATATTGTAGAGGCTAAGAATTTCACGTGATTCGGGATTTAAATTCGTAAATTTGATTCGTACAACGCACAACTTAACTAAAATGATCTCTTTCTGTTATCTCATGATAGAAAATGACAGGTATAAACTTTTATAAGTTATATCGTGACTTTTGCAACTACGAATTGCCATTATGGGCGATGGTTGGCATATCTTGAAATCTACCTGCTCGTCTGCCGTTGGGATACACCTTAAATTCAATGGTCTCTACATAGAACTAACTGAATATTCAGTATCTTAGTATCTTGTGATTATATGCTAATTGTGTACTTATTGCAATAAGAGGTGCTAATCGTGTAGTTTTTGCCTCCCTTATGCGCATACTTTGAGATACAGAGAAACAGCTTATATCCTTTACGTGATAGAGAGTGTTATGATACATACGTCATACATACATATAATCACGCCTTTATCCCTAATGGGGTAGGCAGAGCGTAACCGACCTAAACAAAGGTCGTTCCGCCACGTCTGACAAAGCTTTGAGGGTTATTTAATTAATTTGATAGAGTTGTTTTGTTGACCCCATAGCCTAAATTTAAATATAGTGAAATCCTCGGATCCCTTAGCTGGTTTTTACAGCATGCTCGGGAGGAAATGCAGCTGGCACATTCTATGTTTTCTCTCGCTCCCAGTCCAGCATGGCAGCAATTTTATCTTAGGTAGGTATATTACGAATTGTACAAGCCCTATCTATTGTTATAGTTACATTGTTTACAATAGGATCTATACTATGCTATTGGTCAATTAATAGCTCGCTATTGGCATTCGCCTGTTGGCAAGTGTGTTGGCAATGGCATAGGCTCGGTCGATGAACTCTAGGGATGTGTTGACAAATTCAAGATAATTGGACTGTCGATAGTTGTTAAAGTATATATTTCTTTTTTTATTGAAAATGGATTTGCTCTTGACTCCAGTCTAGGTCGGGAACGACTGAGACGGAGTCGACGATGGTGTGAGCTCACCCAGAAGATGCCTGTTCACTCTAACTTTGAAATGTTGGGGATTGAAGGCGTTTGGAAACAAAGACGCAGGTAGTGAGTTCCACACTTTAGCCGTGCGCATTATAAAAGAGTTTTGGAAGCGCTTAGTACGTATTGGTGGAATATCAACCAGGTATGGATGGTATCCTGCGGTGCGTCTAGATGTCCGATGGTAGAAGGGAGCTGGCGGGATAAGGTCGTGATAATATAGATAGTAGAGCTTTTTTTTAATTAGTAATGGGTTTGCTCTTGACTCTAGACATTAGGTCAGGTATGACCGTGACAGAGTCAACGACGGAACGAGCTCACCCAGAAGATGCCTGTTATGGCACTGGCATTCTCACGCACCGACGGAACACAGCAAGCCATTTGCGCCGGACAGTCGGTTCAAACTTAATATTATACTTATAACCACAATATGTCAAACGTCGAGGATTAGATGCACAATTTTCACATCTTCTTCTTCCTAGCCGTATCCCGTATCTCACGGGGTCGGCTACCTAATCTAGAGGATTGAACGAGGGTACTGGTTTTTACACAGAGCGACTGTCATCTGACCTCCGCAACCAAGAAGGGAAACCAGACCCAATTATAGATTAGGTCAGAGTTTTCAAGCCGCCAATGCTTAGCACTGTCCTCTGATATGGCTTAACGACTAATATCTACGGTATTAAACGATATTAACCGGACCAACGGCTTAAAGTGCCTTCCAAAGCACGGAAAAAGCGCCGAATAAACGTACATATGAAATTCGAAAACCGAAAAACACATTGGTACGTGGTGGGATTCGAACCACGACCTCCCGCTCAGGAGGCAGTGGCCCTATCCACTACACCTTTGGGCTCTCCATCATAAGTTTTATTTTCAAATCATAAGTGCAATTTTGTATATACCTAGTACATTGGGTATATCACTACATAGTATAAAACAAAGTCGCTTTCTCTGTCCCTATATCCCTATGTATGCATAAATGTTTAAAACTACGCAACGGATTTTGATGCGGTTTCTTTTAATGGATAGAGTGATTCAAGAGGAAGGTTTATATGTATAATACATGCATAATAAAGTAGAGAAACACTGATGATTTCCATGCGAAGCCGGGGCGGGTCGCTAGTGTACTTATAATTAATAAGTACAGAACAGACAGAGTATGTAACTGGTACCAGCTGGGTAGCTTATGCAAATCCGGGATCTCGTTATTTACAGTATTTTTACGTACCCTTCTATACTCGGGTGACACTAGTTTCATATAAGTTTTGAGACTTTCGCGGTTGTTCATTTCATTAATATTATGAAGATAGCGGTAATCCCTTTACTTCCATGATGGACTGGGAGTGAGAGAAAAACATAGAATGTGACATACATATAATCACGCCTTTATCCCTAATGATGACCTAAACAAAGGTCGTTCCGCCACGTCTGACAAAGTTTTGAGGGGGTTATTTAAGATAGATTTGTAGGTATATTGCTGTAGTGATAGGTTGTCAGCCCATCGCCTAAATTACAATATACTTAAACCATCTAAAGATTCCTTAGCTGGATTTTACAGCATGCCCGGGAGGAAATGTAGCTGGCACATTCTATGTTTTTCTCTCGCTCCCAGTCCAGCATGGAAGAACTACTATTACTAGTGTCATACATATTTATTTGACTTACACATAAAATGTCTCGGCACAACTTTTAAAAAATAAATCATAATCTATTTGAAAGTTTTCTAATTTATTAAAAATATAACAAGTTTTAAAAGTCGTTCATTATAAAAAAAACATTACTTATCCCAACTTTTCCCGTAGTCTGCAAAACTTGTCGCAAAATATATTTTTCTCGGTGTCATCTGAAATATGAGATAGTTTCTTCCCCTTAGTTTGTACGTGGATATCCAGGTGGGGACCAGTTTAGTAAGATCTTTGCTATATATAATAACAACTAACGACCCGCCCCAGCTTCGCACGGAAATTATCAGTGTTTCTCTACTATATTATGCATGCATATTATACATATAAACCTTCCTCTTGAATCACTCTATCCTTTAAAAGAAACCGCATCAAAATCCGTTGCGTAGTTTTAAAGATTTATGCATACATATATAGGGACAAAAAAAGCGACTTTGTTTTATACTATGTAGTGATGACTATCATATATTTTTTTACAAACGCTTCTTCTTCTTAGCGAGTGGATTCTCGAGTCGAACGACCCGATGAACCCTGGTGTCAGAGTTTTCAAACCAACCAACAACAAAATGTTCAAACAACTATTAGGCCTCTGACATGGTTTAAGTAACTGTCAGAGACAGCGCCCGAGACCGACGGCTTAACGTGCCCTCCGAAGCAAGGAATCCTTTTTCTTTTCGGATAATCAGGTGATCCAGCCTGCAATGTCTTAACTGTCACCAAACTGGGGAAAACCTCACAAAGTCATAAATAGACAATATAAATATTAACTTTGTGTCCCCCCCTGGGAATCGAACCCAGGACTAGATCCAGATCGTAAGCCCATGGCTCTGACTAGACTACGGAGGCAAACAAACGGAGGATTTTAGTGTCATATTAGCCATATTAGCTTGGTGTATTTAATCGCTTAAAAAGTCACTGTAATGGTTTGTGTAACGAACAGTTTTAGAGTCAATGCTATCGATTCGTAGAACGCACTACTTAACTGATCTCTCTAAAATTATTGGCGTCTCTTTCTGCTGTCTCATGACAGAAAATAACAGGTATAGAGGTATATTAGTTAAGTCGTGATTTTTGCAACTACGTATTGGTTGGTACACTGGCCCAAATTTCAAAAGAAGATGTCCGAGCGTGCCCTCCGAAGCATGGGGTCTCAGAGGCATTCAGTCTGTGCGTACAGTTTTTACTAACTCGAAACTATCTTACAAGCTAATGTAAGTAGCTGTAGGAATTGAACTCACGACATTCTGGCTCTCTTTACTTTGTAGTTAAAAAAACAAACATAAGTACATGTAATCACGCCTTTATTCCTAATGGGGTTGGGAACAAAGGTCGTTCCGCCACGTCTGACCAAGTTTTGAGGGTTATTTAAGATTGATTTATAGGTATACTGCTGTAGTGACAGATTGTCAGCCCATCGCCTAAATTACAATATACTGAAACTCTCGGATCTCTAACCTGGTTTTTACAGCATGCCCGTGAGGAGATGGCACATTATTTTTCGCTCCCAGTCCAGCATTTAAATACCCACCAGTTAAATTTTTAAAAGCATCCAAAGAAGGTCCAATTTTCCAAAACATTAAAACCCGAATTAAGTTGTATAAAGGTGACAAGTGAGAGTTCTTTATAAACTGGTCGTGTAATGCGAATCGGAGTGAGTGCATCAGTTGTGTAAAATAAAAAAAACCACCCCGACCTCAAACGCTTTTATCCATCTAGTACCACAAGCCGCTCTTAAGAGTTGTTAACGCCCCGTTTTGCTGGAGTGTTCTCATTTAGGCTGTGTTTATTTTGATTATTTTTATTTATTGTAAAGCTCATTAGTTTAGTTCATAAGTTTAATTCTTGTAAAGTAAGAGATCCGAGGGTTTCAGTATATTGCAATTTAGGGGATGGGCTGACAACCTATCGCTACAGCCATATACCTACAAATACATTTTACATAACCCTCAAAACTGACCATTTTACGCTCTGCCTACCACATAAGGGATAAAGGTATGTATGTAAAGTTGTAACATCAACAGGCTCGAACTGGACGCATGTTTTAATTTTTATTTGAATTTGTTGGTACGTATGTATCTATTTTTGATCTAGGTATTTACAGACACTAGAAAAATTGGTTTAGTACTTACCTAAAAATTCAATAACTATAAAATATTGAAAAATAGATGTAATACTCATAATGATAAGAGTAAATGTTCCACGCACAGTCAGCTGTTTTTAATTACGTTTTTTTCTCAGTCTAAGAAAGTGGTAATAAACCTAACTTTTAATAAGTTAACAAAAAGTGTCGCCTTAATTGGGTAAAATTTTCATAAATCATCTAAATTGGATGGAACATCAGCTGTTCTTCAAAAGTTTGGAGACTTTAAGGACGACCCTTTTGTGGATTTGCCTAATCGCTAAAGGATTAAAGCTTCTCCTATAATAAGCTCTTATAAGCAAGTTTAGATTTGTTTTAAGCGCTTTTGATCTTAGGTTTGTTCATCGTTATTAAACTGTGTTTGTTAGGACTTTCGCGGTTTATTGACTAGTTACTTATGTATAAACGGATTGTACCTTTATTGTTGTATTCCTTTGATTATTTATTTATTTACTGTTTATTGTACATAAGTAACATCTTCTTCCATGCTGGCCTGGGAGCGAGAGAAAAACATAGAATGTGCCAGCTGCATTTCCTCCCGGGTATGCTGTAAAAACCAGCTAAGGGATCCGAGGGCTTCAGTATATTGTAATTTAGGCGATGGGCTGACAACCTGTCACTACAGCAATATACTTACAAATCTATCTTAAATAACCCTCAAAACTTTGCCAGACGTGGCGGAACGACCTTTGTTTGGGTAGTTTACGCTCTGCCTACCCCATTAGGGATAAAGGCGTGATTATATGTATGTATGTAGTAACATGAGAAAGACAATATACAAGGAATAAGGACACAACAGGTACTAATTGCACTCCTAATGCCGCCTAATTGTACTCTGTTTGTTTTGTAATGTTTGTTCCTGTACTATGTGTTGTTTATGTGCAGTAAAGAATATTTGTATTGTATTGTATTGAACAGGTACAGCTTATTTCTACTAAGAAATTTCTTCCAGCTGACCTACGGAAGTGAGACTTAAATTGAGAGGCAGATTAGGCGTTTGATATTGGGGGAGGCAAAACATCTGCCTTCTGCCGCTTTAGCAGTAGTCTAGTGGCCTGAGGCTGGCCATAGGCTCCCGATCCGGAAGCCCTGGGTTCAATTCCCAGGGTTCATATTTTATTAATTAGTCACTTTGTGAGAATTTCCGCAGTTCTGTTAGGCCAATGTAGGCTGAATCACCTGTGCGAAAGTAAAATGATTCCGTGCTGTGAACGTGTGTACACGTGTTATTATTATTAGCTTTGCTCAATAACTCTGATACCAGGGATTACCGGGTCCTAAACCCACTTGAAAGAAAAAGCTGATGGTGCCTATAATAAAACAATGCATTTCTCAGTATCCGTAAGTCTGCGCATGAGTATACATATATACATTATAATCACGCCTTTATCCATAATGGGATAGGCAGAGCGTAAATGGCCTAAACAAAGGTCATTCCGCCACGTCTGACAAAGTTTTGAGGGTTATTTAAGATTTGTAGGTATTTTGCTGTAGTGACCAGTTGTCAGGCCATCGCCTAAATTACAATATACTGAAACCCTCAGATCCCTTAGCTGGATTTTACAGCATGCCCAGGAGAAAATGCAGCTGGCACATTCTATGTTGTCAGCCCATCGCCTAAATTACAATATATTGAAACCCTCGGATCCCTTAGCTGGATTTTACAGCATGCCCAGGAGGAACTGCAGCTGGCACATTCTATGTTTTTCACTCGCTCCCAGGCAAGCATGGAAGTCAATTAATATGCATTGAATTTTCGCTTTCATTCGTCAATGTTAGGCAGGTCAGCGGTCCTAGTAAAATTCCGAATAGTTTCTGGCTTTCCGCCAATCGTGCAGTCATTCAAAATACCCTGCCTTGAACTTGACTTTGGGCACTATTACACAAGTCAATTAGGAGATTTTTCTACGAATTCTAAGAATAATTCTACAGACTTTTTGGCAAAGTGTTAAATTAGAGGTGGTTACGTATATTAAATTTAGATAATTCTAAATCGGCTGAGACGAAATCAGGCGAATATCTCTGGATATTGTGCAATCGAACTTTTTATTGTAATTTCATAAACTGTTTATCACTCTGAACTTTATAGATACATACATACATATAATCACGACTGTATCCCCAATGGGGTAGGCAGAGCGTAAACGACCTAAACAAAGGTCGTTCCGCCACGACTGACAAAGTTTTGAGGGTTAATTAAGATATATTTTTAGGTATTGCTGTAGTGACAAGTTGTCAGCCCATCGCTTAAATTTCAATATACTGAAACCCTCGGATCCCTTAGCTGGCTTCTACAGCATGCCCGGGAGGAAATGCACCAATATTAAAATCACACGACACGGTGTGAAGATAGGGCCGAGGTCTGACGTCGACGGAAGACCTTGAAAGCTGAACATCAAATCAGTTGTGGATATTTTGTTTAGTGACAATTTGTGAGTCGTTAGTTTCTCTGATGTAGTTTCCAAGAAGTTAAAGACGTGGCAGTGATGATAACGTGTCTGTCAGTTCATTTTGATTTAGAGGTACTGAGGCCAAAATACTCTGAGACGAAACACATAAGTACCTAGTATCTATCCACCTATTATATAACTGCCTCCGTGGTCTAGTGGCTAGTGCCATGGACTCCTGATCCGGAGGTCCTAGGTTCGATTCCCAGGGGGGAATCACAAAGTTGATATTTGAGAATTTATCACTTTGTGAATTTTTCCCCAGTTTGGTTAGGACATTGCAGGCTGAATCACCTGATTGTCCGAAAAAGAAAAAGATTTCATGCTTCGGAGGGCACGTTAAGCCGTCGGTCCCGGTCGCTGTCTTTGATAGTGGTCGTTACTCAAACCATGTCAGAGGCCTGATAGTTGTGCGACTAGGCGGTTTAAAAACTCTGACACCAGGGTTCATCGGGTCGATAGACTCGATACCCACTCGACAGAAGAAGATCCACCTATTTGTTCACGACCAATCTCATTGGGACCTACACGGGACTCGTTTTTCGTATATTTTTTGCGCAGCACACAAATTCATTCTCTATTCTATTCTTTCTGAAGCACCTTGTCAAAAATATTATAATTATTTATTACTTACAAGATCATATTAAAAATACTCACCTGTGAGGTGATTCAAGAAACATTAGATTTTTATTAATTATTATTGTTTCCAAAATGCTGTACTTTTGCCTTAATATTTTAACACTAAACGATAAACAAGTGATATTCATAATGAAAACTGATTAGCTTACTTGTTTGTATTGAAAGGATCGAAACGTCGAGGGCTAACCCTCCTTTAAATACAAACGGCAGTAAGGCGATCAGTTTTTCTTATTCTTTCCGTTATAAATTTTACTAACAGAAGAGAGAAATAAACTATTTGTACTGTTTCGTTAGTCTGTGTGTGTTCCTTTGAGATTCCAGTTCCTGTAAGAATTTCGGATTTGATAAGGTTGCTCCATCTTCGACACTATCACAGTGGTTTTCGGCCTAGACTAAACCCCATTTGTTCTTAAGAAATAATTCTTGCCGTACAAAATCGACGTTACAGTATTTCGGGAATACATACATACATATAATCACGTCTTTATCCTGAATGGGCTAGGCAGAGCGTGAAGGACCTAAACGAAGGTCGTTCCGCTATGTCTGACAAAGTTTTGAGGATTATTTAAGATAGATTTGTAGGTATATTGCTGTAGTGACAGGAATTATCTATTAAATACGAATCATCATCTCCCTAGCCTTATCCTGTATCTCACGGGGTTGGCTACCTAATCTAGGGGATTGAACGAGGGTACTGGTTTTATTAAAAACGAATGAGAAATATAAATAAACATCTAATGGCAATTTGTGTTCATTCACAACTCACCATCGTAACATTCAACAACATGCATATTTCTACAGATAGCACCATCATGGCACATTATCGCATGAAAACAGACCACTAACGACATAGTTTACATCAGTGTTTCCCAAACTGTGAGGTAGAATTGCCACAGGTGGGTTGAGACGCGTTTTTTTAGGCCACCTATTGTGACAGTTCAACAGTAAAGTCCCCGAGCAGCAAGCCAAAACAAAGATTATGTTTGTAAGAATTAATGAAATTATTATTTTTATCTTAAGTAGTTTTGCAATGTAAAGTTTGTTTGAATATGTCCGAGTCTCCAGCGCATAAACAAAACACGAAATGTACCCCTGCGGGGCAGAGAGGGGAAGGGAAATATTTGGGAAACCGTTCCCCTAGACTCACGGCTTTCGGTACTCATTATTTCGACTGGTTTGTGTATAACCATGTACATACATACATACATATAATCACGCCTTTATCCCTAATGGGGTAGGCAGAGCGTACACGACCTAAACAAAGGTCGTTCCGCCACGTCTGACAAAGTTTTGAGGGTTGTTTAAGATAGATTTGTAGGTATATTGCTGTAGTGACAGGTTGTCAGCCTGTCGCCTAAAATGCAACATACTAAAACCCTCGGATCCCTTAGCTGGTTTTTACAGCATGCCTGGGAGGAAATGCAGCTGGCACATTCTATGTTTTTCTCTCGTTCCCAGTCCAGCATGGAAGATAAATAACCATGTACAATGTATATATAACTGTGAATAAATTTCTTCTTATTGAAATTGAGAACGTTTAGCCACCTCCAAAAATTGTATGCCATTTCGGTTTTGTCAGTAGCGTTTAAAACAATTTGGGCACCACTGGTTTAAATAAATGTTGTCGATCGCGGTCGGCGGATTGTAACTCCTAAACTATAACATTATTATTATCATCGTAAGATAAAGCTGCTGCACACATGGGCTGCAGAGCGTTCCCACGACGTCCACCCTGCATCTTTCCACATATTACACCATGTGGCTACAACCAGCTTAGGAAGACCCTTTCAGACCGAACTTCATTTAAATAAACTTGAGGGACCACTGAGGTCAGGATAAACTGGACTATATTTACCTCCCGGGCTTTCGTGTCGCGTCATAGGGCTTCAGTTAAGCGTTAACTGATGGACACGTAATTAAAAAAACACAGTCTTAAGAGACGACGTGAAGTGGCGTCACGTGGTTAGACGTAATCTACGGTTATGAAATAATAGGGGATCGATGATAGATCGCGTACAGATCTAGACACGTGTGGTGAAGTGTCAAAGAAAATAGACAAAAAACGTCCTTAGGGATAAAATATTATTCTTAAAATTGATGACTTACTCTTCAATTTGTTATCATTTCTGCATACATAAATCACGCCTTTATCCCTTACGGGGTAGGCAGAGCGATTAACACCTCGTAAAAGGCACTTTCGCCACGTCTGTCAAAAATTGAGGGCAATACACTGTAACCCTCGAGTCCCTTTTGCTGACTTCAACAGCATGCCCGGGAGGAAGGGCAGCTGGGACATTCTATGTTTTTCTATCTCTCCCAGTCCAGCATGGTTATCATTTCTGAAATATTTATATATGTTTTTTATTATAATTTTTGGTGCAACCTTTCTTCATTTCATTATTAGAAATGGGTTCGCTCTTGACTCTAGACACTAGGTCAGGGATGACCGTAACAGAGTCGACGATGGAGCGAGCTGACCTAGAAGATGCCTGTTATGGCACTGGCAGTCTCACGCACCGACGACAGAATAGAGCAAGCTGTTTGGCGCCGGACTCCGGTGAAGGGCCCTTGCGGAGCCTACCACCGCTATGTTGGGCTCGTTCAGCCGGACTTAATCACAGGCAAGCCTGTGTTGCCGTTGCCCGGGGTGGACCACTAGGAGGTAGATCCCGTCCAACCCCAAATTTCTTTGAATAAATAAGAAAAAGTTTGAAGTACCTTCTCAAAAATATGACATACATACATACATACATAAAATCACGCCTTTATCCCTTACGGGGTAGGCAGAGCGATAAACGCCTCGTAAAAGGTGGTTTCGCCACGTCTGACAAAAATTGAGGGCAATTTTAGATTTAAAAGTGTATTGCTATAGTGACAGGTTGTCAGCCCATCGCCTAAATTACGATACACTGTAACCCTCGAGTCCCTTTTGCTGACTTCTACAGCATGCCCGGGAGGAAGGGCAGCTGGAACATTCTATGTTTTTCTGTCTCTCCCAGTCCAGCATGGAAGGTATGACACATATTTATTATTTATAAGATCATATAAAGAAATGCTCAATTCAATACTTTATTTATAAAATAATAATTTTACACGTCACATAATGCATTACACTTATAACTTAATTACAAAATTCGTTTTAGAATCTCTCACTATGTGAGATGATTCAAGAGACAATAGATTTTTATTTATTACTTTATTCCAAAATGGTGTACATTCCCTTAATATTATTCAATTTAAAAAAAAAACTGTAGGATGGTTCTTTATTAGTTCCGCAGAAGGCACTCCGAAACCGAATCACGCCGTATAATACAGCTCAATCAAACATTTAATTAGCAGAAGATGACTTTGATCCCAGCTCCATTCATCTCATATTGGCATTCCTAATTGGTAAAGTTTTGTGATTGGCCGGTTTGTCTACTAAATTCCTATTGTAACAGTAGAGTTTGAACTTCCATGTTGGACTGGGAGCGAGAGAAAAACGTAGAATGTGCCAGCTGCATTTCCTCTCGGGCATGCTGTAAAAACCAGTTAAGGGATCCGAGGGTTTCCGTATATTGCATTTTAGGCGATGGGCTGACAACCTGTCTCTACAGCAATATACCTACAATCCTCAAAACTTTGTCGCTGCGGAACGACCTTTGTTTAGGTCGTTTATGCTCTGCCTACCCTATTAGGGATAAAGGCGTGATTACGTATGTGTGTATGTAGAGTGTGAAGGAAAGGGAAATGACAATGAAGCTCAGGAAACATGAAAACTGTAAGGCACATCATAGATTGACATAGGATAAAATAAAATTTACTTCCTATGTCAAATTAATATGGGGTTCGGCAAATGTTCCCTAAAACAAGGTGTGTATACCGGGTGTAAGGGACAGCGTCCCGCAAACTGATACCGGTTGCTCAGTCAACGAAACTGAACAACTATCACCAGGAAATTCTTTCAGAAGACGAAAAAAAAATTACCTTCCCATACAAAATGACCACCTCGATCAGACAATTAGTATAAAAATATATATTTTTTTCACTTTCTGAATAAAACTCCTGCTGATAGTTGTTCAGTTTCGTTGACTGAGCAACCACTATCAGTTTGCGGGAGACTGTCCCTTACACCCTGTATAGAATGTTGCTCCGTGAAGTGGATACCCGCCTGGCTTGCGACCACCCTTACACCAGATAGAGTCAAAAACTAAGCTAGCAATTGGAAGTATATTCTGTCAGTGTGTGGGAATGTTCTTCCATGCTGGCCTCGGAGAGAGAGAGAGAGAGAAAAAACATAGAATGTGCTAGCTTCATTTCCTCCCGGGCATGCTGTAAAAATCAGCTAAGGGATCTGAGGGTTTCAGTAAATTTTAATTTAGGCGACGGGCTGACAACCTACCACCACAGCAATATATATATATATATTTTTAAAATTCTTGATTGTTTTATGAATTAAACATTAAAGTAAACTTAAAAATTTAAACAATAGGCGAGCTTATCTCTATAAGAGATCTCTTCCAGCCAACCAATGAGGATGAAAGAAGGAAAAACCACGGGAACAGATATAATAAACGTAATAACGTTAACAATTATAGTAATACTAATACACATATAATTCAATAAAATAAACTAGTACATAACAATATCAGTATGACATATAATTAAAAGGTATAAAACATATTGTAATGAATCTAAAAAATAGAGAGTTCATAAAATGCACTTTCAGTCTCTTCTTAAAGGTGAAACTCAAGGGACTCTCTTGTAGAGTTTTAGGTAATTTATTCCAAAGTTGGATGGCTCTTACAGTAAAAGAATTAAAGAAGAATTTGGTGTTCGATCTAGGAACCTCCAACACCTTTGTGATACAGGCGCGCCTAGATCGAGGGTCAAGTAGTAATTGGAATCGGGAGCAAACCTACAAATCTACCTTAAATAACCCTCAAAACTTTGTCAAACGTGGCGAAACGACCTATGTTTAGGTCGTTTACGCTCTGCCTGCCCCATTAGGGATAAAGGCGATGTGATATGTATGTATGTGGGAATGCCAGTCTTTTAAGGATTCTTCATGAGCTCGCTCCATCTTGATTACAATACTAACGGGTCTCATCACCATCATCGGCCTGCATTAGTTAACTGCCTCCGTGGTCTAGTTGCTAGTGCCATGGACTCCCGATCCGGAGGTCCTAGGTTCAATTCCCAGGGGGGAAACACAAAGTTGATATTCGAGAATTTATCACTTTGTGAATTTTTCTCCAGTTTGGTTAAGACATTGCAGGCTGAATCACCTGATTGTCCGAAAAGAAAAAGATTTCGTGCTTCGGAGGGCACGCTAAGCCATCGGTCCCGGTCGCTGTCTTTGATAGTGGTCGTTACTCAAACCATGTCAGAGGCCTGATAGTTGTGCTACTAGGCAGTTTAAAAAATTTGACACCAGGGTTCATCGGGTCGATAGACTCGATACCCACTCGACAGAAGAAGAAGAAGAAGTCCACTGCTGGACATACGCGTCTCCCATGGCGCCACTCAGCTCGGTCTTCAGCCGTTCTCATCCAATTTCTACCCGCATTTTTACGAATATCATCGCTCCACCTGGTTTCAGGACGACTAACGTGCCTAGTTAGAATAAAATACATACATACATAAAATCACGCCTTTATCCCTTACGGAGTAGGCAGAGCGGAAAACGCCTCCTAAAAGGCGCTTTCGCCACGTTCGACATAAATTGAGGGCAATTTTAGATTGTAATGTGTATTTCTGTAGTGATAGGTTGTCAGCCCATCGTTTAAATTACAATACACTGTAACCCTCGAATCCCTTTTTGTTGACTTCTACAGCATGCCCGGGAAGAAGGGGCAACTGGAACATTCTATATTTTCTTTCTCTCCCAGTCCAGTATGGAAGATACAATAAAATACTTACAACATATTTCCTTTATTGGTAAAATAAAGGATTTTTACTTTACACAACTGTTTTATTTTAACCTTCGATCAAATGCAGGTAACACAATGTGTTGAATAAACATAAATTGAATTGGTGTCGGAATTTGTAGTTCGCAGATCAAATATTAATTGTTTGAACAGACAAACCTTTTTGTCCAAGTGTGTACATAGGTACCTGCTGCTATTTACATAGGTGTCTATGGCTAAAACCCAGAGTGGTTCGCTAAAGAAAATAATTAAATACGAGTTTAGAACGAAGAAAGGGTGTGAGGCAACAGCAAAAGGCAAGTGTAAGACAGAAAGTACATACATAATTATTATACTTAATGGGGTAGGCAGAGCGTAAACGACCTAAACAAAGGTCGTTATGCCACGTCTGACAAAGTTTTGAGGGATATTTAAGATAACTTGTAGGTTCATTGCTGTAGTGACAGGTTGTCAGTCCATCGTCTAAATTACAATATACTGAAACCCTCGGATCTCTGCTGGTTTTTACAGCATGCCCGAGAGGAAAAGCAGCTGGAAAATTCTATGTTTTTCTCTCGCTCCCAGGCCAGCATGGAAGTAAAGTAAATAAATGCTGTCTGATTTATTATTTATATTTAAAAATCAAATTGTTGCACCACATTTTGTAAACTTCAAGACTCTAGTCACGCTTGTAAGCACTTAGGAATGCGGTTTCGACGTTGTAACCAAGTGACCAACGCTTTTGTTACCTACGACTTGAAATTTTAACCTTCCAGACTAAAGGGTCGTATTTATAAAGCGATCTCAAGATTGAGAGAAATATTAAATTTGGATTTGACAGGCAATTTTGTACTGGAATGACAGTTCTGATACTAAATCAACCTTGCTGTCACTGTTAAGAGCTGATTATAAACATACATACTTACATAAATTCACGCCATTACCTTACGGGGTGGGGTAGGCAGAGAGTAAAACGCTTAGTGAAAGCTTTTACGCCACGTCTGACAAATATTGAGGGCAATTTTGGATTGTAAGGTGTATCGCTATAGTGACCGGTTGTCACCCCATTGCCTAAATTACAATATACTGCGACCCTCGAATCTGTATTGCGGACTTCTACATCATGCCTGAAAGGAAAGGCAGTTATAACATTCTATGTTTTTCTATCGCTCCCAGTCTAGAATGATTATGAATATGGGCCTGAATCTTCCCCTGAATCATAGAATAAGCTTAGTCCCTAAAAAGGCGTGATTCGGTGGCAGGTTGTTTGAGTAACACAGTGCAGGCCCATGTGCATAGTGACACCTGACCTCACCCAACCCTGCACTTGTGTAGACGCACAGTTTTAGTGATGGGATGAGGGTAATTTTTTTAGTTATCGATACGGAGACCTTTGCCCTGCAGTCACATCACAGGCTATTTAAAAAAAACGATACGGAACTTAATGGTTGTAAAACTAAAGACATTCATTTCTTGCAGATTTGAATTTTTAGTTTTATAGAGGTATATTTCGTTTCCAATCCGAATAATGAGCCTTCCTCGTAGACAAAATGTATTATCGTGGAAATCAGCAATATCTTTTGTGAATTACAGAATAATTGTAAAATTTCTTATTTATTTATTTAACAGTTTATTGTACACAGATCAATTATACGTACATATGAAATCAAGACACAACAGGTACTGCTTATTTCTAAAATGAGATATTATGTCTTAAAACAGACCTAAGAAGCACACCTACAGTCTGAAATATTGCAAGTTTTCAATCACACAAACACGCTTTATTATTTTTGATTTAAAAAACAAATCTACTTAACTTGAAGGTGAAGCAAAAATTTAGATCTGCGTATAATCATCATCATCTTTATCTAAGAAATATAAAAAAAATGTGTTTCCCTCTCAGTATTAGAATAAAGGTTAAAAAATTCCATGTCTTTTTATCGAAAATCTTGTTTCTAAAATAAGTTTTAGAAATTTAACTAATTTGCCAACACATATAATTTATATTTTAAATATGTTTTTGAATAAAAGACATGAAACTTTGTTTACCTTTATTCTAAAACTGAGTTGGAAATACTATAGTTACAATATTTTGTAAAAGCTTATTGAGGAACTAGTAAATTAAAGATTCCGGGGATGTCCCGAGTGCACTTTTTCATCATAAAAGACTTACCTGGAAAAGGCTCCAATGATTAGCATCTCCAAAGATAATAATATTAATGAATAGTCAAACGTACAGACAAAAATGAGACTTATGAATAACAAAGTAATGTGTATGGTAAAATATGCATTATCAGGGCACAACCCTATAGTGTTTTGTTTTTTAAGTGAGTGGGGTAGACAGGTTGAACAAAAAACCACGGGTTGAATATGGCCAGAAATAACTCCGGGCGTTTTTCAAGCGACACTTTTTGAAATGTGTAATTTGTTATTGGAATAGAACACTTCTAGTTTCCATATTTATTAAAAGCAAAAGGTAGAATTTAGGGTGGGTCGATGTATGGTTTTTTTTTTCGGAGTTACTTATCCTACAGGTTTGAAAAGTTGTGGTTTCTCATATAGATTTTAAATATATAAAAAAATTAAAAAAAAAAAATATAGATCTTGAGCCCTCTACCAGCCATCTAAAAAATGAAAAGTTTAAGTAATATCGAAAAAAAACTCGTCGGTTTTATTTCGTTTTTTTTTTCTTTTGTTATTATAATACGGTGCTTTTTTTGGGACCGGGTATATTATTATTGAAAAGTATTTATTATAGTAAGATTTCAGCAAATTGCTTCACATAGTCATTTTGCTCCGGACAGCATCTAAAAATTCATTTAATCTCTTAAACAGGTTTAAACTTGCTGTAATTAATTTACGCGTAAATACAAGGTGTGTTACATTATATATAGCAATAAAATTTTCAAATATTAATAGCAAACCAGATGTAACAATGTCGGAAATCTACGTACCCTTACGAAACTTTTAAGTTGCCAAACGAAATTCTGAAATCAGTGAAATCAGCCCATATTGGAGTCAAGGTAAAAAAAAGTTAGTGAAACAACAATTTGCGTACATAAAGAGTCGACACACACACACACACACAAATTCCAATCTTCTTCTTCTTAGCGAGTGGATTCTCGAGTCGAACAACGAGCCGAAAAACCTGGGTGTTAGAGTTTTCAAGCAGCCTTGTAGCAGCACAGCTATTAGGCCTCTGACATGTTTTTAAGTGACGACCACTATCAAAGACAGCGGCCAATACCGACGGCTTAACGTTCCCTCTTTTTACTTTTTTACTTTTCGGAAAAATCTGGTGATTCAGCCTGCAATGTCCTAACCAAACTGGGGAAAACCTCACAAAGTGATAAATTGACGAATATCGACTTTGTGTTCCCCCTTGGGAATCGAACCCAGGACCTCCGAATCGTAAGCCCATAGCTCTGACCGCTAGACCACCGAGGCAGTTCGCATTCAACTTCCAATAATACTACCAAACAAAGCAAATTCATTTTTCCAAATCCATAGTTAATGAATGCAATATTTCGTTTTTCGCGCCAGACAAACATATAAACATGTTTGAACAAAAACAACATGTGTTGTTAAATGTTGTTGTTATCCAAATTAAAACAGCTATTAAAGTCGCTCTGCATTATAAAATTTGAACAAAAAAACAAAGACGTATAAAGTCGTTCGCTCTTTATAAAATGACGCAGTCTGAAAATCCAAGTGCGACAGAGGTAATAAAAACTCAATAGTCAACAAGTCTGCATATTTATTAGATGTTTTTCTTATTAACCTAGATATTTATTTACAATGCTTTGGACATGACTCTACCAATCATGAAGTCTCAGTTTAATAACTCTGTTACTGGGGTAGGAATCATCAAATCATTCATCGATTCGAAAACCCATTCTTAACTCTGATACTAGGGTTCATCAAGTCATTCTTCCGCTCGAAAACCACGAGATTAAAAAAAGAAGACAGTCGTATTTTAAAATTTGTCAAACGCTTTACCGGTAACTTTCTACATGACCCGTAACGTGATTTTATATTTTCTGTAATATAGAGTTAGCTATAGGTACGAAAACAAAACGAATAAACGTGGTCTTACGGAAAGCGATCACGTCTGCTGGCGGATCTGATATGTGAACGTCTTAGTACGTGTTTTGGCGTCGTGCGTCCTAAACACGCAACTTTTGGCAAAAGATATGCTTTTAACATTTTTATACATATTAGTACCATACCATTAAAACGGTGATAGGTCAGATATAGGTAACTACAGACCAATCAGTCTCGTCTCCCACCTTTACAAGGCGCAGAGCGCCGCATATCTGGCCTACTTGACCTAGCCCAACCAGCGGAACAAGCAGGATTCCGCCCCGGTCTTTCTACAATGGATCACCTTCACGCCCTCAACCAGATCATAGAAAAACATCACGAATATCAACTACCACTGTATTTGGCATTCGTTGATTATTCAAAAGCATTTGACAGTTTAACCCATACTTCCATGTTTAAAGCTCTAGAAAACCAAAATATTCATCCCACATACATCAGTTTAATCCAAAATATTTATAAAAATAGCACTGCAGCAGTGAAATTGCAAAATCCCGGACCCACTTTTTTCATACAAAGAGGCGTAAAACAAGGTGATCCATTGTCACCAAAGCTCTTTACATCCACACTGGAGGAGGTATTTCGGAATATAAATCCAAAATGGGAAGGCAAGGGCATTGACGTCGGCGCAGCGAAGCTGACAAACCTTCGGTTCGCGGACGACATTGTCTTGTTTTCATCAGCTTCTGGCCTACAAGAAATGCTTCAAGATCTTAGCAAGGCAAGCCTTGAGGTTGGATTGAAGATGAATATGACAAAGACCAAGATTATAGCAAACAGAGCTGAGCATAGGGTAGAAGTGGATGGGCAGAGAATTGCATATGTCAATGAGTACATATACTTGGGCCAAATAGTCTCTTTCCAGGCACGACAAGACAAAGAAGTTGAAAGACGGGTCGAAAACGCCTGGAAAAGCTATAGGTCCATGAAAGAGCTCATGAAGGGCGATCTGCCAATCACATTAAAGCGAAAACTCATGGACATGTGCATTCTTCCCATCCTTACCTACTGAGCTCAAACTTGGTCTTTGACTGACATCCAAAAATCCAAACTCAAGGTTTGTCAAAGAAGTATGGAACGCAGCATACTCGGGATCAGATTCATCGACAGAGTAAGGAATACGACGCTGAGATCCCGTACAAAAATCATAGACGTAGGTCAGAAGGCAGCTTTCCTTAAGTGGGATTGGGCTGGACATATCGCTAGGATGCCGGACGCACTTTGGGCAAAAAGAACTACACATTGGGTCCCTCTTGACGCGAGACGGGCACGAGGCCGTCCCAGAAAAAGATGGCGAGACGAGGTAGACGCACACGCCCGAAACTGGTTAAAAGAGGCTCAAGAAAGGGAGAAATGGAAGAAGGGGAGGGAGGCCTTTGCCCTGCAGTGGGACACCTCAGGCTGTTAATAATAATAATACATATTAGTAGTAGTATAGTACCTAACTCCCTTTCATTAAAAACACTTTTAGTTTCATTCATTCAACTCATCTTGCACGCAAGTACAACGCCGCTGTCGTCGCAGTGCGTTTGGCAGAGTACTGGTCGAAATTAATAGTCATATAAATAATAATTAAACGATCGACACGACAAGAAGAAGTATCGTGTGATCTACTTACAGGTGTTGGTCTCTAAATCCAAGGAATTCAAATGATTGTTCCTTACAAATGAAATATTGCATTGCGTTTGCCAATCCTTAAACAAAGCGTTGGAATATGGCAAATACCAGTTGTTACATATCCAGAAATGGAGTGTTGTGGCTGGTATACTCAACTTAAGTAATTGTAAAACAAAGCTACAGCAAAAATTCTAATTAGCGCTACATAATTAAGAGTCCATAAGCGACCTATGACTAAGTAGGAAACAAACCACTTCGAGCTAGTTTTACGATTATTGTCTAGGAAGTGCAGCCTTGTCCTCCGACATAATATAACTAACATACACTCATAAAATGAGGAAGAGGTTTGTTCCTGACACATGTGCAAGTGTGTAAGCAATTATGGTGCCAAAATAGATGCATGATAGTCTAGATAACTGCCTCCGTGGTCTAGTGGTCAGAGCCATGGGCTTACGATCTGGAGATCCTGAGTTCGATTCCCAGGGGGGAAAACAAACTTGATATTTGTCAATTTATCACTTTTTGAGGTTTACCCCAGTTTGGTTAGGACAAAGCGGGCTGAATCACCTGAATATCTAAAAAGTAACAGGATTTCGTGCTTCGGAGGGCACGTTAAGCCGTCGGTCCCGGTCGCTGTCTTGGATAGTGGTCGTTACACAAAACCATGTCAGACGCCTATTTAGCTGTGTTACTAGGCAGTTAGAAAACTGACACCAGGGTTCTTCGGGTCATTGTTCGACACGAGAATCCACTCGCTAGGAAGGAAGGATAGTCTAGATCTTAAGATGCGGAACTAGGAAACGAGTGTATGGAAAATACAACTGCAGCTAATTTTCCGAATGCAACTTTAGTCTCTTCACAGTGAAAAGACTTTTTCTAGACGAGCTTACTCATATTCGACCATTTCTTTGTCACCTACTCTGATCTAGACAAGAGTAGAGGAATAGAGTCGAACATAGATTTACTTTATGATTTTCTTATATAGATTTATTCAGTGGCAGGGCTTAAGGGCAACCACAGACAGCAAACTAGAGGCCCCCGGTTTTTCTA
The DNA here is from genome assembly GCA_949820665.1 of Scrobipalpa costella. Taxonomy (NCBI): domain Eukaryota; kingdom Metazoa; phylum Arthropoda; class Insecta; order Lepidoptera; family Gelechiidae; genus Scrobipalpa; species Scrobipalpa costella. The sequence goes on from OX463311.1 coordinate 2,355,214, forward strand.
TGATGACACAGTTCGTATTAGCAGCTAATTTACTATTAGTATGTTACAAAAAACCTCTTCAAATAAATTCCTAATAATAATCTTTTAATAAGTTATTCGATGCTGGCCTGGGGGCAAGAGAAAAACATAGAATGTGCCAGCTGCATTTCTCCCCGGGCATGCTGTAAAATCCAGCTAAGGGATCCAAGGTTTAAGTATACTGTAATTTAGGCGATGGGCTGACAACCTGTCACTACAGCAATATACCTACAAATCTATCTTAAATAACCCTCGAAACTTTGTCAGTCGTGGCGGAACGACCTTTGTTTAGGTTGTTTACGATCTGCCTACCCCATTAGTGACAAAGGCGTGATTATGTCTATGTGTGTGTTCAATAGGTATGTTACGATAGAATGCCTAAATCGCAAGCTGAAATTATCTAATCGAGTCTGGCTTTCGTCGCGACCTCACAAAGGCATCAAAGAACGCCGCCAGCCTTTAGTCCGACCAGTTTTTAGCCAAGTCCTGATTTAAATAACTCCGACTACTCCGCCTTAGGCTATGGCAAAAACTAGACGTTTTAACAAGGCTGATCAGCATTATATCAAAGATAGATTAAAATTGACTTTGAATCATCATCTCCCGTCGCCTTACCCCATATCTCACGGCTCGGCTGCCTAATATTATTAGATATTAAACGAGGGTACTGGTTTTTACAAAGAGCGACTGCCATCTGACCTCCGCAACCCAATCCTAGATTAGGTCAGAGTTTTCAACCCATCAATGCTTAGCACTGGCCTCTGACATGACTGACTACTAATATCTACGGTATTAAATTTAATTAACTGGGACCAACGGCTTCACGTGCCTTCCGAAGCAAAGAAAAAACCCCGAATAAACGTACATATGGAATTCGAAAGCAGCGGCACTGTCAACTACACCATCGGGATCTTCGAATTGACTTTAAATCTACCTATGTTTATTCAAAGCGCTATCGTCTTCTTCTTAGTTTCGAGTCCCTGGTGTCAGAGGTTTTAAAACACCTAACTGCACAGCTAATAGGCCTCTGACATGGTTTAGTGTAGCGCTATTATTGCAAACTTTGATTGCATCCTCTTTACGATTTTGTTGTCTATAAGTAACATATACTGTAACATTGCAAAGAATACATACATACATGTAATCACGCCTTTATCCCTAATGGGGTAGGCAGAGCGTAGACGACCTAAACAAAGGTCGTTTCGCCACGTCTGACAAAGTTTTGAGGGTTATTTAATTTAGATTTAGAGATTGTAGGTGTATTGCTGTAGTGAAAGGTTGTCAGCCCATCGGAACCCTAAGCTGGTTTTTACAGCATGCCCGGGAGGAAATGCAGCTGGCACATACTATGTTTTTCCCTCGCTCCCAGGCCAGTATGGAAGAATTTCGCTCGCAGGCCAGTATGGAAGAAATAGGGATAAAAGCGTGATTATATGTATGTAAAACCTTCCTTGAACCGAAGCGGTGGTGTTCGTAGATTACTCTTGCACGTAGGAACTCGTATCGAGTAAGCTGGCGGCCTTCGATGGTTCACGAACAAGGCTGCTTTGTGCATTGCGGGTGAAGGGTTGCCAACTGATCGAAAGAAGGCGTAAACGTATGATAAAATGCATTATTTTTTGGTGGTATGGGTCTATCTCTTAGCGGTAGATCGCCAGTTTATCGGCAGCAGCAGGCTAAAATGCTAAAAGGCTAAAATGGGCTCCGCATGAGGCCGCCTGGCTTACAGGAGTTCGATTCGAACTACGACCCGATGAACCCTGGTGTCAGAGTTTCCAAACTGCCTAGTAGCACAGCTATTAGATCTTTGACATGGTTTTGAGTAACGACCACTATCGAAGACAGCGACCGGGACCGACGGTTTAACGTGCCCTCCGAAGCATGGAATCCTTTCGCTTTTCGGATAATCAGGTGATTCAGTCTGCAATATCCTAACCAAACTGGAGAAAACCTCTCAAAGTGATAAATTGACAAAAATGAACTTTATTTTTCCACCTGGGAATCGAACCCAGGACCTCCGGATCGTAAGCTCATGGCTCTGACCACTTGACCGCGGAGGCAGTCCCCAGATGAAAACACCAAAACGACATATGTTTTATAAATTAGGGCCTGGCAACACTGAAGTAAACGCGTGCATGTTGTACGTATAAGGTGTTGTATTGAGGAAGGAAACACTCTAGTATGGTGTTGTGGAATGATTGCCCCTCTTATAATCGATATGGCGTGTTCCAGCTATTATACTCTGACGTCTTTGTACGTTGTTGTTCCTAGCCGGATCTAGGCTTAGCAGCTATAAAAATAATTAATGTCTTTTAATTTATACTTCAACGTGCTCGTAGAAAATCGCTTGACTTTCTGGATACCTTCTGCGCACAATGGTCGACAATGGTAATCATAATCGGCTCTAGAGACTGACAGCAAGTTTGATATCATCATAAACATAATTTTAGTACAAAACGAACTGTTACATCTACACTCAAGATTGCTTTCAATCTAGAGATCGCTTTATAAATACGACCCTAAATTTGGGACGATAAGAATAAACTAATAATTCCTTTCGTATTCCTTAAATGAAGGGTTACGCAGGAGACGTATGTACCTGTACCTGGTGAGTCCCCAACCATGTAGCCGCCGTGGGTCTGGGTATCGAATCCATGACCTTCAAGATCGAGAGAAATAACTATACTTATCAGAGGCGGTTCCAAAAGACCAAAGAGCCACTTATTTGCATTTTTCATACTAGACGAAACCCATTAAATTGAAACAACGGTTAGTTCATTATTCATTAGTTATGAAAGAAAACATTCCTTTGTGTGTATTAATAGCCCAGTTCGTCGAATTCCATTTGCCAATTAAATAAGTCCCAAACAGAGGGGCAACTTTGTGACGGACAAAGAGCGCCGAAATTCTGCCGAAATATATAAAATTTGGCACGTCCCGGCTATTTCTGTCATCTGATAACGACACGGATGTGCTCTTTCGGATGGACGTGGAATTCATCCACATTATTGTTTTTCTGGAAGCCCGATGGTGTAGTGGATAGGGCCGCAGCCTCCTGAGCGGGAGGTCGTGGTTCGAATCCCACCACGTACCAATGTGTTTTCGGTTTTCGAATTTCAAATATACGTTTATTCGGTGCTTTTTCCGTGATTCGGAAGGCACGTTAAGCCGTTGGTCCCGGTTAATATCGTTTAATACCGTACTTATTAGTCGTTAAGCCATATCAGAGGCCAGTGCTAAGCATACTTACTTATTACTTCCATGCTGGACTGGGAGCGAGAGAAAAACATAGAATGTGCCAGCTGGATATCCTCCCGGGCATGCTGTAAAAACCAGCTTAGGGATCCGAGGGTTTCAGTATGTTGTAATTTAGGCGATGGGCTGACAACCTGTCACTACAGCAATATACCTACAAATCTATCTTAAAATAACCCTCAAAACGTTGTCAGACGTGGCGGAACGAGCTTTGTTTAAATCGTTTACGCTCTGCATACCCCATTAGGGATAAAGGCGTGATTATATGTATGTATGTATGTGCTAAGCATTGGCGGCTTGAAAACTCTGACCTAATCTAGGATTGGGTCTGGTTTCCCTTCTAGGTTGCGGAGGTTAGATGGCAGTTGCTCTGTGTAAAAACCAGTACCCTCCTTCAATCCCCTAGATTAGGAAGCCGACCCCGTGAGATACGGGATAAGGCTAGGAAGATGATGTATTGTTTTTCTGGTAGGTGAACACACTTAATTGTCAGTTTTCTCGGATACTACTTATAATCTATTCTAGATTTGCCGGCTAAAACTAAAATTTAAATATTGGAAAAGGACAAGAGATCTATTTTCTCCAGTTTTGGATTTATAGTCGGTGGTTTTATGCGTTATCTGTAATTTTATTTTTCTGATATGGCGGATAAAATTGACAGAAATACTGGGGAATCGTGCAAAAGCGCGTCAAAATCTAGCAGATAAAGTGTAAAACCATGGAGTATAAATAGCCTGTCCATTTTCAATTTTATTATTTGGAATGTGACAGATAGATTTTAATTATAGTTTTAGCCCGTGGAATCTAGAATCGAGCCCATTGTCCGACATGTCGGTCTGTTTGAACTCTCAACATTTGCATAATGGTGAACACTCCTCATATTAGTGAAAATGTTGAATGGGAAATCCGTGTTCAAACGCAAAATCATCTAAAATCATTCATACACAACCAGAAATATTTAGCTACAACTACATACATACATAAAATCACGCCTTTATCCCTTACGGGGTAGGCAGAGCGTCAAACTCCTCGTAAAAGGCGCTTCCGCCACGTCTGACAAAAGTCGAGGGCAATTTTAGATTGTAATTTGTATTCCTATAGCGACAGGTTTGTCAGCCCATCGCCTAAATTACAATACACTGTAACCCTCGAGTCCCTTTTGCTGACTTCTACAGCAGGGAGGAAGGGCAGCTGAAACATTCTTTGTTTTTCTATCTCTCCCAGTCCAGCATGGAAGAAACTAAAACCCGGTAAAGTTGAATAATGAACTCTTGTTGAAGTTCATGGCTGGTGTTATTTGGACGTCGTGAAGGTCATGGCTCTATATTTCTGGCGGCCCGCGTGCGCCGGCCGGCCGGTAGTGGCCGTGCCAACGCTTTTAGTTCGAGTGTAGTTTATCTTTGACTGAACACACAGATGAGAATAACAGTAGAGTACGCCACATTTAAGAGTACCCTCGCCCATTTTCTCAATGATTATTGTACCTACGGATGGAGTATAGTCTATACCCCGTTCTCCATAAGGTGATTACTGACAGATTATACAAGCTGGAACGAGAGCGAGAGAAAAACGTAGAATGTGCCAGCTGCATTTCCCCCCAGGCATGCTGTAAAAACCGGGTAAGGGATCCGAGAGATTCAGTATATTGCAATTTAGGCGATGGGCTGACAACCTGTCACTTCAGCAAAATACCTACAAATCTATCTTAAATAACGCTTAAAACTTTGTCAGATGTGGTGGAGCAACCTTTGTTTAGGTCGTTTACGCTCTGCCTACCCCATTACGGATAAACGCGTGACTATATTGTATGTTTGTATACAAGTTGTATTGTTTGCAGAAATCGTCATTTTATATGAACTGTTAGTAATCATGTCATGGTGAACCAACGGGTTATAAAATAATAACTTATTCACGGAAGAAGCAGCAATGTTCTTTGAAAATAAATCTCACAATGCCATTTAGCCCCTAAGTACCTAAGCATGTCCAGCAGTGGATTTTTGTGTCCAAATAAACTAAAATAAAATAAAAAATTAAAACTCAAACACAAGCTCAAACACTAGCAAGAACGTCTTTCTGTATCTACTCTTATCAAGATCTGTGTTGTCGAACTATTACCGTCTTTACGACGTAGTAAACATACGTGTTGTAGCAACCATTCATAAATAACCCACAACTTTTTTGTATAAAATTGAAACAGGACAAAATGTTTGTAAAAACTTGTTCTCGAGTTGCAAAATATTATGAAAGAATAATTGAAAATTCTCAGAATAAGGATCCATGTATTAGGTATTACGTCATGACTTCCGCTCATGTCCTGGCAACGACTTTTAGCTGGTTCTTGTTCTTCTCAGCGAGTGGATTCTCGAGGCTAACTACCCGATGAAACCTGGTGTCAGAGTTTTCAAACCGCCTAGTACGACACACAGCTATTAGGGCTTTTACTAACGGCCACTATCAAAGACAGCGATCGGGACCAACGGTTTAACGGGCCCTCCGAAGCACGAAATCCTTTTTCTTTTTGGACATCAGGTTATTCGGCCTGCTATATCCTAACCAAACTAGGGAAAACCTCACAAAGTGATAAATTGACAAATATCAAATTTGTGTTTCCCCTGGGAATCGAAACCAGAACCTCCGGATCGTAAGCCCCTGGCTCTGATCAATATACCACGGGGACAGTTGCTGTTTCTTGATAAATAAGTACATTGCAGATTGTAGGCTGCACATCAGTGCAATTCAATGCAGGAGTAATGCCACTTGTTTTTTTACGTCTGAAATCTTGATGATTTCCACTATCTCATCGGAGTAAATAATAAGTACAATGTTTTATTTTTTTATTTTATTTTATTCAACAGAGTGAGTTCCTTTTATAATTGTACACAGCATTCACAATATAAGGTACAAATATCTAAATCATTCTTTAACCGATATTCGAAGTTTTGTTAAAACATGATTTAGGTATTAACTACTTTTTTTTGTAGCCTATAAATCGTCCCACTGCTGGGCAAAAGCCTCCCCTTTATCTCTCCAGGCATCTCTGTTAGCTGCCTATGTCAGCCATTGTGCGCAGAAAGCATCTAGGTCGTCTCGCCATCTTCTACGAGGTCTCCCCCGTCGTCGGCGACCATCCTCCGGGATCCACTCGATGACAGCTTCCGTCCATTTTTCAGAAACAATGCGAACGATATTTCTACATAAAAAGTAAATATCTAAATCATTCTTTAACCATCATCTCCCTAGCGTTATCCCGTATCTCACGGGGTTGGCTACCTAATCTAGTGGATTGAACGAGGGTACTGGTTATTACACAGAGCGACTGCCATCTGACCTCCGCAACCCAGAAGGGAAACCAAACCCAATCCTAGATTAGGTCAGAGTTTTTCAAGCCGCCAATGCTTAGCATTGGCCTCTGTCATGGCTTAACGACTAATATCTATGGTATTAAACGATATTAACCGGGACCAACGGCTTAACGTGCCTTCCGAAGCACGGAAAAAGCGCCGAATAAACGTACGTATGCAATTCGAAAACCGAAAAACACATTGGTACGTCGTGGGATTCGAACCACGACCTCCCGCTCAGGAGGCAGCGGCCCTATCCACTACACCATCGGGCTCTAAAATCATTCTTTAACCGATTAGGTATAGAGTTAGGTATTACAGTCAGCTGTTAATCGTCAGCATTAATTAAACAACTGACTAGTAACCAGTTTGTGTTTATCTCTACGTTTTCCTTACGCGTAGCTATTTTATAATACCTAGTATAGTGTTATTTATTATTACCTATTCTTCTTCTTCTTCTTTCGAGTGGGTATCAAGTCTATCGACCCGATGAACCCTGGTGTCAGAGTTTTTAAACCGCCTAGTAGTTTACTTCCATGCTGGACTGGGAGAGATAGAAAAACATAGAATGTTCCAGCTGCCCTTCCTCCCGGGCATGCTGTTGAAGTCAGCAAAAGGGACTCGAGGGTTACAGTGTATTGTAATTTAGGCGATGGGCTGACAACCTGTCACTATAGCAATACATAATATTACAATCTAAATTTGCCCTCAATTTTTGTCAGACGTGGCGAAAGCTCCTTTTACGAGGTGTTAAACGCTCTGCCTACCCCGTAAGGGATAAAGGCGTGATTTATGTATGTATGTATGTATGTAGTGGCACAACTATCAGGCCTCCGACATGGTTTGAGTAACGACCACTATCAAAGACAGCGACCGGGACCGATGGCTTAACATGCCCTCCGAAGCACGAAATCTTTTTTTCTTTTCGGATAATCAGGTGATTCAGCCTGCAATGTCCTAACCTAACTGGGGAAAAAATCCCAAAGTGATAAATTCTCAAATATCTACTTTGTGCTTCCCCCCTGGGAATCGAACCCAGGACCTCCGGATCGGGAATCCATGGCACTAGCCACTAGACCACGGAGGCAGATATTATTACCTATACTATAAGTAATGGTTTGTAGAGAGCCCGATGGTGTAGTGGATAGGGCCGCTGCCTCCTGAGCGAGGAGGTCGTGGTTCGAATCCCACCACGTACCAATGTGTGTTTCCGTGCTTCGGAAGGCACGTTAACCCGTTCGTCCGGGTTAATATATTTTAATACCGTAGATATTAGCCGTTAAGCCATTTCAAAGGCCAGTTCTAAGCATTGGCGGCTTGAAAACTGACCTAATCTTGGAATAGGTCTGGTTTCCCTTCTGCGTTGCGGAGGTCAGATGGCAGAAACCAGTACCCTCGTTCAATCCCCTTCATTAGGTATCTGACCCCGTGAGATACGGGATAAGGTTAGGGAGATGAGTAAAAGTACTGGTTTCAACTCTAACTAATACCTGAAGCAAATTACTATGAAAATAATTTCATTTACTCGGCTTTTTTCTTTAATTAACTAAAAGTGCAAATGGATTGCAGAACCTGGTCCCTCATAGTACAGGGGATCCTTGTTTGAGGACCAAGAACCATAGATATATTTGTAAAGTATTAATGTAAGCCTAGCTATAACACGCAAATCCTACTAGTTGTTACAAATAAATAGATTTTTGTTTTTTTGTGTATTTTTTAAATAAGTAAATTTCAGTTTCTTAAATTATAACAGCGGAAGTCCCGACCAACGTCAATCGGCTTGGCTATCTAAGCCTCTGTCATAGCTCTTAATTTAGGCCCGAACTTATAATCAGCACTTGAGAGTGACAGCGAGTTTGAGTTCGTATCAGAAATGTCATTTCAGTACAAACTGGCCTGTCAAATCCATAACAAATACTGCTCTCAATCTTGAGATCGCTTTATAAATACGGGCCTTAGTCTCCATCTCGATATGGGCTGTCAGCTCACTTCTCATTATTCTAGGCGCCCGCTCCTCCCAGCTTATTTTAATAAGCCACGATTGTAAGCTATTGGCAGCAGGTTTTTTATAGACAGACTGCAATTCAACGGCAATTTCATGCATACGTATAATCACGCCTTTATCCCTACGGGGCAGGCAGAGCGTTAACGACCTAAACCCATGTCGATCCGCCACGTCTGACAAAATTTTGAGAGTTAGTAGAAATAGATTTATTAGGTATATTGCTGGAGTGATAGGTTGTCAGCCCATCGCCTAAAATTGCAATACACTATGACCCTCGAATCCCTTAGCTGGTTTTTACGCCATGCCCGGGAGGAGATGCAGCTGGCACATTCTATGCTTTTCTATCACTCCCAGTCCAGCATGGAAGTGAATCTATAAATTTGATATTTTCAACTTTAGGTCTCTAAAGCAAACTGCATATCAACTGCTGTTGAATATCTACTGTTTTTTATTATAGAATCATTGATAGTCATGTCAAGCCAATTTTTCCCATCCCAGGTGACTCCGAAACAGGCACAAGCCGTACATGTCGAGCTGCCAGCATAGAACTTAACCTTTAATAGACTGAGATTGGACTCGATTCTAAATTCCACCGGGTAAAACTAAACTAGGCTGTAAAATAAAATCTATCTGTCACTTTCAAAATAATAAAATTGAAAAAGTACAGGCGATTTATATTATATGGTTTTACGCTTCTTCCGCTAGATTTATACGCGCTTTTGCACGTTTCCCCAATTTTATCCGCCATATCATATGACGGCGGGTAAAAATGACAGATAACGCATAAAACCACAGACTATAACTCAAAAACCGGAGATAATAGATCTCCTGTCCTGGATTCGAGGGTTACAGTGTATTGTAATTTAGGCGATGGGCTGACAACCTGTCACTACAGCAATACACATTACAATCTAAAATTGCCCTCAATTTATGTCAGACGTGGCGAAAGCGCCTTTTAGGAGGCGTTTACGCTCTGCCTACCCCGTAAGGGATAAAGGCGTGATTTTAAGTATGTATGTATGTATGTCCTGTTCCAATGTTTTTAGTCTGAAAGTGACAAATATATTTTAATTTTAGTTTTAGCCGGCAAATCTAGAATCAAATCCATTGTCAAGCTGATTTATTCTGATTTTTTTAAAAGAGTATGTATTTCCATACAGTCCGTCTGCAATGTTCCAAAACGGTCAGATAAGCCACCATTTGCCACATCCTTATTCCAAGGACAAGCGGCCGCCGACGAATCGCCGACGAAATGTAAATTCGAACGCCTCACTGAATACGTAACAACAACAAAAAAACACAGTACTGCCTATTTCTACCTGTGTTGGTATACAGCCATAAAAAATGGGCTGGATTAAAAAAAAAATATTTGCCGTTTTGCAGTTAATTATAGCCGGGTGTAAGGGACAGCGTCCCACAAACTGATAGGCGTTGATTAGTTAACGAAACTGAACAACTATCACCAGGATTTTTTATCAGGACGTAAAAAAAACGGCATTCCCATACAGAATGTTCACCTCGATCAGACAATTTGTAAGAAAACGCCAAATCGTTTTCACATACATACATACATATAATCACGCCTAATGGGGTAGGCAGAGCGTAAACGACCTAAACAAAGGTCGTTCCGCCACGTCTGACAAAGTTTTGAGGGTTATTCAAGATGGATTTGTACGTATATTGCTGTAGTGACAGGTTGTCAGCCCGTCGCCTAAATTACAATACACTGTAACCCTCGAGTCCCTTTTGCTGACTTCAACAGCATGCCCGGGAGGAAGGGCAGCTGGAGCATTCTATGTTTTTCTATCTCTCCCAGTCCAGCATGGAAGAAGCAGCGTTTTCACTTCCTGAAAAAAAAAAATCTGCTGATAGTTGTTCAGTTCCGTTGACTGAGCATTGAGCAACCCCTATCTGTTGGCGGGACGCTGGCCCTTACATCTAGGGATTGCAATCCAGCGGCGTTTTCAATCCAGCTGGGTTCTTGCTGGATTGACCTGAATCCACCTGCATCCAGCGCGGATCCAGCAAAATGGGGAATGTAAACAAAAATACGTAATTTTAAGTACTTTTTTAATTATTTATATTTCTTACGATAAATTATGTGATGTTTTACTTATGTGATGATATTTTATACCGATTTGTTTTGGTTTCTTATTCATTTGAGATCAAAAGAATCAACTTAAAATTAAATAACATAGTATAACCTCATATAACATTTTAGATAATGCTGCTAAGTAGGTTATGTTAAATGTAGTAATGTAGATATCAGTCTTACTGATTCGCTTAAAATTAAATTTAAAAAAAGGACAGTAATAATAGATACTCTTTAAATCTACAGTGTATTGTTTGTACCAAAAAAATGATCGAAAATAATCGAGCCCGCACCCAATATATGAAAATTGAAAGCTGATAATTAGGTAGTTTAAATTCTGATTCTGACGACAATAGACGAGTATAAACTATTTATTTTTTTAAATCCTCTGTAAGTAAGACCTTAAAAACGAATTTTATCTATAGTCTTATCTCCTAACAGAACTGCATATGTAGCCGGCTGGTTAGAATGCCCTTTCGGCTTCGACACTGGTCGGTTTTAGGTAGTCATTAAATAGTCATAAACCATAGATAAATGTTCACCTCGCACTCCGTCAGTATTATAACAGCTCATTTTTTTTTCTGTACCTATTCGTAATCTAATTAAATCAATTTGAAACTAAACGATAGAAATTGATACGTTTGCGGATACGCATCGCTGGATCCAGAACTGTATGCTGGATCCAGCATATTTAAAAAGGCGCTGGATCCAGCTGGATTTCTGTATGCTGGATCCAGCAATTGCAATCCCTACTTACATCCCGTGTTTGTTTTTATAGCAAGTAGCCACAAAGAAAAACAAAATGTTACAAAAACATCATCTTTATAAGTTCAGTTTTCACAGACCCTCGAATCCTATTAGACATGGTGGTACGCACTATTATGAGCGGTTGCAGATGGTCTGCCTACCAACTAAGGGATAGAGTAGAGACGAGACTTGTAGTGTAAAGTAGGATCACAATCTGACGCCTCATATCACACACACAGTTTGTGCCCACTTACTTCCATGCTGGACTGGGAGTGAAATAAAAACATAGAATGTGCCAGCTGCATCTCCTCCCGGGCATGCTGTAAAATCCAGCTAAGGGTTTCGAGAGTTTCAGTGTATTGCAACTTAGGCGATAGGCTGACAACCCGTATAGCATTATACATTTTAATCATCTGTAATAACCCTCAAAACTTGTCAGTCGTAGCGGAACGACCTATGTTTAGGTAGTTTTTTCTCTGCCTACCCCGTCTGGGACAAAGGCGTGATTTTATTTATGTATGTTTGTGCCCAGTGCCCACGTCACATATCGCATCAAGTTGCACTCTCCTTCCCACACTCACTTATCTATTGCCGTGTAATCATGGTGTAGTGTTTGTGCATGTCAACATTATCCAGTGCACTGTGGTTCCTCGCCCATACTAAGGTGCGACAAAAATATGAAATGCTTGATTTTGGGGTTTTTATAAATGAAAAGTATTTGGATAGGAGTGTCAATACGTATATTATAATCAAACTTAATAAAATCATTGTTTTTATGTATTAAAATAAATATATAGCATATAAAAAATAGAAATATTTAGAAAATATAGTAATATTTACAATTTGATTCTATTTACAAACCAAACAAGTTTGATATGGTGAAAAACAAAAATATATGCGTATAATTATGACCTACAAATACCTAAATATTAATCAAAAGATTATAATAACCTAACACTTATTTAAAAAAAACTGTTACAAAAAAATCTATAACTAAATTATTAAAAACTAAGTAAATCTAAAACAGCCTTGAATAATACACATTTCTTTTTCCTAGGCAACTTTCTGAGCCCAGTTATCAATGGATCAGAGCTCAAAAGAAGCCTATTTAGAAGATCCTTATTCGTCACACTTCGGGAAAACTTCCTAGTATGACGAAGTCGGAATGTTTTAATATCCTTATTCCTAGCTTCTGCCGCCTCCTCCGACAGCTCCCCAATAGATAATAGTGCAGACCCATGCACTAATACCTTGTGGACAGAAGCCGGCAGATAAAACCACGGATAAGTTTGAACAATTTGTTTAGCAGTTTCCATTGCAAACTCTTCAAACTTACTCGCATTAATTTTATAGCCAGAACCTAAAGTTTTCAAAATGGTGGCACAACGTTCTATTAAGTTTTTATCAATTCCTGTAACTTCAGAAGAAATATTTGGATTTTCAAAAAACTTCCTAGCCGTGTTGCCATCATTGGAAGTTCCACTTCCCCTTGGTTTAGGTTTATCTACTATCAAACCCAATTTTTCCCTAAATTGGGATTGAATGGCAGTTTTCCTATCTGCTACACAATCTTTGTCAGCTTGTCCTCTTACTTGCCACTTTTGAATCGGTAGCCTGTAAGAGACATGCAGAAAGAACTCAAAAAACCTAATCCAGGCGTGAAGTGGTGATAACCCAAAAGCATAACGATCTTCATTTACAGCCCTTTGGACACATGAATCAAGATCATTCATTTGTTTCGGGGTTGCCTGACAAATGTAACATTTAGTTGAAGATGTCTCACTTAACGCATTGCAAACTTTCCCATCGACCATTGTTAGCTGTAGGTTGTGAGACACATACCAACTCCGGTTATCTAAGGTCCATGAAGTGGGTTGCAATGCGTTAATTTTTTCAGAAAAATATCGCTCTTCTTCGACCGATACCTGCGTGGTTTCTTTTTTATACTGAAAACGAATAGGTCGACAGTATCGTGTCGAAGAGGGGCGAGGGTTTTTCCAAATCAGGACATCCTCTTGTTCAGTTTTTTGTAACAGCTGCAAAGAAACATATGATGTTACAAACAAATTACTGTCGCTATCAGAATTAGAGTCACAAAAGGCTTGCTTATATTCACTCTGTCCTGTTGTTCCATCAAACCCCCATTTACCAATCAAATAAAGATTTGATGAACCGTCATCAGGAAGAGAGTTCAACACTTCTTTTTGTGACTCTAATATCCTCAAAGCCGTATAATCAAGCAAAGCTTGCAAGTCGACTTCAGCGCATGTCTCAGTGACAGTAATTTTATCTGCATCGGGATAACAATGCTCTTTTTCGTTCAACACAGACTTATAACTAGGCAATAAACTAAAAGGTAATTTACTATTTACAAAATCTTTAATCACCATATACTGGTGTTTAGTAAGTTTTGCCTCAACAAGGAGAGACACCACCACTTCATTCGGAGTAGCGGTGGTGCCACGGAAGCTGACGTCAAGTCCAACAGAAGAACAATCACTCAGAGCAGAAGCTATCGAAACGTCAACTTCAGAAAGCTCCTTCATTCTTCTTTGTCGAGTTCGTTTAGAACACTCTTCGTACGCTTTTCTCGGTCTTCCACGCTTCTCAATATGCTCTGCAGCAGCAGCGGTGACCTCTGTTGATCTAGATGTACTAGGCTGGCAAAACGCGTCTAAAGGAACAGTCTCGGAAACATTCAGCCAGTCTTTTTGGTACTCCCGAAGTCGATCTTCCGAACGGTGATATTTTTTCCACATGACTATTAACTTCTCACAAATGTATGTGACACGGTTTCGCAGCTCATTAAAACTGAAGTTCTCCTTGTCGCAGTCCGGAACTACAATTGAGTCTCGAACCTCTCCAAAGACATGCTGAATGCGTTCAGCATGGCTTTTGCTCTTGGTAGTTTTGTGTTTACACCAAATTTCGAATACTGACATTCGTGACAACACATATTTACGATTTAAATCTGGAACAAAAGAAAAACGAGTTAAAATTAAAAGCCAATATTTAAATCCTATATGTGTAGCAACCTGCTACGAGAATGCTATGAATGCGTAGCACCCAAATAAAACATTATTTCGCATCTATACGCATCCAGTAGTTGTATAATCATAAAAAAGACACATTGGTTTATCATATAAAAAAGAAATTTTTACAGAGAGCTCAAAAGAAACCCACAAAATCTCTACAAGTAAACCAGAAAGATGGATTTTCCTCTTAAAAATCTCATCTTTCGTAGCTGTGTAATTATAGTCAAACTAATAAGTTTTAATTTTAAAATAAAATGCTATAATAGTATACATACCTTGGTCTTCAAATTCCATTTCACTAATTTGTCACAAAAATACCACGTTTCTATGAATCGGCAAACGAAAACAGGTAAAAGTCGGATGAGTCACCGATAAGGACTTGCGCGCTAGGGTAATTCACACTTTCGAGGTCGAAATAGGAATGAAAGTTAATAGCAATATTTGTTCTATTTATACTTTTGGGATGTTTGGACATTGAGGATTTTGTAATAATTACTTTTGACCTAAAATTTTGACATGCGTTTCAACTATTTTTGTCGTATGGGGGGAACCACAGTGCAGTGCTGCCAAGTGCAGCGATTTATCGCCATTTAGGCTATCTCGGAGGATGCTGTGGTGACCAAAAATTGCGATTTGCGACTGGTCGCAATTTACGCTATCTCGAAAAAAATATTAGTCGATATTAAGCAACTTCCTAAATAATTAGGCGGCGAAGTTGGCTATTTTCATCATATAACGTTCGTATTCGAACAAAATGGGCCCGAAAACAAGGGTTTGTCACAGGGTTTCTTAATTATCATTGGAAATTTTACCCATGATGCACCCTCATTGACTCAAGATTTTGAGATCGAACCAAATTATCTAAATAATATCCCTACTAAATAGAGTCTTAAGGGATAGGTCTCAAGCATTTAAACTAGTAGCTATTTAGACTATTCGTAAATTATTTAGCCGATTTCAGGCTACTTTGGGCAACTTTTAGGTGACTTCAAATCCACTTTTCGGCGATTTCATACTATATACTATAGACTTGGCAACACTGACTATCAGTAGTGCTGTGCTGACGCCATGCTGTAAAGTCAGACGTAATGCGAGAGGCGCGAGACCGGCCATTGTGGAAAATTCTAGTCTAGAATCTAGATGATTTACATACATATACATATAATCACGCCTTTATCCCTAATGAAAAAAGGTCTAAACAAAGGTCGTTCCGCCACGTCTGATGTTTTGGAGGTTATATAAGATAGATTTGTAGGTATATTGCTGTAGTGACAGGTTGTCAGCCCATCGCCTAAATCGTCGAATATACCGGAACCCACGGATCTCTTAGCTGGTGTTTACAGCATGTCCAGTAGGAAATGCATCTGCCACATTTTATGTTTTTCTCTCGCTCCCAGGCTAGATGATTTGTAGATTGCAAACCTCGTCAAAGATTTAGTTCACATACTTAAGTCATTCCTTTTCTTCAAATTTTCTTTTCAACACATGAAGTTGGGAAATTTGGGCAATTCTCGGTTCGGCCTCAGGAGTTGTTTTGTTTACAGCGACTAACTGCTCGGTCGTGCCTCCTAAGGCTCGTATTAATAAAGCAATCTCAATATTGAGAGCAATATTAAATATGGATTTGACAGGCTATAATGTACTGAGATGACATTTGTGATGCGAACTCATACTAGCTGTCAGACTCAAGTGCTCTTTATCAATACCTAACTAACATGCACTAGGAAGCACGAAATCATCTGTCTTAACACGTACCCGAAAGGTTTAGATCACAAGACCATAGATGGCAGTTAACATTGCGATAGTGGTTTATTTTTTAATTAAACATTTTCGATTAATTTCTGTTGAACCAATTATAGAAACTTATCAATACCTAGAATGTCTGTGCACCATCCGGGTTGATACATATGAAATAGTTTATGCTTAGGTCATCAAAGTTCATTGAGTTTGTTTGTAAATGGTTTGAGAACAATGTGACCTGTATTCTAAAGGAGCATGCAGACCGTCAAAAAGCATATTAGGGCTCGTATTTATGAAGCGATCTCAAACTTGAGAGCAATATTAAGTATGGATTTGACAGGCCAGTTTGTACTGTAATGACATCTCTTATACGAACTCAAACTCGCTTTCAGTCTTGACAGCTGATTTTAAATAAGGCCCTTAAACTCGCAATCACTTTTACATTTCTCTGAGTCAGGTGGTCCTTTGCTCTACACTTGAAACAAATCAACAGTTTTGCACTTTAAAAGTTATTTTCGGTTTGTTTACTACAATAATGTGTGAAATAGTTCACTTTCAGGGTTCACCTCGGTTCGTTGATCTTGTCGATCGTTTCAAAGCAGCGTGACGTGAAAATTACCGAAATACCGAAATATATGATAAATATTTGCGCGGGCGCCGACCGCATGACGCGGGGCTGTTAACGCTACGATAAACAAAAACATTCGGAAACATGTGAAAAGCGAAGTTTGGAGGTTATTAATGTTTTGAAAGGTCGGTATGTGACTAGGTACGGAAATTCCACCACTGGATATTGGATGAGGAGGTTTTGCTACACACGTCATACCGTCTGGCCTCAAGACAATTCCCAGAAAAGCAGTAGCAAATTTTTGTGCAGTGCGAATATGCTGCGGCAATGATGCGTCTTGCATTGCGACTCAAATATGATGTTATTCCGAGAATTTTCGCCGCAGCGAATGGCCGATATTTAACAGACAAAATGTATAGTCACCGAGAAAGCTGCTGCCCAATTAATCTTTATTATATTCTTTATTGTTTTAAAAATTAAAAATACAGTTCAACTTAAAAAATTAAACAACAGGCGAGCTTATCTCTATAAGAGATCTCTTCCAGCTAACCTAATGGGGATAAAAGATGGGAAATTCACGGGAACAGATACAGTTAGTATAATTTAATTACAAATTGATGTATAATAATACTAATACATATATTAACATACTATAATAAACTAATACATATAAATATATTTATATGATTTATAAATGATAAAATAAAATATAATTATATACGTCATAGAGAGGTCATAAAATGCTCTTTCAGTCTCTTCTTAAAAGTGAAGCTCGAGGGACTGTCTTGTATAGTTTTCGGCAGTTTGTTCCACAGTTGAATGGCTCGAACAGTAAACGAGTTAAAAAAGATTTTTATGTTCGATCCAGGAACATCCAACACCTTTGTGATGCATGTGCGCCTGGGTCGAGGATCAGGGGGTAAAAAACGAAATCGGGAGCGGAGATATTCAGGAGAGGATGGGTCATTAAGGATTTTGAAGAGGACAGTTAGGATGTGCACATCACGACGAAGTCGGATAGGGAGCCATTTTAGTTGAGCGCGAAATTCAGAGATGTGATCAAATTTACGAAGACCGAAAATGAATCTTATAGCTAGGTTTTGTAAGCGCTCAAGTTTGTTTAGCAGCTCCTCAGTCGCATCTAGATAACAGACATCAGCATAATCGAGGATGGGAAGGAGAAGTGCTTGTGCAAGCATGATTTTAGTGTGAAAAGGAAGGAAATTCTGGAGAAATCTTTATCATGGTTTAACTACATCTGCGGGGAAAGAACTCTCCTGCAACAAGTATTTGATTTGTTTTGCAATAAAAATAGTAATACAAGACGGAAAAACTCAATACCACAAAAATATTGACTGATACTTAAGAACTAAAGAAAACAGTGCTTATACGAAATCTTAGGTCAGACGACCTCATCAATGACACTTCAAGGTGTATTCTTATAGTTTACAACCAAAATGCATCGGGCTCGATTCTAGATTTGACGGCTAAAACTAAAATTACAATCTGTTTTTCACTTTCAGACTAAAAACATTGAAAAAGGACAGGAGATCTATTCTCTCCGGTTTTTTATTTAAAGTAGGTGGTTTTATGCGTTATCTGTAATTTTTCTCCGCCGTCATATATGATAAGGCGGAAAAACTTTACAGAAATACTAGGGAAACGTGCAAAAGCGCGTCAAAATCTAGCGAACAAAGAACCGTAGAGAATAAAACGCCTGTCCTCTTTCAATTTTATTATTTTGAAAGTGACAGATAGATTTTAATTTAAGTTTTAGCCGGTAAAATCTAGAATCGAACCCAGTGCTTAAACAAAATCTTAAGGCAGACGACCTCATCAATGATACATCAAGGTGTATTCTCAAAGTTTACAACGAAAATGCATTGTACTACTATGCTAATAGTATAAACAGAGAGAGATGACTTCACTGATGTCTCTGCGTGGGCGCATAAAGGTACACAAATGTTTTGGCTAGCGGATTAATACATACATATCACGCCTTTATCCCTAATGGGTAGGCATAGCGTAAACGACCTAAACAAAGGTCGTTCCGCCACGTTTGACTAAGTTTTGAGGGTAGTTTAAGATAGATTTGTAGGTACTGGGTGGCGCAAAAGTAAAGACCCTATTTGGTTCAGCTATAACATTTTTTCTAAATTAGAAAACTAGATTTAGGTTTTTTTAAATGTATATTTGTGCCATTAAATTTCGTACCATTAGGATTTAAAGATGATGTCTTTTAAATGGTGACCTCCAGAGTTGATACACATTTGAGCCCTATTTATGACATTTTGCATAACTTGCCGTAACACTTCCTGCGATATGTTCGTTATTTCTTGACGAATGTTTTCTTTTAGAGCTGCGAGAGTCTGTGGCTTGTTCACATACACCCGAGATTTCAAAAAAACCCCAAAGAAAGAAGTCTGGACTGGTCAGATCGGGTGATCTTGCAGGCCAAGGTAAATCGCCAAAACGAGAGATAACTCGGCCTGGAAAAGCGTCCCTCACTAAGTCCATAGTGTCGCGCGCTGTGTGTGCCGTAGCGCCGTCTTGTTGAAACCAGATGTGCTCCAGCCCCAATTCGTCCAAACTGGGTATCAAAAACTCACGTAACATGGTTCTGTAGCGTTCTCCAGTGACAGTTATCGCATTGCCTCCAGCGTCTTCGAAAAAATAGGGTCCGATCACTCTGTCAACACAGATGCCACACCATACAGTAACTTTTAGTGGGTGTAGAGGTGTTTCTTGAATAATGCGCGGATTATCAGTGCCCCAGAACCGAGTATTCTGCTTATTGACATGCCCTGAGAGATGGAAATGCGCTTCGTCACTCATAACCAATTTTTAAGGAAAATTATCCTCTTCAAGGTTGAGGTTTATGACGCGCTGGCAGTAATCTAGACGAGCTCGGTGGTCAGCAGGCAGCAGCTGATGAGTCATTTGAGTTTTATACGGGAACATCTTTAAGTCTTTCACCAAAATACGCTGCAGGGTCCGTCTGGAAATGCCCAATTGCGTGGCACGTCGCCTCGTTGATGTTTCTGGACACTCTTCCACATCTTCGCGCACAGCATCGATATTTTCAGCTGAACGGCCTGTTCTTGGTCTCCCAGACTTAGGTCTATCCAATGTTGAGCCAGTTGCTTCAAGGCGTGTGGCAAAGCGTCGAATTGTGCGACCAATCGGTGCCGGACGGTGGGGAAATCGTCGACGAAATTCACGTTGTGTTCTTATCACTGATGAATTATTCCGTAAGAACATTGACACAATTATTCCACGTTCTTGGAGAGTAAAACGGTCCATGTTTATTTTCAGTGTATTTTACATTTGTTCACTACACAATTTTCAACAACAGAATGACAGAAAATGTCATATAAAAAAAATAAAAATATTTTCTTTAGTGCCAGTACTTTTGCGCCACCCAGATTGCTGAAGTGATTGGTTGTCAGCCCATCGCCTAAATTGCAATATACTGAAACCCTCGGATCCCTTAGCTTATTTTTACAGCATGCCCGGGAGGAAATGCAGCTGGCACTTTCTATGTTTTTCTCACGCTCCCAGTCCAGCATGGAAGAAATAATTCGTATTACTTTTTCTAATTTAAGAAAATGCGACGGATATCTTTAATTAAATTAAACAAGTCATCGCACTTGTCACACTGTCAAAATGAAGGTCTTTTATTCTGTTCGTAGCGACCTTGCTACAACTCGACTCAAGTCAGCCGGAAGCGACTTCCGCACGGAAATAAGGAAGACATCGTATGTAGTCTTGTATATGTCTGTGGGCTTAAATTATATCTCCTTTATCCGCTTGTCTGCGACAGGAACTCCAAACTTGTAGCGCGGATGTGTTTGGCTGCTTGGCGGAAGGCGGGGAAATGACAAGCGTATTTGTGCAAGAGGAAAAGTTTTGCAAAAATATGATTTCTACACGAATAAGAATTCGTTTATTGCCATAATATAATTAATTACACATAAGTTTGGCGAGTAGATATTAGTTATAAAAATGTACTTACCTTTAGTTTAATAATAAAAAAAAAAAACATAAAACATTTTAAACAAATGACACTAAGGCCCGTAATTATAATCAACTCTCAAGACCAACTGCGGGTTTGAGTGTCAGAAATGTCATTTCAGTTCAAAATGGCCTGTCAAATCTATACTTAATGTGGCTGTCAATCTTGAGACAGCTTTATAAATACGAGCCTAAAAAACTTGTCAACATGTTGCCGGGGACAGCAAACATGGAAGAACGTTTTACAAATTTTGATACATACATACATATAATCACGCCTTTATCCCTAATGGGGTAGGCAGAGCGTTAACGATCTAAGTAAAAGTCGTTCCGCCACGTCTGACAAAGGTTTAAGGGTTGTTTAAGATAGATTTGTTGGTATACTGCTGTAGTGACAGGTTGTCAGCCCATCGCCTAAATTACGATATACTCAATCCCTCGGATCCCTTAGCTAATTTTTAACAGCATACTCGGGAGGAAATGCAGCTGGTACATTCTATGTTTTTCTCTCGCTCCCAGGCCAGCATGGAAGCAGATTTTGATGCTTGCGACAAATCAAATTAGAAATCAAAAATGCATGCAGGTAGGGAAATGGCGACCTTTTGGATTCTGTTTCAAACGACTTAAGTTCGAGGAACATTCGCTAAGCGCATCGGGTCGTTTGAATCGAAAATCCACTCGCTAAGAACAAGAAGCTAAGCGCATTATGATTTTTTATTTATTTATTATTCATAACATACAGACAGACATAAACTTAAGCTGTATAAGTTTATGTCTGTCTGTATGTTATTAGCACCATTTAACCAAGTATCAGTTTGTCTTAGTGCTGCACAATCCTCTATTAACTACCTAATGATATAAGATAAATAATTTAAGATATTAACAACTTGAACAAACTAAATTATCTAACATATTTAAAAACACAAAGAATTCATATTCCATTCCAATTACTATCGTTGTTTTATTACCATTTGGAAGGATATTCCAGATAGGACTTTATAATTTGTGTTAGTGGGTTATCATTAACCAGCTCGATAATAGCATAACACCAATTAACTACTTAACTTTACAGTATTACTGTATAACATACATTTCGTGCTTCGGAAGGCACGTTAAGCCTGTTTGTTTGGTCCCGGTTTATATCGTTCAATACCGTAGATATAAGTCGTTAAGCCATGTCAGAGGCCAGTGCGGCAAGTAAGCATTGGCGGCTTAAAAACTCTGGCAGCTGGGTTGGTCGCTAACCTGGCAAAAACTTAATCTAGGATTGATTCTATTATCGCTTTAGGTATAAACCAGTACCCTCGTCCAATCACCTATATAAGGTAGTCGACCCCGTGAGATACGGGATAAGGCTGATTACATACCTATTCTACTTTTTATCGCTTAGTACATCTATCTTTAAAGCATTTTGGAAAATTTTGATAACTCAAGTAACTATCCATGCTGGCCTGGGAGCGAAAGAAAAACATAGAAAGTGCCAGCTGCATTTCCTCCCGGGCATGCTGTAAAACCAGCTAAGGGTTCCGAGGGTTTCTATATATTGCAATGTAGGCGATGGGCTGACAACCTGTCACTACAGCAATATACCTGCAATTCTATCTTAAATAATCCTCAAAACTTTGTCAAACGTGGCGGCCCGACCTTTGTTTTGGTCGTTTACGCTCTGCCTACCCCATTAGGGATAAAGGCGTGATTGATTGTAATATGTATGTATGTATGTAAATTTCCTCCATGGCTTCCAAGGACCTCATCATCATTGCTGTCCTGTAGTACCTTCGATCACCATCTTTTATCCTCGTAACTGGGCCTATTAATTTCTGCTGTCGTATTAAGCAGCTAAAATTACTGACTCCATCTAAGTGTCACTGTTAAAATGTAAACGGGCTCACATATAGGGTGTTATTTTGAAAATTACATTTTTATTTGCGACTGGTGTGCTCCTGATCAAGTTCCTTGCTGAACTGGGAGCGAGAAAAAAACATAGAATGTGCCCGCTGCATTTCCACCCGGGCATGCTGTAAAAACCAGCTATGGGATCCGAGGGTTTCAGTATATTGTAGATTAGGTGATGAGCTGACAACCTGTCTCTACAGCAATATACCTACAAATATATCTTAAATAACCCTCAAAACTTTGTCAGATGTAGCGGAACGCGCTTTGTTTAGGTCGTTTACGCTCTGCCTACCCCTTTAAGAATAAAGGCGTGATTATATGTATGTATGTGGTCTTGATAGGTAACTCTTTCTAGTCTAATCACGATCACGCTTAGCTCCATAGAGGTATGGAAGAAATAAAAAACATAGAATGTAACAGCTGCGTCTCTCGACGAGACCTAGGGGATTCTTCTTTTTTTAAAAAGTTAAAAAAAAATAAAAGTAAAAAAAACTGTGAGGAACTTCTTGTTCATTGTGAGGTGTAGCCAAAACAACCTTTGCCCTTTACCTACCCCAAAAGGATGTTTTTTGGTTTTGTATGTGCAAACAACCTGTAAATAGTCTCTGTATCTTTATAAGTGAGGCTAAAGCTCGGGCACTTCAAGGAAACACACCGTCATGAGATGCAAATAGTCCACTCAGTAATTCGTGGTTATTACCTACCCCCGTCCACTCTAGAAGTGCACTTTTATGAAAATTAAAACACTAGTCTCTTCACCCAACGACGATATCTCTATTTTCCTTTCCATTGCGCGTTTTTTCTCACACCGCCTTCTACAGTTTTAACACAACGGGAATAAAAAAAAAAAACACAATTTTAGGTGTGTATCCATCTATGAAACTGAACAACATTCCCCAAGGAACATAGGTCGTAGTATGAAAAAATTTGACCCACCATACAAAATTACTGGAGCCTCTGATACAATTTGTATAGGAGATCTAATTTTAATCTCGAAGAAGGAATTCAAAGGGTGTACGTGAAGTCAACCAATCCGTACTGGGCTCTATTCCAGGGTAGGCTCGTGCTCGGTGGAGACTGATGATGATGATCTCGACCTATGTTTCTTAGGGAAAGTTGATCAGTTTTATGAGTCACATCCCAAAATTTTGACAGCTGTTTTTACCTTGCTGGCCAGGGAGCGTGAGAAAAACATAGAATGTGGCAGCTGCATTTCCTCCCGGGCATGCTGTAAAAACCAGCGAAGGGATCCGAGGGTTTCAGTATATTGTAATTTAGACGATGGGCTGACAACCTGTTACTACAGCAATATACCTACAAATCTATCTTAAGTAACCCTCAAAACTTTGTCAGACGTGGCGGAACGACCTTAGTTTAGGTCGTTTACGCTCTACTTACCCCATTAGGGATAAAGGCGTGATTATATGTATGTATATATATTTTTGCCCTGTAATGTATGTTAAAGTGGTGGTGATCATGGTTGTTCTGAAGGTACAGTGGTGGAGGAAGGTGCGTGGGTTTGGAACTAGTAGAACCGGTACCCAGGTGTCAACTGAGCAGGGCCCAGGGACGTATTGTGCGCGTTGTCCTAGCCAAAACATTTGTTGTTTCACCATGCTTCCTTTCCCAACTGCCCCCGTGGTCTAGTGGCTAGTGCCATGGACCCGATCCGGAGGTCCTGGGTTCGATTCACCAGGGGGGAAACACAAAGTTGATATTTGCGAATTTATCACTTTGTGAATTTTTCCCCAGTTTGGTTAGGACATTGCAGGCTGAGTCACCTGATTGTCCGAAAAGAATAAAAGATTTTCGTGCTTCTGAGGGCACGTTAAGCCGTCGGTCCCGGTCGCTGTCTTTGATAGTGTTCGTTACTCAAACCATGTCAGAGGCCTGATAGTTGGGCTACTAGGCGGTTTAAAAACTCTGACACCAGGGATCATCGGGTCGACTCACGCGAAAGAAGAGAAGAAGACTGGCTGAGAGTGATAAAAAATAGAATGAACCACCAGGTGGTCTAGTCTAGTGGTTTCGAGGTTTATTATTTAGCGAGTTGGTAGCTTTCAATTATACCTACCGAGTACTAAAAAATGTAAATGGATTATCGCATCGCATTTCGATAAAACTGCCCTAAAGGATAAAAACAACACCCTAGTCGAGGATTTATAAAGCGATCTCAAGATTGAGAGTATAGATTTGACAGGTCCTTTTGTACTGAAATAACATTTCTGATACGAACTCAAACTAGCTGACAGTCTCAAGTGCCGTTTATAATTACGGCCCTTAGTTACGCTTTTAGCATTAATATTGCTCATTCTCACGGGAAAACTGCTATATACTTACTGTTTTGCTAAGTCCGACTTAGAAAATGCATTTTCCATATCTAATCTTAAAACTGCTGTATAAGTCAGCAAAAGGGATTCGAGGGTTACAGTGTATTGTAATTTAGGCGATGGGCTGACAACCTGTCACTACAGCAATACACATTACAATCTAAAATTGCCCCCAATTTATGTCAGACGTGGCGAAAGCGCCTTTTAGGAGGCGTTTTACGCTCTGCCTACCCCGTAAGGGATAAAGGCGTGATTTTATGTATGTATGTATGTAATCTTAAAACAAAAAGTATTATTTTTCTGAGAGGAATTGTGCAAGAAGGCCAAGCTCAAGTCAGATGAGCTCATAAAATAAGCCTCAATAGATTTGTTGAACTCTCGAAACGGCTCTGCTTCTCAATCTCCAGAAGTTGCTGAGCAGGAAAGCCATCTCGCGATCAGCTGGTCTGGACCCAACACCGCGTTCTAAGTAAAGCAATGAACAGTTAAGTGTCTAAACATGTTCAAATTGAATCTATTGTTCCAATAAACTGGTATTGCTTTTCTATTTTATAGAATTCGAACGAATGCCAGTTTGCTAGTTTTCTACTAGTCAAATCAGCAGATCAAAAGTTTCTATGAAATTTCTTCCATGCTGGTCTGGGAGCGAGAGAAAAACATAGAATGTGCCAGCTGCATTTCCTCCCGGGCATGCTGTAAAATCCAGCTAAGGGATTCGAGGGTTTCAGTATATTGTAATTTAGGCGATGGGCTGACAACCTGTCACTACAGCAATATACCTAGAATTCTATCTTAAATAACCCTCAAAACTTTGTCAGACGTGGCGGGACGACCTTTGTTTAGGTCGTTTACGCTCTGCCTACCCCATTAGGGATAAAGGCGTGATTATATGTATGTATGTATGAAAATGGGTGTGACGTCACATACGTTACTATTTCGGCTGGAGATAGGTTCCATTGTACCACTCTATACAACTTTCTTGGTAATTGGTCTTACTCTATCAAACACAATAGTTCACTGCTGGACACTATGAGGGATGGAGAGGTCATGGATCTTCCCTCGAGGTCAAATCACCCAGCTTGGCAGTCGGATTGGCGAGCACAGAGCGAAATTTTACATTCATAAAGAAAGTAAAATGCGTAAAATCCGTTCTTCCATGATGGACTGGGAGCGAGAGAAAAACATAGAATGTGCCAGCTGCATTTCCTCCCGGGCAAGCTGTAAAAACCAGCTAAGGGATCCGAAGGTTTCTGTATGTTGTAATTTAGGCGATGGGCTGACAACCTGTCACTACAGCAGTTATACCTACGAATGTATCATAAAAAACCCTCAAAACTTTGTCAGACGTGGCGGAAAGACCTTTGTTTAGGTCTGCATACCCAATTAGGGATAAAGGCGTGATTATATGTATGTATAACATACATGGCATCATGCTAATATCATCTTGCATAGTAACAAAGAGCAGACAAGTTGTTTGTTTCTGAAGGGAAGGCAGACAGACAGACAGGCAATTCTTTACTCTTATCACACTGTTTATAATTAGTTAGGTTACTGACTCGCACTTATCATACATACATAAAATCACGCCTTTATCCCTTACGGGGTAGGCAGAGCGTTAAACGCCTCGTAAAAGGCGCTTTCGCCGCGTCTGACAAAAATTGAGGGCAATATTAGATTGTAATGTGTATTGCTAATGTGTAGTGACAGGTTGTCAGCCCGTCGCCTAAATTACAATACACTGTAACCCTCGAGTCCCTTTTGCTGTCTTCTACAGCATGCCCCGGAGGAAGGGCAGCTGGAACATTCTATGTTTATCACTTATCAAAGGTTCGTATACTATCTATCTAGGTAGTAGGTTGATAGTCTAATAGTCTAGATATAAGTACCTAAATAATTAGGTCTGTCTGGACTTATAAAAGGTTATCGTGTAGTAGAAAGGTTGCTTCCATGCTGGCCTGGGAGTGTGAGAAAAACATAGAATGTGCCAGCTGCATTTCCTCCTGTGCATGCTGTAAAAACCAGTTAAGCGATTAGATTGGTATATTGTAATTTAGGCAATGGGCAGGCAACCTGTCACTACAGCAGTATACCCACAAATTTATCTTATATAACCTTCAAAAGTGTGTCAGACGTGGCGGAACGGCCTTTGTTTAGGTCGTTTACGCTCTGCCTACCCCATTAGGGACAAAGGCGTGATTATATGTATGTACATACATATATGTAGAAAGGTTGCCCACGCAGCGTAGTAGTAGCTTAGGGTTGTCGATTCGGAGATCGTGTGTTCAATTCTCAGCGAGGAACAATGGTTGTTGATTTCAGCTTGTTTAGGACGATACGGGCACACAGGTTTAGTAATTAGATATGTATGTACTGGGTGGATGTGGTCGTCAGACGACACTTAATTTAATTCGAATTTTATCATTTCTGATTCTTATTTTATTTTTAGCTATTCTCGTTTAATATTTCCGTTATATACCCACCTTTGTGTCAATTAAATTAAATTAAAGTTTATGTTTTGTTTTTATTTTACAACCTTTTTAAACCCTTTTTATAGATTTACTTACTTCATTTGTATGCATATGGTAC
The DNA here is from genome assembly GCA_949820665.1 of Scrobipalpa costella. NCBI lineage: Eukaryota > Metazoa > Arthropoda > Insecta > Lepidoptera > Gelechiidae > Scrobipalpa > Scrobipalpa costella. Next base: position 2,382,841 of record OX463311.1, read on the forward strand.
GATCCCGATGTGAACCTTCGGTGTCCTTATTCTGTTTATATTTTATAAAATCGATTTGATAATAAAGTGAATTGCTTTTCAAGTAATATGTTATGTTATTTATACTTGCGATTATCACTTGGTGAAACGCAATAATCACTTTTAGTGATTCTTCTTGTTTTGAGTTCGAGTCTGTCGACCCGATGAACCCTGGTGTCAGAGTTTTTAAACCGCCTAGTAGCACAACTATCAGGCCTCTGACATGGTTTGAGTAACGACCACTATCAAAGACAGCGACCGGGACCGACGGCATAACGTGCCGACGTGACGATTTTGATGCGGTTTCTTTTAGTGGATAGAGTGATTCAAGAGGAAGGTTTATATGTATAATACATGCATAATATAGTAGAAAAACACTGACAATTTTCGTGCGAAGCCGGGGCGGGTCGCTAGTTATAAATATTATAATAGTTGTATGTAAAACTTCTTCCATGCTGGACTGGGAGCGACAGAAAAACTTAGAATGTGCCAGCTGCATTTCCTCCCGAGCATGCTGTAAAAACCAGCTAAGGGATCTGACGGTTTCAGTATATTGTATTTTAGGCGATGGGCTGACAACCTATCACTACAGCAATATACGTACAAATATATCTTAAAAACCCTCAAAACTTTGTCAGACGTAGCGGAACGACTTTTGATTAGGTCGTTTACGCTTTGCCTACCCCATTAGGAATAAAGGCGTGATTATATGTATGTAAAACTATGTTAATTTAATTATGTTTCGTCATATAACTATTCACTTATCAATTCTATTTCGTCACATCGATTTACATCATAGCAATTATTAAATTGTCTTCTCGAACATTTATTAGGTTTATTTACATAGAACTGTAATTTGTTTAATTTATTATCTTTAGGAAAAGTAATAAAACTGTAATCGCAGTGTTTCTGTGTCGAGACTCGATCCAAATATAGGAAACAGCTGTTTTTTCACGAAGTCTTTTTTTTTTTTTGTATTGACGCGTGTGTTGTTGTCCTAAAACCCTGGTTACAGCAATAATAGTATGGTCTAGGTATAGAACTTACAGAATACATAATAAAAAAGTAAAAACGTGATGATGAGATTATCGTGACGACCATTATCTGATACATTTTTTATTTTTACAATTATAAAAACTTAACACCCCTTTTTGGGCAGACGTTGTTTTATCAGAATACGGACATAGATTTAGTATTCATAATAAGTTGAAGAATTTGTCTTCGCATTGAAATGGTGATTTCCAACGTAGAAGCGTACATTTATCCCTTTGGATACGAGCCACAGTTGGACTTAGGTTTAAAGAACGCAATGTAAAGCAATTTATGTTAACAATTTATTCCATGATGTTTCTCAAACTTTGGTCGCCAGCCAGTCTTATTTTTTTTTTGTAACACATACATACATTTATATAATCACACTTTTATCCCTAATAGGGTAGGCAGAGCGTAAACGACGTAAACAAAGGTCGTTCCGCCACGTCTGACAAAGTTTTGAGGGTTATTTTAGATAGATTGTTAGGTATATTGCTGTAGTGACAGGTTGTCAGTCCATCGCTTATATTACAATATACTGAAACGCTCGGATCCCTTAGCTGGTTTTTACAGCATGCCCGGGAGAAAATGCAGCTAGCACATTCTAAGTTTTTCTCTCGCTCCCAGGCCAGCATGGAAGATTTTTTTTTGTAACACCCAGAAATAAATACCTACTTAAATAATAATAAAGCCAGATATTATATGTGTTTCTTTGTGCAATAAAGATTTTTGTATTGTATTTTATATTTAACTAGCGACCCGCCCCGGCTTCGCACGGAAATTATCAGTGTTTCTCTACTATATTATGCATGTATTATACATATAATCCTTCCTCTTGAATTACTCTATCCATTAAAAGAAACCGCATCAAAATCCGTTGAGTAGTTTTAGAGATATATGCATACATACGGATATAGGGACAGAGAAAGCGACTTTGTTTTATAGTATGTAGTGATTGTTATGGGTGTTTTTGGTATAGGTATCCTTGTGGGTTCTTACGTTCCTAGGATTAAAGGTTGAGAACAACATACATACATAAATTCACGCCTTTATCCCTTACGGGGTAGGCAGACCGTAAAACGTTTAGTGAAAGCTTTTACGCCACGTCTGACAAATATTGAGGGCAATTTTAGATTGCTATACTGACAATTTGTCAGCCCATCGCCTAAATTACAATACACTGCGACCCTCGAATCCGTATAAGTGACTTCTACAGCATGCCTGAGAGGAAGGCCTGCTAGAACATTCTATGTTTTTCTATCGCTCCCAGTCCAGCATGGAAGTAGTTGAGAACAACTGGTGGTTTATCGGTGTTCTAAGCACGTAATAGTGCGTATAGTGTGGACCAGCCAGTCTTCTTCTGTCGAATGAGTATCGAGTCTATGGACTCGATGAACCCTGGTGTCAGAGTTTTTTAACCACCTAGTAGCACAACTATCAGGCCTCTGACATGGTTTGAGTAACGACCACTATCAAAGACAGCGACCGGGACCGACGGCTTAACATGCCCTCCGAAGCACGAAATCTTTTTCTTTTTTTGGACAATCAGGTGATTCGGCCTGCAATGTCCTAACCAAACAGGGGAAAAAATCACAAAGTGATAAATTCTCAAATATCAACTTTGTGTTTCCCCCCTGGGAATCGAACCCAGGACCTCCGGATCGGGAGTCCATGGCACTAGCCACTAGACCAGGGAGCCCGTTAGCCAGTAACATTTAGTAACTTGCACGTGTGTGGGAGATGTGTTGCTGTGTATATTCCATTTCTAACTGATAGTGATAACAGTCGATTTATATTCATCCCTTTCTCCCGCGATTACGAGAGAGGAGTCCATTCAGCAGTAGACAGGCTTATGTAGATGGTCATCATCATCTCCCCAGCCTGATCTCGTATCTCTCGGGGCGGTAACCTAATCTAGGTAATTGAACGAGGATACTAGTTTTTACACAGAGCGACTGCCATCTGACCTCCGCAATCCAGAAGGGAAACCAGACGCAATCCTAGATTAGGTCAGAGTTTTCAAGCCGCCAATGCTTAGCACTGGCCTCTGACATGGTTTAACGAGTAATATCTAGAGTAATATCTCCCGAGCATGCTGTAAAAACCAGCTAAGGGATCTGAGGGTTTCAGTATATTGTAATTTAGGCGATGGGCTGAAAACCTGTCACTACAGCAATATACTTACAAATCTATCTTAAATAACCCTCAAACTTTGTCAGACGTGGCGGAACGACCTTTGTTTGGGTCGTTTACGCTCTGCCTACCCCATTAGGGATAAAAGCGTGATTATATATATGTATGTATCTACGGTATAAAGCGATATTCACCAGGATCAACGGCTTAACGTGCCTTCCGAAGCACGGGAAAAGCGCATTATGAACATACATATGAAATTTGAAAACCGAATACACATTGGTATGTGGTGGGATTGGAACACGAAATTCCCGCTCAGGAGGCAGCGGCCCTATCCACTACACTATCGGGCTCTCTTACATACATACATAAATCACGCTTTTTCGCAGAGCATTTAACGCCTCATAAAAAGCGCTTTCGCCACGTTTGACAAAAATTGAGGGCAATTTTAGATTGTAATATGTATTGCTATAGTGACAGGTTGTCAGCCCATCGCCTAAATTACAATACACTGTAACCCTTGAGTCCCTTTTGCTGACTTCAACAGCATGCCCGGGAGGAAGGGCAGCTGGAACATTCTATGTTTTTCTATCTCTCCCAGTCCAGCATGGAAGTAAGCTCTCTTATGTAGAAGTAAATTAATTTGTTCAACGTATACCAATAACAAAAACATATTTTAACACTAAACGATAAACAATTATTATTCATAACAAAAACTGATCGGCTTACTTGTTAACTTTCGACGTTTCGGTTCTATTCGAGGATCTTAATTATATAGGATCAAAGCGTCGAGGGCTAACCCTCCTTTCAATACAAACAAGTAAGCCGATCAATTCACATTATGAACACAACATACATACTTTATTTCAAACTAATTATTAATTAAATATCACTGGCATTCCTAAAAACCGACAGAAATTAAGTAGCTGTTGGGCTCCGGACAACCGTTAGTTCTTATTTTAACATGTAGTACTAGTTCCTTCCATGCTGGACTGGGAGAGATAGAGAAACATAGCATGTTCCAGCTGCCCTTCCTCCCGGGCATGCTGTAGAAGTCAGCAAAAGGGACTCGAGGGTTACAGTGCGTTGTAATTTAGGCGATGGGCTGACAACCTGTCACTATAGCAATACACTTTTCAATCTAAAATTGCCCTCAATTTTTGTCAGACGTGGCGGAAGCGCCTTTTACGAGGCGTTTATCGCTCTGCCTACCCCGTAAGGGATAAAGGCGTGATTTTATGTATGTATGTATGTAGTACTAGTGCTTGCTTCCATGTCGGACTGGTAGCGAGAGAAAAACATAGAGTGTGCCAGCTGCATTTCCTCCCGGGCATGCTGTAAAAACCAGCTAAGGGATCCGAGGGTTTCAGTATATTGCAATTTAGGTGATGGGCTGTCAACCTGTCACTACAGCAATATACCTATACATCTATCTTAAATAACCCTCAAACCTTTGTCAGACGTGGCGGAACGACCTTTGTTTAGGGCGTTTACGCTTTGCCTACCCCATTAGGTATAAAGGCGTGATTATATGTAATGTAGTACTAGTATGTATTCATCTAGGTAAATATTTACTTAGTTTAGGTATCGAAACACTAATTTTCAGATCTAATATATGTTAAGTAGCAACTATAATTATATGGCCAATTGTTTACATTCCTTTTATTTTCTGGCAAATAATTTAATGAAATAATAAGTAATTTTGTAGTTTATATTAGCCCGTAAGTAAAAACAGTAAACAAATTTTATGAAATAAATTTATTATTATGAAATTTATCTGTGTATTTTTTTAGTACTCTACATAGTAAGTAGACAACTTAGAAAAATACTTTTAGTTTCATGCGTAGAGCCTCCGTTAAATATATTGCTTAAATATGTTGAGTCGATACTCTACCAAACGCAAATAACCACTTTTCATTCTAAAGGCGATAGAATGCGTCAGTAAAAAAACCGCTGTATCGGGTTTTAAATCAATATTGAAGTGGAAGGAGACAAAAAACAAGTGGACCTGACGTTGGTGACGATGACGACTAAATAAGGATTAACTTGTTGCGTCTTGGAACCGGTTCCTTTAGGGGTCCGCAGGAAAAATAAGAAATACCTTTTTTATGTTTATTTAAAAAAAATACAAAATTGTTTATTAAATCAAAAACAACAGAAAATGTGTAATTTGAGTAAATCATTGGATTTACTATTGAGTAAATAAAGAAATAAGTAGCCAGCTCTGTTTCATAACTAGCGACGGAAATCATCAGTGTTTCTCGACTATATTATGCTTGTATTATACATATAAACCGTCCTCTTGAATCACTCTATCCGTTACAAGAAACCGCATCAAAATCCATTGCGTAGTTTTAAAGATCGAAGCAAACATAGGGATATAAGGATAGAGAAAGCGACTTTGTTTTATACTATGTAGTGATACATACATATAATCACGCCTGTATCCCTAATGAGCGTAAAAACCTGAACAAAATGTATGTATGTATGATAAAATAAATTGACCTTCCTATTCAAAATTACCACTTCAATCAGACAATTTGTATGGAAAACCATATTTTTTTCTCTTCCTTAAAAAAACCTGGTGATAGTTGATCAGTTTCATTGACTGAGCAACCCTTAAAAGATGGCGGGACGCTGTCCCTTACACTCTGTAGTCTGTGGTCATGATCAAATAGAATCATGTGTATTCCTTGCTGGACTATTCTTCTTCCATGCTGGACTGGGAGCGCCAGAAAAACGTAGAATGTGCCAGCTGCATTTCCTCCCGGGCATGCTGTAAAGACCAGCTAAGGGATCTGAGGGTTTCAGTATATTGTAATTTAGACGATAGGCTGACAACCTGTCACTACAGCAATATACTACAAATCTATCTTAAATAACCCTCAAAACTTTGTTAAACGTGGCGAAACGACCTTTATTTAGGTCGTTTACGCTCTGCCTACCCCATTAGGGATAAAGGCGTGATTATATGTATGTATATGTATGTATGTATTCCTTGATCATGTGTCTACAGTGACGTGAGATGCCAGGGGTTTACAAAGATGTGGTACGGCCAAGAAAAGAAGAATAACGGATTGCAAATTTATCTTTAATTATGAATTTATATATTATATTAATTTCTTCCATGCTAGACTGGGAGCGAGAGAAAAACATAGAATATGCCAGCTGCATTTACTCATGCTATAAAAACCAGCCAAGGAATTCGAGGGATTCAGTATAATGCAATTTAGGCGATGGGCTAACAACCTGTCACTACAGCAATACTTAAAAAACTAAACTTAAAAACTAAACTAAATACTTAAAAAACTATCATAAATTGCCCTCAAAACTTTGTCAGACGTAGCGGAACGATCTTTGTTTAGGTCGTTTACTCTCTGCCTACCCCATATATGTATGTTATTTTAGCGATAAATATTTTTTAAACAGTATCGAGAACCCTGCATCGTTCACGTGCCATGCACTGAACCGGTTTTAGGAACGAGCGCTCACTCGACATTTAATACGATTTTATAAGAGAACCCTCCTCAGTTAATATTAATTATTGTAATTTACGTCTGTTATGCACTCGTAAACATTTTCTGCGTGTCTCGTTGTTTATCCGTTTGTATACAGGGTGTTATTACATGAGCCCGATGGTGTAGTGGATAGGGCCGCTGCCTCCTGAGCAGAGGGACGTCGTGGTTCGAATCCTACCACGTACCAATGTGTTTTTCGGTTTTCGAATTTCATATGTACGTTTATTCAGCACTTTTTCCGTGCTTCGGATTGCACGTTAAGCCGTTGGTCCCGGTTAATATCGTTTAGTACCGTTGATATTAGTCGTTAAGCCATGTCAAGAGGCCAGTGCTAAGCATTGGCGGCTTGAAAACTCTGACCGAATTTAGGATTGGGTTTAGTTTCCCTTCTGGGTTGCGGAGGTCAGATAGCAGACGCTGTGTTTAAAAACTAGTACCCTCGTTCAATCCCCTAGATTAGGTAGCCAACCCCGTGAGATACGGGATAAGGCTAGGGAGATGGTGATACAGGGTGTTATTATAAAACTTAACTATGGGCATGCAAGACAATGAAACAGCTTTTCATTTTGAGCTCTATCTGTATCTAATAGTACCTTCTAGTATGATTGCTTGTAATGGTAATACACTATTTTTAAATTAAAAATCATAGATGTGGAAATGGAAAGCATTTTTTTTACAAATAGGTCTAACTATTACATAAATAGGTATATTTTTAATCGCAGTTTCTTTACTTTTTTAGCCGATTACTTCTATGCCGATGACGTATGTTTCAAAGAGACACGTATGTTTCTTAATATGCCGCTATAGTACCCTGTATAACTATTTTATAGTTGCCTATGGCATCTACTACGTCTAAAAGTGACAGAGTATCGCTGAGTCAGTTGTTTACACAGCTGGGTTGCTTACAGGTTAGATTCAGACTTTGTTAGATTATTGCGTTAGCTTACGCAGTGTGATTTTATTCGCTACTAGCTGTGCCCGCGACTTCGTACGTCCGTTTGTATGGAAAACACGCAGTGTCGAACATACTGAAAACGCTTCTCCGCGCGTAGGAGTGGGATGTGTTAACCCGCGCGCGGAAGCGTGTTTTGCATAGTGAGATCTTTGTTTTTGTATGGAAAACACGATTCCGCGCGCGTGCTAGCAGATCCCGCTTCTACGCGCTGAAAAACGTTTTCAGTTTGTTCGACACTGCGTGTTATCCATACAAACTGGGGTACTTACTCAATATTCGAATGGTTTGCGTGATTATTTCTAACCTAGGCTGGACACCCGGTAACTCACAAACACTCTCACATAAAAACTCTTTCAAATACAAAGTCCCTTTAAGATCGATTAAAAACAATCAAAGTTCAATTTCCTGCCTACCCCCTAAGTCAGGTGGCGTGATTATTTGTATCGTTACTTTGAATTTAAGTAATGCTCAGTCGAACAAAAAAAGTTCCATCAAAATCGGTTAAAACCGACTGAAATTTTATTTCCTACCTACCTCCTAAGTCATGAGGCGTGATTATTTGTATCGTAGCATTGATTTTAAATAAAAATAACGCTAAGTCGAATATAAAAAGTTCCATAAAAATCGGTTTCTTAAGTTGTCTCTTGACAGCCAAATTTAAATTTCCTGCCTATCCCCTAAGTCAGGTAGCGTGATTTTAGGTATCCTAAGTTGCTACCCGGGTAACACACAGTTGAATAAAAAAAGTCCCATCGAAATCGGTTCAGTAATTTTGGCGTGATGTGGTAACATACAGACAAACAGACAGACAGACAAAAAATCTAAAAAAAAAAAACGTTTTGGTCTTTATACCGTTAATAACGTCTGCTGCAATTATTTTTTTGTAAAAATATTAAATGTAGAGAGATTTCCCTTCTAGAGATTTATTATATGTATAGATATGAATATGATATTTTCTCATGGTAAAAGGATATTTCAAAGACTTTATCATCACGATGCATTTCATCCAGTACTTATTAACTACTAACACGGGCTAATGATAGTGAAAACTCTGACCTAATCTAGGATTAGGTCTGGTTTCCCTTCTGGGTTGCAGAGGTCAGATGGCAGTCGCTCTGTGTAAAAACCAGTACTCTCGTTCAATCTCCTAGATTAGGTAGCCGACCCCGTAAGATACGGGATAAGGCTAGGGAGATGATGATGATGACGGGCTAATGATAGTATAGGTACTTATTAGATTCCCCACTTCTCTGTGTTTTTTTACAATAATACATACATACATACATACATATAATCACGCCTTATTATCCCTAATGGGGTAGGCAGAGCGTAATCAACCTAAACAAAGGTCGTTTCGCCACGTCTGACAATGTTTTGAGAGTTATTTAAGATAGATTTGTAGGTATATTGCTGTAGTGACAGGTTGTCAGCCCATCGCCTAAATTACAATATACTGAAACCCTCCGATCCTTTAGCTGTTTTTTACAGCATGCTCGGGAGGATATGCAGCTGGCACATTCTATGTTTTTCTCTCGCTCCCAGGCCAGCATGGAAGAATTTACAATAATGACGATGAGATACTTACCTTACATAGTATTTTGCCCTTTCAGTACGTATACTTCTACTTTAGATTACAATCTCAAAGCCCCTATTAGCCAGATGGCTAAAGATTGTCACGTTTTTCCCTTTGCTTCTAGGTACGTACCTAAAGCTTGTTAATTCGCGTTTTTATGCGCGTGCAGTTTTTGCGTGCGCTGCGTCCGCGCAGACCGGCGGGCGTTGTTGCGGCTTCCAAACGGGTCGTGCCATACGCTCCAAAAACTATTGTGCTGGAATGCATAAATTCATAATTAAGTTTCCGAAATTTGAAAATACAAAATAATATTGAATTATGATATATTGATTGACTTTATAGTTGGTTTTTTGACATGTTAATTTAAAGACTGTGCTAAAAAGTGTAGCTACGTTTTTACAATATGTAGCAAGCACTGAAAAAAAAGGTAATTTAAAAAAACATTAAATCCAACTGCGTAAAATACTATGTAAACTTTAAATAATTATATTAAACGATTCTTAGTAACAAAAAATTTGTGTGAGAAAACTCAAAATTATTTTCAAATATTCAATGATATTCCACTCGTTATAGTTCGTGAACTTTATTTTTTCCAATTTTCACAAAATGGTGTCTGATTGTTGACATATTGATTTTTGGATAGGCTGATAAACACTCGAATAGAGTCCTACTATTATGTATTATCAAATAAATAATGTAACTTTGTATAGATGTACCTAATATTTTTGGATGATTTTTACTAAAAAGGACTGGCTAGACGGATTTGAATTAGTAACATACACATAACATACTTGTAACTCATCCCTACATACATACATACATAAATCACGCCTTTATCCCTTACGGGGTAGGCAGAGCGTTTAACGCCTCTTAAAAGGCGCTTTCGCCACGTCTGACAAAAATTGAGGGCAATTTTAGATTGTAATATGTATTGCTTTAGTGACAGGTTGTCAGCCCATCGCCTAAATTACAATACACTGTAACCCTCGAGTCCCTTTTGCTGACTTCAACAGCATGCCCGGGAGGAAGGGCAGCTGGAACATTCTATGTTTTTCTATCTCTCCCAGTCCAGCATGGAAGAAAAACTCATCCCTACCAAAAAATATTTGGCTTTAAGTGAAACCGCGGTTCCATATCTAGAAAAGAAATATATAAATTGCAGCTCAGAGAAATTCAGATATATTTTTGGAGCGCACTAGATCTACCCTTCCAAACCTGTTCTGCAGAATGAGATGGGACTGGCTGGTGTATACTTACGTTTATTATACACTCACAACTACCCTCCTCTTAGGAATGGAAAAATTGCCAGCCAGTTCGAAGGACGAAGGGGACGTTCGAAAGTCAAATGGGACGCGGCTCGAAAGTTTGAATTTCGAACGTGCGCAGGAGTTGATTGTTGGTAAATTATCGATAATGACGGCAATTGCGCGTTGCAAATGATAGGAACTAACTAATTTGACAATTAATTTAAAAATTATACGACTGACATTTTCTATCATAAACAACAGAAAGGGATACCAATAATTTTAGTTGATATTTAGTAAAGTCGTGTTCTCACCAAATCCATCTCAATGTTAATATTTAGAAAACAGTGCAAATATGCGACCTTATTGCTAAACATTTTTCTTCCATACTGGACTGGGAGAGAAAGAAAAACATAGAATGTTCCAGTTGCCCTTCCTCCCGGGCATGCTGTAAAAGTCAGCAAAAGGGATTCGAGGGTTGCAGTGTATTGTAATTTAGGCGATGGGCTGACAACCTGTCACTACAGCAATACACATTACAATCTAAAATTGCCCTCAATTTATGTCAGACGTGGCGAAAGCGCCTTTTAGGAGGCGTTTTACGCTCTGCCTACCCCGTAAGGGATAAAGGCGTGATTTTATGTATGTATGTATGTATGTATTGCTAAACAGCAATTTCTACCAGGCAACTTTATTGCACAAGAAATATTTTTAATTTCGTAATAGCTCTACTAACGATGAGAATTCTATAATTTTTTTTATTCTGTTCTATGAAAGACTGCTTCTTAATTATTTTTACTATCTGGTACTATCAGCCACAAAAGGCTTAAAGCCACATAACTCTTCCTGACTGTACCCGTTTAAAGCCCTAATGGTCCCGTAATCAACTTTAGCACAGTTTAGCTCCTTATCCAGCCTATATACGACTATGAGCTGTATAACGACCGCTTAACTACGTAACTTACACCATGTTTCGTGATTATCTGAATTATTTTAATACATTTCGTGCTAACTGCCCTTTAGCACTCATAGTTAGTGCTACGCCTACAAAATTATTTAATATTCTGTTTTGTTACCTATTGTTGGTATCATGGGACTAAGCTATTTATCAGTTCCGTTTGGCAACATACGAAGCTTATTCCAGAAATTCGTATAGACACAATTAGGTAATATCTTTGTACCTACAATAAATTTTATAAAAGTTTATTATGAGTTGCGCAGGCAGATATCGAACCCACAACCATTTATTCAACAGGCAGGGTCGCTATCCACTGAGCTAGCAGGTCAAAAAAAAAAATGTTATATTTTTAATTCCATAAATGATACATACTTCCATGCTGGACTGGGAGCGAGAGAAAAACATAGTATGTGCCAGCTGCATTACCTCCCGGGCATGCTGTAAAAACCAGCTAAGGGATTCGAGGGTTTCAGTATATTGCAATTTAGGCGAAGGGCTAACAACATATCACTACAGCAATATAACTCCCTATACAAATAAATCTTAAATAACCCTCAAAACTTTATCAGACGTGGCGGAACGACCAGTGTTTAGGTAGTTTACATCAGGGATAAAGGCGTCATTATTTGTATGTATGTATGCATGATACAAATTTAAGTCCTTATTCCATGGCTATAGACTATAAAACGATGTTACCCTAGATTATAAGATAGCCCCATAATCCTAATGGTCAATAAGTCTAAGGGCAATAATTATAAACAGCACTTGAGACTGACAGCTAATTTGAGTTCGTATCAGCAACGTCTTTTTAGTACAATGTGGCCTGTCAAATCTAATACTAAAATTGCTCTCAATCTTGAGATTGCTTTATAAATACGAGCGTAAGAATGCACATAGGCTTTATAAACTACCTAATTAATAATCTATGGTGTTCTGGCAAGTGTCCTACTTTCATGCATTTATTACATAAAACATACATATAATCAGGCCTTTATCCCTGACGGGGTAGGCAGAGCGTAAACGACCTAAACAAAGGTCGTTCCGCCACATCTGACAAAGTTTTGAGGATTATTTAAGATAGATTACATAAATACATTAAAAAATCACGCCTTTATCCGTTACGGGGTAGGCAGAGCGTAGAACGCCTCGTAAAAGGCGCTTCCGCCAAGTCTGACAAAAATTGAGGGCAATTTTAGATTGTAATGTGTATTTATGTAGTGACAGGTTGTCAGCCCATCGCCTAAATTACAGTACACTGTAACCCTCGAATCCCTTACACTGACGTCTACAGCATGCCCGGGAGAAAGGACAGCTGGAACATTCCATGTTTTTCTATCTCTCCCAGTCCAGTATGGAAGAATAAAAGATAGATTTGTAGAGATATATTGCTGTAGTGACAATATACTGAAACCCTCGCATCCCTTAGCTGGTTTTTACAGCATGCCCGAGAGGAAATGCAACTGGCACATTCAATGTTTTTCTCTCGCTCCCAGGCCAACATGGAAGTACTAACTAATACATATAACTAATATACCTAATGAGTTGATTATGGTATCTGCTGTTATTTTTTATAATAGTTTTAATTATTAAACAACTAATCATAGTAGCTTCCTTATTGTAAGTATAGTAAGTATTGTAGTATCATGAAAATTATTATATTTGTTTATTCATGTGTTTTATCGTAGCAAACCTAACTAACCAACTCGTAAATAACTACTTCCATGCTGGCCTGGGAGCGAGAGAAAAACATGGAATGTGCCAGCTGCTTTTCCTCCCGGGCATGCTGTAAAAACCAGCTAAGGGATCTGAGGGTTTCAGTACATTGTAATTGAGGCTATGCGCTGACAATCTGTCACTACAACATTATACCTCCAAATCTATCCCAACAACAAATAACCCTCAAAACGTTGTCAGACATGGCGGAGCGACCTTTGTTTTGGTTGTTTACGCTTAGCCAACCCCATTAAGGATAAAGTCGTGGTTATATGTATGTATGTATGTATGCAAACCTATTTGTGGAGTCTGTATAAAATACCACATTACTATTTGTCTACGTTTAATCAGGTATTCATTAGGCTACATAATTTAAATAGCATAAACAGGTAAGTTATATTAAAACACAAACGTTTTATAAATATTCAAGCTTTTGTCTCATATTTTTAGAACTTGTATTAGTTGGGTTCGTATTTATAAAGCGATTGAAAGTAATACTAGGTATGGATTTGACAGGTCCTTTTGTACTGAAATGACATTTCTGATACGGACTTTAACTAGCTCTCAGTTTCAAGTGCTGTTTGCGGCCTTAGTGTGTCTAGGCAGGTTGATAATTATAATTTATATTCTGGTTTTAGGAATTTAAAATATATCTTATCCAAGGGTAAAATTATAGTGTGTATTGTGTCTATATTTACATAATGCAATTTGAAATAATAGTTTGTACCATTTATTTTTATTAAATTTATTTGGATACTTCTTAAGCTCAAATAACTTTTAATAAATTAATAAAAATCTTTGACTCAAATGTCAGTTAATAAACTTTTGTACATTACACTGCTCTATATTAATACATAAATACACACATATAATCACGCCTATATCCCTAATGGGGTAGGCAGAGCGTTAACGACCTAAACAAAGGCCGTTCCGCCGCGTCTGACAAAGTCTTGAGAGCTATTCAAGAAAGATTTGTACGTATATTGCTGTAGTGATAGGTTGTCAGCCCATCGCATAAATTACAATATACTGAAACCCTCAGATCCCTTAGCTGGTTTTTACAGCTTGCTCGGGAGGTAATGCAGCTGGCACATTTTATGTTTTTCTATCACTCCCAGTCCAGCATGGAAGATATTAATGTAATTATTAAATATTTTCAATTACATTCAACTAGTTATACAAGGAACCCGGATGTAGCATTTATTTATAACAATATGTGTTGTAGCTCTTGATATAACCGGCCTGATTAAGAAAAAAAAACAAGGAAATCAAGAAGTAGCAAATATTATGTTCTTATAGTTTTTTTTCTACTAGGATTCACTGAGCATGTATGTTAAGTTTTTCATATTTGTAACGTAGTTATTGGGAAGTTTATTTAATGGTGATTTACATTTTAACTTAGTTTTTTACAAGTATAACGTGTCTGCTTCGGCGCTTCATAATAATTATAGCACAAGCTTGGAAGCACGCGTTAATATAATAATATATTTTCCCTTGTTTGGTCAGGACATTGCAGGCTGAATCACCTTAAACTATATCAGAGGCCTGATAGCTGTGCTACTAGGCGGTTTCAAAACTCTGACACCAGGGTTCATCGGTTCGTTGTTCGTCTCGAAAAACCCACTCGCTAAGAATATAGGCTGGCTTAAAATAAGATTTACATTCACAGTCACAGATATCAGAGGTCAGTATAGAGCCATGGGGGTTTGACCACTTACATTGACCAAACTATCCAATCCATTATATTTGTGTTTTTTTTTAATTACAAACAATAATTTAAACTTCCATGTTGGACTAGGAGCGAAAGAAAAACATAGAATGTGCCCGCTGTATTTCCTCCCAGGCATGCTGTAAAAACCAGCTAAGGTATCCGAGGGTTTCTGTATATTACAATTTAGGCAAATATATCTGAAATAACCCTCTCTTTGTCCTTAGGTCTCTTTGTGCTTAGGTCGTTTACGATCTGCCTTCCCCAATATTGATAATGGCGTGATAATATGTATGTATGTACAAACAATACCTATACAAACTATACATACAACAGTTGTATGTAGTGCCACAGTAACTATGGCATTAAGCAGTTAGATGCAATCTTAGTGATTGTCTCGAGTTAATAACGACAGACGAATGGGATTAAAAGATTAACTGATTGTATCTGGGAGTTGAACCTTGAACTAACTAAGAGTTAGTTACGTTCCGTTCGGAAAGGGAATTGAATTGTTTACGGTTTGAGGTAAAGCTAGAATTTGTGTGTTTTTAATGCTAGCCACGGGACAATTTGCAGCGATTTTTTTCCGAAACTATAGTTGTCTTAATTAAATTTTCTTCGCCGCAACGAAGTCCCAGAACGTCTTTGTTCTTATATCCAGTGGGCTTTCAACAAAATGTAACATACTTATTAACTTCCTTTTCTTTGCTAAAAAGTAAAATATGCATGATATTTTCCAACGCTATTATGACCAGTTGGTTAAAGTATCATTGGAATGCCAACTTCTTGCTTAAGTAAGTACTTGTTTATAAAGGGCAGAGACGAAAAAGGGCAGTGGTTTTCTCATATAACTTCCCGTTTTTGCAGGGCTATAACGTCATCAAGTCAGAAGAAAATGTTTGAGTCCTTTACTATAATCCTACATACATACGTACATAAAATCACGCCTTTATTCGTTACAGGGTAGGCAGAGTGTTAAAGTAACTAAACTAAACTATAATACACTGTCTGCCCTTTTTCGTCTCTGCCCATTATAAACAAGTACTTACTTAAGCAAGAAGTTGGCATTCCAATGATACTTTATTCAACTGGTCATAATAGCGTTGGAAAATATCATGCATTTTTACTTTTTAGCATAACACACACACTATACTTAGATACGATAGCTTACTTCACTATGTAAGTAGTACGTGTTGTGACGTCACTTACTTTAGTGTTATCAGACCTCTCCATTTTGGACATCACACAAAAACGTCATCCGTGATATCGGCCATTAAAATGTCAATGACGTCATAAAATTCACAACATGGATTCGCAATCTCAAAACAGGAAACTGCGACGCTTCCGTGTTAAAATGTCAAATGAATCTTGAATGGAATTAATTTAAGGTATTACTCAGTCGATTAACTTATGCAAAACATATTGCCTTTATGGTTGACATCTTGTTTGCATAAAGACTTTTGTGTAAATATCGAAAAGGATTGTGTTTTTCCATATTCAAACAAACTCAACACAGAAAAGAGCTTGCGAAAAGAAGGAATATTTCTGCCTTGTTGAACTAGGGTTCGTATTTATGAAGCGATATCAAACTTGAGAGCAATATTAAGTATGGATTTGACACCCAGTTTATATTGAAATGAAATTTCTGATACGAACAAAAACTTGCTGTCACTCATGAGAGCTGATTATAAATACGACCCTAGGACTGATTTCCATGATGGACTGGGAGCGAGAGAAAAACAAAGAATGTGCCAGGTGCATTTCCTCCCGGGCATGCTGTAAAAGACTGCTAAGGATCCGAGGGTTTTAGTATATTGCAATTTAAGCGATGGGCTGAAAACCTGTCACTACAGCAATATACCTACAAATCTATCTTAAATAACCCCTTAAAAATTTGTCAGACGTGGCGGAACGACCTTTGAAAGACGTGGTCATTTACGCACTGCCTGCTCTGGGTGAAGGCGTGATTATATGTATGTATGTATGTATGAACTAGAAGTGATAACGATAAACCAAACATAGAATGGATTCACTTCGTCTCTTCCCGTGCACAATTGGGTAAGAAACCAGCAGAGTGTTTGAGCGACAAGACAACCCGTTGATAAAGCAAAGACGTAGCGAAAAGGTCCGTTGATATCGGTAAGCCGATGAGGCTCTACCTACCATGTAAGATACAAAAACGTGATTTTGTGCATGCAAGAGTGACATTGCATGTTTTGCTGTAGAAAGTGACATTCAAAATTAGGAATATGCACTTAATTTACCGTCATAATCATAACTTTTGTTCTTCGCCCTTTTGTATGCATTAACATTGTCTCGAACAAAGCCCGCCTTGACTCCTTGGAGGGTTATTTCGGTATGTTTTGGGCACACATCCGGCACCTTACACCTCGTTTATACAGTACACATTGTAGTAGCTTTGTTTGGAGTTTTGAAGTTCAATATGCTGACGCTGAGTCTGCGCCATTTTTAACACCGGACCACCGGGGCGCTCCTGCTGACGTCGGTTGAGTACGGTCTAACAAAAATGAGTACGGTTTTAATAAAAACATTGTTTGCGAATGGAAAGCAAAGAAGTAGGAGAATGTAGGAATGTAGGTACCACATTATCATATACATACATACAAAAATATAATCACGCCTTTATCCCTAATGGGGTAGGAGGAGCGTAAACGACCTAAACAAAGGTCCTTCCTCCAAATCTGATTGCTAAATGCAGCTGGCACCTTCTATGTTTTTCTATGGCTCCCACTCCAGCATTGGAAGAAACCACCTATACCATTATTTTTAATAGCATACAGCCACGCGTGTATTCTGTACGAGGTAGGCAGAGCGGTAGTAGCTTAGGGACAAAAAGCCCTTACGGCCAGTTCCCACCACGTCTGGCAGTTGTTTACGACCAGTTTTCAGTGTATCCTCCATAATGGATGAATACTTACATACATATAATCACGCCTTTATCCCTTATGGGGTAGGCAGAGCGTAAACCACCTAAACAAAGGTCGTTCCGCCACATCTGACAAAGTGATGAGGGTTATTTAAGATAGATTTGTAGATATATTGCTGTAGTGACAGGTCGTCAGCATAATCGATGAATTAACTGGCCACAATTGATATTTATACCTTTTTGTTTTTAAAAAATGATGCTTTTTATAAATAATAAGCCCCAACAATCTAACTTTCATTGTTTCCATACAATTTATTAACAAGAAGGCTTATTTATCAACTTTATAGCTTACTTATGCAAGATAAATCCGAGCCTGTCGCGCCAGAGACGCATTTAGGCTTTAATTGAGTTTCTATTTTATATTTATAGGTTTTAATTTAAGTCAATACATCTACGCTTTGGAAATTAATGTTAGCGACAAAAAATGCTGGACGTTTACGTGCGATAAAAATAGGGATTTGTCAATTTTATTTTCTGCATTGTACCTAAATCTGAAATTATCAGTGTATCTGTTACGTATTATCCTCGAAATCGCTCATTGGCCGGTATAAAGGGACGTTTCGAGAATTGGCAACATTCAAAACTATGTATGTTACATACAAAACATTCTGCAGACTGGCACACACCAAACGGCCAATTGCCGAATTCGTTATAATACTATTATATCTATTGTAAAACGAAGTAGCCATTTGAAATAAAAGTGACGTACGTGCAGTGCCATCACAGGGGCTAGGATTGACTAGAACTAGATTATAGGCACACAGTGGAAAGAGTAAGCAATGAAGAATAGTTTTCATGTTTTTAAAACATGAAAATATGGAGCTTAGTCTGTTAGGGTGATGTTTTATGAACCGCCCGTACTTATAATGAAAAAATATCACGCTGCATGTTATGCATTTCTTTTCCTGTCAAGGCTAATTTAGATTAGAGGTATATTCTTAGAATAAGTTAAGTACCTATACTGTGTGAATTTAAATTACTACGTTATATTATATTACTAGCGACCCGCCCCGGCTTCGCACGGAAATCATCAGTGTTTCTCTACTATATTATGCATACTATATTATTTCTTCCATGCTGGACTGGGAGAGATAGAAAAACATAGAATTTTCCAGCTGCCCTTCCTCCCGGGCATGCTGTAGAAGACAGCAAAAGGGACTCGGGGGTTACAGTGTATTGTAATTTAGGCGACGGGCTGACAACATGTCACTACACATTAGCAATACACATTACAATCTAAAATTTCCCTCAATTTTTGTCAGACGAGGCGTTTAACGCTCTGCCTACCCCGAAAGGGATAAAGGCATGATTTTATGTATGTATGTATTATGCATGTATTATACATATAAACCTTTCTCTTGAATCACTATATCCACTTAAATAAACCGCATCAAAATCCGTTGAGTAGTTTTAAAGATCTAAGCATACATAGGGATATAGGGACAGAGAAAGCGACTTTGTTTTATACTATGTAGTGAAGTTGACCTTTTCTGTAAAAAGGGGCATGTTGTATATGTAGGTGGATGTAAATCTATTAATAAAAAAAATACTTTTTTCTCCGTTGTTTTATTTCACTCTGAATCCGCACCTGATTTAAGCTCTATAGTGTTCCTACAACACGAGTCAGTGCATAACTTGACACTGGCAGCCTTGAGAGCTGATAAACACCTCGACTGCCGGCTCTATTCTCTTTTATGCTAATTCTGTTTATTGCGGTATTAACATTGGACTAGACACAGGAACAGGAGCTGTCTGTAATGTGCGCGTCTGATAGAGAAAATTCGGTTCAGTAAATATCGTTTAACACCGTAGATATTAGTCGTTAAGCCATGTCAGAGGCCAGTGCTAAGCATTGGCGGCTTGAAATCACTGACCTAATCTAGGATTTTTAACGTTACGTTATCGATACCAACTTGTTTTCATAAATTTACTTTAACTTTATACAGAAAGGATTTGTACATGACATATTCTTACATGTAGGGATGTACAGAGAACTAGTATACAAATTTTGCGGCTCATAACCTGCTTATGTACCTATTACTCCTTAAAAGAAATCAACCGCAAAACATATGTTTGTAACAAGGTTATCGTCTGCGGTCCCGAAATTTGAACCTCTGCGCAGTTGCAAAGAAAAAGCAGCAGTTTATGGGCCGCATGATAGCTATGGCAAGGCCAGTGGGCAGACCACCAGCCCGATGGTCCAACGACTTCGTGAAAATAACGAGAACAAACTGGATGAGACTTGCACAGGACTATGAACATTGGCGTTTAGAGAAGAGGCATACACCAAAGTCAAAGTCAAGTCAGTTGACTTTGTTTGACTTTGACTTTGACAGGATTGTGAAGATTGGCGTATAGAGAAGAGGCATACACCAAAATCAAAGTCAAGTCAGTTGCCTTTGACATTGACTTTGACAGGACTGTGAAGACAGGCATACACCCTGCAGTGAGTGGATGTGGGCTGAAGATGATGATGATAGCTATATTAAAGCTCATAGCGTTATTTTCCCGTCAGTCGTTCGTTAGACGGTGAAGCGAACTGCGTATTTAAGTTTTTCTAGGAAGTATATGATTGTAAACTGATGCTTTTATTTTGTTTGCTTTCTCAAGGTGCTAAATGTTTGTTATTTTTGTTTTAGTGTAGTACACGTGGAAGATTCACTATTCACACTTATAATAAAATATGTAAATATAGTACCTATATGGGAGCAATGCATGCTTTAGATCTATCATTCAAATTTCGAAAATATTTCCGAATATAAAAAAGTCTTGTTATCTTTTGGCGTTTACGTCCATGCTGGACTGGGAGCGAGAGAAAAACATAGAATGTGCCAGCTGCATTTCCTCTCGGGCATGCTGTAAAAACCGGCTAAGGGATCCGAGGGTTTCACTATATTGCAATTTAGGCGATAGGCTGACAACCTGTCACTATGGCAATATACCTACAAATCTATCATAAATAACCCTCAAAACCTTGTCAGACGTGGCGGAACCTTTGTTTAGGTCATTTACGCTCTGCCTACCCCATTAGGGATAAAGGCGTGATTATATGTATGTATGTATGTATTGGCAAGTGTCGCTGTCGACCTGGAGCCGTATTTTTGAATCACTCGAACTTCAATGCGCATACGAGTATCGCATGCGATTCCCATACAATCTACCATGCGAATGTTAGTATTTTGTATGCGAATTCGATTGGAGTGATTCAAATATACGGCTCCTGTGCTGTCGACCAATAAACGTCAGTCTGAGAGACATGTGCTATTGCGCGTACGCAATCTTTGTTCCAAATTCAAAATGACGCTGGCGGCGGCCATGTTGCATTAATTTCTGAAGCGGCAACAGCGGTGTTGCAGTAGCATGACATGACTAACTGCAATAGATAGACAGTTTGTGTAACAGATGAGTCTGTAACGAATCATTGTTTATTAACGAAGCTCAGAATCATCTTTACTTGTCAGGCAATTCAGCAGTCGAAACAATCCCACAAATTAAAATATCAACTTTATATGTCGTCGGAATCGAACCTACGACTACTGGATAGAGAGCCTAAGGCTCAGACCATTCGACCAATAAGTACGCGTCGTCTAGTGCAATATGCGCCTGCGCAACTATAACCTAATTCGGTAGCACTAGGCCAGGCTTGCAACACTGGCCGCTACTAGAGTTGGAGCTATTACAAATTAGCTACTTACCAGTCGCCATATTGTCTAATCGAACCAGGAACACAGGCGGCGAAGTTGTTAGTAGATCTAAGGTTCGTATTTATGAACCGAAATCAAACTGCAGAGCAATATTAAGTATGGATTTGACATTCCAGGTTGTACTGAAATGACATTTCTGATTCGAACTCAATCTCGCTGTCACTCATGAGAGATGATTATAAATACGGCCCTAAGTTGCACCTGGTTAACATAAATAAGGAATTTGACTTATCCGTCCACCCCACGTATTCGGGAGAAAACCCATACATACATATAATCACGCCTTTATCTCGAATGGGATAGGAACAGCGTAAACAACCAAAGAAAAGGTCATTCCGCCACGTTTGACAAATGTTAAGGGCAATTTTACTGAAATGTGTATCGCTATTGTGACAGGTTGTCAGCCTTGGACGAATAATCGTCCAAGCTGTCAGCCCATCGCCTAAATTGCAATATACAGAAACCTTCGGATACCTTAGCTGGTTTTTACAGCATGCACAGGAGGAAATGCTGTTAGCACATTCTATGTTTTTCTCTTGCTCCCAGTCCAGCATGGAAGTCAAAGCAATATGAAACAATCCAGATAGATCTAGGTAGCTATAGCACCAGTTATGTATGTCTACGCAACCCATGTCAACATAGTTGCAAACCCACATTGCCACATTGCCAGCATCATCACGTCTCCGCCCCATTGGGTTGCTGGTCACGTTGGTTCTGTTCGAAGAACTATTGGCTAGTGGTTGATGGGGTCTATAATTCAACGATTCTGTGTTTTGTGTATGCGAATAATGGTATGCTATGTCAATTTGACGACCCGCGCAGCCTAGTAGGAAGTGTACCTGCCTGCTACGCAGAGGGTCCCAGGTTCGATTCCCGGCCTGAGCAGACATTTAAATGATGAGTTTAAATGTCTGTTTCGGGTCTGGGTGTTCTTTGTGGTTGTTTCTGTGTATGTCCATGGCACCCCGATACAGGGAATCCTAGTGGGGGCTATGAGTGAAAATTACTTCTTAGTAGAAGATTACTGATTTGTAGATATCGACAACCTATCCAATATTTATAACAAAAAGTAAGTTACCTCCTCCTCCTAACTGCCTTCGTGGTCTAGTGGTCAGAGATATAGGCTTACGATCCGGAGGTCCTAGGTTCGATTCCCAGAGGGAAAAACAAAAGTTGATATTTGTCACTTTGTGAGGTTTTCCCCAGTTTGGCTAGGACATTGCAGGCTGAATCACCGAAAAGAAAAGGAGTCCGTGCTTCGGAGGGCACGTAAAACCGTCGGTCCCGGTCGCTGTCTTTGATAGTGGTCGTTACTCAAATGTCAGAGGCCTAATACTAGGCCAAAATCTGACACCAGTGTTCATCGAGTCTTTTGACTCGAGAATCCACTCGCAAAAAGAAGATGCCAATATACTACATTAAAAATTACTTCTTAGTAAAAGATTACTGTTTCGTCGACTCGACATCGACAACTTTAGCCACATCACTACATAGTATAAAACAAAGTCGCTCTCTCTGTCCCTATATCCCTATGTATGCATAAATCTTTAAAACTACGCAATGGATTTTGATGCGGTTTCTTTTAATGGATAGAGTGATTCAAGAGGAAGGTTTATATGTATAATACATACATAATATAGTAGAAAAACACTGGTGATTTCCGTGCGAAGCCGGGGCGGGTCGCTAGTATACCATAAAATAAGTAAAGCGAAATAAAAATAAAATACCATTATTCCGTATGGAAATATTTCGTGACTCTTCAACGCCGCTTTGACAACATTACAGTTGGACCTCATATTTACATAATCGGCTCAATTGATAAGCGCGCGAGCCCTCATAATCGATACTACAATATAGGGTGTTATGCAGAGTAGTGCGATCATTTTTACATACATACATATAATCACGTCTTTACAACCTAAACAAAAGTTCGTTCCGCCACCTCTGACAACGTTTTGAGGGTTATTTAAGGTACATTTGTCATCATCAGCCTATCGCCTAAATTGCAATATACAGAAACCCTCTGATCCCTTAGCTGATTTTTACAGCATGCCCGGGAGGAAATGCATCTGGGGCATTTTATGTTTTTCTTTCGCTCCCAGTCCAGCATGGAAGATAATGACTGCGTTAATTTTCCTAACACCCTGCTTGCCAAGACAAATATTTAGTCACTTCGAAGATACGGTTAACCCATTGATAGAGAGCCCCTTTCAGTATCGTGGGTTCAGTGATGTGTGCTCAGTCTTTCCGATAACGAAAGTTAAGCATCATACATACATATAATCACGCCTTTATCCCTAACGGCGTAGGCAGATCGTAAACGACCTAAATAAAGTTCGTTCCGCCACGTCTGACAAAGTTCTGAGGGTTATTAGTAGGTATATTGCTGTAGTGACAGGTTATCAGCCCATCGCTTAAATTACAATATACTGAAACCCTCCTTAGCTGCACTTTACAGCATGCCCGGGAGGAAATGCAGCTAGAACATTCTACGTTTTTCTTGAAAGTTTGAAGCATCATGGCTCTGTCAAATAGAACGTTTTCCGAGCTTCACAGGGCACTTTACACCGTTAGAAATATTTTCATCTAGGCAAATAAATAATTTTAGACTGAATATAAAAAGAAAACCTGAATATAAAAAAATATTTTATGCTGGGCTGGAAGCGAGAGAAAAACATAGAGTGTGCCAGCTGCATTTCCTCCCGGGTATACTGTAAAAACCAGCTAAGGGATTCGAGAATACCTGTATATTAGAATTTAGGCGATGGGCTGACAATCTGTCACTACAGCAATAGACCTACAAATATATCTTAAATAACCCTACAAACTTTGTCAGATGTTGCGGAACGACCGTTGTTCAGGTCATTTACGCTCTGCCTACCCCATTAGGGATAAAAGCGTGATTATATGTATGTACGTAATATAAAACAATAGTAGTAAAGTTTAACATGACTCGCTATCTATGAGTAATAGTATATTATATTATTAGCTTCCATGCTGGCCTGGGAGTGAGAGAAAAACATAGAATGCCAGCTGCATTTCCTCCCGAGCATGCTGTAAAAACCAGCTACGGGATCTGAGGGTTTTAGTATATTATAATTTAGGCGATGGGCTGACAACCTATCACTACAGCAATGTACGTATAAATCTATCTTAAAAAACCCTTAAAAGTTTGTCAGACGTGGCGAAACGACCTTTGTTTAGGTCGTTTACGCTCTGCCTACCCTATTAGGGATAAAGGCGTGATTACATGTATGTATGTATATTATGACAGTGTTCGTATGACTCACTTATAATGCCTTGCGTACGTGGCTACCGCCCGCGGTTTCATATGCAGCTAAATGAGTTTATAAATACGAGCCTATATCCTATTTCAGGACCTAACCTATATGTGTACTAATTTTCATCTCGATTCGTCTAGTGGTTGAAGCATGACTGAGTTACAAACATCCAAGCTTAGAAACATTGAAGATTTTCTTCCTTGCTGGACTGGGAACGAGAGAAAAACATAGTATGTGCCAGCTGCATTCGCTCCCGGGCATGCTGTTTAAACCAGCTAAGGGATCTGAGGGTATCAGTATATTGCAATTTAGGCGATGGGCTGACAACCTGTCACTACAGCAATATACCTACAAAACTATCTTAAATAACCCTCAAAACTTTGTCAGACGTGGCAGAATGACCTTTGTTTAGGTCGTTTATGCTCTGCCGACCCCATTTGGGATAAAGGCGTGATTATGTATATGTATGTAAGCTTAGAATTTTTTAGAATGATTATAGAACCTTTATGAATTTGTGATTTGATTAATATGGATCTGATGATAATACATAATGTAACATGTTCCAGGGCCGTATCAATAATATGATTATGTAAAGTAAGAATTGTCTGCCTACATACATACAAACAAACATTCTGCTTCTGCCAACTGCTTATATTTAAATACAAAGATTTCTTGAGAATTTTTCCGCTGTTATATTGTATGCATTTTTTCTTCAAAGATTAAATTATTTATCCACAAAATAATATCTGTAGCATTCAAATCATCATCATTCTCTTGTATACGGGGCGTAAGGGACAGCGTCCCGTAAACTGATAGGGGTTGCTCAGGTTTGAGGAAGTGTTTTATTTTCATACAAATTCGAGAGTGTCTGATCGAGGTGGTCATTCTGTGTGAGAAGTTCATTTTATTTTCATCTCCTGAAAGAAATTCCTAGTGATGGTTGTTCAGTTTCGTTGACTGAAGAACCCCTATTAGTTTGCGGGACGATATCCCTTACAACCTGTATTTTCTTTTTCCATTCATCCCTGTCAGTCGTCAAATCAACACTCACACCTTTCTAGACATATCATATCATCTTTTACACCATTTATATTTTTTTTTATGCTGGACTGGGAGAGATAGAAAAACATAGAATGTTCCAGCTGCCCTTCCTCCCGGGCATGCTGTAGAAGTCAGCAAAAGGGACTCGAGGGTTACAGTGTATCGTAATTTAGGCGATGGGCTGACAACCTGTCACAATAGCAATACACTTTTCAATCTAAAATTGCCCTCAATTTTTTTTTTGTCAGACGTGGCGAAACCGCCTTTTACGATGCGTTTATCGCTCTGCCTACCCCGTAAGGGATAAAGGCGTGATTTTATGTATGTATGTATATATAATTTTTTTTGGTCGTCATTGGTGTAAAACGATGCTATCAATCATCATAATCAATTCTTGCTAATAGAAACATCTTTATTTATACATCACAACACAAACCAATAGTTGTTTATGGTTCGTCATAGTCATAGTGCCTCCGTAGTGTAGTGGTCAGAGCCATGGGTCCTTGGTTCGATCCCCAGGGGGGAAACACAAAGCTGATATTTGTCATCTTATCACTTTTTGAGGTTTTCCCAAGTTTGGTTAGGACATTGCAGGATGAATCACCTGATTGTCCGAAAAGTAAAAGGATTCCGTGCTTCTCCGGGTACGTTAACCAGTCGGTCCCGGTCGCTGTCTTTGATAGTGGTCGTACCTTAAACCATGTGAGAGGCCAAATAGCTGTGCTACAAGGCGGTTTGAAAACTCTGACACCAGCGTTCTATGGGTCGTTGTTCAACTCGAGAATCCACTCGCTAAGAAGTTATAGTCATAGTAAAAGTTACTGTCGGGTCGATAGACTCGATACCCACTCGACAGAAGAAGACTGTCAGTCTGTTGGATCAAATTGCAATGACATTTGGTATTAAGCTGACCCGAGTGACAGGGTATCACGGTGATCAGTGTAACATTGTTGACAGAGAGAGATAGGTGTGTAAAATAGGTGAATGGTGGAAAGAGATGACAAGCGAGTGTAGACTCCTGCGCATGAAGGAAGTGAGGATTGAAGACGCAAAAGTGATGAAAGTAAAAGTGAACGAAATGTCTTGCTACTAGAGCGAGTATTATTTGTTATAATAGATGTTTACGTACGTTAAATCACGCCTTTATCCCTAAAGGTGTAGGCAGAGCGTAAACGCCTTAAACAAAAGGTCGTTTCGCTACGTTTGACATATTTTTGATGGATATTTAAGATAGATTTGTAAGTATATTGCTGGAGTGAAAAGTTGTCAGCCCATCGCCAAAATTGCAAAATTTTGAAACCCTCAAATCCCTTAGCTGGTATTTACAGCATGCCCGGGAAGAAATGCAGCTGGCGCATTTTATATTTTTCTTTCATTCCTTGTGCAGCATAGTGAAAGATGTTTGATTACACTATTAAAAAAATACTATATTATGGCAATATGCTCAACTATTCGCTTTTTGATGAAAATAGACGAAGTTCAGTTAAAAAATCAATTTATAAATGAATAATAATCATGCCTCCCAGCTATATCAATCTCCGAAGCCACAGAGCTTATCGCATGCAAACACACAGACAGAAAAATGTTTAGTAGGTAAATACAGATAAGTTCAACAAGGAACTGTTTAATAAAACATACCCTTTCTTTACCCAACTGTGTTCTAGTTTTCAAAAGGTTAAGTAGACTTTGTTTCCATAGAAGAGGGAAAAGCGTTGTACGGGATTTGAAGATTGTATTATCTCTAGTGGTGCCAGGTTAGTGCAGCAACATACAGGCGTCGTATACTGCGAGCAAGGTTGCGCTCAAGACGCTGTCAATGCTTTTTGCATTGCCTACAACACATGCGTCACTTTATGCACTACACGCGCGTACTGGCAGAAGGATGCGTTGACGTAAAGTTCCTTGCTACGCACGCGTAGTGCAACACACAGGCGTCACTTACTGCGAGGTTGCGCTTAACACGCTGTCAATGATTTTAGCATTGCCTACAACACACATGCGTCACCTTACGCGCTACATGCGCGTACTGGCATAGGGATGCGTCAACGTAGAATTCCTCGCTTCGCACGTAGTGCGTAAGGTGACGCATGTGTTTTGTAGGCAAAGCAAAAAGCATTGACAGTATGTTGAGCGCAAACTTTTTTTTTTTATTGTGATTGGCCCTTGTTTACAAAACGTACTGCCAAGTTGTTTTCCGAAAGCTCGTACCTTTATTATTGTTAAAATTACAGTAATGAACCTCCAGGTCTGTTTATTATTATATTTAAGATTTTTTTTTGTTGAATGTTTGACTGTTTGTGTTCTAAATAAACAAAAATAAAAAATAAAACCTTACGCGCAGTAAGTGACGCCGGTGTGTTGCAGCACTTAGAATAGCATCACTTCGTATCATCCGGCGGATGTAGGAAAATCCGTGTAATAGGTTACGACCTATATCTACGGAATAGGTCCCTGAAAATGTGAAAATTTATTATAATTTTGAACGAGCTCGGCGACCAGAGGAGCCCGATGGTGTAGTGGATAGAGCCGCTGCCTCCTGAGCGGGAGGTCGTGGTTCGAATCCCACCACGTACCAATGTGTTTTTCGGTTTTCGAATTTCATATGTACGTTAATTCGGCGCTTTTTCCGTGGTTCGGAAGGCACGTTAAGCCGTTGGTCCCGGTTAATATCATTGAATACCGTAGATATTAGTCGTTAAGCCATGTCAGAGGCCAGTGCTAAACATTGGCGGCTTGAAATATCTGACATAATCTAGGATTGGGTCTGGTTTCCCTTCTGGGTAGTGGAGGTCAGATGGCAGTCGCTCTGTGTAAAAACCAGTACCCTCGTTCAATCCCCTAGATTAGGTAGCCGACCCCGTGAGATACGGGATAAGGCTAGGGAGATGATGATGACGAGCTCGGCGACCAATTCTGGAGGCAGGCTGGGCTGCCAATTGGCATTCCAAGAATGGCAAATATCACCCATTTAGGGGATTGGCTGCCATGTTTAGCTGTGAACTTATTGTAGTTATACTATTGTATTATCTTTTAATGAAACTGGGTCTATTTCAGTCAGACTTCTGTCTACAACAGTTACAAAATCAAGTGTGACGTAACATTCTATGCAAATTATTGCCTACTTTATCTTACCCGGTGTCTGCATAATAAACTGTCTGCCACGCAATTCTGCGCCTTGTATACAAGCGTAATGACGTCAATAAATAAACCCTTATCATTGGTTACTTCCGTCAACCTCGCCTCAGAGGTGTCTACACAACTTGCCTGAATAATGGGCAAAAGGTTTTCCGGTAAAAAAACGTGGCTAGGTAATTAGGGTAACAATATCTAAATTTTATAGTAGGTAGTGTGTGTTACGTGGCATAATTTCTTGATGAAACTTTGAGATGTATTAAAAGTCAATGTTTCGCCATTCACTTGCCCTTATCCAATACGGAGTGTAAGGGACAGCGTCCCGCAAACTGATACGGATTGCTCAGTCAACGACACTGAACAATTATCAGCAGCAACTAATCTTGGTTTTCCATATAAATTGTCTGAACGAGGTGGTCATCTCCTGAAAGATATTCCTGGTGATAGTTGTTCAGTTTCGTTGACTGGGCAACCCCTATCAGTGTGCAGGACGCTGTCCCTTACACCTGGTAAATTTGAAGTCGAGGCAAAATATTCTTCTTCCATTCATCTCTTGTCAGACGTCAAATCAATACTCACACCCATCATCATCTTTCACACAGTCCATTCATCTTTTCTTTGGTATCATTGATATTTTAACGGTAGATAAACACGTTGATATCGCTTTATTTTTAAAACATAGAGTGGGTCAAATTGTATTTTTTTTGCAGTAGGTAAGGTTAACAGCGAATCATACATATTTGACTTTGATTTTACTATAACATAAACTTTTATCCCACACACCTAACGAAATAATTTGAAACGTGTCTGACCCTACTAAACGTAATGTTTTCATTTAGTGCGCACTAAGTGAGTATTGTAGCGAGGCGGAGGTGTGTTTGCGCTAAATAAGCTCATTCTCGGAATGAGCCCCGGTGGTCGGAGCTTTGTTTCTACTGAGCTTTTAAGTTGCAAACCGAGAGATTTGGTGCTAAGGGAAACTTAATTCAAATTCAAAACAAATCTATTTCGGAAAACATCCATAGTTGTTAGCAAAACTTAAAATTAATTAATTCTAGGTAGTGTTACTTAGGGATTCTTTAGATATTTGTTAGATGCAGGGCATAATGTAGCAGTCGAAGCGGCGGCTGCTGGCCTCTTTATCGTGGATTAGATTTTTACAGGCCTGCCAAAGATCTTTCAGTCATTCGGACTACTTCACAAGCAAGCCTATACATTCGTCCAGAGTACATTCCTCCCTTCCAGGCTGAATGAAAGAAGAAATAAGCATCTTAACTTATATAACTACATATGCTAAAAAAACACAGAACATAACACAACACACCCACACACGCATACACACCCACACACACACACACAACATAATTCACTTAAACAACAACTAACCTCAAATTCATATTATTTTATATCATTTAGTTATAGTTTTAATTCATATTTGAGATGATACATGTTATATTTCTCTTATTATTGATAATTTAAAAATTCTCGTTTATGTAATAAATACGTCCTATTTCTGTCAATTCTAATTTGTAGAGACCACGACACAGGCTTGGCCTAGTGTGGTGTGTTGAAATCTGTTTTTGTATATTGGATTAAGATAATAAACATTTTTGTATGTTTTTTGTATTTGTATTAACACATAACCAAAACCTCTCGTTTGCAAAGCCGTTGAGGTGTGCGAATTAGCTATATTTAGTACACTGACTAGCTCGTGCATACACTGCAGATTTAGCACTAACGCGTTGGAAGTGCAACGCTTTCAGTTTCTTTTCTGCTCATCTACTTTGAAGGAGACCAGAAATTTCGCACTCGTGGCTTGAAACATGCGTTACTCAGTTGGTAAAGCTCCGGAATGGATTGACATGGCGGTGGGTTTGGTTCCTCCGTATATCATATGTTATTTTCTTGACAAATGAATTTGCTTCGGAGGGCACGTTAAAAATTCGCGATAGCAGTCGTTAGACATACCAAGTCAGAGGTCGATTTGATAGTTTAAAAACAATACGCTAGTGTTCATCGCGATTTTCTTCCATGGTGGACTGGAAGCGCGAGAAAAATAAAGATTATGCTAGCTGCATTTCCTCCCGGGCATACTGTTAAAACCAGCTAAGGGATCTGAGGGATTCTGTATATTACAATTCAGACGATAGACTGACAACCTATCACAACAGCAATATACGTAGAAATCTTAAACCCTCAAAACTTTGTCAGACGTGGCGGAACGACCTTTGTTGAGGTCGTTCACGCTCTGCCTGCCCCATTAGGGATAAAGGCGTGATTTTATGTATATTATCGGGTTATTAGTGGACTCAATAGAAGAATTCTTCCTTACCCTGTCGTGTCAGCATAAGATGCCTTTATAAGTAGTCAATTGGAAACCCAGACTTCTAAATTAAGATTCTGCAAATTAGTACCCAGAGGGTTTATACCAGGTGTAAGGGACAGTGTCGACAACGGGACGCTCAGTCAATAAAACTGAACAAGTTTCAACGGGAAATTTGACCTTTCCATATAAAACGAACATCTCAATCAGAAAATTTGTATGGAAAACATTATTTCTTTTCATTTCCTTAAGAAAAACCTGCTCGTAGTTGTTCAGTTTCGTAGACTGAACAACCATTACCAGATTGCGGGATGCTGTCCCTTACACCCCGTATACCCAACGCAATTAACCCTTGTACTCTTACTTCTCATCACTATAAAACATTTAAAACGAAAAAAAAACTTAATTAATGCTCATATAAAAGGCCATTAAAAGTAAACTGTTTTACAATTCAAGCTAAACTGTGGATCCATTCCAGTTGAGAGTGACACCCTCAAGTTTTAAATAGCAGGAGGGGAAGTGCGGCTAAATTGGCGCACCGCTAATAATTCTTATGCGGGTAGGTCGTAATGCCCGCGCGTCCCCTTTGCTCTGGACCCGGTGTTTTTTGTAACATAGACAAAGTAAAGGAAGACTCCGCCTGTGACTGTAAATGGAATCCCACCAAAAACATAAATGTAATAGTGAAAGCTAAGTTCATGGTGGTGTTTGAATTACACAAAAAGTTGTGAGATCTATAACGGGAGCCAAGTCTAGGGTTTATTATAGTAATTCTTAGCTCTTCAATAAGGTTAATTTCATGTGACTCGGCCGTTGTAGAGAATAATTCGACCTGTCACCTACGACGCCACTTTACAACGGCCAAGTCACATGAAATGAACCTTATTGAAGAACCTTCTAGATATTGAAGTATTTGATAAAATATTTAATCACGCCTTTGTCCCTAATGGGGAAGGCAGAGCGTGAACGACCTAAACAAAGGTCGTTCCGTCACGAATGTCAAAATTTTCAGGGTTATTTAAGATACATTTGTAGGTATATTGCTGTAGTAACAGGTTAAACCCTCGGATCTCAGAGTTATTTTTTTATACATATATTTTTATTGCATCAAACTACAAAAAATGAAGTTTACAGAAAGGTATGCAAGGGCGAACTTATCTCTATGAAGAGATCTCTTCCAGCTAACCCACTGGCAGTTGAGAGAATGAAAAACATTTTAAAGGCAAGACAAATGCATGCAATGTAAACTAAAAATATACTCTAAATTACATTAAGTAGAACAATTAAACGTAAAAATAATAAATCAATAAGATTAAATCAAACAATACATACATATCTAATACTAATATATCGTATATATATACATACATGCATAATAGGTACATAAACTACAGTACTAAATACATACATTAAACTTGTTCAGGTGAGAAATGCTCTTTTAATCTCTTTTTAAAAACGTAAATAGACAGACTTTCTTGAAAAGATTTTGGAAGTTTATCTAGTTCAATCAAATATATCTTCCACTTCTTAGCGAGTGGATTCTCGAATCGCTATTTACACGACCACTATCAAAGACAGCGACCGGGACCGACGGCTTAACGTGCCCGCTGAAGCACGAAATCCTCTTTCTTTTCGGACAATCAGGTGATTCAGCCTGCAATGTCCTAACCACACTGGGGAAAACCTCACAAATGATAAATTTACAAATATAAACTTTGTATTCCCCCTCTAGGAATCGAACCCAGGACCTCCGGATCGGACTTGTATGTAAAAATATACTCAGTGGTGGAAAAGTGCGTGTTAGGCATGGTCAACTCCTTATACCATATCTATGATTTTTATAAACATTTTTATGAACCGTCCGTTGGCAGGCACCCATACACAATTACCATATTGATTTCGCTAAGATAAGACGCCCGCAATATAATTTGAGTAGCCGTATAATAAATTTTAACGTGTAATTATTGTTTAATTACTGAGGAGCATCGGTTTTGTTTTTATTTTGGTCGTTTTACGCAAAATGTGTAAAAAATTACGCGAATTAGGAAGATAAGTTGAAACACTTTGTTACGAGATTGGCCTCGATTTTATCCCTGATGGGGTAGGCAGATCGTGTACGACCTAAACAAAGGTCATTCGGCCACGTCTGACAAAGTTTGAGTATAATTTAAGAAATATTTTTACGTATTGTATTAGTGACAGGTGGACAGCTTATCGCCTAATATAGAAACCCTCAGATCCCTTAGCTGGTTTTACAGCATGCCCGGGAAGAAATGCAGCTGGCACGTTCTATGTTTGTCTTTCGCTCCCAGTCCAGCATGGAAGGAACATGCACAAACATACTAACAATAACAACAATGGGGTCGATTCTAGATTCCACCAGTTAAAACTTAAATTAATATATATCTATCGCTTTTAGAATAATAAAATTTAAATAGGACAGGACTCTATGGTTTTTTACACTTTATGCGCTTGATTTTGACTCGCTTTTGCATGTTTCCCCAGTATTTCTGTTAATTTTATCCGCCATATTATATAACGGCAGATAAAAATGACATATAACGCATAAAACCACCAACTGTAAGTGAAAAACTGAAGAGAATAGATCTCCTGTCCTTTTTCAATGTTTTTAGACTGAAAGTGAAAAACAGATTTTAAAAAGAAAGAAAGAAAATTATTTAATTTTAGTTTCGGCCGCAAATTTAGAATCGGTGCCAATATAAAATAATTTATGTTTTAACCCGAAAAAGCAGAGGTTATTAAAAAAAAACGGTAGTATAAGCGATATTTTGTTGTAATTACACAATTAAGTAGGTATATTCATCGTTACAACAAGAACTTAAGAACTTTAAGTTACTTCCATGCTGGACTGGGAGCGAGAGAAAAACATAGAATGTGCCAGCTGCATTTCCTCCCGGGCATGCTGTAAAAAACAGCTAAGGGATTTGAGGGTTTCTGTATATTGCAATTTAGGCGACAGGCTGACAACCTGTCACTACAGCAAAATACCTACAAATCTATCTTAAACAATCCTCAAAACTTTGTCAGACGTGGCGGAACGACCTTTGTTAAGGTCGTTTCCGCTCTGCCTACCCCAGTAGGGATAAAGGCGTGATTATATGTATGTATGTACAACAAGAAGACAAACTTTAGTTAGTTTGTTCTGTCTTTCCTTTTCAACTAGATTGATTGTTGCTTTGTCTACCGCTTAAGGGTTACAGACGTAATTTTTATAACTAACCATACCAACATTATAAAAAACACTTCAAGTCCTTTTTTTTTTGCCTACACGAGCGTGGCCAAAGGCAAAGGCGTTAGAGCCAATTAAATAATATGGGTTTTTTTACGTGTTTTGAACCATTGTAAACATGTACCTATATCAAATTGATCCAATTTGTAAATAAAAAATGTTCAAGGTCAAATAGGTTATTAAATTAGACAGCAAATGAGTTTTCGGTTACTGCACCTACTTACATCAATAACAAACATACCTAACTGAACCAGTTATGTTTACAAAATAAAATTGTAACAAAGAAGTGAAAAAGAATATCACTAGCGGTCCCCGAAATCGTAAAAAATAATAAATCATCATCTCCCTGGCCTTATCCCGTATCTCTTGGGGTTGGTTACCTAACCTAGGTGATTGAACGAGGGTACTGGTTTTTACACAGAGGGACTGCCATCTGACCTCCGCAACCCAGAAGGGAAACCAAATCCAATCCTAAATTAGTCAGAATTTTCAAGCCACCAATGCTTAGCAATGGCCTCTGACATGGCTTAGCGACTAGCATGGAATATCTACGGTATTAAACGATATTACCAACCAACAGTTTAACATGCCTTCCGAAAAAAAGCACTGGCCTCTGATATGGCTTAAAAACTAATATCTACGGTATTAAACGATATTTACCGGGACCAACGGCTTAACGTGCCTTCCGAAGCACGGAAAAAGCGCCGAATAAGCGTACATATGAAAGTCAAAAACTGAAAAACACATTGGTACGTGGTGGGATTCTAACCACGTCCTCCCGCTCAGAAGGCAGCGGCCCTATCTACTACACCATCGGGCTCTTAAAAAAATATAAAATACTCATGAAAATCAGCCCAGTCATTGGCAAAGCAAGTAAAATTTACATACATACATAACGTCACGCCTCTTTCCCGGAGGGGTAGGCAGAGATCACATCCTTCCTTTTGCTACGATCCTTGCAAACTTCTTTCGCTTCATCTACATTCATCAATCTTTTCATCAAGTAAAATTTCCCTAATATTAATCTCCTTATTTTTATCACGAAATTAACTTCTAAATTCCATGTGAAACCATAATAAATCGTTAACGAATTTCATCATATGCTCCTTGTAGTCAAACCCTAATTCAGGGTTGCCACCCCTAAACTTTAGTCAGAGGGTCAAAATATGCGGGTAGGTACTTGGAGCCCAACACTAACGTATTTTTTATCCCACTCACGGGGGGCTAGAGAAAACGGGGTCTTATGATGAGTTCCGTTGGGTTTAAATTTGTATGGATGATGTTTTAGTAATCAACTATAATGGAGAAATCAAAACTGGGAAGATTGATCATGGGAACCAGACGTGGGATTTCTGCTGCTGGTCAGAAATTATCTGCGAAAATCAAAATGTTAATAGCTTTTTTGTAATTTGTAAGTGTTTTACGTTTACATATTTCGCTATAAACAGGTTCAAATTCTTCCATGCTGGCCTGGGAGAAAGAAAAACATAGAATGTGCCAGCTGCATTTAGTCCCGGGCATGCTGTAGCTAAGGGATCGGAGGGTTTCAGTAGATTGTAATTTAGGCGATGGGCTGACAACTTGTTACTACAGCAATATACCTACAAATCTTTCTTAAATAACCCTCAAAACTTTGAGAGACGAGGCGGAATATCTTTTGTTTAGGTCGTTTACGCTCTGCCTACCCCATTAGGGATAAAAGCGTGATTATGTATGCTGGTTCAAATTACGCATTGAAAACTATTTTCGTATTTCATAACAAAGTAACTTCTTTCAGTTATCTACAAATTAAAAAGTAGAACATCACTACATAGTATAAAACAAAGTCGCTTTCTCTGTCCCTATATCCCTATGTATGCATAAATCTTTAAAACTACGCAACGGATTTTGATGCGGTTTCTTTTAATGGATAGAGTGATTCAAGAGGAAGGTATGTGTATAATACATGCATAATATAGTAGAGAAACACTGATAATTTCCGTGCGAAGCCGGGGCGGGTCGCTAGTAAGAAATAAAACAATTTCTAGAGACTAGCTTAAAGCTCGTTGAGAAAAAACTGAATTGTTTCTGAATCATAAAAATCATAATCTATTAATTTTTGGAGTTGGAATGTGAAGTTTATCTTTGTTTGAACTGTTTTTCCAAACAAAAGCTTTATTGTTTTTATCAACACATGCCCAATCTTCCATGCTGGACTCGGAGTGAGAGAAAAACTTAGAATGTGCCAGCTGCATTTCCTTCCGAGCATGCTGTAAAAACCAGCTAAGGGATCTGAGGGTTTCAGTATATTTTAATTTAGGCGATGAGCTGACAACCTGTCACTACAGCAATATACGTACAAATCTTTCTTGAATGGCCCTCAAGACTTTGTCAGACGCGGCGAAACGGCCTTTGTTTAGGTCGTTTACGCTCTACCTACCCCATTAGGGATAAAGGCGTGATTATATGTATGTATATGTATGCCCAGCGCTAAGCAGCGGACACTGTGTACAAACATTGTTGCATTCCATACATATTTATAACGCAACAAAAAGCTCTACATAAGTGTTGTTGTTTTTTCTAACCCACATTACTGACTCAATCGACTCAGGCGCAGGCATTACGTGTGCGGAAGCGATTGGAGGCTAAATGCAACAAACTGAGTTACTACCTTTTACGTAGTAGGTAGGTAAGTACTTACCTCTTGATTGCTTGTGAGTTATGACGTGTTATAAACAGGTAGATACTACGCAATGGTAAGGTTTTGCTGTTAGTGTACTTGCCCACTTTTAGAAAAAAACAGAATCTATGAGACGAACTCGATGCCTTCCTGGAGAACTGGCCGGAACAGGCACAGGACAGAGAGTCGTGGAGAGACCGGAGAGAGGCCTTTGCCCAGCAAGGGGACACTAATGGCTAGATAAGATAAGATAAGATAAGATAAGATGAGACATGAAGGTATTTTATTTGTTAATCTATATGTCGTAAGATGATTTGATAATACGAATCTTCGCGAAAATTCTAGGGATTTTGCCAAATCACTAATAATTAGACAATAATGAAAACGTTGTCAAATATACATACATACATAAATCACGCCTTTATCCCTTACGGGGTAGGCAGAGCGTTTAACGCCTCGTAAAAGGCGCTTTCGCCACGTCTGATAAAAATTGAGGGTAATTTTAGATTGTAATATGTATTGCTATAGTGACAGGTTGTCAGCCCATCGCCTAAATTACAATACACTGTAACCCTCGAGTCCCTTTTGCTGACTTCAACAGCATGCCCGGGAGGAAGGGCAGCTGGAACATTCTATGTTTTTCTATCTCTCCCAGTCCAGCATGGAAGTATGTCAAATATTACTGGCAAAAGCCAGAGTTTTTGTTAATATAATCGTCGTACTAGTAACATTTGATATTCTCATGATATTCTTAACTCTGATTGACTAGATTTTTACATACATACATATAATCACGCCTTTATCCCTAATGGGGTAGGCAGAGCGTAAACGATCCAAACAAAGGTCGTTCCGCCACGTCTGACAAAGTTTTGAGGGTTATTTAAGATATATTTGTACGCATATTGCTGTAGTGACAGGTTGTCAGCCCATCGCCTAAATTACAATATACTGAAACCCTCAGATCCCATAGCTGGTTTTTACAGCATGCTCGGGAGGAAATGCAGCTGGCACATTCTATGTTTTTCTCTCACTCCCAGTCCAGCATGAGAGCTAGATTTTAACTTACTTATTTAATCTTATTCTGATTGATAAAAACCATGCTTGACATTTAAATAGTCAATCAATCAGAGGAGATCTTGTGTTGGGTGCGCTAACCGACCAATCTAAGATAAATCTAAGATATTAAATGTTATTAGGACGATGAGTTTCTTCGCTAAAATCAGACTTTATACACTAAGATTTGACAATGGAATCACCATTGTTAAATTATCCGTGTTTTCACAATATTCCTAGGATTTTCGCAAAGATTCGAATTATCAAATACATACATACATAAATAAAATCACGCCTTTATCCCTTAAGGGTTAGGCACAGCGTAAAACGCCTCCTTAAAGGTGCTTTCGCCACGTCTGACAAAAATTGAGGGCAATTGTAGATTGTAGTGTGTATTGCTGTAGTGACAGGTTGTCAGCCCATCGCCTAAATTACAATACACTGTAACCCTCCAATCCCTTTGCTGACTTCTACAACATGCCCGGGAGAGAAAGCAACTGGAACATTCTATGTTTTTCTTTCTCTCCCAGTCCAGTATGGAAGTTATTATCAAATCATCCTACGATATACATCATCACTACATAGTATAAAACAAAGTCGCTTTCTCTGTCCCTATATCCCTATGTATGCATAAATCTTTAAAACTACGCAACGGATTTTAATGCGGTTTCTTTAAATGGATAGAATGATTCAAGAGGAAGGTTTATATGTATAAGACATGCATAATACAGTAGATAAACACTGATAATTTTGGTGCGAAGCCGGGGCGGGTTGCTAGTATATAATAATCTGATAATCGTGATTCAAATGTAGGTTCTCATTGACTAATGATTCATCAAAAAGTAAATGCAAAGAAAAAGTAAAGATTTCCGAAAATCTAGAAACCAGCAGTTAATCTGCCTAGCTCTGAAAACAGTTTCAAAAACTTTAAGAGAGTAAGTTCAACGCCACACACACCTACCACTCAACATCTCCCTAGCCTTATCCCGTATCTCACGGGGTCGGCTACCTAATCTAGGGGATTGAACGAGGCTACTGGTTTTTACACAGAGCGACTGCCATCTGACCTCCGCAACCCAGAAGGGAAACCAGACCCAATCCTAGATTAGGTCAGAGTTTTCAAGCCGCCAATGCTTAGCATTGGCCTCTGTCATGGCTTAACGACTAATATCTATGGTATTAAACGATATTAACCGGGACCAACAGCTTAACGTGCCTTCCGAAGCACGGAAAAAGCGCCGAATAAACGTACATATGAAATTCGAAAACCGAAAACCACATTAGTACGCGGTGGGATTTGTACCACGACCTCCCGCTCAGAAGGCAGCGGCCTTATCCACTACACCATCGGGCTCTTTTTACACACACCTACCACTATGACCAACAATAAAATGTAATGCAATGAACCATACAAAATCACTATACAAAAATAAAATATTTTCAATACCTACGTCGCACAATGTTATCAGTGAAAATGTTTATTAGGGGGATCTATCGAGTTGATCGTGGGGTTGATAAGGGTTGATTCCAACGGTCGTCGGTCAACCCCAATCAACCCTGCCAACCCCGCAACGACAAAGGTTAACGAATGCGCTCGTCAAACGAATTAAATGCTTGGCGAATTTACTCTATTGTTGTACAACTTTTTAGGGTTCCTGACCCAAATAGATATTATTATGATTTAATTTTCATCCGTGGGTGCTAAGGTCCAGAAACCATGTCAGGGGCCTCATAACTGTGCTACTAGGCGGTTTGAAAACTCTGACACCACGGTCAATTTTCATCGGGTCAGAATTCACTCGCTAAGAAGAAAAAGGTGTTTTGAGAGCAGTCCAGATTCAAGATACGAGTATAATCGTTTTGGGATGCTGTATTGGACCAGGCCCTAGTTTTAAAAAAAAGGAAGTCTGACTCACAGTTTTATGAGCTCTAATGGATTGAGATGTAAATGCACATAAAAATCAAAATTTGAACAGGGAAAACTACTGGGCTGATTTTGATAGGCGAACCAAATAAGGACTGGATATTTTTTATTTAATTAGTCAAAGGTCGTAGTCGTTCCGTGTGGGTTTCCAGTCGATCGACCCAATAAACCCTGCTGTCAGAGTTTTTAAACCGCCTAATAGTCCAGCTAATGGGTCTCTGACATGGTTTATGTAACGACCGTTATCAAAGACAGCAATCGCAAACTCACAAACTGATAAAGTTTGTGAGTTTTTCCCCAGTTAGGTTAGGACATTGCAGGCTGAATCACCTGATTGTCCGAAAAAGAAAAAGATTTCGTGTTTCGGAGGGCACGTTAAGCCGTTACTTCCATGCTGGACTGGGAGCGAGAGAAAAACATAGAATGTGCCAGCTGCATTTCTTCCCGGGCATGCTGTAAAATCCAGCTAAGGGATCCGAGGGTTTCAGTATATTGTAATTTAGGCGATGGGCTGACAACCTGTCACTACAGCAATATACCTAGAATTCTATCTTAAATAACCCTCAAAACTTTGTCAGACGTGGCGGGACACCTTTGTTTAGGTCGTTTACGCTCTGCCTACCCCATTAGGGATACAGGCGTGAATATATGTATGTATGTATGTACGTTAAGCCGTCTGTCCCGGTCGCTGTCTTTGATAGTGGTCGTTACTCAAACCATGTCAGAGGCCTGATAGTTGTGCTACTAGGCGGTTTAAAAACACTGACACCAGGGTTCATCGGGTCGATAGACTCAATACCCACTTGACAGAAGAAAGACAGCGACCGGGACCGATGATGGCTTAACGTGACCTCTGAAGCACGGAATCCTTTTTCTTTTCGGACAATCTAGTGATTCAGCCTGCAATGTCCTAACCGAACTGGGAAAAATCTCACAATGTGATAAATTAACAAATATCAACTTCGTGTTCCCCTGGGAATCGAACCCAGGAAGAGAGCCCATCGCTTAGACCACTAGACCATTGAGGCAGTCAAATGATAATAAACATTGTCCGGAACCCTCGTCGCTAAAGTCCGATTCCTTTTGATCCCTCCGACTCACACTGAATGAGTTGTTGAACGTCTTGAACTTTGAAGGCGAGTCTTTTATAGGTCACTAGCTCCTAGCCCGGAACATGGCTGTCTGGTAGAAAAAAATAGGTTTTTTTTAAGGGGTTTTTAAACTAGCAAAACACAGGCGTGACTTACTGCGCGCAAGGTTGCGCTCAAATGCTTTTTGCATTGCCTACAACACACATGCGTCACCTTACGCTCTACGCGCGCTTAGTCGCAGTGGGATGCGCCGACGTAGAGTTCATCGCTATTCCGCGTAAGGTGACGCGTGTGTGTTGTAGGCAATGCAAAAAGCATACAGCGTGTTGAGCGCAACCTTGCCCACAGTAAGTGACGCCTGTGTGTTGCTGCCCTTAGTATCTAGTTAATAAAACTATTTGTAACGGATTTGAGTTGTGTTTTATTCAATTTTGTTTTATTTCAACGTTTCGGATTTTTTCTAGGAGCCGTGGTCGCGGAAGACTAAAGGTGTTGTTCGTCACAAGCAAGATTTAGCCCGTGTTCCTTGCCGACACGAAAGAAGAAGAAGAAGTTCGTCTCAATTTGAGTCTCTAGTCTCTATCGCCTATTATCTAGACTACATATACATCAATATACCTACAAATCTATTGTAAATAGCCCTCAAAACTTTGTCAGACGTGGCGGAACGAGCTTTTTTAGGTCGTTTACGCTCTGCCTACCCCATTAGGGATCAAGGCGTGATTATATGAATGTGTGTATGTTTCGAATTTAAGAATGTGACTGGACTTATTTAAAATACGTTCATAAATATCAGCACTACACTGAAAGCCCTATTCTATCGCTGATTTGTGAGTCTGTTAATTTCAGTAAGTTAGTTAATAGAAGTTAAACGTTTCAATTTATCTTCCGTAAGAGTTTTACTAAAGAGGACAAGAACAAAGTATCTTTTCTGTTAATTAAGGACTCTATCATTTAAGGGGCTTCACGATTTATTAAGGCCACGTCACCCCTTGTCAACGTCACGGAAAATGAGTCTTAAGAGCAAATACATTAATGTAGATTAATATCTTGATCTTAAAAATAAATATGAGTCAAATTCAAAAATCTTGCTTGTATGTCTTTGTGCAGTAGGCAGAGCTATATAAGGTCATTTTAAATCAAGTGCGAATATTAAAACGTGTAAATCTGCCTATAAAACTGAACAACTTTCCCTAAGTAACATTGGTGGAAAATCGAATAAAAACATTGGACCTTCCATGCAAAATGCACCAGCTGATAGCGCACCTAGTATGGGAAGTCAATTTTTGTTTTTCGTATTTCGACCTATGTAAGGTAGGGAAAGTTGTTCAGTTTGATGGGTTTGATCAGACGTTCCAATATTTGCACTTGATTTAAAATAACCTTATATATTTGATGGTTATTCCGCGCCAAAATAGTTTCACCAATTTTTGGCTCGAAATTCCAGTTTCTTTTTTGCAAGTGTTACATGCTATTATATATTCTGTGGTGTTACCTAGGTAGATTTATTATCTAGCTAAATAAGGAGGCAGTAGTTACAATTTCATTTCCAACTTTCAGAAAGTTACACACTTACAAAGAAATAAAACTATTACGATTTTTTTGCGCCCCAGATACCTAGGTGCTAAAACGTTGCTGAGCCAATTTAGGTAATATTAGGCAATTAATTTTGTCTGTTACATTTGCCAAGCTTAATAAGAACGTGTCATTATGAGTTTGATATTATAATTAAGTTCTTCTAAGCGAGTGATTTTATTAATTCAAACAACAGTACAAAAATATTATTATTTTACCACATTTAAGTGGTACTTACGTACATACGATCACGCCTTTATCCCTAATGAGGTAGGCAGAGTGCAAACGACCTAAACAAAGGTCGTTCCGCCACGTCTGACAAAGTTTTGAGGGTTATTTCAGATAGTTTTGTAGGTATCTTGCTGTAGTAACAGGTTGTCAGCCCATTGCCTAAGTTACAATATACTGAAACCCTCGGATCCCTTAGCATGTTTTTAAAGCATGCCCGGGAGGAAATGCAACTGTCACATTCAATGTATTTTTCTCTCATTCCCAGGCCAGCATCGAAGGATTTAAGATTTAAGTGCTCTTGCAAAAAATACATTACACTGACGTAATAGCTTCGTTTTAAGCAGATCAAATACTTAAGTCATTGAAAAACTCTAAATCTATAATGCTAGAAGGTGTTTTTATTAAAAGGCAGATACAAAAAAAGATCAGAAGCACTTATAGTATTATCATCGTTCATGTTCTTTATACAAAACAAACACATTCTGCTAATTGACAGA
This sequence comes from Scrobipalpa costella, assembly GCA_949820665.1. Taxonomy (NCBI): domain Eukaryota; kingdom Metazoa; phylum Arthropoda; class Insecta; order Lepidoptera; family Gelechiidae; genus Scrobipalpa; species Scrobipalpa costella. The sequence continues at coordinate 2,426,401 of OX463311.1, forward strand.
GTACGTTTTTATACGCTTGTTTTGCATCAAACAAGATATATCAACATATCGGAAAGACCTTGCAAATAGGAGATGGCTAAAGAGAATCAGTTTTTTGTCCCTTAAGTGTTTTTATACTTAAAGATATTGTCCAGTAATTGAATAGATTTCAATTGCAGCATATTTAATTTACTATTGGGCTCGAATCTAGATTTGCCGGCTAAAGCTACAATTAAAATCCATTTGTCACTTTCAGACTAATAACATTGGAAAAGGACAGGATATTTATTCTCTCCGGTATTTGATTTATAGTCGGTGGTTTTATGCGTGTCATTTTTATCCGCCGTCATATAATATGGTGGATAAAATTTACAGAAATACTGGGGAAACGTACAAAAGCGCGTCAAAATTTTGCGGACAAAGTGTAAACCATAGGTAGAGTATTAATCGCCTGTCCTTTTTCAATGTTGTTATTTTGGAAGTTTTTAGTTTTAGCCAGTGGTATCTAGAATCGAGCCCATATGTATTAGGAACTGCAATATTTATATTTAGTTTTTGCTGTAAAAAATAATTTTCTTTTGCATCAGCTCGCTCAATCTGTGTTTAGTCCAATAAATTGGATTGATTGACCCTGACACCTTTACCTACAAATTCCTTGATTGACACATTGACACGTATACATTTTTATAGCCATCTCTTTTACGCCTTTTGACAAAATCACGAAGTTACATTGGTCAGGATTGGGTATATTTTTTTTTTGTTTCATTTTGTCGCAACTGGACTTGGATACGGATCTTCAAAGCCGGTTTATAAATATCAACTAGTGTATACTAAAGAATAGCGGTGCGATTATGATTATATGATTATGCTTCCATGCTGGACTGGGAGCGAAACAAAAACATAGAATGTGCCAACTGCATCTCCTCCCGGGCATGCTGTAAAAATCAGCTAAGGCATCCGAGGGTTTCAGTAAATTGCAATTTAGGCGATGGGCTGACAACCAGTCACTACAGCAATATATCTACAAATTTATCTTAAATAACCCTCAAAGCTTTGCCAAACGTGGCGGAACGATTTGTTGCTATGCTAAGCATATCATTCAGCGCCATGTTAATCGAGTTTATTTATTACTAGACTTATGTTTAGTAGGTTATATTATACTTCCATGCCGGACTGGGAGCGGGAGAAAAACATAGAACGTGCCAGCTGCATTTCCTCCCGGGCATGCTGTAAAAACCAGCTAAGGGATCTGAGTGTTTCTGTATATTGTAATTTAGGCGATAGGCTGACAGCCTGTCACTACAGCAATATACCTACAAATCTATCTGCAATAACTCTCAAAACTTTGTCAGACGTGGCGGAACGACCTTTGTTTAGGTCGCTTACGCTCTGCCTACCCCATTAAGAATAAACATACATACATAAATACAATCACGCCTTTATCCCTAATGGGGTAGGCAGAGCTTATACGACCTAAACAAAGATCGTTCCGCCACGTGTGACAAAGTTTTGAGGGTTATTTAAGGTATGGACATGGTGTTATATTTATTTAATTATACGTCAAATGGACTGTTAAAAAACTCTACGAATGAATATATTTTATTTATCGGAGATTTTAAATTTTGAACAGAACGTACCATACGCGAATATTTGCATAGATACTAGTTCAGTATTCCAACCCACATTCCCAGCCCTACCTGCGAAGTTTTTGCATGTATTCGTCGTATTTGAGTTGTTTATTGTGTCTAATTGACGTCACATGCGGGTACTTACGCGCTGCGCGTGCGTCGCACACGTCCCGCATGGGAGAATCGCACCCCTGGCTTTAAACAGTTGAACTTACTTGTGACACCCTAGCTTTTAAACTTGCTGATGACACCCCTAGTTTTAATCATTTGAACTTACTTTAGCACCCCTGGGTGACAGACAACCCTAGCTAAAACTTGTTTAAAGTACAATCGTTCGCAAATGATCGGTTTTTAAAGTACACTGTGTTGGTACTTATTTAAAGGGGTAATAAAATGACCCCACAGGTTAGCTTGCGTATGTTTTGTAGCAGTTTATAAATTATCATAAACTGTAACACATTATACGTTAATGATAAAAATAATGTTTTAAAATTTCTTCCATATTGGACTGAGAGCGAGAGGAAAACATAGAATGTGCTAGCTGCATTTCCTCCCGGGTATGCTGTTAAAACAAGCCAAGGGATCTGAGGGTTTCAGTATATTGTAATAAAGGCGATGGGCTGACAACCTGTCACTACAGCAATATACCTACAAATCTATCTTTAATAATCCTGAAAAATATGTCAGATGTGTCGGAACGACCTTTGTTTAGGTGGTTTACGCTCTGCCTACCCCATTAGGGATAAAGGCGTGATTATATGTACGTATGTTTCAAAATGTTAAAGACCTAATTGTATTTCTGTGGTAAGAGAATGTCAGTCCATCGATTGTAAAACACTGAAAATACTGACTTTTACTTTCACAGGAGAAGCGGCTGGTACATTTTATGTTAAATCGCTTCTATCAATCAAATTTGATCAAAGTTGTATGACCTAGGTATGACAAAGTACCTACAAAATCCATGAATGACTGATAACTTCCGAATTAAGTGCTACGTCATTCATTAATAAATTAGCGAATAAAAGACTCCGGCGCCGATGTCATTGACCTGATAAACTAACAGTAAAAGCAAACAGCTGATTACAACTCTAGGAGATAGATAGGGATACGTGTGTTGATAAACATTCTGTTATCGGTCGATGACCTCTGGTGAATGGAGCGTGGAGTGTCAAGCTAGGTGATGTGGTGGGAATTTGTAGAGAAAGAGGAGTGATTCTAGGCATGAAACAGTTTTCGTTTATTTTTCAAATAATGAAAATCATCCCATATCTCACGGGATCGGCGTTTGATTCTGTATAGGATCAAACGTGGATCTATAACTGAATATAAAATAAAATATAAATAAAAATCTTTTATTTCAGACCTTTTGATCCATATATGTGTTTCAAGTTCACATATTTCGCAATAAATAGGTTGAAAATACAAATTCAAAACTACTTATTAGTATTTCATAACAAAGTAAATATTTTCAGTTATCTACAAAGTAAAAGGTATAACATACGAGTAATTCATCTTCCTTCCCGTATCTCAAGGGGCGACTACCTACCTAATCTAGGGGATTGAACGAAGGTTCTGGTTTATACACAGAGCGACTGCCATCTGACCTCCGCAACCCGGAAGGGAAACTAGACCTAATCCTAGATTAGGTCAGAGTTTTCAATCCGTCAATGCTTAGCACTGGCCTCTGACGTGGTTTACCGACTAATATCTACGGCATTAAATGATATTAACCGGGGCCAACGGCTTACAAACGGCGGAAAAAGCGCCGAATAAACGTACATATGAAATTCGATAACGAAAAATCTTTTTGGTATGTGACAACGTGACAGAAAGGAGCGGCCCTATCCACTACAACATCGGACTCTCTCAAATAATGAAAATATAGGTACTAATTATACCAGATTCAAAGATTTTTTGTATAGAAATAGAATAGAAAATATTTATTTGCGACCATTTTACAAGTATACGTATTTTGATCTATAGGTTGATGCAGACTTAGCTCACTCAGCCCTATTTCTGAACAACTACTCTATGACTTTAGAAAACCTATTTTTCTAACTATTTCAAAAGTTGTTCAGAAACATTTACTTACTGGTACTGAGCAAGCCTACAGGATATACATCCATCTATTATCCGTATATTGGTTAGGAACTTGAGAATACTAAGATTTACGTATACGATATCTCCCGCTGAAAAACGAATATTTTTTTTATCTGAACAGGGAAAAAAACATAGAATGTGCCAGCTGCATTTCCTCCCGGGCATACTGTACAAACCAGCTACGAGATCCCAGGGTTTCAATTGCAATTTAGGCGATGGGCTGAAAACCTGTCACTACAGCAATATACCTACAAATCTAACTTAAAAAACCCTCAAAACTTTATCATACGTGGTGGAACGATCATTGTTTAGGTCGTTCACGCTCTGCTTACCCCATTCGGATAAAGGCGTGATTATATGTATGTATGCGATGTCGTCATACCGTATTCACAAACTGCTTTAAAAAACGCGGCGAATCGACTCGCAAATCACTGAACAACAATAAATATTTAATCGACCAACGGGAATCGATTTTTCCACATCGATATCAGTGGAAACCTACCTCATTACAATATCAAAAGAGTTGTTTCGAAATCAAAACATCGGCGGCCATATTGTTTTCGTTTCGTTGAAATCGCGGCCCGAAAAACGAATTTTGCAATAATATTTCAGTTATGCGAACCGTTGTGGTGATGAATAGTTAATACTTTCTCTTATTTTTCAAGTATTCATATTTATACAATACATCGAAACGTACATAATACAAATTCAAATTCGTTTATTGTATGAATATTTATAACATAACAGCATAATACACCAAATCGTTATAAATATAAACTCATTTATATATAATATAAATGAGTTAAAAATAAACTTAAAAATAAACTTCAAATTTGAAAATAAGTTAAAAATAAACTCCAAATTTGAATTGTTAAATAAATGTAAGATAAGGAGTTACCTACCTACATGGTAGCAATTCGACGTTGCAAATGACACAATTGACACTTTATACCAGAAAACAGAAAGAGAAAGCAATAATATTAGTTGGATTTAGTTATTATTACTGTGCTAATAGGAAATACTGTTTCTAATTTCAAATCTAATTTTTTTAGCATAGCACACATAGTACTTATACATACATACATACATATAATCACGCCTTTATCCCTTACGGGGTAGGCGAGCGTTAAACGCCTCGTAATAGGCGCTTCCGCCACGACTGACAAAAAATTTAGGGCCATTATAGATTGTAATTTGTATTGCTAAAGTGACAGGTTGTTAGCTCATTGCCTAAATTACAATACACTAACCCTCGACTCCCCTTTTAGTACTTATAATAAGATCTAATCTTCTATTTTCTAAAATAAATAAATAACATACATACATATAATCACGCCTTTATCCCTAATGGGGTAGGAAGAGCGTAAACGACCTAAACAGAGCTTGTACCACCACAGCTAACGAAAGTTTTGAGGGTTATTTAAGATAGATTTGTAGGTATATTGTTGCAGTGACAGGTTGTCAGCCCATCGCCTACATTACAAGATACAGAAACCCTCGGATCCCTTAGCTGGTTTTTACAGCATGCCCGGGATGATATGCAGCTGGCACATATGTTTTTCTCTCGCTCCCAGTCCAGCATGGAAGTAAATAAATAAATGTCGCATATTATTCTAGTAAACCATATCACACCATACCCAAACCTAAAAATAAAAATAACACTGCTCAATTTACATACATACATACATACATAAATCACGCCTTTATCCCTTACGGGGTAGGCAGAGCGTTTAACGCCTCGTAAAAGGCGCTTTCGCCACGTCTGACAAGAATTGAGAGCAATTTTAGATTGTAATATGTATTGCTTTAGTGACAGGTTGTCAACCCATCGCCTAAATTACAATACACTGTAACCCTCGAGTCCCTTTTGCTGACTTCAACAGCATGCCCGGGAGGAAGGGCAGCTGGAACATTCTATGTTTTTCTATCTCTCCCAGTCCAGCATGGAAGACTGCTCAATTTATACCGGATGTAATAATAAACTAGGCATAACGAATTTAACTCGCCAATTAAAATAGTCAACCCAATAGATTCTTACCGCCTTTGGCGACTGCAGACCTTTACAGATTATTTTACATAACGTCTAAACTACCAACTACCTGCACGTATTTTTATACAGGGTCCTACTCAATCGACTATTTCTTCCATGCTGGACTGGAAGCGAAAGAAAAACATAGAATGTGCCGGGTGATTTTCCTCCCGGACATGCTGTAATAACCAGCTAAGGGATCCGAGGGTTTCAGTTTATTGCAATTTAGGCGATGGGCTGACAACCTGTCTCTATAACAATATACCTCCAAATCTATCTTAAATAACCCTCAAAACTTTGTCAGATGCGGCGGGACGATCTTTGTTTAGGTTGTTTACGCTCTGCCTACCCTACTGTGCTTATATGTATGTCCTACTCAAATACCATGTATTAGTTGTACATAATTTGCAATGGGTAACCTGTCTAGTTCTCTAGTCAGATTTGATCGGACGATGCAGGCTGAATCACCTGATTGTCTAGAAGAAAAAATATTCCTTGTTTCGGAGGGCTCGTTAATCTTTCGGTCCCTGTCTTTGATAGTGGTCGTTACACAAACCATGACAGAGGCCTATTAGTTGTGCTATTAGGCGGTTTAAAAACTCATCGGGTCGATGGATTCGATACCCACTCGACAGAAGAAGAATCAATTTCGTAACCAAAACATACTGTTTAATCTAAAAAGACCCTGTATCACAAGCGGACATGTCTTCCGCGTCATAAACGCTTAGAACTTCGTGATTTTAATCAAACCGGCCGAGTGTATGTGAGTTTGATGTGGCTCTATTTATCATGGACTATAATTACCATATCAATCTTGAGTGTTCATCAAAACCTCATAGAGGCGGAAGAACATATGTGTTTTTGTGAATAAATAATTAATTGATATGTTAGCCTGTTACTTGTTTGTGCCCTATTTATGTTACGTCAAGCAAAGGATCAATCATCTAGGATTGGGTCTGGTTACCCTTCTGAGTTGCGGAGATCAGATGGCAGTCGCTCTGAGCAAAAACCAGCACTCTCGTTCAATCACCTAGATTAGGAAGCGGACCCCGTGAGATACGGGATAAGGCTAGGGAGATGATATGGATTAAGCAAAGGATCAATAATAAATCATATATCCTTATGTATGCATAAATCTTTAATACTACGCAACGGATTTTGATGCGTTTTCTTTTAATGGATAGAGTGATTCAAGAGGAAGGTTTATATGTATAATACATGCATAATATAGTAGAGAAACACTGACTATTTCCGTGCGAAGCCGGGGCGGGTCGCTAGTTCTATATATATTGTACACTATTTTATCATTTTCAATCTGTGTAGACAATACATCCAGTATTTTCGCAATATTTGTTAAAAATTGCGAAAAAATGCTTCAATATGTAAAATGCTTCTTTGTTATAACGAGCTATTCTAAAACATACCTACTTATTTATTATCTAAATTGTATCTACAATTCTATATCTAATGTTAATCTAATATTATAATAATATCTAATATCGGTACATATTTTTTATGCACAAATGTATAGAGACAGACATTAAAGGTTTAATTTAATGCAATGGTGCCACGGTGTCTAGTGTAATAATGATACTACTTATTTGTTTTTGTACTATGATACACATGTACTCAAACTTCGCACCTACAACGTAGTTAAATCGGCCACGAAATATCAAGGCCACGTCCAGAGATACATAAAGTTTTTGCTTGAGTTCGTGACCGGCCCACTGCCCAGGCGCAGGCGCAGGCAAAAACTGCCCGTGTAATTGTAAATAGGCGTAGGAACCGCGAAAAACTACGGGGTACAGGGAAATACATAATAGTTTTGTCATGGCAAACATTAAATTCTTCTTCCGGACACCGTAGATTTATTGAACCTTTTGTTAATGTAGCGATTTCAGTTAAAATTGAACTGATAAAACAGCCTACTTTGCATTTGTTTCGACAAAATGACAAAATAATAAATAAAAAGATTAAAAGAAAATTTGATATCGCTAAGTACCTGAATTTCACTTTAAAGATTCTAAAAACATAGGAGTACTTTTACAGTATACATATAGATAGACGTGAAAATTGAAAAGTAAAAAAAAATGGAAGTATGAAAAAAAAAACTTTTATAGGTTTTCACATAAAAAAATTTAACTTGTTAAAACAAATTCCCTGTAGCGCGATTCTACCCTTTAACGATAATGATGATGACTCGCAAACTGGTCATAAATTTAGTCTCAATGGTTTCAACTTTACTATCTTAATTGTATAGGAAATGCAAATGCCAGGGATATGAGCTTCCGGAAGTCGAACCTAAATGTCACATTCGGAGAGGTCAGGTCCCTTCCTCATGTTTAAGTATGCTCGATAGACCGGTTGGTCTATTTCGGTATAAAGATTTCCGAGATACTATTTCTACGTACGTAATATTTAATACAAGGTCCTATAGGTATACAATATCTTCTTCCATACTGGATTGGGAATTATAGAAAAACATAGAATTTGCCAGCTGCATCTCCTCTCGGACATGCTGTATAAAACAGCTAAGGGATTCGAGGTTTGGTGTACATACATACATACATCACGCTTTTATCCCTAATAGGGTAGGCAGAGCGTCAACGACCTAAACAAAGGTTGTTTCGCCACGTCTTACAAGTTTTGAGGGTAGTTTAAGATAGATCTGTATATTGCTGTAGTAACAGGTTGTCAGCCCATCGCCTAAATTACAATATACTGAAACCCTCGATTTCGTTTGGTGTATCAGTCTTTAATAAAATTTCAGCCTACAAATTCTCATGGAGCAGCTTTTACCAGAATATATGAGTCTACATTTCGCCCGCCTAGCGCATTTCCCTAGAGAATTAAAAATATTCCGCTGAAAAGTATTGTTGTAAAATGATTTATTGCAAAATGTTAACAAGACATTATATAACAGATTTTATTTTATCTCGCTCTAACAAAGGACTATAACAAAGATTTATGAACGACTCTGTTAATTAGGACTCCCTAAAATACCATCATATTACTTTATGTACATCATTACAACACGGAAGAGTAAGTGCAGAATAAAATAACGATAAAAGTCAAGGTTATATAGAACAGTCAAACGCATATCAAGTTGATTATACGCATAGAACTTACTGTAATAAAAATAAGGTCGAAAGTTCAATATTTGATGGTGTGGATTGTACATGCGGACACGCAAAAATAAACTTAATATTCATTGTTGCTGCCTACGACCAGGTAGTAGCTAAAACCGTGCGCATGCGCACCCATGCCAATACTAATTCTTAACAGAGGTAGAAGTATGTTAGAATTTTGAAAGGGTTAAGGTTTTTTTGCCATATTAAAAATACAAATGTACAAAAAATGCGGAAACGTGGCCAGTGTTATGGGCACATTTGCATCGGAAAGCTTTCGGGGCGGGCTTTTAGACTAAAGTTTTTTAAGTCGATTTTTGTAATGTAATATTTTGACTACAATCATGACCATATTTACTTTGTATGAATAAATAATCATTACGTATATTATAAAATAATATTAATTTTATTTTATTACAGAGTTTAAGATCTGAAAAACTGTGTTTACGCTACGCCTATCAAGTATATCAATTTGCAAAAGAATATACATAGGCTCGTATTTATAAAGCTATCTCAAGATTGAGAGTAATATTATTTATGAATTTTGTCAAATTTTGTACTGAAATAACATTTCTGATACGAACTCAAACTGGTTGTCAATCTCAAGTATGGATTATAAATACGGGCCTTAATGCTGTAGTGACAGCTTGTCAAAGACTTGGGTCTAGTGTGGTAGTCTTATTTATTAGAAGCTTACCTAATTCGGATAAATTAAGAATCTATATGAGTAAAGTACGGGTATAAGTAACTTGGTTTAAAACTATAAACACATAACAAATCTGTTAAAAACCGATGTAGGTAGCTATGATAGGTAACTAGATCAAAATAAATCCTAGCTAGCTGATATGATAATGCTATGAACAAGAAATCAGACATATACAAAGGTAGTTAGCATATGGGAAAACCACACGGGCATTTTTTGCTTCTTTATGTCGGATAACATCTGTAGAATATAAACTATAAACGTGGCTATGTATACGTATCCAAACAACGTATTTATGTATAGTCTTCTTAGCGAGCGGGGTTTCGAGTCGAACAACGAACCGATGAACCTTGGTGTCAGAGGTTTGAAACCGCCTAATAACACAGCTATTAGGCCTCTAACGTGGTTTGAGTAACGACCACTATCAAAGACAGCGACCGGGACCGACGGCTTAACGTGCCCTCCGAAGCACGGAATCCTTTTTATTTTTTGGACAAACAGGTGATTCAGCCTGCAGAGTCCTAACCAAACTGGGAAAAACCTCACAAAGTGTCAAATTAACAAATATTAACTTTCCTCCCCTGGGAATCGAACCCAAAACCTCCGGAACAGGAACCCATGGCTCAGACCACTCGACTTCGTAGGCAGTTATGTAGTGAAGTGATTTATAAAAGACATAACATAAAAATTATACTTGACATAACATAATGGCCTATTGCCACATTTTTTTATACGTTGTTTATCTCTTTTTTTAGACCTATAGTTTTATATCTACCTACTTAACTTAGCCAAAACCGCGTAATTTCCGTAATAACCAAAAAAGGAATTTTAATAATTTAGCGGATTAGGAAGGCGTGGTTTTGTTAAACCTGATCTTTTTTTATTAGCCTTGAGTGAATACTACTGGCTAACGTCGCTAACCGCCTATTTATTTTTTATTTGTGTTTATTTTTAAGAAACTTTATAAATTTATTACCTTAACTTTTTATTTTACTATACATATTTTATAGATAAAGACTTAGACTTATTTATATATATTTTTTGCAACAAATACATTCATTTAAAAACCAGTAGTCCGAATTTAGAAGTTTTTCACTTCTAGAAAGCTCCAATCCAAGAGTGACTTATGTTAAGCACACTTTATTGTATCCCGGAAAAGTATCCTACTGAAAAAATAATTTTGATGAGGTTTTAAGCCGCTGCATTGCCAGCTGTATTTCCTCCCGGGCATGCTGTAAAATTTTTCTATGCTGGACTGGAAGCGAGAAAGAAACATGCAATGTGCCAGCTGCATTTCCTCCTGCATGCTATAAAAGCCAGCTAAGTGATCCGAGAGTTTCAGTATATTGCAATTTAGGCGATAGGCTGACAACCTGTCACTATATCAATCTATCTTAAATAACCCTCAAAACTTTGTCAGACGTGGCGGAACGACCCTCGTTTAGGTCGTTTACGCTCTGCCTACCCTACTAGGGATAAAGACGTGATAATATGCATGTATGTTTTAAGCCGGGTTGCCACGATTCCAAAACTTAGTTCCTTAAAAACACATTATGCTTCTATGTACATTTCACTAGTATAATAGCAATAAAATCAAACTGCCTACTGAACCAAACTTAAAGAAAAGAGTCTACAAATTTCGGCCAGCCCTAAACTAGTTATTATGTCGCTCTACAGCCGACTTCCTATTGTGGATGTAAGTGTGTAAGTAAGGCAGTAGCGTGCTATTATCTAACAGCAGTGAAAGTGTGTGTGTGTGCGGCGATGACGTAAGTCCAACGGCGCGGGCGCAGGCGAGCCACTCTCACTGGCGATCGCGCTGAGGCCTGTTCCAACTAGAATTTCCGAATACATTTTAATGTACATTACGTAGCCGATAAGACTTTGAAATGCTAGAGATATTAAAAGACTAGTTGTCCACGCAATGTACATTGAATTGAAGTTTTATAGGACTTCTGTTGAGCATTTATTTAGCGAGGGATTGCGGTTGTATGTTTCTTATAACAAACATTTTGTTTTTGTCCATCTATAGATGGGTGACCTCTATTCCAACTAGATCATTTTCTGCGCATCCCAAGGCACGTTAGATCAGATTTTATGACTAAGAATATTACTCTGAAAATAAATGAGGCCATAGTAATAAAGACTTTTTGTTATTTTCATGTTTTTGTGATCTTTGGTATTTGCAATAAAATAAAACATTGCCTCGACACGATGTGTGTGGTGTGACGTATTTAATTTACATGTTAATTTATTTAATAATGGCAGTCGTATTATTGGGTTTATTATGTTTACAATTTAATGTGAAACAGAGCCTTTCCTAACAGAGCGAGCAGAGCGTCAAGAGTCTCATAAAGCCACACCATACAAGTTTTGAAGGCATTTCATTCAAGTGCTGTACAAGTCAACTAGGTTACAAAAAACTTCTTCCATGCCGAACTGGGAACAATAGAAGGATATAGAATGCACCAGCTGCTTCTCCTCCCGGGCATACTGTAGAAGTCAGCAAAGGAATTCGAGTGTGTCAGTATAATATTGTAATTTAGGCGATGAGCTGACGACCTGTAACGATAGCTATACCTACACATTTCAATCTAAAACTGCCCTCAATATTTGTCTGACTTAGCGAAAACCTCTTCTACTAGCTTGGACGAAACAACCTCTCTACTAGGTATTAAGGATAAATGCGTGAATTTATGTAAGTATGTTCTACTTTCATGCTGGACTGGGAGTGTTAAAAAACATAGAATATGCCAGCTGCATCTCCTCAAAGGCATGCTGTAAAAACCAGCTAAGGGATTCGAGGGTTATAGTGTATTGCAATGTTTGGCGTTGGGCTGACAACCTGTCTCTATATGAATATACGTCATCATCATCATAATCATCTGTAATAATAATAACCCTCAAAACTTGTCAGACGTGGTGGAACGACGTTTGTTTAGGTCGTTTTCGCTCTGCCTACCCTATTCGGGATAAAGGCGTGATTTTATGTATTTATGTTGTACAAGTTACGACCTAAGTTACATTGAACACTATGTTTTACAACACTAAGGCTCATAATTATAAAACCAACTCAAGATTGAGAGCAATATTAAGTATGGATTTGACAGGTCGTTTTGTACTGAAATTACGTTTCTGATACGGACTCATACTAGCTGTCAGTCTCAAGTGACATTTATAATTACGGGCCTAAGAGCCGACGTAATGCAAGAGTGCGCCACGTAACTTATAAGTAGGCAGTGTTACAGCATAGCAACTGGTTTACAAACAGCAGACTCATCCATCTTTGGACTTCCTTCCCTGATCAACTGGGTATTAGACGTTACATGGTTTCATTTGACAGGAGGGTTTATGTAGCTAAATAGATATAGTACAGGTTGTAAAGTTTATTAAAGTTTCTTCCATGCTTGACTGGGAGCGAAAGAAGAGCTGAATTTCCTCTTTCACAATTAAATTATTACTATTGAGGGCGCCACCTATGCTCTACTACCACCTTAACTTAGGTAGCAATGATAGCAAATGAGGGAATTACATACATACATACATATAATCACGCCTTTATCCCTAATGGGGTAGGCAGAGCGTAAACGACCTAAACAAAGGTCGTTCCGCCACGTCTGACAAAGTTTTGAGGGTTATTCAAGATGGATTTGTACGTATATCGCTGTAGTGACAGGTTGTCAGCCCATCGCCTAAATTGCAATATACTGAAACCCTCAGATCAATTAGCTGGTTCATACAGCATGCCCGGGAGGAAATGCAGCTGGTACATTCTATGTTTTTCTCTCGCTCCCAGTCCAGCTTGGAAGTAAATGAGGGAATTGGGATAGCATAAAGAGTTGATACATATACCAGGTGTCACCCCTATCAGGTGCGTCCCGCAAACTGATAGGGGTTGCTCAGTCAACGATACTGATGACCAGGAAATTCTTTCAGGAGATCAAATAAATAATTGAACTTCCCATACAAAATGACCACTTTGATCAGACAAATTGTATGGAAAAGCAAAATATTTGTTTCATTTCCTGTAAGAATTTCTTAGTAGAAGCTGTTCGGTGTCTTTGATTTTCTTCCATGCTGGCTTGGGAGCAAGAGAAAAACATAGAATGTGCCAGCTGCATTTCCTCCCGGGCATGCTATAAAAAACAGCTAAGGGATCTGAGGGTTTCAGTATATTGTAATTTAGGCGATGGGGTGACAACCTGTCACTACAGCAATATACCTACAAATCGATCTTAAAATAACCCTCAAAACTTTGTCAGACGTGGCAGAACGAGCTTTTTTTAGGTCGTTTACGCTCTGCCTACCCCATTAGGGATAAAGGCGTGATTATATGTATGTATGTATGTCTTTGCCTGAGCAACCTCTATCAGTTTGCGGGACGCTGTCCCTTACACCTGGGACAGAAATACAAAATTCTATAACACCGAGATATCCTAGGTAGTTTAAAGTAGTAACAAAGCGGTGGTAGGCTCCGCAAGGGGCCGCCTGGCTTGCGACCACCCTCTCACCGGAGTCTGCCGCCAAACAGGATGCTGTGTTCCGTCGGTGCGTGAGATTGCCAGTGCCATAACGGACATTTTCTGGGTGAGCTCGCTCAATCGTCGACTCTGTCACGGTCATCCCTGACCTAGTGTCTAGAGTCAAAAGCAAACTCATTTCAAATTTAAAATAATAACCTATGTAGCAATAACGTGTGTGAAATTATTTTTGGTTTATATTTATATGTACCGACAAAAAAAATTAAGCGGCGCACGTTGATGTCTTTTGTTAGGAAACTTTTTTTGGCCACGCATTTACGTGAAAATTGGGGTTCATTCTTAATGTCAACTACTGAAGTTATACAGGTTGTAAGAGATAAGGGCTGCTCAGTAAACGATACTAAACAATTTCCACCAAGAAATTAACTGCCTCCGTGGTCTAGTGGCTAGTGCCATGGACTCCTGATCCGGAGGTCCTGGGTTTGATTCCCAGGGGGGAAACACAAAGTTGATATTTGAGAATTTATCACTTTGTGAATTTTTCCCCAGTTTGGTTAGGATATTGCAGGCTGAATCACCTGATTGTCCGAAAAATAAAAAAAGATTTCGTGCTTCGGAGGGCACGTTAAGCCGTCGGTCCCGGTCGCTGTCTTTGCTAGTGGTCGTTACTCAAAACCATGTCAGAGGCCTGATAGTTGTGCTACTAGGCGGTTTAAAAACTCTGGCACCAGGGTTCATCGGGTCGATAGACTCGATACCCACTCGACAGAAGAAGACCAAGAAATTCTTTCAGGAAGTGAAAATAAAAATTGGCTTTTCCATACATAATGTCCACCTCTTCCATGCTAGCCTGGGAGCGAGAGAAAAATATAGAATGTGCCAGCTGCATTTCCTCCCGGGCATGCTGTAAAAACCAGCTAAGGGATCCAAGGGTGTATATTGCTATATATTGCAATTTAGGCGATGGGCTGACAACCTGTCACTACAGCAATCTACAATCTACCTACAAATCTATCTTAAATTACTCTCAAAACTTTGTCAGACGTGGCAGAACAACCTTTGTTTAGGTTGTTTACGCTCTGCCTACCCCATTAGGGATAAAACCGTGATTATATGTATGTATGTATGTAATGTCCACCTCGATCAAACAATATGAATGAAAAAGCCATTTTTTTTCACCCCCCCCTGAAAGAATTTCTTGGTGGAAGTTGTTCAGTATCGTTAATTGAGCAACCCCTATCAGTTTGCGGGACGCTGTCCCTTAAACCCCGTATTTGAACTAATTTGACATTTACAGTGAGATCATTACTATTATTTCCGTAAAATTTTATTGACTTTTTATAATATTGTACACCGAGTTATTAAAGACGTCAAATTTCTTATTTTATTAATATAATCAAATGTTGTTCTACTTCCTACAAAGTTATTTAATTCAATGGCATATACATTCATACTCGTATGTCATGTTATGTTCTATATTAACATTATACAACGTGTAGCTTCCATGCTGGACTGGGAGTGATAGAAAAACATAGAATGTGCCAGCTGCATCACCTCCAGAGCATGCTGTAAAAACCAGCTAATGGATTCGAGGGTTATAGTATATTACAATTTTAGGCGATGGGCTGACAACCTGTCACTATAGCAATATACGTCATGATCATCTGTAATAACCCTCAAAACTTGTCAGACGTGGCGGAATGACCTTTGCTTAGGTAGTTTACGCTCTGCCTACCCCGTAAGGGATAAAGGCGTGATTTGTGTATGTATGTATGTATGTACAACGTGTAACAGAAAGGGTATATGCACCGGAAAGGATATAAACCACCCCATGAAACTGAACAACATTCCCAAAGGAACATAGTTCAAAATAACAGAAAAGAAACTTGACCATCCATACAAAATGCATCAGCTGATAGCGCGTGTATTATTCTTTGTATCGATTTTCGACCTATGTTCCTATGGAAAAGTTGTTCAGTTTCATGACCGGTCCTTTCGGGTGCATATACCCTTTTAGTTACACGTTGTATAGGTACTATTAATGCTGGTTTTCAACTACGTAACAAACTCTATATTTCTTAGTACAAGACCAGTGGAAAACTTCTATAATCAATCAAATTGGTATTTATAGTGGAGCAACAAATTTGCATCCAGAACACATCGCAACACGAATGAATAATTAATATGAAGTGTAAAAAAGTTCATTCATTTGAATATGATACTAGACCTTGAAATAAAACGAACGTTAGGTAGGTCGGCATAAGTTTAATTTAGTTTTTTATGTATTTGTAGGTTAGGTATAGAGAGTCTGATGGTGTAGTGGATAGTGCTGCTGCCTCCTGAGCGGGAGGTCGTGGTTCGAACCCCACCACGTACCAATGTGTTATTCGATTTTCGAATTTCATATGTAAGTTTATTCGGCGCTTTTTCCGTGCTTCGGACGGCACGTTAAGTCGTTGGTCCCGGTTAATATCGTTTAAAACTTTAGATATTAGTCGTTAAGCCATGTCAGAGGCCAACTCTGATTTAATCTAGGATTGGGTCTGGTTTCCCTTCTAGGTTGCGGAGGTCAGATGGCAGTCGCTCTGTGTAAAAACCAGTACCCTCGTTCAATCCCCTAGATTAGGTAGCCGACCCCGTGTGATACGGGATAAAGGCTAGGGAGTATTATTGTAGGTTAGGTATTGACCAAAGCAATGTTTAAGTACTTTTCCTAAACAAAATTATGAATATAGGTTCAAATTTGGTTTAAATAGATAACTAGATCATGTGTCATAGTTTTTAAACCTATCTCTGAAATTTATAGTCTGACTTATGTAGGATTTATATTTTTTTATTTATAGTAACTCCAAGATAAATAGATTTTTTCTTATTTGACAGAATTCTGACATTTGACTGACATATTTTTACTATAGCTTTAGAGCTGTCAAAAATTACCTATTGTCTTGACTCTACAGGTCGTGGACTCGATTCTAGATACCGATACCACCGGCTACAACTAAAATTAAAATCTATCTGTCACTTTCAAAATAATAAAGTTGGAAAAGGACAGGGGATTTATACTCTATGGTTATACACATTGTCCGCTAGATTGTGACGCGCATTTCATTTCGCATTTCTCCAGTATTTCTGTAAATTTTAGCCGCCATATCATATGACGGCGGATAAAAATGACAGGTAACGCATAAAACTACCGTCTGTAAATCAAAAACCGGAGAGAATAGATCTTCTTTTTCCAGTGCTTTTAGTCTGAAAGTGATATATAGATTTTAATTTTAGTTTTATCAAATCTAGAATCGAGTTTATTATTTACTTTAATTATCTATAATCAAGCTCACTGCTTAACATGTCTAGCGTGATCTCCTAACCTTTTAAGTTGATTCTCAACTAGATTCGCGGCTCTGTTGCTATGGATACAGTTTTTTATTCGACTTCAAGGCTACGTTTTTTATTACCCGCTTGTCAAAGAAGGGTTATATTTTTCGCGCGTATCTTGTATTACTAGGTATTTTAAGTTTTGATATTTCTTTATTACCTCGTATCTCCGAAAAGGCTGGATAGAATTCGATAATAAGGGTATCATTCGATTGGTCTCAAGCTTTTGATTATTCTTAGATATTTTCAAAATGGCGGATTTTAGGCGCTAAATTGTAAGCCACTTCATTCATTTTTCGACTGAAGCTATCGACTGGGGCATCAAAAATAAAAGTATTTAAAAGGAACGACCTTTGCTTAGGTCATTTTCGCTCTGCCTACCCCATTAGGGATAAAGTCGTCATTTTATATATGAATTGAATGCATGTAAAAGGAAATTACAAAAAGTTACACGAAAAGATTACACGAAGTCCAATTTTAGAACAATAAATATAGGTAGGTAGGGTAGGTACTACAGTCGGGTCATATTTTTTTTTAATTCTGGTTTCGATTTAATATCGAGATTTCTAGTTAGTAATAAAATGTAAATAATAATAGTGTAGCAGACACAAATTAAAGTTTTTGAACTTATAATACGAGAAGTTGAATAGGTTATTATTATAATAAAGGATGTGTTGAGCATAGGATGAAACATGTGGTATATACCAGGTGTAAGGGACAGCGTCCACGACACTGAAGGTAAGTGAAAATAAATATTGGCTTTTCCATACAAATAGTTCACCTCGTTCAGACAATTTGTATGTACATATATATTTAATCAACCCCTGTCAATATTTTTTCAACCCCTGCCTAATCAATCAGCTGATAGCAATTTACCACTAGTCAATTATTTTTTAATTTCGTCTAAGTTTTCGAGGCGTGGCAAAATCTTTATGAGATTTTTATTGATTGTGAGGAAACAGGCGTAACTATAATGTGTAAGTTTTAGATCAAACTTAGTGTAAGTTAGTTCTTCTTCTTCTGTCCTGTCGATGGTTCAAATATATTTAGACCAGTGCTCTGCCACGGCGACAGTTAGTGTTAGCGTTATATTACGTTCAAGTTTGATCTAAAACTTACACCAAGTAATATTTCGGTAACAATTTGTTTTTTTTTTTTTTTATGTTACTAGGTAAGTGGTCTAAATGGTGTGTCAAGGGTGTCCAACATTGTCCATGTTGCGAAGGACATGGGTCTACGGTGATGACTCAACAAACTCACGCGCAGGCAGAGCTCAACCAATCACAGCGCTCGACCGGCTGTACACGGGTTTATCCTCTTTGCTACATAGACTACCTAGCTACATTCATAAAATCATGCCTTTATCCCTTACAGGGCAGGCAAAGCGTAAACGACCTAAACAAAGGTCATTCCGCCATGTCTGACAAAATTTGGAGGGTTTTTATGATAGATTTGTAGGTATATTGCTGTAGTGACAGGTTGTCAACCTATCGCCTAAATTGTAATCTGCAGCAGAGCCTGATGGTGTAGTGGATAGGGCCTCATGAGCTGGCGTGGTTCGAATCCTACCACGTACCAATGTGTTTTTCAATTTTCGAGTTTAATATATACGTTTATTCGGCGCTTTTTCCGTGATTCTGAAGGCATGTTAAGCCGTTGGTCCCGGTTAATTTAGTCCGGTGACGCAATATAAACACTTTGTAGTATGGTGCAAATAAGTCCATAAAAAAACGCTCCCGGTTGATATCGTTTAATACCGTAGATATTAGTCGTTAAGCCATGTCAGAGACCAGTACTAAGCATTAGCGGCTAACTAACTAATTGGTCTAATCTAGGATTGGATTGTATATGACTTTCTCGATCTTGAACTTAAATAGCATTACTGAAATTCTTGCAAGATCCAAAATAATTTCCCATAAATAAGCAACAAACTCAACGAAATATTTGGGTGTTATTAATGTTAATATAGATAAGAATCTCACCCTTGTGGAACACCTTAGAAAATTATCGGCACGAATCAGGAAACTCACTTTTATTTTTAAGCAGATTAGACATGTAAGTAGCGAACTACTAGTATTTTTTTTTACATGTTAGTGGTAGAGCAAAGGCGATGCTCAACATGAGGCCTAAAGGCAGCACACAGCGCAAGCGCAAGGTTGCGCTGAACACGCTGTCAATGCTTATTGCATTTCCTACAACACACATGCGTCATCTTACGCTATTCGCTCGCGTACTGGCAGAGGGATGCACTGACGCAGAGTTCATTGCTATTGCGCATGTGTATTGTAGACAACGCATAAA
Source organism: Scrobipalpa costella (assembly GCA_949820665.1). Taxonomy (NCBI): domain Eukaryota; kingdom Metazoa; phylum Arthropoda; class Insecta; order Lepidoptera; family Gelechiidae; genus Scrobipalpa; species Scrobipalpa costella. The sequence continues at coordinate 2,446,125 of OX463311.1, forward strand.
GCATTGACAGCGTGTTGAGCGCAACTTTGTGCGCAGTAAGTGATGCTGTGTGTTGCTGCTCTAAGGTAGACTGTCTTGTTAATGGTTAAAATCACTTCTTCTTATTGAGTAGATCTAACGCATGACGGACCCTGGATTTGGAGTTTTAAACCACTACATCACGGAGGCAGTTTTAAAATCGCTGACTTAGCAGAAAATAATGTGGTATGGTAACTGAATAATAAAAAATAAAAAATCACACATAGTTTTAGATAAATGATACATAAAGTTGCACCTACACAAAAAATTACAAACGAACAAAAGTAGCAAGGTGTATTTTATATATTTTTTTTTTTTTTTTTTACATATTTATGCAGAGTAATTAAGCATACTTCTAGATACAGAGATAATTAATTGCTATCCTTTATTAATGCTGCAAAGCTTGAATTATATGTGTTTAAACATATTCATTAAAATTGTACTGTAGAAATTTTAATTATAAATATTTCAGAAAAGACTTGGAGCTAAGGGGAACAGACTTAACTATCTTAACAAAACTACTTCTAAACTGCCACGGTCCGATGCCTCGATCGCCCATAGCTATTTCCAAATCGATGTTTTTTTTTATACCAACAGCAAATTCAATCTCATTAAGAAGGAAACTTCCTACTTTTTTGTAAGTTGAGCTTTTAATAGCAAGAAAACTTCGATTCGTTTTTTATTTAGATTTTATTTGCAATGGATTTACTTTTGTTGATTCTAGTTTAGACCAGTTATACTTACATACATACATATAATCACGCCTATCCCTAATGGGGTAGGCAGAGCATAAACGATCTAAGCAAAGGTAATTCCGATACGTATGAAGTAAGTATATTGCTGTAGTGATAGGTTGTCAGCCCATCGCCTAAATTGCAATATACTGAAACCCTCGGATCCATAAGCTGGTTTTGACAGCATGCCCGGGAGGAAATGCAGCTGGCACATTCTATGTTTTTCTCTCGCTCCCAGGCCAGCATGGAAGATATACCTAGCTATCGATGCGTAGAGCGCACAACAATCTTAAGCAAAATTGTTGCCGTTCTTTTCTGTTCTCTCAGGTTAAGATAGAAAAGGATAGAAGACAATTTATTATTCTTAAGATTTTATTATTCTAATGGATTTCATATTTTAAGATTATTATTGTATTTATTATACTTTTGACATTTAAATTGATTTTATACTGAAACATTAATTTGTAGGAATTCGCATATAATATTTAAATTGAAATGAAATTGTTATAGTATAAATAAGTTATTTTTATGAATTTGATATTTAAAACCATTAATCGAATTTTACTTTTACTTTTAAAATGATTGAGTATTATAAGAGTTTAAAGTTTCTTTTATTCATAATGTATTTTGAATTAAAGCATAAAATAATTTTAAGAAAGCATGTAATTGAAGTATGTAAGCCCTCTGGCGCAATATTGCGATGCCCTGACAGGGTGTCACATCTAATTTAAACTACCATCTAATTTACTCTTAATTTAAGACTGTACATTATTATTTGTGACAATGCAATAAATAAATAAATACTAAATACTAAATTTAAGTCAAGATATAGTGATTTTGAACGCATGCAAATAATGAATTTAAAGATGCAGCGAACTCTCCACAAACTTGTCCATGTTCATTGGAGAAAGTTGTTCAGTTTGATAGGGAGATTTATACCCGAAAATATGGTCTTATTTTTCACATGTCTAAATTGAGCCTCATATGTAGGGTTCATTCCTCCTGTTTAATTTACTAACTTAAAACAATTTGTACAGCTGTTTCTCACGAACTCTTAACGACTTAAGAAGTTCCTGTACGGAATTCCTATAATTAAGGGTGCAAATATTGCTTGAAAGTGTTGGAAATCACCATACTCACGAGAGGAGATGGTTAAACTACATTTGTCTTAACTTTGCATTCGTGCAGCTGGCATGCAAGTTACTTGTGAAGCCACAGACTATACATGCATACATATAATCACGCCTTTATCCCTAATGGGGAAGGCATAGCGTAAACGACCTAAACAAAGGTCGTTCCGCCACGTGTGTCAAAGTTTTGAGAGTTATTTAAGATATTATAGGTACATTGCTATAGTGAAAGGTTGTTAGTCTATCGCTAAATTACAATATACTGAAACCCTCGGGTAACTTAGCTGATTTTTACAGCATGTCCGGGAGGAAATGCAGCTGACACATTCTATGTTTTTCTCTCGCTCCTAGGCCAGCATGGAAGTAACATAGTCTATTCCTGCTAATCTGTGGAGCAACTATAGTAATGACGATATAGTAGCAAGAAGCCGGAAGATAGTCAAGTACATATTATTATATACATACTCGTACATACATATAACACCAAATCATTTGCATTCATTAATCATCATCAAAATATGCCTACCTACTTCTTACCAACCATCATACGTTACCTACTTATTTGAAGTTATATCAAACAGAATTAAAATTCAATGATTCTTTGCATTACTCCTATATGAGTTATATTGCTTATTTGTAAAGTAAATAAAAGAGTAAATATACGTACATATATATAATCACGCCTCTATCCCTAATGGGGTAGGTAGAGCGAAAACGACCTAGCCATCACAAAGTTTTGAGGGTTATTTAAGATAGATTTGTAAGTATATTGTAGTGACAGGTTGTCAGCCTATCGCCTAAATTACAATATACTGAAACCCTCGGATCCCTTAGCTGGATTTTACAGCATGCCCGGGAGGAAATTCACCTGGCACATTCTGTTTTACCAGGCCAGCATGGAAGTCAATAGTAAATATGAGTAATCAAAATCTAGTTTGAACTCTTGAATCTAATCTGTACGATAGGTGACCGAAGTAGAGTCGACAATATTAAATTCATCCAAAAAGTAGGTGCTGGATGTTCCTTATTCATATTCTATTGTGAGATCCTGCTTTTTCCGTGCTTCGGAAGGCACGTTAAGCCGTTGGTCCCGGTTAATATCGTTGATTACCGTAGATATTAGTCGTTAAGCCATATCAGAGGCCAGTGCTAAGCATTGGCGGCTTGAAAACTCTGACGTAATCTAGGATTGGGTCTGGTTTTCCTACTGGGTTGCGGAGGTCAGATGGCAGTCGCTCTGTGTTAAAACCAGTAAACCAGTACCCTCGTTCAATCCTCTAGATTAGGAAGCTGACACCGTGAGATACGGGATAAAGCTAGGGAGATGATGATGATGATTCTATTGTGAGATTTCCCCGATATGGTTAGGATAATGTAGGCTAAATCGCCTTTTCTTATTATATTCTGTCAAGAAATAGTATTTGCATGTTTCGGAGAGCACGCCAGGCACCGTATTTTATTGTGGTCATAACACAAACCATGTCAGGTTTTATTAAGTGCGTTACCCTAAAGCCGTTAACCTAACCTAATGGTTGTTTAAGAACTCTCTCTCCAGGATTCTTCGGTTCGTTCGCCTACTTGATAACTAGATTCGAGAAAGACTACGCTTCGTGATCAAAGCGTAATTAAATAATTTATCGATTCCATATCGTATCTGCCTCTCTAAATACTATTTTGCCAGCCTAGGTCTGATGCAAGATATTTCTTTTTAGAAATGAGCTTGTACCTGTTGTGTCTTTGTTTTCTCTGTATGTCCCTTGTATTTTAGTGTGTACAATAAACTATTACATACATACATACATAATCACGCCTTTATCCCTAATGGGGTAGGCAGAGCGTAAACGACCTAAACAAAGATCGTTCCGCCACGACTGACAAAGTTTTGAGGGTTATTTAAGATAGACATGTAGGTTTATTGCTGTAGTGACAGGTTGTCAGCCTATCGCCTAAATTGCAATATACAGACACCCTCGGAGCCCTGACCTGGTTTTTACAGCATACCCGGGAGGAAAAGAAACTATTACATAAATAAATAAACTATGTTTGACGTAGCAGTTGTTCTAGCTCACCTAGAGACATGTTTAGTTTAGGTGCTATAGGACCTATGAATAACCTCAGAGTCACGCTCCAAGGATCAGACTTCAGATATCTATTGTTAAATAAATAAAACACAGCAAATTGACTTTTCACACCTTGTCAAGTAAATAGCGAAATCCTTATTTATGTTTTAAAATTAAATGTTAAATATCTTTGGTGTTAAATGTATCTATTCAATCTTACAATTTGCCCTTTGATTTTTAAGGTGTACATTCTGGCTAGCTTTTGTTTTGAGATTCGAAAAGAAGAGAGACAGAATATCAAAGACTTATATAAGTTTAAAGAAGAGAAGTTCACCCAGACTTTACCTACTTATAACGAAACTATGAAGAAGGAAATATGAGGAAGAAACTACACGTATTCGTAATTTCGTACATTCATTTTTGTTCTTACAGTTTTATTTGGGATTAATTTTTCTCCTTGGAACCCTGACTTGATGGTCACACAATAGAAAACTGACGTCTTGCATGAAATTTTCTATTTGAAATAAGGTGAATTGTATTGACCTTTTGTAATTGTTGTCGATAATAAACTTCTTAGATTTTCTTTACTTCATAATCCTTTCTATAATCAGTGATTGAAATCAAAAGGGAAATTGCTCATCTTATTAGTAATAAGTGATTACCGTCCCAGCCAGACTCGTCGTGACGTCACAGATATAATGGTCAGTTTCATACAACGGGCCGTTGCCTCATCTAGGTCATCTCCTTTCCCTTTCTTTTCACCGGAAAACGTAAGAACGGGTATCGTCCCGGAAGGCAATCGAAGCACCGTGGAATCGACAATTTGATAGTAATGGTCCCCCGTCGGTGTTTACAACAGTTGTAAACTGTTTGAAACAGATATAGTTATGTTGAAACTTATACGAGTAATATAAGGTATCTTAGTAACTTTTTTAGAATAGAAACAGACACAATTTGAAAACTAAAATTAATAACCTAACCTAACCCAACCTATTGTCACTCACTTCTGTAGGTCTGCTGTAAGAAATTTCTTCATAGAAATAAGCAGTGCCTGTTGTGTTGTTTTGTCTTTGTGTTAGTGTTTTTTCATGTGTTTTATTGTGTAGAATAAATCGTTAAATAAAAATCATAAATAACTATTGTTCTTACTAAGTTTTTAAACCCTTTCCAACTCCACGCTATTCCTCAATCTAGGCCAATTCCTTTCCCTTTTCTACCTAACAGCCACTACGAAAGAAAATTTGAAAAGCCTGGGAAAAACCAGATCCATAGAGTCATAATTTGCCGCCAAAATAAAGTTGCGTAAGATGGTGTCATGTGGCGCAATGAGAGGTTGTTTTCGTGGATCGCGGTAAGTGTGCCGCCGCCATTACGGCCGGCCTCTGCCCCACTGCGGCCGGCGCTAAGCATAGGGCTGGCAACTGACAAAAACATATTTTTCATCATCATCATCATCTTCAACCCAAACCCGTCTTCTGCTTGGTATTACCCTTTTTTCCCTACATTCAGTCATGACTTAATTTCCTTCAACATTTATGAAAAGTAGACCACCGTATTTTTTCACCAGTAAATCGATACAAAAAGAAGATGGCCACCTCTGGCTTCTTTCTTAGGTACCACTGAATTCTAAGTTACAATTCTCAAATAGTCCCTAGATCCCTACTACTGCTGCTCTTGACATTCACCTTCTCTTTATTTGGTCAAAGTAAGTCTTCCCATACCTTTCTTGCCTTCTAATTTCCCTTCTATGATGTTTTTTTAGAACTCGTCATGTCGTATCACGTGGCCTATCATTCTTCCTCTTCGGTTCTCTACTGTCGTCAGCATATTTCTCGTCTTCTTTACCATTCTCAGTACCTCTTCGTTTGTTTTCCTTTCCATTTAACTAATTCTTTCCATTCGCCTCCACCACCAAAAATCAAATGCTTCTATTCTAGCCTCTCTCTATCAATTTGAGTCTTAGCCCCAGTTTCACTACTATATAATGCAATTATCCAGATGTCAAAATCAAAATCAAATTTCTTTATTGTACTATTGACCAACCTACTTATTTAAAATTTACATATGCACTATTGCTTAAACACTACTATTTCATTGTTCTATTGCTTAGGAATGAGTACATAAAAGGAAGCTTCAAAGTTGTACCCATAACAGATAAAATGAGAGGAAATCGGCTTGCGTTGTATGGACATGTAATGCGGAGGGATGAAAGTCATATAGGTAAAAGGGTAATGAATTTAAATGTGGACGGATATGTTGGGAGAGGACGACCAAAGAAAAGATTGGTGGACTGTGTGAAAGATGATATTATGTTGAAAACAGGTGTGAGTGTCGAACTGACGCTGACAGGGATGAATGGAAGAAGAAAACATACTGCGCCGACCCCAAATAATGGGATAAGGGCAAGGGAATGATAATGTACTATTGCTTAAACAAAACATCAGACAAATTGTGCTGTGGCAGCCCTATGCGAGTGACATAACCCGAGCTTCCGCCGTTCGCCCAGTGAAAGGTACGCTTTATGTCACCGCGCGGTATCTGCTCTGCTCTATAATTCCACTTACTGTTCAACGTGGATATTGTAAAAGGATTAATAAGTAGGCCAGTGGATTACTACCTTTATGGATACCTTTTATGTTATATTAAAGACTTGAAAGAGAAGGGTTGTTCACGTAATTGTAGACAATTTAAAACGTTTCTATTTTTTTTTTTTTATGAAATTAATGTAGGAATATTGCTGAAGTGATAGGTTGTTAGCCTATCGCCTAAATTGCAATATACAGAAACCCTTGGAATCCCTTAGCTGGTTTTTACAGCATACCCGGGAGGAAATGCAGCTGGCACATTCTATGTTTTTCTCTCGCTGTCCAGCATTGAAGTATCTAATTTTCATATTTCAGCCTATTATACAATAGGCTATTTTAAGATTTTTTTAAGTATTTTCGGACATTTTGTTTGTCCCACCAGGATAAAATATAATAATAAGTTTTACCTACATATCTACCTGAACACACAGTTTTTAGTATCAGTCACTAGTAAAAGTAAATGGGTTAAACTCTAAGTACAGTAACTTACTATGTAACCAGTCATTACAAGACGTCTTAACACATCTTAAATATCTTAAAACATTGTTTCCTTAACCCAGATATTCTAATACAACATAGTCTTTACGTCGTGCGTGCTTTATCTTTAAACTACTATTGACTATTTGACATTGGGGACCATAACCAACCTCAAGAAATCTATACTAAAAGATATTAATATTATAAATGCAAAAGTAACTCTGTTTGTTGATCTTTCATGCCTAAACAGCTGAACGGATTTTGATAAAATTTAATACGGTGATACATACATACATACATAAAATCACGCCTTTATCCCTTACGGGGTAGGCAGAGCATAAAACGTCTGACAAAAATTGAGGAAAATTTTAGATTGTAATGTGTATTGCTGTAGTGAGGGTTACAGTATATTGTAATTTAGGCGATGGGTTGACATGTCACTACAGCAATACGGTGATAGCTGGAGGCATAATTTACTTTTTACCGCGTAAGAATTGCTCATTCCCGCAGGAAAATAAAATATTTTGCCGTAGGCGGAGCTGTGGGGCGGAAAGCTAGTGACAAATATTTACTAGGCATGCATAATTTATATTGTAGTTTAAGAATTTATTACTTAACTAGCCGGAAGTGGACATAATTGGAGCAACAAGTTAACAGACAAAGCCTTTAGTGTTGCCAGATTGTATGTATTTGACAGACTTACGACAGACTTGGCCCCGTTTGAGCCGCCTTCATAAGACGAGGCAGGGATAGCGTTTCAGTGAAAAACATGTGAAACATTATCTAACACTGTCTAAATATGAATAAACACCGGAAAAACATAGGCTCGTATTCATGAAGCGATATCAAACTTGAGAGCAATATTAAGTATGGATTTGAAAGGCCAGTTTGTACTGAAATGACATTTCAGATACGAACTCAAACTCGCTGTCACTCATGAGAGCTGATTATAAATTCGCCCTATAATCAGTTTAGAGTTGCCCTGATACCCTAATTCCTTGACTGACTGTATAAGAGCAGCTAAGCCTTCTCTTACCAGAATGAATCTTGATAGAGTCTTGAATTTTCTAAGCTCATACCAGCGCCATGTTAAAAGAGTTTATTTATTACTAGAATTATGTTTAGTAGGTTATGTTATACTTCCATGCCGGACTGGGAGCGAGAGAAAAACGTGCCAGCTGCAATTCCTCCCGGGCATGCTGTAAAAACCAGCTAAGGGGTCTGAGGGTGTCTGTATATTGCAATTTAAGCGATAGGCTGACAGCCTGTCTCTACAGCATATACATATCTATCTAAAATAACCCTCAAAACTTTGACAGACGTGGCGAACGACCTTTGTTTAGGTCGTAAACTCTCTGCCTACCCCACTAGGGATTAAGGCGTGATTAAAATAGTATAAGATAGAAGTATTAGATTATGTACGAGTATGTATGCTCCATGCAGCGCCATGTTAATCGAGTTTATTTATTACTAGGCTTATGTTTAGTACGATAAAAATTTAATACATACAAATAATCACGCCTTTATCCCTAATGGGGTAGGCAGAGCGTGAACGACCTAAGCAAAGGTCGATCCGCCACGTCTGACAAAGTTTTGAGGGTTTTTTAAAGATAGATTTGTAGGTAATTTGCATTATACAGAAGCCCTCGGATCCCTTAGCTGGTTTTTACAGCATGCCCTGGAGGAAATACAGCTGGCGCATTCTATGTTTTTCTCTCGCTCCCAGTCCAGCATGGAAGTAAAATATAATCAATGAAATATATTTTTACAACAAAAGGATCTGGCAAGTCTGTGTCGAAATGGCTATTAAATAAGAGCGGCCCAATAATTGTCCGGGTACGCGTTCTGTTGCAACTTGCAGCGGATTGTCGTATATCAGGTCTGCAAGCCCAGATCACTATACCAAGTAACAAGTTTAACTGCCTCCGTGGTCTAGTGGTCGGAGCCATGGGCTTACGATACGGAGGTCTTGTGTTCGATCCCCAGGGGGTAGCACAAAGTTGATATTGAGGTCTTGGGTTCGGGGGGAGCACAAAGTTGATATTTGTCAATTTATCACTTTGTGACGTTTTCCCCAGTTTGGTTAGGACATTGCAGGCTTAATCAGCCGTCGCTCCCGGTCGCTGTCTTTGATAGTGGTCGTTACTCAAACCAAGTGAGAGGCCTTATAGCTGTGCTACTAGGCGGATTGAAAACTCTGTCACCAGGGTTCTTCGGGTCGTTATTCCACTCGAGAATCCGCTCTCTAAGAAGAAGAAGACTATACCAAGTATACAACAATACAACGAATGATACCGTCTTGCTTTATTCCATGCTGGCCTGGGAGCGAGAGGAAAACATAGAATGTGCCAGCTGCGTATATATAATATTGATTTGACGGCCTAGTTTGTACTGAAATAATATTTCTGATACGAACTCAAACTCGCTGTCACTCATGAGAGCTGATTATAAATTCGCCCTATAATCAGTTTAGAGTTGCCCTGATACCCTAATTCCTTGACTGACTGTATAAGGGCAGCTAAGCCTTCTCTTACCAGAATGAATCTTGATAGAGTCTTGAATTTTCTAAGCTCATGTCTCATGCAGCGCCATGTTAAAAGAGTTTATTTATTACTAGAATTATGTTTAGTAGGTTATGTTATACTTCCATGCCGGACTGGGAGCGAGAGAAAAACTTAGAACGTGCCAGCTGCAATTCCTCCCGGGCATGCTATAAAAACCAGCTAAGGGGTCTGAGGGTGTCTGTATATTGCAATTTAGGCGATAGGTTTTTTTTTTTTTTTTTTAATGGACCTGTTTGCAAAATACTACAAAGTGTATATAATGCGTCACCGGGCTAAATTAGGCGATAGGCTGACAGCCTGTCTCTACAGCATATACATATCTATCTAAAATAACCCTCAAAACTTTGACAGACGTGGCGGAACGACCTTTGTTTAGGTCGTAAACTCTCTGCCTACCCCACTAGGGATAAAGGCGTGATTAAGATAAGATAGATAAGATAGAAGTATTAGATTATGTACGAGTATGTATGCTCCATGCAGCGCCATGTTAATCGAGTTTATTTATTACTAGGCTTATGTTTAGTACGATAAAAAAATAATACATACATATAGTCACGCCTTTATCCCTAATGGGGTAGGCAGAGCGTGAACGACCTAAGCAAAAGTCGATCCGCCACGTCTGACAAAGTTTTGAGGGTTTTTTTAAGATAGATTTGTAGGTATATTTCTGTACTGACAGGTTGTCAGCCTATCGCCTAATTTGCATTATACAGAAGCCCTCGGATCCCTTAGCTGTTTTTTACAGCATGCCCAGGAGGAAATACAGCTGGCGCATTCTATGTTTTTCTCTCGCTCCCAGTCCAGCATGGAAGTAAAATATAATCAATGAAATATTATTTCTACAACAAAAGGATCTGGCAAGTCTGTGTCGAAATGGCTATTAAATAAGAGCGGCCCAATAATTGTCCGGGTACGCGTTCTGTTGCAACTTGCAGCGGATTGTCGTATATCAGGTCTGCAAGCCCAGTGCACTATACCAAGTAACAAGTTTAACTGCCTCCGTGGTCTAGTGGTCGGAGCCATGGGCTTACGATACGGAGGTCTAGTGTTCGATTCCCAGCGGGGAGCACTAAGTTGATATTGAGGTCTTGGGTTCGGGGGGAGCACAAAGTTGATATCTGTCAATTTATCACTTTGTGAGGTTTTCCCCAGTTTGGTTAGGACATTGCAGGCTTAATCACCTGATTGTCCGAAAAGTAATAGGAAGTTAAGCCAAACCAAGTGAGAGGCCTAATAGCTGTGCTACTAGACAAAAATAAACCGACAAATCTATCTTTAAAAAACCCTCAAAACTTTGTCAGACGTGCCGGAGCGGCCTTTGTTTGGGTCTACGCTTTGCCTACCCCATTAGGAATAAAGCCGTCATTTTATGTATGTATGTTGCTTTATAACAAACTTGCAGTCACAGGAAAACTTCCGCTCTTTGTGGTGAGTCTTGGGCTCTCGATCGAAAGGTTGTACGTTCGATATCCAATAAGTCACTTTGAAGCCGGTTGTAATGGACAGCGTCCCACATAATTAAAATGGCTTTTCATACTAATTGTTCACCTCGATCAGACAATTAATTTGTATGGAAAAGCCAAATTTATTTATCTCTTTCTGAAAGAATCTCCTGGTGGAAGTTGTTCAGTGTCAATGACTGAGCAACCCCCATCAGTTTGCGGGACGCTGTCCCTTACACCCTGAATATCGCTACCTACTCTCTAAGTTTTAAAATGTACAGTAGCTCAGCTGGCAGATACCGAATTCTGTTGGGTCATGTCATAATGAATCACCTAATTATCTTACAAATAAAGCAATTCCGTAGTTCTAAAGAACACAACCTCACTCTCCTTCGCAACACCTCTTTCCACATCAGGGAATCCCTCAATTATTATATAAGATCAGCAGCCAACGTAACATCAGGTTATTAAGTCGTTTCACGTCTGTTTGCGTTATGTATGATATTGGCACCGATTCTGTTGCACACTCAATTTAACTACAATATGATTCTGTCATTTTCTAAAATTGGAAATGTATGGACAGCAATACAACAGTTAATAGGAAATATTTTTTAAAGAATTATTATTATCACCATTAATTAACAAACGTAAAAGAATTTTCGAAAAATACTAATTAGTTTACGAGTAGTTAGGTTCGAACTAGCATGTGACGTCAGATGACAGGACCGCCATAATACTTTCATATAAAATGTCGTTTTAAAGAGAGAGAGATAGTTTACGTAGCATTATAATGGTATTTCTTGGTGATTTCTTGATCAATTTTATTTCTGTTTCCACTGATGTTATTATAATTTTGCATATTTTGAAAATATGTTCAGACACCGAACTATTTTATATGCATGTACTCAATTGTGTTATTCCTGTCACAATGACGTATATCGCTCAAAATAAGACGGCATGCCACAGATGTTGTATAGCTGTCTTAATTTGTTAAAATTTTAGAAAGTAACAGTACCACACTAAAATAAGTTAAGTTGTATCTACAACAGAATCAGCACCATTATGAGTAAGCCAAGTCTTTGCGATCAAAGTTCAAGAGATACGTATAAGGTTAAAGGGATAGCAAATATTTTAAATAACATTACTCTTCAAATCGACTGTGGAAAGCGAATATGTACAGTACGGGGTGAAAGGGACAGCATCCTGCAAACTGATAAGGGTTGCTCAGTCAATTTTTATTTTCACCTCCTGAATGAATTTCTTGGTGAAAGTTGTTCAGTATCGTTGACTGAGCAACCTTTATCAGTACACCCGGTATACAAACCATAATTTTGACATATTTGACAGGCGTGTTAGCAGTTTTCGTCACCAGTATTTAAAATTGAGCTTTATGTACAGTATACAAAGATTCTTCCATGCTGGACTGGCAGCGATAGAAAAACATAAAATGTGCCAACTGCATATCCTCCCGGGCATGCTTTAAAAACCAGCTAAGGTATCCGAAGGTTTCAGTATATTGCAATTTCACTACAGCAATATACCTACAAATCTGTCTTAAACAAAACTTTTCCAGACTTGGCGAAACGACCTTTGTTTAGGTCTCTCTACCTACCCCAGTAGAGATAAATGCGTGATTATATGTATGTATACAAAGATCAATTTGATATGTTTGACATGTGGCGTGTTAGCAGTTTTCGCTTTCCACTGTCGATATACATTTGCGAATTTTAAATCCAATTCAAATCAGTTATTCTACATACATACATACATAAAATCACGCCTTTATCCCTTACGGGGTAGGCAGAGCGTAAAACGCCTAGTAAAAGGCGCTTTCGCCACGTCTGACATAAATTGAGGGCAATTTTAGATTGTAATGTGTATTGCTGTAGTGACAGGTTGTCAGCCCATCGCCTAAATTACAATACACTGTAACCCTCGAATCCCTTTTGCTGACTTCTACAGCATGCCCGGGAGGAAGGGCAACTGGAACATTCTATGTTTTTCTTTCTCTCCCAGTCCAGTATGGAAGACGTTATTCTTCAGAAAATGCTATTGTGGAATTCGTCATAAATTAAATTCTCATCAATTTATTATGTGGCTGTACATATTATGGAATATTTTATCCGTAAGGGCTCTATAGAAAAAAAGGGGTTTTAATGGTACAATCAAGAGTATGGTCTTACGACCATTTATTCGGTTCTGAGGTCTAGTTCCTCAAACACACTTTGATTTGATAGGGCCATAGGCAATTTTGTGTCCATGCTGGACTGGGAGAGATAGAAAAACATAGAATGTTCCAGCTGCCCTTCTTCCCGGGCATGCTGTTGAAGTCAGCAAAAGGGACTTGAGGGTTACAGTGTATTGTAATTTAGGCGATGGGCTGACAACCTGTCACTAAAGCAATACATATACAATCTAAAATTGCCCTCAATTTTTGTCAGACGTGGCGAAAGCGCCTTTTAAGAGGCGTTAAACGCTCTGCCTACCCCGTAACGGATAAAGGCGTGATTTATGTATGTATGTAATTTTGTGTAATAGACAAGTTTGTTTGGATATATCCTACCAGTCACACTTCTATGTTTTGTTGTCTTACGTATAAAACAAAGTATGTTACGCAATCTACCATAGTACACTATTATTTCAGCTCGTACCAATCATGAAATAACATGTGGTAACCAGTTGATACTGGCTGTTATGTAGTAGCATAAGTTCGTTACCAATTTCGCACTTCCGTACACAGTAACAACACTAACTAAAGGTGGGTTTCCACTAATTATATTTTAGTCTAAACTCATTTAAAAGATCTTTCACTTCTCATGCTCTGAAAGCGCTATTATGAGCAGGATTTTTCATTTTGTGCACAAGGCAAAAACGTATCTCTCATAATTGTAGGCAAAGCGAAATAAATTTCAATTCAATTACGGTATTTAAAAAAGCTAATATTATTACAATTTTAATTTAATAGTAGGCTGTATGGTCTCCAGCCCTGATCTTCAGTCCTTCAGCGCTGGTCTTCAGGTCTGTGTCAGTGGATAGGGCCGCTTCCTCCTGAGCGGGAGGTCGTGGTTCGAATCCCACCACGTAACAATGTGTTTTTCGATTTACGAATTTCATATGTACGTTTATTCGGCGCTTTTTCCGTGCTTCGGAAGGCACGTTAAGCCGTTGGTCCCGGTTAATATCGTTTAATACCGTAGATATTAGTCGTTAACCCATGTCAGAGGCCAGTCCTAAGCATTGGCGGCTTGCAAACTCTGACCTAATCTAGTATTGGGTCTGGTTTCCCTTCTGGGTTGCGGAGGTCAGATGGCAGTCGCTCTGTGTAAAAACCAGTACCCTCGTTCAATCCCCTAGATTAGGTAGCCGACCCCGTGACATACGGGATAAGGCTAGGGAGATGATGATGTATGGTCTCCAGCCTAAGCCTAATATTTCATGTCAAAAGACATAATGAGTTAACTGCCGGGAATGACTTGTTTAATTTTACTAAAATTTTGTAGAATTTTCACAATTTTCCTCGCAATCGAAGTGAAAAGTAGAGTTTACCACTCGTGCATAAAACCATTTTTATCTAAAAAAAAATATCTGCTGATAATATTCGAGGATAAAAGTTTTGTGCACTTGTCATAACATGTACTATTTCTGTTAAACTAGGTATAGGCTGATTTAAAATTACACCAGTCACATATTCAAATAAGCGAAAAAAAATGCTGACTTTACTGCTGTCAAATTGACGTTATTCATCTACACTCCGCATTTTGGACGACAACTTCATTATCACTTCCATGCTGGCCTGGGATCGAGAGAAAAACATAGAATGTGCCAGCTGCATTTCCTCCCGGGCATGCTGTAAAATCCAGCTAAGGGATCCGAGGGTTTCAGTATATTATAATTTAGGCGATGGGCTGACAACCTGTCACTACAGCAATATACCTAGAATTCTATCTTAAATAACCCTCAAAACTTTGTCAGACGTGGCGGGTCACCTTTGTTTAGGTCGTTTACGCTCTGCCTACCCCATTAGGGATACAGGCGTGAATATATGTATATGTATGTATATACTTCATTATCATTATATTGTACTAGCGACCCGCCCCGGCTTCGCACGGAAATTATCAGCGTTTCTCTACTATATTATGCATGTATTATACATGTAAACCTTCCTCTTGAATCACTATATCCATTAAAAGAAACCGCATCAAAATCCGTAACCTAGTTTTAAAGATTTATGCATACATAGGGATATAGGGACAGAAAAAGCGACTTTGTTTTATACTATGTAGTGATGAGGGGTCCTTAGTAGAAGTAAAGACTACTTAGGTACAAATTATGGCTCTGATCTAGACTACAACTACGACTTAAAAACAAACCAATATTAATTTGGCCCCTATTGATAAACAGCACTTGAGATTGACAGCTAGTTTAAGTTTGTATCAGAAATGTCATTTCAGTACCTATCTGACCTGTCTGTATCTGATCTGTAAAATCCACAATATTGCTCTCAATTTTGAGATCTCTTTATAAATGCGAGCCTAAAAGAAAAACAACAACTTATGGTGACCGCGACGGAAGATAATGTAATTGGGCCAAATTTATCGTTTTTATTCTAGCTAGTAGACTCGCACCTTTAAAAATTACTTTGATGTTTTTTGCTCTTAATGAACTACATTTGGCTGCTTAATAGAGTTATAATATCAGCGCTTAATGAGTGCTATAAAGTTATTTTTAGCAACCACAAACCTGTTAAGGAAGTTGTGGTATTAACTTTATATTAAACTTAATGATATTTCGTATGAGCTGTTCTTTTGTGGGATGGATAAGGCATACTGGGTGTTAAATCATTACCTTACTCGCTGATACCATTAGGTTGAAAGGATCCGTTTTTTAATCATCACTACATAGTATAAAACAAAGTCGCTTTCTCTGTCCCTATAACCCTATGTATTCGTAAATCTTTAAAACTACGCAACGGATTTTGATGCGGTTTATTTTAATAGATAGAGTGATTCAAGAGGAAGGTTTGTATGTATAATACATGCATCATATAGTAGAGAAACATTGCGAAGCCGGGGCGGGTCGCTAGTAGTTTATACGTTCTTGCCTATGTTCCTTGGAGAAAGTTTTTCAATATTAAGTTTTTTTTTTATTGTATTACTTTTTTATGTTTGATATGGTACGGATTTTTAATTTTCCAAGGACTAAGAAATTTCCATGCCGTAAAATTTTCTTTTTTTAATATTTGTTCTTATTTTTGGGTTTACCGTAACAAACAAAAAATATACTGTTCCTATATGCTTACCTATGTAAAACTTACTATTACTAAGTACTCGTAAGCTAAACTGTGAAGACTGTGAAAATTGTGTGTATTTCTACGTCCTAAGACAAGCTGCTGTTAATAATAACAGTTTATGAAAATCTATTCCAATGGCCGAATAAATCAGAGAACAGTTCACAAATACAAGACGATATCAACAAGACAACACGTGATCACATCACATGTAGCTCAGAATTGGCGCCCCAAACTAGAGATGCACCAATTTCGGGATCCCGTTTTAGAGAAGAGTTCACGGGTACAAGACGATATCAACCAGACAACACGTGATCACATCACATGTAGCTCAGAATTGGCGCCCCAAACTAGAGATGCACCAATTTCGGGATCCCGTTTTAGAGAAGAGTTCACGGGTACAAGACGATATCAACAAGACAACACGTGATCATATCACATGTAGCTCAGAATTGGCGCCCCAAACTAGATATGCACCAATTTCGGGATCCCGTTTTAGAGAAGAGTTCACGGGTACAAGACGATATCAACAAGACAACACGTGATCATATCACATGTAGCTCAGAATTGGCGCCCCAAACTAGAGATGCACCAATTTCGGGATCCCGTTTTAGAGAAGAGTTCACGGGTACAAGACGATATCAACCAGACAACACGTGATCACATCACATGTAGCTCAGAATTGGCGCCCCAAACTAGATATGCACCAATTACGGGATCCCGTTTTAGAGAAGAGTTCACGGGTACAAGACGATATCAACCAGACAACACGTGATCACATCACATGTAGCTCAGAATTGGCGCCCCAAACTAGAGATGCACCAATTTCGGGATCCCGTTTTAGAGAAGAGTTCACGGGTACAAGACGATATCAACCAGACAACACGTGATCACATCACATGTAGCTCAGAATTGGCGCCCCAGACTAGAGATGCACCAATTTCGGGATCCCGTTTTAGAGAAGAGTTCACGGGTACAAGACGATATCAACAAGACAACACGTGATCATATCACATGTAGCTCAGAATTGGCGCCCCAAACTAGAGATGCACCAATTTCGGGATCCCGTTTTAGAGAAGAGTTCACGGGTACAAGACGATATCAACAAGACAACACGTGATCATATCACATGTAGCTCAGAATTGGCGCCCCAAACTAGAAATGCACAAATTTCGGGATCCCGTTTTAGAGAAGAGTTCACGGGTACAAGACGATATCAACCAGACAACACTTGATCACATCACATGTAGCTCAGAATTGGCGCCCCAAACTAGATATGCACCAATTACGGGATCCCGTAAATAAATCAAAGAACAGTTCACGAGTACAAAACGATATCAACAAGACAACACACATCTCATGTAGATCAGAATTGGCGCCTCAAACTAGTGATGCACCAATTTTAGGATACCGTTACAGCGTCCCGGACATCGACTTGTCACTTCGGTGTCGAAATGCTACTTCAATATGTCCCTGCAGACTTTAGGTGCTAGGCGAGCTTCTATGTCTAGACTTGACCAGTGATTGACAATGGCGCGACCATGCGCCGAAATCCAGTGAGAAAGTGGTTATAATTAAGTACAACTCCTCTACGACAGTTTTCAAATTTCTAATATCTGGCTATGATGCGCACTGTATTCGATTTGTCGACACATGTTACATACTTCACCTTTATTAATCCCTGTCCTTTTCCGTTGTGAAGTGCGCAATAAATGAGGTAATGTGTAGACAAAACAATACAGTGCGCATCATACTCCTGTATACTATAACAGAAAAAACGTAAAGCTCTTTCTAATTCAGAAATTATATAGGCTAAATACTTATTACCGCCAGAAAAAGTTTTATCCCATAGGTAACGCTGCAGAGCTACTAAAAACAATCGAAACATACAGCTGTCCCGAATTCCTATCAAAAATAAGAATAAGCTCTTTGTCCCGGATTTTGGTCGACTATTTCCTACCTCTAGTTCGGGCAATCGGGTCAATTGGCGGGCAATTGGCCTGGAGACAACGCGCCTCCCAGTCGGGACTAAGACTGGTGCGTCTAAACGAGGCCTCAGTGTAAACGAGCATTGCTTCCTAGGCATTGCGGGTTTTATGTGCATGGAGCAACAAAGGTATAGGTTCATACGCCCTTTACTATAGCACAGAATATATATAAGCTCATTTCAGATCTTCCATGCTGGCCTGGGAGCGAGAGAAAAACATAGAATGTGCCATTTATTCCCGGGCATGCTGTAAAAACCAGCTAAGGGATCCGAGGGTTTCAGTATATTGTAATTTAGGCGATGGGCTGACATCCTGTCACTACAGCAATATACATACAAATCTATATTAAATAACCCTCAAAACTTTGTCAGACGTGGCGAAGCGACCTTTGTTTTGGTCGCTTACGCTCTGCCTACCCCATTAGGGATAAAGGCGAGATTGTATGTATGTATGTATGTTAAATCAAGTGCAAATATTAAAACGTGTAAATTTACCAATGAAACTGAACAACTTTCCCTAAGGAACATAGGTCGAAAAACGAATAAAAAAATTGAACTTTCCATACAAAATTCACCAACTGATAGCGCACTCAGTATGGAAAGTAAATTTTAGTTTTTTTGTATTTCGACCTATGTTCCTTAGGGAAAGTTGTTTAGTTTCATGGGTAGATTCTCATGTTTCAACATTTGCATACATACATACATACAATCACGCCTCTTTCCCGGAGGGGTAGGCAGAGACCACATCTTTCCACTTGCTACGATCCTTACATACTTCTTTCGCTTCATCCACATTCATTAATCTCTTCATACATGCTCGTCGGTTTAGGGTACTCTTGACCTGACCTTTCTTTAGGACGTCCCCGATTTGATCCAAGTACGTGCGTCGAGGCCTTCCCCTTCCAACATTCCCATCCACACTCGCCATATATATCTGTTTGGTCAACCTGCTTTCACTCATTCTCTCAACATGTCCAAACCATTTAAGCATTCCCTTGTCAATACCTGTCACTATATCTTCTTTCACACCACAACGTGCCCTTATCACACTATTTCGTATCCTGTCACTCAATTTAACTCCAATCATACTTCTTAACGCTCTCATTTCTACTGCATTTATTCTGCTTTCATGCTTCTTCTGCCATACCCAACTTTCACTCCGATACATCAGTGTTGGAACCAACACCCCTCTATGCACAGTCAGACGGGCCTTATCGGACACCTTCTGACTGCTCATAAAGGCGTGCAACGCTCCATTCACCATGTTACCGGCATTCACTCATTCAACATTTGCACTTGATTTAAATAGTACTACATACTATAGAGTAAAGTTAAAAATTACTTTCTATATTGGTGTTTGGTTGCTTCCATGCTGACCTGGGAGCGAAAGAAAAACGTAGAATGTGCCAGCTGCATTTCCTCCCGGGCATGCTGTAAAAACTATTCAAGGGATCCGAGGGTTTCAGTATATTGCAAATTAGGCGATGGGCAGACAACCTGCCACTACAGCAATATACCTTCATAATAACCCTCAAGACGTGGCGGAATGACCTTAATTTAGGTCGTTAGGTGAGATACCTAAAAGCGTAAGTGAACATCTAGGCAATTCATTGACCTGGCAGAATAGATAAAGCCCACAAAACTATAATCATTCGAATAATAAAGATAAATAAATAACAAACATTCGTTTTCAATGTACCCATGAACTCATTTACTTTGTAAGTGTGGTATGATAAACCGGGATCGGGTCATCGCGTCAATTCCTGGCTTACAGATAACAGTGGCCTCCATATTAACAGCACTGTGAACTAAAAATTTGTGTAAATACTCAGTGAAACAGTTAATTTTAAAGAAATGGTATGTACAAGGGCATTTCAGGCCCATAGACAATCCCTATCCAATACACCATCGGGCTCAGTAGACCATCGGGCTCAGTGTACCATCGGGCTCAGTGCACCATCGGGCTCAGTGCACCATCGGGCTCAGTGCACCATCGGGCTCAGTGCACCATCGGGCTCAGTGCACCATCAGGCTCAGTACACCATCGGGCTCAGTTGTGCATTGAATCCCTCGAAGCCCTTAGCTGGTTTTTACAGCATGCTCGGGAGGAAATGCAGCTGGCAAATTCTATGTTTTTCTCTCGCTCCCAGTCCACCTTTGAAGAAAGATTAACACCTTACCTGCTTTAATATCCGCATAACTTAAATTATTTAAATTAAACAATATTTGCGGATACAGGTGATTGGATTGAGTTCATTCAAATTGCTAATTTAAATTAAATTATTATTCACGAGACCTTGCCCCTGGTAATAGGTATTGTTTGAAAAAATGTTTAAATTTGCATAAAATTTGCAGATTAGAATATAAATGTTTCTTTTTTTTTTACAAATTTTTGTAAGTACCTATTTCAGTCAGCTGATCAACATTATTTAGTAGAAGCACCTTTGTTTTGGTACCAACTTGTTTTTTCTCCATTCACGTTTAATATTTCCGTTAGATTTTAAAATATGAATGACAAAAATAATAGTACTTCGAGTCTGAACATGTTTTTAATTTAACGGTGATAATGATAAAAATAATGAATTCGGCTTCATAACGGAAATATAAAACAAAACAAGACTATCGTGAAACCACAACCCACTTTAATACGATAAATGTAGGTATTATTAAATTATTAATACATACTAACGATAACCTCCATGCTGGACTAAGAGCAATAAAAAACACATAGAATGTGCCAGCTACTTACTCCTCCCCAGCAAGGGATTCTTCAATGTACTTATTATTGTAATTTAGACTATGACTACAACCTATCACTTCAGCAAAATACAAAAAAATCCTGTTAGTACATACATACATACATAAAATCACGCCTTTATCCCTTACGGGGTAGGCAGAGCGATAAACGCCTCGTAAAAGGCGGTTTCGCCACGTCTGACAAAAATCATCCCATCGCCTAAATTACGATACACTGTAACCCTCGAGTCCCTTTTAGTGGTCGAATTTTTTATTAAATATTTTCAGATTTATCTTGTCAGACGTGACGACCTTTGTCACCTTTGTTTAGGTGGCTGACGAGACGCAGTGCTTACCCTATAAGGGACAAAGGCATGATTATTATGTATGTACATTGTTTCTTCCATGCTGGCCTGGGAGCGAGAGAAAAACATAGAATGTGCCAGCTGCATTTCCTCCCGGGCATGCTGTAAGATCCAGCTAAGGGATCCGAGGGTTTCAGTATATTGTAATTTAGGCGATGGGCTGACAACCTGTCACTACAGCAATATACCTAGAATCCTATCTTAAATAACCCTCAAAACTATGTCAGACGTGGCGGAACGACCTTTGTTTAGGTCGTTTACGCTCTGCCTACCCCATTAGGGATAAAGGCGTGATTATATGTATGTATGTATGTACATTGTACGGCTATGTAGGTATATTTGTATATCTGTGCAAAAGCCAATACAACCCGTATTCATTACGTCTTGATAAAGTTTTTTATTTCATAAACAAGATAAACTTGTTTCCTGGAGTTTAAAAAAAAACGATTTAGGTTCAAATGTCGTTTGAGAACTTTTAAAAACAAGTCTGAAATGCTAACCGGATACGGTCACTCTAATTCGGTTTATTTTTTATAAAACTTGCTTAAGTAATAAATTCACAGCGATATCATCACTACATAGTATAAAACAAAGTCGCTTTCTCTGTCCCTATATCCCTATGTATGCAAAAATCTTTAAAACTACGCAACAGATTTTAATGCGGTTTCTTTTAATGGATAGAGTAATTCAAGAGGAAGGTTTGTATCTATAATATATGCATAATATAGTAGAGAAACACTGATAATTTTCGTTCGAAGCCGGGGCGGGTCGCTAGTATTATTATAAAATGCCAATGGTAGCAATTATTATTTGCAAAAATCACGACTTAACTACCAACATTTACAAAACATTTAGCTATTCATTTTCTATCACCAAAAGTAGCTGCTCCGTAGTCTAGTGGTCAGAGCTATGGGCTTACGATTCGGAGGGCCTGGGTTCGACTTTGTGTTGAACACAAAGTTGATATTTGCCAACTGCTGATTGTCCAAAAAGTAAAAGGATTCCGCGTACTTCAGAGGGCATGTTAAACCTTAGGTTCCGGTCGCTGTCTTTGATAGTGATCGCTACTCAAACCATGTCAGAGGCCTATTAGCTGTTTGTGCTACTAGGCGGTTTAAAAACTCTGACACCAGGGTTCATCGGGTCCATAGACTCGATACCCACTCGACAGAAGAAGAATAGAAGAGTATGCTGAAAGCAAATAGAATGTGTTTTCCAAGTTTTGTTCAAGTTCAGTTAAAGCTTTTCATTACCTGATTTGAAGAAATAACCAGTATTGACTTTATTTTCAAAAAAGCTCTTCAAACAAGTCAGACAAGTACTAAAACATAGACCCAAAACACGATAACCCTACATAAACAAACAGTCAGTCCGATCCATCATCCACAGACAGATAGTTTTTGTCTGTTTGTCCGACGAATTTCGGAGTTACATAATTTAAGAACAAAGGTTTGAAAAAAACGCCCGCAGTGTTGGCCTGGTCGAGGGAGAACAAAGAGGACATTCGCCAAGTTTTTAAGGTCAGGGAGTAGGCAGTTAAGAACGTCACATAAATCGTGAAACAATAAGAGCAGCCTAGCCGTGCTGGGCAGGTTATTCTCCAATGCTGCAATATTTTGGCCTTTTTTTTTTGTATGTTTTGATTTTTTTGCAGTTGTTAATTTAGTTTGGTATTTTTAAATATCAAGGTAAAAATAAACACCGCTTTTTACTCAGTTTGTTCAAGACAAATCAGACTGAATTTGAAAATGTCTGTAGGAAAAAGATCCGTGCTTCGGATGGTACGTTTCGCATGGTCGTTAGTACCGGTGGCTCTCTTAGAGAGAGTACACCTACTCGTGCAATTAATGCTACCAATGCAAGTCGAGCCACACTCAACACAAGCTCTTCCAGCAACCGCGCACCCCGCCGGCGGGGTCGCGGTGGTGCCTCCGTTGCTCCCCACTTTGGGGTTTACCGACACGTACCGAGTAGATTCTCTCCGATAAGGAATTCCCAAGGCAACGCCATAAGCGGAGGATCGATCCCTAGTGGGCGCCTTTAGGCAGTTGTCATTTGCATATAAGGGTATATATAGATTGCGTGTAACAACTCCCTGCTAAAGGCGGTGACGCATTATATACACTTTTTAGTATGGTTTAAATAAGTCCATTAAAATAAAGCTCTCTTAGATAGAGGCCGAATATTACACAAAACATGTGAGGCCTAGCTATTCGCTGATATACTATAATTGAAAAACTTTGGCATCAAGTTTGATCGGATCGTACGTCGACTCGAAAATCCAGTTAATATAAAGAAGTTGACGTCACAGGACCCAACGCTTTTATGCAGCATTATAGAATACCCCTAGCGTTGGCGTGGAGCAGTCAATAGCTTTTTATTTTTTATTTTTTTTCCATCGGCAGAATAGTCGCGTAGCGGGATATTGCATAAGATCGCTTGGCATTTCTGTTTCTGGCTCTTTTTGTGCTTTGGCCAGTACAATAGGCGAAGATTGATTTTGAATGTCTTTTGTCTTTGGTTTCGGAAGTTATTGTTGTTACGTATTATATGATTATTGGTTAGCTAAAGCGCAAAAGCCTCAAATTCTCTTGAGGTATTTATTGGCCTCAATTCTTGCAACCATATTTCTTAGCTTTTAAGACTGCCTATAAATTTTTCAACTTTGACATTCATAATTATCTCACCATGCCTCGTATTTATAAAGCAATAAAGATTGAGAGCAATATTAGGTATGGACTTAACAGGACATAATGTACTGAAATGAGATTTCTAATACGAACTTATCAATATGGGCCCTGGTATGTGACCAACTTTCAGAATCGTGGTCGTGTCAACAGATCATACATACATACATACATATAATCACGTCTTTATCCCTAACGAGGTAGGCAGTGCGTGAACGACCCAAAAAAAAAGGTCGTTCCGCCACGTCTGACAAAGTTTTGAGGGTTATTAGATGATTAATAGATTTGTAGGTATATTGCTGTAGTGACAGGTTGTCAGCAGCAGTAAAAGTGTAGTAAAAAACATACACTTACATACACAAACATTGCCATCGAATCGAACGGGCATAACTTGACTAAATCTCGACTAAAATTATTACCGTCCCTTTCTGTTTTCTCATGATAGAAAATGACAGATATAGACTTAATCAGGAAATAATATCATTATCCGCAGTGACAAACAGCATACTGTATTATTTTAGCTTACTTTCGATTGTACAAAACCTTTAAACCTTGGTCCTTCGCAGCCTCTCAACCTTCCCAAAAGGCATTTGTTTGCGAGCTGCGGCGCGGGCGCAGGAATGGCGAAACGTTTTACAGCCCCGGTTTATAGGCCAGCATCCCGGCTCGTAAACTGCCCAAGGAGCCATTTTTGAAAGTCCCAGTGATTTTATAGTTATTCGCTTGCCATTATGCCTTCATTTTGGGTTTTGGGTATGTTTTCTTCTTCTATCTATAAGCCTTTGAAAAGAATCCTATTCTTAACATAGGGGATGTCTTTGGTTAATTTATTTTTGGCAAGCTAATTAACGAGCGCAAACGTAGGATTTACTTCACTACATAGTATAAAACAAAGTCGCTTTCTCTGTCCCTATATCTCTATGTATGCATAAATCTTTGAAACTTCGCAACGGATTTTGATGCGGTTTCTTTTAATGGATAGAGTGATTCAATAGGAAGGTTTATATGTATAATACATGCATAATATAGTAGAGAAACACTGATAATTTCCGTGCGAAGCCGGGGCGGGTCGTTAGTTACTGCTAATCTGCTGACAATTACTGACTTCTCCTGAAAGTTACAAGGTGATGCTGTTCTAACCCGGCAAGTCAAGGTCAAAAGTTGAACTGGTACTGCTTAGCATTGATTTGACGGTCTCTTTTTCATTAACCCTCGCTGAAGGATGTGACTTTGAAATCACTTTCTTACCCTGATGATTATTTTAGTCACTCGCCGCCTTCCAAAGATGGTTCTCGTGGTCTGCGCGGGCGCAGGCTCCGCGTCGCGTGATGGAACCGGTCCCAGTAACATTGTTCATTATTCAAATTAGTGCGTGCTCTGTTATAATTCGAGGGGGCTGGCAGGAGAAGACTGGCCCATGGACTGACTCTCAGTGTTGCTAATGTTGCCATCTTGGATGGGTTGGCTAGTTGCTGTGCTTATATTATAGGATATTTTTTTGGATCCTATTTGTTATTTTGAATATGAATCTTGAAGATTTTTGGGATGACAAGATATAAAGTAGGACGACTCATTTACTGTCATTCATGCCAATTAAAAAAAAGATTTTCTATACTTATTATAGTTAACTAGGTTATGCATTGTCTGGGCGATTCCTATAAACTCTTTCTCTGAAGACCAGTGAAAAGTACAAAAATCTGAAACTAATTAGGATTATCTTCCATGCTGGCCTGGGAGCGATAGAAATACATAGAATGTGCCAGCTGCATTTCCTCCCGGCATGCTGTAAAAACCAGCTAAGGGATCCGAGGGTTTCAGTATATTGTAATTTAGGCGATGGGCTGACAACCTGTCACTATAGCAATATACCTACAAATCTATCGTAAAATAACCCTCAAAACTTTGTCAGACGTGGCGGAACGACCTTTGTTTAGGTCGTTTACGCTCTGCCTACCCCATTAGGGATAAAGGCGTGATCATATGTATGTATGTATGTATGTAATTAGGATTCGAATCAATCATCATCTTCACCGTTCCTTTTCTACCATCAGTACATAGTATAAAACAAAGTCGCTTTCTCTGTCCCTATATCCCTATGTATGCATAAATCTTTAAAACTACGCAACGGATTTTGATGCTGTTTCTTTTAATGGATAGAGTGATTCAAGAGGAAGGTTTGTATGTATAATACATGCATAATATAGTAGAGAAACACTGATAATTTCCGTGCGAAGATATTTTATAAATGCATTTTTTCAGATTGATGATGAGATCAGCCAAATTTTTAGTCACTCTACAGCAACACTTTCCACTCGCGATTAGTCCCAACCCGGGAACCGAACCAGACAACCTGTGGTTTCCCCACGGGAACACTGTACTTGCCATCGAAGAACGTGTTTTCCGAAGCAAATTGTTCGAGGGTCTTTAATTTCACCGTGAAATTGCGTTTCGCAATATTTGCAGCTTAAATACTGTAGGAAGTTGGTAGCGGAAGTTAAGTAAATAATGGCAGCAATTCTGAACGTACTATTCCTTACCAAATTCTTAGCTAGCGCTGTCACTTTCTTAACTTTGACATAGGAACAGGATAGCAAATGAACACATGACTTTGACATTCCTTATCTAACGTAAGACGCTTTAAATTAGAAATGAGTATAGAGCGTGCTTCGTTTCGTCAGATTAGGTTTGTCAAAGTCAAGAAAGTGACAGCGCTAGCTAAGAATTAGAATTAGAATAATGACCCTGTATGTTCTGGTGTTGAACTAAACGTCTGAGAAATAAGGAACATTTTCTAATCTACCTATTAAACTTCCTAGTACATACATATAATCACGCCTTTATCCCTAATGGGGTAGGCAGAGCGTAAACGACCTAATCAAAAGTCGTTCCGCCACGTCTGACAAAGTTTTGAGGGTTATTTAAGATTTGGTATACTGCTGTAGTGACAGGTTGTCAGTCCATCGCCTAAATTGCAATATACTGAAAACCCTCGGATCCCATTGCTGGTTTTTACAGCATGCCCGGAAGGAAATGCAGCTGGCACATTCTATATTTTCTCTCGCTCCCAGTCCAGCATGGAAGTAAACTTACGGTTAAAGAAATCTCTATTTTTCAAAAAAAAAATACGTAAATTCACTTATATGAGAAATATATACAAAAACAAATATTTAAAAAACAGGGCTATGGTTGCGAACAAAGCTAGCAAAACAAAACAAACAATTGCGATTGAGCTTAGTGGATAGGTAACCAAACTAAAATTACCTACCTAATTAGTTCCTAGTACCTACCGAAAATTACCTCTGTGAACCGTTGTGAACCTAAGTTACTGACGTCATTACAAACGTGTAAAAATTTTTTTTTCTTCTCAATGAGTTTTGTGTTTTACGGATGCGACCTTACTCTAGAGATGACCGAGACTGAAGGCTCGTATTTATAAACCGCTCTCGAGATTGAGAGTAATATTAAGTTTGGATTTTTGTACTGAAATGACATTTCTGATTCGGACTCAAACTAGCAGTCAGTCTCATGTGCGTTTATAATTACGAGCCTATGTCTAGCTAATGAAGTGAGCTCACCCATCCATCTAGGTAAAGAAAAATCATATAAATTTGACGTACCTAGGTACCTTAATATTATAGAATTATTCATAACCCTGTCATAACCTTTTTTTTTTCTTTTTTGCGATGTCGATGAGTTACATTGATAGAATAACATAGAATGTTCCAGCTACCCTTCCTCCCGGGCACGCGGTATAAGTCAGCAAAATGGATTCGAGGGTTTTCAGTGTATTGTGAGTTAGGCGACGGTCTGACAACCTGTCACTACAGCAACGTACCTACACATCTTAAAAATCTCTCAAAACTTTGTCAGACGTGGCCGAACGACCT
Organism: Scrobipalpa costella; assembly: GCA_949820665.1. Classification (NCBI taxonomy): domain Eukaryota; kingdom Metazoa; phylum Arthropoda; class Insecta; order Lepidoptera; family Gelechiidae; genus Scrobipalpa; species Scrobipalpa costella. The sequence continues at coordinate 2,474,084 of OX463311.1, forward strand.
TTGTTTAGGCTGATTACGCTCTGCCTACTCCTTTAGAGATAAAGGCGTGATTATATGTATCATTCATTACCCTGTCCTAACCTAATTAAATGTTATTGCGATGTCGATGATGTGCACTTTTCTTTCATGCTGTACTGGGAGAGATAGAAAAACATAGAATGTTCCAGCTGCCCTTACTACCGGGCATTCTGTAGAAGTCAGCAAAAGGGATTCGTGGGTTACTGTGTATTGTGATTTAGGCGACGGGCTGACAACCTGCCACTACAGCTATACACATTACAATGTAAAATTGCCTTCAATTTTTGACAGCCGTTTTGCAAGGCGTTTTACGCTGCCAATCCCGTTAGGTAAAAAGGCGTGATTATGTATGAATTGCAGCACGAAAGGTGTGAGAGATTTGTGTTATTTTCCTAACACGTTGAATACCATAATTTATCTCAATTTTACAAGTGCAGTAAAGCCTGAAGCATCGCTTTAACGTTAGTGATAATGGAATAGTTTTAATAAACGCGTCATGCCACTTCCTTGTTGTGCTCTGTCAACGAAGGGTATTATTATAAATGGCATATGAGTTGCTGATACTAGCAACGCCATCGCGATTGTGGTGACCATGTTAGAGGATAAGACTTCTATGTGTGTAGAATAAAAAAATAGAGTGTGAGACGTGAGATATGAGTGTGAGACGTGACATGTGAGATGTGAGTGTGAGATTTGAGTGTGAGACGTGACATGTGAGATGTGAGTGTGAGACGTGACATGTGGGATGTGAGACGTGACATGTGAGATGTGAGACGTGACATGTGAGATGTGAGTGTGAGACGTGAGATATGAGTGTGAGACGTGAGATTTGAGTGTGAGACGTGACATGTTAGATGTGAGTGTGAGACGTGACATGTGAGATGTGAGTGTGAGACGTGACATGTGAGATGTGAGACGTGAGATATGAGTGTGAGACGTGAGATTTGAGTGTGAGACGTGACATGTTAGATGTGAGTGTGAGACGTGACATGTGAGATGTGAGACGTGACATGTGAGATGTGAGACGTGACATGTGAGTGACAGACAGAATGGTTTTAATAAACGCGTCATAGATCTTCCTAGTTGTACTCTGTAAACGAAGGGTATTATTATAAATGGCATATACGTTGCTAAGTTTTGAAGCGTCGCCATCGCGATTATGGTGACCATGTTAGAGGATAGATTTCTATGTGCGAATAATAAAAAATAAGAGTGTGAGACGTGAGTGTGAAACGGGAGTGTGAGACGTGACATGTGAGATGTGAGTGTGAGACGTGATATTTAAGTGACAGACAGAATGGTTTTAATAAACGCGTCATAGATCTTCCTAGTTGTACTCTGTAAACGAAGGGTATTATTATAAATGGCATATAAGTTGCTGAGACTTGAAGCGTCGCCATCGCGATTATGGGGACCTGACCATGTTAAAGGATAGATTTCTATGTGTGTATAATAAAAAAAATAAGTATGAGATGTAAGTGTAAGATGTATTATGATTTGTGAGGTGTAGGATATGTTATGTGATGTGAGTGTGTGTTGTGAGATGAAAGATGTGAGATATCAGATGTGAGTTGTAAAATGAAAGATGTGGGATGAAAGATATGAGATGTGAGTATTAAGATTAAATATGTGACATGTAAGAGTGAGATGTGAGTACCTACTGAGTAGCAGAATGGATTTAATAAACGCGTCATACGACTTCCTAGTTGTAATAATAAATAAAATAAATAAATAAATACTCTGTCAACGACGGGTATTAATTATAAATGGCATATGAGTTCCCATTAGGGATAAAGGCGTGATTATATATATGTATGTATGTATATGAGTTCCTGACACTAGATAATCGCGATAATGGCATGTTCGAAGATAGACTTGCAACAATACATACATACATACATATAATCACGCCTTTATCCCTAATGGGGTAGGCAGAGTGTAAACGACCTAAACAAAGGTCGTTCCGCCACGTCTGACAAAGTTACGAGGGTTATTTAAGATTGATTTGTAGGTATATTGCTGTAGTGACATGTTGTCAGCCCATCGCCTAAATTACAATATACTGAAACCCTCGGATCCCTTAGTTGGTTTCTACAGCATGCCCGGGAGAAAATGCAGGTGGCACATTCTATGTTTTTCTCTCGCTCCCAGTCCAGCATGGAAGAAACTTGCAACTATGGGTGGTATAATAAAAATGTGAGATAAACATCCGAAGGTAACTGAAGATTCTGCAGCCTAAAAGATAGCTCTTACTCTTACTACTTTTACTACTACAAAAGGACATCAATTATAATTATTAATAAAATAAAATTGAAAAAGAATTATGTCTGTCTAACAAACATCCGCTATTTAACACTGTAAACATAATCTGTCGTTAACATTTAGCACTATCAATCAGAAAGATATCTAATAAAAACTAAATTGTAGATTACTCAACTATGATTTATGATTTTATTTTACTGCCGATAAGAAAAGTAGATTGTACAGCGCATCGTTACACTTTAGCTACAAATGACCCGAAATGTGGCAGTACATAGACCTTCAGATTTATCATTGCAAGCTTTTTATAACTGTAATATTTCTAAAAAATAAAAACGTACAAACCTAGTTTTTAAGTATAACTACCTCCGTGGTCTAATGGTCAGAGCCATGGGCTTACGATCCGGAGGTCCTGTGATCCATTTCTAGTGGGGGAACACAAAGATGATATTTCTCAATTTATTATTTACGGCTTTTCCCAATTGGTTAAGGACATTCCAGGCTTATTCACCTGATTGTCCGAAATGAAAAAAAGATTTCGTGCTTTGGAGGGAACGTTAAGCCGTCGGTCCCGGTCGCTGTCTTTGATAGTGGTTGTAAAAACCATGTCACAGGCCTAATAACTGTGCTACTAGGCGGTTTGAAAACTTTCACACCAGGATTCATCGCGTTGTTCGACTCGAGAATCCACTCGCTAAGAAGAAGAAGTATACCTACATAATTTCCAAAAAATATAGGGAGCGGACTATGTGTACGGAGTGGGAACTGTTATCGCTTTTTGTATGGAAAAGTGCAGCTTAACACTCCTCTTAAGGCTTCTCAGTCAGCTCGCTCTATCGTCGACTCTGCTTCTTCTTCTTAGCGTTTCTATCTTCGCCCGTTCTTTAGCATCCGCTGGTGTAAGATCTCTATCTTTCGATTCCTTGACGATTACTAAGTCTTTTGCATCCACACTTTACGGAAAATCGTGGCCACTTAGTGTCAGAAACCGGTCCTGCTTCCTGGCCGATCAACATTATTAAAACTATTAACACTCGCGGCGACGCCTCTACACGACGTCACTCATGTTACATGCATCCAGTGATTGCTATAGAATTATTATTATTGCTATTTCGATTGCGCAACTCAGCTGCAAGGCAGTTTTGTACTGCACATAACTAACAAACTTTATTGTATGTTTTCAGGCCAACATCTTCGGATTCTTCATCATCCATGCTGGCCTGGGAGCGAGAGAAAAGCATAGAATGTGCCAGCTGCATTTCCTCCCGGGCATGCTGTTCCAACTACTTCTTTCAACAAATAAACAAGATAATATAGATCTTCTTCTTCTTCTTTCGGTACCTCTCCATTACTGAAGATGGATAGATAGAGTATTGTAATCTATAACTGTGCGACTAGACTAACTGATAACTTAGAATTTACCTTTACTGCCGAGAATACCACCAGTCAGAAACAGAACAAAACAGTAGGTAATGGGTGTGATGTAGTAGGTATATCATCATAATGATATTAAGGCCGGTATTTATAATCAGCACTTGAGACTGACAGAGAGTTTGAGTTGGTATCAGAAATGTCACCCCAGTACAAAACCACCTGTCAAATCTGAACTTAATATTGCTCTCAATCTTGATATTGCTTTATAAATACGGTCCATTACTGTAGGACAGGGTAACATAAATAGAACCTTTGAACCTAAGGATGCTGTATATACGATTCTGTTTTTAATTATAAATTCATAATTCATTTATTCATGCATTCATATAGTGTTTACAAGATCTTAAATACTAGGATAGTTATTATATGAACCCTGGTAGGGTATTGCACATTTTTGTCTTATTAAAAAATAACAATAATATTTTGAAATCTAAGTAAATCACGTTTTTTTAAAAAGAAAAAAAAAGAAATTCGAGTTATATAAATAAGAATAAGATAATATTAGTCATTTTCTCAAAATAGAGTATCAAACATAAAATTTAAAATTGATTCTTAACCTTTGTCCTTGTATAAAGACATTGCCCGAAGGTGAATAACAGAACAGTGGTCGAATTGCGTCGAAGTCTACATTAAAAAAACATTATAAATTGCAAGCAAAATTAAAAGAACTATAAATGCAATACAACACACGGAATGCGGTTTTCCTCCTCGATGGAAACAATCCATATCAAGAAGTTTACTCATATTATGTCGATCACTTCAGCAGGCCCACCGTCTTTTTCGATGGCATTTTGACAGTCTATGGCGCACCCGTTGAACTGCCCTGCATGTCTCGACAGTTGCACTGTGGAGGACCTCTTTAACGCCACAGTCACCGTCTTTTTCGATGGCATTTTGACAGACTATGGCGCACCCGTTGAACTGCCCTGCATGTCTCGACAGTTGCACTGTGGAGGACCTCTATAACGCCACAGTCACCGTCTTTTTCGATGGCATTTTGACAGACTATGGCGCACCCGTTGAACTGCCCTGCATGTCTCGACAGTTGCACTGTGGAGGACCTCTATAACGCCACAGTCACCGTCTTTTTCGATGGCATTTTGACAGACTATGGCGCACCCGTTGAACTGCCCTGCATGTCTCGACAGTTGCACTGTGGAGGACCTCTATAACGCCACAGTCACCGTCTTTTTCGATGGCATTTTGACAGACTATGGCGCACCCGTTGAACTGCCCTGCATGTCTCGACAGTTGCACTGTGGAGGACCTCTATAACGCCACAGCCACCGTCTTTTTCGATGGCATTTTGACAGACTATGGCGCACCCGTTGAACTGCCCTGCATGTCTCGACAGTTGCACTGTGGAGGACCTCTATAACGCCACAGTCACCGTCTTTTTCGATGGCATTTTGACAGACTATGGCGCACCCGTTGAACTGCCCTGCATGTCTCGACAGTTGCACTGTGGAGGACCTCTATAACGCCACAGCCACCGTCTTTTTCGATGGCATTTTGACAGACTATGGCGCACCCGTTGAACTGCCCTGCATGTCTCGACAGTTGCACTGTGGAGGACCTCTATAACGCCACAGTCACCGTCTTTTTCGATGGCATTTTGACAGACTATGGCGCACCCGTTGAACTGCCCTGCATGTCTCGACAGTTGCACTGTGGAGGACCTCTATAACGCCACAGTCACCGTCTTTTTCGATGGCATTTTGACAGACTATGGCGCACCCGTTGAACTGCCCTGCATGTCTCGACAGTTGCACTGTGGAGGACCTCTATAACGCCACAGTCACCGTCTTTTTCGATGGCATTTTGACAGACTATGGCGCACCCGTTGAACTGCCCTGCATGTCTCGACAGTTGCACTGTGGAGGACCTCTATAACGCCACAGTCACCGTCTTTTTCGATGGCATTTTGACAGACTATGGCGCACCCGTTGAACTGCCCTGCATGTCTCGACAGTTGCACTGTGGAGGACCTCTATAACGCCACAGCCAACGCCGTCAGAGTGGCGGAGTTCTGGTCCTCAAGAATTTAAATTGAGTTTGCCTCGAATCGAAAAGAAGAAGATGGCATTTTAAGTTGTGTCCACCAGGTGCGATTCGAGACGGGTGTTTTAGACTGATATACATTCAAGAATGGTTTACTTTCACTCTGTATTTTATCATCATCTCCCTAGCCTTATCCCGTATCTGATGTGGTCGGCTACCTAAACTAGGGGATTGATCGAGGGTACTTGTACACAGATAAACAATAAACAGAGCGACTGCCATCTGACCTCCGCAACCCAGAAGGGAAACCAGATTAGGACAGAGTTTTCAAGCCGCCAATGCTTGGCACTGGCCTCTGACATGGCTTAACGACTAATATCTACGGTGTTAAACGATATTAACCGGGATCAACGGCTTAACGTGCCTTCCGAAGCACAGAAAAAGCGCAGAATAAACGTACATATGAAATTCGAAAACCGGAAAACACATTGGTACGTGGTGGGATTCGAACCACGACTTCCCCACTCAGGAGGCAGCGGCCCTATTAGCGAATAGCGCCCGCGTGGTGTAGCGACACCATCGGGCTCAATTCACTCGGGTTCACTCTGTATTTAATATTATAATACAATAAATGTTTTTTTTTTTTTTATTCCTATTGATGTCAAAGATCCTCCTATACGTAATTTTGTGGTCTGAGGATCCCGATTCTTTTATCAGGGGAAAACCCAAATTTGATATTGATTTAGTTATCGAGTATCAAGAATAGTATGGTTAGGACAATAAAGGCTGAAACACCTAATTGTCTGTAAGGAAAGGGATTCCGTGTTTCGGAGAGCATGTGCAGCCGTCGCTGTTTCTGATAACAGTCGTTACACAGACCACGTCAGAGGCGGAATAGCATGTGCTATTATATTAGACGGTTAAAAATATCTAGCATCGAAAACCCACACGGTATATAAAAAAAGTTTTTTTTTAATACGTGAGCGAAGCTGTACGCTCCTAGCGGGGTTCACAGGTGGCGGATAGAGGAACAGCCATCAAAATATGGTCATTAGCTGCGAATATATCGAATAAGCAGTCAGCGGCAAGATCATCAGGATGTGGTGGGGAGACCAGTGGGATGGGCTTTCCTAAAAAAAACACAAATCTCCGAAAAAGATCACTAAATAAGCATTCTTCTGGTGTCAGGCAGCGGTGGCACCAGTACTGGTAGGAGGACGAGGAAACGGATTCTGGAAGGGCTCGTGTCCAGACTATACGACGCGGACTAGCTTCGCTTCATACACTGCGGTGTAGAAGGCAAGAGGGAAACCACCACACAAAATTTCTTTAAAAAAGGACTAATATGAACAGGATTAAAGCTTGCGATTACTCCACCGACAAGAGCAAAGCTCTTAAATTTATGATGAGGTGAGCCTGCTGAAGTTAGCGACATTTACTCATTAGGTGCGGTCGCGCAGGGCGACGCTATCGAAAGGGGATGTAATTAAAATGACCCGCTTGGTTCATGTGCAATGCGTAGCTTTAATTAAAAACAATGTGTATTAAACTCATTGTGGTCTGGATGTTAGTACACAATCACACTTCAACCACTGGACTGATAGGGATAAAACTTGCCACACATACCTATAGGTTTGATCTTGGAATAGAACAAAGTATTGGTATTATTTTTTACGGGAAACGTGATTTTTTCCATTCTGGACTGGGAGCAAGAGAAAAACAAACTGCATCTCCTCCCGGGCATGCTGGAAAAACCAGCAAAGGGGTTCGAGGGTTTCAGTGTTATTTTGGCGATATTTTGACAACTAGTCACTGCAGCAATACAATATCTGAAATGACCCTCAATACTTATCAGACGTGGCGCAACGACATTTGTTTGGGTCGTTGACGCTCTGCCTACTCCATTAGGGATAAAGGCGTGATTATGTGTTTATCTCTCATTCATACTAGTGAACCAAAATCTAGGAAATCGATTAATATTAATATAACTCTAGGATGATAGCTGCAACAGTTATCCTTTAGAAGGAAAACGAAAGAAAATGTAGGTTTTTGAAATCTACGGGGTGTAAGGGACAACGTCTCGTAAGCTGATATGGGTTGCGCAGTCAACGAAACTGAACAACTTTCACCAGGAATTTTGTGGTTTCCATACAAATTCTCTGATCATATATCAAGATGGTAATTTTGTACGGAAAGGTCAAAATGTTTTTTCTAGGTGAAAGTTGTTCAGTTTCGTTGACTGAGCAACCCCTAACAGGACGCTGTCCCTTACACCCGGTTTATAGGAATTCCATTTGTCACAACTGCATTGCTTTTATTTTTGATTATAGGTCACGAATTTGATACCTATTTACCTTTTTGGTCATATTTCTTGGGCATCACGTGGTGGAACACTCAGCTAACTGCATTATCCAACGCTGTTTCATAATCGACCACTTTACGCACCATTTCATACTGACAACCGTAATAATGTATTATTGTATTAGCACCGGAAGTGTTTACTCAAAACGTTGATGTAAGAGCTTGGTGTAAGAGGTATGTAAAAGCTACTAAGTAGATGCATTGTTTCTGTATGTTTTAGGATATATTGTAAACTAAGGAATGTCTGTGAAGAAACAGTATGCTATAGTATTTCCAACTCAGTTTTAGAATAAAGGTAAACAAAGTTTAATATTTAAGAATCGAAGGTCTAGTTTCTGAAATAAGTTTTAGCTATTAGATATCAACATGACAACATAATGAAATAGTAGTTTTTGTAATTTAACTAATTTGGCAACACGTATAATATATTTTTGAAATGTGTTTTGAATAAAAAGACATGAAACTTTGTTTACCTTTATTCTAAAACTGAGTTGGAAATACTATAGTTACACGTTTTAAAAAGTAAGCGAAAGAATCTACTTAAAATTTGAATTCCTGAAATTATTGTTGTTGTTGTAGCACTACTCTCTTTATGTAACTTTTCCAGGCAACTACTTAATTTGGCTAGTAAGTTTTCTCCCATTTGTTTGTAAATAGCTTTATTATTTAAATAAAACAGAACCTACATTCACTCTTTTCGGTCCTCAAATTCGCAGACGCCAGCAATCCTCCAAATGACAATAATGAAATTAACGACCGCTTCCCGACACACTAGTATGATTTAGGTGTTTTTTAGTTCACATGGTTGATTATTTTAAGGCTGAGTGCGCATATAACTTTTTAAATTTACGGAATAAAATGAACGAATGAATGGAATGTGCGCCTGTCAAAGGAGCAATGCAAATTTTAAAAGTCAAAATATTACAAAATATTGGCAAGTTAGATTAAATTCTTAGATTATTTTTTTTGAGGAGGTAGGCCTATTACAATGTTTTTAAGGATAGGTATCTGTGAGAGAACAAGGGTAAGAAGGATGAGGTAAAAACTTGACACTGGCGGAATCATCACGGAAACGCCAAACAACTAAAAGTTGAAGTTGAAGTTATTTTTTTTGGGCCTCGGATTACTGTACTATTTTAAGTTATACATGTACAAAGTTTAAACTTATTCCCTTATCTATTTACTTTCATAAATTCAAGAGTAAACAGTAATTTGATCCCGCTTCTTATAAAACCACGATTAAAATTTCAAATTGCGATGACATGTTTTAATGGCAAGAACATGTTTTTACTAAAAATAAAGGTAAGCAAGTGGTCTGGTCCGTTTACCGGATTGGCGAGCCACCTGGCAATAATGGCTGGTGAAATAAAACTACGCTAAACCTTGCAATTACTAGCCCCTTCGTGTTGTTACTTATCTTACGGTATAGGCAGTAGAAAAAGCTAAAGAAAAAAAATAATGATTTTGTACTGGGTGTATCGTCCAGGCATGCAGGTCCGTATTGATAAACAGCACTCGAATTTCACAGCTAGTTTGAGACCGTATCAGAAATGTCGTTTCAGTACAAAACGATCTGTCAAATCCATACTTAATATTGCTATCAATCTTGAGTTCGCTTTATAAATACGAGCTGCAGTCATCATCATCCTCCTGCCCTTATCCCAATTATTTGGGGTCGGCGCAGTATGTCTTCTTCTTCCATTCATCCCAGTCAGCCGTCAACTCAGCACTCACACCAGGTCTAGACACACAAGGTGTAAGGAACAGCGTCCCGCAATCTGATAAGGGCTGCTCAGTCAACGGAACTGAACAACTATCAGCAGGATTTCCAAACAAATTCTCTGATCGTGGTCATTTTGTATGGGAAGTTCAATATTTTTCGTCTTTTGAAAGAATTTCCTTGTGATAGTTGTTCAGTTTCGTTAACTGAGCAATCACTATCAGTTTTCGGGACGCTTTCCCTTACACCCGGTATCATCTTTCACACAGTCCATCCATCCTTACCTTGGTCGTCCCCTCCCGACACATATTAGACAGGACTTGCAGTGTATTATAATTAAACATACATACATATAATCATGCCTTTATGCCTAATGGGGTAGTCAGAGCATAAAGGACCTAAACAAAGCAGAAAAATAAATTCCACAGAGCAGATATATTAGATTAGTACTTTTCCAAATACTTTTCTACATAAATTATCAGTCTAACTGATTGTAACCAAGATATTTGTCTCTATCTACTTATTTTATAAATACATTTCCTATCTCAAGATAAATTCTATTTCTGTTTTTTTCTTTGATTTTATTCCTATGCTATCAGATTTCGAGTAGAATTTGATATGACTTAGATTTTTACATTGATCTTTAAATATTTTTTTTCATAATATCAACATGTGTAAGTTTAAAAGCACAGACTAATCATAAGAGTTATTTTGAACGTAGGCTTTGCTGTAAAATTTATACTTACTTTTACTGGGCTCGATTCTAGATAGCACCAAAGAGAATAGATCTCCTGTATTGGATGATATCAATACTTACTTACTCCAATGCTGGTCAAAGTTGTGGCGATTTCTCACTCACGGCCATCAATCACTATTTAATTTTTTTAGGGCACCGCTATTACTTACAATCCAATATAAGCTGGTTATTTAGTAAACAAGACCCAACTAATCAAACGTTTGATTATTAACCAGCTTACGTTGAACGATGAGAAAATTTTGAAACTTGTATTGTTTTTGAAGTAAATTTGATTATGAGTTGAGAAGTATTTTTTTCACGACTACGCAGCTTTTTAGATTTATTTACTAGTGTAGGTGTATGTGTGTTTATAAAGTGTATTTGTATATAATTAAAGCAAATAAAAAAAAAATGGAGTCGTGTTAACTTAAAATTGGTTTTTGGAAAATAAGCAGAAAATGAAAGGGAAAAGGGTTCGAAACAAAAATAAAAACAAAATCATATAACGTATTTTGACTATAATTCAATAAAAATGCAGATGGAAATAAGGTAAACTTACAAGAGAATGTCATAAACAAGCTTTAGCCTTATGTAATTTGTTTGTCCATAAGAAAATGAATACGTAGTCAATTTTTTCAAGATTAACTAATAATTGGAATTAAATAAAAAATTAAATACTTAATTACAAGTGACATAGGTACTAGAGTTTAAGCTAATGCCTGTTATATTAAATGACTCATGATATATTACTAACATTAAGTTACATGTAATTGCAGAACTTAAATGTCTGTTTAAATACAAAAGAAATTAAATAAATCAGCTTCAATGGTTCATAATTCGTAATGAACTGATAATAAATAATATTCGCGAACTTTATGAAAAACGCTTAAAACTAAATCCTTATTAGGTACAAAATTATTATATAATATTTCAGTGGTCACATGCAAGGGCTACTCCTATAGGTACTTCTACATAACGTAGGGGTGAGAAAAACTGAACTCAAGTAGCAAAAAAAAAACAAAACTTAAACCATCTTGGTTCGTACCAACTACAAGATAAACACAAAACCGAGAATGGGTCAAAATGTTATATATTTTATTAAAAGTACAAAATGTAGATCTGTTTAAGTATAACAAAATATAATTATGAATGTTGGCGCGAGGATACAGTCTCTTGGTAAGAATCGCAAGCGTATCAGAATCGGTCTATCAGAATTTCTCCTAAACACTTACATTGGTCCCTTAATTAAAACTTTATACTTTGTTATATAAATATAAAATATCACACTTTAAATTCAAAGAAAAACTATGCTACGTCGAAACTAATCACTTAGTTCTGTCAAGTACAAAAGTAATAACTGTGCCAATTTGAATATTATATTCAAAAGGAGATAATAAATAAACAATCATCTATCTCGATCAACTAAAAATTAAATATTATAATCGATTTGTTATTATAAAGTAAAAGGCACTCTTTTTTTGAGGGCGGCCGGCGACTGGAAGCGCGCGAGGGTTGTCACCGGCCGCACGAGTACAGACACGCCCATTTGTTCACGTGTAGACACTTTTGTTTACAATTTAGAATGATCATGGCGAATCAACCCGACGTTCGAGCAAAAGCGATCTACCAGCGCATAAATAAACGTGTCCGGCTTAAATATGATACAACAGTGTGTTGGAGCTAGGGCCGGCGGCTCAGCGGGCAGATTGAGGTACTGACATTTTTTGCGGGAGGAACGCGGTGCGAGGACGAAAAAAAGAATCACCAAAACCGAAACTGGTTTCAGCTCGCTGCCCGCCCTCCTCGCACGACGCAAAAGGAAAAAAGGTACGAGCGTCCGCCGCAACGTCGGCCGATCGGTCTCGCTCGGGCCGCGGAGTTTGATCGCTGGGTGTTGGTTACTGCGATGCTGCGGTCGTGGTGCGGGAGACCGGCGGCTGACGCGCGGCTCGCTGCGTGCGGTGTGGCGGGGCCCGCTGAGCCGCCGCCGTGGGGCCGGCCCGCCCGCGCGGTTGAGCGAGCGGACGGCTCGGCCGCCAGTTGTATTGAACAGAGCTCGTCCCGGCGACGCCCGCCCCGACCGAATGCGGTGCGGCAAGCAGCTGCGACGCTACTCAAACATTTATTAAAGTTAAAGAGACTCGAAATAAATAATAAATTATTATCTTAACCCTTAAAAATAGATCACGAGCGCCTTCTCGCGGTACGGTACGCGGCGCGGAGAGGCAGTACATAATAAATAACGTTCTATGAGCTAACTTTACAGAGACCACCGCTCGGCGGAGGATCGCATCGGGAAGACTTCCGCGAGCTACGCAATAAATATCTAATAATATAAGGTGCCATTTACAAGTGCGTGCCGATAATAACTAAAAAAGAAACGTATTACTAAATCACACCGCAAACATTCGAGACGCCAGTAGAAACTCGGTAAGTTTATATTACAGGGCGAAGTGTATCGTATCGACAAACTGGAGATCATTCGTTGAGCGGGTGCGGTGCGGCGCGCCGGGAGCGGCGTGGAAGACGTCGAGAGGCACTACGGTGACGATCCTTACGATATGCTAGCTCGGTATAAGTTAACTTAGGACTAGGCGGTCTGGGCGGCGCCCTAGGCGATGACGAGGTCTCCGAAGGCGGACGAGATGCGGTTGAAGACGGGCAGTCGGTCGTCGTCGAGCTCGTCGGGCGACTGCGTGCGGCGGAACGCGAAGGCGGCTCCCGAGCCTGGTGCCGCCGGCGGGGACATGGCGGGCGGAGAGTGCGGCGCCAGCGGGGACTGCGGCGCCAGCGGGGAGTGCGGGGAGCGCGGCGAGCGGGAGCCCTCGCTCATGTAGGACGTGACGGACGACCCGCCCGATCCCGAGCCGGAGCCAGACGACAGCGACGCCAGCGAGCCTCCAGGAGACACGGGCTCACGGCGGCGAGCTTCTTCAGCGTTGTGCACGAAGTGGCAGCGCGGGCCGTAGGGACAGAAGCCGACCGAGTGGAAGGTGCGGCACAGCTCCGTCTTGTACTTGGGATGGCGCTGCAGGTTGCGCAACTCGCGCATGCCGTGTGCGAACTGGCACTTATCACCGTATTTGCAGACGCCGGCTTCCTCGAAGGGGCGGCACAGCTCGGTCTTGTAGCGGCTGGTGGCGGGTGGCGGCGGCGCGGGTTCGCTGGTGGTGCGCTCCAGGCGGCGGTGTCCCAGGCGGTCCAGCAGGCCGGCGAGCGCGGCGCGCTGGGCCGGCACGGACGCGGCCCGTGCGAGGGCCGGGTGCTGTTCCCACGCCGCGCCCGCTCCGCTCCCCGTCATCGTCTGCACTGGCCGAGATTGGTTCTGAAACAACCAGAAACATACGTTGAATAACCTGATTGAGTACCTTGGTCGCGTTACGTACTACTAATTTAGCGAACAATCGAGATCGCGTAACAAAAAAGAAACGTTGAAAATCACGTAAGTTTACAAAATTTCGCGATATTACGCCAAAAGCAAATCATTATTTACAATTCTTGCAGACTTGCACAGCCAGAAAACCCAAAACTTACGACTTGGAGATTTGTAACAAATCAGGTGTATTTTGAACCGTATTGAAAAGATTTACGGGCGCCCCTTGGCTCCGATTTCGGGACCTTCGTTTATTTTTATGCCGTAGAAAAAACGTACACAATCTGGTCGAAGGGATCGAGACGGGTACCTGCCAAAGTTAACAAAAAAAACCGCCCCGGGAGGCTGCATCTACCTGCTGCGCCTTCTCTCCGTTTCACTAATGGCTTCCAAGTTAAAAATGGTTAATATTTCCAATTAACCGTTCCCTAAAGTGGTGCTTTAAGAGCCCTGGGGTGCGTCCAAATTTAATGGTTATACAACGACCTTTTCTGTCCGGTTCCTATCATGCATTATTTATTTTTGTAAACGTAAAGGAATAAGATGGTTAGTGTCATCCTCACACCGTTTGAAGATGCAAATGTGTGGATTGTTTTCCGAGGAGCGTCGAACAAGCGGCTCTGTGGTACGGCTAGCGTCTGGCGGCTGACATGGCGCATGGCATCAGCATGACAATGGCTGGTTCACGCGAGAGGCGGTTGACACGAGCCGTGCGCATACGCAGCACAATCGTTGTGATTGTGCGCTATTGTTCACTACGAAATGCCCGACGCCTGCATTGAGCATTTCCTCACTTGTGCATTTTCGACTTGCATTTCTGCATTCCGTCTAAACTTTAGGAATTTACTAAATTAAATGGATTGACCTATAAGACCTATTATTATATCACCTACCCAGGAAAGAGCAAACCCTACATATTTACTCAGTTCAAACCAAACAAATTTTACTATTATTACGTGCAAAAAGAAGCCATTATTTTTGAAAGCGCGAAGATAAAATCTAATTACTTAACTCTCCCTCGAAAGGTTTATGGGTCTATAAACTACCATCAGTAAAAAATACTGCTAATTGCTACAATCCTACGAACCTCTGTAAAAAGCGCCATAAACGCGAAGAGAAAGAGCGCTTATTTTATAATTTTGTCAAAGAAAATGCTCTTAGTGCAATATAATATAACCTAGTTGTTCAGAGCAGTTTATAGCAATTTATTTATAACAAAAACATACAGGATATAAATGAATGTAGACAGACGTAAACTAGAAATTCATCGGGTAGCCAAAAACATTTATCATTTCCTAGAAATATTTAATTTGTTTAAGGTTTTGTTAACAGAGTAACCTCTTTCAGTTTTCGGGACACTGTCCCTTACACCGTATGTTTCCTCCATATACCTCAGACACGTGAATGGATAGGACAATGTTATCGACGGTCTATCCAGGGAATAACCATAAATTTGCGCACAGGCATGTAGCCCACACGTTTTGCGAAACCTCAGCCCATGTGCGACACTGCCAAGATCAAAGACAAAGAGATACAGAAGCAGCACTCCATACTACCACGCAAAACGGCCGAACAACGTATCTATCTAGTCATACCTTCGACAGAACTCAAGAGAAACATTAGGAATGCTGACGAAGTGTCTATGCGCCGATCTAAAGATCTGATGCACAGATACAGAGGGTCTACTCTATACAACCACGAAGAAGGTAGAAACATGTATGGTGTGGTGCGACAATTGGCCAGCACATAAAAAGTAGTTTTTTTTATTTGGGGCTTAGGAATTATTCTCTTAAAATTGTGTTTTAAGAATTGTTTTAACTGCTGTGCTATACTGACTCTGCTGATGTAGGTTGACAAAATTTTTCGTGTTCTGAATTTACATCTGCTCTGGGCTAGTCTTGTACCATATAAAATGGTTTGGCAGTCTGGTTGAACATAAGACTGAACCTATTATGTTTCAAGTGGTTCATGTGTACCTTCTATACCAGATCTGGTTTATGTCAGAGGTGTGTATGAAAACGCGCGAAGGTCAGATCATATGGCTGCGACGCGGAACACACACTCCATACATAATGTATGATCCGCATCTTGTATGCGGCCTCAATCGATGTGAATGACACGTCATTGTATATTCTATTCGCCTCTCCTCCTTCATCCGGGCGTCGTAAACACGCAAACACTTGTGTTTTGGAATACAACCGACAAATTATTACATACAACTATTTGTGAAGGGCCGCCGAGACTGGCAAGCGGCTTGGCAAGCTTACCTGATGTTACGTAGTACATGGAATCAGGCCTTTCTTTTTTCCTTGAGGAGAAGACACAAAAGTGACAAAGGTTCTGTCAGGGTGAATTAAGCTTTCTTTAAACTTCAAACTATACCTGAAGCTGTGCCTGAGGCATGTGGACCAGAATGCTCTTGAAATTTTGACACTCGATTATTCGATTGTTTGCAGAATAATGATTTTCCAAGCTACTTTAAAAGAATACTATGGATGGATACATGTGTATGTATCAAAATATCTTGATATTCGTGCAAGCCGTCGCAGCTACCACACAAACGCCAGAACGAACTTAGCATACGTTACGTGATAAAACTTTTGTTTAACGTCAAAAAAGTGTTATTATAGTTACAGCTGCGTCGAGTTTGTTATTCGGCTTGACTATACTAACATTGGATGTGGTATCATAATTTTGGGGCTAAAATAAGCACGAAACAAGCAAAATTGTCTCTTAAAACGTAGGTGTTTGCTGTCGCTTACATCATTACGAAAACATCACATGTCATGTTGAAATTTTGTTCAATAACTAACGTCGCACAACCATTGACCCAGAAACATAAGATGCACTATAGTGGTAGTGTTGCAGGTTATAAATAATTGCCTTACTGCAAGTTTAGTGCGTATTAGTAGCTATTGTTCGGGTAACAGCCAGTAAAGGTTGACTTCGCGACTACTTGTCCTTCGCCGGAGATTGTTCCTCCTCAACCATATGCAATGCAACAAGCATCATTTACGTGACTAAATCGAACCATTCGTGATTTACAGTTCAGAATAAAGAGATACAAGCCAAAGCATGTCGTCTTAATGGAAATCTGTAGTTCATGTCGGTGCAAAACTTCGTTACTAAGTTAAAGAGACAGCGCGGTGTAAAACGAGAGTGTACGCTAGATTAAGTGACAGCGGAAAGTCATGTCATGTTGGTCTACTCCGAAAATGTCGGGTAAAGGAATGATAGAGCGTAATATATCCCTGTCTTGCAAACAAAGCGGAGTCAAAGGCGAAAGTGTTGCAAATGGCGCGGCCGAGCAAAACGCGGGTGAAATGTGGCAGTGGCAGTGAAAAGCCAGGGGTTAACCTGTGGAGGAACACAGCAGCCTCGTAATTAGAGAGTTATCAGAGCGGAACATTGGTTAAACGCTGCACGCTGCTTTCCATCGGACGTTGCTCCAGCTCCAGGGAAAATTGTAATCACTGTCGATTTCAAGCGGCGCGCTGGTTGCGTTCGAAACCGAGGGCAATCAGCAATCATGCGGCCGCAAGCCGTCGCCAACGCAACCACTCATTATACTCTGTTTATTAAATAACATATGCTTAGCCATTAGATCGCCGTCAACAGTTTACATTACAGGGGCAACAGACTTATGGTTTTTTTGTTTGATAAATATAATTTTGGGTGACGCCTGCGCGGATGGTGTGATGTGAGCATGGTGTGAATGAATTACCAACGCGCTGGCCGGCGCGGGCGCAGGTCGCGGCTCATGCGCTCTTGTGTGCCGCTTTTGTTAGCGGGTTCTGGTGTCAACTAACATACAGTCCAACACCACAGGGTTACCACTTCAGCATATACATTCTGTAAAATTTAACATTAATAATAGGTACTGAATAATACTTGGTCAATAATTGACATTTAATGATACAAAACAACTTAATTTACGTTTTAGATTTTTTGATAGAATAATACGAGTATGGAATGTTTTGATTTATACGAATGCCAACCCTATTGCTTCGAATAAACGTGTTTGCATTTTTCATTGTAGTCTAAGCACCGTCTGTTCAAACTTAGCTTAGTGGTTCTTCGTCACTTCAACAAACTTAGCTATTCACGATTTGAAGTCATAGGCAGCATATAGATAGTCTAAAATATTTGAGAACACCAAAATAAAAAAATCGAAATAAAAACCTTCATGATGTATTGTATAGACTACACTGTAGAACCACACAACCTAACTTAGCTCTAGCTAGATCATTAAACCTTTGCCAGACGTGTGGTGGTTTTTATTGGGTCATCATTAGCGCTCTGCCTACCCTGCAAGGGATTTAAACTAATGATACGAACGGATATTTTAATAAGATCGACGTCAATATTGCCAGCTATACAACTATAAGTAAGAGCTATAGAACGATACAAACAGCCAAAATTACAAGTACAATAATATTGGAAGAGTAAACATTTTATTAAGAGGTTTACGATTTACACTACACTCAGGGGCAATGACTCTCCGGTGAACAAAAAGAAATGTGGCACCTTTGGAGAAGAAGGTGCCAATACCAACTGCGTACACGGATGCACAGTGCAATTGTTATTTTCCGCTTAGGTACAAAAGAAAACTAAATAAAACAAAATGTTAGGCCGTTAGAAAAAGCCAAAACTTTTAAAAGACGAATTGGTTTCGTACAGCCTATATCAGGCGGGTTGAAGAGCGTTGTGCAACAATTAACATGTAATGTGAGAGATGCCCAATCGGCGTTCCTCTACTATATTATGCATGTATTATACATATAAACCTTCCTCTTGAATCACTCTATTCATTAAAATAAACTGCATCAAAATCCGTTGCGTAGTTTTAAAGATCTATGCATACATAGGGATATAGGGACAGAGAAAGCGACTTTGTTTTATACTATGTAGTGATGTTTGTTAGTTTGTAAGGTATATATTCTATGGGTATCTGTTTAAATTATTTACAAATCTACTAATGTAAATATTACCTAAAATTAAATCATTTATTTATTATTTACTACCGAACAATATGGGATAGATCATCTATTAGTAACCGACACCACACGAAATACAATAGAATATTAAATAGTTTCTAAGGCTAAACAGCCACTAGACGTACGTTTACTCTTTAGACATTTTAAGCTACGCTAAATACAAAAGAAATATGGCAGGTTATTGACACTTTTGAAAAACACACTCGAGGAAACGTGTCGATGTATGCGCCCGCGCAGCCAATAAAAGAAAATTTACACTGCACAGATGGCTTATTGTTATAAACCCGAGGTCTCGCTAAAAATATCCCTTGCCGATAACCCCGTGGTATTATTGTTAAGAGTTGAATATAATATGGAAAAATATGCTTGAAATTATTAATTATTGAAGAAATACGAAAATTGTCTGCAGTGTATTCGTTTGATATCTAATTTAAAATATTATCAGCCAATCGTCAGATGCCTGTGCAATGCAGCCTATAGATTGTTTAAATAAATTCCGACATTACGCCATCTCGACAACCCACCATCTAGAAGATTTTTTTATTTCAATACATACATATAATCACGCCTTTATCCCTAATGGGGAAGGCCGAGCGTAAACGACCTAAACAAAGGTTGTTCCGCCACGTCTGACAAAGTTTTGCGGGTTATTTACAGGTATATAGATTTGTAGGTATATTGCTGTAGCGACAGGTTGTCAGCTCATCGCCTAAATTACAATATACTGAAACCCTTGGATCCCTTAGCTGGTTTTCACAGCATGCCCGGGAGAAAATGCAGCTGGCAAATTCTATTTTTTTCTCTCGCTCCCAGTCCAACATGGAAGACTAGCAGTAACACCCTGTATTTTACCGATAACCCGATGTTAGTATACGAGGGCAACGGCTTCAGGTATAACAAAGAGCACGCATTTGGGTTACGAGATTTCAGCAAAATGGCAACCGATTAACAATTCAAATGAACATATTCATCTCATCACAAAGGCCGGGTCAGCCGCTGAAAAAGCGCTGAAAATTACTGGTGGACAAAGGCGGTGATTATTCTACAAAATTCATTAAAAAATCACGAAAGAAATAGTATACTCGTGGAATGAATTACCAGAATCAGTGATAAGTGCTCCCTCAGTGAACTGTTTCAAAAATACACTGGACAAATATTTATTAACTCAAGTGCAGTGATATACACGCATCAGCATTTTATGCTGCTAGTGTATAATAAATAATATAATATAAATATGTTTAAAGTATATTGTTATCAATTTGAAAGCGACAAGACTTGGATAGTTCAAAATTTTGCTGCCATCTCACCGAAATCCTCTGATCGCATAACTAATTATTTACTCGTTGTTTTTTTTGGAAGAGCAGCATTACATTTATTATCCAGTCTAAGGACCACTTGTCGAGTGTTGAAAATGATTAAAAGTTCATTTAAATATAGAACGCATTTGATTAGAAGCAATTAACGGGCAATTAAGCAATCCTGTTGTTACGTCGCTCAATTGCCGCTCGTCTTAATGGCTTGTTGTCTCGTTTGTTGTGCCACTACACTCGCCACACGCGATCATAACAAGAAAGGCGTGAACTACAACGTTTATTATCTTTGTTATGTGCTTCTTTCCTGGATGAAACTCTTGCTATATCTATCTATGGTCTTAGTTACCTATCGTAAAAGTAAATTGTCAAAAGTTATCAAAAATCTTTCATCAATACCATGATAATAATGCTTGTTAAGTAAAGATACTTCCTTAATTAGTGCCTAACGCAAAGCAAAAATCGCACATGATGCAAACATTACCCACTTAAAATCTTACCAACTCCTTGCAGTTGGTTAAAAATAAACAACTCAGCGTCATAAGCCAGTAAGTACCATCGAAATGGGCACATTTCTCTGAGGCAAGGGTCTTGCCGATTGCGGCCATTGCGCTTATTGAATGATTGCGCGAAAATAGCCCGAGTGCCGAGAGTTGAGACGCCGGCCCCTCGACAACCTCTAAGTGTAGCCATCAACCTTTACACCGCCCCTCGGTACCCAACTCAAAGTACGTAGATGATGTTTTGTGTCTGGACACTGTGGAAGTTATGTTTTTTTGAACGATTGCGCGAAAACAACCCGGGTCGCTGGACGTTAAGACGTTGGCGTCTTGACTGCAACCTGAGGCGTTCACTCGGTTTCTAGTCAAGACACGTGCATCATAAACTCAATTCTATTTACCTTAAGATATATGCAGATCAACATTGTACTAAATTAAGGTCTGTCAAGTTTTTGATATCATCTAATTCTTCAATATTATGGCACGAAAATTTACTACTGCATTATGAATAGTTACCGTTTAGCAAGTACATTCAATTGATCGTATATTCAAAATGTTTTGATTGGCGCTTCTCAGCGAAACTAGGTTTTAACCTTTATTTACACAGCGCACATCAAATAAACCCTTTGAATCGGTAGCCTTGTTACGGAACCATAAACAACTGATTCATGTTTGACATCTATTGGTGTTTTATATGGACGACATGACGCATATAGCAAATATTGAACTCGATTATATATATATATATGTATAGCTTCATGCTGGACTGGGAGCAATTGAAAAATATTGAATGTTCAAGCTGCTTCTCTTCCCGGCCATTCTGTAGAAACCAGTAGAGAGAGACGAGGATTTCAGTGAACCTATTGCGATTTAGGCGAAAGTCTGATAATCTACTTTCCGAAATAACCCTAAAAAAATAATAAACGAGGAGAAAACACCCATATATCAGGTCGTTGGCGCTTTGTCTACCCCGTAAGAGACACAGACATGACTATATGAATGTATTGTAACTTTAGAGCGAGGCGTTTAGAGCAATGACTACATATATGACAACAATAAGCATATATGGCAACAGAGCAATGACTATAAGGACAATTATAGCGAGCATTGCTCTCCCGCATGGCTCAGATATCCGCCATATGAGCAAATGGTAGATCTAGTTGCGGGGGAGGCGTCTAGATTAGAAACACGCTCGTACAACTACTTTACTACATGTGGTGGTAGTAATTTATTAGCGAATGACAACAAAAAAGTCAATGGCTTGCAGATGTAGCTTGCTTGCATGAGTCAACTCGTATTTAAAAGTTTAGAAAAAGCGTTGGAAAATGATATTCAGATTGTCTGTCCCGGCGACAAAGATGGATGGAAGCACGTATTGTTAAGGTAAAAAATATAATGGTTAGAGTGAGTGGTATTGTATGAAGAGCCGGACGTGGCGACGCGGCGCCTCGCTCCGCATGCAGATGGGTCGCCGCCGTGATCGCCATGCAAGACGAACCAGCTATGGTATAAATGCCATCACATGGCACCTCTGAATACCTACCGACGATTGTCCTCAGGTTACATTAGACGAAACAATGGCGAACGTATAAAACTAAGTAAATCATTAGCATAGCCGAAAGGAAATCACGTAGTTTAAGGCGGTTTCGAGAATCGCAAGCTTATTCTCATTTTCCGAGCGAGCGGTTTCATTACGCCGATCATGTTGTTTAAAAGGTTCAGTGACTCTACGGAGAAGCGGCAATGGTGGATGTGACAGGAAAATCTTGGCGTGATTATGAGACCTTCACCTTCGGTCGTGCTCGGTGTAAAGCGAATGTCAACAAAGGCCTCAGCTCCAAGCTTGTTTTGTTTACCCCTCGCTCAAAGCGGAGGAAGCGGCCGTGTCCCCCAGCCAGGCCGCTGGGCCGCCGGGCCGCTTTTAGCACCTCCTTATTTATAGATGCAACAACTGCCCCGACGCTGATTTGCAGAAACGAAAACGTAAACAATGTTGCCCGAGGCCGGTAACGTTTTGTCTTTTTACGGGAGTTGTTTGGTTGTTACGCCTTATCTCGAGATCTAACGAGCTGCTCAAATTGTACAACATATTATCTGATTTAACGTTATAGCATTTATAAAACTGCCTTCATGGTTTTGTGGTATGAGCTTTATGCTCCCCTTTCGGGGTACATGGGTTCAGTTCCCATTAAGAGAATACACAGTTGACATTTGTCAACAAGTTAATATTAAACTAAGTGTCAGTTTTCCTAGTTCGTTTAGGAACAGTATAGACAGAAAAATCTGATTGTCTGTCAAGAAAAAGGATTCCGTGTTTCGGAGGGCCGTTGGTCTTGACCACTGTCTTTGACTTCAAAGGCATCGAATCATACGTCAACTCGAAAACCCCACTCAATAAGAAGAAAACATTAAATACAAAGAAATCCCAAAGTTTGTATGTTGGAGAATGCAGCCATTGATCGAGTTATGGCTACTGAGTGGCCACTTCACTAATAGCACCACGTCATTAGATAACGTTTACAAAACAGTGGCCACTGTCTACTTAGCCACGGTAAATTGTCTCAAACGATCACAGATCCAGTTTGTATTTAAATGCCTGATAACTTTCTAGAGTTCGTCTCGACCTCGCCTTAAGGTGGAAACAGAGCATAGGTGGCGCCCTGATTAGTAATAAATTAATTGTTTTTGAAATACAACGTTTCATAAATATTTTACGATTTGCGACAACATTAAATAATCCTTAATTTCATAAAATACGTGTATAATATCATAATTTATAAGTAGTATCTAAGCCAAGTGGTCACTTTTAGCATATTTGCAATACAAAGCTTAGATGCTTTGTGTGAATTTAGACTTGATGGATAAAAAAATATTTATTTATTTATAATATTGTGGCAAACCGTAAAATAATAATAAAATGTTTGGCGCCAAACAGCTTGCTGTGTTCCGTCGGTGAGTAAGATTGCCAGTGCCGTAACAGGCACCTTCTGGGTGAGCTCGCTCCATCGTCGACTCTGCCACGGCCATCCTAACCTTAATAATCTAGAGTCAAGAGAAATCCCATTTTTAGTTTTAAAAAAAGTATTTCAGATATAAATCATATAAAATTGATGGCGCCACCTTTGCAGCTGTGTTCGCCCCTTAAAACCCGCTCCGAACAATGCTACTAACGAGTTAGTCACACAAAACGTTTTTCCATTTTATCTTCGTTATGAGTCACATAGCACAATTTGCGGGGAAAGTGTAACCCGGCAGCGTGACGCAACAATAAAAATTGCACGGACAAAGGAATTGTTGCAACCAGACACTACACGGCTGACGTAAGGGCCTAGTTGTGCCGCTAATGACCAGCCACACGACACTGACAACTTGTCACCGCTCTGAACACTGATACTATTTGAGATAGTCTCATTGCTTATTCATCTATCGACAACCCCATTAAGCCTGGTGCCAGTTATCAAACCGTCTACTACTTAGGCCTATGACATGACTTTCAAATACAGCGAACGGGACCGGCTTAACATGCCCTCCGAAGCACGGCATCCTTTTTTTTTACAGACTATCAAGCGATGTATTGTCTTAACCAAACTGGAGAAAAACTCACAAACACAAATATCAATTTTCGAACCCCCGACCCCCCGGCTCAAACCAGTAGACCACGGAAACAGTTTGTAACGTTTTGGATTATCTGTGTGTTGAGCGTTATGAGTATTTGAATTGCAAGGTCTCTATCAATGGCCGACCCACGTGTTCATTGCATGTTACTAAACTTCCTGGCTATCGGTACCTGTCAGTTTTGATTAGGATTGCCTAATGCACGCCAACAGATACAAAAAACATAACTAGCAATATTTACAAATGGAATATAAAGGATGTAAGGAACGGTGTACCGAAAACTAGAAGGGGTTGCTCAGTCAACGAAACTGAACAACTTTGACAAAGAATTCATCTGAGAAATCACTACCTCACATACAATGTGCATTTCGATCAGATACAGATTTGTATGGCGAAACTGATTTTTATTATTTTTCAGTAGAAATCCTTTGTGCAAGTTGTTCAGTTCTAAGCATCCCTTTTCAGTTTCTGAACACACCGTCTATACACCCTGTCTAGCGCCACAAATTTTACCAAGATAACGTAAGTAAAACTTTTTAAACGATTCGACACTATCTATCGTTATCGCTTAGGCAATCCCTGTGTGTATTTTTAGGTAATTGTAGAGTAATTCCAAGATATTTGATAAGTACATATGACCTGTAAGTGAACTACTTACGAAGTTCTTCACTCCACCTTCGGTGAGGTATTGAGGGCTCACCTGGAAAAAGAAAAGAATTGTTAATACCATGATTTTATTATCGTCAAGAAAATATAAAAAAATTGATATATCATAATTGATTTCAAAATTTATAGCTAGCATGATACAACTGTTCTAAGTACTCAGTTCAAATATTTTTATGTCTTTAATAAAATTATATGGTTGACGTAGTACACAATTAAAATATTTCCATGCTGAAGTGATAAAAAAGCTGTTGTTTTTCTTCCCGGGCTTACTGAAGAAACCAGTAGAGGGAGTAGAAGGTTTTAGTGAACTTAAAACAATTTATAGCGATGTAGTAACAACTTCCATGCTGAACTGGGAGAGATAGAAAAACATAGAATGTTCCAGCTGCCCTTCCTCCCGGGCATGCTGTAGACGACAGCAAAAGGGACTCGAGGGTTACAGTGTACATATTGTAATTAAGGCGATGGGCTGACAACCTGTCACTATGGCAATACACATTACAATCTAAAATTACCCTCAATGATTGTCAGACGCGGCGAAAGCGCCTTTTACGAGGCGTTTAACGCTCTGCCTACCCCGTAAGGGATAAAGGCGTGATTTTATGTATGTATGTATGTATGTAGTAACAACATGTCACTGACAGCGATACACACTTCTATCTAAAATCGAAACTTAATATTTGTTAGACGTCGCTAGTTATGCATTTTTTTGTGTAAAAATCGGTATCGTGGTTCAATCCCCTAGATTAGGTAGCAGACTCCGAGAAATTCGGGAAAAGGCTAGGGAAATGATGTAGCTATATTCCTTTCACTAGGCCATTGACGCTTTACCCACCACGTAACAGATACGAGTATGTGTGTAGTTTAAATAATCAATCTAATAGTAGACGCCGCGATCTCCTAACTTGCATCCACGCTAAGTCAATAACTAGCCCCAACCGGTCTCCATTGAAAGCGATAGCACTTCCTACAAGAAAGTAAAACTGAACTCCGCTACTCCGCGCTGCGCCCGCGCACACGATCATTACAAGCTGGACTAGGAGAGATAAAAAACTTAGAATAGAGTGTACCAGATGTTGTTATCTTTTTCGGGAAAATTTTAATTAATAAAGGGATTTGAGCGCATTTGTGACTATGTTTTTTATAATTTAACTGACAATCTGACACTGCCCAGAAGTGGCGGCAACAGGTTTTAATAAATATTTGACACTCTACCTACCCTGTGAGGGATACAGGCGTGGCTATACGAACGTATGTTTGCTTGTTTGACGACCACCATCAAAGACTTAGTAGTAGTACTTCCTACAAGAAAGTAAAACTGAACTACGCTACTCGGTGTGCGCCCGCGCAACCAACCGATCATTAGACTGTTTACTATATTTTACTACTATCGAGTGAGTTTGTCTGTGGTTTGTGTAACAACAATATAAGAGAGACTGGGATAACGTGCACTCCAAAGCACTGAATCCTTTTTCTTATTAAACAATCATGATTGTTCAGTCTATCAACCTGCGCCGTCCTAACGAATCCAGGGAAAAAATATATATCAACTTTGTGTTTGGAACCAAACCCACGGCCCCCGAATCAGGAGCCTAAGGATCAGAGCACTAGACCAAGGAGGCAGTTATGTTTACAATAACTTTGCTTTTTTACAATCCATTGTAATTGTGTTATGAATACTCCTAATACGTTAATCAATCAATTTATGATATGGTCGTGATGATTATGAAATCGTTGCGTTACAAATGGTCGTCAGTCTTATTGGTTAATGAGATAATATTATGTGTTTGGTCTGAAGATACAATAATTTATGAATGAAGCGAGTGTGCCTGGAAATGCTTTGTTTCGTAAACATTCGTTTGAGCTCGTCGGCTTATTAAATGAGTGAGATATGTTCTTCTTCTTCTTTTCGATTCGAGGCAAACTCAATTTAAATTCTTGAGGACCAGAACTCCGCCACTCTGATATGTTTTGCTCGGAGCTGCAAGATGGAATCCTAAATATACCGAAATACGGTAGAAGACGTGGGTATAGGATTACCAAGGTAAAGAGGGCTGGGCAGGACACTTGGCAAGGCGGGAAGACGGGAGATAGGCTAAGGCAGTGATAGTATGGTGGCCAAGAGATAGGATACGCTCAGTAGGAATACCAGCCCGATGGTCAGAGGACGTTGTCTCTGTGTAGAGAAAAATGGATCAACAAAAAAAGAGGCCTTTGCTACAGTCACGCCTTTATCCCTAATGGGGTAGGCACAGGGTAAACGACCTAAACTAAATATCGTTCCGCTACGTCTGACGAAGTTTTGAGGGTTATTTAAGATAGATTTGCAGTTATATTGCTGTATTGAGAGGTTGTCAGCCCGTCGCTTAAATTTCAATATACTGAAACCCTTAGCTGGTTTTTACAGCATGCCCAGGAGGAAATGCAGCTAGCACATTCTATGTTTTTCTCTCGTTCCCAGTCCAGCATGATAAGCCAATAAAAACAACGAGTAAATGGATATGTGAAGTGTTTATATCGTCAAATATAATCCTCGTTTGGTGGTGTGATGTGGGCGCGAATCGCGATGCCTATTCGGTTGTGTAGTGACCTTCGCGAGCACGTTGCGATTGCGATAAAGCCCACATTTTCGCTCCTCGTTACTACATAAACATTCAAATGCGTGTTTCAAATACTGATAGTACGTCGAGCCGTAATATTGATCGGGCAGAAGCAATTTGACAGGTTGAAACTCATGGCTAGGATTATGGATGACTTTTCTAGGATTGCGGTTAAATACTTGATAGCTTGAATTTGACAAATTGATTTACAGTTGAAACTGTTTTAATACTGTATGGCGACCGGTCCTCTTACTCTTCCAATGCTTGCCATATGTGCTTTAATGAATGAATACGGGTCGAATTCACATACCAAATGTTTCAATCAGTCGACAACCAGATCTTAATCGGTGTATTGTAGATACTAGTATCTATAAATACATACATACATACATAAACCTTATATTGCGTATCTATAAATGATACGCAATATAAGGTTTTGTTACTAGCCTCATGTGGTTTCTCATAAAGTACATTACCATAATGCCAAAAGAACAGTGTAAAGTCCATAAATTGACTTCGAAGCCGCTGCCGCTATCATTGTTTCAACAGTAGGTACAGTACCACCATAGTAACAGTAATCTATCTTCATATACCAAGCCCTACTTTATTTTTCCCAAGTATTTTGCCGATTTCAATGTGAGAACCCTCGGCTGCAAAAGCGCCGTTTTATATTTATTAACCTAAGAAAACCTTCCATGTCCATCAACCTTCATTATTCCATGCTGGACTGGGGGCGAGAGAAAACATAGAATGTGCCAACTGCAATTCCACCCAGGCAAGCCTTAAAAACTCGCTAAGAGATCCGAGGGTTTCTGTATATTGCAATTTAGGCGATGGGCTGACAACCTATCACTACAGCAATATACCAACAAATCTATCTTTAATAACCCTCAAAACTTTGTCAGACGTGGCGGAACCCTTTGTTTAGGTGGTTTTCGCTCTGCCTACCACATTAGAGATAAATACGTGATTATATGTATGTTTCTTCCATGCTGGACTGGGAGCGAGAGAAAAACATAGAATGTGCCAGCTGCATTTCCTCCCGGGCATGCTGTAAAAACCAGCTAAGGGATCTGAGGGTTTCAGTATATTGCAATTTAGGCGATAGGCTGACAACCCGTCACTACAGCAATATACTTACAAATCTATCTTAAATAACCCTCATAACTTTGTCAGACGTGGCGAAACGACCTCTCTTTAGCTCGTTTACGCTCTGCCTACCCCGTTAGGGATAAAGGCGTGATTATATGTATGTATGTATATGTATGTATGTAAGAAAACCGTGGTGGAAACTATCAAAGCTATGTTGTGTTGCCCTCAGTTCCTGGTGAAACTAAACAACATTTGACAATTCTTGTCCATGTGGTCGAAAACCTCAACAAGCGGTCCATTGATGACCAAGATTGTTGGTCGTGATCCGTGGACCCCGCTGCCGGGTTCAATCTGAGATCACTCGGCTGCGTTGGAAACGCCGTCTCTTATTACCGCGCCGGGTCACGACACCGCACGTCCGAAGCCGGTGGCGTAATACACGTACCTATAGTAGTTATAGTAATCTAAGCTGTAGTGTGGACAGCCACTTCCACGTGGTTTCTGCGGAACATAGTGATCTACGCACACCTTAGGTATACTTATTTATTTATTATTTACTAATTTACTTCTACCACTATTCACCAATTCAGATTCTCAATGCCACAAAGCAGATACTTACTTATGTATGCTATGTGGGTGCATCAGTGTCTTTTTTTGATAAACTATTCTTATCTAGTACATACATACATAAATCACGCCTTTATCCCTTACGGGGTAGGCAGAGCGTTTAACGCCTCGTGAAAGGCGCTTTCGCCACGTCTGACAAATATTGAGGGCAATTTTAGATTGTAATATATATTGCTATAGTGACAGGTTGTCAGCCCATCGCCTAAATTACAATACACTGTAACCCTCGAGTCCCTTTTGCTGACTTCAACAGCATGCCCGGGAGGAAGGGCAGCTGGAACATTCTATGTTTTTCTATCTCTCCCAGTCCAGCATGGACATATCTAGTATCTGCTAGCTAACAGCTGGTTTTGTTCAATCAGGAAATTTGCATGACAAAATGTTAACTGTTCTAGTAGGAAAATGATCAGCAAGGCATATCTACCTCTATCTAAAGGTGGAATTCACGTGTTACTACTCTGGCGTATATTATGTGGTATAGTTCTGTGTACAGTAATGTGTTATAGTGAGTTGCACATGTGGTATGTGTTGGGTGTCTGGTTTGCGACGATGGCCG
Source organism: Scrobipalpa costella (assembly GCA_949820665.1). Lineage (NCBI taxonomy): Eukaryota > Metazoa > Arthropoda > Insecta > Lepidoptera > Gelechiidae > Scrobipalpa > Scrobipalpa costella. The sequence continues at coordinate 2,503,949 of OX463311.1, forward strand.
TACTCGCTCAGGCAATCGCCGCCACTTGTGCTAATCAAACACTTTAATTGAATTGGGGACGTTGTTTCAGCACAACGCTGTTTGTATAAGGAACTAGCGACCCGCCCCGGCTTCGCACGGAATTTATCAGTGTTTCTCTACTATATTATGCATGTATTATACATAAAAACCTTCCTTTTGAATCAATCTATCCATTAAAAGAAACCGCATCAAAATCCGTTGCGTAGTTTTTGAAGATTTATCCATACATAGGGATATAGGGACAGAAAAAGCGAGTCTGTTTTATACTATGTAGTGATGTCGTAAAATGTTCCTGATGAGACTGTTTGTCTATACTATTGCATTCATATTTTATAAACAAAAACCTACGTTTGTTTGATATAGATATAGTCAACTACTTGGACGAAACAAATCAAACTTTTATAAAAACGGAGATAAAAGAATAAAAACACTTAAAAGTGACATCAAAAATACAGATATTTACCGCGGAGAAGTAGAATTTATTCCCACAGTATAACTCATCCATAACCAGGGAAGATAGATAGACACATTAAAACTTTATTGTTTGGGAAGCTGGTTTTACATAATCGCGCCTCTTTTAAACTTTAAATAAAGAGATTCTGAACATTTCACAGATTTAAATTTTCAGTTGAAAAGATAAAGGGCAAGTGCTATGCTAGTTCCAAAAGAAAATGCTGCTTTCTGTGTTATAATAATATGAGCTATAAACGGAAAAATACCGGATAAAATAATACTACGTTATATAGTTTCTGAGGAAACTAGAATGGTTAAGAAACAAGTGAGTAAATTAACAGGAAAATTATTTCAATTGCTTTGTTCATTCATTGAGTGTTAAATAAATAACCGGTTTACTAAAATGTGCGTGTCTTTGCTAAATTATTTATTTTGTATTCCCGGTAAAAACATAACTTTATATTTTTTGGTATATTGAAAGAAAAAGGATAAACAATAGAAAATCTATGCTAGGGAAAAACAAGGTATGACTAATCACCTAGTTCTTACATTTTATCTAAATCGGTACAATGTCGACGTTTTTAGCACAAATAAAAGATTAAAAAAAAACAACGTATTAAATTAAATATACAACCTTTCCAATATATTAAATACCCACTTATTAATACTTGGATAATGTTTACCTTTACAGAACAACTGGCTTTGCCCGCGAGTTTGTTCGTAACTGTTTTAAAAAGATCACCCGATCTTAAAATGTCTGCACAATCACACGTATTTATTTAAAATTATGTAAAGACATAAATTAGATGCGCAATAGCAGCTATTTCAAATACTTTATCATATTAATAGAACAATAACCCGATGCCTTCTGTCGTGCATCAAACCTATAACAATTGTCAATCATACTACCACATTGACTGGTTTTATGATCCTTCTCCTTGGCTATGAGGTCGTTAATATGAACCATACACCATGAGCGAAGCTGCTCCAACAAAAACTATTCGAGTTTAATTTATCTATAGCAGTGAATTGAGGCCATATTTAAATACTCCCTTTTGTATTGTTACGTTGGTTATTATTATCATTCTTTGATATAATTTTAACTAAGTAGAACATGAAGCTGTATATTAGATGACTATAAATTAAGATTGAAGTATTGTTTAGTTTAAAAAACTTGGTATTCAAGCTTACGTTTTGTGAATTTTTCTATCGAGTGGGTTTTCTAGTCGATGTACCCTGGAGTCAAATCTTTAAACAGCACAGCTAATAGGCTTCTGACAGGGTTTGTATAACGACCAATATCAAAGAATGCGAAGCGACCGAAACCGACAGCTAAACGTGCTCCCTGAAGACTTGAACCTTCTTTAATTTTCAATTCTGTCACCTCTGACCTAGACTACAGTCAAGGGCAAACTCATCACAAAAAAGGCACTTTTCACATTCTACCTTGAACCAGGCACTATTATATAAAATTCCAATAGCAGACAAGGCATATCGATAATAGATACAACATTGTGAATTAAAATCATGCAGAGTAGTAGTGGTGACCAGCTGGCAATACGAACAATCACTTCGATCCACTCCTTTCAATTTGTGTCTATTGAACCTCGTTGTCTATTTTAAAAACATCACCCATTGCTGGGTGGTTTAATTATTTCATAAGAACCAATTCATTCGTGGTAGCATATAGTACCTACTTCTATTAATGAAAGACTGACGTGGTTACAAGATATGGAGGCGCTAAGAATAATACTTAATCTATGTAGGTCGAATTTTTACAAGTGACCGATAACACGCTATTAAAAATTAAGTATTATTTGATAGTTTCGTATGAATTTGTTTCTATACTTCCTGTCTGCTTCATTTGGCAAATTGACTGTTATCTTATTACCTTATCACATTTACTAGACTGATTATTACCAAAAATAATATATCACTATGCGGTAATCTAGGGAAGTTTCTAAACCATTTAAAAATATAGTTCAATCTTATTTTAGAGAACTGAGTTCTAACGAAAATGACGCTTGTAATTATAAAGTTTTAAAAGTTTGTTTGTAGAGTTATGTTTTTATAATCAATAATCAAACCTAAAATTAACATGTTTTATAACGTGATCATTACTATGGCTATGATTTATTTTACTACACGTTCACCTTGCGGACGATGTTTTATGATTCTGCTTTATATACTGTAAATTAAATAATAACATTTATACTAATGCAATTCATTGATTTATGATTGATTTTTTATTTACGATATAATAAACTTCGAAGGTAAGTTGAAACGCAGGCTTGTAATATTCTCTCTCTGCCATCGAAAAATCGTTCAAACATATCTAAAATTCACTATATTTTATGACATTCGTATTCAAATGCTATTGCGAGATATTTTCAAGTGTGAATTTTCGCTAAATGTCAGTGTTAAAATTTCTTTGCCGATTTAAAGCACAGAACATTTTAGTAGATAAACATAATAAAATGTTATGAACAAATTACTATACCGACCAATTCACATTTAAATGACCGTTGCTGCTGACATTTCAAAGCTACATTTAACTTAAACATTGACATCATCAGGTGTCAAATAAATAGTATCACTTTAGAGGAGTCAAGAACATCATTGGGTAATGTGTGGTAAGGTTTTTCTGAAGTCTACTTTTACATATTGGTAGAATATAGTCGATCTACATTAATTTCTTTATCCAACAAATCTATCACAGCAAAACACTGAGTGGCAAAATTTCTTTTTCAGACATTTGACACTTCGCCTACTTCTTTAGGTATAAGTACGCATGATTAGGCTGTATCATAACATGCAAATAAATGACAACCTGTCACTATAGCAATACATATTACAATCTAAAATTACCCTCAATTTTTGTTAGACGTGGCGAAAGCGCTTTTTACGAGGCGTTAAACGCTCTGCCTACCCCGTAAGGGATAAAGGCGTGATTTATGTATGTATGTATAACATGCAAAATGTGTAAAAGCCTATACGTACCATATACAACTTCGGTTATTTCCAAAGTCCAAAACATGTGCTTGTATCATCATCACCGTGTACCAATACTATATCCACTTATGTAGGTAGGTACTTGTATGTATGTGTGTGAGTCTTCAATGAATAATGAGCACACTCTATTCGGTATCCTTCACCCGGCGCCCCAGTGAGCGACTTATTATACTTAAATACAAACATTAATTCCAATCTGAACAACATTGTACCCAATTCATTGTATGATTAATACGTTTAGCATTCTCGCATTCGAGTTGTATGATTACTTGAATATGTATGTGCTAATAGTCTTGATTTAATTGTAAATAACGTCCTGGATTCAAGACTGCAGGCTGAATATCTAATCTTAATAGAGGGTCTTATTTATAAATGCTAGGAAATACATAATTTATTTATAACTTTCCTTTCATGATTATCAAATGTTGTGTTCGAATAACTCGAAAGGATTATTGTTTGTAATGAATAAATCTCTGAAAACATTCGATTTTAAAACATCAGAGAGCTAAATTTTTACCTCGGAACATTATCTTATTCCCACGGGAAAACTCGTTCGAAGAACTCCTTAAAAGCGAGTTTTTATTTACAAGCCGTTAAAAAATCTTTTAAATAATGTAATGGCCACCTCGTTAGCTAAAGTGAGGCGTCTCGCTGGAGCTGACTCTGACCTTGAAAGCGCAAAGAGTTCGCCGGCCAAATATTAATTAATTATTTATAACGCAACCCGTTTGGCGAGTCGTGTCTTGCGTGTTGAGTCAACTCGATCGTACAGACGATTTCTGATGATCATCGTCGGCCATTGCGCAGAAGACAAACAGATTTGATCTCCTGACGTCTGCATCAATATTTTGGGCTTGGAGTGCAGTTTTAGGGAAAACCAAGTTGTTCCATTCTAAAATAAAAGAAGTTCGGAACACTTTATAACCTTGCCAGATTTAACGAAAGCGATCTTTAAATATCATTGAACTACCCCATGAGGGATACAGGCGTGATAAAATAACCCGTTTGGCGAGTCGTGTCTTGCGTGTTGAGTCAACTCGATCGTACAGAAGTTTTCTGATGATCATCGTCGGCCATTGCACAGAACACAAACAGATTTGATCTCATGACGTCTGTATCTGTGTTTTTAGGCCCGGATGTTAGGTCCTAGCTTTCGAGGATAGGATACCAAGTTTTTTTCCTGCCCGAAATAATAGAGCCCGCACATCATTTTCATGCTGAACTGGGAGTGTTAGAAAAATAGTTCATACTGACAGTAGAAATTAGTAGATAGATAAAAACAAGGGTTTCAGTGTGTTGAAATTTAAACGATAGACTGATAAGCTATCTCACTTTAGCAATACACAGTGCATTCTTTCTAAATCGACCGTCAAACCTTGTCACAGGAAAGCGACCTTAAATTATCGTTGATGTTCTGCCTAACCCATAAGTGACACAGTCGTGATAAATTTACCCGTTTGTCGACTCACTCGAATGAGCGATTCTATACGATTGCGCAGCAAAACAAGATGACATCTCATCTCATGACGTCTGTAATCGACGATGGAGGAAACTGTGGGTTTCTCACGGATTTTAGCTTGTATAATCCATAATAGCTTGATGACAGTGACTCTATAAATGAATCAGAAATGTCAGACTATCAACATGGCCGTAGCATTCTATATGAATCGAGTTTTTTATACCATATTATGATGTTCAAATTATAACACCGTATTCTGCCATCTGACGTTGGCATAGGTAGGCATTGTAAAATGCAATGACGTGCCTATTTCCACACTTATACTACCATAGGAATATTAGCGATGGGAACCTGTAAGAACTGTACAAACAAAAACATCAAAATAGCAGATTCAGTCGTTTTAATGACCAAGTTTTTACCACATATCGATTTCTAGTAAAAATAATATGCCCATAATCAATAGCTAGATTTGGTGATGGCGGAAACGGATTGTATACTCACGGTTTTTAAGTTTGTATGCCTACTCTTTGATAGTATTTTTTGTAAGCTTTACTTGTGAAGCGCTTTATAAGACCGTAGCCGCTTGGCATAAAGATCTGGCTGGCGATAAAACTGGTTTCGGTTCGACTCTTGTTTTTATTTGTTTTTCATAAAACGCTGAGTGCGTTTGTGAAACGGATAGCAATGTTGGATTGTTAAATTGTTCTTCTTTTCTGTTGTCAGAGTTTTTGAACAGCCAAAAATGCCTCTGGATTGATACCAATCAGAAAAAAATCATAAAAATCAGTGGTCCTCTGGGAACCGAACGAAAGACTTCCGGATCGAAAGCCCAAAGTTTAAACCACTAGACCTCAGAGACAGTTGGGCTTATGGTTTAGTAATAGAGCGAGTACAACCTTTGGTAGTGTGTAAATCAGAATGAATTGCTATGTTTGCAATGTCTGTCATTGTCTTAAGTCGTAGTAAACAAAATGAGTGGAGTGGACGGAAATTGCGCACTCAGTACTTTTAATTGATAAATGAAGGTACTTTGATTGTATATTCTAGCAACAACTCAGAAAGACCTCCTATATGAAATATTGTACTCAGAAGGAAAAGAACAAATGCTAAATCAAAGACAGCCAAGAGATCATAAAATCATTACCCTCGCAACCTTCAAATGAATACACTTCGAAATATGAAAAGGCCCTATGTTTTCTAACAAAAACGTCAATTTAGCTGATAACACCGGTTATAAAGACATCATCACATCAGCATATGTGTGACATGGCCGGACAGGTTTATTCTATAACAAAAAACGTTGTAACGAAAGACATGACATTGATGATGATACATACTTACTTCTCAAAATAGACCTACAGAATAAAACCATGCTGCGAACAAAATTGGTTTACAGATACATTTCCTTTCGTAACAATAACTCATCTATAGAAAATATCTTTTTCTGCCTACGTTTTGTTTTCCCAGCCTAGCGCTGTGGTCTGCTTTCCCGCTTCGTCTACTCCACAATGCCCCTCTTCGGCATCCGTCTATAGCAAAACATCTTGGAATAGCCCTGACGTGTGCATAAAGGCTCAAGCAATTTTAAATGGTGTTAAATGGGGCCAGACGTTTCTGGGTCTGCCTTGCGTGCCATCATTGCAAAGCCCCTGTAAAAGGCTTCTTCCTCCGAGAAGGCAAGTCTGTAAATACCCTGCGGGTGATATAATAATGATGATGATGTGTAGGATTTGTAGAATAGGCCCGATGCGGTGGTGGCGCACGGAGCACGCGATGCAGGCTTGTCGCAATAGCACGTTGCATGCTCACGCGAGGCCTCATGTATCGCAATCACTGGGTCAATTATACTCCATATCGCCACTGGAATACCACGTTACTGCTAATGACTCGTCGCTTTGGGTACGACGTTTATAAGGTACATAGAGCCATTAGATAATAGTATCAGACCACATCATGTGCTATATACTTAGGCAAACCATTTCGCATTTTTTTATTCTTTGGCATCCAAGCATACGGCCCATACCTCTGATGGTACGCAGCACTGTAGCCTATTACAGCTACTACTATCTCAATAGATTCTAGAGAAATAGCAGACTGCGTTGCACAACGTGACCTAAGGTGGTTTGTCTCATGTAACAGTAATCACACCAAATGTTGGTGGATACGGATTGAATTGAAGGATGCTACAACTACACCTTTGACACCGCCTTTCACATAGCTTTTCGATGGAATCCAAGTAGTTTCTAAAGGCATTCAAATCACAGTTGGTCGATCGAGCCGCTTTCCTGCAATTAAATCAAAGAGACTTATGAAACTGCGGCGCCGTTTACGCAACACCAGTCGCGATTAGGCGCGAAAGGGCCCGACGGAACGACCTTCGGATTTCCTAACTTTCGAAAGGAGAAGTGATTGAGGTGCAATTGGTGATGGCCGCGGGGTGACGATGCTTCTCTTTCGGTCGGTAATTTGGCTAGTATCCAAATTATTCACGGTGCTTCTCTTTTAAACTTCTGACTAAACAAGCCAGAGTTTGGTAGCTGCCTATGATGAAAGAAGAAGAATACTTTGTCCTATAGGCGACTGGTGGTGCTTAGCTAAAGCCGGTGGCAGAGTTCGAAAACTGCTTATAAGCAATCATTATTGGCTCTGGTGCAAGAAGAAGATACCTTTGTCCAAAAGTAGGCTGATAAACCAAATAGACAGGCCAATCCACTTTTCCTATACCGTTGCATCAGGCGCCTAAAACAAACTAGAAACTAAAGGATTTTTTGTTATTCCCAGTCTGGAATCAACCCTTCGTGATCCACACCACTAGAGCACAGACTCCGTTAGTTGTGGTTTATTGGGTCGTATGGACTACCGGAAGTGTTGTGAAGGTCGAAGAGCGCCCGACGGCCTTGCCGCCGGCTGCGCGCCACTTTCTCCGCTTACCCACGTGTCTCAAGTCTCAAACAACAATGAGTTGCGTCTCAAGATCTGTTACGCCTGCGCCGGCGCACTGTATGGAACAGCTGACATAATCGGCCCCAAATTATCTTTCTAGAGGACAATTCGGATTACATTAACGTCTTCGCATTGTTATAACAAACAAAGCCTTCAGGTCTCGGTTCATAATCACAAGACGTTCTCTCGTAAGTGTATACACAATTTCGTAATAATAATGACAATTTACATTAACTAAGTTAGTTGTGCCGATCGTAGGCAATTTACGCGGACCGCAAAACAAATCTATAAATTGCGTAGTTTATTTCTACATAATATTGGCCAAGACCTATAAAACTACAAAGACAATAAATGTGTTGTGATGACTACTGCGACATTCTTGCCGTTCACTTTTTATTTAATACTTATGTTTTATGGTTCGGCTACATCTATTGATTTATTATGGTCAAATTAAATTATAAACCGGCCTATACCTGCCCACATTCATAATATAAATTATGCAATGAACATTATTAAACTAAAACTATGCAATGTTTTATTACGTGCTAATTTATGTTGAACAAAGACTTCAATGTGATCAAACTTGAGCTCAATGTTTGTAAGATGTGAATAATAAAGGGCTTATTTGAATGCATTTCATAGCGAAACCAGTTAGCTGGGCAATTTGAATACTAATCGGGAATGGCCACCAAAACATAGGACTGTTACGTCATTTTGTTACTGCTTTATGATCGACATAATTGGTACAAAGTTGTTTTTAACGTCATTGAGAAAAAAATGTGAACCATTGTGGTAAAAAACCTTAGCAATAAGGCCGCCTATGTTGTACTTGTCTTTTGTTGTTATCTGTTGTGTTGTATGCAATAAAATATTTTTATGTTATGTTTTATTTTCTGTTAAAATTTAGGCGTTAGTAGATGAGAAACGAATTAGTAGACATGGTTACATCAACACCTTGTTTGTTTTTCGACGCATATAAGACTAGGCCTAAGAGACAAATCTTCTATTTACATAGCAGCTTTAACTTTTTGCTTGATCACATCACATATCATACTTATTTTAAAATCTGTTTCTATCGCCTGTTGCTATTTGATGCTGAGGGGATAGGAATTTGGCTTTGACAAGCAAACGTCAAGTCGTTATAATCATAATAGTGGGATAACGAAGGATGTAATTCTGTTGGTTGCGTGGTATGAGCAAGAGTTGTATATTTCTTGGATACTCCTCATATTCATATTTTAAACTAATTTTACGTAGATTTAAGTTTAAAAAAAGCGTATATCATACTATAGATGATATGGTTTCGCGAAAGCCTGCATGGGTTGCGAAGACCCCTCTATCGGAATCCAGCGCCACATAGCTTGCTGTTTTCCGTCCTATAAATAGCAGTCCTTTGAGACATTTGGTTAAGCTCAATTCATCAATACTGTCATTATCGGTCTAGACTAAAATCAAGAGCTAACCCCAACGCAAATAAAAAAGAACTTCTCAGAATAGGGTCAATTACCGCTGCAATCGGTTTAGGTAACATCGATTGGTTTATGACGAGCAAACATTAAACGGTGTCAAAACAGGGGAAATCGAAGGTTATCGGTAGGTTGCAGCCTGGTTTCAGATGTACGTGAGTGAGGCGACTGCCGGTTAAGCAACAGTTTCACAACCAGAGACCACCGCTTATAGGTAATGTTTGGTGGATTGACTACGAGATCCGTCCATTTTGACGATATCAATGACACTAGGCTGATTAAGAATCTCTCTAATCTAGTCAAATTACAGGAAATCGAAGGCTGCAGCCCGCAGCAATGCAATGATTTCACAATCAGATCCCTGGACTTACCAAGATTCACGACATTTTGGTTCGATTGTCAACTTTACTTTGGATTATCCCACTCTCCAACATTGGAGACCGACAAATCTTATCAAAACAGGGGCAATCGAAGGTGTGGTTTGCTCTTCGGTTGCATGCAACCATGTTTCACAATTGGTGGTGGATTGAACCACGGGCTACACCCAACTACAACCCGACTTGTCAATGTCACGAAGGATTATGCATCTTGGTAATAGCTATTGCATAGACGATGTTGAAACGGTATAATTAGAAGTGTTAAAACTTTCAATCTCAAATTGGATTTCTTAATATATTCAGGAAAATTATTTACAATTCGCTTTAGCGACAAGAATAAAGGATTGTATATCGCTGTTTCGCCCTGATATCTTATTATAAATACTTACCAAAAAGTCCAAAACCCATAGATGCAATAACACCTTATAGCATCTTTGAGGAATTAATAGTGAAACTTACCTGAAAAAAAAGAAAAATGAAACATTAATAATACAGTCAATACACTTACAAGTTACCAGGATATCGTATACATCGCGTGAGTTGTTTTATGGATAAAAAAATCAAGAAAAAATATGTTTTTCAAATATCTTGGAAAAACACTTCACACAATTAAAAATAAATAATTATCCGACATGTTTTGACAGAACAAACCACAGAAACGGTAAATACAAATAGTTACGTTATCCACACTATCTCCTTCTGTTCATATCTGTCGGCAAAACATGAAACAGGACTTTTTGTCGAAGATCGTGAACTTGGCATCAACAACAATGGATAGACACGAACACAACTTAATAACCAGTGATTGAGTAGGTTTTATAATTAATATACGACGTCAGTATTATGCTACCTAGAGGAGATTTGAGTTACTATTGAGTCATTTGGATTTGACGACGGTTTGAAGTTTTATTAAGAGTGGGTATTTGATTTAGCCAATTCATTCATAAATGATAAATATATAAATCTGCATGAATCATGCACCCACAAATTGTAATAAAACACAAATCAGTTACAGATATTTTACTTTAGTTTTACTATTTTGTTCATAATCATTTATTTAAGAGGCTAGCTCTTGTCGGTTCAGTACAATGAAGTGAACGCCATTTGTTACTCGATCGAAAACACACAAGACACCGAAAGCATCAAGTGTTCAAGTTGATAACATTTCCTTATCCTACGTAGCTATATCTCATACTGGTTTGACCACTACATTATAAGATGGCAAACTATATGTTGGTATAATATTTAGTTGTGGTTCGATGGAATATGTAAATATGGTGGAGCAGTAGGCTGCTGAGTGGGTGACCTTCAGTTGAGGACCAAGAGAACGGGCTTCTCATCTCCGAACATATAATTCTGATTAATTATGTATTACCAATTTAAAACGCAATATTATTATTAATAATAAATTATGTTGCTCCGACAGTTAATATTTCAAGTTCGTTAATAAGCTAGGTAGGTATGTGAGCAGTTTCACTTTCAAAATATTTTCCTTGTTCTATATTTGTTCAATTGCAACTGTTTTTCATGTAGATTGTACAAATATTATGCATATAAGCATGGATGAGTTTTTTATTATATTCAGAAGTTCATTACTAAAATGAATTTATATTGAACATAGGACAGACATGTGCGTCATAGGTACATATCTGCATCTGCAATTCTTTCGGTGACTATGACGATGTTTTGTAATATTTCCTGAAACTTTCTTTAAGACAATCGCTTTCTTTGATACATACATATGATACATAGATATAATCACGCTTCTATCCCTAATGGGGTAAGCAGAGCGTAAACGATTGTACACATTGTGCGAACCGACTGCGCGGGCGCTGGAGAACTCGCTAATTACAACTTATTACTTATTCTAGAAAAATGAGAAAAATCGTTGACTTTCATGGGTGCAACATACTTATTACAGACTTATTTTTCGTCCAGAACTTATTTATCATCCCATGTATGGATCAGTATGGCGCAGGCAACGGAAGCGGCCCAACAACGTGGTGACCACATTGTGCGAACTGTTTCTGCGCGGGCGCTGGACGGCTCGCTAATTACAACTTATTATGTCTCCGTCTCAAGCAACAGATGTGCAACATCCGTTGAGAAACGAGACGACTACTGTTTTTTTTGGTGTATGAATTGTAAATAATCTGACCGTTTTATTGGCTATTTTTGAGCTGGATTAATTTATATTGGTTGCAGTTGAATGTAGTTTAAACAAGGATTTTCGAGAGCTATGTAACAGGATAGGGAGTCATGGAGGGAACAAAGCCTAGCAGTGGGATATAAAACGGCTATATTAGATTAGATGTTTACAGGTAGAATAAATTAAGAATATAAAACAAACAAAATGATATGGCCCCATAAAAATGCTAAAGAAACAATTATTATTATATTATTAAACCAAAGTGTGTAATCATTACATAGAAACTGCTAAACACAAAACCTTGTCGGCCATTACCAGCACAAAAAATACCAAACCACTTTTGGTAACACGTAATCAATCTCTGTATGTTTGCCATAGCTCACGGGCTCGACCTACTCGTGCGCTTGTATTTGAGGAAAACAATGCTCAATTCTCCGAAGCGGGTGGGTGTTAATCACACGGTGCGCAGACGCAGGCATGCGGCAAGCCTGCGCTTAAATTAATATGAGGTGTTGCTTTCGACGAAGACTAAATCTAAAGCGACAAGCCTAATATGCCGCCGTATAAGTTACCTGTGCCTAATATCAGTGACATGTTTTAATTAAAATCGTCTGCTTTAATATCCTATAGTGTATTTTAAGTGCTAAAATTAATACGCCTACTAGCCAATAAATCAAAGGCGTTTCTTATAATTCATTTCTAGTGGTTATTACGAGTATGAACAAAACTTGTATAAAAAGGCTTTGTAAATGTGTAGTGTATAAGTCTATTTCTCAGTATTAAACGCGAAATAACTTGCCTACTTAGCCATTACCTGAATTATCATGGTTTCGTCAAGGCTAATTCTAGTCGCAATAGCAACGTGTTAAAGATCAACTGCGTAATATAACTATTGCAGAAGGCAGTAGAGCAATTCGTTGCAATGCTTGTGTAGTCTTTTTGAAATACAAAAGGAACGAAGCCGCCGGCGATCTCAAAGCCAATTCTTAACTTGTTGATTATACGATAAGTCTAGTAAAGGAGGTAGGAATAAAACGTTTTGCGATACGTAGTTGGAAAGATAAAATTGGTTTGATCAACGCGTTTTACGAATGAAATACGAACGAACGTGCAAAATTCTTACTCGTATAGATCGAAAAAACGCCGCGCTCATAAGTAATCTGTGCCCGAAATCTCGAAGACTTCTACGAGAGACTAATTTGCAAAAATATTTTCAAGAAGTAATAATTATTCTCTATTTCAACTTACTTATTGTTCGTCTCAAAAACTCATTCAATAATTCTAGAAGACTAACTTATAAACTCTACATCGCTATAAAAACTGCAATTTAAAATCAAGATCATGTTAGCAAAATTAATCTACTTATAATACTAGACTAACACATCCAGTAACATTACAACATCATTGGTCTAGTGGCTCTTTATAAACAAAAATAGAGAACAGCGATTACGGCCCCCAACTAGTTTCACTTTCGTTGCGCTACTAGCGGGTCAGCGCAGTGCATCGCGGCCTCAAGAGACGCAATACTGCTACTTGAATATCGGCGTTTCTCAATCTTTTAGCGCTTAGACCCCCTAGACATCAGTGGCTCTTTAGAAAAATAGAGAACAGCGGTTATGGCCCCCAACTAGTTTCACTTTCGTTGCGCTACTAGCGGGTCAGCGCAGTGCATCGCGGCCTCAAAAGACGCAATACTGCTACTTGAATATAGGTATTTCTCAATCTTTTAGCGCTTAGACCCCCTAGACATCAGTGGCTCTTTAGAAAAATATAGAACAGCGATTACGGCCCCCAACTAGTTTCACTTTCGTTGCGCTACTAGCGGGTCAGCGCAGTGCATCGCGGCCTCAAGAGACGCAATACTGCTACTTGAATATCGGCGTTTCTCAATCTTTTAGCGCTTAGACCCCCTAGACATCAGTGGCTCTTTAGAAAAATAGAGAACAGCGGTTATGGCCCCCAACTAGTTTCACTTTCGTTGCGCTACAAACGGGCCAATGCAGTGCATCGCGGCCTCAAAGGAGACGCAATACTGCTACTTGAATATCGGCGTTTCTCAATCTTTTAGCGCTTAGACCCCCTAGACATCAGTGGCTCTTTAGAAAAATAGAGAACAGCGGTTATGGCCCCCAACTAGTTTCACTTTCGTTGCGCTACAAACGGGCCAATGCAGTGCATCGCGGCCTCAAAGGAGACGCAATACTGCTACTTGAATATAGGCGTTTCTCAATCTATTAGCGCTTAGACCCCATAAATTTGCAGTCTTGCAAAATTAGATTTTTTTGCAATCGTAGAATACAAAAAATCTTTATTCAGAACAATCAACGTGCAATAAAGGTAATTGACTGACAAGCAGTTTATATTCCCGTATATATGAATATAATACTTGAATTTAATTGATCTTTCTAAAAATAATAGACTTACTTTTTGGCTAATAACGCCCCCTTTATTCATGATACCCAGGTTGAGAAACAATACACAAGCCGAAGTAAATGCCAACATTGTTGTAACAACTGATATTTATTGTCGTTGCACTTCCCTATCTGTTACGTAGTAGCTATTACCATCTATTACCAACTATTGATGTAATTACTGCTTTGTGGAAAATGGGTAAATAATGTTACAAATCTGTGTTTGTAATTTATACTTGGTAATTTATTGATTGGCTTTACAGTCGTGATCGAGTCAGATGTAAACAGGAAAATAGGTTTCGGTACATTTTGAAGTCTTTGATCTAGGTGTGCCTGAAAACTTACAAAATATTTAATGTTTGCCAAACACGGCGAAATCATGAATAGTTAAAGTGGGTATAAATTCAGTCTATTTATAGAGAAGGTAGTGAACAGTTTAGATAAAAACCGTTTCCAGACATATCTTTTCAAGAAGGACTGTATGAAAATTCTCCCTCTATTCTCTATCTATGGCTCTGTTGTACCCTGTCTATCCAGCCATCATGATTTCTACCAGTCTAACACATGAAAAGAAGTACTACCTACTTGCAGCGCAGTAACGTGTGAATTAATTAAGCATGTGTATACTGCATAGTTCGAGCAATTCACAGAACCACTAAAGAACGGATGAAGCTGCACGACTATATTTAGCCGTCACTAAGAAATAGTAAATAAAGCACTGTGACGAAACCAGATACAAGTTGAACAAACTGCCGTAAAGGTTGGTACTCACTGGAAGTGGGAAGAGCGATTGTATTGGAAATTGTATCGCAATATTGTGTTTATTTCTCACATAGGATAACAAAGCCTGAATAAGCTAAGATACAGAAGCATTACATTACTTTTTTGCGATAGATTTGCCTTGACTCTAGTCTACATCAATTTTGAGACAAAGAAAAGGATGGACTTGGTGACTCCCAGGGCTTGACGGAAGCCCTGAAGGCATTCCCACACAGAGACGGAACATATTTTCTCGTAATAAAAAGCAGCTTATGTTACTCCGGTTTTTCTTGTTAATTTCATTGACTGAGCATAGCAAACCCCAATCAGTTTGCGGGAACCTGTCCCTTGCTTACACTCTTTAGTTTTCTAATAGTTAAATATTTTATGTATATTTATACTCACACTCGAGTAGGGGACGTTCTAGAGAAAGGTCAGGTCAGGAGTACCCTAAACCGACGAGCGTGCATGAAAAAAAATATGAATGTAGATGAAGCGAAAGAAGTTTGCAAGGATCGTAGCCAATGGAAGGATGTGATCTCTGCCTACACCTCTGGGAAAGAGGCGTGACATTGTGTATGTATGTATGTATATTTGTACTTCAAGCACATCTTATCCAGTGGACTCACAGCTTAAAGCACACTAGGAAACGCAATCTGACCCGGCTGGCCTCACTCGGATAACATTTGAACCGCCTGTGTACTAGTTTCGGATAGCTTATCAATGTGCGTCACTCAATAATTATTTTTAATGAGTACTGAGTACCCCTTACTTGAGTTATATTTCATAATCAAGAAGCGAGAGTTGTTTTGTTTTTCGTCACGAGTGTTATTTAAAGGGTAATTTTACCTGATTTTATACTGTTATTCCTTCTTTTAGGTACTGAGCAATAAAATAAGATAAAATATGGAGTAAAGTCTGATTATAGTAGAAACACAAGTACGCCAGGATATAGATTCCATTGGAAAATTAATAGAGTTCATAATGATAGGATTTATATTCCTATGCTGTCATATGTTTACTACAGGATGAGTGCTGTCAAATATCTTTACTCTTTGTTAGGTAGGATAGATTTTATTTAATGTCGCTGCGCCTATCTTTTGAATAAGAAAGGACGGGCCCTTAATAAATAAACCGCACCAATTAAATATTCTGATAATTTTATTGGTATGAGTATACAATAGGGTATTTACAATATATTAATAAAAAAAAAGTATAATAATAATTGTAATTAAATTCAAATTAATTTCATAGATTCTTTTAAATTTAATACCATTGAAAGTAACAGGGCTATGTAACCTAAACAAGAACTGAACTATTTATTTAATTAGGTACTTGTTTACCCGACCTCGTACATTACAGTATCCTATGGTCCCCTAGACTGGAGCCATCACCGTGAAGTGGGGTGGCCTATGCCATGACGCCACGGTTCGCTGCCTACCCATCAGCGGAAAACGGTCGCGATAACGAAACCAACAGGTTTCTACGGCTAATTATAAGTTAAGGTTACATTACTGTGGAAATTACTGGTAAATGAGACGTAGAAGGTATGGTTTTTGTGGAAGACCTGACGTTGAAATGCAAAAGTATTATTTTTTGCAACAGGTCCTGCCAAGATAACCGCGTAAGCAGGTAGAAGTCCCAACCAATTTGGCAACTTTAGACAATTTATAGGCTATTAAAAAAAATGCAGCCGGTGATGACTATCTGCTCACTGCTATAGTCTAAAGTACCCAACTGACCCCTTTCTCATCTGCCACCACTAGTGTGTCAGACAGAATACGATGTAACTTCCTAAGTAGATAAGATGTTCCAGTTCTCATGTCACCCACACAGAACCAATAAATCAACAAAAATGCTTTAACTCAGGTCATCAAAAAGACCAAACAGTAGATAGAGGATTCGACGAGAGAGGACGGTTGTTTTACAAACCATGTCAAAAGCATTTGAAAACCAAGATTTACTGGAGGATTTTATTGAGTGGTCATTGCAATCCCGGCCTTCTTGGACAGGCTGATTGGCAAAGAATATTTGAAAGTATAGTTTAAGGTATGTTCATAGATAAATCATCAGGCGTTCCATCTTTAACCGTCATGTTGAAGGTTAGTAAATGGTTAATCGAATTTTACAGCATAAAATACTTATAATACTTATATTCTGACCCAATACCACACACGTGAATTTCTAAACAAAGCTACTCGCGAGGTGTTTCTCGCTGGGCGTATTTCACGGACCCCTGCGCGCGCGCACACAGGTACATCCCTTGCGCATCAGACCACGGCGCCGATTTGATAATGCACCATGTTATTGCATAGAGTGCAAGCAGGTACCACCTGTTTCTAACCTGTCGTTTGAGCGGCTTGTTAGTGAAGGACTGATTTAGTTCGTTACGTTTGGTTTTATTATACGACATAAGGAGGTTGATGGGTTGATACGTCTAGTTCAGTCAAAGAAGTCTTACTTTTTCATCTCGTCACACAATCTAAAAACTAAAAAACGATGACGATGTATCTTGTTTAATATCAACCAATACCTAAACCTACTTTGTAGTAGTTAAAATTGTTTCATGGACAGGTATTTTCTTTCATACATTAACTATAGTATATGCTAGTAGGTATGTATGTAATGTAGTTCATATTTTCAGCTCGATAAACTGCGCATACACAATGTGATTGCGCTACACATCCAGCCAGTTCTACATTCGAAATACAATTTATGTAGTTGTTATGATTCTAGAATAACAAATGCGAATTGTTGTTTTTCCTGTACTGTAAAAACAGATATTCGCACAATGCAATTAAATTGTAAAAATATTGTGCGGGCTTGTTTGATAACACGGTAAATGTCACTTGCCCGAGCAAGGAAACGAGAAACCAGTTTGAATAAAGTGGATAAAGCTACTTGCTTAACTCATCTCGCGCGTTTTTATTGGTCCTCGGTATAAGACTATAAATTCAACGGAAAATAGTTAATCCGCAGATTAAAAATGCGGGTTCATGATTGATGTTCGTGCATGATCGGCGAACAATAATGTTGCCTCGTGCTGTATTCATTACTTCGCCTCGCGCGGTCGGGCAAAAACTCGTCCGTCTAGCAACAAGCATTGCGTAATGAGGTTTTGCCACAGTTTTTTATAGTAACCGGCTGGCTTAGTCGTGCGTTGTCAAATCTCATTGTTAAGACGCGTACAGATCGGAAAAGGAAACTAGAACTAGACTCTTCCTAAACTGAAAGAAATGGGCTTCAATTTCCGCACTAAAGTAGCTTCGCTAAGATAAAAAGTTTCATAAGAAAGAACAAGGAAAACTTTCCGCTCGCGGCTACAGAAATGTCGGTGAAAAAAGCCGAAGAGCGAGCGTCCACTTAATGAGTTATGTTCTTGACGGCGACCATACTCGTAATTACGAATGTGTACACGGCTTAAGAGACTGTTGAGTATCAGGAAGTGTCCTTGCCAAGTTCAACGCCATTGGCGGAGTGACGAGTGGCGTGGCAAGTTGGCGAGTCAGGCCCACGCTTTGCCTGTCCCAGCTTCCTGCAACACAGCTTCCGCCACCGGGAGAAAACTGACCTATGAGCTTTGCCCAGGGCTCACTCAAATAGCAGACATGCATTTCTGTTGCACAATACGTTGTCCTGCAAATGCAAAGATTCCGTTAATCAAAAGGTTAGCTACGTAACTTTGCTATTGTAACGTAACAGCTACGTTCAAAACGGCCTACAATGCTATTAAGTTAATAGTGACCAAATGCAGTTTGCTAAAACCTCGTGTTATGGCACTCACGTTTGCAAAAGGAGGTGGACGACCGGAAAAGTAGGTTGTTTCCGAAACGGGCACGACGGATGGGTATGACACCGGTCACCGGTTATGCAATGGCCGACACTGACCTACCACAGCGAACGTACCACTTTCATTATTGACACACTATCACAGACTTGGCTCAACTAGCTACGTGATCGACGAGCAAAACGAGAAATGACTTGCCGAACTCAGCGGATAAGAGTTATTACGCTTAATAAGATGATTTTAGATACGATGTTTTCTAAGTTTGTTATGAGATGATAAACAAAAACATAATTTACAGGATGCTTATCTTCTCCGGCATGTCATCAAAGTTAGTTAAGGGGCCGTAGGTTTAACTGTACAATTTGAACCGCCTGACAACCCATCCCTACAGCAATACCTACGTTGAAATGCGAAGCCAAAACGGCTTTTATAAGTAGACTTTGCAAACTCTGTAAGAAATGTATTATACGCGATTTTGTGTGCGTGTGTTAGAACAATGATCTTAGTTAAAATGTTCAAATAACCAGCGATAAGGAAACGCAAATACAATTTATTAATGTTTGCGATTAAACATTCACGGGAAACGCTCATAAAGTCAGACATACATAAATATTATGCAAACCAAATTACGTTGTATTGTATGATATTGCTGACACATACCTATAGTATTGTATGAGGAGTTAAGGGTCAGTTAAGCATTTCTGCCATATCATTTGAAATTGCGCAGATACTTGAAGCGAAACAACATGACAAACCAGATTCAAACCCGCAATCTCGGCAATCCGTGGCGCAGCTCTAACAAAACAAACTGGGCCATCGCGTCTTCAACCGCCTATAAATTATCTAAACGTATTCAACGTCAAATGTTGTGACGACTACGAAACCTACTTTAGGATCACTTTTTCTTATGTCTACTATCGAGAGCGTTCTCGAATCGCCGTACAACCCGATGAACCCTGATGTCAGAGACCATTAGCCAAGTCATTTTTAACTTGACTACGGCGAAGCGTAGAGGGTAAATATAGCTACTGACTGTGAGAGCGAGAATTCTCATACATATGCAAATGTTCTGTCTACTAATTTGAACAAAATGCACATTTGTCGTGACCTTAGAAGCGGCATCCATGACACAAGCATCGATTGTGAAAGGTGTCGCTTATAATGTAACCGACTGTGGGTGGTTTGACTTGGTGACTCCTCGGCTTGCGAAACGTACCACCGATTATGTGAGACGTGGTGTAGAATACTACTGAGATTGAGAACTGCTTCATAAAAGGGTTCATTGCACGACATCGCAAAGCAAAAAGAGATAAAGTGTTTCATGAAGCGATGAATAATATAAAGTTCAAACTGCTTCCTTGTCTTAAAGGACGTATACAAGACAGAAAAGGGTATAAACCTAACGTAGCTAACATAGCATCAGCTAACCCAGTGCTCCACCACTGGGTCTTGGGTGAAATGGTTCTAGCACCAAGAAGCTGATCACCCGTCATCGTGCACCGCAGCCATCCCAACTAGAAGTAGAAGTAAGATTTCGAACTAATAACCTGTCACTTGAGCCATAAAGACATTTCTGTAATATCCTGTACATGTGTCGAAAACATCATTTTATAGGCCGTCGACTCTGCCTACACAACCTATTATACTACTAGTATTTATTCATTAGACTTAGAGTTGGTCATGATTCCAAGGCTAAAATTGTAGTCTTCATAACTTTGATAGGTATAATCTACGTGAACGTTTAATTAATAGTCTCCAACTGTTATCATCACAATAATGACAGAATAATAATCGGCCATTTTACTCTCGGGATGTAACGACTTTAATGACGTTATTACGGCGGCGTATCCTTATCATAATTGTGTATAGTTGAAACATGTCTTCAAACCCAAATACCTAAAGCTGGAACACAAAGGTTATCTGTATGAACGATAAGAAACCTCAACAACAGTTTAGGAAACGTTTAACGAACAGAACAAAGATGCGATGAACTCGCGATGTAAAATTAGGCATATTAACAGGGCAAAGATGCAATGAACTCGCAAAGTTTTAGGCATATTTTCTAGAAGGTTAAGAAACGGTCAGTTACCTCAAAACAAACATTGGGGTGACTAAACAAATAGAGGACTAAATGGTACCCGGATACATAATTATTATACGTTAGTAACAAGAATACAATGGCTCTGTGACACATCAGCGCCTACCGAGGTCGTACGATAGCAAGCCAATTGCGCAGCAAGCGATTTACATTCGAAACCAACTGTCCACTTTCGTCACAGACGGTTTTCGTCACCAAAACGGCAATATTTGGTTACCGTTTCGTCACAGGTGATAGTAGAGTTTATAAAATATTGCATTAGTTGCGGCTTGTTTCGTGATTGTTTTAAAGGAAATGATGTTTCTAGTATATTTTTTGTTTAAAATAACATTATTATACGCAACTCAGTTAATACCTTGACCACGAATAATTTGTGAGTTATATTAAAGTACCTTCAAGTAAAAATACTCAGATTCAATATAGTCATAGTAAAATAAATTTAAAAAAAAACGAAAAGCTAAGAACACTCTAACATTCGTCCTTCGGCAATTAAGTAAACCGAAATAGGGGCATTAACGAACGTTGTAAGTTTTACTTACATAATTTCAATTGTTCGACAGCGGAAACATTGCTCACAATGGCCGCACTTACATGTGAGATCTTGACTTAACGACGATGGCGTAACTAGAGTTGATGTCGGTAGGTCTGCTTGCCCAATACCCCGGCCAATAAAGTAGATTAGTTTTATTCACTAGTGAGTCGAATAGTTTAGTTATTGCAACGTTAAATAGAATCTGCTTCAAAATGTCAACCAAAATTACGGTCTGCCGATGCCATCCCATCAGAGACGCATTATTCAACTCTAGTCGTCACATGTACCATTTCATACTCTGACAACAGGGTTTCAATATTCGAAATACCCACTCGATAGAAGAAGAAACAAATAAAAGCGCATTGATTAAGAACATTGTCGTTCTCGCAACTGAAAAGAAGTTTAAGTCTATGTCAAGTTACGGGAATTCAGTCAAACCTTTAGGAATCCAAGATCCAGGGGGCATAACGGATAGAACGGCGTACCAAGAAAAGTGAAAGATGGCTTACAACTTCCTGCATTGCCAGTACATACATAAGAGATCATAATCACGTTGTAATAGCCGGCGAGTTTGTGCAATAGTCTTATGCAAACTGCAATCGTGCGGATCGCAACGTGTGACGTTCTCTCTCACAATCGCAGGATATTTCAACATGGCTTCATTGATCTTGTAACCTTAATATCACTATTCTATTAATTGTTACAACAGTGTCAACTGTATAGATCTAAGTTCTTAACAGTATTTGGAGACGGGCAATAGAGTGATAGCTTCAAAAGAGGCGTTTTAAGCTCGGAGTTGACTTGACAACCCGCTTAACTCTAACGCACGTGCTATCACTCCATCAAACCTTCTTTAAACCAAACTTTACACAGGTACATAGGTAAGTACGAAGGTGTGGTTTTAAAAGGCACTTTATTATTGACCAGGCGCTAAAAAAGCCTTATAAGGTTGTAATGACACTCGTCTCTTTGTTAAGTTAAGAGTATGCGCGCCTTTTGAAGATCTATTTACATAAGCACCTCTAATAGTCTCTAAAACAGTGAAAGGGTCCACCTTTGGAGCCCTTGAGTGGGTCATGGCTGATTATATTAAGCTACAGGCGCCGGCGCATGTTTATTAGTCTTATTACCTTATTACGAAACACGAAAAGAAAGTAAGAACGTTTTAGCAGTATCGCTCTACTTGGCTCAGTGGCTCAGAATGCCGTAACCGCGTAATGCCAGTTATACACTGGCGTAACAACCTCGTGTCAACCCGCGTTTTGGTTTGTTTACCAAAAATTGGGCACACCTAGTTTCTTGTACGAATTTGGAGCGTCTCATTTACGTTTAAATGCGCTTTTTGGGTTGTGTAATGTGAATTTTATTTATAGATGATGCCTTGACTCCTATACATTTGAATTAGAATTAGAAGTCACTTGAGTTTATGGATCCTATCAAAATGAGGGTACAGGCAAACTTTCGCTCAAAGTGGAAGTTAAGTGTCTGACTGATAAATTCTAAAACAATAGGACATTAAGATTACGAACGCATAATTTGTTATCACCGAGAAATCTGCAATCGACGCATATCCGGTAGGGCAACATTAGTGTCATAGATAATAAACAATAACTGGAATATGCATTAAGTTTAAAATCACAGTTCCATAAGGAGTCCTCCGAACAGAAAAAAAATAACTATCATCATTCTCTTGCCCTTATCCCATTTATTTAAGATAGTTGTAGTATTTTTTCTTATTACATTCATCCCTGACAGCCGTCAAATAAACTCACACCCGTCCTAAATATATCACCTTTTACATAGTCCATCCATCTTTTCCTTTGTCATATCAATTACCTAAGGTATTCTTGATATGTCTAAAGTACAAAAGTACCACGCTGGACCTAATTCCTAGAGTTATCTAGAATAGTGACCTGGTTGTATGTACTCTAAAAGAATATTTAATGTTGTTTTGATGTTGCGTAAGTTGCGTTCTTTACGGGCAATTATGTAAAGTGGTGGATCGCGGCGAGTGTGAAGTAGGTGGGCGAATGGTCCGAGGTTCTGCGCCCGCGCAGCGCAACTTCTAGTGTTGCCAGGTTGCTTAAAAAATAGAAAAAAGCTGGTGGATTGTAAATTATATGATTCATAATCACATTTCGGAGTCTCATACATGAGTGAAGCTGTAAAAAATTGAAAGTAAAAGTAGTTTGTGAACATTTTCAGACGCTTAAAAGTTTACTTCTTGTTCTTTTCGGCTACTAAATAAAAATATTAAAATCTCGTAATTAAAATTCATTTACATCTTTAGCTTTTCATCGACCTCTTCATCACTCATTTTATTACGAAGCGGTAATCTATGCCAGTAATGATATTCAACAAACTATCAAAATCGAAATGTTTATCGCGAGAAATATGGCTAGAACTGGTAAATACAAGTTAGCTGTCGACATAAACAAACAGCTGTCATAGACACGTCTGGCAACCCACAAGTAAAGGTAAAAGTGTTACGTTCGCGAGCTGTGCCCGATTCGGAGTGACGCAACGCGCGAATGTGTGCCAAAACTGCAGTCGAGCCTTCTAGCCGAACTCAGATACACATGTTTTGAACAACACACCCACGAGGTTTTCACTTTCGCTTTTGATGGTATGGTTATAGTTATAGCATGTTATAGTGATTGATGAGACTTGTGCGGTAAACTAGTATGTGACCGGGGGCATGAGTAAACGGAGAGGAAAGTACATGAAGAGATGATAGACAAATGAGTGACAATCATAGCAATAGATGTTCTAACAAAAACATAAACGTGGTTGTAATCTTTTGCCTAAGAAAATGAAAACGTAGAGTTGTCTTGAAATTCCAAAATATTAAGAGAACTCTACGTCTACATTTCTCGTTCTTCCAAGTTCTCTCTTTTGCCTCTTCTTCTTGTCGTGTGGCTTTCGTTCGAGTCAATCGACCCGATTAACCCTAGATCAGTATTTTTTTACCGCCTAATTTAATAGCAGAGCAATCTCACTATACCTAATTTACTGCCATCTGATCTGGTCTTTATAACAAGTTTGATTTAATATATCTAGTTACTATACAGCAAAATGGGAATATTTTAAGACATTAAGACTACATTAGAGCAAGCTTAGAACAAAAATAGCCACATTGTTATATTTACAACAACACTACAGTAATGAACATTTCCAGCCTTATCTATTACAGATAAGATAGGCTGAGCAGAGTACAGTACCCCTTTGTTTGTAAACTGCACTCGGTGAGCCTGATACGGTTTATCATTACATGAGCACTATTTACTTTCAACTACACATGGCGGGGTAAAGCGCGGGGTAGACAGAAGAGATATAAGACAGAGACTAGACTGAAGCATAGAAAGAAAATGGTGCCCGTATGCGGAAATTAGTATACGAATCATCATCATATAGCTTCCATGCTGGCCTGGGAGTGAGAGAAAATATAGAATGTGCCAGCTGCATTTCCTCTTGAGCATGCTGTAAAAACCAGCTACGGGATCTGAGGGTTTTAGTATATTGTAATTTAGGCGATGGGCTGACAACCTATCACTACAGCAATATACGTATAAATCTATCTTAAAAAACCCTTAAAACTTTGTCAGACGTGGCGAAACGACCTTTGTTTAGGTCGTTTACGCTCTGCCTACCCCATTAGGGATAAAGGCGTGATTATATGTATGTATGTATCATATATCTTCTTATCTTATCTTATGTAGCCGTTATGTGTCCCACTGCTGGGCCTCTCTCCTCTCCTCCCATCATCATATATATAGTATACAAATACAAGCCAAACTACGTTCGACCCACACTAGATTCAGTAGACACTTCATTGCTTGGCAGTTTTTGTGAAGCTTTTTGTGGATCCCACTGATAGATCGGCCTACGTTCTGCAAGTTGATCGCTTAAATTCGAATTTGGTCACTAGATCACTTTTGGAAGCTAAGAATCGTGTTCTTTTGCTACTGAATTTATATTATTGCTTCTCCTATGCCATTAATATGTTCCGGAGTTATTCTTTTGGATCTCTTGTGCAAGAGAGAGTAAAGGGCACTATACATTAAGGTAGTTCTTAACCTATTTTTTACATTAAAAATCTCAACAAGACAATTTGTTTTTGTGTCGTATATTTTTATTGTAACTATTTTAATGTGACCATCAATAGTGACCGAAAAACATAGAGATGAGGTCGGCAATGAATTCTTAATGAAGTTACATCAATGTGTTTTCGAAGATGTCAATGTTAATGCAGAGTCAAGATTTTGAATAAATTAATAAGAAATAGACACAGATAAATAAAATAAATTTTATAAAGGCATAGCGTTAAGGCCCAAGAAAAGGTAATAAGTCCCCCCGAGAACGTCAGTAGTTGGTACATTTTTTTTTTAACGCTCCTAATACATAATAGAATAAGGGATTAAGACGAATAAATAAATGGACAAAGCACAAATAGAGTAGCAAATGCACACTAGTATTTAAACGTCATAAGGACCTACTTGATATGATAAGCTGTATGTCTGTACAAACAACTTAAACAGACTTATACCAGTCAATAACATGAGAGTAGAACAATGAAGGCTTATAAGGTATTAATAGATACTAAGAAAATAAACTAAACGTAATGAAATATAGTTCGGCAAAGCGGCAGTTGTGTGATAATAAATGCTGTACTTAACATAAATAGGAAAGACTGGTTTTGCTAGACCGTTGAAGCTCTACCTACCCCAGACATGATTTTATGTTCAAAGAAGCTGTTTCTTACCATTTTATCATTGCAAAGGTACATGTATATTAGGACAAAACTTAGGTATTTCAAAATTTCCTAAGTACTAAAATAGTACTATCAAGGAGTAATAGTACCATGTATTTTATTTTCACAATTGTCTTAACTTTTTTTGGAATAGCATTATCATTTTCTATGCTACTTACTTTTATTGTAATAGACAAAGCGCTTTATAATGCAAATTAAGTTTCGTTTCTCTTACTTTGCGTAAACTATGAAAATTTTGACTCGACTTGGACAAAAGTTATGAAGTACATGTTGTCAACGTTAAGGTAATAATAGTTAATGAATAGAATACCATATTACTTTAATATTCCACGAAATAGTTAGCAAAACAAAGATCGCGCTGGCTAGAGCGGTATCCAATGCCGTGGGCGTAGGGTTGCCAGTGTCCTAAAAGTAAAATACTCTTAAGAGTTCATACGGATTTTAAACGCTGAATATTTATGGACCCACATAATTTAAAATAAGTTTTAACCACACCCGCTTCGCTTGCTTAATGACAACTTCAAGTTCGTCAGTTCGTTACAAAAAATTGTCTGAAACTTCATAATGTCTGACCAAGGTCCGATTACGCCGAAACCTGCAAAGCTAGCAGACGAATACAACCTTAAGCCTTAGCATAGCAGGCAGGGTATATCCAACCTCTAGGTTTAGCTGAGAAGACGGCTTCTATAGCGTTCCATAAAATATAAAACATGAAGAAATCGTACTTCCATGCTGGACTGGGAGCAAGAGAAAAACATAGAATGTGCCAGCTGCTTTTCCTGCCGGGCATGCTGTAAAAACCAGCTGAGGGCTCCGAGGGTTTAAGTATATTGCAATTTATTCGATGGGCTGACAACCTGTCACTACAGGAATATACCTACAAATCTATCTTAAATCTTCAAAACTGTGACAGACGTGGCGGAACGACCTTTGTTTAGGTTGTTTACGCTCTGCCTACCCCACAAGGGATAAAGGCGTGATTATATGTACGTATGTAAGAAATCGTGTCGTGGCTAGCCCTGATAGCAATATGGCAACCCTACGTGGGCGTAGCGCGACAATGACGCCAAGTTTGGCCGGCAATGAACCCTTGCCTTTGCTCGCCTCTGCCGAAACAATTAGCGGCTCGCCGCGAATACTACCACGTATTTACCAACAACGCCGGCCAGTAGCGTACAACGAAACGTATGTCGCCATAGCAACCGATACAGCTCAATCGGAACGTATAGGTAAAACGTAAAAGAAAGATATGGGTAAAACGTAAAAGACGATTAGCTTTTCATCTTCTTATCGAATAGGTTTTCTAGTCAGTGTTCTTAAGCCACTTAAAAGCACGGCCTCTGATATGGCTTGTGTAACGAACACTATTTAAGACAGCGGCCTAACTTAACTTGCCCTCCGAAACACGTAATCCTTTTTCTTATAGACAATCGGGTGAATCAGCCTGCGTTGTCCTAATCAAAATCTGGACAAAATCTGACAAACTGATAATCTGACAAATATTTCGAACATCACAATCACGTCACACACAAATCTGACGAACTTTTTGTTCCCTCGTGAGAATCAAACCCACTATCTCCAAATCGGGAGCCCATGGCTCAGACCACTAGACCACGGAGGCAGGTACGTCTAAAGTTCAGTTTTCCGTATAAACGCCGTGAAATGAGACGTTCTCTCATACGCAATACATAATAAGTATAACAAAAGATTCTTTGTTAAAATGAGGACGAATGAAAACGGCCTGTTTTGTAACAGTGGGTGACTCAAACAGAAATTAAATACACGAGCAAATGTAGATAAGTAATCGAGCAACCTGCACAATAATACTGAGGTCAATTATACCATCACATTAGCATAGGTACTGTCTGTTCGTACATCGTGTGTATCTAAAAGGGGTACTAACATTTTTGGTATAGTGTGCATAGCGTCTCTTATATTTTACAATAATATTACGGAATATGATTAAACCTAAACTCTTGGTAACATACTTAAACCGAAAATATACTTGGTGATTTTTGTCTAAAATGTTACATTCATAAGATACTTATTTTCATTTTAAACTTGCGAAATTCCGATATTTTTGACGCTTAAACGAGAAAATCAAAAAGGCTATTTTGGAGACTCAAAATAGGGATGAGTGGAAGGAGAAGAGGGAGGCCTTTGCCCAGCAGTGGGATGATGTGGGCTAAATAAGATAAGAAGAAGAAGATTTGTGTGTAAAATCGAATGGTTTTGGTTTGATTGTGCACCGCGGCATATTTTTTTTTAAATAAGGGTCGCCATTGCCTGTATGCCAGGTTCCATACAAAAATCTTACATCCATTACATGTGGATACAAGAAGGAATAACATAGCTTTTTTCCTCAACAAGGTCGCAAGTAATCGACATAACTTAGGCATTATAGAACCTGTTGCTTAGTTAGATTTGCCTTTCAAATCTATTGCGTTCACTTTTCCGTACCTAACCGATTGGTTGCGGAAGGGAGTTGGCAAATACTTTCAATACAATACGAATAATGACAAGGTCGCTCAGTGGAAAATCACTTTCCAGCCAATAATGTTGATAGCAACAGTTTTGGTTAAGATAAAGTGCATAGATGGTGCAACTAACTGACCAATGAAACAGCTGGTTTATTCGAACGATGAGGTATTGAGCAACAACTCAAGGCGAGCCACATATTAAAACCTAGACAAAATTCACGTTAATTTGGAAAGCGCGACACCTTGACGCAGATGACCGCTAACTGCCTCCGTGGTCTAGTGGTCTGAGCCATGGGATCCGGAGGTCCTGGGATCCATTCCCAGGGGCAACGCAAAGTTTATATTTGTCAAATTTTGTGTGAGTTTCCACAGTTTGATTAGGACAAAGCGGGCTAAATCACCTGACTGTTTTCAAGAAATAAATAATATTCCTCGCTGTAGAGAGCACGTTAAGCCGTCGGTCCCATTCACTGTCTTTGACAGTGGTTGTTACACAAAACCACGTCAGAGGCCTATTAGCTGTTCTATTAAGCGGTTTTAAAACTGACACCAGGGTTCATCGGGTTGATCGACTCGTAACCCATACAAGAAGAACCTATACAAAATTCACGTTTATTTGGAAAGCGCGACACCTTGACGCATTTGAGCAGCGCAGGCGCAGGGAACGCGTCTCGTCCTCACCGCGAGGCCATTGCGCCGAGGGACAAAGGGTTGACTCACGTCCGCACTCTTCGCGGAGAAAGGAGCTAAAAATAGTCCCTGGCGGTTACCAACGGTCGGCCCAGGCCTACGCAGCGACCAGCGCTACTTGCCCTCTTGCCCCGCGCAATCAACTACTTAAAACATGGCTGGTAGATGGCTGGCGGTTTTGTCTCGGCCTGTCATCACAAATCATAAGTTCTTGGAACTGTGCGACATCCGATCGAGCTACACAATTTGATGACCAATAGCTTCTCCAAACAAACGTGCCGAGACGTATTTTTAAATCACTCGAATCGAAATG
Organism: Scrobipalpa costella; assembly: GCA_949820665.1. Lineage (NCBI taxonomy): Eukaryota > Metazoa > Arthropoda > Insecta > Lepidoptera > Gelechiidae > Scrobipalpa > Scrobipalpa costella. Next base: position 2,533,670 of record OX463311.1, read on the forward strand.
CGCATGAGAAAGAGCAGCATTTGCTTGCGATTTCCATACTACCTATACAGGGTCTAAAAAAAGGCTGAATTAACTTTAGGGTGAGACCTACCTATAAAACTGAACAAATTTCCCAAGAACATAGGTGGAAACATAAAAATATATATCTCGCCCTATGTTTCTTGGAGAAAGTTGTTTAGTTCCATTAGTGGGACACCCCCCAAAGATTAATATTTTTTTTATTCCTTGTTGTTGGCATGCGAATGTTACTCTTACATTTACATCGCATGCGAATTTGAAACTTTGAATCAAACGATTCAAAAATACGTTGCCTTCGAGGTGCTAATTCTGCCGGCCGGTTGCAATCAGCAAACGTTATGGTAGCGTTCAGCCATGTGTTTCATTCGCTTACATAACGTCAACGAGTGTTCATGTAGTATATATTAGGTGTATGTGATAGATAGTGTCGAGAACCCTTGGGTAACTCAACACGAGCTTGGTAAAAAGCACTAGAGTAGCAACTCGATAGCTAAATAGCCTTAGATAGATAGCCTTATCTGCCTCACTTACGCACTCTCACTACCGTAGGTCAGCTGGAAGAGATTTCTTTTTACAGATAAGCTGTACCTGTTGTGCTATTGTTTTTTCTATGTTTGTGTCGTCTGTATGATCATGTGTGCAATAAACTGTTAAATAAATAAATAAAATAAACGGCAAGTAGCTAGTCCAAAAAAAATATATTTCGCCAATCTTCTTCTTGTTGTTGTTTGAGTTTTCGATCGACCCAATGAACCCTGTTGCTTTAAACCGACAGCACATCTTATAGGCCTCTCCCATGGTTTGTGTTACAACCACTATCAAACATAGCGACCGGGACCGACAGCTTAACGTGCCATCTTTTTTCTTCCAGAAAATATGGTAATTCAGTCTGCATTGACTCGAAGAAGAAGAAGTCTGCATTGTCCTAAACAAACTGGGCAAAATCGCATAAAGTGATAAATTTACAATATATTTCTATTCTCCTCCTGGAAATCGAACCAAGGCCCTCCTAATCGGGAGCCCATCGGCTCAGCCCAAAAGACCACGAGATAGACCGAGCTCGGTAAAAACTACTCGAGTCGCCACCAGGAATTGAATTTCGCCGATGGAGCATGAGAGGAAATATTCTAAAATGACTTATTGTGCGAATGCTGACGGCCACCAAGCTCCCACGATCGCTGGTTATTGTTTGCACTGCACTGAGGGTTCTGCAACGTGGTTGGGCAACCTGAACCGGCTTAAGAAACTGGCTGCCAGATTGCGAAAAGCGTGGAAAGTCTATGTTAGAACAGTATTATGGATGCAGAATTAGTAATGAAGACGGGGCTGTGTGTCAATATTTTGACTATGTAATACATACATATAATCACGCCTTTATCCCTAATGGGGTCGGCAGAGCGTAAACGACCTGGACAAAGGCCGTTTCGCCAGGTCTGACAAAGTTTTGATAGTTATTTAAGATAGATTTGTAGGTATATTTATTGCTGTAGTGAGAGGATGTCAGCCCGTCACATAAATTGCAATATACTCAAACCCTCAGATGGTTTTGGCAGCATGCTCGGGAGTAATTCCAGCTGGCACATTCTATGTTTTTCTCTCACTCCCAGACCACTATGTAATATGCGATAAAATACCTAGAATATTACCTAAGACATTGCAAAGTAACAAAGCTTAGTTCAAATAAAAGTGGTCTAGAAGGTCATGGCTGAGCCACAAGCGTATTTCCTCGCGGAAGTTTACAGAGTGAGACGCGAGATATTTCGACGGTATTTGCGTGTGCGCACACAACCTATAAGGACTATACAAGGTGTTAGGGTATATACCCTATATATATATATATATACACTGTTAGCCTTCAAGAAGTACACTCAGTGCTGTCTTTTTAAACTACTTTCCCTATGAGATCTCCAAAAAATAAGACTCCAAAATTTATCAAAAGTGCTGATAAATCTGTATGGGAACTCCTTTTTGGGGTTTTCAGCATAGGTCTCATAGGGAAAGTTGGTGAATAGACGACACTGATTCAGCCCCTTGGATTAACACAGTGTTTATCCTAACACCCTGTACACTTTTATCAGCGCACGTGGAGTGGCAAGTCAATTTACCCACCGTCTGCGCGTGCGATCCGAATTACAATACGATCAATAAATCGCATTATTGCGGCTGATGAGGACACGGTTGATGACGTCAGGTGTCGACTGTCGACATTTTGAAATGTTTCTCAGCAATAAGCTATATATATGGGCTAGGGAAATAAATCCCAATGGTCGCCTTGGTTGAAACTACTTCTTCTTCTTCTGTCGTGTGGGTAACGAGTCGCTCGACCCTGGTGTCAGAGTTATTAAAACGCCTAAAAGCGCAGCTAATAGGCCTCTGACATGGTTTTGTGTAACGACTACTACCATGGACAGCGACCGGGACTGACAGCTTAACATGCCCTCCGAAGCACGGAATCTTTTTTCTACCAGACAATCAGGTAATTCAGCCTGCATTGTCCTAACCAAATTAGGGAATCGAACCCCTACATTCCCTACAATGCTTAGAGGTTGCTTCGTCAAGTCGACGAATGAGCTGAATGAATAGAATTCTGGTAGGCTTCATTGAAACCGCCTGCGTCAGCCATGTTTTTTTTTCAGTACAACCACATCAGACACGAAAATAGCTCAGCTATTCAAATTCATTAATAAATGTCCTATTCTTAGTAATGCGTTTCTTACATGCTTAGGAAGGATTTGTCGAATGTTGACAAGAGACCTTCTCGAAGCGGGAGAAACGACAATAACATAAGCAATAAAACATTGAAACGGTAAGGTTATCTTGATAGTGATAAGGCAACTTCCTCTCATTACGATCTGTGTATAATTGTGGCTGGTTCGAGTTGCATGCGCGAGCGCACGGTCGAATGCCCCACGTGATTACACGGCTTACTACCCGACTAAACACTGAAACACTGCAACTTGCATGACTGAACCAATCAGAGAATATGTTACAGTATGCCACCTCACGAAGGCGCTGCCTCAGTGGCATAGCCGTAGGAGCCCAAGGCTCTCGGATCCTGGCCTCTGTTCCTGATTGTGACTGTTACATAAAAGTGAAAATAGGAGGTTTTGAAAAGTCTAAAATCAGGGTTGAATGGTTACGCTAACCTTACTGGTAGCTCGCTTGCTTACGCACAAAAACATAATTCCAAGTAAAGGCGCAATACAAGACGAGATCAATGACATTCCTATTTCAAATAAAATATTCTAAATTCTAGAACAACCGTCATTGTTTAGTCATATCATAAGGATGAAATTTAATAACGTCTGAAATATGTGGGTTACGCTTTCAGAAGAAATTTCTTTGTTCAGAGTTAACTGTAAGTCGATGACACAGTACAAGATACTGACTAATACTACTCACTACTGCATGTATAAATAAATTACAAATGATAGGTATATTACTTCCCTGTGTCCAAAAACTAATTACATAATAATAAAGCCGAGACTAGAATTAGGTGACACAGAATTTTAAGTAGGTGATTGAATTTAAGGTACAATACGGAAAAGTACCTACAATCGTTACAAAAGAAATATAAGACCTGCAATAAAATTAGAAAACAACCTTCCAAAAGGATCCCCTACGAAATTATCTGAGACTTGTCTGCTTTAGAAGTTGGGGACAAAGCAGGTCCTGGACAAAGGATTCCTTTATCTCGGGTAAGAGTGGCACAAAAAAATACACAGGATAATGGAAGCGGTTGTATTCGTAGGCAGGTAGACGGTTGTAGGTGTATTCACATGTTTAACCGTTGGAGGTTTTTTTTGGAAGAAGAATATCAAAATAAGATTCGAGAAAAAAATACGCAATGATGCAGCTTTCCGAATTCCCATACGTTCTATACGTAAACATGAATAGGTAACGTAATAACTTGCAACATGATAAGTAAATAATATCGTATAATAGCCTAGCTATCACTAATTGTATCAAAATTATTGCCAAATCACGAAAATATCTAGATAAACAAGTCGGGGTCGTTGCTTCAGTCATTACTAGGTGAAATTGATTTACAATTCAATTAGACAAACTTTAATTAGGCAAAACTTTCAAATTGTTCTGTTCAACCTGCTTTATTTTGGGAACTTGCATTAAATGAAGCGAAAATAAGGTTAAAGAATGAATAAGCATGTAACCTACGACCCTCCGTCATATTTCTCAAGTCTACAACACACATAATATACGAAGCAACCCTAAGCAACAAGTGTGTTTTACGCAAGAAAAAAACCACAGAAACCGACGAGCAGGTATGTATATGAAACTCAAGCGATATGAAGCCATGTGGATTAGCAAATAGAACCGGTTTTGCTTCAACTCCATTTACGACCCAAACTGGTTCTGTTCAAGCGATTATAATCTTTATATTCGGGGTTTTTGGTTTATTTTATGGCGGTTGGGTTTGAAGGTTCACCCCTGCGGAGTTTGGAAAAAGATCGTCTCATCTCACATAGTGGTTAGGTAGTAAGACCGCATGTAAAGGAATAACGAGCCCCACTGGGCTAAGATTAATTGAATCAACTCTGGCGCAGGTCCGGGTCTATGTACTCATAATGCCAGTGATTCAAATAACAAACTTCACTATGAAGATTCTTTAAAGATACGAAGATATAAAGGATGTTAAAGTAACAAAGAGAGAAAATTGAGTCAAAAAGAGACTACTGGTAGATAAACTCTCTTAGATAACCATTAGTTTTATTCTCACTCTCCATGCCAACGGAAACATTGGCAACAGGTTGGCAAGTTAACCAGCAACCCCTGGCAGCTTCCGCCATTCAGCTCAGCCAATAAACCTTCAAGCTAGAGCTAGGTACTTTTACTTTTCCTATGAAACGAACATGCCTATTCGTAGTGCAGTCAACAGGCCACTGTCCAGTCAAGTGGGATTCTTGCACCTCACTGTCATTATAAGTCAGTAGAAACAATTTATTGTTGTATCTTAGCAGAATTGGAATCATTAAGTTTATAAAAACATACATAAATTAATATCCTTATGGGAAAGATAGAGCGAGCGAGACATTTTTGTTTTACAAAGTCTGAACGGAATTTTAAATAGGATTGTGTGCTGTAGTGTAGTTTAACTAGTTGTCAGCTTATCGCCTAAATTGGTAGCACCATAAGCAGCTGGTAGGAAAGTACGTACATTGTTTTATTGTTTAAAAAACAATAATATTATTGACTTGGAAAATAGGTATAATCACTTTGCGCAAGATAAGATAGAGGCAGACGAAAAATTAATTTGTGACTCGGTATCAGCAAAAACTAATAAACTAAAAGAATGAATTTTGGAAACAAAGAAGAGATTTTTTACAAAGAACTTTGCTGAACAAAATAATATTCTTATGTTAAGTTAATCTAACTTCCCATACCATGATTTTGTAATAGGCAGCGATATGGCTACGACCGGGTTGGTAAGTGACATAGCAGCATCATGCGGGTTCTTACTAGTCATATGACTGGTTTTACAAGTCTGCTATTTCCCGTATAATGCTGTGTAATTGCTAGTACCAACACTTTACTATAACATGGGTCATCTAGGGCCATCTCTTTTAGGAAATGGTTCGAAAATATGACAGATTATTTTGGGATGATAGATTTTACCATTTAGGTATGTACTACAAAGCAGTCTGCTCTGTGGTATGTACATTATATAGGTAAACGTTTAAGAAAAGTAATTATGATAGCATTTTAAGTAAATAAGCACCTATTTATGGCAGTAAGAATTAACTAAGTTTTTTGTCATCTAGTCATCTTTTAGGAAATGGTTCGTAAAATATGACAGCTTTTTTTGGAATGATAGATTTTACCATTTAGGTAGGTTTGTACCACAAAGCAGTCTGTTCTGTGGTACATACCTGACACATTGGACATTATGTAGGTAGTTAAACGTTTAAGAAAAGTAATTATGACAGCATTTTGAGTAAATAGGCACCTATTTATGACAGTAAGATTAAATTAACAATTTGACTAAGTTTTTTAGCAAGAAAACGGAATTTCAATGGTAGGAAGGTTCAAAATATAAGTGTAAATTAAATAGTTAGTAGTAAGTACTACGGTTTTTTTAGTATAGTGCAATTTAGGCGATGAGCTGACAACCTGTCTCTATAGCAATATACCTACAAATCTATCTTAAATAACCCTCAAAACTTTGTTTAGGTCGTTTATGCTCTGCCTACCCCAAGATCTTTATCCCTAAGATAAAGGCGTGATTATATGTATGTATGTAGGTACTACCGAGATATATATTATGAAGGCGCAATTTATTGTTGAAATTCATTCAACACGCCCGAATATTTTACCAAGCTTTAAATACCTATAATGCTCTTTAGTATAAGTGCACATATAATTGCTTATGAAATGCATAAACGGACATTTTAACTAAGTAATTATGTAGATATTAGATAGAAGGTAACTCCAACAACATAGTAAAATAGTAAACAAATCAAAGTTATGTTTATGTGCATTCATTCATCATATCAGGATATAAAAATTGTTTACCTCCTAGGTAAGTTTAGGTACTGTTTTAAAGATATTTTACTTGTATGTTGCTGAAGTAGGTATTTACTTAGGTATTTAGCTTAGAATGTAAGTATCGTCTTAGCTAGGTACTAGATGTCTCGTCAAATATTTAGTTAGGCTATTCTTACCTAGTTACTAGTAGCTAGGCATACCTACCTGCCTATCGGCCTATCTATCTATACCTACATAGTAAATAGGTATCTTGCTTGGCAAGCGCTATAATCGAAGTAGGTATGCATTTCTCGAATAACTTTAGGCAATGTTTTGTTTAGAAATTTTCCATGGGTTATGCAAGGAATATTTCCAAATCACTTTTATATGTTGTGACATGCAAGATAGGTAAGGTAGTTAAAGAACAAACTTCGTCAAGGGTTTTCGGTTTTGCATGGCGGTAAAAAGAAAAAAATAAGAAACTAAACTTACCTTCAAGAACAGATCACCAAAATCGTACAGCGCAGACTGATGCATGATGGCAGTAGACATTGTAAATCAACTCGGCACTAAATTATTCCAGGTATTGGTGGTTTTTGACCTTTTCTGTTAATCCTGCAATAATTCACTGATCCACGGGTGTATTAGGTCGACGAACTCACTGTAATTTTAGGTTGTAATTTGAAAAGTTCACGATTGTTTAAACGAGAATTTTATGAAAACCTTTGTAAATACAGTTGATAATTAGCAAACCGATGCGTTTTTGTTTTTTGTTCGGTGACCACAGACTGTCCCCAAACTAGTTGGTCGAGGGCGGCAATTTTTCTGTGCTCTCCACGCCGGAGTAGCAAGAATTTTTGAACACAATTTCGCAAACGCTGCGAAAATGTACAAAACAGTCCTTTGTTTCGAAATGTCTGCACTTTTTTCGCGTCTATACGGAAAAATAAATGTTTAGGCCAATATTCTGCGCGAACGACGTCGTTGTCAACTTTTAAATACAAAAACTTTTTTGTTTATCACGACCGTAGACTCCAAAATGTTCAAATTCTGGCCGTACAAATCGTAAGTAAAAAAAATAAATCGCAGCTTCAACGTCCGCGCAAAACGCACCGCACGTACATTCCGTATCACGCTTGCTCGCGCACTGAGCCGGCCGCGGGCGGGTGGATTTTGTTTTCAAATCAAACAGCACGATCACGTTTTGGAGCGAGATTCGTTTCGTTCGACTCGGGTGCGTTCGGCCTCTTTCGACTGAATTCGGACTGTTTTGTTTGCAACTCCTGGGCAAGGGATTGTTCATACAACACTTTATGAAATAAAGGGTTGAGACATTATTTATAAAACAATTCTTGGTAAAACTAGCTTTTTAAACTGAATTAATTTTAATTTAACCAAATGGATATAAATATTTTTTCAAGAACAAATATTTTTTTTAACATTCGGGCAACTTTTAACAATCCGAAAACCACATAACGAATTAAAAGGTAAAGAAAAATATACTAGCTCAGATTTTTAAAGACCTGCCTACCTAAAAATAGAAAAAAATGCTGTTCTTTGCTTGTACCTAACAAGCAAAATATGCTCAGTTTCTGTTGTTTAAATATTTTTGAAAGTTACAGGCATTCAATCTCCAGACCAATAAACTTTATGACGTTCGTTTCATAAAAAGTTGCTGATTTGACTAGAAGGAACCTAGCACGGCCACGGTTAGGATTGGTTAGGGCAAAATATTAGAACAAATCTATGAATGAAAGAACTTGATGGTTTCCAAACTGATTGCATGTATTATGCTAAGATGAAAATATATTCTTAAAATTTTGACGTTATATATACATGTTGTATTATACCCATCTACATTTATTTCTAATAACCGGTATTTAACAGGATTCGTTTTATTTGAATTTGGCATGCTGAAGTTCATCAAAGCCTTGTAGATTTTGGCGAGGAAGTGCTAAAAAACGAGTGGCCGGCGGCGGCTTGGTGAACAAAAAGTTGCAATTTTAGAGCTGGCTCCACCAATCGCCTGCGCCCGCGCCGCTCGAAATGACGCCACAACCACGCTTGAGAGCGACGAGGTAATCGAACTGGTTTTAGGGATTCTCATTTTTTATGTTATACTCGTACATGGCAGTTTTAAACTTGATAGCTTTTAATGGAAGACAGAGATGCGAAACAAAAGATACTTGATAAATTGATCCTACACTTATTCAAATACGTGGCGGTCTACAGCATAAGTCTTGGATCTCAGAGTAAACTGTATGTCTGCCTTGTGTCTTGGATCCTGCCTTCAGTATCCCGCTCAACGCTTCTCTCATCACAATGCCCTCTAACTACTCAGCGAGTTCCTCGGGCAACTTTTTATTATGGCATTCGTTCGTTGCAAACCCGTTTGACGGTTTTAGTGTTATGCGCTATGTTGTCCACTCCACAACCACAACCAGGCCTACGGGAACCAGTACTGGGCTCGTTCTTGCGTTCATCACAGAATTTGAGTTGGATATTGATTGCCAATTAGCACAATGGTTGGTTGTCAGCCGGCTTTTTGTTAAACCAGATGACTTCAAATCTCCAGAACCAATAAGTTTGTATATTAATCTATTTCCGGAATATACCCATAAAAACTATGAAATAATAACATGACTTATTACTTACACATGGATTTTGCAGGCAAATACATGTTTTGTTAGAAATCACATCTAGCGACTTAAGCTTATATTTAATTCTGACTTAGCAAATCTCTCATGGGAAATATTCTGTAACAAGAGCTGGAAAACCAAAGTGCTCCTGTTTCTAGGGTTCAGCAAATCAGTAGGACTGAGTATTTATCAATGCCGTCTCCAATTAACAGGCATTCAATCATTGTCTACAGCTTTCTGAGATTAAACCTGACTTCTCTACGATTTATGGTAACAATAACCGAACATAAATTGCTGTTTCTTGGATAGGTGGGTGCCATTATTTACACGCAAGAATAGGTATATTGTAGTACTGTTTCAAACATAGTTACTAAAGTATTTAATTTTCATTCCATATATCGAGGGCTCAAACGTAGGGTTTATGAAAAAAATGATTATTTCCAATACCAAATCTCTTGTAAATAAATCCATATACCATTTTAACTTATCTTTAAATAAGTAGATAGCTATAGCTAGGTACCTATAAATGTATTATGATGGTTGAACAACGTGTAGTGTTGAAGTATCAGATAAGGCATGCAGGATTCAATGACAAATAGCGCATGACTTAGCTAATATCACATACGGAACCTAAGCTTTATAAACAACGTCCGCAAATTTATTATAATGGGTCAGTGTCAAGTGACAGTCACGTAGTGCTTACTCCTAAACTTATAGCGCTCGGTAATACAATACATTGTGTGCTAACGACGCCAGTCGGTAAAACATACTTAGGTATGTAGCAAATTTTTATAGGTTACCTATGTGAGCACCTTTGCACCGTCACGTCAGCGTTAAATTGTTCTCCCTATTTGCGTTCTACTACAAACCTACTAGCATAATGAATACTTTAAGACATACCTAATAACTTTACATTAAAAATACCATACCTTTAAATTTTAAAGTTTAAAATATAAATCGACATTCAGAGAGACAATGCTGCCAGCCTCCTGGAAATTAAGGCCTAGTCTCGATGTGATGTCTTGGATGAAATTTACTATTTGTAATTGACCCTTTGTAATTGTAGTTGATAATAAAGTTTATATCACTTGTAAAAATCGACATTGGAATAGGTAATACATAAACATCCCCTCATTAGCGAATCCAAATTCGATCAGGCGATTCTGTCAAAATGACATTTGATGTCAAAAGTTGTCGTCTGAAAAAGTTAACAGAAGATAAGATTTTTTATTTTCAAATCAAAAAGAGGTTCAATTCAAAAAGAGGTTCCAGAAAATAGCTGCCAGTGACAGCTAAGTTGGTATTTTCTTCCGAATCGAGTCGAGTCGATTCATAGTGTTGTCGATTTATCAACAGTTGTCGAACATAAAGTTATGTTTTTGAAAGCTTGTTTTTAATAATTTAGTAAAAATACACTGGAACTAAAAATCAATTATAGGGCTCAATAGAAACCGTCGTAAACATTGTAACAATAGAAATTGTTGCCAGCAAAGCAAAGTTTACACACACTAGCTTAAAGTGAACAATAGAGTTGGCTTTAAAACTTTAAACTTCTAAATTCAATGGAAGTTTACAGTTCAATGAAAGGTTTCCTTGCCTAAATTACCACGTGTTGATAAACTCCTAGCTAGGAATTGGGACCCTAGTGATAGTGAATAGGTAATGGGTACTCTAAACATAGTAGGTATATATCCTATTTGTAACGAACCATAGAAAAACGCGTTCTTGGCCAACCCTTGGCACTGGCTGGACTGATCTCACACACCGATGAAATGAGGAAAGAGATTGGTTGCGAATTCTCAACACACGTTTCTATTTCCATTTACCTACATCCTTCAGGTCCTAGGGAATGTCATTTATCTAGGAGCAATAAAAAAATAATAATCATATACCTAGCCATGGGATGTACATGTAGCATTGTAGGTCATCATCTCCCTAGCCTTATCCCGTATCTCACGGGGTCGGCTACCTAATCTAGCGGATTGAACGAGGGTACTGGTTTTTACACAGAGCGACTGCTATCTGACCTCCGCAACCCAGAAGGGAAACGAAACCCAATCCTAGATTAGGTCAGAGTTTCAATTCAATAATTTTCAAGCCGCCAATGCTTAACGACTAATATCTACGGTATTAAAGTATATTAACCGGGACCAACGGCTTAACGTGTCACCCGAAGCACGGAAAAAGCACCGAATAAACGTACATAAAAAAATCTAAAGCCGAAAAACACATTGGTACGTGGTGGGATTCGAACCACGATATCCCGCTCAGGAGGCAGCTTGGGTTGCTTGACAACCTATTTCTATCATAAATACACAATCGGCTTACTGTTTTTTTTATGCCAATGTCGCTCTGCGTATCCAATCCAGCAATGTATACATACATACATATAATCACGCCTTTATCCCTTATGGGGTAGGCAGAGCGTAAACGTCCTAATCAAAGGTCGTTCCGCCACGTTTGACAAAGTTTTGAGGGTTGTTTAAGATAGATCTGTGTATAGCTTTAGTGACAGGTTGTCAGCCCATCGCCTAAATTACAATAATCTCTATCATAAGCAATGTATAGTTTTATGATAGAGATTATTGCTAGACGCAGACATAAAATAGTTACGTTATAATGACAAACTTTACGATGGATGTAAAATGGTGTGCGATAACAGAAGGGGTGACCTTGAATTAGCGACCTACACCAATGTGACATACAATGTTACATAGGTTTACTCTGATGCGCTAAAAAAATATTAGCTAACGTACGTACATACCTACACTCATGCCTTTATCCCTAATAGGGTAAGCAAACAAAGGTCGTAAGTTTATTATATATTATGTATTAGTTTACTTTACAATATCTATGTAGTAGCTTGTAACTAGTTTATGTATTATATGTAATGTAATGTATTTAGGATACATATTTTACTAGATTTGCAATATCCCGCTTACCGCTACGCATTTTTCTTTGACCCAAAGGTTGCCTGGAAGAAATTGCTACCTTAGCAATAAGGCCGCCTATGTTGTACTTGTTTTTTGTTGTTATCTGTTGTGTTGTATGATTTGTATTCTTACGTGCAATAAAGTATTTTTATGTTATGTTATGTCGTTCCGCCACGTCGCAAAGTTTTAAAGGTTATTTAAGATAGATTTTTAAGTATATTGATTGCCTGGTAGAAATTACTGCTTTAGCAATAAGACCGCCTATATTATACTGTCACCTTTGTTCCTTTTTATTTCTGTTGTATGTGTTTCTTTGTGTAATAAAGAATTTTGTATTGTATATTGTGGTAGTGACAGTCATCGCCTAAATTACAATATACTGAAACCCTCACAGCCCTTAGCTGGTTTTTACCGCATACCCGGGAGGCAAAAGAGGGAAATGCAGCTGGCAAATTCTATGTTTTTCTCTCGCTTCCAGGCCAGCATGGAAGTATTAGCTGATTGTCTGACCGATACGTTAAGATGAATGTTACTTTAACCGACAGGAACTTTACTGAAATAGGTCGTTGTTCGAATCTCACCACGTACCAATGTGATTTTCGGTTTTCGAATTTGATAAGAAAAACATAGAATGTTCCAGTTGCCCTTCCTCCCGGGCATGCTGTAGAAGTCAGCAAAAGGGATTCGAAGGTTACAGTGTATTGTAATTTAGGCGATAGGCTGACAACCTGTCACTACAGCAATACACATTATATTACAATCTAAAATTGCCCTCAATTTATGTCAGACGTGGCGAAAGCGCCTTTTAGGAGGCGTTTTACGCTCTGTCTACCCCGTAAGGGATAAAGGCGTGATTTTATGTATGTATGTATGTACGAATTTGATATGTACGTTTATGCGGCGCATTTTCCGTGCTTCGGAAGGCACGTTAAGCTGTTGATCCTGGTTAATATCGTTTAATACCATAGATATTAGTCGTTAAGCCATGTCAGAGGCCAGTGCTAAGCATTGGCAGCTTGAAAACTCTGACCTAATCTAGGATTGGGTCTGGTTTTCCTTCTAGGTCCCAGTGGTCAGATGGCAGTCGCTCTGTTCCATCACCTAGATTAGATTTGATACTGACTTGTTCTAGGACAGGCATAGACCAAGGACAAAGCGTGCACATCTCATCCAGAATAGGAGAAAAAGCACTTCATTTCATACATACATACATACATACATACATACATACATATCAGTATATGTCAGTAGTGCGGGACGCTGTCCCTTATACCCAGCATATGTTATGTATTTATTGTATTTCTTCCATGCTGGACTGGGAGCGAGAGAAAAACATAGAATGTGCCAGCTGCATTTCCTCCCGGGCATGCTGCAATAACCAGCTAAGGGAACCGAGGGTTTCTGTATATTGAAATTTAGGCGATGGGCTGACAACCAGTCACTACATCAATATACTTACAAATCTATCTTAAATAACCCTCATCACTTTGTCAGACTTCGCGAAAAGACCTTTGGTTAGGTAGTTTGCCAACCTCATTAGGGATAAAGGCGTGATTATATGTATGTAAAAACTCTAACACCAGGGTTCGTCGGGTCGATTGACTCGATACCCAAACGACAAAAGAGGTTCCTTACCTTTTCCCCTCGAGTGAGGTTCACTTCTCCACCAGGTTAGGTATTTCACCAGATTTGAAATCGTAATGGTGTTCGCCTGGTCATGGTCAACTGTTGGGTAAAAAGTGGATGGCAGAATTCTTTGGTCACATGCCTATCTGTCTATCTGCTAGCACAAAAATTCGCCGGAATAAGACATGGGAAGTAAAACAAAATTGACGTGCCTATTGTATACATAAAAAAGTCGTAAAATACATACATAACCTAAGCTAAGCTATGCCGTATGCGGGTGGCATAGGCGCAGGCGAGTTTATCACCACATAGCTCTGATAGTACCAGAGACGACAGCAATATATTCCTTGTAATTTTACATACATACATCATATAATCACGCCTTTCTCCGTAATGGGGTAGGCAGAGCTTAAACGACCGAAACAAAAGGTCGTTCCGCCACGTCTGACAAAGTTTTAAGGGTTATTTAAAACAGATTTGTATATTGCTCTAGTGACAGAATCTCAGCCCATCGCCTAAATTACAATATACAGAACCCTCGGATCCCTTAGCTGGTTTTTACAGCATGCCGGGGAGGAAATGCAGCTGGGAAATTCTTTGTTTTTCTATCGTTCCCAGTCCAGCATGGAAGAAATCGAAATTTTACTCTGTCAATAAGGGCCACCAGTATTGAGCTCAATACACTAAAGCTTTTTTAAAAGGCGAAAAAAATATAGGTGAATTTGCTAGTTTCCTTTGAATTTTACTGGTATCTAGTTACATAATCAGATAATATTGAGGGATAGATAATACAATAAAAATAACGCCTAAAATCTTAGAAAATTCGCAGATTATCTTATCTACTCCTTTTCAATTTATTATAGCTTAGGCTTATAAAAATATATGTCTTAGTGAGAATGTAAAGATAATCGATTTTAATAATAGCATAGCATAAGTATGCACAAATGTCATTATTACACGGAAATTATCAGTGTTACTCCACAATATTATGCGAGTATAATATATATAAACGTTCCTCTTGAAACACTCTATCCATTAAAAGAAACCGCATCAAAATCCGTTGCGTAGTTTTAAAGATTTATGCATACATATGGATATAGGGACAGAGAAAGCGACTTTGTTTTATACTATGTAGTGATAAGTCTATGTCCCTTATTTCTCCAATGCAAAAAAAAAATCGCTTCTGGTGATATCTGGAGGAATCGCATATATCGCTCGCAATCTTGAGTTATACTTACCTACCGATCAGTTTTCCTTTCACAAGGTTAACCGGAATCACATTTCCCATCTCCCTAGCCTTATCCCGTATCTCACGGGGTCGGCTTCCTAATCTAGGGGATTGAACGAGGGTACTGGTTTTTGCAAAGAGCGACTGCCATCTGACGCAACCCAGAAGGGAAACCAGACCCAATCCTAGATTAGGTCAGAGTTTTCAAGCCGCCAATGCTTAGCACTGGCCTCTGATATGGCTTAACGACTAATATCTACGGTATTAAACGATATTAACCGGGACCAACGGCTTAACGTGCCTTCCGAAGCACGGAAAAAGCACCGAATAAACGTACATATGAAATTCGAAAACCGAAAAACACATTGGTACGTGGTGGGGTTCGAACCACGACCTCCCGCTCAGGAGGCAGCGGCCCTATCCACTACACCATCGGGCTCTCTTCAAGGTTAACCTGAATATAACTAATTATTTGAATTAAGCTCTCCTCTGTCACATTATGTTAATTTGCCTGTTTAAGATTTTCTGTGTGTACAATAAAGCGTAAAGGAATAGAAATACAGCAACTTCCTGATACGTCACCTTCTTCTTCTTCTTCTGTCGAGTGGGTATCGAGTCTACGGACCTGATGAACCCTGGTGTCAGAGTTTTGTAACCGCCTAGTAGCACAACTATCAGGCCTCTGACATGGTTTGAGTAACAACCACTATCAAAGACATCGACCGGGACCGACGGCTTAACGTGCCCTCCGAAGCACGAAATCTTTTTCTTTTTCGGACAATCAGGTGATTTAGCCTGCAATGTCCTAACCAAACTAGGGAATAATTCACAAAGTGATAAATTCTCAAATATCAACTTTGTGTTTCCCCCCCGGGAATCGAACCCAGGACCTCCGGATCGGCAGTCCATGGCACTAGCCACTAGACCACGTCTGTAGGTGTTTGTAAAAATATTAATAAAAGTTAGTCTGAGCTCGACCTTGTTGTTTGAATAACGTGCCCTCTCCATACATAATAAACATGGCGCAGCCGGTATCGAATTAGTACGTCGAATATAATATAACTAAGCGATAAACTAGGTTTGTGACAAACGAGTGTAGCGAATAAAATAAATACGTGCAAGAATAACAAGTAGTAGATTGACAATGGAGAGTGTACTACAACCACCATTGCCGTTTAATTTCGAAAATAATTTGGTGAATGTTACATCTGGTAATTTATGCAGTGAGTGGGTAAAATGGAAGAAATCTTTTATGATCTACTATGAAGCGTGTGAGTTATCGAAAAAGGATGCGAAGGTTCAAATTAACATACTGTTGCACGTAATTGGAGATAAGTGTCGAGAGGTCTATGATCAATTTACCGGCGAATTTAAAACTATTAAAGATTTGTTGCTGAGTTTTGATGCTTTCTTTATACCGAAGAAAAATTTGGCAGTGGAAAGACAAAAATTTTTCAAGAGAGACCAGAAGGAATTTGAGTCTATCGAGCAGTATGCTTACGAATTAAGTAAAATAGCATCTAAATGCGAATTCCAGACTTTACAAGATGACCTTGTCTGCAGTAGGTTAATTTGCGGTATTCAGGATATGGCACTAGCGGAGAGATTATTAAGGGAACCAGAGATTACCCTCAGAAAAGCTGTCGAAATTTGTAAGTTAGCCGAAATGTCGCGTATGCAGGCACAAACTATCAAGTCAGAGAATGATAATGTTAATGTGCATGAAATAGTAAAATGTGAGCAAGAATTGCCCGCGGAGGTAAATGTTATCAATCGTCGTCATCGCTCATCAGCTGGTCGATTGGCTCGCTCCCCTCAGCAGCAGCCGCCGCCCCCCCAGGCGCCGCGGGGCCCGTTGTTGCCGCGAGCGCACCGTAGTGACTCATCATCGTATGTACGGCCGGCGCAATATAACACCTCGCTACCGCAGTATTCTAATGGGTGTTCTTCATGTGGTAGAACTCATAGACGAAATGATTGTCCAGCGTATGGTCAACGATGTAAAAAATGTCAAAGGATGAATCATTTTGCACGTATGTGTCGAGCTCGTGTGTACACGTTACAGGAGGACTCCTCTGATCAGGCAAGTTTTTATTGTCATAGTATTTGTAATAAAAAAGGTAGTGATTGGTTTGTGGATTTAGGAATACTTGATAGTAAAATATCATTTAAACTAGATAGCGGTGCCGATGTGAGCGTGTTACCATATACATATTTAAGGGAAATTAAATTATCTAAGAATGATTTAACAGAGACATCAACGCGCATAACAAGTTATTCTGGAACGCGGATTCCAGTGTTAGGAAAATGTTATTTAAAGGTTAAACACAAAGATAACAATTATTTTTTGAAGTTTATTGTAGCGGATGTTGATGACACACCCCTTTTAAGCAAATATGCTTATAAACTTGATGCTTATGCAGTTGTACATGCTCCTAGAAAGCTGCCAATAGCCCTTAGGGAACAGGTGAAGAATAAACTAGATGAAATGGAACAGGAGGGAATTATAGCTAAAGTTGAAGGACCTACGGATTGGGTCAACAGTTTAACAGTAGTGAAAAAGCCTAACGGAGAATTGCGTTTATGTTTAGACCCCCGAGATTTAAATAAAGCAATAAAACGGGAGCATTTTAAGTTACCTACTTTCGAAGAAATTACGGCAAACTTGATGGGTGCTAAATATTTCAGCACGCTAGATGCAAAGCAGGGGTTTTGGCAGGTGAGGTTGAATTCAGAAAGTACAGATTTATGCACTTTCAATTCAGTTTATGGCAGATATAAATTTTTGAGGATGCCATACGGAATTTGCTCAGCATCTGAAATTTTCCATAAGAAACTATATGAGCATTTTGATGATATAGAGGGAGTTGTATTGTTTATAGATGATTTGTTAGTATACGGACCAACGAAAGAGATTCATGATGAAAGGTTACGTCAAGTTTTAAAAAGGTGTCAGGAAATAAATATTAAGTTAAATAAACAAAAATGCAAAATAGGTTTATCAGAAATCAAATACTTGGGCCACAGAATTAGTAAAAATGGAGTTTATCCAGATGAATCCCATATAAGTGCTATTAGGGACATGCCAACACCAAACAATTTAAAAGATTTAGAAAGGTTTTTGGGGCTAGTGACATATGTCAGTAACTATGTGCCGAATTTTTCTGAGAAAACATCTGTATTAAGGGAACTATTAAAAAAAGATATAGAATGGCATTGGGAAAAACGACATGATGAGTGCTTTAAAAAACTTAAAAAATGCTTGACGTCCCGACCCGTACTACAATACTATGATTTAAAAACTCCTATTGTTATTTCAGTAGATGCGAGCAAAAATGGTTTAGGCGCATGCTTAATGCAAAATAATCTACCAGTGTGCTACGCGTCTAAGTCACTCACTAACACAGAACAAGCCTACGCGCAAATCGAAAAGGAGCTATATGCATGCGTGTATGCGTGTGAGAGATTTTATACGTATATATATGGGCGTTCCGATGTTACGGTTGAGACTGATCACAAACCGTTGGTCAGCATAATAAATAAGCCTCTGGTTAATACTCCGGCAAGATTACAAAGAATGCTTATGAGGTTGCAACCTTACTCATTCAAGTTAGTATATAAACCGGGCAAGTATTTGTACATAGCCGACACATTATCTCGAGCAGTTGCGCCCGGGCCCGATAGTGATGATACGCAGCCATCATCACGTGATCATCTTGACGCGCAGGCGCAGGTATGTACTATCTCTGCTACAAATCCACTTACGGATTCTCATTTTCTAAAAATACAGAAGTTCACACAACAAGATGAGGAATTGCAACAATTAATAAAAGTAATAAAAAATGGCTGGCCGAATGAAAAGAAAAATGTGATCGATAAATTGAAATGTTATTGGGATAGTAGGGATGAGTTGACGGTAAATTTTGGGGTGGTTTGGAAAGGGTCAAAGGTCGTGATACCTAAATGTATGCGTCGAGAAATGTTAGAAAATATTCACATAGGTCATATGGGACTAGAAAAATGTAAATTAAGGGCGCGTGAATTAATGTACTGGCCAAATTTTAGTTCGCAATTAGAAGATTATTTGTCACACTGTCAAGCTTGCCTTACTTACAAAAAACAAAACACTAAAGAACCTCTGATTCCTCATGAAATCCCCAGTAGCCCATGGTGCAAATTAGGAGTAGATATTTTTCATTTTGGCCAAAAGTCATTTCTAATTGTAATAGACTACTTTAGCAAATTTATTGAAATTGAGGAATTGTACTCATTAACTTCCCGAGAAGTAATTAGTAAATCAAAACATGTTTTTAGAACACACGGTATACCGTTGATACTGATGTCAGATAATGGCCCTGAGTTTTCATCTCGGGAATTTAAAGAATTTAGTGATAGTTGGAGTTTTACACATATTACGTCATATCGCCCAGATATGCGCAGTCAAACGGTCAGGTTGAACGTGCGGTGCAAACTGTGAAAAATATGATGAGAAAAACGCAGTTTGACCGGAAAGATTTTAATTTGGCTCTCTTGGAATATTTAAATACTCCATTAGAAAGAGAATTACCGTCTCCAGCAGAATTATTGTATGGCCGTAAATTGCGCAGTATTCTTCCTTGTATTCCAACAAAAGTGTTTATTCAAAACAAAAGAAATAATGAATCATTCACAAAACTTAAAGATCGTCAAATAAGATATAAACGGTATTATGATCAAGGGGCAAGAAATTTACCTACATTAAAGATAGGGCAAAAAGTGAAGATCAGGCATAACAATCAATGGATTAACGGTATTTTGCATGGTATTCAAGGTCCTAGGTCGTATTTTGTTAGGTTATGTAATGGTAAAATTTTGCGTAGAAACAGAAAACATATAATGATTGATTCAAATCGTCGATTAGATCCCACCGGTATTTACTTTGACGATATAATGAACAACAACGTAGGTACTCGCGCACACATTGGCACCCGAGTTCCGCACCGATCAGCTGATAGTTACAATGATACTAACCATTACACTACTCGTTCCGGCAGGACAGTGCGACCTCCTGATCGGTGGACTTATCCTGTAACGGCGGCTACACGGTAAACTTATTGATCATCCTGTAAGTATCTACAAAAATAAGTTGTTTTGTATAGGTAGTATATGTGACTGTTGTGTATGTATCGTATTCGCACAGTGAGCACTGAGCATATTGAACGTAATTTGTAGTAACTTCATTTATTATCATTTTAATAGAACGGCACCTAAGTCATGAAATGAATGTTAAATGACTTGATTATGCATGTAATTAATTATTTTTTGTGTATTAGTTTGTTTATCAATTAGATAAAATAATTTGTCATTTATCTTTTTGGTGTAAGATGGAAGGTTTTATCTATCGTTTGAATTAAAAATCATTTGTCAAGAATGTCATAATATATTTAAAACAAACGAATATTTAAAAATAGTAATAAGATGTATATTCATTTGTTTATTTTGGAAATAAATTAGAAATTATTATGTATGTACTAAATAAAATTAAATACATCTACAGCAATGATCTACTTGTAAACAGGTAATTTGTGTCGAAAGGTAACTTTAATCAATTTATTTACATTTATTAAAATATCTACGCTGTGTAAATAGATATGTATATAAAACGTAAGATTAGATACATGCATGTGTAAATTGTGATTATTTTTATTTAAATCCCTCTTTTAGTGTTATATTAAAAAAGGAGATTATAATGTATTATAAGGAATAGAATGATCATTTTAATGTGTTGTTTTAATGAACTTGGACTGTATTAGGAATATTATAGTAAACAAAAGTTTTTATTTTTATTTATTATTTATGTTGTATTTTCATTCTCTTTTAAATGAGGGGATTGTAGGTGTTTGTAAAAATATTAATAAAAGTTAGTCTGAGCTCGACCTTGTTGTTTGAATAACGTGCCCTCTCCATACATAATAAACAACGTCACCTTATACACTAGACTCTAGTGGAACCTTTGAATGTTACGGGCCCGATTTGCCGATATTAATGAAGTTGCGGGCCGGCAGTTGACATCAGGTGATATCTATCAGAGTGCCCCCGTATCATTTACAATTTCGTTTTAATGTAGTACGTGGAAGAAATGGGGATAATACATACATACATATAGTCTCGCCTTTATCCCTAATGGGGTAGGCAGAGCGTAAACGACCTAAACAAAGGTCGTTCCGCCACGTCTGACAAAGTTTTGAGGGTTCTTTAAGATAGATTTATAGGGACATTGCTGTAGTGACAGGTTGTCAGCCCATCGCCTAAATTACAATATACTGAAACCCTCGGATCCCTTAGATGACTTTTACAGCATGCCCGGGAGGAATTGCAGCTGGCTTATTCTATGTTTTTCTCTCACTCCCAGTCCAGCATGGAAGTTAATCCCGTACGATATGCGCCAGAAATATGTTTAGCAAAAGAATCCCGATTTTTTTGTAAATAAAAGGCCCGGAATAGGAAAGTCCTTGCCTAAGATCGCAATTACGTTTCTGTCATGACAAAAGAGAACTTTATGGCTGCGCACGCTTTTTCTAAATCCTTCCGCGTGTCGGATGAAATGCCTTGGCGGGCCGGATCTGGCCCGCGGGCCGTAAGTTGCCCAATGTGCTCTAGCGTGTAGAGAATTTCTTCCATGCTGGCCTGGGAGCGAGAGAAAAACATAGAATGTGCCAGCTGCATTTCCTTCCGGACATGCTGTAAAAACCAGCTAACGGATCCGAGGGTTTCAGTGTATTGCAATTTAGGCGCTGGGCTGACAACCTGTCAATACAGCAATATATACCTACAAATCTATCTTAAATAACCCTTAAAACTTTGTCAGACGTGGCGGAACGACCTCTGTTTGGGTCGTTTGCGCTCTGCCTACCCTATTAGGGATAAAGGCGTGATTATATGTATGTGTAGATAATCTGACGTAAACTCTCGTACTATAAATGTAATGTATCTCCGGTAGTGTTTGTTTCAATTCAGTTGTGATAGCTAAAGTATGTGCTATGCTATATAACTAGATAATTTAATCGTTTGTTTGGCATGTTGTGGTATGAGGACTGCGTGGGTACTGCAAATTTAGAGTAAGTAGACTGGATGCTCTGCTATAATTCTTGAATCTGTCATCATCATCTCCTTAGCCTTATCCCGTATCTCACGGGGTGGACTTCCTAATCTAGGGGATTGAACGAGGGTACTGGTTTTTACACAGAGCGACTGCCATCTGACCTCCGCAACCCAGAAGGGAAAGTAGAC
Source organism: Scrobipalpa costella (assembly GCA_949820665.1). Lineage (NCBI taxonomy): Eukaryota > Metazoa > Arthropoda > Insecta > Lepidoptera > Gelechiidae > Scrobipalpa > Scrobipalpa costella. The sequence goes on from OX463311.1 coordinate 2,555,866, forward strand.
CCAATAAAGAATATAATTAATGCAATAAAAAAATTAAAAAAGTACAGTTTAACTTAAAATTAAAACAATAGGCGAGCTTATCCCTAGAGATTTCTTCGAGCCAACATAATGGGGATAAAAGATGGGAAATTCACGGGAACAGATATAATTAGTAATATTTAGGATGTTTGGTAATATACATATAAATGTAATAAAACAAACTAATACATAAAAATATATGTACACCTAGATCAGAAGCCAGTGTGACCGAAAGTTCTAGGATCATCATGATAAGATACCAGACGATTGTTCTTTTATTAGCACATTTTATTTGTATATGAATCTGTGTCTTATCTAGCTCACCACCATTGGAAAAAACAATAATTTTCATGAAAAGATCAATTTATACGGCAGGAAAATCATGTAAATGTATGATAAATAGGTATCCCATAAAACATTGGAGTCACAAAGTGACATTTATACCTGTTGTAAGGGACAGCGCCCTACAAATATAGGGGTTGCTCAGTCAACGGTACTATTTTTTATCACAAAATCTGTCAGGAAGTAAAAAATAAAAATTTCTTCCCATACAAAATGGCCTGCCTGATCAAACAATTTGTATGGAAAAGCCATGTTCTTTTTTCGCTTCTTGAAATAATTTCCTGGTGAAAGTTGTTCAGTGTCGTTGACTGAGCAACCCCTATGTTTGAAGGGCGCTGTCCCTTACAATCGGTATAAATGTCGCATTGTGACTCCAAAGTTTTATAGGTTACCTATTTCTCATTTACATGATTTTCCTGCCGATTCATTGAACTTTTTGTTTGTGGGTCGCTGTCCCTTAGGTACACCTCGTATTTATTCATTCATACATAGGTATGTTTTTTAGTGTAAAGTGCCCGATGGTGTAGTGGATAGGGCCGCTGCCTCCTGAGCGGGAGGTCGTGGTTCGAACCCCACCACGTACCAATGTGTTTTTAGGTTTTCGAATTTCATATGTACGTTTATTCGGCGCTTTTTCCGTGCTTCGGAAGGCACGTTAAGCCGTTGGTCCCGGTTAATATCGTTTAATACCGTAGATATTAGTCGTTAAGCCATATCAGAGGCCAGTGCTAAGCATTGGCGGCTTGAAAAGTCTCACCTAATCTAGGATTGGGTCTGGTTTCCCTTCTGGGTTGCGGAGGTCAGATGGCAGTCGCTCTGTGTAAAAACCAGTACTCTCGTTCAATCCCCTAGATTAGGTAGCCGACCCCGTGAGATACGGGATAAGGCTAGGGAGATGATGACATAGGTATGTTTTTTGGTGTTGCTAAACTAGATTTCCTTGTAACAGAAGTAGGATTCTAGACTGAAGGACATGTACAATCTAAGCTGTAGATATTTGATTCAAAGATCATGTAACATGCCTGACTTCGCAATAGCTAAACGCAATGCGCTAAAATTCTTTCACGCTAGTATTAACGATGTACTAATTCACTTGCAATGGTGCCTATTCTGTTGCAGACACAACTTAACTTATTTTAGTTTCGTACTGCTATCGATTCGTAGAGCACAATTTAACTAAATCGTTACTAAAATTATTGGCGTTTCTATCTGTTCTCTCCTGACATAAAATGACAGGTAGACTTATATTACGTAGATAAGGCATGGTAAAGTCGTGATTTTTGCATGTACGAATTGGTACCACTGTTACTTTCATAAATTTGAATAAAAATGTGACAGTTATACAATGGTACCAACTCGTGTTTGCAAAAATCAGCACTTAACTAATTTCAGTCTATACCTGTCATTTTCTGTCATGAGAGAACAGAAAAGGACGCCAATAGTTTTAGTCAGTATTTAGTTATGTGTGCAATACGTATCGATATATTATTATTAAGAGCTGATTATAATCCTGTAAAAGTGACGTATAACGCTTTAAATAAGACGAACACTATCTAGGATGCCATGTTATTTTAGGAGTGTAACGTTATTTTGACGGGATTATAATCAGCTGTCGTATTTCATTTTCTTCCACGCTGGACTTTTTGAGGGTTATTTAAGATACTTCCACGCTGGACTGGGAGCGAGAGAAAGACATTAAATGTGCCAGCTGCATTTCCTCCCGGGCATGCTGTAAAAAGCAGCTAAGTGATCCGAGGGTTTCAGTATATTGAAATTTAGGCGATGGGCTGAGAACCTGTCACAACAGCAATATACCTACAAATCTATCTTAAATAACCTTTAGTGATAAAGGCATACCTCATTAGGGATAAAGGCATGAATATATGTATGTTGCATTTCTGTCTCTATTTCATTAAAATTTTAGAAGGCGACATGTTCAATCTAAAATAAGTTAATTTATGTTTGCAACAGAATCGGTACCAATGTTCACTAGTGTGTCGTAATTTTGTAATTCGTGTAATTTTGTAATAATTACACAATCGCAGTAACGTTGCTGCATTAATGTTTACTATTGAGGAATTAAAGTGTTATAATTATTGTATAAGTAGGTAAAGAGTTAAATGTAGGTAACTAGGTAGGTACTTACTTCCATGCTGGACTGGGAGTGATAGAAAAACATAGCATGTTCCAGCTGCCCTTCCTCCCGGGCATGCTGTAGAAGTCAGCAAAAGGGACTCGAAGGTTACAGTGTATTGTCATTTAGGCGATGGGCTGACAACCTGTCACTATAGCAATACACATTTCAATCTAAAATTGCCCTCAATTTTTGTCAGACGTGGCGAAAGCGCCTTTTACGAGGCGTTTAACGCTCTGCCTACCCCGTAAGGGATAGAGGCGTGATTTTATGTATGTATGTATGTAACTAGGTAGTTATAAACTGTTTTTTTTTCGAAAACAACATAACATAAGGGACAGTATCTGATGGGGTTTGCTCATCAGTCAACGACACTGAACAAAAAAATTACATTCTCATACAAAATGACCGTCTCGATCAGGCAGTTTGTATGGAAAAACAAATTATTAATTTTCATTTCCTGAAAGAATTTCCTGGTGACAGTTGTTCAGTTTCGTTGACTGAACAACCCCTATCAGTTAACAGGACGCTGTTCCTTTCACCCCATATACACACACTTCAGACTATATACCTACTTATAAATTTCCTCCTTGTTAAAGGTACAAGTTATCTAAAGTGTCCCATCCCAGTAATCCCATCCCATCAATAACACATTAAACTAAATCATTTGTACAAAATAAACAGTTATATATCGCTTTCGGTTCATCATACCAACTTTACAGCATATAAAACTAAAACATAAACCATGGTCATATAAAGACTATATAAGTATATTGTTTATTTATTTCGTAAGTATATATTATTAATATTTATTAGTAGGATTATTTAGCATATTTTTCAAGTAATTGTGTTTTTTTTTAATTTTTTTTAGTGATAAGTTAATTATAATTTATTGTTTTAAATATTTTTAATTGTGCACGTCGTATCTGCCTCTCAGAATGCTATTTCACTAGCCTAGGTCTGCTGGAAGAGATTTCTTTTTAGAAATAAGCTGTGCCTGTTGTGTTTTTGTTTTATATGTATATGTTCTTTGTATTTTATTGTGTACAATAAACTGTTAAATAAATAAATAAATAAAGACACAACCAGTATTGGTTATTATATGCTCCCCGTGTGGTGCCGGGTTGGAATAGCATCACCCCATAACTTCCCGTACATACATACATACATATAGTCACGCCTTTATCGCAAATGGGGTAGGCAGAGCGTAAACATACAACGTAACAGAGTTGAAAAACAAATAAATAAACGGTAAACGACCTAAACAAAGGTCGTTCCGCCACGTCTGACAAAGTTTTGAGGGTTATTTAAGATAGATTTGTAGGTATGTTGTCGTAGTGACAAGTTGTCAGCCCTTTGCCTAAATTACAATTGACTGAAACCCTCGAATACCTTAGCTGGTTTTTACAGCATGCCCAGGAGGAAATGCAGCTGGCACATTCTGTGTTTTTCTCTCGCTCCCAGGCCAGCATGGAATAACTTCGTGTGGGTGTCGTAAAAGTCAACTAAGGGATAAATCCAGGGAATGGGCAGCAGCGTTCCCTGCCAAGCGTGGTGAGTATGGCATATACCCCCAATTTTAGGGAGGCTCACGTTCAGCAGTGGACTGTTGTGGCTGATGGTGATGTTGAGACCTATACAAGTGATAATACTTAGTACTTTTTATCTTATCTTCTTCCATGCTGGCCTGGGAGCGAGAGAAAAACATAGAATGTGCCAGCTGCATTTCCACCCGGGCATGCTGTAAAAACCAGCTAAGGGATCCGAGGGTTTCAGTATATTGTAATTTAGGCGATGGGCTGACAACCTGTCACTACAGCAATATACTTACAAATCTATCTTAAAATAACCCTCAAAACTTTGTCAGACGTGGCGGAACGACCATTGTTTGGGTCGTTTACGCTCTGCGTACCCCATTAGGGATAAAGGCGTGATTATATGTATGTATGTATGTTTTATCTTATTTACCTCATAGATCACGTAGTACCATTACTTCCTGAAAGTCGATGAACCTTCGGCATTTGTGACGACGCCATTCATGATACTTGAGCGGAGTACAACTGGCGTTACTTTTATACAGGGTGTAAGGGAAATTGCCTCTTTGGTCTAGTGGTCAGAGCCTGGGGCTTTTCGTGCGGAGGTCGTGGGTTCCATTGCGAGTGGGATACATAAAATACTTAGTGATATTGTGCCAGTTTAAATGACATGAAGACTGGAACAATATCACTAAGTATTTTATGTATTCCTTGTTAAGTCGTGATTAAATAATCTCGTGCACATATTCCTTGCTTCGAAGGGCACCTTTAGCAGTCAATGCCGGACACTCATCATCTCCCTAGCCTAATCCCGTATCTCACGGGGTCGGCTAACTAATCGGGGGATATAATAGTATAATAAGCGGATATAGGAGAACGAACGAGGGTACTGGTTTTTACACAGAGGGACCCTCACAACCCATAAGGGAAACCAGACCCAACACCGAGGTAGTTTCAAGGCTTTATTTTTAATTTCAGTAAGCACCTTACAAATAATGCGACGCTACGGGCACGACGTCGTCCCAGGAAAAGATGGCGAGACGAGCTAGACGCACACGCCCGAAACTGGTTGGAGGAGGCTCAAGACAGTGAGAAATGGAAGAAGGGGAGGGAGGCCTGTGCCCTTCAGTGGAACACCGCAGGCTATTAATAACCTTACAAATAGTATGTAAAACCCTGTATTGACGCAGTTGCCGTGTTGAGAACCCGGCAGTATTCAACTCATTCCGAGGTGATCAGCTATGTCTGCCCTTTCGAAATTGCCGCCGGTCCTCCGGTCCTCGCCTCACCACAGGCCCTTAAAGGGAGGGCACCCGGTAGTCTGTGAAATACCTGCACACATAAACAAATACCAGAAAGATTGCGAGAAGAAAAACACATAAATATAATCACGCCTTTATCCCTAATGGGGTAGGCAGAGCGTAAAAGACCTAAACAATTGACGTTCCGCCACGTCTAACAATGTAATGAGGGTTATTTAGATAGATTTGTAGGTATATTCCTGTAGTGACAAGTGTGTCAACCCATCGCCTAAATTGCAATATACAGAAATCATCGGATCCCTTACCTGGCTTTTACAGCATGCCCGGGAGGAAATGCAGCTGGCACATTCTATGTTTTTCTTTCGTCCAGAATGGAAGAAGAAGAATAACAAGTGGGAGGAGTTTCTGAGGCCACATTATGTCGTTGGAATCTGACATGGTTTTTATGTAACGATGTTAACGTGCTCTTCGAAGCAAGGATTCCTGTTGCTTCATACAATCAGGAAATTCAGCCTGTATTGTCCTAACCGAACTACGGAACATCTCAAAGGTATAATAATAGACAAAGTAGGTATTAGAAAGCTATACAATTGCAATTGTACACTCTCCAGGAAGGTACTATTCTACATTCACGTTATTGTGCAGATCGTGTCGAATTAATCACACTGTGACACGACTTGTACACTCGTGCGCATGCGCAGATCCCGCATCAGGAAACGACATATGGCCATTATGAGATCATTATATTATTGTTATAGGTGCAGACTTTACTTCCAGCCTGGACTGGGAACGGTAAAAAAACATAGAATGTGCCAGCTGCATTTCCTCCCATGCTGTAAAAGCCAGCTAAGGGATCCGAGGGTTTCTGTATATTGCAATTTAGGCGATGGGCTGAACACCTGCAATATACGTACAAATCTATTTTAAATAACCCTCAAAAGTTTGTCAGGCGTGGCGGAACGACCTTTGTTTAGGTCGTATACGCTATGACTACCCCATTAGGGATAAAGGTGTGATTCTTTGTATGTAGGAAGTCAATAAGAAAGCCGTAATACTTTATTTTACTCTGCATTGAGATGTATAGTAAGTAATTCATATTATCTACCTTGAAAATCGGAAGTAAATATACATCCTTCTTCCTGAGCCTACTTCCTATACAAATACATGTCCGTGTCCTTTCTTGTTGTGTTCAATAATTTCGTATACAGAATTAATGATTCAACACAATATAATCATCTCCCTAGCCTTATCCCGTATGTCACGGGGTCGGCTACCTAATCTAGGGGATTGAACGAGGATACTGGTTTTTACACAGAGCGACTGCCATCTGACCTCCGCAACCCAGAAGGGAAACCAGACCCAATCCTAGATTAGGTCAGAGTTTTCAAGCCGCCAATGCTTAGCACTGGCCTCTGACATGGATTAACTACTAATAATAACGGTATTAAACGATATTAACCGGGACCAACGGCTTAACGTGCCTTCCGAAGCACGGAAAAAGCGCCGAATAAACGTACATATGAAATTCGTAAACCGAAAAACACATTGGTACGTGGTGGGATTCGAACCACCACCTCCAGCTCAGGAGGCAGCGGCCCTATCCACTACACCATCGGGCTCTCTGAAACTTCAACACAAAATAATATGCCTCATAAATAAAATAACAGGCACGTGGCACCGCGTCCCCTTGAAGTGGCAAGATTCAAAAACATACATACATACATATAATCACGCCTTTATCCCTAATGGGGTAGGCAGAGCGTAAACGATCTAAACAAAGATCGTTCCGCCTCGTCTGATAAAGTTTTGAGGGTTATTTAAAATAGATTTATAAGTATATTGCTGTAGTGTCAGGTTGTCAGCCCATCGCCTAAATTACAATATACTGAAACCCTCGGATCCCTTTGCTGGATTTTACAGCATGCCCGGGAGGAAAAGCAGCTGGCACATTCTATGTTTTCTCTCGCTCCCAGACCAGCATGGAAGAAAACATACAATAGCAATATCTGCCAGTCTTTAGAATGATAGAACATAAATACATATCAATCACGCCTCAATCCCTAGTGGGGTAGGCAAAGTGTAAACGACATAAAGAAAAGGTCGTTCTGCCACGTCTGACAAAGTTTTGAGGGTTATTTAGGACAGATTTGTAGGTATATCGCTGTTGTGTCAGGAAGTCAGCCCATAGCCTAAATTAATATACTGAAACCCTCGGATCACTCAGCTAGTTTTTACAGCATGCCCGGGAGGAAATGCAGCTGGCACATTCTATGTTTTTCTCTCGCTCCCAGTCCAGCATGAAAGAAATATGTGATAATAGAAAATATGTTTTATTTCACTTATGTATTCTCTTTTTCCTTTAGTTTAGTATGGCAAAAATGGGCGTACCTAAGCGTTTATTTATTCTAGAAATATGCATTGAGGAATTGAATTTCAAAGTGCTAAAATCGGGTAAGAATTTGTAAACATGACAAACGTAGATAGAAAAGAAGTTAGGTAATTTTCTGCTCATTATTATTGCTATTAGGACAACATTATTTATTGATTTATGTGTGTGGTTATTATGACAGAAAACTATTAATATATTTTTTAACCTCATGTATGTAGATTTATTTCCATTATTTATTATCCTTTAGTCAAAAGAAGGAAGGTTTTAGAGAATTTATTTTTGACTCATGATTGTTGTATTCGGGTAGGCAGTATTATTATTTAGGTCACTGCAGATTTAGTAATGGGCTCGATTCTAGATACCGTCGACTAAACTAAAATCTATCTGCCACTTTTAAAATAATAAAATTGAAAAGGGACAGGTGATTTGTACTCCATGGTTTTAGACTTTGTCCGCTAGATTTTGACGCGTTTTTGCATGTTTCCCCAGTATTTCTGTCAATTTTATCCGCCATATCATAATAGATATGGCGGAAATAGATAATTTGCACATGTTTTTCGCCACAACATCTGTCGCGTGTTCTGTTCGTTCTGTGGTTTCCCAGACCCTAAACTGAAGTCTTTACATTAATGCCTATAATTATAGTTAACACCAGAACACTGCACACATGTTCTTTCAAAATTTGGCTTTGTTTATTCTCCTGTCTGTCTTCCTCTGTCTTTTTCAAGTTAGTTGATTCAGAAAGTGACAGCACTACATTTTTTAAATACAAGTATAGCAGTTTACTTTGCATTCAATAAATTCTACCACTACATAGTATAAAACAAAGTCGCTTTCTCTGTCCCTATATCCCTATGTATGCATAAATCTTTAAAACTTCGCAACTGATTTTAATGCGGTTGCTTTTAATGGATAGAGTGATTCAAGAGGAAGGTTTATATGTATAATACATGCATAATATAGCAGAGAAACACTGATAATTTCCGTGCGAAGCTGGGGCGGGTCGCTAGTAAATTATAAATTAGTTAAGACAGAACTTACTTCCATACTAGACTGGGAGCGAAAGAAAAACAAAGAATGTGCCAGCTGTATTTCCTTCCGGGCATGCTGTAAAAACCAGCTAAAGGATCCGAGGGTTTTAGTATATAATATAGTAATTTAGTCGATGGTTTGACAACGTGCCACTTCAGCAATATACCAAACACATGTATCATAAATAACTCTCAAAACTATTTCAGACGCGTGGTGGTACGACCTTTGTTTTGGTCATTTACACTGTGTCGACCCCATTAGGGATAAACGCGTGATTATATGTATGTTTGTATGTATAAATTAGGTAGGACAGAACTGAAGGACAGGACAGGATTTAAACACCTCTGTTGTATATCTCTCTTTTTTAATTCGTTTCAAAAGTGACAGAACTGACTTAAAATCCATTGCTTATCAATTTTATAGTACCTAGTTTTTGTACATAGTAGAAAAGTGTTTCAAATTGATAAGGCAAAAGCGTTGGTTCAGTTCAAAACTAGTAGTCATAAAGTATCAGGCGCTAAGAAAAGCTCCCATCCTATAGATTCTGGGTTCGATTCTCTGTCGGACAAAAACGAATGGTAAATCTTTTCTGAATCTTGGTATTGTTTGTGATTGTATTTGTTAATTCCAATATGCATTGTTCATGGCACCCTGAGACAGGAAATCCTAGAGGGGGCTATCAGATATCAGAGTTCAGGCTCTGACGGCTTGAAAACTTTGACAACCGGGTTCACACGAGCCGTGATTGCGTAGCTATTGAGTACAGTCGCTCTCGCATATATTTATGAGCCTTTGTCTCGATTGCCGCCAACCGTGTTCCTCGGGTACAGTCGAATGCAAAACGTTTAGACTGGGAAAATTTGCTTTATCGTCGACTCTAAACGTCGAAACTAGAGTTTAAATAATTTAAAAAATATATACATACATACATATAATCACGCCTTTATCCCTAATGGGGTAGGCAGAGTGTAAACAACCTAAACAAAGGTTGTTCCGCCACGTCTGACAAAGTTTTGAGGGTTATTTAAGATAGATTTGTAGGTATATTGCTGTAGTGACAGGTTGTCAGCCCATCGCCTAAATTACAATATACTGAATCCCTTGGATCCCTTAGCTGGTTTTTACAGCATGCCCGGGACGTAATGCAGCTGGCACATACTATGTTTGCATGGAAGAAAGTAAAAAATATATACAAATATATAATGCCGCAGGATTATGATGAAATCGGGGTTCTGATCAAAAGCTTAGTATTTTGTCAAAGTCCGGGTTTTGGTCAATAAATTTTCTGTTTTATGACCAGCCAATATCGGTTTCTATTTTATATTTAAATAAAACAAAAGAGACATGCATAATTCCTTTTTTGTTATAACTTTCCCTATGATCTGTATGGTTCTACGTTATATGTAGGTACATGTAAAAGTCTACAGCGTGTCACCGTATATATTGTTATCTCATATTCAGTTTTACAGGTTGGCTGGAAGAGATCTCTTTATAGAGATAAGCTCACCTTTGTGAACTAAATTTGAATTTGTTTATTTATTGTAATTTTTTTTGTACGCAATAAAGAATATATATGACCTAACCAAAATTGGTTTTCTACCGAAATATTTTAATCTATTATTTTGACTATAGATCAAAACCCGGACAAAAGACTAGGTTTCATCAAATCCTAGACGTTTCTCTAGATTATGACCAGTATTTTGACACATCAAAATTCTAGTTTTTTGATCGAAAAACCGATTTAATTATAATCCTGCGACACATATTAGCGATCCGTTCATCAGAAAATTGATTCCTTTTATATGTGAATGTAAGATTCACTAATTAATTTAGGTATATATACATATACATAGCGTATTATGATTGTAAATAATCTATTGTCATAAACACATGCAATAAACTAATTAAATGATAACCTCATTTCTATTTCTCTGAGTTCATACCAAGATTATAATTATCTCGACTTAAGCAGACTATTAAAAGGTAAATAAACTTCATAAACAATAACAATACGTAGGATATATTTAATAATTAACTGATAAGATTGTTTGAGGAGTGTGTATTTTTTTCTTTGCTCCTTGGACTAACTTTAAATTTCGACAATGACATGAGGATAAACTTAGGAAAAGGAAATTAGGGCTTTTCAGAATGACATAAGTGGTAAGATTCTCTAAATTGCCGATAGGTGGCTTTTCAAAAGATGAGCTGTCAATGTCATGCTTATCCTGCTGATTGTTGTTCAGTGTTTTTGACTCTCCCTCTTTTGTTGAATTATTAGCCAAATTTATTTTATATAATAAGATTAAACTGTAATATATTATATTTCTAACTTTATAAATATATACTTTTATTTATTGCTATGTAAATTTTGCTTATATTCTATCTTAATGTTGAATATATTTCTTCTTATATATTTATTAGTAAGTAAATTGTTTGTGTTGTTTTATGTTTGTATTGTTTTGTTCTAGGTGTGGTGTGTTCAACTCCTGTTGATTTTGTCATTGTGTCGTCAATATTAGTTTTTTTTTTCTCTCCTACCCCATCGCGTATCTTCATTTACGTGATGTTGGCGGAATTTTGACAACACAAAAGCCATATAACCTAAGAATTGAATTGAATTGTTCAGTGTCGTTGACTGATCAACCCTTATCAGTTTGCGGGACGTTTACACCTGGTATGTTTTCACTTTATCTTGATAATTGAATGGCTAGGTGGGAAAAAGGATGCTCATTTAAAATTAACCTATAATTTTTCAGTCTTCTTCCATGCTGGACTAGACGTGAAAGAAAAACATAGAATGTGCTAGCTGCATTTCCTCCTTTCCTATATTTGAATTTAGGCGATGGGCTGCCAACCTGTCACTATAGTAATAATACCTACACTACAAACCTATTTTAAATAACCCTCAAAACTTTGTCAGACGTGGCGGAACAACCTTTTGTTCAGGCTGTTTACGCTTAGCCTACCCTATTAGGGATAAATGCGTGATTTCATGTATCTATGTTTAAACTATTATTATTGTACGTGTTTATAAGTATAAGTCTGCCAACTGTCTCCGTGGTCTAGTGGTCAGAGCCATGGGCTTACGATCCGGAGGTCCTGGGTTCGATTCCCAGGGGTACACAAAGTTGATATTTATCAATTTATCACTTTGTGCAGTTTTCCTCATTGCAGGCTGAATCACCTGATTGTCCGAAAAGTAAAAGTATTCCGTGCTTCGGAGGGCACGTTAAGCCGTCGGTCCGGTCGCTGTCTTTGATAGTGATCGTTCCTCAAACCATGTCAGAGGCTTAATAGCTGTGCTACTAGGCGGTTTGAAAACTCTGACACCAGGTTTCTTCGGGTCGTTGTTCGACTCGAGAATCCACTCGCTAAGAAGAAGAGTATAAGTTTATATATGTGTACAAGGTGGTGTATGTGTGTGTATGTCTGTGTGTGAGTGTGGGTGATGATGATCGAAGTATGTAAAACATTTATGTGCTTGCCAGTACTGATACGGCTGTCGAGCGTAGGCCGTAAAAGTCATATCGCCTTTGCCCAGAAGCAGTTATAGAGGGGTCACTTCGCTTCTACTAGGTGTCACCACTTGCCACGATATTGCTACATCAGCTACAGTAATCGAAGCCTTGGTGGTCTAGTGGTCTGAGCCATGGGCTCCTGATCCGGAGGTCCTGGGTTCGATTTCCAGGGGGGAACACAAAGTTGATATTTGTCAATTTATCACTTTGTGAGGTTTTCCCCAGTTTGGTCATTACAGGCTGAATCACCTAATTGTCGCTGTCTTTAATAGTGGTCGTTACTCGCCTAATAGCTGTGCTACTAGGCGGTTTGAAAAACTCTGACACCAAGGTTCATCAGGTCGTTGTTCGACCCGAGGATCCACTCGCTAAGACGAAGAAGGTCGAATACACGTAATATTTACCACAGTGAATAGAAGAGGGAAATGAATTGAGGAGCAAATACCGGGCAGTTGATATCGTTTTTTTTAAAACGGCCACTTTTGGCGGGAATTTCGATAATATCGCTAGGGTATTATTTGCTCCTCACCAGGGTTCATCGGGTCGTTGTTCGACTCGAGAATCCACTCGCTAAGAAGTAGAATGAAAAAAATCCAAGGAAGTGACAGGGAAAAGTTCTAAAAATGTCTATGTTTTGTGAGTTATAATATTTTGACGAGTGAGGACGCCACCGCTCTTTAACATTATACTGATATTCCAGCGTAAAAAAAAAATATTTTCATGGTAATAATTGCCCACTCCTGATTTTGACCCTTGGCTTTCGACACGTCTTCCAATTTTTAAGGAAAACGACAGTGAAACCTGTGGAAGGTACTTGAATTTTTATATGGCAACGGAAGTAGGCCTTCAACACTCTATCCACACTACATTACAGACGTGACTCTATGTATCCCTCTATCTAGCTACATACGGGGTATAAGGGACAGCGTCCTGCAAACTGAGCTTGTTCAGCCAACGAAACTAAACAACTATCAGCAGGAATTTATTTCAATAAAAAAATAAAGAAAAATGACTTTCCCATACAAAAAGACCACCTCGATCAGAATTTTTTTATGGAAACGCCAATTTCCTAAAAGAATTTCCTGGTGATAGTTCAGTTTGCGGGAGGAGCCCGATGGTGTCGGAGGGCACGTTAAGCCGTCGGTCCCGATCGCTGTCTTTGATAGTGGTCGTTATACAAACCACGTCAGAGGCCTATTAGCTGTGCTACTAAGCGGTTTGGAAACTCTGACACCAGGGTTCATCGGGTCGTTCGACTCGGAAATCCACTCGCTAAGAAGAAGAAGAACGTTGCATAAATCAAGTCTGGGCCTAGCCTAGACTACAGGCAAGTATAAAATAGTATGTTTTTATTTTATTATGTACCTAGACTCTCATTTGCTAATGAAAGGAGCCCGATGGTGTAGTGGATAGGGCCGCTGCCTCCTGAGCGGGAGGTCGTGGTTCGAACCCCACCACGTACCAATGTGTTTTTCGATTTTCGAATTTCATATGTACGTTTATTCGGCGCTTTTTCCGTGCTTCGGAAGGCACGTTAAGCCGTTGGTCCCGGTTAATATCGTTTAATACCGTAGATATTAGTCGTTAAGCTATATCAGAGGCCAGTGCCAAGCTTTGGCGGCTTGAAAACTCTGACCTAATCTAGGATTGGGTCTGGTTTCCCTTCTGGGTTGCAGAGGTCAGATGGCAGTCGCTCTGTGTAAAACCAGTACCCTCGTTCAATCACCTAGATTAGGTAGCCGGCCCCGAGAAATACGGGATAAGGCTAGGATGATGATGAGTTCAGTTTGCGGGACGCCCGTCCTTTACACCCGGTATATGAAATGTATCCCGTATGTCTGTCTGTCTGTCACAATCTGTATTAAATACACTTGAGCAAACACGACGTGTGGGTCTGCTTATCCAAACAGCAAGCCATTGATAAGGACGACAACATAGCACTATATAAGCAAAAAAATATTATAACTCAGTTTGTCCTTCGGATAAGACCAAAATAAATATGGAACGGTTTGCGTGTCAATAAATTCGCAATATGATTTTTTGCTAACATTTTACATGGCCTTGAAAATGTGTGTTTTTTTACCTTTCTTATATTTTCCGAAGTTGTGAAATTTCATGATAAAGTAGAGCTTCGATTTTTCCGTGGGTATAATAGATTTTCACGTAGTAAATAAAATGGGCCCAAATCTAGATACCACCGGCTAAAACTAAAATTAAAATCTATCTGCCACTGTCAAAACAATTAAATTGAAAAAGGACAGGCGATTTATACTCTATATATATATATAGGTTTTACACATTGTCCGCCAGATTTTGACGCGCTTTTGCACGTTTCCCCAGTATTTCTGTCAATTTTATCCGCCATATCATATGACGGCAGATAGGATCAATCAAAAACCGGAGAGAATAGATGTCCTGTCCTTTTCCAATGTTTTTAGTCTGAGAGTGACAAATATATTTTAATTTTAGTTTTAGCCGGCAAATCTAGAATCGAGCCCAATATAGCCTCAATTTTAACCTTCGATAAGGGGTGGTTTATTTTCGGTCGACAATAATATAGTCATAGTCTTTTCGCGCCCTAAGCAATAGCTTTTCCGATTATCCTGCAAAGGGCAAATGTCTATACGCACTTACAGCTTACAGCAGCAGAAGAAGAACTTACAGCTTGAATATACATACATACATACAATCACGCCTGTATCCCTAGTGGGGTAGGCAGAGCGCCAACGACCCAGTCAAAGGTCGTTTCGCCACGTCTGACAAGTTTTGAGGGTTGTTTAAGATAGATCTGTATTGTATATTGCTGTAGTGACAGGTTGTCAGCCCATCGCCTAAATAAGCTTAAATATGGTTGGAGGTTTTCAAAACCAGGGTCGGCAAAGCATTACAAGCTAAATGCGGTTGAGATTTCTTTCAGACGAGCCTACAAGAATCACGCCTAGAGACAAGAGCAAGCCCACCGCAAATACACAAATAAACACATCAGCTACACAAAATCCCTTAAACCATAAACTTCACATATCACGACACACATTTGTAAATCAAATAGAAGCTCCACTGTTAGCACAAAGATAGTAATAATTGCCTCTGGGCGCATTATCTAATGTTTGAACTGCCATGGCGATTAGATAGCGACAGACGCGACTTATCAAACCATCCCTCAACTCAGCACCATGCCATTTTGAACAGTAAGATGTTTTACACTCTGCTTTTGTAAAGCATACCTCCGGAAACACTACTTGATTTTTGTGCTGAACGCGATGAAGGTTTCCGAGCGCTTATACGTATAATCTCAAACTATGCACCATGCCGCGTTGAATATAGGATGTTTTACAATCTGATTTTGTAAAACTTGTCTCCGGAAATACTGTATTTTTTTTGTGTTAAACGTTATCTCAAAAGTCTTGTGAAGTAATTTTGTGACTCAACAATCCCGCGTAGTTGATTCAGATGTTACCTAAACGAATTCAAATATATGATTTACCTGTCTTCTAGTTCTTGTCGTGTGTGTTTTAAGGCGATCGACTCGATGAACTCTGGTGTCAGAATTTTAAAGTCACCTAATAACGCAGTTAATTTACCTCTTACATAGTTTGTGTAACGAACGATTTGTTTAATGCATTTCACTGTTGTCCCGGTCTCTATCTTTGATAGTGGTCGTTACTCAAACCACATCAGAGGCCTAATAGCTGTGCTATTAGGTGGTTTAAAAACTCTGACACCACGGTTCGTCGGGTCGTTTGACTAAAGAATCCTCTCGCTAAGAAGAAGTGTTATCACGTAGTATGAATTCCATAATACAGTGTTGTAAAAGCGCATGGTAATACATCCTACGTACGGCGTGGTGCTGAGTTGAGGTATGTGCGACCGCCTTGTATCAAAAACTGGAGTTATCATTATCACACTCGTCTTCTGACACCGATAAAACAGGAAATGCTTTTGGAATGCGCATAGGCTTATTTACCTATATAGTCACGCCTTTAATCCCTTACAGGGTGGGCTTCTGTCAACAATAAACAGATTAAAAATAGGTTTTGCCGATTTTGCTAAGAAGAACCTGTCTTTTGGTTTAGGTATCTAGACGAAAGACCCGATGAAGCCTCTAAGGATTTCAACCATTCTATAAACTTATACCTGTTACTCATAAAATTACATGCCAGCCACAATCTCACATAATTTCACGTGGGGTAAGTGAAACACACAGGGAAGTGAAGTTTTTCAGACTAATCAAAAGCGTCGTTGTCTAAATTAAGCTAAATGTTATGAGAATTTCAGAACTTTCAATAGAAATTACTTCCATGCTGGACTGGGAGCGAGAGAAAAACATAGAATGTGCCAGCTGCATTTCCTCTCGGGCATGCTGTAAAAACCAGCTAAGGGATCCGAGGGTTTCTGTATATTGCAATTCAGGCGACAGGCTGACAACCTGTCACTACAGCAATATACCTACAAAACTATCTTAAACAATCCTCATAACTTTGTCAGACGTGGCGGAACGACCTTTGTTTAGGTCGTTTCCGCTCTGCCTACCCCATTAGGGATAAAGGCGTGATTATATGTATGTATGTATGTTCAATAGAAATGTATCCATACATTATTATTAGTCTACTGATATAGTGTTTCATTTCACTAGCTGGTTTTTAAGAAAAAAAATGCAAAATGCGCCTGTATCTTTTGTAAAATTTCCTGTCAAGGTGATAGAAACAAGAACTCAACTTCAACATAGACTTTCTGAGGCTAAAATGATGCTCAGGAATTCGCGTAGCATCATAACGTAACGTTTACGTGCGAGTAACATAATGTAATGTTGATTATGATTGCGATGCAGCTGATGTAACTATAAAAACTGAACTATTATGCTGAATTATAAGCATTTATAGTTTGTATCCGGTTCGTTAATCTTCCAATCAATACATGCTATTACCTATTATTATACCTATTATTACTGCTAGCTTACGGATTCACTTGAAAGTTTAGACAACCAGTCGCCTTTTCTTCCATGCTGGACTGGGAGAGAGAGAAAAACATAGAATGTGCCAGCTGCATTTCCTCCTGAGCATGCTGTAAAAACTAGCTAAGGGATCTGAGGGTTTCAGTATATTGTAATTTAGGCGATGGGCTGACAACCTGTCACTACAGCAATATACGTACAAATCTTTCTTGAATGGCCCTCAAGAGTTTGTCAGACGTGGCGGAACGGCCTTTGTTTAGGTCGTTTACGCTCTGCCTACCCCATTAGGGCTAAAGGCGTGATTATATGTATGTATGTAGTCGCCTTTTCTTAGTGAAAAGTGTATTTTCTTATCCCACTCATCATTATCCATGGTATCAGTAATATTTCCTTCCTTCCTGCCTTTCATGCTGGACTGGAAGCGACAGAAAAACATAAAATGTGCCAGATGCATTTCCTCCCGGGCATGCTCTAAAAAACAGCTAAGGGATCCGAGGGTTTCAGTATATTGCTATTTAGGCGATGGGCTGACAACCTGTCACTACAGCAATGTACCTAAAAACCTATCTTAAATAACCTTCAAAACTTTGTCGGACGTGGCGGAACGACCTTTGTTTAGGTCGTTTAAGCTCTGCCTACCCCACTAGGGATAAAGGCTTGATTATATGTACTTATGTATCAGTAACAGTTCCAAGGTTAATCGGATAATCCGTCGTCTAAAAAATCTCCAAAATGTTGAATTTCCCAGTAGATTAGTTTCGCAAAATGTAGAATGCCAAAAAACACGAATTTCAAAAATTTCACTTTTTTAGTGCGCCAGGGACTTGAATTGAATTAGAAATCTCACCAATCAAAGTAGGATTACTTAATCCAGGATCATTAGGAACCCACCATGATGAATTCATTATAGCATTTCAAAGGCATAATGTAGATGTTATGGCCATCAACGAAACTTGGCTTCATGAAGGTCAGGAGGAGCGTGCACCAAACGTGCCGGGCTTTACTCTTCGCCACGTGGCACGTTCAAGGGGCGTGCGCTCGCGCGGTGGTGGGGTCGGCTTCTACCTACGACGGGGAGTCTATGCGCGAACGCTGCCACACCCACATGTGCCTACAGTCGAACAAATGTGGCTTAGCGTAAACCTGAACGGATTGAGGTTGGTAATTGGTACTGCGTACCGCCCTCCATGGCTAAATGTTAATATTTTTATGGAGGCAATAACGGATTCTATAACATCATTCACTTCATATGATCACATAATTTTATTGGGAGATATTAACATAAACATTTTAACTCCTGATGATTGCAGCACTCGTAAATTCATGGATTTCCTTGAATGTTTTAATCTTACACAATATGTTTCTCAGCCAACTCACTTTACCGATCACTCCGAAAAACTTATTGATGTGGTATGTAGTAGTACCAATATAAGAAACCTCAATGTAGATCTTATACCTGTGTTAAGTAAACACGCATTTATAACATTTGAATTAAACATAAAAAAACCTAAAGTTTCATCTAAGTTCGTAACATATCGTCCCTTAAAAGAAATCGATCTCGACAAATTCAATGATGATCTTAACTCTATAAACTGGAATCATCAAATATGTGAAAATGTTAACGACTCTGTTAATGCTTTAAATATCTGTATTTTATATTTATTCGACTTGCATGCTCCTAAAAAAACTTGTTTTATAAGAGAACGTAGCTATCCGTGGATAACCCAAACAATAAAAGACATTATTAAATTAAGAGATGATGCACATTCTATAAGTCGCCAGACCAAACGCGAAGTAGATAAAGATTATTACAAACAATTAAAATCTGTTGTAAATGTGGCTATGTATCAGGAAAAATCTACGTATTTCAAAATAAATATAAATAATAATTTAAAGAATCCACGTGCATTGTGGAAGAATATAAAACATAACGTAGTAGATTTTTGAAAAGAAACAAGACGAATTACCTGCTAACATGAATAATCCGGATATGATCAATAATCATTTCCTGAATGTGCCTGGTAACCATAGAATTGACATATCAACATTAACCTATTTTGAATTTCATCGTTTCGGTCCTGCGATTTTTAGCTTAAAACAGGTTGATGAAACTGTAGTAGCAAAAATTATCCAAAATATTTCAACGAATGCTGTAGGTACAGATGGTATCTCTTTAGACATGATCTTGCTAACTTTACCTCAATCGTTGAGTCTTATTACTGCTATAGTCAACCAATCTATTCGTACAAGCACTTTCCCTGATGTTTGGAAAGAGGCTATAGTTAAACCTATTCCAAAAAATTGTAATCCAACTGAATTAACTGACTTAAGGCCTATTAGTATATTACCATGTATCTCTAAAATTATAGAAAAAGTTGTGTGTATGCAAATTACTGAATTTCTTAATAATAATAACATCTTACCTGAAAAACAGTCTGGGTTTCGCGCAAGTCGAAGTACTGCAACAGCACTTACAGATGTAGTCGACAATATCCTTACTGGTATAGATAAAGGTAAAGGCTCGTTACTAGTATTACTTGACTTTTCCCGAGCGTTTGATAGTATTAACAGAGACTTACTACTGTCAAAACTTGCATACTATGGTTTTGACCCTGCTGCTATTCAGTGGCTTGCTAGCTATTTAGATGACCGGTCTCAAAAAGTTAAACTGTCTTATGAAAACGGTACTCACGGCTATTCTTCCAGTTCACCTACATCTCTTGGAGTTCCCCAAGGGTCTATTTTGGGACCGATTCTATTTATAGTTTATTGTGCTGATATAATAAAATGTATGCGTAACACAAAGTTCCACATATATGCGGATGATGTTCAAATTTATACGACATTCAAACCAAATGAAACAGATTTAGCTGTTAATAGGCTCAATGAAGATTTAAACCGTGTTTTACAGTGGTCACAGTGTAATAATCTTACCTTAAATCCGACTAAATCTAAATATTTGATTATGGGAACACAAAATCAAATAGATCTAATAAATAGTCATTGTCCGCAAATAAAGATAAAAGATAAATTAATAGATAAGGTGTCAGAAGCTCGTAACTTAGGTGTAATTATGGATGGCAGATTAAAGTTTGAAAAATATGTAGCTGAAGTAGTTCGCAATTGTTTTTACAGACTTAAAGTTTTGTATCAGATTCGACAACATCTGGATGTACAGACTCGTATCTACCTATGTGAAACTCTGATATTATCAAAACTTAACTATGCCGATACTGTCATTGGGGAATGTCTCTTAGCCCGGACTAAGACTCTCATTCAGCGAGTTCAAAATTCTTGTATACGTTTCTGTTTTCCTGTTCCTCGTAGAGCTCATATAACTCCATATCTCAAAAATAATAAATTGTTAAATATGCATTCTCGACGTTCTCTTCACATAGCAAGTCTTCTTTTTGGTACTATTAAAACAAAACAACCTTCCTATCTCTTTAGTAAATTAAAATTTTCGGAAAGACCAATTAGAGGTTCTCCTCGGCTGATTTGTCCTAAACATAGGACATCTATGTTTCGTGGCAGTTTCTCTTATTCCGCTACTAAGTGTTGGAATAATATTCCACCACCGATCAGGAACTGTACTAGTAGTCTTACCTTTAAGTTGAAGTTTAAAAAATATTTATTAAGTCTACAATAGTGTTAAAGAATTAGTAGCGGGTTGAAGATTACAGATTGTTACCTCATTTTATATCATTCCACTTGTTAATTTATGTTGCTCTCATTTCTTATTTTATTTGTGTTGGATTATTGTTAACTTGTTGTTATTTTAATTACCTTGTTGTTATTTTAATTACTTTGTTTATAAAGTCTTATTCAGATGGAAATGTATATCAGCGCTCTGATGCGCTTTGAACCGGTGGCCACGGAAGACCAGCGTTTTGGGCCAAAAAACCCAAGACAATATGCTGAGTGGCAGCCATTTTGGTATAAATTTTGTTTAGTTTTAAGTTTAGTATAATTATGTTTTTTTTTGTAACATTTATTACCAAATAAATTTCTTCTATTCTATTCTATTCAATCTAAAATAAAAACACTGGAATTAGAATAGCGCCATTGGCGTCGTCGTTGGTCGTGACATCATTTTAATTCTCATTCTTAGCTAGCGCTGTCACTTTCTTGACTTTGACATAAGAACAGGATAGCAGATAGAATTTCAAACTCATGTGTTCATTTGCTATCCTGTTCCGTAGCTAAGCATTAGTTAAGGAATAGTCTGGAATTACCGCCAATATATTCGAACGCCCCATAGATATTAGTCGTTAAGCCATATCAGAGGCCAGTGCTAAGCATTGGCGGCTTGAAAACTCTGACCTAATCTAGGATTCCCTTCTGGGTTGCGGAGGTCAGATGGCAGTCGCTCTGTGTAAAAACCAGTACCCTCGTTCAATCCCCCAGATTAGGTAGCCGACCCTGTGGGATACGGCATAAGGCTAGAGAGATGATGATGATATTCGACATACATACATAAATCACGCCTTTATCCCTTACTACCTAGGCAGAGCGTTTAACGCCTCGCAAAAGGCGCTTTCGCCACGTCTGACAAAAATTAAGGGCAATTTTAGATTGTAATGTGTATTGCTATAGTGACAGGTTGTCAGCTCATCGCCTAAATTACAATACACTGTAACCTTCGAGTCCCTTTTGCTGACTTCAACAGCATGCCCGGGAGGAAGGGCAACTGGAACATTCTATGTTTTTCTATCTCTCCCAGTCCAGCATGGAAGTTACTGTTATTATTCGAACGCCCAAGAAATACAAAAAGGAAATATAACCAAGCTACAACGACTGATAAGAATAAGCCATGTAAATAATTTACATTTTCTTGGTTCTTGGAAATACCTTAGCACGTTTATAGATACAGTGATAAATTAATCTCTTTGTGGATTTCTTGGAAAAACTTCTTCTTCTGTCGAGTGGGTATCGAGTCTATCGACGCGATGAACCCTGGTGTCAGAGTATTTAAACCGCCAGTAGCACAATTATCAGGCCTCTGACATGTTTTTTTAAGTAACGACCACTATCAAAGACAGCGACCGGGACCGACGGCTTAACGTGCCCTCCGAAGCGCGAAATCTTTTTCTTTTCGGACAATCAGGTGATTCAGCCTGCAATGTCCTAACCAAACTGGGGAAAATTCACAAAGTGATAAATTCTCAAATATCAAATTTGTGTTTCCCCCCTGGGAATCGAACCCAGGACCTCCGGATAGGGAGTCCATGGCACTAGCCACTAGACCACGGAGGCAGTTAAAACTAAGAAGAAACTACTCACGATTCCCATACTATTTCACTTTTATTCGTAAGTAGATACGATTTATGTATCTCATAACATGCAACTTCTATAGGTGATTAAAATTTCCAATAACTATGTGCTGCATATACCAGGTGTAAGGGACAGCGTCCCGCAAACTGATAGGGGTCGCTCAGTCAACGAAACTGAACAACTATCAGCAGGATTGTTTTACAGGAAGTGAAAATATAATTTGCCCTTCCCATACAAAATTACTACCTCAATCAGACAATTTGTATGGAAAAACAAAATTATTTTTTCGCTTCCTGAAGAAAAATCCTGTTGATAGCTGTTCAGTTTGCTTGACTGAGCAACCCCTATCAGTTTGCGGGACGCTGTCCCTTACACCCCGTTTAACGTGATTGGAAGAAGCGTATGTTCGAATCCCTATACTTTGGTTCTCAAAAAACAGGATAAGGCAAGTCATAACATAAAAATACTTTATTGCACGTAAGAATACAAATCATACAACACAACAGATAACAACAAAAGACAGTAAAAAAGTACAACATAGGCGGCCTTATTGCTAAGGCAGCAATTTCTTCCAGGTATCCTTTGGTAAGTCATTAGTACCGAATCCTTGAGGGCACAACTAAACTATATCTTGTTTAAAATTGTTGCCGTCTCTTTCTATTCTCTCATGATAGAAAATGACAGGTATAGACTTATAATAAAAATAAAATATTCTGTATTTTTCTTCCAATAATTTATGAATACAATTCAAAGTAAATTTATAATGAAAATCGGATGAAGATGAGCATACATACATATAACCACGCCTTTTTCCCTAATGGGGTAGGTAGAGCGTATACGACCTAATCAAAAGTCGTTCCGCCACGTCTGACAAAGTTTTGAGGGATATTTAAGATTTGTAGGTATACTGTTGTAGTGACAGGTTGTCAGCCCATCGTCTAAATTGTAATATACAGAAACCCTCGGATCCCTTAGCTGGTTTTTACAGCATGCCCGGGAGGAAATGCAGCTGTCACATTCTATGTTTTTCGCTCGCTCCCAGTCCGGCATGGAAATTACAGAACAGGAGCCTAAACTAGGAAAACCCCGTATCTTAGGACTCCTGGACCTCCCCATCGGACATGGATTCATCATTTTACTATACAGATGTAGGTAATTAATAAATTTCATTATAAGTACTTTTTGCAACTACGAATTTCAACCATAGTTTACGTAACCGTTTTTTTTTTCAAGTGATGAAAGATTATGCAATTTGAATTTCCAACAGACGTGTTAGAAAACTGTAACCTTGGTCATGAGAATTTAGGCGAGTAAAAACTGATGAATTATGACTTTAAGAATGAATCACACTTGATTCTGATTATGAATTAAATGAGTCACTCATTCGAATTATGAATGAATGTGCAGTTGTGCATTGGTGCAGAAACTCTGTTGTTAGAGTTTGTTTATTTGTATGCAAATTGTAGTTAACTTTTTGCCACTGCCAAGCCAAGAAAGCTCGTACTTTTATTATTGTTAAAATTACAGTAATGAACCTCCAGGTCTGTTTTTTTTTATTATTATTATTATTATTAACAGCCTGAGGTGTCCCACTGCAGGGCAAAGGCCTCCCTCCCCTTTTTATATCTAAGAATTATGTTTATGTGTGACTGTTTGTGTTCTAAATAAACAAAATAAAAATAAACTTTTTACTTTTAAATCAAGGCATAATCGACTATGAAGCGCACCCAGCAGCACGTTTACTCGAATATTAGACATATATACATATAATCACGCATTTTTCCCTAATGGGGTAGGCAGAGTGTAAAGGACCTAAGCAAAGGTCGTTCCGCCACGTCTGACAAAGTTATTTAAGATAGAGTTAACAGGTTGTCAGTCCATCGCCTAATTGCAATATACTGAAACCCTCGGACCCCTTAGCTGGTTTTTCAGCATGCCCGGGAGGAAATGCAGCTGGCACATTCTATGTTTTTCTCTCGCTCCCATCCAGCATGACTGGACTATTAGACAACGTCAATTTATTTAATAAACTATGGCCCGTATTGATAAACATCGCTTGAGACCGACAGCTAGTTTGAATTTGTATCAAAAATTACTTTTGAGTACAATTTGCCCTGTCAAATCCATACTTAATATTGCTCTCAATCTGTAGATCGCTTTATTAATATGAGCCTATGTAGTATTGATTTATATATTTCCTTCAATAGATTTTCATTCAATACAGTATTAAGACACAAGCCATTAAAATTATCAACTACTATCGTAACCCACTTTCATATCTGATATGTTACGCTACGAGTAGGCTCGGTTGTAAAATAATCGCCATTTTCATTTTACTGCAAAAACAGCGCGAAAGGATTAGAAACGCGCAAATAACCGTGTTTGAGGAAATACAATTGAATTCTACATACTTACATAATCCACCCTTTATCCCTAATGGGGTAGGTAGAGCGTAAACTATCTAAACAAAGGACGTTTGACAAAGATATTTGTAGGTTTATTGCTGCAGTGAAAGGTTGTCAGCCTATATTACAATATACTGAAATTCTGGGATCCCATAGCTGGTTTTTACAGCATGGCCGGAAATGCAGCTGCTACATTCTATGTTTTTCTCTTGCTCCCAGGCCAACATGGAAAAATTTATTATTATTATTCTTGTAACTGAAAATATGTCTACCGTTCAACAATTTTACAGTGGCATATAAGAATAAGAATTCGTTTATTGCCATGACATAAAGTACATAAAACATTAAAAAGAAAGACAAAACAAAACATAAATTATGGCAAAAGGCAGGTACATATATGTAAAAGGTAGGTAGGTATCTCTATAAGTTCAATGGAATGTACGAGGTACATAAACGCCTATGTAATTCATTTACTGAGTCAACAATACATAACTACCACACATGTCAAACAAATTATAAATACACCACTTGAATAAATATCCTTATAGGTGGTATGTTCCCATTCAAAGACATACTTTTATATCGGTATAATCACTACATAGTATAAAACAAAGTCGCTTTCTCTGTCCCTATATCCCTATGTATGCATGAATCTTTAAAACTACGCAACGGATTTTGATGCGGTTTCTTTTAATAGATAGAGTGATTCAAGAGGAAGGTTTATATTCATATAATACATGCATAATATATAAGAGAAACACTGATAATTTGCGTACGAATCCGGGGCGGGTCGCTAGTAAAAAATATACAAGTTTTCTATAGGTCTTATTTGAAGAAAAATGCGTTTATTCACCTGTTTCTTATTCAAAGCTAAGGGACCCGAGAGTTTCTGTATATTGCAATTTAGGCGATGCGCTGACAACCTGTCACTACAGCAATATACCTACAAATCTATCCTTAATAACCCTCAAAAGTTTGTCAGACGTGGTGGGACGACCTTTGTTTAGGTCGTTTACGCTCTGCCTACCCCATTAGGAATAAAGGCGTGATTACATGTATGAATGTACTTAAACAATATTCTTTAACAAAATCTGCCAAACTATACAATAGTTAGTTAGCAGAAGTGGCTCCCCATTACAATACAAACTATTTTTTCTACATTAAATAAAATGTATTACATACAGTTGTTTTTCAAATTTCAGGAACATGTATAGTACATATATTTAAAGTTAGAAGTCGAAAATAATATTATTATTAAATTTTGTTAATAAATGCTCTCTAACCTTTTTCTTAAATACCTTCTTACACTTTGTTAAGTCATTTGGTATGTTATTGAACACTGTAGGAACAAGATATTTAGTGGTGCGCTCACCATAATAGTTAACAGTTTGAGGTACACATAATGTGCCTTCCTCTGTATTCCTAAGTACATACATACATACATAAAATCACGCCTTTATCCCTTACGGGGTAGGCAGAGCGTAAAACGCCTCCTAAAAGGCGCTTTCGCCATGTCTGACATAAATTGGGGGCAATTTTAGATTGTAATGTGTATTGCTGTAGTGACAGGTTGTCAGCCCATCGCCTAAATTACAATACACTGTAACCCTCGAATCCCTTTTGCTGACTTATACAGCATGCCCGGGAGGAAGGGCAACTGGAACATTCTATGTTTTTCTTTCTCTCCCAGTCCAGTATGGAAGTATTCCTAAGTATACGCAACAAGTCACCGGGACTTTAAATTGATCACAGTTATAATGCTCTAGTGCTAACAGAAACAATACTTTCTCCTGGGCCGGCAGCATTTTGCAATTCATAAATAAACGATTACAGTCCCCTTTGGATTTATTCATTTCATCATGTATGTGAAATTTTGACCGCGGGAAAGTATCTCATTCCCATGGGAAACCCGGCTAACTAAGCCACGGGTGAATTCATCAATAAATAAACCTTCGATTGGCTGCAGACCTGCAGAATGCAAACAGTAGTTAAGGCCAAAGAAAAAGTAAGGAACAGTATAACATTTTCATACAAATGGCAAAAAAATGCCTTTCTTGGAGTAGGCTGTCAAATCTATGAACAGAATGACTCGCCGAACCCTTGTTATAGAATATATAATAGTACTATATACTTTGGTATCAAATAAAATTAATAACTAACAACTAAGCGATAAAGTAATAGTTATCTTTGACGTACTCCACGTAACTATAAAAGACAGCGACGTCTGCGCCCAGCAAGACCGACGCCTTAACGTGCCTTCCGAAATATGAAAAATAAGTTTTTTTTTTTTTTTTATATATATTTAATAGGCAATCATTTGTCCGCCATCTCACGTGATGGTAAGTGATGATGTAGACTATGATGGAGCATGATTGCCTAGAAAATGCCTGTTCACTCTCGCTTTGAAAAGGCCCAGGTTATAACGTTCCGGAAATAGATCCGCAGGCAGGGAGTAAGTTCTTGACAGCATGCTACTGTCCTTTGGCGGTTGCCACAGGTTTGCAAATATTTTCGAGGTATCCAGCAGCTGTTTTGCATAGAGAGATAGAAAGAGATAGAGATAAATTTATTAATAATTGCAAATTACAAGTCAAAAAATTATAAGCACTTAAGTATATCACATTAATAATCATTTAAATTGTATTGCTTTTATTATCATTAAAATTAATAAAATCATTATAACTATATAGAATGCCTGTTCGACAAGCCAACGCTTAAGCCGTGATTTGAATAAGATTTGATCATAAATAAGAGATTTCAGTATTTGTTAGATTGCATGAAGATTATTGAACATGTTTTGCTATTTTTTGTTTTTTACTGTTTTAAGACTAGGCAGGCAGTAATTACCTTCCGCGCTTATTACACTTGGTTTTATTATCGTTCTGTTTCTCAATTCTGCTGCTGATTGTAGTCAGTTTCGGTTCTTCGATTTTTGAAGATTTCTTCCTGGTCCTTCCTTCCTTCTCTTTTGGTAAGAGCCAGCAGCCCCTAGTAAATACCTTCCGCGCTTATTACAGTCGGTTTTATTACCATTCTGTAATTTTATTGTGGTCAGTTCCGGTTCTTCGGTTTTTGGAGATTTCTTACTGGTTCTTCCTTCTTCTCTGGTAAGAGCCAGCAGCCCCTAGTAAATACCTTCCGCGCTTATTACAGTTGGTTTTATTATCGTTCTGTTATTCTATTGTGCTGGTGATTGTGGTTCGTTCGATAAACTTTATAGCCACACGTTAAGGTCTGGTTACACTGAAACTGGACGCCGAGCGGGAGTCGCGTAGATTTCATAAATTTATGATCTGCAATGACGGCACTACTTTTGATACCCTGTTATTGTCAACATTCTGCGGTATTTGACGAAAAAAGTAAGGAAAAAGAATTTTCTTGGTACACATGTCTGTCCAAAAAGGAAAGAAAAATGAGCCGGAGCTGATATAGGTACAAGATCTGGGCTCAAACTTCCATAAGGGCATAAGGCATTGGCTAGGATACAAAAGTCCTATTTCCCTGGCACGTCACGTCATATCCACGACTCTTGCATTTAAGGGTGTAGAGCCACTTGCATTTAAGGTTGTAGATTGCGTGTACTCGCCGCCTTTAGTCCGGTGACGCATTATATACACTTTGTAGTTTGGTGCAAATAGGTCCATTTAAAAAAAAACTGCCTCATCCTCCTAGTTTGATCTGCGTCAAAGTACTGTGTGACAGAACCTTTACAGCTAATCGTAAACGGGCGATACAGGGTACGATGACCCTTAGTTGCGTTCAGAAACATAGATTGCGATACGCGTATGCGTGCTCATTAGCAGATCGCATTTTGTGATAAACATGCAGTTTGCGTAGAATATGGCTAGCTATGGACAAGGATTTGCGATTAGCATCTGAACATGCTTGATGATAAAACTTATGTAAGAGAAGCAGGGGTTGAGCTACTACCTTGAAAGGCCTTTAGCATTGCTTCCTGCTTCTTAACGTGCCAATGGCAGGCACTGAACGATAGGCGTACCTTCCCAGGTTTTTGGCCAAGGGGGTGAAAATTACTATTCGGTTTGGCCGGGGGGGAGCGCAAATCACTACGCGGATGTGCAAAAGTTGATAGTTAGTTAGTTGACAATTATTATTTATTTAATGGGCAATATTATTTATTTATTATAGCTGTTTATAAAACGGGCGAGATGGGCGTCCTTAGCATTGGTCTGCAACCTGTCTAGGAGAAGGAAAACTAAGAAATTAAACCCGGAATTGATGACTTCGTTAGGCGCAAGTAGAATCTAATCTGAACAGCGGCAGTCATCTGCAGCCAACCTGGTGGTCTCGCACGAATTGGCATACCGTTCCTGCGAGCCAAGGTGGGGAGGCCGAGAGCGTGGCGAAGGTCTTGGGCAACCCTACGTCATCAACTGCGTCCCAGGCGATGCAGCGTCTGTGGAGAGGACACTTCACCCACGTCGTTCAGCGGCGTGGATAACAACACGGGGAGTGGCAGTCACCGGTTATAAGCCCGCGCGCATGGGCGTAAGCGCGGGCGCCAGGGGTCGCTCTCGTCAGTGGGAGGGTCCATTGCAGGCCCACTGACCAGTTACCGCCCGCTCCAAACTTCGCAGCCCCCAGTCAATAAAGTACTGGTCCGCCTCGGCGTCGTTTGTTCCTCTGGGGTGTTGGGAACACAGGGGCAACCCGGAAGACGGCGCTGTGCTGTTGTACACCCGCAATTAAACAGCTTAATAAACATAAACCTAAAACTTACACTTCCATGCGTTTTGGTTCTTTGAATATCCGAACTATGAGGACAGGTCTCCCGGACAGCTCGGAGACTTCTGATTACGCCCAAGATCTGCGTAAGACGGCTGTTATCGATCTGGAACTGACACGCCTTAATATATCAATTGTAACACTGATTTCCGCCTACGCTCCAACTCTCACCTCGACAGTAGAGTCTAAAGATGACTTTTATGACAAGCTGTGCTCTGTTGTGGCTAGTGTACCGACCGGAGATCAACTTTACGTTCTGGGAGATTTCAACGCTCGTGTCGGACAGGATAACACTGCCTGGCCCGATTGCCTCGGAAAGCATGGCATAGGAAAGCAGAATGAAAATGGCCAACGCCTGCTTGAGTTCTGCGCCAAATTTCAGCGTGTGTTACCAATTCATATTTTGAAGGCAAATTGATGCGTAAAGTCTCCTGGAAACATCCTCGGTCCGGTCATTGGCATCAACTAGACTTAGCCTTAACCAAAAAGAAGGATTTAAAGGAAGTCACCCACACAAGATCCTACCACAGTGCACAATGCGACACTGACCACTCCTTGGTAGCGTGTAAAGTTCTCCTATTGCCCAAAAAGATTCACTCCTCCAAGAAACCCAGAAGGAAGATATCAAATCTTCCCAAGACCAGGGACCCTGAGCTAGTGGATTCTTTCAGCTCGCTGGTGCAACGGATAGTAGCTACCTGGGATGTGGATGCGCCCGTAGAAACTTTCTCGAAATCTTTTAAAGACCTCCTCACCAAAACCGCCGGCGAGGTTTTCGGATATGCCAATGTGAAATCACCGGATTGGTTTACTGAAAATGTAGCCCAACTTCAGCCTCTAATCGACTCCAAACGCCAAGCTGCATTAGGGTAGTGCGCGCCTACGGGCCTTGATCCCTGCGAGGCCGCACGCTCTAAACTCTGCACAGCAAAGTCATCCCTACAGCATACTTGCCACCAGCTCGCTATACCTACTGGATAGAGCTGTGCAGAAGCATTCAAGATTGTGCGGCCGCAGGAAATTTCCGCGGTGTATATGCGGGAATAAAGGTGGCTCTTGGTCCAGTGCAAAAAAGGACGGCCCCTCTAAAAGAGATCGACGGTACTGTCATCATTGACAGCGGTCGTCAACTTAATCGGTGGGTAGAACACTACACTGGGCTTTATTCTCAACCAGCTGTGATCAGTCCTGTAGCTGTGGATTTAATTCCGAACCTACCTATAATGACTGAGCTTGACGATTTACCCACCGTGAGAGATCTTCGTGCAGCCGTGCTTCAGCTTAAGTGTGGTAAGAGTCCAGGGATTGACGGTATACTCACTGAAGTAATAAAACTCAAGTGCATATTACCGGTCCTGCATAACTTTCTAGGTAAATGCTGGGAGAGGGAGCTATTTCCACAGGATATGCGTGATGCTAATATTGTAACCCTCTACAAAGGGAAAGGTGACCGCGGCGATTGTAACTGCTACCGTGGTATTTCCCTTCTTAGCATCGTCGGCAAGCTTTTTGCAAGGGTCATATTGACTAAACTGCAACGTCTTGCTGAACGCGTGTATCCGGAGGCACAATGTGGCTTCCGTTCCCAGCGTTCTACTACGGACACGATATTTACCATCTGACAACTACAAGAGAAGTGTCATGAGCAGAATACCCCTTTGATGGTCGCGTTCGTTGACCTGAATAAGGCCTTCGACACGGTCAGCAGCGAGGGTCTCTACATTGCACTTGAGAGAATAGGATGTCCCCCAAAGTTGTTGAAGTTGGTCAAATGCTTTCACGAGGATATGAAAGGTACCGTTGTCTACAATGGACAAACGTCTGACGCTTTTGAGATGCGTAGAGGAGTTCGCCAGAGCTGCGTCTTGGCACCAACTTTGTTCGGCATATTCTTCTCACTGCTGCTCAAAGTCACCTTCGGTGACGCACAGCAGGGAGTCCACCTACATACACGAGCAGATGGGAAAATGTTCAATGTCGCCCTTCTTAAGTCTCGCCGTAATCGCGAGGACTTATTTATAGACAGCCTGCTCTTTGCCGACGATGCAGCCTTTGTTGCAAAATCTCCCCAAGAGCTCCAGGTCCTACTGGACAAATTTCACCACGCATGTACCGTGTTCTCCATGTCCATAAATGCAAAGAAGACCGTAACTCTAGCGCAGGGTTATACCTACCAGCCGACCATCTTGCTGGAAGGTGCACCCTTGGAGGTAGTTGATAAGTTCTGTTACCTAGGGTCGACCGTGTCGAGCAATCTCTCCCTGGATGGTGAGATCGATATTCGCATCGGCAAGGCGGCCACGACGTTCGGCAGGCTGCGTACAAGAGTATGGAATAATAAACATCTAACGGTCAGGACCAAGATGATTGTATATCAAACTTGCGTCTTGAGCATACTCTTGTACGGAGCTGAAACCTGGACGTCGTATGCTAAACAGGAAAGACGACTTAACACCTTTCACTTGCGCAGTCTTCGGAGCATCCTCAACATATCATGGAAGGACAGGGTAACACACGAGAGAGTGCTAGAGATTGCACAGCTTCCTAGTATCACCGCTCTACTCAAACAGAGACGCTTGCGGTGGCTAGGGCATGTGCACCGAATGAAGCAGCTCTCGTTTGCCCAGACAGACCATGTTGAGCCAAGTTGCGTTCTCAAAACGTAAAGTCGGACGACGCTAACTACGTTTTAAAGATTGCGCAAAACGCGATATGATCGCATTTAATATCGATCGCAACACATGGGAGGATCTCGCTACCGATCGTGATGCGTGGAGAAAAACCATCTACGAGGGCCGTGAGACCCACCATAAGGCCTGGTTTCAAACTCTAGCCCAGAAACGGGAAAAACGACATGCTCGTGGAGAGGGCTCCGTTGCAATGGACTCTCAATTCGCGTGCAGTAAGTGCGGACGAAAATGTCGTTCAAGGATCGGTCTTTTTAGCCACGAGGACGATGCTCTTCTCGCATAGGCGCTGCTTGAATCATCTGTCAAGATGAAAAAGGCCTAATGATGATGATGTTATAAAACACTCATGTTTGACTTGGTACCTGCGTTATCTCATTTTGGGTGAGAGCTGAAAATCTATGTTGCTCTCTTTTTGGCAATAATACACTGAGCTCTGACTCTCTGCATCGCTTCATCACACATGTAACTGAATTTATAAAGTGTGTTAGTTCAAATTTTTCATGTTTATGTCTCTTAATTGTTTTTTTTTTGTTATTATGTTCTTTATTGTTTTAAAAAATAAAAATACAGTTCAACTTAAAAAATTAAACAACAGGCGAGCTTATCTCTATAAGAGATCTCTTCCAGCCAACCTAATGGGGATAAAAGATGGGAAATTCACGGGATCAGATACAGTTAGTATAATTTAATTACAAATTGATGTATAATAATACTAATACACATATTAACATACTATAATAAACTAATACATATAAATATATTTATATGATATATAAATGATAAAATAAAATATAATTATATACGTCATAGAGAGGTCATAAAATGCTCTTTCAGTCTCTTCTTAAAAGTGAAGCTCGAGGGACTGTCTTGTACAGTTTTCGGCAGTTTGTTCCACAGTTGAATGGCTCGAACAGTGAACGAGTTAAAAAATAATTTGGTGTTCGATCCAGGAACCTCCAACACCTTTGTGATGCATTTGCGCCTGGGTCGAGGATCAGGGGTTAAAAAACGAAATCGGGAGCGGAAATATTCAGGAAAGGATGGGAATGAGAATGAGAATTTATTGTATATATAATGGGTCATTAAGGATTTTGAAGAGGACAGTTAGGATGTGCACATCCAGACGAAGTCGGATAGGGAGCCATTTAAGTTGAGCGCAAAATTCAGAGATGTAATCAAATTTACGAAGACCGAATGATGTGATGTGATCAAATTTATTAATCTAATATGGTTTTGTAATCGCTCAAGTTTGTTTAGCAGCTCCTCAGTCGCATCTAGATAACAGACATCAGCATAATCGAATTTGTTACGTGTGTGATGTTTCTTTGCAATAAACCTTTTATCTATCTATTATAGTTAGTAGGGTAAAACAAAACCTGGGGGGGGGGGGGCAACTGTCCTCCCCTGCCCCTCCTCGGTACCCCCATACACTGAACAGTTGGAGCCCAAAACATACCCACATTGAAAGGCTGACCGCTATTATAAGATCCCCCTGCAAGCAAATGTTAGGACCACACATAACACGATGTCAGATGTCTCATCGTTTGAACAGCACTGTTCAGAAGTTTATATTGAACGAAACCATTTGAAACTCTTTACCTGAATATGTGCGTGAATATGAGATGGAACTCCTAGCAATTTACTCCGGGCAATGGCAACATGATGCTCTAATTTGGATAGTTAGAAGCTAGATAGTGATTTCTTCCATGCTGGTCTGGGAGCGAGAGAAAAACATAGAATGTGCCAGCTGCATTTCCTCCCGAGCCTGTTGTAAAATCCAGCTAAGGGATCCGAGGGTTTCAGTATATTGTAATTTAGGCGATGGGCTGACAACCTGTCACTACAGCAATATACCTAGAATTCTATCTTAAATAACCCTCAAAACTTTGTCAGACGTGGCGGGACGACCTTTGTTTAGGTCGTTTACGCTCTGCCTACCCCATTAGGGATAAAGGCGTGATTATATGTATGTATGTATGTAGTGATTGATACCTTAAGTTTTTATTTATATTTTTTATTGCCAACCCATTTGTCCGGCATCTCACCTGATGGAAAGTGATGATGCAGACGATGATGGAGCATGTTTGCCTGGATAATGCCTATTCACTCTTGCCTTAAAAAGGCCCAGGTTATATCGTTTCGGAAACAGATTCGCAGGCAGGGAGTTCCACTCTTTGGCCGTTCGCATTAAAAATGTTGAAGCGAAGCGCTTTGTGCGAATGTTTGGTAGGTCCACAACGTGTGGATGGAATCCCAACCAGCCTCTCGTGCCCCAGAGATGGAATGGGGAGGGGTCAGGTCATGAAGTGACTTGTTAATATAGCCAAAAACGGGACACCTACCCTATTTCCATTAACTAAAATTTACAATTAACCTAATCGACCTGAATAATGTGCGATCATTCAACTTGCCATATCGAACACTGTTAGATAGATAAAAACAGCTATCGCGGATTATGAGCCCTATGAGTACATTAGCTAGTAAGCTAATGTACGTTTAATCCCACCAAAAACATAAATGTAAA
The DNA here is from genome assembly GCA_949820665.1 of Scrobipalpa costella. Classification (NCBI taxonomy): domain Eukaryota; kingdom Metazoa; phylum Arthropoda; class Insecta; order Lepidoptera; family Gelechiidae; genus Scrobipalpa; species Scrobipalpa costella. Next base: position 2,590,686 of record OX463311.1, read on the forward strand.
AGTGAAAGCCAAGCCCATGGTGGTCTGGGTGCGAGAGAAAAACAGAATGTGCCAGCTGCATTTGCCCCCGGGCATGCTGTAAAACCCAGCTAAGGGATCCGAGGGTTTCAGTATATTGTAATTTAGGCGATGAGCTGACAACCTGTCACTACAGCAATATACATTTTTTTTTATTTCTAACCTTGCGTCATTATATTCAATCTTCATTCCAAATAACAGCTTCCTACGTCATTGTGTTTTTGATTCCTTGATTTTTTATATGTATGACAGTCAGTAAATCAATCAGTCATAAAAATTATACAAACATACATACATATAATCACGCCTTTATCCCTAATGGGGTAGGCAGAGTGTAAACGACCTAAACAAAGGTCGTTCCGCCACGTCTGACAAAGTTTTGAGGGTTATTCAAGATGGATTTGTACTTATACTGCTGTAGTGACAGGTTGTCAGCCCATCGCCTAAATTGCAATATAATTTTTCAGAATTAATATTTAAATAACCGTTTGAGGTATGTTCATAAAATTTGGAGTACTTGTTTATCTAGAGGAACTAAATGTATAAACCAAATTTGGTGTATTTAAGTTTAGCAGTTATGAAGGGGTCAAAAGTCGCTCCAAATGGTTCTTGTAAATGTACACTCGGTGCTACCGGCCATTTCTCTTCATTTAGCTTGAGCTTTTCTTCCATGCTGGACTGGAAGCGACAGAAAAACATAGAATGCGCCAGCTGCATTTCCTCCCGGGCATGCTGTAAAAACCAGCTACGGGATTCGAGGGCATCAGTGTATTGCAATTTAGGCGATGGGCTGACAACCTGTCACTATAGCGATACACATTTCAGTCTAAACTAGCCCTCAAAACTTGTCAGACGTGGCGGAACGGCCTTTTCTTTGGTCGTTTACGCTCTGCCTACCCCATTCGGGATAAAGGCGTGATTATATGTATGTATGTAGCTTGAGCTTGGCTTAGACACGCTACCGCGTGTCTAGATTCGGGTTTTAGATACACGATGTGTTTATAATTATTGGATGTGTAATATACTTGCCCTCTGTTTATTTGCTATCAGTCATCGAATTTTAAAGCGTGTCATATAAAATTTATTTATCTATCTGCGCTGCGGCTATCTGCACTGGTTCTACGAGTATTGAAGAAAATATACATTAAAACAAAAGTAAAAATAAAATAAAAAAACAATATAAAAATCTAAAAATAAGTTCACGAGATAGTTTGTGTCCGTATATATTAAATACATACATACATATAATCACGTTTTTATCCCTTATAGGGTAGGCGGAGCGTAAACGACCTAAACAAAGGTCTTTCTGCCACGTCTGACAAAGTTTTGAGGGTTATTTAAGAAAGTATATTGCTATAGTGACAGGTTGCCAGCCTATCGCCTAAATTAAAATAATACTGAAAGTCTGAAACCCTCGGATCCCTAAGGTGGTTTTTACAGCATGCCCGGGAAATAATGCAGTTTGCACATTCTACGTTTTTGGAAGCATAGTAGCCGTGCTTAATAGTTCTAATCCCACAATTTGTAGTTCTAAAATTTGCTATTTATGCAATAACTATTTCCTTTACTAATATCCAATAAAGATTGCGCAACAGTTGATGATAAATAAGTCTATTTCATAATATACATACATACATATAATCACGCCTTTATCCCTAATGGGGTAGGCAGAGCGTAAACGACCCAAACATAGGTCGTTCCGCCACGTCTGACAAAGTTTTGAGGGTTATTTAAGATAGATTTGTTGTAAGTATATTGCTGTAGTGACAGGTTGTCAGCCCATCGCCTAAATTACAATATACTGAAACCCTCGGATCCCTTAGCTGGTTTTTACAGCATGCCTGGGAGGAAATACAGCTGACACATTCTATGTTTCATAATATGTACTACAGTATTACAAGTAATAAGTGCAATAACTAATTAATAGTATGCCGGGTGTAAGGGACAGCGTCCCGCAAACTGATTGGGGTTGCTCAGTCAACGATACTGAATTTCCACCAGGAAATTCTTTCGGGAAGCTAATATAAAAATTGGCTTTTCCAAACAAAATGTCCACCTGCAGCAGACAATTTGTATGTAAAAGCCGTTTTTTTTTCACTTCCTGAAAGAATTTCCTGGTCAAAGTTGTTAAGTGTCGTTGACTAGCAGCCCCTGTAAGTTTTTGGGACCCGTATAGTCTTCCATGCTGGACTGGGAGCGATTGAAAAACATAGAATGTGCCAGTTGCATTTCCTCCCGGGCATGCTGTAAAAACCAGCTAAGGGATCCGAGAGTTTCTGTATATTGCAATTTAGGCGATAGGCTGGATAACCTGTCACTACCTTTTTTTAGGTCGTTTACGCTCGCCTACCCCATTAGGGATGAATAAAAAAAAAAAAAAAAACACGATCACACTCATAGCCCCCACTAGGATTCCCTGTATCGGGGTGCCATGGATATACACGGAAACAACCACAAATAACACCCAGACCCAGAAACACATTTAAACTCATCATTCAAATGTCTGCCTCGGCCGAGAATCGAACCCGGGACCCTCTGCGTAGCAGGCAGGTACACTGCCAACTAGGCTGCGCGGGTCGTCTACGAAATACGTGATTATATGTATGTATGTACATAGTATACACTCAAAGTATATTCATACAGTTGTTTCAAGTAACAAAACAAGCTATCTGTGAGCTGCAGACTTCAGGTTATCTGTTTTGACCTAACGTGGATGAAGTAATATTTCTGACGAACTATGTACTGTTATGTCGCAATAGAATTACTGTACATTAGCAAATGAGAGTCATCTCCCTAGCCTTATCCCGTATCTCACGGGGTCGGCTACCTAATCTAGGGGATTGAACGAGAGTACTGGTTTTTACACAGAGCGACTGCCATCTGACCTCCGCAACCCAGAAGGGAAATCAGACCCAATCCTAGATTAGGTCAGAGTTTTCAAGCCGCCAATGCTTAGCACTGGCCTCTGATATGGCTTAACGACTAATATCTACGGTATTAAACGATATTAACCGGGACCAACGGCTTAACGTGCCTTCCGAAGCACGGAAAAAGCGCCGAATAAACGTACATATGAAATTCGAAAACCGAATAACACATTGGTACGTGGTGGGGTTCGAACCACGACCTCCCGCTCAGGAGGCAGCGGCCCTATCCACTACACCATCGGGCTCCTTTCATTAGCAAATGAGAGTCTAGGTACATAATAACATACTATTTTATACTTGACTGTAGTCTAGGCTAGGCCCAGACTTGATTTATGCAACGTTCTTCTTCTTCTTAGCGAGTGGATTTTCGAGTCGAACGACCCGATGAACCCTGGTGTCAGAGTTTCCAAACCGCTTAGTAGCACAGCTAATAGGCCTCTGACGTGGTTTGTGTAACGACCACTATCAAAGACAGCGATCGGGACCGACGCGACGGCTTAACGTGCCCTCCGAAGCACGGAATCCTATTCCCTTTCGGAAGATCAGGTGATTCAGTCTGCTATGTCCTAACCAAACTGGGGAAAACCTCACAAAGTGATAAATTGACAAATATCAACTTTGTGTTCCCCCCCTGGGAATCGAACCCAGGACCTCCAGATCGAATGCCCGTGGCTGTGACTACTAGACCACGGAGGCAGTATACAATCTTAAAAAAAAGGGTATATGCACCAGAAAGGATATGAACCAGCCCATGAAACTGAACAACTTTCCCAAAGGAACACAGGTCGAAAAACGAAAAAAAAAAGTTTAATTCCTCATACTACACACGCTATCACCTGATGCATTTTGTATTGAAGGTCAAATTTTTTTTCTTATTTTGACCTATGTTCCTTTGGGAAAGTTGTTTAGTTTCAAGGGCTGGTTCATATCCATACATACATACATACATATAATCACGCCTTTATCCCTAATGGGGTAGGCAGAGCGTAAACGACCTAAACAGAGGTCGTTCCGCCACATCTGACAAAGTTTTGAAGGTTATTTATGATAGATTTGTATGTATATTGCTGTAGTGACAGGTTGTCATATCCATTCCGGTGCATATACTTTCTATTAGGCGTTGTAGAGAGTTGGCGATGTTATGATCGTTCAGAAACTTCAATACACCAACTAAGCCTTCTGCTTGGCGCTAAGGTATCTAGGCGGTCGACAGATAGACCTGTGAAATATTTGCTTGTTTTGCTTGCCCATGGTCCAAAACTTTAAACACTCAGATATGTACTCGTTCACTGTTCGAGCCATTCAACTGTGGAACAAACTGCCGAAAACTGTACAAGACAGTCCCTCGAGCTTCACTTTTAAGATGAGACTGAAAGAGCATTTTATGACCTCTCTATGACGTATATAATTATATTTTATTTTATCATTTATATATCATATAAATATATTTATATGTATTAGTTTATTATAGTATGTTAATATGTGTATTAGTATTATTATACATCTATTTGTAATTAAATTATACTAACTGTATCTGTTCCCGTGAATTTCCAATCTTTTATCCCCATTAGGATGGCTGGAAGAGATCTCTTATAGAGATAAGCTCGCCTGTTGTTTAATTTTTTAAATTGAACTGTAATTTTATTTTTTAAAACAATAAAGAATATAATGATATTTGGGATTTTGGGGTTTCTTTCTAAAGCGAAAGGTGTAAAAATCCAAGCGGTCCACAGCCTGTCCTATAAAACTATTGCTTGTATTTGCCCACGGTCCAAAACTCCAAACCACACCATAATACTCAGATATTTGTGATTTTGGCGGTTCTTTCTAAAGCGAAAGATGTAAAAATCCAAGCGGTACACAGACAGGCCTGTATAATTATTGATTGTATTTGCCCGGGGTCCAAAACTCCAAACCACACCATAATACTCAGATATTTGTGATTTTTCTTCCATGCTGGCCTGGGAGCGAGAGAAAAACATAGAATGTGCCAGCTGCATTTCCTCATGCTGTAAAAACCAGCTAAGGGATCCGAGGGTTTCAGTATATTGTAATTTAGGCGATGGGCTGACAACCTGTCACTACAGCAATATACTTACAAATCTATCTTAAATAACCCTCAAAACGTGGCGGAACGACCTTTGTTTCGGTCGTTTACGCTCTGTCAACCCCATTAGGGATAAAGGCGTGATTATATGTATGTAGGTATGTATGTATGTATTTGTGATTTCGAAGTTTCTTTCTAAAGCGAAAGGTGTAAAAATCTATTGAAAGTCGATAAATAAAATACGTCTTTATGGAAATTCATGCATTGCATATAATCACGCCTTTATACCAATGGGGTAGGCAGAGCGTAAATGACCTAAATCAAGGTCGTTCCGCCACGTCCGACAAAGTTTTAAGGGCTATTTAAGATGCATTTGTATTTTGTAGGTATATCGCTTTAGTGGCAGGTTGTCAGCCTATCGCCTAAATTGCAATACATATACTAAAACCCTCGGATCTCTTACCTGGTTTTTACAGCATGCCCGGTACGAAATGCAGCTGGCACATTCTATGTTTTTCTCTCGCTCCCAGTCCAGCATGGAAGAATATAATACGAAATGAGCTCATTAATATGAAATAATGCAATTAAATATTACTAAACTGTTGGTAAGTTGTGCCTACAGTTTAAAACTAGGCCAGCAGTTGGCTTGTAAACAAAACCTAGAGGAAAACTATTGTAAACAAAGTGACCTGGTATAAAAATAAAACGTTTGTATATTTTAAGTATGTAAGTACCTCACAGGCATAAAACTTAGTACTTACTCATTTATATGACCGATACGTAGGTCGTTTACCTCTTATCGCGGTAGGTACTAGGTATGGACAGTCAGCACTAATACCTTTGTACCAAACAGCTCTCTATGTCTTTGTAACAAAGGTAAATTCTGAAGGGAAACATTTATGTTTGTATGTTGATGACCGTAAAGCAACGCAACCACAGTAAAAGTACGAAGCAGTAGAACGGCTTCATTTCATATTAACAAACATTTTAACGCAGAATGTTGGCATAACGGATGATACAATACAAATTGTACAATGGGAAATGTCCTCATCTTGTTTAATCAAGTGATCAAGAAATCAACTAAGTAACTGCTATAATGTACTAAAGAAACATAACTCTAAGAAGTCAAGGTGAATACTCAGTTAACTAATAATACAATGCATGCTCTTTTGCATGAATGCAGTGATATTCAAAATGGTAATACTAATATCATAATAATTAATAAAAATCTCAACTTCACAAACTTTTTCGAATTTCCCGCTGTCTAATTATGTGATCCGTTTTACCCAATAATGTAAAGTACAAAACAAACGAACACAGAGTTTGTAACATTTCTTGGAATGGAACGTAATCAAAATGTATTGCCAGTAATAAAGAAGAAATTCTACTGAATATGATATTATTCTGCAATGACGATTCTGTAAAACTAATTCGGATTTAATATTTCTTGCCAATTTGAAGTACCGTCACATTACTTTTAGGAATGGCTTCCTGGATTCAGTATTAGTCACATCATTAATTTTAAAAAAATCCGGCCAAGTGCGAGGCAGGCGAAGGGCTCCGTACCATTATTTATACCATACATATTATACACTATATTTTAACCATTTGTTACCAATTACCGTTATTAACATCAAGCAAAAAACCGGCAAAGAAATCACGTTTTTGTATGTTTAAATGTTGTCATTTTAATATCAAGCAAAAAAACACGTTTATTGTATAGGAGCCCCCCTCAAATATTTATTTAATTCTATTTGCAGTATTTATTGTTATAACAGCAACAGAAATACGTCATCGTTGAAAATTACAACTTTCTAGCTATTACGGTTCTTGAGGTTCTTGTATGGGAGCCCCCTTAAATATTTACTTTATTCTGTTTTTAGTATTTGTTATTAAAGCGGCAACAGAAATACATCATCTGTGAAAAATTCAACTCTCTAGCTATCACGTTTCATGAGATGTATCTCATGAACCGGGCTGTAGCCTGGTGACAGATGGACAGACTCAATACTCAATCAATACTCAATCAGACACTCAGACTGCGAAATCACAGTAATTTATGGTCCCGTTTTTTACCCTTTGGGCACGGAACCCAAAAAATAGTAATGGTTTTTTCGTAATACGAAACACTTATTTAATTTATAAAATGAAATCTTTTTATTTAAATATTAATATATTTCCACAAACATGTTATTTTCTGCATAAGTTAAGTGCTTTCTTAAGGACATGGCAACATTATTAGTGTCAAGTTGACATTTGATATTTTGAACGTTCCGAGTTACGGATTTGTACGATTACAATTATACGCGATTCAATTATTTTTCAGCTGTGTGGAAAATCTACAATAATTCTAATTAGTTACTAAAAAGATTTCTTTTGTACAGTTTGAAGTTACGTCGTATATAAATAATTATTTTAGTTGGTTGTAGAGTTTCAAATTCATTATAATAAACAATGCAAAATGATTTTTCAAGAGAAACGGAACGTTACGTACGTATCCACAATTTGCCACCGATCCAATATAATCAAAATAAAATACTTGCGTGACGACTGGAACTATCTATTATCAATTCAAGGTCAGGATGTTTGTATTTTAATCAGTTGGTTTGGCCCCCCAACCTGACCGGCAGTCCCTCGCGCAGTTCTGAACATCGAAGTAGGCAAATCACATAACCATGGCTTCAGCTATGCTCAAACTCCTCAAATCAGAAGTAAGTAAACATTTTTCATACGTTTTATTTAATACAGAAAATTTGCTATATGTTAGTTCGAAACTGGTAATTTTTTTGATGGTTTTAGGTTATGGACCTTATCAATATTCATTAAATGCATGCATTTCTGTTAAGTCATACCTACTTAATTATCCTGAATACCTTAATATGCATAATAAGTACCAAGTTTTTTTTGTTGTATGTTTTATCCACCATATGTTTGCCCAATTAAATACCAAGTAAAATAATAAAGAAATAATGAGTAGGTAAGTGGCTTTATGTTTTAGCCACTTACCTACTCATTATTTCTTTATTATTTATATTTTTCCAAAGCACATCTACTGATGTTATCTGTGATCTGAGGAGAATAAACAAAGAACAGATTTAAATACACCACTCGAAAGATTTGGTTTTTAAAAGATCGCCTTACATTATTCATAGCAAGTTGATATGTAGTTGATCATGTTGCGTAGTGGTGTTTGTTTGTTACCTAGTTTCATCATCGTCTGTTGCTTATTCCATGCTAATGCTATGATTCTACGCACCTCGGTTGCAGAAGTCCCTGAAATTTTTCCATTTTTTACACTGTTTTATCTTGTAGGGAAAAACATTGGGAATTTCACTGCTTGGGAAATACAAAGTAGTTTTATAAAAATGTACTTTTAATCTCTCATCTTAGAATAGAATAAATTAAATTCTTCCAAATGTTCTCCCTTACAGAGGATGTTAGTAATAGAGGTATGGCGTGGGTGTGGCTAAAAGATTCTAGAGCTTATTTTAATTTTAACAACCACTTCAATTTATGAGCTTAGAAAGAAACAAGAAATAATAAAACTATTATTTGGGTATACATAGGTATTTGATTACTGATTTATTGTTGCCTTGACTGCCTTGTTTCTTGTGCTATTTCTAAAACAAAATATAATGTTTTCTTAATATTTTTTATGTAATAATAAATATCTTCATTTCCTCCAGAGCATGCTGTAAAAAATAGCTAAGGGATCTGAGGGTTTCAGTGTATTGTAATTCAGGCGATGGGCTGACAACCTGTCACTGCAGTAATATACCTACAAATCTATCTTTAATAACCCTCAAAACTTTGTCAGACATAGCAAAACAACATATGTTTAGGTCGCTTACGCTCTCCATACCCCATTAAGGATAAAGGCGTGATTTTCTATATGTATGTATAAATAAAAATAACACAAATTTCTAAACTTTTTTGCCACCAGACTCCCCTCATCCTGCGAAAGAGCTACAGCAGTTCAGCTCCGACCACAAAACTTTACATTGACGGACAGTTTGTGGACTCTAAGACCAGCAAATGGATCGACCTCACCAACCCAGCCACTAATGAGGTCATTGGCAGGTGAGAATGAGGATATCATTACTTTTTGAAAATATTTGAGTGGCTCCCTAGTTTTTTCTGGATAGTTTTTACCATACAAAACAAACATTCAAAGTTTTCCACTATTAAATATTAGTTGTCTTTTTATTGTATTAAAAAAGCAAATTAGTGATAAATTAGAAGTGTAGATAATGATGCTAAGGTAATAAAGAATTTGGTAAGTTACCAGAAACAGGAAAAGTTCAGAAATCCTAAATCGGAAAAATCTAATATTTAGTACTTTTTTTTTTTCTGAATCTTGCTACCCAATAAAGAAATATTGAACGTTGAATATAGCAGTTAGTTTTAACTGGTAACATCTCGTACGACAATTATATCGCACGTTTCGTAACATGTTATTTAATTGTACCATATAATCTTATCACAGGGAATACCTGATAAACTTGTGTTTACGTTAAATTGTCTTATCTTGTCAGATTTATGTAATTTTGATGTGATTGACGGTTTTTTGCTTGTAAATGTGCCTGTTGCTGGGTAAAATAACAGAATTATTTATAACAGTCGTAACACATATTGGTTACAAGCTTTTTTAAACTGCACTTTTGAGGGGCTGAATAAGTTTTCCCATAGGATAAGATTTTCTCGTACTAAAACAAAACAAAATAGTATTAAATAAAATTGTTTTTTTTTTAGTTTTACTGTTTATTTATTTTAATCAAATATACAAATCTTTCCTCTTTATGATATTTGTGATAATTAGTATGATGTGATGACAATAAACTCAATGTTTAATTATTTTATTTAACATTTAATTATTTTATCTAGCACTAAGAAATGTTTATCATAATAACGATTAACTAACATCGTCATTATCATTATGTTATTAGAAATACGTTTAAACAAGTATGTAACGTTAACAACTTTATTCATTTATTTGATGCCCAGAATTACTAATTACTTCCATGCTGGACTGGGAGAGATAGAAAAACATAGAATGTTCCAGCTGCCCTTCCTCCCGGGCATGCTGTAGAAGTCAGCAAAAGGGACTCGAGAGTTACAGTGTATTGTAATTTAGGCGATGGGCTGACAACCTGTCACTATAGCAATACATATTACAATCTAAAATTGCCCTCAATTTTTGACAGACGTGGCGAAAGCGCCTTTTACGAGGCGTTAAACGCTCTGCCTACCCCGTAAGGGATAAAGACGTGATTTATGTATGTATGATGCGAAGAAAAATCTCACAGCATATACAGAGTTGAAAGAGTATTCATACATTTACAAGCTAGATTAACATACTTTTTCAGATTAAAATATAAATTAGTTCGACTTTAGGCCAAATTAGTTGAAAATGAAAAGTAAAAAAATTGAGTAAAGTAAACAAGTAAATTTAACAACAAAAACAAGATTAAACATATTTTTCTTAAGTTGAGTGTATACCGGGTGTAAGGGACAGCGTACCTCGATCGGACAGTTTATATGGAAAAGCCTTTTTTTTCGCTTCCTGAAAAAAGAGCCTGGTGGTAGTTGTTCAGTGTCATTGACTAAGCAACCCCTATCAGTTTGCGGGACGCTGTCCCTTACATCCGGTATGAGCAGGATGTGTATGCGTGTGTGTGTGTCTGTGTAGATGCAAACTGCTGGTGATGATTATAGAAGATTATTATTGTTACGAATTACCGTCACAATCCATTTTTTTATGGTTTATATATCTCCCTAGCCTTATCCCGTATCTCACGGGGTCGGCTACCTAATCTAGGAGATTGAACGAGGGTACTGGTTGTTTTTACACAGAGCGACTGCCATCTGACCTCCGCAACCCAGAAGGGAAACCAGACCCAAGCCTAGATTAGGTCAGAGTTTTCAAGCCGCCAATGCTTAGCACTGGCTTCTGATTAAAGAAAGAAAGAAAGAAAGAAAATACATTTATTCAGTACCCGATATAACAAAACATAAAAAAATAAAATAAAATACAAAACATGGACACTGAAAAGGGTACCCAACTCAGCGTATGCTGCAGTTTAAAGCTGCAGCGCTGGTTTTCAGCTGGGCCCATAACATTTTTTTTTTTACCAAACATACACAAGCGCTCTAAATAACAAAACTCTTACATATAACATCACAAATAACTACACAAATTTAACTCTAAAAGGTAACTATACTATTAAAATATGACCGACTTAAATCTAGTACTTGCTCTTGCTAACCTAATGCTACTAATATACTATGACTAAAACTATAAGACCATGTAACTATATCTATACTTATATTATATCCAATAAAAAATATTTAAAAATTAAACAAAAGCAAAAAAAAAAAAACATTTCCAAGCAGCACGTAGAGGGTGGCTTGCTAGATTAATAAATTAAATTAAAATTAAATTAAATGAGAAGTAATATCTTGTTGTTGTAGATCTAAACAATACTTTTTGAGTTGAAATCTGAAATTCCGTACAGTATATAGGTTTCTTAAAGGAGGGGGTATATTATTCCATATTTTTGCTGCGGCGTACTTGAAACTACCCTCGAAAGAACTAGTTTTGTGTCGCGGAATTTTTAAGAGAGCATGGCGTTTGCGGCTAGACCACACCAGGTTTTCGTACAGGTAATCAGGTTTCTTAGTTCTGATAACTTCAAACAATAATGTTGCCAAGTGAATATATCTTCTACTTGACATCTTCAGTACTCTTGCCTTGTTAAGAAAAGGTGTTACATGACTTCTAGGTGGAATACTAAAGCAGAATCTTGCGCATGCGTTCTGAACCCTTTGTATAAGCAACTTTGTTCTAACCAGAATTCGAGGCCCGTAAACTAAATCCGCATAACTGAGCTTTGACAGGATTAAAGACTCTACTAGGCTAATACGCAATTGCTCACTAAGGTAGTCTCGAACTCTATATAGAACCTTTAACCTGTAAAAGCAGTTTCGGGCAACTGCCAATATATGAGATTCAAAACGCAATTGCACATCCATCATTACACCTAAGTTACGTGACTCGATCGTTTGATTAATACTTTCCCCACTTATAGTAATAACAGGATGTTTTGAATCTATCTTCGCAATTTGATTCTTTGAACCCATAACCATAAATTTTGACTTGACAGGATTAAGTACAAGAGAGCTGCGATTAGACCAGTTGGCCAGTCTCTCTAGGTCGTCGTTGATTTTACTTTCAGCGGTTCGTACATCATCAGGCTTAAATGATAAATATAATTGGGTATCATCCGCGTAAATGTGATGTTTACAATTTTCAATACAGTTGACTATATCAGCACTGTAGAGCGCAAATAGTAGGGGACCTAAAATAGAGCCCTGAGGAACCCCACTAGCAACAGGTAAAACTGAGGATCTCGCTGTACTACCGTCAACACTGCGAGTTTCCACGAACTGAAATCTGTCGCTTAAAAAACTATTGAACCATTTAACGGCAGACATTTCAAATCCGTAGTACGACAACTTAGATAAGAGCAAAGGAATGTTTATGGAGTCAAAAGCCCGGGAGAAATCTAGTAAAACCAATATTGTCCCCATTCCAGAGTCCTGCGCCTCCAAAATATTGCTAGTGACATCCAATAGAGCCGTTGCCGTACTGTGTCCTTTACGAAACCCAGATTGTCGGTTTGGCAATATATTATTTGATTCCAGAAATTCAGACACTTGCAAACTAACGACCTTTTCCAACACTTTCGAAATACAAGGCAAAATACTGATTGGTCGAAGATCTTTATAAGACGTTGGATTTGTTATCTTTGGAAGTGGGCGTACCAAAGCTGTTTTCCAAAGCTCAGGGAATGTCGAAGTGAGAATAGATGTATTAATAATAGCCGTAATATAAGGAAGTGTATGATCTAGGGTCAATCGAATCATGTCTAGAGAAATTTTGTCAACTCCTTGAGCATTTGATTTTAGGTTATTTATTATTTTAGATACAACATCCTGATCAACGCATTTTAGCCGAAACGTATTGGTGTTAAACCGATTAAATTCAAAGTACGTCAAATCTGAAATCGTTACACCATTCGAGCCCGGTATATCAAGGAAGTGCCCATTTATGTCGTCTGGAGAACAGAGATGAGTTGGTACATCCATATCTCTTTTAGGGGGAAGGACATTAGTTTTCATATTTTTCCATAGTAGTTTAGGGTTATGAATGTTGCAGTTGATATATTCATTAAAATAAGCCCTCTTTTCGCTTTCAATCGCGGTATTCGTAAGACATTTTAACGACTTAAAATACTCTTTGTGGGTTTCTGTCCTGCTTTTATAGTACCTAGCATGAGCTTTATTTTTAAGGTGAGACATTAGTTTAATGTTGTCCGTAATCCATGGGTATGACCGATTTTTAATCACAGTTGTCTTGGTTGGCGCATGCAAATCGAAAAGTTTAGTAGTGAGGTCGTTAAAAACAAGCACCATATCGTTAACGTCTTCGCAAGAGGCAATAACCGACCAAGGGATTGTTGATACGTCAACATCAAACTGTTCCGTCAAGATATCTTTTAAAGGTCTATATGTGACACGTTGTGGCGGAATATTTTGCATCTTTAATTTAATGTCACAAGTGAGAAAAGCATGGTTGGAAAGTTTCGAACCGATTACCTCTGCATCTATCTGTCCGGATGGAGTATCTGTACAGATGACGTCAATGAGTGTTTCACTGTGTTCTGTGAAATGGGTGGGGACAGACACCAACTGTCTAAGGCCAAATAATTTTAAAAAATCTGCTAGCTTTCTGGAGTTGACAGAGTGCTCATCTAACAAATCTATATTAAAGTCTCCTAATAGTATTATGTGGTCATAATATGTGAATGAATTGATAGATTCTACTATAGCATCCAGAAACGTATCGACTTTGAGTCTAGGAGGACGATATGCTGTACCAATAATTATTTTCATACCGTTAATTGTGAACCTAAGCCACATCTGCTCTACCTCATCACAGATCGGATGCATACATGCTCGAGCGTACAACCCCTTTTTTATGTAAAAAGCAGTTCCGCCCCCGCGACCGTCCCGTATGTTTGAAGACCGAGGCGAACTACGCAGTCTGTAACCTGGAACGACAGGCGCCTTATCCTCCCCATTTTTGCTTAACCAAGTTTCGTTGATCGCCAAAAAGTCCACTGATTTCTTGGTTGCCGCTATAATAAACTCCTCATGAAATGTTCCGAGAGAACCCGGGTTGTAGAGACCAACTTTTAAAAATTTTGACCGAGTCATTGCGTACTAGATATAACATTACTAAATATAGCAGCATCACAACAACAAGTTTCTTTTTTTGTGTATAGACATTTGAGACATACGGCCTGCCCTGACTTTAGACTGTACGGATTATTATGAAACGACTGTAGCGATAGATTGAATTCAAGATCTTTCTGAGTGTAAATAAAAAAAATATGATATTTTGTAAAATGAAAAATTAAGTAAAAAATGAAAATTATATTACAAGATGAAATGTTTAAGGTGTAAAAAGTAGGACACACAAAAACAGGTAAACTATTTACAATCTGATTTGTTTGTAGAACTAAAAGCAGCCATGCCAAAAACACGCGTAAGGTCAGCCTCAGAGCGCAGGCGGTGACGCGCTTTACCTTGTTCCTGCCTTGCGAACACTTTTCCATCTCGGGTCCATACATATTTCCAGTTCAGGCGCAAGCCGACTTCCCTCGATTTATAAAAAAGTTGTCTGTTATGCTTACTGAGACGTTCGTTGATGTAGAACGGTCGTGGGCTCCCAGGTAATTCTAGACCTTCAGTGGTAACCTTCCTCCGGGTACGTGCAGCTTGTAGAAGCGCGTCACGTCGCACGCGATGCACGAGGCGCACGGTTATAAGCCGCGGACGGGATGGCTTACCCTCTTCGCTTGGTGGACGGGTGGGCCCAACTCGTGCCACAGTAGCAATTTCTTTGGCCTCAAGGTCCACGCCGAGTTTTTTGGCGACTGCAAGTACCACATGAGTGGTGTTTTCATTCCCAGTCTCTGGAATGCCTGCTATTTCAACGTCATTTGCCAGTATTTCTTGATCACGGTCTTGAATTTCCTCTTTAAGCAGTGTAATTGACGCTTCAAGAGATGTTACTTCGCACCCGCATTTTTGGGGTTCATGTAATTTTTCCTCTAATGACGTAATTTTTGTCTCCAAAAGCGCAATACGGTTATTTTGATTTTTTAACGTGTCCGACAATTCCGACATAATGTTACGGAACTTGCTCATTTCTTCGCGTACTGCTCGGAGTTCGCCACAGAACCGAAATATTTCCTCTTTAGGGTCTATATTTTCTCCAGAGGATGTGTTCTCACTGCGGGGGCTGTCCTCTAAATCATCACTCTGCTGTTTTTCGAAAGAAATTTGATTTGTACCACTGCCGCGCTTCAAAGTCACATTGCCCTGACTATTAAAAGAGTTATTAAGTCCACGGACAGGAGAACTGACATCATTTGTCTTTGGCCTAGAGCATTTGCACGAAGGACATGACCACCTATTTTTAATGTCTCTAGACATAGTCTTAAAGTGGTCCTTTGTCATAGTAAGACAATCTGTGTCATACGTCTCACCACATTCCACGCATTTCATAAAGAAAATTGATAAAATATCTTTACCACAAGCGCCACATTTGTTTGCCATTTTGCCTTTAGCCTCCACTAAGATGAAAGGGCGCGACAGTTCAAAATGTTGATAGCGCGCAAACGCAGGCAGGACCACACAGCAGTAGCGGTGAGCAGCAGCGGGCAAGCGACCGGTCGGTCGAGGCGATCGAGCGGGCGGGCGGCGGGCGGCGGGGCGGTAGCGGTGTTGACCGACGGCGGGCGGCAAGCAGCCGATGCGAGCCGAGCGCGATGATTCACCGCAGCGAGAACCGCGCGTATTGAGGTCGACAGTTCCAACGGCCGATGATTCGATTATTTTGAATTTAAATCACTTATATCTTCGTAACGTGATAATATTTAATAACACAGTTTTCACTAATAGTTCACACTGATAATAGATATAATATTTGTAGATTTAGATTTACTAGATTATAACTTTTAACTACAATTTAGAATAAAATAATGTGGAGCACACTAAAACAGGTCTAGCTTGAGAGAGCACTTCGGCGGTTTTTTCGATTGATTAGGCTTAACGACTAATATTTACGGTATTAAACGATATTAACCGGGACCAACGGCTTAACGTGCCTTCCGAAGCAC
Source organism: Scrobipalpa costella (assembly GCA_949820665.1). NCBI lineage: Eukaryota > Metazoa > Arthropoda > Insecta > Lepidoptera > Gelechiidae > Scrobipalpa > Scrobipalpa costella. The sequence goes on from OX463311.1 coordinate 2,606,927, forward strand.
GGAAAAAGCGCCGAATAAACGTACATATGAAATTCAAAAACCGAAAAACACATTGGTACGTGGTGGGATTCGAACCACGACCTCCCGCTCAGGAGGCAGCGGCCCTATCCACTACACCATCGGGCTCTCTAATCTCTCTAATCTCTTTTTTATGGTTTCTATTATTTTTTTATTATAATAATTACTGTAAATTAAGCTTTCACATTATTTCAGGGTGCCAGAAACAACGCCAGAGGAGCTCAGTTCTGCGTTGGAGTCGGCGAAGAAAGCTTTCAAATCATGGGGGCAGAGTACCATCATGACTCGCCAGCAATTGATGTTCAAGTGAGTTGAATAAATGTGTATTTAATTTACTTCCATGCTGGACTGGGAGTGAGAGAAAAACAGAGAATGTGCCAGCTGCATCTCCTCGCTTTATCATCGAATCTGCTTCAATCGAAAATTAAAACACATAATCACACCTTTATCCCTAATGGGGTAGCCAGGGCGTAAACGACCCAAATAAATGTCATTCCGACACGTCTGATAAAGTTTTGAGTGTTATTTAAGAGAAATTTTTAGGTATATTGCTGTAGTGACAGGTTGTCACCCCATCGCCTAAATTGCAATATACTGAAACCCTCGGATCCCTTAGCTGGTTTTTACAGCATGCCCGGGAGGAAATGCAGCTGGCACATTCTATGTTTTTCTCTCGCTCCCAGGCCAGCATGAAAAAGTGAGTTTAATATTTGGCTTTTAAATGCCTGTGCACAGTGTGCACTGTAGTTTTATACTCTCGCCAGATGACATACAAAGTTGATGTATACGAGCAGGATTGTTTCAATTTTGTTAGGCCAATACATACATACATACATAAAATCACGCCTTTATCCCTTACGGGGTAGGCAGAGCGTAAAACGCCTCCTAAAAGGCGCTTTCGCCACGTCTGACATAAATTGAGGGCAATTTTAGATTGTAATGTGTATTGCTGTAGTGACAGGTTGTCAGCCCATCGCCTAAATTACAATACACTGTAACCCTCGAATCCCTTTTGCTGACTTCTACAGCATGCCCGGGAGGAAGGGCAACTGGAACATTCTATGTTTTTCTTTCTCTCCCAGTCCAGTATGGAAGGTTAGGCCAATACAATATAATACCTAATTTTCCGACAACACAGATAAACCAGACTTCATATAAAATACTTTCAATCATAATTTAGTTACTTCCATGCTGGACTGGGAGCGGGAGAAAAACATAGAATGTGCCAGCTGCATTTCCTTCCGAGCATGCTGTAAAAACCAGCTATGGGATCTGAGGGTTTCAGTATATTGTAATTTAGGCGATGGGCTGACAACCTGTCACTACAGCAATATACCTACAAATCTATCTTAAATAACCCTCAAAATTTGTCAGACGTGGCGGAACGACCTTTGTTAGGTCGTTTACGCTCTGCCTACCCCATTGGGGATAAAGGCGTGATTATATGTATGTATGTATGTATAATTTAGTTTAAGGCATGATACTGCAACCACAGGAGGAATACCGGGTGTAAGGGACAGCGTTACACGCAAACTGATAGGGGTTACTCAGTCAACGGAACTGAACAACTTTCACCGGGAAATTCTTGAAAGATGAAAAAAAAATGACCTTCACATACAAAATTACCACCTTAATCAGAAAATTTGTATGGATTTTTTTTTTTTACTTCCTGAAAAAAAAAACCCTTGTGATAGTTGTTTAGTTTCGTTGACCAAGCAACTCTTAACAGTTTTACGGGACGTTGTCCCTTACACCAAATATAATATAATATACTACGTACAACTGAAACTTAAAAAGTATGGTAAAAAAAATATTTAAACACTTCATATGATTCAAATCACTTGAGCTTACAATTGATCAACAATAACAAATGTAAGTATGTCCAACCAGCCATAGTTGAATATTTGATTTGATTCAACATTGTAAGTCAATGCGATTCGTATCACGAGGTTAGAATAAAATCCATAGTTTTAGTTCACGTGCCAACGTGATATACTGGTGTCGATTCGGTTAGCGCACGACTTAACTAACTACGTTGCTTAAAACTGTAATTTTCTATCTTGAGAGAATAGAAAGGGACAGCAGTATAGACGAACTTAAGATTAAATTTTTCAATTGACTATGGACCACCTATGGACAATACATAAGTCGGTGATATGATATTTTTTAAATATTCTAAATGAAAGAATACTGCGAACTGCGTTTTATTTTTACTGTTCTTACACATAAATTCAATATTTAAAAACGTTTTGTTTGTATTTTTTCGTACATTTTTGTCGATCCTGATGGGTTTACATGGTTCTGAACCTCTAACAGAGCGACAATGGCTTATGGCAATGACCAATAGCTTACTATATACAACGTGTAACAGAAAGGGTATATGCTCCGGAAAGGATATGAACCAGCCCATGAAACTGAACAACTTTCCCAAAGGAACATAGGTAAAAATAAATAAAAAGAAAGTTTAACCTTCCATACAAATGCATCAGCTGATAGCGCGTGTAGTATGGGGTGGCAATTTTTTTTTCGAATTTTGACCTATGTTCCTTAGGGGAAGTTGTTCAGTTTCATGGGTGGAATTACACCTTTACATACATACATACATATAATCACGCCTTTATCCCTAATGGGGTAGGCAGAGCGTAAACGACCTAAACATAGGTGTTCCGCCACGACTGACAAAGCTTTGAGGGTTATTTAAGATAGATTTGTACGTATATTGCTGTAGTGACAGGTTGTCAGCCTTTCGCCTAAATTGCAATATACTGAAACCCTCGGATCCCTTAGCTGACTTTTACAGCATGCCCGGGAGGAAATGCAGCTGACACATTCTATGTTCTTCTCTCGCTCCCAGTCCAGCATGGAAGTAACCTTTCTCGATGCATATACCCTTTCTGTTACACGTTGTATATAATTCTGAAATATACCCGCGCAGCCTAGTTGGCAGTGCACCTGCCTGCTACGCAGAGGGTCCCGGGTTTGATTCTCGGCCGGGGCAGACGTTTGCATGATGAGTTTAAATGTCTGTTTCTGGGTCTGGGTGTTCTTTGTGGTTGTTTCTGTGTATGTCCATGGCACCCCGATACAGGGAATGCTAGTGGGGGCTGTGAGTGTGATTGTGTTTGTTTGTTTAAATATTACTTACAGGTTTTTCTATAATAGCTTCATGTGTACAACAATTACTAATACTTCCTTGTTGGACTGAAAGTGAGATAAAAACATAGAATGTGCAAGCTGCATTTCTTCCCGGCCATTCTGAAAAAAACAGCTAAGGGATTCGAGGGTTTCAGTATATTGCAATTTAGGTGATGGGCTGACAACCTGTCACTACAGCCATATACCTACAAATCTATCTTAAACAGCCCTCAAAACTTTGTCAGACGTGGCGGAACGACCTTTGTTTAGGTCGTTTACGCTCTGCCTACCCCATTAGGGACAAAGGCGTGATTATATGTATGTATGTATTTATTATTTATTTCAGATTCGCACGTCTGCTGCGAGAGAACCAGAGCAAGCTGGCTGCGAAGATCACAGAGGAGCAGGGCAAGACCATCGCTGATGCTGAGGGAGATGTGCTCAGAGGCATTCGTGAGTATTTGAAACCTTACACTCCTTTATCTATTATTATTTATTATCTTCCATGCTGGCCTGGGAGTGAGAGAAAAACATAGAATGTGCCAGCTGCATTTCCTCCCGAGCATGCTGTAAAAACCAGCTAAGGGATCTGAGGGTTTTAGTATATTGTAATTTAGGCGATGGGCTGACAACCTATCACTACAGCAATATACGTATAAGTCTATCTTAGAAGACTCTTAGAACTTTGTCGGACGTGGCGAAGCGACCTTTGTTTGGGTCGTTTGCGCTCTGCCTACCCCATTAGGGATAAAGGCGTGATTATATGTATGTATGTTACACTCCTTTCCCAAACACATACATACATACATACATATAATCACGCCTTTATCCCTAATGGGGTAGGCAGAGCGTAAACGACCCAAACAAAGGTCGTTCCGCCACGTCTGACAAAGTTTTGAGGTTTATTTAAGCTAGATTTGTAAGTATATTGCTGTAGTGATAGGTTGTCAGCCCATCGCCTAAATTACAATATACTGAAACCCTCGGATCCCTTAGCTGGTTTTTACAGCATACCCGGGAGGAAATGCAGCTGGCACATTATATGTTTTTCTCTCGCTCCCAGGCCAGCATGGAAGAAAGCACACCAATCACACCAAACACGTACCGAATTGTTAATGTGCCCTTTGAGGCACGGACGGACTTCGAAGAATTGAGTCTTCTTATTTGTCAAACAATCAGGATTCATCCCGTAATATCTGAACTCAACAGGTTAAAATCAAAGTGATAATGATTAATTATTATTAATGAATGATAATAAAAACTCTGTGTCTTTCCTTCCATGCTGGACTGGGAGAGATAGAAAAACATAGAATGTTCCAGCTGCCTCCTTAATCTACAATCTGGGCTCCGTTGGCAATGACAATTTGTAGTTTGAAGAATGTATCGTGTTGGCAAGTCAACTACGCAATGAACTACGAATTGTCACTGACGGTTTTATTAAATAAACTTACATACATACATACATATAATCACGCCTTTATCCCTAATGGGGTAGGCAGAGCGTAAACGACCTAAACAAAGGTCGTTCCGCCACGTCTGACAAAGTTTTAAGGGGTTATTTAAGATAGAATTCTAGGTATATTGCTGTAGTGACAGGTTGTCAGCCCATCGCCTAAATTACAAAATACTGAAACCCTCGGATCCCTTAGCTGGATCTTACAGCATGCCCGGGAGGAAATGCAGCTGGCACATTCTATGTTTTCCTTTCGCTCCTAGACCAGCATGGAAGTAAATAAACTTACTGATCGAAAACCCCAAAGTTCTGACAACTTGTCTACATAGTATTAAACAAAGTCGCTTTCTCTGTCCCTATATCCCTATGTAAGCTTAGATCTTTAAAACTACGCAACGGATTTTGATGCGGATTCTTTTAATGGATAGAGTGATTCAAGAGGAAGGTTTAATGACCATTAACGACCGCTACACGAAGTCTTTAAGGACACTAGTATTGTTTAGGTGTTTTTTATTTCACATTATTTATTAATTTAAGGTTGAATAAACCAACTTATTAAATTTATAAAATGTAATGAATGAATGGAATGTGCGCCTATCAAAGGCCATGCATTTTTTTATGTCAAAATATTATGAAGGAATCGCAAGTTTGATGTTTATTTTTAAGTGTATTGTTTCTTCGCAAAATGAGAGAAAGTACTATACTTATCTCAGCTGAAATACTGCCTCCGTGGTCTAGTGGCTAGTGCCATGGACTCCTGATCCGGAGGTCCTGGGTTCGATTCCCAGGGGGGAAACACAAAGTTGATATTTGAGAATTTATCACTTTGTGAATTTTTCCCCAGTTTGGTTAGGACATTGCAGGCTGAATCACCTGATTGTCAGAAAAAGAAAAAGATTTCGTGCTTCGGAGGGCACGTTAAGCCGTCGGTCCCGGTCGCTGTCTTTGATAGTGGTCGTTACTCAAAAACCATGTCAGAGGCCTGATAGCTGTGCTACTAGGCGGTTTCAAAACTCTGACACCAGGGTTCATCGGGTCCATAGACTCTATACCCACTCGACAGAAGCAGAAGCTGAAATAGCAATATATGGTCTCGTTTACATTGGAAATTTACTCGACCATATATTGCTTTTTTTCCGGCCTCGGAGTAATGTAATATTTCAAACAATCAGGATCCAGCCTGTAATATCTCAACCCAATAAAAAAAACTCTCAAAGTGATATACATACCATCACGCCTTTATTCCTAACGGGGTAGGCAGAGCGTAAAAGACCTAAATAAAGGTCGTTCTGCCACGTCTGACAAAGTTTTGAGGGTTATTTTGGATAGATTTGTAGGTATATTGCTGTAGTGACAGGGTTTTAGTATATTGTAATTTAGGCGATGGTCTGACCACCTGTCACTACAGCAATATACCTAATCAAAACTTTTTCAGACGAGGCGGAATCTACCGCCCTGCTTACCCCATTAAGGATAAAGCCGTGATTATATGTATGCGTTTAGAAAGATATTTTGAAAAGCCATTTATCTAAATGTCTGTCTGTATGTATGCGAATCTAAATTATTATTTGATAAAATGAACACATGGTTTGTTACGTTATCAAGAAGAGCGAAAATCAACAATATCTTCGTATTGTTATTTTTAGACTGTGCTTGATAAGATAAATGTCATCAACATAAATCACAAACTAAAACAAATCAGGAACATTCAGAATTTTTCCTCATCTGTAATTTTTACAACAAATGTACATAAATGTAGCTTATCTTCTGACGGCGGATTAAATCTTTTTATTCTTCTTCTTCTTCTGTCGAGTGGGTATCAAGTCTATCGACCCAGTGAACCCTGGTGTCAGAGTTTTTAAACCGCCTAGTAGCACAACTATCAGGCCTCTGACATGGTTTGAGTAACGACCACTATCGAAGACAGCGACCGGGACCGACGGCTTAACGTGCCCTTCGAAGCACGAAATCTTTTTATTTTCGGACAATCAGGTGATTCAGCCTGCAATGTCCTAACCAAACTGGGGAAAAATTCACAAAGTGATAAATTCTCAAATATCAACTTTGTGTTTCCCCCCTGGGAATCGAACCCAGGACCTCCAGATCGGGAGACCATGGCACTAGCCACTAGACCGCGGAGGCAGTTTATCTATTTATTGATGAATTAAGATAAGAATATACTTTATTACACAGAAAAGACACAAGAGAAAATAAAATAAAATGAAACAGATAGTAGTACAAATAGGCGGCCTTATTGTTAAGCAGCAATTTCTTCCAGGCAACCTTAGGGTACAGGAAAATAAAAGTTGTTGAATTGTGATGGACTTAACTTTTATCCGTCATTTTACTGGACAGCTCGAGGTGAAACTTGGCACACATTACATATGACTTGTGAGAGACATAGAGAAGAACTTATTTAGCAGCAGCTGAAACAACTTTATGAAAGCTAGTTATTTATAACGGGTGAAAGGGAAAGCCACGGGACATCTTCCTGCATACTGATAAGGGTTGCTTAGTCAACGAAACTGAACAACTTTCGTCAGCAAATACTTTGTAAAAACAAATATATGTATTTTTGTGTATTTTATGGAAGTTGTTAAATTGTTTGACTGAGCAATCCCTGTTATGTATTTTTCAGATAGCATGAGTCTCTTGGCAGCAGGAAGGAAATATAAAAACATCACTGGTGTGAAAGAGACTGTATAAATTAAACAGTGTTTTAGCTTTTAACTTCTATTTATTGAATAGAAAAAGCAGAATTACATGTGTTATTTTAAAATGGAGGAAAAGAAGAGTGGGTTGCTAGTTGCTTCCCAAAATATGTACATAAAAGTGAACTGTTGCCAAATCGTTAACTATTTTATACTAAGTTTTTAGCAGCATATTACATGTTAAATAATAAATTGAACAGAGACTTCTTCATAACTGTCAAAAATGAATGCGTTTGACACGTGTGTCAGGGTAAAAAATGGGTAGATATCTAGCCTAGGTAGATATAGTTCTAAAGTGTCAGTTTGATATTATTGGTTTCAGTTAGACAAATATAATTGAAAGTGATCTCTAAGATTATAATATGTGATAAATGCAACAGGAATAAATAAATAAATACTAAATCTAAATATAATAAAATAACATAGTGTTTAAGTGTTGTACTAACAATAATGGATCTGTGTAATCTGATTAAATAAATGAATTATTATTATTAAAGAGTGCATTTTCTGCTCTCTTATCAGACGAGGGGATAAGAAAGAATATTATGTGTTATTTCTTATTGCAGAGCTGGTGGAACACTGCTGTAGCATCACGACTCTTCAACTGGGAGACTGCATCCAGAACATCGCTAAAGACATGGACACACACAGCTATAAGACACCCCTCGGAGTGGTTGCTGGTACGTACATTGTAGCTTATTTTGTACACTTATTTGGTCTATAAACTCGAAGCCTGAAGAAATTGTATTGCACAGAAAAGATACAAGATAAAATGAAACAAATAGTAGTACAAATAGGCGGTCTTATTGCTTAGCAGCAATTTCTTCCAGGCAACCTTGGGGCATAAAACAATTTATATATAAAATTTCAAAGCTATAAACCACGACAATAAAATTAACTTAACATGATAATAATATTTCAATATGTATTTTTAACTTAACTTTTTAAATCTATTTTATTAATTTTATGGTTAAGAATTTTTCTTATTTTATAGTAACTTTTGAATGGGAAATAATAGTCAAAGTCAGTTAAAGTCAAATCATTTATTTCCAAATAGATTCCTAAGAACACTTTTAGAAAGTCACAAGCGAGTCTATTACAAAGAAAATTATATATCATCATCTTCCTAGCCTTATCCCGTATCTCACGGGGTCGGCTACCTAATCCAGGGGATTGAACGAGGGTACTGGTTTTTACACAGAGCGACTGCCATCTGACCTCCGCAACTCATTAGGGAAACCAGACCCAATCCTAGATTAGGTCAGAGTTTTTAAGCCGCCAATGCTTAGCACTGGCCTCTGATATGGCTTAACGACTAATATCTACGGTATTAAACGATATTTAACCGGGACCAACGGCTTAACGTGCCTTCCGAAGCACGGAAAAAGCGCCGAATAAACGTACATATGAAATTCGAAAATCGAAAAACACATTGGTACGTGGTGGGGTTCGAACCACGACCTCCCGCTCAGGAGGCAGCGGCCCTATCCACTACACCATCGGGCTCTCATTTAAAGAAAATTATATATGTGTCACAAAATAAAATAAAACTATATCACAATGAAGAAGAAGCATGAGAAACTCGCACTTTGCGTCCCTTCGTTTTATCTTATTCTTACTTTTGTCCTTCTTTTTGTTCAAAATAGGGTTTGTGACCGCAATGTGTGCCAATTTGTTAGGCTTCACTAAAATATCATACATCTCCATACATCTTTGTCATTAGTATAGTCATCTAACTTAAAATAGGCTTTCCGACATAATGTGTTTTTAATAGTATCTTTAAATTGTTTTCTGACAATAGTTATTTGTTCAACTAGTGCAAAGTCGATTTTTACTGCGAGTGCTGATTTTGAATCCTGAGGTAGCGAAGGATACTAAAATTGAATCACGAGCGTAGCGAGTGATTCAAAAATAGTATCCTGAGCTAACCAAGGGATTCAAAGCACGAGATGTAAATGAATTTGCTCTCGTGTGATACATACAACTTTTCCCTCTTCCAGTGAGAAAATGTTGAGTTGTGAGATTGAAACATAAGATAAACTTAATATGACTATATCAATTAAATTTATTTTTTGTATATTGTTTCTAAAAATCTGGACTGAATTACAAGCAATCTATATGTTTGCATAGAGACATTCCCGCCATATTTTTTATTTTATTTGGAACGTTGCGTTTGGAAATTGCAACAACACTTAGTAAATAATCAAATATATATAGTTATTATTCTAAAATTAGCAATAAATGTTGTTTATTTTTAGCTTTTAAAAATAAATATTACCGTCGTCATCATAATTTATTTGAAAAATAATATAAACAATATAACAGAAAGTAAAACGTAACAAAAAAAAATCCTCCAAAATTAATTTTTAGGCTGCAACTGAGCCGTACCTTTGCCTTATTCAAAAAAATTAAAAAGCTACTTTGCCTCTCTTAAGAATAAAATGGGCTTTGACCCATGGAATTTAGGCGCGAAATGAACTCTTTTCGAGGTGGAAGTGGGAAAATTTAATATATGGTCAGGTATTTTGTTATAGTATTGTATACTTAGACCTAACAATGTTTTTTTAACTTTAACTAACCTAAACCACAGATAATATAATACTATACTAGTACAGATGCCTAATGTCATACAACAAAACTGGTCCGCCATAAGTCGGGCCGAGTGACGGGCCGCAAAATTTTAGTACAATCTGACGCAACGATACCACGTGACAGACCACGGCGGGAAGTGTTCGGTCATAATATTTTGCCGTGATCACAGATGGCCCCACGTAGGTACCATGCACGTTCGAAGTACGTAATTTTCTACTAGACTACTAGATGGCGGTAAGAGAGAAGTGAACGCTGCGCCAGAGCACAGATATTAGCAGTTTTAATCTGTAATTTGTAAGAGATTGAATAATGAAACTTATCTTATGTACTGTCAGCAAAGGCTATTGCAGGGCAGGTCCGTTCGAAACGGATGAGATTGTTTCAGGAAATTATGTATGAATTTTAATGTGGTTTAGTATATTTATTGCAGTAAGTGAATCGTGCAAATAAGCGAGATTTTATTAAAGTTTATCAATAATTTCCTGAAATGATCTCTTTCGTTTCGAGCGGGCCTGACCAGATGTCTCCTCTGCTGACTACGTACACTCTACAATCATATTAGCTGCTATCATTTATAAATTTAATAAACTGCTTTACACGATTGTTACTTTTACTTTTTTTCACCTGGTCTCCTTCCACTTATCACTATTTTGAGCCTCTATTTTTATTTATCAAGATGGTTCTTATTAATAAAATAGAAATCGGCCTTAAATACACTTTAAAAGTAATAAATTGAACAGTAGTATGACAGTAAAATATTTACCTTAAAAAGTAAAAGAAAGAAAAACTAATACTAAATAAATGTTTCTAACAAAAAGGAAATTGTATTTTCAATCAACGATCGGACTCGATCCGGATAATCACAGCGCTGAAACCCGACCAACTAACCAACGCGCCATCCCGCCGGTGAACTGAGTTGCGAATAAAAGCTACCCATGAAGTTGTTATGGTTCATCAATGAGTATATTTTTTTTAATAGTAACGTAAACAACAAGTAGAATATCGACATAATTAGCAGGAAAATATATATATGATTTCTTCATTAATTCGTTTAGGAGAAATAAGATCTAAGAAACATACATATAAGTACGTAATTTTTACAAATTTCGGAATCAACGGAGCGGATTCGCATTTACCCATTCATACGTTGACCGGCAACGTTGCGCGCGGGCCCGCACTGAATGGCAACGACGCCACTTGCGGAGCCAACGCTGCACAGTGGGTCAGAAATTGAGATTCATAGAATTAGGAATAAACCAAGTTTCGGAATTTTGCTTACAACTTTCAGAAGACAATCTATAGGTAAACTTAATAAAATTAACGACAAGTATCTCAAAGCAACTAAAACTTAAACTTAAGTATGTTTCATTAGGTTAATTTTAATTTAATAAAAATATGTTTATCACTAGGGATAGAGGCGTGACTATATGTATGTATGTATGCATATTTATCACTATTTAACATAAATATCTTTGACATTTTAAGAACACATCGAAGTAAAAGGTGTTACCAAGCAAGGTTTAAGAATCGATATGATTTGTTTTAGGCAGCAGGCAATCATGTCTTTTCATTACAGCTACAATTTACTCGAAATATGTTTTAATTAAAATATGTATTCTTTTTTTTCTTCCATGCTGGACTGGGAGAGATAGAAAAACATAGAATGTTCCAGCTGCCCTTCCTCCCGGGCATGCTGTTAAAGTCAGCAAAAGGGACTCGAGGGTTACATTGTATTGTAATTTAGGCGATGGGCTGACAACCTGTCACTAAAGCATTACATATTACAATCTAAAATAGTCCCCTTAATTTTTGTCAGACGTGGCGAAAGCGCCTTTTACGAGGCGTTAAACGCTCTGCCTACCCCGTAAGGGATAAAGGCGTGATTTATGTATGTATGTATGTATGTATTCTTTTAAAGATTCTTAAATAATTAATAATATAAAAATAGCAGCGTTTTCCCCCCGAAGGGTAGAAAACGCTTATTTAGGTTTCAGCCGTTCGGCTTGACCCACCTTGAGATTACACCTTCGTATTCTGTCAATATGAAGTGTGAAATTCGTGCGATTCGCTTGAACTGCAGTATCATTCATGTCTAAAGCGCAACAACTTCACTATAGTCTGTGGCATGTTCAGCGCGGCCGGCGGTTTGTTCCTCAGTACCCAGAAGCCGGCAGGGCTTCAAATATGGGTGGGTCAAGCCGAACGGCTGAAACCTAAATAAGCGTTTTCTACCCTTCGGGGGGAAAACGCTGCTATTTAGGTGTTCGAGCCTAAAGGCTTGACCCACCTTGAGACGTGTTTACTATCTGCCGGCGCTGAACGAGCGTACTGTGAAATTTGTTGTAGTTTTTAGGATGTAAAAACACAAAAGTGCTGTTTAGAGTTTAACATAAGATTTATTATCCATTAAGGAAGGAATACTGACTTACAAAACAGAAAAATTGTACTTATACGACAAGTGATCAACAATCAACTCAAAAATATTAATAAAAATACTGATTTTTAAAGCAGAAAAGTTGCACTTATGCAACAGATAATCAACAAAAACACTCAAAAATAATTATTTAAATTGGTGTAAAATCACATGATAGAACTGCACTAGACTGTGTAGCGGACCGAGGGTTAATTTCCCTTAAGTAATATTTTATAAAAGTATCCCCTTGTCTCCAGTTTCCTCTCCTCAGAACCTCCTCTAGGTCCATTCCTCGATTGATCCAATTATCAGTTGCTACCGCAGCACGACAAGAACCTGGAGAGGCAGATATGTTTGCCTGCTTAAAGAGTGCCCGAATCCAGCCTGCAATTACTGATCGAGAGGCAGGCTTAGCCTTGCCCCTAGTAGTTAGAAATAAACTAGAAAGTGAGTTTCTCCTGCTCTCAGAGGCTTTAAGAAGTTGACGGATCCAGTGCACTAAGTCGAGATTCTTCTCCGGGTTTCTAGATATCTCCCAGCCGGATTGTGAGTACGTAGAGGTATCTGTTTTACTGCCATATCTAGGCCATAGCCTTATGACGTTATTATTGTCTTCGAAGAAGTTTTCTCCAATATCTAGTAGGGTGAGGTCATGAATTCTTCGTCCTGTGTTTAAAAGAAGTAAAATAGCTGTTTGACGAGAGACTTCGTAAATGCTTTCTTCATTAATGTTATGTTGTTTTATCCAGTCAATTAAATCTGATATGTTCCATATAGGTGGTCGAAGCTTTATGGTTGATCGTTGAGCAGCAATTCCCTTTAATGCATGCCTGACAAGTGCATGTTTTGCAAGCGATTCGCCAAGGTCCGGGTGACAAAAGGTGCAGACTACAGATTTGTGAACCATTATTGTGCTCAACGAAAGTTTCTTTTCTGTAAAAAGGTAGCACAGGAATTGTGCTAAATCTTTCGCTGATGGTTTTTTCGAGTCTGAATTATTTTCAGCAGACCATTCTAGCCATCTTTTCCATGCAGGTCGGTAAGTTTTTAATGTTGATGCTCTCCAAGATGATTGTATAAGTTGAAATTGATCGGCTGACCACCCTTCTAATACCTCACTCCACCCTGAACCTTCCAAACCTCCAGGGTCATATCGTCTACTTCTGGAGGAGGTCTGTTCGTTCTGAGGTCCAACAAATGGTCTCGTAAGTTCTGAATACGATAAGGAAGATCCAGAGCTCTCTTCCTCAGCTCGGATCTCCAGTAAGCTTTCTCCCAATGTGGAGCTACTACCAGGTAACACCCTGAGCTGTGCTCTAGATGACGGAGCACTCTGGGAATCAGTGTTGGTGGTGGGAATACCCAGCCCAGGCTGAAGCGCCAAGGTCGACTGAATGCATCGGTAAAAAGGCTCTGGTGATCTCTCACATCTTCGCTCACGTAAGGTTGAATCACTGCTGATCTGTTCGACGCAAAAAGATCCACTTGCGGTGTTCCCCATTTCAGAAAAATCTGGTGACGTATGAAACTCGACAGTTGCCATTCCGGCAATGTGTGGCCCCGAGACAAGCTGTCGGCTATGCCGTTGAATTTCCCTGGGAGATATCTGGCGGTCAGGTGAATGTTCCACGTTTCTGTAAGCCGAAAAATCTTGAGGGCCGCTGCTAAAAGCAGTGCTGACTTCGTACCTCCTTGTTTGTTTATGTATGCAATTGTCGTCTTGTTGTCGGATTGGAACATGATTGATCTGTTTTTTAATTTCCAAGAATTCAACTTTAATACTTTGTAGAGCGCCCATAATTCTTTTAGATTGCTGTGCCATGTCTTTTGTCTTTTGCTCCACAGTCCGCAGAACTTCTCGTTGTTTAAAATAGCTCCCCAGCCGTCGCCCGCTGCATCCGTGGTTATGAATTTTGATACCTTGGGATGTTGTATTGGCGAGGATTTTTGAAAATTTCTCATCCACCAAGATAGCTCCTGTTGCACTGATGATGGCATCGGGAACTTCCGGAGTCGATCGGATTGCGGTAATTTGTTGGCAAGTCGCTGAATTCTCCTGCAGTGTAGACGGCCCAGAGGGATTACTTCGGCTGCAAAATTGAGCTTTCCTAAAAGAATTTTGGCGTCCATCCAGCTCCAGAACCCTCTTAGTTGAAAGGTTCTCGTATACTTTACGTAGTGCTCGACCTTTGTGCTTGGAAGATATTTTCGGTTTCTTTCCGTATTCCAAATTACCCCTAGATAGTCTATTTTCTTGCTCGGAGCGACACTTGATTTTTGATGGTTGATGCACCAACCTAGATCTTCCAACAGCTGAAGAACGTAGTGGCTCTGTTGTTTTAAAATCTCCCTGTCCTGATGCATTATCAAGAAATCGTCGAGATAGACTATGGTTCTTATATTTTTCTCTCTCAGATATTGAGCAATCCAATTTGTCACCTTTGCAAATATTGATGGGGCGCTGGCCAACCCGAACGGTAGGCACGACATGTGGAAAAATCGATTTTTGTATAGGAACGATAGGAATCTTTGATGACCCCTGATGATCGGGATGTGGTAATACGCCTGCGAAATGTCGATTTTTATCATGTAGTCCTGGTCTTTCAAAATCTGTGGGATCTTGTGGAGGTTTATTAGACGAAACTTGGGTGTGGCTACGTAATTGTTCAGACGTTTTAGATTCAGGATAAGACGATGAGACCCGTCTTGCTTTTTCCTCAGGAACAGTGGAGAAACGAATCCTTTCGTAGAAACTTGTTTCTTGACAGCTCGTGAGAGAATTTGTTCGTCCATTGCTTTGGATTCCTTGCAAGTGAGGCTTAGAAATTCGTCTCTTACTAAATTTCTTAAAGGAGGCCGTTTCAAAAAAGGTATTCTGTATCCTGTTATGACTGATAGAATTGTTTTTGGGGCCCCTAGATTCTGCCACGTCTGAACTTTTTTGTGTAGCTGCCCTGCCTGGAAGTAGTCAAAATCTTTTAGTTTCTTTTGGTTTGCCTTTATTGTATTGAGGTTTTGCTTCCTTTTGCTTGCGAAATCTAGGTTTCTCTTGCCTGTACTCTCGATTCTTAAAAGAAGATTTTCCCTTATTTGAAGTCGATGGGGCTGCTTTGCGTTTGAATGTTTTCTTGAATTTTTGTGGGAAGACTTTATGTGCCCCCCCTTGGTCTCTAATCACCTCTGACAACTTTGCCTCCGAGAATAAGTGTGTCTCAGACGGAGGGATGTCATGAAGGATCTCGTTGATAACTTTGTTATGCGCTTTGTACAATTCTCTTCTCTGTTGAATAACCTGGGATCTTTTGCCACAAGTATATTGCAACAATCCGTCTGAAATTTCACGAAATTCGCACCCCTTGTTTAAAAACTTTTCATTTAGCACCATGGCGATTTCAGGTGATATATTATTACAGGCGTCCAAGAAAGCTTCCCGCTGTTGAAGGAGTCCGTGACTTATTGCTGCCAGAGTACTGTCATTCTTCTCCAAGATCGACACGCTGTGCCAGAAAGGAGTGGCTAATGCTAACTGCGAATTAACCTTCAAAGCAGTGAATACAGGTGTTGCTTGAAATTTTCTTTGTACATCCTTGTACCGAATGTTTTTCCACGCGCTCGAGCCCAATCTTTGAGAGCGAATGCCTTGTTCAACGAATTTTGGATCAGCTTGTGAGATTCCTGCTTCTGACTCAATAACGTTTGGTGCAAAATCTATATTTACTTTAGGTCTTGCTTGTAGTTCCGAAAGTTGCCTTTGAGCTTCAGCAATTTTCTCTCGAAGTTCTTCTTCTGCGTCAAGCTGTCTTGAAGGTTGACTCACTTTTAATGGGTTCCAGATGTGTACATCATCAGTATCCTCCCCCCCCTCTTCATCTTGTGAGGTACTATCTGCGAAGGACTGATTAAGAGAGGTCGGTACATTACCGTCATCTTCGGGATCGTTCTCTTCTTTTTGGGAAGTGAACATTTGCTCTTGAATTTTCTTTATCGATTCGTTATGTCTATTAGACAAATCAAGCATTGTCTTGTACATCAGCTCTTGTTGTTGTGCGAGTCTTGCAATCAGTTCATCGTCCGCTTTTCTTTTGGCGGGGGGGCCTGGCGATTTTCTTTGTGGTGACTCTTCGGAATGTTGCCGTTTAGAACCAGGTGTACCTGGGGTTTCAGAGCGATGTTCCGCGGCGTTATCCATCCTTTCTTGAGAGTTTTCACGTAGTGCTGCCGAAACGTCTTTCCTTGAGGCGATGAGTGGCCTTAATTTTCTGACTACATCAGCGAAGTAGTTGTACGATATAGCGGTGTCTCGAATTTTTGCCATGACACTTTCCGGAGAGAAAATAAGTGTTCTTCCAAATGGCCAGTCTAATAAACGACGCCTAATTTCCCGAAAAGCGCGTTCGGAGGCTTTTGTAGTGTCAGGGTTCCATGCCCTTAAGAGCTCCACCGATGGCAGTGCGAACCGCAGTTTCTTTTCCACTTCGGGATCTATTGAATCGCCAAACAATTCTTCAAACGGCAGATCGCTAACGACCCACGTTTCCCAACCGTCGGAGTAATGTTCGTAAACGAGTTCCACAATTCTTTTATAAAATTGGTTGCTCGACGGTGGAGGCCGTTTAGCCAACTCGCCCATAGTAGTAAGAGTCATGACTGCAAAGGAAAATACTCATGTTAGAAACGTGTATCGCGTGTGGGAACGACACAAATGCGATTCTCAAATGACGTCGTATGAACTTGAAACGACATGAAGTGTATGAGCTTCGAATTAATGTCGCATCATTTTCAAACGACATAATGTTGTATCAGTTTCAAACGACATAATGTCGTATCAGTTTCAAACGACATAATGTCGTATCAGTTTCAAACGACATAATGTCGTATCAGTTTCAAACGACATAATGTCGTATCAGTTTCAAACGACATAATGTCGTATCAGTTTCAAACGACATAATGTCGTATCAGTTTCAAACGACATAATGTCGTATCAGTTTCAAACGACATAATGTCGTATCAGTTTCAAACGACATAATGTCGTATCAGTTTCTAGCGACGTGAGCTGTCGTATAAGTTTCGAAGTGCCCTCCTAGGGTCACGTTCGTGTCGTATGGTGATACGACAATCTGACGGTACAAGGACGCGTCAGTAAAGTACCCATCTCAAGGGCCTCGTTCTTGTCGTTTGGTGATACGACAATCTGACGGTACAAGGACGCGTCAGTAAAGTACCCATCTCAAGGGCCTCGTTCTTGTCGTTTGGTGATACGACATTCTGACGGTACAAGGACGCGTCAAGTAAAATAAGCGTTTTGTCTTCTGTCGTCGTATCGAAATGATACGACGTATGAACAGACGGTCCCGTTTAGGGCA
Organism: Scrobipalpa costella; assembly: GCA_949820665.1. Classification (NCBI taxonomy): domain Eukaryota; kingdom Metazoa; phylum Arthropoda; class Insecta; order Lepidoptera; family Gelechiidae; genus Scrobipalpa; species Scrobipalpa costella. The sequence continues at coordinate 2,624,612 of OX463311.1, forward strand.
CGTCGTATAAAAATACATAAGACACTTACTGTTGTGTGATTATAGCAGAATACAAAAGCGTACTGAGGAACAAACCGCCGGCCGCGCTGAACATGCCACAGACTATAGTGAAGTTGTTGCGCTTTAGACATGAATGATACTGCAGTTCAAGCGAATCGCACGAATTTCACACTTCATATTGACAGAATACGAAGGTGTAATCTCAAGGTGGGTCAAGCCTTTAGGCTCGAACACCTAAATAGCTCTTATAGATAGTGAGAGAAAAAAGTAAGTTAATCTAATATTTATATTCTTTATGTTAGTTAAATCTAGTCTACGCCGAATCGTGGCCATGTCAATGTTTTGTACATACATACGTCACGCCTTTGTTCTTAATGGGGTAGGCAGATCGTAAACGACCTAAACAAAGGTCGTTCCGCCACGTCGGACAAAGTTTTGAGGGTTATCTAAGACAGGTTGTCAGCCTATCGCCTAAATTGTAATATACAGAAACCCTCGGATCCCTTAGCTGGTTTTTTTCAGCATGCTCGGGAGTAAAATACATCTGGCACATTCTATGTTTTTCTCTCGCTTACAGGCCAGCATGGAAGAAGATTGTGAATGATTTGTTGTTGGTAAATTAAACAAATATAGAAACAGTTTTCCTGCTGATCGTAAGAAAAATACATACTATCCATTCTCTATACAAATATTATAAAATCCGAAAGTAGCTCCGTCTATCTGTTTGTTTGTTGTTCTTTCACGCCTTAAATTCTGAACGCATTTTGATGAAATGTGGTGGAATGGTGATAGATGAAACGGACAAAGGCATTTTTTTACCGTAGGATAAGATCTTATTCCCTCGGGAAATATTTTCACACGGCATTTAGGGTATAGGGCAACACTTTATGTATCGATTGACTATGACCATGACATTATAACGCTATGGCTGATAACCAGTGATCGGAATTGGTAGAGTATATTTACCTAAACTTCTAAGAACAGAAGCGGAAAATGGAGACTTCCTTACTACGTAAACTTTTTGCGGGACATCACATAAGTAAGCAAGAAATATACTTTGCACCATGGTTTTTAATTCTATGGACAAATACAAGGTAAAAATATACTTGGTGATATTTGGCTACAGTGTCACATTGCCTAGATATTTTGAATTAAAGATTTTCTTACTTTATAGCTTTAAAACTGCTGTGTGTAGGAAAAAAAATATTGAAGAAAAAATTACGCAAATTATGTGCTGTATAATTTCTTCATAGGTGTCAACATCGTACGCTCTACAGAAACCAAGATATTTACGAAAAATTGTTTTATTTTTACATTTGACCTTGAATAGCTTATATTCCTGGTTGGTTTTTTTAAGGCAACATTTCGTACGCCGAAATAAATTGTGAAAAGTCCTAGGTTCGATTAAGATAAACCGATGCTTTTAATAAGTTCCCCTTAGTCAAACATTGATAACAACGCCGTAAAGGGTATGATATAAAACACACAAAGTAATTTTAATTCACAAATAAACAAAAACTTCGTAAACAAAGGGATTAAATAGAACTACACAAAAGAAGCTCAATTGTCAAAAGGCTTGCACTAATTATTTTTACCTGAAAAGTGATTCCAGGTAAAAAAAACACTGAAAAAACACGTGCTGTAAATGAATGGCATTTGTCAACTTTGCAAGATAAAATCAAATGCAAATAAAGCAAGTCATAAAATAATCGAACAATAGGAAATGAGGCTTGAATTTATGCATTTCTGTATTATACGTGACTATACGCCACATAATAGAACTAGTAGAGGAATAGTAGGCCCTTTTTGACCGGTTATCTATGGCCAAACGACCAAATCGCAATCTTTAGATCAATGTGTCTTGGTAATGTAATATTTTGTTTTATATTTATTTCATGTTCAAACGTCACACGGTTTATCGTACGCCAGCCAACTTGAACCAAATCTCAGTTAAATATCGGCAAAATATTTAGTATGCCAGATACAATCATACCTCTTTCGAAATATGAATTTTGTTTTTTGTGTTGATAAAAATTAAATTTGTGTTTTGTAACTTAAGGTATAAATCAAAGAACCAATAAAACTTAAAATAAAGCTTATTTTTATTAAAGTAGACAATTATTCATGTAATGCAGTAAAAAAAACCTGATCACGTAAGGTACATCGTAAACGCGATTAATTTTACTTAATAAATAATATATTTTATATGTCGTCAATGTCTTCGTTTTCAGTGACAGAATCTGAAGATACTGACGAAATATTGCTTTCTTGCAGGGAATTGAAGTAGATGAGCATTATTTTTTCTATATTTTCCGGTTTAAGTCTATTCCTTTTTACACTTAAAATCCACTAATAGGTGTAAAAGGACCTTTCAACATCTACAGATGTAAGAGGAGCATATTTAAAAAATATTTCGTCATCTACTTCGATTCCCTTTACAATTTTTTCACTTATTGTTGTAATAAAATCGTAGTCCGGAATTCTGTTTAAAACTTTTTCAAATTTATTTTGAATTATCTGATTTGTTGACCAGCTTAAAACATAACTAACATCGTCCATAATATGAAAACTGTCAGATATCGTTAAAACGGTTTTTCGTAAATATCTTGGTTTCTATAACTCCAACGATGTTGACACCTATAAAGAAATTATAGAACACAAATTACGCGATAATTTTTTCCCTCAACATTTTTTCCTACACACAGCCGTTTTAAAGCTATAAAGTAAGAGAATCTTTAATTCAAAATATCTAGGCAATGTGACACTGTAGCCGAAAATCACCAAGTATATTTTTAGCTTGTATTTGTCCATAGAATTAAATGCCATGGTTCAAAGTATATTTCTAGCTTACTTATGTGATGTCCCGCAAGATGTCCCGAAAAAGTTTTAGTAGTAAGGAAGTCTCCATTTTCCTCTCTTCTTTTTAGAAGTTTAGGTAAACATACTCTACCTATTCCGATCACTGCTGGTAACATTTCCTCCCAGCCGAATTTCCTCCCGGGCATGCTGGAAAAACCAGCTAAGCAATCCGAGGGTTTCAGTATATTGCAATTCAGGCGATGATCTGGCAACCTGTCACTACATGATACTGCCTAAAAATTAAAATCTATCTTTAAATAACCCTCAAAACTTTGTCAGACATGTCGGAACGACCTTTGTTTAGGTCGTTTACGCTTTGCATACCCCATTAGGCGTGATAAAGTCGTGATTATATATGTGTATATATGTATGAGTGACATAGCAACAGGCTAACCGTTAACGCAGAGAAATACTTTATTTCCGCGAGAAAATTCATTTAATCGCGGGTGAAAACGCGGGGCGGAAAGCAAGTGAGTTTTATAAATAAGATACAATATTCATACTTTAATTTTTGTTTTATTGTTTTTTTTCATAATTCAATGTGCGAGGGTCTCTAAACGTAAAGTCATAACACATAAACGGCAACCGCTCGATGTAGGTATATTAATTTCATCTGTGGATCGATAATTGTACCAGTGACATCTATTGGTGAATGGTTGGTACTACCTGTATGTGTTTAGGGTTTGAGCGAAAGTCGAAAAACTTCATATCCTTGACACTCCTGTGTGGGTGTCGCTAGAGTAGCCGCTGAAAAGAAACTTTTAATCTAAAACTTTTTAAAAATGAGCATATTATACGATTTTTAATGCTCAGGGTAATCAGAATTATTTATTAAACAATATATTTGCTGGCTTTAGAAACAAAAAACTTGCTTTATGTAAACTTTTATTTAGAATGACCTGCCCGTCTTACCCTTAGCGCCATCTGCTGATATTTTTTAGAAGCTATTTACTGTTCTTCGGAGTGAGACCCCATGCCTAAACTGGGGTTAGTAACGAATGGTTTTGATTTGATTCGATCAGGTGTGGCCGCCTTCAACTTCCCGGTGATGATCCCGCTGTGGATGTTCCCCCCCGCGCTGGTGACGGGCAACACCTGCATCATCAAGCCCTCGGAGCAGGACCCCGGCGCCACCGTCATGATGATGGAGCTGCTGCAGGAGGCCGGCGCTCCGCCTGGCGTCGTCAACGTGAGTGAAGCCTTGAGTCACTAAGTGAAGCCTTGAGTCACTAAGTGAAGCCTTGAGTCACTAAGTGAATGAGCTGCTGCAGGAGGCCGGCGCTCCGCTTGGCGTCGTCAACGTGAGTGAAGCCTTGAGTCACTAAGTGAAGCCTTGAGTCACTAAGTGAATGAGCTGCTGCAGGAGGCCGGCGCTCCGCCTGGCGTCGTCAACGTGAGTGAAGCCTTGAGTCACTAAGTGAAGCCTTGAGTCACTAAGTGAAGCCTTGAGTCACTAAGTGAATGAGCTGCTGCAGGAGGCCGGCGCTCCGCTTGGCGTCGTCAACGTGAGTGAAGCCTTGAGTCACTAAGTGAAGCCTTGAGTCACTAAGTGAATGAGCTGCTGCAGGAGGCTGGCGCTCCGCCTGGCGTCGTCAACGTGAGTGAAGCCTTGAGTCACTAAGTGAAGCCTTGAGTCACTAAGTGAATGAGCTGCTGCAGGAGGCCGGCGCTCCGCTTGGCGTCGTCAACGTGAGTGAAGCCTTGAGTCACTAAGTGAAGCCTTGAGTCACTAAGTGAATGAGCTGCTGCAGGAGGCCGGCGCTCCGCCTGGCGTCGTCAACGTGAGTGAAGCCTTGAGTCACTAAGTGAATGAGCTGCTGCAGGAGGCCGGCGCTCCGCCTGGCGTCGTCAACGTGAGTGAAGCCTTGAGTCACTAAGTGAAGCCTTGAGTCACTAAGTGAATGAGCTGCTACAGGAGGCCGGCGCTCCGCTTGGCGTCGTCAACGTGAGTGAAGCCTTGAGTCACTAAGTGAAGCCTTGAGTCACTAAGTGAATGAGCTGCTGCAGGAGGCCGGCGCTCCGCCTGGCGTCGTCAACGTGAGTGAAGCCTTGAGTCACTAAGTGAAGCCTTGAGTCACTAAGTGAATGAGCTGCTGCAGGAGGCCGGCGCTCCGCTTGGCGTCGTCAAAGTGAGTGAAGCCTTGAGTCACTAAGTGAAGCCTTGAGTCACTAAGTGAAGCCTTGAGTCACTAAGTGAATGAGCTGCTGCAGGAGGCCGGCGCTCCGCCTGGCGTCGTCAACGTGAGTGAAGCCTTGAGTCACTAAGTGAAGCCTTGAGTCACTAAGTGAATGAGCTGCTGCAGGAGGCCGGTGCTCCGCCTGGCGTCGTCAACGTGAGTGAAGCCTTGAGTCACTAAGTGAAACCTTGAGTCACTAAGTGAATGAGCTGCTGCAGGAGGCCGGCGCTCCGCCTGGCGTCGTCAACGTGAGTGAAGCCTTGAGTAACTAAGTGAAGCCTTGAGTCACTAAGTGAATGAGCTGCTGCAGGAGGCCGGCGCTCCGCCTGGCGTCGTCAACGTGAGTGAAGCCTTGAGTCACTAAGTGAAGCCTTGAGTCACTTAGTGAAGCCTTGAGTCACTAAGTGAAGCCTTGAGTCTCTAAGTTAAGCCTTGAGTCACTAAGTGAATGAGCTGCTGCAGGAGGCCGGCGCTCCGCCTGGCGTCGTCAACGTGAGTGAAGCCTTGAGTCACTAAGTGAAGCCTTGAGTCACTAAGTGAAGCCTTGAGTCACTAAGTGAATGAGCTGCTGCAGAAGGCCGGCGCTCCGCCTGGCGTCGTCAACGTCAGTTATATAAAAAAAACTCTTTCAGCAGTGTAGTTGAATTAATAGACTACACGAGCAAAGCGAGCTCGGCACCGCGTCAGTGAAATGAATAATAGAGTACGCGAGCGAAGCGAGCTCGGCACATCACGATAGTTGAATTGTTAGACGACATTTCGCGATAGTTGAATTAATAGACGGCTTACAAGAGAATGAATCTTTTTATTTTTCACGTTGCTTTTTTTTTCGGCGTGCGCTAGTGTAAAATCGTTAATTTCCATGTCCGCATTCACATCCGCTGGCTTCCAGACAAGCGAACAGTTTACCATCCAGCTGTCAATGGCCTGATAGAGAGATTTCACAGACAAACGAAAGCAGCAATCATGTGTCAACATTAGTTCAGTTCACTTCTCGTGCCGCAAGGCCTTAAACTGTGTGGTCAAGGCATATTTTATATGTAGTTTCGCAGTTTATACTATGTGTAAGGGACAGCGTCCCGCAAACTGATAGGGGTTGCTCAGTCAACAACACTGAACAATTTCCGCCGAGAAATTCTTTCAGGAAGTAAAAAAAATATGGCTTTTCCTTACAAATTATCTGACCGAGGTGGACTACAAAATGTCCACAAATGAAAAAGCCAATTTTTATTTTCACATCTTGAAAAAAAACCTGGTCGAAGTTGTTCAGTGTCGTTGACTGAGCAACCCCTATCAGTTTGTGGGACGTTGGCCCTTACACCCGGTATACCTATTGTATTCAGTACCCGAAAAGTAGTCTGATATTAAGCGCATCAATTTCTTTCAAAAATATCCATAATACTTATTATTTACTTTTTCTCCCTTTTGCTTGGATGAAGCTTCATTATTATATAAATAAAACAAAACCTACATTCACTCTTTTCGGTCCTCAAATTCGCAAACGCCAGCAATTTCTCCGAACGACGACAATGACTGTTAACGACTGCAACGCGAAATCTTTAAAGTATACACTATTTTTCTTCTCTTTATATAATGGAATGTGCGCCTGTCAAAAGCGCCATTCAAATTTAAAATGTCAATATACTATGGAGGAATCGCAAATTTCATTTTGTTGTTTCCTCGCAAAATGAGTACTATACTAGTCACAGCCTAGGTACAGTCGAGGCCTTCAAAATTTACTCGACCATACATTGTTTCTTTTTCGACTTCTAAAGTAATGCACTATTGTTCCAGGTGGTTCACGGCACCCACGACGTGGTGAACTTCCTGTGTGACAAGCCTGACATCAAGGCCGTGTCCTTCGTAGGAGGAGACGCCGCTGGGAAACACATCTACCAGAGAGCTTCAGCTGCAGGTGACTTCAGTTTCTTTTTGTGTTCACCTGACATTGACCATAAATCGTTTTTCTCCCATTTGCTCGGAAAATTTTTGCTGCTTTCTTCCATGCTGGCCTGGGAGAGAAAGAAAAACATAGAATGTGCCAGCTGCATATCATCCCGGGCATGCTGTAAAAACCAGCTAAGGGATCTGAGGGTTTCAGTATATTGTAATTTAGGCGACGGGCTGACAACCTGTCACTATAGCAATATACCTACAAATCTAACTTAAATAACCCTCAAAACTTTGTCAAACGTGGCGGCGCGACCTTTGCTTAGGTCGTTTACGGTCTGCCTACCCCGCTAGGGATAAAGGCGTGATTATAGGTATGTATGTATGTATGTATGCTCGGAAAAAGCTTCATCATATAAAAAAGAAACCTACATTCACTCTTTTAGGTCTTCGAAATCGAGACGCCAGCAATTACTTCAAACGCCAACAATGACTGTTAACGACCGCTACGCCTTTAAAGTATACACTAGTATGGTTTAGGTGTTTTCTAGTTCACATTATTGAGTATTTTAAGGCTGAATTAATTAAAATTACATTTTTTTTTTATTTACTACATGGAATAAATGGATGAATAGAATGTGTGCCCGTCAAAGGCGCCATACAAAAAAAATACAAAATATCAGGAGGAATCGCCAGTTTAATGTTTGTTTTTAAGTGTATTGTTGTTGTTTCCTCGCAAAATGCGAGAAAAGTACTATTTTTCTCTCCGAAATAGCAATATATGGTCTCGTTTACATTGGAACGCCGAGATGCAGTCGAGGCCTTGCAAATTTACTCGACCATATATTATTGCTTTTTTTCGGCCTCGGAGTAAATTTGTATAATATATATAATACTATTATATATATTATACAAATTCACCTCCAAATCAAAATATTTAGAGCGCCTGATCGTAAAACTACGAATCAATAACATTACTTTTCCGTTTTCCGCAGGCAAACGCGTGCAATGCAACATGGGAGCCAAGAACCACGGAGTCATAATGCCTGACGCCAACAAGGAACATACCTTGAACCAGCTGGCCGGAGCCGCCTTCGGGGCTGCGGGACAGAGATGCATGGCTCTCAGCACTGCTGTATTCGTAGGTTGGTACAACGCCATCTATGCGCCACGAGAACAAACACAACGCACGATAGTTATATCAATATAACCTACACTACTCAAGCGCAGCGAGCGCGGCATCTCACGAAAGTTATACCAATAAGTACACTAGGCGAGCACAGCTAGCGAGCATAACATTTCACGAAAATTGCATCAATACATTACATTGTGTGGTGGATAGGGCCGCTGCCTCCTGAGCGGGAGGTCGTGGTTCGAATCCCACTACGTACTAATGTGTTTTTCGGTTTAAAATTTCATATGTACGTTTATTCGGCGCTTTTTCCGTGCTTCGGAAGGCGCGTTAAGCCGTTGGTCCCGGTTAATATCGTTTAATACCGTAGATATTAGTCGTTAAGCCATGTCAGAGGCCAGTGCTAAGCATTGGCGGCTTGAAAACTCTGACCTAATCTAGGATTGGGTCTGGTTTCCCTTCAGGGTTGCCGAGGTCAGATGGCAGTCGCTCTGTGTAAAAACTAGTACCCTCGTTCAATCCTCTAGATTAAGTAGCCGACCCCGTGTGATGCGGGATAAAGGCTAGGGAGATGATGATGCATCAATACATTACGCGAACAAAGCAAGCTCGATATATCTCGACGGTTGAATCAATACACTACGCGAGCGAAACGAAAGCATACCTATCTATTGGCGGCAATAGGGAATACTCATGATTTTTTTAAAACTGTTAGTAAGAATTATTGTCACCATAGATGAACGGATGTGAAGGAATTTTCGCAAAATATTCATTAGTTTAAGAGTTATAATGCCTTAAAGTGGTTAGTTAAAAAGAGAGGTCCGAATTGTCATGTGACGTCATAAGACAGGAGCGCCATACTAATTTCATATAAATTGTCGTTTCGAAGAGAGAGAGAGATAGTCTATCTTTATAATGGTATATCTCGGTGATTTTTTGATCAATTTTATTTCTGTTTTCACTGTTCTTTTCATAATTTAAGATGTTTTTAAACAATAGGTTCAGGAACTGAAAATATGTTATATGGACGTTCTCTATTCTGCACGCACTATTCCTTAACTAATTCTTAGCACTGTCACTTTCTTAACTTTGACTTGAGAACAGGATAGTAAGACGCTGAAAATAAGAACTGAGCATAGAGCATGCTTCCTTATTTTACGTCAAATACATACATACATAAAATCACGCCTTTATCCCTTACGGGGTAGACAGAGCATAAAACGCCTCGTGAAAGGCGCTTTCGCCACGTCTGACAAAAATTGAGGAAAATATTAGATTGTAATTTGTATTGCTGTAGTGACAGGTTGTCAGCCCATCGCCTAAATTACAATACACTGTAACCCTCGAATCCCTTTTGCTGACTTCTACAGCATGCCCGGGAGGAAGGGCAGCTGGAACATTCTATGTTTTCCTATCTCTCCAAGTCCAGCATGGAAGATACGTCAAATAAGCAGTCTTATTTCAGATTAGGAACTTTAAAGTCATGTGTTCATTTGCTATCCTGTTCTTATGTCAAAGTATAGAAAGTGACAGCACTAGCTAAGAATTAGAATTAGGATTATGTCGCCAGAATCCACGGCATTATCTAAATCCAAAACATCGACTCAAATATTACCGTATATCCACAGGATCAGCCAAGGAATGGATCCCAGACCTGGTGGAGCGTGCAAAGGCTTTGAAGGTGAACGCTGGTCACGTGCCCGGCACCGACGTGGGACCCGTCATCTCGTCACAGGCTAAAGAGAGGATCTTCAGACTTGTTGAATCAGGTAAGTCCCTAATCTCTTGAAAACAAGAGATTGAAATTATCGACTATATCTCAGTCATCTCTACATTCATACACACATACATACAATCACGCCTTTATCCCTAATGGGGTAGGAAGAACGTAAAAAGACTTAAACAAAGTTTTCGTACAATAAACTGTTAAATAAATAAATAAATAGATTTGTAGGTATATTGCTGTAGTGACAGGTTGTCAGCCCATCGCCTAAATTACAATATACTGAAACCCTCGGATCCGTTAGCTGGCTTTTACAGCATGCCCGGGAAGTAATGCAGTTGGTGCATTCTATGTTTTTCTCTCGCTTCCAGGCCAGCATAGAAGAATCTCTCAGTCATCTCTAGCTTTCTAGATTTTAGAGCAAATTTCTTAAACTATTCTTTTCTTAGCGATCTCTTCTATTATTTTGAATATTACAAAATGTCACAATAAATCTAAATCACAAGCAAATAGAGCAAATTCATTTTCAAAGCAAATACTAGTCAATATCTTAACACGCGATAACCTCTGAAATCACTACATTATTCGAAGCAGATCAAACCAAACTTCTGAGTTTCTATTGAATAGCTTGCTATAAAATAGTAAGATTTTCGTTGCGATAGATTAGGCATTTAGGCATTAGGCATTTTAGGCCCGTATTTATAAAGCTATCTCAAGATTGAGAGCAATATTAAGTATGGATTTGACAGGTCATTTTGTACTAAAATGACATTTCTGATTCGAACTCAAACTAGCTGTAATTTTTTAGTGCTAATTATAAAAACGGGCCTTAGAAAAGCTAAGGTAGGTATATAAAATCAAGTTAAGATCAATACTAATTTAAAAATTTCTTCAATCGCAAATCATCGCTGAATTTGAAATCGATTCTAACCTACCAAATTCTTTTTCTTAGGTGTGAAGGAAGGCGCCAAACTAGTGCTAGACGGTCGCTCCGTCAAAGTGTCCGGCTTCGAAAAGGGTAACTTTGTGGGCCCCACCGTCCTTACTGACGTCACTCCTTCCATGGAGTGCTACAGGGAGGAAATATTCGGCCCCGTGCTCATCTGCCTTACCGCCGACACCATCGATGACGCCATCAAAATGATCAACAACAACCCCTACGGGAATGGCACCGCCATCTTCACCACCAACGGGGCAACTGCGAGGAAATACTCTTCGGAAATCGATGTCGGTCAAGTGGGGGTCAATGTGCCTATCCCAGTGCCATTGTCCATGTTCTCATTCACTGGCACCAGAGGGTCCTTCCTGGGAACTAACCACTTCTGCGGCAAGCAAGGTGTTGACTTCTACACGGAGCTCAAGACGGTGGTCTCGCTGTGGAGGGAGGGAGACGTTTCCCATACCCAGGCGGCTGTTTCTATGCCTACACAACAGTAAAACAAACAGAAACTAGTTTTTAAGATTGCATTTTTAAATTTATAAAATGAATATTGTATTTTGGTCGGTAACGCCCGTAATTATAATCAACTCTCAAGAGTGACAGCGGGTTTGTATTAGAAATGCCATTTGAGTACAAAACAGCTTGTCAAATCCAAACTTAATATTGCTCTCAATCTTGAGATCGCTTTGTAAATACGAGCCTTAGACATACTATTTAAACTTTACAACGCCATCTATACCACCAACGGCGCAACTCGCTTCAAATCCAATCAAGTTCGCTTCAGAAATCGATGTCGGCCAAGTAGGCTCCAACGTTCCTTTTGTTGATAACTTACATACATACATTTAATCACGCCTTTATCTCTAATGGGGCAGGCAGAGCTTAACGACCTAACCACGTCTGACATAGTTTTGAGGGTTATTTAAGATAGATTTGTAGGTACTTTTCTGTAGTGACAGGTTGTCAGCGCATCACCTAAATTACAATAAACTGTAACCCTCGGATCCCTTAGCTGCTTTTTGCAGCATACCCGGGAGGTGGCACATTCTATGTTTTTCTCTCGCTCCCAGTCCAGAATGGAAGTATTTGTATTTGGAGCTATTATAAAATAAAAATTCTTTAGAATTGCGCATTTTCAAACGATAAGTCTTATCTTTCTTTTAAATATAAAATGAACGTGACAGGTATAAAATCAGTTAAAATAAGTTATTTATTATTATACCAGCCTAAACTATCCCACTGCTGGGCAAAGGCCTCCTCACTAAATAAGTTATAAATTCGCTAAAAATAAAACCATAATCTGGAGCAAGAACAAACTTGTTTTATATGTACAATATTTCTGCGCAACTAATAATTTAAGTAACTATGTAACGTCGACTATTTATTGATCATACAAGTTTAAGTATAAAATGTTTCTATAATACTGTAAGTAATCAAAATGTCTTCCAATTCCATAGAACGTATATAAGTACAAGTTTATTAATACAAAATATGCATTGTTAAATATTTTTTAAGTCTAAATCACTTGTTCTCTTTTACACCGAATTATTTTTTTACTCATAATAAATACCATATTTTATTAACTCTTTGTTTGAATGCATTTTTCTACTACATATTAATTACAATACAATGAAAATCTAATTCCACATTTAAATACCCTACATATTCAATAGTCATCATAATGTTTTATACATACATATAACCACGCCTTTATCTCTAATGGGGTAGGTAGACCCTAACGACCTAAAAAAGGACGTTTCGCTACATCGGACAAAGTTTTGAGGGTTATTTTAAATAGATTTGTAGGTATGTTAGTGACAGGTTGTCAGCCCATCGCCTAAATTGCAATATACAGAACCCTCGTTTCCCTTAGCTGGCTTAGCTTAGCTTTCCCGGGAGGAAATGCAGCAGGCACATTCTATGTTTTTCTCTCGCTCCCAGTCCAGCATGGAAGAATAAATTTTAAGTAAGTATTCTTCTAACCGCGTTCATTTCCTTTGTTTCGTTGTTTTAGCGTTCTTCCTACCATTCAAAACGACTATATTTTAAAATAAAGAAATAAGAAAAAATACAAACTAGCATACACCAACAAAACAAAACTACGCAAAAACATCAACAAACGCAAAATACCAAGTATCCGCTACATAATAAACTTCAACAAATACCAGGATTCCATAAGTATCAGATATTATAAACAACGCAATAGTGAACGGAAGAACGCAGCTGCACACAGCACATCTCACGCAAACAAAGAATCCTTAGGTCATTTGTATGGCAGAGTCCAATGAAAACAGATCTCCACAATACATTACACAATATACCTTATGTTATGTAAATAAAGTCTATTGTTGTTGTATTAGGTGACAGGATACACAAGGGTCTAAACAGTTATTCGCGTCGCGGCCGCCTTGAAGGAATCACGTACAATGTGGTCGAGTATTTTGAGTATTTTGCTGTTGGTGTTTTGCGTGGTTTGGTGTTCTGCGTTGTCGCCGCAGTGCCGAAATGAAAGAGGAGAACCGGTTGATTGGTAAGTCACATTTTTTCATTTAGATTTTACTGAGAAACATATTTTTTGAAAGTATTTTTATAAACGGAGGACACCTCAGGCTGCTAATAATTATATTCTTTATAAACATTATACGTGTTTAGAATGTTGTGGCATAAGGACCATCCCCTTTTAGCACCAAAACAGCACTAGGAATACGATTCTAAGTAACAACCTAGCCCAGAACAGTTAGGTTTAAAATAAATAATATATTTCTACTTAGAAAATAGATTAGCCTTTGTTATTGACCTATTTATGTTTTTCTTTGTTTTTATAACAGAAACATGAACAAACAGGATAAAGATAAAATAGTATCAAAGAATTAATAAAATCAATTTATTTAAATTAATTTAAATAGTGAATCATTCATCCGTACTACAGTTTTTGTATTTTAATTCGTAATTCACTACAAAAACAGGTTTATGCTATGACTAAGTCTAAGTTGATGTTGAGTTGAGTCATGCCTACATAGATTTACCTATTTCTCAAACATTGAGAACGAAAAGCTCCTAGATATTTTATATAGGCAATTTATATTATTGTGTAATGTAGGTCCAATAACAAGTGATCAATTTTATACAGTCACTCGACTTATAATATAACATTTATAAGAATTTAACAGAAATCAATCAAACAGAGACGCCTGGAGGGTTAAAGGGGAGGCCTTTGCCCAGCAGTGGGACGATTTATAGGCAAAAAAATAAAAATAACATAAACCTTAAACTATTTTAAAATTCAAGTAGTTACCATATTATTTAAAAGTGCAAAAGACGTCATCAAACAAAACAAATATAAGTGCTTTAAAGTTACTCGTTTATCTTGTCAAATTTATCTTCAAGTAATTCAGAAGATCTCTTTAGTAATTCTATACGATCGACGAGACGACAGGTAAAAATACCCGTAGACCCTGTGTCTACCTGTACAAAAAAAAAAAACATTTTAATTTGTCTTACGGGTTGGCGACCCTTAAAGAAATAAGAACATTTGTTATACAAGGTGTGCTCAAACACTCAGTTCTTTAGAGAGTGTAACGAAAAACTTTTTTATTGTTGGTACTCTTATCACTTATCACCCTAGCCTAGTTATAAATATGGGCCAGTAAGCCACTATAAAAAATGGCTCGTGGTCAAATGGTTAGTGCTTATTTATTCCGATAACGACCCCAGAGAAATTTGGGAAAAGGCTAGGAAGATGATGTAGTCACTATTCTTCTTCTTCTGTCGAATGGGTATCGACTCTATCGACCTGATGAACTATTTAAAATCCCCTATGTCGTTTTATACATACATACATAAATCACGCCATCCCTAATGGGGTAGGCTAGGCAGAGCGTCTAAGACTTAAACAAAGGTCGTTCCGCTACGTTTGACAAGTTTTAAAGGTTATTCCAGATAGATCTGTAATGACAGGTTGTCAGCCCATTGCCTAAATTACAATAAACTGAAACCCAAAAATCGTTTAAACCGGGTGTAAGGGACAGCGTCCCGCCAACTGATAGGGATTGCTCAGTCAACGACACTGAACAACTATCACTAGGAAATTATTTCAAGAAATGAAAAGTAAAATTGACTTTTCCATACAAATTATCTGATGAGGTGGTCATTTTGTATGGTTAAGTATTTTTTTTTCGTTACCTGAAATAAATTCCTGAGCAACCCTTATTTACAGTTTTCGGGACGCAGTCCCTTCCACCCCGTATTTACCAGTATTTACTTTCCACCAGGTTCTACGTGTACAAGTTACCAAGGGAGAAAAACCACCTCAACCCCCTCGTCAGGAAGGGGGTCGCTTACATGCACCTGACCCCCTCCAAGCTACGAGGGGGTTGGATCATGTCAGAGCTGTCCATTAATGACCCCCGCTCTATGGTGGGTCGCACCATGGCACCTTTATATCAGGTAAGGGCTAGACAAACTATGTCAAGATTTGTAATCGAAGCGAGCTCAACCCCTCACTAAAATTATAATTTAAACACACACGCACATAATCACGCCTTTGTCCCTAATGGGGTACGAAAAGCGTAAACGACCTAAATAAATGTCGTTCCGCCACGGTTGACAAAGTTTCAAGGGTTATTTAAAATAGATTTGCAGGTATATTGTTGTCGTGACAGGTAATATAAACACTTAAAGTAAAAATATTAAATAAGCAGTACCTGTTGTGTTGTTATTTCTTGTGTATTGTTTATCTCATGTTACTTGTGTACAATAAACAATAAATAAGTAAATAAATACATCACGCGAGGGATGCGAGCTCGACCTTATACAAAAATTAAGAGATGAACATGCAAATGCATGATCATATGTAACCCGTGATCTGTCACGAAAATTAATGGATATATGTAAGCAAAATTCTTCCATGCTGGACTGGGAGAGATAGAAAAACATAGAATGTTCCAGCTGCCCTTCCTCCCGGGCATGCTGTTAAAGTCAGCAAAAGGGACTCGAGGGTTACATTGTATTGTAATTAAGGCGATGGGCTAACAACATGTCACTAAAGCAATACATATTACAATCTAAAATAGTCCCCTTAATTTTTGTAAGACGTGGCGAAAGCGCCTTTTACGAGGCGTTAAACGCTCTGCCTACCCCGTAAGGGATAAAGGCGTGATTTATGTATGTATGTATGTGTAAGCAAAAGTACTCATATGTAACGTGAGCAAAACGAGCTCGATGTTTCATGAAATTAAGGTGCTTCCTGCCGGCAGATGAGCAGGTAGATTTCAAGATATGCAACCATCGCCCGTAATGCCTTAGAATATCGTTCAAATCAGCGCGCGCTGCGGCGAGGCGGTTATGTCCATGGCCGCGTGAAAAATGAGCGTAAAACACACTAAAAGCTAATTCCATAAAAACTCGGATTGAAAAAGTTATGTTGCGACTTAAGATAATCATAATACGGATATTTTCCCGAAGGAACCGTGAAAACGCTCCTAATAGTTCAGAAGGAATATCAAATTTTACTTCCAGATTTTTTTAAGATACTTATTTATGAACTAGAATATTTTTAAATGTTGCAATTGCAGGCCATGAACGAGTAATTTCATAGATGTATATTTTTTTAGAATTTTCCAATGATTTGTTTAGGAGAAATAAGCTCTTAAAAACAACCATTTTCCGTTAGGAATCACCTTAAGAGATATATATGTAAAAGTGTGAAAACGCGAGCGAAGCGACCTTCTTTGATTGTGACTGTTAGCTTATGACCATTGACCTGACTGATATGAAATTGTAATGTAATGTAGTAATGAAATGGATGAAAATGATTTTAAGTTTTACTAACACTACATACATACATACATAAAATCACGCCTTTATCCCTTACGGGGTAGGCAGAGCGCAAAACGCCTCCAAAAAGGCACTTTCGCCACGTCTGACATAAATTGAGGGCAATTTTAGATTGTAATGTGTATCGCTGTAGTGACAGTTTACTAACACTACCTAGAATTAATTAATTTTAAGTTTTGCTAACAACTATGGATGTTTTCCGAAATTAAATTATTTTGAATTTGAATTTGATATTGTATCAGGACAGGAGTATACTCTCAGTGGTGTACAACGACCAGCCTCCGTCCAATGAGAACCAGCCAGATATCCTGAGGACAGTCGCTGATATGTACTCCAAGAGTAAAAGAGGTAATTACTGTTTTGTACTAATCCCAGGGGAAACACAAAGTTGATATTTGAGAATTTATCATTTTGTGTATTTTTCCCCAGTTTCGTTAAGACATTGCAGGCTGAATCACCTGATTGTCCGAAAAAGAAAAAGATTTCGTGCTTCGGAGGGCACGTTAAGGCGTCGGTCCCGGTCGCTGTCTTTGATAGTGGTCGTTACTCAAACCATGTCAGAGGCCTGATAGTTGTGCTACTAGGCGATTTAAAAACTCTGACACCAGGGTTCATCGGGTCTATAGACTCGTTACCCACTCGACAGAAGAAGAAGACTAATCCTAATTAGTAGAAAAACTTTGACCATGATGACACCTTATTTCGGAGGGCTCGCTACATTTCTTTATTAGTTCCAGTTTAGGTTTACTTCAACTAGAGTCAAAGAGGTGTTTAATGGCGTTAGGTCAATTGACCCTGAGAACTAAAAGAAAAATCAAATGGTTATGTGTGGTACACACATACATACATATAATCACGCCTTTATCCCTAATGGGGTAGGCCTAAACAAAGGTCGTTTCGCCACGTCTGACAAAGTTTGGAGGGTTATTTAGGATAGATTTGTATGTATATTGCTGTAGTGACAGGTTGTCAGCCCATCGCCTAAATTACAATATACTGAAACCCTCGGATCCCTTAGCTGGTTATTACATATTATTATGTTATGTCTGGTAGTGGTAATGAATGTGTAATGGAAAACAAAAACGAAGGATTTTATGAAAACAAACACTTTGAGTTCCCCGAGCCGCGGGAGTAAAAGTAAACACGTGTTAAATGTCGGTCGGTAGGTCGGTAGGATATGATATCATTCACATTTAATTTGGTGATCTATTTGTAAACAATTTCAGCGGATTTATAATTTGATACCAATAAACAGCGAAATAGGAATATTTTAAGTGAGTCAGCAAAATATATCCAATAAACCTTTAGCTCGGTAAAAAAAACAATGTTGTTTTTTTTTATGGAGAATGATTCATCATGTATAAGTTTTACATGATTCATGATCATAACATAAGTTAAGCAACCTCATCATCTCATTAGCCTTATCCCGTATCTTACGGGGTCAGCTACCTAATCCAGGGGATTGAACGAGGGTACTAGTTTCTACACAGAGCGACTGCCATCTGACCTCCGTAACCCAGAAGGGAAACCAGACCCAATCCTAGATTAGGTCAGAGTTTTCAAGCCGCCAATGCTTAGCACTGGCCTCTGATATGGCTTAACGAATAATATCTACGATATTAAACGATATTAACCGGGACCAACGGCTTAACGTGCCGTTCCGAAGCACGGAAAAAGCGCCGAATAAACGTACATATGAATTTCGAAAAACGAAAAACACTTTGGTACGTGGTCCCACCACGACCTCCCGCTCAGAAGGCCCTATCCACTACACCATCGGGCTACCAATAAATCAAGAAATTATTACAAAAAATCTTTTTTTTTCCAGGACAGGCGAAACAATCAAACGTAAAGAAGTACAAGAAATTCAAACTAGGAGACAAGTACTATGATGACTACGATCTCGCTGAGATGTGCAAAATGCACTCTAAGTTTATGAAGACTAGAGTCGAAAATGGACATACGAAGGGCGTCATTCTGGGTGATAAGTTTACGTCGTTTTGGCTGGTCCATTCTGTGCCGAGATTCCCGCCTATACCTGATAGTAAGTTTTTTAGATACTAGGTTACCTACTTTTATAGTATGCTTGAACCACCCGGCTTTCTTCCATGCTGGCCTGGGAGCGAGAGAAAAACATAGAATGTGCCAGCTGCATTTCCTCCCGGGCATGCTGTAAAAACCAGCTAAGGGATCCGAGGGTTTCAGTATATTGTAATTTAGGCGATGGGCTGACAACCTGTCACTACAGCAATATACTTACAAATCTATTTTAAATAACCCTCAAAACTTTGTCAGACGTGGCGGAACGACCTTTGTTTGGGTCGTTTACGCTCTGCCTACCCCATTAGGGATAAAGGCGTGATTTTATGTATGTATGTATGTATGAACCACCCGGAAAAATTTCTAGTCTCTTTTGGTCGTGAATTTTGCATGTTGGTTTGATAATTCGGATCGATAGCAAAGTTGACTACATCATCATTCAAATCCCACTAGTTTTTGATTTTTTTGGTTTCATGTTTGAAATCATAATAAATAGTAGGTAGGTACAGCAAGTACAAAATTTCAGATTCTCCTCTTATATATTCTTTATAGCGTACAAAAAAATTACAATAAATTAACAAATTCAAATTTAGTTCACAAAGGTGAGCTTATCTCTATAAAGAGATCTCTTCCAGCCAACCTGTAAAACTGAATATGAGATAACAATATATACGGGGACAAGACTGTACACGCTGCAGACTTTTACATATACATATAACCTAGAACCTAAAAGAACATACATATATATTACTTATATAAACATCTATAATAAATAATCTTAATCTTATGGGTCAGCTCAGCTGAGAGAAGAGAAAACCTGTTTCAACTATTAATAGAAAATATATGTGTGTCATAGTGAGATGGCTTATACAATTATACATAAACAAATTTCTTCTATGCCGGCCTGGGAACGAGAGAAAAACATAGAATGTGCCGGCTACGTTTCCCGGGCATGCTGTAAAAACGAGTTTATTAAGGGATACGAGGGTTTCAGTATATTGAAATTTAGGCGATCCCTGTCACTACAGCAATATACCTACAAATCTATCTTAAATAACCATCAAAACTTTGTCAGACGTGGCGGAAAGACCTTTATTCAGGTCGTTTACGCTCTGTCTACCCCATTAGGGATAAAGGCGTGATTATATGTATGTCATGCATGAGAAAACCTGTTTAAAATATTAATAGAAAACATAGAATATGAGTTATAGTGAGATAGATTATCAAGGTGGCGCAAAAGAAGTCATCCGATGTTGTTTGGCTCTCATTTTTTTTCTAAATGAAAAACTTCGAATCTGTTTTTTGATTATATTTATTTGCACCTTTAGAATTTTACTGGTCAAGTCGAGAAGATGATATCGGCCAAATGGGCGCCGTTACAATTGATTGCCATACGGGCTCGTTTTATGGCATTTTTCATCACTTCGGCGAGAACTTCGGGCGACAGATTCTCGCACTCGTGTCGAATGTTGTCTTTGAGGGCTTCCAAGGTCTCAGGCTTGTTGACGTAAACACGAGACTTCAAAAAACCCCATAAAAAGAAGTCCGGGACCGTTAAATCGGGCGATCTGGCCGGCCAGTGCAAATCGCCAAAACGAGAGATTAGGCGACCCGGAAATGCCGCCTTCAGAATGTCGGTTGTGGCTCGTGCAGTGTGCGCCGTTGCCCCGTCCTGTTGGAACCACATGTCCTCCAGTCCCAATTCGTCCAATTGCGGCAGAAAAAATTCGGTCAACATGGCCCTATAGCGCGCACCGTCCACTGTTGTCGTTTGACCCGCGGCGTTCTCGAAAAAAAATGGCCCGATGACTCCTCCAGCGTGAACAGCGCACCACGCAGTCACTTTGAGCGGGTGTAACGGCTCCTCGTGCATCACTCGTGGATTCTCGGTGCCCCAGAAGCGATAATTTTGCCGATTCACGTAACCGCTGAGGTGGAAATGAGCCTCATCGCTCATGATGATTTTGGTCGAAAAATTGTCCAATTCTTCCTCGAGATTGAGGATGGCTTGGGCGTAGGTTACGCGCGTTTGGCGGTCGGCAGGCAGCAGCTGATGCACGGTCTGGACTTTGTAAGGAAACATCTTCAAGTCTCGCACCAAAATTCGCTGCAAGGACCGCCGGCTGAGGCCCAATTGCGTGGCACGTCGTCTGGTCGATGTTTCGGGGCTCACTTCAACGTCCTCGGCTACAGCGGCGATATTCTCGGCAGAACGGGCGCTCCGGGGCCGGCCACTCTTAGCAACGTCTCGTGTGGTCCCATACTCTTCAAGGTTGGTGGCTAAACGTCGCAGTGTTTGCGCAGTCGGTGTCGGACGGCCGGGGAATCGGCGACGGAATTCGCGCTGCGCCAACACCACAGACGAATTGTTACTCAAAAAAATAGACACGATTTTTCCGCGTTCTTGGGGAGTGTATCGCTCCATGGCTTGTTCACTTGTATTCTGCATCTGTCTAGTCCACAAATGTCAAAACAGATTTGACATTGGCGGCCATTTGCAAAAATGAGAGCATCTTCCAATAGGGTGATTTCTTTTGCGCCACCTCAAACATACATAAACAAACCCATCTTTCTTTCCAGTGAGCGGCCTCAACACAACATCTTACAGCTACCCCACAACAGGCATGAAGTATGGACAATCCATGCTCTGCGTGTCTGTACAGACCAGTACTGTTAACCAAATAGCCACACAGTTGAAGTACAACGAACCACTGATAGCCTTCCAACATATACCTCCGGAGTTTGAAAATGAACTGCCTAATCTAGTAGAAGTTATCAACAATAAGACTATCGATGCTTCGCCTTGGTAAGTTAAATTTTTCACGCCTCTACCTCTTATAGGGTAGACAGACTAGTACAGCACTGTGAACCAAATAGCCACACAGTTGAAGTACAATGAACCATTGATAGCCTTCCAACATATACCACCGGAGTTTGAGAATGAACTGCCTAATTTAGTTGAAGTTATCAACAATAAGACTATCGATGCTTCGCCTTGGTAAGTTTCATTTTTCGCGGCTCTAGCTCTTATTGGGTAGGCAGAAACACATTGAACCAAATAGCCACACAGTTGAAGTACAATGAACCATTAATAGCCTTCCAACATATACTACCAGATTTTGAAAATAAGCTGCCAAATTTAGTTGAAGTGATCAATAACAAAACTATTGATGCGTCGCCTTGGTAAGTTACAGTTTCCACGCCTCTAGTTCTTACTGGGTAGGCAGAAACATAGTGAACCAAATAGCCACATAGTTGAAGTACAATGCACCACTATAACATATACCACCAGATTTTGAAAATGAGCTTCCGAATTTAGATGAAGTTATCAACAATAAGACTATCGACGATTCGCCTTGGTAAGTTTCATTTTTCACGAATATATTTCTTATAGGGTAGGCAGAGAACATAAGCTATCAACAAGGCTATCGATTGAAACTTGACCTTTGTAAGTTCTATTATCCACGCCTCTGTCTCTTAAAGGGAAGTTAAGATAAACTAGTATTTTCAACGAAATAGCCACACACTTGAAGTAAAATGTACAATAGCCTTTCAACATATACCTCCGAAGTTTGAAAATGAGCTTCCGAATTTAATTGAAGTTATCAACCATAAGACTATCGATGCTTCGCCTTTGTAAGTTTCAGTTTCCACTCCTCCATTTTTCCAGGGTAAGTAGATGGTGAGCTGCCAAATTTATTTGAAGTTATTACTTTGGTAAGATCTATCTGCCACGGCCTACACTTTTTAACTTTTAGAGTGTAGGCAGAGCCACAGAATTTATAATAGTGGCAGAGCGTCCCATGATTTATAATAAAATCACCGATACTGAGTAGGCAGTAATCAGAACATCCCATATTAGTTTCAGATTGAGCTGCCCACCATCATAATACAAATCTTTTTAATAGGTATTGTAAAGATGTAAAATTAGTCAGATCAAATAACTAGAACAAACTGTATGATTATGAATCAGAGTACCTACCTATTAATTGATCCAATTTTTCTCATAAGGTATTGTTATGGTTTATATTATACATACGTACATATAATCACGCATTTATCCCTAATGGGGTAGGCAGAGCGTAAACAATCTACACAAAGACCGTTCCACAACGTCTGACAAAGTTTTGAGTGGGTATTTAAGATAGATTTGTAGGTATATTGCTGTAGTGACAGGTTGTCAGCCCATCGCCTAAATTGAAATATGCAGAAACCCTCAGATCCCTTAGCTGGTTTCTACAGCATGCCCGGGAGGAAATGCAGCTGGCACATTGTATGTTTTTCTCTCGCTCCCAGTCTAGTATGGAAGTTAAAAAGATCAAATAAATAGAACGAATTGTTATGGTATGGCACGATTATGGATCAGACTGTTATTTGAACCAATTTTTCTCGTACATACATACATACATACATATAATCACGCCTTTATCCCGTAAGGTGTGTGTTATGATGATTGTTAGTATTTAATCACTGCTGAAGTTGCACTATAGGTCTATCTGAAATCTCACGCCAATAATAACAAACTGATATTTTACAATCGTATGCGAAGTCCCTATTGTATAATGAACTAAATCATGTACAGGGAAGCAATCGTCCACCAAAACATATGATAATATCATGCTAGCCTGGGAACGAGAGAATATCATAGAATGTGCCAGCTGTATTTCCTCCCAGGCATGTTGTGAAAACCAGCTAAGGGCGATCCGAGTGTGTCAGTATATTGCAATTTATTCGATTGGCTGACAACCTGTCCCTACAACAATACACCTACAAATCTATCTTAAATAACCCTCAAAACTTTGTCAGACGTGGCGGAACAACTTAAGTATAGGTCGGTTACGCTCTGCCTACCCCATTAGGGATAATGGCGTGATTATATGGATGTATGTAATATCATTGTTGTCCGCTATCTGTCGTATACATTTCAATTGCTGAAACTTGACATGAATTTTGCCTCAACTCCTACAATACATGAGAAATAGAAAGGCCAACACGGTTTTTTACTGTTTTTTTTTCTTTGTCACCAGGTACCACATAGAGAGCTTCGAAACTTTAGTCGGGCGTAAGTTCTTATCCTTCGCGAAGAGTGCGATGTTCAACGATGATCTATACAGCGGATTGGTAGCCGAGGTTCTGCAGTCAGATCTGCTGGTGGAGTCCTGGACTAATGGACCTGGAACCTTGGATTCAGAGTGCCAGAGGAATTTCCAGTAAGTAACTTTTAGGAGTTAGTATTAGCTGAGTGATGATGGATGAGAATAAGATAGAACTAATTGCCTGATCGTGTGTCGTGAACAGGCGACCGAAGTCCAAACGACCATGTTTGGATCTTGTATCAGAGTGCTAAGAAAACTTCGATACCGCGTTTTAGAACATCTGTTTCTTGTTGTGCTGTTGTGGTGCCATCCCTCGCTATTTTTTTAATGATTCTCTCACTAGGTAGAATCTATATTCAGCAGTGGTCTACTGATATGATTATGATGCACTTACCTATGATATTTGTCTTTGTGCCGTATACCACAACGGTGGGCAGTGACGCATTGCTGGACAATAGTGGCCCCACTTTTACCCTCATGCCCATTAGGGTCGAAGAAATAAATTGTAGAGCGAGCATGCATATATTTGTATTGCGCGTCTCTCGTGTTTCGGACCGTAAGTAATGCCGAAAGGCGGGGAGAACCATGGGTGGTTGGTGCTTTTACCTATGACATATGATTTTATATAGTACTTTTTTTACTTTCCTTTTCCAGAGTACGAAATATCGAGCGGCTGAAGTTTCCCATAGCAAAGATGTCGTTCACTTCACACAACGATCACTCGAAATGGGCGGTTGCGGTCGCACACAAGATGCACAACAGTCAAGATACTAAAGTTGCAGATTACTGGGTCTGCGTAGGAGATATCAATAGAGCGGTGAGTACAGCTTGATGATGGGTGACCGGTTAAGCATGATAATTCAAAGCGGACGGTCGCGGTCGCAAACAAGATGCACAACAGCCAAGACACCAAAGTTGCAGATTACTGGGTCTGCTTAGGAGATATTAACAGATCGGTGAGTACAGCTTGATGATGGGTGACCGGTTAAGCATGATAATTCAAAGCGGACGGTCGCGGTCGCACACAAGATGCACAACAGCCAAGACACCAAAGTTGCAGATTACTGGGTCTGCTTAGGAGATATTAACAGAGCGGTTAGTACAGCTTGATGATGGGTGACCGGTTAAGCATGATAATTCAAAGCGGACGGTCGCGGTCGCACACAAGATGCACAACAGCCAAGACACCAAAGTTGCAGAATACTGGGTCTGCGTAGGAGATATCAATAGAGCGGTTAGTACAGCTTGATGATGGGTGACCGGTTAAGCATGATAACTCAAAGGGGCGGTTGCAATCGCACACAAGATGCACAACAGTCAAGACACTAAGGTTGCAGATTACTGGGTCTGCGTAGGAGATATTAACAGAGCGGTGAGTACAGCTTGATGATGGGTGACCGGTTAAGCATGATAACTCAAAGGGGCGGTCGCGGTCGCACACAAGATGCACAACAGTCAAGACACTAAGGTTGCAGATTACTGGGTCTGCTTAGGAGATATTAACAGAGCGGTTAGTACAGCTTGATGATGGGTGACCGGTTAAGCATGATAACTCAAAGGGGCGGTCGCGGTCGCACACAAGATGCACAACAGTCAAGACACTAAGGTTGCAGATTACTGGGTCTGCTTAGGAGATATTAACAGAGCGGTTAGTACAGCTTGATGATGGGTGACCGGTTAAGCATGATAATTCAAAGCGGACGGTCGCGGTCGCACACAAGATGCACAACAGCCAAGACACCAAAGTTGCAGATTACTGGGTCTGCGTAGGAGATATTAACAGAGCGGTGAGTACAGCTTGATGATGGGTGACCGGTTAAGCATGATAACTCAAAGGGGCGGTCGCGGTCGCACACAAGATGCACAACAGTCAAGACACTAAGGTTGCAGATTACTGGGTCTGCTTAGGAGATATTAACAGAGCGGTTAGTACAGCTTGATCATGGGTGACCGGTTAAGCATGATAACTCAAAGGGGCGGTCGCAGTCGCACACAAGATGCACAACAGTCAAGACACTAAGGTTGCAGATTACTGGGTCTGCTTAGGAGATATTAACAGAGCGGTTAGTACAGCTTGATGATGGGTGACCGGTTAAGCATGATAACTCAAAGGGGCGGTCGCAGTCGCACACAAGATGCACAACAGCCAAGACACCAAAGTTGTAGATTACTGGGTCTGCGTAGGAGATATCAATAGAGCGGTTAGTACAGCTTGATGATGGGTGACCGGTTAAGCATGATAATTCAAAGCGGACGGTCGCGGTCGCACACAAGATGCACAACAGCCAAGACACCAAAGTTGCAGATTACTGGGTCTGCTTAGGAGATATTAACAGAGCGGTAAGTGATGTGATAAAACTTTAGCTAGAAATTTTAAGATTGAAGTCCTATCGATTTCTTAATTAGATAAGTGAAAGAGGTATAAAGTCGACACATGATTATATCTTGCATGACTTTTAAATTTTACCATCATGTTTCAGTTTAAACTGTCATGCGCAGGAAGTTTTAGGTTTGCAGCAACAGAGACATGGAATGTTCTCTCCCTTCCCTTACGGCAACCCATTCTATGTTATCAATTATCGTACAAATATTGATCTGAAAAATATTACTTTATTTATCGTATTCTTCTAATCGATTGTATTATTTGCAGATGATACATCTCTTATATTTAAAGT
The DNA here is from genome assembly GCA_949820665.1 of Scrobipalpa costella. Taxonomy (NCBI): domain Eukaryota; kingdom Metazoa; phylum Arthropoda; class Insecta; order Lepidoptera; family Gelechiidae; genus Scrobipalpa; species Scrobipalpa costella. The sequence goes on from OX463311.1 coordinate 2,650,979, forward strand.
TGATAGACATATCCAAAATTATGACAACGTACATAACACTCTTGGTCAAATTCATAATTGGTTCACTGTTAATAATTTAGTGTTGAATGCGAATAAAACCAAATTTATAAAATTTACTTTGCCTAATGTACATTCTTCCAATAATGATGTTGTACTTAATAATGAAAAAATAGAGTTCACCGAAAGCACAGTTTTCTTAGGGATTACACTTGACTCGAAACTTCAATGGCTCCCTCACATTACATCTTTATCGGGGAAACTAAGTTCAGCCGCATTTGCTGTGCAAAGAATCCGAGAAAGCTCACGGATGTTGCTACAGCAAGACTTGTATATTTTAGTTATTTTCATGGCATTATGTCCTATGGAATTTTGCTGTGGGGCCGCGCTGCTGACATTGATTCAATTTTTGTTTTGCAAAAACGGGCTATTAGAGCAATTTACAAACTCAGATGTCGTGATTCCCTAAGAGAATTGTTCAAAGAGATAAATATTTGTCAATTTATATATGAAAATATATGTATGCAAGGAAAAATATTTATAGTTTTACCAAAAATGGTGACAGGCATAACCGGAACCTTAGAAGCAAAAATAAAATTGATCAACCCCCGTTTAGGTTAGTTAAAGTTAAAAAAACATTTTTAGGTCTAAGTATACAATACTATAACAAAATACCTGACCATATATGAAATTTGTCAGAAAATCAATTTAAAGATACTATTAAAAACACATTATGTCGGAAAGCCTATTATAAGTTAGATGATTATACTAATGACAAATATGTATGGAGCTCTAATATTTCAGTGAAGCCTAAGAAATTGGCACACATTGCGGTCACAAACCCTATTTTGAACAAAAAGAAGGACAAAAGTAAGAATAAGATAAAACGAAGGGAGGGGCGCAAAGTGCGAGTTTCTAATGCTTCAAACTTCATTGTGATATAGTTTTATTTTATTTTATGACATAGATATAATTTAATTTTCTTTGTAATAGACTCGCTTGTGACTTTCTAAAAGTGTTCTTAGGAATCTATTTGGAAATAAATGATTTATCTTTGACTTTGTTGGGTTTTCCGAGTCGACATACAATGACGATGTCCATGTTATATTTTTTTTCATTTCCCTATTCCAGTTACCACAAGAGTCGCGAGGGGGCGGCACTGTGTGCACATCGGGCCCGATCCTGTGGGGCAACTTCGCACATCTCATAGAGTCTGTACAGACGTGTAATTGAAGAAAAGACGTGATATGAGAAGATTATTGTATAGGGTGATGTGCCAAGACTTTGTAACTGATTATAAAGGATTTTTGAACACATGAAATTAAGGGCGATTCGATTTCTGTGATGAGCGATCAGAAAATGACGGCAATAACTTTAGTTGAGATTTTAAACGAATTCGGAAAATATTGGAAATAACAAATCAATAATTCGACCGCTGACAGGATTTGAACCCGCGTCTTTGGAATACTGACCCAACGCTCTTAACCGCTAAGCTACAGCAGCCATGTCCCGAGCGACGAATTAGTGATCTGCTATTTATTACTTGTCATGAGTGGACGCTAGCTCCAATATTTTCCGAAATAAAATAGCACAATGAGTGAAAAATCTATTAGAAAATTTAACCGAATTGTTCTCATTCAAGACGCTTGGCAAATTGTTTTCATAAATTAGCTTATGTAATTTGTTTTGGTTAGTTTTCTTCTTGTATCAAGTATTGAAAATTGGAACACATCACTTTGAAAATCCTTTAGTAATCGCATCTTTTGTAAATAGCCATAATGCTGCATAGAAATAAGGATAGCATTAGTTCAATTTTTAGTAGACTTAGGTTTGGGTGTGCACAGATAAAAAAAAACATGAGCAAATTGTAGCGATTTTGCTAACTTGTTTTTAGTATATTTTCGCACACTTTTAATTTAGTACAAAGAGAACATTTCATGTTTATTCATTAGTATTACATTAATTTATTTTATTATACCTCTTACTCACTCATACAAAATACTCTCAACTCAATACTTATTTTATATTACATCTAGCTGTGTTTCTACCCAAACATTACCAAACTGATATTTAGGTAGTTAAGTAAGTACTTAAACTTTATGTTAAGGTTTTTTAAAAATAAAAGTTGATAAGAATTTTAGTATTTTATTATAAAATATTATTATCTTCCTTTCTCTTCCGAAACTACACGATATATTTTTATTTATTTTTTAGTAGCATACAAAATCTCGTTACATCACTACATAGTATAAAACAAAGTCGCTTTCTCTGTCCCTATATCCCTATGTATGCATAAATCTTTAAAACTACGCAACGGAATTATGATGCGGTTTCTTTTAATGGATAGAGTGATTCAAGAGGAAGGTTTATATGTATAATACATGCATAATATAGTAGAGAAACACTGATAATTTTGGTGCAAAACCGGGGCGGGTCGCTAGTAACAATATAATCGAAACAAAAAACATTTTTATTGTGATTTCAGATAGGAAAGAAACCAGAGCGATATGTTTAACATTACAATATTTAGTTTACTGCATTTGTTATGTTTTGGCTTTGGTTTAAAAAAAGATGAAGGATGGAATTACATAAATCTACATTGTAGAGACAATAACAATATACCAGTTGATTGGTAAGTACATGTCTATCCTAAAGAGTAGGTAGAGCCTTAGCAATAGAAAAAAAAATAGTCCTCCCAGCCATTTTCGGTGATGACGGCCAATCTCCCGGAGATCAGCCAACTGCGCAGGACTTGTTTTTAGTGTCTAAGTGTTTGCGCTACACAGGTGCATTCTCTATTCCTTCAATCTCTTGTTCTGATGGGACAGCTTGACTGACACCACCAGAGAGAAATAAGGCGCAGGACCGACTATTTACATGCCCATCTGACAGCCTGGATCATTTTACTTTTCGGACAATCAGGTAATCAGCCTGCAATGTCCTAACCAAACTAGAAACAACAACACAAAGTCATTGTCCCCCGTCGGGAATCGAACCAGGGACCTCTGGGTCGAGAGCCCATGGCTCACACCGTTAGACCACGGAGGCAGTTACCTTATATTTATTAGTAGTACCTATCCCTATTTTCTATTAGAGGTAGGTAAACCCTCTAAACCCTAAATGTTTTTTCAATTGCATGGATGGTTATGCCCAAACATTTGATGAATCCTGGCGTCAGAATTTTTAAAAGCTGATAATTCTGCTCATGCTGGACTGGGAGCGAGAGAAAAACAGAGAATATGCCAGCTGCATTTTCACTTGGGCATGCTGTAAAATCCAGCTAAGGGATCCAAAGGGTTTCAGTATATTTCAATTTAGGCCATGGGCTGACAACCTGTCACTACAGCAATATACCTACAAATCTATCTTAAATAACACTCAACATTTAATGAGACACCTTTTGTTTAGCTGGTTTGCGCTCTGCCTACCCCATTAGAGATAAAGGCGTGACTATGCGTGCGTATGATAATTTTCTTACGTAGTTCATTATAACGACCACAACACCTGGATAAGGCTGTCCCTTACGTGTCTTCAAAACACGGAGGCATACAATTAGCATATTCCACCTGCATTGTCCTAGCTAAACATAAAACAGATTTATAAAATCTAAAAGTTCTTTTAATGTGGATGACGAATGGATGATTCTAGGTGGTACATGTACAAGCCACCAGGCGAAGCGGCGCCTTTTGACGATTCAGGCAGAAACTACTCCTACATCATCTCAGATATCATCAGTCGCTGGAGGAAGCCTGATCGCCACATCACCACCAACAACATGCTGTATCATACACTAGCTCCCATGTACAGGGTGAGGAGTTAAGCATCTGTGGCATAGAGGGCACCAAAACGAGTTAACACAAATCCTGAAACGCGGTATCCAAGTTTTTTCACCGGACGTCTTAAATACAAGTTCCATATGTCCAGTTGTACCTCAGTACCCTTGTCAGAAAACTAAACCAGGCTGACACTCTTCCTTTCCGTCATTATTAGACCATCTGGCCTTTAAAGTAATAAGCTAGGATTAGGTGTACCTAATCCTAGTACTTTAAAGACCCAGAGGCTCAATTTCTCCTACATCATCTCATCTCAGACATCATCAGTCGTTGGAGGAAGCCTGATCGCCACATCACTACCAACAACATGCTGTATCATACACTAGCTCCTATGTACAGGGCGAGGCATTGTACAAAGCTAGCCCATAGTGCCATAACATGCACCGCAGGTCCTGGAACTCGGTATCGAAGTTCTCTTGATGAATTCCTGTTGGATCTAGATACTCAGGTCACAATATTAGACCTAGCGGACCCTCTTCTTATTAGTCATCACTCTGCCAACTGTGATAATAAGTAATAAGTAGGTGTTAGGTACTCCTGAACATCTACTCTTAGAATGATGATGACTGAGGGCGTAACTTCTTCTACATCATCTCAGACATAATCAGTAGTTGGACATATTACATCCAACAACATGATGTACTATACACTAGCTCCCATGTACAGGGTAAGGAGTTAAGCATCCGTAGCATAGAGGGCAACAAAACAAGTTAACACAAATCCTGAAACGCGGTATCGAAGTTTTTTCGTCGGACGTCTTAACCTTTTCAGCGCCAAAGTCTGATATATCAGACATTTAAGTTTCGGGCCCTCGCCGCCAAAGTCGATTATATCAGACAAATAAATCTTACCAATCTAACTCTATTTTTTCTTATCGTTATAGTACCTGACGACATATTCATAACATTTTCAGACAGTTTATACTTTGGTTTATCAAAAATAACAATTTCACAATGTATTATAATGTTATTTTAATAAGAAATAATTAAAAACAAAACCGTGTTTATTAGCTAAATCCGACTCTTTTTTTACTTCAACCATCAGCGCCAATGTCTGATATATCAGACATTAATCAGACATTAGTGATGTTACATTACAATGTTACAACCAAAACCAGAAATCTGGAACTATAAGTGTTAACTATAAAGAAACATCTAAGAAAGTAAAAATTGTACGGGTATTTGTTTTGGGCATAAAACTTTTTAGTGTGACGTATTTTTACCACAGAAAATGCATTTATTTTCGAATGATATTTTGCATCGCATCCAGTAAATAGCATGGTATGCCACAACACTATAGAGACACGATCATGCATCAGTCTTGTACGCCAACGTCTGATATATCAGACTCGGAAGTGACGTCAGAGGCGATAGATGTTTCTAGAACTATCTATTTAGTGCTTTACAATGACGGTAGGAGTTATCGATAAATGATGGAAGTACCTTGCAAAATCATGTTATTTAGTGTGTTACCATCTTTGCGTTGCTGTGTTGATATAATCAAAATAACAAAACCAGTTAAAAACACTAACTTAATTAAGTTCCCTGCCTACCCCCTAAGCACAGGGATGTGATTATTTGTATCCTTAGCTTTTGCCTATGTAACACTTAGTTCAAATGAAAAAGTCTTATCAAAAACGATTAAACATCACTAATTAAATTCAGTTCCCTGTCTACTACCTACCCCCTAAGTACGGTGGCGTGATTATATATAGCCTTTATCTTCTCCAGGTTACCATCTATCACCATACCAAATTTCATAAAAATCCGTTTAGCCGTTTAGGTGTGAATGAAATCACTAACTAAATTCAGTTCCCTGCCTACTACCTACCCCCTATGTACGGTGTTGTGATTATATATAACCTATGTCCGTCTCCAGGTTACTATCTATCATCATACCAAATTGTATCAAAATCCGTTCAGCCGTTTAGGCGTAAAAGAGCAACAAACAGACAGAAAGACAGAGTTACTTTCGCTTTTATAATATTAGTATGGAAGTATGGATTTTTAAATCTATAAATAAAGCAATAAGTTAAAAGTAACTCTTCCGTAAGGTATCGAAGTTTATGACCGGAAGTTGACACATCACTAACACTCGCCAAAAACTCATATTAAGCGTACGCCACTGTCTAATATATCAGACACGTAGTGATGCAATTAATATCATCATTACTTGTGCGATTTTTCACTGTATTAATACGCCACTGACATTTCAATACATTTATGAATGTTTCGAGGAGTAAAACATAATAAAATAAATCCCATGTACTTAAAAATAACTATAGATAAATTTTTAAAATGATTTATTTATTACAAATTAATAAAATCGATACTCAATATCGCCAACACTAGTAAATCAACCACGTTTATTGTCGTGGCGTGTGGTGAACGTTTTTGACGAAAACTTTTGGCGTGGAAAGGGTTAAATACATGTTCCATATGTCCAGTCGTACCTCACTACACTTGTCAGAAAAACTCACTCTTCCTATCCGTCATTACTAGGCCAATTGTCAGTAAAACTCTTACATACATCATCAGTCGGTGAAGAAAGCCTGACCGACACATTACTACCAACAACAAGCTGTACCATACATTAGCTCCTATGTTCGTTCAGGGTAAGGGATGCCCTAAGCTACCCTAAAGGGGTCTCCTACATCATCTCAGACATAACATGTAGGGGTTAGAAGCGTCTTGGGCTGGAAACAGAGTGCAGAAGTTTGGTTATTTGTCTGGTACCTACTTGCGTCTAGTGGTAGCCGTTGCAAAGCCAACAACGTAGTGAGTTCATTCCGACCAAAAGATGGATCCCAGCAAGCTTCATGAAGCTTAAAGACGACTTCATAATCACAAAATAGGCGATCCCTCGCGGCGTCTGCCATATACACCGCTTATTCGAATTCCTTTAGCCAGACTTCTCCAAATACCAACTGATATCGTTGGCTACAGCCAGAAGTTCACTTCTTTCTTTTTCTGCCAAGCGTTTTCCCAGCCTAGTGTTTGCGTCCGCTTTTCCTCTTCGTCTACTCAACTTTGATCTTTGGCCTTCTGGATCCGCTGGTTCCTTCCTTCCTAACATTTTCTAGCTGTCTTCTGTTTACAGGGAACATACGTGAACCGAGTAGCCTTCATGGTGTTTGAAGATGCCGAGCCCCATGGCACCAGCTCTGGTGCGAAGGGCCGCGGCATATTGATGGCTGACGAGGTGGGAGGCATCTTTATCAGCCATAGCGTGCCGAATCTCATTGATGTAAACAGTATGTGTGATTTTTTTGCCAGCCTTCCATTGATATCGTATCCTACATACATACATACATGCTCTTTTCCTAATGGGGTAGGCGGAACATCAACTTTTTTTTTAAATGGCTTCACGTCTCGTGATTTGAGATTTGATTTGCCAATGACAACGTATACTCGATCTCGACACAAAAGGAGGTTGTTCCAAATAAAGGTCAAACCGCCACGTCCGACAAGCTTTCATGGGTCATTTCAGATAGATGTGTATATTGCTGTAGTGCCAAGTTGTCAACCCATCGCCTAAATTACAATATACTGAAATCCTCGAATCCGTTAGCTGGTTTTTTTAGATGCAGCTGTCACGTTCTATGTTTGTTTTTCACCATTCCATGCTAGACTGGGAGCGAGAAAAAAACATAATGTGCCAGCTGCATTTCCTCCCGGGCATACTGTAAAAACCAGCTAAGGGATCCGAGGGTTTCAGTATATTATAATTTAGGCAATGGGCTGACAACCTGTCACTACAGCAAAATTCCTACGAATCTATCTTAAATAACCCTTTGTCAGACGTGCCGCAACGACACTTGCTTAGGTCGTTTACGCTCTGCCTTCCCCATTAGGGATAAAGGCGTGATTATATGTATGTATCTACGTACATACATTTACCCAAAGGTTGCCTGGTAGAAATTGCTGCTTTAGCAATAAGAACGCCTATTTTGTACTGTCCCGTTTGTTCCTTTTTATTTCTGTTTTATCTGTTTCTTTGTGCAATAAAGAATTTTGTATTGTAGTGTATCTATTCATGCTGCTTCCATGCTGGCCTGGGAGCGAAAGAAAAACGTAGAATGTGCCAGCTGCATTTCCTTCCGGACATGCTGTAAAAACCAGCTAAGTTTAGCTTAGGCGACGGGCTGACAAATTGTCACTACAGCAATATACCTACAAAATTATCTTAAATAACCCTCAAAACTTTGACGTGGCGGCACGATCTTTGTTTAGGTCATTTACATGTTTATGTATTTTCCAGATATTGACCGTCCAAAGTTCCCTGAATCGGAGCTGATAAATGGGCACCTCCTCATGTGCATGACCATGGACGTGGATGCCCTCAACGAGCTCGCTATGCTGACTAGATACATCGGCAACAAAGTCACCCTTGTCCATGTAAGCAATCAAAATAACCCCCCACCACCCATGGTCCTACCCGCCTTGCGGCATAACGGATCGAAACACGAGAGACGCGCAAAGACGCGATGCATGTATATACAAATAGTAGCGACCCGCCCCGGCTTCGCACGGTAATCATCAGTGTTTGTTTACTATATTATGCATGTATTATACATATAAACCTTCCTCTTGAATAACAAAAAAACCGCATCAAAATTCGTTGCGTAGTTTTAAAGATTTATGCATACATAGGGATATAGGGACAGAGAAAGCGACTTTGTTTTATATTATGTACATACATACATACATAAAATCACGCCTTTATCCCTTACGGGGTAGGCACAGCATAACGAGCATACGCCTCGTGAAAGGCGCTTTCGCCACGTCTGACAAAAATTGAGGAAAATTTTAGATTGTAATGTGTATTGCTGTAGTGACAGGTTGTCAACCCATCGCCTAAATTACAATACACTGTAACCCTCGAATCCCTTTTGCTGACTTCTACAGCATGCCCAGGAGGAAGGGCAGCTGGAACATTCTATGTTTTCCTATCTCTCCCAGTCCAGCATGGAAGATACTATGTAATGATGATATACATGCTCTTTCTACAATTTTTTTAAAACCCAAATACGCATTAGGGTAATAGTGAGGCCACTATTGTCCATCAATGCGTCACTACCCACCGTTGTGGTATACGGCACAAAGACAAATGACTTCGACGCCCAGCTGGTAAGCAATGAATTAATACGATTTACAACTGCTGCGTCAATCAGTCGGGCACTAAAAACTAAGTCCCGCGCAGACGGTTCATCTCTAGGAGAACGGCCGCGTCCTCGAAAATCGATGTCATCGTACAAAATTAAAAAACGAACCTTAGTAAAGTTTTCTTTACATACTCGTAAAACCAGGGACAAATTCCTTCCATGCTGGACTGGGAGCGAAAGAAAAACATTGAACGTGCCAGCTGCATTTCCTCCCGGAATACTGTAAAAGCCAGCTAAGGGATCCAAGGGTTTCGGTATATTGTAATTTAGGCGATGGGCTGACTACCTGTCACTACAGCAATATACCTACAAATCCATCTTAAATAACCCTCTAGACTTTGTCAGACGTGACGGAACGACCTTTGTTTAGGTAGTTTACGCTTTGCCTACCCTATTAGGGAAAAGGCGTGATTAAATGTATGTATGTATAAAGTTGAAATATAAAGTTATCTTTAACTAAAACCTGCGACAAATTCCTGCAGGTCCCGAAACATTTGAAGGACATAGTTCCCACCTGGCTGGAGGAACACTGGGATCCTGGGCAACAAACTGGACGGACCGCACTGACATGGTAAAAAGAAGTTGCACTATCTTTGTCTAAACTTAAGGTTTGCCAAAGAATTATGGAACGTATAAGACGTCAAGCGACGAGATCGCATCAAAAATTTGCACCTTACGTTTCAAATCTGGTATAGGGTACAGCCGATGTATCAAATCAGCCGAACTCTTTGTAGGTCAAACTGAAAGGGGACTGGTCGCCCAAAACACGTCAGCCTAGAACTGTCACTGTGATCGTCACAGAGTAGTTACCTCAAGATGGAAATCGATGGTGAAGTTTTCATAAACGATAGAGTGACGATCTTAAAGCTTATCGCATAGACTGGTGCAAAGCTAAGATTGCACCACGAGATATGAAGGAAAGAAGGGAAGGCATTTGTCCAGCAGTGAGACACAATAGTTACAATTTATTTAACGTTTGGAATTAAATTGCTGCGAGGTCCAGAGAACAGTGCAGCAGCCGGTATTGTTGCACTCTTCGCACCACCCGGGGTCACGTGTTAAGGTAGTTCCTACAGACGTGGAGCAACATCGACCTGTAACGACCACTATTAGAAACAGTGACTGGGACCGACGGCTTTACGTGCCCTCCGAAGCACCGACTCCTTTTTCTTCCAAACAATCAGGTGGATTCAGCCTGCATTGTCCTAACTGGGGAAAACCTCACAAAGTGATAAATTGACAAATATCAACTTTGTGTTGTCACCCCTGGGAATCGAACCCAGGGTCAATAGTTACATTAATAAATATCTTTGCACATAAACAAATCTTATGCTTGACTTATAATACCTCTATACTACAGGCATAAATATTCCTACGGTCCCCTGGAATTCACATCCAAGGACTCAGGTCTACACGTGCTGGTGCTGTACAGGAGACCAGGGTACGACATGTGCCTGTACCAAACCTTCGCCAGGAGACAGGGCATCGTGATTGACGTCTACTCGCCTGGTGAGAGGAACCAGAAGAATAATTGTGAGAAGAATTATAGGTAATGTAAATTTTGCGTGTTGATCTGATAGCTGGTCTGGAAGCGAAAGAAAAACATAGAATGTGCCAGCTGCATTTCCTCCCGGGCATGCTGTAAAAACCAGCTAAGGGATCCGAGGGTTTCTGTATATTGCAATTTAGGCGACAGGCTGACAACCTGTCACTACAGCAATATACCTAGAATTCTATCTTAAATAACCCTCAAAACTATGTCAGACGTGGCGGAACGACCTTTGTTTGGGTTGTTTGCGCTCTGCCTACCCCATTGGGGATGAAGGCGTGATTGTATGTATATGTATGTATGATCTGATAGCAAAAGTTAAGCTGCATCATTTTCTGATGTATACGAGTTGTTAGGGGCAGCGTCCCGCAATAGGGATTGCTTAGTCAACGAAACTGAACAACTTCAGAAGATGAAAAAAACATTATCTTTCCCATACAAAATGACCACCTCGATCAGAAAATTTGTCTTCTGACTTCCTGGAAAAAAAAACCTGGTGAAAGTTGTACAGTTTCGTTGACTGAGCAACCCCTATAAGTTCGCGGGACGCTGTCCCTTACACTCCAATGTGTCTTCTTATCGAGTGGGTGGGGATCAACCCAATGAACTCTTATGTCAGAGTTTTTTACCGACTACTAGTTCAGCAGAGCCCGATGGTGTAGTGGGTAGGGCCGCTGCCTCCTGAGCGGGAGGTCGTGGTTCGAATCCCACCACGTACCACTGTGTTTTTCGGTTTTCGAATTTCATATGTACGTTTATTCGGCGCTTTTTCCGTGCTTCGGAAGGCACGTTAAGCCGTTGGTCCCGGTTAATATCGTTTAATACCGTAGATATTAGTCGTTAAGCCATTTCAGAGGCCATTGGCGGCTTGAAAACTCTGACCTAATCTAGGATTGGGTCTGGTTTCCCTTCAGGGTTGCAGAGGTCAGATGGCAGTCGCTCTGTGTAAAAACCAGTACTCTCGTTCAATCCCCTAGATTAGGTAGCCGACCCCGTAAGATACGGGATAAGGCTAGGGAGATGATGAGTTCAGCTGAGTCCTTTGACATGATTTATGTGACGACTACTTTCAAAGACAGCGACCTGGACCGACGGTTTAACGTGCACTTCGAAGTGCTCATGCATTGTCCCTACCTCATAGTAGAGCGGTCGCATCGGTCGCGGAATAGGTAGGTATTACTTTCAATCACTTTCCCAGTGTAAGGCAATTTAATACCGTAATTTTCTTATTCTTCCTTGCTGGCCTGGGTGTGAGAGAAAAACATAGAATGTGCCAGCTGCATTTCCTCCCGGGCATGCTGTAAAAACTAGCTAAGGGGATAGGGTTTCAGTATATTGTAATTAAGGCGATGGGCTGACAACCCGTCACTACAGCAATATACCTACAAATCCATCTGAAATAGCCCTCAAAACTTTGTCAGATGTGGCAAAACGACCTTTGTTTAGGTCGTTTACGATTTGCCTACCCCATTAGCGATAAAGGCGTGATTATATGTAAGTATGTATGTTTCTCCTTTTTTTAGCGTCCGTTCGATAGACTCGATATCATTAAAGATGCGCGACCAGATAGTCCACTACGTGAACAACAAGACAGATAAGACCCGGTATGCTGTCAGCACAGCTGCTTCCTGGCAGAGGAAGGGCCGCAGTAACACCCAGTATTGGACCTGTACGAGTGGGTTGGATAGGGGTGACACTACCAGAAAAGGGGGGATGTTGATCTGTATCGATAATTACCAAGTTTGGTCCGCTTTTGACAACCTTAAAGTTAGAGAGCCTGAGTGTTAAAAGAACCATGTTTTTTTCAAGACTGTTTGAAGTAGAGATATTAAAAGTTGATTTGAATACCTAATAAATAAGTTTAAGGTTAAGTGTGACATAGAATAGGCTTTATCTGGATTAATAAAAATCAAATTAGAATTAAAAAGAATGTTTAATATACAACACATTACAAACATTATTTACAAAATAACTGTCCATATCGTTAATCATTATGAACACACAAAGATGTAACGATATCTGAACGAATAAAGGCACCTACAGATTTGCTATATGAAACCTTTATGTACTGGCTCCACTGGAATATATAGGTTTTGTGATAACATACGATTTCTCAACTCCATACAAAAGTTTTACAAAATTGGCACAAAATGAGCTTGAAATATTTACAATTCTCACGCGAAAAAGCTGCACCTTTTTGACACTTATTTACTAAAATTATTCGTAAAAACGTGTGGAAGACAAATCCATCACCATCGATTCGCAGAAGGTACTTTCTTTTATAAAAGCATAAACCTAAGTTTAATATTACTCTAGTACCTCCAAGGTTTGGCACTATGCATCCACTATCCCGTGCCTTCGAAAGGGATAAGTAGGTCGAAAATAACAAAGTTAATAACACAAATATACTTAAAAATAAGTGAGTATATGAAAAGGCATTTTTGCCTCAATACTATATTAAATAAACAGCAAAATTGTTTACAATATAGAGGGCCTGACGCACCGTTTAACATAATAAATAACATTTGCAGTGCTTTCTGCAGTGTAAGATATTGAAAATAGATTGAACAGTGTTATTTTGCTCCATCACCTTTATCTGCTAGGTGATTTTGTGCGAAAATATAATAAAATCATTTGACTCTTCGTTCTGTCAATATTATTTTCTGAATTACGGTTCCAGACGAGTAAATACAATGCTATATTTTATTTTCATCTAAAAGTATTAAACTTTTCGTTCATAGTTATCGTTAAGACAATCCAGACCCCATTGAATGCATGGCTTGTCACCTCTAATGACCTTTAATGGCTTTTTATCTTTTCTCTACACCGTTGTCTATTTATTTGGTCCATTCTAAATCTTATAAATTCTGTGCACTGAATAATTTAATTTAGGTCTGACTTTGTTTACACGAAAACAATCACGATTTGCAGACTCCCAAAATAAGAAAATAATTAAAACAAATCAAAAGTCTCTGTTGTAAATACAAACCCTGCATTAAAAACTGTATTCACTTATCCGGAACCCAACAAAACTGAACACTCCGTCAAACTTCAAAGACCATCAATGTGCGACCCTCAGCGACGGCATCCTCGTAAACCAGGAGTCCTGTTTCACCTTCAGGTAGTATGCGTCTTTCGGAGTGGGCGCTGTGAGGGCTTCTTCAAGGATTTTCAGCGCGCTGGTGGGCAGGACCTTGGCGCTGTACTCCGCAGCCTCTCCTGGCATGGTGACCGCGCAGCTCGTTGTGTTCGTGCTCACGTCTGAACTTGGGGTTTCGGGACGGCTAGAAAGAAGAGGAAAGATGGTTAGGCTGTGTTTTGTACGAGGCTGTGAAGGTTTGAAAGTTTATCGAAGGCTTTCTTGGCGTTGGAGTCAATTATGTATTGGACAACTCCAGTGCCAAACAACTTTCTGTATTTCGTGGTTCTGTGGGGATGTATGTCCTTTTTGTGTTTTGGGTCAGTTTGCCTCATCACCGAATCTGCCTCGGTCACCAAGGAACTAGCCTAGACAGAGTCAAGCAAGCAATCAAATCCATCGAGGAAATTTTATTTGCTAAAACAAATAACTTACCTAGCAGGCTGGCTGGGCGGTAGTTGTGCTGGCGGCGCGAAGATCTCATTAGCTGACAGATCAGGAGCGTGGAGCAGCACGACGTGCAACGCACGCGCACGCAGTGACGCGCGCAGTGCACGCGCAGCGCCCCAAGTGCCCCAGCGCACGGCAGCTGCGCCTGCGCTTCCTTCGTCGTTAGGGTCCAGGCGAGAGAGGTTCTCGCAGGCTGTGTCTGAGGTTAGGCCTGGAAAGGTGAAGAAATTGTATGAAATATCGTACCTAACTAATTGAACAGTGTTTTCAGGAAAGGGGATACAATGTTAGGGCTACGTAAAGTATGAGGCCTCGTACGTAGTATCACATCACCCCATATTCATTAGCCACCCATGGGGTAGGCAGAGCGTAAGCGACCTAAACAAAAGTTGTTCCGCCACGGCTGACAAAGTTTTGAGGGTTATTTAAGATAGATTTGTAGGTATATTGCTGTGACAGGTTCTCAGCCCATCCCCTATATCGCAATACACTGAAACTCTCGGATATGCTGGATTTTACAGCTTGCCCGGGAGGACATGCCGCTGGCACTGGTTTTTCTCTCCCTCCCAGTCCAGCATGGGTGGTACTCACCGATATAGAAGAGTCTTCCAGCTTTAGCGTGTTGCTGTGCTGCGGCGCTGAGCAGCGGTGCGAAGGTTCGAGCGACCCTCAGGGCTCCCAGGACATTGCCACGTAACGCGCTCTCCCAGCATGATGCACCACCGCGCCCGCTGCTGCCGGCTGTGTTGATCACCGCCCATACTCCTGGAAACAATGGTGAAACCGTGAAACATGAAACAAACATGTCGTGAATGTCTTAAATGGCGGCTCCAGATTAGTGCCCTACACATGCACGGGAAAAGATAAAGAAAGAAAAGATAAAAAGAGCGCGTTTTATCTGAACAATTTTGATACATACATACATACAATCACGCCCCTATCCCTAATGGGGTAGGCAGAGCGTAAATGACCTAAAAAAGGTCATTCCACCACGTCTGACAAAGTTTTGAGGGTTATTTTTTATAGATTTGTAGGTATATTGCTGTAGTGACATGTTGTCAGCCCATCGCCTTAATTGCAATATACAGAACGCCATAACCTAAAACATTGATTGATTGCAATATACAGACACCCTCGGATCCCTTAGCTGGTTTTACAGCATGCCCGGGAGGAAATGCAGCTGGCATATTCTATGTTTTTCTCTCGCTCCCAGTCCAGCATGGAAGCATTTTGACGTATGTATTCATGTAGTTTATGTATATGTATGTATCAATATATTGTTTATTTAAGATATTAATATACGGTAGGTATTTATTCTATGCATAGGTATGTAAGTATTTATTTTGATTTATTAGTCTCTGTTAATGTTGCATTTTCTTGTCCCCTCAAAATTATTCACTTTCTCTTCCTACCATTGGGTTGGCTGGAAGAGATCACTTCATAGAGATCGTCGCCCTTACACACTATAATTTTAAATAACATTTCTTTTGTGTTTAAGCAATAAAGGATATAAAGAACATTCCGCTTGAAGCTTTCTAACTACAAAACTAGCACCAAGTGTGTTACTGATAAGGACAACAAGTAGTCAGTTGCCTTATCGGTTATCAACACGGGTACCAAACCAACCAATATACGGAGTTAATAAGTGTTCTGTTTTTCCCTGATGGGGTAGTCAGAGCGTAAACGACCTAAACAAAGGTCGTTCCGCCACGTCTGACAAAGTTTTGAGGGTTATTTAAGCTATATTTGTAGGTATATTGCTGTAGCGACAGGTTGTTAGCCCATCGCCTAAATTGCAATATACTGAAACCCTCGGATCCCTTAGCTGGTTTTTGCACTGGGAGGAAATACAGCTGGCACATTTGATGTTCTTCTCTTGCTCCCAGTCCAGCATGGAAGAAAGTTTAGTCAGGGACGACTAATATTAAAACAAGCCCCTATTTCTGCGAGAAACTAAACGGTATGGGAAGGCATCATCGTATTCACAATCTTATTATTTGCATGAAACCACACGAGAACCCTTCAAAGTTTTCTAAGTAGCGCCACCTATGCACGCGCCAGCTAATTACGTCGCCGCGAGATCACTGACCACCAGTGACGCTGCCGTCGGGGTGACGCATTCGCTTAGGTATTGTTACTATGCGCAATGGCTAGATGGCGCTTAAAAGGATTTGCAAACGTTTTAAGTTTTCATTCAGTGAAACAGATTTACGATTTTAATACGTTTTAGCTGCATTTTAAACTTATTGAAATGTTATCGTAACGAAATAAATCAGAAAATAAATTGATATGAGATATGTTATTGGCTAGTGGTCCACTATTTCGCCACTCTCTAGCGAGCACTGCTGGTGTAGTGGTATCATGCAAGATTCCCATTCTTGCGACCCGGGTTCGATTCCCGGGCAGTGCACGCCTTTTTGACCTATTTTTTGATTTACGTTTTATAAATAAAGGATATTTTTAACGGTTTATATGACCCAGTATGATTTGGTTAGAAGGGGTTGGTCTATTCAGCCCAACCTCCACAGCTACGTGAATTGATCTATTATATATTATTCAAATTCAAATTCAAAATCTTTATTTATCTTTATTTATTTATTATTATCCTTTACTATCTACCATATGTAAGGGACAGTATCCCGCAAACTAATAGGGTTTCAACGACACTGAACAACTGTCAGCAGGTTATTTTTTTCAAGAAGTTAAAAAAAGATATGGCTCTTCCATACAAATTGTCTGATCGAGGTGAACATTTCGAATGGAAAAGCAATTTTTTCATTCACTTCCTGAAAGAAAATCCTGCTGATAGTTGTTCAGTGTCTTTGACTGAGCAGCCCCTATTAGTTTGCGGGACGCTGTCCCTTACACCTTGTATAGGCCCTCACCAGACGGGCTCTCCTGAAGAAATCCACTATCTGTTTGGGACAGCCGGGCTTCGTCACTATTCACTATTATTTATGTATTATATGTAATGTCATGTATTTAGGATACTTATTTGGCTAGGTTTGCACTATCCCGCTTACCGCTACGCATTTGTATTTCGTCCAAAGGTTGCCTGGAAGAAATTGCGATCTTAGCAATAAGGCCCCTTATTTTGCACTTGTTTTTTTGTTTTGTTGTATGATTTGTTTTCTTTACATACATACATACATAAATACATAAATCACGTCTTTATCCCTTACGGGGTAGGCAGAGCGTTTAACGCCTCGTAAAAGGGGCTTTCGCCACGTCTGACAAAAATTGAGGGCAATTTTAGATTGTAATATGTATTGCTATAGTGACAGGTTGTCAGCCCATCGCCTAAATGACAATACACTGTAACCCTCGAGTCCCTTTTGCTGACTTCAACAGCATGCCCGGGAGGAAGGGCAGCTGGAACATTCTATGTTTTTCTATCTCTCCCAGTCCAGCATGGAAGGCATTTAACGTAAGTAACATTTGTTTTCTTACGTGCAATAAAGTATTTTTATCTTATCTATTCAGCTGGCAGATGCTGTGCGTAGCTCTGACTGCCTCCTTCAGCAGGTCCTCTATAGCCACATCGAGCTGCAGGGTAGTCAGCCTGGACGGCTGCTGGTAATCACAACCCTCGATCTCTTGAGTAGGCCGGGAGCCAGGACTCCGCCAGACGCGCTTCGAGACCGGTTTAAATAAGATCTCATAGAGAACATTCTATCTAAGATCCTGCTTACCATGCTCTCCAGCCGGCAGATGCTGTGCCGTAGCTCTGGCTGCCTCCTCCAGCAGGTCCTCTCTAGCCACATCGAGCTGCAGGGTATTCAGCCTGGGCGGCTGCTGCTAATCACAACCCTCGATCTCTTGAGTAGGCCGGGAGCCAGGACTCCGCCAGACGCGCTTCGAGACCGGTTTAAATAAGATCTCATAGAGAACATTCTATCTAAGATCCTGCTTACCATGCTCTCCAGCCGGCAGATGCTGTGCCGTAGCTCTGGCTGCCTCCTCCAGCAGGTCCTCTATAGCCACATCGAGCTGCAGGGTAGTCAGCCTGGACGGCTGCTGCTAATCACAACCCTCGATCTCTTGAGTAGGCCGGGAGCCAGGACTCCGCCAGACGCGCTTCGAGACCGGTTTAAATAAGATCTCATAGAGAACATTCTATCTAAGATCCTGCTTACCATGCTCTCCAGCCGGCAGATGCTGTGCCGTAGCTCTGGCTGCCTCCTCCAGCAGGTCCTCTCTAGCCACATCGAGCTGCAGGGTATTCAGCCTGGGCGGCTGCTGCTCCTCACAACCCTCGATCTCTGAGTGGGCCTGGAGCCAGGACTCCGCCAGACGAGCCCCGAGACCGCCCTGGCGACAGCCCGCGATCACGCGCCAGCCACGACCGCTTAGGTAGGTTGCTATCTGTTGGAGAAAAATGTTGCTTTGATTTTGCTGCTGGGTTTATAAATCTTAAGCCGTGACTCGAGCGCTGAAAGAAAACATAAAACATACTCCCGCATGGCAGAGAAGAGTTTCTCAAATATTTTCCTTCCCCTCTCTGCCCCGCGGGAGGTTTTCTGAGATCTTTAAGAGCAGGAGTCACAGCTTTATACCTTTGTATGTTAGTCTGAGTGTGATAAAAATATAGAATTTACCAGCTGGTTCTATTCTCAGGCAAGCTGTACAACCCAGTAGAGGCGGAATCCGATGATGGTTTCGAATGTTTCGATGCGTATTTTCTTTCATGCTGGACTGGGAGCAAGAAGAAAACATAGAATGTGCCAGCTCCATTACCTCCCGGGCAAGCTGTAAAAACCAGCTAAGGGATCCGAGGGCTTAAGTGTATTGCAATTTAGGCGATAGGCTGACAACCTATCACTATGGCAATATACCTACAAATCTATCTTGAATAACCCTCAAAACTTAGTCAGACGTGGCGGAGCGACCTTTGTTTGGGTCGTTTGCGCTCTGCCTACCCCATCAGGGATACAGGCGTGACTATATGTATGTATGTATGTATGATGCGTATTTATTTTAGGTGTCTATTTCCATTGAGACGATGGGGTAAACGGAGAAAACGCCATCGTCGCTACATTCTACATTATCTTATTTGAAATATTTAACCACTGACGATCACCCTGTAAGTGCCCCGTAAGCACCCGTAAGACATAATAGACGCGTGTTTTATTTATAGGCTCTGATAAGTATGTGCCCACACTCTACACTGCAACGTTTACACGCCCTTATCGAAATGTGTCTGGGGCACAGAATATATAACAGTACTACATACTGGGTTCGAATGAGGTCTACACCTTCTAATGAGGTCTATTAGCATGATGATGAGGTCTGAGGAACGTGATCGGTGTGTTGATTTTGTGGTTGGGTGGTGTATAATAAAATAAAATGCTGGTTTAAAGTTGAATGGACTGTATTAAAAATAAAGCAAAAATATTGCAACGTGCCGTACGCAGAGGGCAGAGAAAAAAAGGAAGTACAATATAGCCAACATGACAATTGATACTCATATCAAATTGTTGCTATTATAAATAAATAAGCATAGATAATACTCAACATAAACAATTAAAATTAATTTTATGTTAATGTTTTAACATAGTTGGGCCGGGGCCTGAAACAATGAAAACTATGAACTTAACACACCAAATTACATCAAGTTTTTAAGTTACAAAATCTATAACTTTTATAACTATTTACAAGAAAAAGACATAAGTAAAGAAAAGTGTATTTGAAACATTTCAAAAATAGGTTACTTTAGTCCTACAACCTAGTCTTGGAATCAGTTGATTGACCTTATGTAACAACCAGCTACTAAAGAAGTTATATTATATAATAAATATAAATATTTTAAACAAAATATAGTTTTGCTTTTATGTACCTGTTATTGAGCAAGTGAGTAGTCTTTAGCCCTTGGACTAGGTCTTGGGATCAGTTAATTAGTACTATGTACTAACCAACCACTAAAGAAGATATATTATATAATAAATATAAATATTTTTAACAAAATATAGTTTTATTTTTATATACCTGTTATTGAGCAAGTGAGTAGTCTTTAGCCCTTGGACTAGGTCTTGGGATCAGTTAATTAGTACTAAGTACTAACCAACCACTAAAGAGTACTCGCTTGCCCATTACAAATAGGCAAAAGGCATAACTTTCTGTATGACCTTGTGTAAATTTTATTATTGGGCATCTTAATTTCAGCAACCCTGACCTTACCGTCAGGTCCTGGAATTATCTTAATAATCCTAGCCATGGGCCAGCTCATTGGAGGAGTATTGTCAGTACGAACAATAACCAAATCCCCTTCTTTTAAATTAGGATAATCATGTTGCCACTTGGGCCTACTCTGTAATTGTGTAAGATAATCTCTTGACCAAACTTTCCAAAAGTCCTGTTTAATTTTAGTTATAATATTCCAATATTTCAACCTATGAATAGATTTATCAGTAAGATCAGTTTCAGGGTAACTTGTCAGAGCAGCACCTATAATGAAATGGCCAGGTGTTAAATATTGAAAACTTGAAACATCTGAGCTCAAGGGAAGCAGAGGTCGAGAGTTTAAAACAGCTTCAATTTCTGTAATAACAGTATATAAATTTTCATAAGTTAAGGCCATGTCGCCAACAATGCGTTTGAAATGGTATTTAAAACTCTTCACACCTGATTCCCATAAACCTCCAAATTCTGGCGAGTAGCTTGGAATGAATTTAAATTTTATAAAATGTGATACACAATAATCATTTATGGTATCTTGATTTTGTTTTGACTGAAATAGGTCATACAATGCATTTAGCTCATTAGCTGCACCTTTAAAAGTTTTAGCGTTATCGCAATAAATTCTCTCTGGCATTCCCCTTCTAGATATAAATCGCTTGAGACATGCCAAAAAGGCTTCTGTAGTCAGATCACTAACAAGTTCCATGTGGATGAATTTAGTTATGAAACAGATGAACAAAGCAACATAGCCCTTAGTCACAATAGGCCTTCTTAACCGTGAAACCTTCACCTTGAACGGGCCGCAAAAGTCAACACCCACTATACTATTTGGCCTAGCCACACCCAAACGATCCTGTGGCAGGGAGCCCATCAGCTGCTTGACAGCTGCAGCCTTCATACGAAAACATTTGACACACCTATTTACCACTTTCTTCACTTCACGTAAGCCACTGATAAGCCAGTATTGCTGGGACAGAGAGCTGAGTACTAATTTAGCACCAGCATGAAGGAGACGTATATGCTCTTTGTGAATTATAATATTAGTCAAATGACAAGACTTGGGCAATATTGGGGGGTATTTTTTATTATATGCAACATCTGCTGCATTTTGAAGACGACCACCAACTCTAAGTATGAGAGCTTTATCCAAAAAGGGATACAAATTTAAAAGGCCTGTTTTGATAGGTAAGTTTTTCCTAAGGGACTCTATTTCTTTTGAGAAGTACTTACTCTGAGTGGTACGAATAATAACCAACATAGCTTCATGGAGCTCTTGTGGTGTCAATGGACCATTTATTCTGGGCATCTTATTAGAGCAATTATTACAAAATCGCATTATATACGCCACCACTCTTTGCAATTTGCCTAAATCAGAATATTTTTCAATGAGATCAAATAATGTCAGTTCACTGATATTACAGACATTGCTTACAAATTCTGACTCTACATGAGAGGGAATGGGAAATTTTACATCACTTATAGAGTGTTGAAAATCCTTATGTGAAAGCTCTTTGGGGCCATGCCACCAAAATCCATTTGATTCCAGTTTGTGTGGCTCACAGCCTCTGGATATTAAATCAGCAGGATTTTGAGTGGTACTTATATAAGACCACATAGAAGGTTTAGTTAATTGTTTTATTTGATTGACCCTAGTTACAACATAGGGATTTGATTTTAAGCTTGCAGATTGAATCCATGCAAGAGCTATTTGAGAATCACTATATAAGTGAACAGGAAGTGCATTAAATCTTTTATTTAATACTTTTTGAACTCTACACACAATTTGTGCAAGTAATAGAGCAGCATTTAACTCCAATCTTGGCATAGTTATAGATTTGTTTAAAGGTGCTACACGTGACTTGGAGCATAACAAATTAACAGAGACTGTTCCATTAGAGTTGACTATTCTCATATAGAGAGCACAGCCAAAAGCCTTTATAGAGGCATCACAGTAACCGACAAGCTCCACAGTGACCATATCAAGTGAATTGACACATCTTTTTATGGTAAGCGTTCCCATTGAAGTTAAACTGTTTAAGAATTTATTCCATATAAGGAGTTGCTCTTGGGGTAAAATGATATCCCAGTCCATTTTAATTGACCACAAGGTTTGCATGAATAGTTTGGCCACAACTATAATAGGACCTATCAGGCCGAGAGGGTCAAACATTTTGCCAATGAAACTCAGAACTTTCCTTTTGGTATTGATTTCATCATTGTTAATCATTGGACAAGCAAACGTCAATTGATCATTTAAAATGTCACATTTCAGGCCTAATGTTTTTACAATTTTGTTGGAATTGATATCTAATTTATCAAAGTATTTTTGGTCACTGGGAAGATCGTCAATAGCTTCTGGAAGATTACTACACCATTTGTGCAGAATGAAGCTGCCTTTTTTCAAGAGTGCAATAAGCTCATTTTTGAGCTGAAGAAGCCTCAAGGGATCGTCTGAGCCACATATGACGTCATCGACATATGTAGAATACAACATTGCATTCGCTGCAAGAGGATATTGAGAGCCAAATCGCTTGGTCAGTTCAATCAAGACGCGTGTGCTGAGGAATGTGCTGGCTTTGAGACCATAGGTACATGTCTGCAGTTGCAAGCAGCGGATGGACTTAGTGACGTCATCACGCCATAAGATGTTTTGTAGACACCTTTGATGTGGGTTGATGTTAATGCCACGAAACATTTTTTGAATGTCACATATAAGGGAGTAAATGAAGGTTCTCCACAGAATTAATATGTCGAAAAGCTCGCTTTGGACCACAGGGCCATTAAGCATCACATCATTGAGTGAAATTCCTAACAAAGACTTCATACTGCCATCAAACACTACGCGCAGTATGGTTGTTAAACTTTCTAAGTTAATGACAGCATGGTGAGCCAGAAAATAAACTAGTCCGTGTTCGAGATCGTAGCTACCAATATCCACATCTCTGGCATGTCCCAGAGCAATATATTCTTCAATAAACTTTTTATATTTTTCTAAATACAGTGGATTGCGTTTGAATTTTTTCTCTAGTGCTAAAAAACGCTTTAAAGCCACCGAGAATGAATCCCCAAGCTGCAAGTCTTCAATTTTTGAAACCAAAGGCATATCAACGGAAAATTTATCATTCTCAAGTTTTACAGAGTCCTGGAAACATTTTTCTGCCTTTTCAAATTCATGACAAGATTTTGTTGCAGGTTGTGGCGCACCCTCAGACAGCCAAAACTGTTCCATAACATCTTCTAATTTATTAATGTTACAAATTGCCAGATTAGTTACCAAATTACAGCTTTTATTTTGTTCAAATATGTCTCCACCAATAGTATATCCGTACAAAGTATCTAATATCACCAAGCCAAAGCCTCCAGGATTGTTATGGAGCTTAATAGGCTCACCTTTCAAAATATTAAGAGTGAAGCCTGTTGCTAAAAGAATTGATACCTCAGAGGGTTCGTACCATGAATCATCTGAAAACCCAATACCAGCAGGAATGTTTAATTTAGTGATATCAATTTTCTGTTGTGGGAGATCAGTCGTAACACGATCTATAACCTGGCAAGTTACATTGAAATGTACATTATTATACACTAGAGAATGTAAGGTTACATCAACCACTTTGCTGTAGCTATTTGTCACACAACCTATTCCTGTTATGTTATTTTTCTCATATTCTGGATTCAACCCTAGCTTAGCAGCTAAGGAAGTTGTAATGAAAGAAACTTGACTTGCACAGTCAAGAGCTGCTCTGACACATTGCTCTGAGCCATTTTTATCAAAAATTTTAACCTTTATAGTAGGTAATAAAACCCTCTTTCCTGATGAATCACCAGTATGTAAAGTAACCATAGGCCTTTCCTCTACACTATCTTTATGCAGAAGGGTATTGTGCCCTGCCTTGCACAATTGGCATTTAAAAGAAAATTTACATTTGCCAACATGAGGCTTTAAGCAAATAATGCATAATTTATTCGAAACAACAAACTGGTCTCGATCTGCTAGCGCAGCCATCTTAAATTTCGGACAATTATGGAGTCCATGTGAAGATCCCTTGCAAAAAGAACATAGGCTTTTGTTATTGCTATTAGTGACAACATGGCTCACTTTAGTGGGAATATCTTTCACATTTTCAGTAATAGTACTGTCTTCAAGCGCTATAGCACGCTTTTCCAAAAATGATACAAAGTCACCCATTGTTGGGAGTGTATCTGTGTCCCTATCAAGTTGATAAGCACGATTAGTAAAACTATCTAACTTCTTAGTAAGAATAGCAATTAATATCATGTCCCATTTATCCACAGGCTGATGCAAATTTTTTAAAGCATACAGCTGTTGTTGGATTTGGGAAAGAAAAGACCGTATAGAGGCCGCAGTACCCCTCTGCATATTTGGCAACTGTATAAGAATATTTATGTGGTTCATTATCAAGCGGGTTTTATTATCATAGCGCTTTCTTAATAGTTTTAATGCTTCTTTGTAAGATTCATTTACCAAAGGCAAGTTGGTTATGAGAGCTAGTGCATCATCTGCTAAATATTTTCGCAAGTAAAATAGTTTTTGAACATCTGACAGTGAAGAATTTTTGTGAATTACAGCAGTGAACAAATCCATGAATGGTATATATTTAGTAAAATCCCTACCATTAAAAACTGGAATTTCTATATTGGGAAGTTTGGAAGTTGCAACATTTGGGCACTGCTGTACTTCAGCTGATGTTAATCTTTTTAGTTCGCAGTTTAACTTAGCAATTATATTAAAATATCTATTTTCCAAAAGGGAAACATCCTCATTGTCTTCTTCGTCAATAGATAAAATGTCCAACTGCACAGACTCATATTCTTTGAATGTCAAATTCAGCTTTTCTATACGCGCTTGAATCATTTCCGCACTAGCTGACGCAACAGATATTGGATCCGAAATAAAGTTTTCAATTCGTGTCACAGTACCTTTCAAGTATCTCCGGGTGAGTAGCAGTTTACTCAGTCTCTCATCCTTTAGAGGTGGAACCATAGTGAACGAAAACTATTACGCAAACACGAGTGTAAGACGGAATCGCAGTGATTACCGACCGTGCTATCGACACTCGCGTATTTTTATAGCCGCACCGCACTTCTTACAGACTAAGATCGCACTGCACTTCTTATATTCTAGGACCGCACTGTATATGCCGTAGAATTTAACGAAATTCTGCAAGAATTCCAAATAAAACGACGAAAAACTGTAACCGTTGAGGTTATGTTGTTGTTTACGTGAGTGACGTCTGACACTTGACGTTTCGCGAAGTGGTGCCAACACAACAGCTTTCGAGACGACCGTGACGTCACGACTCGATTGCCGCGCCACCTGATGATCCCGCTGTAGAACCACAACCACGTTGCCGTTACAAAGCAAAATGGAGTCAAATTGGTATGAATTATGCAACTATAGCTTGCATAAAATCCACAATATAGATGAGGAATCCTGCAAATACTGCAGCAGATGTCACGGTGAGGGCGAGAAAATATAGATTTCTCGCAGAAGTATCTCGCCGCGCAGATCCTTGGCCTATAGAACGGCCGCTCGACATATAGCGACGAACACAAAGGGCCGCACACTTTTGGCGAAAACCACCAATAATCCGCAACTTTTTCACTGCACTTTATTTACAGGGTCTGAAGGACCAACACACAGCATGTATAATAAAATAAAATGCTGGTTTAAAGTTGAATGGACTGTATTAAAAATAAAGCAAAAATATTGCAACGTGCCGTACGCAGAGGGCAGAGAAAAAAAGGAAGTACAATATAGCCAACATGACAATTGATACTCATATCAAATTGTTGCTATTATAAATAAATAAGCATAGATAATACTCAACATAAACAATTAAAATTAATTTTATGTTAATGTTTTAACAGGTGGTTTTCGTAACGCGTAACGTGTTATGCAATTGATATTCTGTTCTGATACGGTGCTATAAGTCAGGCTGTTTAGAGGTCGCGGATTCGAAAAAAAATACAGTTGCCTATATATATATAAGCTGATGAAGAGTTTCCTTTTCTTATTTTGACCGATGGATGTTTCTTGATAGGACGTACAAGCTAAACGGCTTTTATTAGACCCTTGACTCTTTGCCTGTCTCGCAACGGGTAAAGGCGTGATTTTTATGGGGGGAGCAGCTGCAGACAGACAGATATATTTGACGAAATGATAAGGCTTGACTACGGAACCCTAAAAAAGAGGAAGAAGTTATCTTCCATGCTGGACTGGGAGCGATAGAAAAACATAGAATGTGCCAGCTGCATCTCCTCCCGGGCATGTGTAAAAACCAGCTAAGGGATTCGAGGGATTCAGTGTATTGTAATTTAGGCGATGGGCTGACAACCTGTTACTACAGCAATACATAGCTCTATCTGAAATGTCCCTCAATACTTGTCTAAAGTGGCGCGTTTGTTTGGGACGTTGACGCTCTCCTACCCCATTAGGGATAAAGGCGTGATTATATGTATGTAGATTATTTTTTATTTATATATTCAAAAAGAAGTTACCTGCAAACCAAGCGCGGTATCCACAGAAGTGACCAGCACAGTCTTGGCGCTATCCACGGGTGCTACTTCAGCCACCCTGACCTTCCGGAGGAGGTACAGCAGCAGCGCCCCTACGATGGAGCAGAGGGCGGCCAGCTGCAGGCCCAGAGACAACCAGGTTAGAGGATCCATGGCGCGCTTACTGGGACATTATCAGAGTACCTGGAAGAAGGAAATTAATATCAATTACATACATATAATCACGACCTTATCACTAATGGGATAGGCAGAGCGTAAACGATCTTAACAAAGGTCGTTCCGCCACGTCTGACCAAGTTTTGAGGGTTATTTAAGAAAGATTTGTGGGTATATTCGTGACAGGTATATGAATGTAAATTATGAGGTTTCTTATACGAAGTTTTGAGGAATTGCCATGTCATATTACTGGCGAGTTTTGCGCAACTACGGAACAATAATGAGTTCCATTTTGGTTAGTGATTTTGGTATTTTGCAGTTTTGTCCTTGCTGGACTGGGACCGATAAAAAAAGTGCTAGCATTTCTGAAAAAAAGTGATGAAATTATACCTAAATTAAATAAAGAAGGTCATAGGAATAAAGTATGTCTGCTTTGTGGTTAATTATTTTTCTCCTGTCTTTTACCAAAAAGCTAAATAAACATATCAGTTGCTTTTCCAAAATCGTATGTTCATTCTCTACCTGTGGCACTATCAAGCCAATCAACTAGTTGTTTGCTAACTGTCGGATGCAGACTAGTCAATAGTAAACATCGTTCAGACCAATTAGCACGTCCGACAGATACCTAGTTTGTGAATGGTTCTGAGCTACCCTGTGCTACATCTTGCGTATATTTGGGGTACTGGGGAAGGCAGACCGTTACATTTTTATGCTGTGCCCTGTTTTCAGCCTTTGGTGGATCCTGCCGGCAAATGAGCATGAGGTAGATTTCAAGATATGCAACTTTTTTACTTCCATGCTGGACTGGGAGCGAGAGAAAAACATCGAATGTGCCAGCTGCATTTCCTCCCGGGCATGCTGTAATAAACCAGCTAAGGGATCCGAGGGTTTCTGTATATTTCAATTTAGGCGACAGGCTGACAACCTGTCACTACAGCAATATACCTACAAATCTATCTTAAACAACCCTCAAAACTTTGTCAGACGTGGCGGAACGACCTTTGTTTAGGTCGTTTCCGCTCTGCCTACCCCATTAGGGATAAAGGCATGATTATATGTATGTATGAAGATTTCAAGATATGCAACCATCGCCCGAATATCGTCCAAATCAGCGCGCGCTGCGGCGTGGCGGTTACGTCTGTGGCCGCGTCAACAATGTGCGGATAACACACGAAAATGCTAATTCCATAAAAACTACAAGTAGAATTAAAAAAGCTATTTTGCGATTTTAGATAATCATAATACGGATAATTTCCCAAAGGAACCGTGAAAGCGCTCCTAATAGTTTAGAAGGTATATCAAATTTACTGAGAAAACAGCTTTACTTCCAGTTTTTTTAGCATACTGATTTATGAACTACAATACTTTTAAATATTGCAATTGCAGGCATTTTAAATATTGCTTTTAAAACTACGAAACGGATTTTGATGCGGTTTCATTTAATGGATAGAGTGATTCAAAAGGAAGGTTTATATGTATAATGCATGCATAATATAGCAGAGAAACACTGATAATTTCCGTGCGAAGCCGGGGCGGGTCGCTAGTTTGTATATAAACAAACAATGGCTATCAGTCCAGCAAGGGTCTGCAGACACTTCCGCATCCGAAGAGTCGAAATGAAGACGAAACAGAGGTCAACAAAAAGACTCTTCGTCACTCATTAGAATGAACACTCAGCATATTTAAATAAAATTAAATGTTTCATTATTTTATGTACTTTTAAAGTGCTTCGGAAGGCACGTTAAGCCGTTGGTCCCGGTTAATATCGTTTAATACCGTAGATATTAGTCGTTAAGCCAATTCAGAGGCCAGTGCTAAACATTGGCGGCTCGAAAACTCTGACCTAATCTAGGATTGGGTCTGGTTTTCCTTCTGGGTTGCGGAGGTCAGATGGCAGTCGCTCTGTGTAAGAACCAGTACCCTCGTTCAATCCCCTGGATTAGGTAGCCGACCCCGTAAGATACGGGATAAGGCTAAGGAGATGTATGATGTAAATGACTTATATTATAAAGAACAGCGGGAAAGTTTCCGCTTAGAAGTTTCTACAAGTTCATTGTGCTAAATAATAGTTAAGTAACTAAGTAAGAAAAACTAGATACAAGTTAAACAGGAAATATTTGCAATTCACTCGACCGTGTGATTATTTAGGCTCGTATTTATAAAGCTATCTCAAGATTGAGAGCAATATTAAGTATCATATTGTACTGAAATGACATTACTGATACAAACTCAAACTAGCTGTCAATCTCAAGTGCTTTTTATCAATACGGGCCTTAATCATCCCTCAAACAAGTGTTTGTTTTCATCTATCGTGTGGGTTATCTGATCAAAAAATGACCTTATGAACCCTGGTGTGAATTTCAGAGGTTTTAATTTGTCTAAACTCTGATGTGTCAATGGCCGCCCACCAGGTTTATTTAGGTGATTCCTCCCGGCAAATAGTTGTTTTTAAGAGCTTATTTCTCCTAAACCAATAAATAGAAAATTCAAAAAAAATATACATCTAAAAAATAAGTTCATGGCCTGCAATTGCAACATTTAAAATAATTCTAGGTCATAAATAAGTATGCTAAACAAAATCTTGAAGTAGAGCTATTTTTATCAGTACATTTGATATTACTTCTTAACTATTAAGAGCGCTTTAACGGGTCCTTCGGTAAAATATCCGTATTATGATTATCCAAAATCGCAACATAGCTTTTTTAAATCCGACTCGTAGTTTTTATGGAATTAGCTTTTATGTGCGTATTTCGCACATTTTTGACGCGGCCACGTAACCGACGTAACCGCCACGCCGTAGCTCGTGCTGATTTGAACGATATTCTAAGGCATTACAGGCGATGGTTGCATATCTTGAAATCTACCTGCTCATCTGCCGTTAGGATACAACGTATTAATCTATTTCTCGCGATAATTTTAACTTTCTTGTTTTTCACAAATACCTAACTTATAAAGTGTAACAAAAAAGACGTTGATGGCATATTACGTTTTATTTTACGCTTAGATACATTTTCGCTGTTATTCTATTTTAGATGTTTGACGCTTGTCTATTTTAAGAGGTATTTAAATCTGATTTTAGTGTACCTAATGAACAGTCTCAGCTATCTTTTGTTCACAAACAAAACAAAGGATATGGTAAGAGGCTTTTTGTTTCTTCGATACATCGCTCATACGAGCCATACAAACATGGCATTGTTTTCCATACAACATTCTACGGTAATGGCATAATCGACACTCAACAATGTTTGCTATGTTTGTGTGTTTATGAGAAAAACTGTAGGTATCCGGTAGTCAGTAGGCAATATCCAAGGTATACAGATTCTTCATTCTTTCAAACCCATAATAATAATAGTCCTCCCACCGATTTTCGGTGATGGCTGCCAATCTCGCGGAGATCAGCCAACTGCGCAGGACTTGATTTTAGTGCCCAAGTGTTTGCGCTACACACAGAAGCACTCTCTATTCCTTCAATCTCTTATTCTGATGGCACAGATTGACTGACACGACCAGAGAGAAATCAGGCGCAGGACCGACTATTTACATGCCCATCCGACAGCAAACCCAATAACATACCAGGTGTAAAGGACAGCATTTTAGAAACTGAGGGGTTGCTCAGTCAACGACACTGAACAACTTTCAAGACGTGTAGAGTAAAAAGTTTTTCTATTCAAATTGTCTGATCGAGATGGACATTTTGTATTGAAAATACAAAAAAAAACTCGTCCTGATCTCGTCCTGCAAGAATTTTCTGGTGAAAGTTATTCAGTGTCGTTGGCTGAACAACCTCTATCAATGTATGGGATGCTGTCCCTTACACTCGGTATAAGTAGTTTCCCTTCCACGTCATTGGTTGAAATACACGAGTTATTTCTTTCCATGCTGGACTGGAAGCGAGAGAAAAACATAGAATGTGCCAGCTGCATTTCCTCCCGGGCATGCTGTAAAAACCAGCTAAGGGATCCGAGGGTACCAGTATATTGTAATTTAGGCGATGGGCTGACAACCTGTCACTACAGCAATATACTTACAAATCTATCTTAAATAACCCTCAAAACTTTGTCAGACGTGGCGGAACGACTTTTGTTGGGTCGTATGCGCTCTGCTTACCCCATTAGGGATAAATGCGGGCTTATATGTATGTATGTATGTACATTCTTTCCAGAGTGCTGGGTCCGCTTCCTGGCTTCGTCTACTCCACTTTGCCCGGTCTTCGACATCCGCTGGAGAAAGACCGTTCTTCTCCATATCCACATAGACTTCTTCTGTCGAGTGGGTATCGAGTCTATCGAACTGATGAACCTGGTGTCAGAGTTTTTAAACCGCCTAGTAGCACAATTATCAGGCCTCTGACATGGTTTGAGTAACGACCACTATCAAAGACAGCGACCGGGACCGACGGCTTAACGTGCCCTCCGAGGCACGAAATCTTTTTCTTTTTCAGACAATCAGGTGATTCAGCCTGCAATGTCCTAACCAAACTGAGAAAAAATCTCAAAGTGATAAATTCTCAAATCTCAACTTTGTGTTTCCCCCCTGGGAATCGAACCCAGGACCTTCGGATCAGGAGTCCATGGCACTAGCCACTAGACCACGGAGGCAGTTAGTCCACATAGACTGTGATTGATAGATTTTAAACGGTGTCAAAATATCTAGATGTATAACCAGTTCGCAACAGACAGAGTTCAACATCCCGACCGCATTCCTAAATGTGCTGACTTTGCCACTTTTGCCAGCCACTCTACAATTCTACATTACTGATTGTTAATTTA
Source organism: Scrobipalpa costella (assembly GCA_949820665.1). Lineage (NCBI taxonomy): Eukaryota > Metazoa > Arthropoda > Insecta > Lepidoptera > Gelechiidae > Scrobipalpa > Scrobipalpa costella. Next base: position 2,682,750 of record OX463311.1, read on the forward strand.
TATATTCCATGCTGGACTGGGAGCAAGAGAAAAACTTGTGCCAGTTGCATTTCCTCCCTGGCATGCTGTAAAAACTAGCTAAGGGATCCGAGGGTTTAGGCGATGGGCTGATAACCACTACAGCAATATACCTACAAATCTATCTTAAATAACCCTCAAAACTTTGTCAGTCGTAGCGGAATGACCTTTGTTTTGGTTGTTTGCGCTCTGCCTACCCCATTAGGGATAAAGGCGTAAATATATGTATGTATGTATGATTGTTATTTTCAAAGTCTTTCACTTGTAGAGCAGTAGTGTACTCTTACATACATACATAAATACATACATAAATCACGCCTTTATCCCTTACGGGGTAGGCAGAGCGTTTAACGCCTCGTAAAAGGCGCTTTCGGCACGTCTGACAAAAATTGAGGGCAATTTTAGATTGTAATATGTATTGCTATAGTGACAGGTCGTCAGCCAATCGCCTAAATTACAATACACTGTAACCCTCGAGTCCCTTTTGCTGACTTCAACAGCATGCCCGGGAGGAAGGGCAGCTGGAACATTCTATGTTTTTCTATCTCACCCAGTCCAGCATGGAAGTAAAGTAAGTGTACTCTTAACACCATACATAACAAGTATAACTCAAAAACAGTTATACATAATATACCTAGATCCAAATCAAGGTTCTCCGTAACCGATAGAACTGCACAAAAGCAGTGTACCTAGAGGTGCTATCTGAACATCCATCAACATTCACTACACAAGACACGCCCGTGATCTTCGTGTTATCTTATCTCTAGGAAAAGAGACAATGCGATACTTTCTTACTTACTTCCATGCTGGTCTGGGAGCGAGAGAAAAACATAGAATGTGCCAGCTGCGTTTCCTCCCGGGCATGCTGTAAAATCCAGCTAAGGGATCTGAGGGTTTCAGTATATTGTAATTTAGGCGATGGGCTGACAACCTGTCACTACAGCAATATACCTAGAATTCTATCTTAAATAACCTTCAAAACTTTGTCAGACGTGGCGGGACACCTTTGTTTAGGTCGTTTACGTTCTGCCTACCCCATTAGGGATACAGGCGTGAATATATGTATGTATGTATGTATGTATGCGATGCTTTCTCACGTTTTTGTGACCTTCTACGTGCGTTCTTGCGAGGCGGATAAAGGCGTGATTACCACGGAGGTGTTTTTAAATCCCTTACGGGGTAGTCAGAGCAGAGCGTAAAACGCTTAGGGCCGTATTTATAATCACCTCTCATGAGTGACAGACAGTTTGAGTTCGTATCAGAAATGTCATTATGGTACAAACTGGCCTGTCAAATCCATACTGAATATTACTCTCAAGTTTGATATCGCTTCATAAATACGAAATGCCTAGTAAAATGAGTTTTCACGATGTCTGCCAATTATTGAGGGCAATTTGAAAACTGTATCACTATAGTGACAATAAATTACATCAAAATGTGACCCACGAATCCCTTTGCAGGTTTTACAGCATTTTCGGTAGGAGTTCTATGTGTGCCGGCCGTTTCTGCCGTGCCGGCCTGAGAGCAAGAGAAAAACATAGAATGTGCCAACTGCATTTCCTCCCGAGCATGCTGTAAAAACCAGCTAAGGGATCCGAGGGTTTCAGTATATCGTGATTTAGGCGATGAGCTGACAACCTGTCACTACAGCAATATACCTACAAATCTATCTTAAATAACCCTCAAAACTTTGTCAGACGTGGCGGAATGAATTTATTATATCCCATTAGGGATAAAGGCGTGTTTATATGTATGTATGTTCTATGTGTTTTCCCAGTCCACCATCGTTGCCAAAATGGGTGACTATATCGTTAAAATTGCTATGAAACCAATACATACATACATAAAACCACGCCTTTATCCCTAATGGGGTAGACAGAGCTTAAACGACCTAAACAAAGGTCGTTCCGCCACGTCTGACAAAGTTTTGAGGGTTGTTTAAGATAGATTCGCAGGTATATGGCTCTAGTGACAGGTTGTCACCCCATCGCCTAAATTGCAATATACAGAAACCCTCGGATCCCTTAGCTGGTTTTTACAGCATGCCCGGGAGGAAAAGCAGCTGGCACATTCTATGTTTTTCTCTCGCTCCCAGTCCAGCATGGAAGACAATGTAAAAAATAAAACCATTGTGAACTCCCCTTTACAGTGCATTCTGTCAACTAGCGTTAATCATAATAACAGCGATCTATACGATAATAGGATCGTTACCGCCTACCGCTGATCATAGAGGAGCTATTAACAAGTTTTTGCCGAGAGATGGCGCGGTAATAGTCGGTTACGGGGTAATTATGCCTATTACGATGTAACTGTCTACTTAATATGTTCGGTATGTCGCACCTACGGCCACCTAACTGGATTTTATGTGACATTCTTGTGTTTATTTGCAACTTGCTTAAAGTAGTTTGAATGCCCGTAAAGATAATTTTTAGACACTGTTTGACTGTTGTCAAATGAAGACGTAATAGAGACAGATTCAACAGTAGAGCTAGCTCACCCAGAAGCAGCAGGAAGCAAGATGCTTGGTGCCGGAATCTGGTGGGATAATACCGGGTGTAAGGGACAGCGTCCCGTCATGTCAGTGAAACTGAACAATTATTACCAGGAATTATTTTCAGGAGATGAGTTAAAATTAACTTCCCATACAAAATGACCACCTCGATCAGACACTTTGTATGGAAAAACTTTTTTTTATTCACTTTCTGAAAAACAAAATCCTGCTGATAATTGTTGCTACCTGCTGTATAGTTACAAACCTTTCGGAAATTCTTACTAACTTACATACATACATATAATCACGCCTTTATCCCTAATGGGGTAGGCAGAGCGTAAACGACCCAAACAAAGGTCGTTCCGCCACTTCTGACAAAGTTTTGAGGGTTATTTAAGATAGATTTGTAGGTATATTGCTGTAGTGACAGGTTGTCAGCCTATCGCCTAAATTGCAATATACTAAAACCCTCGGATCCCTTAGCTGGTTTTTACAGCATGCAGGGGAGGAAATGCAGCTTGAACATTCTATGTTTTTCTTTCGCTCCCAGTCCAGCATGGAAGTCTTACTAACTTCATCATCATTAGCCTTGTGTTGTCGTTAAGGATCTGCACAGAACTGGGTTTTGGTTTGGCCAACTGCATCCAACTGCTGCCTGCAATCTTCACAAGGTCATTGCTCTACATCACATATGGGCAACCTCCGGCCCGCGAGCCGGACCAGGCATTTCATCCGGCCCGCAAAAGGATTTTGAATAAGCGTGCGAAGCCAGTAAAGTTCTCTTGTCATCACAGAAAAGTAATTGCGAGATTAGACAATGACTTTCAGTTCTGTATTGGGCCTATTTGTAACAAAAAATCGCTCACGATACTTTTACCATCGTAGGGGATCGCCCCAATTTCTTACACGTAATACATTAAAACACAATTGTAATTGATTTGGAGGTATTCTGATGAATAATAAACGGGTGCCAACAGCTGGCACTGCATGTTTTGCATAGTTCTTATATGATGCATGTTTATACGGCCCGCGACTTCGCTAATTAGCGAAGCGCGAGCGATTTTTTGTTACAAATAGGCCCAATACAGAACTGAAAGTCATTGTCTAAGCTCGCAATTACGTTTCTGTGATGACAACTTTACTGGCTTCGCACGCTTACTCAAAATCCTTTCGCGGGCCGGATGAAATGCCTTGGCTGGCCGGATGAAATGCCTTGGCTGGCCGGATGAAATGCCTTGGCTGGCCGGATGAAATTAATATCGGCAAATCTGGCCCGTGGCATTCAAAAGGTTACCCACCCCTGCTTTACATACTTAAGAACCCGTAGGTCAGCTGGAAGAGATTTCGTTTTAGAGTTAAGCTGTACCTGTTGTGCTATTGTTTTATATTTGTGTCCGCTGTATGATCATGTGTGCAATAAATTGTTAAATAAATACATAGTAAGAACTATGCCTTCCTAACCTTCTGACAAAAACTAACTTATCAAAAAGATGTTCGTACTTTCAAACCAAAACTGTGGAACTGTAAGAGCAGTAAAAGTGTTAATAAACTCCTCAACTACGCTCCGGACTCTCATCGCTAAAATTAGCTCTATTCCTGCAACTGGCATTCATTAAGACTTGCAGTTCGTTTTGCAAGCATTCCTCGCTCAGTGGAATGAATAAACCGTCTTTATCTGTTTGCTAGTTCATTGCTTCGTTTTAGTAGTTGTTGCTAAGTTGATATAAGGACTTTCTCTATTCTACTGGAATGCGAGAAGAAATGAATTGGAATGTAGCTACTGTTTCGCTTTCCAGGCATGCTGTAAACGTTAACCCTTATAGGAGGAAAGGAAACAAAGAAAACATTTAACAATGCACACAAAAATATCGGCACGATTTCAATTAAGACGGATCGTAATGAAACTTGGGCCACATAGCGGGTGTAAGGGACAGCTTCTCGCAAACTGATTGCTCAGTCAACAAAACCGAACAACGATCAGCAGGATATTATTTCAGGAAATGAAAAAAAATTACCTTCCCATACAAAATTACCACCTCAATCAAACAATTTGTATGGAAATTTACTTTTCATTTCCTGAAAAAAAAAAAACATTCTGCTGTCAGTTGTTCAGTTTCGTTGACTGAGCAACCTCTATCAGTTTGCGGGACGCTGTCCCTTACACCCCGTAGGTTACATCCTCGAATAATCAAGACATAGGCTGCTTTTCACTGCGGGAAACTTGTTTAACAGTAAATAAATCACTGACCAAAATATTTCTCACTAGCAGCCCGTCCCGGCTTCGCACGGGGTAGACAATTATTTATTTTTGGAAATTTGGATATAAAACACTTTTTTTCACAAATATTTTTATTTATTAAAAAAAATATATGAAAAAAGTTGTTGTAGTGACATAACTACAATAGTTGGACATATGCTACCACAGAGTTTTTTGTAGACATTATGATGTTCTTCAATATTGTTGTACATTATTTTGTTCTATCGCTAATAGTTTCGGCAGCGCATTCGACGAAAGACATTTTAAGACTCATTTTTCTACACCTTCGGTTACATTGTTCAAATTTTACCAAGGATCCCTAATTTTTTTCAAAATGAAATGTTGCCTATGTCAAATTGGAAGAATGTAGCATTCTATTGAATCGGCCCATTACTTTTTGAGCCTATTCATTACAAACATACAAAAATAGGTACAAATCTTTCCTCTTTATAATATTAGTGTAGATATTTACTTATTTGATTGACAGCTCATATGCATGAAGGGCATTTAACTAAATATTGCAACACATTATTAGCCTGAGGCGTTTGGCCTATAAAGCTGAAATTAAAATTCTTTTTCATATTTTTAAAGGCCGACTTGTTAACCAATTAAAATGCTTTTTAGCCATTAAAAGACTAGAAGTGTTTTAAGAGCTGTATAAAATTACTTAACGATTATTTAAACTTCTCTACTCGTATTTAATTGATATTTTATAGGTCGTAAATAATGTATTTAAGAGTTGCTATAAAGTTATAGAATTAATTGTTTGATTAGCTGGACACGCGAGGGGCATAAAATGCATTAGATTTATGGATATGGTTACAAAATTGAGCGCCCGATGGTGTGGTGGATAGGGCCGCTGCCTTCTGAACGGGAGATCGTTTTTCGAATCCCACCACGTGCCAATGTGTTTTTCGGTTATCGAATTTCGTATGTATGTTTATTCGGCGCTTTTTCCGTGCTTCGGAAGGCACGTTAAGCCGTTGGTCCCGGTTAATATCGTTTAATACTATAGATATTAGTCGTTAAGCCATGTCAGAGGCTAGTGCTAAGCATTGGCGGCTTGAAAACTCTGACCTAATCTAGGATTGGGTCTCGTTTTCCTTCTGGGTTGTGGAGGTCAGATGGCAGTCACTCTGTGTAAAAACCAGTACCCTCGTTCAATCCCCTAGATTAGATAGCCGACCCTGTGATATACGGGATAAGTCTAGGGAGATGATGATACGAAATTATAAGCAGAATTTAAAAAAAAAATATTTAGAAACAAATCATGTTATAAGACGCGCTACTTTACCACTCGTAAAGTCAGCTATGTTGATTTTCTATTTCTAAATTCAGAAAAGGATTTTAGCAAAGTGTAAGGAACTGAAATTTAAGCCTACAAACTTGCTACCAACTCTAAACCAACTTTAGTAAGAAGCTTCATACTACTTAACTGCTTATAAAAACTAGTAATTCATTAAAATGTAAACTGTAAAATGAATGTCATGTAATGCAATGTATGGGGCTTGTACCCTGAAATAAAGATTTTTTATTTTATTTAATTTTTTATTACCTTTGTTTGCTTCGCTCAGTCGAGTAATACGGCCTAGCTAAACTATAGATATTTTGTGTACAATAATGATATATGTTCTAATTTTGACGATACTCTTCTGATTGTGTTATGTTATGTCATGATTAGGTTGTTAAGTCGACACGGTTCTGTACCTCTGTAACTGATGTAGTTGCGTCACTAAACAAGATTTGATTTGGCATCGGGCGTCGGCGCAGTGGTCTCGGTTTTGGCTTTACAAACATACGGAGAGTAAGGGACAGCGTCCCGCAAACTGATAGGGGTTGCTCAGTCACCGACACTGAACAACTTCCACCAAGATCTTTGTTCAGGAAGTGAAAAAAAAAGCTTTTTGATAGTCCACCTCGATCAGACATTTTATATGGTAAAGCAAATTTTTTTTTTACTTCCTGAAAGAAGTTCTTGATGAAAGTTGTTCAGAATCGTTGACTGAGCAACCCTTATCAGTTTTTACACTGTCCGTTACACTCGGTATAATCACGCCTTTACCCTAACTTGGCTTTAAGTAAGGAATTTTGTTACATTTCTAAAAAAAAGAAAATATGAAAGACAGCTGACTCTAAAGTCGTCGTTTTTGGAGATTATTTTTATTTCTATGTTAAGTTTTAACGACATCCCGATAAGATGCATGACAGACAAAAAGTTTTGCTAAAGGAAGATCAGATGCTTATCAGTCTTATCACGTCTGAAATTGACCGGAAGTTACAAAATTACGCACTTTAATTTTAGGTTTGTATCCGTGAAAAAATATATGGATTAGCGCGAAAATGTTTGACTGCTTCCATATATTTTTACACAGATACGAACCGAATACGAATCAGTGCAAAAAACGCCATTAGAGTCGTCTATCTTATTTAATTCTTTTTTATTCGTAATAGGTTTGTTCTTGACTCTAAACATAAAGTGAGGGATGACAGTTACAGAGTCGACGAAGGAGCGAGCTCAACGGGAAAATACTTTTATGGAACTGGTACTCACACGCAACGATGAAACACTTGCTGCAGTTCTCGAATTTAACCTACAATTGAGTAATTTTACACAGGGCACGTATGTAAACAGTATACATTCTTACATACATACATAAAATCACGCCTTTATCCCTTACGGGGTAGGCAGAGCGTTAAACGCCTCGTAAAAGGCGCTTTCGCCGCGTCTGACAAAAATTGAGGGCAATTTTAGATTGTAATGTGTATTGCTAATGTGTAGTGACAGGTTGTCAGCCCATCGCCTAAATTACAATACATACACTGTAACCCTCGAGTCCCTTTTGCTGTCTTCTACAGCATGCCCAGGAGGAAGGGCAGCTGGAACATTCTATGTTTTTCTATCTCTCCCAGTCCAGCATGGAAGAAATACATAATACATTCTTCCACTAGTATTATGTAACGGCCTATTCTGCGGTTGGCCAGTTGCCATAGAAGCTTGAGTTACGCTACCGTACTTATTACCGCTAGAGAAGTAAGCAAACGGATAGGCTTAGGTTAGACCAGTGGTCAGACTCTGATGAAATCACTTGCTGTTTAAGTATTCCTCATACCTAGTATATAATAATACCTAGTATAGTAGTTTCTTCCATGCTGGACTGGAAAAACATAGAATGTGCCAGCTGCATTTCCTCCCGGGCATGCTGTAAAAACCAGGTAAGGAATCCGAGGGTTTCAGTATATTGCAATTTACAAATTAGTTACTACAGCAATACAAACCTACCTACAAATCTATCTTAAATAACCCTCAAAACTTTTGTCTGACGAGACGAAACGACCTTTATATAGGTCGTTTGCGCTCTGCCTACCCCATTAGGGATAAAGGCGTGATTATAATATGTATGTATGTATGCATGTAGAAGTAAGGAGAACCCGTTGATGTAGTGGATAAGGCCGCTGCCTCCTGAGCGGGAGGTCGTGGTTCGAATCCCACCACGTACCAATGTGTTATTCGATTTTCGAATTTCATATGTACGTTTATTCGGCGCTTTTTCCGTGCTTCGGAAGGCACGTTAAGCCGTTGGTCCCGGTTAATATCGTTTAACACCGTAGATATTAGTCGTTAATTAAGCCATGTCAGAGGCCAGTGCTAAGCATAGGCGGCTTGAAAACTCTGACCTAATCTAGGATTGGGTCTGGTTTCCCTTCTGGGTTGCGGAGGTCAGATGGCAGTCGCTCTGTGTAAAAACCAGCACCCTCGTTCAATCCCCTGGATTAGATAGCCAATCCCGTAAGATACGGGATAAGGCTAGGGAGATGATGTATGCATGTAGAAGTAAGCAAACGGATAGGTATAGTTTAGACCAGTGGTCAGACTCTGATGAGATGACTAGCTTTTTAAGGCTCGTATTTGTAAAGCGATCTCAAGATCGAGAGCAATATTAAGTATGGATTGGACAGGTCATATTATACTGAAGTGAAATTTCTGATACGAACTCAAACTAGCTGTCAGTCTCAAGCTGCTGTTTGTCAATACAGGCCTTAGTATTCCTCATACCTAGTATATAATAATACCTAGTATAGAAGTTTCTTTCATGTTGGACTGGGAGCGAGAGAAAAACTTAGAATGTGCCAGCTGCATATCCTCCCGGGCATGCTGTAAAAACCAGCTAAGGGATCCGAGGGTTTCAGTATATTGTAATTTAGGCGATGGGCTGACAACCTGTCACTACAGCAATATACTTACAAATCTATCTTAAATAACCCTCAAAACTTTGTCAGACGTGGCGGAACGACCTTTGTTTGGGTCGTTTACGCTCTGCCTACCCCATTAGGGATAAAGGCGTGATTATATGTATGTATGTATGTTTGTTTTTGATTCATTATCTCCTCTTTCCAGGTTGTCTCTCCATCTCGCCTGACGACGGCGAGACGACCTGGATGCATATCGCAAAAATATGGTGGGAGGTTGCCAAAGATCGTGAGAGGTGGAAGATGTATGGGAAGGCCTTTGCCCAGCAATGGGACAATATAGTACATACATACATACATACATAAAATCACGCCTTTATCCCTTACGGGGTAGGCAGAGCATAAAACGCCTCGTGAAAGGCGCTTTCGCCACGTCTGACAAAAATTGAGGAAAATTTTAGATTGTAATGTGTATTGCTGTAGTGACAGGTTGTCAGCCCATCGCCTAAATTACAATACACTGTAACCCTCGAATCCCTTTTGCTAACTTCTACAGCATGCCCGGGAGGAAGGGCAGCTGGAACATTCTATGTTTTCCTATCTCTCCCAGTCCAGCATGGAAGATTAACAATATAGATTAACAACATGGACAATATAGGCTGATAATAATAATAATCTCTTCTTTATAAGCGATTTTTTTAATGATTAAACGTTGCACTCGTTGAAGCACATCAAATCCTCTTAATTAGGCATCGTCATCACCAACTCCGTTACAAATCATCATGCTCCAATACTTGAGCTGATTATAGTGAGACTAATCAATAATCTACTGTTTTAATTTAATTAATAGTCTTTATCAATCTATCAGTGAACACTGAACGGAAGTCTGAAAACTGTAGTCTTGTTACATACATACATACATATATACATATAATCACGCCTTTATCCCTAACGGGGTAGGCAGAGCGTAAACGACCCAAAGAGAGGTCGTTCTGCCACGTCTGACAAAGTTTTGAAGGTTATTTAAGATAGATTTGCAAGTATATTGCTGTAGTGACAGGTTGTCAGCCCATCGCCTAAATTACAATGTACTGAAACCCTCGGATCCCTAAGCTGGTTTTTACAGCATACCCGGGAGGAAATGCAGCTGGCACATTCTATGTTTTTCTCTCGCTCCCAGTCCAGCATGGAAGAAATCTCTTGTTACATAATTAGTATAAAGTCTTATTCATAGTCTTGTGGTGCTAGGACAGAATAGTATCGCTCCATCCTATACTATATTTCTTCCATACTGGTCTGGGAGCGAGAGAAAAACATAGAATGTGCCAGCTGCATTTCCTACCGGGCATTCTGTAGAAACCAGCTAAGGAATCCAAGGGTTTCAGTATATTGTAATTTAGGCGATGGGCTGACAACCTGTCACTACAGCAATATACCTACATTTCTATCTTAAGATATGAAGAGTTATTTAAATAATCCTCAAAACTTTGTCAGACGTGGCGAAACGACCTTCGTTTAGGTCGTTTACGCTCTTTCTACTCCATTAGGGATAAAGGCATGATTATATGTATATCGTCCTGAGGATTTTGCGAAAGATGGCCAAGGGATACTTATCCAGTCATCATTTCCGGGTTTCGGAGGGCACGTAATGCTCGGTCTTAGTAGCTTTCTTTGTTGATCGTAGTAAAGTTTATCGGGTCATTTGACCCGAAAACCCCCATAACAGAACAAGACGAGATAAAACCTTAAATAACTGCTGAAATATCTTTAGCAAGCTTACAAACTCATTATAGATGCTATCTTGATTATTTACCTTCGAATCGAATCGAATCATATTGACCTTCCATGCTGGACTGGGAGAGTTAGAAAAACATAGCGTGTTCCAGCTGCCCTTTCTCCCGGGCATGCTGTAGAAGTCAGCAAAAGGGACTCGAGGGTTACAGTGTATTGTAGTTTAGGCGATGGGCTGACAACCTGTCACGAGGCGTTTAACGCTCTGCCTACCCCGTAAGGGATAAAGGCGTGATTTTATGTATGTATGTATCTTGATTATTTCTAATCTTTTACTCCATCCCTGCTCATTTTGTCTATCTTACCGCATTTATCAGCAAATATCCACTGAGTTACCAAACGCAGTGCGTAATTTCGTTTTGAAATAACCGTTTCACTTTAGTGTAATGCACCATCGTGTTGAACAAACAGACAAATTCATCAAGCTACCAGAAAAAAGCATAAAATGACTAAGAATATTCTATTTCGGCCTTGCCAATAAAGAGATCAAAATCCTTCAAAGCAGCGCTAGTAATCTGCCTCCGTGGTCTAGCGGTCTGAGCCATGGGCTCTCGACCCAGAGGTCCCGGGTTCGATTCCCGGCGGGGGACAATGACTTTGTGTTGTTTGTTTCTAGTTTGGTTAGGACATTTCAGGCTGATCACCTGATTGTCCGAAAAGTAAGATGATCCATGCCGTCGGATGGGTATGTAAATAGTCGGTCCTGCGCCTGATTACTATCTGGTCGTGCCAGTCAGTCTGTCCCATCAGAATAAGAGATTGAGGGAACAGAGAGTGCACCTGTGTGTAGAGCAAACACTTGGGCACTAAAAACAAGTCCTGCGCAGTTGGCCCATCTCCGGGAGATTAGCCGCCATCACTGAAAAATCGGTGGGAGGACTTTTATTAGTAATCTGCACAGTTCGTTCTGAAAATGATCCTCACAATTTGCTAGACGTGACGAAAGCCTTTGGTTTGTTTATGTCAATATGCTCTAGTCTTCATTTTCAACGCTCCCTGGTCATAAAAGTGAAATCTCTCCACCGGAACAAAAGTAAGAATTGAACCATAAACAAAGTCATCAAAATAATGATCATTATCATTGTGAGACACGCATGACCACTTACAATGTCTGATGCCTGATACTAACGCTAACATATTAGAGAAGTGATTGATACATACTTACATATAATCACGCGTTTATCCCTAATGAGGTAGGCAGAACGTAAACGACCTAAGCAAAGGTCGGTCCGCCATTGTCATTGGCGGAACGACGTTTGTGATTGACAATAATAAGATTTTTCTTCCATGCTGGACTGGGAGCGAGAGAAAAATATAGAATGTGCCAGCTGCATTTCCTCCCGAGCATGCTGTAAAATTCAGCTAAGGGATCCGAGGGTTTCAGTATATAAAACTTTTACACCAGGGTTCATCGGGTTGTTTGACTCGAGAATCCACTATATTGTAATTTAGGCGATGGGCTACCCTGTCACTACAGCAGTATACCTACAAATCTATGTCAAATAACCTTTAAAACTTTGTCCGACGTGGCGGTACGACCTTTGTTAAGGGCGTTAGCGCTCTACTTGCTCCATTAGGGATAAAGGCGTGATTATATTTATGTGTAAATTTCAGTTCAATGTACTGGAACACAATAAAACGATAACTTATACTACATAACTATACGTATACTATAGCATTTTATTTGTTAGTTATTTAAAAAACCGTATTTCAGGACTACGCTGCTGAAATGGTCACTGTTTACGTAAAATTCAATAATATTTTTCAAATAACGAAGATGCTCCTACTAGGAGTAGTTCTGCATAAGTTATTCGAATTATTAAAATTTTGGATTGATCCCGTAGAAACACAAAAGTACCAAAATTTAATAAAATACTATTTATAAAATAATACACTAATTCAGCAAGATAAATTGGAATAAGGATTTATAACCATAAATTATTGGATTCACCAAAATCTTGGATGGATCCCATAAATTACAAAAACTATGTATATATGTTCCATAGCTTCGGAGTATTTTTTTCTTTACATTTATTTCTCTATGTAATCAAAACATTTACCACCTACCCCAACCAATTAAATATTAAGTTTTATTATACTTCGCTTAAAAAATTACATGCAACCATGTCGTTACTAATGAGAAATTTCAATGTCGACATTCTCCTTGACGACGGTGCAATAATAAATTCATTATCGTTTATAATAATATTAATAATAGAACCAGCACGTGTGAGCTGTTAGGTTATAACATGCCACATCTAAACTGCAATTATAACACCGGGTGTAAGGGACAGCGTCCCGCAAACTGATAGGGGTTGCTCCGTCATAGAAACTGAACCACTTTCACCAGGAAATTCTTTCAGGAAATGAAAAAGAATGACCTTCCCGAATGACCACCTTGATCAGACAGTTTGTATAGAAAAGCAAACATATTTATTCCTAAATGAATTTCCTGGTGATAGTTATTCCTTTCCGTTGACTGTGCAATCCCTATCAGTTGGCGGGACGCTGTCCCTTACACCCCGTATAAAATGTAGAAAGTGAGTTTGTTCATTACAAACTGTGTTTGTAGTCCTCTGGTAGCGCGTTCGATTTCCACCGGGGATGAAATAAAGTAACCATACTCAGAACAACGTGTAGATATTCACTCTATTACAAAGTTTTATTTTTATCAAGGAGGGTTCACAAGATAAATCATACAGTTTTCAGTCTAACATAAGTTTTCCAATCAGGTGATTCAGCCTGCATTAAATTCGACGGGGGATGAAATGAGCTTGATTCTACGTAGATACCACCAGCTAGAACTAAAATCAAAATCTATCTCTCACTTTCAAAATAATAAAATTTTAAAAGGACAGGCGATTATACTCTATGGTTTTAACACTTTGTCCGCTACACTTTGACGCGCTTTTGCACGTTTCCCCAGTACCTATTTCTGTACATTTTATCCGCCATGTCATATGACGGCGGATAAAAATGACAGATAACGCATAAAACCACCGACTATAAATCAAAAACCGGAGAGGATAGATCTCCTGTCATTTTCCAATGTTTCTAGTCTGAATGTGACAAATATATTTTAATTTAGTTTTAGACGGAAAATATATACATACATACATAACATAAAATCACGCCTTTATCCCTTACGGGGTAGGCAGAGCGCTAAACGCCTCGTTAAAGGCGCTTTCGCCGCGTCTGACAAAAATTGAGGGCAATTTTAGATTGTAATGTGTATTGCTAATGTGTAGTGACAGGTTGTCAGCCCATCGCCTAAATAACAATACACTGTAACCCTCGAGTCCCTTTTGCGCCCGGGAGGAAGGGCAGCTGGAACATTCTATGTTTTTCTATCTCTCCCAGTCCAGCATGGAAGAAACGAATGGAAAGTATACAATCGAGCCCAATATCCAACAAAACCAGAAAAAAATTATTCCTAGAACCTTAACAAATATCCGCAGTTTGCGCTCTATCCTAACTTCCTATTGCGACATTTTAGAGCTCCGAAATGCGAGTGAATGTGAAGTGTAAAATTACCTAATGTGTGAACAAACTCGTGCGCACTGGCCGTGACTTCCAAACAAACATATTCAAAGAAACTCATTATATTTATAATTTCCTCATAATTAAGTATGAAAACAACTGATTAATACTTCGTTTTGTAGAGAATTAAGAACGAAAGCAAAAGTTATTTTGGCTTTTTTTATACGAGCGGGACTATTTTTATTAAAAAAGTTAATAAGTACTTGACAAAAATGCTGAAAGTCTGCGTTTGAGTATTAGGTTAAATGTTTATGAAGCATCAAATATTTTGTGCATATTAATCAGGATCAATGATAAAAATAAAACCCAGATAAAAAAAGTTAACTTCTAAAACATATTTTAGAAATACATCAATTGTTCTAAACTCCATAATTTCAATTATTCTCTGTTATATTACCAATCTACTTAACTTATCTGATGAAGAAACCTTAAAAATAAAATATTTTCGCTTTAACATAAATAGACAACTGCTAATCGACTGGCAGCGTTAATCATTTCCCCTACACAGAAATAAACTAAAAGAAAAGAAAAACATTCGCTAATTGTATTGATTGAAACCGCCTGATAAAGCTACTAATCTTAATTGCATTTCTTTTGTCTCATGTTAAGTAGAAAATAGCTGCATTTCAATTGCATGTGCGACTAGCCTTTGGATGAACGTGGCGAGAAAAGGAACTAACGCTCCAACATGGCCGCCAATATGGCCGCCAACGCTATTTTTGACACTTGTCCATACAAAGTAGCGTCCTCGCCCACATTCATTTTAAGCCTTGTCGTGCTTAGTAGTCATACGATACGTCATCTACGTATGTGTTGTGACGTAAGACTATTGTTGGAACGGGTCGATAGGTGCGGCGCGGGCGCAGGTCTTAGGGTTGACAGTTGACAGGTCTTCTGTCATTTATATGTCAAGCTTATAGTATTTAGATTTAGTGTCTATTCTGACTGTCTTGGATATTTCTTACCATATTCAATGCCTCGACAAAGAAGAAGGTGAAGGAGGAAAAAGAGGAGAAAAAGTAAGAATTAGAAGAAGAATAATTGGAATCTTATATTGCCATCGGTTACTTCACGACATTACAACTGGCCGAAGTTTCAGTCGTGCGCTTTGGACGAATCGAATGTCCAGCAATGGACTGACATGACTGCTGCGGCTGATAATGATGGACAAATAAATAATCATTGTTATGAACAGTCCTAATGACATGATTACTTCCATGCTGGACTGGGAGCGCGAGAAAAGTATAGAATGTGCCAGCTGCATTTCATCCCGGGCATGCTGTAAAAACCAGCTAAGGGATCCGAGGGTTTTGTATATTGTAATTTAGGCGATGGGCAGACAACCTGTCACTGCAGCAATATACCTACAAATCAATCTTAAATAACCTTCAAAATTTTGTCATACGTGGCGGAACGAGCTCTGTGTAGGTCGTTTACGCTCTGCCTACCCCATTAGGGATAAAGGCGTGATTATATGTATGTATGTATGTCTAATGACATAAACTACCTTTACCTTTACTATTATATCGATACTGATATTTTGTGTGATGTGAACACCCTAGTCACACACGAGTGAAAGTTGAAAGTGAAGGACCCGCGACTTTTCTAGTGGACATTCGATTGTATCGTCTATACAAACTGCTTTACGAACCTAATTTGTGTGTCAGGAGAAATTAGAAAGAGTTTGGTAGGTGCACCTATGTGGACGATATGCTTATATTAAGATTGGAATGTGTTTTATTTCGAAAGGTGTAATGTAACGTAACATGATATTATGCAGACTAAGTAAGTATTTCAATCAAATGTTAAGTTCTTATCAGTAAATCATTGATGTAGGGGCACAGTTAATTGCAATCACTATTACAACTGGGTATAGTAGATTTTCATCACATGTACTGTACAGTTCTTATCACTTCACGTCACCAAAACGTTTTTTTATTGGGAATCCACTGATAGGCACGAGGTCCTTTTTCACGATGATATCATTATGTTATGAATTAAAACTGGATATGACGAGCAAGATTTACCTTTATTTATGAAAAAGATTACGAAAATAATTTATTACTTTTACCAGAGTATTAGACCCTTAAAATTACGCAAACATTCACCTTTATACACTACTGAAACTTTACGTTTCCCAAATACTTTGTTTATACAGTTATGATTCCTAAGAGCACTTATATTTTCGTATGTCACTCTATCAGATCCACATACAGGGTCCCATAACTTCGAAATAGGAGGACATTTCTCATCACACCTTCCAGGGTAAGAAACAGTTGCTGGAACAAAGTCCGAGATCTTCCCTAAGTTTATACAATTCATCTCATTGAGGACATATTTGTTCTCATAGTTCCTGCCATCATCACCACAGATAGGGTCCCAGAAATTTGGAGCATTAGGACAATCTGTCAGACAGTATCCTTTGTAAAGCACTCTAACTTCGTCTTCACCATTAAGTCCTTCTTTACAGTTATGTTCATATATATCGCTATCAAGGAAGTAAGTCTTCCCATCTGATCCACATCGGGGACCGTATTCATCATCAGTATAATAATGAACATGACAAGTTTCTAAACATGAGGTTTGATCTAGAGCAACACTGATTTCATCTTCACCTAAGTATTGATAAGCGCAGTTATACGCTCTTATTGCATCTTTGTTTGAATGCAGTTTCCCATCAGTACCACAAACTTGATAAAACTTGGTATCTTTAAGGTCACATCCTGCTTTGCAAGTGCCGACATAGGCAACAATTATTGGTCGTCTCTTCCAGCTATCCTTTCTATAAGCGTCTAAACAGTTTTGTTGGTTCAAAGCGTCTTGGTTTTTGTAAGTGACGCCATCAGATCCACAAACCGGCCTATCTATAGGTCTGATGTATCCACAGAATTTGTCACAAACTCCATTGTAGTCTATGGTGACTTCTTCCCCTGTGAGACAGTTGTGGTTAATAAGCTCTTGTTTGTGGAAGTAGGTTCGTCCATCTGTGCCACAGACAGGGTTCTTACGATACTTCCGAAGGTCGCTAAGGTCTTGGCATCTCTGACCAGCTCCTTGACAGAGGTGGTTTGACAGGAGAACTGATGTTATAACTAGGAAAAAAAAAAAAAAAATTAAAAATAAAATTGTATTTATTAAAATGTAATTAAATTGTTTGCATCATTTAATACTGCAGTGATAGATTGCCAACCCATCGCATTGGCGAAACAATGATGTGCAATATCCTAGACCCGCCAGATAATAGCACATTACTTTAGAGGTCGAAAAAAAGCAATACATGGTCGAGTAAATTTATGTAAACGAGACCATATGTTGCGTTTTCGGTTGAGATTAATATAGTACTTTTCTCTCATTTTGCGAGAAAACAACAACAACTACACTTAAAAATAAATATTAAACTTGCGATTCCTCCATAATATTTTGACTTTTAAAATTTGCATGGCGCCTTTGACAGGCGCACATTCCATTATTTTTTTCTTTTTTCCGCAATCTGCCTTTAAAATTAAGAATTTTTGAACTTAAACCGATCCATACTAGTGTATACTTTAAAGACTTTGCGAAGCGGTCGTTAACGGGCATTGTTGTCGTTTGGAGAAATTGATGGTGTTTGCGAATTTGAGGACCAAAAAGAGTGAATGTAGGTATTGTTTCCTTTTTAAGTAATGAACCTTTTTCCGAGCAAATGGGAGAAAAATTACTTACCAAAAATGCTATTCATAATTGAATTTCCACGTGTTTACCGTAAACTTACTACTATGGCAGTGAAGTGGACGCGTGTACACTAACTATAAAACCACATCGTGGTTGATTAAAGCATTAAAATTACTATTTCGTTTACACGCTGCAAAGATGTTGACTTGTAACTTGTATTATTAAGAGAAAACTTTGTATGTTTGTTTGTTATTTTCTTGAAAGATCTAGGTAGACCAGCAGGACGGGTCAGCTGATGGTAAGCAATCACTGCTAACTTTAACATCCGGGAAGTTATAGTATGGTCTGCCGGCCTTTCGTGTAGGAGAAGGCTCGTTTCTTGAAGACTACCATGGGGGGTGTAAGGAACAGCGTCCCGCAAACGATAGGAGTTATTCAGTTAAGGAAACTGAACAACTATCACCAGGAAATTCTTTCCGAAAAATATATATATTGTTGTTTTATACAAACTGTCTGATCGAGGTAGCACATTTTGTATGGGAAAGTCATTTTTTTTCACCTTATGAAATAATTTCCTGGTGAATGTTGTTCAGTATTGTTGTCTGAGCAACCCCTATCAGTTTTCGGGACGCTGTCCCTTACATCCGGCATTATATCGGATAAAACTGATCGCACTGCAAAACTAAGTGTAAAGAAATAAGGTCTCCTTTATACCGCAGGAAAACTCATTTAGACGCAGGTAAAACCGCGGGACAGAAAACTAATCTAATTATGAACTGTTCGTAGTAGCCTGCGCAAGCCGATGTGTTACGCAGATGAACTGAATGACGGCATCAAAATTATGCAACTTCTTTTTATGACGTTGCTTATTTTTAATTCGATGACCTGCGTAGCCTAGATGGAAGTGTTTCTAACTGCTGTGGAAAGGTTTTTCATACATACATGCATATAATCACGCCTTTATCCCTAATGGGGTAGGCAGAGCGTAAACGACCTTAACAAAGGACGTTCCGCCACGTCTGACAAAGTTTTGAGGGTTATTCAAGATAAATTTGTAGGTATATTGCTGAAGTGACAGGTTGTCAGCCCATCGCCTAAATTGCAATATACTGAAACCCTCGGATCCTTTAGTTGGTTTTTACAGCATGCCTGGGAGGAAATGCAGCTGGCACATTCTATGTTTTTCTTTCGCTTCCAGGCCAGCATGGAAGAAGAAAGGTTTTTTAGGGCTCGATTATTGATTGTCCTATTCTCGTATTATAGAATAATGAATTTAAACATTTGTCCTGAGTCTGGGTGTCCTTTATGTAAATCCTGTGTTTACCCATTTTTCAGATATGCGACAAAATGTGATCATTATGTCGGGAACCATCTAGAACTCTCAAAAACAAAACCGATGAATCGAAATGCTTACAAAAACACCTTGAAATTCAGAAGAACAATGTCGTTAATCCAGTTCATTGACCAATATCACGGAAACAGAAAGAAACCCTAAACACGTGAGAAAATCTATGCCTACACGCCATAGCATTTCAAAACATATACTTAGATTACGCCGGATCACAATTAGCGAAATGGTGCATAAGAAGGCACCCTACAGTGGGAATCAAAAGGCTAACATTATACGCTTTCTTGCCTACTTATAATCACCTGTACCTAGGGCTCAACCACCATGTAATAGTCAGTAATTTGTCTTTTATTCTACCGAGACTAAGTGTTGACTAGTTTTGTTGTTATGTGAAACAGTAGTGTCCTCTAGGTGAGTTACTGACTCTGGAGTTAGACTCATAACCTTTGGAAGACTAACAACTATGCTTTTAGGTCTTGTAAAAAATATGGAGGGCGATTGTCCACTCAATAAAATCCATCATCAATGTCACAGATACCTTGCTGTAAAAAAAACGTCAAAAAAATTGCATCCTAAATTGACCGAAGACGCATGTGAACGTCTAAGCTCCTAAAAGGAGGTGGGATTGCTTTTATAAATTCCACCGATCTAATTGATAAATGGACATCAGATCTGATATGACATCTGAAACTTGCCTCAAAATTCATTAGATGGGACATGGATGTGATTTATTTATTTATTAGGTTTGCCAACAGGTTTACAACTTACATGCTAAAATTACAAAAACAAGAAATTGACTTGATGTAGACCCAATTACAGGCAAACACAGCTAGCTATGATAATACAATATGTATTTATTAACTATTGTTACAACTAATTAAGTAGGTTAACGGGGTGTTTATTAAAGTTTTAATTTTTCAGCCAATAATGCTGTTTTGAATTTATGTAGGGAAACATGAAAAATATCTATATTTGAAGATTTATACCAGTTATTGTGTTCACGGCACATTCTAGGTATCAAGCTGTATTGTCCCAAATTGGTTCTAGAAGTTCTTACATAAAACGGTCTATAGTTTACAATTCTGGCATTAGATCTTGGAACCACAAGTTTAATTTTTGGCAGCAAGCTAGGGAAATTTATGTTTCCTCTAATTATTTTAAACAGGGTAGTTTGGTCAGCTATCCATCGGCGATTTTCAAGAGATACAAGCTTAAAATGTTTTAATCTAGTCTTGTATGAATTAAGCAAGGATAGCTTTGTGATGCAACAAAGATGATCTTGATAAGGTCTGTTGACACTCTGTCTACCACGCAATGAATGTAGGCGTGAGTTTCTCATGTACCTATATATAGGTATGTTGCAGTGTACTAAACAACTTCACTATACTTCTTCGATTAGCAGCCCATTCACAGCATCACGTCCGAACTCTTTCTCCGTCGATTGTTTTTGTTACATTCACTCGTTCGTCGATTGTTTAGCCTCATTCGGTTCAGTGACCTTTGGAACCTCAGCTGTGGGCGTCTGAAGAATGGGAGTAAACGGAACCAGGTGTTCAATGCCTGGTATTATACACCATAATCATCCTTGACTGGTGTTGATGGTCTCAAAAACGGTCGAAAAGTTTGGTAATGATAGTTGCATTTTGGTAATGACAAACACATTTTTTTAAATAAATTAAAACAGGAATTACTAACAAAAGCATATCATAATATAAATGAATTCATTGACAATTAACTGCCTCAGTTGCACAAATGAACAAATCTGAATGTACGTACAAAAATATCTATTATTACTTTTTATTTTTATTATTGATCATTGTGAATGTGACTTTATATTTTGTAATTGATGAATTAAATGACGTGTAAATTTTTATTTATTAATAAATGATTGAATTTAATTTAATTTAATTTAATGATAAGGTAGAGGGATGATTTAAGAAATGATGTAAAAAAATCCAAAATTGGACATTTATGTTACTTATAAATATAATCCAAAGAATACATGTGTTTAGAAAGTTGTTTCTATAGGCTATGGTGACAAATAAAATAAGTAGACGAAGAAAATGAAATATTATAATATAATATTCTTCCATTCTGGACTGGGAGAGATAGAAAAACATAGAATGTTCCAGCTGCCCTTCCTCCCGGGCATGCTGTAGAAGACAGCAAAAGGGACTCGGGGGTTACAGTGTATTGTAATTTAGGCGACGGGCTGACAACCTGTCACTACACATTAGCAATACACATTACAATCTAAAATTGCCCTCAATTTTTGTCAGACGCGGCGAAAGCGCCTTTTACGAGGCGTTTAACGCTCTGCCTACCCCGTAAGGGATAAAGGCGTGATTTTATGTATGTTATTATGTATGTATGTAGAAAATGAAATACAAAGATGTAGAGGTCAATGATGATGATGAAATGAAAATATTGAATGCAATTTCATGTTATTTCTAGCAACATGTTTTATCCATATTTTTGACCTTTGGTATGTGAGATTTTCCATGATTGTGTCATACCAAAATGCCACTTGAACACTTTGCATAGACCGGTTACATTAGACCTCGAAGTATGTTCATACATATGATAAAACTGGATTTACATATTTTTATTTTGAAATCAAAAGTAATATTTTATTGTTCCTATTTGTACGACTTGATTGGATAAAAGATTTAAGAATATTAATAAACATATGACAACATATTTGATTGTTCATTTTGTTTATAAATAGACAGGTACATTTTTCTAAATATTTGACAGGGCTGAGAAACAAATACGATTACTGAATTGAAACCTGTATGTACATCATAGCTACATAGAGATACATACATACATACTAAACGTCACGCCTCTTTTCCGGAGGGGTAGGCAGAGATCACCTCCCTCCACTTGCTATGGTCCTTGCAAAATTCTTTCGCTTCATTCTTCTTCTGTCGAGTGGGTACCGAGTCTATCGACCCGATGAACCCTGGTGTCAGAGTTTTTAAACCGCCTAGTAGCACAACTATCAAGCCTCTGACATGGTTTGAGTAACGACCACTATCAAAGACAGCGACCGGGACCGACGGCTTAACGTGCCCTCCAAAGCACGAAATCTTTTTCTCTTTCGGACAATCAGGTGATTCAGCCTGCAATGTCCTAACCAATCTGGGGAAAAAATCACAAAGTGATAAATTCTCAAATATCAACTTTGTGTTGTCCCCCCTGGGAATCGAACCCAGGACCTCCGGATCAGGAGTCCATGCCACTAGCCACTAGACCGCGAAGGCAGTGTCGCTTCATCTACATTCATCAATCTTTTCATGCACTCTCGTCGGTTTAGGGTACTCCTGACCTGACCTTTCTCTAGAACGTCCCTGATTTGGTCGCGGTACGTTCGTAAAATACATAGAGATTGTAGCTAACAATCAATCATGTCATGGTTGTTTTGTTGGTGAAGTCATTGGCTTCCATTACCGTTTGATAACGGACAGCTTTATATGGAAGTATGCTTATCGATTAAGGAACCTTTTATTAGAAACAGCATTTTACTCTGTAACAGAGTATTTAGATGGTAATTTTAAATTCAAATTAAAGTATTAATTTATATGTATTTTGTAATAAGACTATTGACATAAATTTTGAATTGTTAATTTGTATAAATTATTACTGTTTTTATTTTAATTTACTATTTGACATATTAACTGAATTTATATTGTACAATTTTGTTTTGACGATCACTTTACGGAGGACATTATTCTATTGATTGTAATTTAATTTAATTGTGAAACCTGTATTGTGAAATAAATAAACTAACTAACTAACTTGTATAAGTCACTATGTACCTATAGCTAAATACCGGGTGTAAGAGACAGCGTCCCGCAAACTGATATGAGCTTGCTCAGTCAATGAAACTGAACAACTATCACCAGGAATTTCTTTCAGGAGATAAAAAAAAAATCACCAAATCAGAAAATTTGTATAAGAATCCAAATATTTTTTTCTCTTGCGAAGAAAAATCCTGCTGATAGTTGTTCAGTTTGCTGAGCCTCTATCAGTTTGCGGGACGCTGTCACTTACACTCCGTATAAAATATCTACGTATATAGTAACTACTACTTACTTCCATGCTGGACTGGGAGAGATAGAAAAACATAGAATGTTCCAGCTGCCCTTCCTCCCGGGCATGCTGTAGAAGACAGCAAAAGGGTTTCGAGGGTTACAGTGTATTGTAATTTAGGCGATGGGCTGACAACCTGTCACTATGGCAATACACATTACAATCTAAAATTACCCTCAATTATTGTCAGACGCGGCGAAAGCGCCTTTTACGAGGCGTTTAACGCTCTGCCTACCCCGTAAGGGATAAAGGCGTGATTTTAAGTATGTATGTATGTATATAGTAACTAGTTGGCTACGAACAATGTAGATATTGCAACATCCGATGGCTATATTTGGGTGCATATGATTATATGATTTGAAAGTTACTCTTACACGTGGGTGGGTGAAACTAATGAAGGTTTTCGAGTATATATATATACTAGCAACACGCCCCGGCTTCGCACGGAAATCGTCAGTGTTTCTGTACTATATTCTGCATGTATTTATTATACATATAAACCTTCTTCTTGAATCACTCTATCCATTAAAAGAAACCGCATCAAAATCCGTTGCGTAGTTTTAAAGATCTAAGCATACATAGGGATATAGGGACAGAGAAAACGACTTTGTTTTATACTATGTAGTGATATATGTATATACGTAGATTAGATACTAATAATTATAAAGGGGAAAACTTATGTTAGAATATTTGTTGTTTTTGTTACCTTCTGCTTGTTATGAGAATACTAATGCACGTCATTATCTCCCTAGCCTTATCCCGTATCTCACGGGGTCGACTACCTAATCTAGGGGTTTGAATGAGGGTACTGGTTTTTACACAGAGCGACTGCCATCTGACCTCCGCATCCCAGAAGGGAAACCAGCTCCAATCCTAGATTAGGTCAGATTTTTCAAGCCGCAATGCTTAGCACTGGCCTCTGACATGGCTTAACGACTAATATCTACGGTAGTAAACGATATTAAAACCTGGACCAACGGCTCAACGTGCCTTCCGAAGCACGGAAAAAGCGCCTTATAAACGTACATATATGAATTTCGAAAACCGAAAAACACATTGGTACGTGGTGGGGTTCGAACCACGACCTCCCGCTCAGGAGGCAGTGACCCTATCCACTACACCATCGGGCTAATCAGGCATCAAGCCAAAGCAGTGATATTCATAAAAACCATAAACGTATATACATATCGCTATTTCCTACAACGTAGGCAACTAATGTTAAACTTACCTACATGTTTTGATGGATTGGACGTAAGTAGTATGAATGAAGAACTTACCTGTAGCAGAAAATAAACACATCAAAATTTCTGTGTAAATTGAGAAGCAAGCAAGAAATAAATTGAGCAATAACACGTTTCCTGTCTGCGAAGATTGAGTCGAAAACTTAAGTAATAATTTTCATAATAGTCTGAACTGAACAGATGACGATGTTGGTTTTCAATTTCCTACTTATTTTCATGAGTTCGATACAATTTTCCAATTTTGATAGATAATCGATCTTTGATAGTACGACGTCCGTAGAAATTGTAATCAGACTCTGTCAAATGGTTTACATACATACATACATATAATCACGCCTTTATCCCTAATTCGGTAGGCAGAGCGTAAACGACCTAAACAAAGGTCACGACACGTCTGACAAAGTTTTGAGAGTTATTTAATTTAGATTTGTTGGTATATTGCTGTAGCGACAGGTTGTCAGCCTATCGCCTCAATTACAATATACTAAAACCCTCGGATCCCTTAGCTGGTTTTTACAGCATGTCCGGGAGGAAATGCAGCTGATATATTCTTTTATTTTCTTTTGCTTTCAGTCCAGCATGGAAGTTTTTTCAAATGTTGAATAATTGAACTTTGATACTTCAACGTCAGTAGAAATTGTAATCAGTCTCTGTCAAATGGTTTGATGTGAATTGAATCTGATACTATTTTGATGACAACTTGTCTTGGCTATACCTACGCAAGCACTATTGTAATTGATATTAGTTTATTGTAAATGATTATAAATAAATAAATACAAATTCAATACACAGCAATCCTTTATTTTTTGCCAAAATAGGCGAAATATTTACATTTTTGCAATCGCTCTACCTACTCCATAAGGAATTGCAAGTATATGACCTTGTGTTACTAAATTGGTAACAATAAAATAAATCGACGAAATAAAATAAAATTCGACCATTCGTTAATCGAAAACTGTCGACGAAACGTTTGTACGATCTTTATGCAAACATGCCGTGTCGTCGTTCAATTTGTTAGAAATTGTTATTCGCGTGCGGTGTACCGATCCCCCCCTTAATTTTTCTGTTCATATTTAAGAAGAGCTTAAATAAGCAACTCACGTTTCTAGTTTTTGGCCTTGAGTGAACGTCTAAGTCTACGAAGAGAAAGAAAGTAACCCTGGTCCTTAAAAAGGTAAGATAATATCCAATGCATCGAACGTCAGATTAAAACATTATGGCAATAAGCCTTCCTATTTCTACTAAGTAAAGGTTGATTACGTTCCTTCCATTCTCAAACTACTTAACTAATTTCTCTGGAATAAATCTAAACTTGAAACGGAACGTTAATTTTTAAGCCTTCAGATTCACATAAAACATCAAAAATATTTGCCTAATTTTCTACCCTATTAATAATAAATTCCTCTAAAAATATTTCTGATTATTATAGCAGTAAAATCGTCAAATTTATGAATTGATTTACATAAGGCTAAGTTATTTCTTGTGCGACAATCAAAATTACTTCATAACCCGTAAGGATTAATATCCTATGTTCCATGCCTAAACTCAAAACTGTCATCGACAAATTTAAAAAGTAATTTTCTTTACTCAAATTGGCGGCATAGTTTTACAATGAAAAATACAAAATCCCACTATAAAAAGGAAAAGCATGCGGCTAAAAGCTGCGCCAAGGTTCTACCAACAAGTTCTCAACTCCACAAGTTCAATCCCTTCCCAATTTAACAGGTAAGAACACTTCTGCAATACTTTCCAAGTATCATAACTTCAGATCAAAACATGAACTTTTCCTTGCTACTATTTTGCTAAACTTGTTAGATTATGTATACTTACCACCATAATTTAAATCTCTTATCTAACCTATCATTACCAATTCCAGGATAAACCCTGAAACTAGAAGATTTGCAGAAGAATCTGTCAACATAAGTTCCTCAACAAAACTATTGTTACCAACACAAGAATTGCGGTTACAACTTGGATTCCTAGGTAAGTTTTGTTTGGCTAGTAATAGAAACAATAGGTTCCAGTCAAAATTGCTATCACTAATGTTTTAAATACCTAAATCACTCCATAACATTCAACAGTAAAGATAACAAAATCAAATGACTTTCCTTACAGTCCCAGCCGCTGCTGAGAAAGATCTTTCAGTTATGAAACCTACAAATAATGCAGTCAACGCAATAACTCTCAGACTGGTCTGCGCTTAAGGACAAGCTTCTAAGTCTGATCACAAGTTCTCATCAGGATTCCAACGGTAAAACATGATTTAATTTAGTTCATAGTTACTGAGTTAGTTTGAATGTTTATAACATAAATTCCTTTTCTAAAGTATCACCCTAAGCTCATTCTACTAGAATTTAAAGTATGTACCTTACCTAACTATGTGTTTTAATTTCAGTTGTTCCTGCATATTAATACAGAAAGAGGATATGAGCCCTAACACAACAACGGAAGAACACCTACTATGGAAACCAATTATTTGATAAAATTATTCCTATGTCATTCAATTTAATATTCGGCTTGGATTAAATTCTTTCATGGTTTTGGTTTATTATTTCTGGCTTGTTTGAATAGAAAAATGTGTACCAGTAGTTGCTATTCTATAAATATTACTTTATTTACATTCGGAGTCAGAAGTGAGTTTGTGAACATACTACCAGTTCTAATGTAATTGAATATGCTATTGAATTAAGATACTGTCCTAGATTTTTGAGATAGCGTCACATACTAATGCTTAGAAACCTTTAGACATTTTTATTGTGGTTTTTAGAGGATCAGCTCCGACCATACGCTGCATAGGTATTGATTTAGTTTGACTATGCCCTAATCTGCCAATCAATAATGAGGATGTTTTGTATTTTATTATAACCTCTAGCCCTACAACAGATCAGGTACCCTGTCTCCTTTCAACCATTGACTTTGGATAGAAGCCCACCACATATTTCCAATACTTTGCTCCTATACTAAATTTAAATTACCACCTTTATTTTATGTTATTAAAATTTCAACATTCTTTTTGCTATTCTAATAGAGAGGACTTTATAGTATAAATAAATATATATTTTATATCAAAAGCTACATAGAGTATTGTTCCTTAATACTCAGCATTGTTTCATATAGGTTTCTAACAATAAAGGTGTTGCAAACATGATTCTAAGAATAGCCAACTGTATTGGAAATCTCTTTTTTCTGAATTTAACTTAATAGTGAATTTATTTGGAACTTCCAAAATATAGGTAAAACTTGTCAGTCTATAGTCATGGACAAAATCTTAATCCAAAGCAACATTCTGTATTAATTTGTCACTCAGTTTGTCTTACTTTTCCAAACAATTCTTTCTCTGACTGAATTTATCAGGAAATAACAAATTTCATTATGAACATAGGTACAGTTTCCTTTCAAACAACCAGTTAAGAATATCCTTTATCCCAACATTTGATACTATTTATTTATTATCAACAATTTCCCAATCATGAAAATCAATTATACTGCCAGATAAATAATTTTATTAGATATCATTTGAACCATTAATGTAGATTCAGTTTGTCTTACTTTTCCAAACTATTCTTTCTCTGACTGAATTTATCAGAAAATAACAAATATCATTATCAACATAGGTACAGTTTCCTTTCAAACAACCAGTTAAGAATATCCTTTATCCCAACTATTGATACTATTTATTTGTTATCAACAATTTCCCAATCATGACAATCAATTATACTGCCAGATAAATATTTTTTATTAGAAATCATTTGAACCATTAATGTAGTTACCCTTTTTGTTTTGAGCGTTCTACTAGAATATTATATTTTATTCAATAAATGGCCAAACAACTGTTACATCTTATCATCAGTCAGCACACCAATGTCGGATCAAAGTAATTGTTGATGTATTCCTATATATCAAAGATTTATGATTAATATTCAATACAGGATAACTTTAACCAATTGTTTTCAATAGGTAATTCTTTCTTACATAAATTTAGTTTCTTTATAAATCATTATCAACTTTAGGACCCTTCAACCAAATCTAGCCTCTATCTACTATAGGGTTCCTGAGAATTGAATTCACCAGTATCTACTCAAGGTACACTACTATGAATCACGTCTGACACGCTTCGGGAGCAGTTAGGGTAACAAAGTAGGTATTATAAACTTAATAGAACAGTTTTGAAGTTAATTTAATAGCAAATTTTACTTTAAGACTATAAATAAATATATCCCTACAATCGTAATGAATCTATTAATAAGACCTATCCCTACTTGATGCCTAAAGTCCCTCCCTAGTAGATATAAAATCGAACTAAGTAATCCTATAGTCTAACTTTGTCCAATCCCAACTGCCCCCACTGCGAAGATGCAAAGCTAGGGAGATCCCGACATTCATCATTTAATTGTGAGGTGCGTAGTGCAATGTGGACGTTCCAGAAAGCCCGAGTTCAAACCTCCAGAACCCCACTTCTGCCAATTTGCACGTGATGAGGCCGTCACGATTCAGAGCGCCCATCACATCCCACACCCGCGTGGATGACCACCAGCTTGACGAAGACAAGAGATAAGCCGACAATCGCGTGTGCTGTGTGTGGGACAGATAGGAAATCCTCAACAAACAGTCGCAAGTCGTCCGTATCGGGGCCGGAGACGGAACAGCTCGCCAGAGGCGGCCCCAGGCACTCCCTACACCGTTCCGCCAAGCATCCCACACCCGGGCGCATAAAACCCGCGTTTGGGGCAAGCCGATCGCACGCACCAATACAATCTCCCAGGTTCTTCAGCCAAAATTCCCGGTCTGAGAAGTGGGTACGGAGAACAGGTACAATGACCAAAGCATGGTTCACACGAACACTGTCAAAAGAATCTCCCATTCAACACGACCCCAGCTCCAGACATGCACTCCGAAACACGCAAATGCAACAGCCGCAAGCGCGCGCCCGAAAGCACCTCCCCGGAACCATGACCACAGAGAATCCTCAACACAAAACGCAACTGAATTTAAAGTCAATCCTTCAAAACTCAAAACAAATAAGACCCCAAACCTACCGAGCACAACGTGCGAACTGACGAACGATAAACGCGCAAAAAAGCCAAATCAACAAAGTAAAACGCATGAACACTGAACGATTAACACGCAAAAGAACTAAATTTGCGAAGCAAAACGTGTGAACTGACGCACGATTCACAATCAAAAAGCCCCCGAGCACTCGTCCGTTCCGCTCCAACACCATTCCCTCCAAGAATCCAGTCAACCTCCACTTTCAACCTTCCAACCAACAAGACAAAGTTCACTTCCAGTCCTCCCAAACCAAAACTGTCCAAATTTCACGACTCAAATCCGTACTCTGTTCATGTGGCCTCCAGTCAATCCAATTTCATCCATATTAATAGTCCATAAGATTCAAGTTTGCAGCTGTCACAAATATTTCCTTGAAAAACTAATGAAATCCACTTTTCAAAAATTCATTTTACTAAAATTCGCTTAATCAAACCATTCACAGCCTTTTCACCATAGAAATAAAGTTCGATTTAAACTATCAACAGAATTTGTCCGCTATTCTCGTTTTTATTTCTGAAATTTGCCACCTTTAGTCCAATTTGATCCTTATAACAAAGACACACGTCTTAATTTTAAACCATAATGTCCATCTGACCTCATTATTTCAAATCGGTTTTAAATTTCAAAACATTCTCATTTTTCAGCAGCATTCGACAGCTTCAATTCAATTTAGACCTTATTTCTATGACGACACGGTCAAATTTACTATTATCAGTGGCAGTTGTCATGAAAATTTCTTGAAAAAATTCTTGAAAAATCTCTAACTTTTCATTTTCTGAAACCTATTCTTATGGAGATAAGGGTCAGACCTTTCTACTATGAAAATAAAGATCATTTTCAAGGAACACCCGAACCGATTTATAAAATGAATCTTTTCGACCTGTGTAATGTCAAATACAACGTCTACTCATTATGAATCGTATGTCTCCAGAAATAATCCTCAGTTTTGCTTAGTTTCAATAACTATCTTCGTAATCGAACATTTTATGATCAGCTTTTGCTTGTTATTTTGACAATTGCAAAAGCAACAGTTAACCGCTAATTTCTGCTATTCATGAACACCTCATGTTAGCTTCAGTATTTACTAAAGTATTTCTCCTGCTAATATACCCAAGATGCCCTAAGATATATATAAGAGTCTTTACATTTCATTACAAATCTTAAATTTTAGTTTAGTGTCTTGCAACATGACTCTGCTCTATTAAATTTCACATCAGCATCTACCTTTAGTTCTCCTTCTTCCGATTTTATCTGAAAATGCCTTTATAATAATAAAACTTTTTTGTTTACAATATATATTTAATTACTCTCATAATGCAAACATATTTGTGGAATAACAATAGAACGAGGCCCTGAATCGTTACATTCAACTCCCTAAACATTCGAAATGATAATAATAATGAAGAATGTTTACCTATCTACCACGAAGATATCTTATTTTCACATATATGTTTGTTATGAGATATTGCCCATCCTTTCATAGATGCTCATTTGTTATGTTTGTGTAAAATGACTAAATCGTTAACAACCATAACTCAATCATGATATTCAAAATCTTTGAAAACCTCAAATTAATAAACAACAAGGTATTGTCGCAGGATTAGATCACACCGCAGACAAGGCGCCGAGTTGTGAATTCAACGAATTAGAAGAATTGAACTTATAAGATCCACATCAAGACTCGTATTTATTCTGAATTGAAATGGTGATCTTTAGATAAGAACCCCTGTATAGCTACGGTGCAGATATCCTATAGCTAAATCAACTTGGGTACATTAATCAAGGTTCTCTATTTGAATTCCACTTTTTAGCTATTTCGTTATCGCTTTAGCTGACTGTTAATCATATCATGATATGATAGTGTGGGGGAACATTGGCTTTGCCTGTTAGCGGCTTGTAGAGTTTGAAATGTATATGAAACTGCTGTGATATCACAGATTTATGACATCTGTCCTAACCTCAAATCCAAAGTTTCATATGAATTCATGTGTCATGTGTAATGTCTAATAAAAGGACGCACAATAAATTGCATTCAATATAAGTAGCCTTGAAGTTCTGAATGAGCCTTTCACTCAACCAATTAAATACCTTTTAAAGACATTTATCATTCCTCTGCGCAGAATTTTTCCTCTCAACAAAATCTCAAAGCCCCATTACAAGAATGCGCACCAAAGTTCTCAAAGTAATTGAATAATTATGTCACAATTTTCTCAAGTAGGTACCTACTCTACGGGAAGTAAAACAAATAAACTTGTGGTGTAAATTTTAATGGTACATTTTTACGTTACACATAACAACTAAATAATAGCCCTAAATTACCATCAAGGTCTCGTTCAAATATTCCACTATAGTTCCTTATATCTAATAGTAGCATCTGTATAAGATTTCTTTTTTTAAATGTAAAAGTAAACTTTACATTTATTTTGGAGAACTTTACCATCTATTCACGGTAAAACTTGATGAACTGACATACATACATACAATTACATACATACATACATTCACGCCCCCATCAATAATGAGGTAGGCAGAGTGAAGATAAGCTAACAAATTTTGCTCCAACTCGTCTGACAAAATGTCCAGGGCTACACAAGACAGAGTTGTAGGCAAATCACTGCAGTGACTTGCCGTCAACCCATCACCCAAGTCGCAACACACAGAACCTCCAGGATCCCTTAGCTAGTCTCTACAGCAGGCTGAGGGTGATGCAGCTGACCCTTCTATATAAGCTATAGGCTTTAAGCTATCCATCCGTCTGTCCAGCATGGTATAATGAACACTATGTACAACGATTTCAGTAATGTTTTAAGTAAGTCATGATTACAGAACTCCACCACCAGTAATGCCTGCTGCTGCCTCTGTGGTCTAGTTTTCTATTGCTCCAAGTCAATAATGAAAGCATTAGACACAGCTAGCTTTAACGAATTAATACTGACTGCCTCCTCGGTCCAGTGGCCAGTGCCACGGACTCCCGATCCGGAGGTCCTGGTTTCGATTCTAAGGCGGGGATATTTGAGAATTTATCACTTTGCGAACTCTTCCCCAGCCTGGTCAGGACATCCCAGGCCGAATCACCCGAATGCCCGAAAAGAAAAAGATTTCGTACTTCGGAGGGCACGCCAAACGGTCGGTCCCGGTCACTGTCTTTGATAGTGTCAACTGTAACCTATAATTTAATTAAATAAATTGAAATTGAAATAGTGGTCGTTACTCAAACCATGTCAGAGGCCTGATAGTTGTGCTACTAGGCGGTTTTAAAAACTCTCACACCAGGGTTCATGGGGTCCATAGACTCAAACTAGACTACAGAAGAAGACCACAGTAACACTATTATCTTCAGCAGTATTCCATCGAACAAATTCTTGAACAGGTAACCAATGTTTTGTCTTGTAACTTTTCCTCATATAAAACACTGTACTTCGTACTGTCTCCTGTAGTTCAGCTATTATGGATATAGTTGTTTTGTCGTTAAGTCCTAAAATTTGCCTGAAACACATAAAAATAGATAAAATAACTTCACAAAATACATTTCGCTTTCCGATTTACTTTTTTTTTCAATTCTTCCATGCTATAGGTAGCAAAAGAGCATAATCGCATACAGCCTAGTCTTTAGACTTTACGATTTACCTTGACGTATATTTTTTTTTAATTGCTCTTGTATTGAATTGAATAGTAAGGACTTATGGCTCAAATTTTCTTGATCTAGGCGCGGCGTCCCCTTTTAAATTTCGAACACTTGATAAAATTTTCATTCTTAATCCCCTGAAACTTTGCATAGAGCGGACAAAAAAAGTTTTGAAAACGAATTTCGAATCGAAATTAATACACGCCGTGTCCTCGCGGGACTACCTTTATAATAAAATAAACCCCTCGTACAAAGACACGGCTATGAAAAGTGCAGCCTGGAAAGATATATCCGCGAAACTCAATACTGATGGTAAGTACTTTGCTACAACTTTAATCCAAACTTTCTTAAATTGAAGTCTTGTCCGAAATGTTTAAATAAAATTTCGTAAATCATACCAAATCACTATACAAATAAAATTAACTCTTACAAAACCCTAATAGTATTGAAACTCTCTTCAGTACATAATATTTTCCCTTTACTTTTTCGCTAATTTTATTTTCGTTTGTTCACAGCTCATATTTGTAAGACTACATGGGACAAAATACTCGGCAAGCTGAAGCTAGAGCTGAAGTACAAAAATACCTGTGACCCTTCAATAAAAATTGATTTTGCTGAGGACTTCTGCCCAATAATTAAAATCGTAGACCCTACTTTCGACTCCTTTCCACATCACAACCCTACATCCCCTTTTAACATAGATTACCTATTCGACTTACCCCCACCCTCAAATATTATCCTCACTACAACCCCCAAAACAAAACCCTCCATAACTTTAACTATCACCCCAATTACAGTCATTGACATTCCTCCTACTACTTCTTCCCTACGACAACCAACGACCGACTCCCCTACTACGACCTGTCCTTCTATTACTACATCTACTTACTCAACATTACCTTCTATGACTCCGCACCTTCCTGTTAAAACGACTACCCCCTTAAAGCCCCTAACCAACTCCCCAGCTTTCCATATTCCCGAATCGTCTAATTATCTTCCTCAGTCTCCTACATATCCACAATTTATCATTGACTACATCCCTTTTCTTTCTTGCGTTGATCAATCTCTCTCCAGACTTTCACCTCACCTCCTGGCACAGACAAAATTAAAAATCTTTACTTTACTGACAGAGGCAGAGGTCCAACAATTAAATGAATCGAATTGTAAATAGATATATTTTTTATTTTTATTATCTACTTCTTTTTTCTTTAATACTATTGTACATACTAAAATATATTTTGTTTGTTTATCTTACCTTATTTGTTTGATTTCTTACCCTAGAAAGAGTTCATACTTACTTAAATTACCTTTGCACACCTTTACCTTTTACCTATTATACCAATTTTTACCATACCTAAATATGAAAATAACTTTAAATAGTCTGTCAGCTTACCTTCATACCAACCCATTCATTTTACAGTAAGTATGTGAACACAGTGTTGGATTATCAGATGTACCCTAAACTAA
This sequence comes from Scrobipalpa costella, assembly GCA_949820665.1. Taxonomy (NCBI): domain Eukaryota; kingdom Metazoa; phylum Arthropoda; class Insecta; order Lepidoptera; family Gelechiidae; genus Scrobipalpa; species Scrobipalpa costella. The sequence continues at coordinate 2,717,511 of OX463311.1, forward strand.
ATTTATGTTCATGGTGATAAATAAGGATTTTTCTGTTCTATTCTATTCTAAACAACTCCCAGACTAGAAAACATACTTTACTATTTCTGATGTTGATGGTGACAAATAAGGATTTTTCTATTCTATTCTATTCTAAACAACTCCCAGACTAGAAAACATACCTACTTTACTATTTCTGATGTTGATGGTGACAAATAAGGATTTTTCTATTCTATTCTATTCTAAACAACTCCCAGACTAGAAAACATACCTACTTTACTATTTCTGATGTTGATGGTGACAAATAAGGATTTTTCTATTCTATTCTATTCTAAACAACTCCCAGACTAGAAAACATACTTTACTATTTCTGATGTTGATGGTGACAAATAAGGATTTTTCTATTCTATTCTATTCTAAACAACTCCCAGACTAGAAAACATACTTTACTATTTCTGATGTTGATGGTGACAAATAAGGATTTTTCTATTCTATTCTAAACAACTCCCAGACTAGAAAACATACTTTACTATTTCTGAAAAATCCAAACCATGAATGTTCAATGCATTAGACATATCTCACCTTCATCCAACACACGGACAACAAATTGTGACTAATAAAATAGTCACATTATTAAAATTAAATAAAGTACTTAATAAAATAGAAATCATTACATAATAAAACAAACGCCGTAGTAACCCATTAATTCCATAATCCTGGTCACGGCACCAAATTGTACCGATCCCCCCCTTAATTTTTCTGTTCATATTTAAGAAGAGCTTAAATAAGCAACTCACGTTTCTAGTTTTTGGCCTTGAGTGAACGTCTAAGTCTACGAAGAGAAAGAAAGTAACCCTGGTCCTTAAAAAGGTAAGATAATATCCAATGCATCGAACGTCAGATTAAAACATTATGGCAATAAGCCTTCCTATTTCTACTAAGTAAAGGTTGATTACGTTCCTTCCATTCTCAAACTACTTAACTAATTTCTCTGGAATAAATCTAAACTTGAAACGGAACGTTAATTTTTAAGCCTTCAGATTCACATAAAACATCAAAAATATTTGCCTAATTTTCTACCCTATTAATAATAAATTCCTCTAAAAATATTTCTGATTATTATAGCAGTAAAATCGTCAAATTTATGAATTGATTTACATAAGGCTAAGTTATTTCTTGTGCGACAATCAAAATTACTTCATAACCCGTAAGGATTAATATCCTATGTTCCATGCCTAAACTCAAAACTGTCATCGACAAATTTAAAAAGTAATTTTCTTTACTCAAATTGGCGGCATAGTTTTACAATGAAAAATACAAAATCCCACTATAAAAAGGAAAAGCATGCGGCTAAAAGCTGCGCCAAGGTTCTACCAACAAGTTCTCAACTCCACAAGTTCAATCCCTTCCCAATTTAACAGGTAAGAACACTTCTGCAATACTTTCCAAGTATCATAACTTCAGATCAAAACATGAACTTTTCCTTGCTACTATTTTGCTAAACTTGTTAGATTATGTATACTTACCACCATAATTTAAATCTCTTATCTAACCTATCATTACCAATTCCAGGATAAACCCTGAAACTAGAAGATTTGCAGAAGAATCTGTCAACATAAGTTCCTCAACAAAACTATTGTTACCAACACAAGAATTGCGGTTACAACTTGGATTCCTAGGTAAGTTTTGTTTGGCTAGTAATAGAAACAATAGGTTCCAGTCAAAATTGCTATCACTAATGTTTTAAATACCTAAATCACTCCATAACATTCAACAGTAAAGATAACAAAATCAAATGACTTTCCTTACAGTCCCAGCCGCTGCTGAGAAAGATCTTTCAGTTATGAAACCTACAAATAATGCAGTCAACGCAATAACTCTCAGACTGGTCTGCGCTTAAGGACAAGCTTCTAAGTCTGATCACAAGTTCTCATCAGGATTCCAACGGTAAAACATGATTTAATTTAGTTCATAGTTACTGAGTTAGTTTGAATGTTTATAACATAAATTCCTTTTCTAAAGTATCACCCTAAGCTCATTCTACTAGAATTTAAAGTATGTACCTTACCTAACTATGTGTTTTAATTTCAGTTGTTCCTGCATATTAATACAGAAAGAGGATATGAGCCCTAACACAACAACGGAAGAACACCTACTATGGAAACCAATTATTTGATAAAATTATTCCTATGTCATTCAATTTAATATTCGGCTTGGATTAAATTCTTTCATGGTTTTGGTTTATTATTTCTGGCTTGTTTGAATAGAAAAATGTGTACCAGTAGTTGCTATTCTATAAATATTACTTTATTTACATTCGGAGTCAGAAGTGAGTTTGTGAACATACTACCAGTTCTAATGTAATTGAATATGCTATTGAATTAAGATACTGTCCTAGATTTTTGAGATAGCGTCACATACTAATGCTTAGAAACCTTTAGACATTTTTATTGTGGTTTTTAGAGGATCAGCTCCGACCATACGCTGCATAGGTATTGATTTAGTTTGACTATGCCCTAATCTGCCAATCAATAATGAGGATGTTTTGTATTTTATTATAACCTCTAGCCCTACAACAGATCAGGTACCCTGTCTCCTTTCAACCATTGACTTTGGATAGAAGCCCACCACATATTTCCAATACTTTGCTCCTATACTAAATTTAAATTACCACCTTTATTTTATGTTATTAAAATTTCAACATTCTTTTTGCTATTCTAATAGAGAGGACTTTATAGTATAAATAAATATATATTTTATATCAAAAGCTACATAGAGTATTGTTCCTTAATACTCAGCATTGTTTCATATAGGTTTCTAACAATAAAGGTGTTGCAAACATGATTCTAAGAATAGCCAACTGTATTGGAAATCTCTTTTTTCTGAATTTAACTTAATAGTGAATTTATTTGGAACTTCCAAAATATAGGTAAAACTTGTCAGTCTATAGTCATGGACAAAATCTTAATCCAAAGCAACATTCTGTATTAATTTGTCACTCAGTTTGTCTTACTTTTCCAAACAATTCTTTCTCTGACTGAATTTATCAGGAAATAACAAATTTCATTATGAACATAGGTACAGTTTCCTTTCAAACAACCAGTTAAGAATATCCTTTATCCCAACATTTGATACTATTTATTTATTATCAACAATTTCCCAATCATGAAAATCAATTATACTGCCAGATAAATAATTTTATTAGATATCATTTGAACCATTAATGTAGATTCAGTTTGTCTTACTTTTCCAAACTATTCTTTCTCTGACTGAATTTATCAGAAAATAACAAATATCATTATCAACATAGGTACAGTTTCCTTTCAAACAACCAGTTAAGAATATCCTTTATCCCAACTATTGATACTATTTATTTGTTATCAACAATTTCCCAATCATGACAATCAATTATACTGCCAGATAAATATTTTTTATTAGAAATCATTTGAACCATTAATGTAGTTACCCTTTTTGTTTTGAGCGTTCTACTAGAATATTATATTTTATTCAATAAATGGCCAAACAACTGTTACATCTTATCATCAGTCAGCACACCAATGTCGGATCAAAGTAATTGTTGATGTATTCCTATATATCAAAGATTTATGATTAATATTCAATACAGGATAACTTTAACCAATTGTTTTCAATAGGTAATTCTTTCTTACATAAATTTAGTTTCTTTATAAATCATTATCAACTTTAGGACCCTTCAACCAAATCTAGCCTCTATCTACTATAGGGTTCCTGAGAATTGAATTCACCAGTATCTACTCAAGGTACACTACTATGAATCACGTCTGACACGCTTCGGGAGCAGTTAGGGTAACAAAGTAGGTATTATAAACTTAATAGAACAGTTTTGAAGTTAATTTAATAGCAAATTTTACTTTAAGACTATAAATAAATATATCCCTACAATCGTAATGAATCTATTAATAAGACCTATCCCTACTTGATGCCTAAAGTCCCTCCCTAGTAGATATAAAATCGAACTAAGTAATCCTATAGTCTAACTTTGTCCAATCCCAACTGCCCCCACTGCGAAGATGCAAAGCTAGGGAGATCCCGACATTCATCATTTAATTGTGAGGTGCGTAGTGCAATGTGGACGTTCCAGAAAGCCCGAGTTCAAACCTCCAGAACCCCACTTCTGCCAATTTGCACGTGATGAGGCCGTCACGATTCAGAGCGCCCATCACATCCCACACCCGCGTGGATGACCACCAGCTTGACGAAGACAAGAGATAAGCCGACAATCGCGTGTGCTGTGTGTGGGACAGATAGGAAATCCTCAACAAACAGTCGCAAGTCGTCCGTATCGGGGCCGGAGACGGAACAGCTCGCCAGAGGCGGCCCCAGGCACTCCCTACACCGTTCCGCCAAGCATCCCACACCCGGGCGCATAAAACCCGCGTTTGGGGCAAGCCGATCGCACGCACCAATACAATCTCCCAGGTTCTTCAGCCAAAATTCCCGGTCTGAGAAGTGGGTACGGAGAACAGGTACAATGACCAAAGCATGGTTCACACGAACACTGTCAAAAGAATCTCCCATTCAACACGACCCCAGCTCCAGACATGCACTCCGAAACACGCAAATGCAACAGCCGCAAGCGCGCGCCCGAAAGCACCTCCCCGGAACCATGACCACAGAGAATCCTCAACACAAAACGCAACTGAATTTAAAGTCAATCCTTCAAAACTCAAAACAAATAAGACCCCAAACCTACCGAGCACAACGTGCGAACTGACGAACGATAAACGCGCAAAAAAGCCAAATCAACAAAGTAAAACGCATGAACACTGAACGATTAACACGCAAAAGAACTAAATTTGCGAAGCAAAACGTGTGAACTGACGCACGATTCACAATCAAAAAGCCCCCGAGCACTCGTCCGTTCCGCTCCAACACCATTCCCTCCAAGAATCCAGTCAACCTCCACTTTCAACCTTCCAACCAACAAGACAAAGTTCACTTCCAGTCCTCCCAAACCAAAACTGTCCAAATTTCACGACTCAAATCCGTACTCTGTTCATGTGGCCTCCAGTCAATCCAATTTCATCCATATTAATAGTCCATAAGATTCAAGTTTGCAGCTGTCACAAATATTTCCTTGAAAAACTAATGAAATCCACTTTTCAAAAATTCATTTTACTAAAATTCGCTTAATCAAACCATTCACAGCCTTTTCACCATAGAAATAAAGTTCGATTTAAACTATCAACAGAATTTGTCCGCTATTCTCGTTTCTGAAATTTGCCACCTTTAGTCCAATTTGATCCTTATAACAAAGACACACGTCTTAATTTTAAACCATAATGTCCATCTGACCTCATTATTTCAAATCGGTTTTAAATTTCAAAACATTCTCATTTTTCAGCAGCATTCGACAGCTTCAATTCAATTTAGACCTTATTTCTATGACGACACGGTCAAATTTACTATTATCAGTGGCAGTTGTCATGAAAATTTCTTGAAAAAATTCTTGAAAAATCTCTAACTTTTCATTTTCTGAAACCTATTCTTATGGAGATAAGGGTCAGACCTTTCTACTATGAAAATAAAGATCATTTTCAAGGAACACCCGAACCGATTTATAAAATGAATCTTTTCGACCTGTGTAATGTCAAATACAACGTCTACTCATTATGAATCGTATGTCTCCAGAAATAATCCTCAGTTTTGCTTAGTTTCAATAACTATCTTCGTAATCGAACATTTTATGATCAGCTTTTGCTTGTTATTTTGACAATTGCAAAAGCAACAGTTAACCGCTAATTTCTGCTATTCATGAACACCTCATGTTAGCTTCAGTATTTACTAAAGTATTTCTCCTGCTAATATACCCAAGATGCCCTAAGATATATATAAGAGTCTTTACATTTCATTACAAATCTTAAATTTTAGTTTAGTGTCTTGCAACATGACTCTGCTCTATTAAATTTCACATCAGCATCTACCTTTAGTTCTCCTTCTTCCGATTTTATCTGAAAATGCCTTTATAATAATAAAACTTTTTTGTTTACAATATATATTTAATTACTCTCATAATGCAAACATATTTGTGGAATAACAATAGAACGAGGCCCTGAATCGTTACAGCGGCCACCTCCACCGACGTGGCTGTGAGTTTCCTGTGTTGGTAGAAGCTAATTCCTGATAGGGTTTTCACTTGTATTGCGGGATTACAGTATTGGCCAGTATTGCAAGCGATGTTTTTGCGATTTTCAAATAATCTTGCATACCTATTACCTACCTATGTTCGTATGATTTTCTTTCTCGTAGTTTAGTGAACATTTTACAACATACGTATGATATGACAATTATAGTCAAGTTTTTTGCCACATGACGTGTTAATAAAGATAAGATAAGAAGATAAGAATATACTTTTTTGCACAGAAAAGACACAAGAGAAAAAAAAATGAAACAAATAGCAGTACAAATAGGCGGCCTTATTGCTAAGCAACTTTAATCCTATAAATAACTTAATTTAGCTTCATTTGAGTAATTATTTAGATAATATTCAGTGGAAGTAGATTATTAATGAAATTGTGGTTGTGTAAGTTATAACAAATTGTCTTTAGCAAAACAAAAATTCGGAAGCAAATACGATACTCACTTTAAGAACATTCATTTGTTTTTGTCAGCCCTAAGCTATCCTGACGACAACTTGCGGTGAAACGTGTTTTATGGTTTTTGTTGATCGTTTCTTTGTTTTTTATATTACTTAATAGCGTTTTAACGGTATTAACAATTGACAGCTAAGCGACGATACAGTTGCAAAAACACTCTGTTTCATATAATTTTGTTTTGTACGATGCTGATTTTAAAGAGGCGGTGGTAACGATGGTAAAATACCCCCCAATTGGGGAGGCCCATTTGACTTGATATGTAGACATATCACATTCCAGGACTGGACTGTTGTAAATGTTTTATTACATTCCAGAAAATGCAGAAAATTTTCAGGTAAGTCTTCTAACCAGAGGATATCAGTTGTTTTTCCTTACAGCTTGTAAAAATGCTATATACGTGGGACTCTCAGAAAGATTTGCGACACTAAAAAAAATTGTTCTACAGGTACATATATTTTTATTAAATCTTTTCAAAGTACTCTCCACCAGCCTCTATACAAAGATTCATGCGTCTGAACCAGTTTTCAAAACACTTTTTCCAGTCCGCCGTAGACACCTCGTTTACAGCCTGCTCGAACGCAGCCAGCGCATCTTACGGCGACGAAAATTGTATCCCCTTGAGCTGATTTTTTATTTTTGGAAATAAAAAGAAGTCACACGGTGCTAGATCAGGGCTGTAAGGACGGTGACCCAGGAGTTTGACTGGTGTGCTGTCCAGGAAGTCCCTCGTTTTGAGCGCGGTGTGTGCAGGCGCATTGTCGTGGTGGAGCAGTAGTCCGCGGAGCCCTGTGTTTGGCCGCTTGTTGCTCACAACAGAAAAAACTTCTGGTAAACATTTGGTAGTATACCATTCGGCGTTAATGCTTTTTTGATCTCGTAAGGGAATTGAGGCCAAGTGGCCAGTCAAATTAAAAAAGCTGGCGATCAAAATCTTCCCCCGCTTCGAGATCGCTTCACTTTGGTAGGCGTTGGTTCATTTTGAAACACCCAAACTGTCGACTGGCGCTTGGTTTCTGGATCGTATTGATAAATCCAGGACTCATCACCTGTTACGATGTCGTAAACACGCCGAGACGAGCCTGCTTCAAATTTGTTCAGCATATCACGGCACCATTCCACCCGGGCCTGCTTCTGAGCGTCGGTGAGGTAGTGCGGCACCCAGCGCGATACTATCCTCCTCACGCGAAGATGCCCTTGTAGAATCTCGTGAACGCTTCCCGATCCAATCTTTAATATGTGCTGAATCTCCTGATATGTAATTCGCCTATTATCTTGGATTAAATTTTTCACTGCTAGCACGTTTTCTTCCGTAATAGCCGTCAAAGGGCGACCGCTTCTTTCTTCATCCCCCAAGGTTGGTCGACCGCGCCTAAATTCGTTATACCAACGATACACGGTTGCCTTGGAGGGGCTTTCATCCATAAATGCCATTTGAAGTCTATCGAACGATTCATCCGGTTTCAGGCGACACTTGAAATCGTAAAAAATCATAGCTCTAAAATGTTCCCGGCGCAGATCCATTTTTCAGTAAGACACGATACTTTGAATTGACTCGCAAAAAATGTGGAGGGAAATTTTGAAAATGGAACACACATATTTTTACTTACAAGTAATCATATTTTCAAAAAAGATTCTGACCGGCCAGTCTGCCATATATAAAAACTATTTATCGCAATACTTTCTGAGTGGCCTGGTACGGGGAGTAAGGGGCGGCGTCCCGCAAACTGATAGGAATTGCTCAGTCAATGAAACTGAACAACTATCAGCAGGCTTTTTTTTCAGGAAGTGAAAAAAGAAAGATTTTTGATTTCTATACAAATTATATTGTATAGAAAGGTATTTTTTTTCATCCCCTTAAAGAGATTCCCGGTGAAAGTTGTCAATCCCTATCAATTTACGGGACGCTGTCCCTTGCACCCGGTACATATATATATATTTTTCAATTAAGTAATCACTCCTTCATACTCACATTAATATGTAAATCAGAGCATTTGAATAGTAAAACCAGCACCAATGCAACAACGACCTTGTGGCTCGGTAATAACTACTATAATTGCACGTAACACGTATCTAGAGTAATTTAGAGGTGTTACGTTGTAGTGTGTGTGTATGGAATTAATTATAGTAACTGTTAGACTATTACAAACTACACTACCATCTGGGGCTACTACAATATACTATACATGCATATAATAACGCCTTTATCCCTAATGGGGTAGGCAGAGTGTAAACGACCCAAGCGACGTTTGTTCCGCCACGTCTGACAAAGTTTTACAGATTTTTATAGATAGATTTAGTTTAAGAGAAAAACATAGAATGTGCCAGCTGCATTTCCTCCCGGGTATGCTGTAAAAACCAGCTAAGGGAACCGAGGGTTTCAGTATATTGCAATTCAGGCAATTGGCTGACAACCTGTCACAACAACAATATACCTACAAATACGAGTATATCTTAAATAACCCTTAAAACTTTGTCAGACGTGGCGGAACGACCTTTGTTTAGGTCGTTTACGCTCTGCCTACCCCATTGGGGATAAAGGCGTGAATATTATGTATGCATGTTTGTATAAATAAGGTATCCAAAATCGACACTACTCTGGGACCAAAATTGTTAGGTACTTGCTCATTAACTTTTTTTAAATAGATTTAGAGGCATAAAGCAGAGAGCAATACACTCTATGGCAGCCACATTCCTTCGCGTTATGATTATGACACTCGGGCCGCGCCTTCGGGTCTCCGGGATTGCCAGATTGCCCTCATCAACTTCTAATAGCTCCACTTTATCCACTAACTTTACTACTTACATCGACTTTTTATAGCATCAAGTACTCTACAACACCATCTAGGAGAATTTCATAGCACTTTTGACTCCTCATTTTTTAAATTTACTTCTCAAAAGCGACGGGTCTCCAGGCCTCGCAGATTGCCCTTATCCACTTCTGATAGCTCCACTACATTACTAACTTGACTACATAGACTTTTGATAGCCACTTGTGCTTTATATTTCTAGTGACTGCTAATAATCTAGGGGATTGAACGAGGGTACTGGTTTTTACACAGAGCAACTGCCATCTAACCTCCGCAACCCAGAAGAAAAACCAGACCCAATCCTAGATTAGGTCAGAGTTTTCAAGCTGCCAATGCTTAGCACTGGCCTCTGACATGGCTTAGCGACTAATATGTACGGTATTAAACGATATTAACCGAGACCAACGGCTTTACGTGACTTCCGAAGCACGACAAAAGCGCAGAATAAACGTACATATGAAATTCGAAAACCGAAAAACACATTGGTACGTGGTGGGATTCGAACCTCGTCCCGCTCAGGCGGAAACGGCCCTATCCACTAAACCATCTGGCTATTTTCCACTACATCATTGTCTGAAACACCCTACATACAAAACTTCACGCCTCTTTCCCGGAGGGGTAGGCAGAGATCACATCCCTCCACTTGCTACGGTCCTTGCAAACTTCTTTCGCTTCATCTACATTAATCAATCTTTTCATGCACTCGTCGGTTTAAGGTACTCCTGATCTGACCTTTCTAGAACACCCTACCAAATGAAAATTATGCTGAAAACGGTCTCACCTTTGGGTTAAATTTATTAATTTGAACTATAAATTAAGTAACCCTCAAAACTTTGTCAGACGTAGCGGTACGACCTTTGTTTAAGTTGTTTACGCTCTGCCTACCCTATTAGGAATAAAGGCGTGACAATATGTATGTATGTATGTATAAATTAATTTGAATAATTCACATGCATAAAAAACAATTTTACTAGGTACCTGTGTAGGTACAACACGAACATTTTACAAATTACATACCGACGCTCACATAGAACGGTGTCAATGGCGTTCAGTACACTCTTGAGTGAGACCATTTAGCTTTATTATAGCAATAGCTAGTGTTCGAGCCTTCATACAGCCTGTTAAGTGTTTATGGACATAATTATTAGAGCTGTTAAAAAAACGTATTGCTTTTAGAGTTTTTTAGTTGTATTTCTTCCATGCTGGCCTGGGACCGAGAGAAAAACATAGAACGTGCCAGCTGTATTTCCTCCCGGGCATGCTGCAAAAACCAGCTAAGGGGTCCGAGGGTTTCAGTATATTGTAATTTAGGCGACGGGCTGACAACCTGTCACTACAGCAATATACCTACAAATCTTTCTTAAATAACCCTCAAAACTTTCTCAGACGTGGCGGAACGACCTTTGTTTGGGTTGTTTACGCTCAGCCTACCCCATTAGGGATAAAGGCATGATTATATGTATGTATGTATTGCGTGCTATTCATTAATCCTACTACATTAGCTCGATAGCTCAGTGAATATAGTGATCCTGCTCGCTGTGCTGAAAGTTGTGAGGTCAATACGTATAATTGAAAAGTTTTCAAACAATTCGGTCGGCACAGCCTAGTTGGCAGTGTTTCGTTTTTTCGACCAGTTTGATTCCCGGCCGGGGCAGAATGATGAATTTAAATGTCTGTTTCTGGATCTGGGTGTTCTTTGTGGTTGTTTCTGTGTATGTCCATGGCACCCCGATACAGGGAATCCTAGTGGGGGCTATGAGTGTGTTCGTGTTCTTTTAAATATTGTACGAGGTGTAAGGGACAGCGTCCCGCAAACTGATAGGGGTTGCTCAGTCAACGACACTGAAACTCTATCAGCAGGAATTATTTTCAGGAAGTGAAAAAAAATGGCATTTACATACAAAATGTTCACCTCGATCAGACAAATGGGGCCTTCCCCTTTTATTTGACTAATAAAGAAACTAAGAAACAAAATAAGTATCCCTTGAAATACAGATAAATAAGTCGGATCGGAATCATTACATTATTTATTACACGTTTCTGAGTGGCTTAGCAAAACTTCAATCTTGTCATAATAACTGCTTTTGTAGATTTATTAACATAAATACTGTATCTCATGTCTACATCTGTGATTTCTATCAACATAATGTGACTTCAAGAATTTTCAACTGACAATCATAGGCAGATCTCGAAGCCTTCATCTCTTCTTAGACAAATAGATGGATAGTAGGTATTTGACAGTTCAAGTTGTTTTGGTCACATTCCGCCCTCACGCTTGTTCGAAACAGGTTTACATGCCTTAAATGTCAAATTCCTTTCATTGTGTCTATTGGAGTAAGACTCAAAATGGCGTGCTTTTGACAGCAAGGTAGTTCTGAAAGTGTTTCAATTTACGAGCTATGTTTGTAAACAAAATGCTTTCTTTGACTCCATTGAAAAGAAATACCTTGGTCAAGACAATGCTTGCATTTTAAATAGAAATGTTAAGCAGTAAAAAGTTTATTTTATAAAGACTACTTTAAGGTGACAGAGTCGACGATGAAGTCAGCTTACTCATCTAGTAAGTTTTACAATTTTTCTGTGCGCTTTAGGAACTATGGTCTGGATTCTTAGACTACAGTAAAACTATGATATTCTTCTTCTTAGCGAGTGGATTTTTTAGTTGAACTCGCCTTGTAGCACAGCTATTAGGCCTCCGACATGGTTTGAGTAACGAACACTATCAAAGACAAAATATTAAAAAAAATACAAATATCAACTTTGTGTTCCCCCTAGGAATCGAACCCAGGATCGAAAATATTTTTATTTTTCCACTAACCGAAACAAAAACTGGTGATAGTTGTTCAGTTTCGTTGCCTGACCAAGCCCTGTAGGTTTGCGGGACGCTGTACCTTACGCTCCGTATATTTGACCATTTAATCTTGGTCAATGTGGTAACTGTATGTGGCTTTGTTGCTTAACATAAGTACATACATAAATCACGCCTTTATCCCTTACGGGGTAGGCAGAGCGTTTAACGCCTCGTAAAAGGCGCTTTCGCCACGTCTGACAAAAATTGAGGACAATTTTAGATTGTAATATGTATTGCTTTAGTGACAGGTTGTCAGCCCATCGCCTAAATTACAATACACTGTAACACTCGAGTCCCTTTTGCTGACTTCAACAGCATGCCCGGGAGGAAGGGCAGCTGGAACATTCTATGTTTTTCTATCTCTCCCAGTCCAGCATGGATAACATAAGTTATCGGTAAGAATAAGCAGCAGTGTGGTAAAATACGTAACTAAAGTAAGTCAGTTAGAACGAATGCAGTATATTCTTGGTTTACCAGCTAACGTTGTGAAACCTTGTACGTAAGTCATAATAAGCTAAACATACGTCGAAACATGTTAAAAGTTGGGCTCGATTCTAGATACCATCAGCTAAAACTAAAATTAAAATCTATCTCTCACTTTAAAAATAAAATTGAAAAAGGACAAGCGATTTATATTCTATGGTTTTACACTTTGTCCGCTAGATTTGAGGCGCTTTTGCACGTTTCCCATAATTTCTGTCAGACAGATAATGTGCATAGCACCACCAAATCAAAAACCGGAGAGAATTGGATCTCCTGTCCTTTTCCAATGTTTTTAGTCTGAAAGTGACAAATAGATTTTAATTTTATTTTTAGCCGGCAAATCTAGAATCGATCCCATTTACTAACTATTATATCGTGATCTCCTTGTAAATGCGAAATATTTATTTTATTAACACTGAAGTTGAATCAAATGTAAATGAACAAGCACATCAATGCCATCCAGTTTTCATTGGCTATAAGAAATATCATTCTCGTTTATTTTTATTGAGAAGTAGTTCTCGATACTGATACTCATAATCTCGCTAACCTTATCCCGTATCTCTAGGGGTTAGCTACCTAATCTAGGTGATTGAACGAGGGTACTGGTTTTTACACAGAGCGACTGCCATCTGACCTCCGCAACCTAGAAGGGAAACCAGACCCAATCCTAGATTAGGTCTGAGTTTTCAAGCCGCCAATGCGTAAGACTGACCTCTGACATGGTTTATAAACTTATATCTACGGTGTTAAACGGCATTAACCGGTACCAACGGCTTAACGTGCCTTCCGAATCACGGAAAAAGCGCCGAATAAACGTACATATGAAATCCAAAAAAAAACGAAAAACACATTCGTACGTGGTGGGATTCGAACCATGACCTCCCCGCTCAGGAGGCAGCGGTCCTATCCCCTATACCATCGAGCTCTCGATACTGATACTGTAATTATAAGAAATTATAAGAAAAGCGATATTATTCCTTCTCTACATAGAATAGTGAGGCATCCGATAAGAGATTCAATACATTCAGGAACATGACGTCGACAAAGTCAGGATAATGTCGACAAAGTCAGGATAATGTCGACAAAGTCAGTAACGTCAATAAAATTAAGAGTAAATCAATAAAACTACGTCTAATTCTACTAAATCGGAACATAGGCCAGTGCAATACTCAACACTCTAAGGGTCGTATTTATAAAATGATCTCAAGATTGAAAGCAATATTAAGTATGGATTTGACAGGCCATTATGTACTGCAATGAAATTTCCGATACGAACTCAAACTAGCTGTCAGTCTCAAGTTCTGTTTATTAATACGGCCCTTAAACCCTGTTCAGTATTTCTAATAAAGCATTAGATACTTCGAAACATTGTGTTGGATATTATGCAAACTCTCAACTGTACTGTAATTATATTTAATTGTATCCGGTTAATTAATTAGGGTTCAAGCCGGTTTAAGTGGCTTTGTAAAGGGAAATTATAATTTAATATTTCATGGATTTGTGAATTAATATTATGTATACGGTTTAGGAAATGTGACTAAATTGGTTATTTAAGGCCTTAAGTGTAAAGTGTTCCTTATTTGCAATACACCATTATTTTATTGTAAAGGGAAGATCTATTAAGGGCCGTATTTATAATCAGCTCTCATAAGTGACAGCTAGTTTGAGTTCGTGTCAGAAATGTCATTTAAGTACAAACTCGCCTGTCAAATCTATACTTAATATTGCTCTCAAGTTTGATATCGCTTCATAAATACGAGCCTTACTAAGACAATAATGATAGCTTTGAATTGGCTTTTGGTTTTATTTTTTATTTCAAGAACTTGTAAATGGGTATTAAATTGATGTGAATTAGTAAGCTTAGAGATGCCATACAATTCTAGAAATTTTATCGCTTTTAAAAGTGCTAAACGCTTTTTGAATAACAAACTGTAATATTTTTATAGTAAAAAGTTGTACGTAGTATTATAGTTACTCTGTGGTAAAAAGTAAGAAAATATATTTACCTAATGATAGCTACGCTCTTACAATACAATACAATACAAATATTCTTTATTGCACATAAACAACTCATTGTACAGGAACAAACATTACAAAACAAACAGAGTACAATTAGGCGGCCTTATTGCTAGTGTAGCAATTTCTGCCAGGCAATCTTCGGGTAAAGGAGTAGTTTTCTAATATTATGCGGGATAGTGCAGTTACTATTGTTATAAATTTAAATAGAATACATAGACAATGTACTTACTAGTTACATAAATACGAATAGGTACAAAAGACTTATACATAAGTACTAATATAATATAATAAACTAATATAATATGCTATAAAAGAGAGGAAAATGCAATATTTCATTCAGATGGGGAAGTGAGATTGTGTAAAACAAAATAACAAACTAGATAATATACTTGACTGTAGTCTTTACATGAAACGAGATGATAATAATAAGTGGAAAATATAGAGCAAGCAAAAGGTCTCTAAATATAGATAAGTCACGCATATATACATACTATACTTAGCACGTGAAATACGGGCAATAGGTCAGGAGATACGCTTTCTTCCAATTTCTAATTATGCAGCATATTTTCTACTTATACAGCACTATTTCTGCTTATACAGCAATGTCATATAGATGTCGTTATAGCAGGACAGACATTGCGCATGCGACTATTTTGAAACGTGTTTTATTTGAGCAACCGTGAAGTAATTTAATGGTTGGTATGGTTAAAAGTTTGATAAAATATACAATTAAATTATTTATACCTACATCTATACAGAGCCCGATGGTGTAGTGGATAGGGCCGCTGCCTCCTGAGCGGAAGATCGTGACTCGAAACCCACCACGTACCATAAGTTTTTCGGTTTTCAAATTTCATATGTACGTTTATTCGGCTATTTTTCCGTGCTTCGGAAGGCACGTTAAGCCGTTGGTCCCGGATAATATCGTTTAATACCATAGATATTGGCCATGTCAGAGACCAGTGCTTAGCATTGGCGGATTGAAAACTCTGACCTAATCTAGGATTGGGTCTTGTTTCCCTTCTGGGTTGCGGAGGTTAGATGGCAGTCGCTCTGTGTAAAAACCAGTACCCTCGTTCAATCCCCTAGATTAAGTAGCCGACCCCGTGAGATGCGGAATAAGGCTAAGGAGATGATGATGATGACCTACATCTTTTCAGTACCTGCAACATAACTGCCTCCGTGGTCTAGTGGTCAGTAGAAGAACTTTAGATTCGGACATGTAATGGTTTCTGTTTAATATATAACTAAAAGCGTTATTCATCTGTTGAAATTCCCATGAGAAACACCGATCGTGCGTATACACACAGCATGATTGATAATCACAACAGATTGATCAACAATAATGTTTACAAACCGGTATGTATCGCAATGTGCATTGTGGTGACTACATCGACGATGTTATAGTCAGGAGAGATAGGGACGCCAGATTTGGCGTTTTGTTTTGATTGATTTCGAGAGAGGAAATGTTCCTTATATGATTTTTTGAATCTAGGACTAAGATGACAGAGTCCTGAATGGCGACTGGAATATGCAGATGGTAAGAAAACCCATGATAATGTAGAAAAAGAGTTGTCAAAAGAACAAGCTCACCCTAAAAGCTCAAAGATTTAAAGAAACAATGTCAAAATCATTTACGTCTTTACGATAACCCATGGGAGGAGCGGGGCCTTCTAACACAGGTATTTTTTACTTAAAAGAAGTGTCCCAACCTTTTGTTAATTACCTAGACATAAGAAAATGGAAGTAAAGCACTTTTAAAAAAAATATATTAAGTGACGCATGATAACCAAGCCTAAAACCTCCGGATTGAGAGCCAGGCTCAGACCACGAGACTATACATCACTGACAACACTGTTGTTTACTAGTTGAATTGTTGGCCCATTAATCGGATGTCAGCCAATCAGCATCTATTGTCTGCCATATATTTTGTTGTTTGCGATTGTAACATTGTTTGTGAGCAAATAAATAATTATTTGATTTGATTGTAACGGAAAGCGTATCGAATATTTACCTTTGCATTTCCTAAGCTGGATTAGGAGCATAATATAGAGACAAATTAAAATTCTAGAAAAGGCATATTAGATGCAGCAATCATTGCAGCAGAAATCAGATCCTTCCTAAATCGACCCTCTTTTGGCAGATGTGGTGAAAGAGAATTGATAAGAATTTTATGCTCCTTTTATATCCAAATTCTCCTTCTTCGATTCGACGACATTAAAACCCCATCCCTTTCTCTGGCCCAGTAGTCGACAACTCTCACCGCATCTTGATCCTAAATTGAATAATTTAACAGGAAGAAGTCCGAGAAATTTAAAAAAATGGATCATTCTTAGATATGGTGAAATCTGAAATTCAAATTGAGATTGAAAGTAACGTGCATAGGAAAAAGGTCAATAGAAAAAAAAGCTCGTAAAAAGCAATCGTCTATGAGAAATAGAAAACAACTATTGAAGATGGAATCATAATTGAGTCCAACGCTTTCTCGATAATCTTCGTTTTCTTTTCAATTTGAAATGAACAAAATCTTGAAACTATAATCACCATAAAAATCGTTAATGTTTATGTTGAGTTCATACCATTGACCTCTATTAGCTAATTGTTAAAACTCAACAATAATATTTCAAGACATTTTTCTATTTAAATTTAATGCAACTTAAGAGCAAATTAGGAGTGGTATTTGCTGAATAGAAATTTTCCTCCAACGGTCAAAAGAAAGAATTTAAATATGTAAATACATTTAAAAGCAAATCAAAGAAAAAAAATCTCTACAACTATGTAGTCATCCAAATAGGAATACGTCGGAGAAACCTTCGAAGCATGACGGTTGAGTCAAGGTTAGAGGAACTGAGAGCGATATAGGTATAAGTAACACAAACCTGATAGACGGACAGAATGTAAATGAGTGTGGGAATGTTCATAAGCATAACTATAATTTTAGTAATGATTTTGAAGACAACCATAAAAACTGATTGTTTTTTGGATCACAAAGGCAAAAAGTGACCCGAAACAAAAAGAGGTTCAGAAGTTAATTCTAAACACTAATCTGCAATTTTTTATTATAATTATTCTTTTATACAACTCTAATGAAGACAATAATAATATTTTTCAACCGTTTTATATTTCATGCTCCTTTTCTTTAATTTACACCGTGTTTTATGCGAGATACGACAGAAACAGAGGAAATTTACAAAGTGAGCTCCTTTAAATACTTAGGATTTGGCACTTCGGTATTCCGCGAAATTAATTTTGAAACTTGAAGTTTTAGTTAGTTGAATAGAATTTATTTGTATTTTCCATTTGAACTCAATTGCAATAGATCATTCGAAGCGCTAACCAGTT
Organism: Scrobipalpa costella; assembly: GCA_949820665.1. NCBI lineage: Eukaryota > Metazoa > Arthropoda > Insecta > Lepidoptera > Gelechiidae > Scrobipalpa > Scrobipalpa costella. The sequence goes on from OX463311.1 coordinate 2,735,627, forward strand.
GTTGCTACCAGCTGTCCGGACATAAGTTTGTCAATAAACGGTCTGCCAACTTTCAAACAATGGATCGTTTTCAAATAATGGGACGCCATCTTGGACTCCATATTCAAAATGTCTTGCAGTAATCGGTACTTTACACCTGCTGGTTTGGAAGTGTTATTTTCTTAATGCATTTGCGTGTATTTTTTTATCATTTATTTTGCAGCTTTAAGCTACTCATCACTGTCGCCCATTGACTGTTTACCAAATATTATTAATCCAAAATGTGTTTTAACTTGTGTGTGTGTGTTTAATTTGTTTTTTCTTTTGCACTGTATTAATTGCTATTTCGAGAATTATTTACTCGACCATCGTACAAATACTTCTACCAAACGAAAATGGCTAAGACAGAGATATCCAATATGAAAGTTTACATATCAAGAGAAAACAAGTTTGACCATAAACCTCTAGTGGAAATGAAACTGCAGGTTAAAAGCTAGTCAATGAAATGCAATATCCTCAGAGTAATAACCTAATAATAAGAAAGTGTTAAAATGAGTTACTATTATTCTACTCCACGTACCTTTTGTTATATTTATTCTATGATGTAATTTATAATAATCAATATTATTGTTTTACAATGAGGTAATAGAGACATATAAATTGATTGTAGTAGGCAGACAATACAATAACCTATGTTTGAGTCGTTGTTCAACAAACTTCTGTTATTATTATTCTTCTTTTAAAACTTCGACACGAGCTCTTGAATTGTTTCCGTCCAGACTATCCCTACAGCTGTGCCTTAACTATGTATAAGAAAAATATCATCCATGATCTTTTCAATATCTCTTGAATCGGCTACTACGTGCCTGTCCCTATCAACGTGTCTATTCAATGCTGTCACGTCTTCGCCTTATCCGCCATCAATAGATTATTGAGCTTTTGTGTGATAAAAATTGACCATTGAATTTAACTGTCCTAAATATAAACAGCACCTTCTGTACCGACCTTTGTCAAACTTTAGAGTGGTGATGGTGAGTGAATCAATCTAAGTTTTTTTTAAATTACAAATGGGTTTATTGTCGACTCTAGACACAAGATCAGAGATGACCGTGACATAGTAGACGATGGAGCGAGCTCACCCAGATGATGCTGTTATGGCACTGGGAATCTCACGCACGGGACACCCCTTGCGGAGCCTACCACTGCTTTGTTGCGATCTTTCAGCCGGACTTATTCACAGGAAAGCTTATTTGCTATCCTAGTTTAAAATTAGAATTAGGGTTATGTCGCAAGAATCGACGCCAATGAAATCTATAAAATTGCTTCTTGCAAGATGACGAATTTGAACACAACAATATTTACAACGGGAAACCTTGACTTTGTATGTAGTGTAGTTGTCACGTATTAGATTGTGCAAGAAATGTATTTCCTATTCCGAACAGTTAATTGTTTTAGTATAGGAAGTAAATCAAACTTAATTGAACTTTAAACATGGAAAAACCAGTGATAACGCTTATCCATAGAGGTACAAATATAATAAAGGGTGTGAAATACTAGTAAACATACATACATATAATCACGCCTTTATCCCTAAGTTGGCAGAGCGTATAAAACCTAAACAAAGGTCATTTCGCCACCTCTAACAAAGTTTTGAGGGTTATTTAAGATAGGTTTGTAGGTATATTACTGTAGTGACAGGTTTTCAGCCCATCGCCTAAATTGCAATATACTAAACCCTTAGCTGGTTTTTACAGCATGTCCGGGAGGAAATGCGGCTGTCACATTTTATGTTTTTCTCTCGCTCCCAGTCCAGCATTAACTAAAAATTGCCAGAAATTGCATTCAATGCTAGTCTTGTCGAGTGCTCACATACCAGTATGCAATTTATTGTGCAACTGAAGTGAATTTCCTAGTTTTTTGGTTAGGGTCGATTCCGCGGTTTAGAAATACTTGGCGCTTGCAACGTGGTCAGCTGAGCGTGTTAGCGCATTTTGCGTGATATCATTTTTACGCTTTTATTTACAGTGTGTTATTTAAAGAAACATTTCCATTCTGGCCTGGGAGCGAGAAAAAAATACTGCATATTCTCCCGGGCATGCTGTACAAACCAACTAGGTTTCAGTATATTGTAATTTAGGCGATGGGCTGCCAACTACAGCAATTATACACCTAATCCTCAACACTTTGTCAGACGCGGCGGAACGACCTTTGGTTAGGTCGTTTACGATCTGCCTACCCCATTAGGGATAAAGAAGTGATCATATGTATGTATGTATTTAAAGAAACAATTTATTTCTTTTCAATATTTTAACCCGTATTTGAGTTAGATATTGGTTGTTAGGTGATAATTAATGGAAACGGTATTTTATCCATTCAGAAATTATAAAATCACTTTTATTTGTGACTCTATCTGTGTATAACCTTATAAGCGTTGAACTCAAATGTTTAAGACAGAGTAGAAACTTATATCTGTTACGTAAAATATTAAAGTGTTTATCATTCTATCCTAACGAGGCACGCACCAAAATAAACAAACGCAAAAACTTTCACTTTACGTCATTCTAAGGCCCAAAAAGCAGTTACGGCTTTTATATTTTAGTTATTTTATTCGTAGAAAAATATCTGCAAAGGCAGGTACTATTGTTTTACTTCCATGCTGGCCTGGGAGCAAAAGAAAAACATAGGATGTGCCAGCTGCATTTCCTCCCGGGCATGCTGTAAAAATCAGCTAAGGGATCCGAGGGTTTCAGTATATTGTAATTTATGCGATGGGCTGACAACCTGTCACTACAGCAATATACGTACAAATTTATCTTAAATAACCCTCAAAACTTTGTCAGAAGCAGCGGAACGACCTTTGTCGTTTATGCTCTGCCTACCCCATTAATGAAAACGGCGTGGTTATAAGTATAACCTTTGTATTATTGTTTATCTTAGGATCGTTAAACAAGAAGAATTTTATTGTGAAAATGATTAAAATTAAAAGAGTGGACGACAGTGGTATAGACCGTGAACAATGGAAGACCGCGGAGGAGGTCTTTGCCCAGCACTGGGATCAATAATAATAATGAATAAAATCAAGTTTTTGATATAGGTCCTTTCTGGGAAGATAGATTCCTCAAAGGATAATTTTTTCAGGCACCCAATTAACCTTTATTCAGTCTTTTCGTTCCCATTTCCTTATCAGAATCAGAAATATTTATTTGTAGTTACAGGTATAAAGTATGTTACAGATGTTATGTATGTTATATAAGTACTCGATACCTTGCCATCTTTGTGAAAGCACACAAATACATTTTTTTATTACATTTGTAATATTGATAATAGGGTATATCTGCCTAAGTATGTTAGGCCTATACTTAAGATAAGAACCCAAATTTAAAAACGATCATGGAAATTCATCAAATTATATTTAAGGTTTTTCAAACTACAGTAATATAATCTCATATTTACTGGAAAAATCAAGACATTGATACCGGGTGTAAGGGGCAGGGTCCCGCAAACTGATAGGGGTTGCTCAGTCAACGATACTGAACAACTGCCACCAAGAAAATCTTTCAGGAAGTGATAAAAAGATTTTGGCTTTTCTATAGAAGTCGTTTGAACGAGGATGGAAATATGGTAGAATATTACTGTAGGCTGAGCAAACCCTGTCAGTTTATGGGACGTTGTCCCTTACACCCCATATTGTCGTGAATGGAAAGCTAATAGACATGTCGAATAGGGAAATGGAAGCGATGTAAGAAATGTGATAAGTGTAAGGTAGTCTCCTTAGGCACACAAAGAGAAATGTGATAAGTGTAAGGTAGTCTCCTTAGGCACACAAAGAGAAATGTGATAAGTGTAAGGTAGTCTCCTTAGGCACACAAAGAGAAATGTGATAAGTGTAAGGTAGTCTCCTTAGGCACACAAAGAGAAATGTGATAAGTGTAAGGTAGTCTCCTTAGGCACACAAAGAGAAATGTGATAAGTGTAAGGTAGTCTCCTTAGGCACACAAAGAGAAATGTGATAAGTGTATAAGGTAGTCTCCTTAGGCACACAAAGAGAAATGTGATAAGTGTAAGGTAGTCTCCTTAGGCACACAAAGAGAAATGTGATAAGTGTAAGGTAGTCTCCTTAGGCACACAAAGAGAAATGCGTAATTTATCATTCATGCGTGACACTTTGAAACACAGGTTTTATATTTTAGAGCCACATTTTTTAGCAAAAGTTCTTCAGTTTCTTCCATACTGGACTGGGAGCGATAGAAAAAACAACATGTTCCAGCTGCCCTTTCTCCCGGGCAATGTGTAGAAGGCAGCAAAAGGGATTCGAGGGGTTGTGTATTATAATTTAGGCAATGGCCTGACAACCTGTCACTATAGCGACATTACTATCTAAAATGCCCTCATTATTTGTCAGACGTTTTACGCTCTGCCTACCCTGTAAAGGATACAGGCGTGACTTTGTGTGTGTTCTCATACATACATACATATAATCACGCCTTTATCCCTAATGGGGTTGGCAGAGCGTAAACGACCTAAATAAAGGTCGATTCGCCACGTCTGACAAAGCTTTGAAGGTTATTTAAGATAGATTTGAATATTGCTTAGTGACAGGTTGTCAGCCCATCGCCTAAATTACAATACCTATACTGAAACCCTCGGATCCCTTAGCTGGTTTTTACAGCATGCCCGGGAGGAAATGCAGCTGGCACATTCTATGTTTTTCTCTCGCTCCCAGGCCAGCGTGGAAGAAAGAGTAAGTACATGCTATGCAAAAGTGACCTCTTTGCCTCAATGCATGCTCTCTGGGACTAGAACCGTTGCGTAGGACGGAAACGGTTTGTGTAACCACAGACTATTTGTATAACCACAGCCTGTTTAGTTCCATGCCGTACTGGGAGCGAGAGAAAAACATAGAATGTGCCAGCTACATTTTCTCCCTGGCATCCTGTTAAAACCAGCTTAGGGATCCGAGGGTTTCTGTATATTGCAGTTTAGGCCATAGGCTGACAACCTGTCACTGCAGATCTCAACCTCCCTACAAATCTTAAATAACCCTCAACAAAGTCAGACGTGGCGGAACGATCTTTGTTTAGTTTGATTAAGCAACGCAACGCCTTTCAGTTTTCAAAACACCGCGTCCCTAACACCCTGTATCCTAGTGAGGAGCTGATTTGCTTCCTCTGGAAGTTCTTCGCCGTCGTGTGGGTATCGTGTCCATCGACCCGATGAACCCTGGTGTCAGAGTTTTAAACCGCCTAATAGCACAGCTAATAGGCCTCTGACGTGGTATGTGTTTTTTTTTCTTATTTGAATGGACCTATTTGCACCATACTACAAAGTGTATATAATGCGTCACCGGGCTAACGTGGCTTGCGTAACGCCCATTATCAAAGACAGCGACCGGGACCGACGGCTTAACGTTCCCTCCGAAGCACGAAGTAATAACTCTGTATTTATACTTTAGTACTTAACTGCCTCCGTGGTCTAGTGGCTAGTGCCATGGACTGCCGATCCGGAGGTCCTGGGTTTGATTCCCAGGGGGGAAACACAAAGTTGATATTTGAGAATTTATCACTTTATGAATTTTTCCCCAGTTTGGTTAGGACATTGCAGGCTGAATCAGCTGATTGTCCGAAGAGAAAAAGATTTCGTGCTTCGGAGGGCACGTTAAGCCGTCGGTCCCGGTCGCTGTCTTTGATAGTGGTCGTTACTCAAACTATTTTAGAGGCCTGTTAGTTGTGCTACTAGCCGGTATAAAAACAAAACTTTGACACCAGGCTTCATCGGGTCGATAGACTCGATACCCACTCGACAGAAGACGAAGATCGTTTAGTCGGCAGTGGAAAGATTCCATTCAGACCACGTGCCAGTCCTCAAAACCTCAATAGTGGTCCCCAGAGCCCACTCCTTCATCATACATTCAGCGTTGGGGAATACCCGGCGTGCCATCACGTCCTTTCTGTTATAACACTTATAAGAAGTGTTCATCCTTAGGGACATATTATTGCTATAAAAGATCTTTTAATAAAATATGTAGGAGGAATGGTACATAAAAGTTATCTTTGATTTTAGTTTTATTTTATTTAATACGAGTAAGTATTTTAAAATGTGACAAATTTGAAATTAATACTTCGATGCGAGCAGGGCTTGATCTCTGACCTTCGAACGAGAGAGCAAGAATTTCGCGAGGTCGGACAAGGGTTTGTCCATGGAAATATACAAGGTGTAAGGGACAGTGTCCCGCAAACTGATAGGGTTGCTTAGTCAACGACACTGAACAACTATCAGCAGGATTTTTTTTCAGCTAGTGAAAACAAAAATTGGCTTTTCCATACAAATTGTCTGATCGAGGTGAATATTTTGTATGGAAAATCAATATTCTTTTTAATTCCCGAAAAAAAATCCTGCTGATAGTTGTTTGGTGTCGTTAACTTAGCAACCCCTATCAGTTTGCAGGACGGTGTCCCTTACACCTGGTTGGTATGTGATGGATTCAAACCACGACTCCATTCCCCGGTAGTCCGCGCGTTATCACGTACTGACATCGTTTGCTGCGCCAGAGTCGATGTTTTCCACTTTTCCGCTTTCTTGTTTAGACTACTTAGTTTTTTTTTACGGTTTGCTGTTTGGCGATTGTTGAAAGCGGTTCTCTGATTGGATAAGAATTGCGATGTTGTTTTGTTTTTGTTTTGCGGTTTTGGGACAGATTATGCTGCGTTGCCACTCTGGTATAATTATAACGGTTTTTATGTTTCTATCTTTTGAAATGATTGGAATTGGAAAGGTACCTACAACATTAAAGGTGGTACGTATAATGTTATTCATAAAAGTATTTTCATTTAACCTTATCTAGCTGCAGCATACCTAAGTATACAGGGAATATAAAAAAATGCTAATTAAATTTTAGGAAGTGATCCTAGTTAACAAACTGAACATCTTTTCCCAAGGAACACGAGCGAAATATGAAAAACAAAATAGGATCAGCGGTTCCAGTATTTTTTTTTTGGGTTAGCCAAATATTTTTGTCATCATCGTAGGATCACATCGTAAACTAAATTTCAGTCAGTTACTTTTTTACTCCCAATTGAATCCCTTAATGACTCATCTCCATATAAAGTACCCCAACTAAAGCTTACAAATCTTCAGATAAGCTACTTAGCAAAACCAGTTCACGTTAGCAAGTGTGTTAACTCAAAAAGTGGCCTTGGAGCTATTATCTTGTAGTTCATCAGAATTTCGCACGCTGGCGAGCTCAATGTTGCCAACTCCCATTTCAAAATAAAAACCATTTATGGTAAAAAACGTGTTTTTTTTTTATTTTATCTCATTTGCTTCTTTGAGTTGCAGTTGCATATCTGTTCGCTAATGGTTTCTATATAAATGTTGGTTGAGAGATTTATAATTTGAACGGGCAAAGAGTGGAAATTCCTGCTACAAATTTGCTTCTGGAACGCTGTAACTTGGGCCTTTATATGGCAAGAGTGAACAGATATTTCAGGCAAGTGCATCATCACTTCCATCAAGTGAGCGGGCAAATGATTGCGTATTATAAAAAAATACAATTATCTTAAAAAAAGAGTATTATGAAGATGAAAAACAGCAGAGATGACTGGCGTTTACTTCATACTCCACCAAAAAGAGCAGCGCTGTTAAGTTTATGATGATGATGACAATTATCTTATACAGAAGCGGTTAGAGATGGCAACACTAGCATCTGCATGCCCTCTTTTGTGGTTCGTTCACATCTTATTATACATCGTGTAAGTATGGCGAGCTTTGACCGGAGATGACCTTGTGTTAGCGAAATTATGTTGGTACTGCCTCAGTATGTGGGTAATGTTGGAACTCATTATGTATGCCTCATAGAAAATCATCTATGTAGATGAAGTATGGAGGCCGAGGAAATGGATTCTAGAAGGGCTCGTGTCCAGACTATATGACGCGGACTAGCTTCGCTTCATACTATACTGCGGTGTGGAAGGCAAGAGGGACCAACCACCACACTAAATTTCCCTAAAAAAGGAGTGATATGTAGGCTGAATACCGAGAAAGCTGGCGGTTACCCCACCGACAAGAGCAAAGCTCTTAAATTTATGATGATGGGATGAAGTATCTACACACGGTAAGTATTGTACCGAATGAGTGGTTACTGGATAAGAATTTCTTAGGGAGTGCATTGGTATTAAGACTCTACATACCTATAGACGATGTAGGGACACAAGAATGTCGATACTTTGATCATTTCTAATTCTAAGGAAGATTTCAGTATATTTTCTCATATTTCTCGGCACATACTTATTGTACTTCTGTGAGTGTGCTCAAGAGCTCCACGACCTTATCTCGCCAGCTCCGTTCTAAAATCGGACATTTACCTGGCTGATATTCCACGAGTTTCCAAGCGTTTCCAAAACTCATTCATAATGCGTGGCAAAAGTGTGGAACTCACTACCTATACACTTCAATATTAGAGTGAACAGGCATCTTCTGGGTGAGCTCGCTCCATCGTTGACTCCGTCTCAGTCGCTCCCGACCTAGACTGGAGTCAAGAGAAAACCCATTTCTAATATTTAAAAAAAACATAAACATGAATGTCAACGAAGATAAAGGTAAGAAGTCTGTACGAATCATTATCAGCAAGTTAAAAGATGTGCGGTCTCTACCTATCCCTCCGGGAAAAAGGCGTGATGATATGTATGTATGTATACAAAGAAATCCGGAAACGCTAGGCAGAAGCAAAAGTTATGTAAACAAACATGTGAACAAAAATCAGTTTGTAAAGAACCTGGGTGTGTAGTTGTACAGATTGCGGTAATGTTTTTAAATTCCAACAAAGTTAAGTAAGATTTAAAACCTGTTGCTTTAAAACTACCTACATACTACATTTATTTCGTTTTTACTCACGAGCTGACATAATATCTAGTCCATTTACACAGTCACGCCTGCGATAAAGTCAGGATAACAAAAACTCGTGCCCATTAGTATGTAGAGACCCAGCCACACCTGTTAAAATAGCAGACCAGTCATCTAAGAAGGTATATGCCTACATACTTAGCAGGTTGTTACAAAATCGAAGCCAAGAGGATTTAAGCTAATAGGATTCTACTTATTACAGACGTTACAGTATTGAAGTAGGTATTTATTTTATTTTAACAAATTCAGTTTCTGAGTCCTGCGACCAATAGTTTGAAAAGTGTGCGTCGAATCACTAAACCGTACAAGAGTCAAAAACTCACACAATGTTAATGAAACAATATTTTTAGAACTGTTTTTTGTTTTAGAAACTTGATACATACATACATACATATAATCACGCTTTTATCCCTAATGAGGTAGGCAGACCGTAAACGACCTAAACAAAGATCGTTCCGCCACGTCTGACAAAGTTTTGAGGGTTATTTAAGATAGATTTGTAGGCATTTCGCTGTAGTGGCAGGTTATCAGCCTATCGCCTAAATTGCAATATATAGAAACCCTCGGATCCCTTAACCGGATTTTACAACATGCCCGGGAGGTAATACACCCTGGCACATTCCATGTTTTTCTCTGCATCTACGCAGATTGACCTTTGTTTACAATCTGTCTACCCCATTAGGGATAGGCGTGATTATATGTATGTATGACCTCACAATCCGTGACTTCGCTTTTGCCTCAACCTAAATCCGGAGTTTCCTCTACGGTCTATACACAGGAAATGCATTGAATTAATATTCTACCCGTGGTATCCATGGACTGCGCTTCGCTTCGAATTCTACTTCCAACGTCAATTGAAAGGCAAGTAGTGAACAACACAGAATCGATCCTTACCGACGGCGATGACCAAATTACACTTGCATTTAATGCTGCCAATACTAGTCGAGCCACACTCTGTACAAGCTCTTCCAGCAACCGCGCACGCGGGTCGCGGAGGCCCCTCCTTTGCTCCCCACTTTGGGGTTTACCGGCACGTACCGGGTAGATTCTCTCCGATAAGGAGTTCCCAAGGCAACGCCATAAGCCGAGGTTCGAGCCCTAGTGGGCGCCCTTAGGCAGTTGCCATTCCATTTAAGGGTGTAGATTGCGTGTAGCAACTCCCCGCCTTAGCCCGGTGACGCATTATATACACTTCGTAGTATGGTGCAAACAGGTCCATTAAAAAAAAAACAGAATCGATGGTGGAGTCAGCTCATCCAGATCCAAATGCATCCAGAATGGTGAAGAGTCTACCATCGCTTGTATGTGAAATCATTCAGCAGTTCTGAACTGCTGGTGAACCTATGATGTTGTTGCCAGGTGTGGTACGCTGAAAAGTAGATATCAGTATATGTATGTATGTATACATATAATCACGCCTTTATCCCTAATGGTGTAGGCAGGGCGTACACGACCTAAATAAAGGTCGTTCCGCCACGTTTGACAAAGTTTTGAGGGTTATTTAACATATATTTGTAGGTATATTGCTGTAGTGAGAGTTTGTCAGCCCATCGCCTAAATTACAATATACTGAAACGCTCGGATCCCTTAGCTGGTTTTTACAGCATGCCCGGGAGGAAATGCAGCTGGCGCATTCTATGTTTTTCTCTCGCTCCCAGTCCAGCATGGAAATAAAGTGGACCCCATGCCATCTAGAAAATAACCCTACTGGAATCCGAGGCAAAGCATCTTGCTGTGTTCTGTCTGCTTGTGTGTGTTGCAATAGTAGGTACCTAAGGTACCGTTGTATAGGTAGTTTTTTCTCTGCCTACCCCATTAGGGATAAAGGTGTGAATATATGTATGTATGTACCTCAAGAATTCCACGATTGCCATATTGGGGTCATTCTGTTCTGTTGTCTTTACTCGGAGCGTGACCGATACTCAGCAATTAGGCCTTCGACCAGCTTTGGAAGATATATGAATAGATGTATTTTTGTATCAGAAGATGGTCCAATATATAGTGGACATTAGCCAGGCGCAATACCTTAGACCAGAAATAGATGATCCTTCCATAAAGGAAAATTGCATTAGAAGCCAGGTGTATCTATAATGGTTAAGATGTAATGAAGCAAAACCAGTGGATGGAAGTTGGGTTACGTTATTGTGGACAATACCGTTATTTGAAGACAAAGTTTGGTGACAGCATTCTGTTAAAAGAAAACAATGGGTGACATGAAAGAATGGGTAGCTAAAATACTTGGATGGGATATGAGGTAATGATAGATAGATAAAAGGTTTATTGCAAAAAATCATCACACACGTAACAAAAAAACAATACATACATACATATAATCCCTAACTGGGTAGGCAGAGCGTAAACGACCTAACCAAAGGTCGTTGCGCCACGTCTGACAAAGTTTTGAGGATGATTTAAAATATAATTGTTACCTACAAATTATTGCTGTAGTGACATGGTCATTGGTCATTAGGACGCCACACCATGTTAAATCCGAGTGAGTAAGTACATACATATAGTCACGCCTTTATCCCTAATGTGTTAGGCAGAGCGTAAACGACCTAAATAAAGGTCGATTCGCCACGTCTCACAAAGCTTTGAGGGTTATTTAAGATAGATTTGAAGGTATATTGCGTAGTGACAGGTTGTCAGCCCGTCGGCTAAATAACAATAAGCTGAAACCCTCGGATCCCTTAGCTGGTTTTTACAGCATGCTCGGGGAGAAATGCAGCTGGCACAATTCTATGTTTTTCTCTTCTAGGCCAGCATGGAAGTTAAAAAAAGTAAGAAACATAAAAATTAAAAATTTAAACTAACACACACTTTATAAATTCTGTTACATGTGTGCTGAAGCGATGCAAAGGGGAAGAGCTCAGTATTATTGCCCATAGAGAGCAACACAGATTTTCAGCTTTCACCTAATGTAGGGAAGAATAGCAAGATATTGGGCTCAATTTTAGATTTGCCGGCTAAAACTAAAATTAAAATCTATTTGTCACTTTTAGACTAAAAACATTGGAAAAGGATAGGTGATCTATTCTCTTCGATTTTTGATTTATCTTCTTTACCTTAGTCGGTGGTTTTATGCTATACCTGTCATTTATATCCGCCGTCATATGATATGGCGGATAAAATTGATAGATATTCTGGACAAACTTGCAAGATTGCGTCAAAATCTAGCGGACAAACTGTAAAACCATACAGTATAAATCGCCTCCTTCCTTCCCTCCTCCTTTCAATTTTATTATATTGAAAGTGACAGATAGATTTTAATGTGTCAGATTTCCTTGAGGATAAGCCTGTATGGCTGAAGGATCCTACTTTAAGACTCGTAAAGCGATATTAAACGTAAGAGCAATATTAAGTATAGATTTGACAGGCCAGTTTGTACTGAAATGACATTTCTGATACGAACTCAAACTCGCTGTCACTCTTGAGAGCTGATTACAAATACGGCCCTAAGAGGCTTTAGCGACTATTATCCATAGCTTGATGGCGACCAGTCTTCTAACTGCTGTTTTTAACATACATACATACATATAAATATGAATATGAATATAATCACGCCTTTATCCCTGGGGTAGACAGAGCGTAAACTACCTAAACAAAGGTCGTTCCGCCACGTCTGACAAAGTTTTGAGGGTTATTTAAGATATATTTGTAGGTATATTGCTATAGTGAAAGATTGTCAGCCCGTCGCCTAAATAGCAATATACTGGACCCCATAGCTGGATTTTTACAGAATACCGGGGGAATTGCAGCTCTAGCACATTCTATGATTTTCTTTCGCTCCCAGGCCCAGGCCAGCAACTGCGTCTGCTGTTTGTTGGTACTAAGAAGTTGTGTTTCGTCGGAGTCAAGGAATAACCCATTTCAGTTTGAGGCGGGTCTATCATCAACTTTATCTTAGTATATATTCAAGAGCAAACTTAAGCAATTATTATAATTTATCATATTTCATGAAAAACCCTGATATAGGTATATCTTGTAAAATATACCTAAAGCAATGAGACTGCCCATAAAAAAATATATCGTTCTGCTCAAGATTTCACACTTTTCGCTTATGTTGCGTATTAACACGCTTTGCATACGGTAATGATGTAATGTTTGAATTAAGAATGCACTTCGGCTAACACGGGAAGTAAAATGGCGGATGATGACGTAAGCAAAGTAATGCACAGAGGTTTCTTTATCTATTTACGTACTGTTGCGAAATGAGCAGCCGCCAGTGAAAACTCATACAACTTATAATTACGGCCCTTATGATTTTTGTTTTTTTGAAGAAATACTTAGCAACTTTATAAATAAAGAGAAGATTTTTAACATGGGAATGGGCGTTTTTCGGCTAGACGGCAGGGCGACGGCAACGGCCACTACACGGCACCGTTGACGGTACCGTACATACAAACATACATACATACATATAATCACGCCTTTATAATGGGGTAGGCAGAGCGTAAACGACCTAAACAAACGTTTCGCCACGTCTGACACGGTTTTAATGTTTTTTTTAATATAGATTTGTACGTGTATTGCTGTAGTGATAGGTTGTCAGCCCATCGCCTAAGTTACAATACACTAAAACCCTCAAATCCCTTAACTGGTTTTTACAGCATGCTCGGGAGGAAATGCAGCTGGCACATTCTATGTTTTTCTCTCACTCCCAGGCCAGCATGGAAGTTTTACGGTACCGTGGAAGAGATAATCAATGAAAATCAATGAAATTATATGGCACGCTTTTCCACTTGCCGTCACGGCAACGGCACGGCGTTGATTCCCACCGGTAACGTCGCCGGCCTGCCATACTGCATGTGTTTTGTATTCGTACGAAGCTAGCGCGTGTGTGTGTGCTTTCAAATTGGAACTATTTGGACGTTATCGGGACTTTGCCGTGCTGTCTATTGGAAAAACAGAGCCACGGTATCGTGACGGCACCGTCGCCGCGCCGTCTAATGGAAACACGCCCGATATTTTTGATTTAGTAAAGTCCAAGCCAGAGATGACGAAGATCGAGCAGACTGAGCTCAGTAGCCTAAGTATCAGGAGCCGCATTTTGAAATCACTCGAACTCCATACAATTTACCATGCGAATGTTAGTCTTTCGTATGCGAAATCGATTCGAATGATTAAAAATACGACTCCAGAATAAATCAAGCCCCTTGGTTCCAGAATCCGATGAAAAGCTAATGTAACTAAAATGCTATCCGGGTGGCATCGTACCACTAAGTAGGATCATTCATTTCATCGACAATCTAAACATTCTTACTAATACTATAAATGCGAAAGTAACTCTGTCTGTCTGTCTGTCCGTCTGTTACTCTTTCACGCCTAAATGGCTGAACAGATTGTAATGAAATTTGATAGGACTATAGGTGGGTTCCTGGGACCGGTCATAGGCTACTTTTTACCGCGGGAAAATATTTCATTCCCACGGTAATATTTTCACACATATTATTTAGATATAGCCGGCGTTTGATATACAGATTGACTATGACTGGAAATAGCAACTAGCGAACTGTTACCTCGGGATAATATCTGATTTCCATGAGAAAACTTATTATTAAACCGCGGGGCGGAAAGCTAGTAACCTATAAATAAATAAATAACAATAAAGCATAAATAACTAGATTGGTAGGTATATATTGTCCTGTTGCTAAAACAATATAATCTCAGCAAATTATAGTAAATAAAAATAAATACTTAATGGGACTAGACACGCAAACCGAGAAATTCGTTTGAGTAATGAATATTTTGACCTACAATACTTCGTTCATAATTTTATGTGCCGTTAGTTTTAAGATTAATATTTGGACTAAATTTACACTACCACAATATGAAGTTTGTGGTACAACATAAAACGTTTACGTTGAATAGAAAAGTGAACATAAATTCCTAACTAACATTTTGTTTTTTGTCGTTATAGCATTTTTCAGTTAGCATGAGTAGGAAATATAAAAACATCACAGGTGCGAAAGAGATATCTTTATACCTGTCAAAAAATTACGCGTTTGACATTTGTCAGGATGCTTATGCTATGTGAAAAAAGGTGTAGTCTCGTTCTAGTGTCCAACTTATTTGACAGCATGTATTAATTACCATTCATAAAAATACCTACACTACTTTATCTAACTAACTAAAGAATAAGTTGATAATGCGAAACTCTACGCTCTACTGAAAGGTGTATTCAATTTGGTGTTCCACAAGGAAGTGTCCTGGGCCCTCTGTTATTCCTTATATACATTAATGACATAGTTAAATGCACAAATGAAAAAATGGTGTTGTTCGCTGATGACTGTACAGTTATATATAATAATGAAAATGTTATACAGCAAAGCCTATCACAGATTATTAATTGGCTGATGTATAACAATTTACAAATTAATTTTGATAAAACTAAAATAATGAAATTTAAACAGAAAAATAATTTATTGTCAGCACAGTTATTGAATACAATGGAAAGCAAATTGGTGAGACGACGAGTACAAAATTCTTAGGTTTACATATTGATAATAACTTAAAGTGGAAAACTCAAATTGAAAATGTATGCAACAAACTAAGTCAATTTGCTTATGGACTGTACATGCTTAGTAAACTAGTGAATAAACAAGCAGTTTTGATGGCATATCACGGATTTGTAGCTGCTACATTAAGATACGGTATTATATTCTGGGGAAACGCAACGGGTAAAGACAAAGTTCTTAGAGCGCAAAAAAGGTGTATTCGAGCCATATGCGGGTTAAAACGTATCGATAGCTGCAAGCCATTTTTCAAAAAATTTAAACTGCTTACTGTGCCGTCTATGTATATTTATGAAACGTCAATATTCGTTCGCAAAAATCCTCACCTATTTCCACATGTACGAAGTGCACGTCGAAAAGATCAGATCTGCCACCTTCCCTGCAAGACTGCCCTTCTACAAAAAAGTGTATTCGCAATGGCACCAAAGATCTACAATCAGCTACCGAAACATATTAGAGATATCAGTGAAATATCTGAGTTTAAAGTATCGCTTCATAATTATTTAATTGAGGCGGTATTTTATAAAATCGATGATTTTTTTAAAGTCGCTGTTTAACTCATAATGATAATATTTTATTTTTTTACATTTTATGGATATGAGTTTTGATATAAGTAGAATTTGTTGATTGACATGATAGGTATATTTTAATTGACTGATATATTGTAATGAAATTTATTAGTTGAAGTATTTTGAATTGAATTTTATTTATTGAATTGATGAATTATTTACTTTAACTTTAAAATTATTTATGTTTCTAAATCCTTATAAAGCAATTTGTATGCCAAATGGTGGATCACGGAGTGCTTCTTATATTGTCAACACCTCATTTATACCTGTGTATCACAAATAAAGATTTTGACTTGACTTGACTTAACTAAGGCTCGTATTTATAAAGCGGTCTTAAGATTGAGAGCGATATTAAGTATGGATTTAACAGGCCATTTTGTACTGAAATTACATTTCTGATACGATCTCAACTCGCTCTCACTCTCAAGTGCTGATTATAAATACGGACCTAAGGCTTTAATTATAATCAGCTCTTGAGACTGACAGCGAGTTTGAGTTCGTATTAGAAATGTCATTTTAGTTCAAAACGAACTGTCAAATCTACTCTCAAAATTGCTCTCAATCTAGAGATCGCTTTATAAATACGACCCTAAGGCAATCTGCAAAATCTAAGAAGATAGCTATGACAGATGCTATTCCGAAGGAAAACTAAAAAAAATGTGTCGAAAATTCAATAGGAATTGCAATTGTCACAGCTACCTTCCTAGATATTTAGAATTATAGGTACAATATGCCCCCTAAGATCTGATACTTTGTAGCAAATTGATCTTTTTAAGGTTGACCAAATAATGACTAAAACGTAGGTAGGTAATTTGTTCCTTGCCCACGTATTTAATTACTCAATGGAATTGTCTATTATCTTATCCATGGCAGAGGTGCGCAAACGCAGGTATGATGTCATAGAGTTAAATCATCAACAGTAACGAACACTAAGTGAAGATGGTCTTGAACTAGCTTAAGTACTTTTGTATGTTTAGAGGTAAATAGTGTTTGTTGAAAAATCATTGTTTTGTATGAACCAGGAATAGCTGGAGACGTAGGTACTAGTGTTTTTGCTCTAGGTAGCTTGCAGATTATCAGTCCATCGCCAGAATCGTCTATCGGATCTTTTTATCGTTCAGTACACAGAGTAAAATAAGAAGCAAGAGCTTTTAAACGTTTTACATACAAACATATAATTGCACCTTTATCCCTAACGGGGTAGGCAGAGCGTAAACTACCTAAACAATGGTCGTTCTGCCACGTCTGACAAAGTTTTGAGGGTTTCATAAGATAGATTTGTAGGTATATTGCTGTAATGACAGGTTGATAGCCCATCGCGTAAATAACAATATCCTGAAACCCTCGGATCCCTTAGCTGGTTTTTACAGCATGCCCGGGAAGAAATGAACCTGGCACATTTTCTGTTTTTCTCTCGGTCCCAGGCCAGCATGGAAGAAATTTCTATGGGTATTATTTAATTACCCTTGATATATTGGCCACTAGGAATATTTCGATTTCGAAAAAGCTAAGTTTAGAGGAAACGCTTCCATCATAATTAATGATGTATGGCATAGCTGCTGATTAGTGCTGATGTTATTCTAACCCGGCACTGCAAATCAAAAAGAGAGACTACACCATATTCCTATCATTATAAATGAGTAAATGGGCCTATTACTATCTCACAGCAGCTAATAGTATTCTTTGAATAGTTCACACCAACAAAACGGCGATGTATCAATGAAGCAGTAATCATAAGTTCAGATTCAAGACTCCACAAAAAAACTAGAGTTCTCACGATAATGAAGATAAATGCCGCGTACCATGTAGATAATTGAAACAATTATCTTTACGCGATAAGTAAGACAATTTATTCCTATGAATTTGTAGAACTTCTGTTACATTTATAGTGATCCAGAGAATACTCTCGTTGTATTGTAATGTAGCCGACGGACGGGCTGAAACTGTCATTATAGCAATACAAATTTCTTTCTAAAATATCCCCCAAACCTTTTCAAAAATGACGAAAGAGCCTTTTATTATGAAGTCAAAGAGACAAAGAGACATCACTGAAAAGTTGAGGATCGTATAGAGACTTTTCATAGATATTTTGAAGAAACCCAGATTGATAATTTTTGAAAATCCTCGGGAGCATTCTTGAATCCAAGTGTAGGCAAATATACCCCCGAGACCATGCGTAGTATTATTCAGACTATATCTAGTATTGTATACTATGAGTCACAAATTATTGTGATAAAAAAAATCTTTTTATTGTTTCTGTAATTGGTTTTAGTTGAACCAGAACACAAAATGGAGACTTCGTACAGAAGCTTTTTTGCTGTAATTTGCGTGAAACAATTTATTATTTTCATATCAACACAACAGTCCCGCTGTGGGTAATTTATGTTGATGACTTTTTAATATTTTTAATGATCTTAGGAAGAGGTTCTTATTGAAAATATAATGCGATTTTTTCTGTATGAATTATGTAATGAATAGCTATATTTTCTAGAACTAGTTTTTTGTCGCCATAGCAATACACATTCTCAGGTGTTCTCAAAATTTTGAAAGACGTGGCGAACAATGCTTTTATTAAAAACTTTGCTAGCCCTAAAAGGCACATAGGCCTGTCTTCGCTATTTCCTCAAGGCCGTGACCAACAAAAGGCGCTTTAGAGGTAAGGTGTCTCCAGGGCAGTCTGTCTTGGGCCTAATATATCGCTTCCTGAGTATTTTTTTATTTATGTAATTTTAACAAATATGTTACATGGGCGGACTTAACGCCGAAGGCATTATCTACCAGTCTACCTTAGGGCATGTGGAAATGACAAGGACAATGAGAAGTACTGTAACTGGTGACCTCCAAAATGGTATCTGTCTAGCGGGTGGTCTGCGGCTGTGGTGGTCGCTCTACGTCTGCTATCTACCTTCCAGTTTTTATCATAATCATCATTTCCCTATCATTTAACTTCCATGCTGGACTGGGAGCGAGGGAAAAGCATAGAATGTGCCAGCTGCTTTTCTTCCCGGGCATGCTCTAAAAACCAGCTAAGGGATCCGAGGGTTTCAGTATATTGCAATTTAGGCGATGGGCTGACAACCTGTCACTACAGCAATATACCTACAAATCTATCTTAAATAAACCTCAAAACTTTGTCAGACGTGGCGAAACGGCATTTTTTTAGGTTGTTTACGCTCTGCCTACCCCATTAGGGATAAAGGCGTGATTATATGTATGTATGTATCATTTCCCTAGCCTTTTCCCAACCACTTGATTATATTATTACTATGTAATAGATTTCATGTCTCAACTAGCTGTAAAATGTAATTACGTTCTTTTATAGCCGCCGATATATTTCGCGATACTAACGAACGAGTATCGTTTGATAAATTGCCGCGATCCACGCTCGATCATACGTTCCGCATAACTTAATTTGAAAACGGTGTTCTAGAATCTATGTTTTAAAAATTCTGTTTAATTACCTAATCATTCTTTGCAGCCAAGCTCTTTCTAGCTATTATTTTTAGGTAGCTACTAATGGTAGACCATTATCTTCGAACAACTGGTTTTTATCCGCTTTCCACTCTGCGGTTTAATTTGTTTTCCGTAGGAATAAGCAGTTTTTCTGCGATCAAAAATAACCCATGTCCTTAAGGGTAATGTCAGTTATCATTTAGATTCAGTTGGTGTAGGATTAACTGCATGAAACCAATTTACTAATCTCGTTACACAAGTTGTAAGACCATAAATGTTGCAACTTATAAAACAGACCTGACACACCATGTCAGAGGTTTAGACGATTGATAAATTATGACATCTGGGTTGCTTGGGTAGGGACCACCCAACCACACGACAGAAGAACTAAGTTGATTGCAATTTATTGTTGGTTCTGTTGATTAGGATCGCATGAATGTTGGCTATAACCGTCATAGAGAAAATTATAGCATTCAATGAAGCAGACGCGCCGTTGATCATGTAAACGAAGAACAGCGCATAAATTAACTAACTGTTTTTTCTTATTTGCGGTAGGTTTACTTTTGGCACGATCCAAGACAAGGATAGGCACCACAGAAGAGTAAAAGCTAGTTGTCGCGACCTCTCAAATCAGTGTTAGGCACAGAATAATAAATAGTACCTCAGAATAATAAACAGTACCTTGCTGTAGGCCAGAAGAAATTGAGACAAAGTCGACGATGGATTGAAATCACCAAGAGGTCTATAAAATGTACTATCGGTTCCAAAATTCTCATTCTCCGCCAATACACAGTAAGCTGGAAACGCAATTTGTTTAAGTTTTCAATAAAGTTATCATGACACATAGATCGAGTTGCGCCAAAGTTTAAAAGCAGCAAGGGCCGTATTTATAATCAGCAATCAAAAAAGTCATTTCAGTACAAACTGGCCTGTCAAATCCATACTTAATATTGCTCTCAAGTTTGATATCGGTTCATAAATACGAGCCTTAATATATGATTGAAACCATTATTCACGTTGTAAACAAACTGTTCATCGTTAACTCATCTCTCTACACTGTAACATCTCAATTTAATATCGCTAGGCAATAAAAGCACCGGTGCAAGCTGTTGTTGTTGCCAGCTGCTAAATAACTTTATTTATTTATTTAATTATCCTACTCACCATTTTTTTTAAATCTTTTCTTAATTAGTTACCCTATAGTAAACTTTGATTAAAAGGGTAATATGTTCAATAGTAGATAACCTTATGATTTTGTGATTTATACATCAGTTTTTTTTTCAAATGCTTTCAAAAACGAGTGAGGATTCGAACCCACGAACTTCTCAATACGTGCCGAGCTCTAACCCAGCGTCAAGTGGAATTTAAGGTCTCTTACGTAAAGTGTCATCCGTGTATGGTTGGTATATTACTACCCTAGTGGCTTCTTATTATATCATCAGTTTAAATGTATGAGATTGGTATTTAAATTAAACACGTTGTTCTCTTTACTTCCAAGCTGGACTGGGAGCGAGAGAAAAACATAGAATGTGCCAGATGCATTTCCTCCCGGGTATGCTTTAAAAACCAGCTAAGGGATCCGTGGGTTTCTATATATTGCAATTTAGGCGATGGGCTGACAACCTGTCACTATAGCAATATACATTCAAATCTATCTTAAATAACCCTCAAAACTTTGTCAGACGTGGCGGAACGATCTTTGTTTAGGTCGTTTACGCCCTACCCCATTAGGGATAAAGGCGTGAATAATATGTATGTATGTTCTTTAAAAACTGCACCCCTTCGTTAAGATGTCCAAATAACATGATAAAAAACACTTACAAAAGTCTCAATTTAGATTTATTTAGTACATAACCTTACCTATATAGCCTGGCAACACGCGCTGTGTGAAAAACGGTATATCTCGTAAACGGATTAGATGTGGGGCAACTACAATATGCCATAACATGAAGATTTACGGATAGACTGTTGTGTTGTGTGATGATGGCCGGTTCGCACGATTTGAGCTTGCGGTAAGCCTGGCATAGAGGTAACATTGACCTTTGCATGTTACAATTTAATATTGTAAAATCTTAAATAATTGGTAAAAGAAAATGTTCCCATTTATTTCTTCCATGCTGGACTGGGAGCAAGCGAAAAATATAGAGTGTGCCAGCTGCATTTCCTCCCGGCCATGATGTAAAAATCAGCTAAGGGATCCGAGGATTTCAGTATGATGGGCTGACAACATGTCACTACATCAATATACCTACAAATCTATTTTAAATAACCCTCAAAACTTTGTCCGGCGTGGCGGTACAACGCAGAGGACTTTGTTTGGGTCGTTAACGCTCTGCCTGCCCCATTAGGGATAGAGGCGTGACAATATGTATGTAGTTAAAAAAACTATATATTTTTCACATCACCTTTTGTGGAATCCAGTGAGATCAAAAATAAACTATTGTTTTTCATATAAAAACAATCAGCTAATTTGATTGGCATATTATTTTCTATTTTGACTGCACATATTTTGCCAAAGTGACCTTCTAACTCAAAATAACTGTAATCATCAAATTTGCACACAAAGTACTAGTTAACCTTTGGTTAAAGTTGAACTACCTCTGAACCATGCTGCAATGTAAATCATCTAATCAAACCTTTCGGTTTAACTTAGAGTTATAATTTAACCAGTGATTTATTGCTCTAGCCTCTGCAGATTGATTCGACCTTTAGTTGTGTTAATTAATTGATTACTAATTTTCATCTAAATTAAGTCATTATCTTGTTTCAGATAAATGTAAGTACATTATTCACTGTTTACATAAGAACGAAACTTAGAAGAAAGAGAAAGAAAACTTTAAACTCTGGTTAGAGTAAATACAAAAATATAAAATGTTTTATTTATTACTTAAATCAAAAGAAAACATATACCTAGAAATATTTTATGCTTATGTCTTATGCTGAATCTGATGACCACTTTTTTGGATAAATTTTTTTTCAGTTTCATAAGTAAGTAGCTTAGGTCTGTAAACTTTTCTGCAATAAATAAAAATTCTTCCAGCCATCTTTTCAATTGCTTCCATGTTGGCCTGGGAACGAGAGAAAAACATAGAATGGGCCTGCTGCATTTTCTCGCGGGCATGCTGTAAAAACCAGCTAAGGGATCCGACGGTTACAGCATATTTTAATTTAGGCGATGGGCTGACAACCTGTCGCTACAGCAATATACCTACAAATCTATCTTAAATAACCTTCAAAATATTGTCAGACGTGGCGGAACTACCTCTATTTCGGTCGTTTATGCTCTGCCTACCCCATTAGAGATAAAGGCGTGATTATATGTATGTATGTATCAGTGGCAAAGAGTGAATTTTATCGATAGGGAAGCCAGGGTAAGCCGATGGAAATCGTGTGATATGGACCCGTCATTTTAAAACGGGCTGTGTATTTTAATACATACATACATACATAAAATCACGTCTTTATCCCTTACGGGGTAGGCAGAGCGATAAACGCCTCGTAAAAGGCGGTTTCGCCACGTCTGACAAAAATTGAGGGCAATTTTAGATTAAAAAGTGTATTGCTATAGTGACAGGTTGTCAGCCCATCGCCTAAATTACGATACACTGTAACCCTCGAGTCCCTTTTGCTGACTGCTACAGCATGCCCGGGAAGGGCAGCTGGAACATTCTATGTTTTTCTATCTCTCCCAGTCCAGCATGGAAGGAAGGTGTATTTTAATGGTGACAGGTATTTAATTTTGTAACACTAATCTTCTGTGAAATTGTTAAATTAACCGTCACAAAACAACGAACAAGTCTCCTTTATGTAACATTATGATATTTTTGTAGGATTCTTATAAAATTACGTAGTTTGTTTCGCAATAAGTAGGTTAGCAAATTATACACTTGTCGAGATGTTTTATTGAATGAATAGGTACTATTATTGTTATTCAATATTTTTCATGCTATAATAAACATTACTGGCAAAAGATCTCTTTTATCTGCCTGAGCTTTTTTTTTAGAGCATGTCTGGGAGCATATCATCTGGCACATTCTACATTTTTCTTTCACTTCCAATTCAACATGGAAGAATTAACGTTATATCACCACAGCTAAATAATAGCTTCTCCTCTGCTAGCTTCTAATCTTTTTAATAAGGTTTCTCAATTTTAACTATTTTAACTCTAAGTCTTGTGCAAGACCTGCCGAGTTTTCCGTTTAATTATTGTTATTAACTCTATGAGAACCGAGGCCGGTTCCACAAAACTACAAGTTACAATTTAACAAATTTTAAGGAGGTTTGAATTACAGACTTTCATGCTGGACTGGGAGCGAGAGAAAAACATCGAATGTGCCAGCTGCATTTCCTCCCGGGCATGCTGTAAAAACCAGCTAAGGGATCCGAGGGTTTCAGTATTTTGCTACTTAGGCGATGGGCTGAAAACCTGTCACTACAGAAATATACATCAAATCTTTCGTAAATAACCCTCAAAAGTTTCTAAGACAAGGCGGAATGACCTTTTTAGGTCGTTAACGCTCTGCCTACCCCTTTAGGGATAAAGACGTGATTATATGTACGTATGTATTAATTTACAAATTTATGTAAAATGTCTTATGAAAACAAGAGAATCTGTGATTTACGAAATCTTTTCAAAATATATAACCGAAGATGTTTTGTACCATCTTATTAATAATGAAACAAGGCTCACAGTTATTAGATTACGAATACGTGTCTTAAGCTGATGACAATGGTAATGCAATAATTTATTTTAAAACAGGCTTAGGAACCACAAGAAAGTTATTTAATCACCAACCATATAAACGTAGAGACAACTTGCACAACCCACATACCGGATGTAAGGGACAGCGTCCCGCAGACTGATAGAGGTTGCTCAGGCAACGATACTGAACAACTTCCACCAAGAAATTCTTGCAGGAAGTGAAAAAAAAGTTTTGGATTTTCCATAAAAACTGTCCACCTCGACTTGTATGGAAAATCCGAAATCTTCTTTTCACTTCCTGAAAAAACTTCCTGGTGGAAGTTGTTCAGTGTCGTTGACTGAGCAAGCCCTATCAGTTTGTGGGACGCTGTCTCTTACACCACGTATACAAACCTAACCGAAGTTTGAGTCACAGTTGCATACGTTGACCGCATTTAGGACGGATTCGAGATATCGACCCACGAGATAGAGAAATCAGTTAAAATTTAAATAGAAAATTGCCGAGAAACTGCTTGATTCCAATTCAAAATCAATAATAGAGAGTCTACTTCATTTCCTGTTCCCTGTTAAGTGTGTATAGAACTCCTTGTCATATGTCAAAATAAACTGTATGCTAATAAACCTTTCATGCTGGACTGGGAGCGAGAGAAAAACATAGATTACACCCGCTGCATTTCCTCCCAGGCATGATGTAAAATCCAGCTAAGGGATCCGAGGGTTTCAGTATACTGCAATTTAGGCGAAGGGCTGACAATTTGTCACTACAGCAAAATACCTACAAAACTGTCTTAAATAACCCTCAAAACTTTGTCAGACATGGTGGAACGACCTTTGTTTAGGTCTTTTACGCTCTGCCCTATTAGGGATAAAGGCGTGATAGTATGTATGTAATATTGAATAAGCGCTTCTCGAATAATTTTACTTGTAAAATCTGATCGCATATGCATCATGCGCAAGCGCAGCTCCGATGCAAATCCTCGTCGGGAATGCGAGTGAAAATGCGGACAGACGGACAGACACGACGAACACATAAAAATGTATGAACACATTCAACACCGATCGAACATAGGCAAGTTTTTAGAAAGAGCGTCAACCTTATATGGATGATAGATTGACTGAAATCACGAAATTATTAAGACTGTAATGTATAAGGCTCGTATTTATGAAGCAATATCAAACTTGAGAGCAATATCAAGTATAGATTGGACAGGGCAGTTTGCACTGAAATGACATTTCTGATACGAACTCAAACTCGCTGCCACTCTTGAGAGCTGATTACAAATACGGCCCTTAGTGATAGATATACCAAAGGGGCTATGATGCACACTGTAGACTTCGTTTTGTCTATACATTTTCTTTTCCGTTGCGCACTTCACAACGGAAAAGGACGGGGTATATAGGTATAACCCACAGCATATATGTATACATATAGTATAAATCAAAACCTGTTCAATCCCCTAGATTAGGTAGCCAACCCCGATTTTATTAATTTTAATGATAATAAAAGCAATACAATTTAAATGATTATTAATGTGATATACTTAAGTGCTTATAATTTCTTGACTTGTAATTTTCAATTATTAATAAATTTATCTCTATCTCTATCTCTATCTCTCTAAGATACGGGATAAGGCTAGGGAGATGATGATAGTA
The DNA here is from genome assembly GCA_949820665.1 of Scrobipalpa costella. Lineage (NCBI taxonomy): Eukaryota > Metazoa > Arthropoda > Insecta > Lepidoptera > Gelechiidae > Scrobipalpa > Scrobipalpa costella. Next base: position 2,761,396 of record OX463311.1, read on the forward strand.
CAAGGTGGCGCAAAAGAAATCACCCTATTGGAAGATGCTCTCATTTTTGCAAATGGCCGCCAATGTCAAATCTGTTTTGACATTTGTGGACTAGACAGATGCAGAATACAAGTGAACAAGCCATGGAGCGATACACTCCCCAAGAACGCGGAAAAATCGTGTCTATTTTTTTGAGTAACAATTCGTCTGTGGTGTTGGCGCAGCGCGAATTCCGTCGCCGATTCCCCGGCCGTCCGACACCGACTGCGCAAACACTGCGACGTTTAGCCACCAACCTTGAAGAGTATGGGACCACACGAGACGTTGCTAAGAGTGGCCGGCCCCGGAGCGCCCGTTCTGCCGAGAATATCGCCGCTGTAGCCGAGGACGTTGAAGTGAGCCCCGAAACATCGACCAGACGACGTGCCACGCAATTGGGCCTCAGCCGGCGGTCCTTGCAGCGAATTTTGGTGCGAGACTTGAAGATGTTTCCTTACAAAGTCCAGACCGTGCATCAGCTGCTGCCTGCCGACCGCCAAACGCGCGTAACCTACGCCCAAGCCATCCTCAATCTCGAGGAAGAATTGGACAATTTTTCGACCAAAATCATCATGAGCGATGAGGCTCATTTCCACCTCAGCGGTTACGTGAATCGGCAAAATTATCGCTTCTGGGGCACCGAGAATCCACGAGTGATGCACGAGGAGCCGTTACACCCGCTCAAAGTGACTGCGTGGTGCGCTGTTCACGCTGGAGGAGTCATCGGGCCATTTTTTTTCGAGAACGCCGCGGGTCAAACGACAACAGTGGACGGTGCGCGCTATAGGGCCATGTTGACCGATTTTTTTCTGCCGCAATTGGACGAATTGGGACTGGAGGACATGTGGTTCCAACAGGACGGGGCAACGGCGCACACTGCACGAGCCACAACCGACATTCTGAAGGCGGCATTTCCGGGTCGCCTAATCTCTCGTTTTGGCGATTTGCACTGGCCGGCCAGATCGCCCGATTTAACGGTCCCGGACTTCTTTTTATGGGGTTTTTTGAAGTCTCGTGTTTACGTCAACAAGCCTGAGACCTTGGAAGCCCTCAAAGACAACATTCGACACGAGTGCGAGAATCTGTCGCCCGAAGTTCTCGCCGAAGTGATGAAAAATGCCATAAAACGAGCCCGTATGGCAATCAATTGTAACGGCGCCCATTTGGCCGATATCATCTTCTCGACTTGACCAGTAAAATTCTAAAGGTGCAAATAAATATAATCAAAAAACAGATTCGAAGTTTTTCATTTAGAAAAAAAATGAGAGCCAAACAACATCGGATGACTTCTTTTGCGCCACCTTGTATAAATTAAAACATAATAAATACCAATATCTATCTATAAACTAATATAGTGAATAAATTAATATACATACATACATATAATCACGCCTTTATCCCTTATGGGGTAGGCAGAGCGTAAACGACCTAGGCAAAGGTCGTTTCGCCACGTCTGACATAATTAGTATAATATAATGGATGTATGTTTAGAGTAAATAAATACATATACCTCACATACATACATACATACATAAAATCACGCCTTTATCCCTTACTGGGTAGGCAGAGCATTAAACGCCTCGTAAAAGGCGCTTTCGCCGCGTCTGACAATAATTGAGGGTAATTTTAGATTGTAATGTGTATTGCCATAGTGACAGGTTGTCAGCCCATCGCCTAAATTACAATACACTGTAACCCTCGAGTCCCTTTTGCTTCATGTGTTCTACAGCATGTCTTCTACAGCATGCCCGGGAGGAAGGGCAGCTGGAACATTCTATGTTTTTCTATCTCTCCCAGTCCAGCATGGAAGTAAAATAATATACCTCACAATAATACTAATTCTAATTAATCATAGTGAAATATGCAACACGCGTAGACAAATCGAAGTCTACAGTACGCATCATAGCAACGCAGATTTGTCTAATATATTGTAAGAGCCTGGTAGTTAAAAGCCAACAATTTCCATCATGGTCTAATTTATCTGAGCCCTTAAAATACACGTGTATTCTAAGGGCTTCCATGATGGACTCGAAGCGAAAGAAAAACAAAGAATGTGCTGCATTTCCTCCCGGGCATGCTGTAAAAACCAGCTAAGGGATCTGAAGGTTTCTGTATATTGCAATGTCTGACAACCTGACACTACAGCAATAAACGTACAAATCTATCTTAAATAACCGTCCAAACTTTGTCAGACGTGGTGGAACGAACTTTGTTTAGGTCGTTTACGCTCTGTCTACCCCATCAGGGATAAAGGCGAGATTATATGTGAGTATACTAAAAACGTTGTAGACTCTACCATATATTTTGCATATCTTGGTAGGCATAATGCAAGTTTTTTAATAAAGAAGTTGTGCTACTAGGCGGTTTAAAAACTCTGACACCAGGGTTCACCGGGTCGATAGACTCGATACCCACTCGACAGAAGAAGAATAAATTGAATTGATGTATAGTATTACCAAACCAGTTGATGAAGGTAGTTGGTTCGAATCCTGCCTGCGGCAAAAACCGAACTCAATATGTTGAATAGCTTAGAAAAAGAACCGATAACTTTACGACTAGTATCGTTAGTTAGATAATTTTCAACTGCTGTAACTAAACCAAAGCGAACGAGTTGTTTTTATAACAGATAGTTTAAGAACTGGGTACTATAGAATTCAACATTTTCACGCTTACTAAGTAAATTAACAACAGACTTTATAATTTGCGCAAAATTAGGTGCGGTTCACGCAAAAAGGTGGTCCTCAAAACTAAACAAAAGATTTGCCTATTTTTGAATATGGAAATACTGACATTTACTTGACAGAGTTTTTTAACCGCCTAGTAGCACAACTATCAGACCTCTGACATGGTTTAAGTAACGACCACTATCAAAGACAGCGACCGGGAGCGACGAAAGCACGAAATCTTTTTCTTTTTCGAACAATCAGGTGATTCAGCCTGCAATGTCCTAACCAAACTGGGGAAAAAGTCACAAAGTGATAAATTCTCAAATAACAACTTTGTGTTTCCCCCCTGGGAATCGAACCCAGGACCTCCGGATCAGGAGTCACTAGACCACGGAGGCAGTTGACATTTAAGATGTTAGAATAGCATCATATTGTTATGATGCTAGCTTCCAGTGCCTGATCTATTCTGTGATCACAAGTATCGGTATCGCTTGAATTGCGCTCTCAAATCTTCACCAGATCCTTTGCGATACTATTGTCCAATATGATAAATGAAAATCTGCCCCAAAAGAAAATTGGCACATACATACACACACATAATCACGCCTTTATGCGGAATGGGGTAGGTAGATTGATACGTATAATTAAATACGACTGACAGGAGCGACAGGGCAAAAACTTTGCCATTCTGCCTACTCCGTGAGGGACACAGTCGTGATGTTATACATGTATAAAATACTAGCGACCCGCCCCGGCTTCGCATGGAAATCATCAGTGTTTCTCTACCATATTATGCATGTATTATACATATATACCTTCCTCTTGAATCACTCTATCCATTAAAAGAAATCGCATCATACATAGGGATATAGGGACAGAGAAAGCGACTTTGTTTTATACTATGTAGTGATGATAACTGGATTCGGACAAGGAACTAGTAAGTAAACTATTAGGTTGGGCTAGTTTAACTACAGTTATAAATTATATGGTAAGAGTTAAACATGCACGCATGAACTTCTGCGGGACTACATATAATCACGCCTGTATCCCTAAAGAGGTAAGCAGATCGTAAACGACCTGAACAAAGGTCGTTCCGCCGCGTCTGACAAAGTTTTGAGGGTTATTTATGACATATTTGTATATTGCTGTAGTGACAGGTTGTCAGCCCATCGCCTAAATTGCAATATACTGAAACCTTCGAATCCCTTAGTTTTTATACAGCATGCCCGGGAGAAAATGCAGCTGGCACATTCTATGTTATTCTTTCACTCCCAATCCAGCATGGAAGGAACTTCGTACATAAAATTTTGAATTTATAGATGTCGCCGAATATACAGCTTTAATATTGGTATTTCAGTACCTACTATAAGTTTATTACTTAATATTATAGAGGATTTAGTTCTTTAGGTTCAAATCTAACGGTCGAAGATAGAGTAAAACCTGTGGTTAAACTCAGAGTTAAAAATTTTATCTCTTGATAACATTTACATTTTAAAATCGTAAAAATAATATGTATTCGTAGATAAGTGCAATATTATCAAAAACTCACCAAATAGAAGAAAAAAAACAATCCAAATATATAAAGAAGCAGGTACTAAAACCGCGAAAATATCCAATCCACTAAGTTAGGCGCACTGTCAAATAAAATTCAAATTCCGAACCACAGCACAGGCCACTTCCTACCGGACACAGAAAAAAGTTTACTAGAAAAAGTTTGGAAACCCAAATTTGAATTTAGAGCGAGTATTCCGCGCGCGTTTTGCGCTGAGCACTAGCGTCCGGACAGCACCGAGTCTACTTTCGAACTGATTCAAGATTCTCCCGAGTAGCCGACCAAGTCTACAGTGCATGCATCAAGTCTTACACATACTCACTAAAAATCACATCCAGATTTGAGCCAACTTGTGTGGTGGGCTGTACAGCTGCCTTGCAAGGAATGCAGTTCTTCAAGACTTAGGCTATACTCCTATAGGTGGAACTGGATTCACCAGCAAATACTAAGGTTCAATGATTTGCCGTTAAACATACTATCGTAAGTGGATCTAGGCAATAAGCTTCAGGATACTTCTTCTTCTTACCGAGTGAGTTTTCGAGTCCTGATGATCTCTGTTGTCAGAGTTTTTAAACCAACTAATAGAACAGCTAATTTGGCCTCTGCTGTGGCTTGTGTAACGGCCACTATCAAAGACATACCGAAGCTGATGGAATAACGTGCTCTTCGAAGCACGGAATCATTTTTCTTACATACAATCAGATGGGTCAGCTTGCATCAGCCTTACCAAACTAGGGAAAATCTCTTAAAGTGTTGGATAAATTAACAAATATCAACTTTGTGTTCGGGTATCGAATCCACGACCTCCGGATCGGGAGTTCATGGCTCAGACCACTACACCACGGACGCAGTTAAATTGTAGGATATTGATATTTTACTTATCAGATTTCTGGTCAATTATTGAGGGATCATGTCCGACGATTGATTTTCTACCGGATTAGAGTGAATTATAGTTACTTTCCGCAGTTGTTTTCGAATCAATATTCTGTAATTGCGTTGTTTGAAGCCAAGTTATGATTATGAGAAACGGAAATAATCAATTTATAAATTCTGGTGTTATGAGAGTTCGAATTCACTTCGGACAATGTTTTGACTCTGAAGACGTAGCTTTTGTGTTACTTCTGATTTCCTGTTAATTAAAAAAGTGAATCAGGTTTCTAACATGCATGCTAGACTGGGAGTAAGCTTAATTTATTAGAATCTAAAGTACCCAACGCAGAAACTAAATAAAATAGCACTATGTGTAAAAATAATAGAAGTAGGGTAATTCCTATTATATGCTGATTTGTTAATTATTCCATGCTGGACTGGGAGAGCGAAAGAAAAACATAAAATGTGCCAGCTGCATGTCCCCCCGGGCATGTTGTAAAAACCAGCTAAGGGATCAGAGGGTTTTTATATATTGCAATTTAGGCCATGGGCTTCTTCTTCTTCAGTCGAGTGGGTATCGAGTCTATCGACCAGATGAACCCGGGTGTCAGAGTTTTTTAAACCGCCTAGTAGCACAACTATCAGGCCTCTGACATGGTTTGAGTAACGACCACTATCAAAGACAGCGACCGGGATCGACGGCTTAACGTGCCCTCCGAAGCACGAAATCTTTTAATTTTTCGGACAATCAGGTGATTCAGCCTGCAATGTCCTAACCAAACTGGTGAAAAATTCACAAAGTGATAAATTCTCAAATATCAACTTTGTGTTTCCCCCCTAGGAATCGAACCCAGGACCTCCGGATCGGGAGTCCATGGCACTAGCCACTAGACCACGGAGGCAGTTTATCCCTAATGGGGTATACAGAAAGTTAATAACCCAAACAAAGGTCGTACCGCCACGTCTGACAAAGTTTTGAGGGCTATTTAAGATAGATTTGTAGGTATATTGCTGGCTATAGTGACAGGTTGACAGCCTATCACCTGAATTGCAATTAACAGAAACCCTCGGATTCCTTAGCTGGTTAACACAGCATGCGCGGGAGAAAATGCAACTGGCACATTCTATGTTTTTCTCTCGCTCCCAGGCCAACATGGAAGAAATGTATTTCCAGGTAACAAACCGGATAATCTTTGCCATATCTTCATGCATATCACCAGGAAGGCCGAGGTTCTTATTGGTCAAGTAACGGTACAGGAACTGCCGATGCTTGCTAGTGCCGGTTCCTCCAACAAAACCAGAAGATGCCAAGTACATACATATAATTACTCCTTTATCCCTAATGGGTTAGGCAGAGCGCAAACTACCATAACAAAGATTGTTCCGCTTGTAGAGGTATATTGCTGTAGTGACGGGTGTCAGCCTATCGCCTAAATTTCAATATACAGAAACCTTCGGATCCTTTAGCTGGATTTTACAACTTGCCCAGGAGGAAATGCAACTGGCACATTCTATGTTTCTCTCTCGCTCGCAGTACAGTCCAGTATTATTTCCAGGTAATAAACCGGAAGTTCTTATTGGTCAAGTAACGGTACAGGAACTGCGGATGCTTGCTATTGCCGGTTCTTCCAACAAGGCTAGTAGAGGTCAAATAGAGAAAGCAAATACTTACCTCTAGATGTACGGAGTGTAAGGGACAGCGTCCCGCAAACTGATAAGGGTTGCTCAGTCAACGAAACTGAACAACTTTCACCAGGAAATACTTTCAGGAGATGAAACAAGAAATCGAATTTCCCGTACAAAATGAACACCTCGATCTTACAATTTGTATGGAAAATCAATATATATTTTTTTCACTCCCTGATGAAAAAACCTGCTGATAGTTGTTCAGTTTCGTTAACTGAGCAAGTGAGCAACTCCTATCAGTTTGCGGGCCGCTGTCCCTTACACCCGGAAATATAGAAAAAACTTCTTCCGTGGTGTGGGTATTGATTCGATCGATCCGATAAACCCTGGTGTCGGAGTTTTGAACTGTCTTCTGCACATTAACAAAACTGGGGAAAATCCCACAAATTGTTTAATTGACAAATTTCAACTTTTTGTTTTTCCCCTAGGAATCGAACCCAGGTCGTTCGGATCGTGAGCCCAGGCTCTGACCAGTGACTACGTAGGCAGTATAGGCAATCAATAGAAAAACTGATAATTGATTTTACTCGTTTTTGAAATAGAAGTTGCTATAAGATATATCGTTTCTCTCTCCCTCAATACTTTGTCGGACGTGGCGGAACGACCTTTGTTTAGGCGTTTACGCTCTGCCTACCCCATTAGGGATAGAGGCGTGATTATATGTATGTATGTATTTTTATTTAATTTCCCAGGGATGGGGGGGGCTGCTCCGTTGAAAACCACTCCGGACGCTATTCTATGCCACTTTTTATTATTTGATATCTTATAGACAACTAGCGATGTGCCGAGTACGGTTTGACTCGAGTCAGACTCGATTCCTGCTTTGGACTCGCTTACTCGAATACCAATTTATTTTGATTCGAGTACGCCAGACTCGATTTTAGTACTCTAGTCAGGAAGATTCGATTCGTACTTGCTAACTCGATTCTATTTATGCGAGTCCAACTGACTCGAGTCTAGTATACGAGTTTTGTTAACTCGCTCGTACTCGCAAACTGTTTACTTAAGCAATGAAGTGGCGCGGGTCTAACAATACAAACAAGTTTGAACCTGCAACTTTTTGTTTGGATTCGTTTATTTTGTGTCATTTAGCAGTTATTTTGTGTCAGTTAACAGTTATTGTTAGTACTGAGTAAATTTATTTAATTGTTTTTTTAATACTAGAAGTGAAGTGATTTGATTGTAATTAACTTTATTATATAATGGCGCCGAAAAAAACCTCAGGTGTATGGAAGTGTTTTGAGAAAGTGAACGACGATAAAATAAAGTGCAAAAACTGTGACTCCGTATTTAAAGATTTCAAAAACACAACTAATTTGTTAAAGCACCTAAAAAAATCTCATCCTATTATTTACTCGACTCAGATTGAAAATTCTTCAACTATTCCCCCCGCTCAAAGTGATTCCGATTTATTAAGTGTAGCTTCTGGTTCTGGAGATCAGACGCCAGTCAACGAGGACAAGAACTCCAATCTATCCCAGTCAATGACAGATGGCGAAACACCACCAGTACCACCACCACGTAAACGGCAACTTCAGATGACTTTTCCGTCTAAGCAAACTATGAAGGTGAACTGGATAAAGCGTTACTAAGAATGGTGTGTGTTGATTTTCAACCACTTCAAGTCGTTGAAAATACAGGTTTTCAAGAGTATACTCGTGCGCTTAACCCTAATTATGAGCTACCTTCACGAAAGATTCTTTCGGAAAAAATAATTCCGGAGCAATATTCTTTGGCAAGAAAGGCTACGCAAGAGATGCTTAAAGTAACAGATTACATTGCTTTGACAACAGACTTGTGGACCTCCGATAGCAGCAAAAGTTACATGACCCTGACGATTCATTTCATTTATGACGGCAAATTTAAAACTTTAACGTTATCCACCAGGGAAATTAAGGATACCCATACATCAGAAAATTTAGGTCGAGAAATGAAAGATATATGTGAAACCGAATGGAACATTTTGGACAAAATCATTTGCGTTACAACTGATAATGCGGCTAATATAAAAAAGGCTGTTGTTGATATTTTGCAAAAACGTCACCACAGTTGTGCAGCTCACACTTTAAACTTGGTGGTTCAAGATACCATCAAAGACAATGAACTATTAATTCGATTGATTAAAAAGTGCCGAGAAATAGTAGCCTATTTCAAAAGAAGCAATAATGCTGCATATAAATTAAAACAGGTTCAAGAACAAATGCAGCTGGAACCCTTAAAACTAAAACAAGATGTCCAAACCAGATGGAATTCGGTGTATTATATGCTGGAACGTCTCGATAAGGTCAAGATACCTCTTTCTGCTGCAATCTCTTCATTACCTGGCTGTCCAGATAATCTTAACGCTGACGAATGGACCGAGGTGCATGAGTGCCTTTGCGTGTTAAAACCTGTGGAACAAATGACGGGTATTATATCTGGCGAGCAATATCCAACGTTATCCTGCATTATACCTCTTATTCGAGGCGTACAAACAGCACTAAGAAGTTGCAGATCTAATTCCGAAGTCGCTAGCAGATTAAACATAAAATTGCTGGATGTTTCCGATAGAAGATTGGGCGGTCATGAGATTAACAAAACTGTTGCTAAAGCAACATTCATGGATCCAAGATTTAAGAAAGCTGGTTTTGGTGTCGAGACAAACGCAGATAATGCTCAAAAATTTGTTGTTGAAGAGTTGATGATATTGGAAACACAGGAATCTTAATGTTTTTAATTATCTTTCATTAAAAAGTAATTTAAACAAAATTTAAAGGACTTCAAAACACAAACGAAATAAGTAAAAAGGGATAAATAATAACTTAGATACATAAATATTTAAAATCATGAAGCGTGGGTTTCTTCATAATCGGATATGAACAATATTTCTTTTGAGGTCGATGCCAACCGCAACATCAGGAAGAAAGGTCTCGGTAATGAGGGCTGATTCGAGTCTAGCCGGAATTCAAATACTGACTCGAGTCAGTATTCGAATACCAAACATAGAATTCGAGTAGAGGGAATCGAGTCATGATTCGAATACCGTATAAGCTGACTCGAGTCAACTCGATCCACCAAAACGGCGACTCGGCACATCACTATAGACAACTGCCTCCGTGGTCTTGTGGTTTGAGTCATGGGCTCCGGATCCGGAGGTCCAGGATTTGATTCCCAGAAGGGGAACACAAAGTTGATATTTGTCAATTTGTCACATTGTGAGGTTTTCCCCAGTTTGGTTAGAACATTGCAGGCTGAATCACCTGATAGTCTGGAACAAAAAATATTCCGTGCTTCTGAGGGCACGTTAAACCGTCGGTCCCGGTCGCTGTCTTTGATAGTGATCGTTACATAAACCATGTCATAGACCTTTTAGTTGTACTATAAGGCGGTTTAAAATCTCTTCATACCAGGGTTCATCGGGTCGGTTGACTCAATACCCACATGACAGAAGAAGAAGCGCCCTCAACTCGGATAGAATATCATATAAAAAAGTACTTAAATTGGTAGAAAGCAAAATATAGGAAAGAGAAAAAGACTGCTCATTTTGCAGAATTTCGAGAGACCCTTTATGAGTTCCGATATATGCTTTGTCTGCTAGTTACTGTAGTAAAGTATCAAGCAGGTGCAGTCACAAACAGTCAAGCAGTGAAACACCTATACGTAAAGGTGAACGACCGTGTCCAACGCGGTATAGCCGTGAATGTTGCAGTAAAGTTGGGAAATGATTTTCCGTATTTGAATATTTTCTGATCCGATTTAGCCCTCCTAAGTAAATGTATTTAGGCCTAATAGCTGTGCTACTAGGCGGTTTGAAAACTCCGACACCAGAGTTCATCGGGTCGTTCGACTCGAGAATACACTCGGTAAGAAAGAGAAGAGTAAATGTATGACAGCTTGCGTACCCATCCATATCCGTTTAACCCCTCCTCTTACCGGCCCATCAGCCTTCTCAATCCCCTCGGCAAACTCTACGAGCGGTTGATTTATCGCCGCCTTAGAGATTACGCCGAAAACAGTAGCCTCATTCCCCCCGAGCAATTCGGTTTCCGTTCCCAACATTGTTGTGTTCGACAGGTCCACCGTCTGGTGGAACATATCACGTCCAATTTTCATGAACGCAAACCCAAACCCACAGGAGCCGTCTTCCTTGATGTAGCGAAGGCATTCGACAAGGTCTGGCACAACGGTCTGGTGTACAAGCTATACCAGCTCGGTGTGCCGGATCGTCTCGTACGTATCGTACGTGACTTTTTGACGAACCGCAGCTTCCGTTACAGAATCGAAGGCGCCCTGTCCACCCCTCGCCCCATTAGAGCCGGAGTCCCTCAGGGCTCTGTGCTATCCCCTCTCCTCTTCACCCTCTATACCAGCGACCTTCCCAGTACGCCCCAGACGCAGCTCGCTCTGTTCGCAGACGACACTGCGATCTATGCCTCCTGTCGCAGACCCCAATTACTTGGCAGATACCTCCAGCGCGCCCTAGACTCCGTAGGGAGCTGGTTCCGCAAATGGAGGTTCGAAGTCAATCCCGAGAAGAGCACCGCCGTGCACTTTACTCGTGCCAGATTACGTCGTACCCTCCCAGCTGTAAAGCTGTACGGTCGACCCATCCCATGGTCCAAAGACGCCAAGTACTTGGGGGTTACTCTTGACTCCCAGCTTAACTTTGCGAAGCACATCAGGAGAGTCCGAAACCGCGCCAAATTTGTCATGGGCCGGCTCACCCCAATCATACGCAAACGCAGTAAACTCTCCCTTAGAAATAAGGTGAGGCTTTACACTACATGCGTTCGACCCATAATGACCTACGCCAGTGTGGCCTTCAGCCACACCTACCCCACTTATCTGAACACCCTCCAAGTAGTTCAAAACAGCTTCTTGCGGAGGGCAACCGGGGCCCCCTGGTACCTCCGCAATTCTGACATTCACATCGATCTCGATGTTCCGTCTCTCAAAGAGTTCATGAAGCAAGCGGCCATACGCTTCTTCGACAAAGCCCCTCACCACCCTAACCCTCTTGTAGTTAGCGCCTCTAACTACGTTCCCCAACCTGCGACTCGTTACAAACGAAGGCCTAGGCATGTCCTTACCGACGGCGATGACCAAATTACCCTTGCGATTAATGCTGCCAATATTAGTCGAGCCACACTCTGCACAAGCTCTTCCAGCAACCGCGCACCCCGCCGGCGGGGGCGCGGAGGTCCCTCCTTTGCTCCCCACTTTGGGGTTTACCGGCACGTACCGGGCAGATTCTCTCCGATAAGGAGTCCCCAGGCAACGCCATAAGCCGAGGTTCGAGCCCTAGTGGGCGCCCTTAGGCAGTTGCCATATCATTAAGGGTGTAGATTGCGTGTAGCAACTCCCCGCCTTAGCCCGGTGACGCATTATATACACTTTGTAGTATTTTGCAAACAGGTCCATTCAAAAAAAAAAAAAAAAAACAAAAAAAAAAAAAAAAAAAAAAACATATCCGTTTAATATGGAAATTTCACGGACACGATTCGGATACGAACCGAATGCAGAGCAGTGCAAAACCGCCCTGACGTGTAAAATTTTTACTTTACATAGCTTTGTTAGAACTTCTTGTGTACCATTCATTTTATTTGCAATTAGATAAAAAATGAGCAAATAGAGTAGATTGCTTGATGAAAAAACTCATTGTGTTTTATGCGTGCAAAAAAGTTTCGTACCAAAAAACATTACAAAAGGAACAATTAACGCGTTTAAAAGCTTGTGCACCGAAACTAAACAGTGCATTTTATGTTTAAACTACCCATCATAAAAAGGAACCAAAAATATTCCCGACTAGGATTCAAACGTCTGACCTTGGCGTAACAGTCGCAAAAAGGGTCTCGTGAAAGTTTTAAATTAATTTTATTTTCAGTCTTGCGCGTGCCGTATCAAATTTCTCACAACCAAGGAATCTCTGATTTCGCACTTTAGCTACAACAAAAATTATGTACCAAGTGTGACTGCGAACGCTTTTACGACGGTAGTTCCTCGACGGTGGTATGTAAAGATACATACATATAGTCACGCCTTTATCCCTAATGGGTTAGGTAGAGCGTAAACGAACTAAACAAAGGTCGTTCCGTCCCGTCTGGCAAAGTTTTGAGGGTTATTTTAGATAGATTTATATATTGCTGTAGTGACAGGTTGTCAGCCCATCGCCTAAATGTATTCAATTTCCTTTTATTTACAAAAAGAATATATAAAGAAAATGCAATATACTCAAACCCTCGGATCCCTTAGCTGGTTTTTACAGCCAGCCCGGGAGGAAATTCAGCTGTTCATTCACATTCTATGCTTTTCTTTCGCTCCCAGGCCAGCATGAAAAAATGGTGTAAAGATGTCTACTTTATATCTAAGTATGATTTAACTACGACATAACTGCCTGGGCAAGGTGGGGTGGTGGGTTCGATTTCCGGCCAAGCATATTATTTTAAAAACATAACGACAAATAGAAGATACTATTTTTGTATCGTTTGGACTAATGCAAAATGGAGAATGGTGCAAAAAAATTGACATAATGCCCAGCAGTGCTAAATAAATAGATTATTAGATAAATAAGTAGAATAAGCGATAAGTACAGAATATAATACATTTTATTAGTTTTTGTTTTTGTTGCTTTTATTTTATTTTGTTAGAGTGTATTGTAAATGTTTCTGTACTTGAATAAATTTGTATTTTTTATTAGTAACTAGCTGTGCCCGCGACTTCGCACGCCCGGTTTGTATGGAAAACACGCAGTGTCGAACATACTGAAAACGCTTCTCTGCGCGTAGGAGCGGGATCTGCTAACCCGCGCGCGGAAGCGTGTTTCGGTTTTTGTATGGAAAACACGATTCCGCACGCGAGCTAGTAGATCCCGCTCCTACGCGCGGAGAAGCGTTTTCAGTATGTTCGACACTGCATGTTTTCCATACCAACTGGGGTACTTACTCAATATTAGAATGGTTTGCGTGATTATTTCTAACCTAGGCTGGACACCAGGTAATTAAAAAAAAACTCATGCAAATTAAAAGTCCCTTTAAGATCGGTTAAAAAGGATCAGAGTTCAATTTCCTGCCTACCCCCTAAGTCAGGTGGCGTAATTATTTGTATCGTAACTTTGATTTTAAATAATGCGGTTAAGAAACAGCCAAATTTAAATTTCCTGCCTACCCTCTAAGTCAGGTAGCGTGATTTTAGTTGAATAAAAAAGTCCCATCGAAATTGGTTCAGTAGTTTTGGCGTGATGTGGTAACATACGGACAGACAGACAGACAAAAAAAAAAAAAAAATAGTTTTGATCTTTATATCGTTAATAATGCTTTCTTTTGTAAAAATATTCAATGTACAGACACGACTCTTCTAGAGATTTATTATATGTATAGATTGGTATTATATGTTCATTAAATTAAATCTTAAACTAATTTAATATAAACTTGACATTAATATGATTCACTTTTCCATGTATGTCAGACTTGACGAAAGTGCACGGATAGTTACACTCTGCCTTCCCCGTAAATGATTAAATGCGTGACTATATGCGTGATAATACCGTCCTTTATTCCCTGTATTTACTTTCTGTACAGATAAAATTGGTTACATAAAGTTATCACTTATCTTCATCTGTCTGGTGTGGGTTTATTGGGATGATTAGCCCAATGAACCCTATGTTCTCCACCATAATAATTTTGGCTTACAATTTCACCTAGGAAGAACAAAAAGCGGAAAGCTTGCATAAATCATTTTCCCTAATTTGGCGAATTCAATTATAGAATGAAACGTAGCGGTAAACATTGATTAGTTTCACATACCTACTCACTTACCAAATAGACGTGTGTTTTTCATACATTGTTAACTGCGCCTACGCATGCTAAACAATAAATCTATCAACAGCAAACCGTTCGTCGATCAATCGTATGCACTTTATATACATAATTATACATACACTCTGCATATTTGTGTAATTATGTACATATTTGTTACAGGGTCTCTCTACGTAGTCTAGTTTCTAGTCTTTTAGGGATGGACTGAAACTGAACAAGAATATGACTGACTGTCGCAAGGTAGAGCCCTCTTGTAAATTAAACCGTTAATCTGCAAAATTCGACTGTTAAATGGACTTTTGCGAGCTTAATTATTTGCCTCTTCCATGCTGGCTTGGGAGCGAAAGAAAAACCAGCTAAGGGATTCGAGGATTTCAGTATATTGTAATTTAGGCGATAAGCTGACAACCTGTAATTACAGGTTTGTTTTTTGTTCGCTTCCAGTAAAGCATGGAAGAAACCAATAATTTACCCTGTAGGCATTTAATAGGTTGTTCGGTGATGTGATGATTGACATAAGAACCAGCAATCTTCTACAATGTTTCAGTGCATCCATCAATCAATATGCATTTGATCTGCATAATTATGCCCCCCACGTGTGTAATACGTATGGGACAAAAAAGTTGTTCACTTATGCGGCGTGAATGAATGTAAAAAAGAAGCTTGACATGCTGTCGTGACCGGTAGGAATGTTTGTTTGTTTAATTGGATTTGATGTCTATAGATAAAGAATACTACCTGTATTCGTACATACATACATACATATAATCACGCCTTTATCCCTAATGGGGTAGGCAGAGCGTAAACGACCTAAACAAAGGTCGTTTCGCCACGTCTGACAACGTTTTGAGGGTTATTTTAAGATAGATTTGTAGGTATATTGCTGTAGTGACAGGTTGTCAGCCCATCGGCTAAATTACAATATACTGAAACCCTCGGATCCCTTAGCTGGTTTTTACAGCATGCCCGGGAGGATATGCTGCTGGCCCATTCTATGATTTTCTCTCGCTCCCAGGCCAGCATGGAACAATTCGTAAGTATTATAAATATCATAGCTTAGATTTACGTACTATCTTCCCTTTTTTAAGTAAAAACTAATATACTTTCCGAATAGATACATACATACATATAATCACGCCTTTATCCCTAATGGGGTAGGCAGAGCGTAAACGACCTAAACAAAGGTCGTCCCGCAACGTCTGACAAAGTTTTGAGGGTTATTTAAGATATAATTCTAGGTATATTGCTGTTGTGACAGGTTGTAGTACAAATCCATCTTGAATAACCCTCAAACCTTGTCAGACGTGGCGGAACGACCTTTGTTTAGGTCGTTTATGCTCTGCCTACCCCATTAGGGATAAAGGCGTGATTATATGTATGTATGTATGTATGTGACAGGTTGTCAGCCCATCGCCCAAAATACAATATACTGAAACCCTCGGATCCCTTAGCTGGATTTTACAGCATGCCCGGGAAGAAATGCAGCTGGCACATTCTATGTTTTTCTCATGCTCCCAGGCCAGAATAGATGAATAGATGTAGTATAAAAATACTTACTCATTCAGATTCGGATCATTGAAGTAGCATTGAAAGATCATTTTGTATGGGGTATCATCATCACCATATCTTTATTTCTAAAAACAGTATTACTGTATGTGAAATTAAATAACATCATAAAATATTAAAAAATAAAATTAATAATGATAATTACAATAAAATTACTACATAATAAATATACAAAAAAATTCAAATGGTAATTGGGGAAGTCAAAGAAGAAGTGTCTGTTGTTCAGTTTCGTTCTCTGAGCAACCCATTTCAGTTTTCACACACAGTCCCTTACACCCTGTTTAGCAAAGTACCTGTAGATAAAACTACGACTAAGTGCAGCAACACACAGGAGTCAAAGGTTGCGCTCAACACGCTGTCAATGCTTTTTGCATTACGTACAACACACATGCGTCACTAAACGCTCTACGCGCGGTTAATGGCAGAGGGTTGCGCCGTAGTAGAGTTCATCGTCAGCCGTGAGCAAGATGGGTTGATGATATAGTGACAGTGGCAGGAAAAAAAAACTAAACACAGCAAAGGATAGAGAAGAATGGAATTCCTTGGAGGAGGCTTTTACCTGACGGGGGTCATAGAACATTAGTAAATAAATAATTAATCTGATGCTAAAATCAATATTATAATTTATTAAAAATTGTTATTTAATTATTATGCATGCTTAAAATTAAAATGTAATTTAATGCAATGGATTTAAAAAAAGCTTTCGCATTCTTATTATTTATTATTATTATAGAGTTCATCGTAGAATAGGCAATGCAAAAAGCAGTGTGTTGAGCAGAACTTTGCG
Source organism: Scrobipalpa costella (assembly GCA_949820665.1). Classification (NCBI taxonomy): domain Eukaryota; kingdom Metazoa; phylum Arthropoda; class Insecta; order Lepidoptera; family Gelechiidae; genus Scrobipalpa; species Scrobipalpa costella. The sequence continues at coordinate 2,778,334 of OX463311.1, forward strand.
CGCAGTAAGTGACGCCTGTGTGTTGCTGCCCTTACACTCATTTTAGTTCGTGATACCGCAATCGGAGGTTTATGTAGCATGCAAATCGGAAATATCTTCATAATCGTCGAGTTATGCCCATTGCTCATTGCGTTGCGGCTTGCGAAAGTCGATAACATTTACAAAGAGTGGTACAAAAAACATTTTCTAAACATTATATTCAATATCTGGTTGTGGTGTACCTCACATACTTTGACTTTTCATGTTATACACAGGGGGTAAATTAAATTGCTTGCCATAGTTAAGGGAGTGTTTTAGTGACGTAAAAGGAACCCATAAAAATATAAAAAATAAACCACCAAATGAAAAAAGCAATAGCCGGTATTCATTATGATTAAAAGACCTGCATCTGGCCTCACAGCTATAACAGCTGACTAACTGGTCGATAGCGACTCTAGCGTCGCGCGGGATTGGTTCTTACCTTATCGCGCGTCACGCGGGTTCGCTTATAGCTGAGCGGCCTGACGCAGCTTTGGGAATAATAATAATATCATTATAAATACCTATCGACTTTTGTTTTTTATTTTTCTCTCCTCCTTTTACGTTACTGAAACACCCCTTAGCTATGGCACGCAATTTAATTAACAACCTGTATATTTCTATAGTCTAGTATCCATACCATACGGTATTTAATATCGGTCTAGTAGTGTGAATATTTAAATATTTAAAAAAAAAATATATTTTTTGCATTTTTTTTGTTTTTTATAGATCTTATTTAAGTCCAAAGTTTATTAGTTTGTATCTGAATTTAGTTGTATCATTATAACCTATTTTTAATATTGAATGATGGAAACAAGTCTGCTGTCCACATTTAATTTCATTTTGGCTTCATAGAATACCAGCGCTGTAGGTAGCTTCTGCTTCGTGCACATATGCTGAGTGGAGACCATTTTTGTTCCCATTACACAATATAATTTCTATTTTAGGATAAGTTTAATTTTGTAACATGTTGTTATTGTGTTGTGGAGCAAAATAAAATAAATTCTATCTTTCTTTCTTCTTTTTTTCTTTCATGACGTTGTGAATTTTTATACTTATCAAAGATATCGGATAAAACAAATTGTTACTTTTTTGTAAGACTCAGTATTAATGTAGATCTTATAAACAACAGAACGAATCCAATGTTAACAGTTTAGTGTTGATTTTTTTATGTTTACATTTTTTTCTCTATTAGACCGTTATAATCTTGAGAAGTTTGATTTGAAATAATTTGAATAAAATGTGTGTATTTCATACATACATACGTATAATCACGCTTATATCCCTAATGGGGTAGGAATAGCGTAAACGACCTAAACAAACGTCGTTCCGCCACGTCTGACAAAGTTTAGAGGGTTATTTAAGATAGATTTGTAGGTAAATTGCTGTACTGACAGGTTGTCAGCCCATCGCCTAAATTGCAATATACAGAAACCCTCGGATCCGTTAGCTAGTTGAAATATACATTCTACATATGTGCAAATAAGTTTCCGTCTGCAAGTTATTAAAAGTGATTGATAGAAATTTGAAGTGTTATTTCTAGCTCGTTATAATTTCAATGACAAAATTAATTAATTAGCAAATAACATGTAGGTTTAGACAGTATAGTCACCAAATAAACATGAAAACTAATTAGATTTAATTTAAGCATAAATGTAAGCATAATCGACACATACCTAAGCTAATAAGTGAATAGATAATATATACATAGCAGATACAATAGACAATCAATTTGAATCTCAGATATTCACACAAAAAACAATTAATGATTGTCTTCTGATGTATTCGGTTTGTTTTATAAACAAAGCAATATTCTATTAGTAAGAATATTATTATATTATAATTAAGAGTGTTAATGGGCTCGATTCTAGATTCGCCGGATAAAATTAAATTCAAATCTATTTGTCACTTTCAGACTTAAAACATTGGAAAAGGACAGGAGTATTCTCACCGGTTTTTTATTTATAGTCTGTGTGTTTTTGGTGGTTTTATGCGTTATCTATCATTTTTATCCGCCGTCATATGATATGGGGGAAAAATGACAGAAATAGGTACTGGGGAAACGTGCAAAAACGCGTCATAATCTTTCGGACAAAGTTTAAAACCATAACGTATAAAACATATAATCGTTTTTCAATTTCATTATTTTGAAAGTGACATATAGATTTTAATTTTAATTTTAACCGGTAAAATCTAGAATCCAGCCCGTTATGATCTTTTAGGAGCATTTCCTTGAGAGGCCAATTGGCCGAGTGATGACGGATGGGAAAAGGGTAATTACCCACCTGGTCGGGTGTTGTGACCAGGGGACCGGAGTCCGACTGGATTAGTTCGGAAGTTGTATATATGCAGATCGCCGAGCAAAATCCGATACCGCGTTTCGATGTGGCGCCATCTACGACGGGTGGCTGATAAGTAATCTACTTAAATGAAAGAAAAGACTTTGATGGGTAGTTTATTTTTTATTTTTCTATATATATATTTTTTTTATATATATAGGCGAGCATTTGTCCGCCATCTCACCTGGTAGAAAGTGACGCTGCGGACTATGTTGAAGCATACTCACCTATGTAGTGCCTATTCACTCTCGCCTTGAAAAGGCCCAGGTTATATTGTTCCGGAAACAGATCCGCCGGCAGGGAGTTCCACTCCTTAGCCGTTCGCATTAAGAATGTGGAAGCGAACCACTTCGTGCGAATTTGTGGTATATCCACGACATAAGGGTGGAACCCCTGTCCACGCCTCGTGCTCCGGAGATGGAAAGGGGAGGGGGGTATAAGGTCATGAAGTGCTAACGCGCACTCCCCGAAATGTATCCTGTAAAATACCGACATGCACGCCACTCTGCGACGGTGCTCAAGGTTCTGTAGTTTTGCCTCAACCAGTGCTGAGTCTCCAATGAGCTAGTCTCCTGCAAGTGAAATACACTTATGACATTTGCAAATAAGTGACATCATGCCGTTATAATAATAATTATTATTTTGCTCGTCAAAATGGTCAGTCACAGCCTCTTTCATTTCTTCGTCAGTCGAAAATCTGCGACCCCTCAATTTTTTCTTTAAATCTTTGAATAAGAAATAGTCACAGGGAGCCAGATCTGGACTATAAGGTGGATGGTTAGTTTCTGTGAAGCCGTTTTTGCTCAGGGCTGACCTCGCCGTTAAGGCTGTGTGTACAGGAGCATTGTCTTGTAAAATCAGAACACCTTTGCTGAGTTTGCCTCTCCGGTTTTCTTTGATTTGTTCACGAAGCTGGTCAAGCAAGTTTGCATAATGTTCAGCATTCATTGTTGTATTTTTAGGCAAATAATCTATCATCAAAATCCCTTCGACATCCCAAAATACGGTGGCCATTAGTTTTCCAGCCGACGTCCGAACCTTGAACTTCCTTGGCGGCTTTTCTCCTTTAAATTTCCATTGCATTGACTCTTGTTTGCTTTTCGGATCCCACTGGCGAATCCAAGTTTCATCACAGGTCACAATTCGTGAGATAGTCTCTTCTTCTTTACCTTTGACCAGGTCTAGAAATGCCTGACAACATTCTACTCGCCTTTGTTTGTCAAAGGGAGTCAACATTCTAGGGACCCAACGCGCGCTCACCTTGGACATGCCCAAATGTTCGTGAATAAATTCATGAACTCATTCCTTGCTAATGCCCACATCTCTGGCTATCTCCCACTGCTTGATTCGCCGATCTGCAAGAATCAGGTTCTTTACCTTTTCAACATTATCTGCGGTAACAGCAGAAATTGGCCTTCCACTACGTGTGTCGTCTTCCAGGCTCTCACGGCCATGTTTAAATTGCTTCGACCAAAACTTTATGACGAATTCAGAAGGACTTGAATCACCAAACACCTTTAACATGCGCTCTCTGATCTGCGTAGGCGTATTTCCTTCTTTACTTAGGAATTTAATCACTGCTCGATGCTCAAATTTCATCATATTGCAATTTTCTTTCGACATGGTGAAATCAAAGCCGCGCCAAAAAAACAAAAGCAAGCGAAAATAAATAAGCGTCATAATTTTGAAAAAGGAATAAATATAGAATATGATTTTGCAATGACCAGTTCGATTTTCAAAACTTTCTTTAACAAAGTAAATTTTATATCAGCCGCCCCTCGTATGTGCGCTACAATCCAAATAAGCATTGTCTGCACATAAAATTGACAAAAAAAACTCTTATTGATGGCGATAATGGTGTAATTTCAAAATCTGTTCCACTGACGAGAGTGTCATTTTTTATACTCTTAAATCGTAACATACAGGGTGTTAATTTAATTGCGTGCCATAGCATAGGGATTGTTTCAGTACTGTAAAAGGAGCTTATTTAAAATATTTAAAAAAATCCAAATAAAAAATAAAAAACAATAGTCGGTAGATATTTAAAAAAAGAGCCCGATGGTGTAGAGGATAGGGCCGCTGCCTCCCCGAGTGGGAGGTCGTGGTTCGAATCCCACCACGTACCAATGTGTTTTTCGGTTTTCGAATTTCATATGTACGTTTATTCGGCGCTTTTTCCGTGCTTCGGAAGGCACGTTAAGCCGTTGGTCCCGGTTAATAATATAATTTAATACCGTAGATATTAGTCGTTAAGCCATGTCAGAGGCGAGTGCTAAACATTGGCGGCTTGAAAATTCTGACCTAATCTAGGATTGGGTCTGGTTTCCCTTCTGGGTTGCGGAGGTCAGATGGCAGTCGCTCTGTGTAAAAACCAGTACCCTCGTTCAATCCCCTAGATTAGGTAGCCGACCCCGTGAGATACGGGATAAGGCTAGGGAGATGATGAGTCGGTAGATGTTTATAATGATTCCCAGAGCTGCGTCTGGTCGAACCACTATATTTGAACCCGCGTGACGTGTGATAAAGCGATAAGCCGAGAACCGCTAGAACCCAAAAACCGCTATAACCGAGCAAGCGCGAGTCGCTAGCGACCAGTGATATAATAAAATATAGACATAATATATTATTTTCTTCTTATTTTTCTTCCATGCTGGACTGGGAGACATAGAAAAACATAGAATGTTCCAGCTGCCCTTCCTCCCGGGCATGCTGTTGAGGTCAGCAAAAGGACTCGAGGGTTACAGTGTATTGTAATTTAGGCGATGGGCTGACAACCTGTCACCAAAGCAATACATTACAATCTAAAATTGCCCTCAATTTTTGTCAGACGTGGCGAAAGCGCCTTTTAAGAGGCGTTAAACGCTCTGCCTACCCCGTAAGGGATAAAGGCGTATTTATGTATGTATGTATGTATGTATGCATAATATATTATTATTATTTTATGAGTTGTTCTTTTTTATGGGCTTCTTTTACGTTACTGAAACACCCCCTAAGCTATGGTACGCATTTAAATTAACACCCTGTATTTTGATAATATCAAGTGGTTTTGAACATGTTCGTTCACAAGACTAATTATAGGCAGTATCGCAAGTTTAACATTTAATAACAAGTACGTAGGCCTTTTAAGAGTAACTTGCAATGTTTTTAATCACGACATTGAGCAACACCCTTCCCTTTTTCTTGCACAAGTCAAGGTGCGAGCAACATATATCAATATTTAATGTTTTTAAAACTATAACAGGTTTTTGTCAAAGATCTTGTAATTTTTGGGTTCTTCAATGTAAGATTTGTATTCCACAAATAATAGTGACCGATTTACGTCAACTTTGCCGTGGTTTGTATAATGGGCTCGATTCTAGATTTGCCGGCTAAAACTAAAATTAAAATCTATCTGTCACTTTCAGACTAAATACATTGCAAAAGGACAGGAGATCTATAGACTCCTCTTTTTGATTTACGATTATATTCGGTGGTTTTATGCGTTTTATGTTTTATCGTTTATCCGCCGTCATATTATGATATGGCGGATATAATTGAAATACTGAGGATACTTGCAAAAACTCGTCAAAATCTAGCGAAAAAACTGTAAAAACATAGAGTGTAAATCGCCAATCCTTATTCAAATTTATTATTTTGAAAGTGACAGATAGATTTTAATTTTAGTTTTAGCCGGTGGTATCTAGAATCGAGCCCATTGTCTGTCCACTAAAAAATACTTACTTATACTATGCAATGAACCATATTATTAGTCTTGTCAAATAATCATTTGATTAAATAACCAAACTTTCTTACTAGGTAAATAATAATACTTCATAAACTATAAAAACCGAATCCACGTCCTCCGGATCGGAAGCCCAAGTTTAGACCACAGAGGTTGATAGAGAAGAGATGATTTGTCGTTGATGAAAAAAACAGTGATCACAGATTAAGTAGTATACGTGCATTAAATAGGCGTCAAATTGCTTGTCATTATCAGTTTTTTTTTATAGGCATACCTGGGTAATAGGCAAATGATATTTTGATATAAATCCGAGATCGGCCCAAAAACATTTTTTTTTTAAATATTTAATAAAATAATGTATTAAGAAATCCACTATACAAAACTATGTACATGTAACGCATCACAAAATCTTCGAAACTTTATATTTATTTCAGTACCAATTAAAAATAAAGTCATGAGAATTGTATGGTATCGCTAATTTCATGCTTTTGTAATTCAAATTCTTGCTGTAATACAGGATGTTTCATGTATCCTGTCGTTATTAGCCATCCTGTATAACGGTAATATACCAGCTTAGGGCATCCTGTACTGTATAACATTGAGCTACTCACCGTTTTAGGTGCCTTTTGGCAGGCAGTACTAAAAATTCAATGGCAATGAGAAGATTATGAATCACTCTAAGAAAAGAAAAAAAAAACGATACACTCCTAGCCTCCACTAGGATTCCCTGTGTGAGGGTGCCATGGACATACACAGAAACAACCACAAAGAACACCAAGACCCAGAACCAGACATTTAAACTCCTCATTCAACTGTCTGCCCCGGCCGAGAATCGAACCCGGGACCCTCTGCGTAGCAGGAAGGTACACTGCGAACTAGGCTGCGCGGGTCGTCAAGAACATTTACTGCAGGAAAACATACCGAAAGTAAAAAAAAGTAGATGAAAAAATTGTTGAGTTGATATTAAGGTTTTAATCTACTCATGAAATTGAACAACTTTTGCCAAGGAACATAGATCGAAAAAGTAAAAAATAAATTTGGCTCTTCCATACATACATACATATAATCGCGCCTTTGTCCCTAATGGGGTAGGCAGAGTGTAAACGACCTAAACAAAGGTCGTTTCGCCACGTCTGGCAAAGTTTTGAGGGTTAGTTACCCTTATAGATTTGTAGTATATTGCTGTAGTGACAGTTTGTCAGCCCATTGCCTAAATTGCAATAATCAGAAACCTTCGGATCCCTTAGCTGGTTTTTACAGCATGTCCGAGAGGAAATGCAGCTGGCACATTCTATGTTTTTCTTGCTCCCAGTCCAGCATGGGAGAAATAGCTCTTCCATACAAATAGTATAAGCGGCTCGAGTCATTTTGTATTGGAGAACAAAAAAAATCTGTTACATTACATGGGTTTGTGTTGAGCCCGATGGTGTAGTGGATAGGGCCGCTGCCTCCTGAGCGGGGGGGCCGTGGTTCGAATCCCACCACGTACCAATGTGTTTTTCGGTTTTCGAATTTCATATGTACGTTTATTCGGCGCTTTTTCCGTGCTTCGGAAGGCACGTTAAGCCGTTGGTCCCGGTTAATATCGTTTAATACTGTAGATATTAGTCGTTAAGCCATGACAGAGGCTAGTGCTAAGCATGGGCGGCTTGAAAACTCTGACGTGATCTAGGATTGGGTCTGGTTTCCCTAATGGGTTGCGGAGGACAGATGGCAGTCGCTCTGTGTAAAAACCAGTACCCTCGTTCAATCACCTAGATTAGGTAGCCCACCCCGTGAGATACGGGATAAGGCTAGGAAGATGATGACATGGGTTTGTTTATTCAGACCCTAAAGTTAGGACATGGACAGCAATTTTTTTAACTCCCTGTATAATTCCTATGGGAAAACTCGCTTAGGCCCAGGTATAACTTCGGAGAGTTTAAAATGTCAATTTGTCATATTACATACATACATATAATCACGCCCCCATCCCTAATGGGGTAGGCAGAGCGTAAAGGACCCAAACAAAGGTCGTTCCGCCACGTCTGACAAAGTTTTGAGAGTTATTTAAGATAGATTTCTAAGTATATTGCTGTAGTGACAGGTTGTCAGCCCATCGCCCAAACCACAATATACTGAAACCCTCGGATCCCTTAGCTGGTTTTTACAGCATGCCCGGGAGGAAATGCAGCTGGCACATTCTATGTTTTCTCTCGCTCCCAGGCCAGCATGGAAGAAATTTGTCATATTTCATATTGGTAATGTCAAATGTCACTCGAAAACAGACAAACGTGGAGAAAACTGCTTTTAACAAACCATCATTAAGCCTTTGATACTCTACCAGCGCCATAAAAATACAGACATGATTCATGTGTATACCTAACCTAGTCTATTATTGTTATGGTCTCGTCTCGTTTCAGCCGAGGTGTTTAATGTTATCATTGCGCGTGCGCATACTTTCGTATTTACATAACTGAAACATTAGAAAGTTATTCTTTGCTCATTATGAGTATACTATGCGCCAGAGTGGACTTTGCATTTATACAGGGTCTAACAAAATGGTTGCATTGTGAAAAATAAGACATTTTTATTGTTACTCCTTAAAGAAATGAAGGATAAACAGATTTGGATGAAACTTGGTTTGGAAAGAAATAATGTTATTACCTACGAGATACCTACCTACTATGGCTCGTATTTATAAAGCGATATCAAGATTAAGAGCAATATAAAGTAAGGATTTGACAGATGGTTTTGTACTGAAATGACATTTGTGATACGAACTCGAACTCGATGTCACTCTTGAGAGCTGATTATAAATACGGGCATAAATTGAAGTCACGTGTGAAAATCTGTTCGTTCATTATATGATAATATTTGTATAAATTGACTTAATAACATAGTAATTAAGTTTTTAATCGTAAAGTTAATATTTTATTTCATTACCGTTTATTTTAAATTAACTCATAAAAGGTATAGTAGTTACTTAGTGAAAGTGAGAATAAAATGCCCTTTTCCCCTATTTATAGAGATAATATAATTTTCACTTCTCATGCTCTGAAAGTGCTACTTTTTTTTTTTTTTGCTGCTTTGAAATTGAATTTTGTGCACTCATAAATGCAACTCTTCTAAGGCAAAGGAAATTAGGCCATACATCCAAACATAATAAGAAGTTCATAGATAGAACTTGGTTTTATGACATAACATGATATTCAAATTCAAGTACGATAGTTTATTTTATTTTTTACTACAATAGGCTTAAATATTAGGCTTGGGCTACAAATCCTTTTATTAAATTAATTTCGTAGTAATAAAATAAATAGTGGGATTGAATTCTTTAAGTTTTTTTATAATATTTTTGTGAAAAATCCTCAATTTTCCTCGCAATCGAAGTGAAAAGCAGAGTTTAAAACTCGTGCACGAAACCATTTTTGTCTAGTCCAAGGATGTCTTGTTTTGTGCACTCGTAGTAAAATCTACTAGTAATCTCTTCTATTATTATGAATAGGCAGCTTTTATAGATACTTACAAACTTAAACTTATCTTTTTATGACATCAAATTAATTCTTTGTTCATCATTCGTAACAAAGTTTCACTAAGCAAGTATTTGTGGATTAAAGGTATTTCGACCAAGACCCTGAAATGGAGCAAAATATTTTACCGAGGTAAAATTTTCGACTCTACCATGGTGGACAGGGTGCGAGATAAAAACATAGAATGTGCCAGCTGCATTTCCTCCCGAGCATACTGTAAGAAACAGGTAAGGGATCCGAGGGTTTCTGTATATTGCAATTTAGGCGATAGGTTGACAACCTGGCAATATACGTACAAATCTATTTTAAATAACACTCAAAACTTCGTCAGACGTGGTGGAACTAACTTTGTTTAGGTCGTTTACGCTCTGCCTTCCTCATTAGGAATAAAGGCGTGATATATATGTATATTTCATTGAAGAGGTGTATTTTATAAGCCACTACATAATATCCCGTCAGCGGTAAGATAAGACTTCATGACAAATAGCGTTATGTTATCCATTCTCCGTTACTCAGAGTGCACGGTGCACGCCCAGTCATGCAAATGACTACTCTATGATACGTCAAATGAAGTATGAAGTTAAGATACCTAGAAATGTGGTGTAAGTTGTGACACTATGATAATGATACAATGTAATGATAATGATACAATGTATGTAGTTGAGGAGCCCGATGGTGTAGTGGATAGGGCCGCTGCCTCCTGAGCGGGAGGTCGTGGTTCGAACCCCACCACGTACCAATGTGTTTTTCGGATTTCGAATTTCATATGTACGTTTATTCGGCGCTTTTTCCGTGTTTCGGAAAGCACGTTAAGCCGTTGGTCCCGGTTAATATCGTTTAATACCGTAGATATTAGTCGTTAAGCCATATCGGAGGCCAGTGCTAAGCATTGGCGGCTTGAAAACTCTGACCTAATCTAGGATTGGGTCTGGTTTCCCTTCTGGGTTGCGGAGGTCAGATGGCAGTCGCTCTGTGTAAAAACTAGTACTCTCGTTCAATCCCCTAGATTAGGTAGCCAACCCCGTGAGATACGAGATAAGGCTAGGGAGATAATGATTGTATCATTATCATAGTGTCACAACTTACAAAACATTTCTAGGTATCTTAATAGGGATATATGTATGTACATATCCCTATTGGGGTAGGCAGAGCGTAAACGACCTAAACAAAGGTCGTCCCGCCACGTTTGACAAAGTTTTGAAGGATAGAATTGTAGGTACATTGCTGTAGCGACGGGTTGTCCGCCCATCGCCTAAATTTTACAATATACTGAAACTTGGATCCCTTAGCTGGCATTCACAGCATGCCTGGGAGGAAATGATAACTACTGTCATAACTACTGTGATAAATGATGAATAATTACTGTCTGATCTTTAGTTTCCTTCAGTTTTATCCTGTGCTGTAGATACTGTTGCTGTCATTTCCTTCGACTAGTTCTGATTGTAGTTTGCATTATCCTATCTTCCATTAGTTTATGTATTAGTTTATTATATATTATGTATTAGTTTATTTTACAAATATCTATGTAGTAGCTTGTACTTAATTTATGTATTATATGTTATGTAATGTATTTAGGATACCTATTTGACTAGGTTTGCACTATCCCGCTTACCGCTACACTTTTTTCTTTCACCCAAAGGTTGCCTGGAAGAAATTGCTACCTTAGCAATAAGGCCGCCTATGTTGTACTTGTTTTTTGTTATCTTTTGTGTCGTATGTTGTATTATTAAGTGCAATAAAGTATTTTTATGTTATGTTATGTTAAATGCAGCTGGCACATTCTATGTTTTCTCTCGATCCCAGTCCAGCATGGAAGGGTAAGGGTATATGTTTTTATATGCGCATTATCTATGATCTAATATTTCTTTGATCTAATATTTATATCATCCAATTTATGTCTATTATTTATTTCATAGATAAAGCATAATTTGATTAGCAACTAAGTATGTAAAGGAATTCCTTCAACTGGAACAATAATCAACTATTTGTTATGGTTTATAAACATACATACATACATAAATCACGCCTTTATCCCTTACGGGGTAGGCAGAGCGTTTAACGCCTCGTAAAAGGCGCTTTCGCCACGTCTGACAAAAATTGAGGGCAATTTTAGATTGTAATATGTATTGCTATAGTGACAGGTTGTCAGCCCATCGCCTAAATTACAATACACTGTAACCCTCGAGTCCCTTTTGCTGACTTCAACAGCATGCCCGGGAGGAAGGGCAGCTGGAACATTCTATGTTTTTCTATCTCTCCCAGTCCAGCATGGAAGAAATATCAATTTATAGTTAATAAATACGAATAGGGAATAAATTAAGAGGCCTATCCGCGAGCGAAAATCGTAACTCGCAAAATATAGACAATTTCAAAACATTTCTCTATCACTTCCTTAGATTTAGACCTAAGGAATTTTTTAAAAGTAATTAATTGAGAAGCATATAGTACCGGGCAGTTATTATTGAAATTATTGCTAAAAACGGCCACTTTTGGCGGAAATTTTGATAGTAACTTCAGGGTACAATTTGCTCCTCAATAGAGAACGTCCATATAACATATTTTCAGTTCCTGAACCTATTGTCTAAAAACATCTTAAATTACGAAAAGAACAGTGAAAACAGAAATAAAATTGATCAAAAAATCACCGAGATATACCATTATAAAGATAGACTATCTATCTCTCTCTTCGAAACGACAATTTATATGGAATTAGTATGGCGCTCCTGTCTTATGACGTCACATGACAGTTCGGACCTCTCTTTTTAACTAACCACTTTAAGGCATTATAACTCTTAAACTAATGAATATTTTGCGAAAATTCCTTCACATCCGTTCATCTATGGTGACAATAATTCTTACTAATAGTTTTAAAAAATCATGAGTATTCCCTATTGATAACTTCTAAAAAATCCTTAGGTCTAAGGAAGTGGTAAAGAAAAGTTTTGAATATGTCTTTATTATGCTGGTTTTGATTCTTTAACTAGAGAGGGCACCACTAGGTGTGGCCTCTTAACCCAATGTCCCCTAATAATTATTTAATATGGCAACACCGTTGTATCTCCAAATCCCATACTAAATCTCAATTAGTCGTTGGACATATTGCGGACCGGGCCTGATTAATGCTATCTCCTAATTGGCTCAGAGTGGGAGGTTAACGATAATATAGGGTTAAGATCATCTGCTAAGAAGGTAAGGAGTTAGCGATTAGGTTAACGGTTTTATAACTAATTCTTCCATGCTGGACTGGGAGTGAAAGAAAAACTATGTGCCAGCTGTCAAAATTTGGTCAAACGTGGCGGAACGACCTTTGTTTGGGTCGTCTGTGCTCTGCCTACCCCATTAGGGATAAAGGCATGATTATATGTATGTATGTGGCAGCTGCATCTCCTCCCGGGTATGATGAAACCAGCTAAGGGATCCGAGGGTTTCAATTTATTGTTATTTATATGCGATGGGTTTTAAGCCTGTCACTACAGCGATATACCTACAAATCTATCTTAAATACTTAACCCTCAAAACTTCGTCAGACGTGGCGGAACGACCTAGGTATGTTTAGGTTGTTTACGTTCTGCCTACCCTATTAGGGATAAAGGCATGATTATGTGAATGTATGTAAGATCATCTGCCAAGGAGGTAAGGAGATAGCGATAAGGTTAACAGTTTTATTTATAACTAATTCTTTTGGACATCTCGCCAAACTTAAACTTGGTTGACATTTCTCACTGCTTATAAAAATGGCGGGCACCTGGCAAAGTGTTTACGAATTTTATTTATATAGATAAACCATAATTTTACCTACTTTACGCAGTTGAGGTTAAACGTTTCTTAGGACGTTAGCAGCAACGACAAAAACGTTATTGTGCCTAGAGGAAAAACGCCCTTAAGGTGATTCCTTGCGGCAAATGGTTGTTTTTAAAAGCTTATTTCTCCTAAACGGATCAATAAAAAAATCTACAAAAATATACATCTAAAAATAAGTTCATGGCCTACAATGCAACATTTAAAAATATACAAGTTCATAAATGAGTAGTAAACTTCCATGCTGGCCTGGAAGCGAGAGAAAAGCATAGAATGTGCCAGCTGCATTTCCTCCCGGGCATGCTGTAAAAACCAGCTATGGGATCCGAGGGATTCAGTATATTGCAATTTAGGCGATGGACTGACAACCTGTCACTACAGCAATATACCTACAAATATATCTTAAATAATCCTCAAAACTTTGTCAGACGTGGCGGAACGACCTTTTGCTTTGGTCGTTTACGCTCTGCCTACCCCATTAGGGATAAAGGCGTGATTATATGTATGTATGTATAAATGAGTATGCTAAAAAAACTGAAAGTAAAGTTTTTATCAGTAAATTTGATATTCCTTTATGGAATTAGTTTCTTAGTGCGTCCTTCGCACATTTTTGACGCGGATACGGACGCTTAAGCGCGCACTGATTTGAACTATATTCTTAGGCATTACGGGCGATGGTTGCATATCTTGAAACCTACCTGCTCATCTGCCGGCAGGAAGCACCTTAATGCTTTACTTTCGCACGTACTGAATATAAAGAAACAAAATTTACTTACTCTAGAATAGTATAAGAAATGTATCTAAATATTAGCCTGTTAGATCAAATGTTGTGTCACCTAAATTGGATTGCATGTCAGTACTGTTTAGAAATAAGTTTTGATCATTGTTTGAGGTGTTTTCTGCTGGTGTACCTTAATAAATAAATAAATAAAATAAATAAATAAATAAAATAAATAAATAAATAAAATTAACAACGTATCATACCCCTCTTTTTGCTTCACTCAGTCAGACAAATATGTATCTGTAGTATATAGACTGAAACTAACCACAAATGAATCACTTTATTATCTAGAAATGGCGGGCACGGTACAGCAGATTGGATTTCTATTTATTTTGTATTTTGGGATGCAGATTTATCATACCCGTCTTTTGTTGTGGTATTTGTATGTATCAACATTTATGTCACAAAATAATAATACAGATACAAGTTCGTTTGATCTTAATTGATTATTAAATTTTATCTTGTTACATTTTCTTAACACGCACGAACGTAATACCTAGTATCTAAACAATATCCAAACCTTCAAAGTATATCAAGAAAAATATAATAGCGATTTTTTTTATTTTGTATAGTAACACGATGTAGACTACCGTACGAAAAGGAGAAATTTAGAAACCACCGGTAATAGCGGCACGCTTTTCAATTTTCTTACCGATTGTATTTATTTTAATTCAGTCTGTTATTACATTATTAAATAAATTACAATATTATACATACATACATATAATCAAGCCTTTATCCCTAATGGGGTAGGCAGAGCGTAAACGACCTAAATAAAGGTCTTTCCGCCACGTCTGACAAAGTTTTGAGGGTTATTTAAGATAGATTTGTAGGTATACTGCTGTAGTGACAAGAGAGCCCATCGCCTAAATACTAAAACCCTCGGATCCCTTAGCTGGTTTTTACAGCATGCCTGGTAGGAAATGAAGCTGGCACATTTTATGTTTGTCTGTGAGTCCCAGTCCAGCATGGAAAAATATTATACTATCCGATAAAATTAGAATTCAAATACGCATTATTTACGTGAAAGAAAAGATGGAGTACCTATATGTTTTATTTATATGTAATACATACATACATACATACATAAATCACGCCTTTATCCCTTACGGGGTAGGCAGAGCGTTTAACGCCTCGTAAAAGGCGCTTTCGCCACGTCTGACAAAAATTAAGGGGACTATTTTAGATTGTAATATGTATTGCTTTAGTGACAGGTTGTCAGCCCATCGCCTAAATTACAATACAATGTAACCCTCGAGTCCCTTTTGCTGACTTTAACAGCATGCCCGGGAGGAAGGGCAGCTGGAACATTCTATGTTTTTCTATCTCTCCCAGTCCAGCATGGAAGAATTTATATGTAATGCTAAATAAAAAATAAAAATAATAGAATTATTAAGGGTCTGTAAAATAGTAAATGTGTTTTAATTAACACAATTAATGACGGGTGCGAGTCGAATGAGTTTTATTTCTAAAAAAATACGTGAATGTCATAGAACTAGGTCAAAGATTTTACTAAGTCATTTACGTTCTGCCTAACTGGTAAAAATAAGGATGAATGAATACATTTTTCACTATTGCAAACTCAATATTAACGTGGAAAAATATCTTATATTATTCTCCCATGCTGGCCTGGGAGCGAGAGAAAAACATAGAATGTGTCAGCTGTATTTCCTGCCGGGCATGCTGTAAAAACCAGCTAAGGGATCTGAGGGTTTCAGAATATTGTAATTTAAGCGATGTGTTGACAACCTGTCACTATAGCAATATACCTACAAATCTATCTAAAATTCTACCATGCTGGCCTGTGAGCGAGAGAAAAACATAGAATGTGCCAGCTGCATTTTCTCCCGGGCATGCTGTAAAAACCAGCTAAGGGATCCAAGGGTTCAGTATATTGTAATTTAGACGATGGGCTGACAACTTGTCACTACAGCAATATACCTACAAATCTATCTTAACTAACCCTCAAAACTATGTCAGACGTGGCGGAACAACCTTTGTTTAGGTCGTTTATGCTCTTCCTACCCCATTAGGGATAAAGGATTGATTATACGTATGTAAAATATCTTATATACACAAGAAAACTAATGTGTGGGTAACATCTAGGATTCTAGATTTAGGGTCCTATAGTATTTCTAACTCGGTTTTAGAAAAAAGGTAAACAAAGTTTTGTCTTTTAATCGAAGATCTTGTTAATAAAGTAAGGTTTAGCTATTAGATATGACAACATAATGAAATAGTAGTTCTAGTATCTTAACTAATTTGCCAACATGTATAATTTATTTTATAAATACGTTTTTGAATAAAAAGACATGAAACTTTGTTTACCTTTATTCTAAAACCGAATTGGAAATACTATAGTTTTTGCTTCTAAACAGTGATAAAACTGTTTTGACTCGCTGACCTGGTAGTTGACCGCCTTACAACTGCGTTCCTAAGCAACAATCCACATAAGGTGCTCACAGTTACTTGACCTATATACCCTCGTTTAATGTCCCTAATACCCAAACACGTGATAACATGGCCCCAATTCGGCGAAACTACGAAATCTAACAAATTTTGTATAGACGCTACTCGTAATTTTCTGTCATGATCATGTGAGAACTCGATATGAGAGAACAGATCAACTAATTTTAATTCAGGCAAATTAAGAATCTATGGCTTCTAAAGTCATCATCTCCCGTCGCCTTATCCCATATCTCACGGGGTTAGCTACCTATTTTAGGTAATTGAACGAGCTGGTTTTTACACAGAGTGACTGCCATCTGACCTCCGCAACCCAGAAGGGAAACCAGACCCAATCCTAGATTAGGTTAGAGGTTTCAAGCCGCCAATGCTTAGCACTGGCCTCTGACATGGCTTAGCGACAAATATCTACGGTGTTAAACGATATTACTATGGATACTAAAGTATACTAACTAAAACTATTTGTTTGCGAATGAATTCAAACTGACAGGTGTACAATTAGTTATTCTATTGTGTCGTCCTTTTATATTCACTCATGACAGAAAATGACAGGAATGGTCTTATTTTGTTTAGATTGTGTTTCTGTCGAATAGGGGCCATTCTCTCGTTTATTGTCCCAAACACGTAGCATATATGTTTTAGCAATCTCAATTGGCTATAACACCTTAAACAGCATTATATTATAGGTATGGCCGGTTTAGAAATAACCAATAATAACATACGAATAATATTGGCGAAAGTGTGGCTTTACCATTTACGGATTGCCCCGGAAATAATTTGGTAAATAATATGTGTGTTTGTTTGTTTATTCTGCAAGTGGGTATCGAACCTGGATCTAAAACCGTCCCTAGCGGCAAAAGGGGTAAGCAGACCGTCATCGGGATAACAAAGTCATCATAATTTCCGAGAAAATGATGGCTTGCTATTTTTTTTCTTTTCTGGTACCATTTTTTTCTATAACTCGGGTTGTGTTGATTTACAAAAGCATTTCATCAAAGAAATACATTCATAGGGAAAGTAGACCAGA
Organism: Scrobipalpa costella; assembly: GCA_949820665.1. Classification (NCBI taxonomy): domain Eukaryota; kingdom Metazoa; phylum Arthropoda; class Insecta; order Lepidoptera; family Gelechiidae; genus Scrobipalpa; species Scrobipalpa costella. The sequence continues at coordinate 2,795,996 of OX463311.1, forward strand.
TGTCAGATATCAAAAGCACTCTCTTTCTGCTTGTAAACGGCATGAAATGTATCGGATTGTCACTGGGTGTTTTTTAGCCGATCTCTGCACCCTGCTGAATACGATACTGCCCGGTGACATATCAACAATACCCATGAGGGGTATAACTTTATAAAATATGTAGAAGAAACTTGTTTATGACAAAAATAATCTACATTAAATTTATTATCGCACAGTGCCTATATCATGATTATAGGTCTTATAGTTTTCGTGTGACACCGTCCTAAACTACATAATCTTTTTAAAAAAATCATGTTATTTTATACATACATACATACATAAAATCACGCCTTTATCCCTTACGGGGTAGGCAGAGCGTAAAACGCCTCCTAAAAGGCGCTTTCGCCACGTCTGACATAAATTGAGGGCAATTTAGATTGTAATGTGTATTGCTGTAGTGACCGGTTGTCAGCCCATCGCCTAAATTACAATACACTGTAACCCTCGAATCCCTTTTGTTGACTTCTACAGCATGCCCGGGAGGAAGGGCAACTGGAACATTCTATGTTTTTCTTTCTCTCCCAGTCCAGTATGGAAGATGTTATTTTATTTATGCTATATATCTATCAAAGTGGGTAAATTTTAACAAAATTAATTATGGACTAATTGTATCTCACGGTGAGTAATGCCTTTTTCTACTTTACTAGTGTCAAATTACGCTTTTAGTGGAATTATATCTAGGGTCTTCTTCTTCTGTCGAGTGGGTATCGAGTCTTTCGACCCGATGAACCCTGGTGTCAGAGTTTTTAAACTATTTTATAAATTGATAATTTTATTAGTTGTAACAGAATGTAAAAATTTGACTGACTTGATTCTGACCGGTAACAAACCAATTTCTTCCCCTTTCCTCTCGAAACATGTCCATCACTATCGTATTTCCCCTTTTAAACGAAAAATATTAGATTTAGAAAAATACTGTCAGAGAAAAAATATATCTACATTAAATTTCCTACCATTCAATACGTATATTACTTTCAGAGGTGTAAAAGATTTTAACAATGCCTTTCCAAACGTTTTTCTTGAAATTGTAATGTCACCGGGCAGAATCATGGTCAGCAGGGTTAATTTAGTCTATAAACACCCGGTGACAAACCTCCTTCCATGCCGTTTGAAGTCGTCAAATCAATATTTGCTTCTGATCTAAGGGGCAGCAGCGTTTTCTTGCATTGAACCAAAGTGAGTTCCCCAATCTGCTTGCCGCGCGTGGTTAGTTAAATATGGCAAAGAAAAACCGATACGACGGAAAGACCAATATCTACCAGTAGACAGTTGTAGCTAATAGACTTTGCTATGCTAACATAGTGCTTATATAGGTACATTCATACATACATATAATCACGCCTGTATCCCTAATGGGGTGGACAGAGCGTAAACCACCTAAACGGGCGTTTTGCCACGATTGATAAAGTTTTGAGGGTTATTTAAGATAGTTTTGTAGGTATACCTACTTATATACCTACTGCCATAATAGCAATTGGACGTGAATATAAACAGGTCGTTAGAACCGAGATGGAATACTAGATCACAGACTGCACGTGCATATTGTGCATTGTGTCCATGTTGCACTGAGTGTGAATGCAGCCGCGGGATGACAACTTTCTTGAATAAGTCAAATGGGACAAATTGAAATGGAAATGCGACGACGTGGTGAATGCAAAAATGTGCAAACCAGAATAAATAGCGAAACTACATATCCTATAGTATTTTTAACAAAGTTTCATGTCTTTTATTCGTAGATCTTGTTTCTAAAATAAGTTTTAGCTTTATTATATAAGATATGACAATATAATGAAATATTAGTGTTAGTAATTTAACTAATTTGCCAACACGTATAATTTATTTTTGAAATGTTTTTGAACAAAAAGACATGAAACTTTGTTTACCTTTAATTAAAAAACTGAGTTAGAATACTATATACGATTCGCACAGTGTACCTGCCTGCTACGCATAACCCTTTGCGTAGGGTCCCAGGTTCGATTCTCGCCCAGAGCAGACATTTAAATCATGAGTTTAAATGTCTGTTTCTGGGTCTGGGTGTTCTTTGTGGTTGTTTCTGTGTATGTCCATGGCACCCCGATACAGGGAATCCTAGTGGGGGCTGTGAGTATGATCCTCTTAGTTTTTTGCTTGTTCTACTAATATTATGAATGTGAAAGTTTGCTTGCCTTAAACCTTACTCTGAATCAGCTACACCCTTTGCATCTATATATTTGTTTTTATATGTGTGTCATACCTTCCATGCTGGACTGGGAGAGATAGAAAAACATAGCATGTTCCAGCTGCCCTTCCTCCCGGGCATGCTGTAGAAGTCAGCAAAAGGGACTCGACGGTTACAGTGTATTGTAATTTAGGCAATGGGCTGACAACCTGTCACTATAGCAATACACTTTTCAATCTAAAATTGCCCTCAATTTTAGTCAGACGTGGCGAAAGCGCCTTTTACGGAGTCTTTTAACGCTCTGCCTACCCCGTAAGGGATAAAGGCGTGATTTTATGTATGTATGTATGTATGTGTCATCATCATCTCTCTAGCCTTATCCCGTATATCACGGGTCGGCTCCCTAATCTAGAGGATTGAACGAGGGTAATGGTTTCTACACAGAGCGACTGCCATCTGACCTCCACAACCTAGAAGGGAAACCAGACCCAATCCTAAATTAGGTCAGAGTTTTCAAGCCGCCAATGCTTAGCACTGGCCTCTGAAATGGCTTAACGACTAATCCCTTCTACCACCGGACATCTAGACGCACCGCAGGATACCATCCATACCTGGTTGATATTCCACCAATACGTACTAAGCGCTTCCAAAACTCTTTTATAATGCGCACGGCAAAAGTGTGGAACTCACTACCTGCGTCTTTGTTTCCAAACGCCTTCAATCCCCAACATTTCAAAGTTAGAGTGAACAGGCATCTTCTGGGTGAGCTCGCACCATCGTCGACTCCGTCTCAGTCGTTCCCGAACTAGACTGGAGTCAAGAGCAAACCCTTTTTTAATAAAAAAAAATATATATATCTACGGTATTAAACGATATTAACCGGGACCAATGGCTTAACGTGCCTTCCGAAGCGCGGAAAAAGCGCCGAATAAACGTACATATGAAATTCGAAAACCGAAAATCACATTGGTACGTAGTGGTATTCGAACCACGACCTCCCCGCTCAGGTGGCAGCTGCCCTATCCACTACACCATCGGGTCCTATATGTGTATAGGTAACGAATACTATCAATACATTTTTTTTTTAAATAGTTGTGGACTGATCTATAACCATAAAAAAACTACATAATATATTTTTACATGATGTTTTTCGTAGAGGTGAGGTATTTTCCTAGAGTAACAAGTGGCCTAAGTTCATCCTGGAAGGTAGCTTTCTACATACATACATATAATCACGCCTAAATCCCTAATTGGGTATGCAGAGCGGAAACGATCTAATCAAAGGTCGTTTCGCCACGGCTGACAAAGTTTCGAGGGTTATTTAAGAAACATTTGTAGGTATATTGCTTTAATGACAGGTTGTCAGCACATCGCCTAAATCACAATATACTGAATCCCCTGAATCCCTTAGCTGGATTTTTACAGCATGCCCGTGAGAAAATGTAGCTGTCACATTCTATGTTTTTTTTTCGGTCCCAGGCCAGCATGGAAGAAGGCAGTCATACCATCAATTTATGTAATAGAATACTCATTCATAGGTAAAGTTATTTATCGCATTCTTCATCCGATGCGTGTTTTGTTTCAAACAAAATAGCCTTATGTACGTGTAAGGTCATTTGCTAAGGTCAGTTTGAAACACGAGGTATAATGCTAAATAATCACAAGTAGGTACAAAAGTAGCTGTGAAGTTCACACTAAGGCTAGTATTTATAAAGCGATATTAAGATTGAGAGTAATATTAAGTATGGGTTTGACAGGTCCTTTTGTACTTAAATGACATTTCTGATACGAACTCAATCTCGCAATTATTCTTGAAAGCTGATTATAAAAGTAGGAAGATACCTACTTAACATAGTTATGTTTACGAAACATTTGAGAAAGGGTGTTCAGTTTCATGAACCAAAAATGCTTTTGAAGTCTCCGACATCAGTAACCGGATCCACTGTAAGGTGTCAGGTAGGAATCGAATCTACATTTGAAAATTTGAGTCGTACATTGTAGGCAGCGCAATGATTCTTTAAATTTTTCATATGTAAGTATTTATTTCAAACAATTGAAAATCTATCTGTCACTTTCAGACTAAAAACATTGGAAAAGGACAGGAGATCTATTTTCTCTGGTTTTTTGATTTATAGTTGGTGGTTTTATGCGTTATCTGTCATTAATATCCGCTGTCACATGATATGGCGGATAAAATTGACAGAAATACTGGGGAAACGTGCAAAAGCGCGTCAAAATATAGCGGACAAAATCTAACAAAGTGTTAAACCATTGAGTATAAAGCGCTTGTCCTTTTTCAATTGTACTATTTTGAAAGTGACATATATTTTAATCTTAGTTTTAGCCGGTGGTATCTAGAATCGAGCCTATATCAGTTCATGAGATCAGAATCTGATATCAGCGTGCATTGTTATTATAAAATGAATTGACATGACTAACCTAATTAATCAGTCTTGATACTTGTTAGGCCTACCTGTTTATACCTAATTAATTACATACATACATATAATCACCTTTATCCCTAATGGGGAAGGCAGAGAGTAAACGACAATTTTTTTTTGGGTTATTTAAGATAGATTTGTAGGTATATAACTGTAGTGACAGGCAGTCAGCCCATCGCTTAAATTGCAATATAGGTACTGAAACCCTCGGATTTTTTAAGCTGGTTATTACCACATGCCCGGGAGGAAATGGATTTGGCACATTCTAAGTTTTTCTCTCGCTCCTAGTCCAGCATGGATGAAATAAATAATTAATTAAGTAGAACTTTATCATACAAATTAGTAAATTTTATATTAACATCATTAGAAAACGATTATAATATTATAGTACGTAAAGGTCTGCTAGGTACAACATTAATTATCAATTAAGTTTACGATCAAATATAATACTAAATTTTTATAACAGGCATTGAACCACTTTCCATAAATAAACGGCATTTTAATGACGTAACGAAATGTAGAGTCAATAAAAAACCGGAAAGGAATACTCATAAAATCGTATTCCAAGTTTTTATACCAACAAAGCGGAGTCGGTTTTACTACGTAAATAAAACTTGTCAAATACTTCAAACTGTTTTAAGTTTAACTCCGATATAAATCTCAGTTTAAACCGCGTGGCATTGGATATAATCTACACAATACCGTAAACATTTTATACTTATAAATAAATATAGTAAAGTGTACACCAATAAGCTTCCCACTTCATATTGTATCGTACCCAGCGCGATCTAGTGAAACCATCTCATACTACTATGGAGCTTATACAACACAGTTTGCTCTCCATCAAACGTTGTGGTCCTTTTGACTCTACATTTGGGGTAAAATATTGTTTAAAATAATAATTCGGCTGATAAGAAGCATGAATTGATAAGAAAATGTTGCGTAGATTGCAAAATATTGAATAGAAAACAATGATGTTAGCGTAACTAGCACAGTTAACTATTATTTGACACCAGTTAGCGTTTAACCAGCCGATTTGGTACCGCTCGAATCCGCTAGATGCGCTAGTGAGCCGTCAAGTACCAAGATTCAATATGGCGGGACATTCGCCCGTAGACTGGGCGGGGAGAACAGTCGCGGCAGTGTCGTTACGATACGTACGCGTTTTTTCGAGTAATACAGCGAGTCCGTGACTCAAACGCGGGTGAATTTACTAAATTATCCAGTGTTCTAGTGCTCCCACCGGAAATTCGTGTGATCTTTGTGTGCAATTGTGATTTTGTGGTGAAAAACGTGCAGACTTTAGGGTAACAATGTCTAGTAGTTGACATGTTTATCTGTGTCGTGTGTGAAGATTTTCCCCTCGCGTGAGGAGTGAGGAGTGTTGTGCTTGTGTGCGCGTCTGCGCGTGTGTGCGTGCGTGGGGACGGAGATCCAATGATGGATTGCATTTCCATGGATGTGTAGGTAAAAATCACTTGTTAATTCGTACCTTCTGTGTGTAATTGTCTGTTTGCTTGCGCGAGTTTCTTTTCGGCCGCGCTGGAGCGTCGAGACGATACTCTTTGTTATCAAACGTTTTAACCAGCGCATGTGTTTTGACTGGTTTCTTGAATCGATTGGTGTAACGTGGCTTCGGGAATGCCGAGCTTTCCTATCTTGTTTGTTTCTTTTATTTCCTTATCTTTGTGAATGAGGTTGGTCAGACCTTGAGCACGCTTACGAAATGTTTTCCTCTACGCTTCATTGTGCAACGTTACGTAGTAGGCACGATAACTGTTTTGGTATCGTTCATTTATCAAATCAAAATAATGAAGTCAAATAAGAAGGAAAATCTAATTAGACTATGATTGAGAAAGACTAAGTTAAAAAGTCATTTAGAATGCGCGGTACGTGTCAAGCTTTTACTGAATGCAATTCATGCTCACGCTCGGAGCAGCGAACAAACCATTGAATCTTAATTCATTACATTCATACAGACGCGCGAGAATATGGTTCCCCCCTTGGTTATCAGCTAACAAAATGCCTGCCGCCGTCCCACTCGGATCTGCAGCTAATCGCGTAACTCCGTCCCTTTCGTCGCGTTTTTCTCCTTTCGAAAAAAGAGGTATTTTCATTTTCCAGGTGGTTTGACGACTGCAACCTCGGAGTTTGGCCCTAATTGATCGGAGATCCTTTGTTTAAGGGGCAGGGTTGTTTTAATGGGGGGTAGGTAGGTTAGGCCTCGCGCAGCTGTCCGGCGCAGTATGTCGCCGGGCGCCCGATGGGGATGCACGTTGCCGCAAGCTGCTCCCAGTGACTTGTGACCTCTAAGTGGATTCTGGATACACGCGACCTTTGGACCTTTCCTCCTTGGGCTGATAACAGCAGGGTCGTTATGTAAGTCAATATTAGCTGAAGGTTGAAGTCGCATTTTTGGAATTGACCCTTATTTGTTTAGACGATCATATCGCACCAGTCTTGCATCGTTTAAGTTTAAACAGGATTAAATTATGCATTAATTTTAAACAAATGCACTGTTTTTATTAATTTAACAATTTATTGTACATAATACAAGGCAAATTCTTCCATGCTGGACTAGGAGCGAGAGAAAAACATAGAATCTGACAGCTGCAATTTCCTCCCGGGCATGCTGCTAAAACCAGCTAAGGGATCTGAGGGTTTTTATATATTGCAATTTATATATCTGACAACCGATCACTACAGCAATATACCTACAAATTTACCTTAAATAACCCTCAAAACTTTGTCAGACGTGGCGGAACGACCTTTGTTTAGGTCTATTACGCTCTGCCTACCCCATTAGAGATAAAGGCGTGATTATATGTATGTATAAAAGACAAAGAAAAAGACACAACAAGTTACAAAATACTTACAATATAAATTTTCTGCTTTTCAAGCTAGCAAACAAAAACGGTCATTTGCGCAAATTTTTATTAACCCACTGTTTACCTGTTTACAATATACGTACAAATTTATCTTAAAAAACCCTCAAAACTTTGTCAGACGTGGCGGAACGACCTTTGTTTAGGTCATTCACGCTCTGCCTACCCCATTAGAGATAGAGCCGTGATTATATGTATGTATGTTTACCTGAAAGTTTAAATCTCGTATTTATAAAGCAATCTCAAGTCAGAGCAATATTAAGTATGGATTTGACAGGTCACATTGTACGGAAACGACGTTTCTGATACGAACTCAAACTAGCTGTCAGTCTCAAGTACTGTTTATAATTACGTACCTTAGGGCCGTATTTGTAATCAGCTCTCATGAGTGACAGCGAGTTTGAGTTCGTATCAGAAATGTCATTTTAGTACAAACTGGCCCGTCAAATCCATACTTATTATTGCTCTCAAGTTTGAGTTGGCTTCATAAATACGAGCCTTAGTATCATGGTTTCGCAGTTTCCCCGATTTTACCCCAAAATCGTCAACTAAGACAAAGTTATCAAAGCAAATAGCAAAGTTGTGCTCTAATCAAAATGAGCCATATTTGTGTTCGTGTCTGAGTTGTGTTTTGTGTTCAACTGCATCTATAAACGCTATGCGAGCTGCCAAAATTGTTATTTAGTTGCTTGAGTTTAGCGAAAGCGGATATTATTTGATGAAAATATTGCATAATAGCTTTCCAACCGCGGTTTTAACCGCGGGTTTTCCCGGCGGTATTACATATTTTCCTATGATTACGTTAGTAGTAAGTCACTTCGCATTTGCAATGAATCATCATCTCCCATCATCTCCCTAGCCTTATCCCGTATCTCACGGGGTCGGCTTCCTAATCTAGGGGATTGAACGAGGGTACTGGTTTTTACACAGAGCGACTGCCATCTGACCTCTGCAACCTAGAAGGGAAACCAGACCCAATCCTAGATTAGGTCAGAGTTTTCAAGCCGCCAATGCTTAGCACTGGCCTCTGATATGGCTTAACGACTAATATCTACGGTATTAAACGATATTAACCGGGACCAACGGCTTAACGTGCCTTCCGAAGCACGGAAAAAAGCACCGAATAAACGTACATATGAAATTCGAAAACCGAAAAACACATTGGTACGTGGTGGGATTCGAACCACGACATCCCTCCCGCTCAGGAGGCAGCGGCCCTATCCACTACACCATTTGCAATGAATATTGGTAGGAATAATGTCGATAAAGTAAATAAAATATAAAATTATTTGGCAACAACTTATCTAATTTTAATTATTTATTTCTTCTTTCTTGCACATGAGGCGATGGACTGACAACCTGTCACTACAGCAATATACCTACAAATCTGTATTATAAAACCCTCAAAACTTGTCAGACGTGGCGGAATGACCTTTGTTTAGGTAGTTTACGCTCTGCCTAACCCGTTAGGGACAAAGGCGTGATTATATGTATGTATGTATGTATGTATTATTTATTTATCGTATGGCATTTATTTGCTGCGAGGTCCAGAGGACAGTGCAGCAACCGGTATTGTTGCACTCTTATGCTCGTATTTATAAAGCGATATCAAACTTGAGACCGATATTAAATATGGATTTGACAAGCCAGTTTGTACTGGATATTTCTAATACGAACTCAAACTCGCTGTCACTCCTGAGGGCTACAAATACGGCCCTTAGCACCGCCCGGGGTCACGTGTAGGGATTTTTAAGGTAGTTCCTACGGACACATCGACCAGTAACGACCACTATTAGAAACAGTGACCGGGACCGACGGCTTAACGTGCCCTCCGAAGCACGGAATCCGTTTCCTTCCAGAAAATCAGGTAGAATCAGCCTGCATTGTCCTAACCGAACTGGGGAAAACCTACCAAAGTGATAATTTTACAAATATCAACTTTGTGTTCCTCCCCTGGGAATCGACCCAGGGCCACCGGTTCTAACCATTAGACCACGGAGGCGGATCTAATCTTAATATCCAGATATGATTCGTATCTGACTAGTGAAAGACAGGAGCCTAAACTAGACCTGTGCTATAGGTCTCCCGGCCTTACCTATTTGGATAATGGTGCAAACTTAAGATAATAATACATACATATAATCACGCCTTTATCCCTAATGGGGTAGGCAGAGCGTAAACGTCCAAAACAAAGGTCGTTTCGCCACGTCTGACAAAGTTTTGAGGGTTATTTAAGATAGATTTGTAGGTATATTGCTGTAGTGACAGGTTGTCAGCCCATCGCCTAAATTACAATATACCGAAACCCTCGGATTCCTTAGCTAGTTTTTACAGCATGCCCGGGAGGAAAAGCAGCTGACACATTCTATGTTTTTCTCGCTCCCTGGCCAGCATGGAAGTATAAGATAATAATACAAAGGGCTTAATTCTAGATTCCAACGGCTTAAACTAAAGTTAAAAACTATCTATCACTTTCAAAATAATAAAATTGAAAAAGGACAGGCGATTTATACTCTATGGTTTTCACTTTGTCCGCTAGATTTTAACGAGCTTTTGCACGTTTCCCTAGTATGTCGGTCAATTTTATCCGCCATATCATATGACGGCGGATAAAAATAACAACGTACGTGGGACACTCAGAAAGATTTGCGACACTAAAAAAAAATGTTCTACAGGTACATATATTTTTATTAAATCTTTTCAAAGTACTCTCCATCAGCCTCTATACAGAGATTCATGCGTCTGAACCAGTTTTCAAAACACTTTTTCCAGTCCGCCGTAGACACCTCGTTTACAGCCTGCTAGAACGCAGCCAGCGCATCTTCCGGCGACGAAAATTGTATCCCCTTGAGCTGATTTTTTATTTTTGGAAATAAAAAGAAGTCACACGGTGCTAGATCAGGGCTGTAAGGAGGGTGACCCAGGAGTTTGACTGGTGTGCTGTCCAGGAAGTCCCTCGTTTTGAGCGCGGTGTGTGCAGGCGCATTGTCGTGGTGGAGCAGTAGTCCGCGGAGCCCTGTGTTTGGTCGCTTGTTGCTCACAACAGAAAATACTTCTGGTAAACATTTGGTAGTACACCATTCGGCGTTAATGCTTCTTTGATCTCGTAAGGGAATTGAGGCCAAGTTGCCAGTCAAATTAAAAAAGCTGGCGATCAAAATCTTCCCCCCGCTTCGAGATCGCTTCACTTTGGTAGGCGTTGGTTCATTTTGAAACACCCAAACTGTCGACTGGCGCTTGGTTTCTGGATCGTATTGATAAATCCAGGACTCATCACCTGTTACGATGTCGTAAACACGCCGAGACGAGCCTGCTTCAAATTTGTTCAGCATATCACGGCACCATTCCACCCGGGCCTGCTTCTGAGCGTCGGTGAGGTAGTGCGGCACCCAGCGCGATACTATCCTCCTCACGCGAAGATGCCCATGTAGAATCTCGTGAACGCTTTCCGATCCAATCTTTAATATGTGCTGAATCTTCTAGGGAAAATCTAGGGAAATTTTGAAAATGGAACACACATATTTTTACTTACAAGAAATCATATTTTCAAAACAGATTCTAACCGGCCACTCTGCCATATATAAAAACTATTTATCGCAATACTTTCTGAGTGGCCTGGTATAAAACCACCGACTATAAATCAAAAAACGGAGAGAATAAATCTCCTGTCATTTTCCAATGTTTTTAGTCTGAAAGTGACAAATAGATTTTATTTTAGTTTTAGCAGGAAAATCTAGAATTGTGCCCAAAATGTACTTATGCCTAATATAGTGCATACAGCGATAGGATAAAATTGACCTTCAGTTGACATACTTTGCAAACCACTTTTAAAATCATTCAAAGAGGAAAGATTAGTTGGTATTCCTATACGGGGTGTAAGGGACAGCACCCCGCAAACTGATAGGAGTTGCTCATTCAACGAAACTGAACAACTACCAGCAGAATTTCTATTCAAGAAATAAAAAAAATAATTGCTGTTCCATGCAAATTGTCTGACCCAGTTGTTCATTTTGTATGGGAAGGTTAATTTATTTTCGCTCCTGAAAGAATTTCCCGGTGAAACTTGTTCAGTTTCGTTGACTGAGCAACCCCTATCAGTTTGCACGCTGGCCCTTACACCCGGTATGTAATCGATAAACTCTGAAACTAGTGAACCGATTATACTAATAACTAGCGACCCGCCCCGGCTTCGCACGGAAATTATCAGTGTTTCTCTACTATATTATGCATGTATTATACATATAAACGTTCCTCTTGAATCACTCTATCCATTAAAAGAAACCGCATCAAAATCCGTTGCGTTGTTTTAAAGATTTATGCATACATAGGGATATAGGGACAGAAAAAGCGACTTTGTTTTATACTATGTAGTGATATAAAGTAAGTAATATGCTACCTACTGCTTCAGGAAAATACTTTATTTCCACAGGAAATCTCTTCAATTCAAACCGCAGATATTTTGTTATTGGCATGAGATACGGCATCATCATCAGCATAAAGCATTTTGACCCATGTGGTATTGCGCAGTATTTTAATATGACGAATTTGTTCTGTATATTTGAGTTATTCTTTGTTCTGAGGTGTATGCAGGCTTGGCAGAGATTGTATGTTAGTAATATAATAAAGTTTGATTTTGATTCTGTAATGGAAGGAAGGGGGAGAGGCCTTTGCCCTGCAGTGGGACACCACAGGCTCATAAATAAATAAATAAAATAAAAATGGTACTTAAGATAATCGTTTATTCACCATTAAACAAGGTACATAGAAAGATGGTCAGTTATCTATAAAAATATAAGTCCTCCTGTTTAGCCATTACAAATAGCATGCAAATTAAAAAATAAAATAAAATAAATAAAATGTATAAATCACATTATCTAAACCATGTACAATCTTAATCACTCCATTTAGTTATAACATTAGCTCAATTTAGAAACGCATAATGTCAAAGTATAATTCAGGGAAAATCAGCATAATTCAATTAATATTAAAAATAAAATGTCAATACTAAATGTCATCTGGCTTAATAAATCTAGTAGCCCAAGCCAAAAATGAACACATAAAAAAAACTATTTATGTTAGTTAGCTTAGTTTGTTATTATTTATGTGTGCAGTCAGGAAATGCAGTTAAACTTATAGCAAAATGTTGGGCTCGATTCTGGATACCACCGGCTCAAAATAAAATTGAAATCTATCCGTCACTTTCAAAATAATAAAATTGAAAAGGACAGGCGATTTAAAGTCTATAGTTTTACACTTAGTCCGCTAGATTTTGACGCGCTTTTCCTCGTTTCTCCAGTATTTCTGTCAATTTTATCCGCCATAAAATATGGCGGCGGATAAAAATTACAGATAACTCATAAAACCACTGACTATATCAAAAACCGGAGAGAAAAGATCTCCTGTCCTTATCCAATGTTTTTAATTATATTCTTTATTGTTTTAAAAATTAAAAATACAGTTCAACTTAAAAAATTAAACAACAGGCGAGCTTATCTCTATAAGAGATCACTTCTTAAGAGATGTTTTTAAAGAGATTCTTCTTCTTTCTTCTTGTTTTTAGTCTGAAAGTACTAAGAAATAGATTTTAATTTTAGTTTTAACCGGCAAATCTAGAATCTAGCCAGATATTTGCTTTGCTTTGCTTCACAACTGCAAAAGCTCATAATAACAAAAGATCATCATACTTAATCCGCATAGAAGTAATCCGTAAAATTCCTCGGCTGTTTGGTCAAATTGGTAATAAATAGAAATGCTTAATTCGTGATAAATTCATCCTCGCAGGATTATTCAAATGAAGGTTTATTAGGTGACACCCAGAATTGAGTCCAATTTCAATTTTAATTAAGAAGCGAAATAAGAGGTGTCTTTAAGTGTCCAACGTCACTTTAAGAGCCGTAAAGTCGGCTTTATTGTGTCTTTTATAAATGGAAAAATCTTTAAATAAATAGAAATATCCAAACGGAAACTTGACACAAGATTTGAACTTAACACCGCATCTTATAAATAAGTAAAGTTTTCTTCCAGAGCTGACAATGTTATTTAACTCGACTATAACGAGATGAGTAGATGTGTTTCGGGCAAGTGTTGTGCGAACGTCTCCTCTATATTGTTATTCATGCTGAAACTCATTATGCTAAACGAAATGCCGAATTATGCAGACGATAACAATAATGACTTCTCCGAATTTATTCCAAGCAACAGAGAGAGAGGGCTTTACTCCGGCGAGGGTTTCAATGAACGTAGGCGGGAGTGCTGCAGAATAAGGAGAACTGCCTCCGTGGTCTAGTGGTCAGAACCATGGGCTTACGATCGGTTATGGGTTCGATTCCCAGGGGAGAACACGAAAGTTGATATTTGTCAATTTATCACTTACGAGGTTTTCCTCTTGGTTAGGACATTACAGGCTGAATCACCTGATTGTCCGAAAAAAAGATTCCGTGCTTCGAAGGGCTCGTTATCTTTGATAGTGGTCGTTACTCGAACCATGTCAGAGGCCTAATAGCTGTGCTACTAGACGGTTTGAAAGCTCTCGACACCAGGGTTCATCAGGTTGTTCGACTCGAGAATCCACTCGCTAAGAAGGAGAACTGTCAAATTAATGTCAAAATCTCAATATGGCGGCCTTAGTTCCTGGTTTTGCCACGTTCATTAAAAACGTGGTCGTGATACGGAAGTTCCCTTGGACAGGAAAGAGAGGGCAATAAAGGATTTGAGTCTATAAACATTCGTAATTATAATGATCTAAAGTCCCATAAAGTTGTACAAACTTCACAAAGTCTACAACCAAAGAAGTGGTTATAAATTGCGAAATAATCTAACTTTACGCCTGTATCAGATTTTTCGAGAAAATAGATTAACGAGGAAGATGGTAAAATAATACTTAGTATTTAAGGTATGGATAGCACCAATTGATTATGATTTTTTAAAATTTTAGTTTAAGTTTGTGATGAATGAAAATAAATATGACAAAATAGAGAGTTTAAGGTATGAACCCTTTAACGACCAGAAAACACTAAGAAAGCATATTAAAATCTTTATCCCCAAAGACAGAAGAATGAAGAATGACAAATGCATGCAGAAGCTAGTTTTATTAGTCTAAAATTTTGGCTATATTTTTGTCCAACAATTTTATGGTCTCTAAACTTTCTTCTACGCTGGACTGGGAGCGAGAGAAAAACATAGAATGTGCCAGCTGCATTTCCTCCCGGGCATGCTGTAAAAACCAGCTAAGGGATCTGAGGGTTTCAGTATATTGCAATTTGGGCGATGGGCTGACAACCTGTCACTACAGCAATATACGTACAAAACCATCTTGAATAACCCTCAAAACTTTGTCAGACGTGGCGGAACGACCTTTGTTTAGGTCGTTTACGCTCTGCCTACCCCATTAAGGATAAAGGAGTGATTATATGTATGTATGTATGTAAAATAAACTATTGAAATCCTATTTCGTTTCATATGCGATTGAAATTCATCGCACACAACACAAGCTTCGATTTTATTTATATTAGGTACAACTTCAACTTTTGATTTTATAGTGCTTTCATATGTTTATTTATTGGCTTTTCCGCTTTGCATACTTCCATGGTTGGCGATGAAAAAACTTTAATAGAGTACATGCAAATTAAACATACATACATACATAAAATCACGCCTTTATCCCTTACGGGGTAGGCAGAGCGTTAAACGCCTCGTAAAAGGCGCTTTCGCCACGTCTGACAAAAATTTAGGGCAATTTTAGATTGTAATTAGTAAATTAAATATTTTCGGTATCGGAACATACAGGGTGTAAGGGACAGCGTTCCGAAAACTGATAGGGTTTTTCCATACAAACTGACTGTCTGATCGAGGTGGCCATTTTGTATGTAAAAAGCCATATTTTTTTCATCTCATGAAAGAATTTCCTGGTGTATGTTGTTCAGTTTCGTTGACTGAGCAATCCCTATCGACGCTGTCCCTTACACCCGTTTTTTTTTTATATACAATCAGTGAAAACAGAATTCATATTCACCGAGATATACCATTATAAAACCTAGTCTATCTAACTCTCTCTTTGAAACAATATTTTACATGGAAGTAGTATGGCGCTATTGTCATACATACATCATACGTATTATCACGCGTTTATCCCTAATGGGGTAGGCAGAGCGTAAACGACCGAAACAAAGGTCGTTCGCCACGTCTGACAAAGTTTTGAGGGTTATTTAAGATAAATTTGTAGGTATAATGTTGTAGTGACAGGTTGTCAGCCCATCGCCTAAATTACAATATACTGAAACCCTCGGATCCCTTAGCTGGTTTTTACAACATGCCCGGGAGGAAATGCAGCTGGCACATTCTATGTTTTCCGCTATTGTCATCTGACGTGATATGCTACTTCGGACCTCTCTTTTTACCCGACTACGGCAAACCAAAACGAGGGTTATTAACCAACCACTTTAAAGCATTATAACTCGTAATTACTATATATAATTACTATATTAATAACTAATTATCTTATCTTATTTAGTCTACATCATCATCAATAGCTAAATAAGATAAGATAACATAACATTTGTTTATGGTAATAATAATTCTTATTATTAATTTTAAAAAGTCTTGCATATTCCCTCTTCTCGGGCGTACTGTTAGAATAATAAGGCATTGGGCTCGAATCTAGATTTCCTGGCTCAAACTAAAATTATAATCTATCTGTCACTTTCAGACTAAAAACATTAGAAAAGGACAGGAGATCTATTCTCTCCGGTTTTTGATTTAAAGTCCGTGGTTTTATGCGTTATCCGTCATTTTTATCCGCCGTCATATGATATGGCGGATAAAATTGACAGAAATACTGGAGAAACGTGCAAAAGCGCGTCAAAATCTATCAAAGTGAGTATAAATTGCCTGTCCTTTTTCAATTTTATTATTTTGAAAGTAACAGATATATTTTAATTTTAGTTTTAGCCGGTGGTATCTAGAATCGAGCCTACTCCGCGTCAAATATGTGGGATTGTTATAGTTTTTTCTTGTTGTCAAATCACTGGCAAAGATTGTGCAGTTATAATATTAGTTCCTTGCACTCAAAACTTGTCGACATCAGTAACTTTTTGATTTTCGTGAAATAATGAAAAAGGGTAAGATAATAAATATATAATATAATAAGATTAGATACAATATTTTCTCGCTGTATAAAAGAAAATGAAAATAAAAAATACCGTTTGCTAAGCTCTTATTTGGAAGCTTTTAACGGTCGTCAGTTTATTGAATCGATCCAGTACATACATACATACATACATAAAATCACGCCTTTATCCCTTACGGGGTAGGCAGAGCGATAAACGCCTCGTAAAAGGCGCTTTCGCCACGTCTGACAAAAATTGAGGGCAATTTTAGATTAAAAAGTGTATTGCTATAGTGACAGGTTGTCAGCCCATCGCCTAAATTACAATACACTGTAACCCTCGAGTCCCTTTTGCTGACTTCTACAGCATGCCCGGGAGGAAGGGCAGCTGGAACATGCTATGTTTTTCTATCTCTCCCAGTCCAGCATGGAAGGAAGTCCAGCATGGAAGGACCAGTAGTTTATTTATTTTTGTAAGATTTATACAAAACATTTCTTTTAATAATATTACCGTAGATTTATAGTTAAAAATGTTGCTAAAATAACTAATAAATATGATGGCTTATATGCCTGAGTTATTATCCCACTTCTATTTCAGTTAGCCTACGAGCACTGTTACGGTCCGGCCCGTAGTTATTTCCGTAACAGACCAACGGTAACACGTAACGTAACGTACGACGTAGAGACGACGTAAAGCTAAAATTGAACCACTGTTTCATATTAGCCAAGTCACTTTGAGGCCAAACTTGGCATTATTTCAGGACTGGGGTAAATGATTCAGCCATTTTGTTCATTTGTACGATTTTATCGCCATGTTGAAAAGGCTTTTATATCGTTTATGCCGGAATGGGAAAAGAACAGTCACATAAATGTATATGTGTTTCAACTTTTTATTTTCCTGTACCCTAAGGTTGCCTGGAAGAAATTGCTGCTTAGCAATAAGG
Organism: Scrobipalpa costella; assembly: GCA_949820665.1. Lineage (NCBI taxonomy): Eukaryota > Metazoa > Arthropoda > Insecta > Lepidoptera > Gelechiidae > Scrobipalpa > Scrobipalpa costella. Next base: position 2,813,566 of record OX463311.1, read on the forward strand.
CCGCCTATTTGTACTACTATTTGTTTTTTTTTTTTTTTCTTGTGTCTTTTCTGTGCAATAAAGTATATTCTTATCTTATCTTACAAATGTAAAACCTCACAACATCTTCAGACAGTTGATACTCTGTTATTTCGCAAGGAATTTTACCGATTGTATGAATTCTTGTAATGATACAACGAGGGTTGAAAACAATGTGAATTAAAGCAATTTGTATTGTCAACACCTGAAAAACTGGAAATCCTCGTGAAATACTGCCTTTTACAGTATGTCCGGGAACAGAAGTCAGGCCCTAGTCAAGCCACATTCCTTTTTTACCCGACGGGGAAGGGTTCGCGCGTATCTTGTATGTAGGTATGTACGTACATACATACATGAAATCACGCCTTTAACCCTTACGGGGTAGGCAGAGCCTGAAACGCCTCGTAAAAGGCGCTTTCGCCACGTCTGACAAAAATTGAGGGCAATTTTAGATTGTAATTTGTATTGCTATGGTGACAGGTTGTCAGCCCATCGCCTAAATTACAATACACTGTAACCCTCGAGTCCCTTTTGCTGACTTCTACAGCATGCCCGGGAGGAAGGGCAGCTGGTACATTGTATGTTTTTCTATCTCTCCCAGTCCAGCATGAAAGTAAAGGTACTACCATTGATATAATATAGGGTACTGAGTCGGGTTGTTTAAATTCTTTTTAAAAATACTTGTTATTTCTCCCTCCCAGTCCAGCATAGAAATAAAAAATATACACGTCTGTTCACGCTTAGTAACGACTTCATAAATTATCTGATATGACCCGTTGAAAACACGTCACAGTAATAGAATGATAACATCTAAGCGTAAATAAGTTCCGACTACTTCATTCATAAGTCAATACTAATTGCTTTTGTAATGGAAGTAGATTTATACGTAGTATGACAAAGCTAATCAGTAGAAAGTCTGTAATTAATGTTTACTACATTGCTTTTATGAAATAAATTATTCTTAGTATTTTTGTAGCTAATATTCCGATCAAACAAACAACTTTTTCCGTGTTACGGAGGACACATTATGCCGGCAATCTTGTTCGCTGACTTTGATATGGTCATTACACAAATCAGGTCTGAAGGAGGCCAATTGGCTGTTCAGTTACTAACAGACGTTTTAAAAACTCTTGACACTAGGGTTCATCTTTCATTGACTCGAAAAAGAAAACCAAACTATTGACCTGATCTTTGGGTTCTCAATACGGAGGTCTTGGGATCTACTCCCGGTGGCGTAAGATGAGTTGTCATGTTGTTTCTAGTTTGTTTGAGACATTGCAAGTCCAGGATCATCTTACTTATTGGACAATAGATTGCTCTATGTAGGTGATGATAACTGGCAGCTTGACCAACATTATGATAGACGTTTATTTTGAAGTGTTTTTATATTTTGATATATTTTATTTAGTTTGGTTTTGACCACAGTCAGGACCAGTTTGTCCAGTGTCTAAATAAAGTAAATATAAACCAGTTTGTTTGTGTTTACTTAGTTAGTTATCCAAGTCAGTCCGCAACACTAGGATAAGTACCTAAATGGTTACACACATTAAAGAAGATGGACCAGTAAGCATACAGCCTCCTGATGGAAAGCGGTCACCGCAGTCTTAAACACCAAAGGCATTACGTTTGATTCGTAAAGGCCAGATTCTTTTTTTAAAGCTACGTTGTGATTCTTTTTTCTCCTACCGCGGAAGAAACTTCATTCCAGCACCTAAACGTTAAACATTGTGACATCCACAAACATTTGTTCATACTCTTTTTCCATTTGTATCGCTGTACCGAAGTCACAATATTTTCCTTATTCCTCGTAAAAGACACACTCGTAAATCTCTTTACCGGGACGTGGCTACAGCAGCCATTTTGTTTGTTTTTTATTGTGACGGGATAATAAATGACTGTTAAACAAATCGTGACATATTAGAATGTAAAACTTCTGTTGGTAAGTTCAGTTGCATTTTACTGTAGACATTATATTTTTTCCTACTGTTTTTTTTAAGTTTATGGTTTTTGCAGCTTATAAATGGCTTGCAGACAAGTATTTCCGAACTACTCTACGTTGTCAGGTGTAATTGGCTGGTCTTCCTTCGTACAAATAGGTCTGCTACTGGACGTCATATTCATGAGCCGTAGATATAGGAAGTGTGTAGTTTTAAACAGGTACATACAAATAATTACACATTTTTCTCTAATGGTAATGGGGTAGGCAGAGCGTAAACGAGCTAAACAAAGGTCGTTCCGCCACGTCTGACAAAGTTTTGAGGGTTATTAAAGAAAGATTTGTAGGTATATTGCTGTACAGGTTGTCAGCCCATCGCCTAAATTGCAATATACAGAAACCCTCGGATTCCTTAGCTAGTTTTTACAGCCCGGGAGGAAATGCAGCTGGCATATTCTATGTTTTACTCTCGCTCCCAATCCAGCATGGAAGTCATGAGCCATAGATATAGGGAGAGTAGTTTTATAGATCATAGAATTTTCCGAAAACCTTTCGATTTTTTTATAACGCCCATTGCAACCAACGTCAGATGTTACAAATAAAAGGCTCTTTAGGTTTACGCTCGAATAAAAAGTTTTCAATTTCTCAAAGTCAGCCCATAAAGGCTATTCAAAATCATCCTAATCTAAAATTGAAAAGCTTTGAAAAGATAAGAGAAAAAGCAACGCAAATTAATTTGATTGAACCTTTGTATATTTTGCCTTTAGATTAAAGGTTCATAGGCTTTGAACACTTTTATAAAACAGTTCTAGATAATCAAGATATATTTTATAAAAAATTAAGAATAATTGACACTTTAATGAGTAAAAGCTTGTAAAAAAAGGATAATATAATCGGCTATGTTTATCAGAAGGTTGCTTGGAAGAAATTGCTACCTTAGCAATATGTACTATCTGTTGTGTTGTATGATTTGTTTTCTTACGTGCAATAAAGTGTTTTTATCTTTATCTTATCTGAACTAACTAAATACTTTCGAACAATGTCCAACAACCAAGTCAGAAACAATTTGATGGATCGACCTTCAGGGTTAATCCGATTCAGTCCGCTTCATCATCAATCTAATGTAGTTTAAGTGACACGACACGATTAGCACATCGCGCACTTTACTTGACCACGTATGAACTTGGACTTGTGAGGAGCCCGATGGTGTAGTGGATAGGGCCGCTGCCTCCTGAGCGGGAGGTCGTGGTTCGATCCCCACCACGTACCAATGTGTTTTTCGGTTTTCGAATTTCATATGTACGTTTATTCGGCGCTTTTTCCGTGCTTCGGAAGGCACGTTAAGCCGTTGGTCCCGGTTAATATCGTTTAATAGCATAGATATTAGTCGTTAAGCCATATCGGAGGCCAGTGCTAAGCATTGGAGGCTTGAAAACTCTGACCTAATCTAGGAATGGGTCTGGTTTCCCTTCTGGGTTGCGGAGGTCAGATGGCAGTCGCTCTGTGTAAAAACCAGTACTCTCGTTCAATCCCCTAGATAAGTAAGCCGACCCCGTGATATACGGGATAAGGCTAGGGAGATGATGTATGAACTTGGACTTGTGAGAACTCTAATAACAGACGCGAAAATGTATATTTGTTAGAGTCAGTTCACACCGCGAAGAGACGCAGTGCGAGGCTGCTTGAAGATGCATCTCGTTGTGCCACAGCGGTGACGCCGCGGAGAATCACATCTTGAGTGAAACTGACTGTACACTTCTCTTCTCCTTCTTAGCGAGTGGATTCTCGAGTCGATAAACCCGATGAACCCTGGTGTCAGAGTTCTCAAACCGCCTAGTGAAACATTTAGGCCTATGACGTGGTTTGAATAACGACTACTATCAAAGCCAGCGACCGTAACCGACGGCTTAACGTGCCCTCCGAAGCACGGAATCCTCTTTCATTTTCGGTCAATCAGGTGATTCAGCCTGCAATGTGCTAATCAAAGTGGGGAGAACCTCACAATGTGTTTAATTGACAAATATCAACTGTTTGTTCCCCGCCCTGAGAATCGAACCCAGGACCTCCGGATCGTAAGTACATGGCTCTGACCACTAGACCACGGAGACAGTACACTTAATAGACAGTGCACTTTGACAAGTGCTCCAATACTGGATTGGGAGAGAAAGAAAAACATAGAATGTTCCAGTTGCCCTTCCTCCCGGGCATGCTGTAGAAGTCAGCAAAAGGGATTCGAGAGTTACAGTGTATTGTGATTTAGGCGATGGGCTGACAACCTGTCACTACAGCAATACACATTACAATCTAAACTTCCCCTCAATTTTTGTCAGACGTGGTGAAAGCGCCTTTTAGGAGGCGTTTTAAGCTCTGCCTACCCCGTAAGGGATAAAGGCGTGATTTAATGTATGTATGTATGTATGTCAAAGTGATAGTGTTGCCACACTCCTCTTACTCGGCGCGGCAGACTTTGATATTTGGAGACCTCAGACAAGCTCCCACATGTAATAATAGTCCTCCCATTGATTTTCGATGATGGTTGCCAATCTCCCAGAGATCGGACAACTTCGCAAGACAATATTTGTAGTGCCCAAGTGTTTGCGCTACACACAGGTGCACTTCCTATTCCTTCAGTCTCTTATTCCGATTAGACAGATTGACTGACACGACCAGAGAGAAATCAGGCGCAGGACATTAAGGGCCGTATTTATAATCAGCGCTCATGAGTGACAGCGAGTTTGAGTTCGTATCAGAATTGTGATTTTAGTACAAACTGGTCAGTCAAATCCATACTTAATATTGCTTTCAAGTTTAAGATCGCTTTATAATTATTTAAGATCGCTTTATAAATTACGAGCCTAAGTACAGGCCCATCTGACAGCATGGATCATTTTACTTTTCGGACAATCAGGTGATCAGTCTGCAATGTCCTAACCAAACTAGAAACAACAAAGTCGTTGTCCCCCGCCAGGAATCGAACCCGGGACCTCCGGGTCGAGAGCCCATGGCTCAGACCGCTAGACCACGAAGGCAGTTTGTATGTATTATCAGGTTAGCTAGAGTAATTCTTGAAGAAGGTATGAAAACCGCCGACGGGTCGAGGGTCTATTAAGAGGCCCTCACTAGTTAAAAAAAAAAAAAATATCATAACTCGCAATATATACATTTTCAAAACTTTTCTCTGTCACTTCTTTCGATTGAGATTTACCTAAGGATTTTTTAGAAGTGATAAATTGAGAAGCAAATAGCACCCTGGAGTTACTATCGAAATTTCCGCCATAAGTGGCCGTTTTTAGCAATGATTTCGATAGTAACTACCTTACCGGGTATTTGATCCTCAATTCATGACTTATAAAAAAAACTACATACACATAATCGCGCCTTTATCCCTAATGGGGTAGGCAAATCGACCTAAACAAAGGTCGTTTCGCCCAGCATGGAATAAATTCTATATTGTAAGTATTGATCACTTGATGACGTGAATTGACCCTAATTGTTTTCACTATCACAAGGCCGATAGTTCCGATAGTGGATATACAGGGTGTTAAAAAAAGTACTACGTTCCTTTAAATCACGTAATGTAGATATTTCTGCTTTAGCAATAAGGCCGCCTATAGTATTGTCATGTTTTTATTTCTGTTGTATGTGTTTCTTTGTGCAATAAATATTTTTGTATTGTAATGAATGTATTAGTGATATACAACACAATACACAAATAAAATAAATAAAAATATTTATTTTATATTAAATTCATCAATCAGAAGCAAGGTACCCTATTCGCGTATGCACGCACGTAACAAGTTTTTGTGTTATTAATTTAATAAAAATAAAATATAATATTTTTATTTATTTTATTTAATACGTGTATTATGTTGTATATTACTAATACATAACTTGGTTTAAAGGAACGCAGTACTTTTTTACACCCTGTACATATACCAGGGTTGCTCAATCAACGACACTGAACAACTTTCACCAGGAAATTCTTTCAGGAAGTGAAAAATAAATTTCAACTTTCCATACAAAATTACCACCTTGATCAGAATTTTTTTATGGAAAATCTTAATTTGCTAGGTTGAGTAAAATTCTATGAAGGTGTCCATTAACACTTTGAGGGTTATTTAAGATAGATTTGTAGGTAAATTGCTGTACAGTTAGCAGTGGACTTTCCTGCGATAAAAGACTTGTCAAACACAATCAACAACGTAATCTATTATTGTAAGTCTATAATAACTGCCTCCGTGGTCTAGTGGTCAGAGCCATGGGCTTACGGTCCGGAGGTTCTGGGTTCGATTCCCAGGGGGGAACATAAACTTGATATTTGTCAATTTATCACTTTGTGAGGTTTCCTCAGTTTGGTTAGGACATTGCAGGCTGAATCACCTGATTGTCCGAAAAGAAAAAGGATTCTGTGCTTCGGAGGGCACGTTAAGCCGTCGGTCCCGCGGTTGTTGTCTTTGATAGTGGTCGCTACTCAAACAAAGTCAGAGGCCTAATAGCTGTGCTACTAGGCGATTTCAAAACTCTGACACCTAGGTGCATCGGGTCGTTCGACTCGAGAATCCACTCGCTAAGAAGAAGAAATCGATAATGGATATGTATTGATTATATTCAAATAGTGAATATAGTCAATACATACAAATAATCATGCCTTTAGCCCTAATGGGGTAGGCAGAGCGCAAACGACCTAAACAGAGGTCGTTCCGCCACGTCTGACAAAGTTTTGAGGGTTATTTAAGACAGATTTGTAGGTATATTGCTGTAGTGACAGGTTGTCAGCCTGTCGCCTAAATTACAATATACTGGAACCCTCGGGTCCCTTACCTGGTTTGTACAGCATGCCCGAGAGGAAATGCAGCAGGCACATTCTATGTTTTCTCTCGCTCCCAGGCCAGCATGGTAGAAATAATCAATGAACATAATCAATGTCTTGTCTAATTGGCGTGATTTGACTGGCGTGGTGTCGGAGTGACCTGATTAGCTGACCGCACCTACAGCCTCTGATCCGTGGCAAATCCCTGAAGGCTGTAACTGGCTTTGTCTGATGAGGTAGATGGATTCTGATGTTTACATTGAGAAGATGTCAAGTCTTATTATCCTGATCCTACTGGTATTACTAAGTGGATTCCCACTCGCGCTAAATCAGTTTTATCAATGGAATCAGATTTTTTACCGCGGTGAAAAACATCCTGTAATAATAATAATAAGAAACAAAGGCTCGTACTTACAAAGCAATCTCAAGATTGAGAGCAAAATTAAGTATGGATATTCCAGGCCATGTTGTACTGAAACGACATTTCTGATACGAACTCAAACTAGCTGTCAGTCTCAAGTGCTGTTTATTAATACGGGCCATAGTGGCATGGGGCTGAAATTCGATCATTCGTGCAATCGCTTAATAAGTACTATAATATTTCCGACGAAATAAAATATCCTCTTGCGGTAAATCTACTTAATGCTTACATTCATTACATTATTAAGGTTGCCTGGAAGAAATTGCTATCTTAGCAATAAGGCCACCTATGTTGTACTTGTTTTTTGTTGTTATCTGTTGTGTTGTATGATTTGTATTCTTACGTGCAATAAAGTATATTTATATTATGTTATGTTATTACATTCATAATTTATCACATCTGTGGCAAAGAATTTATTTTCTAACGCTAAAGAAGAGGCACTCCCACCCCCGATTTGAAATGTTACCTCACCTCGTCTCCCCCGCGCCAACGGGAAAGCGAGCCGTTTCGACTAGGCAGCAGCACACACACAAACCCACTTCAAACCTGTACGAACACGTTATTGCGCATGTAGTACGAAAATCGGCGACTTGTATGGAGTGCACGCCCTGTTCTGTGGTAAGCCACAGATATATATTTATTCCGTCGCTGAAACCGTTACTCAAACCATGTCAGAGGCCTGATAGTTGTGCTACTAGGCGGTTTAAAAACTCTGACACTAGGGTTCATCGGGTCAATAGACTCGATACCCACTCGAAAGAAGAAGTCGCTGAAAATTTTAATAAATTGAAGGTATTCTTTCTTTTCAGTAGTTGTTCAAACAAGAATCTTGGCCGCATTGTCAGCAGAATTCTTCTCAATATCTGGGTCACTTCAAGTGTTTTATTTCTGATCCTCCTTCAACGGGTGGTCCTCAGGATGACTCTTGTCACATTGGAGAGATCCGCTTATTCAGGACCCACCTGTTTTTTATTCCAGCATTTTTACATTCAGGTTTGGGTCGTTGACCTTGTAGGTCATGATTTAGATTACAGTAAAGAGGTACGAACTTGATAATATCACTTTTTGATATTGTTCCCAGTTTCGTCAGGACAATGTAGGCATTTTTGAATTTAATTCAATTTTTAAATGCATTTTGCAGATGCTATGGGATCATCTGTAGGTCGTTATTTCGATTGCGGTAAAGAACGGGTTAACTCAATATAAATAAGCGCTATCTGAAATTGTTCCTAGTTTGGTTAGGACCATGGAGTCTGAGTTATCTAATTGCCTGATAATGATAAATAAGTTCTTCCATGCTGGACTGGGAGCGAAAGAAAAACTAAGAATATGCCAGCTGCATTTCCTCCCGGGCATGCTGTTCAAACCAGCTAAGGGATCCTGAGGGTTTCTGGATATTGCAATTTAGGCAATGGGCTGACAATCTGTCACTACAGCACAAACCTGACCTACAAATCTATCCTTAATATCCGTTAAAACTTTGTCAGACATGGTGGAACGACCTTTGTTTGCCTACCCCATGAGGCATAAAGGCGTGATTATTTGTATGTACGCCTTACTGTATGTATTACGAAGTTTCCGTCCCCGTCGATGTAGGTATCTTTGATAACCTATTCAGGTCGGGGCCCACAGACTATAACCAAGTGTTTAAATAGGGTTAATGACTAAATGTAGATACAATTAAAAACATGGTTATAAATTTCTTTTCCACATGGGGGTACATCGAGTCGATCCACCCGTTTGTCAACAAGACAAAAAAAAAAAAACATACATATAATCACGCTTTTATCCCTAATGGGGTAGGCAGAGCGTAAACGAAGTAAAAAATAAATAAAAAAGGTTGTTCCGCCACATCTGACAAGTTTTGAGGGTTATTCCAGATTGATATGTATATTGCTATAGTGACAGGTAGTCAGCCCATCTTCTAAATTACAATACTGAACCCTCGAATACTTTAGCTGTTTTTTTCAGCATGCGTGGGAGGAGATGCAGCTGGCACATTCTATGTTTTTCTATCACTCCGAGTCCAGAATGGAAGTAAAAAAATACAATTGCTACAAATTACAAACCTTCATGAGTATGAATGATTCAACAGGACAATAAAATAATTATTCAAGTTTAATATTCGCTTATCGCAAATTCATTCAACTCTTCCAAAGAATAATTTAATTAATTGTTTCTAGTAACTCGTCGGCTTCGCTTGTCTTTATTCTGCTTCTTGGTTTAGATGATGATTAACTTTTAAATCTAAAAGGTTTAAGTGGAAAATAATCCTTTTAAAGCGTTTTCAAAATTGCTTAATGTTTGAAGGTTTTTCGACTTTAAGCCAAATTAAGCTTAAGGATGATCAAATCAAATTGTTTTCATATTGATCTGAGAGTGCTATTGATTCGTAGAGCGTAAACTTCTAATCTAAATCCTAACTAAAATTATAGGCGCCACTTTCTGTTGTCCCATGACGAAAAATGACAGGTATATACACTTATATTAGTTAAGTCGTAAATTTTGTACACTAATTGGTACTAGTCTTCTTCTTCTGTCGAGTGGGTATCGAGTCTATCGACCCGATGAACCCTGGTGTCAGAATTTTTAAACCGCCTATCAGGCCTCTGACATGGTTTGAGTAACGACCACTATCAAAAACAGCGACCGGGACCCACGGCTTAACGTGCCCTCCGAAGCACAAAATTGAAAAAAATGGTACCAGTGAAAAAACATAAATGCTTGTATTTATGAAGGTCACACAAATTTGAAGCGAGTTTTATGTAGAGTTTTAAGTTGCCTGTCGTACTCAGTCTTATTTTTAGTTCCAACTTAGGTACGCCATCACGGTTCAGACTTCAGCTGAGTGACTTTTATAATTGCGACCCTAAGTATACCAGGTCCTCCCGGGCACACTGTACGTGTTCAAGATAGATGAGTTAGAGACTGGAGGTTTTAGCGTAGGTATCGTGGGTAATGATCGCAGTGACGGACCAACCGCTTAACGTTCAAAGCATTTCATCAAACAGACGTATTTTGACGATTATTAGCACTGCTATTTCGAGTCCTACTAGAAACTAATTTATTATTTAAGATTATAAAGATAAGATTAAAAGAAAACTAAATCTAACATTCCGTCCCGACTCGTACCAGGTCCAAACATGCCCATTGCACTGGCCGCGTTGCCACGTTGAATAGCCAACGAAATTTGTAAAAACAAAAAAAATGAAACAGTCTAGCATAGGTAGTATCAACCGGTTTTACCAATGAAAGGACGCTGCAACAATCTTCTTATGTCGTAGCTAATGATGGTGATGTGATACATACATACACACATCACGACTTTAACCCTAATGGAGTAGGTGTTTAACCTAGTACTACGACAGAGCGTAAACGACCTAAACAAAACTGACAAGTTTTGAGGGTAATTTAAGATAGATCTGTATATTGCTGTAGTGGCAGGTTGTCAGCCCATCGCCTAAATTACAATATACTGAAACTCTCGAATACCTTAGCTGATTATACAGCATGCCCAGGAGGAAATTCAGCTGGCACATTCTACGATGATGAGTATCAACTTGAGTAGTTTCCTGTAGGAATCGAGCCTACGACTTTTGGATCGAAGCCTAAGGTTCAGACCACTAGACCACAAGAGGAAGTATAAATAGTTATTTAGTCCACGTCTTTATCAATAATATCCTATGTTGCTCCCATGGGTGGTTAAATAATAGCCAACTAGAAGCTAACCTTGTTATTGTTAGACTGTGCAACTTGGGAGGATAAGTTTCATAGCTTCATCCCCGAAGCGGGAGTGTTTGTACTAAATCTATTGCATTGCATCTATTGATAAACAGAGTTCAGGCACAGAATACGTAAACAGAACAGTTGCAGATGAAGCACTCTGTAAAGACCTTTGTGATGCTGAGTTGGCATAGCATCTTAGCGGGTGTCATAAAATGAATAAGGCAACGAAGAAATAAATGAAGCCAGGTTGGGCAGCAGAATTCTCTGAACGTAAAATCTCGCTAGCAAGTAGCGAATATGAAAATCACCTCCCAATGAAAGGATGTCTGTGTTTAGAAGAATCAAAACTTATAATTTGTTCATCAAGATCAGCCACAACAGTTCACTGCTGGACATGGGCCTCCACATAATTGGGGGTATATGCCATACTCACTACGCTTGGCAGGTGGGTTGGTGAGCGCAGTAGAAGTTTTCCATTCACAGGGAACGCTGCTGCTCAATCTCTGGATTTATCCCTTAGTCGCCTTTTACGACACCCACGGGAAGTTATGGGGTGATGCTATTCTAACCCGGCACCACAAGGATAAAAAAATTTGAGTCCGACCGTAACTGGTTTTCCGGCCGAAACCGAATATTCGGCCGTGGCTTCAGTTTCGGCCGAAACCGAAACCGAAACTCACGTGGTCATGTATAAAATTCCTTAAAATACTGAAATTTGGTGCATTTTACCCATTATTCTGCATTAATTAGGAAATGAAATGGAAACACAGTATATTAATTTTGTTGTAATCATTTATTTAATACAATTAAAAAAAAAAACTCAAAGTAGGTAGATGTTATTAAAATTCTGTAGGTGGGCAGCTCTCTCGCATGTTTACTTACCGCGCGGCTGTTGAGTTAGAATACTGGATACATAGTACTACTGTGGCCAAAGCGTTGCCGCGAGAAACGAAAAGAAACCAGTTTCGGTTTCGGCATTAGTTTCGGTCAATTTTGCCCGAAACCGAAACTGCCGCCGAAACTACATTTTTGCCCGAAACTCGGCCGAAACCGAAACCGAACTTTCGGTCGGACACTAATAAAAAATACAAGAACATATCAATAAAAACAAAACATACGAGGGTGGATTGAAAAATATTCGGCCTGACACAGAACCACTCAATTTTAAAAATCGAAACTACTCCATATTTCAGTTCAGTTCAAACTTGCGAACTGTGCGAAGTTTCAAATGTGTGCGATAATTACTTGTGATTAAATAAATTTATTTATCAAGCAATCCGACGTGATTTCGGAAAATGGAGAAAATTGAGCAGCGGGCTGTTGTTAAGTACCTCCATAGGAAGGGGTTATCACCGAAGGCCATCCATGAAGATATGGTCAGTACTTAAAGTGATTCCGCCTTGTCATATTCATCAGTCAAAAAATGGGTAGCTGAATTTAAGCGTGGTAGAGAGAGCGTGAAAGACGAACCCCGCTCTGGAAGGCCTTCAACCTCCACTACTCAGGAAAATATTGGAAAAGTACTGGATTTAATTATAGGAGACCGCAGATTAAAAATTAAGGAGATAGCTGAGATTATAGGCATCTCCTATGAACGAACACAAAACATCATAGTCAACGAATTGGGTTTCCACAAGGTTTCGGCGAGGTGGGTTCCACGGCTGCTTTCAATGGAACAAAAAAGAACGCGGTTGACTATTTCACGCGACTGTTTGGAATAATTTGAAGCTGATCCAGATGATTTTTTGAATCGTTTTGTTACTATGGACGAAACATGGGTGCATTACAGTACACCGGAAACAAAACAACAATCGAAGCAATGGGGAAGACCCGGTTCACCACCCCCTAAAAAGGCTAAGTCAATTTTGTCGGAAAGTAAGGTGATGGCTTCAGTGTTTTGGGACTCAAAGGGTATAATTATGATAGATTATCTTGAAAAGGGCCGTACTATAAACTCTGATTACTACTGCACCTTACTACGTCGTTTACGTGAGGAAATTAAAGAAAAACGCCCTGGAAAACTGAGGAAAAAAGTCCTGTTTCATCAGGATAATGCACGTGTTCACACATCGGTGCAATCAATGGCTGAAATTAGTAACAGTGGCTTTGAATTGTTACCGCACCCGCCTTATTCACCTGATTTGGCACCATCCGACTTTTTTTTGTTCCCTAACTTAAAAAAGCATTTGGGGGGTCAGAAATTCTCCACAAACGATGAAGTCAAAGCAGCAGTAGACGCGTATTTTGACTCTATGGAAGAATCTTTTTTTTTTAAAGGTCTAAACGCTTGGCAGGGGAGATGGCGTAAGTGTATTGAACTTGATGGTGATTACGTAGAAAAATAAAAATATAATAAATTTTATTTGTGTTTATTTTCTTGGTCAGGCCGAATACATTTCAATCCACCCTCGTAACAATACAACTTTTTAATTTAAATCGAAGAGCCAGCTCCTCTTCGTACCTAGTGGAAATGTACTCATAACGCTGGCTGCGTTTCCACGTTGGATGACCAGCGATATTTGCTGCATCAGATACGATTCTTCTTCTGTCGAGTGGGTATCGAGTTTATCGACCCGATGAACCCTGGTGTCAGAGTTTTTAAATCAGATACGATGTGGTGCGGGGATCTTTTCCATTCCACCTCGAGCGTCTGCCTAACTCCGCCACGAAAAGCTTTGCCTCCCGACACCACACACCCGTCACCTCCACCGCAAATGGTACAAGAATGTGTTTAGAAGTGGTCATTTGTGTTGTGGCCGATATAGATCATTAACATAAACTTTAAGGGCCGTTTTGTAATCAGCTCTCATGAGTGACAGCGAGTTTGAGTTCGTATCAGGAATGTTATTTCAGTACAAACTGGCCTGTCAAATCCATACTGAATATTGCTCTCAAGTTTGAGTTGGCTTCATAAATACGAGATTTAGTAACCTTAAAAAGAAAACTGATGTAACTTACATCATAGTCAAAAGCTACGGTCATAACCTCTTAACACACATTCTGACAAAACGAAGGCACGAACAAAGGGCCTTGGTTGGACAGTTTGTAACATAACAATATCCATTCTAAATTTAAATAAACGCCATTGGAAGACAATAAACATACAGCGAGGCGAGCGAGCCACGTGCCCAAGACAATACACAACTTGAGAAGACTGTTTATACATACATACATACATATAATCACGCCTTTATCCCTGATGCAATGGACTAACGTCACTACAGCAATTTTACGGATTTTTCTGAAATAGCCCTCAAAACTTTTTCAGACTTCGAAACATTTCTTTTTTACTGGGTACTATCACTACATAGTATAAAACAAAGTCGCTTTCTCTGTCCCTATATCAATATGTATGCATAAATCTTTAAAACTACGCAACGGATTTTGATGCGGTTTCTTTAATTGGGTAGAGTGATTCAAGAGGAAGGTTTATATGTATATTACATGCATAACATAGTAGAGAAACACTGATAAAATCCGTGCGAAGCCGGGGCGGGTCGCTAGTTAGAAATAAAGGCGTGGTTGTAAGTATGTTGACTGACACGCCTCTTGCGCGGTAGACAGATCATCAACGGCCTATCCATTCTAAATAAACATGCAGTAGAAGCGAGCGAGGCACGTGCCTATAAGACAATACACAATTGAGGAACGTACTTTATGAAGACTGCATAAAATAGGTATTCGTAATATACGTTGAATTATCTTAATTTAAACAATATGTGTTTGGAAAAGAAGTGGTCCAAGAATGCTTCCTTGAGGTACGCCCACACGTACTTGTCTATATTTAGAATAATTTCTGAACAGTATGTTGAACTAAGCATAGAAGTGACATACATTCATTTATCGTTTGAATTCTTACGTACAGTATCAGTCGTCGTCAACAGTTTGCTGTGTTCGGTTAGTAGAAATACCAGTGTCATTCAAGCATTTGGTCCCCAATAGCGTTGCTGGAATCATGAGCAACCAAGCATCGCAAATAAAAAATAGGTAAATTTTTTTATTGAACAAAATACTTCCTTACATTTTGAATTCCTCGCTCTGACACAGAATGTATGACAGTGGCTCTGATGAGAGAACAAAAATGTCATCCATGTAAATGTAACCAAACCCTGAGTAATATGATTTGCATAGTGTAAACGAGGAACAATCGACCGCCAGCGCTGATTGCATCTATTGTTCAACTTTCATCAGAATAAACCCAGGCCGACACTTTCGCTCAATATTTTCTGTTACAGCTTTCACTTCATCAAACCTACATTGACAGCTGCCAATGAGGTGATTTTGAATAACGCTTTGGCTGTATCGCGCTAAATCAGAAGGGGAAAGATAATGAAAGAAAAGCATTAAAAAAGGCGATAGAGAAAACTGTCGTTGGGTTTATTGGTTTTATTACTTTATACTTAGGACGGGCAAGCGCATTTACTCACGGCTGTACCACGGATGTACAGAGCTAATGTTTTGCCACAAGGGAAGATTATGTAAGAAAATCTTCAAAGAGGAATAGAGAACACTTTCCCTCAATATTTTCTGTTACGGCTTTCACTTCATCAATACTACATTGGCATAATGCTTTAGCGCTATTTTTCCGCGCTGTGGGAAGGGAAAAGAAAAATCTCTATAAAGGGATAGAAAACGATGGATAAGTATGGTTAAAAAGTATAACAGGAATCTTCTGGATGATCTCGCTCCATCGTCGACTCTGTCATCCCTGACCTTGTATCTAGAGTCAAGAGTTTAAAAATCTTAACTTAACAAGCTTAGAGCCTATTGAAGTAATAAATGAAGCATATGGAATTTTATTTGAAAGGCAAATACTATTTTATTCACTAAGACTCGTATTTTTTATAAAGCGTTCTCAAAATTAAGAGCAATACTAAGTATGGATTTGACAGGCCGTTATATACAGAAATTACATTTCTTATACAAACTCGAACTCGCTGTCGCTCTTGAGAGCTGATTATAATGACGGGACTGAGTGTTGCATTTCGTTCCCCTTTAAACCCTCTTTTAGAAAGCTTTTAACCAACCTTAAGTGGCAAATAACGTCACTGGCAGCTTAAAAAGGAAGTTAAAAAGCAACTCAGTATGACACGTCATTCATTGGCCTGCAAATAAACTGGACTATTACTGCTGAAGTGGACTGGATAAGGCAGCTCAAAACAGATTGCCTAGCTCACATCGCCGTGTTTGTAGTGGACTCGGATTTATCGCGCGACTGGTCTAGTGTAGTTAGGTGGATTTGTGGGGCAATTGATTTTCGATGTTCTTTCTTGCAAACCTTGTCAGATGCTTTCAATTAGTCTTCAAACTATACGTCTGAAAAAAATTGCATTTGAAAGTTATTTATCGGGTCAAAATATGACTCTGCTATGGATTTTATAATATTTTTTTTCTGCCTGTCCTGTTTGTCAGAGGGTGGACTTAAAAACAGCTAAGCTGTGTCCACAGCATTTTTCACTTTTGTAATAAATATTTATCTAAATGGCTACCTGTCCTGTTTGTTATGTTATTCTTGATTGTGTGTTTTTTATTTTTTGTAATGAGTTTTGTGGAAATAACGTAATTTTATTTTTATAAGCCTCTGACATGGTTCTTGTACCGACTAAAATCAAAGATAGTAACGATTTAACGTGCTCCCCGAAGCAAGGAGAGCTACTCGTCAGACGATCAGCTGATCACTTCAACAAGCATAGTCGTAACCAAAGTGAAAACAATCTCGCAATTTGACATTACATACATATAATCACGCCTTTATCCCTAGGCTGCCGGGTAGGCAGAGCGTAAATCTAAACAAAGGTCGTTCCGCCACGTCTGATAAAGTTTTGAGGGTTATTTAAGATAGATTTGTAGGTATATTGCGGTAGAAACAGTTTGTCAGCCCATCGCCTAAATTACAGTATACTGAAACCCTCGGATCCCTTACCTGGTTTTTACAGCATGCCCGGGAGGAAATGCACATTCTATGTTTTTTTCTCGCTCTCAGTAATGGGAGTAACGTCTGACTACATTTGTCATTATCTTTTGTTTTTCCCGCGAATCGAATACGCGTCCTTCGGATCAAGAACCTAAGGTTCAGATATCTGAAACTTAAAAAACCGCCAACACACGTGCAAACATCATCCATCCTCTCGTCCACCTACCGGATCTATCGCCCGACTAGTCGAGTGTCTACGAAACAAATCGTGCAACAGATCCAGTGTTGCCTTCCTCTGGTTTGTTGTGTAATCCACACCGTCGGGCAAAAGGTCTATTTTGTTTTATTCCCAACTCATGTGACTTTTATAGGATGAAAAATGGAACAGAGACTGTTTTCATTTACAACGTTGTTTGGCACTTTTTGTGTTACACTTTGAGCGTAATGAGGTTTTAGCACGTTTTAGTCCGTTTTAATTATTGGCTCGTAATAGCAATGCTGTTTTACAAGCAATTTCAGATTAAAACTAGTAACTTGTCAAATGAGTACTTTATTTCGTCTTATTGTGCTTATGATGGCGTTTGAATGTAACCTGAGTTTCATACATACATATAATCACGCCTTTATCTCTAATGGGGTAGGCAGAGCATAAACGACCTAAACAAAGGTCGTTTCGCCGCGTCTGACAAAGTTTTAGAAATTATTTAACAATCTATTTGTAGTATACCGCTGTAGTGACAGGTTGCCAGCGCATCGCCTAAATTACTTAATGAATTGGCAGGAAATGCGGCTGGCATATTCTATGTTTTTATTTCACGCTCTCAGGCCTGCATGGAAGCAATTTATATATTATTATATATTTCACGAATAAACCATCAAAATAAAAAGTGCACATTTCTGTCAGAAGCAACAAATGCGCAGTTAACTTTAATCTCTCGTGGTGCAACCCGGCCTGGACATGTTTAGTGACAAGTTGTCTGCGTTACTGGGCTGTTTATAATATCAACAGATTTTGAGTACAACTTTGCATCAAACGGAGCTAAAATCACGCTAGCCAGAGTGAGATGCGCCTCTAGCCCACTTTTTTTAGGATCCTACGTACTTCTGTAAGTTTAATTTAATTTTAAATTAATTATCATCATAAATTTAAGAGCTTTGCTCTTGTCGGTGGATTAAACGCCAACTTTCTTTGGATTCAGCCTTTTCCTGAACTTCTCTAAACGACGTGACCTCAATCTTTTCTTTGATTTGGTTCATATAGGTTCTTCTATGTCGGCCTCTTCGTCTTGTCCCTACAGTCTTTACTTCTTATATAGTCTTTAGTAGTAAATCATGTCTTAACAAGTGTCCTAGCATCTTTCCTCTTCTGTTCTCGATGACTTTCAATATATTTCTTTTTTCTTATCTTATTTAGCCGTTAGTGTCCCACTGCTGGGCAAAGGCCTCCCGCCGGTCTCTCCACGACTCCCTATTCTGTGTTTCTTCTGGCCAGTTCTTGAGGAAGGCATCGAGCTCATCCTTCTATCGCCGCGTGGGCCGTCTTTCGGTGGTAATCTTGACCCATAATTCACCTGGCATACGACACACGTGACCTGCCCAGTCCCACTAAAGAATAAATAACTAAAGAAACCGTAACAAAACATACATACAATCACGCCTTCATCCCTAATGGGGTCGGCAAAGCGTAAACGACCTAAACAAAAGTCGTTCCGCCACGTCTGACAAATTTTGAGGGCTATTTAAGATAGATTTGTAGGTACTTTGCTGTAGTGACAGGTTGTCAACCCATCGCCTAAATTTTAATATACAGAATCCCTCAGATCCCTTAACTGGTTTTTACAGCATGCCCGGGAGGAAATGCAGCTGGCACATTCTATGTTTTTCTCTCGCTTCCCAGTCCAGCATGGAAGGTTACACAAACGGTCTAAAAACAACAACAAACACTGACAAACAACGAGCTTCAAAAGTAAATAAAGAGATCCCCCAAGTAGACTAGACTAATGTATATTATTAAAACGCGGTCCGGTGGCTGCAGCGTAATGAGAAGTTAACGGGGCAACTTCACTGCGGGCACAATTTGCTCATGATTGTACTGTAGCTGTGATATACTGTGGTTACTTCCAAGCTGGACTGGGAGCGAGTGAAAAAGATAGAATGTGCCAGCTGCATTTCCTCCCGGGCATGCTGTAAAAACCAAGTTTCTGTATATTGCAATTTAGGCGATGGGCTGACAACCTGCCACTACAGCAATATACCTACAAATCCATCTTAAATAACCCTCATAACTTTGTCAGACGTGACGGAACGACCTTTGTTTAGGTCGTTTACGCTCTGCCTACCCTATTAGTGAGAAAAGCATGATTATATGTTTGTATCTAAAGAAAACGTTACGCAAGCTGTCAAAAAACCAGAACAAACACTGACAAACAAGCTTCAAAAGTAAATAAAGAGATCCCCCAAGTAGACTAGACTAATGTATATTATTAAAACGCGGTCCGGTGGCTGCAGCGTAATGAGAAGTTAACGGGGCAACTTCACTGCGGGCACAATTTGCTCATGGTTTTACTGTAGCTATGATATACTGTGGTTTTACAGTGCACTGATTTTGTGAATGAAATACAGAAGATGAAAATGCTTTAAGTCTAATAAGTAGTTATTTATTTTCATATACTTTCGGTTGGTTCTAGTCTTAGCCAAATGTATCTACGAGTACTTATTTGTTGATTGAGAGGGTTTTTAAGTCGACCAAAGGTGACCGAAACTGGAGCAAGGATGTCAAGAATTTTGCAGGGTTGGTTAAGACTATTAAATTTAATACCCGGTGTAAGAGACAGCATCCCGCAAACTGATAGGGATTTCTCAGTCAACGACACTGAACAACTTTACTATGAGTAGGTTTTTTTTTCCATTTTTTTTTACACTTCTTGAAAAATAACCTGCTGATAGTTGGTCAGTGTCGTTGAGTATCAGTTTGCGGGACGCTGTCCCTTACACCTGGTATATCTGTATGTACGTTTAATATTGTAGAGATACTGTAGAAGACACGAAAACCAGTACTCTCGTTCAATCACCTAGATTAGGTAGCTGACCCCGTGAGATACGGGATAAGGCTAGGGAGGGAGATGACTGTAGAAGACACGAAGCTACTTAATAAGTCATTAAATCTGCTTATTCAGAACCAAACCGAGTTGACAACTAGTAATTAACTTACCTCAAAATAAGTTACAGTAACAAGGTTATCCGACACACAATAGGTGTGAAACTCTGTATTAATTAAGTGTGAGATAAAATTAACACAAGATACTGTCTCAATTTTACCTCCATAATAAATAATTTCAAGTAATAATCCTGTGATATTTTTGGGCAAAAAAAAATCCTTGTAAAGCTTGTGAGTAAGATATACAAATCAAAAGAATTTAAAAAGATTGAGTCAGTCTATGATTTTATTAATTACAAAAAAAATATCTAGTATTATAATAAAGTAGGTAAAATGATGGGGTTCTTCTACCTCAACCAAACGGAGCACGAGATGAGACTTATTTTGTGATCCTGAGCCTGATAGAGTAACTTCGAAAAAGTCCCTTCATCGCAAAATGTCCCTGAAAAATTTGTTTCAATATATGCCCACTATTTGAACTATAAAAGGGTTATTATGCGATAGAAATAGAAACCCTTTATTCGGTACCAATATACAGACAAAGATCTTAAAAGTTACAACCTAAAACGTTACACTCGATACCGAAAAGGCTCAGCATATGCTGCAGTCTAAGACTGAAGAGCTGATTTTCAGCCGGAACCTACTACAAACTAACTTAACATAAGTGGGAGGGGGGTGTATAAACTTATTTAAATTACAAATTTAAGACATAACGATCGATACGATAGGAAGAATTACAAATTATTCAACATTCAAAAAGAAAAAAAACAAC
Organism: Scrobipalpa costella; assembly: GCA_949820665.1. NCBI lineage: Eukaryota > Metazoa > Arthropoda > Insecta > Lepidoptera > Gelechiidae > Scrobipalpa > Scrobipalpa costella. The sequence continues at coordinate 2,834,320 of OX463311.1, forward strand.
ATTTAACAACTTGAGAGACGTCTTGCAAACTCTGAGAAAGGACATTTTGAGTAAGAGACGTTCTGTGAAGTAACGCCTGATAGCTATATTTTTTCCTTGCTTTTATATAATAAAAAACCAAAGTTAGCATTAGATTTAATATTGGCACTATTTTTTTAAATGTCTTTTCTTTTTCAGGTAAGTTCAACCCTACACTCCCAGACAGTCATAATAGTTTACAATCCAACAAGACAGTGCTTCTAATTTACACAGACAAGGCAGAGCTTACCGAGTGGATTTATCGGTGATTCGGGAGACAGAATCGAGTGGCGACTCAATTCGAGTGATTCAAGTGAGTCAAGTGAGTTAGTGAGTCAACAGAGTGAGTTAGGAAGTGCATCTGGAAGTAAATGATGTGGGGTTTAGTTTGTGTTGTTTACAGCCAGTAGCAGATATTTGATTTGGGCTAGGTGTGTTTAAGTTCACGCTACTAGAAGGCAGCACTAGGGATGTGACTTTAAAAATTAAAATCGATTTATCCTTGAGAACTTTTAATCGATTATATAAGAAAAAATAATAGATTTTTTTACAATACTTGCTTCAAAATTACTTTTTAAGTGCGAGGGGATCAGATTGTAGATTAGATCAGATAATAGTGCTGCGAATTAAAGATCTAATTTCGAGAAGAAGAAATCAATAAAACGATTTAGATTAATTGCAGTGCTGCCAATAATCGATTTTTTCTTAAGCTCAAATCGATTATTTTCTTGTTATTTTTTTCAATAATCAATTTTGTTTTTTTACATCCCTCGGTAGCACATCAAAAATTGATGTAGTTATTTATTACCTAGCAAAGAATAATTTAAAGTTGGGCCAATGAAGTTTATTTTTAGTTTAAGTATTGAAATATTTATTTTTCTTTTCTCAAAAAAAATATGCACATTTTCGGAAAGTGTAGTAATTTGGGCAGGAAAACATCATAACATTGCACTTAACCTATTGTTCTTCTTTGCGTGTCGCGGCGAATCAAATTTTCACAGCCCAAAAAGTTGCCACACAAATAGCTTTTGGAGTGGCTGCCCAAAGATCTAACTCAACCTGTTGTTTCTGTAAACAGTTTTGGTCTAGCTTTTTCAATGTAAGGTGATAAGGTCACACTTTACTAAGTATCACTACATAGTATAAAACAAAGTCGCTTTCTCTGTCCCTATATCCCTATGTTTGCATAAATATTTAAAACTACGCAACGGATTTTGATGCTGTTTCTTTAAATGGATAGAGTGATTCAAGAGGAAGATTTATATGTATAATACTTGCATAATATTGTGGAGAAACACTGATAATTTCCGTGCGAAGCCGGGGCGGGTCGCTAGTAATTTATAAAACAATATCAACTAAAGTTCGTAGTTTATCGGGCTAGGCATACCTTCCCAAGAAACCGAATATAACATATTTTATCTGACCTTTTGGAAACATAGTTACTCTGGTAAAGATAAAGATATTTTTATTTGTGGAATATAGGTTAGTAACAAGGGTCTTATGTCTATTTATTAGTGTCACTATATTCTGACATTAACGGCGTACACATTTTTAAAACTTAGGTATTTAAATTTTATGCTAACGACACAAAGGAGGAAGACAAACAAAATTGTACTTAACCTATTGTTACTGTTAACCTGTGACTTGTCCCTCAATGAAACCGTCTCCCGCTGTTTCATAAACGGGTGATTTACTTTACAAGTGACAGCAATATGTCGGCGGTGACTTATGGCGCGCTCACCGAGTGACAGTTCAACGCTATCAGTGTCCGCCATGATGGACTGGGTCAAGAGTGTGGGAAATCATATTGCATTTTTGTTTAGCCTTTTCAATGTAAGGTCACACTTACTAAGTATAATGGAAAAATATCGATTAAAATTAGTTTTTTATCAGGATAGGAATATCTACCCAAGAAACCGAATAAAACATATTTTGTCTGACCTTTTGGTAATAAAGTTACTCTGATAGTAAGACCAACAAAATTGTACCTACTTAACCTATTGTTACTGTTAACCTGTGACTTGTCCCTCAATGAAACCATCCCCCGCTGTTTCATAAACGGGTGATTTACTTTATAAGTGACAGCAATATGTCGGCGGTGACTTATGGCGCGCTCACCGTGTGACAGTTCAACGCTATCAGTGTCCGCCATGATGGACTGGGTCAAGAGTGTGGGAACAGAAAGCATATTGCGTTTTGGTCTAACTTTTTCAATGTAAGGTCACACTTACTAAGTATGATGGAAAAAAATATCGATTAAAATTAGTTTTTTATCAGTATAGGAATACCTACCCAAGAAATCGAATACAACATATTTTGTCTGACCTTTTAGTAATAAAGTTACTCTGATAATAAGACAAACAAAATTGTACCTACTTAACCTATTGTTACTGTTAACCTGGGACTTGTCCCTCAATGAAACCGTCCCCCGCTGTTTCATAAACGGGAGATTTACTTTATAAGTGACAGCAATATGTCGGCGGTGACTTATGGCGCGCTCACCGTGTGACAGTTCAACGCTATCAGTGTCCGCCATGATGGACTGGACTAAAGCTCGTATTTATAATCAGCACTTGAGACTGACAGAAGTATCATTTCAGTACATAATCGCCTGTCAAATCCATACTTAATATTGCTCTCAATCGAGAGATAGCTTTGTAAATACAAGCCTAAGAGTGTGGGAACGGAACACAAGTCATGTTGTGTTTTGGTCTAGCTTTTCAATGTAAGGTCACACTATATAAAAAATACCAATTAAAATTCGTTTTTTATCAGACAGGAATACCTTCCTAAGAATAAAGCAGCTTATATCTGACCTTTCGGAAATAAAGTTAAGTACTCTGGTAGGAAGACCAACAAAATTATACCTACTTAACCTATTGTTACTAACAGTAACTGTACCTGTGACTTGTCCCTCAGTGAAACCGTCCCCCGCTGTTTCATAAACGGGTGATTTACTTTATAAGTGACAGCAATATGTCGGCGGTGACTTATGGCGCGCTCACCGTGTGACAGTTCAACGCTATCAGTGTCCGCCATGATGGACTGGGTCAAGAGTGTGGGAACAGAAAGCATATTGCGTTTTGTGCTAGCTTCTCACTTGTTTTCAAACCAAGTTCATTATAACGGCTAAAAATAGGGTCTGAAGTGTTAAAACAAAGAATAATTTGCACACGAATTTTCCCGTTTCGTAAAACTTTATTTCATTATTTTTATTTTTATTATTTACCGGACGTAATTATTTACTCAGGAATGCCATAAAAAACATTTATTTATTTATTAATTAGCATACAGTATGACATTCATTACAAAGCATTTAGTTATAACCACAATAAATAGTATAACAACAAGCGCCAACAAAACGTCATCACAGTGGTAGGCAGTAACAGTCATTAAAGACCAAGGTCTGTGTCAGGACTAGTTACATCATTTAATTCATTTGACATTATTTATCGTTGGTTCTTAATCATTTAATACACGTAGATTTAATAATATTGTAAAATATAAGACGAGTAGATTAACCTACTTATACAGTTCAATTTCAATTTGTCCAAAATACAACCTCGTCAATCTCGTGAAGTTAAATCACAATATTCGCCAATTTGCGCTTAATCGTGTTTCGTCCGAAAATAGGCTGTCATCTGCTGTCGGTCCCACGTCGGCACTGCTGCGGAGGACATTCTGTGAATTTAGTAAATTCAGTATTAAAACGCGTTAGTCTAAGTACAATATTAAAAAAAATACTATTAATATAAAAAAGACAACATCTTACGTGGTCGGTGCACTTATTATTCAACATCAGCCACAACAGTCCACTGCTGGACATGGGCCTCCCCTCAAATTGGTGGTATATGCCATACTCACCACGCTTGGCAGGCGGGTTGGTGAGCGCAGTAGAAGTTTTCCATTCACAGGGAACGTTTCTGCCCATTCCCTGGATTTATCCCTTAGTCGCCTTTTACGACACCCACGGGAAGTTATGGGGTGATGCTATTCTAACCCAGCACCACACGGGGCTGCACTTATTATTGCCATATTATATTTTTTAGACATTAAGACTAAAATTAAATAATCTTTTTCAAAATTGTTTGTCATCTGCAGTACAGTCGACCGTCGGTCCCACGTCGGCAGTTTCAGAGATATTCAATAAATTTAGTAAATTATGAAAACCCGATGACGGTACATAGCCAATTAAAAATTAAACGAGTGTCTTTATCACACTCATTCCGCCAGCTTAAGAGGAAAGTAAGGTTTATTTTTTGACCTCACAGTCATTGGACTGGTAAGAATTAAAAAAATCGCGCTCAGGTATATCACTCAGTATTTAAATAAATTAACACCAACGTACATGACAAAATAATATATAATAATAAATTCCATACATACATACATACATAATCACGCCTTTGTCCCTAATGGGGTAGGCAGAGCGTAAACGACCTAAACAAAGATCGTTCCGCCACGACTGACAAAGTTTTGAGGTTTATTTAAGATAGATATGTAGGTTTATTGCTGCCTACCCCATTAGGGATAAAGGCGTGATTATATGTCTGTCTGTCTGTCTGTCTGTTTATTGCTGTAGGTTGTCAGCCTATCGCCTAAATTGCAATATACAGACACCGTCGGATCCCTGAGCTGGTTTTTACAGCATGCCCGGGAGGAAATGCAGCTGGCACATTCTATGTTTTTCTCTCGCTCCCAGTCCAGCATGGAATAATGAATTCCACTTCGTCAAAAACATCACCTTGTCATCCATCAATATATATAAAACCATAATATTCGCCAATTTGGCCGAAAATAGGCTGTCATCTGCTGTCCGTCCCCAATCTACAGTTGCTACGACATTCCGTGAATTTTGCAAATTATCGAAACCCGGTGACAGTACATTAATAACTGGGACAGACTGTCTTGTGGCGTGTAAACAGTTTAAATGTTTATCTGGGTCGCTGTAATATCTGTCTGAGGACGCTTTAAAATTGCTATATACTAGGTACCAAAGATTTTTTCTGTCCAATAATTCTGACATCTGGCGGAAAGCACCAATTGATGTTTTGGCCTACCTGTATGCTATAAGCTACGCCAGAATTCTGATATTTTCTGAATTCTGAATCCTTCCATGCTGGACTGGGAGCGAGGGAAAAACATAGAATGTGCCAGCTGCATTTCCTCCCGGAAATGCTGTAAAAATCAGCTAAGGGATCCGAGGGTTTCAGTATATTGCAAATCTGTCACTTCAGCAATATACCTACAAATCTATCTTAAATAACCCTCAAAACTTTATCAGACGTGGCGGAACGACCTTTGTTTAGGTCGTTTACGTTCTGCCTACCCTATTAGGGATAAAGGCGTGACTATATGCATGTATGTAGAATTCTGATACTATGCGAAGTCCACACTAAAATATAGAAGCGCAAAGTGTTTTATAAATCTAAAAAGAACTTACAATAGCCCTGAAATAAGCTGTCACGTTGTCAGCGGTTGCTGGGATATTCAGTGAATTTTGTAAATTATCCTAACCCGGTGACAATACATTAATAAATGGGGCCCGAGACTGGGACAGATGGCCTCGTGGCGTTTAAACCGAGGGTTTAAATGTTTATCTGGATCGCCGGGATGTCTGTCTGGGGACGCTGTGAAGTTGTTAAAGAGAACGAAAGTGAGATTTTCAAGACAATAAGACACAGAATTGGCAAAAGTGCAGACAGGCCTAGTTTCAGGCTCCTTACGAAATATTTTTAAAATGAACATACATACATACATATAATGACGCCTTTATCCCTAATGGGGTAGGCAGAGCGTAAACAACCTAAACAAAGGTGCGTCCGCCACGTCTGACAATGTTTTGAGGGTTATTTCAGATAAATTTGTAGTTATAATGTATCTTAACTGTTTTATACCTAAGTATTGCTTAGCCAGCAGTTAAAAAAATACTTTTTCCAAGTACCATCACACTTTTTTTTGTATGTAAGTAGGTTAAAAGCTAACTATAAATAACTAAATAATTTAAGCTTATGAGATGATGTAGGGTTGCAATTTAAAAATATATTGATAGATTTTACTTTTATCTCCATTTACAACAATAAAAAATAGCTTGCTTCCATGCTGGCCTAGGAGTGAAAGAAAAACGTAGAATGTGCCAGCTGCATTTCCTCCATGAATTTCCTCATTCCTCAGGCATGCTGTAAAAATCAGCTAAGGGATTCGAAGGGTTTCAGTATATTGCAATTTAGGCGATGGGCTGACAACCTGTCTCTACAGCAATATACCTACAAATCTATCTTAAATACCCCTCGAAACTTTGTCAGACGTGGCGGAACAACCTTTCTTTGGGTCAATTACGCTCTGCCTACCCCGTTAAGGATAAAGGCGTGATTATATGTATGTAAAAATACCTAACGCTCGAAATCTGTTGATATTCCAAACAAAACCTACATATTTCAGTAATTGTGGGTTTGTTTCCTAGAACACGATTACAAATATTAATTGCCGTGGCATTATTAACCATTGGTTTACAAAGCGTTGGTTAAGTCTACTTGTTAGCCATATTACTAATATCTGATTTCATCAACAATTGATGGCTTGTGGTCAAAATCACTTTATGGCTGAGTAATTATAATTACTTTATCATTTTAGCGTTGATTATTATATGACCCTTTTAATTTTAATGGAGTTATTGAATTTTGTTGGTCCCGGTTTATATAGTTTAATACCGTAGATATTAGTCGTTAAGCCATGTCAGAGGCCTGTGCTAAGCATTGGCGGCTCGAAATCTCTGACCCTAATCTTGGATTGGGTCTGATTATCCTGCTGGGTTTCGGAAGTCAGACGGCAGTAGCTTTGTGTAAAAACCAGTAACCTCGTTCAGTCACTAAGATTAGGTATGCGGTCCCGTGAGATACGGGATAAGGCTAGGGAGATGATGGAGTTATTGAATTTTGTTGGCTCTATTTACAATTTTGGTCAATTAAGGTTAAATATTTCGATGACGGGTAATAATTAATGAAATATCTCATGTTCAATTATTTGTATTAGAATTTTAGTGACAGGAATTTACTAGTTTTGTAAATATAAATTGAATATTTTGATGACGGTTAATTTAACGTAAATTTCTCATGTTTTTTAATTATATTGACATAATTTTAATTGGTGTATTTCGTTTTTAATACGCAGATAAAAAATGGGGATAGGTACTGCGATTTCCATTAGGTTATACCAGGTGTAAGGGACAGCGTCCCGCAAACTGATAAGGGTGGTTCAGTCAATGATACTGAACATCTTCCACCAGGACTGTTTTTTCGAGAAGTCCGCCATGTCTGACAAAGTTTTGAGGGTTATTCATGATATATTTGTTGGTATATTGCTGTAGTGACAGGTTGTAAAACCCATCGCCTAAATTGCAATATACAGATACCTTCGGATCACGCCTCCAGTCAAGCATGGGAGAATCTTCCATTTAGTGTATATTTATACATCCGGTATGATTCTACTTCCATGCTGGACTAGGAGAGATAGAAAAACATAGCATGTTCCAGCTGCCCTTCCTCCCGGGCATGCTGTAGAAATCAGCAAAAGGGATTCGAGGGTTACAGTGTATTATAATTTAGGCGATGGGCTGACAACCTGTCACTATAGCAATACACTTTCCATCTAAAATTGCCCTCAATTTTTATCAGACGTGGCGAAAGCGCCTTTTACGAGACGTTTAACGCTCTACCTACCTAAGGGATAAAGGCGTGATTTTATGTATGTTATAATTCCTAAAGAGATTTTCTTGTGTATTGTATGTTGACGACCTCTCTGTGTTCGTGTTGCTATTTATAGAACCACGTGGTCGAGGCCACGTGGCCAGTTATACACCAAATTGATGAAACACTTGTAGGTATTGGCGTCGATTCTCGCGACATAATCCTATTTCTAATTCTTAGCTAGCGCTGTCACTTTCTTAAGTTTGACATAAGAACAGGATAGCAAATAAACACCTGACTTTGACATTCCTAATCTGACATAAGACGGCTTATTTGACGTAAAATAAGGAAGCATGCTCTATGCTCATTCTTATTTAAAGCGTCTTACGTAAAATAAGAAATGTCAAAGTCATGTATTTACTTCCTATCCTGTTCTTATGTCAAAGTTAAGAAAGTGACAGCGCTAGCTAAGAATTAGTCAAGGAGTAGTGCGTTCCGAATTGCCGCCACTATCTATACTCATACCGCGTGTAAGGGACAGCGTCCCGCAAACTGATACGGGTTGCTCAGTCAACGACACTCAACAACTATCAGCAGGATTTCTGTACAGGAACAGAAAAACAAGTGTTGGTTTTCCATACAAATTGTCTGATCGCGGTGGGTATTTTGTATGGGAAGTTTTTTTTTTATCTTCTGGAAGAACTTATAGTTCCGTCTAGTCTAGTTATTCAGTTTCGTTGACTGCGCAACCACTATCAGTTTGAGGGACGCTTTCCCTTACACCCGGTATGATTCCTAAAGAGCTGTTCTTGTGTATATCAGTGTATTGTATGTAGACGACCTCTCGTGTTCGTGTTGCTATTTATAGAACCACGTGGTCGAGGACACGTGGCCAGTTATACACCAAATTGATAAAACACTTGTAGGTATTTACAGAGGCACTTCCACGCTGGACTGGGAGTGGAAGAAAAATATAGAATGTGACAGCTGTATTTCCTTCCGACCATGCTGTAAAAATCAGGGATCCGAGGCTTTCAGTATATTGCAGTTTAGGCGATGGGCTAACAACTTGTCACTACTGCAATATACCTACAAATCTATCTTAAATAACCCTCTAAACTTTGTCAGACGTGGCGGAACGACCTTTGTTAGGTGTCGTTTGCACTCTGCCTACCCCATTGAGGATTGTATGTATGTTATTACTCTATTTTATGAATTTACACAAATACCATTCATTAACATTCATTGATAGATCTCGTTTGTCTACCAAAGTGATGTGACACAACTGAATTTATAATAGGACAAGGCTTGACCACCAATTCCAAATAAGTAGCCATGAAATACCTTTATAATACTTCATTCATATTTTAGCAGTGTGACAACGATATTCATGTGAATACAAAGTGACTACGCTTTAAATGAACGTGGCAGAAGAAGGAACTAACGCCGCCATCTTGACATTTGACATTGGTTTGACACACACATATAATCACGCCGTTATCCCTAATGGGGTAGGCAGAGCGAAAAACACCTAAACAAAGGTCGACTCGCCACCATTTCATTTCAGTTTATTTTCATGTCTGTCTGAAAAGATTTTCGTTGAAACAACTTACTTTTTGCTTCGCTGTTTTACAGCTTTTTAAATATGTAGGTAAGAATATTGGCATTGTTTTATGTCTGGATCTCGAAAGATAAGATGCTTTTAGGCTAAGTTGTTTCTTACATACATATAATCACGCCCTTATCTCTATTGGGGAGGCAGAGCGTGAATGACATAGAGGTAAGTCGTTCCGCCACGTCTGACAAAGTTTTGAGGGTTGTTTAGATAGATTTGTAGGATATTGCTGTAGTGACAGGTTCTCAGCCTATCCCCAAAATTGCAAAATACAGAAACCCTCGGATCCCTTATCTGGTTTTCACAGCATTCCCGGGAGGAAATGTAGCTGGCACAATCTATGTTTTTCTCTAGTATTTAAGTTGTTAGTTGGTTTGACAGATCTCCTTATACAGCAACGTTCATTAACAACTGTGTCGCACTGTATGATTAACATATGTGTGCGCCCACCCATGGAGTAGGATGCTATTGACCAAATTACGTCCTATTCTAAGTTGATGTAAAGAAAAAGGACAAAACACGGTTGGATGCTGGGCGCACGATTCAATAAAGTTATACTTGTGACATGAATCAACCTTCTATTGATGTGTTATTGATTTTTATTGACAATGACTTTATCATACCGTCATAATATTACTTTTGAATTGGCTTCAACGTTAGCTAAGTATAGTAATACTTGCACGTATGAGTACGTTTAAACTTATAGTACAATATGTGTAAAAAAAGACATAATGGCAAAATAACTTTACATACATACATATAATCACGCCTTTATCCCTAATGGGGTAGGCAGAGCTTACACGACCTAAACAAAGGTCGTTCCGCCACGTCTGACAAAGTTTTTGAAGGTTATTTAAGATAGATTTGTAGGTATATTGGTGTAGTGAAAGGTTGTCAGCCTAAATTGCAATAAACTCAAACCCTCGGATCCCTTAACTGATTTTTACAGCATGCCGGGAGGACATGCAGCTGGCAGCATTCTATGTTTTTCTGTCTCTCCCAGCATGAAAAGTAACTTTAATTGTGTTAAATAAAATATGGCTAGTTATTATTAAATATTTATTTTGATGATAATGATTCTTATGGCCACTGTGAAACTGCGAATCAAAAAACCAAATTATTAAAATATTACCATCATTCCCCAAGAAAAATCTGCCATTCAACCGAATAACAGGTTTGAATGTTAAAACATTTTAATAGCTGGTTTGAGAAAGGAAACGCTTATCAAGGTGTTAAATCTTGAGTACTAAATTCTAGTAGTATCAGAGTAATAAATTTTACGTACTTAGTAGCGCAGTAAACCGGCGGTTTAAGTGGTAGAGAACTCACTTGAGTGTTTGGTTACAAGTAGCTCAGCTAATCTAGACAGACGACAGTTTTTCACACGCGTTTTACATACATACATATAATCACGCCTTTATCCCTAATGGGGTGGGCAGAGCGTAACGACATAAACAAAAGGTCTTTCCGCCACGTCTAACAAAGTTTTGAGGGTTATTTAAGGTAGATTTGTAGGTATATACTGCAGGGACAGGTTGTCAGCCTGTTGCCTAAATTGCTAAATACTGAAATCCTCGGATCCCTTAGCTGGTGTTTACAGCATACATTCATACATACAAACATATAATCACGCCTTTATCCCTAATGGGGTAGGCAGAGCGTAAACGACCAAAACAAAGGTCATTCCGCCACGTCTGACGAAGTTTTGAGGGTTATTTTAGATAGATTTAAAGGTATATTACTGTAGTGACAGGTTGTCAGCCCATCGCCTACATTGCAATATACTGAAACCCTCGGATCCCTTAGCTGACTTTTACAGCATGCTCGGGAGGAAATGCAGCTGGCACATTCCAAGTTTTTCTCTCGCTCCCAGGCCAGCATGGAAGTTTACAGCATACCCGGGAGGAAATGCAGCTGGCACAATCTAAGTTTTTCTCGCCCCCAGATGTAGTACTATTATATATTCTGTGCCCCCAGTCCAGCAAGAAACACACGCGTTTTAGCATTTGATAAACCGTGCTTGAAGCACGGAGCTTCCATGCTAGCCTGGACGATAAGAAAAATATACAGTGGCGAGAAAGCTTCCGCAAACTGATAGGGGTTGCTCAGTTAATGAAACATAACAACTTTAATAAAATATTTTATTTTATATAAATATTTTATATTTTTTATTATTTTAATAAAATATTTTATGGTTTCTCCACCAATATTGATTGCCGTGGCATTATGAACATATTAAAAAGCGTTAGTTATATAAACAACTACTTATTAGCCCTGTGGCCTACAAAATTAAATTGTTAAATCAAGATAGTCATTTTGTATTAGGAAGTCGAAAATGTTTTCTTTCTCTGAAACGATTTCTTCTTGACAGTTGTTCAGTTTCTTCGACTGAGTAGCTCCTATCAGTTTGCAGAAATCTGTACCTTACAGCCTTATGTTTAATTTACTAGTTGCTTCTACATACATACATACATATAATCACGCTTTTATCCCTATCGGGGTAGGCAGAGCGTAAACGACCTAAACAAAGGTCGTTCTGCCACGTCTGACAAAGTTTTGAGGGTTATGTATAATATATTTGTAAGTATACTGCCATAGTGACAGGTTGTCAGCCTATCGCCTAAATTGCAATATACTGAAACCCTCGGATCCCTTAACTGGTTTTTACAGCATGCCCGGGAGGAAATGCAGCTGGCACATACTATGTTTTTCTCTCGCTCCCAGACCAGCTGGAACTTAGTTAGTTCCTTTTCTCCCCGGAAAAGGTATTAATTCCAATAAAAGGTTCTGTTCATAAGGTCCTTCACCGTTCTAGTGAATAGAGAGAATACAATACTATCCCATAACGAAATTAAACAACTGAGATTGTGGTATTTTACTGAGTAGTTGACTACATATCTACATACATACATAAAATCGCGCCTTTGTTTGGTAGGCAGAGCGTGAACGCCCTAAACAAAGGTCGTTCCGCCACGTCTGACAAAGTTTTGAGAATTATTTAAGATAGATTTGTAGGTATTTTCCTGTATTGACAGGTTTGCTGTATATACAACCCTCGGATCCCTTAACTGGTTTTCACAGGCGGCCCGGGAGGAAATGCAGCTGGCACATTCTATGTTTTTCTCTCCCTCCCAGGGCAGCATGGAAGAACTACCTATCTATCTATGTATTTTTCTTTGCTTTAAAAGGCACATAGACTAGAATTAGATAGTCTGAGCGTTGATCTAGCTATCCTACAACTCACGTACACATTTGAACTAGTTTTTTGTCTTCTTTGTAACCAGGCTCGCGATGTGATTGGCGGATGAGATAGTGCGAACTATTAATGGGCCAATCAGAAGGGCTCTATTCAATTTTATGCGAATTATTGGAACCTGTTATTTTATATGGATACGGAATATTAAAATAATTTCGCTTTGAATCTTTTAACACTTTATAAATACACTAGGTGAATTCAAATTACTTTAATTATTAATACTTTAAAGTGGAATACTAGGTTTGGTGTTTGTTTTTATTGGTGGTTTTTAAACCACAGTTTATAAAGTAGGTATTGCCTCAATTTTGAGAGTAGTTTAAACTTTATAGTAACGGAATATCGTAGTAAGGTTCCATATTTTCTTCCATGCTGGCCTGGGAGCGAGAGAAAAAAAAAGGAATTGCCAGCTGCATTTCCTCCCGGGCATACTGTAAAAACCAGCTAAGGGACCTGAGGGTTTCAGTATACTGTAATTAAGGCGATGGGCTGACAACCTTTCACTACAACACTATTCCTACAAATCTATCCTAAATAACCCTCAAAACTTTGTCAGACGTGGCGGAACGACTTTTGATTAGGTCGTATACGCTCTGCCTACCCCATTAGGGATAAAGGTGTGATTATATGTATGTATGTAGGTTCCATTATAGAGATTATTTTTTTAAATGGAAATAGTCAACCATGTGAAAACTTATCCACGAATGACATTGTTAGGGCGGTTTTGCACTGCTCCGTATTTGGTTCGTGTCCGTAAAATTTCCATATCAAACATATATAAACTGTCACAAATTTACTAGGAAGGCCAATTCGGTGCAGAAAATATTCGGATTCGGATCAGTACTAAATCGCCATTATCCGGAAATCCGTAGCATTTCCTATCTTTCTCTACTATTATCTATGATCTGTATCGCCCCAAAACAAAACGCCGTATCCGAACAAGCGATTATTTACGATCGTAACTCTAAACTTTCAAAAACGAATCGCGAAAACAATTTTCTAACAAAGTGAGCACTATTCACCCCCGAACGTAAATAACCGGCGAGCTTTCAAATAAATATCTGACGTAAAACAATTCCAAAACAAGTGAAACTTGGGTAAAATATCATATAACTATCTATAAAGGGTGTTTGTGGAACTAGCAATAGAAATATAAAGTTTATGTGAGTTTTTGAAAGAATTTGATTCGGTAAGAACTTAAACATACATATAAGCACACCTAATGGGGTAGGCAAAGGCGTAAATGACCTAAACAAAGGTCGTTCTGCCACGTCTGACAAAGATTTGTAGGTATATTACTGTAGTGAAAGGTTGTCAGCAAATTACAATATACTGAAACCTTTGGATCCCTTAGAAGGTTTTTACAGCATGCCCGGGAGGAAATGCAGCTGGCACTATGTTTTTCTCTCGCTTTCAGACCAGCATGGAAGAAACACGCCTTAACTAAATCGCAACTAAAATTATTGCCCTCTCCTTCTGTTCTTTCCTGATAGCAAATTACAGCTACGGACTTAATTACATCGTTTTTTTTTTTTGCAACGCTGAATTTCCCTCTATAAATGCGATTTTGTAGCGCATATGTTTGCTAAGGCAAAAAACCTCTTCGTCTTTTTGTGACTATCGTAGCTTTTTAAATGACAGAAATATTTGTTTTAAATTGGTCCAGTATTAATTGAATTGAAAGGTTGAAACGCCGTACATGTGTAGTGGTTAGACACACAGGTTTAAATCAAATAGACGGTCAAATTAACAATTCAACAACTATCAAAAACCGCTAAAATTATCCGGAACGCAATTCCGCACCCTTTTTAACTCCACAGTGTCGGACGATAACAAATAAAACAAAATAAAAACAATGTTTATGTCCACTGCTCTTGCACGTCGTATCGTAACGGCGAATGGCTCCCGGGGCGAGGCAGTTTGTGGAAAAAATGTGCTAATTAACTGGAAAGGGGCAAAACGCCGGAATCTGGGGCTGCCAGGTGAGCAGGGTTCGGTTGGATTCTCTCGATATTTCTCACTTTGTCTAGAATTGAGAGGTGTTTAAAGATTTACGATGAAATACGAAATAAAAAAAGTAAAAAAGTCTCGTCTGGTCTATCCGTTAATGTCCCACGGGACATGGGCAAAGGCCTCTGTTCGGTTTCTCCATTACTTTCAATCCTAAGTCTATCACTTTTATTTTATATTAGTCTTCGAACAAAACTGAACCAACCAGGAAGCGCCGCGAACTAAATTAAGGCCCGTTTATATAAAGCGATGTCAAGATTGAGAGCAATATTAGGTATGGATTTGACAGGTCATAATGTACTGAAATTACATTTCTGATACTAACTCAAACTCGCTGTCAGTCTCAAGAAATGATTATAAATACGGGCCTAAAAGTGCCAATAAAAATGTTCAGTCGGTTTTGTTTCTTCCAGAACTGATTCAAAATCCTGACAATTTAAAACTTTGTGGACATGATGGCTTAAGTACTCTGATAAGTCTGGCAACCCTTTCAGAATCGCTGGCAATATTAATATCGTTTGCATAAAAACGTCTTGTGTTGTGCCGTGTTTTCGACGACGATAGAAACGATCCCTTTTCTGTTTGTAATTTTTTAACCAACTACGCGTCAATGAGGTTTATTTATACCAATATTATAAAAAATAAAAACCTAACTATACTTTTCTGGCTTTAAATAATTTCTCAATTTGTAAATATTGTGACAGAACATTAAATAAATTGTGAAAATAGCTTATTTTCTCGAGATAGTTGCCAACTTGCAGAGAGTAGAGCCCGATGGTGTAGTAGTTAGGGCCGCTGCCTCCTGAGCGGGAAATCCTACCACTTACCAATGTGTTTTTCGGTTTTCGAATTTCATATGTACGTTTATTCGGTGGGTTTCCATGCTTTGGAAGGCACTTTAAACCGTTGATATCGTTTAATACCGTTGATGTCAGTCGTTAGCCATGTCAGGATTGGGTCTGGTTTACCATCTAGGTTGCGGAGGTCAGATGGCAGTTGCTCTGTGTAAGGTTAGGTAGCCGATCCCGAGAGATACGGGATGAGGCTTGCGAGATGATGAGTTGCCAACTTACAATGAAGTTCGAATCGCTAGCGATATCGTTTGCATAAGAATATTTCCCTGATCTTCTAAGCTTTCTTAAAATAAATTGAACTCTCTTCTATATAAACCTAAATTCATAGAATAAATGATAAGGGGCAAAGGTATTAATTCCCACGCAGCTAAGTCCTCTAATAAGGAAATGCCTTCTTTCAGCCTCCACAAAATGAAGAAATAAACTTCCCATTCCACATTCCAGGTTTAAATTTCGAGCAATAAAGCGCTAATTAAAGCTGGCAATCTCATTAGTGTAAAAAGATCTCGTTCTTAATGTAAACGGTTGCCAAAAAGCAGTTCTTTGAAACTTTGTAAAGTACGTCAAGAATTTAAATGAATATGGCGCAAAAAGGATCTAAGGCTATTAATTTTCTCAGTTCTCCATACGATGCAGGCTCCATGCTGCATCTTCCATGCTGGACTGGAAGTGATAGAAAAACATAGAATGTGCCAGCTGCATCTCCCTCCCGGGCATGCCATAAAAAAACAGGGGATTCCAGGGTTTTAGTATATTGGAATTGGCTTGGCTGACAATGTCTGGAATAACCCTCTAAAATTGTCAGACGTTGCAGAACTTCCCTTATTTAGGTCGTTTACGGCTTGCCTACCCCATTAGGAATAAAGGCGTGATTATATATATATGCAACGCCCCCACCCACGTTCATTTAAAGACTAGTCGTACTGTAATTCGCTGAAATACTTGTCTTCAAAACAAATTAAATTGTACGAAAGATTCTTATCAAGCATTTGTTTCTAGATTTCTTGAAGTACTCACTTCCTTTTTCTTTTTAATAGACCAACATAACAGCGCTTATGACACTAATAATGACCTACATAGTTTTACCTTAGGATAAAACATCTCAATTTTGCAGAAACATTAAAATAATAATATAAATTTAATAAGGAAAAATAATATCTTCCACTAAATAGGTAGCTGGAATCTGCTAGGTCTGCTGGAAGAGATTTCTTTTTAGAAATAAGTTGTGCCTGTTGTGTCTTTGTAATATGTATATGTTTTTTTTGTATTTTATTGTGTACAATAAACTGTTCAATAAAATAGATGTAAAAATCAAAATAACAAAATGAACTGCTGACATTTTACTTTATTTGTCTTTCTTCTTTTTTCTTTTCGGCTGTCGGGTAATTTCTTTAAAAATAATCCTTATGTTAGTAAGGGTGGTTATAACGAGAAATAACGTCATTAGAGTGATGTTGTAAATACCGACAACACGTTAGCATAGTCCCAGAGCTTTTAAGCAAAAAGGGTCGGTAAAAGTATCCTTTTACTTCTTCTGTCGAGTGGGTATCGATTCCTTCGACCCGATAAACCCTGGTGTCAGAGTTTATAAACCGCCTAATAGCACAACTATCAGGCCTCTGACATGGTTTTTTTTAAGTAACGACCACTATCAAAGACCGGGACCGACGGCTTAACGTGCCCTCCGAAGCACGAAATCTTTTTCTTTTCGGACAATCAGGTGATTCAGCCCGCAATGTCCTAACCAAACTGGGGAAAAATTCACAAAGTGATAAATTCTCAAATATCAACTTTGTGTTTTCCCCCTGGGAATCGAACCCAGGACCTCCGGATCGGGAGTCCATGGCACTAGCCACTAGACCACGGAGGCAGTTATCCTTTTACTAATTTGTAATTATAGCTTAATATATCGATTTCTTAATATTCTTCCACGCTGGACTGGTAGTGATAGAAAAACGTAGAATGTGCCAACTGCGTCTTGTCCCAGGCATGCTGTATAACCGACGACACAAAGTTGATATTTGTCAATTTATCACTTTGTTAGGTTTTCCCCAGTTTGGTTAGGTCATTGCAGGCTGAATCACCTGATTGTCCGAAAAAAAAAAACCGGGCTTCGGAGGGCACGTTAAGCCGTCGGACCCGGTCGCTGTCTTTGACAGTGGTCGTTATTCAAACCACGTCAGAGACCTCTTAGCTGTACTACTACTACTACGGGCGGTTTAAAAACTCTGACACCAGGGTTCATCGGGTCGTTTGACTCGAGAATCCACTCGCTAAGGAGAAGAACTTGCTAGGTACCTACTTAGGTACATTCACAATCAAATTATTTAGTGAAACGAAAAAAATATTCAAAAAGATATGTTTGATGGGAGTGGTTTGGAAGCAAAAAACATTAATTTGCTGCCAATTTTATACACTATTTTATTTACTTATGTTTCTTAACTTACACTTGGCTCTAAGTCCATAACCACTAAGCCAAAAAGGGTTATTAAGTTTAAAAACTTCCTGTTTGTTGTCGTCAATATTAAATGAGTTTAAGAAATTAATACTTCGGACAGGAAAAAATACTTTTTATTTCTCTTTTATGTTAATAGGGTTCATTTAAAAGAAAACATTCTGGCCTGGGAGCTATAGAAAAACATAGAATGTGCCAGCTGCATTTCGTCCCGGGCATGCTGTAAAAACCAGCTAAGGGATCCGAGGGTTTCAGTATATTGCAATTTAGGCGATGGGATGACAATCTGTCACTACAAAAATATAGCTTCAAATTCATCATAAATAACCAGCAAAACTTTGTCAGACGTGGCAGAACGACTTTGGTTTAAGTCGTTTACGCTCTGCCTACCCACTTAGGGATAAAGGCGTGATTATTTGTGTGTATTGCATGTATGTATTTTATAACGGTTAAGAAATGTTCACTATTTTAATAAGTTTTTTAACCTAGCGTAGTTCGGCTGCAAGAGATTTCTTTTCTAGAAATATTAAATCCAGCACCGATATCAATTTTCATTTCGGTTTGTGAAATAATTTCAATTTCCAGCTATATAGCAAACGTATACAAAATTTTCACAAGGCGAAATAAATAAATATAATCCTAGTCAACGCAGAAGTAGGTATTATATACATACATATACATAATCACGCCTTTGTCCTGAATCGGGTAGGCAGAGCGTACACGACCTACACAAAGGTCGTTCCACCACGTCTGACAAAGTTTTGAGGGTTATTTATGATAGATTTGTAGGTATATTGCTATAGTGACAGGTTGTCAGCCTATCGCCTAAACTGCAATATACTGAAACCCTCGGATCCCTTAGCTGGTTTTTACAGCATGCCCGGGAGGAGATGCAGCTGGCACTTTATTTTATCGCTCCCAGTCCGGCATGGAAGCATCCATCGCTCCCAGTCCAGCATGGAAGCATCCATCGCTCCCAGTCCGGCATGGAAGCAAGTAGGTATTGCAGTGCAAATAGCTGCTAAAAGCACTAAAATCTACAACACAAAAACGTTTTTAAGTTTTAAAGCAGAAAATAAAAGATAATGTCGCAAATTGTCACGAGAATGGAAATGGAAAAGCGATCAACACGCTGCAGGTAGCGTTACAAAAAGAAGGATAGAGCGCGTGTCCAATAGACAACCCGACACGTTATCCGATATTGCACTTCAACGATACATTTTGAAAAATAGTCGGGTACCATGAGTCCTTTAAAATTGTACGGCGACATTTCCAAGTGGGTGTGGGACAGTGACGTTTATCACTCGCTTCACTGGTGCGACAGAGAATGTGCAATATGTATAGCCCTTTACTGTACCAGTGTTGCAATTCAACGGTACATTTTTGAAACTAATCGGGTAGCAAATTGATAACTGCTTTTTGACGCATAGCATACGGTTTTTGAAGATAGTAAAGTCATATTGAAGTTATACTATTGTTGAGTGTGAAATTTTACGATGCGCACGCATCACTGTAACAAAGAAGTAACACCATGAAGTTGGCCTTAAGTCAAAATATCAACAAAAAAAATACAAAAAATAAAATAAAAAAAAAACAGAAATAAAAAAATACAAAAATTAAGAAAAATAAGTATAACTTCTTACGCGTACATAAGCACTTCTTCTTTCACTTAAAAGCTGGGCTCTTGTCGGCGGAGCAACTTCCATTTTTGTCTATCATTAGCCAGTTCTTCGATATCCTGATACGACTTGGCATACATAAGTACACGCACCCATTATTATTCTTTTGCAGGACACAGTATGCTCACCTAGTTAAATTGATACTGCTACATGAAACTAGTGATCGGAAGCCCAAAGCGTTAAAAAAGAGATAAAAGTGGATTTTACTCGATCAAAAAATGTCCCGGAAACAATTGCTCACTACAGCATCAAACTGACGATAAGCTTTTGTGAGCTCTTTTTACAAAAGTCTGAAGTGAGCTCGATTCTAGATACCACCGGCTAAAACTAAAATTAAAATCGATGTCATCATCATCATCATCTCCCTAGCCTTATCCCTTATCTCACGGGGTCGGCTTCCTAATCTAGGGGATTGAACGAGGGTACTGGTTTTTACACAGAGCGACTGCCATCTGACCTCCGCAACCCAGAAGGGAAACCAGACCCAATCCTAGATTAGGTCAGAGTTTTCAAGCCGCCAATGCTTAGCACTGGCCTCTGTGATATGGCTTAACGACTAATATCTACGGTATTAAACGATATTAACCGGGACCAACGGGTTAACTTGCCTTCCAAAGCACGAAAAAAGCACAGAATAATCGTACATATGAAATTAGAAAACCAAAAAATACATTGCTACGTGGTGGAGTTCGAACCACGACCTCCCGCTCAGGAGGCAGCGGCCCTATCCACTATACCATCGGACTCTCAATTAAAATCTATGTGTCACTTTCAAAATAATAAAATTGCAACAGGACAAGCGATTTATACTCTATGGATTTATACTTTGTCCGCTAGATTTTGACGCGCTTTTGCAGGTTTCTCCAGTATTTCCACCATATCATATGACGGCGAATAAAAATGACAGATAACGCATGAAACCACCGACTGACTATAAATAAAAAACTGGAGACAATACATGAGTCTTTTCCATTGTTTTTAGTCTGGAAGTGACAAATAGTTTTTAGTTTTAGCCGAAAAATCTAGAATCGAGCCCAGTGTCAAATCTGTGCGCTCACATTCTATGTCAACTTTTGTTCAGCATCCCGACTGTACACCATCTAGCATCAGAAACCTTACAAGTAGGTAAATGTAGTTTTGAAAAGTGCTCATTAGTGTCGCATCATGTTCAATGGAAACAAACCTCATAAAAGAAAGGTTAAGATGCAAAACGAATGGTCTTTTTAAATTCATAATAGCTTTAAACGGAAATGCTGGCAATTAGCTTGTTGGGTTCATTTTTGAATCGCAGCGAGCATATTTTTGAAGGGTTGTGACTTGTAACGACATTCTTCCCTGAGGGGCATGCATGATCCTTTTAAAAATCAACCACAACATTTGAGGGATGATATTATGAATCGTTTTCCAGAGGGAGTTAATATAAAATACATACATACATAAAAATCACGCCTTTATCCCTTACGGGGTATGCAGATCGTTAAGCGCCTCGTAAAAGGAGTTTTCGCCACGTCAGACAAAAAATTTGAAATGAGTATTGCTATAGTGACAGGTTGTCAGCCCATCGCCTAAATTACAATACACTGTAAAACTCGAGTTCCTTTTGCTGACTTCTACAGCATGCCCGGGAGGAAGGGCAGCTGGAACATTCTATGTTTTTCTATCTCTCCCAGTCCAGCATGGAAGAAGTTAATATAAAAACAACTTTTAAATATATTGTGGCCGCAGTGTAATAGTTTTTGGGCGAAAAACGAGTGGAAAATTGAATCTTAATCGCTTTTGACTGTGTTATTAATACAGTTGGTCTGTTTGTTATCTATTTAAATCAAAACTCATTTATCTGCTTCATATCATCTTTCTAACCTTATCCCGTATCTCAAGGGGTCAGCGACCTAATCTAAGTGATTGAACGAGGGTACTGGTTTTTACATAAAGTGACTGCCATCAGACCTTCGCAACCCAGAAAGGAAACCAGACCCAATCCTAAATCAGATCAGAGTTTTCAAGCCGCCAATGCTTAGCACTGACCTCTGACATTGCTTAACGACTAATATCTACGGTATTAAACGATATTAACTGGGACCAACGACTAAACGTGCCTTCCGAAGCACGGAAAAAGCGCCGAATAAACGTACATATGAAATACTAAAACCGAAAAACACATTGGTACGTGGTGGGATTCGAACTACGACCTCCCGCTCAGGAGGCAGCGGCCCTATCCACTACACCATCGGGCTCTCAAAACTCATTTATCTAGTTCGGTTAGGTTAGGTTTAGTTGAAAAGCTAGTCTAGTTCATAATTGTTTTTCGGAATCATACTTTATTTCTAGGCAATATTTCTAAGTTGCTTTCTGTTAAAACAACAAAATACAAAATAGAGTGCAAAATATGAACATAATTAGGACTGGGTAGAATCCGAGACCTCGAAGATCCGTACCATTGCAACTATTTAAGCTATCATCAAAGATTTTTTCATGCTGGACAGGGAGCGACAGATTCTTCCATGCTGGACTGGGAGCGAGAGAGAAACATAGAATGTGCTAGCTGCATTTCCTCCGGGCATGCTGTAAAAACCAGCTAAGGGATCCGAGACTTGCAGTATATTGCAATTTAGGCGATGGGCTGACAACCTGTCACTACAGCAATATACCTACAAATCTATCTTAAATAACCCTCCAACTTTGTTGTGAACGACTTTTATTAAGTAGTTTACGCTCTGCCTACCCCATTAGGGATAAAATCGTGATTATATGTATGTATAACCCGTCATCTAAGATGCAATAAAAAAAAAACGATTTTATGACATGTGAACTATCTGTCCTGCCGGCGACGACAACGAGAATGGCGGGCGGAAGTGACGTCATCAGCGTCGCGATATGCCGAGCACAGGACAACAGACAAGCTATTGCCAGTAGAGATGTGAAGCGGTAAAATTATTTCGGTAAAAACGAAAATTATCGTTCAATAAAAATATTGTAAAAACAAGATAAAATTCGGTAAAAACTTACTTCCATGCTGGACTGGAAGCGAGAGAAAACCATAGAATGTGCCAGCTGCTTTTTTTCCCGGGCATGCTGTAAAAACCAGCTAAGGGAACCGAGGGTTTCTGTATATTGCAATTTAGGCGATAGGCTGACAACCTGTCACTACAGCAATATACCTACAAATCTATCTTAACAACCCTCAAAACTTTGTCAGACGTGACGGAACGACCTTTGTTTAGGTCGTTTACGCTCTGCCTACCCATACATACATACTATCACGCCTGTATCCCTAATGGGGTAGGCAGAGCGTGAACAACCCAAACAAAGGTCGGTCCGCCACGTCTGACAAGTTTTGAGGGTTGTTTAAGATAGAACTGGATATTGCTGTAGTGACAGGTTGTCAGCCCATCGCCTAAATTACAATATACCCTCGAATTCCTTAGCTGGTTCTTACAGCATGCCCGGGAGGAGATGCAGCTGGCACATTCTACGTTATTCTGTTGCTCCCAGTCCAGCATGGAAGAATGTGCCTGCTCTGCCTACCCCATTAGGGATAAAGGCGTGATTATATGTATGTATGTATTCGGTAATAACGTACTACACGACTACGAGAAACATTCGGCAGCAGCAGTGTGTTTTCAGACAACCATACATACCAAGCCATGCCTTTATCCCTAATAGGGTAGGTTGAGAGTAAAATGCATAGTAAAAGACGTTTATAACTAGTCTTGAAAAATATTGAGGGCAATTTTAGATTAAAATATATATCACTATAGTGACAGGTTGACAGCCCATATCATAAATTACAATACGCTGTAACTTTCGAATCTTTTTGAGTTTCTCTTCATAAAAGTTCCTGTTAAAACGTCGTCGGGGATCGGTAATTTTACTATATTATTTATATAAATGACCGTGTTTTACCGGCGTATGCGGTAAAATTACGTAATTTTGCATCCCTAATTGCCAATCATATCTGTAAACGGTTACATATTACAATGTCAGAAAACATAATGCCTTTACTTAAAATGCATGAGCCCAAAATACCCGAAATCGAAATACTTTATGTTCAAAATGACAAGTATGTAGAATACCAATGATTTAAAGTACCTTACGGTCGAATAACCGAAACCCAAAAATTAAATGTACTAAATACTTAACCCTAAAATATTTAACCATAAAAGACTAAACTTGAAGTTAGGGGGGGCTCGGGGGGCGCAGCCCCCCGCAATAAAAAATAAAAACATTCTACTCAGATCCGACTCAGTAGGTTAGGTTAGGTTAGAGTAGTGACCCTTTGGAGCGAACGAAGTGAGCGACCGAGCCGCAGGGTGTGAGATCGTTCTCTTCCATGTCCGCTTTTACGACGTCAAGCCAGCGATAGATGTAAACGATACGATGAGTAACTGACAGAATTCTTAATATAAGTAAATCAAATATAATATCAACTATGACATTGACACATCATGTATTATTATTTTTTTCTTTTTGGTTTTGTAATTTAAGGATAATTGAAAATTTGATAAATTACACATTCGGAATTTTGAAAACTGAGATAATAATTATTAGTATTTAAAAATTCGGAATTGTACAGTAAGATGTACTGGATTAAGGTATTATGAATAATACGGTATTAAGATTTCGGGTATTTTGGGCCCATGCATTTTAAGTAAAGGCATTATGTTTTCTGACATTGTAATATGTAACCCTGTAAACAGATGTTCGAGTTATAGTCCGGCCGACTGCTCGAACAAATTGTTCATTTTGGTGACGCGCTCCAGAAAGGCACCATCTTCTTTTTCAGGTTCTTTTTAGGTAAATAGCAACCCACATACAAAATTTCATCCTGATCGATAATTTTTTTTTTTTTTTCATACATAAAAAAAAACCAATCTCCTTTGTGGGATTAGTTCAAAACGCAAAACATACATAAATATAATCACGCTTTTATCCCTAATGGGGTATACAGAGCGTTCATGAATAATTTTGATGTATTTTTTCAGATTTTTTTCTATGAATTAATTCTAAGTTTTTTTTACTTTTCTTTCTTAGACTTCTGACGCAGGGAGGGCTTAAAATCAGCTATGCATACCCTCACCTTTTTCCGCTAAGATACCTAATTAATGTTTTGTTATTATTTTACTTAACCGCTTAAAAATGAAATTATGCATTTTAGTTTTAAGTGCAGATTCTGAATCATCCTTTTGTATTATGTGGAAATAAATGTCTTTTATCTTTATCTTAAACGACCTAAACAAAGGTCGTTCCGCCGCGTCTGACTAAGTTTTGTGGGTTATTTAAGATATATTGCTGTAGTGACAGGTTGTCAGCCCATCGAATAAATTGTAATATACAGAAACCCTCGGATCCCTTAGCTGGTTTTTACGGCATGCCCGGGAGGAAATGCAGTTGGCACATTCTATGTTTTTCTCTTGCTCCCAGTCCAGCATGGACGTATCTAGGTAGTTCTATTTCCATTTCACTTTATAGGTACCTAAGCCAAATATAAAACGAGTACTCCCAAATCAACATAGAAGAGAACTGCCTCCGTGGTCTAGTGGCTAGTGTCTTGGACTCCTGATCCGGAGGTCCTGGGTTCGATTCCCAGGGGGGAAACACAAAGTTGATATTTGAGAATTTATCACTTTGTGAATTTTTCCCTAGTTTGGTTAGGACATTGCAGGGTGAATCACCTGATTGTCCGAAAAAGAAAAAGATTTCGTGCTTCGGAGGGCACGTTAAGCCGTCGGTCCCGGTCGCTGTCTTTGATAGTGGTCGTTACTCATACCATGTCAGAGGCCTGATAGTTGTGCTACTAGGCGGTTTAAAAACTCTGACACCAGGGTTCATCGGGTCCATAGACTCGATACCTACTCGACAGAAGAAGAAGAAGAACATAGCAGAAAAACTGCTAAACAAAATTGAAGCATCAAAACTGATTGCCAGCAAAATGGCAAAATTGAGAAAAACTCCGTCAAAGAAACACTCGTATTGTTCGATTCGAAAACAAAACGGGAAAATTACGGAAACTGACATTCTGCGACAGTAATTGAAAACGTCTGAAAACAGAGTTTATTCAAAAGTGGATTTCCTCAATTTTCCTCCCCGGGGTCCGATTTCGGTCGTTTGATTTGTCGGCCAATCCGAGATTAGGACACAAGGTTTTCTTTGATACTGTGGTTCCCAAAGTTGTGTTTAACTATGAAAGCTGTACGAAAACTGAAAGTTATAATGAAATTTTAAATCCTATACTATATAATAGGTACTATTTCTTTGACGATGGGCTGAAATTGAGAATATGTCGTTTCGTGGCTCAATATTCGACAGAACTGACAAAATCATTTACAGAACTTTTGACTTTCTGATTATCCCGGGCGAGATATCATGTGTTTGTGTGAAGAAATGTTTAAGAGAAAAATGTTCTTTATTTATACATTCATACAAATAATCACTCCTCCTCCAGAGCGTAAACGACCTAAAAAAAAAAGGTCGTTCTGCCACGTCTGGCAAAGTTTTGAGGGTTGTTTAAGATAAATTTGTAGGTATATTGCTTTAGTGAGAGGTAGTCAGCCCATCGCCTAAATTGCAAAATACTGAAACCCTCGGATCCCTTAGCTGATTTTTACAGCATGCCCGGGAGGAAATGCAGCTGGTACATTCTATGTTTTTCACTTGCTCGCAGTCCAGCTTGGAAGAAATTTCTTTGCGTGCGAATTTTTCTATATACTTATTTTGTTCTACCAAGCAGCTACCAGCTTAGCGAGATAAATTATATGTCTTAACTTTACACCCATACCAACGTCTGTGACCCACACATTGGAAACCACTGTTAGAGGAAATACCGATTTCCGTCAATTGTCAAGGCGCAGTGGAATGAAATCACTTGGTACCGAGAATCAGTTTTACGCCACTTTGGCTCCTTCACGGATCATTTTCACGCCATTTTGGCTCCTCCGATATCTGATGAAAGCGCATGTTCGGCGAATTTGCGCTCTCATATTTCCGGGTGTTATAAACGTCTTCTTATTTCGAATGAAGGTAAACTGATACTTTTATTATCGGATTGTTCTTATACATATTAGACAAGTAAAAATTGATTTTCATTGTTTCTAAGCAAACTCTGCCAATATATAGAAAGGTCAAAAACCAAAATTAAAAGTTTGTTTTCGTTACGTCTATTTTATGGTTGATATTAAAAGGAAATGTTTCCCGTGACCCAACATAGCAGTAATAATGATTTAGGCCTAAAAGATTATTTCATCAAAGATATATTATTTGACAACAAACAATAACTAACACGAGTTTCTGTACCTCACAAATTTCCTAAAGCTTTAAATAACACCCGGTATGATTGTTACCGTCCCTGAATGCGAGCTGAAGCGTCCAAGACCTGTATTCACTGTTCAGCCTCTTCACGCCGGGTCTTCACAAAAGATGGGAAAATTCTAAGGAGACGGCTTCAAAGTGAGTTGTTGAATGGAAATAATATACCGACATAAAGGAGGGAGAGTAAGTTTGACACATTTCTTTTTACCCGACTGTCAAGGAAGGGTTTTGTTTTTTGCGCTTATCTTGTATGTATGAAAGAAAAAAGAAAGTAAATAATTTTATTTCGCTCCACAACACAATAACAATATGTTACAAAATTTTACTTATCCTAAAATAGAAATAAGAAATTAAAATATGTAATAAATCAAGTTAAATTATATGTACGTATGTATGTACTGATATTTCTTTACCTCGTATCTCTAAAACGGCTGGATGGAATTTGACAATTAGAATATGATTCGATTGTTCTCAAACACCCGAGTGTTCTTAGATAGGTGGAAATTTTGCAAAATCCAAAATGGCGGATTTTAGGCGCTAAATTGTAAGACTAACTATTTTTTTCGGCTGAACCTATCGAATGTGGTATGACAATAATGGTAATTAAAAGGAGATTACAAATAGTAGATTTTATGCCGAGTGCATAAAGCAAGTCATTATTATCCGAGATCGTTATCAGATGAAGAAGTCGAGGATATAAATGATTTGTGCACGAGTTATAAACTCTGCTTTTCACTTCGATTGCGAGAAAATAAAACAGTAACATAACATACTAACATTTATTTAATTAAAATTCAAAGTAAAATTAGTTTCAATACGAAAATTTCACAGCTTCTTTCCCGCTACTTTACTTTTTTTAATTTTTGTGCATGATTTTCGGGCAAAGAATAAAATATATACAGCCTACTCTTAAATTATTTTGGAATATTGTTTTTTTAGTGATGAATATGTCTTTATATTTAGTTACTTTTTCGTATTATCTTCTTATAAACCAAAAATGCAAATAGGGAAGGATATATTATAAATTAGCAAGTTTTATCCGTGCACAATTTATTATGTTTGGCTGCATGGTCTAAATGGTCACTGCCTTAGTATAGATACATTTAAAAAGCTACTTTTTTGCCCTTGTGCATAAAGTTCAACTTTATGTCACCTAGATTCTGCATAAAGTAGTACTTTTTCGAGCATGAGAAGTGAAAAATATATATCACTACATAGTATAAAACAAAGTCGCTTTCTCTGTCCCTATATCCCTATGTATGCATAAATCTTTGAAACTACGCAACGGATTTTAATGCGGTTTTAATGGATAGAGTGATTCAAGAGGAAGGTTTATTTGTATAATACATGCATAATATAGTAGACTGTACATAATATAGTAGAGAGTAACTGCCTCCGTAGTCTAGTGGCTAGTGCCATGGACTCCCGATCCGGAGGTCCTGGGTTCGATTCCCAGGGGGAAAACACAAAGTTGATATTTGAGAATTTATCACTTTGTGAATTTTTCCCCAGTTTGGTTAGGACATTGCAGGCTGAATCACCTGATTGTCTGAAAAGAAAAATATTTCGTGCTTCGGAGGGCACGTTAAGCCGTCGGTCCCGGTTGCTGTCTTTGATAGTGATCGTTACTCAAAAACCATCTCAGAGGCCTGATAGTTGTGCTACTAGGCGGTTTAAAAACTCTGATGTTCATCGGGTCCATAGCCTCGATACTCATTCGTCAGAAGAAGAATATAGTAGAGAAACACTGATAATTTCCGTGCGAAGCCGGGGCGGGTCGCTAGTAATACATATGGTAACACTCAATTTTAGAATAATACATACATACATACATACATATTATCACGCCTTTATCCCTAATGGGGTAGGCAGAGCGCAAACGACCTAAACAAAGGTTATTCCACCACATCTGACAAAGTTTTGAGGGTTATTTAAGATAGATTTGTAGGTATATTGCTGTAGTGACAAGTTGTCAGCCCATCGCCTAAATCACAATATGCCGAAATCCTCGGATCCCTTAGCTGGCTTTTATAGCATGCTCGGGAGGTAATGCAGCTGGCACATTCTATGTTTTTCTCTTGCTCCCAGGCCGGCATGGAAGGTAGAATAATTAATGCATTAAAACATGTTTTGTACTACAGTCGGGTTGTTTGAATTATTTTTTAAAACTTGTTACAGGAAAATAATCATCTTTTTGATAAAGAGGTATACTTTTATCTCAAAGATCAAGATCCAATTACCACATGTTTAAAAGTTTACAGCTCGGTGGTTATAAAGAATGTTTTCTTACTGCTTCTATTTCCCGATATACGAGTAAGTTGCTTACTTCCATGCTGGACTGGGAGCGTGAGAAAAACGTAGAATGTGCCAGCTGGATTGCTGTTAAAACCAGCTAAGGGATCCGAGGGTTTCGGTATATTGCAATTTAGGCGATAGGCTGACAACCTGTCACTACAGCAATGTACCTACAAATCTATCTTAAATAAAAACCCTCAAAACTTTGTCGGACGTGGCGGAACGACCTTTGTTTAGGTCGTTATCACTCTGCCTACCCCATTAGGGATAGATGCGTGATTATCTGTATGTATGTATGAGTAAGTTGCTATCTGAAAAGCCAGTAACTTTCTTACCCATCACTTCCAGTCCAGCATAGTACAATACAAAATTCTTTATTGCACAAAGGAACAAACGTGACAGAACAATATAGGCGGCCTTATTGCTAAAGCAGTAATTTCTACTAGGAAACATTTGGGTATTGAAATTGTACAAGCAGAAAGCGGGATAGTGCATATTACTACATATAATATTTAGACTATATTTAAACACTATTAATTAAATATTTCAATAAAATATACTGATACATAAATACATATGATAAACTAATACATAATATATGCTACATAAGATAGTATACTGTATGTTATATATCAGAGAAATTGGTAGATAGAATACTAGGGTTTAACCATGTTATATCATGGGTTGACATACCAAGTGTAAAGGACAGCATCCCGCAAACTGATAGGGGTTGCTCAGTCAACGACACTGAACAACTTCCTCCAGGAAATTCTTACAGGTAGAGAAAAAAAATATATTTTCATTCAGTCTGATAATTTGTATGAAAAGCCATTTTTTTTCACTTCCTGAAAACAACCTGCTGATAGTTGTTCAGTGTCGTTGACTGAGCAATCCCCATCAGTTTGCGGGACGCTGTCCCTTACACCCGGTATAACTGTTTCAGTAATGACCTTCCATTCACCCTATCAACACAAAGCTAAAATAACGACATTAAAGAGCGAGCAGCTTGTGATTTCGGCACTTGATTTCTTTATTCAGAGCCCATAAATCTTCAGCTTGATTTGGCCAGCGGGTGAGGTTAAAAAAATGCAAATAAAAAAGACGGGAATAAACCTCTCTCATCAATTTGGTGAGGTGACGTATTACAAATTAGGGAGCGTACAGGGTGTTAATCAAATCCAAAATAATTTTATTTCAGAAAACATCCATAGTTGTTAGCAAAAACATAGTTCAAAACATCCATAGTTGTTTATTGGGCTCCATTCTAGATTCCACTGGCTAAAACTTGAATTAAAATCTACTTGTCACTTTCAAAATAATAACATTTAAAAAGGAGAGGTGATTTATACTCTATGGTTTTACACTTTGTCGGCTATATTTCGACGCTTCGCCAGCTTTTGCACGTTTCCCCAGTCATCATCATCATCTCAGCCTTATCACGTATCTCAGGGCTCCGGCTACCTAATCTTTGGGATTGAACGAGGGTACTGGTTTTTACACAGAGCGACTGCCATCTGACCTCCGCAACCTAGAAGGGAAATCAGACCAAATCCTAAATTAGGTCAGAGTTTTCAAGCCGCCAATGGTTAGCACTGGCCTCTGATATGGCTTAACGACTAATGTCTATTAAACGATATCAACCGGGACCAACGGCTTAACGTGCATTCCAAAGCACGGAAAAAGCGCCGAATAAACGTACATATGAAATTCGAAAACCGAAAAACACATTGGTACGTTTTGGTATTCGAACCATGACCTCCCGCTCAGGAGGCAGCGGCCCTATCCACTACACCATCGGGCTCTCTACGTTTCCCCGTATTTCTGACAGTTATATCCTTCATATCATATGACGGCGAATAAAAATGACAGATAAGGCATAAAACCACCGACTATAAACCAAAAACCGGAGAGTATGACCTCCTGTCCATTCCAATGTTTTTAGTCTGAAAGTGACAAATAGATTTTAATTTTAGTTTTAGAATCTTTAGAAGCTTCATTCTGAATGTTCCTTGATACAAATCCTCAAGACTCGGCTGTATCAATTAAATTTAAGGTTATAAAAAACATAGATTAAATATTTCATTATCATGTACGTGGGACACTCAGAAAGTTTTGCGACACTAAAAAAAATTGTTCTACAGGTATTCTTTGGTCTACATATATTTTTATTAAATCTTATCAAAATACTCTCCACCAGCCTCTATACAAAGATTTATGCGTCTGAACCAGTTTTCAAAACACTTTTTCCAGTCCGCCGTAGACACCTCGCTTACAGCTTGCTCGAACGCAGCCAGCGCATCTTCCGGCGACGAAAATTGTATCCCCTTGAGCTGATTTTTTATTTTTGGAAATAAAAAGAAGTCACACGGTGCTAGATCAGGGCTGTAAGGAGGGTGACCCAGGAGTTTGACTGGTGTGCTGTCCAGGAAGTCCCTCGTTTTAAGCGCGGTGTGTGTAGGCGCATTGTCGTGGTGGAGCAGTAGTCCGCGGAGCCCTGTGTTTGGTCGCTTGTTGCTCACAACAGAAAAAACTTCTGGTAAACATTTGGTAGTATACCTTTCGGCGTTAATGCTTCTTTGATCTCGTAAGAGAATTGAGGCCAAGTGGCCAGTCAAATTAAAAAAGCTGGCGATCAAAATCTTCCCCCCGCTTCGAGATCGCTTCACTTTGGTAGGCGTTGGTTCATTTTGAAACACCCAAACTGTCGACTGGCGCTTGGTTTCTAGATCGTATTGATAAATCCAGGACTCATCACCTGTTACGATGTCGTAAACACGCCGAGACGAGCCTGCTTCAAATTTGTTCAGCATATCACGGCACCATTCCACCCGGGCCTGCTTCTGAGCGTCGGTGAGGTAGTGCGGCACCCAGCGCGATACTATCCTCCTCACGCGAAGATGCCCTTGTAGAATCTCGTGAACGCTTCCCGATCCAATCTTTAATATGTGCTGAATCTCCTGATATGTAATTCGCCTATTATCTTGGATTAAATTTTTCACTGCTAGCACGTTTTCTTCCGTATTAGCCGTCAAAGGGCGACCGCTTCTTTCTTCATCCCCCAAGTTTGGTCGACCGCGCCTAAATTCGTTATACCAACGATACACGGTTGCCTTGGAGGGGCTTTCATCCATAAATGCCATTTGAAGTCTATCGAACGATTCATCCGGTTTCAGGCGACACTTGAAATCGTAAAAAATCATAGCTCTAAAATGTTCCCGGCGCAGATCCATTTTTCAGTAAGACACGATACTTTGAATTGGCTCGCAAAAAATGTGGAGGGAAATTTTGAAAATGGAACACACATATTTTTACTTACAAGTAATCATATTTTCAAAAAAGATTCTAACCGGCCAGTCTGCCATATATAAAAACTATTTATCGCAATACTTTCTGAGTGGCCTGGTATTTTTGCCGCCGTATTCCTTGCGATACAAACAGTACTGGCCGGTTCGATATTTAAAATAAGTTTCCATTCTCAAAGAAAACAAAAGAAAACGTATCTGATATCTGTCGGATTTGCATTTGTCACAGCTACTATTCTAGTTTTTTTTTTGTATACGTACCTATGATTCATACATGAAAACATTTTGCTGTGCCTTAGCATAGTGGTAGCAGTGGGGGTCAAATGAGAAGGAATAGGACTCCTCACAAAAGAGTAAGAAAGAAGAATAAGAAAAACACAACACAACACAACACGATCACACTCATAGCCCCCACTAGGATTCCCTGTATCGGGGTGCCATGGACATACACAGAAACAACCACAAAGAACACCCAGACCCAGAAACAGACAATTAAACTCATCATTCAAATGTCTGCCCTGGCCGAGAATCGAACCCGGGACCTGCCTACGCAGAGGGCGTAGCAGGCAGGTACACTGCCAACTAGGCTGCACGGGTCAGAAAAAGAATAAGATTCTCTAAAATAAGTTATAAAATAAATGTATTTAAGGTGATGATACTAGCCTAAAAATATTATCATAATTCACTGAAAACTCAGTGAACCGAAAAACCGGTCCAACAGAATTAAGTTATAGTAATCCAGACAATTTAGAACCTTATAAATTAGTGATTCATAGGTCGTTGTAGTAACAGGAAGAAAATTGCTGATGGTGGCCGTTATCCGCAATTTTTCTTCCTGTTACTGCAACAAACTATGAATCACAAATTTATAAGGTTCTAACTTTACTTAATTATTATAACTTCATTCTTATGGATCGGTTTTTCGATTAACTACATTGTTAGTGCAGTATGTTTTTTTACTAATGGGAAATTAATAAATATCTTTTATAAATTACTAGCTAATTACAAGCTAATTTATAAAATTTAATACTAGCTAATTCATAAAATCGCCACCTTGATCGTTAGATTTAGGCAACTTCAAAAAATGTGGTTAATCGCTTTTGTTCCTACAGAACCACACACACACCCTGTATAAGACAATAAATAACTTAGTTAACAAAACGAATAAATCACACCCAAGACGCCGGTATCTCAATAAGCCATTATTATTGTGAGAATATAATTACAGCTGTTATTATGTCGTAATAATTCGCTTTTATTTGTATTTAATATCTTTTACATACATATATATAATCACGCATTTATCCCTAATGGGGTAGGCAGAGCGTAAACGATCTAAACAAAGGTCGTTCCGCCATGTCTGACAAAGTTTTGAGGGTTATTTGAGATAGATTTGTAGGTATATTGCTGTAGTGACAGGTTGTCAGCCCATCGCTTAAATTGCAAAATACTGAAACCGTCGGATCCCTTAGCTGATTTTTACAGCTTGCCCGGGAGGAAATGCAGCTGGTACATTCTATGTTTTTCTCTCGCTCCCAGTCCAGCATAGAAGAATTATCTTTCTATATATAATTATATCTTTTACGGGTCTTAACATAGGCTTTTGACGCTCTATTTGCCCCGTAAAGGTTGAATAGACATGTTGTTGACGTGTACCTAGATAGATTAATAATAATATTGTTACAAGTATTTTTTTTTTCTTTCTAAACTTCAAAAGGCAAGTAGCAGTAAAAGTGGGATATCTGCCAACTCGGGAAACCACCTTTAAAGCAGAATGGGTGTAAGTTTGTCAACGTCACGTGTCGAAATGTTGCCGAAAATTTCCTGAATATTTGCGAAGTTCCTGAAATATTTTAGCGATGAAACATTGACGTAACAATGCCGATATACAAAGACAAATAGTTGCCATAAGTACGTATATATTATAATTAATAAAGCTTTCTTTGTTCCATGCTGGACTGGGAGCGAGAGAAAAACATACTATGTGCCAGCTGCAGTTCCTCCCGGGCATGCTGTAAAAAACAGCTAAGGGATTCGAGGGTGTCAGTATATTTCAATTTAGGCGATGGGCTGACAACCTGTCACTACAGCAATATACATATAATCACGCCTATATAAGGATATAGGAATGGGATAGGCAGAGTGTAAACGACCTAAACGAAGGTCGTTCCGGCACGTCTGACAAAGTTTTGTTTAAGATAGATTTGTAGGTACAGCAATATACCTACATCTATTTTTAAATAACTCTTAGAATTTTGTGATTCGTGGCGGAACGACCTTTGTTTAGAGATGTCCATTAGGGATAAAGGCGTGATTATATTTATCTATGTATGTATTATTTTCCCTTTGTAGTAGTGGTTGATATGGTCTGAAAGTGTATTAATTAATTCTAAATCCGTCAAACGTAGCACGAATAATAAATAACAAACTTTCGAATTTGTAATAAAGTATGATACAGTAGAGCCTACTTTTGAATATATCGCTTTATGATATTCAACTGAATCGTACCTGCAAATCTATCTTAAATAACCCTCAAAACTTTGTCAGACGTGGCGGAGCGACCTTTGATTAGGTCGTTTACGCTTTGCCTACCCCATTATGGATACAGGCGTGATTATATGTATGTATGTAATAGAGTTTTGTCGACTTATCATTTAAGGGTCATAATTTTTGACGACTAGCTTTCCGTCCCGTGATTATTATTCTAGGGTATAAAGTCTAACCTCCTGCCAAATAACATCAAAATCCAATCAGCCGTTTTCGCATGGTAGAGCGACAAACAAATGGAGAGATTGAGTTAAGTGATTTTCTTTTTTACCTACGATTGGGTAATACAAAATATTACCAAATAAATGATTATGAACATTGTGTTCGAAAGAAATAAAAGCTAACATAAAATCTACTTTGATTTATTTCTTTGAAAACGCGAGTTCCACTAAGCCAGAAACTACGAAATTAATTCGAAGAATGCCTTTGAACAGTCTGCAGTCGAGATCAGTTCAAGTGTTTTTCAGAATAATACCTCCTGACCCACATTCCGTTTCACGTGAAATCTCTTTGTTATTCCTCACTTCGAAGGCGTATTACAGTATCAAATATAGCGGATCAAAGAAATAGTGCTGACCAAAAAAGAAATATGAAAAAAAACAGTTCTGACGAAGTTTTTATATGTTTTTATGCAACTATATTTTCAGGGTTGTCGACATTTATAAGTTAGACTGATTCCCCGTGTGGTGCCGGGTTAGAATAGCATCACCCCATAACTTCCCGTTGGTTAAGGGATAGATCCAAGGAATGGGCAACAGCGTTCAGTCAGCGACTGTTGTGGCTGATGTTGATTGCGACTGATTAACAACAATGACAAAGTCATATTAAAAGTGAAGGACATACATATTTTTGGAGTGTTAACATGTAGGTTAACACACAATACGATAAAATTATATACGTACATACATATATATAGTCACGCCTTTATCCTATATGGGGTAGGCAGAGCGTAAGACGTAAGACTGGTAATTGTGGACTTTTAGTTTAGTTGTCTTTTCGAACTCCTTACTTCTATTTGAGTTAAGGCTTTGTTGTAGGCCCGTATTAATAATCAGCACTTAAGACTGACAGTTGAGTACTTAACTGAAATGAAGTTTTAGTATTTACATACATACATACATATAATCACGCCTTTATCCCTAATGGGGTAGGCAGAGTGTAAATGCCCTAAACAAAGGTCGGTCCGCCACGTCTGACAAAATTATGAAGGTTATTTAAGATCTATTTGAAGGTATATTGATGTAGTGCTTAGTTGTCAGCCCATCGCCTACATTGCAATATACTGAAACCCTCGGATCCCTTAGCTGATTTTTGCAGCATGCCTGAGAGGAAATGCAGCTGGCACATTCTATGTTTTTCTCTCGCTCCCAGACTGTCAAAAACCTCCAACACAAAATATCTAAATCCTTTGTTATCCAAAATGGCGCGAAGTTCCGACCCTTCGCTTATTCTTATTTCTATTTATTTTCACAACTCACTTCTCTATTGAAAACAATTTACGTGAATTTTTTTTGTGAATTTTATGTTTTTGTTGGGAATAAAATAACACCACATTTAAAGGAAATATAAACCAAAGCCGACAAATAAGTATCAGAATCATTACTGACAATCCGTCACTACAGCAGTAATACAATTTGACCCTTTGAATATAACATACTCGTATCAGATGACGTGGCGCTAATGGCTTTTATTAAGTAATTCTTTAAGGCAGTATCTGCCCCGCAGGGATATGAGCATGTTTTTTTTGGTTCTGTAAATATTATTCCATGCCGGCCTGGGAGCGAGATTATTCCATGCCGGCCTGGGAGCGAGAAAAAACATAGAATGTGCCAGCTGCATTTCCCATCTTAAATAACCCTCAAAACTTTGTCAGACGTGGTGGAACGACCTTTGTTTAGGTCATTTACACTCTGCCTACCCCATTAGGGATAAAGGCGTGTTTATATGTATGTATGTATGTAAATACTAAAACTTCATTTCAGTTAAGTACTCAACTGTCAGTCTTAAGTGCTGATTATTAATACGGGCCTACAACAAAGCCTAAACTCAAATAGAAGTAAGGAGTTCGAAAAGACAACTAAACTAAAAGTCCACAATTACCAGT
Organism: Scrobipalpa costella; assembly: GCA_949820665.1. Classification (NCBI taxonomy): domain Eukaryota; kingdom Metazoa; phylum Arthropoda; class Insecta; order Lepidoptera; family Gelechiidae; genus Scrobipalpa; species Scrobipalpa costella. The sequence continues at coordinate 2,871,442 of OX463311.1, forward strand.
CTTATACCAGACATAACCGGTTATAACCGGAATCGCACCCGGATAAATTACGGCCACGTTTATTATTATTTTACCGGTTCTGATCCGGGACTATCCGGATGAAACCGGTAATAACCGGGAACGCACCCGGGTATCATCGGATTAATGTAACACAGTACCGTTATTATTATTTGCAACAGAAATCCTTTTAGCCAGTGTTACCAGAGCAAATATTTACCAAGCTACTATAATTATAGGCAGGTAGGTACTACAGTGTATGTCAAGGTTTTAAATGAACATAAGTGCATCCCTGGTCTAGTGGTCTGAGCAATGACTTTGTGTTGTTTTTTCTAGTTTGGTTAGGACATTGCAGGCTGATCACCTGATTGTCCGTAAAGTAAGATGATGCATGATGTCGGATGGGCATGTAAATAGACGGTCCTGCGCCTGATTTATATCTGGCCGTGTCATTCAATCTGTCTCATCAGAATAAGAGATTGAAGGATTACAGAGTCCACCTGTGTGTAGCGGTAACACTTGGGCACTTAAAACTAGTCCTGCGCAATTGGCCGATCTCTGGGAGTTGGGCCGCCATCACCGAAAATCGGTGGGAGGACTATTATTATGTATGTATGTTTCTAACATGCAGCGCCCCGACCACGTTCATTTAAAGCTTTGACGTACTGGTATCGAATTTTGCTAACATAATCTAAACAATTAGTGATGAGAAATTAATTCCGGAAATTCCTCAGTTCCGGAAATCAGGCAGTACCTAAATTATGTTAGTTATGTCGCTTTAAGTTTGATAAACAAGGTAATTTTATTAAAAGGTGTCAATAACAAATATAATATGTATAAAATGTAAATAAATAATTATTAATTCATTAAGTTTTTATTAATTAATTAATTTATTAAATACGTGCTCTTCATCATCTTCCATGCTGGACTGGGAGCGAGAGAAAAGCATAGAAAGTGCCAGCTGCATTTCCTCCCGGGCATGCTGTAAAAAACAGCTAAGGGATCCGAGGGCAGTATATTGCAATATAGGCGATAGGCTGACAACCTGTCACTATAGCAATATACCTATAATATTAAGATATTAACGATAAGATATAATTAATAACCCTCAAAACTTTGTCAGACGTGGCGAAACGACCTTTATTTAGGTCGTTTACTCTGCCTACCCCATAAGGGATAAAGGCCTGATTATATGTATGTATGTATTTAATACATATTAAATGATAGATATGGCTTACAGTTTAAAAACCAGGGGCACTCAATATTGAGTCAATTAAAATATTTAGGTTGTAACACGATCAAAAAAACAAGTAGAATGTTCACCATTAAAACCAATCACGGTAAATATTTTAACATTTCATACAGAAACTAAATCCGATTCACAGATGAAATAAATGTATTCATATTCATCTATTAATTCACAAACGATTCAGTTGAATATCATAAAGCGATATATTCAACAGTAGGCTCTACTGTATCATACTTTATTACAATTCGAAAGTTTGTTATTTATTATTCGTGCTACGTTTGACGGATTTAGAATTAATTAATACATTTTCAGACCATATCAACCACTACTACAAAGGGAAAATAATACATACATAAATATAATCGAGCCTTTATCCCTAATGGACATCTAAGCAAAGCTCGTTCCGCCACGTATGGCGAAATTGTAAGAGTTATTTAAAAATAGATGTAGGTATATTGCTGTACCTACAAATCTATCTTAAACAACTCTCAAAACTTTGTCAGACGTGGCGGAGCGACCTTTGTTTAGGTCGTTTACGCTCTGCCTAACCCATTAAGGACATAGGCGTGATTATATGTATGTATGTATATTGCTGTAGTGACAGGTTGTCAGCCCATCGCCTAAATTGAAATATACTGAAACCCTCGGATCCCTTAGCTGTTTTTTACAGCATGCCCGGGAGAGGAACTGCTACTGGCACATAGTATGTTTTTCTGTCGCTCCCAGTCCAGCATGGAAGAAAATAATTCAATGCTTTTACCGCCTTAACTGACGTACCTATGATCCAGTTTTAATCACACATTTTTTGTGACTGTTATCAAAAGTGACAAATAACACGTTACCACATTAACACATTACCAAACGGCTGTCGCTCTTATCTAGTGACGGTAATTGTCGCCCAAGTGGCGTAAAGTGGTGTAAAAGTGAATCGGAGTGTTGTCGGGACGGATAGGCGCGTCGATCGATACCGCCCCGCGCGTCTACCGCCCCGCGGACATCTTGAGATCGGGGATGCAAACCTCAACGACAAAAATGAGACATATTTTTTTTTATTCGTTTGTTGTAACGTGGCGTAAAAGTGAATCGAGGTGTTGTTGGGACGGATAGGAGCGAATAATATTCATAGAATTAAATTTGCATGGCTCTGCAAGTGATTGCAACTCCACGAATGAACATACATACATATACAAATCACGCTTTTATCCCTTACGGGGTAGGCAGAGCGTTTAACGCTTCGTAACAGGCGCTTTCGCCACGTCTGACAAAAATTAAGGGCAATTTTAGATTGTAATATGTATTGCAATAGTGACAGGTTGTCATCCCATCGCCTAAATAACAATACACTGTAACCCTCGAGTCCCTTTTGCTGACTTCATTAGCATGCCCGGGAGGAAGGGCTGCTGGAACATTCTATGTTTTTCTATCTCTCCCAGTCCAGCATGGAAGCAATGAACATCACGGCCTATTATTACGATCTAGCGTCTGGTTACAAAAGCGCGTATCTGTAATTTGTGCAAATAACCGGCGAGACATGCTTCGTGTGCCTGTTGCTGATATTAGCCTCTGGGCGTTTGTACACAACACAATACACAAGCGGGAATACGGAAATCCGACACAGATTAAATAATGATCGGATATAGCAAATAATGGATAATGTCGATTAGGGCTAACGCATTTCCAAAATGAAATTGGACTTGAAACGTTCTCAAATTAGGATTATATAATAGAAGATCGAAAAAAACAAGTGGCTTTACATTTACAATAGCTGAAATGACGTTTGACGGCTAAAATTTATCAAAATTAAACAACACACCACATCCACATGATACATCATCTAACTATTTATTTCTCTAGATTATTCAATTTTATCATTACAAATTACCTCACTAAATTACTTGTCATCCCAACGCTCGGAATGTGGAAAGCCCGACCAGACTCTAAGCTCACATTGTGAACGGCCGATCTGGAAGTCCTTAAACGTAAATAGAACGTGGTCAGGTGGGGATTTTCGGCAAGTGTGGACTGTGTATGCGGTGCAGTGCAAACCATGGCACACTTATCATCGTGACCGGCGTGCCCCAACACTAACACTAATGGATGGCAGTCAATCCGCAATATAAGTGGCTGAATTCTTGGCGATGTAATTTCTCGTGTTCCATCGACATAGAGAAGATCAGGATGTAGCAACTGATGAAAATGGAGAATCGAGAAGCGATTAAGGTGTGAGAGAGTAGGGATCGAGAGGCGATCGGAGGCAAAAGGAAGAAGATATGAGCCGTGCTGTGAAGTCCTGCCCCAGAGTGGGGAGAGTGCGACAGAGGACACTCAAAACAGGAAAAAAAATTGTAGGGATAGATAATTCAGGCAGTGCTTTAGCGCATGGTTTGTAAGTCCCCTGTACGTGCCGTTGTTTCGGTCTGACACGGTCCTGATGACCGAGAGGTCGGTAGGATTATGGGAGGAGGTGGGAGAGTGTTCCATCGACACTCTAAGAAGAAGATTGTGAATGATTGTCCATTCCATTGCTTTCCCGGCGGAATGTCCGAACTGCATCGTCTCACCACATCGGCCGAAGACTGGCTGGAAAATCTCAAAATGTCAATTTAGGATCCAATGCAGTATTATACCATACGACATGATGATCCATGCTGGCCTGGGAGCGAGAAAAAAACATAGAATGTGCCAGCTGTAAAAACCAGCTAAGGGATCTGAGGGTTTTTGTATATTGCAATTTAGGCGATGGGCTGACAACCTGTCACTACAGCAATATACCTACAAATCTATCTTAAATAACCCTCAAAACATTGTCAGGCGTGGCGGAGCGACCTATGTTTGGGTCGTTTACGCTCTACCTACCCCATTAGGAATAAAGGCGTGATTATAAGCCTGTCACTACACATCTATCTTAGGTAGCCCTCAAGGCTTTGTCGTACGTGGCGGAGCGACCTTTGTTTGGGTCGCTTACCTTCTGCCTACCTCATTGGGGACAGAGGCGTGACTGTGTATGTGTGTGTGTGTGTGTATGTATGATGATCCCAACGCAGCTACTTACCTACTAATTCATCGCTAAATCATGTTATCCGTCGCGATGAGTGTATTCCGCGTAACAGACAGATACGACTCATTGTGAGGATGGCAAAGGAATTATTTGTTTTCCTCCTTTTGGCGTACTCAATCTGTCATACATTCCTTACAATTACATCTTGGTATTGTTGGCATTGCTAAGGAATTCATGCCCTATTTACCCAAATGCGCTACGCAAAGGAGGGTAATGTGTTTATCAGCCTATGTAAGTATGTATGTTTGAACCTGTGTGGCTCTCCAAATACCAAACGCCTTAGCCGATTTTAATTATTCATACGTCAATCGATTCGTCTTAACCATGTGAGTGTCACTGAAGAAGTGATTTGATCAAAATTAAATATGGCGACAATCAGGCGCATTTTCTAAAAGTTAATAAAATAAAACTTGACTAACTATGCCGAGTGGGGTATGATTGAATAGGTATTTACAAATCAGTTTTAGGTTTCTTACATAATTTTTCGTTTTAAATGACCGTTAAGGACCTTATAACTTCCTTTAAAAACCTCGATTCATTTTTGACAACTACGCATGACTTCATTAAGGGCTTGCTTCGTTGTAACTGGAGATATTAATATAAATATTTACAACCCTACCAAAAAAGTTGAGGAAGCATCAGAGTATCTCAGTATGATGGCAGAGCTGGCCATGATGCAAGCAGTGGATAAACCAACTAAGATTGATGCTTGTCATGACCACGTTTTCTACAATGGCAGAGGTAATATAGAAACGGTTGTATGTCCGGTTAGAGTGTCCGATCACAGCATTACAAGCTCATCAACACCAAAGCCTACCAATCCTCCTAGGAAAAGATTACGTTTAAACAATGAATGTATCGTAGCGGAATTAAGTAACGTGGACTGGTCTAAATTATTTAGCATTCAGAATGTAACCGAGCAAAATGAATCTTTTCAGGGAATTGTCTCAAACATCATTGACGCTCATTCTAAACTTATCACGACAAGTCGTAGGAAAGTCATTCTCAAACCTTGGCTGACAATGGGTTTAATAAAATGTTCTCGCTTACATGATAAACTCCATTTGGAGGTTAGATTTGATCCAAAAAATCAGATAAAGAAACTTATATACAGTAGGTACCGTAACTTCTACATATCTCTTCTTCGTAAATGTAAAACTAACTACGATAAAAAAATATTAGAAATGCATAAAAACCAACCTTAGATGCTTTGGAAAACAATAAACACAATTACACACAGGAAAAACAAGTCTAATAATGCTATTGAATTAACTAAAACAAAAAACTCCCCTTGTCAATCGGTTGACTACTGCAATACTTTTTTCGCCTCGGTTGGGCAGACTTTGGCCAGTAAAATATTAAAGAAACTGAATATATCTCAGGACATGCTAGCAAATAATGTTATCCCGCCCACCCTATCAGTTAAATCTTTCTTTATGGAACCAACTGATCCTTTTGAGATTGAGGCCATAATATTAAGTTCAAATGCGGATAGTGCTGCTGGTTTGGACGGCATTACAAACCGTCTAATTAAGTTGGCAAAAAACAATATTATAGGGCCGTTAGTTGTTATGATTAACCAGAGTCTGTCAACAGGGATAGTGCCTGACGCCTGGAAGATTGCAACGGTCATACCGATTCACAAGGGAGGTGATAAGAATATACCTGACAATTACCGACCGATATCACTTCTGTCAGCTTTCTCGAAAATTTTGGCGAAAATCGTTAATAACCGCCTTGTAAAATATCTGGAACAAGAGGGGTTGTTGGCTTGCAACCAATATGGTTTTCGTCGTGGCAAGTCAGCCGAAGATGCTGTCTCGGATCTTGTAAATAGAATCGCTGGCCACTTTGATCACGGAAGATCTTGTATCGGCACTTTTTTGGATCTGGCAAAAGCGTTCGATTCAGTTTCAATCCCTATATTACTAAAAAAGCTCAACGCCGTTGGCATAAGGGGTATTGCTTTAGAGTGGTTTCACAGTTATCTGACTGGAAGAAAACAGTGTGTCAAAATTAATTCTGTCACAAGCAGCCTAAGCGATATATCCTTTGGAGTCCCCCAGGGAAGTGTTCTCGGACCGACATTGTTCCTGGTATACATAAACGACATGGCAGCACTGCGTTTGAGAAACGCAGAGATAGTTTGTTATGCAGACGATACTGCTATTCTCTTCAACGATGTCGACTGGGAACAGTGTCGCAAGACAACAGAGCTTGGCATGGCGCAAGTGGCAAAATGGCTTGACGGAAATCTCCTGACACTTAACAGCACCAAAACCAAGTTCTTGTGTTTTTATAAGACAGAGCCCTCGCCCCAGATTCGTACGACGATATTTTTGTACATACCTGTGATACTTTAATCAATAACCTGTATCCTGGAACTTGCAACTGTCCAGGGATAAAGAATGCTAATTCCGTCAGATACCTTGGCATCATTGTAGATAACAAATTGTCCTTTAGGGAACACATACAGCTCGTTGCCACAAGAACACGAAAGCTAATCCATGTGATGAAACCACTTCGAGAAGCTGCTGATAGGGAACTGCGAAAATCCGTCTACATATCACTTTGCCAGTCAGTGTTATGTTATGGCATCCAGGCTTGGGGAGGGGCTACTTCTACTAATCTTATAATATTGGAAAGAGCACAGAGGGCAATGCTGAAGGTAATTTTTAGAAAACCATACAGATTTTCAACCATAGAATTATATGCTGAAACACAATTACTGAGCATAAGACGATTATACATAATCAAAGCTGTTTTAACAACTGAAAAACTTATTATGAACTCGCCACATTTTAAAAAGATATTGAAATGCAGAGTATTTAGAGCACCAGTTCAGAGAACTAGCACATCATTCGCAAGACGTTTTTCGCCCTTTATGTTTCCGCATATATTCAATGAAATTGTAAAGTCATGTGAAATCAAGGATATATCGTTATACGAAACCAAGATAATCGTTACCAAACAAATTATGACATGGACATATACTAAAACTGAAGAAATTTTAAATGTTTTATCCTAAGATTTATCACTTCAGTTCACCTTGTTAACTAACTCACACACATTCTCACTCACATACTCACACATGCACACACACACAAACACACACACTCGCACACACCAAAATCCTAGTTATTTTAGTCCGATGCATGTCATTTAAATTGTGAGTGATTGATGAGTCTGAGCCCGATGGTGTAGTGGATAGGGCCGCTGCCTCCTGAGCGGGAGGTCGTGGTTCGAACCCCACCACGTACCAATGTGTTTTTCGGATTTCGAATTTCATATGTACGTTTATTCGGCGCTTTCTCCGTGTTTCGGAAAGCACGTTAAGCCGTTGGTCCCGGTTAATATCGTTAGTCGTTAAGCCATATCGGAGACCAGTGCTAAGCATTGGCGGCTTGAAAACTCTTACCTAATCTAGGATTGGGTCTGGTTTCCCTTCTGGGTTGCGGAGGTCAGATGGCAGTCGCTCTGTGTAAAAACCATTAGTACTCTCGTTCAATCCCCTAGATTAGGTAGCCGACCCCGTGAGATACGGGATAAGGCTAGGGAGATGAGTATGATGATGCATGTCATTTAAATTAAATTTATTCATAAATTTATACATGAGTTACTATTATTATTACAGTTATTTTCTTTTGATAAATTCCACAAGATTGAGTTCTTTTTAACACCTTATTTTAATTTAAAGAATTTGTTATAATTAATTCCTATTAACTAAATTAATTTGATTGTTTTATTATAAAAAAAATCTTTTTGTATCAGAAAAGATTTTAACTGTTTTTTATTATTGTGTATTTTGGCGTCCACGATACAGGCGTCGCCTAGTGTGGTTGTAATGGACCTGTTCAATAAAGATTTTTATTTATTATTTATTATTATAACGATTTAAAGTTTTCAAGCTCATTTCCTGCGCAGTTGGGATATTTGTTTTTATTGGTATTATTTATATATTTTGTTTTAGGCACGGTTTCTTACCATATGAAATATCGTAAGCTAAAATTTATAAATACAAAAGAGAAAGGATAGATAAAATCATTTATGAGTACCTATAGTCATCTCCCTAGCCTTATCCCGTATCTCACTGGGTTGGCTACCTAATTTAGGGGATTGAACGAGGGTTATTACACAGAGCGACTGCCATCTGACATCCGGAACTCAGAAGGGAAACCAGACCCAATCCTAGATTAGGTCAGAGTTTTTCAAGCCGCCAATGCTTAGCATTGGCCTCTGTCATGGCTTAACGACTAATATCTATGGTATTAAATGATATTAACCGGGACCAACGGCTTAACGTGCCTTCCGAAGCACGGAAAAAGCGCCGAATAAACGTACATATGAAATTCGAAAACCGAAAAACACATTGGTACGTGGTGGGATTCGAACCACGACCTCCCGCTCAGGGGGCAGCGGCCCTATCCACTACACCATCGGGCTCTAATGAGTACCTATAGTGTTCTCAAGAAAAGTTTGAAAAACAGCTGACACATTTGAAATTGGCTTTTATTTTTTACTAAAATAGATGCTTTTCGTTTTACTCCTGATCAGTCATTTTCAACTAACAAACCTAAAATGAAATAGACGGCAGCATTCCTAAAAATCCCACAGCTAAAACTGACTATCCCACAATATTCCTAATTAGAGCTGACATGGATTCTCTGAAATGAAATCCGGCCGCTGCGCCATTCCTGAAAACGAAAATGCTGTTATATGTTGGCAAATGCTGTTACACTGCTGGATTCCTGATGAATGAAAAACATTTTCGAATGTTTTTATTCGAATGAGCTTTTCGTTGATGATGTTTTTTAACCTATCTGTATTTGTGGTCTAGTGAGTTCTATTTCGTGTGTTATCGAAACCATGAACGAACGACCCGATTAATTTTGATGTCATGTCAGATTTTTTAAGCTGCCTTTAGGCCTCTTAAATGGAAAGGCAGCATCATTGTCAGTCTGTGAAGGGCAGCATCAGGGGTTGACAGCTTTACGTGTCCTTCTTAGCACACAATCATCTTTTTAACAGACAATGCCTGCATCGTCCTAATCAATACTGAAGAAAACGACACTGACCTAGATCCCACTTCCAAAATACTAGACCTCATTCTTCTTCTTCTCCTTCATAGCGAGTGGATTCTCGAATCGAACAACTACCCGAAGTACACTGGTGTCAGAGTTTTCAAACCGCCTAGTAGCACTGCTGTTAGGCCTCTGACATGGTTTGAGTAACGACCACTATCAAAGCTCTGCCCTTAGAAGCACGGAACCCTTTATCTTTTCTGCCAATCAGGTGATTCAGCCTGCATTGTCCTAACCAAACTGGGGAAAACCACACAAAGTGATAAATTGACCAATACCACTTTTGTGTTCCCCCTGGGAATCGAACCCTGGACCTCCGGATCGTAAGCCCATAGCTCTGACCACTAGACCACGGAGACAGTTCCAGGAGAGAGACCGCATTAGTTAACGCTTCAATGCTCATCTCTGATCTCCAAATGAATGTCTACAGGATAACAGCAGCACGGAATCTGGCGTGGCAGAACTAAACCTAATTTACACCGAAGCTAATGAAATCAAACGCCACTAGTGATGCGCACGCACAGGCACGCGGATTTCAAAATTGACCGGTATTCATTTCCGGAACTATTTCTCGTATTTACGGGTTACTGGACACGGGTATGGGTATTACGGAACTGCAACCGGAATAATTTACCGTACTTATTGAATATTAAGATGCCCCCAGATTATTATTATGATATTTACACCAAGCTAATTAAATCAAACGCCACTCGAAAGACCGGTATTCATTACCGTAAGTAGTATTCCCTTCCGAAACTGTTACTCGTATTTCCAGGATACTAAGGCCCGTATTTATAATCTGCACTTGAGATTGACAGCCAGTTTGAGTTCGTATCAGAAATGTAATTTCAGTACAAAATGGCTTGTCAAATCCATACTTAATATTACTCTCAATCTTGATAGCTTTTCAAATACGAGCCTAAGATTACCAATTATATTTGCAAATCTATGAGCTGTTTCAAGGAAAATACCTACGCAAAGTCATTCACGTTGCGAGTAATCAAATTGTAAAATTCTTTGCTTTTAATAAATTTCTTGCTTTTAATAATAAATTAGATATTGCCTTTAAATAAGTTCGTGTGATTGCTTAAAGTAATTCCAAATCGACACTAGTAAAACAAAAGTACCCAAATCTGATTTCGAACTGCGAACAAAGTTCAACCTTTTTAAAACATCTGAAAGCTAAAGAGCAGTGCAACAGGAAAAAAGTTGTTAACTTACAACATCCTCCGTATTTACATACGTGACCCTTTTAACCTCCGCAGAAGTCCGGAAAGTTCCGGAAGAACCCTATTTCCGGAAAGTTCCGGAAGATGCCCCCTCACTAAACGCGGGATAACGAAAGAGCTCGAATTCGAGAGTCAGAAATGGTCACTGGCTCTTATTATATTAAGCTGGTTTGTTTTACAATCCAGCTTCATTTGATTTGACTGGCGCAAGGGTATTTGAAGTTAGTGGTAATGGGAGCTCCTTTCTAGCGATTCACCCTGGTATATTGAATGGTTTAAGGAACAAACAAAAATTCTATTTAGCTAATAACAATAATATAATTGTAGCTGTCTGATTCATAATATATGCTGGACTGAGAGAGACAGAAAACATAGAATGTTCCAGCTGCCCTTCCTCCCGGGCATGCTGTAGAAGTCAGCAAAAGGGACTCGAGGGTTACAGTGTATTGTAATTTAGGCGATGGGCTGACAACCTGTCACTATAGCAATACAAATTACAATCTAAAATTGCCCTCAATTTTTGTCAGATGTAGCGGAAGCGCCTTTTACGAGGCGTTTAACGCTCTGCCTACCCCGTAAGAGATGAAGGCGTGACTATATGTATGTATGTATGTATGATTCATAAGTATCGTTTATGTAGTGATATTCTATCTACCAATTTATCTGATATATAACACACATTATTCTGTCTTATTTAGCAAATACGATGTATTAGTTTATCATAATATATATATCAGTATATTTTATTGAAATATTTATTTAATGGTATGTAAACATGTCTAAATATTAAATGTAGTATGCACTATCCCGCTTTCTGCTTGTACAATTTCAATACCCAAAGGTTGCCTAGCCTGGAAATTGCTGCTTTAGCAATAAGGCCGCCTATATTGTACTGTCACGTTTGTTCCTTTTTTCTCAGTTGTATGTGTTTTTTGTGCAATAAATTATTTTGTATTGTATTGCATTCGTCAACATGAGAAATTCGGCTGAATGATCTCAGCATGCGATGGAAGTTATCGCAAGAGACCATCTTCCAATCTTCCTTCAATATAAGAAGGCGCTTCTTCTTAGCGAGTGGATTCCCGAGCCGAACGAGCCGATGAACCCTGGTGTCAGTGTTTTCAAACTACCTAATAGCACAGCTTTTACGCCTCTGACATGGTTTGAGTGACGACCACTATCAAAGAATAGAATAGAAATGTATTTATTCTTAGAAAATAAGCAAACAAAATTCAAACAGGCAGACAAAACAATGAAATAATAAAAAAAAACAAAACATAATTAATTACATAAAAACAATAGAAAATTAACAGTTACTTACTATCTAAGAAATGGTTTTGGCTCAGCATAAGGCTCATTGCAACACTGTTTTTCAGCCAACACCAGTTTACAGATGGCGTGCTTTATATATTGGTAGAATATGTACAGTTTTTAACAAATTAGTAATCACAACAGATAATACCTTTCAAAAGGTGAAATTTCAATTATTAACAAAAAGAGAAACATAAAAAAATCTTGCAAGATCATAAAATAAATATTAGAAGAAAATAAAATAAAATTGTGGAGGTAGTTTTACGCAAGTTGTTGATTCTGCAGTAAGTGCGCCTTAAAATGGACTTTGAAAGACAGCGACCGACAGACGGCTTAACGTGCCCTCCAAAGCACAGAACCTCTTTCTTTTCGGACAATTAGGTGATTCACCCCGCAATGTTCTAACCAAACCTCACAAAGTGATAAATTGACAAACATCAAATTTGTGTTCCCCGCCCTGGGAATCGAACACAAGACCTCCGGATCGTAAGCCCATGGCTCTGACCACTAGGCCACGGAGGCAGTTGAAAAAGAAAGAAAGTCGCTGAGAGCTTCTTCCTCTTTCCTACCTTCCTACTGGAGTCCGGCGCCAAACAGCTTACTATGTTCCATCGAAGTGTGGATATGCAGGTGTCTTTCATTCTCCAGGATCTGCGCTTTTTATTATTGACTCTCTGTGATATCAGTCCATGAGCGAGAGAAAAACATAGTATGTGCCAGCTGTATTTCCTCCCGGGCTAGCTGTATAAAACAGTTAATGGATCCGAGGGTTTCTGCATATTGCAATTTAGGCGATGGTCTGACAACCTGTCACTACAGCAATATACGTACAAATCTATCTTAAATAACACTCAAAACTTAGTCAGACGTGGCGGAACGACCTTTGTTTAGGTCATTCACGCTCTGTCTACCCCATTAGAGACAGATGCGTGATTATATAAATGTATGTATGTAAGAACCAACTTAGCCTAAGAGCATCATTCTCTTTCGAGATCTAGACATAAAACAATGCCAATATTCTTACCCATTTAAAAAGTTGTAAAACAGCGAAGCAAAAAGTAAGTTGTTTCAACGAAAATCTTTTCAGACAGACATGAAAATAAACTGAAATAAATGCTTGACGAGCTTGGTGATGCATACAGAGCCGGATCAAGCAAAAGTTAAATGAATTCGTGGTTAATATTACCTACAGTTACCTATCTATACCTTTCAGAATAATATCTCTTACCCACTCGACAATATTTCAGTTTATAAAACTTTAAAGATAAGATAAGAATATACTTTAGTGCACAGAAAAAACACAAGAGAAAATAAAATTAAATGACACAAATAGTAGTACAAATAGGCGGCCTTATTACTATGCAGCAATTTCTTCCAGGCAACCTTAGGGTACAGGAAAATAAAAAGTTGAACTAGTGGGCTGGTATACATTTTAGGCAATATATTGTATAGGTAAGTAAATAAGCTACTTAGGTGTATTTATATAATTAATAACAATAAATAGTCATACATATAAATTTCTTATACCTACATAGAAATACATAAATACTATAATACATATATAAATATATACAATACTAATGAAAGAAAATGTTACAACCAAATTATTCCGGGAAATACGCAAGTGCAAGCGGTTAAGGTAGAGAAAGATAGTGAGCTATAAGGTGTTTTTTAAAAGAATCTAATGAAGTTGCTTGTCTTACAGACGCAGGCAATAGATTCCAAAGCCTTACTGCACGAACTGTAAACGAATTAGAGTAAAAATTGGTAGAATGAGATGGGATCGTAAGAGAGAGGTAGCGCGAAGGGCGAAGTGTGCGATTAAGAGTAACAGAGTGGAAAGGGAATCTTTCTTTAAGATAAGGCGGAGACATAGGATTGAAGAGAATAGAAGATAAGAATAGTAAGATACTTTATTTTTATTAAACACACACACACGCACACACAATCACGCCTTTATTACTAATGCGGTAGGCAGAGCGTCAACGACCTAAACAAAGGACATTGCGCCACGTCTGACAAGAATTTGGGGGTCATTTCAGATAGATTTGTGTATTGCTCTAGTGACAGGTCAGCCGGTCGCCTAAATTACAATTCACTAAAACCCTTGAATCCTTTAGCTGGCTTTTACAACATGCCCGGGAGGAGATGCAGCTAGCTCTATGTTTTTCTATCGCTCCCAGTCCAGCACAGAAGTTTTATTAAAGCCACGAAGTAAACGTTTTTTTGATACTATATTGTTTTCAAAATGAGATTATTTTGAAAACAATAAGTATGATTTTCCCCATAAACAATATTTCCGTTGAATACACATTATGTAAGTTAAGCTTGTTTACATAATAGGAGGGGCACAGAGCGCTTGCTAATCCGACCCTGTAAAAATGTGAATTTCACCGTCGACTCGAAAATAAGATAAATATGACACAGTTCCGTCGAAAATTCCGCATTTCGATTCAGCTTTCGGAACACCAGCGACTTGATAGAAATACGACCTCGGAAATCGAAAAACGACTAAAAAACCTTTCGGAAAAACCGCGTTCCGTTTCGTGCACACTAACAGCACACTTCTGCTACGAAATTACCGAAAAAGGAACGTTACATTCGAAGCTCGTTGAACTAGTTTTGTTAATTTTTCTAAATGGCGTTGCGAATGGGACACAGACTGATAATTGGGGGTGACTTCACTTAGGAGATAAACAGATTATCTATTTAATTTATACTGATGTTGATGTTAAACGGTTGGTTTGCTTCGCTGTAAGCTGACAGGATTACTTCATGGAAATTAATTCACGATACGGTAGGTTTGTCTATTAAATTATTGACACTATGTAATGAAACAAAGCAGCTAAAAATCTGTAATCTGTTTTATTTTATTCCGTGCTTCGGAGGGAACGTTAGGTGCTGGCTGTAGGCTGGATTGAAACTCTCAAATTATTTTTAAAATTTCATGTTTCCTGTCGACTAATCGATGTTGCGTAGTACTAGAAGTATTCATGCTAAATTATATTCATGTTAAATTTAAGTTAATATCTTGAGGTGACGCACTAAAGTTGAAATTTTGAAAATCTCATACTATTTCCAAAAAACATAATTGAATTTTTGACTTTATTTTTACATTTACTACAAAATTAAGTCTTAAAGTAAGTATTAGTGTGGTTGTATAACATAGTTTGTATTTTTGTAGAGCTGGTATTTGTAGTTTTTTTAGGTAAATTAATATTAAACCACTACAAAATTCAAACTCGGTGTTACAAGCACCCTATTACTTATTTTAAGATTTGATACTGTAGTAAATGTAAAAATAAAGTCAAAAATATTTTTTTATTTTCAAGCATAGTATGAGTTTTTCAAAATTTCAACCATAGGGCGCCACCTCAAGATATTAACTTAAATTCTTGAAATTTTGCTTGAGTACTTCAATTAGTGATACAGGAAACATGAAACTAAAAAACATGTGTTTTTAAATCCAGCCTTATGGATAGTGGTCATTACACGAGCCACTTCAGAGGTCTAATCGAAACCTCTGACACCTGGATTCTTACGGCCGTTTGAACTGTTACAATAGACGATAGGTATGAAGCTAGTACTCTATAATAGTGAAATTTGTTGGTATGAGTATATAATACGGTATTTACAATAACTTAATAAAATTTCTTCCATGCTGGCCTGGGAGTGAGAGAAAAACATAGAATGTGCCAGCTGCATTTTCTCCCGGGCATGCCGTAAAAGCCAGCTATGGGATCCGAGGGTATATTGCAATTTGAGCGATAGGCTGACAACTTGTCACTACAGCAATATACCTACAAATCTTTATATATTCTTTATTGCATAAATTTCAATATATTGGTTAAATCTTAAAATTAGAGCAAAGGCGAGCTTATCTCTCTAAGAGATCTCTTCCAGCCAACCTAGTGGGGATGAAAGATGGGACTTCACTTGAATCTATC
This sequence comes from Scrobipalpa costella, assembly GCA_949820665.1. Taxonomy (NCBI): domain Eukaryota; kingdom Metazoa; phylum Arthropoda; class Insecta; order Lepidoptera; family Gelechiidae; genus Scrobipalpa; species Scrobipalpa costella. Next base: position 2,887,314 of record OX463311.1, read on the forward strand.
TTAAAATAACCCTCAAAACTTTGTCAGACGTGGCGGAACGACTTTGGTTTAAGTCGTTTACGCTCTGCCTACCCCATTAGGGATAAAGGCGTGATAATATGTATGTATATCAACTCAATTCAAACAAGAGTATTCTCCTGTTACATTGTCAGTGCACCGGGAGCGTTCCGTGTGTTATTTAATATTCGCGGAATCACCGACGCAGGCCGTTTTAAAACTTTTATTGAAATAGTTTGTCCATTGTGCTCCCTCCCCCTCCCTCCCCTTCCTCCTTCCGTTTCCGCTCTTACTCTATACGCCTTCACAGATATTACGTTTATACATAAATATATACATATAATCATGCCTTTATCCCTAATGTGGTAGGCAGAGGGTAAACAATCTAAGCGAAGGCCGTTCCGCCACGTCTGACAAGTTTTGAGTTTTATTCCAGATAGATTTGTATATTGCTATAGTGACAGGTGGTCAGCCCATCGCCTAAATTACAGTACTAAAACCTTTAAATCCCTTAGCTGATTTTGACAGCATGCCCGGGAGGAGATGCAGCTGGCTCATTCTATGTTTTTATATGTCTCCCAGTCCAGCATGGAAGTACGTTTATACGACCCTCTATTTTGGTTGTTTGTGAAAGTACAGTAATCAAACTCTTTTATAAACTTTCTTGGGCAAACAATATTAAATAAATAAATCAATAATACTCGTAAATAAATCATTTTATTTCAGGCAATATTTACATTAGTAGATGTTAAATAATGTAAACAGAGGCCCATACAATATATACCTTACAGACTAACCTACATATTTATAAATACTTAAATTTCGACGTATGGACGACGGCAGGAGGTCTGTAGCGTCGAAATACGACCCCCATCGGCTCGGTTTACAAATGGCGTGCTTTATATATTGGTAGAATATGTACAGTTTTTAACAAATTAGTAATCACAACAGATAATACCTTTCAAAAGGTGAATTTTAAATTATTAACAAAAAGAGAAACATAAAAAAATCTTGCAAGATCATAAAATAAATATTAGAAGAAAATAAAATAAAATTGTGGAGGTAGTTTTACGCAAGTTGTTGATTCTGCAGTAAGTGCGCCTTAAAATGGACTTTGAAAGACAGCGACCGACCGACGGCTTAACGTGCCCTCCAAAGCACAGAACCTCTTTCTTTTCGGACAATTAGGTGATTCACCCCGCAATGTTCTAACCAAACCTCACAAAGTGATAAATTGACAAACATCAAATTTGTGTTCCCCGCCCTGGGAATCGAACACAAGACCTCCAGATCGTAAGCCCATGGCTCTGACCACTAGGCCACGGAGGCAGTTGAAAAAGAAAGAAAGTCGCTGAGAGCTTCTTCCTCTTTCCTACCTTCCTACTGGAGTCCGGCGCCAAACAGCTTACTATGTTCCATCGAAGTGTGGATATGCAGGTGTCTTTCATTCTCCAGGATCTGCGCTTTTTATTATTGACTCTCTGTGACATCAGTCAATGAGCGAGAGAAAAACATAGTATGTGCCAGCTGTATTTCCTCCCGGGCTAGCTGTATAAACCAGTTAATGGATCCGAGGGTTTCTGTATATTGCAATTTAGGCGATGGTCTGACAACCTGTCACTACAGCAATATACGTACAAATCTATCTTAAATAACCCTCAAAACTTAGTCAGACGTGGCGGAACGACCTTTGTTTAGGTCATTCACGCTCTGTCTACCCCATTAGAGACAGAGGCGTGTTTATATGAATGTATGTATGTAAGAACCAACTTAGCCTAAGAGCATCATTGTCTCTCGAGATCCAGACATAAAACAATGCCAATATTCTCACCTATTTAAAAAGTTGTAAAACAGCGAAGCAAAAAGTAAGTTGTTTCAGCAAAAATCTTTTTAGACAGACATGAAAATAAACTGAAATGAATGCTTGACGAGCTTGGTGATGCATACAGAGCCGGATCAAGCAAAAGTTTAATGAATTCGTGGTTAATATTACCTACAGTTACCTATCTATACCTTTCAGAATAACATATCTTACCCACTCGACAATATTTCGGTTTATAAAACTTTAAAGATAAGATACATTATTTTTTATTAAACACACACACACAATCACGCCTTTATTACTAATGGGGTAGGCAGAGCGTCAACGTCCTAAACAAAGGACATCGCGCCACGTTTGACAAGTATTTGAGGGTCATTTCAGATAGATCTGTGTATTGCTGTAGTGACAGGTTGTCAGCCCGTCGCCTAAATTACAATACAGTAAAACCCTCGAATCGCTTAGCTGGCTCTGTGTTTTTCTATCGCTCCCAGTCCAGCATAGAAGTTTTATTAAAGCCACGAAGTCAACGTTTTTTTGATATTATATTGTTTTCAAAATGATCCCTAAGTATGATTTTCCCCATAAACAATATTTCCGTTGAATACACATTATGTAAGTTAAGCTTGTTTACATAATAGGAGAGCACAGAGCGCTTGCTAATCCGACCCTGTAAAAATGTGAATTTCACCGTCGACTCGAAAATAAGATAAATATGACACAGTTCCGTCGAAAATTCCGCATTTCGATTCAGCTTTCGGAACACCAGCGACTTGATAGAAATACGACCTCGGAAATCGTAAAACGACAAAAAAACCTTTCGGAAAAACCGCGTTCCGTTTCGTGCACACTAACAGCACACTTCTGCTACGAAATTACCGAAAAAGGAACGTTACATTCGAAGCTCGTTGAACTAGTTTTGTTAATTTTTCTAAATGGCGTTGCGAATGGGACACAGACTGATAATAGGGGGTGACTTCACTTAGGAGATAAACAGATTATCTATTTAATTTATACTGATGTTGATGTTAAACGGTTGGTTTGCTTCGCTGTAAGCTGACAGGATTACTTCATGGAAATTAATTCACTACACGGTAGGTTTGCCTATTAAATTATTGACACTATGTAATGAAACAAAGCAGCTAAAAATCTGTAATCTGTTTTATTTTATTCCGTGCTTCGGAGGGAACGTTAGGTGCTGGCTGTAGGCTGGATTGAAACTCTCAAATTATTTTTAAAATTTCATGTTTCCTGTCGACTAATCGATGTTGCGTAGTACTAGAAGTATTCATGCTAAATTATATTCATGTTAAATTTAAGTTAATATCTTGAGGTGACGCACTAAAGTTGAAATTTTGAAAATCTCATACTATTTCCAAAAAACATAATTGAATTTTTGACTTTATTTTTACATTTACTACAAAATTAAGTCTTAAAGTAAGTATTAGTGTGGTTGTATAACATAGTTTGTATTTTTGTAGAGCTGGTATTTGTAGTTTTTTTAGGTAAATTAATATTAAACCACTACAAAATTCAAACTCGGTGTTACAAGCACCCTATTACTTATTTTAAGATTTGATACTGTAGTAAATGTAAAAATAAAGTCAAAAATATTTTTTTATTTTCAAGCATAGTATGAGTTTTACAAAAATTCAACCTTAGGGCGCCAACCCAAGATATTAACTTAAATTCCTGAAATTTTGAATGAGTACTTCAATTAGTGATACAGGAAACATGAAACTAAAAAACATGTGTTTTTAAATCCAGCCTTATGGATAGTGGTCATTACACGAGCCACTTCAGAGGTCTAATCGAAACCTCTGACACCTGGATTCTTACGGCCGTTTGAACTGTTACAATAGACGATAGGTATGAAGCTAGTACTCTATAATAGTGAGATTTGTTGGTATGAGTATATAATACGGTATTTACAATAACTTAATAAAATTTCTTCCATGCTGGCCTGGGAGTGAGAGAAAAACATAGAGAGTGCCCCAAAAGCTCAGAACCAGCAAAGTGTGCCACATGTATGCGCTATGGCAAACCTTCAAACCACACAACAGGTGATATGCAATGCCCAGCCAAGAAAAATGCCGAGGCGAGGTACCTAAGTTCTGTAGACTATGAAGGCGCCTAGAGCGCCGCACACACAGTAAAACTACCAGGACTATCATGGGTAGTGTGACTAAGGACTTAGCCAGCAATATTGATTCCTCGTGTGAATTTGAATCTATTGTTTTTGATACTGATGTGTCTTTGGCGTCATATACTTCTGAACCTAAAAATTTAAGTTTATTTATGCAAAATATTAGAAGTGTCAATTGTAATTTAGATAAATTATTGGTACTGATGTCACAAATCAAAATTGAGCCTGATGTAGTCGTATTAACCGAATGTCGCTTATTAGATTCACCCACTATTCCCCAACTTGATAATTATCAATCGTATTCTAGTGATAAAAGTAATAATCTGCAAAATGACGGTGTAGTTCTCTATATAAAGAAAAACATTGGTAAAGTCACTGTAGAGGAACCTGTAATTTCAGACGCAAACTGCCTAATAGCAAAATTTGACTGTGACATTTCCATTGTGTCTATATATCGCTCTCCCTCGCAACATGACGCAACTGATTTCATAACTTCCCTTAGTGACATTCTTACAAACTTAACTACATGTAAAAATGTTTTTGTAGTCGGTGACATAAACATTGACATCAAAATAGGAACTAAAAATACAAACGCTCCAGAATATCTAACGGCCTTGGCTTATCTTGGGTACTTACCTACTCATAGCCATCCGACTAGATTTGAGAATTGTATAGATCATGTGTTAGCAAAAACCACACTTCCATTAAAAACAATAATAGTGAACTCATTAGTGACCGATCACCATTCCTTGTTGCTATGCATACAAAAATTCACTAAAAGATCCTACGCAATCAATACATGCAATAAACTTGACTATGACGCAATATCACGCGAACTTGAACAACTCGACATGTCTCCTATGTATAAGTGTTTAGACGTCAATAAAGCCACGGAATATTTTGTTTCGTCATTGACTAGGATTATAAAAGCCAACACAGAAACCATAGTTCTACCCAAGCGCAGAAAAATTATAAAGCCATGGATAACTCCAGGGCTTTTACGTTGCATAAAAAACCGCGATAAAATGCACAAAAAGGCGTCAAAAAACCCCGATGATTCTATTCTTAAAATAACCTATCAGCGGTATAGAAATTATTGTAATAAATTGCTTTATAAACTAAAACGTCAGTACGAAAAATCACAAATTGAAAATGCTGCACACGACAAAAAAAGGCTTTGGCAAGTAATCAAAAATATCACCCACATGACTCATAAGAAATCGTCTGCTCGCGCGCTTATCGCTGACTCAGCCAAGTCAATGGAGGCGGTCAACTCAGCAAATTCTTTCTTTGCGCACATTGGAAAGACTCTTGCCGAAAAAGTACAATCTAGTCAAAATAATTATGAACCTGTAATCCATTCAAGTCTTGTTTCTCCGATTCACTCCTTTGGTTTAATAGATACCGACGAAAAAGAGGTTGAAAGAGTTATAATGTCCCTAAAATCCAACTGTTCCGCCGGCTTTGACAATATCTCTGCCAAATTTATTAAACAATATAAAGAATATATGACACCACACTTAATGTATCTATTTAACCTTTGTTTTTCTTCAGGAATATTCCCTAGTATCCTCAAAACTGCTGTGGTCGTTCCTATCCATAAAAGTGGAGACAAAACGTGCGTCAACAATTATCGCCCCATTGCTATATTGCCCTCCCTCTCTAAGATTTTGGAACGTATAATTTACAAACGACTTATTCAATATCTAGATAAAAATGGTTTTATATCTAATGCACAGTTTGGCTTTAGATCTGGCCTGTCTACAGATGATGCCGTACACGAATTAACTGACTTTGTTGCCCGACAGTTAGACTCCAGTAAAAAGTGCTTAGCTATCTACTTGGACCTTGCTAAAGCTTTTGACACGGTAAATATTCCCATTCTTATAAATAAACTAGAAACTCTTGGTATCCGAGGCCTACAACTAGATCTTTTCAAAAGCTATCTGTCTGGTAGGACCCAACGTGTTAAAATTGATAACATCCTGAGCGAAGAACAGTTAATTGAATTCGGGGTTCCTCAAGGTTCTATTTTAGGGCCTGTCCTGTTTTTGACTTATATTAATGAACTATGTAACCTTCATCTTCCAAATGGAAAAATTATCTCCTATGCCGACGATACGGTACTCCTATTCACTGCAAATAGCTGGAACAATCTTTTCCGTAATGCGCAGGCTGGCTTTAATTTGGTGAGCCAGTGGCTGTCAGTAAATGGACTTACTTTTAACACTGATAAGACTAAATATATGACCTTCTCCTATAACTCTACTACACAACCAGACCCGGACTTATACTTCATTAACGTTCACAGTTGCACACCTCAATCCCAGAACAGATTACTCTGTAACTGCCCCAAGCTCAGTAAGACTGAAACAATCAAATACTTGGGTGTAGTAATTGATCAACACATTACTTTTAAGACACATATCGAAGTCGTATCAGGCAGAATTCGGAAATTAATTTATGTTTTTAAAAATCTTCGACACGCAGCAAGTAATAAACTACTTAAGACCGTATACATTGCGCTATGTCAGTCTCTCTTGACATATTGCATTACATCCTGGGGTGGTGCGTATAAAACAAACATGATCCAACTTGAAAGAGCACAAAGAGCAGTTCTAAAAGTCAGCACATTCCGCCCATTCCGCTACCCAACGACCCAGCTCCTAGCTGAATTTGACGTACTCTCAGTCCGACAACTTTTTATTTTACAAATCATTATCAAACAGCACCTTATGACTCCTTATGACCCAGATAAAGCAAATAATCGTAGGGGTTTTGTCTGTGTTCGAGACCAGGTGTTCCATTTTGAAAATACGGGAAGATTTTTCTGCTTTCTCGGCCCTCATCTTTATAATAAGATAAATACTGAATTATGCATATATGATAAACGTAGTTTAGAATGTAAGAAAATTGCAATGAATTGGTTAAAAACTAAAGATTATGAAGAGACGGAAAACCTACTGACTGTAATTACATAATCAACTAATCAGGCGCAATCAGATTTTGATGACTATAATGTTAATATAGCTAATACTAAATTAGTCACCTTTTGTTATTTAATTAATTATCTTATTCCTTAGCATTAGAATATATTTTCCCAGCAATTTAAGTTCCTAAGATACAAGTACTTACTTTACATAAGTACTTAGTTTAGGCACTTTAATATAATTATTATTTAGATAATTAGCGAGCATACAGTTTTATAATCAAATGCGTAACGAGCTTACTATTGCATAAATTGTATCGTATTCTGTGATTCTACCTAACCTACATACCTACTAACTTATACTATGTATCTAACCTACAACTAAGACAATACTAACAATGAATAATGTAATCTGAATAATAATAAATGAATTTGAATTTGAATTTGAATAGAATGTGCCAGCTGCATTTTCTCCCGGGCATGCCGTAAATGCCAGCTATGGGATCCGAGGGTATATTGCAATTTGGGCGATAGGCTGACAACTTGTCACTACAGCAATATACCTACAAATCTTTATATATTCTTTATTGCATAAATTTCAATACATTGGTTAAATCTTAAAATTAGAGCAAAGGCGAGCTTATCTCTATAAGAGATCTCTTCCAGCCAACCTAGTGGGGATGAAAGATGGGACTTCACTTGAATCTATCTTAAAATAACCCTCAAAACTTTGTCAGACGTGGCGGAACGACTTTGGTTTAAGTCGTTTACGCTCTGCCTACCCCATTAGGGATAAAGGCGTGATAATATGTATGTATGTCAACTCAATTCAAACTAGAGTATTCTCCTGTTACTTTGTCAGTGCACCGGGAGCGTTCCGTGTGTTATTTAATATTCGCGGAATCACCGACGCAGGCCGTTTTAAAACTTTTATTGAAATAGTTTGTCCATTGTGCTCCCTCCCCCTCCCTTCCCTTCCTCCTTCCGTTTCCGCTCTTACGCTATACGCCTTCACAGATATTACGTTTATACATAAATATATACATATAATCACGCCTTTATCCCTAATGTGGTAGGCAGAGGGTAAACGATCTAAGCGAAGGCCGTTCCGCCACGTCTGACAAGTTGTGAGTTTTATTTCAGATAGATCTGTATATTGCTATAGTGACAGGTGGTCAGCCCATCGCCTAAATTACAGTACTGAAACCTTTAAATCCCTTACCTGATTTTGACAGCATGCCCGGGAGGAGATGCAGCTGGCACATTCTATGTTTTTATATTTCTCCCAGTCGAGCATGGAAGTACTTTTATACGACCCTCTATTTTGGTTGTTTGTGAAAGTACAGTAATCAAACTCTTCTATAAACTTTCTTGGGCAAATAATATTAAATAAATAAATCAATAATACTCGTAAATAAATCATTTTATTTCAGGCAATATTTACATTAGTAGATGTTAAATAATGTAAACAGAGGCCCATACAATATATACCTTACAGACTAACCTACATATTTATAAATACTTAAATTTCGACGTATGGACGACGGCAGGAGGTCTGTAGCGTCGAAATACGACCCCCATCGGCCAGAATGCAAAGTTCAGGAGCACGCTCTTGGATCTTGTAATATTGGCATTCACTCTAGGATTATGTTAATTATTACAAAACCATACGAAAGAAAAACGGGTACTTAATGCTACTTATTCGTAGAGGGCAAGACTTAACTAAATCTGGACTCAAATATTTGCCGTCTTTTACTGTTCTCTCGTGATAGAAAATGACAAGTATAGAATTATTTTAGTTAAGTCGTGATTTTTGCAACTACGAATAGCTAAAATTAGTTAACCAAATGGCAACTACTAGGTATGTTGTATTAACACATTATGTCAGAAAGCCTATTATGAGTTAGATGACTATAATAATGACAAAGAGCCCGATGGTGTAGTGGATAGGGCCGCTGCCTCCTTAGCGTGAGGTTGTGGTTCGAATCCCACCACGTACCAATGTGTTTTTTGGTTTCCGAATTTCATATGTACGTTTATTCGGCGCTTTTTCCTTGCTTCGGAAGGCACGTTAAGCCGTTGGTCCTGATTAATTTCGTTTAATACCGTAGATATTAGACGTTTAGCCATGTCAGAGGCCAGTGCTAAACATTGGCGGCTTGAAAATTCTAACCTAATCTAGCATTGTGTCTGGTTTCCCTTCTGGGTTGCGGAGGTCAGATGGCAGTCGCTCTGTGTAAAAACAGTACCCTCGTTCAATCCCCTAGATTAGGTAGCCGACCCCGTGAGATACGGGATAAGGCTATGGAGATGACTAATGACAAAGATGTATGGAGCTCTGATATTTCAGTGAAGCCCAAGAAATGGGCACACATAGCGGTCACCAACCCATTTTGAGCAAAAGGAAGGCCAAAAGTAAGAGTAAGACAAACCGAAGGGGGGCCGCAAAGTGCAAGTTTCTCATGCTTCTTCTTCATTGTGATATATTTTATAATTTTATTTTGTGACATAGGTATAATATTATTTGTTATAGACTCTGTGTCTTTCTAAAAGTGTCCTAAGGAATTTATTTGGAAATAAATGATTTGACTTTGACTTTTGTTGTCGGTAAACTTACGAAAACTACGAATAAACGCTAATACGAGTAACTTTAATGCTACGTTATTTATTAACATTAACTTAATTATACTTTGTAACGTGTTTAGTATTTTTATGAATAAATTCAGGCAGAATAATGAATAACGTTAGCAGTTGTTCATTAAAATATTCTAATTTAATTTAAGTTTGCCCGAGAACAAAGTATTAGGCCCAATCAGTATTTTTTACTCTGACCCAACATGTGTTCCTAATCTTATCTCACTTTTTTTTATTATCACCATTAGTTTCGGAACTGTCGGCACGTGCCTCTGGCAGGTAAATTCAGTTGATTTTTACCTTTTTTTTTATTAAGGGACGAATGTAAAAAAAAACTAAACGCCACATTCGTGGAGTAGCACGACACGGTTCTCAGTGAACGTAGGCGGGGGCGCTGCAGTATAAGGTGGACTGTCAAATCAATGTCAAATTCAAGATGGCGGCGGTAGTTCATTTTTTTGCCGCGTTCATTTAAAGGGTAGTCGTTCTGTATCCGAGCGTTAACAAAACGCACATGCCGCGACAGATGTTCGGATACAAAAGCTTACCAAAAGGTTTTTTATTTGTTTGTTAAACCTACTATGTTAAAACATGATAGCTAATTAATGAATCAATGATGCGAAGATTTCTGAGAATCTTTATTTGTTGTTGAGACTTAGCTTGTTCATGGAAAATATATATGATTAGTATTTATTTAATGGAGTAGAATTGTTCAAGTTTTTAAATACTTTGCATATTTTGTCCATACACACAATCTTGCTAAATATGCAAAATAATGTAATGTACATACATACATATAATCACGCCTTTATCCCTAATGGGTAAGCAGAGCGTAAACGACCGAAACAAAGGTCGTTTCGCCACATCTGACAAAGTTTTGAGGGTTATTTAACTTTGATTTGTACGTATATTTCTGTAGTGACAGGTTGTCAGCCCATCGCCTAAATAGCAATATACCGAAACCCTCGGATCCCTTAGCTGGTTTTTACAGCATGCCAGGGAGGAAATGCAGCTGGCATATTCTATGTTTTTCTCTCGCTCCCAGGCCAGCATGGAAGTCAATGATTTAAGGAGAAGGTAGTCATGTAATTGTGATGTCGTATTATTAGTTTTTTTGTCATATAATCCTTCAACTCGTCTAAATACGAAAAATAAACAATCATAACTACGAGGCTGTTACTTCTATTCTACTTACATAAAAAATACTATAACCGTTACGAGAACGGTAAAAGTCATCTGTTACGGATCAGAATCACTTTCAAAGCGTTGTACTTACAATATAAACGACCCTTTACCTGCGCTTGCGACGTTGCGACTAGAGCGTTAAATCCCGCAATGCCGGGATCCCGTTATACGGAGATCCCGCATCATTTTTCGATCCCGCGGGATTGCTAAACATCAATCCCGCAAATACTGAGATTACGAAGAGGCTGCAGAGTTGGATGCCCTAGTTGCGACCATTGATTAACATACATACATACATAAAATCACGCCTTTATTTCTAATGGGGTAGGCAGAGCGAAAACGACCAAAATAAAGGTCGTTTCACCGCGTCTGTCAAGTTCTGAGGGTTATATCCGTCATGGAAGAATATACTAGACTATTGATTAATTACTTCAAATTACAGCTGTTTGCTCGCAGCGTTTCCAATAAAATTGTTTACTTTTCAATGTATAGTAATACTAGCTAAGTGGCGCCCCATTAGTAAAAAAAAACATTATTCACTAAAAACACAGAGAATCGAAAAACCGGTCCAATTGGATCAAGTTATAGTAATTACGATAATTAAGAAGCTTATAAATTAGCGATTCATAGCTCGTTGTAGTAATAGGAAGAAAAATTGCGAATAACGACCAACAACGGCAATTTTTCTTCCTATAACTTGATTCTATTGGACCGGTTTTTCGATTCACTTCGTTATTAGTGAATTATGATTATTTTACTAATGGCGGCGCCACTTGGCCAGTATCGTCACTTTAATCATTGGCACATATCTAATCTCTATCCATGAGACAAGGTTGGCTGTACCTGTGTGAGTAGGTATAGATAATTATCATATAGGAATAGTATAGCAACAGTTTAGTTGTGTTAATTTTCGTGTGGCAACTTTTTGGGCTGAGAAAATTGAATTCGTCGCGACACGCTAAGAACCAGTATAGTATACAATACAGGGTCTTAAATTAATTGCGTGCCATACCTTAGGGGGCGTTCCGGTAACGTAAAAGAAACCTATAAAAAAATTACCTAAAAAAGTCTGTAGGTATTTATAATAGTATCATTACGATACCCAAATCTGCGTCAGGTCGCTTAGCTATAACCGATCCCGCGTGACGCGCGATAAGGCGAGAGCCAATCCCGCGCGTCGCGAGTGTCGCTTTCGACCAGTTATAGCGACTTGCGCGGCCTTGTTTATAGCTGTGAGGCCAGATGCAGCTCTTCGAATCATAATGAATACCGACTATTGGTTTTTTATTTATTTTAGTTGTTTTTTTTTTTGGTGGGCTCCTTTTACGTTACTGAAACACCCCTTAAGCTATGGCACGCAATTATATTAAAATCCTGTAGTAGCATGTTAGAGGTTGTTATAGGCGCCCCTTAGACAGAATGTATTATTATTAGCACAACTTTGCACACAGTATCCACAATTTCTAAAGGAAACTTTTTTTGTTACAGGATGTGATCGCCTTCATCACCGCATCGATGACCGAACCATTCAACTAACCTCGGTACAATGCGGTCACAGGCTACGAAACCTTTACCTAAGAAGGGGACTACTGGTAAGGCAGCGGTAAAGGCAAACTCCGTCACTAAACCACCTAAAAAGAAAGGAGTTTCGCCTAAAAAAGTTAAAAATCTGGCCAATAAGGCATTTATCAAAAATGCCAAAAAGACATCCAAGGATTCTAAAGATGATGTCCCCAGTGATAAGAACGAAGGGGACACCTCCGCTTCTGATAAAAGCGATGCTTCTTCAGAAAACATTAAATCTGGCCCATCTAAAGGAGCTGCTTCTAGAAGCAACAGTCCAACCAAAAAGCAGAAAAAAGATGCTAATAAAGACAAGAAAGAACCTACTAAAATTCCTCAAGGAACTAAGACAAAGAAAATTGTAAAAAAGGTTAATAAATCCAAATCTGATGACAACAAAAGCGATAATGAAGACGACGTAAAGTACAAAATTAATTTAGATGTCGCTAAAAAAGCTCCATCGAAGTTTTCCAAGGCTAAAACTATTATCAAAAAATCAAACGTGAACCAAAAGAAGAAAGCATTACTCGTTAAGAAGCAGGAAAAATCTTTACAAGAAAATGAAGACAAAAATGACAATAAAGAAAAAGATAAAAGCGAAGATACTAAGGAGGTTAGTGCAGAGGATAAAAAGCAGCGAGAAACGAATAGAGATACCAATGAATCTCAGGATGAGAAAAAAGAAGATCCTAAACCTGAAAGTGTATCCAATACAAGCGTGGATGCCCCACCATCTAACAATCCTCCCACTAATCCACCAACTAGCACTCAGCCCGATACACCTAAGGTGGAAACTGAGCGACCTCCTAAGTTTTTTACATCCAGCAGATCTCCGAGAGTGGTGGATATCGATGTAAAGTTATGTAAGAATTCGAAGGGAAATCTAAGCGTTTCTGAAAGATTCGTAAAGTGTGATACCAAAACAGATGATTCTAACAAAGACAAAGCTTTAACAAACACTTTAGTTTCTCAAGGTCCAGAGGTTGATGTTTATACATTTACCGAAAAAGTTGATTCTCCCAAAAGCATTTTAACTGATTTTCGTAGCCCTATGAATAAAAACATTGGTAGGGTTAGACCAATTGCCCGGGTAAAGGGCACAATTATTGATAAAAAAGATCCAGAAAAGAAAAAATACTCTCCTCATAGACCGATTGAAGAAGTAGTCAAACAACTTAAAGCGAATAAACGTTCCGAAGAAACAGGAAATAATAATCTAGACAATGCAACTGTAACAAGTGCAGAATGTGCAATCAGTGAGAAGGAGTCAATTGAAAATCCACAACCGATAGTTAGCAAATCATATAAAATGGTTGCACGTAAATCAAGTATTACTGGAAAACCATTCAGCCCTTCATTTGGTCTTGAAGAAGATGAATCTTCAGAAAGTAAACCAGAAACCACTACTAGCGCAACGAAAAAGCCTGCTGGGAAAAAGAAAAAGAAGAAGAAAACTAGTGTATCGGATGATGAATTTGAATCATGTAAGTTCGCTTTTAATACCAAATCTTTCCATTATTCATCATCCGAAGAAAGTGTAAGTGAATCTAATGATGATAATGAGACCAAAGAGTCTTCCAGTTCCGACAACACAGCAAACAAAAAGAGAAAGAATAAAAAATACAAAAGAATTACTGATAGTGCTAAGAAAAATACCTCAAAAGAGCTGAGAGAACTGTCAAAGGATTCACTTATCGATCTTAAAGATGAAGCATTAATTCTGGGTGGTGATAAACCTAGCAAAAGGAGGCTAAAGCTTCTTTCTATGTGGACAGGTCCTAAGAAACATAGGATGGCATCACTAAATGCTATTGCAAAAGTACACTGTTTGTACGAAAATGAAAGCCGAACGCACATGGAACTAGGTCTCATGAGGACAGTGGACAGACAAGTTGCTCCAAGTACCTCAAAAGCCCCTGTCGCTAAGAAAAAAGAACCTAAACCTAAGGAAAAGGAAGAAAAACAGGACAGTACTTCCGAATCTGAATACGAAAACATCAAAAAAGACAAAAAGGAGGACAGTTCCGAAAGCTCTGATGATAATCCACCTCAAAGAAGTTTGCGTGGTGATCCAGGTATCAGAAGCGCTGGAAAATATTGGGATCCAAAATCATGCACATCTTCCAGTGAGGACAGCGAACTAGAATCGAAAAAGAAAGTCAGTACTCCGGAGAAGAAGAAAGCGGTTACTAAATCTCCTGCAAAATCCGACTCGGAGAAACCGCCAGCTAAAATGAAGAAAACTGCCGGAGTTCCTGTCAAAAAGAAACGCAATCGAAATGAGGTGGTTATGGATTTGAAGGACATGGTTGTGCAGAAACGCATGGCTAGCTTGAACGCTACCGCCATACTGGCTGCAAGTTACGAAAAGCGCTCTCCAAAGTCTAGCAAGGAAGATACTACTTCAGACTCCTGCAGCGACGAATCCTTTTCGCAGAAGTCAAAAAACGTAATAGTTTCCGGCGTAAAGTCGGAAATAAAACACGAGGATACGAAGAAAGAAATTGAAGATGCAGTGATGTCCGACAGTAAGCAGAAGGTGGAAGTGATTGTGAACCAGGAGTCGGATGTGACGATCACCGGGGTGTACTCCACGCATCATCATGAAGGTTTCTGTACCGTGTCGGGGATGCAGTACCGAATATCTTCCACCAGTCACACTCAGACGACAGCTACAGCTAATTGCGAAAAGGTGAGCTTTATATTTGTTGAATTACCTATAGGTTGTAAGGGACAGCTTCCCGCCAACTTTCATGGGTTGCTCAGTCAACGAAATGTATAGGTAACTTTTGTTACTTTCGCATACAAAATTATCACATCGATCTGAAAATTTGAAAACAATTTCGTTAACTAAGCAACCCTATACCTCAGACCCTATTTTAATAAGGACATACAGTGTAGGGACACTGTTCACTAAAACCAAACACACATCGTCGAAAACCCTAGACATTTATACACTAGACAACCTCAATAACATCATCCATAAACAAGCAACCGTAATGCGAAGACATTAGTAAATCGGATGACACCACTTTACCCAAAAGATTGTGCCCGGCGGCGGCATGGTCTCATTAAACGCAAGATGAAGTAAGTTCTATGCGTAAGTTGATACCAAGGAGATATCCCGCAATAAGTTTGGAGGTTCTCAACCTTCTGTGACTTTGGCTTAACGTCTTTTTAACTATTTAACCTTACCCGTACGTTACTTATGAACTTACGATGTATAAATAATTACATATATACATACATATTATCCCTAATGGGGTAGGCAGAGCGTAAACGACCTAAACAAAGGTCGTTCCGCCACATCTGACTAAGTTTTGAGGGTTATTTCAGATATATTTGTAGGTTTATTGCTGTAGTACCCTCGGATCCCTTAGCTAGTTTTTACAGCATGCCCGGGAGGAAAAGCAGCTGGCACATTTTATGTTTTTCTCTCGCTCCCAGGCCAGCATGGAAGGATAAATAATTGAAAAACACAAAAGACGAAGACGTAAACAAATCTTTCTATATTTAATTCGAAATTTCAATTCCTGGAAATCAATTTCGAAGAGTTCTCGTAAGTCCTCTTACTTACTTACAATCCGTTTCACGTAAACCTTTCATAATATCCCTGAAGCATTTCATCCTTCCAAGAACCTCTGTCTCATGCTCATTATGAACCTTATTAACAAGAGGATATCGAGTGGAAATCTCCACCGAAACGTAAACAGTTTACGTGTAAAGGAACATTCTCACCCTTCGTGTCGATAAGATCATCTGACGCGTCTTATTAACGGAACGTTAAACGTTTGAGACCGGATAAATGTATAGGGTGTAAATTGCGACATTTATCTTTATCTTTAAGGATATAATTTCAAAATGACAGATTAATGCTCAAAAATTGTCTGAGAGATGTTGCCGGATTGGTTGAAATGAAATGAAATATATTTTATTGCATTGAATAGGGTATAAAAGCCAAGTGTTAAATTACAAAAGTTCGCTCTATACAGCTAATTTAAATCAGCATGCAAAATCTTTATGGAGACTTATCACTAATTAAAATTAAGTTTAACATTTTAATTCAAAAACTTATTATAAATATTTATTACTATTATCATTTATCACATTAAATTATAACGTGAAAATATAGAAACCCAATAGAAATTACCTATAAACTTTAATCAACTGAGCTATTCGGCACCCGTGCGTAAATTTTGTTCGTTCAACGCCGATTCGCTAAGTGTGACTACTGTCTTGCTGTGCTAATAAAGTTAAATATTTGGTTTCTATGTTCTAACACCGGGTATAAGGGACAGCGTCCCGCAAACTGATAGGGGTTGCTCAGTCAACGAAACTGAACAACCTTCACCAGGACATTCTTTCAAGAGATTAAAAAAAAAACATTCCCATACAAAATGACCACCTCGATCAGAATCTATTTTTTTTCACTTCCTGAAAAACAATCCTGTTGATAGTTTTTCAGTTCCGTTGACTGAGCAACCCCTATCAGACTGCAGGACGCTGTCCCTTACACGCCATATTTTAACTTTTTGCGATAATTTATTATTTCCTCACCACTTGACACTGTACGCAATTTTTGCTCTTTTGATAACCTGGTTACTGACTAATCAGAACCACTCAGATTATAGGTCAAGTTACACTGGTAACTGGGCCGATTCAATCATTAACCAGTTTACAAAGAACCGTCACTAATGATCATATTTGCAGGAGGGCTGCGCACGCGACGAAGCGCGCTACACGCCGCTGACCGCGCTGTCGTCCATGCAGCCGCCGGAGGGTCACGTTCACGGACATCCGCATCCAGGTTAGTGTTTTCTTTTTTAGATATACTATAATTATTATATATTCTGTGCTATTGTGCCAAATGCACCCCGAGAGGTGGGCCAGGGTAACAACTAAATTTGTCCCACAAGAACGTCGGCGCAGAGGGACCGAGGATGCGATGGCGGGACTACCTGGTCTTCTACGACCCGAACTGGTCTGAAACTGCCATGGACCGTGTTGTCTGGAAAGAGAGAGGGGAGGCCTTTGCCCAGCAGTGGAACAGTTTAGGCTGATATAATATATCAATACTATAGACAAAAATCTACCTACACATAAATCTACACTAGGTAAAATTTTAAAAAAACAACTAAAAATTCCATACAAAATAAAATATGACATCCTGAATAACCTGTATAGGTATTGCATAAGTGTGTTCTACGGTTTTCGAATTTCATATGTACGTTTATTCGGTGCTTTTTCCGTGCTTCGGAAGGCACGTAAAGCCGTTGGTCCCGGTTAATATTGTTTAATACCGGAAATATTAGTCGTAAAGCCGTTTCAGAAGCCAGTGCTAAGCATTGGCGGCTTGAAAACTTAAACCTAATCTAGGATTGGATCTGGTTTCCCTTCTGGGTTGCAGAGGTCAGATAGCAGTCGCTCTGTGTAAAAACCGGTACCCTCGTTTAAACCCCTAGATTAGGAAGCCGATCCCGTGATATACGGGATAAGGCTAGGGAGATGATGGATTGTATAGAAGTATTGAACTGGTCTAACGGATACAACTAGAGCGGTGTTCTTGAATTCGTCACAGACTGGACTGAAAAGCTCATATCTAATGGAAATCGCCGACAAAATACAGGAAATAAAAATAAGTAAAACGATACACAAGTAAATTAAATGTGTAAGCCGTAAAACACCAAAGTCATCTTTAAGATTCTAAGAACGTTGCTTAGTATAAAGACACCGCCTTTAATCAAAACATAGTTAATAGAAGAGATAAAGTAAACAGACAGATCCATTATCCTATTTAGTTTACAAAACAAACACTGTCACTAAAGCTCTGTCACCTATTGGATCTGTAACACAAAGCTGCGACCTAAAAACTCCATCATAACAAACCAAAGACCTATTATCTTACACACAGCTTTTCTTAATACAACAGTGCAGTGGTGTCAATGTAGAGAGTAGCCACAAGGTAAAAATAGAATAAGTTCAACATGAAAAAAGTAAGTAAATGATATTTTGTTTACTAAAATTACAGGATTAAATTCTAATTCAATTTACTCTACTACTGGAAACAAACAAAACAATCGTACTTCCTATTACTTCATTGCATGTAGCGTGGCTCTAGCCTCACTCGGGCGCTTTTGACACTGCGAGACAATATCCCTTGCTAGTTTTGTTGGGCGATGTTATGGTACTTTTAAACTGCCTCCGTGGTCTAGTGGCTAGTGCCATGGACTCCTGATCCGGAGGTCCTGGGTTCGATTCCCAGGGGAGAAACACAAAGTCGATATTTGAGAATTTATCACTTTGTGAATTTTTCCCCAGTTTGGTTAGGGCATTGCAGGCTGAATTACCTGATTGTCCGAAAAGAAAAAGATTTCGTGCTTCGGAGGGCACGTTAAGCCGTCGGTCCCGGTCGCTGTCTTTGATAGTGGTCGTTACTCAAACCATGTCAGAGGCCTGATAGTTGTGCTACTAGGCGGTTTAAAAACTCTGACACCAGGGTTCTTCGGGTCGATAGACTCGATACCCACTCGACAGAAGAAGAAGATGGTACTTTTGGAATACTCCCAGTTTTCACCTTTTATAATGTACCACATATTTACAAGCCCATTGCTGCTTAATTTTGTTAGCCTAGCTAGCCATTTTTTTCAGAACACGATACATTGCAGCAGTTACAGTAAGTTGCAAGTTGTTTGTGTACGTGTAGGATAATCACGTTGTACATTGTCACAAAGATTCTTATCTACTTATGATATCTTTACAAACCGGCAGTGTAAAGTAGGTCGCAAGTTGATAGTTTGGACGCAATGCACCATGTCGCCATTATAAAAAGCACGAGCTAAGATAGAGCCCATATAATTTGTTATTACAAAGCTCCTGACATAATAACTTTCGGCTCCATCAATTTAATTGGAAAAGGTTATGGCGAATTATCAGAAATTTCGAAAATGTTGTGGTAGTTATACTCAGTTACTATTACGTATATATATATATCACACCCATAAAAAATATATGTGAAACTAAAAAATATGCTAGTGAGCATAGTTTGCTTGTTTTTTAAATCTTTTATTACAAAATTATACTTCCATGCTGGACTGGGAGCGAGAGAAAAACATAGAATGTGCCAGCTGCATTTCCTCCCGGGCATGCTGTAAAAACCAGCTAAGGGATTCGAGGGTTTCTGTATATTGCAATTTAGGCGACAGGCTGACAACCTGTCACTACAGCAATATACCTACAAATCTATCTTAAACAACCCTCAAAACTTTGTCAGACGTGGCGGAACTACCTTTGTTTAGGTCGTATACGCTCTGCCTACCCCATTAGGGATAAAGGTGTGATTATATGTATGTATGTATGTTATTACATAAATAAACCACAAAGTCTAAAAAACGTTTTGAGGTAGTTGTACTATATGATATCAAAGCCTTTGTGAATAGCTAACTCGTATTACAGTAATAATTTTAAACGCAAAACGTAATGCAACGATAGCAAACGCAAGTTGAAAGCGCACTAGTGACGATAGAGCCTCTGTACCTTGTTACAAAGCTCCTGACCTAATAACTCTATGTTATGATATCAAAGCCTTTGTGAATAGCTAACTCATATCACAGTATTAATTTGCAAACGCATTGTGTACCGGTTATTGGATATTAGAGTTTGTTGTCTTAGACATAAAAGTTATTTTAGTTAAGCTTCTGTAGCGATGTTCTATAGGTATATTGTTTAGCTTCGTAATCAAATTTCATTTACGTAGATCTTTACATGCGTACTTCTATTCTAGACTGGGAGCGTATAAACATAGAATGAACTATAGTATATCCAACTCCGGTTTAGAATAAAGGTAATTCAAAACACATTTCAAAAACAAATGATACGTGTTGTAAAATTAGTTAAATTACTAAAACTACTTTTTCATTTTGTTGTCATTTTTATCGCTAAAAATTATTTTAGAAACAAGATATTCGATTAAAATACCTGAAACTTTGTTTACCTTTATTGTAAAACAGAGTTGGAAATTATATAGTTACTTCTATACAGTATAAAATAAATCAGTTTTCAGTTTCAGTTTATAATACATAGTCGCCGCAGTTAATCAACTTAAGCGTTTCTGTCGTTACTCACTGTTTCTGAAATCACTACAAAGGGATTTAGGCGTCGTTTTATGTAATTTGCTGTTTAGTATTGACATCAAAGTCTGATTGTCTGATGTGATGAACCAGCTTTACCAACATTTTATTCTTTTGTTAACATACATATGTATAATCACGCCTTTATCCCTAATGGGGTAAGCGTAAACAAGGTAAAAAAAGGTCGTTCCGCCACGTCTGACAAAGTTTTGAGGGTTGTTTAAGATAGATTTGTAGTTATATTGCTGTAGTGACAGGTTGTCAGCCTATCGCCTAAATTGCAATATACAGAGACTCTTGGATCCATTAGCTGGTTTTTACAGTATGCCCGGAAGGAAATGCAGCTGGCACATTCTATGTTATTCTCTCGCTCCCAGTCAGCATGGAAGTAAACGTGACTTTTGTTCACGAAAATCAAATTGTTAGAATATCATACTTTGTGGGTCTTTGATAGTTCTAGCTTCACTACATAGTATGAAACAAAGTCGCTTTCTCTGTCCCTATATCCCTACATACATACATATAGTCACGCATTTATCCCTAATGGGGTAGGCAGAGCGTAAACGACCTAAACAAAGGTTCGTTCCGCCACGTCTGACAAAGTTTTGAGGGTTATTTAGGATAGATGTGTAGGTATATTGCTGTAGTGACAGGTTGTCAGCCCATCACCTAAATTGCAATATACGGAAACCCTCCGATCCCTTAGCTGGTTTATACAGCTTGCCCGGGAGGAAATGCAGCTAGCACATTCTATGTTTTTCTCTCGCTCCCAGTCCAGCATGGAAGAATATATCCCTATGTATGCTTAAATCTTTAAAACTACGCAACGGATTTTGATGCGGTTTCTTTTAATAGATAGAGTGATTCAAAAGGAAGGTTTATATGTATAATACATGCATAATATAGTAGAGAAACACTGATAATTTCCGTGCGAAGCCGAGGCGGGTCGCTAGTTATTTTATAAAATAAAAAAACTGAACACGATCCCTGCATAGTATCGGAATAAGCTTGTTAACTTCGGTCCAATAAGTTTCAGGCTGAAGTCACAATCCCAGCGGGTTTTGTTAGACATAATTATTCACTGTGTAAAAAGCTAGTCTTTACTATAAATAAACCATAAAGAGCAAAGCTGATTTGTATATTTGTTTGTTACCAAAAAACTCACAAACTATACTGCACAGATTAAAAAACGTTCACCACTAAAAACCTACTTACCCAAATGTTACTGAAAGCATTAAATCTTATTTTATACATACATATAATGACGCCTATATCCCTGACGGGGTAGGCAGAGCGTAAACGTTTTAAACAAAGATCGTTACGCCACGTGTGACAAAGTTTTGAGGGTTATTTAAGATGGATTTGTATGCAGTTTGTCAGCCCATCGCCTAAATTACAATATGCTAAAACCCTCGGATCGCTTAGTAAATTTTTACAGCATGCCCAGGGGGAAATGCAGCTGGCACATTCTATGTTTTTCTCTTGCTCCTAGTCCAGCATCTTATTTTATTTCTTACTAGCGACCGCCCCGGCTTCGCACGGAAATTATCATTGTTTCTCTACTATATTATGCATGTATTATACATACAAACCTTCCTCTTGAATCACTCTATCCATTAAAAGAAACCGCATCAAAATCCGTTGCGTAGTTTTAAAGACCTAAGCATACATAGGGATATAGGGGCAGAGAAAGCGACTTTGTTTTATACTATGTAGTGATTCAGGATGGTAAAATCGCTTATCCAAAAGATCGACTATAAATAATCCTGCCTCTCTACAGACAAAAGCTAAATACAAATTTTAATACGGCGGGTAGTAATAAAACTACCTAAATCGGCCATTACTGACCGCAGATGTCGCTGAGCGAACTAATATCAAAATTCCAGCGGACAACAGGGTTGCCAGATGTTGGCAAACCAAATATAGGATATTTTAATTCTGTCACCGGTATTGATACTGGCTGACGTATTTTTAACTAATAAAAGCAATTTTTCTTGTGGAGTCACTTTAAATTTTCCCGCAGAAATCGTAAAAGTTTATCTACCGAGTGTAAGGGACAGCGTCCCGCTAACTGATAGAGGTTGCTCAATCAATGAAACTGAACAACATTCACCAGGATTTTCTTTCAGGAGGTGAAAAATAAAATCGACCTTCCCATACAAAATTAACTACTCGATCAGACAATTTGTACGGAATACCATTTTTTTTTCACGTCCTGACAAAAAAACCTGCTTCAGTTCAGTTTCGTTGACTGATCAACTATCAGGTTTAGGGACGCTGTCCCTTACACCCCGTATAATTTAGGGCTTCTCGTACAAAATCAGCTGATAAACTGGTATGGAAAATCTAATTTGAGAATTTAGCATGTGTCCAATATAGAAAGTTTTTGAATAACTGGACGGTGGCAACTTGTGAATATTAAATCTTGTGATGTGGCTGCACTAAACCATCCGCGAAGGTCCATAACTTTTAATTATATTTGTGGAAACAAATGATGAACATTCGGTGATTTTTAATAATGAAGTGTCTGGCATTATTGTCTCCTTCCATGCTGGACTGGGAGCGAGAGAAAACTCAGAATGTACTAGCTGCATTTCCTCCCGGGCATGCTGTAAAAATCAGCTAAGGGATCCGAGGGTTTCTGTATATTGCAATATAGGCGATGGGTTGAGAACCTGTCACTACAGAAATATACCTACAAATTTTAAATAACCCTCAAAACTATGTCATACATTTGTTTAGATCGTTTACGCTCTACTTACCCCATTAGGGATAAAGGCGTGATTACATGTATGTATGTAAGTGTCTGGCAACCCGCAAGGGGCTGACCTAGCCGTACATCCGTCATCGCTCGGCTCTCTCGGCCACTAATAGGCCGATATTTCGACATCGAGGTCGACCTCGAGACGCCGCGATACATTTTGTTTTCAACTTTTTTTTGTTGCGTTCTTTGCCTAAAGTAGCACGTGGGAATTTGCTGGCCTGATTTATTGGTATTTGATTTATTGTTCTGCTGGCAACCCTGGTGTTTTGTTCCAATTTTGAATGTTACAAATCAAAGCTAGGTATCAGCTGTAGCTGGAAATGGATTTGAGTAAAAAAATATAAACATACATTTGTCATTGTCAAAGTGTCTACTGGGTCTGTATTATTTTTAATAAAAATATATTTTCATTCATAAATGAACAAATTTAATTTTAGTCCGGACAATACTGGAATAGACGTAGGTAGTAACAGGTTGTCAGCTCACCACCTACATTGCAAAATACTCAAAAATGCTCGTTTCTCTGCATGTATTGCCTTTTTCACCATTCCCGGAAATGGTGAAAAAGAAATGCAACCGGGAAATTAAATGTTCTTCTATTACACCTAGCCGAACATAGAAGATTTAACAATAAAGGACTAGATTTAACAATAGATACCACCGGCTAAAATTAAAATTAAAACCTATATGTCACTTTCGGAATATTAAAATTTAAAAAGTACAGGCGATTTATACTCTTTGGTTTTACACTGTGTCCGCTAGATTTAGACGCGCTTTTGCACGTTTCCTCAGTATTACTGTAAATTTTATCCGCCATATCACATGACGCGACGGCGGATAAAAATTACCGATAACGCATAAAACCACCGACTATAAATCAATAACCGGAGAGAATAGATCTCCTACATACATATAATCACGCCTTTATCCCTAATGGGGTAGGCAGAGCGTAAACGACCCAAACAAAGGTCGTTCCGCCACGTCTGACAAAGTTTTGAGGGTTATTTAAGATAAAAAACTGAATAGATCTCCTGCCCGTCTGAAAGTGACAAATAGATTTAAATTTTAGCTGTGGCCGTCAAATCTAGAATCGAACCGATTAATGGTATGCGAATACCACAGAATATACAATAGTACTACATGCTGATACTATGTCCGAAAGTGACTTCACCTTGACATTTTCAGTCAGTTCAAGAGATAGACAATGTGTGAATGAAAGAAGTCCTTGGTTCACATTTAATGCAAATACAACACCTTCTGTCGACTGAAACGTTGCAAAGGTCACCAGTATTAGTTACGCGACCCAAAGTTTTGTACATATGAAGAATAGAAATTTATTAAATTTAATACAATTGTCAACTTAACACTAAAACTTATACTCATTATAAAATTAGGCGTCAAAAACAATTACAAAATGTCACAATAAATTAATCACAAAGTCAAACTTAAAAATGAACACCTAATCAATCGAAAAGACCGCCCCGAATCGTACCAGGTGGGAATGTACCCATCACACTAGCAGGGTTCCCTCGTTGAATAGCCAACGAGATGTGCTGTACCAGATATTGTACATATTGATAAGAGATACATATTTTTGAAAATGAAATTTTAAAATCCAAACCAATCCTTGTTATTATTATTTTTTATATTTTTGAGGATTTTAGCACTCACAATGCTATTTTATATCATATAATATGAAAGAAAGAAAATAATCCATGGACCGGCATTCCAGAGACGCAGGTTCGAGCCCTGCCCGAAACGAATTTATTATTTTCGATTTTTATATTTTCAAATTTATTGAGAGTTATGATTTTTTAACTGATCTCACACTGATTTTTAGGGAGTAGTCGGTGGACCCGATTGGGGCGCCACTTAGCCTATATCGGGACCATAATAACGTTCTTATTAAGACTACTTAAATTAATCATTTATTTTGTCAACAGTTAAGGTTCTTACATTACATTTCCCGTTGGTAGACTATCTGTTAGCAAAGTTAATCAAATTCTGACTATTATTATCACGTTTAATCAAATTAAGCTTGTAAACTTGAACATTCCGTTACTAATAGTCGTGTGTTCTTGGCCTTATTCCACCTTGGAACTTCCAAGAACGAAGTGACCTATATCTGTCACCATACAAAACTATTTCATTAAACTACCTTCTTTTTTCCCAACGGGCGAACTGGGGCGTATTAAGGAAATTAGAGAAGCACAACATTTTGTTAAGGGGGATGTAGTCGGCAAATGGTTATTTTTCGAGGGCCTAAGTAGTAGTCTTCCTAACCGTTTTGCCAATCTCCCAGAGATCGGCCAACTGCACGGGACTAGTTTTTAGTGCCCAAGTGTTTGCGCTACACACAGGTGCACTCTATATTCCTTCAATCTCTTGTTCTCATGGGACAGATTCAGTGACACGACCAGAGAGAAATCAGGCGCAGGACCGACTATTGACATGCCCATGCGAGAGCATGAATCATCTTACTTTTCGGACAATCAGGTGATTAGCCTGCAATGTCCTAACCAAACTAGAAACAACGACATAAAATCATTGTCCCCCACCGGGAATGGAACCCGGGACGGAGGCAGTTAGCTTGAGAAATTAATCATATTGCAACACTGAATGTATTGTAGTAAATAAATTAGTATGCCTTATAAAACAAACCTGTTTTAAGGTTTTAGCAGTAAATTTACTACTCCTAAACTATTAGCAATGAACTATTAAGCAGCGCTGTCAAGGTTCATTCGGGAAAATATTCATATCTTTTTCAAACTTTCAACATTATAATGATTAAAAACGGGTAATTTACTGTGGATTTCCATTTTTGTATGAGTGTGATATTTCAACGCAGTTTCATGCGTTATGATTGCGGAGCGACTGAGGAACATGCGAGCGGTGTGGTGGCTAAGGACATACATATCATAATAATAGAGGGACCGATATGTCTGCCCTTAGCCACCACACATCAGACACTCCTACAAAAATGGAAAACATACATACATACATAAAATCACGCCTTTATCCCTTACGGGGTAGGCAGAGCGTAAAACGCCTCCTAAAAAGTTTGACATAAATTGAAGGCAATTTTAGATTGTAATGTGTATTGCTGTAGTGACAGGTTGTCAGCCCATCGCCTAAATTACAATACACTGTAACCCTCGAATCCCTTTTGCTGACTTTTACAGCATGCCCGGGAGGAAGGGCAACTGGAACAGTCTATGTTTTTCTTTCTCTCCCAGTCCAGTATGGAAGAACAAAAACACGAAAAACCACGGCAAATTTCCCGTTTTTAATCATTTTAATATCCATATCTAGCTATTTTTACATCCAATTTGTAGTTTTTAAGGAATTACCTTTTTTGTGCATTGTTACGCGGCCAGTTTCGTAACCACCACGTCGTGTTGTAACGTTTATCGGTAGTTGAACCGGGTGATATTTGTACCTTATCTTAAAATCTAGTTTCTAATTTGCCGGTATATCTCCCTTCCATGCTTTACTTCCATGCTGGCCTGGGAGCGAGAGAAAAACATAGAATGTGCCAGCTGAATTCCTCCCGAGCATGCTGTAAAAACCAGCTAAGGGATCCGAGGGTTTTAGTATATTGTAATTTAGGCTGACAACTTGTCACTAGCGCAATATACCTATAAATCTATCTTAAATAACCCTCAAAACTTTGTCAGACGTGGCGGAACTACCTTTGCTTAGGTCGTTTACGCTCTGCCTACCCCATTAGGGATAAAGGCGTGATTATATGTATGTATGTTACGCGGCCAGTTTCGTAACCACCACGTCGTGTTGTAACGTTTATCGGTAGTTGAACCGGGCGATATTTGCACCTTATCTTGAAATGTGGTTCCTAATTTGCCGGTATATCCCCCTTAAAGAAATTAGAGAGGAGAAGCACAACGTTATGTTAATAGGTGTTATAATATTCTTGGGAAGCGCCTCCTGGGGCCAAGATCTTGCATTGACATCGCCTGGAACTGCTGGAACGAAGCCAGAAGTACTTACACAGCTATAACTACAGCTGGGGACGTGTACGTACATAACTAAACGGGTTTAAAAGTGTGCGTCTACGGTCAACGTGGGGAAATTCAGGTTTGTATTTTTTTCGGTATAGGGACATGGGGTGACATTTTTTTGTGGTTTTAAAAACAACTTTCCCCAATGAATATTTATTATGTTTTCTTTAGAGGTATACAAATTCGTAAAATTCCGTCAGAGACTGTCATGTCCGATCTTTTTAAAAAATAAAACCTTTTCTATTTCAAGAGGAGTCTAGTCTTGAAAAACACCTAAATACAGCAAATACAAAAAAAACACTAAGTACATGTTGTTGTGACAGAATTTGTTGTTCTCATTATCGCCTAAAAAGGTGATAAACCTCCTACAGTATCTATCCCCTAGGCTTTCCGGTGGACGCCCACCTTTAGACACAGCTGTCATACCTCCGTGTAAACGCTGAAAACTTTACCAGGCCAAATTTCAGTGGAGCAAATCCAAGAATAGGCTATCAAATATGAAAGCAGTTTGCTGTTCCGTAATTTTGTTTTAGCAGTTTTTGGCTCATTCGTGCCTGTAACCTGAAGTATTGGATTAAAGGTTGCATTATGCGTAAAAAGTTGCAATTAAATGCTCTTTTGTATGTAATGAACGGCTTTCCTGTTTTTTGTTGACCGGAGGGTTAGCCCTCGACGTGTCGATCCTAAACGAGGATCTTCATCAGGAGAGAAGAAAGTCCCACTCCACCGCCCGCCAAGTGCAAGCTTCGACTGCGGTTTGACGACTGCGGTTCGCTGCTCGCTGCGCCCGCGCCGACAGCACGGCAGGTGGCGCTGTAGTCGGCGCTGGGGCTGGTTCTTATACCTATTGGTGACGGATTAGTGTTTCTCTCTCTTTTTTATGCTCGTGTGGTCAGTTTTCTATAACGCTGACTGTAATCTACAACGCTGAGTTAGTGATTTGTTATGTGAAGAACTTGATGCAATACTTTAGTACCTTTTTGTGGCCTAAAACATGGACTCTCAAACGGAGGTCGTGGCTTTTTGGGTTCGATTCCCAAGAGGTATTATTATGTGGATAAATAAAAAAAAACAATGAAGACAAGAATTCAGTAATTTCTAGGGACATAGTGACTTTTTTTCTGAGGACATAAAAATCCAATAAAGGCACTAGCAATGAATTCAATATGACGAACCAGAAAAAGATAAAAGTATTTTACTTCGAAAAAGATAATATTTTCTTTCGCATTTCGAATTTGTAAACAACGGTATTTTTCAGTGGAACAACAATGTAATAAATGTTTTTCTTAGATCTGTTAATGATACCTTGTTTTCTTATTTAATTAAACTCTCCGCCATTTGTTTTCCCGCTCAAGAGAAAATACTTTTTTGATCTTTTTATTTTCTGTTAGAAAAATACAGTAGGAGGTTTATTTTATAACTAGCGACCCGTCCCGGCTTCGCACGGAAATTATTAGTGTTTCTCTACTATATTATCCATGTATTACACATATAAACCTTCCTCTTGAATCATTCTATCCATTAAAAGAAACCGTATCAAAATCCGTTGCGTAGTTTTAAAGATTTATGCATACATAGGGATATAGGGACAGAGAAAGCGACTTTGTTTTTTACTATATAGTGAAAATGACGGAAAATTGTTTAGACTAAGAAATAAAAAATAGCTGGGACCTATTGAATGTACCGACTGTTTCTCTTCTGGGCTTTTCGGTATCTAAACGTATTTTCCAAAAAACATATCCAAAATTATAATAACAACAGTGAAAACAGAAATAAAATTGATCAAAAAACCACCAATACACCATAATAAAGCTAGACTTTCGGACCTCTCTTTTTAGCCAGCCTTTTTAAAACATTATAACTCGTAAACTATTATATATCAGGTGTAAGGGACAGCGTCCCGCATACTTATAAGGGTTGCTCAGTCAATGACACTGAACAACTATCAGCAGGATTCTTTTTCTGATCGAGGTGATCATTTTGTATGGGAAAGCCAATTTCTATGTCCTCCTACTGAAATAATTTCCTGGTGGAAGTTGTTCAGTGTGTTTGACTGAGCAACTCCTATCAGTTTGCGGGACGCTGTCCCTTACACCGGGTATTTTCGCTGTTTTAAACTAACAACATCATAAGCCAATACATTTCTCAAAGCCTATAAAGTAAATTTATATTCGGTATAACTTCCTAATTCCCTGTCGATAACTAACTATCGAACAACTATCGACTATCGAGAGCAGTGTTTACTTAACGTACTTTGTACTTGCTAACGTTACTGCACCTACCACAGATCTAGATTAGAGAAGACTAGGCAACCACTTCAGGCTATTTAAAAACTAGCGAGAAGGTAATTTTTCGTTTCTAAGATGGAAATATCTGTGATTGCTGCATTTTAAAAACTTAATATTGCACAATTTACTTCTTCTTCTTTTTTACCGACCAATACGTGTAACCTTATTATACCATATTACTTCCATGCTGGACTGGTAGCGAGAGAAAAACATAGAATGTACCAGCTGCATTTCCTCCCGGGCATGCTGTAAAAACCAGCTAAGGGATCCGAGGGTTTTAGTATATTGCATTTTAGGCGATAGGCTGACAACCTGTCACTACAGCAATATACCTACAAATCTATCTTAAACAACCCTCAAAACTTTGTCAGACGTGGCGGAACGACCTTTGTTTAGGTCGTGTACGCTCTGCCTACCCCATTAGGGATAATGGCGTGATTATATGTATGTATGTATGTATGTATGTTATTATACCATAATGAGCGAAAACAGAACGACCGGACAGTGTTAAGTTAGCCTGACCAGACTCAAAATTCTAATATTTGTCTTCTTCTGATGCTGCTTAACGTTGTCCCAGTCTACTCCTACTTCAGTGTCTTCCTCTTTTCTTCACTTTGTTTGATCTTTAACCTCCGCTGGTATAAGTTTCCCCGTATTAACGTTGTCCAGTCAACGCTTTCTCGGCCTGTCGCATGATCTAAGAACACAAATTCCGATGACCGTAGATTTATGTAGTTGCCATGCCAGGTAGTTTGACTTGCGGTATCTATCTCTAATCTACTTGCAAGTCTGTGGTACTTCCATGGAAAACTTATGCGGCAATTGAAATGAAACTTTGTGAGTTCATTAATCGATCGTTGTTTTCTTTTGAAAGCCCCTGCTGTGGGAGTTTTCTATTGTCGGTGTACTCGTACGTTACCCTTTTGTTTTCAACATACTTTTAGTCACGCCTATATACCTTACGTGGAAGCACAGCTTCAACAGCTTGATAAAAGGCGATAGCTTTATTCCCATTTTGAGGGTCATTACGGATAATATTATGCAAAATCTATAGCTTAGGCCACGACACCGCCAAAGGCAAAATCTGTAAACCTTAGCTAGGATCGTACACAGCCCAGCAATAAGGTACAAAAGGCCGCTTGAAATGGTTGAAATTTGCTCTAAAAGTAATCTGAACACTTGTGCAGTTGTGTAACTTGTATAATTATACGAAATATCATGGATTATCCCCATTAGGGATAAAGGCGTGATTATATCATGAAAATACATAAATTATTTTTAAAGAAGACTACATGCCTTTTGAAACGCCCTATGTACCTTTCTTCTAGTCATTTCTCCTAGTCTTCTATTCTTCCATGCTGGACTGGGAGAGATAGAAAAACATAGAATGCTCCAGCTGCCCTTCCTCCCGGGCATGCTGTAGAAGTCAGCAAAAAGGATTCGAGGGTTACAGTATATTGTAATTTAGGCGATGGGCTGACAACCTGTCACTACAGCAATACAAATCATTACAATCTAAAATTTCCCCTCAATATTTGTCAGACGTGGCGAAAGCGCCTGTTAAGAGGCATTTTACGCTCTGCCTACCTCGTAAGGGATAAAGGCGTGATTTTATGTATGTATGTATGTATTTCTTCTAGTACTACCTTTTCATAGGGAAGGAACAAGCGAAAGTTCATA
This sequence comes from Scrobipalpa costella, assembly GCA_949820665.1. Taxonomy (NCBI): domain Eukaryota; kingdom Metazoa; phylum Arthropoda; class Insecta; order Lepidoptera; family Gelechiidae; genus Scrobipalpa; species Scrobipalpa costella. Next base: position 2,918,464 of record OX463311.1, read on the forward strand.
CTTTGAAATGAAATTTCACCATTGACTGTAACTACCCTACAAGGTTGGCTCATAATTAATTTAAGCTTGCATTCGACCTTTATTGAGTCATACCTGAAGGGCAATTATGAAACTACCAAAGCTAGCCACATTGACCTAGTTACATACATACATATCATCACACCTTTATCCCTAATGGGGTAGGCAGAGCGTAAACGATCTAAACAAAGGTCGTTCTGCCACGTCTGACAAAGTTTTGAGGGTTATTTAAGATAGATTTGCAGGTATATTGCTGTAGTGGCAGGTTGTCAGTCCTTCGCCGAAACTATACTTAAATCCTCGGATCCCTAAGCTTTGTAAAGCATGCCCGGAAGGAGATACAGCAGGCACATTCTATGTTTTTCTCTCGCTCCCAGGCTAACACGAAATCAATATATTGACAGGGTTCATCGGGTCGATTGACATGATTCTCACGCGACAGAAGAAGACAGTTACTTTACATAGCCTGGAATAGCCTAGGTCGGAATAGCATCTAGCCCAAGTGTCGTAAAAGTCAAAAGAGAATGAGAAATTTTATGCAGGATAAAGGCAATACGAACCTGCCATGCCTCCTGCCAAGTGTAGTAAGTAAACATAGCAGTTAAGAAGCGTTCACATTAGACTTACGTGACGTACGTGACGTGTGCTAATGGCCACTATGTGACTAATGTTTTTTTTTATGTATGAAAAATCAGTATTTAGATTCACACTTGCCTTAAGTGACGTCGCTGATGCAACCAAATCTCAGTGAGTGTCTTGCGTAGATTGCGTCATCTTGCATCACCGATGCAATATTGCGTCAACCAATGTATGCGACGTCATCCGTGCGATGATCTATCAATAGTCAGTGTGCGAGCGAGAAAGTAATCGACTCCGCGCGCACGAGATGAGATGGATAGTCAGTGAACACAATCGAACACGCGATGTGTGTCGCGTAAGATGACGCGTCAACGGACGTCGCCTACGTCCGCAGACAAACGCGTCAGCACATGGCGTAAGTTTAGTGTGAAGGCACCTTTACCCCTCGATCAGGGGACGCACACATCCAGAAGTAAGCGATGAACTGTAGGTTACGTATGTTTATATAAAAACTGTCCTCTAAAGGGTTGAACAATGTCAAACAGCCTTAAATAGAAACACAATACCGTAAAGTCGGGCACGAAGATGTATCTTCTTCCGATCCCCGATTATTTTCCTACTTTGAAATATAAATTGCAGTCGTCTCAGACTGTCCACTTTGGGCACAGTGCCAACTGGCCCCATCCCCCGATATTACAGAGCCACTTATCTAACCCAGGCCGAATCAGCACTATTGAAATTGTTTGATATGCAATTCAATTTGGTTGAAATGGCTACTAGGATTTAAAGGGCAGATGCGAAATTTAGCAAAATGGATGTAACCACCCTTAGGGAAATTGTTTAGTTTCATGGGTAGTTACATGTTTTAATATTTGCACTTGATTTAAAATTACCTTATATAATGATTTATAATAATTACAAAAATCTGTTTGTAGAGTTCAGAAAAATACAATATATATAGGCTATGATAAATTCGTAATTTCTTCCATGCTGGACTGGGAGCGAGAGAAAAACATAGAATGTGCCAGCTGCATTTCCTCCCGGGCATGCTGTAAAAACCAGCTAAGGGATCTGAGGGTTTCAGTATATTGCAATTTAGGCGATGGGCTGACAACCTGTCACTACAGCAATATACGTACAAAATACAAATCCATCTTGAATAACCCTCAAAACTTTGTCAGACGTGGCGGAACGACCTTTGTTTAGGTCGTTTACGCTCTGCCTACCCCATAAGGGATAAAGGCGTGATTATATGTATGTATGTATGTATGATAAATTCGTCACTCGCACTACCGTTTCGGTAGCTTAGTGGTAGAGCAATGGAGCGGCATTCCGTAGACGCAGGTTCGAGTCCTGCCCGAAACGAATATATTATTCTTTTTCTTTCATATTATATGATATTGCTACACTTTGGAAGTTTAGGTTTTTGTAAGTCGTGAATGGGCAATAGGTCATTATGATGGTTGCAGAGAGCTTTGTGGTGTAGAGATCTCTAAGCTTTGGTGTCTTGAAACACGTAAAATAGACTAATTTATAAAACTCCGTTATCTCATTAAAACACCCAGAAAACTTCGATATTCAGCTCTTGAATAAGTCAGTTAAAAAATATTTTCTATCTTCCAAGTTCCAAAGAGATTGAAAAGCGGCCGATTATCTGCAGTCATGCTGATTTCTTTCTTTCTCTATAATTTTCTTCGCTTTCATTTAAAACTCCGGAACCGCAAAAGGTAAATTGATTTGAACTTTAAACAATTTCAATAATTGCAGGTTGCTTCTGTCTTGTGGGTTATTGAGTTGTGTCGGCTAAAACCCCGAAGAACCTTGGCTGCATACATACATATAATCACGTCTTTATCCCTAATGGGGTAGGCAGAGCGCAAACTACCTAAACAAAGGTCGTTTCGCCAAACAATGTTTTGAGGGTTATTTAAGATAGATTTGGAGGTATATTGCTGTAGTGACAGGTTGCCAGCCCGTTGCCTAAATTACAATATACTTAAACCCTCGGATCCCTTAGTTGGTTTTTACAGCATGTCCGGGAGGAAATGCAGCTGGCTCATTATATGTATTTCTCTCGCCCTCAGGCCAGCCTGGGAGTAACCTTGGTTAAGTAGTGCTTAACCCTTTATTACCTAATAGATCTCTGACATGGTTTTTTTTATCTATCAGAGACAGGGACAGGGGCCGACTGTTTAATGAAACTGATTAAATATTGAACTCCCAGAGAATCAGATGATTCAGCCTGCATTATCCTACCCAAAGCAAACTCTAGGTAAATTGCAATGTGTTTTTCTTTTAGGAATCAGACCGACTAGATCAGATATCTACAGATTATCTTCTCTCAAAAGTTGTCCTGTTATAAGTACTACATATAATCACGCCTTTATCCCTAATAGGTTAAGCCGAGCGTAAACGACCTGAACAAAAGTCGTTCCGCCACGTCTGACAAACTCTTGACGGTTATTTCAGATAGATTTGTAGGTAAACTGCTGTAGAAACAGATTGTCAGCCTACCGCTTAAATTACATACCAAAACCCTCTGATCCCTTAGCTGGTTTTTACAGCATAAAAACTGTAATTTTCCATCATCAGCTAAACCTGACAACTAAATGAACGTCGACACCCAAGGTCTAGTGGCATTACCGTGATGGGATTCCGGTAAGCCATGAAATAAGCCATGAAATTCCGCTCTCGAATTTGAATTATCCCGGATGGAAATTAAATAATTCAGCGTCAAGCCATTTTAGCCTGGAGGTAACTTTTCTACCAGCTTTAGCTAGCTACCTTGAACTAAGTGACGTCGGTCTGTAAAAAAAATGCTGGGCGTTATGGCGTAGTATTATACCAGGTTTAAGGGACAGCGTCCTGCAAACTGATAGTGGTTGCTTAGTCAATAGCACTGAACAATTATCAGCAGGATTTTTTCAGGATGTGAAAAATAGTCTTTTCCGTACAAATTGTCTGATCAAGGTGAACATTTTGTATGGAAAAGCCATTATTTTTTCTCTTCCTAAAAGTATTTCCTGGTAGAAGTTTTTCAGTGCCGTTCCACTGAGCAACGCCTATCAGTTTGCGGGACGCTGTTTCTTACACCCGGTACAGAAAGGAGCTTTATTATTGTTTCCAATAAATAATCTGAAGACTAACATGCCCGGGAGGCAAAGCAGCTGGCACATTCTATGTTTTTCTCTCATTCCAAGTCCAGCATGGAAGTAGGCCAAAGTATAGCTGCTTTTATTGTATGAGTATGTCGCATAGGGACAGCGTCCTGCAAACTGATAGGGGTTGCTCATTCAACGGAACTGAACAGGAAATTCTTTCAGGAGATGAAAATTAAATTTGACCTTACCATACAAAATGACAACCTCGATCAGACATTTTGTATGGAAAAGTATTTTTTTTACTTCCTGAAAAAATCTACTGATAGTTGTTCAGTTTTATTGACGGAGCAACCCCTATCAGTTTGCGGAACGCTGTTCCTTACACCCCGTGTCCTATTCATTTTTATACCGTTGTTGGAGGCGCCACTTAGCGCCCCTCTCACCCAAGAGCCTTAAGCCCGATTCTCTGAATTCTCTGGGTTTGTTTATAAAATGTTTACAGTAAACATGTTTACTTCCAGAAGCTTTGAGATGCACAAGTTACCGTCTTATGAAAAGTCCGAGACTTTGTGATTTATTTGCTCAAAATATTGTTGAAATGTGCTTAGGTAATTTTGAGAGGTTCTGTTACGACTTTTACGATTTTTCTGTGTAAACAAAACATACATACATACATACATATAATCACGCCTTTATCCCTAATGGGGTAGGCAGAGCGTAAACGACCCAAACAAAGGTCGTTCCGCCACGTCTGACAAAGTTTTGAGGGTTATTTAAGATAGATTTGTAAGTATATTGCTATAGTGACAGGTTGTCAGCCCATCGCCTAAATTACAATATACGGAAACCCTCGGATCCCTTAGCTGGTTTTTACAGCATACCCGGGAGGAAATGCAGCTGGCACATTCTATGTTTTTCTCTCGCTCCCAGGCCAGCACGGAAGAAAACAAATTATTATTTTCTGCAAACCGTAAGTTGTTTGGAAAAGTCATGTAGAGAAGAGATCGCTTTTAGCAATAAAACCGCCTTTTTACATAATTTTTATTTTTTGAATATGTAAATAGTAAGTTCAGGTAAGTATCTTTATTTAATGCAAAAAAGCTTACATTTTTCCGCCGAAAATATTTAAGTCTGACGGGAAAACTCAATACCTATAATATTTCCTCAGTTTTAGAATTAAGGTAAACAAAGTTTCATGTCTTTTAATCGAAGATCTTGATTCTAAAATAAATTTTAGCTATTAGATATGACAACATAATTAAATAGTAATTTTAGTTATTTAACTGATTTGCCATCACATATCATTTATTTTTGAAATGTGTTTTGGAATAAAATTACATGAAACTTTGTTTACTTTTATTCTAAAACCGAGTTTGAAATACTATAAGCTGTGTGAGAAATCACTGTTCGAATCAAAAAGCTTATCTCCAATTATTTACTGTTTGTGTACTGTACAAACCTTCCATGCTGGACTGGGAGAGATAGAAAAACATAGAATGTTCCAGCTGCCCTTCCTCCCGGGCATGCTGTAGAAGTCACCAAAAGGGACTCGAGGGTTACAGTGTATTGTAATTTAGGAGATGGGCTGACAACCTGTCACTATAGCAATACACATTACAATCTAAAATTGCCCTCAATTTTTGTCAGACGTGGCGAAAGCGCCTTTACGAGGAGTTTGACGCTCTGCCTACCCCGTAAGGGATAAAGGCGTGATTTTATGTATGTATGTATGTACTGTAAAAAAACATACACTTTCACCAATTTACAGTTCCTTAGATTTGTATTTAAACTAGATTGATGAAACTTAACCTAAATACACTTCAGCCCCGATACCTAAGTCACCAAATCCGTGAAACAAAAACCCTTTTGAGGGCACCGAAGTGGACACAAAACTGGTCTTTAATTACAAACTGCTAAAGTCTAAAGTCGGGTGCACCAAACCGGCAAGAAACAGCTTAAAGTTCTATATCCAAAGTTATTACTGGGATCTGACCGAATAGATTTGAGCTTTATCAACAAAGACTAAAGTCTAAAATACCTTGCAACGTAGACTTGTGGAAAACATTGAGTAGATATTTGCCTTTGATACAGCAAAATAAGCTTACACCGGTGAGCTTTAAGGTCTGGAAAGCCTTGTTTCAAACAGTCAGAACTAGTGATGTAATAGTGCCAGCTTTTAGGAATTCACGTGGCTTCATTTTTCATTTGGTACTAAAGTAAATATACGTATACAGATTCGAAGTTTTTTTTTTATTTAACAGTGTTTTGTCCTCTAGAACCTAATAAGAACAGGACATAAAAATCAAAGACACAACAGGCACTGCTTATTTCTAAAAAAATATTTCTTAAAGCAGAAGTGATAATCTTTAATGTAAAGCATCAAAAACATAGTATCTAGACCAATACAGATATAGTATGAATAGCATCAAATATAAGACCACAAAGGCGGTATTATCAAATATAAGACCACAAAGGCGGTCTTATATTTGATGCTATTAATTTAAGTTTACTTCCATGCTGGGCTGGGAGATATAGAAAAACATAGAATGTTCCAGCTGCCCTTCCTCCCGGGCATGCTGTTGAAGTCAGCAAAAGGGACTCAAGGGTTACAGTGTATTGTAATTTAGGCGATGGGCTGACAACCTGTCACTATAGCAATACATATTACAATCTAAAATTGCCCTTAATTTTTGTCAGACGTGGCGAAAGCGCCTTTTACGAGGCGTTAAACGCTCTGCCTACCCCGTAAGGGATAAAGGCGTGATTTATGTATGTATGTATTTATGTAATTTAAGTTTATTTTTGTATTTCTTGTCTTTTGCATACAATAAAGTTTTACTTACTTGTTTGCCATTGATACGAAAAGAAGAAGAACACTTACTTATATTGGATGCTTTATCTTTTCTTATTTAGACTCTGGATAGTAATGTGAATTTGTAAAGTACCTTCCTATATTAATTTTCAAAAATACGGACGGATATAAGAAAAGTTTTTTTCTTTTAGTTTGTGGCACTAGAAATCTTTGTGCCAGTGTCAAGTGTTATATGAACAGATAATACCTACATCACTATTGAGAACAGTAAGCGGAAAGTCCCAGCAGGTCGGTTCCTTTGAACTAATCACAAAAGGTAAATACTAAACTAGAGTTTTCTTTTTACCCGACTACGCAACTCAAAGGAGGGTAATGTGTTTATCAGCCTATCTATGTTTGTATGTATGTTTGATCGTCTGTGGAGCTCTAGAGACCAAACGCATGGGCCGATTTTAATTATTCTTAAGACAATCGATTTTTCTTAACATACATACATACATATAATCACGCCTTTATCCCTAATGGGGAAGGCAGAGCGTAAACGACCTAAACAAAGGTCGTTCCGCCACGTCTGACCAAGTTTTGAGGGTTATTCAAGATGGATTTGTACGTATATTGCTGTAGTAACAGGTTGTCAGCCCATCGCCTAAATTGCAATATACTGAAACCCTCAGATCCCTTAGCTGGTTTTTACAGCATGCCCGGGAGGAAATGCAGCTGGCACATTCTATGTTTATCTCTCGCCTACTCTCGACTGGGAAGTCCAGCATGGAAGTTTTTTTTTTATTATCTTAATAAAATTAAAATAAGTATCACTGAAGACATGATTTTGTAAATTATCAATATGGCGTATGTATTCTACACAGTTGGGAATTTGAACTTTTTTAATTACTTGTTAAATAAACACTTTGCGGTGCGTTATGGTAAGTACGTTTTAGCAATTTATTAAAGTAGGAAATTGTTTCAATAAAACCTTTTACTGATTTTTATCGAAAGGATTGTACTGAATAATGTTGTATAAACGGTTCTCTGATGACTCCGTGCTTCGAAGGGCATGTGAAGCCGTCGACCTTTTTTGGGAATTTTGATCATGCGAATACGAAATTACAATAGAATACAAAATTCTTTATTGCACAAAGAAACACATACAACAGAATTAAAAATGAACAAACGCGTCTGTACAATATAGGCGGCCTTATTGCTATAGCAGCTATACCCCTATTTTAAGGTATTACCACGCTCCAACAAATGACAGGGATGGTTTTTTAGTCAAAATGCAGTCAAAATGTGTAAATTTCAACTAAATCGGATAACCGCGGAATTTTCTGATACCTGATATTACATATATTTTTATTAGCTTTAAATGGCCGTAATAGGATTAGAGTATTATACACAAGCAGCCAACGTGTTAACTCGCTGTTTACGGATCTTCTTCTTCTGTCGAGTGGGTATCGAGTCTGTCGATCCGATGAACCCTGTTGTCAGAGTTTTAAAACCGTCTAGTAGCACAACTATCAAGCCTCTGACATGGTTTGAGTAACGACCACTATCAAAGACAGCGACCGGGACCGACGGCTTAACGTGCACAGCGAAGCACGAAATCTTTTTCTTTTCGGATAATCAGGTGATTCAGCCTGCAATGTCCTAACCAAACTGGAGAAAAATTCACAAAGTGATAAATTCTCAAATATCAACTCTTTGTTTCCCCCTGGGAATTGAACCCAGGACCTCCGGATCGGGAGTTCATGCCACTAGCCACTAGACCACGGAGGCAGTTTAGCTGTTACGGTAAAATTCCGGGAAAAAGGTGTTATTGCATTAAGCTCCGCCCCCGGTTTTCCCGGGAAAGCTTTATTGAGTTTTATATGATGCGACGCAGTTCCGAGATACTCTTATTGCTTTTATAAACTTAATTGAAATTTGTAAAATATTTTGATGCTTTATACGACTATTTTTACTTCAAGATGCTTTTCATACCCATGAGGAAAAAGAAAAAAAATATACAGGTTGTTATTTATATTATAGCCTGGGGGGCGCTTCAGTAACGTGAAAGGAGACTATAAATTTATTTAAAAAACTTCTCAAAAAAATGGGTAAAATGGGTAAAATACAGGTATTTCTAATGACGTTGTCAGACGTGGCGAAACGACCTTTGTTTAGGTCGTTTACGCTCTGCCTACCCCATTAGGGATAAAGGCGTGATTATATGTATGTATGTATTTCTAATGATTCCCACAGCTGCGTCTGGCCGTACCGCTATAAGCGATCCCGTGACGCGTGATAAGGCGTGAACCAATCCGATCGAGTGATAGCGAATCGCGCAGGCTCGGTTATAGCGGTGCGGCCAAACGGAGCTATTGGAATCATAATAAATACCGACCGACTATCGTTTTTTATATTTTTTGAGTTTGATTAAATTATTATTAACATTTCTTTCATTTTCTTCCATGCTGGACTGGGAGAGATAGGAAAACATAGAATGTTCCAGCTGCCCTTCCTCCCGGGCATGCTGTAGAAGACAGCAAAAGGGACTGGAGGGTTACAGTGTATTGTAATTTAGGCGATGGGCTGACAACCTGTCACTACACATTAGCAATACACATTACAATCTAAAATTGCCCTCAATTTTTGTCAGACGCGGCGAAAGCGCCTTTTACGAGGCGTTTAACGCTCTGCCTACCCCGTAAGGGATAAAGGCGTGATTTTATGTATGTATGTATGTATTATTAACATCTTGTATATTTTTTTAAATATATCTAGTCCAGAATGACACAAACTACTATTTTAGTAAAACCTAGTAGTAGTAGTATATATAATTCTGTGTTAAAACTAGTATTTTCGCCTACGTTACTGAATTCGCTTTAAAATCCCCAAAATTCCAGTACGGCTACGCTAAAAATACACAATCATTTTCACTACGTTTTTTGTATTTTTAGTTTTTGTACCTACCCTACGGTTTTAAACGGAGTAAAGTTATCGGTGTTTGACCGCAAACATACGTGTTAAATTAAGAAAATAAACATCTTATTAGCGAGTGGATTCTCGAGTCGAACGACCCGATGAACACTGGTGTCAGAGTTTTTAAACCGCCGAGTAGCACAGCTATTAGACCTCTGACATGGTTTGAGTAACGACCACAATCAAAGACAGCGCCCGGGACCGATGGCTTAACGTTCCCTCCGAAGCACGGAATCCTTTTCCTTTTCGGACAATCAGGTGATTCAGCAAAAAATTCAGCTGAAAATCTCACAAAATGACATATACTCGTAGATATAATCCCGCCTTTATCCCTAATTGTTCCACGTGCCACGTCTGACAAAGTTTTGGGGGTTATTTAAGTTAGATGTGTAGGTATATTTATTATTTTTTTATTTCAACAAATATGTAGTCATTATAGGCATGCCCAAGGTAACTAACTATATACGCAATCAAATTATAATTTACAAAAATACGACACGGTTGCTTTTGTGAATTCCTTCAACGAACACGTGTAAATATCCAATTGTGGATTCTCCTGAATGATAGAATTTATCGCGCGTTCTGCTCGAATATTGCTGTAGTGACAGGTTGTCAGCCCATTGCCTAAAGCAGCCCACACGGATCCTTTAGTTGGTGCTATTTTAACCTGACATCATACAGCCTACTTACGATGATATTTGTTTGTTGCAGTACCAGAGCTCGGGGGCTTGGCTCGACGAGCTGCTGGATGCTCCAGCGCCTTCTCCGCACCCTCGCCATCAGCTCATCATGACCCAGGTAAGTCCTTTTTTTTTTTTTTTTTTTTTTTTTTTTTTTTTAATGGTACACCAACAGTACAACATATTACAAAAAATATGTAAATACAAATATTAGGGACACAGCCTGATATGAGTACCAATAACAGGTGAACACAGCATTCTTAAAAGGTAATACAGTTAATTTAAGTTACAAGTTGACAAAATAAAAATAAAATAAAAAAGTACATCCTATTAGCGTCGATTCTCGCGACATAATTCTAATTCTTAGCTATCGCTGTCACTTTCTTGTCTTTGACATAAGAACAGGGTAGTAAATAAACACGTGACTTTGACATTCCTAATTTGACACATGCAATAATTTTATACACAAATTAATAGAGAGAAGTTTACTTTGACGAAGTTACAAAGTGTACCCACATTCCTTCTTCTTCTTTCCTAAAGATCATTATTTTTTTTACTGTAAAATTACCTAATACTTCCCGAAACCACAGAATATCACTTTTTATTTGCCACTTAAAAACTCCCAAAGTCCTTTTCAAAAGTTAAATAAAACCTGGGAGTTAAAGTCACAGGTTAGAACAAACTATTCGGCTTTTCTCGACTTACTTTTTCTCTCCAGTTAAATAATTAAGTTGAGTTCTTGAATAAATCATTCTCTAGTTAACTTCTGTGTTATGAAAATTTATCCTTTGCATTTAAACATTGTTTTACAAGAGGATAGTAAAGTTCTCCTGTTGATTTAACTTATAGATTTTTTCTGCTGTCTCAGTGTAAGCAGAGTTGGTAATTTATGTACCGGTTGTAAGGGACAGCGTCGCGCAAACTGATAGGGACTGCTCAGTCAACGAAACTGATCAACTTTCACCGGGAAATTCTTACAGCAGATAAAAAAAAATTATATAGTTGTTCAATGTCGTTGAGTGAGCAACCCCTATCAGTTTGCGGGACGCTGTCCCTTACATCCTGTATATCTCCTATACCCTATTTGTATTCGATATAAGTAACGCTAGTTTATTATATTTGTAGTTTTCTACCCCGTTGCTAACGAGGTAGGTACTTACTTCCCACAAAAAATTGGTAATAGCACTTTTACTGCTGGCGGATTCGGAAAATTCCCTTCTGGGTTGCGGAGGTCAGATGGCAGTCGCTCTGTGTAAAAACCAGTACCCTCGTTCAATCCCCTGGATTAGGAAGCCGACCCCGTGAAATACGGGATAAGTCTAGGGAAATGATGATGGATTCGGAAAATTAAGTAGGTATAACTTTTTGGCATAAACGTAAAAAAAATGCTTGATTAAACGTATTAAAACTATATCGCTATAAAAGAAGAAACCAGAGCGAGCTGCCGTAACTTAGATATTAAAAAAATATGGCTTTAATACTTTTATATCGAGCTGTGAGTATTAAGAGTGAATGAGACTAAAAATACTTATCTTATTTTAAAACCAGTGAAGAAAGAAATTACAAAGCTTTGAAATAGTAAGTAGAAACTATGTAAACAATCTGGAAACATAAAATAAAACCACTCAAAGAGGTAATATCAAAAGGTAAATTCCACATTCAGTCCTTACCCCTCCCCCTTCCCTTTCCGCGTGTAATATCCATCAGGAAAACCAACTACGCAAGGAAAAGCAGTCGTCGTGTCAAACCAGGCCACGTGACGTCATAGGGGCCGGATTTAGTGAGGGGCAACAAGTAGGTAAATAGAGCGGGCGGTGAACAGGGATGAAGACCGTATTAAGCACCTATAGGTACCCTATTTTGTGTTTAAATAGATTTTTTTAAGGTACCTACGAGTACTTATAATGCAGTGAAAAAAAAAACATTTCGGTAATCTTACAAAGAGGCTCACACTTTTATTTTTTTTTCGTATTTTAGGTTTAGCAAGTGATTTTGACTGTAATGCAAAGTTGTATTACAGTCAAAATCAGGTCAAGGTCAAGGTCTAGTTGGTCAGAGCCATGGGCTTACGATCCGGAGGTCCTGGGTTCGAGGGGGGGGGGAGGGGCAGAAGTTGATATTTGTCAATTTATCACTTTGTGAGGTTTTCTCCAGTTTGGTTAGGACATTACAGACTGAATCACTTGACGTTAACCCGTCGGTCCTGGTCGCTGTCTTTGATAGTGGTCGTTACTCAAAACCATGTCAGAGGCATACTACCTGTGCCACTAGGCGGTTTGAAAACTCTGACACCAAGGTTCTTCGGGTCGCTGTTTAACTCGAGAATCCACTCGCTAAGAAGAAGAAGAAGTTTCTTCCTTCATTAACCAAAGCCTATTCTATATACTAAGGTGTTAATTTCAATAAACTCCTCCTGGATGCGGGTAAACCTCTTGCGGAAAAAAAGACAAGCCTACGATCATAGACACTTTTTTATGTGATCGAGACAAATACATACATACCAGTTTCGAAGGGTCCATACAAGCCGATTGCCATCGGCTTGCCTTTCAAGAATTCCAAATCCGGAACTACATCAAAACTATAAAGTTCTTGAATGTTTTTTTTTGTTTCGGCTTACCCTTGTAGGTAGGCAGAGCGTAAACGATCTAAACAAAGGTCGTTTCGCCTCGTCTGACAAACTTTTAAGGGTTATTTAAGATAGATTTAGATGTGATAGGTTGTCAGCCCATCGCCTAAGTTACAATAATACTGAAACCCTCGGATCCCTTAGCTGGTTTTTGCAGCATTCCCGGGAGGAAATGCAGCTGGCACATTGTATGTTTTACCTTCGCTCCCAGTCCAGCATGGAAGATAAAGTGAAATATCCTTTCAAAAATAGCTTTGCATAACCAAATAGCAAAAATCAGTCCGCGGATTATTAAAATCCCGGCCGCGGTTTCAATAGCTGGCCTACTCTCAACAATCATTAGTATGTAACTGTTTCCGATAACCGCAAACCGCCACGGCCTATTAATACCTCGCTAGAACTGAATAAGGTCGGTTATAAATTGACGATCTTTCATGCTGGACTGGGAGTTATAGAAAAACATAGAATGTGCCAGCTGCATCTCCTCCCGAGCATGCTGTAAAAAACAGCTAAGGGATTCGAAGGTTATATATAGTGCATTGCAATTTTAGGTGATGGGCTGAAAACCTAAAGCAATAAAACAATCAAAACTTTTCTTTAGGTCGTTTTCGCTCTGCTTACCCCATTAGGGATAAACACGTGATTTTATGTATGTAATCTGTGCATGTATAAATTGACATTTACTATATGCACAACGTCATTTGTTATCTTTTTTTATAGTCGATAGATAATTAAATGACAGTTGATTACATAGATATACTTCATAGTCACGCCTTTATTCCTTACGTGGGCACAGAGTAATATTCTACTAAAAAAAAAGCGTTTTAGCCACGTCGGAAATATAAGTAAACGATAAAATTGCAAAATACATAATTCTATTATACATACATGCATACATACATATATTCACGCCTTCATCCCTAATAAAGTAGGCAGAGCGTAAACAACCTAAACAAAGGTCGTTCCGCTACCGCAATTTCTACCAGGCAACCTTTCATTCCGCCACGTCTGTTTTGAGATAGATTTGTATCGCCTAAAATGCAATATACAGAAACCCTTGGATCCCTTAGCTGGTTTTTACAGCATACCTGTGAGAAAATGCAGCTGGCACATTGTATGTTTTTCTCTTGCTCCCAGTCCAGCAAGAAAGTAAACGGTAATATTGTAAAATACATGATTTTATTATACGTGCCTAATAAAACTATCGCATAGTAGAAAATATGTCCAGCGGCCTTGCAGCTAAATTACTAATAACGCCTTAAACTTTCTTTGACAAAAACGTCGATGTCGCCCTCGCCCCAAATCCGTCCCTGTCCTCAGATCTCCGTTTAGTCTCCTCCCAGTGCCGGTAGAGCTCCTATTTGCAATAAACACGTCTCCTTCACTGGAACAAGTTTTAAAGTCTTGTTCTCACTTGCTCAGTGCTCACAGGGCAGAATGCTTGCACTGCACTGATAGACGGGAAATTAAGGATGCTTTTTCTTTTTTATCAGACTATAAAAAAGAAAACGCATCCTTAATTTCCCGTCTATACTTTTTAAAACAGAATGTGCCAGCTGCATCACCTCCAGAGCATGCTGTAAAAACCAGCTAATGGATTCGAGGGTTATTGTATATTGCAATTTTAGGCGATAGGCTGACAACCTGTCACTAAAGCAATATACGTCATGATCATCTGTAATAATCCTCAAAACTTGTCAGACGTGGCGGAACGACCTTTGTTTAGGTCGTTTTCGCTCTGCCTAACCCATTAGGGATAAAGGCGGCTTACGCCGTAGGCACAGCGCAATATCCTACTAAAAAAGCGATTTAGCCACGTCTCAAAAATATAAGCAAACGAAAATATCATAAAATATATAATTTTATTATACGTACCTAATAAAACTATCGCTTACTAGAAAACATGTCCAGCGGCCCTGCAACTAAATTACTTAAACCGCCCCCTGTGTTCCATTCCATGACACAAACGTCGATGTCGCTCTCGTTCCAAATCCGTCCCTGTCCTCAGAACTCCGTTTAGTCTCCTCCCAGTGCCGGTAGAGCTCCTATTTGCAATAAACACGTCTCCTTCACTGGAACAAGTTTTACAGTCTTGTTCTCACTTGCTCAGTGCTCACAGGGCAGAATGCTTGCACTGCACTGATAGACGGGAAATTAAGGATGCTTTTTCTTTTTTATCAGACTATAAAAAAGAAAACGCATCCTTAATTTCCCGTCTATACTTTTTAAAACAGAATGTGCCAGCTGCATCACCTCCAGAGCATGCTGTAAAAACCAGCTAATGGATTCGAGGGTTATTGTATATGGCAATTTTAGGCGATGGGCTGACAACCTGTCACTAAAGCAATATACGTACATGATCATCTGTAATAATCCTCAAAACTTGTCAGACGTGGCGGAACGACATTTGTTTAGGTCGTTTTCGCTCTGCCTAACCCATTAGGGATAAAGGCGTGATTATATGTATGTATGTATACTTTTTAAACGTATATTTATTTAAAAGCCGTATTTATAATAAGCGCTCATGAATGACAGCGAGTTTGAGTTTGAATCAGAAATGTCATTTCAGTACAAACTGGCCTGTCAAATCCATACTTAATATTGCTTTCAAGCTCGCTTCATAATTACGAGCCCTTTTTTAACAAATTCTGAGGTTTGGTAAAGTATCGGATTGAGCGACACTGGGAATTCGTGTAGTAAACTGGTAGTAATTGCTGCTTTAGCAATAAGGCCGCCTATATTGTACTGTTACGTTTGTTCCTTTTTATTTCTGTTGTATGTGTTTCTTTGTGCAATAAAGAATATTGTATTGTATTTCATACTCATAAAGTTAAATGAAATTTCTGTCCACAACCACATGATCGAAAATTTTATGCTCAGGCCACGGCTCCGGCAGAAGACATACATACATACATACATACATATAATCACGCCTATATCCCTAATGGGGTAGGCAGAGCGTAAACGACCTAAACCAAGGTCGTTCTGCCACGTCTGACAAAGTTTTGAGGGTGATTTAAGATATATTTGTAGGTATATTGCTGTAGTGACAGGTTGTCAGCCCATCGCCTAAATTGCAATATACTGGAACCCTCGGATCAATTAGCTGGTTTTTACAGCATGCTCGGGAGGAAATGCAGCTGGCAAATTCTATGTTTTGCTTTCGCTTCCAGTCCAGCATGGAAGAAGACAATTTAAATATTACTTACCTTTAAGTAAAACAGTGCAACTTAAATATTACTTACCTTTTGTGGGAATCGAACCGGCACCTTCCCGACTAGAGCTCAACGCTTCTACCACTAGACCACGGAAACAATCACTATATTACTGAATTAGCTTCATGCTCCACTAAAGTGGAAGTACACGAGGCGACTGCTGAACTTTCCACCACGGTTTAAAATGTGGTTTAAAATTTAACTGGATTTTTCGTCCATAACTCTTAGCGCGGTAACGGCTCTTGTTATCTTTCTTTTCACAATTTACCGTGTGAGTTAGTAGTTAACTATTTTCGAAAAAGATTTTTAACCAGTATAACATACACACACATACATGTAGTCACGCCTTTATCCCTAATGGGGTAAGCAAAGCGTAATCGACCTAAACAAAGGTCGTTCTGCCAAGTCTGACAAAGTTTTGAGGGTTATTTAAAATAGGTTTGTAGGTATATTGCTGTAGTGACAGGTTGTCAAACCATAGCCTACATTGCAATATACTGTACCGAAAAAAAAAACAAAAAAAACTCTGGCACCAGGGTTCATCGGGTCATTCGACTCGAGAATCCACTCGCTAAGAAGAAGAGTATACTGAAACCCTCAGATCCCTTAGCTGAGTTTTACAGCATGCCCGGTAGGAAATGCAGCTGGTTGTTTTTCTCTCGCTCCCAGTCCAGCATGGTAACCAGTATAACCTTAAAAAACTTGTGAACACAAAGAGCGTAATTCATCGATTCTTAAATCTAAACACTACTTGTTGGTTAGTACAATGCAGGCTGAGTCACCTGATTGTTATTCAGTCGCAGTCTTGGTCTCTCAGTCATAAGTTCGTCATTGGTCTTGTCGTTAAGGTGGCGATATTAGGCAAGTGGCGCCCATTAGTAAAAACATCATAATTCACTAAAAAAGCAGTGAATCGAAAAACCGTTCCAACAGAATCAAGTTATAGCAATTAGGATAATTTGGAACCTTATAATAAGTCATTTATAGTTCGTTGTAGTAACAGGAAGAAAAAATGCGAATAACGGCCACTAACGGCAACTTTACTTCCTGCTATGAATCGCTAATTTATAAGGTTCTTAATTATCTTAATTACTATAACTTGATTATGTTAAAAACGGTTTTTCGATTCACTGCGTTTTTAGTGAATTATGATGTTTTTTCTAATGGGGGCGCCACTTGGCTAGTATCGTCACTAGTTAGACGGTTAAACACTCTGACATCGTTGTTTATCAGGTTGCTTGTCTACTCTATAAGCCTACATTGAATTCGTACTTCTAAGGCCCGTATTAATAATCAGCTCTTGAGACTGACAGCCAGTTTGAGTTCGTTTCAGAAATGTAATTTCACGGACTGTCAAGTCTATACTTTATATTGCTCTCAATTTTGAGATGGCTACATAAATATGAGCCTCAACTACGCTTTGCAGGTTGTCAAACATAAATATAAACAGCAAATGCAGCGAAACAGCCAGCACAGTTTGTCACTTCATCTAACGTTTATTTAACCTTGCATCCACGCCAAACTTCGCACACATACACACAGAATTAACTGCGAATGGCGGAATAAAGCTTCGTACACATCGATTAAAGAGATTGCTCTCAATTTCACCCGGATGTCGGAAAGTAAAGTTAATTCCCTGTCAGTCCTGGTCGATGTCACTGTCAGTCGTCGTTACCTACACAATCAAATTAATCATAAAAATGTCCTGTACAACCGGAAATAATATCCTAAGACATCTACATAAAAACTAGATATATGTAGTACACAATTCGGGTTGCCAACCAAAATAAAATAAACAGTAAATGCTACGAAACAGCCAGTACAGTTTGTCACTTCATCTTATGCTTATTTAAGCTAGCATCCTCACCAAAACTTTGTACACATTTCGTACACATACACACAGAATTAAGTGCTGGAGCTTATTATAAAAACAATACAGTCGGACTTGACGAGAATGTATGTTGACACACGTAGTAAAAAATTGCATCGCTCAAGGTATTGTTCCCAGTCTTGTTAAGACAATTAAAGCAAAATCATCCGTGATGAGATGATTTCTTATTTAAGGAATTTCTCGGTCCCGGTCGCTGTCACTGGTAGTGATGAATGATGATAGTATCAATGACCCGACCGGGAATCAAATCTGGAACCTTTTGCGAAGAAATCAGATACACTAACAACTATACTACTCATCATACGCAAATATAAACAGTAAATGCAGCGAAACAACAAGCACAGTTTGTCACTTCATCTAATGCTTATTTAAGCTAGCATCCACGCCGAACTTTGTACACATTTCGTACACATACACACAGAATTAACTGCGAATGTCGGAATAAAGCTCGTACATTGTAGAGGAGCTTATTATAAAAGCAATACACTCGGACGTGACGAGACTGTATGATAAGTTCGTATGTTGGTCTCAATTCTGGCTGACACTGCACCATTCTAAAATATAGATAAGATATATAGATAGATACGTGGGACACTCAGAAAGATTTGCGACACTAAAAAAAATTGTTCTACAGGTACATATATTTTTATTAAATCTTTTCAAAGTACTCTCCACCAGCCTCTATACAAAGATTCATGCGTCTGAAACAGTTTTCAAAACACTTTTTCCAGTCCGCCGTAGACACCTCGTTTACAGCCTGCTCGAACGCAGCCAGCGCATCTTCCGGCGACGAAAATTGTATCCCCTTGAGCTGATTTTATATTTTTGGAAATAAAAAGAAGTCACACGGTGCTAGATCAGGGCTGTAAGGAGGGTGACCCAGGAGTTTGACTGGTGTGCTGTCCAGGAAGTCCCTCGTTTTGAGCGCGGTGTGTGCAGGCGCATTGTTGTGGTGGAGCAGTAGTCCGCGGAGCCCTGTGTTTGGTCGCTTGTTGCTCACAACAGAAAAAACTTCTGGTAAACATTTGGTAGTATACCATTCGGCGTTAATGCTTCTTTGATCTCGTAAGGGAATTGAGGCCAAGTGGCCAGTCAAATTAAAAAAGCTGGCGATCAAAATCTTCCCCCCTCTTCGAGATCGCTTCACTTTGGTAGGCGTTGGTTCATTTTGAAACACCCAAACTGTCGACTGACGCTTGGTTTCTGGATCGTATTGATAAATCCAGGACTCATCACCTGTTACGATGTTGTAAACACGCCGAGACGAGCCTGCTTCAAATTTGTTCAGCATATCACGGCACCATTCCACCCGGGCCTGCTTCTGAGCGTCGGTGAGGTAGTGCGGCACCCAGCGCGATACTATCCTCCTCACGCGAAAATGCCCATGTAGAATCTCGTGAACGCTTCCCGATCCAATATTTAATATGTGCTGAATCTCCTGATATGTAATTCGCCTATTATCTTGGATAAAAATTTTCACTGCTAGCACTTTTTTTTCCGTAATAGCCGTCAAAGGGCGACCGCTTCTTTCTTCATCCCCCAAGGTTGGTCGACCGCGCCTAAATTCGTTATACCAACGATACACGGTTGCCTTGGAGGGGCTTTCAACCATAAATGCCATTTGAAGTCTATCGAACGATTCATCCGGTTTCAGGCGACACTTGAAATCGTAAAAAATCATAGCTCTAAAATGTTCCCGGCGCAGATCCATTTTTCAGTAAGACACGATACTTTGAATTGGCTCGCAAAAAATGTGGAGGGAAAATTTTAAAATGGAACACACATATTTTTACTTACAAGTAATCATATTTTCAAAAAAGATTCTAACCGGCCAGTCTGCCATATATAAAAACTATTTATCGCAATACTTTCTGAGTGGCCTGGTAAAAGGTTTATTGCAAAAAATAATCACACACGTACCAAAAAAAAACAAGTAAGAGACATATACATGAAAAATTTAAACCAACACAAACATACATACATACATAAATCACGCATTTATCAATTACGGGGTAGGCAGAGCGTTTAACGCCTCGTAAAAGCCGCTTTCGCCACGTCTGACAAAAATTTAGGTCAATTTTAGATTGTAATATGTATTGCTATAGTGACAGGTTGTCAGCCCATCGCCTAAACCAACACACTTCATAAATTCAGTTACATGTGTGCTGAAGCGATGCAGAGGGTCAGAGCTCAGTGTATTATTGCCCATAAAGAGCAACACAGATTTATATGTGTTTATTGTTAAGTGAGATAACCTGTCATTTTCTTCAATGAGAAAAAAGAAACAGAAATCCACCACATGGATGTGTTAACGATTCTCAATAGGAAAAATAACTTCGATAATTTTAATGGTTCCATATTTAGTTTAATAATATTTAATGTAATAAAATAAATTAGCATAATGCTTTTACAACGAACAATATTTTAACCTTATATTAAAAAGGATAACTGTTTACGTATAATATTTTTAAGCATAACTGGAAGTAGCATAACGTTATAAAAGCATAACGATAACACAGCATTGTATTTAAGGGCATACAAATAGAGTGACATAACAACTATCTCCTGAGTGGCTTAAATTCATTTACACAAGTTTCCAAATTTTATTGTGAACAAGTCAGTAAATAATCTTTGTATGTCTAATAAATATGTTCGCGGCCCAAAGGCCACCCCGCCGACCTCAACCTACTGTTGCGATTCGCATTTTTGTATTTGAGCACACAAATAATTATTTGTGAATTGCGAATAATAATTTGCGATTATGACTGTCAGCGCACTGCTGTAACAACCGAGTCTAAAAAATAGTATTAAAAATACATAATGCTAGTATTTTTTTTTTAAGATTCATGATTTAATTTTGATATATTAAACTCACCCAACTTGTACCACTGTATTAGTAGAAACAAGTCTGTATTAGTTTGGAGGCGTCGCCGAGCTGCACAACTTCACCGCTGACGCAGAAAGCTGGCTGAAAAATCTGGATGTAGACATTTGATCTAAGCAGGGATTGCCATACGCTATGATGAGTAGAATAAAGAAGATGCTTAATGATTGTTATGCGACTGCAAATTAGTCCAATTCAATAAAGGACATTATATTGTTATGCTTACAATACAGTATCCCAAAAAAATATTATGTAAACGTTTCATTATGCCAGTCAAGTTGAGCGAAACTCATTATGCTATAGTAAATTAGGAATGAAAAATTATGCCACTAAAATTTTACCCAACTTTAATATTAAATAGTAGGTAAATTACTTACCTAATTGCACTAGCCTTGAACAGTCGCTGTAGGAAGATCTTCTAAAATTTCATAAAGTTAGCTTAACTTCAATTTAGCAGAATCGACGCCATTTTCGATGCTACTCATGCAAAGCGATTTTATTTTCTTTTCTATGTTTTTATTATATACAGGGTGTAAGGGACGATGTGCCAAAAACTGTGAGGTATTGTTGAAACTGAACTGAACAACTTACATAATGAAATTCTTTTAAAATGAAACAGAGTTTCTGAGTTTCTTGTATGCTGGACTAGGAGCGAAAAGAAAACATGGAATGAACCAGCTGCATATCCTACCGGGCATGCTTTAAAAACCAGCTAAGGGATCGTAGGGTTTCAGTATATTGTAATTTAGGCGATGAAATGACAACCTGTCACTACAGCAATATACCAAAAAATGTATCTTAAAAAACCCTCAAAACATTGACAGACGTGGCGAAATGACCATTGTTTAGGTCGTTTACGCTCTGCCTATCCCATAAAGGCGTGATTACATGTATGTATGCATGAAAAAGAGTGCCGATACTTTACTAAGTATAAGATGATTCAGGTTTAATTGGGTCAGAAAACGTGCTGACAATTCTTTAGTTTTACAATACCCTTGGGTTATAGGGTAATTCCTAACCCCTAATACATATCATCATCTACCTAACCTTATCCTGTATCTCACCGGTTGGCTACCTAATCTAGTGGATTGAACGATGGTACTGGTTTTTACTGCCATCTGACCTCCGCAACCCAGAAGGGAAACCAGACCCAATCCTAGATTAGATCAGAGTTTTCAAGCCGCCAATGCTTAGCGCTGGCCTCTGACATGGCTTAACGACTAATATACGGTATTAAATGATATAAACCGGGACTAACGGCTTAGCGTACCTTCCGAAGCACGGAAAACGCGCTGAATATGCGTACATATTAAATTCAAAAACCGAAAAAACTCATTTGTACGTGGTGGTATTCGAACCACGGCCGCTCAGGAGGCAGCGGCCCTATCCACTACGCCATCGGGCTCCAACCCCTAATACATAATAGCCATAATAATATACATACATAGCCTTTATCCCTAATATGGAAGGCAGAGCTGAAAAGCAGTGTTGTTCTTTATGAGCAATCATACTCTGAGCTCTGACCCTCTGCATCGCTTCAGCACAGATGCAACAAAATGTAGGTACTACATATTAACGTATATCCTTTTTTTATGTTCATACCTGTTGTTTGTTTTTCTTATTTTGTTACATGTGTGTTGTTTTTATGCAAAAAACGTTTATCTATCTATCTATCAGAGCGTAAACGACCTAAACAAAGGTCGTTCCGCTACGTCTGACAAAGTTTTGACAAGGTTATTTAAGATAGATTTGTAGCTATATTGCTGTATTGACAGGTTGTCAGCCCATACCCTAAATTACAATATATTTAAACCCTCGGATCTTTAAGCTGGTTTTTACAACATGCCCGGGAGGAATTGCAGCTGGCACATTCTATGTTTTTCTCTTGCTCCCAGTCCAGCATAGAGGTAATACAACAGAGTGCCGATACTTAACTAAGTATAAGATGATTCCGGCTTAATGGGGTCAGAAAATGCTGCTGAAAATTCTTTTGTTTTTACAATACCCTTGGGATGTAGGGTTATTCCCAACCCCTAATACATAATAGCCATATTAATATACTACTACATAATGTCCCCAAATAGCCGTCGTTATCCAATGGGGAGACAATAGTGGTGGTGGAGACAGCCCGGGGGACATTATAGGGTCAAGGGTCATAGAATCACCCGTCTGCAGTGCAGTAGGGCTGACACTTGTTAAAAGTTACAAGCGTTTTTAATTCCATTTTGCTGGATTGGGAGTATTCGGGAGCGATAAAAAAGCATAATATAAAATAATCCATTAACGGGATATGACCGCCTTTATACCTCTATTGTTTTATCCTTCTTGTATTTTAGTTTTAAGATCTTTAAGGTAGCTTCCATGTTGGCCTGGGAGCGAGAGAAAAACATAGAATGTGCCAGCTGCATTTCCTCCCGAGCATGCTGTAAAAACCAGCTACGGGATCTGTGGGTTTTAGTATATTGTAATTTAGGCGATGGGCTGACAACCTATCACTACAGCAATTTACGTATAAATCTATCTTAAAAATCCCTTAAAACTTTGTCAGACGTGGCGAAACGACCTTTGTTTAGGTCGTTTACGCTCTGCCTACCCCATTAGGGATAAAGGCGTGATTATATGTATGTATGTATGTATCTTTAAGGTACAATAAAGAGCTAACATACATGCATAATAATTTTAAAGAATGTGGCGTTTACTTATTTTAAAAAAAAACTGTAAATTTGAATAAAGAAAACAATTCAAAATATTCAACTGATTTTACAAATTCAATTGGACAGCAAATACATTGCTATCCGAAATATTAAACGTAAACGTTAGAAATCTGTTATTTAGCTTTCGAATTCATATCTCTTTTGTTTTCTTGAAGTGGGATGACTAACTTAATTAAATTAACATTGTTTAAGATAGAATTCATAAATAATTAATCCAGTTGCAACCCTAAGATAACTGAACGATGATAATGAAACTCGCATATTAAATTATGATAAGCAGCTACTTCTGAGTTCGGACCTGCTCTCTAGAGGATTAACTTTCAAACAAATACAGGAAGATTTTGTATTTTTCTGACTAATTTATACTGCGACTGGTAAATTGGTAGCGATTTTACTCTCACCGGGCATAGATGCCCTTAAAGCCAGTAACCCATGGATAGATTGTCAAGTTTTAGGTAGGGAATAGACCTGTAAACCCCCTTTTAGTTTTTTACGACTTTAACGTTTCCATGCCAAAACTCTTCATAAAAAATAAACAATCACGCAGTCGTATATGAATATCCTCCAAAATTTGACTGTTAGGCCGTCTCCCTCGCTCCCGACCTAGACTGGAGTAAAGAACAAACCCATTTCATTTTTTTTTTTAAATCACAATGCTGCCCCGAGTAGATTTCCATTACCAAACTCAAACTTGGAGTTTAAAATTACAAAATGGCGTCGTAAACTCATAACTCACAAAACTCGCGGACCAGACGCCATTAATGTGTATAAAATTGACGTCATCAAATTCTTCATGTACATAATGTACTTGCCTACTTTTTGAAAATGCGCTAGTTTCCTACTAGTAAAATGAGCAACTTTTTATGAAATGTCAAGAACGGTTTTTTGTATGAAAATAGCGAGTTATGACGCGACTCCTTGGTAAATATAGTTCTCCTCAAATCAGTAACTTCTATATTTTTAACTCGATTATTAAATCGAAACATGCATTTTTTTTAAATGTTGAATATGATCCACACTATTTAGCCATCAGTTTTAAGTATAAACGTTTTGAGTTTTTTAGCCACCCAGAGGGTATAAGGGACACCCGGTATTGTTTTATCTATGCTTAGAACTGTGGTCTGAAGACATGCTCTGGACGGAGGTATAAATTCGATTCTAGACACAACTGAGTCTATGTTAAAACAATATTGCGTATTTTTCTATTAGGTGTGTTGACTGGGTGGCAAAAAAAATCAAATCGTTTATTTTTAAAACTGATGAGCTTCTTCTTTGTCGAGTGGGTATCGAGTCATGGACCAGATGAACCCGGGTGTCAGAGTTTTGAAACCGCCTAGTAGCAAAACTATCAGGCCTCTGACATGGTTTGAGTAACGACCACTATCAAAGACAGCGACCGGGACCGACGGCTTAACGTGCCCTCCGAAGCACGAAATCTTTCTAAATTCTCAAATAACAACTTTGTGTTTCCCCCTGGGAATCGAACCCAGGACCTCCGGATCAGGAGTCCATGGTACTAGCCACTAGACCACGGAGGCTGTTACTGATTGATAAAATATTGTATATCTCACAAGAAGTGCTCCGTAAGATTTTTCCGAATTCGTTTAGGACAGCAGGCTGAATATAACCCGTTTATCTGACAAACGAAACGAAATTAATGACAGAGAGGGCACCACTAGATACTAAAAAAAAAACGCAGAAACAAATGAGCTAATTACAAGCATGTCAAAAGGCGGGTAGCAACTAAGAAGGTAGGAAGGTAGATCAGTCTCTTCTTCTTCTTCGAGTCGATCGTAATTTCAGATGATTTAACCTTCATATTAGGAACATGATAAAAAAAAGTGCCTATCTTAGTTTACCTGCAAATATAATTGTATACTCTGGGTTTATCAAAGGTTGACTGTAAGATATCCCTTAACGGGATAAACCCGCCTTTGTGCCACTATTGTCTTATTCTTCTTGTTTTTTAGTTTTAAGATTTTTAAGGTACAATAAAGAGCTTTCATACAGAAATTATAAAGACTACTAATAATAGCGACATAACCTATAATATTCTATGCTGGACTGGGAGCGAGAGAAAAACATCGAATGTGCCAGCTGCATTTCCTCCCGGGCATGCTGTAAAAACCAGCTAAGGGATCCGAGGGCAGAATATTGCAATTTAGGCGATGGGCTGACAACCTGTCACTATAGCATTATACCTATAATATCTTAAATAACCCTCAAAACTTTGTCAGACGTGGCGAAACGACCTTTATTTAGGTCGTTTACGTTCTGCCTACCCCATTAGGAAGAAAGGCGTGATTGTATGTAAATGTATGTATAACCTATAATATGTGAAGTGACAATTTATAAGTAGTTATATGTATACGTATTATAAACTTTTACTGTAGGTACTCGCCTGAATTAAATACCTCTCCGAATTGGTCTCTTAGGCCCGTATTTATAATCAGCTCTCAAAAGTGACAGCGTGTTTGAGATCGTATCGGAAATGTCATTTCAGTACAAAACGACCTGTCAAATCCATACTTAATATTGCTCCCAATCTTGATATCGCTTCATATATACGAGCTTTAGTGGTTCGCCTTGCGTGGTATGGCCATGTTTTGCGAAGGGATGAAAGTCATATAGGCAAAAGGGTAATGAATTTAAATGTGGATGGATATGTTGGGAGAGGACGACCAAAGAAAAGATGGATGGACTGCGTGAAAGATGATATGTCTAAAACAGGTGTGAGTGTTGAACTAACGGCTGATAGGGATGAATGGAAGGAGAAAACGTACTGCGCCGACCCCAAGTAAATTGGATAAGGGCAAGCGAATGATGAAGAGTGGCTGGTATAAGGTTCCGCAGCCAACTAAGACCCTAATTTATTCAACGCCCAAATATGAAATTACCCTGCAAATAAAAAAAACCGTGTAAGTAACTACTATAGTACGAAGTTTAAGTGATAATAAAAAACACTTGCTAACATTTGCTATTTTTCCTAGATAATATCTTCCGTTGTTTATCTTTGGCTCAGACATAATCCGTAAGATAGACGGTATTGGACAGCTAAATGATTGTTTGTAGTCGTCCCTAACTGGGTGCTCTTAGAGGTTATTTCCTGTATAATTTGTCTGAGACCCTTGAAGAGATAGATTTTTAGAGGGAGATTTTTATGTGCCAGTTGATATTGGTGTCAATTCTGGCTATAACTTATTTATTTACTGTTTATTTGTACACATGTGACATCAGAAAGACAATACACAGGGAATAACGACACAACAGGTACAGCTTACTTCTACTAAGAAATTTCTTCCAGCTGACCTACGGAAGTGAGACTTAAACTGAGAGGCAAATTAGGCTTGTGCACGCCTAATTTGCCTCACCATAAAGCATAAAATAAAATAATAACAGCAAATTATAAGTTACATAAATACATATATATATATATATATATATACGAGTATATATATACTAATATTATGCGTAATATTATATTATAACTATTTGGAATCAAATTGCAGCGGCTATTTGTCTAAACATTGAGTTCTTGCGGTTTTTACCAATCGATTTAGTGATTCATGCGGAAGGTTGAGAAGTTAGTGTAATGTATGCATACATACATATAGTCACGCTTTTATTCCTAATGAGGTAGGCAGAGCGTAAACGACTGAAATGAAACAGACGTTTGACAAAGTTTTGAGGGTTAAATAACCCTATAGATTTGTAGGTATATTGCTGTAGTGACAGGTTGTCAGCCCATCGCCTAAATAGCAATATACTGAAACCCTCGGATCCCTTACCTGTTTTTACAGCGTGCCCGGGAGGAAGCTGGCATATTCTATGTTTTTTCTAGCGCACCCAGTCCAGCATGTAAGTTAAGTGTAATGTATGGATTTATATAAATACACCATGGGTGATCACGAAGCATGTAACAGATTTGAAATATCGTAAATATAAAAGCGTTAATAATCCCGTTCCGAGTAAAAATCTAATTGATTTAAGTATTTAGTTTGACGAGTTTTGCGACGCGATAAAAAATCGTTTCTAAGACTTTGCGCCAATAAAACGCACAAATGGTATTCAAATTATAACAAAGTAACAACTTTATCAACAAACATTTTAAAAAAATGAGACTGGCCACTCTGCGACCACGGTGGCCCAATGAACCGATTTATCCCGGTATAAATCGACCAACAATAACCATTTCGCCGTAACTACCTCCAATGGATTTCAATTTCATCATTCGCATGTCCATTGCTGCTTGCGTTGATCTCTCAGATCCACATGTTTCTTTTCTTCTTCTTCTATCATTAGAGTAGGTTTTCGACTGCCTCCGTGGTCTTACAGTCTGAGCCATGGGCTAACGACTAGGTGGTTCCCGGGTTCGATTCCGGGCGCGGAACAATGACTTTTTGTTGTTGTTTCTTGTTTGGTTAGGACATTGCATTCTGGTCACCTGATTGTCCGAAAAGTTAGATGATGATACCATTTAATAGTCGGTTCTGCGCCTGATTTCTCTCTGGCCGTGACAGTCAATCTGTCCTAATAGAATAAGAGTTTGAAGGAATAGAGAGTGCACCTGTGTGTAGCACAAACACTTGGGCACTAAAAACTAGTCCTGGTCAGTTGGCATGTCTCTAAGAGATTGGCCGCCACCAACGAAAATCGGTGGGAGAACTATTATGGAAGAGGTTTTCGAAAAGGACAGGGTTTTTATTATTTTATTGGGAGACGACAAACACTACCTAGACACCAAACCTGAACGTAATGCTTTTAATGTGCCCTTCGAAGCATAGAATCCTTGTTCTTGACAGATGGGATCGGGAGCTCAAGGCGCAATCTTTCTCTTTAGGTTTCTATGCAAAGCTGCAATGTACAGCGTAAAGTTAAAATCGCACGAGTTGGTCCTTTCTTAACCGTCTCCCCATTTCCCCGGCGGAAGGTTCCGAAGGCCAGGATTTTGTCATAAATAGCCTGTTCTAGCCATCCCAATAGTTTTTATTTACACATTTTTATCCCTCAGTTCAAACCGGAATTCGGAATTGAGGGAACACTTGTATGCTCTCTATTTTGGCTTCGCATTTTCACGCCAATAAAATTATTTTCCCATAGGAATGAAGGCGGACAAAATCTCCTAGTTACATTGATGACCTTTATTTATTTATTTAACAGTTTATTGCACACATGATCATACAGAGGACACAAACATAAAAAAACAATAGCACAACAGGTACAACTTATCTCTATAAAGAAATTTCTTCCAGCTGACGGTCGTGAGAGTGCATAAATGAGGCAGATAAGGCGTATACAATTTAAAATATAGGTAAAGTTACATTTAATACGATTAAAACCCTAGTAATTATCATAAAATACAATAAATATACATAATAATACATATACCTACATAAATAATACATATAGTTAAAAATATTTACTGTAATAATACATAAAGTTACTACTATAATAATACATTATTTATATAAATAGCACATAACTAGTAAACGTATAAAAATATGACAAAAACGAATTAATTTGGAAGAGACAGATCGTACTCTTTTACTCGTATTTGAACATTGTGATAGAAGGACTATCCTCTCACCTGAAAACACCTGAAAAAGAAACCTGGTTGAAGTTGTTCAGTGTCGTTGAATAAGCAACCCCTATCAGATTGCGGGACGCTGTCCCTTACACCCCGTATTACATACGTATGTATACTTTAACTCTGTATTATATATTACAATGTAATAAATGACTTTGTTCTAGTTTAAAATTGTCTTATTAGGCAAAGCTTTGATGGTTTTATAGTTTTACGCGAAAAGTGAGTTATCACTTTAAAGCGTTTTCCGATTGTACCTTAATTGCGGCAGTTTATTATTAATCAGTCGCTTAAATTGATAAAATAAAATCCTAAGGCCTTCTGAAATACTACATAAATGAAATAACTGAGTTCAATTAACTCAGAAAAGAATCAAAACATGGACAATCTGCCAACGGCAATTTTTTAACATGTCTTATTTTTCCTTCTAATCTCTCTTACAATGAATGAGGGTTAATTACGTCTTTTTCCTTCCCATAAAGATACATTTCATACGTCTTTATGTAACAGAAAATCACGTCTGTATGTATCTTAGGTCAGGCAGAGCAGATCAAAGAAAATGCTCTTATTTTATAGACAAGAGGAAAACAGTAATATTTTTGAAACGGTTATCAGCTCCAGTTTTTTTCTGTGCCAAAAATGCATAAAACATGACGCGATCCATGAATCCGGAATAGGTCCCATAATCTTATTAAATCTGATGTAATTTTAAAATTAAATTCGGCTTCGATACGAAAATGACACGGTTTTCAAAGAGTTTACTTCCACGCTGGACTAGGAGAGATAGAAAAACATAGAATGTTCCAGCTGCCCTTCCTCCCGGGCATGCTGTTGAAGTCAGCAAAAGGGACTCGAGGGTTACAGTGTATTGTAATTTAGGCGATGGGCTGACAACCTGTCACTATAGCAATATATATTACAATCTGAAATTGCCCTCAATTTTTGTCAGACGTGGCGAAAGCGCCTTTTACGAGGCGTTAAACGCTATGCCTACCCCGTAAGGGATAAAGGCGTGATTTACGTATGTATGTATGTATGTACAGGGTTTAAACGCGAATAAGCTCGTTTTGTTAACGTAAATTGGTGACGTTGTTTCTCCGAAAATTGATTTCGAGGTGCATGGTGCTACAGTTTGCTAAGGTTCTAGCTCGTTAGTTGTTAAGTCCATTTTTGTTTACGAAGCAAGTTAAGTTTTAATGAAAATAATTGCCCTGGGGTTAAGATCCGGAGGTCTTGGGTTCGATTTCCAGGGGGGGAACAAAAAGATGATATTTGTAAATTTATCACTTTCACACAATTGTGAGGTTTAGATTGTTTTGTTGTGTTGGTTAGGACATTGCAGGCTGAATCACCTGATGGTCTGAAAAGAAAACAGTGTTTTAAGAAGAGGTTAATGCGTTGGTACCGGTGGATATCATATGGTGAATATATATATGTGTGTGTGTAGTTTATGTAGATATGCAAAGAAACAGTTTCCAGCCCCAGCAGCGAAGCGAATTAAATATCTGCTAGCTAAAGCAAAACATGAACTCTTTGCCTACATCGCAAATATTTACAAAATACACTAACTTTTCGTTGTATTCCTATCAAAAAATACCTTCAACACCGACGAACATTTGAACGTAACGTATTTCTTTTTAGTGATCCATAACTAGATAGATAAATAAAAAAAAAATATCAACATCAGCCACAACAGTCCACTGCTGGACATGGGCCTCCCCAAAATTGGGGGTATATACCATACTCACCACGCTTGGCAGGCGGGTTGGTGAGCGCAGTAAAAGTTTTCCATGCACAGGGAACGCTACTGCCCATTCCGTGGATTTATCCCTTAGTCGCATTTTGAAAGCGACAGATAGATTTCAATTTTAGTTTTAGCCGGTGGTATCTAAAATCGAACCCATTTTTGACTTTTCAGGGACATTTATTCGAGGATTGTATTGTGTTTATTTCAAGCATGATTAGTACCTAACCACAGACTTTACTACGTTTTATGAATTAAATATAAGTTAAGGCAGGTACACATCCCAGAAGAGAACATGCATGATTTATTTATTTAACAATTTATTGTACACAAAAAACATCATAAACACAGGACATAAAAAACAAAGACACAACAGGCACTGCTTATTTCTAAAAAGAAATTTCTTACAGCAGACCTACAGAAGTGATAATTTTAAAGATACACGGATAAAACGTGCACAAAATTTAATAAATATCAATAAGATAATACTACTGTAAAATAATTATATAATGTAAATCTTTTACATAAATATTAACAAGAAATAAATAAATACTTTAAATTATATACATAATCAAAAATAAATAAATACTTATAGCTATTAATGATTTAATGAAAGAATCTCAAAAGAAATACGGCGTGTAAGGGACAGCGTCCCGCAAACTGATAGGGGTTGCTCAGTCAACGACACTGTTCAACTTCCACCTTTTTAATGGCTTTTCCATACAAATTGTCCGATCGAGGTGAACATTTTGTATGGAAAAGCAATTTTAATTTTTCACTTCCTAAAAAAAATCCTGGTGGAAGTTGTTCAGTATCATTGACTGAACCACCCCTATCAGTTTGTGGGACGCTGTCCCTTACACCTGGTATGGACAGAACCCTTCACAGCATGTTTTCTTTTTACGAAATATTTTTTACTCTACTACGGTGTGTGTTTCTTCCATGCTGGCCTGGGAGAGAGAGAAAAACATAGAATGTGCCAGCTGCATTTCAGTATATTGTATTGTTGCAGCTGGGTTTCAGTATATTGTATTTTAGGCGATGGGCTGACAACCTGACAAGCTATCACTACAGCAATATACGTACAAATATATCTTAAAAAGCCCTCAAAACTTTGTCAGACGTGGCGGAACGACCTTTGTTTGGGTGGTTTGCGCTCTGCCTACCCCATTAGGGATAAAGGCGTGATTATATGTATGTATGTATGTATGGTGTGTGTTATGGCCGCCAACGCGATTAATTGTTGTGGAATAAATCTCTGGTTGTTTTCAAGTTGATAATTTCTGGTGCCGTTTCGGCTTTATTTCCACCACCTCGTGGTGCAATGTTATTACGGCAATAATGAATTTATAATTGGTCACCGCAGTAGTACGCAGTCGGGGTTTCAGATAGTTTAATGCATTTTTGTACTGCCTTGTTTTTAAAGCTGCCTTGCTTCGATGCTGGCCTAGGAGCGAGAGAAAAACATAGAATGTGCCAGCTTCATTTCCTCCCAAGCATGCTGTGAAAACCTGCTTAGGGATTCAAGGGTTTCAGTATATTGTAATTTAGGCGCTGGGCTAACAACCTGTCACTACAGCAATATACAAATCTATCTTAATTAACCCTCAAAACTTTGTCGGACGTGGCGGAACAACCATTGTTTAGATCATTTACGCTCTGTCTACCCCATTAGGGATACAGGCGTGATTATATGTATGTATGTTTTAAAATTATGTTACTTGTACTATGAATTTATACATCTCTACTACTTTTACTACTGCTTATATTACTTGCGAGGTAGTCAGAGAGTCACCGTCGTTTTTAGCTGACAACTTATAAGGGTCATTTAGGCCCTTTACATACATACAGTGGTTACAAAGTGGTTAAGTGGTTATAAAGGCGTGATTTATGTATGTAATAAATCACGCCTTTATCCGTTACGGGGTAGGCAGAGCGTTTAACGCCTCTTAAAAGGCGCTTTCCCCACGTCTGACAAAAATTGAGGGCAATTTTAGATTGTAATATGTATTGCTTTAGTGACAGGTTGTCAGCCCATCGCCTAAATTACAATACACTGTAACCCTCGAGTCCCTTTTGCTGACTTCAACAGCATGCCCGGGAGGAAGGGCAGCTGGCACATTCTATGTTTATCTCTCCCAGTCCAGCATGGAAGAAAATAGGCCCTTTATAAAAGCGATCTATATAATATCTCTCTATATAAGTATTAAGCATACTTAATACTGCTCTCAATCCATACTCTCTTAATCCATAGATTTGACAGAAATGACATTTCTGATACGAGCTCAAACTCGCTGTCAGTCTCAACTTCTGATTATAAATATGGGCCTTAATTACAGATGGGTACAAGTTAAGTCGTGTATGGTTGTAGTTAGGGTTGTCAGCCTATCGCTTAAAAAGCAAAACACCGCAACCCTCGGATCCCTCTCTTACAACCCCTCCATATTAAGAATATTTTGAAGCTATTGGATAGGTACATCTTCTTGTTCTTGTTTTTGAACCTTATTTATTTATTTACTAGTTTATTGTAACTTCCATGCTGGACAGGGGAGTGACAGAAACACATAGAATGTGCTAGTTGCATTTCCGCCCAGGTATGCTGTAAAATCAGCTAAGGGATTCGACGGTTTCAGTATTGCAATTTAGGCGATGGGCTGACAACCTGCCACTACAGCAATATACCTACAAATCTATCTTAAATAACCCTCGAAACTTTGTCAGTCGTGGCGGAACGACCTTTGTTTAGGTCATTTACGCTCTGTCTACCCCATTAAGGATAAAGGCGTAAGTATATGTATGTATTAGTTCCTTGTTAACTGCCTCCGTGGTCTAGTGGCTAGTGCCATGGACTCCTGATCCGGAGGTCCTGGGTTCGATTCCCAGGGGGGAAACACAAAGTTAATATTTGAGAATTTATCACTTTGTGAATTTTTCCCCAGTTTGGTTAGGACATTGCAGGCTGAATCACCTGATTGTCCGAAAAAGAAAAAAGATTTCGTGCTTCGGAGGGCACGTTAAGCCGTCGGTCCCGGTCGCTGTGTTTGATAGTGGTCGTTACTCAAACCATGTCAGAGGCCTGATAGTTGTGCTACTAGGCGGTTTAAAAACTCTGACACCAGGGTTCATCGGGTCAATAGACTCGATACCCACTCGACAGAAGAAGAAGTTCCTTGTTCTTGGACCTTATTTAACAGTTTATTGTACACAATAAAATACAGAGGACATATTCATATAAAACAAAGACAAAACAGACACAGCTTATTTCTAAAAAGAAATCTTTTCCAGCAGACATAGGCTACCTTCTACTAATTAAATTTACTTTTCTATTCATTGTTTAATTCGCAATTCGTGTTATTCGCTTTGATATTTATGCTGTGTTTAGTTGTAAGTGGGCATCGGATTCATGAATGTTTTGCTGTAGTATTTATTGTGTCTAATCTTAGTCTGTTGCCTGTAACTGAACCTATTTAAATAAAATAAATAAATAAATACCTTACTTTATAAAAGAAAAAAACAGCTATAAATACCAGATTCCGGTATAATATAACGCGGTATCACAGGTCTATTTTCAACTCCCTAAAGCTCAAGGTTATTAGGGAAAAGGTCGTTTTCCTGAAAATACATAAGCCGTAAACGAGAAAGGAAGGATGGGCCAATATCGATAATGTTTGTTTAGGCCTCTCGTAAAACTTAAACCATTACTCATATCACGTAGTTACCATCTTCTGCACCCCACGTTGTTGACTTTGAAAGTTTGTTGGAGTCATGAAACTGAACAACTTTTACGAAGCCGAAAAGAATCAAAATTTTTGACACGTGGTACAATATAAACTGTATTTTTTTTTATGTGGTTTTTTCGTAGTTATGCAGGACTATAAAAACGCAACAACAAATAAAATTAATGTTACTATACTAAAATTATAAATTATGTATCTTATACGGGGTGTAAGGGACAGTGTCCCGCATACTGATAGGGGTTGCTCACTTCAGTCAACGAAACTCAACAACTATCAGCAGGTTTTTTTTTAGGAAATGTAAAGTAAATATTGCTTTTCCATACAAATTGATTGATTGATTAAGGTGGTTATTTTGTTTGGGAAGGTAATTTTTTTATTCATTAAAGATTTTTCTGGTTAAAGTTGTTCAGTATCATTGACTGAAGTGAGCAATCCCTATCAATATGCGGGACACTGTCCCTTACACCCGGGTTTTTAGTTACGCTTCCTTGATAAAATATTTGCTTTATTTCGCAAGGTTCTTCTTCTTAGCGAGTGAATTCTCGAGTCAAACGACCCGATGAACCCTGGTGTCAGAATTTTCAAACCGACAATGCCCTAACTAACCTGGGGAATACCTCACAAAGCGATAAATTGACAAACATCAACTTTTGTGTTCCCCCAAGGGAATCGAACCCAGGACTTCCGGATCGTAAGCCCATGGTTCTGACCACTAGACCACGGACGCTGTTATTTCGCAAGGTAGTTTCAGTAGACTGTCTTAACTTACTCTGTACACATGCCCTATTTATTAGCCTTACAATTAGTCCAGCAATACATACACTGAATTTAATACACTTTTTTTTCTTTTTTTTTTAGAATATGGACAGTATCTGTAACTAATTGTTCAGAAAACCGCAGAGCTTTTTTATTTTGCGGCCGGTTCCAATCTTTATGTTAATTTATGCTACAGTTCGTTACGTTGTGCCAAATTTATTTTATTTCAATCCTCCATTTTGTTTCAGGTAAAAATATTCAATAGCACTCAACAATGTATGCGGTAAGTTTATTTTGCAGAAATTGTTTGATGTTATATCATCATTAGGGATACGAAAAAAGTATCGATACTACTCAATACTTTTGTTTCGATACTAAATATTTTCAAACTCGAAACTTTTGATGCGATACCGAGTATTTTTAAACTCGATACTTTTGTTTCCATACCGAGTATTTTCAAACTTTCAAACTGTTTTTTTATAATGAGTATTTTTGAACTCGAAACTTTTGATGCAATACCCAATAGGTATCAATACTTTTACTCTTACTCGTTACTTTTTAAAGTCAGAACTTCATTCGATTACTTAGCACAAAGCAAGAAATATATAGGTTTGTAGGTACTTTATCTTAGCTTACATACATACATATAATCACGCCTTCATACCTAATGGGGTAGGCAGACCGTAAACGACCAGAACAAAGGTCGTTCCGTCACGTCTGCCAAAGTTTTTTTAACTGACGAAGGTTATTTATGTTAGATTTGTAGGTATATATACTGAAACCTTAGGATCCCGCTGGTTTTTATATCATGCCCGGGAGGAAATGCAGGTGGCACATTCTATCTTTTTCTTTCGCCCCCAGGCCAGCATGAAAGAAGAATATCTTAGCTTACGAGTATTATCCGTATCAATCAACTTCAACCACAATAGTCCACTGCTGGACATGGGCCTCCCCAAAATTGGGGGTATATGCCATACTCACTACGCTTGGCAGGCGGGTTGGTGACCGCAGTAGAAGTTTTCCATTCACACTGAACGCTGCTGCCCATTCCCTGGATTTATCCCTTAGTTGTCCTTTACGACACCCACGGAAAGTTATGGGGTGATGCTATTCTAACCCGGCACCACACAGGAAATCCGTATCAATAATATTTTATTATTTTAAAAGCAAACTCTCTTTGCCACTCTTTTTAAAGTAAACGTTAACAAATTATCATAAATTACTTTTATAAAATAATTGTTTATATTTTCTAAGATCTTAACCAGCAATTTTACAACGAACAGAAGTTCGATTGAATGGACAAAGGGAAATATAAAAAAGGACTCGTTACTGCAAAGTATCGATCGATACTTCTTATCCGATGCCGATACCGGTATCGATACTTTTAATCCTATACTACCGGAATAGATACTTTTAAACCGATACTACCGGTATCGATACTTTTGATCCGATACTACCGGTAAATATACTTTTGATCCGATACTACCGGAATAGATAATTTTAAACCGATACTACCGGTATCGATACATTTGATCCGATACTGGTATCGAGTATGTAACTCTAATCATCATACGTACTTCATACCGGAAATATACAATGTGTTTTTTACGTCGGAAGGAAATAAGGGATCCGTTCTAGGATCACTCGGTTGTCCGTCTGTCCGTCTGTCCGTCTGTCAAGACCCTTTTTCTCAGGAACGCGTGAAGGTATTGAGTTCAAATATGGAATACACAGTACTACGGTCCCTTATGGTTCTTTGGTTTCGTCCATGCTGGCCTGGGAGCGAGAGAAAAACATAGAATGTGCCAGCTGCATTTCCTTCCTGCATTACGCTCTGCCTACCCCATTAAGGATAAAGGCGTGATTATATGTATGTATGGTCCCTTAAAGTTGTTAAAATATATATATATATATATATATAAACTGTTAATTGTTATAACTTTTTTAATAGCCAACAATTTGGACTATTCGATTGCCGTCCCTTTCTTGTTCTCTTATGATAGAAAATGACTTATATTAGTTGTCGTGTTATTTTCACCCCAAACTGCCCTCAGTGTCCCATGTTCGGTACTCCTGAATGACTTGCCAGCAACGAAAACTGAGAATTTAATACTTCGGCTTCAAGACATTATCTCCCTCGACTTATCCCGTACTTGAAGGGTTCGGCTACCTAATCTACAAGATTGAACGAGGGTACTGGTTTTTACACAGAAAGACTGCCATCTGACCTCCGCAACCCAGAACGGAAACCAAACCCCATCCTAGATTAGGTCAGAGTTTTCAAGCCGCCAATGAATAGCACTGGCCTCTGATAGGCTTAACGACTACTATCTACGGTGTTAAACTATGTTAACCGGGGCCAACAGCGGGTGCTTTCCGAAGCACGATAAAAGCGCCGAATAAACGTACATATGATATTCGCAAACCGTAAAACACATTGGTACGTGGTGGGATTCGAACCGCTACCTCCCGCTCAGCTGGCAGCGGCCCTATCCACTGCACCATCGGGCTCTCTCGAAACATAGGTACGAATTTTGCACAAAAAACAGCGACCTGATTCTGTCGAATATAAAATTTACATTGCCAAAAAAATATATCACTCGCTATCCTTATTGGCACTTTGATCCTAGGCAACGTTACAGTGACCCATAAAACACTCAAGATCTATCCCAACAGAAGAGTTGGCCCAATTTTTCAAATTACCTAGTAAATTTATGGGATACTTTTATCCCAGTTTATTAAAATTATGCGATATCGTTTCAGTAAGATTCATCTTGGGACGCTTTGCATGCAAGATATCAGCAATAGGAGCCTTCAGTTGAATGTCCACCTGCTGAATAAGGAATTACTATGGAGTCTAATCTAATGCGATATAAAGAAAGCCAAATTATTTTGGACTTCCTTCTATAAAAAGGGGAAAACCAATTCGTATTATCCTTGCCATATGAAAGGATATGGAAATCACGAAACGACTTTCAAGGAAAGCAAAGTTTTTACATACATACATATAATAACGCCAAAATTTTCTTTCGTATAAATACATACATACATATAATCACGCCTTTATCCCTAATGGGGTAGGCAGAGCGTAAACGACCCAAACAAAGGTCGTTCCGCCACGTCGTATAAATAAATTTACAATTTCTACACAATCATGAAATGTTGTCTAGGGCTCGTTTTTATGAAGCTTTATCAAACTTGAGAGCAATATTAAGTATGGATGAAATAACATTTTTGATACGAAATCAAACTCGCTGGCACTCACGAGAGATGATTTTAAATACGGCCCTAGGAACTCTTGGTATTGCACTACCTCTGTCTATCTATACAAAACGATTGTGTTTATTCATATCGTTAAAAAAAGTTGTATAAAAAATGCCGTCGCGTTGCAACAATAGCAGTGGACGCAAACCTTTATAAACACAATATAAGGGGCTTTTACGAGCACTCAGCGTTTCGTAGATAATTCTACCAGTTATGTGATAAAATCGGTTACCGAGTTATGACACGGGCTTCTTGAGCTAGTTAACTATTATCTAGGTAGACCTTTTTGGGGTAGGGAAGTGACCCTTTGTAAATCCCTTTAAGAGAATGCTTTAGACCCTTTTTTGGACCTTAGGTATATTATGGCCAGACACTTGCTTGATTATGATTAATGTTTTTCTGGCTTATATACCTACATATAAATAGTACCTAGTGCTTGGGTTAGAAACACATATGCTGGACTTAACACGATGAAAATTGAAAATTCGGCGATGATCAAATCAGATAAGTGTTCACTGTAGTGATGATGATATGCTATTATATCTAAAATACGCCACAAATTTTACTCTACACCATAACAAAATTTATTACGGAAAAAGGTTAAATCGATAAAAAATATTAGCAATATTCTCGTAAACCGCCTAGTTACAACTTTAAGAGTTATGAAACTTATGAATGAAATCGTGATTAAAATAACTTCATTAAACAACTCCGCCAATAATAATTCTTCCCAATGATATTTGAAATAAGCTTTATCGTTTTCAAATTCAAACAAGAAACAATAAACGAGAGAGATGATCTTATTAATTTGTCGGCGTTCGGGTTGTTCTCAGATGATCCATTGAGTACAAAATAGTCA
This sequence comes from Scrobipalpa costella, assembly GCA_949820665.1. Lineage (NCBI taxonomy): Eukaryota > Metazoa > Arthropoda > Insecta > Lepidoptera > Gelechiidae > Scrobipalpa > Scrobipalpa costella. The sequence continues at coordinate 2,957,886 of OX463311.1, forward strand.
AAATTGATTAATGGGTATAAGAACTAAGTTTAGAACGTCCAATGATGGTATCATTTTTTTTCGGCACGTACTCGCCCCTGAACTGACACCTAAACGCTCGAGCCCCTAAAGAGTGATTTCATATTTGAAGTTTTAGCAGCGTGACTGCACCGCATACTTACATACATAAAATCACACATTTATCCCTTACGGGGAAGGCAGAGCGTAAAACGCCTCGTAAGCGCTTGTTTCGCCACGTCTGACAAAAATTGAGGGCAAATTTTGGATTGTAATGATTTGTATTGCTGTAGTGACATGTTGTCAGCCCATCGCCTAAATTACAATACACTGTAACCCTCAAATCCCTTTTGCTGTCTTCTACAGCATGCCCGGGAGGAAGGGCAGCTAGAACATTCTATGTTTTATTTTATGTTTTATTCTTCCATGCTGGACTGGGAGAGATAGACTGCACCGCATCTAAGTTAAAAACTAGTATGCCACTGACAGTCGCCAGCGACTTCTGCGCGTAGTAAACGCACTTCAGTCGCTGTAATGTGAAGCGTTTATAGCGCAGCTGTACATACATATAATCACGCTATTATCCCAATTGGGGTAGGCAGAGCGTAAACGACTTTAACAAAGGTTAATGTCTTTTTCGGATTTCGAATTTCATATGTACGTTTATTCGGCGTTTTTCCGTGCTTCGGAAGGCACGTTAAGCCGTTGGTCCGGTTAATATCGATAGTAATTAGTAGTCGTTAAGCCATATCAGAGGCCAGTCCTAAGCATTGGCGGCTTGAGGATTAAGTCTGGTTTCCCTTGCGGTTGCGAAGGTTAGATGGCAGTCGCTCTGTGTAAAAACCAGTATCCTCTTTAATCACCTAGATTAGGTAGCCGGCCCCGAGAGATACGGGATAAGGCTAGGGATATGATGACAATACAAGTTTGATTCAGTATTCATTGCCTTTATACGGGCAATAGGTTATAGCTGAATATTCTATAACATTGCGTTGTAGATTAGCTATTGTAATACGAGTAGAATTAATTTAGCTAACTTGTTAACGAGGAGTACATTATATATGGATGGATACAGATTACTTACGACGGCCGCAGGTGTATTAGATCTACGGTGTGTAAGGGACAGCGTCCCGCAAACTGATAGGGGTTGCTTAGTCAACGGAACTGAACAACTGTCACCAGGATTTTTTTTTCAGGAAGTGAAAAAAAACTATTTGGTTTGCAAATTGTCTGATAATGCGGTAATTTTTTATGGGATGGTAGTTTTTTTCCCTTCATCTGAAAGAATTTCCCGGTGATAGTTGTTCAGTTTCGTTGTGGGACGCTGTCACACCCGGTAAACCAATCTTCTTCTACCCTAGTTCGCAGGACGCTATCCCTTACATCCGGTATATCAATGGTCAAGTTGCTAGTGCCATGGACTCCCGATCCGGAGGTCCTGGGTTCGATTTCCAGGGGGGAAACACAAAGTTGATATTTGAGAATTTATCACTTTGTGATTTTTTCCCCAGTTTGGTTAAGACATTGCAGGCTGAATCACCTGATTGCCCGAAAAAGAAAAAGATTTCGTGCTTCGGAGGGCACGTTAAGCCGTCGGTCCCGGTCGCTGTCTTTGATAGTGGTCGTTACTCAAACCATGTCAGAGGCCTGATAGTTGTGCTACTAGGCGGTTTAAAAACTCTGACACCAGGGTTCGTCGGGTCGATAGACTCGATACCCACTCGACAGAAGAAGAAGGTATATCAATATACATCTTTAATTAAATATTTAAAACAAAATGAAATATGGAGTTAACGGGAACGACCCTTGCGCTCATCCGCTGTCATGATTACGAGTTGGCGAAGTAATTCCCCACAATTACGGGGGTTTACTGAATAACGAATCAATCTCTTCCAGTCGACGTTTATGGAGTTACCTCAATCCGGTGATTACGATTAATGAGATGAGAGATGATTAGTTGCGTCATCGGTTGAAATCTGTGATACATTTCCATTCTGGCCTGGGACCGAGAGAAAAACATAGAATGTGCCAGCTGCATTTCCTCTCGGGCATGCTGTAAAAACAAGCTAAGGGATCCGACGGTATCTGTATATTGTAATTTAGGCGATGGGCTGACAACCTGTCACTACAGAAATATACCTACAAATCTATCTTAAATAACCCTCTAAACTTTGTCAGACGTTTCAGAACGACCTCTGTTTAGGTCGTTTACGCGCTGCCTATCCCATTAGAGATAACGGCGTGATCATATGTATGTATGTATGTTTATTTTCATCATTATTCGGTAATTCCATCAAGTTTTTCTGAAGTTTAAGGAACTAGCCTCCGTACGGTGCAGGGAAAAATAGTTCTACTCCAAGTGTATCTGAGGATGTTATAAAAGCCGACTAAGGGATTTATCCACAGAAGCATTATCTCTGAAAAAACTACGCATGCCAATGTGAATAGGTATCACTACATAGTATAAAACAAAGTCGCTTTCTCTGTCCCTATATCCCTATGTAAGCTTAGATCTTTAAAACTACGCAACGGATTTTGATGCTTTTTCTTTTAATGGATAGAGTGATTCAAGAGGAAGGTTTATATGTATAATACATGCATAATATAGTAGAGAAACACTGAGGATTTCGTGCGAAGCCGGGGCGGGTCGCTAGTAGGAAATAACCCAAATCAAGTTTCTTTTGAAAGACTGTAGACTCAACAGACTGTAGTATCTATATAAACATGTTTTAATGCATTAATTGATCTAAAATTGACCGTTAACATATTAATCATTACTAAATATATTTTTATGATCTCCTATAAATGACCTTTATTTTGATATCAAAATAAAGTTTAGTCAGAAAAATATTTTTTGAATACTTACGCCTAAAATACGCCATTTTGACAAATTACACCTATCTAAGAGTAGTACAGTCGGGTAATCACACCACATACATACATATAATCACGCCTTTATCCCTAATGGCTAGGCATAGCGTAAACGACCTAAACAAAGGTCGTTCCGCAACGTCTGACAAGTTTTGAGGGTTGTATAACATAGATCTGTATATTGCTGTAGTGTCAGGTTTTCAGCCCATCGCCTAAATTACAATATTCTGATACCCTCGAATCCCTCAGCTGGTTTCTACAGCATGCCCGGGAGGAGACGCAGCTGGCACATTCTTTGTTTTTCTATCGCTCCCAGTCCAGCATGGAAGCCTTAATTACACCAAATAGAAGATCATATTTAAGTATTATATGTAGTAATATGCACTATCCCGCTTTCTGCTTGTACAATTTCTATACCCAAAGGTTGCCTGGTAGAAATTGCTGCTTTAGCAATAAGGCCGCCTTTATTATACTGTCACGTTTGTTCCTTTTTATTTCTGTTGTATGTGTTTCTTTGTGCAATAAAGAATTTTGTATTGTATTGTATCAGTGAGATTGAGAGCCCGATGGTGTAGTGGATAGGGCCGGAGGTCGTGGTTCGAATCCCACCACGTACCAATGTGTTTTTCGGTTTACGAATTTCATATGTACGTTTATTCGACACTTTTTCACGTTAAGCTGTTGGTCCCGGTTAACATCGTGTAACACCGTAGATATTAGTCGTTTAGCCATGTCAGAGGCCAGTGCTACGCATTGGCGGCTTGAAAACTCTGAATTAATCTAGGATTGGCTCTGGTTTCCCTTCTGGGTTGCGGAGGTCCGATGGCAGTCGCTCTGTGTAAAAACCAGTACCCTCGTTCAATCCCATAGATAAGGTAGCCGACCCCGTGTGATATGGGAAAAGGCTAGGGAGATGATGTCATACATACATACAAGATACGCGCGAAAAACATAACCCTTCCTTGACAGTCGGGTAATTACACCAAATAGAAGATCATATTAAAGTATCTTCCATGCTGGACTGGCAGCGAGAGAAAAACATAGAATGTGCCAGCTGCATTTCTTCCCGGGCATGCTGTTAAAACCAGCTAAGGGATCCGATTGTTTCAGTATATTGCAGTTTAGGCGATGGGCTGACAACCTTTCACTACAGCAATATACCTACAAATCTATCTTAAATAACCCTCAAAATTTTATCTGACGTGGCGGAAGAACCTTTGTTTGGGTCGTTTACTCTCTGCCTACCCCATTAGGGATAGAGGCGTGATTATATGTATATATGTATTAAAGTATCAGTGAGTGCAAACAGCCAACTCCAGCTTTTAACCACACCCTAATCCGGGGATGAGACTGTGCCCGCTATTACCAAAAACAGTTTACTTACTGACTCATAGAGATGGGGGAGTGATACACGATTGAGTTACTCAAGTGAATGGAGTGACTCACTCAGTTTTCCACCGCTTCCTAATTCAGGGATGAGACTGTGCCCGCTATAGCCAAAAACAGTTTACTTACTGATTAAAACAGAGTATTCAGATGACTCACTCGGCTTGCATTCGTGATGAGTTGAGATTTGATCTACACTTCACGAATATTATAGGGGAAATGTCTTATGTTTGAGAATGTACGGTTTTACTCAAAATCTGCTGGATAGATTTAATAGTATGTTTCTCTAATAAAAAGTTTGAGCCACAGGACAGGTGACAAGTTAAAATGCAGTTACATCTAAACGTGCAGAAATCGCCACGAATTCAGATAAAAAGATGAAAACTCACTCTAGGAAAAGATGTAGTTACTCTTTAGATGCCAAAACTGACTTATTTTTACGGCAATACCATGAGTCTAAGAATAGTAAGATCAAAGATCCGTGGGCAATACTTTACCTTACCCGGCACTTAAACGTGAAAAATCATATACTGCTGTTCTTCTTAGCGAGTGGATTCTCGAGTCAAATGACCCGATGAGCCCTGGTGTCACAGTTTTCAAATCGCCACAGCACAGCTAATAGGCCTCTGACATGGTTCGAGTAACGACCACTATCAAAATCAGCGACCGGGACCGACGGTTTAACGTGTCGTCCAAAGCACGGAATATTTTTTTCTTTCCGGACAATCAGGTGATTCAGCCCGCAATGTCCTAACCAAACTGGGAAAAACCTCACAAAGTTATAACTTGACAAATATCAACTTTGTGTTTCCTCCTTGGAATCGAACCCCTAACCTAACCTAACCACTAGACCACGGAGGCAGTTCATATACTAAATCGGGCCTTCAAAAGTCGCTAACTTCGCAAAATACCGGTACTTGGAGCCGTATTTTTTAAACACACATTTTTGAATGGAAATCGGATGCGAGCTCCTTACTCTTACTCTTTCGTTTGTGCAGTATAGAGTTCAAGTGATTCAAAAATACGGCTCCTGTGCTGTTATGATTATAAGTGGGTTATTCGCATGATTTTTTAATGAATCGCTCATTTCTGCCCATCTCTATTCGCATATACAACCAGTTTACTTAGTGAGTGTCTTAACCCTTGCGGAAAGGGCCTGTTACACCATGTTCGTTTATTAAAATTAATTACTTTAACTTATGGAATTCCGCACCCTACTTACTTAATGCCTCGTAAGGTCGATTTATTACAAGTTAATGTTATTATCAGTATCATTTGACAGAGATTTTGGTTTAAGTTGACTTAGCAAAAAAAAAATGGTTGCGCAGTAAAAGACACTGAATAACTATCAGCAGGAATTTATTTCACTTCCTGAAATAAAAAAATTACCTTCCCATACAAAATGGCCACCTCGATCAGACAATTTGTATGGAAAATCAAAATATTTTCGACTAGGACGACTACGACTTAGGACCTTCTTAGCAAGGGGATTTTACAATCGAACAACGACCCGATGAGCTGTCAGAGTTTTCAAACCGAGTAGCACAGCTGTTAAGCCGCTTCTTCTTCTGTCGAGTGAACCCCGAGACCAGATGAACCCTGGTGTCAGAGTTTGGAAACCGCCTAGTAGCACAACTATCAGGCCTCTGACATGGTTTTAGTAACGACCACTATCAAAGACAGCAACCGGGACCGACGGCTTAACGTGCCCTCCGAAGCACGAAATCTTTTTCTTTTCGGACAATCAGGTGATTCAGCCTGCAATGTCCTAACCAAACTGGGGAAAAATTCATAAAGTGATAAATTCTCAAATATCAACTTTGTGTTTCCCCCCTGGGAATGGACCACCAGGTCCAGGACCTCCGGATTGGGAGTCTATGGCACTAGCCGCTAGACCACGGAGGCAGTTAAGCCGCTGACGTGGTTTGACTAAGGACCACTATCAAAGACAGCGACCGGGACCGACGTCCTAGCGTGCCCTCCAAAACACGGAATCATTCTTCTTTTCGGACAATCAGGTAATTCAGTCTGCAACGTCATAAACAAACTGGGGAAAATCTCCCAAGGTGATAAATTAACAAATCAACTTTGTGTTCCCCCCTGGGAACCGAACCTACTCACTGTCAAAGATCACACACGGCGGGCGGTGTTGTGTGATTTTCATTTTTGTGATTTTTTATGGAGATAAAGAAGATTCTCGTAAAGAGTCGAAACGTGGAGGTCTAACACCTCCGTTAAAGAAACAAGTGAGTAGTCGTTGTTTTATCACTATTTCGAAAGTATAAGTCTTTATGCCCACCAGATGAGGTACATACATAAAATCACGCCTTTATCCCTGACGGGGTAGGCAGAGCGTTAAACGCCTCGTAAAAGTCGCTTCCGCCACGTCTGACAAAAATTGGGGCAATTTTAGATTGTAATGTGTATTGCTATAGTGACGAGATAGATAGTGATAGAGACATTTAAGATAGATTTGTAGGTGTATTGCTGTAGTGACAGGTTGTCAGCCCATCGCCTAAATTACAATACACTGTGACCCTCGAGTCCCTTTTGCTGACTTCTATAGCATGCCCGGGAGGAAGGGCAGCTGAAATATTCTACGTTTTTCTATCTCTCTCAGCCCAGCATAGAAAATGAGGTCCTCATATATTTTCCGAAGCGCATATGATGCTGTTAGCTTGGTTACATCGAATTCAAAGTTCAAAAAGCCCCTAATCTCTTGTCTCTTAAAACCAAAACAGGCTTATTTATTTATTCGATTTTGTATATCAAGGAAAACCAACAGCTATAAATATATGAATACTTAAAATGAATACAAGACCGAAAGTCAGTCACAGGTTTTTACCAATAGAATTATTTTTTCCATGATGGACTGGGAGTGAGAGAAAAACATGAGCCAGCTGCATTTCCTCCCGGGCATGCGGTAAAAACCAACTAAGGCATCTGAGGGTTTCAGTATATTGTAATTCAGGCGATGGGCTGAAAACCTGTCACTACAGCAACATACTTACAAATCTATCTTACATAACCACCAGAACTTTGTCAGACGTGGCGGAACGACCTTTGTTTAGGTCGTTTACGCTCTGCCCCATTTTGGTTTAAAGGCGTAATTATATGTAGGTATGTATGTAATTATTACTTATTTATGTTAAGGTTCACTCTACCGTCGACTATATTTTTGTCCTGACCTAACCTTATAGTCAACCTAGCTAGAGTCAAGTCAATAGCAAACACATAATACATACATACATATAGTCACGCCTTTATCCCTAATGGGGTAGGCAGAGCGCAAACGACCCAAACAAAGGTCGTTTTTGGCCACGTCTGACAAAGCTTTGAGGGTTATTTAAGATAGATTTGAAGGTATATTGCTTAGTGACAGGTTGTCAGCCCATCGCCTAAATTACAATATACTGAAACCCTCGGATCCCTTAGCTGGTTTTTACAGCATGCCCAGGAGGAAATGCAGCTGGCACATTCTATGTTTTTCTCTCGATCCCAGGCCAGCATGGAAGAAACACATAATAAAATAAAAAATAAACGATGACGTCATCTATATTGCCACAATTTTACCTTCACAAGTATCTTATTCTGTTCCAAGGATTCTTCTCGAAGATCCTTGACCCGTTGTCCCAGTTCCGCCAATCTCTGTACCCAATATCACCTCGGAGTTTGTTGTCTAAACATTTCCATTTGGATCAAACACCTTCTATACCAAAATATTATGGTACCTGATTTGGATTTGTCGATATTTCTTAGGTAATTATACATACATACATATAATCACGCCTCTTTCCCGGTGGGGTAGGCAGAGACCACATCTTTCCATCTTTCTAAGGTAATTATAATAATAAATTAAATTTCAAACCACATTTATTTTATTTAATAATGTTAGTAAATAATCTAATATAGGTTTTCTCTTATTTTAATACATATATGTTATTTATTTTTGTTCCTGACTATCCTCATCCCTTGTTATATTTTTTTAGTTTGTTTTGGCGCGTTTCGTTTCCCAAACTTTAAACAACTTGATAATGGCATAAAGTACTCGTACAACTATTGCCACAAAAAAATAAATATTAAAGTGATATTGAGATCTTCCATGTTGGACTGGCAGTGAGAGAAAAACATAGAATGTGCCAGCTGCATTTCCTCCCGTGCATGCTGTAAAAACCAGCTAAGGGTTTCAGTATATTGTAATATAGGCGATGGGCTGACAACCTGTCACTACAGCAATATACGTACAAATATTTCTTGAATGGCCCTTCTTTTACTTTGTCAGACGCGGCGAAACGGCCTTTGTTTAGGTCATTTACGGTCTGCCTACCCCATTAGGGATAAAGGCGTGATTATATGTAAGTTTGTATATTGACAGCGCTAAAGCGACGTAAATTTAAGAAGACCCACAGAGCATCTTTCTTATTTGGCGTAATTTTAGGAATATACGTCATTTGAACGCTTGCTTCGGAAGGCACGTTAAGCCGTTGGTCCCGGTTAATATCGTTTAATAGCGTAGATATTAGTCGTTAAGCCATGTCAGAGGCCAGTGCTAAGCATTGGCCGCTTGAAAACTCTGACCTAATCTAGGATTGGGTCTGGTTTCCCTTCTGGGTTGCGGAGGTCAGATGGCAGTCGCTCTGTGTAAAAACCAGTACCCTTGTTCAATCCCCTAGATTAGGTAGTCGACCCGAGAGATACGGGATAAGGCTAAGATGATGATGACGTCATTAGAACGCTGTTAAAATCACGTGTTTAATTTTTATTTCTTTCCCATGGCAACGTGACAGAGCTAATTTGAAGTTTGGTAAGAATAATAAATTCGCCTGATTCGACACTTATATACTCCTTAAGTTCGCTACCGTAGCCTTTCAGGACATGAAAATCTTTATTTAGCTGCCCAAAGACCTAGATTTAAAGAGTCTAGATCCGTTACTATTTCCTCACTAGTTATGGAAAGACTTCCGAAAAATATATATAAATGAAACTTAAGTTGAATCCCTAACGGTAAATGGTTGTTTTTAAGAGCTTATGTCTCCTAAACGAATCATTGGAAAATTCTATAAAAAAATATATCTAAGAAATTGGTTCATGGCTTCCAATTGCAACATTGAAAAATATTCTAGTTCATAATTATAAGTATGCTAAAAAAATTGGAAGTTAAGCCGTTTTTATCAGTAACGTTTGATATTCCTTCTAAACTATTTGGAGCGCTTTCACGGTTCTTTAGGGAAAATATCCGTATTATGATTATCTAAAACCGCAACATAACTTGTTTTAATTGGAATCGTAGTTTTTATGGAATTCTATTTTTAGTGCGTTTTTCGCAATGTTCTGGCGCGGCCACAGACGTAACCGTCAAGCGCGCTGTTTTGAACGATATTCTAAGGCGTGACGAGCGATAGTTGCATATCTTGAAATCTACCTGCTCATCTGCCGTTGGGATACACCTGAAGGTGATTCTGGTGTTTGTCGAGGTTTCGATGCGGCATGGCATGCATATCTTCACTGCAGTCGGCCGTCAGCGGCGTGGCGAGGAAGTCGCTTCTAGAGCATCGTTCCCGCGTTTCTGTTGCGCATGCGTACGACACCCTTCCTCGACTAGCTGCGAGTCGCAATTGCCCCGACCTTAGAGTAAAAGTACCTCTAGTTTAGGGTACTTTTTTAAATCTAGGGGATGTTTTTGGAGACAAAGCAATGTACCTAAGGAATTTTAGTAAGATTTTGTAGTAAATAAATAATGTTTACGGTGTTTCAAAACACATATTTTGTTTCATGTTTTATTTTTAGCAAAAAAAATTAGAGACTTTTTTCAAAATTGCCTGTTTTAGGCGAATTTTATGAGCAGTCCGAGGAACTCGATACTCTATGTAACAACGCTTAAAACAGGATGTCATGTCAAGGATTTTTTCAAAAGTGCCTATTGTAGACGAAAATATGGAGTTTTTCAAGCAGTCCGAGGAAACTCGAAATCAACTCTGGCAACACCGGTCGCGTTCCGTTTTTCCGTTCAGTCTGTTCTGCGCAGCTTCCGAAGTGACGCGACTACCGCGCTCGGATACACTTGCGCCTAAACAACTAAAAATGATCGCTGACTTGCCTCCCAGCTTGCCAGTGACGATGGAAACACAACTCTATCCACAGCTGCATAGAGTGCATTGCTTCGATGATGCAGCATATTACCACTACCACGCCGGCACGCCGCTGCAAGTCGAACATGGTTGGTTGTTTTTGTTTATGTACGACGTAGTAAGTAATAGACGGAGCATGTTAGTACACTAGTATTTTTTAGAAACATAAAGTCATGCGTTAATCCCTTTCCAGGGTAGGCAGAGCGTAAAATGTCTAGCGTTTTCGCCAAATATTGAGGGCAATTTTAGATTAAAATGTATATCTTCTTGTAAAGTTGTCAGCCAATCGACTAAATTGAAATACACCGTCGAGCCCCTTTGGTGGCTTCTACAGCGTGCTCGGGAGAAGCAGCTGACACATTCTATGTTTTTCTATCGCTTCCAGTCCAGCAAGGAAGTTGTTAGCACTTCAGCCGATTCTTATTACAAAATAAAGGTAACTGCGTCGTTGTGTTTGACCTTACATGACCCCGGGCTGCGTCAAACTCAATCCTACGCTAAGTTTTAGGAACCATCTTTTATCTATAGGTGTTTTTATTTGCGTTCCGTTTTGGGCAATTTTCTTCTTACATTTGATTAATAATAATAACTGGGTACATTACGTGCGGCCGGGGTGTGAAGGACAGCTGCCTGCAAATAGGAGTTGCTCAGTCAATAAAACTAAACAATTTTGGCAAAGAAATTCCTTTTTTAGCGTTTTTATTTTTATGCGTATTTTTCTTCTTTCTTGAAAAAAAATTCTGGTAAATTTGTTCAGATTGGTTGAAAAATAAGTCTATGTTTTACCTATGGCCTCAGAGCGTCTGATACAGACTGGTCGGAAACAGCCAAGGATCGGGTAGCCTAGAAAAAGAAAGGGGAGGCCTTTGCCTAGCAGTGGGACAGTTTAGGCTTGTATAAAATAAATGTGTGTACAACATTTTGGGTTTGAGAGTAAAAGGGCGTGTAAAGGGTCGTATGAGAGTGTTAGACGACTTGTTGCGTTGCAGTCTCGTTGTTTACAACCTCGTGTCGTGTCGTGCTGCGTGTGACGTAGCTACGCGGCGCGTGACGTCATCAATTGACATACGTGCCGACGCGCGCGTTTTAGTTTAGCCGCCATTATTAGTAGCTGTTTATTCTAATCGGGTTTTGCGATTAAACTATTTAAAAGGGTTTAGTCATATGATATCTCTAATATTCTTCTATGCTGGACTGGGAGCGAGAGAAAAACATTCATAGAATGTGCCACATGCATTTACTCCCGGGCATCAATTTTAAATAACCCTCAAAACATTGTTAGACGTGGCGGAACGACGTTTGTTTAGGTCGCTTACGCTCTGCCTACTGCTTTAGGGATAAAGGCGTGACTATGTATGTATGTATTTTAATTATGAATGGGTTTTGCGATCAAACTATTTAAAAGACTTTAGTTATATGATATCTCTAATATCATAATCAATTATAATATGGTATTAACCACATACCTACTAATCTAAATCTTATAAATTTTTATTATGTTTGATCATCATCTCCCTAGCCTTATCCCGTATCTCACGGGGTTGGCTACCTAATCTAAGGGATTGAACGATGGTACTGGTTTTTACACAGAGCGACTGCCATCTGACCTCCGCAACCCAGAAGGGAAACCAGACCCAATCCTAGATTAGGTCAGAGTTTTTCAAGCCGCCAATGCTTAGCATTGAGCTCTGTAATGGCTTAACGACTAATATCTATGGTATTAAACGATATTAACCGGGACCAAGGGCTTAACGTGCCTTCCGAAGCACGGAAAAAGCGCCGAATAAACGTACATATGAAATTCGAAAACCGAAAAACCCATTGGTACGTGGTGGGATTCAAACCACAAACACCCGTTCAGGTGGCAGCGGCCCTATCCACTACACCATCGGGCTCAAACGGAGAAAATATTTTTAATTTTTATTATGTTTGATCATTTATTATTTATTCTTTGTCCTCTTATATTTGGAAAATTTAAAAGTTTTATCAAAGTCTATAGTTTCAATGAAGAAATAATGCCAGGACACCTTGAGACACTTTCAAAACAATCTAATTATGAATGGAAATTTCTTTGTTACGAAATAAACAAATTTAAGAGTGGTCGCGCCGAAGTACTAAATTAAAGTTTTAGCTTTATAAAATAAATTATTTTTGTATGAGATAATATTTTAACTTAACAAGGCATAAAAAACGATTTCTACTTACCTCCTAGCAGCCCTCTCCGGAAAACATCATTAAATACCGGATTCCGGCGCCAAGAAGCTTGCTGTGTTCTGTCGGTGTGAGAGAAAGCCAGTGCCTTATGAGCTTGCTTAATTACTGACGTAAGAGTTATACCACGGTACAACTCGTTTTCAAACAATTCAACTATCGAACGTAATGCCATTGACATATCGTTCAAATTAGCGCGTTCCACAGCGTGTCGGTTACGTCCAAAGTCACGCGGACACCTTGAGACACTTTCAAAACAATCTAATTATGAATGGAAATTTCTTTGTTACGAAATAAACAAATTTAAGAGTGGTCGCGCCGAAGTACTAAATTAAAGTTTTAGCTTTATAAAATAAATTATTTTTGTATGAGATAATATTTTAACTTAACAAGGCATAAAAAACGATTTCTACTTACCTCCTAGCAGCCCTCTCCGGAAAACATCATTAAATACCGGATTCCGGCGCCAAGAAGCTTGCTGTGTTCTGTCGGTGTGAGAGAAAGCCAGTGCCTTATGAGCTTGCTTAATTACTGACGTAAGAGTTATACCACGGTGCAACTCGTTTTCAAACAATTCAACTATCGAACGTAATGCCATTGACATATCGTTCAAATTAGCGCGTTCCACAGCGTGTCGGTTACGTCCAAAGTCACGCCGAAAATTTGCGAAAATTGCGCAAAATTGCGATTTGAAAAATATATACAAAAAATATAAAAAAAATAAGCATACCATGTCCTAGCTTATACTTTGTAGTATATATATATTTAGTAAAATTTACGAAGTTCTAACTTATAATTAAAGAATATTTATTACACAACTGCCTCAAAACGTTTTTCCGACCTGAGTTTGGAATGTCTTTTGTTAATATAATTAGAAAATATTAAGAAAATAAGCAATATGGTTTGCTTACTTTGGCATATATATTAGTTTCACATATATTTTTTTATGTGTATAGTATGTAAATAATTGCCTCTAACTTTGCAAATTTTCAATTTATTCGCTATCTCGGTTAATTCTAGCCTTGTCTTCGCGAAATTTATTAACTGGAAATATATATCTTCACTCAGCTTATCTTCTGAATATAATACATTACAGACATTAGCAGCTAAATAAAACAAACGTACATAAAATCACGCCTTTATACCTAATGGGATAGGCAGAGCGTAAACAACCTAAACAAAGGTCGTTCCGCCTGACAAAGTTTTGAGGGTCGGACAGGTTGTCAGCCCATCGGCTAAATTGGAATATACTAAAACCCTCAGATCCCTTAGCGGGTTTGTACAGTATGCCCAGGAGAAAATGCACATTATATGTTTTTCTCTCGCTCCAAATACAGCGTGGTAAATAAAACAACATTACATTATTATCCTAATTATCTATATCCTATATTATATATTATCCTAACTGCCTCCGTGGTCTAGTGGCTAGTGCCATGGACTCCCGATCCGGTGGTCCTGGGTTCAATTCCCAGGGGGGAAACACAAAGTTGATAATTGAGAATTTATCACTTTGTGAATTTTTTTCCCCAGTTTGGTTAGGACATTGCAGGCTGAATCACCTGATTGTCCGAAAAAAAAAAAAAAAAGATTTCGTGCTTCGGAGAGCACGTTAAGCCGTCGGTCCCGGTCGCTGTCTTTGATAGTGGTCGTTACTCAAACCATGTCAGAGGCCTGATAGTTGTGCTACTAGGCGGTTTAAAAACTCTGACACCAGGGTTCATCGGGTCGATAGACTCGATACCCACTCGAAAGAAGAAGAAGAATTATTATCCTAAACATATTTCAGCGAAAAGATCGCCTATCCTTATTTCGTCAGGTCAGACAGGACGAGACGACCTTGCGACGACCGCTCAGTTCTATTCTACCTCACTTTCGTTTGCACAACCGAATACTGGGAAAACATTTACCGGCCAGTCTTCCTACGAACATGTTATCAACATTTCTGTGTGTTTTGTCTGTTAATTAGATAGATATTATTGATAGATTTTTTTTTATTCTTCCATGTTGGACTGGGAGCGAGAGAACAACATAGAAAGTTCCAGCTGCATTTCCTCCCGGGCATGCTGTAAAAACAGCTAAGGGATCCGAGGGTTTCAGTATATTGCAATTTAGACGATAGAATGACAACCTGTAACTAAAGCAATATACCTACAAATCTATCTTAAATAACCCTCAAAACTTTGTCAGACGTGGCGAAACGACCTTTGTTTAGGTTGTTTACGCTCTGCCTACCCCATCAGGGATAACGGCGTAATTATATGTATGTCATCATCATCATCTCCCTAGCCTTATCCCGTATCTCACGGGGTCGGCTTCCTAATCTAGGGGATTGAACGAGGGTACTGGTATGTATGTATTTTTTAAATTATTTCGGTGGGCTTTTTATTATTTATAAACGATCACTTGCTATCTGATTCATGACCTCTTGATACTGGAGGTTGTTGGTACGGATCCTATATTGGGTACGGGTTTCTAGATTGTTTAAGACGATGCATTCTGAGTCAGTCGATTGCGTAGATCATTTGCCTGTAAAATTTGATGATTCCGAACTTCAGACGGCACATTAAACCGTTCATTCCAGTCACAGTATATTTAACACAACTTTTTAAACGAAGTAATTTTTATTTTCCATACTGGACTGGGAAAGAAAGAAAAACATAGAATGTTCCACTTGCCCTTCCTCCCGGGCATGCTGTAGAAGTCAGCAAAAGGGATTCGAGGGTTACAGTGTATTTTAATTTAGGCGATGGGCTGACAACCTGTCACTACAGCAATACACATTACAATCTAAAATTGCCCTCAATTTATGTCAGACGTGGCGAAAGCGCCTTTTAGGAGGCGTTTTACGCTCTGCCTACCCCGTAAGGGATAAAGGCGTGATTTTATGTATGTATGTATGTAATTTTTACTAAAGGTATGTTAAAGCACGTCTAGTTTGCTCTCTATTAAAAACCTATTGACTACGTTATCTCATTCGTCCAGGCCTTTCAACAAAATCTAAATTTAAAATGTGCTTCAGCAGATTCTACTCTGTGCTTTAGCCGCGAAGCTGTAATATCTGGATGCAAACATAGTGAAACTTAAAACTTAATGTTGCTCTGTTCATAGAAAATTCTGATGCGTCTCTGCATTTTATATACAGGGTGTTAAGATTTCGAATCAAATGTTTTGGTGAAAATTGCTAGCAATTCTCTAGAATTTAAAAAGAAAAACCTTCCATGCTGGCCTGGGAGCGAAAGAAAAACATATAATGTGCCAGCTGCATTTCGTCCTGGGCATGCTGTAAAAACCAGCTAAGGGATCCGAGGGTTTCAGTATATTGCAATTTAGACGATGGGCTGACAACCTGTCACTACAGCAATATCTTGCAAATCTATCTTAAATAACCCTCAAAACTTTAACAGACGTGGCGGAATGACCTTTTTTAAGGTCATTTACGCTCTGCCTACCCCATTAGGGATAAAGGCATGATTATATGTATGTATGTAAAAAAGAAAAAAAGCACCAATCCATTTTCAAAATAACTATATACAATATCCTATTAGAAGTGACCCTGAAATCCGTTTACAAATGTTACGAGAGTTCATCAATAAGATTTTGACGCTCTGCCGACCCTAAGGAGATAGGGAGGATTTATTTAATGTATTAATGTAAATCTTCATTTTCCTCCACTATATCTAATTGTACACAAAACACTGTTCCTTGCCGTTTAAAATATTGATAGGTTATTTTAAACATGATTAGAATAAAGCGATTTAAAGGAATACCAAACTCTTGCTTGCACCCTGTGTAGCAGAGGTCATAAAAGGTCGCCAAAGGTCAGTAAAGGTCAAAGGTGATTAGAAATGTAACCTGAAATGTCTGTGAATGGATTCTGTGGTGGGTTGTTTCTGAAAATGCCAACTTTATCACAATTTGACACGATTGCATTATTTTCACACCCACGTGAAACCTTTCGACATAATATTATTATTTCCACCATGCTGGACTGGAAGCCAGAAAAAAACATAGAATGTGCCAGCTGAAGTTCCTTCCGGGCATGCTGTAAAACCAGCTAAGGGATCCGAGGGTTACAGTATATTGCAATTTAGACGATGGGCTGACAACCTGTCACTACAGTAATATGTATCTTAAATAACCCTCAAAACTTCGTCAGATGTGGCGGAACGACCTTTGTTTTGGTCCCCATTAGGAATAAAGGCGTGATTTTATGTATGTATGTAGATACTACTTTTAGCTCCTTATGCTGAAACTGCAATTGAAGAAGTGAAAATGGGGTCCATATTGACTTACACATTTCTAAACAAATTTCAAGTTTTACAAAAAGAAACAAAACATAAAACAACACTATAATAACAATATAACTTTACGACTGTCAAAATGACGTAAGACGCCTAAAATTATGTAAAAAATTAGATGCTACAGCTTTTATTTTGAATTTGACACCAACTTACTAAAAACGTTCGCTGGTTATATTTTGTATAAATTGTACCCCAATCTCTATTAATATTAACCTTTACAACACTTATATTTGTTTAGGTCGTTTTCGCTCTGCCTACCCCATTAGTGATAAAGGCGTGATTATATGTATGTTTACAATATTTACTCTTGACGTTATTGGCCACATGCGTCATACTTCTGCCTCGTATAAGATATACCTACATACATACATAAAATCACGCCTTTATCCCTTACGGAGTAGGCAGAGCGTTAAACGCCTCGTAAAAGGCGCTTTTGCCGCGTCTGACAAAGTTTTGAGGATTATTTAATATAAAATTATAGCTATACTGCTGTAGTGACAGGTTGTCAGCCCATCGCCTAAATTACAATATACTGAAACCCTCGGATCCCTTAGCTGGTTTTTACAGCATGCCCCGGAGGAAATGCAGCTGGCACATTCTATGTTTTTCTCTCGCTCCCAGGCCTGCATGGAAGCAAATATATATATATATATATATATATATATATATATATATCTGTCTGCAGGAAAAGAGGTAGTTTTATTTACTAGTAACTTTCCTTTTAATCCTATCCTGCTAAAACCTAGAATCAACAAGCGTACAGCTCATAATCGCTCTACAACACTCTAGGAGCTAATAAAACTTTTACCGGCGCTATATTTACCTGTATACTTTCAATTCCATGCTGGACTTTGAGCGAGAAAACAACATACAATGTGCCAGCTACGTCTCCTCCCGGGCATGCTGTAAAAAACAGCTAAAGGATCCGAGGGTTTCAGTATATTGTAATTTAGGCGATGGGCTGACAACCTGTCACTATAGCAATATACCTACAAATCTATCGTAAAATAACCCTCAAAACGACCTTTGTTTAGGTATTTTACGCTCTGCGTACCCCATTAGGGATAAAAGCGTGATTATATGTTTGTATACATTCAACTCTACGCTTCCAACTCAGTGTCCATTGCTGCTCCATATCAAAATTTGTTCCACTTAAACATATGAATACATATAATCACGCCTCTATCCCTAATGATGTAGGCAGAGTGTAAACGGCTAAAATAGAGGTAGTTCCGACACGTCTGACAAAGTTTTGATAGTTATTTAAGATAGATACATACATACATACATATAATCACTCCTTTATCCCTAATGGGGTAGGCAGAGCGTAAACGACCTAATCAAAGGTCGTTCCGCCACGTCTGACAAAGTTTTGAGGATTTATTAAGGTAGATTTGTAGGTATATTCGTGTAGTGACAGGTTGTCAGCCCATCGCCTAAATTGCAATATACAGAAACCCTCGAATACCTTAGCTGGTTTTTACAGCATGCCCGGGAGGAAATGCAGCCGGCACATTCTATGTTTTAATCTCGCTCCCAGGCCAGCATGGAAGACTTATCTATTATTTTATTTTCATTTTAAGTAAATCTTAATCATAATCATACTCAAAGCGGGTTTTAAGCCTCGTATTTATAAAGGGATTTCAAGTCTGATAGCGATATTAAGTATGGATTTGACAGGTCATTTTATACTTCCATGCTGGACTGGGAGAGATAGAAAAACATAGAATGTTCCAGCTGCCCTTCCTCCCGGGCATGCTGTTGAAGTCAGCAAAAGGGACTGGAGGGTTACAGTGTATTGTAAATTTAGGCGATGGGCTGACAACCTGTCACTACAGCAATATACCTAGAATTCTATCTTAAATAACCCTCAAAGCTTTGTCAGACGTGGCGGAACGACCTTTGTTTAGGTCGTTTACGCTCTGCCTACCCCATTAGGGATAAAGGCGTGATTATATGTAAGTATGTATGTATTTTGTACTGAAATGACATTTCTGATACGAACTGAAACTCGCTGTCACTCTCAAGAGCTGTTTGTAAATACGGGCCTAAATAAGGCTTTCAACTTAAGATGGGTCTGGATAGGTTTACAGATTGTACAGCGCGAAAAGGACTTTAAGCCCTGTTTCCAATCCCCCTGACAATCTAGGTGGGAAGGGGGAAGTGACGTCACGCGTCGCGCCGGCCACCTGTAATCCCAACTCTACCCCCATAGTCCGCTGATATTCTGAGTTTTTCAATCAAAAACTAGTATTGTAAACTTACTAGACTATAGCTTTTGATCAGCTTTTGAGTTCTTCTTTTTGGATATAATACATACATACGTACATACATATAATCACGCCTTTATCACTAATGGGGTAGGCAGAGCGCAAACGACCCAAACAAAGGTCGCTCCGCCACGTCTGACAAAGTTTTGAGGGTTATTTAAGATAGAATTCTAGGTATATTGCTGTAGTGACAGGTTGACAACCCATCGCCTAAATTACAATATACTGAAACCCACGGATCCCTTAGCTGAATCTTACAGCATGCCCGGGAGGAAAAGCAGCTGGCACATTCTATGTTTTTCTCTCGCTCCCAGACCAGCATGGAAGTCGTATATAATGGAAGTTGGATATAATGTTGTTATTGAAACACTTGTACTTGTTTCACTTTGTATTAAAAATCACTACATAGTATAAAACAAAGTCGCTTTCTCTGTCCCTATATCCCTATGTATGCATAAATCTTTAAAACTGCGCAACGAATTTTGATGCGGTTTCTTTTTTCGGATAGAGTGATTCAAGAGGAAGGTTTATATGTATAAAACATGCATAATAAAGTAGAGAAACACTGATGATTTCCGTAGAAGGGTCACTAGTCTAAAATAAAATGTTTTCCCATACAAATTGTCGGATCAAGATGATCAGTTTGTACGAAAAGTTTTTTTTTTCATTTCCTAAGCGAATTTCCTGGTGAAAGTTGTTCAGTTTCGTTGACTGAGCAACTCCTATCAGTTTGCGGAACAATGTCCCTGACACCCGGTATAAGAATCCAATAATATAACTCGGATAGAGCCACGTTACGTAAGTTTTCTATAAAGTAATTTTGAAATGGAAACGTTTTATATAAAAGTTATGTGCGGAAAACGGAAATATAAACATAGACTGTTGTGTGTTTACTCTTTTAAGTCGATATTCCTGGCTCAAGTCGTATATCGCAAGTCTGAGTGGTACATTATTACATCAGAGATGAGTTTTCACACATATATATATAATAACGCTTCTATCCCTAATGCGGTAGGCAGAGCGTAAACGACCTAAACAAATATCGTTTTGCCACGTCTGACAAGGTGTTGAGGGTTAATTAAGATAGATTTGTAGGTATATTGCTGTAGTGACAGGTTGACAGCCTATCGTCTAAATTGCAATATACAGAAACCCTTGGATCCCTTAGCTGGTTTTTACAGCATGCCTGGGAGTAAATGCAGCTGTCACATTCTATGTTTTCTCTCGGACTGGACTGGCAGTCCAGAATGGAAGTAAGATAAGTTTTCCATTGACAAAATAAGTCTGGACCGTATTTAACCGTTTAAAACCTGTTTGACATCAGTTCCGACTGGATCATATTCTATTCTAGACTATTTCTATTTTAAAATGTAGAAAATAAGAAAAATAAACTTGAATCTGTGAATTTTTTGGCATTAGGGGCGGTATACGGGGTATAAAGGACGGCGTCCCGCAAACTGATAGGGGTTGCGTAACAAACGAACCTGAACAACTATCGGCAGGTTTTTTTTTTTTCAGGAAGTTAATTTTTTTTTATTTTCCATACAAATTGTCTGATCGAGGCGGTCATTTTATATGAGAAGGTCAATATTTTTTTCATCTCGTGAAAAATTTCCTCGTGGACGTTGTTCAGTTTCCTCGACTTACGGTGTCCCTTACACCCGGTATGTCACCTGACCACAGGTTTATAACAAATATTCGACGATATGATTCTCAACATTTCATTGCTTATTAGAGTTAAGCCAATCCGGAACATAGCTTTAATCCGTGACCCATAAACCAAAGCATGGCGGAATGTCACCCGCCGAAATGAGATTCCTGTCAGTTGATTTGAGAGTGAAGTGCTGGCGAATCAGTGTACAGGCCAGGTAATTTCATATTGCTTTGCTGGCCCGATAGCTCAAATCTGGATTTGTATTTCTGACCGCTCGTATGAAAACTGAAAACGCATACGAAAATCAGTCGTGAACGAAATCAAATTCTATCACACACGATTTTACATATGTTTGAAGCAGTAGAAATCAGTGTTGCCAATAAAGTCTAATCCCATAAATTGTTTTCGTTCTACGCAGGAAATACACCTACTACACCACCACTACCACTAAAAACAATCGTTAATTTTGAAAACCGGTAATGAATCGCAAAAAACGGAACTTATTTTATTATAGTTTGAAAAACACTGAACTACATAATGCACTTCTAAAGAACCAGGAACTAAATCCTGCACTTTATCGGGTTAAAACATAACTTCTAATCCACAGATTCACTCCATAATCCTTATTACCCAGCTACTTATTTACTTGTACAGGAAATTTCTCTACACGAAGAGAATTTATTACTCTTCATATTTCTATGTTTATAAACACGGGGTAAAAGACTTTAAATGTGGTTTTACTAGAGGATAAAATTACTTCCATGTTGGACTGGGAGCGAAAGAAAAACATAGCATGTGTAAAAACCAGCTAAGGGATCCGAGGGTTTCTGTATATTGCTATTTAGGCGATAGGCTGTCAACCTGTCACTACAGTCATAAACATATTAATAGATACATAAATATAATACGCCTGTATCCCTAGTGGGGTAGGCAGAACGTAAACATATTTATCTATCTTAAATAACTGTCAAAACTTTACCAGACGAGGCGGAACAACCTTTATTTAGGTCGATTACGCTCTGCCTAACCCATTAGGGATAAAGGCGTGAGTATATGTATCTATGTATATATAAAATAACAAGCTTGTATTATGTGAATATAGAGTTCAGGTTTCATACAGGAAACTCATTCAGAACATGAAAAAAAATTGGCTGTTCCATACAAAATGTGGTGGATACCACGATCAGACAATTTGTATGGAAAAGCTAAATTTTATTTTCACTTCCTGAAAGAATATCCTGGTGGATGTTGTTCAATGTGGTTGACTGAACAACCTTTATCTGTTTGCGGAACGCTGTCTCTTACACCCTTATTATAGGTACAGTGAAGAGAAATCGAGAAACTGATAGGATTATCTATGAGTTATGTCAAATTTCTTTGACTTGGAATCATTAATTTTTTCTGTCGTAGTGTAGTTGACGAGCCGAGAAACCACCCCATAAACCCTGGTTATATAATAAAGTCTTTAATTAAGGTTATTCCTCCCGGCAAATGGTTGTTTTTAAGTGCTTATTTTTCCTAAACGAAATATTGGAGAATTCTACAAAAATATACATCCAAGAAATTAGTTCATGGCCTGCAATGGGGCACATTTAAAAATATATAAGTTACATAAATAAGTTTACTAAAAACATCTGGAGTATGCAGCTGTTTTTAACTATGAGGCTGTATTAGTAAATTTGATATTCCTTCTAAATAATTACGAGCGCTTTCACGGTTCCTTCGGAGAAATATCCGTATTATGATTATATAAAATCGCTCTGTGTAAAAACCAATACCCTCGTTCAATCCCCTAGATTAGGTAGCCGACCCCGTAAGATAAGGGGTAAGGCTAGGGAGATGATGATTATATAAAATCGCAACATAGCTTTTTTAATCCAACTCGTAGTTTTTATGGAATTAACTTCGAGCGTTTTCCGCACAATTTTGACGCGGCCACGGACGTAACCGCCACGCCGCAGCGCGCGCTGATTTGAACGATATTCTAAGGCATTACGGGCGATGGTTGCATATCTTGAAGTCTACCTGCTCATCTGCCGGCAGGATACACAATCATTTAATTTTACTTTCCATTTCCTCTGTCATTTTTATATAACGTAGCAGCACCGTAGTAAACTGCTACTCCACTCTCGTGGCGTAACTGCAAAATGTCCCTCGGCATCGAAAGAGTTAACAGATAAATATTCATATCACTTTGTGAGGTTTTCCCCAGTTTGGTTAGGACATTGCAGGCTGAATCACCTGATTGTCCGAAAAGAAAAAGGATTCCGTGCTTCGGAGGAGGTGCACGTTAAGCCGTCGGTCCCTGTCTTTGATAGTGGTCGTTACTCAAACCGTGTCAGAGGCCTAAATAGCTGTGCTACTAGGTGGTTTAAAAACTCTGACACCACGGTTCATCGAGTCTCGAATCCACTCGCTAAGAACAAGACAGATAAATGATTTCACCAACCGATTCATAACAGCACGGATGAAATGTGCGTATGAATTATTTATTTAACACGTTCACTGCGATACTATATCGAAAGGGGCCGTAAGTTAATGTATACAGGAGGTATGAATGAATGATGGCAGACAGGATATTTTATGATATAAATGGTTTACGAAACAAAACCTTTTTTTAATTTTTAGAACATAATTATGATTTTACTTTATTCACCCTTAGGACAATCCTAACCAAACTGGAAACAATCCAACAAGAAGTAAAATATCAACTTCGCGTGAGTTTTGTAGGAATTTAAGCCAAGAACTCCGAATCCGACCTTTGTTTAGGTCGTTCACGCTCTGCCTACCCCATTAGGTATAATGGAGTGATCATATATTTGTATGTATGTAACTCCGAATCTAGGCAATTAATAACAAACAACAAAGGCTTTACCTCGTACATTTTAAGGTCAATAACCATTCCTAAACAACCTCTCCAGTTTCAGTACAGAAAGAGACAGCTTATATCTCCCTCTCTCATGGAGGCTTCGAGGGTGGGAGGAAGCAAATTTAGGACTTGGGAAAACTAGAACGAAGGACTTTGCCCCTAATATAGGTTAAATAGACCTGAGCGGGGTTCGTCAGCCGAATATTTTTATAGAGTTTATTACAATTTAAATATCTAGTTTCAAATGAATCTAGGACTGGGTCAGGTTTCCCTACTGGGTTGCGGAGGTCAGATGGCAGTCGCTCTGTGTAAAAACCAGTACCCTCGTTGACTCACCTAGATTAGGTAGCCGACCCCGTGAGATACGGGTTAAGGCTATGATGAGACTTATTGAAAGGTTTAATGAAACTGAAATAAGATATTCTACCGCAGTTTTTTAATTACTCCGATTCTAGAACTATCCTTAGATTCAGAAATCAAATCACTATATCCTTCACAGGGTAGACTGACAAGTGTAGGTAATATCCACAGAAAAGTAAAAGGCGATGGGCAGCGATTTCTCAAATCAGTGGTGTATTTCAGATTAGCTTTCTGCCAGCGGTGTCACTCGCTGCTATATAAGTTTCTATAATGTCCTAACCAAACTGGGGAAAACTTCACAAAGTGATAAATTTACAAATATCAACTATTGTGTTCCCCCCTTGGGAATCGAACCCAGGACCTCCGGATCGTAAGCCCATGGCCCTAACCACTAGACCACGGAGGCAGTTATCCGCCGCTTATAAATGTAGTTCCCAGAAGTCGACAGCAAATCACTTTACCTTACAGTTCTGTTCGTTTCACCGATTTCGCTCGCAATCGTGGTCCATCTACGAACTACAAGTGAGTTATATACTACATATCATAAAATCACGCATTTATTCGTTAAAGGGTAGGCAGAGCTTCATTGGTGCAATAAATCTGTCTTCACATCGTTTGACGAATTGTCAGAGATATTTTTTATAGGACTATGAGCGTGGAGTGTTTCTTCCATGCTAGACTGGGAGTGAGAGAAAAATATAGAATGTGCTAGCTGCATTACCTCCCGGGAATGCTGTGAAAACCAGCTAAGGGTTTCGAAGATTTCAGTACATTGCAATTTAGGTGATAGGCTGACAACCTGTCCTTACACTACTATACCTACAAATCTATATTAAATAACCATCAAAACTTTCTCAGACGTGGTGGAACGACCTTTGTTTAGGTCGTTTACGCTCTGCCTACCAAATTAGGGATATAGGCGTGATTATATGTTTGTAGGTACTATGAGCGCGGCGGGCGTTCAGACCATCGCCTAATCGCATTCCCTTTCAGTCTTCACCGGAAATCACGAGACTGGAATATTCTATATTTTATTCACCTGTAGATGTAGTTCCCAGAAGCTGAAAGCAAATCACTTTAAGGCTCTATAAACAGATCTGTTCGTTTTCCGATTTTACTCGTCTACCAACTACAATTGAGTTATGATACCTCACATGAGATCATAAAACTGTATTCGCGATGTCTTACAGATATCCTAGTCGTAAACAACAGGAATTTTATGAGATTTGTTGTCAAATACATACATATAGTCACGCCTTTATCCCTAATGGAGTAGCCAGAGCGTAAACGACCTGACCAAAAGGTCCGCCTTGTCTGATAAAGTTTTGAGGGTTATTTAAGATAGATTTATAGGTATATTGCTGTAGTGACAGGTTGTCAGCCCATCGCCTAAAATACAATATACTGGAACCCTCGGATCCCTTAGCTGATTTTTACAGTATGTCCGGGAGGAGATGCAGCTGGCACATTGGCAATAAATACATAGCTTTTGTGCTTAAATTATTATATAATGGATTATAAAATTGAGAATTAGTTGCGATTGTCGCCAATAAGTAAAATATTTATGTATAACGTATTATATGTTATAACTGTTTGTATTTTAGACACAATCAATTTATTACTATTGAGAGCTTAACTAATTCTTCGCTAGCGCTGTCACTTTCTTAACTTTGACATAAGAACAGGATAGCAAATGAACACATGACTTTGACGTTTCTAATACGTAACACGCTTTAAATAAGAACTTATCACATATCATGCTCCCTTATTTTACGTCAAATAAGCAGACTTATGTCAGATTAGGAATGTCAAAGTCATGTGTTTATTTGCTATCCTGTTCTTATGTCAAAATCAAGAAAGTGACAGCGCTAGCTAAGAATTAGAATTAGGATTATATCGATGTCAATGAATGTTATCTCTGTGGACTCGACAACGAACCACATCAGAGGCTTAGTAGACTAGGCAGTTCCATCAAAATCTAACACTAAGATTCATTCTTAGACCAATCCTATTCACGGTTGGCTAGTCCTACTTTTCTACTTCTTCTTAGCGAGTGGATTCTAGAGTCGATTAATGACCCGATGAACCTTGGTGTCGGAGTTTTCAAACCGCCTAGTAGCACAGTTATAAGGCCCCTGACATGGTTTTGATCAACTACCACTATCAAACACAGCGACCGAAACCGACGGCTTTACGTGCCCTCCGAAGCACGAAATCCTTTTTCTTTTCGGACAATCAGGTAATTATGCCTGCAAACTGTGAAAAACCTCACAATCAACAAATACCAACTTTGTGTTCCCCCCCCTGGGATCGAACCCAGATTCCCGGATCGTAAGCCCATGGCTCTGACCATTAGACCACGGAGGCAGTTAGGTCATTCAAGATTCTGTAAGATTCACATATAGACCTATTCACAGTTGACTAGTTCCTTTATTCTACTTACAATGATATAAGTAGCTTATATCGTCTTGGAAAGTAAATACACACCGCTGAGCAATACAACTTGTATTGTTACAACTATTTAAAATAAGAAAAGCTTTACTGAACTCTGTAGCAGATCATCTTATACATGCGTCACCTAACGCACTACGCGCGCGTATGGACGCATGTGTGTTGTAAATGCAAAAAGCATTGACAGCGTGTTGAGCGCAACCTTGCGCGCAGTAAGTGACGCCTGTGTGTTGCTGCCCTAAGGTTCAGAGTTGAAGCTGTAACTTCTTGAATAGAAGGATACACAGCTTGAAACTTATACTTTACTTACACCAAGGATGTTATTCTCTTGCAGCTAGCTACTTGTAAGTTAATAAGTAAACAATCCTGTATATGGTGAGATAGAATAAAATTATTTAGGTATTATATGTTTTTTAAACTTGCTAATTGTGCTCTTCCATGCTGGAGTGTGAGCGAGAGAAAAACATAGAATGTGTCAGCTGCATTTCCTTCCGTGCATGCTGTAGAAATCAACTAAGGGATCCGAGGGTTTCAATATATCTGACAACCTGCCACTACATTAAAATACCTACAAATCTATCTTAAATAACCCTTAAAACTTTGTCAGACGTGGCAGAACGATTTTGGTTTAGGTCGTTTAAGCTCTGCCTACCCCATAAGGGATAAAGGCGTGACTATATGTATGTAAGTAAGTGGAGGAAATGCAGCTGGTGCATTCTATGTTTTTCTCTCGCTCCCAGGCCAGCATCGAAGAATGTGACCTATGAAATCCATTCAAATATTGTTCTCAGTCTTAAGATCGCTTTATAAATACAAGCCTTAGTGATAATTATAATCTTAGACCGTATGTCGTTGCGTTATGGGGCCATATCAGTTATGCAATAGTCATGAATGACTGTCTGTCACGATGGGCTAACTAATGGAAAATGAATGAATAACTAACTGGGTCTCCTTATTTGGAACACTATTCAGTGGTATGTATGCCATGGGTTCAATACTTCTTCTTTTGTGTGAGTAGTAGGGTCAATGAACGACCCCAAAAACCATGGTATCAGAATTTTAAACTGGCTAAAGTCGGCTGACACTTATCACGTCTTCTTCTTGGTGGATTCTCGAGTCGAACGACCCAACGAACCGTGGGTCAGTGCTTTTAAATCACCTAGTAGCTCAGCTTTTAGGCCCCTGACGTGGTTTGAGTACGACAGCTTAACGTGCCCTCCAAAGCACGGAATCCTTTTTCTTTTTCAGACAATCAGGTGATTCAGTCTGCAATGTCCTAACCAAACTGGGGAAAACCTCACAAAGTCATAAATTGACAAATATCAACTTGTGTGTTCCCCCTTGAGAATCGATCCCAGGACCTCCGGATCGTAAGCCCATGGCTCTGACCACTAGACCACGGACGCAGTTTGTCACTTATCAAGTAAAAATAAAATACTTTTTAAAGTTCTTCGCTATCACGTAAAACTTACTTTACATTGAACCCGCAAACAAACTGTGTGTAATATTACTGTACTTGTCTCGGAAGATTTTCCATTAAACTTTGCGAATACCTCCTCTGCCGAGAGTGTGGACCGCATTTCTAACACGTCCACTGCCAGAAACCTTAGTGGCCCGTGAAATTCTAACATGCTTACTGCCAAACACGCTGTAATACTCTACTTTAAGACGAGGCAACTGAGAGTAACCAAATGAATTACATACATACATACATACATATAAACACGCCTTTATCCCTAATGGGGTAGGCAGAGCGTAAACGACCTAAACAAAGGTCGTTCCGCCACATCTGACAAAGTTTTGAGGGATATTTAAATTTGTAGGCATATTGCTGTAGTGACAGGTTGTCAGCCCATCGCCTAGATTGCAATATACTGAAACCCTCGGATCCCTTAGCTGGTTTTTACAGCATGCCCAGGAGGAAAAGCAGCTGGCACATTCTATGTTTTTCTCTCGCTCCCAGGCCAGCATGGAAGTACCAAATGAATTAATAGTTTAAAAAACCCTAGACAAACACGCTTTTATAAATGCACGTATAAACCATTATTAGACCTTTCTAACAAGTCCAAACTCGGATATGAGACGATATTCCATCATAGAATGCCAGTGCCTATCTCCCGGCTTCATCATCAGACCTTGAAACCTAATCGTGGTTAAAGTTCATTACAAGACTTTTCTAATAAGTCCAAACACAGCTATGATACGATGTTCCATCATGAAGTTCCAGTTCATATCTTCCAGCTCCAGCATCAGGTGAATTCGACAGTACGAATTATTGTATTGTCATATTTGTCATCAGAACTTCAAACAGCTGCCAATTTTTGAGACGCTACGTTCCTTGGAAGATGATTAAATTAGTTACCTTAGATTTCATTACATAGTTAGTTACATACAGAGCGACCTATTGAAAGCGTGTTAAAAAACCTTCTTTTTGATATCATACTCATCATATTACATACAATCACGCCTTTATCCCTAACGGGGTAGGCAAAGCGTAAACGACCTAAAAAAGGTCGTTCCGCCACGTCTGACAAAGTTTTGAAGGTTGTTTACGGTAGATTTGTAGATATATTGCTGTAGTGACACGTTGTCAGCCCATCGCCTAAATTGTAATATACAGAAACTCTCGGATCCCTAAGCTGGCTTTTACAGCATGCCCGGGAGGAAATGCAGCTGGCACATTCTATGTTTTGCTCTCGGTCTCAGGCCAGCATCATATTGCCTGTTAAAAAAAATAAAAATGAGTGAAACAATTATTTCGATGCGACTATTAGTTACCGAGATATAGATTTTCTAATTAAGCGCGGGTACCGACTGCCCGGTGCATGTCCAAACTACGCCTATGTATCGGACGACAGCCGAATGACGTCAGACGACCCAGCTGTTTCATAGAATCACAGAATAACTATAATAATAAAATAAATTAAAAATAATTAAGAACTTTATCTACCAACAAGTATGCAAATTACAGTATAACTTATTTGTAAGTCTTAATCATTAACTAATACTACAGCTGGTAAAAAAGCAAGATTGTTTAGCATGAATTAGAAATAGAAATTGTAGACTGAGTTCAGTAGCTGGCAGGCGCGAGCCACGATATTTAGACGAAGTTCAAATGACTGTAAAATCATAACTACTGAAGATTTATGAATGAAACAAAAAACATGGTTACACTCATAGCCCCCACTAGGATTCCCTGTATCGGGGTGCGATGGACATACACAGAAACAACCACAAAGAACACCCAGACCCAGAAACTGACATTTAAACTCATCATTGAAATGTCTGCCCTGGCCGAGAATACATACATACATATAATCACGCCTTTGTCCCTAATGGGGTAGGCAGAGCGTAAACGACCTAAACAAAGGTCGTTTCGCCACGTCTGACAAAGTTTTGAGGGTTATTTAAGATAGATTTTTATATATATTGCTGTAGTGACAGGTTGTCAGCCCACCGCCTAAATTACAATATACTTAAACCCTCGGATCCCTTAGCTGATTTTAACAGCATGCCAGGGAGGAAATGTAGCTGGCACATTCTATGTTTTTGTCTTGCTCCCAGGCCAGCATGGAAGATCATCTAGATGCATGGCCGAGAATCTAGAAACTATTGTGTTTTGTACTCACAACTCTACTCTGACAGTGCTTTCAAGCTGATTTTCGTACATTTTCACGTCCCTTATCATATTATTTAACTGCCTCCGTGGTCTAGTGGCTAGCTAGTGCCATGGACTCCCGATCCGGAGGTCCTGGGTTCGATTCCCAGGGGGGAAACACAAAGGTGATATTTGAGAATTTATCACTTTGTGAATTTTTCCCCAGTTTGGTTAGGACATTGCAGGCTGAATCACCTGATTGTCCGAAAAAGGAAAAGATTTCGTGCTTCGGGCACGTTAAGCCGTCGGTCCCGGTCGCTGTCTTTGATAGTGGTCGTTACTCAAACCATGTCAGAAGCCTGATAGTTGTACTACTAGGCGGTTTAAAAACTCTGACACCAGGGTTCATCGGGTCGATAGACTCGATACCCACTCGACAAAAGAAGAACGTCCCTTATTGTCATTAACTTATTCACTACGCTTGGCAGGTGGATTCGCAAGCGCAGTTAGATATATTTTTTTATTTTTAGGAAAAGCTACTTCATATTCTCCATAGCTTATCCTATAATAGGCTTTCATAATACCTACAAGAAGTGAAAGATTGGTGCTATTCTAACCCGGCACCACAAGTAAAAAAAAAAACCTTTACGGAACCAGAACCCTTAATCGCCCGTTAAATAAGACAAAACGAGGGGAATAAAAGGCGAAGGTTTGGGGTGGTGGTCACACCCTCATTACATAATGATTAGATTGTTGTTCTGGATCGAAACACTTAATTAATAGGTGAGCACGAAATCGCTTCTTTACATTTTCGTAGTAAAATGCTACGACGTAGCAAGATCAATATCTAAAGTGTAATAGAGTTTTCTATGGAATCGATTTTAGATTGGTATCTAAAGCTAAAACTTTAATTAAAATATATCTGTCACGATCAAAATAATAAAATTGAAAAAGGACAGGAGACTTATACTCTAAGGTTTTATACTTTGTCCGCTAAGGTCGTTCCGCCACGTCTGACAAAGTTTTGAGGGTTATTTAACATAGATTTGTAGGTATATTGCTGTAGTAACAGTTTGTCAGCCCATCGCCTAAATTGCAAAATACTGAAACCCATGAATATCTTAACTGGTTTTTACAGCATGCCCGGGAGGAAATGCAGCTGGCACATTTTATGTTTTTCTCTCGCTCCCTGTCTAGCATGGAACTACTGTATACCATCAACTAAAAAAACAACCAACACATATGGCAATGTTTTAGTAGCGCAGTACAGACTGTGACAGCTGAGATCAGCCCATCGCTGTCCAGTGTCCGTCAAACAAAATGTTCGCAAACAGTTTTGCTTTTAAAGGCCTCTGCTCACTTCAGCACTTCCATTTTGCAAAATGCTGTAGAGAAACATACATTGCTGCATTGTGTCTATATACATACCTACATATAGTCACGCCTTTATCCCTAGTGCGGTAGGCAGAGCGTAAACGACCTAAACAAAGGTTTTTCCGCTACGTCTGACAAAGTTTTGAGGGTTTTAATAAAATTCTAAGAACAATACTAGAATTTAGGCTTGTAAACATTAACTGAAATAATATTTCATATAGCTTAAGAAATGTTTTATCACTACATAGTATAAAACAAAGTCGCTTTCTCTGTCACTATGTATGCATAAATCTTTAAAACTACGCAATGGATTTTGATGCGGTTTCTTTAAATGGATTGAGTGATTCAAGAGGAAGGTTTATATGTATAATACATGCATAATATAGTAGAGAAACACTGATAATTTCCGTGCGAAGCCGGGGCGGGTCGCTAGTACCTAATAAATATGTGTTTGTACCTATGTAAAGATAACTAACTACTGTATGGATCTCGAAATCTGAAATAAAGCATTTTTATTTTATATAAAATAGATTTGTAGATATATTTCTATAGTAACGATTGTCAGCCAATCGCCTAATTGCAATATAGCACTGCAACCCTCAAATCCCTTAGCTGGTTTTTACAGCATGCCCCGGAGGAAATGCAGCTGGCTCATTCTATGTTTTTCTCTCGCTCCCAGTCCAGCATGGAAGAAGCTTCTGGCAGACGCCATATCAGTGATATGGCGTCTATAGACATATCAGTGATACATTTGGCAAACAAAAACAGAAATGGATGTGAGAGTGTTACGTGTGCTTCCAATGATAGGACAACGGATTTCAGTATTTCAAACAAGTGGACAGTAACAGTGCAAACTTTAAACTAGTTGCTACTGGCTGAATTGCATGTTACTACTAAATGCACAAAATGGCATCAAATTATAATTACGTAACAATTATTGTTACAATTAGTTTGAAAAAGAAACGGGCTTGTACCAGGCTTGTAAAATAAAGGGCGCAAATATTTTATATCTTATTTCTCATTCTGATTTTAAATGAAAAGAGAGATTAAATTTGCTATTTCATTCAGAATTACTTCGTTCAATGTTTCAGTTCAGGTTCATAGACTCCTTAAGGGAAATGAAATAAACTTGTCTTTCTGTGTATTTTAGCGTTGAATAGGTATCCTACATTCTGAGTATTTATTGAATCTACCCCTGATTATAAAGATAAAAAATACCTGGCACTTACCCAATCAGTATTAATATACGAGGTGTAAGGGACATCGTCCCGCAAACTAACAGGGGTTGCTCAGTTAACGTAACTGAACAACTATCAGAAGAATTTTTGCTTTTTCATTCAAATTGTCTTATTGAGATAAACATTTTGTATGGGGAGGTTATTCTTTTATTTCGTGTCCTGAAAGAATTTCCTGGTGAGTTGTTCAGTTTTGTTGACCGAGCAACCCCTATCAGTTTGCGGGACGCTGTCCCTTACATCCGGTATTGTATTTTCGTGTAGCGGTAGCGCAAAAACTAAATTCCTGGAACTAGAGAGAGCCTAGAGATCTATGTTAAAAGTTATGTTTATGAAACCATACATATTTCCAACACCTGATTTATATAATATTTGCTCTCTCTTGTCTGTTCGGAAGTTATATATATATATATATTATTTGTGGTTCATTTATTATTGAAAAACATAAAATGTGCCAGCTGCTTTCCTTCCCGGGCATGCTGTAAAAACCATCTAAGGGATCCGAGGGCTTCAGCATATTGCAATTTAGGCGATGGGCTGACAACCTATCACTACAGCAATATGCCTGCAAATTTAATTATCCCTCAAAACTTTGTCAGATGTGGCGGAACGACCTTTGTTTATGTCGATTACGCTCTGCCTACCCCATTAGGGATAAAGGCGTGATTATATGTATGTATTTCATTTATTATTCTATTTTAATTATCTTTTCTTTTTTTCAGGTAAATTCACAAATCATGGAAATGAACTGCGACTGGGATTCAACAGTTCAGGTAGGAGTCAATTTCAGGAAACCTATACCTACATTTATGTATTTCCTTTAGGTACTTACTTATATATATTATTATTTCTTCCATGCTGGACTGGGAGAGATAGAAAAACATAGAATGTTCCAGCTGCCCTTCCTCCCGGGCATGCTGTTGAAGTCAGCAAAAGGGACTCGAGGGTTACAGTGTATTGTAATTTAGGCGATAGGCTGACAACCTGTCACTAAAGCAATACATATTACAATCTAAAATTGCTCTCAATTTTTGTCAGACGTGGCGAAAGCGCCTTTTACGAGGCGTTAAACGCTCTGCCTACCCCGTAAGGGATAAAGGCGTGATTTATGTATGTATGTATGTACTTACTTATAGATCTTAAATAGATCACCAAAATCAACATATATTCTTAAAGTGCGTTCATATTAGACTTATGTGACGTACGTGACGTGTGCGAGCGAGAAAGTATTCGACCCCGCGTGCTCGAGATAGATAGTCAGTAAGTAAGGCAGAAAGTATTACAGCACAGTAAATAACATAAGCGAACACGCGATGTGTGTCGCGTAAAATGACAACTTAAGTGGGTGATCTAGTGTGAAGGCACCTTTACTTGTGGATGGATCTGCTTCCGCTCCAATCTACGACTAAACGACTTCATAGGACAAAATAGATATACCTTTATCAAACAGTTTTAAAATAGAGACAGGAAATCACATCGCGCTCTTACTAAGCTTTCAATATATTGATATTTGTAACCAAATCACTTTGACAAGTTTATATTGAATACAAACGGGAAGTTTGTTGGAGATCTGCCTGAACCGTGTATTTACAGTGATGACAAACAAATAGCCACGCCCTCATTCCTTGCGGGGTAGAAAAAGCTCTTACAAACCTCGCAATATTGTATTATTTGAAGGAGTTCACCAAATCACTTTGACAAATTTATATTGAATGCAAACCAGAAATTTGTTGGAGATATGCCTGAATCGTGTATTTATAGAACAGACAAACATATATATTTCTTCCATGCTGGACTGGGAGAGATAGAAAAACATAGAATATTCCAGCTGCCCTTCCTCCCGGGCATGCTGTAGAAATCAGCAAAAGGGACTCGAGGTTTTCAGTGTATTGTAATTTAGGCGATGGGCTGACAACCTGTCACTATAGCAATACACATTACAATCTAAAATTGCCCTCAATTTTTGTCAGACGTGGCGGAAGCGCCTTTTACGAGGCGTTTGAAGCTCTGCCTACCCTGG
This sequence comes from Scrobipalpa costella, assembly GCA_949820665.1. Taxonomy (NCBI): domain Eukaryota; kingdom Metazoa; phylum Arthropoda; class Insecta; order Lepidoptera; family Gelechiidae; genus Scrobipalpa; species Scrobipalpa costella. Next base: position 2,992,611 of record OX463311.1, read on the forward strand.
GATAAAGGCGTGATTTATGTATGTATGTATGTACAAACATATAGTCACCCCGATGTAGGCTTGTATTTGCGGTGCAGTACAAACCATGGCACACTTAACATCGTGACCGGCGTGCCCCAACACCTGCACGCCAGCGGATTTAATGGACGGCAGCCTATCCACAATACAAGTTGCTGAATTCTGGGCCCCTATGATGTAATTTCTCGTGTTACATCGACACGTTACGAAGAAGAAGATTCCTTGCGGGGTAGGAAGAGCTATTACAATCTACGCAATATTGTATTCTTTGAAATATTTTACCTAATCATTTTGACAAGTTTATATTATCAAATATTTATTATCTTTTCAGTCATCACAAACTTAAACTTAAATCAAAAATACAAATTCAATTGGTGCTGTCTTAAACACTCGTCAAAAAGACCTCCCCAAATTGTACCGGGCGCGTTTATATTGAAGGCAAACCAGATATATGGCAGATATGCCTGAATCGTGTATGACATGACAGTAAAAGATTTGTTAATTAACCTAACTTCCATGCTGGACTGGGAGCGAGAGAAAAACATAGAATGTGCCAGCTGCATTTCCTCCCGGGCATGCTGTAAAAACCAGCTAAGGGATCTAAGGGATCTGAGGGTTTCAGTATATTGCAATTTAGGCGATGGGCTGACAACCTGTCACTACAGCAATATACGTACAAATCCATCTTGAATAACCCTCAAAACTTTGTCAGACGTGGCGGAACGACCTTTGTTTGGGTCGTTTGCGCTCTGCCTACCCCATTAGGGATAAAGGCGTGATTATATGTATGTATGTATGTAATTAACCTAACTTTACATTTCGTGAAGTTACGGGGCAAAGTATCTTAGCTCTCAAACTTTTCGTAATTCTGCGTGCGGCCTAGAAACTCATTAAGATACATAAATTACGCCTTTATCACTAATGGGAGTAGGCAGAACGTGAACGACCGAATTAAAGGTCATTCCGCCACGTCTTACAAGTTTTGAGGGTTACTTCAGATAGATCTGTCTAATTTACAATACACTGAAACCCCTGAATCTTAGCTGGTTGGCAGCTGGCACATTCTATGTTTGTCTATCTCTCCCTTTCCTGCATGGAAGAAAACCTTGAAACTCCCTCATTTTAAACGCAAATATCAAGAAAGAGAAACACATATTTAAATATCATGCAATTAGATTTTTGTTTTACCGACCTGTATGGATATGTAGCTGTTTTTGAAAAAGGTTAATACAAACAAATTCGCTTGACACGTTAGGTACAACAGCTCTTTTTATAACACCCTGTATTAAAGATGAAACGGAAAGAGCCGGCACTCCTCACTGGCGGCAAGTTTGCCAAATCACTTTGATAACTTTAGAGCGGAGGCAAATCAGTAAGTTTGTTGGAATGGTGCCTGCGACTCGTATGTTAACACACCCGTAGGCGCTATCCATACTCGTGCACTTTCAACTTGCGTCATAATGTACATTTTTGCTGCGTAAAAAATCCCGGGTGCAGTACACCCGTGCGATATCCATCCTCGTGCGCTTTTAACTTACATTTTGTATGTTTTCTGCTACAGCCTGCTACACACAGTGCATGCCGTTAGAGGCCGCACTGCTCATGGTTTCTTAGTACCTGAAGTTAAGGTTGAGATTCGTGTAGGTTGCTCGTTTCTGCGGCTTGTGCCGGCGGCATGTCTGTAGCAGACAGAAGTGCGACCCGGGTGCAACTTCTGGCATTGAATACCTGTAAACAGAGAACAAAATATATGATACACCAGATTAGATTGTTGAATGTAGATGAAGCGAATGTAGTTTGCAAGGACCGTAGCAAGTGGAGGGATGTGATATTTGCCTACCCCTTCGGGAAAGAGGCGTGACGTTGTGTATGTATGTAGATCTTAACGTAGAACAGAATCAGAGCGTCACTGTCTTTTTTTTTGTCCGGTTAAGCATCTGTCTCAGTACAGGGATATTATGTCCTTTCGAAAAAAGCCTAAATTGTTTTTGAACGTGCATTATTGTAGTTAAGGATTGTCACTAGCATCGCCTAAATTGCAAGTATCATTACACTGTTACCCGCAGATCGTTCTATTTACTTTTATAAAATGCCTGGAAAAAGAGAAACAGCATATATTACGTCATACAATGCCCAGAAACAGAAGCAAACAAAGAAACAGAGCGTCACTGTCTATTTTTTTTTTGTCCGGTTAAGCAACTGTCTCAGTACAGGGCCATCATGTCTTTACAAAAAAAATACTTAAATATTTTTGATTTTGCATTATTGTAGTTAAGAATTGTCACTCTCATCGCCTAAATTGCAAGTATCATCACTTTTATAAAATGCCCGGGAAAAGAGAAAAAGCGCATACATCATGCAATTCTTTTCAATTGAATGTCTGTTTTTTTCATGAATCCCAATCCAGCATAGGATAATACATTTATGACGAAATTCAGTGTTGAAAACGCAAGTTGAAAGCGCACGAGTGAGCACATGCCCATACGGGAGTCTATTAAACATGAATTCAGGGTATCATTTAAAAAGTTTGTCGTTTATTGTCGAGTAGCTTTCAGCCTTAAGGTTGATATATATAATTTACCATCATCTTTTTAATCTTCGGTTGTAGGGTTTGTAAAGCGTAATGGAAAAGATTAACCCCTATCAAAGAATGTCGACTATATTGTCCTTACCAAACTAAAATAATTATGACCCATCCATAGGTTTTTTATTTATTTGAACCCATAATCTATTTATAGATCAAAAGCTCATCAAGCCGAAACCAACTACAATAAATTCATACCAACCTATAAATAAGCTCTTCACTACATAGTTTAAAACATAATCGCTTTCTCTGTCCCTATATCCCTATGTATGCTTAGATCTTTAAAACTACGCAACGGATTTTGATGCGGTTTCTTTTAATGGATAGAGTGATTCAAGAGGAAGGTTTATATGTATAATACATGCATAATATGGACACTGATAATTTCCGTGCGAAGCCGGGGCTGGTCGCGTGTATTTCTATAAACGCTTGTTTAAAATCTTCAATTTCTCATCACGATAAAAATCTGTTTATTATTGTAAAATAATCTTCTAAACTAACAACCAAATTTATCTAGAGCGAGATAAAAGATAAATCTACTTACCGATTTCCCAGAAGATATTAAACCCATGGTTTTGTCACATTGTACCGGAAACTACTTAAGGGTCAGCGTACACCGGCCAAGCACAATCCAATTGTTTCTTTCAAAAATGCGATGGTTTTGTTTTTGAATATTTTATTCATATTACAATATGGGACCATTATATATATAACTAGCTTTTTGTAAATGTTAATAAGTTATCCCGTGGGAATGGTCTACTTTCCCGCGGTAAATGGAGCCTATGTTATGAGTAACAAAAAATATTGATTTCGAACAATTAGTTTTTGAGGTTATTCGTTACATACATACAATAATCCAAAAACACAAATCTTTCCTCTTTATTATATAGGTATAGAATCATCATCTCCCTAGCCTTATCCCGTATCTCACGGGGTCGGCTTCCTCATCTAGGGGATTGAACGAGGGCACTGGTTTTTACACAGAGCGACTGCCATCTGACCTCTGCAACCTAGAAGGGAAACCAGACCCAATCCTAGATTAGGTCAGAGTTTTCAAGCCGCCAATGCTTAGCATTGGCCTCTGATATGGCTTAATATAGGTATAGAATATATGTAGATATATGTGGTGCATTTGTGACCGCCCGGTGTGGCAAGTGTCCATGGGCGGCGGTGATTACTTACCATCAGGTGACTCTTTCATAAAAACAACTTAAATTTTGACGTTAGCAGAGTTTGTATAACGTGTTCTATTCCCAATATTTTAAGAACATTTGTCATGTCTGCCTCCGTGGTCTAGTGGCTAGTGCCATGGACTCCCGATCCGCAGGTCCAGGGTTCGATTTCCAGGGGGAAAACACAAAGTTGATATTTGAGAATCACCTGATTGTCCGAAAAGAAAAAGATTTCTTGCTTCGGAGGGCACGTTAAGCCGTCGCTCCCGGTCGCTGTCTTTGATAGTTGTCGTTACTCAAACCATGTCAGAGGCCTGATAGTTGTGCTATTAGTCGGTTTAAAAACTCTGACACCAGGGTTCATCGGGTCGATAGACTCGACAGAAGAAAAACATTTGTCCGTAAACCAAGTTCTCCGCTGTTGTACGCCAACACTAAGCGGTATAATAGGCTGCGAGCGGACAGGTCTGTTGCGATAACCCTATCAATATCATCTGTAGTAAGCTATATTATCTTATCGCCAGTTGTGCCCGACGGGCTTAGTGTGCTGTCCAGGGTAAAACACCCTGTACATATATATTTATTGAAATATGTTCTCCGCTGTTGTACGTCAACACTAAGCGGTATAGCGGACAGGTCTGTTGCGATAAGCCTATCAATATCATCTGTGGCTTATCTTATCGCCAGCTGTATCCGCCGGGCCTATTGTGCGGTCTAGGGTAAAACACCCTGTATATATTTATTGAAACATATTCTACGCTAACACTAAGCGGTATAATAGGCTGCGAGCGGACAGGTCTGTTGCGATAAGCCTATCAATATATATCTTATCTCTTATCTTATCTTATCGCCGGCTGTGTCCGCCGGGCCTAGTGTGCGGTCCAGAGAAATACACTCGGTATAGATTTTACTATATTTATAGTTTATACTGTTTGTTGAGAATATTCATAGATATTTTGAGAAAATACTGAAGTATTGTTATAACAGTGGTTCCTATTTTCTATCTTCTTCCATGCTGGACTGAGAGCGCGGGAAAAACGTAGAATGTGCCAGCTGCATTTCCTCCAGGGCATGCTGTAAAAACCAGCTAAGGGATCCGAGGGTATCCCAGGGGATATATATTGCAATTTGGGCGATAGGCTGACAAACTGTCACTACAGCAACATACTCGTACCTACAAATTTATCTTAAATAACCCTCAAAACTTTGTCAAACATGGCAGAACGATGTTTGTTTATATCGTTAACGCTCGGCCTACCCCATTAGGGATAAAGGCGTGATTATATGTATGTGTGTTCCTGTTTAACTAAGTTATGTCCACGATCTTAAAAAATCCCTTTACCACGTAAAAAAATTGAGCCTGTAGAGACAGACGGTCTCCCTGTCTCTAGGGTTTCTTTAAGTTTTTCTTAATCAAATCAAATCATTTATTTAACCATAATTACATGTTTAGTAGGTGGTTGATATGAATATAAGTACAATAAAATTTACCACTAGTGGTGTAGTCAATAGGTACATTTAGCTAAAAATAGACACTGAGATAGTAAAAAAATCTCCTTAAACAAATCATTAAATTCACATCAAATTCATTATTATTATGTCAAATTTATAGATAGAAATTTAAATTTAATTATAAGTTAGTATCAAAGTAAGTAAGTTCTTCCATGCTGGACTGGGAGAGATAGAAAAACATAGAATGTTCCAGCTGCCTTCCTCCCGGGCATGCTGTTGAAGTCAGCAAAAGGGACTCGAGGGTTACTCTGTATTGTAATTTAGGCGATGGGCTGACAACCTGTCACTAAAACAATACATATTACAATCTAAAATTGCTCTCAATTTTTGTCAGACATGGCGAAAGCGCCTTTTACGAGGCGTTAAACGCTCTGCCTACCCCGTAAGGGATAAAGGCGTGATTTATGTATGTATTTATGTTAGTATCAAATCAATAAAATTGTTAACATGTACTAGACAAAGCATTTTCATATATTACTATCGTTAGTCACACCATTTAAAATACTAACGCTTCCATGTGCATATGTTTCACAAATGTGTAAGCTTGTACAACAGAACCTGATATCGTTTCCTAGACTTGGTGATGGACATAAATTTAACACCCGATATAAACATCTCCTGAGCATACCTCCCCGTCGTCTCGCCAAATCCCGTAAATTACTTGATGTTGTCGGTCCCAATCTATATAATAGCCTTCCTTAAAAGGTAAAAAATGCTCCTAACGCACGAGAAACTTGCATGTTATAATATTAATGACTTCTATGTAAGCATAAAACGGATTATTGACCAAGACATTAATGATTAAATATAAATGTAAAATGTACCTAAAATTAATACCACCTGACATGTAAATTATTTTTAAGAATTTATGAAATACATCTGAATCTGAATTATTGTACATTCAGTTTGGTTATATGGACACAGGTTGATGACGTACTTCTTCAATGCACTGAAAAACCTATTCCCCTCAGCAATCCTAATCTCAACCGGCAATGCGTTATAAACTTTGGCCGCCCTAAATTTAACATTTCTATCAAATGTAGCTGTGCGGCGCGATGGAACTACGACATCATGTTCTTCTTCTTCTGTCGAGTGGGTATCGAGTCTATTGAACCGATGAACCCTGGTGTCAGAGTTTTTAAACCGCCTAGTAGCACAACTATCAGGCCTCTGACATGGTTTGAGTAACGACCACTATCAAAGACAGCGACCGGGACCGACGGCTTAACGTGCCCTCCGAAGCACGAAATCATTTGAAGAAAAATTCACAAAGTGATAAATACTGAAGAAAAATTCACAAAGTGATAAATTCTCAAATATCAACTTTGTGTTTCCCCCCTGGGAATCGAACCTAGGACCTCTGGATCAGGAGTCCATGGAACTAGCCACTAGACCACGGAGGCAGTTGTTGAGGCAGTTGTTGTCAAGACATCATGTTGAAATCGTTCCTGTAACCTTGTAGGTACACATTGGATGCTGTTGTATGGGAATTTTTTCAGGGTAACGCCTCACTATTTTGCATAGTTCTACAACATAGAGCTTATGCCCAGTCTTATGCTTTTACATACATACATACATATAATCACGCCTGTATCCCTAATGGGGTAGGCAGAGCGTAAACGACCCAAACAAAGGTCGTTCCGCCACGTCTGACAAAGTTTTGAGGGTTATTTAAGATAGATTTGTAAGTATATTGCTGTAGTGACAGGTTGTCAGCCCATCGCCTAAATTACAATATACTGAAACCCTCGGATCCCTTAGCTGGATTTTACAGCATGCCCGGGAGGAAATGCAGCTGGCACGTTCTACGTTTTTCTCTCGCTCCGAGGCCAGCATGGAAGAATTATTTATGCCTTTACACTAGCGAATATGTATTTCAAACACCGTGTGAACCCTTACCGCCGCTAATCATCAATATAATTCCAATCAGACATACATACATACATATAATCACGCCTTTATCCCTAATGGGGTAGGCAGAGTGTAAACGACCTAATAAAAAGGTCGTTCCGCCACGTCTGACAAAGTTTTGAGGGTTATTCAAGATGGTTTTGTACGTATATTGCTGTAGTGACAGGTTGTCAGCCCATCGCCTAAATTGCAATATACTGGAACCCTCGGATCCCTTAGCTGTTTTTTACAGCATGCCCGGGAGGAAATGCAGCTGACACATTCTATGTTTTTCTCGCTCCCAGTCCAGCATGGAAGAAATTCCAATCAGGTCGTTCATAAATACCTCCACGGCTACGTGGTCACGTCGCCCGGCTCTAGGGACCGTAAATAAGCAATTATCGACCCTGTTAACGTCCGATTTCGGTATTTTTTCCCTCGCCAAGGGGTCGCTAATTACGCTATAAATTATGCCTAATACCTACTCGAGACGCTCTCGAAAATTGGCAAGATAGGCTTGTATGACTTTACTTTAGCCTTTCAAGCGAAAGTAAACGTGTTTATTTAGAAGAAAAACAAAAGAGAGTCTCACTTGCTTTTGCTTAACTGCCTCCGTGGTTTAGTGATCAGAGCCATGGGCTCACGATACGGAGGTCTTGGGTTCGATTCCTAGGGGGAAACACAAAGTTGATTTAATATTTGTCGATTTAACACTTAGTGAGATTTTCTCCAGTTTAGTTAGGACAATGCAGGCTGAAACACCAGATTGTCTGGAAGAAAAAAGATTCTGTGCTTCGGAGGGCACGTTAAGCCGTCGGTCCCGGTCGCTGTCTTTGATAGTGGTCGTTACACAAACCATTTCAGAGGCCAAGGTTCATCCGGTCGATTGACTCGATACCCACACGACAGAAGAAGTCTAGTTTTTACCCTGAACCAATATACATTATGTTTTGATGAATACCTACTTTTACTTCTTCTTGCTGGATTGAGAACGATAAAATATACTTAGAATGGACGAGCTGCATCTCTTTCCCGGGTAAAAGACATAATGGATTTTAAATTCCAAATTTTAACTCCAGCATTTAAAAATAAATACATACATACATACATATATTCACGCCTTTATCCCCAATGGGGAAGGCTGAGCGCAAACGACAAAATCAAAGGTCCCTCAGCCACGTCTGACTAAGTTTTGAGGGTTATTTAAGATAGATTTGTAGGTTTATTGCTGTAGTAACAGGTTTTTAGCCCATCGCCTAAATTGCAATTTACTGAAACCCTCGTATCCCTTAGCTGTTTTTTACAGCATGCCCGGGAGAAAATGCAGCTGCCACATTCTAAGTTTTGCTCTCGCTGCCAATCCAGCATGGAAGTTAAAAATAAAGTTTGTTTAAAACCTCCAACAAAAACCTCAAAGAACACTTTCTAGGTTTTCCGTAAACCAGCCAGCATTCTAAAATAAAGTTCTTTCTTTGCAAGCAAAAACCTTGGTGAAGACCTAGGATGCTTGTATTTCAATTAAAAAGTTTCAAGGCTAAATAACAAAACAGTGAATGCAGAAACTCTAGAAACTAAGCGAATGTTGCGAATATAAACGATAGAGCTTTTAGTCTTGAAAGTTTGAGAGTTCGCAAGGTCTGCCTTTCATCGAAATTTTAAGAAAATCAAACATAAATTTGTTTGAAACGATGAAACCTTTTTGTAAGAAATATCAAATACTTATTAAAAGTGAAATTCTTTCGTACTTTTTTCAGTCTCTTTACAATAAGGCCATCCTTAGAGCAACACGGCTTTCCGTTCTAATTGTTTTTTGTTACTGTAATGTTTGCTTTGTAATCACTTTGTGATGTCTTTATTATGTGCATTTTAAAATATATTGTGCAAGTGCTTTATATAGGGCCCCGGTGTGTATGTATCTAAGGGATGGTGTCCTAAAAACTAAACTGGTTTCTTTAATTGTATTATTCTGAGTTGTGTTACTATTTTTTTCTGAAAAACACAACATAAACTTTTAGAAATAAACTTCCCCTAAAAGGTCTTTTTTTACAACTAACTTTCTTATTATAAGTTCCTAATTGCGAATGGGCGTGGCCACAATGTATGGAAACATGTTTACAAACGTCCGCAGTGTTATAACTCCGCCTGTCTTCAATGGAGTAATTACCGACTATAATTTGTACTAGATATAATTGACATAATGATAGCTTTGAAAACGATCAACGACATCGTTTAGTGACAAAAGAATTCTAGTATCAGTTGTTCTTCTATTTTGTTGATTTTTGGTTCGACGAACGACCCAGTGAACCATGGAGTTCAGAGTTTTTAAACCGCCTAATAGGTCTTCTGACATGGTTTGTATAAAGCATTGTCAGCGACTGGGAAATCTCCTTAGATTCCAAGACATTTTCTTTTGTCTCTATCTGTATCAAAGATGACAGACGACAGAGAAATTTTCGACGATAGAGCGAGCCCTTTCAAAAGATGTATGTTCATTTATGCCTTAAAGAGATATGAATTTATATTTTTACCCCTCCCAGTCCAACGCAATCAATATAAACACTTTAGAATAACCCTCTACCACAATATCGTGATTGCCGGTCTATCATAAGCCGAGTCTCCTTCGCCAAAACAATACATGAAACAATCCCCCACGTGGCAAGAGGGAAAAAACAAAGGAGCGTGACCGTACACAGATGTGTGTGTAGATCGAAACAAAAGTTTTGCTTTCCGAGGTAAATAGATGGAAAACATCCCCGCTCGGGGTAGAGTGGGGAAGGGCATGTTTCATTTCGGGCGCGATGCATGGTTAAACGTTTGCGCACAGATTTTTGGGGTTATCTTTTTGTAGTTAAGCTATAATTAGCATTGTTTTACATTAACTGAGTCGGTAGTAATACTTTTTACTTTTGTTTTCCGCGAATAACTCATAAATTGGGATATGCAGAGCCGAAATAATAGAGACAATAAAAATATTGTTACAGAAGAAATAGCTTTGTTAATGGGTTGTCGGGATCCTCCGTGAAACAGCATTTGCGTTTGCTAAAATAGAAAGCACGTCACGTCTTCATAGTCAGAACTCATGATGGCTTCTACACAAATGTTTTATTTTAACCAGAAACTTTTCCTTTTTCCTACACAGACAAATCAAACAATGTTTTGTTGCGTTGTTTTGTTTCGAAATGCCTATAGAGGTATAATATACAATACAACAATATTTGCAATGATAAATTGTTACACAGCACTGAATCATATTCCGTACTTGTTCGATAACGCTGTTCTCACTTGTGCGTTTTCAACTTGCGCCATTTCATGCGTTTCAACTGAACCTTTGATACGTACGTACTATGTAAAATTAAAATTACGCTTGTGTACATTTTCTTTTATTACTTACATAATAATAGTATATTATTCATACAAAATGTATAAATTGATGAATTTATACATTCAATAAAATAATATGGTATTATTTGGGTTCCCCAAAATCTTTTGACTTTTACAGATGCCCCGCCAAAGAAGCATTATACATTATATTTAGTCCTGTTTAGTATAGTAGATTTACTACAATATTTTGCGTAGTTCACAGGGTTAGAACAGCTCCACGATTCACCCTTCTAATAGCACGGGTGTCTTGAAAACTTACTGTGTGAAGAAATCTGGAAATAAGCAGCGTTGCCTAGGAAAAATTTACTCTTACCTACTGCATTCACCACTTCGCCTGCCAAGCTTTATTATGAACTAGCGACCCGCCCCGGCTTCGCACGGAAATTTTCAGTGTTTCTCTACTATATTATGCATGTATTATGCATATAACCCTTCCTCTTGAATCAGTCTATCCATGAAAAAAAACCGCATCAAAATACGTTGCGTATTTTTAAAGATTTATGTATACATAAGGATATACAATACAATACAAGATACTTTATTGCACAAAGAAACACAAATACATACAGCAGAAAAGTAAGGAACAAAACAGTACAATATAGGTAGCCTTATTGCTAAATCAGCAATTTCTACCAGGCAACCTTTGGGTAGTAGGATACTACATAGCAGATAGCGGGATAGTGCATACTAAGTTAATCTTAATACTTAAACAATATAAATACTACTAAATAAATACATAAATAAAATAAACTAATATATATATTTATAATAAACTAATACATATTATGCTAATGGGAGATAGGATAAATAACTAATTATTATTCTCTAAGAAGAACTTTCTTGTACGCTCTTTAAATATTGATATAGGGACAGAGAAAGCGACTTTGTTTTATACTATGTAGTGATGATATGCCAGTTACTCTCCATTGGGAGTAAGCTTTTGTCAGGTAGTTGTATTTCACAGTAAATCGTATATTTAAATGAGTGTTAAAGTCGCAAGTTGAAAGCGCCCGAGTGAGGACAAGGCCAATTGTTCACGGAACGGTCAGAACTGTATAAAAGGTCGAACACAATAGCCACTGATATATAGTAATTGGAGTTGTGCGGATAAACGTACAAACCCCGGATTATTTTGTATGGTTATTTTGCTAATTGATATGACTGGCGGCTAGTTTGTTATCCTATTGTTGGGGTGTATTGATAATGGTGTAGACTTAATCAAATATGGGGTCTGGTTTATGTAATTAACTTTTTACACACTTGTAATTTTGTGTGTAAATATTTATTTAAGGGGACTGATGCATGACCTAAATATTTGGAGGAAAGATGTAAGATATTTTACTCTTAAAAACTATGGAACCAGTTTTTTTTTTATTACTAGGTATTTGAAAACTACATTATCCGGAAGTGCCTATATTATTAAAGTGCCTATTTTATTTCTAGGTATAATCTGAACTGTGGTTCGACGAGCTTGTTTTAATAATTGGGATAAAAAATACCTCTTATAAGACTGTCTCTACATACGTATACATACATATATAAAATCACGACTTTATCCTGAATGGGGTAGACAGAGCAAAAACGAAGGGTAGATGTAGCTGGCAAATTCTATATTTTACTATCACTTCCAGTCCAGTATGAAAGCAAAAGGCTGTCTCTAAAACAATTTATAGGTAACATATATAATTACTTCCATGCTGATTGCTGGACTGGGAGCAAGAAAAAACATGGAATGTGCTGGTTGAATTTCCTTCCGGGCATGCTGTAAAAACCAGCTAAGGGGTCCTAGGGTTTATGTATATTGCAATTTAGGCGATAGGCTGACAACCCGTCACTACAGCAATATACCTACAAATCTATCTTGACCAACCTTAAAAACTTTGTCAGACATGGCGGAACGACCTTTGTTTAGGTCGTTTACGGTCTGCCTAGCCCATTAGGGATAATATGATATGTATGTATAATAACAGCTTTATTTACTCATTCGGAATCAAGAAACAAACAAACATAATGTGAACAACAGTACAAGGGCTAGCTTTCTGGGATAGCAATCGCTTGGAGACGGTCCGTTGGGTTTTAATTTACGCCCTGTATAATTAAAAGCAAAGAAAGATTCTACCCGTTTCGAATTCTACAATACATTTTTAGGGTTCTGTTGTTATAATAACAAAAGCTTTAATAAGAGTTTAGAAGTAAATTACGAAAATAGAAAACTTAATTTTAATTTGTGGGATTAGCATAAAGACAAAATCAAAATAATTGATTTAAAGTCAAAACATTAGAATCAATAGATTAAATTTAATTTCATTTCAGTACTAAGGGCCGTATTGATAAACAGCACTTGAGAGTTGAGACTGACAGCTAGTTTAAGTTCATGTTACTTGTGTACAATAAACAGTAAATAAATAAAAAAATAAATTAAGTAAGTATCAGAAATGTCATTTCAGTACAATATGACCTGTCAAATCCATACTTAATAATGCTCTCAATTTTGAGATAGTTTTATAAATACGAACTAAATTAACCTGTCAAATCCATACTTAATATTGCTGTAAATTTTGAGATCGGTCTACAAATACGAGCCTATATCGCAGGTGCTTTCGCCTCAGCCACATTCCTAAAATAGCTTCCTACTCCTTTGACTACGGAACCTTTGCACCACATGATAGACACGTTCTTGACCATTTTTTTCTTCCACAAGAACCGAGAAGCAGCACAAATGAGCAAGCCGGCTCCCGAGGCAGGTTCTTAAGGAAAACATTGAAAACTAACTTTGTAGATTGTTTAAACTTAATAACTGTTGATTTATTTTGAATTTCTGTTACTGGCTGGCTGGTCGGTCTTTTTCTTCTACCATGTGGGTTTCTGATTGATCGACCCGATGAACCCTGATGTCAAAATTTTGCTAATTAAGCTTCTGAATGAGCGCCCGCCACGCTCATAAGTAATCTGTGCCTCTGACAATATGGTATATGTAACGACCCCTATCAAAGACAGCGACCATGACCGACGGCTTAACGTGCCCTTCGAAGAACGGCATCTGTTTTCTGCCATACAATCAGGTGATTCAGCCTACATTGTCCTAACCAAACTGTTGTAAATCTCACTAACTGATAAATTAACAATTATCAACTTTTGTGTTCCTGGGAATCGAACCCAGGACTCCCGATCCGAAGTTCACAGCTCAGATCACTAGACCATGAAGGCTGGTCGGTGTTCATTGTTGATTTTATTTATAACCTCTTTTAATATTTGCCAACTGTAATGAAAAGTGGGCAACTTAGTAATGAAAATGATTTTATTTTAATTTTGTTTCGTTTCTTTTGTTTCTTTTGAAAAAAAAACTCGTAGTGGTTTAGTACTTTAGTTTTAACTGAATAGATGTGTGATAACTGCCTCCTATATCTAGTGGTCAGAGCAATGGGATTACGATCCGGAGATCCTGGGTTCGATTCCCATGGGAACAAAAGTTGATATTTGTAAATTCAATCACTGTGAGATTTTTCCCAATTTGGTTAGGACAATGCAGGCTTAATCCACCTGTCTGGAAGAAAACGGACTTCGCCCTTCGGAGGGCACGATAAGCCATCCGTCCCCGTCACCGTCTCTAATAGTGGTCGTTACAGGTCGATGTTGCTCCACGTCTGTAGGAACTACCTTAAAAACCCTACACGTGACCCCGGGCGGTGCGAAGAGTGCAACAATACCGGCTGTTGCACTGTCCTCAGGACCTCGCAGCAAATAATGCCATACGATAAATAAATACATACATACATACATATAATCACGCCTTTATCCCTAAAGTTTTGAGGGTTATTTAAGATATATTCGTAGGTATACTGCTAAGGTATACAAAACACAGTCATGCAGGTAATGAAATTAATACTAGTACTTTTGTTGGTGCCTATTTCATTCGTTTGAAAAATAAATGACAATTATTTTTTTCACTGTACGTTTTCTATGAGATTCAAAGTTGTTTTATAAAAGACTGTTCATAGTTATTTTAAGATAAGAATATACATTATTGCACAGAAAAGACACAAGAGAAAATTAAATTAAAGGAAACAAATGGTAGTACAAATAGGCGGCCTTATTGCTAAGCAGCAATTTCTTCCAGGCAACCTTAGGGTATAAGAAAATTAAAAGTTGAACTAGTGGGCTGGTATACATTTTAGGCAATATATTGTATAGGTAAGTAAATAAGCTACTTAGGTGTATTTATATAATTAATAACAATAAATAGTCATACATTAAATTACTTATACCTACATAGAAATATATAAATCATCATCATCTCCCTAGCCTTATTCCGTATCTCACGGTGTCGGCTTCCTAATAGAAATATATAAATATTACAAATATATAAAGAAAATGTTACAACCAATTAATTATTCCGGGAAATACGCAAGTGCAAGCGGTTAAGGTAGAGAAAGATTGTACCTATGATCATAGTCATTTTGTCAATTTCTACCTCAAAGCTACAGGTAAAATGTCGAAGGCCCGAATTGATAATAATAATAAGAACTTCTAAAATACGAAAATAGTGTGAAAACACAATTTTAATACGTGCGGGATTAGTATAAAGAGCAAATCAGAATGGTTGATTAGAAGTCAAAACATTAAAATCAACAGATCAATTTTAATGTTATTTCGGTACTAAGGGCCGTATTTATAAACAGCACTTGAGAGTTGAGACTGACAGCTAGTTTAAGTAAGTATCAGAAATGACATTTTAGTACAATCTGGCTTGTCAAATCCATACATAATATTGCTCTCAATCTTGATATTGCTTTATAAATACGAGCCTAAATAAATCAGAAATTACCAACACAAAATAAGAAATTCAACTGATCATTAACTTTTCCCAGCAGAATTTTACAAATTGTCACTACAATAAAACAATAAGTAGGTCCGTCTGTCTGTCTGACCTCTAGAGGTCTCAAAATACTTGTCCTCCTGTTCCCGACAATGGGTTGTTCCACTAGACGGCACGGCAACGGTATGATAACGAATTGTTGCCATACCGTAGCTCTGTTTTTTCACTAGGACAGTAATATCGTCGACGACGGTATCGTCCACCTAGTTCCACTCTGAGCACACACACACACACACACACACACACACACATACTCACACACACACACACACACACACACACACACACACACACACACACACACACACACACACACAAACACAGCCGTGCAGTTTTGCTGTGCCGGCAAGTGTAAAAGCGTGCCATATAATTTCATTGATTTTCATACATTATCTCTTCCACCATGCCGTCGACGATACCGTGCCATTTCCGTTGCCGTGGACGTGTTGTCCAGTAAAAAAAACGCCCAATATTATACCGTCACTTTCACCAAGGGCGTGTCCATACTGTTCATTGTCCATACAAACCAACAGTCTGACAGACAGTTCGGCTTGGCTTTGTACCAGACAATGGGAAGCATGACATGTTTGCAGTCGTTTAGTGTAGGGATGTGCGAGTATCGATACAAGCCAACGTACAGAACAGACGGACAGACAGATTAGCTTGGCTTTGTACCAGACAATTGGGAAGCATGACATGTTTGCAGAAAAACAAATGCAAAAACTATCGTGATGAAAATAAATTATATCTGGAATATTATTAAAAAAATAGACTCTAATTGGTGTAACTTTTGTCAAATGCTACTTGTCAATAACCATGTCATTGGTGTAATAATATTGAATTGTCTAAATTTATTTACCTTGTTAAATAATTTTGGAACCGAACCTATTAATATTTATGAAAGATCAGATTTGTCGCAAACATATTATTAGCCCAGTATTTGTTTAAATCGTCAAGGTTTTTGCGCAACTAGAGTCAAGGGCAAGCAAGCGTATTTCCAATATTTAAAAAACACGTCCATAATATTTTATCCCCTTGCTTTGAGGAAGATCCAAATTAAATAATCAATTGCGACATTACGAGTATCTTCATCTCCCTAGCCTTATCCCGTATCTCACGAGGTCGGCTTCCTAATCTAGGTAATTGAACAAGGGCACTGGTTTTTACACAGAGCGACTGCCATCTGACTTTCGCAAGAGCTGACAGCGTCCCGCAATGGTTGCTCAGTCATCTATACTAAACAATATCCACCAGGAAATTCCTACAGGAGATGAAAATAGAATTTTACTCCCCCATACAAAATGACTACCTCGATCAGACAGTTTGAATGGAAAAACTAATTATTCTTTTTATTTCTTGGTGATAGTTGTTCAGTTTCATTGACTGTGCAACCCCTATATAAGTTTGCGGGACGCTGTCCCTTACACCCCGTATAATAATAATCAATCGCGATGTTATACTTAGTGATAATGATAACTATACGTGGGACACTCAGAAAGTTTTGCGACACTAAAAAAAAATGTTCTACAGGTACATATATTTTTATTAAATCTTTTCAAAGTACTCTCCACCAGCCTCTATACAAAGATTCATGCGTCTGAACCAGTTTTCAAAACACTTTTTCCAGTCCGCTGTAGACACCTCGTTTACAGCCTGCTCGAACGCAGCCAGCGCATCTTCCGGCGACGAAAATTGTATCCCCTTGAGCTGATTTTTTATTTTTGGAAATAAAAAGAAGTCACACGGTGCTAGATCAGGGCTGTAAGGAGGGTGACCCAGGAGTTTGACTTGTGTGCTGTCCAGGAAGTCCCTCGTTTTGAGCGCGGTGTGTGCAGGCGCATTGTCGTGGTGGAGCAGTAGTCCGCGGAGCCCTGTGTTTGGTCGCTTGTTGCTCACAACAGAAAAAACTTCTGGTAAACATTTGGTAGTATACCATTCGGCGTTAATGCTTCTTTGATCTCGTAAGGGAATTGAGGCCAAGTGGCCAGTCAAATTAAAAAAGCTGGCGATCAAAATCTTCCCCCCGCTTCGAGATCGCTTCACTTTGGTAGGCGTTGGTTCATTTTGAAACACCCAAACTGTCGACTGGTGCTTGGTTTCTGGATCGTATTGATAAATCCAGGACTCATCACCTGTTACGATGTCGTAAACACGCCGAGACGAGCCTGCTTCAAATTTGTTCAGCATATCACGGCACCATTCCACCCGGGCCTGCTTCTGAGCGTCTGTGAGGTAGTGCGGCACCCAGCGCGATACTATCCTCCTCACGCGAAGATGCCCATGTAGAATCTCGTGAACGCTTCCCGATCCAATCTTTAATATGTGCTGAATCTCCTGATATGTAATTCGCCTATTATCTTGAATTAAATTTTTCACTGCAAGCACGTTTTCTTCCGTAATAGCCGTCAAAGGGCGACCGCTTCTTTCTTCATCCCCCAAGGTTGGTCGACCGCGCCTAAATTCGTTATACCAACGATACACGGTTGCCTTTGATGGGCTTTCATCCATAAATGCCATTTGAAGTCTATCGAACGATTCATCCGGTTTCAGGCGACACTTGAAATCGTAAAAAATCATAGCTCTAAAATGTTCCCGGTGCAGATCCATTTTTCAGTAAGACACGATACTTTGAATTGGCTCGCAAAAAATGTGGAGGGAAATTTTGAAAATGGAACATACATATTTTTACTTACAAGTAATCATATTTTCAAAAAAGATTCTAACCGGCCAGTCTGCCATATATAAAAACTATTTATTGCAATACTTTCTGAGTGGCCTGGTATATATTATATATAACTAGCATATTTTTATCGACACACGCACATCACTACCGACCTCTGTACCTACAATCGCACGTGTTGACTTTCTCTACTACAATGTGGATGTAAAATAATCTGTAGGATACAGAGTTTGTTTTTTATAACGGTATATGTTCTCTCTCTGTAATCTGATCCAATCTACACAACATTTATTTCTATATCCGTTTGCAGTTTATTTTAACTAGGATTTCTCGACTGAGCACGATTTAAAAACATTAAACATGCCAGCTAATCTGCTTCTCCTGTAAAAAAACTAGAAAAGGTCTAGGTAAGTACATGCACCCAGAAAGTCACGCCTTTATCCATTACGGACTAGGCAGAGCGTAAAACGCCTAGACAAACACGTTTTTGCCACGTCTGACAAAATTGAGGACAAATTCAGATTAAAATGTGTATTGCTATTGAGACAGGTTGTCAAACTATCGCCTTAATTACAATACACTGTAAACCATCGAATCCATCTGATGACTTCTAAAGCATGCCCGAGAGGAAAAGCAGTTAGCACATTCTATGCTTTTCAAGTACTGGGTACTCCTAAATTGGCCCATAAAACCTCAAGTCTCTTCTAAAGTGCGCCCGCTAAGAGAAGCAGCTAAGGGTGGATTTAGGTGAGCACGTGAACAGTGTTTTTTTGTACTGTAGAGTTTCCATCACATACTTGTACCCCCCCAGAAAAAAACCTAGGTCCGCCCTTGGAAGCGGCTCTACTCTGTTTATAAAACTTCTATACCGGGTGTAAGGGACAGCGTCCCACAAACTGATAGGGGTGTCTCAGAGTTTCGCGCTCAACTTAAATGGCTCCCTATCCGACTTCGTCGTGATGTGCACATCCTCACCGTCCTTTATAAAATCCTTAATGACCCTTCCTCTCCTGAATATCTCCGCTCCCGATTCCAATTATTACTTCCTGACCCTCGATCTAGGTGCGCCTACATCACAAAGGTGTTAGAGGTTCCTGGATCGAACACCAAATTCTTTTTTAATTCTTTCACTGTAAGAGCCATACAACTTTGGAATAAATTACCTAAAACTCTACAAGAGAGTCCCTCGAGTTTCACCTTTAAGGAGAGACTAAAAGAGCATTTTATTAACTCTCTATGACATTTATATATTTAGATTCATTTCAATATCTTTTATACCATTTAATTATATATCATATTGATATTGTTATGTATTAGTTTATTTTATTGAAATATATGTGTATAAGTATTACTATAATTATTAACGTTATTACGTTTATTATATCTGTTCCCGTGATTTTCCCGTCTTTCATCCTCATTAGGTTGGCTGGAAGAGATCTCTTATAGAGATAAGGTCGCCTGTTGTTGTAATTTCTAAGTTTACTTTTATGTTTAATTCTTAAAACAATAAAGAATTTAATAATGACTGAGCAACCCCTTATAAAATTGCGCGACGCTGTCCCTTACACCCAGTATTTTCAAGATACTTTACCAACTTTGAAATTCAAATTCGTTTATCCATAGAAGTTGTGAGTTTTTCGCCCAGTTCAAGATGTTATGGCTGCGTCGAGATGTTTCCAAGTTAAATCTGATTCTGTTTAACCTCATTTTGTCGACAGTCGATATATTGTAACTAGATAGTGCTTTGATCGTTGATACCGGGAATCACAAGTTTAGTCCCGTTCATTTCCGCTAACTATTACAAGCCTGTTTGTTCTGAAATGACATTTCTGATACGAACTCGAACTCACTGTCATTCATGAGATCTACATACATACATACATATAATCAAGCCTTTATTCCTAATGGGGTAAAGGTCGTTTCGCCACGTCTAACAAAGTTTTAAGGGTTATCTATATATATATAAAAATGAATCCCTATTTCCCTTGGTCACGGCATCACGCCTGAACGGCTGGACCGATTTCGCTAATTCTTTTTTTGTTCTGTTCGTTATTATCAGGAGAAGGTTCTTATGAAATAAAAAAATAAGGAATTTCCTTATGCGCGGAATATTAGAAAATTCAAAATTACTTAACCACCATATAAAATTATGAAACTTTTTTAATGTAACCTTAAGACATTTGACATAGAATTGGCTGAATGAGAGGACGAAAAAAAAAATGACGTTTAAAACGGATTCTTCTAAATCAAAAATCTGCTCATTTATGGCGTCTAAGGCGGAACAAAGTTCGCCGGGTCAGCTAGTTTAAGATAGATTTGTAGGTATATTGCTGTAGTGACAGGCTGTCAGCCATCGCCTAAATTACAATACACTGAAACCCTCAGATCCCTTAGCTGGTTTTTACAGCACGCCCGGGAGGAAAAGCAGTGGCACATTCTATGTTTTTCTATCGCACCCAGGCCAGCACGGAAGAAATAAGAAATCTGATTCACATGATATCTCAATTTTTAAGTTTATCTTTAATTTTCATAAAGGTTTATCTAATAGAAAACGAATTTACACGTGTCAAAGTGTCATTTACATAACTTACCTAATTATAAAAAAAAGGAATTCTTCCATGCTGGACTGGGAGCGAGAGAAAAACATAAAATGTGCCGGCTGCAATTCCTCTTGGGCATGCTGTAAAAACCAGCTATGGAATCCGAGGGTTTCAGTATATTGCAATTTAGGCGATGGGCTGACAACCTGTCACTACAGCAATATACCTACAAATCTATCTTAATGAACCTCAAAACTTTGTCAGACGTGGCGGAACGACCTTTGTTTAGGTTGTTTACGCTCTGTCTACCCTAGGGATAAAATCGTGATTATTATGTATGTATGTGTGTAGAAAAAGAAAGGTATAATAATATTATAGAAAAATACCTATAATCAACAGCCTGACTGCTGACTTAACGACTCTCAAAGTCATCATCTCCCTAGCCTTATCCCGTATATCACGGGGTCAGCTACCCAATCTAGGGGATTGAACGTGGGTTACTGGTTTTTACACAGAGCGACTGCCATCTGACCTCCGCAACCCAGAAGGGACACCAGACCCAATCCTAGATTAGATCAGAATTTTCAAGCCGCCAATGCTTAGCACTGGCCTCTGACATGACTTAACGACTAATATCTACGGTATTAAACGATACTAATATACGTGCTTTCCGAAGCACGGAAAAAGCGCCGATTAAATGTACATATGAAATTCGAAATCCGAAAAACACATTGGTACGTGGTGGGATTCGAACCACGACCTCCCCGCTCAGGAGGCAGCGGCCCTATCCACTACACCATCGGGCTCCTCCTCTTCCTCCTCTAACGACTCTCAAAGTGTCATCCTAAAATACCTACTCATACCGAAAATTATGCAATAAAAAAGAAATGGACGCGTTATTTTCAGGTACATAGTTTACCTCACACTTTGACTAAAACCTGCGCAGTGTACAATGCATGGGACTATTATAATATGAATATTTGTTGGGCTTCTATTAAAATTCCCCGTTGCTCCAAAAGGGACATCCCAATAGTTAGCCAAATACAAAACTCATTAGCCCAAAACTTCCGCATTTAAGTTAAGTTTACAATGAAGGTATTTAGAGTGAAATTCGGAACTTAAATTAACCCAGGGTTGACAACGACAATATTGGCAAGGTTACACGGTTAACTTTAATTATGCTGTTATGTTGATTATACTTTGGGTTTATTTTGTTCATTTTCTGAAACGTAGTTTTTTAGATTTCTTTCTTTTAATATTTCCTGTTCTCCTTCTACCTAGCGTTTTCCCGGCCTGATGCTGCGAGATCCGCATTCCGGCTTTTTTACTCCTCTTTGCCCTTCGTCTTCGTCATCCGCTGGTGTGAGATCGTTCTCTTTTATATTTTTTTGCTAAATAGAAAATTTTAACTGATAACAACTTATTTGATTCAATAAAAATACGTGCAGCTATGAGCCTCGTGCCTTGTAAGGGATCCGAGGGTTTCAGTATATTGTAATTTAGGCGATTGGCTAACAACCTGTAACTACAGCAATATACCTACAAATCTATCTTAAATAACCCTCAAAGCTTTGTCAGACGTGATGGAACGACCTTTGTTTAGATCGTATATGCTCTGCCTACCCCATTAGGGATGAAGGCGTGATTATATGTATGTATGCAACATCATTGATCAGTCAAAAAATACTGCCCTTACTTTCTTTTTTATGGCTTTTCTGATTAACTGGACTGTTTTGATTTTTTCGACTAACGATACAATTAATTTGGTTTGTTTTCAACTGTAGGTACCTATACTTAGGTGAGGGAAATGTGTATATGTACTCATTTTGAGAACAAACTTTCAACAAGTTCAAAAGCGGAAACTTTTTGATGTGTTTGTGGTATTGACAGGTATTTGTCAAACTCGGTAATGGCATAAGTTTGACTTCACGATCACATCAAGTAGGTCCTACTTATTGGATAAATGTTTCCAAAATTTTAGGTGATATAAGTAGGTAAGTGGAAAGTTCTTCATTATAAGACTGATTGAAGAAAAGTATGTTTGTCTGTCATTGGCAAAAACTGACATACTATTTAACAAAACTGATATTTTTAGTATCTTTTTAATTCAAATCACCAATTATCTAAAATACACTAAAAACGGAAGTTGAAGAGAGGCATGGATATAAATAGATGCTGTCAGTCGGTCAGCTTTCCCGCCATTTTCCGCCCAACTTTTTAATGCGACCGCTAATTTTTATTCCGTGGCAGAGGATTTTCAAGCCCTCATTGTTCGGTTTACTTGTTTAATCTGAACTCTGTGTGGATTCAGTAAGATGCCATTTTAGAAGATTATACTTACAAAAATACAATATACTGTTGAAACCATTAAATTTATTAGTTACTAGCGACCCGCCCCGGCTTCGCACGGAAATTATCAGTGTTTCTCTATTATATTATGCATGTATTATACATATAAACCTTCCTCTTGAATCACTATATCCATTAAAAGAAACCGCATCAAAATCTCTTGCGAAGTTTTAAAGATTTATGCATACATAGGGATATAGGGACAGAGAAAGCGACTTTGTTTTATACTATATAGTGATAAGTAAGTAAAATGACCCCTGCAGATATGCACCCCTAAACATTTATTTCTAAAATTAAACAAAATATTTCTTAGACTTGGCGAATACTCCTTTGACTAGCCTACCTCATACGATATGTAAAGTAAACGTGATTTTATTAATGTAAGTTTTAAAATTTTAACCTTCTGTCACACTGCACTGAATCGTGTCAATTACGTTGTTACGTAGCTATAACGTTGTATTCACGTCATGCAGTGACCTTACCTAGCTATAACGTAGCGTTCACGTCATACAGTGACCTTTAACGTAACACCCACGACAATTTCAACGTTCAATATCGAGAGTATTAATAACGTAACTGTGTAGGATGTGTGAAAGTGTTACATAGATGTTGTCATTACTAGTGTAGTGGTTTGGGCCCAGTCTTGGGTTCGGATCCTGGTTTTAGTTAGGTGCTAGCAGGATTATTTCGTGCTTCAGAGGGTGGGTATGTCAGCTTTGTATATAGGCGGTTTAAAAGCTTTATCAGAATCAGAAGATCGTTGAACGAGGTCCGGGAACCAAAGAGGAAAGCATTAATATGTACGAGTATTACATATATATCATACATACATACATACATACATATAATCACGCCTTTATCCCGAACGGGGTAGGCAGAGCGTAAACGACCAAAAAAAGGTCATTACGCCACGTCTGACAAGTTTTGAGGGCAATTTTAGACTGAATTGTGTATAGCTATAGTGACAGGTTGCTTTTTCCGTGCTTCGGGAGGCACGTTACGTCGTTTAATACAGTAGGTTCCCGGTTAATGTCGTTTAATACCGTAGATATTAGTCGTTAGCCATGTCAGACGCTATTGCTAAGCGTTGGCGGCTTGAAAACTCTGAACTAATCTAGCATTGAGTCTGGTTTCCCTTCTGGGTTGCGGAGGTCAGATGGTAGTCACTATGTGTAAAAACCAGTACCTTCGTTGAATCCCCTAGATTAGCCGACTCCGTGAGACACGGGATAAGGCTTGGGAGATGATATAAATACTCTTAGTTAATAAACATCTTGAAGCTTGCTTCGCAATAAAGATAGTTTCTCTGAAAATTAATTTCAACGGATTGCATTCAATTCCTTTGAATTCTGAAAATAGAACAGGATTATACCACTGCTGATATTCTGTCTCTATTGTGTTCGTATCTCAGTTGAACAGTATACACGAGTTATCACTATTACAGAGGGTTCAAAGGTCACTGCAATGACGTAGACGTAGAACAGAACGTTGCCAACATAACGACAGCGGTTCTCAAAGTCGTGCAGTTGATGTTGAGAGGGGGTCAGGGTGATACCCACACGACAGAAAAAAGAAAGGGCGCCTACCTAATTGGCAATAGATTGACAAGTAACGACGGCATGCATGATGCTTATACAGCACTTTTAAAGAGTCTTGGCTTGCTTGGTATGGACGGACGACTTAGAACAGAATGTTGCCAACATACTGTTCAGACTAATAATTGCGCCTCTCAAAGAAGCTGTCCAGTTGGCGTTAAGATAGGAAACTCTTATAGATTATGCTAGCTAGAAAAATTCAGTCGAAAAAACGGTTAGTTCTAGCATTAAGTAATGATCAGCGAGATGGAAACGGCACACTTGAAACATTTTTACCAAATTCTAGTCACAAAGCGTTACGTTCTTATGCAATGTCAACTACTAGGTTTGCTGTTATTATTAGGAATAAGCAGTGCCTGTTGTGTCTTAATGACCTATGTACTTGTTGTGCAATTTAAATAAATAAATAAAGAGGGGTCTGTGTCACAAGTTTGGGAGTCATTGGTTCCCTCAGTGAGTAACGGGCAGCGATGTGGAAACGGTACCGATGATAAGGCACGCCCACTGCTACCGGCCATTCTCCGCCTCTACACCTGAAATATTTAACTTTAGGGGGTCAGTGCACAAGTTTGAGAACCAGTGGTTCCACAGTGAGTAACGGGCAGCGATATGGAAACGGTACCGATGATAAGGCACGCCCACTGCTACCGGCCATTCTCCGCCTCTACACCTGAAATATTTAACTTTAGGGGGTCAGTGCACAAGTTTGAGAACCAGTGGTTCCACAGTGAGTAACGGGCAGCGAGATGGAAACGGTACCGATGATATGGCACGCCCACTGCTACCGGCCATTCTCCGCCTCTACACCTGAAATATTTAACTTTAGGGGGTCAGTGCACAAGTTTGAGAACCAGTGGTTCCACAGTGAGTAACGGGCAGCGAGATGGAAACGGTACCGATGATAAGGCACGCCCACTGCTACCGGCCATTCTCCGCCTCTACACCTGAAATATTTAACTTTAGGGGGTCAGCGCACAAGTTTGAGAACCAGTGGTTCCACAGTGAGTAACGGGCAGCGAGATGGAAACGGTACCGATGATAAGGCACGCCCACTGCAACCGGCCATTCTCCGCCTCTACACCTGAAATATTTAACTTTAGGGGGTCAGTGCACAAGTTTGAGAACCAGTGGTTCCACAGTGAGTAACGGGCAGCGATATGGAAACGGTACCGATGATAAGGCACGCCCACTGCTACCGGCCATTCTCCGCCTCTACACCTGAAATATTTAACTTTAGGGGGTCAGTGCACAAGTTTGAGAACCAGTGGTTCCACAGTGAGTAACGGGCAGCGAGATGGAAACGGTACCGATGATATGGCACGCCCACTGCTACCGGCCATTCTCCGCCTCTACACCTGAAATATTTAACTTTAGGGGGTCAGTGCACAAGTTTGAGAACCAGTGGTTCCACAGTGAGTAACGGGCAGCGAGATGGAAACGGTACCGATGATAAGGCACGCCCACTGCTACCGGCCATTCTCCGCCTCTACACCTGAAATATTTAACTTTAGGGGGTCAGCGCACAAGTTTGAGAACCAGTGGTTCCACAGTGAGTAACGGGCAGCGAGATGGAAACGGTACCGATGATAAGGCACGCCCACTGCAACCGGCCATTCTCCGCCTCTACACCTGAAATATTTAACTTTAGGGGGTCAGTGCACAAGTTTGAGAACCAGTGGTTCCACAGTGAGTAACGGGCAGCGATATGGAAACGGTACCGATGATAAGGCACGCCCACTGCTACCGGCCATTCTCCGCCTCTACACCTGAAATATTTAACTTTAGGGGGTCAGTGCACAAGTTTGAGAACCAGTGGTTCCACAGTGAGTAACGGGCAGCGAGATGGAAACGGTACCGATGATAAGGCACGCCCACTGCTACCGGCCATTCTCCGCCTCTACACCTGAAATATTTAACTTTAGGGGGTCAGTGCACAAGTTTGAGAACCAGTGGTTCCACAGTGAGTAACGGGCAGCGAGATGGAAACGGTACCGATGATAAGGCACGCCCACTGCTACCGGCCACGCTCCGCCTCTACATATTGTTACACCTGAAATATTTTTACAGTTAACTGACGGTTTACTAAAATATTAAGTGGCATTTTTTTTCTATCAAACTTCTCTCTACTGTTTTGTCTTCTTCATTTTTCATTCCAAATTTTTATAATTTAAAATTCCTATTTATTTAATTCAAAAGAAATTGTTTTTCATTATCAAAATCACCACCTTTTTAGGTTCAAGATACGAGTACACTTCAGTATTTTTTTCGTAGACATATAAATACCTATCTAACAGTGGCGAATGGGGAATTTTATCGATAGGGTGGGTAGCCAGGTAAAACAAGTACTTTAATTTCTCCGTATATCTTATTTTAAGTTTTATACTAATAATACTCCCTAGCGTTTATCCCGTATCACACGGGGTCGGCTACCTAATCTAGGGGATTGAACGAGGGTACTGGTTTTTACATAGAGCGACTGCCATCTGACCTCCGCAACCCAGACGGAAACCAGACCCAATCCTAGATTAGGTCAGAGTTTTCAAGCCGCCAATGCTTAGCACTGGCCTCTGACATGGCTTAACGACTAATATCTAAAGTGTTAAACGATATTAACCGGGACCAACGGCTTAACGTGCCTTCCGAAGCACGGAAAAAGCGCCGAATAAACGTACATATGAAATTCGAAAATCGTTAAACAAATTGGTACGTGGTGGGGTTCGAACCACGACCTCCCGCTCTCTTACTCTTAGTCCAGCTCAGGAGGCAGTGGCCCTATCCACTACACCATCGGGCTCTCTTAAGTTTTATACTAATACTTGTATCCATAAAGTCAGATTCGCTGGTAAACAAAACAACAAGAATAACAAACCATTTTACTAAGTTAACAACTACCAGAGGATTTCTCATACTAATAATACAAAGAAAAATGGAAATATTACAGAAGTCTTCCATGCTGGTCTGGGAGCGAGAGAAAAACATAGAATATGCCAGCTGCATTTCTTCCCGGGCATGCTGTAAAAACCAACTAAGGGATCCGAGGGTTTCAGTATGTTGTAATTTAGGCGATGGGCTGACAACCTGTCACTACTACCCTCATTACTTTGTCAGACGTGGCGAAACGACCTTTGTTTAGGTCGTTTACGCTCTGCCTACCCCATTAGGGATAAAGGCGTGATTATATGTATGTATTCAAAAAACGTATTTTCTTTTGTTATTTCTTTCATAACAGGACGTGCACTGTTCAAATATAATCGTAAACCAAACACGCACTAAGATTTCAGAACAAATTGGCAAAAAAAGTCGTAAATCTTATAACGATAAAATAAAAACAATTCAAAACATATAATTTTGGACTCATTAAGAACACAGTATTGCATTAACAATCTAATCTATCTCGCTTCTTCTTCTTCTTCTGTCGAGTGGGTATCGAGTGTCAGAGTTTTTAAACCGCCTAGTAGCACAACTATCAGGCCTCTGACATGGTTTTATGTAACGACCACTATCAAAGACAGCGACCGGGACCGACGGCTTAACGTGCCCTCCGAAGCACGAAATCTTTTTCTTTTCGGACAATCAGGTGATTCAGCCTGCAATGTCCTACCCAAACTGGGGAAAAATTCACAAAGTGATAAATTCTTAAATATCAACTTTGTGTTTTACCCCCTGGGAATCGAACCCAGGACCTCCGGATCGGGAGCCCATGGCACTAGCCACTAGACCACGGAGGCAGTTATCTCTACCTCGCTAACTAGCGTAGATTACACTACACATACATATTGCTTGTATTACCTATACCATACATACATACATAAAATCACGCCTTTATCCCTTACGAGGTAGGCAGAGCGTCAAACTCCTCGTAAAAGGCGCTTTCGCCACGTCTGACAAAAATTTAGATTGTAATGTGTATTGCTATAGTGACAGGTTGTCAGCCCATCGCCTAAATTACAATACACTGTAACCCTCGAGTCCCTTTTGCTGACTTCAACAGCATGCCCGGGAGGAAGGGCAGCTGGAACATTCTATGTTTTTCTATCTCTCCCAGTCCAGCATGGAAGAACCTATACCTACTTTAAGATTTTAAAAGGAAAATGACAGACGCCATGTTATGTCCTACTTCTGTGGTCCTACTTGTACTTAGCCATTCTGTGGGTTTTGAGCACCCATTGTTTTCTAAAACCGTTGGTGATATTTAGATATGCTCTTTCGGAGTTAGATGTAGAGTTCTACTCTTAAGGATTTCGTAATTGAGTAGAAGTTGAGATGTGCTGACATAAGTGGACTCGAAGAACTAAATAAAAACTCATTTGGCTGAATAAACACCAAAACCCTTCCTCCCGGGCATGCTGTAAAATCCAGCTAAGAGAGTCGAGGGTTTCAGTATATTGTAATTTAGCCGATGGGCTGACAACTTATTTTTACAGCAATATACCTACAAATCTATCTTAAATAATCCACAAAACTTTGTCAGACGTGGCGGAACGACCTTTATATAGGTCTTTTGCGCTCTACCTACCCCGTTAGGGATAAAGGCGTGATTATATGTATGTATGTATGTTATATTACATGAATATTGCAAATATTGTATCAATTTTGCGATTTCACAACAAAATAAAACACAACGTAACCTCTGACGTTCAGCACAAATGCTTTCGGCCTTGCTCGGTGCAGTAGTGAGTGACTCAGGGGCGAAAAATGCAATCCGCTCATCATACACAAGTGATGTGCATTTGTGCTTGCAGTTCGTGAATAATCAAGATTATGGGTCTTTTAAGATTACAGTATGGAAGTCATTTTTGTATCATTATTTGGCTTAACTGTCTGATTAGATTTGCAAATGTTAATATCTTGT
This sequence comes from Scrobipalpa costella, assembly GCA_949820665.1. Taxonomy (NCBI): domain Eukaryota; kingdom Metazoa; phylum Arthropoda; class Insecta; order Lepidoptera; family Gelechiidae; genus Scrobipalpa; species Scrobipalpa costella. Next base: position 3,022,060 of record OX463311.1, read on the forward strand.
TTTGGCAGTGGTTAAAATTGATACTCTCTCATTTGTCGAAATCTTGCAAGAATGTGCCTCCTAGAGACCGAAAAACACACTGGAAACTCGAATCATTAACATAGGTATAGAAAATGTATCCGCAAGTAAAATCAATTAATCTGCAAATATGTAATTACCTTACGAGTACATACATACATATAATCACGCCCTTATCCCTAGTGGGGTAGGCAGAGCGTAAATGACCTAAACAAAGGTCGTTCCGCCACTTCTGACAAAGTTTTAGGTATATTGTATATTAAGATACTTAGGTATATTGCTGTAGAGACAGGTTGTCAGCCCATCGCCTTAATTACAATATACTGTAACCCTCAGATCCCTTAGCTGGTTTCTACAGCATGCTCGGGAGGAAGCAGCTGGCACATTCTATCTTTTTCTCTGACTCCCAGTCCAGCATGGAAGAATACGAGTAATATCGCGGAATACAAGACATTGTAGCGTATAATAATACCAGTTACATCTTCTTATGTAATTATACTAGGAATATTAAAACAGATCGTAATAAATAATCCAAATAAGGATCAGCGCAACGGGTGACTTCCGACTGCTCACCCACACATTTCCTGTCATATTATATTATTATAGCGATTGCACGAAACATAAAAAAATGATGCAATCCGTGGCATCAGATACTCAGGAGTTTAATGTGTCATCGATATACTAGATTCTTCTTCCATGCTGGACTGGGAGAGATAGAAAAACATAGAATGTTCCAGCTGCCCTTCAGCAAAAGGGACTCGAGGGTTACATTGTATTGTAATTTAGGCGATGGGCTGACAACCTGTCACTAAAGCAATACATATTACAATCTAAAATAGTCCCCTTAATTTTTGTCAGATGTGGCGAAAACGCCTTTGACAAGGCGTTAAACGCTCTGCCTACCCCGTAAGGGATAAAGGCGTGATTTATGTATGATATACTAGATAATGAATGGCAGATCGTGCAGATTTGTATTTTTCTCTTCTCATGCTCTGAAAGTGAAACTGAATTTTGTACACAACGGTAAATACGTATCTACTCATATATGTATCTGTTCTAAAGCAAAGACAATTAGGCCATACAGCCAAACATAAAAAGAAGTTCATAGATAGAACTTGTTACTTTAAATTATTTGGCTTTTGGGATTTTATGACAAAAAATTATATTAAAATTTAAATTCAAGTAAGTATTTTATTTATTATTACAAAATTAATATAACAGTAGGCTGTACTGGGAGAGATAGAAAAACTTTCTTCCATGCTGGACTGGGAGAGATAGAAAAACATAGAATGTTCCAGCTGCCCTTCCTCCCGGGCATGCTGTTAAAGTCAGCAAAAGAGATTTGAGGGTTACATTGTATTGTAATTTAGGCGATGGGCTGACAACCTGTCACTAAAGCAATACATATTACAATCTAAAATAGTACCCTTAATTTTTGTCAGACGTGGCGAAAGCGCCTTTTACGAGGCGCTAAACGCTCTGCCTACCCCGTAAGGGATAAAGGCGTGATTTATGTATGTATGTATTCTGTATAGGTCTCAGGCCAAGCCTAATATTTCACGTCGAAAGATTTAAAAAGTTAAATGGTGGGAATGAATTGTTAAGTTTATTTACAATATTTTTGTGGAATTTCCTCAATTTTCCTCGCAATTAAAGTGAAAAGGAAAGTTTAAAACTCGTGTACAAAACTATTTTTGTCCTCTATTTAATATCTGTATATACCTGTGGGTTCGGGCAGCTAAAAATCTCGGACGAAAATTATTTGTTTTGTGCACTTGTCATAAAATCTACTATTACAACATTAGTGGCTAACAAGCTCTGCCAGCCCCGTAGAGAGATATGCAACCATCGCCCGTAATGCCTTTGAATTTCGTGTAAAACAGCGTGTGCTACGGTGTGGCGGTTACGTCCGTGGCCGCGTCAAACAAAGTAATTCCATAAAAACTACGAGTCAGATTAAAAAACGCTATGTTGTTATGAGTACTGATAAATTAATGACTACTTTCTTGTTTGTTTAACTGAGGTGTTAGACCTCTACGTTTCGACTCTTTACGAGAGTCTTCTTCATGGAGGGTGAAAATCACACAACACCGCCCGTCGTGTGTGATCTTCGACTGCGGTTCGCTGTTCGCTGCACCTGCGCCGACAACACTTATTCGCCATTTAGTGATAAAAATATGTTGTTATTTTAGAAAATCATAATACGAATATTGTCCTTAAGGGGCCGTAAAAGTGTTCCTAATAATTAAGAAGGAATGTCAAATTTACTGATAAAAGCAGCTTTACTTCCAGATTTTTTTAGCATACCTACATATTTATGTTGCAATTGCGGGCCATGAAGTAATTTCTTAGATGTTTACTTTGTAGAGTTTTCCATTGATTCGTTTAGAAGGAATAAGTAAAGTCTTAAAAACAACCATTTGCCTTAACCTGTCTGTCATTTGCCTTAATCTTCTGCTCAGAACAGAATAGTACTTAGGCCCGTATTTATAATCAGCACTTGAGACAGACAGCGAGTTTGAATTCGTATCAATAATGTAATTTCAGTACATTATGGCCTGTCGAATTCATACTTAATTTTGCTCTCAATGTTGGGATCACTTTATAAATACGAGCATTTGATAGCTCAACATTCATAACTAAACAACATCAGTTTGGAATAATGAGATATTGCATACATACATATAATCAAGCCTTTTTCCCTAATGGGGTAGGCAGAGCGTAAACGACCTAAACAAAGGTCGTGCCGCTACGTCTGACAAAGTTTTGAGGGTTATTTAAGATAGATTTGTAAGTATGTTGCTGTAGTGACAGGTTAGCCCATCGCCTAAATTGCAAATAAGAAGGTATATCCTAAACAATTTACATCCTCTACCTAACTAGTTCCAAGTAAAACTTCTAAACAACATAATATCGTTTACAAACCTCACAAACAAACTCGTATTTCCCGTGCGGTATTTTCCAATATCTCTAGACAACGCTCGCTGACTATTTCAAAACAAATCTCTTGCTATTTCTCTATACTATCGCAGTATAACCCTACTTAGTGATAAAGCACTGCTTACGTTGTACTGCAGAGGGATTTGCCTGCGATCCTACTTGGCCGGATAACGCCAGGTAGCATACTCTCTAGACTGCTTGTATTATACAGGATGTCCCGCGTAGCCTGTACTAAACCTACCAGCGAAGATATGTGGCTAGGGGACAATTAGGGCCGTATTTATAATCAGCTCTCATGAGTGAAATGTAATTTCAGACAAACCGGCCTGTCAAATGCATACTTAATATTGTTCTCAAGTTATAGATCGCTTCATAAATACGAGCCTTAATACCCATCAATTTTATTACCACATGTATGCTTCCCGAAATTTTATATTTTTCTAAATAATAAAAGTAACTGATGTTTTTGGTTTACTTTGTTATTTTTCTTTTTTTTCTGATATATAATATCATACAATTTTAGCGTATAATGATATTAATTTCTATGCTCCTTTATTCTGATGCTTGAAAAATTAATTAAAATTATTAATGCATTAATTCTTGCTTTAAATGTTATAAAAACAAAATAAAAGGTTCATATGCAACTACTCAGCCAAAGTTAGAGCTAAAATAGCCTAAATTTTAAAAATTCTCGTAGTAAAACGAATACGCTATATCTCCAAAAGTACCTACAAAATATCGTGTTGTAAAACATATACGGGGTTTAATCTATGGGTATTAGTATCTCCTGACTTCAGACCTTTGCCAGTATTTGTATTGAAGTTTTAAAAGAAGAACAGATTATTGACATGGAGTAAATCTATAATTATTTATCAATATTAGGAGGTCCTTGCGATACAAGCTTTGCTTAGTGCAAGGTCCGCTGCTTCTCATAACATCATTATGTTACACGGTTTTATTGTAATATAACTGTTATTGTTAAGTTATTTTTGATAATAAAATATTCTTATTCTTAAAAGTATATATTTTTTTATTTAAGTACTTCATTTGGGTCACCCTGTATATATTTTGTGGCACGGATATTCCCGCTTGCTCCCGGGGAATTCCGTCGGCAAATATTTTTGTATTGGGCTCTTTGTAGTGGGTGATTGTTGTTGAGATGTGTAACGGATTGAGTTGTGCAGTTGTTGTGGGTTTGGGAAAAGTGGGTTAGTGCAACACCTACTATTATACCTCTACTGTTAGAGCCGTTTTTCTGATGCGTGGTTCAACAGGAGATTATAACATACATACATATAGTCACGCTTTTGTCCTTAATGGTGTAGGCAGAGCGTAAACGACCTAAACAACGGTCGTTCCGGAACGACTGACAAAGTTTTGAGGGTTATTTAAAATAGATTTGTAAGTATATTGTTGTAGTGACAGGTTGTCAGCCCATAGCTTAAATTACAATATGCTGAAACCCTCGGATCCCTTAGCTGGTTTTTACAGCATGCCCGGGAGTAAATTCAGCTGGAACATTCTTTGTTTTTCCCTCGCTCCCAGGCCAGCATGAGAGAGGAGATTATTGGAAATCAATATTGGTTTTGAGATACCCTTCAAAATAAACCCAGACTCAAAAGAGTGGGAAAAGGGAGGCCTTGTCTCTGCATTAAATGGCAATACATGGGAATATTTGTATAGGAAGTGGTATGTGATAACACAGATCAATGAATCATCAACATTTATCTGTGGGTTATATCTACCAGTTGAAATAATTTTACCTAGAGTGTTGTTTCGTACTTCCATGCTGGTCTGGGAGCCAGAGAAAAACATAGAATGTGCCAGCTGCATTTCCTCCCGGGCATGCTGTAAAATCCTGCTAAGGGATCCGAGGGTTTCAGTATATTGTAATTTAGGCGATGGGCTGACAACCTGTCACTACAGCTATGTACCTACAAATCTATCTAAAATAACCCTCAAAACTTTGTCAGACATGGCGGAGCGACCTTTGTTTAGGTTGTTTTCGCTCTGCCTACCCCATTATTGATAAAGGCGTGATTATATGTATGTATGTACTACATTTCTGTACAATTTTCCAGTAGGAAAAAGAGTTGAGGAATTACCTAGACACCACACCAACGATGTTTTATGTAAAACAAATAAATATACTTTCCCCCTTTACCCATTCAATGCTCAAGATGTTAGCTCAGAACTGTACCTACAGATTCCAAATAATTAAATAGTGTAGGTAGATGAAACGCGAGTAGTAAGAAAAACCGCAGCGTCGTAAACAATAGTTTAAATTGAATTGAGAGCGTCGGGATCGCAAACAACTAGTTTCAGTTCGAATCTAACCGCTAACCGTAATGAAATGAGCTTTAACTTAATTTTTAATTTACTTATAAATCTACATCTTCAAAGATCTTTATTTTTCTTACATACGTATATGTAATCACGCTTTTATCCCTAATGGAGTTGGCAGAGCGTAAACGACCTAAACAATTACCTAATGACCTAGGCACATTTTATGTTTTTCTCTCGCTCACAGGCCAGCATGGAACACAAACGTTTGGCTTGATATTTATATTCTTTCATGAAATATTTATTGCTATATCTGTGTTCTCGATAAACGCTGACTCACCCGTCAGCTGGGATTGTCCAAAAAGATAAAGGAATTCCCATATACAGTCATCGGGAGTTCGGGAGCGTGTTTGATTTTACCACAATATGATTTAACAGAAAAACATAGAATGTGCCAGCTGTATGTTCTCCCGGGCATGCTGTAATAACCAGCTAAGGGATCCGAGGGTTTCTGTATATTGTAATTTAGGCGATGGGCTGACAACCTGTCACTACAGCAATATAAAATACAAATCTATCTTAAATAACCCTCAAAACTTTGTCAGACGTGGCGGAACGACCTTTGTTTTGGTCGTCTACGCTCTGCCTACCCCATTATCCCTAATAATATATCCTTATATTTATCCATAAAGGCATGATTATATGTATGTATATCTACAAAGAAAACCTCTTTTTACTAGCACAAATATATTACAAACGCGTAGAAGCTCAATAACCCTCAAAACTGTGTCAGACGTGGCGGAATGACCTTTGTTTGGGTCTTTTACGCTCTGCCTACCCCTTTAGGGATGAAGGCGTGATTATATGTATGTATGTATGTAGAAGCTCAACCGATACAATTTTACGTTGTTTATATATCCATAAAGTTCTATAACACTGGGTACTTTCCGATGATAAAACACGAACGGATCCGCGCGACCGAAATAACTCAGTGAGTCATTATTAGTATAAGCGCTTTACAACGTAGCCACAGACTATTTAACTGATTCTATTAAAAGACTTCGCAAATAAGAACTGAGACTTTTTTTATTGCTCTCTATCTACTGTTCGAAACTGTTACAGAAATGTAGGTTGCGTTAAACCTGTAAAATCGGGTTATGTTTGTTTGCAAAATACATGTATTTGTTTCTTTATAATTTCAAATACCTACTTTAGTTTTTAGTTAACTGGTTTACTCATAAAATTTATTTTTTTGTTCCAGGTAAGATAAAATTATTTTTTTCAATAATAAAACATGGTCCGCTGATTTCACTGCTGTGGTAAGTATTTATCTATGCATTATAGGTTAATCTAGAATTCCTTCCAAGCGAGTGGACTCTCGAGTCGAACGACCCGATAAACCCTGGTGTCAGAGCTTTTTTAAACCGTTTAGTAGCACAACTATTAGGCCTCTGACGTGGTTTGAGTAACGACCACTATCAAAGACAGCGACCGGGACCGACGGCTGAACGTGACCTCCGAGGCACGGAATCCTTTTTATTTTCGGACAATCAGGTGATTCAGCCTGCAATGTCCTAACCAAACTGGGAAAAAACCCACAAAGTGATAACTTGAAAAATATCAACTTTGTGTTCCCCCTTGGGAATCGAACCCAGGATTTCCGGATCGTAAGCCCATGGCTCTGACTACTAGACCACGGAGGCAGTTTAAATCTAGAATTTACACGTTAAGACATTCTGCGGGAATTGTACCTATAGGTATGGTTTATTGCTTGAGATAGAGAAGCTTTAGGCTCGTATTTATGAAGCGATATCAAACTTGAGAGCAATATTAAGTATGGATTTGACAGGCCAGTTTGTACTGAAATGACATTTCTGATACGAACTCAAAGCCACTGTCACTAATAAGAGCTGATTATAAATACGGCCCTTAAAGCTCTGACCACTAGACTACGATGATTTTAGATTATTTTTCTTTAAAAGCTTCGGTACTTCCCACGAAGTCTATCTGCTAATCGGCTGTCTGAAATCTTTACATCAGATTACGGTCTCTCTAATATTGAATCAATGTCTACAGTCTAGATAATATAATCTAGGAAGATTCAACTACCTACTACCTTACTAGATAATAGCTAGAGAGCTACTATCCTACCGGATTCTGGCGCCGAACAGCTAGCTGGCTGTGTTCCTTCGATGAGATAAGATAAGATACATTTATTTGCAAGTAAAAAACCACTTCCACGCTGCTTACTTCCATGCTGGCCTGGGAGCGAGAGAAAAACATAGAATGTGCCAGCTGCATTTCCTCCCGGGCATGCTGTAAAAACCAGCTAAGGGATCAGAGGGTTTCAGCATATTGCAATTTAGGCGATAGGCTGACAACCTGTCACTATGGCAATATGACTACAAATCTATCATAAATAACCCTCAAAACCTTGTCAGAGGTGGCGGAACGACCTTTGTATAGGTCTTTTACACTCTGCCTACCCCATTAGGGATGGAGGCGTGATTGTATGTATGTATGTATGTAAAAAACCAAGTTTACGATTGGGATGCAAATCAGTGTACAATAGAAACATAAAAGACAATTAATCATAATATTAACGAATGAGCTTGATCCATGGTCGACTAGACTCTGTCTCGACACTGGTCTATAGCAAACAATATAAAAAAAAACTAGACGTAGCATGCGTGCAAAGGACGGCGCTAGAGTGGATTGATACGTCTGCGTGACGAGATGTAAAAGAGTCCTGCTATACTGAGTCCCATACGAGTCCCGCCGGACAAAGGGACATGTTTTTATTCCTCATTGTGTGGACAAAGAGGTCCGACAATCGAGCATTCACTCGTCTGTTCAGGGCTGGCAAAGAAATAAACAGTTGTGAATAAATTTTTTTCGGATGTAATAGTTTTGTCGAGGCCGGGAAAACAAGTGATTGTTGGTCGTGTGAGAGGGATTCAACACTTAAAAATAGAAGAAAATACGTGTTTTTACCAAGTCTGAGTCTGGCAAATGTTGAGGGCGAGTTTGGATAGGATTGGGATGAGTATTATCTGAAGTACAGCAAATCTTTTGCCCAAGAAGAGCAGTACGGATTGGGCTAGATTCTAGATACCACCGGATAAATCTAAAATTAAAATCTGTCTGTCACTTTCAAAACAATAAAATTGAAAAAGTACAGACGATTTATACTATATGGTTTTACACTTTGTCCGCTAGATTTCCCCAGTATTTCTGTCTATTTTATTCGGCATATCATATGACGTCGGATAAAAATGTCGCACGCATCGCATAAAACCACCGACTATAAATGGAGAGAATAGATCTCCTGTCTTTTTCCAATGTTTTTAGTCTAAAAGTGACAAATAAGTTTAAATTTTAGTTTTACCCGGCAAATCTAGAATCGAAACTATTGCTACGTTAAATAAGTACCTACGTACCATCAGCTAAAATCACACAAAATCAAATAAAAGTAGCAATACTTAATGCACTACTACCAAAAACAAGTCTGAATTCGAATGATTTTTACAATTAGTAGTTTTCTAAAATAAGTAGAAATAGGACTTTTTTTATTCTTTGGCTAACCTTGCATTAGACAGCCCTATGTCAGTCGTGGTATACATAACATAGGCTGTTCTAATAGAACCTCACGTCTCCGCGCCAGTCGTTATTAAGCCGAACGAAGAATGAGCGTTTAGGTCTGTTTTACTTCCATGCTGGACTGGGAGCGAGAGAAAAACATGGAATGTGCCAGCTGCATTTCCTTTCAGGCATGCTGTTAAAATGAGCTAAGGGATCCGAGGGTTTCAGTATACTGAAATATAGGTGAAGGGCTGACAACCTCTCACTACAGCAATATACCTACAAATCTATCTTAAATAACCCTCAAAACTTGGTCAGACGTGGCGAAACGACCTTTGTTTAGGTCTTTTACGCTCTGCCTACCCCGTTAGGGATAAAGGCGTATTATTATGTATGTATGTATGTCTATCTTAAATAACCCTCAAAACTTTGTCAGACGTGGCGGAACTACCTTTGTTTAGGTCGTTTACGCTCTGCCTACCCCATTAGGGATAAAGGCGTGATATTATGTATGTATGTCTATCTTAAATAACCCTCAAAACTTTTTCAGACGTTGCGGAACTACCTTTGTTTAGGTCTTTTACGCTCTGCCTACCCCGTTAGGGATAAAGGCGTATTATTATGTATGTATGTATGTCTATCTTAAATAATCTTCAAAACGTTGTCAGACGTGGCGGAACTACCTTTGTTTAGGTCTTTTACGCTCTGCATACCCCGTTAGGGATAAAGGCGTGATATTATGTATGTATGTATGTCTATCTTAAATAACCCTCAAAACTTTGTCAGACGTGGCGGAACTACCTTTGTTTAGGTCTTTTACGCTCTGCATACCCCGTTAGGGATAAAGGCGTGATATTATGTATGTATGTATGTCTATCTTAAATAACCCTCAAAACTTTGTCAGACGTGGCGGAACTACCTTTGTTTAGGTCGTTTACGCTTTGCGTGACTATATGTATATATCTAAATAGGTACGAGCATTCGGTAATTAACTAGGTACTAGAACGGTTTTTAAACAAGAGCCAATCAAATAAAAAAAGATACACTATTTAGTGTAAGGCGTCGGTCCCGGTCGCTGTCTTTGATAGTGGTCGTTATTCAAACCATGTCAGAGGCCTGATAGTTTAAAAACTCTGACACCAGGGTTCATCAGGTCCATAGACTCGATACCCATTCGACAGAAGAAGAAGTGTAAGGCTGTAAGCACGGATTAATTTGTTACTTGCAGTTAGTACTTAGCAATATTGTGTAAAAGCCTGAAAGCCAACTAATCAAATTAAAGTAAAAAAGATTGTAAACATCATGCAATCAGCAACTTCCCTACTTTAAAAAAACGCAATAGACCACGTATAACCATCCCTTTCTCTCCTACGGCGCTATCTCCCTCCCACGCAACGGTACTCGAACTTTTAAATCCCTTTAGTGAACGGATGCGGCGTTTGTGCTTCGCATCGCGCGTAAGTAAAATTTAATCATCCGGCTCTGTTGTTCACGATTTCGCGATATTCAGCCCTTAATATAGTTTTTGCTGAGTCTTTTATGAATTATTCTTCCACGCTGGCCTGAGAGCAAGAGAAAAACATAGAATGTGCCAGCTGCATTTCCTCCCGCGCATGCTATAAAAACCAGCTAAGGGATCCGAGGATTTCAGAATATTTTAATTGAGGCGATGGGCTGACAACCTGTCATTCCAGCAATATACCTAGAAATGTATCTTAAATAACCCTCAAAACTTTTAGGTAGCTTACGCTCTGCCTACCCCATTAGGGATAAAGGCGTGATTATATATGTATGTATGTTTTATGAAGTGTTCGGTACATTTTACACTCTACATCTACAACTTGCTAAGAAAAATTGCAAGTTGTGTGAGAAACATTAGGGTCGCCAATTTTCAAAAATCATTCAGGTATATTTTTTTTTGAGATTTTGCCAAATACGAGAACATAAAAATAATAAAAGTTAGCTTTAAATATCGGTTATAAGGGACAGCGTCCCGCAAACTGAAAGGGGTTGCTCAGTCAACAAAACTGAACAACTTGCACCGGGAAATTCTTTCAGGAAATGAAAATAAATGAAGAAATGGTGAAACTTGTTTAGTTTCGTTGATCTTACTTCCCGTATAGACAAAACTTACTTTTCAAAGTGTGTATTCAACAACTTTTACAAAATTTAACTACATCAATAATAATTACTAAACTGAAACAAAACCATCTCTCACTTGACCATACAAATGTGACAAGCTATATCGTCTGGAACTAGTGCAGGGAAAATATCGATAGTTAAGCAAATAAGCTGTCGATAAATTCGACGTCGCACACTACGTACTTATTTGTTTGTAACTTGAGAAAAACATCGTCTTTCCGAATACGTCTAGGGTATTGATTTAACTATAACGGATGATTAATCTGTGTCCGAGCCGAAACAAGATTTTATTTGTTATCATTGTAGGCTGAAAAGAGATTAATAAGATTTTTCGCATCGCACATATTTCAAAATTATTGACACTATCGATAGTCTAACTTCTACAGCACTATCTTTACCGTTGTTTAGACCGTTACTTGTACATAAAAGCATTAGTACCTCAAGTACGAAACGCAAGCTCATTTACGATCTAGATTTGTAATATTAAACTGTTTATCGATACTATTATCGACAGTGGAACTTCTACAACACTATCTTTACCGCTCCTTAGACCGTTACTTGTACATAAAAGCATTTGTACCTGAAGACGAAACGCAAGCTCATTTACGATGTAGATTTGTAATATTAAACTGTTTATCGATACTATTATCGACAGTCTAACTTCTACAACACTATCTTTACCGCTGTTTAGACCGTTACTCGTACATAAAAGCATTAGTACCTCAAGTACAAAACGCAACCTCGTGTATGATCTAGACTTGTAATGTTAAACTGTTTATCGATACTATTATCGACAGTGGAACTTCTACAACACTATCTTTACCGCTCCTTAGACCGTTACTTGTACATAAAAGCATTTGTACCTGAAGACGAAACGCAAGCTCATTTACGATGTAGATTTGTAATATTAAACTGTTTATCGATACTATTATCGACAGTCTAACTTCTACAACACTATCTTTACCGCTGTTTAGACCGTTACTCGTACATAAAAGCATTTGTACCTCAAGTACAAAACGCAACCTCGTGTATGATCTAGACTTGTAATGTTAAACTGTTCATCGATACTATTATCGACAGTGGAACTTCTACAACACTATCTTTACCGCTCCTTAGACCGTTACTTGTACATAAAAGCATTTGTACCTGAAGACGAAACGCAAGCTCATTTACGATCTAGATTTGTAATATTAAACTGTTTATCGATACTATTATCGACAGCGGAACTTCTACAGCACTATTTTACCGCTGTTTAGACCGTTACTCGTACATAAAAGCATTTGTACCTCAAGTACAAAACGCAACCTCGTGTATGATCTAGACTTGTAATGTTAAACTGTTTATCGATACTATTATCGACAGTCTAACTTCTACAACACTATCTTTACCGCTGTTTAGACCGTTACTCGTACATAAAAGCATTTGTACCTCAAGTACAAAACGCAACCTCGTGTATGATCTAGACTTGTAATGTTAAACTGTTTATCGATACTATTATCGACAGTGGAACTTCTACAACACTATCTTTACCGCTCCTTAGACCGTTACTTGTACATAAAAGCATTTGTACCTGAAGACGAAACGCAAGCTCATTTACGATCTAGATTTGTAATATTAAACTGTTTATCGATACTATTATCGACAGTCCAACTTCTACAACACTATCTTTACCGCTGTTTAGACCGTTACTCGTACATAAAAGTATTTGTACCTTAAGTACGAAACTCAAGCTCGTTTACGATCTAAACTTGTAATATTAAATTGTGTTAATAAGACAGAAAGCCGTTGGGTAGTCATAAATCTTACTACACTTTAATTACCCCTTTTTTGTTTTGGTTTGGTTTTTGTTTTTCTTCCATGCTGGACTGGGAGCGAAGGAAAAACATAGAATGTGCCAGCTACTTTTCTTCCCGGGCATGCTGTAAAAACCAGCTAAGGGATCCGCGGGTTTCAGTATATTGCAATTTAGGCGATGGGCTGACAACCTCTCACTATAGCTATGTACCTATAAATCCATCTTAAATAACCCTCAAAACTTTACCGCATTAGGGATAAAGGCGTGATTATATGTATGTATGTTGTAAGCTATTCCAATTTTTACTCGCTTGTTTGTATTAATTAATTAATTTATTTTATTTATTGCACACATAATCATACAGAGGACACAAACATAAAAAAACAATAGCACAACAGGTACAGCTTATCTCTAAAAAGAAATCTCTTCCAGCTGACCTACGGTAGTGAGAGTGCATAAGTGAGGCAGATAAGTAATAAAAATAACAGTGTGCGCAAAGGCGGCCTTATCGCTTCAAGCGATCTCTTCCAGACAACCCTGCATTTAATAAAGAAAAAATATACACAGTAGGTAGCTGCGGCAACATCAAAGAAAATTATTTTGGAAGAGAAAATGGTACTCTTTTACTCGCTTTTTGAATACTGTGATAAAAGGACTATCACGTACCGTGTGCGTGTTTAATAGTTCACCAACATCTCCTTAGCCTTATCCCGTACTGGTTTTTACTTCCATGCTGGACTGGGAGAGATAGAAAAACATAGAATGTTCTAGCTGCCCTTCCTCCCGGGCATGCTGTTGAAGTCAGCAAAAGGGACTCGAGGGTTACAGTGTATTGTAATTTAGGCGGTGGGCTGACAACCTGTCACTATAGCAACACATATTACAATCTAAAATTGCCCTCAATTTTTGTCAGACGTGGCGAAAGCGCCTTTTACGAGGCGTTAAAAGCTCTGCCTACCCCGTAAGGGATAAAGGCGTGATTTATGTATGTATGTTTTTAGATAGAGCGACTGCCATCTGACCTCAGCAACCCACAAGGGAAACCAGACAAAATCCTAGTTTTCAAGCCGCCAATGCTTAGCACTGATTATCAACACATAGTATAAAACAATATATAGTATAAAACATATAAAGTACATAAACATATATAGTATAAAATAATATAAAACAATACTTCCATGCTGGACTGGGAGCGAAAGAAAAACATAGAATGTTCAAGCTGCATTTCCTCCCGTGCATGTTGAAAAACCAGCTAAGGGATCCGAGGGTTTTAGTATATTGCAATTTAGGCGATAGGCTGACAACCTGTCACTACAGCAATATACCTACAAATCTATCTTAAATAACCCTCAAAACTTTGTCAGAAGTGGCGGAACGACCTTTGTTTAGGTCGTTTACGCTCTGCCTACCCCATTAGGGATAAAGGCGTGATTATATGTATGTATGTATGTAGTATAAAACAAAGTCGCTTTCTCTGTCCCTATATCCCTAAGTATGCATAAATCTTTAAAACTACGCAACGGACTTTGATGCGGTTTCTTTTAATGGATAGAGTGATTCAAAATGAAGGTTTATATGTATAATACATTCATAATATGGTAGAGGAACACTGATAATTTCCGTTGCGAAGCTGGGGCGGGTCGCTAGTATTATATATATATATATACTAGCATAAACTTCCGTCGCATTCCTCGCAATGGTGGCTCGTTCAAACCTCCGTTCAAACGAATTCCCGGCACAGTGGCTTACTCTACTCTGATAGTGCGTGACCTTAACCGCTCTATCTACAATATCAGGGACGGACTCAGGGGCTTTAATTAAATTTAAATTAAATGTATAAATAATCGTTTATTGCAGGCACACATTTTGTACATTATAAGACCCATCATAAAAATGTAATTTAACATTGTAAAGTCACGTGTAGTTAATTATAATTAGGTATCATTAAATAAATAATAAATAAGAATCGTATTGTATCTATACATTTAGTCAATTTCATTTAAATTTTTAACAAAGATTGTTTTTTTGGATTTGACAAAGTTTTATATTGGTGATCAATGATCATGGAACCCGAATTATCGAGATAATCAAAATAAATATTAGCCTGCTACTTTCTGGGTAATTTCCTTATAATATCTAAACATAAATTATTGATATTTTTCAATTCGCGTAAAAGATATAAAACCCGAGCCACAATATCATACATACATTCATATAATCACGCCTTTCTCCCTAATGGGGTAGGCAGAGCATAAACCACCTAAACAAAGGTCGTTCCGCCACGTCTGACAAAGTCTTGAGGGTTATTTAATATAGATTTGTAAGAAAGTAAGTAAAAACACTTTATTGTACACAAAAAACAAGAAACACAAAAATAAACTTAAATTAATGTGCACAAAGGCGGTCTTATCGCTGGAAGCGATCTCTTCCAGACAACTTTTGGTTAGAGGAGAATGTAAAGAGAAGAGAGTAGTGCTGAAGTATATTTAAAATAATTTGTAGGTATACTGCTACATACATAAAATCACGCCTTTATCCCTTACGGGGTAGGCAGAGCGTAAAACGCCTCCTAAAAGGCGCTTTCGCCACGTCTGACATAAATTGGGGGCAATTTTAGATTGTAATGTGTATTGCTGTAGTGACAGGTTGTCAGCCCATCGCCTAAATTACAATACACTGTAACCCTCGAATCCCTTTTGCTGACTTATACAGCATGCCCGGGAGGAAGGGAAACTGGAACATTCTATGTTTTTCTTTCTCTCCCAGTCCAGTATGGAAGCCATAATATCAATTTAATTTATTCGATTGACGTATTTGCGGCGTAGCAAAAAATCTTAACCGTCTATCTATGACGTCCATAGCACATCGTTAACGTATTTACTATAATTACTCACAATTGGCTAACTTTCAGTTTATCTACGAGAGAGTCGCACGCGCATGACTTGTTGTTATAACATACTTTATTGCACGTAAGAATACAAATTATACAACACAACAGATAACAACAAAAGGCAAGTAATGGCGGCCTTATTGCTAAGGTAGCAATTTCTTCCAGGCAACCTTTGGGTGAAAGAAAAATGCGTAGCGGTAAGCGGGATAGTGCAAACCTAGTCAAATATGTATCCTAAATACATTACATTACATATAATACACAAACTAAGTACAAGCTACTACATAGATATTGAAAAATAAACTAATACATACATACATATATTCACGCCTGTATCCCTAATGGGGTAGGCAGAGCGTAAACGACCTAAACAAAGGTGTCCCGCCACGTCTGACAAAGTTTTGAGGGTTATTTAAGATAAATTCTAGGTATACCAGGCCACTCAGAAAGTATTGCGATAAATAGTTTTTATATATGGCAGACTGGCCGGTTAGAATCTTTTTTGAAAATATGATTACTTGTAAGTAAAAATATGTGTGTTCCATTTTCAAAATTTCCCTCCACATTTTTTGCGAGCCAATTCAAAGTATCGTGTCTTACTGAAAAATGGATCTGCGCCGGGAACATTTTAGAGCTATGATTTTTTACGATTTCAAGTGTCGCCTGAAACCGGATGAATCGTTCGATAGACTTCAAATGGCATTTATGGATGAAAGCCCCTCCAAGGCAACCGTGTATCGTTGGTATAACGAATTAAGGCGCGGTCGACCAACCTTGGGGGATGAAGAAAGAAGCGGTCGCCCTTTGACGGCTATTACGGAAGAAAACGTGCTAGCAGTGAAAAATTTAATCCAAGAAAATAGGCGAATTACATATCAGGAGATTCAGCACATATTAAAGATTGTATCGGGAAGCGTTCACGAGATTCTACAAGGGCATCTTCGCGTGAGGAGGATAGTATCGCGCTGGGTGCCGCACTACCTCACCGACGCTCAGAAGCAGGCCCGGGTGGAATGGTGCCGTGATATGCTGAACAAATTTGAAGCAGGCTCGTCTCGGCGTGTTTACGACATCGTAACAGGTGATGAGTCCTGGATTTATCAATACGATCCAGAAACCAAGCGCCAGTCGACAGTTTGGGTGTTTCAAAATGAACCAACGCCTACCAAAGTGAAGCGATCTCGAAGGGGGGGGGAAGATTTTGATCGCCAGCTTTTTTAATTTGACTGGCCACTTGGCCTCAATTCCCTTACGAGATCAAAGAAGCATTAACGCCGAATGGTATACTACCAAATATTTACTAGAAGTTTTTTCTGTTGTGAGCAACAAGCGACCAAACACAGGGCTCCGCGGACTACTGCTCCACCACGACAATGCGCCTGCACACACCGCGCTCAAAACGAGGGACTTCCTGGACAGCACACCAGTCAAACTCCTGGGTCACCCTCCTTACAGCCCTGATCTAGCACCGTGTGACTTCTATTTATTTCCAAAAATAAAAAATCAGCTCAAGGAGATACAATTTTCGTCGCCGGAATATGCGCTGGCTGCGTTCGAGCAGGCTGTAAACGAGGTGTCTACGGCGGACTGAAAAAGTGTTTTGAAAACTGGTTCAGACGCATGAATCTTTGTATAGAGGCTGGTGGAGAGTACTTTGAAAAGATTTAATAAAAATATATGTACCTGTAGAACAATTTTTTTTAGTGTCGCAAATCTTTCTAAGTGTCCCACGTATTGCTGTAGTGACAGGTTGTCAGCCCATCGCCTAAATTACAATATACTGAAACCCTTGGATCCCTTAACTGGATTTTACAGCATGCCCGGGAGGAAATGCAGCTGGCACATTCTATGTTTTTCTCTCGCTCCCAGACCAGCATGGAAGTAAAAATAAACTAATACATGATATATAATAAACGAATACATAAACTAATGGAAGATAGGATAATGCAAACTACAATCAGAACTAGACGAAGGAAATGACAGCAACAGTATCCACAGCACAGTTATTTAGGTAGGAATATCGTCTCTTTGCTATTGATTGTGAATTCAGAACATCAATTGTTTTGAAAAATAGAACTTTATACATACATATAATCACGCCTTTATCCCTAATGGGGTAGGCAGAGCATAAACGACCTAAACAATGGTCGTTACGCCTCGTCTGACAATGTTTTGAGGGTTATTTAGATAAATTTGTATGTATATTGCTGTAGTGACGGGCTGTCAGCCCATCGCCTAAATTTCAATATACGGAAACCCTCGGATCCCTTAGCTGGTTTTTACAGCATGCTCGGGAGGAAACGCAGCTGGCACATTCTATGTTTTTCTTTCGCTCCCAGTCCAGCATGGAAGAACGGTTGTTGTTATTTAGGTAGGAATATCGTAAATCTTTGCCATAGATTGTGAATTCAGATCAGCAATTATTTTCAAAAATAGAACTTTGTAATTGCAATATTAAAAAATATGTAGGTATTTTACTCATTTATAGAATACTGTCTTGTCGAGGCATGACCACGAATGAACACGTACCTACGACATGCTACTTATTTTTTTTTCTGATAATGTTAAGCTTCATATTTTGATTCATATGCAGCGAAATTTGTAGTATCTTTAAAATTTTCACGGTTATCAACAAAAGATTTATAAAAAAAAACGGGCAATTTACCGTGGCTTTCAGTATTCGGTTCAGTCACTTAAATTTTAGCCTTGTATCTATAAAGCGATCACAAAATTGCGAGCAATATTAAGTATGGATTCCACATGACAGTTTGTACTGAAATGACATTTCGGATACGAACTCAAACTCCCTGTCACTCTTGAGAGCTTGATCATAAATACGGGCCTGAATGTCAATGCCCTTCACCCTGACGCCGGCCCCTGGCCATGCTGCCCGCGTTATCATATCAAAACTCGCGCTTATCTTGCTCATTACATAATATGACATTATGACAATTATAATTTAATTTATATTTTTATATTTAAATTTCAACATATTCATGGTAATATGTTTGTTCACTTTGTTTGTTTGTCCTCTTTTTAATTTTAATTTATATATTTAATTGCAATGTGTTTGTTATATGGGTGAATGCCTGAAATAAAGTATTTTGAATTTGAATTTGAATTACGTATGCTGTATGCCCTGCTCCACAGAAACTTTTAACACGTTATAATATAAACAAAATAAATATGGATTTGCTGTCGTCAAGCTTCTTTTCTCTGATCTTCTTCCATTAATCTTCTATGCTGGGCTGGGAGCGATAGAAAAACATAGAATGTGCCAGC
Source organism: Scrobipalpa costella (assembly GCA_949820665.1). Taxonomy (NCBI): domain Eukaryota; kingdom Metazoa; phylum Arthropoda; class Insecta; order Lepidoptera; family Gelechiidae; genus Scrobipalpa; species Scrobipalpa costella. The sequence continues at coordinate 3,040,992 of OX463311.1, forward strand.
TGCATCACCATGCTGTAAAACCAGCTAAGGGATTCGAGGGTTTCAGTGTATTGTAATTTAAGCGATGGGTTGACAACCTGTCACTACAGCAATACATAGATCTATCTGAAATGACTTCACACTTCTCACTGAGAACTTTATAAAAATCAAATGGAACCTTAACGGAAATAAAGACAAGTATTATAGGTTTAATTAACAAAAAATACAATTTAAATAACACTATACTAAACTTAAAGTTCAAATGTGAGCTATCTATTTTTTTTCTTTTAAGTATATCTATTAAATAATAAATTGTGCTTCAATAACAATACAATATTGTCTTCGTTTCGATCAGAAATACGCACACATACACACACACATACACAAAATCACGCCTTTATCCCTTACGGGGTAGGCAGAGCGTAAAACGCCTCCTAAAAGGCGCTTTCGCCACGTCTGACATAAATTGGGGGCAATTTTAGATTGTAATGTGTATTGCTGTAGTGACAGGTTGTCAGCCCATCGCCTAAATTACAATACACTGTAACCCTCAAATCCCTTTTGCTGACTTATACAGCATGCCCGGGAGGAAGGGCAACTGGAACATTCTATGTTTTTCTTTCTCTCCCAGTCCAGTATGGAAGTTAAATTAAGGAAGTTAGAAATGCTATCAGAAATACTGGAAGATGGAATGTAAGACGACAAAATTACACCCTTTGCTTTTGTTGACACGAGAAAAGAAACCCGTAAGGCTCTGTCCTATAAAATGCCGACCGTTCTCGTTCCTTCCATGCTGGCCTACCCCGCTAGGGATAAAGGCGTGATTATATGTAAGTATGTATGCTGGACTGGGAGCGAGAGAAAAACAAAGAATGTGCCAGCTGAATTTACTCCCGGGCATGCTGTAAAAACCAGCTAAGGGAACCGAGGGTTTCAGTATAACGCAATTTACGCGATGGGCTGACAACCTGTCACTACAACAATATACCTACAAATCTATTTTTAATAACCCTTTAAAACTTTGTCAGACGTGGCGGAACGAGGTGTGTAGGTCGTTTACGGTCTGCCTACCCCATTAGGGATAAAGGCGTGCTTATATGTAAGTAAGTGTGTATGCTGGACTGGGAGCGAGAGAAAAACAAAGTATGTGCCAGCTGCATTTCCTTCCGGGCATGCTGTAAAAGCCAGCTAAGGGATCCGAGGATTTCAGTAAATTGCAATTTAGGCGATGGGTTGACAACCTGTCACTATAGCAATATTCCTACAAATATATCTTAAATAACAGTCAAAACTTTGCCAAATGTGGCGAAATAACCTTTGTTTAGGTCGTTTACGCTCTACCGACTCCATTAGGGATAAAGGCGTGATTATATGTACGTATGTTGTCGAGGAATCCAAGCTTGAACAAAACACCATTATTAAGAACCCGGCGCTCTGCGGAAAGACTGCCGTTATCTACTGCTGCTGAAGCTACAAGCTATTGTCATCTTTGTCATCTCCTGAGGATAAGCATCGTCGGAAAGGGATAGGGCTTGTGATCAATGGAAGTGTAAGGTGTAGTGACAGGATGCTCGCGCGCAGCTGGCTGGTTTTTTCTTTTTCTTTTTAAACAAAAAGACGTTTCGTTTCGCGCGGTTGGTTTGTAGCCTCGACGTTTCCGTAAATGGGAACGCAAGCAACATGTTAATGGTGCATACCTCACGTCGAACGCTTAAATTATAAGCCGGCGGTCTATAATTTACCATATAATGGTCTTGAATGCTAACAAATAATTAGTGTAAATGTATCGATTTTATGAGAGAGCGGGAAGTTAATAGGTCATGCGTGAATACCGAATAACCGATAGTTTCGGTTTTCTTAATGTGTAGTCTACTTTAATGGGCTATTTCGGTATGTTTTGTCTGTTTAATCAGATAACCTTTGCACTGGGTAATGCCACTAATAGCAATACAAAACGTAATTGATTTTAAGGCTTTCATTTAATTTAATTACTAGGGATGTAATAAAAGGTAGTCTTCAATGGTCGTGTTGACAGGAATGTAGGTAGTTGACAACGTTAATAGGCGTCCCTTGGCGTCCCCCAGGGCTGACAGGTGGACAATTACTGACCACTATATTTTACTCTGTACTAGCCACACACTGGTTTCTGGGTGGTTCTGTATGTTTTACGATACATACGATAAGTAAGTTTATTTTCACAGAGGGATGTAAAGAAAACAAAACAGTAAATAGAGGATGCTTAGTTGAGCCAAGATGATTGGTCAAAAATCACATTTTTACATTTCTTTGACGCTCAAGTTATAAAATTTGTCAAATTATAGGGTCTGTACTCTTATGATCTTCTTCTTCATTGCGTGTCGATGAAAAAAAATAATTTAAAGTACTTTGGACCATGAGACGTATTTTTTTATCACTCGAAAGACTAACTTTCGCATGCGACGATCATACAATTTACCATGCGAATGTTAGTTTTTTGTATGCGAATCGCGGGGAAACAGTGGATGCAAGAGGCACAGGACCGGTGTAGGTGGCGATCAAAAGAAGAGGCCTATCCTCAGCAGTGGGTGGATGTAGGCTGAAATGATGATGATGCGAATACGATTCGAGTGATTCAAAAATATAGCTCCACCTGTTTCATCGGTGGCTGTGATCTTTCCACAGGTCCCCCATGATATGATACAATTTTACGTCAAATATGTATGACCAATTAAATTTGAGCCTACATAATTAGCCTTTAATTCCAACTTAAAAAATAACAATAAAACAAAGATTGATGTTGAACTTGTTTAAACCAAAACTGAGCCTCAATTTCACGTGATCGTTATCATATCATAATCATCATGGTATTATGGCGGTATGCTTTCTCCAGTCGTTATCTTATCAGAAATAGTCCAGCTATCTATATTATCAGGTTTATAATCGTACCGGCTGATATCAAGTAGTAAATCGCATGATTTTCCTTATGATTTTATTTACATAGAGAAGGTTATGTTATGTTTATATTACGTTACAAGCATAATATACTTTAAAAAAACATAAAGGGAATGGTTGAAACCTAGAGATTCTTATAAATTTAGAAACTCTTTTTTAATTAGTTTCTTAAATCCCGACTATGGTAATAAATATAAATTCTTTATTGCATAAACACAAAAAAATGTAATTAACAAATATAGTGTGTAAGGCCGAACTTATCTCTATGAAGACTATATTTAAAATTATTATATTAAATTATTATATTTTTTATTTTTAAGTCTATATTTCACTGACACGACATAACGCAACATCCACACAGGTACAACACTTATAAAATTTGAGTTCAAAAACTAAAACCCGACTACTGAAAAGTATGAACCAAGAACATATTGTTATGTAAATTGATAATTAATACATTATAGTTTTGTTCAGAGGATAGCCGTGGTCGTATGCCACCTATATGGTCTAAACGTAAAGTGATATGATCGGTTATCGCTGTTAAAATCTATTTTGTGGTTAGAATACATTGTTTACTTAGGATAGGTGGCATACGACCACGGCTATCCTCTGCACATAACTATAATGTATTAACTATCAATTCAGATATATATATATATATGAAAATGGCGCTGACACAGCATATGTCGCAGTAAAACCACGACGCTGTTTCTGCCAGGACCATAGTGAGTGTTGGCGTACACTGCGCGCGCTTGAATAAAATTGAGATGATAAATAAATTCATTAATTTCATAAGGGTTGTATAAAATAAATGTTTCTCATCTGTAATACAGAATCTGTATATTTATTTTTTGTTTTCATGGGTTCCATTCTATTTCATTAGTTGATTCCTACTCTGATCAGAAGCTTTTTAGGTAAAATGTATTTTTGATTGGGATACTTATTGATTGATTCTAAAGACATCTACTTATTTAAAAAAAATATAATTCAGCGTATGTCAGAGTAAATATAGGTATGTTTTTCTTTTTTTATTTATTATTCCACCTACATTTTCATCCCACTCAACAAGTGGCAGCTTTTAGCTTTCATTCTGTGTAGATATTTGACGTCAGAAGAAAGACAAAGTTGAACTTTGTCGTTCATAGATATGACTCAGATAAAACTGAAATAAAAGAGTAGATCGTAAGCTACGAGTGGGTGTAAGGGACAGCGTCCCGCAAACTGATAGGGGTTGCTTGGTCCATGACACTGAACAACTTCCACCAAGAACTTTTTTAACATACGTACATACAATCACGCCTTTCTTCCTAATGAGGTAGGCAGAGCGTAAACAACCTGAACAAAGGTATTTCCGCCACGTCTGACAAAGTTTTGAGGGTTATTTATGATAGATTTTTAGGAACTTTTTTGAGGAAGTGAAAAAAATGGTTTTTCATACAAATCGTCCGATCAAGGTAACCATTTTGTATGGAAAAGCCATTTTTTTTCACTTCCTGAAAAAAAGTTCTGGTGGAATGTGTTTAGTGTCGTTGACTGAGCAACCCCTATCAATTGTTATCAATATCAACCGCTTAATGTTTCATTACGTATGAATTTATAGTATTTCCAACTCAGTTTTAAAATGAAGGTAAAATAAGTCTCATGTCTTTTAATCGAAGATATTGTTTCTAAAATAAGTTTTAGCTATAAGATATGACAACTTAATTAAATATTAGTTTTAGTAATTTAACTAATTTGCCAACACGTAAAATTTATTTTTGGAATGTACATACATACATACATATAACCACGCCTTTATCCCTAATGGGGTAGGCACCTAAACAAAAGTCGTTCCGCCACGTCTGACAAAGTTTTGAGGGTTATTTAAGATAGAATTCTAGGTATATTGCTGTAGTGACAGGTTGTCAGCCCATCGCCTAAATTACAATATACTGAAACCCTCGGATCTCTTAGCTGGATCTTACAGCATGCCCGGGAGGAAATGCAGCTGGCACATTCTATGTTTTTCTTTCGCTCCCAGACCAGCATGGAAGTTTATGGAATGTGTTTTTGAATAAAAAGACATGATACTTGGTTTACCTTTATTCTAAAACTGAGAAATATTATAGGTGAGGTGAGATTCCTTTAGTTAAGGCAGGGTTTCCCAAAGTACGGGGCGCGATCTCAATAGTGGGCCCTGGCTGTAGCAGTGGCGAGGAGTGCAATTTTATCGAGGGTAAACCAAAGCAAAAAAACATTCAAGTACTTTATAGTTTCGACGTAATCCCGCTCAACCAAATGAGGTGGAATTCTTGAAAGGGAAGCCGACGGGAATGAACCCTTCGCCACTGGTCTGTAGAATGCCACACCAACCGACCGAGCCATCGGCCAGGCGGCCAGCGACTGACGCTGGATTTTCTATTATGGGGTACATTAAAACTAAACTAAATACCGAAATAAATTAGTCTTATCAAATTCACTGCGATTAAAAGTAACTCGAGTTGAAGTAATGTCAAAACTATTATGGCGAAACATAGGAAACTATTTCATCCTTCCCACTAAAATACCTTTGTTGATGTATTTATTTAATTAAGTAAAAATGAAAGTTTAAGACAGTGACTTTACTAGTACAACTAACTAATTACAGTTCTTTCTATTTATTTTCTGGAAAATGGTATCGCGTTCCTGTAGTAAAAATTGTATTAAAACTTTGTTTGAAATTTGAAAATTCCTTTATTCATATAGGTAACGGTCAAATTTCCTATACCCACAAATCTATCTTAAATAGTCCTCTAAACTTTGTCAAATATGGCGGAACGACGGTTGTTTAGGTCGTTTACGCTTTTTCTACCCCATTAGGGATAAAGGCGTGATTATATGTATGTATGTAAGTAAATTTCCTGGAGGTGGGTCCTGAGTTTGTAAACTTGTATTAGCTGGGTCGGAGCCCAGACAACTTTGGGAACCACTGAGTGTTTAACTCCTCTTGGTATTGTGGTGGACTGTTCACTAAAACGCTAGTATAAAGGATAAATTTGGGCTTTATTTTAAATTGAATAAACAACGACACCGCACAGGATTCAACAAGGACAAAAGATTGCCATCTTATAAAATATAAAAATTACTGTTGGGGATACCAACATGCTGCCCCCTTAAGCAAATTACAAGAAACATTTCTTTAAATTACTAAAAATTTAACTTAAACAAAGCAAAAAATACAGTAACAATGACAATGTAATATTTAATGCAATAACTGCAATTGAAAAAGAGTATAGTTTAAACACTATGAAAGTTTAACATATATTTATAAGGAAATTGATTCTATTATTATTATAGCTAGGAAAGCCTTCAAAACCAATACACAGAAACTTCTTAACATAAATGCCTTTAAATTGTTATTAGTAGTTAACTAACCAAGCCTGTAAGATCATTACTAACAAGTCTGAGGATAAAATAAATTATACTAGTACAAAGCTAATACACAACGTTCTGAAACAAAAAGGATCTGGTTTGATCTAATCTGATCTGGACTAATAACTAATCAGTTCTAAATATCTTGTTTTGATTTTATGGAACACAATAGCATACAACTTTCCTACTAGTTAGTAAATAAGTAATGACTTAAAATACCTTATACAATTATCTTATTATTTTCTTAAGATTAAATATCTTACTTAACCTTCTTATAAACTAAAGGAAACCTTTTTTATACAAAAAATATGGAAAGTGGGAATAAACCTTATAATATAACATATTCACACCCTTTGGAAAATGTTAAAAAAACAATAAAACATAATACTTAATGCTATTTTTGAATCCTAAGGGAAAACTTTAATGAAACATTTCCTTGGAAATATTTTTGGAAAATGTGAAAATAGAAAATAAATTGTGGAAATATTATTGCTAATTAATTGGAAGTATACATATACCAGATAATGATCGTTTATAGCATTTTCCATTTGAAGTAACAACTTCGAGTGCCCTGACCTTTCCATCATTGCCAGGAAAGACTTTCTGTACTCTAGCCATAGGCCAAAATAATGGAGGAGAAGCTGGATCTCTAAGTATGACCAACATTCCTTCAGTCACATTCGGTAAGTCATCGCGCCACTTTGGTCGCGATTGTAACGCGTTTAAATATTGTTTATGCCATGACTTCCAAAAACATTGCTTCATGTTTTCAACTATCTTCCAAAAGGACAATCTATTTATGGGAGTGTCTGAGATATCAGGTTCTGGGAAGGAGGTGAGTGGAACTCCTACCAGAAAATGACCTGGTGTCAGGTAACTGAAATCAGAAATGTCTGAGGATGACATAGGCATCAAAGGCCTTGAATTGAGGATAGCCTCTATTTGACACAATACCGTATTAAGTTGCTCATACGTAAGTATACATTTACCTAGCGTTCTCTTTAAGTGAAATTTCATGCTTTTGACGGCTGCCTCCGCCAGGCCGGCAAAGACAGGAGAGTAACTTGGGGTAAAATGGAATTTTATACCCTGCTGGTTTGAAAAGTTATGAACTTGCGCCTGATGGGCAGCTAAAGTGTTAAGTCTGTACAATTCAGTTAATTTGCTGTTGGCTCCTTGAAACGCACCCCCATTGTCACAGTAGACGTCAGTCGGTAATGCTCTGCGCGCGATAAATCGCTTAAAACAAGCTAGAAAGGTGTCTGTTGATAAGTCTGAGGCCATTTCGAAATGGACAGCCTTTGTAATAAAGCAGACGAATATGCAAATATAACCTTTTGTCGTTACCGCTCGTCTAATTCTTGAATTTTTTACTGACACGGGGCCCGCGAAATCAATGCCAATGACCTGGAATACTTTTTTGGATGGCGCTCTAACGCGTTGCTCTGGATACGAGCCCATCAATTGTTTTGCAGTCTCTCCCTTCAGCTTAAAACAAATCACACATTTATGAGTGACCTTTTTTATTTGTCTAATCCCATTAATAAGCCAAAATCTTTGATTTAATTGAGATAGTATTAATCTGGGACCTGCATGGAGCAATCTTAAGTGTTCTCTGTGAATAATGAGCTCTGTTATTCTAGAAGCTTTGGGTAAAATGATGGGATGCTTTTGGTCATATGAGAGGTTAGAATTTTGGAGACGACCACCAACCCGTAACAACCCTATCTTGTCTATAAAAGGATGCAAAGGTTTGAGTGGGCCTTTGACATTTTCACTTTTCAATAAAGTTTTAATTTCATCCCCAAAATAGATCTGTTGCTCATTCTTAATAATAAGCATCAAAGCGTGTTGTAATTCTGAGCTTGACAAAAATAATAAATTGTTTTTTGTATTTTGGGGCTTACTATTTTGACAAAACCGTAAAATATATGCCAGCACGCGTATCATTTTATTAATATCAGAGTATTTACTTGTCAAATTGCTTAAAAAATTAACATTTCTGGTAGTCAACAAAACTACATCATTGGAGGATGCAGAGATTGTCTGCAGCTCAGGCAAATCATCAGGCAACTGAAGAACTTGATCCTCGAATTTATACTCCCTGTCATGCAGAAATTCTGGACCGGCCCACCACTTCGAACAGCTTGCAAGCGCCTGCGGGTCGAGTCCTCTGCTTATATAATCTGCAGGGTTTTCATTAGTGTGGACATACTGCCACTGCCATCCGTCAGTTAGATGCTGAACTACCCGTACTCTGTTCGAAACATAGGCCTTTAATTTCGTCACTTCTGTCTGAATCCATGCTAATGCAATTTTAGAATCAGTAAATAAGCACACTCTGTCAATTTTTATTTTACCTTTAAGTGTATCATGCACCTTTGACATTAACTTGGCTAATAACAAATTTGCATTCAATTCTAGCCTTGGAATTGTTAGAGCCATTGAGCGTGGATTTATTCTAGATTTAGAACAGAGTAGGGACAGTTCAGCCTTACCTGATGAGTTTACCACACGCAGGTATATACAGCAGCCGTATCCCGTTGATCCCGACGCATCAGCGAATCCCACCAACTGCACCGCTTCAGCCTGCTGGGGAACCTGTATATTCCTGTTAATTTGAATAGGTTGCATTGAAGTCAAGTCATTAGCAAAGCGGGACCACTCTTCCTGTAACTTCTCTGATGGTATTTGATCCCAGCCAACCTTTTCAAGCCACAACTGTTGCATGATGACTTTAGCCTTTACTATGATCGGGCTGACAAACCCCATTGGATCATAGAAACTAGCAATCTGACTTAAAATTTGTCTTTTGGTTAGTGATTTAGGATTAAATTTATCTGGACATTTTATTATAAAGCAATCTTTCTTTGCATCGATTGTCAAGCCTAATGCCTTTATATTGTGACAATCTTTTTGAAGTTCAATCTCATCCAACTGCCTTTCGCTCTGTGGTATATCAATTATGATATCATCACAATTTGACGACCACTTGTGTGTTTGAAAGCTTCCTAACGCCAGTAGTTCCTTCAATTCCGCCTTTGCTTTTAATATTTTAGACTTATCAGACTCAGAATATAAAATATCATCAACATAACTACAGTTTTTTATTATGTATGACGCAAGAGGATATTCAGATTCGTACCTATTGGCAAGCTCGAGTAAACAGCGACCCGAAAGGTAGCTGCTACTTTTTAGTCCGTACGTAACCGTGTTAAGACGTATTACCTTAATACTTTCCTCAGGGTTGTCACGCCATAAAATATTTTGTAAGGTAGTGTGTTCAGGGTTTACTAAAATATTGCGAAACATGCGTCTGATATCTGTGTTGAAAGTGTAATCTCCGAACCTATACAGTAGCATAATATCAAATAGCTCTTTTTGCACTGAAGGTCCGTTAAGCAAGATGTCATTCAAGGAAATTTTATTTTTTGTGCGCATAGAAGCGTCAAAGACAACTCGAGTTTTTGTTGTTTTACTGCTCTCGTTTATAACTGCATGATGCGGCAAGAAATAAATAGCATCAGAATTTAAATCAATAGAATCAAAATCAAAATAACTTCCATGACCTAGATCCACATACTCATGTATAAAATTTTGGTAATCTGTGAGCAAGTGGATGTTCTTTTGCAGTCTCTTTTCAAGATTTAAAAACCTATAGAGAGCTAAATCAAATGATGCCCCTAAAGTTTTATTAACATCACCTAGAGGAATCTTTAAAGGGAGATTGACCTGAAATTTATTGTTTTCTAGTTTGACAGTGGATTGAAATTCCTTCTCAACAATTTCATGCTCCAAATCCTGCTCTTTAAATATTTCTGGCACAGCCTCAGCTTCCCAAAAGCGTGTAATATTATTATCAATTTTTGTCTCGCATTTAGTACAAAGCAATGATACAACTTTTGTTACCTCATTTTGGGAGGGGAGTCCCCCACCAATTATATGTCCAAATTCGGTATTAATGATACGAAGCACTCTCTTATCTTTCCTTTGGCTAGGCTGAGAAGACAGGCAACTCTCAGATTCATGCTGCTCCACTGGACAGGAAACTTGCAGCTCCAACTCTGGCAGTGGAGATGGGAGCAACACCTGGAAAGTCACATCAGCCGCTATTAATAAATTTATCTCGGATGGTACAAAATACTCCTCATCGGCCAGCACTGTATTTGGAGGTATTTTTATTAAAGAGGAATCAATGCTTGTTTGAGGTTGGAGACATGTTATTTCATCTACCACATTACAATTGATTGATGTACTAAATGAAGATTTTAATGAATAAATATCCACTGGCACCGAATATTTTTTAACATTTATCTTTGAATTTGCTACCCCTGTAACATTGGTTTCATAATGTTTAGGTATTTCATTCTGGTCAGGTGCTAGACCTAAAACATCAACTAATCTTTGAGTTATCAATGATGCCTGTGAAGCACAGTCCAAAATTGCCTTCACATGTACTTCTTGGTTGTCCCGGGAAAAAAGTTTTATTCGAGCTGTAGGGAGCAAAATATTATTAGAACTATCACATGACAACATGATGACTGGTTCCTGCTTTGTCTCTTGATTAGTGTGAATCAGTGTATGATGCTTGTTTTTGCACTGAGCACATTTAAAAAAGAACCTACATTTGCCAACGTGTGAGTTCAGGCAAGTATTGCACAGCTTCTTTTCTTTAACAAACTTTATTCTCTGTGAGACTGGAAGCAACTTGAATTTATCACACATATAAACTTTATGAGTGGAACACTTACAGTAGTGACATCCTTGCTTTATTTCAGCCGCAGATGTGGAAGAAATAGCTGCATGCATGGCCACCCTGGTTGGCCTGGCAGACGGAACTTCTGCATTCTCCAAAGCCAGTGCACGATGCTCCAAAAACTGTAGGAATCCCTCCGTATCTGGTTCCCCATCAGCTTGACGCTCTAGCTGATAAGCCCGTGCAGTTTGCAGATCTATTTTGCGGTTGAAAATGTTAATTAACAAAGGAGCCCACTCATCCACTTTTGCATCTAGATTTTTGAGAGCCGCTAAATTTTGTTTTATTATAGAAACAAACTCCCTAATCTGAGTTGATGATGAAGAGGTTATAGATTTCAACTCCATTAAATTGTTTATATGCTCATTTCTGATTTTATACTTGTTGTAATACCTATTCTGAAGCAATGTCATGGCATCATAGTAACTACTTTGACCCTAAGAAAAGAACGCAGATAGTGTAGCTTTTGTACAGCATCAATATTCACATCATTGTGAATAACAGATTTGAATATTTCTATGAAGGGCACATATTCTGAACAATATTTACCTGAGAAAGTACCAATATCAATTTTTGGTAACTGTCTGGCACTTGTATGAGCCGTTGTCTGAGGCGGAGCTCCAGGAATGTCGCTTGATTGGAAACTCAACATTTCATCAAGCTTGGACACTATGTTGAAATATTTGTTTTCGACTTTTTCAACATCCTCGTTGTCGTCTGATTTGAATAATAAAATTTTCTTGTTTAGTTCTTCATATTCTCTGAATGATTCGACTATGCGCGCGCGTCTTGTTTTCAATTCAGAAACCGATAATTCGGTTCTCACGTCCGAATCAAATATTGAGTTATGCAGACGTGTAATACTGCCTTTTATATAGCCTCTTGAGGCCACAAGCTCCGAAATACTCGCCTCAGACATCGTTCAGTTGTTTACAATTATTTTTAATACACATAAAATATGTAAATTACAACTATTTCGAAAAAACAAAAGCACGCTTAGTATAACCTACAAGCTATCGATCGACAGAGACAATCAAAATGGCTTCCGTCCGTGATTGATGATTGACGCGATTGAAAGAAATGTCTCACTCTAGCCGTCTGGTCTGGCCCTCTCAGCACGCGATTGATGTGATTGAGTCGTCCCAAAAACAGATGAATTCGCTCCAAAACGATGAAAATCAGCGCCCACACAATGGATATCGGTGTAAACACTCTGTTTTGGAGATCTGCACTGGGTTTTTCGTCCGTGATTGATGATTGACGCGATTGAAAGAAATGTCTCACGCGATTGAGTCGTCCCAAAAACAGAAGAAATCGCTCCAAAACGATGATAATCAGTGTTCACACAATTGATATCGGTGTAAACACTCTGTTTTGGAAATCTGCACTGGGTTTTCGACCTTTTTTCGTTGACGAAAAATCTCGTCCTGGCGTCGATTGACGCGGCACGCCACACGTCGTACTCGGGACTTTGCTGCATGCAATAATGGCGTCGCACACGTAGATTGTCCGATGATTATTTTACCCAAATCCACCTCTTGCAATTGATCCAGAAGGACCAATGTTTAATACTATCTCAATTAAATCAAAGATTTTGATTTGAAGTAACAACTTCGAGTGCCCTGACCTTTCCATCATTGCCAGGAAAGACTTTCTGTACTCTAGCCATAGGCCAAAATAATGGAGGAGAAGCTGGATCTCTAAGTATGACCAACATTCCTTCAGTCACATCCGGCTCGAAGGACCAATGTTTAACTCCTCTTGGTATTGTGGTGGACTGTTCACTAAAACGCTGGTATAAAGGATAAATTTGGGCTTTATTTTAAATTGAATAAACAACGACACCGCACAGGATTCAACAAGGACAAAAGATTGCCATCTTATAAAATATAAAAATTACTGTTGGGGATACCAACACTGAGTCCTTGAAATTTCTTGAGTTGTTCGTTATCCCTTCAGAGATAAAACTTTGCTTTGATCGTACAGTACAGGTAGTTATAACGTGGTTAGTTCAGGAAACTACCGGGTGTAAGGGACAGCGTCCCGCGAACTGATAGGGGTTGCAACGAAACTGAACAACTATCACCAGGAGATAAAAAAAATGTTACCTTCCCATACAAAATGATCACCTCAATCAGACAATTTGTATGGAAAACATTTTTTTTCCTATACAATCCTGGTGATAGTTGTTCAGTTTCGTTTACTGAGCAACCCCTATCAGTTTGCGGGACGCTGTCCCATACATCCCGTATAGAACTTTCGTTGCCGTGTTGTCATTTTACTCCTATGAGTAGTACCTAATAATTCAACAACTGCCTCCGTGGTCTAGTGGCTAGTGCCATGAACTTCTGACCCGGAGGTCCTTGGGTTCGATTCCCAGGGGGGAACACAAAGTTGATATTTGAGAATTTATCACTTTGTGATTTTTTCCGAAAACGAAAAAGATTTCGTGCTTCGGAGGGCACGTTAAGCCGTCGATAGTCGTTACTCAAACCATGTCAGAGGCCTGATAGTTGTACTACTTGGCGGTTTAAAAACTCTGACACCAGGGTTCATCGGGTCGATAGACTCGATACCCACTCGACAGAAGAAGATTCAATAACTCAAATATCTTCAAAATTTTAAATTCAATTTACTTCCATGCTGGAGTGATAGAGAAACATAGAATGTACGTAATTAAATAGATAGATATAGATAATAGGTAGATATATTCTTTATTGCACATGAAACAAAACAACAGGAAATGAGAACAAATGAAATAAAAACTAAAGCACAATGAAGGCGGCCTTATTGCTATGGTAGCAATTTCTACCATATATGGCTATGGTATCTTATCTTATCTTATCTTATTTAGCATGAATCATCCCACTGCTGGGCAAAGGCCTCCCTCGTCTCCCTCCATTTGGAGGTATCAAGATAGTTATAATATAAATATCTCCATACACCATACATACATACATACATAAAATCACGCCTTTATCCCTTACGGGGTAGGCAGAGCGATAAACGCCTCGTAAAAGGCGGTTTCGCCACGTCTGACAAAAATTGAGGGCAATTTTAGATTGAAAAGTGTATTGCTATAGTGACAGGTTGTCAGCCCATCGCCTAAATTACGATACACTGTAACCCTCGAGTCCCTTTTGCTGACTTCTACAGCATGCCCGGGAGGAAGGGCAGCTGGAACATTCTATGTTTTTCTATCTCTCCCAGTCCAGCATGTAAGGACACATAGTTCAGGAAACTACCGGGTGTAAGGGACAGCGTCCCGCGAACTGATAGGGGTTGCAACGAAACTGAACAACTATCACCAGGAGATAAAAAAAATGTTACCTTCCCATACAAAATGATCACCTCAATCAGACAATTTGTATGGAAAACATTTTTTTTCCTATACAATCCTGGTGATAGTTGTTCAGTTTCGTTTACTGAGCAACCCCTATCAGTTTGCGGGACGCTGTCCCATACATCCCGTATAGAACTTTCGTTGCCGTGTTGTCATTTTACTCCTATGAGTAGTACCTAATAATTCAACAACTGCCTCCGTGGTCTAGTGGCTAGTGCCATGAACTTCTGACCCGGAGGTCCTTGGGTTCGATTCCCAGGGGGGAACACAAAGTTGATATTTGAGAATTTATCACTTTGTGATTTTTTCCGAAAACGAAAAAGATTTCGTGCTTCGGAGGGCACGTTAAGCCGTCGATAGTCGTTACTCAAACCATGTCAGAGGCCTGATAGTTGTACTACTTGGCGGTTTAAAAACTCTGACACCAGGGTTCATCGGGTCGATAGACTCGATACCCACTCGACAGAAGAAGATTCAATAACTCAAATATCTTCAAAATTTTAAATTCAATTTACTTCCATGCTGGAGTGATAGAGAAACATAGAATGTACGTAATTAAATAGATAGATATAGATAATAGGTAGATATATTCTTTATTGCACATGAAACAAAACAACAGGAAATGAGAACAAATGAAATAAAAACTAAAGCACAATGAAGGCGGCCTTATTGCTATGGTAGCAATTTCTACCATATATGGCTATGGTATCTTATCTTATCTTATCTTATTTAGCATGAATCATCCCACTGCTGGGCAAAGGCCTCCCTCGTCTCCCTCCATTTGGAGGTATCAAGATAGTTATAATATAAATATCTCCATACACCATACATACATACATACATAAAATCACGCCTTTATCCCTTACGGGGTAGGCAGAGCGATAAACGCCTCGTAAAAGGCGGTTTCGCCACGTCTGACAAAAATTGAGGGCAATTTTAGATTGAAAAGTGTATTGCTATAGTGACAGGTTGTCAGCCCATCGCCTAAATTACGATACACTGTAACCCTCGAGTCCCTTTTGCTGACTTCTACAGCATGCCCGGGAGGAAGGGCAGCTGGAACATTCTATGTTTTTCTATCTCTCCCAGTCCAGCATGTAAGGACACATCCATCCATTCCATACACCAACAGTATATAAACACTTACAGTTAGTTCTATGTTGAATGCACACGTGCAAGCCCACGTGTCAACTTTACACGCGTTCAGGTTATAGGCGAGTCTATAATGAAGTGGGAAATGTATTTAATAAACCTAGGGCTCTTCAAGGAAAGAGTGAAATATTCTATAAAAGGCGAGTTATTAATGTCTTCGGATATGTAATTCTCTCACACACATATAATCACGCCTTTATCCCTAATCGGGTAGGCAGAGCGCAAACGACCTAAACAAAGGTCGTCCCGGTAATAAAATTGTCTTTAGTTGTTATCTGTTGTATTGTATTATTTGTTTTCTTATGTGCAAAAACTATTTTTATCTTATCTTAAACTAACTACTCTCGTGATTACTCTCTGAATCAATCCCTATCTCAGAATACATACGTATGTACATATAGTCACGCCTTTATCCCTAATGAGGTAGGCAGAGCATAAACTACCTAAACAAAGGTCGTCCCGCCACATCTGAAGTTTTGAGGGTTATTTAAGATATATTTGTAGGTATATTGCTGTAGTGACAGGTTGTCAGCCCATCACCTAAATTGCAACCACTGAAACCCTGGAATCTCTTAGTTGATTTTTACAGCATGCCCGGGAGGAAATGCAGCTGGGACATTCTATGTTTTTCTCTCGCTCCCAGTCCATTATGGAAGAATCTATGTTTTTCTCTCGCTCTCAGAATAACTTATGTAAAATTCTCCAACACTGCTTCAAGTCTCCATCTCCCATCTCCCTAGCCTTGTCCCGTATCTCACGGGGTCGGCTTCCTAATCTAGGGGATTGAACGTGGGTACTGGTTTTTACACAGAGCGACTGCCATCTGACCTCCGCAACCCAGAAGGGAAACCAGACCCAATCCTAGATTAGGTCAGAGTTTTCAAGCCGCCAATGCTTAGCACTGGCCTCTGTAAGGGCTTAGCGACTAATATCTACGGTATTAAACGATATTAACCGGGACCAACGGCTTAACGTGCCTTCCGAAGCACGGAAAAAGCACCGAATAAACGTACATATGAAATTCGAAAACCGAAAAACACATTGGTACGTGGTGGGGTTCGAACCACGACCTCCCGCTCAGGAGGCAGCGGCCCTATCCACTACACCATCGGGCACACTGCTTCAAGTCTATGATATTTAAAATCTCATTCATTTAATTTTCCTTACACAGTGAGCGGACTTACAATTTTAGTCACGTTTTACGTCATCTGAAAAACATATAGGGTGATGGGTGGATGTTATTCTAACCAAACATACACGTAATCATCCTCCGTGCCCCTGCCTCCGTGGTCTAGTGGTCTGAGCCATGGTCTCACGACCCGGGACACCCGGGTCAGTCAATCTGTCCCATCAGAATAAGAGATTGAAGGAATAGAGAATGCACCTGTGTGTTGCGCAAACACTTGGGCACTAAAATCTTATCCCGCGTAGTTGGCTGATCTCTGAGAGATTGGCCGCCATTACCGATAATTATATAGAGAACATTATATAGACTATTATTATTACACGTTATCATGCTGTACCTACATTCTATATGGATTGTTTTGTTGTGGTTAACATTTATGACATCATTCTAATTGTACAATATAACTTTTATTAGAAACACTTTGTTTATCTAGCTACACTTATTATAATACGTATATCTATGACAGTCGCTCTGGGTAAAAACCAGTACCCTCGTTCAATCCCCTAGATTAGGTAGCCCACCCCGTGAGATACGGGATAAGGCTAGGAAGAAGAAGAAGAAGAATAAGGAGAAATACAAATCATTACACTTAGTCTTTACTCTTCAAAATTGTCTTTCCAATGAATAACCTTAAAAACTTCTGAAAAGTAATAATAATAGTCCTCCCACCGATTTTCGGTGATGGCGGCCAATCTCCCGGAGATGGGCCAACTGCGCAGGACTTGTTTTTAGTGCCAAGTGTTTGCGCTACACACAGGTTCACTCTCTGTTCCCTCAATCTCTTATTCTGATGGGACAGATTGACTGACACGACCGGAGAGAATTCAGGCGCAGGACCGACTATTTACATGCCCATCCGACAGCATGAATAATCTTACTTTTCGGACAATCAGGTGATCAGCCTGCAATGTCCTAACCAAACTAGAAACAACAACACAAAGTCATTGTCCCCCGCCGGAAATCGAACCTGGGACTTCCGTGTCGAGAGCCCATGGCTCAGACCGCTAGAACACGGAGGCAGTTAAGTTAGTCTGAAAAGTACCTAAAACATGTATACGTATATTTGTTTTTTTTCAAACTGAAAAATTACTGGATTGAATCAATCAATTATTTTACTAATAGAGACCCTAAACCATCAATTAGCCTACTTTTTACGGCAGGAAACCTTCTCATTCCCCCGGGAAACGTTATAAAACGAAACCGCGGTTTACGAAGGTAGTCAGTGATAAAAGTTCTACGTAGGTATTTTTAATCTACGTCCATGTTAGTTATTAGCGTTATCTTAATAATTTGATCGCTGAAGCCATGTGATATTAGCCGCATACATTGTATTGAGACTTTTAATCTATGTCATATAGAAATGTTTTAACATAATTTTTTGTTTATAATATGTAATATTAAAAATTTAAAGACGTAGTTTTCCGATTATGTACCTACTTAGTTGAGTTGCGGTTTGTCTATATTAATATATACATACATACATACATATAATCACGCCTTTATCCCTAATGGGGTAGGCAGAGCGGAAACGACCTAAACAAAGGTCGTTCCGCCTCGTCTGACAAAGTTTTGAGGATTGTTTAAGATAGATTTGTAGGTATATTGCTGTAGTGACAGGTTGTCAGCCCGTCGCCTAAATTGCAATATACAGAAACCCTCGGATCCCTTAGCTGGTTTTTACAGCATGCCCGGGCATGCAGCTGGTACATTCTATATTTTTCCCTCGCTCCCAGTCCAGCATGGAAGAGTATATTAATATATGTCTATATTATAGGAAAGATTTCTACTTTTGTGTGACCGTACATAACGTTGTAACGAATAAACTCAAAGACGGCTAGACCGATTTAAAAAAATCTTTCACTGTTAGAAAGCTACGTTCACCCTTCGTATGAGTAACATTGGCTACTTTTTACCGCGGGAAAGTATCTCATTTACACCGCTAATAGAAAGCTAGTACACACACACACACACACACACACACACACCACACACACACACACACACACACACACACATATACACAGTCACGCCTTTATCCTTAATGGGGTAGGCAGATCGTAAACGACCTAAATAAAGGTCGTTCCGCCACGTGTGATAAAGTTTTGA
Source organism: Scrobipalpa costella (assembly GCA_949820665.1). Classification (NCBI taxonomy): domain Eukaryota; kingdom Metazoa; phylum Arthropoda; class Insecta; order Lepidoptera; family Gelechiidae; genus Scrobipalpa; species Scrobipalpa costella. The sequence goes on from OX463311.1 coordinate 3,059,835, forward strand.
GCGTTATTTAAGATAGATTTGGCATATTGCTGTAGTGAGTTTGTCATAACAACGCCTAAATTACAATATACTGAAACCATCGGATCCCTTAACTGCTTTTTACAGTATGCCCGGGAGGAAATGCAGCTGGCACATTATATTTTTCTCTCGCTCTCAGGCCAGCATGGAAGATTACGATACATTTTTTAAAACCACTTTGTAGTAAACGAGTAAACAGAAGGAAGCTTAGCTTCACGAAGAATTTACGACAAAAGTCTATAAATAGAAGTCAATTAATTACTTCTTCGAAGGACGATGGGTTGCAAATAGATTTCAAACAAAATTACTTATTTTTAGGATCTATTATTATCTTGTTTAAAAGTTATTTAAAGTTAATAAATAAACACGAAACAAGGGTTATGTTCTTCTTCTTCTTCTTCTGTCGAGTGGGTATCGAGTCTATCGACCCGATGAACCCTGGAGGGAGGGTTATATTTAAAAATAAGTATTGATAGGTAATGCTTGCAATTTCTACCAGCAATTTTTGGGTGACTAGTTAAACTAAACAACATTTAGGTAATACCTACATTTTTATAACATAACATAACATAAAAATACTTTATTGCACGTAAGAACACAAATCATACAACACAACAGATAACAACAAAAAACAAGTACAACATAGGCGGCCTTATTGCTAAGGTAGCAATTTCTTCCAGGCAACCTTTGGGTCAAAGAAAAATGCGTATATTACTTAGGTATCATGTTATTTTGTTATCTATTAAATTAAATATTTTTTTTCCTACTAAAATAGACGCGTCGCACATTCGTAGGAGAGATGAGGTAGAGTTTAAAATTATGGTAAATTTCAGCTATGTTGTTTATTTTACAGTCATTAGTTAGATATCTAATCATCCTCATAATTATTAAGATGTTGGAAACTACGAAAACTTCACGATAAACTTTAATAAAGTTGTCACCTTTATCTCTAGCTTCATAAATAAAGATGAATAACTTTCAACTTTATTCCATTCTGCAACTTCACACCTGCCTGTACTGACGCATTTTCCATAATTTTCAATAAGTTCTTGTCTATCGTGTCGTAATTTAGCCGCGGCTTATCTGCAATGAAATTAACATAATTCTGCACCGGCGCAGGCGCAGGGCAGAAAGCTCGGGTGTCGCTACGCCCGCACGAGTGTGAACAGCCCGCATGCATGTCGTCGTATTGCATTGCATTTCAATGTGCACGCAAAACGAGCTTACGGTCACACGGTTAGGCGCGCCTAATGAGAAAGTTTATCGAGCGTTTATTGCGTAGTTGAGCGGGAAGCTTCGCCGGAGTCGCCGGCTAGAGGCGCCCGAGCCGCGTCGCAGGTGTGCCCCCGCGCCCCGCTCGCCCCCCGCACACGCCCGCCGGCACCCCGCGCACCCCGCACCGCACTAGCTCAGTGCTGCCAAGTGCGGCGACTTATCGCCATTTAGGCTATCTCGGACGGTGCGGTGGCGACCAAAAATTGCGTTTGGCAACTGGTCGCCATTTAGGTTATCTCGAAAAAACAATAAGAACATATGTTAGGCTACTTAAAAAATAATTGGCCGGAGTAGACTATTTTCATCATATAGAGTAAGAGCACGGATAAAATGAGCCCAAACACAAGGGATTTCTTAATAATCATCCTCTTTGATTCAAGATCGTACCAAATTATTTAAATAACATCCCTACTAAATAAAGTCATACGGGACCTATCCGGTACGACTTTATTTAGTAGACCTATCTCAAGTATTTAAAATAGTAGCTATTAATGCTATTCGTAAAATATTCAGGCGACTTGAAATTGACTCTTCGGCGACTTCATATTTATACTAAAAAGACTTGGCAACACTGCACCAGCTTTCTTCAACCAGTCGACTGTCAACCACGGAGGCGGGTGGTCGCCTCGCACGCTCCGCACGCAAACGCCCCGCGCCAACTGTAAACACGACGCATTATCTGTGTAGCACTTCCGTTCCCAACTTAACCTGAATTCGGCGTACGTTTCGCACCAAGTGCAGTGTCGTGAAGTGCCAAAACCTGTGGATTGCTGTGAATCGAGGAGTACGGCGTGAACTTCCTGTACATGTAAATAAATGTCACTGGTGTCGCACGTATGTGCCGGTGTGGTGTCGGTGCTATCTGATCGGGGGAAAGAAGTTGTGAACAACTGTGGTTTTGTGCAAAACGGGTTCTTGTAGTACCTACTGGTCGGTAGCTGTTGAATCCTCTTGCTACTGGAACGTAGATAGCTATCGTTCCGAAATCAAATAGGCTGTTACTGGCTGTTTGACGTGCACGGCCTTTGCCCGCGGGTGTCACATTACCATATTTACCATTTTCACGGAGCATCAACGGCCGATTATAATATTCGTTTGGTGAGCAAAAGCCGGTCGTGTGCTCGATCTGAAATCAAGTGACAAAAAACCAATAGCATTTCACGATTGAATTGCTTACACGAAATTTCTCTGACTTGACTCACTTATTTTTTAATGGATTGCCATAGATTTGGTTAAATCTCGAATCGAGGCTTATGTAAGCTGATATACAAGAGATAAGGGGAAATGGGGATTGAGTTTTTAAACGTCATGTAAACATTTATAACTACACAATGTTATGAAATCATGAAACAATTTACGTACCTTACACACTTCAATGTTATAATTCCTAAACCAACGTTCAAACTACGTTGCAGAGGATGAACCTATAGATATATCTAAAGGGTCATAAGAATATTTGAAGTATAAGTAAATTAAGAAGAAAGTTCCATAGACCTACAAGAAACAATATTAGTAAACTTGTGTAAAAGGAAAATAGAGCTCAGCTTAGAAAAATAGAGAGAGCATAAACTCTTCCATGAGATTTAGGAATTACATATAAAAAATATTAACAATTCAACTAGAGTAGACAAGAAAGCTGCCGAACATCATTTTAGATTTGTCCTAAAACCAAATTTCTTGGAAAGCATTTTCTTTCCTCCCGAAGGACCATTCGAAATACGTTGCGGATATCATGAAAAGAAGCAATGGCCACTATTTTGTTTGTGTGCCTCGTTTCTTTTCATTCTGTCTGAGCGATATGTAAAAATATGTTGCTGTTTTGGGTGCTTTCAAGTTTCAACTACCCTCACTGAATTTGAAAACTTCTAGGCAGTTGCAAGTTCTTTGGTTCTTTGCTCTTCGGTGAAAAAGCACGTTCCGAAGTTTTTTAAAGTTAACCAATCTATTCAAAACATAAAAAGTTTTCACAAACTTTATCATTGTACGTAATTCATTATAAGGAGCCCTTTGTGCGGTGTTGAGTTTGCGGTTTGAGTCTAGTGCAAACTTGCTTTGTAGTCTTTAAACTTGCTCCAACTCAATTATTCCACCACTTGTGGTTGTGTTTTAGCCAGAGCCTGTTATCCTAACTAGCGGTACCTGTATGGAGTCCTATAATATTGTGCTTGTATCTCTGCTGAGAATTTGATGAAAAAAAAATGGCCTGTTGTCACTCGTTCATCTTACTAATTTGTCCGGGTGAATAAATCATCTTTGACCAAAGCAGGCTTCGTAAATAAACAGATTGTTTAGGAAGGAGGTTACGATGACTGCTCTTTCAACTTCCTTCACAAAAAGTGTCTCTACCTGTAAAAATAAGCCCGCAATTCCACATTTTATTATAGCGAGAAGCAATAAAAATAATTCACACTTTAAACTATAAAGCCCTTAAAATTATAAAATCGTACTCACCTACACGCATTTACATAAGCGGATTTAAGTTGTAACACGTTGAATAACCGACCGCTTTAATTATACGAAAAAAAAAACATTGATTACCTTCATAAAAGCCGTTAAACCATAATACAATGTTGATTTACATCGTACTCGCGATTAGGACTCGCTCAACACGATAAATATAAACTTGTTTTCGATACCGCGTAAACAGATAAGGTTCGTTTGAAATTCGAAGCCGCACGGGAAATTCAAATTCGGCGTTGGGTTTCCCTGTGTCATAGAACACACTGTCTGGATTAACCGATTGAGCTCTTAAAAAATAACAACATAAGAAGAATAACTTCAATTTGAAATTGGAATTCACTCGTACTTCATCAAATTAAGAATTAGGTTCAAATTAAGAATTAGGTGTGACACAGGCTGGTTAGAATCATGCAGAATAAGAAAAGTAAGTAATTTGAAATCGGAACCCACACGTCCTCATTCAAATTCGGCGTTCGTATATTTTTATTTACATCTGGCTGAATTGAACCAGATTCGAATAAAAATTGGGTGAATGTAACAATAGCCCATGATTGCGTACGATTGTTTATATCAGTCGTGGCGTAGTAGGAGTAAACAGCGAAGTGAAAGGCGTGCTTTCTCCGGCCCTCTGGCCCTCTCGTACACTCTATTGCAAAATTTCACACTCCCACTACTTGCGATAGCCATCAATTACGTAGATAAATGACTTTAGAAACTGTAGCCTTTAGAAACTGCTACTGAAAGTTTTATCAAGCGATTTTGTTATTGAGTCCATCGATACTGGTCTGAGCTTTAGATTCTTAAAATTGGTAGATTCGATTTGCACTGTAGACACGAAGTTAGTCACTTTGTGGATTGTTTCCATTTTGGTTACGGCAATGCAGGTAATGACCCTGAATGTCTAACGAGTAAACTATGCGGTGTTTCTGAGGGCATGTTATGCCATCGGTTTCGGACGCTTTTAAACAAACCGTGATAGAAACTGGCTTTTAAGGCTAAGGTTTATCGGGTCGTTTAGCGATCTGACAAGCTACTCGAAAGAATTAAATACGGACTAGTTTGTCTGTCAGAAGTAATTTCATTAATATACCGATCTAATCAATTTACATATTGGCCTATTACTCAATCACCTATTCGATGTTATTTATAGAGCTAGATACGTATCGAAGGTCGTCGGTCTATTAAATGTGACTAAGTCTGATTGAAAACTAGATAATATTTTAATTTTATAACATAAAATTATAAGATAGTTATGAAGATAGCATATAAAATTAGATTCTTCTGTCAAATGGTTTGGTATAGAATCCGTCAAAATTATTTTGACTTAGACTGAAATTCAATTCTAAATTCAAGTGTGAATTTTAGATTGGCTTAATAATATCTTAGATTTCTTCAAGAAGGTAACCAGTTTTAAAACCTGCTACTAGTTTAGCTATACATAACCTCTGATATGTATAAAATGAAAACCAATCAGGATTCACAGAAAAGTTGTTCAGTTAATTAAAAAAACGAGTGACAATCAAACTGGAAGCTCAGAATTGCTGCAGCCTACATGAATGAATCGTAGTTTTCCTATAATAATGTCGTGACCCGTTACTCTCAAAGACCCTTCATCTGTAGACTGGGCTTTACAGAACATTGTAATACTGGGTGGAGTGGATCTCCACTCCACGGAGATAAAAACGGTATGATTGAGCTTAATTCTTGTTCTATATTATTTCTTGATTCCAAAAACAAAAAGAATCATTTCTTGAATCTTCAAGATTCAAGAGATGATTCTTTTTGTTTTTGGAAATAATATAGAACAAGAATTAAGCTCAATCATACCGTTTTTATCTCCGTCTGCCATGTTCTATTAAACAAAGCTAATCTGCTTCGCAAAACATCTTAGAAAAGCTACTAATAACCAGAAACAGCGTTGCCCTTAAGATGCCGTTTTAATCTGTCTTGGCGAAGGAAATGGCGCCCTTATTCTTCTCAACTCGTAAAGTTGTAAACTCTTTAAATGCTTGAAAGATGTATTGATGTATCCTGAAAAAGGTACTAATATTATTGCGACTGATATCATATTATTTTCCAATACAGAAATTCTGGGTTTGTGTTTCCGTAACTGACTTGGCAAAGAAATTGGCGCCCCTATTCTTCTCCTTTTTTTGCCAAGTTGTAAATTGTCTTTTTTGGAACGCTGCGTCAACAGATGACACGGCAGTGGTCATTGGTCTTGTTTTTACTACTCGCCGCTTGCTCGCACGTTGTTTGCTCTTTGTTCGAATTCAATTTAAATTATTTATACTCTAGAAAAGGTGCTAAAATTATTTCAACTGATCACACCAAATTTTCCTATACTGATAATCAGGAACTGTACCGTCTTTGCGAACAGAGTGGCGCCCCAATTTTTGATTTATTTTGTGCGGTGTTGTATCTTTAAATGCTAATACCGCGTCTACAGATGATATATCTTAGGTCGTCGGTCTCGTTTTTACCACTACTCGCTCGCATGTGGGTCACTCTTTGTTCGAATTAAATTTACTTGATGTCTTATTTTCCTAAACGAATAATCCAGAATCTGTGTAGCCGCATTAAAAGTGTCTTGGCGAAGGAAGTGGCGCCCCTATTCTTTTCCCTTTTTTGACAAGTTGTAAACTCTTTAGCCTACGTAATGCCGCGTCTACAGATGACAGGGCGGTGGTCGTCGGTCTCGTTTTTACCACTCGACTCTCGCTCGCATGTGGGTCGCTCTTTGTTCGGATTCAATTTACTTGATTTATTTATCGCGGCAATTCCTTAATCAGGGCTTTTGTTACTCTTTTCTTCTATTCCTCAGCAATTGACTCAAATGAAATAAAAAAAGTCTTTTATTTTGGAACTGCCAGCTCTACATTGGTTCATTTTATTTTATTTTTTTATTCTGGTTACTTGGTTAGTACCAACATTGCACTGCTTAGTACAAGAAACATCAAAACTATAACAAACATACAAATAATCACGCCTTTATCTTTTTAATTAGGTAGAGCGTAAACGACCTAAACAAAGGTTGTTCTGTCATGACTGACAAAGTTTTGAGGGTTATTTATGACAAAAAAAAATTGAGGGTATATTGCTGTACTATATCAAAACTATTAGATTACTGTAACCTCATTACAAAATAGGTATGCTGGTTTCCGTCGGTGCGTGGGATTGCCAGTGCCATAACAGGCATCTTCTGGGTGAGCTCGCTCCATCGTCTACTCTGTCACGGTCATCCCTAATCTAGTCCCTAGAGTCAAGTGCAAACCCATTTCTAATAAAAACAAAAACTTATTTATTTGAATGTCTTTTGAAAAGAAGTCAATTTATCGCTCCTACAACACTCGATCATTCGCATTAACACCCCATATTTCTCATTAATCATAAATAATTTGGCAATTGACAGCCTCGTTCTTTTCAAATCGAACTTATTACCCAAAGCTGGCCTGCCATTGGGCAGCGTAACCCCCCTAAGTGGGCCCTGCGCAAGAGTGCTTATGTAAGCAGTTTCTGATTCTTGCGAAACGAAGCCGTGTGCTTTCGTTACTCATGTAACATGTAACATTTGTTGTATTAGGATTGACGAGCTTCTGAGTAATGGTTATTGGCAAATTGTTTATTGCTAGCTTTTCGAACCTCTGTTTATGCGGCTAAGTTTTTCTTGTGTAAATTACTATAAAAAATACGTGGTAATTTTTAGATACATCTAAAAAGTTAAGTTTATTTATATTTTTGAGGTTCATGTTTTAAGATACATACATACATAAAATCACGCCTTTATCCCTTACGGGGTAGGCAGAGCGTAAAACGCCTCGTAACAGGCGCTTTCGCCACGTCTGACAAAAATTAAGGGAAAATTTTAAGATTGTGATGATTTGTATTGCTGTAGTGACAGGTTGTCAGCCCATCGCCTAAATTACAATACACTGTAACCGTCGAATCCCTTTTGCTGTCTTCTACAGCATGCCCGGGAGGAAGGTTTTTTAAGATTGTATCATTTAATAGCAACCTATGATACTTATTCCCGTGTGTAATGAATTAATGATATTAATTTAAGAAAAACAAGTTTCAAGAATATTGTGTAAAAATTAAAACCGCCAGAACTAAAACCACGAAACGATTTATGTCAACAAAACAAAAGAAAGTGTTAAACAATAAGATAACACAATTATTTTGTTGGTAATATCGCGATATGGTAATCGACAGTGATAACTTCTATGTAACTTGATAAGATACCCTCCAAAAGCAGTAGTGTGTTACATGCTGGACTGGGAGAGATAAAAAACAGTACCACATGCTTCCCGCTGCTCTTCTCTTACAAAAAAGAAACAGAAATGCGATGCATTTTTGGCACATGTTTATATTATTTGGAAATTATAGACTTGTTAGACGCGGCGAAAAAACCAAGCTTTTAGACTCAATAAGGGAAAATTGTACAATACATACATATAATCACGCCTTTATCCCTATTGGGATAGGCAGAGAGTAAACTACCTAAACAAAGGTCATTCCGTCACGTCTGACAAAGTTATGAGGGTTAGTTAAGGTAGATTTGTTGGTACATTGCTGTAGTGACAGGTTGTCAGCCCATCGCCTAATTACAATATACTGAAATCCTCGGATTCCTTAGCTGGTTTTTACAGCATGTTCGGGTGGAAGCAGATGGCACATTCTATGTTTTTCTCTCGCTCCCAGGCTAGCATGGAAGAAAAGAAATTACAATACAATACAAATATTCTTTATTGCACAAGAAAACAGATACAAAGAAAACCTAGTAAAAACGTAACTCTCGGCTTACAATAGTATAATTTTCAGCCTCGACTGCCTAACCTAACAATCACATTATTCTTCCCCTAGCTAGCATAGTTAGAAAACAATCTATTATGCCCACTGTCGTATGTCTAGATTGTCTAACGTGCAGTAGCCAATAGACTATTGAGTCTAGCACTAGACGTCTATTGGGCAGTCGCCAGCAGCGGATGCCAACTGCACGAAGGATGCCCTTTAAACAATACCATCGATTGCTAGTCCATTCATTTGTGACCTAATAATTAGTAATACAATACAATATACTTACATACATACATATAATCACGCCTTTATCCCTAATGGGGTAGGCAGAGCGTAAACGTCCAGAACAAAGGTCGTTTCGCCACGTCTGACAAAGTTTTGAGGGTTATTTAAGATGGATTTGTAGGTATATTGCTGTAGTGAAAGGTTGTCAGCCCATCGCCTAAATTACAATATACCGAAACCCTCGGATCCCTTAGCTGGTTTTTACAGCATGCCCGGGAGGAAAAGCAGCTGGCACATTCTATGTTTTTCTCTCGCTCCCAGTCCTTCATGGAAGTAAATACAATATACTTTATTGCACAAAAACACAGAAAATACAAATTGCTAAAAGGAAAAGTAGTACAATTAACGGCCTTATTGCTAATGTAGCAATATCTTCCAGGCAACCAGGCAATAGGAAACAGAGGAGTAAAATAAATTGACTCGGGTCAGTGCAACAAACATGTTAATAAATTAAATATATATACTCCTGTATACAACAAGTATACAAATACAAACATAATATATACAGAAGCATAAACAATATATAATATAGAATACAATATTCCTACATACAATACATACATACCATACATACATGCAATACTTACATACACAAATGAATAGAAAGAAGTTAATTTCGGCGACATTACAAAGTTTATTAGCTTTGTCTATAATTTGATAGAAGGGTCAGAAGGCTTTCTTCCATGTTGGACTGGGAGAGATAGAAAAACATAGAATGTTCCAGCTGCCCTTCCTCCCGGGCATACTGTTGAAGTCAGCAAAAGGGACTCGAGGGTGTATTGTAATTTAGGCGATGGGCTGACAACCTGTCACTAAAGCAATACATATTACAATCTAAAATTGCTCTCAATTTTTGTCAGACGTGGCGAAAGCGCCTTTTACGAGGCGTTAAACGCTCTGCCTACCCCGTAAGGGATAAAGGCGTGATTTATGTATGTATGGCTCTAGAGTAGCGCACAAAGGAAAGCGCTTGAGTGTTTACGATTTCCAGCACTGAAAGTCCTACTGCAGATGATGATGAAATGGTATTGAGATTATCAATGGCTGAGAGAATATACTTACTTCCATGCTGGTCTGGGAGCGAGAGAAAAACATAGAATGTGCCAGCTGCATATCCTCCCGGGCATGCTGTAAAAACCAGCTAAGGGATCCGAGGGTTTCAGTATATTGTAATTTAGGCGATGGGCTGACAACCTGTCACTACAGCAATATAGCTACAAATCTATCTTAAAATATAACCCTCAAAACTTTGTCAGACGTGGCGGAACGACCTTTGTTTAGGTCGTTTACGCTCTGCCTACCCCATTAGGGATAAAGGCGTGATTATATGTATGTATGTATGTCAACTTCGGCCAAACATAGATAGGTAGATAGATGTTTTTTAATTGGTTTATGAAATAATACCACTTCAGTATTGTAGACGTCCCATTTACAAATCACATAAGAATAAAGTTTTTAAGTTGTTACAAAATATGTTAATCATTTGGATTTTGTTCAGTCCAAAAACTAAGTAAAGTATATTGTTATCTCATATTCAGTTTACAGGTTGGCTGGAAGAGATCTCTTTATAGAGATAAGCTCACCTTTGTGAACTAAATTTAAGATTGTTTATTTATTGTAAACTTTGCAAACAAGCCTTAAAATTGAGATAGTAAGTTGTGAATTTTGATTCTTTATCTACGATAATAGTAAATGTAATATTCATAAGCTATAGTCCTACTGGGTGTCCGCCAGCGGCCATTGCCAAAATATTCGCAGCGACGTCGCCGGCTCATAACTTATTGATGTCTGCTCGTCCTTCGCTGTAATCGTATAGATTATCATACATACAAGCGCAGTTTAGTTTTTCCTTCATAACGACAGGTTTGTTTTCATAATTATCATCATCAGCCTGTAGTCCACTGCTGAACATATGTCTCTTTTATGGCTAGTGTAGAGGCACTTTGGCCTTTGTGATGACTGTGAGAAAAAACGAAACGAATCGGTTCGTCGTTTGTTCCACTGCTTCGTAGTTATTTATTTTCTGGCATTTCATTGAGCTCGATCTTCAGCCCTTCTCATCACTAGTTACTGCCTCCGTGGTCTAGTGGCTAGTTCCATGGACTCCCGATACGGAGGCCCTGGGTTCGATTCCCAGGGGGAAACACAAATTTGTTATTTGTGAATTTTTCCCCAGTTTGGTTAGGACATGGCAGGCTGAATCACCTGATTGTCCGAAAAGAAAAAGATTTCGTGCTTCGGAGGGCACGTTAAGCCGTCGGTCCCGGTCGCTGTCTTTGATAGTGGTCGTTACTCAAACCATGTCAGAGGCCTGATAGTTGTGCTACTAGGCGGTTTCAAAACTCTGATACCAGGGTTCAACGGGTCGATAGACTCGATACAACCCACTCGACAGAAGAAGAAGAAGAAGATCACTAGTATAAAACAAAGTCGCTTTCTCTGTCCCTATATCCCTATGTATGCATAAATCTTTAAAACTACGCAGCGGATTTTGATGCGGTTTCTTTTAATGGATAGATTGATTCCAGAGGAAGGTTTATATGTATAATACATACATAATATAGTAGAGAAACACTGATAATTTCCGTGCGAAGCCGGGGCGGGCCGCTAGTCATATCTATATAATATAATATAGAATACAATATTCCTACATACAATACATACATACCATACATACATGCAATACTTTCATACACAAATGAATAGAAAGAAGTTAATTTCGGCGACATTACAAAGTTTATTAGCTTTGTCTATAATTTGATAGAAGGGTCAGAAGGCTCTAGAGTAGCGCACAAAGGAAAGCGCTTGAGTGTTTACGATTTCCAGCACTGAAAGTTCTACTGCAGATGATGATGAAATGGTATTGAGATTATCAATGGTCCGAGAGAATATACTTACTTCCATGCTGGTCTGGGAGCGAGAGAAAAACATAGAATGTGCCAGCTGCATATCCTCCCGGGCATGCTGTAAGAACCAGCTAAGGGATCCGAGGGTTTCAGTATATTGTAATTTAGGCGATGGGCTGACACTACAGCAATATAGCTACAAATCTATCTTAAATAACCCTCAAAACTTTGTCAGACGTGGCGGAACGACCTTTGTTTAGGTCGTTTACGCTCTGCCTACCCCATTAGGGATAAAGGCGTGATTATATGTATGTATGTATGTCAACTTGGCCAAACATAGATAGGTACTCGTAGATAGATGTTTGTCAACTTCGGCCAAACATAGATAGGTACTCGTAGATAGATGTTTGTCAACTTCGGCCAAACATAGATAGGTACTCGTAGATAGATGTTTGTCAACTTCGGCCAAACATAGATAGGTACTCGTAGATAGATGTTTGTCAACTTCGGCCAAACATAGATAGGTACTCGTAGATAGATGTTTGTCAACTTCGGCCAAACATAGATAGGTACTCGTAGATAGATGTTTGTCAACTTCGGCCAAACATAGATAGGTACTCGTAGATAGATGTTTGTCAACTTCGGCCAAACATAGATAGATACTCGTAGATAGATGTTTGTCAACTTCGGCCAAACATAGATAGGTACTCGTAGATAGATGTTTGTCAACTTCGGCCAAACATAGATAGGTACTCGTAGATAGATGTTTGTCAACTTCGGCCAAACATAGATAGGTACTCGTAGATAGATGTTTGTCAACTTCGGCCAAACATAGATAGATACTCGTAGATAGATGTTTGTCAACTTCGGCCAAACATAGATAGGTACTCGTAGATAGATGTTTGTCAACTTCGGCCAAACATAGATAGGTACTCGTAGATAGATGTTTGTCAACTTCGGCCAAACATAGATAGGTAGATAGATGTTTTTTAATTGGTTTATGAAATAATACCACTTCAGTATTGTAGACGTCCCATTTCCAAATCACATAAGCATAAAGTTTTTAAATTGTTACAAAACATGTTAATAATTTGGATTTTGTTCAGTCCAAAAACTAAGTAAAGTATATTGTTATCTCATATTCAGTTTACAGGTTGGCTGGAAGAGATCTCTTTATAGAGATAAGCTCACATTTGTGAACTAAATTTAAGATTGTTTATTTATTGTAAACTTTGCAAACAAGCCTTAAAATTGAGATAGTAAGTTGTGAATTTTGATTCTTTATCTACGATAATAGTAAATGTAATATTCATAAGCTATAGTCCTACTGGGTGTCCGCCAGCGGCCATTGCCAAAATATTCGCAGCGACGTCGCCGGCTCATAACTTATTGATGTCTGCTCGTCCTTCGCTGTAATCGTATAGATTATCATACATACAAGCGCAGTTTAGTTTTTCCTTCATAACGACAGGTTTGTTTTCATAATTATCATCATCAGCCTGTAGTCCGCTGCTGAACATATGTCTCTTTTATGGCTAGTGTAGAGGCACTTTGGCCTTTGTGATGACTGTGAGAGAAAACGAAACGCATCGGTTCGTCGTTTGTTGACCACTGCTTCGACTTCATTTATTTTCTGACATTTCATTGAGCTCGATCTTCAGCCCTTCTCATTATATCTATAATATTCTATGCCTGATTTACTTTATTTTCGACGAATTCAGAATTGCATTAGATAAATCTAAACTCTCATGAGGTTCAATAATATCAATTGCCTATTGTTCTTTTTGTTGTGTCAGTTTGCCAGACGAGCCGATGGACTTATAGGCTCGTATTTATAGAGTGATCTCAAGATTGAGAGCAATAATAAGTTTGGATTTCTGATACGAAGTCAAACTAGCTGTCAGTGTCAAGTGCTGTTTATCAATACGAACCTGTGTCAGTTTCTAAACTGTTTATTATTGAAGACGATTTCGCCTCGTCATGTCTTCGGTTTTGGTCTTTTCAGAGAGGACTTCTTAATTAAATAGATAGATAAAAAGTTTATTGCATAAAAACATAAATACTGCTTTAGTGATATCCGTAGGTTCCCTAAATGGCAAGACACCAAAACCCACGCCCCTTTTCCCATTTTGCTCGGAAGCTGAAGCAGCTATCAGATTATAATATGTAATGTAACGTATGTATATGTTTGATGTTTTTATTGCTCTCAGCCCATCATGAAAGTAACATATTGGAATCTACTCGTCCTTCACTTAAGCATGTAGTTTCTCAATTCCTCATACAATTGGATGTTGGTATTTACGCTCGGCGGGAATCAGAGCCTTGCGCAACTTTGCTTACAAGTTAAACGTTTTAAACATATCCGCCATTTTACATAATCACGAGTTTACTTTAAGAATTGGGAAGAAATAGTCTCTTGTTTTTTACTTCTTACTCCGTAAGTTTTCTCGTGGAAATTAGTTGTTTTTCTGCTGTTAAAAGTGCACTACTTGCGGACAGATACCTTAATATGAAGGATCTGTGATTTTTCCAAAATTTCGATATTTAAAATGATATCTTAATTTTCAGATAGCAGCTTATTATCTAGAAGAAAAAAAGCGCATTTTTTTTACTGTTGGAAAATATTTTATTCCCACGGGAAAACTAATTTATCCGCGTCAAAAACCACAAGCGGAAAGTTTGTTGTCTATAATTAATGACCGTGTAAAGCTCGGCCTAATTAAGTGATATTTATGTTGTGTTTAGTAGAGTCGTCAGGTTAGCAGGTAGTCGCGGGGTGAGGGAGGGGTTGAAGTAGCGGGGGGGGTTTCCGTCCCACCAGCTGTCGCGGCAGCTGCCTCGTCGCACGTGCGCCTACAGACTACACCTATTATTAAGGACGTTCTTTTTTCAAACTGTTTCGGAAGATGCCAAAAGGATTCGAAATTCGAACTTAGGAGCCCGCGTTATTTTCTTTTGTTGTTCCAATTTTGAACGGAAGATTAATTTGAGCGTTTGTTTGGCGTCCTTCGGGTTTTTTGGGGCAGATGTTATGAAGCCGTTGCGTCCTAAATAAAAAAAAAACTTACAATGTAGAAACAAAGTTGCTCGTAAGTTCTGGTTATTTCTGGAACGCAATATTGTATTGTTATCGATAATGGAGGTAGGTAAAGGTAGGTATCGCTGAGTTTCCATGGATAGAGGCCACGTGACATAGTGTTTGCCACTTGCTCAAGGCCGTTGCATACTGCGCGGCTGCACCACGCTAGTTCCTGAAAAACAACTTATTTATAGCACACATTTTTTACCTACCTACAAATCTATCTTAAAATAACTCTTAAAACTTTGTCAGACGGGGCGTTACCACCTTAGTTTAGGTCGTTTACACTCTGACTACCCCATTAAGGATTAGGGCGTGATTATATGTATGTATGTATATATGTATTTTTTTAAACGACTTCTTTGGTCGAGGTTTTGATTCACTGGCATTCATAAAAAGATATATTATGTACCTATTTGTTTTTATAAATTTTGTACTTTCTGTGCTGGCCTGGATGCGAGAGAAAAACATAGAATGTGCCAGCTGCATTTCCTCCCGGGTTCCAGTATATTGTAATTTAGGCGATGGGCTGACAATCTATCACTACAGCAATATACCTAGAAATTTCTCTTAAATAACCCTCAAAATTTGTTCAGACGTGGCGGAACGATCTTTGTTTAGGTCGTTTACGCTCTGCCTACCCCATTAGGTAGGGATAAAGGCGTGATTATATGTATGTATGTATTTTCTAACTGTATCCAATAAAATAAGCCGTGTAGTATCGTAAGTAATAATGTTATGTTTCAAAGTATTGTCATGCCTATTTACCACTGATACTAGTTTTCATGCTGCGATTTCAATAACGTAAAGTAAGTAGCTTCTTATCTTATCAAGTTTTCAACCGACATTATGAACGCTTGAAATATTTTGATAGATTTATTGGATTAGATCACCAATTTTTTTTTTCTGGCCATGATTAAAAAATATCCCGTGCAATAAATGCCAGAAATACATATAAATATCGACTATTTTAGACTGGCTTATCGCATAGTAAAACTAAAAATTCAAATCAAATGACGAATCGAACGCAAATTTAATCAAGGTCTTATTACTTAAACATTCAAATTCGGAATCGTCTCCTTTTAAATTCAAATTTAGAACCGTGCGAAGTTCTCTATTCAAAAGTAGTTTTAGGAAGCATAATCGATTACTATGTCGGTTGATCGTCGCATCGTATGTAAGTACTGAAGCCACGTGACCGCTCAAGGCCGCCATATTGCGACGCGATCAGCCGATGCAAGGAAACAGAAAAACAACTCCAGAATAAGAATAAGAAATATGTACGATTTCTTTACCAAGTTCTCTTTGAGGTTATTTTTTCCGGCGTCCTTGGCAAAAGATTTTGTTCATTCTGCCTAATTATCTTTTAAAATATTTGCGTAGGTTAGGTTATTTTATTCATTTATATGTAGTTGATAAGAAACAGCAAAATCATGTCCTATTTCATTTCCAATTAACCCACTCTATAAATAGATTCTTCCTATAGGAAAACTTATTTTATATTCACCATTTTTTAAGGGGAAGGAATCATTTCAAATGACTGTAGGCTAATGACAAATCTCCTACGCGATATGAATAGAAATACGTAGAAATCAAATTATCAAAAGAATCCATAAAATAAACATCGAACTTTCTTAATATTCGGTTCTTAGAAATATAAATACACAAAATTAATGCGGACACATCTCATTTACTAGAGATGTAAGATGTTTGTTTACTGTAACGCTGTAATATAAACAAGAGAGAATGAGTCACGGTTTCTGAGAAATTCTGCCATGTCGCCGGTAAAACGACCGTTCGGTCAGTAAGCAGATTATACGATAAATTAATATGATACATACATACATAAATCACGCCTCCATCCCTTACTGTGTAGGCAGAGCGTTTAACGCCTCGTAAAAAGCGTTTTCGCCACGTCTGACAAAAATTGAGGGCAATTTTAGATTGTAATATGTATTGCTATAGTGACAGGTTGTCAGCCCATAAATTACAATACACTGTAACCCTCCAGTCCCGTTTGCTGACTTCAACAGCATGCCCGGGAGGAAGGGCAGCTGGAACATTCTATGTTTTTATATCTCTCCCAGTCCAGCATGGAATTAATATGATACATACATATAATCGTGCCTTTATCCGTAATGGGGTAGGCAGAGCGTAAACAACCTAACCAAAGGTCGATCCGCCACATCTGAGGGTTATTTAAGATAGCTGTGTAGGTATATCGCTGTAGAGACAGGTTGTCAGCCGATTGCCTTAACTACAGTATACTGAAACCCTCTGATTCCTGAGCTGGTTTTACAGCATGCCCGGGAGGAAAGCAGATGGCACATTCTATGTTTTTCTCTCGCTCGCAGGCCAGCATGGAAGAATGATTATGATGAAATGAAATAAGTGCTTCTATGTTGGACTAGGAGTGATGGAAAACTTAGAATGTTCCAGCTGCTTCTCTTCGGACACTAGAAATTAGTAGAGGGAGATGGGGAATTCGGTGTAATGCAAGTTTAGGTTATGGACTGAGAATGAAAATCTATCTAACAACACACAGTTTCTTCTTACTAACATTTTTGATGTGACTAGTTTAGAGATCATTTTTAGAAAGTACTGAAATGGGTCTGCCGGTGTAGTGTAACCCAATACAAACGTAGTTTCGCTTTTAAAAATAAAAATAATAAAATAAAATAAAAACGTTTATTTGCCAAAAAAGGATTTACAGACACAGAGTTTCCTTAGAACTCCGCACTAGGTCAAGCCTGTATCGCGGCAGTCCACACGACCTTTACCATTTCAACATAGTTACAAATATAGTTACATTTACATTCATATATTTTTTTTTTAAAAAGTGATAAAATTAAGAATGAGTCTTATTAAGTTTGATAATGCAATGCCATAGTTTATGGATATAAATTAATGAAGATAATAATAAAGTTATGTTTAGTATAATTATAAATTCTTACCATGTTTCTTTTATAAATAAAATACATATTGGGATATAATATGTATAAAACTTTTGAGTGTATATAATAATATATTAAATTGTAAATAAAATAAATAAGAAGCATATAGTACGGGTAGGTTAAATCAATATTTTCAGAATATTCTCAGTAGCATTGTAGTCAAGGGATTTCAGCCATTTTATTAAACTTCGCTTTGCTTCTGACAGTTTATATTTTTTAATGTTGCACTCCTTGTTAACTGCGGTGTAGATATACGGATAAGTAAAGTTTCTAAATCGCTGGGCAAAAGTAGTGTTAACTTTAGGTGTTTTCACAAGATAGACCCTTCTCTGCGATATGGATAACTGCTCATCACATGTTAGATTAAGTACAGATTTATGTTGGGCTAGACTAGCTTTTAAAACGTATAGCTGACGTACTGTTAAGACATCTGCCTCCTGATATAGCCTATCAGTTGGAAACCTGAAGGGTTTTCTGTAAAGAACCTTTAAAACCGATCTTTGGGCCCTTTCTAACATGATCATAAAAGTTTTAGCAGCACTGCCCCAAAGACCTATGCAATACGTAATCACCGATTGACATAGCGCTGTGTAAACCAGGCGAAGAATATTCTGATCGGCACAGTCACGTAACAGCTTCATCACACCTATGAGCTTCCTAGTTCGACCCGACATGACTCGTATGTGCTGCTTGAAAGACAAGTGTTCATCTAGTGTAATTCCTAGGTATTTTAGCATCTCAGATCTTTGAATGGAGTTGCAATCACAAACGTTAGTTAATTGAGGATGGGAACAAGCGTGTACCTTTAAACTTGAACTTAGATTAGGTGGTCCAGATGGTTTTGTTTTATGAAAGCACATAAATTTAGTCTTGCTCGTATTCAAAGTTAGAAGATTATTGTTTAGCCATTCAGCAACTAAAGTCATACCATTCTCAGCGCTATTAAAAACTTCTTTCCAGGAATTTCCTTGAAAAATTATAGCTGTATCATCAGCATAACAAACAACCGTTGTGTTTTTATGGTTCTTTAGTAAATTTGCAATATTATTTATGTAAATTATAAAAAGAGTGGGGCCTAAAATACTGCCTTGAGGAACGCCAAATTTGATGTTAGCATAGTCACTTATAAAATTTTCCACTTTAACACACTGAGTCCGATTTTCTAAGTAACTACGAAACCATTGTAACGCTAGTCCTCTAATCCCAATCACTTCAAGTTTTTTTAACAATATAGTAGTGGAAACTGTATCGAAGGCTTTGGCCAGGTCAAGAAAGATTCCTAGACAAGATTTACCTTTATCCAGAGCCTTCGACACAGTGTCCAGTAATAATCCGACTGCATCTTCTGTAGACTTCCCGGTTTGAAAACCAAATTGATTGGGAGAAATTATGTTGTGTTTATCTAAGTACTTAATAAGTCTTTTATTTACAAGCTTTTCGAGTATTTTAGAAAAGATGCTAAGCAGGGATATTGGTCTATAGTTTGTTGGGTTGTCTTTTGTACCGGCTTTATGTATAGGGACAACTACAGCTTGCTTCCAACAATCGGGAAATATGCCGCTGGATAGGCTAGCGTTGAGGATGAAAGTGAAAGGTTCTGCAATTAATGGAAATATAGTCTTAAGGAAAGAGCAATTGATTCCGTCAACACCTGGAGCGCTATTTTTATTTAGAGAATGAATAATGCTTTCTACCTCTCCGCTATCTGTAGGAAGCATATAAAATGAATCGGGGAAATCATCTGTGTCCGGTATACAATTTATTAGATCTGCTTCTGTACGGCCCATATTTGATTTAATGTCCTCCGCTAAATTCTCGCCTACAGTCGCAAAGAAATAGTTACATTTATTTAGAGAATTTATCGGACTTGTATCGATTTTAAGTAACGAAGAAGATTTTGTGTTTTTAGAGTCCAGACAACAGATTCCATTGATGGTAGTCCATAATTTTTTAGGGTGTCTCTTATTTTCATGAAGCTGGTTACTATCGTAATCTGATTTAAGTTTTTTGCGAATATTGTTGTAAAAATTTCGGTATCTATTGTATATAAGCTTTTTCATAGTATTTTCAGGGTCTTTCCTAACCTCTATGTGTAGTCTATCCCTATTGATCATGCATCTTATTAAACCCGGCGTGACCCAAACTTTTTGGTTGTTGAATTTTCTACTCACTTTTATTTGTTTCGTATTTCTGTCTATTATACTGGTTATAGATGACACGAGATAATGAGCAGCGTCTGAAACATTAGGCATTGAATAAAGTTGAGTCCAATCAGTAGATGATAAATCTTTTAAGATTTCCGGTACATCTTTAATTAATCTAAATCTAGTTTTCGGTTTTGGTTGACCAATATTAGTAATGATCCCAGCAAGAACAAAGTCGTGATCAGTGATTCTAGTTTTACTTACAACTCCAGTGGCATCAATCCTAGCAGGCACAAATATATGATCTAAACAGGAACTATTACGAGTGGGAGCATTAATCACAGGCTTAAGGCCAAGTTCTGAAGTTAAACATAAATAATCTGTTAGTTGATTTTGATCATCATCCTTATTAGATATAATATTGATATTTATATCACCTGCTAATATAAGTTTAGATCCGTTTGAAATGGTATTTACAGTAGTTTCGAGCGTCGTAAGAAAATTGACAATATTGCTAAAAGATGGGGAGCGGTAAACTCCTAATATTGAGAAATTATTTGGGAAATTTATGAGTAAGCTATTGGCGTCATTAATAGAAGGTTCCGATACATCTACCTCCCAAGTATTTTTAACGTATATTACTACACCACCATTTTTGTTTATGTTATTTTTTGAGTGGTAGAAATTATAACCAGTTAGGTTTCTTATTATTGGATTTTCTTTGAGATTACATTCTGTTAAAATAATGGCATCTAAGTCAAGATCTAATCGCTGAAAGCCTATTAAAAAGTCATCAAAATTCTTCTGGATGCTTCTAACATTAAAGGTCATTAGTTTAAAATTGAAATTAGAATTCAATATATATTTACACTGTTCCAGGGAGTCAAGAGAGTGACACTGAACTGACAGTGAATTATCTATCTCAGATTCAATATCACAAATATTTAAAGTCATCATTTTTAAACGGAAGAAGATGGGTTTTTATATACTTTACTCGATTAATGTTATATTCTTGGCTAACGTAACGTGTCCGAATTGCAGCACAGCCCCTGTTGTGTTTCAGTTGAACTCTAGTTTTAGATATGTTGTTAAAATATTTAAGTTGATACATAAATACTATTTTGTAGTAAAATATAAATACAGATACGGAAGGAATATAATATAAGATAAAATATAAAAGGAAATTAAAATAAATATAAGACGTACAATAATCCCTTAAAATAAATTTCCTAGTAATAATAACAATGTGACTCAAATATAAAGTAATTAACATAAGAAAATTAGTAAAAAGATAAAAAGAGTTAATTAGTAGTAGGAACATCACCCAAGCGAATTTTTTCTTCCATGTCAGCCACTGAGCGTATAGATAAAGCAGGGTGAAATTTCCCATCTGCTTTGCGAACGTAAATAACGCCGTTATTGGTCCAGCAATGCTTGTATCCTGCCTCGTGAGCACGATTACGAGTGACTCGAAATAACTGACGATTTTCTTTTGTGAGGCGTTCATTTATGTATACTTGATGAGTGGAGTTGCCGACTTCTATTTCCTTGTTAGTCATATTTTTTCTTGTTTTGGAAGAACGAAGAAAATCGTCCCTTCGTGCCTTACGCGTGAAGCGCACAACCACTGGCCTCGGTCTCGGTCCATCTGATGCTGAGTTTTCTTCGTTGGGGTTAATTTTCTGTTTTGGTCCTACTCTGGTAATCCAGTCAATATCAGACTCTTCTAGAGACATACCGATTTTCCGAGCTGTTACAAGAGCAATATGATGTAGATTTTCATTAGCATATTCTATCACTCCAGATATTTCTATTTCGTTTCTCAGTGAGGTTTGTGCTCTAGAATTCAGTTCAGATTGGAGCTGTGCAACTTGGGATTTCAGTGGAATAATATCAGAATTGTTTAGTTTACGTTCTAGAGATACAATTTCAGTTTGAAGTTTTGAGTTTCTGCATTCTAATTCTTTAATTTTCAATTCCACATTAGATAGGTTATTTTTAATTTCTTTCTGTTCAGCCGAGATAAAATCTGTTGTTTTGGTAAATTCATTCGTGAGGTTTGCGATTGCTTCATTTACCGCCTTGTTCACTTCTTTTTTTAGTGTAGAGAGCATAGTCTCGGAGAAAGTCGTTTGAAATTGTTGCAGTTTTGTGTCTAATAACGAACTTATTTGATCCAGCATACGAGGAGTTAAGCCATCCGAGGTGACATCAGTTTTGTTTGCAAGATTTTCTTCATGCATTCCTTTTCGATTCGATTTAGGCGTGCAGTTTACGCATAGCCAGGTGTTCTTTAGCTTAGTTGTGTTAGCGAACTTTACCGCATCCCATTGCAGGCATTTGTAGTTGAAAGAGATTTTTTTTATTTTATTTCTAAACAGTAAAACCAAACTTGGCCAAACTCCGTACACATCACCAAATGCATCAAATCCATGCTTCTAATTAGGTTTGGTATTAAAATATTAATACATACATATAATCACGCCTTTATCCCTTATGGGGTAGGCAGAGCGTAAACGACCTAAACAAAGGTCGTTCCGCCACGTCTGACAAAGTTTTGAGGGTTATTCAAGATGGATTTGTATTTTGTACGTATATTGCTGTAGTGATAGGTTGTCAGCCCATCGCCTAAATTGCAATATACTGAAACCCTCAGATCCCTTAGCTGGTTTTTACAGCATGCCCGGGAGGAAATGCAGCTGGCACATTCTATGTTTTTCTCTCGCTCCCAGTCCAGCATGGAAGAATAAAATATTAATGAAGTAAATAATTAGAAAGCTAATTTTATTTTAGGCTTTTTTGAAATCGTTTATTCGGTCTTATTTGGCTTATGCTTAATATTTTCAAACCAAACCTAACTAGAGAAGCATAGATATGATGCATTTGGTTATGTGTACGGAGTTTGGTTAAGTTTGGTTTTACTGTTTAGGAATAAAAGCGAAACTACGTTTGTATGGGGTTTCTCTACTCCCGCAGACCCTTAATTGCTTTAATGATAGTTTGAAAGCCTGATGTCTAAATTGCAATACAATGAAACCGTTGTATCCCACTTCTGATACCTACAGTATGCCCGGGAAGAGTTGGCCGTTATACTTATGTTTTTTTATGGAGTATTAATTGTAGTTTGGGCGATGGGCTGACAACCTGTCACTAAGCAATATACCTTCAAATCTATCTTAAATTACCCTCAAAGCTTTGTCAGACGTGGCGAAACGACCTTTGTTTAGGTTGTTTACGCTCTGCCTACCCCATTAGGGATAAAGGCGTGACTATATGTATGTATGTATGTTTTCTATGGAGCCCAGTTCAGCATGGAGGAAAACAGATTATACAAATTTGATAAATGATCCCAGATAGTCAGTTTCCGTCGGACTATTTTCGATGCACTTCGGGAATTGGGTCAAAGACGACAAAGATTAAGATCGATGAGTTTTCAAAGACAACTTTGTAAAAACAGAATAAGCTATAAACCTACCTACATAATATACACATATATTCACGCCTTTACCCCTAATGGGGAGGCAGAGCGTAAACAACCTAAACAAAGGTCGTTCCGCCACGTCTGATAAAGTTTTGAGGGTTATTTAAGATAGATTTGTTGGTATATTGCTGTGGTGATAGGCTGAATTGCAATACAGAAACCCTCGCATCCCTTAGCTGGTTTTTACAGAATGCCCTGGAAGAAATGTAGCTGGCACATTCTGTTTTTGTCTTGCTCCTAGTCCAGCTTGCAAGAAACATAAAAATGATATAAATGCTGATATTTCCATTGTCATCATGATATAGCAACTAACAATAATAAATATGCATCTCACGATCAAGTGCAATGAATCATAATCTGACACAAAATATTCAACTACCTCACCGTTTAAGTAAATACTCTTGCATACGGGGTGTAAAGGACAGTGTCCAAACTGATAGGGGTTGCTCATTCAACGGAACTGAACAACTATCTGCAAGACTTTTTTATTCAGCCAATTCTTTTTTAGTTTTTCCATACAAATTGTCTGAAGCAAGATAAGTACTTTATTGCACAAAGAAACACAAATACATACAGCAGAAAAGTAAGGAACAAATCAGTACAATATAGGCGGCCTTATTGTTAAAGCAGCAATTTCTACCAGGTAACCTTTGGGTATTAGGATAGTACATAGCAGATAGCGGGATAGTGCATGCTAAGTTTATTTTAATACTTAAACAATATAAATACTACTAAATAAATACATAAATAAAATAAAATTATATATATTTATAATAAACTAATACATATTGATCGAGGTGATCATTTTGTATGGGAAGCGCATTGTTTTTCATCTCCTGTAAGAATTTCTTGGTGAAACTTGTTCAGTATCATTGACTGAGCAAGCCCTATCAGCTTGCGGGACGCTGTCCCTTACACCCGGTATAGTTTAGAATGTAGAGTAGATAGGTAATTTATCGACACGCGTCGAGTCAAGGACGTCTAGCTAGTAGAACATAGAGCTACTCGTTCCTAGCGTCATAAAACTCTAAACATGCACTAAAACCGTAATGGCGGACACGTGACGTCACTAGAATTCGGCCAAATGAAATATGAGGAGAAACAAACAGCTTCGTTTGAAAATGGTATAGTGAACTCAATTCTAGATGCACGCTTTATAAGTCGAAACTTAAAAACGCTTAATTAAAATGAACTTTAAGCAATAATCTTAGCAACTGGTATACTATAAATTCACGTAAATTGAACTTAAAATGACGTCTTTAAAATTTATTATTTTAAGCAAGACTTTTTTAATCGCCAATATTATTTAAGATTAACCTATTTAAGCATCTGACGATTTTGAGCGTAAATTGACACGCGTAGAATAAATAGCATTTAGGTAGGTTTTATTTTATTATACTCTGTTACTCGTTATTTGATTTTGTTTTTATATGAATAAAGGTAGGTAATGTAAATATAGGTTAATACCGTTTAATTTGGCTGGCTAAAATTAGAGACGTCAAACTCAATTTATCCGTGTCATTTGAATGTGACAGTTACGCGCAGAATAGCAAGTTGATTTAGTCACGTCAAGTTAAGGTTTTTTAGCGGTTCTCTAGAATTGAGTGCATAGATGACGCGACGGCAATGCACCTCCCCGCAGCCGCATTGCACCACCGACACCACACCGGCCTTATGCCTACGTTTGTTTACCATCGCATAATCGCCTATCTGCCGGGTGTAAAAAAAGCTGTAAAACCCATGAACTAAACAACTTTCCTCAAGGAAGATAGGTCGACTTGTAGGAAATTTTGGTTGACTCAAGCACCGTTTATATGGAATTTTTTGCTTCATATTTCGACCCAATATTTTTGATAGTTTCTTTAGGAAAGTTGTCTTTCATGGGCAGGTTTCAGACTATACCTAAGGTTTGGTCGGCATTTTTTTTACTCCCTGTATAAACAAACTTCAACTCGCTGTGTTTATCGCTTTTCAACCGGCAATTCTCTGTTCATAGAGCCGTTAAAGTTCGATTCATTCATGGAACTTGCATGACGCAGCTTGGATTTGGCGCGCGATGACATTTCAACGATTTACTCGTAACATCAAGGCTAAAACTAAAATTAAAATCTATTGTTACTTTCAGATTAAAAACATTACAAAAGAACAGGAGATCTTTTCTCTCCGGGTTTTTATTTATAGTCGGTGGTTTTATGCGTTATCTGGCATTTTCATCCGCCGTCATATGACATAAATAAATTGACATAATTACTAAAAGCGTGTCAAAATCTAGCGGACATAGTGTAAAACCATAGAGTATAAATCGCCTGTTCTTTGTCAATTTTATTATTCTGAAAGTGACACATATATTCTAATTTTAGCCCATGAAATCTAGAATCGAGCCCATTGATCAATTTGAAACTAATATTGTTGAGTTTAGTGTTATCGCGTTGCTGAGGCGATTGGGCGTGGTGAACAAGCTTTATCTGACGAGTCTTTTATGTTTGTTAAACATACTAGACGCGCTAAAACAATGCGTTTTTGTCTAAAGGTTGTGCCTACAAGTTAAAACTAAGCCGCCGAACGCTGCTGTGATACCTTCTGTGATGTGCCTGCTGGAGCTAGACGGATATTTTTATATGTGATTTACCAGTGCCCAGTACAACCCGAGTACAAAAAAAACGGATATTAGAGTTATTTATATTTAGTGTAACGATGAAGGAGGAGTGTAAGTTATGTAGTGCGTGGGGGGGGCAGACGCAGCCGACGGACTTTTCTATATCTTCGCTGATGAGGCCAAATGTGGCTTCACCTCATATCGGACACAATCACCAACTGGACCCCAGGCAGGACGCGGTGCTTCTGTCAGCGTACCTGTTCAAACTAGGTGACTATCCCTTCTATACGCTTGCCGATTCCTACCTCGCCGGTGAGTATCGTGCATTTATGGCCGATTTACACTTTGACATGTACAGTGGCGAGTGAATGAGAGGCAAGATCTAAACAAGGCGGGTGAGTGAGAGAGTTAACTAATTATTTGCTACAGATTTTACTATTTTAAACGGGTCAACTCGCGATACGTTAGTTAAAACATAGGAATTACCTTTTATCTCGACGTTTCAACTGAGTTGCACAAGCTTGCTTTGTTATCTAGTTGACCTGCGACCACGGCTTGTGCAACCAGTCGAAACGTCGGGATTAAAGGTAATTCATATGTGTAAAACATTTAGTAAAATGAGTGGAAATAATCGCGAGTGTTCAAAAAGTGATACTTGCCACTGTACTTGTCGATGTGTAAACGCGCCTTTAGCTTAGTCCGCACCCTCTAACTACTAACTAGTAGATAATAGACTAGTTATAAATAGCAGCCGGCGTCAGTACTGGCTTGTTCCTACTAATAAACATCACTGTTCGGTCGTTTGGTGTTGGTGATAAACACGTGTAGCCACGTTTTCAGTGAAGCTGTGGTTAGGATGACGTGCATTGTTAGTTTCATTCCCTAGTTCTATTCACATGTCTCTTTATAACTGTCGATGTACGTCATCTTCATCCTAGTTGTGTCTTCGACAACTAAGGGTTAGTTCACACCGGCAAGCGGCGCGACGACGCACTCTTTTCAAAAGCGTGACACTTAATTTATTTACATTATGCAAGAGATAGACATTTCATTGACGATGCGAAAACTTCGTAGTAAAATTCGTTTGACTACGAAGTTTTGCACTGTGTAGATGCATCTTCAAGCAGCTTTGCACCGCGTCGTATCGTGTCGCTTCCCGGTGTGAACTGACCCCTGCACTCGCACTGGCGCGTATAAACAGAGATTAGAACCACAGTCAGAGTCTGTCCTTGTCAGATCGCGTGTTAACTGTGTTATCTGATGCACATTCACGTTCTGAGCAATACAGTTCAACAAATAGACAGATAGATAAAAAAAACAGTACCATTTACAACAATTAGACAACTTAAAAACTAAATAGTTACAGTTACTACACACGATGCAGGTCGATAGCGCCTAAATATAACTTTTGGCCAGAAATCACTTTTCAGGAAGTAGCCAGGTATTTTTCCGTGGACAGACACGACAAAAAATCAAAGAGATGTCGATATATAGGATTCTAGTTGTCGTACCACCACCGTTTAATTGGTCAGCTCGTGGATACGAGATGCATCTTCAAGTGAAACTTGAATGCATGTAGCGTCGTGTCGCTTTCCGGTGTGAGCTGACCCTAAGGCTACACTCGCACTGACGCGTATAAACAGAGATTAGAACCACAGTCAGAGTCTGTCCTCGTCTGATCGCGTGTTAACTGTGTTATCTGATTTTGTGTCGCGTCGCGTCGTGTCGCTTTCCGGTGTGAGCTGACCCTAAGGCTGCACTCGCACTGACGCGTATAAACAGAGATTAGAACCACAGTCAGAGTCTGTACTCGTCTGATCGCGTGTTAACTGTGTTATCTGATGCACACTACGAAACATCACCGTGTAGTCAAGCAGTTTCGTGTCGCGTCGCATCGTGTCGCTTCCCAGTGTGAGCTGACCCTAAGGCTGCACTCGCACTGACGCGTATAAACAGAGATTAGAACCACAGTCAGAGTCTGCCCTCGTCAGATCGCGTGTTAACTGTGTTATCTGATGCACACTACGAAACATCACCGTGTAGTCAAGCAGTTTCGTGTCGCGTCGCATCGTGTCGCTTCCCAGTGTGAGCTGACCCTAAGGCTGCACTCGCACTGACGCGTATAAACAGAGATTAGAACCACAGTCAGAGTCTGTCCTCGTCTGATCGCGTGTTAACTGTGTTATCTGATGCACACTACGAAACATCACCGTGTAGTCAAGCAGTTTCGTGTCGCGTCGCATAGTGACGCTTCCAGTGTGAGCTGACCCTAAGGCTACACTCGCACTGACGCGTATAAACAGAGATTAGAACCACAGTCAGAGTCTGTCCTCGTCAGATCGCGTGTTAACTGTGTTATCTTATGCACACTACGAAACATCACCGTGTAGTCAAGCAGTTTCGTGTCGCGTCGCATAGTGACGCTTCCAGTGTGAGCTGACCCTAAGGCTACACTCGCACTGACGCGTATAAACAGAGATTAGAACCACAGTCAGTCTGCCCTCGTCAGATCGCGTGTTAACTGTGTTATCTGATGCACACTACGAAACATCACCGTGTAGTCAAGCAGTTTCGTGTCGCGTCGCATCGTGTCGCTTCCCAGTGTGAGCTGACCCTAAGGCTGCACTCGCACTGACGCGTATAAACAGAGATTAGAACCACAGTCAGAGTCTGTCCTCGTCTGATCGCGTGTTAACTGTGTTATCTGATGCACACTACGAAACATCACCGTGTAGTCAAGCAGTTTCGTGTCGCGTCGCATAGTGTCGCTTCCAGTGTGAGCTGACCCTAAGGCTACACTCGCACTGACGCGTATAAACAGAGATTAGAACCACAGTCAGAGTCTGTCCTCGTCTGATCGCGTGTTAACTGTGTTATCTGATGCACACTACAAATCTATGAGCTACGAATGGCTTAGACACTAATATGACATCAACACTATAAACTTCTTTTTTTCTTCCATGCTGGCCTGGGAGCTAGAGAAAAACATAGAATGTGCCAGCTGCATTTCCTCTTGGGCATGCTGTAAAAACCAGCTAAGGGATCAGAGGGTTTCAGAATATTGTAATTTAGGCGATGGGCTGACAACCTGTCACTATAGCATTATTCCTACAAATCTGTCGTAAAATAACCCTCAAAACTTTGTCAGACGTGGCGAAACGATCTTTATTTAGGTCGTTTACGCTCTGCCTACCCTATTAGGGATAAAAGCGTGATTATATGTAGTATAAACTCTGCATGATGTGATGACACGCACACAAATCAACAAGAGTTTGATCCGGCCATCCTTAGAAGATGATAATACTTATAATATGAACTTGCTTCAAGATCAACAATTAAGAAAAACATAGAATGTACCAGCTGCATTTCCTCCCGGGCATGCTGTAAAAACCGAGGGATTCAGTATATTGTAATTTAGGCGATGGGCTGACAACCTGTCACTACAGCAATATTCCTATAGATATATCTTGGATGACCCTCTAAACTTTGTCAGACGTGGCGGAACGACCTTTGTTTAGGTCGTTTACGCTCTGCCTACCCCATTAGGGATAAAGGCGTGATTATATGTATGTATATATGTAGTATAAACTCTGCATGATGTGATGACACGCACACAAATCAACAAGAGTTTGATCCGGCCATCCTTAGAAGATGATAATACTTATAATATGAACTTGATTCAAGATGTCAGCAAGAGTTTGATCGGGCCATCCTTAGAAGATGATAATACTTATAATATGAACTTGATTCAAGATGTCAGCAAGAGTTTGATCGGGCCATCCTTAGAAGATGATAATACTTATAATATGAACTTGATTCAAGATGTCAGCAAGAGTTTGATCCGGCCATCCTTAGAAGATGATAATACTTACCTATAATATGAACTTGATTCAAGATGTCTGTTACTAGACTTAAATCTAAGGTAGTCACGCCACTTTATAGGTTTGCCTATTAAATTTACCTCTAGAATTGTATCCGTTATTTAACGATACAATTACGATGTTCATTGGTATAATTTTGGCAAACATTGTGAACGTTCCTTTATTTACGTTAGCAGTCAAATCTGTTGTTGTAACATCGCTTTATTTATTGCTTTTTTACAACATTATTTTGAACCAAACTGTGTTTAGGACCTTGTAAACGGTTTACAAGAGTTCTGGTTACTGAAAAAATAGTTAAAAACTTCTCTTCAATATCTAATAACGTATTTTTGAGTCTCTTCCATGTAGGCCTGGGAACAAGAGAAGGACATAGTGCCAGATGCATTTCCTCCCGGGCATTCTGTAAAAACCAGCTAAGGGATCCGAGGGTTTCTGTATATTGCCATCTAGGCGACTTCCATGCTGGACTGGGAGATATAGAAAAACATAGCATGTTCCAGCTGCCCTTCCTCCCGGGCATGCTGTAGAAGTCAGCAAAAGGGATTCGAGGGTTACAGTGTATTGTAATTTAGGCGATGGGCTGACAACCTGTCACTATAGCAATACACTTTTCAATCTAAAATTGCCCTCTATTATTGTCAGACGTGGCGAAAGTGCCTTTTAGGAGGCGTTTAACGCTCTGCCTACCCCGTAAGGGATAAAGGCGTGATTTTATGTATGTATGTAGGCGATGGGCTGACAACCTATCACAACACCAATATAACTACAAATATATCTTAAATAACCCTCAAAACTTCGTGAGACGTGGCGGAACGAGATTTGTTTAAGTCGTTTACGCTCTGCCTACCCCATTACGGATAAAGGCGTTATCATATGTATGTATGTATTTTTGAGTTGGGTTTTTGCATAAAAGTTGACTTTCGGACCGCAGCTTAGCGCGCAGTTTAGAGTTTTTCAGTGGTAATAAAACAATTGTAGAATAGAAATTACATTATAGTTTTTGAGTCCATTCATTATACTTAAACAAAGATACAAAAATATTATTTATTTAATCTGAAATCCATACTTTTTCCGCTTTTTTCCAAAGTTCCTAAAACAGTTAACCTTCATGAACTAAACGCTCCCACATTTCCAATCCGCACTTGAGATCGACAGCTAGTTTGAGTTCGTATCAGAAATGTCATTTCAGTACAAAATGGCTTGTCAAATCCATACTGAATATTGCTCTCGGTCTTGAGATAGCTTTACAAATACGAGTCTTAGTGCAAAGTGTGTAAAGTAAAGGTGCGAATCTGTTCTTTGTTCGCGAGAGCTGGTCCGGAAAGTTAGTTATCTGCAAGTTTGTAAAATTACCGAGTACGCCAGTAATGGGATTCTGATTATCTTTCGAATCACTTGGTAATAAAAACAAATAAAAGCTTGATTTATTTGTTGAAATTATGCGTTGCAGAGTTTTAGCTGTGAATTCGTAAACTTTTTAAAAGTATGTTTTTTTTTTATTTGAATATTTCTTAATGCTACCTCCGTGGTCTAATGGTCAGAGCCATTGTCTTACGATTCGGAGGCCCTGGATTCGATTCCCAAGGGGGACACAAAGTTGATATTTGTTAATTTATCACTTTGTGAGATTTCCCCAGTTTGGTTAGGACATTGCAGGCCGAATCACCTGATAATCGAAAAAGAAAAAGAATTCCGTGCTTCGGAGGGCACGTTAAGCCGTCGGTCCCGGTCACTGTCTTTGATAGTGTTCGTTACTCAAACCATGTCAGAGGCCTAATAGCTGTGCTACTAGGCGGTTTGAAAACTCTGACAACAGGGTTCATCGGGTTGTTCGACTCGAGAATCCACTCGCTAAGAAGAAGAATGCTTAAACTTTGAAACTTTACTCATCTACCTCCACAATAATTTAGTAGGTACCTCTAAATTTCCCTCCTAATAATGATACATGGATAGGTATTACCATACCTAAACCTATTAAATCCATTTAGGTAGTATCATACTCACATTTTTCCTGTTGGTCGTAGGTTAGGTGATATTAAAACGTTATAAATTATAGCACAAAACAGTGTTTAAGTTAATAATATACACACACATAATCACGCCTTTATCCCTAATGGGGTAAGCAGGGCGTAAACGACCTAAACAAAGGTCGTTCCGCCACGTCTGGCAAAGTTATTGAGGGTTATTGAAGATAGATTTGTATGTATATTGCTGTAGTGACAGATTGTCATGCCATCGCCTAAATAGCAATATACAGAATCCCTGAATTTTACAGCATCTCCGGGCGGAAATGCAGCTGGTAAATTCTATGTATTTCTCTCGTTCCCAGTTCAGTATGGAAGATAATAATAGGTTGTTTATATGTAGAGTGGTTGTATTGCTTATGTAAGAACGTACTTATGCGATGAATGTGCTCGGGACACGTCAGTCCTTTGTTTTGCCGGCTTTTTGTACTTTACAGCCATTTTATAAAGTAGGTTTTACTCACAAATACCTATCTTACTAAAAGAAAGAATAACGCAGTAAAACAGATATACGAACTAAGTGTAAATAGATAAACTGCACTGATTTAACAGAAATCATGCGGGACTGGGAGCGAAAGAAAAACATAGAATGTGCCAGCTGCATTATAGTAATATGCTGTAAAAACCAGGAAAGGGATCCGAATGTTTCTGTATATTGCTATTTAGGCGATAGGCTGATAACCTGTCACTACAGCAATATACCTACAAATCCAAATTAAATATTCCTTAAAACTTTGTCAGATGCGGCGGAACGACCTTTGTTCAGGGCGTTTACGCTCTGCCTACCCCATTAGGGATAAAGGCGTGATTACATGTATGTATGTATTTAATATAATTTTTTGTTTACGTTGAAGTACTCTTATGTATTTCGTCTTGTTTTTTGCTGGAAGTAGTTTGGTATCACATAGCGAGCATATTTACCTATGCTAAAATAATTTAATTTTTGGTTGGGAAGATTCGTGACAAGCAAATATCTTTTCGTACAAAAAATAAGTTTTCACCAGCCTGGCATTTAATATCCGGCCTAGGCTGAAACCTGTCTGGATCTCAACGAATGTCTATTTTTAGATACGTCTAGACTTCCAATAGAATTAGTTTGTAGTTTGTCTACTTATGTCTTTTACACGTCGCCAGCTTATAAGATTACATTCGAAGGTAGCAATATGTCTAAGTATTAAGGCCGTGAATTATACCCAAAAAGACACAGTCAAAGCTGTATCCCGCAGGGGATAGGTAGAGTGTCGTTGACCTTGTAAAATGGTGCTTTTTCCTCTACTTCATTAAGGGTAAAAGAGTCTTCCATGCTGGACTGGGAGAGATAGAAAAACATAGAATGTTCCAGCTGCCCTTCCTCCCGGGCATGCTGTTGAAGTCAGCAAAAGGGACTCGAGGGTTACAGTGTATTGTAATTTAGGCGATGGGCTGACAACCTGTCACTATAGCAATACATATTACAATCTAAAATTGCCCTCAATTTTTGTCAGACGTGGCGAAAGCGCCTTTTACGAGGCGTTAAACGCTCTGCCTACCCCGTAAGGGATAAAGGCGTGATTTATGTATGTATGTGTATGTATGTTCATTAGGGGTAATTTTAGAACTTATTTCATTATTTGGAAACGTCTGTGATTTTTTCAATTTCCAAGGCATCTTGACCAGGGGATCCTATTATAAGCCTGCCTTAATTTGCAACTAAGCCTTCCGTCAAAAAACAGACAATAACTAGGAAAGAATCAGTCAGGGCTAGCGGCAAGGCAAGAGTCGACAGATCCGCATTCGAGGCGCAAGGCCACCTGCGCCGGCGCAGCGATGTGATGCAGATTATGTATTGTAAACTGTGGAAATGTCGCCTCCGCAAAGGAATTTGTGTAAGGTACTGGAACTTATTGACATTTGAGATGTTCCTATAGTTACTAGTATTACCTAGGTTAAACTACAAGCAGTCAAAACGCCTTCTAGCAGAGCTGTTATGTGGTGTCTGTCTACTTATGTTATTGTCATAATCGAAGATTAAAAGAAAAGCTTTTTCTAGGCGTTGTTGGTTTAAAGGACTTTACCGACCTATTCTTTTTTTTATTTAATTTTTATTGGACCTATTTGCACCATACTACAAAGTGTATATAATGCGTCACCGGACTAAACAGAACTGTTCTCTTTAGGGTATGAGTAAAGTATTTAAACAAACCGAACTATAAACTACTTATTTGTATATTCATTGTAAGCACATTAGGGTGAGACTTCCCGTCCGCCCCTCTGGCACAAAAACGGTCTGAACTAGACGGCTGACTCATCCGGCAAGAGTGACGTCATCGCCGAACCTGTGACGTCACTAGGGCTGTCCGACATTGTTCTGGAAGCGTCCGATTTCGAGTGAAATAAAAAACATTTTCTATGGCTTTTCCGGCGATAACTAATCCAGTCTTGACTTAAATAAGTACATCAACGTGAATATAGTACCTTAACTGCCTCCATGGTCTAGTGGCTAGTGCCATGGACTCCTGATCCGGAGGTCCTGGGTTCGATTCCCAGGGGGGAATCAAAAAGTTGATATTTGAGAATTTATCACTTTGTGAATTTTTCCCCAGTTTGGTTAGGACATTGCAGGTTGAATCACCTGATTGTCCGAAAAAGAAAAAGATTTCGTGCTTCGGAGGGCACGTTAAGCCGTCGGTCCCGGTCGCTGTCTTTGATAGTGGTCGTTACTCAAAACATGTCAGAGGCCTGATAGTTGTGCTACTAGGCGGTTTAAAAACTCTGACACCAGGGTTCATCGGGTCGATAGACTCGATACCCACTCGACAGAAGAAAAACGTTAATATTAGAGTCACTTTAGAATTTCATGAATGTAACGTGCACCAGCATCAAGCCGGGAAAATGCTAGACAAAAGAAGATCGTACTATTTTACGTTTCTTACTTTATTATCATGGTGGGTGATATCTTCATGAGAGCCCGATGGTGTAGTGAATAGGGCCGCTGCCTCCTGAGCGAGAGGTCGTGGTTCGAATCCCAAAACGTACCAATGTGTTTTTCGGTTTTCGAATTTCATATGTACGTTTATTCGGCGCTTTTTCCGTGCTTCGGAAGGCACGTTAAGCCGTTGGTCCCGGTTGATATCGTTTAATACCGTAGATATTAGTCGTTAAGCCATTTCAGAGGCCAGTGCTAAGCATTGGCGGCTTGAAAACTCTGACCTAATCTAGGATTGGGTCTGGTTTCCCTTCTGGGTTGCGGAGGTCAGATGGCAGTCGCTCTGTGTAAAAACCAGTACCCTCGTTCAATCCCCTAGATTAGGTAGCCGACCCCGTGACATACGGGATAAGGCTAGGGAGATGATGATGGGTGATATCTTCATAATCGAATACTGTCGGATGAGGCCTACCCATTTTCAGTGTAAAATTCGCAATTCACGATATATTGTGACGACAAAATTATTATCGTGTTTTTCGATGTACTTCCATGCTGGCCTGGGTGCGAAAGAAAAACATAGAATGTGCCAGCTGCAGTTCCTCCCGGGCATGCTGTAAAAACCAGCTAGGGATCAGAGGGTTTTCTATATTGCAATTTAGGCGATAGGCTGACAACCCGTTACTACAGCAATATATCTATAAATTATCTTAATTAACCCTCAAAACTTTGTCAGACATGGCGGAACGACCTTTGTTTAAGTCGTTCACGTTCTGCCTACCCCAGTAGGGGATAAAGGCGTGATTATATGTATGTATGTATGTTGAATACTGTCGAATGAAGATTTTCATTGTAAAATTCGGAACTCACGATATATTGTGACGACAAAATTACTATCGTGTTTTTCGATGCTACGTGGCAAGTTGGCAACCCTAGTCGTCACTGCCGCAGCTTCGTTTTTACGCGCCATCGATTGAGCCGATGACGCAGTAAAGACCCCATTGCTTTTGACGTATTATTCGGGTGGTCCACTTGCTGTTAATTGTTTTTTTCTCCTGGATAAGATATTATTGCCTTGATGAAGATAAATCAGATATAAGGGTAATTTAATGTCAATTAATAGACCCCCGCCCTGGTACTATAATTTAACTGTCTTTCTGTGGCATGAAATAGTGCACAATTTCTCAGTACCGTTATTTTCAATCGAAAGCTAATTTACTAACTTACAAACATACATACATATAATCACGCCCTTAACCCCAATGCCCAACTCCCATGCTCGCCTGGGAGCGAGAGAAAGACATAGAATGTGCCAGCTGCATTTCCTCCCGGGCATGCTGTAAAAACCAGCTGAGGGATTCGAGGGTTTCAGTATATTGTAATTTAGGCGATGGGCTGACAAACTGTCACTACTGCAATATACCTAGAAATCTATCTTAAATAACCCTCAAAACTTTGTCAGATTTGGCGGAACGACCTTTGTTTAGGTCGTTTACACTCTGCCTACGCCATTAGGGATAATGGCGTGATTATATCTATGTATCCCCAATGGGGTAGGCAAGAGTATAAACGACCTAAACCCAGGTCGTTCCGCCACGCCTGACAAAGCTTTGAGGGTCATTTAAGATAGATTTGTAGTGTAGATATATTGCTGCAGGGACAGGTTGTCAGCCTATCGCCTAAATTGCAATATAGAGAATTCCTCTGATCCCTAGCTGGTTTCTACAGCATACCCGGGAGGAAATGCAGCTGGCATATAGAATAGAACATATGTATTTGACAATTTAAAAATATTAAACATTTTAAAGGTTACAAACGTGTTCTTAAGCGAGAAATTGGCCACGCTTAGCACTAATTCTATGTTTTTCTTTAAGCTACTAACTTAAAAAAAAACTACCTTTTACCCCACGGATAGACGAATACTCATGCTCTACCAAATTAATTTCCTTCGATAATACTGCCTATAGGTATTTATATTTGGAGAGTGGGTAGTTTGCTTATGGCATATTTGGGTGGTCAGCCATATTGGAGTTACTTTGTCGCGTTAGTTGGAAATCGTTGAATAAACCTTATGAATGACATATTGTAGGATGTCATACATTGTGGTTGTGGTGGCCTATTATTATTTCTTGGTATTTCTTGGGTCACTTAAGGGAACTACGCAGTAATTTAACGACGAAAGTTAACACAGTGAAGGCTTGCCTTCTGTGAACAACTGGACAAAAACAGACTCAAATTTCGGTCTTCTAAAACTATATGGGGTGTAAGGGACATCGTCCCGCAAACTGATAGGGGTTGCTCAGTCAACGAAACTGAACAACAGTTTCACCAGTTTCAGGAAGTGAAAAAAAAATGGTTTTACAGCCAGTACCTATACCAATTTAAAAGGTACTAAGATATATTTAAAATCTCCAAACCATGATATGTACCTACATACTTCCTTATCATAATCTATTGTTCAGTTTTGAAATCAGACATAATTAAATAGCACAAAACAAAAACTGTCCTACACTGCTGGTTGAACGTAGTCGGTGCATTTTCTGCGAAGTTCTACTAAACTCGAATAAACGGATTACATTTCGTCATAATCAGATTCTTTATGTTCTAATCCAATATTCCAAAAACAACTTTTAACTGAATTACATGTGTGTAGAATAGGTATATTGGTACTTTATTTTGATTTGCATTTCACCTTATGAAAAAGTATGATGGATGTTTTAGAAGTTAAAATGTTTATTTTATCTTCCATTCTAAAATACTTATTAATATTTCACATACTAAAAATCAATGCACGTTATTCTCTAAAACACTATATAATAGGATATGTCTGTACTCGGGCACTTAGGCGGCAAAACATAAAAGACCTGCAATATATAGCTGATAAATCTTTATAACACAGCAACGAGTAAATATTGTTATAGCTGCCTATCTTCTTTATATTAGCTGTGGTGTTAAACTTTTTAAACCGTACCTATATTTCAAACTAAAACTCGCTTTTTTAAAATCCGAACGAGAAAGATTACAAAAGTTTTAAAACGAAAACGATCTTTTAAAATTTGAACGATACGTAATACATCCGAAAAGTAAACATAATAAAAAGAAAAATGCACATTCAAATTTCGAATATAGACCGTCGGAGTAGCTCTAAAAGCACATCAATTCACTTGGGTAGTTCCTTCTCAATAGAGTAAATACGGAGCTTTCGCGCTCCAACTTAGTGCCGCCTTCGGGCCCGTTCCGGTTCGGTTACCACGTGCGTCGAGAATATGCTAGAGACATCGAGAACATTCCAGAATAAATAAAAACTTGTAATGGAACGTTTTTGTGGTATTCTTTTTAAATTTCTAATGGGGTCGGTAATGTATAATTATAATTAGCTCGGTATATTATTTTGATGATGTAAACGATTATTTTATAGGCTCTCGGCACCTTTTTAATGTTATGTTTAATATTAAGTAGGTATCCTTGCTTTAATAAACATGTACTTAATTAACTAAACAACAGTGTGATCAGAATCTCAGACTTTGATTCCGTCACGATTTGATCGTAAACTATTTTTGATGAGGCATTAACATTCTATTAAATATAAGGGTTTCAGTATATTGTAATTTAGGCGATGGGCTGACAACCTGTCACTACTCACTAGCAATATACTTACAAATCTATCTTAAATAACCTTCAAAACTTTGTCAGACGTGGCGGAACGACCTTTGTTTGGGACGTTTACGCTCTGCCTACCCCATTAGGGATAAAGGCGTGATTATATGTATGTATGTAAATATAAGGTAAATTAAATATACCTTAATTAGGTACTATTAAAGTAGCAGTTTATAGATAAACGATCCTAATTAGGTAGATTATATTTATTAACGGCAGTCCAAAACTTTTTTTTTCTAACTTTCCTAAACATTTTACTAAAACCTACATACTTAGACTTACGTACCTAAATACTTCATTACACTTTTTTTTATTAACGTAATCAATTTATTTCGTGTTTACAAGAAGTATTATAATTTTCTTATTGCAAGCAAATATATAAGTATCTATTACTTATATTATATTTCTGTTCTTTGCCCAGCAGTGGGACACTATCGGCTAAATAAGATAAGATATTTCTATAACAAAATTAAAAAAAAACATGGAAAGGGGCCGGTCCAAAATATTATGATTCTAAATATTTAGTCGGAAAAATGTTAACATGCAAATAAGTAAATGCATCCTGAATTTGAAAATGGAACCTAAAATTGTACTACAGAGACACCGGATATTCCAAAGCCTTTGACTATTCATATTACGAGAGGAAAAATATGAGACTGGATTTATCTACGGACTAACGCCATGAAATTTGTTCTGCCTTTCTCAAAAATGCCTGACTTATGCGTAAAATACAGTTGTCACGTATTTGTACTGCAGAGTTTAGTAAATATGAATTTGTAAACGAAATTTCTATTCGTAGGTTTTATTTATTGTTACCGAATGTAAGCAGATTTTATTGAAAAGTTTTTTATGTGAACATAGCAAACAAAATTGTTGGTGGTGAACAAAAATGACATGGTACATACATACATATAATCACGCGTTTATCCCTAATGGGGTAGGCAGAGCCCAAACGGCCTCAACAAAGGTTGTTTCGCCACGTCTGACAACGTTTTGAGAGTTAATGATAGATAAATATGTTGTTATATTGTTGTAGTCACAGATTGTCAGCCCATCGCCTAAATTGCAATATACTGAAACCCTCGGATCCCTTACCTGGTTTTTACAGCATGCCCGGGAGGATATGCAGCTGGCACATTTTATGTTTTTCTCTCGCTCCCAGTCCAGCATGGAAGAAAAATGACATAGTACTTACGAATATTGCTATCATGACATGAAGGTTCTTCCTTTCCGACCCTTTTTGCAACTTCCTGTCTTTAACCGTGCTGTTAGCCAAATTGGGCATACTTCTGGGTGGTCAATGAAAAGTTATATGTTTAAAAAATCTCATGAAATGAGCTATGAATATTATGTACATGTACTTACCGCATACATACAGTAATTAAAAATTATACATATTGTAAGTACAGGGTGGCCAATTTTGCAGGTTTTGTTATCAGTTATCTTGTGACGAAACGACAAATTTGTTATAGATAGTTTTTGGACCAAAAATCGTGTTGACACAATCATAAAAATACACTCAAAATTTTGTGTTGCGTAAACACTGGCGAAATTACAGAAAGTTTTCGGTAGAGATCACTTGCCTTCTGACTTTCAAAGTTACTTAACTTAGTCCAACTTAGGTTAACTTATCCTAACTTAGGTGTATATAATTTAGGTAGAAATAAGGTTAGATAAGTATGAAAGCTGATTGTCAAGTTTTTTTTTGCTAATTTTTAAGGTCAATTTGAAACGCTTTTCTTGATGATTTAATTATAATTTGCTAACTTCGTGAGTTGTTGTACCTATTAACTACTTAGAAAGATTAATAAACAGAACAGATTATCCAAACTGTCCTAAGAAGTAAGATAAGTTCTGTTGTACATAGTGCGCGACTTGACAAATAACCAGGAGTCTTTTTAAATCCTGGAACTCCAATGCGCAAAGAATTTGCCTAGCGAATGTTTGTCCATCGTGTGCGAAATCGATTCGAGTGATTCAAAAATAAGGCTCCTGTGTGTGACACTATCAGTGTCACACGTAGAGGTGCCTATTTATTGGTCAGTATTCATAAATTCTTTTCCCATAGTGACCGGACCACGTTCTATAAATGCCATATTTATTAGCTTTTTATTCGAGCAACATTACTTGCATACTAAATATTTTATGAATTAAAGCCACTCTGTGAATGTTAATTGTATGTTAAATAGGCATATTATTTTATCACAAAAGTATGACAAAATCCTGTTTTGGAGCACTTTAAATAATTTGATGGGCGACAATTTTATTTGTTCATTCTTTTGTTTTGGTTTATTTCATTAAACATTCTTTGTAGCAATTATAATGGCGTCGATTATCGCGATATAATTCTAATTCTTAGCTAGCGCTATCACTTTCATGACTTTGACATAAGAACAGGATAGCAAATGAACACATGATTTAGACATTCCTAATTTGACGCAATACGGTTTAAATTAGTACTGAGCGTAGAGCGCGCCATTATATTACGTCAAATAAGCAAGTCTTATGTCAGATTAGGAATGTCAAAATGGTGTGTTCGTTTGTTATCCTGTTCTTGTGTAAAAGTAAAGAAAGTGACAGCGCTAGCTAAGAATTAGACTTATGTCGTGAGAATCGACGCGAATGTCACCCATATTTAAATTAAATTAAGCTAACCGCATTACATTTCAAAACCAAAGAAAGATCCTGATGATAAAGAAACTGGTTAAAAGTTATTTTATAAGGTGCATCTGATTTTATAATCACAATCAGATAGGTTTAAAATAGATTTGGCTCAAGGATTTAAAATAATTTGAATATTTATTTATTACTATCTGGCGCTAACAAAATTGTCTTATCAGTTATCAGCTTATCATTATTTAAACACAAAAAGATTAACACTTTTCGCGGAATTTTTATGTATAACTTTTTGCGCACAAGTTTCATACAATATTTGTTTTTATTTAGGATGTTTGATTATGATATTAAAAATTTGCACCGATATACAGTGAAAGATAGTATTTTTATTCAAGGTGATTCTAAATATAATTTCTAATAGTCATCAAAATAAAAGTTGTTTAAGATTCATAGTGGTAAGTTTACCATGAAAAGTTTTGCGTTTCTTTCCTTACAACTTTTAAGTATATTGCACCTCGCACATTTAAGTACTATTGACTGAGGTTTATTATTTTTATACTTTGAATATAAAGTATCTTGTTATTTTTATTAATTTGAAGATTATTTGTTTCAGGTAAGCCACCGGCATGCAGTTTATGTGAAGCTGCGCGATTTGCCTCACTTGGTGAGTCTGTTATATATACATTATACATACTTACATACATATAATCACGCCTTTATCCCTAACGGGGTAGGCAGAACGTAAACGACATAAACAAAGGTCGTTCCGTTCTATACATATATTATATCTAATATTTTAAAAATATACTATCACTTCAATTTATCTTAAGTTGTTAATCTAACGCGAAAAAACACTCAAAATTACCTACAACCAACATAACCTCAAAATAATATTCCACTAACGGTACATGACAGCAAGATGGAGTCAGCATAACCGTGTCTACATCCATTGTCCAATTGAATCGGCAGAGTAATCAAGTTGTACTTCTAGTAGGTCACTGGGCCGTAGTCTAGCGGTAACGTATTTTTGATCGATTAGATAAGACATCAAAATACCTAAGAGAAACATTTTCTTTTTCAAAAATGGGATATGAATTAGCGACCCTGGTGGATCGTGCCGCTGCTCTAACCAACTGAGCTATCGAATATCGGCAAAGTAATAGAGTTGTACTGCTAGTAGGTCACTAGGCCATAGCCTAGCTGTAACGTATTTTTGATCGATTAGATAGGGCATCAAAATACCTAAGAGACACATTTTTTTTTTTTCAAATATAGGATTTGAATTAGCGACCCTGGTGGATCGTGCCGCTGCTCTAACCAACTGAGCTATCGAATCGGCAGAGTAATCAAGTTGTACTTCTAGTAGGTCACTGGGCCGTAGCTTAGCGGTAACGTCTTCTGATAAATCACTAAAATAGAGATAAGAAAAAGTCACACGAGTTAGGTTTGAACCTACAATCTTTGCGATCCGATGCACTTACTCAGCCCGTATTGATAAACAGCACTTGAGTCTGATAGCTAACTTGAGTTCGTATCAGAAATGTCATTTCAGTACAATATGACCTGGTTTTTACAGCATGCCCGGGAGGAATGCAGCTGGCACATTCCACAAGTCCGCGTACTACTGAGACTTCTGTTTGTACCGTTTGTGGGAGAAGAAAACATACTAGGCTGACCCCAAATAATGGGATAAGGGCAAGGGAATGACGATAAGTCTCTAAAAAGTATAAAAAACCGAATTTGTCTCATACTTCCATGCTGGACTGGGAGCGAGAGAAAAACATAGTGTGTGCCAGCTGCATTTCCTCTCGGGCATGCTGTAAAGATCAGCTAAGGGATCCGAGGGTTTCGGTATATTGCAATTTAGGCGATGGGCTGACAACCTGTCACTACAGCAATATACTTACCAATCTATCTTAAATAACCTTCAAAACTTTGTCAGACGTGGCGAAACGACCATCCGTTCGTTCGACCATCCGACCAGACCGATCGTTTACGCTCTGCCTACACCATTAGGGATACAGGCGTGATAATATGTATGTCTCATACAAACAAATCATTATTTGTCCAATCCCATCAGCAGAGCAGTAACGAAGTGGTACTACTGTACTACCAGTAGGTCACCGGGTCGTTCCGGCCCGTTGCGGACTCACCCGTAGTACCACCGCAGATGTACTACGGAAATACATACATATAATCGCGCCTCTATCCCCAATGGGGTAGGCAGAGCGCAAATGACCCAAATAAAGGTCGCTCCGCCACGTCTGACAAAGTTTTGAGGGTTATTTACGTATAAGATAGATTTGTAGGTAAATTGCTGTAGTAACAGGTCCAACGCCTAAATTGCAATGTACAGAATCCCTCGGATTCTTTCGCTGGTTTTTACAGCATGCCCGGGAGGAAATACAGCTGGCACATTCTATGTTTTACTCTCGCTCCCAGACCAGCATAGAAGTACGGAATTAAATAAGTATAAAGTGCCCAGTGATGTGTGTTTATTCTAGCCAATAGGGATAGTTAAGCTACATTAGATATTGCTAGAAGTAGTGATTGGTAAAGCTAAAGCAATTTCCGTGCTTCAGAAGGCATGTACCATAGAGTATTAATAATCACGTTACACTACAGGTAGTGAAGTGACCTGTCGTAGAATATCCGAAAACAAAGTCAAATAAAATAATAATACTAGTAAAATGAAATTAAAATTAATAAAATAAAACAAAGTCTGTGGAACGTTTAAGGAAAAAAAGCCGTTTTCTATACAAAGGCCTGCACAGTTTGATACGTACAGGGAAGTCATTGGGCTCGATTCTAGATTTGCCGGCTAAAACTAAAAAAAAACTATTTGTCACTTTCAGACTAAAAACATTGGAAAAGGGCAGGAGATCTATTCTCTCCAGTTTTTATTTTATGCGTTACTAGCGACCCGCCCCGGCTTCGAACGGAAATCATCAGTGTTTCTCTACTATATTATGCATGTATTATACATATAAACCTTCCTCTTGAATCACTCTATCCATTAAAAGAAACCGCATCAAAATCCGTTGCGTAGTTTTAAAGATCTAAGCATACATAGGGATATAGGGACAGAGAAAGCGACTTTGTTTTACACTATGTAGTGATCTGTAATTTTTGTCCACCGTCATATGATATATCTTCCATGCTGGACTGGGAGCGAGAGAAAAACATAGAATGTGCCAGCTGCATTTCCTCCCGGGCATGCTGTAAAAACCAGCTAAGGGATCCGAGGGTTTCAGTATATTGCAATTTAGGCGATGGGCTGACAACCTGTCACTATAGCAATATACGTACAAATCTATCTTAAATAACCCTCAAAATGTTGTCAGACGTGGCGAAACGACCTTCGTATATGTTGTTAACGCTCTGCCTACCCCATTAGGGATAAAGGCGTGATTATATGTATGTATGTCATATAATATGGCGGATAAAATTGACAGAAATACGGGGGAAATGTGCAATAGCGCGTTAAAATCTAACGTACTAAGTGTAAAACCATAGAGTATAAATCGCCTGTCCTTTTTCAATTTTATTATTTTACAAGTGACAGATAGATTTTAGATAGATAGATATACTCTTTATTGCGCATAAATCGTACAGTTTGTCAAAACTTAAAAATAACAGTGTGCGCAAAGGCGGCTTTATCGCTTCAAGCGATCTCTTCCAGACAACCCTGCATTTAAT
Source organism: Scrobipalpa costella (assembly GCA_949820665.1). Classification (NCBI taxonomy): domain Eukaryota; kingdom Metazoa; phylum Arthropoda; class Insecta; order Lepidoptera; family Gelechiidae; genus Scrobipalpa; species Scrobipalpa costella. The sequence continues at coordinate 3,104,549 of OX463311.1, forward strand.
AAAGAAAAATTATGCATAGCAAGTAGCTGCGACATCATCAAAGAAATAACTAAACACTTAAAAATCTTTTATTTATTAAACCTTTCTTTTATTGATTTTAATTTTAGTTTTAGCCGGTGGTATCTAGAATCGAGCCCAACTTCTGGTATCATGCTGAGCTAGTTAACACTTTCTAATCAGGTGATTCAGCCAACCATGTCTTAACCAAATTGAAAACAATCTCTCAAAGTGATTACCAATATCAACCTTCTGCAATCATATTGTCTGCCATGGTCATCGAAGCTAACCCTAAGACTCGCACCGCTCAACCATGGAAGCAGTTTTCTTCTTAGCGAGTGGATTCTCGAGTCGAACGACCCGACGAACCGTGTTGTCAGAGTTTTCAAACCGCCTAGTAGCACAGCTATTAGGCCTCTGACATGGTTTGAATAACGATCACAATCAAAGACAGCGACCGGGACCGACGGCCTAACGTGCCCTCTGAAGCATGGAATCCGTTACTTTTCGGACTATCAGGTGATTCAGCCTGTCCTAACCGAACTGGGGGAAAACCTCACAAAGTGATAAATTAACAAATATCAACTTTGTGTTCCCCCTGGGACTCGAACCCAGGACCTCCGGATCGTAAGCCCATGACTCTAACCACTAGGCCACGGAGGCGGTGGCGGTTATGGAGGCAGTTATCATACATATACATACATTTATTTTTAATTTCATAAAACAATAAGAATATAATACATATAATCACGCCTTTATTCCTAATGGTATAGGCAGAGCGTAAACGACCTAAACAAAGGTCGTTCCGCCACGTCTGACAACATTTTGAGGGTTATTTAAGATAGATTTGTACGTATATATATTGACATACGCTATAGTCACAAGTTGTCAGCCCATCTCCTAAATTGCAATATACTGAAACCCTCGGATCCCTTAGCTGTTTTTTACAGCATGCCCGGGAGGAAAAGCACCTGGCACATTCTATGTTTTTCATTCGCTCCCAGTCCAGCATGGAAGATTGTTAGGCAGTTACCAACGTACTAATTAAATGTCTCTGAAACTGACTTATGCCTTAACACAAACAGACTGAAAATAAGGAATTACGCACCGCTACCCACCCCTTAACTGCTTCTGCGGTCTGGTGGTCTGAGCCTTGGGCTCGCTATTTGGAGGTCACGGGTTTGATTCCCGTGAAGGGGTAATGGATAACAGGTAATGTTCATATTATCGCTTTTTGAGATTATTTTTGGTTTAAAGCTCAATTTCAAGTGGGTATTCGTGTGAACTTACGACCCAGTGAACTCTTGTGTCAGAGGTTTCAACCGCCTATTAGGCTCGTAATTATAATCAACTCTCAAGAGTGACAGCGGGTTTGAGTTTGTATCAGAAATGTCATTCCAGTACAAAACTGCCTGTCAAATCCAAACTTAATATTGCTCTTAATATTGAGATCGCTTTATAAATACGAGCCTTCGTACAGCTTGACATGATGTAGAACATAAAGCCTGATAGTGTTTATTACATCTTTACAAATCATGTCAGAGGTTATTGACTGGTTTAAAAAAGAAACATCATGATGCCTACAAAATATTGTATGTTCTCCTTCGAACCTACACTACAATACAAAAAAAAACACAATAATCATTAATGAAACTTTAAATTACCCACTCCCAATAGAGCTGAGACTGGTAATAACGATTCTATCGATATGAAATTCGATGAACAAGCATCGATTACGTTTATAGCGCTCTATTCTGGTCCCAGCGGCACTTTCTCGATTGATTGTCGATATAATTAACCGTTGGTAGGGTTGCCAGTCGTCCGGAAAAATATTGGACGGGAGTTTGAATGTGTTTATACTACAGTAGATTTATGAACAGCGATTTTATTTAATTTACTTAAATGCTGGTCTGGGAGCGAGAGAAAAACATAGATTAAGCCAGCTGCATTTCCTCCCGGGCATGCTGTAAAAGTCAGCTAAGGGATCCGAGGGTTTCAGTATATTGTAATTCAGGCGATGGGCTGACAACCCGTCACTACAGCAATATACCTACAAATCTATCATAAAATAACCCTCAAAACTTTAACAGACGTAGCGGAACGACCTTTGCTTAGGTCGTTGACGCTCTGCCTACCCTGGATAAAGGCTTTGTGATTATTTGTATGTATGTATGATTTTATGTGACTTTCAATTTGAGTTTGCCCGCCACCATGACTATTGAAACATAGTTGAAACGTCGGGATAAAAGGTATTGCTATGTTTGAACCACCAAAATTTATAGCTAGAGACCCGGATAACAAGTAAAATTGTTTTTCTTTTGTTTTGTAAAATGTGGCAAAGTACCCAACAGTGAATTTTTTTTTTTAATCGGTCTAGTTGTTGTCGAATTTATATTATTGTAAACATACAAAACATTTTAGAGCTTGCGATGGTGGGTAGAGCCGCTGCCTCCTGAGCGGGAGGAGGTCGTCGTTCGAATTCCACCACGTACCAATTTGTTTTTTGTTTTTCGAATTTCATATGTTATTCGATGCTTTTTCCGTGCTTCAGAGGGCACGTTAAGCTGTTGGTCCCAATTAATGTCGATTAATACCGTAGATATTAGTCGTTAAGCTATATCAGAGGCCAGTGCTAAGCATTGGCGCATGGCGGCTTGAAAACTCTGACCTAATATAGGATTGGGTCTGGTTTCCCTTCTGGGTTGCGGAGGTCAGATGGCAGTCGCTCTGTGTAGAAACCAGTACCCTCGTCCAATCCCCTAGATAAGGTAGCCGACCCCGTTAAATACGGGGTAAGGCTAGGGAGATGATGATTCAAAACATTTTAACTTTAAACCTATCTAATTTCCTTCTCCTAAAAAAGTAAAGTCGGGTTTATTTTATCGAACTTTATTACCTTTTTTCTTGTATATCGCAGGAATGCCAGTAATCCAAACTTACTAAGGAAATCTTTATAAAAAAAATTGGGTTTGTAAAAAGAAAATGAACTTATGACGTAACTTTATGCTCTCTCCAGAAATATAAAGACTTTTTTATATCCCAGGCTCTCAATCAGTCCAAATTCTATTTTTTTTGTCTATTTTAAACCTCTTTAATTGTTTCACCAGACTAGACTCTAAAAACGGGCCTTTTCAAGTTGCAACCCTAGCTGTAGAGAATTTTCACCTCTATTATTGAACTAATAGCCACCCACTACTGTTCTTCATTTGAACTAGATGCCAATCTATAAACTGAACGTGATACTTTTTTAAAGTTCTTTTTTATTTTATCCCATATGGTATAGGGCAACGGGACCTCAGCTTATACAGCCAAGTATTTTTATGTGTAGTGCTTTTCTCTGCTTTTATTTTTTAATGTTAATTTTGTCACTTTACAGATAAGTGACAAAATTGTACACAATAATATATCAACTCCTTCAAGTAAACTCAAAAATTTAAGGGGTAAATTAGTTTTAAAACTTTTCTTTGAGATATTCGCAATGTTATCATAAAGTCATTGTAAGATCAAAAGTCACACAACGGAAACGTCTTACGTAGTATAGATAAAAAAGCATGTTTAAAAATTCCTTTTGTCATATCTAGCATAAACATGTTAAATTATTGCTGTACAGACGAAAATATCTAGTAAAATTTGATGTGTGGGTTGGCTTGCGCTCTGTATTTGGATGATATATTCGTATACCGCGCTTACTTGCCATCTTATTTTCCAAATATTCTATGCTGTATTCACAAACTCTAAACCATAAATCATGATACCTATCAATTTATGTAACGATAATCTAATACTCGCAAAAGAAGTGAAATATCGAAAATACGTACGTAGGTACTAAAACATTATCGGCATCAATCGTAGTAAATGGTGCAAAATGAGCAAATATCAAAAGTTATTTTTTTACTAAAATATATATCAAAATATCTAAAGTTTTATTACCATATATCAACGATAATCTAATACACATTATTGGCAATTATTATCTTCCATGCTGGACTGGGAGCGAGAGAAAAACTTAGAATGTGCCAGCTGCTTTTCCTCCCGGGCATGCTGTAAAAATCAGCTAAGGGATCTGAGGGTTACAGTGTATTGCAATTTAGGCGATGGGCTGACAACCTGTCACTACAGCAATATACCTGCAAATCTATCTTGAATAACCCTCAAAACTTTGTCAGACGTGGCGGAGCGACCTTTGTTTGGGTCGTTTGCGCTCTGCCTACCCCATCAGGGATACAGGCGTGACTATATGTATGTATGTATGTATTATTGGCAACAATCGTAGTAAATGATGCAAAATGAGCAAATATTACAAATACTTTTTTATCTAAAATAAAATAAAAGTATAACCGCTTACTCGAAATCTTGTTTTGCAAATATTTGTATACTGTATCCACGAAATTTAAAGTTTTATTACCATCATCTCCCTAGCCTTATCCCGTATGTCACGGGGTCGGCTACCTAATCTAGGGGATTGAACGAGGGTACTGGTTTTTACACAGAGCGACTGCCATCTGACCTCCGCAACCCAGAAGGGAAACCAGACCCAATCCTAGATTAGGTCAGAGTTTTTCAAGCCGCCAATGCTTAGCACTGGCCTCTGAAATGGCTTAACGACTAATATCTACGGTATTAGTCGTTAAGCCATTAAAACGACATTAACCGGGACCAACGGCTTAACGTGCCTTCCGAAGCACGGAAAGTTTAAAGTTTTATTACCATAAATCATAATATCTACCAATTTTTGTAACGATAATCTCATAAACGCAAAATCAGTGAAATATCGAAAATACGATAAACATTATCGGCATCAAACGTAGTAAATAATGCAAAATGAGCAAATATTACAAGTTCTTATGCAAATTTGTTTATTACATACATACATATAATCACACCTTTATCCCTAACGGGGAAGGCAGAGCGTAATCGACCTAAACATAGGTCGTTCCGAAACGTCTGTACGTATACTGCTATAGTGACAGGTTGTGAGTCCATCGCCTAAATTGCAAAATACAAAAACCCTCAGATCCCATAGCTGGTTTTTACAGCATGCCCGGGAGGAAATGCAGTTGGCACCTATGTTTTTCTCTCGCTCCCAGTCCAGCATGGAATTATATTTGTTAGGCAGGTAATTGTTTTATAGCACTAAAATACAATACGTACCGCATCCTTCAATCTTCATCACATCAATAAAACACAGAGGTCATCCCGACTTCCTAGTGATCTCAGCTATCTGTCCATTATCAATATCCGCAAAGATAAGTAAATAGAATACGCTCGTATGCTAATTTTGCGAAGGTCAAAACCTCGCGAAAACACACGGCCTTCTCTTTATCATTCAGTGATATAATGCGCAAAAGCGACATGAGTGTAAGAATTTATACTTTTTCTGGTAGTCTTATCGCTGGCTGGACGCGCGGGAAAATCGTTCTCTTTTCAAATATGGCGAAGAAAATTTTTGCTTCGGTTTTTAAAGGTGAGTTTTTTTTTTTTTCTTTTTTATACAAATTTAGTAAGCGTAGCTTGAGGAGAAATAAATAAGTGCGCCATCTTCTCCAAGACATTTTAAATGTAAGGTTATTTCCAGGTTACCTGCTTATTATTATTATTTCAAGGCTAGGTTTCTATTTATTGCGTGTATGTGTCGGAATCCTATATATAGGATAATATAACTTACATAATCACGCCTTAAACCCTAACGGGGTAGGCAGAGCGTAAACGACTTAAATAAAGGTCGTTCTGCCTGTTAAAATTTTTGCAAGTTTCTAAAACATAGTATTATCCATGCTGGATTGGGTCTGAGAGATAAACGTAGAATGTGCCAGATGCATTTTCTCCCGAGCATGCTGTAAAATCCAGCTAAGGGATCCGAGGGTTTCAGTATATTGCACTTTAGGCGATGGGCCGACAACCTATCACTACAGCAATATACCTACAAATCTATCTTAAATAACCCTCAAAACTTTGTCAGACGTGGCGGAACGACCTTTGCTTAGGTCGTTTACGCTCTGCCTACCCCACTGATTGATTATACGTATGGGCCATTCTAACATAAGAATAACCCTTTCGACAGCATACGGTAAGTCGGTTTTAGTTTTAGTGTAGAGCTCTTCGTAAATGCCATCGACGAAACGAAGCCATTTCAAATTGAGCTCTACGTTTTATGAATCAAATTAAGATACAACAAGTTTTACGTAGAATTTTGGCATACCTACCCTGTTTTACGACAAAAAATAGAATTCAAACAACCCGACTGCAGTACCCTATAAAAATATGTTATAATGCATTAATTGTTCAAAAATTTACCGTTAACATATGAATCATATGTATTTTTGTAATCTTCTTTTAATTAAATACCCAACTCGATAGGTCCAGTAAAAATTTTTTTTTGAACGTTTAGCATTTGGCGTCCAAAATTCTACGTTTCGAATTTTGTAAAATTATACCTATCTAAGAACACTCAGGTGCTTGAGACCAATCGAACGACAGCCGTTTCGGATATACGAGGTAATGAAGAAATATTAGTACAAACATTTATTTATTTAACTTTATGCACAAAAATCTTACGTGGGCGGACTTAACGCCAAAGGCATTATCTACCAGTCTACCTTAGGGCATGTGAAAATGACATCATTCATACAAGATACCCTTGAAAAACATGACAATTCCCTGACAGTCGGGTAAAAAACGAAGAAGCCGGGAAAATGTCCAAGCTCTCTTTCTACTGGTTTGAGCTTGCTATACGTCTCCAGGCGCCCTCTGCAAGTATTTCATCTTTCGAATGGACTTGTAAGAACATTATTATAATGCTAAGGTCGCGTGCATCTTGTGTGGAACTTCGAAAACTGATCGCCTTATACGGAGATACAAGCTTGGGTATGGAAATAATTATATTAATATTTTTTTAAGACGAACGAGTGGTTAAATTTATCATGACATTCTCCTCATATGAGGTAATTTTATATTGTCTTTCTGTCGTGTTGGTATGAACCCTGGTGTCAGAGTTTCTAAACCGCGTAATACAGCACAGCACAGCTAATAGGCCTTTGACATGGTATGTGTAGCGACCACTATCAAACACAGCGACCGGGACCGACGGCTTAACGTATCGTAAGCCCATGACCTAGACCTAGACTAGACCACGAAGGCAGTTATTAAGTGTGTGGTAAAGGTGTGTGGGTGTGTTCTGCTCCTGAGTTTTCGTAGTAACATTTTCTCTTCATGAATAATATGAATAAAAAATATTGGCGCTCCCATATTAAATGACTCGACTACCGGCTGTCAGCTTGTATGAGAGGTCCAATTTATTTGATAAAATTTTATTAAGATTTAGCTAGGAAGTTACACACTTTAGGCCTTTTCTAACGCCTATCTAGTTTATGATAAAGAATTATTTTCGATTTTAATGAGCAGGCCAATGCTACCAACATCTAAAATTGAAACTAAACCAGAAACCGCGGTAACCTTGTCAGAGCGGTCCAATAAAACACGAGACACAAACTATCAATAACTGACTGTTGTTTAAAATTCGAAGCCCGTCAGGGATTTGGCACTTCACCGCTGGTTCGGAATTCAAAATGTTATTTTTTATGGTTTCTTGTTTTACGTCGATAACTTTGACTAAGCCACGAATAAAAAGAGCTCTAATCCACAGTGGTTGTGGCTGGGACCGTAACATACTATTGTTGTTGTGGTATTTATACCTTTAATTAGCCACGGCGATGGGCTGACAACCTGTCACTACAACAAAATACTAAAAAATATGTCTTAACCCTCAAAACTTAGTCAGACGTGGCGGAATGACATTTGTTTAGGTCGTTTACGCTCTGCCTACCCCTTCGGGATAAAGGCGTAATTATATGCATGTATATATTAATTAGCCCACAAAGACAAACATACATATTGTATGTAAATATTTTTGAGATTGTAAATTAATTAATATTGCACAATCTATGTTTGCCGGCCTTAAAAACATTAATTAAGATACCCTTCATTCATGTCACTTAATAAAATTATGTAAGCACAGTAATGTTTAAAATTGAGAATTGAATAAAATGTTGTATAAAAACTAGCACAAGATCTACATACATCAGATGAACTCTTGACATTAAAACTAAGCCAAGGACTACTGTGACATAACAAGTGTTATTTATGAGAGTGCGGTTGAATAATTTTAAATTACTTAAACGTTTTTTTTTCTCCCTAAGAACTTAAATTCCTACTTAACTTTATGTCTGTGATACCAACGTCAGAACGTTAGAAAATTATTACGATCTATAACTTTTTTTAAAGAGTGATGATAGGTAGAGTCGAGGATAGGCGAGATGAGCTGGATGCCTTCAGTAAGGCATGGCCGTATGAAACCCAAGATAGAGAGTCATGGAGGGAACAGAGAAAGGCCTTTGCCCAGCATTTGGATACTTAACGGCTATACTTCCATGCTGGATTGGGAGAGATAGAAAAACATAGAATGTTCCAGCTGCCCTTCCTCCCGGGCATGCTGTAGAAGACAGCAAAAGGGACTCGAGGGTTACAGTGTATTGTAATTTAGGCGATGGGCTGACCTGTCACTATGGCAATACACATTACAATCTAAAATTACCCTCAATTATTGTCAGACGCGGCGAAAGCGCCTTTTACGAGGCGTTTAACGCTCTGCCTACCCCGTAACGGATAAAGGCGTGATTTTACGTATGTATATATGTAACGGCTATTTAAGATAAGGTACATGTAAAAGGTAGACTTGCCGCAGTGACGTACGTTACCATAGATGGAAATGATATACGACCTATTGGTCGTAATACCGGTAGTGTCAGGATAAAAGACGTGCGGTGGACCGGCTATAGTTCAAAAAAAGAACTTCTGTTTATCTTTTTTTGGTCAGCATAATGGCCAGTATATTTGACGTCAAGGAAATATGAAATTATCTAGATTTAATATCGAAAATATTTAGTTTTTTTAGCTCAAGGCAGCACAGTGAAAGATTTGCAAGTAGATTAAATATGATTCATCTATTTTATCATTATTTTTAACGCTACACATTATAAGTATTCAAATACTGTAACATCCAAAACAGCTTATAAAAGGCCTTTGATGATCTACCTGACCATATAGGAATGCTGGCTGTACAAATAAATTGCTCGTTAGCAACTTTCGTCAACACAACAACCTGACGACAAAATACCACAAAAAGGCCAAAAATGCCAAAAACAGGGAGTTTGTCAATTTGGCACTCATTAAGATGCCGCCGTTGGTTGTTCAGCTGGTTTTTTTTCGCTCACCGGCCTTGGCTGGCCAACCTTATTTTACATGTCAAACAAAGACGGCCATTTTAATATTATTCACAATACTTACAATAACAGCTCGTTACAATGTATTTATTGTGGCGGGGGTTTTTTTTTTTCTTTGATCTAAAGTGGGATAAATTTATTTTGTAATTTCGAGTAGTTAAAGGAATTTGATTTGTAGCGAATTCATTCGTATTATCTGTAAATAATTTTAGCTCTACAGAGCATATCCACAGAAAGGACATATCCATCTGCTAATGGATAAAATGTAACTAATTCAATAATGACTTACCTGTAATACGTAGGTACCTATATTACAGATTATGTCAAAAGTAGGTATGTTATATTCTCCACCAATCTTATATTCAAATAATCCTACCAGTAAATAAAGGAGCGTTGACCCTACTTTGCCAAAATGAAAAGATATACCGCCATATTACATTGTCTGGCGGACGCAATCCGTTTCTAGGATATATAGGCCAGGGCGTGCCTACGTCATTTGCGCGTTCTCCCGTTTCGACCACGAGGATTCAGAAATTCGCGGCAAAGCGCCATTTTTTCTTAGGTGTTTTTTTTTCGGTCTGAGCTTACCGAAACCATACATAGTAGTTATAGGGGAATTTATCGGGATATCCCACTATACTCTAAAAACATGAAATATGTGCGTTATGGATTTTAATAATCAATCAATCTTTTAGGTTATGGTGTTTAACGTTTAATTTTGTTTTCCTTAGGAATAGCATCTGTTACAGCGATCATCTTACAGTTATTAGAGTTATAAATGCAAACGGTAGATGTTTGTAACTCAATCACGCTTCAACTACCGGACGTATAAGGATAAAACTTGGCAAAGAATAAGGGTTAGGTTCTGTGCAGCAAAATACCACATTTTCGTGAGAATTTTAATATCGTGCGTGAAATCGTGGGCGGGAAACTAGTCCCACATAATACCACTATTTGCTCACTATAAATAAACATTAAACGTGCAGGAAATGGTAACCATGTTTCCAGAGTGAGATGAAATTGGGAGTCTATCGAAACGTTTCGGTAATTTCGGCATGCGGTAAATAAACGTATTGGGAATTCGGTGGATTTCCCGATGCAAGTAAACCTGAAATTGACCTAAATTGTACCGCCAATTTTCAGAATAACTGACTGCATACAGTTAACGTGAAGTGTTAGCAGTTTTACCTTATTTACTTCTATGTTTCCTTCTGTATAAACATGCCTTATTTAATTTACTTTTTGCTATTTACTTCGCAATTTATTTACTGACTACATTTAGTGAAAATCTCTGATCATATGCACTTGTATAAACGAGAATAATTTATACAAATATTTGCATCGTCCCTTTAGAAAGTAGAGTTTGAAGCACTATCTAGTCCTTATTGATTCAACTCGCTAAGAAGAGGATTGGTTCTCTCCATTCGAACTACCCAAGTGGGACTCAAGAAAGAGTGGAACAGGAATAGCCCAGTCGGCCAGACGACCAAGTAGTTCATTTGGCTGGGTCTACTAGCCGTTGTTGACACGTTTTTGCTATTTAGGTACGTTTCATTTAATTTATTGTCTAGATATATAGAAAATCTGCAATATTAGCCCTGGTATAAACGAGAATAATGTATCCAAATATTTGCATTATCCCTTTAGAAAGTAGAGTTTGAAGCACTGTCTAGTCCTTATTGATTCTCTCCACTCAAGAAAGAGTGGAACAAGAATAGCCTAGTCCGCCAGACGTCCAAGTAGTTCATTTGGCTGGGTCTACTAGACGATGTTGACAAGTTTTTGCTGTTTAGGTACGTTTTAATTAATTTATTGTCTAGATATAGAGAAAATCTGCAATATTAGCCCTGGTATAAACGAGAATAATTTATTCAAATATTTGCATCGTCCCTTTAGAAAATAGAGTTTGAAGCACTATCTAGTCCTTATTGATCCTCTCCACTCAAGAAAGAGTGGAACAAGAATAGCGTAGTCGGCCACACGGCCAAGTAGTTCATTTGCCTGGGTCTAGTAGTCATTGTTGACAAGTTTTTACTATTTAAGTACGTTTCAATTTATTTAGAGAAAATCCGCAGTATTAGCGCTGGTATAAACGAGAATAATTTAAACAATTAATTTTCATCGTCCCTGCTCTATAGAAAGCAAAGTTTGAATTGAAGCACTATCTAGTCCTTATTGATCCTCTCCACTCAAGAAAGAGTGGAACAAGAATAGCCTAGTCGGCCAGACGACCAAGTAGTTCATTTGGCTGGGTCTAGTAGCCATTGTTGACAAGACTACTCTATTGCGGGAGTTCGGACGATGGCACACTTACCCGCGCCTTTCTTACTATTCAATATTGAGGTTCTTGTAGGATTTAGGACTCTATCTATTGTAATTTGTTTGGGGTTAGACGTATGTATTTAAAAAAGTAAAAATGTTCTTCCATGCTGGACTAGAAAAGGAAAATGTGCCAGCTGCATTTCTTCCCGGGCATGCTGTAAATACCAGCTAAGGGATCCGAGGGTTTCTGCATATTGCAATTTAGGCGATGGGCTGACAACTATCAATCTTAAATAACCTTCAAAACTTTATTAGATGTGCCGGGACGACCTATGTTTATGTCGTTAACGCTCTGTCTACCCCATTAGGGATAAAAGCGTGATTATATGCATGTGTGTATATCTATTGTAATTTGTTTGGGGTTAGACGACGTATTTAAAAAAGTTTTGAAGGTGTTTAAATTTGAATATACTCTTCCAACGCTGCACCTACTTGGCCCTAATCATTGATAGAATATCCTTCTAAATTATATAGTGTTGTGATAGTGAGCATGTACTTAAATGATTTTATTTCTATATTTTTTTTCTCACTTTCACTTCATGGTCTTTCACTACCTGATAGTTGTGCTACTAGGCGGTTTAAAAACTCTGACACCAGGGTTCATCGCGGCGATAGACACGATACCTAATCGACAGAGGAAGACTACCGGCACATTATTATTCTAATCCCATAACACCATCACAATAATAGCCGTGAAAAACTAATTTGGAAAGACTGAAACTCAGACCTACAGCGATTCGTTACGATACAACCGCAAATCACGCAAACAACTTATCATATCACAGAAAAAGTTTGAACCGCAATAAACTCCCTCAAAATAGATAAACAAACAAAAAACCTTTAATAAACTGTAATTCCATCATCAAAACCCTTCAAAAACAATTCCCTGTTTCTCATAGGGGCTATAAACTACTATATGGGTGTTTATACGCCATGACACTCCATGGAATCGTACAGTACGGCACAGTTCTCAATGAATACGGGCGACGGCGTTGCAGTATAAGGAGAACTGTCAAATGTCAAGATGGCGGCGTTAATTCCTTTTTTGGCCACGTGCATTTAAAGCGTGGTCGTCCTGTAGAATGCAAGGGGAGCAACCCTCATGGTAGTTTCAAGGTCATAGGGGCGAGTCGATAGCTGATTTTGAAGTTATTTATGTACGGAACTAATTTTAACTGGGTGTATCGCCGAAGAAGTTTAGTTTTTATTTTCTTTTCGTTATAAGAGCAGGTCATCATTTGTATTTTTGTTTGTCTTGATTTGATAAGACCATATTTTTAAATTGCTTTTATTTAATAAAAGGGCCTACAATTAAATATTCTTTTTCCTAGATTAGGGCTAGTTCTTGTAAAATTGTACACTCAGTATAATATTATATATGGAAGCTCGCTCTAATAAATTGTACCTAATTTAACGTTTTTGTCAAACACAAAGGAAGTAAAACTCCTTAATGTCATTCGCGGTCAAATTAAAATATTTTCCTGCTACACTCGTAAACGTTAGCGTATAAGATCAGCATCTTAGTTTAACAGTTTTTGCGCATTGCAATAAAACTGGCTACCATAAAAAGCCGTGATTTGATTGCTATACACTGACAAGGCTTTCAATGAACGTGTGTGGGGGCGCTGCATTCTATGGAGAACTGTAAAAAACAGCGTTGGTGTCATATTAGCTCGGCTGTAGTTTTTTTTTTTTGCCACATGCATTTAAAGCCTTGAATGTTAACAGTAAACAGCAGTCCAACTTAGTGCCACCTCTCGGCTCGCGTGTTGGCGCGTTTCGTTTCAACCATCAATCACTGAACAGTGAGCAAATCAAAGATACGGAACGCAACGAAACGCACGCTTCGTAGAACGCTTGATCTTTCCCGCTAAAATTTATCACCAGCGCCATTTTGTAAACAAATAGCGGTAAATGCGTAAACTGTTTACGCAATCAAAATAATCGATTTTGCGACAATGTACAATAATAATATTTTCTCATTTTTATTTTATTAAAGCTCATAAAGTGTAAATGTGTTCAGAACATTAATAAAATGCAAAAGAGTTGAGATTTACTCAACTGTTCTCTCAGCGGTGAGTGTTAATTACGTAAAGCAAATGACATTTTAATTAAGTGTAGGATTCATTAAGTAAAATAAAATAATTCAGAGTGTAACATCAAAGTTGTTTTTTTAGCTGACGCATTACACATGTTTGCTAATTGGCAGAGTTCCAAATGATTTATTAATAGTTCTGACTACATAATAATTTCGCGCGGAGTGATTCTTCATTCGGGATGTACTAGACGTGCATGAAGTATAAATAAGTGGCTAGTTCACACAAGTAGTGGGGGTAAGGCACACGAACAACAAAAACTCTCAATAAAAACCTCGAGTCGTGTTTAACCGATCTCGGCCGATGACCCCGCGAAACGCGTACCAATTTTTTTTCGGCTAGTTCGTTACACATACTATGAAAAGTTGGTGTATATGAATGTATACGACGTTTATATTTGAGGTAACACTGAATTGGTTTTGCAAAATTCGCTCTACCCAGGTAAAGTTTGTTTAAAATAAGTAACGACGATGAGAAAATTATATCTAGAGTAGGCACGATAAATATCCGCCTTATTTGTACATCCTAAAAGCGCTTGTTACAAAAAATATTTACTTAGCCTAGGTTTCAACCCTATGTTTATTTAGGCCCAGGCAATCTGCAATAAATTAGCTCGCTGTTCAGTCAGGCGCAAATAGCGAACTAATGAAAAACTTTTTCCCGCCTACGACCTGTCAAATTGTAATCGGCCATGTTTGGATTCAACCTTTTTTATACTTTACTTTGTGCGGAAATTCGCGCGTCACCAGCCAGCACTATCAGACGAACGGAAAACATTTATTTTTCGGTTTGTGTTCACATTTCATTTAATGTCCCGCGGATTAAAAGCTGAGCGAGTCAAGCGCGTTCGAAAATTGATTTTGAAGGTTTTCCGTTGGTCGTTTCATAAATGGAACTGTTTTATCTTGTAAAAGAGAACGGTTGATTAACAGTTAAAAAAATAGGGTCGTCCGTGCAAAGATCAATCTAACAAGATTAGCTGTATTCTACTTAATACCTAATTTATCAAACGGTAAAATAAAGTAATATTTTGACTTCACTTTACATTATCCTTTTATACTTCTCTCACAGCAAACATGATATATCTCCTAAAAAAAGATCAATGGCCCAAATGTAGATAAAAACTTCCTATTCAATACATTAAGGCAATCCATAATAAGGCAATTTCGGCTGGATTGACCTCGCGGCGTGGTTAGAATATCGGAATAAAATGGCAACGGACGATACAATTTGGTTTGGTGATATTATCTGCCACTGAAGTTGCTGTGAATATGTTACCAAATCCGTAATTTAAGGATGATTTTTTTGTTTTCTATAGGCTTTAATTATGATTGTTTATTATTTATTTATTTAACAATTTATTGTACACAATAAAAGACATGAATTAACACAAACACAAGCAAAAAAGACACAACAGGCACGGCTTATTTCTATGAAATTTTAGAAATTTCTTACAGCAGACCTACAGAAGTGAGATTGCTCCTTCACGCTGTTTTTTTTTATTAAATTAAATTGAACGGT
Source organism: Scrobipalpa costella (assembly GCA_949820665.1). Taxonomy (NCBI): domain Eukaryota; kingdom Metazoa; phylum Arthropoda; class Insecta; order Lepidoptera; family Gelechiidae; genus Scrobipalpa; species Scrobipalpa costella. The sequence continues at coordinate 3,119,763 of OX463311.1, forward strand.
TTTAACATGGGTTTTAAATGCAACATACATACATATAACCACGCCTTTATCCATAATTGGGTAGGCGGAGCGTAAAAGTTTTGAGGGTTATTTAAGATAGATTTGTAGGTATATTGCTGTAGTGACAGGTTGTCACCATATCTCCTAAATTACAATAAAAGGTCACATGGGGTAAGTGAAACACAGAGGTAAGTGAAACTATTATAAGGTATCAGAGCTTCATCACACTAATCAAAAGCGTTGTTGTCTGAAATCTGCAAAATGTTATGAGAATTTCAGAACGTTCAGTAGAAATGTATAGCTGTCCATACATTATTATTAGTCTACTGACAAAGTGTTTCATTTCCCTCCGTGTTTCAACCTCCCACGTGACCTTAATAGGTAAGCTGCAAATATCCTTGACTTTCCTTCGATTCAATCTTGACGTGTTTCTCGGGAAGAGATGGTCTGACCTAGCATCTCAAAAGCATATTTCACTTAGTTGAAGTAGTCGTGTTCTTGGTAAAGTTGTATGTCGACGACCTCTCGTTATGACCTTAATAATTCCGCTATAAAGATTTCGTGGACTGCTTGATAAATGTCTTAATTCCATTGTAGAAATAGATACCTCCCCGATTAGAAGGCATTTGCTATCACTACTTAAGATACTGATCATTTTCTGGATATATGCCTTAAAATACAGTTTTGAAAAAAGATAAGGCAGCACTATTCTCACCTGGCACTGGCACCTATGACACAGTTTTCATCGTGAAAAAGCCAGTAACTAAGTAAAACTATGAAATGATAATACCCAACCAAGTTTGATCGTCTGTTCGCACTTAGTTGAAGTAGTCGTGTTCTTGGTAAGTTGTATGTCGACGACCTCTCGTTATGACCTTAATAATTCCGCTATAAAGATTTCGTGGATTCCTTGAAGAGGGTAGGAAATATGGCTTCGTTGGCACGTGACGTGACACAATAGGTACATGAGACTTTCATCCGTTTTTTTTAGAAGGGTTGTGTTTTATTCGATGTGTCGTATAAAAGTTGCTTTTCATAATCTACCTAAGTATATCGGGTGTAAGGGACCGGGTCCCGCGAACTGATAGGGGTTGCTCAGTCAACGAAACTGAACTACTTTCACCGGGAAATACTTTCAGGAGTTGAAAAAAGTTTGACCTCTCCATACAAAATGAACAACTCGATCAGACAATTTATATGGAAAATAAAATTTATGTAAAAACCTGCTGGTAAAATGTTCAGTTTCGTTGACTAAGCAACCCCTATCAGTTTCCGCCTTATGCCCCGTATTATTTTGTAGTTCTATAAATATGTACTTAGGTAAAAGGTAGGTACTTATTCCCTTATGCCTGTGAACACGCTAAGTAAAACCTTTAGTCTACGGTTTTTTACTAACCTTTAGAGATGTTATAACCTAAGTAGCTTTCCGCCTCACTGTTTACTTTCGCTGGGAATAAGGTAATTTTCCGAAATTTTCCGTGAAAAAGTTGGATAAAATCAGTCCCTATTACAACCAAAAACATTAATGCCTATAGTACCAATAAACTCGTAAATAAACACGATCTTTGATGCCCGCGTGACCCCGTGGGAATAACCATCGGAGAGAGCTTCGTCCATTCAGTCGGATCCATTAGAAAAAAAAAACCAATTACCTCCCAACAAAAGTCACTCACGCTCCGAACATTCATACCGCCGTAGAAATGAGGCTACGTGGTTATTATGTAGGATAGTACTTCTAGCTGGACTTGTATGTCTTTGTTGCGGGGTAGGTAGAGTATCAATGGCTTATTAAAAAAACCAACTACCTTCCAACAAAACTCACTCACGCTCCGAACATTCATACCGCCGTAGAAATGAGGCTACGTGGTTATTATGTAGGATAGTACTACTAGCTGGGCTTGTATGTGTTTGTTGCGGGGTAGATAGAGTATCAATGGCTTATTTAAAAAAAACAATTACCTTCCAACAAAAGTCACTCACGCTCCGAACATTCATACCGCCGTAGAAATGAGGCTACGTGGTTATTATGTAGGATAGTACCTCTAGCTGGACTTGTATGTGTTTGTTGCGGGGTAGATAGAGTATCAATGGCTTATTTAAAAAAAACAATTACCTTCCAACAAAAGTCACTCACGCTCCGAACATTCATACCGCCGTAGAAATGAGGCTACGTGGTTATTATGTAGGATAGTACCTCTAGCTGGACTTGTATGTGTTTGTTGCGGGGTAGATAGAGTATCAATGGCTTATTTAAAAAAAACAATTACCTTCCAACAAAAGTCACTCACGCTCCGAACATTCATACCGCCGTAGAAATGAGGCTACGTGGTTATTATGTAGGATAGTACTTCTAGCTGGATATGCCTGTGTCTGTTGCAGGGTAGATAGAGTATCAACATCGGTCTTCACATCAGTCCATGACTTAAATTAAGTACAATATTTACTTACCTACATCAGAACCTCATTAGATCTGACTATGTTTGCTTGTGTTTTTATAGATACATGCTATTACGCCTGTATATCTAATGGGGTAGGCGGAACGTCAGTGACTTAAACAAAGATCGTTCCGCCACGTCTGACAAGTTTTGAGGGTTAATGTTTAAGATAGATTTGTATATTACAGGTCGTAAGCATACATAAATCATACATACATAAATCACGCCTTTATCCCTTACGGGGTAGGCAGAGCGTTTAACACCTCGTAATAGGCGCTTTCGCCACGTCTGACAAAAATTGAGGGCAGTTTTAGATTGTAATATGTATTGCTATAGTGACAGGTTGTCAACCCATCGCCTAAATTACAATACACTGTAACCCTCGAGTCCCTTTTGCTGACTTCAACAGCATGCCCGGGAGGTAGGGCAGCTGGAACATTCTATGTTTTTCTATCTCTCCCAGTCCAGCATGGAAGTGGGTCGTAAGCACATCGCCTAAATTACAATGTACTGAAATCCTTGAATCCATTAGCTGTTTTACAGCATGCCCGGGAGGAGATGCTGCTGGCACATTTTATGTTTTTCAATCGCTCCCAGTCCAGCATGGAAGTCCATATTTACTTTTAAATAAGTGGTCAGAGAGAGATGAGAAAAGATGAAAGAGGAACTATAAAAGCCAAGTTGTTAATGATACATTCTGCAGTATGAAAGTAAAACATAGCAAAACCAATAGGTTACAAGCTACACAACGGTTAAGCCTCCAGCCAATTATACAACATGTTGTGCAAGCGAGCCGATCGCTCGCAGACCGCTCAATTCCAAATGCTTTCGGTCATTTTTGAACGTCAGTGAGTGACAAAATAGTGTACGAAACAACCTCTGGACGCAAAATCAAACGAAAATGTATGAGAACTTGTTACTTCCATGATGGCCTGGGAGCGAGAGAAAAACATAGAATGTGCCTGCTGCATCTCCTCCCAGGCATGCTGTAAAAACCAGCTAAGGGATCCGAGGGTTTCATTATATTGTAATTTATTCGATGGGTTGACAACCTGTCACTACAGCAATATACCTACAAATCTATCTCAAATAACCCTCCAAATTTGTCGGACGTAGCGGAACGACCTTTGTTAGGTCGTTTACGTTCTGCCTACCCCGTTAGGGATAAAGGCGTGATTATATGTATGTATGTAACTCGTTCAACCAAAACTGGGGGAGAGGAAGGTAAGACAGATAATACCCGAACTAATATAAAAAGTACGCGGTTCCTAACATACACACAATCACGTCTTTAGGTCGTCTTAAATAAACCTCAAAACTTTATCAGACTTGGCGGAACGACCTTTGTTTAGGTCGTTTACACTCTGCCTGCCCCATTAGGGATAAAGGCATGATTATTTGTATGTATTCTAGCAATGCTAGTGTGATAGGGCAGTTATGTCCATCCTGCAATATTACCTACTCGCCTCAGATCCGCCGTTACCTTATTAGGCATATTGTATTATTATTATATTCTTTATTGTTTTAAAAATAAAAAGTAAATGCAGTTCAACTTAAAAAATTAAACAACAGGCGAGCTTATCTCTATAAGAGATCTCTTCCAGCCAACCTAATGGGGATAAAAGATGGGAAATTCACGGGAACAGATACAGTTAGTATAATTTAAATACAAATTGATGTATAATAATACTAATACACATATTAACATACTATAATAAACTAATACATATAAATATATTTATAGATATGATATATAAATTATAAAATAAAATATAATTATATACGTCATAGAGAGGTCATAAAATGCTCTTTCAGTCTCTTCTTAAAAGTGACGCTCGAGGGACTGTCTTGTACAGTTTTCGGCAGTTTGTTCCACAGTTGAATGGCTCGAACAATGAACGAGTTAAAAAAGAATTTGGTGTTCGATCCAGGAACCTCCAACACCTTTGTGATGCATGTGCGCCTGGGTCGAGGATCAGGGGGTAAAAAACGAATTTGTACGGAAAATAAAATATTATTCATGACGTCACAAACACAACACAGTAAATACATTGATAAACAAAAACAGGACAAACAAAACTGAAACAAAATAATGATATAAAGGTACCTAAAAATAAACAGTTAATGCTTCCGGAATGTGCGTGTCGCGACGTCACAATAAATTTTGGTGCTAAAATCTGTTAGATAACTGTAACAGGTTCCATTCCTCAAGAAAACAAAAGAAAATGCATCTAAACTCCTTGTCACAGCTACATCTTACAGTTTTTCGAGTAAAATTGACATATTTTTTTACTTATTGCAAAGATCTATTGAATCCATGCTGGACTGGGAGCGAGAGAAAAACATAGAATGTGCCAGCTGCACTTTCTCCCGGGCATGCTGTAAATATAGCTAAGGGATCTGAGGGTTTCAGTGCATTGTAATTTAGGCGATGGGCCGACAACCTGTCACTACAGGAATATACCTACAGATCTATTTTAAATAACCCTCAAAACCTGTCAGTCGCGGCGGAACGACCTTTGTTTATGTCGTTTATGATCTGCCTACCCCATTAGTATGTATCTATTGTGATGCAAGCTTATCAACGCTAGTGTGATTTATTCATCTTCGTCTAATAGCATAGAAATATTACTACATGTAGATCAATGTCTAATAGGGCATTATGTCCATCCTACCTACCCCGAGGTCGCCTCAGATTCGCCTTGACCTTATTAGGCATAATACTGCGCATAATATAAGATACATACATACAATCATGCCTTTATCCCTAATGGGGTGGGCAGAGCGTAAACGACCTAAACGAATATCGTTCCGCCACGTCTGACAATGTTTTGAAGGTTATTTAAGATAGATTCCTAGGTAAATTGCTGTAGTAACAGGTTGTCAGCCCATCGCTTAAATTACAATATATTGAGACCCTCGGATCCCTTAGCTGGTTTTTACAGCATGCCCGGGAAGAAATGCAGCTGCCAAATTCTAGGTTTTTCTTTCGCTCCCAGACCAGTATGGAAGAAAAATATTAAGTCGTCAAATAATCAAATATCCGCATAAAAACTTTAGCTTCCAATCTATCTGAAATCAACGCGAGAAATTACGATTTTTCGGCAGAACGTAATAAAAGCGTTTCCTGCTACAGCCAATCAATGGCAATCAGGTAGTGTGAATAAACTCAACGGCACTGTTCCGAATTTGAACGTGCCCGAACCGTGTCCAATGACGAATTCCGAATTCAAATATCAGCCGTCGGCGCTCCGTTTAAACGTGGACAGAAAATGTTCTCACACATTTTCCGTTGTACGCTGAATCGTAAATCTAGGAATTTCTCTTGTTGCTGCGATATTTTTTCTACCGAATAAACTCAGATTTTTTTTGTATCAATAAGAGTTATAAAAGCTCGTAAGATATGCTTAGTGTGGTCGTTTTCTTTTATTATTTCTGGTCTCTTTATAAGCATACTATGTCATTCTTCCTAGTACAATCTAATGACATAATTTCCTATGAAGCTTCCCTTCTCTAGCGTCATTATTATACAAAGTCAAGTACATAAAGGGTCATCAAATAAGTCACAGAAGCATCAACTTTGGTGGTCTCTGCGTACAATGGAACGTCGCGGCAGTTGAGACTTGGGAGCCAGCGCGTCGAATTGTTCGAAATTCAAATACGTTGAGCGTTTTGAGTGGGATGTTTTGTTTGGAAAGTCTATTCTGTTTATATTTATTTTTTCCAGGCAGATACACATAATGGCTTCATTCCGTATGTCATTTTCTAAAGATTTTATGTAGTTTTAAAACACGGCCGTCTGATGAAAGAACTTTTTTCATTATTTTCATCTATTTTTTTTGGAGAAAGTTAACCAATTCCATGGGTAGAAACACCCCTGATAGCCCATAAAACTAAGCTTTTTATCCCATGTAATTAGGTATATACAATTCACTAAGAAACATGCTGTTTTACAACCACAAAGTCTGGTCTGAAACAAAAGGAGTGACTTTTAATTTCCTTTTACAAAAGAATATCATAAAGCGTTTGCGGGAAGCTGAAAAACAAAGCGCAAATTATTATTCAGTACAGAAAAAACTGAATGGGCACTTAGCCGTATTATTCGCGTCAAATTTTTGAGCCACCAAGCTCTCATCAAATAGGTCAGGGGTCAGGGACTTCAAGTGCTCCAGATTTCGGTCGGAATACCTTTAGTTAGGATAACGTTTCACAAAGACTAAAGTTTGCTTTAACTATGCAGGTGGCTGTCTAACACAATTCTGAACTAATTTTAAGATAGCGCTGTATTTTTTTTCAATCTTCTTCTTAGCGAGTGGATTCTCGAGTCGAATGACCCGATGAGCCCTGGTGTCAGAGTTTTTAAACCGCCTAGTAGCACAGCTAATAGGCCTCTGACATGGTTTGAATAACGACCACTATCAAAGACAGCGACCGGGACCGACGGCTTAATGTGCCCTCCGGAATCTTGTTTCTTTTCGGACAATCAGGTGCCATTCAATTAGACATGAAAAAGGTAGAAAATCAACAGCTGGTTTTAAGCTGGCCTGGGAGCGAGAGAAAAACATATAATGTGCCAGCTCCATTTCCTCCCGGGCATGCTGTAAAAACTAGATAAGGGATCCGAGGGTTTCAGTATATTGCAGTTTAGGCGATGAGCTGACAACCTGTCACTACAGCAATATACCTACGAATCTATCCTTAATAACCCTCAAAACTTTGTCAGACGTGGCGGAACGACCTTTGTTTAGGTCATTTATGCTATGCCTACCCTATTAGGATAAAGGCGTGATTACATGTATTTATGTAAAATAAGTTATATTAGCTTAAAATGCGTCTTACATTTCTATGAATGTTAATGGAAACACACATGCCGCCGACTCCAAGCGCTAAGTAACTGCACTGTGTGCAAAGTTCGTTTATATACCAACTTGTTTTGCAGCCCATAAACAGTTTTTTCTTACAACTTTAAAGAAAGTAAACCGCAAAACATATGTTTGTAACAAGATTATAGAACTGTGGTACCGAAATTTGGATCTCTGCTAAGTTGCAAAAAACATACTGTTTACGGGCCGCAAAACACGTTGATATTGATGACGCAACGTTAAAAAAACAACTTTACGAGGTGTTAAACGCTCTGCCTACCCCGTAAGGGATAAAAGCGTGATTTATGTATGTATAAGCAGCGTGGGTTAAATTTTTACTTTTAACACTTGTTAAGAAAGCGCCAGGATTATGCTATCGAGTAACTTAAGTTGATTTAAAACAAGTTTTGAACTGTGATTACCAGAATCGACACCATTATCGTACAGTTTATTTAAGCGTTTATGATAAATTGTACTTGATAGGCTTGGCCAGGCATAACTATCAGTAAATTACTTAACCTGTTTGTTCAAATGTTAAGTCTTAATCGCGAAATGCCAATATCTCACAAATCCATTAAGTTCTCCGAGTACTAAGTATTACAATTCATAATAATGCTGGTTCAACTGCAACTAAATTAATATCGAAAATAATCTCTCGTAAGCTTTCCAACTGAAATATCTCAAAATCAATTTATTCAGAGTGTAATATTTCGTATTTCGAACAGCAAAATGCGCATTGCTTCCATATTACTTCGCGATTCAAACCGATATTCGAAATAAATTTAAATTTCGAGCGTGTCCGAGAAAAAGCTCGTTGCTATCTCTCGATCTTGCCAGCCAGTTCGAGTGCGATACCTCAGGTTGCCAGTGTTGCTATCAGTGTGGACATGTGTAGCTGAATCCTGTCATTTTGGTAGTTAGTTTTAATGCCAGACAACGGTGGCACTACATATCTGTGGATGGCACTGAGCATGACTAAAATTAAGATGTAAATACAACAATAATTATCGTATCTCTATAGTTTTCACTACAATATTCGTACCTATTATCAGATAAACTACGAGTACTGTTTCCGGAATTAAAAGCGCAGTACTTAAGTAGAGCCTTGAGATCTTCTTCTTGGAATGGATTCTCGAGTCATACGACCCGATGAACCCTGGTGTCAGAGTTTTCAAACGTCTCAAAGCTTTGAGATGACTTTGTCAGTTTTTCAAGCTACCTGAATTTGACCGAATTAGCAGGTTTTGCGAAGCATCTGACACGATGTTACACTAATTGCGCTACCTCGGCTTTCCACCAGGCAGAGTTGTGACCCTTTGACTGAATTTAAATTTAGAACATGGTCACACTAAATGCGATACTTCGGTCGGACTAGAGTTGCGATGCGACCAGTTGCTGCGCTGCGTTTTTGCGGCAGTGCGAGCGGGCCTAATTGCGCGGCCTGTCGCAAATTGAACGGTTTACCCTAACCGGTCCGCGGCGAGCCGTGTTTGTTCACCGATTAGCGCTTTTAATAATCTGTGGTGTCTTTTATACACAGCCTACTTTTTAAATTGATAAAATGGTCACACTCACATTGAGTGTTGCGACTCGTTGCAGCGTTTTTGCGGCAGTGCGAACCACCCTACATCCATGCTTTAAAACTTTAAACGAACTTGGGCGTGGGAAGTTATAAGGAGAACTGTCAAACCAGTGTCAAATCTCAAGATGGCGGCGTTAGTTCTGTTTTTCGCCGCGTTCATTTAAATTCTTATCGTAAGAAATCGTTCTTCCATGCTGGACTGGGAGCGAGAGAAAACCTTAGAATGTGCCAGATGCATTTCTTCCATGGCATGCTGTAAAAACCAGCCAAGGGATCCGAGGGTTTCTGTGCCTATATTGCACATTAAGCGATGGGCTGACGACCTGTCACTGCAACAATGGGTATACCTACAAAAATCTGTCCTAAATAAACCCTCATAACTTTGTCAGACGTGGCGGATCGACCTCTGTTTAGGTTGTTTACGCTCTGCCTACCCCATTAGGGACAAAGGCGTGATTGTAAGTAAGTATTTATGAATGTATGTATCGTAACAAATTGAACGGTTCACCCTAACCGGTCCGCGTCGAGCCGTGTTTGTTCACCGATTAGCGGTTCATCATTATCCTCACTTGAGTATGGTATTAATGATCTGTGTTCTTTTTTTTTATTGACTGATTTTTATTTTAATGTTATACAGCCTACTTTTTTAATTGGGAGTTGTAAAGTTTTGTAATTGGTTGGAAACACTAAAGATTTGGTGAAATTATTTTTTGCCGAATTCTAATATGTACCTATACTTGTTAATTTTTAGCCGCGTGTTGTAGGTTTTTCATTGGAATTATGTATGTCGTTTCCCATGGTAAAATTATACTACATTAGATACTCAGAAGCCCAAAACTACACTTTACCGTATGGTATTTCCAACTCGGTTTTAGAAAAAAGGTACACAAAGATTAATGAAAACTTTTATTCGAAGATCTTGTTTCTAAAATAAGTTTTAGCTATTAGATATAACAACATAATGAAATAGTAGCTTTAGAAACTTAACTAAATTGCCAACACGTATCATTTATTTTTGAAATGTGTTTTTGGATAAAAAGAAAACCGAATGGGAAATACAAAAAATAACCAACTTTAATAACTGTCAAATCTGCAGTCTTATAAATATGACCCCATTTTTGCACCAAATTAACTTACAGCGCATAAAAGAAGAAACCTCAAGTAACTTAGACTCGAGGTGAAAAGGAGCAAAGTTCGACCTAGACGACTTTGCCTAACAAGCTTCAGATATAGCCGGGATAGCTTTGGTCTAGTGTTGTAACAGTATGTCGAACTATCGATAACATTATGATGAGGTATTTTACACTTCTTCCATGCTGGACTGGGAGCGAAAGAAAAACATAGAATGTGCCTGCTGCATTTCCTCCCGGGCATGCTGTAAAAACCAGCTAAGGGTTCCCAAGGGTTTCAGTATATAGCAATTTAGGCGATGGACTGACAACCAGTCAGTGCAGCAATATACCTACAAATCTATCTTAAATAACCCTCAAAACTTTGTCAGATGTGGCGGAACGCCAGTACCACTAATTACACAAAAAGTAGGTACCTACTCTCAGAAAATAGATATTATATCTCTAAGAAATATTGTTGGAAGTATTTGAGCGGGTAATCTCAAATCTATGGCCATCTATCCGAAATACTCCAGCCAGACTACAAATCAAAAGCAAGACTTATAAAATGTTCACTAACTAACTATTGATCGTTTTTGCAAAATTAAATATCGATATTATGTCGATTGTTTTATAGCAACAGTATATTAATACTATTCATATTTGCAATACTATTATTATGTTTCACTCGATAGTTTCGGCAAATATCGTATCTCACCTCTATGTTTGTTTGCAATAATAGTGTGTCAAATTCGATACTATCGATATTGCCACTAAATTTCAAATTAAACTATCGATAATCAAGCTATCGATAGTCCTGCAACACTACTTCGGTCTATTTATGCTACTCTCGCAACTTTATAAGTAAATACTTAGTGGAAATGTGTTTTCATATTGCGTTTAGTTGTAACTAAACTTATATAAGTAGTTGGTTGCTTTCCTTTTGATCATGTAGGTGTAGTTTATCTATATATTTTATTTATTATGTGAACTTCCATGCTGACCTGGGAGCGAGAGAACAACATAGAATGTGCCAGCAGCATTTCCTCTCGGGCATGCTATAAAAACCAGCTAAGGGATCTGAGGGTTTCAGTATATTGTAATTTAGGCGATGACAACCTGTCAACCTGTAAATCGTTGGGGATGTAGGCGTGATTATATGTATGTATATATTATGTGAGGGGGTTTTGATTCTAACAATCAGATTCTTTCAAATCAATGAATCTTATCTCTTGCAGGGTGGGCAGAGCTTAAAACGGCCAATAAAAGGCGTTTTCGCCACAAATTGATCGATATACTCCCTAGTTGTGAGCCCATTGCCTAAATAACAATATACTGTCATCCCTTTGCTGAGTTCTAGATACAGCATGCCCAGAGCAAGCAGCTGGCACATTCTATGTTGTTCTCTCGCTCCCAGGCCAGCATGGAAGTTCACATAATGACATTCTGTTTTACTTTTCTAATAAAGTCAACGTTTATACGTAAAATACTTAGGCAAACGGGTGCTTGAGACCAATCGAACTATACCCTAATTGTCGAATTCTATCCAGCCGTTTCGGAGATACGAGGTAATGAAGAAATATCAAAACATACATACATACATACACAATTATACATTACATACAACATACCTAACCCTTCCTTGACATTCGGGTACAAATAAGAATACTTGAAATCAAACCTACAATAGCCAGGCTGTAATCATTACCCCACAGAAGCATTCCATATTAAGCTCGTATTATGTGACCAGAGATGCTTAAAAGTGGTTATCTATAGTGTATTATAGCACTAAAAGGTCGTATAATAAAAAGTTACCGAACTTGATCAGTACAAAGATTGGCTAGCTACCCCGGTATGATCATGAAACGAAACCGGTAGATAAATAAGTAAGATCTTAGGGTAGAGTTCCATATAACTTAACGTTCTTTATTGCAGTGGGCGGAAAATAGATGGCAGTGTATTTTATTTTAATAGCTTTACGATTTATCAATTATACTATAACTGAAATAGTAACTTGAAATATTTTAAAAGGGATAAAACACGACAATATTCAAGTCTTCTTATCTATCTTAAATAACCCTCAAAGCTTTATCAGACGTGGCAAAACGACCTTTGTTTAGGTCGTTTACGCTATGCCTACCCCATTAGGGATACAGGCGTGATTATATGTATGTTTGTATGTACGGCACGGCGACGGTGCCGTCACGATGCCGTGGCTCTATTTTTCCACAGTTTTGGCCGGTGGTATCTAGAATCGATCCCATTAGCACCGTAATTTAAAGAACAGATTGAACAAAATAGAAGGAATAAATAAAACCGACTCTTTTATATAAGGAAGGCTAAGGCAAGATAACTCACAGTATTTCAATAAACCATCAATTCACTTACTAGCATACGCTCGTCGACCCTAAATAATTGCAAAAAGTTGAGAAGTGGCCCTTAGCAGCTGCTGTTTCAAGGTAAACCGCGTCCTTGCGGCCCTTACATACTCATTGTGATATACTGGGCGTAAGGGACAGCGTCCTGCAAACTGATAGGGGGTGCTCGGTCAACGAAACTGAACAACTTACACCGAGAAGTTCTTTTAGGAGATGACAATAAAATTTTACCTTTGACCACCTCAATCAGACAATTTGTATGGAAAAGCAAATATATATATTTCACTGCCTGATAGAATTTCCTGGTGGAAGTTGTTCAGTGTCGTTGACTGAGCAACCCCTATTAGTTTGCGGGATGCTGTCCCTTACGCCCCGTATACTTCCGGAAGTAGGTACAGCCTGTCAAGTTATTTTTTTCTTGAACAGAATCCCAATACTGTCTTGTTCTGTACTGTCTCTCCCCAAGTCCCCAATAGCAAGCTTCGCTACATCAGCATCGGCCACAACATGGGCGTAAATTGGGGTTAGCTTAGTAGGTAGGTATTGCTTATCATGAATATTAATATGCACTCGAAATATTATGCTAGAAAAGCTCTACTTATATTATGTTCTAAATTTAAAATTTGAATTAACAACTTCACCACACTCCAACTAAAAAAACAACACAAATCATTTTCTGAAACCTACGTTGCCCGTACAGTGTGATAGAGCCCTTATTTCGTTTTACATCGCATATTGAACAAGTATTTTTACTTCTTTACGCACTTAGCGGCAGCACTTTTTAGTTGCCAGTTCGTAGTTTATAGTCTGTGGCTAGAAGAATTATTGTTTGCTTCGGCGCTTTAAAAAATAATAAATGTTATCGTTTTCACATCGCTGGACAGTCTTTATTAATAAACTAGCTTTTGTCGAGACGGGTTTTCCCACGGGTTTAGGTAATCTATTTTGCCGGTAAAACTGTTAGTAGAATATTATATACTAGCATTAGGTAATGTTTTAATATAGTAAGTGTATTAAAGTTGCATGTTTTACTCAAGTTTATTGATATCATCGGCCCAGTCTAGTAACTTATTTTGTTTTTCTTTACATCAAAAATAACATATTTTTTTTCTGTTGAGATAATAGAATAGAATAGCAAAAAATCTATTATTAATGACGTCACAAACACATACACTAATAAACATAAAATAATTATGAAATAAATAGGTACTAACAGCACGTTCGCGTTCGTAATTCAAAATTTAGACTACATTTACAATCGCATCGCACACCGCTCGAAGGCGGCAAAACTGGAGCCGCTCCAACTTTGGCCGCCCGCCTTCGCAAACTCCGCAGTAAAGTAACGGTACTGCAGCGCCACCCGCGCCGCCCGCGGCAAAGCTCGGAACTAATCTTATGCAGTAACGTCAGTAACGTGAGAAATTAATTTACCAACTGAATTTGCGCGCCATTTTACGATTTGTTCATTTTGTTTTGTTTGTTTGCGTTTTACAAAGCCTTTATGTAGTTCGTTTGTTTGTAAATTTGTAATCTGTGGAACAAAGGAAAGTAGGGCGGACCTTAGTGGGTTAATGTGTATGTTTATATGGATAGTGAAAATATTGCACTAGATTAACAGATTATGTAACGATATCGTGAAGTATTATTTTTCTTATTATTGACTTCCTATAATTAATTCAAATATTCTAATTTGTCTGACCAGATGTAGGCTCGAAATCAATCGTAAGCTGTACTGCTAGGTATTCTAATTTCAAATTCCGAATTTATTTTGTGTATTGTACTTATTGTAATAATTAGGTATTGATTATGAACTAAATGATTTGTATTTTGTTAGGAATAGATATCTATAGGTAGATTTGTCTGTTATTTTAACTTCAAAGTAACTTAATCGAAATCAACATCATCTTCCTAGCCTTATCCCGTATCTCCTGAGGCGGTTTCCTAATCTAGGTGATTGAAAGAGGGTACTGGTTTTTATACAGAGCGACTGCCATCTGACCTCCGCAACCCAGAAGGGTAACCAGACCTTATCATAGATTAGGTCAGAGTTTTCAAACCGCCAATGCTTAGCACTGGTCTCTGACATGGGTTAACGACTAATATCTACGGTATTAAACGATACTAACCGGGGCCAACGGCTTAACGTGCCTGCGAAGCACGGAAAAAGCGCCGAATAAACATCATCTCCATAGCCTTATCCCGTATCTCACGGGTCGGCTTGCTAATCTAGGGGATTGAACGAGGGTACTGGTTTTACACAGAGCGACTGCCATCTGACCTCCGCAACCCAGAAGGGAAACCAAACCCAATCCTAGATTAGGTCAGAGTTTTTAAGCCGCCAATGCTTAGCACTAGCCTCTGATATGGCTTAACGACTAATATCTACGGTATTAAACGATATTAACCGCGACCAACGGCTTAACGTGCCTTCCGAAGCACGGAAAAAGCACCGAATAAACGTACATATGAAATTTGAAAACCGAAATACACATTGGTACGTGGTGGGATTTGAATCACGACCTCCAAACTCAGGAGGCAGCGGCCCTATCCACTACACCGTCGGGTTCTTAATAATAATCTTAAATCGGGACTTAATTGAACCATTGATAGATTTTAATTTAAAATAGTTCTCTTATTACTACAGAATAGACGACCCTAGCTAAACAACTAGTTACAAGTCAAATCGTTCTAACCTACTCATTTGCCGGACGGAAGCATTGACCGCAAACGTTATCATTATCAAAACGCCGTTGGCTTTCACGCCCCGTGTGAAAAGCCCATTATTCTACACGAAACCGTATCCGTGGTGACCACTTCCGCTTCCAATCAACCGCCAAAAATGGGCCGAAGTTTGAGTGTGGAACATTGGGAACAATTTGTTTTATTTTATTTTTTCTAGTTGCGGTTGTACATGGCTGTAAACTGAGTTTGTTTTGTGCCAGTGTCATGTATTTAAGTTTAAAATTAGAATATTATTCTCGTATCAAGGAAGGTTTTGTCTTTCAAGAATGTATGTATATGCTGACGCTAAGGAGACGGACTATTGGCTTGTTTCTTTAGGCAATTTTGAGGCAATTGGGCAATACCTACCACAGACCTCTTTAAAGTTATTACGACTTCAGCGAGCAGTAAGTACGAAAGCGGGTTGGGATGACCGCATCCGCCATAACAGGTGGCCGAAACGAAATAAACATGCTATAAAAATATGCTAAATCAGTATAAATAAATGAATTGTAAATATTAAGATGAATATTCGTGTACTACCATGCCGGCCTGGCAGCGAGAGAAAAACATAGAATGTGCCAGATGATAATTTGGAACATACCTAATATAAGAGCTTCCCCAGCAACATATTTTGAGTACATAGTAATCTAATGATAACCGATGGGCTCACAACCTGTCATTACAGCAATATACCTACAAATCTATGTTAAACAACCCTCAAAACTTTGTCAGACATGGCGGAACGTCCTTTGTTTAATTCGTTTACAATCTGCCTACCCCATTATTGATAAAAGCGTAATTATATGTATGTATTATTCATATAAACAGCGGTTTAAACAACTAACGGCTTAATAACTATATACTTCTTTAAAATTGACTTTTTCTCTACAAAATGTCTATAAAATAATTTAAATACTAAGTAAGCATACGCCTAAACAGTTAAATCTTGTAAGCACTTAGCACACTTGACTATCTATCGCGCCTTGCCTGCATATTTACCCGATATTTCCTACAATCCTAGTCTAGTAATCGAGAGATAGGTACCAGGGTTGCATGGAGTCTAGGTGACTAATGGCCCATGTAACTGCTAGGTTGCTCACTGCCTTTGCTACCGCGTCGGGCCCGCATTCTTATGCAGCCATTTACTATACTTACTTCAACATTATCTAAGTAGGTATTCTAATATACTTTAGTTATTGGTATTAGTAGTGAAACTGAGATTTTAATTGCGAGATTGAAAAGAAAGTAGGTAGGTACTTAGTGTCATATCTACGAATTTTCTTTCTAATACATCCTACCAATGCCAGGATTTATTTTCGTAAGCAAAAACAACTTTCCTTCTGGTTACTAAATTTTGGTCACACACACTACGACCGCCGCGAGAATGCGTGTTTAAGATAAGAATACTTTCCTTTACACATTTTCTCATAAGTTTAAAAGGTGCTCAACCTACTAGCCACTTTTCTTATTACCAGTCTATGACCTACCAGTCTATGTCCTACCAGACACACGACAATGACTAACGTCCAATGTTTCTTGTTGCAGGCTACTACCAGCCGGCCGGGCCGATGATCAAAGAGACCGGCGCAGACGCAGAGCGCGCGCTGGCCCGGTACCACCCCCCGCACTATCACGCCCCGCATCCACCTGTAAGTATTTACTACGTACCCACTTATTAGTTATGTCGGTACCGTCTCCAGTCGCTCCCTTCCGTCCGATCTTTGCAGTCCTTGATGTCCCTCCCATTCCTACGATCTCTCCCGTCGCTCAATTCGCTCCCGTCATTCCCGACCCTTACTTCCCTTCTCTCTTGCCAGCCCTGCAGTCCCATTCAGTCGCTCCCGTCCCTTCCTTCCTGTTAAAGAGACCGGCGGAGACTCAGTAGCCCGATACCACCCCCCGCACTACCACGCCCCGCATCCACCTGTAAGTACCTACTTATTACCTAGTACAGTTATTAGCTATTCATGCCCTAGCGGATACGACAGACGTTGCCCTGCCTGGAAAAACAGCGCCACGGTGTCTAGTCTACGTGGGAACCTCTCCCAGCCCTGACGTTTCTCTCGTTCCTATACCGTCCCTCTTGTCCATACCATCCTTTCTGTCTTTTCCGTCTCATTACCCTCCAAGGAAGTAATCCGTGCAAAGAATGGGCAACAGACGTCGCCTTGGCTGGAACAGCAGCGCCACAGCGTCTCCCTCCTCTCCTAGCCCTGACGTTCCTCTTGTTCCTACCGTCCTCTTGTCCCTACCATCCTTCCTGTCTTTTCAGTTCCTTACCCTCCAAGGAAGTAATCCGTGCAAAGAATGGGCAACAGACGTCGCCTTGGCTGGAACAGCAGCGCCACAGCGTCTCCCGCCTCTCCTAGCCCTGATGTTCCTCTTGTTCCTACCGTCCTCTTGTCTCTACCATCCTTCCTGTCTTTTCAGTTCCTTACCCTCCAAGGAAGTAATCCGTGCAAAGAATGGGCAACAGACGTCGCCTTGGCTGGAAAAGCAGCGCCACAGTTTCTCTCCCGCCTCTCCCAGCCCTGACGTTTCTCTCGTTCCTACCGTCCTCTTGTCCCTACCATCCTTCCTGTCTTTTCAGTTCCTTACCCTCCAAGGAAGTAATCCGTGCAAAGAATGGTCAACAGACATCGCCTTGGCTGCGCCACACCGTCTCCCACCTCTTCCAGCCCTGACGTTCCTCACGTCCCTACCATCTCTCCCGACTTTTCAGACCCTTCCGTCCCTCCTCCAATCACTTCCGTGTCTCCGAGGAAGTGATCCGTCCAAATAATGGCAACAGCTTTTCTGTACATAATGAAGCTCGCTCTGCGTTTTGATAATTCGATCGTCCTATAGCCAGCTATGGACTACCTTGCCGAGAGTGATGTTGATGATCGAAATTAATCGTCGTTTCTCGTTGTTACAGGTGCTACAACAGTACGGAGGACCTTATTACCCCGCGGACCTCTGCTACGGGCGGTATTACCGACCGCCGGGACCGCCTTACCACATGCCGCCCCAGCCTGATGCACAGGTAAATACCACAGTTTACTTATGATACATACATACCGTCATTACAAAACTACGAGTATACAAAATGTTTTACGAGAACTAGACTTCACGAAATCACGCCTTTATCCATAATGGGGTAGGCAGAGCGTAAACGACCTAAACAAAGGTTGTTCCGCCACGTCTGACAAAGTTTTGAGGGTTGTTCAAGATAGATCTGTATTGCTGTAGTGACAGGTTGTCAGCCTATCGCCTAAATTACAATATACAGATACCCTCGGATCGCTTTGCTGGTTTTAACAGCACGCCCGGGAGGAAATGCAGCTAGCATATTCTATGTTTTTCTCTCGCTCCCAGTCCAGCCTGGAAGTGACTCACTCGTTTACTCATGCTAATAAATTAGTGATGACTGCTGTTAAGCCAAGATACAGCTCTATTTCGAATCGACTCTTACCGAAATCACCCCAAGCTACAGTAAAAAACGAACGGTAAAAATCCTATTTATACCTAGCTACGTAGTATTTTAGAAAGCCTTGTTAGAAATTCTTCATCTTCACTTCATTTTAGTTATATGTAGGATGGTTAACCCGGACATTTATGAATAGAGCACCATAAACTCGAGTCTACAATGTGGCAGGTAGTAGCGAATGTTATTACCAGACTACGAGTATACAAAATGTTTTACGAGAACTAGACTTGTTGTAGGTTAGGTGAATTATAGTTACTGGGTTTTACAGAAGGTTCTGTTATAACGGGGAAAATGTAACTTTTCAACACGCCCATCGTACTCCTTGTGTATTGCACAAACATTCAGACATCAAAAATAGGTCCTGCACAGATAGTTGATTTAAATTGTCAAAATTCAATTTTTTTACATTACATATAGATACAATACAATACAATATACTTTATTGCACATAAACACAAAAATTACAAATTGCTAAAAAGAAAAGTAGTACAATTGGCGTTCTTATTGCTAATGTAGCAATATCTTCCAGGCAACCAGGCAATATAAAGCAGAGAAATAAAATAAATTGATACCTAACCTAATAGCGAACTGTCACCGTGTAATGCCGGGTTTATATAATTAAGCTACATCTCCTTGTGATCGTCTTGAAAGGCCACTGAGGGAAAAATCCAGGAATGGGCAGCGTTTTCTGTGTATTAAACTTCCACTAACCTCGTCAATCTATCTGCCAAGCGTGTTCGTGTTGAGTATAAATACCCTTCTGTTTAGGAAGGCCCGTGTCTAGCACTGCCCAGAAAAAACCAAGCCGGTTCTCTAGTAGTGAAAGCAGTCAAATATTAAAAAAAACATGGACATACACACAAACAACCACAAAGAAATCCCAGACCCAGAAACAGACATGTAAATTCTTCATTCAAAACGTCTGCCCGGCCGGGAATCGAATCCAGATGCACTGCAAACTAGGCTATGTAGGTCGAGGCTTATTTAAGGTAGATTTGTATACTGCTGTTGTGACAGGTTGTCAGCCCATCGCTTAAATTACAATATACTGAAATTTTCGGATTCCTTAGCTGGTTTTTACAGCATGCCCGGGATTAAACGCAGCTGGCACATCATATGTTTTTCTCTCGCTCCCAGGCCAGCATGGAAGGCGTGACAGCAGTCAAATATTTTATTAACGTACTTTTGTCTTTGCAGATGGTCGGCGTGGGAAGCGAGTCTTACTCCCCACAGTATTACGGCTCACCGCCATGTTACCAACATTCACATTCACCACAAAGGATACCATACGTAGGTCAGTATCAACCACTTTTATATCCAAGATAGAGAAGACAACTCTGTCTGACAAGGAAGATGCCACATTGGTTACAATCACGCATTCGTCGGAACGTTTTACTTCCTCTTTCATAATGCCAACGGCCAAAGAGAAGAATTCCCTGTCGACAGGTAACCTTGACTTCACTCTGGGAATACAACAGACGGCACCAGATTTTTTTCCAAGGACCCAGGCGGCAATACCTATATTTTCAGATTTTATACAATACTAGCCTTTAACGCCGCAGTTTCCCCTGCGGCCTACTTAATGAGTTTTCCCGTGGGAATTACATATTTTCCCGCAGTAAAAAGTAGCGGATGAACGTTTCCAATGGTGTAAGAATGTTTAAATCGGTCCAGTTGTTTTTAAGTTTATTTGTTACAAAACATACACACAAAAATACAAATCTATCCTCTATATAATATTTGTATAGATTTGGAAAGAACATACTTGAAAATGCTACTCTTTTTTGCAGAATATCGCGGATGCCCGTGCCCATTAAACGCGTGTCCAAAAAACGTCCTTATTGGGCCCGCTACTGGTAAAGCCCCGACCGGAGCCGGCCCGGACGTTCTTTCGGCCCTCGCGCCGCCAGGGGGCGCCTTCCGACCGAAGGCGCGAGCTTGTGTGCTAGACGTCGTCACCGACACACACGGCAGCGGGAAGGTGGGTTTGGTAGTCTTGCTTAGTTTTCTTTCCAGCGCCATCTATTGGCAATCCTAAAAACCAACTAACGCAAGAAGAACTACAGGACTTCGCAGGCGCAGCCCGCACTTAGCAATCTTTGTTAGTACTCGTATTGCAGATGGATTCAACTAGATGGAGCTTCTTTCTGTGGATTTATCTCTTTTCTTTTTTAGTCTTTTCTCTTCTTCTATCAGCTCTATCCATAGTAAAAGATGCTTCATCACCCCTTCGGTCTTCTTTACTGTCATTATCACAACTAGGCTAACGAATGCTTTCCTTTTTCGCAGGATCCACCGTTAGAGCAAGAACCGCCGGCCGCAGCGGACGCGCCACACCCATGTCCGCTGCCAGCCATCGGTGGCGCTTCTCCCAAACGCGAAATCTACGACGTTCGCGACAAAATACGCCTGGTAGGCGACATTCCCGGCCCCGCTGAAGCCCTAGGGCCGCCTTCTCCAGCTAGAGGCTCCGCCGGCGCCTGCGCCCCACAGCCTCCACCAGTGGCACCTCGAAGGGCGCGTTTAGGCAAAGAGGCAGCAAGGAAATCCCTTGCAGACACCGGGCAACTCCTATCAACCCCTCAACAGCCCCAACCGGCGCACAGCAGCGACCCTGACGATGACGTCATGGCTTTCTCACCGCCCACTTGCGCTCCAATCGATTTGTCATCTTCCGACGAAAGATCCACCCCTCTTGTTGACGTCAAGAAAGAAAACGAAGGGCCTACCTGCACGACGCCGAGGAAACCTGAAGCGCAGGCGCTCAAGGAACAAAACACTACGTCGGTGCAAGAAACTGTGGCTGAAAGCACAGAACCGAAAGCGGTCAAACGGAGATACTCCAGGCCCAAGCTGGAGATCGACATGAAAGACACCCAACTTGAAGAGAGTCTCAAAACTAACGGCATCGGAGAACACGTGAAACTGCAGAAGCGGAGAAAAGTCTCCGGAGATCTCACGACGATTGCGAGGGTCGAGACGGTCACGAAAGAGACCAAGAGGAAAGCGCAACAGAGTCGAAAGACACCCAGAACACCCAATTCTGAAAAGAAACCTGGCAAAAGGAAGATAGACAACGCATCTGCCTCACCTAAAGCTAAAAAGATGTTATTAGAGAGCTCGAAGAAAACTGTAGAGAGTGCAAAAGATGATGATTCGCGTGTCAAAGATCTTAGTGTAAAAGATGATGATTCGCGTGTCATAGATCAGAGTGGGGCGGAAAATCTTGATTTAAAACCTAAAACTAAAAGTGCAATTGTCCTTGACAACCTTATTAGGAAGAACAGCGTGGACAGGCCTGCTGACGACAAGAAAATAGATCCTGCTGATTTGTTCCTATCACCAGATGAACAATGTAGTTCGAAGAAAATAAATATCAACAACAACATCGTCGAAAACAGTTCACCCGTTTGTACCGGTGTACGTTCCAAAACCATCGCTGCTGTTACGCAACTCATACAAAAGAAATTGTTGAAAGTAGATTCAAAAGTAACCAACAATATGAAGCCAGTATTAAAAACACCCACCGACAAGCTGAAATATGAAAACCCTGTGCTATTTAGTGGTAAGTGCAAAGCCAAACGTGAAAAGAACGATTTGAGTGCCGAGAGCAGTGATTCGAAAGCCATTGATATCGGTAAAGTCAAATGTGACGATGTTAAAGATAATCTTAAAGAGTCTGTTAGTGTTAGTAATAGTAGTGCGGCTGAGGACGGTTCAAAATCTGCCAAGGTCTCCAAAGCAGCGAAGCCAAAAGCGGGTAACAAGAATGAAACAATAACAAATGTCGCTGAAGAATCTCATAGTACATTAAATAAGACAACCGAAACTTTAGATGATAAAACAACAGATCCATTAAATGAGGTCGCCCAAGACAAATCAGTAGATGTAAGCAAAGCTGACAAAAATAAGCGTAGTAAACTAACGAGCGCGAAGATTGGCCAAATGAAGAATAAGAGTATTGAAACTGTTGCGAAATTATTGTCTAAGAAACCAGCGACTGCTGCAGGCGATAATGATCTCACAGCTGAACAATCTAACGAGAAAAAGATTGAAGTAAGTCCTGTTAGCACCGTCGCTGATACGACCGCAGAAATCGCTCAACCAAAACCCAAGACTAATGAAATTAAAACACTGACTGCAGAGAAAGTCGCGAAAACGCCAACTGACCCAACAACAACAGAAGAACAAAAAGAGAAACGGCTTGAACCTGAACCGGAGAGAATACCCGAGAAGATCCTTCCGAAGCGATGCAAGCTCACCAACGGAGAACTAAAAGAGGAGAAGAAGAAGAAAGTCGAGAAGGTCGTGAAGTTATTAGTGTCGAAGAAGCCAGCGATAAAGACGGATGAAGCTACATTGTTGGTTGAAGAGGCCTGTGCCTCGCCGGTGCCCTGTGTGGGGCGGAGGGCTCGGCGGCGGCGCAGCGGGGGCGTGGGGGGCGCGGGGGGCAGGCGAGCGCGCCGCCCCCTGTCGCTGCTGCCCCCCCCCGCCGCCGAGCCGCGCGCGCCGCCCCGCTGGAGCAACGGCTGGCACTGGGACGGTGAACCCTACCCGTCTAAAGTCTATGTCAATGTAAGTTTTGGCACTATTTTATTCATGACTAGTTGACCCGGCGAACTTTGTTCCGCCTTAGACGCCATAAATGAGCAGATTTTTGATTTGGTTAAGTAATTTTACATTTTCTAATTTTCCGCGCAATTTCCTTATTTTTTTCTTTCATAAGAACCTTCTGATAATAACGAACAGAACAAAAAAAGAATTAGCGAAATCGGTCCAGCCGTTCAGGCGTGATGCCGTGACCAAGGGAAATAGGAATTCATTTTTATATATATAGAAGATAGGGAAACATACATACATACATATAGTCACGCCTTTATCCCTAATGGGGTAGGCAGAGCGTAAACGACCTAAACAAAGGTCGTTCCGCCACGTCTGACAAAGTTTTGAGGGTTATTTAAGATAGATTTGAAGGTATACGGCTTAGTGACAGGTTGTCAGCCCATCGCCTAAATTACAATATACTGAAACCCTCGGATCCTTTAGCTGGGAAACATACAGCAATAATATTGGCACTACCATAAACTAATATAGATTACACACAATTAAGTTTCCACCAATAAACTAATACATAATATATATTATACTTATTTCAAATTTTACAATATATTAGATTTTGATAAATTAAAGCTATGTAATGAAAAGTGACAAATTATAAATTACTAGCGACCCGCCCCGGCTTCGCACGGAAATTATCAGTGTTTTTCTACTAAATTCTGCATGTATTATACATATAAACATTACAATACATACATATATATATATATATATATATATATATATACATATAAATATTACATTACAATCTAAAATTACCCTCAATTTTTGTCAGACGCGGCGAAAGCGCCTTTTACGAGGCGTTTAACGCTCTGCCTACCCCGTAAGGGATAAAGGCTTGATTTTATGTAGGTATGTATTATACATATAACCCTTCCTCTTGAATCACTCTATCCAATCAAAGAAACCGCATCAAAATCCGTTGCGTAGTTTCAAAGATTTATGCATACATAGGGATATAGGGACAGAGAAAGCGACTTTGTTTTAAACTATGTAGTGATTCTTTATTGTATAAATTTCAATACATTGGTAAAATCTTAAAGTTAAAGCAAAGGCGAGCTTACCTCTATAAGAGATCTCTTCCAGCCAACCTACTGGGGATGAAAGATGGGACTTCAACTACCAACCACCAAGAACTACCAAGCTCACTGAACTAAATTTTCTCAAAAGTGCCGTATTGCCGAGCTTATTCAGGAGAAGCAATGTTAAAGTGATGATCTTGAACAGTAAATCTTAATAAAATTCGAAATATTGAATTACAATATAAAATTGCCCTCAATTTTTGTCAGACGTGGCGAAAGCGCCTTTTACGAGGCGTTAACCGCTCTGCCTACCCCGTAAGGAATAAAGGCGTGATTTATGTATGTGTGAATTATTCGTATCCAGCTATTTTGACTCTCCCTATTGTTCCTTGTAAGCACCCTTAATGTTATTAATTATTACAAACATACATACATATAGTCACGCCTTTATCCCTATTGGGGTAGGCAGAGCGTAAACGACCTACACAAAAGGTCTTTTCGCCACGTCTGACAAAGCTTGGAGGGTTATTTAAGATAGATTTGAAGGTATATAATTATATATTAATTATATTATATATTAATTATTACAATATAATTTAATGAAATAAACAGGATTAATCTTTTTTTTTGTAGAACGACTCACGCTTAATCCGCACGGTGCGTTGCTGGCAGCGCATGAACCACCAGAGCGGCGACAGCGTGTCCAGGGGCGACACCGTGCTGCTGAAGGCTTCCACGGGCAAACAACAGCAGCCCTTCGTCGCCAAGGTGGCCAGCCTCTGGGAGAACCCTGAAGATGGTAGGAATCTTGCATTTTATTTACATACATACATATACTTTTTGACTTCCATGCTGGACTGGGAGAGATAGAAAAACATAGAATGTTCCAGCTGCCCTTCCTCCCGGGCATGCTGTGGAAGACAGCAAAAGGGACTCGAGGGTTACAGTGTATTGTAATTTAGGCGATGGGCTGACAACCTGTCACTATGGCAATACACATTACAATCTAAAATTACCCTCAATTATTGTCAGACGCGGCGAAAGCGCCTTTTACGAGGCGTTTAACGCTCTGCCTACCCTATGCTGATATGCTTATTTCTTCTATGCTGGCCTGGGAGCGAGAGAAAAACATAGAATGTGCCAGCTGAATTTCTTCCCGGGCATGCTGTAAAAACCAGCTAAGGGATCCGAGGGTTTCAGTATATTGTAATTTAGGCGATGGGCTGACAACCTGTCACTACAGCAATATACCTACAATTCTACCTTAAATAACCCTCAAAACTTTGTCAGACGTGGCAAAACGACCTTTGTTTAGGTCGTTTACGCTCTGCCTACCCCATTAGGGATAAAGGCGTGATTATATGTATGTATGTATGTATTAGACTGTCGATAGATGGCTTCACACTGTGGGATCCATATCCCATTAGTATTAGACTGTCGATAGATGGCGTCACAGTCTGGGATCTATATCCCATTAGTATTAGACTGTCGATAGATGGCGTCACACTCTGGGATCCATATCCTATTAGTATTAGACTGTCGATAGATGGCGTCACACTCTGGGATCCATATCCCATTAGTATTAGACTGTCGATAGATGGCGTCACACTCTGGGATCCATATCCCATTAGTATTAGACTGTCGATAGATGGCGTCACACTCTGGGATCCATATCCCATTAGTATTAGACTGTCGATAGATGGCGTCACACTCTGGGATCCATATGCCATTAGTATTTTACTGTCGATAGATGGCGTCACACTCTACGACCCACCGCTGGCTTAGACTAGAGCGTTGGCCTTCTGACATTGCTCCAGTTTGTACCAGTGACAACAGTTGTCAATGTAGCGAGCTGAAGAAACCTGATAAGATAAGGCCTTTATTTGCAAGAATACATGGAAATAACAAAAGATCTTTAAAATAAAAATAGCATCAATGTATTCGACCGAATAATCAGTGTGCAAAGTTTTATGACATTCATGCATGAGTGTCAATATAGTTAGTCCCTTAGGTACTATTACAACAATATAGAGTTTTTTTTTATAAATAATAATGTAAGGTGTTACTTTTACCTATGTATTTAGAAAATAAAACTTTATTTACAAAATTCACTAATTGTGCTTATAAAAACATTTATACAGAGGGAACTCAGCTGGAATTATTTTACATGGTTCTTTTTCATGACTTTAGTTGTAATAATATAGAGAGCCCGATGGTGTAGTGGATAGGGCCGCTGCCTCCTAAGCGGGAGGTCGTGGTTCGAATCCCACCACGTACCAATGTGTTTTTCGGTTTTCGAATTTCATATGTACGTTTATTCGGCGCTTTTTCCCTGCTTCGGAAGGCACGTTAAGCCGTTGGTCCCGGTTAATATCGTTTAATACCGTAGATATTAGTCATTAAGCCATATCAGAGGCCAGTGCTAAGCATTGGCGGCTTGAAAACTCTGACCTAATCTAGGTTTGGGTCTGGTTTCCCTTCTGGGTTACAGAGGTCAGATGGCAGTCGCTCTGTGTAAACAAGTACGAGGGTACTTGGGTAACGAGGGTTCTTGGGTAACGAGGGTTCAATCCCCTAGATTAGGAAGCCGACCCCATGAGATACGGGATAAGGCTAGGGAGATGAGTTGTAATAATATAAACGTTGTTGCAGGCGAGATGATGGTATCCCTGGTGTGGTACTACCGGCCGGAGCACACGGAGCGCGGCCGGGAGCCCGCCGACTCGCCCGATGAGGTCTTCGCTTCACGGCACCGCGACGCCAACTCCGTCGCCTGCATAGAGGACAGGTGCTACGTGCTCACCTTCAACGAGTACTGTCGGTGAGTGGAAGCTTTAGTTAGCGAGGGCTGGAGATAGATGGCGCTGCGTGACGCGTTAGTAAGTGGGGGAAGACGATAGATGGCGCTGCGTGACGCGTTAGTAAGTGGGAGGAGACGATAGATGGCGCTGCGTGACGCGTTGGTAAGTTGGGGAAGACGATAGATGGCGCTGCGTGACGAGTTAGTAAGTGGGGGAAGACGATAGATGGCGCTACGTTGATGAGGTCTTCGCTTCACGGCACCGCGACGCCAACTCCGTCGCCTGCATAGAGGACAGGTGCTACGTGCTCACCTTCAACGAGTACTGTCGGTAAGTGGAAGCTTTAGTTAGCGAGGGCTGGAGATAGATGGCGCTGCATGGCGCTGCGTGACACGTTAGTAAGTTGGTGAAGACGATAGATGGCGCTACGTTGATGAAGTCTTCGCTTCACGGCACCGCGACGCCAACTCCGTCGCCTGCATAGAGGACAGGTGCTACGTGCTCACCTTCAACGAGTACTGTCGGTGAGTGGAAGCTTTAGTTAGCGAGGGCTGGAGATAGATGGCGCTGCGTGACGCGTTAGTAAGTGGGGGAAGACGATAGATGGCGCTACGTTGATGAGGTCTTCGCTTCACGGCACCGCGACGCCAACTCCGTCGCCTGCATAGAGGACAGGTGGGTGGAAGCTTTAGTTAGCGAGGGCTGGAGATAGATGGCGCTGCATGGCGCTGCGTGACACGTTAGTAAGTTGGTGAAGACGATAGATTGCGCTACGTTGATGAAGTCTTCGCTTCACGGCACCGCGACGCCAACTCCGTCGCCTGCATAGAGGACAGGTGCTACGTGCTCACCTTCAACGAGTACTGTCGGTGAGTGGAAGCTTTAGTTAGCGAGGGCTGGAGATAGATGGCGCTGCGTGACGCGTTAGTAAGTGGGGGAAGACGATAGATGGCGCTACGTTGATGAGGTCTTCGCTTCACGGCACCGCGACGCCAACTCCGTCGCCTGCATAGAGGACAGGTGGGTGGAAGCTTTAGTTAGCGAGGGCTGGAGATAGATGGCGCTGCATGGCGCTGCGTGACACGTTAGTAAGTTGGTGAAGACGATAGATGGCGCTACGTTGATGAAGTCTTCGCTTCACGACACCGTGACGCCAACTCCGTCGCCTGCATAGAGGACAGGTGCTACGTGCTCACCTTCAACGAGTACTGTCGGTGAGTGGAAGCTTTAGTTAGCGAGGGCTGGAGATAGATGGCGCTGCGTGACGCGTTAGTAATTGGGGGAAGACGGCAGATGGCGCTGCGGACGCGTTAGTAAGTGGGGGAAGACGGCAGATTGCGCTGCGTGACGCGTTAGTAAGTGGGGGGAGACGATAGATGGCGCGGCGCTACTTTGACGAGGTCTTCGCGTCACGTCAATGCGACGACAACTCCGTTGTTTGCATAGAAGACAAATGTTACGATCTCACCTTCAACAAATACTGCTGGTGATTGTAAAGTGCAAGTTTAATTACTGTATATAAGCGGCTGAAGATATATATGGCGCTTGCTCTAGGACGCGGTAGTAGGGGCTGAAGATGGCACTGGCAGATAATAGATGGCGCACCATTATATTATACTTACGTCATAGAAATAAGCGGAAAGATGAAAGATTTGTTGTAGACTACGATAGTTAAATCGATCTAAAGGCAAATGAACGCGCCACTGGTAAGCAAGATTACGTAAGCAGCTCTGCTACCAGCAGCCTCTTGTGGAGGAGTGCAAAGATGTCCGGTACAACTACGAGTATGGGAAATCCAATCCGTAGCCCCACCAGACACCTCACGTTTTTGCATCTGTGTTACACAGCGCAGTATCGTCGTGCGTCAACGATAGAAATTAAATACCTAAACTAATTATCTTATTATGCTAAAATCCGACGGCCAACAGTGCCCTCAACAGTCGGTACAAACAATTATCCTATCAGTAGGGTTACACTCAACAACAAAACCGGTAAATTTATAAAAGATAAATTTAATTATCCGTTTCTCTCAAAATGTTAATTTCGGAGAATTACCCCAATATCGTTTCCAAACGTCTCCATGAACGTCCCGGACGCAAAGTATAAATCAAATGGAAATTTAATCCCGATTATCTGTTAAAAAAATTCTATTGCCAAAATCAAAGAAGAATTCCGATCCGAACAAACAATTAAATTCGAGCCCCGAATGAGATGTACGTGCAGAATATATCGAGCTGAGATGCCTATTATTTTTCCCCCGAACAAATCAATTAACCACGCCAACAAAGGGAAAATACACGTTTTTTAATACTTGAAAATCTTCAACATAAACGGAAACATCCAATAAACACGTAATAGTATATAAGTTTTATCACTAACCTTATTTTCCGACGCAGGCGAGTCCGCAGTTCGGGTAAGAAAGATAGGATTCAATGGGATAGGAAAATAAAATATATAAATAGTGGGATCAAGGAAAAACCTGCAGTGCATCCAAAAGGCAGCTAACCCTATGGCGCGTCGCAATCGATAATATGGTCGATTGAAACTAAACAGCAAATGTATTGGAAACTCGTTGATTCAAGCCCCGGTTTAATCAAATGCTTCCTGCAGCGGACGTAAGTAGTCGTTAGATATTAATTTGACTTTATTCTTCACAGATACCGGAAACGGCTAAAAGCGGCTGAGGAGGGGGTGACCATCATCCCCACCATCGTGCCCCCACTACCGGCCCAAGACGTGACCCCGGCGGTGCAGCCCAACGACACCAAGGTGCCCCCAGGAGTGTCCCCCGAGCTGGTGCTCTTCTGCAGGAAGATCTACGACTTCCGATCGAAGAAGTTACAAGTCCCCAACAAGTGAAGTGAAGAAGCGAGAGTGAACACCTGTGCTTACCCACCCGAGGATTCGGTACAAGAACGCCAACAAGTGATTCTGATGGGGATTTCGACGTTTCGAATATACTTAAAGTAGTCAACCCCCGACTAGTACAAAATATGCGTTCCCCGGCGCTGCAGCGTCGATATTTTGTTGTGTTAGTAGTTCGCATGAACGTTGTTTACTTTTCGCTTGTTGTGATGTCGTAGAGTTGTCGTATCGTTGCTTATATTTTACGAATATTTTTTTTTATCAAAAGATGCCTTTTATAATGTGTAAGTAGACGTAAGAAATCATGATTGATAAATATGCATAATTATGTATGTATAGCGGTATATTTTCTTGTGGCTTGGGGTCTATCCCACTAGTATTCTATCTACTTCTGTAGAGCGATGTGTGCTGAGATTTTTTTTTATTGAGATCATATAATAGATGGCGCCACTTCGTATCGGTTACAAATTGTACCGTAGTTCCGTCACCAGATGGCGCTGTTACATCTACTTTAAGGTCGTATTTCCTTGTATGTTTAACGTTAGTTCGTTCGGCTACGTGAAAATGAAAGGCATTTAATAATTAATTACCTTATGTTTAATTTAATTGTTACTTTGTTGTCGAAGTAGAGTCTATATTAAATTATTATTATTATTGGTGTACGGGCGCTAAGAAGCGTTCAGATCGTAGCAGTATGGTATACTTATTCGCTTTCCTTCTAACTTGGTAAGGGTTAGGTCAGATAAGCGTATTTTTTGAGTTAATAAGTCATTTACATTTCAGTTAAGTAATTTGGGACCGTACAAAATTGCTATATCTGCGACTAATATGCGTCTGCGACGGAAAACAGACTTATTTCATGAATTCAGAAATTGCGCTTATCTGACCTCATTCTGAGCGTGTGGCAAGAAATGTGTATGTGTGTTGATGATTAAAAACTTAATACCAACCAACATCACAAAAAGTTAAGTTTAATTTTTGAATCAGTCAATTTAAGTATGTATTGATATAACGTATTTGGGCCGTGAGGGCGACATAGCTCCTGCCTTCACATAAATATGATGGTTTCCATTATTGATAAATACCAACAGTAGTTTTTGAATTTATACGAGATATAAGACAACAATGCCTTACTCAAATGGAATTGATCTTCGTTTTATATTACATTTTGGTAATTCGCAATTACATTTGACCAGGCATTTTTCAGACTGATTTTGAAATCATGGATCAATTCGGCAAACTAGTTCTTTATGTCAAAAGAAATTTCCAAATAGCGTTTCTTTTTACACACCACATCAGCCAACTTACATTAAAGAAAAAAATAACAAATGGGAACATTGTAACATATTTTAAAAAGTAATTTTAGTGCATAGATGTAAAACAAGAGACACATGTGTGTTGAATGAAAGAGATATAACGTACGACTTTAATAGTGAAATCTCTTTATCATTAGAGACATAATTTTTAAGTAGCGCGAAAAAATAAAAAAAAAAGATTATATTTAACGTTACAACTCCCAAGTGGATGTATATGAAAGGGCATTTATGTTTGCAAATTGTGTACAACTTCCTCTTCTCTATGACTTCTATTTATTTATCTTTTGCACAAGTTTTCAATAGTTCTTAATGCTTAAGTTGACTATCATTTGGTTGATGTTGAAATTATGTTGTACATAAATGTTAGAACATACTTAACTTTGTTGTATTTCCAGTGGGGTTGGGATTTTAATACCTATCTAAAACATGTGCCAACATTTTGGGTTTATAAAAAGAAAAAGGTGTCAATTGAATATGAACATTCTTTGTTAAGTTGGCAGTACTAAAAGGCGTCACATGAACATTCTTCGTTAAGTTGGCAATACTAAGACATAACCTCACTGGAGTTCTATTCCAAAGCTTTCTATTTATAAGTTTCTACTTTAATCTTTCCATTGCTTGATGCCAAAAATTTAGCTGCGAAAATTCTATTATTCTGTAAAGTGTACTACCCCTCTCCCTTCTATTTAGGTTAAACTGGTGATCGTGAAATCTTAAAACTGGTTTGGCAGTCTTCATTTTTAAGACGTCTTCTATTCACTTCATTTTGAAATATGCAGTCTGAAAATGTGTAGTGCGACCGCGATTTTTGTTCAGGGGCGACATTAGGATATAAAATTTGGCTATGGGTACACTGACAGCGATTGAAGCAACGTGATAAGTGAACAGACTTTGCGGTCAATCTGTATTTTTACTCGAAATGTCTTATTCAATTCATACTTTCTTTCCAATATAAATTCGTTGATCGGGACCCATATTTTTGAATCACTTGAATCGAAATGCGCTTACGAAAGGGTAACATTCGCATGCGATTTCCATAATATTTGGCATGCGAATGTTACTCTTTGGTTTGCGCATTTTTGTTCGAAGCGTACCTTCCATAGCTACTTGATGTTAAAATAAATGAAGAAAATAAGTAAACAGATTTCACAATTTCCAGAACTCATTATAATTAATTGTAGAATTAATGAGTAAATTCCATAATAAATGTATTCCTATAAGCGTGCCCCCGGCTTGTAGTGGAATGTTTTCTGTTTTGTTACCTACCCGCTAAATGCAAGATTTTTTTGTAGTCAATCATTTTAGTACCTACTAGATTTACTAATAAGGAAGAATACCTTGTTTTTATTATTTAATTTATTTGTTTCAATGAAAATTATATAGGTATATTTTTATTATTGTAACCTACATAGTTATGTTGGCTGTAATTTAATATTGATGTAATTAATATATGTATTTTTATTTCAAAACCTTTGTTTCATTTACCTTTTTAAACAAATAAACAAACAGTATAACAGTAAATACACATTTATTTACCACAATTGCATTGAATATAGTATACAATATAACAATTATAATATCCAGTGAAGACAGATACCTAAAGTATGATAAATTAAGATTTATCTACACAGTCGGAAAAACCGACAACACACATTTAATACATTTCAAAATCTCAACTTATCAAATAGTAGTGTAGTTTCAGGAATTGTGCTCTTTGGGGTAAAATCTGTGGAATGTTGAAGTCAATTCGGCGTAGCAAATGACCCGACTTAAATCCATACCTCTAATCATGAGAGAACAGAAGAGACGGCAATAATATTTATAAGTTGAGATTAAATGTAGTCGTGCTCTCACCGAATTGCCCTCATTGGTCTTGTTTTGTTGTCTAAAGCCGTGACTGCGCTCAAAGAAATCATGAAACACCCCCGCGGGGCAGAGAGGAAGGGTTTTACAAACATTTCTCTTCCCCTTTCTGCCCCGCGTGGGTATGATTCGTATAATCTGAGAGCAGGGGTCACGGCTTAAGAGTGGCAACATGCTTGTTTCAATTGACTACTGAAGCGTAGAACACTTTGCACTAATAAAAAATCATAAGAATAAAGAATGACCAATTCTATTCAACAGAATATTTACCCCATACACTTTTATCAACAGTACGAATCGAGTACTAAATACAAATGTAGCTACAAAATTTGTTGTAGATACAAATCTTGGAGGTTTCGAAATAATCAGCACACTTTTCTTACAAAATATACCATAGTTGATGCAGTATAAGATTCGTTATAGAGATATTCTTCACACATTGTTAGCAATACGTAGTTACAAAAATCAATCACGTCTTAACCTGTCATTTTCTATCAAGAGAGAAAGGAAAGAGACGGCAATAATTTTAGTTAAGATTTTAGTAATAGTTAGGTCGTGTCCTCCATGAATCGATAGCAATGAACCCTTTTACCATTGGACATGTGACTATATTTAAAGGCGATAAAATGCTTATTCATTCATGTCAACCAAAGCGTATGCAAGATTCCAAAAGGCGAAGAAACTAGAGTATACATTCCATAGTGATTTTAACCTGCATCAACTTCATTCAAAATGATATATTTAAATTGAAGTCTCCAAAGAATTGACTTTGGTCAACTGTTTGAGCGTTTTGCTATAGACTGCACAGAATAACAAAAGGTCGGTGGTGGTCTTATAGTAATTCTTTAATGAGTGATTGATTAAATAAATTGTTTGGAACCCTAATGGCTAATGGTTGTGTCCGACACGCTCTTAGCCAGTGGGTGGACTCTATACCAAATGGCGCCTTGTCAGTAGAATAAAATTAACCCTATTTACACATTTTATCTTCATTCCAGTGGATGCACAAACGAGTTTATAATAGATACGAGCAGCGAAATACGGCCAATGTCAACCGATGGTGGCGCTAGTGTGCGTCGGGTACCCACATAAGGGTTACAGATGAAGATATATGTGTATTCGATATGTATTAACGGCTACAGACTACTATGGTTAATTAATTGCCAGGAATTTGGCACCATACACATCTACTATATGCTATGAATACAACCATTTAAATACGAATTATCTAATATTACGATGAGTAAATGACGCATCTATTCCATACTACTAATTCCGTTTTGTTACCAAAGTCTAAGATGAGTAACAAGCAGAAAAAACACCAATTACAATCATTTTAAACGACTTTTGTTAGAGTCGTAGACGCTCTGCCTACCCCATTAGGGATAGAGGCGTGAAAGTATATATGTTAAATTACAACAGCGTTTCCTACTAATAGACTTAAAAAAGATTATGGACATTTTATAAAAATCTGTAGTATAGAATAAATCAGGTAACCATATTCTACTTACATTAATTAATAAAATCAGCTCATCAAATCTTCGCATGTTTCGTCTTTAGGCGGTTGGCACAATAACCTATATATATACTGTCGAGTTCGGCAAATTAGGACAGATATTTGTAAGACTGCGTAAGTATTTTTAGATTATCTTTGTCATAAACATATGCGTTTTCATTTTTGAGCTTATTTTAATACATTATTTAGGCATTTTTTAAATGGTAATAATCTTTGATAATTGATCCCTTCAATTAAGGGAACAGAGTGTAAAAACATTCAAACATGTGCATATTACTATTACCATTTAAAAAAGGCCTGAATGAAAAATTTTATCAATCAAAAACATGGAGGAATGTAATATATGATTGACACACACTAAATTCACAATAATTATCCTATTTTATACTCTATTACACATAAGCAGACAGGGAACGTAAAAAAATAAATTAAAAATATTAATACAAACTGTACATATGCCTATTATTTACCAAAAAGTAAAGAATTCAAAAATTACTAGATTTATTCCTCGAAAATTTCCTTATTTTGGTCAGAACCATTTCGAAATATTCAATCATTAGAAATCCTCACTTTACATAACATACCTTACTTAAGCCACATTATAATGTGACTATTTTTATTCCCAGTCAAAATCTCAGTCATAGTTTATAAAATTTATATTGTGATGTTTATAAGGCAAAATAAGGCTTTAAGCTATAGATATTTCTAAAAAAAAGAATCTATTTAGGCCATTCTAATCGAAGAATAAACCAATATTATGTTTAATTTAAAACTGATTTAAGTTTGACTGGAATAAGCTCAATACCCGGCTAAATACCTTTTATTTAAAAACTACATACAATACAAGCTGTTCTAGGTCAAAAATAAAAATATTTGGCATATGTATCAAATAATCTTCATCTAAGCAAATAATTTACAAATATACAAGATCAATAACTCAGCAATGCATAACAAATTCAATCAAGTATTTGATTGTTACACAAAGCATGTCAAAGGCCTATAAGCTGCGCTGTTAGGCAGTTTGAAAACTCTGACACCAAGGTTCATCAGGTCATCCAACTGGAAAACTCACTTGATAAAGAAAAGAAGAATTTAAATCTAGTACTGCAATAATTCTTTCCATTCTAAATCATGATCATCATTATTCGCAAGTTATTTCCATTCTAAATGAACACAAATTAAATCATAATCAGATTTATATCCTTTTATATCTCAAGTTTAAAATGCATCAAATGTTTAAACTCGCACTGTAAAATTCAGAAGTACTAATCAAGCATTTTGTATACTAGATAGTATAGTGTATTTGCTCAGTACTCAGTACAGATAAAACCTTTTCTCTAACTGTGCAATGGGCATAAACATTTAGTTCATTAATAAGTAACAGTAAGTAAAAGTAGTATGGCCCATGGAAACACAAATGCATTTAAAAGTTGCAGCAGCTATTGGTCTTACGGGCGGTCTTGTAAAACGCTTTGCTGTGCATCGACAGGCTGTCAGATTTAGCCACCAAATCATCTAGCTTCTCCCCACGCTCTAAGACAGCTTTTATTGTGTCATGAAGGATAATTTTTGTTTCATCAAGATCAGTTTGAATTTTGGTCATTGCATCAGCCTCCTTCGGGTTTTGGTATCGGGCAAGCATTTCTGGCAATATGGGGAAATCAATAGTGGTATCGTCCCCTGTTGCCCATTGACTTGCTGGGACTCGAGCCGAGAATTCATCAAGAATCTTTGTGATCAATGTGTGTGCTACTCTTTGAGGGTATTCATGGTCGGAAATCAATATACCTGCCAGGTTGTCAGCTCGGACATAAACCTGTAGCATATACTCGCCTTCTTTGACCGATTGTCGAGAAGCGGGCGAAGTCCTCTCTACCATTGTTTTGCTGACGAAAGTCATGAACTCCTGGACTGAACCTCGTTGGAAGAAGCTGAAGCTTTGCAGGTCGTAAGCTGCTTTGAGAATGGTGGCACTGTTTACGCCTTTATTGAGTACCAACAGAGCATACACTTTCACCATCTTGCTGGTGGTGAAACGCTGGTTCACCAAAACTGAACGTACACTCTGAAACAATTATAATGTATGTAAGTCAATTATCATGCTTTTAATACGCCATTGAAGCAGTTACATTATGATGAGCAAGCTGGCAAGTAGTTCAAACTCTATCAATGTAAGTCCACTTACCTAGTCAAAAAACTTGCTTCTTCTAAACTGTGGTAGTAGTAGAAACTTTGGTATGGTAATTAATTCTCGAATATTTAAACAACTCTTAACACAATTATTAGACGAATTACAAATAATTTGGCTGGATTTAGCCCACTTAACTCGATTTTTACGACACACCATACGTCACACAGAAATGAAATGTCAAATCTGTCAAAGTAAGTAGGGACTGAGGATCGTTTATGAAGAAAGCTACAAAAATAGATCTATTATGGTGCTGTGCTTTATAGTGAGTTGGATGATGAATTAAGCGCTTTAAACAACGGACTTCTTTTTCTGACTCTATGAGTGCCTTGCAAGCATTGGCTAAATTAGTATCCTTTCAAATTGTAAAACTATATTTCCTATATTAATTGATTCAAGGAAGATGTTGTACGAATGCGCTGCTCAAAACTTTAGTATATTTTTTGTTTGGATACCAGGTCATAGCGGAGGTTCTGGTAATATTAAGGCAGATCGCCTTGCCAATGACGCAATTTCATGTGGAGACTTGTTTCCTTATAAAAATTATAGCCATGACATGAAAGATCTTTACCTCTTAGAGACTTGGGGTCAGATGTGGTCAGAGAGCTCCCAAACAAAATGTAAGTCTTATGCGTAGATTCAAACTAACATTTTGCGCAAGCCTTGGTTCCGCAAATTTCAGCTTGGTAAACAGGCTACTATCATTATTCGTATGCGACTTGCGTACAAACATGGCCCATGTTTGTACGCCCAAACATTTACATAAAATTGACTTTGTTGATATGATAATGACTTGTACGAATGTGGGGATGTTGGGGATCTAAATCATATTTTCTTCTCCTATCCAAATTATAATAGATCGTTTTTTATAAATAATTTACTGAAATATAATGTACATTTTCCTACTTCGATTGACCTTCTTGTATCTAAAGATTATTTTATACATAAATTATTATTATCTTTCATCTCTTTGAATAATATTCGTATTTAATATTTATATCCTTTCCTATTACTATATTTCTTCCATGCTGGCCTGGGACCGGCAGAAAAACTAAGTATGTGCCAGCTGCATTTCGGGCATGTTGTAAAAACCAGCTAAGGGATCCGAGGGTTTCTATATATTGCAATTTAGGCGATAGGCTGACAACCTGTCACTACAGCAATGTAACTACAAATCTACCATAAATAACCCTCAAATCTTTGAGATTTAGATTCAGATGTGGCGGAACAATCTACCGGCAGCGGTAGTGAAAGAAAATGTAGTGGAAGTGAGAGATAAAGTACATATTATTATGCTAATCCCACAACACTATCACAATAATAGCCGCGAAAAACTAATTAATAAAGCAAGAAACTCAGTCCTGTAGCGATTTATTACGATTCCCGCGCAAAACCTCCATAGATGGATTGTGTTATTTATTTGGTAAGTATAAATTGCAACAAATGGATTGATCGTGAATCTTCGTGATCCTTGCATTTGATTGACCCAAGGATTACACTACCGGCAGCGGTAGTGAAAGAAAATGTAGTGGAAGTGAGAGATAAAGTACAGATATCGTATAGTTTATTTTTACTTGCAATAAATGTTCTTGACGTTTCAATTATGGATTATCTGCGGCTTTTGTTGGGACAATCGTATATGGTTCGACTCGACAATCCCACGTAAATCTTCTTCAAGCATTGGAATGTGAGCACCACACTCGTATTCTATTGAGTTCTAGAATTTAACAGAAGTTTTTCTTCGCTCTTCTACATTAATGTAGTGTTAATGTGGGTAGTATTAATGTGGGGGATTATAATGATCTGCTGACGACAAGGCTGAAGATGAACAATATGGCAGGAGTAAGAAGCAAAGGAAGACGCTACCGTGCGATTCGGATTGTTATCTACGTGCAAAAGTCTGTTGAGCATTGGAATGTGAATCACCGGCGCAATCTTGTCATATAATGACTTTAAGTTAGCGTAGGTAAAGATTAGGTTAAGACAACAATAAAACTACTGAAAACTAGGCTGCATGGGCTCACGCTATTCCTGCCTTCCGTAATGGAGAACTAAAAAAAATACAATAAATCAATCCATGAATCTGTCAAAATCAGTGCTGCCAACTGTGGCGATTTATTGCCATTTAGGCTATTACGGAGGGTGCTGTGGCGACCAAAAATTGGAATTTGCGACTTGCAATTTATCTTAAAAAAAATATTAGGCGACTTAGGCTACTTCAAAAATAAATAGGCAAAGTAGGCTATTTTCATGATATAGGGAAAGAATACGAACAAAATGGGCCTAAACATAAGGGGTTTCTTAATAATTATTAGAAATTTCTACCATCCACCCATGGTCTTTGACTGAAGATTTTGAGATCGAACC
Organism: Scrobipalpa costella; assembly: GCA_949820665.1. NCBI lineage: Eukaryota > Metazoa > Arthropoda > Insecta > Lepidoptera > Gelechiidae > Scrobipalpa > Scrobipalpa costella. The sequence continues at coordinate 3,158,877 of OX463311.1, forward strand.
AAATTATCTAAATAACATCCCTACTAAATAGAGGCTTAAAGGGTGCTGTACACGGATAGAGTAGATGGTAGAGTAGACTGGTAGAGTACTAACTATCCTACTAACTATACTCATGTAAACACTTTTGGTAGAGTAGAGTACTGAAATTTGGTAGAGTAGAGTAGCTAGCACCGTGGGCAAGCTACTCTAATCTACCACTCCCCCACCCTGGTGTCCACTCTACTCTACCGACTACTCTACCCATGTAAACGCTTTAGTAGAGTAACTAGTTCAGACTTAGGCTGCATGGGCTCAAACTTTTTGCCTTCCCTTACATGGGAGAATTATAAAAAAAAAACAGAAAAGAAGAAACAAACTTGTAGACGCGCGCAAAGTTTTGCAAAGTTTTTGGTAGTGATTTATGCAAATAAATAACATGAGGTGGGGTGATTCAGAAACTTTAAAACTAGTGGAGCTTTACGGGGAGTTTCCAAGTATCTGGGATATAAGCCATCGTGATTATAAAGATAAGGACAAAAGAAATGCGGCCTATGAATATATTGTTCGTGAAATGTGCAAGGAAAACTTTGGAGTTCCTGAGTTAAAACAAAAAATCAAAAACCTCCGATGTACTTACAACCAAGAACGAATGAAAATAATAAAATCTCAAAAGTCTGGCAGTGGAAATAACGAAGTTTACGTGCCGTCTATAAAATGGTACTATGCAATGGATACGTTATTAAGATCAGTTACACGTAGAACCGAGACTCGGGATAACGTTGAGGGAACATTACAATCAGAGGTACGCACAAGTGTTTATTATAACAATATTTTACATTATTTAGGATATATGACGATATTGCCAGGATACAGCTCCATCGTTGTTGTAATAGTCCTTCATTCGGTCACGTATTCTCTTAGCTAAATTGGTGCTTTGAGTACCCCTAAAACTAAAAATTCTTTAATCTCGTCTCTCCAACTACCGGGTATAATTTCTCCAGTATTGATATTTTCTTGATCGACCTCACCTGGTTGCAAATAAGAAGGTGATGATTCTCGCAGCCAGTTGTGAATAGAACAGGCTGCAAACACAAGTTTGCAAACTGTGGAAGGATCCAAATCTATTTTTCCATCAAATATCCGAAACCTGCTCATCAAAATACCGAATGCATTCTCCACAATTCTTCTTGCTCGGCTCAGACGATAGTTAATTTTTTTTTCAGGTATTGTCAAAGGACCTATGTAAGTTTTATATGGTTTTAATAAATATGGCTTTAAAGGAAAAGCATCATCACCAACTAAGAATGATCCTGCAGGCAAAAATCCTCTTTCTAATTCATCCGAAATAGGGCAATTTTTAAAAATACCTCCATCCGATTGTGATCCTTTGGCACCAACATTAATGTACAGAAACCTATAGTTAAAATCAACAACTGCCATTAACACAACGCTATTCGAGCCCTTGTAGCTATAATATTCGCTGCCACAATTTGGAGGGGCTAGTATCAAAATATGTTTGCCGTCGATGGCACCACAACAGTTTGGAAAGTTCCAATGAGTTTCAAATCCGGTACTTATTGTTTTTCAGTCCTCTTTTGAAGCTGGTACCTGAAATCAGAAGCAAATACTTAACCTTAATGTATTTTTAATTACAGAATGCAATTTTAGAAGACGAAACCGAAGTCCGAACAAATGAAAATGATCCACAACCATTGTTAGTCTTAATAAATGACTCACAACAGCCAAGCACCAGTACTGCACAAAATATTGAAGATTCACAGTCAGTATTGACTCCGATAGCGCCAACATCAAATGGCAAGAGAAAGGGAAAGACATCCAAATATAAGAATTCACAGACTCTTGCTTCAGCTGTTAATGAAGTACGCAAAGTGCACGATAGTTTATGCAATGAAAGTGCCAACAGTGCGTTTGGTTCATATGTCGCTTTAATGTTGGACAAAATGTCATTCGGACAATCTTTACTGGCACAAAGTGAAATACAATCAATTTTAGTCCGGTTCTTAATAACACCTCCGAACTCAAACACATCGAATGCAAGTACACTTATTCCCTCAGTAACCTCAATGACCCCCCAACCGCAAAATGAAGAACAGGCGCAATACGAAGAGCAAAATTATTTTTACGCACCGGAAACCCAAGATGCTTCTCAGTCAGTCTTGCAAAAGGATATAGTTTACATACAAGAAACTCAAGAACCTTCTCAATCAATCTTGAAAATTTATAACAATGTACAAGAATCTCAAGTTGTTGATTAAGAAACCCAAAAAGCATCTCAATCAATCATAAATCTAGCTTGGGATTCTGCAAATATTTATGATCTATGATCATATTTTGATCTACCAGTATAAGTTTAAAGTCGTATAAATGTTTTTCTTAAGTTTCTTTAATTTTTATTACTATAAAGTTACATTCACGAATTTATCTTTTTTTTAAATTACACTAATAAAATTGTCCATCACCACAGCGAAACACATCCAAACGGTGGACCGTATTTTTTTACTAGGCAATTAATTTCAACTATTATCTGCATAAATAATGTGGCTTGCCATTTGTGGGCATGTGAGTCGCTGTGGTGTAGCACACTTACAATACAATATTGACCCTGGTTTATAAACAAAACTTACCTTGATATGCTCACACAGACTGTCGTAAATGGCGTCACAAACTTCAGGAATGAATTTCGAAATAGTGCATTTAGCCACTCTGTAATGGTTCTGCAATGACCGGTAGCAATTTCCTGTAGCTAGGAAATCCAAAGTTACTTCCAATTGTATACGTGGCGGTAATGCCATCCTCATTGTAGTATCTTGTTCCGTAATTTTTGGACCGACCTTTTTGAGCAAATCGTCAAACATTTCCGGCGTCATCCTCATAGTTAGTTTATATTCTGTTACGTCCTCTACAGCCAACTCTTTCAAAAGTAGTGCTGGAGCCCCTCTGGCATCTCTTCTCAAGATATAATCTCTCGTCCATAGTCTCTTTTTCCTATTTTGTTCTTCTTTAAGAGCATTTGTTACCTCCTTCAATAATAAATCGGTTAACTCGATTAGAGCGTTCCTTACAATATGGGTCGAATCGACGTTCATTGTTCTAGCGTTTCTTACCGAGTGACATAATTAGCGTTACTTTACTAACGAATTAAATATTTACGTGTAGACAGTTACTCTACCAAAACTGGTAGAGTACTAAAACCTGGTAGAGTAGTATGCTAGTAACTCTACCATCTACTCTACCCGTGTACAACATCCTTAAGGGATAGGTTTGAAAATAGTAGCTATTTAAACTATTCGAAAATTAATTAGGCAATTTTAGGCTACTTTACCTTGGGTGACTTTTAGGCAACTTAAAATTTTCTTTTCGGTGATTTCATACTAAAACGACTTGGCAACACTGGTCAAAATTATTAAATAAAAAAAATTGTTTTGGCAAATCTCAATGTAGATATATTTTAGCAAAAATTCACATTCAATAATTAAAATAAACGATTTTAATCATGTCTGAGGGCACAGAGAAAGTGGAGAGTTGTACAGACGCCAGGCGGAGGATATTAAACATCGCTGTATCAACAGTTCTGTTGGAAACTGGCTTCCAAGCATCAGACAGAATGTCTTTGGAAACTCTCACTGAAATGCTTCAGTGCTGTAAGTAAGCTTGCATTTATCTTCTCTTGTATCATTCGATGATACCTATTGACCAGTCAGAACCTATAAAAGTGCTATATTTGATACAATAACATTGATTTTTGCCCCTATGATGTAAATTCTTCCATGCTGCCCTGGGAGCGAGAGAAAAACATAGAATGTGCCAGCTGCATTTCCTTCCGGGCATGCTGTAAAAACCAGCTAAGGGATCCAGTATATTGTAATTTAGGCGATGGGCTGACAACCTGTTACTACAGCAATATACTTACAAATCTATCTTAAATAACCCTCAAAACTTTGTTAGACGGAACTTGACACTCTGACCGACGTGGCGGAACCACCTTTGTTTGGGTCGTTTACGCTCTCCCTACCCCATTAGGGATAAAGGCATGATGATATGTATGTATGATGTAAATTCTTGTGTTCCATCAACACACTAAGAAGAAGAATAACAGTGTATTGTTTGACAAATATTCCATATCATTTGCAGTCCTTACAGAAGTGGGAAACTCTGCCAAAGGCTATTGTGAACTCTCTGGGAGAGTGGAGCCCGTCCTGGCAGATATTGTAATGGCGCTAATTAATATGGGTATGTATTTTTGAATCTTGAACTAGAAATTATTATCATTATTTATTAATAGCCAAGCAGCAGAATTGCTGATGAGGCTGTATCCATAGCTGGTGTGTGTGCTAATATTTTATTAAAGTCTATTTCTTTTTTCAGTACAAGTCTTTTTCACTTATTATTATATTTTTGTACATTTAGAAATCTACTTTCTCTGTTTAGCAATGTTTATGACCTGATTTATTTAGAATCTGTTCAAAACTTTTCTCTTAACTTCAGTATGTTCAAATGTGCTCATAGTTATAATAATATTATTTATTTTAAATAGGAATAAGTCTACGAGGGCTAGAGGAATATGCTGCTCGGCCGAATAGGCATGTGATCCAGCCTCCGCAGCAAGCCCCCGCACCCCGCACGCCCGCCATGCTGTCTGCGGGCTCCAAGGCTAAACCAGCTCCTCATATTCCATTCCATTTACCCCCACTACCTGATCCTCATGCATATATCAGGACTCCGGTAAGAAACAATATGAATTATTTTATTGCTGTTTTAATGTAATATGATCATATAATACAACTGCATGTTTTCAAACAAAGCAATAATGAGTATTGGTTTTACACACACACATAATCACGCCTTTATCCCTACTAGGTTAGGCAGAGCGTAAACAATATAAACAAAGGTTGCTCTGCCACGGCTGACAAAGTTTCTAGTGTTTCATGCTTGCCTGGGAGCAGGAGAAAAAAAAACATTTGCTTTTAAAATGTTGTCATATAATTATTAGTTGTTTTTCAAGAACTGCTAATTTCTGTTCATATAATATGATATATTGACGGAATTTCAGACTCACAAACAACCAGTGACGGAGTATGAGGCTATCAGAGAAAAGGCTGCCAGCCAGAAAAAGGACATAGAGAAGGCACTCACTAAGTTCTTGGCAAAGACTAGTGAAACACATAATCTGTTCAACACTGACGATAACCAGGTTTATCCTTGTAAGTTTTTATTTATTTATTTAAATACAATTGCATGCCCTTACAGCGTAGCCAATACAGCAAGCAAGTAAAATAAACATTACATATTCGTCAATATATTTAAAACAAAATTTGCGAATTTAGGCAAACAACAATTGGACAAGTCAGTCTGCTTTGAGTACATATTTCACTAATAGTGATGCCATGCCAGCTTTGGAATACATACAAATAATCGTGCCTTTGTCCCTAATGGGGTAGAAGAGCGTAAATTACCTGAACAAAGGTCGTTCCGCCATGACTGACAAAGTTTTGACGGTTACTTTATAGATAGATTTGTAGGTATATTGTTGTAGTGACGGATTGTCAGCCCATTGCCTAAATCGCAATCGATACCGAAACTCTCGGATCCCTTAGCTGGTTTTAACGACATGCCCAGAAGGAAATGCAGCTGGTACATTCTATGTTTTTTTCTCGCTCCCAGGCCACTAGCTAAGGGATCCGACACGATGGGCTGACAACCTGTCACTACAGCAATATACCTACAGTACAGATCTTTCCCGTTAGGAAAGTATATGTATGTAAATATTTTTCTTTTTTCGTCCTGTGCTCCTTGTTGTTCAGTTTCATTTATAATTGTTTCTGGTATAAACCAGAGAACTGAAACTGTCTGAATCATTTAATTACACCTTATCATTTTCTTCCACGGCTGACAGGGATGAATGGAAGAAGAAAACGTACTGCGCCAACCCCAAGTAAAAGGAATAAGGGCAAGCGAATGATGATGATGCAATAATAATTAGCAATAAGGCCGCCTATGTTGTTCTTGTTTTTGTTGTTATCTGTTGTGTTGTATGATTTGTATCCTTTACGTGCAAAAAGTATTTTTATGTTATGTTATGATGATGATTTTCTTTCAGTAATAGCCTGCAAACCAACATTCCCAGCCTACCTGCCATGTCTGTTGCCAACAGACCAAGTGTTCGACTTTGATGAGCTGGAATACCACTTCCAAGTAGCCAATAGGACTGAGGATATGCCAGCTGATAAGAAAGGTAATTTCCCTTTTGTTCGAAGCGTCAGTGTCGCTTACCCTATGAAAAAATGAAAAAAAAATGAAAAATATATTTATTTACCAGCTTAATTCTAGGTACATGCAGTTTCATGCAATTCAGAGGTGCAATTAAAGTACATACATGATTTAAACAAGGGTTCCCAAACTAGGACCAGGCCTGTATCTTGGGATACCAGAATTTAATTACATTCTACAAGAATTATCAATACTTTCTGACGAGTTTACCTTAACTATCAAATGTTAGAATTAACATTTGATATTTATTTATATATATAAGATAACCTATCGGCCCCATTATAGGTTTTGGGCCGTATCGACAATCTTATGGAAATGGTTATAAATCTGTTATGTTTTTCGGTAAACATGTACTGTGTATTTGTTCATAAAATGTAATTTCGCTTGGTATTTTTCCATTGAAAAGTACGTATGAATTTATCGCTTTTTCCCAAAATATATAAAATAGGCTTCTTACATTCAATCAATTTGCTGATTCACTTCGCTTTGTATGTTATATAATACTAAAGTTTTGCGAATTTCATTCAATTACATTTAAAATAAATTATTGGTTTCATCCCAAAAGGAACAAAATGAGAGAAAAGAAACAGGTTCTGTGTTTATATTTTATCATTGTCAGTCCAGTGCAACATGGTTGGTTCTCCCATTATACTGGGTGAGGGGCAGTGTCCCGTAAACTGATAGGGTTGGTTAGTCAACGACGCTGAACAACTATCAGCAGGTTTTTTTTTTTTAGGAATTAAAATAAAATTGCTTTTCCATACAAATTGTCTGATTGAGGTGAACATTTTGTATGGAAGCCATTGCATATATAGCAAGTTTTAGTACTGACTGATATAAGTGAAATCATTTATTTATAAAAAATTTAAAAGTTTTAAATATGTAATTATTTTGAGATGTGACCTTAACAGTAATAATAGTCCTCCCACCGATTTTCGGTGATGGGCCAAGTGCGCATGACTAGTTTTTAGTGCCCAAGTGTTTGCTACACACAGGTGCACTCTCTATTCCTTCAATCTCTTATCCTGATGGGACAGATTGACCGACACGAACAGAGAGAAATCAGGCGCAGGACCGACTATTTCTCGTGATCAGCCTGAATATCCTAACCAAACTACAAAGTTATTGTTCCCCGCCTAGAATCGAACCCGGGACCTCCGGGATGAGAGCACAATGGCTCAGACCGTTAGAACACGAAGGCATTAACAGTACCACGTGCTTGACTCACAGTCTCACACTGATTTCCATTCATCATCATCAGCACAACAGTCCACTGCTGGACATGAGCCTCCAAATTGAGGGTATTCCAGTGACTGAATAAAATTTTAACTAGCTGGTATTATTTATAAAAATTGCTGCTGTAGCAATAAGGCCGCCTATATTGTACTGTCACGTTTGTTCCTTTTTATATCTGCTGTATGTTTTCTTCTATGCTGGACTGGGAGTGAGACAAAAACATAGAATGTGCCAGCTGAATTTCCTCCTGGGCATGCTGTAAAAACCAGCTAAGGAATCCGAGGGTTCCAGTATATTGCAATGTGGGTGATGGGCTGACAACCTGTCACTACAGCAATGTTCCTACAAATCTATCTTAAATAACCCTCAAAACTTTGTCAGACGTGGCGGAACAACCTTTGTTTAGGTCGTTTACGCTCTGCCTACCCCATTAGGGATAAAGGCGAGATTATATGTATGTATGACGAATGTGTTTCTTTGTGCAATAAAGATTTTTGTATTGTATTTCTATTTACAGACAACTCCGATAATGAGGGTGAGAACGGAGGTGACAATGACAACGCTAACAACTCACAAAACGAGAATCAAGATAGCAATGCACCGGGCAGTCCAGACAGGAAATAATTTATTTATAAATAATTTAATTAGAATAAGTTGTATTATTTAGAACTAAGTGTATATTCTCAAAGAATAAATCTTTTGATCTTATGGAAAAATAAAATAATGTTTTTATTTCTAGTATAATCTGCCCTCAGAAGAAAAAAAACCATAACTACAGATTTTAGCGAAATCCTAAAAACTATTCAAAATATGCAAAATCTATGTAAATCAAAAAATAAAAGAAATAAAATGCTTCCTTTTAAAACAAACTCTGTACCTTTAACTTTATTTAACCAAAGGATATGATAGTCGAAAGTTTTTTGCATTTTACGCGCAACATGGTAGGATGCAGTTATGGTTTTTTTCCTTCTGAGGAATAATTCCTCCTGCTATTAGCGGGGTCTGCAGTTGAGATGAGTCGGCATTATACGGCCGAGTATGATTATTAGATTTTCTTTCGCAGGATTAGTTCTTAGAACCCAAGAATTGTTTTTCGAAAGTTCGGCTAACTTGATTTTTGAGATCGGTTTTTTAGGGGTGTCTGTCCGCTTTCTATTGAACCATGATGATGTCCCTAATTAAGCTACTAAATCGAGTGTGGTATAATTTTCGTACAAACAATTCAAACTTTTTGAATTGAACTCAATTCTAAAATCAAAATATAGCATTCTTAGAAAAGCATTATTTTGAAGTAATAACCCACAATATGATATGTTAGTAACTTTGACTCAATGTTTCTAACTTTTTCAGCACTTTGAATTTGGATAGAATAATAATACCACCTCATAGCCCTATTATTCTTTGTTATCTATACATATAATAACTCTCTAGAAGGGTTGTATCTGTACATTGAATAACCCATTAGGGATAAAGGTATTTGTTTTGTATGTATGTTTATTGATTGTATTTCTTCCATGCTGGCCTGGGAGCGATAGAAAAACATAGAATGTGCCAGCTGCTTTTCCTCCCGTGCTAAAAAGAAAAATGCTGTAAAAACCAGCTAAGGGATCCGAAGAGGGTTTTAGTATATTGCAATTTAGGCGATGGGCTGACAACCTGTCACTACAGTAATTCCTAAAAATCTATTTTTGATAATCCTCTAAACTTTGTCAGACGTTGCAGACCGACCTTTGTTTAGGTAGTTTACGCTCTGTCTACCCCATTAGAGATAAAGGCGTGATTATATGTATCTATGTATATTCATTAGATTCTCTAGTTTGTTAAGGAATATCTTAAAGAAAACAGCACTTATTTAAAAGAACCTTTATTTAACCTTAATAAAAACTACTTGAGAGACGCAGAGTTGATAACGGGCAGAACTTTAATGCCGTCCCGGTTGACCACTGTCACCTGGAAGTTGGGCAGGCTGACAAACAGACGCTTGTGAATTTCAGCTACGCATTTCTGGAGGACTTCATACGCTTGAGCTTCAGTTAAATCTGAAAGATAAAGCATGATTTATTAACCTTCATAGTGGTAGATTTAACATAACATAAAAATACTTTATTGCACGTAAGAATACAAATCATACAACACAACAGACTAGTACAACATAGGCGGCCTAATTGCTAAGGTAGCAACTTCTTCCAGGCAACCTTTGGGTGAAAGAAAAATGTGTAGCGGTAAGCAGGATAGTGCAAACCTAGTCAAGTATCCTAAATGCTATCTATAGCTTAAGTCACCTTCCAACAAGAATAAGAGCAAATCATATTTTTTTTGAAAAATCATACTTAAATAAATTAACTAAACTAATAAGACTTTCCCAAACAAAATACTATTTTGGTCAGACAATTTGTTTGGAGAAATAGTTGTTTTTTATTACTTTATAGTTACGGAAATATTCTTTAGGTATGAAACAAAAATAAATTAACATTCTATATGTTTTTCATTTTATCTATATTTCATAACTTGAGTAACAAAATGGATTGGTCATATCCATACTTTTCTAATAATAGCTCCTCAGATCCACTCTCTGATTATGTGTTTTAAAATCATGCATTTACAAAAAAAAAAATCCTATTGGAACTTAATAATGAAAATGATAAAGGCTGATTTACCTTTCTTGTGGTATCTGTCCAAGATACTCAAACTGAGGTAACCACCAAATCCATGAGAAGCAAAAGGCACTTTCACAGATGACGCTAGGTAGTCCATGAGGTACAATTCCGGGCCATTCTCCTTGTCATAGCCACCCATCAGGAGGTTTACGAAGTAAGGGGTCTGGAAAACAGCAGAAAATATTGATCAGAGAGAGTCATCAGAGAATCAGACTAAAATATTTTTAAGTATGCAATGAAATTTTACTTTGTTGACATATTTGTACGATTATTTTTTTGACGATCATATTATCCTCTGACACTTTTATTATTATTTTCTTCCATGCTGGACTGGGAGCAATAGAAAAACATAGAATGTGCCAACTGCATCTCCTCCCGGGCATGCTGTAAAAACCAACTAAGGGATTTGAGGGTTTTATTGTACAGTGATTTAGACGATGGGCTGACAACCTGTTACTACAGCAATATAAAGATCTTTCTGAAATGGCCCTCAATACTTGTCAGACGTGGAGCATTGACCTTTGTTTGGATCGTTGACGCTCTGCCTATCCCATTAGGAATAAAGGCGTAATTATATGTATGTATTTTTATTATTATTGTAATGTAATTATGAAATTGATAGTACGAAATAAATAACTCTAAATGACACTTGGAATCAGTGACTTAAGTGATGTGATGGCTGGCTATCTACTTACGCTGCTTCTCAAGTATTCAGCAAGGTTTCTACGAGTGAAATTAGCCGCCGCTGTAGGCCCGAGCTCGTATCCATTGCGCATCTTGTACAGTTGAATATTCTTCGCAATGTACTCCGCAAACTGGGTGGTGTCTCCCGAATCCCCGATCACACCCATCACCAGCCTATCGGATATCTTGTAGATCTTTTCCTCATCTAGAAAACAGAAATATCTGGTAAATATCACACAAAATGAAGAAAACAAGCGACGCTAGAATCCGCTAACTCACCATCCTTCATCACCATAATACTGTGGCTGGCGGATTGATCGGCGGCTATCATTACAAAATCATTGCACTGGATGCCCAGAAGACATTGTAAATTGATGTTCGACATTTTTGAGGGCTAATTTCTTTAAATAATGTAAAATACCGCAAATACAAATCGTTCTAACCTAAACAACGAAAAATGTCAACTCACTAAGATTGTTTTTTACATTTTAAATGAAGCTAGCGCACAAAGGATGAAGGAAATAAAATAATTTTGTAGAGCGTCTTCTCACTCTTCCTCGTTAACTATGGGCGTAGCAACGTGAAAAACTCGTTATTTTTGGGCATGTTTGCACTGTTGCGCTTTCAACTTCCGTCATGGGCAGGCTGGTGGTAAGGCATGAAAACGCATATTGAATACTGAGTACTACATATTGAGTACTGTCAATGTCAAACTTATCAGATGATGGCAAAGTGAGGTTATGTTATTATCTTTTCGTATTTTATAACTTAAAATGTTAAAAATATTGTATTAAAATGTTTAAAAGAGTTGCGTTAGGTATATCTGGAGGTGTAGATAGTGCCGTAGCTGCCCTTCTCTTGAAACGTGCTGGTAAGTTAGATCGGGCAGTGTCGAATAGTTTTATTTATATTCTGATGCACTTTGACCCAATATTTACATCACTTTTCATGATTTTCAGGATACCAAGTTCAGGGTGTATTCATGAGGAACTGGGACAATAATTATGAGACCGGTTTCTGCTCAGACGAGCGAGATTTTGAAGACGCGACATATGTGTGTCGTAAGCTAGAAATTCCTTTACACAGAGTTTATTTTATAAAAGAATACTGGAACGAGGTATTTACCGTATTACTAAAGGAATATGAGACAGGACTGACGCCAAATCCAGACATTCTGTGCAACAGATATATAAAATTTGATAGGTTTTTTGAACATTGCAGGAAAAACTTAGATGTTGATGCTATTGCTACAGGACACTACGCTAACACTTCCTTTGGTCCATATTTGGAGAAATATAATGAAAATGAAGGTACTTATATTATACTTAAAACTATATTTTTCACCTTTCACTAACTGTTGATAATTCTGATTGGAAAAGTAAATATTGAAAACTTTCCATGTTATGATGAACTTATGTGTGATACTTTTCAGGGGTCAGATTGATGCAACCAACAGATACATTCAAAGACCAAACATTCTTCCTATCACAAGTGAAGCAGTTTTCCCTTAGAAGATGTATGTTTCCCCTAGCAAATCTATTAAAGATCAAAGTGAGAGAAATAGCAAAATCGGAAGGCCTTATGAATGTAGCTAGCAAGAAAGATAGCACAGGAATATGTTTTATAGGGAAAAGGAGGTTTCAGGATTTCATTGAAGAGGTAATGTATAGTAATATTGTTTTTTTGCCAAGTTAAGAAAGAATGTTCAGACTTTTTTAATAATGGAAAATATTCAACTATTATATGTTATCTATAATATTTTCATTACTCTTACATACATACATATAATCCCACCTTTATCCCTAATGGGGTAGGCAGAGCGTAAACGACCTAATCAAAAGTTACTCATATCTTAGTAAAATAATTTAAATTATTGTTTCAGTACATAGAAACAAAGAAAGGCCAGTTCATAGACATTGATACAGGACAGACTGTAGGGGAACACAGTGGTCTGCACAAGTGGACTGTTGGACAAAGATGCTGTCTGGCAAACTGCATTGAACCCTACTTTATTTACAAGAAGGATTTGCAGACCAATGATATTTATGTGGTATGTTGATATTATTTTACTTCTTAACATTTCGGTAAAGAAATATAGTGGCATATAAAGTTCTGATTCTGATACAGCATATCATAATGACAACTACAGACAGATGATTATTCAGGCTAAAACATTCCTAAACTAGCTTTATATCAGTTTAAGAAAATGCTTAATTAAGTGTTCATTTAAAATGCATTATTTTGTCTTAGCATCCATAAGTTCAGCTCTTGGATTTCCATCTCTTTTCTGTTTCTATAGGAAGTGATATGATTTCCATTATATGAAAGAAAAATTATGAGCTATATTTATTTGCAGGTATCAGGCACAAAACATCCAGCTCTATGGAACAATCTATTATTCACTGACCTTCCACACTGGATCCTCAAAGAACCTGAAACCTTAACCAACAATAATGTCCTAGAGTGCGAATTTCGATTTCAACATACCAAGCCTTTGGTATCCTGTAGAATAGTGAAAAATTCCGAAGGTCTTACTATCATGTTGAATAAGGAATTAAGAGCCTTAACGGAGGGACAGTACGGAGCTTTGTATAAAAATGGTGAATGCCTTGGTAGCGCTAAAATAAGAGATGTTTGCCACAATTTAACTTATAGTCTAAATAAATAATTTATAAATGTTACAAAAATATAAACGAATCTTTTATTTCGGAATAACACCAAATATCAAACTTTGAAACAGCCTCAAATTATACTTTAAAATACATAATATCAGTTATTACTCACATAAAACGTTTCATGTTAGCAAAGAATGTTCATAATGCTATTTGTACGAGATAGTGTTCGGCGTAACCAAACGTGCCTACCTCAATGTACACGAAATAAAACTATACTATAAATGGACTGTATATTTATTGACGAAAAACTACTAACAAAACTATATAGAAAATACTGGCAACACTATGGAAAAGATTGGCACAAAATCTTAAATATTTATCAATTATACTATAAACGGCACTTCACACTTCTGTTATCACTATTAATCACTGTTATTTCCACTGTTATTCTTGTTCTTGCTGCTTTCGGAACTATTCGAAAACGGATACGAAACGGAAACTGTTTACGGAACTCTTTGTCGATAACTATAAACGAACTATCACGGAAACACTATGCGAAACGATTACGGAACTGTTTGTCGATAACTATAAACGAATGTCACGGAATCACTGTCACTGTTACTATATACTATTCACTGTTCACTTCACTATTTCTTCCCACTATTCGATCACTGATTCGAAACTGAATCTGAAAACTGTATGCTTGATGCGGCTCACGCAGCCGTTTATATACCCCAATCTCGGTAGTAAAGAATCTTCGGGAAACAGCTGGCAACTCTTTTCTCGAAATGACAAGTGTCTTCTGTTATGTTCGATCGAGATAGCTAAATACAAACTGTCACTGGTAAGAAAGGGATGGCGTTATATCGATTCTCGAATATTCTTGATCATACGTCAAGTTCGTAAAAAGACAAGAATAGAACACTATTGCTATCTCGTTCTATCACTCGCTCTGATTGGCTAATTTGAATTTGCCTCTTATTTTAGGGATGACAGCTCTCAATTGTGGCCATCCTAAAAAATACTCCTTATTTCTATGGGAATAAAAAATACAAAAATTAAATACATTTGCGCCGTCGCGAACATACTCCCGCCGTGCGAGGTCGGTTACGGCGTCGCATCTATTTAAGTGGAGCGACGGCTATCTCTTCGTGGAATACTGGAAGAACGACTAGCCGTTTTGTTGGTCTTCTCAAAACTCCACCTTTAGTTTGAACGTCAACTGCTCGAACTATTCCGTCTTGACCTGGATACATTTTAACAATTTTTCCGCGAGGCCATGTATTTCTGGGTAGATTTGAATCTGCGATTAATACTAAATCTCCTTCTTGTAACGGTTTCCCTTGGCCTCTGGGCTCCCGCCGGTATTGTAGTTCTGGAAGATACTCTTTTAACCACCTCTGCCAAAATATGTCTGCTAGTCTCTGTGCTTGTCTCCATTTATGACGAAGTTTTAGATCTCTGTCCGTGAACTGTCCCAACTGTACTATGCTACCTGATCCACCGATTAAAAAATGGTTTGGTGTCAAAGCTTCGTCGTCTTCTGGTGAAGTTGATACGTGTGTCAATGGTCTACTATTTACTGTGTATTCTGCTTCACAAAGTAGAGTTGCTAGTGTCTCTTCTTGTGGATGTTTGTCTTCTAAAACGCTGTAGAGTGCACTCTTTACTGATTTGACCAATCTTTCCCATGCTCCTCCCATAAATGGTGCACCAGGGGGAATAAACTTCCAGGTGATCCTATGATTTGCGGCTTCATTTTGAAGAGCTTCTCTAAGTTCTCGATCTGCTCCGCGTAGATTGGTTCCGTTATCAGAATATATTTCAGTTGGACATCCTCTTCGAGCTATAAAACGTCTAAGTGCTGATATAGCAGAGTCTGTGCTTAGATTTGATGCGATTTCCAAATGAACTGCTCTTGTAGTAAGACAAGTGAACAAAGCAACATATCTTTTCTGATGGCTTCTTCCTACGGTAACTGTGAGAGGGCCGAAGTAATCAATACCACTGAAAGTAAATGCTCTTTGATGGTGTGCCAATCGAGTATACGGGTGATCGCCTGTGGGAGGTTCTGCTGGTAGACTTTTTCTAATTCGACATTTGAGGCAGCTTTTCATTATGTTCTTGGCTATTGGTCGTAATCGCAGAATCCAGAAATGTTGTCTAGCTTCATTCACTATCATCTCTGTCCCGGCATGTTGTAGCTTATGGTGTAACCATTCTAAATAAAGTCTGGTATATCTATGGTCTCCATCTAAAATTGACGGTTGTTTTTGTTGCGAAGGTACTCCCGTTACGGCTGCAATTCTTGATTTCAGTTTGACCATGGAGTCTTCTAAAACAAGTGCAAGTTGTCTCAATCTGCTTTCTCTTGGGACTTCTTTTCCATTCTTTAATGCGACGATTTCTTTTGTAAAAGATTGTTCCTGGGATGCCTTGACCCATAAGTTTTCTGCTCTCTTTATGAGTTCTCCATTCAACGGACGATAATTTCGTTGTTTTGATGTCAATCCTTGCTGTGTGTTTAATGGTCTATTTTCCCTATTTAGTGTTCTTCCCCAATCTGGATCTTCTTCTGTTCTTTTATTTATTCTTTTGTAGTTTACTCTCTCTTTTGACGTCTTCAGCAAGTCTATAAATTGTAGTACTCGCCCTGTAGCTCTTATCAGTCGTAACCACGATGAAAATCTTGTAATGTCTGGCAAACTATCTGTAGTCTTTATATTTTTGCTCTGAATAACATGTACTCGTTCTTCACCTGTCTTGATAATATCCGTCACATTTTCCTTCGGCCAGCTTTCTGGATCTGTTTTCAAAAATTCTGGACCTTTGAACCATCGGTGATTTTGTGAAAAGTTTAGTGGCACGTCTCTAGTTGCATCATCGGCTACATTATGAAATGTCGGAATCCATCTCCATTCAATTACTGTAGTATCTTCTTCTATCTCGGCGACCCTATGAGCGACGAAACTTTTGAAAACTCTAGGGCCTGATCGTAACCATTGCAACACTGTTTTGGAGTCTGTCCAAAAATATCTCTTGTTTGGTTTTTCTTGATATTCTTCTGCTACTGTCTTCGCTAAACGGCTGCCGAGAAGTGCTGCTTGTAGCTCAAGTCTCGGTATCGAGGTAAGTTTCAATGGCGCAACACGCGCTTTAGCTGCGGCTAAGCTGATATGAACGTTTCCTTCTTCGTCGATTAATCTCCAATACACTGCAGCAGCGTATGCGACTTCACTGGCATCTACAAAAGTATGAAGTTCTCTTTCTTGGGCGGTACTGAATTTCAGATGACAACGAGGGATTTCTATATTACGGAGATTTTGCATATTATTAATCCATAACTTCCATTTCTGTGCGGCCTCTTTCGGTAATTCTTCGTCCCATCCGGTTCCATGTCTCCAAGTCTCTTGTAGTATTTGCTTAGCTTGATTGGTGGTCGGTGAAACCAACCCCAAAGGATCGTAAAGCGACATAACTGTTTTTAGTGCTTCTCTCTTGGTGGGGATTCTTGTTCCTTTAACTATTTCTTCAGGGACTCGCGAGAAATTGAGGTTAAAACCTAATGTGTCTTCTCGTGGTTTCCATATAAGACCCAGTACTTTTTCTTCTTTGATGCCATCATCGAGTTCTACTTTAACTGTTGGTTCTTCTGAAGTGCTTCTTAATGCAACCAATACTGCCTGCTTGTTGGACGACCATTTTCGCAGATTGAAGTTCCCTTTTTGATGTACTAACCGGACTTCTGTTGCAACTTTGATAGCTTCATCTTCTGTCTTAAAGCTTTGTAAATAATCATCCATGTAATGATGAGAAATTATGGCATCTCTTGCCTCTGGATATTCTTCCTTGTATCTCTCAGCGTTGAAATTTTTAACATATAATGCGGTGCACGGTGAGCTGGCGGCACCGAAGATTACTGACTTCATTCTGTATTCTGTTGGTGGACCCTCCCGCCGGTCTCGACGCCACAGGAATCTGAGGGCATCTCTGTCTTCTTCTATAATGCCGATCCTCAGAAACATTTCTTCAATATCTGCTGCTACTGCGATCGGATGTTGACGGAATCTCATTAATACTCCAGGTAGAGACTGCAGAAGATCTGGTCCCGACAATAAGTGATCGTTTAAAGAAGTACCTCCGCACTTAGCAGCTGCATCATATACGGGTCTAACTTTTCCTGGTTTCGCTGGATGTAGCACGGGGAAATGAGATAAATACCATGTCTTTTCTGGTTTTGGTGGCGAAACTGCTTCTTCAGCATATCCCTTATCAATTAAGTCGTCTATCTGTTTTTCATATTTTGATTTTAGTTCTGCGTCTTTATCCAACTTCTTTTCGAGTCCATAAAGCCTCTTCAAAGCTTGGTCGTAGTTATTTGGTAACTTCGTATTGTCTTCTTTCCATAACAAACCGGTTTCATATCCATTTCGTATTCGTTCCACTGTTTTCTCTCGAAGAATCGCAAGTGCTCTTTCTTCCGGATCACTTCGTGGTTTTCTTTCTGTTACTCCCAACGAATCTATGGCAAAAAAATTCTTCATCTGTTCGTCTAAGACTTGTTCAACTGATCTGTAGCAGTAATTGACTCGTTTTCCAAGGGTCCTTGTATTCGACCCATGTAACGCCCAACCTAGCCTTGTTAGCGATGCGGCTGGTTGGTCATCAGGTCCTTTTCTGCTTTCGTCTGCTATTAGGAACGGCCAGTTGTTTTGACCAATCAAAACTGTGGGCTTGCCTTCTTCGTACAGAAGAAATTCTTTGATGTCTGCAAGATGCTGGCAATGCTCGATGTCTTCCACCTTGACAGCTTGGGGTCCTAGCTTCATGTCTTCTATCGTTCTCGCTGAAATGAGAAATTCTCCTCTCTGACCTTTGATTTTAAATGTCACTTTTTGTGAATCATCGGTATCCACTTTTGCTCCAGACAAACCTTCTATGTGTAGAGACTCTGTTGGTCCTATGCATCCAATTTTATTTGCTGCTTCGGCATCTATTAAGGAGATGGTTGATCCATCATCAAGAAACGCATAAGTGTTCATTTCTCCTCGAGGACCTTTAATTGTAACAGGTATCATCTTCAGAAATGAGAATTGTCTCTCCTCAACAGCTGAATTCACGCGTTCTTCTATTCTGGGTGCGTTAGGTTCTTCATTCTTAACTGTATAATGTAGTAAAGGGTGATGGGTTCTTTCACATCCGTCTACTCTGCAGGGACGTGGTTCGCACTTGTGAGGTGGAGTTATTTTCTTAAGACAACGGAAGCATAGACGGTGTTCTTTTGCTAATTTCCATCTGTCGTTACTATTAGCATCTGAAAATTTCTGGCATCCCTTGGTTTCATGATTAGCCTGGCATAAGTCACAATATCTTGGGTTTCGAACTTCCTTCTGGTCTGAAGCTCGATAAATCCTGTCTTGTCTTCTGCCAGTATGTTGTGGACTGGGGCGGAATCGACTGAATTCTCTTTGTGGTTCTCTGCGATACGTTACTTCTCTTCTGAATGTTTGGGGTCGGTACGATTCTCTTTTAAAGTCACTAAATCGGTGACGATCAAAATTTTCATTCTTGATACGTTCTGGAGACGCAAATCTTCCTACTTTTCGTGCTTCTTTTGCAATAAACTTGCCAAAGGTTCCTAAATGTGGCTCGTCGTCATCGTTTCTTTCTTCTATCAAATCCAACGATTTCGAACGTAGAGTCGGTGTTAACTTTTCTGTTAGGCTTTTAATAACATCGGGGTCGTAAAGGTAATGCTGGCGTTTAAGGGCTTCCAAAGTTGCAATAGCATTCTGGACTTTGCTGGCAAACAAGCAAATGTCATGTGGCGATTCTGTAGTCCTTTGCAGGTTCTTGAGGTTCTTTAGTTCGGAGCGTGCAATTGAATCTGGTCTTCCAAATCTGGTTTCAAGCGTGTCGAGTATTTTTTCAGGCTTACTGTTGGCAATTAGTTGGTAGCGCACGGCGTCTAGGGCTCTTCCTTTTAAGGACCGGCGCAGTCTTGCAGTGTTCTCAACGTCAGTGAAATATTTATCTATGAAATAAATAATATATCGATTCTCGAATATTCTTGATCATACGTCAAGTTCGTAAAAAGACAAGAATAGAACACTATTGCTATCTCGTTCTATCACTCGCTCTGATTGGCTAATTTGAATTTGCCTCTTATTTTAGGGATGACAGCTCTCAATTGTGGCCATCCTAAAAAATACTCCTTATTTCTATGGGAATAAAAAATACAAAAATTAAATACATTTGCGCCGTCGCGAACACTATTTGTGCAAATTAAGAGGTGGCGTTATTTATCTAACATCATAATCACAAAACTCATTATTTCAGATATTAGTCCTAATTTTTACGTAACAATACAGCTCATTTGTTTTCTTTAATCGCCTCGTAATTTCATATTATTTCAACGCCTGCCGAAATCTAAAAGCAACCAAATTAGTAATTAAAAATTTCAGTGTTCCGTAATCCGTACCTAACCTTTCAAAACTGTTACGGCATTTAACTATAACTAGGTACTAGTATAGAATTAAAAATGTATGCTTGTATGTGACGTTTAGATCAATGACCACTATAAAATAACTTGCTGTGATGACACGACGGACACATGGCGACGTCCGAAGCACATAGGCGTCCGTTGCGCATACGGCAAATGTTGCCGCGACGACGTCTATTAGGACTTTATGATATTATAGTAGGTAATCTGTGCATCTATTTCGGACTAGCTCGTGGCCACGTGTAACGTAACTCGCTACACCCCCGTCATAAATGTGCGCGCGACTGATTTCGCAGAAGGTCACGGCTGCGCAGAAATAAGCAACATTTATTTTAAAAAGACGTAGGTAGATGAGGAAATAAATGCTTCGGAAAGCACGTTAAGCCGTTGGTCCCGGTTAGTATCGTTTAATACCGTGGATATTAGTCGTTAAGCCATGACAGAGGCCAGTGCTAAGCATTGGCGGCTTGATAACTCTGACCTAATCTAGGATTGGGTCTGGTTACCCTTCTGGGTTGCGGAGGTCAGATGGCAGTCGCTCTGTGTAAAAACCAGTACCCTTGTTCAATCCCCTAGATTAGGTAGCCGACCCCGTGAGATACGGGATAAGGCTAAGGAGATGATGATGAGATGAGGGAATAAATGGTCACAGGCAGTTTTATCTGACCAAATAGTTGTTCAGTTTAGTTGACTGAGTAGGTAGTCTCGTCGATTTGCCTATCGATGGTCATCTGGAAACGGACATAGGCTACTTTTTACTACGGGAAAATACCCCATCACCACGGGAAATCTTTACGCCGCTGATGAAACCGCGGGGCTAAAAGCTAATAAATAACACATATATACATACATATAATCACAGAGCGTAAACTACCTAAACAAATGTCGTTCCGCCACGTCTGACAAAGTTTTGAGGGTTATTTAAGATAGATTTGTAGGTATATTGCTGTAGTGACAGGTTGTCAACTCATGGCCTAAATTACAATATACTGAAACCCTTAGCTGCCTGGGAGGAAATGCAGCTGGCACATTCTATGTTCTTCTTTCACTCCCAGTCCAGCATGGGAGTAATAACACAAATAAAAATAAGTGCATAGGTCAATATGTTCCTGCTTTAAAAACTGCGATAGCACCACAACTTTGTAGACTGAATTAAGTAGCAATAGCAAGAAACATAAATTATTCATAAAACGCGCTTATCTCTACAAGCGTGACAAATAAGCCGACGGTCTTAAAATTAACCTCGAACGACTAGCAAATACGTGCTATAACAATGTGGCTGTAGCGTCATCGTATTATCTCATTCAAAGCCAAGTTGTTTGCTAAATTGGTCTCTATCGCCACAGTTTTGCTCTCTTCAGTATTTACGCGTTTTGGAGCGAAGCGAGTGTCATTAAAAAGTTTTAGCGCGCGCGAATTGCGAAAAGTATTCTTTAATCAAATAGAACAACAGGTTTAAATAATGAAGTGCTTACGTTTTTATTTACATAGATAACACGAACCGCTGCTACTAAACAGGTGGAAAATCGCCATTTTTGCAAATTACAAAAATTTGCAAATTCTTGGCAAAAATATTCAGGTATTTTAGTTACTAATTTCCACACTTTCCCGAGTGTGTCATTAGTTCAGTTCGCTATGCACCTATCAGTTTATTATTTTACTTACGCGCTAACTTTCAATAACAAATCGAGTTGTTTTGTTTAGGCGTGAGAATCGCATAAATTATTATATTGAGACGGGGCTCTGCTACGTAACTCATCTTGGAAATATAATCAGTTACATTACATCGAGCTATTATATCATATTCATATCAGAAAGAGCTTACTCTTTTATAAGACTTCGTCGCGAGCAGACATACCAAGCGGCAACCGATCAGAGCACGTATAAGACATTCCTAAGACCGTTTTAAGTCTATTTAGACTTAAAAAAAGTATTCAAAAATTTGAGAAATAAAAAAATTGTGCTCTTACTGTCGCTCCTACAGAAAATGCAAAACTGCGATACTTTCCTTGGTAAATATTATTAGCTACTGATAGTGGCGTCAAGTGCTAGTTTAGTGATAAGTGCAAATGGTAATTAGGTATATGATAGAAAGGTATTGAAACCACAAAGTGTAATTGAATAGCCGGTGTTCATTACTGAAAGTGAAGTGAAGTAACTAAAACTAATTAAGCGTGAAGTTTTAAAATTGTGAAATGGCAACTAACGATAAGGTAAGTAAACCATAATTAGTAATTATAATTATTTATACTTAGTTTATGTTAATGTTGAATGTCACGATCCTTCCGTGGTTATCGTAAAAATAATGTTAAAGAACCTAATATTGTGTCAACGCTTAGTTGCAAAACTATTAACGTTTCCTAGAAATTCATTACGGAATTTCCCTTACAGGAAATACATACATACATATAATCACGCCTTTATCCCTTATGGGGTAGGCAGAGCGTAAACGACCTAAACAAAGGTCGTTCCGCCAAATCTGACAAAGTTTTGAGGGTTATTCAAGATGGATTTGTATTTTGTACGTATATTGCTGTAGTGACAGGTTGTCAGCCCATCGCCTAAATTGCAATATACTGAAACCCTCAGATCCCTTAGCTGGTTTTTACAGCATGCCCGGGAGGAAATGCAGCTGGCACATTCTATGTTTTTCTCTCGCTCCCAGTCCAGCATGGAAGAAAGGAAATTAATTACAGAATATCCCTTTTGTATAAAAAGAACTCCAAATATTCTATCTTCCATGCTGGACTGGGAGCGAAAGAAAAACATAGAATGTTCTAGCTGCCCTACCTCTCAGGCATGCTGAAGAAGTCAGCAATACGGATTCGAAGGTCGCAGTTTATTGTAATTTAGACGATGGGCTGACAACCTGTCACTATAGCGATACACATTACCATCTAAAATTGCCCTCAATATTCGTCAGACGTGTCGTAAAAGCTTTCACTAAGCGTTTTACGCTCTGCCTACCCCTTACACCCCCGTAATCCCTTTTTCCCAAAAGGCGTGAATTTATGTATGTATGTATGTAGATATTCTATCTTTAAAGCCGTGGCTCCTGTCCTCAAACAAAACACGACACATACCCCCGCGGGGCAGTGAGGGGAAGGGTTTCTCAAACATTTCCTTCCCCCCTCTGCCCCGCGGGGGGATGTATTCTGTAATCTTTGATAGCAGGAGTCACGGCTTAAGGATAACAATAATTATGATATGATATATTACGATCTCTTCCATTTTCTTCCATGCTGGCCTGGGAGTTAGAGGAAAACATAGAATGTGCCCGCTGCATTTCCTCCCGGGCATGCTGTAAAAACCAGCTAAGGAATCCGAGGGTTTCAGTATTTTGTAATTTAGGCGATGGGCTGACAACCTGTCACTATAGCAATATACCTACAAATCTATCGTAAAATAACCCTCAACTTTGTCAGACGTGGCGGAACGACCTTTTTTAGGTCGTTTACGCTCTGCCTACCCCATTAGGGATAAAGGCGTGATTATATGTATGTATGTATATATTACGATCAGTTAGCCTGTAGGCGGCTTAGACGCTATATTGCGACATAGACTACTACTCGTAGATAAAAAAGTGTAACCGTAGATTAAAACATGGATGGGTCAAATTGGTGTCAACAAATTCAACAAGCAAGATACATACATACATACATATAATCACGCCTTTATCCCTAATGGGATAGGCAGAGCGTAAACGACCCAAACAAAGGTGGTTCCGCCACGTCTGACATAGTTTTGAGGGTTATTTAAGATAGATTTATAAGTATATTGCTATAGTGACAGGTTGTCAGCCCATCGCCTAAATTGCAATATACTGAAACCCTCGATTCCCTTAGCTGGTTTATACAGCATGCCCGGGAGGAAATGCAGCTGGCACATTCTATGTTTTTCTCTCGCTCGCAGTCCAGCATGGTAGTGAAGCAAGATCGTGAAGTAAAAACTGTATCGCGAATTTTACATTATTATATTATACATTTTTACACATTGATCATTTTTACATTTTTAATTTTGTTAACCATGGCCAACATTAACCATAATGTAGGGAAAGTAAAGTTGGTTTTATAAGCTGTATCTCAAAATTTTCGTGCTACCGTCATTTAGCTCCGATGTCAACGGACCAAGCAACACCGGAGTGCACGTTTCAATGTCATAAGGTTAATATTTAAATCATAAACACTATAATTTTACTGTGTTATTGTGTATAGTTGAAGAGAAAAGTGGGCAAAGCAGCAACTGGGTTTTGGCTATCAGAAAACTCAAATTTTTAGCTGTACGCCCAGCATCAAGCAAGTTTACGCAGTGCGTTGTAAGTCTTTTATCATTATTTTTATATGATTATGATTTCAGATCGATGCAGAGGCTTTTCACTTGCCAAATGCTGGGTTCAGTACAGCAGCGATCCACAGCGGGCAGGAGCCGGAGAGGTGGAAGTCCAGAGCCGTGGTGCCGCCCGTGGTCACCGCCACGACATTCAAACAAAGCTCACCGTATGGGGAACAGCAGGTAAAGACAATACAAGATTCTTTATTGCACAAACAAACACGTACAACAGAAATAAAAAGGAACAGGAACGTGACAGTACAATAAAGGCGGCCTTATTGCTAAAGCAGCAATTTCTACCAGGCATTCTTTGGGTATAGAAACAGATATTTACACACTATTAAATAAATTAAGACCCTTTAAGTTATCCTCTACGCGTTATTTTACTTAGGTCAGTGTTTAGCTTCATGGGTTACGTTGTTTATTGCTTTACAACCTGCATACATATAGTCACGCCTTTATTTATTACAGGGCAGGCAGAGCATCAACGGTTCAATATTAGTAGAAATCGTTTTCACTACGTCTATTATCGAATGAGGGTGATATTAAAAAAATGCATTGCTGTAGTGATGGGTTGTACCGACTTGTTCCTAATACACCAGAGCCCTCGAGTCCCATAACTGATTTGTACCTACACCTGGGAAAAGAGCAGCTGCTACATTCTATGTCTTTTTTTTTGCTCTGCATAGAAGTTACACTCTGTATGAGTTCAACAATGCGGCCATACAATACGTAATTGAATGTCAAATTGACCTGTATAATTAAACGCTCGTGTTTTAATTGAAACATTAAATGGCGCGTAGTGCTGAGTGCATTCTTGGGTGGTCTTTATTAGACATACGACCTAACTACTTCATTAGTATTTTTTACACATACATATGATCACGCCTTTGTCCCTAATGGGGTAGGCAGAGCGTAGACGACCTAAACAAAGGTCGTTCCGCCACGTCTGACAAAGTTTTGAGGGTTATTTAAGATAGATTTGTAGATATACTGCTGTAGTGACAGGTTGTCAGCCCATTGCCTAAATTACAACATACTGAAACCCTCGGATTCCTTACCTGGTTTTTTTTTTTGCCTGGGAAGAAATGCAGCTGTCACATTTTATGTTTTTCTCTCGCTCCCAGGCCAGCATGGAAGGATTTTTTATTCGATTACGAATTTACGTATTTTTTTCGTGATGGTATTCGATATATATATGGGTAGATCGATAAACCCTGTTGTCGGAGATTTTAAACCCTTATCAAAGCACAGAAAGTTTCGGATCTCAGGTGTCTGACAGAGCTCGACTTGAGTGTATTCAATGATCACTATTCACTGTTAAGTATTAAGGGCTGCATTTATAATCCGCTCTCAAGAATGACAGCGAGTTTGAGTTTGTATCAGAAATGTCATTTCAGTATAAAACGACCTGTCAAATATAAACTTAATATTGCTCACAATCTTGAGTTCGCTTTATAAATACGAGCCTTAGAGACAACTATCTGTTCTGAAAGTTTTTACATAATACCTACCTACGATCAGTCCTCTACACATCTCACTACAGAGTTACGATTTAGTTATACAATTATACTTTTACGATCGGGTCAAGCTTATTCCGCATATTTACCTGCACCTACTGCTTTGAAACAGATCAAAATACATATTAGTACAGCACAGAAGAATCAAACTAAAAAGATATTCAAACAAGAATAAACTACCTAATTGCAGTAATGGAATATCCGCAGCTTCGGTCCTAAAACTGGGTGACATATCGCTAACGCTATATCGCGTCCTAGCAGACGGCGTACTGAATACATTTATAATTTTCTGGTATTATTTTAATATTACGCTTTATTTGTGTAGGTCAGCTGGAAGAAATTTCTTAGTAGAAATAAGCTGTACCTGTTGTGTCGGTATTCCTTGTGTATTGTCTTTCTCATGTTACTTGTGTACAATAAACAGTAAATAAGTAAATAAATTTGCTTATATCTTTTAATTACTTGATTATTTATTAAAATTTGTTATATACTCGTATGTCTTCTGTTTAGAGGTAGCAGATGGACAAAAGAAACAGACGAAAAAGTTACCTTCGCATTTATAAATTATATTTTATAATGTATAATTTTATATTTTATAATTTATAAATTATATTAAATTATATATTATAATTTATAATGTTTCAGTACGCCGTCTGCCAGGAGGATCAAGCGCGGTATAGATTTGTAGTGTTCCTAATCTGCGGACTACTCGCTGCTTCGTTCCTTAACTGTGGCTTGGCTGCAGCTTTAGTGGCTGCAGTTATCGCAAATTCGTTTGTTGTTTGTTACTAAACTGCGGATTATCGCAACTTCGTTCCTAAATTACGGATTATCGCAACTTCATTTGTTATTTGTTACTACATACATATAATCACGCCTTTATTGCTAATGAGATAGGCAGAGCGTTAACAACCTAAACAAAGGTCGTTCCGCCACATCTGACAAAGTTATGAGAGTTGTTTAAGATAGATTTGTAGGTATATTGTTGTAGTGACAGGTGGTCAGTGAGTGGTCAGCCCATTGCCTAAATTGCAATATACAGAAACCTTCGGATCTCTTAGCTGGTTTTACTGCATGCCCGGGAGGAATTGCAGCTGGCACATTCTATGTTTTTATCTCGATCCCAGTCCAGCATGGAAGAACGATATTAATAAATTTCAATAATAGACGTAGTGAAAACGATTTCTACTAGTATTGAACCGTTGATGCTCTGCCTGCCCTGTAATTAATAAAGGCGTGAATATTTGTATAAGCTAAACACAAACCTAAGTAAAATAACGCTTAGCTACCTTGTAGGTATATAGCTGTAGTGACAGGTTGTCAGCCTATCGCCTAAATTGCAATATACAGAAACCTTCGGATCCTTCAGCTGTTTTTTAAAAAGGAAGGGAATGCAGCTAAGCTGTGAATTAAAGCAGCTTCGTTTTTTAAACTACGGATTATCACAGCTTCGTTCCTAATAATACTCATTGCTTCGTACAATAATCTGTGGAGTTCGCCCAGTCTAGCTCTACTAACTCTAAACCAATCCCTATACTTTTCCAGGAGTTCGTCTACGGCCGCTCAGGCAACCCCAGCCGCACCACTCTGGAGGAATGTCTAGCCGGGATCGAAGGCGCCCGTTATGCGTACACCTTCGCGTCAGGAATGGGAGCCATCAGCGCGGTGGCCAGCCTGCTGAGCGCGGGAGACCATCTGCTCACCAGCGATGATGTTTACGGAGGAACTACCAGGCTATTTAGGTAAGAATATTTTAAGAGGTTATACACATCATCAGCCGCAACAGTCCACTGCTCGATACCACTTATCTTTTTAAATTTAGAAAAGAACATAATTTTTTTGAGAAATATACATACATATCACGCCTTTATCCCTATTGGGGTAGGCAGAGCGTTAACGACCTGAACAAAGATCGTTCCGCCACGTCTGACAAAGTTTTGAGGGTTATTTAAGATAGATTTGTGGGTATATTGCTGTAGTGACAGGTTCAGCCCATCGCCTAAATTGCAATATACAGAAGCCCTCGGATCCCTCAGCTGATTTTTACAGCATGCCCAGGAGGAAATGCAGCTGGCACATTCTATGTTTTTCTTTCGCTCCCAGTCCAGCATGGAAGAAGAAAATTGAGAAATATTCGGGCAGTATTATGATTACTCGTTATTTTAAAATTGAATATACTGTTATGTTTTCACTATAATCAGTACTGTTCTGTTATTCAAACATAATTAGGAGTTAAAAGCTATGAACTATTAGTATTACTAACTCATGCAACTCTATATTTGATAAGTATCTAACTTCTGGCATAGAACTACCTATGTACCTATCCTCCTAACCACCTATCTCTCTATGTTTTGATATTTTATTTCTATGCGAAGCATTCATTATTTATTTATTTTTTGCAGAAACGTAGTCGCGAGAATGGGAATAGAAATAACATACATCGACTTTACTGATCTCAATAGCGTGAAGAAGTCACTGAGAAACAATACTAAGGTACGATTTATAGGTAGGTCTAGAATAAAAAATGTACATACATACATACATATAATCACGCCTTTATCCCTAATGGGGTAGGCAGAGCGTAAACTACCAAAACAAAGGTCGTTCCGCCACGTCTGACAAAGTTTTGAGGGTTATTTAAGATATATTCGTAGGTATATTGCTGTAGTGACAGGTTGTCAGCCCATCGCCTAAATTGCAATACACTGAATCCCTCGGATCCCTTAGCTGGTTTTCACAGCATACCCGGGAGGAAATGCAGCTGGCACATTCTATGTTTATCTCTCGCTCCCAGGCCAGCATGAAAAATGTACATTATAATTTATACGCAGTGTTTCACTATTTTTAAAGCAGATGTGGTGTGATTCAATCCACTGTGACTTAACATCTTTCCTCAAGGAATATACAATACATAGATTGTCTTGATCACTGCCTAGGTAGGGATCAATTAAATTGTTGTGGTCAGTGATCATCTCATCATTACCTTAACGCCGTATATCACGATCACCACAAACGCAACTTAACGTCAATAGATGCAGGCATGCGGTATTTAATCTTGCACTCAAAGACAAGATGCGTTATCCTTATCGTTATCAGAGCTGTTATCAAAGTTATATAAAGGCATTAAGAACTTGTAAAGATAAGTGTAATATTTGTATCGCCTGCAATGATAAACATGATATTAATGATATGATCGATTAGATTGTAGCCAAATTTATACAGAGGTGTTCGGTTTATCTTGCAATTCTGCGAAGGTTTTCTAGTTGAGGGTAGTTTAAAGATAACGGAAATGACAAGTGGCAATACTTGCAATCACTTCTGTATACGTATATCCAAGTTGTTTGTTAGATAACAGTTGTTAGTTGCAAAATCATGGATATTTACTTGTTATATTTTAAGACAATATAAAAATAAAATATAAATAATTAAATGATGTTAAATAAATTTAAAATTAATACGTAATTGTTATCAGAATCTAATGCTTGAGTTTTAACATTTAATTAATAAGAATAGACAATAGATTTTGATTATTTACTTATTAAAGTCCTCCTCTCTGCTATTTTTGGGGTAGGCCTACCCCATTACGGATAAAGGCGTGATTATATGTATGTATGCTATTTTTGATGTGCCCAACAGGGTCCATAATGTCATGTTCACACTTAGATTACACCAACTATTATAACCATTGTGGAATGCAAATAAATAAGGAATAGGAATAAGATAAGGTTTAAAAAGTGAGCCATCTCTCCCATACCCCGATCCACAATAAATGGTATTTCGTACCGATTTCACTTTTATGACTCAAGTTAATAATTTTGGCTAATTAATATTAGTGCAATAATAGGCCTGACGACTTAATTTAACTTCATTTAGGATTAATAATTCTGTTTAGAATAATTCAGGATTGATACTACTCTTACTTATAATAGCATCATTTAGGATCAATATTACTCTGTACTTTGCTTGTTGAATTTTTTACAGTATGCAAGTGCCTAAATAAATAGTACCTAATTTCTATTTTACAGATGATATGGCTGGAAAGCCCAACCAACCCGCTAATGAAAGTGGTAGACATCCAGGCGATCGTCAACATAGCGAGAACACAGCCGAACATAATCATAGTAGCAGACAACACATTCCTGACGCCATACTTCCAGAAACCCCTGGATTTGGGCGTGGACGTCTGCATGTATTCTATAACCAAGTACCTTAACGGTCATGCTGATGTCGTGATGGGATCCGTGGCTTTGAACGATCCGGAGCTGGCGAAAAGATTGTCGTTTTTACAGAAATGTAAGGCTTTTGTGCAGATTAATTTATTTAGAACTAGCTGTGCCCGCGAAATCGTACAAGACAGACAGACAGACAAAATTTTTAAAAAAGTCGTTTTGATCTTTATATCGTTATTAATGCATGCTGCATTATTTTTTTGTAAAAATATTCATTGTACAGACACGACCCTTCTAGAGATTTGAATAGATATATATAGATGGGTTTGCTCTTGACTTGACTAGTACAGAGGTGATAGAAACCACGGTGGGAGCTTACCCAAAGGAAACCTGTTCGTTCACTCTCAATTCGAAGAATGAGGGTTCTATACATTCGAAAATACGGATTCAATACCTGTGTCTGTAGGTCTAATGGCATATGGTATTGGTCGAATGGCAACTAGGTATAAATATCATCCCATGGAGCTATACCATCTACTCATGTCTAATGAGAAAAAGGAAGCCGGTACATCATGATATTTTTTAGTACACTCACTCGGAATAAGATCTCTAGAAGAAGAACTCTGGAACTATTAATTTTTGCTTTCGAAAATTAAATGTTCGGCTTCGGATAGAGGCCATTTTTAGCACCTTGATAGTTTGATTTTTTTTATTTATTAAGCAATGCACTTTTTTCTAGCCACAGGAATCGTGCCATCGCCCTTTGACTGCTACCTGGTTAACAGAAGTCTGAAGACGCTCGCGTTGCGTATGGATCGACACAGAGCAAACTCTTTAGCGGTCGCGGAGTGGCTCGCGAAGCAGCCGTGTGTAGTTGAGGTTATGCATCCAGGCAAGTAACTCATTTATTGTAAATTCAGTAATTATCTAATGATTCCCGATTGGACCCAAATTAGAGCCTTAAGCTACGGTTCTAGCCCCAGTTGCTCCAGTGGGCACCCTAATTAGCAAGAAATTCTTTCTTATTTCGTACGTATTGTGTAGTAGGTAGAGAACTAGCCTAGCCTGGTGACTATTTTACGCCCAGTTCGATCAAAAGAAAATTGGTAATTTCGAAACTTTCCTTACCCAGAACACCATGATCTCGGGAAATCCGTTACGTCAACAACAATCCATTCGTCTTGCTCCGGGCTTGACAATTTTCAAGAAATAATTTCATTTTCAGAACTCCCAACGCACCCTCAGCTAGCAATCACCAGGAAGCAGACAACTGGCCACTCAGGAGTGTTCAGTTTCAGACACAACGGTGGGAAGAGAGAGACGGCTATATTACTCAGCTCCCTCCGCGTGTTCACGCTGGCTGAGAGCCTGGGGGGATATGAGAGCCTGTTAGCTTTACCGTAAGTTCAGCAGGCTAAATACAAAAAGACTCCTCTCAAATATTACACAAAGCATACTTCCATACTGGACTGGGAGCGAAAGAAAAACATAGAATGAGCCAGCTGCATTCCCTCCCAGGCATGCTGTGAAAACCAGCTAAGGGATCCGAGGGTTTCAGTATATTACAATTTAGGCGATG
The DNA here is from genome assembly GCA_949820665.1 of Scrobipalpa costella. Taxonomy (NCBI): domain Eukaryota; kingdom Metazoa; phylum Arthropoda; class Insecta; order Lepidoptera; family Gelechiidae; genus Scrobipalpa; species Scrobipalpa costella. Next base: position 3,190,435 of record OX463311.1, read on the forward strand.
GGCTGACAACTTGTCAATACAGCAATATAACAAAGTAATCTATCATAAATAACACTCAAAACTTTGTCAGACGTGGCGGAATGACCTTTGTTTAGGTCGTTTACGCTCTACCTATTCCATTAGGGATAAAGGCTTGATTATATGTATATATGTACCCCCGCGGGGCAGAGAGGGGAAGGTTTATCAAATATTTGTTTTTCCCCTCTGCGCCGCGGGGGTATGTTTTGTGTAATGTTTAAAGCCTTGACTCCAGCGCTCAAAGACAACATGTTTCGTGTAATTTTTGAGAGCAGGATACATACATACATACATAAAATCACGCCTTTATCCCTTACGGGGTAGGCAGAGCGTAAAACGCCAGAGCAGGATTCACGGCTTAAGAGCTGATTCAGCCTGTGTTCTTTTAGCCAAACTGAGAACAACGCAAGATCAAAACACAAAAGACTCAAAATTTATGATGCGTCAATGGGAATTAAGCCTAAGATTTGTTTGTGTTTTGATCCGGGTATAATACAACTTTAACTTCCTAACTACCTAGGACTTGATTTACTTTTAGACTTCTAGAACAGTTATAACTGCTATTTATTATAACTTCTAAAGACTTTGTTAATTATTTCAGGTGTACTATGAGCCACGGCTCATTGCCAGAAGAGCTGAAGAAGGAGCTTGGCCTGACTGACTCCCTGATAAGAGTGTCAATAGGACTAGAAGACGTGAAAGATCTCATCGCCGACTTAGAACAAGCTTTCAAAAAGGCGTTCAGTACTTCAAAGCTTTAAAATTGTTACCTTTATTATTGTTTTAAATATATCATATAAATTAAATTAATGAATTTATAGGATTAGGCCTCAAAATAAAAACTCCTTGTACATTATAAATTTATCTATTCACCTATTAAGAATAAAATGAATTATTTTTATATATTTAGCGATTTATTTTCTTATTTCTCTTTGCTCTTCCGTGCTGAACAGAAGACACATAATGGCATAGAATGTACATACATACATACATATGATCACGCCTTTATCCCTAATGGGAGAGCGTAAACGACCGAAACATAGGTCGTTCCGTCACGTCTGACAAAGTTTTGAGGGTTATTTAAGATACATACATACATAAATCACGCGTTTATCCCTTACGGGGGAGGCAGCGTTTAACGCCTCGTAAAAGGCGCTTTCGCCACGTCTGACAAAAATTGAGGGCAATTTAAGATTGTAATATGTATTGCTTTAGTGACAGATTGTCAGCCCATCGCCTAAATTACAATATACTGTAACCCTCGAGTCCCTTTTGCTGACTTCAACAGCATGCCCGGGAGGAAGGGCAGCTGGAACATTTTATGTTTTTCTATCTCTCCCAGTCCAGCATAGAAGAAAGATAGATTGTAGGTATATTGCTGTAGTGACAGGTTGTCAGCCCATCGCCTAAATTACAATATACTGAAACCCTCGGATCCCTTAGCTGGTTTTTACAGCATGCCCGGGTGGAAATGCAGCTGGCACATTCTATACTTTTCTCTCGCTTCCAGTCCAGTATGGAAGATAGAATGTGCTAGCTGGTATTCCTCCCGGGCATGCTGTTAAAACCAGCTAAGAGATTCGAGGGTTTCTTTATATGCTTGTCCAGTTGTGTTTAGTTAAAAATGAACAAAATAAGACTAGGTTTAAAAAAACTTGCTTTCAAGCCATAACATATTTATAAAAAAACTGATGAGAACGCACGGGTGAGGATAGTGGCATTGACAGAAAGATTGATCGTCTCCGTGACCCCGAACCAATAAAATGGCAACACTGACATATTATTTGACCTTGGCAACTTTGACGGTTTCTTTCACAATCTGCCAAAATGGCGCTCAATTTAGTTGTCAAGATTCATCCCGTTGTTTTATTCCAAATAGTGGATGCTTACGAGCGCCGTAATGCTGATTCCCACCGAGTTATTGGGACCCTTTTGGGTAAATAATTTGTTTATAATTTTGTGGTCCAACTTTCAAGTGAAACCGCTCTTTTTGTTGCCGACGTCATGTGCCTTTTCTTTTATGTTTTTGGCTTATTCCTTTGTAATTATCAAAGATATTGAACAGATTGGACATCAGACTAGTTCAAAGAAAAGTTTTGGATCTTAAAAAGTGACTGATGTGGTGTTTTTCTAGTGTTAGTCATGGTTTATAGGTTATGTTTTGGTTCTCAGGTACGTCTGACAAGGGAGTGGTGGAAGTGACCAACTGCTTCTGTGTGCCCCACAAGGAACATGCCGACCAGGTGGAGGCTGAGCTCAACTACGCTATGGATGTGTATGAGCTGAATCGACGCGTCAATTCGTCGGAAAACATTATTGGTCAGTTAAACTGTTATGTACTATTAAAAAGCAGACTAATGTTGGCAAACACTCTGCCAACTACCTCCAAATTAGGCAAACGACTTCGGAACTATATATTACATACATACATATAATCACGCCCTTATCCCTAATATTATAATAGGGTAGGCAGAGCGTAAACGACCTAAACAAAGGTCATCCTGTCATGTCTGCCATAGTTTTTAAGGGTTATTTAAGATAGATTTGTATGTATATTGCTGTAGTAACAGATTGTTAGCCCATTTCTAAATTGCAATTATATTGCAATAGAATATTATAACCCTTGGATCCCTTAGCTGGCACATTCTGTTTTTCTCTTTTCTCTCACTCCAAGTCCAGCATGGAAGTAACATTGAACAAGATATTCATTTATAGTAATGAAAGTAGGAATTTCTTTAGATTATGAACTACTGATTTAGAAGTTAGGTAGGGTTGTGGGAAGACACCTTTCCTATACCTATCTACACTGCTCGTGTATTCAGTTTTGTTGTTTGAGCAACCCATTTCAGTTTACACACAATTTCTGACATAAAATACATACATACATACATAAAATCACGCCTTTATCCCTTACGGGGTAGGCAGAGCGTCAAACTCCTCGTAAAAGGCGCTTTTGCCACGTCTGACAAAAATTGAGGGCAATTTTAGATTATAATGTGTATTGCTATAGTGACAGGTTGTCAGCCCATCGCCTAAATTACAATACACTGTAACCCTCGAATCCCTTTTTTTCCCTTTTGCTGACTTCTACAGCATGCCCGGGAGGAAGGGCAACTGGAACATTCTATATTTTTCTTTCTCTCCCAGTCCAGTATGGAAGTTTTTCTGACATAACCCTCTTTATATTTAGGTTGGTGGGCAACTGGCAACGAAGTCACAAACCACTCATCTGTGATCCACGAGTACTATGCTCGTGAGTGCCGAGAGCCGGTCCACGTCACATTGGACACTTCCCTGCAGGGTGCACGCATGGGCCTCAGGGCGTATGTGTGTGTCCCGCTGGGAGTGCCAAATGGCAAGCAAGGCTGCATGTTTACACCAATCCCTGTTAACCTTACCAGCTATGAACCTGAGGTATGTTATTTAATGTTCCAAATTTGTAATAAGAAAATATAGTACCTAATCTATATTAGTGGATCAGTTAGTATTGAGATTTTTAAAACAAATGGTGTCCCATAATGCCAACCTGAGGGCCAGGTTTAGTATAGGATGAGAGAATTTTGATAATAGCCAGCTGAATTGCTTGACTAATATGATATCTAGCTATATCCTGAATCTTTTAGTTACTAAACATGACCAAAGTAAAAAAAAAAGTATTTTAAAAAGAATTAGTTAATGCCCATATACAACCTACTTGATAATTTCTTTTATCTCCTTCAGATTGTAGGTATGCAGCTTTGCCAGAAGACGATGGGCCCCGGTGGACGCTCACGACAGGTGCAGCCTGCTTCTGACCTAGCCCAGGTTGCTGAGGCAGCTTCCAAGTTATCTACCCTGCTGGACCAGGTAAATCAACTTTCCCTTGTTATTGTATATACATACAAACATATAGTCACGCCTTTATCCCAAATGGGGTAGGCAGAGCGCAAATGACCTAAACAAAGGTCGTTCCACCAACTCTGTCAAAGTTTTGAAGGTTATTTAAGTTTATATTTAGCACATATAATACAGAAACAATTTTAACAATAATATGTGCAAAGGTGATCTTATCACTTAATGCAATCTCTCCCATACTACCTTTTGAAAGAAGATTATATATTGAAATAAGTACAAAACAGCCTATAGCAGTAATGTAATCTTATAAATAAGTAACACTTTGCACATGAAAACATGTCCCATTTTCCCATTTATTTTAAATAAAATTTTGTTGTAATGAAAACATGGTTTTTATCAAAACCATATGTATCCATCATTCTTATTTATTTTACCCAGGTGCTACAATATGTAGAGGACGTCTTGGCTGAGCGAGTGCCTGCCAACAATGAGGCTGGTAGACAACTCCTGGAGCTTGTAAACTCCCTGCCCAACCTGTCTGCGGAGACCTTCGCAGATGCATTTGCTTCCAGTGTCAAGGATTTGCTTATGGTAGGTTTTATTAGGGTATTGCCAGGGCATCTTTATTATTTTTACACAACATTCTAATCATAGTGTGCCAAAATGTTGAAATATCAATCTCTAGATAATTTTGTTTTATGTAAAATTTATTTTTATCAAAAAACTGAAATCAAGTTCAAACATTTTCTTTTTGCAGGTTGTTACACTGGCCCAACTTATCAAGACTCAACTCCAACTGAATGAGAAATTGACTCTTTTGACCGCACAGTGATCTTCTACAGTTTAAATTGAATATTGTTCCGTGGGCATCAGCATTGTATTGAAGTTCTTTAAACCAGTAACAAGAATAATTTACTATTTGAAAATACATATATTGTACAGCAAGTATTATTGTAAACAGTACCAAATTCCATCTAATAAATTGGTTACAAAATATTAGGTATGTTCTTTTCTTTGAATATCAAACTGTATCATATTTCTATCAGGAAGTTGCTACTTTTGGCAAGCAGAATGCAAGAACAAACACCAATAATAAAATTTTACCTACTTATTGCTTGAAAATCTATCATATGGGATGGAGAACAAGAAAAACAATTATTTTAAAAACTACTTATGTATTTTAATTTCATTACCTTTCAGCAATAACAGCAGTTGATCTTGTACTTAAACTATCAACAGGTAACTAAATCAACAAAAATATATCATCACTATGAAGTCTATCAACTAAGATTAAAACAATTATTAACTCTTCGTAGGAGGGGTTGTATGTATGCGAATGCCATGCATTTCAGAGATTTCGGATTTTAGAGCATCAGTGACTAGTCTGTGTTGTTTCACAGTTGATAGTCCACTAAATTCTTTCGCTTCTACACTTATCTGCAACAAATACAAATGGTAGATTATTTATAAGAAAGTAATAATTACTAGAAAACCAGAATTTCCCTTATACTAATATGCAACAAATGAAGTGTAAACCTCAAGGTCAACCATTTTATTTGATACGTACCTCGTACATAGCCCCACATCCCCCGGAGATGTCGTGGACACTGATGTATGTGATCCCCGGAAGTGATTCTTTCAGAGTTTTGCTTAGTTTTTCCTCTTTAGAAACGGAGTTACGTACGAAAGCATCATTAGGTTCACCACCGCTTCCGACAGAACGGACCTACAAAAACACGTTTGTTGTTCATGATAACATGATAAACTTCATAACAAAGAGTCAAGAAGCTTAGCAAGTAAAAGAAATAGTTGGTTTTACTTACGAAATTGGTTTTAGTGGCGATCAAGTTTTTCATGAATTGTCGTAACATTTTATAATAAAAAAATGTATATTTTTGGCATTCAAAATAATTGTTTAGTTAAGATAACGATAAAGATTTTTTATCGATCAATATTTTGTGTTAAATAATTAATTTTCATCTTTTTGCAATTTAACCTAAAATATTTTTAAACGTTTAGGGATTGCAAAAATAGAGTCCAAATGAAGTCAAATAGTCGATCGACTTACGAGTTTTAGTTAATATTAATAGTTCCAACCTAGAGATATTATTACTTTTATGAGATAAGCTTTTTGTATGCACTTGTTTCGCCACCATTTTCTTTTGCAAAAAAATTACAGTTAATGATTTTATTCAAATTGCGTCATTTTATATTAACCGCACCCGCACGCAGAAGAACGTTATCGAATCTTTAAATCGATTTGGCTCAAATCACATCACTATTGAAATTTTTAATTTATTTTCTAGATATAGCTACTAGCTTTTTAGGATTCATGTGTTTATTGATTTCTCCCTACTTATTCCTAATTCGTAGATTTCTCCTTGTTCTTCGATTTTATTCTGTTTTGTACGTACATAATAATTTGTCGCAGACAATTCTATCATTCATTCTAGTTAAAGGCGTGACTCATCTCCCTGGCTTTATCCCGTATCTCACGGGGTCGGCTACCTAATCTAGGGATTGAACGAGGGTACTGGTTTTTAGACAGAGCGACTGCCATCTGACCTCCGCAACCTAGAAGGGAAACCAGACCCAATCCTAGATTATGTCAGTTTTCAATCCGCCAATGCTTAGCACTGGCCTCTAACATGGCTTAACGACTAATATCTACGGTATTCAACGATATTAACCGGGACCAACGGCTTAACGTGCCTTCCGAAGCACGGAAAAAGCGCTGAAAAAACGTACATATGAAATTCGAAAACCGAAAAACACATTGGTACGCGGTGGGATTCGAACCACGACGTTCCTGCTCAGGAGGCAGCGGCCCTATCCACTACACCATCGGGCTCGACTATGAACATTAAATAAACTACAAAAATAAGATTAAATCATTTATTTATTTATGAATATAGTCGTATAGTGTTGTCGGCGCCGGCGGCCAACAGCCAGGGCTGTGTGGGGTGGAAACGCACGTCCGTGACGCACAGGTCGGCGCGCGGCTCCGGACCGCGCAGCTGCTTCAGCGGCACCAGCAAAGGGTTCTGCAGGAGGTCACTAAGGGGGAAAGAATAGTTGGATTATTTATGTATCGAGCGTAGTGAGCGCAAGATGTGTCTTTGAATGAGGCACGAGCAAAGTGAGCGCGAGATTTTATTTTATTGACCGATGTATATTAACTGATATTGAGATCGTAGCGAGCGCGTGATTTCAGGTTGCTCATTGAGATATACCAGGTGTAAGGGACAGCGTCCCGCAAACTTACACGGGTTGCTCAGTCAACAACACTGAACAACTATCAGCAGGTATTTTTAGGAAGTGAAATAAAAAGGCTTTTCCATGCAAAATGTTCACTTTGATCAGACAATTTGTATGGCCAAATCTTTGTCAAAATGGTAAAAGCCAATTTCTTTTTTACTTTCTGGAAATAAAAACCTGCTGATAGTTGTTCAGTGTAGTTGACTGAGCAACCCCTATCGGTTTGCGGAACGCTGTCCCTTACACCTGGTATTAACTCAAGTATATGGCGAGCGAAGCGAGTGGGAGTTTTTACTTTACTTATCGAGGTATAATAATTAATATGGCGAGCGCGGCGTGCATGTAATTTCGCTTTATTGATCCAGGTATTATATGGCGAGATTTCACTTTCTTGATATATTAACATTTTATAACTGGTACACCATCTGAAGTTGCGCTACTTACTTGTAGACCATCCCGTGCGACACGACTATGTTGCTATCGTCCCCGGCGGTGGCGAAGAGCGGGTACCGCTTGTGGAAGGCGGCCGCGCGCACCGCGCCGCCGTGCAGGCGCAGCGTGCGGTAGGGCTGCGAGGACAGCTCTAGGTCGAACCTGGACACGAAAAAACGGTTTGAGAATGGCAATTTTTCTATTGAGAAAGTTGGTATCGTAAAAAAAGGTTTTTTTCGATGCTGGCCTGGGAGCGAGGGAAAAACATAGAATGTGCCAGCTGCATTTAATCCCGGGCATGCTGTAAAAATCAGCTAAGGCATCCGAGGGTTTCAGTGTATTGTAATTTAGGCGATGGGCTGATAACCTGTCACCACAGCAATATACAAACAAATCTGTCTTAAATAACCCTCAAAACTTGTCAGATGAGGCGGAAATACCTTTGTTTAGGTCGTTTTTGCTCTGCCTACCCCATTAGAAATAAAGGCGTGAAAATATGTATGTATGTATGTACATACATATTTGTTGTCAGCCCATCGCCTAAAATTGTAATATACTATAACCCTCGAATCCATTAGCTGGTTTTCTTCCATGCTGGCCTGGGAGCGAGAGAAAAACATAGAATGTGATCATGATCTTGAAAGTATATTCTTCAGGTTTGGGTCAGGTTAGTATACTTACATATAATGACGCCTTTATCCCTAATGGGGTAGGCAGAGCGTAAACGACCCAAACAAAGGTCGTTCCGCTACGTCTGACAAAGTTTTGAGGGTTATTTAAGATAGATTTGTAAGTATACTGCTGTAGTGACAGGTTGTCAGCCCATCGCCTAAATTACAACATGCCAGCCATGCCGGCCAGCGTGGAAGAAATGGTTTTACATACATACATATAATCACGGATCGAATCTAAACACCATGGAATGGTTTGAAAGTATGGAATCGTGATCTTGAAAGTATATTTTGCAGGTTTGGGTCAGGTTAGTATACTTACATATAATGACGCCTTTATCCCTAATGGGGTAGGCAGAGAGTAAACGACCTAAACAAAGGTCGTTCCGCCACATTTGACAAAAGTTTTGAGGGTTATTTAAGATAGATTTGTAGGTATATTGCTGTAGTGACAGGTTGTCAACCTATCGCCTAAATTGCAATATACATAAACCCTCTAGCTGTTTTTACAGCATGCCCGGCAGGAGATGCAGCTGGCACATTCTATGTTATTCTCTCACTCCCAGTCCAGCATGGAAGCAAAGTATTCGTATTAAAAGTCATTCGCGTAAATCTCAGAAGGCATCAATTATAATGTATTAAAATTGAAATTAGTTTGTGTGCATTGTTTGTGTACTTACCACATGCATTTGCGGTCGTACGATGCCACGAGGAGATTGTCTCCGGCGGGGTGGATGGCCAGCGCACTGATCCACTGCGCGCCTAGAAGTCGATAAAAAAAGAATATTATCTCCGGAGAACACAAAGTAGAATGAAAAATAAAAAGAATCGTATAGAACTTACCAGTTAACAACTTTCTCACTAGCTCCTGTTTCACCAGGTCATAAACTCGCACCACACGTTGTGTCTGGAAGAATGTAATAAAAGATTTAGGTAAGGAAATGCAATATCGCTTGCAAAAAAATCACGATCAAACTATCTAACGTTATTAAAAATATATAAATATATAGAGCCCGATGGCATAATGGAGCGGGCCGCTGCCTCTTGAGCGGAAGGTCGTGGTTCGAATACCACCACGTACAATTGGCGACGACAACACATTGGTGTTTTTCGGTTTTCGAATTTCATATGTACGTTTATTCGGTGCTTTTTCCGTGCTTCGGAAGGCATGTTAAGCCGTTGGTCCCGGTTAATATCGTAGATATTAGTCGTTAAGCCATATTAGAGACCAGTGCTAAGAAGTGGCGGCTTGAAACCTCTAACCTAATCTACTGGGTCTGGTTTCCCTTCTGGGTTGCGGAGGTCAAATGGCAGTCGCTCTGTGTAAAAACCAGTATCATCGTTCAATCCCCTAGATTAGGAAACCGACCCCGTGAGATACGGGATAAAGCTAGATGATGATATAGCCCATATAGCGAGCATGAGACATCAAGTCATTGATGGAGCGAGCGAAACGAGCGCACTTCATTGTAACTAATATGACAGTTTCATTACTATGTGAATAAATGAAACGTTTGGTTGGTTGCGAGCATTGGTTGCTACTCACGGCCACGAACAGCAGCGGCTTGATGGGGTGGAACAGCGCGCACTGCACCAGCCCCTTGCTGCGGCCGAAGGGCAGCTGGCTCCTCCGCCGCGACACCTGGTGCACCAGCACGGCGCGCGCCGCCGCGTCGCGCAGCGTCACCGCGATGTAGTCGCCGCGCGCGTGCCACGCCAGCTGGAAATAAAACAATTTAATCATTTTGACAAATCGTTAAGTGATGTCACGTGAAGTGAGCGCAGCGAGCGGGAAATTTCGTATTATTTATCGAGGTACTTTCACTCAAATTTTGACCAGTTTTCGGTATATTATTATTATTGATCAGGGTATAATTAATTCATGCTGGACTGAAAGCGAGAGAAAAACAAAGAATGTGCCAGCTGCATTTCCTCCCGAGCATGCTGTAAAAACCAACTAAGGGATCCGAGGGTTTCAGTATATTATAATTTAGGCGATGGGTTGACAACCTGTCACTACAGCAATATACCTACAAATCTATCCCTCAAAACTTTGTCAGATGTGGCGGAACGACATTTGTTTAGGTCGTTTACGCTCTGCCTAACCCATTAGGGATAAAGGCGTGATCATATGTATGTATATGTATGTTTTGACAAATCGTTAATCGACTTGGAAATTCACTCGACAGAAGAATATTGTTCACACAGATCGAGTGAAGTGAGCGTAGCGAGTGGGAAATTTCATATTATTTATCGAGATCATTCACTCAAATTTCGAGTATTCTATTAATATTTTCGGTATATTATTATTATTGTTGTTCAGGGCATAATTAAGTATAGCCCTGCCAGAAATCAAAAATACCTGCCATACATACATACATAAAATCACGCCTTTATCCCTTACGGGGTAGGCAGAGCGCTTAACGACTCGTAAAAGGCGCTTTCGCCACGTCTGACAAAAATTGAGGGCAATTTTAGATTGTAATATGTATTGCTTTAGTGACAGGTTGTCAGCCCATCGCCTAAATTACAATACACTGTAACCCTCGGATCCCTTAGCTGGATCTTACAGCATGCCCGGGAGGAAATGCAGCTGGCACATTCTATGTTTTTCTTACGCTCCCAGACCAGCATGGAAGTAATACCTGTCATAGAGACAGAATAAGAGAGGGACTTATGCACTTCCTATAAGCCCTGCTGTATGCGAAGTTTTTTTGATCGTTTAATATTAACTCATACTGCAAGATATTGATTGTGATATATTGAATTATAGAAGTATAATTGTACGAGATAGTGTTCGGCGTAGCCAAACATGACTACCTCAATGTACACGAAATAAAACTATACTATAAATGGACTGTATATTTATTAACGAAAACCTACTAACAAATCTATATACGAAATTACTGGCAATAAATACTATGGACGAACTGTCAAAAAAGAACGAATGGAAACAGAAATTCTACAAAAAATTAAATGTTAAAACTATCTGGCAACACTATAAAACAGAATGGCGCAATATCTTAAATATTTATGAAATAAACTATAAACGGCACTTCACTCTTCTATTATCGCTATTAATCACTGTTATTTCCACTGTTATTCTTGTTCTTGATGCTTTCGGAACTATTCGAAACTGATACGAAACGGAAACTGTTTACGGAACTATCTGTCGATAACTATTTACGGACTATCACGGAAACACTGTACGAAACGATTACGGAACTGTTTGTCGATAACTATTCACGAACTGTCACGGAATCATTGTCACTGTTACTATATACTATTCACTGCACTATTTCTTCCACTATTCGGAACTGTATCACTGAACTATACTGTATCTACCACGAAACTATATCTATTCTATTCACTGTCCACTATTCTTCCACTATTCGGACTGAACTGTATACTATTCTGTATTGTCACGAAAACTGTATCACGAAACTATATCACAAAACTATATGCTTGGTGCGGTCTACGCAGCCGTTTATATACTCCAATCTCGATACTGTAGAATTCTCGGGAAACAGCTGGCAACTCTTTTCTCGAAATGTCAAGTGTCTTCTGTAATGTTCGATCGAGATAGCTAAATACAAACTGTCACTGGTAAGAAAGGGATGGCGTTATATCGATTCTCGAATATTCTTGATCATACGTCAAGTTCGTAAAAACACAAGAATAGAATACTATTGCTATCTCGTTCTATCACTCGCTCTGATTGGCTAATTTGAATTTACCTCTTATTTAGGGATAACAGCTCTCAAGTGTGGCCATCCTAAAAAATAGTCCTTATTTATAAGGGAATTAAATTAAAATATAAAATACTTAAGCGCCGTCGCGAACAATAATAATTCATATCATATCATTGCATTAATCTAATGCAAGGCTTGTTTTATTCGTCCATGATGCAGGAACAAGGCATAGTAACATTTCATGAACTCATATTACGAGCGAAGCGAGCGCGAGATTTGTAATGTTGTATATGGATAATACGTACATGTGTGAGTGGTCTGAAGTGTGTGATCGCGAGCCGCACGCCGCGCGCCCACTCCTCCGCGGACACGGGCGTCCACTGCGCCACGGCGGACGTACGCTCGTCCACTACGGAGGAAAAATAACACAATTAATACGTAAAATTTTGACACCTATGCGGGGCTAACATCATTATTCGGTTATTACAATAACAAAAAACTGAAATGACAATCGTATAATAAGTTAATCCTGACGTCGCAGTGAGTCTGGCGGAGTGCCGGTCAAAATTAATATAAAAACGCCTAAACGATCGACACGACCAGAAGATCCTGCCACGTCTATGGTTTGTCCTGTACCTTGGTGATTTCAACACGTGTCTCTTTACTGCACTATACTCACTGACGATATCATGTTGCGGCGGTGGTTCCTCTAACAGCTCGTCGGTCCTCTCGGCGACCTTGTGGCAGCCGATGTCGGACCCTGGGTTCAGCAGGAGCAGCTTGTTGCCCACGGCCGCTGCGACCAGGCTGAGCCCCGTGGTTGGGGTCCACGCTACTCTGGTGACGGGCTCTTTGAGTTCTATGCTGCGGAGACACCGGCCTGATGCTGATTCCCATACTGAACAAGAATTTAATATTAATATTATATATTTAATTTATTGCCTACATACATACATACATATAATCACGCCTTTATCCCTAATGGGGTAGGCAGAGCGTAAACGACCTAAACACATGTAATTTAAAAACATAGTGTGCAAGGGCGAACTTATCCCTATGAAGATATTCCAGCCAACCCAATGGTAATAAGAGAAAGTGAATCATATTGAGAGTCAAGAAAATGCAACATTAACAGAGACTAATAAATCAAAATAAATACTTACATACCTAAACATAGAATAAATACCTATCGTATATTACTATCTTAAATAAATATATATATAAATATACTAAACAATACATTGCTACATACATATACGAATAAACTACATAAATACATACATCAAAATTGTGCAATTGGCACTGTCATTTTTAAAACAGATTAATTTAAAATAGATTGTGAGAAACACTGAATGTTTAATAAACACGCGAGCAAAGCAAGTGTCACACTTCATAAAAAAAAACATTTAAACGCTACAAGAGCGAAGCGAGCGCATTGTTTTATGAAAATTGAATATATACATTATACTGAATATATGTATTATATATAACTAGCGACACGCCCTGGCTTCGCACGGAAACAATCCATTATAGGAAACCGCATCAAAACCCGTTGCGTAGTTTTAAAGATTTATGCATACATAGGGATATAGGGACAGAGAAAGCGACTTTGTTTTATACTATGTAGTGATACATAAATAATATGTTATACGAGCGAAGCAAGCGAGATAAATATTGAAAATTAAATCAGCACGTTATGCAAACGAAGCGAGCGGGACACTTCATGAAAATTGAACCAATACGTCACACGAGCGAAACGAGCTAGAAAATTTAATCAATACGTTTTGCGAGCAAAACAAGCGCGACATTTCCCGAATATTGAACTCACCTTTGACAAATCCATCGTCACTCCCGGACACGATGTACTGTCCGCTGGGATCGAAGTCCACACTCCTCACCAGGGCGCTGTGCCCCTTCAGGCAGAGCACCTCCGTGGTGGGGAAAGGCTGCAGGTCCCGGGGGGAGGGCAGCTTCGGGACCAGGTCCTCGGGGGTGATAGTCAGCTGCCAAGGGGAAATTCATACATACATACATACATAAATCACGCCTTTATCCCTTATCCATTATATATTAAACAAAGGTCGTTTCGCAACGTCTGACAAAGTTTTAAGGGTTACTTAAGATAGATTGTAGGTATACTGCTGTAGTGACAGGTTGTCAGCCCATCGCCTAAATTGCAATATACTGAAACCCTCGGATCCCTTAGCTGGTTTTTACAGCATGCCCGGGAGGAAATGCAGCTGGCACATTCTATGTTTTTCTCTCGCTCCCAGGCCAGCATGGAAGCCATTAATACACAATTGAATAAATAGTGTATCTAGTTTTCGAGTCGAACGACCCGATGAACTTTACTGTCAGAGTTTAACCGACTTTTAAACCGCCTAAAGTATCGTCGTTTCAATAGGCCATATTTGAAGGATGGAGACGCAGTAACATTTTACCAGGTCTCAAATAAAAAAATAAAAAAACTAGATATTTCACTCATTCTGTCTTTAGAATCATAAATATCTTGAAATAATATTCCAAGAAATCAAAAAATTTCGTCTGAAATTTGCCGTAATATTTTAAAATTAACATAAATGTTAAATTTGAGCGACATTCAAATGTTACGTCGGTGAGCCTTTAAACTGTCAAACCGGCTAGTGATGTTACTGTGAGTAATAGCGTATTATTCCAAATAACATTAAGTAGTAATTTTTTTGCTTCTTTAGTAACCATTCATTTATTCGTCCAGCAGTGAACTGTAATAGGCTGATCTGATCTGTGATATATTTTTTATCGCAATATTCATACCGCCGGGTTAAAGGTAAAACCAACTAACCCTCTGATTTGTTTTGAGTTATGGCGTTTTGAAAGTTTGTGTATCATAAGATTGCACTAAATGGAACATATACTACTATTGTTTATAAGCAAATCAACGATAGTTTCATAATGGTCTAAATTGTGTAGATATGCGGACTGTGCAACAGTCTGCTTACCAAGCTTGGGAAAAGCTCGTGATCGAAGAGCGCGAGCACGAAGGGTGCGATTAAAGAAGAGAGCATAATGAGTGATTCTTGTTCGTTTAATAATAAAAAAGATAAAGCAAATTTATTTGCCAATCTGTTTGCGAGCAATTGCCGTCTTGACGCTGGCTCGAAATATCTACTCACCTTGCCTCACTGTGATTCGTTCTTAGTCGATATACCCACATTACGCACGAAGCGCTTTAAATCATCTTTCATAATGCGCACAGCTAAAGAGTGGAATTCCCTGCCTGCGTCTGTATTTCCGAGTGCATATAACCTGACTCTCTTTAAGAAGATTTATTACCTGCTTTGTTTTGAGATTATGACGATTAGCCAATGGTTTGTTTTCATTCTTTACCGCACGTGTTTTGTATGTATTTTTTTACCTGGAATCGGCTTCCAGGTACAATCATTAGTGCAAGCCTATTAACAATGGATATCCTTTTGTGTGTGGTTGTGCGTTATCAAGTTGTTTACAACTTTGTTATTTATTTGTTATCAAGCGGCACTTATTAAAAGCATCGTTTTATCTGTGTCTCTACAGATGTTCATCATCAAAATTTACTTGCATATTGATATGCAAGTTGACTGACTGTCAGTCTAACGTTCTCGGGCGCTTAGGCAACACATGCTTTCGGTTTCTCTTGGTGTTTTTTACGACTTGGCTACGTATATATTGGACTCTGTGAACTTTCTCTTCTGTGATCGACCTTGGCATTTGTCTCCTTTAATTGCCAAAACTTGATGACGTCTGTACATGAAGTGAGACAGCTGTGTAGGACCTATGACGTAATAGCTCTTCAGGAAACTTGGTTGGCGTCTCATGACATGGGATTTTTGAACAGCGTCGACGATGACTTTAGCAGTACTGGTACGACATCTTTGACAGAGACGTGCGGATTGACAACTGTATAGATAATGAAATTATTATCAGATAGTCTGAAGACAGCACTAGTAGTGACGACGAAGAATCTTCGACTTCGTCGTCAGAAGAAGAGTAGAACCTATAGATAACCTATAGATCAAGCGCCCGCCCATATGTCGAATCTTAAATTTTGAAATGTTGAAATATTTTTGTAACGTAGATAGATAATTATTGTATGCAATAGGTACATATTTTATTTTAAATAGTATTTTTTTTCTCACTTCAAATACGCATTTATTGCCAAAATGATGAAGGAAATCAAAAGTCTACAGTCCACATAGTCCAAGACAAGACTGAAACTTGGACTCCCATAAAAGTCCGATCTAACGCTCTACCAATCGTTTCCAAGAACGAACACACAAATATGCACAAATAATTCCTAGAACCAAGAGCAGAAAATTAAATTCATCATTTGAATAACTATTCCGGCATGTCTTGTAAAAATTAGAACAATTCCATAAACACAAAACAAAAATAATTTGTAAAATAGCACAGAGTTTATGTATACAGAAACGTTATTGCAGACTAGCTCAGCGCCATCTTTCATCTCGTCATGTAAAAAGAGCGCTGGATGAATATTGCCCTCTCTTTCATACCTACCAACCTCTAGCTATACATGACCCTTGAGAATAACTAGTAAACTTCCCATTCAATAACAAGTAACGGTTTGAAATACTAGCTACGTATGTTTGACGCTCATGTACATCACTATTTTCCTTAAGGGTACTGAAGGTCACAATTGTCAAATATGGCCTATTGAAACGACGGCACCTTAGTAACAAACACAGCTGTCGACTGCGCTATTTTTAAAGCACATAAATCAATCTACAAATAATTAGGGCCATGTCAGGCGTATTAGTTGTTCTATTAGGCGGTTTAAAAACTGACACTAGGGTTCATCGGGTTGATCGACTTGATATACATACGACAGAAGAAGAATTAGGCCCATTTTATACCTGGTTGAAATATCTACAAAAAATTGGCGCTACCATACAAAGACTCGAGCCTTTCTTTTTTTACATATTTCTATGTTTCTTGAGGAAAGTTGTTCAGTTTCACGGGTATTAAGACCCGTTTTGTACTCACCCGCATCTTGATAGCTCTGGGCGCTAGATACAAGTCGAGACAGCGCAGGAACCGCTCCCTAGTGAACCTGTCGAAGGCGGGCACCGCGCGGAGGCTCGGGTACTTCACAGGCAAGAAGGTGTACTTGCGTTTCCACGGGGTTTCGGATAGCTTGTTCCATTCTTTTAGCTGGAAAGTAAATATCGATAAATATGCGGCTTTTGGGGTCACAGGGCAGTTGGGAGAGGACGACCAACGAAAAGATGGATGGACTGCGTGAAAGATACATACATATATACATATAATCACGCCTTTATCCCTAATGGGGTAGGCAGAGCGTACAAGATCTAAACAAAGGTCGCAACGTCCGCCACGTCTGACAAAGTTTTGAGTGTTGTTTAAGATAGATTGGTCGGTATATTGCTGTAGTAACAGATTGTCAGCCTGTCGCCTAAATTGCAATATACAGAAACCCTCGGATCCCTTAGTTGGTTTTTACAGCATGCTCGGGAGGAAATGCAGGTGGCACATTCTATGTTTTTCTCTCGCTCCCAGTCCAGCATGGAAGTAAAATATGATATGCCAGCGTGAAAGATGATATGTTTAAAACAGGTGTGAGTGTTGAACTGACGGCTGAAAGGGATGATGAATTTGACTGCCTCAATGGTCTAGTGGCTAGTGCCATGGACTCCCGATCCGGAGCTCCTGGGTTCGATTCCCAGGGGGGAAACACAAAGTTGATATTTGAAAATTTATCACTTTGTGAATTTTTCCCCAGTTTAGTTAGGTCATTGCAGGCTGAATCACCTGATTGTCCATAAAGAAAAAAGATTTCGTGCTTCGGAGGGCACGTTAAGCCGTCGGTCCCGGTCGCTGTCTTTGATAGTGGTCGTTACTCAAGCCATGTCAGAGGCCTGATAGTTGTGCTACTAGGCGGTTTTAAAACTTTGAGACCAGGGTTCATAGGGTCGATAGACTCGATACCCACTCGACAGAAGAAGAAGTAACAATAAGGAGACTTATCTCTAAATCGTTAGACATTCAAAAATATCAGGATCTTTTAAAAGTTATTACTCCAAAGCGCCACTCATCACTGTTAAATGAATGCGTTGCGCGAGCGAAGCGAGTACGAAATTTCTTGAAAGTTGAACGATGTTTTTTATTCTTTTTATTTTATTACAAATAGGAACACCAACATCAGTCAAATTTTGCATTCATGGGTACTAACAAAATAATAATACATTTCTAATTTGAGTGACAATTCATCGTTCACTGCAACAACAGTAAACTAAACTTAAATTAAAAACTTAAAACTATGTAAGTATTATAAAAAAATATTAATTAGAAATACACTAAACTAATTTAGTTGAGATCAATTGAGGTCAAGTGAGTAAAAGGTATTCATGATTATTGATACATTACGTTTAAAATTATGAAGTGAGTTGCTAAATAAATCTATACTGTCTTTTTTACCACTAATTTCATTATAAGACCTACACATTCGTATTATAGGCGAATGAATACCGACATTGGTGCGACAGTAAGGAACATGTAGAATATTTTCGGAGTGCCCGAACATTCGTTTATATGTGTGTAGGGATTGCAATTGCTGGATCCAGCATACAGCAATCCAGCTGGATCCAGCGCCTTTTTAAATATGCTGGATCCAGCATACAGTGCTGGATCCAGCGATGCGGATCCGCAAACGAAGGAGAACTTTAATAAACAAAAGCCAAATGGTCAATTGAATTACGAAAAGGTCCTGAAAAAAGAAATGAGCGTTTATATCACCGAAGGAGTGCGAGGTGAATATTTATCTATGGTTTATGTGTATTTAATGACCCTACCAGTGTAGAAGCCGAAAGGGCATTCTCAGCATCCGGCTACATTTGCAGTTCTGTGCGAAGCATGTTGGGAGATAAGACTATAGATGAAAATTGTTTTCTAAGTTCCAGAGGATTCAAACTAAGAAATAGTCTATACTCGTCTATTGTCGTCAGAATCTGAATTTAAACTACCTACCTAATCATCAGTTTTCGATTTTTATAACATTTATTTACGAGTGCAGGGAAGATTATTTCGGAACATTTATATGGTACAAATAATATATTGCAGATTAAAATAGTATTATTACTGTCCTTTTTTTTAGTTATTTTTTAGACAATTTGTAAGACTGCTATCTACATTACTACATTTAACATTACCTACTTAGCAGCATTATCTCAAATGTTATATGTTATTTATTTTAAGTAGATTTTTTTGATACCAAATTATTAAGAAACTAAAGCAAATCGATATAAGATATCACCAATTGAGTAAAACATCGCATACTTTATCGTAAGAAGTATAAATTAATAAAAAAATACTTAAAAAATACGTATTTTTGTTTCATTCCCCATTTTGCTGGATCTGCGCTGGATCCAGCTGGATTCAGGTCAATCCAGCAAGAATCAAGCTGGATTGAAAACGCCGCTGGATTGCAATCCCTATATGTGTGTCGACCCACCTCTTTCTTATCCAGCAAGTACTCAGGCGGCGGGTTGTAGCTCTCGGCGTGCCCGGGCGGCGGTCGTTTGGGCGCGGGGATGTGTTTGTGAATGCCACGGAGCTTTTCCTGCTCCTCTGTATTTGTTGAACCCCATAGGTTGTAGAACACTCTTTCCTGTTAGTGAAAATATCAAATGGAAATCAGTCATACATACATATAATCACGCCTTTATGCAGACTCAACACCCTAAACAAAGGTCGTTCCGCCACGTCTGACGAAGTTTTGAGATTTGTATTTAAGATATATTTGAATGTATATTGCTATAGTGACAGATAGTCAGACCATCGCCTAAATTGCAATATACTGAAATCCTCGGATTCCTTAGCTGGTTTTTACAGCATGCTCGGGAGGAGATGCAGCTGGTACATTCTATGTTTTTCTCTCACTCCCAGTCCCGTTGTGAAATCAGTCATGATTATAATAAATTAGAGAGTCAGCATCAGTAGTGCCTACAGTCTAGACTTTAGCTGATACGTTGTAAATTTAGGGCGACGACCCTTTGATTTGGCGATACAGATGAACTGGCAATGACCAGGTTAATTGCATGATTCGGAAATGTCCGAGATAAAGATTCACTCACAGATGATTAATTGTTCATTTGAAAAAAAACGCAGTATTGCACCGTCAATGGCAAAAGTCACACAGTCGATCTCCAATACTCGGCGACACCAACTGCCCGTAGGTTAGCCTCGAGTAAGTCTTCTGCACCGTAAAAAAATTATAAGTTATACCTAAAACTTTGTTCAACTATCAGCGCTTACCTTCTTCTTTCTCCTTTCTTCAGCTATCTGTTTCCTGGTCTTCGCCCAGCCCATCTTCAGCGCATGCACCACCCTGGCGATGGCCTTGGCTTCAGACTGCGACGGGAGGAATGACCTCTTGTGTTCGGGGAAGGCTCGCACCGGGGTCGCTAGCACTTCACGTGAGAACCATTCTACCCAGGGCTGTGGGGGGAATAGTAACATGTTTAATATGATATCATCATCTCGCTAGCATTATCCCGTATCTCACGGGGCTACCTAATCTAGGTGATTGAACGAGGGTACTGGTTTTTACACAGAGCGACTGCCATCTGACCTCCGCAACCCAGAAGGGAAACCAGACCTAATCTTAGATTTGGTTAGTTTTCAAGCCGGCAATGCTTAGCACTGGTCTCTGACATGGCTTAATGAGTAATATCTACGTTATTAAACGATATTAACCGGGACCAACGGCTTAATGTGCCTTCCGAAGCACGGAAAAAGCGCCGAATAAATGTACATATGAAATTCGAAAACCGAAAAACATATTGGTACATTGTGGGATTCGAACCACGACCTCCCCGCTCAGGAGACAGCGGCCCTAACCACTACACCGTCGGGCCCTGCCATGTTTAATAGTAATATAATATTTTTTTATTTCCTTTCTGTAGTACAAGTGATAGAACAGAGAATGCATTGATTGGCTGCTTCTTTTCAAACTGTAAATTATAGTATTTTCTAAAACAATTTTAATTTGTAAGATGCGACGAAAATATCTGCTGAAGCTATGCCTGTCTTGAAAAGGATATAGGCATAATTTTGTTGTTATGATTTAAATCGCTTGAAACCCCAAGTTTAAATTGAAGGGCCAAGTTGCCCACTCGACAGAAGAAGAAGCTGCAAGTCTCGAAGTTCCATAGTCACACTATGGCCCTTCAATTAGAATAAATATCAACTTCTCTAATAACAATAAATTCGCGAGTTTACCTGGTACTCATCATGCTCCGGGTTGGGCACCTGTCCCTGCCGTATCCTGGCGATCAGCTCCAAATCCTGCTTGCTGAGGATTATATCCTGCCCGGTGCTGGGGTCGCGGACGGTGCGCCAGAAGTCAGGGTCCTCGCATTGTCTGGGGACAGTAACAGCAAAGGTTAATGAATATGATACGCGAGCAAAGCAAGCGCGAAATTTTACCTAAGTTAAAGGAAAAAGAAGAGAGAGGCCTTTGCCCAGCTGTGAGATGATGGCTAGATAAGATAAGAATGAATACGTTATGCGAGAGAAGCGAGCGCGAGACATTACCAAAGTTAAATGAATACGTTATGCGAGCGGAGTGAATGTATCTCAGCACAAAACGTTATGCGAGCGAAGCTAGCGCGACACATCACGAAAGTAAAATGAATCTGCCTCTCAATTTAAGTCTCACTTCCGCAGGTCAGCTGGAAGAAATTTCTTAGGAGAAAAAAACTGTAAGTGTTGTATTTTTATTCCTTCTGTATTGTCTTTCTCATGTTATTTGTGTAAAATAAACAAATAAATATTATGCAATGCGAGTGAAGCGATTCCTCTGATTATAAAATAAGAATGAGAATATACTTTATTGCACAGAAAAGACACAAGAGAAAATAAAATGAAACAAATAGGAGTACAAATAGGCGGCCTTATTGCTAAGCAGCAATTTCTTCCAGACAACCTTAGGGTACAGGAAAATAAAAGTTGAACTAGTGGGCTGGTATACATTTCAGGCGATATATTGTCATCATCTCCCTAGCCTTATCCCGTATCTCACGGGGTCGGCTTCCTAATCTAGGGGATTGAACGAGGGTACTGGTTTTTACACAGAGCGACTGCCATCTGACCTCCGCAACCCAGAAGGGAAACCAGACCCAATCAGGCGATATATTGTATAGGTAAGTAAATAATTGTTGATTATACTCACTTGAGGAAGTCATCGATGGCGTCCCGTTGCTGCGGGCGCAGTATACGGCGCCCGTCGAGGTCGTAGCCCACGTGCGGGTACTCGCGGTACCACCACGCCGGCACCACGCCCACCGTGTTGCGACGGTCCTCCTCATCCGAAGTATCTCCGGACTCATATTCATCTGTGAGGGAAATATTGTGTCAAATGTGTTTTCTTGCATTGTACATCTTGCCAAATATTCGTGCTCTCAAGCAACATGGCATCAAAATGGAATCAATATGTTATGCAAGGAAAGCGAGCGCGACATTTGAACTTGAATTCAATATCGTCGTTGCGCGACCAAAACCTGCTATGTAACAAAATTGAAATTTTACAGGAGCCAACTCTCTTAACTTAATAATTTTTGAGCTTACTGTTCAGAATGTTGATATTTTTAACGTCTATGATAATGATTAGTTCCTTTATTTTTACAATAAGTAATTTAACTGAAAACATCTAAAAAGATAAACAAACAAGAACTTGGAAATCATCATCAACATCAGGCTTTGGTAGTGTAACAACAATATGTTGAGTGAGAGAAGTAGGTGTGATACTACACAAAAACCGACAAACAGAGAAAGACTTCTCACAAAACTTAAATCAATGGGATACAGAATTTTAACAAGTATTTCATTTATTGATTTCAAATATTAAAACTAAAAATTTATTTATACAGATGCATTAAAAATATCATATTTACCTTTTTCTTCTACAGGTTGAATATTAGATTCTTTAATCTTATCAGCTAAGGCATCAATACTATTCTTAGTTTTTGCTTTTTCACTTTGAAGTTGCTTCCCTTTTTGCTTAACTTTCAGTTTAGTTTTAGGCCCTGACTTTTCCTGTCTTTCATCATCACTTGATTGTGTCTGTATTTCATTTTTGGTTTTAGTTTTTTGCTTAGTTTTTGTTACTTGTTTATTAATTATAGTTTTTTCTGTTTCTAGTTTAGCCTTTTGATTTTTGATGACAGGCTTTACTGGTTCTTGGCCCTCATCATTGCTGGAGCCGGAATGTGTTTGTCCTATGCCCGATTCTTCTCCACTGTCATCACTGGCCACCTCTTCACTGCTTTCTTCTTCTTCATCTTCCTGATCTGATCCATCATCATCATCATTGGAATCATCATCCTCCTCAGAATCTGTTAGTTCCTAAAATATAACAATAAATAAAAACAAACACATGCATGCATATAATTACGCCTTTTTACCTAATGGGGTAGGCAGAGCGTAAACAACCTAAATCAAGGCCGTTCCGCCATGTCTCACAAGTTTTGAGGGTAATTTAAGATAGACTTGTTGGTAGATTGCTGTAGTGACAGGTTGTCAGCCCATCACCTTAAGTGCAATGTACAGAAACCCTCGGATCCCTTAGCTAGTTTTTAAAGCATGCTCAGGAAGAAATGCATTCTATGTTTTTCTCTTCCTCCCAGTCCAGCATGGAAGAATAAAGCAAAAATAGTTCAACTTATTAATGATAAAAACTAATTGTTACACCGATTGCTGGAGAACCTTCCAAATTATGTTTAAATATGTAAAACAAGAATTTATAAACCATATGCACATATCATAAACTTTCACTTGAATTACATAAATTAATAATGTGACACTTACCGAAGATTCAGATCCATCAGAATCTTCAATATTTTCCTCATCATCACCAAGTGTTGAATCTGCATCATCATCAAACAGTACTTCCTAAAAAATGAGGATATTTATTAACAATTGGTCCAGTCTGGTTTGTATGACACTCAAAAACTTTTTGTTTGTACTCTTCACCATTCGAATATCTGCTAAATTAAAGCATGCAGTCACAAGTTAATGGTAAATAGTATGTAAATAAAATACTATCATCAATTTAAGGTAAGGCAAGGTAGAGTTCTCTATATAAACCAGAGTAAAACAACCTACATCTTTCTCAGTATCGCTGGCTTCTCCTGGCTCTTCAGCTTCAGAATCAGTGGGGTCGCCATCAATACCGAGCTCCCCGGCTAACAATTCATCACTATCCTCGCCGCTATCTTCCTAAACAAACAGTTAAACACATGAAATAACCAACACGTTTCACCGAAACATAAACACACGCGGAAACGCGTTTAAATACCTCTTTTTCTGCATTTTTTGAAGCCGAAGCTATAGCTTCTGGCGAGTCAATTTTCCTTTTCAATAAACCAGCTCGAAACGGAGGCATTTTCGATAATTATAACACTTTTACCACATTTCAAAACACAAAAAGCACGTGTGGAAACGACGGACGGCCAAGGAAATGTCAAAATCCACCTGTCAAAAACAGTGTGTTCTCTTCGCAACGTTATCATAACGCGTTAAATCGATAAATAACGGTATATAGCTCAAAACACTATATTCCAGTGCGACAAAAGTTAAAAATAAATTTTGTTTGGATGGCTTGGATTGGTGAAATAAAAATTCAATCCGTTTTGCGATTTCGCAAAGAAAAGTTTGTTCTCGTGCGTGCTCCTCGTAGTGAATAGATATTTTCGAAATACTTTCCCGTATCTTTATTCTATGTACTTGTTGTCTTCATGAATTACAATTTATTTGTGACCCCATTCTAGCCTTCGCAGCGGGTGCGTGCGGGCAAGTGTTGTGAGAACGATCTATTTTTGTTACCGGACGTTATTGGACGATGTGAGTCTGTTAGGATTTTGGAAATTCAGTTCACACTATTATCTGTGCTGGAAAGTTATGGGGATAGTGGGACAATTGGGGTGACCTGAGACCTGTAGTTTGTGATCACTTTGTGATGATGTCGGCTGCAGCGACGCCGACGGCGGAGGCGCCGGCGCCGTTGTGCACCCTGGCCACCCTGGACGAGCGCGACGCGGAGCCCCGGACCCCCATGAAGCGGCTCGGCTCCACCAGGAAGCTGGCTGCTTTCAATAGTAAGTCATCATTACACTTATTTCTTTAGCATTAGGTCATGAGATCTAATTTACCTATTGTTCTACTTTTATCAATATTATAAAGTCCTTGGTCTTGGGCTAATAAATGCATCTAAATTTTTGGGTTGGAGTGTAATTGGAGCACTATGGAAAAAACACAAATTCTCATTTCATTTGAAATTTTATTAAGTCCGTAGTAAATTTATTTTTTCTTTCATTCCATAGTACCCCAAAGCTATAGGCTCAAACTCCTGCCTCCACCCTGAACTTGACTCTGACCAATTTTTGTTGTATCTAAATCTTTGTTCACAAATCAAATCCTAGGACGAATAATTAATTGTTTTTATTTAACTTGATTTTGTGGTTTTTTATTCACAAAAATATTTATAAATAATGTATCTGTTCTGTTTTACATTCATAGCTATGAATATTACCTTCTATTTAAAATTATGTTGAAATTAATGAAAGAAATAAATTGCAGAATAACATTTTAAAATATTTTTTAATTATTTAGACAAATATTAAATAAAGCAATTCTTACAATATATAGTTTTCCCATTATAAAAGACTGCATAATTCAACAAGTGGAACCTTTTCAGTAGTAAGAGTGAGTTTTCATTGTTATAAGCACAACGGGATAAAGGTGAGCAAATGATGAATGCATGCTCTCAATAATTTATTTAATGCTCTAAATAACTTATTATTATTAGAGATGCAAGATTGTCTAGAAACTGTTTATTGATTGAAATAACAACATCTTTGCCTATATTGTTTTTATAAATAATTAAGTAATCCTTTGTTCTGCCAGTGATTCAACCTGTTACTAATTAAGTTTTCCTGTGGGAATAATGAGTTTATTCGTAACAAAGATTCATACAAAAAATCAAATTACAAATACTTCCTCTTTCTAATATTAGTAAGATAAGTTGTAATTAGTGTTCTTCTTTTGGTTTTTTGAATGCAGTTTAAAACAATCAAATTAGGAATATTCAAAACTAAACAAAGAACAGATTGTGCACTACTATAAGAAATTCTGATTGTTACTACAAAATCTTTCAAATTTCTTCCATGCTGGACTGGGAGAGAAAGAAAAACATAGAATGTGCCAGCTGCATTTCCTCCCGGGCATACTGTAAAAACCAGCTAAGGCATCCGAGGGTTTCTGTATATTGCAATTAAGATGATGGGCTGCTACATACATACATACAATCACGCCTTTATCCCTAACGGGGTAGGCAGAGCGTAAACGACCCAAACAAAGGTCGTTCCGCCATGTCTGAAAAAGTTTTGAGGGTTATTTAAGATATATTTGTAAGTATATTGTTGTAGTGACAAGTTGTCAGCCCATCGCCTAAATTACAATATACTGAAACCCTCGGATCCCTTAGCTGGTTTTTACAGCATACCCGGGAGGAAATGCAGCTGGCACATTCTATGTTTTCTCTCGCTCCCAGGCCAGCATGGAAGAAACTGTCACTACAGCAATATACCTACAAATTTATCTTAAATAACCCTCAAAACTTTGTCAGGTGTGGCGGAAGGACCTTTGTTTAGATTGTGTACGCTCTGCCTACCCCATTAGGGAAAAGCCGTATTATATGTAGGTATGTATGTAAAATCTCATCATCTACATTTTCATGTATCATGCAACAAAATATCAATATGAAATACAATGTAAAAAGTAAACAACAGCATATTGAGCCAAATCACTTGTCCCCAAGGTTCAAAATTCTATTATCACCTCCGTTAAAACATTATCATTTGTTTACAATCAACAGATTGTTTGCAGATATTATGATAACGGTCTCTCATCACATTCATCTCAGTCTGTATCTCGGTTCTGGCCTGAAACAACACAGTAACCTTGAGTTATGATGTTGAAGTGAACTACAGGTTTTTCGGTGCATATTTTGAGGATTTTATGTGTGAGTTTAGTGAATAATGAATATGAACAAAAAAGTGAAGAGGATTGTTAGTGAGGAATTTGGAGATGGTGAGTGGTTTGGAATACTAGTTTATTAAACACAAAAACGACGCCTTTAACCCTTACACTTTTCGCTTTTGGTAACTTTAGAGTGCAATTTGTGATGGTCTTCCATGCTGGCCTGGGAGCGAGAGAAAAACATAGAATGTGCCAGCTGCATTTCCTCCCGGGCATGCTGTAAAAATCAGCTAATGGATCCGAGGGTTTCAGTATATTGTAATTTAGGCGATTGGCTGACAACCTGTCACTACAGCAATATACATACAAGTCTATCTTGAATAACCCTCAGAACTGTGTCAGACGTGGCGGAAAGACCTTTGTTAGGTCGTTTGCGCTCTGCCTACCCCATTAAGGATAAAGGCATGACTATATGTATGTATGTATGTGGGATAGGCCGTAGGATAGTCTAGATAGTACAGTAGGACAGCTTTTGCAGTATTGACGTCATTGGGACGGCTCAGCCAAATACCAACCTGCCGCACTCGATTCGGTGGAACGAAGACCCAAGAGGCTCATTGACGACAAAAAACTGGTAGAAAACAAGTTTTACAGCCTAGAACATCGCCGTAAGGTTGCCTGCTTGTCGGTCTTCTACAGGCTGTACTTCGGTGACTGTGCTCAAGAACTCCACGAGCTTATCTCGCCAGCACCCTTCTACCATCGGACATGTAGACGCACCGCAGGATACCACCTGGTTGATATTCCACTAATATGTCCGTAAGCGCTTCTAAAACTAATTCATAATGCGCACGGCAAAAGAGTGAATTTAACACCCAACACTTCAAAGTTAGTGTGAACAAACATCTTCTGGGTGAGCTCGCTAGACGGATTACAAAGCAAACCCATTAAAAAAAAACTTTTGTAAATTTGCAGTATGTCTACGTCGAAAAGCAGCTGGTACATTCTACGTTCTTATTTCTCTCAGTCAAGCATCATAGCAGCAGGAAATTTCTTCCAATAAATAATAACTTGATGGGCATAACTTTTCAGTAATGTAATTTAATTATTGTAAATGTTTTCCTTAATCACGACTTTACGAAATAAGGAAAGCAGATGCCAACAATTAGTTTATTACTATGTAAATTACGATTTGTTACATAATCTAATACGCATTTGCTCAAAACATTGCTAAACTATCACACTAAATTGTTTTGTAGGTTAGTTACTTCTTTGATATAAAATGTGGTGGACAGATTTTGATAAAATTTTGCACACAGATAGAGTATGACCTGGATTATGATGAACAACACATAGGCTTATTTTTACATACATATAATCACGCCTGCTTATTTTTACATACATATAATCACGCCTTTATCCTTAATGGGGTAGGCAGAGCGAAACGACCTAAACAAAGTTCAATCCGCCACGTCTGACAAGTTTTAAGGGTTATTCAAGATAGATTTGTGGGTATATTGGTGTAGTAACAGGTTGTCGGCCTATCGCCTAAATTGCATTATACAGAAACCCTCGAATCCCTTGCCCGGGAGGAAATTCAGCTGGCATATTCTACGTTTTTCTTTCGCTAACAGTCCAGCATGTCTTGATTTTATGAAGAGAAAATTTCTAATTTGCACGGGAAAACACGTGAAATAGATGGCCCCGCATATCATTATATAGCTCTTATACAAATTAGGCGTAAGTGAAACTGCGGGTCGGAAACATAGATAAAATATTTTTTAAATGGATTGCAGCGAAAACGATTTTTTAGTAGACCGTCAATGGTCTGCCTACCCTGTAAGGGATAGAGGCGATACTAAATTATGCATGTATAAAATGAATCGCGCAAATTGGCGACGGCGATTCTCGAGGTATCAATCAGGCAGCAACTGGCTTGCTTATTACCTGTCATTATCTGTATTCTGATTCATACAGTATGCACGTTTACAAGGACATGTCCGTAGGGAGGTCTGTAGGCTACTTGGAACAATACCTTTGATCTTTACCTACTGGTTTCATGTAGGTACGTGGTAGTTTTCCGTCTGCGAATACGTTTTCGTTCTAGCCACAGTTTGTATTGTAGTGCTTTGTAGACAACATTTTGTACGAAAAGACTCAACTTTTTTTGAGAATACTAAATTTGTCTATAGGCCATAAATGATGTGCATGGGATATGGCTACAACAGGCTCTTACGGAGCAGGCAGAACATCAACGTCGTATTTGCTACGTCTGATTAGTGTTGAATTGTCAGCCCGTCGCCTAAATTATGAATATGATAGTCCCTCCCTTTGCGACTCTGTCCCTTACACTACAGTATGCCCTGGAAAAGTAGCACGCTTCCAGTCCAGTATGTTATATTTTTGCATTAATTTCCGACAAACAAACATTCAAACCATCTCTAGCATGCAGCATGAACTAAAATCGATTCATCTGAATAATTTGATACTTTGATACTTAGACAATGCCTGAACCTCGGTTATATAAGGGTGAAAGTCCACCAACAAGCTTCCGTGCAGTTCTGCACGTCGCCAGTTTGACTGCTAACCTTATCCAACTGTCACTCCGTTTAACAAATTATTCACTGTGATACGAGGGTTCGTCACACTGTAATTTGTGGTCTTGTTAAGAATTTACCTAACAACTACTCGTCTTCCCAAGGATTGTAAAATTCACAAGGATGTGATCAGTAATCAGAGGGGTTTCGCTGTAATATAATTTTAGATTACAACAATTCACATTACTTTTTGAAGTGTCCCTCAGAAGTTCGTATATTTAGAGTAAGTAAGTAAGATTGATAGGACTTTTGATAGTCTGCTTACTTCGGGAGCCCAAGCGTGCGTTTGTGTAATGGGCTTCTTCTTCTTCTGAGCGAGTGGATTATGGGCTTATATTGATAAAGATTAGAAGAAGTACCTACTTACTACTAGTTCTTATAGGTACCAATTTTATTTTATCATGTTATAAAATACCAACATACAATATTATCAGATTCCTTGTAGATTTTATCTGGATAACATGTTCACACGGCATTATATGTAGTATAGGCATAATGCTTATATCATATCTATGTAAATCAGCTGATTGTGCATCTTTTTAGTGGCTAAATATAGGCTAGGATCTGCCATTGTCTTTCCAGCGGAAGTTATGTAGCAGTAGGTAGCTCAGAAGGAAAGTTTAGTCAAGCCATATAGGTAACGAGGGAGTGCTGCGCCAAACAGTTTGTTGTATTTTTTAATTGTATTAGGAATGCGAGAACCTAAAGGCTTCTATGTAAGCTCAATTAATGACCGAATCTGTCTCAGTCACCTTTGCTCTATTGTAGACTAGAGTCTTAATCAATGCCGTAAACAAAGACTTAAGCTATATCAAATTCTCCTCGCCACTTTAATAATAGTGTGAGGAATAAGGTCGTCTGAAGCGTCTAGTAGTAAACTCATATGTCGGTTAAGAAATCGCTACTATCGCTAGTCTCATATTAAGATCGGCATGATAAGGCCTCTTGGCCAATCATAGTTCATTTGGCGACTAATGAACCCGGCTTTTGCTGGTATCAGAACGTATTCCTACTTAGGTACAGCGCAAAAATCACAACGACACGCCTCCTGCTTATACTTCTAGCACAGAGTAACTATAATACTACGGCTTCTAGTGACAATTTCTATCATATTTATTTTAATTATATTTTAAATACATGCACGTATAAGTCACGCATACTAGATTTTTACGGGGTAGGTAGAGCGCCTATCAGCTTTCGGATTCAGAATCAATCTAGAAGAACAAAGTGTGTTTTGCTATACTCATAGGCTGTTGCCTACTTCTACTGATTTCTATTTGTATAGTGAGCGAGTATGCTCGGGAAGAGAATTTTCTAAGAGATAGTCGAAAATCTTTTCGAAAATTGCTTGTATATTTTTCTGCTCATTAAGTGCTGTTGATTTTTACGGATCGTACTTTCTGCGGATAATAATTTCTAACGCCCTTTTATTGCGAATAAAACACAATTGAAAGATTAATTGCCGTTTATAGGGTCGACTTCATCAATTATACGGTGCAATAAAGACGATCTGTGTCAATAGGAAATTAATACAGCCAATGAAAAACCTTTGTTGTAAATGTATACTAATGTAATAAAGAAGAAAACTTCGTTTTTAGTAAGTAAATTTCGAATTAATGAGTATATTGACACTTCATCAGGTCGTTGATTTATTTGAAAACCCATTCTATAAAAAGAAGAACAAGGAAGATATTTAATTAATTATTTCATTGATGTTAAATGAAGGCAGTTATAAATAACAGAAAAATATGCATTCTCAAAAAACTATAAAGATGTAGTAGGCCTTTTTTTCATATAATATGAAAGTTAGAAAATAATAAATTCGCGTCGGGAAGAACTCGAACCTGCGTCTCTAAAATGCCGGCCCATCCCTCTACCAACTGAGCTACCGAGACGGTAGTGGGAGTGACGAATTTATGTACACGCCATCGACATCTAGCCGTGCAGTTTAAGAATTACACGGGGCTTGACCAGTACAAATAACGAGTGGAATTCAAGTCATCGCGTTACTTTTTACAGTTTTTATTGTTCCTTTGTCGTTTCTAAATCCCCTAAACTACTATTAAGTTAACACCCTCTATTATATTTGTAGAGGTGCTTGCTCGAAAACAAGACCAAATCAAAAGCAACTTACGATATCCTGGCAATTTCTCTGAAACGTTACCATCTTTCGTTTTCTATCGTTTGCCAATACCAATCCATTAGATCATGACAAGGGATTCTCAAACTGGGTGTCGTCACTCCCAAAGGGGATCGTTTCATGATCGTAATGCAGGATAGGAGAGTAATTATCGTAAAAGTAATATGAACCCGATTGGTCGGAGTAAACATTTGCTTTATGTCGATGTCGTCGGTGATATTGATATAGTATGTAATCATGTTCGATCGTACATAAAAAAAAGAACAACAGAAGCGCCTCGAAATTATATAATTTTAAAAATAATTCCAAATGTCTAATTTTACTGTCCTTATTTCAATATATTGTCAGTAGAGTAGAATATATAAGCATTTTAAGTTTAGGTAGATGCAGTTGCACAATTTTATGTTACGTTACGTTGTTGGTGGTCTCCAGCTGGTCACCGCACTAAAGAGGTTAAGAATCGCTGCGTTTATCGTTATCGGTGATATTGGCTAGTTTTTTGCCCGTTTAATGATATTTATCTGGCGATTAGCAGCGACTATGTTGGTGGTCTGAGACTCTTGAGTGTGTTTCAGCCGCTAAGCTGGTCACCATACTAAACAGCTTGAGAATCACTGCATTTATCCGTATCGGTCGTATTGGCTAGCTCTTTGCCCGTTTGATAATCTCCAGCTGGCGATTAGTGGTGACTATGTTGGTGGTCTGAGACTCTTGAGTGTGTTTCAGTCGCTCAGCGGGTCGCCGCACTAAACAGCTTGAGAATCGCTGCATTTATCGGTATCGGTGGTATTGGCTAGCTCTTTACCCGTTTGATGATCTGCAGCTGGCGAGTGGCGAGAGTGGTGAGTGTTTACAACAAACCCGCCCACATGTACTGTACATCGGATGCGATCGTGCTATCCCGCACTCACCGCTTTTCAATAAATAATGAATCCGCACAGGCATTTTCTATTTTCCGTCGTGTAAACTTTGGAGCCTTTGAAGTTCTGCATTCTTTTCATTCTTTTTATCGGAGAGGTTTTTTTGGGGCCTGAATTAATTTGATTGTAATCTTATTGTGAATTTGGAGAGCACAAATCTTGTCTGTATTTTGGAAGTTTCGGAAATATTTTCAGTGTGATGTAAACATCGTTCTAAGAAATATTGCAGAGAGGGAACGCTCCCTTCAGAGACGCGATGACTCGTGTTCCATATTTGGAACAAGATTTACTCGGCTCATTAAAAGATTATTTTTTTATTAAAGGGACTCCGCTTGAGATCTTTTCAGCGGTTCAAATGGAGCTTTTCAACGATTGAACTCGAACAATGAACTCATAATGAATTGGTTTATAACTAACTACGAAGAACTATTCAAAAATTAATTTAGCGAAGTATTATTTCTCTAAATAAATTAAACGTTATGTAAATCTCACTGTTTTGTATAATAAACTACTGACATTATTTTGTAATTCTGTCCATTACGGTGATGTATTTTTGAATCACTAGAATCAAAATACGCATACGAAAGATTCGCATGCGTTTTCCATAACACTTGGCATACGAATGGTGATTCAAAAATACGACCCCAGTCTTGATGCATCCAGTATATATGTCGCAGGGATATGCCAAAATTAGGGACTTGGCCGAATCCCTAAGCGATTTGATCAAATCCCGGCAAATGATCAAATAATTACAACATTTTAACATATCCCTAAACAAATCTAGAGATTTGGCCAAATCTCGAATCTGGTTTAGTGAAATGACATAAACTAAGTTTGAGTGTTTAATCAAAATGTTTAATTGGTAAGACAAGTATTTTAATTTGAACATAAATCTCAAAAATCACTTCCTACTAATCGTAGCATTTAAGTACCTACTACTAGCCGGAGAGCTGGCTACTTTAGAGGGCGTACGATTTGAAGTGCAACGAAACTTTGTAGGTAGTAAGCCATTCTATATCCTTATCTTCTATATTCTTATCAGATCGAGATGCCTGCCAGCTTTTCATTGGTAGGTTTAGGTATGGCAGAGTATTAAAGGTGTTAAAAAATTAAAAGGAATTAAAAATTCATACAAATGGAGGAGTATTTTTGAGAATAATTTACTTGATACGAGAAAAATATAAAATAAAATATTAGTTGGCGGGAAAGCAGCGGTAGGCGACGTTGAAATTTCAAACTTTGACGGTGCCTACTAAGTTTTGTAGCTCTTCAAATCGTACGCCCTCTTACGTAGCTAGCTCTTAGGCTATATAAAATCAAATAAATTAATGAATAATGAAAATAGCCTCGATTCTGACACCTCCTTAGCTAATTCTTAGATACTTGAGTCATTTTCTTAAGTAAGCTAGAGAAAAGAGACAGGAAATCTGCAGCTGTCAATCGTCTCCCTGAAGTAATGTTTGATTCCTTATTTACGCATTTTTACACAAGAGGACCATTAAATATGCTTTCTAATTTTGCCTTATTTAAGAAATCAATCGTCACTTTAGCACGTAAAATGACAGCTGTAGATTTCCTATCTCTTTTCTTTTGTTTATTTAAGAAATTGACAGGAATAGCTAAGAATCAGCTAAGGAAATGTCCCGCCAGAATCACAATAAGAAATCACGTAATAGGTAGGTAATTCTAAAAATACAGAGAATTTTTATTTATTAAGACACGTTGCAGATTTGTGGCATCTTGAGTTGCACAGAACGTTACTTTTCTTGCAGGGACATCTGTTTGTTTTGCATCGTATTTTAGACTTTTCGCATGAACACTTCTTAAAACCTTGACCTCCAAATACAGATAATTTTCCTGCAATCTCACGTAGACTTAGCTTAGTTGGTAAAACTGGACCGGTAAATGTAGTTGTGGAAATTTGCAAACAGTTTCGAGGAAGCCAGTCTTTTACGATGCCAGATGAAGTGCCGATTTGAAATAAATTGTTTTTCTCATCTAATACGATTCCTGTTATATTGTTTGAATCTAGTGGACCTCTGTCCACCTTCGCAGGCAGAAGTGGGCGCGGTAAAACTCAAGAACTGACATTAATTTTCGACATTTCACTGAAATCGTATAGGGATTTGATCAATTCACTAGATTTAGTCTAGGGAATTGGCCAAATCTCTAGATTTGTTTAGGGATATGTTAAAATGTTATAATTATTTGATCATTTGCCGGGATTTGATCAAATCGCTTAGGGATTCGGCCAAGTCCCTAATTTTGGCATATCCCTGCGACATATATAACTCGACAGCTATATGGCTGCAGTAATTTTATAAACCCTCGTGCATCAAACTCCTCATTGACAGAATTATTGTCTGGGTCAATCTTTAAACAACCACTCAATTCTCTTACACGACGGTAAGCTCCCCAATTCTCCACTTAAACAATTGTATATTTCCTTCAGCGTATAATGAGTAAATGACGTAATGCATGGTTACTGGTTACTTGGTTGCATGCAGTCAGGTCCTTTGGAAGTATTGGTCCATTGGCAGCTTCCTCCGCCCACGTCCATAATTCCTTGCTGAACTGGGAGTGATAGAAAAACGTAGAATGTGCCACAATTTCTCCTTCCGGGATTTCTGCAAAAACCAGCTGAGGGATTTGAGGGTATAACCTGTCATTGCAGCAATATACAAAACCTAAATCTATCTGAAATAACCCACAAAACTTGTCAGACTTAACGGAACAAACTACCTATGGCTTCGTTGTTGATGCTCTGCTTTCCCCATCAAACCAGGCAACATTCGAGGATCTCAGTGCCTAATTTACAGCAATGTACCTATAACATATTTATCTGAAACTAGCCATCTGTCCCGGCTTCGCACGGAAATTATCAGTGTTTCTCTACTATATTATGCATGTATTATACATGTAAACCTTCCTCTTGAATCACTCTATCCATTAAAAGAAACCGCATCACAATCCGTTGCGTAGTTTGAAAGATTTATGCATACATAGGGACAGAGAAAGCTACTTTGTTTTATACTATGTAGTGATAACCGTCAAAACTTGTCAGTCTTGCATAACGACCTATGTTTATGTTTTTGACGCTCTGCCTATGCCTAACCTTTTAGGGATGAAGGCGTGATTATATGTATGTATATTACATCCAGCAATAAAAACAGCGACGTAATTCAATGGTTGGCTGGTCGCGTACAGCCAGGTCCTCAGTCGTACTGGTCATTGGTAGCTTCCTCCGCCCACGCTCAGGCAAGTGGCGACATTCCTGTAGGTCCTTTACACTCTTTGGCAACTAGGCAAACATTGCATAGTGAATATACTGCAATAGCTTAGTGTACTCTCTGAGCTTGTCTTTTTAGCTTGGTACAGAAACCCTCGGGATCCCTTAGCTGGTTTTTACAGCATGCCCGGGAGGAAATGCAGCGGGCACATTCTATGTTTTTATCTCGCTCCCAGTCCAGCTTTAAAGAAAGTTTCTGAGGGTTTCTGTATATTGCAATTTAGGCGATAGGCTGACAACCTGTCACTACAGCAATATACCTACAAATCTATCTTAAATAACCCTCAAAACCTTTGTCAGACGTGGTGGAACGACCGTTGTTTATGTCGTTTGCGCTCTGCCTACCTCATTAGGGATAAAGGCGTGATTATATGTATGTATGTCCTATTGGGTAGATGAACTCTTTTTTAGGAGTCTAAGATGTAGAAATTTCGCAGAGAAGTCGGATGGGGAGTCCATGGCTCCGACCACTAGACCACGGAGGCAGACAGTATAAAAAAAAAACCATCGACTCGGGAAAGATTTGTAACAAAGGAATTATGATCACCGCAAACTCTGCAAAATATAAAGTGTGGCATCGTAATTCCGTTTGAAATCCAGAGCCTTTAGTTCCGTACTAAAGCTTTTCTTTGATCCCTTACGGATCGAATCTAAACACCATGGAATGGTTTGAAACTATGTAATCTTGTTCTTGACAGTATATTTTGCAGGTTTACATACATACATATATAATCACGCCTTTATCCCTAATGGAGGAGGCAGAGCGTAAACGACCTAATTAAAGGTCGTTCCGCCACGTCTGACAAAGTTTTGAGGGTACCTTAAGATAGATTTGTAGGTATATTGCTGTAATGACAGGTTGTCAGCCCATCGCCTAAATTGCAATATACAGAAAGCCTCGGATCCCGCAGCTGGTTTTTACAGCATGCCCGGGAGGAAATGCAGCTGGCACATTCTATGTTTTTCTCTTGCTCCCAGTCCAGCATAGAAGTAAATAGTCAGGTTAGTATGTAATCTTGAAATAGTGTATTTAGCAGGGCTATTAGACTGGATTATGGCATAATATACTTACTTGCTAACTTATGTCCTCCAAACCGATTTTCGGTGATGGCGGCCAATCACCCAGAGATCAGCCAACTGCGCGTGACTAGTTTTTAGTGCCCAAGTGTTTTGCGCAACACACAAGTGCACTCTCTATTCCTTCAAATCTCTTATTCTGATGGGACAGATAGACTGACACGACCAGAGAGAAATCAGGCGCAGGACCGACTAATTACATGCCCATCCGATAGCATGGATCATCTTACTTTTTAGACAATCAGGATCTGATGATCAGCCTGCATTGTCCTAACCAAACTGGGGAAAATCTTACAAAGTGACAAATTTACATATATCAACTTTGTGTCTCCCGTCCGGGAATCGAACCCAGGACCTCCGGATCGTCAGCCCATGGCTCTGACCATTAGACCACGGAGGTACCTAACTTATGTATGATGAAAAGGAAACGTACAAATCCGGTGACTTGACAAGATTCCAGCCATCCGATTAGGACTAAGCACACAGACGGCGGAAACTAATTTAAATGCAAATGATTTTCCGCGCGAGTTTGTACGGAATCGTATCGAATGTATAAGTACTGCACAGCAATTATACTGACTCACTCGATCTAGGAAAATATCGAACGGAAATCTGCGCTTCTAGGAACCCTATTTCCGAAATAGGTATCGGCTCCCCTCGACTTCACTGAAAGTTGTCGATACGAATATCTATAGTAAATGGAAAAAGTTCAGGTTTTCGTGCCATGTCTGCGACATCGAAATGGATTAACTATACATGTAAAATTTACATACATACATAAATTATAAATCACGCTTATATCCCTATTGGGGTAGGCGTCAACGATCTAAACAAAGGTCGTTCCGCCATGTATGTCAAGTTTTGACGGTTATTTCAGATAAATCTGTATATTGCTGTAGTGACACGTTGCCATCGCCTAAATTACAATACACTGAAACCCTCAAATCCCTCAGCTGGGTTGTACAGCATACCCGGGAGGAGATACAGCTGGCACATTCTGTGTTCTTCTATCGCTCCCAGTCCAGCATGGAAATCATCATTTACAATAATTAAAATATGGAGTAACAGATATTAAATAGTAACTTGAGGTATACCTCAAAAAATCCTAGCAGACTCGAAAAATCTAGGAATATCAACTCAAAAACTAGCACTAAACTGAACAAAGGTTCTGTGATTTGCGAGGAAAAGTATCACCAGTACTTCGTGTCGTGATGCTGCCAATGGCGCCTTTTAACAAACAAAAAAACATCCATTGAATTTTTTTGCCGTTTTCTATAGAAAGTTTTAACGGAACAGATTCCCTTATAGTGCATAAATCCAGCTGTTATTGTAATCATAGATTGAGGTTTATGTATTGAATTTTACGGTAATGACTATGGTTCTATTCTTGTAGGCTAACGTAAGATTATTCTCATAAACTCGGTTAGATATTGGCGCATGGTACCAGGGACGTACTTACGCTTTGGGTTCCATCAAATTGTCTTTTTAAAACAAACAAATTTATTATCTATCTATCTCAGTTCTGGGCGATTTCTCGCTTAATGCGATCTTATATTTCCTAGGGTGGTCTGATTGAAGTGCCGCTTTACATAAGTGCTCTTTTTTACATACATATAATCACGCCTTTATCCGTAATGGGGTAGGCAGAGCGTTAACGACCTAAACAAAGGTCGTTCCGCCACGTCTGACAAGGTTTAGAGGATTATTTAAGATAGATTTGTAGATATATTGCTGAAGTGACAGGTTGTCAGCACATCGCCTAAATTACAATATACTGAAACCCTTTGGATCCCTTAGCTGGTTTTTATAGCATGCACGGGAGGAAAAGCAGCATATTCATAGCATATTCTACGTTTTTCTCTCGCTCCCAGTCCAGCATGGAAGTAAATAGCTCTTTTTTAATGGAGACTTAATTATCTATTGGTATGATAGGCTCTACGAGCATAGATTATTTTAAAAGTAACTATGGTTATGGCTCGTAGACGTAGAATACAAATAATACAATTCACATGTTCTTCCATACTGGACTGGGAGCGAATGAAAAACATAGAATGTGCCAGCTGCATTTCCTCCCGGGCATGCTGTAAAAACCAGCTAAGGGATCCGAGGGTTTTAGTATATTGCAATTTAGGCGATAGGCTGACAACCTGTCACTACAGCAATATACATACAAATCTATCTTCCTCAAAACATTGTCAGACGTGGCGGTACGACCTTTGTTTAGGTTGTTTACGCTCTGCCTACCCCATTAGGGATAGAGGCGTGATTATATGTATGTATGTATGTACAATTCACATGGCCATCCGAAATCTTCATCAGACAGAATCACTACATAGTATAAATATAAAACAAAGTCGCTTTCTCTGTCCCTATATCCCTATGTATGCATAAATCTTTAAAACTACGCAACGGATTTTGATGCGGTTTTTAATGGATAGAGTGATTCAAGAGGAAGGTTTATATGTATAATACATGCATAATATAGTATAGAATCACTGATAATTTACGTGCGAAGCCGGGGCGGGTCGCTAGTCAGATATATTTTGTTTAAAACATAGGTATATAAAAGAACATAGGTATCTTATTATAATAACTGAGATGTTTTTTATAAAGTAGCCGTTTATTGCTTACAGATTATATCCTAAATGCGGCTCTGTTGAAAAGTGATTAGTATTTACTGTTTACTAATTTAGATTGCCGTGAACTAGAGCTGTTTAGGTCTCTGTATTTCTGGAGAACTATTTATAGGAACCAGGTTATTGCCTATATTCACTAGAGTGCCGTGAATGTACCTACTTAACTCTTACGTTTGGGCCATTGAGATTCAATTTATAGTTTGGATAGTGATAAAACGAAACTGATATATAATGTTATTTGCTGATGAAATATGTTATTTTACTCCCTAGCTGCCAGTGCAGCGATAAGTACAGAACATAGAATGTACCGTAGCTGCTTTTCTTCTTACTGCAAAAATCAGTAGATGAGTCCGAGAGATTCACACATCTAAGTAAATTATATTTAGTATATGTTTATGCTTTTCTTCCATGCGGGACTGGGAGCGATAGAAAACATAGAATGTGCCAGCTGCATTTCCTCCCGGGTATGCTCTATATATCAGCTAAGGAATCCGAGGGTATCAGTGTATTGCAATATAGGCGATGGGCTGACAACCTGTCTGACAAATCTATCTTAAATAACCTTCAAAATTTTGTCAGACGTGGCGGAACGACCTTTGTTTAGGTCGTTTACGTTTTGCCTACCCCATTAGGGATAACGGCGTGACTATATGTATGTATGTATGTTATGCTGATCTCACCCGTTTATAGTGCCGTGACATTAATTATAAAACCTATTAAAAGAGCAAAACATTGGACTTTACTTTGCGCTTAATAACAGCTAAGGCTAGTCTAGATTAAGTAATAAGTGCAGTTCTCGCCTTTAATTATTGTCTAAACTTGTTTTTACCACAGATTAAACACAGCAGACGTCTTACAAGTGTAATCTTATGGGATTAGAAGCATATAGATTAAAAATAGGTGTGTTAACTGGGTGGCAAAAAAAAAACTATATACAATTGTTTATACTTAAAACTGATGGCTAAAATATTGTGCATCTTATTGATCATTTAAAAATAATGCAAATTTAGATTTAAATAATCGAGTTAAAAATATAGAAGTTATTGATTTGAGCAGTACCATGTTTACCTAAGGAGTGACGTCAATTCATAAAAAGTTTTTGATTTGACTTGTAGGAAACTAGCGTATTATAGCCACTTACTTATCGAAAGAAAGAAAAACATAGAATGTTCCAGTTGCCCTTCCTCCCGGGCATGCTGTAGAAGTAAGCAAAAGGGA
The DNA here is from genome assembly GCA_949820665.1 of Scrobipalpa costella. NCBI lineage: Eukaryota > Metazoa > Arthropoda > Insecta > Lepidoptera > Gelechiidae > Scrobipalpa > Scrobipalpa costella. The sequence goes on from OX463311.1 coordinate 3,231,247, forward strand.
TTCGAGGGTTACAGTGTATTGTAATTTAGGCGATGGGCTGACAACCTGTCACTACAGCAATACACATTACAATCTAAAATTGCCCTCAATTTATGTCAGACGTGGCGAAAGCGCCTTTTAGGAGGCGTTTTACGCTCTGCCTACCCCGTAAGGGATAAAGGCGTGATTTTATGTATGTATGTATGTATGTATGTACTTATCGAAGCTGCAAATGCAACCAATACTGTCTGAAAACGGGCTGTAAAATTAGTTTAGTAAAACTACTTAAATACTTTCGATTCATAGGTTCCATTCCTAATGAGACATATACATACATATAGTCACGCCTTTATCCCTAATGGGGTAGGCAGAGCGTAAACGACCTAAACAAAGGTCGCTCCGCTACGTCTGACAAAGTTTTGAGGGTATTTAAGATAGATTTGTAGGTATATTGCTGTAGTGACAGGTTGTCAGCCCATCGCCTAAATTACAATATACTGAAACCCTCGGATCTCTTAGCTGGTTTCTACAGCATTCCCGGGAGGAAATGCAGCTGGCACATTCTATGTTTTTCTCTCGCTCCCAGACCAGCATGGAAAAAATAATGAGACATATTGCTTTTGTTAATGTTCGTTCTTATCAGACGACGAACCAAAGAAAACACCATCCAACAGCCATATTGAGATAATTTGTAAATTATATTAGTTCATATCAGACCACACATGCGACCCAAATGTTTCAAATGCAGACACCACATCAATTTGGGCGACAATATGGCGAGTCGCTATAGATATCGTTTCTTTTCCACACTTATTTTTTAAGACAGAGAGAGCCGTTTTAATTACATAATTGTCTGTCGCTTGTTATTTCAATTTTCGAATGTATTTATTTTATAATATTATGTGGCTAGTTACTTTGTTCTAGAAAGATCGAGACACACTCGATAAAGGAGAAAACTTATCTCTCACACTGAAGCCCTCAATAGTCTTTTCCAAACTATCACGGTTATCAACATTATAATGATTATTTCTTCCACGCTGGACTGGGAGTGACAGAAAAACATAGAATGTGCCAGCTGCATTTCCTCCCGGGCATGCTGTAAAAACCAGCTAAGGGATCTGAGGGTTTCAGTATATTGCAATTTGGGCGATGGGCTGACAACCTGTCACTACAGCAATATACGTGCAAAACCATCTTGAATAACCCTCAAAACTTTGTCAGACGTGGCGGAACGACCTTTGTTTAGGTCGTTTACGCTCTGCCTACCCCATTAGGGATAAAGGAGTGATTATATGTATGTATGTATGTAATGATTAAGAACGGGAAATTTACCGTGGTGTCGATATTTCAATGCAGTTTCATGCGTCATGATCACGGGGCGACTGAAGAAATGTAATACCATGTCTACAAAAATGGAATACCACGGTAAATTTCATGTTCTTAATCATAATGAACCCATCAATTTGCTCTTAGCTTTGCTTCTATGATTAGAATATCGAATAAATAGTTATAGATAAAATTAGTCACGAACAATATCGATAGTATCGTGAAGAGATATTAATAAAATATCTTGGCTAACTGTTTACTTCCGACTATTTCGAGCTTATGACGAATCTATATCGACATTCGAAGGCTGACTCAACTGTGTGAAAAAGCTCATAGTATTTTGCAATAACAATAGTATAAATTACCCGGTAAATTCTTATATATTAAATCAAAACTAATTTACGTTTGACATAATTTAGTTCAGTTTGTGGTTTAGTTCCAAGAAATTGGTTATATATTTTATGCATTTTTAAACAACAATTCTTGGCATGCTCCATTTATTTTGTTTGATTTTAGATATATTTTATTTAACTTAGCTTTGAAATAATTTCAATAAAATGTAACAAATAAACGTTAGTTTAGAACTGTGTTTGCACCCAGAGGTGTCATAGTTTTCCATTTCTTAATAGACCTCTGTCATAGAATGTTCCGAGGCTTAACTTAACACGCCTTCCGAAACTCGGAATCATCTTTTTTGACAGACAATCATGTGATTCAGCCAGCATCATTCTAGAGATAAATAATTTAAATGAGGAATATTCATGGAAAAAACAATAGGTAGCATCATTATTCTAAATAACAAGTGAATTATTTGTGCAATTTGTTTAAATCTTGTTACATATGAGGGTAATATAACTTCTTTAGTGTACAAGAGGCTGGTTTATGACTAAATTACGACAGGCCTTGGTGTAGCTACTTTACAATCAATATTGTAATTTGTTCATTTTATTTGTTTCTCTTTTGAAGTCGTAGTAGCTATTTTGTTTGCAGTTTCCTTATTACACGATATTTTGTAGTACTTACTTACTATTCTATCAATACTAATATTATAATTATGAAGGGAAAAGATTTTTATATAAAATGTTTCTATTTCCGTTTGATAAAATAACTCAAAACGATTATAAAAATCTGCTGGCTTTAAAAATCTATATTCAGAAGTACTATATGAAATTTTTACCGCGGGAATTATCTTTATCATTCAGGAAAAGTTTAGAGGCAGCGTACGAAATCACGATATATGATAGATAATATGCCTATGATATGCCGGGTGTTGATGACTGAGCTATAATGGGGTTCCGTTACGTATACCGGGTGTAAGGGACAGCGTCCCGCAAACTGGTAGGTGTTGCTCGTTCAACGACACTGATCAACTATCAGCAGGATTTTTTTGTCAGGAATTGGAAAAAAAAAAGCTTTTCCATACAAATTGTCTGATCTAGGTGAACATTTTGTATGAAAGCCATTTTTTTTATTTCACTTCCTGAAAAAAAAACCTGCTGATAGTTGTTCAGTGTCGTTGACTGAGCAACCCCTATCAGTTTGCGGGACGCTGTCCCTTACACCCCGTATAATATACGTAAAATTTTATAAGTTTTTTATTACGCAGTTAACACTATTGCTGTATTATAGCGCGATATAATTTTTTACGACTTCCCGAAGTCCTTATTTAGGGCTTCTAACATACAGGGTGTAAAAGAAAGATATTTAAAATATTTTGCTTTTAGGGCTTCCAAATGTCTGCAAATTCGCATCACCAAAGATAGTTGACAATTATCAACTTTATGCTTTGATAATAAGGTTTACAGCGACTCGGATTCATTTGCGATACGAAATGTGTTGCAACTAATGTTTCGCCAGAATACCGGGGGTAAGGGACATCATCATTCCGCACACCGAACAATTATCAGCAAATATTCACGAAGCGAAAAAAAATGGCCATTCCGTACAAAATGTTCACCTCGATCAGACAATTTGTACGGAGAAGCAATTTTTTATTTTCACTTCCAAAAAACAAACTGCTGATAGTTGTTCAGTGTCGTTGACTGAGCAACCCATATCAGTAAGCGGGACGCTGTCCCTTACACCTGGTATACTATAGTGTGTTATAAAATTTGCACTTTCACGCAAGACTCTTTGCAAACGACTAAGTTACGTGCTTATAGTAAATTATCTATTGTGCTTTTAAAGAGTTCTCAGATCATAGCGGGTATAAATTGCATCATACTGATTTCACATGTACTAAAAAATTGTGATCATCATTGTTAATTACCCGACTATCAAGGAAGGGTTATGTTTTTTGCGCGTATTTTGTATGTATGTACACACATACATATAAGCACCCGAGCACCCGAGTATTCTTAAATAGGTGTAATTTTTCTAAATTCAAAATGGCGGATTTAGTCGCTCAATATTATAAGACATCAAAATTTTTTCGTCTGAACCTATCGAGTGGGATATTAAAATAATGGCAATTAAAATGAGATTACAAAAATAGATGATTTATATGTTACAGTGTAATTTTAGAACAATTATTGCATTAAAACACTTTTTTATAGGTACTACAGTCGGGTGGTTTGAATTATTTTTTAAAATAGTTGTTGTATGATTCGATAACTTAGCTAAGGTAGCGTGTATTTTTTATAACTGATATATCTGTTGTCTCTTTTGTTTGTGTGTGTGTTTTTCGGTTTTTAAATTTCATATGTACGTTTATTTGGCGCTTTTTCCGTGCTTTGGAAGGCACGTAAAGCCTTTGGTCCCGGTTAATATCATTTAATACCGTAGATATTAATGCCATATCAGAGGCCATTGCTAAGCATTGGCGGCTTGAAAACTGACCTAATCTAGGATTGGGTCTGGTTTCCCTTCTGGGTTGTGGAGGTCAGATGGCAGTCGCTTTGAGTAAAAACCAGTACCCTCGTCACAAATCAATCACCTAGATTAGGAAGCCGACCCCGTGTGATACGGGATAAGGCTGAGGAGATGATGATAGAATATAATATCTCTACCGTCAGAACCCCGTCGAACTATTTCGTACCTAGCGTAACGTATCTTCTAATGAATTCTAATTTTACAGCATTGGTACTAATTAATACGTATTATTACTGCATACACTGACATAGGTGTAGTTTCTTGAAAACAGTTCATAATCATAAGTGAGATCAAGAATATCATTATCTTTTGGAAATGTGAATGATCAAACCCATTACTATACATATGAACCTGATCCTGCCCTTCCTTGAGGGTCTCGAGGCGGGAGATTGGGTAAAAACCGACCGAAAAGGTTGAGAAGTAGGAAAAACCACACACACATATATTTATTCAAATAATTCTTCCTGTTCTATCTCTTAGTTTCTAAAACTCTATGCATGTCTCTCATATTCCATCTTATTTGGAGTGCAGGCTAGTCTAAAATGTCTGAGTTCAGGATATTTAGGCCCGTATTTATAAACAGCACTTGAGACAAAAGGACCTTTCAAATCCATACTTAATATTGCTCTCAATCTTGAGATCGCTTTATAAATACGAGCCTTAGTGTTGGACAAGTTGCTTGTTGGTATATACAATTTCTAGTTATCCTAAGTTTGAAATCACTACATAGTATAAAACAAAGTAGCTTTCTCTGTCCTGATATCCCAATGTTTGCATAAATCTTTAAATCTACACAACGGATTTTGATGCGGTTTCTTTTAATGGATAGAGTGATTCAAGAGGAAGGTTTATATGTATAATACATGCATAATATAGCAGAGAAACACTGATAAGTTCCGTGCGAAGCCGGGGCGGGTCGCTAGTTCAATAATAATGCATACTAACTTATCTGACTACCAGCTCAAAACTGACAGACGTGGCAAAACGGCCTTTATTTAAGTCGTTTACGCTCTGCCTACCCCATTAGAGATATGTAGGTATACCAACTTATCTGTCCCTCTGCAAGCTTATTCCAAAGTGTTGTGTTCTGTACCATGGAGTAAATACTAAGTTCAGGATCGCACAAGGAGACTCCTGGTGGTGATTCACAGCCGGGCGGACGGCGCCTGGCTATTTTTAGATCGGGCTTTTGGCTAGACGGTCAATAATACAATGTGCTTGACAAGTATGGCGCTGGTGACAAGTCGTCAGTTCCGGTCGCTTCCTTTGATAGTGGACAACATCATAACTCGCAAAATATAGACATATTCATTCCGACAAAAGGGACTCGAGGGTTACAGTGTATTGTAATTTAGGCGATGGGCTGACAACCTGTCACTATAGCAATATACATTACAATCTAAAATTGCCCTCAATTTTTGTCAGACGTGGCGAAAGCGCCTTTTAGGAGGAGTTTGACGCTCTGCCTACCCCGTAAGGGATAAAGGCGTGATTTTATGTATGTATGTATAGACATATTCAAAACTTTTCTCTGTCACTTCCTTAGATTTAGCCCTAAGGATTTTTTAGAGGTAATGAATTGAGGTAAGGCGACGTGCATGACCACGAAAGAGGTGGTGCGATTAATTGGTCGCATATAAAAAAAATGGCGAGTGTTATCAATGGATCTTGATAAGTGGAAGGAAGGGAGAGAGGCCTTTGCCCTGCAGTGGGACACCACAGGCTTATAAAAAAAAAATGAATTGAGGAGCAAATAGTACCCTGGAGTTACTATCGTAATTTCCGCCAAAAGTGGCCGTGTTTTGCAATAATTTCGATAGTAACTGCCCGGTACTAATTCATTAATTCTAAAAAATCTTTTAATCTAAATCTACGAGGGGTGGCTGATAAGTAATCTACCTAACTATGAAAGAAAAGACTTTGATGGCTAGTTTTTTTTTTATTTTTCTATATAGTCTCCTGCAAGTGAAATACACTTATGACATTTGCAAATAAGTGACATCATGCCGTTTTAATAGTAATTTTTATTTTGCTCGTCAAAGTGGTCAGTTACAGCCTCTTTCATTTCTTCGTCCGTCGAAAATCTGCGACCCCTCATTTTTTTCTTTAAATCTTTGAATAAGAAATAGTCACAGGGAGCCAGATCTGGACTATAAGGGTGATGGTTAATTTCTGTGAAGCCGTTTTTGCTCAGGGCTGACCTCGCCGTTAAGGCTGTGTGTACAGGAGCATTGTCTTGTAAAATCAGAACACCTTTGCAGAGTTTGCCTCTCCGCTTTTCTTTGATTTGTTCACGAAGCTGGTCAAGCAAGTTTGCATAATATTCAGCATTCATTGTTGTATTTTTAGGCAAATAATCTATCATCAAAATCCCTTCGACATCCCAAAATACGGTGGCCATTAGTTTTCCAGCCGACGGCCGAACCTTGAACTTCATTGGCGGCTTTTCTCCTTTAAATTTCCATTGCATTGACTCTTGTTTGCTTTCCGGATCCCACTGGCGAATCCAAGTTTCATCACAGGTCACAATTCGAGAGATAGTCTCTTCTTCTTTACCTTTGACCAGGTCTAGAAATGCCTGACAACATTCTACTCGCCTTTGTTTGTCAAAGAGGGTCAACATTCTAGGGACCCAACGCGCGCTCACCTTGGACATGCCCAAATGTTCGTGAATAATTTCATGAACTCGTTCCTTGCTAATGCCCACATCTCTGGCTATCTCCCACTGCTTGATTCGCCGATCTGCAAGAATCAGGTTCTTCACCTTTTCAACATTATCTGCGGTAACAGCAGAAATTTGCCTTCCACTACGTGTGTCGTCTTCCAGGCTCTCACGGCCATGTTTAAATTGCTTCGACCAAAACTTTATGACGAATTCAGAAGGACTTGAATCACCAAACACCTTTAACATGCGCTCTCTGATCTGCGTAGGCGTATTTCCTTCTTTACTTAGGAATTTAATCACTGCTCGATGCTCAAATTTCATCATTTTGCAATTTTCTTTCGACATGGTGAAATCAAAGCCGCGCCAAAAAAACAAAAGCAAGCGAAAAAAAATAAGCGTCATAATTTTGAAAAAGGAATAAATATAGAATATGATTTTGCAATGGCCAGTTCGATTTTCAAAACTTTCTTTAACAAAGTAGATTTTATATCAGCCGCCCCTCGTATGAAAATGACAGAGAAAAGTTTTGAATATGTCTATATTTTGCGAGTTATGATCTATTACTCGCGGTGAGGCCTCTTAAATAAGCCATATCAGTGGCCTATGAGTTGTGCTATTAGGCGGTTTAAAAACTGACTCTGGGGTTCCTCCAAAAACCCACTCGATAAAAAGATGGCGCTGGTTCTGGTGCGTGTCATTATTATGTTCGTCTTCAGGCTTATTAAAGTCTGTGCTGAGTTCAAAGAAAAAGGATTCCGTGCTTCTGAGGGCACGTTAAGCCGTTGGTCCCGGTCGCTGTCTTTGATAGTGGTCGTTACTCAAACCACGTCAGAGGCCTAATAGCTGTGCTAACAGGCGGTTTGGAAACTCTGACACCAGGGTTCATCGGATCGTTGTACTCAAGAATCCACTCGCTAAGAAGAAGAAGAAGTATCCACGGAGTAAATACTGAGTTCAGGATCGCACAAGGAGACTCCTGACAGTGATTCAGACGCGGGGTGGATGGCGCCTGGCTATTTTTAGATCGACCCGGGGTTTTGGCTAGACGGTCAATATTTATTACGTGCTTGATAAGTATGGCTGTGATGCATCATGCATGACATGATTTATAAAATGGCTGATAATTTTTAGTTCATACCGAATCCTCTGAAGCTTATGATTAGATGGTCAATATTTCTTGGCAAAACACAATGTGGTTGACAAGTACTGCGCTGGTTCTGATACAAGACATCTACAAAGGCCGATAGTTTTTAAGGCTTTTGCTAGATGTCCAAATTTACTTAACGTAGTACTTTAAAGAACCGAAACGTGGTGTTGGTCTTTTGATGTCACAATCATGCTCCCAAGCATATCCGTAGCAGCTTGCATTGCCACCCCTCCTAAAGCTTACATAATTGACATGCCGGTTTGACCGTGTAGCTGGGACCACACGCCCCCTCACTGAAGCCAGTCTTCGACAATGGAAGATAGCACTGGTACAGACGTAGTAACATGGTATGTCCAAACCCGTCTCAGAAACAGGATTTAGGCATGGTCTGGATACGAACCTTGCATAATGTTTGCTAGATTTGTTGCTGGCGATGTTTAAATCGATAACGCTAGAAAGGGAAGGGGGAAACGTTGTTTGTTGTTATTTTTGGTCGTAGCTTTATTAGTCCTTGTCTTTGCTGATCTTTCTTTACGGTGTGAACGGAAGAAATATGCGAAAAAAAATGTAGCAAATATAATGAGCAACGAACCGCAATCGAAGGTTGCACTTGGCGAGCGGTGGAGTTTGAGTCTTCTCCCCTGATGAAGATCCTCGTATAGGATCGAAACGTGGAGGGCTAATCCTCCTTTCAATAAAATAAAATACTACAAACAAGCAAGCTGACCAGTTTTCATTATGAATAAAATGTGTCAGCTGCTTCAGTAACTTAGTACAGGGCGGCCCAATATTTTTTCTCACTCTTTTTTCGTTCAAAAATAATCTTACGTGTCATACACAATACGATTGTTCGTAGGTCCAGGATTAACAAGGTCAGAAGGTTCATTGTCATATTCCGAATAAATAAGAATGGCGTGACAGTCTCTTGTTTCCGCAAAGTCGGTTAATTAATACGACCCTGAATGTTCATCTTTTCTTATCCTGTGTATAGGTGTCGATTCTGGCTTACACATTTTTGAACCAATAAGGTTGTCTATAGTAGTTGCAACTCAGTTTTAGAATAAAGGTAAACAAAGTGTCATGTCTTTTTATTCAAAAACGTATTTCAAAAATAAATGATTCGTCTTGGTAAATGAGTTAACTGACGCACTGAGTTGGAAATACTATAGTAAACATAAGAGCGGTTTTGCACTGCTCTATATCCAAATCGTGTTCGTGAAATTTCCATATAAAACGGATATGGATGGGTGCGCACGCTGTCATACATTTACTAGGAATTCCAATGCGAATCAGAAAATATTCGGATACGGATTCAGACCGGTGCAAAAGCGCCCTAACAATTTGATAAACATTACATAAGGCAATCTTACTGACCGTTTAGAAAAACTAAGTGGCAATGTACTGCAATAGACCCATTCACAAAAAAACGTTATGGAATTTGAACATGCGTCAAGAGAAAGACGCGGTGAAATCTGTGCACATAGGTACTCGTAGGTACATAGAAGAGTAATAAGCAAAATATAATAGAAATCACTTTATCTACTGTTTGTTTTTGAGATATAAAAGACTAATAATGGCGTTCCATAGAAAACGTTGAGAGTATATCATTATATATATTTTATATACTTTATTGCATAAACACAAAATAAATGTAATTTACAAATATAGTGTGCAAGGGCGAACTTTTCTCTATGAAGAGATCTCTTCCAGCCAACCCAATGGTAGTAAGAGAAAGTGAATAATTTTGAGGGGACAAGAAAATGCAACATTAACAGATACTAATAAAAAAAAACAAATAATAAAAGTACTTACATACCTATACATAGTAATATACATATTACTATCTTAAATAAACATACATTATCATTAGAGAGAGTTAAAAAAATAGTTTATGGGGCTCTTGTTGATTAGCAACAGATGTTTAATTTCGCGGCTTAAATATGCCTTTGAAGTCCCCGACATCATCATTCGACTAGACATACAATAACCGACAGACTAGAAACATTTCGTACTCAATATTCCTTATTTATTCCATACTGGAGCCACAGAAAGACATAGAATGGACCAGCTGCTTCTCATCCAAGGTTTCAGTATATTGTAATTATGGCTTCTTCGTAGAATTTAGGCAATGGGCTGATAACCTATCATGTCACTACAACAATATACAGATCATCTTTGACTAACTCGCAAAACTTGTCAGTCGTGGCGGAACGTTCTTTCACCTTCTATGTCATTGGCGCTCTGTCTACCCCATTAGGCACAACGGCGCGATTGTATGTATGTAATCCTTATAGTGTTATTATAATGCAAAAAAACTTTTTTTCTTCTATGCTGGCCTGGGAGCGAGAGAAAAACATAGAACGTGCCAGCTGCATTTCCTCCCGGGCATGTTGTAAAAGCCAGCTAAGGGATCCGAGGGTTTCAGTATATTGTAATTTAGGCGATTTAACCTGTCACTACAGCAAAATACCTACAAATCAATTTTAAATAACCCTCAAAACATTGTCAGCTGTGGCGGAACGACCCTTGTTTAGGTCGTTTACGCTCTGCCTTCCCCATTAGGGACAAAGGCGCGATTGTATGTATTACGGGGTAGGCAGAGCGATAAACGCCTCGTAAGGCGCTTTCGCCACGTCTGACAAAAATTGAGGGCAATTTTAGATTGAAAAGTGTATTGCTATAGTGACAGGTTGTCAGCCCATCGCCTGAATACACTGTAACCCTCGCGTCCCTTTAAGCAAGTTTTCTAAGTATTTTCCTGATGATACTCACGTTACATCAGGACTCGTTCGTCGACCCCATAACAAAAATAGATGATTAAGACTGAAGGAAAACAAACAAAGTCTCTATTGTATGCTTATATCTATACAAAGCATAAAATTACAAATGGTTGGTGTCTGTTCATAGGTGAAAAGATATATAAGAAAATCAAATGACAATTGGGGATCTCTTTAGTGCTATAGAGTAAAAAGATTTCTTCCATGCTGGACTGGGGGCGAAAGAAAAACATAGAATGTGCCAGTTGCATTTGCTCCCGGGCATGCTGTAAAAACCAGCTAAGGGATCCGAGGGTTTCTGTGTGTTGCAATTTAGGCGATGGGCTGACAATCTGTTACTACAGCAATATACCAACAAATATATCTTAAATAACACTCAAAACTTTCTCAGACGTAGCGGAACTACCTTTGTTTAGGTCGTTTACGCTCTGCCTACCCCATTAGGAATAAAGGCATGATTATATGTAAATATGTCAGAAAAAAGATGATTTTATAATATTTGTCAGTCTGTCCTTATGTTTGTTCGCGTACCACGCAAAAACTACTACTCTAACTTACAAACTCATGTTTCGTTTTTAACAAAATTCCATCTATAAGTCAAAATATAAAAGAAATATTGTGGTCATTAAAACATTTATTTTTGCCTCTTTTTTCATCTAATGGAGCATAGGCTACCACGGAAAAATATTGAATGCGGGTGAAACCGCGGGCGAATAGCTAGTTGTCCAATAAATGGAGTTATCGTGTTTTAAATAGTAATAAAAATTATGGCGTGACGTGCACTAAAAACAGGGGTAGAATACCCTGTGTTAGTTAATTAGAAAGAAGGGTGCGGCAAGCACATGGGACTAGGCGTAACGAACGAGTATTTGTTTTTGTTTTGGTCGTCTGACTATTAGCAGGTTGAATTATCAAACTGCTCTATCTATTAGATCATTTACCATTAACTGCCTCCGTGGTCTAGTGCCATGGACTCCTGATCCGGAGGTCCTGGGTTCGATTCCCAGGGGAGAAACACAAAGTCGATATTTGAGAATTTATCACTTTGTGAATTTTTCCCCTGTTTGGTTAGGGCATTGCAGGCTGAATCACCTGATTGGCCGAAAAGAAAAAGATTTCGTGCTTCGGAGGGCACGTTAAGCCGTCGGTCCCGGTCGCTGCCTTTGATAGTGGTCGTTACTCAAACCATGTCAGAGGCCTAATAGTTGTGCTACTAGGCGGTTTAAAAACTCTGACACCAGGGTTCTTCGGGTCGATAGACTCGATACCCACTCGACAGAAGAAGATCATTTACCATCTATTAGATCATTACCCCTTAGACGTAGACTAATTGCTTTTACATATTTTTGAGGATTTTAAGCACTCACAATGCTATTTGTATTTCATATAATATGAAAGAAAGAAAATAATAAATTTCGTTCGATTCGTTAATAGCTTCGAGTCCTGCCAGAAATATACATACATACATACATATAATCACGCCTTTATCCCTAATGGGGTAGGCAAAGCGTAAAAGACCTAAACAAAGGTAATTCCGCCTTGTCTGACAAAGTTTTGAGGGTTATTTAAGATACGAGTAGATTTGTAGATATATTGCTGTAGTGACAGGTTATAAACCTATTACTTAAATTGCAATATATTGAAACCCTCGGATCCCCTATCTGATTTTACAGCATGCCCGGGAGGAAATGCAGCTAGCACATTCTATGTTTTTCTCTCACTCCCAGTCTAGCATGGAAGTATCAAGTAAATAAATCTTACATCCCCTATAAATTCATTATTTTGAAAGTTGAACCCAATTTATCATTACATAAGTAATGCCATAAATTGTTTATCAATTTATACCTAATCATAATAACTTCCATGCTGGACTGGGAGAGATAGAAAAACATAGAACGTTCCAGCTGCCCTTCCTCCCGGGCATGCTGTAGAAGTCAGCAAAAGGGACTCGAGGGTTACAGTGTATTGTAATTTAGGCGATGGGCTGACAACCTGTCACTAAAGCAATACATATTACAATCTAAAATAGTCCCCTTAATTTTTGTCAGACGTGGCGAAAGCGCCTTTTACGAGGCGTTAAACGCTCTGCCTACCCCGTAAGGGATAAAGGCGTGATTTATGTATGTATGTATGCATAATAAACTTACGACCTATCCTCTACGTATTACGACACAATCCCCTAAGAAAAGCTTTTATTCTTACGATTCCTCGCAGGCAGTGAACATGGCATTCATCTTGAATCCCGAATGCAGCGGACAGTCTGGAGAGCGAATCGTTTCATGATTTACATCGCGATTCTGAGAACGCGGCGTACGAGGAAAGCCATCATGTTTACAAGCTGTTAAAGGAAAAATCGGACGGACAAGTTTATTTTGACTAGGTATTTTAATACAGTTTTTACATACATACAGTTAATCACGCCCCTATCAATAATGGGGTAGGCAGAGCGTAAGCGACTTAAACAAAGGTCGTTCCGCAACGTCTGATAAAGTTTTGAGGGTTATTTAAGATAGGTTTGTAGGTATATTGCTGTAGTAACAGGCAGCAAAGGGATCCTAGGGTTTCAGTATATTGCAATGTAGGCGATGGGCTGACAAACTGTCACTACACTTGCCTAGGTCGTTTACGCTCTGCCTACCCTGTTAGGGATTAAGGCGTGATTATATGTATGTATGTATGTAACAGGCTGTTAGCCCATCGCCTAAATTACAATATACAGAAACCCTCGGATCCCTTAGCTGGTTTTTACAGCATGCCCGGGAGGAAATGCAGCTGGCACATTCTATGTTTTTCTCTCACTCCCAGTCCAACAGATTAATACTATTTGCAAAGACCGTATTTGCATGTAAATAACCGTAACGCAGCTACTCGATTACGGTAGTGAACTTTCACTTTGTCTCGAAGCAGACCATGAAATCGCATACATCTTTGTATGTATGGAGGTTTTTTTTATAAAGGGGAGTCGTGGCATATAATGGCCGCGTAGGGACCGACGGGCTTCCGGCGAAGCACGGGGTCTGCAATTTAATGAGCTGAAGTCAAAGATCTATCAACTGTAGACTCTGCTTTCGATAATAGAGTATTGTTCGCCGTATGTGGAGATCCCACTCAGCAAGAACTCCTTGGGTGGGATTGCGCTTATTCATGCTGATTTGACTACGTAAACGTGGACGACCACGAAAGCGGTATTATTTACCAGAATGGCGATAATTGGCACTAGATCAAGAAATATGACAGGCAGGGTTTGAAACCTTTGCACTGCTGTGGAAAAAAAACCTTATAATTAGGTTGCGCTTTTTAAAAAATATCTGTATTGACTTACTCACCAGTTAATGAAAAGTCAAACGTATGTTCTATTAGTTTAAGGCAGTCGTCCCCTTGGTGGTTGGTGCTCCTTTTAGCTTTTGAATGTAAGCCTGGTCCAATAATTATAGGTCTTTGGCTAGCCCTGCAATCATAGCTACACTTGCTAAATAATGCTATTTAAGTATAGCGATGTCTCGATGCTCTCACGACACTGTTAAAGACACGTCAATGAAGTGTCAGTGGAATAACAAATAGGCATATTGCAAGCATTGTGTGAGAATTAGTAATATTATATCGTCTGGTTTACTATATTTACAAGTATACATACTTACATAAAATCACGCCTTTATCCCTAATGGGGTAGGCAGAGCGTAAACGACTTAAACAAAGGTCGTTCCGCCACCTCTGACAAGGTTTAAGGGTTATTTAAAATAGATTTGTAGGTATATTGCTGGAGTGACAGTTTGTCAGCCCATCGTCTAAATTACAATATACTGAAACCCTCGGATCCCTAAGCTGGTTTTTACAGCATGCCCGGGAGGAAATGCAGCTTGCACATTCTATGTTTTTCTCTTGATCCCAGTCCAGCATGGAAGTCTACTATATTTATAAGGTTAATTTTGCATTGCAGTGATTTGCTTTTTTATATACTGAAAAATGAAAAGATTTGGGATAATACCTACTTATGCAACTTCCATCAAGGCATTTCTTTTGCATCATTTCAACCATGGTCTTTAGCGAAAGTTGTTCTTGTTCAGTTTCAAGGATAAAATGCACTCTTTTTTTGTATATCTGAACAGATATACATCAGATCTGAACAGGGTTGGCATGAGTAAATAATTTTGATTTAAATCACTAAAAAACATTTTTCTCTCAAAAGTGACTGGAAGAATTATTTGTTGATAACTTTGTTTATACTTTTGGTTAATATTCTATTTCAGCTTTTTTTATTGTCAAATTCTGGACAAACGTGTTTAATTGTGATATTTTCAATGAATCGCGATTTATTCGTTTCTTTTTTTAAATCGTGATTTTCTTCAACCCTGAACATGATCTTCTTTCAAGTCAGTTCCGCATGTTTGCGTTTTTCTTTGAACTGTCTGTCTCAGCTGCGTTCTATTTATAAACTTACTTATCTTCCCTAAACTTATGTTGATTTTTTGAAGTCCTTATCGTTACCTGTATGGCTTTGTATTCGCACCTGCGGGGTTGCGCCCGCATCGCCTGTCCTTATTTTTTGTTCACTTTATACTAGAGTTTCTCAAACTTATGGCACCGTGTACCGTACGTACCCACCTCTGTCGAAGTTCCCAGACGACAGCGTGCGAAACTCTATCCCCAAAAGTAAAAAGAAATGTACGTACGTGAAGGTAGGCTTGCTTCTTGTCGCAAATTGATTCAATATACATACATGCATATAATCACGTCTTTATCCCTAATGGGGTAGGCAGAGCGTAAACGACCTAGACAAAGGTCGTTCCGCCACGTCTGACAAAGTTTTGAGGGTTATTTTGGATATATATGGAGGTATATTGCTGTAGTGATAGGGTAAAAGCCCATCGCCTAAGTTACAATATACTGAACGCGGATTCCTTAGCTGGTTACTACAGCATGCCCGGGAGAAAATGTAGCTGGCACATTCTATGTTTTCCTTTCGCTCCCAGGCCAGCATGTTGATTCAATATTAGGAGTGATTTTCCGACTCAGCATCAAATATCGCGATCCCCCTTCAAACGGCGAACCCGCGTTCACACTTTGAGTATCTCTGCTTTACACTTTTGTACACATTATTGGCAAGGAACACCTGCCGTTGTCAGGACCGGTATTTTGCTTGTTTACGCTTATTTTGTACTGATTTGTTCGATACGCGGTACTGGCTGCTGATATAAAGTTGTATATTATGTTTAAATGTAGATATAAAGTTGCTTCCATGCTGGACTGGGAGTGGGAGAAAAACATAGAATGTGCCAGCTGCATTTACTCTCGAGCGTGCTGTAAAAACCAGCTAAGGGATCCGAGGGT
Organism: Scrobipalpa costella; assembly: GCA_949820665.1. Taxonomy (NCBI): domain Eukaryota; kingdom Metazoa; phylum Arthropoda; class Insecta; order Lepidoptera; family Gelechiidae; genus Scrobipalpa; species Scrobipalpa costella. The sequence goes on from OX463311.1 coordinate 3,247,340, forward strand.
TTCAGTATATTGAAATTTAGACGATGGCCGACGACCTGTCTCTACAGCAAATATACCTACAAATTTATCCAAAATATCCCTCAAAACTTTGTCAAACGTAGCGGAACGACCTTTGTTTAGATCGTTTACGTTCTGCCTACCCCATTAGGGATAAAGGCGTGATTATTATGTATGTATGTATGAAGTTGCTTTTTGCTTGGACCGGTTATGTCCTTTAGGAAGCCCGGCAGGCTTGGGCTCTCAAGTCGTTAAAATCGGACTAAACGCGCTTTGTTCGATAAAGCAATTACATTCACCAAGCTATGTCAGTATCCCTTATGGGATAGACAGCGTGTTGACTGCTTGGTGGCCTCTCAAATCAAATCTTGATGCTAATCTTTTCACGACTACTGTACCTAAAAATCGTTCCGCCACGTCTGACAAAGTTTTGAGGGTTATTTGAGATAGATTTGTAGGCATATGTCTGGGGGGGGGGGGGGGCACAATATGTATTATGCTTATGCAGTATGTATTGTGCTTCTAAGTATGTACTGTGGTGGCAGTACAAACAACACCGTTCTAAATCATTGTTGTTGAGAATAAAGATGGTTACCTTTTTATTCAAGGTTTTTCTATCGCTCCCATGCAAGTCGTATAAACCATACCATAAACTGAGTCTGTGCTCGGCAGCAAGCCTCATTTACCCTGGTTATTATCCAGCAGTCAGGTTTGCATTCACAAAACGCACTCAGCGTGAAGTGCAACAAACAAACAACTAGGGGTTTGTTTGTTTGCTAATGAGTTTTCCCCTTTACTGTCGGTTCTCGCAAAAGTTGTATATTTTATGGCCATTCAAAAAATAAGCAGAGTCAAAAGTTTCTTATTATATTCGAAACTTTATTTTCTTCTATTAATTAAATACACTTCTGACTCTGAGATAGTTTGTGAAATGACCACAGGAAATTACTAACGACTCGGACTGATGGTTTATTATCATGCATGAGCTCCGGATCAGGGAATCGAACTTCTTGTCTGATGATCAGGAGTAGAGAATAGAACCCATGACAATGCGATCGCCGATAAAGCACCCAAAGCTAAAACTCCCAGAGTCAGTTATACATACATACATACATAAAATCACGCCTTTATCCCTTACGGGGTAGGCAGAGCGTAAAACGCCTCCTAAGAGGCGCTTTCGCCACGTCTGACATAAATTGAGGGCAATTTTAGATTGTAATGTGTATTGCTGTAGTGACAGGTTGTCAGCCCATCGCCTAAATTACAATACACTGTAACCCTCAAATCCCTTTTGCTGACTTCTACAGCATAAATAGTAGTATTCCAGACTAAGAAGTTCTTACTATATGCGAAGATTTTTAGATAAAAGAAGGAAAGTTACGTCCAAAGCTCTCATAAAGATATTCTTTCCACTCCGCCGGTATGAAAATAATATTGCTCTGCTAACAATTCTAAAGTTAGACCTGGCTGTAAAAGGTCGGAGTTCAGCGCTGGAGAAGCGTAGAATGTCACTGCTGTTACAGTTGCAGTTACAAAGTCTATAGATAGCCTGTCTGCCCGTGTCACAGTACACGTAAATAGCAGTAAAACTTTAAACTCTGAGTCACTTTACTAATGCACAATAACTTACGGACTTGTGCGGGCTGGGTTCCCATTTCACCCCGCGGGTGCCATAAAAGTGGACTAATACATGATACCTCCAAGGAAGGATCAGCAGCTTTGCATCAGCTTGCACTGCGTTCGCCAATACGCCTGCCAAGCGTGATATGGCAAATAAACCCCAACTGGTTCAGGCATGCAAATGCTGGCTTAGTAGCGAGAGAAACGCATTATTTGCCAGCTGCATTTTCTCCCGGGCATGCTGTAAAAACCAGCTAAGGGATCCGAGGGTTTCAGTATATTGAAATTTAGGCGATGGGCTGACAACTTGTCACTACAGCAATACACCTACAAATCTAACTTAAGTTACCCTCAAAACTTTGTCAGACATGGCGGAACGACCTTTGTTTAGGTCGTTTACGATCTGTCTACCCCATTAGGGATAAAGGCGTGATTATGTGTATGTATGTGGTTCAGGCATGCAATTGTCCAGTAGTGGGCTGTTGTGGCGGCTGGTATACCTAAAGTAGCCTAAAGTTCGTTTTTGTATTATCGATACCAAAGTGTTTTTTGGTCCGTAAACAGCATCTTCTATGTAACTTGTTAAAGGTTCAAGTTTCGAGACAGCAGATTATAACCTTGTTACAATGTACTTGTACTTATGTTAAGCGGTTTCTAAATTTGGACTTCTTTTAAATTTTAACAAAAAGCAGTTTGGGCCGCAGAACGCGTTGGTATCAATAACTCCACGTAAAATAAACGAACTAACGAACGAACGTATTGTTTTAAGGACTTGCAGAATGGATACTGCTCCATTTGTTTTACTGTACATGAATAGGAGTAGTGAGTGTATACAGGAAAGGACGTAATTACGAACATGTCCTCTCTTGTTCCTGAACTTTTCTCATTAGCTCTTAACAATTATATACTTTCTATTAGCCTAACTTTTTAATACGTAGGTATGTAAGTTAGTGATTAAATAAAGTTACTCTAATCATAATGATATTTTCAATCAAATACATATTTTCGGTAAACGATTAAATTATTTAAAGTCAAAATGAGGAATTCTAATTGACAACTTGTTTTTTATTTCCGAGTCAGACGCTATGTATGTATGCATTACACATACATACATAACGTCACGCCTCTTTCCCGGAGGGGTAGGCAGAGATCACATCCTTCCAGTCATTTATTATGTCTATACATACATACACATAATCACGCCTTTATCCCTAATGGGGTAGGCAGAGCGTAAACGATCTAAACAAAGGCCGTTCCGCCGCGTCTGACAGTCTTGAGGGCCATTCAAGAAAGATTTGTACGTATATTGCTGTAGTGACAGGTAGTCAGCCCATCGCCTAAATTACAATATACTGAAACCCTCACATCCCTTAGCTGGTTTTGACAGCATGCTCGGGAGGAAATGCAGCTGGCACATTCTATGTTTTTCTCTCACTCCCAGTCCAGCATGGAAGTATTATGTCTATTATATGGTATATTATTTTTATACACCCTAATAGGGGTTTTTAAAGTTTCTCTGTAAAGCTTTAAACCTTTTTAAACCCAAGAGATAATTAATATCCTATAGATAGATTGTTACTTACATTGTAACTCACCCTCCAATTTATGGCACCCATAAGAAACCGTAAATTTATAAAGGAATGTGTCGATAAAGCATATTATTGCGGGGGCGCTTATGCTTCAGTGCAATGTACGCAGACCTAGATTAGAGTAGATACCGCAAGTCGATCTTGCGATGCGTGTATTCGTCGTTGTTGCCGTAATAAAAATGAGAAAATCGGTGAAATAATGATCAATCGTGCAGTTCAATATTATGCTTTTGTTTTCTTTTTAACGACAAATATCTTTTTTATAGCCAGACTTGAACTTGTGACCTATGTTTCTAGGTTTGAGCCCTGCCTGTATCGATTTCTGATAACTTATTTCTTAGATTCCGTGTGAAATGTGAGTTGTAAAAACACCACAAATACAGTTTCACTCAGGCGCAGCATACTTAAAAAAAATATATTGAGGTCTTTCCTGTCACAGTAGATACGAACACTTCATCATCATTTATTTAAGAGCTAGCTCTTGTCGGTTGAGTACAATGAAGTCAACAAACGCTTACTTTCATATAATTATGATGATTGCGTTGTCTTCTCTAATATGTATCTTTGTGGCAGTACACGAGTCACCCGGCACCCCTCGAACCCAAGACCTTTCCATCACGAGCCAGCAATAATGCACCACTCAGCGCTTTACGTCAAAATTAATTTCGTTCATTCTTATTGCCGTCAGACGGAACGGTTTTCACAGCTGTTGTATTGTAGTCCACCTATATAGTAGAGAGGAAACGCTTGTTTGTTTGCAATCAATACGAACTGAACCGATTTTAATGGAGTACACTCACCGGGCCATTTTGATTTGCCCACATTTCATAAATTGTATATTATTTCTATAGGGTATCTGCGTAGTTTTAAGTCTGACTAGTTTTGAGTGTCGTCTTCATACGTTGTCTTCACATAAATACTAATACTATAGGTACCAGTCTGTAATTTTCATACAGTAATAGGAAAGCGATATAAAACAGAATGTATCAGCTGTTTCCAGTACATACCTAAACCTAACCTAGAGTAGGTTAGGTTTAGGTATGTACTAAAAAACCCGTAAAATGTGCCGAAGTTTTCGGTATATTGTAGTTTAGACGATCTTGTACTATTATGTATTCTTTGGCGCTAGGAACTAACTATAGTAATAGTACAGGATTACCGTGGGTCAGTGTCTCGTGTAACTTGGCATCGGGTCTGTTCGTGACGTGTAGGGGTGGCGGGGGGTAGCGGGGGATCAAGCGCGGAGGCTGCGCGGCGGGCGTAGGGCTCCAGTGCACGGTGGTGCGCCGCGAGTCGCGCCCGCCGCCGCCGCTGTCATGTTCCACTGTATCGTGCAGCCGCGCCAGGACTGGGGGCCTATGGACCTCGACGATGCCTTCCCCGGTACGAAAACACTTCCAAGACATGACTGCGAAGATATCCGTCTAGTTGGGCATGCCCCACGCGCAGTTATGATCTATTAATGGCACCCAAACCAGCGTTAAATGCCAATAACTAATTATAACTGCGTTTACGTGTAACAATATCGAGCTTTTTGTGTGTCTGGGAAGTTCTGAGTGGATCTTTGAAACCGTTGTTGGTGTTATTGTGTATTGTGTGGCGTGCGATTTACAGCCTATAACAGTTTGATGGAGAGCAGTGCATTGCACGCAGGTAGCGGTGCTACGGCCTGCATACTGTCGCCCGCAGGCACCTACTACTCAACTCATCCCGTCGTTCAGAAGTTCCTCTAAAAGTTTTATTATGCAAATGAGGCCGGCTTGCGGTAGGCTTTGAACTGAATAAACTTAGTCAATAGGCGGCGTTTCAATCGCCATAATATAAACCGTAATCCTCAGATTGAAAGCTTTATGTGGTTGTTTTTCTTAATAGTATTGTCGCTCCCTATATCCCTTCAGGCCTTGACATCATTCGGATGAAAGGATCACAGCCACATGTTAAACCAAACACAAACTCATCAACTTTTTATCTTAAACTGATCTAACATAACATCACATGTGCGTAGCGTTCGCTCGCATATTCATACACTAATGAGCAATCTTCTTGAAGTAGTTTAAGCAATTTAATCCTCCAATTTGAAATATACACTTAAACGTTTGATTTAAGGTCGAATTTACAAAGCGCAAACCCTGTCATTCGAAGTAAAGTTGATTGAATCAATCTACTACTTTTGAATCACAGCACGACATATCACAGGATATGAGGATACTAAAAACATTGTGGTCTCATTTCGATCGGCCATTGGTTTGTCACTGCTGATTCATTGGCTGAAGCGGAAAGCAGTCAACAAATAAAATAACGCACAATAAGTCACATTATGTTGTCACACGATCAATCCACATTAGAATTTGCCAACGGATGCTTTGGTCCCTCGTACAATAAATCAACGGTGTTTTCTGGAGGGTATGTTTTTTGTTCAAATGCATCGGACCGAGTTCGTTCAACTTCCGCTCTGTTCGTGGAACTGCACTTTTACTTTCGTGTCATAAACATACATTTTATTTGGACGTGATGCGGTCACTATTGCTTCATTCATTAGGTCGCCAGCCTTCTTATTTATCCTGTAATTGGATGATTATTTCCTTGTTATACTGGGAGCTAAAATAGTAAGCAATAAATCAGCTGATTCTCTTACCGAAATACTGTAAAACTCAGTGATATACCTAAGTTTTATGCGATTATGATCAAAGTTTTCATCAGATCTTTTGCGCACTGACTACCTCTATTTTGCTTTGATAAGTAACGTGGCCAAGAAGTAGAAATTCAAAGATTCGTTTGAGTGTTTGTAAACAAAGATTTTGTAATCATCCGCTGTGTGTATAATGGAATGAAAACTTTGAACAAGTTTTCCAAGAGAATTCGTATGGTTTACTCCGAACATAAACTAAGAAAGTATGTCTTTTATCATTGTTTTAGGGTGTCTCTTATCTGAAGGGTTATCCTTATATTATGGGTTATCAAAGTTTTTGTTGTATTCACGCCTAAAACTTCCTCTAGACTGGGTTATCAGTGCTATCGTAAAAATAACTATGAATATTATGTGTCATTGTTATGATAACAATTGTGTGCATCCAAACGATTACGGTGAGGGTTCAAAGGATAACTAATGGTGAATGATGTGATGATAGATAGCAGCCAAAAAATGGATTCACATTAGGTGGTTGTATTCGAGAATGAAATTTAAGAATGTATAGTATACAACTAAATTATCTTCATAGTAAGGGCGGTTTTGCACTGGTCTGTATTCGGTTCGTATCCGAATCATGTCCGTGAAATTTTCATATAAAACGGATATGGATGTGTGCGCAAGCTGTCTTACATTTAGTAGAAAGGCCAATTCGGATCGGAAAATATTCGGATATGGATTCGGGCCGGTGCTAAAGCGCCTTTGGAGGGCTTTTGCTGCGTGAGGTTGTTCTATCGTTCACTATAATAGTTGAGTCCAGAACTAAAACATATAAAAGTGCTTACGACTTCATAATCGAAGTTCTCTAGAAAGGCATTTCTTAACTTAAAAACTGTATAGAAATCTTTTATATTTACCTTACATTATCCTTCTTTCCAGACATCCGCATGCAGCTCGCGGAGCAGACCCGCGTCCTGGAAGCTCGCGCTGAGGCCGCTGCGGGGGTGGCAGGCGAGTTGGGGGACTATTGTCGAAGACGAGCTGATCTAGAGCACGAGTACGCTAGGGCATTGGACAAGCTGGCTCGAGCCGCGCTGACCAGGCATAAGGACCACAAACACAAGTAAGTTTAAATGAAATCACTAACCTCATGCTATCACGGTGAAACAACCTGGCCAAAAGCTCGTCCACGATATTAGTTTAATACCTTGGTCGGTGATTCATGCAGGCATGCTGTAATAACTAGCTAACGGATCCGAGGGTTTCTGTAAATTCCAATTTAGGCGATAGGCTGACAACCTGTCACTACAGCAATATACCTACAAATCTATCTTAATTGACCCTCAAAACTTTGTCAGACGTGGCGAAACGACTTTGTTTAGGTAGCTTACGTTCTGCTTACCCCATTAGAGATGAAGGTGTGATTATATGTATGTATGTATGTCGCGCTCGCTATGTTCGCGATATAAGTTATCATATCTCTATTCGGTAATGTGAAATTTCCCGCTCGCTACGATACGGTACGATACGTTTTACGTAGGTACATTTTCTGATTTTTAACCAATTCATACTCTTATTCCAGACGCGAGCAATGGGCTCTAACAGGCGCATTCGCCTGCTGGCAAGCGGCACTAGACAACACACGCGCCTTATCAAAAGATCATGCTGCGCTGGCTGACCTATACGCCGGCCCTCTGGCGGCCAGGCTACAGAGAGCCGCCGACGACGCACTCCGGCTACATAGGAAATGCAAGGATATAGGTGAGATATCCTACTAATTTGTGAGCTCTTGATATACCTGTTCTAAGTCTTAACAGGCTTGGTTGTTGAGTTCAAGATAAACCACGTCAAAAAGTTCATACGTATTGTACGTTATAGTATAAGAAGGTGACGCACATAGGTATGTACTTACACAGTCGCAAGATTACAGAACGTTTTTTGTTTAGATTCTCGCGATACAGGATTGTCATAATGCGAAAGGAATATTCTAATATGCCCAAAGTTGTATATTCAATGCTGGCCTGGGAGCGAGGAAAAACATAGAATGTGCCAGCTGCATTTCCTCCCGGGCATGCTGTAAAAACCAGCTAAGGGATCCGAGGGTTTCAGTATATTGCCTGTCACTATGGCAATATACCAACAAATATATCATAACTAACCCTCAAAACCTTGTCAGACGTGGCGGAACGACCTTTGTTTAGGTCATTTACGCTCTGCCTACCCCATTAGGGATAAAGGCGTGATTATATCTATGTATGTATGTATGTTATATATTCAATAAGTTATTTGTACTTCCAGTATCAGAACGTCACGAAGAGCTAGGCGCGGCTTTGGCCGAAGCCGGTGGGGCAGCGAAGGCCCACGCCGCTGCCGCAGCTGACTGGCGCGCAGCCGCCGCTAAGCTTAGGGCTGCGAGAGACCAGAGAGACAAACTAGCCGCTGCCGAGCCATCTAGATTGAAGAAATTGAAGACTTTGGACAAGGAGCTTGAGAAGGTATTTATTTAATAGTGTGTAAATATTGTCTAAGTATTATATGTAGTAATATGCACTATCTCGCTTTCTGCTTGTACAATTTCTATGAGCTTGAGAAGGTATTTATTTAATAGTGTGTAAATATTGTCTAAGTATTATATGTAGCAATATGCACTATCCCGCTTTCTGCTTGTACAATTTCTATACCCAAAGGTTGCCTGGTAGAAATTGCTGCTTTAGCAATAAGGCCGCCTATATTGTACTGTCACGTTTGTTCCTTTTTATTTCTGTTGTATGTGTATCTTCCATGCTGGACTGGGAGCGAGAGAAAAACATAGAATGTGCCAGCTGCATTTCCTCCCGGGCATGCTGTAAAAACCAGCTAAGGGATCCGAGGGTTTTAGTATGTTGCATTTTAGGCGATGGGCTGACAACCTGTCACTACAGCAATATACATACAAATCTATCATAAATAACCTTCAAAACTTTGTCAGACGTGGCGGAACGACCTTTGTGTAGGTCGTTTACGCTCTGCCTACTCCATTAGGGATAAAGGCGTGATTATATGTATGTATGTATGTATGTATGTATGTGTTTCTTTGTGCAATAAAGAATTTAGTATTGTATTGTAAGGTAAAGCTGTCACATTAGTAACATTTAATGCCGTGTATCTTTCAATTGAATGTAAATTTTCCTACGCGCTGTGATTAAGATGTAAGTTAATATGTCCTCGATCAATAAATAATACATAATTTGTAATACCTTAATTAATGCTTTTCTTCCATGCTGGACTGGGAGCGAAAGAAAAACATAGAGTGTGCCAGCTGCATTTCTTCCCGGGCATGCTGTAAAAACCAGCTAAGGGATCCGAGGGATTCAGTATATTGTAATTTAGGCGATGGGCTAACAACCTGTCACTACAGCAATATACCTACAGATCTATCTTGGATGACCCTCTAAACTTTGTCAGACGTGGCGGAACGACCTTTGTTTAGGACGTTTACGCTCTGCCTACCCCATTAGGGATAAACGCGCGATTATATGTATGTATGTTAATTAATGCTGCAAATTATATTTTTTCTTGTCGTTTAAAAATATAAGATTATATCACCATCCTATGTTATTTATTATATTAGATGTTTTTTAAAGAAAATTATTTTATAGGTTAATAATTGTAATTGTATTTTTGTTTTATAGCGTCGAGCACGGCACAGTGTGGCGCGCGCCAGGGCGCTACGCGCGCGAGCAGACTACGTGTTGAGTTTGGAGGCGGCAAATGCCACGCTACAGCGATACTATCTGGACGACATCGCTGAAATTATGCTGGTGAGACTTTACTTGTTATTTGAAAGTTTACGTACCGTGGTTTTTATTTAGAGAGCCCGATGGTGTAGTGGATAGGGCCGCTGCCTCCTGAGCGGGGAGGTCGTGGTTCGAATCCCACCATGTACCAATGTGTTTTTCGGTTTTCGAATTTCATATGTACGTTTATTCGGCGCTTTTTCCGTGCTTCGGAAGGCACGTTAAGCCGTTGGTCCCGGTTAATATCGTTTAATACCGTAGATATTAGTCGTTAAGCCAAGTCAGAGACCAGTGCTAATCATTGGCGGCTTGAAAACTCTGACCTAATCTAGGATTGGGTCTGGTTTCCCTTCTGGGTTGCGGAGGTCAGATGGCAGTCGCTCTGTGTAAAAACCAGTACACTCGTTAAATCCCCTGGATTAGGTAGCCGACCCCGTGAGATATGGGATAAGGCTAGGGAGATGATGTACGTACCGTGGTTTTATCAGCTTTATTTCCCTGGGCTTTCGGGATATGCTCTCGTTGTAAAAAGTAACTTATGTCACTCCAATCCTCTATCTCCATCAATTCATCACTCAGTTTCGACGTGAAAAATATACTAATAAACTTACATCTTCAATAACATACATTTTAAATTTAATTTCTACAGTTTAGAATTGAAATCACCTACAATTTGCCTACAAATTCCTTACTTAAATATTTCAATCCACAGTGCATGGAAGTGGGTTTCGAAGCCGTAGTCGGTCGCACAGTGCGCACAGCGGCCGGCGCGGAGGCTGCGCGCGCGCAAACCGCCGGGGCCGCCGCCGGAGCCCTGATGGCCGCCGCTGACGCCCTAGATGCCCTTGCAGACAGGCAAAGAGTTGTCTGTACACATGCTACTGCCTTCTCGCCGCCCAGACCGCTGCCTTATAGAGGAAGATTGCCTGCTGATCAGGTAAAGTAACTAAACATTCATCAACCAATTTTAACCGACTAACCAACTAAAAGAACAAATTAAGGAAATTAAAAAACAAATTAACAGACCAATCAGACAAATCAAGTGATCAATCAAACAAATAAACTATCAATCAAACCGATCAATGAAACAAATCAACTGATCAATCAAACAAATACACTGATTAATTAATCCAATCAACTGAAAAATCAAACAAATCTACCGATCAATGAAACAAATCAACTGAGCAAACAAATCATCCAACATATTAAACAATTCAACTGATCAATCAAACAAATCAACTGACCAATTAAACATATCAACTGATTAGTCAAGCAAATGATCTGACCAATCAAACAAAACAATCGACATATTAAACAAAGCTGCTGCTGGACTGGAAGAGATAGAAAAACATAGAATGTTTCAGCTGCCCTTCCTCCCGGGCATGCTGTAGAAGTCAGCAAAAGGGACTCGAGGGTTACAGTGTATTGTAATTTAGGCGATGGGCTGACAACCTATCACTATAGCAATACATATTACAATCTAAAATTGCCCTCAATTTTTGTCAGACGTTGCGAAAGCGCCTTTTACGACGCCTTAAACGCTCTGCCTACCCCGTAAGGGATAAAGACGTGATTTATGTATGTATGTATGTATATTAAACAAATCAATTGATCAAACAAACAAACAACTTCAAAATCAAGCTAATAAAAAAAAGAACATTAGTTTAAATCCTTTTTTAACATTTTTTATTTCCTTACAGGACGCAGAAATGCGCGAACTGATAGACGGCGCGTGCGAAGAAGTCGACGACGCTGCGACCGCAGTCACTGCGGAACTGTCACAACGACTGCAACAATTGGAGCTGGGCGCCAGACATCTCAGGGCCGAGTGTCGCGAGAGTGCCAAGACACTGGATGCTGCAGAGGCTGAACTTGTCAGACAGGTCAGTGATACAGTAGATCTGAAATGCATGAGTAAGGCAAAAAAGGAATTAAAATACTCTCATATAATGTCGTAAGCAGATCTATAAATCATTTAAACAAACTGTTTTAAAGTAAGTAATTATTTAGAGTAAGTTGCATTGCCCCAAATAATCATTACATACCTTATAATAATAATATATCATTTATTTCAGATTATTACAATCCATACTGTCAATCATAAATTTCTGAAAGATTTAATCCTAGTTTAAAGGTATAATAATAATAATTAAATTAGATTAAAAGTAAATTAAAAGTGAATTCATTAAAAAGAAATTGAATTTTCAATTAATAAATAAGTTAGAATAAAATTAAAAGTATTGTCACATGACAAAAACAATCAGTTAAATTAAAATTAGAGTTATTAATTTTTAAATTAGATTATAATAAATAAAATCATAACGTAATTGAGTGAGTTTGTATGTGCACAGTATTTCCGCTTTCATATTGACTACTGGCCAAAATCTGTAATTGGGTTTATCAAGTCCTTTGTTAAACCCCACAAACCATAAAAAAACTGAACAACATGGTGTATTTCCAGATGGAAGGCAGCGATATCGACGTGAGCGCGCTGTTCGGTCCGAACGCGACGCCCGCGCCCAAAGAACCGGCGCCTGACGACGACGCGCCCCGCCGCGATCAGGAGGACTACTATCTTGCTGTAAGTAAATAATACACTTCTACGTTTTGCTTTGAAGATTTTTTTAGCATGGTAATAACAAATATTAAGGAAGTCATTTAAAGAGAGCCGCACAATGCGCTGCGATGCAAAATGCATTGCACATGTAGGAAAACGGTCGTTTCTTGAAGACTACCTTGCGGTGGCGAGGGGTGCAATTTTATCGAGGGTAAGCCAAAGCAAAATAAAAAAAACAGTACTTTATAGTTCAGACGTAATTCCGGATATGGTGTAGTTGGAATACTTGAAAGGGAAGCCGACGGGATTCGGCTTGTATGAACCCTTCGCCACTGCTACCTTGATGTTTCGGTTCAGAAATACCTGAGCGAGTAACTGGTTCCATAGTATGGTTGTGCGTGTCAAGAAGTTTATTTTGAAACTTTGGGTGGTAGACATACGACCAAATACATATACATACATACATAAATCACGCCTTTATCCCTTACGGGGTAGGCAGAGCGTTTAACGCCTCTTAAAAGGCGCTTTCGCCACGTCTGATAAAAATTGAGGGCAATTTTAGATTGTAATATGTATCTAAAATTGCCCTCAATTTTTATCAGACGTGGCGTGGGTGGTAGACTGACGGTCATTATTAAAGATTCGTGGTTGACTGTGTAATCTTTTCCAGAAATTCCGTTCGTACGTGTCGTGCGCGGGCCGGCTTGCTCGCCTGGAGAGCAAGGCGGCCGCGGCGCGCAGCCGCCTGCTGGGCGGCGCCGCGGGCGAGCCCCCGCGCTCCCCGGCCTCGCCCCCGCGCCGCGCCGCGCTGCGCCGGGGGCTGTTCGCCGCGCCGCTCGGCGACCAGCTGCCCGCCGTGCTGACGAGTTGCGTGCGAGTTATAGCCACGTACGGTGAGTATCTTGTGATAAACTTAACACGTGGAATAGAATATGAATGAATTAGAGAGCCAGAAGGGATGGGAGGGACGAGAGCCGAAAGAGTCGTGGGGGATGTGAAGGACGGAAAAGTTGGAAAGAGTGACACAACTAACGATTTGGAAGGGATGGATGAGCGACGGAAAACCAGGAATTGGTGGGAGGGATGCGTGGGACGGGACAGTCGGATGAAGCGCAAGAAACTGTGGAACCGGGAGGGATGGGAAAGCAGAAAGTATGGAAGCGCCGAAAGAAGCGGGAGGGATGGGAAAGCCGGAAGTATGGAAGCGGAAGGGATGGGAAAGCCGGAAGTATGGAAGCTGGAGGGATGGGAAAGCCGGAAGTATGGAAGCGGGAGGGATTGGGAAAGCCGGAAGTATGGAAGCGCCGAAAGAAGCGGGAGGGATGGGAAAGCCGGAAGTATGGAAGCGGGAGGGATTGGGAAAGCCGGAAGTATGGAAGCGCCGAAAGAAGCGGGAGGGATGGGAAAGCCGGAAGTATGGAAGCGCCGAAAGAAGCGGGAGGGATGGGAAAGCCGGAAGTATGGAAGCGGCAGGGATGGGAAAGCCGGAAGTATGGAAGCGCCGAAAGAAGCGGGAGGGATGCGAGGGATGGGACAATAGGGAGTGGTAGGACGAGGGACGGGAGACGCGTGAGGTGCGGGATCCCTCCTCAGAAGAATATAATTATTTAAGATAGTAATATACGGTAGGTATTTATTCTATGTATAGGTATGTAAGTATTTTTATTTTTTAATTCTTTGTTTTGCTAGTCTCTGTTAATGTTGCATTTTCTTGTCCCCTTAAAATTATTCACTTTCTCTTACTACCATTTTGTTGGCTGGAAGAGATCTCTTCTTAGAGATAAGTTCGCCCTTGCACACTATATTTGTAAATTACATTTCTTTTGTGTTTATGCAATAAAGTATATATATAAGAATTAATGAATAGGTATAAACTCGCAACCTTCAATTGATATAACAACTTTTTGTTGTAGGTTTGAGGCACCAGGGCATCTTCAGAGTGTCAGGATCTCAAGTGGAGATGCAGGCCCTCCGCGCCGCCTTCGAGAGGGGCGAAGACCCCTTGGCGCGCGTAAGGGACGCTTCTGACATCAACTCGGTGAGTGGGCGGTAAAATTACCAATTTGTCTGTTGTACATAAAGAAGCAATTTTCTGCAGTATGTAGAGAGATAGAGAGATAAATTTATTAATAATTGTTAATTACAAGTCAAAAATTATAAGCACTTAAGTATATAACATTAATAATCATTTAAATTTTATTACTGTCATTATCATTAAAATTAATAAAATCATTATTAGTATAGAATGCCTGTTTGATAAGCCAACGCTTAAGCCGAGATTTAAAGATATTTAAGCTTAAAGCAAATGTCTTTTAATCTACCAATAGCGCGGATCCCGCGTTCGTTTCTTCACTCCTCGCACATCGCGAGCCGTACCGAGCCCCCGAAGAGATTTAAATTTTGTTACTTGAAGAAGTTTGCCGTCGCAAAATGTCCCTCGATCGCAAAATGTCCCTCGATCGCAAAATGACCCTTTCTCGTAATGTCCTTTTCTTTAAATGTGTCCATACACAGCCAGTCCAGTCTTTTCAGTAGGCCCACTATTTGAACTAAATCTACTTAAAAGGGTCGATCGCAAAATGACCCTTTCTCATGTCCTTTTATTTAAAAGTTTCTATACACAGTCAGTCCACTCTTTTTTGTACGTCCACTATTTGAACTAAATCTACATATCAAATCGTTCATAAAGTAACTTTTGCTATTCTATTATTTTCAGGCGTTCTTTTATACGTCTTAGCATTGTATAGCTTCATCTCTCTTGCTCTTAAGACAGGGCGGTGATCAGACGCCCCAATATTTTATAATATCAATAATTCTTTTTAAATAAACCGCTCCAGTGAAGTTTTCATTTATGTTCCTCGCGAACAAATAGTATAAACAGTCATTTATTTCCAGGTGTGCGGGCTTCTAAAGCTATACCTGCGCGAGCTGCGCCCTCCACTGATCCCTCACGCCGTCGGAGAGAGGCTGCTGCGAGTGTCCGCCGCGGCCAGCGGGCAGGATGAGGCGGCGGGTCTCGCTAAGCTGAGGGAGGCCCTGCTCACTCTGCCGACGCCTAACATGGTCGTGCTGAGATACCTGGCCGCCTTCCTCGCTCAGTAAGCACACTTGTACAGCTGTACCCCCCTCTGGTCCCTCACGCCGTCGGAGAGAGGCTGCTGCGAGTGTCCGCCGCGGCCAGCGGGCAGGATGAGGCGGCGGGTCTCGCTAAGCTGAGGGAGGCCCTGCTCACTCTGCCGACGCCTAACATGGTCGTGCTGAGATACCTGGCCGCCTTCCTCGCTCAGTAAGCACACTTGTACAGCTGTACCCCCCTCTGGTCCCTCACGCCGTCGGAGAGAGGCTGCTGCGAGTGTCCGCCGCGGCCAGCGGGCAGGATGAGGCGGCGGGACTCGCTAAGCTGAGGGAGGCCCTGCTCACTCTGCCGACGCCTAACATGGTCGTGCTGAGATACCTGGCCGCCTTCCTCGCTCAGTAAGCACACTTGTACAGCTGTACCCCCCTCTGGTCCCTCACGCCGTCGGAGAGAGGCTGCTGCGAGTGTCCGCCGCGGCCAGCGGGCAGGATGAGGCGACATATATATATGAGACAGGTTTCCATAAACTGGTAAGATTTGCTCAATCCCCGAAACTGAAGTCATAGAAAGAATAACGATAAAGTTACGCCTTTCCAGAAAAAAAATCAAAAACAAAAAAATCTAAATGTTGGTAATTTGAACAGTTTGTGGAAATTGAAGAGACCTTGCTTAGTCTACCGAGGCCTAACATGGTCGTGCTGAGATACCTGGCCGCCTTCCTCACTCAGTAAGCACATTTATAACCATTCTCATCTGTATTGAGTTTCTAAACAGGTTTCCATAAACTGATAAGATTTGATCAATCCCCGAAACTGAAGCCATAGAAAGAATAACGATAAAGTTATGCATTTCCTGGAAAAAAAAAGATAAAAAAATCAATGTTTAATCGGAACTGGCTTACTTTACACCCTTTATGGCTATTTTCTAGGTTTTCTGTCAAACATGTATGTTTAAAATTAATAAGTAAAAGTTAATTGGGATGAATACTATATATCAACACGGACGAACCTTTGTCAATGCACTTGCCAGTCTGATGAAGAATGGCACTACCATGTTTTAAATTATTCCGTGCTGGACTGGGAGCGAGAGAAAAACGTAAAATGTATGCATGCTGCATTTTCCCCCGGGCATGCTGTAAAAATCAGCTAAGGGATCCGAGGGTTTCTGTATATTGCAATTTAGGCGATGAAAAAAAAAAAAAATTAAAATACGTTTATTTGATTTTAGAACCACATTACATAATTTGTTACATCTGCCAAACTTATTTAAAGTTTGTCGGCAGCAATAAATACTCCTATTTAATTAGGCTCTAAACTATAATTAGTAGGTACTTACAAAATAAGCTAAAGTAAGATAAGTTATGTTTGTAAATATTATGTAATAAGTAATTAGTGTAAATGAAACAGACACAATTTCACACAGTACTTGTATGTTAATCTTTGCATAGTTTTAGGCGTGTATTTTCTAGTAGATGTTTTTTAATTTGGGCTGTCAACCTGTCACTACAGCAATATACCTACAAATCTGTCTTAAATAACCCTCAAAACTTTGTCAGACGTGGCGGAACGACCTTTGTTTAGATCGTTTACGTTACCTACCCCATTAGGGATTAAGGCATGATTATATGTATGTTTTAAATAGTTGTTGTTTCCCCCCAGTCTGACGGAGTACAGCGAGCACAACATGATGGACGCGTGGAACCTCGCCATCTGCCTCGGACCCACGCTGCTGGCCGCGAGGGGCGACGGCAGCGCACAGGTACACAACACACCTCTTTAAATAAATAGAATAGACTAGAAGAAATTTTATTTGGTAATAAATGTCCATGCTGGCCTGGGAGCGAGACAAAAACATAGAATGTGCCAGCTGCATTTCCTCCCGAGCATGCTGTAGAAACCAGCTAAGGGATCCGAGGGTTTCGGTATATTGTAGTTTAGGCGATGGGCTGACAACCTGTCACTACAGCAATTTACCTACAAATCTATCTTAAATAACCCTCAAAACTTTGTCAGCCGTGGCGGAACCATCTTTGTTTAAGTCGTTTCCGCTCTGCCTACCCCATTAGGGATAAAGGCGTGACTATATGTATGTATGTATGTATAAATGTTACAAAAAAAAAAACGAAATAGATATTCTTTACTAGCGACCCGCCCCGGCTTCGCACGGAAATTATTAGTGTTTCTCTACTATATTCTGCATGTAAACCTTCCTCTAGGATCACTCTATCCATTAAAAGAAACCGCATCAAAATCCGTTGCGTCGTTTCAAAGATCTAAGCATACATAGGGATATAGGGACAGAGAAAGCGACTTTGTTTTATACTATGTCGTGATTGTACATAAAACAAAAACAAGAGGAATTGAGAACAAATGACATAAAAGCTAAAGTACAATGAAGGCGGACTTATTGCTGTGGTAGCAATTTCTACCAGGCAACCTTGGGTAGAAGAAATCAAATGTAAATAATGCGGGCACTATCCCGCTATCTTACTAAAAACTAATTAATATAGACACATCTACATAAAATACATACACACATATAATCACGTCTTTATCCCTAATGGGGTAGGCAGAGGCGACGGCAGCGCACAGGTACACTCGTTCAAGTAGATGGCATTTCATATTGGGACCGTCATCCTGCTGTACTTCTTTACTATACTTCGTTTTATTTAGCACTAGCGACCCGCCCCGGCTTCGCACGGAGATTATCAGTGTTTCTCTACTATATTATGCAAGTATTATACATATAAACCTTCCTCTTGAATCACTCTATCCATTAAAAGAAACCGCATCAAAATCCGTTGCGTAGTTTTAAAGATTTATGCATACATAGGGATATAGATAGGGAAAGAGAAAGCAACTTTGTTTTATACTATGTAGTGATTGTACATAAAACAAAAACAAGCGGAATTGAGAACAAATGAAATAAAAACTAAAGTACAATGAAGGCGGCCTTGTTGCTATGGTAGCAATTTCTACCAGGCAGCCTTGGGTAGAGGAAATCAAATGTAGATAATGCGTTATAGTGCATCTTACTAAAAATTAATTAATATAGACAAATCTACATAAAATACATATACATACATACATATTATCACGTCTTTATCCCTAATGGGGTAGGCAGAGCGTAAATGACCTAAACAAAAGTCGTTCCGCCACGTCTAACAAAGTTTGGAGGATCATTTAAGATAGATAAGTAGGTACATTGCTGTAGTGACAGGTTGTCAGCCCATCGCCCAAATTGCAATATACTGAAACCCTCAGATCCCTTAGCTGGTTTTTACAGCATGCCCGGGAGGAAATGCAGCTGGCACATTCTATGTTCTTCTCTCGCTCCCAGTCCAGCATGGAAGTGTACAACATAGACGCGATATTATATTGTGATATCTTTGCAGGTGGCCGCGCAGAACCTGGTGAACGAGCTGGTGAAGCGTATCATCACGCACCACGCCGCGCTGTTCCCGCAGGACACCGCGCACAAGGCGCTGTACTCCAAACTGTAAGTAACATCACGTACAATATTCTAACAAAAACATATGATGTTTCTATAAAGCTCAATTCAAAAATGACGCAACGCTTCGCTTAAATCCACACAAAGTTTGCTCCCATTAGGCCTAACTTATAAATAAATAAATCGTTTATTTCAACTTAACATTGTATATAATTAATACCAAAAACTGAAACCTCCTTTTATGTATAGGAATACCTGTGCCAGGAGGTTTCGCTCTTCCATAGCCAATTCAGTGTTCTCATAGAGTTAAATAGTGAAGTAAACAATTCTTCTCTTATTAAATTAAAATTAAAAGAACTTAAAGATTTCTAGAATACTTACAAAAAAATAAATAATAACGCTACGTATGTGTGTGTATGTGTACTTATATTGATGCAGACTCGAAAAATGACGCAACGCTTCGCTTATTCAAACACAATTTTAAAATTAAGTGTTCTCATTAGGTCCAAACTTATTGATGCAGACCCGAAAATGACGCAAAGCTTGGCTTAAATTCGCAAAAACTATTAAAATTAAGTGTTCCTATTATGAAGGCCCAAATCATATTGATGTAGGCTCGAAAAATGACGCAACGTTTCGCTTAAATTCACAAAAAATCTTAAAATTAGGTCTAACTCATATTGACGCAAACTCGAAAAGTGACGCAAAGCTTCGCTTCGACTATGCGTTAATGTGAGTGAAGCTTATCATCCAATGGGCCTACCATTCAAACGGTGTCAGTCGCTCGAGTCATTTTGTACGGTTTTTTTTTATTTCGGCTAACTTGGAGAAAGTTATTCTGCTTAATATTCAAACCCTAAAGTTAGATTAGTATTTTTTTTACATCTTATAGCAACGTATTGCTTGCTTACAGGGAAGCCCCAGTAGAAGGCGACGCGGACGCTCAAGCCGAGGGGGCGGAGGGCGAGGGGGCGGAGGCCGACGACGATATAGACGGGGTAGACTATGAAGGAGACATTAGAGACGACCTGTCGCTGTTCGCAGACGATGACGGTACGGTGTTTGACGGTACGACTTGGTCTTTTATTTTTTTGTTTGTTTTATTTTTTTTCTTAAATTTATTTTGACTTCAATTAAATGCCAAATAGCTGCAAATTCCGATACTCTTTGTTTCATCTATAGTTTTACGATTATTTAATTACTAAGCATTTTTGTAATGTTTTTAGCTGTAAAAATAAGGGCTTTGATAATGCATACGACAAAAGTTATAATTTCCGAGTTTATACGGTCTTTTATTGTCATATTAATTATATGTTTATTGTCAGCAGATGAACTTAGTTCAGAAGGCGATAGCGGGGAATGGCGTGATCAAAACTCTTCTGGACATAGAAGGTAAAATACTGAAATTACAACTGAATTTAATTTTTTTTTTATACATACATATAATTACGCCTTTATCCCTAATGGGGTAGGCAGAGCGTAATCGACCTAAACAATATACTGAAACCCTCGGATCCCTTAGCTGGTTTTTACAGCATGCCCGGGGGGAAATGCAGCTGGCATATTCTTTGTTTTTCTCTCGCTCCCAGGCCAGCATGGAAGAAAAAAAATACAACCGAATTTAATTTGTTGTATAGTTAATAAATCATTTTTTTTTGTTAACAGGGCTGAAAGCTCAGAACGAGGCACAGAACAGGTGAGCGGAATAAACAATGCTTATTTCAATTTGTGATATTTTAAAACAAAACTACAACAGGCATGTTGACTGGGTGGTTATAGAAATCTTAACGTTTATACTTAAAACTAAATAAGTAAAATCAAAATTCTTTACTTCAGATTTCGAGATCCATACAGTAGTTAGTTATCTTTACATAGGTACAAACACTAACATTTCTTAACCTGTATGTATCTCATACAGGTTAAGAAATGTTAGTGTTATTTTAATAAAGATAATTAAAGGCTCACAGAATACCCGCGTCGCGGTCTCACAAGATCGCGGCATAAGCTGAGTGGGTCCTTTTATTGTTGTTTCAAAATATATTTACTGTGTTGTGTTTGTGACGTCATGAATAATAAATGTACATACATACATACATACTATCACGCCTGTATCCCTAATGGGGTAGGCAGAGCGTGAACAACCCAAACAAAGGTCATTCCGCCACGTCTGACAAGATTTGAGGGTTGTTTAAGATAGAACTGGATATTGCTGTAGTGACAGGTTGTCAGCCCATCGCCTAAATTATAATATACCCTCGAATCCCTTAGCTGGTTTTTACAGCATTCTCGGGAGGAGATGCAGCTGGCACATTGTACGTTATTCTGTCGCTCCCCGTCCAGCATGGAAGTAGGAAGAATAAATGTTTTCTATTCTATAAAATAGTGTTGTTTGCAGCCGTCTGCGTCGGCCAGCAATGACGTGGCGACGTCCTCCCCCCGCGCGCCCCCGCCCGCCGCCGCGCCCCCGCCCGAGCCCGCGGCCACTGCTTGTAGGTACGTGCACTTATTCCAACACTTTCCGCTTTTTATTACATACATACAATCACGCCTTTATCCCTAATGGGGTAGGCAGAGCGTAAATGACCTAAACAAAGGTCGTTCCGCCACGTCTGACAACGTCTTTTTATTACATTGCTTGTTTAAACTTTGAAATGCTCTGCATTCTTCTTCTATTGGCTGATGAAACTTTATATTATTACCGAACTGTTGTAATTTTTAACCACATGTGTCCCGCAAACTGATATGGGTTGCTCAGTCAACGGAACTGTACAACTATCAGCAGGATTTATTTTTCAGGAAATTAAAAATAATTATTTGATTTTACATACAAATTGTTTGATCGATTGTTTCGATTGTTTGGTCAATTTGTAGAAGTTTTTTTTTTTTGAAAGAATTCTGCTGAAGGTTTCTTTGACTCAGCAACCCCTATCAGTTTGCGGGACGCTGTCCCTTACACCCGGTGTAACATTTAACCAAACTAACTTAAAAGAACCTATGACATGGTGTGCATAAACAGGACATCCGCTGTGGTCTCGCCACATATCACGCATGGTCAAGGGCGTCCTTTTTCTTTATAACTTCTTAGCGAGTGGATTCTCGAGTCGAACAACGTCCCGAAGAACAATGGTGTCAGAGTTTTCAAACCGCCTAGTAGCACAGCTATTAGGCCTCTGACGTGGTTTGAGTAACGATCACTATCAAAGACAGCGACCGGGACCGACGGCTCGATGTGCCCTCCGAAGCACTGAAACCTTTTACTTTTCGGAAAATCAGGTGATTCAGCCTACAAAGATAAAAAGTGCATTATGGCGGTCTTATCACTGAGAGCTATTCCAGTCAATGTTTCTGATAAGAACGTACATTTCTGATTTGTCAGGATTTCTGACTAGCGACGGCGAGAGATTATCTATACCTGAGTATAAAAAAAATACTGTAAGAAAAAGTTAATGGGCTCGTCCGGGATTTGAACCCGGGACCTCTCGCACCCTAAGCGAAAATCATACCCCTAGACCAACGAGCCGAGTGAATGACACATCGAAACAGTAGTATTGGTTAATCTTGTACTGTATAATGATTTGGTAATCGGCATACTTTCACTTATCTCACGTAATAAAAAGATCAAGGCAGTTGCTCAATATAGGCGTACGTTATAGTATTGTTGTGGTTTGTATCCGATAAAAAGTTACTAACTTATATAACAACATGAGCGTTTCCGTGCTTTGGAAGGCACGTTAAACCGTTGGTCCCAGTTAATGGTACCAATTCGAATTTGCAAAAATCACGACTTAACTAATATAAGTCTATAACTGTTATTTTCTGTCATTAGAGAACGGAAAGAAGGCCGATATTAATTATAGTCGAGATTTGGTTAAGTTGTGCGCTCTACGTATCGATAGCGATTTTAGCGTTAGCTAATATAATATTTTACTAGCGACCCGCCCCGGCTTCGCACGGATATCATCAGTGTCTCTCTACTATATTCTGCATGTACTATACATATAAACCTTCCTCTTGAATCATTGTATCCATTTAAAGAAACCGCATCAAAATCCGTTGCGTAGTTTTAAAGATCTAAGCATACATAGGGATATAGGGACAGAGAAAGCGACTTTGTTTTATACTATGTAATAATTTGGCAATATCGAAGATATTACTTCTTATGCTATGTCAAAGGACATTGCTAAGCAATGCTACCGATTCGTGCAGAGCACAACTTAACTAAATCTTAACTTTAATTGTTACCGTCCCTTTCTTTTCCCTCAGAATAGATGACAGGTGACCATTACTTTAATTTTCAATACTGTAAAGGCTATCGTCTTACCCTACAATTAGAGTAACCTAACCAAACTGAGGAGAACTTCACAAAGTGATAATTGACAAATATCAACTTTGTGTTCCCCTTTGGGAATCGAACCCAGGACCTCCGGACATCTTTATAACTACGAGGGGTGGCTGATAAGTAATCTACCTAACTATGAAAGAAAAGACTGTGATGGCTAGTTTATTTTTTATTTTTCTATATAGTCTCCTGCAAGTGAAATACACTTATGACATTTGCAAATAAGTGACATCATGCCGTTATAATAGTAATTTTTATTTTGCTCGTCAAAATGGTCAGTCACAGCCTCTTTCATTTCTTCGTCCGTCGAAAATCTGCGACCCCTCAATTTTTTATTTAAATCTTTGAATAAGTAATAGTCACAGGGAGCCAGATCTGGACTATAAGGTGGATGGTTAATTTCTGTGAAGCCGTTTTTGCTCAGGGCTGACCTCGCCGTTAAGGCTGTGTGTACAGGACATTGTCTTGTAAAATCAGAACACCTTTGCTGAGTTTGCCTCTCCGCTTTTCTTTGATTTGTTCACGAAGCTGGTCAAGCAAGTTTGCATAATATTCAGCATTCATTGTTGTATTTTTAGGCAAATAATCTATCATCAAAATCCCTTCGACATCCCAAAATACGGTGGCCATTAGTTTTACAGCCAACGGCCGAACCTTGAACTTCCTTGGCGGCTTTTCTCCTTTAAATTTCCATTGCATTGACTCTTGTTTGCTTTCCGGATCCCACTGGCGAATCCAAGTTTCATCACAGGTCACAATTCGAGAGATAGTCTCTTCTTCTTTACCTTTGACCAGGTCTAGAAATGCCTGACAACATTCTACTCGCCTTTGTTTGTCAAAGGGGATCAACATTCTAGGGACCCAACGCGCGCTCACCTTGGACATGCCCAAATGTTCGTGAATATTTCATGAACTCGTTCCTTGCTAATGCCCACATCTCTGGCTATCTCCCACTGCTTGATTCGCCGATCTGCAAGAATCAGGTTCTTCACCTTTTCAACATTATCTGCGGTAACAGCAGAAATTGGCCTTCCACTACGTGTGTCGTCTTCCAGGCTCTCACGGCCATGTTTAAATTGCTTCGACCAAAACTTTATGACAAATTCAGAAGGACTTGAATCACCAAACACCTTTAACATGCGCTCTCTGATCTGCGTAGGCGTATTTCCTTCTTTACTTAGGAATTTAATCACTGCTCGATGCTCAAATTTCATCATTTTGCAATTTTCTTTCGACATGGTGAAATCAAAGCCGCGCCAAAAAAACAAAAGCAAGCGAAAAAAAATAAGCGTCATAATTTTGAAAAAGGAATAAATATAGAATATGATTTTGCAATGGCCTGTTCGATTTTCAAAACTTTCTTTAACAAAGTAGATTTTATATCAGCCGCCCCTCGTATGTATCTCATATTGAACCTCTAATCGGCCGCATTGCTTGATTCGTCAAACTCTAGCGAATAAGAATATGTCAAATTTGCATGCCTTGACGGTAGGACATATGATACAAATATACCCATGTACCAACAATTATTTTACTATGTTCTTGCAAATAAATTATTATTTCATTATTTCATAATATTCTGTTCTAATTTCAATCTCTCTTCCAGAAGACTAGCAGAAGCAACCCCCGACCTAGTACTAGACTTGCCCCTCCGGCCGGCGGCGCCCCCTCCCCCCGTGCGGGACACGCCCCCCGCGGGCGCGGCGTCCCCTCCCGCGCCGCGCGACCCCCCCGCCGACACAGCTGATACCTTCGCGCATAATCGGGACACGCTCAAGAAACGACCGCAGCACAGGTGAGATCATAATGCTTCTATACTTCGTATTGTACGAACTTTCTTAAAACCAAGTTAAGATAAGAATATACTTTATTGCACAGAACAGACACAAGAGACAAAAACAAATAGTAGTACAAATAGGCTGTCTTATTGCTAAGCAGCAATTTCTTCTAGGCTACCTTAAGGCACAGGAAAATACATTGTATACGTAAATAAGCGACTTAAGTGTATATAATATGTTATTACATATTATAATACATATATCAATATACATAATATTAATGAAAGAAAATGTTACAACCATTTTTTCCGGGAAATACGCAAATGCTAAAACTAGTGATAGAACTACCTGCGAAGCTAGATGATGACGCAGTGCTTCGTATGACGCAAAGCTTCGTAGGGCGTTATTATGACGCAGTGATTCGTGCGACTTTATAATGACGCAGACCGCTGCACAGGTGAACACAATCCTCGACCTCGGTCGATATAGTTTTATTCAAAATCCGAAAGAATCCATGTCTAAAACTTGCAGTTTAGAAATCTGCGAAGTAACTCTTTGAAATAGTCTTTTGAGGCAAGTTAAACTAAACATTTACATAAGATAACTTAATTACTTCCATGCTGGACTGGAAGGGATAGAAAAAAAGAATGTACCAGCTATCTATCTATATCTCTTTCTGGGCATGCTGTAAAAAACAGCTAAGGGATTCGAGGGTTTCAGTATATTGCAATTGAGGCGATGGGCTCACTCACTCACTCAGTCACTATAGCAATATAATACTTATATCATCTGTAATAACCCTTAACACTTGTCAGATGTGGGGCCACAACCTTTGTTTAGTTCGTTTTTGTTTGCCTATCGCATTAGTCATAAAGGAATGATTTTATGTATGTAACTTAACCAAACTTTGGAATAAGTCTACCAAATAGGATAATCAGTCCATTCCTTTAGATAAGTCAACTAAATTAAACTCCCTTTCAGGCACACGAGCTCTAGCGCGAGCAACGAGCCCGAAGCCTCCTTAGACGGCGGCGACTCCGCGTCGCACAGCTCGGGCGGCAGTCCCGTGCCCGCGCGCAACACCGCGCGCGTCGCCGCCAAGTTCGCCGACTTGACTTTAACCGGGGGCTCCCTCAAGCCGGCCCTGGCGGCCAAGCCCGCGCTGCTCCGCCGCCCCACGCCGCACCCGCACGCGAGGGGCGACAGCCAGCCGCCCGCGTCCACTGCCGCCCCCATCGCGCCTGCTGAAGACGCCGCTCAGCCGCCTGATTCCACTTGCTGAGGTGCTCGCACAGTAAGACTTTTGTTCGTCTATCTAATGGTATGATGCTTATAATAGTAATAGTAGTGATAGTGTTGATAATCAGTAGAATTTTTACTATCAAATTACTAATAGTTCTTTCGATATTGTGACGTGATTTAAAAGCGACAGTATTGGAAACCTTAAAATTTATCTTTAATATCAAAGTATTGTTCTTAGTTATATACATACATAAATCACGCCTTTATCCCTTACGGGGTAGGCAGAGCGTTTAACGCCTCGTAAAAGGCGCTTTCGCCACGTCTGACAAAAGTTGAGGGCAATTTTAGATTGTAATATGTATTGCTTTAGTGACAGGTTGTCGGCCCATCGCCTAAATTACAATACACTGTAACCCTCGAGTCCCTTTTGCTGACTTCAACAGCATGCCCGGGAGGAAGGGCAGCTGGAACATTCTATGTTTTTGTATCTGTCCCAGTCCAGCATGGAAGAAAATGAAATGCAAGATGGAAGAAATTATCTTAGTTTGATAGTCAAATTACTATTGTTAATTGACACTTGGACTATCAAAAGCATCATACAGTCTATACTATCGATCTACAACACTATTGTTGTGAAGCGACGCGAGGCGCGATGCCATTAATGCAACGATATAACGGGTCGGAGTTTTATTGACCAAAGATACGTCTATTTTTGCACGTGTAGGTATTTGACGATTAAATATAGAACGCATTTATTTTCCTCTTATGTGATAAGAATGCAACTTAATCGTCTTCTGCGCTTTATGTCTTGATATGTAACGAGTATGCCACTTAACTATAATGAATGTCTTATATTTTCGTAAAAGTTTTCGATATTAAAAATCGATAAAATTCCGACCCGTCTGCAATGAGCAGTTTAACGTCCAAAAGTGTAATCAAACTTCGATTATTATAAGAATTGCACAATATATCGCATAAGTATATCTGTTAGATAATATCTCTAGTTTCTTGGATTCGTTTTATACCTGTACTTTAAGGATCCTGCAGTTTCATTCTATTAGTTTGAAAATCGTATCGAATATTTATTACATTCAAAAGAAACGAGATACCAAAGTGTAAAAAAGGTCTAAGTGGAATTGAAATATCTCTTTTTTTTACTCAAATCAAGTCACAAAAGAAACATGGTTGTAATAGGAAATATTTAGTTTGGAATCTCATAGAAATCACATTGTATGTGCGTGAAAAAGATGGTGCGTGTTAGATGGTATTATGAATGTTAATATTATGATAAGAACAGTGATGGGAGTCGTAACGACAGTGTTTCGTTTGATATCACGTGATATGATGCAGTGGTTCGTTTGACGTTATAATGACGCAGTGCTTCGTATGTTTTCATACTGACGCAGTCCTTCGTTTGACATCATATTGAAGTAATGCTTCGTTTGACGTCACAGTGACGTAGTGCTTCGTATGGCAACGTATAGATGCAGTGCTTCGTATGGCTTCATACTGATGCAGTGCTTCGTTTGAAATGAGGCAATGCTTCGTTTAACGTCAAAGTGACGCAACACTTCGTATGGCGCCATATTGAAGTAGTGCTTCGTATGGTGTCATAATATTGACCTAGTGCTACGTTTGACGCCATGATCGCTCGGAAGTTCTCGAAGTTGGTATAATTTTAGTTATTGAGTTTAAGAGGTGCTTTTTTTAATTGTCATATTATTTTATCCTTGTATAAATATTTACAATCCATTTTAAAAGTTTCTCAACCTGTTGCTGCTTATCTTTTGCAATGTACGAAAATCATGTTTAGGTGCTTAGGTTTTAATAGTATTTTACCTGTATTTTTATTTTATTATCTTGATGTGCATTTGTATACCGACGTTTGCGGATTTACTGCCGAGTGCTAAATGTGTGAGAACGTAAATTTATACGATACGTAATATTATTTTATATTTAGAATGATGTAACCAATTATTTTTGTATGGGACCGACGTCCGCGTCACTTTTAAAGGATATGCCATATCGAATATGTATTTTTTGATTATAGGGTTTTTAGACCTTGGACTGTATTGTGTAACGGATTTAAAATACAAGATATAACGAAAAGGTCATACATATACCAAAAGACAATTTCACCTAAGAAACTGAACAACTTTCTCAAAGAACATAGGTACGTAATAATATGAAAAAAGATTTAGTTAATTGCTGTTAGACCAAACTATGTGTTTGACAAAATTAGTGTTAACTGCCTGCCAGTTCGACCATATACAAAAATGAAATTGTTATACGAAAATCAGTAACCATTTATTCGAAAAGAAAAAAACATACCAGTATCATTAGTATATTGAACTTTTAAGGTGGTTTTGCACTGCTCCGTATTCGTATCCCTATCCGTGAAAAATATGTGAAAGCTGTCAAACATTTTCGCGCCAATTCATAATTTTTTTCACGGATACGAAGCAGTGCAAAACCGCCCTTACATTGTGTAAACGTATCCCTCTTTGTTATATCTTGTGGACAGGATAATGTAATGGCTTTCCATTCAAGTAATTCTCGTTCTAAGAATACTCTAAACCTTAAAACTAGAAGGAATTAAATTTAAAAAGAAAATAATGTTTTTCAATGTCTGTTTTACCATTATTCGATGTTCCTGACCGTAGTTGGGGCAACGAAAGAATTCTCTTTGCCGATATATTACTGAAGTTTTGCGGTGATCATTTCAATACTACCGAATTACCTAATTCGAATGCCATTTCTATCTTTTCTTAAATCTATTAAATGTAACGATGATTTGCCTGTGTATAGCTTGAGAGACGCAGACGAGTGTACGATGATGGCTTTAGGCGTCGTGAGTGCGAGCGAGACGGCTGTTGTTTTCATAACTCTACAATTCAACTACATTTCGATATACATTGCGTAGCTAATTAGCATTTCGGAATACCATAAATATCGAAACGTAACTGGCCACGCAATGGACATCGAATTATACTTGAATTTGTAGTGACATGAAATGGTTTTCTCTTGTGTAACGAAGTTTCTCATTAACGGAATTACAGACTATTATGACTGAAAAATACTTACATAGATTAAAGAATTACGCTAACATTTTCTATTGTTGTTCGTTCGTTTGTACTTTTTATTATATTCGGTGTAACAAAATTATAGAACGAATAATTAAACTTCACGAGTTGTGCTTGCAACGAAATTTTAACATAGGTGTCGATTTTGGCTGACAAATTTTCTAACTGATTTTAGTTAGTGCTAGAGAAAAGAATAGTCTTTGTTTGTGTGTCAGGATAATGGACTCTCCATATTCATTGACTCTTTATTTTTTTTATTATGAAAGAAACTAGCCAGGACTAACTAAAATTAGTTAAGAAATGCGTATTCGAGGTCAATATTCCTAGTCCAAAAACCAATATCTGTCGTGCAAATCAGTGTTTGAATTGTGCGTATGTAGTTCCTTTGAATTTTATTTTAGTGCTAGTTAAGATATGTATGTAAGAAGGTCTCAGAGGCTAAGGAAAGGCTTCTGTAATTTCGTCAATGATTGTGATCGTTCGCGCTGTTGCGTACTCAATAAACCAGTATTACTCGCTAATATGAACTTTTTATTTACGTTGAAGTTTTCCTTATTCAGCACGCAAGTGCTGGAATGACATACACGACTATTATAAAGTATTTTGGAAAAAAACTATGGGAAAGAAATAAAACAAGGCATTTATGTATTGTGCAACGATGGTAATAATAATAAGTATTCGAGGCAGGTACAACAAACATCGATAGCGATTGTACATAAATAATCGCTTTTACCAAATTCTGAAGCCAATTTACGTTTGCAGGCAAAAGCATGGCAAGTTTTACTTCTACTACGAAATAGTTAGTCTCTATTATACTATTTTTAGAGAACCAGGAATCATTATCGCCTAAATCTGATGGTCCTAGACGTAACCATGAAAGTAAATAAACTGCTGCGTTCAAGCAAAGTTTTTTAAGGTTACGTCTCTAAAACAATCAAAGGAATCGTGACAAACTTGGCCGGCTTATGCCTGTAAAAGTTCCTTACCATTATTTACAATATTATCAGTTATCACTATCATAAAGAAAACCTTCAGAATTCGATAACACGGCTTGGTGGAGCAGGCGGATACGATATTATAAACTTACCTATAGAAAAACATTGGTCATTTCATCTAAGCTGTTACTAAAGTCTTGTAAATTTCACTAATCTGTCTTGCTATAATTAATAGTTATTACGGCTAATGGCAATATTGGTACTATTGTTACTAAGTATCATAAGCTTTGATTCTAGCATTAAGTCGATGCATCAAACACGTGCAGTAGACTAAAGTCCATGAATTCATTCGTTTCCGCCTGCTCCTCGTTCAACTTATACTAATATCGTAGGCAGTGGTCGTGATGCATAGAGTGGTGTAAGGTCGGTGCCGCGTTCTCCTTGTCCCTGGCGAAGTGTTGGGTGGAACCCTGGGTGGGTGCTGGAGCGAACTCCATTGGAGCTTCGTATTCGTCGCCAGAACCGTCTGACGCTTCCAGATAGCCGAAGAGCCGAGCCGCTCCCGCTGCACGAACCTCGCGTCTTCGAGTAGTATTGCCGACTGAAACAAAATTTTCATTGAGTATGAGTTCGGGTTTAAGCCTCCGTGAAACAAAGAACGGGTCTTGAGTATGGAGGCAGAGAAACATCTGAAAAAATATGGAGCAGCACTTATACCGTATGGAAAACCTTGAAACTCGAACACTCCACACTTACGATCCGTTCGCTGTTTCCCGGAGGCTTTACAGGGGGATTTTGAACAAAATAGAACATACCAAGCGGATTGATGATTTTGGATCAGGATCCTAGTCGTGGACGGCGTCTTAAAAGCTGTCTAGAGCCTTATTCAGTGTTATCAAGTAACAGAGATGCGGTCAAATCGGCTTCACCCTCGGAAACGCAAGATGAGGTTCATAATCTCGTCTCATCTCGTTCATATCTTGGGCTCTTTAAAATGATCTGTTGTCTCTTCGTCCCAATTGAAGACAATGCAAGAGTAATGATGTGCTGAAAACATTTCTGCTTTTAACACTTGACATGCTTGGATTGCTAATTCGTTTACGAATGCCGAGGAAATAGCAAAGCAATTTATGTGAAGTGAACTAGGGGAAAATAAATAATAGATATTACAATACTCTATGCATATTAGTGGATTCAGTGGGCTGCTATTCTCCTTTTTATACACCTATGGATAGCTAGGTGGCTAGTATGTCTTCGTAGGATTGACGTAGGCTGTGCAGTACAAGTCGTAGCTACATCAGAGTGTTACGCACGTCATATCAGTATTTTTCAGGTTCAACTTACCATTATCACACAAAATGTAGCTTATGTATTTTAGCGTTGCGTTATCGATACCAACTTGCTTTTTCTTTGCAACTGAGCAGAAGTTAAGCTAAGCAACTAGTTACAGACTTTCTTTAAAGTTGTAAAGCAAAGACAGGCTATGGGCTGCAAAACAAGTTGGTATCGATAACGCAACGTTAAAAACACGCAGTAATCGTAGCGACATCGCTGCGACGTAGCTACTACGGGGCGTCCGGTACGTCAAGCGTAGTCACGTTAGCAGTTCAGAAGGTCAAGTTTGCCATGGTCACACCTTACAATATTCAAATACTAAGTGGCATGATCACACTTGACTTAGTGACTTCTTGTAAATTCACCATTGCCTATTGTCTCGTTACATGCTTATTACTTTAGTTGTGGCAACTGCCTCCTCCGCCGGATGTCCCGGGTTCAATTCCCGGCGGGGGACAATGACTTTGTGTTGTTGTTTCTAGTTTGGTTAGGGCATTACAAGCTGATCACCTGATTGTCCGAAAAGTAAGATGATCCATGCTGTCGGATGGGCATGTAAATAGTCGGTCCTACGCCTGATTTCTCTCTGGTCGTGTCAGTCAATCTGTCCCATCAGAATAAGAGATTGAAGGAATGGAGAGTGCACCTGTGTGTAGCGCAAACACTTGGGTACTAAAAACTAGTCCTACGCAGTATTGGCGAGGGGTGCAATTTTATCGAGGGTAAGCCAAAGAAAAAAAAAAATTCAAGTAATTTATAGTTTCGACGTAAATCCGGATTTGGGGGAGGTGAAATTCTTGAAAGGAAAGCCGATGGGAATCGGCTTGTACGGACCCTTCGCCACTGCTGCGCAGTTGGCTGATCTGTGGGAGATTGGTCGCCATCACCGAACTATTATTATAATACTTTAGTTGTAGCAGTTAAGTTGTAAGCAGCTTACCATTAGGAGTGGCGTTCCCCACGTTGCCAGTAGTAGCCACTACAGCAGGTTCGGGCTGCGGCGCGGGCTGCGAGACATAGCCTGTAGACGGGGCTTGTGTCTGAGTCGTCACGACCCGCGTCACGCCCGTCGATGGCACTTTCAGGTTGCGGTTCTCGATGAGGCTGTAAGAAACACACGGTCACACTCATAGCCCCCCACTTCTTCTTAGCGAGTGGATTCTCAAGTCAAACGACCCGATGAACCCTGGTGTCAGAGTTTTCAAACCGCCTAGTAGCACAGCTATTAGGCCTCTGACATGGTTTGAGTAACGACCACTATCAAAGACAGCGACCGGGACGGACGGCTTAGCGTGCCCTCCGAAGCACGGAAGCCCCCCACTAAGGCTCGTATTTATGAAGCGATCTCAAAATTGGGAGCAATATTATGTTTGGATTTGACAGGTCGTTTTGTACTGAAATGCCATTTCTGATATGAACTCGCTGTCACTCATGAGAGCTGATTATAAATACGACCCTAGGATGTGCCATGGACAAACACAGAAACAAGCACAAAGAACATCCATACCCAGAAACTGACATTTAAATTCATCATTTAAATGTCTGCCCGGCTGAGAATCGAACCCGGGACCCTTTGCGTAGCAGACTATGTGGGTCGTCAAAAAAGAGGGGTAAGGGTAAAAAATAAATTGGGGTAGGATTTTCTATATCCTGGTAGGTATACCAGGTGTAGCGGACAGCGTCCCGCAAACTGATAGGGGTTGCTCAGTCAACAAAACTGAACAACTATCACCAGGAAATTCTTTCAGGAAATAAAATAAAATATTTGCTTTTCCTTAGGAACTGTCTGATCGAGGTGGTCATATTTTAAGATTTCTTTTTTCTTTTCATCTGCAAGAATTTCCTGGTGAATATTGTTTAGTTTCGTTGACTGAGCAACTCCTATCAGTTTGCGGGAAACTGTCCTTTATACCCGGTATACTATGTACCGTAAGTTTTATTCAAAAAGCTATATCTTCTCATAGGTGTCGTAAAAACTGACTATGGGATACGGAACAGGCAGCAGCGTTATTTTCGAATGTAGAGGGAGAAGAAGAAATCTTACAATGCGCTCGCTAATCCACCTGCCTAAACGTGGCTTGCAAATTGTAGGTATATCACAGGACTGTCGAGGCTAGAGTAGATACGGAAAAAGTATTTCACAAACTGAACAGCGCAAGTCAATACATCAACTATCAAACTACCTACAACTTCTTTAAAGCTTAATTTTAATACTCACTGTGTATCCCTCAAATGCTGCACCAGTTGTTGCTGATCGTCCGCCAAGAATGGACACTTAGCACAGGTCTTCTTATTGTGCACCTTATGGACATGTGTCGCCAGCCTCTCAGCCCTAGCTGCCTTGTATTCGCACAGGGGGCAGGCGAAGGGTTTCAAATGCGTGTTCAGATGTCGCTTCAGGCACCAGTTGTCGATGCCTGACCAGGAACAGTAACAACACGAGTAGCGACGCTCGCCCTGCTGGACAGTCTAAAAAATTGGGTTTCTTTGGGTGGGTTTGAGAAGGTTTTAGTACGATTAAAGGTAAAGGTTTCAATGTTGTTCATGCCGATCCTTATAAGTGAGAGAGAGGTACGTAGAATGACCTAGAATCAAGGTCATATACCTACGTATGTCTTTAGATCCAAGATAGTAGAAGACTCCAGGTTTAAAGCCAGTATTTTTCCAATTTACGTGTAGTAAAATATATCTCTTGACTGATTAATTGCAAGCGAATGCTGACTTTTACAGCAGGACCGATATGGAGAATAGAAACGTCAGTCGCATCATTTAAGTAAGGTCGTCAGCAGAAAGA
This sequence comes from Scrobipalpa costella, assembly GCA_949820665.1. Lineage (NCBI taxonomy): Eukaryota > Metazoa > Arthropoda > Insecta > Lepidoptera > Gelechiidae > Scrobipalpa > Scrobipalpa costella. The sequence continues at coordinate 3,281,537 of OX463311.1, forward strand.
CCAATATCATATCTTCTAGTCCTGTACACTCACCTTTCTCCTAACAGCAGCTACCGCCGGCTGTGGCGCAGGAGCGGTGAGGGGTGCGGGCGCGGGCTGCGGTGCGGGCGCGGGAGGTGGCGGCTTGTGCACCACAGCTGGTTCCGCTTTCGCCAGGATCGCTCGCTCGATCTTCACGGGCGGTATGCGGTATTCTAGGTTCGCTTGCTGAGATGGCGGGGGTGGGGGTTCGCTGGCTGCGATTTGAAAAAAGTTTTCAGTGATGTCAAGACCGACGACATAGTCAAAATTACGAGGGATACTAGATGGTGAAAAGAGAACTACACTAAGCTTTGGGTGACTACTGGTTAAAGAAGAAGGTCATGACTGTTTATGAACAGCAATTTAAAAATGCTCTGATTTTTAATGTGCTATGATATCTTTCGTATGGCGCCAATCCTCAAGGTCCCATGGTAGTCGTATCCAGTTGGTTCCATCAATCGGACCATCGAGTGGCGGTCTGCCGATGCCGACTGACTCTTAATGGAGTATCTAGGTAGGTACCTGGTTTGCTATAATAGATCGGTGTAGCTGTAGGCATAGGCGGTGCGGGCTGAGGCGGCGGCTGCTGCTGTTGTTGTTGTTGGTGCTGTTGTTGTTGCTGTTGCTGAGTTTGTTGCTGCTGCATCTGCTGCTGCTGCTGTTGTGGTTGCTGCTGCGGCGCTTTGATTAGCTGACGACGTATGCGGTTCAGGTCATACCTATACCAATTTACGCATAATTAAATCGTGTACGTTTACGATAGGCAATATTAATAAGTTAAAGTTATCTATACTTACGGTTGATCTCTATGCATTCTAAGAAAATGCTTCTTAACATGATCAGCTCTATTAAACTGCTTCTGACAAAGATAACAATTGAATGGCTTCTCGTCTCTGTGAATATTCTCGTGTCTAGTAAACAAATCTCTTCGATCAGTCGCATAGGGACAGGCTTGGCAGATGTAACGCTTCCCCGCATCCCCTCCCGCCCCCGCTGCCGCCTCGGACTCGGCTGGTGATGGACTTTCCACGCTGGCAGTTCGTCGCTCAAGCTTTGATTGTTCCACCTGTAAAAGCACCGAAGTTTTAACCTTGGAGCGACCCAAATTCTCAAAAACTCCTTTTAATTATTTAGGACCGTCTTACCTTAGTTTTTAACCGTTGCAAGTATCTAGTCAGATCAGCTAACGCAGGATTGTCTCTAAGCAGATGATCAGCTGCCGCCGGATCAGAATGATGGTCTCTAGCTAAATGTGTCCTAACTCCTCGCGCCCAGCCTGATGCGAATCCACAACCTGCCAATGGGCATTGAAACGCCCTGGCTTGTGAATGCGTGCCAAGCCAGTGTTCAGCTATTCTAGCGAGGAATCCCACGCATTCACACTCGCAGCATTTGAAGAGCCGTTGCGCTGGGTTGTATGAGGCTACTCTGGAGTGGGCCCAGGCTAACGGTTCGTCAGCTGATGTCCACCTGTCTTCTGCTGTCAGGTCTATTCGAGGTGTGAAGTTTGCCTGTGGGAAGATTGAAAACTGTCAAGCAGTGCAGTGAAAAAACCGTTGCACGTGCTGAAATTTACGATCCGGGCGCCTTTAATAAATAAAATATTGGGTGTAAAAAAACTTTAGGGTTAGGTTCAAACCTCATGAAACTAAACACCTTTCCCAAAGGAGCATAGGTCAAATGGTGAAGGGTTATAGTTTCCGCCTTAAAGTTTTTACATCCTGTATTTGGCATCTTTTTTAAAACACTTGAAAGCTAAACTGTTCGTTTTTACGGAACAAACCTGCAAAATCCCCGGCGGCGGGAAACCATTCTGCATCAGCGCTGCCAGCCCCCACGCAGTGATATGCTCTTCAGGCCTCAAGTCGTCATCCAAATCCCTCTCTGCAGCCGGAAACTCTACGCCGATGACCCCTACTCCGACCCCTCCACCGACGGTCGCTTCTTCACCGTAGAGCTTCTTGGTGATCTCTTTAAACATGTCCTCGCAGTCCAGAGTCAGGGACACTCCAGCTCCGTTCTCCATTTTGACTTACAAACTATTTTGACCTAAAAGGTAAAGCTCAGTTTTAGTCGTAGATAGCTTTGTTAATAGTGTGATACGCGTAGGTATGTGTGATCGTTATTTATTTACGATGGAAGACTTGAAAGTTTTCCCGCTGTATTTCGCCAGCTGCGACTATGTCAACCTAGTAGATTAGTACATACATATAGTCACGCCTTTATCCCTAATGGGGTAGGTAGAGCGTAAACGACCTAAACAAAGCTCGTTCCGCCACGTCTGACAAAGATTTGAGGGTGAATTAAAATAAATTTGTAGGTTTATTGCTGTAGTGACAGGTTGTCAGCCCATCGCCTAAATTGCAATATACTGAAACCCTCGGATCTCTTGGCTAATTTTTACAGCATGCCTGGGAGAAAATGCTGGCACATTCTATGTTTTTCTCTCGCTCCCAGTCCAGCATGGAAGACATCTTAGTACATTAGCAGGTACTGTTTATTGAGAAGTGATCTATTAACTCACAAACGTCTCAAACCCGTCTCACATAGAATTCCCGTCCCTTGCAAAACTCAACCTAAGATAAAGATGAAGCAGTACTTTTTCCGGTAAAGTGGAATTTAAATCAGTTACGGGTGTCATCCGCTCAAAAGTTACAACAGACGTAATAGGGGTTCCTGGCAAACATTGAATGGCGTAGTGGATGAAAGTTTGCCAATTCACCCTTAACCGTTTATGCGGTAATTTCTCAAGCTGTTTCCGGGCATTGTACCGTGTTTATTGCTTTCAGGATGGACAAAGAAAGGGCCAAATGAAATTATGTTGACTACGCGGTCTATGCGAAAAACTGCCTCCGTAGTCAAATGGTTAGACCAATAGGCTTACGTTCCGGAGGTCCTGGGTTTGATTTTTTTTTTAACAAAAAGTGGTTACTTGTCATTTTAGCACTTTGTGAGGTTTTTCCCAGTTTGGTTAGGACATTGCAGGCTGAATCACCTGATTCTCCGAAAAGTAAAAGGATTCCGTGTTACGGAGGGCACATTAAGTCGTCGGTCCCGGTCGCTGTCTTTCATAGTGGTCGTTACTGAAATAATGTCAAAGGCCTAATAGCTCTGCTACTAGGCGGTTTGAAAACTCTGACACCAGGGTTCACCGGGTCGTTTGATTCGTGAATCCACTCGCTAAGAAGAAGAAGACGCGAGAAACTAATTAATGTAAGAGATACCTAGAACATCTCATCCCGGACATGCTGTAAAATCCCGCCAAGGGATTTGGGGGTTTCAATGTATTGTAATTTAGCCGATGGGCTGACAACCTGTCACTACAGCAATCTATCTGAAATAACCCTCAAAACTTGTCGGAAAGGCCTTTGTCTAGGTCGTTGACGCTCTACTTACCTCATTAGGGATAAAGGCGTGATATATGTATGTATAACTAGAGTGGTTAAGAAACAAAGATAAAATATAGCACTCATAGACATATCGATTTACTCAATATCAACTGGAACGGTGCTGTCAAAACCTTGCGATTTGAGTAGGACTTTCTGGGAACCAATAAAGAAAAGAAAATTTCCGAAGACTGGTGTACACTTTTGTAATTTTTATCGATTTTAATTTCGCGATTTTATAAGTATACATAACATGTACTAGTCAAAGAATAGTAACGTTGTTATAATATAATAGAAGGATGATGCACACAAAGAGCTTCTATTACCTTGTGGAACAAAGTTCAGTTTTAAATCACATAATCGAATGAAACTCTGTCGTCCCATAGTTGACGGCGGATGCTGGAGGCTCCCCGTAACTTTTTGAGTGGTTTCATTTAAAACTAGAGTGTGGATACGTAAGGGTGTCGGGCGGGGTGTTGCACGCTGCAAGGGGGGCGGGGGGGGGTGCAAGCCCTGCGAAGGTGCGGGCGGCCCTGCACCACCCACGCCAGCCTCCGTGGGTCATGGGTGGGCCCCGCTGCTCGGGGTGGGCCTTCTAGTGGGATGCAATCACTATGGGGGCTCGTCAAGGGGGTTTCGCGTAAAAGAGGAACAAATCATTAAAACTAATTATAACTTAATGAGGTAAAATTAATCGACGTTTAATGAAGAACAAAAGACACGCTCAAATCTAGAAAATCAATACAACTTACACAGATAACGAGAAACTAAACTACTGACCTGACTACAACACGAACATCATCGGGACACGTCATCCACGAGCATTACAAAGAAGTATAGTATAGGGACCAGAGCACGATGCGTGCGGGGGGAGATCGATCGCGAGGGGGGAGGCGGGGTGGCACGCGCACTGCACTCACCTGATCGCGCGGAGCCAGCAAACGCGAGGCCGGGGCGGCGCGCCGGCCGCGACTGGCAGCCCATCGATCCGGGTGCCCGGGCCCCCCGCGCCCGCCCAACACCCCGTGCCACCCTCGCCGCCCCCGCCCTTTCATTCAATGGTGTCTCATATCGACTAGCGCCGCCGCCCTGCGCCCGACGCCCGACGCCCGGAGAGGCCTGATTTCCCGCGTCGACCAGTGCTGCCAAGTTCGCCGATTTATCGCCATTAAGGCTATCTCGGAGGGCGATGTGACGACCAAAAATTGCGATTTGCGACTGGTCGCAATTTAGGATATCTCAAAAAACATATGAGGCTGCTTCAAAAATAATTAGGTGAAGCAGGCTATTTTCATAATTTAGGCTAAATACGAACAAAATGGGTCCCTTAATTAATCATTGGAATTTTCTACCATCCACCCATGGTCCACCCTCTTTGAATCAAGATTTTGAGATCGAACCAAATTATTTAAATAACATCCCTACCAAATAGTCTTAAGGGATAGGTCTCAAGCATTTAAAATAGTAGCTATTTAGACTATTCGTAAATTATTTAAACGATTTTAGGCTACTTCACCTTGGGCGACTTTTAAGCGACTTGAAATTGACAATTGAAATTATTTATTTTATTTTATATTTTAATAATAATAAAATAGATTCAGTTACAGGCAACAGACTAAGATTAAACACAATAAATATTACAACAAAACATTAATAAATCCGATGCCCACTTACAACTAAACACAGCATTAATGGCAAAGCGAATGTACAATTCATATAACAGTAAATGCAATAAGTAGAGTGATATAATCAAATTTAAACTTATACTTTCGACTTACTTAGACATACATAAATACATATAATCACGCCTTTATCCCTAATGGGGTAGGCAGAGCGCTAACGACCCAAACAAAGATCACTCCGCCACGTCTGACAGTTTTCAGGGTTATTTAAGATAGATTTGAAGGTATATTGCTGTAGTGACAGGTTGACAAAATACTGGAACCCTCGGATCCCTTAGATGGTGTTTACAGCATGCCCGGGAGGAGAAGCAACTGGCACATTCTATGTATTTCTATCGCTCCCAGGCCAGCATGGAAGATCTTTAACTTTAACTACACTTAGACTTTTCGGCGATTTCATACTAAAAAGACTTGGCAACACTGGCGTCGAGTCGGTTACAGGTTGCCACATTTCGTATGCGCCGCGTGGGACGGACGCTGCTCATGCGCGATTACTTTGCGTGAATATGAATTGAGCTTACAGAAGGAAACGATTAAAGTTGTCGGTAGAGCAGATAAGATATTAGATTTTTTTTATGCTGGCCTGGGAGAGAAAGACATAGAATGTGCCAGCTACTTTTCCTCCCGGGTATGCTGTAAAAACCAGCTAAGGGATCCGAGGGTTTCAGTATATTGCAATTTAGGCGATGGGCTGACAACCTGTCCTTACGTCACTACAGCAATATACCTAGAATTCTATCTTAAATAACCCTCAAAACTATGTCAGACGTGGCGGAACGACCTTTGTTTAGGTCGTTTACGCTCTGCCTACCCCATTAGGGATAAAGGCGTGATTATATGTATGTATGTATGTATATTAGTCGTTAAGTCGTGTCAGAGGCCAGTGCTAAGCATTGGCAGCTTGAAAACTCTGACCTAATCTAGAATTGGGTCTGGTTTCCCTTCTGGGTTGCGGAGGTCACATGGCAGTCGCTCTGTGTAAAAACCAGTAACCTCGTTCAATTCCCTAGATTAGGTAGCCAACCCCCCGTGAGATACGGGATAAGGCTAGGGTGATGATGATGTCGCTATAGACGTAGAGTTGATCATCTTTTTTCTACTGGCCAATTAGAATAACAAATTTTCTTAAAATAACTTTATCGTTAAGAGCAGTAAAATGCTTCGCTTCTATCGGATTTAAGCTGAGGGTGAATATGTAAACGAAATGTCAACAAAGAACATCGCTTCCCCTTAACTTAGGGATGATCTACGACTTTTATTAAGGGTTCTTTTAATTGTTATTTCTTTTTAAACTCGTTTTGCTTGTTGCCGCGGGAATAAATTGATTAATAAATAGTTTTGTATGAATTCTAATTATTTCCTTCTAAAATTAGGAAAATAAATGAATTATATAATCCAGGTTACTTTATAGCTGTCAAATTTATATGACAGCACTTAAAATTACGTATTTTATTCGAACAACCGAACAACGATTTTTATCTTCTGTCTATCGACCCGACGTTTTTTATAAAAGAACATAATTATTATGTAAAACTTCATTTCTTTTTTTTGCTTTAAGGCAAGACAAATTCTGATGTTATCGTACTTTTTTTTTTTTTTTAACCAACTACGGGAACCAATAGACTTGCGTCTCTGACACAATCTTGGCCGATTTTTTTCGCTAATCCCACTATAGGGTGGTGCGTAGGCGCGTAGCACACGTTTGCTCCTACGCGCTACGCCGTAGGCTTTGCTACGGTTCATTTTATTCAGCTGTTTATGTGGGCACACGGTAATTTACGATTATGACCTTTCTTTATACAGCCTACAGTAAAAGAATGAACATAGCTTTAGAAATAATAAAGGAGTATTCTCTAATAACATGATTGTCTACATTTTACTTTTAACATCTTCTGGCTGGTTGGTGAGTAGGCGGCGTTGTACTCTTTTGATTGGATATTAGAATTCAACCACTCGACGGACCAGAGTTGAAACTTAAGACACATATAAGGTTAGGTCGTGGAACAAAAAGAAAATCTTTCCTCTTTCGCAAACTCTCACGGTTATCAACATATACAACGTGTAACAGAAAGGATATGAACAAGCCTCCGAAACTGACTAACTTTCTCAAAGGAACAAAGGTCAAAATAAGATAAAATATGGTTGACCTTCCATACAAAATGCATCAGCTGATAGCGCGTGTGTATGGGGAGTCAAACTTTATTTTTAGTTTTTCGACCTATGATCCTTTGGGAAAGTTGTTTAGTTTCTTGGGCTGGTTCTGATCCTGTCGGGTTCATATACCCTTTCTGTTAGACGTTGTATAAATATTCGGCCTTGAGCCAGAACTACAAATTCGTGCCGTTCGCTGTGGAGACGGCTGGTTGCTGGTGCAGTAAGGCAAAGTGCTTCGTAGCCGAATTAGAAAAAAGAAAAAAAAACACGATCACACTCACAGCCCCCACTAGGATTCCCTGTATCAAGGTGCCATGGACATACACGGAAACAACCACAAAGAACACCCAGACCCAGAAACAAACATTTAAACTCATCATTCAAATGTCTGCCCTGGCCGGGAATCGAACCCGGGACCTTTGCGTAGTAGGCAGGTGCACTGCCAACTAGGCTGCACGGGTCGTCGTCATTAGGAAGTCGACTTAGAGAAAGAGGGAGTGACCCCCGCTCTGGTACCTTCTTGAAGCAAAGGTTGGCCATAGCGATTCAACGCGGTGATGCATTCTTCCATGTTGGACTGGGAGCAAAAGAAAAACATAGAATGTGCCAGCTGCATTTCCTCCCGGGCATGCTATAAAAACCAGCTAAGGGATCCGAGGGTTTCTGTATATTTCAATTTAGGCGACAGGCTGACAACCTGTCACTTCAGCAATATACCTACAAATCTATCTTAAATAACCCTTAAAACTTTGTCAGTCGTGGCGGAACGACCTTTGTTTAGGTCTTTTACGCTCTGCCTATCCCATTAGGGATAAAGGAATGATTAAATGTATGTATGCATCCAGTGAGCGTTATTGGGATCTTTGCGCCAGGATCGACCAGGGGCGGGCTAATTTAAGTAGGTTAAGCTTAGTTTTAAATGACATCATATTGTATACTGACATGTTTATTCAAATAAATTCTTTTCATGTTTATTATCAATATTATAATTATTAAAAACGGGAAATTTACCGTGGTTTTTAAATTTTGTATGAGTGTCCGATTTTTCAACGCAGTTTCATGCGTTATGATCACGGAGCGACACAAATCGGACACTCATACAAAAATGGAAAACCACGGTAGGTAGTTTCATACTTTGGGAAAAAAGTAATTCCCATGGGAAAACTCATTTAACCGTGGAGCAAAAAGCTAGTTTGTAGTTAATATCGTTTTTGTATTTTCTGTATAAGCAGAATAACATATATGACCGTGGCTCGATAAGTATTATCACCAAAGTAACAAATATGTAACATAAGATCAATTTTCAAAGGGCAGCTAATAATAAGTAATATTTAAAAACAAACCGTAAAAGAGTGACGATCTTAAAGCCTATCGCGAAGACTGGTGGGAGCTTGCACAGGACCGCGAGAAATGGAAGAAAGAAGGGGAGGCCTTTCCCAGTAGTGGGACACAGTGAGCTAGTAAAAATAATAATAATTTAAAAACATGTCCAAGCCCATAGAATATGCCTTTTTATTACAATATTTATTACTCGTGAATGTAAAGGGTGTGTCGGGTCAGATGTTACTGTCGGCCATGACACTTTGTACCCGGATGTCCTCTTTGCGGCCCTTCCATTTGTTTGAAATTGGAGCACTGTTACTGGCTGGTTTAAACGGTCGCTACTCGGCTTATAATAAATGCCTGCGGACAGTGTTGCCTGACTGATTAAAGAGTTGTTTTGCGTTATAGAATTGCACAGCAGTCGTCTATATATGTCATTCTGTTTTTTATGTCTTTTATTCCTTCCATCCATCCATATATAGTCACGCCTTTATCTAGACAAAGTCGGTCCGCCACTTCTGACAAAGTTTTAAGGGTTATTCAAGATTTGTAGGTATATTGCTGTAGTAACAGGTTGTCAGCCCATCGCCTATATTGCAATATACTGAAACCCTCGGATCCCTAACTGATTTTTGCCCGGGAGGAAATGCAGCTGGCACTTTCTATGTTTTTCTCTCTATTATCACTACATAGTATAAAACAAAGTCGCTTTTTCTGTCCCTATATCCCTATGTATGCATAAATATTTAAAACTTCGCAACGGATTTTGATGCGGTTTATTTTAATGGATAGAGTGATTCAAGTAGAGAAACACTGATAATTTCCGTGCGAAGCCGGGGCGGGTCGCTAGTGTACAATAAATTGTTAAATAACTAAAATAAATAGCACACATGAAAGTTATCGTCAAAGAGCACAAGTTTAGACTATTGTCTACTGTCGATTAGCTCAATTTCCCCATGGAACATAGAACGTCAGATGTAAAACAAAATACATTCAATACCAAATGGTCAGCAGACTGACTTCACTGTAGTTTTTTTTTTAGTGACAGAGTATGTTACACTGGAGAATAATAATAATAAATAATAAATCGTTTATTAATTTTGGCAGTACAGTTTTACAATTTTAACAAAATCTGCCAAACTATACAATAGTTTGTTGGCAGAAGTGTCGTGAAGTTGTTAAGTGTCGTGGACTGACATAATATACTTCGAATTCTCTATAGTTTCTATTAGCGACCAACTACAGATCATCAGGGTATAAGAGACAGCGTCCCACAAACTTCCTTCCATGCTGGACTGGGAGAGATAGAAAAACATAGAATGTTCCAGCTGCCCTTCCTCCCGGGCATGCTGTAGAAGTCAGCGAAAGGAACTTGAGGGTTACAGTGTATTGTAATTTAGGCGATGGGCTGACAACCTGTCACTATAGCAATACATATTACAATCTAAAATTGCCCTTAATTTTTGTCAGACGTGGCGAAAGCGCCTTTTACGAGGCGTTTAACGCTCTGCCTACCCCGTAAGGGATAAAGGCGTAATTTTATGTATGTATGTCCCACAAACTGATAGGGGTTACTCAGTCAACGACACTGAACAACTTTCACCGGGAAATTCTTTCAGGAAGTGAATTATTTTTTGCGGCTTTTTCTTCAAATTGTCTGATTGAGGTGATAATTTGTATGGGAAAGTATGTTTTTTTTTCCCTTTAAGGATTTCCTGGTGGAAGTTGTTCAGTTTCGTTGACTGAACAACCCCTTACACCCGGTAGAGCTCCATCTGGCGTGACCTATATTTATATATTTTGCTAAACATGGTACGCTCTATACTTCAAGCTTGGACTACACGACATGGTTTGTAGTACATAGTCGACCCTTTAGTATAAGAGGTTAACACGGGTTGACTTAACCATCATTGCCTGACTCAATCATCTTAGAATAGGCTGAAAAATTGCATTTGGGTACTATATACACTAACTATACGTACTGTAAAAAAACTGACTGAATCCGATGCTCCGTTTAGGAGATACAGCCTTCCGAAGGCACTTTCCGAAAAGTTTATTTTCCCTTTTTTTTTACATAACCTCGTGCTGAAATGTATAGTGTGGCATATTATTGAGCTCTTTTATCCGATACCCCAGGTTACTGAAAAAAAAACTACTAACAAAAAATTATATACATACATACATATATACACGCCTTTATCCCTAATGGGGTAGGCAGAGCGTCGACGACCTAAACAGGGGCCGTTTCGCCACGTCTGACAAGTTTTGAGGGTTGTTTAAGATATATATTTATTTTGCTGTAGTGACAGGTTGTCAGCCCATCGCCCAAGTTACAATAAACTGAAACCCTCGAAACCCTTAGCTAATTTTAACAGCATGCCCGGGAGGAGATGCACCTGGCACATTTTATGTTTTTCTATCGCTCCCAGTCCAGGATGGAAGCAAACAAAAAAATTATGACGTCATGACGACATTTTGTTACTACCAGACGAACCTACAAAATGGCGGCAGACCAACGCAACACCATCCGATGCACATAACTGGTCTACAAGTTCCAAACACGGACTCAGCCATGGTTTAGTCAACAATACAATACAATATACTTTAAAGCACAAAAACACAGAAATTACAAATTGCTAAAAAGAAAAGCAGTACAATTGGCGGCCTTATTGCTAATGTAGCAATATCTTCCAGGCAACCAGGCAATAGGAAACTGAGGAGTAAAATAAATTCAACCCGTGTTCACCTCTTATACTACACTAAATCTTGATTAAAATCGTTACCTGTCTTTTACTATCATGAGAGAACAGAAAGGGACAGCAACAATTTTAGTCAAGATTTAGTTACGTAAGTTGTGTCATCAAGGAATCGGTACCATTGCCATGTCGCTGACCTTGCTTATTTTACAATATGAAAGAAAAAAAATAATAAATTCGTTTCTGGCAGGACTCGAACCTGCGTCTCTGGAATGCCGATCCATCACTCTACCAACTGAGCTACAGAAACTGTAGAGGGAGTGACGAAAAGATCATAGTCTTTCTTATGAATTTATTATTTTCTTTCTTTCATATTATATGAAATAAAATAGCATACATACATACACATTCTTCTTCTCCTTTCGAGTGGGTATCGAATCGATCGACCAAATACATACATATAATTACGCCTTTATCCCTAATGGGGTAGGCAGAGCGTAAACGACCTAAACAAAGGTCATTCCGCCACGTCTGACAAAGTTTTGAGGGTTATTTAAGGTACATTTGTAGGTATATTGCTATAGTGACAGGTTGTCAGCCCATCGCCAGAATTGCAATATACTGAAACCCTCGCAACCTTTAGCTGGTTTATACAGTGCCCAGGAGAAGATGCAGCTGGCACATTCTATGTTTTTCTCTCGCTTCCAGTCCAGCATGGAAATAATAATAAAATAGCATTGTGAGTGCTAAGATGCTCAAAAAGTTCTTATATCAGAATACTAAGCCGGAAGCTGTCCTATTCTTAACGTGTTCGCATTGTACTCAACGCAATTATTTTTTCCCATTATATTTTTCCCTTTATACTTCTTCCCTTTTCATCTCAAAATACCTAATATATCACCCGTCCCTAAACCGTTTATGTTAAAAGCTTTCACACTAGCTCGTAACGCCATAAATTGATCAGATTTTAATGAGATTCTAGTAGGCGAAAGCTGGCATTTTGTGTAGAAATAATATCAGAGGATAATATGTCTAGTTAATGTTAGGGATTGATTATAAATTTTTCTAATCGAAAGGATTCTCAAAAATTTTAATTATAGGCCCGATACTAGACTGGATATAATCGACGCTAAGCCATTTTCAGACCTAGATATAGATAGATTTATTTATTTATTTTATTTATTTATTTAACAGTTTATTGTACACAATAAAATACAAAGAACATATACATATAAAACAAAAACACAACAGGCACAGCTTATTTCTAAAAAGAAATCTCTTCCAGCAGACCTAGGCTAGTGAAATAGCATCCTGAGAGGCAGATACGACGTGCACAATTAAAAATATTAAAAACAATAAATTATAATTAACTTATCACTAAAAAAAATAAAAACAAACACAATTACTTGAAAAATATGCTAAATAATCCTACTAATAAATATTAATAATATATACTTATGAAATAAATAAACAATATACTGCTATATACATAGATTAAATGCATACATATAATATATAAATAATTTATTTATATATTATATATACATATACTGATTAATTGGAGAGTGAAAGATAATGCTCTTTTACTCGCTTTTTGAACACAGAGATAGATGGACTGTAACGAACTGTGTGCGGTAGTGCGTTCCACAGCCTGACCGCATGTACAGTAAAAGAGTAACTATAGAAGTCAGATTTATGGCTGGGAAATGAAAGAATCGACCTAATACGAGAGCGGCAAGGTTTATCCTGTGGTCGTGAAAAATTAAAGCGCTCTTTAAGGTAGGAAGGAGAAGAGATTATAGATGTTTTCTTTTTGCACATAAAACAAAAACAACAGGAATTTAATTTTAATTTAATATAAAATTTAAACTTAATCTAATTATACATGGACAAATAATTGCTAACATAACTGTAATGTAATTTGGTCTGAAATAAAACAATTTCATATTTTTATTGAGAACAAATTAAATAAAAATTAAAGTACAATGAAGGCGGCCTTATTGCTATGGTAGCAATTTCTACCAGGCAACCTTGGGTAGAGGAAATCAAATGTAGATAATGCGGGATAGTGCATCTTACTAAAAACTAATTAATATGGACAAATCTACATAAAATACATATATGATATACATAAATTACGTAAATTATTATTATAATAGATAATAAACAACTATATACCATATATAATATACTAATACATACATTATGGAGCAAAGGAAATCAATAATTAAGATTGATATGAAAAGGAATGACAGATACACAAATGATATAGAAAGGAAACAGATACTACTATTAAGGCCATCAAGATCGATAGGATAGGTCCATGATCTTCTTCTGTGGAGTGGGTATCGAGTCTATGGACCCGATGAACCCTGGTGTCAGATTTCTTAAACCGCCTAGTAGCACAACTATCAGGCCTCTGACATGGTTTTGTGTAACGACCACTATCAAAGACAGCGACCGGGACCGACGGCTTAACGTGCCCTCCGAAGCACGAAATCTTTTTCTTTTCGGACAATCAGGTGATTCAGCCCGCAATGTCCTACCCAAACTGGGGAAAAATTCACAAAGTGATAAATTCTCAAATATGAACTTTGTGTTTTACCCCCTGGGAATCGAACCCAGGACCTCCGGATCGGGAGTCCATGGCACTAGCCACTAGACCACGGAGGCAGTTAAGTTAAGGTCCATGATAGGACGTACATGGTTAATAAGACATACTGTTTATAGTTCTAATAATTAAAAAAACATATTTAGTAATTTACTTTTTTGTAAGACGGAGAATGTGATTGCAATTATTTTTTATGATTTTACATGATTTACACATATTTACACTAAGCAGGCAGTTAATTCTTTTTTATCCTGTTATTATTTACATATAAAAATATAATCACGCCTTTATCCCTAATGGGCAGAGCGTAAACGATCTAGACAAAGGTAGTTCTGCCACGTCTGACAAAGATTTCAGGGTTATTTAAGATAGATTTGTAGGTATATTACTATAGTGACAGGTTGTCAGCGTATCGCCTAAATTGTAATATACTGAAACCCTCGGATCCTTTAGCTGGTTTTTACAGCATGCACGGGAGGAAATGCAACTGACACATTCAATGTTTTTATTACACTTCCAGTCCAGCATTTGACGCTCTCGAACATTCGAATGGATGTTTACGTCCTAAATTCTTCTTCTGTCGAGTGGGTATCGAGTCTATCGTCCCGATGAACCCTGGTGTCAGAGTTTTTAAACCGCCTAGAAGCACAACTATCAGGCCTCTGATATGGTTTGAGTAACGACCACTATCAAAGACAGCGACCGGGACCGACGGCTTAACGTGCCCTCCGAAGCACGAAATCTTTTTCTTTTTCGGACAATCAGGTGATTCAGCCTGCAATGTCCTAACCAAACTGGGGAAAAATTCAAAAAGTGATAAATTCTCATATATCAACTTTGTGTTTCCCCCCTGGGAATCGAACTCAGGACCTCCGGATCAGGAGTCCATGGCACTAGCAACTAGACCACGGAGGCAGTTATTAGTTAATACGTCCTAAATAGCACCAAGGATCCAACAAAAAAACATTTTTATACAATTTCCTTGTAAAGCAAGTTATTCTATATTCAGTTACATTTCCCTTCAGCTAGGTACGGTGGCACTGATCCGCCTAATATTCGAAGCATTATCGAGTTGTCGAGGGCCGTGACCTAGATAAACCTCGCGACCTGAATACGGGGCGGCGACGTGATACATCAGAACGAAGTCATGCCTCGAGCTGGGATGTAGGTATTGGTACGTGCATTCATACATATAATCACACTTTGGGGTAGGCAGAGCGTAAACGACCTAGACAAAGGTCGTTCCGCTACGTCTGACAAAGTTGGGAGGATCTGAACCTGGCGACTGATAACGGAATAGCCGTCGCCAAAGGGACGATTTAACTTAATTTAGATTATCAAATAATTGAATTTTAGACCTTTAATGCGAAGAAAAAGAAGAGGGTTATTTAAGATAGATTTGTATATTGCGGTAGTGGCAGGTTGTCAGCCCATCGCATAAAATTACAATATACTGAAACCCTCGGATCCGTTAGCTGGTTTTTACAGCATGACCGGGAGGAAGTGCAGCTGGCACATTCTATGTTTGTCTCTCGCTCCCAGGCCAACATGGAAGAATGTAGATATTGGTATAGGAGATATATGACTTAACTGGTAACCCTGGTACGAACGGAGCTCTTTACTATAGGGCTTGTATTTATGAAGCGATATCAAACTTGAGAGCAATATAAAGTATGGATTTGACAAGCTAGTTTGTACTAAAATTACATTTCTGATACGAACTCAAACTCGCTGTCACTCATGAGAGCTGATTATACTCGTAAATACGGCCCTAGGTTTAATAGATAAACCTCCGCGATCTGGACTTATTGCTTCGACTTGACACATCGAATTCGAGAGTCGTGGTTTTGGTAACCCTTGAGTTCGGGTCTTGATTATATCCTATCAAAACGCTCCTTGCAAAATTGTGTCATTCATTACAAGGTGTCTCCCAAACTAATACAAAATTCAAATCACACAGAATTGACTGTTTGCTATTCGACATTCCGGAAGTGGTTGAACCAGATGCTGACGTGGTTACCATCAACAAGTGATATATAATCTGTGTATTATAGGCATCATGCCTGGGAACGAGAGAAAAACATAGAATGTGCCAGCTGCATTTTTTCCCGGACATGCTATAAAAACCAGCTCAGGGATCCGAGGGTTTCATTATATTGTAATTTAAGCAATGAGCTGACAACCTGTCACTACAGCAATATACCTACAAATCTATCATAAATAACCCTCAACACTTTGTCAGACGTGGAGGAACGACCTTTGTTTAGGTCGTTTACGCTCTGCCTACCCCATTTGGGATAAAGGCGTGATTTTATGCATGTATCTACTATGAAAATATAATATTCATGCCATCAAGCAAGCTATCATAAGAATTACCCAGCAGAAAGCTGCTACGGCTAAATTACAGCTGTTTTATAAGTAGACTAGCGACCCGCCCCGGCTTCGCACGGAAGTTATCAGTGTTTCTCTACTATATTATGCATGTATTATACATATAAACCTTTCTCTTGAATCACTCTATCAATTAAAAGAAACCGCATCAAAATCCGTTGCGTAGTTTTAAAGATTTATGCATACATAGGGATATAGGGACAGAGAAAGCGACTTTGTTTTATACTATGTAGTGAAGGCGGTGTGGAAGTCCTCATTTACCTTTATTGTGTAATGCCGGAATATTTGGGAACAGAGATGATGGTGTTTTGCGTTTATGGTTTTATGCGTGAAATCTAAAGGATAATAATCAAACCTGATCAGCTTACTTGTTTGTAATGAAAGGAGGGTTAGCCCTCGACGTTTCGATCATATACGAGGATCTTCATCAGGAGAGAACTGCCTCCGTGGTCTAGTGGCTAGTGCCATGGACTCCCGATCCGGAGGTCCTGGGTTCGATTCCCAGAGAGGAAACACAAAGTTGATATTTGAGAATTTATCACTTTGTGAATTTTTCCCCAGTTTGGTTAGGACATTGCAGGCTGAATCACCTGATTGTCCGAAAAGAAAAAGATTTCGTGCTTCGGGGGGCACGTTAAGCCGTCGGTCCCGGTGGCTGTCTTTGTTAGTGGTCGTTACTCATACCATGTCAGAGGCCTGATAGTTGTGCTTCTAGGCGGTTTAAAAACTCTGACACCAGGGTTCATCGGGTCGATAGACTCGATACCCACTCGACAGAAGAAGAATCAGGAGAGAAGAAAGTTTCACTCCACTGCCCGCCAAATGCAACCTTCAACGTTTTGAAGGATAATACATACATATATATAGTCACGCCTTTATCCCTTATGCGGTAGGCAGAGCGTAAACGAACTAAACAAAGGTTATTCCGCCACGTCTAACAAAGTTTTCAGGGTTATTTAAGATAGATTTGTAGATATATTACTGTAG
The DNA here is from genome assembly GCA_949820665.1 of Scrobipalpa costella. Taxonomy (NCBI): domain Eukaryota; kingdom Metazoa; phylum Arthropoda; class Insecta; order Lepidoptera; family Gelechiidae; genus Scrobipalpa; species Scrobipalpa costella. The sequence continues at coordinate 3,298,788 of OX463311.1, forward strand.
TGACAGGTTGTCAGCCCATCGCCTAAATTACTATAAACTGAAATTTTCGGATCCCTTAGCTGGTTTTTACAGCATGCTTGTTTTTCTCTCGCTCCCAGTCCAGCATGGAAATTAATGAAGGAATTATCCTTCACAAGAAGGTATTAACCTAAATTAAAAAAGATCAACAAACCGCTCTTTATAAAATTATGTAACAGAATTACAAGTTGTCGCCCCAACTAATATAAAATTCAGATCACACCGCAAATTGATTCGTTTGACTTGTTTGTTAATCGACGTTCAGGAAGGGATTTGATCAGGTCCTGACGTGGTTACCATCAACAAGTGATATATCATCTCCGTATTAGTCGTTTCCGGCGGCGCCGTGAGCCAAATTGGTCTTATAATGGTCGTATAGCTACTTCTAATATTGGTCGTATAATGCTATTATTAATGCGTCTGTGGTGCTGTTGTCGAAGGCTTAGGCTTCCGATCCAAAGGTTGTAGGTTCGATTCTCGCGGAGGAAATAGAATATGATACTCGTATTTGTCAATTGATTACTTAAAGAGATTTTCCCCTATTTGATAAGTCCCATGCAGGTTAAATCTCCTGTTTATCCATCAAGAAAAGAGGTTTCTTGCTTCGGAGGGCATATTAAGCCGTTGACCCCGGTTGCTATCTTTGATAATAATCATTACACAAACCACATCAGAGGCCTTAGTCGGTTTAAAACTCTGACACCTGAGGTCATCGGTTCGATCGTTGACTTAAAAACCCTCACGATAAATATTTTAGTAACTGCCTCCGTGGTCTAGTGGTTAAAGCCATGGGCTTACGATCCGGAGGTCCTGAGTTCGATTCCCAGGGGGGAAACACAAAGTTGATATTTATCAATTTATCACTTTGTGAGGTTTTCCCCAGTTTGGTTAGGATATTACAGGCTGAATCACCTGATTGTCCGAAAAGAAAAAAGATTCCGTGCTTCGGAGGACACGTTAAGCCGTCGGTCCCGATCGTTGTCTTTGATAGTGGTCGTTACTCAAACCATGTCGGAGGTCTATTAGCTGTGCTTCTAGGCGGTTTGAAAACTCCAGGGTTCATCGCTCACTCGCTAAGAAGAAGAAGAATATTTTAGTTCTTCCCTATTAAAAGGAGCTTTCATTGGCATATTCAATCCCCCAGCCTCCTCAAGCTGCGATCCGCGGATGTAATCAAGAATATTAATTAAATTCATCGATCTTTACTGACAATAGGCGACCCAATATAGGAACTAGCTATTATCTAATGCTGGTGTCAGAGTTTTTTTTTCAATATTGCAAAAGCACTAAATCTTGACTAAAATGGTCACCTGTCATTGTCTATCCTGGGAGAACAGAAAGAGACGGCAACAATTTTGGTTAATATACATACATATAATCACGCCTTTATCACTATTGGGGTAGATAGAGCGTAAACGACCTAAACAAAGGTAATTTCGCCACGTCTGACAAAGGGTTTGTTTGAGGGTTATTTAAGATATATTTGTAGGTATATTGCTGTAGTGATAGGTTGTCAGCCCATCGCCTTAATTACAATATACTGAAACCCTCGGATCCCTTAGCTGGTTTTTGCAGCATGCCCGGGAGGAACTGGTACATTCTATGTTTTTCACTCGCTCCCAGGCCAGCATGGAAGAAAAATCACTATATCTTGACCACAATTAGTTTTCTGTCGGTCGTTGTAAGCGATTCGTATGTGCACAAAAGCACATTTTTTTAAACTAAAATGGTCACCTGTCTTTGTCTATCCTGAGAGAACAGAAAGTGACGGCAACAGTTTTGGTTAAGATTTAGTTAAATGGTGCTCTTCACGAATTGATAGCATTTTCTATCATGAGAAAACAAAAAAAAGGCAATAATTTTAGTCAAAATGTAATTAAGTTGTGTCCCGAAAGAGTCCCGTCGGTGTAGTGGATAGGGCTACTGCTTCTTGAGCGGAAGGTCGTGGTTCGAATCCCACCACGTACGAATGTGTTTTGCGGTTTCGATGTGTCATTCTGTTCTTTCATGACAGAAAATACAGGTATATACTTATACGGGTGTAAACGACAGCGTCCCACAAGCTAATAGGGGTTGTTCAGTCAACGACACTGAACAATCTCCACCAGGAAATTATTTCAGGAAGTGAAAAAAAGATTTTGGCTTTTCCATACATGTCTGATCGAGGTGGACTATTTGTATGGAAAAGCTAATTTAGCTAAGCAAAGCTAATTCTTGGTGGAAGTTGTTCAGTATCGTTGACTGAGCAACCCCCATCAGTTTGCAGGACGCTGTCCCTTACACCCAGTATTAGTTAAGTAGTAAGTAAGTAAGTAAGTAAGTAAGTAAAATACGTTTATTGCCTTTTACAATTTGTAGTGATTTTTGTAATTACGAATCGGTACCATTATCTTCCGAAATGTAATAAATAATTCACAGAACATAATTACTTTCTAGCGGAAGGCCTAAGTACACTAGTAATTTGTTTAGAATGGAAGGTTGATTTCTTTTTGCCGATCGACTCGGCTCCACAAGGGGCCACCTAGCCATTTATTAATTCATACATACGTAGATAGATATAATCACGCCTTTATCCCTAATGGGGTAGGCAGAGCGTAAACGACCTAAACAAAGGTCGTTCCGCCACGTCTGACGAAGTTTTGAGGGTTATTTAACACAAACACACTCACATACTTATTCGCGCTCGCCCACATGAACATTTATATTTTAATTAGTACTTCATACATACATACATAATCACGCCTTTATCCCTTACGGGGTAGGCAGAGCGTTTAACGCCTCGTAAAAAGCGCTTTCGCCACGTCTGACAAAAATTGAGGGCAATTAGTACTTCATGTTTACTTTAATTATACTCTTTGGTTTAATTTAATCTAAATATGGTTATAAGTGTAATTTTAGGCATTATATATAGGTAATGTGTTTAATTATTTACAGAAGAGCGGAGCCCCCTATCACAAGTAACTGTTTTGCTTAAAAGGGGACTTCTTTCTTTTGAAAGGGGAAGAATTTTATATCTACCTGTTGATGCAATAAATATTTTTATTTTATTTTTATTTAAGATATATTTGTAGGTATATTGCTGTAGGTATACTTATTAAGTATTACTGTATTTTTCTGTGACCTAACTGGGTTCATGTGGAACCCGTACCCTGTATTGTTAACAACTATTTTACATACATACATACATACATATAATCACGCCTTTATCCCTAATGGGGTAGGCAGAGCGTAAACGACCTAAACAAAGGCCGTTCCGCCACGTCTGACAAAGTTTTGAGGGTTATTTAAGATAGATTTGTAAGTATATTGCTGTATTGACAGGTTGTCAGCCCATCGCCTAAATTACAATATACTGAAATCCTCAGATCCCTTAGCTAGTTTTTACAGCATGCTCGGGAGGAAATGCAGCTGGCACATTCTATGTTTTTCTCTCACTCCCAGTCCAGCATGGAAGATAATATAACTATTTTACAACATGAATATAATAAACATTTGAGTATTGAGTATAGCTTGCTACCCCCCTCCCACCGCAGTCTGGTATCTCCTTCCTTTTATCATTAAAGGTGTAAGGAACGGTGTCCTGAAAATGGATGGGGTTGCTCAATCAAAGTAACTGGACAATTTTAACCAAAAATATGGAAAATGAAATGAAAAATTACATGACAACTTGAATCAGATACGGGGTGTAAGGGACAGCGCCCCACAAACTGTTAGGGGTTGCTTAGTCAACGGAACTTCTTCTTAGCGAGTGGATTCTCGAGTCGAACGACCCGATGAACCAGAATTCGATGGTTTCAGAATTTCCAAACCGCCTAGTAACACAACCATAAGGTCTATGTCTTGTCTAGTATGAGTAACGACTGCTATCAACGTCAAGGGTACTGAACACAACTATCAGAAGGACGTTTTTTCAGGAAGTGAAAAAAATATATTTGATTTTCCATACAAATTGTCTGATCAAGGTGGTCATTTTGAACATGACGTTATTTTCTTTTATCATCTCCTGAAAGAATTTCCTGGTGATAGTTGTTCAGTTTCGTTCACTGAGCAACCCCTACCTGTTTGCGGGACGCTGTCCCTTACCCCCTGTATATTCCAGAAGAATGAAAAATTGAGAGTTGTACGGAAGCAACTCCTTTTAAACCCGGTATATTTATCTACACAATTGGGAGAGGACGACCAAAGAAAAGATGGATGGACTGCGTGAAAGATGATATGTCTAAAACAGGTGTGAGTGTTGAATTGACGGCTGACAGGGATGAATGGAAGAAGAAAACGTACTGCGCCGACCCCAAGTAAATGGGATAAGGGCAAGCGAATGATGATTTATCTACACAATGCAGCAAGGACGCAGCTGTAATGTAATGTAATGAAACGCTTGGGATCATTACGGAAGTGGAGCATGGGACTCCATTGTGTTTTCCGCACATGGGTTCCGCAGTGGCGCAGCGGCTGATGGCGCCCAGCCGCTCAGCCGCCCAGCCGCCCAGCCGCTGCGGATGTAGCGCCCACACTCTATGCTACGAGATGCGAACTTACGATACAAGTAAGTTTTTGCCGCATAGGCCATTGATCCTATTTTCTATTACAGTGAGGAAGTCAGCAATCGATTGCCCTAGATATTACCTATAGGGATTTGTATAGGTAGCTCTATCTAAGCGTTTCCAGCTCGGAATACGTCCGACAGCTTGAATGGCGATGCTTTTCAGATTTATCAGTTGCGAGCGCTCGTTTCAGCGCGTTTCAGGGCACACGCACCGAGAGTCGGCGGCATGTGTGGCGGCGGCGCGCGGCCGGCGGCGGGCGCAGGGCGCAGTCGCGGGCCGCGGGCGCGGGGCGGGGCGGGGCGGGGCGGCCGCGCGGTCGATGTCAGTCGCGCCCTGATCGCGGCCGAGAGAGACGCTCCTTCGTGACGGCCGCGCGCCGCACATGCCGCGCCCGCGCCGCCGCTAGCGCCGGCATGGCCGCCGGCGCGCCCGCCGCCCTCGCTTAGCGGCCGGTGAGCCGAGCCCAGTACCGAGTGCCGCGCCTCAGGCCGGGCGGCGTCCGCTCGAGCCCGCCCCGCCCGGCCGAGCGCCCCGTCGCCCGCTGGAGCTGGTGCGACCGGTGCGGGCGACTGTGCCGCGTGCAGCAGCGCGTGGCGCCGGCCCGCGCGTGCGCGCCCGCTGCAGCGCCACGTCGCGCGCCGCGCGTCGCGCACCTCCTGCACCGGCCCTGCACGGTGCGCGCCGACCGTCGACCCTGCACCCTCCACTGCTCATGGACCTAAATAACGAGTCTTAGGGCGGCTCCGGATATCGTGACGAGTGAGTGCCAGTTCCAGTTCCAGTGATCCCCGACTCCGCAGATCAATCGAGCGCCGAGCGCGGTAAACCCGTGTGATATAGATTCGTAGGCGCGAGACTGCGGAAATATACATAGCTGAACCTTCACTGCTAACGTTTCGTAAACACTTCTAACGACTGAATCATACGGTACATCAAAACGCGAATAACATTTTCGTATTTGCGATTATGCTATCTTCTTCAGAACTGAGATTTATCAAAGCGAGTTTTGAATGAATGAGAATGCCCCACATTCCCGGATGTTTCCCGTGGCATTACCGACAGTTGATCAAATAGAGCATCGCCCTGTTGATTCGTTTCCTGTTGGGGCCTACATTTTCCTTTGTCCCTTGTAGAATTTGTCAGACGTTGGTAATGGGCGACAGAAGGAACACCTCCGGAGGGTAATTACGAATTACGATAACGCCCCTGCGCGTACATTGTGACTTGGCACTTATATTAGCGCAATATATCAAATACATTGTTATAATATTACGTATATTAGCACATCAGTGCTAAATTCCGACAGCTCTCCACGTTTAGCTGTCTGAGTAAATTTATTTCAAGTGTAAATGTAGTATATTGATACACTTGTAAATATTACTTCAAATTCTTGGAGATGATCTGATTCTTCTATTCGGAAAGTTTCAAGTCAAGACTGTCAGCATTTTGGGCAGCTCTGGGCACCCAATCATTAACAATCGGTAGAGTCATTAAACAAATATTGGCTAATAGGACAAAATCCGACCATAGAAACCCTGTAATTTTATTGACTGAGAAACACTTTCAGTTTGTGGAAAACTATCCCATACAGCAGGGGCCTGTTTGTGGGAAGCTATCCCATGCAGCAGGGCCTGTATGTGGAAAGCTATCCCATACAGCATGGCCTGTTTGTGGAAAGCTATCCCATACAGCATGGCCTGTTTGTGGAAAGCTATCCCATACAGCATGGCCTGTTTTTGGAAAGCTATCCCATACAGCATGGCCTGCATGTAGAAAGCTATCCCATACAGCTGGGCCTGTATGTGGAAAGCTATCCCATACAGCATGGCCTGTTTGTGGAAAGCTATCCCATGCAGCAGGGCCTGTATGTGGAAAGCTATCCCATAGAGCATGGACTGTTTGTGGAAAGCTATCCCATACAGCAGGGCCTGTATGTGGAAAGCTATATATCCCTGCCCTGCTCTATGGGATAGTTTTCCACAAACTGATAGTGTTCCTCAGTCAATAAAATACACGAATATTTTTTCAGAAAATAATATTATATTCGATTTTGATCGAAGTGGTTTTCCATTTCGTGAAAGAATTTCCTTGTGACAGTTATTCAGTTACGTTGACTGAGCAGCCCTATCAGTTTGTGGGATACGAAAGGTAAATGGGAGTCTACAACATTGGTCCATTGACAGAATTCTCAGCAGATCACGCACTATGTATTCCTTTTATGTCGGTTTATATATCAATTTTGCCTCTGACATAATTTATGAAATGAATAACCACAATTTCATGACGAATTGTCAACACAGAATCATCTTACAGATGCAGCTGATACAATCTGTGTTTTCCCAGCTGGAAACAATTGCATAACGTTTCACAACCAACTTTGCGTGTCCTCAGTAGAATCAAATCAAACGCAAGAACCGAATCGAAGCAGTTGCAGACTGACTACTGGTCTACAAAGAATGTACAATACCGATTCAGGAAAATTAAGTTGAATTCCAAGAATGTTGAATTCCGGGAACGAAGTCCCGTAAACTGAAAGAGGTTGCATTGCATAGTAATCAAAACTGAACAACTTTCACATAGAAATTCTCCTGGTAAATTAAAAAATACTTTCTCATACAAAATGACCACTACCTCTATAACCTCACTCGACCTTTGTTTACCGCATCCTACATCATGACGGCGTTTCAGAATCCTCGGATTATCTGATAAGGACACCATATTTAACTTAGCAACGTAATTCATCATCGTTATGCCATCCTCATGCCTAAACTTTGTCGGCTTTTCGGTGTAATGTAAGCAAGTACTTGTACTCTGTAAAATCTAAGATAGTTGCGACAGATGTCATTGCAAAGGAAAACAAAAAAAAAAGACTGAAATCTATACATACATACATAAAATCACGCCTTTATCCCTAATGGGGTAGGCAGAACGTAAACGACCTAAATAAAGGTCGTTTCGCCATGTTTGACAAAGTTTTGAGGGTTATTTAAGATAGATTTGTAGGTATATTGCTGTAGTGGCAGGTTCTCAGCCCATCGTCTAAATTACAATATACTGAAACCCTCGGATCCCTTAGCTGGTTTTTACAGCATGCCCGGGAGGAAATGCAGCTGGAACATTTTTCTCTCGCTCCCAGGCCAGCATGGAAGAAATCTGAAATCTATAGGAATTGAATATGTTACAGCCTACAGCCTTCCTAGTTTTTTTAGTAACATAGACAAGAAAAAAAGCTAAGCTCTTAATTAAATGATGATGATGAGGTATGTACTGTTTGATCTCGGTTATAGTTTGTCCTTCAGATTGTGTGTCTGAACCTAATTCATTCCAAATTCGGAAATAAACAAAATTAAAATTCGGGTCCCCCCGTTGTAATCGAACTCACGACTTCCGGTTTAGGAGCTCACGGCTCAAACCGGCTTTAGTTACTGAGGTAGTTTATCTCCGTTATCATTTGTTGTTATTGTCAAATCAAAAGTAGAACTGAGTTCCGGATGTATGGTGCAAAGATCATTGCTTATACCTGTGGATCTGTTTCCGGAACGTTATAACATGGGCCCCTTCAAGGCGAGAGTGAATACCGGATGTATGGGACAGCGTAGCGCAAAATGATTGCTCAGTCAATGATACTGAACAACTTTCACTAGGAAATTCATTCAGGAGATGAAAAAAAAAAATACTTTCCCGTACAAAATGACCACCTCGATCAGGCAGATTGTATGGAAAAGCATTTTTTTTTTATTTCATGAAAGAGTTTCCTGGTGATAGTTGTTCAGTTTCGTTGTCTGAGCAATCAATAATAATAACGCTGTCCCTAACACCCCGTATGCATTATTATCTAGGCAAGCATGCTCCAAAATTGCCTGTATTGTCACTTTTTAGGTAATGTTGTGGAAATTCTGGACTACAAAAAAATATTGACCGAATTAAAATGAAATAATGTTAAAGCTAGTGTAGCTGGTACTTTGGCCTTTGTGAGGACTGTGAGAGAAAACGAAACGCAACGGTTCGTCGTTTGTTGACCACTGTTTCATCTTCATTCCGACTCATCAGATGCGTAAGTGTCCGCATTATAGTTGGTTTGCAAGTGCTTCGCTCTTGTGAGCTTAGCTTGTTTGGATCGGAACGGAATCCAAAACTTTTTAGGAGCAGCCGCTAAGAATAATCTCCGCAGAGTGAAGTGTGTAATGTTAGCCATTTTTCTTATCACTATCACTACATAGTATAAAACAAAGTCGCTTTCTCTGTCCCTATATCCCTATGTATGCATAAATCTTTAAAACTACGCAACGGATTTTGATGCGGTTTCTTTTAATGGATAGAGTGTTTCAAGAGTAAGGTTTATATATATAATACTTGCATAATATTGTGGAGAAACACTGATAATTTCCGTGCGAAGCCGGGGCGGGTCGCTAGTATTCAATATAGAAATGATTTAAACGTTTGCGATTTTCCACCCATAAACAGGAAAATAATAATAAAATTAGTTTTGACCTACTTTTATGTTATGCAGTGGTTATTCTTGTAAAATTACAAGAATCATGTCTATTATACTTGAAAACAGTAAGATGGTAGCTGTGACATACATACATATAACCACGCCTTTATCCCTAATGGTGCTGGCAGAGCGTAAACGACCTAGACATAGGTCGTCCCGCCAGTCTGAAAAAGTTTTGAGGGTTATTTATGATAGAATGTAGGTATATTGCTGTAGTGACAGGTTGTCAGCCCATCGCCTAAATTGCTGTATACTGAAACCCTATGATCCCTTAGCAGGTTTTTACAGCATGCCCGGGAAGAAATGCAGCTGGCACATTCTATGTTTTTCTCTCACTCCCAGTCCGGAATGGAAGAAACTGTGACAGATGCGATTTATATGTTTTTTTTTGTTTTCTAGGGGAATGGCATCTGTCCCAGCTACCATCTTACAGATTTTCAAGTATACATACATATAGCCACGCCTCTATCCCTAATGGGGTAGGCAGAGCGTAAACGACCCAAACAAAGGTCGTTCCGCCACGTCTGACAAAGTTCTGAGGGTTATTTAAGATAGATTTGTACAACTATACCTAGTTATTTTTAATTATAAAGTAGAAGTTTATTTGTTTATAATATTTGTTGAAAGATTCTTATTTATTTACTTAACAATATATTGTACACAAATTCTTCCTCATTGTCAATCAACTACAAAGACGGACAGGCAGACAAGTAAAAAATAAAACTGAGATGTACTAATTAGAAACAGTTGGTGAGTGGGAATCTGGGATTGCCAGTGTCTTCTACGCTTTTGGGTGATCTGATCTACCTTCATCGTCGCTCTATTTCGGTTTAGAATTTGTTTTAACTGCCACTGTGGTCTGAGCCATGGGCCATAGGCTCACTACCCGGAGGTCCCAGCCTCGATTCCCAGAAGGGGTCACTGACTTTGTGTTGATGTTACTAGTTTGGTTAGGACACTGCAAGCTGATCACCTGATTGTCCGAAAAGTAAGATGATCCATGCTGTCGGATGGACACTAAATAGTCGGTCCAGCGCCTGATTTATCTCTGTTCGTGTGTCATCCGAATAAGATATTGAACGAATAGAGAGTGCACTTATGTGTTGCACAAACACCTGAACACTAAAAACTAGTCCCGCGCAGTTGGCCAATCTCTGAAACATTGGCCGTCATCGTCATTGGGATGATTATTATTATCTCGGTTTTGTCTGTCCTAGGCTAAAGTTTAAAAGGCAAGATTATTCGAATGATTATGATATGACTCTAGACTTTATTTAGGCTTTAGGTTATTTTTTAATATTATTTATTTGGTTCGCTTTTATACAAAGTACAAACATAATAAAATTAACTTAGCATTAAAATGGGTAACACAAACAAAAGCTCAGCTATTTGATACTGGCTTTTAGCCTTTAGGTTATTCATTACTGACTTTTTATTTAAGTTAGATTTAGTTTAATTTAGTCTAGGTATTTTCTTGATCTCTAGTCTAGACAAAAATAAACAGGCATGATCTATTGACATGCACCACCACCGTCTACATCATCCCATCAAGTAAGATGGGATGTTTTGGATGAAATATCTATGATATACATATAATCACGCCTTTATTCCTAATGGGGTAGGCAGAGCGTAATCGACCTAAACAAAGGCCGTCCCGCCACGTCTGACAAAGTCATTTCCATTCAAGGAACATTTGCACGTATATTGTTGTAGTAACAGGTTGTCACCCCATCGCCTAAATTACAATATACCCTCAGATCCCTTAGCTGGTTTTTACAGCATGCTCGGGAGGAAATGCTGCTGGCACATTTTATGTTTTTCTCTCACTCCCAGTCCAGCATGGAAGATCTATGATATGACGTTAACATATCGATGACTATGTATTGATTGTATTTTTTTTAAAGTGAGATATCTCAGAATTCTTGAAATATGAAATAATGAAGTATGTAAGTATGATGTTTTTTTTTACTAATGGGGGCGCAACTTGGCTATAAGTGTTATTAGTTGATTACTGTCCATCACTAGGGCTGTCAATCTGTTTGTTAGCAGTAACAAGAAAATTACCTTAATAAGCGAGTTACGAAGAAAAGTATTAATAGGTATTATTAATTATGCAGAAATACGTTCATTTTGCCCATCACAATGGACGTTAAACTGTGGCCTAGATTGCTTTATTATTTTCCTGTTTATTCGCAATTATTACCACAACTTCACTTACTGTTTTTTTTTACTTCCATGCTGGACTGGGAGAGATAGAAAAACATAGAATGTTCCAGCTGCGGCATGCTGTTGAAGTCAGCAAAAGGGACTCGAGGGTTACAGGGTATTGTAATTTAGGCGATGGGCTGACAACCTGTCTCTATAGCAATACATATTACAATCTAAAATTGCCCTCAATTTTAGTCAGACGTGGCGAAAGCGCTTTTTACGAGGCGTTAAACGCTCTGCCTACCCCGTAAGGGAGAGGGCGTGATTTATGTATGTATGTATTACCACAACATTTATTTTTATAAATAGGAAAAGTCAGTACCTGTTCAGTAGTTCTGAAAAAATAACAGGATGAACTAGAACTGAATCCGTTTAAGACTGAATCATACCAAAATCAGTTAAAATCTGTGGTGACAATGACATAGTTGTAAAACATTAGTCTTTCGATATTCGTTCATTTCATTCCATAGAAGAAGCAACTCGCGGCTCTTGCTATCTTCTTCTTTCGAGAGGGTATCGAGTCTATCGACCCGATGAACCCTGGTGTCAGAGTTTTAAAACCGCCTAGTAGCACAACTATCAGGCCTCTGACATGGTTTGAGTAACGACCACTATCAAAGACAGCGACCGGGACCGACGGCTTAACGTGCCCTCCGAAACACGGAATCTCTCTTTTTCGGACAATGAGGTGATTCAGCCTGCAATGTCCTAAAAACTGGGGAAAAAATCACAAAGTGACAAATTCTCAAATATCAACTTTGTAATTCCCCCCCTGGGAATCGAATCCAGGACTTCCGGATCGGGAGTCCATGGCACTAGCCACTAGACCACGGAGGCAGTTAAGGCTCCTGCTATAAAATGATGGTACTAAAAGTTTCCTGTGTCTGAGTGTGATCTTTCTAGTTACCTAGTTATATAGCTGTAGATATCTTCAGACAACAAACTAAAAAGGTGTCTAGGTAAGTTTTCTTCATAAAACTCTGTTTCCTACAAAAAAAAACAACAAGTTGTGTTTTTGACCGTTTATTACTTAAACGCAGCCGAATCGCTTTGATAAAATTAGGCAAAGAAAAGTTCACAAAGGATTCTCTTTGTTAACCACTAACCCATGTCATTCCTGCGACAAAATCCATCTGGCCACAGGCAAAAGCTGACAGCGATTGATAAAAATTTGGGGCAAAGATGAGTGGGGTCATGGCAATGCAGAGCTACGTGTACAATGTCAAACGTGATAAATAAAAGATACAAGGCAAAAATATTTTTAGTGATAAAATAATAAAATACTTCCATGCTGGACTGGGAGAGATAGAAAAACATAGAATGTTCCAGCTGCCCTTCCTCCCGGGCTGTCAGCAAAAGGAACTCGAGGGTTACAGTGTATTGTAATTTAGGCGATGGGCTGACAACCTGTCACTATAGCAATACATATTATAATCTAAAATTTCCCCTTAATTTTTGTCAGACGTGGCGAAAGCGCCTTTTACGAGGCGTTAAACGCTCTGTCTACCCCGTGAGGATAAAGGCGTGATTTATGTATGTATGTTTCATCATGAACTTTTCTAATCGCATGAATTAACCCTCAAAACTTTGTCAGACGTGGCGGAACGACCTTTGTTTAGGTCGTTTACGCTCTGCCTACCCGATTAGGGATAAAGGCGTGATTATATGTATGTATGAATTAAACTAAACACTAAGTTAAATAATTTCTCTCTTATTGCTTTTGTATGCGTATTTCGATTCGAATTATTAAAAAATATGGCCCCTTGACTCAATGCCTAATTAGATCATTAAAGATCTGTGGCCAAGATACTGGATGATAGCATTTGACCTTTCTTTAGCACAAAAAAAACATAATTGAGAGCTGTCAAATGTGACCTATTAATCCTATTACATACATACATACATAAATCACGCCTTTATCCCTTACGGGGTAGGCAGAGCGTTTAACGCCTCTTAAAAGGCGCTTTCGCCACGTCTGACAAAAATTTAGGGCAATTTTAGATTGTAATATGTATTGCTGTAGTGACAGGTTGTCAGCCCATCGCCTAAGTTACAATACACTGTAACCCTCGAGTCCCTTTTGCTGACTTGAACAGCATGCCCGGGAGGAAGGGCAGCTGGAACATTTTATGTTTTTCTATCTCTCCCAGTCCAGCATGGAAGAAGAATCCTATTACATACAGTTATTATTTTTTACGTTGCGTCGATACCAATGTATTTTGCGGCCCGCAAACAGCATTTTCGTTGCAACTTAGCAGAGATTCTTTAGGAACCGCAGACTTTAACCTTGTTACATACAATCGTATGTGAGGTTTAGTTTCTTTAAAGCTATAAGGAAAAAGCAGTTTGTGGGATGCAAAACAAGTTTGTATCGATAATTCAACGTAAAACAAAATAAATTTAGGTCGCGTTACACCTATTATAATAATATATTGACACTACCATACAATGAACTGTACTATAAACTTTCAACCGAATGAAATTGTAAAGAAAGCAAAGTATAACAGTGATAGTAGAAGGTCTTCAAATCACCAAACAAGTTGAAAGTACTCTACAATCCACTCGTCATGCATGTCTTGTACAATCCACTCGTCGTGTGACGAACCATGGTTGACATGGTTGACATACCATTTGCCTACTTTCTCCTCTTCAAACACATACAACCAACAATAAATAACCATGTTCTTTTTTGTTAAGTCACAAACAAATCATGAGTAACTAATAAGTACTATCTTAGGTATTATTATCTTCACAAATAATATATAGCAATGTGCCTAATTTGTATCTTTAGTTCACATACATAGTCACGGCTATATCCCTTATAGGGTATACATACATGTTAAATACGTATAATCACGCTTTTATCCCTAATGGGGTAGGCAGAGTTTAAACTTAAACAAGGATCGTTCCGCCACGTTTGACAAAGTTTGAAGGGTTATTTAAGATGGATTTGTTGGTATATTGCAGGTGACAGGTTCTCAGCCCTTGTAGGGTATACATAGACCTTTTATCAGGGCGTCTTCGCCACGTCTGAGAAGTTTTAATGGTCATATAAAAAACACGCGCTCCTTGTAAATAAAATGGTTTAAATGGATTTCTCATGACGAAAATACACAATTAAGTGAATATGTAAACTAAGCAAGCCTATTGGCTAATTTCTAATGTCAGTTAGGATCCGTGGCGAATCAGGACAAAGCTTTAGCAAACATTCCTAATTCAAAATTCAAACAAGCCAGTGTTAATGTGTCGGTTAGTAAATCGGTTAGTTTCACGGTGCCTCAAAAGCAATGGCTACCATTTTGCTTTGAATTTTGTACCATTATATTCTGCATAATGAGTATGGTAATGAACATTTTCTATACATATGTAGGTAAGAAAATGTATGAATGGTACGACCATTGACCAATTTACGTCAGAAGGTAAAATAAAACGGCCAAGTGCTCATATGTTGCACATGGGTTCTGTGTGTCATATAATTATTTATTTTACCAGAGACTGATACGAATTACTGAACGTAAATAAACAAATAAACCTCATCATATTGAAATAATAAGTAGGTACTCCTCAAGGAGTACAAAGTCAGTGTTTTATCGTCTGTATTGGGAGAAAAATAAGAAGAAAACTGTACAAACTAACTCAATTAATTTGTACAATTTTCTCCTATTTTTGATGAGGTCGAGGAGTAGGTACTTAGGCTCGTATTTCTAAAGCTATCTCAAGATTAAGATCAATATTAAGTATGAATTTGACAGGTACTGAAGTGACATTTCTTATACGAACTCAAAGTCGCTGTCAGTCTCAAGTACAGATTATAAACACGGGCTTTAATATTTCAATATGACATCGCAACTCACCTCATTGAGCCATCTGGTGATTAATTGCTTTTAAAACAAAAACTACTAATCTTCAACTTCAACTTTTAGTTGTTGTTGAAGATTAGTAGTTTTTGTCTTACTAATCTTCTAACATATACGCGTATTATAGTTTTTATAACATCTTTTTATTATAAAAATGCATATTTCACTGTTTATCAATATAAAATACTGTCAAATTTTATGCATATAAGACATTGGATACAAGATTTGTTACTGCGTCAAATAAGATATGAATAGTATTCCGTGCTCCGGGAAGGCACGTTATGCCGTTGGTCCCGGTTAATATCGTTTAATACCGTAGATATTAGTCGTTCAGAGGCCAGTGCTAAGCAGGTAAGCAGTGGCGGCTTGAAAACTCTGACCCTCTGAAAACTCTGATCTTCTGGGTTGCGGAGGTCAGATGGCAGTCGCTCTGTGTAAAAATCAGTACCCTCGTTCAATCCCCTAGATAAGGCTAGGGAGATGATGATATGAATTTCCGTGTTGAACTAAGAACAATAAAACATACAGTTGCCTCAGGTTTCAGTTTACAATGTATTGCAATTTAGGCGTGTTAATTTCTCTCTCTTCTCGTTTACTAGGCTGTTAACCACTGCATGTCCCGTAAGGGATAAAGGTGTGATTATATGTAATGCGTGTTTGTATGTTATGTAACTGTAGTCCACGTAACAGCTATACCTACGAGGTAGTTTGGTTTAATTCGAAATTGTTTCATTGATTTTTCTATTCTTGGTTTATGTGTAGAGTTTATATCGTTCGCTACATCGTTTCGTCCGATGCGAGCTATAGAGAATCTAGTGTTGTAACAGTTGTAATTTAATATTATTATATTCTTTATTGTTTTATGAATTAAAAATACAGTTAAACTTAAAATTAAACTATAGGCAAGCTTATCGCTATTAGAGATCTCTTCCAGCCAACCTAATGGGGATAACAGATCGGAAATTCACGGGGACAGCCACAATTAGTATTATTTGGGTTAATTAGTAATACAAATACCCATATAAATATAATAAAATAAACGAATACATAAAAATATACGTACATACATATAATCACACCTTTATTCTTAATAGGGTAGGCAGAGCGTAAACGACCAAAAACAAAGGTCTTTCCGCCACGTCTGACAAAGCTTTGAGGGTTATTTAAGATATATTTGTTTGCATAGTGCTGTAGTGACAGGTTGTCAACCCATCGTCTAAATTGCAATATACTAAAACCCCCTAATCCATAGCTGGTTTTAACAGCATTCTCGGGAGGAAATGCAGCTAGCACATTCTATTCTATTATTCTACATAAAAATATATGTATATGATATATAAATGATGTTAATATAGTTAAAATTATATAATGTATACGTCATCAGAGTGGTCATAAATGTCACACATATAATATTACTCAAGTTCTTACTGTGAAGATGCGTACCTCGAGTTTAATTTTGTCCTCTTTGGGTTAAAACCCAACAAAACTGAACTGAACAACCTTCAAAACAGAAATTCTTCTGATAACTAAAAAAAATTGGTCTGATCGAATTGTAGTTCAAATGAACACCAGCGAATACTGGTATGAAGGTGGATTTATCCAGTTTCATCTGAAAATCGTTGCTTTTCATTCATATTTTGTTTATTTTAACATTCAGCGGTCGGCAACAATATTTATTTACATGGATGTTATTTTAGTGATTGACTATGATATTCCTTTTTTTATACGAATGTTACACAGCCTTCCATGCTGGACTGGGAGCGATAGAAAAACATAGAAAGTGCCAGCTGCCCTTCTGCTCCTGCTGTAAAAACTAACTAAGGGATTCAGGGGGGTTTCAGTGTATTGTAATTTAGATGATAGGCTAATAATCTACACTGATATACAGATCTATCTGACTGAAAAATACTCTCAAATCTTGTCAGACGTGGCGGAACGACCTTTGTTTAGTTCGTTGGTGCTCTGCCCATTAAGTTGAAGGCGTGATTTATATATGTATGTGTGTATCTATGTTACATAGAAGGTTACGAATGGAAACTCTACAAAAAAGAAAAACATATTTTTTTAAGTATTAGTATAATGAGGCCCTATATATATGGCCCTATGGACCCATTATACCACTCTACTCACTACCCCATAATGCATATACTAGAATAACGCTCGGGTTAATTCTACTGATATTTACAGTTTGCCCTGGAAACTGGTAAATTCTACGTTTTATAAATATCGGTTTCAGCATGGAGGTCACCGGTTCATGGTCTCCTTGAAAGTTATGTTGCTAGCTCAATTTTCAAATATGTCGTCATATACAGACAAAGTAAGCATTTATAGAGTCCTACTAATATAAAAAATGCGAAAGATTAGATGTTTGAATATTCGAAATAAAATATTGTTACTTGAAAATATTCGTTCAAGTAACAATTGTTACATGAGCACGCTTCAACCGCTTTGGGATGAAAAATAGCACAAGTATATATATTTTTAATATTATTTATTTGGTTCACTTTTATACAAAGTTATGTAGTACTATTATATATTCTGTGACAAAGTACAAACATGATAAAACTAACTTAGCTTTAAGATGGGTAACACAAACTAAAACTCAGCTATTTGATACTGGCTTTTACACGTATATATTAGGATTTGGAATACACACCATACTTTTCACCACGAGAAATCCTTTATCTGTACGGGAAAACTCATTTAACGCGGGTAAAACAGCGGGCGGAAAGCTAGTCGAAGATAAATTTACAATCGATAATACTAATAAAAACTGTCTATACATGCGGATATAACTCTAAAACTGATAATGTCCAAGTCGTGTCAAACATAATCCTTATAATGTGACCATCTGTGCTGCTATTTTTTTTATTCTTACGTAGTTCTTTAAACTCTTTTTATTTACTTATCTTGTAGTTATCTTTTATTTGTAACCATTTCTTATATGTCATCATGATTTTATAGGTTTCTTTTTAATATTACAAATGCGAAAGTTATCTAGTTAGGTTTAGGCTGCTAGGCAAACTCGTAGCCAATCTGTCTCATGACTCACGAAATCAGCAAAACTTCCTTCGTGGTCTAAACCTTCGTGATCAAGATATCCGGCTAAGGTAAATATTGTTCTATGCAATATATACAGGGTCTTTTTATTTTTATATTTGATTTATTAAGGTACACCGGCAGAAAAACGCAATAAAGAGCCCGGTGATGTAGTGGATAGGGCCGCTGCCTTCTGAGCGGGAGGTCGTGATTCAAATTCCACCACGTACCAATGTGTTTTTCGGTTTTCGAATTTCATATGTACGATTATTCGGCGCTTTTTCCGTGCTTCGGAAGGCACGTTAAGCCGTTGGTCCCGGTTAATATCGTTTAATACCGTAGATATTAGTCGTTAAGCCATATCAGAGGCCAGTGCTAAGCATAGGCGGCTTGAAAACTCTGACCTAATCTAGGATTGGGTCTGGTTTCCCTTCTGGGTTGCGGAGGTCAGATGGCAGTCGCTCTGTGTAAAAACCAGTACCATCGTTCAATCCCCTAGATTAGGTAGCCGACCCCGTGAGATATGGGATAAGGCTAGGGAGATGATGATGACCAGCAGAAAACGCGTCAAACAATGATTTTTTAATCATTTCATTGTCACTTATTTCTAAATAATACTGACATGCAATCCAATTTAGGTGACACAACATTTGCAAAAAAATAAACAAAGCTGTGAGCAGAAAAAATACTTAATTAAAAAGTGTTAAACAATTATTAAAAGAATGAAAAAATATATTTAGAGTTAGAAAAGCGGAAATTACTGGGTGTAATTTATAAGTTTATAACTCTGCAGAAATCAGATATACTTATCTGATATTTGTTTGATGCGATACCAATTATTGTAGTTGTAACTTGTAGTCGATTATTGTTTCTCTAATTTTCTAAGTAGAATAAAAATAATGTTGTTTTTTTGGAAATCAAACCCATCTAGACTATTAACGAAACCGAGCGATCCCTTCGACTACCTCAATGGACCCAAAAAATCGAACCCAATCGCTTAAAAATAGTATGTTGGTCCGGTAGCGAACCCATATCGATGATAAAGTAGTATAATTGTGATTACATTTATACTTCATTTATTTAGCTTTGAGTTATCGATACCAACTAGTTTTGCTGCCATAAACAGCTTTTTCTTTACAACTTCAAAGAGAGTTAACCGCAAAACACATGTTTGTAACTAAGTTATTGTCTGCGGTTCCAATTTGAACTAGTGATTAAATTTAGTTAGCAAGCGGATGATATGATAAATCAAATCAAATCAAAATCAAATCCATTTTATTTCAGGCACAATATGTCCCATATTTTACAATACATACAGTTACAAAATAAATAAAATAAAATAAAATTATATAAAGTCTCAAAGTAATAATAGAATAACAAATAAAATTAAATTTAAATGTTAAAAAATCAAATAAAATAAAATAATTAATCTATCAGTGAGTGTTCTTTCCATGCTGGACTGGGAGAGATAGAAAAACATAGCATGTTCTAGCTGCCCTTCCTCCCGGGCATGCTGTAGAAGTCAGCAAAAGGGACTCGAGGGTTACAGTGTATTGTAATTTAGGCGATGGGCTGACAACCTGTCACTATAGCAATACACAGTTCAATCTAAAATTGCCCTCAATTTCTGTCAGCCGTGGCGAAAGCGGCTTTTACTAGGCGTTTAACGCTCTGCCTACCCCGCAAGGGATAAAGGCGTGATTTTATGTATGTATTTTTTATGTATGTATGTATCAGTGAGTGAGGTACATAGCGCGTGGACTTAGGCATTTTACATATGTCCTTATTTTTCAAACAGCAACAAAAGAGTTTAGTATGTTGAAATGTTGTAGTAAATACAGCGTTGACGATTTCATTGTTACAATTCCAAACACAGAAAAAAAACAGAACATTGATAAAGATGTATAGGTAGTAATAGTGATTACATTTAGTTAGCAAGCGCTTCATGCCAACTATTTAGCGGCAGATCAACTGTTTGGTTTGTTTGTAGTGTGATGCGGCGTGTATACAGACGCTGCTATAAAGGTTGCCAACTAGGTATATTTTATTTATCCTTTTTATAAACTTAAAAGTCTTACTTCTGAACTATCTATTATTAACACTCATTCATTTTAAACCCATTTATTCAAATAAACAACTTTCCCTACCCTACAGAACATTACTTAGCTATAAATTAAAAAAAAACTCGATCACATGACTCAATTTCTATGCTTCCATATCATAGTGAAAACAGTTCCAAAGTCGGTTTCGTGGTTCAGGAATTAGTGAGTAAACACCGCCTTTTATACTGCGTATTGGTACTAACATATAAAATAAATCATAATAAATAAACTATATATATTTCTTCCATGCTGGACTGGGAGCAAGAGAAAAACAAAGAATTTGACAGCTGCACTTCCTCCCGGGCATGCTGTAAGAACCAGCTATGGGGTCCGAGAGTTTCTGTATATTACAATTTAGGCGATAGGCTGACAACCTCACTACAGCAATATACCTATCTACAAATCTATCTTAAACAAGCCTCAAAACTTTGCCAAACTTGGCGGAACGACCTTTTTTAGGTCGTTTACGCTCTGCCTACCCTATTAGGGGTAAAGGCGTGATTATATGTGTGTATATAAATTTAAAGTTGCCAGATATAGTTTAAAATTATCAAGTTAACCGACTGGAGTGCGCCGCGAGCCGTCCTCAATGAGAGCCGCTAAAAATACCGCGCCCTCCCCTCCCACCCCTCGACCCCCCGGGAGACCATCCTCCCCCCTCTGACCCTCACCCACTACCCTCCAAACTGTTTATTACACGCCGCTGTCATTTCCGCACTCCGGGGATAAAGGGTGTTAGGGGGGAACACTGAAGCCATAAGAAAATTATGAAAGGAAATGAAGAGTTGTTTTAATTGCCTTTTTAATCTGGATATCGACTTCCCAATTGGGAAATATTTACAATACAATACAAAATTATTTATTGCACAAAGAAACACATACAACAGATATAAAAAGGAACAAAAATAACAGCAATAGGCGGCCTTATTGCTAAAGCAGCAATTTCTATCAGACAACCTTTGGGTATAAAAATTGTACAAGCAGAAAGCGATATTTGCCATACTCAACACATTTAGCAGGCGGAATGGCGAGCACAATACAGTTAAATGTGTAGAACGCTTCTGCTTCCTATACTCTGGATTTATTCCCTACGTTCTGGCAACGGAAAATTAAAATTTGCCTACCCTGCTAGTGGACTTGCGGCATAAAAGAGTTTGATCTGATGACATCCTGATGCATGATTCATATTATATGACACCCCTTTATCCCCTAAATCCCTTTCTTCCATGCTGGCCTGGAAGTGAGAGAAAAACATATAATGTGCCAGCTGCATTTTCTCCCGGGCATGCAGTAGAAACCAGCTAAGGAATCAGAGGGTTTTGGTATATTGTTATTTATGCGATGGGCTGACAACCTGTCACTACAGCAATATACCTACAAGACTATCTTAAATAACCCTCAAAACTTTGTCAGACGTGGCGAACAACCTGTGTTTAGGTCGTTTACGGTCTGCCTACCCCATTAGGGATAAAGGCGTGATTATATATGTATGTACGTATGGTATCTCTACGGGGTATTTTCCTAACACCCTGTATATCCCATGCTGCCGGGCCCGAGGTGCGGAAACCGTGCGATCCCGCGGCAGAACTGGCGGAAACCGGGTCGAAATGACGCAACCCTCAGATTTGGAGCGATCTTTGATGCACTACGTTGGGTAACGACCGCTGCCTTACAAATTGTATATATATTCTTTACTTTTTATTTTTTTTATATTAAATACTACATACATACATACATAAATCACGCCTTTATCCCTTACGGGGTAGGCAGAGCGTTTAACGCCTCGTAAAAGGCGCTTTCGCCACGTCTGACAAAAATTGAGGGCAATTAATTACTAGCGGTTGTTTATTAAATACACATTTATACATTTTTAATAAGTCACACAGTCATTATTATAAAACAAGGAGATCATCCAGCGCGTCCCCACGAGACATGGTCCCCAGCATACTGGCAGCATTTCCTCCTTGAATGGCCAAGCTGATTCGCTGGGCGAGGTAAGCGCCAGCTCTGCGATCGCCAGCGGTCTCGTTGAGACGCGCCGAAAGATCTGCAATATTCTTTATTGCTTTAAAATACTATAAATAAAGTTTACAGAAAGGTATGTAAGGGCGAACTTATCTCTATGAAGAGATCACTTCCAGCTAACCCACTGGCAGTTGAGAGAATGAGAAACATTTTAAGGGCAAGACAAATACAATGCAATGTAAACTAAAAATTACTCAGTGTATTCAGTGTTCTAGGTCGGTTCTGGAGCGAAATCGAAATTAACAGACGTTTCGTTCTTACCATCGTACCATTAAGAATAAATAAATGTCAACTTGTCATTACCTAAAGTCGTTTGAAGTTTGTGGCATAGAATTTTGCTTAGTAAACAAAATAGTGCGCTGTCTCAAATTCTTAATGTGCTACTAGGCGGTTTAAAAACTCTGACACCAGGGTTCATCGGGTCTAGCGTTGCCATGTCCTCATACCGAAAAGCCGGACAGAGCTGTGAGTTTGGCCTAACATTTGAGTCAAAAAGCCGGACATCCTGCATTTTCAACAATTTTAAATATTCGTGTAAAAAATCATTTTTTTTTTGGCCTAACATTTTGGTAAAAAAGCCGGACACTTTGCATTTTAGGGGATTTTTTGGTATTAATGTAGAAAATTAATGAAAACCAAGCTTTTTGATAATTTACAATAAAACTAATGCCAAATTAGTCTAAAAGTACTTTATTATTAATCAGTCGAGTCGAATTCGGTCTCGATGCGCGCGAATTTTGAAATCTAAAAAGCCTAAATAAAGCCGGACAGGCCGGACGACGCTTATTTTGGCCGGACAGGCAATCAAAAAGCCTGACTATGTCCTGCTAAAGCCGGACGCCTGGCAACTGGCCACTCGACAGAAGAATGTGCATTGTATTTATGATTAGTTAAAATGTGTTACACTTATTTTTTTAATAAATTCGTTATTTTTGGAAATCGTACGTCGTAATATGCTGATGGGATGTTTTATGAGTGAAAGAAGAAGTTATTTTTTATTGTAAAATGTTGTGTTTGATACGAGTATTATTCCTTTGGATATACGAAGGTAAACACAACCAGTAAATGATCAGCTTTCTTTAATGAAAGTCTCATTTCACAGGGCAAAATATCTTTACGGAACGGAATGTCTCTATAAACATTTATTCAACCAAATTTAACACATACAAAAAAAAGTTAGCACATCCATACATACGTATAGAAAAAATCTGTTCACGCAACTGATGTTTCAGTTTAGGTCAAGATCACAGATTATAAACCACACCACACGGCAAAGGATGACCGAGTTCTGCTGCCGACCCAAAAAACACAAAAATAGACATCCGACCAAAATAGACGTGTTGTGTAAAACAGATAACACGTAAAAACTGATACAACTTAATGGAATACATAAAGGTTATGGCAGATACATACATTTGAGATGAATTTATGAATAAAGTGATTTTAGATAATGAAATCAAAGTTCTTGGATCATTTTTATACCCAGATTTTAGCGTGAGTTATCAATGATTCTCTTCAGGAAACTTTATAAGTATATTTCGTTTATTTAACGTTGAGTTGTATTGCAGCCCATAAACTAATTTTCTTTACAACATCATAGAAAGTCAACGGCAAAACTTATGTTTGTAACAGTAAAATACTGAAATTTTTAACCTATGCTGAGTTGCAAAGAAAAAGCTGTATATGGGCCGCAAAACACGTTGGTATCCATAACTCAACGTTAAATAAGCGAAGTATAAAGGGATGCGTAGTGTTACGGTGAATCATTGAAAACTGTGTGTAAAAAGCGATCCAAGAACTTTGAATCATGCATTTTTGAAATAGTTTTTGCCTTGACTTTACACAGTTTAGGTATGATAATCCAAAACACTTTGGCATAACAGAACACTATGACGATGTGATTAAAAAGTGGTAAGGACTAAATTCGCCATACTGGCTACCACTTCTACCGCCCCGGTAGCTCAGTTGGCTGAGCGATGGCACGGCATTCCGAAGGGTCACCCTGCCCGCGGCGAATTTTTATATTTTTACTTCAAATATTTATGAAATAAAATAGCACTGTGAGTTCAAAACTCCTCAAAAATACGTCAGTGGGAGGATGATCGGTGATCGCGAGCTGGGTAGCCTCGTAGGCGCTACCACCGCTTTATATTTGATCATTGAGATGAAAAAGTGAAGTAGATCCACTTCGGCGACTCCAAACACGATGATTCATTTTAATGAGGGTAGAGGCTATAAAAATTATTGACTTTTCCCAAGGAAAAAAGATCGATTGCATTCTGGGCGTAAGATACTGTACAACACAGTTTTTAAGTGTAAAATATGATTAAAATACATATTCATTTGTTATGTTGCTCTCTTGTTTGTTAGTTGCCATAGGCCTCTCCTATGACTCGCCACTAAGTTTGTTCTACAACTGTTCTCATATAATCTTTACTCGCTTCCTGATAAACTCATTGCTCCGGTTTCTGGGCGCCCTATACTTCAGCACCTGGCTACCAGCTGTTATTAAGTTGTGCCTTATTTGCTTCCATGCTGGACTGGGAGCGACTGCTTCCATGCTGGACTGGGAGCGAGAGAAAAACAGAGAATGTGCCAGCTGCATTTCCTTCCGGGCATGCTGTAAAAACCAGCTAAGGGATCCGAGGGTTTCTGTATATTGCAATTTAGGCGATGGGCTGACAACCTGTCACTACGGCAATATACTTACAAATCTATCTTAATAACCAAAAACAAAACTTTGTCAGATGTGGCGGAACGACCTTTGTTTACGTCGTTTACGCTCTGCCTACCCCATTAGGGATAAAGGCGTGATTATATGTATGTATGTATGCTTTATTTGTTGTAGATGTGCAGCCTGGCAGCGCTGGCGCGCGGGTGCCGGCCCGCCGCCAAGCCGTGCTGCCTCTGCTGGTGTTGTTGCTGCTCATGCTCCTGGTCAGTACACCTCGCCATCATCATCGACAACAGCACCCTAATCCATTGCGGAACAGAACCCGGCCCGTTTCAAAGAGTGAAGGAAAGCTCTTACATTATAACTACGTAATCTGTGGTGAAGGCGTGAATGATTGAACATCATTAAGTATTCCTCAAAGACCCAAAGTACTCCAGGTCCTGAGTAATACCAACAGGGTTACTGGTAGGATAAATACCCCTTAACTATGCTGTCAAGTTTACAATAAAAAAATTGTTTAATTATTAATTGACAACCCTTGTGCGAACAATTTGAAAAAGCCTTATGCTTGTAAAACATATCTTTTCCTTCTTAAGTATTTGAAGGGTACCTTTGTTCAAATTCTCATACCAATATTATTATACGCTTTGCTATCCTGCCTTCCATCACATTCTTCTCTTTCATCCTCTAAGTGTTGATCTTGATGTGTGATTGCGTTTTATTTGAGTGGCTAGTTATTTATTATTTCAAAGGTCAGTATTAATAAATAAGCCTTGAGTTCTGAAAATGTTGTTCAGAACTTGAGATCGCTCTTAGATTCGCACTTGTTACTAAAGTAATTATATGAAATAACTATTATTTTTACTGCGAAGAAATAAAAATCACGTCAAATATCTATAATGTGTTTATCATATCCAGCTACGTAATATTGTAAAAATTAATTTGACAGGATAAATTTTAAAATGATAAAAAAATATACATTATTATAACTTTTATATATCTACGATGTAAATTCAGAAATTAATAAAATCTGGGATCGGAAAAATAAAAATCATTTTCTAATTTTAATTTGAGAATGTGACAAAGTGCGATAATTTTAAAATATTTTTATTAACACTGACCCAAGGTAACTGTGTTAAGTAGTTCTTTCTCTTATTAGTAATAAGAAAAACTCGTGTTTGAAAACGGTTGATGATATATTATCTTTGATTTTCTCAATATAATTTCATAGTACCTACTGGGAAATCTGAAGTTCAAACAAACTGAATCTGAAACACTTTGTTTCTAGATTTTCTCACCATTCAGTACAACCATATTTATTAAGGTTAAGAAAAATCTGCCATCGGAACATGTCGCAATCGTTTATGAACAATAGAGTTACAATAGATTGAGAGCTCGCAGCTTAAAATGCACGCCATTTTTCTATGGTCAAATTTACTTTAAAATTTATAATTACGGATCGTTTTAGGACCTTGTTTAGGAAAACGATAATCTGACAGTGAAGGGAGCTCGCGTATGAATTAGATGAAACCTTAAAACTTGGAATCTGATGCGTGATCTGATAGCTCAGTTGGTAAAGACCCTTTCTACTGTGCTGAAGTTTCTGAATCCTTCTCTATCCTCGGACAAAACTATAATTTTATTACACTATATTCAAATGTTCGTGTTGTGTTGAGGTTACGTGTTTTTTTTACAATAATTTTATATTTGCAACAGAAAAAATCATTTTTAAAGTACTTAGATAGGTACTATAAAACACTTCTATATAACAAACTTTGCATAGTTTAGAGTTGGCTAGAGGGCTTGTGGCGCTGTGTGAATTTGTAACAGTATACCTGAAAAGAAGCCTATAAGAAGACGCCTATCCTAGAGCGATTCTTGATTAAGTATACGGAGTGTAAGGGACAGAGTCCCGCATACTGATAGAGGTTGCTCAGTTAACGGAACTGAACAACTATCAAGTAAAAAAACAATTTGGTTTTCCATACTAATGATCTGATCGGGGTGGAGGTCATTTTGAAGTAATTTTTTTTTCATCTCTTGAAAGAAATTTGTTCAGTTTCGTTGACTGAGCAACCCATATCAGTTTGTGGGTGTTAATTAAGTCCATACTAAAATTACGACACTTTCTAGTTGCTAGCTCTCGATCTACAAGCTAATCGATAAGTAATTAATTATAAGCAAGGTATTGTTTGTTGCAGGGCTAAGTGGTAAGTAAAGGTCGCCCGACTCCCGCGCATGTCTGCATGATGACGACACCCTGTAGATATTCCTTCAGTTCGCTTCAGGAATGTATCAGATCGTAAGCTTTGTTGTATACTGGTTTTGTTGGAAATAGTTTGGTGCTTTTAAATATGGAAAGAGACTTTATTTGACTCGAGTCGGGTTTGAGCTAGCGATTTTGATAAACCGTTCTTTCTCTATCGCTCTGAGTTTTTATAGCTCTTTTCAAAAGCATATGCTCTCGAACTATAGAGTGGTCTTAATCAAACTGTTCCAATTTAGTGCCCTGAAAATAAGAAAAAAAACGAATGCATCCAATAGATTTCCATAACGCTTAAAAAATTTCATCTAAAGTTTTCATGGTTCATATTTTTTCCTACAGTAAGTTTAAAAGTGCGAAAGAGCTTAGCAGATACGTTCACAATTTACATAGTTCTTCTATAATATGTTCTAACTTTCATATTTCAATGTAATTTTCGATTTAGACTTTTCATAACTGAACTTATAAAGTTTGTAATTGCAGTTTCATATTTGGTATTGTAATACTTACTTCATTCGATCCTACAAAATTTCTATTTCTTAATTTAGTTACTGTATTTCTATTTCTTTGAGTCATAATTTTAGCCAATCATTCTATTCACATCTATAGTATATTTATAGTAGTTACCCTTTTGATTTAGATTCTACTACTTTTTCTATTCAAAGCTAACAAGCCCAATTTAATCTCAGTGGTATTATTACTTTCAAGCTATTGGCCTTACCTCCATCTAATTTAATCACTTTTATTTTGTAGAATGCTAAACCTAAACTCCATCTCTATTATTTTCTGATACCTAACCCCATGCTCTACCTTGAAAGTATTTTTTACCATTGCACCCCATAATACCCCAAGGTCCATTTCGTACCCAGCTTCGATATGAGAAAGTTTCCGTATCTTCCTAGGAAATAGGAATAAAACTGTCCTGTTTA
The DNA here is from genome assembly GCA_949820665.1 of Scrobipalpa costella. Classification (NCBI taxonomy): domain Eukaryota; kingdom Metazoa; phylum Arthropoda; class Insecta; order Lepidoptera; family Gelechiidae; genus Scrobipalpa; species Scrobipalpa costella. The sequence continues at coordinate 3,326,945 of OX463311.1, forward strand.
GACCTCTACAAAATCCGGCTACGAAATGAGGCTAAGGGTGTAAAGCTTGTAATGCTTGGAGTAGAGTAATTACAGCTAGCTTGTTGTGGCTTGTTGCAGCCTGGCGGCAAGAGGCTCAGACGGCGAACCGGGGAAGAAGCCGCGGGACGCTGGCCCCCACGACCCCTTACTAGGCGATGGAGATCAAGCGTGAGTAGCAAATAGTCCTTATTAATATAGTAAATAAATAAGTAGCTAGACAATAAGCTATGTGATGCTGGCGATAGCGATAGATAATGACCTAGCGAGAGCACACGTTCAAGTGACAACTCTTACGAGGCAGAAGGAGTCAGCAAAAAGCTGCGTGTCACTGGCCCCCACGACCTCTTGCTAGGCGATAGAGATCAAGCGTGAGTAGCAAATAGTCCTTATTATTATATCAATGTAAGAAATAAGTAGCGAGACAAGAAGCTACGGCGATAGGTAATGACCTAGCGAGAGCACACGTTCAAGTGACAACTCTTACGAGGCAGAAGGAGTCAGCAAAAAGCTGCGTGTCACTGGCCCCCACGACCTCTTGCTAGGCGATAAAGATCAAGCGTGAGTAGCAAATAGTCCTTATTAGTATATCAATGTAAGAAATAAGTAGCTAGACAAGAAGCTACGGCGATAGGTAATGACCTAGCGAGAGCACACGTTCAAGTGACAACTCTTACGAGGCAGAAGGAGTCAGCAAAAAGCTGCGTGTCACTGGCCCCCACGACCTCTTGCTAGGCGATAAAGATCAAGCGTGAGTAGCAAATAGTCCTTATTAGTATATCAATGTAAGAAATAAGTAGCTAGACAAGAAGCTACGGCGATAGGTAATGACCTAGCGAGAGCACACGTTCAAGTGACAACTCTTACGAGGCAGAAGGAGTCAGCAAAAAGCTGCGTGTCACTGGCCCCCACGACCTCTTGCTAGGCGATAGAGATCAAGCGTGAGTAGCAAATAGTCCTTATTATTATATCAATGTAAGAAATAAGTAGCGAGACAAGAAGCTACGGCGATAGGTAATGACCTAGCGAGAGCACACGTTCAAGTGACAACTCTTACGAGGCAGAAGGAGTCAGCAAAAAGCTGCGTGTCACTGGCCCCCACGACCTCTTGCTAGGCGATAGAGATCAAGCGTGAGTAGCAAATAGTCCTTATTATTATATCAATGTAAGAAATAAGTAGCGAGACAAGAAGCTACGGCGATAGGTAATGACCTAGCGAGAGCACACGTTCAAGTGACAACTCTTACGAGGCAGAAGGAGTAGCAAGCAAGTAGCTGCGTGACGCTGCCCTCCACGAAACATTAATCGACGATTGCGGGATATTGAGGTATACCATGTGTAAGAGACAGCGTCCCGCAAAGTGATAGGGGTTGTTCAGTCAACGACACTGAACAACTTCCACCAGGAAATTATTTCAGGAAGAGAATAAATAGTTGGATTGTCCATACGAAATGTTCACCTGGATATATATTCTTTATTGCATTAAAATACAAGAAATGAAGTTTAGAGAAAGGTATGCAAGGGCGAACTCGATCAGACAATTTGTATGGAAAAGCCATTTTTTTTTCACTTCCTGATAACAAATCCTGCTGATAGATGTTCAGTGTCCTTGACTGAGCAATCCCTATCAGTTTGCGGGACGCTGTCCATTACACCTGGTATAAAAAGACTTTGAAGAGATACGCTCATGTAGGAAACCTTTTGCGGAGCATAACCACACAGAAGAATTATTACCACTACTTTTCTTTTGTAAATTTTAAAGATTCTACATGCCCCTCAATAATTCATGTTTCACTCAATTTAAGAAGTGCCGCGAAGAAAAGACCACAGGTGTCGCAGGAAACTCTCCCAGAAATTACTTGTCACGTAACTCTTGGGTTCATCAATCATTGAAGACAATTTTGGATTTCTTTCGAATTTAGAGAACTACATTAATTTCAGAGATACAGACTTTCAGAAATATTTAAATGGAAGTATCTTCCATGCTGGACCACAGATAATATAATACTAGCTGGACTAGGAGCGAAAGAATAACATAGAATGTGCCCGCTGCATTTCCTCCCGGGAATGCTGTAAAAATCAACTAAGGGTTTCAGAATATTGCAGTTTAGGCGATGGGCTGACAACCTGTTACTGCAGCAATATACCTAAAAATATGTCTTAAATAATCCTCAAAACTTTGGCAGACGTGGCGGAACGACCTTTGCTTAGGTCGTTTACGCTCTGCTTACCCCATTAGGGACGAAGGTGTGATTATATGTATGTAAGTAAGCCTCAAAATGGCTGCTCTAATCGTTTGATACTTTATTAATACTATGGTTTTGTTTTCCAGACCATCGCTCGAAGAGATACGGAGCTGGGGCCAATCCTTTGATCGACTTATGAGAAGCGCTGGTATGTTGCAATACAGTCTTATTTATTTAGGTACCCAATTGGGTGTAAAATTTTACAGAAAATCAATCCTTTCATGTGAAATTAATTCGAAATAATTTTGGCTTTGATCATTAGCTTTTCAGGTTGTTTTTGTGTGAAAACCATGAGCAAGGTGTTTGTTCTTATGTGTGAACGGCTTTCATACAACACTGTAAAATAATTCTTCGCAGATTATTAAAAAATATGGAAATCGAAGGTGCACACAATATATATCAAGGTGTTAATTTTCATTATGTGCCACAGCTTTGGGCAAGATTAGGGTTGTTTGAGTATTAAAGCGCACATACAAATAAAAATATCTTCCATGCTGGACTGGGCGCGAGATAATAAACATAGAATGTGCCAGCTGCATTTCCTGGGCATGTAATAACTAAGGGGTCCGAGGTTTCAGTATATTGTAATTTAGGCGATGGGCTGTCAACCTGTCACTTCACCAATATATCTACATACCTACAAATCTATCTTGAATACCTACCCCTCAAAATGTTGTCAGACGTGGCGCAACGATCTTTGTTTAAATCGTTTACGCTCTGCCTACCTCGTTAGGGATAAAGGCGTGATTGTATGTAAGTATGTATGTAAAAATAAAAAAGGAAGGGGTCTGACGCTGGCGAGATCAATGTGAAGAATTAAATTAACTCAGCCACCCTGCTATTCGTTTCCTGAATTTATCCCTAAGTCGACGTTTTTCACCACCTGCTGCAGGGGATGGGGTGTAGCCATTCTAATATAATAAAAAAAGATGGCGGTTCTACCAAAATAGCTTTCGTTCTATACGATGTCCCTAATGGCAGTTTTCCATGTTTCACGAACATTTTGTCACTTACTTATGTTTACCGCATTCGAATTTTAGATATTGATGTTTATAGTAAAGACAATTTAAACTGAACATGACATAGTGGCGTGTCTCACGAAGTCACGACAATATTATACATATCGATCGGTATTATCAATTTTGACAGCTACCATGCCACAAATGTAAAAAAATATAATAGTTACGAATGTACTTACACCATGCAAGCATTCTAAAAGTTTGTAATTATTAATGAACTAGCGACCCACCCCGGTTTCGCACGGAAATCATCAGTGTTTCTTTACTATATTATGCATTTAAACCTTCCTCTTGAATCACTCTATCCATGAAAAGAAACCGCATCAAAATCCGTTGCGTAGTTTTAAAGATCTAAGCATACATAGGGATATAGGGACAGATAAAGCGACTTTGTTTTATACTATGTAGTGATATAACACTATATAACCCCGATGGAGAGGGCTGTATTTGTAAAGCTTTCTTTGGATTAATAACAGTTTTAGGATCAGTTGGAAGTTGCTTATCTAACTTATTATAACGCGACGCGATTACGTTACAATTTAGCCATTAGCTGATTGACTCCGTATTAATTATTCAAATTCAGAACAGAGCTCAGGTGCGTACTAGGGCGCATTTTGATGTCATATCAACTGATACTACAATATTCTATTTAAGTTCTGAATCTCAGTTTGATCATGACTTGACTGATCGGCTCTTAAGAGTTCTCTTAAGATGCGACTTTAAATGCAACAATAAGAATCCTACAGAGGACTATTTGTGGCTGTATCTTTTTTTTTATTAAGTACATCATTTGTATGTCCTTCCAGCGGGCCGCAAAGTGTTCCGAGACTTCCTTCGCGGGGAGTACTCGGAGGAGAACATCATGTTCTGGCTGGCGTGTGAAGAGCTCAAGCGGGAGACAGACCCTGATGCTGTCGAGGAGAAGGCACGCTTCATCTACGAGGACTACATCTCTATACTGTCGCCTAAAGAGGTAAGGAAACATATACGTATTGCGAGCCCTGAACTGCCTCCGTGGTCTAGTGGCCTTAGCCATGGGCTCTCGACCCAGAGGTCCCGGGTTCGATTCCCGGCGGCAATGACTTTGTGTGTTGTCTCTAGTTTGGTTAAGACAATGCAGGTTGTTCACCTGAATGTCCGAAAAGTAAGATTTGTCATGTAAATAGTCGGTCCTGCGCCTGATTTCTCTCTGGTCATGTCAGTCAATCTGTCTCATCAGATTATAAGATTGAAGAAATAGAGAATGCACTTGTGTGTTGCGCAAACACTTGGACACTAAAAACTAGTCCTGCGCAGTTGGCCGTTCTCTGTGAGATTGGCCGCCACCACCGAAAATCGGTGGGAGGACTATTATTGCAAGCCCAGTGAGATCTAAATATGAGTTCATATCACGAGCGTAGCCAGCGAGAGTTTTCACATTATTGAATCAGATAATAAACGCAAGGGATCCAGAGGTATAGGTGTTGTGAAATTTCAATGGGCTAGCTTCCTATCAGCATCTGCTCCCTATAAAGTTGTATTACTTGTATATCTTATCTACTACTTACACGATCAGCCCTCGAAAGTTTTCAACTTGGGAGAAAACAAGATAGGAGCTCCGTGAAGGTTCCTTTCTGTCTTTAATTTGAATAACTCTTTAACCGAATGACTTGTATTCGGAGATTTATTCCCAGTTTGCAATTTACTTCCATGCTGGACTGGGAGCGAGAGAAAAACATAGAATGTGCCAGCTGCATTTCCTCTCAGGCATGTTGTAAAAACCATCTAAAGGATCCGAGGGTTTCTGTATATTGCAATTTAGGCAAAAGGCTGACAACTTGTCACTGCAGCAATATACCTATAAATCTATCTTAAATAACCCTCAAAATTTTGGCAGACTTGGCGGAACGACCTTTGTTTAGGTCGTTTACGCTCTGCCTACCCCATTAGGGATAAAGGCGTGATTATATGTATATGTTGTAATTTCCAGGTGTCACTAGACTCTCGGGTGCGTGAAGTGGTGAACCGCAACATGGTGGAGCCAACACCACACACGTTTGATGAGGCGCAGCTGCAGATCTACACGCTGATGCACCGCGACTCGTACCCCCGCTTCGTCGCCTCCCCACTCTACAAGACCCTGGCGCGCCTCACCAATGGCTCCCCCAGCTCGGCGCCCCCAGAGCCCACGTCTGCGCCCACGTCGCCCCCGCCCGACGTCAAAACCGCCCCCGCGTTACCGACCGCCGCCGTGACGCAATGAACTCTTAAAAACCCAAGGATCTGTTAGTAAATCAGCTCTTGAGATTGAGAGCGATTTGTGTTGTACCGTCTCGAGTGAAAGCATATCGCTCTCAGTCTTGAGATGGGTTTATTAATACGGACCTTATATACGTGACATTTATGGACTTAAGCACTTTAATAATAAACCTTTTCTTTGCTGTTTCGCTTGAAGTCGCAGTTCGCGATGTGGAGCGAAAGAGCGAAACTTACTTTCTGTAAATAGGAATATGTTAATTAAACGGGTACTAATTCTGTAAATAGATAGTGTTAAGTGTAAGTTTAGTGCGGTGAGGCAGCTCTATTGGTCTATGGCGCCATCCACCGCCTGATCTAGAACCGGAGCTGGAGTTCCACTTCTGAAGCAGGACCTCAGGACCTCTCATCATCACCCCAACCGCTCCGGCTGTTTCAAGCTTTGAAGGATAGAACACTCCGAAGAAACTTTCTTAAAATCTAGTCATAGCTCTTAAGATCGAATATCGGCTAAGTCATAGATAAATAAATTATTAAGATTATGAAGCTGTTAGTTCACATTCAGTTCCGTCTGTACCCGACCCTGAGTCGGTCTTACTGCCATGTGAGAAGTTTATTTGTCTAACTTATTTACTTTCCATAACACTGTTCTTTAGTTGGTTGTACAAGAAATGCAAAATGGAAATGTAGAATACCAACCAATATAACCAATATAAGTTCAAATACCATAAATTCCTGGCGAATTTTGGTTTAGGTTTGAGAATTCAAAGTGTTTTTATTTTGAGTTGTGTAAAACAAATACCTAAATCTATTTAAATGGACACCCACCTACTTAGTACTATTAAGAAATGATTTTCGTTAAAATACTTCCAACTTCTTCCAAAAAGATTTTATTTGCTGAAACATCTACCGCTTTTCTATTTTCTTGTACAACCGTTTCCATTTAATCGTATTGTGTAAAAAGTAATTCCTTGCTTTTAAAATACATCTTTAATATTATTGTGAAATTTTCTAATACATTAATTGTGTATATTGTTCAAAATTGGTACTGACTACCGGGTCGACCGCCGTCAACAATTTTGGTCTACTCAAAATGGTTAAATAAAACATAGGAACTGGTAAAAGCTAAATTTTGCTTTTACCTACTACTTATTGTTAGTCTTCAATACTAACAATAGTGTAACATTTTGAATAGTAGAGCAAGTGGCGCCACCGAGAATGAGACAAATGACTACGTGAAAGCAATATTTCTATTCTAAATTTGTCCCTCGCTGTCCCACGGGTGCCTCGGTTTTGTTTATAGTATACCAAAATGTAATTTTGAATTTTGAAAGGTGCTATAAGTTCAAACGTTTTGCTAGTCACGAAGGCGTGTGGAATAGTGTTCCAAGTTTTAATAAATGTAAACATTTTGATAAATCTGCATTTAAAACGTTTCCATTGTAATGGTCTAAACACAGTGAAATTCAGAAACTAGCTAATGTACTTGTAACGTAAATTTCAGTTTTCACCCGCGTGTCATTTTTGAGCGCAGTGTGCTGTCCAATAGTAGGCCTAGGATCGTTGGTCAAAGCATCACGATTATATTTTAGCTCTGATGCACAATACATGCACAAATTAAAGGTTGGATCCGACCTAACGCGTGTGTGTGACGTGTGCGTATTCATATGCGAATCCATATATGTGACATACACGAATTCGATTCAACCTTAGAAAAAACGGTACAAAAGGGAGAGATTATTCTTAACTGACTTCATCAGGGTCTCTACATTTCTATCACAACCATAAAAGTGCAGACCTAGGCAGTATAGTACAAAAGGCCTAAACATCACAATCGCTTAAAGATATTCTGCCTACCGGGTGTAAGGCGCGTCCCGCAAACTGATAGGGGTTGCTCAGTCAACAAAACTGAACAACTATCAGCAGGAATTTCTTTCAGGAGATGAAATAAAAATTGAACTTCCCATATAAAATTACCTTCTCGATAAAACAATTTGTATGGAAAATATTTACTTTATTTTTACTTCCTGAAAAAAAATTTGCTGATAGTTGTTCAGTTCCGTTGACTGAGCAATTCCTATCAGTTAGCGGGACGCTGTCCCTTACACCCGTATTGACTTTTCTTGATGGCACATTTCTGTAAAAATCTGCTAAACATTAGTCATTAATATACATACGCCATCGTGATATCTATCACTTTGATCATTTATGTACAAAATTGTATCGTTTAGTTTTAAGTCAACCAAATATTTTGACCTGACCAATTTACCTATCGTATCTGACCTACTTATATTACATTTTGAAGTCTGTCTTTGTAAACTTATAAAATAAATTTGTTTGCACCTATTTTGTAAATATAAGCCTCCGTCAATCTACTGTGCCGAAACGGACGATCGATCATCTATTATGTACGTCATAATTTAATATTCTTTAAAAAGGTAAACTCCTGGGGATTACCTAGGACCGTATTTTTAAACATTACTTGAGATGAGACTGACAGCTAGTTTGAGTTCGTATCAGAAATGTCATTTGAGTACAATATCGACTGTCAAATCCATACTTAATATCGCTCTCAATCTTGAGAACGCTTTATAAATACGGGCCTTAATGTTTTAAATTTGGCAAAAGTAATGTTATAGTCAATAATGTAAAAGTAGTATCATCGCAATATAATATTTCCTATGATTATTTGGAATATTGAATTAATAGTCAACATTAACGTCTAATTCATGTTTTAAAACATAATACAATATTTTGCGATTTTCATAGAATATTATCAGCCCGAACAATCTAAGTAACGCAAGTTTGAAAATGCATTCACTTGTATCCTGATGTGTTGCTGATACTAAGGCTCGTACTTATGAAGAGATATCATACTTGAGAGCAATATTAAGTATGGATTTGTATTGAAATGACATTTCTGATACGAACTCAAACTCGCTGTCACTCATGAGAGCTGATTAAAAATACGGCTCTTAGTTTGCACTCGAGGATTTTTTGGCAGTCACTAAATCGAAATCACTATAATATCAAAAACTCTGACACCAGGTTCCATTGGGTCTTTCGACTCGATACCCAAGAAGAATTATGTACTTTTTCTCCTGCACTGTGCAGTAAACAATATAATGCAGTGAAGTGATGAATTGCAGCAATATACCTAGAATTCTATCTTAAATAACCCTCAAAACTTTGTTAGACGTGGCGGAACGACTTTTGTTTAGGTCGTTTACGCTCTGCCTACCCCATTAGGGATAAAGGCGTGATTATATATATATGTAGTGATGAATTGATGATCAGAATTAGTGACTTCCCAAAAATTGCTCTGTCATGTCTAGATTGAGAACAACTATTTAGATTTTCAAAACTTAGGTTTCTTTTTCATGTTATTATATTAACCAAAGTTTGGGCTTATTTCTTACATCAGTGTAATGTATAACAATATTTTTAATCCGAATTTTTCTATTCAGCTTAAAGGCTGGATCATACCGGGTGCAAGGTGTGTGAAGAATGGCTTTCATGCGATACACCAGTTCGGTTTGCTCCAACTTTTAAATTTGAATTCAACCGAATTTTAATACTCGGTCAACCACAGACCGTATACTTCACAATTTAGACATGTGTCGCGTCGATTCTGGCTGAAAAATAAAAGAAACTACTTGTCAAAATATAGAGATTGAACAAATATGGGATATGCTTACAATTACAGCACTCATACTAGAGAATTCGAGTTCGTACCAGTAATGACATTTATAACAAAACGATCTGTCTAAACTTGAGATCGCTTCATAAATACAAGCCTAGGTCTGCTGTTTTATTACATGCAGGTCTTTTTGCTGTCTATGTCTGGAATTGTATGATAACTAACATTAAATAAAGGATGATAATTGATGAAAATATAGCATGATTTCTCCCAGAATCGACAAATTTGTCCCCTGTGTTTGACCGCAGTACCTCCTACCTATCTACCTCTGTGACAGACTAATTCTAAAATGTAATATGTGAAGGTCTGTGATGCATACCCGTTCGTCCCAGCACAGCTAGTCGTGTTGTATTTGTCTGTAGTAAGAAGCTATACGGTGGACCAATTAAGTTTGCCAGAAATCAACGAATAAATTTTGTTGTAACACGTATTTGAGGTGTTTTATTTACTTTTCTTTTATTCCATCAAGAAGTACCTAAAATTCAAATTTTACTTTAGCTAAGTAAGAAGCGGGTAGCAAGACTTAAGATGTTTCTCTACTGCAGAATTATTTATCAACCAGTGTCAGATTTTACATAAAAGTGGTAGAATGGACCACTCTGAATGTCTTGTCTAGATTAGGTCACGCAAGACAGTTTCCCTTGCGGGGAAGGCAGGGTGTCAATGACTAATTTTAATACTAAAATTATAAGCAATAACATAAGTAGGTATACTTAGGTAGGTATGTAAATTACCCATTATATTTTATCAAAGATCTTTTAACAATATTGCTTTAAACACCTGTTCCGACAACCGTACAATGAGCAGTTTAGTTTAGCGAAGTGAATGCGATATGCGTAATCTTAAAGATGTTTGTCCACTAGACAAACGAGCAAAAGCTCTTCCTTTTGACAAAGAACTGAGTCTCAAGATATAATAGAGCTTCTAGGACAAAGAGTAATAAAAAAAGTTTAGCTTCGAGCGTCTTAAACTGGCACCCTTAGGTCGTTATTGCACTGCTCCTTATTCGGTTAGTATGCGTGAAAAATTATATGGAAGCTGATATAAATTTTCGCGCCAATCTATGCAATTTGTCACGGATACAAACTGAATACGAAGTAGTGTAAAAACGCCCTAAGATTGGTTGTGTTAATTTTACTTGGGTATCGTTTTTACTCTGTAAAAGGCCTCTGTATTGAGCCTGAGTGTTGTAAAATATAAAATTAGTTCAATTAAATGAAAGTTCGAGTTTATCAGTCAAATATCCAAGTATTTGACTAATATTCACAAAATCTTTATAACATAAATAAAGCCCAGCATTTTCGTCTCTATTTAATATAATAAATAAGTGGTTTCTTCCATGCGGGGAGCGAGAGAAAAACTTAGTATGTGTCAGATGCATTTCCTCCCGGGCATGCCGTAAAACCACCTAAGGGATCCGAGGGTTTCTGTATATTGCAATGAAGGCGGTGGGCTGACAACCTGTCACTACAGCACCTTTCTCTCGACCACAGGACAAACCTTGTCGCTCCCAAGTCAGGACAATGTTAAGCATTCCTTCTTCACACCGCCTGCATTGCAATATACAGAAACCCTCGGATCCCTTAGCTGGTTTTACGGCATGCCCGGGAGGAAATGCAGCTACTCCTGCGAATGGTGATTTGCATTGCGACTTCCTCAGCTACTCCTTCACTGTACATGCAGCCAGACTGTGGAACTCCCTCCCGCACACGGTGCGTGATAGTCCTTCTATCACAGTATTCAAAAAACGAGTAAAAGAGTACTATCTTTCTCTTCCAAATTAATTTGTTATTGTCATATATATATATATTTTATTTATATGTTTACTAGTTATGTGATATTTATATTAATTATGTATTATTATATTATATATTTAAAAATATATGTATTTATTTATTATTTATGTAGTTTTATGTATTATTATATGTATTTATTGTATTTTATGATAGTAGGGTTTGAATTGTTCACGCCATATCTGCCTCACTTATGCACTCTCACTACCGTAGGTCAGCTGGAAGAGATTTATTTTTAGAGATAAGCTGTACCTGTTTTGCTATTGTTTTTTTATGTTTGTGTCCTCTGTATGTTCATGTGTGTGCAATAAATTGTTAAATAATAAATAAATACAGCAATATACATACAAATCTATCTCAAATAACCACTTTAATAAACAAATAACCACAAAAATGAAAACTTTGTCAGGCGTGGCGGAACAACCTTTGCTTAGCTCTGCCTACCCCATTGGGGATAAAGGCGTGATTATATGTATGTAGTAAGTGGTTAAGTGGACAAAGAGCTTAACCCTCTTGCAAGTTGCAATTGAATGCACTATTCTAAGTGCAAGGTCGATTCTCGTGAGATATCTATGCACCTGACCTACTGAAGTTGCATCGAGGATCCCAGAGTATAGCACCAAGCCGTAAGTCAATCACGTCACAATAGGGCAGTGGTTCTCAAACTTAACGAAGTATTCATTGCAAGAAATGTAATAATATTAAAGGATTCGAGGGTTTCAGTATATTGTGATTTAAAGCACAGCAATATACAGATATATCTTAAACTACTTTATTCCATGCTGGCCTGGGAGCGAGAGAAAAACATAGAATGTGCCAGCTGCATTTCTTCCCGGGCATGCTGTAAAAACCAGCTCAGGGATCCGAGGATTTCAGTATATTGTAATTTAGGTGATGGGCTGACAATAGAGCCCGATGGTGTAGTGGATAGGGCCGCTGCCTCCTGAGCGGGAGGTCGTGGTTCGAACCCCACCACGTACCAATGTGTTTTTCGGTTTTCGAATTTCATATGTACGTTTATTCGGTGCTTTTTCCGTGCTTCGGAAGGCACGTTAAGCCGTTGGTCCCGGTTAATATCGTTTAATACCGTAGATATTAGTCGTTAAGCCATGTCAGAGGCCAGTGCTAAGCATTGGCGGCTTGAAAACTCTGACCTAATCTAGGATTGGGTCTGGTTTCCCTTCTGGGTTGCGGAGGTCAGATGGCAGTCGCTCTGTGTAAAAATCAGTACCCTCGTTCAATCCCCTAGATTAGGAAGCCGACCCCGTGAGATACGGGATAAGGCTAAGGAGATGATGAGGTGATGGGCTGACAACCAATACAAGTCTATCCTAAATAACCCTCAAAACTTTTATCAGACGTGGCGAAACTACCTTTGTTTAGGTCGTTTACGCTCTACCTACCCCATTAGGGATAAAGGCGTGATTATATGTATGTATCTTAAACTACTCACAAAACTTGTCAGACGTGGCGAAACGACCTTTGTTTGGGTCGTTGACCATGCCTACCCCATTAGGGATAAAGACGTAAAGTAGATAGGTATGTATGTAATAATATTATGTGTGACTGTATATTTTCCATTCTTTTATTCCACTCGCGACTAGGTAATACTTTTTACCATTTTCTTGTTGAAGGTATTTTGACCGCAAAGGACATAATAGTCCCAACCTTTAGGGCTAACATGCGCCACGAGATAATTTTGTCACCCTGCGCGCGAAACTTCACTACGCTTAAAGCAAGGCGTTATTTTGGCTCGTATTTGTAAAGCTATCTCAAGATAGAGAGCAATATTAAGTATAGATTTGACAAGCCATTTTGTACTGAAGTGACATTTCTGATACGAACTCAAACTGGCTATCAATCTCAAGTGCGGACTATAATTATGGGCCTTAGTGTGAAGTACGCTACGCGCGAGAAATCGCATAACATAATATATAGTCACGCCTTTATCCCTAATGGGGTAGGCAGAGCGTAAACGACTTAAACAAACGTCGTTCCGCCACGTCTGACAAAGTTTTGAGGTTTATTTAAGATAGATTTGTAGGTATATTGCTGTAGTGACAGGTTGTCAGCCCATCGCCTAAACCTTATTCCATGCTGGACTGGGAGCAAGAGAATAACATAGAATGTGCCAGCTGCGAGAAAATGCGGCGACAAAATTATCTCGGCGCGCATGTTAGCCCTACTGGTCTCCAACCCTTCAAATTTTCCAACAGAATAATATATTTTTTAGGTACAAACGGATACAAATTGTACTGATTTTTTAGCTGCTTACAGTGTAAAAACCAGTACCCTAGTTCAATCCCCTAGATTAGGAATCCGACCCCGTGAGATACGGGATAAGGCTAGGGAGATGATGATGAGGGAGATGATTACAGCTTAACAGAGTTGTAGAGTTATTCGCCATGCTCTAATTTCAATGTTCAAATCTTACTCTTTCCAGCTTTTCGTATCTTTTAAGTGCGTAGCGATTAGCGCACGTTGATGTCTTTTGTATGGCGAAGATTAAATAGTTATTTTTAACTTGGTTGTATTATATAATTACTTCCATGCTGGCCTGGGAGCGAGAAAAAAACATAGAATGTGCTAGCTGCATTTCCTCCCGGACATGCTGTAAAAACCAGCTAAGGGATCCGAGGGTTTCATTATATTGTAATTTATAGGCGATGGGCTGACATCCTGTCACTACAGCGATATACCTGAAATCTATCTTAAATCAGACGTGCCGGTAGTAGCTTTACCACCCAGTAAGAGATATCAGCGATTGCTTTGTGTTTAAACTTTGAGAGTCATTTCCGAATCATTTCTTAGTGGCTGATAGATAAAATGTATTTTTTCTAAACGGACCTAGCCTCCACAGCTCAAACCGTGGAACCTTCTGACTCAACGCCCGGGGTCCAACATTTAGGACACGATCTAGCGCTAGTACTTATTCTGCGATCTAGCTGAGTTTACCCGATGGGCTGTGAGGCAATCGCGCTCGCCAACAGGGTTATAAAGCCTGCGCCCGCGCAGCACCGACACTGCTCCTTGGGATCTATCACCATGAAGGTTGTTGTAAGTATTCGTGTTTATTTTTTAAATAATTTTATACAATTTAAGGAAATTTCAAAGTTTGAGATTTTTTTGCATATCAGGAAAATTATAGGAAATAAAAAAACATTTTTAACGTTTGCGGTAAATTTTGAAACCAAATTATTAAACATATAATATATCTAAGCTTAGATTTCTATCAGATTTTTAATAATGTAAATAACTATGTTCTTTACGCATTACCTACGTATAGTTAGAACCGCACCGCTTGTTGTCGATGAAACATTTTGTTCACTATTTAGTTTGTTTAATTTAGTTTTATTTTGCACAATCATTTTAAATTAAGTAGCATTTTACTCTTGATGATTTTTTGCCTGAGAAATATACTTGCTTAAAAGTTCGATACTAGGATCCAAATAATGTGACTAACATTTTTTAGCGAGTACCTAAACGTTTTGGATTAAATATAATATATGATAAACGGGAGGGTAATCATGTTTATTGTTCTTTTCTTTTTTCAAAACATCTTTTTCAAACACACTTTTTCTGTTTTGAGCATGTTTGTAAAAAGTCAGTTGTATAAATTAAATAGAAATAGTTAAAGAACATAATTATTGTTTCGATTTATCATGTAGAGTCTAAAAACAGAACATCGAACCCAGTTCTACGAGAGGTCTGTTGCGTCCATCAGTATATTGATACAGACTGATGTTTATTTCTTATCTTCTTATCTTATATAGCCGTTAAGTGTCCCTGTCCCGATGATTATTTATTTATTTAAAAATATTTACATTTTAAATATTGACATAAAAAACAAGGACACAACAGGCACTGCTTATTGTGTGGATGGTACGATATTAATTTCAACCTTTATTCCTTCCAGCTATGCTTATTAGTGCTGGTGGCATGCGCGTGGGCCGCAGATGAGAAGAAGACGGAAAAACGTGGCGTGCTCGGCCTGGGCTACGGGCTGGGCGTGGGCCACGCGCCCCTCGTGAGCCACGCGCCTCTCGTGGGCCACGGCGGCTACGGGAGCTACTACGGCCATGGTTTAGGCCTGTATAGTGGCATTGGGCATGCGGGTTACGGGCACGGACTCTACGGAGGCTATGGCGGCTACGGTGGACTCTACGGTGGACACGGCCTAGGCCTGGGCCATGGATTAGGCCTGCATGGAGGCGTCGTGGGCGCGCCGCTTGTCGGCCACTCGGGTTACCTCGGAGCACCTCTACTTGGTCTGGGCCATGGATGGCATTGAGCTGTAACTTATGATTCTGTTAAGTGCCAAATTAGGTTTACTTTTTGTATTTGTGATTCGGTTCGTCCGTCTAAATTAAATTTCTGAAATTTTTAATTGTTGTGTTTTATTTCAATTACATTATGCGTTAAAAAAAAGTAAAGGTTTCACTCAAACTTTAGAAATCCGTTTGAAAAGTGATTCCTCCCGAAAACTAAGTAGCCAATATATTGTAAAGAACCTTAAATATTATTTATTGTGTTGTGTGTTAAACTATATTCTAAAATTTCTTATTAGCATCCCACTTGAATACGATAATAGTTTAAAATGGCGCATCACAACACCGTTTTTACGCACGTAATAATATGATGTAATCAGGAGGTTTATGATAACTACAATTCGTTATTCATTGAAGGACAAGGTCCTAAATTTTGAACAACCACAACGTAGATATCTAATCATCACTATGGTATCAAAGCCTAACGAACTTAAAACATACTCGTAGAGGGCATCATCACAGCAAAACTTAATAACTTCATTTCAAATTGAGCTGTTTGAATCCACATATCTCAAAGTTTCTGTTCCCCAGTTGTCAGGAAAAACCAATTTGTCAATCAAACACCAAAGGACACAGGTATATGATTAAGTCGAGCCTACTACTTAAAGTGGCTAGTCAGTTTCTCAACCGGAAACTGAGTCCTGCGCCGGATGTTCAAGTTGCAACACTCTAAATATGTGCACCGGAATAGGGCGTGGTTATCGGAACGTCGAAGAGGTATAAATTAGGATAATGCAGATTGATTCTATGTTGGATTTGAAGCGGTTACAGAACATACAGTATCTGGTATACGTCAAAGAAACCGAAAAAAAAATTGTACATATTTTCGGCGATGTTCACAACCTAATACATACATACATATAATCACAACCTAATAACGATAGCAAAAATTACATAGAACTTTAAAAATGAAATGTTGTACAATTAAGTTTCATTTATGCTCTGATTAGCTCGCAAGGGAATAGAGACGTGACTTTCATAAGGGTATGTGTTAAATTTCGGATGCTGTTTTTAAATAGAAAGAAAATACAACTATTTGCTACCTAAAGTATTATCCCATGTTTAATTTACCTTAGTGGGGAAAAATCCTTCCAGATGGTTTCCGAGAAGCCTAGAATTGACAATATTGTGAAATGTCTACAAAATCTAGACTTTCCATGTAGGTATTCTAATAGGACTGCATTTATAGGAGGCTGATCTTGTTTTTTTTACTATTTGGTACATGTTCCTTTAAGGAAAGTTGTATGTTGTAAACTCGCACCTTAATTCAATTTATCATCATCAAACATTCTGTTCTGTCACACTTAATGTTTCCCTTAATGGATAGTCAGGGCATCAACAAACATTTAAAAGATTAGCCTTCAACGCTTAAAAAAATAATGTTTTTTTATTTCTGTTTAATTTTTTGAGTAGATTTTGTGTTCTTAATAAGAATGCGAATTGGCATTTCAAAACACCAAAGCCCTATCTAGCGCCTACAGCATACAGTAAGTAAAGCAATATTATGGTGGCAGATTGCATACTCAACTATTAGACATAAAAACATAGAATCAAGGCAGAAGCAACTTCTTATCAAGTTTACTATTTACACGCAGCGGCAAGGAAACTAGTTTTACATTAGAGCTGGTCCATGGAAAGAGCAAACCCATTTCAACACAAATACTAAACTTTTTTTGCATACAGGGTGAAAGGGACAAGTCGAAAACGTTGTTCAGTTTCGTAGACTGAGCAACCCCTATCAGCATTCGGGACACTGTTCCTTACACTTTGTATACAATTTTAACGTGCCTACAACACGCTACGTGGGTTTCATGCTGGACTGGGAACGAGAGAAAAACATAGAATGTGCCTGCTGCATTTCAGTGCCAGGGGCATGCTGTAAACGCCAGCTAAGGGGTCCGATGGTTTCTGTATATTGCAATTTAGGCTATGGGCTGACAACCTGTCACTACAGCAATATACCTCAAATCTATCTTAAATAACCCTCAAAACTTGGTCAGACGTGGCGGATCGACCTTTGTTTTGGTTGTTTACGCTCTGCCTACCCCATTAGAGATACATACATACATACATACAATCACGCCTTTCTCCCTAATGGGGTAGGCAGAACGTAAACGACCTAAATAAAGGTCGTTTCGCCACGTCTGACAAAGTTTTGAGGGTTATTTAAGATATTATAGGTATAATGCTATAGTGACAGGTTGTCAGCCTATCGCCTAAATTGCAATATTCTGCCCTCGGATCCCTTAGCTGGTTTTTACAGCATGCCCGGGAGGAAATGCAGCTGGCACATTCGATGTTTTTCTCTCGCTCCCAGTCCAGCATAGAAGATAATTAGGGATAAAGGCGTGATTATATGTATGTATAACAAGACTTAGACTGTATGGTAGCGGACATAAGGACGTGTGCTCCACATACGGCTTGTAGCCAGCTTGCACAACTGGCTCAGGCAATTCCTGACACCTGGTATCACTACATAGTATAAAACAAAGTCGCTTTCTCTGTCCCCATGTCCCTATGTATGCATAAATCTTTAAACTAAAACTACGAAACAGATTTTGCTGCGGTTTCTTTTAGTGGATAGAGTGATTCAAGAGGAAGGTTTATATGTATAATACATGCATAATATAGAAGAGAAACACTGATAATTTCCGTACGAATCCGGGGTGGGTCGCTAGTAAAGAACTAAATGAGCTTACCTACATTATAGGTATATCACGTGTTTCTGTATAGTTCATTGACTGAATGTGTGCTTATTCTTAGGATGGAAAAATCCCAGTTATTCATAGATTAACCTAACGATAAACAAATTTTAGCTATGATTTACGAAATATAAATTTGAGACGATTTGACATACAACTCAATCATATTATGTATGTCATATTCCGAATATTATTATGACAAAGTGGATCAAACTATTTTTCGTTAACTATTTGTATTTATGCTCAGCTACTGTACTCTAACTCTAACTGCCTCCGTGGTCTAGTGGCTAGTGCCATGGACTCCTGATCCGGAGGTCCTGGGTTCGATTCCCAGGGGGGAAACACAAAGTTGATATTTGAGAATTTATCACTTTGTGAATATTTCCCCAGTTTGGTTAGGACATTGCAGGCTGAATCACCTGATTGTCAGAAAAAGAAAAAGATTTCGTGCTTCGGAGGGCACGTTAAGCCGTCGGTCCCGGTCGCTGTCTTTGATAGTGGTCGTTACTCAAAAACCATGTCAGAGGCCTGATAGCTGTGCTACTAGGCGGTTTCAAAACTCTGACACCAGGGTTCATCGGGTCGATAGACTCGATACCCACTCGACAGAAGAAGACTGTACTCTATTCACAAGTTGCCTAAAAGATAAATTGCAATAAATGCAATTATAAATGCAAGTCTTCTTATGTAAGGAATTTTGGAAAGTATTTTATTGTAATGCTGGACTGGACTGCCAGCTGCATTTCCTCCCGGGCATGATGTAAAAACCCAGCTAAAGGATCCGAGGGTTTCAGTGTATTGTAATATAGGCGATGGGCTGACAACCTGTCACTACAGCAATGTACAATACAATACAAAATTCTTTATTGCACAAAGAAACACATACGAACAAATCTATCGTAAATACCCTCAAAACTTTGTCAGACGTGGCGGAACGACCTTTGTTCAGGTGGTTTACGCTCTGCCTGCCCCATTAGGGATAAAAACATGATTATATGTATGTATGTATTTTATCGTAAAGTATCTTCCTGGTTGCAAAGAGTGTCAATTGATGCGAAGACATGAATGACAGACAAAATGTCGTAAACTTAGAAAACTGTTATAATCAGTTACAAAACGCAATTAGCACTACCTTTAAAGTATGTCGCCCACATAGACAAAGAAAATGTTTCATCAATAAGAATTGGCAAGTTAGCAAGCAAGGGCACTGTTTTTAGCAGGACAAAAGAGAAGAACTCTTACTTACTGGACAGTGAGCAGTTGAAAAACATGCAATGCTATCTAGCTGCTTTTCTTTCCGGAAATACTAAAGAAATCAGGGATACGAGTTTTCGTGCGATTTAGGCGAAATGCTGACAAAATATCACTCTAGCCAAAAAACATTTTCTTTTTCTCTAAAATAAGTCTTAAAACTTGTCTGACGTGGGAAAGTCCTAATATTAGGTTTGTTGATGATCTGCCTACCGCGTAAGGGATACAGGCATGACTAAGTATATTTATGTATTTAGAAATAGAAACACATGCACAGCATATAAAAGCATATAAATATTATGGCTATTTATTTAATATCTAACATAACTTGAAGTAGGGCAAACAAATTACCTACAGGGCAAATTACTGACAAACATTAACTGTTTTTAACACTTAAATAAATGACTACACCGATTTAATTAAAATAAATAAACTGTCTGGAAAATTTACTGGACTCTACCTCTTTACTACTTGAACCCTGTTGCTATTAAATAAATACAGAGTGTGTGAATAAAAAAACACTTGAGGGGGCACGTGCCAAGAATTGTGTTTTTTTTTGTACTGTAGAGGTTCCATCACAGTACATACTTAGAAGTACAGGACATACTTGTTCCCCCAAGACATAATTTCCCCCCACCCCGTGGAAAAAATTTTTGGATTCGCCCTTGCTTGAGAGGGTATCTTTGGAACTAGAAATGGTTTGATATTTTCTTTCTGATTTTAATTTAATTTAATTATTATTGTGATTTTATTTTATAATTTTAATTGTTATTGTAATTTTATAAATATTATTGCACAAACACGCTCTGACATACAAATATAATCTATATTATTTATGTTTTTGATATCGGTGGATACTTAATGTTTCATGTTTGACTTGGCTGAAAATCAGTGTTGCTCTCTATGGGCAATAATACACTGAGCTCTGACCCTCTGCACAGCTTCAGCACACATGTAACTGAATTTATAAAGTGTGTGTTAGTTTAAGTGTTTCATGTTTATGTCTCTTACTTGTTTTTTTGTTACGTGTGTGATGATTTTTTGCAATAAACCTTTTATCTATCTATCTATTTTCTATTACTTCCATGCTGGCCTGGAAACGTGAGAAAAACATAGAATGTACCAGCTGCTTTCCCTCCCGGGCATGCTGTAATAACCAGCTAAGGGATCCGAGGGTTTCAGTATACTGTAATTTAGGCGATGGGCTGACAACCTGTCACTACAGCGATATACCTAGGAATCTATCTCAAATAACCCCTTAAAAATTTGTCAGACGTGGCGGAACGACCTTTGGGTCGTTAACGCTCTGCCTACCCCATTAGGGATAAAGGCGTGATTATATGTATGTCTGTATGTATTTTCTAGTAAACGAATAACATATCCCGAATGCTGTAAGGGGTTGCTCAATGCTCAGTCAACGAAACTGAACAAGTCTTTTTTGGTTAATGAAACAAAAAAATGGTTTCCACACCTGCAAATTGCAAGCTTGAAGTAATTTCCCCCTCTTGTAACAGTCTCACTTCCGTAGGTCGGCTGGAAAAAAATTCTTTGTAGAAAGCTGTGCCTGTTGTGTCGTCATTCTTTATGTATTGTCATTTTCATGTAACTTGTATAGTAAATAAATTTTGGAAATCCATGCTGGCCTGGGAGAACTTCCATGCTGGCCCGGGATCGAGTGAAAAGCATAGAATGTGATAGCTGCATTTCCTAACGGGCATGCTGTAAAAACCAGCTAAGGGATCCGAGGGTTTCAGTATATTGTAATTTAGGCGATGGGCTGACAACCTGTTACTACAGCAATATACCTAAAAATCTATCTTAAATTACCCTCAAAACTTTGTCAGACGTGGCGGAACGACCTTTGTTTACGTCGTTTACACTCTGCCTACCCTATTGGGGATAAAGGCGTGATTATATGTATGTATATATTATAGAGTATTGAGAAAAAAATCTTTGCAAAAAGAAAAAGTTTAGTTTAGATGACTAAACAACAGCTTTAAATTTTCGGGACACCGTCCATTACACCGCGTATATCCGCCATATGTTGGCATATAATCATGTCCATTATATCACAGCCGTAAGGGTAACAGTAATAGTGGAGCAAGTAATGTCTTTAACCGGTAGTCGCGGGTTCGAGTTCCGTGCCAGAATGAGGTCACATCACACGTGTCTGCCACACTGGCCACACCCTGTATCACATAAGGCACATGTTTAGTTTAGTAATAAAAGTTAACTGCCTGTATAGTGGTCTGAGCTTTTTACTTTGATGTAGAGGTAGCTGGTTCGATTCTCACAGGAGCAACGTAAAGTTAGTTTTGCAAAATTGTTTAGAGAAATGCACGTGGTTTGCCTAAAACAGAATTATTATGCTTTCGGAGTACGTGTTAAATCATCGATAGGAACCTTTTTTACCTTTAGCGTTTTAGTTTGCCAAATGAAATTGCCAAAACATTGAATAAGAAAAGATACAAGGTCGTGACATCGATGGATGCCCGTCCTCAAAAGCTTGACACTACAACACATCTGATTATAGCCAAGAGGCTGCTGGCAGATTGAAGAAAAGAAAAAAAAAATGGTAACGCCTGCGAAATTACTTATAGCTGAATGTTTAGGCTGAGCTGAATAGATACGCAGTTCTGTTAGAAAGGAGGAAAAAGGAACCTTACTGATTTGTAGGTAAAAAAATCAAATGAAAATGCAATATTGAAAAAATATCGTTTTACTAAAAATCAATAAATAAATTACTATCTACACGCATAAAATTAGGTTAGGTACATTATCTTAAATGCTTTGGACACCTGTTACACACGCTCAGATTTCGCTTAGGTACTATTTTATCACGATACTTATAATAAATAATGACTATGTTACTCAATGCCTAGGTACCATGTACACTGGTATTAAATAGCCATGTATTTGTGCTGGATATTCGATTATGGAGCGTGCACATTTAGTTGGAGTTCGTATGAACTTTCAATCGTTTCACTTTTGTTTATGCGCGCACTGGTTCCTATGGGACCCAGCCGCACACCAAAGGTTAAAATTTGTTATTGAGACTACCGAAAATGGTCTAAAGGTCGATCTATGGGAGGCTGAAGTCCAAGAGGAATGTGGTTATGATACTTCAACTCTTCCCCTTGTTCCTCTTCGTTGCTGCTGCGTCCTTCCACTCCTGGAGTCCCATAATCACCACCCGGTTGCTGGTAATGGAAGTCTTGATGTTGGTTGAAATCTTGGTGGTTATTCAAGTCTTGGGCGTGCTGGGTAAAGTCTTGTTGATGTTGGTTATAGTCCTGCTGATGCTGGTTATAGTCTTGTTGATGTTGGTTAAAATCTTGCGCATGCTGAGCGAAATGTTGGTCTTGCAGTCCCACATCCTGATGAGCATACTCTCCGTTAGGCTGACCATATTCCTGAGCTATCTGTTGAGGGGCTCCGTATTCCTGGTTCAAATGATGCTGATGTTGCTCGTATTGAGCCTGGTCCAACTGATTCTGTATGTGATGCTGCAGCTGATGTTGAAGATCATGGTATTGCTGTTCGTTGCCAGAATGATGTTCATACACTTGTGTGCCTTGCTCCTGCGTGAAATGGTGCTGAAGGTCCGGTTGGATATGGTGATGCGGTTCCGGCACTGGCACGTCATGAGGGGAAGGAGGTACTGGTGCCCATCCGTCGTGTTCTACAGCTACTTGTTGCGTAGGGTGAAGATGGAAGGCAGGTTGTGGCGCTGCTTGCTCATGTATGACTGTCTGCGTTGGCTCAATTGGTACATGTGCTTGATGGACTACTTGACCCTGGGCTACGTGGAATTGTTGAGGTTGGTGGAAGAATACTGGTGCAGGAGATTGTGCCACAGGAACAGGAGCAGGTGCTAAAGGAATATGAGCATGTGCCACAGGGACAGGAGCTGGTGCTACAGGAATAGGAGTATGTGCCAAAGGAACGGGAAAAACTGGCCGTGGGTAATAGGGGTACCTAGGGTAATTAGCGAAGAAAGATGTCTGAACTGAGTTGCCAGGCCTAATTACGTACTGAAGTTGTGGGGCGAAAGGTACCGCGGGAGCAGGTAGGATAGGTGCTGGTTGAAGAGGCACTGAAGCTGCTGGTAATAAAGGTGTGTATTGTGGAGGAGCTGGTCTAAGTACTTGCACAGGGGGTGCAAACTGGATGGGCCGTGCTGGCAGAAGTGGTGTTGGACGAAGGAATACTTGTGGTGGTGGAGGTGCAGGCAGAGGATGCACAACGGTTGGTTGTGGGATCGGGGTTAATGGCACAGCAGGCACTGGCGCAGGAGCTGGCACCGGCACAACAGGCGTCACTGGCACTATAGGGCGGGGAGGAATGTGGTGGTGATGATGGTGAAAGTGAGTGCCCTGTGGTTTAGGCAAGACCACCGTTTTAGTATCATGGTGTTTGAATCCAAAATGGTGGTGTGAATGTCCAGGGACTGGATGCCGCGGAATAAACGGGTTATGCAAGGGAACTTTCACGGAAGTCACTGTGGCAGCTGGAGGGTATGTCACTACAATCGGCTTTACTACCGAATGCGTAACATGGGGGATATCATGGCCGACCTTGTAAGTCGGCACTCCATGCAACACTCCGCGTTTGTGATGCCGGGACAGCTTCCCAAGCAACCGAGCCTTGGTTCTCAGGAACTCTCCACCGCCGGCTGCTAGGGACGCAGCGGCACACAACACCAAAGCTATCTGAAACACACCACCGGACATTTTATTTTCACTTCACAATTTCACTGACTGCACTACCGATGTGCTACCGATTAATGGTTTGATTACTCACTGGTAAAAGTCTCATAGCGTCGCGGTCGACCGACCTGCGCGACAATGCCTTCCGAACCGAGTGTCATCGCCGGCAACCACCCATACTTATAACTTAGAGCTCGTCACATTAGTATGTACCCATCGCATCGGTTTCACTAAGGGAAGCCGGACACTCCAAGATGTTCGGCCTTGCTGATGCTTTCGAGTCCCATCAAAGTATATCTAAATTCTTTTTTGGAAACTATTTGGCATGATTTCCGACTCTATTCGTAGAAGGAGAAGGTGCTAAATCCTATCAGCTGGTGGTTTGGTAGGCAATGCGCGCCGTTGCCGTCATTCGCGTAACAAGCATGCGTATACGCATACCAATTAATCGGGAAACGTAATCTAGAGAAATTGTGCCAGGGCACCAGGGACGGAGTTTAAGATCATTCCTAAGGGCAAATGGTTGTTCTTAAGAGCTTATTTCTCCTAAACGAATCATTGGAAAATTCTAAAAAAGTACACATTTATGAAATTAGTTCATGGCCTGCACTGTCAACATCTAAAAATTTTCTAGTTCATAAATAAGCATGCTAAAAAAAAAATTGAAGTAAAGCTGTTTTTATCAGTAAATTTGATATTCCTTCTAAACTTTTAGGAGCGCTTTCGCCACGGACGTTACCGCCACGAAGTAGCGCGCGCTGTTTTGAACGATATTCTGAGGCTTTACGGGCGATGGTTGCATATCTTGAAATATACCTGCTCATCTGCCGACAGGATACACCTTAAAGAGCTGGAGACTGGGTACTACGACTGAGAATTATTTTTCCAAGATATTTGCTTGTTTATTTCAAACAGTACAAATAAAATCTTGTTCCGCGAAGATTCTGTGTCGATGTCAAGTCAATACTCGTCTGTAGTTAGTGGAATACCAAATGCATTAAAAATATAATATTTTTTTAAGTTAAGTTTAGATTTAATTGACATAGGTCTGTATTTATAAAGCGAGCTCAAAATTAAGAGCAATATTAAGTATAAGTATGGATTTGACAGGTCGTTTTGTACTGAAATGACATTTCTGATACGAACTTAAACTCGCTGTCACTCTTGAGAGCTGATACTAAATACGGACCATAATATCGTAGTTTGCATTTTGACATGTTTAATAAAAAATGTTTGGTATTTTGAAATACAAAAATTAAAATGTTACAAGATATATTAATTACTTACTTATCTTAGATAGCAGTATCTGAAAAATTTAGTTTCTTCAGTTGACCATAAGCTACCAATAATAGAATATAATAAAGCTCAATTTATACAAAATCTGTAATTAAAACCATCAGAGCAGGGTTCACAAAACGTCTTTATATAATTTTGATATATTTATATCCAATAGGTACATATATACCTAAAATCCTCCTAAGTCCGCCCCTGGCCGTGAAGGACATCTCAATGCAGCACCCGTCGCGGGTTCGGTAACACGTGTCACTTTCCCGCTCTCACTGCGCCTGCGACGATTGGACTGCGGGGGGCCCTCTATGGACAGACGTGGTCAACTAATAACAGGGTGTAGAACATTGTCCACATCGGTAGATGTCAAATGGACCACAACACAGGTTACTTAGTTTGTTGTTTTCATTCCTCTTCTTCTTAGCGAGTGGATTCTCAAGTCGAACTACCCGATGAACCCTGTTGTATGAGTTTTCAAACCGCCTAGTCTGACAGCTATTAGGCCTCTGGTAGTACTATTATATATTCTGTGCCTCTGGCGTGGTTTGAATAACGACCACTATCAAAGACAGCGACCGGACCGACGGCTTAACGTGCCCTCTGAAGCACGGAATATTTTATCTTTTCAGACAAACAGGTGATTCGACGAGCAATGTCCTAACAAAAAACTGGGGAAAACCTCACAAAATGATAAATTGACAAATATGAACATTGTGTTCTCCCACTGGTCTGCAATCTGCATTCAGTTTTTCCATAGGAATAAGATATTTTTGCGCAGTAAAACAGGTATAACTTCGGGTAAATGTAGTTTTGGCTAAGAAAGGGTTTTAAAAACCGATAATTTCCGAGTTATATTTAGATTGGTTAAAAAAAATGATTTATTTGATATGTCACGAATTTTTGGTCGTGCATGTTTTTCATTTCAAGATATAAAAGGAAAAACAAAGCATTAGCAATTTTTTTACATTAGTTCAAAGCTGTTCATTTTCACTTATGTTCTATTCATTACTTCCATGCTGGACTGGGAGCGAGAGAAAAACACATTTCCTCCCGGGCATGCTGTAAAAAGCAGCTAAGGCATCCGAGGGTTTCAGTATATTGTAATTTAGGCTATGGGCTGACAACCTGTCACTACAGCAATGTACCTACAAATCTATTATAAATAACCTTCAAAACATTGTCAAATGTGGCGGAACGACCTTTGTTCAGGCCGTTTACGCTCTGCCTACCCCATTAGGGATAAAGGCGTGATTATATGTATGTATAATGTATAATTTCCCAGTTTAATCGTATTTCTTTTAGAATGATTTATAACATAACATAAAAATACTTTATTGCAAGTAATAATACAACATACAACACAATAACTAACAACAATGTATTATTATTGTAAGTGAAATAAAAATATGAATATGAACAGATAACAGCAAAAAACAAGTACAACATAGGCGGCCTTCTTGCTAAGGTAGCAACTTCTTCCAGGCAACCTTTGGGCGAAAGAAAAAAGGGTAGCGGTAAGCGGGATAGTGCAAACCTAGTCAAATAGGTATCCTAAATACATTACATATAATACATAAATTAAGGACAAGCTACTACATAGATATTTTTAAAATAAACTAATACATAATATATAATAAAGTAATGGAACATAGGATAATGCAAACTACAATCAGATTTATTTGATATGTCACGAAGTTTTGATCGTGCATGTTTTTCAGTTCAAGATATAAAAGGAAAACCTAAGCATTTTCTAATTAGCAATTATTTTTTTACATTTGTTCAAAGCCGTTTATTTTTGGAGCATGTTTGAAGCCTACATCCTGTATATCTGTATCTTAATGTATCTATTGTCGATCGGGATGTTTCGCAACTCATGACGTTATGTCTTGTTACGGAATATGAGTAAAATAAGTAGGGCACTTGTATGGACGTTGATTCAAACTGGTTACTCTGTCTCCCACCACATTCAGGTTAGGCTGAATGTCTACAATTTGTCTGCCTTGCCCACCTATAGCCTAGCCGAGCCATAATAAACCTATGTCAACAACAATAATAAATGCTGCTGTTAAGGTTCTACTTCCATGCTGGCCTGGGAGCGAGAGAAAAACATTGAATGTGCCAGATGCATTTCCTCCCGGGCATGCTGTAAAAACCAGCTAAGGGATCCGAGGGTTTCAGTATATTGTAATTTAGGCGATTGGCTGACAACCTGTTACTACAGCAATATACCTTCAAATCTATCTTAAATGACCGTCAAAACTTTGTCAGACGTGGCGGAACGACGGTTGTTAAGGTCGTTTACGCTCTGCCGACGCCATTAGGGATAAAGGCGTGATTATAGTCCAGCGACGTCGAAAAAGTTACCGAAAATTTTAATTTTAGTGATGCAAATCACTTTGATCACATTTCTTTTATCCCGGACCAGAGGCGATAGATACATACACATATAATGTACCAGACGCTCCTCTTCCCGAGCTCTGTAACGATTACCAAATGAGGTATAATATAATAAGCGCACGCGTTGATGTCTTTTACACCTGTCTAACAGTAAGTAATAAACCCTCAGGCACGGAACAGAAAATGGTCATGCCGGGAATTGGACCTTCCGTTAATTAGACTTTCAAGGAAATGTACCTTCGATTAAATGGACAATCAGGGAAATTGACAACCAAGATATGATTATTATGTTTCCAAATACATCATTTATTTTAAGTTTATCTAAGTGAAATATCTAAATATGTTATCATTTGGACCTAAATATAAATATCTAAATATGTTATCAATGTATTTAAACCCATTCCAGGCACCTCGAGTGAGAATGAAGTTCTACTACAAGACTTCTAATAAGAACTACCCATAAAGCCTGTGAGTCCAAATTAAATTATCAAATTAATACTAAGACTGGAGAACAATAAAGCCCCTGGCTTTGATCTAATAAACAAAAAAGTACTGACAGAACTTTCGAGAAAAGCCATCATCTTTTTGTGTGCTATTTTCAATGGAATCCTGCGAGTTATACACTATCCATCGCTCTGCTAAGCTGTACCTGTTGTGCTATTGTTTTTTATGTTTGTGTCCTCTGTATGATCATGTGTGCAATAAATTGTTAAATAAATATTAGGTTCAGAAGTATATACTGGCTACTTGACAGAAACTCCAAGCTATCAGTAGAAAACAAGCTGCTAATATACAACGAAACACTGAATCCAATCTGGTGCTATGGAATCCAGCTCTGGGGGACAGCCTGCACCTCAAACATTAGCATAATTCAGAGACTTTAGAATGCAATACTAAAAACGCCCCATGGTTTATTCAAATAACAGAACTACACAAACACCTGAAAATGAACACTATCAAACTGCACTCTTCGAGATACAAAGAAAGGCTCCTGAATCACCCCAACATATTAGCAGTACCTACAGCTGACGGAGCCACACTTCACTAGACGACTGAAAAGACGTGAAATAATGGAACTAGCGGAACAGTAACCTGCTGTATATAGAGTTCTCAATGGAGAACAAACTTTGAACGCGAAAGAAGATCAACACATCTGCTCATAGTTTTAGGACTGATTGCAGATATAAGAGAAAAAAAAACAATTGGGCCTATTCGAGCCATCGAAACCAAAGCCTATTCTTTGTACAAAGGTGATTTAATTCAATAAATTCCCCCTAAAGGTGGGTTAACCTCCAGCGGAAAAAAAACAAACAACGTATTTTAAAAAAGAATTCAAACAACCCGACTGTAGTGCCTATAACTAACACCTACCTATAAAACATGTTGTAATGCATTAATTGTTCTAAAATTGGCTATTACCATATCAATCATAAACATTTTTAGGCTCAGTCGAAAAAATATTTGTGAAGACTTACAATTTAGCGCCTAAAATCCGCCATTGAATTTTATCTCAGCCACGCAAAAGAACTTTTAGTCAAGCCAAATATAAAATTTTAAAAAACGAATATTTCTGCTGTCATTAAAGAGTTTTACGCGGGAATCGCAATGAATCGCTGTAGAACTGAGTTTATGGCTTTCTAAATTAGTTTTTCGCGGCTATTATTGTGATAGTGTTATGGGATTAGCATAATAATGTGCCGGTAGCGAATGACAGTATAGTGAGTTCTAGATTAGGTTGGGGTTTAACGCTGGGAACATGAAAAATCAGACGGACTTTGTTCCTCGCTCTTCTAAATTTAGTTCCTTGCAGTGTTTATTGGTATATTGTATTAATATGGTGGATTTAACATAATAATCTGCTGACGAGGAACAATATGGCAGGAGTAAAAAGCAAAGGGAAGTGGTACCTCTGCGCAAAAGATATCCCAGCGTAAAAGTCTGTTGAATATTGGAATATGAATCACCGGCGCATTTTAATGTATAGCGTAGGTTAAGATTAGGCTGATTAGGTTAGCTAACTCAAGAATAAATACTGAAGGCTGCATGGGTTTGCACTTTGCCTTCTCTAATGGGAGAATTAAAAATAAAAATGTCTTTCACTGTCAAAAAAAAGTAAACATGAGAGGCCGAAGAAAAAATGCATTTGTTTCTTCAATTTATTACTATTTCTTGACTGAAAAGTGTTAATTTTACTAAACCTACATCGAAATACCACGATAACTCAGTCAGGCTCATAAACAAAACGTACAAAATGGATAATAAAATCTGCAGAATTTGTCTCAACGAAAAGGCAAGCATTTCTGTTTTTGATACACATAACGATAATATCCAGTATTGTGCAAAGATCATGCGATGTGTGAGTGTCATAATAAGTGTAGATGATGATCTGCCGAAGATGATATGTGGGGAATGTGTACAAGAGCTGGATACGGCGTTTCGCTTCGTCGAGAGGTGTGAAGCCACTGACAGAGCTCTAAGGACCTTCCCATTGTCCCACAACACTCCTGTAGCAGTCCCAATCAACATACATACAACAGACAACGTCAAACATGAACCAGATGACCATATCTACGATGAACAATTCTTATTGGAAGACTTCAAGACTGACCCTCAGGATTTTGCTTGTCAAGAGCTCCCTGATATAAATGATGAGCCAAAAAAGAAAGGAAAGTCGAAGAAAATAAAGCGCGGTAAAACTGGTCCGATAAGATGTGTCATTTGCAGTTATATGGCTACGTGTCGGTCAGCTATGGAAACCCATATGCGTTCACATACTGGAGAAAAACCATATCTATGTGGTATGTGTGATCAGAAGTTCACTACAAAGGGAGGGCTGAAACGCCACATGGTAAACAATCATTTAGAGAGAGAACGAAGATTCACTTGTGAAACTTGCGGCAACAGCTTCTTTACTAAAGCAGACATCATTATTCACATGAGGATACATACTGACAAGAAGCCTTATGTATGTCCAGAATGTTCGAAACAATTCCGCCAGATAGCCTCACTGATACGCCATAAAAGAATTCATACCGGTGAAAAACCTTTCTCTTGTCCTATATGCGGGAAATGCTTTGCTGATAAATACTTAGTGAAGAAACATCAGCTGGTTCATAGTGATGAGAGGAAATTCATGTGTCATTTATGCAGTAAATCAATGAAATCCAGAACTGCCTTAAAGACGCACATGGATTTACATTCCAATGAAAAAAAGAATGTGTGCAGTTTCTGTGGTCAAGCTTTTTCTATGAAGGGTAACTTAAAGATTCACATGTTAAGGATGCATTCCGAAAAGTCTGGAGAGTGTACTGTTTGTGCTATGACTGTGCCAAATTTAGAGGATCATATGCGAAAGCATACAGGAGAAAGACCGTTTATGTGTCCTGCTTGCGGGCAAACATATTCCACTAAAAGAAGTTTAACACGCCATATTATGTTTAAACATGCTAATGCAGATAAATACAAATGCTCTATAGGAGAATGCACCCATTCCTTCCCTACTGCGCTGATGTTAGAGTATCATTTGCTAAAGCAACATACAAATCATACACCGTTTGTTTGCCAACACTGTGCCAGGGGATTTTATAGAAATAGTGATCTATCAAGACACCTTAAGGTTACACATGTGAAGTAAGCCTTTTAACATGCTTTTTACAGGGTGTTTAGTAGATTTTTACAATATTATTTATCTTTGAGTGATCACATACATACATACATATAATCACGCCTTTATCTCTAATGGGGTAGGCAGAGCGTAAACGACCTAAACAAAGGTCGTTCCACCACATCTGACAAAGTTTTGAGGGTTATTTAAGATAGATTTATAGGTATATGCTGGACTGGGAGAGATAGAAAAACATAGCATGTTCCAGCTGCCCATCCTCCCGGACATGCTGTAAAAGTCAGCAAAACTAAATTACACAACACTTACAGTGTATTGTAATTTAGGCGATGGGCTGACATCCTGTCACTATAGCAATACACATTTCAATCTAAAATTGCCCTCAATTTTTGTCAGACGTGGCGAAAGCGCCTTCTACGAGGCGTTTAACGCTCTGCCTACACCGTAAGGGATAAAGGCGTGATTTTATGTATGTATGTATGTTATAAGTATATTGCTGTAGTGACAGGTTGTCAGCTCGGATCCTTTATCTGGTTGTAAATACCAGATACCAGTTGGCACATTCTATGTTTTTCGCTCTCATTCCAGTATGGAAGAATCATTAGATTTGAGTGATCAGATTTATGAAAACAATAATATTATTCTAACACCTCATATTTTCTAGTAATACATGTAGTAATACTAATATATTTATTAAAGGCTTATTCCATTGTGATTCTACATGAATGTGTTCTTGTTCTTAGTAAATTAACCCTAAGATATTTTCCTACTAATTAGTCTTAGAATCTAGTTAAAATAAGTTAGT
The DNA here is from genome assembly GCA_949820665.1 of Scrobipalpa costella. NCBI lineage: Eukaryota > Metazoa > Arthropoda > Insecta > Lepidoptera > Gelechiidae > Scrobipalpa > Scrobipalpa costella. The sequence goes on from OX463311.1 coordinate 3,359,057, forward strand.
GGAAATGTATTTCAGTACTGACTTTTTCTAGTCACCTTAAAATAAGATTTAACTTTAGTTAGTCTTTAGAATAATAAACAGAAGTCAACTGTAACACAACTTGTTTGATTCAATTGTATCCTGTTTAATTGTAATGATTAACAATTTTAATTTCTTACCATTTATTATATTACTTACTGTATTTTTTTCTTGCTAGCATAGTAATAAAATTAAATTAAAACCACATTTATCACAATAATGTGAGAGCAAAGTCACTTGAGTGTAAGATTACATAAATATCAGGCACCACAAAATGAGCTCTGAAGAAATGGCAAATCAATGCTATCGATTCGTAGAGCGCACAACTTAACTAAATCTTAACTAAAATTATTAGCGTCCCTTTCTGTTCTCTCATGACAGAAAAAATCAGGTATAGGACTTGTATCAGTTAAGTCGTGATTTATGCAGCTACGATTTGGTATCAATTTCTCATCTCAACTAAAATATAATGTGAGATCATATAAGTAAAGTAGTCCATAATTATATATTGTACAAACTTGCAATTATTCTTTACTGCAATTACCTTTGCTACTAAAAATATACAAATATTAATAGAGAGCAATGTCGAGTATGTATAAGTTTATCGAAATATCAGGCGCCTTAGTACTCGTATCGTAAGTGCGCGGAAACGAACTTTATTTGAAAACATTTTTGTCTTACTTAACTGTATTCATGTAAAATTTATGTAGGTACCTACATTTTACAATATATTCTCCTGAGTGTATCAAGTAGGCAATAAGCTGATTCAGTTCAGAAGCCCCATCCCATTCCCGCCCCTCTGCACGCATTTCGCCGGAAATTGAGGAAAACGACTACCCTCTCTAAATTACTACACCAAGGTCAGTGCAAATATGAAGGCGATCAGATAAGCAGTCGGGACCGGGACTACAAAGGAGTTTCAACTACAACTAACTCACGTTTTAGCAAGGAAAGGACTACAGTCAGTCACAGCTACAGTACTGAGGTGAGCAAACCCCTATCAAAGCTCTTCCTGTCCTGTCCTGAGTGGAAGTCGAAGGGGAACCAGTAGACCCTCAAAACTACTAGCGCGGAAATCCTCCTATCAAGTTCCGCAGCGTCCCTTCGAAACAGTTGGCCGTCGGACGCCGTCGGCAAGCAGCACAGGTGTTGTGAGGTAGATAGAACCTTTCTCTTTCCCTCAGGTGACGTTATCTGGCCCTCTCACTCTCGCGCCAATTACGCGAGGTGGTCGCGCTGCGGCGGCAGCGGCAGGCGAGGACGTTAGCCCGCGACCGGCCGACGCGACGCACGCGTCTTTCGCCCGAAACACCGCTAGTTCCGCACCCGTGGCAGTTCAGTGCAGTGATGTGCACGCCGTAAAAACCTCCTAGTGCGCCTACTTCCTTCCTGTATCGGATTGTTCTTCGAATTTCACTATGGGTGAAGTGAGTACCGTTTTTATTGTCCACCGCGGAATGCGAACGTGCTCCAGTTAGATCGGGCTAGTCCTGCGATGGTATCTGTTAGTTCGTAGGTCATCGGCATGGGGTTCATGGTGTGTGCTGTACACAGCTTGAACCAGCCGGTATGCTCTGTTGCGGGTCGCCGCTTGCGTGTACTGCGGATTACCTACTTACTTAATTATCGCTCTCAAACCTGAGAGTATAATGGACGGCAAGTTTGGGAGTGTGCTAGATTGCGGTAGAAAGCTCCGCCGTCGCTCCGCTCCATTCGAGACTACAGATGTACTGTTATACTCTGATAACACAGTTCCGATAAATTATCTTCGATGTTGCAGACGATTTTGTATTGCTATCGAACGTTCTGCCAATAACAAAAGAGTGGCTTAGTCTTATCTGGAGAATTATAACTTCATATCGATTGTGTGTGTGATAATCACACAATATAATTGTCCACTTCAAGGGAAAATTGCAGTAGGTAATGTGTTAACATTATATATTAAGTAGGTAGGTACAATAGGGCAAATTTCAAGTTTTTTTATGGTAATTGTTTATTGAGTTAAAACTTTGTACAATCCACATAATCTTCGACAAGACGACAGTCTACAAAAGACCGAGATTTCTGCTGAAACTTAGCATCATATATATAAGGTACGATACAGCTATTACAGTAAAAGCTAGTTTTAACTTCTTCTTAGCGAGTGGATTCTCGAGTCGAATAACGACCCGAAGAACCCTGGTGTCAGAGTTTTCAAACCGCCTAGTAGCACAGCTATAAGGACATGGTTTGAGTAACGACCACTATCAAAGACAGCGACCGGGACCGACTGCTTAACGTGCTCGCCGAAGCACGGAATCCTTTTACTTTTCTGACAATCTGGTGATTCTGCCTGCAATGTCCTAACCAAACTGAGGAAAACCTCACAAAGTGATAAATTGACAAATATCAACTTTGTGTTCCCCCTGGGAATCGAACCCAGGACCTCCGGATCGTAAGCCCATGGCTCTGACCACGAGACTACGGAGGTAGTTAGTTTTAACTGTTTGTTTTGTTACTGTGAAGAGAAAACTTTGTCTGTCATCTTCACATCATCAATAATCATTAATCGGCATATTTATTTTTATTTACCTACTAACATAAATCTTGACTGGTTGTCATTCAAGATCTTGAGTTTAGATAATTGAATTTATGACTAATTTCCTCTCCTTTTCATATTAATAAATAGTCGCGCATGTATTCCGTACGGGTTAGAAAAAGTGTCAACGAGTCATTTTAAATTAGTTTTTATATTTTTTTACAACTTACATACATATAATCACGTCTTTTGTAGGTATATTGCTGTAGTGACAAGTTTTCAGCCTATCGCCTGAATTGCAATATACAGAAACCCTCAGATGCCTTAGCTGGTTTTTACAGCACGCACGGGAGGGAATGCAGCTTGCACATTTTATGTTTTTCTCTCACTCCCAGTCCAGCATGGAATAACAACTTGCGCATATTTATAATTTGTAAGTTACTTCCATGCTGGCCTGGGAGCGACAGAAATACATAGAATGTGCAAGCTGCATTTCCTCCCGGGTATGCTGTAAAAACCAGCTAAGGGATCCGAGGGTTTCAGTATATTTCAATTTAGGCGATGGGCTGACAACCTGTCACTACAGCAATATACCTACAAATCTATCATAAAATAAACCTCAAAACTTTGTCAGACGTGGCGGAACGACCTTTGTTTAGGTTGTTTACGCTCTGCCTACCCCATAAGGGATAAAGGCGTGATTGTATGTATGTATGTATAATTTGTAAGATTTATACCTATAGATTACTTCCTCAGATCTGACACATTCTATGATTTTTATCACATTACGTTCCCGGTTTAATATAAAATACCAACATACTTTTACGACTGTGGATTTCAATATTTAATCAAGCAAGACTTTAGCATAATTATATTAACTCGTATGTCACGAGAAAATAGGTACCTACCTTAAGAATTAATTATCTGCAATATCTATAGTTGACTTGTTTGACCTTATTACTCATCCAGTACCAGCTGTACCTACCTGCTTACATCATATGAAAACACTAGTCATAGTTATTCAATCACATTAAATTTGTACATAAATTTAAATTAAATTTCCTTCTTTTACAGTCACTGCTGAAAGAGGATCCCCTCTCCAGAATCCAACGGGAGATCATTGAAGTAACGGAGCGGGAGCGCGAGTTTAAGGAAGGTCACTTCCGCATCAACCGTCTCCACTCCGAGTCGGCCATCGAGGTGAACAAGCAGAACGGCCACACCAACGGCGACGCGGACCTCACGCCACCCAAGACCCTCAACCGAGCCGTCTCCACGTCGCATCTCATGGGGCCCATATCGCCCTCCCCGCCCGTCACGCAAACACTTCTCAGCTCCAATGGCTACACACGCCGCTTTACGCCTCAGAACGGCACTAAAGGTCTCATGCAACGCTTCATCGCCAATAAAGGCAAAATGCCGACCCCCGTGACGAAGACGCCACCCTCTCCCATCGCGCTGGTGCCCCCGCCACTGGCCTTCACCCCATCCCCGATCATAGCGCCAGTGGTGGCACCCCCGCCCATCACGCGCTCTGCTGATGGGAAACCAGTCCGGAAAGGCTTCGTTCCGGTCGAAGAAAAGATCCAAAAGGAACTCAGAGAAATGAAAGATAGGGAACACGAGCTGAAACGTCTGAGAAAGAAGAAGCAGAGGCCGTTTGATATAGACCTCAGCGATGGCGAAACCAGCTCTGAATCGGAAGATGAAGAGATTCCTATGCCTGGTAAGCTGAAGGCAACAAAGTCAATAGGCGAGTTATATGAGGCGCTGAATGAAGAATTGAGATCGCCGTCGCCTAGAAATAGTTCAGGGCATGATTCCTTGGGTAGTTTAAAGCCGGCGAAATCGTTGGCTGAGCTATGTGAGCTGCAGCCGGGCCAGGAGTTCCTCGCGCCGAGCTCGACGCGCCTGATCGCGCAGTGGGAGTCCATTATACAACAGAAGCAAGAAGCTGGAGCAGCTTAAAACATCACAAGGCAATCGGGGCATTCGGGTAACATTTCGGGCGCATTATGACGCCGACAAGTCACGTTGCGTAAATCAAGAATAATCGCGTTAAGAGTATTAGCAACACAGTGAAAATTGAATGTAAAGCCGAACAAGTGTAACACAGATTCGGCTACGTTTGTGCGAAATGTGATGAAAACGAGTAGGTATTGGATGCAGGAGCCGTGCTAAGTGTGAGTGCATTTATGGGCAATCTAAAAGTGATTTCATTAGAGCGGCAAAAGAGTGTATGACGCTCCAGATCGAATTCTTGCCGATTGATCGATCGCGGCGCAATTAATTTTCTCCAGATCGCAAACAATGCAAATGATGGTTATCCGTAACGGCAATTATCTCGAGCATGCGCGGTTGGAAAGCGGCGATACATGCTGCGAACTCGTCTCAGAGTGTGAGTAAAATAGTTTCTTCCTATTGTTCCAACGCGGTTGGCCCCTATGAAAAACTCGATAGATTTCGTGGCGCCGCTTTCCCGGCGGTACGCCACGGCTCACGGGTAAAGACGCCATTGTGGCACTTTTTCACCCCCCATTGTTAAATACACTCGAGCAGAAAGGCAAGAAACTTCAATTACATGGTACCTTGAATCGAAATCATGAGGCGAATAGTAACTAGTAATTAATTTACTGATATGAGAGCTGATACGTAAATGGCTTCCTCTAGTGAACTTGCCTTGGTAGTACAATGCCGTCGTTATTCTGTTGTAATCATTAGCGAATGACCGGTTCACCTGCTTTCTGCTGGATGTTCCGCCCATCATAAAGAATGGATCTCTTTTCTCACGACCCACAAAGTTGCGCCTGTTCATCAATCTGCGTTAATCTAATGAAATAAAAATGCCAGTCCGTCTTATAGCAGCGTGTAAAACGGACACTTTCATTTATCGCAAGTTATTAATGCTTCTGCTGAGCGTGACTCGGCATCGACACACACTCATGCGCATGTGTATATCATTGATCAGCAATTCGCAACATGTAAAGCATTTTTACGATAGGTTTTTGATAAAAGATAGACACGCTTTACAGTTGTATTTCGTTTTTAATTTAAGTACTTGTTAAATGAAAACATGGACATTTATTAACTACTTTCGGTATAAAAAATGTTTTATTACTTGTCTTGAATAATACTTTATTGCTTGAGGCTTAAAATTCTTGGAATGGGAGAAAGTGTGCTTACACAAATGTGCCGGTAACTGTATGCCAAGTTCGAAGCTGGACTTCGGAAGATTGTTGTACTTGTAATTATTTATTGAACCTACTTAAAGAAATCTATGCTATTGTTAACGATATCAAAATTATTATATTAAGAAGAAAATGGTAGTGTCAAAATAGTGTGTGCCTTATATTGTCATAGTAACTATAGTTACGAGGGTTTAAGGGGGTTGTGTCTTGGACTAACATGATTAAAAGCCATGTATGACAAAACTAGGGGTAGTGTAGCTGTGTTTCTCTTTGGCTGTGTCGTTCACATACATTGCGTGGATGGAGTTTGCAATCTTATCAAGGCAATACCCATGTTCTGGGAAAATCATTTTTCTAATTTCGACCAACGTGCGTCATTGCTGACGCCACCGAGCGAGCATTTTTATATTGGATTGTTATTGGAAATGCAGGGTGTCAAAAAAATATCTTTATCCATGAAACGTAATATCTTTTCCCAAGGATGATAGTTGAAATATGAAAAAAAAGAAATTCAAAAAGAGTTTAATATTTTTTTCTTTATTCCCCTATGTTCCTTTTTGAACCTTAAATTGTTTAAACCCTAAAGTTTCGCAAGCATTTTTTTAAACTTTGCGTACATACATACATAATGTCACGCCTCTTTCCCGGCGGGGTTGGCAGAGATCACGTCCTTCCATTTGCTACGATCCTTGCAAACTTCTTTCGCTTCATCTACATTCATCAATGTTTCAAACTTCTGATTGACAAAAATATAGATTGCACTCGATACACGCATTGGATGTCAAAGAAATAGGAAGTAAGAGATATGAGATACGACATGTAATAACTAGAGCATGTAAATAAATTTATTAGTTAATTAGAGGTCCAACAAACTATTTTCATATAGCATAATACTAAATTTAGTCAAATTAATTTTAAATTATTAGAGCAAAATAGTTATTGAGATTCTTAGAGGTTAAAATGTTGCAATAATATTTTTTTATAGAGTTTAAGTTTGTTGCTAGTGTAGAGTCGAGATGAACAGACAAATAATTTGTATGATTTACTGTTGTTGAAGATTACAGACTTGTCGAAAAAACAATCATTTATTGATGTACTGACTGTCATGATCATGAATCAATTTTGTCAAAAAGCCCGCCATCTATTCAATTCTGGGACATAGAAATAGTACCTTTCCATCTCATATTGAGGCTGCGTTTTTCAAAAGGGAGGCCTTTTGCGTGATCATTTGGATCTAAGTGACGAACATCACATCACTAGGGCTCAGTCATTAATGAATGATAATTTTATACCTCGCTTTTATACAGAGTAAATCCTGGTAGGAAAACGTTAAAATATATATATATATGTTCCAAATAGAGGTCCTAATCTTCTGTATGACTTGTTTTAAATGAAGAAAGAGAGAGTTGTTCGTGCCTACCTCTTTACACTAGCCAATATCCGTATTATACAATCTGTTAAACTAACAATGTGATAAAAAATTGCCTTATAATATTGTACGAAATGTGTATTTTCAATTCAGCTGATTTTAACTAAGTATATGCATGTAATTTATGTCTGCATTTTTGTCTACATAACACAAATAAAATGCATTTCAAAACGTAGAAGGAAATTACGTCAGAATTTTTACCTTGCGAAGCGAATATTTTTGTGTCTAGCGTCTATGGTGATCTAATGCCTTGTATTTTATATTTTTAAATTCTGCCGTATTGTCCTTTGCGTGTACTGTAATTTTCGATGTTAATTTATGATTTTTTATTTAAGCAATAAATTCAGTATAAATTTTTGATAAAGTTTATCTTTTATTAGCATCCTATTAATTTAATGATATCTAATCTGATAAAGATTATATTTTAACGCTCAACCGGTGGACTATGACTATGAGCATTGAAGAAAAATAAAATCAGTTGCATTATTTATTGTATGTTAGTAAAGGGATTCTAGCACAATTCTAGGGTATTATTTTTGATTGGTATTTATTTGTGATTTGAGGAATAGGTTGATAAAACTACAGTCCCAGTAAAAAATACATGTGGCAGACAGAAACGGCGGCGCCCTAACTGACCCGTATAAAAGTGAGTGACACCTGACTACACCGGGTGTAAGGGACAGCGTCCCGCAAATTTACAGGGGGTTGCTCATTCAACGATACTAAACAACATTCACCAAGATATTCTTTCAGGAGGTGAAAAAAATACTTTCCCATACAAAATGACTACCTCGACCAGACAGTTTGTATGAAAAAGCATGTTTTTTTATATATATTTCCAGTAAGAATTTTCTGATGATGTTTGTTCACTTTCGTTGACTGAGCAAGTACTATCAGTTTGCGAGACGCTGTCCCTTACACTGACACGTACGGATTCTTAAGTCGCATTGTTTATGTGTTTTGGTGACCATTGCCCTGCCGATTGGCAAATGCAATGCCATTGTTTTGATCCGAATCAGGGCAAAGACCGTTGACATCAAAACTCCCCATAAACTAAGTAGTATAATATGGTGTTGTGTCTACAATGCTGTGGGCCCATTAGCCCCGCGAAAGTCGCACTGCGTATTCGACGACCTTAAGGTATTCAGCCATATTATGTCGTGTGGAAGACATTCATCAAATGTCAAGAACGAGGTTGTTAAAGCTAGTTAGGTATTGAGCTTGAGAGAATCAGTTGCAAGAAAAGATGAGGAAAGTGTAAAGAAAGAAACGTTTTTTCTGATTAGTGTTTACCTGCTTGCTCAGTCAACGACACTGAACAATTTCCACCAGGAAAATCTTTCAAGTACTTTTTTTTTTATTTTCTACCTCGATCAGACAATTTGTAATATTTAGAAAAACCTTTTTTTTCACTTGCGGAACGAATTTCCTGGTCAAAGTTGTTTAGTGTCGTTGACTGAGCAACCCCTTTCAGTCCTCGGTACGCTGTCCCTAACACCAGGTTTTATAAAAAACAAAACAGTACAATATAGGTGGACTTATTGCTAAAGCAGCAATTTCTACCAGGCAACCTTTGGTATTAGGATAGTACATAGCTGAGAGCGGGGCTAATAGGGGCTGCTCAGACAACAAATCTGAACAACTAGAATCTTTACGGGGTCACAGAGCGTCAACGGATAATTAAAAGCTGTTTACGCAACATTTGACTGACGGTCACTTCAGAAAGGAGAATCTTTCAAATCAGACAATAACAGTTGTTCCTATTGTGACCCATCAACAAGTTTCGTAACATTATTGTCTATAAAATAATATAATAGATCTGTAAAATGCACAATAAGGACAATGGGGATTATGATATTTCAAGCCTTTATCATTATTGCAATGAAGTTCGATAGGGCTATTAATATCTGTCGGTGGTTGGACTTAGGACAATGCAATCGGTCGATTGTGGTTTGGCAAACGCATGAAATTTGAATTTTAGTGGTAAGTATTACGATTATAATACTCAAAATGGTGTCAGTGGTCGGTAGTATTGTAGTCGAGAAAGTGAAGAAATCAATCTTTGTAAGTCGTATGCTTAAATCAAAATAACATAAAACCGTAAGTATGGTTTGCTGGACTGGGAGCGAGAGAAAAACATAGAATGTGCCAGCTGCATTTCCACCCGGGCATGCTGTAAAAACCAGCTAAGGGATCCGAAGGCAGTATATTGCATATAGCAATATACCTATATCTTAAATAATCCTCAGAACTTTGTCAGACGTGGCGAAACGACCTTTATTTACGTCGTTTACGTTCTGCCTACCCCATTTGGGATGAAGGCGTGATAATATGTATGGTTTTCCTAAATCCCTCCTACGCAATAATAACACAGGCAGAGTTAATCCGGTCCTTTGACCCGACCACTCGTACAACAGAGAGACTCACTCGTACAACAAGATCATTATTATCCTGTTGTCTTTACGTGCCCTCCGAAGTACAAAATCATCATCATTACGAGTACTTGCCAGACAATCAGCTGATTGAATGATTGAATCACTATCACTCCTAAGTAAACTGGAAAAAACCTTACGAAGTAATACGGGAATTGAACCTCAACCTACGGAACGAGATCCCAGGTTCAGAGGCTGTAAATCTTTCGTTGTTTATCGTACAGAACCCTAACTATCGGATATTTAGCATCAGAGCAGCTAAACGTGACCACTTCGTGCTTTATTGCCCTCTTATCAAGCGATTGATTAAATACGTCGCAATGGTAATGGAAGGTTATACTTTATGAGCCAAAACTGAACAATGCTACTACGATGATGCATACTTTAGGAAAAGTTATAATTATCTCACTCTTGCTGGACTGAGAGCGAAAGAAAACATAGAAAGTGACACCTGCATTTTCTCCCGAGCGTGATGTAAAAATCAGCTGAGGGATCCGAGGGTTTCAATATATTGCAATTTAGGCGATGGGCTGACAACCTGTCACTACAGCAATATACGTACAAATCTATCTTAATTAACCTTCAAAACTTTATCAGACGTGGCGGACCGACCTTTGTTTTGGTCGTTTTCGCTCTGCCTACCCCATTTGGGATAAAGGCGTGAATATATGTATGTATAATAATCTCAGGATTGTGGTCACTGAAAGCATATTACATAGTTCTTTTTTAACCTATATCCTAGTATCAGAGTTTTCAACCTGAATAGCAAAACTAATAAGCTTAAAGACATGGTTCAAGTAATTACTATCAAAGCGACGGGGACAAACACTGCTAAACGTATACTTAGAAGCACGGACCGTCCCCACAGGAGCGCACAGTTAGGTTGGTTGGTTAACGAATGATGGGGTGGGATGGGATCTACCTCCTAGTGGTCCACGCCAGGCAACGGCAACACAGGCTTGCCTTTGAATAAGTCCGGCCTAACGATTCCAACAAAGCGGTGGTAGGCTCCGCAAGGTGCCGCCTGGCTTGCGACCACCCTCTCACCGAAGTCTGGCGAGAAACAGCATGCAGTGTTCCGTCGGTGCGTGAGATTGCCAGTGCCAAAACAGGCATCTTCTAGATGAGCTCGCTTCATCGTCGACTCTGTCACGATCATCCATGACCTAGTGTCTAGAGTCAAGAGCAAACACATTTCTAATAAAAAAAAATATTGCCAGGTATCATTTTCACAGGGAACGCTGCCTATTTCCTTAGTCGTTGTACGACACGCAAAGGAAGAGAGGGTCCTGATTATTGCTTCCTAAAGTATCGCTTCCTTAATATAAATTACTGAATTTTTGCTTCAAGTAACTACTACTATTAAAGCCACGGCGACAAAGACTGCTAAACGTATTCTTCGAAGCACGGACGAATGATATTGCGTGGTTTCATTTTCACAGGGAACGCAGCAGCCCACGTACGACACCTAAAGGAAGCGAGGGTACTATGCCTGACCCAGTACCTCATTGGCAAAGATATCCTAAAGTATCGCTTACGTAATATACATTACCGAATTATGACTTCAAGTAACTACTACTATCAAAGCGTGGGGACAAAGACTTCAGAACGTATTCTTCGAAGCACGGACGAATGATATTGCGAGGTATCATTTTCACAGGGAACGCTGGTGGCCATTTCCTTTGTCGTTGTACCACACGCAAAGGAAGCGAGGGTACTATGCCTGACCCAGCACCTCATTGGCAACGATATCCTAAAGTATCGCTTCCTTAATATACATTACCGAATTATGGCTTCTGCCGTCCATAATTCCAGCCACTTGGTCTGTCCTGTTTCCGTTACACATATTATTTACTAACAATGCTTTGTATGTGGGAAGTGTAGTTCGCCCTACTTCCATAATGGGAAGATTATACTGCTGCCAGATTGTAGGTACTTTTACCGTGTAAGTATTATTGTGACCGTTTAAAAAGAAAAACATTGAATGTGCCAGCTGCATTTCCTCCTGGGCATGTTGTAAAAACCAGCTAAGGGATATAAGTATTGTAATTTAGGCGTTGGGCTGACCACCTATCACTACAGCAATATACCTACAAATCTGTCTTAAATAACCTCCAAAACTTTGTCAGACGTGGCGGAACGACCTTGCTAGGTCACGCTCACGGTGGGTTGCCTACCCCATTAGGGATAAAGGCGTGATTATATGTTCGTATCTTATTTAGCCGTTAGTACCACTGCTGGACAAAGGCCTCTCTCCGGTCTCTCTACGACTCATATCATAACTCGCAAAATATTGACATTTTCAAAACTTTTCTCTGTCACTTCTTTAGATTTAGTCCTAAGGATTTTTAGAAGTAATGAGTTACTATCGAAATTTCCGTCGAAATTGGCCGTTTTTAGCAATAATTTCGATAGTATTTGCTCCTCAATTCACTACTTCTAAAAAATCTTTTGTTTAGGTCGTTTACGCTCAGCCCATCACATTAGGGATAAAGGCGTGAAAATAATCAAAATTCAAAATCTCTTGAGTATTCTTCTCCTGCGAACCCTGATGACATTTGCCTAATTAATATGGCACCTAACATGGTTTACACAACGAGCTTTGTCAAAGACAACGACCAGAACTGAGAGCTTAACGTGCCTTTTGATGCACGGAAACATTAATCTGATCTATCTATCTCCTATGTCAAAGATAAGATAAAAATAATTTATTTCACATAAGAAAATAAATCATCAACAAAACAGAACAAAGTTGAGCTTCAAGGTCTGTCTTGTGGTCATTCATCGTCATAGCTTAAAAATTTGGAAAATGAAGATTCTCCTTCTACACCGGGTGTAAGGGACAGCATCCTGCAAACTGGTACCTAGGGGTTGCTCAGTCAACGAAACTGAACAATTATCACCAGGAAATTCCTTCCAGAGATGAAAAAATAAAATTACCTTCCCATACAAAAGGATCAACTCAATCAGACAATTTGTATGGAAAAGCAATTTTTTTTTCACCTTCTGGAAAAAAATACTGCTGATAGTTGTTCAGTTTCGTTGACTGAGCAACCCCTATCAGTTTGCGGGACGCTGTCCCTTAAGCCCCGTATAGGCAAGTTTAAATGATGTAAGCAGTACAGTATAATAAGTACATACCTAGACTACCTAGCTACCTATATCCCTATAGTACGCTATAGTTACTTCAAATATCAAGTTCGTGGCATACCCGCTCTCCTTGACTTGGGTCTTGTTATGATCACGTATGGATATGAGTACCTACGTACGAGTAAATCTAGATATTATGTAGGAAAATTCTATACTAAAGCACAGATAATATTTAACATTGTATGCATACATACATACATACATACATATAATCACGCCTTTATCCCTAATGGGGTAGGCAGAGCGTAAACGACCTAAACAAAGGTCGTTCCGCCACGTCTGACATAGTTTAGAGGGTTATTTAAGATATAATTCTAGGTATATTGCTGTAGTGACAGGTTGTCAGCCCATCGCCTACATTACATGCATCTGCATGTATGCATCTGGTAGAGAATTATATTTTCTATGATAAGTATACTTTTCTAGTTTAAAAAAAACATTAGTTCACTTCACAGGTAATTTAAAGGATAAGATAACTATGTTTGTATTATTCTGGGTTCGAATAGATAGCGTCAACCCTTATCCTCCCTGGGGTGTCACTAAGGCCTGTATTTATAATCAGCTCTCAAGAGTGACAGCGAGATTAAGTTCATATCCAAAATGTCATTTCAGTACAAAACGGCCTGTCGAATTCATACTTAGTATTCCTCTCAATCTTGGGATCGCTTCATAAATACGGGCGTAAGGGTAGTGGTGTAAAATTAGACTCCATCCAAATCCGGGAAATGTGTAGTAGTGATTCTCTGTTCATAAAATATCCTATACTAGCTTTTTGCGCCGCAGTTTGTCCTGCGGCGTTTTCCCGTGGGTATCAGATATTTTCCCGCGGTAAAAAGTAGCCTATGTTACTCAGGGTGAACGTAGCTTTTCACTGGTGAAAGAAATAAAAAAAAACGGTAAAGCAGTTTTTAAATTTATTCGTTACAAACTTACATACACAAAAAATACAAACCTTTCCTTTTTAATAATAGTATAGAAGTAAAGATAATGTTGGAAGCAATGCATATTGATAAAGGAAGGGGTCATCTCTAAATAATGTGTAATAATGTGAAAATTGAGAAAACTGTTCTCCTTACTGATAGACAAAATATGTTTTAGGTACTGCGACAAAATGTATTTCTCCCTACATGAAAGTCCAATAAAACAAAAGCGAAAGTAGTTTCGTTTGGCGAAACAGGCAAAATACATTGGTCAAAATTAATATAATATTTTTTGCTGCTGTCACGATGAAGAGGCCTGACTGCGAGCGGTGGCGCCCTAATATATAACTCGCAAAATATGGTCATTTTAAAACTTTTCTCCGTCACTTCCTTAGATTTAGACCTAAGATTTTTTTAGTAATAATGAATTGAGGAGCAAATAGTTAGTACCGGGCAGTTACTATCGAAATTATTGCTAACAACCGCCAATTTTGACACAAATTCGATAGTAACACATTATTTAAAAAAAAATCTTAGGTAAATCTGAAGAAGTGACAGAGAAAAGTTTTGAAAATGTCAATATTTTGCGAGTTCTGTTTGTTTAAGAGAGAGTCGTAGAGAGACCGGAGGGAGGCCTTTGCCCAGCAGTGGTACTAACGGCTAAATAAGATACGAACATATAAACACGCCAAATCCCTAATGGGGTAGGCAAGGCAGAGCGTAACCCACCGTGAGCGTGAGTTTAGGTAAGCAAGGTCGTTCCGCCACGTCTGACAAAGTTTTGGGGGTTATTTAAGACAGATTTGTAGGTATATTGCTGTAGTGACAGGTTGTAAGCCCATCGCCTAAATTGCAATATATTGAAACCCTCGGATCCCTTAGCTGGTTTTTACAGCATGCCCCGGAGGAAATGCAGCTGGCACATTCTATATTTTATCTCTCGCTTCCAGGTCAGCATGGAAGTAAAATAAGATATTTTTTTTACGAGTCAGGGCGCCACCGCTCGCGGTTAGGCCTCTGAAGTGTAACGGACACTACACCACTATCTGCGCCTAAAATCGAAAGGGTATCGAATTTAATACGTATTCGGTGACATGATACAATTTGTGACATGCATATCATTACACGGATTTTAACGGAAACAGCGTACCTAACAGTTAGCTAGTTAGATAAAATAGTAATGGGAACTTTAGTATTTCACGGAATCTCTAGGAAGAAGCAAAGGTAATAAAAGGCCCAGGAAAAAATCAACAAAGGAAGTAGAATAAGAAAAACCTTAAAGATATATTTTATATCAACCAACTGTAATAAAGGGTAAACGATAAACAAGTATTATTCATAATAAATAAACAAGTGTTATTCATAATAAATAACACTTGTTTATCGTTTAGCATAGCACTGAAGGTTGCACTTGGCGGGCGGTGGAGTGTGATTTTTTTCTCTCCTGATGAAGATCCTCGATCGAAACGTCGAGTGCTAACCCTCCTTTCAATTCAAACAAGTAATCCGATCAGTTTTCATTATGAATAACACTTGTTTATCGTTTAGTGTTAAAATATATCAACTAACTGTAATAAAGACATCCAGAAGCCCACTAATAACTCACTTAAGTTATATGTTACTGTCAAAGTAGCAATTACTAGTTTTTCAGTGACGGCCTTGCTACGGTTTTTTCTTTGTCGCTGGCTCTTCCTGCATGTAAATAGGGAAGGCGATGTAATTGTTGCGCCGGCGCAGCGCAATTATAGCAGTGATTGGGCCATGCGCGCATGCGACGGCTAGTGTTGGCGGCTGAGGGAAAATTTATGGGAAAACGTGAGAAAATTTTCTGTTATTTGTATGTTGATTCACGTTTAGAGGAAGGTGGGGTAAGACGGGTACCCTACTGAAAACCATATTCTAAGTAAGTCTATACTAATACCATGCTGGACTGGGAGCGAGAAAAAACATAGAATGTGCCAGCTGCATTACCTCCCGGGCATGCTGTAAAAACCAGCTAAGGGATCAGAGGGATTTTGTATATTGCAATTTAGGCGATGGGCTGACAACCTGTCACTAAAGCAATATACCTACAAATCTATCTTAAACAACCCTCAAAACTTTGTCAGACGTGGCGGAACGACCTTTGTTTTGGTCATTTACGCTCTGCCTACCCCATTAGGGGTAAAGGCGTGATTATATGTATGTATGTCTATACTAATATTATAAAGAGAAAAGATTTTTGTATGTTTGTAACAAATAAACTCAAAAACTGCTGGACCGATTTCGACAATTCTTTCACCGTTAGAAAGGTACGTTCACTCTGAGTAACATAGGCTACTTTTTACCGCGGGAAAGTAGAAGATTCCCACGAGAAAACTTATTTGGCAGCGGGTGACTTATTGGGAAGCTAGTTTTAAATACTAGGTTAGAAATAATCACGCAAACCATTCTAATATTGAGTAAGTACCCCAGTTTGTATGGAAAACATGCAAAAAATCACGCCTTCATCCCAAATGGGATAGGCAAAGCGTAAACGACCTAAACAAAGTTCGTTCCGCCACGTCTGACCAGTTTTGAGGGTCATTATTACGGTTGATTACGTTGTATACTGCTATAGTGACAGGTTGTCAGTCCATCCCCTAAAATTGCAATACACTATAACTTGAATCCCTTAGGTTGTTTTTACAGCATGCCCGGGAGTTTATGCAGCTGGCACATTCTATGATTTCTATCACTATATTGCTATTATTTCATGCTGCAAATATAACAGTGACAGTTCCACAAACATGTTACAATACACCGCACTAATGCTTCCGTTTTTTTTTTATTTGTAATCAATTACAAACACTTTGCATAGTTGTTACAGAAAGTAATTAAGTGAATCCGACAGATGTCAGCGGAATTGTATCGAAATTGTCAGTTGAAGAATACAACGTAAGTCAGTACATACTACATTCTTCCATGGAAGCAAAAGAAAAACATAGAATTTGTCAGCTGCATTTCCTCCCGGGAATGCTGTAAAAACCAGCTAAGGGATCAGAGGGTTTCAGTATATTGCGATTTAGGCGATGGGCTGATAACCTGTCACTACAGCAATATATCTACATAATCCTCTGAACGTTGTCAGACGTCGCAGAAAGACCTTTTTTAGGTGGTTTACGCTCTGCCTACCCCATTAGAAATAAAGGCGTGCTTACATGCATATATGTATGTATGTAAGTACATAAAGTCACGGCTATACCTCATACGGGATAAGTAAAACAAGGGGGATTTTAGGAACACATGGAAAAGCATTTTTGGAAACCTAAAACTGAAGGTGGAATTTGATATGGCTCGTCAGAAAAAAACCTAGTCATACAATAAGCTTCTTGCGACCATAATCATAACAAAAATGCTGACTTGATAGAAAAGGAAGCCAACGTGTTAAACTTAAAAAGAACGTAAAAGGATCTAGGATCACTCCACAGTCTTCATATTAATTTACATAGATACAATCAGCTTCCATGCTGGACTAACGCAGAATGATAGAATAACTTAGAATGTGCCAGCTGCATCTCCTCTCGGGCATGCTGTAAAAACCAGCTAAGGGATTCGAGGTTATATTGTAATTTAGGTGATGGGCTGACAACCTGTCACTACAGCAATATGCAGTTCTACCTTAACCATCAAAACTTGTCAAACGTGGAGGAACGACCTTTGTTGGGGTCGTTGACGTTCTGCCGACCCCATTGGCCCCTACAGGCGTGATAGTATGTATGTATGTACAATCACGCCTTTATCAACAATGCGGTAGGCAGAGTAAAAAATAATAGAACGTGCCTGCTGATTCTCCTCCCTGGTTTGCCATAAAAATGGTTTCAGTGTGAGATGTAGCGGTACGACCTTTGTTAAGGTCGTTGATGCTCTGAGAACATCCTTTTTATCATTCCCGGGAGGAAAAGCAGCTAACACATTCTATGATATTTTTTGCTACGAGACCAACATGTAAAAACGCTAAAGTCCCTAATGTCACTAGGGCACAAAACGCTCCTTTCGCAAAATGTCTCTTTCGCAAAATGTCCACGTAAATGTAAAAACAACGCAGAAGGATCGTTGACCACTCTACATAACAGTCTTCAGGTTAATTAAATAATTTAATTTGCAGTATCCTTGCGTGCGCCTTTGATCACGATTGTGCGACTTGACCGACACGCATGTTCATTGTAGAAAAAAAACCCGACTGCGCAATTTTAATTTTCAAGTTAGTGGAACAACTTGTGGTTTAATACCCTACTTACTTCAATGCTGGACTGGGAGCGAGAGAAAAACATAGAATGTGCCAGCTGCATTTCCTCCCGGGCATGCTGTAAAAACCAGCTAAGTTATCCGAGGGTTTCTGTATATTGCAATTTAGGCGATAGGCTGACAACCTGTCACTACAGCAATATACCTACAAATCTATCTTAAACAATCCTCAAAACTTTGTCAGACGTGGCGGAACGACCTTTGTTTAGGTCGTTTACGCTCTGTCTAACCCATTAGGGATATAGGCGTAATTATATGTAGTACCCTTTGAGTCACTTTAATTCGATGTCATAACTTTGTAAGATTGTCTAGTAAGTTACAATAACAGATTTACTGAGCAGTAACATGACTCCGTGCTTTGGATGACACGTTGTTGAACCATCGGTCACGGTGGCTGTCTCTGATAGTAGTCGTCACTGTCTGGCGTAGTACCTATCCCATTAGCGGACTATATAATAGTTTTAGCGGAGTACCATAACCTGCCAATCTGCCATATAGTTATACTTCTACTTCTCCTTAGCGAGTGGATTCTCGAGTCGAATGACCCGATGAACCCAGATGTCAGAGTTTTCAAACCGCCTAGTAGCACAGCTAATAAGCCTCGACATGGTTTGAGTAACTACCACTATCAACCACCGACGACTGAACGTGCCCTCCGAAGCACGGAATCTTTTTTCTTTTTTTCGGACAATCAGGTGATTCAGCCTGCAATGTCCTAACCAAACTGGGAAAAACCTCACAAAGTGATAAATTGTCAAATTTCAACATTGTGTTTCCCCCCTGGGAATCAAACCCAGGACCTCCGGATCGTAAGCCTATGGTTCTAACCTAGACCACGGAGTTATAATAAGACACCTGTTTCATTTCCCACAGTCGGGTAATAATGAAGTAACGCTGAGTGACCGTCAAGACAGGCGTTGCATATTTCATTAGTAGCAGTTGCAATGTTTTTTTTTCTTCATTAATTGAGAAGAAGAAAATACGTATTATGTTTACGTAAACAGTGAATTCCAAACCTTATAAAAGTTTCTTGATAAATCTGAATCAATATTAATGAGAAAACCAATCATTAGGTGAACGATAATGATTTTCTATTTACATTAACTTATATTAGTTAGTGTAGTTAGAATATATCGAACATTTTTGGGAAGGATGCCTAAAACGGGACCTTAAATACGCTTTATTTGAAGTAGTATTCTTTGTGTACAGATCGTCAGTTTATGTGTATCAAAATGTTCACTTCAGTTTTGTTAACAATGTAACATTTGTCACTCATTTCTGCGTGTTGTTTAAAATATTACATACATAAATATAATCACGCCTTTATCCTAATGCGGTAGCCAGAGCGTAAACGACCTAAGCAAAGTTTGTTCCACCACGTCTGACAAAGTTTTAAAGGTTATTTAAGATAGATTTGTAGGTATCTTGCTGTAGTGACAGGTTGTCAGCCCATCGCCTAAATTACAGTATACTGTAACCCTTCGATCCCTTAGCTGGTTTCTACAGCATGCCCAGGAGGAAATGCAGCTGGCACATTCTATGTTTTTCTCTCGCTCCCAGTCCAGCATGGAAACCAAAATAATTCCGTTCCTTATTTATACCATAATCTATTCTTGTTTTTTTAAGCTCAGCAGTTCTGTTTATTAATCACTCAGGACGAGCCTCTCAGCTTAGCAATCCGGTTTATGAAGTACCGTTAGACCCTGTATAAATATGAGCTAAATTGTGTTTGTGCTAATCAAAATAAGGCTGGTTTGTTAACTCTGTGTTTGTTTATTAATTTCTTCGTTTATCTAATTCAGGTATCCGAAAAATTATGTAGGTTTATTTGTAGAAAAATACATACATTCATAAGTCACGCCTTTATCCCTAAAGGGGTAAGCAGAGCGTCAACGACCCAAACAAAGGTCGTTCCGCCACGTCTGACAAAGTTTTGAGGGTTATTTAAGATAGATATGCAGGTATATTGCTGTAGTGACAGCTTATCAGCCTATCGCCTAAATTACAATGTACTGAAACCATCGGGTCTCTTAGCTAGTTTTTACAGCATGCCCGGGAGGAAATGCAGCTGGCACATTCTATGTTTTTCTCTCGCATCCAGTCCAGCATGGAAGTTAAAAATGTAGAAAAATATTAGGTACGTAAAGCTATTTAATATTGATTTTTATTTGGATAATATAATAATTAATATTTTTTAATCACAGATAATAGAGTGTGTGTGATTGTGTTCTTCCATGCTGGACTGGGAGAGATAGAAAAACATAGAATGTTCCAGCTGCCCTTCCTCCCGGGCATGCTGTTGAAGTCAGCAAAAGGGACTCGAGGGTTACAGTGTATTGTAATTTAGGCGATGGCCTGACAACCTGTCTCTATAGCAATACATATTACAATCTAAAATTGCCCTCAATTTTTGTCAGACGTGGCGAAAAGAACAAAGCAAAGAAAGCACCTTTTACGAGGCGTTAAACGCTCTGCCTACCCCGTAAGGGATAAAGGCGTGATTTATGTATGTATGTAATAGATTGTGATAACAAATTTGATTAAAGTTGGTAATCAAAATTCCTAATAAATATGACAAACGAAGATGGAGCATGCTCTATGTTCCTATTCTGTTTAGTTTATTAAATGCCCAAGTTATAGCGTTGCTTACTTCCATGCTGGCCTGGGAGCGAGAGAAAAACATAGAATGTGCCAGCTGCATTTCCTCCCGGGCATGCTGTAAAAACCAGCTAAGGGATCCGAGGGTTTCAGTATATTGTAATTTAGGCGATGGGCTGACAACCTGTCACTACAGCAATATACTTACAAATCTATCTTAAATAACCCTCAAAACTTTGTCAGACGTGGCGGAACGACCTTTGTTTGGGTCGTTTACGATCTGCCTACCCCATTAGGGATAAAGGCGTGATTATGTGTGTGTGTGTGTGTGTGTGTGTGTGTATAGCGTTGCGGATACAGATCCGTCAGCAGGAAGTGACCCGTTCGCGTTCTTAAATTCTTAAAAATTGCAGACGCAAAAAATCCAGTGTTTTCGAAAGTTTGCACGACATTCCTTCGAGAGTAAAGTCGATAAGAGTTGTATGGTACCAGTGTATGCAACCTTCAGTCTGCTGGCCCACTTTCCATATGTGGATGATTCGAGTAGGTATGGACATAATGGGCGTATTTTGCAATATCATGTGGTTTTTTATTAGTGGAGTCACCCATACATGGCATTAGCGACATAACTAGATAGTATACATACATAACGTCACGCCTCTTTCCTGGAGCGGTAGGCAGAGATCACATCCTTCCATTTGCTACGATCCTTGCAAACTTCTTTCGCTTCATCTACATTCATCAATCTTTTCATGCACGCTCGTCGGTTTAGGGTACTCCTGACCTGACCTTTCCCTGTGTCTAGAACTAGATAGTATGACACGGATAAATACCATAACAAACTTTTGTAATAAAATAATTCTGTATCATATAAAAGAAAGATAATAAATTCGTTTCGGGCAGGGCTCGAACCTGCGTCTCTGCGTCGAATTAATTATTTTCTTTCTACATACATATAATCACGCCTTTATCCCTAATGGGGTAGGCAGAGCGTAAACGACCAAAGGTCGTTCCGCCACTTCTGACAAAGTTTTGAGGGTTATTTAAGATAGATTTGTAGGTATATTGCTGTAGTGACAGGTTGTCAGCCTATCGCCTAAATTGCAATATACTAAAACCCTCGGGTCCCTTAGCTGGTTTTTACAGCATGCACGGGAGGAAATGCAGCTTGAACATTCTCGGTCTTACCACAAAAAAGTTAAATACCTGTTGAACACGTATTTTAAAAAAAATATACTACAAAACAGTGTTTTACGCTTGTCTTAAGATAGACAATGTTTAAACATAGTTTAAAGTTAAACACCCGAAACGCGTTGTTTAACAAGGGTCTAACCTATCAGTCAGTAGTAATTTTGACAGAAATTAGATTTGTGTCTTGATGCAATAATGGATACAGTAGGTTTTCTGGATTTTATCGATGAAGAAGACCAAGAGGTCATTGAGTACATAGAAAACTTTCGATTTCGAGACAACACAACCAACCGTGTGAGAGTGAATCCATTTGAACATAATAACGATGCTAAATTTAAGAAGAAATATAGGTTTAACAAATGTTTTGCTAGTAAAATATTGGATATGGTAAAAGACGACCTGCCAAGTGATTCTCGTAGTTGTACAATAAACAGTAAGCAAGACAGCAAGAATGACACTTGATTGACAACTATTTGACGTATCAAGTTACGTTCCGTTCCTTATTTCCTTTACTGATGTTGTTTGTATCAGTTTTTACCCTGTAAAGTCTACAAAGTCCCACTTTTTTGTCTTTTCTAAAATCAAAACTAATATTAATTCTGATCACAAGTGTTGATGTATTTTTTTAACAATAAAATTTGCTCATAATCATACGTTGTCCATAAAACGGAACGATAGAGAACGAATACTTCCATGCTGGACTGGGAGAGATAGAAAAACATAGAATGTTCCAGCTGCCCTTCCTCCCGGGCATGCTGTAGAAGACAGCAAAAGGGACTCGAGGGTTACAGTGTATTGTAATTTAGGCGATGGGCTGACAACCTGTCACTATGGCAATACACATTACAATCTAAAATTACCCTCAATTATTGTCAGACGCGGCGAAAGCGCCTTTTACGAGGCGTTTAACGCTCTGCCTACCCCGTAAGGGATAAAAGCGTGATTTTATGTATGTATGTATAGAGAACGAATGATGAATGAATATTTTACAGTGTTGCCAAATTTAAAAAAGACTGATTCAGTAAAACGTTGTTTAACAAGACACGCACTAAACACGGTTTTTTGGTAGCAAAAATTAAACAGTTGTCCAACAAGTGTTTAAATGTTAAACAGTGTTTACCTAAACACG
Organism: Scrobipalpa costella; assembly: GCA_949820665.1. Classification (NCBI taxonomy): domain Eukaryota; kingdom Metazoa; phylum Arthropoda; class Insecta; order Lepidoptera; family Gelechiidae; genus Scrobipalpa; species Scrobipalpa costella. The sequence continues at coordinate 3,381,896 of OX463311.1, forward strand.
GGTTGAACTAAGGTTTAAATTAAGTTTCATGGTAAGACTGTAAATGTTTTTCTTTCGCTCCCAGTCCAGCATGGAAGTAATTTCTTTTATATTATATGAAATAAAATAGCATTAAAAGTGCTAAAAATCCTCAAAAATATGTAAAAATAATTCTGCTATAAAATGGTCAAAATCTCTCTCTGTGTCTTAAGTTGATTGGCTACATTTCATATTTACTTAAAACCTCGGAGAGAGTAATTGAGAACGAGTTGGCGCATGGCGTCGGCTTCTTAAAATATGAATCATAAAATTCTTTCTCTGTCAGTTGTAGCATACATAAACGGCTAGTGTAACGTATTATTATCTCATCTAAAACGTAGCGTAGCGTAAATGCAAAATATTTGAGTTAATTTATTTTATTTGTATTTTAATTTTTCGTATGCGAGTTAACTAATATTTTCATAATATTTTACGGACACTGGTTTCGTATGAAAATGTATTACGTAATTATATACTTGACGTGTTTGTAGGCATAGGTCATGTTCAAGTCTATAAATTAAAAATATTATCCATTGTCTTTAACATGATTAAAAAAAAATAGTAAACACATAGAATTTTTGCGTTTGGTTAGCTCTTGAGATAACATAAACATATAATCACGCCTTTATCCCTAACGAGGTAGGCAGAGCGTAAACGACCTAAGCAAAGGTCATTCCGCCACGTCTGACAAAGTTTTGATGGTTATTTAAGATAAACTTGATCGTATATTGATGTAGTGACAGGTTCTTGAGATAGACTTCTACAATATGCCTAGGATGAGAAGCAGCTAGAAAATTCTGTTTTCTATCACTACCAGTTTAGCAGCCAGTAAAAATATGTGAAAATCTATACCAATACCCGAGTATGAATCATATTGAACAAATAGTCGAGCGAATAGCGCCACGTCCACTCGAAATTGTCATTGTTATCACAGGTGCTCATATGGAGGTGATAAGGCGACCTCGAAATATACAGAACATGTATGCAATGCAAGCATATTGAAATATCAGCTGATCGATGGTCAGTGTTATTAAGAACAAGGATACCTTTCCGTGGATAGCTACAGAGGGACTCAAAGGGATATAAATAGAATTATTTTGTCATCATCATAAATTTAAGAGCTTTGCTCTTGTCGGTGGGGTAATCGCCAGCTTTAATCCTGTTCATACATACATACATACATATAATCACGCCTTTATCCCCAATGGGGTAGGCAGAGCGCAAACGACCCAAACAAAGGTCGCTCCGCCACGTCTGACAAAGTTTTGAGGGTTATATAAGATAGAATTCTAGGTATATTGCTGTAGTGACAGGTTGTCAGCCCATCGCCTAAATTACAATATACTGAAACCCACGGATCCCTTAGCTGAATCTTACAGGTGCCCGGGAGGAAAAGCAGCTGGCACATTCTATGTTTTTCTCTCGCTCCCAGACCAGCATGGAAGTCCTGTTCATATTACTCCTTTTAACGAAAATTTAGTGTGGTGATTTCCCACTTGCCTTCCACACCGCAGTATATGAAGCGAAGCTAGTCCGCGTCATATAGTCTGGACACGAGCCCCATTTCCTCGTACCACCAGTACTGGTGCCACAGCTGCCTGACATCAGGGGAATGCTTATTTAGTGGCGGTATTGACTCGCTACGTCACAAGATCTTTTTTGGGCATTTGTGGCATTATTTAGGGAAATCATTCCACTGCTTACATCTTGCTGCTGTTTGGTCAGGGACTGCTGATTCGATATATATTCGCAGCTAACCACCATATCTTGATGGCCGTTCCTCTATCCGTCACCTGTGGACCCCGTTAGTAGCCAGCTCAGCCCTAACAACTTTTACGTCAAAGATGTGAAATTATCATTGGGTGAGGATAGAAGCTGAATGATACTTTCATTAGACTTTTGGCTTTCAGTTTACTGGGGCCCAATGTATTAGCGGTACGAGGGATTTGGAAACAAACTCAGAGGTCTATATTTGTAAACATTTAAATAAACCTCCTAGATACTACCAAATCTTTACCAACTCTCTAAATATGTTACATTGACTGTCTGACCTTGTTTTAAAAGATTAACTAGGGCCCAGACAAGCAGAAATCCAACAAGTGTAAGCCAAATAATTTGATTATGAAACCAAAACATGAACTTAGAGTGGGGATTCTTAGATACATACATATAATCACGCCTTTATCCCTAATGGGGTAGGCAGAGTGTAAACGATATAAACAAAGGTCGTTCCGCCACGTCTGACAAAGTTTTGAGAGTTATTTAAGGTAGATTTATAGTTACATTGCTGTAGTGACAGGTTGTCAGCCCATTGCCTAAATTGCAATATACTGAAACTCTCTCCCCTTAGCTGGTTTTTACAGCATGCACGGGAGGAAATGCAGCTGGCACATTCTTAGTTTTTCTCTCGCTCCCAGTCCAGCATTCTTGTTCTAAACATATTGTTTTTGACAGTCAGATTGTATCATATTGATATAGACAAAGTTGTAGCTGTATTTTTTCTAGATCTATACCACTGCTGTTTCTATACTTGTATGATGGTCAGCTACCGGGCCCCTTTGCGAAGGTTTTATCGGCTGCCGTGAGCCGAGCCCTTTGATGACCCAATTTCTTTCCCCATTCTCTGTGTCATTGTCATTTCTTTATGTTATACTGCACAGTTGACTATAGCAAAAAGCTGTCAAGGCCGTTTGTGGATTTTCAGGTCTAAATTTTGATTATTAAATTATGCCCGAAAAAGTTTTGTACTATTAATTTATATTTGTATACTTATGTAATTATTGTTTTCATCCTGCCCTGGGAGCGAGCGCAAAACATAGAATGTGCCATTTGCTGCTGCATTTCCTCCCGGGCATGCTGTAAAAAACAGCTAAGGGATCAGAAGGTTTCAGTATATTGTAATTTAGGCGATGGACTGACAGTCTGTCACTACAGTAGTATACCTACAAATCTATCTTAAATAACCCTAAAAACTTTGTTATACGTGACGCAACGACCTTTGTTTAGGTTGTTTACGCTCTGCCTACCCCATTAGGGATAAAGTTGTGATTATGTGTTATATGTATGTATAACAATATCATGTTCGGCTATCTAATGTATGTTTGTAAATTTCTAAGAATTTATGTGTTACTAACGGTTATTTTTTTATATCTATTTTTATCAAATAATTATTAGATTGATTATCAAACAGTCCCTTTACAGTATGTAATGTAGCTGTATAACAGATAAAACACGTGCAATATTCAAAAGATAAAAATAACGTGACCATGATCACTGATCGTTGACAAGAAATTATATATTTTATATTACTTTTAAATAGTGGCTAATTTATTTAGATACTCAGTAAGTCCAGCTCTTCATGCTGGACCCTAGTCCTAGGAGCGACAGAGAAGATTCAAGAGAGATCAACCCGATGAACCCTGGTGTCTGAGTTTTTAAACCACCTAATAGCACGGCTAATAGGCCTCTGACATAGTCTGTGTAACGACCACTATCAAAGACAGCGACCAGGACCGATGGCCTAACGTGCCCTCCGAAGCCCGGAATCTTTTTTCTTCCAGACAATCAGGTGATTCAGATGATTTACTGTAACAAATACTCAAAATTTCATGTAAATCAATATGTTATTGCTTGAAATAATCTCAACCTTTTCGACCGACCCTGCCTAGCAATAGCCTTTACTGACTGTATCTATGCAGATATTTCGGATTGATACTCTAAGGCTCGTATTTATAAAGCTATCTCAAGATTGAGAGTAATATTAAGTATGGATTTGACAGGACCTTTTGTAGTGAAATTACATTTCCGATAAGGACTCAAACTAGCTGTCAGTCTCAAGTGCTGTTCATAATTACGAGCCTAAAAAACGAGCCTTCTTCTGCATGATCCCCCGGAAGTAGCAAAGTATCTATGGGTGATGCTGATGGTGATTGCTTATAATAAGTTGAACCGTCTGCTCATCTGACTTCCTGGTCATAAAAAATCTCTGCAAGAATAACTCTTTCGAGACCACTATATACCAGGTGTAAGGGACAGCGTCCCGCAAACTGATAGGGGTTGCTCAGTCAACGACACTGAACAACTATCAGCTGTTTTTTTTTCAGTAAGTAAAAAAAAATATGGCTTTTTCATGCAAAAAGATCACCTCGATCAGACAATTTGTATGGAAAAGCCATTTCTTTTTCCACTTCCTGAAAAAAATAACTGCTACTAGTTCAGTTTCGTTGACTGAGCAGCCCCTATCAGTTTGCGGTACGCTGTCCCTTACACCCAGTATTGAATATTTTGTAATGTAAAGTAACAAACCAAAGTACTGTAATTAATAAGCTACTGTATCAATTAAACCTCGGGCTGATTTCTGTGGAATTGTCGGCAGGGTTACATAATACCTCGGTCAATTATCAATTGGACAAGGTGCAACAAGTTTGGGGCAATCGGCATAGCCACTGCTACGGGTGTTAAAGAAATGTGCAACCCTGACAAACTGTCTGGTTTTGATGTTATTATTTGTGATAGATTTGCTCTAGTCTAGCCTTTCAACAATACAGTTAGTCAGATAAGATAGTTCCTTCAGAAGCTTGAAAGTCTGGCGTTCTTAAGCACTGACAAAATACATACATACATATAATCACGCCTTTATCCCTAATGGGGTAGGCAGAGCGTAAACGATCTAAACAAAGGCCGTTCCGCCACGTCTGAGAAAGTCTTGACGGCCATTCAAGAAAGATTTGTACGTATATTGCTGTAGTGACAGGTTGTTAGCCGATCGCCTAAATTACAATATACTGAAACTCTCAAATCCCTTAGCTGGTTTTTACAGCATGCTAGGGAGGAAATGCAGATGGCACAGTCTATGTTTTTCCCTCGCTCCCAAGCCAACATACTCGTATTTATGAAGTATGGAAATATGGATTTGACAGGCTAGTTTTGTACTGAAATGACATTTCTGACGAACTCAAACTCGCTGTCACTCATAAGAGCTGATTATTAACACGGCCCTTAGTCTAGCTATTCCTTCAGTAAACCTAATGGGGCTGAAATTATAAGAGCACAGTAAAAGTAAAATGCATGTATCAAACTTATCTAGCTACAACGTCTTCTTCTGTCGAGTGGCTATCGAGTCTATGGACCCGATGAACCCTGGTGTCAGAGTTTTTAAACCGCCTAGCACAACTATCAGGCCTCGTACATGGTTTTGTGTAACGACCACTATCATTCTGCAATTCAGCCTGCAATGTCCTACCCAAACTATGGAAAAGTTCACAAAGTGATAAATTCTCAATTATCAACTTTGTGTTTTCCCCCCTGGGAATCGAACCCAGGATCTCTGGATCGGGAGTCCATGGCACTAGCCACTAGACCACGGAGGCAATTATCTAGCTACAACAGTGACGTTAAGAACAAGGAGCTTTATTTTTTCACAAGCTTGCTTTGTAATCGCATTCAAAAGTGTGTTACAATTATGTCACCTTCCGCAAACAGTTGGATACACAAACATAATAAAAATTCTGGCAGCATAATGGCTACATGTTCGGATACACGTATTGTTTTCACTTTCGCCTGATTTCCTGCGCCTGCGGCTTTAGATGTGATCATGACGTGACCTCGGATTAAGCAACATTAAATTTAATAACACATAGAGTAGAGTCACGCATGTATCCCTTTCCGGGAAGACACAGAGTCAATGACGTTTTAAAAATGGTTTTTGAAAGTTTTTCAACTCCGTGATCCTTTTCAATATCCAGTGAATCTGATAGATTGGATTTACGTTGTATATGTGTATTTAAAAAATTTTTCTTTCTTTGCTTAAGAACCAGGTTGCCATCCCCACCCCGCCATACACTGACATCCTGAGGTCCCAGCTTCAAATGACTTTTACAGTATCACCAGCTAAGAGAAGCATTTACTACAAAACTTACATTGTTTTTCATCACTTATACGTTTTTAGTAGCACAGGCAGTAAGTAAGTATTTCCAGCAAAGAGAAGTTTATTCTTAGTTACATAACATGTTTTCTATCATACATACATACAATCACGCCTTTATCCCTAATGGGGTAGGTGGAGCGAAAACGACCTAAAGAAAGGTCGTTCCGCCACGTCTGACAAGTTTTGATGGTTATTTATAACAGATGATTATGATTTAATGATTTATACGTACGTATATGTTGCTATAGAGAAAGGTTGTCAGTTCATCGCCTAAAATTGAAATACACTATAACCCTCGAATCCCTTAGCTGGTTTATACAGGGAGGAGATGCAGCTGGCACATTCCATGTTTTCCTATCACTTCCAGTATGGAAGAAATCATATGATATGGCGGATAATATTGGCATAAATACTGGGGAAACGTGCAAATGCGCGTCAAAGTCTAGCGGACAAAGTGTTAAACCAAAGAGCCTGTCCTTTTGCAATTTTATAACTCTAAAAGTGACAAAAAATTAAAATAATAGTGAAAATTTTAATTTAGGTTTTAGCCGTTGGAATCTAGAATCGGGCCGAGTAAAGTAAGTATTTCCAGCAAAGAGACGAATTTGCATAGCAACAACTTTTCTTCCATGCTGACCAGCTGCATTTCCTCGCGGGCATGCTGTAAAAACCAGCAAAGGGATCCGAGGGTTTCAGTATATTGTAATTTAGGCGATGGGCTGACTACCTATCACTACAGCAATACACCTGTAGATCTATCGTAAATAACCCTCAAAACTTTGCCAGACGTGGCGGAACGACATTTGTTTAGGTCGTTTACGCTCTGAATAACCCGTAAGGGATAAAGGCGTGATTATATGTGTGTATGTACATAACATGTTTTCTATCATTCCCATAGCCGAGTGGAAGTCACGAGCTTAATGCCTAATGCTACCCGGAATCAACTTATAGTGATCTTTACCTTTCGCATGGTTTTCTTTTCACACGCAACCCTCGACCTCTGTAACACTATAACCGCGTGTATTACACAATATATAATGTATTGTGGCCTAACACAAATGACTGTTTTTGCGCCATTACATTTCACTTTTGTATTTTGTTCAACAGCAATCATAAAATGTCAGTTGTAATGTGTTTCCGTAAGTGCAAAAAGGCTGCGGTCGGAGGTGCATTAAGATCTATTCCGAAGACTTGCGCAGCGTATTCGGTAGTTTTTCAGTCTACTCAGGTTCGTTATTCCAAAAAGTAATGGTCTGCATGAGTTTTGTGTTTTTTTGACCATTACATACATACATATAATCATGCCTTACGGGGTAGGCACAGCGTAAACGACCAAAATAAAAGTCGTTCCGCTACGTCGGACAAAGTTTGAGGGTTATTTAAGATAGATTTGTAGGTATATTACTGTAGTAACAGGTTGTCAGCCCATCGCCTAAATAACAATATAATGAAACCCTCGGATCCCTTAGCTGGTTTTAAGAGCATGCCCGGGAGAAAATTCAGCTGGCACAATCTATGTTTTTCTATGGCCAAAATAGGCAGTCTTGAGACTATGAGTCTATGAGTAAGGCCATTTAATTTTATAAGCTACTCAAAAGTTTAAGAACGATTACGAGATAGTTTTAAATTACCTTTGCACTTATCGACAAGGAAGTTACCCTACACTATAGTATTTCCAACTCAGTTTTAGAATAAAGGTACACAAAGCTTCATGCCTTTTCATCAAAGATTTTGTTACTAAAATAAGTTTTAGCTATTAGATGTGATAACATAATGAAATAGTAGTTTAACTAATTTGCAAACACGTATTATTTATTTTTGAAATGTGATTTGAATTAAAAGACATAAAACTTTGTTTACTTCTATTCTAAAACTGAGTTGGAAATACTGCAGGAATCGAACCTACAACTTCCATATAAAGAGCCAAAATAAATTTGAAACCAGCTATAATAATATTAACACTTCGTCGTGACTGTTCACGTGATTCACTCAGTTGACAAATAAACAAAACAAACATGACATACAAGATTTTTTTGACCCCAGCTTTTACATATGGTAATCCGTTTTTCCAGAATTCGTATAGATTTTTTGAGTGTGTTAGCTTTTTTCCCAAAATGTTTACGCCTTTTAAGAATTTCTAAAACTATTTTGTTAAAATAACATCATTATAAAATGCAGTATTGTGTGAATTGTGTTACAAATTTGCATGACAATACATACAAATTGTGAGGTCGTCTGATTTTGGCGTTACACTCTGGGATTCACTTTCATTGTTTTTTAAACAATTGAATTCCTCTTTTGTAGGTTCATTTTAGTTCTTTTTGGATTGGAACGCTATTGCATTTTTTAATAGGGTTTCATTTTTGGTTATTCTGTGATAGCGGCCTCAGCCATAGTATCACACACTTATTCACAATAAAATATACGTATCAAACTAATAAGTTTCAGTTTTTTTATAATTTCGTTAAAGAAACAGGGTGATAGTTCACCGACTAAAAGCACAGTACAATTTTAGAATCAGGGTCGCGTAATTATTTACCATTTCTTAATATGGAGGAACTAAATAAATTGTTGAATAAATAATGATTTTAAACATTCAAACTATCGAAAATCAGTACTTACATTTGAAAGTGATGTTACAGGTTGATTACTTATGCTGTGAGTGAGCGAATTCATTCGCGCCACGTATAAACCTTAAATAGAGTTCTGTAGCGTGTCTTAATAATACAAAATATGTGTACAATGTGTCCGTGCTTCGGAAGGCACGTTAAGTCGTTGGTCCCGGTTAATATCGTTTAATACCGTAGATATTAGTCGTTAAGCCATATCAGAGGCCAGTGCTAAGTATTGGTGGCTTGAAAACTCTGACCTAATCTAGGATTGGGTCTGGTTACGGAGGTCAGATGGCAGTCGCTCTGAGTAAAAACCAGTACCCTCGTTCAATCCCCTAGTGAGATACGGGATAAGGCTAGGGAGATGATGTGTAAAATGTGTAATGAACAATAAATGAATATAGATTAAAAAATAATTTATAGATTTGGTGTCTACTGTCTACGTCTAGTAGTTTTCAAGGTACCCGATTTAGGGTCACTTCCTCTTTGTTCGTAAAGTTCAAATTCCTTCTAGCCCAGTCTTTTCTAGGCGTATAGCTTACATTAACATTAGCTTGCATAAAGAGCCCGATGGTGAAGTGGATAGGGCCGCTGCCTCCTGAGCGGGTCGTGGTTCGAATCCCACCACGTAGCAATGTGTTTTTCGGTTTTCAAATTTCATATTATGTACGTTTATTCGGCGCTTTTTCCGTGCTTCGGAAGGCACGTTAAGCCGTTGGTCCCGGTTAATATCGTTTAATACATACAAACTATCACGCCTGTATCCCTAATGGGGTAGGCAGAGCGTCAACGACCCAAACAAAGGTCGTTCCGTCACGTCCGACAAGTTTTGAGGGTTGTTTAGAAAGAACTGTATATTGCTGTAGTGACAGGTTGTCAGCCCATCGCCTAAATTACAATATACCCTCGAATCCCTTAGCTGGTTTTTACAGCATGCCCGGGAGGAGATGCAGCTGGCACATTCTACGTTATTCATTCGCTCCCAGTCCAGCATGGAAGCTTGTTTAATACCGTAGATATTAGTCGTTAAGCCATACCAGAGGCCAGTGTTAAGCATTGGCGGCTTGAAAACTCTGACCTAATCTAGGATTGGGTCTGGTTTCCCATCTGGGTTGCAGAGGTCAGATGGCAGTCGCTCTGTCACAGATAATATAATACTATACTAGTACAGATGCCTAATGTCATACAACAAAACTGGTCCGCCATAAGTCGGGCCGAGTGGCGGGCCGCAAGATTTTAGTACAATCTGACGCAACGGTACCACGTGACAGACCACGGCGGGAAGTGTTCGGTCATAATATTTTGCCGTGATCACAGATAGCCCCACGTAGGTACAATGCACGTTCGAAGTACGTAATTTTCTACTAGACTACTAGATGGCGGTAAGAGAGAAGTGAACGCTGCGCCAGAGCACAGATATTAGCAGTTTTAATTTGTAATTTGTAAGAGATTGAATAATGAAACTTATCTTATGTACTGTCAGCAGTTAAGGCTATTGCAGGGCAGGGCCGTTCGAAACGGATGAGATTGTTTCAGGAAATTATGTATGAATTTTAATGTGGTTTAGTATATTTATTGCAGTAAGTGAATCGTGCAAATAAGCGAGATTTTATTAAAGTTTATCAATAATTTCCTGAAATGATCTCTTTCGTTTCGAGCGGGCCTGACCAGATGTCTCCTCTGCTGACTACGTACACTCTACAATCATATTAGCTGCTATCATTTATAAATTTAATAAACTGCTTTACACGATTGTTACTTTTACTTTTTTTCACCTGGCCTCCTTCCACTTATCACTATGTTGAGCCTCTATTTTTATTTATCAAGATGGTTCTTATTAATAGAATAGAAATCGGCCTCAAATACACTTTAAAAGTAATAAATTGAACAGTAGTATGACAGTAAAATATTTACCTTAAAAAGTAAAAGAAAGAAAAACTAATACTAAATAAATGTTTCTAACAAAAAGGAAATTGTAATTTCAATCAACGATCGGACTCGATCCGGATAATCACAGCGCTGAAACCCGACCAACTAACCAACGCGCCATCCCGCCGGTGAACTGAGTTGCGAATAAAAGCTACCCATGAAGTTGTTATGGTTCATCAATGAGTATATTTTTTTAATAGTAACGTAAACAACAAGTACAATATCGACATAATTAGCAGGAAAATATATATATGATTTCTTCATTAATTCGTTTAGGAGAAATAAGATCTAAAAAACATACATATAAGTAGGTATGTAATTTTTACAAATTTCGGAATCAACGGAGCGGATTCGCATTTACCCATTCATACGTTGACCGGCAACGTTGCGCGCGGGCCCGCACTGAATGGCAACGACCACTGTGGAACGTAAATCGGGTTTCATAGACTTAGGGACTTGAATTTTTAAGTGCCACTTTTTTTGATGAAAATGGATACTGTTCATCATCATGATCCTCAAAAACATCATCTGACTTACTTTGACTTTGTATTTATTGAATAATAATTTTTTTACGAAAAATTTGTATGGAGCCCGGATGAAAAATCAAGATATCTCCAGACCCGCAGAATTTCCCGTTATATCCTCGCACACTATTTTAGAACTAATTATTTATGATTTTTTGACATACTACATATAACGGTATCTTCTGCGGAACTTTTTTTAAAAATACGAAAGTGATTTGTATGGAACCGGAACAAGAATAACTTTTTTTTACGGATCCGCTGGTCATACTACTATATCCTCGTACGTGTTTATAGAACTATTTTTTTATGATTTTTTGACATACTTGATGTTACGGTCTTTGCGGAAAATACTTTAAAAATACGAAACCAAATTTGTATAGAGCTGGGAAGAAAAGCACCTATTTCTTCTGAACCGCAGTTTATACCGTTATGTTCTCGCACATTGTTATAGTACTATTTTATTATGATTTTTTGACATACTTCATGTTATGGTATCTATTGCGGAAAATACTTTTAAAATACGAATGTATGCAGCTGGGAAGAAAATAGTACCATACATAACCGTATGCAAGGATTATAACCGTATCACCTACGGTTTCGGAAAAACAATGATATACATGTTTTTTTTATTTACCAATTTATTGCAACACACGAAACACAAACAGAACAAAAACACAGAGAATGAGAACACAACAGCTAATTCGTTCCAGGCTTCCAGCCCAGCTCCACACAAAATGTGAAGTTCCGCAGTAAATACTGTTGTATGTATGTATGAAGATTAAAAAAAAGTAACAAAAAATAGTACTATTAGTAAGGTCGAAAAATATAACTGATCTGCGATTCGGAAGAAATAGGTATTTTCCTTCCCGGTTCTATACAAATTTGGCTTAGTATTTTTAAGTATTTTCCGCAATAGATACCATAACATGAAGTATGTCAAAAAATCATAATAAACTAGTACTATAACAATATGCGAGAACATAACGGTATAAACTACGATTCGGAAGAAATAGGTGTTTTTCTTCCCAGTTGCATAAATTCTTATTTTTAAAATAGTTTCCGCAATAGATACCATAACATGAAGTATGTAAAAAAATCATAATAAAATAGTACTATAACAATGTGCGAGAACATAACGGTATAAACTGCGGTTCAGAAGAAATAGGTGTTTTTCTTCATAGTTGCATAAATTCTTATTTTTAAAATAGTTTCCGCAATAGATACCGTAACATAGTATGTCAAAAAATCATAATAAAATAGTACTATAACAATGTGCGAGAACATAACGGTATAAACTGCGGTTCGGAAGAAATAGGTATTTTTCTTCCCAGCTCTATGCAAATTTGGTTTCGTATTTTTAAAGTATTTTCCGCAAAGACCGTAACATCAAGTATGTCAAAAAATCATAAAAAAATAGTTCTATAAACACGTACGAGGATATAGTAGTATGACCAGCGGATCCGTAAAAAAAAGTTATTCTTGTTCCGGTTCCATACAAATCTCTTTCGTATTTTTAAAAAAAGTTCCGCAGAAGATACCGTTATATGTAGTATGTCAAAAAATCATAAATAATTAGTTCTAAAATAGTGTGCGAGGATATAACGGGAAATTCTGCGGGTCTGGAGATATCTTGATTTTTCATCCGGGCTCCATACAAATTTTTCGTAAAAAAATTATTATTCAATAAATACAAAGTCAAAGTAAGTCAGATGATGTTTTTGAGGATCATGATGATGAACAGTATCCATTTTCATCAAAAAAAGTGGCACTTAAAAATGCAAGTCCCTAAGTCTATGAAACCCGATTTTCGTTCCACAGTGCGACGCCACTGGCGGAGCCAACGCTGCAAAGTGGGTCAGAAATTGAGATTCATAGAATTAGGAATAAACCAAGTTTCGGAATTTTGCTTACAACTTTCAGAAGACAATCTATAGGTAAACTTAATAAAGTTAACGACAAGTATCTCAAAGCAACTAAAACTTAAACTTAAGTATATTTCATTAAAATGCGTTCGGTTAATTTTAATTTAATAAAAATATATTTATCACTAGAGATAGAGGCGTGACTATATGTATGTATGTATGTATATTTATCACTATTTAACATAAATATCTTTGACATTTTAGGAACACATCGAAGTAAAAGGTGTTACCAAGCAAGGTTTAAGAATCGATATGATTTGTTTTAGGCAGCAGGCAATCATGTCTTTTCATTACAGCTACAATTTACTCGAAATATGTTTTAATTAAAATATGTATTCTTTTAAAGATTCTTAAATAATTAATAATATAAAAATAGCTCTTATAGATAGTGAGAGAAAAAAAGTAAGTTAATCTAATATTTATATTCTTTATGTTAGTTAAATCTAGTCTACGCCGAATCGTGGCCATGTCAATGTTTTGTACATACATAAATCACGCCTTTGTTCTTAATGGGGTAGGCAGATCGTAAACAACCTAAACAAAGGTCGTTCCGCCAGGTCGGACAAAGTTTTGAGGGTTATCTAAGACAGGTTGTCAGCCTATCGTCTAAATTGTAATATACAGAAACCCTCGGATCCCTTAGCTGGTTTTTTTCAGCATGCCCGGGAGGAAATACATCTGGCACATTCTATGTTTTTCTCTCGCTTACATTGTGAATGATTTGTTGTTGGTAAATTAAACAAATATAGATACAGTTTTCCTGCTGATCGTAAGAAAAATACATACTATCCATACTCTATACAAATATTATAAAATCCGAAAGTAGCTCCGTCTATCTGTTTGTTTGTTGTTCTTTCACGCCTTAAATTCTGAACGCATTTTGATGAAATGTGGTGGCACGGTGATAGATGAAACGGACAAGGGCATTTTTTTACCGTATGATAAGATCTTATTCCCTCGGGAAATATTTTCACACGGTATTTAGGGTATAGGGCAACACTTTATGTATCGATTGACTATGACCATGACATGATAACGCTATGGCTGATAACCAGTGATCGGAATTGGTAGAGTATATTTACCTAAAATTCTAAGAACAGAAGCGGAAAATGGAGACTTCCTTACTACGTAAACTTTTTGCGGGACATCTTGCGGGACATCACATAAGTAAGCAAGAAATATACTTTGCACCATGGTTTTTAATTCTATGGACAAATACAAGGTAAAAATATACTTGGTGATATTTGGCTACAGTGTCACATTGCCTAGATATTTTGAATTCAAGATTTTCTTACTTTATAGCTTTAAAACTGCTGTGTGTAGGAAAAAAAATATTGAGGAAAAAAATACGCAAATTATGTGCTGTATAATTTCTTCATAGGTGTCAACATCGTACGAGCTACAGAAACCAAGATATTTACGAAAAATTGTTTTATTTCTACATTTGACCTTGAATAGCTTATATTCCTGGTTGGTTTTTTAAGGCACCATTTCGTAAGCCGAAATAAATCTGTGAAAAGTCCTGGGTTCGATTAAGATAAACCGATGCTTTTAATAAGTTCCCCTTAGTCAAACATTGATAACATCGCCATAAAGAGTATGATATACAACACACAAAGTAATTTTAATTGTTAGAAGGCTTGCACTGATAGTAATATGCTTTTAAATAAGTGCTGTTTATTCACAAATAAACAAAAACTTCGTAAACAAAGCGAAATAGAACTACACAAAAGAAGCTCAATTGTCAAAAGGCTTGCACTTATTATTTTTACCTGAAAAGTGATTCCAGGTAAAAAAAACAACTGAAAAAACACGTGCTGTAAATGAATGGAATTTGTTTCTGAATTTCGAACCGTCAACTTTGCAAGATAAAATCAAATGCAAATAAAGCAAGTCATAAAATAATCAAACAATAGGAAATGAGGCTTGAATTTATGCATTCTGTATTATACGTGACTATAAGCCACATAATAGAACTAGTAGAGGAATAGTAGGCCCTTTTTGACCGGTTATCTATGGCCAAACGACCAAATCGCAATCTTTATATCAATGTGTCTTGGTAATGTAATATTTTGTTTTATATTTATTTCATGTTCAAACGTCACACGGTTGATCGTACGCCAGCCAACTTAAACCAAATCTCAGTTAAATATCTGCAAAATATTTAGTATGCCAGATACAATCATACCTCTTTCGAAATATGAATTAGTTTTTGTTAGTTTTTAATGATAAAAATTAAATTTGTTTTTTGTAACTTAAGGTATAAATGAAAGAACCAATAAAAATTAAAATAAAGCTTATTTTGATTAAAGTAGACAATTATTCATGTAATACAGTCCAAAAATCCTTATCACGTAAGGTACATCGTAAACGCGATTAATTTTACTTAAAAAATAATATATTTTATATGTCGTCAATGTCTTCGTCTTCAGTGACAGAATCTGAAGATACTGACGAAATATTGCTTTCTTGCAGGGAATTAAAGTAGATGAGCATTATTTTTTCTATATTTTCAAATTTATTTTGAATTATCTGATTTGTTGACCAGCTTAAAACATAACTAACATCGTCCATAATATGAAAACTGTCAGATATCGTTAAAACGGTTTTTCGTAAATATCTTGGTTTCTATAACTCCAACGATGTTGACACCTATAAAGAAATTATAGAACACAAATCACGCGATATTTTTTTCCCTTAACATTTTTTCCTACACACAGCCGTTTAAGCAAATAAGCTATAAAGTAAGAGAATCTTTAATTCAAAATATCTAGGCAATGTGACACTTTAGCCGAAAATCACCAAGTATATTTTTAGCTTGTATTTGTCCATAGAATTAAATGCCATGGTTTAAAGTATATTTCTAGCTTACTTATGTGATGTCCCGCAAGATGTCCCGAAAAAGTTTTAGTAGTAAGGAAGTCTCCATTTTCCTCTCTTCTTTTTAGAAGTTTAGGTAAATATACTCTACCTATTCCGATCACTGCTGATAACATTTCCTCCCAGCCGAATTTCCTCCCGGGCATGCTGGAAAAACCAGCTGAGCAATCCGAGGGTTTCAGTATATTGCAATTCAGGCGATGAGCTGGCAACCTGTCACTACATGAAACTGCCTAAAAATTAAAATCTATCTTTAAATAACCCTCAAAACTTTGTCAGACATGTCGGAACGACCTTTGTTTAGGTCGTTTACGCTTTGCATACCCTATTAGGCGTGATAAAGTCGTGATTATATATGTGTATATATGTATGAGTGACATAGCAACAGGCTAACCGTTAACGCAGAGAAATACTTTATTTCCGCGAGAAAATTCATTTAATCGCGGGTGAAAGCGCGGGGCGGAAAGCAAGTGAGTTTTATAAATAAGATACAATATTCATACTTTAATTTTTGTTTTATTGTTTTTTCATAATTCAATGTGCGAGGGTCTCTAAAAGTAAAGTCATAACACATAAACGGCAACCGCTCGATGTAGGTATATTAATTTCATCTGTGGATCGATAATTGTACCAGTGACATCTATTGGTGAATCGTTGGTACTACCTGTATGTGTTTAGGGTTTGAGCGAAAGTCGAAAAACTTCATATCCTTGACACTCCTGTGTGGGTGTCGCTAGAGTAGCCGCTGAAAAGAAACTTTTAATCTAAAACTTTTTAAAAATGAGCATATTATACGATTTTTAATGCTCAGGGTAATCAGAATTATTTATTAAACAATATATTTGCTGGCTTTAGAAACAAAAAACTTGCTTTATGTAAACTTTTATTTAGAATGACCTGCCCGTCTTACCCGTAGCGCCATCTGCTGATATTTTTTAGAAGCTATTTACTGTTCTTCGGAGTGAGACCCCATGGCTCTGTGTAAAAACCAGTTCTCGTTCAATCACCTAGATTAGGTAGCCGACCCCTTGAGACACGGGATAAGGCTAGGGAGATGATGAGCTTACAATACCTAAAAAAGTACTTATATGAAAGGCTGAGGATCTCTGATCGGCAGTGATTAGGGGCACGTCTGTTTTGACTTGCGCAATCGCAGCGCAAATCAGTTGCACGATCTATTACACTTTCCCGTATAAGAGATCCAGTTAAGTGGTCTGTCTAATCATAGTGATCATTAGTTTGATCTAAATGATCTAATTCTGAACATCCATTATTCAATTCAACTCGTTTGATCTTTAGGAAGCGAATGAGTGCGGTTACTAATGAAGATTACAAATTTAGTACAAAAAAAATGCCTGTTAAAGATTAATTTAAAAATATTATTTAGGAAGGTACTTCCATGCTGGTCTGGGAGTGAGAGAAAAACATAGAATGTGCCAGCTGCATTTCCTCCCGGGCATGCTGTAAAATCCAGCTAAGGGATCCGAGGGTTTCAGTATATTGTAATTTAGGCGATGGGCTGACAACCTGTCACTACAGCAATATACCTAGAATTATATCTTAAATAACCCTCAAAACTTTGTCAGACGTGGCGGGACGACCTTTGTTTGGGTCGTTTGCGCTCTGCCTACCCCATTAGGGATAAAGGCGTGATTATATGTATGTATGTATGTAGGTACTGATAATAGGTATGATGAGCGGGTAGCAGTAACATGAAAGAAAAAAGGTATTTTAACATGAAAGAAGAAGAAGATTGTAAAAGGGAAGGGAGAGAGGAGATGTAATTTGTCACCTTCACCATAACATAACCTACAACAGTAATACATTTTTTTTTTATAAGATTGGCTTTTGTAGGTCTTGACGATCTGCCTTGCCTACCCTGTATAAGTTTGTTATAAAATATACATACATATAATCACGCCTTTATCCATAATGGGATAGACAGAGCATAAACGACCTAAACAAAGGTTGTTCCGCCACGTCTGAGAAACGTCACGTTTTGAGGGTTATTTAAGATAGATTTGTAGGTATAGGTATTGCTGTAGTGACAGGTATGTATGTAAGCTCTTTATTGTACCTTAAAGATCTTAAAACTATAATACAAGAAGAATAAGACAATAGTGGCACAAAGGCGGACTTATCCAGGTACAGGTTGTCATCCTATCATCTAAATTGCAATATACAGAAACAATCGGATCCCTTAGTTGGTTTTTACAGCATGCACATTCTATGTTTTCCACTCGCTCCCAGTCCAACATCACTACATAGTATAAAACAAAGTCACTTTCTCTGTCCCTATATCCCTATGTATACTTAGATCTTTAAAACTACGCAACGGATTTCGATGCGATTTCTTTTAATAGATAGAGTGATTCAAGAGGAAGGTTTGTATGTATTATACATGCATAATATAGTAGAGAAACACTGATGATTTCCGTGCAAAGCCGGGGCGGGTCGCTAGTAAAATATAACAGACATAAAATCTTGCGCATTTTTGTTACTGAAAATTGTATCCTACAAATTACAGGTATTTTTCGTCGTTTACGCTCTGCCTACCCCATTAGGGATAAAGGCGTGATTATATGTATGTATGTATACTTATGACGCCTACAACAATAGTTAAATTAAATGTAATCCGTTTTACTGAATCTGTAACGGGACGATCCGTTCTACGCATTATACAGCGTATAATCATGTACATTTGAACCGTGTAAAACTGATTTAGCCGATGTACACCCATTGTTACAAGTTTGACCGTAAACTAAAATAGGTACATACTATATATACGGTTTGGTCGAGTGATAGGCCGCTGATATGGTTCATATAACATCATCTCCCTAGCCTTATCCCGTATCGGCTACCTAATCTAGGTGATTGAACGAGGGTACTGGTTTTTACACAGAGCGACTGCCATCTGACCTCCGCAAACCATTAGGGAAACCAGACCCAATCCTAGATTAGGTCAGAGTGTTCAAGCCGCCAATGCTTAGCACTGGCCTCTGACATGGTATTAAACCGGGACCAACGGCTTAACACGCCTTCCGAAGCACGGAAAAAGCGCCGAATAAACGTAAATATGAAATTCGAAAACCGAAAAACACATTGGTACGTGGTGGAATTCAAACCACGACCTCCCGCTCAGGAGGCAGCGGCCCTATCCACTACACCATCGGGCTCTACCATAGGATTCAAATAACGACCACAATCAAATACAGCGACCGCAACCGGCTGAAAAGCACGCACCGAAACATTTTTCTTACAGACAATCAGGTGATTCAGTCTGCATCGTCCTAACCGAACTAGAGGAAATCTCATAAAGCGATAAATTGACAAATATCTACTCAGAGTTCCCTCAGGAGCCCGTGCTTCAGACCACTAGAACACGGAAGCTAAATAACACTACTAACTGGCAAAGGCGGATCCAGTTTTATTTCTGAGGGGGGAAAAGTATATACTGTGCTTCTATGTATGTACTGTGATAGAACAGTACAAAAAATCACCGTTTTAAATCCGCCCCTGTCCCTCTCCATCCCTGATTGTCGCACTGTGTCACATTGAGAGTCACCAGTCTTGCGTGGGGTTGGTCTAGTTGAGGAGTTGTTGAATCAAAATCCGCAGGTTGACGTGTTCGCAAATAAGTGGCATGTTATTGAGAGAGTGTTTTTGTGAAGAATTATAACTATTCATTGTTTATTATTTTTGTATTAAGTATTGTTAATAAGAAGATTATTGTTTTTACTCCGATAAAGTCGATAATGATAATAATTATTATTTTATTGTTTTCTTCTGATATTATGATTATATAGTTGTCTGTGATTTGTTTTTCAAAGATCTCAATATGTTTAACCTCTAATTTAAGTATTTAGTTTAAGTTTAATTTTAAGTCAGTTATGTTTGTACTTATGCAATCGCCTTAGGCTTGCCCTGTAATGGTTGTGTAAATGTTTTTTTTTTATATATATATATATATAGGCGAGCATTTGTCCGCCATCTCACCTGGTGGAAAGTGACGATGCGGACTATGTTGAAGCATACTCACCTATGTAGTGCCTATTCACTCTCGCCTTGAAAAGGCCCAGGTTATATTGTTCCGGAAACAGATGATGTTAACAAATAAACAATAAACAGTACAGTATGTTGCGATGTGTGGGTATGTCAGTACTTTTACTACTACTTGAGACTTCAACTCTATAACATCAACAGTCATAACAACTGCCACCGTGGTCTAGTGGTCACAGCCATGGTCGCAGGATCTAGGGGTCCTGGGTTCGATTCCCAGGGAGGAACACAAGGTGGAAGGGAAGTTGGTGAGATTTTCCCCAGTTTGGTTAGAACAATGCAGGACGAATCACCTGATCGTCTGGAAGAAAAAATATTCCGTTCATCGGAGAGTACGTTAAGCCGTCGTCGGTCTCGGGCGCTGTGTTCCACAAACCATGTTAGAGGCCAATTAGCTGTGCTATAAGGCGGTTATAAAAGGTTGACACCAGGGTTCATCGGGTCGATTGACTCAATACCCACACGACAGAAGAACAGAGTATATCTACCCAAAAGAAGGAAGGAGACATTGTAATTCCGCATCCTGAGGGGAAAACTGTATGAGTCAAAGTATTCACTAATAACATAATCTCATAAGCAATAACTAACTAGTGATGACTTAGTAGTTTTTTGTACTTTAATTACCCAAGTATCAGTACATACATATAGTCACGCCTTTATCCCTAATGGGGTAGGCAGAACGTAAACGACATAAACAAAAGGTCGTTCCGCCATGCCCGACAAAGTTTTAAGGGTTATTTAAGATGGATTTGTTGGTATATTGCCGTAGTGACAGGTTGTCAGCCCATCGCCTAATTGCAATATACTGAAACCCTTGGATCTCTTAGCTGGTTTTTACAGCATGCCCGGGAGGAAATGCAGCTGGCATATTCTATGTTTTTCTGTCGCTCCCAGTCCAGCATGGAAGTAACAAGTATCAGTGTACGGTAATAGTTTTGATATTTTTATTGTGGTATTGTATTGCAAACTTTCTAATGCTTGAAGTAATAGAAATGTTGGCTACCTTTAATATACTAATTTTAAAAATAATTAAGATATCTTTGATTTAAAAAATCCTTCCATGCTAGCCAGGGAGCGAGTGAAAAACGTAGAATGTGCCAGTTGCATTTCCTCCCGAGCAAGCTGTAAATCTAGCTAAGGTATCCGAGCATATCAGTGTGTCGTAATTTAGGCGATGGGCTGACAACCTGTTACTACAGCAATATATAAACAAATCTATCTTAAATAATCCTCAAAACTATGTCAGACGTGGCGGAATGAACTTTGTTTACGTCGTTTACGCTCTGCCTACCCCATTAGGGATAAAGGCGTGATTATATGTATGTATGTAAAAAAATCGCAAATATATTGATTCAGATTAGGTACTATCTTTAAATGTAAAAAATACAGAATCCAAAAGTTATACAGGCTCATTCCCGCAGAAAAACAAAATAAATTTTCAAACCAGTTCAAACCGGGATTTTTCATAAAGCCAGCTGTTTATGTTCTATCTCTTTTCATATAGTAAGTTACTCGGATGCCGTGACATCTTGTCATTTCCGATCTCCAATTTGCTTACGGTACTGTTAGTGTTGGGAACCTTCCTAAATATAACACGCTAGTACTATTATTATGTTCCGTGATATAACATATTCTTTACACAAGTATTAGTGCGACACTAAAAATGTTTTTCATACTTATTTCGACGGAATAATATTATATTAATTCCGTTCCGATCCAAACAAGCTAAGCTCACAAGAGCGAAGCACTTGCAAACCAACTGTAATGCGGACACTTCCGCTTCTGATGAGTCGAAATGAAGACGAGGCAGTGGTCAAGAAACGACGAACCGATGCGTTTCGTTTTCTGTCACAGTAATCACAAAGGCCAAAGTGTATATAATACCTAGGTTTTTGCTTCTTACCAGCAAATGCGGTAGCGGCAGATAATATGTAGATTCATTGGTCACTGGCGAAAAGTCACTCTATATTTAGAAGCTGCAAGATATCGTACTCTGTACCGAGTAACACAAATAGTTACAATATACTCGACGCAGTACATCCCTACAGCCAACATGTTTGCAACATGCTAACTGGACTGACGGAACCGTTGGTTACTGGCTAAAGAAATCGTACCCGCTGTTACAATATTAGTTACAAAATACTCTAAGCGGTACATCCCTACAGCCAGTTAACCCGTAGTTAACCAGTTTGCAACATGCTAACTGGAGTCCAGGGACCGTTGGTTACTGGCTAAAGAAATCGTACCCGCTGTTACAATATTAGGTACAAAATACTCCAAGCGGTACATCCCTACAGCCAGTTAACCCGTAGTTAACCAGTTTGCAACATGCTAACTGGAGTCCAGGGATCGTTGGTTACTGGCTAAAGAAATCATACCCGCTGTTACAATACTAGTTACAAAATACTCGAAGCGGTACATCCCTTCAACCAGTTAGCCCGTAGTCAACCAGTTTGCAACATGCTAACTGGAGTCCTGGGATCGTTGGTTACTGGCTAAAGAAATCGTACCCGCTGTTACAATACTAGTTACAAAATACTCGAAGCGGTACATCCCTACAACAGTTAACCCGTAGTCAACCAGTTTGCAACATGCTAACTGGAGTCTCGAGGACCGTTGGTTACTGGCTAAAGATGTTAATGAAATTAGTCCGGTCATACCGGTGTCGTGTCACGTGTGCTAATTTTTAAAAGGCGTCGTTCTTGTTAGTAAATATTAGGTTTTTTTTTTTCTTTATTTAATAATTAGCTGTGCCCGCGACTTCCTAGGCCTGGTTTGTATGGAAAATACGCAGTGTCGAACATACTGAAAACCCTTCTACGCGCGTAGGAGCGGGATCTGCTAACCCAGGCGCGAATTTTATTAATTAAATTACATGTCAATTACAAAATTTCACAATAAATTAAAATCACAATGTCAAACTTAAAAACTAAAACCTGCTCAGTCGAAAACACCACCCTGAACCGTACCTGGTGGGAAGGTACCCATCACACTGGCAGCATTCCCTCGTTGGATAGCCAACGAGATGAGCTGTACCAGAAACGCGGGGTTCAGAACCGTTTTGCCTTAATCGCCGCCCAAGCTCCTTGACAAAATCATAAAATATTAGGTATACTTACTCGTAGATAGGTAGACTAGACCAAAGGTGTGTGCTATGTGAGTTTTTAGCTCTAAATAGGTTCTACTGCCGTGCGAGTCGAAAGACCTAGAGGACTGGTATCAGAATTTTAATGAAAGACAGCGACCGGGACTGAATGCTTAACTTAATTGTCTGATAATCTAGTGGCAGCCAGCTTCCAAACAAACTAGGAACAATCTCACAAAGTTGTCAATTGGTAATATCAATTAACTTTCAAGTGAAACCCACTAATCCAGCAAAAAGGCCTAAGGCCTCTCAACCTCCTGACAGACAGCGCCCTTAGGCAGTTGTCATTTGCATATAAGGGTGTAGATTGCGTGTAGCAACTCCCCGCCTTTAGTCCGGTAACGCATTATATGTATACACTTTCTTCCATGCTGGACTGGGAGCGAGAGAAAAACATAGAATGTGCCAGGTGCATTTCCTCCCGGTCATGCTGTA
The DNA here is from genome assembly GCA_949820665.1 of Scrobipalpa costella. Taxonomy (NCBI): domain Eukaryota; kingdom Metazoa; phylum Arthropoda; class Insecta; order Lepidoptera; family Gelechiidae; genus Scrobipalpa; species Scrobipalpa costella. Next base: position 3,405,346 of record OX463311.1, read on the forward strand.
GACACTGGTGAATTACGTACCTGGATAAGGGATCTGAGGGTTTCAGTATATTGTAATTTAGGCGATGAGCTGACAACCTGTCACTTCAGCAACATACCTACAAATATATCTTAAATAACCCTCAACACTTCGGCAGACGTGGCGGAACGATCTTTGTTTAGGTCGTTTACGCCTCCCCCATTAGGGATAAAGGCGTTATTATAAGTATGTATGTAACCCACTAATCCAGGAAAAACAGCCTAATGCCTCTCAACCTCCTGACCTTTGAATAGAGACATTAGGTACGACATGAAGCGCACAGCTATCCTTTAGCTTTGTAGGTACAATAAAAAAAAAACTACGAATTTGATTGATTAACGGTACCGATACAGTTGGCTCGGAGTTAAAGCACTAAAGTGATTTGTATCGCTGATTCAATTCATGCCATCTCGAAGTGGGTCACGCATGAACATTACGTTTCATTTCACGCTGTATGCAGAACCGGTCAGAGTTGAGTGCAGGTATGCAGGTGCAGTTCTGCAAATGCAGTTTTTAGTCAACTCTACATTTTAGGCTCGTATTTGTAAAGCTATCTCAATGATGAGGACCAATTTTAAGTTTGGATTTGACAAGCCATTTTGTACTGAAATGGTATTTCTGATATACTCAAACTGGCTGTCAATCTCAAATGCGGATTATAAATACGGGCCTTTGTGACTTTTTGATAGTGGCCATTACTCAAGACTAGGTATTAATTTTGATAACTACGTAAGTACAATGGTAGCAATTTGTAGTTGCAAAAATCACCAATTAACAAATACCTGTCATTTTCCATCATGAGAGAACAGAAAGAGACGGCAATAAATTTAGTCAAGGTTTAGTTAAGTTGTGCGCTCTACGCATCGATAGCAAATTACATAGTCACATAATGTTTGTATCTTAAACGGGGTAGGCAGAACTTCAACGACCTCATAATAGGCGTCTTCGCCACGTCTCAAAAGGTCCTTTCGTTCACCCACATTGCAACACCTAAACCGACAACTACCTTTACTGATTCCGGCATACAGTATACCCTGTTGAAGAAGCAGCTCGAAAATTCTGTGTTTTTCTATGGCTCCCAGCTCAGTGCAGAAGAATATGATCATGGTTTTAAAGGCATCCGCGACAACAGGAACTTTATGCAAGAACCTTAAAAGCATTTCCGTTTCCAGCTTACATAATAATCTGCTCTGATTCTCAGATATACCATATCGATTGATTTGTCCGCTTTAAAAGGAAAACAGAAATTACGTGGTCAGTGGTCAGCTACGGTAGCGTGATCGCGAAAGTGAACATCGGACGTGAGGGTCATGAGTTCTGATACGATATTCCCAAAACCTGATTGAAAGTGCACTGTCTGTGATTTGCATACATACATACCCAAACTGCCTCCGTGTTTTTTTTTTTTTTTTTTTTTTTTTTATATTTGATAGTCAATCATTTGTCCGCCATCTCACGTGATGGTAAGTGATGATGTAGACTATGATGGAGCATGATTGCCTAGAAAATGCCTGTTCACTCTCGCCTTGAAAAGGCCCAGGTTATAACGTTCCGGAAATAGATCCGCAGGCAGGGAGTTCCACACTTTGGCCGTTCGCATTAAAAATGTAGAAGCGTACCGCTTTGTGCGAAAACTTGGAATGTCGACAACATAAGGGTGGTCTAGTGGCTAGTGCCATGGACTCCCGATCCGGAGGTACTGGGTTCGATTCCCAGGGGGGAAAACACAAAGTTGATATTTGAGAATTTATCACATACATACATACATAAATCACGCCTTTATCCCTTACGGGGTAGGCAGAGCGTTTAACGCCTCGTAAAAGGCTCTTTCGCCACGTCTGACAAAAATTGAGAGCAATTTTAGATTGTAATACATACATAAATCACGCCTTTATTCCTTACGGGGTCGGCAGAGCGTTTAACGCCTCGTAAAAGGCGCTTTGGCCACGTCTGACAAAAATTGAGGACAATTTTAGATTGCAATATGTATTGCTTTAGTGACAGGTTGTCAGCCCATCGCCTAAATTACAATACACTGTAACCCTCGAGTCCCTTTTGCTGACTTCAACAGCATGCCCGGGAGGAAGGGCAGCTGGAACATTCTATGTTTTTCTATCTCTCCCAGTCCAGCATGGAAGAATTTATCACTTTGTGAATTTTTCCCCAGTTGTCCGAAACTGATTGTCCGAAAAGAAAAAGATTTCGTGCTTCGGAGGGCACGTTAAGCCGTCGGTCCCGGTCGCTGTCTTTGATAGTGGTCGTTACACAAAACCATGTCAGAGGCCTGATAGTTGTGCTACTAGGCGGTTTAAAAACTCTGACACCAGGGTTCATCGAGTCCATAGACTCGATACCCACTCGACAGAAAAGATACATACATACATACATATAATCATTCCTTTGGACGACGACCTAAACAAAGGTCGTTCCGACACGTCTGACAAAGTTTCGAATCTATCTATCTTAAATAACCCTCAAAACTTTGTCAGACGTGGCGAAACGACCTCTCTTTAGGTCGTTTACGCTCTGCCTACCCCGTTAGGGATAAAGGCGTGATTATATGTATGTATGTATGTATGTATGTAGTGACAGGGTGTCAGCCCATCGCCTAAATTGCATTATAATGAAACCCTCTCCCTTTAGCTGGTTTTTACAGCATGCCCGGGAAGAAATGCAGCTGGCACATTCTATGTTTTTCTCTCGCTCCCAGAAGAAGATTAAGAAGAATTATGATTTGCATACCTTTGATAATAGAAACCTACGTCTTGAACCTGCGACCTCAGTAATCTGAGCTGGTGACCAAACCAAACTAACTGTGCTTTCACGCGGTTCGTAATTATCCGTGCTTTCTGATAAGGTTTCTATACGGGGTGTAAGGGACAGCGTTCCTCAAACTGATAGGGGTTGTTCAGTCGACGACACTGAACAATTTCCACTAGGAAAATCTTTCAGGAAGTGAAAAGAAAAAGGCTATTCAGATTCGATCAGACAATTTGTATGGCAAAGCCATTTTCTTTTCTCTTCCTGAAAATAAAATCCTGCTGATAGTTGTTCAGTGTCGTTTACTGAGCAACCCCTATCAGTTTGCGGGACGCTGTCCCTTACACCTGGTATATACATAAGAATCTTAACTTAGTGATATTTTTCCGAAGGCAGAATAGCTGTTGCTCCCTATTTGGTCCTGTCATTCTATCCTTTCTGGATAAATCCAGAGAATGGGCAGCAGCAAAGCAAAGGATTCAAGGTTTTTGGTGTATTGTAATTTTGATTATAGGCTGACAATCTATCACCACAGAAAACAAGGATTCTTTGTCTGTAGGAAGACTACGAGTATATCCATTAATTGTGCAAATTTGTAAATAGCTCTAAGTTTTATATATTTTTCATTACTATTTTATTATCGCTGATGATTTGAGGAATACAAAAACGAACACGGCTGATTTATTTAAGTGCCCAGCAGTGGGATTATGTAGGCTAAATACGATAAGATTTATTTCTGGTGCAAGCGGCATAATAAGGTTAAAATTCGAGAATCTTTTGTCACAAAGACTATTGTCTCGAGACTTACGTAATTGCAAATCTAATTAGGATTATAATTTCGTTATGGAATGTGTTTATTAGCAATTGTCTGTTTCTGTTTACGTAAACAGAACGACTGAATCTGTGGGAACAGACAGACGGACTAGTTATTGTTATTTATGTGTCAACAATTATGGTTCAGGATATAGAATAAGAACTCTTGTTTCCTGAAACCTATTGAGAAAAATCTGAATGACCTAGATTTTTTAAATCCTGGTCCTCAAATAATAAACATGAATTTCTTCTATTTGAGGCTCAATCCAGGGAATGCAATCTCGTTTATATTTAGCGAGATTAATCTCGATCTGAATTTGGACGAGATCTCGCGAAATTATCGAGATTGAAGTTAATTGAATTTATCATCCATCATTTTCATTCAAGTAAAAGTTAACTGGCGAAACTTTATGAGATTTTATTATTTATCTTTAGTTTCTTGAATTAAAAATCAAAGAACTGATCAAAATTATAATTATTTATTTAAATGAAAACAATATTTACAACTCATATTATATACAAAAACTTTTTTTTTTATAGCCCTTATATATAGTTCGTCCCACTGCTGGGCATAGGCCTTCCCTTTATCTCTCCAGGCGTTTCTATCTGCAGCCTCTGTCGGCCATTGTACACAGAAAACATCCAAGTCGTCTCGCCATCTTCTACGAGGTCTTCCTCGTCGTCGGCGACCATCCTCCGGGATCCACTCGGTGACAGCGTTTGTCCATTTTTCGGAGCTCATGCGGACGACATGTCCGGCCCAATCCCACTTCAGTTTCGCGGTTTTTCTGCCTACATCTGTAATACCGGTTTTTGCGCGAAGAGCTGTGTTCCTTATGCGGTCTGTTCTTTTCACGCATAGTATGCTGCGCTCCATTGCGCGTTGGCAAACTTTGAGTTTGTACTTCTGTGCTTGTGTGAGTGACCATGTCTATGCACCGTAGGTTAGGATAGGCAGGATACACATGTAAACGAGATTTCTTTTTAATGCAATCGGAAGATCACCCTTCATTGGTTCCTTCATGGACCAGAAGCTCTTCCAGGCATTTTGGATGCGTCTTTCGATTTCTTTGTCCTGTCTGTTTTCGAAGGATGCTATCTGGCCCAAGTAGGTTTACTCGCTAACATAATGTACTACAGAAACTTAAATTACATTATTCTAATCAAACAGCCCGCCACGGATCATACCTGGCTTAAACGTCCCCATCACGCCGGCCGAGTTCCCGCGTTGAATGGCCAGCGATATATGCTGGCTGAATCAGGTATGATCCGGAGCGAGGGTCACATCCGCACTCCCGTAGGCGTCGCCTCCCTGATAAATTATTTCAATAATACGTGGGACACTCAGAAAGTTTTGCGACACTAAAAAAAATTGTTCTACAGGTACATATATTTTTATTAAATCTTTTCAAAGTACTCTCCACCAGCCTCTATACAAAGATTCATGTGTCTGAACCAGTTTTCAATACACTTTTTCCAGTCCGCCGTAGACACCTCGTTTACAGCCTGCTCGAACGCAGCCAGCGCATCTTCCGGCGACGAAAATTGTATCCCCTTGATTTTTTATTTTTCGAAATAAAAAGAAGTCACACGGTGCTAGATCAGGGCTGTAAGGAGGGTGACCCAGGAGTTTGACTGGTGTGCTGTCCAGGAAGTCCCTCGTTTTGAGCGCGGTGTGTGCAGGCGCATTGTCGTGGTGGAGCAGTAGTCCGCGGAGCCCTGTGTTTGGTCGCTTGTTGCTCACAACAGAAAAAACTTCTGGTAAACATTTGGTAGTATACCATTCGGCGTTAATGCTTCTTTGATCTCGTAAGGGAATTGAGGCCAAGTGGCCAGTCAAATTAAAAAAGCTGGCGATCAAAATCTTCCCCCCGCTTCGAGATCGCTTCACTTTGGTAGGCGTTGGTTCATTTTGAAACACCCAAACTGTCGACTGGCGCTTGGTTTCTGGATTTTATTGATAAATCTAGGACTCATCACCTGTTACGATGTCGTAAACACGCCGAGACGAGCCTGCTTCAAATTTGTTCAGCATATCACGGCACCATTCCACCCGGGCCTGCTTCTGAGCGTCGGTGAGGTAGTGCGGCACCCAGCGCGATACTAACCTCCTCACGCGAAGATGCCCATGTAGAATCTCGTGAACGCTTCCCGATCCAGTCTTTAATATGTGCTGAATCTCCTGATATGTAATTCGCCTATTATCTTGGATTAAATTTTTCACTGCTAGCACGTTTTCTTCCGTATTAGCTGTCAAAGGGCGACCGCTTCTTTCTTCATCCCCCAAGGTTGGTCGACCGCGCCTAAATTCGTTATACCAACGATACACGGTTGCCTTGGAGGGGCTTTCATCCATAAATGCCATTTGAAGTCTATCGAACGATTCATCCGGTTTCAGGCGACACTTGAAATCGTAAAAAATCATAGCTCTAAAATGTTCCCGGCGCAGATCCATTTTTCAGTAAGACACGATACTTTGAATTGGCTCGCAAAAAATGTGGAGGGAAATTTTGAAAATCGAACACACATATTTTTACTTACAAGTAATCATATTTTCAAAAAAAATTCTAACCGGCCAGTCTGCCATATATAAAAACTATTTATCGCAATACTTTCTGAGTGGCCTGGTATATAGTGTTAATTAATAAATAGCTTATTTCACCGAGACTGAACTTACTTAGCCGCGGGTGAAATCATGGGATGGAAAGCTAGTTTACATTAATTATGGACACTTGATAAAGATTTTATTACTGCACAAAAAACATTTTTTTAAGAATAATCGCCCAATATATATAATAGTTTTAAAACCGGAATTCAATGCTGGACTGGGAGCGAGAGAAAAACTTAGAATGTGCCAGCTGCATTTCCTCCCGGGCATGCTGAACAATCCAGCTTAGGGATCCGAGGGTTTCCGTATATTGCAATTTAGACGATGGGCTGACAACCTGTCACTATAGCAATGTAACTATAAATATACCTTAAATAACCCTCAAACCTTTGTCAGACGTGGCGGAACGATATTTGTTTATGGTGTTTACGCTCTGCCTACCCCATTAGGGATAAAGGCGTGATTATATGTATGTATGTAAACCCGGAAATCTGCAAAACATTTGATTTTATGATACAAAGGTTGATTATTTAATTTTAGATTGGTAAATATTCATTTACCAACCTAAAATTAAGCATTCGCTCATATGGGGATGTGGACTTCGGAAATTTTACTTCGGAATAATATTTTGTAACTTATCTGAAATAAACTATAAAGGCAATTTTCTTTGGGCCTCATACGGTAATTTTAACATTAGGTACATACATACATATAATCATGCCTTTATCCCTAATGGGGTAGGCAGAGCGTAGACGACTTAAACAAAAGTCGTTCCGCCACGTCTGACAAAGTTTTGAGGGTTTTTAGATACATTTGTAGGTATATTGTTGTAGTGACAGGTTGTCAGTTCATCGCCTAAATTACAATATACTGTAACCCTCGGATCCCTTACCTGTTTTTACAGCATGCCCGGGAGGAAATGCAGCATGGAAGAAACATTAATTTTGAGTTACTAGTTTGAATTTGTGAGCTCATTTCCAATCCTCGAAATTTCGAGATCTCGCGAGATTGACGTTTTTAATCTCGCGAGATTGACGTTTTTAATCTCGCGAGATCTCGCCTTAGCCAGAATCTCGCAAGATTGCATTCCCTAGCTTCTATTAACCCTAGAAAATAAAACAGGTAAGTAACCTAATTAATTAGGTAATAGACTTCTGATATGGTTTATGTAAAGCGTGCCAACCAAAGCACGGAATTATCTTATTGTAAGTTATATTATATTCTACAATCAAGTGATTAAGCTTGCATTGTCCTAACGAACTGGAAACACTCTTAAAAAATAATTATATGTATATCAACTCTGTCAGTCCCGTGGGAATCGACCTCACAGCCTCTAGGTCGAGTTCCCAAGGACACTAGACCATGGAGACATCTGGGCAGGCCCGTTCGAAACGGATGAGATTATTTCAGGAAATAATTTATGGATTACCATGCTGGACTGGGAGCGACAGAAAAACATAGAATTTGCCAGCTGCATTTGCTCCCGGGCATGCTGTAAAAACCAGCTAAGGGATCCGAGGGTTCAGTATATTGTAATTTAGGCGATGGGCTGACAACCTGTCACTACAGCAATATACCACAAATCTATCTTAAACTAACCCTCAAAACTTCGTCAGACGTGGCGGAACGACCTTTGTTTATGTCGTTTACGTTCTGCGTACCCCATTATGGATAAGTCGTGATTATTTGTATGTATGTATGTTACGAATGGGCCTGCCCAGATGTCTCCTTTGCTGACTGTACAAATAAATTGCTGTGTACAAGTCGTAAAAGCGCCTAATACAACATTTATATCAATGGTGCAGTAGCGTTAAATGGAGAGGTTTGGTTAGGCGTCGAACTGGTGTTACCAACCGAATTGCGGTCATTGTCTGAAAAGGCGCTCAAAATTTGAGAGAAAATGCGAAACAGTTTTTATTCAGTCGCACGCTCTGCCTAAAAATATAAGCGTAATTTTATACTAGATGTTAAGGACAACACTGTGAATTGAGTGCTCTCCATGCCTACTAACCTAACACCCTCTGTGTTACCTTATACTAGATGTTAAGGACAACATTATATTTTATACTAGATGTTAAGGACAACACTGTGAATTCAGTGCTCTCCATGCCTACTAACCTAACACCCTCTGTGTTACCTTATACTAGATGTTAAGGACAACACTGTGAATTCAGTGCTCTCCATGCCTACTAACCTAACACCCTCTGTGTTACCTTATACTAGATGTTAAGGACAACATTATATTTTATACTAGATGTTAAGGACAACACTGTGAATTCAGTGCTCTCCATGCCTACTAACCTAACACCCTCTATGTTACAGGGTGTAACAGAAAGGGTATACCAGGTGTAAGGGACAGCGTCCCGCAAACTGATATGAGTTGATCAGTCAACGACACTGAACAACTATCAGCAGGTTTTTTTCAGGAAGTGCTAATTTTGTATGGAAAAGCCATTTTATACACTTCCTTAAAAAAAACCTGCTGAAAGGTGTTCAGTGTCGAGAACTGAGCAACTCATATAAGTTTGCGGGACGCTGTCCCTTATACCTGGTATAAAGGATAAGTAATAAATAACAAATAAAATAGTAACGATTGAATATTGGATATGAATCTGCCCATGAGACTGACCAATATTCCCCAAGAAACATAGGACGAAAAATTAATAATTTGACCTTCCATACAAAATGCTATATACTATTAGCATGGGAAGCCAATGATTTTATTATTTTTAGACCTATGTTCCTTGGGGAAAGTTGTACAGTTTTATAGGCAGGTTAACATAATTTCGGGTGTATTTACCCTTTCTGCTACATCCTGCATATGTAGTTGTTATTGAAAAGTGGGAAAAACTTTTTGCTTTCTTTTTCAGGCCCACTGACATTCTGCCTACCCTTTAACGAAATACTAGCGTGGCTGTAGGTTAGATAGTAAAGTAAAAGTGTCTGATGATGAGTTAAATACTTAGTATTAGTATTACTAACACTTCCCGTCAGCTGTTCTGTCTGTATGATTGTAAAATACGCCCAATCAACGTATAAAGATTTTAATGAATAAGTCAATTCATTTCATAAAAACAACATGTCAAGATATAATGGTCAATCTGGTTGATCCTGGCGCAAAGGTCCCCATAACCCTCGCTGCATTACCGCGTTGAATCGCTATGGCCAACCTTTGCACCAAGTAATAACCAGAGCGAGGGTCATCTCCTCTTTCTCTCAGTCGACTGCCTAATTCGCTATAAAACATTTTACTTCCGTGCACCAACAACCGGCCGTTTCCTCAGCGAAAGGAATAAACTTATAGTATTCACATAATTGGGCGTACTTTTCTCGCTTTTCTCGGTTTTTGTCATCCGCAGATTCAGCGGCAGCCCCAACTGATTTCAATTAGTTTACTATAGTAAAATATGCATAACCTTGGCCTGATAATGATAAATCAAATCTTGCAAAATAGTTACATTGAAATAAGCATTTACTTATTTTTGCGATTGCCTTTTGCATTAGTCACAAAGAAGAAAAAAATATGAAAATTCGCAATAGATTTGAGTAGCATGGTATGAATCAAGAACATTCATGAATCATCCATCTTTGAAACTACAATAATATTTCAAAGTTTTGAGGATTTTCTCTTAACTATGACTCGAGTCCAAACGAAACTGTGAAGCCAAATATAATATAACAGAGGCAACGAAGAAGCGAGCTCATCTTATTAAATGCAGCTGAAAGGCACTATTTACACACCTAACTACATAGATACATATAATCACGCCTCTATCCCTAATGGGGTAGGCAAAGCGTAAACGACCTAAACAAAAGGTCGTTCCGCCACGTCTGACCAAGTTTGGAGGGTTATTTAAGATAGATTTGTAGGTATATTGCTGTAGTGACAGGTTGTTAACCCATCGCCTACATTGCAATATACTGAAATCCTCGGATCCCTTAACTGGTTTTTATAGCATGCCTGGGAGGAAATGCAGCTGGCACATTCTATGTTTTTCTCCAGCATGGAAAAACCTACCTACTTGTGGAATTTAATGTACGGTGTGTAAGGTAAAAAGGTGCCTGCAATAGAGTAAGTAGATAGACAGTACTACGTCTTACCGTATCATGCTTCTTTCATATTTCACTTAAATTTCACACTAAGCACCTTCCCCTTCTGTTACAAGAATTAAACACCGTCACATAAGAAAGGTTTGTCTTCCCTTCTAGGTTGCGGAAGTCAGATGGCAGTCGCTCTGTGTAAAAACCAGTACCCTCGTTCAATCCCCTAGATTAGGAAGCCGACCCCGTGAGATACGGGATAAGGCTAGGGAGATGATGATGACATAAGAAAGGTTTGTGTATTGCTGAAGTATTTACGCACTATACCTACTGCGAAATAATTATAGCAACATAATTATTTTGTAAATAGAAAATAAACAATAGTATCAGAAATGAGCCAATCACAAATAAAGTACAGAGTAAATTAGTTGCACTGTGTCGTAAGTAGACGCAGTATTGCCTTGCTACAGAAACCTTTTGATTACTTTCACACACATAAAATCACGCCTTCACTTATCCATTACTGGGTAGGCAGTAGCGTGAACGCTAATACGCTAAGTACGTCTGACAAACCTTGAAGGGCATTTCATGCAGGATTATTTGGGGTGCTTCTTATGGAATTCCATACTCGTTACGATTCGCAGACAGGGTCTTGAACTTGAATGTGAGATATTATTATTTTGATAACACGATTGATAGGACATGAGACGAGATTGTCATTTTCCTGGCGAGACTAATCAAGGAACCGAACGAGCCGAATTTCACGATACCCAAGAGGAGATGAGGTGCGCTGCTATTTACATATATACATACATATAATCACGCCTTTATCACTAATCGCTGTAGGCAGAGCGTAAACTACCTAAACAAAGTTCGTTCCGCCACGTCTGCTATTTAATCAGTTTCAATTAACCTTACGTCTAATCCTTTAATAATTCCCACGGGAGAACTTTTAGGACGTGTTCTTCTTTTAAGTAGGTAGGTACTTATCCTTTAGATAAAGGGATGCGAGGATACCCAAAGACACAGTTCAATAGACCGTAACCGATTGCGCTTGAGCAATGCGCGCGACAAAACCGTGCGCGTTGGCGGCCCGCGTAACATTTCGCGCCGACATGCGCCTGGCATTGCTGCTGCCGCTGCTGCTGGCGGCAACCGCGGCCTCCGACACCGGCGGAGATATAGAACTTTCCCCCAGTGACGTCATACTCCTAAACAATGATACTATACTCCTCGGGAATGATACAATCTTCCTTGCGAACAACACAGTATTGTTAGCCAATGGTACAGTTTTGTTTGGGAATGATACGGTCGAAACGGACGGCGAGCATGAACCTATCGTGCGGAAGAAACGGACGTTCGGAGATATAGTGTTTCGAGGGTTAGCTGATGTGTTAGGGTACAGTGTGCAGCGGAGACCGGCAGCTGCGATCCCGCCGCCGCTTGCCCCGGTGCCTGGGATAGACATTCCTCTTCAAGCGGGTCCCGCGCCACCTCCACCGCCGCCGCCGTGTGGGCAGCCTCGCGCGGCGCCACCGCCGTGTAGACCGCCACCGCCACCGCCGCCACCGCCGCCACCACCCCCGCCCCCGTGTCCAAAACCTCGTGCTGTGCCCAGACCTAAGCCCAGACCTCCACCACCGCCACCTCCACCACCACCGCCGCCACCGCCACCATGCGCCAAACCTCGCGCGAACCCCGCCACACCAGCACCGTGCATGCCTCCGCCACCCCCGCCTCCTCCTCCACCACCGAAAGATGCTGTTTCAACCAACTTACAATTCAGCCTCAACTTCGGACGACGACCAGCAGCCCCTGCTCCCGCTCCTTCGGCTCCAGCAGCTTTTCTAGAAGAAACATACGCCCCAGTCCCGATCGAACCCAGAGCTGCTCGTCTACCACCCGCCGAACCGCGTACTCCACGCGTCTATCTAGACGCGTTTGTAGTACGAAACGGTGTCACCCAAAAAGTTAATACCCTTGACTCTAGCCAGTACGATCCCCAACAACAAAATGATGACTATCTCGCTTATGACGATGAGGAACAGGCACCCGAAGACGATTACGAAGATGTCCAGGAATCACGCGACAAAAGCGTTCAAGCGTTCGGAAATGTAGTTGACAAGTTTTGGAAGAAAAAAGCTAATCAAGCACTTAAGGTTCCCCAGGAACGAAAGGCTCGTCTACAGGAACGAAAGGCGCCTCTTCCCGCAAATCATTACAAAAATGTTCACTTCGGGGATCGTGATTTAGGTGAGCAGATAATCAGACGCAGTGATCGAAAGCAAAGTTTGAGACGAGCGAGACTAGAAGCACAACCAGAGCCAGATGAAGAAGAAAGTGAATCTACAACAACTACTGAGGATCCACGCCGTCCATTGAAACCTAGAGTTCTTCCACCTACTGAGCACAATCCTGGACAAATTGATACAGTCACTGTCCGAGTTCCACCAATTTACAAAGAGAAACGTCCTAAGAAATACAACCGTGCCCCTCCAGAGCGTGATGATGAAGAAGAAGAAGAACAAATTCAACAATCTGAAGAAAACGATGCAGACTCTGAGGGTGAGTACAACGTTCCCGCTCCCTTCACAGAAAAACCAATTCGACGACGAAAGAAGAAAAGTCGTAGAACACGATCCGTTAAAGAGAAGAACGAGTCTGTGGAAAATAAGGACGACGCTGAAGACGACCCATTTTCCGTTGCAGACTACGATTATTACGGGAAAAAATTACCTGTTTCCGAAGAGGAGCAATTTTATAGAGGAGAGCTGAGGTCACCAGAACCAACCCGAGATCCTGACGTAGCGCGTGTGGAAGACGGAGAAAGTGATTTCTTAGATGACCACGAACGCTTAACTGATGATCCTGAGAGACAAAAGGAAGAAGAAGCAGACAATGAAGAAGAAGATGCGTCTAGTTCGGAAGATAGCGGTCGTGGAGATGAAAGTGAACGTATTGTTGAGGACCCAGAACGCACAGACGAAGGACAACGATCAGACTCTAGCGAACGCACGGACAAGCTAAGCCCGCTTGCCCAAGTACATGAAACAGGTTACTCTAAAAACTACCTAAGAGCCACATCGAATGTTCGAGAGACCGACCCCGTCCGAGGCAAAATCAAAACGTAGATTTTTATACCCGCCATAAGGTATCATACAGAAACGCTTGATACAGAATGTAAATTACATCATCTATCTTATTGTCAATGTTGTAAATAATATTGTAACTTTAAACGGCAAATTCGTTTTTAACATTTTCTTTATTTTTTTAAATCTAGTGTTCCTGAATGGTACCAAATCATTTATTTATTCCAAAACCCCGAAAACATTCGGGTTTGGCTCAATGAAAATTCTATTGTATAGTGTTTTACAAACATCGTAGTTATGAAAAAGACTCCATGAATGCCTGTGATGTATACGTTAATTTAGTACGCATGTGGTGCTGTTTGTAGTCCTATTTTTTATACAGGGTGACTTTTTGTAGAGATTGATATTTGATACGTTAAAAATAATACAAGTTCAAGACCAACTATTTACATGAAATCTACGTACTTAAGAGCTAACAACAACGTAATTTTAGATGTACTGTTATTTGCCATCTCATCTTCAGATATACCGGGTGTAAGGGAAAGCGTCACGCAAACTGATAGGGGTTGCTCAGTCAACGAAACTGAAAAACTATCACCAGGAAATTTTTTCAGGAGATGAAAAATAAAATTGAACTTCCCGTACTAAATTTCAGTCAGACAATTTGTAATTTGGAAATTGAAATATTTTTATTCGCTTCCTGAATAAAAAAAACCTGCTGATAGTTGTTCAGTTCTGTTGACTGAGCTACCACTTTCAGTTTGCGGTACGCTGTCCCTTACACCACGTATGCTGAATATCGTTACACACTACTTCCTTTCGCATTCCAATATCAATCTCTACAGCCAGCCAGCCTACTAATTATAAGTTTTTAACTGTTTGTACAATATTGTAAGTTTCTTAATAAACTAATTTCGTAAATGGATAATTTCATTTGTGTTTGCGGTGCCGTGTGCACTGGGGCGTGAAATACGCTTTACCGCCATTCGGGTGAAGGTTGTGTGGGTCCACAGAGCAACAGAAAATAAATTAAAAAGAAAAAAACACCTGACACGGTCGGTGGGCAAGTCATTGGCCGTTTCGCAGATAGTGCATTGACCTAGTTAGAGATGCAAGGTCTTGTAGAGGGTCCTACGAAATTTCTAGTTTATTCTGATACTAGCGACCCGCCCCGGCTTTGAACGGAAATCATCAGTGTTTCTCTACTATATTATGCATGTATTATACATATAAACCTTCCTCTTGAATCACTCTATCCATTAAAAGAAACCGCATTAAAATCTGTTGCGTAGTTTTAAAGATCTAAGCATACATAGGGATATAGGGACAGAGAAAGCTACTTTGTTTTATATATACTATGTAGTGAAGTATGCTTGGGAAGTATGATATTAAAAAAAAAGATTCGTAAAGAACTATGCAGGTTAGGATAAAGTTAAACACAGTTATTCAATTTCTTAATTATTATAAACAAAGAATTTGCGCCCACAATCTAAAAGGAAATGGAAATATCTGTCCGACGACGTAAAATAGAGAGAGAAGAAGAGTTCCTTTTTCCAAGGTGGACTGGGAGCGAAAGAAAAACATAGAATGTGCTCGCTGCATTTCCTCCCGGGCATGCTGTAAAAACCAGCTAAGGGATCCGAGGGTTTCAGTATATTGCAATTTAGGCGATGGGTTGACAACCTTTCACTACAGCAATATACTAACAAATCTATCATAAATAACCCTCAAAACTTTGTCAGACCTGGGGGAACGACCTTTGTTCAGGTCGTTTACGCTCTTTCTACCCCATTAGGGATAAAAGCGTGATTATATATACGTATGTAGAAGAGTTCCACACACATTATTTATTCCTTTACTTGGTTATTGTAATCAATTGAAATTGCAACATGGTCATGAAAAATCAAAACATTCTGTATAACTTCTTTTACCTAGCTCTTGCAAGCAACATTGCAATTCAGACTTCATTCTGTAGTTTCACCAATAATAAAACAGATCAGTAATCATTGATAATTTACGATTTGGTAAGGCTTTTAAATATGCCCTTTTGAAATAGATATAAAAACATAAATAAACCAGGTGTAAGGGACAGCTTCCCGCAAACTGATAGGATCTGCTCAGTCAACGACAGTGAACAACTATCAGCAGGATTTTTTTTCAGGGAGTAAAAAAAAAATGGCTTTTCCGTACAAATTGTCTGATCGAGGTGAATATTTTGTATGGAAAAGCCATTTTTTATCACTTCCTGTCAAAAATCCTGCTGATAGTTGCCCAGTGTCGATACGATTTATATTGTTTTTGGTGCAATAAAGAATTATATTATTGTATTGTTATGTACTAACGGTAACGCTAACATACCTTATGTATGTGCAATCAAATCATCAATATACTAACATAACATAAAAATACTTTATTGCACGTAATAATACAACATACAACACAACAGATAACAGCAAAAGACAAGTACAACATAGGCGGCCTTATTGCTAAGGTAACAATTTCTTCCAGGCAACCTTTAGGTGAAAGAAAAAAGTGTAGCGGTAAGCGGGATAGTGCAAACCTAGTCAAATAGGTATCCTAAATACATTACATTACATATAATACATAAACTAAGTACAAGCTAAGTACTACATAGATATTTGTAAAATAAACTAATACATAATATATAATAAACTAATACATAAACTAATGGAAGATAGGATAATGCAAACTACAATCAGTACTAGTCGAAGGAAATGACAGCAACAGTACCTACAGCACAGGATAAAAGTGAAGGAAGCTAAAGACAGTAATTAAGTTATTTGTTTCAAGTAACGTTTTTTTACCTACAAGATAAGCCCCAACCTCTACAGAATAGGGAATAGGTAAGGAGACAAAAATCTACATAGGCTTAGGTAGACATAAAAAGAGTGTGTCCGTGCTATCGCAAGTGCGTGGTTTGATGACAACTGTAAACCTATTTTTGATAAACTTGATATACTACCTATATCTTGTATGTATATAAGGGATGTCTGCGTTTTTGTTTCCTCTCATCCTGAATACTGGCCAAAACGTGGCGAGGTAATTCAGAGGCAAACTAGAACTAGGATAATGAATCTGTTAAATCAACAAAGACATATACAAAAGAAATATTTTTATTTTTTTTTCTTCCATGCTGGACTGGGAGAGAAAGAAAAACTTAGAATGTTCCAGCTGCCCTTCCTCCCGGGCATGCTGTTGAAGTCAGCAAAAGGGACTCGAGGGTTACACTGTATTGTAATTTAGGCGATGGGCTGACAACCTGTCACTAAAGCAATACATATTACAATCAAAAATTGCCCTCAATTTTTGTCAGACGTGGCGAAAGCGCCTTTTACGAGGCGTTAAACGCTCTGCCTACCCCGTAAGGGATAAAGGCGTGATTTATGTATGTATGTAATATTTTTAAAATGAGCATATTATTATATAACAAACTTCCAACTAATATTAACTTACTCTCTGGACATTCATTTAAATCTAATTTAACAAAGTGTCTCCTGAAACATTGCTTCTACAGTGTTCAGGAATATCTGAATTTAAAAATATAATCTGATTGACTTTATGAATTTAGATAGTAATGGGTTATGATTCTGACTTTATGATTATTGTGTCTTCAATGACATCTTGTATTAGCTATACAATGATTAAAACGTAAACGTAAAGCACACTGTTGTTTTCAGTAACGTAGTTTTATAATGTGACATGTAATTTATCTACATATTTTTAAATGTTAGTAATAGTTAACAGCAAAAGTAACTATTTACATAGTTATTTTGAATTTAGTTTTAGGAATATTATTTTAATTTAGTTATTTTGAAATATTTGTTTTTAATTTAAGTATTACCTTGACTTTACACTCTTACCTATTTGAATTTAATTATAGAATGATTATTTTTCTTAATATTGAACTGTTGATAAGTCTTTTTGATTGTTAATTTTTATTGTACACAATATATATTGTTAATGAAAAATAAAATTAAAATTGAATTGAAATATTTGTCATTTAACTTTATATTGACTCAACTATTATGAGGTATATTTAAATTTTATTTCATTTTGTTTTTATTATCTAATCATTAATAAATAAATTGACTAAATTGAACACCGAGTCAAATTTGCATGCCTGCTCGCAGGTTGAATACATGGAACTCTGTAATATTTTAACATCTGATAAATATTACTCATGCGTTTAATGCTGCCAATATTAGTCGAGCCACACTCTGTACAAGCTCTTCCAGCAACCGCACTCCCCGCCGGCGGGGTCGCGGAGGTCCCTCCTTTGCTCCCCACTTTGGGGTTTACCGGCACGTACCGGTCTCTCCGATAAGGAGTTCCCAAGGCAACGCCATAAGCCGAGGTTCGAGCCCTGGTGGGCGCCCTTAGGCAGTTGCCATTCTATTTAAGGGTGTACATTGCGTGTAGCAACTCCCCGCCTTAGCCCGGTGACGCATTATATACACTTTGTAGTATGGTGCAAATAGGTACATTAAAAAAATATATAAAAATCATCGCCTAACTTGCAAAAGACTC
Organism: Scrobipalpa costella; assembly: GCA_949820665.1. Classification (NCBI taxonomy): domain Eukaryota; kingdom Metazoa; phylum Arthropoda; class Insecta; order Lepidoptera; family Gelechiidae; genus Scrobipalpa; species Scrobipalpa costella. The sequence continues at coordinate 3,423,223 of OX463311.1, forward strand.
TTTTTCTACCTACCGACTTTTAAAATACGACCAGAAAGGGTAATAGCTAGTATATATGTACACGGATGAAGATTTCTCTGGAAAAAAAATATGGATTTTCATGAAATTTCGTATAATTATGCAGGTTAGCCAACTGCACAAGTATACAAAATTTCATGAAAATGCATAAATTATTATCAGAGAATACATCAACCGTTTCGAGCGGCCTTGTGTACCTTATTCCTTGGTTGTGATCCGTTTCGGGAGGACTTATGTACCTTTCTCCTAGTCATATATTATACATAAGTATAATTTACGTTAATAACTTGCTTCCATGCTAGACTGGGAGTGATAGAAAGACATAGTATGGGTCAGCTGCATCTCCTCCCGGGCATGCTGTAAAAATCAGCTAAGGGATTCGAGGGCTTCAGTGTATTGCAATTTAGGCGATGGGCTGACAACCTGTCACTAAAGCGATACAGATTTCAGTCTAAAATAGCTCTCAAAACTTATCAGACGTGGCGGTACGACCTTTTCTTTAGTCGTTTACGCTCTGCCTACCCCATTCGGGATAAAGGCGTTATTATATGTATGTATGTATAACTTGCAGTCTGATATGGTCAACTAATTAAAGCTGGTAGCAAAACATTCTAGCTCAGATTGTTGTTTGTTTTTTTTTATTAAGTTTCACTTTCGTGCTTAGCCTTGACCACGGGCAATGCGGCCTCGCACGAAATCTGCCTCGCATTTAAATCTTATTAAACTAATAACATTAGGCATTTATAGAAACACTAGCGACCCGTCCCGGCTTCGCACGGAAATCATCAGTGTTTCGCTATTATATTATGCATGTACCAGGCCACTCAGAAAGTATTGCGGTAAATAGTTTTTATATATGGCAGACTGGCCGGTTAGAATCTTTTTTGAAAATATGATTACTTGTAAGTAAAAATATGTGTGATCCATTTTCAAAATTTCCCTCCACATTTTTTGCGAGCCAATTCAAAGTATCGTGTCTTACTGAAAAATGGATCTGCGCCGGGAACATTTTAGAGCTATGATTTTTTACGATTTCAAGTGTCGCCTGAAACCGGATGAATCGTTCGATAGACTTCAAATGGCATTTATGGATGAAAGCCCCTCCAAGGCAACCGTGTATCGTTGGTATAACGAATTTAGGCGCGGTCGACCAACCTTGGGGGATGAAGAAAGAAGCGGTCGCCCTTTGACGGCTATTACGGAAGAAAACGTGCTAGCAGTGAAAAATTTAATCCAAGATAATAGGCGAATTACATATCAGAAGATTCAGCACATATTAAATATTGGATCGGGAAGCGTTCACGAGATTCTACAAGGGCATCTTCGCGTGAGGAGGATAGTATCGCGCTGGGTGCCGCACTACCTCACCGACGCTCAGAAGCAGGCCCGGGTGGAATGGTGCCGTGATATGCTGAACAAATTTGGAGCAGGCTCGTCTCGGCGTGTTTACGACATCCTAACAGGTGATGAGTCCTGGATTTATCAATACGATCCAGAAACCAAGCGCCAGTCGACAGTTTGGGTGTTTCAAAATGAACCAACGCCTACCAAAGTGAAGCGATCTCGAAGCGGGGGGAAGATTTTGATCGCCAGCTTTTTTAATTTGACTGGCCACTTGGCCTCAATTCCCTTACGAGATCAAAGAAGCATTAACGCCGAATGGTATACTACCAAATGTTTACCAGAAGATTTTTCTGTTGTGAGCAACAAGCGACCAAACACAGGGCTCCGCGGACTACTGCTCCACCACGACAATGCGCCTGCACACACCGCGCTCAAAACGAGGGACTTCCTGGACAGCACACCAGTCAAACTCCTGGGTCACCCTCCTTACAGCCCTGATCTAGCACCGTGTGACTTCTTTTTATTTCCAAAAATAAAAAATCAGCTCAAGGGGATACAATTTTCGTCGCCGGAAGATGCGCTGGCTGCGTTCGAGCAGGCTGTAAACGAGGTGTCTACGGCGGACTGGAAAAAGTGTTTTGAAAACTGGTTCAGACGCATGAATCTTTGTATAGAGGCTGGTGGAGAGTACTTTGAAAAGATTTAATAAAAATATATGTACCTGTAGAACAATTTTTTTTAGTGTCGCAAAACTTTCTGAGTGTCCCACGTATTATACATATAAACCTTCCTCTTGAATCACTCTATCGATTAAAAGAAACCGCATCAAAATCCGTTGCGTAGTTTTAAAGATCTAAGCATACATGGAGATAGATAAAGCGACTTTGTTTTATACTATGTAGTGATATTTAAGGTGCCTATAGTAGCTAAGTGGCGCCCCATCAGTAAAAAAAATCATGTATCACTAAAAACACATACATACATACATATAATCACGCCTTTATCCCTAATGGGGTAGGCAGAGCGTAAACGACCTAAACAAAGGTCGTCCCGCCACGTCTGACAAAGTTTTGAGGGTTATTTAAGATAGAATTCTAGGTATATTGCTGTAGTGACAGGTTGTCAGCCCATCGCCTAAATTACAATATACTGAAACCCTCGGATCCCTTAGCTGGATTTTACTGCATGACCGGGAGGAAATGCAGCTGGCACATTCTATGTTTTTCTCTCGCTCCCAGACCAGCATGGAAGAAAACACAATGAATCGAAAATCCGGTCCAACATGTGGTGGCCGTTATTCGCAATTTTTCTTCCTGTTACTACAACGGACTATGAATTGCAATTTTTTAAGGTTCTAAATTATTTTATTTAGTATAACTTGAGTCTGTTGGATCGGTTTTTCGATTCATTGCGTTTTTAGTTTATTATGTTTTTTTTTACTGATGGGGGGGCCACAAACGACGACCCTATGAACCTTGGTATCAGAGGTTTTAATAGAACAGCTACTAGGCTTCTGATTTTGACGAAGTTTGTTTGACGACCACTCTATCAAAGGACCGACAGCTTAATTCGTCAAACACCAAAAGTAATTTATGTTACATACATACATATAATCACGCCTTTATCCCTAATGGGGTAGGCAGAGCGTAAACGACCTAAAAAAATTGTTCCGCCACGTCTGATAAAGTTTTGAGGGTTATTTAAGATAGATTTGTAGGTATATTGCTGTAGTGACAGATTGTCAGCCCGTCTAAATTGCAATATACAGAACTCCTCTGATCCCTTAGCTGGTTTTCACAGCATGCCCTGGAGGGTATTGAATTGTGATTTATGTTATTTACATACATACATACATATAATCACGCCTTTATCCCTAATGGGGTAGGCAGACTGTAAACGACCTAAACAAAGGTCGTTCTGCCACGTCTGATAAAGTTTTGGGGGTTATATAAGATAGATTTATAGGTATACTGCTGTAGTGACAGGTTGTCAGCCCATCGCCTAAATTACAATATACTGAAACCCTCGGATCCCTTAGCTGGTTTTTACAGCATGCCCGGGAGGAAATGCAGCTGACACATTCTATGTTTTTCTTTCGCTCCCAGGCCAGCATGGAAGAAACTTTATGTTATATAATTTATTTTATGTTATTTGTAGGAAAATATTTAAATTTGAATTCATACATCATGTTTATTTATTTTTTTCAAGTCATCAAAATCAATAAATAATTAAATTACGGTTACCGACAATTCACACTGATTGATTATGTTGGATTCGCCATGTGTCTGCAACAAAAGTTTGAAAATTTATTTTTATGTTCCTAACATTCTTAAATAATAATAATATTAATACGTATTGTATATTTTAAGAGAGAGTAGATTAGATTGAAAATGTGCGTCTTCGTTTTTAAATATTAACGATTTTCAATTGTCAGTTATTTGTGTTTTTGAAAAACATCGAATGTGCCAGCTGCATTTCATCCCGGGCATGCTGTAAAAACCAGCTAAGGGATCCGAGGGTTTCTGTATATTGCAATTTAGGCGACAGGCTGACAACCTGTCACTACAGCAATATACCTACAAATCTATCTTAAACAATCCTCAAAACTTTGTCAGACGTGGCGGAAAGACCTTTGTTTAGGTCGTTTCCGCTCTGCCTACCCCATTAGGGATAAAGGCGTGATTATATGTATATGTATGTATTGTAAGAACTTACTTGTGAATGAGCCTTCCTCAGATGTCGGTTAAGGGACTGCTTGTGTGAGTACCGCATAGAGCAATGATCACACGGGTATATGCCGGGTTTTCTGTAAAGAAAATAATAAAACATCTATAAAAGTATTCTATTATTTTCTATCATTAAATATTCTTCCATGCTAGATAGTTTAATGAAGCTAGAATGTGCCAGCTGCATTTCCATGCTGTGAAAACCAGCTAAGGGATCCGAGGGTTTCAGTATATTGTAATTTAGGCGATGGGCTGACACTACAGCAGCATTCCTACAAATCTATCTTAAAAACCCTTGAACCCTTTGTTTAAGTCGTTTACGCTCTGCCTATCTCATTAGGGATAAGGGCGTGATTATATGTATGTATGTATAAAAATATTATTATTTTATTTTCGATGGGTTGCTCTTGAGTCTAGTAATGACCAAAACTGATTTGATGATGGTAAATTAAGCCAACAACTCTAACGGGGTAGGCAAAACGATATCGACGTAGAAAAGGCATTGGCGCCACGCCTCACGTCGACTAGGCAAAATTACAAGGGCATTTCAGGGGAAAAAAAGCTGGTACATTCTGCATTATTTTAACGCTTCCATCATCTCTATAGCCTTATCCCGTATCTCGCAGGGTCGGCTACCTAATCCAGGTGATTGAACGAGGGAACCGGTTTTTACACAGAGTGACTGCCATCTGACGTCCTCAACCCAGAAGGGAAACCAGACCCAATCCTAGATTATGTTATGTGTATTCAAGCCGCCAATACTTAGCACTGGCCTCTGACATGGCTTAACGACTAATATCTACGGTATTAAACGATATTAACCGGGACCAACGGCTTAACGTGCCTTCCGAAGCACGGAAAAAACCGAATAAACGAAGATTATTTTAACGCTTCCAGTCACCATTTATTACCTAACTGCCTCCGTGGTCTAGTGGCTAGTGCCATGGACTCCTGATCCGGAGGTCCTGGGTTCGATTCCCAGGGGGGGAAACACAAAGTTGATATTTGAGAATTTATCACTTTGTGAATTTTTCCCCAGTTTGGTTAGGACATTGCAGGCTGAATCACTCGGTCACTTCGGAGGGCACGTTAAGCCGTCGGTCCCGGTCGCTGTCTTTGATAGTGGTCGTTACTCAAACCATGTCAGAGGCCTGATAGTTGTGCTACTAGGCGGTTTAAAAACTCTGACATTACGGTCGATACCCAGCCGACAGACGAAGAAGATTTACCTAGTTACATCTGTTTTGAGAGGTTTTTGGTTGTGTTGCTTTGATTTGGCGTGAGTTCTGAGATGGGCGGTCAGTTTGTTGGTCGCGAATCGAGCACCGCAGATGGAACACATGTAAGGTTTTACACCTGCACAGATAAAATATTTAAATTAATTGAAACATAGAAATGTAGAAATACAAATAGCTAATATTTTATTAAAAGTCCAATAAAATTTAAAGATTTAAAATTATTATAATATTATTAATCAAGAGTATGTATTCTTCCACGCTGGACTGGGAGTGAGAGAAAAACATAGATAGTGCCAGCTGCATTTCCTCCCAGGCATGCTGTAAAAACCAGCTAAGGAATCCGAGGGTTTCTATATATTGCAATTTAGGCAATGGGCTGACAACCTGTCACTACAGCAATATACATACAAGTGTATCTTAAATAACCCGCAAAACTTTGTCAGACGTGACAGAACGACCTTTGTTTAGGTCATTCACACTCTGCCTTATTGATTTCCCATTACGGATAAAGGCATGACAGAAATTGCTACCCTAGCAATAAGGCCGCCTAATTGTACTCTGTTTGTTTTGTAATGTTTGTTCCTGTACAATGTGTTGTTTATGTGCAATAAAGCATATTTGTATTGTATTGTGATTATAACCTTCCATGCTGGACTGGGAGAGATAGAAAAACATAGCATGTTCCAGCTGCCCTTCCTCCCGGGCATGCTGTAGAAGTCAGCAAAAGGGACTCGAGGCTTACAGTGTATTGTAGTTTAGGCGATGGGCTGACAACCTGTCACTATAGCAATACACTTTTCAATCTAAAATTGCCCTCAATTTTTGCCAGACGTGGCGAAAGCGCCGAGGCGTTTATCGCTCTGCCTACCCCGTAAGGGATAAAGGCGTGATTTTATGTATGTATGTATGTATTGTGATTATATGTATGTATGACATATATACCTGTATGAGTTTTAATGTGATCATTGAGTGTAGTTTTGGATGTAAACCTTTTATCACACATGCTGCATTTATGTGGTCTTTCACCTGCAACAAAAGGTAGATAAAATAATTTGCATTAGCAAAAATCTACGTATATTATTCAGTAAGCTGATAACCTGTCACTACAGCAATATACAAACAAATCAATCTTAAATAACCCTCAAAACTTTGTCAGATGTGGTGGAATAACCTTTGTTTAGATCGTTTACGCTCTGCCTACCCCATTAGGGATAAAGGCGTAATTATATGTTTGTATGTATTTTTACAGTAGTAACTAGGCTCCTCTTTAGCACAGGAAAGAACTTTCAGGAAATATTGTTAAGGCATGGGTGTATGGTAAAAAGTAATAAACAAAATAAAAACGAAAGAAAAGGTTGTTTTTAAAAAAAAAAAAACATTGAGAAAAAAAGGCTTAATCGTTGAGCGACTATGTCTCGAAAAGGTAAGGTTACCTGTGTGGTTTCTAAAATGCACAGTAAGGTTGTGTGCAGAAGTGTAAGACCTTGTGCAATCGGGAGCGGGGCAGACATATTGCGAGCCTTGTAAGCAATGACGCCTAGCCAACCAGCTGGTTACCTGTGGGGCTCCACAGACAGGGCAAGGCCACTCTCGGAGCCCTAGGTGCCTTTTACTGTAAGAAAAACAGTCAGTTAAATGCGATGAAAATCAAATTATTATTATTGTTTGATCCCACTGCAGGGCAAAGACCATTAAAAAAGAAAATTAACAAGAAATAATAAGTCACAAGACAAATGAATGATGTTTGAACACTGTTACTCTATTATCTGCTAAGTTGTATGGGGATATATTCTGAGTGAAGAAGAGAAGACTTATCCCAGTACTGTTGTTAGCATCATTAACTTTGGGAAACTTTATCTTGTGTTGAAAGAATAGCAGTAATTTTCTTTGCTTTTTTTTTAATGGACCTATTTGCACCTTACTACAAAGTGTATATAATGCATCACCGGACTAAAGGCGGGGAGTTCTTTTCTTTTCAACCCTGTATACTTACACATGAATGTTGTAATTGAATTTCTTGGTGAATATCTTATGACAAATATTACACTTATATAATGTAGGTGATTTATGGATACACCTACGCTTCGAGCCACACACCGTACAAGTGATTCGGATTGGTAGATTTTTGCCTGAAAAAAAAAGATGCAATTTTATAAAATAAGTTTATTTAGGCACTGAAAATAAAAGTATATATACATACATATAATCACGCGTTTATCCCTAATAAGGTACGCAAAGCGTAAATGATCTAAACAAAGGTCATTCTGCCACATCTGATTATGTTTTGAGGGTTATTTTAAGATAGATTTGTAGGTATAAATTATTGTCGGAACTCTTATCTGGTTTTTACAGCATGCCCGGGAGGAAATGCAGCTGAACATTCTGTTTTTCTCTCACTCCCAGTCCAGCATAACAAAAAAGTATAGTTTAATAAAATTAACATACCTGATGTTCCGCATCGAATGGGACTTATTTCATCATTTTCATGCTCTAAATTTCTATCAGGAAAGTTTATATCTAAATCCAAATGGTCATTGGTCAGGTTACAAGTTTTGAGACTCTCAGACGAAAGAAGCTTACTCGACTTCTCACATTTTTCGAAGAACTTTACACAGTTGATTAGTTCAGAGAGACACTGGCTACATAAATAACCTGAGTTATCAGTTATTGCCAATAGTTTTAAACCCTCTAGCATTTCATGTGGTGAAGAGGTTTCGAGTTTCGTAAACATAGATATCATATCGCAACCTTTCTGTAAACATATTCTGCACTTTATGTCTTCCATTTGAAATGTTTTATAGCCTATTTCACGGAGAGTTTCATTTAGAGATTTAAGAAAATCATCTAAAAATAAGATTTTCAAACAACTTGACTTTTGTTTACAAAATTGACAGCTCCGTTCCAAAATTTCAACACAATAAATTATGATTTGATTGTAAATTAGATTTTCTTGCTATAAAATAAATAAGTAAACAAAAATCGATGTTTCATTTATTACATTATTAATTTTATCAATATCAAGTGACTATGATTACATAATTGTAATAAAATAATTATAATTTAAAATAAAACTAATTATTCGCAAAAAATATTGTAGCTTCCAAACGCACATTTAGTGTTCAAATACTAAAAATAAATATTGATAATGGCAACACTGATATGAAATGTCAAATGCGTTTTTTTTTCTTGTAAATTCCACTATCAAAATGTTAAACAGAGAAAAGTGATCTTATGTATTGTCTTTGTCGATAAGATCGAATTGAATCAAATAATTTCATAACAACAAATGTATGGATGGTAGGCTCAGTTTTGTTGATTGTAACTTTATATAAATAATGGATTATAAAGTGTGCAGAACATGTGGTGAAAACAAAGGCTATTCTTATGTATTCTCCTCAAGCCAAGAACTTCCAGTTAGTGCCAAAATAGCGTACTGCTGTCCTAGAATTAGCATATCAGAAGAGGATACTCTGCCGGCATACATTTGCTGCAAATGTGAGGAAGAACTAGATGTAGCTTACCAGTTTGTACTAAAATGTGAAGCTACTGACAAACACTTACACTCATACCCTATTATTACGACCCCAGATCATGAAGAGTACAAGGCAAAGGTTGAAGTAAAAGTTGAAAAATCCTGCAGTAGTGATCTGGAGGATCATCATTACGAAGATATTTCAGATCAGTACTACTCCACCGAATGTAAAGACGTTGAAATTAAGCTCGATACTTGTGAACCTAGACCCAAAGCAAAGAAAACAAAAAAGAAATTTAAGTATCCTAGTGTAGACCAAGTGTGCTCCATATGTGGACACAAGAGCGCAAGTGCTTCAGCACTGGTCGTACACATGAGGAACCACAGTGGAGAAAGACCGTATAAATGTTCTAGCTGTGACAAAGACTATAAGGACCAAGGCAATCTAAAACGTCACATGAAAACGCACCATTCAAATGAGAGATCACGAGACTTTATATGTGAAAATTGTGGAAAAGGCTTTTACTCAAAGAGTGATGTGAAAATTCACATGAGAACACATACAGGAGAGACTCCCTATGTTTGCAATGAATGCCCTGCGAAGTTCACCCAAATAGGTGCACTGATTCGCCACAAGAAAAGACACACAGGTGAAAAGCCACACATCTGTGCATCGTGTGGAAAAAGATTCTGCACAAAGGAAGAACTAAAATATCACTCAAGAGTACATTCAGATGAAAAGAAATATTCTTGTACAATATGTAAATTACCATTTAAGTACCAAAATAATTTAAGCAAGCACATGATGTTGCATTCAGCACCAAATAGCTTTGTTTGTAATTATTGTGGTCGCACATTTAATCAGAAAGGAAATTTGAAAATGCACATTAAAAGGCAACACTCAGAAAAGTCTGGACACTGTAATATTTGCCTTAAAAATGTGTCTGATATTGAAGTACACATGTGGAGGCATACAGGTCAAAGACCATTAAAATGTGAATATTGCACAAGCTCTTTCTATGAGATGAAAACTTTAGCTCGCCATGTAAATTATAGACACAAAAACCCTGATAAATTTAAATGTTCATTTGATGGCTGTGGTATGAAATTCCCAGCCAAAACAATGTTAGAGTTTCATACAGCCAAATTGCATGAGACAGGGATCCCATTCCCGTGTGATAGATGTACCAGAGGGTTTTATAGGAAGAATGATCTCGCTAGACATAAGATTGGTACTCATAAGGAAAGACTTCTCCATTGAGCATTGTGTTTTTTTTTATTTTATATTATTAAGTACTATGCTTTAATTTTAAGTAAATACTTAATTTATCTAGTCATAATGATTTTAGTCCTGAAAACTTTTTGTTTTGGATTTGTAATTTCTTGTAATGAAAGAATATAAGTACTTATATCTATGCACTTTGACTGTCTAATATACCTACATATCCTTTATAATTATTATAATAAATTAGTTTTATATGTTTTGATAATATTTTATTGAGAATATTCAATACTTTTTACAAATGAGCCAAGTAGCGACATCTGTTATCGAGTAGCAAAACTTTTTAGTTGCTGTATTTTCTTTCTAACAAAAATATTTTAAAAAATGAGTAAAGTTAGTGCGCATTTGGCTTCAAAGTCCATTTAATTCTGTGACTTAATTATCATAAATTTGAGAAATAATTAAAATAGTTATATTTCATAACAAAATATATACAACTGTATTATTTTAAGTTTGGCTGTATAAACTAAGATTTCTTGCCTCTGCTCTGACGTATGGAAAAAAATAAATAAAAAAAATGGCCATCTTGGATTTTGTGTCGTCGCGACGCGTCGGACTTGAAAATCGGCAATGTTTTTGATCTACCTGTAATTTATTTAGCAAATTCTTGTGTTCTGATACCTGGACCAAAGTGCTCGGAGAGTACGCTGCAAAGACCCCGCCAACTAGTATTATTTTTAAGCGTGAATCGATCTTATTAGGGCGATCAGCTGGCTTTCTTGACGTGAACATAATTTTGTATTTTGAGGACTGATATGGTGTTTGTGCGATGAACGGCACGTTTTATGAGCAGTTGGGGGGCGTGGCGGGACTTTTTGAGCAATGGGGGGCGTGCGAGAGGACTGTGGTGGCGTGCGCTTTAGCGAGACGGGTGCCGTGGCCAGGCCTGCGTCTGGTGCAGCGCGCAGTGGAGGCGGCATTGAGGCTTCATGTGGAGGACGAGCGGTTGGAGCGCGACGCCAACGATGAGACCCTGCTCGCGGGCTTGCTCGCCGCGAGTCCAAACGATGATGACGATGAGGGTAAGCTTTGGGACTGTTCCTCATCTAACAAGAACCTTGCTACATTCTTTGTTTGTTCTTAAAGTTAAGACAGCATGAGGCTATAAAAAAAAAAGGTACCTGCCTACCTTCAAGAAGAAATAAACTACAAAATTGACAAGAGTTTCAGTAAGTAAAGCAAGATTTTATAGTTATTTTATTGGAATGTTATCAAACAAGATAAACATAATAATCAGAAGTCTATGAGACACTTATTGGTAATATTTATGTAGTGAATTGCATAAAGTGGAGGCTCAGTTTTGTACCTACTTAGTCAGTTGTAAAGTCATCTGTCTGCATTTTCTACCTGTTGTATTTCTAATTTGGCATGAGATGTAATAAGACTACATTTCTAATCAGATTTCAACTCAACACCAGTGTGTTTTTGAAAACAAAACAATTGAAGGAAATGTTTGAAATACTACAAAACATTTTTAGTGTAGACGGGTATAAGTTTTGAGACTTTTGCAGTTGTTTATTACTATTAGATTGTTATTTTGAATGGGACTATTACCGCAATTATGTTTATTGTAGCCTTATTAAAATATAATCGTGTTCAAAATAACAATATGAAATAACCATTTTTTTAAGGTAAACAACCTTAAATTATTTAGACTTTAAGTGGGACATTCTAAATAAAGGTTTTAATAACAGGCACTCACTTTGGAATATAAGTTGCACACTTCACTTCATGTTTTGGGACTAGGACGGACTGCTTGAAGTACGGGACTTATATTCCAAACTAAGTGCCCATTATTAAAATCTTTAAGTAAACAACCTTGATAATATTTCATATTAAAGATTAGAATCTTCTTCTTCTGTCGAGTGGGTATTGAGTCTATGGACCTGATGAACACTGGTGTCGAGAGTTTTTAAACCGCCTAGTAGCACAACTATCAGGCCTCTGACATGGGTTTGTGTAACAACCACTATCAAAGACAGCAATCGGGACTGACGGCTTAACATGCCCTCCGAAGCACGAAATCTTTTTCTTTTCGGACAATCAGGTGATTCAGCCTGCAATGTCCTACCCGAACTGGGGAAAAATTCACAAAGTGATAAATTCTCAAATATTAACTTTGTGTTTTACCCCCTGGGAGCGAACCCAGGACCTCCGGATCGGGAGCCCATGGCACTAGCCACTAGACCACGGAGGCAGTTAAGATTAGAATAAATTGTGTATCATAAATTCATGTGCCTGGGTGTACTTCAAGTTAAAGATTGCCATATAGCAAGCAGACCACATATCTGTACTATTTAAGTTCTTTTGTTTGTTGAGCAACTTGGTAACGTATACAATAGAAAAATAATACCAACAGAGAATAAAACATCACACTCATGAATGCCCCCAGCCCCCATGGCATGCAGTCATGATAACTACTTTATCACACATTCTATTACATCTATCTTTCAAATTATATGGGTGTAAAAAAAAGTACTGCATTCCTTTAAACCACATAATGTATAAGTGATATACAACACAAACCACACATTAAATAAAATAAATAAAAATATTTAAATATGATCAAATTCATAAAACTGAAACAAATCAGACAATGTGGTTTGTATTGTATACTAATCCATTACAATACAATACAAAATTCTTTATTGCACTAAGAAACACTTACAACAGAAATAAAAGGGAACAAATGTGACAGTACAATATAGGCGGCCTTATTGCTAAAGCAGCAATTTCTACCAGGCAACCTTTGGGTATAGAAATTGTACAAGCAGAAAGCGGGATAGTGCATGTTACTACATATAATACTTAGACAATATGTACACACTATTAAATAAATATTTCAATAAAAAATATACTGATATATATCTCATGATATACTAATACATAATATATGCTACATAAGACAGGATTGTATGTTATATATCAGAGAAATTGGTAGATAGAATACCATTACATTACGTGGTTTGAAGGAACGTTGTACTTTTTTTTACACCCTGTATAGATGAGATATATTCATTATTGTGTGGTGGCATGCCGCGAGGGCAGAATTTCAGGATTTCTTCAAAATAATACTGCTTTTAAAAACATTCAATAAAACTTTGTTTTTACTGAAGTCTGTAACTTATTATCATTAACGATAATGGGAATCACTGATTATTGTTTTGCATTGATGTAAGTAAGTGATTGATTTCCTTCATCAAGTCCTGTTTCCTGTGTAATAACAGCATAGAAAATGTAATGATGGCAAGCCATTACAGCGGATTGCAATAGATTTCAGCATCAGTACCCAACATGATTGACCCAAAGGATTGACCTTGTAGTGAGCCACAATACATACAGTTTAGGGATAAATAGCGGTAACATAATGCCCATTCAGTTTTTTACCGAGGCCCAGGTACTTAGTTTAATGTAACCATAACCTAACCTGTGCCTGGCTTGCTTTTGGAGGCACTTTTTCATTTTAGCTAATAAATAATAAACAAAAATACAGGGTCTGGTTATAAGTGATGGTGTCCCACAATCTAAAAAGGTTACTTAGTCTAGAAAACCAAATACCTTACACAAAAAAATCTTCCAGATTTCTTGATTTGCTAGAAGTGAATAGTCACGTCATCAGTAAGGATTAAATCAAAAGGCATATATGTATGTGATTTCATGATTTGATATAGTGTTGTTCTTTGTTTTCAGGCACGGAGCGCCTTCGACAACTCCTGACACTACTGCCTCTAATGAGGACAGACAACGACCGAGCCAAAGATGTTTACGTCAGCGCGGCCCCAGCGTTGGTTCAGCGCTGCGTAGATGCCCCGCGACGCGTGTCAGCCGCTCCCGACCTCTGCAGGCAACTACTGTCGTATCTGCTAGTACATCCCGCCCTCACACATCATGACCAAAGGTAATAAAATAAAATAAACGTGAAAAATCGCTGGTGCAGTGTTAAGTCCGAAAGGCATGCGGTTAGGCAATGAGCAGGACACAATGCGTTACTGTAGCAGCGCTGTGGAAATCCCGCGACGCGTTTTAGCAGCACCTGACCTCTGCAGGCAATTACTGTGGTATCTGCTCGTACATCCCGCTCTCACGGAAAACTGGTGATGCACTATTAAGTCTGCAGATAATGCGGTCTGTAAATAACCAAGACCAGAAAGATAGTGCTTGGCTGTAGACACCCCGCGCCGCGTGTCAGCCGCGCCCGATCTCTGAAGGCAACTGCTGTCGTATCTGCTCGTGCATCCCGCCCTAACGTATCATGACCAAAGGCAAATAATCGCAAAAAACCGCTGGTGAAGCATCAATACCTTCAAATTAAAATGTTTTTCATAGAATACACAATCCTATCTGAAATGCCCATTAAAATTTCTTAGATGTGCATGCTGAAATCGTACGATCTTTTTACGCTGTCTAAGCAAGGCGTCGTGATTAAATGTACTTACGTAATTTCTTGTATTGTTTGTTACAGGACCCTCACTCAATGGCTGAGGTATCTTGAAAACCACATTTCCGGGAACAGAAACACAGAATCAGTTTGGCAACAAAGAATAGAGCCAGGCCTGCTTCCAGACAACATATGGGGGACGACAAACACATTCAGACGGACGATCGGAAAGAACGTCGAATTCCGAGGCATATTAGACTCAATAGAGACATCATTCTCTACAGACTTTTTACAAGAATCATTCTCGAAAAACGGTCGAGATGTAGAAATTAGTTTAGAAGGGGAGAAATTGAATTTTGACGCGGCGATAGCACAGCCGAAATCCCAAAGATCTAACAGCTTGACGCCTCCCTCAACGAATTTTATGCAGATGTCATCATCAGCTGAGAATTTAAGCGATGAAGCCTTCGTTCAGAAACCTAGAAGTTTTTCTTTATCTAGCGAGCACAGTCTCAGTCAGATTAGGCCAATTAGTATAATGTATGGAACTACGGGCAGTGAAACGAGGTTGGATGATTTGAGGACGAATAATGTTGGGGAACATCCGGGGATGTCTACGGTGGCTCAGTGGTTGAAGAGTCTGCGGCTGCACAAATACGTGTGGCTATTTACTAATATCAGCTACGAACAGATGATGGCGATAGATGAAAAGTACCTTGAGAAGTTAGGTGAGTAAAAACTTATGAACTTTATTACATGAGAATTGAACTTATTTTTAAACTCGGCAAAATTACTTGATATGTTAGCATGCATAGAAAGTAAATTAATTAATTTAAGTTTTTTTTTCTGCTCATAGTTTTGTTTATTTATTTTTGTTTGCAAATGTTGTGTCACCTAAATGGGATTACATGTCAGTACTATTAAGAAATAAGTTATTTTAATCATTGTTTCACGTGTTTTCTGCTGGTGTACCATAATAATTAAAAAAATATATATTGCAATATTAATTCATGAAGAAAATTTGAATACCAAGCTTATTATTGGATTCTATTTTTTAAAACAAATAAGATCTGAAAAATACGACGCGGGCATTTTTTGAATGCTTCTCTTATAACACAGCTATTATGCGGGGTGTAAGGGACAGTGTCCCACAAACTAATAGCGATTGCTCAGTTAACAACAACTTCCACCAGGATATTATACAAATTGTCTGATTGAGGTGGAGATTTTGTATGAAAAAGCCGATTTTTATTTTCACTTCCTGAAATAATTTCTTGGTGAAAGTTATTCAGTATCGTTGAATGAAGAGCAACCCCTATCAGTTTGCGGGACGCTGTCCCTAACACCCGGTAGAGTATCTCAAAACTGCAAGTTATTGATCTTTTACCAATGAGGGTATTTGTCAAAAAACAACCCATGTTTTTTTCTTCCAGGCGTAACAAAAGGCGCTCGGCACAAAATCCTAGTATCCATCAAGAAACTACACGAAAGAGAAGCTGTAGTCGCCGGTGTTGAAGCGGATCTAGCGTCAGGGGCTCCGGGGGCTGCGGTCAGGGCTTTGGAAAGGCTTCGAACTGTATTATTGAGCCCTATGCCTCATGCGTCGCCTCTACCAGCCGCAGTAGTTCGTGCTTTGGATTTAGGTGAGCTTTTGAGGGTATTTCTACACCATCTCCCTAGCCTTATCCCGTATCTCTCGGGGTCGGCTACCTAATCTAGGTGATTGAACGAGGGTACTGGTTTTTACACAGAGCGACTGCCATCTGACCTCCGCAACCCAGAAGGGAAACCAGACCCAATCCTAGATTAGGACAGAGTTTTCAAGCCGCCAATACTGGTCTCTGACATGGCTTAACGACTAATATCTACGGTATTAAACGATATTAACCGGGAGCAACGGCTTAACGTGCCTTCCGAAGCAGGGTATTTCTACTAACAATGCTATTTTATTTCGCTTTCGCTTCGCTTTTACGCTGCAGTGTCACCCGCGGTTTACTTAATGTGTTTTCCCGTGAGAATCGGACATTTTCCCGCGGTAAAAAGTCTATGTTACTCGGGGTTAACATAGTTTTGGTGAAAGAAGTTTTGAAATTCGTCCAGTAGTTTTTGAGTTTGTTCGTTACAAATATCCAAACACACACACACACACACACGCGAAAATATAAATCTTTCCTCTTTATAATATACTAGCGACCCACCCGCCCCGGCTTCGCACAGAAATTATCAGTGTTCCTCTACTATATTATGCAAGTATTATACATATAAACCTTCCTCTTGAATCACTCTATCCAATAAAAGAAACCGCATCAAAATCCGTTGCGTAGTTTTAAAGATTTATGCATACGTAGGGATATAGGGACAGAGAAAGCGACTTTGTTTTATACTATGTAGTGAAGTAGGTATAGATAATATAAAACTGTTAAATAAATAAAGAAATAATTAATTCGTCTCGGGCAGGACTTGACCTTGTGACCTTCGGAACGATCGGAAATGCATTCAGAAGGTCGCTGATTGAAATCTTGCCCGAGGCGAATTTATTATTTCTTTCTTTCTATATGGAGAGTTTGTTGATAGATCGATAAAAAATAGACAGTTTTTAAACTACCTCTTTCCTAATTATTATGATAGAAAATTATACATACATACATATATTCACGCCTTTATTCCTAATGGGGTAGGCAGAGCGCAAACGACCTGAACAAGGGTCGTTACGCCACGTCTGACAAAGCTTTGAGGGTTATTTAAGATATATTTGAAAGTTTATTGCTTAGTGATACGTTGTCAGCCCATTGCCTAAATTACAATATACTGAAAGTCTGAAACCCTCGGATCTCTTAGCTGGTTTTTACAGCATGGCCAGGAGGAAATGCAGCTGGCACATTTTATGGTTTTCTCTCGCTCCCAGGCCAGCATGGAAGATTAAAAATTGTTAAATATTTTTAATGATTTTAAACAATAATCGTGACACCATTGACTGTGATCTATAAACTGCCTCCGTGGTCTAGTGGCTAGTGCCATGGACTCCTGATCCGGAGCTCCTGGGTTCGATTCCCAGGGGGGAAACACAAAGTTGATATTTGAGAATTTATCACTTTGTGAATTTTTCCCAGTTTGGTTAGGACATTGCAGGCTGAATCACCTGATTGTCCGAAAAAGAAAAAGATTTCGTGCTTCGGAGGGCACTTTAAGCCGTCGGTCCCGGTCGCTGTCTTTGATAGTGGTCGTTACTCAAACCATGTCAGAGGCCTGATAGTTGTGCTACTAGGCGGTTTAAAAACTCTGACACCAGGGTTCATCGGGTCGATAGACTCGATACCCACTCGACAGAAGAAGAACTGACATTTTATCTTGTTTCAGCCTCAAAGACGATAACGAATAGTTGTCCTGCTGGCACGCGGCTACCCCCGCCCTCAATAGACGACGAACATACGCCACCTGTGGATCCGCTGTCTTTACACTGTTGGCTTGTTGAAAGGGTAACTATTTTTCTACCTACGTAAATATATTTTCCGATGCCCGATGAGAGCCCGATGGTGTAGTGGATAGGGCCGCTGCCTCCTGAGTATCCCACCACGTACCAATGTGTTTTTCGGTTTTCGAATTTCATATGTACGTTTATTCGGTGCTTTTTCTGTGCTTGTGCCTTCCGAAGCACAGAAAAAGCACCGAATAAACGTTAAGCCGTTGGTCCCGGTTAATATCGTTTAATACCGTAGATATTAGTCGTTAAGCCATGTCAGAGGCCAGTGCTAAGCATTGGCGGCTTGAAAACTCTGACCTAATCTAGGATTGGGGTCTGGTTTCCCTTCTGGGTTGCGGAGGTCAGATGGCAGTCGCTCTGTGTAAAAACCAGTACCCTCCATCAATCCCCTAGATTAGGAAGCCGACCCCGTGAGATACGGGATAAGGCTAGGGAGATGATGCCATACATATAATCACGCCTGTATCCCGAACGGGGTAGGCAGAGCGGAAACGACCCAAACATTGGTCGCTCCGCCACGTCTGACAAAGTTATGAGGGTTTATTTAAGATAGATTAGTAGGTATATTGCTGTAGGGACAGGTTGTCAGCCCATCGCCTAAATTGCAATATACTGAAACCCTCGGATCTCTTAGCTGGTTTTTACAGCATGCCCGGGAGGAAATGCAGTTGGCACATTCTATGTTTTTCTCTCTCCCAGTCCAGCATGGAAGTGATTTTTTCTACCTACGTATATATATTTTCCGAGGGTACCTCGTACGTACTATTTGCCATTTAGCTGCCATTTGCAACTTTGCTGGGTAAAAAAAAAACAAATGATACTGTAATTTTATTTATTTGTCTATAGAATAGTTAGTACATGGACACCATTGTCATTTTTCTGCGCCATAATTTCAGTACACCTAAACTCCGCTTTAGAAAATCATCTGGTACATTCTATGTATATCTTTGTCTATAGCTGCCATGCTAGAGAACGTGCATATAACATATTTTCAGTTCCTGAACCTATTTTCTAAAAACATCTTAAATTATGAAAAGAACAGTGAAAACAGAAATAAAATTGATCAAAAAATCACCGAGATATACCATTATAAAGATAGACTCTATCTCTCTCTTCGAAACGACAATTTATTTGTAATTAGTATGGCGCTCCTGTCTTATGACGTCGCATGACAGTTCGGACCTCTCTTTTTAACTAACCACTTTAAGGCATTATAACTCTTAAACTAATGAATATTTTGCGAAAATTCATTCACATCCGTTCATCTATGGTGACAATAATTCTTACTTATAGTTTAAAAAAAATATGAGTATGCCCTGTTCGTAAGTTTCTTAATTTATCAAAATAATCTCACTTTATCGTTTTAAATTCCAGGCATTACACCACGAATCGTTCGCTCGGCCCGAGTTACAGCAAGCTCTGCGCAGGTTAAGGCACCGTCTGCCGCCTAGACAGTTCTTCCATCACGTTTGTGACTTGCCCTTAGCGAGACGCAACCTCAAACCAAAGTGAGTACAACTAGCAACCAAAGTGAGTACAAATAGCAACCAAAGTGTGTACAAATAGCAACCAAAGTGAGTACAAATAGCAACCAAAGTGAGTACAAAGAGCAACCAGATTGAGTACAAATAGCAACCAAAGTGAGTACAAATAGCAACCAAAGTGTGTACAAATAGCAACCAAAGTGAGTAAAAATAGCAACCAAAGTGAGTACAAATAGCAACTAACTATAAACAAGCAACTATACTATAACAATCAACGAACCGTTCGCTCGGGCCGCAAAGTGAGTACCAATAGCAACCAAAGTGAGTACAAATAGAAACCATGAGTAATAAATAACAACCAAAGTGAGTAGAGACTGCGCTACCAAAGTGAGTACAAATAGCAACTAAAGTGAGTACAACTAGCAACATAAGTTAGTACAAATAGCAACCAAAGTGAGTACAAATAGCAACCAAAGTGAGTACGAATAATAACCAAAGTGAGTACAAATAGCACCAAAGTGAGTACAACTAGCAACCAAAGTGAGTACCAATAGCAACCAAAGTGAGTACAAATAGAAACCATGAGTAATAAATAACAACCAAAGTGAGTAGAGACTGCGCTACCAAAGTGAGTACAAATAGCAACTAAAGTGAGTACAACTAGCAACCAAAGTTAGTACAAATAGCAACCAAAGTGAGTACAAATAGCAACCAAAGTGAGTACAAATAGCAACCAAAGTGAGTACAAATAATAACCAAAGTGAGTACAAATAGCAACCAAAGTGAGTACAACTAGCAACCAAAGTTAGTACAAATAGCAACCAAAGTGAGTACAAATAGCAACCAAAGTGAGTACAAATAGCAACCAAAGTGAGTACAAATAGCAACCAAAGTGAGTACCAATAGCAATCAAAGTGAGTACAAATAGAAACCATGAGTAATAAATAACAACCAAAGTGAGTAGAGACTGCGCTACCAAAGTGAGTACAAATAGCAACCAAAGTGAGTACAAATAGCAACCAAAGTGAGTACAAATAGCATATAGAGTCAGTACAAATAGAGACCATGAGTACAAATAGCAACTTAAGTGAGTACAAATAATGCCAAATTGAGTAAAATCAATGCCATAGTGAGTACGAACAACACTCAACAAGTAAACTCCACATTATTGTCCCCAGATGGCGCACGGGCCCTCCACACGGGTACTCCAAACCAACAAAGCGTGTGTGGGCGGCGCCAAGCAAGGCCCCGCCCACCCCGCGCGGCAAGAGCAACAGCTACCCGCCCTTCCCCCCCTTCCCCTCGCACCGCGCGCAGCAGCCAACCAGCGACGAGTACTCCAGCCTCGACGCGCTCTGTCTGCAGATGACCGAGCAAGCCATCAACTGAGGCCCCGCCCACAACAACAGCAACGGCAAGTACCATTCATAACAGACGTAAGGCGGTGTTCACAGTGGCTAGGCGCTACGCGGTGAATCGAGGACAATATTTTCCCTACGCGATGAAGAACGGAGCAAGTGTGAACACAGCTTCTAGAACTTGTGACAGGAATATTGTTCGGGGTACTTCCTCCGTAGTGAGAACTTATTCGCTGGGGTATTATGTCAATTTAAATTTCGAACTTTGCGGATGAAAAGTGTAACTTCCAGGATGTAAAAGCTTTAATTCCAACTTATAGATGGCATGAAACGCACGAAGACACTGTTACTGACGGCCTAATTCAATGAAATCTATACTGTTGAGTATCATTACAGCCTTTTGTGTTTTGTTTTGTCCTGCTAGGGTAATATTATAGTGAAAATTTATAAATATGGCCGATTTTGGTTACTAGGTAGATAGTAACGTGAGATACAATTATGGATGCCTTGGATAGCGTTGTGAAGATTTCGATCTTCGACGAATAGCACTATACTGGTATATTGCGAATAAGGTAGCTTATATAGCCAAATATTGACAGCGTCAATGTTTGTATTAAGATTTTACATCTTCGAAAAACTACCAAAATGAGTTGCCAGAATGGCAAAATATGGTAGTTTTAAGGAAAATCGGGTAGTTTTAGAATAAATGGTTTTGACTAGTCCGCCCATTTCGAGTATGTGTAATGTAATTTGGGCTTTGGCATCTTTATAAGTTTATCTAAGGCTTGGCGATGAGTTGACAAAATTATACTCTAAAATTAGGTTAAGGATAAAATGGTTTCACGAAGAAATCTTTTCTTTACATTTATATGACTGGGTTTGCATCGGGCAGTGCCCTATATTTAATTCCGCTTTCAAATGAATCGCAAATGTCAATAAATTCACCATAAATTATTTATGTATAAAATCAAATGTAAATAAATGAATTTAGGGTTTAATCTGTAGATAGTCATGGGCCAAAATGTTTATTATCTTATAAGTTATCATAGCAATGAAGTTACAGTTTAAATGTTATTTATTTTACCGGTTTTCGTCTCAAATTACATGTTTTTCAATAGAGTTTTATGACATGTTATACACTTTCTACTATAAACGGATATTATATATTTTTGTTTTGTATTTCAACGTTTCATTTCGCTGGTGCTTATTTTCTATATTTTCCACTAATGCTAAATAATGTATCTTTATACACCTTTGTTAGTAGGGAATACGACACGGCCTAAAGGTAATTAGATGAAGAATAATGATTATTTATTGTATATAACACTGTTTGTTGTCATGTGGTTTATTGTTATATATTGTTACGTTATATGCACCGTCAGTGATTCTAAAGTTATAAATGTTAATGTAATTTAGGTGTAATTTTTGACTGATAAACTGCATAATTTATATAAAGTTTGCAAGCTTTTTATTTAATTTTATATTTTAATTTCAGCAATCGTTTTGAAAGTAATATATTGACTGGATCAGTGAGATGATTGAAATCGTGCAATTTATTTTTTAAATTATTTTATATAAAGGATTGAGAACAAAATGTGGTATCACTGTAAATACTGACTACGTTTTAATATATCGAAGGTCAATAAACTGTTCTTACGCAGAGGAAAATTGTATTTTAATTATTTTCTGATCTCCTTTTAGTAGAATAGTTACCGGATCTGGCAAGTCGCTCACACACATAACTACCTAAACACAAACACAGTTGTCGGACCACTGTACTGTCTGTTCTTAGCGAGTGGATTCTCGAGTCGAATGACCCGATGAGCCCTGGTGTTAGAGTTTTTACACCGCCTAGTAGCACAGCTAATAGGCCTCTGACATGGTTTGAGTAACGACCACTATCGAAGACCGGGACCGACGGCTTAACGTGCCCTCCGAAGCACGGAATCTTTTTTCTTTTCGGACAATCAGGTGATTCAGTCTGCAATGTCAATTGTTCCCAGTAGTCCCCCAGTAGTCCTCTAGCCCTGTCCCCCGGGGTGACAGCTGGGAATTGTCTTCCCAGTTGTCACCGGGGTGACAATTCGTGCAGATTGTTCCCTTTGAAAGCTAAATAGAGGGGACAAATGGGAAGTCTATTTCCCAGTTGTCACGAGGGGGGGTGCCAATTGCTACGATTACTTCCCAGAAAATTAAAAAAAACATGTAATTTTTCCATTAGATTTCAGCTTTTTTATTTGTTGTGTTAAATAGAATCAAATAAAAAATCAACATTATGTTTCACCTACTTATAGGTACAATGGTTGGCGTCAAACAGGTCCTCCTGCGTGCAGGTCGCAGGAGAAATGGGGCACGACATAGATTGTATGGCGCGACACTCGCACTTGTCGTCTTCAGTGAAGCTCCACCTCTTCCTGAGTTCTTTACATCTGCCGACTCCTGACCGAAGTCTGTTTAACGCCTTCCAAATGGACCATGGAAGGTTGTGTCCCGGCGGCAGCTACTCAGCTGTTGGGCAGCAAGGGTTATTGGAGGCGAACTTTGCCGACCACAGCTGTTCTCTGAATTTAGATAAATTACAGTCTCCGTCCATTTCGGGTCGCTGAGCCAGCGAAGTAAGTATTAGTGCAGGCGAAAGAACCCACCTCAGCTTCTGTCGCAAAAACTAACGAGATAGTCCTTACTGGTCACTTTAAAAATGCGAAGCATGCTGGACTGGGAGCGAGAGAAAAACATAGAATGTGCCAGCTGCATTTCCTCCCGGGAATGCTTTAAGAATCAGTTAAGGGATCCGAGGGTTTCTGTATATTGCAATTTAGGCGATAAGCTGACAACCTGTCACTACAGCAATATACCTACAAATAACCCTCAAAACTTTGTCAGACGTGGAGGAACCTTTACGACCTTTCTTTAGATCGTTTACGCTCTGCCTACCCCATTCGGGATAAAGGCGTGATTATATGAATGTATCCACTTTGGGTCGCTGAGCCAGCGAAGTAAGTATTAGTGTAGGCGAAAGGACCCACCTCAGCCTCTGTCGCAAAAACTAACGAGATAAACCTCACTGGTCACTTAAAAAAAAAACGGGAAGCTGCCAAAGATGATTGCACATCCATTGCGCTTTCATTGCAACCATTCGAGCGTGTACAGCGCAACTGTCGCGCCATATTGTTGATTGTAAGAACACTTTTATCATGTGACCATTCGGACTGAGAACGGCCACTTCCGTTACTTGACAACTCTTTCCTTTTATTATAATAGAAATAGAAATGTCATGGTGGTCTCTGAATTGTGATATTCTTATAATGTACCATTACTATAGAAGTGAGATGGATTATTTGAGATCATTTATTTCGTCAAAGAAGGTGGACATACGGCTGACAGCATCATTATGACACGGTTTGTAATCTATTGAATGAAGATCGATTATGATACCGTGGCATCGTTTATCCTTTATTTCTTTTAAATTTTGAGATTATAATTGTCCGTTAGTTTTGAACGGAATGAGCCCGATGATGGTGTAGTGGATAGGGCCGCTGCCTCCTGAGCGGGAGGTCGTGGTTCGAATCCCACCACTTACCAATGTGTTTTTCGGTTTTCGAATTTCATATGTACGTTTATTCGGTGCTTTTTCCGTGCTTCGGAAGGCACGTTAAGCCGTTGGTCCCGGATAATATCGTTTAATACTGTAGATATTAGTCGTTAAGCCATATCAGAGGCCAGTGCTAAGCATTGGCGGCTTGAAAACTCTGACCTAATCTAGGATTGGGTCTGGTTTCCCTTCTGGGTTGCGGAGGTCAATACTCAATCATTTATTGCTTAGATGGCAGTCGCTCTGTGTAAAAACCAGTACCCTCGTTCAATCCCCTAGACTAGGAAGCCGACCCCGTGAGATACGGGATAAGGCTAGGGAGATGATGAATTGTCCGTTAGTTTTGAAAGAACTATCCCAGATCCAGCTCTCAGTTTTGGTTTAGGGTAAACATGTTCATCTTTGGCGATTGGAATTATTTTTAACTACCTTGGTGGTCATGCATGGGTTTTAATTCCCATCATAGACTAGGTTTTTGATTCCCATGGGAACTTGTGTAGGTCAGTTTATGTAAATTTATTCAGTTTGATTTGATTATTTTTTGCAAGCATTATGATAGTTTCAGAGCTGTGTCTGGGTGTGAGAATTGTGTTTTTAATTATTTTAATTTGTAGGTAGTTATATGTTTTAGTTAAATTATAATATTGTTGTTTTGTGAAATGTGTGCATTTATATTAAAAAACAACAGAAACTGACTAACGAAAACTTCTAGATAAATACGATCTTTTAAACAAAAGAGCCACCCGCATTATTGCAAATACTCGGAAGTTTCATTGCAATATTTAACGGCATCTAATCCGCAAGTCATTCCGGGTCCCGTTAGTTGTAAGCTCGACACCCCAAGCCCGGAGCGTCACTTCACAATCAACACAACCCTTCCTCCCTACGCCCCGCCCACGGGATAAGCGGGGAAACAGTCGAGCAACGGACACTTGAGCAACAGACAGAGAGCCGTAAGCCTTCCGCAATTTTACCGCAAAAAAAAAAACATGGCGCTGTGGACGCCGTATTCGGAAAAGGCGTTAGATTTGAGCAAATCCGTCAAAGAAGAACGAGTGACTCCAGAACCACAGATAACCTGTACAGCGGCGGTGCCAGAACCAAGAATCCAAGAACATCTTTATCCGTACCAGTATCAACCACCGAGTCTTCCCGCGGAATATGATTATGTGACGCAGACGCAGCCTTCGCCAGATTCAGCGAGACAAACCTGGTCTCCTTACTCCAAGACAACATCTCCTCACTCATCAGAGCATTACGAGCGGGAGTCTTTATCTGACGACGTGGAATACCAAGCGTTTGAAAGACACGCTTTAAGAGCCATGGCGGAAAGAAACGGTGGAACTTTACTCGGAAACAACCCAAGAATGCGACGAGCGGTTCAGACTAAACAAGAGGTAGATGATTCGTACAAAAAACAGCGTGAAAGGAACAACTATGCAGCTAAACAGAGCCGTGATAGAAGAAAGCTGAGGGAAGTCAGACTGGCTTTCCAAGTGGCGTACCTTCAGAAGAAACTGACGGCGTTGAGAGGGAAGCTAGGAGCGAGGTATTGCACAAGGTGTCAGCATTATCAGTGACTATGATTGTTACCAGTGAATCGATGGAAATGTTCTATAAGTGGTGTAAATGTGAACTAACTTAGGTTTCCTAAATATTAGGTACTGAACTTAATTAATTTCAGTGTTTCAAATGTGTGAAGTGAAGTAAAAGAAGGAACCTAAATTAGTTAAGTGACATAGATAATTAACTAATTTTGAAGAAATACTACTGTAATAATTTAACGCTAAGAAATAATTATGTACCTAACAATAATAACCATATAATAATTTAAATACATAGGAATGGAGAGAAACTGGCGAAAATAAAAACATCTGTAGATTATTTATCTCAATAGCGTGTGCTAATTGCTACTTTATGTAGTGTTTTGAGATTCCTAGTCTTTATAGTAATTAAGTATGTAATAAGATAGCAGATAAGTTCCTTAGGTATGTGAAATCTTATTTTATTGATGACCAGAGAATAATTAAAAAGTATTTGAAATATAAAACGTTTTTTTTCTATAGCCCTGAAGATGAAAGACAGTCGCTTAGTTATGTTTACTTTGGGTAGAGTAGCTTAGACATTTTTGACACCGGGAAAATATTTTATTCCCATGAAAAACTCATATTATTTATTTTTTTATTTATTTTATTTCACAAAAAAAGGTATTTACAGAATTACATGATACATTCTCGCCAAACTGCGAAAGCAGTTTGTTGGCAAGGTAGCACTCGTTACTTAATGGCTAACAAATACCTATCTTATATTCTAGTATCTTATAAAAAAAAAACATTATAAAAAGAGTTTAAAACTATGAAATATGGAGAATCATTAATGTGACACATTTACATAATATTATTTTGAAGAACAGTTTTAAGTGTTTTCTTTAGGGTTATCTTCGACTTTATTTTATTGTGTCTTAAAAAGTCTAATTTATTAAATATTTTTGGTATAATGAATTTATTGGTTCTTTGGCCATAATAATTTTTAGCTTTTGTACAAATATACTTCTTTTCTCTCATTCTACTTGTATTATATCTATTATGAACAATAACTTTATGATCTTCTTTATAGTAATTTTCTATAACCAATAAATAATGTAGTTTTGTTTTTACCGGTAGAATTTTGGTTATGGGATACAATGGATCATAATCTCCTTTGTAGGTATTTTTGGTTTTACGACTAACTAGATGTTTTAAAAATCTAGTTTGGAGATTTTTAATGTCATTTATGTTAGTTATACCGTTTCTGACACAGCAGTTACATTACACTAAATAACACCCTATACCGGGTGTAAGGGACAGCGTCCCGCAAACTGTTAGATAGGGTATTCAGTTTTTTTTTTCAGGACAAAAAATTCTTTTCCATACAAATTTTCTGATCGAAGTGGTAATTTTGTATAAAAAGGTATTTTTTTTTCTTCTGAAAGAATTTCTTGGTGAAAGTTGTTCAGTTTCGTTGACTGAGTAACCCCTATCTGTTTGTTCTTAAACCCCGTATAAATTACCTACACAGAAATATGCCATAAAAGCACTGTAAACGGAACCGCAACTAAAGAATATAAAAACGTTTATTGTGTTTTTTACACCCCAAATAAATAACAGTGTATGCGCTTTTTCTATTGGCTGGCTGCAGTTTGCGCAAGACCGCCCCTCGACCTTTTTGATATACTGGAGTGGGATATATCTATTTGAAAAAAGGTTTTACAAAGAACAACACTCAGAATACATAGCGTACTATACTTTTTAAAGTGTGGTGTGATGTAAGCCAAGTTGCAAGGCATTAACTACGGACAATTAGTAGGTTACATTTCAAAAATCTTTAAGGAATTGTAGGACAAATCTAGTCTTCATGTAGTAAATAAGAAGATAACAGTAATTTCAGTCATATTGATCTTACAGTTCCAAGATATTGGAGTCCTCCTCACAAACGAAAGAACATACATATAATCACGCCTTTTTCCATAATAGGGTAGGCAGAGCGTAAACGACCTGAACGAAGGTCGTTACGCGACGTTTGACAAAATTTTGAGGGTTATTTAATATAGATTTGTAGGTATACTGCTGTAGTGACAGGTTGTCAGCCTATCACCTAAATTACAATATACCAAAACCCTCTGAACGAAAGAAAAAACGCCGAAATAGTTGCAGAAGAATAGCTGCTTCTGCTTCACTGGTCCACTTAGTGATCGTGTAATTCAAAATTTGAAAAATATCATATTAATAAACTTAACGCATTATTTTGACTATTCCACAGTCATGTTGCTTCTCAAAATTTTCCCAAACGTAAAAAAATATAGACGCGTGGACGCGAGCCCTTTCGGTTCTTAGAATAACATTTGGTAGTCCAAGGGTTTTGTTTTGATAACGCGCGCGCCACAGCTTCAACTGTATTGCGAGATAGGGTTAAACTATGGGATTTCACATGGGAATGGTTTCCAGTATAGCCCGTAACTAGTCTTAGAAGGGAATACATTCAACGTAGGTAGTGCCGTAGTTCCTGCACTTATAATCACGTCTATAACCCTATCAGGTAAACACTGTTTACTAAACAGGGCGTCAACAGCGTAATAAAAACCGTTTTCGTCATTTCATTCCTTCGTATAGAATAGTATTTTTGTGTATTGCCGCCGTAGTTAACATAATATCGCCTGTAACTCAAAGATACGCTGAGAGATTTAGATAAAACAAAAAGAAAATATTATTTAAATATTTTTTTGTAAAATTTATGTGGGTTTTACTTTCACACTATTTATCCTATACAAGATAAAAAATGCAAGTTTATTTGCGGATCGAAGCGCTTGTAAAGGACGCTGTTTATTGTGTTTTTAAGAGGTTTCAGGTCCTCTTTATAATATTCCCGCAAACTGCCTCCGTGGTCTGAGCCATGGAGGTCCCGGGTTCGATTCCCGGCGGGGGACAATGACTTTCTGTTGATGTTTCCAGTTTGGTTAAGACATTGCAGGCTGATCACCTGATTGTCCGAAAAGTATGATGATCCATGCCGTCGGATGGGCATACAAATAGTCGGTCCTGCGCCTGATTTCTCTCTAGTCGTGTCAGTCAATCTGTCCCATCAGAATAAGAGATGGAAGGAATAGAGAGTGCACCTATGTGTACCGCAAACACTTGGGCACTAAAAACAAGTCCTGCGCAGTTGGCTGATCTCCGCGAGATTGGCCGCCATCACCGAAAATCGGTGGGAGGACTATTACCAGGCCACTCAGAAAGTATTGCGATAAATAGTTTTTATATATGGCAGACTGGCCGGTTAGAATCTTTTTTGAAAATATGATTACTTGTGAGTAAAAATATGTGTGTTCCATTTTCAAAATGTCCCTCCACATTTTTTGCGAGTCAATTCAAAGTATCGTGTCTTACTGAAAAATGGATCTGCGCCGGGAACATTTTAGAGCTATGATTTTTTACGATTTCAAGTGTCGCCTGAAACCGGATGAATCGTTCGATAGACTTCAAATGGCATTTATGGATGAAAGCCCCTCCAAGGCAACCGTGTATCGTTGGTATAACGAATGTAGGCGCGGTCGACCAACCTTGGGGGATGAAGAAAGAAGCGGTCGCCCTTTGACGGCTACTACGGAAGAAAACGTGCTAGCAGTGAAAAATTTAATCCAAGATAATAGGCGAATTACATATCAGGAGATTCAGCACATATTAAAGATTGGATCGGAAAGCGTTCACGAGATTCAACAAGGGCATCTTCGCGTGAGGAGGATAGTATCGCGCTGGGTGCCGCACTACCTCACCGACGCTCAGAAGCAGGCCCGGGTGGAATGGTGCCGTGATATGCTGAACAAATTTGAAGCAGGCTCATCTCGGCGTGTTTACGACATCGTAACAGGTGATGAGTCCTGGATTTATCAATACGATCCAGAAACCAAGCGCCAGTCGACAGTTTGGGTGTTTCAAAATGAACCAACGCCTACCAAAGTGAAGCGATCTCGAAGCGGGGGGAAGATTTTGATCGCCAGCTTTTTTAATTTGACTGGCCACTTGGCCTCAATTCCCTTACGAGATCAAAGAAGCATTAACGCCGAATGGTATACTACCAAATGTTTACCAGAAGTTTTTTCTGCTGTGAGCAACAAGCGACCAAACACAGGGCTCCGCGGACTACTGCTCCACCACGACAATGCGCCTGCACACACCGCGCTCAAAACGTGGGACTTCCTGGACAGCACACCAGTCAAACTCCTGGGTCACCCTCCTTACAGCCCTGATCTAGCACCGTGTGACTTCTTTTTATTTCCAAAAATAAAAAATCAGCTCAAGTGGATACAATTTTCGTCGCCGGAAGATGGGCTGGCTGCGTTCGAGCAGGCTGTAAACGAGGTGTCTACGGCGGACTGGAAAAAGTGTTTTGAAAACTGGTTCAGACGCATGAATCTTTGTACAGAGGCTGGTGGAGAGTACTTTGAAAAGATTTAATAAAAATATATGTACCTGCAGAACATTTTTTTTTAGTGTCGCAAATCTTTCTGAGTGTCCCACGTATAATATTCCCAGGAAGAGAAGCAGCTGGTACAGCATATGTTTTTTAACGCTCCTTTTCTGATATGGAGAAAATCTTAAATAGAAAATCCACACATCACACATACATACACCATTTTATTGATCTGTCGAAGCATACGGAAGGCGGAAAAAGGAAAATAAAGTTTTATTCCTGTGCAAGTTGCAGTTCAGTGTTGCCAGCAAGTAGGCACTTTACTTACTGTAATATTGTAGGTTTTGTTAATAGAATAAAAAGAAAATGCAATATATTGTTTCCTTTGGTTATTTGACTTTAAAAAAATACGAACAAGAAAATGTTCCTTCCATGCTGGCCTGGGAGCGAGAGAAAAACTTAGAATGTGCCAGCTGCAATTTCTCCCGGGCATGCTGTAAAAACCAGCTAAGGGATCCGAGGGTTTCTGTATATTGTAATTTAGGCGATGGGCTGACAACCTCCCACTAAAGCAATATACCTACAAATCTATCTTACCCTCAAAACTTTGTCAGACGTGGCGGAACGACCTTTGTTTAGGTCGTTTACTCTCTGCCTACCCCATTAGGGATAACGGCGTGATTATATGCATGTATGTAAATGTTCATTCAATGAAATATTCGCAAGCTTTTCTTCTGCTAATGTTGAGAACTAGTTGGGAATAAAGAAAAACTTTTGACTCCTCTTCGTCTATCTCTTGACTAATCACGCATATATACCTTACGGGGTAGGAAGATCCAAAACGGACTTCAGGTAGTAGAAAAGAAAAGTGCAATCCTGTAGTTATCTCTACCTCTCACCTACATTGCCACAGCCCTCAAAAGCTGTTATATTATGTTTTTTATCACTACCAGTCCAGCATGTATTTATTTAATTTAATTCTATAGACTATAATAACGTGCTGGCAACACAGCATCCAACTCCCTTCATCAAACGAAGAAGGGTTGCGCATGGTCTTAATTGAGTCAAAATAGGGTGCTCCCCCTTTATATACCTCCCCTTCTGTGACCCTTGCGTACAAAATAAGTATATAGCAGCAGATTTAACTTTATATAGGAAGTATTGATTGTATGACTGTTTGATTAATCATTTAATATTGAGTTGTCGCAATTGAAGGTCATTTAGATATTTTAGATGGTTATTTTGTCTTCTACTTGTCGTAATTGAAGATCATTTAGATATCTTATTAACTGTCATGCTGGACTGGGAGCGAGAGAAAAACATAGAATGTGCCAGCTGCATTTCCTCTAGAGCATGCTGTAAAAATCAGCTAAGCGATCCGAGGGTTTTAGTATATTGCAATTTAGACAACCTGTCTTGTCTCTTTAGCAATATACCTACAAATCCATCTTAAATACCCTCAAAATTTTGTCAGACGTGGCGGAACGACCTTTGTTTAGGTCGTTTGCGCTCTGCCTGGGGTAGGCAGTTTAGGGATAAAGGCGTGATTATATGTATGTATGTATTTAGATATTTTAGATGGCTTTTTTTGAGAGCTCGATGGTGTAGTGGATAGGGCCGCTGCCTCCTGAGCGGGAGGTCGTGGTTCGAATCCCACCACGTACCAATGTGTTTTTCGGTTTTCGAATTTCATAAGTACGTTTATTCGGGGCTTTTTTCCGTGCTTCGGAAGGCACGTTAAGCCGTTGGTCCCGGTTAATATCGTTTAATACCGTAGATATTAGTCGTTAAGCCATATCAGAGGCCAGTGCTAAGCATTGGCGGCTTGAAAACTCTGACCTAATCTAGGATTGGGTCTGGTATCCCTTCTAGGTTGCAGAGGTCAGATGGCAATCGCTCTGTGTAAAAACCAGTACCCTCGTTCAATCCCCTAGATGAGGAAGCCGACCCCGTGAGATACGGGATAAGGCTAGGGAGATGAGATGGCTCTTTTGTCTTTTATCTTATTTAGGTCGATCGACGAACTATCCAAAAAAGATAGTAAAGTCAGCCTTGTAGGTATTTAGGTACAGCTATGCTTCTACATTTATTAACACCCATCCTGTTCTATAGTTAGGGATTGATGAGGTCTGACGTCTGACAGTCAAGGTAGATGTCCTAATTTGGTCCTACTAATTACGTTTCTATAACTGCCTCCGTGGTCTAGTGGCTAGAGCCATGCGGGCTCACGAGCCCTGGGTTCGATTTCCAGAGGGGAACACAAAGTTGAAATTGTCAATTTATCGCTTTGTGAGGTTTTCCCCAGTTTTTATAGGACAATGCAGGCTGAATGCACCTGATCGTCTGGAAGCGGATAAAGTAAAAGTAAACGGATTCTGTGCTTCGGAGGGCAAGTTAAGCCGTCGGTCCCGGTCACTGTTTCTAATAGCGGTCATTACAGGTCGATGTTGCTCCACGTCCGTAGGAACTACCTTAAAAACCCTACACGTGACCGCCTACCCCATTAGGGATAAAGGCGTGATTATATGTATGTATGTATGTACGTGACCCCGGGCGGTGCTAAAGGTGCAACAATGCCAGCTGCTACACAGTCACACTAACGGGGTAGGCAGAGCGTAAACGACCTGAACGAAGGTCGTATCGCCAACGCCACGTCGTCAGACAAAGTTTTGAAAGTTATTTAAGATAGATTTGTAGGTAATTTAAGATAGCTAGATAAAGCGTTTTATTAATATTTCGCAAATTTAAAAAGACACATAATAAAACGAACAGATAAATCAAAGTAGTTTACGCAATATGCAGATGTGTACAAAATTTAATAAAATTAATGAATGAATGAATTTTACCCTAAGAGTTTTCCCAAAAGGCAACACGGATTTTCAGCAAATAACAGGTTGTCAGCCCGTCGCTTAAATCACAATATACTGAAACCCTCGGATCCTTTAGCTGGTTTTTACAGGATGTCCGGGAGGAAATGCAGCTGGCATATTCTTTATTTTTCGCTGGCTCCCAGGCCAGCATGGAAAATAAATAAAATAAATATATAATAGACGCTATTTGGTCGCCATTGCGGTCCACCTTTTGCCTAGCTAGCCTTGCCAGCTGTCCTAAATGAAATAAATTCTTCTAATGATTGCTATCAGTCTTTTCTGTTACCGTTACTCGGAGCAAAGCCTCATCTTTGTTTCTTTACACAATGTTCAACCCTTTGTTGTAGTTAATCCGACGCAACCTTCAACAATTTGCATGCAGGCGTTTTGTTTTCCGAGAAAAGGGAATTTCGTCACGACTCGCTTTGAATATTTTTGAATGCGCAAAATTTTTGCTTAGTTATTTTTGTCGCAAAAAATGAAACAATTGTGAACGCAAGACTCAGGGTGTGGACCATTAATTATTGTGACTGAACTGTTAAAAAACTATATCCGATTAGCATTTCATGGTGTAATAAAAAAAATGATTCACGGAATGTACGAAAGATTTCGCGGGTCTAATCACTAGTTTATGAAAGATTCTACTTTAAAACCTCAGAACTGAGCATTATTATCGCATCTGCTCTGAAAAAAATATACCTACTTATCATCACACGGAATTATATGTCCCATATAAGTTGAGGACACAAAATCCTATGAAACACCTTGTGAGCAAAAACTGCTGGGAAGCGATGGCGTTATGATATGCGACACTTTTGGCACGCGCCTCACTCACTCAGCTAATAAAGAAAAATACATACATATAATCACGCCTTTATCTCTAATGGGGTAGGCAGAGCGTAAACAACCAAAGGTCGTTCTGCTACGTCTGACAAAGTTTTGAGGGTTAATTAAGATAAATTTGTAGGTATATTGCTGTAGTGACAGGTTGTCAGCCCATTGCCTAAATTACAATATACTAAGACCTTTGGATCCTTTAGCTGGTTTTTACAAAATGCAGCTGACACGTTCTATGTTTTTTTCTCGCTCCCAGGCCAGCATAAAGAGAAATAACCCGTCCGTATTCTAGGTATATGC
Source organism: Scrobipalpa costella (assembly GCA_949820665.1). Taxonomy (NCBI): domain Eukaryota; kingdom Metazoa; phylum Arthropoda; class Insecta; order Lepidoptera; family Gelechiidae; genus Scrobipalpa; species Scrobipalpa costella. The sequence continues at coordinate 3,457,549 of OX463311.1, forward strand.
GATTAGGTCATATCATTTAGTGCAGCTAAGGATCATGTTTATAATCATGTACGCTCATCTCCCTTAATGGGTAGACAGAGCAATTACGGATTAAATCAGTTTCCATTAGGGCAAACTGAGGTGCATACTACTACTCTGTAGAATCACCATGGCTGACATAAAGGCTGAAACCAAAAATCGCTTCTCAACTACCTAATTAGTTCTATCTATGATCATAACGGACAATCTTCACCCAAAACAGGACCGAATAGTCGGTTTTCTTTATCATCTTCTGCAAATGGTAAGCCCCATGACCATCGCAAAACAAAAGCAACAAAATATCCTATTACAACTAACAGGGCACCGTTACGTTAATCCTCAGAATGAGCTTAATCCCTTCTGTTTCAACTTAAGCTGAGACAGTTGGCACAGTCAGGTAGACCAATATGGCAAATATTTAGACAATCTTACGTTACGTCCACCGATATTTTGTTGGATGAATGTTTTCGGACACATCGGATATCATCATAATAAATAAAACATAAATAATAAAAATGTTTTATTTTACGGCGCATCGAGAGAATTGGCTCAATACCTATTCGATTTTAAATGTCAAAACTGATTGCTAAACGAATGTTCAATTTTTGTAATTTATGAACGTAACTTCGAGCGCTGGCGGAGCGGCTACAATTTTTAGACGATTTTGACAGAGGTCAGAGAAGTTAGAATTGAAAGTCGAGCGGTTACGTGTTCGGTGGAACGTTACAGTTTAATTTAATTATTTTGGATTAATATAGAAGTTTGTACCGTTAATAAGTTGTCTTGTACATTTATTATCTCCTCGCCCGTCAATCCACACCCCAACATGGGATACGAAGCAGGTCAAGAGCCTTCATATTCATTAAAAGGCAAACATATTTGATATTTGAGATTGGAAACTCCTTTTAAGCTTAGCCTGTGTCAGGAGTTTCCGGTCTTCCATGAAAGCAATAACTTATGTATATATGACAGTTAACTATACCTAACTTAAAACAAAGTACAATCTAGCAAATTAAACAAGGATTTGTTAGTTTTATATATTTTTTTTGCTTAAATAATTAAAAAAATATCATCATAGCGTATGGCAATCCCTGCTTGGATCAAATGTCTACATCCAGATTTTTCGGATATCAAAACATAAGTTTGCAAAAGCTTGTACGAACGGTTAAGGTGATTCCTAACGGCAAATGGTTGTATTTAAGAGCTTATTTCTCCTAAACGAATCATTGGAAAATTCTAAAAAAATATACATCTAAGAAATTAGTTCATGGCCTGCAAATGCAACATTTGAAAATATTCAAGTTCATAAAATAAATAAGTATGCTAAAAAAACTGGAAGTAAATCTGTTTTTATCAGTAAATTTGATATTCGTCCTAAACTATTAGGAGCGCTTTCACGGTTCCTTCGGAAAAATATCCGTATTATGATTATCTCAAATCGAAACATAGCTTTATTTAATCCGACTCGTTTTACAAAATTAGCTTTTTTGTGCGTTTTTCGCACATTTTTGACGCGGTCACGGACGTAACCGCCACGATGTAGCGAGCGCTTATTTGAACGATATTCTAAGGCATTACGGGCGATGGTTGCATATCTTGAAATCTACTTGCTCATCTGCCTTTGAGATACACCTTAACATACCTATCCAAAAATTACACCAGCACATTTATGATAATACGCGGGAAAAGTTGCTGCTACTAATTTAAAATGCATTGATTTCAGAATTACACATACGTATATTCCCGCCTTTATCCCTACTAATGGGGTAGGCAGAGCGCAAACAACATAAACAAAGGCCGTTCCGCTACAACTGACAAAATTTTGAGGGTTATTTAAGATAGAATTGTAGGTATATTGCTGTAGTGACAGGTTGTCAGCCTATCGCCTAAATTGCAATATACAGAAACCCTCGTATCCCTTAGCTGGTTTTTACAGCATGCCAAGGAGGAAATGCAGCTGGCACATTCTATGTTTTTCTTTCGCTCCCAGTCCAGCATGAAAGAACGTTGTAAAAGTTAATGCTACTTCACTATTACTACATAGTATAAAACAAAGTCGCTTTCTCTGTCCCTATATCCCTATGTATGCTTTATCTTTAAAACTACGCAAAGGATTTTGATGCGGTTTCTTTTAATGGATAGAGTGATTCAAGAGGAAGGTTTATATGTATAAAACATGCATAGTATAGTAGAGAAACACTGATAATTTCCGTGCGAAGCCGGGGCGGGTCGCTAGTTATTTATAAAGCATTGATTTCAGGATTGCACAGCCTCGTATATTTAAAATACTTTTACAGCCGGAGAGATTCACGTAGATTAACAAGGTTCTTTACATTTTTAATTACATATATACGTGGGACACTCAGAAAGTTTTGCGACACTAAAAAAAATTGTTCTACAGGTACATATATTTTTATTAAATCTTTTCAAAGTACTCTCCACCAGCCTCTATACAAAGATTCATGCGTCTGAACCAGTTTTCAAAACACTTTTTCCAGTCCGCCGTAGACACCTCGTTTACAGCCTGCTCGAACGCAGCCAGCGCATCTTCCGGCGACGAAAATTGTATCCCCTTGAGCTGATTTTTATTTTTGGAAATAAAAAGAAGTCACACGGTGCTAGATCAGGGCTGTAAGGAGGGTGACCCAGGAGTTTGACTGGTGTGCTGTCCAGGAAGTCCCTCGTTTTGAGCGCGGTGTGTGCAGGCGCATTGTCGTGGTGGAGCAGTAGTCCGCGGAGCCCTGTGTTTGGTCGCTTGTTGCTCACAACAGAAAAAACTTCTGGTAAACATTTGGTAGTATACCATTCGGCGTTAATGCTTCTTTGATCTCGTAAGGGAATTGAGGCCAAGTGGCCAGTCAAATTAAAAAAGCTGGCGATCAAAATCTTCCCCCCGCTTCGAGATCGCTTCACTTTGGTAGGCGTTGGTTCATTTTGAAACACCCAAACTGTCGACTGGCGCTTGGTTTCTGGATCGTATTGATAAATCCAGGACTCATCACCTGTTACGATGTCGTAAACACGCCGAGACGAGCCTGCTTCAAATTTGTTCAGCATATCACGGCACCATTCCACCCGGGCCTGCTTCTGAGCGTCGGTGAGGTAGTGCGGCACCCAGCGCGATACTATCCTCCTCACGCGAAGATGCCCGTGTAGAGTCTCGTGAACGCTTCCCGATCCAATCTTTAATATGTGCTGAATCTCCTGATATGTAATTCGACTATTATTTTGGATTATTTTTTTCACTGCTAGCACGTTTTCTTCCGTAATAGCCGTCAAAGGGCGACCGCTTCTTTCTTCATCCCCCAAGGTTGGTTGACCGCGCCTAAATTCGTTATACCAACGATACACGGTTGCCTTGGAGAGGCTTTCATCCATAAATGCCATTTGAAGTCTATTGAACGATTCATCCGGTTTCAGGCGACACTTGAAATCGTAAAAAATCATAGCTTTAAATGTTCCCGGCGCAGATCCATTTTTCAGTAAGACACGATACTTTGAATTGGCTCGCAAAAAATGTGGAAGGAAATTTTGAAAATGGAACACACATATTTTTACTTACAAGTAATCATATTTTCAAAAAAGATTTTAACCGGCCAGTCTGCCATATATAAAAACTATTTATCGCAATACTTTCTGAGTGGCCTGGTACAAGCATACAAAGGTATACGGGAAAGTTATACTTGTTGAAACGCATTTCGAAGCGACTGACAAAATATTGTGATTCCATGCTGGCATGGGAGCGAGAGAAAAACATAGAATGTGCCAGCTGCATTTCCTTCCGGGCATGTTGTAAAAACCAGCTAAGTGATCCGAGGGTTTCAGTATATTGTAATTTAGGCGACGGGCTGACAACCTGTTATTACCGCAATATACCTACAAATAAATCTTAAATAACCCACAAAACTTTGTCAGACGTGGCGGCACGAAATTTATTTAGGTAGTTTACGCTCTGCCTACCCCATTAGGCATAAAGGCTTGATTATACCGGGTATAAGTGACAGCGTCCCGCAAACTGGTAGGGGTTGCTCAAACAAAGATACTGAACAACATCTATCAAGAACGACGGAACGGCGGAACGACCTTTGTTTGGGTCGTTTACGCTCTGCCTACCCCATTAGGGACAAAGGCGTGATTATATGTATATGTATGTATCTATCAAGAAATAATTTCAGAAAGTGAAAATAAAAAATGGCTTTTCCATACATAATGTCCACCTCGATCAGACAATTTGTATGATCGAGGAATTTGTATGTACAAATTGTCTGATCGAGGTGGACATTTTGTATGGAAAAGACAAAATCTTGTTTTCACTTCCAGAAAGAATTTTATGGTAGATGTCGTTGACTGAGCAACCCCTCTCAGTTTGTGGGACGCTGTCCCTTACAACCCGTATGTATGACAAAATATAAATGATAACTTTTCGCCAGTTTTTAAAGTAGGTATGCAAGGAGAGAAACGCAGCTGGATTTTTTTGTGATTTTTAATCGTTTCCAGTACATCATGGAATAATATTTAATCCTATAATACGAATTTCAATAATCATAGTTACTTATTTACCTAATTAATGAGGGACAGCGTCCCGCAAACTGATAGGGATTGCTCAGTCAACAACACTGAACAACTATCATCAAGATTTTTTTATAAGGAAGTGATAAAAAATATTTTTTCATACAAATTGTCTAATCAAGGTGAAAATTGTGTATGGAAAAGTATTTTTTTTAAATCTCTTCCTAAAAGAATTTCCTGGTGGAAGTTGTTCAGTGTCATTGACTGAGCAACCCCTATCAGTTTGCGGGGCGCTGTCGCTTACACCTGGTATAGTATTCAATGCTAAATACATACATACATATAATCACGCCTTTATCCCTAATGGGGTAGGCAGAGCGCAAACGACCTAAAAACAGGTCATTCCGCCACGTCTGACAAAGTTTTGAGGGTTATTTAAGATAGATTTGTAGGTATATTGCTGTAGTGACAGGTTGTCAGCCCATCGCCTAAATCACAATATACCGAAACCCTCGGATCCCTTAGCTGGTTTTTACAGCATGCTCGGGAGGAAATGCAGCTGGCACATTCTATGTTTTTCTCTTGCTCCCAGGCCGGCATGGAATGCTAAATAAAAAGTAATATATAGGTTTTCCGCGATATAAGTATTTAAGTTTACTGGAACTATTTTATAAACTTATATATAGGAAACACATAGGTACGTAGAATAGTCCACGTGCCATGCCCCGCCTACCTGCGCCTGCGACGGCGTCATTGTATGTTGTGCGTCCATTCACTATTATCACGTCATAAAACATCATAAAACCACCGTTTGCGTACAGTAGGCATTGTAAACAACACAATAAAACAATCCATCCACTGACAGGGAGGTATTAAGGTAGAGAAATGCACAATGCACCCGTAGTTTTATTCTTAAAACGCGGTGCGGATTAAGGATGGTGCAATAAAAAGGATTATTGGTAGCAGTTTGCTTGAAGTAATGTGGTATTTTTTGGCTAAAATACAGATGAACTTAGGTACTTACATACTACAAGAAATATCAAAGATTAGCTCAACTTAAATTCGTTAAAATAGTTTTATGAATTTAATGTTTTGATTTTATTTAAAATAGGCTGCGTTGAATCTGAATTTATTGTTTGTACATACATACATATAATCACGCCTTTATCCCTAATGGGGTAGGCAGAGCGTATACGACCTAAACAAAGGTCGTTCCGCCTCGTCTGACAAAGTTTTGAGGGTTGTTTAAGATAGATTTGTAGGTGCTTTTGTGACAGGTTGTCAGCCCATCGCCTAAATTTCAATATACAGAAACCCTTGGATCCCTTAGCTGGTTTTTACAGCATGCCTGGGAGGAAATGCAGCTAGCACATTCTATGTTTTTCTCTCGTTCCCAGTCCAGCATGGAAGTATTTCTTGTTTGTACAAGGTGTAAGGGACAGTTACCTGAAAACTGAAAGGAGTCTCAGCCATTAGGTAGCTGTGCTATTAGGCGGTTTAAAAATCTCTGACACCAGGGTTCACACACGACAGAAAAAGAAGCCAACGAAAGTGAAAAACAATCACAATTTAACTTTCGATACTTAAAAAGAACCTTGTGTTCCCCATACAAGATGTCCACTTATCAAACAATTTGTATGGTGAGGTCATAATCTCACTTCTGAGGTCTGCTGTAAGAAATTTCTACACAGAAATAAGCAATGCCAGTATGTTTTTCTTTGTGGTTTTTTAATGTCTTTTGTACAATAAATTGTTAAATAAATAAATATATTTTTTTATTTTCAAGATTTTCTTTGTAAAAATGTTCAGTTTCATTGACTGAGCTTTGGTTTTCGGGACACAGTTAGTCCCTTACATTACACCCTTTTACATTAACGTGGGAAGAGAGCATTTACTTTGAAACTACATAATGTATTTTTTTTATTTGAAACTTTGACTAAAAAGAGGTTGTTTCGTCCAAGATGAAAGCAAGCAAGCTGTTAACTACTTTAAAATTAAAGTGTGTGTTCTTTTGAGTCGTTATGTTCATTTTGTGTGTTATTAAAAATAATTAGGGTTATTTACTGTTTTTAAAGGATGTCATTTAATAAATAAAAGTAAGTATTTTTTTATAATGAAGATTTTTTTTCATAGTCATTCTTAAAACTATTTATACACACATTCGTTTACAATTTAATATTCAGTCATAAAATTATTTACAATCTCTTACACATAATAAGCACTTTTTTCACGTCTTTGGAGTAGTGTTTAGTCTAACATAAATCATCTTCAAAAGCTTAAAATTACTTAGCATCTATTGCACATGAAAAACCCGTCTTCTTATTATATTGAGTCGACAGCCGACCCGATAAACCTTGGCGTCAAAAACCCGTCACTTTAAAACACAGTCCGATTTCGTAGCATGAGTTTCAATTTTCAGCAATCACAGAATCTGTGGCAGCCGCTGCAAGTAGTAACAGAGAGCTGGGCCTTAAGCTTGGTCACTTCGTTCTTCAAATACGCCACTTTTAAGGCCAAGTGTATCTCTCTCAGCTTCCTTCTATCACGGGACTGTTTGGCGGCGAAGTTGTTGCGCTCGCGCTGCTTTCTGTACGAATCGTCGACGGCTAGGGTAGTCTGGACGGCACGACGCATGCGCGGGTTGTTGCCTAGCAACGTGCCGCCATTCTTCTCGGCCATCGCTCGCAGCGCATCACGCTCGAAGGCTTGGAAGTCTGGATCGTCGGACAAAACGTCTGCTTCTGCTATGTAGTTTGCTGCTTTGATGGACGGTGGAGATTCCGGCGGTGAAAGCGTCTGCGGGCGGTAGTCGACAGGACTTCTGACGTCATAGGAACAGTTACTTGCAGCGGACACGGGCGACATTTGCGCTGAAGGTACCACATATGGCTGGTATGCATATGGATAGTACGGCACCGGCTGGGCGATCTCTTGGATAGGCGGCGAAAGGTACGGCTGAGGATAACCAGCACTGTAGTAATCCATGGGAGTAAGATTGGGAACATTCTCTTCAGGAGTGTAGCGTTCGTCTTTCACTTTGCTCAAGTCGAGAGGCGCTTCGGCGTAAGGGGTCCAGAGCGACATGGTTGAAGCACAACACAGTTTCTTAGACTTTAAGGAACTTTCGAGGGCGTCTGAATGCGACGAGGATTTCGGATAGAATGAGAAGTGGTAGCTATGTGGTCCAGACGGTCCCTCGCTATTGTTGGCGATGGGCGGGGCCTATTTAGGAAGGGGCGACAAAGGGCGACAATGAAGGGTTGGCTACCTGCGTCCTAACGGGAATTGTTCAAGTAAACAACTGTAGTTGCGGTATAGAAAGGTTTTGTTTTTAAGGATGCAATGCGTCATTTCAGTAATTAGGAAATGATTTTGTTGTTGTAGTTTAGGTGAAAAGTTTGTTTTGGTAAACATAATATGGTGCTAATTATGATGTTGTGATCGAGAACCACTTATGTAATGATCGGGATTATATTTCTAAAACAATAATAGTATGAAGTAGTTTACTTTTCAGTTCTGTAATAGCAAACGACAGTATAATCAACTCAGTAAAAAAAAATCTTCCACGCTGGACTGGGAGCGAGAGAAAAACATAGAATGTGCCAGCTGCATTTCCTCCCGGGCATGCTGTAAAAACCAGCTAAGGGATCTGAGGGTTTCAGTATATTGCAATTTAGGCAATATACCTACAAATCCATCTTGAATAACCCTCAAAACTTTGTCAGACGTGGCGGAACGACCTTTGTTTAGGTAGTTTACGCTCTGCCTACCCCATTAGGGATAAAGGCGTGATTATATGTATGTATGTATGTAAAAATAATGAACTTTAGATTGCTTTTAGTGTACGAAATAATAAAGTCAGTATCTGAATTGTGGGTATCTATCTATGGTATTTCTAACTCAGTTTTAGAATAGAGCTAAACATAGTTTCATGTCTTTTATTGGCAAATTAGTTAAATTACTAAAACTACTACATATTTCATTATGTTGTCGTATCTAATAGCTTAAACTTATTTTAGAAACAACATCTTCAATTAAAGAAATGAAACTTAGTTTACCTTTACTCTAAAACTGAGTAGAAATAATATAGTAGCTCGTTGTCATTTTGCCTACTCCATAAGAGATACATGCGTGATGATTGTATACGTATGTAATAGGTAAATTTTATATACCATGAAAAATATACACAGCACAGCAGTAGCGTGTGATTTTATTTATTGCACCCTAAAAAGAGGCACACAATAGGTAGGCGCGGCTTGCGCAAGCGCAGGTCAAATTTATGACACGAGGGACCAATGGGGTCGTTTTGCTTTTATATAGATTTTGCTACAAGATAAAATAAAAAAAAAAAACCATACTGGACTGGGAGTTTCTTCCATGCTAAACTAGGAGTTTCTTCCATGCTGGACTGGGAGTGAGAGAAAAACATAGAATGTACCAGCTGCATTTCCTCCCGGGCATGCTGTAAAACCAGCTTAGGGATTCGAGGGTTGCAGTACATTGCAATTTAGGCGATGGGCTGACAACCTGTTACTACAGCAATATACTTACAAATCTATCTTAAATAACCCTCAAACTTTGTTAGACTTGCTGGAACGGCCTTTGTTTAGGTCGTTTACGCTCTGCATACCCCATCAGGGATACAGGCGTGATTATATGTGTGTATGTATTAAGTCCTTTAATTTAGGATTTTTATGATATGAAAAGAATTTTATAATTTTCAATAATATTTATTATACTAAAAACTAAATAAATAAACATACTAACGTTTAGGTCTAGACTTTTTGCTTGATAACTTGAGGTAGGTCGTACTTGCCACGGACGCATTTTAGCTTCACACCGGGACAATCTTTTAGCCTGGAAGAAAAATAAGAAAATAAATTATGTAAATAGGTAGTTAGTTACCTAATTCAGTTTCTGTCTTATTCATTACTAGTGACCCGCCCCGGCTTCGCACGGAAATATCAGTGTTTCTCTACTATATTATGCATGTATTATACATATAAACCTTCCTCTTGAATCACTCTATGCATTAAAAGAAACAGCATCAAAATCCGTTGCGTAGTTTTAAAGATTTATGCATACATATGGATAGAGGGACAGAGAAAGCGACTTTGTTTTATACTATGTAGTGATATACCTATATTATTGGATATTCTCCTGGGATGTCCTGTCACGTTTTTTTTATTAGGTAACGGAAGAAGATAGGAAATCAAAAGACATTTTAAGGCAAGATTTACTACAGTAATAATATTTAATAATAATAATATTTTTTTTTTCTTTCCACAATAGTAGGTACTTATTATATTCTAGTTTGCAAAATAATAGCGTGTCAAGTTTAAAATTATGGAAAGACAGAAATCCCAAACTAAGTAGACCCTGTGCTATTTACTACTTTTAAGTGATATTTATGTACCTTTATGGGGTGGATGAATGGATTACCTATGTATGTGTGTTTTTTTTAAAATATTTGATAGGCAATCATTTGTCCGCCATCTCACGTGATGGTAAGTGATGATGTAGACTATGATGGAGCATGATTGCCTAGAAAATGCCTGTTCACTCTCGCCTTGAAAAGGCCCAGGTTATAACGTTCCGGAAATAGATCCGCAGGCAGGGAGTTCCACACTTTGGCCGTTCGCATGTGTGTGTGTGTGTGTGTGTGTGCGTGTGTGTGAATTTTGAAACTAGTTTTACACAAATAAATTAGTCCTATCGATGCGTTTTAGCATTTCGTCTAAAACCTACGGTTGTTAGTGTCTCGTACATATTTTCCATTAATTATGTAAGTGTGTTTACTTTTAAGCCGTTATGTGTGCTGAGCCAAAAGGCCTCTCTTCGCTCTGTCGATGATTACTCTTGTCTCAAAAAACCCGTAAAAAAAAAGCATTTCTCCCATGCTGGACTGGGAGCGAAAGAAAAACATTCCTCACGGGAATGCTGTAAAAACCAGCTAAGGTATCCGAGGGTTTCATTATATTGCAATTTAGCCGATGGCCTGACAATCTACACTACACTATACTTCACTATACCTACTAATCTATCTTAAATAACCCTCAAAATTTTGTCAGACGTGGAGGAATGACCTTTGTTCAGGTCGTTTACGGTTTGCCTACCCCATTAGGCATACATACATACATAACATACATAAAATCACGCCTCCGTCCCTTACGGGGTAGGCAGAGCGTTAAACGCCTCGTAAAAGGCGCTTTAGCCACGTCTGACAAAAATTGTAATTAGTATTGTTATAGTGACAGGTTGTCAGCCCATCGCCCAAATTACAATACACTGCAACCCTCGAGTCCCCTTTGCTGACTTCTACAGCAAAAGGATACATCAGAAATGAACCGACCTGCCAACCCTGACGAGTACGATGTTATGTTCCTGCAGGTTGTGGCCTATTCCAGGGATGTACGCCACCATTTCTTTGCCGTTGGAGAGTCGCACCAGCACACATTTTCTGTTGGCTGAGTTGGGCTTTTTCGGCTTTTTGATCAGGGTTTTGAGAACCACGCCCTGGAAGATAAAATATAAGAAAGATTAAAGACAAGTTCTTCCATGCTGGAGGGAGAGAAAAACATGTGCCAGATGCATTTCCTCCTGGGCAAGCTGTAAAAACCAGGTAAGGGATCCGAGGGTTTCAGTATATTGCAATTTAGGCGATAGGCTGACAACCTATCACTATGGCAATATACCTACAAATCTATCATAAATAACCCTTAAAACTTTGTCAGACGTGGCGGAACGACCTTTGTTTAGGTCTTTTACGCTCTGCCTACTCCATTCGGGATAAAGGCGTGATTATATGTATGTATGTATGTAAGATTAAAGACGCTTCGTCTTGTGTTGTATGTTACTTATTTTCTGGTTGAACGAGTCAGTTTTTTACCCGCCTCAATATAATACGCCTCTGACATAATTAGTAAGACGACCCAGAAAGAGCCGACGGCTTAACGTGTCCTCAAAAACACGGAATATTGTTGTGGATAGACAATCACATAAATCAGTTGAATCACCCTGACCAAACAAGGCAAATGAGTTTTATGACCGATAATCAGTCGATTCAGCTTCATTGTCCTAACCTTTAACTGAGAAATTGTAAAATATGAACTTTGAGCGGGGTTCCCCCGTGGGAATAGAACCCATGAACTCCGGATCGGGAGCCAAGGATCAGACCACTAGATCACGGAGACAATCTATTTGTATTGATATTTACCTTAGCAAAAGGGTTTCCATTAAGTGGGTTTCTGGATTTCCTGTTTTTCATGTGAGGGCCAGTTTTGTGCATCTGTGCTAGCGATGCCATGGCCCTGGTGAGGATACCGCGAGGGTCCCAGCTTGTGATGGCACTTGTAGTTGCAGCACCATGTAAAGTGGTTGGTGCTGTAAACAAAATAAAACGAGTAAGTTATCGAGAAAGTATAGTTCGTATTTTTAACGTTGAGTTAATAATACTAACGTGTTTTACGGTCCATAAGCTGCTTTTTCTTTGCAACTATATAGCAGAGATTCAAATTTCGGAACTGCAGACGATAACCTTGTTATAACATACAATATATTTTGTGGATGACTTTCTATAAAATTATATAGAAACGCGGGTTATGAGCCGAAAAACAAGTTGGTATCGATAAAGCAACGTTAAAAAATGGAGTATATAGTCATGGGGTAGGTAATATAATATACTACAATATAGTAAACCAGTAAGGGAATTAAAACATAATATAAAAGGAAATTAGGAAAGCAGTCTCTCGCGTTTGTCTGCTTATCCGCTAATTCCGCCTAAACCACAAAACGGATTCCGAAACGCTTCCGTCATCAATTAACAGATAGTAGATTTGGCGAATTCGATTCGATTTCGATTCGATTTCGATTCGAATGAGCGGTAAAAAACCGCTTGACCAGTCAGAACCCCTGTTGTCCCCTAAATCGATCTTTTACATACAATACATAATGTATCCCTAATGGGGTAGGCAGGGCGTCAACGGAATAAAAAACAGTAGGTAACTTTGAAGGAATTTTCAAACAGAAAAATGCATTGTTTTGGATAATAATAAAAAACCCAGATAAAAACAAGTCACAGTTTCAAGGCGGTGTGGACTTTTTAGAGATTAAAAAAGATTAAGTTTTATTGCATGCAACCCTTCAATAAGCTTCTCTGTAATAATGAAGCCGGTAGATAATAAAACAATAGGAGTTGTACCGGTTTAAATATGTCATTGTTTAGAACATATTGTAGATCTAACTTTAATCCTTTGAGCAATAAACGTCATTGAGAATACCAGGTGCTGCTTTTCATGGTAATAAGAGCAAAGTAAGTAAGTCTTCCCTGTTGGACTGGGAGCGAGAGTAAAACAAAGAATGTGCCAGCTGCATTTTCCCCCGAGCATGCTGTAAAAACCAGCTAAGGGTTTTGAGGGTTTCTGTATATTGCAATTTAGGCGATAGGCTGACAACCTATCACTACAGCAATATACCTACAAATCTATCTTAAATAACCCTCAAAACTTTGTCAGACATGGCGGAACGATCTTTGTTTAGGTCGTTTACGCTCTGTCTACCATTAAGGATAAAGGCGTGATTATATGTATGTATGTATGTATGTAAGTAAAAGATTACTATATTTCTCTTCCAAATTGATTCGTTATTGTCATTTTTTTATAAGTTTACTAGTTATGTGCTATTTATATTAATTATATTAATGTGTAATTATTTACTATTTATGTAGGTTTATGTATTATTATATGTATTAAGTATTTTATGATATTATTAGGGTTTGAATTGTACTAATTGTACAGATAAGGCGTATCTGCCTCACTTATGCAATCTCACTACCGTAGGTCAGCTGGAAGAGATTTCTTTTTAGTGGATAGCTGTACCTGTTGTGCTATTGTTTTTTTTACGTTTGTGTCCTCTGTATGATCATGTGTGCAATAAACTGTTAAATAAATAAATAAGTAAGTATTGAAATTTAGGTTGGAAACTATAGTAATTCTACTCGAATGACCTGAAATGACTCATATATTTGCTATTCCTTATTCGTAGCATATGATACATAACCCGTTAAAGTACTATTTATTACATACATAAAATCACGCCTTTATCCCTAATGGGGTAGGCGTAAACGACCTAAACAAAGGTTGTGCCGCCACGTCTGACTAAGTTTTAAAGGTTATTTAAGACAGATTTGTAGGTATAATGCTGGAGCGACAGGTTGTCAGCCCATCGCCTTAATTATAATATATTGAAACCGTCGAATCTGGTTTTCGCAGCATTCCAGGGAGGAAATGCAGCTGGCACATTATATGTTTTTCTCTCGCTCCCAAGTCAGCATGGAAGAATTCTCTAATTCTATTTATTATTCTGTCATATAACATAAAATATTGGTCAACTGCCGCGAACATTATTACCTAATTTAATTATGTACCGTTGACACACGATTTTATGTGCTTTGCAGGAGAAATTAGTAAATTATGCTGTGATTTTATGTAAGAACCTTTATGGGGTGTAAGGGACAGCTTCTCGCAAACTGATAGGGGATGCTTAGTCAACGAAACTGAACAAGCTACTTTCACTGGGAAATTCTTTCAGGTAATGAAAAAAAAAGACTTTCTCATACAAAATGACCATTTCGATCAGACAATTTGTATGGAAAAGCATTCTTCTTTTTTCATATTAAAAAATAAATAAATTCCTGTGATAGTTGTTTAGTATCATCGACAGAGCAACCCCTATTAGTTTGCGGGACGCTGTCATTTACACCCGGTATGTAATGCATTCTAGTAATTATGAGGACGCAGGTTGTGTATTAATGTAATGTAATAACAATGTAATTCTGTGTTGTTGAATATGGGTGAATTTAAATGCCTGAAATAAAGGTTTTTTTTATTATTAAAAGAGAAGATATTGTAGTACTAGCGATCGCACGGAAATTATCAATGTTTCTCTTCTATATTATGCATGTATTATACATATAAACCTTCCACTTGAATCACTCTATGAAACCGCATCAAAATCCGTTGCGTAGTTTCAAAGATTTATGCATACATAGGGTTATAGGGACAGAGAAAGCGACTTTGTTTTATACTATGTAGTGATGATTTGTGCTTCAAACACCGTTATCTGCACAAGAGAGATAAACCGCAGGTGCTAACAGCACATGTCTTTTCGCGGATAATCCTCACTCCTTTATGACACTTTTGTCCCGCGCCCGTATAACCAGGAACAAACCGAACAAACGGTTCCCAGCCATCAATCGCACTTTGAATACAGCGACAAGGCTTTAAAAGAACTTGAGCGGAGGTGGAGGTGTTTCCATGCTGGCCTGGGAGCATGATAAAAACATAGTGCCAGCTGAATTTCCTCCCGGACATGCTGTAACAACAAGCAAAGGGATCCGAAGGTTTCTGTATATTGCAATTTAGGCGATGGGCTTACAACCTGCCACAACAGCAATGTACCTACAAATCTATCTTAAATAACCCTCAAAACTTTGTCAGACGTGGCGTTAGTTTACGCTCTGCCTACCCCATTAGGGTTAAACGCGTGATTATATGTATGTATGTATGGGCAAAGGTGCTTCAGTATACGGAGAACTGTCAAATCTCAAGGTGGCACCGCTAGTTCCTTGTTTCAAGGATTAAGACATTTATTTCCCATAAAGAGTACATACAACTGAGCGGGAGGTCGTGGTTCGAATCCCACCACGTTTCAATGTGTTTTTCGGTTTTCGAATTTCATATGTACGTTTATTCGGCGCTTTTTCCGTGCTTCGGAAGGCACGTTAAGCCGTTGGTCCCGGTTAATATCGTTTAATACCGTAGATATTAGTCGTTAAGCCATTTCAGAGGCCAGTGCTAAGCATTGGCGGCTTGAGAACTCTGACCTAATCTAGGATT
This sequence comes from Scrobipalpa costella, assembly GCA_949820665.1. Lineage (NCBI taxonomy): Eukaryota > Metazoa > Arthropoda > Insecta > Lepidoptera > Gelechiidae > Scrobipalpa > Scrobipalpa costella. The sequence continues at coordinate 3,472,971 of OX463311.1, forward strand.
GGGTCTGGTTTCCCTTCTGGGTTGCGGAGGTCAGATGGCAGTCGCTCTGTGTAAAAACCAGTACCCTCGTTCAATCCCCTAGATTAGGTAGCCGACCCCGTGAGATACGGGATAAGGCTAGAGAGATGAAAGAGTACATACAACTCACTTACATGAGAACCAAAAATTAAATTTTATATTAAATACTAGTACAAGCATACAGATATCCTTTTGTTTCACCGTGTTCATTTAAAGCTTTGTCGTGCTGTACAGTTACACAGATTTTGTATGAATTGTGCTTTTATTTTGGAAGGCGTTCCCGTAAGTCGAAAGGATTGTGTCAATTGTGGGTTCTGTGGTGATTGTGTTGTGCGAATTGGGGAAGGCGTGCGATTGTTGCCGTTTTAGATTTTTTTTACTGGCACATCATGCTGCTGTTATAAGGAAATTATAAACCGCTAGGATTGTATCTGAACCTGTGTTAGGATTTTGAAAAGGATATGAAATATGGAACAAAATTCATTTGTATCGAACATATCTGCTTTTGGATTAGGTTAAAGAAAACATATCAGCATACTTTTGATAGTAACCTCAGATGGCCTGTTGGGGCTCGGACATCGTAAGCGTCTTTGAAAATAAAAAAAACCCAAGGCATCTTTAAATGGTATAAGAAAGTAAAAATTTGCTATATTGCAAAACGTGTTGTGCCTAGGTATCGAAATTCTGTTCTCGTAAGTGTGCACTAGAATTTTAATCTAGAGATTATTAATCTCCTTAGTCTTATCCCGTATCTCACGGGTTGGCTACCTAATCTAGGGGATTGAACGAGAAGACTGGTTTTTACACAGAGCGACTGCCATCTGACCTCCGCAACCCAGATGGGAAACCATACCCAATCCTAGATTAGGTCAGAGTTTTCAAGCCGCCAATGCTTAGCACTGGCCTCTTCGTCTTAGCGAGTGGATTCTCGAGTCGAACAACGAACTGATGAATCCTGGCGTCAGAGTTTACAAACCGGCTAGTAACACAGCTATTACGCCTCTGACATGGCTTAACGACTAATATCTACGGTGTTAAACGAAAGCGATGAATAAACGTTCATATGAAATTCGAAAACCGAAAAACACATTTGTACGTGGTGGGATTCAAACCACGACCGTGGCTCAGGAGGTAGCGGCCCTATCCACTACACCATCGGGCTCTAGAATGTAGATATTATTATAAGTACATATTATGAAAGAAAGGTACATTTTCCATGCTGGACTGGGAGCGAAAGAAAAAAAGAATGTGCCAGCTGCATTTCCTCCCGGGCATGCTGTAAAAACCTAAGGGATTCGAGGGTTCAGTAAATTAGGCGACGGGCTGACAACCTTTCACTACAGCAATATACCTACAAATCTATCTTAAATAACCCTCAAAACTTTGTCAGACGTGGCGGAACGACCTTTGTTTAGGTCGTTTATTTTCTGCCTACCCCATTACGGATAAAGGCGTGATTATATGTATGTATGTATTATGAAAGAACAACAAAACAACGCGATAAACTCTAAGCAAAATGTAGAAAAAGAGGGCTAAATGTGGAGAGAGCTGGCGATTACCCAAACGCTCTTGAATTTGTGAATGAATGAAGCAGACCTGCGTTTGATGGACAAGTGGGCCTTTCTTTGATAAGTTTAGTCCATGGGTTTAGGAAAAGGCCTTTCAGTTAAAGATTTTTCGAGCTTTCATTCTTATATATAATCACGCCATTATCTCTATAAGTGTAGGCAGAGCGTAAACGAGGTCGTTGCGCCACGTCTGACAAAGTATTGATGGTTATTTAAGATAGATTTGTAGGTATATTACTGTAGTGACAGGCTGTCAGCCTATCGCCTCAATTGCAATATACAAAAACCCTCAGATCCCTTAGCTGGTGTTTACAGCATGCCTGGGAGGAAATGCAGTTGGTACATTCATGCTACCAGTCCAGCATGGAAGTAAATTTCATTCAATCAGTATGATATTATTATCTGTACCACCTGCAGTTTTAATAGTCACTGGTAAAATTTACTCTAGAATTACACAGCCTATACCGGGCGTAAGGGACAGCGTCCCGCATACTGATAGGAGTTGCTCAGTCAACGAAACTGAACAACATTCACCAGTAATTTCTTTCGGGAGATGAATAATATTTACCTTCTCATACAAAATGACCTCTCTCTTAATCAGACAATTTGTATGGAAAAGCAATCTGAAAAAAAAAAACCTGCTGACAGTTGTTCAGTTTTGTTGACTGACCAACCCCTATAAGTTTGCGGGACGCCTTCCCTTACATACATACATATAATCACGTTTTTATCCCTAATTAGGTAGGCAGAGAGTACAGGACCTAAACAAAGGTCGTTCCGCCACGTCTGACAAAGTTATGAGGGCTATTTAAGATAGACTTGTAGTAGATATTGCTGTAAAGACAGGTTGTCAGCTCATCGCCTAAATTGCAATATACTGAAACCCTTTGATCACTAAGCTGGTTTGTACAGCATACCCGGGAGAAAATGCAGCTGACACATGTTTTTCTCTCGCTCCCAGTCCAGCATGGAAGAAATCGTCCTAAATAACTTGCAATAACCACAAAGCAACATTATTTAGCAATAACTAACAATATTGAGCGCAACAATAGTTTACTGCCCCGTACTGTCCCGCACGTGATAATGTCTGACCGAAAGAGATGAGCCCAGTAAGGTTTGTTATTCCAAATGCTGTTTAGATAAATATTGCCAACTTCTGGTACTTGTTTACTGCTGCCTTATACATTGCCAGTTCTATTGTATTTCAACGCATCATTCATGCATGAGTAAACACAATATTTAGTAGATATTCCTCTACAGTGACCAAAGACAATAACATTAATTAAACCATTAGGCACTTTAATCTTCCATGCTGGACTGGGAACGAGAGAAAAACATAGAATGTGTCAGCTGCATTTCATCCCGGGTATGCTGTAGAAACCAGCTAAGGGATCCGAGGGTTTCAGTATATTGTAATTTAGGCGATGGTGTACAGCAATATACCTATAAATCTATCTTAAATAACCCTCAAAACTGTCAGACGTGGCGGAACGACCTTTGTTTAGGTCGTTGCCTACCCCATTATAGATAAAGGCGTGATTATATGTATGTAGGTATGTTTAGGCTTTAGGTCTTATTATGGCGCTTTAGGCACCTAAGAAAAGTACTTATGCTTTTTTGTTGCGAATATCATGTATCTAGTCTAGACCGGCGGGTAAAACAGAATTGACGATAGAGGGAGATTTTTTAGATGTTTTTATAGTCCTCCTAACTGATTTTGACAACCGAAATGCGCGGGATTAGTTTTTAGTGCCCAAGTGCACTCTTTTTTCCTTCAATCTCTTATTCTGATAGGACAGACTGACTGACACGACCAGAGAGCAATCACGCGCAGGACCAACTATTTACATGCCCATCTGACAGCATGGATCATCTTACTTTGAGGACAATCACCTGATTGTCCGAAAAGTAAGATGCTTAATAAGTAGTAATTTATCCTATCTATAGCAATCAATGCTTTTTAAATTAGGGGGTAAGAAACCTAACTTGATGATAAATTGATATTCAGTTTTGATAACTCTTACTTCTTTCTCTCAACATTTTAATTCTTCTTCTTTCGAGTGGGTATCGAGTCTATCAACCCGATGAACCCTGGTGTCAGAGTTTTTAAACCGCCTAGTAGCACAACTATCAGGCCTCTGACATGGTTTGAGTAACGACCACTATCAAAGACAGCGACCGGGACCGACGGCTTAACGTGCCCTCCGAAGCACGAAATCTTTTTTTCTTTTCGGACAATCAGGTGATTCAGCCTGCAATGTCCTAACCAAACTGGGGAAAAATACACAAAGTGATAAATTCTCAAATATCAACTTTGTGTTTCCCCCCTGGGAATCGAACCCAGGACCTCCGGATCGGGAGTCCATGGCACTAGCCACTAGACCACGGAGGCAGTTTTAATGGTACAAGTAGCAATATACTTAGAAATTTATCTTAAATAACCCTCAAAACTTTGTCAGACGTGGCGGAACGACCTTTGTTTGGGTCGTTTACGCTCTGCCTACCCCATTAGGGATAAAGGCGTGATTATATGTATGTAGTAGCAATATCAAAACCCATTTAAAAATTCCCATGATCGGTCGATACGTGGGACCACTCCGTCCACTATTTCTCATGCGACAAAAAAAATGTGTGAAAGATTCTCTTTCTGCAAACCTTTTATACATGATCGCTCCATTAGACGGCCGTCCGTATATTTGAGACATATCGTAAATGTATTCAAAGCGGCTAGGAATCATTTGCGGAAGTATTTTCGGAAGTTTGTGTCGGAATTTGGAAGAGTAAACAGGGCGTTATAATTATTTTGGTCTGTCCTTTGTGGATACGGAAATTTGGATTTTCCGTAGAAGCTTGCTATGCTAATATTGAGCAAATTATACTAATATTTTCAGAGTTTATCGGATTTTCCCGAGGAATAATGTTTTCAGTCAGTGAAATATTTTTGAATCAGTTTAGGAAGAAGTTGTGTAATTAATAGGGATACCCCCAACACCTAACCTACGTATATTTCAATTTTAATAAACAATGGTGGACGGTGTTTTTTTTTTCATTTGCGTCTATTTTAACCTCTAAAATATTTAGGAAAGAATAGTAAATTGTTATCTACAATCTGATGATCACAAGTGCTAGGTTCAAAAACATTAAACCGGCTCATCACATATCATGGGCTGCAAATTTCCACAGGGACATTGGCCTCCAATCGCCGTGGAATGTTAAGCTTTGGGCTCTTCCCAGCTAAACTGATGATACATACATACATACATACATACATAAATCACGCCTTTATCCCTTACGGGGTAGGCAGAGCGTTTAACGCCTCGTAAAAGGCGCTTTCGCCACGTCTGACAAAAATTGAGAGCAATTTTAGATTGTAATATGTATTAACTGATGATACATACATATATCACGCCCTTATCCCCAATCAATAAATTTTACAATCTAAAATTGCCCTCAATTTATGTCAGACGTGGCGAAAGCGCCTTTTAGGAGGCGTTTTACGCTCTGCCTACCCCGTAAGGGATAAAGGCGTGATTTTATGTATGTATGTATGTATTATCCCCAATGGGGTAGGCAGAGCGTAAACAACCCAAACAAACGTCACTCCGCCACGTCTGGTCTGAGACAAAGTTTTGAGGGCCATTAAAGATATATTTGTAGGTATATTGCTGAAGTGACAGGTTGTCAGCCCATCGCCCAAATTGCAATATACAGAAACCCTCGGATCTCTTAGCTGGATTTTACAGCATGCCCAGGAGGAAATGCAGCTGGCACATTCTATGTTTTTCCAGTCCAGCATGGAAGTCTAAACTGATGATCCATAAACATTTAACTATTGCTCTCATAATAAACCAAAATGATTTATAAACACTCTCACACTTTCTTATAATTTCCCCAAACGCCAAAAACCCTTCCTAGAAAACTCTACAACTTGAGTTATACTATTAACCCAGTCACAATAACTTGCGGATTAAAAATATAACTTCCAGTTATTTGCAATAACCATATTGCATTGTTGAATTGACAATTGCGACCCTACCGTTATCGATAGAGCAGAGCTGCCTTTTAAAAAAAAGAGCACGAAAAAAATTACACAAATACAAATATGGTTTGCGACCATTTTGCAACGTTTCCTGGAAACACAAAAGGCTAACTCTTGCCTATTGTTAGCCAGCGGTATTGACTAGATAACAGGAATAGACACTGCTTCTGACTTTAGTTTTGCTCTATTTTGAATGAAATTGACATTAGATTCGATTATTATTTTTAGCGTGGTCGGAAATATGTTCAGTGTCTATTGCGTGTATTTTTTAATTCTTCTTTTTGTGTAGTGTGGATGTAGAGTCAATCGATCCCACAATTAGCATATAGTATAATAGAGATCATAAAAAGTATTTTACGAATATATAGAACTAAATTATTTCATGATGAATATATATATGATTTCTGATGGATATAGACTACAACACCCTCCCTACAAGATAAAAAAACCCGCTTAAAACCACTGAATCATTAAACGGATCTAAACTGGTAAGTTATTTATTAAACAAGGCAGACACAGAATGTACAAAATATTATTTATTTACAGGAAAGCCTGTCGTTAATTCAGTCTGTGGCAAGGAATAACTTATGAATATGGTGTGTCCATCAGATGTGGACAATGCCCTATTAGAGTATTAAGAGCCGCAAACGACAGGTGGAGCTCCCAATACTTTGAAAAAGCGGAGTCTTTCGCTTACTCAGTATGTGGCAAGGAATAAGTTATGAATATGGTGTGTCCATCAGATTCGGACAATGCCCACTATTAGAGTATTAAGAGCCGCAAACGACAGATGGAGCTCCCAATACATTGTCATTTACAGCCGAGTCTTTCGGTTAATCAGTCTGTGGCAAGGAATAAGTTATGAATATGGTGTGTCCGTCAGATTCGGACAATGCCCACTATTAGAGAATTAAGAGCCGCAAATGGCAGGTGGAGCTCCAAATACATTGTCATTTACAAGTCATAGCTTATATCTGATCTCTGAGGATTCAATTTTGGCATTTTTGTATTACGACATTTTGAATAAGCGTTTGCGTATGAAAGTGAACATGCAATTTTCTTTGTTTGATTTAAATATAAAAAGTAGCGTAATTTAAACAAGAAAGTTACTGGTTCTCTTTCATGTTGGCTTGGGAACGAGAGAAAAACATAGAATGTGCCAGTTGCGTTTTGTCCCGGGCATGCCGTAAAACTAGCTAAGGGTTCCGAGGGTTTCAGTATATTGTAATCTAGGCAACGGGCTGACAACCTGTCACTACAGCAGTATACCTACAAATCTATCTTAAATAACTCCAACACTTTAACAGACGTGGCGGAACTACCTTTGTTTAGGTCACTTAATAATAGATAAAGGCGTGATTATATGTATGTATGTAATTACTGGGTTTTGGTCTAGGACCTACGCTTTTTATCATAAAGGTGTCATAAAGACGGACGAAAAGGACGGACTTATGGAAGTAAAGTTAACTAAACTGGGAGCGATCAGCGATGACAAAGAATGTACCAGCAGCTGTTTTTCTCACTGGGCATAACAATTTAGACAATGGACTAAGAACCTACCTCTACTCGTGACCACGTCGCATGAAACTGCGATGAAATATTGAGGTAATAAAATATAATCGTGGTAGTAATCTAAATATGTTATACTTTTTGACATGGTACTATTAGCTTTTTTGAGAGCCCGATGGTGTAGTGGATAGGGCCGCTGCTTCCTGAGCGGGAGGTCGTGGTTCGAATCCCACCATGTACCAAGGTGTTTTTCGGTTTCGAATTTCATATGTACGTTTATTCGGCGCTTTTTCCGTGCTTCGGAAGGCACGTTAAGCTGTTGGTCCCGGTTAATATCGATTAATACCGTAGATATTAGTCGTTAAGCCATATCAGAGGCCAGTGCTAAGCATTGGCGGCTTGAAAACTCTGACCTAATCTAGGATTGGGTCTGGTTTCCCTTCTAGGTTGCGGAGGTCAAATGGCAGTCGCTCTGTGTAAAAACCAGTACCCTCGTTCAATCCCCTGGATTAGGTAGCCGACGAGGTGTTTTTCTCTCACTCCCAGTCCAGCATGGAAGAAATACAGTAAGTATGGAATACAGGTCTGTTTTTATGTACACGACAACTTACTTAGTATGAAAAAATCCTTGCGTCCAGTCTAGCTTACTTTCTGCCTAGTCATCTAGCCATTCTTAATATTCATAACAAAAACTCTTTCGGTAACATATTGTATAACTTTTTATGTAGACGCACCCCAGAATTATGGAATATAGTGTTGTAGATGGACGCTATCGATATTGTCGATTGTATCGTTCTGCCATGCTGGTCTGGGAGAGAGAGAAAAACATAGTATGTGTCAGCTGCGTTTCCTCCCAGGCCTGCTGTAAAAACCAGCTAAGGGATCCGAAGGTTACAGTACTTATATTTCAATTTAGGCGATGGGCTTACAATCTGTCACTACAGCAATATACTTACAAATCTATCTCAAATAACCCTCAAAACTTTGTCAAATGTAGCGGAACGACCATTGTTTAGATCGTCTACGCTCTGCCTACCTCATTAGGGATAAAGGCGTGATTATATGTATGTATTGTTCTGTTGCGTGAATTAGATACTAATAGAATGTACCTACTTAAAACATAAAGTCGGAAGTCTAACAAACTCGAATTATCAGTATATTAAGTATTATTATTTCGTGATCGATTAAAGCCCGCTCATCGCTCTAATTTAGGGTAGGTTCGTGTCTCTCAGTGGGAAATGGCTGATGGTAATTTAAGACATAACAAACTGATTAACAAGTGCCAATCAATTACCTATTATTTATGGAAAGAAACAGTCAAACGGTGTCTCAAAATGGTACGCCGCCATTTAATTCACACTTAAGGAGGTGAGTACTTAAAATTGGGCTAAACACAGTCCGGCATTCCCATTTGTTATGTTATGATAGATAATAATTTCAAAAATATAGATTGCAACTATATTCAAAGATATAAATAAACTAAAAATACTATGATAACACTAGGAAATCATTGCAAATTCATAATAATATCGCGATTTAATGCCGAATTTCCACTATTGTGGCATTTTTATAACTTTAAAAACAACAAATGTTATATCGAATTCACCATGAAATTATGAAGAACATTATCATTAACTCTGTTTTTTAATACTTTTTGTGTACATCGAGATAAATGCAAAAATATATGAAACCTGCATTAAACAGCCCCATGCTAGAAAAGGACAGAATTCTGTCATTGGCTTGAAAGGGACAGTTGCTACCAGCACCTTAAACCAAGAATAGCACCACTATCGATACCCAAACTATCGACAAATCGCCATCACTATTGCGGATTACCAACACGCGGACGCGGAAGGGTTCGATCTGCAATCTCAAATGACAGGCGCGTCAACCTATTGTTGACATTGCTGACCATAAGCGTGACAGGCGAATTTGACAACTTTCGTGTAAGAAATAAGGGCTGGTTTGGATTGGTGGTGGAAGCAGCTGCGTTAATTTGGTCCAGATGTTGAAAATGGTGATGGAAGGCCGATAAGTGTTATGTATCTACTGTAAGGCATGTATGTGACTGTATTGTTAGTAAATTAGGTTTAATTATTTAAATTTGAACTTTCAAATTCATGGAATTATGACTGGTCAAAGATGCAAATAGTCAAAATTATGATTGGTAACAAAAACTTGTCTAGGGCCTACTGCGGAAAGAATGCGATATGCTCAATATTAAAATCGTTATTTCGCTATAATGTACATATCTCTTTATCTTAATGTTAAGGGTCTGCCGTAGTAGTGAAATCCCATACAAACTTAATAACGGTTTTATTCTTAAACATACATACATACATATAATCACGCCTTTATCCCTAATGGGGTAGGCAGAGCGTGAACGACCTAAACAAAGGTCATTCCGCCACGTCTGACAAAATTTTGAGGGTTTTTAGGTATATTGCTGTAGTGAAAGTGTGTCAGCCTATCGCCTAAATTGCAATATACGGAAACCCTCGGATCCCTTAGCTGGTTTTACAGCATGCCCGGGAGGAAATGCAGCTGGCACATTCTATGTTTTTCTCTCGCTCCCAGTCCAGCATGGAAGTAAGTTATTCCTAAACAGTAAAATCAAACTTCGTACACATGGCCAAATGCATCATATCTATGCATCAAATTAGGTTTGCTTTTAAAATATTAAGCACAAACTAAATATGTAACACCCAATATACGATTGTGTGAAAATACCCTACAATTAAATTTGCTTTTTTAATTTTTACTTGGTTAATATTTTCATATCAAACCTAATCAGAAGCATAGATATGATGCATTTAGTTAAGTTTGGTTTTACTGTTTAGGAATGAAAGAGAAACTACGTTTGTATTGCGTATTGCATTTCACTACTCCGCCAAACTTTTAAATGAATTGTGAAGTAGGTACACAATTAAAAATATTTTTGTACTCAATACAAAGCTCGTTCGCAATTTGTACTAATTGGTAACTACAGTTTTTAGTTATTTTTTGCCAATCGCAAACTAAAGGATTTATCAAATTTATGATAAAATAAAATGTACTTTCTTCTATGCTGGATTGGGAGCGCGAGAAAAACATAGAACCGGGAACACAGATAATATAATACTATACCGTGAATGCTGTAGAAACCAGCTAGGATCCGAGTGTTTCAGTATATTGCAATTTAGGCGATGGGCTGACAACCGTCACTTCAGCAATATCCTACCTACAAATCTATCTTAAATAACCCTCAAAACTTTGTCAGACGTGGCGAACGACCTTTGTTTAGGTGGTTTACGCTCTGCTTACCCCCTTAAGAATAAAGGCGTTATTATACGTATCATCATCTCCCGAGCGCGACTGCCATCTGAACTCTGCAACCCAGAAGGCAAACCAGACCCAATCCTAGATTAGGTCAGAGTTTTCAAGCCGCCAATGGTTAGCACCGGTCTCTGATATGCCTTAACGACTAATATCTACGGTATTAAACGATATTACGGGACCAACGGCTTAACATGCCTTCCGAAGCACGGATTAAGCACCGAATAAACGTACATACGGAAATTCGAAAACCGAAAAACACATTGGTACGTGGTGGGATTCGAACCACGACCTCTCCTCCCCGCTCAGGAGGCACCGGCCCTATCCATTACACCATCGGGCTCTCAGGCGTTATTATATGTATGTATGTATGTATGAAATGTACTTGTATCTAACATGCTGGACTGGGAGAGATAGAAAAACATAGAATGTTCCAGCTGCCCTTCCTCCCGGGCATGCTGTAGAAGTCAGCAAAAGGAACTCGAGGGTTACAGTGTATTGTAATTTAGGCGATAGGCTGACAACCTGTCACTATAGCAATACACTTTTCAATCTTAAATTGCCCTCAATTTTTGTCAGACGTGGCGAAAGCGCCTTTTACGAGGCGTTTATCGCTCTGCCTACCCCGTAAGGGATAAAGGCGTGATTTTATGTATGTATGTATGTATGTTGTATCTAACAGACATGTCAAGAGTTTCTTACAAAGTTTTGAGGGTTATTTCAGATAGATTTGTAGGTATATTCCGGTAGTGACAGGTTGTCAGCCCATCGTCTAAATTACAATATACATACTGAAACCCTCGGATCCCTTAGCTGGTTTAAACAGCATGCCCGGGAGGAAATGCAGCTGGCACATTCTATGTCTAGTCTGCGATTCCAAAATTTGAACCTCTGTCATGTTGTACAGAAAAAGCTGTTCAAAGGCCGCAAAATTATTGTTTATTTATTACAAACATTCACATAAATCTTAAAAACTAATACACATAGTCCCTTCTAACTGTATGAACAGTTTGTCTGAGAGATCAAACAAGTCTCAATAACCTTACAATTTTAATAGTAATAAAGTGAGTATTAAACTTATTAAGCTAACTTTGCAAAAAGTTTGGATAACTCATCATTAAAAAACTAACTTTAGGCACATGTCTTCTCTCCGAATTTTGCCAAATGAATTTAAAAAGTCAGTTTCTTCACAAACATCCAAGCAAATTGCAAACAAATTGAAGTATTTTTAATTTATTTATTCCTTATAAAAATTCAATTTAATTTACATACAATTTTGCTTATATTATTGGGGTAGGCAGAGTGTCAACAACCCAAACAAAGGTTGTTTAGCCACGTCTGACAAGTTTTGAGGGTTGTTTAAGATAGAACTGGATATTGCTGTAGTGACAGGTTGACAGCCCATCGCCTCGAAAATCCACTCGCTAAGAAGAAGAAGCCCATCGCCTAAATGACAGTACACTGAAACCCTCAAACCCTTTAGCTGGATTTTACAGCATATCCGGGAGGAGATGCAGCTGTCTTTCTATGTTTTTCTATTGCTCCCAGTACAGCATGGGCAATTACTTTACTTTTACTTATTTAAAAAAAAATCACCTTGTTTTCAATAAGCCTGGATACTTTTGAAAGAGAGAGTTCCGTGCTTCAGAAGGCACGTTAAGCCGTTGGTCCCGGTTAACATTGTTTAAGACCGTAGATATTACTCGTTAAGCCATATCAGAGGCCAGTGCTAAGCTTTGGCGGCTTGAAAACTCTGACCTAATCTAGGATTGGGTCTGGTTTCCCTTCTGGGTTGGGGAGGTCAGATGGCAGTCGCTCTGTGTAAAAACCAGTACCCTCGTTCAATCACCTAGATTAGGTATCCGACCCCAAGAAATACGGGATAAGGCTAGGGAGATGATGACTTTTGAAAGAGAAGAAGATAATTATGTAGGTATATCTCTATTGAAGGTATATCAATTGCTTCTTGTGGTTTTTTTTAGTAGCCTTGAAAAATAAGCCAATGATTGATAGCACTCAGTTTAGCTATTTAAAATAAATAGCATACTATTGTTATAAATGGCTACTTCCATGCTGGCCTGGGAGCGAGAGAAAAACATAGAATGTGCCAGCTGCATTTCCTCCCGGGCATGCTGTAAGATCCAGCTAAGGGATCCGAGGGTTTCAGTATATTGTAATTTAGGCGATGGGCTGACAACCTGTCACTACAGCAATATACCTAGAATCCAATCTTAAATAACCCTCAAAACTATGTCAGACGTGGCGGAACGACCTTTGTTTAGGTCGTTTACGCTCTGCCTACCCCATTAGGGATAAAGGCGTGATTATATGTATGTTATAAATGGTAAACCATTGTAATGCTAGTCTGGCTGTGACCTGGAGCGGCATCATTGAGGCGCCCATTCAAGAATTAAGTGTTTTAAGGGCATTATGATGTAAAATTGTTCATTATACTTTAAATAAGTAGTGTTAGACTTTTGTTTGAAAATTGCTTGTGTTTTAACAAGAAAATAACCTAAATTATTCTGTGTGAATATATGGATTTGAAGGATCGTAAATAAGCTTACCGACCTTCAAACGGAGTCCTACATTGGGTTCTGATTCCAGTAGTCAGGAGAGAAAATCCTTTTCTTACTAGATTCATCTAAAACAAACAATCAACTCTGTACATACAATTCAGACACAAAAAGTGGTAGTGCGACATATTTCATGGAGCAGAATCTTACTTTTAAGTGAAGCGTACACCGCAGCACTGTGTTTCTATAATATTTAACACAATTTATCAATAAGAATAATAACTTTATTTCGGAATTTGCTCAAAATAACCTAAATTCTAACCTATAAAAATTTGACATTAACAATTTAGTATTGCCAGAATACTTCGGTAGAAAGAGAAAAATGTGAATTGTTCTGACCAGCCAACCACATGCACCCCGATCTGAATGGGCGGTTTGGTTTTGTACTTTGTTGGTAATACTTCTGCTACTCGATAAGAGATGGCGCTTAAAATAAGTTTTTTTTAATCCCGATATTTTATTAACAGTAGTTACTGTTTTTTTTTGGCAGTACCCTATTAGTTACTGTTTATCAAATCACAAATAACATAAAAGCTTAAAAACACATTTTGTACATGAAATAAAAGTTTATAAATATCATATTGACGGACAATCAAATGCCAGTCCGCATTAGGCTAACCTAACCAAAATTTCGCTATCGAGAGCCCACGTAGGGACAAATAGTAATATTGTTAATGCGAAAGTAACTTTGTCTATCTGTTTGTTTGTTATTCATTCACGCCATTTTTGCCTAATGATGAAGTTTTGCAGGATTTATACTTAGATAGTAACGTGGAGACTGACAAATGCTACTTTACTGAAAAATATCTCAGTCCCACGCCACGTCAAAACTACTTAATTTAGCCGCGGGTTAAACCGCGCGCTGGAAATTTTATAAGTAATACCATAAGAGAAGCGAATCGCTTTTCACCTCTCGTATAACATCACCACCTGTTGTATCCACTCTGCACGATGCTGAAATTCATTCATTCACTCCATTATCGTTCGCGAAATTCGTTCATTCGCCGTTCTTGTTCGTCTCCGCTCCGGCAATGATCTTATTAACACGTAAAGTACGACAACGGTTTAAATGAATGTGGGCGGGGCGCTGCATTGGTGCCAATTTTGTTGTAGATACAACTTAACTTAAGTATTTAAGATTGGTCTTGTCTTTCTACGGGGTAATTACATACATACTTACATATAATCACGCCTTTATCCCTAATGGGGTAGGCAGAACGTAAACGACTTAAGCGACCTGACAAAGTTTTGAGGGTTATTTAAAATAGATTTGCAGGTATATTGCTGTAGTGACAGTTTGTCAGCCTATCGCCTTAATTTCAGTGCACTGAAAGTCACGGATCCCTTAGCTGGTTTTTACAGCCTGCCCGGAAGGAAATACAGCTTTCACATTCTGTTCTTTTCTCGCTCCAAGGCCAGCATGGAAGTAAGGGTAATTATATGCTTTTATATAGATTTATGGTATTTATATACCGGGTGTAAGGGACAGCGTCCCGCAAACAGATAGGGGTTGCTCAGTCAAGGAAACTGAATAATTATCACCATGATATTTTTTTCAGGAAATGAAAAAAAGGCATTTCCATACAAAATGTCCACCTCAATCAGACTATTTGTATGGAAAAGCCAATTATTTTTTTCACTTCCTGAAAGAAATTACTTCAGGCAATGGTTTTTTTTTACTTTCTTATAAGAAGTGACCACCTCGGTCAGACAATTTGTATGGAAAAGCCTTTTTTATTTCACTTCCTGAAAGAATTTTCTGGTAATAATTGTTCAGTGTGAGTGACTGAGTAACGCCTATCAGTTTGTCGCTGTCCCTTACACCCAGTACAGTTTAAACAAAATAGAGACAGCGTCACAACAGCTGACTTAAGTGAATGAAAGATTTATTTAATCAGCTGTTGTGTTGGTGTAAGGGACAGCTTCCAACTACTGATAAGGGTTGCTCAGTCGATGACATTGGTATTAAGGCATAATTAGCAGGCCGTCTTATTTAAGTGTTAAAGGTCACTTTGACGGGATTTTAATACATACATATAATCACGCCTTTATCCCTAATGGGGTAGGCAAAGCTTAAACAACCTAAAAAAAGGTTGTTCCACTACGTCTGACTATATTTTGAGGGTTATTTAGATAGATTTGTAGGTATATTGTTGTAGTGACAGGTTGTCACAGCCCATCGCCTAAATTGCAATATACAGAAACCTTCGGATCCCATAGCTGGTTTTTACAGCATACCCTTGAGGAAATGCAGCTGGCACATTCTATGTTTTTTTTTCGCTCCCAGTCCAGCATGGAAAAAAAAATAATCAGCTGATGTATTGCTGTTTCTATTTTATTCGAATTATAGAAAGTGACAGGACAAGACCAACAATAAATAAGTTTTGTCTACTCTACAGCTAGCTGTGTTCTGTCGGTGAGACTGCCAGTGCCATAACAGGCATCTTCTGGGTGAGTTCGCTCCATCGTCGACTCTGTCACGGTCATGCCTGACTTAGTATCTAGAGTCAAGAGCAAACCTCTTCCAAATAAGAATATTAAAGAAAAAGTATCATACTCTTAAAAAAAGGTTTTCAAAAAAAGGTCTTTGTGATTTTATCAAAGATCTTGTTTATAAAATAAGTTTTTAGCTATTAGATATAACAACATCATGAAATATTAGTTTTAGTAACATAACTAATTTGCCAACACGTGTCATTTATTTTTAAACTAGCGACCCGCCCCGGCTTCGCACGGAAATTATCAGTGTTTCTCTACTATATTATGCATGTATTATACATATAAACCTTCCTTTTGAATCAGTCTATCCATTCAAAGAAACTGCATCAAATTCCGTTGCGTAGTTTTAAAGATTTAAGCATACATAGGGATATAGGGACAGAGAAAGCGACTTTGTTTTATTATATGTAGTGTTTTTAAATAAAAAGACATGAAACTTTGTTAACCTTACATACATACATACATACATATAATCACGCCTTTATCCCTAATGGGGTAGGCAGAGCGGAAACGACCTAAACAAAGGTCGTTCCGCCACGTCTGACAAAGTTTTGAGGATTGTTTAAGATATATTTGTAGGTATATTGCTGTAGTGACAGGTTGTCAGCCTGTCGCCTAAATTGCAATATACAGAAACCCTCGGATCCCTTAGCTGGTTTTTACAGCCTGCCTGGGAGGAAATGCAGCTGGTACATTCTATGTTTGTTAACCTTTATTCTCCTAATTGGATATACTATAGTGTCTTGAGTCAAAAGCAAACCCATTTCTAATATAAAATAAACAGAAACTCCTTCCATGCTGGACTGGGAGAGATTGAAAAACATAGCAGGTTCCAGCTGCCCTTCCTCCCGGGCATGCTGTAGAAGTCAGCAAAAGGGACTCGAGGGTTACAGTGTATCGTAATTTAGGCGATGGGCTGACAACCTGTCACTATAGCAATACACTTTTCAATCTATAATTGCCCTCAATTTTTGTCAGACGTGGCGAAAGCGCCGTTTATCGCTCTGCCTACCCCGTAAGGGATAAAGGCGTGATTTTTGTTTTTGTTTTTTTATGTATGTAATAAACAGAATTGGCACTAATGTATGGAGAGCTGATGGAAATTAAGCTGGTGGTGTTAGTTCCTTCTTTCGCCGCATTCATTTAAAGTGTTGTCGAGCTGTAGTCCGATGTTGACGACGATATCGTCACTCGTGCGTTTCGCATTTTGATTTCTTCTTGTACATACATACATATAATCACACCTTTTGAGGGTTATTTAAGATCGATCTGCATGTAAATTGCTGTAGACTTCTGTCGTGTAGGTATTGAGTCAATCGACCCGATGAACCCTGGTGTCAGAGTTTGTAGACCGCCTTGTAGCAAAGCTAATAGGCCTCTAACATGGTGTGTGTAACGACCACTATCAAAGACAGCGACCGGGACCGACGGCTTAACGTGCCCTCCGAAGCATGGAATCTTTTTTCTTCCAGACAATCAGGTGATTCGGCCTGCATTGTCCTAACCAAACTGGGGAAAATCTCACAAAGTGATAAATGTCAACTTTGTGTTCTTCCCCCCTAGGAATAGAACCCAGGACCTTTCGATCGTGAACCCATGAGCCTGACCTTTAGACCACGGAGGCAGTTTGCTGTAGTGACAGGTTGTCATCCCTTAGCTGGTTTTTACAGCATGCCCGGGAGGAAATGCAGCTGGCACATTCTATGTTTTTCTCTCGCTCCCAGTCCAGCATGGATTTGTACTGGTCTTGTCATGAATTCAAGGTGTATTACATGATGTATCATGATAGGGTGTATATATAGAGTGACATCTTTCCGCTATCTTATGGGGGTAGCTTAGTAAACGAAACTGAACAACGTTCACCAGGAAACTTTTTCAGGTAGTGAAAAAAAATGGATCATATATACAAAATGTCCACCTCGATTAAACAATTTATATGGAAAACCATTTTTTTTCATTTCCTGAAAAGAAAAACCTGCTGATAGTTGTTCAGTGTCGTTGACTGCGCAACCCTTATCAGTTTGCAGGACGCTGTCCCTTACACCCTGTATAAAGTGACAGCTTTCCGCTGACTTATGGGGATGGTTAGTGAACGAAACTGAACAACTTTCACCCCAGGTTCGCTAATTACATGTCTTCACAGACAGGCCAGGTAGTCAGGACAACCCAAGTTACCTCCATGTGCCAACCATAACTTTAAAGCCTAATACATACATACAACATGCATAAATCACGCCTTTATCCCTTACGGGCAGAGCGTGAAACGCTTCGTAAAAGGCACTTTTGCCACGGCTGACACAAGTGAGGACAATTTTAGGTTGTAATGTGTATAAATGAAGTGATAGGAAGCCCATCGCCTTAATTACAATACACTGTAACCCTTGAATCCCCTTTGCTGACTTCTACAGCATGCCCGGGAGGAAGGGCAGATGGAACTTTTTATCTCTCCCAGTCCAGCATGGAAGAATAAAGTCTCATATTTAATTTCTTGTGACTGCTTCATACAAACCTTGTAATATTTCTCTGGCCTACAGAAAGAAACTTCAGAATACTTTCCCGTGAAAATTTACTACTTCAATCAGACAGTTTAGGCTATGCACTGACTGATAGTAAATCCTTGTAAAACTCTATTAGCCGCGGGATGAAAAAGCGTGTTACAAACTAGTTTTATAATGTTTAAAAAGTTATTCATCATCAACTTCAAATTAAAAGTAATTTGTAGCTAGAAATGTAGACGGGATTATACCCTTAATGTCTCCATTTGGTGACCATCGGCGAATCCAGTGACCATAATGATGCGGGGATAGTTTAAAGTTTGCATCTGCTGACGTAAGCAAACTCGGGCGTTTTAAGTTAGGAGCGAATAGCGGTTTATCCGAATGAACTTTCCTCAGATAACGTAAGGTTGAATGCTAACTTTAGTAAGCTGTTCGCGATGTTTTTGGGAGTTTTTTTTTCCAATGTATAGGCTGTGTTCTTTGTTCTGCCGCCTAAGTAAGCGACTTACTGAGTTTGCTTCTCGAGGACAATTTCCACTTCCAATTTAAGATATTTTGAACTCAGTGCTGCCCCCACAAGAATTAAATTACACACATTTTCATTAATAGTTTACGTTTTGCAAAAATAGGAAGTAATTCTTGATTTTGTGATCCATCCAGTAACAATCTACACTTAATATGTAAGCTTTGAATCTCAACTTTGCCAAAAATGGCCACCTTTAGCAAGATCGACAGTTAAAGCTTGCTGGGTTACAAAATGCAAAAGCCTGATGAATTACAAAATGAAGAATTATTTACATTTCCGCAAAACGTAAAATATTCATTAAATTGTTTGTATTTGAGGCACATTAAATTTATTTCTTGAGCTCATCGAACCATATTAAGAGCATTTAAGTATCAACGGTCCTTGCAAAATCTACAAATGTAACGTATTTTTGCAGCTTATATTATACCACACCCTTTATACGTGCCTTGTCGGTTATAATATGATTGCAGAATAAATTATGAAATAATAATCCTCCCACCGATTTTTGGTGATGGCGGTCAATCTCCCAGAGATCGGCCAACTGCGCAGGAATATTTTTTTGTGAACAAGTGTTTGCGCTACACACAGGTGCACTCTCTATTCCTTCAATCTCTTATGCTGATTAGATGGGACAAATTGAATTCTTCTTCTTTTCGTATCAATGGCAAAAGTCACACAGTCGATCTCCAGTAGTCGGCGACGCCAACCGCCCAACAGATTGACTGAGACGACCAGAGAGAAATCAGGCGCAGGATTGACTATTTACATGCCCATCCGACATCATGGACCATCTTACTTTTCGGACAATCAGGTGATCAGCCTGCAATGCCCTAACCAAACAAGAAACATCAACACAAAGTCATTGTCCCCCGTCGGGAATCGCACCCGGGACCTCCGGGTCGAGAGCCCATGGCTCAGACCGCTTGACCACGGAGCCAGTTATATGTAAAATATGAATATGGAATACATTCTTAAATATTTTAATTTTTTTTTTTTTAATAGCATATTCCACTTTTATTACATCCTTGCTGCTTTCGTAAAAAAAAAAACTTTCAGATGCCATTAAGTACAATAAACAAAAAAAGTTTGTTTTTTCGTCTTGTATTGCCAGTTATTTGTAAATGTGGAATACATTCTTGGTTATGTCAAGTTTTGAATAGTGTATTCCATTTTCACAATATCTTGGCCACTTTTATCGAATAAAATATGTCATATAATAAATATACAATAAAGAAAAAATAAGTAATCTTCTTCTTCTGTCGAGTGGGTATCGAGTCTATCGACCCGATGAACCCTGGTGTAAGTAATTTTATTTTATGATTATAACTTATATTGCCAGTTATTTGTACAAAATGGTATACATTATTGCTTGCGATCTTTTCTTCCATGCTGGACTGGGAGCAAGAGAAAAAAAAACATAGAATGTGCCAGTTGCATTTCCTCCCGTGTATGCTGTAAAAACCAGCTAAGGGATCTGAGGGTCTTTGTATAACGACTTCAAGGTTTGGATAATCAGTGACACTCAAACGTCTGAATACACTTCCACAACACTTCTTATCTAAGTGACTTCGCAACATACTCGCGAACCTACCTATAGAAAACAAAAATCACAAGAAATACATACATACATATAATCAAGACTTTATCCCTAATGGGGTAGGCAGAGCGTAAACGACCTAAGCAAAAGTCGTTCCGCCGCGTCTGATAAAGTTTTGAGGGTTATTTAACCGCATTAGGAATAAAGGCGTGATTATAAATTATGTATGTATTTTTAATCCAACTTAATTCATATTTGACCCTTAATTTTTGCAAAAAAAATATTTTTCGTCAGTAGAACCATGCTCAATTTTAATTCGATCATATTTCGACTACTTTCTTAAGTTAAATCGTTAACTGCCTGCGTGGTCTAGTGGCTAGTGCCATGGTCTCCCGATCTGGATCTGGTCCTGTGTTCGATGCCCAGGGGGAAACACAAAGTCGATATTTGACAATTTATCACTTTGTGAATTTACCCCCGTTTGGTTAGGACATTGCAGGCTGAATCACCGGATTGTCCGAAAATAAAAAGTATTTCGTGCTTCAGAGGGCACGTTAAACCGTAGGTCCCGGTCGCTGTCTTTGATAGTGGTCGTTACTCAAACCATGTCAGAAGCCTGATAGTTGTGCTACTAGGCGGTTTAAAACTCTGACACCAGGGTTCATTGGGTCGATAGACTGGATACCCACTCGACAGAAGAAAAAGTTAAATCGTTTAACAATGTTGGCGCAGAGAGGCGGCTAGCATACTTATTCCGAATGCAGACATAGGCTTCTCCGTACCCCGGGGAAATTCAGTACATCGTGAGCGAATCCGCAGGGCAGAAACTTAGATAGATTATGGTTGGCTTGTTGGACGAATTTCAAAATATAATACGGTGTGGCCGGCTTACCAAATGTCGAAGACTTCTTCTTTCGAGTGGGTATCCGATAAACACTGGTGTCAGTTTTTAAACCGCCTAGTAGCACAACTATCAGGCCTCTGATATGATTTGAGTAACGACCACTATCAAAGACAGCGCTCGGGACCGACGGCTTAACGTGCCCTCCGAAGCACGAAATCTTTTTTTCTTTTCGGACAATCAGGTGATTCAGCCTGCAGTGTCCTAACCAAACTCGGGAAAAAATCACAAACTGATAAATTCTCAAATATCAACTTTGTGTTTCCCCCCTGGGAATCGAACCCAGGACCTCCGGATCGGGAGTCCATGGCACTAGCCACTAGACCACAGAGATGTCGAAGACTTGAAAAGTAGCAATGGGTAGTAGTACTTATTATCCACTAGCGACCCGCCCCGACTTCGTACGGAAATTATCAGTGTTTCTCTACTATATTATGCATGTATTATACATATAAACCTTCCTATTGAATCACTCTATCCATTAAAGGAAACCGCATCAAAATCCCTTGCGTAGTTTTAAAGATTTATGCATACATAGGGATATAGGGACAGAGAAAGCGACTTTGTTGTATACTATGTAGTGATTATCGAAACAAGTAAGTAATGTTGCTAACTAAGGGCAATAATACACTGAGCTCTGACCCTCTGCATAGCTTCAGTACTGTAAGACTGGATACTCTTTACTCTTTTGTAGGAATGGCTGAAATTACTGCCATTCCATTTTTGAATCTTTTTCGATATTGACTGGAGCCTGACGACAGGCTGCCACACACTCTTGTTCGAAGTTGGAGTAGGTTGTTATAATTGCAAAATATGCTACACATGAAAATCTGGTTGTTTCTATGAGATAAAATAAGCGCTTTCCCCCTTAGGACGCCACGGTACACATGTAACAGAATTTATAAATTTTGTGTTAGTTTAAGTTTTTCATGTTTATGTCTCTTATTTAGTTTTTTGTTTAGTGTGTGATGATTTTTTGCAATAAACCTTTTATCTATCTATCTGGTTTTTTTCCGAAACTTTCAAAAACCTGAATAACCTTTACTTAAAAAAAAAAACTAAATTACGTTCACGAAAAAACCGAGGTCCCCGCTGGCGTACAGTAAGGGGTCGTAAATGATGCACATCGACATTTCAAAAGACAGAGCGTCTTTGTCAGTCTTTGTTTTGTACAAGAACGATAAAGATAACGCTCTACAAAGCTGAATTCAGCCGATGTGCAATATTTATGGCCCTTGAATGTAAGTATATAGCGTGATCTATCCTCATTTAAGGGAGCAAAATAGGTGAATTACATTGCATTTTATGAAGCAATTGGTCAGGTATATTAAACATTTTATGTGTTTTCTTATTTTCGGTTTATAATTCTGCCGTGCTAAGATTAAAGGTGTTTTTTTGATAAAACATAATTTTGCCCAAATTACAAATAAGTGGAAATTGATAATATCTCATTTAAATTAAACTTAGAATACATGGGATGTATAGGAGCATCTTTTAGGACAAGAATTATTTACTACTTATAGTATTTTTCAAATTTTCCAATTTGGCACTTACCAAATTCTAGGCTAGTATCATGTTTTCTAATGTGGGTCTGATAATTCATAAAGGGCGTAAGCGACTGATACTAAGCTAAAAGACCGTATAATATATTACTTCATGCTGGTCTGGGAGCGAAAGAAAAACATAGAATGTGCCAGCTGCATTTCCTCCCGGGCATGCTGTAAGATCCAGCTAAGGGATCCGAGGGTTTCAGTATATTGTAATTTAGGCGATGGGCTGACAACCTGTCACTACAGCAATATACATAGAATTCTATCTTAAATAACCCTCAAAACTTTGTCAGATGTGGCGGAACGACCTTTGTTTAGGTCGCTTACGCTCTGCCTACCCCATTAGGGATAAAGGCGTGATTATATGTATGTATGTATGTAATATATGAAGGATACCGCTTTTTAGGTCAGTATGTCAAAGTATTTTCAAAAGGTCATCAGAAGTTAAAAAGCCGAATGTTCATACGTATTTTTAGCTTAGTTTACTTCATATACGGTTTTTATGCTTTGATTTTTTTTATGAGTTACGTAATTTTAGCTTAGTATTGGTAATTTAGGGATTTTTAAGGTAGTATCACTGAAAAAATCAGCACATTTACGTATTTCTGCATAATGGTATCTCGGTGATCAGCGGAAATTTCTAAATGAGTCCAAGATAGGCACCTGTAAATGGCTTTGTTGATATATAATTATGTATTAGTTATTGAAATCTAGCTGTTGGTGTTCTGAATAAATAAATATAAATCACTACATAGTATAAAACAAAGTCGCTTTCGCTGTCCCTATATCCCTATGTATGCATAAATCTTTAAAACTACGCAACGGATTTTGATGCAGTTTCTTTTAATGAATAGAGTGATTCAAGAGGAAGGTTTATATGTATAATAAATGCATAATATAGTAGAGAAACACTGATAATTTCCGTGCGAAGCCGGGGCGGTTCGCTAGTGATAAATAAAATGAAAAAATGCCACCTTTTAACATAGCACGGCAGAATTGTATCCTCGGCTTTTAACATCGAAATTATTCTCACAGGAATACCATTATTTACCTTTCAAGTAGACTCAAACGATTGCTAAGGTCACATTTCGATAAAGATTGGTCAAAAAATTGGTTTATTACACCTTTGGCTAAAATATGCATACATACATACATAAAATCACGCCTTTATCCCTTACGGGGTAGGCAGAGCGTAAAACGCCTCCTAAAAGGCGCTTTCGCCACGTCTGACATAAATTGGGGGCAATTTTAGATTGTAATGTGTATTGCTGTAGTGACAGGTTGTCAGCCCATCGCCTAAATTACAATACACTGTAACCCTCGAATCCCTGTTGCTGACTTATACAGCATGCCCGGGAGGAAGGGCAACTGGAACATTCTATGTTTTTCTTTCTCTCCCAGTCCAGTATGGAAGCTAAAATATGTATATTATTAAAAGCGAAAAAAGCCTATTACGATGGATAAAGTATTACATGAATACCGACATAACATTCACTGGACTCGATTCTAGATACCACCGGCTAAAACTAAAATTAAAATCTATCTGTGACTTTCAAAATATTAAAATAGAAAGAAGACGGGCGATTTATACTCTATGGTTTTACTCTTTGTCCGCTAGATTTTGACGCGCATTTGCACGTTTCCCCAGTATTACTGTCAATTTTATCCGCCCTTTCATATAACGGCGGATAAAAATGACAGATGACGCATAAAATCACCGACTATAAATCAAAAACCGGAGAGAATAGATCTCATGTCTTTTTTCCAATGTTTTTAGTCTGAAAGTGACAGATAGATTTTAATTTTAGGTTTAGCCTTCCATGCTGGACTGGAAGTAAGAGAAAAACATAGAATGTGCCAACTGCATTTCTTCCCGAGCATGCTGAAACTAAACAAAACGAAGATAGTTTCTTACAGGTAACCTAAAGGAACTTAAAGGTAGGGTAGGAAATTTTAGTTTCAACATCTAAAATAAGGTTTTTCCCCTTTTATTCCATCTGAAACTGTAAAACTGTCTGTACTTCCATGCTGGCCTGGGAGCGAGAGAAAAACATAGAATGTGCCAGCTGCTTTTCCTCCCGGGCATGCTGTAAAAACCAGCTAAGGGATCTGAGGGTTTCAGTATATTGTAATTTAGGCGATGGGCTGACAACCTGTCACTACAGCAATATGCCTACAATTTAAATATCCCTCAAAGCTTTGTCAGATATGGCGGAACGATCTTTGTTTAGGTCGTTTACGCTCTGCCTACCCGATTAGGGATAAATGCGTGATTATATGTATGTATGTATGTATTCCATCTGAAAATTACCTAAGTGGTGCCACGATCGGCCGAACATTTTTATGATGAAAACTTTCTTATGAGATCTATAAAACTTCAACATTCTCTAGACATTGTACCAATAAAAAACTAAAAGACTTTTTTACTTATTTTTTGAAAGTCGTTAAATCTAGAGGCAAGTTTTTTTACCATGCTGGACAGGGAGCGAGAGAAAAACATAGAATGTGCCAGCTGCATTTCCTCCCGGGCATGCTGTACAATCCAGCTATGGGATCCGAGAGTTTCAGTATATTGCAATTTAAGCGATGGACTGACAACCTGTCACTACAGCAATATACATACAAATCTATCTTAAATAACCCTCAAAACTTTGTCAAACGTGGCGGAACGACCTTTGTTTAGGTCGTTTACGCTCTGCCTACCCCATTAGGGACAAAGGCGTGTATATATATGTATGTATGTTTTAGAAATGTTTGAGAGTTTTAGAAAGAACGGACTACTGTGTATTATTCGTGCTAGCGATTAGCTAGTCAACCTTTTGCCTAAATTGTTATTTTATTTAACAGTTTATTGTACACAGAAACGTACATAGAACAATTACATAGGGAATCAAGAAACAACGGTTCTGCTTATTTCTAAAATGAAATGTCTTACAGCAGACCTGAGAAGTGAGATTAAATAAAACGTAACGCGGATATGACGTGCACAATAAAAATACAAATTAGGTACATTAATAGTAAATAAGAATATACCTACTTTATTATACTATACTACGATCATACAATAACTATTTAACTGCCTCCGTGGTCTAGCGGTCTGGGCCATGGGCTCTCGACCCGGAGGTCCCGGGTTCGATTCTCGGCGGGGGACAATGACTTTGTGTTGTTGTTTCTAGTTTGGTTAGGACATTGCTGGCTGATCACCTGATTGTCCGAAAAGTAAGTTGATCCATGCTGTCGGATGGGCATGTAAATAGTCGGTTCTGCGCCTGATTTCTCTCTGGTCGTGTCAGTCAATCTGTCCCATCAGAATAAGAGATTGAAGGAATAGAGAGTGCACCTGTGTGTAGCGCAAACACTTGGGCACTAAAAACAAGTCCTGCGCAGTTGGCTGATCTCCGGGAGATTGACCGCCATCACCGAAAATCGGTGGGAGGACTATTATTACAATAACTAAATAAATTATAATACCTGTAAACATATTAAATATTCTATATAAATATAACTAAAACCGATTAATACATTTTAGTAATTAAAATGAGCTATTTTCAAAATTATTCTACCCTCATTGGAAATAACATACCCTAGAGACTTCGGGGCTCCTGACTGTTTTTTATGATACGGCCGAGAAGAGAAACAGCTGCTACATTCTATGTTTTATTGCTCTCATCTATAGTGATCGAAGTGGGACCAAAGATGTTACTTAGTTCTATTAAAATAAATACATTAGTGGGCTTGATTCAAGATTTTTTTGGCTAAAACTATAATTAAAATATATTTGTCACTTTCAGACTAAAAACATTGGATAAGGACAGTATATCTATTCTCTCCGGTTTTTGATTCATAGTCGGTGGTTTTATGCGTTATCTGTCATTTTTATCCGCCTTCATATTATATGGCGGATAAAATGGTCCAAAATACCATACAGGGGAGACGTGCAAAAGTGCCACCAACCATAGAGCAGAAATTGCCCGTCCTTTTTCAATTTTATTATTTTGAAAGTGACAGATAGATTATAATTTTAGTTTTAGCCGGTGGAATCTAGAATCGAGCACAAACTCTCAAAAAAAGTCAAAAATGATAGCTGTACTAAGATACATGCAGGTATCGTAACTTCACGCATATCATAAATTCTGAAGCCGTATATTACGAGACGAGCGATAACGGTTGACTGAAGCTTACCTCCTTAACAACGTTATCCAAATAACGTTATTACATCTGCTACCGTAATAAAAGTTAATCCACCCTTAGCAATTCAGCCGTAAAATATCGGATGCAAGCGATATCATAATCACGAATTTTCAAGGACCAAACTCTTAGACACCTGGAGTCCTTTCAACCGCGCAAGCGCGAAAACTTGGGCGAAATGTGGACCCAATGACATCTGTGGGGCCGTCAGTTGCCGGTACCATACCGATGGACTACAACGGTCCCGTCTAGAATAAAACCTTACGCGGACTTTCGCAGCCAAATCTGAATTAAAAAATAAAAATTAAAAAAAGAAATTTCGAGCGCATGTTCTATTTTTGAAGTGGTGTCGGTCGGTGTGCTGTTTGGATTTTTGTGAGTGACATTTCAAATAAAATTTTCGTACGAGTTTGACAGGTAAGATGTGCTGAATTACATTTGTTTTTATTAAATTTTCCCCCGTTTTGTGGGTTGGGGGTATTTGAAGGAAATGTGACAAACTGTTGCAAGTTCGACAAGGAAGTTACGGACGTAACGACACTTTGAAAACTTTTTTATTATTCGAAACACAACTTTGTTTTTGTTATTACTCGCATTAATATTTGTGTCGCGAAGTTTGTTTTTCTTGTTGAGGAAGGATATTGATGTTTATTAATGTTACTTTGAGATGAAGAAATTGAGCAATCAAAAATCTTGCTAGGTTAGTAAGAATTTTGGTTGCTAGAAAAGGCACTAAATAGCTCCCATTATTTAAATATTTCAAGGCTACAGACTTGTCAAATTTTTGATTTTCAAATTCATCATCATCATTTATTTATAAATTACGAACCATGTTTATGGATCAAGGTTGTAACTTTAATTTGTTTATAAAAGTATTATTTTTAAGCAGCCTCTAATTTTTATGATCGAAAAATATGAATTCAACAGTAAGTAATGCAAATAAATAAAAACTAGGAGCTAACATTTTGACCCAATATACTTTTACTAAAATAAGGCATATTTCCTAAATACGTCCCTGAACTTAAGCTACGATCCCGACCTCCGTTTATCAGTAAAATACTAAGCAAGCATAACGCAAATAATTTTGCTAAGAAATATTCGTCTTTCGTAGCCGAGAAAGGAAAAAGGAGCAGAATAAATTACTTAATAATTTCATTATCTTCCTGTACCTATTCCAACTCCCTCCGAATCGGTACGTCAATCTAGCGATTTGACTTTACGCCAAAATGTCTCAACATTAAAATAGTCTTTGTACAGAAAATAACTCTCATTTATTTTTGACCATTAAATGACACAAATCGGATACAATAAAATGTATGCGATGGATAGGATATAAATTATGTAACGGGGAATGAAGAGCTTAACAAAATGTAATTTTTCGCTATGCCTGAGGAATTTTGGGGAATGTTTTAGATATGACCATATATTGCTAAAATGTTTATTTATTTATTTAACAGGTTATTGTACACATAAACATACACAGAACAATACATAAGGAATTAAGACACAACAGATACTGCTTATTTCTAGAAAGAAATTTCTTACAGCAGACCTAATAAATGTGTGATAGCATAAAACGTAATGCTATCTGTAAGACGTGCACAATTTAAACATTTTATCATCACAAATATATGTATATATATATATATATATACGTTGATGAATTCTTCTGCATACATAGTCACTCCAGTAGCCCTTATGTATTAGGTAGAGCGACATCAACTAGCTATTCGATAACTAGGTAATATATGCTACAGTTAAATGAAGAATTGGTACACGTAATTGGCATGTTGAATGGGTGGCTAAAAAAATCAATATGTTTCTACTTAAAACTGATGGCTAAAAATACCGTAGATCTCATTAATTACTTAAAAAAAAAATGCGCACTTATATTTTATAATCGAGTTAAAAATATGTAAGTTATTGTTTTGAGTAGTCCATATTTACTTGAGAGTGAAGTCATAATCCACTATATTCATACAAATAAGCGTTTTTGACATATCATAAAAAGTCGCTGATTTGACTATATATGGTTTGCAATAAACAATTTGGCTTTTACTTTGACTAGTAGCAAATAGCTTAATATTTTAAGACTTAAAATATTTTAGTACAGTCTATCAGCGAATCCGCCTTTAAGTAATTACTTAATTTAATTTGCATACGAAGAAGATAGGTCGTGGAATAGGACATGGCGATGTACGGGAGAATACCTTATTCCCACGGGAAAAATCATTAAGCCGCTAATGAAACTGCGGACAGAAAGCGTGTACTTAATTAATATTTTATTATTGTGTATTCTTCCATGCTGGCCTCGGAACGAGAGAAAAACATAGAATGTGCCAGCTGCATTTCCTCCCGGGCATGCTGTAAAAACCAGCTAAGGGATCCGAGGGTTTCAGTATATTGTAATTTAGGCGATGGGCTGACAACCTGTCACTACAGCAATATACCTACAAATCGATCTTAAAATAACCCTCAAAACTTTGTCAGACGTGGCGGAACGACCTTTGTTTAGGTCGTTTACGCTCTGCCTACCCCATTAGGGATAAAAGCGTGATTATATGTATGTATGTATTATTATGTATTACTAATGAATACATTTGCCAGTACGCATTATGATGGCAGTCTATTATATTATATTTGGATTTCTTATTTATTATGTAAGACCTTTTATTTCACATACAATTTTCTTGGAAATAAAAGTCTATTTCATTAGGAAATAACAAAAAAGAAGTAAATTTTCCTTATTTCTAACCAATTTGGCCCAAGACATTGTAATTATATATCCAGGGATATTTAAAGAAAAAATATCTTGTTTGCTTTATTGAGATCTGTCAAAAATATAAGAATGCTAATATTAATATTTTCTTCCGTGCTGGACTGGGAGCGAGAGTAGAACATATTCGAGGGTTTCAGTATATTGCAATTTAGGCGATGATCTGACAACCTGTCACTACAGCAATATTTTCAAACAAAGTTTTCAGGGTTATTTAAAATAGTTTTGTAGGTATATTGCTGTAGTGACAGGTCAGCCCATCGGCTAAATGGCTATAGACTGAAACCCTTGGATCCCTTAGCTGGTTTTAACAGCACGCCCGGGAGGAAATGCAACTGGCACATTCTATGTTTTCCTTTCGCTCCCAGTCCAGCATGGAAGAAAGAGAATAAATCTCCTGTCATTTTTCAATGTTTTCAGTCTGAAAGTGACAGATAGATTTTAACTTTAGGTTTAGCCGGTTCAATCTAGAATTTAGCCCAATATCTTCATATAAATTATATCATTCACCCTTATACCTTATACAGCCCACATTATCCCGCTGCTGGGAATAAGTAACGTGATCAGTTATTTCTTGACTCAAAACGGAACATTGGTTTATTAAGGACAAATTAACATGTAGTCAATGAAAAACAAAAATACTTCTATGCTGGCCTGGGAGCGAGAGAAAAACATAGAACGTGCCAGCTGCTTTTCCTCCCGTGCATGCTGTAAAAACCCAGCTAAGGGATCGGAGGGTTTCAGTATATTGAAATTTAGGCGATGGGCCGGCAACCTGTCACTACATCAATATACCTACAAATCTATCTTAAATAACCCTCAAAACTTTGTCAGACGTGGCGGACTACCTTTGTTTAGGTCGTTTACGCTCTGCCTACCCCATTAGGGATAAAGGCGTGATTATATGTATGTTTGCAATGAAAAAACGGGACGTCTGGTCATGTTTGGCGAACTCTCCCTCTTCTCCTTTCACTTATCCCTATTTTGAATCTCAAGGCGCCAGTCCTTCGAAAATGTATCCATCTTTTTACAGCATCAGTTCAGTACACCAATGTTTCGTGGGTATTTATTTATAGCACAGGTAAAAAAAACTTTATACGATTCATCCATGTCACATAGCAACATCTTAAGAATGGCGGCAAAGTCTGCTCAGATCAGAGTTGCCTTTCATAAAACTTCGCCGATTTGAAAAGTTGAAATCTTCGAGCCTGAGAGATTTTATTGTTGTTCCAGCTTTATTATACGAATAAATTGAATGATCACTTACAATGGAATGTTGTGATAAGCAAAACACTCTGTTTAAATTACATTCAATAAGATTTTGAAGTTTTCAGTAGTAATTATTCAGTAGGTTATGTTTGCTATTTTAGGTTTTAATTTATTTGTAGTGTATTTATAGTATTATTCATAAGATTTTATTTTATATTGTAAAGCATTATATGTTTATAATATAAGCCACAGTTGCCTCATTTAAAACAATAAATTATTAACAAAAACAGAGAGTAAAGCCATCCGATTCATTTATCTTGGTGTTAATTCAGACTAACACAAATTATAATTTTAAGTCATTCCTATAAGTTTTCTCAAAATTTAAAATATAAAAGAGATAGAAAATCAATACTTGACTTTATAAAATGTCAAAATTAACGCAAAGCTAAATAATGAGTAGATAATGCATAATCATTGTCGTAACATTAATTTGAAAAAATACACAGGAATGACTTAAAATTTGTTTAGAAACACAAACTAAATGCAAGTT
Source organism: Scrobipalpa costella (assembly GCA_949820665.1). Lineage (NCBI taxonomy): Eukaryota > Metazoa > Arthropoda > Insecta > Lepidoptera > Gelechiidae > Scrobipalpa > Scrobipalpa costella. The sequence goes on from OX463311.1 coordinate 3,504,230, forward strand.
ATTATTAACCAGCAGAGCTTTATAAAAAACCACTCTTGGTTACTGCCACCAAAGCAAGTTCCGACTGAAAGCGAAAAAAAGCAGCAAAAAATATTGGATTTACTTTTTTAAATTATTTGCAATGGGTTTGGAGTCTGGTACCTAACCAGCTAGCTGTGTCTCGTGAGACCAGCTCCTGTATAATTTGTGGACACTGAAAGAGGACTCACATTTCCGGCTATACTGACCGGCTATCTTCTTCTCAATTTTAATATATATATATCTATATACAATTTTATTTTAGGTGGCTTCTAGTACCTATTATTATTTGTTCAATTTGATGATGTTGAAGCTAAAAATCAATTGGTAATTTTTCATCTTTGCTAAACTACCAATTAAAATTCTGATTTACAGATAGGCATTCCAATACAACTGTATACCAAATACAAAAATGCCATAACTTTTTTTGCCAATGCTAAAACGTGAGGACCCCTTTGAGAAAAGTCTAAAAACTCTAAAGTATACCCAAGAATGGAACAAAAGTTTTGATTGGAAGCGAGGAATGGAATGGAATCGAAATGGCGCCCTTTAGAAGATTCACTGAGAGAGTAAATACTATTTCATTCTTTCTCGGATGGTCTCACGATTGATACGATTCGGTCACCTTGAAATACCTTTTGGAACTAGATTTTTCACTTTTGTATTTTCTTTTATTTTCCACGAATTATCGGTTGCTCGACTTATGCTGAGTCAGAATAGAATCATCTTTTACCCACTGGTATCGTAAAAGGATATCAAGTAATGGATAGCAGCGTTCTCTGCGAACAAAAAATCTAGCACTGTGCTCCTCCATTCACCTGCCAAGCGTGGTGCATATACATAAAATGGGTTTGCTTTTGACTTTAGACAAGTCATACTTGGGATGACAGTGACAGAGTCGACGATGGAGTGGGCTCACCCAGAAGATGCCTGTATTGGAAATACCTGCCGATAGGTGACTGTTGCTAACAAAGTAACGGATTCAAATTGACAAAGCACCAATAAAACGCAATTCTCTCCGAACCAAAGGGTTGCTTAATAAAAAAGGAGTTATACGCGACACGTCACAAATTTGCATCTCCACTTACAGCTGACGCCACGTAACCATTTTGAGTGACGTGTGCTACATCTATGACGTCACATAACAAGTCACAGAGCTCGTCACATAGCTCGTCACATAACAGGGAACACGTTTCGCGAGTCACTTTGCATATTTTCGCGGCATGGTGATCGACTTCCGTTTCAAAAAAGGTATTAGGTGGTGTAGCTATACAGGGTGTCAACAGGAAATTCATGTGCGGAGGTAATTTTGTGAGTGGAATACATTCCGTCTCCGTGTGGTGTCGGGAGAATACCTTTCCAAAAGTACTACCATAAAAGACGACTGAAGATGGAAACAAAACATAGGTCAATAGTAATAAATTAATTGTGTTTAAAATACAAACACTATCATGATTATTATACGTTCAGCGGAATTCGCATGTAGTTCAGTTTACATACATACAATCACGCCTTTATACCTAATAGGGTAGGCAGAGCGTAACCGACCTAAATAAAGTTTTGAGGGTTATCTAAGATAGACTTGTACGCATATTGCAGTAGTGACAGGTTGTCAGCCCATCACCTGAATTGCAATATACTGAAACCCTCGGATCCCTTAGCTGGTTTTTACAGCATGCCCGGAATATCAACTTTGTATTTGGAAATTGAACCTATGACCTCCGGTTCGGGAACCTAGAGCTTTAAACTTTACCACGGAGGCAGTTAATGCCTCTAACGTTCCGACTTCGGAGTCCAAATCTTCCTTAATCAGTCCATCATGAAGTATTACAGAGTGTAGACTCCATCGATCCTCTTCCAAAACCTTTATTGCTTCGTTCCCTTTTATCATAGCTTAATTATTCATACACGGGTGTAGGGTTGGCAGCTGGTTGATTCTATTCTGCGTACTATAACTGCCTCCGTAGTCTAATGGTCAGAGCAATGGGCTTACGAGCTGGAGGTCCTGGGTTTGATTCCCAGGGGGGAAAGGAACACAATGTTGATATTTGTCAATTTATCAATTTGTGAGGTTTTCCCTAGTTTGGTTAGGAAATTGCAGAATGTATTACCTGATTGTTCGAAAATAAAAGTATTCATGCTTCGGAGGGTACGTTAAACCGTCTTTCCCGGTCTCTGTCTTTGATAGTGGTCGTTACTAAAACCATGTCAGAGGCATGATAGCTGTGTTACAAGACGGTTTGAAAACTCTGACACCAGGGTTCATCGGGTCGTTCTACTCGCTCGCTCGCTAAGAAGAAGACTATAAAGATGTCTATAAGACTAAAAGAATATGTATCAGGTAGGTATGGCAATCTTCCTCTTTACTATAACATAAGGAAAATTACAAAGCTTACAAAAAAAATCCATGCTGGACTGGGAGCGATAGAAAAACATAGAATGTTCCAGCTGCCCTTCCCGGGCATGCTGTAGAAGTCAGCAAAAGGGATTCGAGGGTTACAGTGTATTGTAATTTAGGCGATGGGGTGACAACCTGTCACTACAGCAATACAAATATTACAATCTAAAATTTTCCCTCAATTTTTGTCAGACGTGGCGAAAGCGCCTGTTACGAGGCGTTTTACGCTCTGCCTACCCCCGTAAGGGATAAAGGCGTGATTTTATGTATGTATGTACAAAAAAAGGGTATACGTAAAGCGTATAAGCGTATAATAGATACAACAACATATGATTTGATTTATGTCAAAGTTATGCTAAGAGCACAAATATTACAACTTTTGAACATTGTCTTGTATTCTATGTAATAAGTTATCCATGAGCAAACGACGGGATATTTTCTTTTTCGAGGAAAATATAGTCTTGACCATTAGTTAGTGTTCGAGATAAGAACTCAATGATTTTATTTACAACACTTTTTCAGCTACTGGGCTCCTAGAATCGAGCAATTGTTTTGAAAGTGGCAAATAGATTTTAATTTTCGTTTTAGCCGGCAAATCTAGAATCGAGCCTATTATTTATTTTATTTTTGAGTTGGCAACCCTACCCAGGACTCGGGTGCAGAGCAGACCCTTCGGTGATGGCGACGATTTCATCAAAATTGTTTAAGCGTTCTTGAATTTTAATCAAGTACCGGCAGTTTACGCTTAAAGTGGTCAGGGGGTAGGCAGGTACCTGCAGGGTTCATAATTTGGACCGGGGACTAATAACCTATTCGCTTTTACGCTGCCTTCGTATTTAATACCCTCTGTATTGAGATAGGTACTTTCTCTTTGTAAAATGAAGCCTATTTCCGTTTCTAACTCTGCTGTCACAGCTGTCACTGTGCTAAAATATTAAGTATCGGTGTCAAATTCGATCATAGATCACTACATAGTATAAAACAAAGTCGCTTTCTCTGTGCCTATATCCCTATGTATGCTTAGATATTTAAAACTACGCAACGGATTTTGATGCGGTTTCTTTTAATGGATAGAGTGATTCAAGAGGAAGGTTTATTATACATGCATAATATAGGAGAGAAACACTGATGATTTCCGTGCAAAGCCGGGGCGGGTCGCTAGTAAATAATAAAGTAAAATAAAAATAGTATATTTCAGAATCTTAGTTCGTAGTAACAAAAGTGTTCGAATCATCAAACACTTGTTACAGCTGAGCAACCAATAGATGACGCTAGTGGTACCTTATGCGAATTAAAAAATAAGAAAACGATTTTTATTATGCTTAGTATTATTGTAATAATTACATTAGCATTCTTCGGTAAGAAACTGACAACAAATATCTGATTCGAGAACTGGAAAGTCCTTTTGACTATCGCTGATTCAGAATGGTTTTCTTTATTTGCCATCTTTTCTAGTCTAGTCTAGAATAAATCAACACGACTCGAGGATGGAACAAGTATCCCACACACTGAAGGAACACAGAAAGCTATTTGGCGCCGAGATCCGGTGGTAATACATACATATAATCACGCCTTTATCGCTAATGGGGTAGGCAGAGCGTAAATTATCTAAACAAAAGGTCGTTTCGCCACATCTGACAAAGTTTTGAGGGTCATTTAAGATAGATTTGTAGGTATATTGCTGTGACAGGTTGTCAGTCCATCGTCTAAATTGCAATATATACTGAAACCGTCGGATTCCTTAACTGGTTGTTACAGCATGCCCGGGAGGAAATGCAGCTGGCACATTCAATGTTTTTCTCTCGCTCCCAGTCCAGCATGAAAGAATAGTTATATTGTCGCTATTAAAATTTTCAAAGAAGCAGTGACTGCAAAAATTCCAAGACAGATGTAGAGTTGTTCAGTTTTACATGTAGAACACACCCTTAAAGTCATGACCTTGTGCTATTTCGTTTCCTAATAACGATAAGCGAGGGGCGTAACTTAATTTACTTCATTTATGTGTAGGCTCAAACCGACACAGTTATTAACTTTATTTACTCACGAAAATTATAATTTTGTAATGTTAGAAGTACCTCAAAGTTGGAAGAGGTATAACATCAACATTATTGAGTTCCAAGACTTTTAGTAACTATACAGGTGTTTCTTGGACTTAATTTGAGTTCTAACACGCTTTTATCCCTAATGGGGAGGGCAGAGCGTAAACGACCTACACAAAAGTCGTTTCGCCACGTCTGAGATAGTTTTGAGGGTTATTTAAGATAGATTTGTAAGAATATTACTGTAGTGACAGGTTGTCAGGTCATCATCTAATTTGTAATATACAGAAACCCTCGGATCCCTAAGCTGGTTTTTACAGCATGCCCGGGAGGAAATGCAGCTGACACATGTTATGTTTTTCTCTCGCTCCCAATCCAGCATGGAATATAAGAGGTACCTAAAAGTTTGTATAGGTATCACATCAACATTATTGCGTTTTAAGACTTTTAGTAATTACTAGCGACCCGCCCCGGCTTTGCACGGAAATTATCAGTGTTTCTCTACTATATTATGCATGTATTATACATATAAACCTTCCTCTTGAATCACTCTATGCATAAAAAGAAACCACACCAAAATCCGTTGCGTAGTTTTAAAGTATTATGCATACATAGGGATATAGGGACAGAGAAAGCGACTTTGTTTTATACTATGTAGTGACGATACAGGTGTTTCTTTGACGTAATTTGAGTTCTATTAATATGATTTTCTAGGTTGGGTTACTGTATAAACAGAGATTCTGCCTATTATAAACATACTTAACTCTAACAACTACAGGGCAGCAAACTGAATTCATAATTACAAGGGTACCTACTGAACAACTTACAACAAAAATATCTTCCCCATACAAATTGTCATTTTGCGCAGAGAAGTACCTAAATAGTTTATTTTATATATCAGAAGAATTTATCTCAGAAAGTTGTTTAGTTTCATTATCTGACCAACCCCTTTCACTTTGCGCACTGTCGTTGAAATAGCCCTGTATATAGAGCTGTATAAATTAAATAAAAAGCCCGATGGTGTAGTGGATAGGGCCGCAGCCACCTGGGGAGCAGCCCAGTGGGGAGGTCCTGGTTCGAATCCACTTAGCAATATGTTTTTTGGTTTACGAATTTCATATGTCCGTTTATTCGGCGCTTTATCCGTCCTTCGGAAGGCACGTTTAGCCGTCGGTCCCGGTTAATATCGTTTAATACCGTATATATTAGTTGTTAAGCCATGCCAGAGGCCAGTGCTAAGCATTGGTGGCTTGAAAACTCTAATCTAGGATTGGGTCTGGTTTCCCTTCTGGGTTGTGGAGGTCAGATGGTTGTGGAGTCAGATTTCTATGAAAACCAGTTCCCTAGATTAAAGCAGGGAGGATAAAAATAAATTTGATAATCAAACTCAATTTGCATCTACAAATAAACTGACTTTTGACAAAGGTTAAACAAACTATTGTTACAGTAGAAAGTCAAGTAAAATAAAACTCATTTTTTATTTGAAACTCCTTCAAATATATTGAATATTTGACCTCTTGCGACCTTATGTCCTTTACAAATCCCTTGCACGAAATAATGCCATTGTTAGAGTCATAGAGTCAATAAATGAGGGCCAAACTATTTTCTTTAGAGATTTTTATCATCAAAATAATAAACGTGAGTTTACTAGTAAGTAAGTCTACAATAGAGTTAGCAAGTTTATTAAAAAAGTCTAAAGAGAGATTTTTTGTTAATAGAAAATAGTGGCAAAGAATCATTGGACGTTTTTTCATTAGACGGCACGGCGACGGTGCCGTCACGAAGCCGTAGCTCTGTTTTTCGACTAGAGGGCACGGCATCAATACGACAACGTGCCTATAACGTCCAATCTGAGCGCACACACACACGCGCATGTTTCGTGCGAATACAAAATACATGCAGTTTGGCAGGCCGGCGACGGTACCGGTGAGAATCAATGCCGTGCCGTTGCCGTGCCGGCAAGTGGAAAAGAATTCCATTATAATTCAATTGTTTTTCATAGATTATCTCTTCCACGGTTCCGTCGACGGTAATAATAAACAGGTATTTTTTATTTATTTACTAAAATAGGTACACCAACAGTTAATACATTACACATTGTAACAAACATATTATATTAGGTTATTTAGTCTAATGTAAAAACCGATTACAGGTATACACAACATTTTTAAAATTAAGGCAGTTATGAACTTAAAATTTTAATGTTAATATAAAATATATAGTACTTATAAACTAGAACTGGTACAATAATTTGTCATTTGATTCTAGTGAGACATTAGCTAATGACAATACCTGACTGCTCACGCCGCCTAAGATACATACATACATACACACTATCACGCTTGTATCCCTAATGGGGTAGGCAGAGTGTCAACGACCCAAACAAAGGTCGTTCTGCCACGTCTGACAAGTTTTGAGGGTTGTTTAGAAATAATTGTATATTGCTGTAGTGACAGGTTGTCAGCCCATCGCCTAAATTACAATATACCCTCGAATCCCTTAGCTGGTTTTAACAGCATGCCCGGGAGGAGATGCAGCTGGCACATTCTACGTTATTGTATCGCTCCTAGTCCAGCATGGACGCCTAAGATATGTTTTTCAAATACTCTTTAGACCAAAATACGAAACACTCCTGTTTGAAAGCCAAAATATGCACGTTGCGGGCAGTATTTTCTCTGTAGGGTTTTGCTGAAAACTATACCACCATTTTTGAAAATATTGTGATGATTAAAAACGGGAAATTTACCGTGATTTTCCATTTTTGTATGATTGTCCGATATTTCAACGCAGTTTCATGCGATATGACTAAACGAACGGAGCATGAAACTGCGTTGAAATATAGGACACTCATACAAAAATGGAACACCACTGTAAATTTCCTGTTTTTAATCATTATAATGTTGATAACCATGAGAGTTTGATAAAGACTATTTTTTAAAATACCTACTAAATTACTTATTTTTTAACCCATACATTTTATCTTCATTAAATGACCTTAGGAGATATTTTATTACATACACTAGCGACCCGCTCCAGATTTGCACGAAAATCATCAGTGTTTCTCTACTATATAATGCATGTATTATACATATAAGCCTTCCTCTTGAATCACTCTATCCATTAAAAGAAACCGCATCAAAATCCGAAGCGTAGTTTTAAAGATCTAAGCATACATAGGGATATAGGGACAAAGAAAGCGACTTTGTTTTATACTATGTAGTGATAACAGACACGCCTATGTCAAAACAAGGCGTCAGCGGAACCTTTGCTTTTTTTTTTGGTTTAATACAAAAAAGTAACTGATTTAATACCAGGTGTAAGGGACAGCATCCCGAAAACTAATAGAAGTTGCTCAGTTAATGACACTGAACAACTTTCACCGGGAAATAACTGCCTCCGTGGTCTAGTGGCTAGTGCCATGGACTCCTGATCCGGAGGTCCTGGGTTCGATTCCCAGGGGGGAAACACAAAGTTAATATTTGAGAATTTATCACTTTGTGAATTTTTCCCCAGTTTGGTTAGGACATTGCAGGCTGAATCACCTGATTGTCCGAAAAAGCAAAAGATTTAGTGCTTCGGAGGGCACGTTAAGCCGTCGGTCCCAGTCGCGGTCTTTGATAGTGGTAGTTACTCAAACCATGTCAGAGGCCTGATAGTTGTGCTACTAGGCGGTTTAAAAACTCTGACACCAGGGTTCATCGGGTCGATAGACTCGATACCCACTCGACAGAAGAAGAAGACCGGGAAATTCTTTAAGAACGAGAAAAGAAAAATTGGCTTATCCAAACAAAATGTTCACCTCGATCAGGCAATTTGTGAGAAAAAGCCATTTAAAAAAAAGCCTGCTAATATTTGTTCAGTGTCGTTGACTGAGCAACCCCTATCAGTTTGCGGGACGCTGTCTCTTACACCCGGTATAAAGGTTTTCAATTGATAAGTGAGAACTGATTAAGCTTAATAGAAATGTTTGCTGAATCAGACTCTTAATTTAAATAGTCAAACATTTTACATAAAGGCCCCACACACATACGGGGGATCCAATTAATTCGATCTTAAATAATTAAAACGTGCGTATACTAAAATTGCACGAGTGAAATTGGATAAAATTATCCCTACATTAATGAATTAGTGGGGATTAGGATCGCTTGCCCTTTAATCCCAGTGGATTGGATAAAGCAAACGCGAAAATGATATCACAAGATACCAACGTCCCTTGCGGATGGTTTAGTTGGGAAAATGTCCGATTTAGTGGCAAGATGACATTCATAATTGACTCTATATTTATAGCCAGCTGCTTTTCCTCTCGGGTATGCTGTAAAAACCAGCTAAGGAATCCGAAGGTTTTAGTATTTTGTAATTTAGGCGATGGGCTTACAACCTGTCACTACAATGATATACCTACAAATCTATATTGAATATTCCTACCCCATTAGGGATAAAGGCGTGAGATTACATGTACCTATGTATAAATTTGTGATTATAATGATTTATGAGAGTTGGCACTTGTAGTGCTATTTTATGTTTTAAAATATGTGCTATAAAACTCACACAAGTAATTTGATCACTATACTCGAATTACTGTCAGATGGTAGCTGTGATAGGTGCAGTGCCTATAGATTATAGTAAAAAAAAAAGAAAACAAATTCGGTCATTCGGTGCTACGGACATATACAGAAACAACCACAAAGAACACTCAGAAACAGACATTTAAATTTATCATTCAAATATCTGCCCCGGCCGGGAATCGAACCCGGTACCCACTGCGTAGCAGGCAGATACACTGCCAACTAGGGTCTGCGGGCCGTCAAATAAATTGATTTTGTATTTCTTTTGAATGACATCTGTCGCAACTACCATCTTATATAATCCGAGTATCTTCATAATATTTATGTTTACTTGTTGTGTTTTCTCTTGTGTTCTATTTCTTACTTTTAGGTACAATCTCAAAGAGTGGTAATTCATTTTATCATTTGGACAAGTTAAGAAGCCGGTCAATCTTTGTAACTGTGCTCTTGTCACTTTGACATTGCCAGTAATGGATGTACAATGAGGCGGCCGATTGCCTTAAAAATAAACGTTGAAGTATATTATATTCGGTGACACAACTATCTGTCATTCGGTGATAATTCAAATGTGACTTAAATTTCTACTAATGTGTCATAGTTATCTTCTTATAAGGACCGTATATATACTCAGCTGTCATGAGTGACAGCGTTTGAGTTCGTATCAGAATTGACATTTCAAATCCATACCTAATATTGCTCTTAAGTTTGATACCGCTTCATAAATACGAGCTTTAGTGAGTCGAATGACATACATACATACACAAATCACGCCTTTATCCCTTACGGGGTAGGCAGAGCGTCAAACGCCTCGTAAAAGGCGCTTTCGCCACGTCTGACAAAAATTGAGGGCAATTTTAGATTGTAATGTGTGTTGCTATAGTGATAGGTTGTCAGCCCATCGCCTAAATTACAATACACTGTAACCCTCGAGTCCCTTTTAGTGACTTCAACAGCATGCCCGGAAGTAAGGGCAGCTGGAACATTCTATGTTTTTCTATCTCTCCCAGTCCAGCATGGAAGAAACGACCCGATAAACATAGCTATAAACCTTATTATTTAAAGTTAGATACTATTTAGTGGTAGAAACAGCTTATTGTTGATTTACATCTGTAGTAATAGGATATGTCGTATTCATTTTACTATGTGTAAGTATGTATAATATATATTTATTTATTTACCACATAATGTATGTACTATAAGGTATGTAATTTATATAATTATTTGGTTAGTACTTATATTTATGTATGTAAGGATATTTATATAAAGCTTATTGTAGTCTTTGCGTACACTCTTGCCTGCTGTTACCTATATTTTCCTCACGCACGGTAAGCTGGAAGACAACGCAAATATTTTGAGTTATTAAGCTCGCCTTTGTACATAATGTATCTAGATTAAGTTAATTTTAAGAATCTCTGTGTGTACAATAAAGGAATAACTTTAAACCCTACACGTGCCCTAGGGTGGTGCTACAACTAAAAGGTAATCAGCTGCTGTACTGTCATCTGGATATCCACTTCAAGCCTCATCTTCCTTTTTAGCGAGTAGATTCTCGAGTCGAACGACCCGATCAACCCTGGTATCAGAGTTTTCAAACCGCCTAGTGGCATAGCTATTAGGCCTCTGACGTGGTTTGAGTAACGACTACTATCGAAGACAGCGACCGGGACCGACGGCTTAACGTGCCCTCCGAAGAACGGAATCCTTTTTCTTTACGGACAATCAGGTAATTCAGCCTGCAACTGTTCTAACCAAACTGGAGAAAACCTCATAAAGTGCTAAATTGACAAATATCAATTTTGTTTTCCCTCCTGGGAATCGAACCCAGGACCTCCGGATAGCTCTGACCATGTAGGTTAAAGCCTTATGACAAATAAATACTTAAAATAAGCGTATTAATTATTTAATCAGAACAAACGTACCAAAAGCAATCTTCAGTATAGCTTAGGTACTATTACTATACCAACAGGTCGCATACAAAGATTTCTTTTAAAAAGCAACACATATACGAAAAAAAGGACGGACATTAAGTTCTTTTATTATTGGTATTGTCTCCCTTATCTCACTAATGCCAGCACAAAATGAGGTCTGAAACCCTTTTTAGGGCTTTTAAGGGCCGTAGTACCCTAACGTGTAAACATGACCCTTAAGCGTTCTTTAAATTTCCAACTGTATCCAGTGAACGGAGTTATAAATTAGACGCCATTATTCATAAATTAGCAAAGGGACCAATTCTTTTTTAAACAAATCGTGGTGAAAAGTTTTGGTGCGGTATAGAGACATACATACATACATATATTCACGCCTTTATCTCTAATGGGGTAGGCAGAGCATAAACGACCTAAACAAAGGTCGTTCTGCAACGTCTGACAAAGTTTTGAGGGTTATTTAAGATAGATTTGTAGGTATATTGCTGTAGTGACAGGTTGTCAGCCTGTCGCCTAAATTACAATATACTGAAACCCTCGGCTACCTTAGCCGGTTTTTACAGTTTGCCCGGGAGGAAATGCAGCTGGAACATTCTTTGTTTTTCTCTCGCTCCCAGGCCAGCATGGAAGTGGTATAGAGGCTGTGGTCTCTTTTGTTGTGAGGCATAATTTTACCTCAGGGGTTTCTTCTATGCTAGCTAGGGAGCGAGAGAAAATATAGAATGTGCCAGCTGCATTTCCTCCCGGGTATGCTGAAAAAACCAGCTAAGGGATCCGAGGGTTTCAGTATATTGTAATTTAGACGGTGGGCTGACAACCTGTTATATAGCAATGTACCTACAAATCTATCTTAAACAACCCTCAAAACCTTGTCAGACGTGGCGGAACGACCTTTGTTTAGGTCGTTTACTCTCTGCCTACCCCATTAGGGATAAAGGCGTGGTTATATATATGTATGAATTTTCTTCTGTCTTGTTTCTTGTGGGTTGCTGTTTCGATCTACCCACAGAGTTTTTCAAAATTGCAATTGTGACGCAGATACCTCTTACGTATCAACAAAGACAAGCTTTTCAATATGATATTTTTTTCGACTTTATCCTTCGCACCACCCTCGAACACCCTTATTACATGGAACGATCATTTTATGTGTCTGAGCTAGATTAAGTATACTTCAATGTTATTTTTTCTGACATTATTTAGTTCTTTGACCCCGCTTTTTAATAAATTTCATATTGCTGTGTAAACTTTGTTAAGGGTCGATTTAATATGATGGAGAGTAATTTGTTTTTGAATTTGGTCTTTTGCTGTCCATCTTATGGGAATGTCAGCGCCCTTAAGGGGGTTCGAGAACTGCGACAAGTGGCGCCATCAGTTTTAAATTAATTGTGCCTGAAATACAAACATTTTCAATGGTATATTACAATTGGCGGCAATCGCAACTAACTCTCCATTTTATAATCCATCATCATCTCCCTAGCCTTGTCCCGTATCTCACGGGGTCGGCTTCCTAATCTAGGGGATTGAACGAGGTTACTGGTTTTTACACAGAGCGACTGCCATCTGACCTCCGCAACCCAGAAGGGAAACCAGACCCAATCCTAGATTAGGACAGAGTTTTCAAGCCGCCAATGCTTAGCACTGGCCTCTGTAAGGGCTTAATGACTAATATCTACGGTATTAAACGATATTAACCGGGACCAAGGGCTTAACGTGCCTTCCGAAGCACGTAAAAAGCACCGAATAAACGTACATATGAAATTCGAAAACCGAAAAACACATTGGTACGTGGTGGGTTTCGAACCACGACCTCCCGCTCAGGAGGCAGCGGCCCTATCCACTACACCATCGGGCTCTCCATTTTATAATCCATTAAATAATAATTCACACTAAGCATAAAATCTATGTATTACAAATGAAGTTAAAGTGGCTACTTTTAGCGTATGTAAAATATATAACTTTTTATGTTTAGTGTGAATATTATATACTAATGGATTTTAAAATGGGGAATTAGTTGCGATTGCCGCCAATCGTAAAATAAATACCATTGAATATGTTTGTTCTTCAGGCAGAACTAATTTAAACCTGATGGCGTCACTGTGGCTGCTCTCGGACCCCCTTAAGGGCACTGACATTCCCATAAGATGGACTGCGGATCACCAAAATTCAAAAACAAATTGCTGTCCATAAATTTTCGCTAATCGTAAAATATCAATGAAACTGTTTGTATTTTAGACACAATTAATTTATTACCTAAAAATCTATCTTAAATAACCCTCAAAACGTTGTCAGACGTGGCGGAACGCCCTTTTGTTTAGTTCGTTTACGGTCTGGCTACCCCTTTAGGGATAAAGGCGTGATGTATGTATGTTTGTATAAATTTGTTACTATTGAGGGCGCCACCTATGTTCTGCAACAACCTTAAGGTTTCTGGATGATCTCACTAAGTGTAGTGTAGACACTGTCTCTACCTCCTTTAGCCTAGATTTGATTAAGAGCATAAGCCATATCCTATCTTCCGATCAATCCTAAATCGAACAATGTGTAGGGCAATCGTCCAACTGTTCCTACTTACTCGGACGTCCTATTTATTGCGCTAAATATTGGGCTCGATTCTAGATTATCCGGCTTAAACAATTAGTCACTTTCAGACTAAAACATTACAATACAATTCAATACAATTTTTTTCATGCACAAAGAGACACACAACAGAAATAAAAAGCAACAAACGTGACAGTACAATATAGGCGGCCTAATGGCTAAAGCAGCAGTTTCTATCAGGCAACTTTTGGGTATAGAAATTGTACAAGCAGAAAGCGGGATAGTGCATATTACTACATATAATACTTAGACAAAATTTTCACACTTTTAAATAAATATTTTAATAAAACATTGGAAAAGGACAGGAGATCTATTCTCTCCGGTTTTTTATTTATAGTCGGTGGTTTTATGCGTTATCTGTCATTTGATATAGCGGATAAAATTGACAGAAATACTCTGGAAACGTGCAAATGCGCGTCAAAATCTAGCGGACAAAGTGTGAACCATAGAGTACAAATCGATTTTCGATTTTATTATTTTGAAAGTGACAGATAGATTTAATTTTAGTTTTAGCCGTTGGTATCTGGAATCGAGCTCATTGCCCGATTTAGAATTGATTGAAAGTTAGAATCGGATGGTCTAAATGGTCCATTAACCCTTCGTTTATAATTTGGTTAGGATAGGATATTAGAAATTAGTATGGGTATTGCCTATGGGCACGGTATTGAAAACCCATTAGTAATTTGAATATTGAAAGTGATCTAAATGATCTAGATCCGTATTTATAATCAGCTCTCATGAGTGCCAGTAAGTCTGAGTTCGTATCAGAAATGTCATTTCAGTACAAACTGGCCTGTCAAATCCATACTTAATATTGCTCTCAAGTTTGATATCGCTTCATTGATACGAGCCCTAGATAGATACCCAAACCCATTATGAGGAATTACAACTTTACCATAGGGATATACAAACAGTCTCCACGCCCGCGCAAACTGAAAGGAGTTAGTTTGTGCAGATTACGAAACTGAACTAAGTGTTTTCTCTCCTGGCAAATGAAAAAAAAAACATACATACATACAAACCTTTATCCCCAATGGAGTAGGCAGAGCGTAAACGACCTAACCAAAGGTCGTTCCGCCATATCTGACAAAGTTTTGAGGGTTATTTAAGATAGATTTGTAGGTATATTGCTTTAGAGAGAGCCCATCGCCTAAATTAAAATATACTGAAACCCTCTGATCTCTTAGCTGCTTTTCACAGCATCTCCGGCAGGAAATGCAGCTGGCACTTTCTATGTCTTTCTCTCGCTCCAAGGCCAGCATGGAAGTTAAAAATAAACTTTTTCATAAACATTTTCCTAGAATTATATTTCTGTAAGTTGTTCAGTTTCGTTTTCAAAACAACTCCTTCTATTGGTACACTGTGTCTTCGAAATAACCCTGTATAGAAGTCCAAGTGGAGTTACCGTAACTCTTTCTGCATGTGAGTTGAAAATCGTATACTTTGCTGATATTTTCAGGCTTCTTTAGGTATTTTCTTGAGGTATTTTAAACAACAATTTAGGCACTACCTACGTGAATGAATGTATGTTTGAGATCTATTGTTTGTACTGTTCTGTCGCAGTAATTATAGCTTTTATTTGCGTTCGGCTTACACTGGGCTCGATTCTAGATACCACCACCGGCTAAAACTAAAATTAAAATCTATCTGTCACTTTCAAACTAATTAAATTGAAAAAGGACAGGCGATTTATATTCTATGGTTCTACACGATGATGTTCGCAAGATTTTGACGTGCTTTTGCACGTTTCCCCAGTATTTCCGTCAATTTTATCCGCCATATCATATTATGCGGCGGATAAAATGATAGATAACGCATAAGACCACCGATCCTCTCCTTTTTGATTCTCCAGTCTTTCAACAATGTTTTTAGTCTGAAAGTGACAGAAAGATTTTAATTAACAAATACATTTATTATCCACATTTACAAACAGAAACTAGTTACACACATTCACAGACATTTAAAACAAACAGAATCACGCTAAGAAGAAGAATAATACAGTTCAGGTGGACTGGAAACCAGGGTACCTAGAGTTTGCGGATTTTTTTCTTTACTGAGTATTCAAACGATTGCTAACTGCCTTTGTTCACACTAATCACGTTTTTAAGAGCGAAACGAGACAAAAACAGTTTATCTATGCGTTTCTGATTGACATATGGGCGTGCTATTCGCGTACCTCTTTGGGTCGTGCCACAAATGATCCTAATCCGACAGCACCCCATCCCGGGTTTTACCATAGAGGTTGTATGTACATTTCTGTGTAGTACACAACATGTTTTTTTTGTATTGCAGCGAAATATTCGAAGTAATTCATATTTAGTTTATTTACAGTCCTCAATTATTTTCGCTGAAGTGTAAGCCAAAAATCGCCCACGCTCCCGCTCTCGCTAACCCTGTAGCCACAGTCTTAGGGCAGCAACACACAGGCGTCACTTACTGCACGCAAGGTTGTGCTCAACACGTTGTCACACACATGCGTCACCTTACGATCTACGCGCGCGTAGCGTTGAACTCTACGTCGGTGCATTTTTCTGCCAGTAAGCGCGCGTAGAGCGTAAGGTGACGCATGTGTGTTGTAGGCAATGCAAAGAGCATTGAAAGCGTGTTGAGCGCAACCTTGCGCGCAGTAAGTGACGCCTCTGTGTTGCTGCCCTTAGACTCTTTTTTATGGGTGCAAGTCAGAAGAACCTCTTATAGTTCGCGGAATATTGCAAACGCTTCTCCAAACTTAACGCAAACTTATCCTCTTTGGTAGCACGTGCGATGCTTCCAGCAACTTTGCCACACCCTGTATAATTAGTTTCGGGCCAAACAAAAACACAAACTTCTTACAAGTGTTATATTGCAAACAAATCATTATTATATTACATTTAACACAAGCGTGACCTGTTCTTCCATGCTGGACTGGGAGCGTAAGAAAAACATGGAATGTGCCAGCTGCCTTTTTCTCCCGGGCATGCTGCAAAAATCAGCTAAGGGATCTGAGGGTTTCAGTATATTGCAATTTAGGCGATGGGCTGACAACCTGTCACTACAGCAATATACCTACAAATCTATTTTAAATAACTCTCAAAATTTGTCAGATGTGGCGGGACGACCTTTGATTAGGTCGTTTACGCTCTGCCTACTCCTCTTCCATGCTGGACTGGGAGCGAAAGAAAAACATGGAATGTGCCAGCTGCCTTTTTCTCCCGGGCATGCTGCAAAAAACAGCTAAGGGATCTGAGGGTTTCAGTATATTGCAATTTAGGCGATGGGCTGACAACCTGTCACTACAGCAATATACCTACAAATCTATTTTAAATAACTCTCAAAATTTGTCAGATGTGGCGGGACGACCTTTGATTAGGTCGTTAACGCTCTGCCTACTCCTCTTCCATGCTGGACTGGGAGCGAAAGAAAAACATGGAATGTGCCAGCTGCCTTTTTCTCCCGGGCATGCTGCAAAAAACAGCTAAGGGATCTGAGGGTTTCAGTATATTGCAATTTAGGCGATGGGCTGACAACCTGTCACTACAGCAATATACCTATAAATCTATCTTAAATAACCTTCAAAAAATTGTCAGACGAGGCGGATCGACCTGTGTTAAGGTAGTTTACACTCTGCCTACCCCATTAGGGATAAAGGCGTGATTATATGTATGTATGTAAATCGTTATTATTAGAAAGTATCTACCATAGCAATAACGCCGCTTTGTTTGTGAGTATTTTTGTTTTAATTTATTCTCCCTGTTGTTTTGTTTTCTGTACAATTAGGAATAAGTATATCTATTCATTCTATCTTATCATATCATAATAGAATAGAATTAAAATATACTTTACTGCACAAAAAACACAGAAATTACAAATTCATTAGACAGAAAAGGCAATTGGCGGCCCTATTGCTAAGGTAGCAATATCTTCCAGGCAACCTTTGGGTCAAAGAAAAATGCGTAGCGGTAAGCGGGATATTGCAAATCTACCCCATTTGGGATAGGAGCGTGATTATATGTTTGTATATTTTTGAGAACATTTATTTTAAATGATCATATTTTTGTACGATCTGTCGTGTTAAATGCAGGAGCTCGTTTTTGCTCCTAGAGAGTTGAATGAAATGAAATTGTAATGTAATGTAGTAATGAAATGGCCGCCTATTTTGTACTTGTTTTTTGTTGTTATCTGTTGTGTTGTATGATTTGTATTCTTACGTGCAATAAAGTATATTTATGTTATGTTATGTTTATGTAGGCAGAGCGTAAACGACCTAAAAAAGGTCGTTCCGCCACGTCTGACAAAGTTTAGAGAGTTCTTTTTAGTATTCTATTAATTTTCTATTTAGATTTGTAGGTATATTGACAGGTTGTCAGCCCATCGCCTAAATTGCAATATACAGAAACCATAGGATCCCTTAGCTGGTTTTTACAGCATGCCCGGGAGGAAATGCAGCTGGCACATGTTATGTTTTTCTTTCACTCCCAGTCCAGCATGGAAGGCAAAATTATGGCAAATAAACGTTTCTATCTACATACCTTAAATCCCACTACTTTAAAAAGTAAATAAAACACATTAAATTGGATCAAAAGTTTAGTTAAATGACGTGTTTTATAAACCTCTTAATTCAATCCTATTAGTCGAACTAAAATTCAGAAAGTAAACTCCGTAATTACTGATCAAAAATAAAATTAAAGATGGGTGATTGCGCGTTTTTCTCCAAAACTATTTGTATCCTTTAATTAATTGTCAGCGCTCCACCGAATGGCTAGAACGGATAAATACTAGAATAACATACATATAATCACGCCGTTATCCCTAATGTAGTAGGCAGAGCGTAAACGACCCAAGTAAAAGTCGTTCCGCCATGTCTGACAAAGTTTTGAGGATTATTTAAGATAGATTTTTAGGTATATTATTGTAGTGACAGGTCAGCCCATCGCCAAAATTGCAATATACTGAAACCTTCGGATTCCTTAGCTGGTTTTTGCGGAAATGCAGCTGGCACATTCTATGTTTTTTTTCCACTCCCATTCCAGCATGGAAGACTTGGATAAAGTGACGTAATATTTCTTATAAATTATTAGGAACCCATTAATCGAACTAAAATCAAACCACTTAAAATTCACAGAGTAAACTCCGTAATTATCTGATCAGGCGGAAAGTTGGATGATAACGCGTTTTTCAAATTTCCTCCCCGTAATTTGATTATCGATGTACACAGACCCTGTAACCGAAATACTCCGTTAGTTTTGTTTACTTTTTTACACTCACAATTCTTTTTTCTAAGCTATAAGAATTTCCATCCTTTCATGCCGGCCTGGGAGCGAGAGACAAGCATAGAATATGCCAGTTGCATATCCTCCCGGGCATGCTGTAAAAACCAGCTAAGGGATCCGAGGGTTTCAGTATATTGTAATTTAGGTGATGGGCTGACAACCTGTCGCTACAGCAATATACCTACAAATCTATCTTAAATAACCCTCATGACTTTTACGCTCTGCCAACTCCATTAGGGATAAAGGCGTGATTATATGTTTGTATGTATATGTATGTAGTATAAGAATTTACAAGGTAGGTGACTCGACGCCAGCAGGAATTGAACCTGTAACTTTGTTTACCATTCCATGACCATTAAATTATTGGCATATGGGAGATTCCACTCTAGGTTTCACGAGGTGCATTGCATCCTGCTATTCTATTAGAATCACCCAGACCTTCCTATACAAAATTAACCTCGATCCGACAATTTGTAATGAAAAGCAAAATGTTTTTTTCACTTCCTGAATCATAATCCTGCAGAAAGTTGATCAGTTTCGTTGACGAAGCAACCCTTGTCAGTTTGCGGGACGCTGTTTCTTGCACCTGTTAAAATCACGCCTTTATCCTTAATGGGGAAGGTAGAGCGTGAACGGCCGAAAAAAAGTTCGTTCCGCCACGTCTGACAAAGTTTTGAGGGTTTTTTAAGACAGATTTGTAGGTATGTGTATTGCTGTATTTGTCAGTCCATCGCCTAATGTGCAATATACTGAAACCCTCGAAGCCCTTAGCTCATTTTTACAGCATGCCCGGGAGGAAATGCAGCTGGCACATTTTATGTATTTTTTTCGCTCCCAGTCCAGCATGGAAGAACAAAGAGTTTGACATATACCCCCACTAATTGAAGGAAACCTCTGTAGTAGGCAATTTAGCAGCTGGTGTGGTATTAGTAAACGTACGTAAGCAGACTCTATGGGTTATTAGCTCTGTGTTACTAAAGTCATTTGATTTTAATCAACAGCTTACTCTCCGTATCAGTATCTCATAAATAACTTTCTTGCGAGTTATCCCTTTTCCGGGATATTAATTAATTTGTTTGCAACATTACATACACAAGTCACGCTTGCATTTATTAACGGGGTAGGCAGAACGTTCAACATATTTTTTCTTTAAAATATTTTGCTTTTTCATATTTACACAACACAGTGTGTTCTAGAAATCTCTCAGAAAATATTAAAGCTTAAATCTTCACCTACTTTACTTATAAGTGCAGCAACACACAGGCGTCACTTGCTGACGTACTACACTTACGCGTAAGGTTGCGACGATCACGCGGTCAATGCTTTTTGCATTGCCTACAGTACACATGCGTCAACTTACGTTTGATGCACGCGTCCTGGCGGAGGGATGCGCCGACGTAGAGTTCCTCGCTACGCGCGCGTTGCGCGTACGGTGACGTATGTTTCAACATGTAGGCAATACAAAAAGCATTGACAGCGTAATGAGCGCAACGTTACGCGCCGTAAGTGACTCCACTAAGTGAAATGCCTCCGTGGTCAATTTATCACTTTGTGAGGTTTTCCCCAGTTTGGTTAGGACATTGCAGGCTGAATCACCTGATTGTCCGAAAAGTAAAAAGGATTCCGTTCTTCGGAGGGCACGTTAAGCCGTCGGTACCGGTCGCTGTCTTTGATAGTGGTCGTTACTCAAACCATGTCAGAGGCCTAATAGCTCTGCTACTAGGCGGTTTGAAAACTCTGACACCAGGGTTCTTCGGGTCGTTAAATCACTCGAAAATCCACACGCTAAGAAGAAGTGACGCCTGTGTGTTATTTTGATCTTCCCTACAAAACGCATCAGCTGATATCGCGTTTAGAATGGGAAGTCATTTTTTTTTTTGTATCGACCTATGTTGCCCAGGGCAAGTTGTTCAGTTTCATGGGTAGATTCACACATTTCACAATGCACGTACCCTTTATTATGTTAGATATTGTATACATCCCACTGCTGGGCAAAGGCTTCCCTCTTCTCCTTCCACTTATCCCTATTTTGAGCCTCCAGGCGCCAGGAGAATGTGGACTAAATAAGATAAGATAAGAAGATTGTATACATACATCAACACATGGTGGAAACATTAAGAAAGCTATTGATGATCTGATCTGCCTACCCCGTAAGGGAGATTGAATCCATCATTTATCTTCTCCTACTTTACTACTAAAGTAAACAAATATTCTCATAACTTTATAATATATGTACAAGAATTACGATGCTCTGAGAAATGTGTAGGTATATTGGAATTTGATAACTACGTGAAAATTCCTAGAATTATGTTATTTCAATAAATCATTATAGAATTTTCTTAAGAAATAATCGAGGATTTTGCGATGGAATGTAAAAAATGGGTCCCTACTCACGGTCAACGCTAAAAATATCGCTAAGACATGATGGAGGAAGAAGATTAAGGTTCGTATTTATGAAGCGATCTCAAACTTGAGAGAAATATTAAGTATGGATTTGACAGGTCAGTTTGTATTGACATGACATTTCTGATACGAACTCAAACTCGCTATCACTCATGAGAGCTGATTATAAATACCGCCCTTAGATTTTCAGGCGTGGTCGTACTATTTGAAAAACATCCATACTAATATTATTAATGCGAAACTAACTCTGTCTGTCTGTCTGCTCGTTTGTTGCTCTTTCACGCCTAAACGGCTGAACCAATTTTGATGAAATTTGTCAGGACGGTAGATGGTAACCTGGAGACGGATATATGCTACTTTTTACAGCAGGAAAATAAGATAAAGATAATATTTTAAATATTTTTAACATATTTATATGTTAAAAATATTTATTGCACATAAGAAATATTCATACAACACAACAGATAACACAAAGACAAGTACAACACAGGCGGCCTTATTGCTTAGGTAGCAATTTCTTCCAGGGAATATTTAGGTGAAATAAAAATGCGTAGTAAAAAAAAAAAAATCATCTCATTCCCACGGGAAATCTCATTAAGAAACCTCATCATGATATTACTATGATTACATTACCTAATTATAGCCACGCCTTATTCTCCTGTCGTGTGGGCTTCGAGTCGATCGACCCGATGAACCCTGGTGTCAGAGATTTTACACCACCTAGTAAAATAAAAATAGACCTATTTCTACTACCGCCAGATCCGTTGAGCACACTCACCGAAGTACAGCCTGTAGAAGACCGACAAGCAAGCAACCTTACGGCGATGTTCCAGGCTATAAAACTTGGCTTCGAGCAGTTTTTCGTCACCAATAAGCCTCTTGGCTCTGCGTTCCACCGAATTGAGTGCGGCAAGTTGGTATTTGGCTGAGTCATCCCAGAGGTGACTGCAATACTCCATGCAGGATCGGACTTGTGCTTTGTACAGGGTTAAAAGCTGTCCAGGCGTGAAGTATCGCTTCACTCTATTCAGGATACCCAGTTTCTTGGCCGCTGTTTGTGCTTTGTATTCGATGGAAGCGCCGAAGTTTAGACTAGATGACAACTCCATGCCCAGAAGCTCAAGTTTGCCAGCTACAGGTACAGATGTACTTCGGAAAGTAGGAGTCTGGTTGAAAGGACTCCTTTTGGCGGTAAAAAAACACGCTTGCGTTTTGTTGGCATTAAAAGAGACCAAATTGTCATCACCCCACTGGGAAACATGACTTAGGGTCAGATCTAATTGCTCAACCATGGCCCTTCTCAAGGAAAGTATTTCTTCCCCGCTGGTGTTTGCGCTGTAATATATATGTGATAAGTATCTCACCAAAACCGTACTATCATCTGCGTACCCAACAATACCTGGCCGAAGAAGGTCATTGATGTGCAGCAGGAACAGAGTTGCAGAGAGAACAGACCCCTGAGGAACTCCGGCATCAATAGCCATCAAGTCAGAGGAGCAGCCGTCAACGACTACTCTGATTGACCGTTCACTCAGGAAGTCAGAAATCCAGCTACAAAAATCAGCTGGGATGCCATACGCAGGAAGCTTGTTTAGCAGACTTGTGTGCCAGACTCTGTCAAAGGCCTTCGAGATGTCAAGTGAGACGGCGAGAGCTTCGCCATGCTTCTCAATGGCCTCACCCCAGCAGTGCGTAACATACACAAATTGACCGTCCCCGGCGAAAGCCATATTGACAGTCACTGAGGAGATCATTGTCTTCGAGGTAGGTCAGCAACTTACTGTTCAGTACCTTCTCCATGACTTTGCATAAGATGGAGGTAATGGCAATCAGTCTGTAATTGACAGGGTCTGAACGGTCGCCTTTTTTGGGGACCGGCTGAACATTCGCAAGCTTCCAAGACTTTGGCACAGTTCCTTTTATGAGAGAAAGGCGGAACAAGCGTGTCAACACAGGAGACAGTTCGGGCGCACAATGCCTCATGACTCTTGCTGGGATGCCATCAGGATCACTAGCTTTATTCACGTCCAGACTGCACAATACTCTTCGGACCTCTTTAGTGTGAACTGCGATCTTCGGCATCGAAGAATCGCAACGAGGTACAGTAGGTGGTAGCTTAGAGCCAGCATCCAGACGTGAATTGTTTGCAAATAGCGACGCAAATAAATTTGCTTTGTCAGATGCAGAGTGAGCCAGCGACCCATCAGGTTTCAGCATTGGAGGCAATGATGGACGGCAGAAGTTTGCTTCGACCGCTTTTGATAGGGACCAAAATTGTTTACTACCCGGCGGGTGTGATGCTAATTTTGTCCGTATACGTCCGACATGGTCGAAACGTGCCTTACGCAGGACCCGCTTGCAAGACCTAGCGGCGTAATTAAAGGCTCTCTTCTTCGCGCGAACCCTACGTGCTCTTACTTTGCGGTCACGGGCTTTGACCCAGGCTTGGTAAGCAGATTCTTTACGAGCCTCAGCGTGGGTGCATTCTGCGTTATACCAAGGTCGGGTTTTCTGACCGAGCGGCATATCGGAGAATGGAATAAAGTACTCCATTTCCTGCCGTATCACGTCCGTGACCGCATCAGCACAACACGAGGGGTCACCCGAAGAGAAGCACAGTTGCCGCCACGGGTAGGATGCAAAAAAGTGCCGCATCTCAACCCAGTCTGCCAACTTATATTTCCAAACTAGTCTCGTGCCCCTAGGGCTTTCATCCGGAGACGAGCATATCAATATGGATTACACCAGACAGTGGTCGGAAGTTCCCAATGGGGCAGAGACCGAAATTGAGTGACTGTTTGGATCAGTAGTTAGCAGCAGGTCTAAGCAGTTGGGTGTGTGGTCGTGAACATCCGGCACCCGCGTTGCTACATTCACCAGCTGGGTAAGATCTAGCGATAGTGCAAATTTGCGCGCCTCTATCCCAGCATGGTCGGTTTTCCGGTACGGGAACAACCATTCTTTGTGATGGGCATTAAAGTCCCCCAGAAAAACTAGCTTCGCTGTTGGGTACCGCCGTTGGGCTACGTCTGTCGTCTCAGCGAGGTAATTGAAGAGCGCTGTCGTCTCCTGGTCACCACGGTGCGATCGGTAGACAGCGATATAAAGGAGTTTTTTCATGCCTGTATCCACCAGTATCCATATGGCAGAAAACCCCGATTTTTCAAAGCAACGGAGACGCCGACAACAAATGTCATCGCGGACATACACACAGACCCCAGATTGCTTCTTAAACTTGTGTTCAAAAGAGTAACCCGGGTAGTTGAGGTACGCCATGTCCGACGGGGTTGTTATCTTCGTCTCCGTTAGGAAGAACAGGTGCGGCTTCTCGGTCTCGAGGTGATGATGGACCGGATCGAGATTTGAGTGCAGTCCCCTGATATTGGTGAGGTGCACTTTAAGTGGGAGGAAGTGCAGCCGTTGTTTTACCCTATTCTTCTTTTTAACTTCTTTCATGGTTCGGAGTGTTGGTGGGGAACAGGTCGAGTTGTCGAGGCGCTGGTCAGTCAACCTACTGGGTCACTGGAGGCAAAAACCAACCGATGGGGAACTCATTTGGAGAATGCGGGGACGCCCAAACCCCCCCAGATATGGCCACCGGGTCCTCCCATCCAGTCGCCGGCTGGCACGGTGGAGCATACTGGGATTTTTCGCAAGTTGGCGGAGCAGCCTTTGGCACGTGGCTGGCGTGCTACTTGGGCCCCCTACTGACTGCGGTCGGCCAACGGCTGGCACCGTGCTTCGGATCCCAAAATCATCTACAAATGCCCAGCCTCTAATCACACTAGTCAAGGACTGCTTATTGTTGTAGTGACAGCTTAAGAACCCGCGGCTGGTGCATTCTATGTTTTTTATCTCAAAATAGAACATAATAGAATCTATCTGCCTAACATTGCAATGTTCATGTCTGGACGTCATAATTATCATCTCTACTACTTTCTCTACTCGTAAGAATGTACCTACTACTAATTGTTATACTGCAATACATACATAAATACATACTTATAATCACGCCTTTATCCCTAATGGGGTAGGCAGAGCGTAAACGACCGAAACAAAGGTCGTTCCGCCACATTGACAAAGTTTTGAGGGTTATTTGAGATTGATTTGTAGGTATATTGTAGTGACAGGTTGTCAAGGCAGGCAATATACAGAAACCCTCCGATCCCTTAGCTGGTTTTTACAGCATGCTCGGGAGGAGATGCAGCTGGCACATTCTATGTTTTTCTCTCGCTCCCAGTATAGCATGAAAAAAATAATTGAATTTTAATTTAGAAGTAATAACACAATCTCTTTAGCTTTTAAATAAGAAATTGACTATTTCGCATAAAGTTTTTAATATCGGTACCTAATATATTGTTATAGAGTCAATAAACTCCTGACGTTAAAGTTTCTTCCGTGCTGGCCAGGGCGCGAGAGAACAACATAGAATGTGCCAGCCGCATATCTTGAGGGCATGCTGTAAAAACCAGCTAAGGGATCCGAGGGTTTCAGTGTATTGCAATTTAGGCGATGGGCTGACAACCTGTCACTGCAGCAAAATACCTACAAATCTATCTTAAATTACCCCTTAAAACTTTGTCAGACATGGCGGAACGACCTTTTTTTAGGTCGTTTACGCTCTTCCAACCCCATTTGGGATAAAGGCGTGATTATATGTATGTATAAATACAATGTCTTTTAGGTCTTACTCTTACATAAGATATTGTCTATTTCGCATAAAGTATTCAGTATAGGTACCAAATATACGTACGTATTGTTATAGTACTTCCATGCTGGACTGGTAGCGAAAGAAAAACATATAATGTGCCAGTTGCATTTTCTCCCGGCCATGCTGTAGAAACCAGCTAAGGGATCCGAGGGTTTCAGTAAATTGCAATAGCAATTTAGGCAATCGGCTGACAACCTGTCACTACAGCAATATACCTACAAATCTATCCTAAATGACCCTTAAAACTTTGTCAGACGTGGTGGAACGACCTTTGTTTAGGTCGATTACGTTCTGCTTACCCCATAAGGGATAAAGGCGTGATTATATGTGTTTATGTATGTATTGTTATAGTATTAATAAACTCCTGATATTAAAGAGTTCATAATACATACAATGATCGCTATAATTCTGACTGGTTCCTACCCTTATTAAGATCGATAATGTGAGTAGATCTCTTGGATCAACATTAATCCCTTTTTACAACGTACGCGCTAAAGCTACTCGAGTAGGGATGTCTGCGTTGGAACAGTTAGATATAACACGTAATTCCATGAACAGTGGTCCGAGCCATGGGCTCACAATCCGGAGGACCTGTATTCAATTACCAAGGAGGAACACAAATATGATATTTGTCAATTTATCACTTTATGAGTTTTTCCCCAGTTTGGTTAGGACAATGCAGACTGAATCACCTGATTGTCTGGAAGAAAAATGATTCCGTGCTTCGAAGGGCGTTCTGTCTTTGATAGTGGGCGTTACTCAAAACCATGTCAGAGGCACTATCAGCTGTGCTATTAGGCGGTTTAAAATCTCTGACACCAAGGTTCATCAGGTCGGGGATACCCAAATACCCACACTCATCATCATCATCATTCGCTTGCCCTTATCCCATTTACTTGGGGTCGGCGCAGTACGTTTTCTTCTTCCATTCATCCCTATCAGCCGTCAGTTCAACACTCACACCTGTTTTAGACATATCATCTTTCACGCAGTCCATCCATCTTTTCTTTGGTCGTCCTCTCCCAACATATCCATCCACATTCAAATTCATTACCCTTTTGCCTATATGACTTTCATCCCTCCGCTTAAGATGGCCATACCACGCAAGGCGATTTCCTCTTACTTTGTTGGTAATTGCGCAACTTTCAGACTTCCTTTTATATAATCATTCCTTATCTTATCCATTCTTGTTACACCATACATCCATCTCAGCATTCGCATTTCCGCAGCATGAAGTTTTCTTTCATCCATCGCTTTCATAGCCCAACACTCTGATCCATACATGACGACAGGTCTTATGACGCTCTTATAGATTTTCCCTTTCAACCTGAAGGGCATTCGGGGGTCGCAAGTTGTTCCTGTAACCTGTCGCCATTTCATCCATCCAACGCTAATTCTGTGCGTAACGGCTCTGTCTATCTCACCATCTCCTTGAATTTGTGACCCGAGGTACTTGAAGTCGGAGCAGACCGGTAATGCTACCCTATCAAGGGTCATAGCCACAGGACTGGAGTGACCGCCGAAATCGCAGAACATGTACTCCGTTTTTGTCCTGCTGATTTTCAAGCCTACATTCTCCAGTTTCTGTTCCCATTTCCCCAACCTGCTCTGTACCTCCACTCCATCTTCGCCGACGAGAAAAATACCCACACTACAGAAGAATATTAATAGGTTAGTAACAGATGACATGTTTCTGTTTTCTATCTTTCTCCGTCACTAGACTATTTAGTCAATGGAAACGCAACTTTTTTTTTAATGATTTCAGGCTAATTTACAGTGCAATCACTGTTTGTTGCTTATTAAGTCTGACTGATTCAGTAATGTACCGTAGCTGAATAATTAGATAATCACCTGATTTAGCCTGCATTCATCATCTCCCTAGCCTTATCCCGCATCTCATGGAGTCGGCTACCTAATCTAGGGGATTGAACGAGGGTACTGATTTTTACACAGAGCGACTGCCATCTGACCTCCACAACCCAGAAGGGAAACCAGACCTTATCCTAGATTAAGTCAGAGTTTTCAAGCCGCCAATGCTGAGCACTGGCCTTTGACATGGCGTAACGGCTAATATCTACGGTATTTAACGACATTAACCAGGACCAACGGCTTAACGTGGCTTCCGAAGCACGAAAAGCACCAAAAAAACGTACATATGAAATTTGAAAACCGAAAAACACATTGGTACGACCTCCCTCGCAGGAGGCAGCGGCTCTATCCACTACACCATAGGGCTCTCTGATTTAGCCTGCATTGCTCCTACTAATTAGAGAACTTGTTTATCAGGAACCCTCGACGAATCAGGCTGAGAGTCTAGAACTTGACACAGAGCCAGGCAGCATTCCACAAAACTTAGCGTGCATTCAGATATTGTCGTATCTCTCATGGCATATATTAATCGTCCATGCTGGCCAAACATAGAGTGTGCCAGCTGCATTTCCTCCCGAGCATACTGTAAAAACAAGCTAAGGGATCCGATGGTTTCAGTATATTGTAATTTTGGCGATGGGCTGACAACCAGTCAGTACAGCAATATACCTACAAATCTATCTCAAATAACCGTCTAAACTTTCTCAGACGTGGCGGAACAACCTTTATTTCGTTTACGCTCTGCCCACCCCATTAGGAATAATGGCGTGATTATTTGTATATATTTATATTAATGATTATAAGCAGGTAGGTGCTATGTAAAATATATTTTTGTATTTGTTACAAAATAACAGTCACGACCATCCTTATGCGCAGAACAGGCTTTAAGTAATTACTGACGAGATATTCGTGATACGGATTTTATACGTGTTGGTGTGGCCTTAATTGTCCCAATTAGTGTCTATAGCAAATGTGT
Source organism: Scrobipalpa costella (assembly GCA_949820665.1). Lineage (NCBI taxonomy): Eukaryota > Metazoa > Arthropoda > Insecta > Lepidoptera > Gelechiidae > Scrobipalpa > Scrobipalpa costella. Next base: position 3,532,981 of record OX463311.1, read on the forward strand.
TTAGCCCAGCTTTAGAGTGACCCGGATTCTGACAAACGCATTTTTTACTAATCATAAAAAAAACACTGTCACTTTCGCGAATTGAAACTATGAAAGAGTAAAAACAAATGACTTAGGTATTCCTAAATTGACGTACTGGTAAAATTTCATAACAATTTTTAAAATAACCCTGTCACTTTCTCTATTATAGTAATATGAAAGAAATTAAAACTAGACACGTAACTTTGAAATGCCTGAACTGGCGTAAAACTCTTATAATTAATATTTTTAGAAGGAACCATAGGGCGCTGTTCTATAAATTTACGTTTTAATAATCAATTTAACGTCATTCTAAAAATATCAATAATTGAGTTTTTTTAGTAATTTTATTATTCTTATGTCAAAATTAAGACAAACATATCTCTTTTATAAATCAAAATTTAAAAAGTGAGAGAGAGTTTAAAAAAATTGCTTAATATTACGTTAGCTAAGAAATGCGTTTGCCAGAATTGATACTACTGTCAAAGAGACAGTTCAGTTCAGTGTGTGACCAGCTTTAGAATCTGTGACCGAAAAAAAGGGAATGAAGCTAAGCCAGCAGAGCCGGTATGAAAAGGGTTTGAAAGATATTTCGATTTGTATGAGAGTCGTTAAAAATAAAACATACCCAGGTACTGGTACAGAAATAAAGTGACAGATTTGGGTCTACGTGGGATCCTATTTATTTTACACTTTTTCATTTGACTCATATTTTGATAGTAATTATTTTTTAATTGGATTAAATACCTATATCATTTTTGTTTCAGGTATGTTCTTTGACTAAGATTACACACATTAAAGCAAAAATTACTTCGTCTACAATCAGATTCTAAGATACACAAAGGTAAGTTAGATCTTTATTCTTCGTAGCGAGTGGATTCTCGAGTCGAATGACCCGATGAGCCCTCGTGTCAGAGTTTTCAAACCGCCTAGTGGCACAGCTAATAGGCCTCTGACATGGTTTGATTAACGACCACTATCAAAGACATCAACCAGGACCGACGGCTTAACGTGCCCTCCGAAGCACAAATCTTTTTTCTTTTCGGAAAATCAGGTGAATCAGCCTGCAATGTCCTAACCAAACTGGGCAAAAACCTCACAAAGTGATAAATTGACAAATATCAACTTTGTGTCCCCCCCCCTGGGAATCGAACCCAGGACCTCCGGTTGTAAGCCTATGGCTCTAACCAGTAGATCACAGAGGCAGTTAGATTTTTATTTATAGGACAATTACAAGAGTCAACTATACGTGGGACACTCATAAAGATTTGCGACACTAAAAAAAATTGTTCTACAGGTACATATATTTTTATTAAATCTTTTCAAAGTACTCTCCACCAGCCTCTATACAAAGATTCATGCGTCTGAACCAGTTTTAAAAACACTTTTTCCAGTCCGCCGTAGACACCTCGTTTACAGCCTGCTCGAACGCAGCCAGCGCATCTTCCGGCGACGAAAATTGTATCCCCTTGAGCTGATTTTTTACTTTTTGAAATAAAAAGAAGTCACACGGTGCTAGATCAAGGTTGTAAGGAGGGTGACCCAGGAGTTTGACTGGTGTGCTGTCCAGGAAGTCCCTCGTTTTGAGCGCGGTGTGTGCAGGCGCATTGTCGTGGTGGAGCAGTAGTCCGCGGAGCCCTGTGTTTGGTCGCTTGTTGCTCACAACAGAAAAAACTTCTGGTAAACATTTGGTAGTATACCATTCGGCGTTAATGCTTCTTTGATCTCGTAAGGGAATTGAGGCCAAGTGGCCAGTCAAATTAAAAAAGCTGGCGATCAAAATCTTCCCTCCGCTTCGAGATCGCTTCACTTTGGTAGGCGTTGGTTCATTTTGAAACACCCAAACTGTCGACTGGCGCTTGGTTTCTGGATCGTATTGATAAATCCAGTACTCATCACCTGTTACGATGTCGTAAACACGCCGAGACGAGCCTGCTTCAAATTTGTTCAGCATATCACGGCACCATTCCACCCGGGTCTGCTTCTGAGCGTCGGTGAGGTAGTGCGGCACCCAGCGCGATACTATCCTCCTCACGCGAAGATGCCCTTGTAGAATCTCGTGAACGCTTCCCGATCCAATCTTTAATATGTGCTGAATCTCCTGATATGTAATTCGCCTATTATCTTGGATTAAATTTTTCACTGCTAGCACGTTTTCTTCCGTAATAGCCGTCAAAGGGCGACCGCTTCTTTCTTCATCCCCCAAGGTTGGTCGACCGCGCCTAAATTCGTTATACCAACGATACACGTTTGCCTTGGAGGGGCTTTCATCCATAAATGCCATTTGAAGTCTATCGAACGATTCATCCGGTTTCAGGCGACACTTGAAATCGTAAAAAATCATAGCTCTTAAATGTTCCCGGCGCAGATCCATTTTTCAGTAAGACACGATACTTTGAATTGGCTCGCAAAAAATGTGGAGGGAAATTTTGAAAATAAAACACACATATTTTTACTTACAAGTAATCATATTTTCAAAAAAGAATTGTAACCGGCCAGTCTGCCATATGTAAAAACTATTTATCGCAATACTTTCTGAGTGGCCTGGTACATTTCACATTTTATAAATAGAAAATAACAGCCAAGACGTCCTACAGAACCTGTAATTGTACCTTATATAGGTACTAGCGACCCGCCCCGGCTTCGCACGGAAATCATCAGTGTTTCTCTACTATATTATGCATGTATTATACATATAAACCTTCCTCTTGAACCACTCTATCCATTAAAAGAAACCGCATCAAAATCCGTTGCGTAGTTTTAAAGATCTAAGCATACATAGGGATAGAGGGACAGAGAAAGCGACTTTATTTATACTATATAGTGATTATTATGGCATGATACAACGTGATAATAGTGCTTCATTAGTTTTGACTAAACTTTAAGTTTCGTGAGACATTAATTTCACTTTCACATGCAGAGTTTCTTTTCAAGATATCTTAAACTAAAAAAAATATTAAAAACCACATATTTACCTAAACATATTTACTTATTATGATTACCAGTTTATTTATTATACCAGAGTTCATTAAAAGCCAAAGCAAATAAAAGAAAAAATAAATTAACGAGTAACCTATAAAAAGCAATAAGGCGAAATATGAGGTTCATTATTTCTTAATTTTCTTATCCTCATACTGTTTAATACTGTCGAGGAATGGAGGTCTGAAGGAACAACTTGATTTGTGTACGTCGTAACAAAAATACTTATATACGTATTTATTTACGTTAAACATACCTACATAACTTCTAACTACTTACTTCCATGCTGGACTGGGAGCGATAGAAAAACATAGAATGTGCCAGCTGCATGTCCTCCCGGGAATGCTGTAAAAACCAGCTAAATGATTCGAGGGTTTCAGTATATCTTAATTTACGCTATGGGCTGACAACCTGTCACTAGCAATATACCTAAAAAAATATCTTAAATAACCTCAACAATTTGTCAGACGTGGCGGAACGACCTTTGTTTAGGGCGTGGACGCTCTGCCTTCCCCATTAGGGATAAAGGCGATATAAGTATGATTTCTTGAAATGATTTCTCACGTTGCAACCAGCCCTGCACAGCAGTGGCCTTTGTTTATTGTTCCTAGTAGCATATATTATCCAGTTTTAAACCCTAGAAATAGAATATATAAGCTTGCATTCCATGCTAAACTACCTACTGTATGCCAAATTATGAGTAATGGTTTCTCAGTCCCGTAAAGAAAAGCAGCTGGTACATTCTATGTTTTCAATTCGGTCCAGGGTGGATATTTCTAGCAGTATTACATTTGCCAACTTATTATATCATAAATCACGCGTTAAATAGCAATTTCGAGGTACTTTTAAAAGATACTTCCTTTTTAATATTAAATAAGGAAATTTTCTGGTTTTCATTAAACATTGTATACTTAACGAAGGTTGACGAGCGGGCCTTAATATCTCGGAGGCGTAGTTAGATATTCTTCTGCTTAGCGAGTGGATTCTCATGTCGAACGACCCGATCAATCCTTGCGTCAGAGGTTTCAAACCGCCTATTAGCACAGCTATTAGGCCTCCAACGTGGTTTGAGTAACGACCACAATCAAAGACAGCGACCGGGACCGACAGCTTAACGTGCATTCCGAAGCATGGAACCCTTTTTCTTATCAGACAATCAGCTGATTCAGCCTGCAATGTCTTAACCAAACTGGGGAAAATCTCACAAAGTGATAAATTCAGAAGTATCAACTTTGTGTTCCCTCCCTGGGAATCGAACCCAGGACCTCCGGATCGTAAGCCCATGGCTCTGACCACTAGACCACGGGTCAAACTTCGTTAAGTATACAATGTTTAATGAAAACCAGAAATTTCCTTATTCGATATTAAAAAGGAAGTTAGATATTATTAATGTATCATGTTACATTATAAATGAGGAATAAAGAGGCTTTAATAGCTATATCTCTTTCTAAAGTCTATCATCATGATCTCCCTAGCCTTATTCCGTATCTCACGTGTGCGGCTACCTAATCCAGGGGATTGAACGAGGGTACTGGTTTTTACACTGAGCGCTTACCATCTGACCTCCGCAACCCTAAAAGGAAACCAGACCCGATCCTAAATTAGGTTGCCATTGCCAGGTTAGTGACAAACCAACCTAGCTGTCAGAGTTTTCTAGAGTCCATATACAGTAAAAAGCTATGTTATATATTTGTAAATTCTCCTTAATTAATTCATTTCAATTTTGTAATGCAAAGTAAACAAAACACTTCCATGCTGGTCTGGGAGCGAGAGAAAAACATAGAATGTGCCAGCTGCATTTCCTCCCGGGCATGCTGTAAAATCCAGCTAAGGGATCCGAGGGTTTCAGTATATTGTAATTTAGGCTATGGGCTGACAACCTGTCACTACAGCAATATACGTAGAATTCTATCTTAAATAACCCTCAAAACTTTGTCAGACGTGGCGGGACAACCTTTGTTTAGGTCGTTTACGCTCTGCCTACCCCATTAGGGATAAAGGCGTGATTATATGTATGTATGTATGTAAGTAAACAAAACAAAAATCAAATAAGATACTTTGACTATTTAACGATACATAGGCAGTTTATTCTTAGTGCGTGTCGATAAAAATTAGAAAGTTTGTTAGAAATAATGCAAACAGATGTAACAAAATACTTCTATAATCTCAAACAATTTATCTAACAGGCGCCATGTTTTAAAAATAAATAAAATACTGCGCGATCAAATCGAAAATAACAAAGCACTACCTACGACTTTACAAACAGTCGTTGAAAGTCTTCAAAGTTATCAACATATATATTTATAATCACGCCTTTAACCCGAATAGGGTAGGCTGAGCATAAACGACCTACACAAAGGTCGTTCCGCCACGTCTGACAAAGTTTTGAGGGTTATTTATGATAGATTTGTAAGTATATTGCTGTAGTGACAGGTTGTCAGCCCATCGCCTTACTTACAATATACTGAAACCCTCGGATCCCTTAGTTGGTTTTTACAGCATGTCTGGGAGGAAATTGAAAACATTAAAAAAACTTTTTTTAAACATTCTATGTTTTTCTTTCGCTCCCAGTCCAGCATTGAAGTAATACATACATACATACATAAAATCACGCCTTTATCCCTTACGGGGTAGGCAGAGCGATAAACGCCTCGTAAAAGGCGGTTTCGCCACGTCTGACAAAAATTGAGGGCAATTTTAGATTGAAAAGTGTATTGCTATAGTGACAGGTTGTCAGCCCATCGCCTAAATTACGATACACTGTAACCCTCGAGTCCCTTTTGCTGACTTCTACAGCATGCCCGGGAGGAAGGGCAGCTGGAACATTCTATGTTTTTCTATCTCTCCCAGTCCAGCATGGAAGGAAGTAATAATAGAAGAAAATACTTCAATTATCTCAAAATAATTATCTAAAGGGCACAATGCTTAAAAAATGTATAAAATACTGCGTGATCAAATCGAAAATGATAAAGCCCTAAGACTTTACCAACAGTCGTTGAAAGTCTTCAAAGTTATCAAACCCGTCGATTTTTGTTCTTCGACTGCGGCAACAAATGTAAAACAATTTACAGTTTGGGCGAATTTACTTTAGCACCTGAAAAGATGGTCGCCACTTCAAACGACGCTAACTTTCATCATTACGACTAGAAAACTTTTCCCGCCGAAAAGTTTGAAGACAAAAATCTGACGCCGTTCGCTCTTTTCACGGTTAATGAGTTACAAAAGGACATCGGCCGCGGTGTTTTTTTTAGGGTTCCTTTGGTAGTTTTTTTATAGGCGAACTCAGTGTGAATAAAATCTATGCAGGTGATTGAGGCAGAATCTATGATGGAGCAAGCGAGCACAAAACTGTCAAAAGGCGCGCATTCCTCCTGCCCAGCCAATCGCAGCAAACAGGTATGGCCAAGCTGGCTGAGTTAAATCGTTTAATCGGATTTGTACAGACAAGCCTGTGATATCGCTGTTTGGGATACACCGGAAAACAGTCGTCACTTACTGTGCGCAAAGTTGCGTTTGTGCACGCTGTCAATGCTTTTTGCATTACAACATACATGCGCCACTTTTCGCTAAACGCGCGCATACTGGCAGGGGGATGCGCCGATGACGCAGAGTTCATCGCGAGTGCGCATGTGTGTTGTAGAAAATGCAAAAAGCATTAACAGCGTGTTGAGTGCAACCTACCTTCAAATCTATCTAAAATAACCCTCACAACTTTGTTAGACGTGGCGGAATGACCTTTGTTTTGGTCGTTTACGCTCTGCCTACCCCATTAGGGATAAAGGCGTGATTATATGTATGTATGTATGAGTGCAACCTTGCGCGCAGTAAGTGACGTCTGTGTGCTGCTGCCCTAAGATTCTAACAAATTAGTTGCAGCTTTTACAAAAAAAACACACCCTGAGGAACTTTATATTTAAAACTTTTCTAAAATCTGTGAGATAAATTAGTCTTTTTTGATATTTTTTAGCAAAACAGAATTCGAACTTTCGTCTCAATGTCATTGCCACGCTGTTCACAGTTCGTTCTTTCAAAAATGTCCATCAAAACTTGTTGAAACGCTCTATTATATAAAGACGATAACGCTCTGCTTACCCCGCAGAGATCCAGGGTTCCCGTGAGGTAGTATTTCTTTCCCTACTCAAAACTTCATGAACAATAAAACAAAACAATGTTGATTCACTTCCAAGTGCTCCAAGTCCGTATCTCCCTTAAGGATCTCATTATAAAGGGTTACCGTTATCAAAGGGAAGTGCCTGTCCCATCTTTCCTCACATCCGGATCCCCACCCTGGAGGGCCAAGGTCACGTCCTAACCATTAATTATAAATGCTGCAAGCTTCGGGACTTGGCATTTAAATTAAATGGATTTACTATTTCCGGGTGGGGAAAGGATGAAATAATAATTTGTTGTCTTTGCTGATTCAATCTATCTGGGTAAGGGATTAGTTTTGTTTGTTTTATTGGTTTTGGCGGAGTTCTCTGACGTGGCAATCTTTAAAGTTATTGTGGTTGTTGCTGGACTGAGAGCGATTGACAATATAGAGAAAAATAGTACATACATATATACATATAATTACGCCTTTATCCCTAATGGGGTAGGCAGAGCGTAAACGACCCAGACAAAGGTCGTTTCGCCACGTCTGACAAGTTTTGAGGGTTGTTTAAGATTCTTAAGATCTGTATTGTATATTGCTGTAGTGACAGGTTGTTAGCCCGTCGCCTTAACTATAATATACTGAAACCCTCGAATCCCTTAGCTGGTATTTACAGCATGCCCGGGAGGAGATACAGATGGAACATTCTATGTTTTTCTATCGCTCCCCGTCCAGCATGGAAGAAAAATAGTACAGTTCTATAATAGCGCTTTTATCCCTTATAGAGTAGGTAGAGCATCACCGACCTCAAAAAATAATCTATATAATCTTTCCGCTGCTTTTCTTCCCGGGTATCTTGGAAAAAGCAGTAGAGGGAGACGAAGGATATGTATGTATTGAAAAGAAGGCGATTGGCTGACTAAAAACTTGTGAGTCGTGGCGAAAACACCCGTTTTTGAGATCGGTGATGATCTACCTACTCTGTAAGGGATACCGGCGCGATTATAGAAATATACTATGTTTTAGTAGCGAGAGAAAAACATAGAATGTGCCATCTGAATTTCCACCCGGGCATGCTGTAAAAACCAATTAAGAGATCCGAGGGTTTCGGTACATTGCAATTTAGGCGATGGGCTGACAACCTGTCTCTACAGCAATACACATTACCTACAATCTAAAATTGCCTTCATTTTTTTTGTCAGACGTGGCGGAAGCGTTGTTTATGAGGCGTTTTACGTTCTGCCTACCTCGTAAGGGATGAAGGCGTGGAAAGGATGAAATAATAATTTGTTATCTTTGCTGATTCAATCTATCTGGGCAAGGGATTAGTTTGTTTTATTGGTCTAATATCTCGGCCGTTTTGTGTTTCTCTGACATGGCAATAATTTCTCATAAATTATTTCATTCATTTCATTTTGCATTGCTATATATTTACCCAACTGAAAACTTGCGTGTTTGAAAGCCGCACAGCATATCGTGAATGTGTTTGTTTTGGTGCGTGATACCTACACTCATAATCATAATATGACAAATAGAATGAACTTTAGGCATGCGAGACAATCACGTGCGAAACGAAACACGCGATATAACAGCAGTGAGAAGTCCCGTAACCAGCCCGTAAGGCTGCGCTGCACTGAATTTCACTGCCTCCGTGGTTAGTGCCATGGACTCCCGATCTGGAGGTCCTGGGTTCGATTCCCAGGGGGGAAACACAAAGTTGATATTTGAGAATTTATCACTTTGTGAATTTTTCCCCAGTTTGGTTAGGACATTGCAGGCTGAATCTCCTGATTGTCTAAAAAGGAAAAGATTTCGTGCTTCGGAGGGCACGTTAAGCCGTCGGTCCCGGTCGCTGTCTTTGATAGTGGTCGTTACTCCAACCATGTCAGAGGCCTGATAGTTGTGCTACTAGGCGGTTTGAAAACTCTGACACCAGGGTTTATCGGGTCGATAGACTCGATACCCACTCGACAGAAGAAGACTGAATTTCAGAAACGATTTATCCAAACACAACTATTTTGAACATACTTAGTATTTAAATAAACGATAAGCTTACAAAGAAAAGAGGTTTGCAATTCGTCACGGGCATTATGTAAAAACTAGCTAAGGGATTCGAGGGTTTCAGTGTGCTGCAATTAAGACCAGCAAGACCTTTTCTTTTGGTCGTTTTCGCTCTGCCTACCCCATTCGGGATAAAAGCGTGATTATATGTATAAAAGATATTCAAATTGAGATAATATGCAGTAACAAATTATGATGAGGTATTGTATGATATATTACAAACTGTATAATACATACATTTAATCACGTTTTTATTCCTTAAGTGGTAGGCAGAAAAATGCCTCGTAAATGGCGCTTTAGCCACGTTTGACAAATATATAGGGCAATTCAGATTTTCCATACTGGACTGGGAGAGAAAGAAAAACATAGAATGTTCCAGTTGCCCTTCCTCCCGGGCATGCTGTAGAAGTCAGCAAAAGGGTTTCGAGGGTTACAGTGTATTGTAATGTAGGCGATGGGCTGACAACCTGTCACTATAGCAATACACATTACAATCTAAAATTGCCCTCAATTTATGTCAGACGTGGCGAAAGCGCCTTTTAGGAGGCGTTTTACGCTCTGCCTACCCCGTAAGGGATAAAGGCGTGATTTTATGTATGTATGTATGTATTTAGATTTAATGAGTATTGCTGTTGTGACAGGTTGTCAGGCGATCATCGCCTAAATAACAATACACTGTAACCCTCGAATCGCTTAGCTGGTTTTTACAGCATGCCCGGAAGGAAATGCAGCTGGCACATTCTCTTTTTTTGTCTCGCTTCCAGGCCAGCATGGAAGGAACACCGTATTTTAATAAACGATAAGCTTATAAACAAAAGAGATTCAAACTAAAATTATATGATTTAACATATATGATTATATATATTTATAAGTAAATATTCTAATAAATTAATACATACAAACATAAAACCCTAAAATTATGATGAATTTTATTAAAAATATGTTGGACACAGTGCTATAAAAGCATAGTAAATGTACCTGTAATATACAACCACTTAAAAAAAATTGGCGTCGTCTATAATAAAATATCTTAGAGTAAGACGACGCCACAGATAATATTATTATAATACTAGCGACTCGACCCGGCTTCGCACGGAAATTATCAGTGTTTCTCTACTAAATTATGCATGTTTTATACATATAAACCTTCCTCTTGAATCACTCTATCCATTAAAATAAACCGCATCAAAATCTGATGCGTAGTTTTAAAGATTTATGCATACATAGGGATATAGGGACAGAAAGCGACTTTGTTTTTTACTATGTAGTGATTTTTATCTGTGGCGTCATATTACTCTAAGATATTTTATTCAAGTCGATAGGCATATGGCTAATGGGTACACAAAAACCTATCCTAAATATTTTTTTTACCATTTAACTGCCTCCGTGGTCTAGTGGCTAGTGCTATGGACTCCCGATCTGGAGGTCCTGGGATCGATTCCCAGGGGGGAAACACAAAGTTGATATTTGAGAATTTATCACTTTGTGATTTTTTCCCCAGTTTGGTTAGGACATTACAGGCTGAATCTCCTGATTGTCCGAAAAGGCAAATTTTCGTGCTTCGGAGGGCACGTTAAGCCGTCGGTCCCGGTGGTTGTTACTCAAACCATGTCAGAGGCCTGGAATATGTTGGACACAGTGCTATAAAAGCACAGTAAATGTACCTGTAACATACAACCACTTAAAAAGTGTGGCATCGTCTATATTATCAGTGGCGTCGTATTACTCTAAGATATTTTATTCAAGTCGATAGGAATATGGCTAATGGGTACACAAAAACGTAACCAAAAATATTTTTTTACCATTTAAGTTCGATACTCTAAAACTGATATACAAGTTTTCGTTAAATACAATTCAATATACTTTATTGCACAAAAACACTAAAATTACAAATTGCTAAAAAGAAAAGCAGTACAATTGGCGGCGTTATTGCTAATGTAGCAAGATCTTCCAGGTAACCAGGCAATAGGAAACAGATGAGTAAAATAAAGTGACTTTAAAGTTAGTTTTGAAAGTCATAAAGCAATTTAATACCAATTACAACTTTGACTTGAGCTTTAAAACTAAGACGCTCCCTCAAATAGAGCTAGTAATAAAACTATTGTTAATAAAAACGCCAGATTTGATACATACTCTGTCTTCCGAAATACATTATGATACTCCAATAGCCAATTAATAAAAGTAAACTATTAAATCATTCCATGCTGGACTGGGAGCGAGAGAAGAACATAGAATGTGCCAGCTGAATTTCCTCCCGGGCATGCTGTAAAAACCAGCTAAGGGATCCAAGGGTTTCAGTATATTGCAATTTAGGCGATGGGCTGTCACTACAGCAATATACAAGGTGGCGCAAAAGAAGTCATCCGATGTTGTTTGGCTCTCATTTTTTTTCTAAATGAAAAACTTCGAATCTGTTTTTTGATTATATTTATTTGCACCTTTAGAATTTTACTGGTCAAGTCGAGAAGATGATATCGGCCAAATGGGCGCCGTTACAATTGATTGCCATACGGGCTCGTTTTATGGCATTTTTCATCACTTCGGCGAGAACTTCGGGCGACAGATTCTCGCACTCGTGTCGAATGTTGTCTTTGAGGGCTTCCAAGGTCTCAGGCTTGTTGACGTAAACACGAGACTTCAAAAAACCCCATAAAAAGAAGTCCGGGACCGTTAAATCGGGCGATCTGGCCGGCCAGTGCAAATCGCCAAAACGAGAGATTAGGCGACCCGGAAATGCCGCCTTCAGAATGTCGGTTGTGGCTCGTGCAGTGTGCGCCGTTGCCCCGTCCTGTTGGAACCACATGTCCTCCAGTCCCAATTCGTCCAATTGCGGCAGAAAAAATTCGGTCAACATGGCCCTATAGCGCGCACCGTCCACTGTTGTCGTTTGACCCGCGGCGTTCTCGAAAAAAAATGGCCCGATGACTCCTCCAGCGTGAACAGCGCACCACGCAGTCACTTTGAGCGGGTGTAACGGCTCCTCGTGCATCACTCGTGGATTCTCGGTGCCCCAGAAGCGATAATTTTGCCGATTCACGTAACCGCTGAGGTGGAAATGAGCCTCATCGCTCATGATGATTTTGGTCGAAAAATTGTCCAATTCTTCCTCGAGATTGAGGATGGCTTGGGCGTAGGTTACGCGCGTTTGGCGGTCGGCAGGCAGCAGCTGATGCACGGTCTGGACTTTGTAAGGAAACATCTTCAAGTCTCGCACCAAAATTCGCTGCAAGGACCGCCGGCTGAGGCCCAATTGCGTGGCACGTCGTCTGGTCGATGTTTCGGGGCTCACTTCAACGTCCTCGGCTACAGCGGCGATATTCTCGGCAGAACGGGCGCTCCGGGGCCGGCCACTCTTAGCAACGTCTCGTGTGGTCCCATACTCTTCAAGGTTGGTGGCTAAACGTCGCAGTGTTTGCGCAGTCGGTGTCGGACGGCCGGGGAATCGGCGACGGAATTCGCGCTGCGCCAACACCACAGACGAATTGTTACTCAAAAAAATAGACACGATTTTTCCGCGTTCTTGGGGAGTGTATCGCTCCATGGCTTGTTCACTTGTATTCTGCATCTGTCTAGTCCACAAATGTCAAAACAGATTTGACATTGGCGGCCATTTGCAAAAATGAGAGCATCTTCCAATAGGGTGATTTCTTTTGCGCCACCTTGTACATACAAATCTATCTTAAATAACCCTCAAAACTTTGTCAGACGTGACGGGACGACCTTTAATCATGTCGTTTACGCTATGCTTATCCCATTAGGGATAAAGGCGTGATTATATGTATCTATGTAGAAATACTAACTAAATACTAAAAACTTCACCTCGAAAACACATGTCAACAGTTTGTGAAATCTACAAGCCAAATTTTGACTACTATATTTTTTACCGTCTCATTAGAATTCTGAAAATGGGCAAATATTTTTTTTGATAAATATATATCTCTTATTAAATATAACCAGATAGACCTATAACTTCGATTAGGTACTTACCCTTATCACCTGACAGTTCCGTTGAAAAGGGGTCGTTCTACGAGTAAGGAATTGCCACTGATATCTTGCCGAATGTTACAAACCTAGACAGATTGAGAGAAAATGTAACCCATTCGCTATGTAGGTATAGACAGTGTGTTGTAACTTATGTAAATATTTGCACATAATAAGTGAACTCATTTTAATTAAACCTTAAAATAGCCTTTTTAAAATTTTAATAATATCCTTCCATGCTGGCCTGGGAGCGAGAGAAATACATATAATTTGCCAGCTGCTTTTCCTCCCGGACATGCTGTAAAAGCCGGCTATATTATTTCAGTATATTGTAATTTAGGCGATGGGCTGACAACCTGTCACTACAGCAATATACCAACAAATCTATCTTAAACAACCCTCAAAACTTTGTCAGATGTGGCGCAACGACCTTTGTTTAGATCGTTTACGCTCTGCCTACCCCATTAGGGATACAGGCGTGATTATATGTATGTTAAAATAGCAATCATAAAATAACTTTGACACTTGATCACACTATTTCTATCTATATAATCACGCCTTTATCCCTGATGGGGTAGGCAGAACGTAAACGATCTATACAAAGGTCTGCCACGTCTGACAAAGTGTTGAGGATTATTTAAGATTTGTAGATATATTGCTGTAGCGATAGGTTTTCCGCCTAATTTACAATATACAGAAACCCTCGGATCCCTTAGCTGGTTTTTATAACATGCCTGGGAAGAAATGTAGCTGGCACATTCTTTGTTTTTCTCTCGCTCCCAGTCCAGCATGGAAGAATTGTCTTATAAATAAATTGATCACACTCATCATCTCCCTAGCCTTATCCTGTATCTCACGGGGTCGGCTACCTAATATAGGTGATTGAACGAGGGCACTAGTTTTTCAACAGCGCGTCTGCCATCTGACCTTCGCAACCCAGAAGGGAAACTAGACCCAATCCTAGATTAGGTAAGAGTTTTCAAGCCGCCAATGCTTAACACTGGCCTCTGATATGGCTTAACGACTAATATCTACGGTATTAAACGATATTAACTGGAAAAACGGCTTGACGTGCCTTCCGAAGCACGGAAAAAGCACCAAATAAACGTACATATGAAATTCGAAAACTGAAAAACACATTAGTACTTGGTGGGATTCGAACCACGACCTCCCCGCTCAGGAGGCAGCGGCCCTATCCACCATCGGGCTTCCATAAAAATAAATTGGTCACACTATTTATAGTTTATAGTCTAGTACTAGAGGTAGTTCAAGGTAGTCAAACAATAATGATTAGGAACTTTTTCAAACTCTCACGGTTATGAACATAACAATGATTAAAAACGTGAAAATTACCGTAGTTTTCCATTTTTTATGAGTGTCCGAGCGAGTCACGTAATAACGCAAGAAACTGCGTTGAAATACCGGACACTCATACAAAATTGAAAACCACGGTAAATTTACTTTTTAAATAATTATAACTAAGTACTACTTATATTTCTTTCATTTTCAGAACTCACAATTTTATTTTATTAAATAATTATCGAAACGACCGAAAATCAAAACTGTTTTATCAGTTGACTGTTTCCTTAAAAGGAACATTTGTGCTATTCATTGAAAATGATCTCTACAATTTCAAATTAATCTAATCGACCCTTGTCACATTTTGCCGCCGCTATATTTTCATAGAACGTTGTACCTGGCAGTGGTTAGCGAGAAAAATAATAACTTAACTTTGTTATACTGTCCTTTGGCGCAAGTTTAGCTTGCATCTCTAAAATTAATATCACAGCGCACCTGTGCGAAGCAAAAATTTAATATGGAGCTGGAAATTAATATGGCATTTTATTACATGTCGCCGTAAATTGCTGACGTATGCTGCAAAGTCTCTAATATGAGCTAAACAAGAATTAAAAACATTAGCTTTGCTTATGTTGCGTGGAGAATATGGTAGAACATTTTATAAGTTTAGTGTTGGCTTAATTTTTATTAAATTGTGAAAATAACGAATAAGAACGGGAGGATTTTCACTGGATGTCGTGAACGGGGTTCTGACGATCAGTAAAGTGGAAAAGACTTAGCCAGAATGTGGACTGGGGATAGGGCTCAATTCTAGATTCTAGGCTAAAACTACAATTAAAATCTATTTGTCACTTTCAAGCTAAAATCATTGGAAAATGACAGGAGATGTATTCTCTACGGTTTTTAATTTATAGTCGGTGGTTTTATGCGTTATCTGTTATTTTTATCCGCCGTCATATGATAAAGCGGATAAAATTGACAGAGATACTGGGAAAACGTGCAAAAACAAGTCAAAATCTAGCGGATAAAGTGTAAAACCATAGAGTAAAAATCAGCTCAGTCCTTTTTCAATTTTATTATTTTATAAGTGACCGCCAGATTTTAATTTTAGTTTTATTCGGTGGTATAAAACGAGCCCGTAGTCTAGAAAAACCCTAGCTAAAATAATAGGAAATGCCACACACAAACTTCTTAGATATAAAATAGTTCTCATAATAGGTACTTGCAATTAGTACTACTCTGCAATTTATATAATTATTATGTATTATTGTGTTAGTATTATAGATTATTTATTTATTACTATATGTATGTATTTATATAGATTATAGGTATATGTATTACTATGTACATTTGTTGTTTTTTTATTATAATATTAGGCTTTGAATTTTATTTAATATAATTTTACCTATATTATAATTGTACACGCCTTATCTGCCTCACTTATGCACTCTCACTACTGTAAGTCAGCTGGAAGATATTTCTTTTTAGAGATAAGCTGTACCTGTTGTGCAATTGTTTTTTATATTTGTGTCCTATAAATAAATAATAATAAATACTTGCTTATAATAAAACCAGCAGAAGTAACATGCGTGACACAATACAATTTTTCATCTTTATCGGCTATATGGCAATTTACTGTACTTCCATGCTGGACTGGGAGCGAGAGAAAAACATAGAATGTGCCAGCTGCATTTCCTCCCGGGCATGCTGTAAAAACCAGCTAAGGGATCCGAGGGTTTCTGTATATTGCAATTTAGGCGACAGGCTGACAACCTGTCACTACAGCAATATACCTACAAATCTATCTTAAACAATCCTCAAAACTTTGTCAGACGTGGCGGAACGACCTGGGTTTAGATCGTTTCCGCTCTGCCTACCCCATTAGGGATAAAGGCGTGATTATATGTATGTATGTATGGCAATTTATTTTATTAATTCATCTTGTAGTTGCTATAACGAGTCACCTATGCCATGAATCATTATATTCTGTCAAATCTTCTACATATACATACTGTAAAACCCTATCCCTATCGTAATAATAATCTTATAAAATTAATATGGCCAAAGATAAATAAATATGTGATCGTCTAAAAACTGATTTTATGTCAAATTAAAAGACCCATACGTTGTGTATTCAAATAGAAAATTGAAATAAATCTAAGTTAAGTTTGAATAGGGTAATCGTAATTGATATTATGACGTAAGTAAATAAATTATTTGTAAAAAAGTTCATAATCAAATTCAGCTGAAAAATAACAGAGAATGACAAGAAATAAAATATAAATGAGTAATATAAAACATGCGACTCACATAAAATATTCAGCTGAAATGCAGGAATCAGGAATCTCCATCTTCTTTCTTCTTGCGCATAACTAACCCAAATAAAATTAAATCTCCCGGCTAATTTAGCGTGCTGAAAGGTACAAAGACTCAATAACCAGGGAAGGGAATTTGAATAAAGATCTTTAAGATCTTAGAATTAGGATACCTAGGCAAATGAAATGGCCCTCCCTTCCAACCTACAGACCATGCCAACGCGCGAAAACCTTGCACAGACTAACACCAAACCCTAGTCTTATCTAACTTGCAAACCTTCCATCAAATATTCCGATCATCTTAATTCATTCACAAAGTTCTTTCATACTACCAATCATTCATCAAAGTCATACAAGTTACCTATTAACTGCAGTTTTGGTCATCTGTGACGGTGTACTAATGTTCAAACCTTTTAATAATCAATTTCTCTGTTCAGTTTGCAATATAGTATAATTTTCAAGGACTGCTGTACCAAAATCACATGATATGCGCTAAGAAGTCAGTTCAAATGATAGAGACTGTGTCAAGAAATTATCACCTTTATAGCTCGCTACGTCAGCTGAGAAATAGACCATTAGAGGTTTGTATGAATACCTATTCGAATGAATTCTCGAGAGGGATTATGGGCCAGCTACTCTCGGAGCCCATAAGCCTTGTCGATGTGTATTTAATGTATGTAAAGTGTTATCCTGAATATAAAAATAATTAAATATTTCATAATACAAGTAATTGATTTTAACCACTTATATCTTTAAAACACCGTGTTTTGTTTTAACGTGTAACACTGTATCTTAAAGGCATATCAAAATATTCCTATTAGTTTTTATTGCATTTATTCATCCTCACACTCTCGCACACTGATATTTTGCACATAACACACACCTACTGTTTCCTATTCTAATAACACATTTCCCTACGATTATCATTGAATGATGTTTGAAAACTCGCAACGCTGCAGGTACAGAAAGCTGAAACTATCACTTTATTACGAAATCGTCTATCTGTAAGGTTAAGAAACTTTTACAGTAATAATCACAACGATGGACTTCGAATTAAAACACAACGCCGAAAATAAACAACACATGATGCTCGGCATCGCCAATTTCCGCGTTAGAACATCGTCCCGGCCCGTCAGCAACTGCCAACCCCCACTGCATGCCCGCTGTTCCTCTGTTTTTTTTTAATCTTCCAAGTTCTATGCTATATTAAGACAAAGTAAAATATCTTTTGTAACATTCAAAATTTAACTCTATTTCCAAGAAACAAGTATGGGTATTTATGCATTTGATACTCTTGTTTAAAGACTGGGTCATGTCAGGTAAAGATGTCTCAATTTTTGAACGAAAAATCTAAATGCTATTTGTTTAAGTGTTGGGTCGATTTTATAAACTAATTATTCTAAATGTAATGATAAACGATCGTTACAGACGCCCCTTTGTTTGTGAGCCATTTTGATATTTGTCAAAATAGATAAAATTGCAAATAAACAATCATAGGTCTAAACTGACTTTTTTTTTTGTAACTGAACTTAATTTGTCTGTACTATTGAGACAAGCCATTTTTTAAATTGTCCAATCTAAATATCTTATCTTATCTAGCCGTTAATGTCCCACTGCTGGGCAAATTTCTTCGTCCGGCCTCTCTCATATCTAAAAACTAGTCACAAATAAATAACTAAAATCTTAAAAGTATCAACATCTTTTATTTTCTCATCTGTCTATTATCTCAATTATCATTCTAACTTATTTTAATTTAATTAACACTTTACGAAGTATTAATTTACGTTCCTCATCTAATAACTATCGGTTTATTAAACTAAACTAACCTCTTGCTTATCATTATCACTGCTGAACATAAAACCCATTTGTTGATCATTCTATTCACCTTTATTATAATCTTCCCTTTCTTTTAATAGTTATCAGTCAATACTCGCTTTAAACTTAAACAATAACTGTTTACGCTAAAATGCGCCCCTAAAACGTTTAATAATATTATCATCTATTATTATCATTATCATCTAATGTTTCATAATTATCCTTATTAACTATTACTTCCATACTGGACTGATAGCGAAGAGAAAAACATAGAATATGCCACTCCCGGGCAAGCTGTAAAATCCAGCTGAGTAATGCGAGGGTTTATGATTACAATATATTGAAATATTGTAAGTAAGGCGATAGGTAGACAAACTATGACCTCAGCAATATCAACAAGTCTATCCCAAACAACACACAAAACTTTGTCAGACGTAGCGGAACGACCCTTGTCCAGGTCGTTCAAACTCTGCTCACCCCATCAGGGATAAAAGCTTTATTATATGTATGCATGTAATTATTTCTACGCCCCTACGTTTTAATCTCTCAGGTTCCGATAAAATATCCTTGTTTCAAAATCTATTCAATAGTTTTTGATTTCATCTTACTCTTTATTTACCATAGCACTATGGTAAAGTTACTCAATTCCATTAAAATCAAAATAATGATTTTACATAACAAAAAGGTCTAACAGTAAATTGTTTATGTTTCTGACTAAAGAAACCACTTATAATTTGAAATATCATATTTCAATTTACGTAGTTCTTTCCCAGAACTTTATCTCAACTTAAATGGTTTGAATAACTAAAGTGTCAAAAGTGACTAACTTAATTGGGGTGAGAAACAAAACTTCTCAAAACAAAAACCCATAAACTACGATAATAAAGGCTCTTTTTTTTATATATTTCATAAGAAAACTACTCTTGAGCCAGTCAAAGTTTCAAAATTAATCACCCTTAAACAAACAACAGGACTCAAATTTCATAGAACCAAAATCGTTATCGGAACTCAAGGCGTACCCACTTGAAGTACCAAAGCTGTATTCTCAACTTCATCCATTTTTGCAAGAAATAGTTAACAAAAACTTATCTCTATTCAAAAGCGACAAATGTACCACGCTGTCCCAAACACGTGTGCAAGCGTCATAAAACAAATGCTCTGGCTTTTTCTTTGTTAGTAACCTAGCTGTATTGTTTTATTAACCTACGTACTTCAAGGGCTAACAATGCATACCTAAGTAAAGATTTTGAACCCATCCAATATGTTTGTAAATAAGACAAACATACATATAAAATCACGCCTGTTTTTCTGTCGGAGTAAACAGGGTATCATGGGTTAGTAAAAAAATGCATATTCAACTTTAGCTTTAAAATTTTAACTAATCCTGAAGGATCACTTATAAAAATAATGTATTGTTAAAATTCAATAAAATGTTTGAATCATGTGGTTAGTCATGTGGTTTGAAAACTCCAATTAATGTTAACATTTTATAAATAACTAGCGACCCGCCCCTAAAACTCTTAATCAATTATAAGTGTTAACCATTAAGTGGGAATAAAGTACTTAACTCTTAAAGTAAATAAATAATCTAGACATGCTATTCTAAATCATCTTTAAATTAAAATCCGTTCAGTAGTTTTTACATAAACAAACGTTCCCAAATCTATAATTTTCTCGCCCCTACGTTAATAAATCCATCAGTTTTCTTTCTCTCGAAATTTAAACTTTTTGACTGCAATCAACACTAGTAAAAGTATATTGCACAAATGTCTTCGAACGTTTAACCGTATCTTTGACACATTTCTATTCCAGCCCTTTTTTAAAGTAGCGTCGCTATTGTGCAAAGCCGTCCCTTTTTTTCTGTTTGTTTCAAACTTGTCAAAGCTTGTTTACTTTGAAATAAAAATTATTTTAAAATATCGCTACAATTTAGATAACGAAATATTACAACGAACTATCAGTCTGACTTACTTTGTATTATAAAATACACTACTCACCTATTTAATGAACTAATGTAATGACTTACGAATAAATAAAGCCCTATCGTAATAATAACAGTAACCCAAATAATTTATACTTCGTGTACGAATGAAAATAATTAAACAATCATTCGTCCTTTAATGACGAAGCATCTTGACGTCACGAGCACCAATGTAAAACCCTATCCCTATCGTAATAATAATCTTATAAAATTAATATGGCCAAAGATAAATAAATATGTGATCGTCTAAAAACTGATTTTATGTCAAATTAAAAGACCCATACGTTGTGTATTCAAATAGAAAATTGAAATAAATCTAAGTTAAGTTTGAATAGGGTAATCGTAATTGATATTATGACGTAAGTAAATAAATTATTTGTAAAAAAGTTCATAATCAAATTCAGCTGAAAAATAACAGAGAATGACAAGAAATAAAATATAAATGAGTAATATAAAACATGCGACTCACATAAAATATTCAGCTGAAATGCAGGAATCAGGAATCTCCATCTTCTTTCTTCTTGCGCATAACTAACCCAAATAAAATTAAATCTCCCGGCTAATTTAGCGTGCTGAAAGGTACAAAGACTCAATAACCAGGGAAGGGAATTTGAATAAAGATCTTTAAGATCTTAGAATTAGGATACCTAGGCAAATGAAATGGCCCTCCCTTCCAACCTACAGACCATGCCAACGCGCGAAAACCTTGCACAGACTAACACCAAACCCTAGTCTTATCTAACTTGCAAACCTTCCATCAAATATTCCGATCATCTTAATTCATTCACAAAGTTCTTTCATACTACCAATCATTCATCAAAGTCATACAAGTTACCTATTAACTGCAGTTTTGGTCATCTGTGACGGTGTACTAATGTTCAAACCTTTTAATAATCAATTTCTCTGTTCAGTTTGCAATATAGTATAATTTTCAAGGACTGCTGTACCAAAATCACATGATATGCGCTAAGAAGTCAGTTCAAATGATAGAGACTGTGTCAAGAAATTATCACCTTTATAGCTCGCTACGTCAGCTGAGAAATAGACCATTAGAGGTTTGTATGAATACCTATTCGAATGAATTCTCGAGAGGGATTATGGGCCAGCTACTCTCGGAGCCCATAAGCCTTGTCGATGTGTATTTAATGTATGTAAAGTGTTATCCTGAATATAAAAATAATTAAATATTTCATAATACAAGTAATTGATTTTAACCACTTATATCTTTAAAACACCGTGTTTTGTTTTAACGTGTAACACTGTATCTTAAAGGCATATCAAAATATTCCTATTAGTTTTTATTGCATTTATTCATCCTCACACTCTCGCACACTGATATTTTGCACATAACACACACCTACTGTTTCCTATTCTAATAACACATTTCCCTACGATTATCATTGAATGATGTTTGAAAACTCGCAACGCTGCAGGTACAGAAAGCTGAAACTATCACTTTATTACGAAATCGTCTATCTGTAAGGTTAAGAAACTTTTACAGTAATAATCACAACGATGGACTTCGAATTAAAACACAACGCCGAAAATAAACAACACATGATGCTCGGCATCGCCAATTTCCGCGTTAGAACATCGTCCCGGCCCGTCAGCAACTGCCAACCCCCACTGCATGCCCGCTGTTCCTCTGTTTTTTTTTAATCTTCCAAGTTCTATGCTATATTAAGACAAAGTAAAATATCTTTTGTAACATTCAAAATTTAACTCTATTTCCAAGAAACAAGTATGGGTATTTATGCATTTGATACTCTTGTTTAAAGACTGGGTCATGTCAGGTAAAGATGTCTCAATTTTTGAACGAAAAATCTAAATGCTATTTGTTTAAGTGTTGGGTCGATTTTATAAACTAATTATTCTAAATGTAATGATAAACGATCGTTACAATACATACAGAAAACATACAGAAATACAGAAAAACATAGAATGTTCCCGCTGCATTTCCTCCCGGGCAAGCTGTAAAAACCAGATAAGGGATCTGAGGGTTTCAGTATATTGCAATTTGGGCGATGGGCTGACAACCTGTCACTACAGCATTATACGTACAAAACCATCTTGAATAACCCTCAAAACTTTGTCAGACGTGGCGGAACGACCTTTGTTTAGGTCGTTTACGCTCTGCCGACCCCATTAGGGATAAAGGCGTGATTATATGTATGTATGTACATACATACATATCAGGTGTAAGGGACACACCTGACAGTCAGGAACCCCTATCAGTATGGGTTGTTCAGTCGACGAAACTGAACACTTTCACCGGGAATTTATTTCAGGAGATGGAACTAAAAATGGCCTTCCCATACGATATAAATAACTCAATCAGACAATTTGTATGGAAAACCAAATTTTTTTTCGCTTCCTGAACAAAAATCCTCCTGGTAGTTGTTCAGTTTCGTTGACTGAGCAACCCCTATCAGTTTGCGGGACGCTATCTCTCGAGTATATTCTTCCATGCTGGACTGGGAGTGATAGAAAAACATAGAATGTGCCAGCTGCGTCTCCTCCCGGGCATGCTGTAAAAGCCAGCTAAGGGTTTCAAGGGCTATAGTGTTATGCAATTTTAGGCGATGGACTGACAACCTGTCTCTACAGCAATATACATCATAATTAACTGTAATTAATAACTTGTCAGACGTGGCGGGACGATATTTGTTTAGGTCGTTTTGCTCTGCCTACCCCATTAGGGATAATCTATATATCTAGGGAGGGGATAGGGAGTAGCTATATACAAACATATTTTCACGCCTTTGTAATAACACATGATTTTCCTTCTCTTCTCAACTGAAATGGAAAATACTTGTTATTACCAATTAAATTACATGTTTAAATCTAAGGTTTGAAAGCAAATACATACATACATATAATCACGCCTTTATCTATCATAGGGTAGGCAGAGCGTAAACGACCCAAACAAAGGTCGTTCCGCCACGTCTGACTAAGTTTTGAGGGTAATTTAAGATATAATTCTAGGTATATTGCCGTAGTGACAGGTTGTCAGCCCATCGCCTAAATTGCAATATACTGAAACCCTTCGGACCCTTTAGCTGATTTTTACACCATGCCCGGGAAGAAATGCAGCTGGCACATTCTATGTTTTTCTTTCGCTCCCAGGCCAGCATGGAAGCAAAAGTTAGTGTAAATAATTAAAGAGGTAAAATTTTACGTGTGGGAAACAACATACATACATACATAAATCACGCCTTTATCCCTTACGGGGTAGGCAGAGCGTTTAACGCCTCGTAAAAGGCGCTTTCGCCACGTCTGACAAAAATTAAGGGGACTATTTTAGATACAACATACATACATAAATATAATCACGCCTTTATTCCTAATGGGGTAGGCAGAGCTAAACGGCCTTAACAAAGGTCGTTCGATAATGTTTTGAGAGTTATTTTAGATAGATTTGTAGATATATGGCTGCAGAGGTTGTCGGCCTATCGCCTAAGTTGCAGTATACAGAAACCCTCAGATTCCTTCGCATACAGCATGCCCGTGGAGCATGCAGCTGGCACATTCTATGTTTTGTCTCTCTTCCAGTTCAGCATGGAAATTGAAATCATATTATATTTGTCTAACGACATTTGAGTCAGTCGTGTAGTGACCTACTGCTGAGCGTCGTCGTCTATCTACATACATACATATAATCATGCCTTAATATCCCTAATGGGGTAGGCAGAGCGTAAACGACCTAAGCAAAGGTCGTTCCGCCACGTCGGACGAAGTTTTGAGAGTTATTTATTATAGATTTGTAGGTATATTATTTTTAATTCGATTAAAATCTCTAACTTGAGGTTTGTTTAGAAACAAGATAGAATAATAATTCACGTAACAAAGCCAACTGGAAACACACGTCAAGGTGCCAAAAGGTCTCCATATGAGACTAAGAAAAAATTAAGTATGAAAACAGAATAATAATAATAAAAATATTACCTTCTCTTAACAAGAGAAAAAAAAGAAAAGTAGAAATATATAGACCTTCCTTTTTGAGTTATAATTGGCGTGACCAATGACTAAAAAACGCCTTAAAAAAGGGGATTAGCGCTAAATTTTTCGTAGCACTGTAAATATAATGAATGTGCGTGTATGTATATGCGTGCGACACTTGAAATTAAGCATTTCAAAAAGTACGCAAAAGTCTAATGTGCTCATTCAACGTAATTTTAGTACTTTCCACACTCTTCTAATATTTTTCTAATTGAAAACACTTAAATTTATTTTATAAACCCTTAAAATACAAATGTCGGAGTACTCGTATGAATGTAAGTGTGTCATTTCCAGGGCGCCAGGGGCAAAAGGTCACATTATGAAACTAAGACAAACTTATTTGAGTCACAGAATAATGAGTAAGATTAAAATGGCGAGGATTGTCAAAAAGCCACTCAACTCAACTGACCAGCTTTATAGGGGTTATAAATTCCGCAGCTAACGTACTGCCCCGCAGCATAATCTTGTTCAAGTTTTGTCTAAACACCCAATTTATTATTACTTATACTTACAACATTCATACACAATCACACCCGTACACAAATGTAAGCTTAATTTGTAAATTCTAGTTTTAGTTTCTACGTTTTATTATATCCTGAAAGAGCGGTGCCTCCTAGCACAGGTTTTATTAAACTTAAAAGGAGGCTCCGGCCACTGTAAATCTATGTATAACATAACATACATAAATCACGCCTTTATCCCTTACGGGGTAGGCAGAGCGTTTAACGCCTCTTAAAAGGCGCTTTCGCCACGTCTGACAAAAATTGAGGGCAATTTTAGATTGTAATATGTATTGCTTTAGTGACAGGTTGTCAGCCCATCGCCTAAATTACAATACACTGTAACCCTCGAGTCCCTTTTGCTGACTTCAACAGCATGCCCGGGAGGAAGGGCAGCTGGAACATTCTATGTTTTTCCATCTCTCCCAGTCCAGCATGGAAGAATCTATGTATAAACTTTTCTAAAACAAATAAATTATTTTGTATTTGTATTTGTAACTTATTTTAAAGTATGGGTTTTTAAAACGCCACGTCTGACAAAGTTTTGAGGGTAAATAACCCTCAGACAAGACAGACGAAGAAGACATTGCTGTAGTGACAGGTTGTTGTTGATTACAATATACTGAAACCCTCGGATCCCTTAGCTGGTTTTTTACAGCAAGCTCGAGAGGAAATGCAGATGGCACATTCTATGATTTTCTCTCGCTTCCAGTCTAGCATAGAAGTAGAATTTATATTATATTTGACTAATGTAATTTGAGTCAATCGTCTATCTATCTTATTTCTAATTAAATAAAATTCTCTTACTTGAGGTTTGTTTCGAAACAAGCCAGAAGGAAACAAGTCATGGTACTCGTAAGACTGTATGTGCCATAGTCAGGGCGCCAGGTGCCAAATGAGACTAAGACGAACTGAGTGAGAGAACATGATCAAAACGGCCTAGTCAGCCTGTCTTTAAGTTACATAATTATCTGATCAAGTTTCCAGGGTTTAAAAAATGCCGCATCATGTAATTTTGCCCAAGCACCGTAGGTACCAATCAATCCCCTTAGCGAATAGAAACAACCGATCACTAATTTTACCGGAAAAGTGTCTTTGTTAGCTATAGCGTAGAAACTATATTCCAGAGATAAAGTCTGAGGTTGAAATTTTGATTTGTCATTTTTCACATTTTAGTAAGTCTTAGTTTACCAACATACAGTTAGTCCAAACTTTAGAAACAAGCCAGAATATTTGAGGTAACAAAGCCAACTGGAAACATGTAAGGGTGCTGTGTGTCATAGTCAGGGCGCCAGGTGCAAAAGGTGGGACACACTCGCTCCCGGTGAATTTCCAGAACAGTAACCCGACCCTTTGATTTTCCACCTGATACCCACAGCCTGAAATAGAGCAGACGCGAGCCGAGACGGGGATATGTATCTAGGTTACATTGTAAGCTAAGAATAAAGGATAATTGTCAATATATTTTATAATAATTTTAATCCTACTTGTATTATAAAATTTATTTGGTACTATTTTCTGCATTTCGTCCCGAGCATGCTGTAAAAACCAGATAAGGGATACGAGGTAGGTAGTTGCAATTTATGCGATGGGCTGACAACCTGTCGCTACAGAAATATGAGTACAAATCTATCATAAACAGCCTTTAAAACTTTGTCAGACGTGGCAGAACGACCTTTGTTTAGGTCGTTTACGCTCTGCCTACCCCATTAGGGATAAAGCGTGATTACATGTATGTATGTAATTTTTTTGAGAGCCCAATGGTGTAGCGGATAGGGCCGCTGCCTCCTGAGCGGGAAGTCGTGGTTCGAATCTCACCACGTAACAACATGTTTTTCGGTTTTCGAATTTTATATATACGTTTATTCGGCTTTGTCCGTGCTTCGGAAGGCACGTTAAGCCGTTGGTCTCAGTTAATATAGTTTAATACCGTAGATATAAGTCATTAAGCCATGTCACAGGCAAGTGGTAAGCAATGGCGGCTTGAAAACTGTGAACTAATCTAGAATTGGATCTGGTTTCCCTTTTGGGTTGCGGAGGTCAGATGGCAGTCGCTCTGTGTAAAAACCAGTACCCTCGCAATCCCTTAGATTAGGTAGCCGACCCGGTAAGATACGGGATAAGGCTAGGGAGATGATTTGGTACAATTTCACGTCAAATGCGCTGGATGGAATAGAATGTTTGGATTGGATTATTTGAAATAATAAACTTTGTAGGGTTCATTACCGAGGGAAATTAAGTAATGCACACAGTAAAATGAAATAAGCAGTCTTTATCATGCGAAATGAGGTAGGTTTGGTCCCGTCTGAAAAAAATATGATTTAAGTTAGGTTTGGTTACGTGAAATTTGAGCACTAATTCGTGAAACAGTAGAAAAACATAAAAATATACATACATACATAAAATCACGCCTTTATCCCTTATGGGGTAGGCAGAGCGTAAAACGCCTCCTAAAAGGCGCTTTCGCCACGTCTGACATAAATTGAGGGCAATTTTAGATTGTAATGTGTATTGCTGTAGTGATAGGTTGTCAGCCTATCGCCTAAATTACAATACACTGTAACCCTCGAATCCCTTTTATATAAAATATAAAAATATAATAAGTAGAAAAAAGAATAAAAAAGATAAGAAGAGTCATAACCCTAGCCTTATCCCACGAGGTCAGCTACCTCATCTAGGGGATCGTACGAGGGTACTGGTTTTTACACAGAGCGACTGCCATCTGACCTCCGCAACCCAGAAGGGAAACCAGACCCAATCCTAGATTAGTTCAGAGTTTTCAAGCCGCCAATGCTTAGCACTGGCCTCTGTCATGGCTTAACGACTAATATCTACGGTATTAAACGATACTATCCGGGACCAATGGCTTAACTTGTCTTCTGAAGCAAAAAAAAAGATAAGAAAAGCATTTTCTTAACCTCTGTAGCTATGTACTACGCCGGAGCCAGCTACGTCGTAGCAATGTGCTACAAGACTTGTAGCGTGGAAAGCAAAGGCAAATATGTATTGGAATGAAATAGTATCACGTGTCTATTAGAAGGGTATATGCATGAGTTTTTCTAAAATTATCAGTAAAAAATATTTTCACCATACAAAAATCAATAAAAAGTAATTTTCACAAAAATACTCATTAGTTAACGAGTTATGCTGCTTTAAAGTCGTTGGTTAATATCTATGTAGTAGCTTGTACTTAATTTATGTATTATATGTTATGTAACGTATTTAGGATACCTATTTGACTAGGTTTGCACTATCCCGCTTACCGCTACACTTTTTTCTTTCACCCAAAGGTTGCCTGGAAGAAATTGCTACCTTAGCAATAAGGCCGCCTATGTTGTACTTGTTTTTTGTTATCTTTTGTGTTGTATGTTGTATTATTAAGTGCAATAAAGTATTTTTATGTTATGTTTATGTTATGTTTTAAAGAAAGATCAGAACTGTTATCTGACGTCACATGGCAGAAGCGTCATAAAATGTATCCATATAATATGTCGTTTCGAAGAAAGAGATAGATGGATTAACTTTAGTAATAGTATATCTCGGTGCGTTTTTGATAAATTATATTTCTGTTTTCACAGTTGTTGTTATAAAACAATATTTTTTGGAAATGCGTTTACACATTAAAACTTTATATGCATAGACTCTATTATGGGTTTAGCTTCATAATAACAATCATACTTTATGGCGGTACGGAGTTAACCAACCTTCGTTTCGCGGACAACATCATCTTGCTCTCTACATCAGCTACAGAACTAGAGCTCATGCTTCAAAATCTCAGCACCGCAAGCCTCGGGTCTGCATTAATGATGAATATGTCAAAGACCAAGTTTATGTCAAATAGCATCGAAAAGACAGTAACAGCCGATGGCGGCAGAATGGAATATGTCCACGAGTATATTTACATACATACATAAATCACGTCTTTATCCCTTACGGGGTAGGCAGAGCGTTTAACGCCTCGTAAAGGGCGCTTTCGCCACATCTGACAAAAATTGAGGGCAATTTTAGATTGTAATATGTATTGCTATAGTGACAGGTTGTCAGCCCATCGCCTAAATTACAATACACTGTAACCCTCGAGTCCCTTTTGCTGACTTCTACAGCATGCCCGGGAGGTAGGGCAGCTGGAACATTCTATGTTTTTCTTTCTCTCCCAATCCAGTATGGAAGATATACCTCGGCCAATTAATTTCCTTCCAGGCTTGCCAAGAGCAGGAAGTGGCGCGACGCATTGAAAACGCCTGGACGAGTTATTGGTCGATGAAGGAGCACATGAAAGGCGAATTACCTCTACCCTTGAAACGAAAACTCATGTACATATGTATTCTTCCGATACTGACATATGGGGCGCAGACTGGGTCTTTGACGGAAGCTCAAAGATTCAGACTCGGGGTATGCCAACGAGCCATGGAGCGAAGTATATTAGGTTTGAAACTCACGGACAAAGTCCGAAACGTCATAATTCGCTTCAAAACCGGAATAGCTGATGTAACCCGCGCAGCGGCAATACTGAAGTGGGACTTATGCCAAGTTTACCACCGGTTGGATGCCCAGAAGACACAGACGGCGGCTTGGCCGGCCCAGGCGGCGATGGAAGGATGCTATGTAGTATCCTACTACCCAAAGGTTGCCTGGTAGAAATAGCTGCTTTAGTAATAAGGCCGCCTATATTGTACTGTTTTGTTCCTTACTTTTCTGCTGTATAATAATAATAATAATATTTTTATTTTCTTTCCACAATAGTAGGTACTTATATTCTAGTTTACAAAATAATAGCGTGTCAAGTTTTTAATTATGGAAAGACAGGAGTCCCAAACTAGGTAGACCCTGTGCTATGAGCCTCCTGGTCTCTCCTCCCGACATAGGTCCTCTAAAAATTTACTACTTTGAAGTGATATTTATGTACCTTTATGGGGTGGATGAATGGATTATCTTTGTATGTATTTGTGTTTCTTTGTGCAATAAAGTATCTTGTATTGTATTAAGGATGAGCTCGATGCCTTTCTCAAAAATTGACCAGAAGAAGCACAGAATAGGGAGTCGTGGAGAGACCGGAGGGAGGCCTTTGCCCAGCAGTGGGACACTAACGGCTAAATAAGATAAGAAGATAAGATTTATGTACTGATTATTTTATTTTAAAACTGTAATTTTCCCTTATTTTTTATTTTATTATTTTGACATATTCACGTACATAATATAAGATTATTATTTTTATTTTGTTTGACATTTTGTTTAATTTTATTGTACAATTTTATTTTGGACGATCATTCTTTGACATTTTTATTATCATTGCAATGTAAATTATGAAATTAATATTGTGAAATAAACACATACATACATACATAAAATCATGCCTTTATCCCTAATGGGGTAGGCAGAGCGAAAGCTACCTAAACAAACAACGTCGTTCCGCCACGTCTGACAAGTTTTGAGGGTTATTACAGATGATTATGATATATATTGATTGCTATAGTGACAGGTTGTTAGCCCATCGCCTAATATTGCAATACACTATAACTCTCAAATCCTTTTGCTGGTTTTTTTACAGCGTGCCCAGGAGGAGATGCAGGTGGCACATTTTATGTTTTAGTATCACTCCCAGTCCAGCATGGAAGAAATAAATAAGTCTAATCTAATCTAAAATCATAACTTACGTACCTACGTAATTTCATATTTCCAAGAAATAAATTATCACCTTCTTAACTTCAGCGTATATAAAGTAAACAACAGAAAGTAAGTAAAGTGAACTGCCTCCGTGGTCTAGTGGTCAGAGCCATGAGCTTACGATCCGGAGGTCCTGGGTTCGATGCCCAGACACAAAGTTGTTATTTGTCAATTTATCACTTTGTGAGGTTTTACCCAGTATGGCTAGGACATTGTAGGCTGAATCACCTGATTGGCCGAAAAGAAAAACGATTCCGGGCTTCAGAGGCCACGTTAAGCTGTCGGTCCCGGTCGCTGTCTTTGATAGTGGTCGTTACTCAAACCACATCAGAGGCCTAATAGCTGTGCTACTACATACAAAAGGCCCTAATAAAAGGTCGTTCCGCTACGTCCGACAAGTTTTGAAGGTTAATTAAGATATATTGCTGTAGTGACAGGTTGTCAGCCCATCGCCTAAATTTAAATATACAGAAACCCTCGGATCCCTTAGCTGGTTTTAACAGCATGCCCGGGATTAAATGCAGTTAGCACATTCTATGTTTTTCTCTCGCTCCCAGTCCAGCATGGAAGTCTACTGGTGTGTTACTAGTCGGTTGGAAAACTCTGACACCAGGGTTCATCGGGTCGTTCGACTCGAGAATCCACTCGCTGTGAAGAAGAATTACTTTGAAGTACACTTTCGTGTTTTATATCGATTAACTCATTATGGTAAGTATTTCTATTTTGATGTAAGGCTCGTTAATTATGAGCCTCTTCGAAAAGTTGCAAAGTTAGAAGGAGTTATAATTAATTAATTAATAATTAGAAGAAACGAACGATGGCTCACTTAGAAAACCAAATCGTAAATTAATAATCTGTTTCGAAAATGTTTCTTGCCATCATCTTTTGAATAAAATTAATTATGGGAACGTTTTCTCTCGCTCTTGTCAACAAACAAAGTTTAAGTAAAACCTCCGCCATCAGATTTTTATGTTTAGAAATTGATTTTAATTTTCAAACACTTAAAGAAAGTAACAACTTTGAAAATTTATTGCAAAATTATACATGAACCTTTGGTATAAGTAGTGTTTTGCTTAAATAGATTAAGTTTAAGCATGTAAACATTAGCCTCATCAAACCTGCTGGTTGCTCGCAGTAAAAAAATTAAAGGACTAAAATAATTTTAGGCAGATATCTATAACATTTCTTTCATGCTGAGAGCGAGAGAAAAACATAGAATGTGCATGTTTCACGTTGACATGAGGGCACGTTAAGCCGTCGGTCCCGGTCGCTGTCTTTGATAGTGGTCGTTACTCAAACCATGTCAGAGGACTGATAGTTGTGCTACTTGGCGGTTTAAAAACTCTTGACACCAGGGATCCTTGGGTCAATAGATCCACTCGACAGAAGAAGAAGCTATGTATCATAAACTTAAGTTGGTGCCATCATAGAGTATTGTGTGGGACTTTCGTGGAATGCCCCATGCACAGTCATCATTTAGCTTTGCTCTTGTCGGTGGAGTAACCGCAAACTTTCTCTGAATATACCAGGCCACTCAGAAAGTATTGCGATAAATAGTTTTTATATATGGCAGACTGGCCGGTTAGAATCTTTTTTGAAAATATGATTACTTGTAAGTAAAAATATGTATGTTCCATTTTCAAAATTTCCCTCCACATTTTTTGCGAGCCAATTCAAAGTATCGTGTCTTACTGAAAAATGGATCTGCGCCGGGAACATTTTAGAGCTATGATTTTTTACGATTTCAAGTGTCGCCTGAAACCGGATGAATCGTTCGATAGACTTCAAATGGCATTTATGGATGAAAGCCCCTCCAAGGCAACCGTGTATCGTTGGTATAACGAATTTAGGCGCGGTCGACCAACCTTGGGGGATGAAGAAAGAAGCGGTCGCCCTTTGACGGCTATTACGGAAGAAAACGTGCTAGCAGTGAAAAATTTAATCCAAGATAATAGGCGAATTACATATCAGGAGATTCAACACATATTAAAGATTGGATCGGGAAGCGTTCACGAGATTCTACAAGGGCATCTTCGCGTGAGGAGGATAGTATCGCGCCGGGTGCCGCACTACCTCACCGACGCTCAGAAGCAGGCCCGGGTGGAATGGTGCCGTGATATGCTGAACAAATTTGAAGCAGGCTCGTCTCGGCGTGTTTACGACATCGTAACAGGTGATGAGTCCTGGATTTATCAATACAATCCAGAAACCAAGTGCCAGTCGGCAGTTTGGGTGTTTCAAAATGAACAAACGCCTACCAAAGTGAAGCGATCTCGAAGCGGGGGGAAGATTTTGATCGCCAGCTTTTTTAATTTGACTGGCCACTTGGCCTCAATTTCCTTACGAGATCAAAGAAGCATTAACGCCGAATGGTATACTACCAAATGTTTACCAGAAGTTTTTTCTGTTGTGAGCAACAAGCGACCAAACACAGGGCTCCGCGGACTACTGCTCCACCACGACAATGCGCCTGCACACACCGCGCTCAAAACGAGGGACTTCCTGGACAGCACACCAGTCAAACTCCTGGGTCACCCTACTTACAGCCCTGATCTAGCACCGTGTGACTTCATTTTATTTCCAAAAATAAATAATCAGCTCAAGGGGATACAATTTTCTTCGCCGGAAGATGCGCTGGCTGCGTTCGAGCAGGCTGTAAACGAGGTGTCTACGGCGGACTGGAAAAAGTGTTTTGAAAACTGGTTCAGACGCATGAATCTTTGTATAGAGGCTGGTGGAGAGTACTTTGAAAAGATTTAATAAAAATATATGTACCTGTAGAACAATTTTTTTTAGTGTCGCAAAACTTTCTGAGTGTCCCACGTACAAGTGTAAAACAATGTTTCTACCTGCATATTTTTCTCAATCCTTCCTGGCAGACGGTGTACTGAAACATTTTCTCATATGTTTTAATTAGTTGTTTATTTATTTATATTTATTATTTCTGTCTGCTTATTAGATGTAGCAGATGGACAAAAGCAATAAACAAAAAGTTACCTTTGTTTTTATAGGAAATATAGGTAAATGTTTCAGTACGCCGTCTGCCAGGAGGTAAAGTTATTTAATTCTTATTTGTGTAAATAAGAGGGACTCGTATTGTAATAGGATCACAGATTTGGAGTATGGTTTTGGTATTAATCATGCTCACAAATAAATCATCCTTGTGAATTGTATATTTTTTTACATACATGCATATAATCACGCCTTTATCCCTAATGGGGTAGGCAGAGCATAAACGACCTAACAAAGGTCGTTCCGCTACGTCTGACAAATTTGGAGGGTTATTTAAGATAGATTTGTAGGTATATTGCTGAAGTGACAGGTTGTCAGCCCATCGCCTAAATTACAATATACTGCAACCCTCGGATCCCTTAGCTGGTTTTTACATCACGCCCGGGAGGAGATGCAGCTGGCACATCCTATGTTTTTCTCTCGCTCCAAGGCCAGTATGGAAGTAAGTATTTTTTTATAATTGTCATATCATGTCAGAAATGAAGGAACTATACTAATTAATATTTCATGTGAACATTAGGTATTGTTATGAAAGAAATTGTTCTTATTCTTATGTATTTAACGGCTTGATGTCTATTTATCCGAAACCGGAAACTTACGAATCAAGACTGTGAAACTTTAAAAAACTTTAGAAACATATTTGGGATCTAAAACTAATGGCCTGGCCGCGGGAAAACAATAAATATCTTTTAGTCCTGACTGCTTCCGTGGTCTAGTGGTTAGAGCCATGGGCTTACGATCAGGAGGTCCTGGGTTTGATTCCCAGGGAGGAATCACAAAGTTGATATTTGTAAATTTATCACTTTGTGAGGTTTTCCCCAGTTTGGTTAGGACATTGCAGGCAGAATCACCTGATTGTCCGAAAAGAAAAAAGATTCCGTGCTTCGGAGCGCACGTTAAGCCGTCGGTCCCGGTCGCTGTCTTTGATAGTGGTCGTTACTCAAACCATGTCAGAGGGCTATTAGCCGTGCTACTAGGCGGTTTAAAAACTCTATCCAGGGCTCATCGGGTCATTTGACTCGAGAATCCTCTCGCTAAGAAGAAGAAGAAGCGTCCTGACGTCGATTGCTTTCCTGGAGCCGTATTTTGAATGACTCGAATCGATTCCGCATACGCAAAACTTACATTCGTTTGGTAAATTGTATGAAAATCGCATGTGAAAGTTACTCTTTCGTATGTACATTAGCTATCGAGCGGTTCAAATCGACGGCTCCTGCTCATACTCCGCGTTTAACTGCTTATCCCAGGCCAGTATTTATAAAGCGATCTCAATATTGAGGGCTGTATTAAGTATGGATTTGACAGGTTATGATAATTTTCTTAAGAGTTTCACTCTTGTCGGTGTACTGATCATAATGTACTCAAATTACATTTCTGATACGAACTCAAACTTGCTGTCAGTCTCAAGTGCTGATTATAATTACAGGCCTTAGTTTGGTTGAATCACGTGATTGTCTGTTAAGGAAATTGTGTGATACCCTAGGTTGGTTAGGCTAATGCGAGCGGAATCATCTGATTGTCTCTTAAGAAAAAAAAATAAGTGCTTTGGCACGTCAAGCCGTCGGTCGCGGTCGCTGTCTTTGATAGGGGTTGTTACACAAAACATGTCAGCAAGGGCAGACCCGGGTTTTTTTTTTGGGGACACACAAGTATGTCTGGGGGAGGGGGGCACAAGTATATACTGTGCTTCTAATAATGTACTGTGATGGAACCTCTACAGTACCTATAATAAAACAGCGTTCTGGGAGGGCACGTGCCCCCGTGAATAAACCAGTTTATTCCCCGTATCCCGTGACGAGCCCGTTAATGTAAATGTCCAGACACATTGAACTCTGTCAAACAAACATGCCTTACATCTTGTCTGATCAAGATGGTCATTTTGTAATTGGGAAATCAAAATTTTAAACTAGCAGCT
The DNA here is from genome assembly GCA_949820665.1 of Scrobipalpa costella. Classification (NCBI taxonomy): domain Eukaryota; kingdom Metazoa; phylum Arthropoda; class Insecta; order Lepidoptera; family Gelechiidae; genus Scrobipalpa; species Scrobipalpa costella. The sequence continues at coordinate 3,568,613 of OX463311.1, forward strand.
ATGTAGTACTATTATATATTTTGTATCTGTGGGTATTTTTTTTGTCCTAGGCTAGGTTGTTGGTTACAACACATTGAACTCTGTCAAAAAGACATGGCTTTTATCTTTTTTCTTGTACCTGGTGTCCAATGAGACTAAATTGAGTTCGACAGCTGTCCTAATGGAGTTTTATATAACAGAAATCGTTTGCATATGCTATTGCATATTTTATTATTTTTAGCGATATTCATAGTCATCTGCAATAACCCTCAAAACTTGTTAGACGTGGCAGAACGACCATAGTTTAGGTCGTTTACGCTCTGCCTACCCCAATAGGGATAAAGGCGTGATTATATGTATGTATGTATTTTTAGTGTTTGGGGCATCAATCGCATATAGGTTGATTGGATAAAAAATACTAAATAAGGAAAAAAATATGTGACTGTCATTTCTGAACTAACACAAGTAAGATTGCAGAATAATATGACGTAAAAACAAATAATTTGCGCTCTATAGTCTCTTCATTTAATACACAGTTACATCAGTTCAGAAATGTCAATTACGCACACACTTTTATATGTCAAAGTTCAGAAAGAAACAAAGCGTTTGAATTAGCTAAGAAATGCATTTATTAGAATCGCGCCCATTTTCTGATTGTTCACATCTGGCACAATATGTTTTTTTCTGCAGCCAGTAATTTTTCTTGCCAACTCTCCACATACGTTTCGCGCGGTAACATCAAAGCCATAGACTAAGTGCATCTTTTAGTAGCCTCGGTGGAACTTTACGACGCCACGGATCTTGAAAGTTCCGGTTGGAACCGGTAAGTAGCTGTAAGTGCACCAGTAGTGTTTTATGGCCGTTCAATCTGGTACGGGCTCTTTGTCTATACATTTACCACTTCTCCGTGTCTCTCAAACTGGAGGCCGTGGGTTCAAATCAAGAGCCCCTTGTAAGATCAAGTAACATTACAGAATTGATCATTATATGAAATTATTCTCAGTCCGGCGGAGAGTAGATACGTAAGCATTTTTTTGTTAGATAATGGGCTCGATACTAGATACCACCGGTTAAAACTAAAATTAAAATCTATCTGTCACTTTCAAAATAATAACATTGAAAAAGGACAGGCGATTTATTCTCTATGGTTTTACACTTTGCCCGCTAGATTTTGACGCGATTTTGCATGCTTCCCCAGTATTTCTGTCACTTTTATCCGCCATATCATATGACGGACATAATAATGCCAGATAACGCGTAAAACCACCGATTATAAATCAATAATCGGAGAGAATAGATCTCCTGTCATTTTCCAATGGTTTTATTCCGAAAGTGACAAATAAATTTTAAGGTTAACCCATATAAAAAATATAGTGCTTAATATAGGTAAGTAAATGGAAACCAATGTTTGAAACTGTGGATTTATTTACACACACAAACAGAAATGTTCACTACAATCACATTATTTCAGCCGAATGAACATACAACGTCAATTTACATACGGCAAATGTTAATAGACCTCACGTAATATACCAACATTTAGTGTAGCAATACACAGGCGTGACTTACTGCGCGCAAGGTTGCGCTCAACATTCTGTCAATGCTTTTTGCATTGCTTACTGTTGCGTCACCTTACGCAATACGAGCGCGTAACGAGGAACTCTACGTCGGCGCATGCCTCTGCCAGTAAGCAATGCAATAAGCATTAATAGCGTGTTGAGCGCAACATTGCGCGCAGTAAGTGACGCCTGTGTGTTGCTGCACTTATACTCTCTTGATTAGGTTTATATAGTCGTAGCCTAGGTAAAGTAGCCGTACCACGTTAAAAACTTTGCACTAGGTTTAAGGGACAGCGTCCCGCAAACTGATAGGGGTTGCTCAGCCAACGAAACTGAACAACTACCAGCAGGATTTTTTTTAGGAATTAAACGAAATAAATGGTTTTCCATACAAAATGTCTGATGGAGTTGTTCATTTTGTATGGGAAGGTCAATTTTCGTTTCTTCCCCCGAAAGAATTTCCCGATGAAAGTTAGTTATTCAGTTTCTTTGACTGATCAACCCCTATATGTTTGCGGGATGCTGTCCCTTACACCCTATCTCCCTATCTCCCTAGCCTTATCCCGTATCTCACGGGGTCGGCTTCCTAATCTAGGGGATTGAACGAGGGTACTGGTTTTTACACAGAGCGACTGCCATCTGACCTCCGCAACCCAGAAGGGAAACCAGACCCAATCCTAGATTAGGTCAGAGTTTTCAAGCCGCCAATGCTTAGCACTGGCCTCTGATATGGCTTAACGACTAATATCTACGGTATTAAACGATATTAACCGGGACCAACAGCTTAACGTGCCTTCCGAAGCACGGAAAAAGCACCGAATAAACGTACATATGAAAATTCGAATATCGAAAAACCCATTGGTACGTGGTGGGATTAGAACTACGACCTCCCGCTCAGGAGGCAGCGGCCCTATCCACTACACCATCGGGCTCTACACCCGTTATACATTAAATAACCATGATTTCGTTGGGTGAAAAATTACAACAATTATAAATTAATTATCTTTCTCTCTTCCGGGTTAGGCAATGCGTAAACGGCCTGGTAAAAGCTACAGATTATTTTAGAACCAAAGAAAAAAAATACAAAATAGTTTATAAAAAAAGTACTGTTACATATAACATGCTAAAGAAGTGAAAAACATATATACCTATATATTTTAGCAGTACTTAACTACGTAACGAAAACAGTAAAGCAAAGTAGTGGCTCCCACACTAGGTCTTGCCTGTATCGTGGGCAGCCAAAAACATCTTAACCAGGTTATAAACTTTTTTGTATTTGTATTTTTGTATTTGTAGGTTATGAGACAGATGGTATGCATCTGTCTCATCAGTCTCATCTGTCTCAGGTTATAAACTTTTTTGTATTTGTATTTTTGTATTTGTAGGTTATGAGACAGATGGTATGCATCTGTCTCATCAGTCTCATCTGTCTCAGGTTATAAACTTTTTTGTATTTGTATTTTTGTATTTGTAGGTTATGAGACAGATGGTATGCATCTGTCTCATCAGTCTCATCTGTCTCAGGTTATAAACTTTTTTGTATTTGTATTTTTGTATTTGTAGGTTATGAGACAGATGGTATGCATCTGTCTCATCAGTCTCATCTGTCTCAGGTTATAAACTTTTTTGTATTTGTATTTTTGTATTTGTAGGTTATGAGACAGATGGTATGCATCTGTCTCATCAGTCTCATCTGTCTCAGGTTATAAACTTTTTTGTATTTGTATTTTTGTATTTGTAGGTTATGAGACAGATGGTATGCATCTGTCTCATCAGTCTCATCTGTCTCAGGTTATAAACTTTTTTGTATTTGTATTTTTGTATTTGTAGGTTATGAGACAGATGGTATGCATCTGTGTTTAGTTATGAAATAACAAAAATAAGGAATTTAGAAAAGTTATTTAAAATACTTATGTAAGTAATTGAAATTAAAAATAAAATTAAATGAATAATAATAAAATTGTGCGGTGTGTGTGTGTGTGTGAACCGAAGCCGAAGAACCGACAAGAGAGTGGAACTAACTTCCTGAGGCTTTCCGAATGACTATTTCTTCAAAGCAAGATAACTTCGCTCCATCATTGACTCTGTCTTTGTCTCCTATCGATCTAAATTTGAACCAAGAGCATTTCAAATAAAATAAACTCAAAAGTATCTGAGCTTAATACATAATCACGCCTTTATCCCTAATGGGGTAGGCAGAGCTTAAACAACCTATACGAGGGTCGTTCCGCCACGTCTGACAAAGTTTTGAGGGCCACTTAAGATAGATTTGTAGGTATATTGCTGTAATGACAGGTTGTCAGCCCATCGCCTGAATTGCAATATACTGAAACCCTCGGATCCCTTTGGTTTTTACAGCATGCTCGGGAGGAAATGAAGCTGGCACATTCTATGTTTTTCCAATAGTATTGTCGATTTTCGGTAATGGCGGATCTCAGAGATCGGCCAACTGCACAGGAATATTTTTTAGTGGTAACCCGGACCACAGAGACAGTTCTTTCCAATATTATCAGTTTTGCCGGCTGTCCTTGTAATTCCATGTAATTGCAGCAGCGAACGTGTTTCCCAGCTTGTTTAATTGCGGCACTGAACGTGTTGTGTTGCTTGTTTAATTAATGTGGATTATGAACGATCGTTAGTGCGATACTCGCACGCCTAGTACGAGCGGTGCGAGTTGGCAAAGACGTTTTGAGCTGAGCGGAATTAATTTCTTCCATTAGTCTGGGAGCGAGAGAAAAGCACAGAATATGCCAACTGCATTTCCTTCCGAACATACTGTAAAAACCAGCTAAGGGATCTGAGGGTTTTTGTATATTGCAATTCAGGCTGTCACTTCTGCAATATACTTACAAATCTATCTTAAATAACCCGCCAAACTTTGTCAGACGTGGCCGAGCGACTTTTGTTTGGGTCGATTACGCTCTGCCTACCCCATTAGCGATAGAGGCATGGTTTTATGTATAAAATTAATTTGAGTAGATTCGGGTGTTACAAGAACAACTTCCATTTATATTAAGAAACAAACAAACATACATTAATAATATATGAAATACTAAAACCAATTTCAAACAAATGGGATTGCGCTTTTCATCTGCGCAATTGCGAGGCCCGGCGGACTCTCAACATCCAATGGAGGGATGTGCCGATAGCCCACTGTTCAACCCCAAAATACCTCGGTATCACTTTGGATAGGGCCATAACCTATAAATAACACTGCATTAACACTAAAGAAAGGTCAGGTCAAGAGTACCCTAAACCGACGAGCATGTATGAAGAGATTAATGAATGTGGATGAAGCAAAAGAAGTATGTAAGGATCGTAGCAAGTGGAAAGATGTGGTTTCTGCCTACCCCTCCGGGAAAGAAGCGTGATTATATGTATTTATGTATGTATTAACACCAAGCAGAAAGAGGGTACCCAGAACAACCTCCTGCGCCGCCTACTATCCTCCAAATGGGGATCCTCACCACAAACTTTGCGGACAACCGGACTGGCTCTTTCGTTTTCGACCGGCGAATATGCCGGTCCGGTCTGGAGCCGATCGGCACACACTTAGTTGGTGAATGCAGCACTGAACGACACATGCCGGATTATTACTGGCTGTATTACCTTCCATGCTGGCCTGGGAGCGAGAGAAAAACTTAGAATGTGCCAGCTGGCTTCCTCCCAGGCATGCTGTAAAAGCCAGCTAAGGGATCCAATTTCAGTATATTGCAATTTAGGCGATAGGCAGACAACCTGTCACTACAGCAATACGCCTAAAAAATATATCTTATTAACCCGCAAAACTATGTCAGATGTGGCGGAACGACCTTTGTTTAGGTCGTTCACGCTCTGCCTACCCCAATAGAGATACAGGCGTGATTATATGTATGTACGTATGTATGTCTGAAACCAACTCCTGTTGGCATGCTATTTCCACAGGCTGGTGTTGTCCGCAGAGATGTGGCTAGCTCGTTGGAACGCCTTAAAAAATAGTCCAACCACCGGCACCGTCTTCATCATCATATGCCGGTTGCTCAGTGCTTAAAAGCCGCCACAGCTTTATGAAAGAGGTTGCCCCTTTACACGGAGAGCGAACCAAGCCCTCATTAAACTCTGGGAGGACAGATACCCTACGGCATCAAATATTACGCTATCGGAGCGCCTCCCGCCTGAGCATGATCTTCCTTGGCAAATTTGGAAGTCCTTAAATAGGCTACGGACCCAAGTTGGCCGGAGCAAGGAGAATATGCATAGGAGAGGATATAGCGCGTAGAACGCATGTCCGTGTGGTGTGCCTTCCCAGACAATGGCGAATCTTTTTACTTGCCCTGCGTGTGCCTACACCTGCACACGCGAGGACCTGTACACTGTGCTTCTGATGACGCTTTGTCAGTCGCTGAGTACTGGTCCTCACAAATATAGTTTCGTCGAGTCGACACGAAAAGAAGAAGAATGGGATTTCATTCTTCCATGCTGGACTTGGAGTGATGGAAAAACATAGAATTTTCCTGTTGCTTCTCCTCCCGGCCACGCTGTAAAAACCAGCAAAGAAATTCGTGGATTACAGTGTATTGTAACTAGTGTTTGCATCTTCTTGAGCAAAGTGGTCTATGGGTTTGTAGATCGAAGTAAACTCCGAGATGGAGGCTCGAAGGACCAAAACATGTTCGCTTCTTTTATAAGTGGACTGTGATTATTTGTAGGTCGAAGTTAAAACATTTAATACATACATATAATCACGCCTTTATCCCTAATAGGCAGAGCGTAAACGAAATAAATAAAGGTCGTTCCGCCACGTCTGACAAAGTTTTGAGGGTTATTTAAGGTAGATTTATAGTTACATTGCTGTAGTGACTGGTTGTCAACCCTTCGCCTAAATTGCAATATACAGAAACTCTCGGAACCCTTAGCTGGTTTTTACAGCATACCCGGGAGGAAATCCAACTGGCACATTCTAAGTATTCTCTCGCTCCCAGTCCAGCATGGAAGAAATAAAGCCTTTATTGGCAGTTTTAAACTTCACAATCAAACTATTAAATAACACATCTATTTGCTGCAGACAATATTTGAAGACAAAGGATAATCAATATTTTATTTATTATAAAACTAGCAACCAGTAATATACAGAATTATTTAGGTCGTTTACGCTATGTGTACCCCATAAGAGATGATGGCGTGAGTGTATGTATTGTATGTATGGAATTTGAACCCACAATCCCTTGCGAACCATGCCGGAAATATCAGGTTTCAAAATTAAATAAAACAATTTTAATTCAGGAAAAAGTTTAATTAAAAGTCGTTAATTAAAAAGCAAGGGTTCTTTCAAATTAATGGGTTTTATTTAACTTTGTGTTTGAGAAAAAGTCTACACCTAAAAGACATTAAAAGCAAATTAGCAGTGCAATTCAAAATGGCTTCCAAATTTCAGTTTACTTAAGTCCGTCCAAGCTAACTCCACATATTACGAGAGGCATATCCCACATAAATTACTACGGTGTCTATTTTAAACATAAACAAAGCGCAAAATCCTTACTAATCTATGCAAATTCCGCTTTTGAGTAAAAGGCAGGGTCAGCATCAAAGAGCCATCATCTGCAGACGTGGTGTTCCATATTTCCGTATGCTAAACGGTTTTAGAATGTGCATGTATTTCAGAAAATGCCTACTAATATTATGTTTTAGATATTTATCTAACAGTAGGCCATTTCTTTTAAACATTTATTTCTAAGTAGAATTATGCCTATACAGATTTGGGGAAGGTAGAGTGTAATACATTAGACTGCCGGCTAGAGGCTTTTTTTTAAAGGTTTCGATGTTTACGCTGAAGTAAAACTAACAATTCGTTTTAAAATACTCAGGAACATAAATAGTAAAATCTCTTAAAATTGTTACTATACCAGTGTTTTTTACTGCAGGAAAAAATCTAATTCCTACATGGAAACCAATAAGCAGCGAGCGAAACAATATAAAGTAAGGAACAAGTTTCAAAATAAAATAAAGCATACTCCACAAAAATCTGGACATTTTTCCATGCTGGACTGGGAGCGAGAGAAAAACATAGAACATGCCAGGTGCATTTCCTGCTGTAAAAATCAGCTAAGGAATCTAAGGGTTTCAGTATATTGCAATTTAGGCTAGGGGCTGAAAACCTGTAACTACAGCAATATACCTAAAAATCTATCATAAAGAACCTTCAATACTTTGTCAGACGTGGCGGAACGATTTTTTCAGATCATATACGCTCTTCCTACCCCATTAGGGATAAAGGCGCACACAAAAATCCTACGATATCTTGCGTGACAAGGACTCCACTTCACCTGCCCTAATGTTCTATTACTAAGCAGCGTCTATACTGATGTTAAGTCTGTGGACAGCACCAACAATAATACGTTATCATGCTTATGCAGCCAGATTCTTTGTTCAAAACATAACAATTTCGAGAATTCATTTCCTTATTTTAATGACCAAATTCAATTATCCTAAATGCCCAGGAAAAGTAGGATTTATATATACAGGAAGTGGTAAAAAGTGGTCAAGTATGAATGGATCTCGTGCAAGGGGTTTCGTACAATTTGACAAGAATTAATAATTATTACCGATTCTTAGTAACTTTAAGAAGAGGAATTATCTTTCATTTAAAAAAAAATATTTTTATTATTTGGAGATACAATTTTTTAAAACGGCAACAAAAATATCTACAACCTCAATGAAAACAAAAAGAAACAATCGACCTTTTATTTATTATACGGTTCATGATACCGTCCGTTGACAGACAGGCAAACCGACGGACAGTGGATGTTTTGTAATAGGGTTTCCATCATCTCCCTAGCCTTATCCCTTATCTCTTTCGGTCGGCTACCTAATCTAGGTGATTGAATGATGATACTCGTTTTTACACAGAGCGACTACTATCAGACCTCTGCAACCCAGAATAGAAACCAGACCCAATCCTAGATTAGGTGAGAGTTTTCAAGCCGTCAATGATTAGCACTTGCCTCTGTTTAACGACTTATATGTACGGTATTAAACGATTTTAACCGAGACCAACGGTATGACGTGCCTTCAGAAACACGGTAAAAGCGCCGAATAAACGTACATATGAAATTCGAAAATCGAAAAACATATTGCTCTAGTAATAGTAATAGTTTCCATTGGCACCATTTGGGTACGGAACCCTAAAAAAGGTTAAACACTCCGAAAGCTCATGGAACTAAAGATCTTTCCCCCATGGAAAGTAAATTGGCACTTCCGTCCAAAATCTCCCACAAATGGGTAATTTATTTAACTATGGGGCAATTTGCGCTATATTGTGACTCATGGTCCAGGAAAATTTACCATTTCCTCGATCTCATTAACCTCGTTTAGAATGAATAATTTTTTACACATCTTTTGTATATTTCAAATGTCTATGTAGTCTAGTGCATTAAGTTTTATATTTTAAGGTTTTGATCGTGAGTTTAATTTTCATAGGGGGCATAAAGTGTAGGAAAAAATAATTTATCAATACTTCAAAATTAAGATCGTTATTTTTTGGGTCTGCTCGTTTTTCCGTTGACTCTATCTTCGTTACTCTTATTTTCTCGCTAAAATCAAACAAAATAACGGATGAAGAGTTTGATAATATTAACTTGGATTACATTTGACATGGAACTTGCATTACATTTAACATGGAACTTGCATTACATTTAACATACTTGGATTACATTTGACACATAACTTGGATTACATTCGGCATAGAACTTGGATTACATTCGTCATAGAGCCTGGATAACATTTGACATAGAATTTTTTAAAACTTTTTGATATAGAGCCTGGATCTAGGAGTGAGATTACGCGTTGGTTGAGCTCGCTCCAACGTCAATTTGGTCTTCATCACTGATAGTGTAGAGTCAAGAACAATCTGCGACAATACTGAGTGTAAGGGACAGCGTATCAAGAACTGATAGGGGTTGCTCAGTTAACGAAAGTGAAACTTTCACCAGAAAACTCTAGCAGAAAAAGAAAACTGTACAAATTAAAATACAAAATACAAATCACTTTATTTCCACAAAACATATTACAAAAAATAACACAAAAAACAGGACAGGTAGAATAGATATTTAACAAAAGTGGAAAAAGGTGTGGACACAGCTTGGCTGTTTTTAAGTCCACTGTACGTCAGGTGTACAGAAGAGGATAGAAATGAAATAGCACAGAACAACTTGAACTACAACTAAAATTACTACTACTGCTACTTAAATTACCTGATCGAGGTAGTAATTTTGTACAGAAAAGTTTTTTTCCTGGTGAAAGTTGTTCAGTTTCGTTGACTGAGCAACCTTTATCAGTTTCTTGTACGCTGCCCCTTGAACCTAGTGTAAAAAAGGAAATCCTAAAATAAATATTTTCTGCTACACTTTGTACATTTTATATGAGGGAAGGCAAGGGGGTACACCTGGCCCTCATATATTGGATCAAGACCTTTTATTTCCGTAAACGTTTTATAGTCGTCCACAATGGTATATTCTGTGGCCCATAAATTTTGTATGGTTTAAAATTAAGGGTCAGTTCATAGAGGGAAGCGACGCGACGCTTCCTGAAGATCTTGTTGTACTATAGTGACAGGCTGCACCGACGCGATATCAAGCGGAATTATCGAGTTCAGTCAAAGAAATTTACATACATAAAATCACGCTTTTATTCCAAATGGGGTTGGCAGAGCGTAAACGACCTGAACAAAGGTTGTTCCGCCACGACTCAAAGTGTTGAGCGTTATTTAAGATAGGTTTGTCGGTATATTGCTGTAGTGACAGGTTGTCAGTTCATCAAAATTGCAATATTCTAAAACCCTCGGATCCCTTAGCTGGTTTTTACAGCATGCCCGGGAGGAAATGCAGCTGGTACATTTTATGTTTTTCTCTCGCTCCCAGTACACCATGGAAGTCAAAGAAAATTCCTAATCTTTTTAGTATTAGTAAATAAAGTTCTACAGGGAGTAAAAAATGCCGACCAAACTTTAGGCTGTAAATCTACCCATTAAACTGAACAACTTTCCCTAAGAAACATAGGACAAAATTATAAAAAATAATGGCTCTTTCATATAAAATATCTCGAGTTCCTGATACCACTTATATGGGAAAGCCAATTTGTTCCTTAGGGTAAGTTGTCCATTCATTTCATGGGTAGGTTAACCTTTAAATTTGGTCACAAAAAAAAATCATTCCTCGTATATTGGCTTGCGTCGCATCGCTTCGCAGTGTGAACTGACCCAGTGAGGTTGACGGACATAAAAACTTTAGTTCCAGATGTAGCGGCTATTCTTTCCCGCGAAATTGCTTTTTCCGTTTTTTGTGTTAAGTACGTATGATTTATGGGTTAGGCGAAAAAACTGTAAATAAAAAAACTTACTGTCATTAGAGTATTAAAAACATTCTAGTGTCTGTAAATCATTATCTCCCTAGCCTTATCCCATATCACACGGGGTCGGCTACCTAATCTAGGGGATTAAACGAGGGTCCTGGTTTTGACACAGAGCGATTGCCATCTGACCTCCGCAACCCAGAAGGGAAACCAGACCCAAGGTCAGGGTTTTCAAGCCGCCAATGCTTAGCACTGGTCTCTGACATGGCTTAACGACTAATATCTACGGTGCTAAACGATAATAACCGTAATTTTAGTGTCTGTGTATATGTCGCAGGGATATGCCAAAATTAGGGACTTGGCCGAATCCCTAAGCGATTTGATCAAATCCCGGCAAATGATCAAATAATTACAACATTTTAACATATCCCTAAACAAATCTAGAGATTTGGCCAAATCCCTAGACTAAATCTAGTGAATTGATCAAATCCCTATACGATTTCAGTGAAATGTCGAAAATTCATGTCAGTTCTTGAGTTTTACCGCGCCCCCTTCTGCACTGCTGCTAAAGTGACGATTGATATCTTAAATAAGGCAAAATTAGAAAGCATATTTAATGGTCCTATTGTGTAAAAATGCGTAAATAAGGAATCAAACATTACTTCAGGGAGACGATTGACAGCTGCAGATTTCCTGTCTCTTTTCTCTAGCTTACTTAAGAAAATGACTCAAGTATCTAAGAATTAGCTAAGGAGGTGTCAGAATCGAGGCTATTTTCATTATTCATTAATTTATTTGATTTTATATAGCCTAAGAGCTAGCTACGTAAGAGGGCGTACGCTTTGAAGAGCTACAAAACTTAGTAGGCACCGTCAAAGTTTGAAATTTCAACGTCGCCTACCCCGTTTCACTTTCCCGCCAACTAATATTTTATTTTATATTTTTCTCGTATCAAGTAAATTATTCTCAAAAATACTCCTCCATTTGTTTCGATTTTTAATTCCTTTTAATTTTTTAACACCTTTAATACTCTGCCATACCTAAACCTACCAATGAAAAGCTGGCAGGCATCTCGATCTGATAAGAATATAGAAGATAAGGATATAGAATGGCTTACTACCTACAAAGTTTCGTTGCTCTTCAAATCGTACGCCCTCTAACGTAGCCAGCTCTCCGGCTAGTAGTAGGTACTTAAATGCTACGATTAGTAGGAAGTGATTTTTGAGATTTATGTTCAAATTAAAATACTTGTCTTACCAATTAAACATTTTGATTAAACACTCAAACTTAGTTTATGTCATTTCACTAAACCAGATTCGAGATTTGGCTAAATCTCTAGATTTGTCTAGGGATTTGGCCAAATCTCTAGATTTGTTTAGGGATATGTTAAAATGTTGTAATTATTTGATCATTTGCCGGGATTTGATCAAATCGCTTAGGGATTCGGCCAAGTCCCTAATTTTGGCATATCCCTGCGACATATATATGGTGTAAATTAAAAAATATGTGTAACTATTAATAAAATAATGTCTATTTCCAGGTAAAACAACTAAAATACGTGTATTAGACATCAAAGTTATTTGGCGCTAGTTTTCGAGACGAAATAAATATGTAAGTAACTACCTAATTATAATATAAGTACCTAGGTTATTATAATACATACATATAATCACGCCTTTATCCCTAATGGGGTAGGCAGAGCGTAAACGACCCGAACAAAGGTCGTTCCGCCACGTCTGACAAAGTTTTGAGGGTTATTTAAGATAGATTTGTTAGTATATTGCTGTAGTGACAGGTTGTCAGCCCATCGCCTAAATTACAATATACTGAAACCCCCGGATACCTTAGCTGGTTTTTACAGCATACCCGGGAGGAAATGCAGCTGGCACATACTATGCTTTTCTCTCGCTCCCAGGCCAGCATGGAAGAAATATTATAATTTATAGGGTAATTTCAAAAATCATTTTAATCAACAGTTAATAAAACCAAAATCGAATAAAATAAAAAGGAATAGGCCTTTTTGTGTGCCTACCTAGGTCTACATTCTGCCTACTTTGTAAGGGATACAGGCGTATTAAATTCATGTATGTAGTACAATGTCTATATATATATATATATTTATTTATTTATTAAACTAAAGGTAAGTACATTTTTATAACTTATATAAAAGTTTGATGGCGAGATACGCCTGAATGTAATTTCTTAGACCTACCATAAATTAACAGCATACTTATAAAAATATATATGATAATCTAATAAAAATAAATAAATAGACAAATAAATATAAAGATAACATTGCGCAATGACTTTCATACTGGACTGGGAACGGGAGAAAAACATATAATGTGCCAGCTACATTTCCTATCAGTCATGCTGTAAAACCCAGCTAAGGGATCCAAGTGTGTCAGCATATTGCAATTCAGGCGATGGGCTGACAACCTGTCACTACAGTGATACACTTACAAATCTGTCTTAAATAACCCTCAAAACCTTATTATGCGTGGCGGAATGACGTTTATTTAGGTAGTTTACGCTTTGACTACCCCATCAGGGACCGCTGTCTATGTCTTTGCGTAGTTATATGTATGTATGTACTACAACCAATCTAAGATAGGATATTTATTTTATTTAAAGAATGTACAACAAAATCTTAGCCTAATAACATAGTTAAAACATCTCAAAACGTCTTCGTGAAATGGAATCAGTAACTTTGAATTGATTTAAGTGAAACCGCGATTTCTTTCATGCTAGCCCGGGAGCGAGAGAAAAACATAGAATGTGCCAGCTGTATTTCCTCTGAGGCATGCTGTAAAAAACAGCTAAGGGATCCGAGGGTTTCAGTATAATGCAATTTAGGCGATGGACTGACAACCTGTGACTACAGCAAATTAACTACAAATCTATCTTAAACAACCCTTAAAACGTTGTCAGATGTGGCGGAATAACCTGTTTGTTTAAGTCATTTACGCTCTGTATACCCCATTAGGGATAAAGACGTGATTATATTTATGTATGAAACCGCGAGGCGGAAAGGTTGTCTCAGAAACTTCACACGAAGCTCTAATAAACCGCGTGAAGTTAATCCTGGTAGTAATTATTTGTTAAGTCTAACAGACTTAATGTGTGGGCGTATTTTGTCTGCTTAATGGCGTGGAATGAGTTATAAGAAATTTTGAACATACGTTTGCTTACAGCGCAGCTGGTTTGTATCCGTTAAGATGGAAACAAGTTAGCTTTAGGGCCCAATTTTTACCTTCAGGGTGAAATTGAAAGCATTGAATAAAGAACATACTTCTTCTTCTGTCGAGTGGGTATCAAGCCCTGGTATGCCAAGAACATACTGATATGCCATTTCATGATGAAGTTTTAACTGCCTATGTGGTGTTTGGTCTTGTGGTTTGAGACATGGGCTTTCGATCCTGAGATCGTGTATTCGATTCGTGGACGCAGAGAAAACTTATCACTTTGTTAAATTATCCTCAGTTTCGATAGGAGAATGCGGTCTTAATCGCCTGGTCTTACTAGAATTAAAAAAGTTCAATAAAACCTACTGCGTAGGAAAAAAAAATGTGTTGGTCATTTTGTGGGATGGTAATGATGGGAAGTTATTAGTTTTTTTCATCTCCTGAAAGAAATTCCTGGTGATAGTAGTTCAGTTTCGTTGACTGAGCAACCCCTATCAGTTGCTTTCCATTACACCCGGTATAACCCTCCTTTGCGTTGCGCAGTCGGGTAAAACTTATACTGTGCTTTATATGGCACGTCAAACCACCAGCATTGGTCTCTGTCTCAACTGTCGTATAAATGAGCCTGCATTTTTTTATGTAGGTATGGATAGTTTCTTCCATGCTGGACTGGGAGAGATAGAAAAACATAGAATGTTCCAGCTGCCCTTCCTCCCGGGCATGCTGTTGAAGTCAGCAAAAGGGACTCGAGGGTTACAGTGTATTGTAATTTAGGCGATGGGCTGACAACCTGTCACTATGGCAATACACATTACAATCTAAAATTACCCTCAATTATTGTCAGACGCGGCGAAAGCGCCTTTTACGAGGCATTTAACGCTCTGCCTACCCCGAAAGGGATAAAGGCGTGATTTTATGTATGTATGTAGGTATGGATAGTTTACTTGAACCCACAACTTCTGGGTTGAGAACTCAGACCACTAGAACACAGAGCAGATGTCACCAGTATAAAACTTTGCACCTGGAATGTGGCATCGATTTGCGAATTAGTGTGGGATGAACGCCTCCCAACATAGCTCACTAAATACGGGATATTTTCTACTTGGGTTATGAAAATGAACTTATTTTCAAACCCTAGCTTGTACTAAAATTAAGCCAAAATGAGATTTTTCGTTAGCTGAAGTAAGATAAATAACCCTTAGCCGACCTTTACAAAGAATGATGTTTGTAATTTGCCTGCGGTGGTGTGGGATCTAACTCTATCTCATCATCATCATCTCCCTAGCCTTATCCCGTATCTCACGGGGTCGGCTACCTAATCCAGGGGATTGAACGAGGGTACTAGTTTTTACACAGAGCGACTGCCATCTGACCTCCGTAACCCAGAAGGGAAACCAGACCCAATCCTAGATTAGGTCAGAGTTTTTCAAGCCGCCAATGCTTAGCACTGGCCTCTGATATGGCTTAACGACTAATATCTACGGTATTAAACGATATTAACCGGGACCAACAGCTTAACGTGCCTTCCGAAGCACGGAAAAAGCACCGAATAAACGTACATATGAAATTCGAAAACCGAAAAACACATTGGTACGTGGTGGGATTCGAACCACGACCGCTCAGGAGGCAGCGGCCCTATCCACTACACCATCGGGCTCTTTTTTTTTCTAACTCTATCTATACAATCAAATCATAGCAACGGTAAGACTGATTTGCCTGTGAATACTGTGATAAAACGATACCACATAAACATGATCCGGGGTACGTGATAGGAGTGAATACAAAGTTGATATTTGTCAATTTATCACTTTTTGAAGTTTTCCCCAGTTAGGTTAGGACATTGCAGGCTGAATCACTTATTTGTCTGAAAAGAAAAAAGGATTCCGTGCTTCGGAGGGCAAGGTCCCGGTCGCTGTCTTTGATAGTGTTCGTTACTGAAACCTTGTCAGAGGCCTAAATAGTTGTGCTACTAGGGGGTTTCAAAACTTTGACACCAGGGTTCATCGGTTCGTTGTTCGACTCGACAACCCACTCGCTAAGAAGAAGATCACATTGATGATAGAAGCTCCAGAGAGGAGCAGCCTTCATTGTGAGCACCATTCCATTAGATACCTGTGCCACTGGTCTAAATGTACATATCTTTTCATCTAGTTTCTGCCAACCACCAATTTGTGGTCATGGCTCTGGCAGAAGGGAAATTCTCCTATAGAGATATAATCTGCTCCATTAGCCATTGGTTCTATGACATCTACATGAATGGACCAGACTAATTAGAACAAAACCTTGATAGTAATTATGTCATGATTTTGTATTTTTTAATATATTTTTTGGGTTTGCTCTTGACTCTAGATACTAGGTCACAAATGACCGTGACAGAGTCGACGATAGAGCGAGCTTACCCAGAAGATGCCTATTATGGCACTGGCAATCTCACGCACCGACGGAACACAGCAAGCTGTTTGGCGCCAGCCTCCGGTAAGAGGGTGGTCGCGAGTCAGGCGGCCCCTTGCGGAGCCTACCGCCGCTTTGTTGGGATCGTTCAGGCGGACTTATTCACGGGCAAGCCTGTGTTGCCGTTGCCCGGGGTGGACCACTATGAGGTAGATCCCATCCCACCCCAAAATAGGGCATCTACCTAATACTTGATTATTCCAAGTGTTTAGTCGGTAACTTTCAAAAATAGGCGTCCCCGAATATCTTCACCTGTCTTGTTAAGCGAGTAACAATCAGCCTTTATTTATTCAGCGTTCGCAATGTGTCTCAAACGTAAACCCCTCCGGATTACGGAGCATAACATATTAAAGTTTTAATTTGAATTGTAAACGCCCGGCGTAGGGGTTGTACAGACGAGCGACTGTGTTTGCGATAGTCGCACGGAAACAATTAGTGGCCAAAGTGTTTATATTCAAAGGTTGTCTGGAAGAAATTGCTACCCTAGCAATAAGGTCACCTGTATTTTACTTACTGTTCGTAGTTCATAGTTTTGTGTATCTGTAATAATTTTGGTGTTATAAAGAATTATTGTATCGTTTTTATTCCATGGAACTAATTGGTTACGCACGGTAACTGTAGCTTCTGAGTAGAAGGTTGGTCTGCACCAACGACTGCTTATTGGAGTCAGTCGACTATGTATCAGAAACGATTAGTTCGCCACTGCCATCAACCAATCGTCTGATAATAAATTAAAGGGTTAAAAACATGAAGAAATAGCATGAAGCACTTCGCTTGTGTTTCGGTTTATGTCGTAAGGACGGAAAGACCATGAGGTGGTTGGTGGGAAATTATTTGTCGCGAATCATCGTGCGACTGTCGCACCACAATAGCACACACACAGTCGCTCGTCTGTTACACCCCGTATATACTGTAGCCAGACATTTGCACGCGAAATAATGTGCGAATAACGAACAGAAATGTCATGTGTTTTACGACTTTCGAAAGTAATATAAGCTTGTTTTCCGTACAGCTTTATCCATGTGATTGTTTTACGTTAGTTTGGCAGTGACCTGTCCATGTCTATAACACTGGATTCCGAATGTGTTTTTGAAATGGGATTTGCTCTTGAATTGAGTCAGAGGTGATAGAGATAGATACAATAAGCTTATCAGCAGCTTATTCACTCTTACATACTTCGAAAAAGAATATGAGGAATACGACGCGTGGAGCATGAAGAGATACAAATAAACAGAAATATAAAACAAACCTTTCTATCTTTAGGGACCATCATCTCCCTAGCCTTATCCCGTATCTCATGGGGTCGGCTTCCTAATCTAGGTGATTGAACGAAGGTACTGATTTTTACACAGAGCAACTGCCATCTGACCTCCACAACCCAGAAGGGAAACCAGACCCAATCCTAGATTAGGTCAGAGTTTTCAAACCGCTAATGCTTAGCACTGGCCTCTGATATGGCTTAACGACTAATATCTACGGTATTTAACGATATTAACCGGGATCAACGGCTTAACGTGCCTGCCGAAGCACGCAAAAAGCACCGAATAAACGTACATATGAAATTCGAAAACCGAAAAACAGATTGGTACGTGGTGGGATTCGAACCACGACCTCTTGCTCAGGAGGCAGCGGGCCGATCCACTACACCATCAGGCTCTCTTTCTTTAGGGACCCTCCCTTCAAATAAATAAAAACAAATAAATATTAAATCCCACTCATAATAAAAACAATTACCGTATTAAATGTTCCGTTGTTTTCGAATAGTCAATTCTGGGAACGGGCATCCGTGCCAACAGATTTGCTCGAAAATGTTAATTCCCAAACAATGGAACCTACGAATCGCTTTTGACGATAAGGCTTGTGTTCACTAAGCGCATTTGTATTCATAGTAAGCTTTTATAACGACTGCTAATGGCTGTTTTTGAGAGTCCGATGGTGTAGTGGATAGGGCCGCTGCCTTCTGAGCGGGAGGTCGTGGTTCGAATCCCACCACGTACCAATTAGTTTTTCGGTTTTCAAATTTCATATGTACGTTTATTCGGTGCTCTTTCCGTGCTTCGGAAGGATCGTTAAGCCGTGGGTCCCGGTAAATATCGTTTAATACCGTAGATATTAGTCGTTACGCCATATCAGAGGCCAGTGCTAAGCATTGGCAGCTTAAAAAATTCTGACCTAATCTAGGATTGGGTCTGGTTTCCCTTGTAGGTTGCGGAGGTCAGATGGCAGTTGCTCTGTGTAAAAACCAGTACCCTCGTTCAATCCCCTAGATTAGGAAGCCTACCCCGTGAGATACGGGATAAGGCTAGGGAGATGATGGTGCTAATGGCTGTTTTTCCGCTAGACGGCACTTCTAATATTGTACCGTTGCCGTGGAAAAGCGTGCTATATCATTTCATTGATTTTCATACATAATCACTTCCACGATACGTGAAGACGTGTCGTCTATTGGTAAAACGCCGAACGGTCCAGGTATAGGCTTTCCCATACTTAGCGTTCATTTACCTAATGTTAGCAAATGTATACCAAAATGTCCATTGTGTTAGAATGTACATTATATCAAAAGGTGGGGTATTTCATTGACGGCCCGCACAGCCTATTTGGTAGTTTATCTGCCTGTTACGCAGAGGGGTTCGATTCCCAGCCGGGACAGACATTTGAATGATGAATTAAAATATCTGTTCTGAGTCTGGGTGTTCTTTGTGGTTGTTTCGGTGTATGTCCAGTCCATGGCACCCCGATACAGGGAATCCTAGCGGAGGCTATGAGTGTGCATACATACATACATATAATCACGCGTTTATCCTTAATGGGGTAGGCAGAGCGTAAACGACCTAAACAAAGATCGTTCCGCCACGTCTGACAAAGTTTTGAGGGTAACATAGATTTGTAGGTATATTGATTTAGTGACAGGTTGTCAGCCTGTCGCCTAAATTGCAATAAACAGATACCCTCGAATCCCTTAGCTGGTTTTTACAGCATGCCCGGGAGGATAAGCAGCTGGCACATTCTATGTTTTTCTTTCGCTTCCAGGCCAGCATGGAAGACTATGAGTGTGATCGTTTTTAAATACCTATATATATATTTTTTCTTTCTCATCTCTTGGCCGTAAAAAGTAGGATGGTGCTATTTTGATCATCACATGGAAAGTCAATGGAATCTTCAAATTACTTATGACGAAAGGCTGGCACACTATGTGTATTCGTGTTCAATTCAATAGAGAAGACGCATATTTTATTTTTATTAGTTTTTATTGCTCCTATAAAAGCTTTATCGCAGCAAACAATACAGGGAAGTAATTTTTCAAACAGCTCTATGTGTAACTAAGTTACGTCAGTCTGATATATACGAGTAGTGATTTAATTTTCTTGAAAGTTTAGATTCCTTGTAACTATAAGTAAAGTAAAAGTAATTCTCGTGTTTTTTGGTTGATTTCATGGTTATAGGATAGTTTCTTACAATCTGCCTTTTACTTTTGTCTCCAATTGTACTTTGTTAACTGAAGTACCTATAATTCCAGTTCTTAGCATTTTCTATTCTTAGCATTCTTATTCTTATTCACATACTCATACAGTAGTAGGCAGAGCGTAAATGACCTAAACAAAGGTCGTTCCGCTACATCTGACAAAGTTTTGGGAATTATTTAAAATACATTTGTAGGTACATTACTGTAGTGACAGGTTGTCAGCCCATCGCCTAAATTAATACCCTTGGATCCCTTAGCTGGTTTTTACAGCATGCCCGGGAGGAAATGCAGCTGGCACATTCTATGTTTTTCTCTCGCTCCCAGGCCAGCATGGAAGATATGACATACTCATACTTACGCCAAACTCTCAGTGAGTCTCATGCCTTATGCAAAGTTTGAATTTGAAGGCTTTTAAGCAGGCAGCACCAGCTAGTGAAAATACGACTTACAAACACCCATATTAGAAGTTGTCTTATGCGACTTATGATGCAAAGGATTCCGTAGTTTTTTTTTTTTACATACATATAATCACGCCTTTATCCCTTATGCGGTAGGCAGAGCGTAAACGACCTAAACAAAGGTCTTTCCGCCACCTCTGACAAAGTTTTAAGGGTTATTTAAGATAGATTTATACGTATATTGCAATATACTGAAACCCATAGATCCCTTAGCTGGTTTTTACAGCATGTTCGGTAGGAAATGCAGCTGGCACATTCTATATTTTTCCTCGCTCCTAGTCCAGCATTGAAGCCTACGACTACGGCTAGTGAAAATAAGACTTACAAACACCTATTTTAGAAATTGTCTTATGCGACTTATGATGCAAGGGTTCCCGTAGATATATTGCAGTTTTTAAGCAGGCAAATACAATGTTCTTTAAATTCTTCCATGCAGGACTGGGAGACAGAGTAAAACATAGAATGTGCCAGCTGTATTTCCACCCTGGCATACTCTAATAACCAGCTAAAGGATCAGAGGGTTTCTGTATATTACAATTTAGGCGATGGGCTGACTACCTGTCACTACAGCAATATACCTAAAAATCTGTCATGAATAACCCTTATAACTTTGTCAGACGTGGCGAAACGACTTCTCTGTTTAGGCCGTTTACGCTCTGCCTTCCCCATTAGGGATAAAGGCATGAATAAATGTATGTATAACTAAGTACCAATGTGTTTTTCGGATTTCGAATTTCATATTTACGTTTATTCGGCGCTTTTTCCGTGCTTTGAACGCCACGTTCAGTTGTTGGTCCTGGTTTATATCGTTTAATAACGTATATATTAGTCGTTAAGCCATGTCAGACGCTAGTGCTACGCATTGGCGGCTTGAAATCTCTGACCTTATCTAGGATTGGGTCTGGCTTCCCTTCTGGATTGCGGAGGTCAGATGGATCGCGGTGTGTAAAAACCAGTACCCTCGTGCAATCCATTAGAACTTTTAGATAAGGTAGCCGACCCCGTGACCTACCAAATATGAATCCTATAACTTGAGTGTTAATAAAATTACAAATATAAACTATTCAAGATCTATTACCTAATATTTCAGTTCTACTTTGACATAACATTAAAATTACTTAGGCAACTGAAGAAAGACTCTCTTTTAGTGGTTTAAAATTCATCACACACATTAGGATGTCGGCAGCTCTCGAGAACATAGTCTATTGATTACAAATTACGTACGGTTGAGAGGGCATGATCAAACCGTACACCGTGCGCCATCAGGGGTAGGGGATGTGTACATACTGCCTAATGTCACATGTATATGTTGTTATAGGATCATTACGTACTAGCTAAACGTACACATACTCGCGGCTTGTAGAAATTGGCGTGAAGACTTTGCATTTATCGGATGGAAATAATGTGTAGCGCTGTCACCCCATTGTAAACACTTCTGCTGATTTCTACAGCTACCTATGCTACCATCTAATTCTATACTACCATATGAAAAATGAAAAAAAAAATGGTCCAATTTTGTACATGTTTTTTGAGGTTTGCATAATTGTAACTCATACATATTAGATAAAAATAGATGGAGGTAGAACAACATTAATATCAAATTCGAATTGAGCAGAACAACACCTCCAGTCTCTCGCGACCGCGGCATCTGGAAAGGATCCGAAACGTTAGAAAAACCAAAATTAAATAAATCACAACTTAAAATAAACGTTGAAAAAGAAATCTTTTACTTCTTAGCAAATGAATATTAACTTTGTGTTACCCCCTGGGAATCGAACCCAGGACCTTCGGATCGTAACCTCATGGCTCTGACCACTAGATCACGGATGTATTTTTTTTATTAATATAGTCCAATTTTTTTATTGCTGGTTTAGGCTTGAAGTGAGAAAGTGGAAATTCATGAATTAAGTATTACTACTTAATTCATGAATTTCCACTTTCTGGTAAAAGCAAACATCTTCATTATATAAATATTTTTTTAAAGTTGTGGAAACAAAAAGTAATACCTAGCTAAGTTAAGGGTTTATTACAGATATTCCTCCTTTTTGAATAAAATATGATTCCAAGTGACTTGGCCGTGAAAGTTCATTGAGGTACATAATACCAATAAAGCTTTATTAAAAAAAGAAAAAAAATCACAAAAAAGGTATTTACAGAATGTATATGTTTTATTCTCGGAAACTGCGAAAGCAGTTTTACGGCAAGGTAGCACTCGTTACATAATGATTAACAAATACCTATCTTATATTCTAGTATAGAGTTGTTTTATCCAATTAAGTATGTACATCTATTAAGTACTGATTTAATAACTAAGCTAGTAGCTTCCTGTCACCCACTGCTAAATAGGTTTTCCCGTGGGAGCAGTCTACTTCCCCTAGTAAAAGTAGCCTATTTTACTTAAGGTTTCTTTTCTTCCATGCTGGACTGGGAGAGATCGAAAAACATTGAATGTTCTAGCTGCCCTTCCTCCCGGGCATGCTGTTGAAGTCAGCAAAAGGGACTCGAGGGTTACAGTGTATTGTAATTTAGGCGATGGGCTGACAACCTGTCACTATAGCAATACATATTACAATCTAAAATTGCCCTCAATTTTTGTCAGACGTGGCGAAAGCGCCTTTTACGAGGCGTTAAACGCTCTGCCTACCCCGTAAGGGATAAAGGCGTGATTTATGTATGTATGTATGTTTTACTTAAGGTCAAGAACAGACATACTCGCATCTTTATATTTACGTACACTTCCTGATATCAATATTGATCACGTTTATACTTCCGTAATCATTATGTACTTCCATGCTGGACTGGGAGCGAGGGAAAAATATAGAATGTGCCAGCTGCATTTCCTCCCGGGCATGCTGTAAAAACCAGCTAAGGGATCCGAGGGTTTCTGTATATTGCAATTTAGGCGACGGGCTGACAACCTGTCACTACAGCAATATACCTACAAATCTATCTTAAACAATCCTCAAAACTTTGTCAGACGTGGCGGAACGACCTTTCTTTAGGTGGTTTCCGCTCTGCCTACCCCATTAGGGATAAAGGCGTGATTATTTGTATGTATGTATGTATGTTTATACTTCCGCGAAAACCATTAATCTTTTTTTGTAATAATGTTCGACTTTTTTCCACGTGAAAAATGTCTTTTATTCAAATTGAAATGAATCTTTTATTTAAGGCGATTTTCCGTATATAGGCCCCGAGTGCCCCAAGCGACCGAGAGATGTTCCACCAAGAGGCACTCAAATGCCTTTGAGTTAATATTTTTTATTCATTTTTGGGGTTCCGCATTTAGGATTTCTACTACTGAATATTTTCTTTAGTAATGGAATGATAATGTGGTTGGGGTAGTAACGTCATTTAAAGTTCATGCAGTATCTGACTATCCGAGAAATGTGATGCTGGATCCAAGCTGGGAATGCCATAGTGTATGATTTATTTATTTTTTATTTATTTATTAGTATAATGTACAGTGACATGGTATACCTAAAATACCTAGCAAGGAACAAGACATAAAAACAATTCAGAAACATAACAATGAATAAATCTTACATTTAAACATAAATAAATTATAACACTAATACTAAAATGATGATGAATCTGTGTTTCAGAGAGCACGTTAAGTGGTCGGTCCCAGTTTTTGTCTTTGCCAATAAACGTGAGAAAAAACATGCCAGAGGACAATTTGGCAGTTTAAAAACTCTTACATCAGGATTCATAGCGACGTTAGATCCGCACGACAGAAGATATATAAGTACTTAGAATATAATACTTATTATTTTGTCGTATCGTGATCGCCCAAACTACAATACACCGAAACCCTTAGATCCCTTGGCTGGTTTTTACAGCATGCCCGGGAGGCAATGCAGCTGGCACATTCTATGTTTTTCTCTCGCTCCCAGGCCAGCACGGAAGAATATAATATATATAATAAAATATAGGGTTGTACGAGTATATCATGTAATATTAGTAGACTATCCGGAACCTTCTCCTAATATTATTAATTCCGATTATACGTTGACATCTTGACAGTCAGTTAGCGGCGTGAAACTCAACTCCGTGATGTGCCGCTGCGTGATTTGAATAAATAAGAAAAGTTTTTCATTCACGACATTCGCAGCCAAAGGGAATTCTGTGGTGCATGACGGGATATAAAGGGCTGAGTTTAGAAAGCTGTTCAGTAGATTTTGTTCCTAGATTATTCCTAACGTGTTAGAATATGCACCATGGGTCCTTGTAATGTCGACTTGGGAAACGGGTTTCTTGGTAAATTTTAATATCTTGTACCTACCAACTAAAGTCAACCATGGGTCCTTGTAAAGTCGACTAAGGGAACGGGTTTCTCATGTACATTTTAGTATTTTGTACCTACCAATTAAAGTCAAGATGTTATTGTTAACTTGTTGATCAGAACAAGAAAAAAAGAATATTTCTTATTTGGCTTTTATTTCATCTGTCTACTCTTTAACTAAGCCCACTTGATACTTTAATATAAAATAGATTTGACATTTCACAGTTGCCCCAGAAAATTAAGCGACGAATTACAAGAAAATTGACCTAGTTTTATTTAATCTCAAAAAAAGAACAAAGTGGCGTGGTCAGACGAAATATCTCAAATAACACGACATAAGAAGGTCCCTAGGGTCTGAAGTATATATATATTCTTTATTGCATAAATTTCAATACATAGATATAATATATCTTAACATTAAAGCAAAGGCGAACTTATCTTTATAAGAGATCTCTTCCAGCCTACCTAGTGGGGATGAAAGATGAGACTTCATGGGATATAGGTACAATAAGTAAAATAAATAATATATAAAATTTTATCCGAATACATATATACTTTATAACATATACTAATACATAACAATATAAAAATACGATTATAATAAAAAACATTATGGTAAGGACATAAAATGCTCTTTCAGTCTTTTTTTTAAAGTAAAGTAAGAGGGACTATCTTGAATGTTTCGAGGAAGCTTGTTCCATAGTAGGATAGCACGGACGGTGAACGAATTAAAATAAAAAAAATTGTTAGATCTAGGACACTCAAACATATTTGTGATGCAAGCGCGCCTAGATCGGGAATCAGGACGTAAAAGTTGGAATCGGGAACGGAGATATTCAGCAGAAGCAGGATCATTAAGGATTTTATAAAAGACACAAAGGATGTGCACATCACGACGAAGTCGGATCGGGAGCTATTTCAGTTGAGCGCGAAATTCAGAGACATGATCATATTTGCGAAGGCCGAAAATGAAACGAATAACTAGATTTTGTAAGCGCTCAAGTTTGTTAAGTAGCTCCTCAGTCGCATCCAAATAACAGAAATCAGCATAATCGAGGATGGGAAGAAGAAGGGCTTGTGCACGCATAATTTTAGTGTGAAAAGGGAGGAAATTCTGCAGCCGCTTGAGAGAATGAAACGAATAATTCATACGCCTACTAACTTCATTAACTTGCGCTGAGCATGACATATCACAGTCTAATATCAACCCCAGGTTTTTAGCTTTGACGGTGTATGGTATGCAAATGTCATTACAGAACACTTTAAGTTGATTGAAATCCCCAATTTTGCAACTTAACCTACTGCTACCAACGATCATGGCCTGTGACTTGGTAGGATTCATGAGAAGTCCAAAACTCCTAGCCCATTCCTGCGCAGCAGCAAGATCAAAATTAACAGCAGCAACTGCCTCACTTATATCTGATACAGAAAAATGTCTGTATATTTGTAAATCATCTACAGATGGTAAGGAGAGAATTTTTTCCTTTGAAATGTTATTAATAAAAATCGAAAATAGGAGAGGATAAAGAACGCCGCCTTGCGGAACACCAGCAGACAAGTTTGACCAGTCCGATAAAGCACACTGCTGGCGTCCATGAAGATAAGAGTGGAACCATTCGATCACAGCAGGAGCAACGTTAAGAGAACGGAGGGAATCAAGAAGGATATCGAAGTCAACAGAGTTGAATGCGTTGCTGAAATCTAGTAAAACAACTATGGTAAGTTTAGTGTTATCCATAGCAAGACGGATGTCATCTGTAACGTCCAGCAAGGCACTAACTGTGCTGTGAGAGGGGCGAACGCCGGATTGAAATGGACAAAGGAGATTATTGGATATCAGGTAGGAATATAGTTGGTGATGGACCACACTTTCAAGCACTTTAGAAAGAATGGGAAGGATGGAAATGGGACGATACTGAGAAAGGGAGGTTGGATTAGAGGTTTTAGGCAGTGGGATAACAAAAGCTCTTTTCCATGCACTAGGAAGGACATTCGCCGTGATAGAAAAATTTGCTAGGTGTGTGATAATTGGCAAAACATCATCCAATATGGGAATGAGCATAAAGAGACTCAACTCATCACTACCCACTGCCTTAGTGGAAATGGAAAGGAGAATTTTCTTAACGTTGTCCGCTGTGACCGTTCGAAATGAAAATGAAACACAGTCGGGCAAAGGGAGGTTAGAAAGATAAGAAAGAGAAGTAGCCTTGATAAAATCATCAAGAACTACTGGAGGAGTAGAAAAATGCATATTAAGTGCGTTTAAATTCATGGTACCAGTAGGGGTATCCAAGGCCTTGCCGATGCCTAATGACTTTAAAAAATTCCAAGTTAATGCTCGTGAAAGGTTTTCTAATGAAGAGTGAATGTAGCGACGTTTTGCATCCCTACACATTCTGTTGCAGATGTTGCGAAGTTTCTTATACGCGGCCACGTTGGTATCAGTAGGTTCTTTCTTAAGTCTGCTTTTCGCCCTATCCCGTTTCGCCATAGTTCGTCTAATGACCGGTGTCAACCATGGAGCTGGAGCATGTTTCATCTGAACGGGCCTGACCGGCGCATGTGTATTAAATAATTTTGTCATGATTGTAGTAAAAGCAGCAACCTCTAAAAATCTGAGACCCTTTATGCAGCATACAATCAGCCTGCCAACTAGGCACTTTTTATCCGCTTTTCATCGACATCGTAACTTAGCCGGACCTTTCTTCACACAAAAAAGAACATCTGTCCAATAGCTAAAGTTCAAGCTGAGAGGTGATCATTTACTGATTGGCTGACAGAGACAAATGAATCGATGCCTCTTGGCTTCGTGCTTTCTGATTCGCCGGAAACAAAGGAAACAAAAAAAATGTCTTTTCTCAGATTTGAACGCGGGGCTAACCTTGTCCATAAGGCGATGATATTTTTACTTTTATACTTTTCAGACACAACAAAAGCAGACCCTGCGATGTCTTAAAAAAAATATATCAATCTGTTGCTCCATTTTACCATAAACAATGACACACATAAAATTAACGCAAAAAAATAACATTGATCTAGGGTCTAACATATGTTAGCATAAGGTCTATCGGAGATAAAGCATACTTACCTCTAGGTCTACCTTTAATAAAGGAATGCCTTTTAATATTCAGTTAAGTCATTATCTGTAGGTACTGTACAAAGTCGAGGGACGAATTTGCTCAAGATAAATTAGTTTGTCAGAATAGAGTCCTCGACAATTTTATTATCCAAGAAATATGAAAAAGAATAGGTATATCTACTCTCACACGTTGTAGATAAAGACGTAGGACCTTTTATAAATAAGAGTTGTTTGCTTTTACGAATAAAACGATTATGGTATAAATGCCTGCTTTATCGCTAAAACAGCATGCACATGCATGAGTTTCTTTAAAAAAAAATTAAGAAAGGTACTTATTGACTGTCGAAACGGAGGAAGTTTTCAATGCAAATAATTCATGGATTTCCATGAAATTTCGTATAATTATGCAGGTTATCAAATTGCACAAGTATACCAAATTTCAGGAAAATTCATAGAATATTCTTAGAGAAAACTTCAATCGTTCCGAGCGGTCTTGTGCACCTTATTCCTTAGCTGTGGTACTATCTAAAATCTAATGCTCGTATTTACAAAGATGTTACTGGTAAAATTACGATGAAAATCTATCACAGAACAACGCCTTAGATTAATTAGATTTTGCCCACAAATCTTAGAAACCAGCGTTTGAGCTTGTGAGGTACCCTAGCAACATTATTGTAGCTAGAATATCAGTCGCTTTTTTTCATAAATGTTAATTATATTATATCTAGCTGTGTAAATAAGCTCTCTTTCGCTTCTCTTAAGTTTTTCGTCGGTAACCTTTAATGGCAGCAACACACAGGCGTCACTTACTGCGTGCAAGGTTGCGCTCAACGCGGTGCCAATGCTTATGGCAATGTCTACAACACACATGCGTCACCTTACGCTCTACGTGCGCCTACTGTCAGAGGAATGCACCGACGAAAGTTCATAGCTACGCGCACGCAGAGCGTAAGGTGACGCATGTGTGTTGTAGGCAATGCAAAAAGCATTGACAGCGTGTTGAGCGCAACCTTACGCACAGTAAGTGACGCGTTTGTGTTGCTGCCTTTAAAGGTGAAAACAAAACCGTATATTAATATGCCTTCGCTGCCCGTCTGTCTGTCAGCGAGCTGTTTCATAAAATAAAGAAAAGAAATTCGCATAATAATTTGATCTAATAACTATAATCGTCTCGTTCTCTCGTTCATTTTATCTTGATTATTGCTAGAAAGGAGAAAAAACAATAACTGTATTGACCTTACTATGGATGAGGTAAATGTAAATTAATTACAAATTTGATCAACTATTTCATATAATCAATTTTAACTGTAAATAAAATTTTATCGATATAAAATAGATGGAATCAAATAATGTACTAATCTTACTAATTATCTTTATTTAGATTTTTGATTACTCGTAATATATCTGGAATAAAATGTATTCCTAACACTATGCATCTTTGCGTTTTATTTCAAGTAAGGTGCAGTGCAGACAAAAGTTTCAGCACATATTAAAAATATAATTTTCAATCATTTTTATAGGAGATAGTCCTTGAAATATAATGCAGTACTAATATTCCTTAAAAATAATGATTTCAAATTTCTTTTATATCTTTGTCCTGTAATTTTATAAAATTGCTTGCATAAAATGGATTTTCTTAGAACAGACAGCAATCATGGGAGTTTTGCGACGGTATCGTAACGTAAGGACTAAATTTCTGGCTTTCTTTTCTAGTTTCTACATACATATAATAACACCTTTATCCCTAATGAGAGAACGAGGAACAATATCGCAAGAGTAAGAAGCAAAGGAAGGCGCTACCGTACGATTTGGATTGTTATATCCGCGCAAAAGTCTGTGAATCACCTGCGCATTCTAATGATTTTTAGGTTAGAGTAGGTTAAGATTAGGTTAAGACAACTCAAGGTTAAAAATACTAAAGACTAGGCTGCATGGACTCACGCTCTTTGCCTTCCCATAACAGGGAAGAATTAAAATAAAATCATGTTATGGCAAACGGGGTATAAATTAATATTTATCATCACACTAACAGCCCATACATTGTTAGCGCAGCTTGTATGTACAATACAAGTTGAAGATATACCATATTTTACTAACAAGCCCATTAGGTATAAAGTAACACTTAATCACTGGAGATACAGGCTCAGTAAGATACTCATACATCAAATCCCTAGCCTTATACCGTATGTCACGGGGTCGGCTACCTAATCTAGGGGATTGAACGGGGGTACTGGTTTAAACACAGAGCGACTGCCATGTGACCTCCGCAACCCAGAAGCGAAACCAAACCCAGTCCTAGATTGGGTCAGAGTTTTCAAGCCACCAATGCTTAGCACTGGCTTCTGACACGGCTTAACGATTTATATCTACGGTGTTAAACGATATTTATTATTTATATTAGACTTAAGGATTAACCTACCTTCCGAAGCTTTACATATGAAATTCTAAAACCGAAAAACACACTGGTACGTGGTAGGATTCGAACCACGACCGCTCAGGAGGCAGCGGCCCTATCCACTACACTATCGGGCTCCAGCAAGATACTCGTTCATACATACAAATAATTGCGCCTCCATCCCCAATGGGATAGGCAGAGCGTAAACGACCCAAACAAAAGGTTGTTCCGCCAAGTCTGACAATGTTTTGAGGGTTGTTTAAGATAGATTTGTAGGTATATTGCTGTAGTGACAGGTTGCCAGCCTATCGCCTCAATTGCAATATACAGAAACCCTTGGATCCCTTAGCTGGTTTTTACAGCATGTCCGGGAGGAAATGCAGTTGGCACATTCGATGTTTTTCTCTCGCTCCCAGTACAGTATGGAAGTAGTAATACTCGTTCATACATACATACATATAATCACGCCTTTATCCCTAATGGGGTAGGCAGAGCGTAAACAACCTAAATAAAGGTCGTTTCGCCACGTCTGACAAAGTTTTGAGGGTTGTTTAGGATAGATTTGTAGGTATATTGCTGTAGTGACAGGTTATCAGCCTATCGCCTAAATTGCAATATACAGAAACCCTTGGATCCCTTAGCTGGTTTCTACAGTATGCCTGGGGGGAAATGTAGCTGGCACATTCTATGTTTTTCTCTTGGGAGCAAGAAGCATAGAAGTAATACTCGTTCATAACAGTATAAAATATTGATTTACACACACTCTAAGTTCGGTGACAAATGTATCTCATAAGGCCATTATCTGTAACGAGTTCACCGAATATCATGGTATACAATGTCTCCTACCATTATGTTCCAACTGTAATTATTCTCATTTCTATTGGTATCTTCCATGCTGGCCTGGGAGCGAGATAAAAATATAGACTGTGCCAACATTTCAAAGTTAGAGTGAACAGGCATCTTCTGGGTGAGCTCGCACCATCGTCGACTCCGTCTCAGTCGTTTCCGACCTAGACTGGAGTCAAGAGCAAACCCATTTTTTAGTTAAAAAAAATAAAAAATAAAAATTTCCTCCCGGGCATGCTGTAAAAATCAGCTAAGGGACCAACCTGTCACTACAACAGTAGTATACCTACAGATCTATCTTAAATAACCTTTCAAACTTTGTCAGACGTGGCGGAACGACCTTTGTTTTGGTCGTTTACGCTCTGTCTACCCCATTAGGGATTAAGTCGTGATTATATGTATGTATGTCTGTGGTATCTTCCATACTGGACTGGGAGAGAAAGAAAAACATAGAATGTTCCAGTTGCCCTTCCTCCCGTGCATGCTGTAGAAGTCAGCAAAAGGGATTCGAGGGTTACAGTGTATTGTAATTTAGGCGATGGGCTGACAACCTGTCACTACAGCAATACACATTACAATCTAAAATTGCCCTCAATTTATGTCGGACGTGGCAAAAGCGCCTTTTAGGAGGCGTTTTACGCTCTGCCTACCCCGTAAGGGATAAAGGCGTGATTTTATGTATGTATGTATGTATGTCTGTGGTTCTGCTATTAGTAAATTGTCGAGTCGACAAACCACCTGATCAATCCTGCGTCAGAGCTTTTAACCACATCATCATCATCATCTCCCTAGCCTTATCCCGTATCTCACGAGGTCGGCTTCCGAATCTAGGTGATTGAACGAGGGTACTGGATTTTACACAGAGCGACTGCTATCTGACCTCCGCCTAGGCCGATGATGTATGGAGTTTTTTTGTCGTTTTCAGTTATCCAATAGATATGAAAAGTTTTGGTTTTTCATGTAGATTTTAAATATATATAATTCGATTTTAAAATATATAGATATTAAGTCCTCTACCAGCGTTAAAAAAATAACAATTTCAATTAAAACTAAGATTAAGACCGACAGTTTAATTTTGAATTTTTATCTTTTTTATTGTTATTGTTATTTTTTTCCATGCTGGCCTGGGAGCGAGAGAAAAACATAGAATGTGCCAGCTGCATTTCCTCCCGGGTATGCTGTAAAAACCAGCTAAGGGATCCGAGGGTTTCAGTATATTGTAATTTAGGCGATGGGCTGACAACCTGTCACTACAGCAATATACTTACAAATCTATCTTAAATAACCCTCAAAACTTTGTCAGACGTTTCGGAACGACCTTTGTTTGGGTCGTTTACGCTCTGCCTACCCCATTAGGGATAAAGGCGTGATTATATGTATGTATGTATGTTTATTGTTATTTGGTGCCTTTTTGTGACCTGGTATATTATTAGAGAAAAGTATTTATTATTGCAAAAATTCAGCAAATTGCTTCTCATAGTCATTTTGCTCCAGAGAGCATCTCAAACTTCAACTGTTTGATCTCTTAAACAGGTCTAAACTTACTGTAATTAATTTACGCGTGAATACAAGGTCTGTAGAGCATACAAATAAATAAAATGTTCTCTTTACCAGCAAACCCTTATGTAACATACATACATACATACATAAAATCCCGCCTTTATCCCTTACGGGGTAGGCAGAGCGATAAACGCCTCGTAAAAGGCGCTTTCGCCACGTCTGACAAAAAATGAGGGCAATTTTAGATTGAAAAGTGTATTGCTATAGTGACAGGTTGTCAGCCCATCGCCTAAATTACAATACACTGTAACCCTCGAGTCCCTTTTGCTGACTTCTACAGCATGCCCGGGAGGAAGGGCAGCTGGAACATGCTATGTTTTGCTATCTCTCCCAGTCTAGCATGGAAGGAATTTTTCCTTCCTTCCTTATGTAACAATGACAGGAAATTAGGTAGGTACAAGGTTAAGACTATAGTCTGTCAACGTCGTGCTTACCGCGCCCTAGGGGTACAGACGTTGGCGGGGACGCGGTAGCACGCGGCGATTGCGAACATGAACACATTGCGTCGTGCTCGCTCACCCTCCTGCTTCACCGCCCGCACCCCCGTTACCGCGTCCCCGGGCACGTCTGTACCCCTAAGGCGCGGTAAGCACGACGTTGACAGACTATAGTATGGGGATGTTTTTTTTTTGTATTTTTCCTGTGATCTACGTACGTTTAAGAAACTCGCAAGTGGTCTTGTCATACGAACATCTGAAATTAGTGAAATCGGCCCAGCCTACATATTTCTCTATTATTTCTCCTGTTTCTCCTCTCTACTTCCATGCTGTTTCTTACTTCCATGCTGGCCTGGGAGCGAGAGAAAAACATAGAATGTGCCAGCTGCTTTTCCTCCTGGGCATGCTGTAAAAACCAGCTAAGGGATCCGAGGGGTTCAGTGTACTGTAATTTAGGCGATGGGCTGACAACCTGTCACTACAGCAATATACCTACAAATCTATCTTAAAAAACCTTTAAAACTTTGTCATACTGAAACCCTCAGATCCCTTAGCTGGTTTTTACAGCATGCCCGGGAGGAAATGCATCTGGCACATTCTATGTTTTCCTCTTGCTCCCAGGCCAGCATGGAAGAAAATTGGAATTGTCTTTTGTGAAAATTATTTCTGTATTTCATGCGGAATTTTCCTAACCAAATTGGGAAAAATATCGGGAGCCCAAATATTGAGAGTAGGAAAATTCTTTGGCATTATTTACTGAGTAATTTCTAATCAAAAAGTCTAAATGTTTTTTCCAGGCTCCAGAGTGTCCCTCGGGTGTTTTCACCGTTTGATTACATACGTACATATAATCACGCCTATTCCCCTAATACGTTTGAATCCGTTCACCAAATCTTTAAATATCTTTGCCAAACCCGAAAATATTACTTTTCCCCCATTTACATGGAAAAAGCATCATTGTTAAAAAAAACATGACCTGAACTTGTTTCCGTCCTCAAATTTGCAAACGCCAGTAATTACTCCACACGACAACAATGACCATTACGTACATGAAGTCTTTAAGGACACACCATAGTATGGTTTTAATGTTTTTAGTTCACATTATTAATTATTAACCTGTCACTACAGCAATATACCTACAAATCTATCTTGAATAACCCTCAAAACTTTGCCAGACGTGGCGGAACGACCTTTGTTTAGGTCGTTTACGCTCTGCCTACCTTATTAGGGAGGCGTGATTATATGTATGTATGTATTCATTATTTTAAGGCGCATACAACTTTTTAATTATACATAATGGAATGAATGAATGGAATGCGCTCCTGTCAAAGGCGCCATGCAAATCTTAAATGTCAAATATTATAGAGGAATCGCAAGGTTGATGTTGTTTTTAAGTGTATTGTTATTTTTTCTTCGCAATATGAGAGAAAAGTACTATACTTCTCTCAGACCTAATAGACATTTAATCATTTATTTCTCGTTTAAATTTACTCGACCAAATATTGTTTTTTTTCGGCCTAGGAGTAATTAACTATTTTTATTAATTTTACGTGTATAACTCACATAACTTTCATTAATTGCAAATTCTAGACACTAGTTCAAATAGTAGGGGAGACAGAAAAGTTTCTACTTAACGCTTCCCAAGTTGGCAACTGCGGCAACTTTGTTGACAATTAACTTGAAATATGTCGTGCCAACTTGTAGCGAGTTTCGATAATAAGCCCCCAATTAATAATTGCCTTGTTGAAGTGGAAAGCCTGATTTCATGATTCTATATCGGGTGTAAGGGACAGCGTCCCTAAAACTGATAGGGATTGCTCAGTCAACGATACTGAACAACTTTCACCGGGAAATTCGTTCAGGAGATGAAAAAAATGTTTACTTTCCCAAACAGACTTACCACCTCAATCGGACAATTTGTAAGGAATACCAGATATTATCTTTTTATTCCCTGAAAAAAAAACCTGGGGCAAGTGGTGCAGTTTCGTTGACTGAGCAACCCCTATCAGTTTGCGGGATGCTGTCCTTTACACCCTGTATAGTGATAGGTTGTCAGCCGTTCATCTTAATTGCACACTACTCTACGCGGACATTCATACATACAAACATATAATCACGCTTTTATCCCTAATGGGGTAGGCAGAGCGCAAACGACCTAAGCAAAGGTCGCTCCGCCACATCTGTCAAAGTTTTGTGGGATATCTAAATTTGTAGGCATATTGCTGTAGTGACAGGTGGTCAGCCCATCGCCTAAATTGCAATATACCGAAACCCTCGGATCCCCTAGCTGGCTTTTACAGCATGCCCGGGAGGAAAAGCAGCTGGTACATTCTATGTTTTTTCTCACTCCCAGGCTAGCATGGAAGTACTAGGACATTCTCGTCTCTATATTCTGATGTTTACGGTATGCTCGGGGAGAGAAGAAGCTGGAACATTCTATGCTATTCCTATCGCTCTCAGCCTAGCATGGAAAATATCATGATCTACTAGGCTTTCTTAAACTCACTCTATCACAGACGCAATCTTTTCCTGCCTGATACGAGTAAAAAAATTACATACCATTGCAAAATAACACTTCTTCCATTCTATTAGAGCTCATTTTCATCCCTGGGTTATCGCTACATCAGCTGAGACATCAACATTGGGCTCGATTCTAGATTCTAAAATTAAAATCCATTTGTCACTTTCAGACTTAAAACATTAGAAAAGGACAGGTGATTTATACTCTATGGTTTTACACTTTTTCCGCTTGATTTGGACGCGCTTTTGCAAGTTTCCCCAGTATTTAAAAATATGACAGACAACGCATAAAACCACCGACTATAAATCAAAAACCGAAGCGAATAGATCTCCTGTTCTTTTTCAGTTTTATTATTCTGAATGTGACAGATAGATTTTAATTTAAGTTTTAGCCGGTGGTATCTAGAATGGAGCCCATTTTCTCATATTCCTCAATCTCTGTTCACTTAGCATTCCAACCACGGCTACTGGCGTTGATATACGAATAAAGAAGATATGGCATGCTATACAAGTTTATTAAAAAGCTTAGATTCAACATCCATGAAGAACTGGGACGATGGAAAATAGAACATAATCAGCTGATTCTACATACATATAATCACGTCTTTATTTCAATGGGGCAGGCAGAGCGTTACCTAAACAAAGTTCTATCCGCCACATGTGATAACGTTTTAAGGGTTATTAAGACAGATTTATAAGTATATTGCTGTTGTTACAGGTTGTCAGCCCATCGCCTTAATTACAATACACTGAAACCCTCGGATCCCTTAGCTGGTTTGTAAAGCGTGAGGAAATGCAGTTTGCACATTCTATGTTTTTCTCTCGCTGCCAGGCCAGCATGGAAGAATCTCGCTGACATCGTGTAGGTATAACTTAGTAAATTAACCAATTTTCGATCATAAGTGCAGGCTACCTCTCCCCATCTTCTTTATTCCGTGGCAGCCTCCCACTCGCAATTAGTGGGGTGCCTACTATCAAAGTGCTCGATTCTCCTTACGATGGCGACTTTAATTCGCTCAATTTTCACTTAAGTGTTCTACGGCTCCATTTTTAGGGTTCCTTTGTCAAGTGGGGTGAGAGTCGACTGTTTTCATTACGTCATAATTTGCCGTACCTATCTGTCTGTTTCAGTAGCCTTCTAAAATTGGCATACTATTTTATACAAAACTAGCGACCCGCCCCGGCTTCTCACGGAATTTATCAGTGTTTGTCTACTGTATTATACATTTAAACCTTCCTCTTGAATCACTCTAATCATTAAAAGTAACCGCATCAAAATCAAAATTTATGCATATATAGGGATATAGGGACAGAGAAATCGACTTTGTTTTATACTATGTAGTGATGACGTATTCTAGTTTCTTGTACATACATATATAATCACGCCTTTATTCTTAATGGTGTAAGGCCGAGCGTGAACGACCTAAACAAAGGTCGTTCCGCCACGTCTGACAAAGTTTTGGGGGTTACTTAAGATATATTTTTAGGTATATTGCTGTAGGTTGTCATCCCATCACCTAAATTGCAATATACTGAAACCCTCGGATCCTTTAGCTGGCTTTTACAGCATTCCCGGGAAGAAATGCAGCTGGCACATTCTATGTTATTCTCTTGCTCCCAATTCAGCATGGACGGTTTAGATACAATACAAATATTCTTTATTGTACATAAACAACACATTGTACACGAACAAACATTACAAAACAAACAGAGTACAATTAGGCGGCCTTATTGCTAGGGTAGCAATTTCTGCCAAGCAACCTTTGGGTAAAGGAGTAGTTTTTTAATATTATGCGGGATAGTGCAGTTACTATTGTTATAAATTTAAATAGAATACATAGACAAAGTACTTACTAGTTACATTACTACGAATAGGTACAATAGACTAATACATAAGTACAATTATAATATAATAAAATAATATAATATGCTATAAGAGAGAGGAAAATGCAATATTTCATTCGGATGGGGAAGTGAGATTGTAAAAAAAAAAAACTAGATAATATGTAATTAATACACAGTAGGTAATTACTTAAGTCAATCAGGTGCTATGTAGGAGAATGTAGGAAATATTTTTTAACAAGCTCTTTAAAAACTGCAATAGAGGGATACATACATACATACATACATAAATCACGCCTTTATCCCTTTCGGGGTAGGCAGAGCGTTTAACGCCTCGTAAAAGGCGCCTTCGCCACGTCTGACAAAAATTGAGGGCAATTTTAGATTGTAATATGTATTGCTCTAGTGACAGGTTGTCAGCCCATCGCCTAAATTACAATATACCCTCGAATCCCTTAGCTGGTTTTTACAGCATGCCCGGGAGGAGATGCAGCTGGCACATTCTACGTTCTTCTGTCGCAGTGGAAGTGGAAGTCCAGCATGGAAGCTAAACACTATTACACAATGTATTACACGGCTACTGGCGTTGATATACGAATAAAGAAGATATGGCATGCTATACAAGTTTATTAAAAAGCTTAGATTCAACATCCATGAAGAACTGGGACGATGGAAAATAGAACATAATCAGCTGATTCTACATACATATAATCACGTCTTTATTTCAATGGGGCAGGCAGAGCGTTACCTAAACAAAGTTCTATCCGCCACATGTGATAACGTTTTAAGGGTTATTAAGACAGATTTATAAGTATATTGCTGTTGTTACAGGTTGTCAGCCCATCGCCTTAATTACAATACACTGAAACCCTCGGATCCCTTAGCTGGTTTGTAAAGCGTGAGGAAATGCAGTTTGCACATTCTATGTTTTTCTCTCGCTGCCAGGCCAGCATGGAAGAATCTCGCTGACATCGTGTAGGTATAACTTAGTAAATTAACCAATTTTCGATCATAAGTGCAGGCTACCTCTCCCCATCTTCTTTATTCCGTGGCAGCCTCCCACTCGCAATTAGTGGGGTGCCTACTATCAAAGTGCTCGATTCTCCTTACGATGGCGACTTTAATTCGCTCAATTTTCACTTAAGTGTTCTACGGCTCCATTTTTAGGGTTCCTTTGTCAAGTGGGGTGAGAGTCGACTGTTTTCATTACGTCATAATTTGCCGTACCTATCTGTCTGTTTCAGTAGCCTTCTAAAATTGGCATACTATTTTATACAAAACTAGCGACCCGCCCCGGCTTCTCACGGAATTTATCAGTGTTTGTCTACTGTATTATACATTTAAACCTTCCTCTTGAATCACTCTAATCATTAAAAGTAACCGCATCAAAATCAAAATTTATGCATATATAGGGATATAGGGACAGAGAAATCGACTTTGTTTTATACTATGTAGTGATGACGTATTCTAGTTTCTTGTACATACATATATAATCACGCCTTTATTCTTAATGGTGTAAGGCCGAGCGTGAACGACCTAAACAAAGGTCGTTCCGCCACGTCTGACAAAGTTTTGGGGGTTACTTAAGATATATTTTTAGGTATATTGCTGTAGGTTGTCATCCCATCACCTAAATTGCAATATACTGAAACCACGTCTGACAAAAATTGAGGGCAATTTTAGATTGTAATATGTATTGCTCTAGTGACAGGTTGTCAGCCCATCGCCTAAATTACAATACACTGTAACCCTCGAGTCCCTTTTGCGGTCCCGGGAGGAAGGGCAGCTGGAACATTCTATGTTTTTCTATCTCTCCCTGTCCAGCATGGAAGTAATAGAGGGATAGATACACATATATATAATTAAAAGCCCCGTCGGTTACGTGTATGGCTTTTCTTTGTATCAAGTGTTATATTACTATGTATTAATACTTTTACTATATGAGCACAAAGTCACAAAATTCATTGTATTCACTATGCAAATAGGAATATAATACATTGTGTAATAGTGTTTAGCTTCCATGCTGGACTTCCACTTCCACTGCGACAGAAGAACGTAGAATGTGCCAGCTGCATCTCCTCCCGGGCATGCTGTAAAAACCAGCTAAGGGATTCGAGGGTATATTGTAATTTAGGCGATGGGCTGACAACCTGTCACTACAGCAATATCCAGTTCTATCTTAAACAACCCTCAAAACTTGTCAGACGTAACGGAACGACCTTTGTTTGGGTTGTTCACGCTCTGCCTAACCCATTAGGGATACAGGCGTGATAGTATGTATGTATGTATGTAATAGTGTTAAGCGTATTCTAACTTATCACA
The DNA here is from genome assembly GCA_949820665.1 of Scrobipalpa costella. Lineage (NCBI taxonomy): Eukaryota > Metazoa > Arthropoda > Insecta > Lepidoptera > Gelechiidae > Scrobipalpa > Scrobipalpa costella. The sequence goes on from OX463311.1 coordinate 3,608,318, forward strand.
ATAAATACTAAAGGAAAAGACTACGGAACCCTATCTATAAGCGGGTCTGACAGCCTCTTGGACAATATTCTTTTCTTGTTAGCAACATATTTTCCAGTAGAGTAGACTTTTTATGTCTAGAAAGGTTTTCTAGGTTATAATAAGAATACCTATTTGTGTTAGAGAGAATGTGTTAAGTTCATAAAGATCAAAAAATACTTAATTTCTTTGGTGCACTTAAAAGCCATTAAAAGGACCAAGCACCATTTATAGGTTTTGGTGCATTCTTCTTCTGTCGAGTGGGTATCAACTCTATCGACCCGAAGAACCCTGGTGTCCGAGCTTTTAAACCGCCTAGTAGCACAACTATCAGGCCTCTGACATGGTTTGAGTAACGACCACTATCAAAGACAGCGACCGGGACCGACGGCTTAACGTGCCCTCCGAAGCACGAAATCTTTTTCTTTACGTACAATCAGGTGATTCAGCCTGCAATGTCCTAACCAAACTGGGGAAAAATAAACAAAGTGATAAATTCTCAAATATCAACTTTGTGTTTCCCCCCTGGGAATCGAACCCAGGACCTTCGGATCGGGAGTCCATCGCACTAGTCACTAGACCGCGGAGGCAGTTTACTAGACCACGGAGGCAGTTGGTGCATTGCAATATAGCTCTAGGTGGTGTTTCTTAAATACTGCTTTTTGACAAGGTAACGAAAGCGGTGTTTATTATATTCCTATTCTAAGTTATATATATATATATAATCACGCCTTTATCCCTAATGGGGTAGGCAGAGCGTAAACAACCTAAACAAAGGCCGTTCCGCCACGTCTGACAAAGTTTTGAGGGTTATTTAAGATAACTTGTAGGTACATTGCTGTAGTGACAGGTTGTCAGTACAATATACTGAAACCCTCGGATCTCTTAGCAGGTTTTTACAGCATGCCCGAGAGGAAAAGCAGCTGGCAAATTCTATGTTTATGTGTTATTCTAAGTTATATGACTATACTAATGACAAAGATGTATGGAGCTCTGATATTTCAGTGAAGCCCAAGAAGTTGGCACACACTGCGGTCACAAACCCTATTTAGAACAATAGGAAGGCCAAAAGTAAGAATAAAACAGAACGAAGGGAGGAGCGCTGCGAGTTTCTCATGCTTCTTCCACAGAATTTCATTGTGATATAGTATTATTTTATTTTGTGACATAGATATAATATTCTTTGCAAAAGAATCGCTTGTGACTTTCTAAAAGTGATCTTAGGAATCCATTTGGAAATAAATGATTTGACTTTGACTTTTATTAGCGTTAACGTACTGCCTTTTCAACAAGGCATACGTATATCTATGCATTAAAAAGCCCCGATGGTGTAGTAGATAGGGCCTCCTGAGCCGGAGGTCGTGGTTCGAATTCCACCACGTACCAATGTGTTTTTGGTTTTCGAATTTCATATGTTCGTTTATTCGGCGCTTTTTCCGTGCTTCGGAAGGCACGTTAAGCCGTTGGTCCCTTTAAAACCGTAGATACCGTTAATGTTGCCCCAGTGTTACGCCACTGCTAAGCATTGGCGGCTTGAAAACTCTGACCTAATCTAGGATTGGGACTGAATCACCTGATTGTCCGAAAAAGAAAAAGATTTCGTGCTTCGGAGGGCACGTTAATCCGTCGGTCCCGGTCGCTGTCTTTGATAGTGGTCGTTACTCAAACCATGTCAGAGGCCTGATGGTTGTACTACTAGGCGGTTTAAAAACTCTGACACCAGGGTTCATCGGGTCTATAGACTCGATACCCACTCAACAGAAGAAGAAGAAGATCTTCAATTTGTAAAAGATTTCGGCGAATAGGTACTATATTGGTGTCGATTCAGGGTACTCAAGGTATTTGCGTTTAGAAAAAAGGCATAAAATTAACACTGTTTTTACATACGTATCTTCTCTTTTTTTTACTTCCATGCTGGTCTGGGAGCGAGAGAAAAACGTAGAATGTGCCAGCTGCATTTCCTCTCGGGTATGCTGTAAAATCCAGCTAAGGGATTCGAGGGTTTCAGTATATTGTAATTTAGGGGATGGGCTGACAACCTGTCACTACAGCAATATACCCAGAATTCTAACTCAAATAACCCTCAAAACTTTGTCAGACGTGGCGGGGCGACCTTCGTTTAGATCGTTTACGCTCTGCCTACCCCATTAGGGATAAAGGCGTGATTATATGTATGTATGTATGTATCTTCTCTTTTCTACTTCTACGGGCAGCAACACACAGGCGTCACCTTGTGACGCAAGAAAAACACTGTCAATGCTTTTTGCATTGCCTACATTATACACGCGTCAACTTAAGCACTACGCGCGCGTAGCGAGAAACTATACGTCGGCGCATCCTTCTTCACGGTCGTGTGTCAGGTTGCTCGTACTCACATAAACATAATGTGACAGGAATAGTTTAATGTTATCTAAGTTCGATACCAGTGTTTGTTCCGTTGCTTACTTAATTATTTCGTTAAAGGAAGTTAGACGCAAGTTTGCTAACAAGCCAGTGCTAGAGCTGTGTATATGAGAGAAAAATTGATAATTTTAAATGAAATGCAAACAGTTTGAAATTGAACAACTTTTTTACTAACTTTTTCTCGAAACATGAAAAAGTAGATGAGATGATGAGACAGCTGGTCGAGTCATATTTTAGTATGGAAGGGGAGGTCCAAACTTTTGCGGGAGTAGATTTGCACTTTTAAAATATTTGCGTTTAATTTCAAATGACCTCATATTGACCTGTCAAATAAATGCCCTGTCTCATTGTCTACAAGATTATGTAACAAACAAATTATAAATAAATAACTTTCACGTCAAATCAATGTAAAGCCTGCCAGGCTAGATCAAAAAAGTCTGACTTTGACTTCTCACCGTATCACTTTTATTTCTCAAATAAAAATATACACAGAATTCTTTCGTCTAGAAACTCGTTACAGTAAACAATCATATATCAAGTTTCGTCATTATTTTAACACAGATCCAAATATTTCCTATCTTCTGTTTCTTAACAAAGAAAATTGAGGACTTTTGTTTTGCGAACAATACTTTCTGAAATAAACAATAAATTATTGTTCTCAAAAATTGAATTAACAATCGGAAGAGGATTTATGATTAAATTTTGCTCTCTCGCATTGTTTTGTTTTAGGGGCCAATTCAGATTGGGTAATTTGAGATATTCGTCAAAACGGTCCTTAAAGGATTTTCGTATGAACCGAAATTCGAATGGTATAGTGAATCATGCCTCATTCTATTATACTTAACTGGATGAAATACGTTTATGCCCAGACGTTACAATTATTTCACTGGTTTTACAAACTGATTTACTTAGTTGAACAGAAATACTTTATAGCCGAATTCAGGTACCTTAATTCGGGATAGGTATCTACTTAATAAATAATGACGTCTATGATACATACATACATATGATCACGCCTTTATCCCCAATGGGGTAGGCAGAGCGTAAACTACCTAAACAAAAGGTCGTTCCGCCACATCTAACAATGTTTTAAGGGTGTGGCTGACCCACAAGTATTACTTAATAACTAAATAAATACTCATACTTACCTGAGACACGGAAATCCATCACCTAAATTGCAATATACAGAAACCCTCGGATCCCTTAGCTGGTTTTTACAGTATGCCCGGGAAGAAATGCAGCTATTGTTGAACAGCATGATGTTGAACATTATCGTAGTGTTAATAGTATTATGACCTTATAAGGAGATCTTTTTGCAACTGCTCATTGAAAAACTTTTTATACATCTTATCGACGATTTTAGCTAATAAAAAATAAAATATGTGAATTGGCGAATGAGGTTCAATATTTATTTTTACAGGGATTATTCCCTAGACTAAATCCTTTTTAGAGAGACCTGAATTTACAGAACTGATATATTTTCAGACAGAGACAGATTTCCACATGTGAAGCGCTAGGATGATTCTATAGAAAGAATCTTCGGTAAATAACAAATAAATCCCTCCATTCTTTAATCATGTAAAAGCCCCTTGTGCCCGCAAAGTCGCAAGCGAACAATCTTCGATTCCATTTCTAATGTGCAGAATCAATGACCCATACTGAAATATGGGCACAGCCTCTTATTCCTTGGATTCTTTCAGTGGTAGGCTGCCTCCGTGGTCTAGTGGTCTGAGCCATGGGCTTACGATCCTAAGGTCCTAAGTTCGATTTCCAGGGGGACAAAGTTGATGTATGTCAATTTATCACTTTGTGAGGTTTCCCCTGAATCACCTGATTGTTCGAAAAGAAAAAGGATTCCGTGCTTCGGAGGCCACGTTAAGCCGTCGGTCCTGGTCGCTGTCTTCGATGCTCAAACCGTGTCAGAGGCCTAAAAGCTGTGCTACTAGGAGGTTGGAAACTCTGATACCAGGGTTCATCGGGTTTTTTGACTCTAGAATCCACTCGCTAAGAAGAAGAAGTGGTAGGCTTTATTGTGTCACAGGGGTATTCCAAGTTTATTGTTGCTGATATGTGTGTGTGTGTGTGTGTGTTTGTATGATGAGTGATGTGTCAGTGTGTGTCTGGTCTGCCATGAAAAAGTGTTCAATTGTAAAGTCAATATTTTTTGATATTTTATAAATTTTAAAGTGAAACAGAGGTTAATGAAACTGAACAACTCTGTCCATGAAACAACTGACTACATATGAATCCTATAAATTCAAATTGTGAATTGATGTCAAATTGGTTAACTTGAAGTAAGATTGGTGAAAACCTGTAATTGGCTTTCTGTCTTGTATTAATTTTAAGTACTCTTATATTAATAGCTGTTGGTTTTCCTGGAAATACAAAATAAAAATTAAATTAAATTATTTTGATAGTTGTTATGAAATAAATAAAAATAAAATAAAAAGCCTTTTATTGTTCCATAATTAAAATCACATTCTAAAAAAAATATTTCATTATCATCCCATAGTTCTTAGGAAAACTTTTTAATTATTACCAAAAAACACTCTATTATTTTAATACGTAATGTTTTTATAGGTTGACTTTATTTAAAAAAAAACTGGACAGCCCATCCAACCCGGAAAATTATTTTAAAGGCGGCTTGTTCCATGTGTAAATTATCACTTCTATAGGTGTGCTGTAAGAAACTTCTTTTAGAAATAAGCAGTGCCTGTTTTGTCTTTGTTTTTTATGATGTGTACGTGTACAATAAATTGTTAAATAATTGAAAGTTCCAGTAATTTCAAAAACATTAATTCACATAACGTCGTGTGTAGTGCTAAGCAACCAAACGAGAACTCTTATCATAGAGTCGACTCTATCCGATGGCGTTTGATCTAAAAGGGAAAAGATTTCCTCATTCAGTCCGCTTTGATCTTCCAAGTCTATAACAGATGTCTCTCGGGAATGTATTGACGAAAAATGCGAGAAATTATTTACATTTTCACCGGAGCGAAGAGTGTTTAATATTTCTAATAACAAGAATATTGAAACGCGATGTTTTTGATTTGATATTTTATTTGACTTCACGTTTGACTTCAAATAAGGAGGTTTTCAATTTGTTTCATAAGCATAAACCTGTGGCATAAACCCTTTTAATTGTCACTTATTTTTCAAATTTAGATACATCCTAAGCCTTGGGCTCTATATCCAGCGAGGATGTGGAATGGGTTTGACTCCTAATGGGCGTTTTTTGACTAGACGGCACGGCGACGGCAACGGCGACGGCACGGAACCGTCAACTAGAGAAAATCTATGAAAATCAACGAAACTATAGGGAACCCTATTCCATTTGCCTTGCATCGGCACGACAACGGCACGGCATTGATTTCCACCGGTACCGTCACTGCAAAACTGCATGTGTTTTGAATTCGTACGAAGCATGCAAAACAGGGTGGACGTTATCGGGACGTTGCCGTGCCGTCTAGTGGCAAAGCGCCTATTAGGGAAATATTTTTATAATCTTTTTGTGATATTGATTTTATCACATACAGTACGATGTAGCTTACGCACCTGATTACCTAACAGAAAAGTTTAGACTCATCTTCCTTCTGTAGTTACATACATATAATCATGCCTTTATCCCTAATGGGGTAGGCAGAGCGTAAACGACATAAACAAACGTCGTTCCGACACGTTTGACAAAGTCCTGAGGGTTATTAAAGATAGATTTGTAGGTATTACTGTAGTGACAGGTATTCAGCCTAGAGCCTAAATTGCAATTATACAGAAGCTCTCGGAACCCTTAGCTAGTTTTTACAGTATTCCCGGGAGGAAATGCAGCTGACACATTCTTTGTTTGTCTCTCACTCCCAGTCCAGCTTGGAAGTAGTTATCTCTGACAATGGCCGTTATAAAAACTATATCGTAAGCTTTCAAGACCGTTTAATATCTCTGATATCAAGATTTATGAGGTCATTCTTTGACCGAACAACCCACATAAAACGAAAAAGACGAGCACTAAGATTTTGTCCGATATTTACCAGGGACCAATACTGTAGCAGCAAAGCCTTCGAAATTATCATCCTAAAGAATATTGGATAAAGTTAATTCCATTTTATTTCGCCCCAAAGACCTGTGGCTTTATCGCTTTCCAGCTTTCTCTCGAATTTTTAAAATGCTTCCATGTAGCGGATTAATCTAAAACAAATTGTATATTCTCCTGCCCACTGCACTGGAAAATCCGATGTACATCACGAGGATTCATACGAGCTTCTGCCTTCGCGGTCTAGTAGTCTGAATCGGAGGGTGCGGGTTTGATTCCCATGGAAAAACATAATAGTTGATATTTGTCAATTTATCGCTTTGTGAGGTTTTCGCCAATTTGGTTAGCACATTGTAGGATTGGTCTGGTTGTCTGAAAGAAAAAGAAATTCCAGGCTTCGGAGGGCACGTTAAACCGGCTGCTGTCTTTGATAGCTTGTAGTCTTTACACAGACCATGTTAGTTAAGGCTTATTAAGTGTGCTATATCTGCACTGGAAAATCCGATGTACATCGAGGATTCGACGAGCTTCTGCCTCAGCGGTCTAGTGGTCTGAGCTTAGGGTTCTCGATCCGAAGGTCGAGGTTTTATTCCCACAAGCCACTGGGATACACTAAAGTTTTAATTTGTCAATTTATTAGTTTAATTAGGATTTTGCAGGCTGTCGATTCTGGATGTCGATATCGGAATCTGTCTTTAAACAAACCTTATCAGAGGCCCTATTTAGCTTTGCTATTAGGCGGTTTTAAAACTCTGACAGGGATCACCGGGTCAGTCTTCTGCCCACTGCACTGGAAAATCCGATGTACATCACGAGGATTCATACGAGCTTCTGCCTCCGCGGTCTAGTGATCTGAACCTTGGTCTCTCGATCTGGAGGATGTAGGTTTGATTCCAATGGGAAAACATAAAAGTTGATATTTGTCAATTTATCGCTTTGTGAGGTGTTCGCCAATTTGGTTAGCACATTGTAGGATTGCTCTGGTTGACTTAAAGAAAAAGAAATTCCAGGCTTCGGAGGGCACGTTAAACCGGCTGCTGTCTTTGATAGCTTGTAGTCTTTACACAAACCATGTTAGTTAAGGCTTATTAAGTGTGCTATTAGAAAGTTTAAAATCTCTGACACCAGGGTTCATCGGGTCATTCGTCAACCTGTGTTTACTCCTGGCCACTGCACTGGAAAATCCGATGTTCATCACGTGTATTAATGTGAGGCTTGCGAGCTTCGTACAGAGCATTTGTCGGAGAAATAAACGCCATCTATTTTAATCCCGCGGTACTAAGTATGGGTTATTCGTTTATGTTGGACTGGGAGTGATACAATACATAGAATGTTTCAGCCGCTTCTCTTCCGGGTGTATCGTAGGAATAGGAAGAGAGAGACGTGTGTTGCGATGTTCGGCGGTAGGCGATAGACTGACAACTTATCACGTGGCGAAAACGTCTTTGCCCAAATGCCTATGCCGTTAGGAATACAGGCGTGACCACATGTAAGTATTGTATTGTCTATGTAACTGCCTCCGTGGTCTAGCGGTCTGAGCCATGGGCTCTCGACCTGGAGGTCTCGGGTTTGATTCCCGGCGGGTGACAATGACTTTGTATTGTTGTTTCATTGTATTCTTGTAGTGGCGGGTAAGTTATGCCAACGCGATAGCTAAAATTGCAAAACACTTAACTCGATTCTTCTTTTCGTGTCAATGGAAAAAGTCACACAGTCGATCTCCAATACTCGATAATTGACTATTACAGTCGGGGAAGGTGCAGCAACACACAGGCGTCACTTACTGCGCGCAAAGTTGCGCTCAACACGCCGTCAATGCTTTTTGTATTGCCTACAACACACACGCGTCACCTTACGCTCTACGCGCGAACTGGCAGAGGGTTGCGTTGACGTAGAGTTCATCGATACGCGCGCGTAGAGCGTAAGGTGACGCGTGTGTTGTAGGCAATACAAACAGCATTGGTAGCGTGTTGTGACGACTATGCGTTGCTGTATTAAGTCGATGTCGACAATTGAATAAAACAACTCAATGAATACTTTATTACTATTCATACATACACACATCCATACAATCACGCCTCCATTCCTAATGGGGCAGGCAGAGCGTAAACGACCTAAACAAAGATCGTTCCGCCACGTCTGACAAAGTTTTGAGGGTTATTTATGATAGATTTGTAGGTATATTGCTGTAGTGACAGGTTGTCAGCCTATCGCCTAAATTGCAATATACAAAAACCCTCGGTTCCTTTAGCTGGTTTTTACAGCATGCCCGGGAGGAAATGCAGCTGGCACATTCTATGTTTTTCCCTCGCTCCCAGTACAGCATGGAAGTATACTACTATTTACTATTCATAGAGTTGTTTTATTCAATTATTGAGCACTAAGCAATTACATTGTTTTATTTTATTGCTGTATATTTTGTTTACAGTTCAGTAAATCAAAATATTGCTACCTATCCGACAGGAATAATAAACTGTTTATATTTTTAAAACATGAAAGTTAGAGATACTAAAAATATCACACAGGTGTAGGATTTATGCTATTTATATTGCTTGAGCAAACTAAATTCACAGAAGTAGAAGAGTTTTAAAATTTTAACTTGCTATAAAAATATGGAGCATGAAATTCTTGACCAAACTACCGTACTCGTATGTCGAATTGTGTGAATTCAAAAACCATGAAAATTTCAATACTTTGTCGGACAAATTCCTATTCTTCTATTGAGTGGGATTCCATTAGTTAGTGAACTATACCGGGTGTAAGGGATAGCGTTCCGCAAACTGATAGGGGTTGCTCAGTCGGAAAATAATTCAGGGTTAAAAAAAAAAAAACCCATATAAAATTACCACCCCCATCAGACAATTTGTATGGAAAAACAAATTTATTTACTTCCTGAAAAAAGCCTTCTGATTGTTGTTCAGTTCCGTTGACTGAACACCCCCTTTCAGTTTGCGGGACGTTGTCCCTTACACCCGGGTATGGGCTAAGGGTAGCATTGGATAGCGTCGGGGGAAAGTTTTCGCATCAAAATGTTATCTAAAATTGTTAACGTGTTCAAAATATTATGATTACAAAATAACGTTAGTAATTTTTACTCAGTTTTTTACTCTTAAAGTAACTGGACAAAAACATAGGGTGGTCATAGTCTGACTCGTATGCGCTAATGGTTACTCGTATAAAATTCTTAAATTCGTAGCAAAAATCACGACTCAATTAATTTCAGTCTATACCTGTCATTTTCTACCATGAAAGAACAGAAAGGGACGGCAATAATTTTAGTAAAGATTTAGTTAAGCCTTATTATTTTATTAGATTAAGTTAGCCTTCAAGGAATCGGTACCATTGCCTTAAAATGAAATTCCGGAGCCAATTTTGAGGATCGGTAGTTCGTGTCCTATAATATTTAATAGTTAAAGCAAGAGCAACTAAATACTAACTTGGTTAATTCTGAGTAGCAACAGGTAGCCAGTGCAAGTTACTGTGTAAATAGGTTCACATTTCACCTAGTACAGTGAATAAGGCAATATATGTTCTGTATATTAAGTAAGTAAGTATTTTCCATGCTGGCCTGGGATCGAGAGAAAAACGTAGAATGTGCCAGCTGCATTTCCTCCCGGGCATGCTGTAAAAACCAGCTAAGGGATCCGAAGGTTTCAGCATGTTGCCATTTAAGCGATGCGCAGACAACCTGTCACTACAGCAAATCTATCTTAAATAACTCTCAAAACTTTCTCAGACATGGCGGAACGACATTTGTTTAGGTCGTTTACGCTCTACCTACCTCATTAGGGATAAAAGCGTGATTATATATGTACATATGTACCAGTTGTAGGCATTTAGTTTCGGAGATATACGCCGTGTTCTAAAGTGTGGTAAAAAATTCATGCCGCGTTTTTAAATTTTCTACAAGCTTATGATTGAATGCACTTTATCAAATCTATGTAATTAATTATATTATTCATATACTTTAAATAACTTCTCTTGAAATATATTTTTTCAAATTTTGTCTTTAAAGGCGTAGTAAAAAAAAGTGCGTGTTCCTGAATATATTTTTTGATTCATAATATCAATTTTTATTCTAGGCGCGGGCTAGAATAAAAAAATGATATTATAAAAATAAACGAAGCCACACTGTTTCATCTATGTTCACATTTAGTGTTTGAAAACATTTTGTGAATGTAAATTTACGGTATTTTAAGCTTTTCTTCCATACTGGACTGGGAGAGAAAAAAAAACATAGAATGTTCCAGTTGCCCTTCCTCCCGGGCATGCTGTAGAAGTCAGCAAAAGGGATTTGAGGGTTAAAGTGTATTGTAATTTAGGCAATGGGCTGACAACCTGTCACTACAGCAATACACATTACAATCTAAAATAGCCCTCAATTTTTGTCAGACGTGGCGAAAGCGCCTTTTTGGAGGCGTTTTACGCTCTGCCTACCCCGTAAGGGACAAAGGCGTGACTTTATGTATGTATGTATTTTAAGCTTTTACTCCTTCTTAACACTTCGTATCAGAGGGTTAGAATGTCTACGACTCCGATTCGTATTGCCAAACTCGTTATCAAATGTTTATTAAAAAAACTGTCCCCTGAGGTAAATTCTATGATTTAGATTTTAAGTTCTATTATTGTTCACATTTCTTACTTTTTACAATTTCTCTAACGAGGGTAGGTTAATTTTAGGTTTTACTCGTAAATGCTAGGATTTATCGCACTTCAGTATTTAACAATAACTATTATCTCTTGAAGTCAAATTAATCTTCCATGCTGGACTGGGAGTGAGAAAAAAATATAGAATGTGCCAGCTGCATTTCCTCCCGAGCATGCTGTAAAAACCAGCTAAGGGATCTGAGGGTTTTAGTATATTGTAATTTAGGCGATGGGCTGACAACCCGTCACCACAGCAATATACGTACAAATCTTTCTTAAATAACCCTCAAATCTTTGTCAGACGTGACGAAACGACCTTTCTGTAGGTCGTTTACGCTCTGCCTACCCCATTAGGGATATAGGCGTGATTATATGTATATATGTATGTCAAATTAATCCGACTAGTTCCATACAAAAATAATACCTTCACTGGACTATACATAAGTCCACATCACATTATACAGTTTGCAAATAAACACATTAGCAACAAAGTCCATGAAACCAACTAACACGAACACATTTCAAACACTAATGCATCACACCTGACCCTGGCGATATGATTTGCAATGTGAAATGACGTATTGTACATACATACATACATGCATATAATCACGCCTTTATCCCTAATGGGGTAGGCAGAGCATAAACGACCTAAAGTAAGGTTGTTCCGCCACGTCTGACAAAGATTTGAGGGTTGTTTAAGATAGATTTGTAGGTATATTGCTGTAGTGACAGGTTGTCAGCCTATCGCTAAAATTGCAATATACATATACCCTCGGATCCCTTAGCTGGTTTTTACAGCATGCCCGGGAGGAAATGCAGCTGGCTCATTCTATGTTTTTCTCTCGCTCCCAGTCCAGCATGGAAGTATCCCAGTATTGTATAATTAATATTATGTGCTGGCTAAATTAACCGTAGCGAATGTTAGGTTTAGTGGGGATTACTTTTCATTCCATACATACATACATAAAATCACGCCTTTATCTCTTACGGTGTAGGCAGAGCGTTAAACGCCTCGTAAAAGGCGCTTCCGCCACGTCTTACAAAAATTTAGGGCAAATTTAGAATGTAACTTGTATTGCTATAGTGACAGGTTGTCAGCCCATAGCCTAAATTACAATACAATGTAACCCTTTTGATGACTACTACATCATGCCCGGGAGGAAGGGCAGCTGGAACATTCTTTGTTTTTCTATCTCTCCCAGTCCAGCATGGAAGATTTCATTCCGTAAAATATTATAGAATGAAAAAGTAGCTATATACATGCAATTACTATTTGAAATAACACTCAGAACTTCCATGCTGGCCCGGGAGCGAGAGAAAAACATAGAATGTGCCAGCTGCTTTCCTTCCCAGGAAGGTTGTAAACACCAGCTAAGGGATGCGAGGGTTTCAGTATATTGTAATTTAGGCGATGGGCTGACAAACTGCCACTACAGCAATATACCTATCTTGAATAACGCTCAAAACTTTGTCAGACGTGGCGGAACGAACTTTGTTTAGGTCGTTTCCGCTCTGCCTACCCCATTAGGGATAAAGGCGTGATTGTATGTATGTATGGAAAAGTAGTTGTAATTTAGGTGAAAGGCTATCAACCTATCATTATAGCAATACACAGTTATTTTTTCCGAAATGTCCTTTAGTTGTTGTCAAACGTGGCGAAGCGGTGTAAATCATCACTACATACGAGTAGTATAAAACAAAGTCGCTTTCTCTGTCCCTATATCCCTATGTATGCATAAATCTTTAAAACAACGCAACGGATTTTGATGCGGTTTCTTTTAATAGATAGAGTGATTCAAGAGGAAGGTTCATATGTATAATATAGTAGATAAACACTGATAATTTCCGTGCGAAGCCGGGGCGGGTCGCTAGTATATGTATAATAACTGCAGAGGCATAATCTAACGTACTTTCTTACTTTTAACGAGTGGACTTATGCTGTCTTGAAAGAGTAACTCAGTTTTATTTCTCTTTCAAGATAAGTTTGATCCTAGTTATTCTCTTCAAGTCTGGCATAAATAATATTTCATACCACAATAAATAATAGGCAGCCATTGAAATAATTATATTATAAGAAGAATAATTATTTATTGTGGTCTACGCTAGCTTTCTTCCATGCTGGACTGGGAGCGAGAGAAAAACATAGAATGTGCAGCTGCATATCCTCCCGGGCATGCTGTAAGAATCAGCTAAGGGATCCGAGGGTTTCAGTATATTGTAATTTAGGCGATGGGCTGACAACCTGTCACTAAAGCAATACATATTACAATATAAAATTGCCCTCAATTTTTGTCAGACGTGGCGAAAGCGCCTTTAAAGAGGCGTTAAACGCTCTGCCTACCCCGTAAGGGATAAAGGCGTGATTGATGTATGTATGTATACGCTAGGTGAATGACTCTATAAATGGCTGCCGATGCTCTACTTACTCCGTAAAGAATAACACAGTGAGTATATAGCATTCCACTTGCTAACTTTGCAAAATAAAGGCATTCAAGGCGTAAAAGTATAAAGCCTTGGATTCCATGGCCGGCTTACCATTGAAACGTATTTCAATTCCCTTAACTCATCCAACTTTTCTCTCTTTTAAATTGCTTTGCTATATTTACATAAAGCCGCAAATATGAATGAGGTTTATTCTAATACAATGTATGAATATAAACATACAGTTTGTCCGGTTTCCGGATGCTGGTCATAGTTTCCAAGTGCGTACGGATTTTTAAATGAAATTTCTCGCTTTTTACGTTATTCTATGTCGGTCTTCTTCTTTTTTTTATCGAATATTTTTTCGGGTCGATGTATGACACCAGAATAAATTAAAAGTTGTCAAATGAATGATTGAATCATATTTATGGAGATATCACATTTGAAAAAACGATATTATAAAAGTTCTGCGTTGAACGTTTGGCGCCTGAATACGGAATATGCATGACATTTTTCAAATTATTAATCGGAATTATTATCACCATTTATAAACAAATGCGAAATAGGTTTCGAAAAATACTGATAGTTTACGAGTTCTGATGCTTTAAGGTGGTTGGTTAAAAAGAGAGGTTCTAGCATATGACGTCAGATGACAAGACCGCCATACTATTCCATGTAAAATGTTGTTTCAAATAGACTAGCTTTATAATGGTATATTTTAGTGATTTCTTGATCAATTTTAATTCTGTTTTCACTGATGTTATTATAATATTGGATATTTTTTGATAATATTTTCAGTTAGGTACCGAAAATATTTTATATGCATGTACTTTTTACCTAGTGATACGTCAAATGGGACATAGTTATTATTTTTTATGCCGAAAGTTCAGCGCGGAACTTTCCGAAGCAAATATTATTCGCCCAGGAAATACCAGCAAATGGTTTTTTTTTATCTCACTTATTTATTTATATTGTATCACTTTTTATTTACTATGTTACATTTGATATTTGTGTTTTCACTCTACGGGATGTAAGGGACAGCTTTCTTCGAACTGATAGGGTTACTCAACGAAACTGAACAACTATCAGCAAGATTTTTTTATTAGGAAGTGAAAAAATTGTTATTTGTTCGACTAGAGAGCAAACTTCGTTTTTACTGCGAGTGCTGATTTTGAATCCTGAGGTAGCGAAGGATACTAAAAATGGTATCCTGAGCTCAACGAAGGATTTAAAGCACGAGATGTAAATGAGTTTGCTCTCGTGTGATACATACAACTTTTCCCTCTTCCAGTGAGAAAATTTTGTTTATTTTTTAAGTTGCGTTTCGGAATTGCAACAACACCTAAAAAAATATTATTTTAAAATTAATAGTAAATGTTATTTATTTTATAGTTTTTAGTATAATATGTTTATAGTATAGTATGTAGTATTACAGACAACATCATGATCTATTTTTTTTAATAGCAAAAAGTAAAACGTAACAAAAAAGTTGTCACAAAATTTAAATTTTAGGCTAAAATAATTTTCGAAACGCACCCCCTATATTTATATTTTAGGCTGCATTGGCTCAAGCTTTTCGCCTTCCCTTATGTTATTTGAGAAAAAAAATGGTTGCTATTTATGTCAAAATATGACTTTTAAACAGTATCCCATCCATTGCCTCATTCTAAATAATTAAAAAGCTACTTTGCCTCTCTTAAGAATAAAAAGGTATTTTACTCACGGAATTTGGGCGCGAAATGTGTTCTTTTCGAGATGGAAGTGGGAAAAAGTCATTTTCGATACACATTGTCTCGTCGATTTGATAATTTTGTATGGAAAGGTATTTTGTTTTTTTTTTATCTCCTGAATTTCCTGGTGAACGTTGTTCAGTTTCGTTCTCTGAGCAACCCCCAGTTTGCGGGAAGCTGTCCCTTACACCCGGTATAATTGCCATATATAAAATAAAATAAAATATGTCCTATATTCTTATTTTCCTTTTGAAATTTCCATTCGCTCTACCGATAAAAGGTTGCTTTGATTGATTGAATGAAACTGTATTGAGTGACACAAAACAGATACTGAAAATGTACAAAAAGGATATATTTTTGTTTTATCAAGCTTTGAGGAGAAACTTTGCTACTCACGTATTGTTACGGTACCGAAACGTTTTTAAAAAGGTTTGTCTAATACCATCTAATACTAATGTTACAAAAGGGAAAGATTTGTTATTATTCTTTTGATATAAATTTGGACTCGATTCTAGCTTTGCCGGCTAAAACTAAATTTAAAGTCTATTTGTCACTTTCAGACTAAAAACATTGGAAAAGAACAGGAGATCTATTATCTCCAGTTTTTGATTTACAGTCGGTGGTTTTATGCGTTATTTGTAATTTTTATCCGCCGACATATGATATGGCGGATAAAATTGACAAAATGCTGGGGAAACGTGCAAAACTGCGCCAAAATCTAGCGGATAAAGTGTAAAATCATAGAGTATAAATCGCCTATCCTTTTTCAATGTAATTATTTTGAGAGTGACAAACAGATTTTAATTTTAGTTTTAGCCGGTAGAATCTAGAATCGAGCCCATTGCTACGGAACCGAAACGTTTTTAAAAAGGTTTGTCTAATACCATCTAATACTAATGTTAGAAAGAGGAAAGATTTGTAATTCTTCTTTTGATTTATACGTTAACATTCTAAGTTGCACAAAGAAATAATTTACACAGAGATACTAATTTGTAAGTAGGTACAACCACTTGGGTAGAGATTGCTTTCAGGCAACCTAAGTATGACCAACACTCGGAAAGAGGCTTAAAGGGCGCTAAGTCTGTAGAAAATACGCTCAACTGACACAGATTGCATGCCTCCATTCACTTGCTGATTTGTGGCTCATATTTATAAAGTGATCTCAAGATTGAGAGCAATGTTCAGTAAAGATGCCTACCTGATCTGTTTGTTATGTTATTCTTGATTGTATGTTTTTATTTTTTGTAATGTACATACATACATATAATCACGCCTTTATCCCTAATGGGGTAGGCAAAGCGCAAACGACCCAAACAAAGGTGGTCCCGCCACGTCTGACAAAGTTTTGAGGGTTATTTAAGATAGAATTCTAGGTATATTGCTGTAGTGACAGTTTGTCAGCCCATCGCCTAAATTACAATATACTGAAACCCTCGGATCCCTTAGCTGGATTTTACAGCATGCCCGGGAGGAAATGCAGCTGGCACATTCTATGTTTTTCTCTCGCTCCCAGACCAGCATGGAAGTATTTTTTGTAATGTGTTTTGTGGAAATAAAGTGATTTGTATTTGTATCTTTTAGATTTGACAGGTCATGTTGTACTGAAATGACAGTTCTGATACGAACTCAAAGTATCTGTGAGACTTAAGTGCTGTTTATCAATATAGGCCACATCCTACTTTTTAAGCCATGCATAAAAAGGTGGCATTTAATCTTAGGTAACTTTTGCGTGATGCATGATTAAAGAGATTTTTCAACAAATGTTATAAATGCGAAAGTTTGTGGAATATGTTTTTGGTAAAATTTACAGCATTACCGAATTTGTTAATTTATTTTAGCAATTCGTTTCTAAACCTATTAATATTCACTGACCTAAATAATTGGTTTAGGTGGCCTCGTTTCACTAATTTTCCGGAATAAAAATGAAAATTATATTATTTATTCAACAGGTTTTGTATTAATATTTATCTTCATTCTCTTCAGTTATTTTATCACTAAATAACGAACAAGTGTAATTAAATACAAACATATATTCAAGCGTTTATCCCTAATAGGGTAGGCAGAGCGTAAACAAGTGTTATTCATTCTAATAAATCAACAACTACTCACTTAGTGTTTAACGGAGGTGTTTGACCTCATCGTTTCAAATCTTTACGGAGTCTTCTTCATACATACACATACATATAGTCACGCCATTATCCCTAATGGGGTAGGCAGAGCGTAAACGACCTAAACAAAGGTCGTTTTGCCCCGTCTGACAAAGCTTTGAGGGTTATTGCTTACTGAAAGGTTGTCAGCCCATCGCCTAAATTACAATATACTGAAACCCTAGGATCCCTTAACTGTTTCTTACAGCATGCCCGGGAGGAAATGCAGCTGGCACATTCTATGTTTTCTCTCGCACCCAGGCCAGCGTGGAAGTAATTTTGCGTGGTCTTCTTCATGGAGAGTGAAAATTACACACCACCTCCCGCCGTGTATCACCTCTGACTGCAGTTCGCTGTAAGTTGCGCCCGCGCCGAGAACACAACAAGTCGCGCTCCATTCGGTGCCGGGGCTAGGGTGGCGATACTAGTCAAGTGGCGCCTCCGTCTGCGAAAATATCATAATATAATAAAAAAGTTCGTTCACTGACTCATAGTAGTTAGTAAATTAATTTAGAACCTTATAAAGTAGCGATTCATAGTTTGTTGTAGTAAATAAAAAAAAACAAACCATTATTTGCTGATTTATATTATAAGGTTCTTAATTATTTTAATTATCATTACGTGAGTCTGTCGATTTTTTTTATTCACTGCGTTTTTAGTGAATTTTAATCACTTAGCTAGTATCACAGAATATATAATAGTACTATATATACAGAATGGACATTCACCTCCCTTTCCCAGTCCGACATACGTCACACTCCGCGTCTGATTGTGAGCCACATTGAGCGTACGCTTAGCGGGCATGGCGCGCGCATGTTTCCCAGTGTCTTATGTCCAGGATATAATAAAATTTTCTGTTCCAAAGACGGTTAGATACTGTTTCGTGTACGGATGTCTTTCTACCACAAGATATGACTCCAATAGAAACTTTTTAGATTCCACAATGATGAGAGATGGTAAGTAAATTCATACAAAATATGCAACCTAATATATTCTAACTATTCAGTTACAGTGAACTACTTTAAAACGTTGGTTTAATCAAGAACCAGATTAATAAAGTGATGATTATGACCGGTATAACAAATTTTGTCAACCCTTATTTATAACACGCACACAAACACATGCCAAGTGCAACATGTCGATGTGTGACCAAAATGACATGATAGTTAGGAGTGTCCGAGCTGTGCTAGTATAGTAACTTGAATATCGATAAGTTCGAACACAAGACACTAACTCTATCTTCACTATTAAATAGGTTTTCAGTTACATTCATACAGTTACGCTCTTATCACACATTGGGTAGGTAGAGCGACAAAAATCTTATAAATGGGTGTCAAGGCTTCGAGGGTGATATCAGAAAAATACGATGATTAATAAAACTATGAGCATAAAGAGAAGCAGCTGATACATTCTATTTTTTTCTCAGAATGGAAGTAACTAAATTGAATAGGAATAGATTTTTGCTAGTTCAGTTTTTTTTCATTCTGGCCTGGGGGCGAAAGAAAAACATAGAATGTGCAAGCTGCATTTCCTCCCAGGCATGCTGTAAAAATGCATGCAGCTTAGGGGTCCGAGGGTTTCAGTATATTACAATTTAGTCTATAGGCTGACATCCTGTCACTACAGCAGTAAACGCACAAATAATATTAACATTAAATAACCCTCAAAACTTTGTCAGACGTGGCGGACGACCTTTGTTGAGGTCGTTTACGCTCTATCTACCCCATTTGGGACAAAGGCGTGATATGTAGAATTTGGATTAAGTATTTTTCTGAGAATTTAATTTACGCAGGTACTTATCTAGTAGCGTGTCATGTAGTGTTATGAGACATGATTAAAGTACCTACGGGGTGTAAGGGACATTGTCCCGAAAACTTATACGTTATTTTTAGTCAACGAAACTGATCAATTTTCACAAGGAAATTCTTTAAAAAACAATGGCTTTTAAAAAAAAAAATCCGAAAGAATTTCCAGGTGATAGTTGTTAAGTTTTCCAGACTGAGCAACCTCTATCAGCTTGCGGGACGCTGTCCCTTACATGTATGTACTTTAATCATATCTCATAACATACGCTACTAATGTAAATTGATAATGCCATGTCATAGTCTAATTAATTGTCTGAAGCGATGGCGTCACATTAATTATACAATTTCACATTTGAACTGTGTTAGGAAAATACGCAACATGACGTGTGTATTGTACGTGGCACATAAAGCTAAATGTATTTTGTGCAAATATTAAATATTTTTGGAGTGTTGTTGTTTAACAATTTCAGCAAGTCAACCAATTAGGTACAAGCTTTCACAAATTATTTAAAAATTATAAAAATAGCAAGTATTATGTGCATAAAAGAATTAAATATAATTTATTTTTCACTTCTCATACTCGGAAAGCGCCATTTTGTGCAGGCATTATTTAAAAAATATAAATATATCAAGTACGTGCAAAAAAGAATGATATGTAATTAATTTTTCACTTCTCATACTCGAAAAGCGCCATTTTGTGCAGGAGTAGGATGCACAAAATTTAATTTTGTGCACAAGGGCAAAAACGTTTCTACTCATAAATGCATCTCTTCTAAGGCAAAGAAAATTAGGCCATACAGCCAATCACAATAAGAACATAAGAAAACTTGTTATTTAAAAATATTTACTTCAAATGATTTGATTTTTGTGCTTTGTAAGCCCCAATACCATTCTGAGCGATTTGGCGGCGCGGTGGGACTCCCCCATGTTCCGAAGGTGGATGCAGCTTCATAGTGCTAAGGTGTGAGGTTTCATCTACCTTTGGAACATACGTAATTTTATAGTATTAGGTACTTGTTTGTTTTTATGTCACTAACATAGTTATTAAGAAAATTGTTACTAACCCTACTATGGACGCTCTTGGTCTGAAATCAATGTCATTATTATTATTATTTGTAGGTATACTTTTCAGTATCACGGGTCCACAGGGGATTTGAGGCATACGTGGGGCCGAAGCCAACAGCGCAGAGGCCTTTTTATACCAAATAATGTATTGTGATGCGGATACTAGCTCTGCTTACACTATAGAAATATAATCAGAGTCAGCACCCGCCTGATGCAAGGACTATTGTAGATAATGGTAGGAGAACTAGGTCTATGGGGAGGGATTTAGCTGGACCAGTTTCTGGGATATTGATTGAGACAACGGGATGCCTGCCAAATCAAATGCCTGAATCCTGATAATCTTGACAGGCAGTGACGCGCCTCCCGCTAGATGGGCCTCCGCTACTTGGCGGGTAATGCCGGGACGCAACATTGGCGCGGGCGGCTAGGGGTATCGAGAGGTGTACACCGCTTTCTGCACAGTGATGCGGCATTGGCCTACATATGCCACTGTACCAACTCGCGACTTACACATATTTCACTTCCAACTCTCAAACCCGAGCGCAGGCTTGAACTCTAGCGGTCCCACTCTGGCCGGCCAACTATGGCGAGCCAGCAGTGAGATTCCTGGCCTTGGGGTTCCATTCCGGCGAGTCGGAGGCGGCCAGTCTACACTCTTGGGAAAATTATCGGGTTCGTAAGGTCGCCAACCTGCCCTACGGGTAGCTAAGAGTGTCGAGAGGTGATACCGTTTTCTGCACAGGGATTTCTTTACGTCGGCCGCGAAGCGGCCGGCGGGGAGACGCTATCGAGGCAGAGCCTCACGAGCGTGGTCTCCTGCACAGGGATGCGGCATGGGGGAGCATATGTACCAACTCGCGACTTATGCATATTTCTCTTCCACCCTCGAGTGAATACTCTTGCAACTCCACTCTGGCCGGCCGGTGAAGGCAAGACCACGCATGGGTTTACCCAGAAGTACATCGGGTCCGTGGGGGCGCTACTCATCAACAGCTTGCCAAAGCTGCCCTGCAGGCTTAAAGCTGCCCTGCGGGATTATTATTATAAAGACATAAAACGATATTAAAATTGAAACTCAAGTACGATAGTGTATTTGATTTATTATTACGAAATTAATTTAATTGAGTAGGCTGTTTAGGTCTCCAGCCCAAGCCTAATATTTCATGTCAAAAGATTTAAAATGTTAAATGGCGGGAATGAGTATTTGTTTACTTAACAATATTCTTGTAGATTTTTTAAATTTTTCCTCGCATTTGGAGTGAAAAGCAGAGTTTATAACTAGTGCAAAAACCCATTTTTGCCCTTGACTTAATATCAGCTGTCGCCCTGCGGGCTCGAGCAGCTATAAATGACTTTTTTTGTGCACTTGTCGTAAATCCGGAACTTTTGAAATACAAAGATTTTAGTATTGAAAGTTGAAAAACATGGAGCTCTCGCAGATTCCGCTTTCATACATTTTCTGCTAAAAGAACGTAAAAGAGACATATGTCGACGACCTGTCCTCATCTTATTACATCAGTTGTGTATAATTTGCATCACTGACCCAAAATTTGTTTTCAGTTTAGTTTATTTATTCTGACCTTTTTATGTAATGTGAGAGTTAATAGGTCCATTTTAGGGGAAATGTTTTGCGGAAATATTCGTTGCGTATTTTTTTGGGCAGCATAAAAATGCAAAACGCTAACCAATAGCTGAATTTATGACTCCATCGGCGAACAAAATACGTATTTTATGTCTTTGTAAAGTTGAGAATAAACGGGCCCTTCGGATTGGTACATAAAATTTGTTTTTTCGATTGTGTTGTATATTAGATAATTTCATAACGTAAAAGTGCTATAAGAGCAATTTGTTTTTACGTACGCCGAGATATTTCCCAGTCATGCAATCGTATAAGAATATTTGCAAGCTAATCATGAATAAGCAAAACATATTTTGTTTGTCTTTTGCCTCAGTCGCGCGACTTTTTGTAAAATGCTATAATATATAACTAAACAAAGATTTATTGTATTGTTTCCGTATTTGTTTCAAAAGGCAAAAAGAGAAAAGTAACAGCTTGAGATGATAAAATATTTAAAAGGAAAAGAAAAACTGGAGAAGAAAATCTTAGGTGTCAAGAGTTACAGATTTTACCTTTTTTGGAGCAGTTTTGTATAAGACGATGTTATAGAACTTTCTACTACATTAAAGATCGTATTTATATAGCAATCTCAAGTTTGAGAGCAATATTAAGTACGGATTTGACAGGCAATTTTTCTGTCAGTCTCAAGTTCTGTTTATTAAAAACGGGCCTAAGAAATTTATTATACTTTTTTCCCTATTTATGAACCCAATTATTGTGTATAACAATACTTTGTTGTTGTATTGCTTTTTTTTCTCTTGCTCCCAGTCCAGAATGGACGCATTTAATTAATTGTGCCTTTAATATAAACATTTGAATGAATATTTTACGCTTCGCGAGAATTAAAAGTAATTCTCTATTTTATAGTTCAGAATACAATTATTCACACTAAGCAGTAGTGGCCACATTTAGTACAAAGCTTAAATATTCAATATGAATTATGAAAATTAGTTGAAATTTTCGCGAAACGTAATTTTTTTTTTTTGTATTTTTAAGGCACAATTCATTTAAAATGATGGCGCTACCGTTAGGCTTTTGCTGTATAATAGCAATACCTAAGTGCTGTACAAACCCTTGTAGCACTATTTCGACAAGAGCGCAGTACTTGTCAGAGAGATGGCCGATTTTGAATTGCAAATGGCGAAGCATATTTGCACTGCACCGACTGTTGAACTGGCGATGTACAGGCAATGGTACGTATTTTGCAGATCGGTGACGTCACAGATGGATGCTTGAGCTCAGAATAACCGTATAGAAAATGCTGGTCAGAAAATACTGGTTTATGTGGAGCATGCATTTTCCGTTGTCTAGAATTGCGTGTGAATAGAAATGTGTGTTGTTTCTGCTGCTGCTTTCAGGTTTTGTTTTGCATTCGATGTTGTTCATATTTAGAGCTTGTGATTTAGGTTCGTATTTATAAAGCGATCTTAAAATTAAGAGCAATATTAAGTTTGGACAGGTCGTTTTGTACTGAAATGACATTTCTAATACAAACTCAAACTCTTGAGAGCTGGTTATAAATACCGTCCTTAGTGCAGAAACATGTTTGTAAGAATATAATAAAAATTAAAAAAAAACACACACACACACAGGCGTCACTTACTGCGCGTAAGGTTGCGCTCAACACGATGTCAATGATTTTTGCATTGCCTACAACACATGCGTCACCTTATGCGCTACGCGCGCGTATTGTCAGTGGGATGCGCCGACGTAGAGTTCGTAAGATTTCGCATGTGTGATGTAGGCAATGCAAAAAGCATTTACAGCGTGATGAGTGCAGCCTTGCGCGCAGTAAGTGACGCCTGTGTGTTGCTGCACTTAATCTAAACGTTTATGCAGTATTTTTGTTGACTGTTTATGCAAGAAGCTACCTATATTGGTATACCAATTTATGGTGCCTGCATGTTCCGTGTTCTCTAGTTTCGGTACATGAGAAAATCATATTTTTTCCCTCTACTTTACAGTAAACAATTCTCTTTTGTGCTAAATTTGAGTTTTATCTGCTTAGAAACAAAAAGAAGTTAGGATTAAAAATATTTATTTTATTATTCTTATAAAAGAAAATAATTTGCCATACACATAAATAAACTGGAAAACCACTTAATACTTATTATCTATTCTTGTTATTTATTACAATTTGCTAATACTCTTGACATTTACTATATGCTGGTGTGGATTATTTGGCTGGATTCTAGATTTTCCGGCTAAAACTAAAATTAAAATCTATTTGTCACTTTCTGACTAAAAACGTTGGAAAACGACAGCAAATCTATTATCTCCGGTTTTTTATTTAAAGTCGGCGTCAGTCATTTTTAGCCGCTGTCATATGATACGGCGGATAAAATTGACAGAAATACTGGGGAAACGTGCAAAAGCGCGTCAAACTCTAGCGGACAAGGTGTAAAACCATACAGTATAAATCGTCTGTCCTTTTTCAATCTCATTATTTTGAAAGTGACAAACAGATTTTAATTTTAGTTTTAGCCGGTGGTATCTAGAATCGAGCTCAAAGTAATTTTTCTTAAAGTAAATCTGTCTTGTTTAGCAATGTGCTCTTTTTTTAAAAAAAAAATTGTCGAATTTTCGATTATAACTCACAAAATTCTGTTTGCAATACGCATCACCGTTCGATCACAATTTTCGATACGAGTTATATCTACAACATTACCAAAATTGAATTTCTCTCACTCATATTTCGCTTTCGGTCCAAACGTTCTTGAATGAGAATTCTATTTAAACTGGAAACATCGAATATTGAACCACCGAGGGGACAAGAAGGTATTGTAAGAAGGAAGCAAATGTTTACAGAAATGCCCAGTGTTTCTTCAATACATACATATAATCACGCCTTTGTCCCTAATGGGGTAGGCAGAGCGTAAACTACCTAAACAAAGGCCGTTTCGCCACGTCTGACTAAGTCTTGAGGGCCATTCAAGAAAGATTTGTTCGTATATTGCTGTAGTGACAGGTTGTCAGCCCATCGCCTAAATTACAATATAATGAAACCCTCAGATCCCTTAGCTGGTTTTTACAGCATGCTCGGGAGGAAATGCAGCTGGCACATTCTATGTTTTTCTCTCACTCCCAGTCCAGCTTGGAATCAATAAACGAATAATGATATTGTGATTTGATTTTACCTTTTGTCTTATGCGTTGGGTTTAGTTCTGGAAGCGACATGCCGATTTGTCCAAGTTTAATTAGCATTTTCCTTTCACAAATATTTTTAGCGTGTAAAATTTATATTACATGTTATTTTTTTTTTGTTATAGATAGGTATTTATATTCTACGCTAATTTTTTTACTTATACCTGTGAACAGGAGTCCGCATCTAGGGGACCCCTGCTTGACGCACTGTGAGTTCACTAACTAAAGCAAATATAAATACGTGTCGCTTGTCCGAAGGTATATAATGAACTGATCAAAACAAAATAGAAAGAGAACATAAAAAAAATATATCTAAATAATTATAAATAAACTAATAAAATGTAAAAAAGAGGTGCAGTTCTGCACAACCTGTTTTATTCGCTTGAGTATAAAATAACAAGCGTCTTAATGATGAAGAAGAAGCTAAGTTTTAGCTTCAAGCCATTTTTTTTAACTAAAATCTGGCAAGCTGGGTAGGAACAAAAACACTGCAAGGAATTTTGTGAACCAACTTAAACTATGTTGTAAGAATTGTTACTCTCGAGGGAAGCTTATAAAATAAAGTAAGTTTACAAAAGAACGAGCTTGGAACTTTGTGTTTATATTTTGATGTAGGTTTGACCTTTCATTACACAATCTTCTTTGCCGCCCCTAGGGGGGTGAAAATTAATAAAGCTGTCAAAATAATTTTTTTGAGACACAGAAATAACTATTTGTTTGTTTTATTGTTTCTCTTACTCGTATTTCATTATCATTTCTTTATTATATCCCAGTGACTATTTATATGATGACATTTGACACCTCATAAAAGTTGTATGAAAAAAAAAAAGTTTTGAGCTGTCAAATCATCATATTAGTGACCAAGGACATTACATGACCGATCATGTAACACCTTTACCTCTAGAATCTCGAAAAATATTTAATCTAGGTAAAATGGTAAAACACAAAGAGTCTCAAGTGGTTATTATATTGGGTAAAGTTGATTTACCAAAGGGATTTAAAACTAATGAACTTTCACTGCATTTAATACATAGTTAAAATTACAATAAACTTTCTATTCATCTGGGATTACAAAATGGTTTAATTTTTGTTAAAGGTATATTTCTCTCAGACTTTACTTTCTGAATATTTTACATAGCCAGTTTGCATGCAGTTAGCTTGTTTAAAATGTCTTGCAATCATTAAATTTATTTTAGTTTACTACGTAGAAAAAAATGTTACCTTTGACATTTTAATAATTATAAGATTATTATTTCAAGTAAAAATATGCTTAAAAATAATTCATTGTCCAAATAAAATGCTTCATTTTTATGTTTTCAAACGAATATTTTTCAGCAAGTTATGTAGTAGTTACAAAAGAAAGTAAACATTATAGTAAAATTTATTGTGCTATATTTGTGAGCTCTATTACCGATTACCTTTTTTTTCCCCAAATTGTTTCTAAATTACATCTTATCTTATTTTAATAATAATAAAGACTTTTATTCAAGTAACCAGGACTCATAAGTAGTCACTTTTAAGAAAAGTCTCATTTATTTATGTTGTTATAACTATTATTGCACTAAACCTCTCAATTATTGGACTTAGGCATGAACACTATCAAACAGGAACAGGCTCAGAATATCAGAACTGCCTATCAAATCATGTGAACGAACTAGTTACAAAGCTGGAAGAAGCTGGTAGTCTATGCTTCTCCAGACTGAAAAGACACAGTATACCAAACCTAGTACAAAGATTTAACACCGGTCAGAGAGATGGGTCAGTGGATCATCAGTTGCAATGTATAACAACACAAGAAGAATTGATTGCAGATTTCATTGATTTTCAAATTAACGCCTCATCGGGATCGATTATAGATTCTAACGGCTAAAACTAAAATTAAAATCTATCTGTCACTTTCAATATAATAAAATTGAAAAAAGACAGGCGATTTTATCACACTTTGTCCGCTAGATTTTGACGCGCTTTTGCACGTTTCCCAAGTATTTCTGTCAATTTTGTACGCCTTATCATATGACAGCGGATAAAATGACAGATAACGCATAAACCACCGACTAAAAATCAAAAACCAGAGGTAATAGATCGCTTGTCTTATTCCAATGTTTTGAGTCTGAAAGTAAAAGAAATATTTAAATTTTAGGTTTAGCCGGTGAATCTAGAATTAAGCCCATTGTTATAAAAACAGATTGCCATGTTCCAAAAAAGAGAGAGAAACCAAATGCACTAAAAGTACAAGAACGGGTCTAATATCACGAGGAAATCTCTACCGGCCAACTTTAGCGTAAATAGGGAATATTGAAGCTGGCTTCATAAGCCAATACACTGTTGCTTTTATCCGAGAACCGTAAGTTTGCGCATATTTAAGCGCTGCATCCTAAATCAGTTTCGTCTGCTCGAAATATCGCTCAACGTCGTCTGATCTTCACAATGAGTTTCTTTTCTCATTTCGTGTGGGTTTCGAGTCGGTCGACCCGATGAACCTTTGTGTCAGAGTTTTTAAACCGCCTAATAGCACAGCTAAGAGGCCTCTGAATTGGTTTGTGTAACTACTGCTATCAAAGTCCGACGACTTAACGTGCCCTCCGAAGCACGGAATCTCTTTTCTAACAGACAATCAGGTGATTTAGCCTGCATTATTTTAACTGAACAAAGGAAAATCTCACAAAGGGTTGACTTGAAAAATATCAATTTTGTTCCCCTCTGGGAATCGAACCCAGGACTGTCGGATCCGCAGCCCATGGCTCAGACCACTAGACCACGGAGGAAGCGCTGCATCCTAAATCAGCTCGAAATATCTCTCAACACCGTTTGAGCTTCAACACAATGAGTTTCATAAGCGAGTGAACTCTGAGCGACGGCAGGAAATGACTCCTCGAGTCTTTAAACAAAGTTCAAGCTGTATAAAGGTCGTATAAGCGACTTATATAGAACTACGAAGCTGGGAAACGAGAAAAATTCTCCCGTTGTGAGATATGAAGGGCTTCCTTTTCTTTTAATCTAGATTTTAAGTTGTATTTGTCTTGCTTCTCTGCCTTATTGCAATTTATGAACTAACAATCCTATCTGATAATTTATGTTGCTCACCTTTTTGCTCAACAATGGATCTTCTTCATCTTCAAGTGCCTCCGTGGTCTAGTAGGCAACGCCATGGGCTCACGATCCGGAGGTCTTAGGTCCGATTCCCATTAGGGTAACACATAGTTAATATTTGTGAACTTATCACTTTATGAGATTTTCCCCAGTTTGGTTAGGACAGTTAGGTTTGGTTTCTTCCATGCTGGCCTGGGAGAGAGAGAAAAACATAGAATGTGCCTGCTGCATTTCCGTGCAGGGTTTCGGTGTATTGCAATTTAGGCAATGGGCTGACAACCTGTCACTACAGCAATATGCCTACAAATCTATCTTAAATAACCCTCAAAACTTTGTTAGACGTGGCGGAACGACCTTTGTTTGGGTCGTTTACGCTCTGCCTACCCCATTAGGGATAAAGGCGTGATTATACGTATGTAAATGTATGTATGTATGTTGGTTAGGACAATGCAGGCCGAATCACGTGATTATCTGGAAGAAAAAAGATTCCGTGCTTCGAAGGGCACGATCAGCCATCGGTCCCGGTCGCTGTCTTTGGTAGTGGTTGTTACGCAAATCATGTCAGAGGCCTATTAGCTGTGTTATTAGGTGGTTAAGAAAACTCTTAAACCAGGGTTCATCGGGTCGATTGACTCGATACCCATACGACAGAAGAAGAACAAAGGGATGATAATTTAACTTGGGAATCAATTCTACGACCTCTAGATTAAGTGCGTAAGGTAACGCCACTACACATATATACATATAATCACGCCTTTCTCCCTTATGGGGTAGGCAGATTTAAACGATTTAAACAAAGGTCGTTCCGCCACGTCTGACAAAGTTTCAAGGACTAAGTATTTAAGATAGATTTGTAAGCATATTGCTGTAGTGACAGGTTGTCAGCCCATTTTCTAAATTGCAATACACCGAAACCCTCGGAATCCCTTAGCTTTTTTTTATAGCATGCATACATACATACATAAATCACGCCTTTATCCCTTACAGGGTAGGCAGAGCGTTTAACGCCTCGTAAAAGGCGCTTTCGCCACGTCTGACAAAAATTGAGAGCAATTTTAGATTGTAATATGTATTGCTATAGTGACAGGTTGTCAGCCCATCGCCTAAATTACAATACACTGTAACCCTCGAGTCCCTTTTGCTGACTTCAACAGCATGCCCGGGAGGAAGGGCAGCTGGAACATTCTAAGTTTTTCTATCTCTCCCAGTCCAGCATGGAAGTATATAGCATGCCCGGGAGGAAATGCAGCAGGCACATTCTATGTTTTTCTCTCCTACCAGGCCAGCATGGAAGTAATCACTACACTAAAGCTGTTATTCGAAAGTGTTGATGCCATTAGATTTCTCTTTTTGTATTTCCATTTCATTTATATTTCTGTGTTGGACTGATGCCAAGAATATTTTGTTTGATTGTAGGCCAATAGCCATCTATCTATAAATTTCAAGGAATAATAAGTGATATATAAACAAGTCTTATTTGTATGAGACAATTTACAAGGCAGTGAACTAGATATGATTAGATGTATTATTTATTGTACTATAAAAACAAAACTGTAAAAAAACTTGTTGAAATAAGTCTTAAATCATAACCGAATACCTACCATAAATGGATTCCTACTTGAATACGGAACATTAAAAAGTCTTGAAAATATAACTATCAAAGATATTTGACAAGATCTTTTAAATAATAACGTTTTTATCATTTTAAAAATAACGATATTTTCGTCTTGTTACAGGTAATTTATAGTGACTCGGACACTCACACTCCTGGTATCACTATTAAGCATCCATTCATGACAGATTCTTTCATGTTGGACTGGGAGCGAGAGAAAAAATCTGCCATGCTGGACTGGGAGCGAGAGAAAAATTCTTCCATTCTGGACTAAGAGCGAGAGAAAAACATAAAATGTGCCAGCTGCATTTCCTCCCGGGCATGCTGTAAAAAACAGCTAAGGGATCCGAGGGTTTCAGTATATTGCAATTTAGGCGATGGGCTAACAACCTGTCACTACAGCAATATAAAAAACTTTGTCAAACGTTGCGGAGCGACCTTTGTTTAGGTAATTTTCACTCTACCCCATTAGGGGTAAGGCGAGATTATACGTATGTATGTATTAAAACAAAAGAAACTGTTAAAACAAGGAAAAAGAGATGAAAATCTGAGTGGAACCTCATCAAAAATCGACTCACGCAGCGACGTAAAGTTGGCAAGAAAGAAGAAAAAGTCAAATTGTAATCAGATTGCTCCTAAAAACCCTTTGTTCTTTGTAACAAAACAGACGTACATACAATCATGTATTCACGCCTTTATCCCTAATGGGGTAGACAGAGCGTAAACAACCTAAACAATGGTAGTTCCGCCACGTCTTATTTAAGATAGATTTGTAGGTATATTGCTGTAATGACAGGTAGTCAGCCCATCGCCTAAATACAATATACTGAAACCCTCAGATCCCATTGCTGATTTGTACAGCATGCTCGGGAGGAAATGCAGCTGGCATATGCTATGTTTTATTCTCGCTCCCAGGCCAGCATGGATGTCAAAGAAAATAGACGTACTCATGAAAAAAATATAGTCCGCAATCTCAACCTATTTTTGGATATAGTGGTCATTCTACCTAATTGAGATTGACCATCTGTTACTATCAGCCTGAGCGTTTACGCAATTTCCTAGTCTCCTAGCCAGAGCAAAAACAATAAATTAAAACCAAAGGACGACATAAATACATATAATCACGCCTTTATCCCTAATGTTCTTCCATGCTGGACTGGGAGCGAGAGAAAAGCATAGAATGTGCCAGCTGAATTTCCTCCCGGGCATGCTGTTAAAACCAGCTAAGGGATTCGAGGGTTTCAGTATATTGTAATTTAGGCGATGGGCTGACAACCTGTCACTTAAGCAATATACCTACAAATCTATCTTAAATAACCCACAAAACTTTGTCAGATGTGGCGGAACGACCTTTGGTAGGGTCGTTAACGCTCTGCCTACCCCATTGGGGATGGAGGCGTGATTGTATGTATGTATCCCTAATGGGATAGGCAGAGAGTAAACGACCTAAACAAAGGTCGTTACGCCACCACGTCTGACAAGGTTTTGAGGGTTACATAAGTTATATAATTATAATATTAGTTACGCAAGACAGATTAGTAGGTTTATTGTTGGAGTGTCAGGTTGTCAGCCCATCGCCTACATTGCAATATACTGAAACTAACGAATCCCTAAGCTGGTTTTCACAGCAGGGATCCGAGGGAAGAACTGCAGCTGGCACATTCTATGTTTTCTCTCGCTCCCAGTCTAATGGACAACATAGTTAATTCTTTAACTGGATGCAAGAATATGGCTCTCACCTACGCAAGAATAAGTAGCTAAGTATTTTCTATACAATAGCTAAGGAGATTTTGTTTGGATTGACTTTCTTCGCAACATTATAAACTGGACCTTTTTAAAGCGTGACTATGCGTGGCATGTGTTCATTTCTATCTTCTATCTAAAGTGACGTGATAAAGTGCTACATTTATGACACCCGCAAAACTTGTCAAACGTGACGAAAATGACCGTTTATAAGGTTGTTGATGCTCTACCTACCCCAATAAAATATGGACGTGATTGAATGTATCCTTTTGTGCGTAATATAAAATTATAAGCGTAAATAAATATTTTTCCATGCTGGACTGGGAGCGAGAGAAAAACATAGAATGTGCTAGCTGCATTTCCTCCCGGGCATGCTGTAAAAGTCAGCTAAGGGATCCGTGGGTCTCAGTATATTGCAATTTAGGCCATGGGCTGACAACCTGTCACTACATCAATATACCTACAAATCTATCTCAAATAACCCTCAAAAATTCAGACGTTGCGAAACGACCTTGGTTTAGGTCGTGTAGACTCAACCTACCCCAATGGGGATGAAGGCGTGACTATATGTATGTCATCATCT
The DNA here is from genome assembly GCA_949820665.1 of Scrobipalpa costella. Taxonomy (NCBI): domain Eukaryota; kingdom Metazoa; phylum Arthropoda; class Insecta; order Lepidoptera; family Gelechiidae; genus Scrobipalpa; species Scrobipalpa costella. The sequence continues at coordinate 3,640,374 of OX463311.1, forward strand.
CCCTAGCCTTATCCCGTATCTCACGGGGTCTGGTTCCTAATCTAGGGGATTGTACGAGGGTACTGGTTTTTACACAGAGCGACTGCCATCTGACTTTCACAACCTAGAAGGGAAACCAGACCCAATCCTAGATTAGGTCAGAGTTTTCAAGCCGCCAATGCTTTAGCACTGGCCTCTGACTTGGCTTAACGACTAAAATCAACGATATTAACTGGGACCAACGCCTTAACGTGCCTTCCGAAGTACGGAAAAAGCACCAAATAAACGTACATATGAAATTCGAAAAACACATTGGTACTTGGTGGGATTCGACCCACGACCTCCCGCTCTGGAGGCAGCGGCCCTATCCACTACACCATCGGGCTCTTCGTGACTATATGTATGTATGTATAAATATGTGCGATCATTTAAATCTAGACGGAAAGGTAAGGGTACAGAAAATTAATTTGCCTAATATAAATCAATTATTTTTACCTTAAGTCAGCTGAAATATATTAAAATAAACAGAACCTTAGCTAATATTTACAAAGTGAGGTAAGCACGAAAATGTATCCTTTTGGTTCTCCTATGTACAAATACAAACACATCTACATGCATAAAGTAGTCTTTTTACTTTACGGGGTACGCAGAGCCTAATATTAAGACTAATTTAAAGATCTTCCATGCTGGCCTAGGAGCGAGAGAAAAACATTGCAATATATAACAATTCAACTTTAAATTATATACACATACATACATACATAATATCACGCCTTTATCTCAACCTAAACAAAGGTCGTTCCGCCACGTGTGATAAAGTTTTGAGAGTCATTTAAGATAGATTTGTAGGTAGATATTGCTGTAGTGACAGGTTGTCAGCCCATCGCCTAAATTGCAATATACTGAGACCCTCGAATCCCTTAGCTGGTTTTTACAGCATGCCCGGGAGGAAATGCAGCTGGCACATTCTGTTTTTCTCTCGCTCCCAGTCCAGCGTGGAATTGCAAAAAATGTATCCTCCTTAAACTCAAATGAGGCTCTGCTATGTACAAACAAAAGCGAAAAACAAAGGAAAGTGAATCAAAGTACCTTTATCTGAATTTCCACTCCATCGGTAATCGCACCACGCTTTGCGTATAAAGGATCTTGTTTTCTAGAGGGAAAGTGAATTAAATTTTCCTTGTACAGATTTTGCTTTTAGACTGGGTGTAAGGGACAGCATCCCGCAAAGTGATAGGGGTTGCTCAGTCAACGAAAATGAAGAACTTTTACTAGGAAATTAGTTCAGAAGATGTTTTTTTTTTTGCCTTTCCGATACAAAATGACCACCTCGATTGGACAATTTGTATGGAAAAGCAAACTAAAATATTCCATTCCTAAAAAAAAAACTTGGTGATTAGTTGTTCAGTTTTCCCATATCGCTGTCCCTTACACCGCGTGTTGTGAAGGGTACCAGTAAATTAAAATTTTCGTTGAGTCAAACATATCGAGCAATGAATAAAAACAATCATTTAAATGGGATATTAGCAGCTATAATTTAATGAATCAATCATTTAAGTGGGATATTACAGGCTATTACCTACAGCGTTTTTTCTACATTAACATGATGTAATAGAACACAATAATTTCCTTCATTGTATTATGTAAGACCCATATGGTGAAGGGTTAGAATAGCACACAAAAAAAATGGTTAAATTAATCAAGGAACTTGTTTACATTCGAGCACATCAAGTAATATGATTGAGACAATAAAGTTAATGTTAAGAATTATTCTGTTGATTGAAATTATTAGAAACTTGGTAATGTTAATCAAGTAACTTGATTCATTTAATTTTTAACATTATTGTCATAAACACATTACTTTATGAGCTCGTATTTAAACAAGTATTTTGTTCAGTGCATAATTCCAATATTACTTTCTTTTTTACATAAAATCGAAATTATACATTTTGACTTAAAATATAAATAGTCATAAGAAAATTTGTGATAGGTACACAATTTTTACACCGTGTAGGTATAACACCCAGATTTGGCTCGGGGTTAAAAACAACAAAAAACTAAAAACAAAGTGAATCAAAGTTTCGCTATCTGAGCTTCCGCCTGATTTGCAGTCGCGCCACGCGTTGCGTAGGTACCAGGTTCGATTCAGCGGGTAATAAAAATACAGGGTGTAAGCAAAAAAAGTGGCTTACATACATTTCCTCCTTAATTTAGTTATGAAAGTAAACGTTTTTTAATAAAAAGTTTGCTAGAAAAAAAAAACATATTAGCTTCAACAAAACACTGCTGTCTACGGACATTGGGCATCTTTCAATGAAGGATAAATGAATATAAAGAAAAAGATTGCACTATTTAATTGTATGAAGAAAATTCGATAATTGATTATTTTTCTCACCAGTCATAGGATGAAAATTATTCAGTATTAGGAGTGTTGTTGCCCTATGCAAAACACGATATTTTGTGTTAATTCCGGTACACGTGGTATACAATAGTTATATACAATGGTGGTGCTGTATAATAATATATTTACATACACACATACATATAATCACGCCTTTATCCCTAATGGGGTAGGCAGAGCGAAAACGAGTTAAGCAAAGCTCGTTCCGCCACGTCTGATAAAGTTTTGAGGGTTATTTAAGATAGATTTGTAGGTATATTGCCGCAGTGACAGGTTGTCAGCCCATCACCCAAATTATTATATATTAAAACCCTCAGACCCCTTAGCTGGTTTTTACAGCATGCCCGGGAGGAAATACAGCTGGCACATTCTATGTTTTATTCTCACTTCCAGGCCAGCATGGAAGGCAATAATATATTTCCCCCGAAAATACATAACTCCTCTCGGTCGGGTAATAAAGAGAAACAAATCTCAATGGAGGGGGTCGAATCAGGAGTTCTGTACCACCACGGAATACATAAAAGTCTGACGCACTTCTGTAGTCGGTACACAACACAACATCGTCCGTCACACTGCCTCCGTGGTCTAGTGGTCAGTGCCATGGGCTCACGATCCGGAGGTCCTGGGTTCGATATACAAAGTTGATATTTGCAACTATGTGACATTTTACGGGTTTGTTACAGCGATTTAAAGTGTTTGACTATTTAGTGAAAATAACCGCGAATGTTTAAAATAAGTGTTATTGGTATATCTATCAATTTGTAATATTTTCCTCAGTTTGGTAAGGACAATGCAGGCCTTATCACCTGATTGTCCGGAAGAAAAAAAAATTCCGTGCTTCGGAGGGCGCGTTATGTTAAGCCGTCGGTTCCGGTTGCTCTCTTTGATAGTGGGCGTTACACAAACCATGTCAGAGAATGATTAGCTGTGCTATTAGGTGGTTTAAAATCTCAGACACCAGGGTTCATCAGGTCGATTGACTCGATACCCACACAACAGAAGAAGAGCGCATGTCAACTTGCTCCTTGGTTTTCTTCATTGGGAAATGCTAAAAGTGAGCCGATTTAGTGCTGAAATTCTTTTAAAAATAAGGTATACATACTTATGTATGATAAATGATATACATACTTAGATAGAGCGTAAACGACCCAAACAAAGGTCGTTCCGCCACGTCTGACAAAGTTTTGGGGGTTATTTAAGATAGATTTGTAGGTATATTGCTTAGTGGCAGGTTGTCAACCCATCGCCTAAATTACAATATACTAAAACCCTTAGCTTCTTTTTACAGCATGTCCGGGAAGAAATGCAGCTAGCACATTCTATGTTTTTCTCTCACTCCCAGGCCAGCATGGAAGACGGAATGATAAAATACTACGGAAATATATCTTTTATTTTTTAACTATTCAATCAATAAAATATTTTTTTAAATCTTCGACATAGATTAAGGGCCGTATTTATAATCAGCTCTCATAAGTGACAGCGAGTTTGACTTCGTATCAGAAATGTCATTTCAGTATAAATACTTAACATTGCTCTCAAATTTGAAATCGCTTTATAAATACAACAGTCAAGAGCAAAAAAACCCTTTTGGCTACTTTGTTCATAGAAGGGCCTCGTGATAACTAAAATTAAAAACCAAATCTAATCAACTCTAATGCTCTGTAATTTAGCACACTCGGTAGTTAACGTGTTAATAGTTTAATTAGAGAATTCAAACCGAAATGGTTTTACTAATTCAAATACCAATTCAAATAGTTCATTGTATGAGTTGCGACTTTCGCGTACCAAAACTAATCTAATTTAGGAAGGTTTATCTCGTACAGTAGCGCCACATAGCAATAAAGGCGTGAAGTTCCTTCGATTTCTACAGATTTATAAAGAGAGAGTTTCTTCCATGCTGGACTGGGAGAGATAGAAAAACATAGAATGTTCCAGCTGCCCTTCCTCCCGGGCATGCTGTTGAAGTCAGCAAAAGGGACTCGAGGGTTACAGTGTATTGTAATTTAGGCGATGGGCTGACAACCTGTCACTATAGCAATACATATTACAATCTAAAATTGCCCTCAATTTTTGTCAGGCGTGGTGAAAGCGCCTTTTACGAGGCGTTAAACGCTCTGCCTACCCCGTAAGGGATAAAGGCGTGATTTTATGTATGTATGTATGTAGTATATGCCAACGCAGTATATGCCATACGACATGATAATGATGGTTTTCGCAGCCTTATAAAAGATTTCTAGTAATATATAGTCTAGTAATTTGATCCAGATCTTTTGGCTCTTGATCCGGAGCTAATAAGGTTCAATTCCTGGTGTGAGAAAATGCCTTACACAGTTTTATAAAAGTTTATCTCGTATAGTGTACAAGTCTCACTGTAAAACAAAATCACAAAATACGGTTTTAGCAGTTTCAAAATTATGGATTTCGTAATTTGATTTGGGCTTTTGATCCGTCAATGACTTTCGGCCGTATTTAAAATCAGCTCTCATAAGTGACAGCGAGTTTGAGTTCGTATCAGAAATGTCATTTTAGTACAAACTGGCCTGTCACATCCATACTTAATATTGCTCTCAAGTTTGAGATCGCTTCATAAATACGAACCTTAGAGTCTATTCTTTTTTGTTTGATTAGGGTTAGGAAGATAATTTGTTAATTGTGGTAGCTTGTTATTGATATGATAGTTCATATTGTAAAATAGGCTGTAAACTACCCAAATAAAAAATATTTACAAAAATATAAGTTACCTTGTGAAATGAGCATTTTAAATGAACGATGATGTATCTGTCTGTTCACATAACTAGAATATAATTCTATTAGAATTGTATTTTTAGAATAAATACTGATCTCAATGATATAAGCTTTTGTTCTCATGCTGTCCGCTTGTGGAATGGTTAGCCGTGTTCAATCCGAGTTGCTAAAGCACTGGAAAGTTTTAAAAACCTACTGCCTCGTCACTATGAACAGGAGTGTGGGTACGCTTTATAATTTTGCCGAACTTAACTTTTTTCTATTCATTTGTGTATGAAAGTATTGCATGTATGTATGGTTTGTATGTATTGTAAGTATGTATAGTATGTAGGAATATTGTATTCTATATTATATATTGTTTATGCTTCTGGGTATATTATGTTTGTATTTGTATACTTGTTGTATACTGGAGTATACATATTTAATTTATTAACATGTTTGTAGCACTGACTGACCCGCGCCAATTTATTTTACTCCTCTGTTTCCTATTGTCTGGTTGCCTGGAAGATATTGCTACAATAATAATATGGCCGCCAATTGTACTACTTTTCTTTTTAGCAGTTTGTAATTTCTCTGTTTTTGTGCAATAAAGTAATGTATTATTATCATAAGGATGTAGTTTGGGGTGGGTTCATTTATTGTATTATTATATTCTTTATTGTTTAAAAAATTAAAACAAATAGCGAAGCTATAAGAGATCTATTCCAGCCAACGTAATGGCGAATATAAATGGGAAAATTACCGTAATTGATACTCTTTTATGACAAATCCCTAGTGTGCGTGATGAACCCACTTAAATTTTCCATTGTGCTGGAATCACAACGTAAATTCAGATGAACCTGACGCCATTTCACGGACTGTATTAGCAAATCCAAAACTTTTTTGGCACGTAGAAATAAAAGTCGTTTAAACTGAGCTACTGTTTTGCATTTTGCTGATGAAATTATTAAAAAATACGGTTCTTCCAAGCTAGACTGAGAGCTAAATAAAAAATAGAATGTTCCAGCAGCTATATCTTCATAGCATGCTGTAAAAACCAGCAGAGGAACGACGGTCGTAGGTAACGGTGGACTGACACTAATAGCCACGGAAGAGTTAAAGCGGTAGCGACTTTTCAAATCCACATATCATCAGATACACATTTGTCAGTCGAAGCGAACGAAACCACCTTTTACAAAACGTTTAACGCTGTAGGCACCTTGTAAGAGATAAAGGCGTGACTATATGTAGGTATGTATGTAGAAATAAAAGTCGTTTAAACTGAGCTACTGTTTTGCATTTTGCTGATGAAATTTTATTTAAAAAAGTACGCTGAAGGGAAGACTTGGTGCGAATCCAGGTTATGGGCAGGCTTTATTTTCATAAAAACCGCCTGAATCAGTACTTTACAGATATAGGGTTGAACAGAAATGAATATTCTGGGAGGGGGATGTATTTTTTTATTACCCGACTACGCAACGCAAATGGTACAAAGGGGGTGCTATTTAGGAAGACAGAAATACATACACTAAAACTATTGGGTCCCTTTTTCACAAAATTTCAGGTATGAACAGTATTTGACACCTATACTCTGTTTTTATCGTTGCGTTATCGATACTAACTTGTTTTGAGGCCCATATTGAATTACTTAATTATTCAAAGGGGGGGGGAATACAATGTTGATATTTGACAATTTATCACTATGTCAGGTTTTCCCCAGTTTGGTTAGGATATTACAGGTGATTCAACCTGATTGTCCGAAAAGAAAAAGGATTCCGTGCTTCGGAGGGCACGTTTAGCCGTCCGTCTCGGTCGCTGTCTTTGATATTGGTCATTACTCAAACCACGCCAGAGGCCTAATAGCTGTGCTACTAGGTGGTTTAAAAACTCTGACACCAGGCTTGATTGGGTCGTTCGACTCGAGAATCAAAAGAAAAAAGAAGAAGAAGAAGCTTAACAAAGTAATGATTGCGGTTCCGAAAACTGAACCTTTGCTAAGTTGCAAAGAAAGACCAGTTTCTAGCTGAAAAACGCGTTGGTCTCGATAGAGCAACGTTTAAAACAGAATAGGTGTCAAATGCTGTTCTATCCGGAAATTTTGTGAAAAAGATGCCCGATGGTTTTGACGCATTTTCTCCGTCTTCCTAAATAGGACCAAAGTCAAAAGTCAAAGTCAAATCATATATTTCCAAATTATTCCTAAGAACACTTTTAGAAAGTCACAAGCGAGTCAATTACAAATAAAATTATATCTGTGTCACAAAATAAAATAAAACTATATCACAATGAAGAAGAAGCATGAGAAACTCTCACTTTTCGCCCCTCCCTTCGTTTTATCTTATTCTTACTTTTGTCCTTCTTTGTGTTCAAAATAGGGTTAGTAACCGCAATGTGTGCCAGTTTCTTAGGCTTCACTGAAATATCAGAGCTCCATACATCTTTGTCATTAGTATAGTTATCTAACTTATAATAGGCTTTCCGGTATCTTTAAATTGATTTTCTGACAAATGTAATATATGGTCAGGTATTTTGTAATAGTATTGTATACTAAGACCTAATAATGATTTTTTAACTTTAACTAACCTAAACTGAGGTTGGTCAATTTTATTTTTGCTTCTAAGGTTCCGGTTACACCTGTGACCATTTTTGATAAAACTATGAATATTTTCCCTTACATACATAATATTTTCATATAAATTGACATGGTACAGTTAAAATATTTATCTCACATCTGAGTTTGTAAATTGCTCTAATAGCCCGTTTTTGCAAAATAAAAATTTAATCAATGTCAGCAGCGCGGCCCCACAGCAAAATTCCATAGGACATAATGCTATGAAAATAACTTAAATATACAAGTATTGCTGTAGCATCATCCGTGAGCTCTCGGATTCTTCGCACAGCAAATGCGGATGAACTTAGTCTCCCCGATAAAGATGTAATGTGAGGGAGCTATTGAAGTTTCGAGTCAAGTGTAATCCGTAAGAAAACTGTGCTTTCGGTGAACTCTAATTTTTCATTATTAAGTACAACATCATTATTGGAAGAATGTTCTAGGCAAAGTAAATTTTATACATTTGGTTTTTTTCGCATTCAACACTAAATTATTAACAGTGAACCAATTATGAATTTGTCCAAGAGTGTAATTTTGTATTTGTTTATCAACTTTAAATATAAGAGATGTATCATCTGCAAATAATACAATCTTTGACAAATTCTCTATCATGTAGGGCAAATCATTAATATACATTAGAAATAGAAATGGACCTAATATCGAACCTTGAGGTATACCTATTTTAACACGAGACCCTGATGACTTAGCTCCGTTTACATTTACCTTCTGGATCCTATCGTCCAAATAAGAATTTAAAATTCTCAAGGCTTGATTTTTGATTCCATAGTGTTTCAATTTTGACAATAAAGTTTCATGATCTACGCAATCAAATGCTTTAGAGGTCACAAAATACGCCAATGGCATCTTTTGATTCTTCCTAAGCAGTAAATATATGATTCAAAAGGGCAACACCCCCTTTGTTGTTCTATAAACGAAAACAGCAGCTACTTTTATGTCTCCCAATTCAGCACGGCAAAAATCTCCTTTATCCCCCTTATACCACCAATAGTAACATGAAAACATCCTGTATAAAAAAAAAGTAAGTCAGAACCCTAAAGATGTAGATTACCTCCGCGAATGAAAAGCCTGCAAGGATATTTACATAGATAGTAATATTGTTGGAATATCTGTACTATATTCCCCAATATAAGGATATATGATATACAGGGTGCTGTAAATTTGCTGACTATAATACATACATACGTACATATTCACGCCTTTATACCTAATTGGTAGGCACAGCGTAAACAACCTAAACAAAGGTAACACTATATGAAGAAGCAGAAGTTCCCAACGTTCGGCAACTGTTTATATTAAAGGCCGTTCTTATAACCCATCGCAAACTCATAACATCAGAGAATTATCCTACACTGCTCAGGCGGAGAGTTTTTCGTATCCCCCTTCCCGCGACCAGGACAACTTTCGCTCGCCGTTTTGCTAGTTATATCCATCCATCTATATACAATCGCATCATCCGAAAATGTGATATCCACAATCTCAAGGTGAAACAAGCCAAGTCTTTAATAAGAAAAAACTGCTTGCCCTTACTTATGACCAAACTGAAGAACTTTTATGCAATCCCTACTGGTCCGCTTAACCGTACACAGCCGATATTTCAAACAATGTCTGTATTTGCTCCGTTCAAACACACACACACACACACTCGGGTTTACATTCAAACCTTATTTACTTCCGATAGCATTCTTTTATATTTTAAATTTCCACTCTACTCATATTTTGTTATGTGCTTTGTCTTTTCTCATATTTTTTTTCCTTTTTTATAAACATGTATTTCTACACTCCGTACCGGTGATAAATGTTTGTAATTATAACGCTCGATCTGGACTCTCGCGATACAGGTTCGACCTAGTGCGAGGTCCGCTGGTATTTGTATCTAAGTTAAGTTCCTTATTTTAAATAAAAATTGAATTTGAATTTGAAAGGTCGCTCCGCCACGTCTTACAAAGTTTTGAGGGTTGTTTAAGATAGATTTGTAGGTATATTGCTGTAGTGACAGGTTGTCAGCCTATCGCCTAAATTGCAATATATAGAAACCCTCGAATCCCTTAGCTGGTTTTTACAGCATGCCCGGGAGGAAATGCAGCTGGCACATTCTGTGTTTTTCTCTCGCTCCCAGTCCAGCATGTTGGAATATCTGTACTATATTCCCCAATATAAGGATATATGATATACAGGATGCTATAAATTTGCTGACTATAATTTTGGTAACCTAATCTAAACCTATGAATGTCAGGAGATAAAATACTAAAATTGACCCTCCCATACATAATGACCACCTCGATCAGACAAATTGTCTGGTATGGAAGAGCAAATTTTTTTCTACTTCCTGAAAAATAATCCTGCTGATAGTTGTTCAGTTTCGTTAACTGAGCAACCCCTATCAGTTTACGGAACGATGTACCTTACACCCCGTATAATGATATATGATATACAGGGTGCTATACATTTTCTAACTCTAATTTTGGTGATCTAGTCTATGAAACTGAGCAACTTCCCTCCGAACATAATTATGTTGAAAAAAAATGCCCTTCCCGTACAAAATTACTTAAGACACCATTCGTATGATGATTTTTAAATTTTGACTTTTTTTCTTTGGAAAATGTTGATCAATTTAATGGGTAAAGTCACATCCTTTAAGATGCATAAACCTTTCTATTACATCCTGTATACGAATAGGATATTTATGTGAAGGCAAATGTACGGCTTCCGATCCGAAAGGATGCAGAGTTTGTTCGAAATACAAAAGTTTATTTTGAAATACAAGATGTAACGGAAATAATGTATACAAAGTTGTTTGTTTAAGACTTTTGCAGTTTGTTTGTAAGCATTATTATGTTTTTTACCCGATCTAAGCACGTATAATTTTGATAGGCATTAGGCTTACTTCTAGATTCAACCGTCTAGACCTGAAATTATAATCTATCTGTCACTTTCAGACTAAAAACATTATGAAAGGACAGGAGATCTATTATCTTCGGTTTTTGCTTTATAGTCGGGGGTTTTATGCGTTAGCTGTAATTTTTATCCGCCGCAATATGATAAGACGTATTAAATTGACAGAAATACAGGGGAAACGTGGAAATGCGCGTCAAAATCTAGCGGACAAAGTGTAAAACCATAGAGTATAAATCGCCTGTCCTTTTTTAATTTTGTAATTTTGAAAGTGACAGATTGATTTTAATTTAAGTTATGGCCGGTGGAATCTAGAATCGGGCCCATTGTGAAAATCAACGACTGATGCAACTTGTTTGAAACGTTGATCAAAGTAATTATTTTCTTAGGATCAAAATTATGTGTGTGTCGCAGGACCAGAATAATGTAAAAATTGCATTGTTTTTATTTTATCTTCCTGCAGTTGTAGAGCATTTCTTCCATGCTGGCCTGGGAGCGAGAGAAAAACATAGAATGTGCCAGCTGCATTTCCTCCCGGGCATGCTGTAAAAACCAGCTAAGGGATCCGAGGGTTTCAGTATATTGTAATTTAGGCGATAGGCTGACAACCTGTCACTACAGCAATATACTTACAAATCTATCTTAAATAACCCACAAAACTTTGTCAGACGTAGCGGAACGACCTTTGTTTGGGTCGTTTACGCTCTGCCTACCCCATTAGGGATAAAGGCGTGATTATATGTATGTATGTAGTTGTAGAACAAAATTTATTTATTTTGATAAATGCTGTCCGAAACAACACCGTTACAAAGATAGAAGTAAAACAAATCTTTATTCCCTCAACAACAAATGTTCTTTAACAGCCAGTTTGTCTACGGTTTACCCGCAATCCAGAAATTAAATAACATATTCATGAACATTCATATCTTCACACTGCTCTAACATGCATACACATTTATCATACATATTAGCCTTATTATTCCTTGTAGAATTCAACAATAATGGCGAGAACTGGAGAAACTACTATAGTTTGGGACCCGAATGTACAATTTCTTGTCTCATTAGTTTTGTGAACAAAATACTAATGTTGTGAGACTGGTGAGAGTTATGACTCAAAACACTTAAAAATTCTTCCATGCTGGATTGGGAGCGAGAGAAAAACATAGAATGTGCCAGCTGCATTTCCTCCCGTGGCATGCTGTAAAAAACAGCTAATGGATCTGGGGGTTTCAGTATATTGTAATTTAGGCAATGGGCTGACAACCTGTCACTATAGCAATGTACCTACAAATTTATTTTAAAATAACCCTCTTTACTTTGTTTGGGTCATTGACGCTTTGGCTACCCCATTGGGGATAAAGGCGTGATTATATGTATGTTCTCAGAAATTTTATGGTTACTGTGACTATGAGGTAATCCAGAACAAGAATTTAAGTCTTTAATGGACCAAATATTCAGAAATGTACAGTTTGTTTGTTTTTAAATTACTGAATTTGAAATATAAGTACAATGTTTTAATCGCGCTTGTTTGTGGTTTACTTTAAAACAGGCATTATTAAAAGGATAAGGAAGGCCTTATCCTTTTAATCTATAATATTCAAAAATATTTTACCTTTATTTTTGGGAAGTAAAAAGTTTCAAACAAACATAAAGCTTAGCTGTTTGGAAGAAACTTTAGCTCTTTGGATTATCCTTTGATGACGACCAAATTTTAGACGCTTAAAAGTAAGTTCTGTTAGCTGTTTTCCAATGATATGAAGCATAAAAAGAACATTTATGGTAAACAAGCAACCCACCCCGGCTTTGCACGGAAATTATCAGTGTTTCTCTACTATATTATGCATGTATTATAAAAATAAACTTTCCTCTTGAATCACTCTATCCATTAAAAGAAACCGCATCAAAATCCGTTGCGTAGTTTCAAAGATTTATGCATACATAGGGTTATAGGGACAGATAAAGCGACTTTGTTTTATACTATGTATAGTGATGTTAAAAGTTACATATGATATAACTACAAGTTAAATATTTGGTCTCAGTATTTTTACGTAACCTATTACATTATTATAGCTGAATTAGTTATGAATATGTAAATTATGTGGTTGTATAAACTTCATACAAAAAAATAATATCAACAAATATTTTACTGACATTAAATAAAACTACTAATCATTTTATGTCTTATGAAGTAAGATCTTGTGCAGCCAACCCTGGACTGTACGAGTAACCACTTGTTATAGTCAGGACGATTGCCAAGAAGTATGTATCTCGGTGGTAGTATTACACCATAAATAAACGGGTAGCCAGTAGAATTGTCGCACGACGGAACTCTTAGTAGGGATGTCGGCGTTGGAAATAATTTGTACCAAGATAAAGTTCTTTTTTACTTACTGCCTCTGTGTTCTAGTGGTCAGAGCCATGGGCTTACGATCCGGAGGTCCTGGGTTCGATTCCCAGGGGAAGGGGGAACACAAAGTTGATATTTGTAAATTTATCACTTTAAGAGGTTTTCCCCAGATTGGTTAGGAATGAATGACCTGATTGTCCAAAAAGAAAAAGGATTCCGTACTTCGGACGGCACGTTAAGTCGTCGGTCCCGGTCGCTGTCTTTGATAGTGGTCGTCACTCAAACCACGTCAGAGGCCTAATAACTGTGCTATTAGGCGATTTGAAAACTCTGACACCAGGGTTCATCGGGTCGTTCGACTCGAGAATCCGCTCGCTAAGAAAAAGACTTACATACATGCTAAACTGTAAGCGATAAATGAATATGAAATGTAACCTACCAGCTGGTTTCCTTACTGGGCGTATTTTAAAAGTTAATGAGGGCGAGGGGTTACTAAAATTTTGGCGATAAGCTGACAAGTGATAATACTTCTGTCTGAAATCATGCTCTACCTATCCTATTCTAAATTTATGAAGGTGGGTTTATTTTGCCGAACTTAAGAAGCTAATTTAAAAAAATATTCAAACAAAAATATGGAAATAACCATAACACAACAAGTCTGCTTTCAGACTTAAGTATTTCATCATGGGATTTCTTACAGTCAACCTTTTAGAATTATACTGTATTTCAGACTTCTTTGAAGGATATTTTATTATAAAATGCCCGCTCTGAATATTTTGTGATTTGAATCTAAAAGCTTTTGAAAGACTAATATAAGATTCTTTCTCTTATTGAGGCAGACGGAGTTTTCAATTATTACATTTTTTATGTCTGATCCGTAACATTAATTTTGATCATATTCATTATATAATATTTAAACTGAGTAGATTAGGGAACATGAGTAACAACAAAAGAAGACTCAAACAGGAAATTGTAATTAATTTTCACATTTTGTGTTTACAAGCATAAGAATTACTTACATGCTGGACTGGGAGCGAGAGAAAAACATTAAGTGTGCCAGTTGCATTTCCTCCCGGTCATGCTGTACAAACCAGCTAAGGGATAGGCTGACAACCTATCACTACAGCAATATACCTACAAATATTTCTTTAATAACCCTGAAACCTTGGCAGACGTGGCGGAACGACCTTTGGTCGTTTACACTCTGCCTACCCGTTTCTTTCCCGTTTTTTTCTGTTCCGGAATATATATAACGGAATAGCTTTTTTAAGTAAGTGTGTGTGTGTTTGACTCTAGTCTAGGTACTGACCTAGACTGACAAGTCACTGGACTTAGGGACTACAGAATTAGAGTCGACGATGGAGCGAGCTCACAGAATATCCGTGTTTACTCTTACTTTGAAGAGTAAGGGTTGAATGACACAGAAACAGAATCACAGAAACTTTACATGAAAGAGAAAAAAATAAAAAAACGTAGAACGTGAAAGACTCGAGGGCTTTGTTTAACGTAACTTAAGTGACGCTTAATTGACGTTCAACCGCCTTGCCCTTAAGGAAAGTAACACAGGCGTGTCTGAATTATGAAAAGAAAATTTTAAACAGAGTTTCCTTATTAAGGATCAATTCACACCGGGAAGCGAACAACGCGACGCGGCGCATACTTTTCAAGAGCGTGACACACTATTGCATTTTTTTCTATGCAAAAAGATATAGATATCTACATTGTCATTGGGAAAATTCGAAGATTTGAAAATGAATATGCCTTTCAATTCGAGATGCTTTTTAAGCAGCTTCGCGTCGCGTCGTTTCTAGCTGTTCTGACCTGAACTGACCCTAAAAAAATCACATCATTCTGACCTTTTCATTTAATTTACGCCTTGAGCAAAAATTGCTTACAAAATCAATTAATTATAATAATATTCAAAACGGAGGAATCGCAGCCCTGAATTCTCCTGATAAGAGTCGAGGCGAGAAGAACAGTTTAAGACCCCATTCATTACAACTGCACTATAATTGTGGACTTTAAGTCTTCAACTTGGGATCCGAAATGGTTTTATTACGAAGCCTCTTGTGGTGAGTCCATTAGGAATGACAGGGGCGATAGATGGCACCTCTGCGGTGTAGTGGTCTGAGCCATGAACTCTCGATCCTGAGGATGTTGTTTCGATTTCCACAGGGGAACAAAAAAAATATACTTGTCAATTAAATAGTTTGTGGGATTATTTCTCCAGTTTGCAAGTTGAAATACTTAATGGTCTGTAAAAAGAAAGATTCCTTGCTTGGAGAGCACATAAACTCATCCGTCTCAGCTGCTGTCTTTTTAGTGGTCTTTACATAAGACATGTCAGAGAAATATCTGTTAGAGGTTGTTTAAAAACTGACACCGAGGTTTATCGGGTCGTTGTTTGATTCGATAAGAAGATTACAAATGGTCTTATTTCGAAGCCTCTTCTTTGGCCTCTTGTGGCAAAGCCATTAGGAATGACAGTGGCGATAGATGGTTCAAGTAAATGAGGGTAGTTACAATTTTCTCGGGAAGATTGAGGAGTTCGAGCCGTTTTGTAAATGGAAGGTAATTTGAGTTGAGCTTGTTTTACATTTTGTGAAAATTGAACGCGTTTTAAGCAAAGTTTATGTTTAGTTATGCAACTAAAAAGGGGACCTTGTTACGCTTCAAGTAATGAAATTTTGCTTTGTCTGTATCTATATTTAATAAATCTTCTATCGTTGAATATTCACCTACGAAGTTGATAGCTAACTTTTTAAGAGCTTATTTTTCCTAAGCTGAAGTGTGACTGGGCCGGCCATGTTTGCCGCATGCCGGATGAATTGTGGACAAAGATCACTACACAGTGGAAGCCATCGACTGACAGAAGGCGACGCGGCAGACCGAGACGACGATGGCGAGACGAGCTGGACGCTTTCAGCAAGGCATGGCCGGAAGAAGCCCAAGATAGGGAGTCATGGAGGGAACGGAGAGAAGCCTTTGCTCAGCAGTGGGACACTAAACGGCTATATAAGATAAGAAGATTTCTCCTAAACAAATCATAAAAAAAATAAAAATAAAAAATTTTCTGTGGAATTAGTTCATGCCTTGCAATTGCAAGATTTAAAAATGTTTTAGTTCATAAAAAAGTATGCTAAAAAATCTGGAAATAAAGCTGTTTTTATCAGAAAGATATTCCTTCTAAACTATTAGGAGCGCGGTTGCTTCGGGAAAATATACGTATTATGATTATCTAATATCGCTACATAGCTTTTTTGTGCGTTTTTCGCACATTTTTGACGCGGCTATTGACGTAACCGCCACGCCGTAAGAACTATGAATTGCTAATTTATAAAGATCTAAATTACCTTAATTACTATTTCTTGAGTCTGTTGGACCGGTTTTTCGATTCACCTTTTTTTTAGGTATACTATGATTTTTTTACTGATGGGGTCGCTATTTGGCCCTATATCGCCACCTTAACGTACTTAATTTTTCATTTCAGTATCCAAACTACATTAACTGTTCCGTAAATAACCCTTATAGTTATAAAATAAATTTAAATATAAATCTGTTATAATTTAAAAAGTATAATTGAAAAGTATAAATACACAATGAAGTTGTTTTCTTAAGTCTATCAAGAACTCAACACTTGATAGTAATAATAAGACTATCTCTGAAATAGCAGACATTCCAGACATTTCTTTAAACGTAAAAAGATACCACCATTTTTATTAAGAACAACAACGCTCAGAAGTAATTGTTTAGTAGAAAAATAAAAACAAATTAAATAAAGCTCATTCAATAGCGTTTGTGATTGTTTTTGTCACAATAATTGAAAGCACTGGAAGTAACTGCCTCCGTGGTCTAGTGGGCTCACGATCCGAAGATCCTGGGTTCGATTCTCAGAGGGGAAACACAAAATTTATATTTGGCAATTTATCACTTTGTGAGATTTCTCCAGTTTGGTTAGGACAATTCAGGCTGAATTACCTGAGCGTCTGAAAGAAAAAAGATTCCGTGCTTCGGAGGGCACGTTGAGCCATCGGTCGCGATCGCTGTTTTTCTTAGTGGTCATTTCACAAAATTTTTCAAATACAACATTAGCTTTGCTATTAGGCGGCTTAAAAACTCTGACACGAGGGTTCATCGGGTCGATCGACTCGATATCCGCACGACAGTAGAAGAAGAATGGAAAGCACTATAAAAACAAATTGCGGGATTTCTATAAGTTTATTCAGCAAACTTTAATTAACTGCCAAGAGAAAAAAAAACACTTAGGTAGGTAGTATATAAGTTTAATTACTTGCGCCACTCTCAAGAACCCCGTTTCTTATTTTTCTATATAATATATGCAAAAAATTCAATAACATCCGAATTTATCGATTTACTGTTTGGGTAAATTAAATTAAAAAAAAAAAACTTTTTATTTGTCAAGGAGCAGGGTGAACATTGAATTTGACTGTTATAAAATTAATTAATAATAATAATCTTCTTTTTTCAGGTAATTCATCATCCACATACTCAAATTATTAAGCGTAACAGTGAAATAAAACTACTAACAGTCGGTAAGGCAATTTTCTTTATAGACTGTCACATCCCATTTAAAACAAGTTAAACTAACAAATATTTCCTGTTTATTACAATATCATTGTAGACGTAGAAAAAAGTTGACCTATATCCATTTCTTGCCAGTGTATTTAAGCTGGAAACAAATCTTTGCAACAAGAATGTTTCCCCAACGGATGGCGCGAGCTGCCCCAGATGTTTACCGCGCAACTTACTAGCGGATAATCCGCTCAAGGAGTTTGCGAGATCGCATCTTACCGTCTCAACTCGAGTGACAATTTTGACAGCTGCCTCCTGGTCTACAACAGACATAAACAAGGTGTTTTTAGAGACAATTTATAAGTACATATTTTGCAACTAAATGAAACACGTCTAATTATATTTTATTGATGCTAAATTGGGAGCGATTACACATAGAATATACCAGCTGCTTAAAAATATTTTTATTGTAATTAAAAATGCATTATATCACACGTGGCTGTGTGCTGCAATTTAAGAAAAAAAACTGTAAATGTGTGCAAAAACAAGGTTTTACCTACTTACCAAAAATATATGCAAATAGCCTGTCAATACAATAATAGATACACAATCTATCTGATATGCATGTCTCTTATAATAAAATTTCGTAAAAACAGAATTAGTTATGCGGTTAACATTTTGTTTACTCCTTAAAGGAAATAGGCGTGTATTTATGTATTTAAGCTGGAAACAAATCTTGGCAACAAGAATGTTTCCCCAACGGATGGCTGCGAGCTGCCCCAGATGTTTACCGCGCAACTTACTAGCGGATAATCCGCTCAAGGAGTTTGCGAGATCACATCTTACCGTCTCAACTCGAGTGACGATTTTGACAGTTGCCTCCTGGTCTACAACGAAGTCAAGTTGACTTTGTTTGTAGTCAAATGTTGAGTTTTTTTCGACATACATACATGTAATCACGCGTTTATCCCTAATGGGGTAGGCAGAGCGTAAACGACCTAAACAAAGGTCGCTCCGCCACGTCTGACAAAGTTTTGAGGGTTATTTAAGATAGATGGGGTACCATTAAGGGGAACCATTATTGGGGTATCATCTTCGGCCTACGAAAATACAACCACGTCTCATAGTTTCGTACGCAACTCAAGTGGCTCCTGATCCGACTTCGTAGGAATACTCATGTATTGTTCTGCCTTTTTAATGTACTTCACAGTCCCTCTTCTCCTTCCTACCTTAAAGAGCGCTTAAATTTTTCACGACCACGAGATAAACCTTGCCGCTCTCGTATTAGGTCAATTCTTTCAATTCCCAGCCATAAATCTGACTTCTATAGTTACTCTTTTACTGTACATGCGGTCAGGCTGTGGAACGCACTACCGCACACAGTTCGTGACAGTCCATCTATCTCTGTGTTCAAAAAGCGAGTAAAAGAGCATTATCTTTCACTTTCCAATTAATCAGTATATATATATATATGCATTATTTATATATATATATATATGTAATATTTATTAGTAGGCCTTTGCCCTGCAGTGGGACACCTCAGGCTGTTAATAATAAAAAATAAAATTTATTAGTAGGATTATTTAGCATATTTTTCAAGTAATTGTGTTTGTTTTTATTTTTTTAGTGATAACTAAATTATAATTTATTGTTTTCAATATTTTTAATTGTGCACGTCGTATCTGCCTCTTAGAATGCTATTTCACTAGCCTAGGTCTGCTGGAAGAGATTTCTTTTTAGAAATAAGCTGTGCCTGTTGTGTTTTTGTTTTATATGTATATGTTCTTTGTATTTTATTGTGTACAATAAACTGTTAAATAAATAAGGATAAAGGCGTGATTAAAATTGGGACGCGTAAAATTATGTCACCTCAATGCAAAATTACGTTCGTTTCTCTTATTTCAAGATTTTCAGTAAGTAAAAGCATGTTCCTGGTATTGGCTATTAATTGGTGACTACAACAACAATTGTATCTTAAAAACCTACAAGCACCTCAAAAACTATTTTATGTAGCACTCTTTGAAACAGTGTGGGAGCAACTTTAGACCCCCTAAAAGTAAAAATGGCAGCTAAAGTAAAATTGGCACTTCCCCGTGTCCAATAGATTCTACGATTGTTCCCATTTTATGTTCTGGGACGTAAATCACACATTTCGTACACTTTACTGCTGTTTCGACGTGAAGAGGTAAATAAATCTTCCTTTTCATCTCTCCTTTCTTTCAATTGTATGAAAAAGGAACGTTATTCGGGCCACAAGTATTATAAAAATTGGAAAAATACCAACTGCGTAAAAGTGATC
Organism: Scrobipalpa costella; assembly: GCA_949820665.1. NCBI lineage: Eukaryota > Metazoa > Arthropoda > Insecta > Lepidoptera > Gelechiidae > Scrobipalpa > Scrobipalpa costella. The sequence goes on from OX463311.1 coordinate 3,660,181, forward strand.
GAGAGTAATAGTAGGATCCTTCAAATTGTAAAATGATGAGAAAAGATCATAGACCCATTCTTTTGATGATACTCGTTTATTTTCGTTTTAACAATTTATAATTAATCATCTGTAATAATCCTTAAATCTTGTCCGACGTGGGGGAACGATCTTTGTTTAGGTCGATTTTGCGCTGCTTACTCCATTAGCGTTAAAGGCGTGATTAAGTCTTTATTGACACTCGCAAGATTAAGACACGATTGACGTGGCTATCTTTAGAATCAATCCACGCGTTTGCGTACTAGATTGCCATTTAAGAACATCTGACATACATACGCTGATTAGCACATTCTCATCCTTGCTTCGCACAGTCGGCTAACAAAGACCGTAGTTCGGAAAACATGGGCCAAAATATGTAACGCTGTGGTTACGCAACGGAGCCTAATGATTTTCTTTGGAGTTATGACCCAGAAAACGGTGTCAGTGTCTTGTGTAAATCATTTACGATTGCGAGATTTTTAAATCTGTAATGGAAGCAAAAAGAAAAATGCCACTACAGCAGTATACCTACAAATCTATCTTAAATAGCCCTCAAATCTTTGTCAGACGTGGCGGAAAGACCTTTGTTTAGGTCATTTGGGATAAATACGTATTTAGTCAATTTACAAGTAAGTAAGAATACATGTAACTGTTTGAAGGTATTTCTGTTTCTTACTATTTCACTAAGCTAAACGTTTTTCCCTTAGTGGTAAAGCCCCCTCCGTGCACATTACTTTTAGATGTTTTCAGCAATTTGTTTTAAATGTGTACTAAAGTGTTTTTTGCAACATCTTGGTCAGTCAACGAAATAGAACTTTTCTTTACAAATTCTTTGACTAAATGGGAATTTTGTTTTGTTTTCTTATTTTTTTTTGGCTAAGTTGTTCAGTTTCGTTGTGTGAACGAACAACCACAGTTTGCGTGCTGACTAAAAAAATAGACCCGTATGTAATTGTATAAAGATGTTTCTGGCTCTTATTTATAAAGCGATCTCAAGATTGAGTGTAGTTAAAAATGGATTTGACGGTTAATTTTGTGCTGATTAAACTCCTTGTCCATCTCAAGTGTTATTTATAAATATAGACCTTTACTTTTTCACTAAGCTTAACGTTTTTCCTTCAGTGGTAAAGCCCTGTCACTTCAGCAATATACCTAAAAATCGATCTTAAACAACCATCAAAACTTTGTCAGACGTGGCGGAACGACCTGCCTATCCCATTAAGGACAAAGGCGTGATTCTACCGGTTGTAAGGGACAACGTCCCGCGAACTGATAGGGGTTGCTCAATCAACGATACTGAATAACTTCCACCTAGTAGTTCTTTCAGGAAGTGAAAATAAAATTTAGCTTTTCCATACAAAATATCCACTTCGGTCAGACAATTTGTATGAAAACGTAATTTTTTTTAGACTTCCTGAAAGAATGTCCTGATGAAAGTTATTCAGTGTCGTTGACTGAGCAACCCCTATCAGTTTGCGGGACACTGTCCCTTACACCCCGTATGATAAAGCCCCCTCCGCGCCCATTAGCTTCAGATGCTTTCAGCAATTCGTTCTAATTGTATACTAAAGTGTTTTTGCTTACATTTTGTAACATCTTGGATCTAGTTACATAATGTTTTATTTATTTCTAAATAGCTTTCTCTATGTCTAAACTATTATTATGATGAGAAAATGCTGATTTTTGTTTTAATGGACCGTCTAAAAAATCTTTTATAATACTGATGGTCCTATCATTGGGCGTTTTTCCACTAGACGGCACGGCGACGGTGCCGTCATGATGCCGTGGCTCTGTTTTTACAAAAGACGGCACGGCAATGACACGACCATGTCCCGACAACGTCAACCAAGTTAAAAATCTGAGCACACACACACACGCGCATGTTTCGTACGAATACTAAACACATGCAGTTTGGCAGACCGGCGACGGTACCTTGCTTACAGGTACATTGCTTTTCAAAGATGATCTCTTCCACGGTACCGTCGACGGTGCCATGCCGTCGCCGTTGCCGTGCCGTCTAGTCGAAAATCGCCCATTACAAAGTTACATTACCTACTAACGTTTACATACATTATGCAGAGGTAAAATAGAGTACTTACTTTTTATGTTAGACAAAGATACTAGCTCTTGTCGGTAGAGTATTCACCAACCATATATTTTTAATAAATTTCTTTTGTACCATATGATCCCCAATTTGTCTGTGGTAATACGTATTACATACATACATACATAAAATCACGCCTTTATCCCTTACGGGGTAGGCAGAGCGTTAAACGCCTCGTAAGAGGCGCTTTCGCCGCGTCTGACAAAAATTGAGGGCAATTTTAGATTGTAATGTGTATTGCTAATGTGTAGTGACAGGTTGTCAGCCCATCGCCTAAATTACAATACACTGTAACCCTCGAGTCCCTTTTGCTGTCTTCTACAGCATGCCCGGGAGGAAGGGCAGCTGGAACATTCTATGTTTTTCTATCTCTCCCAGTCCAGCATGGAAGATACGTATTAGGCCCGTATTTATAATCAGCACTTGAGAGTGAGAGCGAGTTTGATAAGAAGAATAATAAGAAGGTATAATCTTAACTACTGCTAAAACCACCAGCTAATAACTCGTAAATAATAAAATACATATAATCACGCCGCTATCCGTAATGGGGTAGGCAGAGCGTAAGCCACCTAAACAAAGGTCGCTCCGCCACGTCTGACAAAGTTTTGGGTTTTTTTAAAAATGGATTTGTAGGTAGGTATATTGCTGAAGTCACAGGTTGTCAGCCCATCGCCTAAATTGCAATATACTTAAACCCTCGAATCCCATAGCTGGTTTCAACAGCATACCCGGGAGGAAATGCAATTGGAACATTCTATGTTTTTCTTTAGTTCCCAGTCCAGCATGGAAGAAGTAAATAATAAAAGTATCTGCAGCTTATATCATGTCACTTGACATTTGAAAGGTCATATAAGTAGGATACGGTAAATAAAATATACATACGTACATATAATCACGCCTTGATCCCTAATGGGGTAGGCAGAGCGAAAACGACCTAAACAAAGGTCGTTCCGCCACGTCTGACAAGTTTTGAGGATTATTACAGATGATCATGACGTATATTGCTTTAGTGACAGGTTGTCAGCCCATCGCCTAAAATTGCAATATACTATAACCCTCGAATCCATTAGCTGGTTTTTACAGCATGCTCTGGAGGTGATGCAGCTGGCACATTCTATGTTTTTCCATCACTCCCAGTCCAGCATGGAATGAAACTAAATAAAATATGTAGGATAGTATTTATTTTATTGTTAAAATATAATATTTATGGCGTACTATTATGTGCATAATATTCCAATACGAATCTGAACTTTAGACGTAAATCTTAGTATACTACTTATTCTATTGCTCGGGGCTATGCATTTGCGAAGTCAATGTCTATTTCAGCTTCAACGTACAATGCGTCTATGCTGAGCTAGGAGATAAAATATGCTGTAAAAGTCAATACTTACCTAAAGGTGTAGAGGGTTTCAGTGGATTACATTTTGGGAGATCACTATAAGCTTCCATGCTGGCTTGGGAGCGAAAGAAAAACGTAGAATGTACCAGCTGCATTTCCTCCCAGGCATGCTGTACAAACCAGCTAAGGAATCCGAGGGATTCAATATATTGCAATTTAGGCGATGGGCTGACAACCTGTCACTACAGCAATATACCTACAAATCTATCTTAAATTACCCTCAAAACTTTGTCAGACGTGGCGGAACGTTTTATTTAGATCGTTTACGCTCTGCCTACCCCATTGGGATAAAGACGTGATTATATGGATGTATGTATTTACTAAGCATATCCCAAAAATCTTCAAACCTAGTGTAAAATATTTTTGAGCCGACTTAAGTCTGTTTTTCAAAAATAGTAACTTTCCCGGTATTTCTTAGATACTAACATTTTGAAACAAAGGAGGTTCATGCTTTGGGAGCAGGCTTAGGCTCTTAGCTGTTTAACCTTTTTACCCAACTGCACAACGCAAAGGAGGGTAACGTGTTTGTTCTCTGTGGCGCTCTAGAGAGCAAACGCGTGGGCCGATTTAATGATGATGTACGTCAATCGATACGTCTTAACCATATGAGTGTCAATGAAAACATGTTTATTACAAAAAAAATATGACGGCAATCAGACGCCATTTTGTGAAAATAAAAAAAATACCTATCTAACTACCTACCTAAAAATCTATCTAAATTAACCCTCAAAACTTTGTCACATGTGGCAGAACGACCTTTGTTTAGGTCGTTTACGCTCTACCTAACCCATTAGGTATAAAGGCGTGATTATATGTATGTACGTAAAAAAAAAATAAGACGTACTTTGCCGAGTGAGATATTATTGAATATGTTTTTGAGAATTAATTATAATTAATTGTAATTAAACTGTTGGATTGGGGGATATTTGCCATACCTACGAAGCAACCAAAGTGTAAATGTTACGTTCACAGCGAATGCTGCTGTCCATTATCTAAGTGCACCAACACGCAGTCAATGCTTTTTGCATTATCTACAACACACATCCGTCACCTTACGCGCTACGCGCGCGTACGAGCAGAGGGATGCCCCGACGTAGAGTTCCTCGCTACACGCGCGTAGTGCGTAATGTGGCAAAATAAAATTTTACACCGTCAAGAGAGAAACACCTCAGAAATGACTACACAGTGATTGCAAAGAAAAAATCTCATCACACACGTACAGTCATGCCTGTGTTAAAAATTATGTTAGAAGTATATATACTTCTAACATAATTTTTAGTTTTGAACAATCGCTTATTATCTATATCGATTTCAAGTTTCAAATCACACTTTGTATTCTACGCAGTTGGTTTTTCGAACTATTTAAATTAGTTGTTCAAGACTTTTAGTAGGCTTTTAGTCTTTCAGCTGTCAAGGCGTCAGAATGAGTGGTGGATGACGAGCTAAGAAAAGAACAAAGCCACTTCTTCAACGCTTCCTTTAACACAAGCAGGGTACCTATTTACTGAGCTATCGAGCCAATCATAACAATATTAACTTTTTAAGGCCCGTATTAAAATCAGCACTTGAGACTGACAGCAAGTTTGAGTTCGTATCAGAAATGTAATTTCAGTACATAATAATAATAAATAATATAGCCTTTTATTTTCGAATTTTAAATTATACATTCAATAGATAACAAATTCATTAATCATTCTTTAAATAGCATTTGCAAAAACTAACTAATTATTAAATTACAATTTATTACATTTTATTAAATCATGCATTTTAATTTTCATTTAATTTGATAAGATTCAGTACATAATGGCCTGTCAAATCCATACTTGATTTTGCTCTCAATCCTGAGATCGCTTTATGATTTATGCCTTTAACTTAAACATGTCGTTAGAAGACGACTAATAATAATAAAATAAGTAAGTTAATGACCGTAATTCATAACAATGTTATGATTGCAATATATCAGTTCGTCCTTTTATTAAATTCACCTGCTAGAATAAACTTACATCAAATGGTCTTCTGGGATCCACAATAAAAGTTAATATCATAGATAAAACGAGCAGATCCTACAAAAAATCCTGATAAAAATGGCTGCCTAGCCAAATTTTCATGATACCCTTTATTTATAAATGTAATAAAATAAACCCGAAAGTTTCGGCCCTCCGAATAAGAATTGACCGTCCTATATTAACCGACCATTTTATGTAAATGAACCAAATTGATACGTCTGTATTGGCACGTGGATCACTTCAACAGCCTCAAGAAAAATATTTTTTTTTTTAAATTCTAACAATGTCAAAAAATATTATTACTGGATTAGTTCCCGTTCAGCTACGTCAGGGCACGTTAGCCGTCGTTCCTGGTTGCTGTCGCTAATAGTGGTCGTTACACAAACTATGTCATAGGCCTGTTAGCGGGCTATTAGGTGGTTTAAAAACTCTGACACCAAGGTTCATCAGGTCAATCGACTTGAAACCCACACAACATCAAGAAGAAGAAGTGCCCTTACGCAAATTAGTGACTCTATATTTTCAGAGATACATCCATTCCATAGGTGTTAGTGAGGCCGCTGAGATGAGTTCACTCTGACAGCCTCTCCTCTAAAGATTTTTTGGAAGACAAGATTAGTATTCCAAAAAATGTGCTGAATTGGTGCTAGTACCATGAAAAATCTCAAAAATAGTGCTCTTATAGTTTCAGAATTATTAAGGTACTAATAGTATTTTTCAGATAGCATGAGGCATCTGACAGCAGGTAGGAAATATAAAACCATCATAGGTGCGAAAGAGATTCCTTTACAACTGTCAAAAAACGTATGCGTTTGACATGTTTTGACAATAATATTATACCTGGACATTTTTATTATTTTTACAATGTAACTATGAAATCGATAATATGAAATAAATCTAAATCTAAATCATATGTCAGGATGCGCATGCTGTTAAAACAATTGTGATTGAGGTTGCTGCAATGAGCGTTTACCCTAGTAGCCTCGACCTGATAGCACAATTTTAAGCATCATTAGAATTAACAAATTCCGTAATAATATTGGTGATCCTGCTGAAGTAAGTGACGTGTATTGGCGAGTTATTCACCTGAAATCGACAGGGTATTTCTATAGGAATCTTTACAATAAAATTGGATACTGGCATTGGGGATGCCAAACGACTTCTGGGTATGGCGCTGGAAATGTATTTCGTAGCTTTTCAGGTATGAAATAGTAGGTTATGCATTGGGCGTTAGTGTTACATTTTCATCCATTTTTACTTTAATTTAGTAAGAAAGAAGAGCAAAACCAAGATAATTACTTACTTAGGCCCGTATTGATAAACAGCATTTGAGTGTGATAGCTATGTTTGAGTTCATATCAGAAATGTCATTTCAGTACAAAACGACCTGTCAAATCCATACTTAATATTTCTCTCAATCTTGAGATCGCTTTATGAAAACATGCCTTAGATAAGAGAAAATCAGATACATATTTATAACTCAATCGCCTCGATGCTTGAAAGACATTGCGCATGATTGAAATAGATGGAAATAGGCTTTGGGACATCTCAACTATTAAAAAAACCGTGACAAAGAACACGTTTGTCTTATGGAAAGTTGCCAATAAAGCCCACCTGTGCATTGCTGAAATTTTGAAAAGTAAACGGGTTCCTTTCGGAATAGTATCTCGTCCCTCATTTGCGCAAACATTTTAACCGCTGTAAATAAACTGTTGGATTAGGGGATATTTGCCATACCTACGAAGCAACCAAAGTGCAAATGTTACGTTCACAGCGAATGCTGCTGTCCATTATCTAAGTGCACCAACACGCAGTCAATGCTTTTTGCATTGTCTACAACACACATCCGTCACCTTACGCGCTACGCGCGCGTACGGGCAGAGGGATGCCCCGACGTAGAGTTTCTCGCTACACTAATGGAGCAATATAAAATTGTACGCCGTCAAGAGAGAAACACCACAGAAATGACTTCACAGTGATTGCGTTGAACGATACTCAACACACACGTACAGTCATGCCTGTATTGTATACCTTGCTGGGTAGGCAGTGTGTAAATTTTTTTTTTTATATATAAAACTGTCGTTCTGTAGTGATTCTTTTGGAAGTGCTTTTTTTCTGATATAGTTCTGTAGTGATTCTGTCCAGTATCAAACGAAACACAAAAGACTGCTTTTCAATGGGGCAAAATAAAATTGACCAATATGGGGCCGTTAATATTGCACTGCGACACTTGTTTTTTTTTGCCAATGTACAAGTTCGACAGAGATGTTAAGAGCTTAGCAGAGATAAAGCTGAACTTAGCAGATGTGCAACATTTATAACCTTTTACTGTAAGCCGTCAACAGAGAAACACCTCAGGAACCACTTGACTGTGATTGCGTTGAACGAATCTTTTCACTCAGCTCCGTATACAATCAGTACCACAACAATTTGCCCCCAGTATTGAAACTGGCTGGTTTCAATTTGAGACTGCAAATAGGGAATTTATTTTCAGTCTGCGGGAAATGGAGACGTTTGAAATGGATAGGCTATTTTAATTTTAAATTTGTTTCTTTTTAAAGTGACTATGTTGTCGATACGAACGATTTTTGCGAAAGAAACCAAATTTTTCGACTTTTAGTGGAAGTATAGAGTGCCTAAAAGTCTTACAAGGATGATGTTATTATGTTTTAAGTTGTGCAAATAGGCTCAATTCAAAATACCACCAGCTAAAACTAAAATTTAAATCTATCTGTCACATTCAAAATATTTAAATTGAAAAAGGACAGGCGATTTCAACTCTATGGCCGCTAAATTTTGACGCGCTTTTGCACGTTTCGCCAGTATTTCTGTCAATTTTATCCGCCATATCATATGACGGCGTGTAAAAATGACAGATAACGCATAAAACCACCGACTATAAAAAGCGGAAAGAATATATATCTTGTCCTTTTCCAATGTCTGTAGTCTGAAAATGACAAATAGATTTTAATTTTAGTTTTAATCGAGCCCATTGAGTATACGATTTGTTGATACGAATGTTGTTTGTGAAAGAAACCAATTCTTCTTTTTTTTTGTACAATTGATGAGCGCCTAAAAGTCTTATATGGATGATGTTTTTAGTTTGAAAATGAAATAGTTACGAATGTAATAAATATAGAAGAAGTAGCATACTATTTACTTGAAATGGAATATGGAACAAAAATACGATGCCAACTGTTCCCACACAACCTTACTATTCCATTCCTTCATCCATTTTTTACCACAACACTTTAAACTCACCCCTCTGGAACTTTTTCCCCCATTCCTCGCTAGGTTCAACTTTACCTCTAAATCACGCTACACCACCGCAGCTAAGATTTATGTATCGAACTCGGTTCCACCTGTTAGTAGGTGGTGTAGTCAAACATTCCTGCCAGTGTGCTTTGGCTATAATTTACTTTAACGCGAGCTACGTCACCGATTTATTTGTTTGCTTCTTTTTGGGGAGTTAATGCTGGCCGCTTAGTAAAGCAAACTTCGTGAGTTCCAACAGTTAACCCCTGGACTTGCTAACCATTAATTGTAAAAAAAAAGAAGTTCTTTTGTAAGTTTCGCTGATCACCATCCTCCAATCTACGGGGTGTAAGGGACAGCGTCCCGAACTCTGATAGGGGTTGCTCAGTCAACGAAACTGTACAACTTTCATCGGTTTTTTTTTCAGAAAGTGTTTTTTTTTCATACAAATTAACTCATTTCTTTTTTCATATCCTGAAAGAAATTCCTAGTGCATCTTGTTCAGTTTCGTTGACCAAGTAACCCCTATCAGTTTGCGGAAAGCTGTCCCTTACACCCGGTATGCGGCATACGGCTGAAGTCCTTTTTTGGCATGATGTTGAAAGTAAGAGATTGTGAATTCTGATTTCGCCCAGTGTGGCAAACTACTGAGAATTTTCTTTAGTTTATGCATCTTATTTGATTTACTCCGTGCCTCTACCTCCGTGGTCTAGTGGCTAGTGCCATGGACTCCTGATCCGGAGGTCCTGGGTTCGATACCCAGGGGGGAAACACTTGATATTTCAGAATTTATCACTTTGTGATTTTTTCCCCAGTTTGGCCATATATTTGTGCTACTTGCTACTGTTTAAAAACTCTGACACCAGGGTTCATCGGATCGATAGACTCGATACCCACTCTACAGAAGAAGAAGAAGATTTGATTTATACCTTCTTTGCATTCCTTTACAATATCCCCAAAACCTCTAAAATAGTCAATGGCGTCAAATCTTATATAATACTAACTCTAATTCTTAGCTAGCGGTGTCACTTTCTTGACTTTGACATAAGAACAGGATAGCAAAATAAACACATGACTTTCACATTTCTAAATTGCATATTTGACGTAAAATAAGGGAGCATGCTCAGTTCTTATTTAAAGCGTCTTCCGTCAAATTAGGAATGTCAAAGTCATGTGTTCACTTAAGAAAGTGACAGCGCTAGGCTAAGAATTAGTTAAGGAATGGTCGTGTAGCGGACAGATGGCGCCACATCAAGGAACACAAGTTCTGAAACGCGGTATCGAAGTTTTCTCAGAGATCTGCTGATATACAAGTTCCAAACTTGTCCGGTTTTACTTCGGTCCCCTGGTCACAAAACCCGACCAGGCAGGTAGCTACTCATTTCCCAACCAACATCACTGCCTCCGTGGTCTAGTGGCTAGTGCCATGGACTCCCGATCCGGAGGTCCTGGGTTTGATTCACAGGGAGGAAACACAAAGTTGATATTTGAGAATTTATCACTTTGTGAATTTTCCCCAGTTTGGTTAGGACATTGCAGGCTGAATCACCTGATTGTCCGAAAAAAAAAAAACGTGCTTCGGAGGGCACGTTAAGCCGTCGGTCCCGGTCGCTGTCTTTGTTAGTGGTCGTTACTTAAAACCATGTCAGAGGCCTGATAGTTGTGCTACTAGGCGGTTTAAGAACTCTGACACCAGGGTTTATCGGGTCGAAGGACTCAATACCCATTCGACAGAAGAAGAAGAACCAACATCACTAAGCCAATTGGCTTCAATCTTTAACTAATAAATACTCAAAAATTGCCGCCAATATCTCCCAAAAAAAACTCAGTTAAAGTAGTTCAGTGTAGTTGTCTGAGTAGCCATTTTCAGTGCGCACACTGCCTCCGAAATAACCCTGTATTATGTAATTGTTCGGAACTTGCACAGTTGCACCGGACGTTTTTTCGCACCTCGTGTTCAAGTGGCTGTGAACTCGTTATTCTTCCACAACTTGCTTTAGCTTTAGCCACGTAAATTGTAGTACAACTTCTAGTGCAGATTTATTTAACAAGATCATTTCCACACTGGCACTCCTTCCATGCTGGCCTGGGAGCGAGAGAAAAATATAGCATGTGCCAGCTGCATTACCTCCCGAGCATGCTGTAAAAACCAGCTAAGGGATCCGAGGGTTTCAATATATTGTCATAGGATTGCCAACCTGTCAAAAATAACCCTCAAAACTTTGTCAGACGTGGCGGAACGACCTTAGTTCAGGTTTATTACGCTCTGCCTACCCCATTAGGCGATAAAGGCGTTATTATATGTATGTATATACCTCTAGGTCTACCTTTTTTATAACCATAGGTATGGCTTTTAATATTCATTGTATGTTTGGATGTACCTCGTGTTCATTCGTTATTCTTCCGCAACTTGCTTTTACTTTAGCCACGTTAATTGTTGTACAACTTTCAGTGCAGATTTATTTATCAAGATCACTTTCACACTGATAGTTTCTAAGGCCCGTATTTATTATCAGCTCTCAAGTGTGACAGCGAGTTTGAGTTCGTATCAGAAATGTAATTTCAGTACAAACCGACCTGTCAAATCCATACTTACCTAATATCTAATATATTATAGATCGCTTTATAAATACGAGCCTATAAAAAGATTTCTTTTTTTGGACTGTTTCAATTCCTAGAAAAAAAATCTCTGTGAAGTTGTTCCAATTCGTTGCCAGAGATAAACCCTTTTTCTTAAAAGCTCGAGCTTTTGCTCGGTGTTTCGGAGGGCACGTTAAGCCGTTGGTCCCGGTTGCTGTCTTCAATAGTGGACGTTACACAAAACCATGTCAGAGGCCGCAGAGCTGCTTTTAGTCGGTTTAAAAACTCTGACACCAGGGTTAATCGGGCCGATCGACTCGATACCCACACGACAGAAGAACCCTTTTAGGTTTGCGTAATATCTCCAAAAAACCCTGTATTGCGTCTTCGCTTGATTATATTTTTTACATTCGCATCTCGTGGTCAATACTGCATTTCCTCCAATGCATGCTGTAAACACCAGCTAAGGGATCCGAGGGAATCAGTATATCGTAATTTAGGCGATTGGTTGACAACCTGTCTCTACAGCAATATACCTACAAATCTATCTTAAATAACCCTCAAAACTTTGTCAGACGTGGCGGAACGAACTTTGTATATAAGTTGGTTTACTAGCGATCTGCCCCGGCTTCGCACGAAAATCATCAGTGTTTCTCTACTATATTATGCATGTATTATACATATAAACTTTCCTCTTGAATCACTATCCATTTAAAGAAACCGCATCAAAATTCGTTGCGTAGTTTTAAAGATCTAAGCATACATAGGGATATAGGGACAGAGAAAGCAACTTTTTTTTATAGTATGTAGTGATTACGCTCTGCCTACCCCGTTAAGGATAAAGGCGTGATTGTATGAATGTATGTACCTCGTGTTCAAGTGGCTGTGAACTCTCAACTTTTCCAGCTAGTTTTAGCTTTAGCCACGTGAATTGCCGTACAACTTTCACTGCAGATTAATTTATCAAGCTCGCTCTCACCTGTTAGCTGGCGCTGCATCTCTGATTTTTATTTTGTACTTTAATGCGCTTTTGGTTTTTGCACTTGTTTAAATTTTTTTTAATGAAAACTTGAAGAAGTTAATGATGCTGTTTCACTGAAAGAAAGAGCTCTCCTTTTTTTTGGAACTAGACTTGAAAGAAAATAATAAATTTGTTTCTGGCAGGACTCGAACGTGCGTCTCTGGAATGCCGGTCCATTACAAGACAGAAACAAAATTATTATTTTCTTTGTTTCATATTATATGAAATAAAAATAGCACTGTAAGTGCTAAAAATCCTCAAAAATATAAAAGGAAAATTAAAAAATATTGTAAGAGGTAAAATTAAGAAGAATTTACCAGCTAAGTACGTAAGTACGCTTCTATTTTGGCAAACGACAACTTCAAAGCACACCGCACTGTTGTTATTGCGGCAATGCGCACTATACTTATAGCTATGTCAGACATGGCGGAATCACTTTTTATTTCCCCGTTGACGCTCTGCTTTCATCATAAAGAATATAGACGTAATTCTATGTTTGTAAATAGCCGTACAACTTCCAGTGCAGATTTATTTATCAAACTCACTTCCACCTGTTAACTGATGCTGCAGCCGTCATGTTGTTTTCTATTTTCTTTTTTACTTAATTCGCTTTTGTTTTTTCTTATGCATTTGTTAAGTGTTTGACCCGCTGTCCCCGAAATAATTTACCTGCGCCTTGGAGGAAATCTTCAAAAAGATAGGGCCCTCATGGGATAGAAAAGGCGTTGACGTTGGTGGAAGGAGGCTAACCAATCTTCGTTTCGCCGAAGATATTGTCTTATTTTCGTCCCCAGCAACTGAACTACAGGAAATGCTTGAAGATCTCAGCACAGCAAGCCGTGAAGCTGGACTAATGATGAACATGTCAAAGACCAAGCTCATGACTAATAGCTCGAAAAGGGTGGTGATGGTAGACGGCGGGAAAATGGAATACGTCCACGAGTATATCTATCTCGGCCAAATAGTCTCTTTACAGGCACGACAGGACAAAGATGATCGACGTACCGAAAATGCCTGGAAGAGCTATTGGTCGATAAATGAACATATATGAAAGTTGACTTACCGATGTCTCTAAAACGTAAACTCGTATGTATTCTCCCAGTACTCACCTACAGAGCTCAGACTTGGTCTTTGACGGAAGCTCAAAGGTCCAGACTCGCGGTTTGCCAGAGAGCCATGGAGCGCAGTATGTTGGGCCTGAAACGTACCGACAAAGTCCGGAACACTGTACTGCGTTCTTAAACCCAAATTGCTTCTGTGACACACTCTACCGCAAAGCTGAAGTGGGACTGGGCCGGCCATGTCTGCCGTATGCCGGAGGAATTGTGGGCAAAGACCACTACACAGTGGAAGCCACCCACTGGCAGAAGGCGACGCGGCAGACCAAGACGACGATGGCGAGACGAGCTGGATGCCTTCAGCAAGGCATGGCTGGAAGAAGTCCAAGATAGGGAGTCATGGAGGGAACGGAGAGAGGCCTTTGTCCGGCAGTGGGACACTTAAAGGCTATATGAGATAAGATAAGATTGTAAAGTGTTCAGTATACACTAAAATAATGTTTTCTGTTTTATTGGAAACTCTATCTTTCTTGTACTGAAGAGATAAAATCGAATAGAATGCTACTAAGGGCGATTTGGCACTGCTACGTATTCGGTTCGTATCCGAATCGTGTCCGTGAAATTTCAATATAAAATGGATATGGATGGGTGCACAAGCTGCACATTTACTAGGAAGGTCAATTTGGATCAGAACATATTCGGATACGGATTCGGACCACTGCAAAATCACCCTTTTTCATGAGGATGCGATAACCAGTTACAACATACCTATACTTAGGTATATAGATACTTTCCGAAATGCTCCTAAAATTTTGACAGACGTAGCCGAAGTAATGTTTATTTCCCCGTTGACGCTCTGTCTTTCCCGTAAAGGATAAAGACGTGTTTCTATGCTTGTAAATAGCCGTATAACTTACAGTATAGAATAATTTATCAAGCTCACCTCCACCTGTTAGCTGGTGCGTTGCCAATAGATTACGGATTGTTTCTAGCTTCTAGCACCTTTGATTTTTGTTTTTGTTACCTGTTTTCTTCTGCACTTTATCGTGTAAAATGTGCTTTTTTTTCATGTATGTATTTGTTTTTAGCGGTAGTTTCTTTTTTATTGCTGACGCAGTAAAAGATTCTGCTGCATTGGTGTCTTGAATTACTAGGTATGTACTCGTATTTATCAAGAATTATTTATTACCATACACACATATAATCACGCTTTTATACCTAATGAGGGAGGGAGAGTATACACGACCTGAACAAAGGTCGTTAAATCACATCTGACAAAGTTTTGAGGGTTATTTAAGATATATTTGTAGATATATTGCTGGAGCGACAGGTTGTTAGCCCATCCCCTAAATTACAATATAGTGAAACCCTCGGATCCCTTACCTTGCTTTTACAGCATGCCCGGGAGGAAATGCAGCTGGCACATTTTATGTTTGTCTCTCGCTCCCAGGCCAGCCTGGAAGAAGAATATCTTACCAGCAGTGATTGTTGACGGTCACTTGTTACTTGGAGTTCTTTTTTAAATTTCGAAGTTCGAACGGAAAGTCACAATTCCGAATTCAAAAAGCAATGGCCCTCCCATTAAATCAGTCAACTATGCAAGATTGCAAAGCAGGGCCTGATTTATGTGCTTCATATTTCGAGCTATGTTCCTTGAACAAAGTTATTTGTTATCACAAGGACAAACACACCCTAAAGGGCTTGTTGCTATAGGGATTCTTAATCATGTTACACACTATCTTGCATCACTGTTCAGTGATTCAAACACGGTATTATGTACCAGTACCCTTATTTTTACTGTGATGATGATGGACTGGGAGCGAGAAAAAAAACATAGAGTGTGCTAGCTACATCTCCCGGGCATGCTGTAAAAAAAAACAGCTAAGGGATCCGAAGGTTTCAGTTTTTTGAAATTTACGCGATAGGCTGACGACCTGACACTACAGCGATATACGTACAAATCTATTTTAAATTAACTTCAAAACTTTATCAGACGTGGTGAAACGACCTTTGGTTAGGTCATTTACGCACTGCCTACCCCATTAAGGATAAAGGCGTGATTATATGTATGTATAAATAGGGAGTAAAAAATAGCTAAAGTTTGGTATTTTAGGTTGTGATTCTGCCCATGAAACTGAATAACTTTCTCCAAGGAACATACATAGGTGTAAATATGAAAAAAATGGCCTATACAAATTGACTCATGCCACTGACATCCTTTGTATGGGAGGGCCATTTTTTTTTCGTATTTCGAAACTTTTTCATTGGGGACAGTAAAGTTGTTCAGCTTCATGGGTAGAATTACACCCTAAGACTCGCATTTATTAAGCGAGCTCAAGATTGAGTGCAATATTAAGTATCGATTTGACATTTTGTACTGAAATGACATTTCTGATACAAACTCAAACTAGCTGTCAGTCTCAAGTGCTGTTTGAAAATGGCCCTAAAGTAACGGTCAGCTATTTTTTTAACTCACTGTATGTCCTTATTTTTGAATTAAGTGGCGAGTACTGATGATGTCCTGATGGTGCTTATCGGGACAGGATCGAGCAAACTTTCGGAACACGGGTCCGGAAGTGCCAAGTTCTGATGTCCGTGAGAAAACATAGTGACAAGTGACAGTCTATGGTGACAAGGGAGGGGGCTTCGATTGGACCAGTGACCTTTCTTGTAAACATCCTTAAGTTTATAAGTAAATAAGTTCTACTTTGAATGAGTTTTTCGAGTCGAAGTGGTTTTAAACAACTGGTGCGTTTATTGACATACGAATGAGCTATAGTTGTTATGTACACAAACACAGATAACAAAATAAAAAAATATTTGCACTGCAATTTAACTTAAACTTAAAACCAAAAAACTAAAAAGGCCCCCTTAGTGCATCTTCACCAGACATGGTTCCCTACATGCCTCAGCATTCCCCCGTTGTATAGCTAGACTAATACGCTGGGCGAAAAAGCTGCCAGCTCCGCGGTTGCCAGATGTCTTGTGAAGGCGCACTAAGATCTCTCTTACAATTTTTTTTAGCCTAAGGGCCCCAGGGGCCTAAGGTTTCAAACCCTAAACCGCCTTTAGTCCCATTTTGGCTAAACAATGGCTTCGTGTCCTTCAAACGGAATCTTTTTTCGCTCTATATTTTTACCCGACTGTCATTACCTGAGTGTCAAGGAAGGGTAATGTTTTCCCGCGTGTCTTGTATGTACGTATGTTTTGATATTTCTTTGTTACGCCGTCTCTCCGAAACGGCTAGATGGAACTCGACAATAAGGGTATCTTTCGATTGGTCTCAAGCACTCGAGAGTTTTAAGATAATTAAAAAAAAATTAAACTTTTGATTTTAGGCGTTAAAATGTCGTATTTTTTTCATTGAACCTATTGAGTGGGCAAAATATAGGTAATTAAAAGGAAATATATAATTCATATGTTAAAGCTTAATTTTAAAACTATTAAAGCATTAAATATTTTTTTATAGGTACTAGTCAGGTTGGATGATTTTTTTTAAAATATATGTTAACCTTCCCATTCTAGCCAATATTAAGAATTTCAGCGAGCTAGATCATGCGTAAGAACGTAGGTACTACCTACCTACTTTATTTCCGCGCTGCAAAATCAGAATATTCATAATCGCTCCAGCGTTTCCACAGATTACACTCAAATATACAGTCAAATAAACAAAGTTTACCTCTTAATAATATTAGTATACGTAGATTGCGAGTGGTTTCCGTGTCCACAACAAACTGGGTACTATACGTCAAGGCTTAAAATGAATGTGGGCGGGGCGCTGCTTATTAGGAGAACTGTTCTTCTTGTCGTTTTGAGTCGACCGACCCGATAAATCCTGTTATCAGAGTTTTTGAACCACCTATTAGTATTAGCTAATAGGCCCACGGTCTGTGTAACGAAAACAAAGTGGTGCTCTCCGAAGAACGGAACCTTTTTTCTTCCAGAGAATCTGGTGCCTTCAGTGTTCTTTTATTTCATTTATTCAAAATAGGTTTGATCTTGTCTCCAGTCTAGGTCGGGAGCGACTGAGACGGAGTCGACGATGGAGCGAGCTCATCAAGAAGATGAGCCTGTTCACTCTAACTTTGAAGTGTTGGGGGTTGAATGCATTCGGAAACTTAGGCTCGTATTTATGAAGCAATATCAAACTTGAGAGCAATATTAAGTATGGATTTGATAAGCCAGTTTGTACTGAAATGACATTACTGATTCGAACTCAAACTCGCCGTCACTTATGAGAGGTGATTATAAATACGGCCCTTAGACGCAGATAGTGAGTTCCACTCTTTTGCCATGCGAATTATGACTAAATCCTAACCAAACTGGGGAAAATCTCTCAAAGTGATAAATTAAAAAAATATCAACTTTGTCACCCCCCTGGGAACTGAATGGGTTCAGTTCGGACCTCGGATCGGGAGCCCGTGGCTCAGACCACTAGACCACGGAAGCAGTTACGAGCTTTTGAAAATGGCGTTGGTGGTGATAGTTCCCTTTTCCCCGCGTTCATTTAAAGCTTAGTCGTGCCGTATACTTTTTCCGCATGTTGTGTGCAAACAAAGAATACTCCACGGTACAAACAAACCGTCCGACTGTTTCAGTATTTATATTTACACACATACATGTACAATATTTACTTCCATGCTGGACTGAGAGTGAGAGAAAAACATAAACATAAAATCACGTCTATATCCTTTAAAGAAAACGTAGAGCGTCAACGGGAAAATAAAACGTCTGACATAAGTTGGTATTTCTGTCAGTATAGTGTGCATTTCCGTAGTAACTACCGTGTGGTGTGATTCGTAAAGTTTTCGTTTGCCAGAATAGAAGCTTACTTACTTACTGATCTGGTAAATTCTTCTTTTTGTCTCTTTCAAGGTAATATTTTTGAGGTTTTTTTAGCACTCGCAATGCTATTTTTATTTCATATAATATACTTATAAATCTATCTTAATTAACATTCATAAACAACACTTTGTCAGACGTGGCGGAACGACCATTGTTTAAGTCGTTTACGCTCTGCCTACCCCATTAAGGATAAAGGCGTGATTCCGCCCTTAGCTGGTTTTTACAGCATGCCCGGGAGGAAATGCAGTTGGCACATTCTAAGTTTTTCTCTTGCTCCCAGTGTAGCATGGAAGAAAGTGTTTCTCTCGCTCCCTGTCCAGAATGAATGAAAATTAAATTTATAATTAATTAAAATTTAAATTATTTCTGGCTGTAGGAAAGAGTATTTAAGTTGTCTCTACCATCCTTGACCTAGGGCTTAATCGCTCATCCAAAAAATAACGTCAAGCAGATTTAAATCTGGGGCATAGTATCCAAATGCCTGCTCCCTTGTTCTTTACTGTATCAATTTTCTCACAACTTTTATATGAAAGAGATGACTTGACGTAAAAAAACCTAGCAAGTTTCTGCTAACAGCGCCTGAGATTATCGTAAATCTTAGACGTAAGAGGTTTAAGTGGCATTGCCGTCTTGACACGGATCGGGTGTGTCTATCTATAAAACAACGTCTGGGTGTGTAGTAAATAGAATGAGGTACAGTCACCACCATAAGTAAATGTAAAGTTTGCAAGTGCTTCGCTCTTGCGAGCATAACTTGTTTGGATACGAACGGTTAGGAGCAGCCGTTTAGCATGATCTCCGCAGAGGGCCCTTTTCCATGTACAGTTTTGTTAAGATATTATATCTGCCATAATAATACTGTTCCTCTAAACTTTTACTGCCCGTTTCAGTAAAATTTTATTTCCCACTCATGTCCACAATAATTTGGCGCAGTAAAAAAAGTTTCCGTAGGCTTTCTAAATAATTATTTATTTATATTCGGAATTTTTGTTTATCTATGTATATTAGTATTTAATATGTACTATTATGTAGATCTTAAGTGTTGAAGGTTATTTTAGTGTTTAGTTATTTCTTTGATGTTGCCGCAGCTAGTTGCTATATATATTTTTCTTGATTAAATGCAGAGTTGTCTGGAAGAGATCGCTTGAAGCGATAAGGCCGCCTTTGCGCACACTGTTATTTTTAAGTTTTTCCAAACTGTACGATTTATGCGCAATAAAGAGTTTATCTATCTATCTTTCTACATTGATTTGCTAATATCTATCATAGATGAGCCTAAATTGGGGTTGATTGGCATCCTTGCTAAACTTAGCAGGCAAGTTGGGTGATGAAGTGCTATAGTCTGTCAACGTCGTGCTTACCGCGCCCTAGGGGTACAGACGTTGGCGGGGACGCGGTAGCACGCGGCGATTGCGAACATGAACACATTGCGTCGTGCTCGCTCACCCTCCTGCTTCACCGCCCGCACCCCCGTTACCGCGTCCCCGCGCACGTCTGTACCCCTAAGGCGCGGTAAGCACGACGTTGACAGACTATAGTGGTTATATTAAAAACTCATTATTATTATATCAGCCTAAATTGTCCTACTGCTGGGAAAAGGCCAAAGGCCTCCTTTCTCTCTTTCCAGACAACACGGTCGAAGGGAGTTTCAGCCCAGTTCGGGTCGTAGTCGACCAGGCCGTCCCGCCGTCGTATCCTCGGTCTTCCTCTGCGCCGACGTTCTTGTGGAACAAATTTAGTTTCTAAAAGTTCATATAAAAATATAATAAAATAGAATTTGACAAAAAATAAAAATAAACAACACCAACATTAACATTAGTCAAAGAGCCCGCCCCGCATCGCACAGAAAATCTTCCATGCTGGACTGGGAGCGAGAGAAAAACATAGAATGTGTTTGGTTCTGTATATTGCAATTTAGGCGATGGGCTGACAACCTAAACTACACACTACAGGTACCTAAAACTATATCTAAAGTAACCCTCAAAACTATGTCAGACGTGGCGAAACGACGTTTGTTTGCGTCGTTAACTTTCTGCCTACCCCATTAGGGATAAAGGCGTGATTATATGTATGTATATATGTTCTTGAAAATTACAACGTTATAAACCTAATAAACACTAGTAAACAAATTAAATAAGATTTGAAGAATAGGAAATAAAGAAGGATCACTCCTTCTAGGAGCCGGCTTCGCATGGAAATAAGTGTTTCTCTACCAAATGATGCATAATATACCTGTACCTGTCATAAAGGACAGCGTCCCGCAAACTGATAGGGGATTGCTTAGTCAACGACACTGAACATCTATCAGCAGGATTTGTTTTCAGGAAGTGAAGAAAAAAAATGGTTTTTCCATTCAAATCGTCTGATCGAGGTGATAATTTTGTATAGAAAAGCCATTTTTTTTATTTCACTTCTTGAAAAAATATCCTGCTGATACTTGTTCAGTGTCGTTGATTGAGTAATCCCTATCAGTTTCGGGGACGCTGTCCCTTACACCTGGTATATTCCTGGTACCTTCCTCCTAAAACATTCTATCTATTAAAAGAAACCGCATCAATTTTGATTTTCGTTACGTATTTTGAATGATCTAAGCACACATACGGACAGCGGAAAGCATCTTTATTTTACTATACAATATATATTATAAACCTTCCTCTTAAATCATTCTATCTATTAAAAGAAACCGCATCAAATTCCGTTAGGTACGTATTTTGAAAGATCTAAGCACACATACATACAGGGAAGCAACTTTGTTTTATACTATGTAGTGATGCGTAGGTATTTTTGACCGTGACTGTACATTGAAGAGCACATAAAGCTAGACACTCGCGCCTGTAGCCCGTATGATCATTGAAATATGAACGTACTAAGTCCAATACGTCAACAGTAAGGTGCTCTTAGAGCCGTATTTATAATCAGCTCTCATGAGTGACAGCAAGTTCGTATCAGAAATGTCATTTCAGTACAAACTGGCCTGTCAAATCCATACTTAATATTGCTCTCAAGTTTGATATTGCTTCATAAATACGAGCCTTAGACTCTAAGTACTTATAACCCACGCAGTGTGACATAAGATATCTGTAAGAAAACGAACAATAATAGTCTTAAATCCTGGCTGAATGATTCTATAGACTACTCCATAAAATATAAGAAGTCAAAAGAATCCCGTCCCGAACTAATTCAGCTAGATAAATATTAGTGGATGTAAAACAAACATTGTCTTTAGCGATAATTAGATATACCCATACGTTAAATAACAAATTGTTATTTACTCTGTATTAAGTTCTCTTATGTTCACACTCTCTGTTTCAATGAAAAACCATAATAAAGTTCTAGACAGATTTAGTTTATGAACCCACTGACATTTGATAAGTGCAACATTTTTTCGACCGAGACAAATGAAGGAGGGTTATTTGCTAAAACTTGCGCCCTGCACATCAGCCAACAATGCATGGTTTCATTCTCTTGCCGAAAAGCGATTAAAACGCGATAGAGCAGAAAGTAACTCAAGCCAATACACAATTTGAAGTGTGACCGTATGGGATTCTAGAATTTCGTACTATTTACAACACGTTCTTCTTCTTTCGTTTGGATATCGCCCCGATGAACCCTGGTGTCAGAGCTTTTAAACCACCTAATAGCACAGCTAATAGGCCTCTGACATGATTTGTGTAACGACTACTATCAATGGCAACGACCGGGACCGACGGCTTAACGTGTCCCCCAAAGGACGTAATCCTTTTTATTTCCTGCCAACAGGTGGTTCTACCTGCAATGTCCTAACCAAACTGGGGAAAACCTCACAAAATGATAAATTGACAAAAATCAAGTTTGTGTTCCTCCGGATCTCTACATGACGTTGTAAAGATAGCTAATAGGGCTTGGCCTCTCCTTCTTTCACGTTGAATGATCCGATGAAATTTGGTGTCAGAATTCCCAACCGATACCGCGAATTCGATACCGCGTTTTAGAACTTGTGTTTCTTGATGAGAATTAGGTAGTTCTCTAAGTTTTACAACCAATTTTCTATAACTTTAAATTATGTAGATTTGTATTCAGACACCCGGAAACTCTGGTAACATTAATTAGATCCAACAGCTGGATTCAGCTCTTGATTGGTTACTGTCAGTTGTCTCACATCTATAGTTCTGTCTGAGTTCTATTTGATAATTAATTAGGTTTCGTCACTGTCAAATTAGATATAAGTTTGTGCTGATTTACTGTGTTATGTTACGTCATGTAATGGTAATAAAATTAGCTGATCACTTAATTCAACGGAAAAGTGAAAAATCTTTAATAATGTTGATAAGTCAACCTAAGGGTATGAAGACACTCCAGAAGGAAATTGAATACTAGTACAAAGCTTTACTGGTAGTTTTATATATCAGTCAGTTATATTTTGGCAGTTACTTAACATAGGTACGAGTAGGTAATATTTCTTATTTTTGATATGGGTCTCTCTAAAACATGCAATTTGTTTTAACAGAAAATCCCTAGGCGAAAACACTTTTTCATTTCCCGTGCCTATTTTTGGATAGCTGTCCGCCACACTCTATTTTGCAAAGATATTCCTTATCCAGCTGTCAGGACTAATATCATTTTTCGGGCAATCAGAACCCTTGTCTATCGCAACGGATATCCTGTATCAGGGGTATCAGGCGTAGATCCATATCGCACTTTCATACGTGCTTTGAATTTGAATTTCGACCGTTTTTCGAAGAGTTAAATTTTTGCGTATTTTCAGAATGTTGCTTCAAAGGATAATTTATGTACACAGTCAATCAAATTGTCTAGACAACACAGTTAGAAAGTAATGTCTAAGTAAGCTATATGTATAAGCCCCTATGATTCATAATGATTCGACTTTCTCGTAGAACCACGAAGAATCCAAACGGAAGTGCGACTCTAGTGTAAAAAAAACAGAACAGAAATAGGAACTGAAATTATTTCAAATGGGAAGTAAACGTGTGTTTGCTATAAATTCTCTTGGCAAAATAATACGAGTATTTCTTTCTCGGTACTGTAAATGCAGTTGATTTTTCGAACCGTTTCTACAGCACTTAAGCCACAAAATGTTCGAATATGGTTCAAATACATCGCGCATTTTCAATTTTTACCCGACTGTCAAGGAAGGATTATGTTTTTCGCGCGTATGTTGTAAGTATGTATGAATTTACCCACTAATATTTCTTTAGTACCGTAGTATCGTATCCGAAACGTTAAGAAGGAATTCCACAATTGGGGTATCGTTTGATTGATCCCAAACACCCAAATGTTCTTAGGCAGGTGTATTTTTTCATAATTCAAAATGACGGATTTTATGCGCAAAATTGTAAGTCTTTAAATATATTTTTTTCAGCTAAACATATCGAGTGGGGTTTAAAAATAAAGGTAATTAAATCGAGATTACACGTATGATTGATATGTTAAGCTCAATTTTAGATCAATTATTGCATTAAAACATGTCTTTTAGGTACTGCAGTCGGGTTGTTTGAATTCCTTTTTTAAAATACTTCTTTTGTAGTTGTGATTACAGATTTTTTCAACCATAGCCGCGTTGCAACAACGATCAAAAATATAAATATTCGCTGGCACTGAAAACAAACTCCAAGCAAATAGATCGGTTTACACGCATTTGTTTACTGTCCGCTGGGATCCATACTTCGGTTTGTTTGTCCTTCTAACAACCAAACTTGGAAGTAATTTTTCACAACCTATATTGGAAAGGGAACAGGTGTAAAAAATTAGGTATAGAAATTTATTTGTTCATAAACATTTATGCTCTTAAAAGTTAAAGTTTTAAGTATAAGGGCAGCAACAACTGATTTGAGAAGTCGCTAGCGCTAGCTTTTACTCTTCTGTGGCATCAACACACAGGCGTCCGCTAGTAATATT
The DNA here is from genome assembly GCA_949820665.1 of Scrobipalpa costella. Lineage (NCBI taxonomy): Eukaryota > Metazoa > Arthropoda > Insecta > Lepidoptera > Gelechiidae > Scrobipalpa > Scrobipalpa costella. The sequence continues at coordinate 3,684,362 of OX463311.1, forward strand.
TCAAACTTAATAGAATTACCGACGTGTCATTCGTCAGGGGAGATGTTGGATCTCGAGCTACGGGGTAAATATAACGGGGAGATTGAAGGTTTAAAATATCAATAAGCAAGTTTATTAGAACATAAATAAATAACACCTTTACGAGATACTGAGGAAATGTAAGCGAAGTAGGAGACAGAGAGTAAACTAACCGTCTAATGAAAGCCCCTTTAGGAGTTAAATGTTGAAGCCAATTGGCTTACTGATGATGGTTGGGAAAAGGGCAGCTACCTGCCTGGTCGGGTGTTGTGACCAAGGGACCGAAGTCCAACCGGACAAGTTTGGAACTTGTATATCTGCAGAACGCTGAGAAAACTTCGATACCGCGTTTCAGAACTTGTGATGTGGCGCCATCTGTCGGCTACATCCCTTTTCGTCAAATGAGGATCATTTCAGATTGTTATGCGAACAACCGAATCCCACAGATCCAAAGACCATAAATTAGAACCACTATCAGCTGTTTTGCGAACGTAATGTAATCAATTTTAAGGTTGCGTTACCTTAGTGCAGCATCACACATACGTCACCTTACGCACTACGCGCGCGTACTGGCAGAGGTATGTGCCAAAGTAGAGTTCCTCGCTACGCGCGCGTAGTGCGTAAGGTGAGGCATGTGTGTTAGCGTGTTGAGCGCAATTTTGCGCGCAGTAAGTGACGCCTGTGTGTTGTTGCCCTAAGTTTTGCAATAAAAGCGTTTCACACTAGTTCACATTATTATCTTAGACGGTTATTATATTAGACGGTTGGTTGAATCTCTGTCTCCTAGTACTCCTACATTTCCTCTGTAACTCCAAAATATTAGAAAAAACAAATCAAAAATTAAACCGCTGACAGGATTTGAACCCGCGTCTTTTGGGACATAGCTGCGGTAGCTTAGTTGGTTAAGAGCGTTGGGCCAGCTTTCCAAATTTGTTATACATACATGTAATCACGCCTTTATCCCTAATGGGGTAGGCAGAGCGTAAACGACTATACAAAGGCCGTTCCGCTAAGTCTGACAAATTTTTGAGAGTAATTTAAGATAGATTTGTAGGTATATTGATGTAGTGACAGGTTGTCAGCCCATCGCCCAAATTGCAATATAAAGAAACCCTCAGATTGCTTAGCTGGTTTATACAGGATGCCTAGGAGGAAATTTAGCTTGCACATTCTATATTTTTCTTTCGCTCCCAGTCCAGCACGGAATAATCAAGAAGCAGTTATTTTATTTATGTTCTAATAAACTTGCTATATTGGTATTATAAACTTTCAATCTCCCCGCTATATTAACCCCGTAGCTCCAGCTCCAATATCTCCCCTGATGAATGGCACGTCGGTACTCCTATTTAGTTTGAAATATTACTAGCGGACGCGGTAGAACGTGACGTAAGCGAACGTCAACTCAGCAGGAGTGACGTCACAGGAAGGTAAGCACGCAAAAGTGCGGGGAACGGGAGAGATCGAATAAATACATTTCGGGCGTGTAGGGCACATGAGGGAATGTTATTAGCGCGTAATATAGGGTGTGTTTTTTTGGGTCGTAAGTGACAGGCTTTAGGTATTCGTTAGATTAGGTAGCTGACCCCGTGAGATACAGGATAAGGCTAGGGAGATGATGAAGTGACAGGCTTTAGGTAATCGTTAGATTAGGTAGCCGACCCCGTGAGATACAGGATAAGGCTAGGGAGATGATGAAGTGACAGGCTTTAGGTATTCGTTAAAAATAGAAAATGGCTTTCTGATGATAACGGTTTCTGTTGTTGGAGTGCACTATGTGGAGTTTCCTAATGGGCGTTTTTCGACTAAACGGCACGGCAACAGCACGGAAAGGTGTCGTCACGATGACGGCACGGCGACAGCACGGCGAAGGTGTCGTCACGATGCCGTGGGTCTGTTTTTCCACTAGACGGAAAGGCTCTGTTTTTCTAAGGCAATGGCACCGTAATGTCAACCTAGTTCCAATTTGAGCTTACACACACACGTGCATGCTTCGTACGAATACAAAACAAATGCAGGCCGGCGACGGTACCGGTGGGAATCAATTCCATGCGTTGCCGTGCCCTTGCCGTTGCCGTCGCCGTGCCGTGTAGTCGAAAAACACACATTGAGTCTGTCAATTTGTCAGGCAGTAAGGAAATTTATTTCAGACTATATTTCACTTTTATATCACCATATTTTTGTAAGTTTTGATCCAAAAAGAAAAGTTTGTATTCTGTTTTAGTACAAAATTTTATGAGCTTTCATTGTGTACCGAATTATATTTCCTTACGATTTTAAAGATTCTTGTAAAAAACTCAAAAGTGGGAACTTCCATCCCCTCCCCCCCATCCCCCTGTCTTCCTAGACGTGAGGGATTTTAGTATGTTTACCCCCTTAGCAGTCAGAATATATTTCAGAAGAAATCGCATAGGTTTCAGCTCACGCACTCTACAACTTACCTTCATACATACATACAGATATATAATCACGCCTTTATCCCTAATGGGGTAGGTAGAGCGTAAACAACCTAAACGTAGGTCATTCCGCCACGTCTGACAAGTTTTGAGGGTTATTTAAGATATATTTTGTAGGTCTATTTATTTATTATCAACTTACTTATTCGGTGGATATTAGTTCTAAATAAGAAATCTTAACCAGAACGAACATTGTGCTAAATTGTGAAAAGACTAGAAAGTTGTGAGATCTAAAAGCGAGATATGTGTAGGGTTTATTATTAGAGTAGTATTCTTATTATATCATGAATACTGTAGGACATATTGTGAGAAAAATAGTAACGAAATAATCTTATTTTGTTTCAGGTACGATTTCAGTCGTTAGTATTCATACGAATTTGGCTGTGGTATTATAGATGCCTATCAACGGATTCCTAAAAAGAATCTACATATGACATAACATAAGTATTATCTAATTAATTTAATTTAATAAATTGATCAATTTAATATGAATATTTAATTAAACTTAATTTAATTATATCATCACTATCATCTCCCTAGCCTTATCCCGTATTTCACGGGGTCGGCTACCTAATCTAGGTGATTGAACGAGGGTACTGGTTTTTACACAGAGCGACTGCCATCTGACCTCCGCAACCCATTAGGGAAACCAGACCCAATCCTAGATTAGGTCACTTAATTTAATTATATATGGACAAATAATTGCTAACATGACTGTCACGTAATTTTTTTTTTTTTTTATTTAGAACTAAACATTTTTTCCAAATAACTTTTCTTCGGTCAAATACCCATATTTTATTCATATTTTGAGAATTAGTTACAAAATAAAACATGTTCAATTTCATGCAAAGATTCTCCCCCTATCAATATTATCCTATGACACCCTGTATAGATAGTAAGTAGGAAGCAAACAGTGGGTTTAAGTGTGTGAGTAAATAAAGCGAATCGTAACCGTATGTGCGAACTCCTGAGTGGTTGAAAAATGTACGTACGTGCCTTATTTGCCTACTCTGTGTAAGTACCCTGAATATAGGCTGCCCTTCGTTTTAGATCAAGTATAAGGTTTATGCTCATAAGATGGAGATAAATATTAAGAAGATTTTATTTAAGATTTAATAATAAGACTTTATTTAAGAAATAAGATTTTATTTTCTTCAATGCTGGACTGGGAGCGAGAGAAAAACATAGAATTTGCTAGCTGGTTTTCCTCCCGGGCATGCTGTAATAAGAAGCTAAGAGATCCGAGGGTTTCAGTAAATTGGAATTTAGGCGTTGGGCTGACAACCTGTCACTACAGCAATATGCATACAAATCTATATTAAATAACCCTCAAAAATTATCAGACGTGGCAGAACGACCTTTGTTTAGGTCGTTTATGCTCTGCCTACCCCAGTAGGGATAAATGCGTGACTATATGTATGTATTTTATTTAAGTTTTTGTAGAACCAACGCTGTTTTTGAGTATATTCGTTACAAACATACATACACACACACAAATACTAATATTTTCTCTTTATAATACATACATACATACATATAATCACGCCTTTATCCCTAATGGGGTAGGCAGAGCGTAAACGACCTAAACAAAGGTCGTTCCGCCACGTCTGACAAAGTTTTGAGAATTATTCAAGATGGATTTGTACGTATATTGCTGTAGTGACAGGTTGTCAGCCCATCGCCTAAATTGCATTATACCGAAACCCTCAGATCCCTTAGCTGGTTTTTACAGCATGCCCGGGAGGAAATGCAGCTGGCACATTCTATGTTTTTATTTCGCTCCCAGTCCAGCATGGAAGAAAATATAGTATATATATAAAAACGTATAGATATAGAAGTACAGATTACGGTCGACTATACTAATTCTACTCTACCTTTAAAAAAAAAGTAATAGAAGTATAGATTATGGTCGATTATATAACTTCCACTCTACCTCTTTCTTTTTTAAATCTGTAAAAAAATAAAAGACATTTTGTCGCAGTAAAGTAAATCTTCGCTCAGGAAAAGCCACGACCGAAACAAATTAATCTACATCCCGTGATCCTGCGACCTTCGAAGGCTTCGGAAACCAGAGAACAGGGAAGAATACCTAATACTTTACCGATTTTACTACTTTTCCATTGTGTTCTCCGGAATCACAAGTAGGCAATATTACAGCCTACAAATCATCGAATAAGTCTTGAGCTGAGCAAAGAGAACAAAGGAATCCCTGAAATGGGGGAAATTACTGGATCCTTTCAGCACTGTAAGCCTGAGTTGCTTGTAAAGTATCCAACCGAAGAATCGATACAATAGAGGAGAATAGGCGTATCCATGTCGAACAAAATACTCAAAGAAACAGTATTTCAACCCACTAGTTCAACTTTCATTTTCCTGTGCCCTAAGGTTGCCTTGAAGAAATTGCTGCTTAGCAATAATGTCGGCTATTATTACTACTATTTGTTTTATTTTCTTTTTTTTTCTATAGTGTATTTTCTGTGCAATAAAGTATACTCTTATCTTATCTTATTTCATGTAATTTCAGCAAGGCTATGATACGCACTGTAGACTTTGATTTGTCTACATGTGTTGCTGTCTTCACTATGATTAATGCCTTCGAGGGTTATTTAAGATAGATTTGTAGGTATATTCCTATAGTGACAGGTTGTCAACCTATCGCCTAAATTGCAATATACAGAAAAACAAAGGATCCCTCAGCTGGTTTTTACAGCATGCCCGGGAGGAAATGCAGCTGGTACATTCTATGAAGACTAAAGAGATAATGTGTAGACAAAAATTTTTGTCAGACGCGGCGAAAGCGCCTTTTACGAGGCGTTTAACGCTCTGCCTACCCCGTAAGGGATAAAGGCGTGATTTTATGTATGTATGTATGTATGTAGACAAAATGAAGTCTACAGTGCGCATCATAGCCCACCACATAATTTTCTTCACAACTTTAACTGCCTCCGTCGTCGTCTAGTGGTGTGAGCTTTGTGCTTCCAGAAGTTGTGGGTTCGATTCCCAAATGAAACCCAAAGATGTCAATTTCCCTTGTTTAGAATTTGCTATCAGCAATTATATTACAAACAGATGTGCTCCTGTTTATATTATACACATAGTATTGTGGGTTTCAAACGATGGAAATGAAATAAAAATAAAACCTAAATCCGTAAATATTGTTTAACATACATATAAAAAATATGTAATCACGCCTTTATCCCTAATGGGGTAGGCAGAGCGTAAACAAGCTAAACAAAGGTCGTTCCGCCACGTCTGACAACGTTTTGAAGGTTATTTTAAGATAGATTTGTAGGTATATTAGCATCCCCGGGAGGATATGCAGCTGGCCCATTCTATGATTTTCTCTCGCTTCCAGTCCAGCATAGAAGTAATATCATTATTAAAGTGTAAGGGAGTATTGCTTAAATATATTAATATTAGTTGCAGTTATGAAAATAACAGAAAACGATTTATCACTGATGTAATTTGGTAAAAGTTGTTTAGTTTGAATAGCACGTAAATTAACGTTTTTGGAATGTATATCGCTTTTACCTACCCGATGAGAGAGCCCGATGGTGTAATGGATAGGGCCGCTGCCTCCTGAGCGGGAGGTCGTGGTTCGAATCCGAGGTCGTGGTTCGAATCCCACCACGTACCAATGTGTTTTTCGGTTTTCGAATTTCATATGTACGTTTATTCGGTGCTTTTTCCGTGCTTCTTAAGGCACGTTAAGCCGTTGGTCCCGGTTATTATCGTTTAATACCGTAGATATTACTCGTTAAGCCATATCAGAGGCCAGTGCTAAGCATTGGCTAATCTAGGATTGGGTCTGGTTTCCCTTCTGGGTTGCGGAGGTCAGATGGCAGTCGCTCTGTGTAAAACCAGTACCCTCGTTCAATCCCCTAGATTAGGTAGCCGACCCTGTGAGTTACGGGATATGGCTAGGGAGATGATGATCGCTTTTACCCACCCGATCTAAGCATTAAAAAATATTGTATCCATTTCGTCGAATTTTATTCTATAAATGGATCGGCTCGCAATAAATGACTTCATAAAAGAAATTAGGGGCCCAAAGGGACATTCTCAACCTAATTATTTCGCCAGACATTGTTTATATTTAGCAAGCTATTCATAAAAAATATTTCCGTCGCCCCGAAGCAATTTTAATATTATTATGCATCGTTTAAAATTTAAAAGGATCGTTTCTTTATTCTATGGAATATTGGATGGTAATTTATTGAAATTGAGAAAACCAAGTGTATTCCTGTTATAGGGTAGGCAGGGACTACTGGTTGTCATTTGTTGTTTAATGATTTTGAACAAAATCAGTGTTTATAGGAATATATTTATTTGCCAGAATACAGTATGCCAGATCTATATTATAGAGTTCCATGTATTCCACCTGCGAGCAGGAATGCAATTTTACTCGTTGTACAATTTCGTCAATTTATTTTTTTAACATTAGACAATAAAATATATATATATACATCATAATTATTAGAATTCTTTATCCATGTTGGTCTGGGAGCAAGAGAAAAACATAGAACGTGCCAGCTGCAATTCCTCCCGAGCATGCTGTAAAACCAGCTAAGGGATCTGAGGGTTTCTGTATATTGCAATTTAGACGATAGGCTTACAAACTGTGTCACTACATATACCTATATATAGTAATATATATACCTATCTATCTTAAATAACCCTTAAAACTTTGTCAGACGTGGCGGAATGACCTTTGCTTAGCTCGTTTACGCTCTGCCTACCACATTAGGGATAAAGGCGTGATTATATGTATGTATGTATTTATTAGAAGGTTAATTTATACGTAACTAGCGACACGCCCCGGCTTCGCACGGAAATCATCAGTGTTTCTCTACTATATTATGCATGTATTATACATATAAACCTTTCTCTTGAATCACTCTATCCATTAAAGGAAACCGCATCAAAATCCGTTGAGTAGTTTTAAAGATCTAAGCATACATAGGGATATAGGGACAGAGAAAGCGACTTTGTTTTATACTATGTAGTGATAAGTAACGGTTACTAATCGATTACTACTCTCTTTACACGTAGTTTCGTATTATCAAATTTTAGGTTAGTTATTTGATAACAATAGTTAGTTACTTCTATGCTGGACTGGGAGCAAGAGAAAAACACTGAATGTTCCAGTTGCATTTCCTTCTGGGCATGCTGTAAAACCAGCTTAGGGATCGGAGGGTTTCTGTATTTTGCAATTTTGGCGATAGGCTGACAACCTGTCACTACAAATATGTTTTAAATAACCCCCAAAACTTTGTCAGACGTAGCGGAACGATCTTTGTTTAGGTCTACACGCTCTGCCTACCCCATTAGGGATAAAGGCGTGATTATATGTATGTATGTATGTAGTTAGTAAAGAGAAAAATGTAAGTAAGTAACAGTAAAAGCCTTGAACCAAATTATTGACATAGTAAGCTAAACATTCAACAAAAGTAGGTTAAACATTATGTTTCCCTGGGAAAGCCAATCCTTTCCTAATAGTTATAAACACAGTCATGAAAGTTACTGTATGTCTGTATCTCTTTAGGGATAAGCGCCGAAGTTACGTTGGATAGACTATAAATATACGTCGGATGCTGGAAAATACATACATACTATCACGCCTGTATCCCTAATGGGGTAGGCAGAGCGTGAACAACCCAAACAAAGATCGTTCCGCCACGTCTGACAAGTTTTGAGGGTTGTTTAAGATAGAACTGGATATTGCTGTAGTGACAGGTTGTCAGCCCATCGCCTAAATTACAATATACCCTCGAACCCCTTAGCTGGTTTATACAGCATGCCCTCCCGGGCATCCCGGGAGCAAGATGCTGGAAAAATGTGTCAAAAAATTGCACATTAATAATAATAATAAAATGATTTATTTATACATTGAGCCGAATACTTGCCTTCTGCTCGGAGTGTTCTGTGTTCGATTCCAGGTCGATCAAAGTCATGTTGTAGGATTCGGAGTACGTTGTGCGTATTTCTGTGCATGCCCCTATACCAGTTGTAAGGGACAGCGTCCCGTAAACTGATAGCTCATGCAACGACACAGAACTTGGCAGGACTGTTTTTCTTCAGGCGAATCGTCGAGCTGCGCGGATGCTATTACAGAAGTCATACGTCAGGGTATGGAGTATTTCATACCGTTCTCTGATGTTCCTACCGGTAGCAAAGCTCGCCCGTGGTTTAATGCTGACTGTAACTGCGCGGAATCGCAGAAACAGTCGGCATTCCTTGCTTGGGCTGATGCTCGTGCACGCAAAGCTCCGAATACTCGCGATCTGAAGAAAAACTATAACAAAGCCACCAAGTTAAGCAAAAAGGAATTACGCAGGGCTCGATTCGCCCACATAGGCCGAGTAGGCGCTAAGCTTGCTTCCTATCCGGCTGGCAGTAAAGCATTCTGGTCGCTTGCGAAAGCAGTGGAAACCAATTTCTGCCAGCCATCTTTACCGCCTCTGCAGAGACCTGATGGGTCGCTTGCTCATACTGCGGAGGAGAAAGCCAATCTTTTTGCCTCCTATTTTGCGGAAAGTTCGCGTCTTGATGCCGCAGGTAAAATACCACCCCCGTTACCTCGTGTCGACTGCTCTATGGCAGCCGTACGCATCCGGCAAAAAGAGGTCCTTAAAACCATGCGAAATCTGGACGTGAATAAAGCTAGTGGCCCTGACGGTATCCCTGCAATCGTCCTGCGTAACTGTACGCCTGAGTTGTCTCCGGTGTTGACACGCCTGTACCGCCTCTCACTTGAGACTGGTGTTGTTCCCAAATCGTGGAAGCTTGCAAATGTGCAACCTGTACCCAAAAAAGGTAGTCGAGCAGACCCTGCCAACTATAGACCCATATCGGTAACCTCTATACTCTGCAAGATTATGGAGCGTGTACTGAATAATCGGCTCCTGGCATACCTTGAGGATAATGATCTCCTTAACGATCGCCAATACGGCTTCCGCCGAGGGCGATCGACGGGGGACCTCCTCGTGCATGCCACTCACTTATGGAGCGAGGCTATCGAGAGACATGGTGAAGCACTTGCCGTGTCTCTGGATATCTCCAAGGTCTTTGACAGGGTCTGGCACGCTAGCCTTACTGGCAAGCTTCCCGCCTACGGGTTACCTGCTGGCCTTTGCAACTGGATTTCGGACTTCTTGAGTGAACGATCCATACAAGTGGTCTTAGAAGGCTGCTCCTCCGGACAACAGGGTATTGATGCCGGAGTTCCTCAAGGTTCTGTCCTGTCTGCAACCTTATTCCTGCTGCATATCAACGACATGTTGACACCCGATACCTTTGGGTACGCTGATGACAGCACGGTTGTTGACAGATATCTGTCCAGTGCAAGGGCCAACAGTGAAACAATCCAGTCTTGTCGGGAGTCCATAGTGGATCGTCTGAACTCATCGCTAAGGGTGATATCCGAGTGGGGCGATGCCAATCTCGTCAAGTTCAACGCATCCAAAACCCAGGCGTGTCTATTCTCGACAAAACGGAGTCCTTTTAACCTGGCTCCAACTTTCCGGGATGTATCCGTACCGATTTCTGACCATCTTGAGCTTCTTGGTATGAGCCTTACGTCCGACTTGAACTTTGGACGTTACATTGAGTCTCTGGCCACAACAGCTGCCAAAAAACTTGGTATCCTCTCGAAGGTGAGGCGATACTTCACACCGGGACAGCTATTGCAGTTGTACACAGCTCAAGTCCGATCGTGTATGGAGTACTGCTGCCACCTTTGGGACGGTTCAGCTAAATACCAGCTGGCTGCCTTAGACTCAATCGAGAAACGTGCTAAGAAGCTCATTGGAGACTCAGCACTGGTTGAGGCAAAACTACAGAACCTTGAGCACCGTCGCAGAGTGGCGTGCATGTCGGTATTTTACAGGATACATTTCGGGGAGTGCGCGTTAGCACTTCATGACCTTATACCCCCCTCCCCTTTCCATCTCCGGAGCACGAGGCGTGGACAGGGGTTCCACCCTTATGTCGTGGATATACCACAAATTCGCACGAAGCGGTTCGCTTCCACATTCTTAATGCGAACGGCTAAGGAGTGGAACTCCCTGCCGGCGGATCTGTTTCCGGAACAATATAACCTGGGCCTTTTCAAGGCGAGAGTGAATAGGCACTACATAGGTGAGTATGCTTCAACATAGTCCGCATCGTCACTTTCCACCAGGTGAGATGGCGGACAAATGCTCGCCTATATATATTAAAAAAAAAAAAAAAAAAAAAAAAAACAACTATCAGCAAAATGATTTTTTCAGTAAGTGAAAACCACCTTAATCAGTTGGATATTTACACCACCTTAACCAATTTTGTATGGATAAGCCATTTTTATTTTCATTTCCTGAAAAAATAAACCTGCTGATAGTTGTTCAGTGTCGTTGACTGAGCAGCCCCTATTAGTTTGCGGGACGCTGTCCCTTACACCTGTTATAACGAGGGTGGAGTGATAAGTCTGGTAAAAATTAAAGAAAGCATGTGTTTTTAAACTATTATTATTTATTTTTGAGCAGTATCATTTCCTTATAATCCAGCTTCTCTAGCTTTTCGTATCTTATAAAAGCAATCCTAGGGCCTCTTACGTCCCTCAGGGGTTGAAGTGGAATGATGTTATTCTAATCTAGATTCCTGGGAATTTTAAACCTAACGTTACCTGGAAATTCCTTTCCTGACATAATACAAGACTGAACAATTTTAAACCCTTTCAATAGACCACTGCAACATGTTTCTAAGAGAATTCCATCCTCATTTGACCGAATGAAGCGCCTCAATTCGCCGTCTCGATTCTATAATTCGATTTGTCGTCTGTCGAGTTTTGCTTTGACAGTTTGCACGTGGCGCGGCCCTATTTATACCATTATATATATACTCGTATACAAGATGTATATGTCTTAGTTTATTATTATATGTATTTATTGTATTTTATGATGTAAGGGTTTGCCCTTACATACTACAATATACACAATACAATAAAAGCGTGTACAACTCAAAAATTGTACACGCCTTATCTGCCTCACTTATGCAATCTCACTACGAGATTTATTTTTAGAGATAAGTACTTGTACCTGATGTGCTATTGTTTTTTTATGTTTGTGTTCTCTGTTTGACCATACGTGCAATCGTTAACTAAATCAATACATAGTATAAAAGAAAGTCGCTTTCTCTGTCCCTATATCCCTATGTATGCATAAATCTTTAAAACTACGCAACGGATTTTGATGCGGCTTCTTTTAATGGATAGAGTGATTCAAGGGGAAGGTTTATGTGTATACTACATGCATAATATAGTAGAGAAACACTGATAATTTCCGTGCAAAGCCGGGGCGGGTCGCTAGTAATAAATAAATGTAACCACACCCAAGCTAGTAATGTAGGTAGGATAATGTCATCATCAGACAGTGTCAGTCTACTCAGGTCCTGATATAACCTAAGTGGGCGCACAATGAATCAAAAATCCGGTTGAACTGACTCAAGTAATAGTTATATAGATAATTAAGAACCTTATAAATTAGTGATTTTTATTTCGTTGTATTAACAGGTAGAAAATTGTAATAAACAGCCAACAACTTCAATATTTCAACCTGTTCCTACCACGAACTAAGAATCGCTAATTTATAAGGTTTTCATACATACATACATAAATCACGCCTTTATCCCTTACGGGGTAGGCAGAGCGTTTAACGCCTGTTAAAAGGCGCTTTCGCCACGTCTGACAAAAATTGAGGGCAATTTTAGATTGTATATGTATTGCTTTAGTGACAGATTGTCAGCCCATCGCCTAAATTACACTGTAACCCTCGAGTCCCTTTTGCTGACTTCAACAGCATGCCCGGGAGGAAGGGCAGCTGGAACATTCTATGTTTTTCTATCTCTCCCAGTCCAGCATGGATGAAAAGGTATTAATAAGGTTTTCAATTATCTTTATTACTATTACTTGAGTCTGTTTGATCGGATTTTCGATTCTTTGTGTTTATGTTAATTTTTACTGATGGAGACTTAGGCTATATTAGGACTTTAAAGCATGGCACTGAGTTTGGTCTTCATTGCCGGTCTTGGCTTTTTACATCCACTACCTCATAATTCCCTTGCCCTTATCCCATTATTTGACACTACCTGCCAGCCATAAATCGCCATCGCTCTATCTGTAAGCAGGGCCTCTTACATTGCGTTTGCCTAAACGTGGTCGATTCGAGAACTAGACTAATTTATTGGCTATTTGAAGCCTGGTCAAATTTCCTCATGTAACATGGATCGGAACAATAAGTCGGAATAAGAAAAAAAGTATCCGAAAGTCGGAATAATAAAGGTACTACTCCATTAGTAAATCAATCTGCCAAGAAGTCATCTGCATATCTTAAATTTTCGGAAGGGTTTTCCTTTTCCATATTTTAAAGTTTGTTGAGTAAAGTGTTTACTGCCAACAGCGAATATAGATATACCTAGTTCTAAGTATCGATCACAAGAGAACAGTTGCCCTTTGTGAATGGCAGCATTGTTTATAGGTCTCATAGAGAGAAAGCGGTAACGCTTTCAGCGTTTGGTGTTACATTCGGCGTTTTTCCACTAGACGGAACGGCGACGGAGCCGTCACGATGCTGTGGCCCTGTTTTTCCACTAGACGGCATGGCGACGTCGCCGTCACGATGCTGTGGCCCTGTTTTTCCACTAGACGGCACGGCGATGGCGCCGTCACGATGCTGTGGCCCTGTTTTTCCACTTGACGGCACGGCGATGGCGCCGTCACGATGCTGTGGCCCTGTTTTTCCACTAGACAGCACGGCGACGCCGCCGTCACGATGCTGTGGCCCTGTTTTTCCACTAGACGGCACGGCGATGGCGCCGTCACGATGCTGTGGCCCTGTTTTCCACTAGACGGCACGGCGACGGAGCCGTCACGATACTGTGGCTCTGTTTTTCCACTAGACGGCACGGCATTGACACGGCGTCCGCCGTCCATCTGAGCGCATACATATACGCGCTTTCTTTGTACGACAACAAAACACATGCAGTTTGGCAGGCCGGCAACGATACCCGTGGGAATATTATATATACTTTTTCGGATCATTTGGACCATTGTGTAGAATAGGATCAGTCAGCCTAGACACTCTGTTATGGTGACTAGTTGCTTCCAGGGTGCGCCGGGGGGAAGCTCCTTTTATGCACCCCATACTTTTATTGATTTTCATAGAATATCTCTTCCACGGTACCGTTGACGGTGCCGTGCCGTTGCCGTTGCCGTCGCCGTGCGGTCTAGTCGAAAACGCCCATTGCGTCCATATAGGTAGCTCGTGTAAGGATGTTAACGCTCTACTGCTATGCCGAACTTTGTACTGTGATCGACACTATCGGCAGTATGAGAGTATATCATCGTACGTTTCATACTTCATAATGAATCATCTCCCTTACCTTACTCCGTATATCACGGGGTTCTTCTGTCGAGTGGGTATCGAGTCTATCGACCCGAAGAACCCTGGTGTCAGAGTTTTTAAACCGCCTAGTAGCACAACTATCAGGCCTCTGACATGGTTTGAGTAACGACCACTATCAAAGACAGCGACCGGGACCGACGGCTTAACGTGCCCTCCGAAGCACGAAATCTTTTTCTTTTCGGACAATCAGGTGATTCAGCCTGCAATGCCCTAACCAAACTGGGGAAAAATTCACAAAGTGATAAATTCTCAAATATCGACTTTGTGTTTCTCCCCTGGGAATCGAACCCAGGACCTCCGGATCAGGAGTCCATGGCACTAGCCACTAGACCACGGAGGCAGTTAACGGGGTTGGCGACGTAATATAGGGGATTGAACGAGGGTACTGGTTTTTACATAGACCCAATGCTAGATTAAGTCAGAGTTTTTAAACTGCAAATGCTTATACTGGCCTCTGAAATGGCTAAGCAACTAATATCTATGGTATTAAACGATATTAACCGGGACCAAGCGCCAAACGCCACGGAAAAGCGCCGAATAAACGTACATTATGAAATTCGAACCGAAAAAATTATACTTCACGATGAATATAGTACATAAAGTCACGCTTTTATCCCTTACGGAGTTTGCAGAGTGTGAAACCTCTCGTAAAAGGCAACTTCACCACGTCTGACAAGAGTCGAGGGTTATTTTAAATTGTAATGTGTATTGCTGTAGTGAAAGGTTGTCAGCCCATCGCCTAAATTACAATGCATTATATATAACCATCGAATCAGAGCAGCTGGAATATCTATGAACTTCTATCACTCCCAGTTCGTAATGGAAAGTGATAATAAATATTGTCTATGTTTTTTTTTTTTTTTTTTTTTTTTTTTTTATATTTGATAGGCAATCATTTGTCCGCCATCTCACGTGATGGTAAGTGATGATGTAGACTATGATGGAGCATGATTGCCTAGAAAATGCCTGTTCACTCTCGCCTTGAAAAGGCCCAGGTTATAACGTTCCGGAAATAGATCCGCAGGCAGGGAGTTCCACACTTTGGCCGTTCGCATTAAAAATGTAGAAGCGTACCGCTTTGTGCGAAAACTTGGAATGTCGACAACATAAGGGTGGAATCCCAACCGGCGTCTCGTACCCCGGAGATGGAATGGGGAGGGGGGTATCAGGTCATGAAGCGATGCTGCACATTCTCCGAAATGTATCCTGTAGAACACAGACAAGCAAGCTACTTTGCGACGATGTTCGAGGCTCTGCAGCTTTTCCTCTACCAGTGACGGGTCGGCGATGAGCTTCTTGGCGCGTTTTTCAATAGAATCCAAGGTTGCCAGTTGGTATTTGGCAGATCCGTCCCAAAGGTGGCAGCAATACTCCATACACGATCGGACTTGAGCTTGGTAGAGCTGTAGTAGCTGTCCCGGTGTGAAGTATCGCCTAACTTTTGAGAGAATACCAAGTTTTTTGGCTGCAGTCGAAGCCAAGGATTCTATATATCGTCCAAAGTTCAGGTCCGACGTAAGGCTCATACCAAGAAGCTCGAGGTGATCGGAAATCGGAACGGATACATTTCGGAAAGTGGGAGCAAGATTGAAGGGACTCAATTTGGTCGAGAATAGACAGGCCTGTGTCTTAGATGCATTAAACTTCACCAGGTTGGCATCACCCCATTCGGAGATTGCCTTAAGTGTTAAATTTAAATGATCTACTACGGACTCTCGACAAGACTGAATAGCTTCCTTGCTGGACTTTGCACGGGACAAATATCTACCGACAACCGTACTGTCGTCTGCATACCCAAAGGTGTCGGGTGTCAGCATATCGTTGATATGCAGCAGAAATAGAGTTGCGGAAAGTACCGATCCTTGAGGGACCCCGGCATCAATTGCCTGATGAACAGAGGAGCGGCCTTCTAAGACCACCCGTATCGATCGTCCTCTCAAGAAATCTGTGATCCAGTTGCAAAGTCCATCAGGGAGCCCATAAGCGGGAAGCTTGTTAATAAGGCTGCCATGCCAGACCCTGTCAAATGCCTTAGAGATATCCAGAGACACAGCGAGAGCTTCACCGTGTCTCTCGATAGCCTCGCTCCACAAGTGGGTGGCATGCACCAGGAGGTCACCCGTCGACCGCCCACGGCGGAAGCCATACTGTTGGTCGCTGAGGAGATCATTATCCTCCAGGTAAGCCAGGAGCCGATTATTGAGCACACGCTCCATACTCTTACAGAGTATAGAGGTTACCGATATAGGTCTATAATTGGCAGGGTCCGAACGGCTGTCCTTTTTGGGCACAGGTTGCACGTTTGCAAGCTTCCACGACTGGGGGACTACACCAGTCTCCAGTGAGAGTCGGAACAGACGCGTCAATATCGGAGACAACTCTGGCGCACAGTTACGTAGGACTATTGCAGGGATTCCATCTGGTCCACTTGCTTTATTCACGTCAAGGTTTCGCAGGGTTTTTAGTACCTCTTTTTGGTAAATGTGAATGGCTGGCATAGTACAACCAACATGAGGTAAGCTGGGTGGAACTCTAGCTGCAGTGTCAAGTCGTGAATTTTCAGCAAAAAGGGAAGCAAAGAGGTTTGCTTTTTCTTCTGCAGTGTGAGCAAGTGAGCCGTCAGTTTTCTGCAAAGGCGGTAAAGTGGGTTGACAAAAATTTGTTTCAACTGCCTTGGCAAGGGACCAAAATGCCTTACTACCAGATGGATAGGATGCAAGTTTGGCGCCTACTCTGCCGATGTGGTGAAAATGTGCCCTACGTAATTCCCTTTTGCAAAACTTGGAGGACCTATTGTAGCTTTCCTTCAGATCCCGAGTACTCGAAGCTTTGCGCAGTCGAGCATCAGCCCAAGCTTGATAAGCCGTCTGCTTTAGCGCTTCTGCACGGCGGCAGTCGGCATTATACCAGGGGCGAGCTTTGCTACCCGTGGGAACGTCCGAGTACGGTATGAAATACTCCATACCCTGACGCAAAACTTCAGTAATAGCATCTGCGGAGCTCGACGATTCTCCTGAAGAAAAACAGACTTTCCAAGGGTACGATGCAAAAAAGTGTCGCATTTCATCCCAATCTGCTGACTTGTATCGCCACACCCGTCTCATACCACAAGGGCCCTGATTAGGTGGTGAGTATACAGATACAGATTTTACCAGACAGTGGTCAGAAGAGCCCAAGGGAGCCACGACTGACACTGAGCAACGGTCCGGATCAGTAGTCAGCAGAAGGTCTAAGCAGTTCGCTGTATGAGACTCTATATCAGGAACTCTAGTTGCACAGCTTACAAGCTGGGAGAGATTCAGCGATAACGCAAATTTTCGCGCCTCTTGCCCAGCATGATCGGTCTTCTGGTATGGGAATAACCACTCTTTATGGTGGGCATTAAAATCCCCCAGAATGACTAGCTGTGCCGACGGGTATCTCTGCAGAGCTTCATCAGCAGCCTCACTAAGAAGGTTAAATAACTTGGTCGTCTCCGAATCTCCACTATGTGATCGATATACGCAAGCATATACAATTTGAGCCAATCCAGTATCGACCAGTACCCATAAAACGGAAAAACTAGGAGCCTCAAGGTTTTTGAGACGCTTGACGCAGATATCATCGCGAGCGTACAGACAGACTCCAGCATTAGATAAGAATCTATGTTCCAAAGAATAGCCGGGATAGCTGAGGTACGCCGCGTTAGCTGGAGATCTGATCTGCGTCTCAGTGAGGAACAGCAGGTGTGGCTTTTCGGTCTCAAGATGGTGATGGACAGAGACGAGATTTGAGTGCAGACCTCGAATATTTGTGAGGTGCACCTTAAGAGGGAGGACGTGCAACCGCTGTTTAACGTTTTTCCGTTTTCTTACTTTCATTTTTCTATTTGTGTGGTGTGGGGAAAAGTGAATAGGCAGGAGGAAGGCAGTTGTATGAGGTACCGCGTTGCATTAAGCCAGGAAATGGAATCGATTACGATCACACGCGATTATAGCTGGCTTGGAGACTGCGGGGACGCCCGAACCCCCCCGGGGAATGCCACCTGGTCCTCCCATCCGGTCGCCAACCGGCAAGGTGGAGCCTCCCGGGATTTTTCGTTGGGTGGCGGGGCAGCCTTTCACGGGTGGCTTTCCCGCTACTTGGGCCCCCAACTTCCCACGGTCGGCCAGCGGTGCACCGTGCTTCGGATCCCGCTAGCCTCCAGAACCAGCTACTCGTTGTCAAAGCAATCGATCATTCCGATCACTGCTACTGCCGCGGTACTACTATACAGACCCAACCCCCATTATGGCTACTCCTAACTGCATGCCGGAACACGGAAAACCGCTTGGCGACATGATTTAGTTAAGAGGGTGGTAACCAGCCACGGCCGAAGCCTACCACCGGAGAAAGTACTATCCATTTAGCACTACCCAGGGGTCACGTGTAGGGTATCTAGAGTCATGAAGCCTATGATAGGCTTCGCCTACGGACGCGGACAGTATTAACCCCCGAATGTTGTAGTGCGTTAGTGGTTTAGTGGCCGATAATATTAATTCGTGGTGTGTACATAGCGTTTTTTTTTTAATTAATGATGATGGAAAGTGATGATGCAGACGATGATGAAGCATGTTTGCCTATTCACTCTTACCTTAAAAAGGCCCAGATTATAACGTTAAGGAAACAGATCCGCAGGCAGGGATTTTTACTCCTTAGCCGTTCACAAATTCTATGAGTTGTCAGCAATATAAAATTACTAGCGACCCGCCCCGGCTTCGCACGGAAATGATCAGTGTTTCTCTACTATAAAATGCATGTAATATACATATAAACCTTCCTCTTGAATCATTCTTTCCATTAAAAGAAACTGCATCAAAATCCGTTGCGTAGTTTTAAAGATTTATGCATACATAGGGATATAGGGACAGAGAAAGCGACTTTGTTTTATACTATGTAGTGATTAAGGGTTGTATTCTGACTTCACGTCAACTGGTAAATTGCGTTCAGAAGTGATTGATGAAATATCTGTCGTTGCCACACGATTTCTTTTGACGATGAGCCCTAGTCTAGACTAGAAATAATAGAAACAGAAGCTGGCGGATCAAGCTCATCCAAAAGCTCTAAAAAAATAAGATAAGATAAAGTTTATTAACTGAAAGCCATTTTACATAGTGGATTTTTTAACTTTAGGTACAAAATAAACACTTGGGCTAATGAGGACACAAATACATAATTTAAGCCGATGCCTAAAATAGGCATAATAGCCCTTACTAAAGACATCGGCTTCCATATCAATTGTTGCAGTACACAGCCATTTACAAGTATAATCCTGTTGATGGGACTTATTTCGATCCGAATGGCGATTACTTCACAGACAAGAGCCCTGCTCTTAAATTTAAAGAAGAAGAAAGATTAGGTAAAATAGAAAGCAAAATCAAAATAAGAAACGTTAAAGAAAATGAAATAAAAACTGTGTGTGTTGTGTGTGTGTGTGTGTGTGTATGTGAAAATAGCGTGGCATTTCGAAAATTATGCTTTTTATCAAATTGCATGAGCATCCTGAATGTCAAACACGTACATGTTTTGACAGTTATAAAGGAATCTCTTACATAAATCATCACGCCTTTATCTCTAATAGGGTAGGCAGAGCGTGAACAACCTAAACAAAGGTCGTCTCGCCACGTCTGACAAAGTTTTGAGGGTAATTTAAAATAGATTTGTAGGTATATTGCTGTAGTGACAGGTTATTAGTCCGTCGCCTAAATTACAGTATACTGGAACCCTTGGATCCCTTAGCTGGTTTTTACAGCATGCATGGGAGGAAATACAGCTGGCACATTCTATGTTTTTCTCTCGCTCCCAGTCCAGCATGGAAGATAAGGAATCTCTTTCTCTGAAAAATACAATTGAAACAAACTTTACAGCAAACGAGAATGTACTAAATCGGATCTTATTTTTATTTGGGGCACACATATTGTGAGGTAAAGACCCTATATTAAGGCTCAACGCTTACTCTTTGTCTTGTTTCGTCAAAAAGACAAGTCGTCTACTTGCAAATCGATTTGTCACACGAATTGGCACTGGCAGATTACTCGTATTCGTATATTTTGTAAAATAAGGGGCGGTTAATATTGCACTTCTTCCATGCTGGACTCGGAGCGAGAGAATAACATAGAATGTGCCTGCTGTATTTCCTCCCGGGCATGCTATAAAACCAGCTAAGGGATCCGAGGGTTTCTGTATATTGCAATTTAGGCGATAGGATGACAACCTGGCACTACAGCAATGTACCTACAAATCAATCTCTCTTAAATAACCCTCAAACTTTGTCAGACGTGGCGAAACGACTCTTTTTTTTTTGGTCATTTACGCTTGGCCTACCCTATTAGGGTTAAAGGCGTGATTGTATGTCTGTTTGTAATATTGCACATTGACTTTTGGCTATGTAGAGTCTTAACTTCATATTTGTATAACGACTTGCAAACTTCGTTGTCTCGTTATCTTGTTCTTGACGTGTGGCTTTCAAGTCGATAAACAGTGTTCACCAGCGTGTCAGAGTTTCGTAAGCGCCTAATAGCACAGGTTATAGACATGGTTTTCTTTATCAAAGACAGGGACCGGGGCCAGCGGTTTAACGTGCTCTCCAAAGCATGAAATCCTTTTTCTTCTCGGACAGTCAGAAGATTCAGTAATTTCATCTTGGTCCCCCCTAGGAATTAAACTCAGGACCTTCGGATGAGCCAAGGCCTCAAACAACTAGACAACGGAGACAGTTTGGCAGTTGTCTCTTTTCAAAGGACGAAATGACCGGTAGAAATTGCTACCATATCAATTACGAGTAGGCCGCCAACACTGCACTCTTTTACTTGTGTGGTTTGTTGTTTATGTAACTAGTTTTTGGTGCAATAAAGACATTGTAATGTAATTTATTGTATTGATATACATTAACAGCCCCGTACTGTACAGAGTATTCCCAGATGCAGGGATGAGGACAAATATTGCTTTTATAGACTTTGTTACGTTTACTTGGAATAATTTATTATACGAATGAAGCCCAAAGTCAATGATATTATACGGCAATATTGCTTAATTATTATATCAAGTATTAATAAGTCTACTACTTATGTTCCAATACTTATAACGGAAAATATTGAATGGAATACTTAATTGGGGGCGAGAGAAAAACATAGAATGTACATACATACATACACATAATCACGCCGTTATCCCTTATGGGGTAGGAGGAGCGTAAACGACCCAACCAAAGGTCGTTCCGCCATGTCTGAAAAGTCTTTGAGGGTTATTTAAGATAGATTTTTAGGTATATTGCTGTAGTGACACAACCTACAAATCTCTCTATATTATTTATCAATCTCTTTTTATTATTTATTGTACACCCAGATATTCTTAAAATTAACTTAATATAGATACATTATGTACAAAGGCGAGCTTAACTCAAAATATTTGAGTTGTCTTCCAGCTTACCGTGTGAGAGGAAAAAAATATAGATAACAGCAGGCAAGAGTGTACGCAAAGACTACAATAATCTACATATAAATATCCTTACATACATAAGTATAAATACTAACCAAATAATTATATAAATAATATTAGTAGGATACGTGAAATATAAATAAATATATATTATATACACTTATATATAGTAAAAATAATACGACATATGAATACATTTATAAGGATAAAAAATGCTTCTTCACTCTTCTCTTAAAAACATCAAAAGAAGGGCTTGCACGGATTTCATGGGGCAAGGAGTTCCACAAACGCACAGAATGCACCGTAAACGAGTTGCCATAACAGGTTGAGGAGTGGGAAGGGATTTTCAGGAGGAGGGATCTAATGGTCCGACATGGTTGCCCACGAGGGACCATATACTGGAAGCGCTCACGGAGGTAAAGCGGAGTAACTGGGTTGTTCAGTGTTTAGTACAAAGTCGACAGAATATGCACATCGCGACGTCGACGAATGGGTAGCCATTTTATTTCAGATCTGCGAAATGTGATCGTACTTGCGTAGCCCATAGATGTATCGTATGCACAGATTCTATAGGCTCTCCAGCTTATTCAGCATCTCCTCCGTGGCGTCGAGGAAACAGACATCCGCATAGTCAAGAAGAGGAAGAAGGAGGGATTGGGCAAGGACAATTTTAGTTTTAAGAGGTAGGAACGTTTGCAAGCGCTTAAGGGACTGAAAGGAATAATGCACCTTCCTACTTATCTCATTTATATGACTGACCCATGACAACCTGCAGTCAAACGTTACACCTAGAATTTTAGCTTTGGGTGTGTAATTAATAACTGTGCCATCATAAACAACTGGTGGAACATCCTCTATATCTTGATCGTGAGAAAAACATATATTAATCTAAAATAATCCTCAAAACTTTGTCAGACGTGGCGGAACGACCCTTGTTTAGGTCGTTTACGCTCTGCCTGCCCCATTAAGGATAAAGGTGTTATTGTATGTATGAATGCTGAAAACAAATCATACAACACAACAAAAAAACAAAAGACAAATACAACATAGGCAGCCTTATTAGCAATTAGTGCCAGTTTAAATAAAATAACGCAAAATTCCAGCAATTTTATAAGCCCGGTAGCTTTAGCTTAAGGCACCAAGGCTGAAAGCAAGTAGTGCGTTCGCGTATAAACGGATAAAATGGTCTTACGAGACTTCGCACTTATCTGATAAAATTCGATCTCGTGGCGGATATTAGAGTAGGAGCTGCTTCGCTCCTTAAAAATATCTTGATCTCAGGTAAATAATGTTATATAAAGTTCTTTGCGAATATGTTACATGGAAATAAACTTTCTTCCATGCTGGCCTGGGAGCGAGAAAAAAATATATGTGCCAGCTGCATTTCCTCCCGGGCATGCTGTAAAAACGGATTCGAGGGTTTCAGTATATTGCAATTTAGGCGATGCCGATGGGCTGATAACCTGTCACTACCGCAATATACCAACAAATCTATTTTAAATTACCCTCGAAACCTTGTCAGACGTGGTAGAACGTTCGTTGTTTAGGTCGTTTACGCCATCACTACATAGTATAAAACAAAGTCGCTTTTTCTGTCCCTATATCCCTATGTATACATATATATTTAAAACTACGCAACGGATTTTGATGCGGTTTCTTTTAATGGATAAAGTGATTTAAGAGGACGGTTTAAATGTATAATTCATGCATAATATAGTAGAAAAACACTGATAATTTCCGTGTGAAGCCGGGGCAGGTCGCTTGTTAAGTGTAAAGGCGCGATTATATGTATGTATGAAATAAACTTGACTATTTTTAAATAAAAATGTAGGTGTTTATATTGTTACTTGGTCTTCACCTTTTTACGCTTGAACGGCTGAACGGATTTTGATAAAATTTGGGAAGACGATAGGTAGTCTTCCTGCAGACGGAAATAGGCTACTTATTGCGCTTCGGGGAAAATATCTCATTTTGACGGAAATATTTTGCAACACGTGGATAACTGATGAAGAAGAAGAGGAAGAGGTAGACCAAGGCGTAGTTATATTTATTTTTATGTATTTTATTTTATTTATTTATTTAACTTTATGCACAAAATGATTACAGAGGCGGACTTAACGCCTACTCTCTCTCTACCAGTCTACCTTAGGGCATGTGGAAAAAACAAGGCAGTTGCAAAATTGTATCCTAATAACTAACAAAGTAAGAACAAAACAATAAAAACAAAATGTAATTTAGATCGATCAAGTAAAGGGAAAAGTAAATGTAGAGTCGTATCAGGATATCAAAGAACTGGCCAATGATAGACAAAAATGGAAGTTGCTCCACCGACAAGAGCCCAGCTCTAAAGTGAAAGAGAAGGATAACTTATAAATAATTATTCTTTGAAAGGATTTTATACATAACTTTAATGTTCATACTATGAGGCTCGTATTTGTAAAGCTATCTCAAGATTGCGAACAATATTAGGTATGAATTCTACAAGTCATTTTATACTGATATTATATTTCTGATACGAACTCAAACTGACTGTCAATCTCAAGTGCGGATTATAAATACGGGCCTAAAATCACACTGCACTTTCTTACAAAATATGACCTTCAGGTGCAGAACCCTGACAACTCGAAGACCGACAAGTACACTGCTGCATTCCGGTTTAATGGATCATCAGTAATTGCAGCCTAGACTGGAACTAAACCAATCAATCAAAATCAGTGGTTCAACATCTCGCAGCGAGCATTTTGACAAAAATGCGGTTTATAAACTGTCCTAGCCGTAATAAAAAACTTATAGCACTATTCTTAAACAATACAACTTACTTTTATTTAGCCGCATTTTAATACGGCGCATTTCAAGTAACCCGCCATTTTGTAAAACAGCTAAACCTTTTGTAATAAGTCGAAATATACAATGGGCCTGAATAATTTGGATACATGCATATAATCACGCCTTTGTCCCTAATGGGGTAGGCGTAAGCGACAGCGACGACTGTGGAGCGTAAGCGACTTAAGCACAGGTCGTTCCGCCACGTCTGACAAATTTTTGATGGTTACTTAGGGTATGTAGGTATATTATTGTATTGACAGGTTGTTAGCCCATCGCCTAAATTACAATATACGGAAACCATCGAATCCCGTAGCTGGTTTTTACTGCATGCTTAGGAGGAAATGCAGCTGACACATTCTTGTTTCTCGCTCCCAGGAATCAAATCAAAGCTCCATGGAAGAAAATATATTTGGAAATCAGTGGTAAAGAAAGCTATGCTTATAAACAACAAGCACTTGATGTCCAGGTTCAGAACCCTGCAAGCTTGAAGATTGCATACCAGCTTAATGGATCAGCAGTAATTGCAGCCTAGACTGGAACTAAACCAATCAATCAAAGCTGTGCTTCATCATCTCGCAGCGAGCAGCCATAATCGTATAAGGGCTGTTGAAATGTCAATAATGTGCTTGGAACTTTAGAGTGTATAATGGGTGGTTTTTCTGGTAGAATGGGAGCACAGAGAACATATAATGAACCACCTGCTTTTCTTCCCGGCTTTTACTGTAGAAGTCAGTAGAGGAACTTAAGAGTTTTGGCTATTTAGGCTATGATCTGACAACTTGTCACTATATACACATTCATCAATATTTGTTAGACACAGTATAAATACCTGTAACTAGGCTGTGGACACTCTACCTTCCCTGTAAGTGATTGAAGTCAGACATCTCCAGGTGCAGAATCTGCTGATTCCAGCTTAATGGATCAGCAGTAATTGCAGCCTAGACTGGAACTAAATCAATTAAAACCAGTGCTTCATCATCTCGCAGCGAGCAGCCATAATCCTATTGGGGCTGTTGAAATGTCAATAATATAGTTTAAAAGTTTGGAGTTCTTCTTATCGTGTCGATGGAACACGTAACTATCACAAAGTGGCGGCCCAGAACGTTGCCAGTTTGAAGTTAATAATGGATGTTTTTTTTTATAGAACATATAATTAAGCAGCTACTTTGCTTCCCGGCTCTTACTGTAAAAGTCAGAAGAGGAACTTGAGAGTTTTTGGTATTTTAGGTGGATGCCATTTAGGCTATTATTTGACAACTTGTCACTATATACACTTGTTTACCTTCATCAATATTTGCTAGCAGCAGCAAAAAATATTACTGAGCTGGGCTGTTGACGCTCTACCTTGCCTGTGAGTGATTGAAGTCACCCCTCTCCAGGTGCAGACGCTGCTGGATTCCAGCTTAATGGATCAGCAGTAATTGCAGCCTAGACTGGATCTGAACCAATCAATCAAAGCTGTGCTTCATTATCTCGCAGTAAACAGCCATAATCCTATAAGGGTTGTTGAAATGTAAATATCCTGCTTAAAAGTTTGGAGTTGATAATAGATGTTTTTTTTTCTGTTAGAGTGGAACATAAGCAAAGAGCACATAGAATGAATCAGCTACTTTGCTTCCCGGCTCTTACTGTAAAAGTCAGAAGAGGAACTTGAGAGTTTTGGGTATTTTAGGTGGATGTGTGTACACATTTCTACAGCCATCAATATTTGTTAGACACAGTAAAAATGCCTCTAACTGGGATTTTGACGCTCTACCTTCCCTGTGAGTGATTGAAGTCACACATTTCCAGGTGCAGATGCTGCTGCATTCCAACTTAATGGATCATCAGTAATTGCAGCCTAGACTGGAACTAAACCAATCAATCAAATGCTGTGCTTCATCATTTAACAGCGAGCTATAATCCTATAAGGACTGTTGTTCATGTCAGTTACTTGCGATGAAGTTTGTAGTGTTGTATATTTTTTGTGAGTATTTATCTCTTCTATCCAGCTACGGGATCCAAGGGTTTCAGTTTATTGTAATTTAGGCGATGGGCTGAAAACCTATCACTACAGCAAAATACCTACAAATCAATAACCATCAAAACTTAGTCAGACGTGTGGGAACGACCCTTGTTTAGGTCGCTTTTGCTCTGCCTACCACATTAGTGATAAAGTCATGATCATATATATTTATTTTTCTTCTGATAGCGAAAAAACATAGAATGTTTCAGCTTCTTCTCTTACCGGGAATATTGTGAAAGTTAGTAGAGGAAAATGAGGGTTTCAAAGTATTATAATTAAGGCGATGGTCTAACATCCTATCACTATTACAATACCTAAAATGTTATTTTAGTCTCTTAAAGGCTACCAGACGTGGCGAAACTGGCGAAAACGCCCTTTAATAATTGCCGTGAGAGATACAGGCGTGAATTATATGGGGTGAAAGGGACAGCGTCCCGCAAACTGATAGGGGTTGCTCAGTCAACGACACTGAATAACTTCCACCAAGAAATTCTTTCAGGAAGTGAAAAAGAAAAGTGGCTTTCCTATATAAAATGTCCACCTCAATCAGACAATTTGTATGAAAAATCCTTATTTATTTTTCACTTCCTGAAAGAATTTCTAAATGGAAGTTGTTCAGTATTGTTGACTGAGCAACGCAGGATTTGCGGGATGTTGTCCCTTACACCCGGCATCCTCTGGCTTTATAGCTGTAATAGATCATCGTAAACGAGCATCAATCAAAAATAAAAAAGAATCATAAAGGGAGTTTTCCCCTCAGGTTTTCCCGTGAGTGCCCCCGGAGGCAAAACGAGAATTTAACCTCTAAAGACTTAAACAGCGTGTCCCGAGAGTCTCTAAATGGGTCCAAAGGGCTATTTGGAAGGAAAAGTAACACAAAAAGAAAACGGTTTTTATTCACCATAAAAGAACTGTTAAATTGTACTTTTAAATTTAAACACCCCTTTACTTTAATCTATTTTAAGATTGTTCTGGGCGATAAAATATTCTTAGGATTTTGTTCTATAAAATATTAAATATCATCAAGTGACATAAATAAAAAACGCACCTTAATAAATGTAAAATAAATATTAACACAGAAAAGTAAAGTATTCAAACACTTTGATGTCTGAAACACAAAACATTATGTTCAGCGTAATTGAAATGAAATTTACTCCCCGGTCTTTGAAATTTAGAAAAAGAAAACATAAATGAAACAATAGGGCATAAATCACAAGAAAAATCAAAGCGGGGAAGTCATTCTCTTATCTGAATACAAGGAGCACTGTTTGCATCTAACGATTCTTTGATAGCCCGCGCCGTGGGATAAGAAAACTTATAAGAGCAACTTCTTCTTAAGATCTTTATACTAGCCAAGTGGCGCCCCCCTTAGTAAAACAACGAAATTAACTATGAATCGAAAAACCGGTCCAACAGAAACGAGCTGTAGTAATTAAGATAATTTACATACACACATACAACCACGCCTTTATCCCTAATGGGGTAGGCAGAGCGTACACGACCAAAACAAAGATCGTTCTGCCACATCTGACAAAGTTTTGAGGGTTTTTTAAGATAGATTTGTAGGTATATTGCTGTAGAGACAGGTTGTCAGCCTATCGCCTACTTGCAATATACAGAACCCTCGGATCCCTTAGCTGGTTATTACAGCATGCCTGGGAGGACATGCAGCTGACACATTCTATGTTTTTCTCTTGCTCCCAGTAAAGCATGGAAGTAGATAATTTAGAACCTTTTAAATTACCCATTCATAGCTCGTTGTAGTAAGAAAAATTGCCGTTATTTACAATTTATCGATGAATTTGATATTTTTACTAAAGGGCGCACCATTTGGCTAGTATCGTCACCGTAAATTTAAGTACTGGGCACTTGTCAATGGAGTAATCGACAACTTTCTCTGTCTTCTGCCCACGATTTCCACTTCCTAATGCGACTTGACAACTGAAAAATCAAAAAGCCAATCATCTTATAGTATTGCATTTCTCGCCACTTGATGGCTATTAGAATGCGGTGATATAGATATATCGTTCATGCCTATTTATAAAAACGATCAACCAGTAGAATTTCCATATAAATCATTATGCATTAAAAAGTCTGTAGCTCTGTTTTTATATATTACTATCTTATCTCCGCGGCTTCATTCGCGCCTACTTCGGTATTCTGAATAGGTATTTTAAATCCCTGTCTCACTTTAGTGTAATGACTAAAAAAGGTACCTACCTGTCGTACTTCCAGTTTTTTTGACAAAATTATCTCCAAAAAACTCTACAGCTCACTCCTCTAAAATAAGCTTCACTCGGCTGTTGATAGCGTCTGCTTCGGGATACGACTATAATTAAAATGTCGTTAACAAAGAGTAGGGCATGAGGAAAAATCGCTGTTAAAGGAAGCCGTCAGTTTTTTTATGGGCGCAGATAGCCGGTTGTACGTGGCCGAAATGAGGAGAGGAAAGTTGAAATTTCATATTGTTCAAGGTTTGCTATGCTCGCTCCAATTTTAAACGAGTTAGGTCAACGTTGTCCTAGTTGAAAATTGATTTATAAAGAAAACTATTTTGTATTTTTTTTGTTCATTTTTTTTTATTTACAACTCCGAAATTGTAATTAAGAGCTCTTTCGCCAAATAACTGCTTTTTAATTTGAAGCAATTTTTTTTCGTTTTTCTTAGTACTCGCTAAAGGGTCACTGATAACATTATTTAATTTCCTTCCCGCTTACTTCGTATTCGTAAAACTGCCTATCTAAAAAAATGTAATATAATGTTTGATTTTATATAAAACTAATTATTTAAATTATGTAGAATACAAACTGTTATATTTTATGTTCGAGTTAATATTATTGTAACGTGTATAATAATATATTTTTTTTAAAAAAAAAACAAGTCTTTTTCAAATAAGTCCTAATTCCATTAAAGTATAATAAATGACTTTAAATACGACTTTTATTTGCATTCAAATCAAATATAATTCGTTTATTTATGTGCATTTTATATCTTTTTATTCCTATGGCGCGTACCTACAATATTCACGTACAAAGTCGCCATTTTACGAATTTTATTTTTGTACTAATGTCAGAATAACTGGAATAACTGTATTTCAGAGCCGCGGTCGACGTAATAGCTTTTTATTTCTCCACAGATGTTCAACTTTTATTACTATTATTATTTACAAAAATATGATAGATATTTCGGTGTTGCGAGACCGTTCGGATTTTCATAGCCTATTTTAAATGGTACAGAAAACCATTTAAAAAGTGTAACAGAAAGTTGTGGGATAAATCTAGGAAATAAGTAGTAGCGCTTAGGCTGTTTTTCCACCAGAGATGTGCGAGGATAGGTAGCGAGGAATGTGTTTAGTTCAGAGGAATAGAAGCTCGGCTCGCACCGCTCATTAATGTGCATTTTGACAGCTTCGCTACCCATCCTCTTACGACACATTTTCCTCGCACAGCTTTGGTGGAAAACAGCCTTATACTGCTTGCGCCAATCTGTTTGCCAAACTTCATATGAGCTTGACTGTACTCATTTTATTTCCGTAAGGCAAGTTTTATTTTGAAGATAATTTAATTTGACATCACGTCATACAAGAAATCGTCATAGTAAAAGATTCGAAAGGCAAAAGACAATTAAATAGAAAATTGAATTCAAACCTATTGGATCCTAGAATCAAGATTGAATTAAACAATGAGTAAACAACGTCCAATTTAATTAACGAACTGATAGATAAATGAACAACGGTTGCGATAAGGGTTCTACTAATTTAATTCCGATATGATTTCGGTGAAATTCTGTCCGGTGAGGAAACTAACTGACTTGCGGGTTAGTTCACACCGGCAGTTTTCAAGAGTATGATGTTATACACACATATAATCACACCTTTATCCCTAATGGGGTAGGCAGAGCGTAAACCACCTAAACAAAGGTCATTCCGCCACGTCTGACAAAGTTTTGAGGGTTATTTAAAGCAGATTTGTAGGTATATTGCTGTAGTAACAGGTTCTCAGCCCATCGCCTTAATTACAGTATACTAAAACCCTCGGATTCCTTAGCTGGTTTTTACAGCATGCCCGGGAGGAAATGCAGCTGGCACTTTCTATGCTTTCCTCTCGCTTCCAGGTAGGCCAGCATGGAAGAATATAACATGGAAGAGTAGCTGGATATTATAAGCGTGTTCTTATGTAATATTAAACATTATTAACTATGCAAAAAGATAGGCTTTTTAGAATAGAACTCATATTCCACGTGACGTCGCGCTATGCAGTGCAACCTGTTACTTCGTGGTACAACAAGATGCATCTTCAAATTCTCGCCGCGTCCCGTCGCGTCGCTTACTGATGTAAACTGA
The DNA here is from genome assembly GCA_949820665.1 of Scrobipalpa costella. NCBI lineage: Eukaryota > Metazoa > Arthropoda > Insecta > Lepidoptera > Gelechiidae > Scrobipalpa > Scrobipalpa costella. The sequence continues at coordinate 3,714,899 of OX463311.1, forward strand.
CTGTTAAACTAACTGACTTGTGGGGTAAGGCACTCAATACAATATCAGATCTGATCGCAATCAGATCAAATCAAATATTGAAATGGTCAATACTAAGATAGTTGTATTAAATTTTGTAGAGAGGATGGAGGAAGTGATAGATTTTTATTTACAAATATGTAAATAAAATACAAAATAAAACTTCAAAATAACTTCTTCTTGTTCTGTCGAGTCAATAAAACAACATGTCAAGATACAAATAAAAATGTCACTTAAAACTAAACTTATCCAAACCAAATGGTAGATCTGGTCGATCCTGGCGCAAAGGTCGCTGCATTACCGCGTTGAATCACTATGGCCAACCTTTGCACCAAGAAAGAACCAGAGCGAGGGTCATCTCCTCTTTCTCTCAGTCGACTGCCTAGCTCGGCTATAAACATTTTGCTTCAGTGCACCAACTCACCCCGATTCAACTTGAGAATCCATTCGCTAAGAAGAAGAGAAGTGCACCAACAACCGGCCGTTTCCACAGCGAATGGAATACAATTATAGTTTTGAGATCATGGGGCGTACTTTTCTCGCTTTTTGTCAGCCGCAGATTCAGCGGCTGCCCCAGGCGCCTTCATTGTACCACGGACATGACTAGCCGCGTACGTGCTGACGCATGTTGAGTCCCACAAGAGACATCGGGTCTTTTCCCATCTGTACGACTAAGACTTGGAGGCTCAAGGACGCATGGGATTTGGGAAGACACGAGTGCTCTACGGATGATCTCGTTCAAAGCGTGGTGACGTGGGAACCTACCCGAACAGCGATTGCAACTTAAGGCATGGTGTCCGTTGGCTTCCACCGTAGAGCCGCAAACGCATAAATGTGGTTCCACCCAGTTCAACCCAGGCGGAGAACCCCGGCCACGCGCATGGTGCCACTGTCGACAAGTGTTCCCTGTGAGGAGACGGTAAAGCTTGCAACCACGCTCCTGATTCCGGTTGAGACACTGCCCGAAGTCTAGCCACATTCACCCCCGTGGCCCCATCAATGAGATGGTCAAAAATGCCCCTCGCTCCAACATCGTCCCAAGCACGCTGCGATTCAGCATCCCGTGGCAATGTAGCGCCCGGAATACTGCTAGATCAGGCATTCAAGGTGCCATCAGCAAAGGGAATCTTGACCCCGACGCCATAAAATAGTAGCATAGAAGCTACAAGATCCAAGACCCCATGCGAAGACGCCAGAAATGCCGGTACCCCAACATCTAAATTTAATACTTAAGGCAATCTCCGAATGGGGTGATGCCAACCTGGTGAAGTTTAATGCATCTAAGACACAGGCCTGTCTATTCTCGACCAAATTGAGTCCCTTCAATCTTGCTCCCACTTTCCGAAATGTATCCGTTCCGATTTCCGATCACCTCGAGCTTCTTGGTATGAGCCTTACGTCGGACCTGAACTTTGGACGATATATAGAATCCTTGGCTTCGACTGCAGCCAAAAAACTTGGTATTATCTCAAAGGTTAGGCGATACTTCACACCGGGACAGCTACTACAGCTCTACCAAGCTCAAGTCCGATCGTGTATGGAGTATTGCTGCCACCTTTGGGACGGTTCTGCCAAATACCAACTGGCAACCTTGGATTCTATTGAAAAACGCGCCAAGAAGCTCATCGCCGACCCGTCACTGGTAGAGGAAAAGCTGCAGAGCCTCGAACATCGTCGCAAAGTAGCTTGCTTATCTGTGTTCTACAGGATACATTTCGGAGAATGTGCAGCATCGCTTCATGACCTGATACCCCCCTCCCCATTCCATCTCCGGGGTACGAGACGCCGGGTGGGGATTCCACCCTTATGTTGTCGACATTCCAAGTTTTCGCACAAAGCGGTACGCTTCTACATTTTTAATGCGAACGGCCAAAGTGTGGAACTCCCTGCCTGCGGATCTATTTCCGGAACGTTATGACCTGGGCCTTTTCAAGGCGAGAGTGAACAGGCATTTTCTAGGCAATCATGCTCCATCATAGTCTACATCATCACTTACCATCACGTGAGATGGCGGACAAATGATTGCCTATCAAATATAAAAAAAAAAAAAAAAAAAACATCATTCATGCACCTTAACCCCAAACCCCCATGCCGAACGGGCAAAGCAGTCTGGCTCCATTGCACGTCGTTGAGCGACACGTTTAAGATGCTAAATACCGGCTCCCTGAGCGTAGCGTCGAAACCTAACACCTCTTCTGGAATCATCCAAGTTGGAGAACAGGTAACCTACGTGCGAAGCAAGTAGGTTACCTTTGGAATGGCGAAACAAACCCGCAACAGAATTAGGGCAATGTGAGCAGAGAGATTGCTAAGACGCTCTCGGAAGCTCTCCAACATGCGTCTTTTTCCCGTATTGCCTGTGGAACTCCAGCAGGAAAAATAGGAGAACCCAAGAGACTGAAGCTACAGGGATTTAATTCTTTTAGCTCCGGTAACAGGGAACCAAAGTGTGAAAATAGGGAATTGGAATTTGAACCACAAGAAAAAAACTGACACTTGGCCGTACTTAATTCCAGCCCAATTTTCCTTAGTCGTGGTATCAGCAAAGCTATATCTCTTTCCACGACTTCAGGCTTGCCACCTATGGTTCCGTCATCCAGATACCAGATGTTAAGTGGAGACTTGAGTTCTGCTATAATCTTTTGGATGGCATGGCTGAAGACAAGCGGGCCGAGTGGATCTCCTTGCTGAGCACCAACTTGGGAGAGGATAAGTGAGTCACCAAAAAAGAGGTTAGAAGGAGAGCCGTAAAGTTGTGAGAGAAAGTGATATAAAGTAGGAATTTTATCCCTAGCCTCCTTTAACAAGGTATCCCTTTCTAGGCAATTAAATGCGTTTTTTATATCCAATTTTAAAACGACACAGTCCATATTTTCGGGGTCAGAGACAAACGCACGCGTGGCATGAATCGCAGCCTCACAACCCAACTGTGTTCCGAAGCCCAGTTGATTGGGGCACAAATAAGAGGCCATCCCTTCTCTTACCGCACGACATCCGACTTTTGCAACAAGCCGACGCAAAACACTGCCAATATCAATAGGTATCACCCCCCATCCTTTTTGCTTAAGGCACACAAAGTAGCTCCGTAAAGATACGGGTAGACAACGGGATTCAGTCGGCCTTCAAGAAGGAAGTTGCACAAAGGAAGTTGAAGTTCTGTCGAGTGGGTATTGAGTCTATCGACCTTCAAAATAACTGTAAATAATAAATGGCCTCCAGAGCGTCCCCTTGGGGCATGGTGCCGAGAAGTGTTCTTTACAAGTGTTTGTATATCATCGCACAAGTATCACGAAAAATCACGCCTGTAACCTACCGGGTGTAAAGGACAAGTCCCGCAAACTGATATTTTTTGTTGATCAGTCAACGATACTGAACAATTTCCACCAAGAAAATATTTCAGGATGTGAAAACAGAAATTGGCTTTTCCATCAAAATATTTCCCTCAATCAGACAATTTGTATGGGAAAGCCAAATTTTTCTTCCACTTCCTGAAATAATTTCCTGGCGGAAGTTGTTCAGTGTCGCTATCAGTATGTGGGACACTGTCCCTTATACCCCGTTAACGGGATGCAGAGGGCTGTTTCCGTAATTTCGCGTTGCTTTCCACTTTACAAATGCATGTATGATGTATGTGCTATTTGAAAAGGAGCAAAATATTTGTGATTTTAGTCTTATTTCTGGGAGAAATTTGTAATAACATGGGTTGAACATAAGAGATACCGCCCGCAAACTGATGGGGGTTGCTCAGTCAACGACACTGAACAACTTGTATCAGGAAATTATTTCAGGAAGTGAAAATAATGTGGCTTTTGCAAACAAATTGTCTGTTCGAGGTGGTAATTTTGTAAGGAAAAGCCAATTTTTATTTTTACTTTCTGAAAGAATTTATCGGTGGGAGTTGTTCAGTGTCGTTGACTGAGCAACCCCTAACAGTTTGCGGGACGTTGTCCTTTACACCCGGTATACCCAGACTGTATGACGATGAAAAAAAATAGAATAATCCCAAAACCCAGTGCAATAATGAGGACAGTATGCAAGTACCTCTAACTATGCAGATGAACAAAATACCTAGAGAGCGATTCGCATAACAAGTTCGATATGGACAGACTCGGATAGTTCTAATTTGAGTTAGCCTGAACTTTGACTTCAACGCTTTGGTTGGATAAAACTCGCTTATCTAATAGACATACAGTCCTAGTAGACGCAATTTTGGGAAACCATACTTTTCACAATGCATTAGAAAACAAACGTTCTTTAATGAACAAATAACAGTAAATGTTCTCATATCCTATTGCATGTGACCTGATTTCTAAAGTAGAAATTTGGTAATCAGACTTTTTACAATACATTAGAAAACAAACATTTTTTAATGCACAAACAACAGTAAATATTATTATATACCATTGCAGGTGACCTGCTTTCTATAGTCGCAATATTTTGTTCGAGGCAACCTTGTAGTGCCTTATTATACGTTTTTTTGGACTCTATAGATGTTCTACAATAATAATATGATATAAAGAAAAAATATTATAGTGCTGAAGACCCTAGGTATATAATAATGAGAACAGTATGAAAGCGCCTCTACTACGCAGATGAACAAGATACCTGGAGAGCAATTCGCATAACAAGTTCGATATAGACATACTTGGATAGTTTCCAGTTTGAGTTAGCCTGACTTCAACGCTTTGGATAGGCGAACTGTCTTGTCTTGTCTAGCCGTTAATGTCCCACTGCTGGGCAAAGACCTCTCTCCGGTCACCCCACGACCTGTAGATGTAGGTACGAAAAATTGGAAAACAGTCTTTTTTCAATGCAATAGAAAACAAACATAAAAACAATAAATATTCTCATTTACAGGTGACCTGATTTCTAGAGTTGCAATATTTTGTTCGAATCATCCTTGTAGTGCCTTCTTGTACGGTTTTTGGGCTCTATCAATGTGTTTATATATACACTTACGTACTTACACAATACAATAATAATATGATATAAAAAAGTGCTTAACACCCTAGGTATAATAATAATGAGAATAGTATGAAAGCACCTCTACTATGCAGATGAACAAAATACCTGGGGAGCAATTCGCATAACAAGTTCGATATAGACAGACTTGGATAGTTCCAGTTTGAGTTAGCCTGAACTTTGGCTTCAACGCTTTACCTGTATTAGATTCGTGTACCTGTCAATAAACATTGCTTAGATAGGTAGTTAAACGCCGTTTTGGTGAATATATATTCTGAATATTATGTATTTAAATTAACTAAAAACATTGCTGAGGCAGGATTCGGTAGATGACGCTAAAGTCCATAAAAATGACGATTGATTGGCACTACAACTACGATTATTTGATTGGTACAGCTATGGAACAATTTTCCACAGTGTAGGTTCAACTCAAGGCTATCTAGACTTTGATTCTATGCAGATGAACAAAATACCTGGGGAGCAATTCGCATAACAAGTTCGATAAAGACAGACTCAGATAGTTCCAGTTTGAGTTAGCCTGAACCATGGCCGAACTTCGACTTCAACGGTTCGGTGCAAACTGTGTTAAGCTCGTGTACCTATAACATATAGCTATCTACCTATTCCTGGCTGTGATCTGGGCTTTGAAAGCAACCCTATAATGAGCAAAATTACTTTTGAATGCTATCTTTTTCAGATATTTGAGCTTAGTATAACTCTTTCGTTTCCATACAAGATGTCCACCTCGATCAGACAATTTGCATGAAAAAAAATACTTTCTGAGAGAATTTCCTGTTGGAAGTTGTTCAGTTTCGTTAACTGAGCATCTCCTATCATTTTGTGGGATGCTGTCCCTTACACCCGCTATACTTATTTAAATTACATTTCTTACAAATTTGCCTGTGCCGGGTGCCTTTGATCAATTCCCTGCCTGCCGCTTATTCAAAGTGGCAGGATTTTGTGTGTAGGTACGTCACCTGTAGGAAGTTTTCACACGATTATGGTTGATTTTACATAACAATCAGCCTGTCGTCGGCATGTTTGGATGGAAGTGGTGAATGATATTTGTGGATGCATGGCATTAAAACGTAGGTGAACGATTTTTGAAATTCTCTCAAGTGGGCCGCCCACGTACCACCTGGCTCAGTCGAAAAAGAGGCCGCATCAACTGGTCTCGGCTGGGAAGACCGATAAGAAGATAGAAGTTACCGCGCAAGATCGAGAGCAAGAGAAATCCCTTCTTCGAGCCCTATGTCCCTGATGAGGGATCCAGAACTTCATTAGCATCATCATCATCTCAAGTGATAAAATGGTTAAAATTGCCATTTTTAATGCATTTTTGAAAATCTTTTTGTTCTCAGGTAAATTTACAAGCCGTGAATTATTCAATTAAGTAAGAAAACCTTTTTTAAACTTGTGCCTTCCAGCTTCCAGAGATATAAACAATATTGTTATTAAAAGCTTTTTAAAGGATGACGTAAAGAAAGGCCCGATTTAACATGAAAAATCCTTTCATCAATCACTTTTAGAACACTTAATTTAAGATAAGTGATCTTGAAAGACTCTGAAATCAAGCCATCCTTCATGAAACACCTCCCTTTGTCAATTTAAAATGATTGATAGAGAAATAATTCAGAAATTAACCTAACTGGGGAAGATCAATCATATTTACGGCACTAAATTAACGGAATAGTGACTTTACGACCACGCTTTGAATGAACCTGACGAAAAATGAAACTAACGCCGCCGCCATTTTGAAATTTGTCATTCTTCTTCTTTCGTGTCGGCAAGAACACGTGCTAAATCTTGCTTGCTCAAAAAGCAGCTACCGTATTGGCTGTCTAGATGCTATCGAGCGAGTCCTCGCGTGAACAGGTGGTCGGACACGCGGGACAGTTGGTAAGGTGCGCCATGGTTTGCAATGGTTCTCCACATTCACAGCTGGCGTCTGCACTACTAGAGTATCCCCATCGGCACAGGTTGAATTTAAAATTGATTTGACAGTTCTCCTTATACTGCAGCGCCCCGCTCACGTTAATTGAGAATAGCGTTGTGTTTTGGCAATCAGAGTAGGTACTCAAGGAGCCCGATGTTGTAGGGCCGCTGCCTCCTGAGCTGGGAGGTCGTGGTTCGAATCCCACCATGTGTTTTTCCGTTTTCGAATTTCAGATGTACGTTTATTCGGCGCTTTTTCCGTGCTTTAGAAGGCACGTTAAGCCGTTAGTTCGTATCGTCAATATCGTTCAGCATCGTAGATATTAGTCGTTAAGCCATGTCAGAGGCCAGTGACCTAATCTAGGATAGGGTCTGGTTTCCTTTCTTGGTTGCGAAGGTCAGATGGCAGTCGCTCTGTGTAAAAACAAGTGCCCTCGTTCAATCACCTAGATATGGCAGCCAACCCTGTCAGATTCTAAATAAGTCTAGGGAGATGATGAGTAGGTACTCAAGAGTAGAAAAATCTAGATAGATAGATAATTCATTTATTTCCAAAATACACAAAAGACAACAATAGTACGTTACTCCGAGGCCGAACTCAGTCCAAACACGAGATATCTACACCAAGTCTAGGTTCGGCCCGTATTTGTTTTGTCTGTTTGTTCGAGCCTAAAACATAACGGCGGTTCGACATAAAATTAACTTTTTCATTAGTAAAAAAAATATCCATCCATCATCACAATAAATAATTAACTTTCCATGGCGCATGTACCAGAGTACATATACATACATACATATAATCACGCCTTTATCCCTAATTGGGTAGGCAGAGCGTATACGACCTAAACAAAGGTCGTTCCGCCACATCTGACAAAGTTTTGAGGGTTATTTAAGATATATTTTTAGGTATATTGCTGTATTGACAGGAGTACATATGATCTTATTTATAAAGTAGGAATAACATTATTGCAAAAGGAATAATCAAGGTTAGAAGTTTTTGATGATACATACTATCACACATGTATCCCTAATGGGGTAGGCAGAGCGTAAACAACACAAACAAAGGTCGTTCCGCCACGTCTGACAAGTTTTGAGGGTTGTTTAAGATAGAACTGGATATTGCTGTAGGAACAGGTTGTCAGCCCATCGCCTAAATTACAATATACCCTCGAATCCCTTAGCTGGTTTTTACAGCATGCCCGGGAGGAGATGCAGCTGGCACATTCTACGTTATTCTGTCGCTCCCAGTCCAGCATGGAAGATATATTTTTGATGATAGTTGTGGAAATATATGATAATAGTTAAAATAAATTACACAGAGATTTTTTAACGAAAAGATCGTTATTTTCATTATATGGAAATCTATACAGAGTATTTAATTTTATGTTTATAAGGCCCTTAATTATAAACAGAACTTGGGACTAACAGCTAATTTGAGTCCGTATCAGCAATGTCATTTCAATACAAAAGGACCTGTCAAATCCATTCTTAAAATTGCTCTCAATCTTGAGGTCGCTTTATAAATACGAGCATTAGATATATTTAAATCTACAGCCTTCGTGATCTTGAGTTTCCAATCCGGAGGTTATGGTTTAGATTCACACGGGCGAATTCATTTTCAGAGAACTTCCCTTGTTTGGTTTGAATTCCGTGCTTTCAGATGGCACGTTAATCCGTTGGTCTTGATAGCGATTTTGATAGCGATCATTATAAAAACCAGTTCAGAGGCTTTTTAACTTTCTAACACCATGGTTCATCGAGAGGTTGATTGACTTCAAAAACCCACTCGATAGAAAAAGATTACTTTAAGTCTATAATTGATATAAAAAGCTGTCTTAATTGCTTTTTTGTAACTAAGTATTAATCTTTACTAATCAAGAAAATTAGAAAACTTTAACAATGAGTCAAACAAATGCGAACACTTTTTGTTCTTGACTTTTAATCTTGAGGTGAAGCCTCCAGAGTCTAGTGGTTACAGCTTTGGGCTCCCGATTGGCTTTCGTGGATTCGATTAACGCGGGAAACATAGTATTTATATTTGTTAGTATAATATTTTATTACAGTCTCCTTAGTTAGGTTAGAATTATAGATTAGAACAATGCAGACTAACAGACAGTCAGTCTTCATTGTCAGACGTTACATAAACCATGTCAGAAGCTATTGAGACGTTTTAATCCCTGGTATCAGGGTTGATCACGTCATTCAACGACCTTTAAATCCTACTTGGAACAAGAAGAAGGAAATTTTACAGTTTAATTATTTCTGTCGAGTAGGTATCGAGTCTATCGATCCGATGAACCCTGGTGTCAGAGTTATTAAACTGCCTAATAGAATAGCACAGCTAATAGGCCTCTGACATGGTTTCTGTAACAATCACTATCAAAAACAGCGACCGGGTCGGTTAACGTGCCCTTCGAAGCATGATTTCTGTTTTCTTCCAGACAATCAGGTAATTCAGCCTGCACTGTCCTAACCAAACTGAGGAAAATTTCACAAAGCGATAAATTGACAAATATCATTTTTGTGTTCACCTCTTGGGAATCGAACCCAAAACCTCCAGGTCGGGAGCCATGGCTCTGACCACTAGACCACGGAGGTAGTTAAATTACTAGAAACCACGGTTTCACGTACAAACGGGTTTTCAAAACTGATGTAACTTTGGTGCTCGTTCACTGGTTTTATCCCTTAGTCAGCTTAACTTTAGAGCACAGCTAATAGGCCTCGGACCTCGGATATCTGTAACGACCACTATCAAAGAGAGCGACCGGGACCGAGAGCTTAACGTGCCCTTCGAAATACGTTTTTTTTTTCTCAAATCAAACCCAGGACCTGCGGATCGGAAGCATATGGCTCTGACCACTAGACCATGGAGGTAGTTAAATTACTAGAAATCATGGTTTCCAGATATATCGATTCATAGTGACAGTTGTCAGCCCATCGCCTAAATTGCAATACAAAAAAACTCTGTATCCCTTAGCTGGTTTTTACAGCATGCCCGGGAGGAAATGCAGCTGGCACATTCTATGTTTTTCTCTCACTCTCAGTCTAGCATGAAAGTCTTTGTCTCTATAATTTGGAAAAAAATACCTAAGTAGTTGTATTCTGTATCTCCACTGTTAAAAAACTTTTACATATAATCACGCCTTTATCCCCAATGGGGTCGGCGGAGCGCAAAGGTTGCTCCGCCACGTCTGCCAAAATTATTTAAAATTGATTTATATTACTGTAGTGACAGGTTGACAGTCCATCGCCTAAATAGCAATAAACCGAAACCCGCGGATAAAGAGCTTTTAATGGTTGTAATCGTAGTAAAATAAGTTTTAAAACGATAAATTTAATAACTTCTTGAAATGCGTTTTTCCACGTTTCTATGCCTCAAAATAAGAAAAATGACCTATCAATTTAAATCAATTAAATTATCTAGATAACCTAAGTATTATTTTTAATTCCAGACCAAGTTACAACATTAAATTCAAAATCCAGGACCACATATAAAAATACTTTTCTTCTTAGCCTTCCTTCCTTCTTAACCTTTTGCTGCGAAAAATCATTATTATTTCAACTTTCACAAATAAACGTAAGATTACAATTTCATGATTTAAAAACTGAATCCCATCCTGTACATTTAACACAATGAGACGGCAAATCTATTTTATCTCCCTCAGCAGCCGAGGACAGTCCTGATCGATTGTTTCCGAGAAATTGCAATCTAGATTAGATGCTTAATTCCCTGGCTTCGTAACTTGATTAGCGGGAATTAACTTATAAGATAATTAATGCCGTCTCATAGAGGAGGAAGTGGGAATATACCTACTTTTATTTAGATTTTTGTCTGAAAACAGATTTTTTTATTTTTTCCGGACATACTGTAAAAACAAGTAAAAGCCAGGAGTTATGAAAAATTCTTCCATCCCTCTCTAAAAATATTTCACGAATATGTCGTTTACATTGGATCACATTTTTAATGCGTTGAAGCTAAAATTTGAGTGTGTAAAAATTTAAGATATTGGATCAAAGATTCTCCTGCAGAGCGTATTATGTGTGTTCTAAAAATTGTTTCATATTTTAATCATCGATTCATTAAACTAAATCGTTTGCACGTTAAGCCATCGGTCCCGGTCGCTGTCTTTGATAGTTCTCGTTACTCAAACCATTTCAGAGGCCTGATAGTTGTGCTACTAGTAGCACAGCCTAGGCTGTTTAAAAACTCTGACACCAGGTTTCATCGGGTCGATAGACTCGATACCAACTCGACAGAAGAAGAAGTTAACTAAATTTTACATACATACATTTAATCACGCCTTTATCCCTAATGGGGTGGGTAGAGCCTTACACGATCTTAAATTTCTTAGATATATTGCTGTATTGATAGGTTGTCAGCCCATCGCCTAAATTGCAATATACTGAAATCCTCGGATCTGGATCTCTTAGCTGGTTTTTATAGCATGCCCGGGAGTAAATGCAGCTGGCATATTCTATGTTTTTCTTTCGCTCTTATTCATGGAAGTAACTATATTTAAACCATTAATAATAACACATATTTTTCTTTTTGTTTCAGATAATAATTATGGATAGCGAAAATAAAGAGCGCATCGCAAAGTCACGAAAATGAATCGACTAAGTTTAAAATTTACAACTATAGATGTTACATCATCCCGCCGATAGCAAAATGGCGAATGTTACGCAAAAACGAATACACAATAATATAACTTATAATACTACAGCGATTTACACATATCCACCGAAAAAACCACCAGATGTAATCAGCTCACATGGCAACCAACGCATATATAAACTAAGAAAAGCGTTCCAAAATATACATCTAAAAAACAATACCAAAGATAGCAATTACATGATGCTAGTCGACGATTTCAGTGATTACTTCTATAGCAATACAAGTCCAGAAGTATTTAGTGAACCCAATGCTACCACTGATGTCTTTAAAGATATCTATCAATATAGCAACTGTTCGTATAATGGTACATTCAATGTGTCGTGTTTTGGAAAGCAGCCGCAGTTTAACGCGGAGTATAACTTCTGGGCGCTGTTGCTGCTAATATTTCCTTTCTTCACCCTGTTCGGTAATGTGTTGGTGATTATGAGTGTAGTGCGGGAGAGGACATTGCAGACAGTGACGAACTACTTTATAGTGAGTCTGGCGGTCGCTGACCTGATGGTGGCCGTCGTCGTGATGCCCTTCGGAGTTTATTATTTGGTGAGTTTAGCATAAGATTTTCTCCAGTTTGTTTAGGGTTAGGACAATACGTCTCTACTTTGTTTCTTTCTTTCTCTTTCTTTTTTCACTATGTTTCTTCCTTCTTTTCTTTCTTGTTTTTTTCTTTCCTTCTTTCTTCATTTCGACAGTGACGAACTACTTTATAGTGAGTCTGGCGGTCGCTGACCTGATGGTGGCCGTCGTCGTGATGCCCTTCGGAGTTTATTATTTGGTGAGTTTAGCATAAGATTTTCTCCAGTTTGTTTAGGGTTAGGACAATACGTCTCTACTTTGTTTCTTTCTTTGTCTTTCTTTTTTCACTATGTTTCTTCCTTCTTTTCTTTCTTGTTTTTTTCTTTCCTTCTTTCTTCATTTCGACAGTGACGAACTACTTTATAGTGAGTCTGGCGGTCGCTGACCTGATGGTGGCCGTCGTCGTGATGCCCTTCGGAGTTTATTATTTGGTGAGTTTAGCATAAGATTTTCTCCAGTTTGTTTAGGGTTAGGACAATACGTCTCTACTTTGTTTCTTTCTTTGTCTTTCTTTTTTCACTATGTTTCTTCCTTCTTTTCTTTCTTGTTTTTTTCTTTCCTTCTTTCTTCATTTCGACAGTGACGAACTACTTTATAGTGTGTCTGGCGGTCGCTGACCTGATGGTGGCCGTCGTCGTGATGCCCTTCGGAGTTTATTATTTGGTGAGTTTAGCATAAATAATAATAAAATACTTATATTACAATCACTCTGACTTCGCAACGTTGCCATAATTATGATTTCCAAAACTGGGACAGAAGCAGTAGAGGTACTATCGAAACACACGAAAATAGAATGAATACTTTACGACATACATACATACATATAATCACGCCTTTATCCCTTATGGAGTAGGCAGATCGTAAACGAACCAAACAAAGGTCGTTCCGCCACGTCTGACAAAGCTTTGAGGGTTATCCAAGATAGATTTGTAGGTATATCGCTGTAGTGATAGGTTGTCAGCCCATCGCCTAAATTACAATATACTGAAACCCTCGGATCCTTTAGCTGGTTTCTACAGCATGCCCGGGAGGAAACGCAGCTGGCACATTCTATGTTTTTCTTTCGCTCCCAGGCCAACATGGAAGTAACACATTTAACCAAGTAAAGCCGAATCAAAACATTACACGAGCAAAGCGAGCGCGGCACACCACAAAAACTAAATCAATGCAATACGCGAGTGAAGTGAAGAATGTTTCCCGAAATCCTGGGACGCATAAGTGACGAACCTGGCTCATATTTCCATCAAGATTTAAAGTCGTACAAAATACAAAAATACAAAATACAAAATACAAAAAGTTTTTATTTTTCTTTCACATAGAAGTAAAACTTAAAACTAGGCGAGATTGACATAAATATAATTTTGAATCTATCTATGTGAGAGACTGGTGTCCGTACTAGGAGACCTGTATTACAGATCACCAGACTCTCCGCACTCCGAACCTGGTGGATTCATAGAAGCGGCCGGTACATAAAATATATTTTACCAACTATGTGATGCAAGATACAGTTAATTAATTAAAGTTTAACAGCATCCACTGATCGTGAATTTGTTCATATGTGTGTGTGTGTGTGTGTGTGCGTATGTGTGTGTGTATGTGTATCTGTGCGTGTGTGCATGTGGGTGTAGGGGTGTGTGTGACGATTAGTATGATTGAGAAGAAGAAGAATGAGAATGGGACATACCTAAATTATGAATTATGTGACTAGGGAACATTAGTATGGGTTATGAAAGAGTTTGCAGCAAATTTTCTGTTTTGTCATAGTCTAAGGTCTTCAGATAGATTGATAGTGCTCTTTTGCATGACTGTCTAGTGAGATGGTATATGCTGATTGACTCATTAATTTTATTATATAGGTAGGGGCCTAGAAATCCGATGAATCTCTGAGCAAAAGCGGTTCTCCATTGAGCTTCGGTTGGACAGACTCTATGTTTCAAGCGCTTATTCTTAAAAGATGCAGGATCATAAGTGAGTTTGCGGTGGATCCTCAGAATAACGTTAAGTAGAAATAGCTGCCTAACAGTCAGGACATCACTAAGAGCGTAGAGATCTGTGGTAGGAAAATAAAAGGGTAAATTTAAGCTAACTTTTAATACTGCTCTTTGAGCTCTCTCTAACCTTAATAGGTAGGTTTTTGCGGCACCTCCCCAAACAGAAATACAGTAAGATAAGATTGATTGGCACAGAGATACATATACCATTTTAATCACGGACTTATCAGCAACATGACGAAGATTTTTAAATATGAATATAAGTTTACGGGTCCTAGATGAGAGAAGATTAATATGCTGTTTAAAGGTAAGAACATTATCTAGTATTACTCCCAAGTACTTAATTTCTTTAGTCATTGAGAGGTTGGTACATGAGCAAGCTAGCGTATTATTACAGGTGTGGGCTGTTATATGATGATTGGGTATAACACGATGAGGGATGGTACTGATAGAAAAAGTCATATACTTTGTTTTGTCAACATTAAGCGTCAGGATATTATTACGTAGCCAGGAAGAAACTACATTAAACCCTGACTGTGCCGCACTGAACACCTCCTGCCAAGTATCACCATGAAAGACGAGTGCCGTGTCATCCGCGAAAGTTACAATTTTGCAGTTATATAGTTTAAGTTCGCAAAGGTCATTGATGTAGGCCAGAAAGAGAGTTGGCCCAAGCACACTCCCTTGCGGCACTCCAAAAGAAATAGGCAAGTCATCGCTCAACAGGTTCCCAATCCTAACCCTTTGTTGCCTGTTAGAAAGATAGTCTCGAAATAATTGCAACTGAACATCTCTAATACCCATCCGCTCAAGCTTGTTTAGCAATAGTGGGACAGAGACTGTGTCGAATGCCTTTGCTAGATCTAAAAATATTGCAACGACTTTGGATTCTTCATTTAGCTTAGTAACAATATGACTAGTCAACTCCTGAACCGCATCATTTGTAGATACGCCAGCCCTAAAGCCGAACTGGGAGGTTGATAGGATGTTCATGGATTCAAGATAATTGACCAGTCTCTTGTTCAAGAGTCTTTCCATTACCTTAGACAAAGTTGGCAGGATCGAGATGGGCCTATAGTTGTTGACACAGTCTCTGTCACCAGTTTTGAAAATAGGGACGATTTCTGCAAGCTTGAAAGAGTTTGGGAAAATCCCAGATGAAAATCCTAAATTAATAACGTGAGTTATTGGTGGGGTTAGGATTTTATGATATCGTTTTAGCAACGCTCCTGAGATATTATCTCGTCCAATAGTATTGTCTTTCTTTAGATTTAATATGCTGTTTTGAACCTCATGTTCATTAGTTGGTTCTAGGTAGAAAGAATTAGGATTAAGATTAGCTGTAGGCGTAGAGTTATAAGTATCTGGGCATATTTTATCTGCAAGTTTTTTCCCGATTTCAGCAAAGAAGGTGTTGACGGCGTTAATGGAGTTAGTGGCGTTAGATGGTGATAGTAAGTTATTAGCAGTATTAGTTTTGTTAGTCATTTGAGTAACGGTTTTAATGGTATCCCATAGTTTTTTATTATTTATGCTTGCTGCTGTTTTTAATTGTTCTTTTTCATATTCCCTTTTTAATTTTTTTAGTAACCAGTTGCAAAAATTCCTGTACCTCTTATATGTGGTCTTTATTATTTCATTAGTTGAGTTTTTCTTAAGTTTTTGATGAAGCTTGTCTCTGTTTTTCATGCAACGTAATAGTCCTATTGTTATCCACGGCTTCTTTGTTCTCTTGCGATTGGAAACTGTTACAGTGTTAGTATTAGTGGTAATTTTTGAGTTGATCTCATCGATTAATAACGAGGTCGCTATGTTTGCATCTGTGGAAGCATAAATGGGCTCTAAATTTAAAAACTTCATATCATTATCCAACCCAGCGTAGTCTATCCTTTTAAGTGTGTGTGATTTATTAGTAGTTTGACAGATGTTCTCGAGAATAAGCATAGTGCTATCATGATCCGTAACAGAACCAGCTACGTAGCAGTAGGCCGGATATTTTGTTTTGAGCATAATGTGGTCTAAACATGTTAATGTATGCGTAGGTATTGTGTGAGCTGGTAGTAGACTATGTGAAGCTAGTAAGTTGAGATAGGCCAGCGCATTACTTTCATGTTTATTGGGGAAGATGATGTCTATGTTGATGTCTCCAATAAGAATAATGTTTGTGTAATAATTTAAACTTGTGAGTAAGTCGTTTAATGACTGTAAAAAAGTATCAATATTCTTATATCCATCGGGTCTGTAAATAGCCAAAACGATAGTATTTTTGTTAACTTTAATTGTTAAGCAATTAGCTTCCCGCAAATCAGGCTCAGTTACGGATAATCGTAGGTGATTTTTGAAATAAACTGTGACACCCTCGTTCTGAGTTAGGTTATTTTGTGTTGCTCCATAATCGTATCCTTCTATGGAAGGGAAATAGTGTGTTTGTGGCAGTCTACATTCTGTAAATACAATGATGTCCCAGTTTGTTTTAGATCTTTCGAGAAATGTTTCAAAGTTAGGGTAATTGCAATTAATGCTTCGGATGTTTTGGTGTATTATCTTTAGGCTCGCATTCGGATTTTTTATTAAGTTTGAACAGTCGTCAATAACACAAGAGAATGATTGAGCAATAGCAAAGTTGTCTAGGTCTTTATTAATATCGTTTACATTATCGAATTTTGAATGTAATAATCAATGTGTTGAGACCAGACGCAACGTGAATATAATAGGCAAATAGCAACATAGGACAGTTCGGTCCATTTTACATACATATAATCGCACCTCCATTCCTGGGGAAGACAGAGCGCAAACGATCTAAACGAAGGACGTTCCGCGACGTCTGACAAAGTTTTGAGGGTTATTCACGATAGATTTGTAGATAAATAGTTGCAGTGACAGGTTGTCAGCCCATAACCTAAATTACAATATACAGAAACCCTCGGATCCCTTAGCTGGTTTTTAAGAGAGCTGGTTTTTTTTGGAGAGAATGCGGCTGGCAAATTGTATGTTTTTCTCTCGCTCGCAGGCCAGCATGGAAGTCGTAAGAAGAGAGATATAAGAATGCAACGTTCTACAAAGCCAAATATAAACGATTCATTTACAGCTGATGTGCAATCGAAACTGCTATGATATATGTTCGAGTAAACATCCTTTCTCTAAAAAATAAATAAAGGAAACTAAGGCCCGTAATTATAAACAGCACTTGAAAGTGACAGCTAGTTTTAGTTCAGTACAAAAGGACCTGTCAAATCCATACTTAATATTACTCTCAATCTTGAGATAGCTTTATAAATAAGAGACTTGGACACAATAAATTTGATTTTAATAAATTGAAAATTCTAGCAATGTTTTGACAGCCAAAAGTACTCGAGAACTAATTTGCCGAAAGAGAAGTAAAGGTACGTTGATTAGGAAAAACAGCATGATTCAAATATTCTTAACTTGCTTAAGAAAGTTACTCAGCCTTTATGAGAATTTATTACGTGATCTGAATACTAATGGCTCAAATAAAATAAAGTCCATTTCTAAATGACGAATATCGTCTTTAGGGAAAAGAAACAGCTAAGTGAAAAAAAAATCGCTCAGTTTCTATACAACTGTTAGTCTTAGGACAGTTATGCACTGCTCCGTAGGTATTCGGTTCGTACCCGAATCGTGTCTATGAAATTTCCATAAAAAACGGATGTGGGTGGGTGTGCAAGCTGTCATTCATTAACTGGGAAGGCCAATTCGGATCTGAAAATATTCGGTAACGGATTCGGAGCAGTGCAAAAGCCCTTACTCTCCCTTAAATTATTTGTCAAAATATTATTTAATCCAGTTTGACGTTGGAATTGACATAAGGTCCTGATTATGTCAAACCGGCTACAATTATATTTCCTCAAATTATATAAGGCAGTATTATAATTATAAATGCTTCCATGCTGGTCTGGGAGCGAAAAAAAAACAAAGAATGTGCCAGCTGCGTTTCCTCCCGGGCATGCTGTAAAAATCAGCTAAGGGATGCGATGGGTTTCAGTATATTGCAAATTAGGCGATGGGCTGACAACCTGTCACTACAGTAATATACCTACAAATCTATCTTATATAACCCTCAAAACTTTGTCAGACGTGGCGAATGACCTTTATTTAGGTCGTTTATGCTCTGCCTACCCCATTAGGGATAAAAGCGCGATTATATGTATGTATGTATAATTATAAAGTACTTTTCCAGTTCCAGCAGAAATCGCTACATTAGCTCTATTAGACTAAATGTATTTTTTTGTAGCGCTCGAAGTAAAAATATACTTCCTTATGTAAAAGCTACTGTAGCTTAAACTGCAGTATCAGAAACGCCATATATACATATATATATATATACGTGTGGGTCCAAGACGGTAAGATTATGATACGTAAAGATATGAACACTTCCATTCAAGCTATTAGAAATGATTCGGACTTTTTGAAGCTAACTAAATTAAATATAAATAAGTAAAAAATTGTTCAGTACATTTACCTTGTAAATGTATACTCATTTAGGTTTTAAGTTAAAACTTTCAACGTATAATATTAGTTTTATATCCCAATACTATGTAACAATCAATGGATCAAGTAAAATATCGTCATTATTTATTTACAACTATAAAATCATATTTTAATGTTCCTATAACGTTTTTCTTACTTGGTACTCTGTTTATTATGCAATTCACTATCCATTTGAATATGAGCACTTTCATAATTTATCTTAATCAATGTATAGCCTACTCTTATAATCACATTGTAAGTATGTATGGTAATCCTGATTTATTGATCAAATCTACTCTTTATGGGCAAACTAGATAAATTATCAATCGGTTTATACAACGTTTGTAGTTTAGGTACTGGTTTTGATAACTTAATTTTGACTATTTTAGAAGAAAAACTCGATGTGGTGGCATTGAATGAGACTTGGATAAGCGATAGTACATTCCTTGCATCTATTAACATTCCAGGATATCAGCTGATCCAAAAAGCGCGACGGGGTCGACGCGGGGGTGGTGTAGGGTTCTATGTGCGGTCCCGGCTCGCCGTGCGCGTGCAGACCACGCCGCCGGCCGCTGACTCATGCCTCGAACAGCTGTGGATCCGCCTGACGGTATCTAAGCACTCTTGTATTATAGGTACAGCATATAGACCGCAAGACGTAGCGGTAGGTTCCGCGCTGGAATCATTGGCAGAATCAATATCGCAGTTTTTACCTACAGCAGACTATCTATTCTTCTTAAGCGATTTTAATTTTGATATGATGGTAACTAAAAACTTTGATAAGATGTCGGATTTCTGTAGTCAGTTTGGTTTAACACAAGTAGTTAATCAACCCACTCGCATAACTTGTCAAACTAGTAAATTGTTGAATATTATTTTGACAAATGCTTCTGGCTTATGTAAACGGACCACCGTAAGGCACAACATAGATATTAGCGACCACGGCTTAGTAATGTCTCAGTTCGATATACCGTTGCAAAGACCTCGCCCTAAAGTAAAAATTTATAGAAAAATACATGATATTGACAATAAAGCTTTTTACAATGATCTTATAAATATTCCATGGGAGAGTATAATCTACAAAAATACTATTGAAGATAAATTATAATTTTTTGAGACAATGATTTTACAACTGTGGGATGCTCATGCACCTCAAGTGGAGCGAGTGTGTCGTGGCCCGCCGCGGCCCTGGCTCACCGACACCGTGCGCCGCGCGATGCTGCTGCGCGAGCGCGCTGGCCTGCGCGCCGCCGCCGCCCCGCCCGACGCGCCCTCTCGCGACTACTACCGCCAACTCCGCAATCACGTTACTACTATGCTCCGAAATGAGAAACAGGTATGTTTTACGAAGCATATAAATATCCACAGCAAAAACCCAACACTTATGTGGAAAGGTGTAAATAGATGTATTGCCACCAAAGAAAACATTAGAGATATTCCTCAACACTTAAATGACGCCAATAAAATTAACAATAATTTTCTAACATTACCTCATACGGCGCCCGTTTCGATCGATTTAATTAATCACTATTATTCGAATTCTCATAGGTACAATGCAGAAAAATTTAAGTTCCGTTTACTAAACGAGATAGGTCTTAAGAAAATAATTAGAAAAATAACCTCTAACGCTGAAGGGGTCGATGGAATCTCAATCAATATGATCAAGCTGACACTACCTCGTACAGTACCTGCTCTGCTTCATATCGTAAATACCTGTTTGTTGGAGGGTTGCTACCCGCAACAATGGATAACAGCAATTGTTACACCACTCCCGAAAAAAGAGCAAGTCACTGACTTCAAAGATTTAAGACCCATCAGCATTTTGCCAGCAGCCTCGAAAATCTTGGAAAAGGCAATGGACGAGCAGCTTTCGGAATACTTTGACCGGCAGGTAATTATTCCAGAGTGTCAGTCAGGATTCCGCAAGGGGCTAAGTACGTGTACGACGTTAACCAGGGTAACTGATGATATCCTATGCTCCCTTGATAAAGGTTTAGTAACTATTTTGGTTCTATTAGATTTTTCTAGGGCATTTGATTGTCTAGAAAGATCGTTGCTTCTGGGTAAGCTGCATTATTACGGTCTCGGCGATATCGCCCTTTTATTGATTTATAAATACCTTCAGGATCGTAAACAAATAGTAAAATGCACCAATGATGATGGAAGATCGGTATATTCTGAGGCTAAACTGGTACCGCGTGGATGCCCACAGGGTGCATGCCTGTCACCACTGCTGTACGCGGTGTACACGGCGGACCTGCCGCGCTGCGTGCGACACGTGCGCTGCGAGATGTTCGCGGATGACACGCAGCTGCTGCACTCGTTCGCGCCAGCAGATACGGGGGAGGCCGTGCGCCTCGTCAACGATGAGCTGAGCCGCGTATGGCAGTGGGCACAGGATAATGCGCTTTGCCTAAATCCAACAAAAACAGTGGCTATGATATTTGGAACAAAAAATGCAGTTAGAGAAGTTCTTTCGTATAATCCAAATATTACAATCAACGGCATTCCTGTTGAAGTGGTTGATCACGCGAGAAATCTTGGTCTGTATATGGATTCACGCTTAAATTTTATCAAACATATAAATCTTAAAATTAGATCTGCCATGTATAAACTAAAGTCACTTTATAAAATAGGCGAATTTCTAAATAAACAGGTTAGACGGACCCTCACTGAATCGTTAATTTTATCTCAATTTACATACTGTGACACGGTTTATGGACCATGTCTGCAGGAAAAAACTAGTGCTAAAATCCAACGGGTTCAAAACACGTGTGTCAGGTTCTGTGAACGTCTGGGTCGCCGGGAGCGCATTACTCCAGTGCTTAACAGTCTCAATGTGCTAAATATGGAAGCACGAAGATATTTGCATCTTGGCTGCTTCACGTACAACGTGCTGCACTCGCGGAAGCCGGTCGACATCGCCGTGATGCTGCAGCTGCAGGGCGTCGGCGGCCGCCAGCGCGCCGTCAACGCCCTGCAGCTGCGGGTGCCGCGACATCGTACTGCCGCCTTTAGAGGCTCGTTTCGTTGCGCCGCTGCTAAAATTTGGAATATAATACCCCCACCTATACGTATATCCAAAACCTTAAGACAGTTTCGAAATAGTTTTAGAGATATTTTATTAAAAATTCAATTACAATTTGAAAATATCCGGTGCCCCACAAAGAGTAGGTTTCTGTACACCACTGTGTTATACAAATATTTCTATGTGTGTTAATTGTCATACTATTTAATTTTTAATTTACAGTTTAAAAAATATGTTGTTATTTTTGTTACTACCTTCAAAAATACATGGAACAAAACATTTGAATGTATAATTTTTCAGATTTTCTTTAAACAAAATTAATTAAAACTATAATTATTTTTTTTATACTTTTCTTCCTAAGACTTCTGACGCAGGGAGGGCTTTAAATCAGCCATGCTGTGCCCTCACCTTTTTCCGCTAAGATACTTAATTAATGTTTAGTTATTAATTACACTTAACCACTTAAAATTATAATGCATTTTAGTTTTAAGTGAAATTTTGAATGATTCTTTTGTATTAATGTTGTTTGTGTTAATGTGGAAATAAATGTCTTTTATCTTTATCTTATCTTTATCATATCTATGTTCCAATTTCAACCTAACAGAAACTTTGCGCTAATCTACAGCTTACCCATATTAATAAACGCCTAATATTTTGATCTATGTGTCGTCTATATATTGCCCTGTTATTTATACTATTACAGGGCAATTCCATTTTTCTCGCATGATCTATTTCATCCCGTGTCCAATACAAGGTGCAAGTGATAAAACTTTTAGAAGGGACGCCGTATCTCGCCATAAAGTATTTGTAATAAAATTATATTCCCCGAAAAAGATTTAGTGCCGCCCGCTTGCGAATTTTTCGGATTCCTCTTTGCAGTGTTGGCTTGTTTACGAACTATGGTGGTATAGGATTTTTTCCATGCTGGTTTGGGAGAGAGAGAGTAGCGTAGAATGTGCCAGCTGCATTTCCTCCCGGGAATGCTGTAATAACCAGCTTAGGGAGCCAAGGGTTTCAGTACCTATATTGCAATTTAGGCGATTGGCTGACAACCTGTCACTACAGCAATATACCTACAAATCTATCTCAAATAACCTTCAAAACTTTGTCAGACGTGGCGGAACGACCTTTGTTTAGATCATTTACGCTCTGCCTACCCCATTAGGGATAAGGGCGTGATCATATGTATGTATGATCTAGGAGAGCCTCCTCACTTGCAAATAAATATAGCTTGCTTAGTTTCTTCATGTTTGATAAAGACATTGCTTTTTTATGGTTTCTGGATGATCTCTTTTCATTGGTGTGTCTATCACTAAATCCATATCAAATAAACCGAACAGTGGATAGGATATTGTTATGAATATGACTTTTTTCCGGAACTGGAACTTCTAAATTCTGTAAAAACTGAGCAAAACCGCATTGTTATTTGAATTGCAAACATTTTTCAGTCCCACAGTCAGTAACATAGAAAAGGACTTGAATATATTGTTTACAATATTGCATTCATGCAGTTTATAAAACGTGTTGGGAATATACAATGCAGGCATGACTAGAAAATTATCAATATTTATTTATCTGGTATTGGGTTACTTACATACATAAAATCACGCCTTTATCCCTAATGGGATATGCAGAGGCAAAACAACCTAAACAAAAGTCGTTCCGCCACGTATGACAGGTTTTCAAGGTACAAATGATTACTATATTGCTATAGTGACGGGTTGTCAGCCCATCACCTAAATTGCAATACACTGAACCCCACGGATCCGTTAGCTGGTTTTTGGAGGAGATGCAGCTGGCTCATTCTTCACACATATACACACACACACACTGATGCAAATCTAAATATATTAATTTTACACACATTACTTTAGGTTCCTATCATGGATGCTCTCATTTGTAATTATGTTAATGCATTGATTTTTATTTTTATTTCCGAGAGGGGTTGCCAGGAGCCCATAGCCACAGATAATATAATACCATAGCATAGGGTATCCTAGTTTGAGTTCCTGACTCCCTGCACAATAATTACCAAACAGCATTTTGTAACACAATGTCTATGAATTCCATGTTACTTAAGTATGTTTATTTATTTGTGGTAGTAAATAAAGATATATTATTATTATTTTATGTTTTTGGGTTACTTGGTACTCAAAAACATGTTTGAAAATAAATTCAAACATTCTCAATTTCATTACACAGTTTGGTAGCACATTTTAAATCAATCGTCACCTAAAAACTATTAGCGACGGATTTCGCAGAAACCTTAATACCGAACCATAAACTTTTTTACAGACTCAGGAATCGTGTTTTATTACAGCCTAGGTCACTGTTATAGAATTTAGGGTTTTCTATACGAAAACTGTATTTTTATGGCTGTCTTCCAAATTTTACGGCCATGTAATTTTATTTTGATATCACTGTGCGAACACCGTTGGGAATTTGGGATTGACAGCATGTGACTTGGTTTTTTATCGCCATTTTTATTTGCCCAATAAAATACTTTCGAATATTATTTATTTTTATGGATTTAGATAGAAATCGCAATTTAGAAAGGGTCCTTTTTATTGCATTACTACCAAGATTTTATTAATAATTTGATATTATTATATGAACAATATAATAAATATAAATATATGAAAAAGAAATGGATGAAATATTTTATTTATAATAATTTCTTGTTCATGATAACAATACATTTTTATTTGAAAAATAAGTAAATCTGGATATTTGGAATCCAAAAATATTTACCAAATTACTAACACAGATTTGAATTTATTTAGCACGTTGATTGAGTGTATTCAAATATAGTGTACAAATATTTAAATTAAGAAAATAAATTGGAAACTGTTGAGTCCTGCCTTCCCGTGAGAAATCTAAATGATGGCATAATAGTTTGGCTAAACTCCACCGGGCCTCAGACGTCGTGATTAAATAAAAAAAAAAATACTTAAAAATAGGTTATTTTTCTGTTGTTTGGGTATCAATTCTTTCAACCCGATGAACCTCAGTGTCAGATTTTTTGAACCGAGTAGCGTAGCACAGCTAATCTGACAAGGTTTTGTGTAACGACCACTATCAAAGACCGCGACCGGGACCAACGTCTTAACGTGCCCTCCGAAGCACAGAATCTTTTTTCTTCCAGACAATCAGGAGATTCATCATGCATTCTTCTTACCAAATTGGGAAAAATCTCACAGAATGATAAATTGACAAATATCAACTTTGAGTTGAATCTAACCCAGGACCTCCGAATCGAGAGCCCACGGCTCATACCACAACATTAAGGAGGTCGTTATACTAGATAAATAAACCTTAAGTTTATCTACACGTATATGGAAATGCCAGAATATGTAAGGCGTCTGGAACAGCCAGATCCTCTGTTGTAATTACCACTCAATAGGCTCAAAAGCTTAGATAAGAAAAGATAAGATAGCTTTATTTCCTTACTAAATAACTTAAATAACATTTGCTTTTAATTTATTTTTGTCAGTTTTAATAAATTTTAATTTATGTTAGTACCAATTTTATTTACTTTGCAAATATGTTATTTTAAATGTAAGGATCGCACTTAGCGGTGATAGCCTCCTCCAAACTTTTTAATTCTCTTCTATTTTGGGCAGTTCTTGACCAAGGCTTCAAAAGCTTACCCAACGCAAAACATAAACGATATTAGAATATGAGAATTATATTT
This sequence comes from Scrobipalpa costella, assembly GCA_949820665.1. Taxonomy (NCBI): domain Eukaryota; kingdom Metazoa; phylum Arthropoda; class Insecta; order Lepidoptera; family Gelechiidae; genus Scrobipalpa; species Scrobipalpa costella. The sequence continues at coordinate 3,740,263 of OX463311.1, forward strand.
CCCTTATACACCATAAATTTATTTACGATGCTCTTTGACAAGATAGACTTAAAAAAATACCAGGAAACCAAAAAAATATTATTGGGTAGCTTTTTTCGTGGAAGGAAATACTCGGAATCACATTAATTACATACAATTTTATTAAGCAAGAAAGACAGTATTAATAGAATATTTTTGTTTTAAATTTACTCTTGGATCAGAAAAGAGAAGGTTATGAACACAAAGTCAACGATGAGATGAAAACTTGTTCAACCTAAGGTTACAAAAATAGAAAGTTACGTAAAAAAAAAATTGTTTAAATCATACGTACTTAAAATCTCCCTAGCCTTATCCCGTATCTCACGGGGTCAGTTACCTAATCTAAGTGATTGAACGAGGGTACTGGTTTTTACACAGAGCGACAGCCATCTGGCCTCCGCAACCCAAAAGGGAAACCAGACCCAATCCTAGATTAGGTCAGAGTTTTCAAGCCTCCAATGCTTAGTTTCACTGGCACTCTGACACGGCTTAACGACTAATATCTACGGTATTAAACGATATTAACCGGGACCAGCGGCTTAACGTGCCTTCCGAAGCACGGAAAAAGCGCCGAATTATCGTACATATGAAATTCGAGAACCGAAAAACACATTGGTACCTGGTGGGATTAGAACCACGATCTCCCTGCTCGGGAGGAAGCGGCCCTATCCACTACACCATCGGGCCCTCCCAAAAACCTGATCAACGTATGGTTACCAAAATAGAAAATTACATAAAAAGTTTATTGCTTAAAAACATCACATAGGTACCTTTATGACCATATAACTAAGTTCAGCAATTGTTAACCCTGGCAGACGGCCGATTGCCGGCTTTTGAGGTGTCGTATTTCACGCTCATTTTAAGAATTTTCTAGCGTTTTACATTGTTTATGGCTCGATTTTAGCTACAAAATATCCTGAACACGTATCCGAACGTTTCTCAGTTAACAAAAGAGAAAAAATATAAGTGTGAATTCCCGCGTTTCAATGTGGGTTTTCGTGCATATGTCAATTTAAAAAAAAACTAAATTAATTTAATAAATAATTTTTTTACTATAGCCTATAAATATTCTAAAACTGCATTAAAAAATAGAAAAGAAGAAGAGAAAAAAACATAAAACACCTGTCTGGCAGAGCTAAAGGCTCAGGGTTTCGACATAATTATGTACAAATAATTGCAAATCTGGCGTTGTCATATTTATGGTGGCGACACGGGGAGGGATATTTGAGTGAGATCCCTTTAGTTTTAATTTTATATTTTTTATTTTATTGAGTAATTGTAAATACCGTTTTGCACACTCATACCAATAATAAATCTTTCAATGGTATTATAAAGTTACGATATTGTATCAACGAAGTTCTAGTTTGTCGAGTTAACTTAGTAACGTAGTACATTTTGGTCCTGTACGTACATGGTGTCCTGAATCGTGTCGAGCAGCTGTAATGTCGTTATACTGCCTTAATAGCACTGTAATGGACCTCCCTATCGAAATTTAAATACATTTACAATTATAACTCGATTCTGTGATTCAGGTTCAAGTCACCCATTAGTAAAGTCTTAACTGTTTGGTACAAAACCTTGTTACTTCCATGCTGGACTGGGAGCGAGAGAAAAACATAGAATGTGCCAGCTGCATTTCTTCCCGGGCATGCTGTAAAAGTCAGCTAAGGGATCCGAGGGTTTTTCTTTATTGCAATTTAGGCGATAGGCTGACAACCTGTCACTATAGCAATATACCTACAAATTTATCTTAAATAGCCCTCAAAACTTTGTCGGACGTGGCGGAGTGACCTTTGTTTAGGTTGTTTACGCTCTGCCTACCCCATTAGGGATAAAGGCGTGATTATGTGTATGTACAAAACCTTGTTTCTGATTTGATCTCACTATCTGATCCATGCGAAATTCAGTGGCAATGTTTTTCTTTATCCATGCTGGACTCGGAGCAAGAGAAAAACATAGAATGTGCCGGCTGTATTTCCTCCAGATCATGCTCTAAAAACCAACTAAGGGATCCGAAGGACTCAGTATATAGATGGGCTGACAACCTGTCGCTACAGCAGTATACCTATAAATCTATCTTAAATAACCCTCAACATTTTGTGAGCCGTGGCGGAACGACCTTTGTTTAGGTCGTTTACGCTCTGCCTACCCCATTGCGTGAATATGTATGTATCTTTAAATTGAAATTCAAAATATCTTTATTACTCACACACTTAAAACAAAAATATATTAAATAACAATCACAATAGTTCGGTTTGACCATGTTACTCAAAGCAACAGTGGTAGCACTGATTTTCAGCCCTTACCCTTTTCATACACCATTTAAAAAAACATCAAAGTAAAGGGCATATAGAATTAAGATAAAAACATTAAAAAAGTAAAAGTCAAAATATAACATGCGTAAACAAAACAAAATTTTTATAATAACCCTGTTTAAAAATAAAAATAAATAAATAACAATAATAGGTACAATGACAAGTTTCATACAAATAATTACAACCACTCAATCTTACGTTCATGTATGTAGTACTATTATGTAATAAGGGTATGAGTAGATTTGTTGCCAGCTGTGGGATAAATATACTAAATAAGATACCAAATACCGTTATTGGTAGGTACAGTAGTTAAAGACTGTAAAATGAATCGCGGGCAAAACTACTAGAAACCTTGTAATTCTTTATTTGATAACTTTTTCAAATATCACCTTAAACTTTTATTTAATATCTTTGCGATACAATCTCAAACTTTTACCTTTTATAAATAACCTTTTGTATGTCATCTAATCCCTGTGTAAGGCCGTAAGTTCTCTGTTTGTGTTGGCACATCAGGCAGCGTAATCCACATTGCGTGGCCCACTATACAGGTTGTATAAAAAGTACTGCATTCCTTTAAACCACGTAATGTATTAGTGATACACAACACACTCAACAATACATACCTTAAATAAAATAAAATAATGTTAATGTTATAAAATCCGTTAAACAAAAACGTTGTAAACACATCATCATCTCCTTAGCCTTATCCGATATTTCACGGAGTCTGTTACCTAATATAGGTGATTGAACAAGGGTACTGGTTTTTACACAGGGCAACTGCTATCTGGCCTCCGCAACCCAGAAGGGAAACCAGATCCAATCCTAGATTAGGTCAGAGTTTTCAAGCCGCCAATGCTTAGCACTGGCCTCTGACATGGCTTAACGACTAAAATCTACGGTATTAAACGATATTAACCCGGACCAGCGGCTTAACGTGCCTTCCGAAGCACTGAAAAAGCGCCGAATAAACGTATATAGTGATATACCACACAATACACACATTAAATTAAAAAAAAAAGTAAATTACTATTAAATTAATAAAACAGAAACAAGTAACCCTAACTCTACAGCACGTATACTAAAAGGCGAGAGCGAAGCGAAGCGAGGGGCGGGGCAGCCGCGGTGTACCAGTGTGTGACTAACGTCGTAGTGTGCGTGCGCAACACACCGTAGGGATGCCTAATTCGTTTTTGTTTAAAGGATTTTATCTTCTATGTTGGACTGGGAGCGAGAGAAAAACATAAAATATCCCAGCTGCATTTCCTCCCGGGCATGCTGTAATAACCAGCTAAGGGATCTGAGGGTTTCTGTATATTGCAATTTAGGCGATAGTCTGAGAATCTTTCACTACAGCAATATAGCTACAAATCTATCTTAAACACACTCGAAACTCTTGGATCTCGTAGCTGGTTTTTACAGCATGCCCCGAAGGAAATGCAGCTGGCACATTCTTTGGTTTTCTCTCGCTCCCAGGCCAGCATGAAAGTCCACCACGATCAGACAAATTGTATGGAAAAGCCATAAAAAAAACACTGACTGAATAAAAGTTCAGTGGCATTGAATGAGCAACCCCTGTCAGTTTGAGGGACGCTGTCCCTTACACCCAGTATTAATTTAAGCGATATGCTGATAACCTGTCAATACAGCAAATCTAAATAATCCTCAGCAACCAATAAACTTAGCTACAGATTAAACAGTTGATGCTCTATTTGCCTACATAAGGGATACAAGCGTGACTATATAATAGGCCGTAAGGTTGTCTGTTTGTGTTGGTGGATCAGGCGGCATAATCCATGTTGCGAGGCCTACTACCCTTTAATAACCTTTCTTCTTAACCTTTTTGACTGCGAGGAAAAGCGACCTTAGCGATTCCTTTTGTCTATCTTTCTAAAGCCATCCCCTACCTAAGCGGTAAGCTTGCATACATAAACAAACAATATTTTATTGTTTCAAATAAATAAATAAATCATAATCATAAGTTAAATCTTTCCAAACTATCAACGCAGTGTAAGGGACAGCATTCGCAAACTGATAGGGCTTGCTCAGTTGTCTGACCGAGATGGACATTATGAATGGAAAAGGCAATTTTTATTCTCACTTCCTGAAAGAATTTCTCGGCGAAAGTTACTTAGTATCGTTGACCGACCGACCCCTACCAGTTTGCTCCTTACACCCGGTATACTAGATCATTACAAAACCTTGTTATTCCGGCATGGGCAATTCTTCCATGCTGGCCTGGGAGTGAGAGAAAATCATAGAATGTGCCAGCTGCATTTCCTTCCGAGCATGCTGTAAAAACCAGCTAAGGGATCTGAGGGTTTGAGTATATTGTAATTTATTCGATGGGCTAACAACCTATCACTACAGCATTATACGTACAAATCTATCTTAAAAAACCCTTAAAACTTTGTCAGACGTGGCAAAACGACCTTTGATTAAGTCGTTTTGGGGGAGGCCCCATTAGGGATAAAGGCGTCATTATATGTATGTATGGGCAACGACGCGGACACATGCCATCATTTTCATTTCATTCATATTTGCTTTCACAGCATCCGGGCCGGTGTCGGCTCCTCCGATGGCGCGACTACCGATGGATAAAATTAGGAACTAATGCGGCCATTACTTCCTGTTATTTCCTTCCTGTATTTGCCTAGAGCCCGAAGGTGTCGTGGATAGGGCCACTGCCTCCTGAGTGGGACCACCTCTTCATTCTGTCAGTAAATTTAAAACTTTTCTAGCTTTATGTAAGAACCTATCTCAATTATAAAACCAGTTTTGTAAATTGCGAGTGCCGAAGGAAGAGGCTGATTACTCACAACACAGGGTATCCTAGTGTGAAGATCAGTATGCTGTATATTTTTATGACGTTTGTAAAACTGAATAAATGTTATTTTTTCTTTTTTTGTTGAGGTACTTTTTACTGGCAATTTGGGCGAATGCTGTCATAGCAATACACGGCTCCTTATTCTTAAACGACCCTCAAAGTTTGACAATCGTTCTCCTTCTTCTTCTTCGTCCTATTATGAGGTTGCTGTTGCTCTGCCTACTCTATAAGAGATAGGTATGTTTATCGATACATACATTCATGTAGTCACGCTATATCATCTCCCTAGCCTTATCCCGTATCTCACGGGGTCAGCTTCCTAATCTAGGGGATTGAACGAGGGTACTGGTTTTTACACAGAGTGACTGCCATCTGACCTCCGCAACCCAGAAGGGAAACCAGACCCAATCCTAGATTAGGTTAGAGTTTTCAAGCCGCCAATGCTTAGCACTGGCCTCTGACATAGCTTAACGACTAATATCTACGGTATTAAACGATATTAACCGGGACCAACGGCTTAACGTGCCTTCCGAAGCACGGAAAAAGCACCGAATAAAGGTACATATGAAATTCGAAAACCGAAAAACACATTGGTAGGTGGTGGGATTTGAACCACGACCTCCCGCTCAGAAGGCAGCGGCCCGATCCACTACACCATCGGGCTCTTTTAGTAGGCAGTCACGCTATATATATGTTTCATATAAATATCAGCTCTCATTTTTGTACCTAACAAATGAGTTACATCTCTTTACAGCGATCTCAATTGACCTCAAAAGCCCCATGTCGCGTTCGATGCTAACCTAACGATACAAACAAATCAAACAAGTAAGCTGATCAGTTTTCATTATAAACTTATCACTATGGCAATACATGACTCCTTCTTTCTAAAAATGTCAGTCGTCTTACTTCTTCTTCGTCCTATTATGAAGTCGTTGTTGCTCTGCCTACTCCATAAGAGACACCTCGATACAGTCACGCTTTATAAATGTTTCATATAAATACCAGCTCTCATTTTTGTACCTAACAAATGAGTTATATCCCTTTAAAGCGATCTCAATTGACCTCAAAAGCCCCATTTCGAACGCCACCTGAGCTAAAAAATAAAGACTTCAGGTATCGCTGGGGTGGCACATGACTGATGACGTCACAACAATGATATGTCATTGTCGCCGCTAACAATGTCATTTGCGGTCATGGTAATTGGCAATTTTGGTGAATGCTGACAACTTATCACTATTTTAACACTAAACGATAAACAAGTGTTACTCACAATAAAAATTGATTAGCTTACTTGTTTGTATTGCAAGAAGGGTTAGCCCTCGACGTTTCGATGCTAACCTAACTATACAAACAAATCAAACAAGTAAGCTGATCAGTTTTCATTATAAACTTATCACTATTGCAATACATGACTCCTTCTTTCTAAAAATGTCAGTCGTCTTACTTCTTCTTCGTCCTATTATGAAGTCGTTGTTGCTCTGCCTACTCCATAAGAGACACCTCGATACTCATATATTCATGCAGTCACGCTATATAAATGTTTCATATAAATACTAGCTCTCATTTTTGTACCTAACAAATGAGTTCCATCCCTTTAAAGCGATCTCAATTGACCTCAAAAGCCCCATTTCGAACGCCACCTGAGCTAAAAAATAAAGACTTCAGGTATCGCTGGGGTGGCACATGACTGATGACGTCACAACAATGATATGTCATTGTCGCCGTTAACAATGTCATTTGCGGTCATAGTCACGGGCAATTTGGGCGAATGCTGACAACTTGTCACTTTAATAATACATGGCTCCTTCTTTCTAAAACGACCCTCAAAATTTGTCAGTCGTCCTTTTATGAGGTTGTTGTTGCTCTGCCTAATCAAGAGACACATCGATACCCATATATTCATGTAGTCACGCAGTATATTTGTTTCATATAAATACTAGCTCTCATTTTTGTACCTAACAAATGAGTTCCATCCCTGTAAAGCGATCTCAATTGACCTCAAAAGCCCCATTTCGAACGCCACCTGAGCTAAAAAATAAAGACTTCAGGTATCGCTGGGGTGGCACATGACTGATGACGTCACAACAATGATATGTCATTGTCGCCGCTAACAATGTCATTTGCGGTCATGACGTAATAAATGATAGCGATTTTGCACCCCGCCGGGGACTGAAGGACAGCTTGACGGGTATACGCGATACAGAAAAAAATTGATGGTCTTTGTTTTTCATGAATCGCTCATAGCAAATTAATAATCGTAATGATTTTTAGATTCTTTCATAATGTTTTTAAACTAAATACATACATACATATAGTCACACCTTTATCCCTAATACGGTAGGCAGAGCGTAAACGACCAAAACAAAGGTCGTCCCGCCACGTCTGACAAAGTTTTGAGGGTTATTTAAGTTAGATTTGTAGGTATATTGCTGTAGTAACAGGTTGTCAACCCATCGCCTAAATTACAATATACCGAAACCCTCGGATCCCTTAGCTGACTTTTACAGCATGCCCAGGAGTGAATGCAGCTGGCGCATTCTATTTTTTTGTCTCGCTCCCAGTCCAGCATGGAAGTTAAACTTAAGTTTAAACTACAGTATATATTTTGTAAGTTTGTTAAATAAATTATTAAAATAAAAAATTCTTCCATGCTGGACTGGGAGAGATAGAAAAACATAGAATGTTCCAGCTGCCCTTCCTCCCGGGCATGCTGTAGAAGTCAGCAAAAGGGACTCGAGGGTTACAGTGTATTGTAATTTAGGCGATGGGCTGACAAACTGTCACTATATCAATACACATTACAATCTAAAATTGCCCTCAAATTTTGTCAGACGTGGCGAAAGCGCCTTTCACGAGGAGTTTGACGCTCTGCCTACCCCGTAAGGGATAAAGGCGTGATTTTATGTATGTATGTTTTTGTACCAATAATGGCCTTGAATTTTTTTTTACCATTAATTTCAAGCACTGGCTAAATGTATACCGGGATCCAAATAAAAAGTAATAGTCTACTACAGTAACTAGTTTTTAAGTATATTTCTTTTGTTTTTTGGTTGGTTGCCAAAAATTCTTACGAGTATTATAATAGGTATAATTATTGTCATTAATTAGCTACTCTCTACGAGAGGAAAATACCTCATAACCTTAAATAGTCCTGAGACGTCAGGTTAAGTAAATTCGACTTTTTTTTTCGTTATTTTTCTTCCATGCTGGACTAAGTGCGCGAGAAAAACATAGAATGTGCCAGCTGCATTTCCTCCCAGGCATGCTGTAAAAACCAGGTAAGGGATCCGAGGGTTTCAGTATATTGTAATTTAGGCGATGGGCTGACAACCTGTCACTACAGCAATATACGTACAAAACAATTTAAAATACCCCTCAAAACTTTGTCAGACATGACCGATCGACCTATGTTTAGGTCGTTTACGTTCTGCCTACCCCATGAGGGTTATCCCAGGCGTGATTATATATATATGTATTATTTTAAGCCTAGACCAATTTTCGACTACGTTAATTGACCTTTAAAATCTTCAGTACTATCTGTCGGGTTAAGACTAAAGCAGTGCTTTCCAAAGTTTAGGTCGAAAGCGGATTTAGCTGGACTTCAGCTAACGATATGATAACAAATACGTCCACAAACTGCAACGTGTTTTTTTTATGCTTCTTCTTCTTAGCGAGTGGATTCTAAAGTCGAACCGATGGCTTAACGTGCCCTCCGAGGTACGGAAATCTGTTTCTTTTCGCACAATTAAGTGATTCTGCCTACAATGTCCTAAACGAACTGGGGAAACCTCACAAAGTGATAAATTGACAAATATCAACTTTGTGTTCTCTCCCTAGGAATCTGTTTTTTTTTGGTGATAAGTTGAAAGGAATGATGCGACTGTATTTATTATGTCAGGAACACAGAGCTTTTTTCACGACCTGAAAAGAGGTTTTAATGACTCGCGTCTCGCGCAGTCAAGAGAACTTTCAGAAACACTGCCATCTAAACCATTCAGTTTGAAGGATTTTGGGCGAGTGCCAAAGATGAAGATTCTAAATCGTTTCCGGAAACTGACTGTGCTCGAATACTGCCAGACATCAGCCTATCACGTTGAAATGCCTCGTTAAATCATTAAGCATTTTCTTAACAGTTTCAATCGCAGCTCAATTGTTTACTCAGTTTCTTTTTTCATCCTTTCTACATTCTTAATTCTTTCTTACTTTTTTCTTAATTTCTTTCTTTCCTTGTTCTCAAAGATGAAAAATCAGTCTAAATTCCTGGAACTGACTCAAATACTAGGTACTAGAGTTACCAGACTATACTTCTAACGTTTAAATGCCTCGTTAAATTACTAAGTAAATTTTCTGACCCATTTCACTCGCAGATAAATTGTTTACTGATTTTTTTTTCTTTTGTTCTTTCTTCCTTTCTTCTTCTGAAAGCTTACTTCTATTCTAAATTCCTGAAACTAACTCTAACTAACCAGAGTTGCCAGACTTACAATACAATACAATATTATTTATTGCACAAAGAAACTCGTTAAATCATTAAGCATTTTCTTGACTGTTTCACTTTCAGTAAATTTGTTTTCACTTGAAAATAAAGTGGTTTCATAAACATACATACAATCACGCCTTTGTCCCTAATGGGGTAGGTAGAGCGTAAACGACCTAATCAAAGGTCGATCCGCCACGTACGACAAAGTTTTGAGAGTTATTTATGATAGGTTTGTAGGTATATTGCTGTAGTGACAGGTTGTCAGCTCATCGCCTAAATTGCAATATACTGTAACCTTTGAATCCCTTAGCTGGCTTTTACAGCATGCCCGGGAGGAAATGCAGCTGGTTTCTGGTTTCATAAAACTTTAGATATTAAGGGAAACTCAGTCACCCTTAACTGTTACGTCATCCTGACTAAATAACCATTTTATTATGCTAAGTAGTATAGAAATACTCACCCTCTAACTTTCCAAACCGTATGAAATTCCTTTGACATTAAAAGAACAATTTGTCAAATAATAATTATAACGAGTGTAAGGGACCGTATACCGCAAACTGATAGGGGCTCAGTGAACGATACCTACTGAACAACTTCCACCAAGAAAGTGAAAATAAAATTTGGTTTTTCCATATTTTGGTTTTCTTGGTGGAAGTAGTTCAGTGTCGTTGACTGAGCAACCCATATAAGTATAAGTTTGCGGAATATTGTCCCTTACATCCCGTATATTCTCAAAGCTAGATTTCAAGGCTATGCCTAGTCTAAACTAGGCCCAGTTCAGTCATAACAGTTATTACCCACGGCTACTGTTTGAAATTAATATTCACAAACTAATAAACCTATACATATACACGTACTATAAATTGTTTTTCCAATTACAGGTAATTACGATGTGATAAAATTTGTATCCAGTGAAAACAATATTTTGTATGTAGTAATTTGCTTTTTAATTACTATACGCTTGGGTGAATTATTATTTTTTTGCTAGTTTTGGTAATTCCGCGTAAATGAAGTTATAAACATTAATCATAATTTGAGTTCTGTCTTGTTACTATTTTAATTAGAAATCAGCTATTTATATCTAAAATCTACCAGTTTGTCTAACAAAGGTCTAAATTAAGATAGATTAGAGAGCATTAAAAATACGAAATAGTAAATTCTAGTATTTACAATATAAACTGCAATTTTTTCGTACCATAAAACATTTTTTAATTAAACTTTGCTTATCTTTTGCACCGATCAAAGCTAGAATAAAAATTTAATCCCCACCCGGCTTAAGGAAAGCCCCTAATGATGTTATTAAAATTTGAAGCGTGGCTTGGTTGGAATAATGAACCTAGCGAAGGCTAAGTGGCTAGGAAGGCAACCACAGACGTGGTAGCAGAGAAGCTTCAAAGGTCAGTGTTTTTACCACAAATAAGGTAAACCTCGCGTCTCGCGTATTTTGATTACATTTTGTGTTTGTGACAAAGAATATGCATGTGCTGGAAAAAAGCTGATTCAAATACCTATTCATTTAATAGTTTATTGTTTACAAAAACTTACACAGGGCAATTACCTACATAGGGAATCACAGCACAATAGGTACCTACTGCCTATTTCTAAAAGGAAATGTCTTACAGCTAGGAATAAAACGTAACGCGGATAAGACCCTACCTACTTAGATTGGTCTCACTTTTATGTCAAGTTTGATATTTATAGATGTAAATTCAACGCATTGAAACCCGTAGCAATTATGTGTGCAAGGTATTTTCTCGCAGAAGAAAGCTGTCTAAGTATCTGTCTGACGATAGAGTGAGCTCATCCATAAATCGGAATAGTTCTGGTATTCTCACAAACTGACGAAACACAGCAGACTGATTTATACTGGACTCTAGCGGGGCATCGTTTATTTAGATTTGATGATGCCATTGCCCCAACTAATTTAACTTGAAGCGATGTCTTCAGGGATTTGTGGTCTTTGATGCCCAGTAAACAGAATATCTCATTAGTTTTGTACTGACTGGAACTCGTTAGTTGGCTCGGCTCTGCAGTTGTTCGTGTAATGTATCAAAACGCAGCAGGAAATTACAGAAGCAGGTGGGAAATTCTGGCAGTAGGTGATTTTCTTTAACTACTTATTAGAAAAACTTTCAATTACGTACATAAAAGATTTTATAAAAATATAATAAACTACCCAATAAAGGGTGCCAGCACTTTATGACATTTTGTAAGGAAGAACCATTTTTTTTCGCTTGTAGACTTTTGATCCTTAAGGAAAGTTGTTAAGTTTCGTTGGTAGTTCAAACGTTTACATGTGCATTCTACAAATATTTTAAGGGGGCGCTATTAAACTAAAAAAAAAACTGACCAATTTATCCCACAATGTATACAATATATTCTTACGTACTGGACTGGGAGCGAGAGAAAGGCATAGAATGTGCCAGCTGCATTTCTTCACGAGCATGCTGTAAAAACAAGCTAAGCGCCGAGGGTTTCATTATATTGCAATTTAGGCGATAGGCTGACAACCTGTCACTACAGCAATATACCTAGACATCTATCTTAAATAACCCTCTAAACTTTGTCAGACGTGGCGGAACGACCTTTGCTTACGCTCTGCCTACCCCATTAGGAATGGAGGCGAGAGTCTATGTATGTATGTATTTAAACAAAATGATCTCCTCTTTAGTGAGTGGATTCTCGAGTCCAAGAATGACCCGATGAACCCTGGTGGCAGAGTTTCCAAACCGCCAAGTAGAACTGCTATATGACCTGATTTTCTGATAATAGATCGTCTAGATCTGGAACATGATCGAGGATACATACTCCAGTGTCGAGGCATTCTCTTTAGGTACTTCTTAAGTAGGTACACTTGAAAGGCCAATAGACGAACGCTAAATCTCATAGTCCGCGGGTAGACTATCCTAACCCAGTTCTTAAGAGGGGTTTCTCTATTGAATTAATGGTTAAATAACTGGTTATACCTATATACTTCCAATATATAAACGCCTGTAAACTGTTGTTGGCTGAAAAACAACGTTGCAATGAGCCTTATGGTTTATTGCAACATCATGCTGAGCCAAAACCATTTCTTAGATAGTAGGTAACTGTTAAATTTTGTATTGTGTTTATGTAATAAAATTAAATATCTTATTTCAGGCATTTCACCCATAGTTGTTAATGTTACATAAAGTTGCAGCTACACAAAAGAACACAAACAAACAAAACAAAAACAAGACAAAACAAGCAAGCAAGTCCTTTATATAATTTTAAATTATGTCAAAGTATTGAAAAATTACAATTTACTTAGTGTGTTAATTGTTTTTACATTTTAGAAAACAAGGAAAGAGATTAACTTATTTTTTAATATTTAAAATTCAAAAATGTAATTAATTATGGTTTATTTTTATTATTATTTCATTGCTTTGTCTGCCTGGCGATTTTTGTTTGCTTACTTTCTATGAAAAACATTTCTATTCTCTTCTATTGTACGCTGAACCAAGCTGAACTAACCCGGCTAACTCTTACTATTACAGACCAACGTCTTGAGGTGTCAATAAATTAATGTAGAGTGCTTCCACTGGTCGCACCAAATGGATCTGGTGAATCTATTTATTGGCAAACGGAGTGTAGGACACAAATTTAGTGTGAACGGGGTTCCTAAGATTAAAATAGCCTTTAGGTAATTTAATGTATATTATCATTTAAAGGTCAATCAACTAACCATATAATATATAGAGTCGACTTGTGTATTTTTCTGCCTTTCTAGCACTTTATAAAATAAAAAACATTTGTAATAAAGACTTATCGAAAGTAAATTCGTTAATATTTATTCATCACAACATAGTATAAAACAAAGTCGCTTTCTCTGTCCCTATATCCCTATGCATGCATAAATCTTTAAAACTACGCAACGGATTCTGATGCTTTTAATGGATAGAGTGATTCAAGAGGAAGGTTTATATGTTACATGCAGAATATAGTAGAGGAACACTGATAATTTCCGTGCGAAGCCGGGGCGGGTCACTAGTTTAGTATAAATTAGACAATGATTTAAAACCAAAAATGAAAAAAGAAGAGAATAAAAAGATAGATAACTGAATTAAAAAAAGAAGCCATTTCAATTCATTTCGTTTTCATCGCTCGTCATCAAAATTGAGCTCTGTAATCACCATAATTTAATCCCTTTACGCATACAACGCATCGAAACAAAACATGGACAGAAAAAAAATAACAAAAACAGCATTAAAGCCGAAAACGAAGCGAAGTAAAAGAAAATCCATTTGAGGCCCGATTCGGTAATTAACAAGTGGCACGTTTGGAAATGCTAGGATTTCGGATAAAAGAACGGAAAATAAATCAATTTTTCACTCGAATATTTTTGTATTTTAATCGCGTTTTCGACGCCGTGCCGCTCGTTTGGCGACATACGCTGTCTGGTTGGTATTGTATTAGCCTGCTGCGCGATGTTCCCGGGTTTGATTCCTTTTCGGACAGATTTTGTGGTTCTTGGTTTAACAAGTGTTCTTTGTAATCATCTCTTGTGTAGTATAATTATGCCATTTTGGGTATGTCATCATTCGTTGCAAATTATCACAGAGTTTGTGCTGTAAGAATTTGAAATAGCATCTATTGAGACCCTGTTTCAATTTAATAACAAGTGACACATTTGGAAATGCTTTGATTTTGGATAAAAGAACGGAAAATTTATCAATTTTACGGGGGAACGGTACGGAAGGCCGTGTATCTCTTAGAATTTTTTACTCGAAAATGTTTGTATTTTAATTGCGTTTTCGACGCCGCCACCCTTTATATATAATGGGATCTGGCGACATGCGTAGTTTAGTAGGCTGTGTATTTGTCTTTACGCCGATGTTCGTACTCGTAGGTTTGATTTCCTTTCGGGCAGATATACCTAGTGTAAGGGACAGCTTCCCGGAATTAAAATGGCTTTTTCATTTTGGCATTTTGTATAGGAAAGACTTATTTTCATTTCCTTGTAAAAAACCTGGCGTAAGTTGTTCAGTTTCGTTGACTGAGCAACCCCTATCAGTTTGCGGGAAGCTGTTCCTTACACCCCGTATGACAAAAGAGCCTCTGTTCTGGGCTTAGGTGTTCAATTGGCTCGATTCTAGATTTTCCGACAAAAACTAAAATTGAAATCTATTTGTTACTTTCAGACTAAAACCATTGGAAAGGGACAGGAGATCTATTCTCTCTGGTTTATGATTTATTGTCGGTGGTTTTATGCGTTATCTGTCATTTTTATCTACAGATTTTGTGGTTCTTGGTTTAACAAGTGTTCTTTGTAATCATCTCTTGTGTAGTATAATTATGCCATTTTGGGTATGTCATCATTCGTTGCAAATTATCACAGAGTTTGTGCTGTAAGAATTTGAAATAGCATCTATTGAGACCCTGTTTCAATTTAATAACAAGTGACACATTTGGAAATGCTTTGATTTTGGATAAAAGAACGGAAAATTTATCAATTTTACGGGGGAACGGTACGGAAGGCCGTGTATCTCTTAGAATTTTTTACTCGAAAATGTTTGTATTTTAATTGCGTTTTCGACGCCGCCACCCTTTATATATAATGGGATCTGGCGACATGCGTAGTTTAGTAGGCTGTGTATTTGTCTTTACGCCGATGTTCGTACTCGTAGGTTTGATTTCCTTTCGGGCAGATATACCTAGTGTAAGGGACAGCTTCCCGGAAAGAAAATGGCTTTTTCATTTTGGCATTTTGTATAGGAAAGACTTATTTTCATTTCCTTGTAAAAAACCTGGCGTAAGTTGTTCAGTTTCGTTGACTGAGCAACCCCTATCAGTTTGCGGGAAGCTGTTCCTTACACCCCGTATGACAAAAGAGCCTCTGTTCTGGGCTTAGGTGTTCAATTGGCTCGATTCTAGATTTTCCGACAAAAACTAAAATTGAAATCTATTTGTTACTTTCAGACTAAAACCATTGGAAAGGGACAGGAGATCTATTCTCTCTGGTTTATGATTTATAGTCGGTGGTTTTATGTGTTATCTGTCATTTTTATCTGAATACTGGGGAAATGTACAAAAGCGCGTCAAAATCTAGCGGACAAAGTGTAAAACCATAGAGTATAAATCGCCTGTCCTTTTCAACGTAATTATTTTGATAGTGACAGATATATTTTAATTTTTGTTTTAGCCGATGGTATCTAGAATCGAGCCCATTTTGATGCTTTTATATGGAAATTAATAATTAATAATGAATGCAATTGAGACTACAGTTTTCTTTGCTCATGTATTGTTTACAAATAGGCACATAAAACGTTTCACCTACTCGTCTATCTAACCTACAGAAAGGTAATTCATAAGTTTTCATTAGATTTAAATAACTATCTGTTTCTTCTACATCTATTATAAAATCATTTTGATACATCTTCATTTTAGCAAAGTCTAGAAAAAAGATGTTCAGTTTTAGGAATAGAGTCACACATCTGTTGCACCTTCCGCTTTAAGACCAATTTAATTGTAGTTTATAAGGAAGTCTTACCTCCTGGCCTGGTAGCGAGAGAAAAACTTAGAATGTGCCTGCGGCATTTCCTCCTGGGCATGCTGAAAAAACCAGCTTAGGGATCCGAGGGTTTCAGTATACTGTAATTTAGGCGATGGGCTGACAACCTATTACTACAGCAATATAGAACTTTGTCAGACGTGATGAAACGATCTTTGTTTAGGTTGTTTACGCTCTGCCTATCCCATTAGGGATAAAAGCGTGATTATATATATACAAGGAAGTCACAGGGTTGATTTGATCCAACAGACTGTTCAAAACGTACGTATTTATTTGAATTGCATGGATCGTTCCCAATTGGCTCCTGTCAATATTTTTGAATTGCAAATAGGCACCCCAATTGTTTAGCAAGTTGCGGGTGATTCCCGGGATTGGGGTTTTTGTACTTTAATATTCGATTTTAGAATAAAAAAAGGTTATTCCCACCCTTTATTAAATCTTTCCCGTATTTTAGATTCTCAGTTCGAAATTTTCGGGTTAAATGAAAGCAATTTATTTTTAATCTTACGTATTTTATTTCTGTTTAGTTTAAAAAGTTTATTCTGTAAATTGGTTTTTTAATTTGTTTGTTTGAAAGCAATGATGTTTCGGGTATGGAATCATTTTAACATTTTCTGTATAGGTCAGATCACACTAGGACGTAGCTGCAGCGGCGCGGCGCTGCACGGCAAATGATTCTTTTTATGAAAATGTATGAGATGTTCCGCACTAAAGCGGCACTAGTGCGTGGAGATGTCAGTTCATACTTACATTGCCGTGCTGTGCCGCGACATTTTGACAGTTTCTGTCGCGTAGTGTCGCGCCGCGCCGATCTGCTGCAGCTACGTCTTAGTACGGTCTAACCTTTAATGTAACATCTGGTGTTTCCGTGCTAGAATGATATGCCATCCATTCACATTTTTCCGTTAAGGTTACACCGCATTAGAACATAGCTGCAGAGGAGCGGCGAGGTGCTGCACGGCGGCGCGGCACTTTGTGACAAAATATTCTTTGTATAAAAACGTAGGTACCGCACGGCAGCAACGCGACACGGCCGGAGAAAACTGTCAAAATTTATTAAATGTCATTGCCGCGCCGTGCCGCGTCGCGTTGCGCTCTAGTGCGGTCTAACCTTTAGAGGCCTATTGCCCGGTTTAAAACTCTGACTTCAGGTCGTCGTATGACCTGACAAGCTGACGACATATTTTCGTGTATATAACCTCTGCTTCTAACATGCTCAATATTTTTCGATGCTAGCCCAGGGAGAAAGCAATTTCAGACTTGAGGAATTTCAATAACATGCCTAAGGAATGTTCTTATTCATAATAATGCCTATGGAATGTATTTGCTACCTTCCAATAACGAGGCTTCATGAATATAGTCATTATTTTACAACGATAAATGACAAATACATAGAGCTTTTACACATGTCTTTATTTTTTATTAGACTGTGCTTACTTTATATGTTATGTACATAAATTTTATATAGATCACGCCATTATCCCTAAAATGGGAAAGAGATAATATAAGATAAGAATCACTACATAGTATAAAACAAAGTCGCTTTCTCTGTCCCTATATCCCCATGTGTGCTTAGATCTTTAAAACTACGCAATGGATTTTGATGCGGTTTCTTTTAATGGATAGAGTGAGTCTAGAGGAAGGGTTATATGTATAATACATGCAGAGTATAGTAAAGAAACACTGATCATTTCCGTGCGAAGCCGGGGCGGGTCGCTAGTATACTTTATTGCACAGGAAAGACAAAAAAAAGAAAATAAAACAAATAGTAGTACAAATACGCGGGTTTATTGCTAAGCAGAAATTTCTTCCAGGCAACCTTAGGGCACAGGAAATAAAAGTTGAACTAGTGAGCTGGTAAAAAGAGCGCTTTAAAAAAGAAACCCAAAAAAAAAAAAAAAGAATTGGGCTCGTCCGGGATTTGAACCCGGGACCTCTCGCACCCTAAGCGAAAATCATACCCCTAGACCAACGAGCCGCTTACATGTACTTCGAAATAAAGATAACTGGTGATACATAATGATAATTACATAATGACGGACTGCGTAATATTGCGTATCAAATACAACCAGTTTAAAATTATTGTAAGTGAAAGGAGCTCTACCTAGTCTATCTACATACATACACACAATCACGCCTTTATCCCTAATGGGGTAGGCAGAGAGTACGCGACCTAAACAAAGGTCGTTCTGCCACGTCTGACAAAGTTTTGAGGATTATTTAAGATAAATTTGCAGGTATATTGCTGCAGAAACAGGTTGTCAGCCCAACGCCTAAATTAAAATATACTTAAACCCTCAATCCCTTAGCTGGTTTTTACAGCATTCCCGGGAAGAAATGCAGCTGGCACATTCTTTGTTTTTCTGTCTCTCCCAGGCCAGCATGGAAGTTAGTCTACCTACTTATGGTTTGATTATGTGTATATTGTAACACAGAATGACCAAGCTGATATAGGTCTTTCGGTAGGTCGCACGGTATTAGATGTTTTTAAGGTTATTTATAATACTTGTAAAGATTTCCTAATGGAAGATATTTCCATTTGAAAAGAAACGAATAAAATACCGAGAGTTCAGTAAAATCTACTACAGCAACAGTTACACAGTAATTTCAGAAATAACTAAAAAAACTCAATTTTTCTAATATTTAAAGGACCCCATGGATTTTTGTACTGCAAATTTTGCGAGATATTTGGGCTGCTAACGACCATAAATTAAAATTAAGTAAATATCACGAAATATGAGTCGTGCAAATCGACAACTATACCTATCTATTATTTTTTTATCTTTAATTTATGTATTTATGTGAAAGTCAGATAATCATTTACGGCAATAAAATTATGGATATGATACATACACGAGTGCCAATAAATAAAAAATATCAGCAAGATAACACAAAACTATACTGGGATATATTTTGTTATTCATAAATAGGTAGGTAAAGTATATCTTCGTTCTTATGTCGAGTGGGTATCGAGTCTATCGACCCGATGAACCCTGGTGTCAGAGTTTTTAAACCGCCTAGTAGCACAACTATCAGGCCTCTGACATGGTTTGAGTAACAACCACTATCAAAGACAGCGACCGGGATCGACGGCTTAACGTGCCCTCCGAAGCACGAAATCTTTTTCTTTTTCGGACAATCAGGTGATTCAGCCTGCAATGTCCTAACCAAACTGGGGAAAAATTCACAAAGTAATAAATTCTCAAATATCAACTTTGTGTTTCCCCCCTGGGAATCGAACCCAGGACCTCCGGATCAGGAGTCCATGGCACTAGCCACTAGACCACGGAGGCAGTATCTACGTTAAACTTACTATATCTGCAATATAAATGATGAGAGATTGACAATATGGTTATTAATAATGTGTGTCCCGAATTTAACCAACGACCTTTGAATCGAAAGACCTTGGAAAACTATAAGGAGTGTAAGGGACAGCGTCCCACTGATAGGGGTTGCTCAGTCAACGACACTGAACATCTTTCACCAGAATAAATTCTTTGCGTTTGTGTTTTTTTTTCCTGCTTTACCATATAAAATAACCACCTCGATCAGAAAATTTGTATTGTAAAGACAAAAAATAATCACTTAAAAAAAAACAACAAAAATCTATTTATTCGTAACAACTTGTACATTTGCGTGTTATAGCTAGGGTTACATTAATACTTAACAAATATATCTATGGTTCTTGGTCCTCAAATTAGGATCCCCTGTACTATGAGGGACCAGGTCCTTCAATCCGTTTGCACTTTTCGTTTTAATTAAAGAAAAAATCCGAGTAAACTAAATTTATAAAAACTTACATATTAAAAAGCATACATACATACATACATACATATAATCACGCCTTTATCCCTAATGGGGTAGGCAGAGCGCAAACGACCCAAACAAAGGTCGTCCCGCCACGTCTGACAAAGTTTTGAGGGTTATTTAAGATAGAATTCTAGGTATATTGCTGTAGTGACAGGTTGTCAGCCCATCGCCTAAATTACAATATACTGAAACCCTCGGATCCCTTTGCTGGATTTTACAGCATGCCCGGGAGGAAATGCAGCTGGCACATTCTATGTTTTTCCCTCGCTCCCAGACCAGCATGGAAGTAAAAATAATTAAAAAGCATCGGTGGGTATATTCCGATCATGCGGACTATCAAGCAGTAAACAACATCTCCGACAACTGTACATTGCGGTTACGAACAGAGGAATAACATAGGATTTCATTGCAAGATTGGACCAGTTAGCTGCAAATTATAAGTTTGCAGACATGTTTGCGTTTGATGCCCGCAGCCGGTCCTAGCATTAACTATAAGGATACCTTGATTCACAACCGCAAATATAAAACTGTCAATGTCTATTGTTAACCAAAGCAGAATCATAGTATACGCAACTAAAACAGATAAACTGTTTGCAAAAACTGGAAGCAAACATCACGTTTAGAATAACCAAGATTCAAAAGTATCTATGTTTTAGATAATTATGTATGTATGTTATACCTATATTTTTTGTATATCCGTGTATGTACCATTTGTTTGTGTTGTTAGTTACACTTAGTTATAGGGTTAGGTATTTATGATTATTATAAGTGTTTTGACTTTAGATTAGTTCAAGGTTCAAGTTTAGCCCTTCCTGATAGAATTTCCTTGTGAAAGTTGTTAAGTGTCGTTGACTGAGCAAACCCTGTCAGTTTGTGGGACGCTGTCCCTTACACCCAGTATGATGGCATGAGTGAATTTATCTTAATCCTGTTAAATACCAAACTTTTTAGTATTCCGCACTAAAGCTTACTTTACAAAAATATTTTATGTAGAATTTACCTAGCAACGAAGCCAACTTTAAAAATTATTCCCGCCCTCTATATCCAGGGTGATTTTATTATATCGATATAACAGCGAACCCTCACGTACGGGCTACATAGGGTGTTACTTTAGTCAATTCCTTTGAGGATTTATCATACTGTTAAGTTCGGGCCGAAAGTGAACTTACTCTTATGAAGCTCAAAGAAAATCATGCGAATCATTTCCTCCCTTTGTACGAGATCTCATTATTCAATCGAGTTGAAGCTGGCCTTCTTTGACTGAAATGAACAACAAAAAGTGTGTGAGACTATTTTGAGCTCCGGAACTCTCGATGTCCGGGAAGAAAAACATACACTTTGACAAATACTAGGCAGACATAACAGAAACCCATCTTCCTAGCATTATCCTGTATCTCACGGGGTCGGGTGATCTAATCTAGGTGATTGAACGAGGGTACTGGTTTTTACACAGAGAAATGCCATCAACACTGCCATCTGACCTCCGCAACCCAGAAGGGAAACCAGACCCAATCCTAGATTAGGTCAGAGTTTTCAAGCCGCAAATGCTTAGCACTGGCCTCTGATATGGCTTAATGACTAATATCTATGGTGTTAAACGATATTAACCGGGACCAACGGCTTAACGTGCCTTCCGAAGCACGGAAAAAGCGCCGAATAAACGTACATATGAAATTCGAAAACCGAAACACACATAGGTACGTGGTGGGATTCGAACCACGACCTCCCGCTCAGGAGGCAGCGGCCCTATCCATTTCACCATCGGGCTCCTCAGACAGAACAGACACATTATTCTAAAATATGTACGAGAAATAAGAAACCAAACATTTGGTTTGGGAGGTTAGACCTTGGAAACTGTTCCACAGCAGTACCAACCTGACCTACTAAATTTAATTTCTGTTTAAGTCAAATTTATATTTTTTATATTTTAAAATTAAAATGATCTTTTTTATATTTTAAAATTAAATCGATTCTAGATTTGCCGGCTGAAACTAAAATTAAAATCTATTTGTCACTTTCAGACTAAAAACATTGCAAAATAAAAGGAGATCTATTCTCTCCGGTTTTTTATTTTCAGTCGGTGGTTTTATGTCTTATCTGTTTTTCTCATTTTTATCCGCCGTCATATGATATTTCGGATAAATATGACATAATTACTGGGTAAACGTGCACAAGCGCGTCAAAATCTAGCCGACAAAGTGTGAAACCATAGACTATAAATCACATGTTCATTTTAAATTTTATTATTTTGAAAGTGACAGAAAGATATTAATTTTAGTTTTAGCCGGTGGTATCTAGAATCGAGCCTAGTAACAGAATGTATTTTTTATAATGGGTTTGGTTTGAGAAAACAAATTGAAATTAAAAATCATAACGATTGATTCGTAGTAACAACTGATTGGAAGAAATTTTTATTTCCAGAAATGTAATTAAAAACAGCGTCCCTCAGTGACGCCATGTCGACACAAACAACAAAATGGACTTGTTACAAACTGAACTTGTTACTTCAATATCTACAACCACTGAACAGAAATTTCCAAGTGTTTGATTGAAAAAGTTATAATTTGGCGCGGTCTCATTAAGGCGTCTCTTAATTAATTATTTACTGCTCTTTAGTTGCAAACTTGGAACAAATTTCTGACTAATATTAGAATTAAAAAGTTTTGTACTGCGTTTGCCTCTATTTTATCATACCACAGGTGCGTGCATTTTTCTTCTTCTTCTTCTTAGCGAGTCGAACGAACCGATTAACCCTGGTGTCAGAGTTTTCAAACCGCCTAGTAGCACAGCTATTATGCCTCTGACATAGTATGAGTAACGACCACTATCAAAGACAGCGACAGGAACCGACGGCTTAACGTGCCCTCCGAAGCACGCAATGATTTAGCCTGCAATGACCTAATCAAACTGGGGAAAACATCACAGAGTGATATATTTACACATATCAACTTTGTGTTCCCCTCCTGGGAATCGAATCCAGGCCTCCGGATTGTAAGTTCATGGTTCTGACCACTAGATCACGGACGGAGCTGCACGGGTGCGTACATTGAGAAAAATTGATTTCCAGTAGTTGTTACAATTTCTGAACTTATTATGATTCCTCGTAATACTAATTTTAGAATCTCTTCCTAGCTAAAAGTAGTAAGGCTCATATTTATAAAGCCATCTCAAGATTGAGAGCAATATAAGGAAGGATTTGACAAACCATTTTGTACTGAAATGTCATTTCTGATACGAACTCAAACTAGTTGTCAGTCTCAGAGCTGTTGACAAATAGCTTACTTACTTTCTCCGCTGACTCAGCGAAAAGTACAACACAATAAACTGTACATAAAGAGATTTATTTCTCAAAGTAAAGTTTTTACGTACCTAACTGAAGTTTTACTAATAAGACATTTTAGCAGCCACAACATTGAAATTTTATTATGCTTAAAAAATATTACAGTACACGACAACTCAATGTGCAACAACCTTAAGCGTAATACAAGGTGTGTTTACTTTGCTAATATGTACAGGCGGCCGCAGCAAATGTTAATGAGTTTCGACAACTTTTGCGAAGTCGAGCTCGAAAGGGAGCACAAAAAAACAGGGGGCGCCACTGTAGTCACTTAATTTGCAGAGTTCCAACTTGATGAATGTAAAACAACCGAAAACTGTGGGTTTTGTTCAATCTGGAAGTTTAAGGAAGGCGTTTCTACATTTAAATTGATAAATCAAGCTCAAGGCTGCGAACTTAATCTTTTAAAGGTTCTTTTTTAATTAAAATGGTTTTGCTCTTGACTCCAATCTAGGTCGGAAGTGACAGAGACGGAGTCGATTTGTATATTCAATTGTTACCAATAAATTCACATAGATTTATTAATTCTTCCATGCTGGACTGGGAGATAGAAAAACATAGAATGTTCCAGCTGCCCTTCCTCCCGGGCATTCTGTAGAAGACAGCAAAAGGGACTCGAGGGTTACAGTGTATTGTAATTTAGGCGATGGGCTGACAACCTATCACTACACATTAGCAATACACATTACAATCTAAAATTGCCCTCAATTTTTGTCAGACGCGGCAAAAGCGCCTTTTACGAGGCGTTTAACGCTCTGCCTACCCCGTAAGGGATAAAAGCGTGATTTTATGTATGTAGATTTATTAAACAAATATTTAGATTCAACATCATCATTTCCTAACCGTTTTTCGGCTTTGGCGAATATATATATATAATCACGCCTTTATCCCTAATGGGGTAGGCAGAGCATAAACGACCTACACAACGGTCGTTCCGCCACGTCTGACAAGGTTTGAGGGTTATTCAAGATGGATTTGTACGTATATTGCTGTAGTGACAGGTTGTCAGCCCATCGCCTTTATTGCAATATACTGAAACCCTCGGATCCCTTAGCTGACTTTTACAACATGCCCGGGAGGAAATGCAGCTGGCACATTCTAAGTTTTTCTCTCGCTCCCAGGCCAGCATGGAAGTTGGCGACTGATCTATTCTTGTCTCCTTTCATGGGCTCTTATATGACTGGTGTAGCCCAGCTTGCTTGTCAATATTCAGTGGCAGGTGGCGCACGTCAGGATGTTATTAATATAGTTATAGAGATATGTTCTACGTAATCGAGTTTTTAAGTTCATCCCGTTTTTGTTGAGATTAACAGTTCTTGTTGTACTCGTATGTATGTATGTAAGCTCTTTATCGTACTTTAAAAATCTTAAAATTAAAATACAAAAAGAATAAGACAATAGTGGCACAAAGGCGGACTTATCCCGTTAAGGGATCTTTTCCAGTCAACCTTTGATAAACCCATAGGAGACAATTATGCTTGCAGGTAAATTAAGATAGGTACTTGTTGTCTCAAAGACCACTGTACTCTCGTGCACCAATTTCCTCCACGAGATGCGATTTTCCGCAAGTTTTTCCCATTTATGAACATCGATATTGCAGTTCTTCCATGTTGGACTGGGAGCGAGGGAAAAACATAGAATGTGCCAGCTGCATTTCCTCCCGGGCATGCTGTAAAAACCAGCTATCCCTTAGCTGGTTTTTACAGCATGCCCGGGAGGAAATGCAGCTGGCACCGAGGTTTTCTGTATATTGCTATTTAGGCGATAGGGTGACAACCTGTCACTACCATATACCTATAAATCTATCTTATATAACCCTCAAAACTTTGTCAGTCGTTTCGGAACGACCTTTGTTTAGATCGTTTACGCTCTGCCTACCCCATTGGGAATAAAGGTTTGATTATATGTATGCATATATGATATTGCAGTTCTTCAAGTGAAGCTTATGCACTTCTTTGTAGCGAAGGAACTGGCCACCCTGCTTATGTTTGTCTATAAGTTCGGCATATAGCAGCCGTTTGGCAAGACGTTGATCAGGCATACGTTTAACGTGGCCCGTCCATCGTAGCTGTTGTCTTACCAAGTAAGCCGCAATCCCGTCGGTACTGCAGCGGCGTAGCACTTCAGTATTTTGCACTTTGTCTTGCTATTTTATATTTAAAATATTTTGGAGGCAGTGAAGGTGGAATTTATCAAGAGTACGAATGTTTTCAAAACCTACAACTACGCCGCAAGAAGTTTCCCCTGACAAAGAGTTGGAAAAAGCAGCTGCACCGGTGTTTCACACGCCTCTCCACTACGAGTCGGACTCAGAAGCGAATATCCACAGCGAAAAGGGAGATAACTTTCACGTGAAGAGAAACAAACGGCGAGCATTTGGATCCCCTCCAATTGTAGGTGAATCAAACGTGATGCAAGAAATGCGTCAACTGTTTAACTCACTAGTTACGACCCAAGAAAAACGCTTTAAAGAGCTACAAGACACTATTAGACAGGAAAACAACGAAATAAAGGAGAGCTTAAACTTTCTGTCTGCGAAATACGATAACGTCATGTCTGAATTACAGACGCTTCAAAAAGAAAAAAAGGCCGACGAGAAACGTATTGCATACTTGGAAGAAAAGGTTGAATACCTAGAAAAGAAAGCCTGCTCCTCCCTTATTGAATTGCGCAATGTTCCACGTTTAGCCCTAGAGCAAAACAAACAAGAAGGAAAAGAGGAACTAAGCAGAATTGTTAAAGAAATTGGCGTAGCTGTTAACGTGGAAATAAATGACCTGGACATCAAAGATATTTTCAGGACCAAATCACCTGATAACACAAAAACCACCATAATTGCGGAACTCTCCACAGTCACCAAGAAGGAGAAAATCTTAAACGCTATTAAACATTTTAATAAAGGAAAGAATGCTGACCAGAAGCTAAACAGTGGACATCTAAATCTACCTCTCACAGGAGATAAACTGCCTATTTATATTTCGGAAAGCTTAACCAAGAAAGCTTCTAAACTTTATTTCAATGTTCGTAAATTTGCTAAAATGAATGGCATGTCATGCTGGACATCACGTGGTGCAATTTTTCTACGCGTTGATGAAAGCAAGTACGTCATGATAAAGTCGGATCAAGACCTAGAGAAAATAGAAAGGTCTGCATGACTCCTAGAATTAATTGTAACCTGTTCATATAAATTTATTTTTGTATTCGGTTATTTAATGTGCTCTTTTTATATGTATCATTTATTGAAACACCAATATCACATTTATCTCAGAAACAACATAGACTACACTTTTCATGCGTTATTCATTAACATTGCACACTCTTGCAATTGCTACCATCATATGTATCTAATTTTACTCGCTACACATAATATCATACAACACCATAATTCAAACACACAAACAAAACGTAACAACGTATTTTTACAGTCAAGTATATCACAATCACTTCATCTAAAAATTCAAATAGAAGCACTACGTTATTTTACATTTTTGATAATTATTTTTTGCAATGGCTAATTTGGAAATAATAAATGATTTTGACAATACAGCTATTAATGAAAGTCATCATATCTATGACCCTGACAAATGTTTCCCAATAATTGGTAACAACAAAAATTTTACCGTTATTACACAAAATATAAGGAGTATTAACAAAAACTTGAACAATTTTATTCTCACCTTAAGTAGGCTTAAAATAACTCCGGACATAATTGTGTTTACGGAATGCCGTATTAGCGAAAACTCGCCTTCTTATACTCTAAACAACTACGACTATCACTGCTCTAAAACATATCTCAATCAAAATGATGGCATTATCGTATTCACAAAATCAGGACTCAATGTGCAAATAATCGAACCAAAATTTGCTGATGCAAATTGCTTTATTGTCCAAATAAATGGTAAAATTCAAATTATTACAATCTACAGATCGCCATCTAAACAAAATATTGATACTTTTCTTAATTCGCTTGAAAAAATACTTGAAACATATAACAAGGTGGAAACATGCATAGTAGCAGGAGATATGAATATAGATCTTACGACAGCTAAACCGATCCAAACTAAGGTGGAAGAATATTTAGATTTACTTGCTCACCATGGGTTTGTCTGTGGACATATGTTTCCTACCCGACTTGAGCTAACTTGCTTAGATCACATGTTTTTCAAAAGTAGAAATTTTACCAAAACAATAGTACTTTCTGCTGGTGTTACTGATCACTGCACTATAATAGGTGCAGTAGAGAGTGAATCTGTGTCCCGCCTTGACTCTAATAAAAAACAAAAACTAACTAAAATCGATTACATAGGACTTAATAACGATATAATCAATTGTAACTGGGACGATGTACTCTTATCGAATAACACGGAACAGGCAACCTCATTACTAACCACTAAACTTCAAAGCAACGTTAATAAGAATAAGCATATTAAAAATGTCACTAACAAAACAACCATTCTTAAACCTTGGATGACACCCGGGCTGCTTCGTTGTGCAAGGAAAAGAGACATACTACATATTTTAACCCGCAAGCACCCTAAAGACCAATCCATGAAAGAAAAGTACACCACAAAAGTAACCTTAAAATGGAAAGCTGAATCAACAAGAACATTTTTTGCAAATAGATCATATGCATACACAGGACCGTACATATACAACAAAATTAACAAAACACTACAAATAGCACATATAACAAAATACCCCTGTAAAACACGCACAAAACAATACCTATTAACATTGAATTACGATGAAATAGAATCAATACTGGAAATCATAACTTAACATACCAGATATCTCTAGCAAACAACGATAACACACACACACACACACACACACACACACACACACGCACACGCACACACACACACACACACATATATACACGTACATATAATATAAAAACTCTGTTTATATCTTTTTATTTTATCTAGATTTAGTTAATCACCTCTTGCTTGCCGGTAATTTTTTATTTTTTTTTCTAGTTTAATGTAAAAACCTACCTCAATTTTTAAAACCAGTTTTGTAAATTGCGAGTGCCGAAGGAAGAGGCTGATTACTCACAACACAGGGTATCCTAGTGTGAGGATCAGTATGCTGTATATTTTTATGACTTTTGTAAAATTGAATAAATCTTCTTAAAATCTTCTTAAAAATAAAATGTGCTTTCAATACAGGCACCGTGTTTCAAAACTGTAGAGCAATGCAGACATAAAGATAGCGCGGTATACAGCAACTTTTGTGTCATCAACAAACACGCGCTTGCGCAGTTTACCATATGAGGCGGAGGAGGCAATTGATTTCAGCATCCAGGTCGACTAATGAGATGACAAAACCACTCAGGTACTTGAATCTTTTTGAGTGTTTAAGGCTCGTATTTATAAAGCGATCTCGAGATTTGACCGGTCCTTTTGTACTGAAATGTCATTTCTGATACGTACTCAAACGAGCTGTCAATCTGAAGAGCTGTTTATAATTACGAGCCTAAGAGTTTGCCCGTTCTTCGTCCGTATCGTACCCAGTACAATGGGCTCAATTCTAGGTGCTACCGCTAAAGCTAAAATAAAAATCTATCCCTCTCTTTTAAAATAATAAAATTGAAAAAAGACAGGTGACTTATACTCTATGTACTGTAATCGCCACGTA
The DNA here is from genome assembly GCA_949820665.1 of Scrobipalpa costella. Classification (NCBI taxonomy): domain Eukaryota; kingdom Metazoa; phylum Arthropoda; class Insecta; order Lepidoptera; family Gelechiidae; genus Scrobipalpa; species Scrobipalpa costella. Next base: position 3,769,219 of record OX463311.1, read on the forward strand.
TTAAAACTGCCATCTTAATACGTGGCTATTATATTTGATAGATAATGCGTAAAATAATATGAAAACCATAATAAATATAATCTAAAACCAAAGAGAAGAAATCTCATGTCCTCTTTAAAAAAAACTGAAAGTGACAGGTAGACTTAAATTTAGGCATTCTATTAATATTAATGATAATGACAGTAATAAAATTTAAATGATTATTAATGTGATATACTTAAGTATAGGTAAGTGCTTCTTCTTCTTTTCGTAACAATGGCAAAAGTCACACAGTCGATGCTAATAAGTTTTGACTTGTAATTTACATTTATTAATAAAATTTATCTCTTTCTCTCTAGATGGCATCTAGAATCGAGCCCATTGTAAGCCCAGAATCTAGCCTGTATTTAATATAGCGCGCAAAGTCGAGATGTGGTTATCAATATAGCGAGCAAAATAATGCTCCATATTTGTCCACATTCCCGTAACAAGTGGTGGCGCTATTGCTTTCATATTTCAGAACATGAGTGTCATTTTTAACTGACTTTGAAACACAGAGGAACGTTCTATGTTCTATCATATTTTTTTTGACTTTGTTATGTTTAATATTTTTAATATATAACGAAGGCCACGTTTTTAATAAGGCCACGTATATAATAATACTTCCATGCTGGACTGGGAGAGATAGAAAAACATAGAATGTTCCAGCTGCCCTTCCTCCCGGGCATGCTGTAAAAACCAGCTTAGGGATCCGAGGGTTTCTGTATATTGCAATTTATTCGACAGGCTGACAACCTGTCACTACAGCAATATACCTACAAATCTATCTTAAACAACCCTCAAAACTCTGTCAGACGTGGCGGAACGACCTTTATTTAGGTCGTTTACGCTCTGCCTACCCCATTAGGGATAAAGGCGTGATTATATGTATGTATGTATATAATAATAACGAAGGCCACGTTTTTTTTTATATTTTCGTAATTTACTGTACAAAATGGACTCGATTCTGGATACCACTGGATAAAACTAAAACGAAAATTAATCTGTTACTTCCAAAATAATAAAATTTAAAAAGCACAGGCAATTCATACTCTATGGTTTTACGCTTTGTCAGCTAAATTTTGACGCACTTTTGTTCTTTTCCCCAGTATTTCTGTAAATTTTATCCGCCATATTATAATTATGACGGAAGATAAAAATAACAGATAACGCATAAATCCACTGACTATAAATAAAAAACCTAAAAGTACTTTTCCAATTTTTTAGTCTGAAAGTTTCTAGATTTTAATTTTAGTTTTAGCCGGCAAATCTAGAATCAAGCCTAATATAAAATAATTTGATGTTTGCTGCTGCTTGATTTAGATATTTATTTAATTACCTACTACTTACTTACTAATATTTTTGACTTAAGATTGTCATTAATTTAGATCTTTAAATCTAAAAAAAAAAACAAGTTTTAGTAACAACCAAACGATGCTCCTATGGACGCCCCACAATTTGTTCCTATTTTTGTAGCTAGCGGTGTCGTTATTGCCAACATATTTCAGAACATGGCGTGTTATGTTATGGTGTTTTATTTTACATTTCGAACGCTTTTGCCTCAATATGAAACGCATTTCCTTTTTTTACTGTCTGTCTATATGGGGTCTAATCGGACAATTTGTATGGATAACCAAATTAAGCTGTTGTTCAGTATCGTTGACTGAGCAACCCCTATAAGTTTGCGGGACGCTGTCCCTTACACCCGGTATATCGCGACACAAAACTTTAAAAACGGAACTAAAATGGTTTTAACTGGCATCACCTGATTTCTCATTTTTTATAATGACTGTGATGCTATTATTAAAACCGCCTGAGCGAAGAAAGTGGAACCCCCCTTTTTGACAAAAATGTAGTGTCTCAGTGTACAGCATAGGCAGCATGTTTACTTTTATCTCCTTTTTTTTAATACATACATACATATATTCACGCCTGTATCCCTAATGGGGTAGGCAGAGCGTAAACGACCTAAACAAAGGTGTCCCGCCACGTCTGACAAAGTTTTGAGGGTAATTTAAGATAGAATTCTAGGTATATTGCTGTAGTGACAGGTTGTCAGCCCATCGCCTAAATTACAATATACTGAAACCCTCGGATCCATTAGCTGGATTTTACAGCATGCCCGGGAGGAAATGCAGCTGGCACATTCTATGTTTTTCTCTCGCTCCCAGGCCAGCATGGAAGTATTTTAATACTACAAATTTTATGTGTGTGTCTTTATAAAACAAATAAATTTATTATCTATCTATCTATCAGTATACAGGGTGTTATTTTAATTTCATGCTATAGCTTAGGGGGTGTTTTAGTAACGTAATCGTCATCATCACAAATTTAAGAGCTTTGCTCTTGCCGGTAGAGTAATCGCCAACTTTCTCTGGATTCAGTCTCCTTAACTTCTCTATACGACGTAACTTCTTCTTAATCTTTGCTTTGATTTGTTCCATATAGGTTCTTCTAGGTCTGCCTCTTCCTCTTGTCTCTTCAATCTTTCCTTATAATATAGTCTTAAGTAGTAGTAAAGTAATAGGAGCTTATCAAAAAAAAAAACTAAAAAAATGTCGGTAGATATTTATAATGATATATCATTATGATGCCCAAAGCTGCCCCATCAGGGATAAAGGCGTGATTATATGTATGTATGCCCAAAGCTTCGTCAGACCGCTCAGCTGTAATCGATCCCGCGTGACGCGCGATGAGGTGAGAACCAATCCCGCGCGACGCGATAGTCGCTATCAACCATTTATAGCAACTTGCGCGGACTCGGTTATAGCTGAGGGGCCAGATGCAGTTCTTGGAATCATAATAAATACCTAACATTTTTAATTTTCAGATTTAGTTTTTTTAATATTTTTTATGGGCTTCTTTTACGTTACTGAAACACCCCCTAAGGTATTGCACGCAATTAAATTAACACCCTGTATAGGTATTAAGTATATAGAAAACGTAATCATAAAGCGGACAGATTTGGTTGTTTGCATAAATTATTATGCAAACAAAAAAACTTTTAGTAAGTAGTAGATTTTTTATCGAAGAACATAAAATATCATTAGTTACTTTTAAATGCGGAAATAAGAACGTAATGAAACAAGATATATACCTATCTAATGGAAAGGGTTTTTGGTCTTTGTGATGAGAGAAAACGAAACGCATTGGTTCGTCGTTTGTTGACCACTGCTTCGTCTTTATTTCGACTCATCAGAACATTATATATTGCATTGCAATATCACGACGAGGATACACTTGGTAAAGACCTCCTTTGTGAGGAGGGCCACTCTACGGAGATCATGCTTTACAATACAATACAAATATTCTTTATTGCACATAAATAACACATTGTACAGGAACAAACATTACAAAACAAACGGAGTACAATTAGGCGGCCTTATTGCTAGGGTAGCAATTTCCGCCAGGCAACCTTTGGGTAAAGGAGTAGTTTTCTAATATTATGCGGCTGCTCCTAAAGAGTTGGATTCCGTTCCGATCCAAACAAGCTAAGCTCAGAAGCGAAGCACTTGCAAAATATGTATCTTCTTGACATAAATATACAACTTTGCCTATGATAACTTTACCGCAGGTTTACCACAATAACCTCAGGAATTATCTGAAATGCTAGCCTATTTTGTATGTTTGGTTGTAGTGCAATACCATTTTCACTCGGTCGGCTTTTACGACATCCTCAGAAAACATGAAGTATGTGCGACATTTTATGGCATTTAGCACCACATGACCTGATAGTGACACCCCAGTTTTATCTCCTGGGTACCTTCTTTGCTGGACTGGAAGACATAAAAAACGTGGAGTGCTCCCACTGTTTTTTTTTTCATAGAAGTAAAGCGAGTTAACTTTTTGGGATGTTGGAGCTAGGTGGTTTTTTTTCTATTGAATTTATGTTTTTTTAGAACTACATTTTTACGTGTCAAAAACGTATAATGGAGCCGTAACACACGCATGTTGAGTTGAAAGCCGTTGATGCGTTGCCTACCCTAAAATTTTGTTAGCTAATGGGGATAATTCTTATGCGCATAATATCAGTAAATCTCGACTAAAATGGTCATCTGTCATTTTTTATCCTGCGAAGGGACGGCGACAATTTTGGTTCAGATTTAGTTAAGTCATGAAAAAAATAGTGCACTAGTCTGTAGAATTTTAATATAACGTTATGTCTATGTTGTTTATAAAACAGAAAATCTTATAAACAAGTTAGACATACATTTTCATAATTTCTAGTAAGCCTAATCTAGGATTGGGTCTGGTTTCCCTTCTGGGTTGCGGAGGTCAAATGGCAGTCGCTCTGTGTAAAAACCAGTACCCTCGTTCAATCCCCTAGATTAGGTAGCCGGCCCCAAGAGATACGGGATAAGGCTAGGAAAAAAAATGGCTAAGTCGTGCTTTCCACAAATCTATAACATTTTCTTTACATTAGTATAAATCACAAAACATGGCTAATTCGAACGTCCCAATGAAACCAGATTCTGACAGAGTTTACGTAACGACCACAGCCAACGACTGTAATCAATGGCCCCTTCTTCAGAAGCCAGTAATCATCTTAATTACTCGACTATTAAGTAATTTAGTCCAATTAGCTTGCATTATTTGAACCCGGAATCTTCTGCATAGCAGGCAGACAGATACACTGTCATCTATCTAGGAGCATGAGTTATAACAAAACAAGTCCTAAGAAATATCTATGACTGATTAAAATACTACTAAAATCGCGTGTAAGGATATCCCAAAAACTGATGGGTGATTGCTCAGTCAACGACCAAAAATTTCCTGGTGAAAGTTGTTCAGTGTCGTTGACTGAGCAACCCCTATAAGTTTTTAGGATGCTGTCTGTTACACCCCGTAATTTTGTAAGAGTTCGGATTTGAGTCAGTTTTGATATGTTGTTTCTTAATATTACCTACTCACGAATCACAATTGGCACACATTGCGGTCACAAACCCTATTTTGAACAAAAAGAAGGACAAAAGTAAGAAAAAGATAAAACGAAGGGAGGGGCGCAAAGTGCGAGTTTCTCATGCTTCTTCTTCATTGCGATATAGTTTTATTTTATTTTGTGACACTGATATAATTTTATTTGTAATAGACTCACTCGCTTGTGACTTTCTAAAAGTGTTCTTATGGATCTATTTGGAAATAAATGATTTGACTTTGACTTTGGCAATAATAAGGCTACGAATTATATTTAATTAAAACAACTACAAGACATTTCTTCCATGCTGGATTGAAAGAGAGAGAAAAACGTAGAATGTCTCCCGTAAATTTCCTCCCGGGCAAGTTGTAAAAACCTAAGTTATCTGAGGGTTTCTATGTACTGCAATTTAGGCGATGGGCTGACAACCTGTCGCTACAGAAATATAACTACAGATCTTAAATAACCCTTAAAACTTTGTCAGACGTGGCGGAATGACCTTCGTTTAGGTCGTTTACGCTATACCTACCCCATAAGGGATTAAGGCGTGATGACATGTGTGTATGTACAAGAATCGAAACCGTTTACGGCACGTGTAAAATATGCGACTCATCTTAATTGAGTTATTTTAAGCCTCAACAAAACAGTGAATTTTCCCGTATCCAAATTACCGTATGCATGTTTGTACACAATTAAATACCCACCTCGCCTTAACAAGCGTGTAATAAAGAGTTTCACTGGAAATTTATGTGAAACACCGCCTTCCTTTATGGAAGGTACGACCTTCGAGTTATTTACCCCTTTTAGGAATAAAATAATACTTAACAAGCAAAATAAGGAGCAATAATGACGTACCGTTAAAACGTTAGCTTGAGAAGTTAACTTTCCCCACGAAACGTAGGGCCGTATTTATAAATAGCACTCATGAGTTAAAGCGAGTTTGAACTCGATCAGAATTATCAATTCAGTACAAACTGGCCTGTCAAACCCGTACTTAATATTGCTCTCAAGTTTGTAATCGCTTCATAATTACGAGCCGTAGGTCGAAATATGAAAAAGATTTTCCCTTCCATACAAAATGACTTAAGTTGCTGTCAACATTAAAGTAACTGTCTCCGTGGTCTAGTGGCTAGTGCCATGAACTCCTGATCCGGAGGTCCTGGGTTCGTGGGAACACAAAGTTGATATTTGAGAATTTATCACTTTGTGATTTTTTCCCCATTTTGGTTAGGACATTGCATGCTGAATCATCTGATTGTCCGAAAAGAAAAAGATTTTCGTGCTTCGGAGGGCACGGTAAGCCGTCGGTCCCGGTCGCTGTCTTTGACAGTGGTCGTTACTCAAACCATGTCAGAGGCCTGAGAGTTGTGCTACTAGGTGGTTTGAAAACTGACACCAGGGTTCATCGGGTCGTTTGACTTGAGAATCCATTCGCTAAGAAGAAACCATTATTAGAATAACCTATGTTCCTAGAGGAAAATTGATCACTTTCATGGGTAGATTCATATCCCAAACGATATGTATCTCCGTGGTCTTATCCCGTTTCTCACGGGGTCAGCTACTTAATCTTGGGGATTGAACGAGGGTACTGGTTGTTACATAGAACGAATGCTATCTGACCTCAGCAACCCAGAAGGAAAACCAGGCCCACTCCTAGATAAGGTCAGAGTTTTCAAGCCGCCAATGCTTAGCACTGGCCTCTGACATGGCTTAACGACTAATATCTACGATATTTTACGATATTAACCGGGACCAACGACTTAACGTGTCATCCGAAGTACGGCTTAACGTGCCTTCCGAAGCAAAAATACATACCCCAAACTATGGCCAGCAAATTTTTTTTTTACTAGGTGTAGCAATGTATGTCAAGGTTCTAAACAGTGTTTATTTGCCAAAACACTACTAACCAGCCGCTTTATAACACCAAATCTAGATCCAGATCCTATCGCTGCATTGTGCACACAAATCTATTTACATGTTTCAGCTAAATGGTAACATTTCCTCTGGGTATTTTGGCCTGCAGCCGAATGGGGTGTATCAGTGATATAATTGTTTATGATGTTGATAAAAACCTCCAATATTGCATGACAAAAAGGTTTTACCCACAAAAGGATAACGAGACAGATATGAAATCAACTATTATGACTTTAATTTATTACAAAAGTAATTTGCTGTCGTAGGTATCTGCTTCCAAAATGCATAGAAATCATTCATACATACATATAATCACGCCTTTATCCCTAATGGGGTAGGCAGAGCGTAAATGACCTAAATAAAGGTCGTCCCGCCACGTTTGACAAAGTTTTGAGGGTTATTTATGATAGAATTCTAGGTATATTGCTATAGTGACAGGTTGTCAACCCATCGCCCAAACTACAATATACTGAAACCCACGGATCCCTTTGCTGGATTTTACAGCATGCCTGGGAGGAAATGCAGCACACTCTATGCTTTTCTCTCGCTCCCAGACCAGCATGGAAGAAATCATAGAATGAGAATAAAAATCATTTAATGCTGAAATATAGTAATAAAAAGAAAAACATAAATACGCTACGCTATTGCTTCGCTCACGCAATTATTCTGCCAATAAGGTTGCTACACGCTAATTGGTTGCTAAGCTATCGTGTACTTTTGACAATATGGTCAGAAATTTTACTAAAGTTAGAACTACAAGCAATTCGCCAACATCAAAAGTACATAAACAAAGTTGCAGACTGCACACTCCATTACCCATGAAAAAGCTATCGAAGCAGTGACACGAAAATGGCCAATGTAGCCATGTAAACGAGCAATGACTAAATTTTCCAATAGAACAAGAGGTATTTGGCCTGCCGCCCAATGGGGCTTGTTGGAGCGGGTTAATCGTTTATGCAGATGACTTTCTTGGTAGTAGCGATGCAATAGAATAGTCTAGGTCTTAGTCCAATTGGCTGCATTTTTATGCACTCTAGGCCTGCCTGTAGGCCTGACTTGGCTAAAGCTGAAGTCACATTCGAAGGACTCAGTTGGAAGCGGGACTATCCGTAATAAGGAAGGCAGAGCATCAACGACGTAAACAAAGATCATATCGCCACGTCTGACATGTTTTATTGATTGTTTTAAAGAGTGCACATATGTTTCAGATAATTCTGTATATTGCTGTAGTGGCAGATTGTCTGCTAACTGCCTAAATTTCAATACATTGAAACCCCCGAATTCCCAAGTTGGTTTTACAGCTTGCCTTGGGAGGATATGCAGATGGAACATTCTATGTGTTTCTATCGCTCCCAGTCCAGCATGGAAAATTCAAATTCAAACATTAAGTAGTTATATTTAAAACTTATACTAACTACACAACATTTCTAACATGTTGTTGGATTGGCACGACCTACATTCGTTAAAATATTTTTCATACAAATAACTTGGTACCATGTTTCCTTTCTATTTGAAAAGTTCCATTTCGAAGCAAACTTTTCGAGCGAATTTTTAAGTGAATATTCGGTAAAAGTGTTTGAAGTGTGGAAGCAATTTCACAATTTTAGTTTTTACTGCGTTCGATCTTGCTCTATTTAATTTGCTATCTTTGCTTCAGTTATTTTTAGATGTTGCTTATGTCAATGACACTGTATAACTTTCACAAACAAATTATTTTTCTAACAGAGGAACATGTAAGCTTTGGCGTTTAAATTGACTGAATGAGGTAGGCATTTTTTATGGGAAAGTTCTCTTTTTCTTTTCCCGAATTTTTTTTTGCTACAAGTGGATCAGTTTTGTTTAATAAGCAACCGCTATCACTCCTATAAGTCTGTGGGGAGCTTTCATTTTGCATCATTTATGTCTACCTCCCGAAACTAGTTGCATTTGACCGGAAACAATAGTCTGCCAAAGATCGGTCGGCGGCTGCTGCCGGCACCTGTCGCTGTCGACGAAATTCTGACCTTGTGGAAGGAAGGACTTTAACTATTTGCATGATTTACTACACTCTAGTGAAGAAGCTTACTATTTTCCTATCTTATGTAGCTTCGTACACTATGTGCTTTTTATCGCTTCCAATACCGTAAAAAGTAAGTTCCTCGTTGATTTCCCTGAGCGGATTTCATTTCTCTCCAGAGAAAGCACTAAAGAGACCTCATTGAGAGTTTCAACGAAATGCGAAACCATCCAATATTGTCTATTTATTCCAAGCTATAAATTCGTTCTGTGTTACCAGATAGAAAACCCTGACTTACCTACTCTGATACAGCAAGTTATCAAGATTCTGATGAAAGGGTGCAAGCCAGGTCGCTCTTAATGCTTATGAGGAACTGCCTCTGTGGCCTAATTAGTCAGAGATATGGGCTCTCGATCCGGAGGTCTCGGGTTTGATTCTCGTTGGGGCAAACGGCTTTGTGCTGATGTTTCAAGTTTGATAAGTTATTTTTTATCATTCAAAAATATGATGATCCATGCTGTCGAAAAAAAGTCAGTCCTGCCTAATCTTCTTTGGTATCTGTCCCACCAGAATAAAGGTTAGACCACACATAGCGCAGCGGAGCGGCGCGGCGCGGCACTGTGCGACAAACTATTCTTTGTATGAAAATGTATGAGATATATAGAAATGTATAGATGTGTGCTGTATACCGCACTGAAACGGTACTTCACGGCGCGGCAATGTCAGTTAATACATTTTGACAGATTTGATCGCGTAGTGTCGCGCTGCTGCGCTCCGCTGCTGCAGCTACGTCGTAGTGTGGTCTAACCTTAAAGTTGTATATTTCTGGAAGACTGCTGCCGTCACCGAAAACCGATTGGGAGGCTATACTAAAAGATCCCAATCATTCAGTATTTTTTCCAGTAGAGAGACTATTACAGTAATATATTGCCAGCTACATACGACATTTTAAATCAGAAGGTGGCCATTTTTGTATCCTGGCAACACGGAACTAGTTGTTGACTGCAGAGGTAATATATATTTTAAAAAACAGCAGCCTAGCTGTACCGCTGCCCACTCAATCATAAATATTTTACCCACAAGTTTTTATAAAGGAGTTTAACTATTTATCTAAGCTGGCAGCACTGGACTAGTTGTTGACTGCAGCAGAGGTATAAAACAGTAGTCTGTACTGCTGCCCACTCCGCCTTAAATATTTTATCGACAAGTTTTTATAAAGGAGTTTAACTATTTATCCAAGCAGGCAACACTGGACTAGTTGTTGACAGAGGTATAAAACAGTAGTCTGTACCGCTGCCCACTCTGCCATAAATATTTTATTGGCATTCACCGACATGTCCTATCCGTAACTTCCAATTTATGGTGATATTTAAACAAGATGTAAATGGAATTAATGAGAAATCTTGTTTATGGAAAAAAGCAGTTTCGATTGCGGTTTGATGGGGTTTCCTAAGGGTATAAGGGTATTTTCCCATAGTATAAAGGACCTATACTATGTAACTATAACACATTGACTCGATAAGCACACGAAAAAAGAAGAATTGGATATAATAGCTTAATCAGCACTTTTTAAAAAATTTACGGCATGACCGTGACAGAGTCGACCGACGGTGGAGCGAGCTTATCCAGAATATGCTAGTTATGGTAATCTCACGCACTGACGAAACACAGCAAGCTGTTTTGCGCCGAAGTCCGGTGAGAGAGTGGTCGCGAGCCAGGCGGCCCCATGCGGAGCCTACCACCGCTTTTTTAGGATTTTTCAGCCGGACCTATTCACAAGCAAGCTCGTGTTGCCGTTATGGGACCACTATGAGGCAGATCCCATCTCAATCCAAAAACACATTGGACAATAGCTTTCTCGAGTTTATCATTACCTCAAATAATTTTCTTGTGAAAGTTGTTCCCTTTATCAGTTCTCAGGAAACTGCCCGTCCGTACAAACTTTTATTACCAACATTGATAATACATACATACATATAATCACGCCTTTATCCCTAATGGGGTAGGCAGAGCGTAAACGACCTAAACAAAGGTCGTCCCGCTACGTCTGACAAAGTTTTGAGGGTTATTTAAGATAGAATTCTAGGTATATTGCTGTAGTGACAGGTTGTCAGCCCATCGCCTAAATTACAATATACTGAAACCAAATATGCCAAAACCAATAATGCAAGCTGAATGTTTTTTCGTTGCTGAATTCTTCCATGCTGGACTGGAAGCGAGAGAAAAACATAGAATGTGCCAGCTACATTTTCTCCCTGGCATGCTGTAAAAACCAGCTAGGGCATCTAAAGGTGTCAGTTTATTGCAATTTAGGCGATGGGCTGACAACCAGTCACTACAGCAATATACGGGGCGACGTGGCGGAACGACCTTTGTTTAGGTAGTTTATATGTATGAATCTGGTGATTTATCTGTTCGAAAAAATATTCCGTGCATCGAAGGACACGTTAAGTTGTCGCATGTGTCCCGGTTTCTGTCTTTGATAGTGGTCGTTACACAAACCATGTCGAACTACTAGCTAGTTACTAAAAGGTGGTTTTAAAACTTTAACACCGGAGTTCATAGGGTACTTTGTCGACTCGAAAAATGATATCCAATCGATAAGAAGTTTTTATTTTAAACTCAGATTAAAATGAAAATACAACGATGCTTCAAAATGGCCGATAATTTTATTTGCATCCGGTTTACACTTTCCAGAAAATATCGGAATTTTAAGTCAATTTATCGTCGGCCAAGCAAAATAAATTTACTTTTCATCGTTGTTTAAATAATATTTAATTACTTACTTGCCACGAGATAATAAATTAGCTTTAAAAATGAGTATTAATTACATTTTCCGGTGTTATATTAACGGACATAATAGAATATTAATTATTCCTCTTTAAACCTGAATAGGGTCTTTTTAAGTCATATTTTGAGAGATTTGTATATGCCAAAAGCATCTTGACAAAATGGTCGACTGTCATTGTCTATCCTAAGAGTACAGAAAGGGCCGGCATCAATTTCGGTTTAAATTTAGTTAAGTTGCGCTCTCCACCAGTCAATAGCACTGTAATACTAGACTGGGTTAAAAAACACCAGCTTAGAATATTTTATTACTAAACAATAAACAAGCGGTATACATAATGAAAACTGAACGGCTTATTTTTTTTTTGTTGACTGGAGGGTTAGCCCTCGACGTTTTGATCCTATACGAGGATCTTCATCAGGAGAGAAGAAAGTCACACTCCAGCGCCTGCTAAGTGCAACTTTTGACTTCGGTTCGCTGCTCGTTGCGCCCGCTCCGACAGCACGACAGATGGTGCTGTAGTAACAAAAAACTAGTAAGCCGTTCAGTTTTCATTATGCTCAAATTCACCATAAATAGCAATGAAAATAACATATTCCCTTGTGATACGAGTGACAGCACTCAGACCTAAATAAGTTAATATCTTTGGCCGATGATCTTTTTCCATCGGTTGATGTGCAATGTTTATCGAAAACTGTACCTACGGTGCACGCAGACTCAGAGGTACAGACTCAGTCAAAATGTAAGCTGGGCAATAAACATGTGATGCGTTTTATTTATCCATCATTGAAATTTATAGCTTCCTACAAAATTCAATAAATTGTCTGTGACTGATAGATTGCTAACATTTTTCAGGATTTAGCAACAACATTGAAGTCCGTTCTATGTCGGGTTTTATAGTGATCTATTACTGTTCTGAAATATTTTTCGGTGTCTATTTCCAGACTTAGCAAAAACAAGTTGAGAGTTGCAATAAGTAGGTCAATTCGTCAACTCTATCAATCACTAAGCATCGCATATGATTTAAAAAAATTAGGTCGGATTCAAGACAAATATAAACATACATACATATATACATACATAAAATCACGCCTTTATCCCTTACGGGGTAGGCAGAGCGTAAAACGCCTCCTAAAAGGCGCTTTCGCCACGTCTGACATAAATTGGGGGCCATTTTAGATTGTAACGTGTATTGCTGTAGTGACAGGTTGTCAGCCCATCGCCTAAATTACAATACACTGTAACCCTCGAATCCCTTTTGCTGACTTATACAGCATGCCCGGGAGAAAGGGTAACTGGAACATTCTATGTTTTTCTCTCCCAGTCCAGTATGGAAGTTAAACTAATAATTATTGAATAAAAATAGAATTTTTAAACGTGCTTTACCTAATATTTGGGACTGCACGAAATATTTTAACTACAATTTATATTTTAAATACGAATTCACTCTACAAATTTCAAAATATAGAGTCCTTTTTTGAAACAGAAACCCATTACTCCATACCTACGTTCCAGATTCGCAGAATAGTTTGGTAAACATAAACGTTTCGCCATTTTTATGTACAGTTTTATGTATAGGTCCAGTAAAACGATTTCATAAAAGTAACCGTAACCAGCCTTTTACAGTCTCACACTTGATACTCGCCTATAAAATACCTAGGTCGATTCGCGTACCAGATTCAAAGCATGGTGGGTAACATGTTTTGAGCTGATTTGTAGAGCAGATTTCATACTGTTTTTTTCTTCTACATACATAATATTATTGTGATAAGTGATAAAAGATTTTGGCAGTTAAATTAGGAATTAAATTGTATTTTAACTATTATTGAAATTATGATATTTCTTCCATGCTGGACTGGGAGCGAGAGAAAAACATAGAACGTTCCAGCTGCATTTCCTCCCGAACATGCTCTAAAAATCAGCTAAGGGATCTAGGGATTTCAGTATATTGCAATGTAGGCGATGGACTGACAACCTGTCACTACAGCAATACACCTACAAATCTATCTTAAGTAACCCTCAAAAATTTGTCAGACGTGGCGGAATGACTTTTGTTTAGATCGTTTACGCTCTGCCTACCCTGTTAGGGATAGAGACGTAACTATATGTATACATTCGCCGAACTAGAACATCAAATATTGACACATTCAGTATTGAATGTATGACATGCACGAAAATTGATTCAAACTCAGAACCTAACTTAGGTAACTGTTTAAGCCACGGTTTATGACGGCTTAAGTCGGCCCTAAGTGACTTAAATGTTGGCAAGTTTAGGACTTAGAGACACGACGGGGTACCTAGGTGACAGGAATATCTAAAAGGTTCTTCTTCTCCTTTTGTGTTAAAATGTAGATAAGCGTTTAGCTTCTAAAAATCGTTTATGATGCGCATAAGCATAGGAAAAGAGTGGAACTCACTACTTGCGCTGTGTTTCTCTAAACTTAAAAGTTAGAGCGATTAGGCATCTTTTGTGTCTCGTTCCATCGTCGACTCCGTCTTTGTTGCCCCGTAGTTAGATTTCAGTCAAGAGCAAACCCTTTTTCATAAAAAAAAGTCTTGTCATAATAACTGTAACTCAAACTCAAAAAATACCTTTGCCTATGAAATGTGAGATGAGGACTACCGAATGAGGAAAAAGAAAAAAAAATATGTTTTCGAGTTATTTTCTTTTCTTACAGAAACTTGTTTATCTTGAGAAGGACCTTTCTGTATTGTTACGGATCTGTTTATGTATAGGGTGATTTTTTTACTAGTGATGGTAAGTTCAGTGATGAATACTCACACTCGAAATTTCCCAGATGAAACTCCATATTCAGCAAAACTGATACCACAAATATTATGAAAATCCCTATTAGATTTTTGTTAAAGTAATATTTTTACAATTTCAATTAGATCCAATTTAAAACTGTCCCAGCGGAACGCCATTTTTAAAATCCCGATAAACTTCATTTTAAACAATTTTGCATAATGTTCTTAGTAACTTAGTGGCCCCTATTCTCTCCACGTACAGTTTTTACAACAGCAATCAGTCCAACGCAATTCAACATTCATTGTTCTCAACGAAACTAATGATTTCAAAGTTTTACGACAGAAGGCGGTTAGAAAAGGTTCATTTTAATGGTGACCTTTAAAATGAGGTCTAATTGTGTCCTGAATAATAAATTTGAAACTATAAAAGGACAACGGATGCCCTTCAAAATAAGTTGTAAATGATTTATTTGAATTAATAAAATTATGATACATTAATAGACCAAGGTTAAAAGTGCTTCTTGAGATAGTCATCAAACATTCAAGGAAACTGAAACGCTACCATTTATGTACCATTGTACCATTTAGGCATTTTTTATTAATTTATGTATTTACTACGGGAAATACCTCTGTCGTTTATAAGCCGCAAGTAAGACCACAGGTAAAAAAAAACACCTTTTTTCAATATTAAATCAATTAGACTTAAGGGTCTGTCGGAGTAGTGAAATCGCTTTCGTTCCTAAACAGTAAAACCAAACTTAACCAAACTTCGTACACATGACCAAATACATCATATCTAAGCTTCTATTTAGGTTTGGTTTGAAAATATTAAGCATGAACAAAAAAGGACTGAAAATACGATTTTAAACCTAAAATTTAATTTGCTTTCAAATTCTTTACTTGATTAATATTTTCATACTAAACCTAATTAGAAGCATAGATATGATGCATTTGGCCATGTGTACGAAGTTTGGTTATGTTTGGTTTTACTGTTTAGGAACTTAAGAAATTTCACTACTCCGACAGACAGACGACTTAAGGCTAGTTGATTTCATATTGAAAAAAGGTGTTTTTTTTACCTGTGGTCTTACTCGCGGCTAATAAACGACAGAGGTATTTTCCCGTAGTAAATACACAAATAAATAAAATTGCCTAAACGGAGTTTGGTTAAGTTTAGTTTTACTGTTTAGGAAAAAAAGTAAAACTATTTTTGTAGACCGGCAGACCCTTAATTAAGATAATGATAGCGGTATCTGGAATACTATTATTTACGCTTGCTAATCTTATCTAATTACATAGTAAGCGAAACAAATGCGTGAACGAAGGTATGAATAAGGTACTCATGTAGTCAGCCCTTCATCCATTTTTTTACCTGGCCCTTAACGGCTGATCGTTACACAAGATTGCTATTCCTAGGTAGTGAAGGGATTGAAATATCGATACAGACCGCACTTCTGTGGTCCAGTGTGAAAGAATAGTCTGATATAAATTGTCAGTGAAATATTGGCAAGAAGTGAAGCAGAAAAGGATTGGCAATGTATTGGAGTAGAGGACGTTGAACTCCTGAAACTGAAAAACTTTTTTTACAGACGTTAAATAAAAATAAACAGTTCTGTACGGAGTTTTTAACCCAATATAATATGATACATACATATAATTACGCCTTTATCCCTAAAGGGGTAAGCAGAGCGTAAATTACATAAACAAAAGTCGTTCCGCCGCGTCTGACAAAGTTTTGAGGGTTGTTTAAAATAGATTACTAAAACTTTCGGATCTTAACTTAGCTAGTTTTTACAGTATGCGCGGAAATGCAGCTGCTCACATTTTATGTTTTTCTCATACCCAGTCTAGCATGCAAGTAAAATAAAGTAAGTAAATAAATGTTATTTATCTATCTGATAAAACCAAACATTTTATGACTTCTATACTTAAGTAGCCTCTAATCCTGACAAATTCAAGAACAAGATAGTAATACTCGTGCAGATCCCTCGTAAACATGTTTCGGAACATGTCGACCACTTTGTAGTTGGTAGTTGGGCAACAACGCCAGACTTAGACTTTGCAACTACACTTGACTGCTGACTACCAAACTACCAATTTCGTCGGAACGTTCACGCTACGTTTTTGGTGCAAGACGGAACGTACAAGCTACAAGTTCCTTCTTGTTGAGTTTCTAATATTTAAATTTTTGTGTGATAGTAAGGAAGTGTTAGCAGTATTTATTTACATTTTAAACAGAAATGACGTAAGGACGGCAAATACGTTCCGACAACGCTAAGGTTTTAAATCGTAGTTTCAATTTCAAGTATGCTTCTAAATTAATGACTTAATTCTATTCTGTGAATTTTTTGAATTTCCCAATTCGCATCTAGCTATTTAACGGGAGGAAGCAGGTTACTATGTCTGTCTAGTCTAGCAAATATTGAAGTTAAATTCAGAGAGGAATATGTTGTAGCGACTTCGTCAGTCTGGTGAGTGGTGCGCCTTAATTGCAGCACAATGAAATTCGTCAATTCTTTTTCAGACTTTTTTAGTATGTCTGAGGAGAGAAGCAGCTGTAACATTTATAAAACTCTTACCTCAGTCAATTATATTTTATTTGCCTCAGTCCAGTTGTTTTTATCGATGACTCGATGCCCATCACTAGACAAACGCGGTCCGCGTTAATGTCGGCGTTAATCGCAGGCCCACCGCCGGTAACGAAGTTTCTTGTTGAACTTCATATGGCAACACTACAAGTGGAAAGGGTATACGTACGCAAAAGGGCACGTCAAGGGTATTAATGAACGTCGCGAATAAAGAGTTCCATGCTGGCCTGGGTGCGAAGGAAAAACATAGATTGCGCCATATACGTTTCCTCCCGAGCATGCTGTAAAACCAGCTGAAGGATCCGAGGATTTCTGTGTTGTAATTTAGGCGATAGGTTGACAACCGGTCACTAAAGCAATATACCTACAAATCTATCTTACCCTCAAAACTTAGTCAGACGTGGCGGAACGACCTTTTCATGTGTCGTTTACGTTCTGCCTACCCCATTAGGGATAAAGGCGTGATTATATGTATGTATTTAACAAAATAGCCAGTAATACCAATAACTACTAACTCCTACGGTCCATTTTTGTTTTAGACAATCATAGATTGAAAAGTTGGACTCCACAACTGTCAAATTTAATTTCACATCACCGCGGGTACATTTTTACATAGTCATCTTCACTCTATATAAATATTTAACTCGATGGCGCCAAGATGGCTGCCGTCGCATGTTTGTCAGTTCTCCCTACATGCAGCACTTTCGCTCATGTTCGTTTAAAGCTTTGACGTAATGTATAGGTAGGGTACCAGTAGGTAAAGGGTGTTTGCTGACCCTGTATGAATTTCGTAATTAACGCTATATACAGCGTGTATTTTTTAGTTTTTTCATGCAGAAAATCACAGAATGTGCCAGCTGCATTTCCTTCCGAGCATGCTGTTAAAACCAGCTAAGGGTTCCGAGGATTTCAGTATATTGTAATTTAGGCAATGGACTGACTACCTGTCACTACACAATTATGCCTACAAATCTTTATATATTTATTAAAACTTTTTCAGACGTGGCGAAACGACCTTTGGTTAGGTCGTTTCCGTTCTGTCTACCCCATTAAGGATAAAGGCGTGATTACATGTATGTGTTTTTTTTTAGTTTGAGCAACTGATGGTTGGATGGTTCTATTCGTGTAACTGAAAACGTGAAAATGCCTCTTCTTTTTCCGCTTTCAGGCTGCTTCATATCAGAGGGCTGTAATTTTTAGTCAGTGAAACCGTCATGGTATTTTTGTTTGCATTTCTTTGAATAAGGCATAGTGCTCGATTCTATATTTGCCGGCTAAAACTAAAATTAAATTCTATTTGTCACTAAAAACCTTAAAAAAGGACGGGAGATCTATTCTCTTCGGTTTTATAAATTAATAGTCGGTGGTTTTATGAGTTATCTGTCATTTTTATTCGCCGTCATGTGATATGGCGGATAAAATTGACAGAAATACTGATGAATTCAAAATCTTTTCAATTTTATTTTTTTGAAAGTGACAGATTGATTTTAATTTCAGTTTTAGCCGGTGGTATTTAGAATTGACCCCATAGAATAAAAACCTGAAATTAGTAACTTTCGTGGATATAAAAAAAAATGACAAAATTATAACGGAATGGAATGGAAAGACTGAATTGACTATTAGTACCGTAGAGACATTCTCGTACGAGGTTTTGTGTACGTTCATCAAACGCAGAACGTACGGAAGGCTCTATACAAATAAAATGGGCTATCATACAAGCTAAGGCCATTAATACTTCATCTGTAGTCGGAATCACGAAATGGAAATCATCTCTTAGCTTGGGGGATTCGACGCAACCGTGACTAGAGTTCCTAAATAGTGACAGAGAAGAGATGTATTCAAGGCGCTATTTTTTCCTTATTTTGCGATGTTTTAGGCGTCTTATGTCACTTTGACAGCCGTAACGTCAGTTTGCTCTTGTCAGTCTTGTTTATTTTCACTACGTTTTTTTTTTCATGGCACTAGTTGGACTTTGTGCCAGTGTCAAGTAAATTTTTCATTATGTTTTCATTGTACTAAATAATATAATGAAGAGTTTTATTAATGCCGTAAAGTGATGACGAGGCTGCATAGGCAAATGGTCTTTGCTTTTCCATACTTTTTTTTAAGTTAGTGACAGGAACTATTTTAAATTGTTCTTATTAAACACCTCATCAACATATTTAAACTATGTTTCGTAACATTTTGTGTTGAAAAACTCAAAGTATACTAAACTTTCAACACGAAAAAACTGCTTTATAAAATAGTACAAAAGAGAACATTTTCCATTATTAATTTAGAAATTAGTTCACCCAAATCACCACTACATTCAACCCTACACAAATTACCATAAATTACATTAACTACACATGTCGTTTCATAGAGGTTGACCTCTAGTCCTCTTAGGCATTCATGTTAAACTGCCTGGAACGTTTTGAATATAATCAATCCATTTTTTGTCACATCCTTGTATGACGTGTTAACCCTTTCTGACCTGCTAGAGAGGGCAGGTCAAGGAGATAATACTTGCACTCGTGGTCTTGTGGTCTCTCGATCCGTAGGTGCAAGGTTCGATTCTTAGAGGGAAACACTGATATTTGACAATTTATCACTTTGTAAGACTTTCCCCAGTGCAGTGAAGGAAGAAAAAAGATTCCGTGCTTCGAAAGGTAGGTACGTTCCCCGTTGCTGTTATTGATAGTGGTCGTTTCACAAACCATGTCAATGAACTGTTAGCTGTTAACTGCCTCCGTGGTCTAGTGGCTAGTGCCATGGACTCCCGATCCGGAGGTCCTGGGTACGATTCCCAGGGGGGAAACACAAAGTTGATATTTGAGAATTTATCCCTTTGTGAATTTTTCCCCAGTTTGGTTAGGACATTGCAGGCTGAATCACCTGATTGTTCCAAAATAAAAAAGTTTTCATGCTTCGGAGGGCACGTTAAGCCGTCGGTCCCGGTCGCTATCCTTGTTAGTAGTCGTTATTCAAACCATTTAAGAGACCACGGTTTGAATAACGAATGGGTCGATAGACTCGATACCCATTAACAGAAGAAAAAGAAGAAATGTTAACGATGCTATTAGGTGGTTTAAAAACTCTGACACCAGGGTTAATCAGGCTCAAAACCCACACGACAGAAGAAGAAGAAGAAACCATTTTGACCTGGTAAAGAGGGCAGGTCAAGGAGATAATAAATCTCTGGCTGGTTTAGGCTTTACGTCGGGAAAGTGTATGCCGCGTGATATTTATATAGAGCCAATAAATTATCAAAAGTAGGGGCGGACGGAGAAGGGCTTTGACTTCCTTTCAAGGGTACGCTGAAGGCTTAGCTAAGGCTGCATATATACCTTCTACTGACATGCATATCGTCACGACTTAAACCCATTAGTACGATATCAATCTATACTTATAAAATCGTTTGTCCTTACTGACTGATTCATTAACGCAGAACCTAAACTACTAAAGCTAGAATCCATTTTCCAGGAGAAACCGCAGTTGGTACATTCTATGTTTTTCTCTCGCTCCCGGGCCAGCATGGAAGAAATAGTTACACATATCGTGCTTACATTTCAATTAGTTTAATTACACTAGGTGTAGCATATTTAAATTAATCAGTTTTAAACGGATTTAAGTTGAGTTTTATTTTGGTTGTAGCCGACCACTACGTCGTCACATAGAATATCTAAATAAATAAACAAGCAATAATTATGTTTAATTTAAAAGGAAGCGGTCTTGACTGTTCGTAAGGAAATCCTTGGTCACGATGAAGGGAATTTAAAATATAAGGTACGTAATATCATCGCCTAAAACTTTGTCAGATGTGGCGAAACGACCTTAAGTTAGGGCGTTTACGATCTGCCTACCCCATTAGAGACAAAATTGTAATGGCTGTATTCCACACAATATACGTGACATGTAAAGATTTTATACAAAAATAATAGGTAATAATATGACATTATGACAATTATAATTTAATTTAATTTAATTTATATTTTTATATTTTTTTATATTTAAATATCAACATATTCATTGTAATATGTTTGTTCACTTTGTTTGTTTGTCCTCTTTTTAATTTTAATTTATATATTTAATTGCAATGTGTTTGTTATATGGGTGAATGCCTGAAATAAAGAATTTTGAATTTGAATTTGAATTTGAATTTGAAAAGCGTGATTATATGTATGTTTTACGTAATGAAACTGTCAGTATTTTGGAATTAGTTGCAGTTTTAATTTCTATGGTACAAAATCTTTGAACTAATAGAATAGAAGTACATGCATACATACATACATTGACGCTCTGCCTACCTAATAGGGTAGGCAGATCGCCAATGATCTAAACAAAGGTCGTTTCGCCACGTCTGACAAGTTTTGAGGGCAGTTTAAGACAGATCTGTATCTATAGTGACAAGATTTCAGCCCATCGCCTAAGTTACAATATACTGAAACCCTCGAATCCCTTAACTCATTTATAGCTGAATGGAAGTAATGGATTTATTTTGACGTATATATGATACTTTGATAAATAACCTGTAGTTTCTCTATTAGATACATATTATTTATTTATGTTTATATAGTTTAGTTTCGTAGTATAGTTTGATTTCGTATCGTAAAAGTCATTTCAGTATAACATGGCCTGTCAAATCCATACTTAATATTGCTCTCAATCTTGACATCGCTTTAAAAAAAACTAGCCACAGAATGTTCCATTTGGTTCTCTTCCAGAGAATACTAGGGATTTGAGGGCTTATACATACATAAAATCACGCCTTTATCCCTTACGGAGTAGGCAGAGCGTTAAACGCCTAGTAAAAGGCGCGTTCGCCGCGTCTGACAAAAAATGAGGGCAATTTAAGATTGAAATGTGTATTACTAAAGTGACAGGTTGTCAGCCCATCGCCTCAATTACAATACACTGTAACCCTCGAATCACTTTTGCTGACTTCTACAGCATGCCCGGGAGAAAAGGTAGCTGGAACATGCTATGTTTTTGTCTCTCTCCCAGTCCGGCATGGAAGGTTCTATCTCTCCCAGTCCAGCATGGAAGGTTGAGGGCTTATTGTACCTAATATAGACGATATCATACTGTCACTATCACGATGGCCAATAGCTTTGTGGGTTCTTAACATTATCTTAGCTAAAATTACCCTCAGAAATTTATTAGACGCAGCATAAAATGTTTTTTGTAAGCCACTGATGTTCTATCTACTTCGTAAGGGATATATTAATAATTGTGTATATGGGGTACAAGGAGCAGCGTCCCGCAATCTGATACGGGTTGGTCATTCTACGACACTGAACAAATTCCACCAGGAAATTATTTCAGGAAGTGACAAACAAATTGGCCCTTGCATACAAAATGTCCACCTCAATCAGACGGTATGAAAAAGCATTTTTTTCACTTCCTGAAAAAAAACTAAAAGGTAAAACGTGTTCAGTGTCGTTGACAGAGCAACCCCTATCATTTTGCGGGACGCTGCCCCTTACAATACATACATACATACAATCACGCCTATATCCCTAATGGGGTAGGCAGAGCTTAAACGACCTAAACAAAGGTCGTTTCGCCACGTGTGACAAAGTTTTGAGGGTTATTTAAGGTAGATTTGTACATTACTGTAGTGACAGGTTGTCAGTCCATCGCCCAAATTACAATATACTGAAACCCTCGGTTCTCTTAGCTGGCTTTTACAGCATGCCCGGGAGGAAATGCAGTTGGCACATTATATGTCGCTCCCAGGCCAGCATGGAAGAAATACTTACCGGGTGTAAGCTGTCCCTTGCACCCGGTATGTATCGACTTGAATACCTCTATAAGATTCTCATTCGCGCATCACTCGGCTAGGAATACTTACCGTTTTATTTTCCTCATTCCATTGCTTCTCGTATAAGTCTTTTATTCACCCAATTCCGGTTCAATAGGCACATTTTATGTTATAGCTTTCATGGAGTTTTGTTTCCTTATACCCCCTTTTGGATACAAACTATTCGGTTTAGGGGCTGCAAGAAAACAGGAAAATAAAATAAATTACCTTTCGTCTTTTGAGGTTGGTTGTCCCTTAAAGATAATACGTCGGCAGTAAAATGAAAATGTCTAAATGAAAATAGGAAATGCAGTATCAAAAAAAACTTTGCCTTTTTAAGGCAAGAGTAAATAGTGCTTCCATGCTGGCTTGGAAGCGAGAGAAAAACATAGAATATGCCAGCTGCATTTCCTCCCGGGCATGCTGTGGAAACCAGCTAAGGGATCCGAGGGTTTCAGTATATTACAATTTAGGTGATGGGCTGACACCTGTCACTACAGCAATATACCTACAAATCTATCTTAAATAACCCTCAAAACTTTTTCAGACCTTTGATTAGGCCGCTTACGCTCTGTCTACCCCATTAGGGATACGTGATTGTATGTATGTAAATAATCTTACATGCTGGACTGGGATTTTAAACACGGAACGAAATGCTTTAGATACGAAGAGGTTTAGCTTACTAATCTTTAAAAAAAAACTGGTTAAGCTGTTGAGACCTACATAAAAGGTAGATAAAGACACAAAGCATTCATTGTACAAAACTTTGATATTGAGTTCAAAGAATTATAATGGATATAAAATTTATTATTCTCTCTTATAAATTTGACGCTGATCAAAGATTTGATCGTGAGTGCTACAAAATATAAATCTTGTTTGAATTATTTAAACCTAAGTAAAGCATATTAAATATTACAACGAAAAACAGCTAAGAAAAAGGCCATTTGCTAATTCTGATATTCTGTGTAATACAAACCACGCCAGAGACAACCCTTTTTGAAAATATTGATATTCTGCGTTCAGTGGTATACAAACCACGGCAAAATATTGTTCTTTATTGGCAGTTTATCAAAAATCGGGCATCAGAGTTCATCGGGTCATGAAATGAACTGCTTACAACTTATTCGAAAACAAACAAAATAAATCAGTCAGGCGTGATCAAACACAAGTGCTTAACACACATAATCGCCTTCCCTCACGTAACTGGGTCACTCCTTGTTAGTAAACATCAGACGATCCCTTAGGGGCCTTCTTACTAACTGCTCATAGCAGAAGTTCTTACATACAACTGTGTAAAAGTAAAACGGGGCGTAACGGACAGCGTCCCACAAACTGATAGGGGTTGCTCAGTCAACGAGATTGAACAACATACAACAGGATTTTTTTTCAGGAAGTGAAAAATAAAGGGATTTCAATACAAAATGTCAACCTCGATCAGACAATTTGTATGGAAAATTCAAAATTTGTTTAATTTCTGATGAAAGTTGTTCAGGGTTGTTGACTGAGCAGAGCAACCCCTATTAGTTTGTGGGACGCTGTCCCTTACACCTGGTTTATCTATTTTGGGAATCATATTGCGGTATGAACGATATGTGTACGTCTCTGGGAGGGGTTTGGCAAATCCTAATTTAGGCTCGTATTTATAAAGAAATGTCAAGACTGAGAGCGATATTAAGTATGGATTTGACAGGTCATTTTGTACTGAAATGACATTTCTGATATAAACTCAAACTCGCTGTCACTTTCAAGTGCTGTTATTAATACGAGCCTTAGAGTGCTAAGATAAAAAAATAGTTTTTTTTTATTATTTGACGTCGAAGCGGTAGACGTCGTAAGAGATGGCAGGACGACCTCGATGCCTATTGCGAGGATTGGTGGGAGATCGCCCAGGATCGTGACAGGTGAAAAAACGATGGGGAGGGCTTTGCCCAGCAGTGGGACAATATAGGCTAATAATAATTATTATTAGAAATGGGTTTGCTCTTGACTCCAGTCTAGGTCGGGAGCGACTGAGACGGAGCGAGCTCACCCAGAAGATGACTGTTCACTCTAACTTTGAAGTGTTAGGGATTGAATGCATTCGGAAACACAGACGCAGGTAGTGAGTTCTAAGTTTTATTGATTGTACCTATTTATAACAAATAAAGATTTCTTTTAAAAACTTAAGAAGGTATATTTGTTTGAAAAACTTGTTTTTTTAAGTCTATTCAGTAACTCTTAGATAATATTATATTTGCTCTCTTACAGGTTATAGTGTGTAATAATTGGAGTATAATAAAGACTTTTTGCAACATTCAAAATACAAGGCAACTGTGCTAAATGTTTATTTTATCGCACATACACACATTCACAAGTAACATTAGGATCATTTCACACTATCGCATAGGTTACCGTATGAATTGACCCTTACTCATATTCCAGTTCAACTCTTCTTAGTGTACATATGAGATAAAAATATATCGAATTTGCAACATTAAGGAATACTCCATCATAGAATCACGGTGCATCGTAGTTAGGAAGCGGCGAGGCAGCGGAAGCGTGCCGTTTTTGTATAGAAACTTACGAGGTGGCTGATAAGTAATCTACCTAACTATGAAAGAAAAGACTTTGATGGCTAGTTTATTTTTTATTTTTCTATATAGTCTCCTGCAAGTGAAATACACTTATGACATTTGCAAATAAGTGACATCATGCCGTTATAATAGTAATTTTTATTTTGTTCGTCAAAATGGTCAGTCACAGCCTCTTTCATTTCTTTGTCCGTCGAAAATCTGCGACCCCTCAATTTTTTCTTTAAATCTTTGAATAAGAAATAGTCACAGGGAGCCAGATCTGGACTATAAGGTGGATGGTTAATTTCTGTGAAGCCGTTTTTGCTCAGGGCTGACCTCGCCGTTAAGGCTGTGAGTACAGGAGCATTGTCTTGTAAAATCAGAACACCTCTGCTGAGTTTGCCTCTCCGCTTTTCTTTGATTTGTTCACGAAGCTGGTCAAGCAAGTTTGCATAATTTTCAGCATTCATTGTTGTATTTTTAGGCAAATAATCTATCATCAAAATCCCTTCGACATCCCAAAATACGGTGGCCATTAGTTTTCCAGCCGACGGCCGAACCTTGAACTTCCTTGGCGGCTTTTCTCCTTTAAACTTCCATTGCATTGACTCTTGTTTGCTTTTCGGAACCCACTGGCGAATCCAAATTTCATCACAGGTCACAATTCGAGTGATAGTTTCTTCTTCTTTACCTTTGATCAGGTCTAGAAATGCCTGACAACATTCTACTCGCCTTTGTTTGTCAAAGGGGGTCAACGTTCTAGGGACCCAACGCGCGCTCACCTTGGACATGCCCAAATGTTCGTGAATAATTTCATGAACTCGTTCCTTGCTAATGCCCACATCTCTGGCTATCTCCCACTGCTTGATTCGCCGAACTGCAAGAATCAGGTTCTTCACCTTTTCAACATTATCTGCGGTAACAGCAGAAATTGGCCTTCCACTACGTGTGTCGTCTTCCAGGCTCTCACGGCCGTGTTTAAATTGCTTCGACCAAAACTTTATGACGAATTCAGAAGGACTTGAATCACCTAACACCTTTAACATGCGCTCTCTGATCTGCGTAGGCGTATTTCCTTCTTTACTTAGGAATTTAATCACTGCTCGATGCTCAAATATCATCATTTTGCAATTTTCTTTCGACATGGTGAAATCAAAGCCGCGCCAAAAAAACAAAAGCAAGCGAAAAAAAATAAGCGTCATAATTTTGAAAAAGGAATAAATATAGAACATGATTTTGCAATGGCCAGTTCGATTTTCAAAACTTTCTTTAACAAAGTAGATTTTATATCAGCCGCCCCTCGTACGTCCGCGCAGCGCAAATTTAAATCAAGCTGCACTATGCAGACGTAAATTTCTACACAAAATCGATGCGCCTTTTTCGATGTGATTAAAAGTAGCTAAACATACATACTTATATGAAATCACGCCTTTATCACTTACAGGGTAGGCTAAAACCCCTCGAAAGATGCACTTTCGCTACGTCTGACAAAAGTTGAGGGCAATTTCAGATTGTTATGTGTATTGCTGTAGTGATAGGTTGTTACCATAAACTGTAACCCTTGAGTCTCTTTTGCTGACTTCGACAGCATGCTCGGAAGAAAAGGCAGCTGAAAAATTCTATGTTTTTCTAACTCTCCCAGTCCAGCATGGAAGAACTTAAACAACTAATAATAATAACAGTTAGCAGAATGAGCCTTAATGTTTACTTTCTAGCAAAATTGGGTCAATCCGGTCGTGAGTAAACAACTGGAGATCTCTTGGGAATATCTTCGCCAACTCTTTTATAGTTTTACTGTTCTATAAACTGTACTGTCTACAGTGGTTATAGTACCAATGGTTATAGTAACTGCCTCCGTGGTCTAGTGGCTAGTGCCATGGACTCCTGATCCGGAGGTCCTGAGTTCGATTCCCAGGGGGGAAACACAAAGTTGATATTTGAGAATTTATCACTTTGTGAATTTTCCCCAGTTTGGTTAGGACATTGCAGGCTGAATCACCTGATTGTCCGAAAAAGAAAAAGATTTCGTGCTTCGGAGGGCACGTTAAGCCGTCGGGCCCGGTCGCTGTCTTTGATAGAGGTCGTTACTCAAATCATGTCAGAGGCCTGATAGTTGTGCTACTAGGCGGTTTAAAAACTCTGACACCAGGGTTCATCGGGTCGATAGACTCGATACCCACTCGACAGAAGAAGAAGAAGAATAGTACCAATTTAGAAGTTAGATTATCTTGCAAGCAATTATTTTAAATTTTATTTTGATTTTCTTTTCTTTTATTCCTAATTTTAAATATAAGTTAATTATGCAATATAAGACATCTTTAGTGGTTATACCAATTTAGAAGTTATTTTTAATTTTATGTTTTTCTTTTCTATTATTCCTGGTTAATAAATCTAATTTCATTATGCAATATAGGACATCTATAGTAACTATACCAATTTAGAAGTTAGATTATCTTGCCAGCAATTATGTTTAATTTTATTATGTTTTTTCTTTTTTATTATACCTGATATTAAATCTAATATAAGGCAATATAAGACACCCTTCCCTATTAAGTGTAGCACTAAGTATTTTTTAAAGTGCTTCAGAGATTTTCTTACGATATTTTGTAGAGTCTTGTTGATTTTTGTATTTATCGATAACAATAAGGCTTATTTTCTTTTACAGGTACGTCTTAAGATGGATAAAATATACCTACGATAAAGTTGTAAGTGCGAACAAATTGTTTCCGTAAGTACCTACTTATATAATCATGTTCATTACACAAATACACAATGCTTTTTATCAAAATTTATGATCGTGTTTCTGATTCTCACAATCAATACTATAGTGATGAAGCAATTTTATTGATCTCTTTATTTTTTTATGACACCTATTAAAGGTTAGCGATAACGTTAATCAATAACTATAAAATATAATAAATAAAGTCATGAATAACTATTTCAATCAGATAGTCATCGGCTCGTTGGTCTAGGGGTATGATTTTCGCTTAGGGTGCGAGAGGTCCCGGGTTCGAATCCCGGACGAGCCCAAATCTTTTTTTATAACTGTCCTATGGAGAAAGACGTAATAGAGTGTTACTTTAAAAAATGCTTTTCTCCCAGTCCACACTTCACTGTTGGATTTTTCATACACATACCAAAATGGGCAGGTACCTAGGATGGGTATGGATGACAACCCGTCACTACAGCAATATACGTACATATCTATCTTAAATAACCCTCAAAACTTTGTCAGACATGGCGGAACGACCTTTGTTTAGGACCTTTATATACCCCATTAGGGATAAAGGCGTGATTATATGTATGTACGTGTGGAGGAAGACGTAAAGTTTCCCTACCAGTCCACAATCCACTGTTGGACTTTTCATACACATACCGAAATGGGCAGGTAGAATGGCGAGCATAGTCAAACATGTTTTTTCAATAACACACAGGGAACGCTACCTCCTATTCCCACAACCAGCCGATTCACCAAATTGCAAAATGTGCAATAATACGGAGAGTAAAAGACAGCGTCCCGCAAACTGATAGTGGTTGCTCAGTCTGATCGAGGTGGTCATTTTGTATGGGAAGGTTATTTTTTTTTCATCTCCTGAAAGGATTTCCTGGTGACAGTTGTTCAGTTTCGTTGACTGAGCAACCCCTGTCAGTTTGCGGAACGCTGTCCCTTACACCCGGTATAGAAAGCGCGTTTTATGTGCAAGCAGAATGCAGCAGCAACAGCCTACGAAGAGAGATGTTAAACAAAAAACTAAAATTAAACCCACACGATATAGGAAATATCCAGGTATTACTACTTTACATACATACATATCATCATGCCTTTAACCCCAATGGAGTAGGCAGAGCGTAAACGACCAGCAAAAAGGATCTTCCGCCACGTCTGACAAAGTTTTAAAGGTTATTTAAGATGGATTTTAAGGGATATTGCTGTAGTGACAGGTTGTCAGCCCATCGCCAAATTATAATATACTGACACCATCAGATTTTTTTGCTGGTTTTAACAGCATGCCCGGGAGGAAATGCAGCTGGCACATTCTATGTTTTTCTCTCGCTCCCAGGCCAGCATGGAAGAAAGGTGTCGTATTAACACACACGAAAAAGAGGTAGCAAATTTGACTGACACATTACCATTGAGTATACTTCATGTCTTCCATGCTGAACTGGGAGCGAGAGAAAAACATAGAATGTGCCAGCTGCATTTCAATGGGCATGCTGTAAAAGTCAGCTAAGGGATCCGAGGGTTTCAGTATGTTGTGGCAGAACGACCTTTGTTTAGGTAGTTTACGCTCTGCATGCCCCATTAAGGATAAAGGCGTGACTATATGTATGTATACTTCCTGTTATCAAACAAAACAAGCACGTTTATTTGATGAGTTTCTTCCGAACTGAAATAACACTAGAATTTCAAATGCAATGCATTCCAGCGTGTCTTACAGTACAGGGCCATTAATATTGCACATTAACCATTCTTCTTCTGTCGAGTGGGTATCGAGCCTATCGACCCGATGAACCCTGGTGTCAGAGTGTTTAAACTGCCTAGTAGCACAACTATCAGGCCTCTGACATTATTTAAGTAACGACCGCTATCAAAGACAGCGACCGGGACCGACAGCTTAACGTGCCCTCCGAAGCACGAAATCTTTTTTTCTTTTCGGACAATCAGGTGATTCAGCCTGCAATGTCCTAACCAAACTGGGGAAAAAATCACAAAGTGATAAATTCTCAAATATCAACTTTGTATTTTCCCCCTGGGAATCGAACCTAGGACCTCCGGTTCGGGAGCCCATGGCACTAGCCACGGAGGCAGTAAAAAAGAGAAAGAGAAGAAAGAAAAGAAAAAGATACAATGCCGTTTGCCAGGCGGACGTACAATACGACGATACAGAGCCGAACTTAGTAGAAATGCAATAATACATACATACATATAATCACGCCTATTTCCCGGAGGGGTAGGCAGAGACCACATCTTTCCACTTGCTACGATCCTTACATACTTCTTTTGCTTTAATAATTTCGTGCAATAATCACGACCCCATACTGTACACACTTCCCATTTGGCAAGTAATTGTGTTCAAATAGGATGTTTTCAATTTCAGTAAAGTAAACAAACAATGTTTTATGCATAAACAAAATTAATTACCTCATTGTTTGTCAAACAAAAGGTTCAGTAAAGAACGTACCTGCTGCCTCTTTTCCCAAACATACTGAAAAATTCAGAGAGATGTGATCAATCCTACTAATAAACAAATGATGATAATATTTCATTGCGACCATCGATAGATAACCTTTTTGTGTTCTATCATTTGTAAGAAGTTCTCTGTCTTATCATAATCCACGATTAATCTTTGTAGATATAAGTCTTATAGGGAAGTGTAAAGTATAAACGAAAGATGGTGGACTCTGCCCATGAAATTAATTTACTTACATACATACATATAATCACGTCTTTATCCCTAATGTGGTAGGCAGAGCGTAAACGACCTAAACAAAGGTCGTTTCGCCACGTCTGACAAAGTTTTTGGGGGTTATTTATGATAGATTTGTAAGTAAATTGCTGTCATGACAGGTTGTCAGCCTATCGTTTAAATTGCAATATACAAAATTTCTTTGATCCCTTAGCTGATTTTTACAGCATGCCCGGGAGGAAATGCAGCTGGCACATTCTATGTTTTTCTGTTGCTTCCAGTCCAGCATGGAAGTTCTCTGTCTAATCATAACTCACGATGAATCTTTGTAAATATAAGTCCTATAGGGTAGTGTAAGGTATAAATTAAAGATGGTTGAAAATGAACCCATGAAATTAATTTACTTTCCTACCATTATTAACTTAGGTAGAAAATATATACGTAACTAGCGACCGGCCCCGGCTTCGCACGGAAATTATCAGTGTTTCTCTAACATATTATGTATGTATTATACAAATAAACCTTCCTCTTGAATTACTCTATCCACTAAAAGAAACCGCATCAAAATCTGTCGCGTAGTTTTACAGATTTATGCATACATAGGGATATAGGGACAGAGAAAGCGACTTTCTTTTATACTATAAAGTGATATTCTTCCATGCTGACCTGGGAGCGAAAGAAAAACATTGAATGTGCAAGTGCAAGCTGCAGTTCCTTTTGAGCATGCTGTGATCAGCTAAGGGATCCGAGGGTTTCAGTATACATATTGTAATTTAGGCGATGAGCTTACAATCTGTGTTGTAGAAGTATACCTACCTACAAATATATTTTAAATAATCCTCAAAACTTTGTCAGCGTGGCGGACCGACCTTTGTTTGGGTAGTTTACACTCTGCCTTTCCATTAGGGATAAAGGCATGATTATATTATGTTTATAAAAATAGAAATAATAAATTGAACTACCCATAAAAAATACTGCTAATAAGCATCTAACAGCGTCATTATGGTTACGCTATTATCTATAATCTCCTTCAGCATAAAAAAAACCTGTTTAATCAAATAACGTAGTTATAAGTAAATACTAACAAATTGGATTTGTGTTGTCTGGGAAAATAAACTATTCTATTCTATTAAAACTTTTAACTACGGCTGAAATTGATTAATTACTTTTGCAAGAGACAATCACAATTTCGATTTCATATTTGCCCAATTTGTGAAGAAAAGTACTGTTTCCTGCTCACGGGTATGTACAACCTATAATGAAGACACGATGTTAGTTTGTCTCGTAAAGGAGAAGGGCAAAGAGCAATTATGTTCACTGTCTTCATTAATTCCGAGGCCCTCAATCACGCTTCTTATTGATATAGTAAACTTGATTTTCCTGGTTTTGGGGAAACGTTACTCATTAAATTATTGTTATACAGGCCGCCCGTACCGGATTCGCACAAGTAAAATTATGATGGAAAATAAACAAATACAAGTCATTTATTTTCCACAATTACAAAGAAAATTACACATGTAAATGTAAGATTAATTACTACTAGTAGGTACTTGAACTATTTAAAATGTGTGTCATGGAAGCAGTTAGAGCATATTAGAGTCAAGACAATAAAATAGATCACATTTGATTGACAGACCTGTAAAATACGGAGTGTAAGGGACAGCATCTCACTAACTGATACGGGTTGCTGATTGCGGTTGGTTTGCAATTTAGGAAACGGGCTGAAAACCTATCACTATAGCAATATACATCATAGGTAATCTTCTGTAATAAAATAACCCTCAAAACTTGCCAGATATGGCGGAACGACCTTTGTTAACCTGCCTACCCTATTAGGGATAAAGACGTGCTTTATGTTCATATGTATATTGTCCATGGTATTATTTTAGCTCGACTCTAACATAGTATTACACAATATTAAACATTGGGCCTTTTACTCACTCCTACGACGATCGACTTTATTTTAAGAACAAAAGTCGAAATATGAAAAATTTGATATTTTAAAGTCTTGTCTCTTTTTACTGGTTTCGAAAACAATAGCAACTGGAAAATTGAATGTTCTTCTGTTATCAGTTCCAATCCAGGAACCCTTTCGGATACACCCTGTACATACTATGACCAATGTTTAGTTGTGACGTAATTGATGACGTAATAAGGAAGCACATCACAGCACAAGATTGATGGCATACGCTCGCTAAGATTGTATAAGCGCGTCACATAATAAAATACGAACTACCCGTAAAAATACACTAACTTCTCGTATGGAATGATGGAGGTTATGCTATGGGTTCTTATTTTATTGGAAATTAAATATTATCTTGGGCTGCTTAGATATAGTTATAAATGGTATGGGATGGCATAGATAGTATAGAAATGTTATATGGTATAGAAATGCTAATCGTATAGATGGTATACACATGCTAAAGACTGTAACTCGCTACCTGCTACTGTGTTCCGAATGTATATGCCGTATGATGATTTGATAATTTGCATCTTCGCAAAAATCCTAGGGATTTTGCGAAAGACGGATAATTAGAAAATGGTGACATCTTGGTCAAATCTTACTGTAAAAAGTCAAAGTTTTTTGCAGAAAAGCTCATCGTCAGTAACATTTGATTTCCTTATCTGAAATAAGAACACTGATTGTTCGGTTAGCGCACCCAACACAAGATCTTCTCAGATTGGTTGACGGTTTAAACATCAAGTATAAACACATAGTTTTTAACAAATCAGTATAAGAATTAATCACTAAGTAAAAGTAGCCAAACAGTGTTAAGGATATCATGAGAATATCAAATGTAACTAGAACGACGAGTCTTTTCGCAAAAATCCTGACTTTGGCCAGTAAGATTTGACTAAGTTTTCACCATTGTGTAATTATCCTTGATTTCGCAAAATTTCGCGAAGATTCGAATAATCAAATGATCCTAAGACACATACAATCAATAGGGAATATGCATAACATTTTTAAATTTAGTAGAAAGAATCATTGTCATGTCATGACCATAAATATCAAATGTGAAAGAATTTTCATAAAATTGAAATTTAGGCGGTGGGCTGACAACCTGTCACTACAGCATTGTCTTCGCATTGTCTGATCTTTGTTTTTGTATAAAAAAACACGCTTTCGCGCGCGAGCTAGCAGATCCCGCTCCTACGCGCGGAGAAGTGTTTTCTGGGGTACTTACTCAAAATTAGAATGGTTTTTGTGATTATTTCTAACTTAGTTAATATTGACGATTCTGACTCAATCAACACTTAGCAGTGTTGATTTAGGCGGTTGAGACTAGGCGGTTTAAAAACTCTGACACCAGGGTTCATCGGGTCCATAGACTTGATACCCAATCGACAGAAGAAGAATATTACTGCTCTGGACTAGTCTCATGATAAAAGCTTGAAGCATCTCTATAAGGCATAAGGAAAATCAGTCAAATTTGCTTGCCAACCACAAAAAATATTTTGCAAGAAAGTCGGGTTTTGGGGTAACATAGAAATTGGGGTTTAATCGTCCCGGGAAAAGGTAACTGCGGCTCATAAGGGCTGAATTGACAGGAAAATTTGTTGATACAAGCACCTGCTTTACATTTTAATAAACGTTTTAAGCACATATACCCATGTAGGGTAAGGCTGTATACACAATATATATATAACTTTCAATGGACAAACATTAAAGGTAAGGAAAGATTTACAAAATTGTTTCGCTGAATTTCGCAGCATCAAACAGAACAGATTAATTTGATTTATGAACATTAACGACGTCTTATAATCTTATTTAAAGATTTATTGAATACAGATTCTTGATAAGATGCTCTAACTCATACAAATAAAATAAACCCTACATTTTTGCAACCGGTTTCTTCATGCTAATACATACATATAATTACGCCTTTATCCCTAATGGGGTAGGAAGAGCGTTAACGACCTAAACAAAGGTCGTTCCGCCACGGCTGACAAAGTTTTGAGGGTTATTTAAGATAGATTTGTATGTATATTGCTGTAGTGACAGGTTGCCAGCGCATCGCCTTAATTGCAAATTACTGAAACCCTCGGATCCCTTAGCTGGTTTTTACAGCATGGTCAGGAGGAAATACAACTGGCGCATTCTATGTTTTTCTTTCGCTCCCAGTACAGCATGGAAGAAGAATGCTAATATAAAGCAGTTTAAAGCTTTAGAGTAGGCAAAAGCGCATTTTTGTAGGCTCAAGAGAATGTGGGGTAATCGGGCCATACAATTCAATAGGCAAAGAGGCGGGAATGTAAATAACATACATACATACATATAATCACGCCTTTATCAAGGACCTTAACAAAGGATGTTTCGCCACGTCTGACAAACCATGGAGGAAATTCCATTATGCATAGTGTTGTTCACGCAAATTATTATTCATCTTGATGAACCCTGGTGTCAGAGTTTTTTCATATATACATACTTAGGCTAAAGGGGAAAATATATAAGAGCATCATAAGACCTGTCGTCATGTATGGATTAGAGTGTTGGGCGATGAAAGTAATGAATGAAAGAAAGCTTCATGCTGCTGAGATGCGAATGCTGAGATGGATGTGTGGAGTAACAAGAATGGACAAGATTAGGAATGAGTACATAAGAGGAAGCTTGAGAGTTGCGCCCATAACAGATAAAATGAGAGGAAATCGGCTTGCGTGGTATGGACATGTAATGCGGAGGGATGAAAGTCATATAGGTAAAAGGGAATTGAATTTGAATGTGGACGGATACGTTGGGAGAGGACGACCGAAGAAAAGATGGATGGACTGTGTGAAAGATGATATGTTGAAAACAGGTGTTAATGTCGAACTGACGGCTGGCAAATAATGGGATAAGGGCAAGGGAATGATGACATATAATCACGCATTTATCCCTAATGGGGTAGGCAGAGCGTAAACGACTTAAACAAAGGTCATTCCGCCACGTTTGATAAAGTTTTGAGGGTTATTTAAGATAGATTTGTAGGTATACTGCTGTAGGGACAGGTTGTCAGCCCATCGCTTAAATTACAATGTACTTCGGTACTTTCAACCCTCGGATCCCGTAGCTGGTTTTGACACCATATCCGGGAAGAAATGCAGCTAGCACGCTCCCAGGCCAGCATGGAAGTTACATCCAGATTTTTTAACTGTGCAATAGGTCTCTGCTCTGACATGATTTGTGTAACGACCACTATCACATGCAGCCACAGGGACGGATGGCTTATCGTGCTTTCTGAAGAACAGATACTTTTTTGCAGAAAATTGGCTGATTCGGCCTACCGATGGGATAGTCATCGTTATTTGCAATTGATTTACAATATAAAAAATGTTATTGTTGTTTTAAAGTGCAAAAAAGTTGTCCTTACAGACATTTTGAACTGGACTGGTCTATAAGCTAATTAAATAATTCGCAGTCAATCCGCCTCACTATTAAGTCGTATACGTGACAGCTCAAACAGCATCTTGCGCGCACTCACAGACCGCTGGGACTCTCCGATACTGCAGCGCTGGGTACGCCTACATGTCGATAAGACACCTATTAAAGGTGGCAGTATCGGCAGACCTTATTATGTGTGTTTATTTGTTTGATTTTTTATGTGCCTTACTAACAATTATTTTTAAATGTGTCGTGTTTAACTAACAATCTATGGATGAATATCTGAAAATAAAGTAATTATTACTCATCATCATCTCCCTAACCTTATCCCGTATCTCACGGGGTCGGCTACCTAATCTAGGGGATTGGTAAAGTAATTATTACTAAACTATTATATTATTATTATAAACGTATCAGCTGCACTTTTCAATAGGCACGCAGAGGCGGGAATGTAAATATCCATACAGGAAACGCCATTTTGCATAGTCATTTGATTGACTGACAAGCCAATTGATTGACAATGATACAATTTTATTGTTATATTTTTTGTAAATAAAAAAAACCTATACACCCCATTTTATTGTTTTGTGTAAGGGCATCACACAAGAGCCCGAT
Source organism: Scrobipalpa costella (assembly GCA_949820665.1). NCBI lineage: Eukaryota > Metazoa > Arthropoda > Insecta > Lepidoptera > Gelechiidae > Scrobipalpa > Scrobipalpa costella. Next base: position 3,805,905 of record OX463311.1, read on the forward strand.
GGTGTAGTGGATAGGGCCGCTGCCTCCTGAGCGGGAAGGTCGTGGTTCGAATCCCACCACGTACCAATGTGTTTTTCGGTTTTCGAATTTCATAGGTACGTTTATTCGGTGCTTTTTCCATGCTTCGAAAGGCACGTTAAGCCGTTGGTCCCGGTTAATACCGTTTAATACCGTAGATATTAGTCGTTAAGCCATGTCAGAGGCCAGTGCTAAGCATTGGATTTGGATTCTAGGATTGGGTCTGGTTTCCCTTCTGGGTTTCGGAGGTCAGATGGCAGTCGCTCTGTGTAAAAACCAGTACCCTCGTTCAATCTCCTAGATTAGGTAGCTGACCCCGTGATATACGGGATAAGGCTAGAGAGATGGACACCCCTTTTCATTGTTTTGTGTAAGGGCATCACACAGGCGTCGTTAAGGCTCGTATTTATAAAGCGATGGCCACATTGTACTGAAATTACATTTCTGATACGTAATCAAACTAGCTGTCAGTCTCAAGTGCTGTTTATAAATACGGGCCTTACTGGCGCGCAAGGTTGCTTGCACGCAGTCAGTGCTTTTGTTTTGCCTACAACGCACATGCGTCACCCTTGGGCGTTACCTTACGCTCTACGCGTGCGCAGCCATGAACTCTACGTCTCGGCGCATTCGTCTGCCAGTACGCGCGCGTATAGCGTAAGCTTATGCATGTATGTTGTTGCAATGCAAAAAGCATTGACAGGGTAAAAAGGTGACGCCTGTTTGTTGCTGCCCTAAAGTGTACATACATATATACATAAAATCACGCCTATATCCCTAATGGGGTAGGCAGAGCGTAAACGACCTAAACGAAGGCCGTTCCGCCGCGTCTGACAAAGTCTTGAGAGCCATTCAAGAAAGATTTGTACGTATATTGCTGTAGTGACAGGTTGTCAGCCCATCGCCTAAATTACAATATACTGAAACCCTCAGATCCCTTAGCTAGTTTTTACAGCATGCTCGGGAGGAAATGCAGCTGGCACATTCTTTGTTTTTCTCTCACTCCCAGTTCAGCATGGAAAATAAAGTGTAAAAATAATAAAATAAAAATAAAAAAATAATATAAGTGTAATATTAATAGAAGGTATTTTGAAATGGATGGAAATTGAATAAGGGTTGCTCAGTCAACGAAACCGAACAACTATCACCAGTTTTTTTTCTTTCAGGAACTGAAAAAAGGATTTTGGTTTTCCATACAAATTATCTGATCGAGATGGATCATTTTGTATGGGAAGGTCAATTTTTTTATTCATCTCCTGTTCCGTTTCGTTGACTGAGCAACCCTTATCGGTTTGCGGGACGCTGTCCCTTACACCCGGTTCAGATCTATCTTGAACTACCCTACTCAAAACTTGTCAGACGTGGCGGAACGGCCATTGCTTAGGTCGTTGACGCTCTGCCTACCCCAGTAGGGATAAAGGCGTGATGTATGTATGTACAACGATAGAATAAAATCTACTTAGTTACAAATAAAGCAGTAACTTCAACTCAACAAATTACAATTGCGGATTTACTTTAGAACTTCGAGTAACAAACTTTTTCTACCATGCTGGCCTGGGAGCGAGAGAAAAACATATAATGTGCCAGCTGAATGTAATGCTGTAAAAGCCAGCTAAGAGAACCGAGGGTTTCAGTATATTGTAATTTATGCGATGGGCTGACAATTTGTCACTACAGAAATATAGAAATCTACCTTAAATAACCCTCAAAACTTTACACACGTGGCGGAAAGACCTTTGTTTAAGCTCTGCCTACCCCATTAGGGATATAGGTGTGATTGTATGTATGTATGTATGTAGTAACAAACACCTGTTAGTCTTCCCAGTTTATTCTTGTTGAAAAATAATCCTAGAACAATAGCAACTTAACAAAAACAGCAGATGAACAAATACTCAGCCAGCTACTTACAACACAGCTCCCGCTCGTATAAAAACACTTCTTTCTGTTTAATTCTATTGTGTGTGCTCACTCGCTTCTACGGAGAAATGAAAGGCTATATAAACGGAAAAAAAGAACCCGTCTTAGCCCTGTATCCCTATTCTCCGCTATTTAGCTGATTAGGAGAAGTTTTATAGCATCTTTTTCTCGAAATAAAAACTTATTGAGGAATATTTTACAACAGAATAAAGAGTTTATTGTCTTTAAATGTTTTGTTGCTATTTGTTCGTTCACATTCATGAAATAAAAAGGGAGTAAAAACATATTTTTTCTGGATATCAGGTTTCTTATAGTCTGAATGTAAATTTTAGATTAAGCACGATTACATGTACTATACTCTAGTAACAAATGAATACATGCAACTCGACTTTTATCCTAGTAATTTTAAGCTGTAAAAGTTAAATAAAATCTAGTTTGGCTAAGATAGATCTTCCTGTGTCTTGTAGGTCTTTACTATAATATAGTCACAAAAAATCTATGACAAATAGATATTAATGAACTTTGAGTTTCCCCTTGGGATAAGAATCCCAGACTTCTGAACCGAGTGCCTAAGGCTTCTACAACCTGATGGCAATAATATTTCAGGTTTTAATTACATCTAAATAACATCCTAGAAATTAGATCATATTAGCGATTTTACCAAAGTCCTACTGCATAATATCTTATCTTATCTAGCCTATTTATAATCTTACTGCTAGCCAAAAGCCCTCTCTTCTCCAAGATATTATGTAAAAAATAGTTTATTTTTTATTATTACAACTGGGCTTACTGTTGACTCCAGTCTAGGTTGGAAGCGACAGAGACGAAGTCGACGATGGAGCGAGCTCACCCAGAAGATGCCTATTCACTCTAATTTTGAAGTGTTGGAGGTTGTATGCATTCGGAAGCACAGACGCAGGGAAAGGTCCACTAAAAGTTGACCAAATCTTAGGGTATGAATCTATCCATAACACTGAAAAACTTTCCCTGATGACCTTTACTGAAACTATGGTCAGTTGCTCCATATACTGGGTGTAAGGGACAGCGTCCCACAAACTGATACGGGTTGCTTAGTAAACAAAATTGAATTACTTTCACCGGGAATTTCTTTTAGCAATAAAAAAAACGACTTTCCATACAAAATTACAACCTCAATCAGCCGATTTGTATAGAACTCCATAAATAATATTTTTCTGAAAAAAAAATCCTGCTGAAAATTGTTCAGTTTCGTTGACTGAGCATCCCTATTATTCTGGTCCGCTGTCTCTTACACACGGTATATATAATTTTCAAAATACCATACATACATATAATCACGCCATTATCCCTAATGGGGTAAGCAGAGCGTAAACAACCTAAACAAAATATGTTCCGCCACATCTGACAAAGTTTTGAGGGTTATTTAAGATAGATTTGTTGGTAAATTGCTGTAGTGACAGGTTATCATTCCATCGCCTAAATTGCAGTATACTGAAACCCTCGGATCCTTTAGCTGGTTTTTACAGCATGCCCGGGAGGAAATGCAGCTGGCACATTCTATGTTTTTCTCTAGCTCCCAGTCCAGCAGGGAAGAAAAAAAAAAGCACAACCTACACAAAACCTGGTCAAGGTAGTCCAGCCCTTAACTACTCGTCACAAGTTATTAACCATATCCTTTTTATAAAGGGTTCTAATTTCTCCATACAAAGGGTTTAAAGGACAGCGTCCCATAAACTGATAGCTACCTGGTTAATAAAACTAAAAATCTTTCAGGAAATAAAAAAAAGACTTTCCATACAATATTACCACCTCGATCAGACAATATGTATGGAAATAAAAATAATCGTCTTCTAAAAGAATTTCCATGCTGGACTGGAAGTGATAGAAAAACATAGAATGTGCCAGCTGCATCACTTCTAGAGCATGCTGTAAAAACCAGCTAATGGATTCAAAGGTTATAGTATATTACAATTTTAGGCGATGGGCTGACAACCTGTCACTATAGCAATATACGTCATGGTCATCTGTAATAACCCTCAAAACTTGTCAGACGTGGCGGAACGACCTTTTCTTAGGTCGTTTACGCTCTGCCTACCCCATTAGGGATAAAGGCGTGATTATATGTATGTATGTAAAAGAATTTCCTGACGAAAGTTCAGTCTCGTTGACTGAGCACCTCTATTTATTCTGTTCCGCAGTCTCTTACACCCGGTATATATAATTTTCAAAATACATATTTTATCATATTCCTAAAAACACACACTTGACTGACAAAGTTTTGAGGGTTATTCAAGATATATCGCTGTAGTGACAGGTTGTCAGCCCATCGCCTAAATTGCAATATACTGAAACCCTCAGATCCCTTAGCTGGTTTTTACAGCATGCCCGGGAGGAAATGCAGCTGGCACATTCTATATTTTTATCTAGCTCCCCGACCAGCATGGAAGCAAAAAAAAAAAGCACAGCCTACACAAAACCTGGTCAAGGTAGTCCAGCCCTTAACTATTCGTCACAAGTTATTAACTATATCCTTTTGTAAAGTGTTCTTTGGACACATTGAACAGCTCCATACACGGGAAGTAAGGGACAGCGTCCAAGACAGCGTCCCACAAACTGATAGAAGTTGCTTGGTAAACAAAACTGAACAACTTTCACCGGGAAATTCTTTCAGGAAATAAAAAAAGAACTTTCCATACAATATTACAACCTCAATCAGCAGATTTGTATGGAACTCCAAAAGAAATTATTATCTAAAAGAATTTCCTGATTAAATCAGTGAGCACCCATATCCGCTCTCTCTTGCACACGGTATATATAATTTTCAAAACACCGATTTTATCAAATTCCTAAAAGTACAACCTACACAAAACCTGGTCAAGGTAGTCCAGGATATATCGCTGTAGTGACAGGTTGCCAGCCCATCGCCTAAATTGCAATATACTGAAACCCTCAGATCCCTTAGCTGGTTTTTACAGCATGCCCGGGAGGAAATGCAGCTGGCACATTCTATATTTTTATCTAGCTCCCCGACCAGCATGGAAGCAAAAAAAAAAAAAACACAGCCTACACAAAACCTGGTCAAGGTAGTCCAGCCCTTAACTATTCGTCACAAGTTATTAACCACATCCTTTTTCTATAGGGTTCTTTGGACACATTGAATTGCACCATATATTTTCCACATCGAGGTCAACAACCTAGTTTGACGCACCCTATAAAAGATACAGTCGGTGGTCTTGGTTTTGAGTGAAATTTGTTTTTAGGTATAATAAAAATTAAAGGAAATATAGAAACTTGTTTTCTTTACTAAAAATACATACATATAATAACGCATTTATCCCTTATTTGGTAGGTAGAGCATAAACGATATAATCAAAGGTCGTTTCGCTACCTCTGACAATGTTTTGAGGGCTATTTAACAGTAAGTATATTGCTGTAGTGACAGGTTGTCAGCCTATGGCTTAAATTGCAATATACGCAAACCTTCGGATCCCTTAGCTGGTTTAACCTATCCGGTAGAAAATGCAGCTGGCACATTCTATGATTTTTTCTTGCTCCCTATTTTAACACTCAACGATTTTCGATCCAATACTAGTCTCTTTATCAGGAGAAAAGGAAGTCACACTTCACCGCCCGCCAAGTGCAACCTTCGACTTCTAATTATTTTTTAGGTAGGTATGTAAATGTAGTAAAAATTTAAGGAAATATAAAAACTAGTTTATTTGTAATAAATTTGTAATTCATAAAATATACTTAACAAAAAAATATTTGGATAAACTTTACCTACCTATCCAAGAAAGCTAATTTAATACGAAATTTCACTTTCAATGGCTCGGCCAGATTAAAAGTCAGGATAAAAGCAGGTAGTGTCTATTAATAAACAATTATAAGTGTATCTATTTTCAATCACTTAATTTGAATTTATAGCAATTTCAATATTAATCTTTCAGTTTTAGCCAGTGAATTTAATCTACTGTGATTATAAAAAAACTACAGGAATTTTCGACAGATTCTATATAAAACAAGTTTCTTTGACTGTACAAAGTAAAAAAAAAATACGTAACTTGATACGTCATCTTGGGAGAGAGGCTTTTGCCCAGCAGTGGGACACATAACGGCTACATAAGAAGATAAGATAAGATACGTCATCTTCGCTGAGTAAGTGTGACTCGCTTTTTCTGCTCTCTCTGACCTTAACATTGATTGATAGATTTAAACCTGGTGTGATCTTAAAAAATATGATTGTAAAAGTCGTCAACACTATTTTGAACATATATTTTAACGGCCTGGTGCACCATATTTTTTTTCTTCACGCACTATAAAATATATTTAGACTTGTAAATAAAACAGGTCTCTTTGACTGTTCAAAGTAATAAGAAAGTTGCGTAACTTAATACGTCATCTTAGCTGAGTCAGTGTGACTCGCTTTTTCTGCTTTCTCTGACCTTAACATTGATTGATAGAGTAATACCTGGTATGATCTTCAAAAAAATTAAAATAGTCAAACTAAAACACTTTTTTACAACGTATAATTTAATAAACGGCCTTGTGCACTATATTTTTTTCTTTCGCAAAAAAATATATTTTATTCAACAATTTGTTGTACAAAAAACATTTTAAAAACAGTATATAAAAAACAAAGACACACTGCTTATTTCTAAAAAGAAATTTCTTACAGCAGACCTACTAAAGCGAATTTTGGACAGATTGTATATAAAACAGGCCTCTTTGACTGTACAGAGTAATAAGAAAGTTACGTAACTTGATACGTCATCTTTGCTGAGTCAGTGTGACTCGCTTTTTCTGCTCTCTCTGACCTTAACATTGATTGATAGATTAACAAGATCACGCCAGAAGTTTGTTGATGAATTATTTCTTTATCCGTTCATATGTTACGGTCATGTCTTCTTTTATCTACAGTAATATTTCAGTTTTATTTCTGCTATGCTGCACTGGGAGCAAGAAAAAAACACAGAATGTGCCAACTGCATTTCCCCTCGGGCATGCTGTATAAAACAGATAAGGGATCCGAGAGTATATTGCAATTTCGGCGATGGGCTGACAACCTGTCACTGCAGCAATATACATACAAATCTATCTTAAATAACCCTCAAAACTTTGTCAAACGTGGCGGAATGACCTTTATTTAGGTCGTTTACGCTTTGCTTACCTCATTAGGGATAAAGGCGTGACTATATGTAAGTATGTATTTATATTTCAAAGAGAAAAACTTTGTTTATTTGTTTGTATGACATACCTACCCATAAACTCATATATTTACTTTCAGGATGTTTTATTATTAGAAAGTCATCTACCAAAAGTGAGAACCAGCGCCACAAATTTAAATAAAATAAAAGAAAGGCAACGTAAAATAACGCCATCCGCTATCAACCAAATGAGTGAAAAAGTGCCTTCTAGCTATCTTCTAAAAGTGTGAAAAAGTGCCATTCGCTATCTACTGATGGTGTGAAAAAGTTACATCCGCTATCTACCAAAAGAGTGAGAAAGCCCCGTCCGCTATCTAGCGAAAGTGTGAAATAGTGCTATCCGCTAGCGACTGAAACTGTGAATAAGTGTCATTCGCTATCTAGCCACACTTTACCCGTATGGGAACCTCTCATTAACCAACTTATTGATGCACCATTCGATCGATTTTCGCTCGAGTCCAATTTTCCCGCCAGTAAACTCATTAATCAGATTTTAGTTAGTTCGTGTTTGATTTGAAACTCGTCAGCCGAGTTCGCCGGTAGAGTTTCGCGTTGCTTACAGCGTATTCGGCGCTTTAATTAAAACTGATTAATAAGATTCCAACTACCCACCTATGCGGATGCGGAGTGATACTGAAATCTGTTTCTGGCACTTTGTTTGAAATGTTCTAGTTATGTTTAATGAAAGAGTAAAGGGATAAAACATTTTTCAAGTTTGCCACGTCAAGAGGAAACTTTTAAAGACACGATAGGTAAAGGCGAACGAATTATTGTTAGATATAAACAACTCTTGTGAATTTGGAGAGTACAAACAGTGCAATTTGAAATAACTGAATAAAACTTTGCATGTTTGAATGTGACAACATACAGAAAACTGAAAGGGATTGGGTTGCTCAGTCAATGAAACTAAACAACTATTACCAGGAAATTCTAAAAGTAAATGAAATGAATCAAAATTACACTTTCCTATACAAAATGACCACCTAGATCAGAAAATTTGTATGGGAAGCCCATTATTTTTCATTTCCTGAAAGAATTTCCTGCTAAGAGTCGTTCAGTTTCGTTGTTTCATTGTTTTCGGTAAGCTGTCCCTTACACCCGTATACTTACATTGTAATGCCTTGTCATTTGCAACGGTTTTACCAAATCCTAATAAGATTATTCCAGTCTAAAGGGCGAACCTTTTTTACATATACATACATACATACGATCACGCTTTTATCTTTAATGGGGTAGGCAGAGCGTACATATACATTGATAACTATCACATTTTATTATAGTAGTGTAACATCCAATCTACCTGCCGTATCTGGTTTGTATATTAGAATGCCAATTTTCTGGATTGTTCCGAGTTTGACAGTAGGAAGCCCAAAAACAAATTGAACAATTATTTCGGAATATCATCACGGATTTTCTAACGTTCTATAAGAATACAAACATAGTATGTACTTACTCCATAAAACAATAGCTTCGAACCACAATTAAACCCGAAGCTAAATAAGTTTTCTCAAGTTCATTCAGATCAAGTCAATATACCAACAGATTCTTTTGTTATTTTAAAAAAAGACCAAACTATCACTACATAGTATAAAACCAAGTCGCCTTCTCTGTCCCTATATCCCTATGTATGATTCGATCTTTAAAACTACGCAACGGATTTTGATGCGGTTTCTTTTAATGGATAGAGTTTATTCAAGAGGAAGGTTTATATGTATAAAACATGCAGAATATAGTAGAGAAGCACTGATGATTTCCGTGCAAAGCCGGGGCCGGTCGCTAGTATTGTTATAATTTAATTACTCAAGTAACCAAGAAACCTTTGATCACCAATATGCGTCTGACAGGAAGAAGGTATATTTCAAGGGAAAAAGTTTTTTATTTTAAAATTTCGAACGCCAGAAAGAAGGGTTTATTCCTCATTGACTCGAGGTCGCTGATAAGTTTAAGTGAGCATAACATCTTTACGTAGAATTTTGGTAATGGCTTCGCTACACAACATGGTTAAAGAGCAAACTTAAAAAAAAAACAGGTTAACTTAACTTAACTTAAGGTTAACAGGAGCAGTGTCCAAATTAAAAAAAGGTGAAAGCTGAAAAAAGTGGTATCAAATTTAGAATTTAGAAATATAATTTTTTTTATTTAGAAGAATTTGTGATTTTTTTTCAGTTTTGTTTTAATATGAGCGAGCAGCCTCCAGGTATCAGTTTGTGCTCTGTTTCCGATATAATCATGTAAGTACATTGCATAGACTCATACATAAACCAATGTGTAATTTAATTAAGTAGCTTTCAATTTTCCGGTAACTTTTATTTGGTGTTGATAATGGAATTCTAATAACCCTCATCTGGGGCGTAAAATTCCAAGAAGGGACTTTTACCTGTTCTTTTTTTTCGAATAATTTCTTCTGCTCTCAATCTTGCGATATTCAATACCAATAAGCGAAGCAGCTTTTTTTTAAATATCTGGGGTCCCGTGCCTCCAGGCAAGTTGAGAGCGAAGCAATACACGGACACGGCCGTACTACACTTTTCTGGGCCAAGTCACTTGAAATTAATCTGTAAGTATTCAAATGAATTTCTATAATCCCGAACTTGACTTTTTTTACACAACGATTTTGTTAGATTTGTTATAAACGAAACTTACTCGCTCGTTTTACAGAATGCTTTGGTTGGGCTAGCGTCTACAGATTGCTTGTAATCTACTCTTCTCTTTTTAATCATAGATGTAAGTAAGTAAGTACAGATGCAAAGCCCTAGAATTCACACTCAATTATGGGATTCAGCAAGCTCCAAAGCAAGAAAGTGGCCTCTTGAGGAGCCTACCAACCCTTAAATAGTGATGCCATTGTTTGGAATGAACCGGTAAAAAGAAGTCCAATCCATAGCATAAAAAAATCACAAATTTCCAAATAATCCAAAGAAATAACAAAAAAATTGCGAAGCTTTCAAAAATCATAATTATTGTTCGCGAAATAAAAATTATTACAATAATAAATATATCTTTTCGATGCCGATAGCCTTTTCAAAACGCTCATTCTTAGTATCATTAATCATACTTTACCTTACATCGCTGGCTTTTCTCCAGATCTCAAAAGGTAATCAACATAAAACCGTCAGCCTATATAGAAGATGTTCAGGAAACCATTTTAAACGCTTAGCATTTTCATAGCTTCGAACATCTTCACCAAAATTATTCCCTGGAGCGTATCTGCTGAGTTTCTTCCGCGTACCCGATTGGTTTTCTCAATAAAGGGTCATTTTGAAAGAAAAAAATATAGATTTTAAAGTGTTGGTAAATATCTTACAGCGCGAACTCTTTAAAAAATATTTATTGTAATTCTTTCAAGGAGCTCGTATTAAACAGCTCAAATTTACGAGGGGCGGCTGATATAAAATCTACTTTGTTAAAGAAAGTTTTGACAATCGAACTGGCCATTGCAAAATCATATCCTATATTTATTCCTTTTTCAAAATTATGACGCTTATTTTTTTTCGCTTGCTTTTGTTTTTTTGGCGCGGCTTTGATTTCGCCATGTCGAAAGAAAATTGCAAAATGATGAATTTTGAGCATCGAGCAGTGATTAAATTCCTAAGTAAAGAAGGAAATACGCCTACGCAGATCAGAGAGCGCATGTTAAAGGTGTTTGGTGATTCAAGTCCTTCTGAATCCGTCATAAAGTTTTGGTCGAAGCAATTTAAACATGGCCGTGAGAGCCTGGAAGACGACACACGTAGTGGAAGGCCAATTTCTGCTGTTACCGCAGATAATGTTGAAAAGGTGAAGAACCTGATTCTTGCAGATCGGCGAATCAAGCAGTGGGAGATAGCCAGAGATGTGGGCATTAGCAAGGAACGAGTTCATGAAATTATTCACGAACATTTGGGCATGTCCAAGGTGAGCGCGCGTTGGGTCCCTAGAATGTTGACCCCCTTTGACAAACAAGGGCGAGTAGAATGTTGTACGGCATTTCTAGACCTGGTCAAAGGTAAAGAAGAAGAGACTATCTCTCGAATTGTGACCTGTGATGAAACTTGGATTCGCCAGTGGGATCCGGAAAGCAAAAAAGAATCAATGCAATGGAAATTTAAAGGAGAAAAGCAGCCAAGGAAGTTCAAGGTTCGGCCGTCGGCTGGAAAACTAATGGCCACCGTATTTTGGGATGTCGAAGGGATTTTGATGATAGATTATTTGCCTAAAAATACAACAATGAATGCTGAATATTATGCAAACTTGCTTGACCAGCTTCGTGAACAAATCAAAGAAAAGCGGAGAGGCAAACTCAGCAAAGGTGTTCTGATTTTACAAGACAATGCTCCTGTACACACAGCCTTAACGGCGAGGTCAGCCCTGAGCAAAAACGGCTTCACAGAAATTAACCGTCCACCTTATAGTCCAGATCTGGCTCCCTGTGACTATTTCTTATTCAAAGATTTAAAGAAAAAATTGAGGGGTGCAGATTTTCGACAGACGAAGAAATGAAAGAGGCTGTGACTGACCATTTTTTTCATTACTATTATAACGGCATGATGTCACTTATTTGCAAATGTCATAAGTGTATTTCACTTGCAGGAGACTATATAGAAAAATAAAAAATAAACCAGCCATCAAAGTCTTTTCTTTCATAGTTAGGTAGATTACTTATCAGCCACCCCTACTTTGTATAAATATTCTTTATTACATTTAAACACAAGAAATTTAGTTTACAGAAAGGTATGCAATATCTTATAGTTACTATCTACCTTAGAATAGAAAACCTGATAGGTTCAGATAAAAATATATTTTAGTTTATTGAAATGAGTTTTCTCTACTATTAACCTAGCTAGGGACAGTCGATAACAAAGTGAACTAATCCAGAAAATTTGGCGAGCTTACGGTTAGACGGCACTAGGAGAGGAGTAGTAGCTGCAGCGGAGCGGCGCGGCGCAGCACGGCGAGACACTGCGCTACAAATTATTATTTGTATGAAAATGTATGGGAAGTACCGCACTAAAGCGACACTGGAGCTGCAGCGGAGTGGCGCGGCAATATCTAGTTCATACATTTTGAAAGTTTTTGTCGCGCAGTGTCGCGCCGCTGCAGTGCCGCGCCGCGCCACTCCGCTACAGCTACGTCCTAGTGCGATCCAACCTTTAAAGGTTAACAAAATAATTATTTATTTTTTAAATTTACTCTATAAGACCCTCTTCCGTATACGAATCGTATCAGAGTTTCCACGGCTCTGGATACGTCTCAAGACTTAAATGGATATTATTGCAGATCGATCTTGGTTCCATTACCCACACCCCTTCTCTCAGAGGCCGTCAGAGGGAAATATTCCTAAAGTAACGTCTATAGGCGTTCTATAGGTAGGCGTCTATTCGTTTTATCGAGTAGGTTTTTCGAGTCAACTTACGCTTGATGAAACCTGGTGTCAGAGTTTTTAAAACGCCTAAGCACAGCTATTAGGGCTCTGACAAGGTTTGTGGATGGACCATTGTCAAACACAGCAACTGAGTCCGTATACTTAACGCAACTTCCTAAGCACAGAATCTTTTTGCTTCCAGACAGGTGATTCAGTCTGCGTTCGCCTAACGAAACTGAGGATAGACCCCTGGGAATAGAACCAAGGACCTCCGGATCGGGAGACCATAGCTCAGACCATTAGACCATGTAGACGATTGAATATAGTACGCTTGTAGATATTCTATAGACGCCTGTAGGCGTACTTTAGACGTCTGTAGCCGTTACTTTTATAGACCACTACGGAATATTACGTGAGGTAGTTTCAGCTTATCTAAGTCTATAAGTTGGCTGAGAATATCTTTAGCTCTTTCTTATAGCTTTATCTCTATCATTTTACTTCTAAGAATTCTAAGAAGAAATTTTCTGTTGAAATTACCAAAAACTTAAAAGTATTAAATTATTTTTTATTCAATTCTTTTTTTAAATGTAACTACAAATGAGCTTAATACCTTTCTAAAACCGATATAATAAAATCATCATCATTGTATGGCGTTTCCAAAAATGCGACTTTAAAATTTGATGTCGGAGTTAGCAAGCCGACACGAAAGTTCAGCAGCGGATTCGAGGGGCTTCACCAGCTAACACCGGAGGCAAAGCAATGGATTTAATAAAATCATGTGTACAAAGAAAATGAGAACTCTTGGTATTTATAAATCAATCTCAAGATTGCGAGGAATATAAAGACGTAATGTATTGAATTTACATGTCTGATTTGAACTCAAACTAGCTGTCAGTCTCAAGTGCTGTTTATCAATACGGGCTTTATAGCACTTTCTTTGGCGTTCTAGCCGCTTTACAGCAGAGCTGCAAATGCTACTCTTTGACATTACAGCAATCCTATTATCGATAAAGTTTTATTGTTTTAAGGTCAATACGGAGCCCGATGGTGAAGTAAATAGGGCCGCGGCTGCCTCCTGAGCGGAGGTCGTGGTTCGAATCCCAGCACGTACCAATGTGTTTTTCGGTTTTATAATTTCTTATGTACGTTTAATCGGTGCTTTTTCCGTGTCGTGTTCCGGTTAATATATTTTAACGCCGTAGATATTAGTGCTAAGCATTGGTGGCTAGAAAACTCTGACCTAATCTAGGATTGGGTCTGGTTTCCCTTCTGGGTTGTGGAGGTAAGATAGCAGTCGCTCTGTGTAAAAACCAGTACCCTCGTTCAATTACCTAGATTAGGTAGCCAACCCGTAACATACGGGATAAGGCTAGGGGAGATGATGATTCAAGGTCAATATGGTTTTAGCTGGTTATGCACAGACTATATATATATATATAGTCTAGACCTTTAGCGGATCACCGCAGTATATCTTGATTAATGGATTCGCGCGCATCATTGAATTTGGTGTTGCCAATTGATAGTCGATTGATTCGATATTCCATTCGCCATCGATAAAGTATATCGATATTGTCAACGCAGCTTTTTTTCCTTGTGTGGTGGTAAGTTAACATTCATATAATCACGCCTTTATCCCTAATGGGGTAGGCAGAGCGTAAAAGACCTAAACAAAGGTCGTTCCGCCACGTCTGACAAGTTTTGAGGGTTATTATAGATGATACAAATACAAAATACAAGTATAAGTATAAGTGATGATATAACTGCCTCCGTGGTCTAGTGGCTATTGCCATGGACTCCCGATCCGGAGGTCCTGGGTTCGATTCCCAGGGGGGAAACACAAAGTTGATATTTGAGAATTTATCACTTTGTGAATTTTTCCCCAGTTTGGTTAGGACATTGCAGGCTGAATCACCTGATTGTCCGAAAAGAAAAAAAAGATTTCGTGCTTTGGAGGGCACGTTAAGCTGTCGGTCCCGGTCGCTGTCTTTGATAGTGGTCGTTACTCAAACCATGTCAGAGGCCTGATAGTTGTGCTACTAGGCGGTTTAAAAACTCTGACACCAGGGTTCATCGTGTCGATAGACTCGATACCCACTCGAAAGAAGAAGAAAAAGAAGAAGTGATGATATGAGTATTATATTGGAAGTAACAGATAGATTTTAATTAGCATTAGTTTTAGCTAGTGAAATCTAGAATCGAGCCGAATATGAGAATACCTAGACTACGAAAAGGACCTACTTTTGAAATTCTATACGGACGAATTTGGCTTTCAATTTTCCTTCGGGGACCCTAAAATATTAACCTACGGTAAATCAAATAAGGTCCGGGGAAGAATGTTTGAAGGTAGCTTCCGATATTGGCAATAAATATTTCAAATGCCTTCTACTAAGGTGGCGACAGGGCCTAAGTGGGCGCACCCATCAGTAAAAAAAAAAACATCATTATCAACTCCCTAGCCTTATCCCATATCTCGTGGGATCGGCTACCTAATCTAGGTGGTAAATCTGGTGGTGTAAGATTTTCAGGTTGTTTAAAATAGAACTATAAATTTCCGAAATGAAACTGAAAATATTTTTCCGTAGAAGTCATTCAGGATGTTTTTTTTGCCTTCCCATACAAATTGTTTGATCGAGGGGTTCATTTTGTATGTAGATGTAATTTTTTCTTTCGTTTCCTGAAAAAAATTCTTTATGTATATTGTTGAGTTGACTGAGCTACCCATAAAACGAAAGAAACGATTATCTAATATAATGCTTATGTAGGAACCCTATTTATATCTTTCCAGAGACACCAACTTACGTATATAATTCTTATATAGAGTGTTATGTATACCTACAGCCCCGTTGTAAGAATGTTTCACTCTGAACGATTATTTATTTCTGTGGTCGACAGGGTGTATGGTAAAATTTATTGCCTTTTATCTTCTATTATAATAAAAGTTGCGAGCAAGGTACTTACGAAGCTCTTGTTATAACTACTTTTACTAGAAAATACGTTATTTTTAACATACCTACATTTATACTTCCATGCTGGACTGGAAGTGAAAAAAAATAGAATGTGCCAGCTGCATTTCCTCCCATGCTGGAAAAGCCAGTTAAGGGATGCGAGGGTTTCAGTATATTGCAATTTAGGCGATGGGCTAACATCCTATCACTACTGCAATGTACGAATAATATTATCTTAAATAACCCTCATAACTTTGTGAGACGTGGCGGAACGACCTTTGTTGAGGTCGATTACGTGTATGTATGTATATATATATATATATATTGTTTGACGTCCGATCACATCTCTAAAATAATCCCTTTCATTCCTAAAATATTATCATACATACATACATACATATAATCACGCCTTTATCCCTTACGGGGTAGGCAGAGCGTAAACGACCCAAACAAAGGTCGTTCCGCCACGTCTTACAAAGTTTTGAGGGTTATTTAAGATAGATTTGTAAGTATATTGCTGTAGTGACAGGTTGTCAGCCCATCGCCTAAATTACAATATACTGAAACCCTCGGATCTCTTAGCTGGTTTTTACAGCATACCCGGGAGGAAATGCAGCTGGCACATTCTATGTTTTTCTCTCGCTCCCAGGCCAGCATGGAAGAATATTATCTATATTTTAAAAATGCGCATACGTTGTATACGGGATGTAAGGGACAGCGTCCCGCATATTGATAGGGGTTCCGCAGTCAACGAAACTGAACAACTATCAGCCGGAATTTTTCAGGAAGTGAAAAAGAATATTCCTTCCATGCTGGATTGGGAGAGATAGAAAAACATAGCATGTTCCAGCTGTCCTTCCTTCCGGACATTCTGTAGAAGTCAGCAAAAGGGACTCGAGGGCTACAGTGTATAGTAATTTAGGCGATGGGCTGACAACCTGTCACTATAGCAATACACTTTTCAATCTAAAATTGCCCTCAATTTTTGTCAGACGTGGCGAAACCGCCTTTTACGAGGCGTTTATCGCTCTGCCTACCCCGTAAGGGATAAAGGCGTGATTTTATGTATGTATGTATGTATGAAAAAGAATATTGCTTTTCCATACAAATTGTCTGATCGAGGTCGAGGTGGTCATTTTGTATGGGAAAGTATTTTTTTTGTCATCTCCTTAAATAATTTCCTGGTGATAGGCGTTAATTTTTGTTATCTGAGCAACTCCTATTAGTTTGTGGGACGCTGTCCCTGTTAAGCCGGTATAGATAAGTACAAATACAAAATACAAATTTTAATATAAATCACTTTATTTCCACAAAAATCATTACAGAAAATAAAAACACACAATCAAGAATAACATAACAAACAGGACAGGTAAGCATATAGATATTTATTACAAAAGTGGAAAAAGGTGTGACACAGTTTGGCTGTTTTTCAGTCCACCCTACGTCAGGTGTACAGAAGACGATAGAAATGAAACAGCACAGATGTAGGTAGTCGGTAGATATTTTCCCTAAATCCGACCCGACCTTTCCCATCACACTTACCTATAACCATCGTTATAACCGTTATAACGATTTTAAGATGGCTGTCGAGGAATCTTACAAAGAATTTTCCAAATTAATCTTCTATTGATTACAATGCTGCGGTCTATAAATTCCTGTAAGATTACAGACGATATTGGAGGTCTTTGATCATGACCACATATTGACTGAGCGACCCTTGGGATTATTGAATCTTTAGGTGGAATTTTCGCCATTGGAAATAATTTTATTCTATAGATATTCTTCTTCTGTCGAGTGGGTATCGAGTCTATCGTCCCGATGAACCCTGGTGTCAGAGATTTTTAAACCGCCTAGTAGCACAACTATCAGGCCTCTTTTTTTTTTTTTTTTTATATTTGATAGGCAATCATTTGTCCGCCATCTCACGTGATGGTAAGTGATGATGTAGACTATGATGGACCATGATTGCCTAGAAAATGCCTGTTCACTCTCGCCTTGAAAAGGCCCAGGTTATAACGTTCCGGAAATAGATCCGCAGGCAGGGAGTTCCACACTTTGGCCGTTCGCATTAAAAATGTAGAAGCGTACCGCTTTGTGCGAAAACTAACATGGTTTTGAGTAACGACCACTATCAAAGACAGCGACCGGGACCGACGGCTTAACGTGCCCTCCGAAGCACGTTTTTTTTTCTTTTCGGACAATCAGGTAATTCAGCCTGCAATATCCTAACCAAACTGGGGAAAAAATCACAAAGTAATCAATTCTCAAATATCAACTTTTTGTTTCCCCCCTGGGAATCGAACCCATGTCCTCCGAAGTAAAAGTAAAAGTAAAAGTATTAAATTATTTTTTATTCAATTCTTTTTTTAAATGTAACTACAAATGAGCTTAATACCTTTCTAAAACCGATATAATAAAATCATCATCATTGTATGGCGTTTCCAAAAATGCGACTTTAAAATTTGATGTCGGAGTTAGCAAGCCGACACGAAAGTTCAGCAGCGGATTCGAGGGGCTTCACCAGCTAACACCGGAGGCAAAGCAATGGATTTAATAAAATCATGTGTACAAAGAAAATGAGAACTCTTGGTATTTATAAATCAATCTCAAGATTGCGAGGAATATAAAGACGTAATGTATTGAATTTACATGTCTGATTTGAACTCAAACTAGCTGTCAGTCTCAAGTGCTGTTTATCAATACGGGCTTTATAGCACTTTCTTTGGCGTTCTAGCCGCTTTACAGCAGAGCTGCAAATGCTACTCTTTGACATTACAGCAATCCTATTATCGATAAAGTTTTATTGTTTTAAGGTCAATACGGAGCCCGATGGTGAAGTAAATAGGGCCGCGGCTGCCTCCTGAGCGGAGGTCGTGGTTCGAATCCCAGCACGTACCAATGTGTTTTTCGGTTTTATAATTTCTTATGTACGTTTAATCGGTGCTTTTTCCGTGTCGTGTTCCGGTTAATATATTTTAACGCCGTAGATATTAGTGCTAAGCATTGGTGGCTAGAAAACTCTGACCTAATCTAGGATTGGGTCTGGTTTCCCTTCTGGGTTGTGGAGGTAAGATAGCAGTCGCTCTGTGTAAAAACCAGTACCCTCGTTCAATTACCTAGATTAGGTAGCCAACCCGTAACATACGGGATAAGGCTAGGGGAGATGATGATTCAAGGTCAATATGGTTTTAGCTGGTTATGCACAGACTATATATATATATATAGTCTAGACCTTTAGCGGATCACCGCAGTATATCTTGATTAATGGATTCGCGCGCATCATTGAATTTGGTGTTGCCAATTGATAGTCGATTGATTCGATATTCCATTCGCCATCGATAAAGTATATCGATATTGTCAACGCAGCTTTTTTTCCTTGTGTGGTGGTAAGTTAACATTCATATAATCACGCCTTTATCCCTAATGGGGTAGGCAGAGCGTAAAAGACCTAAACAAAGGTCGTTCCGCCACGTCTGACAAGTTTTGAGGGTTATTATAGATGATACAAATACAAAATACAAGTATAAGTATAAGTGATGATATAACTGCCTCCGTGGTCTAGTGGCTATTGCCATGGACTCCCGATCCGGAGGTCCTGGGTTCGATTCCCAGGGGGGAAACACAAAGTTGATATTTGAGAATTTATCACTTTGTGAATTTTTCCCCAGTTTGGTTAGGACATTGCAGGCTGAATCACCTGATTGTCCGAAAAGAAAAAAAAGATTTCGTGCTTTGGAGGGCACGTTAAGCTGTCGGTCCCGGTCGCTGTCTTTGATAGTGGTCGTTACTCAAACCATGTCAGAGGCCTGATAGTTGTGCTACTAGGCGGTTTAAAAACTCTGACACCAGGGTTCATCGTGTCGATAGACTCGATACCCACTCGAAAGAAGAAGAAAAAGAAGAAGTGATGATATGAGTATTATATTGGAAGTAACAGATAGATTTTAATTAGCATTAGTTTTAGCTAGTGAAATCTAGAATCGAGCCGAATATGAGAATACCTAGACTACGAAAAGGACCTACTTTTGAAATTCTATACGGACGAATTTGGCTTTCAATTTTCCTTCGGGGACCCTAAAATATTAACCTACGGTAAATCAAATAAGGTCCGGGGAAGAATGTTTGAAGGTAGCTTCCGATATTGGCAATAAATATTTCAAATGCCTTCTACTAAGGTGGCGACAGGGCCTAAGTGGGCGCACCCATCAGTAAAAAAAAAAACATCATTATCAACTCCCTAGCCTTATCCCATATCTCGTGGGATCGGCTACCTAATCTAGGTGGTAAATCTGGTGGTGTAAGATTTTCAGGTTGTTTAAAATAGAACTATAAATTTCCGAAATGAAACTGAAAATATTTTTCCGTAGAAGTCATTCAGGATGTTTTTTTTGCCTTCCCATACAAATTGTTTGATCGAGGGGTTCATTTTGTATGTAGATGTAATTTTTTCTTTCGTTTCCTGAAAAAAATTCTTTATGTATATTGTTGAGTTGACTGAGCTACCCATAAAACGAAAGAAACGATTATCTAATATAATGCTTATGTAGGAACCCTATTTATATCTTTCCAGAGACACCAACTTACGTATATAATTCTTATATAGAGTGTTATGTATACCTACAGCCCCGTTGTAAGAATGTTTCACTCTGAACGATTATTTATTTCTGTGGTCGACAGGGTGTATGGTAAAATTTATTGCCTTTTATCTTCTATTATAATAAAAGTTGCGAGCAAGGTACTTACGAAGCTCTTGTTATAACTACTTTTACTAGAAAATACGTTATTTTTAACATACCTACATTTATACTTCCATGCTGGACTGGAAGTGAAAAAAAATAGAATGTGCCAGCTGCATTTCCTCCCATGCTGGAAAAGCCAGTTAAGGGATGCGAGGGTTTCAGTATATTGCAATTTAGGCGATGGGCTAACATCCTATCACTACTGCAATGTACGAATAATATTATCTTAAATAACCCTCATAACTTTGTGAGACGTGGCGGAACGACCTTTGTTGAGGTCGATTACGTGTATGTATGTATATATATATATATATATTGTTTGACGTCCGATCACATCTCTAAAATAATCCCTTTCATTCCTAAAATATTATCATACATACATACATACATATAATCACGCCTTTATCCCTTACGGGGTAGGCAGAGCGTAAACGACCCAAACAAAGGTCGTTCCGCCACGTCTTACAAAGTTTTGAGGGTTATTTAAGATAGATTTGTAAGTATATTGCTGTAGTGACAGGTTGTCAGCCCATCGCCTAAATTACAATATACTGAAACCCTCGGATCTCTTAGCTGGTTTTTACAGCATACCCGGGAGGAAATGCAGCTGGCACATTCTATGTTTTTCTCTCGCTCCCAGGCCAGCATGGAAGAATATTATCTATATTTTAAAAATGCGCATACGTTGTATACGGGATGTAAGGGACAGCGTCCCGCATATTGATAGGGGTTCCGCAGTCAACGAAACTGAACAACTATCAGCCGGAATTTTTCAGGAAGTGAAAAAGAATACTCCTTCCATGCTGGATTGGGAGAGATAGAAAAACATAGCATGTTCCAGCTGTCCTTCCTTCCGGACATTCTGTAGAAGTCAGCAAAAGGGACTCGAGGGCTACAGTGTATAGTAATTTAGGCGATGGGCTGACAACCTGTCACTATAGCAATACACTTTTCAATCTAAAATTGCCCTCAATTTTTGTCAGACGTGGCGAAACCGCCTTTTACGAGGCGTTTATCGCTCTGCCTACCCCGTAAGGGATAAAGGCGTGATTTTATGTATGTATGTATGTATGAAAAAGAATATTGCTTTTCCATACAAATTGTCTGATCGAGGTCGAGGTGGTCATTTTGTATGGGAAAGTATTTTTTTTGTCATCTCCTTAAATAATTTCCTGGTGATAGGCGTTAATTTTTGTTATCTGAGCAACTCCTATTAGTTTGTGGGACGCTGTCCCTGTTAAGCCGGTATAGATAAGTACAAATACAAAATACAAATTTTAATATAAATCACTTTATTTCCACAAAAATCATTACAGAAAATAAAAACACACAATCAAGAATAACATAACAAACAGGACAGGTAAGCATATAGATATTTATTACAAAAGTGGAAAAAGGTGTGACACAGTTTGGCTGTTTTTCAGTCCACCCTACGTCAGGTGTACAGAAGACGATAGAAATGAAACAGCACAGATGTAGGTAGTCGGTAGATATTTTCCCTAAATCCGACCCGACCTTTCCCATCACACTTACCTATAACCATCGTTATAACCGTTATAACGATTTTAAGATGGCTGTCGAGGAATCTTACAAAGAATTTTCCAAATTAATCTTCTATTGATTACAATGCTGCGGTCTATAAATTCCTGTAAGATTACAGACGATATTGGAGGTCTTTGATCATGACCACATATTGACTGAGCGACCCTTGGGATTATTGAATCTTTAGGTGGAATTTTCGCCATTGGAAATTATTTTAT
Source organism: Scrobipalpa costella (assembly GCA_949820665.1). Taxonomy (NCBI): domain Eukaryota; kingdom Metazoa; phylum Arthropoda; class Insecta; order Lepidoptera; family Gelechiidae; genus Scrobipalpa; species Scrobipalpa costella. The sequence goes on from OX463311.1 coordinate 3,827,805, forward strand.
TCTATAGATATTCTTCTTCTGTCGAGTGGGTATCGAGTCTATCGTCCCGATGAACCCTGGTGTCAGAGATTTTTAAACCGCCTAGTAGCACAACTATCAGGCCTCTTTTTTTTTTTTTTTTTATATTTGATAGGCAATCATTTGTCCGCCATCTCACGTGATGGTAAGTGATGATGTAGACTATGATGGACCATGATTGCCTAGAAAATGCCTGTTCACTCTCGCCTTGAAAAGGCCCAGGTTATAACGTTCCGGAAATAGATCCGCAGGCAGGGAGTTCCACACTTTGGCCGTTCGCATTAAAAATGTAGAAGCGTACCGCTTTGTGCGAAAACTAACATGGTTTTGAGTAACGACCACTATCAAAGACAGCGACCGGGACCGACGGCTTAACGTGCCCTCCGAAGCACGTTTTTTTTTCTTTTCGGACAATCAGGTAATTCAGCCTGCAATATCCTAACCAAACTGGGGAAAAAATCACAAAGTAATCAATTCTCAAATATCAACTTTTTGTTTCCCCCCTGGGAATCGAACCCATGTCCTCCGAATCGGGAGTCCATGGCACTAGCCACTAGACCACGAAGGCAGTTCTATAGATATTAGATAGGTACAGAGTGTATGAGACAGTATACAAAAAACTAAAGGCGGTTGCTCAGCTCAGTCAACGGAACTGAACAACTTTCACAAAGTAGGTATGTGACATACATACATACATATAATCACGCCTTTATCATTAATGGGGTAGGTAGAGCGTAAACGACCTAAACAAAGGTCATTTCGCCACGTCTGACAACATTTTGAGGGTTATTTAAGATAATTTTTTTAGGTATATTTCTTATCCATCGCCTTTATTGCAATATACTGAAACCCTCGGATCCCTTAGCTGGTTTTACAGCATGCCCGGGAGGAAATGCAGCTTGCACATTCTATAATTTTCTTTCGCTCCCAGTCCAGCGTGGAATAAAAGAAAAAAGAAGGTATATTATCTGGTAGTAAATTACTTATTTTTGCTTGCTAATACAAAACGGATGACCGATAGTTCATATACTAAAGCGAATTTGTTTTTTAATTCATTTACCAGAATTTGAATATATACACAAACAAACATTCGACTCTTCGTAATATTTGCAATATAAATATAGGTAAAGTGTGCACTATTTGCAGCTGAAGTATTAAAGCCTATGAGATTTTCAGATGAGTATGTAAATAAGTAGTGTGAGTGGAGGCCACTTGAACTCTGCCGGCTGTTGCGAAAGTTTGAGCACCACTCGCCAACAGTTCGTTAATTCGATATTTAGCGGAAATAACACTTGAGCCTTATTTTATGCGTTTTATATTACACAGAAATATCGTGCACAGAACACTTTTTTTAGTTCGCCTGAAATTTCCCAATGCTGGGCAAAGGCCTCCCCTTTCTATTTGCACAGGTCCCGATCGCAAGCCAAGATTTTCCAGTCTTTTGCAAAAGCGTCCAGGTCGTCTAGTCACCGTTTCCTCGGTCTTCGCCTCCCTCGCCAGCTATCGAAATTAAACCAGTCGATCGTTAATTTGGACCATCTTTCTGGATGCATTCTGCATACGTGACCCACCCAGTCCCATTTGCATTCCTAGTCTTCTCGGTTACACATACATAAAGAAAATACAACAGACCTCTATAACTTTTATTTTACATAGCTACATTCAAATAACTTGTAAAGTGTATTTTATTGATCACATCACTCTACGTAGTATATACTTTTACTAAGTAATCGATTAATATAATCACTTCTATAAATAATCCATCTAAATTCTACAGCTGTGCGGTTGGCCCTTGGTTAGGAAATTTATCCCTAATTTTGGATTTCCATGCATGTGTTTCCAAATAGCTACTGATTAGTATCAGATAAAAGCAAAACAAAATCTAATAGAAGTGTCAGACTATAGTGAAGGCGGTGAAGCAGGAGGGTGAGCGAGCACGACGCAATGTGTTCATGTTCGCAATCGCCGCGTGCTACCGCGTCCCCGCCAACGTCTGTACCCCTAGGGCGCGGTAAGCACGACGTTGACAGACTATAGTGGACATAAAGATACGATGGTATTTTTTTCTTTCATTTGATGAAACTGCCCACCACACTAAACAACTTTCTCCATAGAACGTTATAAGACTTGACGGGTCAGCGCCACCTATCTGGGCTATTTTACAACTGAACGAACATTACTAGCGTTGTGCAAGCTAAAAGTAAATATTTATTTTTATTTTTCCGTACAGGACTTCCAGAGATTCATTATGATGTATATAGTATACCTATGGTTACAGAATATATAAAATACTTAAATAATAGTTTTACAAATTCATTAAACCAACGTGATCTTATGGTGTTGGTAACGGCCTTTCTGAAATTCGGTTATGTACTCATTGTTAGAGAAAATACAAGGTACATAAAAAGGTCACAAAAATCATAAAAACATTGGTAGGTATGTGATCTTTACGGGGTGTTGTTTGAATCCTATTTATTAAATTTGACCCCGGTGGCATTTCTATTAAGGTCCACGTTTGTGATCGTACCCTTACAAATTTCGTTATGTTACCCGGCGGTACCCAGAATAATTCGAATCTCTACGGTAAATTAAAAAGGACTGACCTGAATTAATTGACTTTATTTTACAATTTAGATATCAAAGTGTTCCTATATTTATTTTATTTTGGAGGTTATTAGGCAGGGCGGCTGTGATTAATATATTGAATAAACAAGGTTGCACTTCTATATCTATCTGGTGTAAAAGGCGTCCCGTCCCACAAACTCATAGGGGTTGCTCAGTCAATGTCGACCTCAATCAGACAATCTGTATGGCAAAGTCAATTTATTTTTTAAATCTTGAAATAGTTTCCCGGTAAACATTGTTCAGCTTCTTTGGCTGAGCAACCCCTATCAAATTGTGGGACACTGTCCCTTACACACCGTATAGTGAATCGATTCGTCTCAAGTTTCTTCGGGATTATAGTACAGTTTCATTCGAAGTAGTGGCCGAAATCGGTCGGAAGGATCATCGATACATCGATCGATCACAGTTTCATTAGGTATTGACACATGATTGGTATTCAGTATCGTTTTTTTTTTCTATAATTTCCATCCATGTTCCTAAGGCAGTTTAAATTTTCAAGGATGTTCCATGGGCTAACTAACACACACACACACACACACACACATAATCACGCCTCTATCTCTAATGGGGTTGGCAGAGCGAAAACGACCTAAATAAAGGTCGTTCCGCCACGTCGATAGAGACGTAAGATAGATTTGTAGGTATATTGCTGTAGTGACAGGTTGTCAGCCCATCGCCTAAATTACAATATACAGAAGCCCTGCACTAACTGATACAAATTAATTTTTAATTAAGTACTTAAACGAAGCTAGCAAAGACATACTGTGTTTCTATTTTAAGAAATAAGAAACTGATCGACCATTTTGTATAAAAACGTTTTTTTAATACGCTTTTATTAGGTCGACCTGTATGTAACTATGTAATGGAATCTAAGATAACTAATTTTCGTATTGATCGTAGCGCCATAACAATTAGCAGATAATATCATTACAATAATATCGTGCTGTCGAACTGATCTGATGATGGAGTCGGAAGATATGAACTGGAACTTAACTACTATAATCCGTGGTTTTATGCGTTATCTGTCATTATTATCCCCTGTCATATGATATGGCGGATAAAATTGACAGAAATACTAGGGAAACGTGAAAAAGCGCGTCAAAATCTAACAATACACATTACAATCTAAAATTACCCTCAATTATTGTCAGACGCGGCGAAAGCGCCTTTACGAGGCGTTTAACGCTCTGCCTACCCCGTAAGGGATAAAGGCGTGATTTTATGTATGTATGTATGTAAAATCTAACAGACAAAGTGTTTGTTTTGTGTGTTTAGTTTAAATATTATAATATGGAAGTAATGGATAGATTTTAATTAGCATTAGTTTTAGCGGGTGGAATCTAGAATCGAGCTGAATATGAGAATACCTAGACTACGGAAAGGACCTACTTTTGAAATTCTATACGGACGAATTTAGCTTTCAATTTTCCTTCGGGGATCCTAAAATATTAACCTACGGTAAATCAAATAAGGTCCGGGGAAGAATGTTCGAAGGAAGCTTCTGATATTGGCAATAAATATTTCAAATGCCTTCTACTAAGGTGGCGACAGGGCCTAAGTGGGCGCACCCATCAGTAAAAAAAAAACATCATTATCATCTACCTAGCCTTATCCCATATCTCGTGGGATCGGCTACCTAATCTAGGTGGTAAATCTGGTGATGTAAGATTTTCAGGTTGTTTAAAATAGAACTATAAATTGCCGAAATGAAACTGAAAATATTTTTCCGTAGAAGTCATTCGGGATGTTTTTTTTGCCTTCCCATACAAATTGTTTGATCGAGGGGTTCATTTTGTATGTAGATGTAATTTTGTCTTTCGTTTCCTGAAATAATTTCTTTATGTATATTGTTGAGTTGAATGAGTTACCCATAAAACGAAATAAACAATTATCTAATATAATGCGTATGTAGGAACCCTATTAATATCTTTCCATAGACACCAACTCACGTATATACTACTTATATAGAGTGTTATGTATACCTACAACCCCGTTGTAAGAATGTTTAACTCTGAACGATTATTTATTTCTGTGGTCGACAGGGTGTATGGAAAAATTGATTGCCTTTTATCTTCTATTGTAATAAAAGTTGCGAGCAAGGTACTTACGAAGCTCTTGTTATAACTACTTTTACTAGAAAATACGTTATTTTTTATATACATTTATACTTCCATGCTGGACTGGAAGTGAAAAAAAATATAATGTGCCAGCTGTACTAGACAATATTTTAATAGTTTATTTTTACTTCTATGTTGAACTGGGAGTTAGAAAAAAAATAGAATGTGCCAGCTGCATTTCCTCCCATGCTGGAAAAGCCAGTTAAGGGATGCGAGGGTTTCAGTATATTGCAATTTAGGCGATGGGCTAACATCCTATCACTACTGCAATATACGAATAATTTTATCTTAAATAACCCTCATAACTTTGTGAGACGTGGCGGAATGACCTTTGTTGAGGTCGATTACGTGTATGTATATATATATATTGTTTGACGTCCGGTCACATCTCTAAAATAAACCCTTTCATTCCTAAAATATTATCATACATACATATATAATCACGCCTTTATCCCTAACGGGGTAGGCAGAGCGTAAACGACCCAAACAAAGGTCGTTCCGCCACGTCTGACAAAGTTTTGAGGGTTATTTAAGATAGATTTGTAAGTATATTGCTGTAGCGACAGGTTGTCAGCCCATCGCCTAAATTACAATATACTGAAACCCTCGGATCCCTTAGCTGGTTTTTACAGCATGCCCGGGAGGAAATGCAGCTGGCACATTCTATGTTTTTCTCTCGCTCCCAGACCAGCATGGAAGAATATTATCTATATTTTAAAAATGCGCATACGTTGTAAACGGGATGTAAGGGACAGCGTCCCGAATATTGATAGGGGTTCCGCAGTCAACGAAACTGAACAACTATCAGCCGGAATTTTTCAGGATGTGAAAAAGAATATTGCTTTTCCTTACAAATTGTCTGATCGAGGTCGAGGTGGTCATTTTGTATGGAAAAGTTTTTTTTTTTCATCTTTTAAAGAATTTCCTGGTGATAGGCGTTAATTTTTGTTGTTTGAGCAACCCCTATTAGTTTGTGGGACGCTGTCCCTGTTAAGCCGGTATAGATAAGTACAAATACAAAATACAAATTTTAATATAAATCACTTTATATCCACAAAAATCATTACAGAAAATAAAAACACACAATCAAGGATAACATAACAAACAGGACAGGTAGGCATATAGATATTTATTACAAAAGTGGAAAAAGGTGTGACACAGTTTGGCTGTTTTTCAGTCCACCCTACGTCAGGTGTACAGAAGACGATAGAAATGAAACAGCACAGATGTAGGTAGTCGGTAGATATTTTCCCTAAATCCGACCCGACCTTTCCCATCACACTTACCTATAACCATCGTTATAACCGTTATAACGATTTTAAGATGGCTGTCGAGGAATCTTACAAAGAATTTTCCAAATTAATCTTCTATTGATTACAATGCTGCGGTCTATAAATTCCTGTAAGATTACAGACGATATTGGAGGTCTTTGATCATGACCACATATTGACTGAGCGACCCTTGGGATTATTGAATCTTTAGGTGGAATTTTCGCCAGTGGAAATAATTTTATTCTATAGATATTTTTCTTCTGTCGAGTGGGTATCGAGTCTATCGACCCGATGAACCCTGGTGTCAGAGATTTTTTAAACCGCCTAGTAGCACAACTATCAGGCCTCTAACATGGTTTTGAGTAACGACCACTATCAAAGACAGCGACCGGGACCGACGGCTTAACGTGCCCTCCGAAGCACGTTTTTTTTTTCTTTTCGGACAATCAGGTGATTCAGCCTGCAATATTATAACCAAACTGGGGAAAAAATCACAAAGTAATAAATTCTATAATATCAACTTTGTGATTCCCCCCTGGGAATCGAACCCATGACCTCCGGATTGGGAGTCCATGGCACTAGCCACTAGACCACGGAGGCAGTTCTATAGATATTAGATAGGTACAGAGTGTATGAGACAGTATACAAAAAACTAAAGGCGGTTGCTCAACGGAACTGAACAACTTTCACAAAGTAGGTATGTGACATACATACATACATATAATCACGCCTTTATCCCTAATGGGGTAGGCAGAGCGTAAACGACCTAAACAAAGGTCATTTCGCCACGTCTGACAACATTTTGAGGGTTATTTAAGATACGATTTTTAGGTATATTTCTTATCCATCGCCTTTATTGCAATATACTGAAACCCTCGGATCCCTTAGCTGGTTTTACAGCATGCCCGGGAGGAAATGCAGCTTGCACATTTTATAATTTTCTTTCGCTCCCAGTCCAGCGTGGAATAAAAGAAAAAAGAAGGTATGTTATCTGGTAGTAAATTACTTATTTTTGCTTGCTAATACAAAACGGATGACCGATAGTTCATATTATAAAGCGAACTTGTTTTTTAATTCATTTACCAGAATTTGAATATATACACAAACAAACATTCGACTCTTCGTAATATTTGCAATATAAATATAGGTAAAGTGTGCACTATTTGCAGCTGAAGTATTAAAGCCTATGAGATTTTCAGATGAGTATGTAAATAAGTAGTTTGAGTGGAGGCCACTTGAACTCTGCCGGCTGTTGCGAAAGTTTGAGCACCACTCGCCAACAGTTCGTTAATTCGATATTTAGCGGAAAAAAAACACTTGAGCCTTAATCTATGCGTTTTATATTACACAGAGATATCGTGCACAGAACACTTTTTTTAGTTCGCCTGAAATTTCCCAATGCTGGGCAAAGGCCTCCCCTTTCTATTTGCACAGGTCCCGATCGCAAGCCAAGATTTTCCAGTCTTTTGCAAAAGCGTCCAGGTCGTCTAGCCACCGTTTCCTCGGTCTTCCCCTCCCTCGCCAGCTATCGAAATTAAACCAGTCGATCGTTAATTTGGACCATCTTTCTGGATGCATTCTGCATACGTGACCCACCCACTCCCATTTTCATTCCCAGTCTTCTCGGTTACAGGACACATACATAAAGAAAATACAACAGACCTCTATAACTTTTATTTTGCAAAGCTACATTCAAATAACTTGTATAGTGTATTTTATTGATCACATCACTCTACCTAATATATACTTTTACTAAGTAATCGATTAATAAATAATCACTTCTATAAATAATCCATCTAAATTCTACAGCTGTGCGGTTGGCCCTTGGTTAGGAAATTTATCCCTAATTTTGGATTTCCATGCATGTGTTTCCAAATAGCTACTGATTAGTATCAGATAAAAGCAAAACAAAACAAAATAGAAGTGTCAGACTAGTGGACATAAAGAAACGATGGTATTTTTTTTCTTAATATGGTATTTCTTTCTTTCATTTGATGAAACTGCCCATCACACTGAAAAACTTTCTCCATGGAACGTTATAAGACTTAACGTGACAGCGCCACCTATCTTGGCTATTTTACAACTGAACGAACATTACTAGCGTGGTACCAGCTAAAAATAAATATTCATTGCTCCGTAATATTTTCATATTTAAGAAAAGGACTAGAGATTCATTTTGGATGTATTGTGTATACCCATGGTTGTAGAATATATAAAATACATAAATAATTGGTATGCAAATTCATTAAACCAAACGTGATCTTGTGGTGTTGGTAACGGCCTTTCTGAAATTCAGTTATGTACCCATTGTTACAGAAAATACAAGGTACATAAAAAGATCACAAAAATCATAAAAATATTGGTAGGTATGTGATCTTTACGGGGTGTTGTTTGAATCCTATTTATTAAATTTGACCCCGGTGGCATTTCTATTAAGGTCCACGTTTGTGATCGTACCCTTACAAATTTCGTTATGTTACCCGGCGGTACCCAGAATAATTCGAATCTCTACGGTAAATTAAAAAGGACTGACCTGAATTAATTGACTTTATTTTACAATTTAGATATCAAAGTGTTCCTATATTCATTTTATTTTGGAGGTTATTAGGCAGGGCGGCTGTGATTAATATATTGAATAAACAAGGTTGCACTTCTATATCTATCTGGTGTAAGAGGCGTCCCACAAACTGATAGGGGTTGCTCAGTCAATGTCGACCTCGATCAGACAATCTGTATGGCAAAGTCAATTTATTTTTTAAATCTTGAAATAGTTTCCTGGTAAACATTGTTCAGCTTCTTTGGCTGAGCAACCCCTATCAAATTGTGGGACACTGTCCCTTACACACCGTATAGTGAATCGATTCGTCTCAAGTTTCTTGGGGATTATAGTACAGTTACATTCGAAGTAGTCGCCATGGCCGAAATCGGTCGGAAGGATCATCGATACATCGATCGATCACAGTTTCATTAGGTATGATTGGTATTCAGTATCGTTTTTTTTTTCTATAATTTCCATCAATGTTCCTAAGGCAGTTTAAATTTTCAAGGATGTTCCATGGGCTAACTCACACACACACACACATAATCACGCCTCTATCTCTAATGGGGTAGGCAGAGCGAAAACGACCTAAATAAAGGTCGTTCCGCCACGTCGATAGAGACGTAAGATAGATTTGTAGGTATATTGCTGTAGTGACAGGTTGTCAGCCCATCGCCTAAATTACAATATACAGAAGCCCTGCACTAACTGATACAAATTAATTTTTAATTAAGTACTTAAACGAAGCTAGCAAAGACATACTGTGTTTCTTTTTTAAGAAATAAGAAACTGATCGACCATTTTGTATAAAAACGTTTTTTTAATACGCTTTTATTAGGTCGACCTGTATGTAACTATGTAATGGAATCTAAGATAACTAATTTAACCATATTCTTACGATCGTAGCGTCATAACAATTAGCAGCTGCTAGTTAGTTAGTTACAATAATATCGTGCTGTAGAACTGATCTGATGATGGAGTCGAAAGATATTAACTGGAACTTCATGATGGAACATCGTATCATATCCGTGTTTGGCCTTGATAGAAAGGTCTTGTAATGAGCTTTGACCACGATTAAATTTCAAGGTCTGATGATGAAACCGGAAAACAGGAACTGACCTTCTATGGTGGAATATCGTATCATAGTTGCGTTTGCATATCTGCGAAATGGAATATGAACACGATCTGGTTTTTAAGGTGAAAACAAACCTACTTTTTGGTTTCTACATTCATTTATAAAAGCATGTTTTTCTAGTGTTTTTTAAAGCATTAATTTTATTTTTCAATTAGGATGACCCTTATAAATATATAGGGTGACCGATACATAAGTACTTAAATTAAGCTAGCAAACACTCACTGTGTTTCATACATACATATAGTCACATCTTTATCCCTAATGGGGTAGGCAGAGCGTAAACGACCAAAACAAAGGTCGTCCCGCCACGTCTGACAAAGTTTTGAGGGTTATTTAAGTTAGATTTGTAGGTATATTGCTGTAGTGACAGGTTGTCAGCCCATCGCCTAAATTACAATATAATGAAACCCTCAGATCCCTTAGCTGGCGCATTCTATGTTTTTGTCTTGCTCCCAGTCCAGCATGGAAGTTAGTTTTTCTTTTAAGAAATAAGAAACTGATCGACCGTTTTGTTTGAAAACGTATTCTTTTATCGCTCCAAGTCCAGCAGACATGACAGCAGAAAGTTTCAGACCATGACACACTTTTAGTTCTCTTTAACTTCACAACATAAATCATCTGTTTACTATTCTTACTTTCATCTCCAAATAGTTTATTAGCTAAGAGCAAGTTTCTGTCTAACAATCTATACAGACGCACTTCAATTGAACTGCATTCCGACTGCAAAATTGAAGTTCAGATGCAGTCGTAGAGTGAAATTTAATTGCATTCAAAATGCATCTGAACAGGCTGTTGGAATGCAGTTACAACCAGTGCCAGGGCGAACTTATCTTTATGAACATATCTCTTTAAGCCAACCCAATGGTAGTAAGAGAAAGTGAATAATTTTGAGGGGACAAGAAAATGCAACATTAACAAAGACTAATAAATCAAATTAAATACTTACATACATAGAATAAATACCTACTGTATATTACTATCTTAAATAAACATACATATATACTAAACATATATTGATACATACATATACGAATAAACTACATAAATACATACATCAAAATTGTTCAGCTAGGAAGTGCTCTTTTAATCTTTTCTTAAAGACATTCACAGAGGGACTTTCTTAAATTTCATGCTAGACTGAGAGCGAGAAAAAAATATAGAATGTGCCAGCTGAATTTCCTGCCAGGCATACAGTAAAATCTAACTAATAGAACCAAGGGTTTCAGTATATTGCAATTTAGACGATCACTACAGCAATATATCTACAAATCTATCTTAAATAACCCTAAAAACTTTGTCAGACGTGGCGGAACGACCTTTGTTTAGGTCGTTTACGCTCTGCCTACCCCATTAGGCATAAAGGCGTGATTATATGCACGTACGTATGTATGATTACACGAGTAAGAAGACTACTCTTAGAATTATAGCTCATCATATTGTTTGCAGAAAAAAAGCGTAAGTAAGCGTTTGGCCTGTTGATCACATGTTTGTATTGGACACTACTAAGTAGTTTCTTAGAGATCGTAGACTTACTTAGGCAGCAGGTCGCGATATTTAGACGAAACACAAATGGATGCGAATCAGAACTACTGTTATTTCATTAAACAAAACAACTGTATTTGTATTCCTAAAAAGTCTACCTATGCTAACGTTCAAGCTGTTTCGCGTGTTTATTCACGCAGCTGCAATGAAACTGCACACCAATTGCAATTTGGCATTCGGACTCCTGTTGAATTGCAGTCCGTCGGTCTAGGTCCTAACTTGGAGTGAACTTCGGTCGTGCCTCTCGATGCTCATAAATTTACAAGTCAGGGGACGAGTCCTGACATTTATGCGGCTCAAGTTCTGGTTATATTTGAGTATGAAACATGACTTTTATCTGAGATCACTATTTGGTTGCACACGATATACTTTCTCTTTCTATTTTTTCAGTCATGGTACTGAATTAATTACCGTAACTGGATTGGAATTGATAAAAAGAACATTGATTTTACCAGCTGATTCTCGATTGGGTATGCTTACTATAAAAAAAACTTTAGAGCCTTAAAGCAAAACGGCCGCTATACGGAAGACCTTTTTGCTCTAAGATATAAACAAGTAGACTAGACGGGCAAGTGCCGACAATACTTTTTTATTTATTCCTGTTATTTTATTTCCGATAGCAAAAATAAAGCAACATCAGACAGTATTTTACAACTTGTTTTTGTTTGTCTGATTTTTTTGTAGTTAAGTTTATAAAATAAAAGTCATGACCAACAATTGTAAGCGAAGAATAGAAGTTGAAGGACAGGAAATATAATACGTCGACGAGTACCTCTACCTGGGCCAGATAGTATCCTTCCAGAACCAGCAAGACAAGGAAATCGATCGCCGAATAGAAAACTCCTGGAGCAGTCCTGGTCCATGAAGGATCTAATGAAGGGAAACCTTCCCCTTCGTCTAAAACGACAACTCGTTGACACGTGCATCCTGCCCACTATAACTTACGGGGCGCATAGTCCTGACCGGTTTGCAGAAGTTCAAACTCGGGGCATATCAAAGAGCAATGGAGCGGAGTATACTAGGTGTAAAAAGGATAGATCGCGTCAGAAACACGACCCTCCGCTTCAAAACTCAGAATACTGACGTGGGCAAGAAAGCAGCAAGGCACAAATGGGACTGGGCTGGCCATGTTTGCCGAATGCACCCGGAGAGGTGGGCTAAACTAACAACTGTATTTGTCCCACAAGAACGTCGGCGCAGAGGGAGACCGAGGAAGCGGTGGCGGGGTGACCTGGTCGCCTACGACCCGAACTGGTCGGTAACAGCCATGGACCGTGTACTCTGGGAAGAGAGTATAATATAATAATATATAAGTTTAGCTTGATGTAAGTAATAATTATAATGGTTATATAATAGCTCCAATGGTCTCCGAACCGGTACCAACTGAAAACCAGCGCCACGGCTCCGGCTATGGCATTATGCTGAGTTGGAACCGTTTCGGTAAGGTAAGGTCGTCTTTATTTACTTTAGTTCTTGTTACCTTTTTACTGCAATTATGCCAAATAAATATTTTTTCTTTATTTCTTTCTTTCTATAGTAGACGAGCAATTTCAAGAAAACTCTGTGCCGAAGCACTAATCATATTTTATAAAAATTTGGCTTATGATATGAAAAGTTTTTCAGTTCTAAACTTTTCGAGCTATCAAAAATATCAACCGTTCTTAACAACCATTTATACGTATAATACTTACCCGTTAATTTGTTCCACAATCACCAACAACAGCCTATGTTTACAAACGAAGCAAACAACTTAGAGTAAACGCTGGAACTCACAAAGCGCTTTGTAATTCAAAGTTACATTTTCAATTCCGAGCGTTCAACTCTCACGGCAATATGGGCTCGGCTATGAAAGAGTAATGCTGGATTTATAAACGTGTATAAATCACAAAGAGGCGGCGAGCGACTGACGTGACTTATCTCGCTCTAGTCACGGGCGGAAAAGACCTAGTATTTTCATTGCGGTAGTGACAGTTGTCAGCTTAAGTTAGGCTTAAAATAGCATCAGACCTTTGCTTTACGCAGATATCGTATAAAGACAGGGCGTAGTTAATATGGGCTCGGCTATGAGAGACTAATGCTGGATTTATTATAAACGTGTATAAATCACAAAGAGGCGGCGAGCGACCGTCGTGACTCATCACCAGAGGTCGGAAATTCGGGTGCAAAAAAAGTAAAAACTCACTGTTGGAGCTACTAAGAGTTGCTACAACCACCTTTTTCAAGATTTTTAGGGCCCCAGTTTATTTTTCTTTATTAAATTGTTTTAGTAATGCCAATGTGTTCTTTGCGTCAATATAAGTCGAAACTGTTTGCAATTTTTTTTAATATTTGTTTTAATTTGAAAGATAAAAGTAGAAATGAGTTTTCAATGTACTGAAAAATATTAAAAATATAAAAATATCGTTTGATTGTTTGATATTTTATTGAATACCCTTTATAAATGATTTCTACAATGCTTTTATTATTATTACACAAAAATTTGAATGGGGCCCTCGGGGGCCGAAAAGCGTTTTATTTCTTTAAAAAAAATTGCGGAGAAAATTAAAATTAAAATTCGTATTTGGCAAGGTTTTTAAGGATTTAGGTGCTTACAATGAACCTTAATAGTTTCACAACGAAAGAAAAAAGTATAGTAATGTTTAAGCAGTAAAACGCTTTGGGGCCTCCAGGCCCAAAAATTGTGTCCAGGGAATTTTAACATCAATTCACTGTGAAACTGTTGTAACGATTCAGGGCCTCGTTCTATTGTTATTCCACAAATATGTTTGCATTATGAGAGTAATTAAATATATATTGTAAACAAAAAAGTTTTATTATTATAAAGGCATTTTCAGATAAAATCGGAAGAAGGAGAACTAAAGGTAGAATACAAACTTCATTGGAATTGCGCGAATTTGGGTTGTAGCCGCATTTGATGTGGTTTGAAAATGTAGCCAGCGTGGACGTTTATTTGTGCGGAGGTGTTCATGAATAGCAGAAATTAGCGGTTAACTGTTGCTTTTGCAATTGTCAAAATAACAAGCAAAAGCTGATCATAAAATGTTCGATTACGAAGATAGTTATTGAAACTAAGCAAAACTGAGGATTATTTCTTGAGACATACGATTCATAATGAGTAGACGTTGTATTTGACATTACACAGGTCGAAAAGATTCATTTTATAAATCGGTTCGGGTGTTCCTTGAAAATGATCTTTATTTTCATAGTAGAAAGGTCTGACCCTTATCTCCATAAGAATACGTTTCAGAAAATGAAAAGTTAGAGATTTTTCAAGAATTTTTCAAGAAATTTTCATGACAACTGCCGCTGATAATAGTAAATTTGACCGTGTCGTCATAGAAATAAGGTCTAAATTGAATTGAAGCTGTCGAATGCTGCTGAAAAATGAGAATGTATTGAAATTTAAAACCGATTTGAAATAATGAGGTCAGATGGACATTATGGTTTAAAATTAAGACGTGTGTCTTTGTTATAAGGATCAAATTGGACTAAAGGTGGCAAATTTCAGAAATAAAAACGAGAATAGCGGACAAATTCTGTTGATAGTTTAAATCGAACTTTATTTCTATGGTGAAAAGGCTGTGAATGGTTTGATTAAGCGAATTTTAGTAAAATGAATTTTTGAAAAGTGGATTTCATTAGTTTTTCAAGGAAATATTTGTGACAGCTGCAAACTTGAATCTTATGGACTATTAATATGGATGAAATTGGATTGACTGTAGGCCACATGAACAAAATACGGATTTGAATCGTAAAATTTAGACAGTTTTAGTTTAGGAAGACTGGAAGTGAACTTTGTCTTGTTGGTTGGAAGGTTGAAAATAGAAATTGACTAGATTCTTGGAAAAAATAGTATTAAAGCGGAACGGACGAGTGCTCGGGATCTTTTGATTGTGAATCGTGCGTTAGTTCACACGGTATTACTTCGTAAATTTTATTTCTTTTACGTGTTAATCGTTCATCAGTTCATACGTTTTACTTCGTAAATTTAGCTTTATTACGCGTTTTTCGTTCGTCAGTTCACACGTTATACTTGGTAAATTTGGGGTCTTGTTTGTTTTGAGTTTGAAAGATTAACTTTAAATTCAGTTACGTTTTGTATTGAAGATTCTCTATGGTCATAATTCCGGGGAGGTGCTTTCGGGCGCGCACTTGCATTTGCGTGTTTCGGAGTGCATGTCTGGAGCTAGGGTCATATTGAATGGGAGATTCTTTTGACAGTATTCGTGTGAACCATGCTTTGGTCATTATACCTGTTCTCCGTACCCACTTCTCAGACCAGGAATTTTGGCTAAAGAACCTAGGAGATTGTATTGGTGCGTACGATCGGCTTGCCCCAAACGCAAGTTTTATGCGCCCAGGTATGGGATACTTAGCAAAACGGTGTAAGGAGTACCTAGAACCACCTCTAGCGAACTGTTCCGTCTCCAGCCCCGATACGGACGACTTACGACTGTTTGTTAAGGATTTCCTATCTGTCCCCCACACAACACACGCGATTATCGGCTTATCTCTTATCTTCGTCAAGCTGGTAATCATCCACACGGGTATAGGATGTAATAGGCACTCTAAATCGTGACAACCTCATCACGTACAATTTAGCAGAAATAGGGTTCTAGAAGTTTGAACTCAGGCTTTCTAGAACATCCACATTACACTACACACCTCACAATTAAATAATAAATGTCGGGATCTCCCTAGCTTTGCATCTTCACAGTAGAAACAATTAGGATTAGACAAAGTTAGACTATAGGATTACTTAGTTCGATTTTATATCTACTAGGGAGGGACCTTAGGCATCAAGTAGGGGTAGGTCTTATTAATAGATACATTAGGATTGTAGGGATATATTTATTTACAGTCTTAAAGTAAAATTTGCTATTAAATTAACTTCAAAACTATTCTATTAAGTTTATAATACCTACTTTGTTACCCTACCTGCTTCCGAAGCGTGTCAGACGTGATTCATAGTAGTGTACCTTGAGTAGGTACTGGTGAATTCAATTCTCAGGAATCCTAAAGTAGATAGAGGCTAGATTTGGTTGAAGGGTCCTAATGTTGATAAAATTTATAAAGAAACTAAATTTATGTAAGAAAAGAATTACCTATTGAAAACAATTGGTTAAAGTTATCCTGTATTGAATATTAATCATAAATCTTTGATATATAGGAATACATCAACAATTACTTTGATCTGACATTGGTGTGCTGACTGATGATAAGATGTAACAGTTGTTTGGCCATTTATTGAATAAAATATAATATTCTTGTAGAACGCTCAAAACAAAAAGGGTAACTACATTAATGGTTCAAATGATTTCTAATAAAAATTATGTATCTGGCAGTATAATTGATTTTCATGATTGGGAAATTGTTGATAACAAATAAATAGTATCAATAGTTGGGATAAAGGATATTCTTAACTGGTTGTTTGAAAGGAAACTGTACCTATGTTGATAATGATATTTGTTATTTCCTGATAAATTCAGTCAGAGAAAGAATAGTTTGGAAAAGTAAGACAAACTGAATCTATATTAATTGTTCAAATGATATCTAATAAAATTATTTATCTGGCAGTATAATTGTCATGATTGGGAAATTGGTGATAATAAATAAATAGTATCAAATGTTGGGATAAAGGATATTCTTAACTGGTTGTTTGAAGGGAAACTGTACCTATGTTGATAATGAAATTTGTTATTTCCTGATAAATTCAGTCAGAGAAAGAATTGTTTGGAAAAGTAAGACAAACTGAGTGACAAATTAATACAGAATGTTGCTTTGGATTAAGATTTTGTCCATGACTATAGACTGACA
This sequence comes from Scrobipalpa costella, assembly GCA_949820665.1. NCBI lineage: Eukaryota > Metazoa > Arthropoda > Insecta > Lepidoptera > Gelechiidae > Scrobipalpa > Scrobipalpa costella. The sequence goes on from OX463311.1 coordinate 3,844,869, forward strand.
AGTTTTACCTATATTTTGGAAGTTCCAAATAAATTCACTATTAAGCTAAATTCAGAAAAAAAAAGAGATTTCCAATACAGTTGGCTATTCTTAGAATCATGTTTGCAACACCTTTATTGATAGAAACCTATATGAAACAATGCTGAGTATTAAGGAACAATACTCTATGTAGCTTTTGATATAAAATATATATTTATTTATACTATAAAGTCCTCTCAATTAGAATAGCAAAAAGAATGTTGAAATTTTAATTACATAAAATAAAGGTGGTAATTTAAATTTAGTATAGGAGCAAAGTATTGGAAATATGTGGTGGGCTTCTATCCAAAGTCAATGGTTGAAAGGAGACAGGGTACCTGATCTGTTGTAGGGCTAGAGGTTATAATAAAATACAAAACATCCTCATTATTGATTGGCAGATTAGGGCATAGTCAAACTAAATCAATACCTATGCAGCGTATGGCCGGAGCTGATCCTCTAAAAACCACAATAAAAATGTCTAAAGGTTTCTAAGCATTAGTATGTGACGCTATCTCAAAAATCTAGGACAGTATCTTAATTCAATAGCATATTCAATTACATTAGAACTGGTAGTATGTTCACAAACTCACTTCTGACTCCGAATGTAAATAAAGTAATATTTATAGAATAGCAACTCCTGGTACACATTTTTCTATTCAAACAAACCAGAAATAATAAACCAAAACCATGAAAGAATTTAATCCAAGCCGAATATTAAATTGAATACATAGGAATAATTTTATCAAATAATTGGTTTCCATAGTAAGTGTTCTTCCGTTTTTGTGTTTAGGCTCATATCCTCTTTCTGTATTAATATGCAGGAACAACTGAAATTAAAACACATAGTTAGGTAAGGTACATACTTTAAATTCTAGTAGAATGAGCTTAGGGTGATACTTTAGAAAAGGAATTTATGTTATAAACATTCAAACTAACTCAGTAACTATGAGCTAAATTAAATCATGTTTTACCGTTGGAATCCTGATGTGAACTTGTGATCAGACGTAGAAGCTAGTCCTTAAGTGCAGACCAGTCTGAGAGTTATTGCGTTGACTGCATTATTTGTAGGTTTCATAACTGAAAGATCTTTCTCAGCAGCGGCTGGGACTGTAAGGAAAGTCATTTGATTTTGTTATCTTTACTGTTGAATGTTATGGAGTGATTTAGGTATTTAAAACATTAGTGATAGCAATTTTGACTGGAACCTATTGTTTCTATTACTAGCCAAACAAAACTTACCTAGGAATCCTAGTTGTAACCGCAATTCTTGTGTTGGTAACAACAGTTTTGTTGAGGAACTTATGTTGACAGAATCTTCTGCAAATCTTCTAGTTTCAGGGTTTATCCTGGAATTGGAAATGATAGGTTAGATAAGAGACTTAAATTATGGTGGTAAGTATACATAATCTAACAAGTTTAGCAAAATAGTAGCAAGGAAAAGTTCATGTTTTGATCTGAAGTTATGATACTTGGAAAGTACTGCAGAAGTGTTCTTACCTGTTAAATTGGGAAGGGATTGAACTTGTGGAGATGAGAACTTGTTGGTAGAACCTTGGCGCAGCTTTTAGCCGCGTGCTTTTCCTTTTTATAGTGGATTTTGTATTTTTCATTGTAAAACTATGCCGCCAATTCGAATTAAGAAAATTACTTTTTAAATTTGTCGATGACAGTTTTGAGTTTAGGATTGGAAGATAGAATATTAATCCCTACGGGTTACGAAGTAGTTTTTGATTGTCGCGAAAGAAAAATCTTAGCCTTATGTAAATCAATTCATAAATTTGACGATTTTACCGCTATAATAATCTGAAACATTTTTAGAGGAATTTATGATTAACAGGGTTGAAAAGTAAGTAAATATTTTTGATGTTTTATGTGAATCTGAAGGCTTAAAAATTAACGTTCCGTTTCAAGTTTAGATTTATTCCAGAGAAATTAGTTAAGTAGTTTGAGAAAGGAAGGAACGTAATCAACCTCTACTTAGTAGAAATAGGAAGGCTTATTGCCAAAATGTTTTATTCTGACGTTCGATGCATTGGATATTATCTTACCTTTTTAAGGACCAGGGTTATTTTCTTTCACTTCGTAGACGTAGACGTATCACTCAAGGCCAGAAACGTGAGTTTCTTATTTTCTTTAATTCTTCTTAATATATATAAACAAAAATAAAAGGGGGGTTCGGTACACTGTCAACCGTAGAGAAAAAATTCTTTCTTGAAAGAGAAGTGCCTATCTCTTCTTAACCTAGCTGATTTCACCATAAAAACAACTACTTGGCTTGGTCTTGAACAATTGTGTCCTACTAACTTCAACATCAATTTACCCTGAAACTATCAATCGAAGAGAAAAAATGACACGAGTAAAAAGCGGTTATCTTGTCTTTACCTTGCCAATTACGAATTTTAATTTTAATTTTCTCTGCAATTTTTTTTAAAGAAATTTAACGCTTTTGGGCCCCCGAGGGCCCCATTCAAATTTTTGTGTAAAAATAATAAAAGCAACGTAGAAATCATTTCTAAATGGTATTCAATAAAAATATAAAACAATCAAATGATATTTTTATATTTTTCAGTACATTGAAAACACATTTCTACTTATATCTTTCAAATTAAAACAAATATAAAAAAAAAATTGCAAACACTTTCGACTTATATTGACGCAAAGAACACATTGGCATTACTAAAACAATTTAATAAAGATAAATAAACTGGGGCCCTAAACATCTTGAAAAAGGTGGTTGTAGCAACTCTCAGTAGCTCCAACAGTGGGTTTTTACTTTTTTTGCACCCGAATTTCCGACCTCTGCTCATCACTCTCCAGTCACGGGCGGAAAAGACCTAGTATTTTCATTGCGGTAGCGACAGTTTCCACAACAGGGGTAGAACTACACTGAAAATAAGGAAAGCCCACGTTACAGTGGATTATGACGGATTAAAGGGTAAAAATGAACTCTCATTGCAATATGAGCTCGGCTTTGAAAGAGTAATGCTGAATTTATAAACGTGTATAAATCACAAAGAAGCGGCGAGGTTCGAACAGTCGTGGTTCGAACCCCACCACGTACCAATGTGTTTATCGATTTTCAAATTTCATATGTTCGTTTATTCGGCGCTTTTTCCGTGCTACGGAAGGCACGTTAAGCCGTTGGTCCCGGTTAATATCGTTTAAAACCTTAGATATCAGTCTATAAGCCATATCAGAGGCCAGTGCTAAGCATTGGCGGCTTGAAAAGTCTGACCTAATTTAGGATTAGGTCTGGTTTCCCTTCTGGGTTACGGAGGTCAGATCGCAGTCGCTCTGTGTAAAAACCAGTACCCTCGTTCAATCACCTAGATTAGGTAGCCGACCCCGAGAAACACGGGATAAGGCTTGGAAGATGATGAGTGACAGTTGCCTGCGTAACGGCTTGAAATCATGCTACACGCAGTGACAACTGGGTACAAGGCCAGCAACGAGACTAAATGCATGAATCATGCTATGAGAAGCTAAGGGATTGAGCGGCAGACACGGCGACTGCCGCCGCCGTCCTACAAATCACGCAATTCGCATCAGCCCATTTGCGCCGCCACCAGTTTTGGTGGCTTGACCGTATTGTTGGGCTACGAAAGCATCAGGCTTTCTATATCGGCATAAAATGTTGGAAAATTCGAATTTATGATAAATTTTGGCAACAGAGTACATTGTTCTTTTGTGCAGAACTCTAACACAAAAAAGGTTTAGGGTTTCAAGCTTTTAAATTGTATTACTTTAAATTTAATCAATACCTAAACTGTATTAAAAGTAACACGTCGATCTACTGGTACTGTTCTCGTATAGAGATCCCGAGGCCGGCTGGAAATGCGACTCAATGCGGAAGTATTTTGAGGTATTTGTTTTTATGTTAGTGCTTTTCTACCCGGATAAATGGTAACCGACATAGATTCGTCTGTTACCATGTGAAATAAGCCAATACTCGAGTGGAACATATGGCGATAAAAGTTATAAAAAAATATTTAATTTTTCATTATCATCAACATTTCGTCCACTTAAAATCTAGAGCATGATATGAGCCTCCCACATTTTTGAGGGTGAACTTTTGACCATGCTTACGTGAGTTTAGTGCACGATGTTTTTATGACAAGAAATGCTGCCTTTACCTATATTTATTGCATACTCGTTACAGGACACCCATAGGGTAATGTTATTTCTTAAAGGGTAACCACACATTCTAAAGCTGCTTGGAACACGATCCAAATATTGCTTACATCTGTTTTAAGACTATACATTTCTCTATACCGAGACATTGCGCCTATTACAAAGACCTGAACCCTGGTTTCAGAGTTTTAAAACCGTCTAGTAGCACAGCTATTAAGCCTCTGACATGGTTTGAGAAACGGCCACTATCAAGGACAGCGGCCGGGACCGACGGAATCCTTTTACTTTTCGGACAATCAGGTGATTCAGACTGCATTGTCCAAACCGGGTAGAACCTCACAAAGTGATTATTATAGCTAGCCTACTAGATCCCACTGCTGGGCAAAGGCCTCCCCCCGGTCTTCCACTTATCACAAAGTGATAAATTAACAAATATCAACTGTTTGCCCCCCCCTGGGAATCGAACCCAGGACCTCCGGATCGTAAGCCCATGGCTCTGACCACTAGGCCACAGCGATAGTTTCAACTTATGGCGGCACTAGTGTCCGTGGGAGGCACCTCGAGGATAATCCCTTATTTATTAGGATTACTGTTCAGCGTGTGACGTGACGCGGATGTCCACAGCTGATTATCTCAGGACCTGATGCTACTGCAAGGTTGCTATAAATCTTATGTCCTTCTGTCCTGTTGGCTGCGAGAATTGACGTGATGAACCAATATAATTCTTCTTCTGTCGAGTGGGACTCGACTCTAGCGACCCGATGAACCCTGTGACAGAGTTTTTGCACCACCTCATAGAACAGCTAATAGGCCTCTGACATGGTTTTTGTAACGACCACTATCAAAGACAGCAACCGTGACCAACGGATTAACGTGCCCTCCTAAGCACGACATCTTGTTTTTTCTAGACAATCAAGTGATTCAGCCTGCATTGTCCTACCCAAACTGCGGAAAATGTCACAAAGTGGAAAAATTACAAATATCAACTTTGTGTCTCCCCTGGTAATCGAACCCAGGACCTCCGGATCGTGAGCCCATGGCTCTGACCACTAAACTACGGCGGTACCAATATAATAAGAATAAATGTTAAAGTTAGTCTGTCTATTGTTTTTCACCTTTTCTTGGAGTAAGATAAAAATTGACAGGGCATGGTAGGATAATATCCTGAAGACGATCAATGGCTAATTGCCACGTCTGATTTTTTTTATAATTTCTACAGGAATTAAATAAATCCTTTTGACTCGAAGGTGTTAAAAAGTTGACCGTAGTTAGATCAAATAGAAATGTATTATAACCAAAGCAAAAAAATGATGCAGAGAATCATTTTATTCACATGGGAAAACTATTTCACCAAAAAATATTTAGCCAATGAACACCTTGCCACAGTATAAAAGTATGATCTCATCATACCGGGTGTAAGGGATAGCATCCCGCAAACTGATAGGGGTTGCTCAATCAAAGAAACTGAACAACTTTCACCAGGAAATTCTTTCAGAAGATTAAAAAGAAATATATCTTGTCATACAAAATGACAACCTCGATCAGACAATTTGTATGGAAAAGCAATTTTGTTTTCATTTTCTGGTGAATGTTGTTCAGTTTCGTTGACTGAGCGATCCCTATGAATTCGCGGGATGTTGTCTCTTACACCCTGTATTATGTAGCACTATAGCTAACGGGGTAGCAACACCATTAGAGAACCACTGAACTCGAAAGCTCACAATCGCTTGCAAACGGTTGGGTTTTAGCTGAATTGCTCTATAATTCGTGGAGGACAGTGGTGTCTAAACTTTGCTTTGACAGCTAAGCAATTTTGAGGGTTTGTCTTTATTTAAGGCTCTGGACGGATGGCGTCAACCCTTCAAAAGATTATTCATTACCATTACAAAGCGAATAATGACGCAAAGTTATTTTAACCCATCGTGATATGTACGTACCTACCTAATATCATACATACATACATATATTCACGCCTGTATCCCTAATGGGGTAGGCAGAGCGTAAACAACCTAAACAAAGGTGTCCCGCCACGTCTGACAAAGTTTTGAGGATTATTTAAGATAGAATTCTAGGTATATTGCTGTAGTGACAGGTTGTCAGCCCATCGCCTAAATTACAATATACTGAAACCCTCGGATCCCTTAGCTGGATTTTGCAGCATGCCCGGGAGGAAATGCAGCTGGCACATTCTATGTTTTTCTCTCGCTCCCAGACCAGCATGGAAGTAAACCTAATATCATATGCGCTTAAAGGTTTCAACTTACTTCCTTTAATCACTTCTGTGTATGTTATGTTTTAATTTTTTTATTAAGAATTTTTACAAAGGTTATACAAGGAAACATTCATATAAAAGTGTCACAAAATCCTTAAAAATTAGATTTATCCGTACACTTAACATTCAACGTCGGCACTCGGCAACACCAGATTCTAATGTAACATTTTATTTGTGGAGATTTGTTAATAGCATTAAAATATCTATCTTATTTGTATATTTTATACATCTGCCTGTAAATCTTCCTAATAAAATAAAATTAAATAAGAGACGATCAGCTAACCGATTCGGATAAAACTTGAAACATTTTATTGGTTACATACATACATACATAAAATCACGCCTTTATCCCTTACGGGGTAGGCAGAGCGATAAACGCCTCGTAAAAGGCGGTTTCGCCACGTCTGACAAAAATTGAGGGCAATTTTAGATTGAAAAGTGCATTGCTATAGTGACAGGTTGTCAGCCCATCGCCTAAATTACGATACACTGTAACCCTCGAGTCCCTTTTGCTGACTTCTACAGCATGCCCGGGAGGAAGGGCAGCTGGAACATTCTATGTTTTTCTATCTTTCCCAGTCCAGCATGGAAGGAATTAATTTATTGGTTAGATTCTGGAAAAGGACATCTAGTCTATCTTTTGTTTAATGTCATACCTACTTAACACTTAACGAATTATGATAATACCCCAAAAAACAATTTGCAATTCAATTTATCTTCACACATTATTTGAGTGAGGGCGATTTAAAGTAGTTCTAAAAACTGTCTCCACGGTATTTCGATAACTTCTTGTATTGCCCAAAGTTTGGGTAAAAAGAAAAAAAACTTATTTACCTATCTGTTAAATCGACCGAAAAGTTTGGCATCTCCTGCGTCAAGATTAGGGTGATACCCGTTACTGTATGTCAAGCCTTTAAATGAACGTGGCCAAAGAAGGGACAAAAATTTCTGACATTTCTCCCTATATACAACGCCCTCACTCACGTTCATTGAAACCCTTGACGTATTGTTTAGGGACTGAAGCGCCAAGACACCTCACTTTTGGGCACTTTTGGGTATTCTTCGACCGTCGAATTAATTTTATTGAACTTTTACTTGTTTCGTAAGTGGCACAAGGATGTCTTTTAGATCTTTCGCTATTTGTTTTCATCTTTTTAAGATTGTCTTTTTTGTTTGATATTTTGTTTCGGGTATTTTTTGGTTATACATTACATTCTTCCATGCTGGACTGGGAGCGAAAGAAAAACATAGAACGTGCCAGCTGCATTTCCTCCCGAGCATGCTGTAAAAACCAGTTGAGGGATCCGAGGGTTCCAGTATATTGCAATTTAGGCGATGGGCTGACAACCTGTCACTACAGCAATATACCTACAAATATATCTTAAATCACCCTCAAAACTTTGTCAGAAGTGGCGGAACGACCTTGGTTTAGGTCGTTTACGCTCTGCCTACCCCATTAGGGATATAAGCGTGAATATATGTATGTATGTATGTATTTACATTACATTTTATGTTGTTTTAAACGGGTTCGTAAACCACATGTTTTGAATGAATTTAATTAGAGAGTTTGCTTGCTACACCTCACTTACGTAGAAATTTACTCCAGGACATTTCATAACACAAAATCCGCCGGTTAGCCAGTTGGTCCAAACTTCCTGGGAACACCTTACTTGGCAAGAATTCCCCCATCCCATCAATTCAGCATACTGCCCACCTGGCCTTCACCTTCAAATCCAACACATGTATGTAGATTTTTATTTATTCCTTACCTAACCACAATACAAAAAGGTTCCGTAAATATAGGAATCAGTTTGTTTTATTGAATGAATAAAAATAGATCTTTTTGTGGTGTATTATTAAGTAATCTATAAGCAAAAGCCTTTATTTATCCTTATTTATCCTCATACCGGTGAAACAAGAAAGCTTTGTTTGAATTTGTATCGCTTCCGCTCAAAACCCTCGAATGTTGTTATAAGAAATTCTTCAAAGTTGGGATTCCTTTGGCCGCGAATACGGATATAGTAAAAGCGGGGAATTAAATGGCTTATTTTATTTCAAATTGGTTCAATCTGTTGCTAGGGGCGAGAAAGTCGACAATGGAGCGAGTAAAAGTGAGTAAAAGTGAATACGCATCATTCAAAAGATGCCTATTCACTTTTAATTTGACATCCAACACTTGGAAAGGGTTGATAGCATTCCAAAAAAGCTTTTATGCAACTGTCTCTGTGGTCTATTGGTTTGATCCTTTAGTTTCTCGATCTAAAGATTATAGTATGTATGTATTCCCAAATACTTTATAACACTTAAGTAACTAAATCTATGCTTAAATAGCACGTTTTATTTTATAGTTCTTTCAAGTAATATTTAATTAAAGTATCCGCGTCTTTACAGTCGATTGATTAACCGCAAGACCGCAATACCAGCTTGTGTGAATCTATCTTAAATTATTGTATTACTAGTTGGGGAGCCGCTTGTAAAACTTACCTTATAAAAATAGAACGTGGGCAAAGAGCAGTGCTTAAAGTTGCCTACAAAAAGCCATACAGATATCCTACTACACTTCCATACACAGATTGTCAAGTACTAACAATAAGACAACTTTTTGTTCTTGCCGTAGTACTTAGATTCCACAAATCATCGCTACAATCAACAGTTACCTAATCCAGATCTCTACGAACCTTAAAATGGAAAGCTGAATCAAGAACATTTTTTGCAAATAGATCATAAGCATACACAGGACCGTATATATTATACAACAAAATTAACGAAAAACTACAAATAGCACATATAACCAAATACCCCTGTAAAACACGCAAAAAACAATACCTATTATCATTAAATTACGATGAAACAGAATCAATACTGGAAATCATAACATACCAGATATCTCTAGCAAACAACGATACCACACACCCACACACACACGCGCGCACACACATACACACACACACACATATATAATATATAAACTCTGTTCATATCTTTTTATTTTATCTAGATTTAGTTAATCACCTCTTGCTTGTCGGTATTTTTTTTTTCTAGTTTAATTTAAGAACCTACCTCAATTTTTAAAACCAGTTTTGTAAATTGCGAGTGCCGAAGGAAGAGGCTGATTACTCACAACACAGGGTATCCTAGTGTGAGGATCAGTATACTGTATATTTTTATGACTTTTGTAAAACTGAATAAATCTTCTTCTTTTTTTTTTAACTTAGCAATTCAAGAAATTATTCTCAGTTTGGTTAAGACAGTGCAAGCTAAATCATACGATTGATTGCATAAACCAACGATTGAACTGTGTGCCCCGGTCAATGTCTTTGATAGATGTCGTTATATTAACCATTCGAAAATTCTATTACGCGGATATTAATCTCAGGATAAGTTTTTCATTGAGTTCCACTTTGACTTGTCATCGCACTTAAAGTCCCGATATAGCCTCAATGGCGCCCCCATCAGTAAAAAAATCATAACTCACTAACAACACAATGAATCGAGAATCCGGTCGAAAAAACTCAAGTAACAGTTATAAAAATAATTTAAATCCTTATAATTTGGCGATTATTAGTTCGTTGTAGTAACAGTTGGAAAAAAATCCTTTCGTGGCCGTTAATCAAAATTTATCTACGTGTTACTACAACGAACTAAGAATCGCTAATGTGAGTTATGATTTTTTTACTAATGGGGGCGCCACTTAGGCTTTAACTGCCCTCGCTGACGTTGTAACCATGGCCTTACGAACAGAGAGGGAACAAAATCAACATAGTTTTATGCCGGCCCCGTTATAAAACGCGTTTTATTTGAAAACTTTCCCAAGTTTATTCGGCAAATGCACAAAATATTCGCTCCGTAAAAACTTGGAACTACCTGACTGTAAAAATGCAAATATTTACGTAAATAAAGGTATTTCGTAGATTTAACTGAGCCTTCATTATTTAACTTCAACTTTCAGTCATTTGGCGTTTCCATGATGATTCCGCCAGTGTGGTCCGGATTTTGTTCTGTACTTCCTAAAAATGTAAATCCCTATGATGTCATAGTTTTTGAGAGAACCTTTAAATAACAATCAGAAAAAAGTTGGTGTTGGCATTGACACTGAACAATTATCTCAAAAAAATAAACCATACAATCTGCCTGAACTAAAATAAGTCGTTTTCTAAACAACTCATTATTATGTGAATAATTCTTCGATTGAAATATTTTTTTTTCATCGTATACAAACAAAATAACGCTCAAATAAAAATAATATTCGAAAAGGAATTTTCTAAAATCTACGTGCTCTTCGAGAAGCAATAAAATTTTATGAATCAAATTATTGTCGTTTACATAAATGTAAATTTTCACCCCTACCCTGTTTATGTAAGGGTCCAAAATCCATCTTCGCAGCTAATACAGAAAGGTCGTCATAAGAAATGTATGCAATGTCATATTGACGGCAATAACTGATGGCGGGTCATTCGCAGGGCTGAGTAATATGGACCCTTTTTATTCCAACCCATGTCTAAAAGGGTGCTGCATTGCTAAGTTTCTGATCACCGACTAAAAATCTCAAAAGACTCGGCTAAGAAGTCTGTGAATGGGGCCATCGACCCTAACTACGCTACTGTGACATGCGACTCTTTTTATTCCAACCCATGTCTAAAAGGGTGCTGCATTGCTAAGTTTCTGATCACCGACTAAAAATCTCAAAAGACTCGGCTAAGAAGTCTGTGAATGGGGCCATCGACCCTAACTACGCTACTGTGACATGCGACTCTTTTTAATCCAACCCATGTCTAAAAGGGTGCTGCATTGCTAAGTTTCTGATCACCGACTAAAAATCTCAAAAGACTCTGCTAAGAAGTCTGTGAATGGGGCCATCGACCCTTACTACGCTACTGTGACATGCGACCCTTTTTATTCCAACCCATGTCTAAAAGGGTGCTGCAGTGCTCAGTTTCTAATCACTGCCAAAAAGAACTCAAAGGACTCTGCAATTCACACATTTTCGAATTTAGAAAAGTTCTAGGGTTGACGACTCAGATGACGCTAGTTTTAGAGTACTAACTAATAAAATATACAAATATAAAATATAATATCAACTAATACATTTCAAATTAATAAATTTATGCTAGTTGGGAAAATATTGACTCTTTTATTTCAACCCATGTCTAAAATGGTGTTGCATTGCTGAGTATCTGACCACAAAATTAATATCCTATACGAATCCGTAGGCACTCAACTCGCACACTTCTGCATTTAGAATGGTTGTGGGGTCGACGACCAAAACGACGCTAGTTGTGATGTATTTAAAGTTTAAATTTATGCAGATTAGTAATACATACATACATATAATCACGCCTTTGGTAATATGGAAGCTTTTTATTTTAACCATGTCTAAAAGGGTGCTGCAATGCTGAGTTTTTAACAACATACAAAAATCGGAATGCCAAACGAAAGAAACGTGTGGGTGGGTCGTCTGAGTTATTTAAGTCAGTGACTTTTTTTGATACATCTAGGTCTAAAAAGGTGTTGCAATGCTGAGTTTTTCACCACTAACAGAAAATCTTATGAGACTCCGCAACTCACGCCAATGAAGCATGTAAATTGTGGGTCAAAAGCTACGCTAGTGTGTCTTAAACAGTCTTAAAGGCTACTGACTTAATTTAGCGTGGTTGCTATTAATTCTATCCCATGATTAAAAGGGTACTGAAATGCAATACTAAGTTTTGAGCCAATGATAGATTTTTTTTAATATTCTACAACTCCTGCTTATTTACTTACTACGCTGGCTAATCGACCCAAAGAAGATCTTGGCTAGGTACTAAAATTTTATTCCTTTAGTTAACTTTTCCGTTAACTGTAGAAAAAATGTCTCTTCACATAACGAGCAAAATTTTATTAGTTTTCACTGCCTTGCCTTTAATATTTGTAGTCTGTGTTTATAGCGTAGGTAATGCAGCGACGTGGGATGTGTTTGGGTCCAGTGGAAGCTGCCAAAAACCATTTGTTATGTTCATTTCATATTTCAAGCATTTGGACTGCAGTAAAATCTTGAGTACTGTACAGGATGTAACAAAAATATCACCTAAATTTTACAGCGATCTGCATTTTTTTAATTTTAGTATTCTTTTTTGTTTCAGGTAAGTCCAGCAGTCGGCGAAAACCATCCAGTTTCATTGAGTTTACCAATTTAAAAATATTTGACAGTGAAGAAAAAATTAAGCCATGTTGCCTTTGTCTTCGATCACAGTATTGTAAGTACATTAATTTGAAATTAAAATGCTTGCCTGGGAGCGAGAGAAAAACATAGAACGTAGCAGCTGAATTTCACCTGGGCATGCTGCAGAAATCAGGGATCTGAGGGTTTCAGTATATTGCAATTTAGGCGATGGGCTGACAACCTGTCACTACAGCAATACCTATCTTAAATAATCCTCAAAACATTGTCAGTCGTGGCGAGCTTTGTTTAGGTCATTTACGCTTTACCTACTCCATTAGGGACAAAAGCTTGATCATATGTATGTAATTTAAAATTAGCTAGTGCCATAAAGTTTAAATTACACCTTATTTTTATCATTTTCTGTAGCACTTCTACGATCTACGATATTGCTACGCCGTAGCTGTTGCTACGTGGAAGTACTTCAAAATGAATTTCCCTTGAGATAATGGTTGCATTTATGTCAGGGGAGTTAAACATAAATTTCATTTTAAAGATTTTCTCTGGCAACCATTGATAAGGGCATTACTTTTATGTATTAACGTATAAACTCTAAAATGAAAAAAATAATGGTTTATTACGTAAATTTTACATCTTACATATGATAAAGCTAACACCAGTGTTCATCGGGCTGTTGTGCGACTCGAGAATCTACTAGCTAAGCAGAAGAAGAAGAACGTAGTTAGTTAAAAAAATATGTATTTTTAACTTAAGGAATTATATTTATTATAAAGTTAGTGGTATACATATGTAGATACTGATTTGTACCTTGTCAAAAAACATTTATTGAAGATTTTTTAAGTAATAGACTAAGATAAAGATTTATACCATGGGGTTTTACCATATTTACCGCAGGGAAATATCTACCTCATTTTATCGGGAAAACTCATCTTGCTGTCACCTTTTTTCGCTCTTCTTCCAGCACAAAAGCACAAACTGTTTCTTTAACACCTTGTAAAATACCTATTAGTTTTAGTAATCATTCAACATTTTCGTAGCATTCATATAGCTACGATTGCTACGGCGTAGTACTTTGCTACGACGTAGTACCTTGGCAGACATTGATTTAAGAAGTTGCAAACTTTGTGTAATTCCTCAATAATGTTCAAAGTTGGTCCGATCTGGGTTATTTAAATAATCTCAGCGATGGCGCAACTGATTTGCGTAATGAAATGAGTTTTATGCTGTCCCGTATCTCACGGGGTCGGCTACCCTCAACTTCGGTAATGAATTGCTAGTTTTTACACAGAGCGACTACCATCTGACCTCCGCAACCCAGAAGGGAAACCAGACCCAATCCTAGATTCGGCTTGTGTCTGGTTAGTGGCCAACCCAGCTGTAGGTAAGAACTTTCAAGCTTGGGAGAAACGGCTTAACGTGCCTTGCAAAGCACGGAAACACTCGAGCTATTTTTCATTTGACCGCGAGTGGTTTTAATAAAATAAATATATATGATAATATAAAAAATAACTCTCTTTCAAGTTTTCTTGGGACGGTCCAAAGTGATTAGAAGTTTTTCCGGTGCTGCCCGTATGTAATTTTTTTTTAATATAAAAAGCTTTTGTAAATCTATTTTAGTAATTTGTGAGAACAAATAAAAATAAATCTATTTTCCGTAATTCACTACACTACCATAATTGAGATAGAGATTCCCGTCGAAAAAATTAACCAATCTTTTTTTAGTAACAAAAGGCTTATTTCTAAAAACCAAACCCTTACCGGGCTGTAAACCTAACGCTGTTCATTTCCAGTTATCCCGAGGTACTAAAACCAAAATTGTGTCTCCTCATACTCATAAAGTGTGGCGAATAGGCATGGATCCCACCGCAAAACCCGATTAGGGTCACTTTGGAAAATTACGGCCGATGATCGCGAACAAGATTGGATTTAAAAAATTCAGGAGATCTTTTTACGGAGAATGTTATGGTATAGGCCAGGGGTGGCCAAGACCGCAACCGCAGTGGACTGGTCGACCGCCACAACAAATTTGGTACCCCGCAGACCTATTTCTTTTATGGGGAAACTAGCGACCCGCCCCGGCTTCGCACGGAAATTATTAATGTTTCTCTACTATATTATACATGTATTATACACATAAACCTTTCTCTTGAGTCACTCTATCCATTAAAAGAAACCGTATCAAAATCCGTTGCGTAGTTTTAAAGATTTATGCATACATAGGGATATAGGGACAGAGAAAGCGACTTTGTTTTATACTATGTAGTAATAATGCAATGCAACATATTTTTCAAAATAAGAACATTTAAAAAAGTACTTTTTTTTAAACTGATGCACAAAGGCAAGTTTCCATTGCAAGGATCATGCATCCACAAGCCTAAAACATTGATAATAAGTACGCACAAAGTGCAAGTTTCTCATGCTTCTTCATCATTGTGATATAGTTTTATTTTATTATGTGACACAGATATAATTTTATTTGTAATAGACTCGCTTGTGACTTTCTAAAAGTCTTCTAAGAAACTATTTGAAAATAAATGATTTGACTTTGACTTTGAATAAACATCCAATTGATTATGTTTTTTGAGTCTTGAATCTAATTAGAAAATAGAACATAACGATGGGTAGTCCCCAAGGAGATTGTGATGGTGAAATGAAGACCGCATACATACAAAGTTTAGCCACCCCTGGTATAGGCCATATAGGGTACGGAATGGCGTTTGGAATGGGTGGCGACGCATGCTGCGTATCCTTATTGTAAAAGGATACACTGGAAATGTTACACGCTGGACTAGGAGAAAAATTTAGAATGTCACAGCTGCTTCTCCCGGGCATTTTCCTTGTATGCTTGACTGGGAGTGATCAAAAATCTGGAATGTGACAGCTGCATCTCCTCCCGGGCATGCTGCAAAACCAGCTAAGGGATTCGAGGGTTATAGTATATTTTATTTTCAGGCGATAAGCTGACAACCTGTCGTGTATAGCAATATACATAATTATAATAATAATAATTTTATTTCAGACGATTACAGTCCATAAATAATTTAAATTCCAAAAAAAAATACATTTGCTACACAATTTATAAACAACAGTAACATAAAATCTAAGCTAATCAATATAAAAAACACAAAAACATAAATGAAAATCTAATTTCTGGCATGGACGTATACACCTTTTAACAGCGCAACCCAATGTATGTATATACGTCCATCCAGTCTGTCAAAAAACACCTTCAGGATCCTATTGCCACTACCCCGCGTTCTGAACAGCAAGGAGTCTGCCTTTTTACGCATTGTAACGAAAAAGTCATCAGATCGCGCGTCGGCAAACATCCCTGATGCACTACAAAAGCGAGGCAGCCCCAACAGGCCCCTGAAGATATTGTTGTAGAGGATTCGAAGGTCACTGTAGGGCGCTTGGCATACGAAGTCCATAGGCTGCTTGTATAAAAAGACTGACAGTACGCCTTAAAAAGGGTTATTTTAACTGGGATTGTGCAGTGTGCAAACCTACGGATCAACATATTACCACGCACCGACAATGCCCTTCATCTTCATCATAATCATCTGTAATATAATAACCCTCAAAACTTGTCAGACGTGGCGGAACGAAATTTGTGTACGTCATTTTCGCTCTGTCTACCCCATTAAGGATAAAGTCGTGATTTTTTGTATGTAGTACATTCCATCTAGTAACAGTAGTATCTTCCATGCTGGCCTGAAAGTGAGAGAAAAACATAGAATGTGCTAGCTGCATTACTCGGGACGTATCCCGGGCATGCTGTAAAAACCAGCTAAGGGATACTAGGATTTCAGTTTATTGTAATTTAGGCGATGGGCTGACAATCTGTCACTACAGCAATATACCTACAAATCTACCTGAAATAAGCCTCTAACCTTTGTCAGACGTGGCAGAACGACCTTTGTATAGATCGTTTACGCTCTGCCTTCCCCATTAGGGATAAAGGCGTGATTATATGTATGTATGCAGTACATTCCATCATCAATCTATGGAATCCTCGGTAACGTATCCTCTTATTTAATGAAAAGCCTGAAAGATAAGTTGCTTCTACTTAGAAGGAAAGCAACCGTGTACAAATTCGAATTATTTTGAATCAGATCACACTGATCAAATCAATTTAAATCTACAACATGGTATGTCCCAATTATTTAAGGTTGCGATATGGACTAAGTGGTGCCCCCGTCAGTAATAAATCTTGACGCACTAAAAACCTAGTAAATTGAAAAACTGGTTCAAGTAATAGTAATTAAAATAATTTTAGAAACTTTTAAATTTGCAATTCACAGTTCGTTGTAGTAACAGGTAGAAAAATTCCGATTAACGGCCAATTCGGATTACCGGCCACCAACGGCAATTTTGGTTTCTAGTTACTACAACGAACTATGAATCGCAAATTTTTCATAAAACTGTTTTTATTTGCTTTTTACCCGATACGAAAGGCCCTCTTGTAATGTGTTTATCAGCCTATCTATGTAAATATGTATGTTTGATCCTCTGTAGCGCTCTAGAGACCAAAAGCGTGGGCCGGTTTTACGACGTCAATCGATTTGTCTTAACCATGCGAGTGTCACTGAAGACATTATTTTGACAAAAAAACAATATGGCAACAATCAGACGCCATTTTGTAAAAATAGAAAAGAAAAAAACGTCTAACTGTGCCGAGTGGCGTATTATTAAATAGGTAAATAACTAAAGTTTTCTGACATATTTTTATTTGTTTTGATAATCATTTAATATCTATTACGATTTAAAGTTTTAAAGCTCACTTTGTTTTCTACGCCGTTGAGAAATTAAACTTAATTACTTGTTTATAAAAAAAAATCACCTCGATCAGACTATTTGTATGGAAGTCATTTTCTTTTCACTTCCTGAAAATAATCCTGGTGAAAATTTGTTCAATGTCGTTGACTGAGTAGCCCCTATCAGTTTGAGGGATGCTGTCCCTTACACCCGGTATATTTGTATTGTAATTTACCCCAAGGAACAACATCATAATCTCCAAAATCCATCGCAAGTAGGTAATAGCTACTGGGCTCGATTCTAGATTCCACCAGCTAAAACTAAAATGAAAATCTATCTGTTACTAAAAAGAACAAGCGATTTATACTTAGGCGTTTTACATTCTGTCCGCTGGATTTTGACTTGCTTTTGCACGTTTCCCCAGTATTTCTGTGAATTTTATCCGCCATATCATATGTCGGGGGATAAAAATAAATCAAAAGCCGGAGAGAATAGATTTCTTGTCCCTTTCCAATGTTTTTAGTCAAAAAGTGACAAACATATTTTAATTTTAGTTTTACGCCAAATCTAGAATCGAGCCCATTATGTAACGTTTACACACATTAAAATGGGTTAATGTTTAACGTTGAACGTTAATCAAGGTGGGTTTTATGACAACCATCTCTTTGATGTGCGCTCGAATTACGCTGCTAATTAAACGTATTTGCGCTTAAAATTAGCTAATTCGTCGAAGTGTGAGAGAGATGGATTTAGGGTTCGGATTAAAGAAGACTAATATACATACATACAATAGGGTTCGGATGAAAGAAGACTAATATACATACATACATACATACATACATAAAATCACGCCTTTATCCCTTACGGGGTAGGCAGAGCGTCAAACTCCTCGTAAAAGGCGCTTTCGCCACGTCTGACAAAAAATTGAGGGCAATTTTAGATTGTAATGTGTATTGCTATAGTGACAGGTTGTCAGCCCATCGCCTAAATTACAATACACTGTAACCCTGGAGTCCCTTTTGCTGACTTCTACAGCATGCCCGGGAGGAAGGGCAGCTGGAACATTCTATGTTTTTCTATCTCTCCCAGTCCAGCATGGAAGAATACATACATACATACCTACATATAATCACGCCTTTATCCCTAATGGGGTAGGCAGAGCGTAAACGACTTAAACGAAGGTCGTTCCGCCACGTCTGTCAAAGTTTTGAGTGTTATTTTTATTTAAGATGGATTTGTACGTCTATTATTTTAGTGACAGGTTGTCAGCCCATCGCCTAAATTGCAATATACAGAAACCCTCAGATCCCTTAGCTGGTTTTTGCAGCATGCTCGGGAGGAAATGCAGCTGGCACATTCTATGTTCTTCTCTCACTCCCAGTCCAGCATGGAAGTAAGTAAGACTAATATAGATTCATAGAATTGTCTCCGTGGTCTAGTGGTCAGAGCCATGAGCTCACGATTAGACATGTAAAAACACACTGAATCGAAAATCTGGTCGGTTAAGTAATAGTTATAAAGATAATTTAAAACCTTAGAAATTTGCGATTCTTAGTTCGTTAACTGCCTCCATGGTCTAGTGGCTAGTTCCATGGACTCCTGATCCGGAGGTCCTGGGTTCGATTCCCAGGGGGGAATCACAAAGTTGATATTTGAGAATTTATCACTTTGTGAATTTTTCCCCAGTTTGGTTAGGACATTGCAGGTTGAATCACCTGATTGTCCGAAAAAGAAAAAGATTTCGTGCTTCGGAGGGCACGTTAAGCGGTCGGTCCCGGTCGCTGTCTTTGATAGTGGTCGTTACTCAAACCATGTCAGAGGCCTGATAGTTGTGCTACTAGGCGGTTTAAAAACTCTGACACCAGGGTTCATCCGGTCGATAGACTCGATACCCACTCGACAGAAGAAGAAGAAGTTCGTTGTATAGACTGGTAGAAAAATTGCCGTTAGTGGCCGTTATTAGCAGTTTTTCTACGTGGTAGTACAACGATCTATGAATCGCATAATAATAAGGTTCCAAATTATCTTACTAACTATTACTTTAGTTTGTTGGACAAGTTTTTCGATTCAATGCCATTGTAGTGGGTTATAAGTTTTTTACGATACGCTGACAACCTGTCACTACAGCAATATACCTACAAATATATCTTAAATAACCCTATAAACTTTGTCAGAAGATGCGGAACAACCTTCGTTTAGGTCGTTTACGCTCTGCCTATCCCATTAAGGGATAAAGGCGTGATTTATGTATGTATGTATTTTTTTACTGATGGGGGCGCCACTTAGGCCCTATCGCCAGCTAAATCTGAATCTGTGTTTATAATTTAAATATGATAAGTAAAGGCATTTAAAACGGTATGACTACAGTTTAATTTGAGATAAAAGCCGCTTTCTCAAATTGTTTCGTTTTTAGGAAAAGGTAATCTTAATATTTCTAAAACACGGTTCTATCAATGTTGTAACTTCTAATATTACTTCCATGCTGGACTGGGAGCGAGAGATAAACTTAGAATGTGCCAGCTGTATTTCCTCCTGGGCATGCTGTAACAACCAGCTAAGGGATCCGAGGGTTTCAGTATATTGCATTTTGTAGGATCACATCATCTCCATAGCCTTATCTCGTATCTCTCGGGGTCGGCTACCCAATCTAGGTGATAGAAAGACGGTAATAGTTTTTACACAGAGCGACTGCCATATGACCTTCGCAACCCAGAAGGGAAACCAGACCCAAACCTAAATTAAATTTTGAAGGATCACATGTCATAAGAATTTGGTGAAAAATTCGTGCTCTCATATACATCTTGAATAGCTGAAACCTTGATCTGTGGGAAGTACTATTATACAATCTATGTTTCATAGAAAAAGTTATTAAGTTTCAAGGTCTAAACAAGCCGTTAAAATTTCTATCTAGAATAAAAAATCTCACCGTAGCATCATCTTCCCGGTCCGATAGAAGATTTAGTACGACTTTTCCTAACTAAGCTGAGATAAACTTCATAAAAGGATTACGCTGATCACAAAACCACTAAAACATTGTGCACAATCCCTGGAAACACAAGCGCTTCAAAAGTGGTCTAGTAGTCAGAGCCATGGACTCACGATCCGGAGGTCCTGAGTTCGATTCCCAGGGGGGGGACACAAAGTTGATATTTGTCAATTTATCCATTTGTGAGATTTTCCTTAGTTTGGTTAGTACAATACCACCTAATAGTCTGGAAGAAGAATAAATCCGTGCTTTCGAGATTTCGTTAAGCCGTCGGTCCCGGTCGCTGTCTTTGATAGTGGTCGTTACACAAACCATGTCAGAGGCCTATTAGCTGTGCTATTAGGTGGTTTAAAACTCTGGCAACCGGGTTCATTGAGTTGATTGATTGGATACCCACACGACAGAAGAGATATCTGATGTTAAACAAATATTGTTCGAACTAATGAAGCGAGAAATTAGAAAATCCACAAAGCAATTTGAGCATACCGTTTTTTGTGTATTGTTCTACACCACTTCCCATTTTCAAAGAAGCTCAATGAATTACATACATTTATAATCACGCCTTTATCCCTAATGGGGTAGGCAGAGCGTTAACGACCTAAACAAAGGTCATTCCGCCACGACTGAAGTTTTGAGGGTTATTTAAGTTGGATTTGTACGTATCTTCCATTCTGGCCTGGGAGCGAAAGAAAAACATAGAACGTGCCAGCTGCATTTCCTCCCGGCCATGCTGTAAAAACCAGCTAAGGGATCCAGGGGTTTTAGTATATTGAAATTTAGGCGATAGGCTGACAACCTATCACTACAGCAATGTACTTACGAATCTGTCTTGAATAACCCTCGGAACTTGTCAGACGTGGCGGAACGGCCTTTGATTGGGTCGTTTACGCTCTGCCTACCCCATGAGAGGCGTGATTATATGTATGTATTTGTACGTATATTGCTGTAATGACAGGTTGTTAGCCCATCGCCTAAATTGCAATATACTGAATCCCTGGGGCACACTTTTTATAGCATGCTCGGTAACAATTGCAGCAGGCTTATTCCATGCTTTTCTCTGGCTCCCAGTCCAGCATGGAAGTAAATGCCTAGTAGTTTTAGATAGTAATTTTCATAATAGTTGTCGTTATATACGAGGCAATGAAACTTTTGGTTTCTATATTTGCTATATACCCCCATGTTACGACTGCATTGACTCGCACTTACCGGATTAATGTTAAATTCTTAAATTATAGTTTAGATCTAAAGAAAGTTTGAAACCAACGTCTTCTTGTTTACTTTTAGCGATAGTTAGGAGCACCTGTCGGCAATTGAAACTGTCTTTTTGGATTTAATATATCAATATTATAATTTTCTGTGTTGGCCACTAACCTGGCAAAAGCCTAATCTAGGATTGGGTCTGGTTTCCCTTCTAGGTTGCGGAGGTCAGATGGCAGTCGCTCTGTGTAAAAACTAGAACCCTCGTTCAATCACCTAGATTAGGTAGCCAACCCCGTGAGATACGGGATAAGGCTAGGGAGATGAGATGATGATCTAAAGAAATAAAGTAAGACCTATTCCTCCATAGTAAGACATACAAATAAAAAGGCTTTTACTTTTCTAGTTGGCTGCAAAAACATTATAATGAAAACTTGTTTGTATTGAAAGGAGGATCTCTACTGATGAAGATCCGCATATAGCATCGAAACGTCGAGGGCTAACCCTCCTTTCAATACAAACAAGTAAGCTGTCATTCAACATTTTCGTAGCATTCATATAGCTACGATTGCTACGGCGTAGTACTTTGCTACGACGTAGTACCTTGGCAGACATTGATTTAAGAAGTTGCAAACTTTGTGTAATTCCTCAATAATGTTCAAAGTTGGTCCGATCTGGGTTATTTAAATAATCTCAGCGATGGCGCAACTGATTTGCGTAATGAAATGAGTTTTATGCTGTCCCGTATCTCACGGGGTCGGCTACCCTCAACTTCGGTAATGAATTGCTAGTTTTTACACAGAGCGACTACCATCTGACCTCCGCAACCCAGAAGGGAAACCAGACCCAATCCTAGATTCGGCTTGTGTCTGGTTAGTGGCCAACCCAGCTGTAGGTAAGAACTTTCAAGCTTGGGAGAAACGGCTTAACGTGCCTTGCAAAGCACGGAAACACTCGAGCTATTTTTCATTTGACCGCGAGTGGTTTTAATAAAATAAATATATATGATAATATAAAAAATAACTCTCTTTCAAGTTTTCTTGGGACGGTCCAAAGTGATTAGAAGTTTTTCCGGTGCTGCCCGTATGTAATTTTTTTTTAATATAAAAAGCTTTTGTAAATCTATTTTAGTAATTTGTGAGAACAAATAAAAATAAATCTATTTTCCGTAATTCACTACACTACCATAATTGAGATAGAGATTCCCGTCGAAAAAATTAACCAATCTTTTTTTAGTAACAAAAGGCTTATTTCTAAAAACCAAACCCTTACCGGGCTGTAAACCTAACGCTGTTCATTTCCAGTTATCCCGAGGTACTAAAACCAAAATTGTGTCTCCTCATACTCATAAAGTGTGGCGAATAGGCATGGATCCCACCGCAAAACCCGATTAGGGTCACTTTGGAAAATTACGGCCGATGATCGCGAACAAGATTGGATTTAAAAAATTCAGGAGATCTTTTTACGGAGAATGTTATGGTATAGGCCAGGGGTGGCCAAGACCGCAACCGCAGTGGACTGGTCGACCGCCACAACAAATTTGGTACCCCGCAGACCTATTTCTTTTATGGGGAAACTAGCGACCCGCCCCGGCTTCGCACGGAAATTATTAATGTTTCTCTACTATATTATACATGTATTATACACATAAACCTTTCTCTTGAGTCACTCTATCCATTAAAAGAAACCGTATCAAAATCCGTTGCGTAGTTTTAAAGATTTATGCATACATAGGGATATAGGGACAGAGAAAGCGACTTTGTTTTATACTATGTAGTAATAATGCAATGCAACATATTTTTCAAAATAAGAACATTTAAAAAAGTACTTTTTTTTAAACTGATGCACAAAGGCAAGTTTCCATTGCAAGGATCATGCATCCACAAGCCTAAAACATTGATAATAAGTACGCACAAAGTGCAAGTTTCTCATGCTTCTTCATCATTGTGATATAGTTTTATTTTATTATGTGACACAGATATAATTTTATTTGTAATAGACTCGCTTGTGACTTTCTAAAAGTCTTCTAAGAAACTATTTGAAAATAAATGATTTGACTTTGACTTTGAATAAACATCCAATTGATTATGTTTTTTGAGTCTTGAATCTAATTAGAAAATAGAACATAACGATGGGTAGTCCCCAAGGAGATTGTGATGGTGAAATGAAGACCGCATACATACAAAGTTTAGCCACCCCTGGTATAGGCCATATAGGGTACGGAATGGCGTTTGGAATGGGTGGCGACGCATGCTGCGTATCCTTATTGTAAAAGGATACACTGGAAATGTTACACGCTGGACTAGGAGAAAAATTTAGAATGTCACAGCTGCTTCTCCCGGGCATTTTCCTTGTATGCTTGACTGGGAGTGATCAAAAATCTGGAATGTGACAGCTGCATCTCCTCCCGGGCATGCTGCAAAACCAGCTAAGGGATTCGAGGGTTATAGTATATTTTATTTTCAGGCGATAAGCTGACAACCTGTCGTGTATAGCAATATACATAATTATAATAATAATAATTTTATTTCAGACGATTACAGTCCATAAATAATTTAAATTCCAAAAAAAAATACATTTGCTACACAATTTATAAACAACAGTAACATAAAATCTAAGCTAATCAATATAAAAAACACAAAAACATAAATGAAAATCTAATTTCTGGCATGGACGTATACACCTTTTAACAGCGCAACCCAATGTATGTATATACGTCCATCCAGTCTGTCAAAAAACACCTTCAGGATCCTATTGCCACTACCCCGCGTTCTGAACAGCAAGGAGTCTGCCTTTTTACGCATTGTAACGAAAAAGTCATCAGATCGCGCGTCGGCAAACATCCCTGATGCACTACAAAAGCGAGGCAGCCCCAACAGGCCCCTGAAGATATTGTTGTAGAGGATTCGAAGGTCACTGTAGGGCGCTTGGCATACGAAGTCCATAGGCTGCTTGTATAAAAAGACTGACAGTACGCCTTAAAAAGGGTTATTTTAACTGGGATTGTGCAGTGTGCAAACCTACGGATCAACATATTACCACGCACCGACAATGCCCTTCATCTTCATCATAATCATCTGTAATATAATAACCCTCAAAACTTGTCAGACGTGGCGGAACGAAATTTGTGTACGTCATTTTCGCTCTGTCTACCCCATTAAGGATAAAGTCGTGATTTTTTGTATGTAGTACATTCCATCTAGTAACAGTAGTATCTTCCATGCTGGCCTGAAAGTGAGAGAAAAACATAGAATGTGCTAGCTGCATTACTCGGGACGTATCCCGGGCATGCTGTAAAAACCAGCTAAGGGATACTAGGATTTCAGTTTATTGTAATTTAGGCGATGGGCTGACAATCTGTCACTACAGCAATATACCTACAAATCTACCTGAAATAAGCCTCTAACCTTTGTCAGACGTGGCAGAACGACCTTTGTATAGATCGTTTACGCTCTGCCTTCCCCATTAGGGATAAAGGCGTGATTATATGTATGTATGCAGTACATTCCATCATCAATCTATGGAATCCTCGGTAACGTATCCTCTTATTTAATGAAAAGCCTGAAAGATAAGTTGCTTCTACTTAGAAGGAAAGCAACCGTGTACAAATTCGAATTATTTTGAATCAGATCACACTGATCAAATCAATTTAAATCTACAACATGGTATGTCCCAATTATTTAAGGTTGCGATATGGACTAAGTGGTGCCCCCGTCAGTAATAAATCTTGACGCACTAAAAACCTAGTAAATTGAAAAACTGGTTCAAGTAATAGTAATTAAAATAATTTTAGAAACTTTTAAATTTGCAATTCACAGTTCGTTGTAGTAACAGGTAGAAAAATTCCGATTAACGGCCAATTCGGATTACCGGCCACCAACGGCAATTTTGGTTTCTAGTTACTACAACGAACTATGAATCGCAAATTTTTCATAAAACTGTTTTTATTTGCTTTTTACCCGATACGAAAGGCCCTCTTGTAATGTGTTTATCAGCCTATCTATGTAAATATGTATGTTTGATCCTCTGTAGCGCTCTAGAGACCAAAAGCGTGGGCCGGTTTTACGACGTCAATCGATTTGTCTTAACCATGCGAGTGTCACTGAAGACATTATTTTGACAAAAAAACAATATGGCAACAATCAGACGCCATTTTGTAAAAATAGAAAAGAAAAAAACGTCTAACTGTGCCGAGTGGCGTATTATTAAATAGGTAAATAACTAAAGTTTTCTGACATATTTTTATTTGTTTTGATAATCATTTAATATCTATTACGATTTAAAGTTTTAAAGCTCACTTTGTTTTCTACGCCGTTGAGAAATTAAACTTAATTACTTGTTTATAAAAAAAAATCACCTCGATCAGACTATTTGTATGGAAGTCATTTTCTTTTCACTTCCTGAAAATAATCCTGGTGAAAATTTGTTCAATGTCGTTGACTGAGTAGCCCCTATCAGTTTGAGGGATGCTGTCCCTTACACCCGGTATATTTGTATTGTAATTTACCCCAAGGAACAACATCATAATCTCCAAAATCCATCGCAAGTAGGTAATAGCTACTGGGCTCGATTCTAGATTCCACCAGCTAAAACTAAAATGAAAATCTATCTGTTACTAAAAAGAACAAGCGATTTATACTTAGGCGTTTTACATTCTGTCCGCTGGATTTTGACTTGCTTTTGCACGTTTCCCCAGTATTTCTGTGAATTTTATCCGCCATATCATATGTCGGGGGATAAAAATAAATCAAAAGCCGGAGAGAATAGATTTCTTGTCCCTTTCCAATGTTTTTAGTCAAAAAGTGACAAACATATTTTAATTTTAGTTTTACGCCAAATCTAGAATCGAGCCCATTATGTAACGTTTACACACATTAAAATGGGTTAATGTTTAACGTTGAACGTTAATCAAGGTGGGTTTTATGACAACCATCTCTTTGATGTGCGCTCGAATTACGCTGCTAATTAAACGTATTTGCGCTTAAAATTAGCTAATTCGTCGAAGTGTGAGAGAGATGGATTTAGGGTTCGGATTAAAGAAGACTAATATACATACATACAATAGGGTTCGGATGAAAGAAGACTAATATACATACATACATACATACATACATAAAATCACGCCTTTATCCCTTACGGGGTAGGCAGAGCGTCAAACTCCTCGTAAAAGGCGCTTTCGCCACGTCTGACAAAAAATTGAGGGCAATTTTAGATTGTAATGTGTATTGCTATAGTGACAGGTTGTCAGCCCATCGCCTAAATTACAATACACTGTAACCCTGGAGTCCCTTTTGCTGACTTCTACAGCATGCCCGGGAGGAAGGGCAGCTGGAACATTCTATGTTTTTCTATCTCTCCCAGTCCAGCATGGAAGAATACATACATACATACCTACATATAATCACGCCTTTATCCCTAATGGGGTAGGCAGAGCGTAAACGACTTAAACGAAGGTCGTTCCGCCACGTCTGTCAAAGTTTTGAGTGTTATTTTTATTTAAGATGGATTTGTACGTCTATTATTTTAGTGACAGGTTGTCAGCCCATCGCCTAAATTGCAATATACAGAAACCCTCAGATCCCTTAGCTGGTTTTTGCAGCATGCTCGGGAGGAAATGCAGCTGGCACATTCTATGTTCTTCTCTCACTCCCAGTCCAGCATGGAAGTAAGTAAGACTAATATAGATTCATAGAATTGTCTCCGTGGTCTAGTGGTCAGAGCCATGAGCTCACGATTAGACATGTAAAAACACACTGAATCGAAAATCTGGTCGGTTAAGTAATAGTTATAAAGATAATTTAAAACCTTAGAAATTTGCGATTCTTAGTTCGTTAACTGCCTCCATGGTCTAGTGGCTAGTTCCATGGACTCCTGATCCGGAGGTCCTGGGTTCGATTCCCAGGGGGGAATCACAAAGTTGATATTTGAGAATTTATCACTTTGTGAATTTTTCCCCAGTTTGGTTAGGACATTGCAGGTTGAATCACCTGATTGTCCGAAAAAGAAAAAGATTTCGTGCTTCGGAGGGCACGTTAAGCGGTCGGTCCCGGTCGCTGTCTTTGATAGTGGTCGTTACTCAAACCATGTCAGAGGCCTGATAGTTGTGCTACTAGGCGGTTTAAAAACTCTGACACCAGGGTTCATCCGGTCGATAGACTCGATACCCACTCGACAGAAGAAGAAGAAGTTCGTTGTATAGACTGGTAGAAAAATTGCCGTTAGTGGCCGTTATTAGCAGTTTTTCTACGTGGTAGTACAACGATCTATGAATCGCATAATAATAAGGTTCCAAATTATCTTACTAACTATTACTTTAGTTTGTTGGACAAGTTTTTCGATTCAATGCCATTGTAGTGGGTTATAAGTTTTTTACGATACGCTGACAACCTGTCACTACAGCAATATACCTACAAATATATCTTAAATAACCCTATAAACTTTGTCAGAAGATGCGGAACAACCTTCGTTTAGGTCGTTTACGCTCTGCCTATCCCATTAAGGGATAAAGGCGTGATTTATGTATGTATGTATTTTTTTACTGATGGGGGCGCCACTTAGGCCCTATCGCCAGCTAAATCTGAATCTGTGTTTATAATTTAAATATGATAAGTAAAGGCATTTAAAACGGTATGACTACAGTTTAATTTGAGATAAAAGCCGCTTTCTCAAATTGTTTCGTTTTTAGGAAAAGGTAATCTTAATATTTCTAAAACACGGTTCTATCAATGTTGTAACTTCTAATATTACTTCCATGCTGGACTGGGAGCGAGAGATAAACTTAGAATGTGCCAGCTGTATTTCCTCCTGGGCATGCTGTAACAACCAGCTAAGGGATCCGAGGGTTTCAGTATATTGCATTTTGTAGGATCACATCATCTCCATAGCCTTATCTCGTATCTCTCGGGGTCGGCTACCCAATCTAGGTGATAGAAAGACGGTAATAGTTTTTACACAGAGCGACTGCCATATGACCTTCGCAACCCAGAAGGGAAACCAGACCCAAACCTAAATTAAATTTTGAAGGATCACATGTCATAAGAATTTGGTGAAAAATTCGTGCTCTCATATACATCTTGAATAGCTGAAACCTTGATCTGTGGGAAGTACTATTATACAATCTATGTTTCATAGAAAAAGTTATTAAGTTTCAAGGTCTAAACAAGCCGTTAAAATTTCTATCTAGAATAAAAAATCTCACCGTAGCATCATCTTCCCGGTCCGATAGAAGATTTAGTACGACTTTTCCTAACTAAGCTGAGATAAACTTCATAAAAGGATTACGCTGATCACAAAACCACTAAAACATTGTGCACAATCCCTGGAAACACAAGCGCTTCAAAAGTGGTCTAGTAGTCAGAGCCATGGACTCACGATCCGGAGGTCCTGAGTTCGATTCCCAGGGGGGGGACACAAAGTTGATATTTGTCAATTTATCCATTTGTGAGATTTTCCTTAGTTTGGTTAGTACAATACCACCTAATAGTCTGGAAGAAGAATAAATCCGTGCTTTCGAGATTTCGTTAAGCCGTCGGTCCCGGTCGCTGTCTTTGATAGTGGTCGTTACACAAACCATGTCAGAGGCCTATTAGCTGTGCTATTAGGTGGTTTAAAACTCTGGCAACCGGGTTCATTGAGTTGATTGATTGGATACCCACACGACAGAAGAGATATCTGATGTTAAACAAATATTGTTCGAACTAATGAAGCGAGAAATTAGAAAATCCACAAAGCAATTTGAGCATACCGTTTTTTGTGTATTGTTCTACACCACTTCCCATTTTCAAAGAAGCTCAATGAATTACATACATTTATAATCACGCCTTTATCCCTAATGGGGTAGGCAGAGCGTTAACGACCTAAACAAAGGTCATTCCGCCACGACTGAAGTTTTGAGGGTTATTTAAGATAGATTGTAGATATATTGCTGTAGTGACAGGTTGTCAGCCCAGCGCCTAAATTACAATATACTTAAACCCTCGGATCCCATAGCTGATTTTTACAGCATGCCCGGGAGGAAAAGCAGCTGGCACATTCTATGTTTTTCTCTCGCTCCCAGGCCAACATGGAAGAAATGAAGCTCAATGAATTATTCACTTGAAAATCTGATTCACAGGTTTAGGAATCTATACGGGGTGTAAGGGACAGCGTCTCGCAAACTGATAAGGGTTGCTCAGTCAAATAAACTGAACAACTATCAGCAGGTTCCTTTTTTCAATAAGTGATAGAAATAGATTGGATTTTCGTACAAATTGTCTGATCGAGCTGTTCATTTTGTATGGGAAAGTCAATTTTTTTTTCGTTTTATGAAAGATTTTCATGGTGATAGTTGTTAGTTTTGTTGACTGAGCAACCCCTATCAGTTTGCGGGACGCGGTCCCTTACACCCGGTATATAATGTATCTAAACTTCCATGCTGAAAAAAAAACATAGAACAACAATAAACAACATGGAATAGAAACAACATGGGAACGAAAGAAAAACATAGAATGCTTAAGCTGCATTTCCTCCCGGGCATGCTGTAAAAACCAGCTAAGGGATCCGAGGGTTTTAGTATATTTCAATTTAGGCGATAGGCTGACAACCTGTCACTACAGCAATATACCTACAAATCTATCTTAAATAACCCTCAAAACTTTGTCAGAAGTGGTGGAACGACCGTTGTTTAGGTAGTTTACGCTCTGCCTTCCCCATTAGGGATAAAGGCGTGATTATATGTATATATAATATTTTTAACACTAAACGATAAACAAGTGTTATTCATCATGAAAACTGATCAGCTTACTTGTTTGTATTGAAAGGAGGGTTAGCCCTCGACGTTTCGATGCTATATGCGGATCTTCATCAGTAGAGATCCTCCTTTCAATACAAACAAGTTTTCATTATAATGTTTTTGCAGCCAACTAGAAAAGTAAAAGCCTTTTTATTTGTATGTCTTACTATGGAGGAATAGGTCTTACTTTATTTCTTTAGATCATCATCTCATCTCCCTAGCCTTATCCCGTATCTCACGGGGTTGGCTACCTAATCTAGGTGATTGAACGAGGGTTCTAGTTTTTACACAGAGCGACTGCCATCTGACCTCCGCAACCTAGAAGGGAAACCAGACCCAATCCTAGATTAGGCTTTTGCCAGGTTAGTGGCCAACACAGAAAATTATAATATTGATATATTAAATCCAAAAAGACAGTTTCAATTGCCGACAGGTGCTCCTAACTATCGCTAAAAGTAAACAAGAAGACGTTGGTTTCAAACTTTCTTTAGATCTAAACTATAATTTAAGAATTTAACATTAATCCGGTAAGTGCGAGTCAATGCAGTCGTAACATGGGGGTATATAGCAAATATAGAAACCAAAAGTTTCATTGCCTCGTATATAACGACAACTATTATGAAAATTACTATCTAAAACTACTAGGCATTTACTTCCATGCTGGACTGGGAGCCAGAGAAAAGCATGGAATAAGCCTGCTGCAATTGTTACCGAGCATGCTATAAAAAGTGTGCCCCAGGGATTCAGTATATTGCAATTTAGGCGATGGGCTAACAACCTGTCATTACAGCAATATACGTACAAATACATACATATAATCACGCCTCTCATGGGGTAGGCAGAGCGTAAACGACCCAATCAAAGGCCGTTCCGCCACGTCTGACAAGTTCCGAGGGTTATTCAAGACAGATTCGTAAGTACATTGCTGTAGTGATAGGTTGTCAGCCTATCGCCTAAATTTCAATATACTAAAACCCCTGGATCCCTTAGCTGGTTTTTACAGCATGGCCGGGAGGAAATGCAGCTGGCACGTTCTATGTTTTTCTTTCGCTCCCAGGCCAGAATGGAAGATACGTACAAATCCAACTTAAATAACCCTCAAACTTTGTCAGACGTGGCGGAACGACCTTTGTTTAGATCGTTTACGGATAAAATCGTAATTATGTGTTTGTTCTATGAAAATAGGATCGATATTTCATTTTGAGGTACGCATCCCTAAAAACCGCTATTGCTAAAAACACGCAAATTATAATTATAAACGATTCACAATAAAATGTCAAACTGGCAGTGAATTACCGTGATTTTCTGTCCAACCAACCATAGCAATGATTGAACACAACCCATTA
Organism: Scrobipalpa costella; assembly: GCA_949820665.1. Classification (NCBI taxonomy): domain Eukaryota; kingdom Metazoa; phylum Arthropoda; class Insecta; order Lepidoptera; family Gelechiidae; genus Scrobipalpa; species Scrobipalpa costella. The sequence continues at coordinate 3,876,507 of OX463311.1, forward strand.
TAAGATTTAATTGGCATGACGTATCGTTCTTTTATCAGTGTCAGCCTAACAGTTAGGCCCTAACTAGTTACTAACTGCCTCCGTGGTCTAGTGCAGATATAAATCCGCAGGTCCTGGGTTCGATTTCCAGGGGGGCGGACAGAAAGTTGATGTTTGTCCATTTATTACTTAGTGATTTATACCCCATTTTGGTACGGACAATGCAGGCTGAATCATCTGATTGTCCGCAAAGAAAAAAAAACTGTGCTTCGGAGGGCACTTTAATGTTGGTCCCAGTAACTGTCATTGATAGTCGTCGTTACACAAACCATTTCAGAAACTATTAGCTGAAAAACTCTGACACCAGGGTATATCGGATTCATCGACTCTGAGATGTAAAATACGGTAAAAAACCGAATTAATCGTAAAATATAGTATTTTACCGTAAAGTAGGTTAAGATTTAGTAAAAAAAAGTATATATATATATATATTTAATTTGGTAAAAAATATGACATCAGCATTCTGTTTACAGGGTAAGTACCTGAGTATGATACCTAGTGACTTCGTTAAACTGAAAAACTTTTCTCAAACTAAAAGACTTTTCTCGAAACTGAACTACTTTTCTGGAAACTGAACCACTTTTTTTCTAAGTCTTCCATGCTGGCCTGGCAGCGAATGAAAATCATAGAATGTGTAAGCTGCATTTCCTCCCGGGCATGCTGTAAAAACCAGCTAAGGGATCCGAGGGTTTCAGTATATTGCAATTTAGGCGATGGGCTGACAACCTGTCACTACAGCAATATAACTGAAAATCTTATCTTGAATAACCCTCAAAATTCTGTCAGACGTGGCGAAGTGACCTTTTAGGTCATTTACGCTCTGCCTTCCCCATTAGGGATAAAGGCGTGATTATATGTATGTATGTATGTATGAACAACTGTTCTCGAAATGGAACAACTTAATTTAAAACTGAACAACTTTTCTTAAAACTGAACATCTTTTCTCAAAACTGAACAACTTTTTTATCAAATCTGAACACCTTATCTTAAAACAGAATAACTTAGAAAAACACTGAACATATTTCTCCTTATAATCGAATTATCACTTCATAACAGATCATCTTAATACGTCATAAGTCGCCGGTAATTTTACCGTAAGCTGTATAAATGACCGTAAAATCCCGTATTTTACCGGCGTATTCAGTAAAATTACGTAATTTTGCATCGCTACTCGAAACACACGTAAAAAAAACAACTCATTACGATTTAACGAGCGTGACGTATCATGGTTCTATCAGAGTCAGCGCGATACGTTTCTTAGTTACAATTAATTGCCTTTTGATTAATAATAGTCTGGCGGCTAGATACAGACATTTAGACAAATAAATACAAATGACCAGTTCCCACTTCCAGACAACATGGTATTAAGCAACCAGAAAAGTTGTTTTTCCCACATGAGGCTTTAAATCAGACTACATTTTTCTATTTTTTTTGTTGTAAATATAAATTGATGGCCACATTTCGGTTTTAAATGTTCTTTTAAGGGGGTTTGAGAGCTGCGACAGTGGCGCTGTCCATTTTAAATTAATTGTACCTGAAACACAATATTTTTTATGAATATTCTACATACATACACCTACTGGGGTAGGCAGAGCGTAAATGACCTAAACAGAGGTCGTTCCACCACGCATGACAAAGTTTTAAGAGTTATTAAAAATAGATTTGGAGGTATATTGCTGTAGTGGCAGGTTGTCAGCCCATCGCCTAAATTGCAATATACTGAAACCCTCAGAACCCTAAGCTGGTTTTAACAGCATGCCCTGGAGGAAATGCAGCTGGCACATTCTATGTTTTTCTCTCGCTCTCAGGCCAGCATGGAAGAATTTTATTTCATATACTTCGCTAAACTTTAATCCAGCTGCCAGACTACAATCGCGGGCATCTGAACAAGCACTCTGGATTGAGACGTGCCTGTTTTCAGAATAGGTCAATAAAAGAAGTTGTTCTGCTGCCAAATTTCAGGACATTACTGCCGGCCTGAGGTCTGCAGTTACTTGATTGGGAGGCTGAAGATTAGGTTAGTACTTTTCTTGTTTAGTGAGGGGTAGTCTGGTAAATCTAGCAACGTTTCTATGGAGCAGATCACATTTATTGCACTTTAGGCGATATTTATTATTAATCAAGTAGCCAATTGGTACTTTTTTAAACATATAACTATCCCTGAAAAATATTATATAATTATTGCATAATTGATCAATAAAGCCATCCTCATCTCCCTAGCCTTATCCCGTATCTCACGGGGTCGGCTTCCTAATCCAGGTTATTGAACGAGGGTACTGGTTTTTACACAAAGCGACTGCCATTTGACCTCCGCAACCCAGAAGGAAAACCAGACCCAATCCTAGATTAGGACAGAGTTTTCAAGTCGCCAATCCTTAGCATAGGCCTCTGACATGGCTTAACGACTAATATCTACGGTATTAATCGATATTAACCGAGACCAACAGATTATTATATTGAGAGATTTTTATTACACTGGTATGCACATCGTAACATTCGTAACTATCAATAACATACAAAATACATACATATAATCACGCCTGTAACTCTTATGGGGTAGGCAGAGCGTAAACGACCTAAACAAAGGTCGTTTCGCCACGTGACAAAATGTTGAGGGTTGTTTAAGATAGATTTGTAGTTACATTGCTGTAGGGACAGGTTGTCAGCCTATCGCCTAAATTGCAATATACAGAAACCCTTTTATCCCTTAGCTTGTTTTTACGGCATGCCCGGGAGGAAATGCAGTTGGCACATTATATGTTTTTCTCTCGCACCCAGTCCAGCATGGAACTACATTAAAGAAACCTTGAGTTTTTTGATGAAACTTAAGAGCAATATATTGTTTGAACTTAAATTGAAAGAATGCTTGAAATATTTTATCTATTTCCGACTAGACTATAGTAAATTATATAATAGACGGGGTTTCACAATATATTCTGCTATGACGGCGTCGTAATAAAAAAAAATGGAGTAGAAAATATAAACAATATTTATATAGGTACTTTAAATTTAAATTTTCATGCCTTAACTAGACACATGATAATTAGTCCTAGTGCTGTTAGTTAAATAAATAAAGTTATCAAACTTGTGAAATTTAATAAATAATACATTTTCTATGATCAATTTTATAACGATAATAGGCTCGATTCTAGATTTGCCGGCTAAAACAAAAATATAAACTATTTGTCACTTTCAGATTAAAAACATTGGAAAAGGACAGGAGATCTATTCTCGCCGGTTTTTGATTTAAAGTCGTTGGTTTTATGCGTTATCTGTCATTTTTGTCCGCTGTCGTATGATATGGTGGATAAAATTGACAGAAATACTGGGTAAACGTGCAAAAGCACGTCAAAATCAAGCAGACAAAGTGCAAAACCATAGAGTAATCGCCTGTCCTTTTTCAATTTTATAATTATGAAAGTGACAGATAGATTTTAATTTTAGTTTTAGCCGGTGAATAGAATCTACTGCCCAATATGATAAGTAATCAATTTAAAATAGGAAAGAACTTAATATTTGCTGTCAGTTAATTGTTTTGAGCCCTTTTTCGCAACATGTGATTGCTTGAATGATAATATTAGGTAGACTTCAGCCATTTTCTCCATTGTCACTAGAGATGTAAATATGGCTTCAACTTTTGCTTTTTGAAACGGCCACTTGTACGGCATATTATCAATTGCAGGAACTGATACCAACGATAAATTGTGATAACTGTGTCTACCCTGAAAAAAAAAACACAAATTAGACACGAAGTAAGGGACAGCGTACTAAAAACTGACAGGGGTTACTAAGTTAACAAAACTGAACAAAGTTCAATAAGACGTTCTTTGAGGAAATTTCATTATAAATTGTTGAAGAGGTTATTTTGTTTGGCAAAGCCAAAAAAAAAAATTGTTTGCTAAAGTCATGGAGCGAACGGAGAGAGGCCTCAGCAGTGCAACACTTACGGCTATATAAGATAAGATAAAAGATAATTTCGTCGTGAAAGTTGTTCAGTTTTGTTGACTGCGCAGCCCTTATCAGATTCTAATACGCTGTCCCTTAGGGTACTACAGAGCTTTTTTACTCAGTTAACAGAACAGGATAAAACTTTAAAAACACATTGGTTAGATTTAGAATAATAGGTCTACTTTATTACCACGAGAAAAATCATTTAACTGTTGTTGAAATCGCGAGGGAAAAAGCAATAACAAATTCAAGTTTTATGCCAGTTTTTTTTTAAATTTCCTTGGCTAACTAGGCTTTGCGTTAGAAATACACGGCAATTGCAGAAATGCTACGAATAAGAAGGAAACTGAAATGTCATGGAAATAAATTACCAAAAAATAACAGACACAGACCTAAACATTTTCAGATTGTTGATACAGTGCCTAACCTGTAAGAGGTTTAACGGAATGGCTTTAATTTATTCGGGGTGTAACAGAAAGGTATATGCACAAAATATAAAGTATAATACAGGCATGTGAATTTTTTTTTGCTAACAAATAACATAAATACACACATAATCACGCCTCTATCCTTAATGGGGTAGGCAGAGCGTAAACGACCTAAACAAAGGTGTCCCGCCACGTCTGACAAAGTTTTGAGGGTTATTTAAAATAGAATTCTAGGTATATTGCTGTAGTGACAGGTTGTCAGCCCATCGCCTAAATTACAATAAACTGAAACCCTCGGATCCCTTAGCTGGATTTTACAGCATGCCCGGGAGGAAATGCAGCTGGCACATTCTATGTTTTTCTCTCGCTCCCAGGCCAGCATGGAAGTAGTGCATTATACCCTTTCTATTATAAATAATATATATAATAAGTAAATAATATAATACTTACTGCCAGTATAGGGCACCTAAGACCAGCTTTCTGGCAGACAGCGATGAAAATCGGCTCTTTATTTACCATATCGCAGGCTTTAAACTTCATCTCGACAAAACTTCTTTTGAATTCATTGTGAAGGTATTCGTAAAAAATCAAGTGTACCTGCGAGGATACAAATTATAATTATTTTTTTTCTCTCCCATTGGCTCGGATTTCGGTACTCAAGTTCGTGGCGGCCGGTAATTTCACCAAACGACAATAATGACCGTTACCAACCGCTACGCGAAGTTTTTAAGGTACTACTAGTATGGAATAAGTGTTTTAAGTTCACAATTTTTTTTTTTAAACGCAGAATGCATTTTTTTTATAAAGGAATGAATGAACGGAATATGCGCCTATCAAAAGAGCTATGGCAATTTTGAATGTCAATATATTACGGAGGAATCGCAAGTTTGGCTCTTCCATACATACATACATAATCTCGTCTTTATCCTTAATGGGCTAGGTAGAGCGTCAATGACCCAAACAAAGGTCGTTCCGCCACATCTGACAAGTTTTGACGGTTGTTTAGAACGAACTGTATATTGCTGGAGTGACAGGTTGTCAGCCTATCGCCTAAATTACAATATACCCTCGAATCCTTTAGCTGGTTTTTACAGCATGCCCGGGAGGAGATGCAGATGGCACATTCTACGTTATTCTATCGCTTCCAGACCAGCATGGAAGCTGGAACAAATACAATTAAATGGCAAATATTCAAATCATATAATTCTTTCGTTCTTCTGTCGAGTGGGTATCGAGTGTATCAACCCGATGAACCCTGGTGTCAGAGTTTTAAAACCGCCTAGTAGCACAACTATCAGGCCTCTGACATGGTTTGAGTAACGACCACTATCAAAGACAGCGACCGGGACCGACGGCTTAACGTGCCCTCCGAAGCACGAAATCTTTTTCTTTTCGGACAATCAGGTGATTCAGCCTGTAATATCCTAACCAAACTGGGGAAAAAATCACGAATTGATAAATTCTCAAATATCAACTTTGTGTTTTCCCCCTGGGAATCGAACCCGGGACCTCCGGATCGGGAGTTCATGGCACTAGCCACTAGACCACAGAGAAAGTTTCGACGCTGTCCCATCTGTCAGTGAGTGTGATACTTAGCGCGTGGACTTAGGCTTAGGCAATTAAATAAATCTTTTTTCTTACCGACACATTGTTTGCCCACGTATGTTTTAGAGTCGCATCGATATTAAATACGTACAAGCCACCTCTACCCTGTTTGCGAACAGTGAGGATAACATCAGAGATATACTTCGGATTCAACTCTATAACCTTCGTTCGTTCAGGGATGACTTCCAAACCCTTGAAAAATAAAACTGTTTAGTATAGAAAGCCAAAATACTAAGCCGCATGGCATACAGGAAGAATGGAGGCGGAGGCGAACTTTTGAATACGGGGTGTAAGGGACAGCGTCCCGCAAACTGATAGGAATGCTCAGTCAATGAAACAGAACAACTATCAGCAGGATTTATTTTTTTGGAAGTGAAAAAAAAAATTGCTTTTCAATACAAATTGTCATTTTGTATGGATAGGTCAATTTTCTTTTTTATCTTCTGAAATTTCTCGGTGAATATTGGTCAGTTCCGTTGACTGAGCAACCCCTATCAGTTTGCGGGACGCTTCAAATAAAGCAAAATTTATTCGCTTCCTCTGCTTGAAGCCGCCGTATATACTCGTATCTTTAAATTAACATCGGGTTCGAGTATCAAAGTTCGAGTATCAAAGTTACCTAATGCCATACGATAAATAATTAACATCATGTCAGGAGGAGGATTCTTCCATGCTGGCCTGGGAGCGAAAGAAAAACATAGAATGTGTCAGCTGCATTTCCTCCCGGGCATGCTTTAAAAACCAGCTAAACCTAAACCCTTAGCTTTGGATCCGAGGGTTTCAGTATATTGTTATTTAGACGATGGGCTGACAACCTGTCACTACAGCAATACCTACAAATCTATCTTAAGCAACTGTAACACCCTAACCCTAATTAAATAATAATCTGATAAAATTAATATGGCCAAAGATAAATATGTGATCGTCTAAAAATTAATTTTATGTCAAATTAAAAGACCCATACGTTGTGTATTCAAATAGAAAATTGATACACATCTAAGTTAAGTTTTAATAGGGTAATCGTAATTGAGATTATGACGTAAGTAAATAAATTATTAGTAAAAAGTTCAGAATCAAATTCAGCTGACAATAACACAAAATGACAAAAAATAAAATAAACGAGTAATATTAAACATGCGACCCACATAAAATATTTTCAGCTGAAATTCAGGAATCAGGAATCTCCATCTTCTTTCTTCTTGCGCATAACTAACCCAAATAAAATAAAACCAAACATACTTTATATTAAGTCTCCCGGCTAATGTAGCGTGCTGAAAGGTACAAAGACTCAATAACCAGGGAAGGGAATTTGAATAAAGATCTTTAAGATCTTAGAATTAGGATACCTAGACAAATGAAATGGCCCTCCCTTCCAACCTACACCCATCAAATATTCCGATCATCTTAATTCATTCACAAACTTCTTTCATACTACCAATCATTCATCAAAGTCATACAAGTTACCTATTAACTGCAGTTTTGGTCACCTGTTCAAACCTTTTAATAATCAATTTCTCTGTTCAGTTTGCAATATAGTATAATTTTCAAGGACTGCTGTACCAAAATCACATGATATGCGCTAAGAAGTCAGTTCAAATGATAGAGACTGTGTCAAGAAGTTATCACCTTTATAGCTCGCTACGTCAGCTGAGAAATAGACCATTAGAGGTTTGTATGAATACCTATTCAAATGAATTCTCGAGAGGGATTATGGGCCAGCTACTCTCGGAGCCCATAAGCCTTGTCGATGTGTATTTAATGTATGTAAAGTGTTATCCTGAATATAAAATAAAATAAACAAATAAAAATATAAGTAATTGATTTTAACTACTAATCTTTAAAACACCGTGTTTTGTTTTAACGTAACACTGTATCTTAAAGACATATCAAAATATTCCTATTAGTTTCTATTGCATTAGTTCATCTTCACACTCACGCACACTGATGTTTTACACATAACACACACCTCCTATTTCCTATTCTAATAACACATTTCCCTACGATTATCATTGAATGATGTTTGAAAACTCGCAACGCTGCAGGTACAGAAAGCTGAAACTATCACTTTATTACGAAATCGGCTATCTGTAAGGTTAAGAAACACCTACAGTAATAATCACAACGATGGACTTCGAATAAAACACAACGCCGAAAATGAACATCACACGATGCTCGGAATCGCGAATTTTCGCGTTAGAACATCGTCCCGGCCCGTCAGCAACTGCCAACCCCCACTGCATGCCCGCTGTTCCTCTGTTTTTTTTAATCTTCCAAGTTCTATGCTATATTAAGACAAAGTAAAATATCTTTTGTAACATTCAAAATTTAACTCTATTTCCAAGTAACAAGTATGGGTATTTATGAATTTGATACTCTTGTTTAAATACTGGGTCATGTCAGGTAAAGTTGTCTCAATTTTTGTACGAAAAATCTAAATGCTATTTGTTTAAGTGTTGGGTCGATTTTATAAACGAATTATTCTATATGTAAATGATCGTTACACAACCCTCAAAATTTTGTCAGACGTGGCGGATCGAGCTTTGTTTAAGTCGTTTACGTTCTGCCTACCCCATCAGGGATAAAAGCGTGATTATATGTACGAGAAGTCCGGCTGAACGATCCCAACAAAGCGATGGTAGGCTCCGCAAGAGGCCGCCTGACTCGCGACCACCCTCTCACCGGAGACCGGTGCCAAACAGTATGCTGTGTTCCGGTCGGTGCGTGAGACTGCCAGTGCCATAACAGGCATCTTCTGGGTGAGCTCGCTCCATCGCCGACTCTGTCACGGTCATCCCTGAGCGAAGTGTCTAGTGTCAAAAGCAAACCGATTTTAAGTAAAAAAATGTGATCGAGGTGGTTTTATTGTAATCATCATCATCAGCTCAGCTGTTTTAGAATAGAAAATATAAAAAGTTTCATTTCCCGAAATAATTTCCTAGTGAAAGTCGTTTATCGCTCTGCCTACCCCGTAAGGGATAAAGGCGTGATTTTATGTATGTATGTATGTATGAAAGTCGTTGAATAAGAGTCCCTTTAAGTTTGCGGACAGATGCTGTCCCTTACACCCAGTACAAAAGTATTAAATGACCATTTACTCACGGTTGTAAAATAGTTTGCTAAAAAATAAAAAGTATACACTATTGAATACTTCATTTTTAAACTTGTTATTGACTCCTATGGCAAAATTGCATTTGCATTTAGTTCTGGAAAATTATACGGTGTTTTTATATTGACCATTTATACCTCCATACTAATATTACAAATGCGAAAGTAACTCTGTCTGTCTGTTTGTTTAATGCTCTTTCACGACTAAACGGCTACACCGATTGTGATGAAATTTGGCAGGACGATAGATGTTAACTAAATTTAATTGCAGCCTTGAGTCACATAAAACATCTTTCATTAAATTTAAATCCAAATTGTAATCATAAAGCTATCTGAATTTGTAATTCTAATTTATATATATAATAACTAATTTTGATATTAATATTTATATTTCAATAATTTAAATTTTATTCATATCCTGATTTCAATGATTTACGTATAAGTAATTTTTTAAATTTCTTTTTTTTTTTTTTTTTAGTTTTAATTAGATAATATCATTGTACTACATTTACTGTTATATTAATTGTATACATTCGCTTTGCTATTAATGCTGTGTTTAGTTGTAAGTGGGCATCGGATTTATGAATGTTTTGTTGTATTATTTATTGTCTCTAATCTTAGTCTGTTGCCTGTAACTGAACCTATTTAAATTTAAAAAAAACTTGGAGACGGACACAGGCTACTTTTTACGGCGAGGAAAGATCTCATGCCTACGGAAAAAAAAAAACAAAACGGTATTTTGATAAGGACGGCATTTGATATGATACGGATTGACTATGTCTGGGAATAGCAAAATTTAAACTTTTACTTCGGGAAATTATTTGATCCCCACAGAAAATTTAATTAAGCTGCGGTTGAAACCGCGGGGCGGAAAGCTAGTAGGAAATAATAATGAATAGAAGATGTTATCGGTAGAAAGAGAGAGAGATCCATCAGATATCTGTATATATTTGGGTGAATCTATTTGCTAGTGGTCCGGCCGCCGGCCGGCGGCCCGGGCGAGGAAATAAGAGAAGTTATTTTTAATATTACCTTTTATTACTCCAAAATAAAGTTATACTGTGTGAAAACCGGAAAAAAATTAAGTTAAATATAAATAATAATAAACATAGCGATGGCTAGACAGCAGATCGGTATCACATCAAGCACAGAATATTCAACATATTTTTATATAATGTTATTCTGCATTTAAAATCACCCATTTAAAGGCAAGAGACGTGATGCTAATGCGTTGGAACGGTATTCTAAAGTCGCAATTTCGAATCCTAGATAGGATTGTGATTGAAATTTATGATTTGTTGTTTCTCATATTTCAGAATTTTTTCACAATTTTTGGGGTTCGTTTTTTATAAGATGCGTTGGTAAGACTGGATCGGAATAAGATTTGATAGTTCAAATAGCTCGCAAACTTGCACGGTGCAAATATTCCAAAACACGACCAAACCCCTGCATTCAAAGTGAATGTATCATTCAAGCTTCAAATGGTTCTATATTGTCCACTTAATTCAGTTCTTCAATATTGGACTGGGAGCGAGAGAAAAACAAAGAATGTCCCAGCTGCATTTCCTACCGGGCATGCTGTAAAAACCAGCTAAGGGATCCGAGCGTTTCTGTATATTGCAATTTAGGCGATGGGCTGACAACCTGTCACTACAGCAATATACTTACAAATCAATGTTAAATAACCCTCAAAACTTTGTCAGTTGTGGAGAAACGACCTTTTTTTTAGGTCGTTTACGCCCTACCTACCCCGTTAGGGATAAAGGCGTGATTATATGTATGTTTGACCACTTAATGATCGGTAAAAAGTTACAGCATTTCGTGCGTCGGGTTTGGGGGAGAAGTTGGAATTATCAGTTTATCTTAAATATTACCAAAACTACCGTCAATACTCAAAAAGTTACTGAAATAAAAATAATATCTCACCAAAAACATAAACGTGAAAGAACTTAACAATTTACTTATATTTAATTTACATTAATGTAACAAAAAAAATTTTCTTCCATGCTGGCCTGGGAACGAGAGAAAAACATAGAATGCGCCAGCTGCATTTCCTCCCGGGCATGATGTAAAAACCAGCTAAGGGATCGAGGGTTTCAGTATATTGCAATTTAGGCGATGGGCTGACAACCTGTAACTATAGCAATATTCCAACAAATCAATCTTAAATAACCCTCAAAACTTTGTCAGACGTGGCAGTAAGACCTTTGTTTAGGTCGTTTACGCTCTGCCTACCCCATTAGGGATAAAGGCGTGATTATATGTATGTATGTATGTAATGTAACAAAAATATAAACTGTTATTAAAATAAGTTTTGTTTTGTATTTTAAATTTAATTGGGTCTCACGGAAGACCAGCGCTTTGAAGGTGTATTACTGAAAGTGTGCACCTTAGCAGCATAAATCTGAGCTAGACCTTTTTGTCGCCTTAGATTAAATTTTAAGTATCTTTAATTGTAAAATTTATGTTCATGGTGACAAATAAAGATTTTTCTATTTTATTCTATTCTATAAAGTGGAAGCCAAGTTGATGGTATTGGTGCGTGAATTGCACAAAAAGTTGTGAGATCTATAAAGGGAGTCAAGTCTAGGTTTTTTATAGTAATTCTTAGCTCTTCAATAAGGTTCATTTCATGTGACTTGGTCGTTGTAGAGAATAATTCAACCTGCCACCTACAACGCCAGTCTACAAAGGCCATGTGTTTCTGTTTTTTTGAAAATTACATTCCCAAAGGGGTGAAAAAGAAAAATATGGGTAATTTTGAAAATTTCGAAATTTTCCCCCTTTTCACTCCTTTATGAATGGAAAGATCAAAAACGCTGATGCAGGAATCTACTTCACCTTCGGAAAATTTGTAAAATTATTCTTAGAGAGTAGATAAAAAATGGTATGAAACTGTACATAACTTAACTAGGTATTACAATACTCGTGTCGTGTTAAATACTATTAAGAAACTCGCTACGCTCGTTTCGCAAACCACACTCGTATTGTAATACCCCTTCTTATGCAGCAGCTCCATAAACTACTGCTCGATATTTCAGATTTCATATTTTATAATATACTAGCAACCAGCCCCGGCTTCGCACGGATATTATCAGTGTTTCTTTACTATATTATGCATGTATTATAATATAACATATAATATTAATAAAAATAAAAAAAAAACTTTATTCAAGTACAATAATCAATTATACAAAAGTCTTTGTTTATCGTCAAATTAATTGTACAGAAGCCATTTGAGATGTGTCAGACCATCAGACAGTTCCTAAGCTAGGAATTAACCTGTATTATAGGAACTGGTGATAATCATCCTGCACTTGTAAGTCCAGCTTGTTACAATCAATTTATTTACACAGAAGTGAACATCAGTAACTTATATTGTACTAAAAACAAAATAAAAAATAATAATTAAGGAACAAATTCTTTGAAAACATATTAAAGAGAAATTAAAACTAAATGCTCAATGTATGAGTGAGTGGAGGTGTGTGAATGTAAGTGTGTTGTGTGTTGGGTATGTTGTGTATGTGTTTATAAGTAATTAAAAACTTTGATTTGGTAAACTAACTTAAATGAGTTAGTAATTCCTTAGTCTGGTCATAAGTAAGAGTTTTCATCCACTTTGATACCGTAAATTTTACTACTCGTATTGTTAAGGAATATATAGAAATTTTATTATGGACTTTATTGTACAGATAGGCACTTTGTGCAATATGTTGTCTTTGTGCATATGCTGTACGGCATCTTACACTGGGACAAACAGGACAACCAGATCGCCTCAAAGTTTGGTTTATGTCAAAAGGAAGGGATGAATGTCTGTGTACTATGGATTTTAATATATAGAGCTGTCTAACGGTCAGCATTTGTGTATCGGCGAAGAGTTTACTAGTGGAATAGTCTCTTCGTTTAAACAGTAGAACTTTTAATACAAATCTTTGAGCCCGTTTCAGAGGCAATAATACAGTGTTGTAGGTACCCCCCATATAAAAATGCAGTACGTAATAATGGATTGACATAGACTGAAATAGACTAATTGTAAAGTTTGCCAATCAGCTGAGAGTCGCAAGTTTTTAAAAATATAAACCTTCCTCTTAAAACACTCTATTCATTAAAAGAAACCGCATCAAAATCCGTTGCGTAGTTTTAAAGATTTATGCATACATAGGGATATAGGGACAGAGAAAGCGACTTTGTTTTATACTATTAGTGATCTACTTTTGAGTATGATGGGTGGAAACCGGATTTCCGAGTGTTATACAGAAACAACTTGTTTTGTTTTAATTCCTTTAGAATATAATTATATACTTAAACTTCCATGCTGGACTGGGAACAAGAGAAAAACATAAAATTTGCCAGTTACATTTCATCCCGGGCATGCTGTAAAAACCAGGTAAGAGATCCGAGGGTTTCAGTATATTGCAATTTAGGCGATGGGTTGACAACCTGTCACTACAGCAATATACCTACAAATCTATCTTAAATATCCCCCAAAACTTTGTTGCACGTGGTGGGATGACCTTGTTAAGGTCGTTTACGCTTTGCCTACAAGGTTAGGGATAAAGACGTACATACATACATACATAAATCACGCCTTTATCCCTTACGGGGTAGGCAAAGTAAGGCGTAATTGTATGTATATTCATAGAATAGATAAAACTGAACATGTCTCTACTGAAAACCTTAAGTTTGAAGCCACACAGTAGTTTTTAGATCGTTGTTCGAACATTCCCCGCTATGGTCCAGTCTTCCCTGGTATATTGATTAGCAAACACAAACTTTATATAGGTGCAACTTGGCAACCACTACACTAAAAGAAGCTACAAAAATACTGATAGATAGCAATATTTTTTTTTTCTTCCATGCTGGACTGGGAGAGATAGAAAAACATAGAATGTTCCAGCTGCCCTTCCTCCCGGGCATGCTGTTGAAGTCAGCAAAAGGGACTCGAGGGTTACAGTGTATTGTAATTTAGGCGATGGGCTGACAACCTGTCACTAAAGTAATACATATACAATCTAAAATTGCGCTCAATTTTTGTCAGACGTGGCGAAAGCGCCTTTTAAGAGGCGTTAAACGCTCTGCCTACCCCGTAAGGGATAAAGGCGTGATTTATGTATGTATGTATTTTTTATAAGATAAATCATATTTTTAAATCTTATACAGGAAACATAATACAGGGTGTAAGGGACAGCGCCCCGCAAACTGATAGGGGTTGCTCAGTCAACGAAATTGAACAATTACCAGCAGGATTTTTTTGGAAAAAAAAATGGTTTTCCATATAACTTGTTTGACTGAGTTGTTCATTTTGTATGGAAAGATCAAATTTGTTTTTCATCTCCTGAAAGAATTTCCCGTTGAAACTTGTACAGTTTCGTTAACTGAGCGAGCATCCCCTATCAGTTAACGGGACGCTGTCCCTTACACCCGTTATTGTGCACGTCTTATCCGCGTACTTCCAAGCTGGCCTGGGAAAAACATATAATGTGCCAGCTGCAATTCCTTTCGGGCATGCTGTAAAACCCAGCTAAGGGGGAGGAAAAAACGTTACGTCAAAATTTATTTAGTGACAGGTCGTCAGCCCATCGCTTTAATTACAATATACTCAAACCCTCGGATACCTTAACTGGTTTCTCTCTAAAGGACAGCTAACAAAAATGAGACCGCTTAAAGATGGCAAATTTTAGAAACATAGAGATAAACATTGGAGGTACCGATTTTCCTTCATTCAGTAGTTAGATATGGTTATAAGAATTTAAAAGAACGATGTGTGCCATCTCTAAGGCTCGTAATTATGAAGCGATCTCAAACTTGAGAGCAATATTAAGTTTGGATTTGACAGGCCAGTTTGTACTGAAATGACATTCCTGATACGGACTCAAACTAACTGTCACTCATGAGCGCTGATTATAAATACGACCCATAGTGGCAGCTACCAAAAATGGCGGCCAATCAAAGATGGCAGGTCTTCACCTGTATGAAATTTACTGTATTTCTTGAACTATTTATCTGATTTCAGTACTGTTTTTTTTTTTTACTTTAGTTCTATACATGAGCAATATATTTTTTAATACTCTGTTAAGTCAGTCGTTAAAAGGGTAATGAATTTATTTTTATTTATTTATTTATGAATTTGAATGTGGATGGATAGTTTGCGAGAGGACAACGATAGAAAAGATGGATGGACTGCGTGAAAGATGATATGTCTAAAACAGGTGTGAGTGTTGAACTGACGGCTTACAGGGATGAATGGAAGAAGAAACGTACTTCGCCGACCCCAAGTAAATAGGATAAGGGCAAGCGAACGATGATTTTAAGTCAGTCGTTAATTAGTAATTAAAGATTTTCTTAATAAATCATACTTTCTTTTTTTTTTTACAAAATATCGTGTAGACTAGGAAAAGCACGCATCAATAGAAACATAAAACATTCAATTATGTTTAATTTGATGTATTGTATGTAAAGATTTAATTAACGATGACCAGCTAACTTGACCCACCATACATTTTGTACTTTGACCAGGGTAACAACATTTCACCGGTATGGGGCAGGAAGTCTGAAAAATTCTAGAACAGTTGAGAATATACGAATGTATTCTTATTATTATAGCATTCACAGTATTGTAATTCCAGAAGATTGCGAAATTTTTGAGTATCTCCCATATCATTACGGAACATTCCAGAACTATTACTTCCATGCTGGTCTGGGAGCGAGAGAAAAACATAGAATGTGCCAGCTGCATTTCCTCCCGGGCATGCTGTAAAATCCAGCTAAGGGATCCGAGGGTTTCAGTATATTGTAATTTAGGCGATGGGCTGACAACCTGTCACTACAGCAATATACCTAGAATTATATCTTAAATTACCCTCAAAACTTTGTCAGACGTGGCGGGACACCTTTGTTTAGGTCGTTTACGCTCTGCCTACCCCATTAGGGATACAGGCGTGAATATATGTATGTATGTATGTACATTCCAGAACTTAATCGAGTAACGAAATAATCTTGAAAATTCTGGACCATTTGAATTATTGTTTGTATGGATGGAGCATTCTGTATCTAGGGAATATTAAAGCAAGGTTGGTCGTGGGTTTGATCTTTCGAATACATCCTGGATCATGCTGAATGATGTGATATGTTCTGGAATAGTCTGGAGTATACCAGATTATATAAACGTTGAAAAACACATTTGAAAGTTGTGGAATGTTCTAGAAAATTGTAGGCCCTTTTTTTGTGTTAGTCATAAACAATGTCACAATATATTATTTTGTTGAAACGTTCGGAAACATCCTCAAATATTCCCACAAAAAAAAAATGTAGATGCGGGTGAAACCTTAGTATTTATAAAGCGATCTCAAGATTGAGAGCAGTATTAGTACTGAAATTACATTTATGATACGAACTCAAACTAGCTGATAGTCTCGAGATCTGATTATAAATACGGGCCTAAGTATTTAATAAGTAAACTCAAAATAAGTACGTAGGTAAAGTTCAAAGTTTTAAGAGTTAGCTTTTTTTGTAATTTTTGATTGCTTAAATGCAGCAATAAGGTAAACTTCAGCCATTTTCTCTTTTGTCACCACAGTAGTGAATGTTATTACAGCTTTTGCTTTTTCAAACGGCCATTTGTAGGGCATATTATCAATAGCAGGAACTGACACTAATGATAAATTGTGCCAGTTGTGTAAACCCTGAAATATAAATAAACAATTAAGAAATACAAACGATTGGATGTTTATCATGCAATCAATCAACGTATCAGAAATAAACTTAGAATACTAAGGTTAGATAATACTTTGAATTAGGACATAAACAGGCCACTTTTTTTTCTATTTTCTACGAGAATTTAACCTCACCCGAAACCGGGGACAAAAAATGTGTATAGTATTTTCCAACTCAGTTTTAGAATAAAGGTAAGCAAAGTTTGATGTTGTTTAATCGAAGATCTTGGTTCTAAAATTATGTTAATCTATTAGATATAACAACATAATTAAATTGTAGTTATAGTAACAAGTATCATTTATTATTGAAATGAGTATTTGAAAAAAAAGGACATGAATATTTGTTTACCTTTATTCTAAAACTGAGTTGGAAATATGTACTATAAGTGGTAGCTAAAGAAAATGTGCTACATGTGGATGTTGTTGTGCATGTGGATTTGACAGGGACCCTTAAAAATTATCATAACATTAATTTGATCCGAAATCAGGAGGGACTATAATAATATTAATAGAAATTGTAATAGTCCAATACTTCCGTCAATGCCCGACTGGGAGTGATGGAAAAACATCGAATGTTTCTGCCCTTCCTCTTGGGCATGCATCAGCATGCTGTAGAATTCAGCAAAAGGGATTCGAAGTTTACAGTACGCGCAGTTAGTCAAGCTAGCGCTAAAAGACTGGCCGCAATCACCGAAAATCGGTTGGACGGACTATTATACAATACAATACAAAATTCTTTATTGCACAAAAAAACCCATACAACAGAAATAAAAAGGAACAAACGTGACAGTACAATATAGGCGGCCTTATTGCTAAAGCAGCAATTTCTACCAGGCAACCTTTGGGTATAGAAATTGTACAAGCATAGAATGTGCCAGCTGCTTCTCCTCCCAGGCATGCTGTTAAAACAGCTAAGGGTTTCGAGGTTTTCAGTATATTGCAATTTAGACGGCTGGGCTGACAACCTGTCATTACAGCAATACACCTACAAATCTATCTTAAATAACCTTCAAACCTTTGTCAGACGTGGCGGAACCACCTTTGTTTAGGTAGTTTACGCTTTATTATTATTATTATTTTATGAGTGTGATCGTGTTTTTTTACTTACTGCGGGCAAAGGGCAAGTAATACCAGCTTTTTTACAGAGTGAGACAAATATTGGTTCTTTATTTATCATATCGCAGAGCTTAAATTTCATTTCAACAAAACTTCGTCTGTACTCATTGTGTAGGTATTCGTAAAATATGATGTGTACCTGCAAAAATAAAGTATGATTATATCAACAAAATATGATCAAAATGACTCCATAATAATTATAAATAAATCATTTTATTTCAAGCAATATTTACATTAGTAGATGTTAAATAATAGAAACAGAGGCACATAGAATATATACCTTACAGACTAACATGACTGCATACTTAATTACTATTTCGACTTATGGACGACGGCAGGAGGTCTGTAGCGTCGAAATACGACCCCCATCGGCCAGTATGCAGAGTTCAGGAGCACGCTTTTTTGGAACTTGGAGACGCGGATCACGAACGACCTTAACGTCGTCGGCCGCTTCGACTCTAGCTGTCTCACAAGCACTCGGTTGATTGGCTCCTGGCTGTAGGCTGGCCACAATTTCCACACGTACTCTTCGATGTCCTTTGACGTAGTACTAGCGTCTAGCCGGGACACGTAGAGCTGCGTGGATGGTAGCGCTGCCTTCAGCGATGTGGGGGCGACGGTGGCGGTGCCGCGGTGGTTGCGCTTGCGACATTGACGGCTCTTCCGGTTTTGCACTAGAGTAAAACCGTCTTTGTCGACATCCGCTTACGGCGCAGCAGAAACAGTAGCCGATTGTGAGGCCTCATTCTCCATGGTAGAGTCAGGCATCGACTTCGAGCGCCGAGGCTTCCGCGCAGCGACGTCTTGCTGTATCCGGGAGGCAGCAGGGGGAGGATGCAGCGCGTGGAGCTCGATGCGGGGAAGTTTCGCTGGAGAAGATCTGATGACGCTCGCCTAGCTGGCAGCGGGGTCGTCGGTCCGCGGCCCGTCAGTGTCAGTTGCGTTCGGTGTAGCAGTGTCGTATTGCACATCGCCGTCGCGTCGCATGTTCGCACACGTGGCCGGCGGAGACGCTGACGCGACGTTTTGCTCACGTAGTAAGGTAAACTCGCGTTGCAACTCATCATATTCGACGTTCGGAGGCTTCTAATTTAGAGTTGAGTCTGTTTATTTCAGCCTTCAGCAGCGCGATATCCTTGAGAAGCGTGGTGACATCGAGGTGGTCAAACGTCACCGGTGGCAGCTTATTCAGGTCACGTGCTACGTACGTCGGGACATCGTCAGGATCCTCGCATTTAAAGACCCGGAAGATGTCTGACAAGCTCTTCCTGGCTCCTACCTCGCGGCGCGTCATCAGCTTGACATGTCGAGGGTTGGCAGTGTCATGAAGATACTGCTTGGCCTTGTTGATGTCGGTCTCCGTTTAGCTGGTCGCGCAGATCTGCCCAAGGCTCTCCTCGTCCATCACGTCCAGCTTGTTCTGCACGAAGGCCAACTGCTCGTTGACCAGGATCGTGTCACAGCGCTTAGGTTGCGCCATGATTGCAAAAGTGCACTAAAGTGCACTAGTATTCGGCGACGGCGCAGACGTCACGTTTTCGCTGCGTCCGATCAAATCGGCAGTTCGATTGCAACTCGATGTTTCATAATGAAACCTGATCGGCTTACTTGTTTGTTTTGAAAGGAGGGTTAGCCATCGACGTTTTCATCCTATACGAGGATTTTCATCAGGAGAGAAGAAAGTCACACTCCACGCCCGCCAAGTGCAACCTTCGACTCGACGCGTCGAGGGCTAACTCTTCTTTCAATTCAAACAAGTAAGCCGATCAGTTTAAATTATGAATAACACTTGTTTATCGTTTAGTGTTAAAATAGCCGAATAATTAATAAATATTAACATTCGGTTTATATTTCGCATTGAATTACGTTGTTTTGTCCATACACTGCTCTCGATTCGTTGAGGGCATGACTTAACTAAACGGTGACTAAAATTTTTGCTGTCTCTTTCTGTACTCTCTGATAGACTTAGGTATATTTATTAGTCGTAATTGTTGAAGTAAAAGCGAAGAACTAAAGAAATATGAATTTATAACTGCTTGAATGAATCAAAAGTGAAAGGCTCCAGGCCTTTCTGATGAATCTCAAAGGACATGAAACGCATCGGTTTTTTGTCCATGTGTATTTTCAATTTGACTCATCAGATGCTGATGGTGGACAGGGAACTGATACGTTTCGTGTTCTTTGACATTCATCACAAAGGCCATTGAGCCTTTCACTCTTGACAAACGCATTATATCGACAGAGATACAAGTGGGAAAGGGCCCTCTTGCGGGGAGGACTACAGACATTATGCCTAACGGCTGCCCCTAAAGAGTTAGATTCCGTTCCGATCCAAACAAGCTGAACCCACAAGAGCATAGCACTTGCAAACTTAAATAAATGTTGCTCTTACCGAGACATTGTTCGCCCAGGTTTGATGTGTATAACCATCTATATTAAACACATACAAGCCACGTCTGCCCAGTTTGCGAACCGTGAGGGTAACATTAGATACATACTTCGTGTTCAATTCCGTAACATTCGATTGTTCGGGGACGACTTCCATACCCTGAAACAAAAAATACATGGCAGTAAAGATGGGCAAAATACCTAGTAACTAAACTGAGCATGTGAACTAAAAAAAAAACAATTGACCTGCACAGGTGTATCTTGATCAATGAGTGCTTATTACCCGACTGCGCAACACAGAGGAGGGTAATGTGTTCATCAGCTTATGTATGTATGTTTGAACCTGTGTGGCGCTCTAGAGACCAAACGCGTTGGCCGATTTTAATGATTCATACGTCAATCGATTCGTCTTAACCATGCGAGTGTCACCAAAGAAATTGCAACAGACAGACGCAATTTTGTAAAAAAAAAAAAAAGTCTAGGTAGGTATTTGCAAATAAATTTTCGGTGTCATACATAATTTTTCGTTTTGAATGATCGTTTAGGATCTGTAACGATTCAAAGTTTTAAAGCTCATTTCCTACGCAGTTGGGTATTTTGTGCTTTTTAAATTACTTGTTATTTATTTATTAACATATTTTATTGCATAAATGAGTACAAAGGAGGCGAGGGGCTAACTAATGTTACATGGCATTCTCAACCGGATTGCCTAGGCTAGAACCGATAGAAAAACAGAGAGTTCCATGTTTCAAGTGCCCTTCCTCCTGGGCATGCTGTAGAAGTCAACAAAAGGGATTCGAAGGTTACAGTGTATTGTAATTTAGGCGACGAGCGGACATCCTGTCACATGTCACCATAGTGGTACACATTATAATCAAAAACTGCTTTCATTATTTGCCAGATGTGGCAATAAAGCCTTTAATTAAGTGTTATTTGATCTACCTACCGCCTCCAAGGGTTAAAGGCGTAACTTTATGTATGTCAGCTCTTTATTGTACCTTTAAAATCTTAAAACTAAAATACAAAAAGAATAAGACAATAGTGGCACAAATGCGGACTTATCCCGTTAAGGGATCTCTTCCAGTCAACCTTTGATAAACCCAGAGGAGACAATTATACTTGATTTAGCTTTATGCATGTATGTACTTACGTGAGAGAGCCCGATGGTGTAGTGGATAGGGCCGCTGCCTCCTGAGCGGGAGGTCGTGGTTCGAACCCCACCACGTACCAATGTCTTTTCAGTTTTCGAATTTCATATGTACGTTTATTCGGTGCTTTTTCCGTGCTGCGGAAGGCACGTTAAGCAGTTGGTCCCGGTTAATATCGTTTAATACCGTAGATATTAGTCGTTAAGCCATATCAGAGGTCAGTGCTAAGCATTGGCGGTTTGAAAATTCTGACCTAATCTAGGATTGGGTCTGGTTTCCCTTCTGGATTGCGGAGGTCAGATGGCAGTCGCTTTGTGTAAAAACCAGTACCCTCGTTCAATCCCCTAGATTAGGAAGCCGACCCCGTGAGATACGGGATAAGGCTAGGGAGATGATGTACTTACGTTTGTAAAATAATTTGCTAAAAATATAAAAGTACACACTATTGAATACTTCATTGTTGAGCTCGTTATGGACTGTTGTTTCATTTATTTTTTTTGTGTTTTGTACCTGCTAGAAAATTGTAGTTATTTTTATATTAAGTAGGTGCTTGTAAATTATAGTCATTATATCACTCATTGAAAATATTAAAATGAAAATGTACGTTTTTGCAGATGTTATCTGGTAGAGATCGATCAGATATACATATAAGTATGGGATTTATCTGTTCAGTTAGTCCAAGATAAAATAAACAGGTTTTTGATAACAAATACTATAGCA
Source organism: Scrobipalpa costella (assembly GCA_949820665.1). Lineage (NCBI taxonomy): Eukaryota > Metazoa > Arthropoda > Insecta > Lepidoptera > Gelechiidae > Scrobipalpa > Scrobipalpa costella. The sequence goes on from OX463311.1 coordinate 3,898,716, forward strand.
AATAAGCGACTTGACTCACTTTTTTTGTTGAAAGGAGTTAAGTTTTGAGTTCGCTAGGTTATTTTAAGTATTTCTAGACCAAGACTCATAGATCTTTATATCCTTGTGGAATGAAATTTTTATCAGGGTCATCATTATTTTATTGATCGAAAACCTATCTTATGGGGTATCCAATAAAAGGGGTTTCTAAGCTGATTTTGAAAATATATAAATAATAATATTAATAAATTTTTGAAACGCGGCATGTTTGGGCTCTTCCTGACAGGAAACGGCTGAATGTTTTTCTTAAAACTATAGGCCAAATGATTTGTTAAATCTTGAAAATCTAAGGCAAGAAAAATAAATAAGGAAACACTAATGCTTACTATTCATTTTCTCATTTTAAAAACAGCAAGATTTCCCAGGACAAAATATCCCATTACAAAAAAAAACTATGAGTCTTGGACTAGAAATACTTAAAATGCCCTAGTGAACATATTTAGTGAAACTCAAAACCCTGTAACACAAAAAGTGGGTTAGTATGGTAAAAAGGAGGTATTCGAATAAATGTCATAGAGGGTGATAGTGGGCAACTTTCGTTGGTTATAAAAAATCAAGATGGCAGATCCAAAATGGCCTCAGATATAAAAACTGCTCCGATCAGGCTGAAATTTTGCAGGTTGGTCATCAAAGTACTGATTTGATATTTTTAGTTCGTTTTTCGAACCCACTTTTTTTTCAAGATGGCTGCCATACAAGGGATTTTTGTAGGAAAACCTTTTTTCGGCTCAGGCGTGAAAATGGTTGCTTGTAGTGGGAGAGGATAGTACTATTCTATATTTGAATGTGTTGTATTGTTATTGTTATGGTCCCCTTCCCCGCTACAAAATCGATTAAAGTTCCTCAAAATACAACGGATTTTATACCGGGTGTAAGGGACAGCGTCCCGCAAACTGATAGGGGTTGCTTAGTAGTAGTAAGTATCAATAGGAATTTCTTTCAGAATATGAAAAATATTTAACTTCCCATACAAAATTACCACCTTGATCAGACAATATGTACGGGAAACCAAACTTGTTTTCACTTCCTGAAAAAAAATCCTGCTGATAGTTGTTCAATGCCGTTGACTGGGGAACCCCTATCAGTTTTCGGGACGCCTATACTCTCCGTATAGGGAACTTTAATCAGCTCTGGCACGAAAACAGTTGCTCGTAAGTGAGACAAATAGCAAAATAATTATAATTTAAAATATGGCTTCTTCTTCTGTCGAGTGGGTATCGAGTCTATCGACCCAATGGACCCTGGTGTCAGAGTTTTAAAACCGCCTAGTAGCTCAACTATCAGGCCTCTGACATGGTTTGAGTAACGACCACTATCAAAGATAGCGACCGGGACCGACGGCTTAACGTGCCCTCCGAAGCACGAAATCGTATTCTTTTCGGACAATCAGGTGATTCAGCCTGGGAATCGAACCCGGGACCTCCGTATCGGGAGTCCATAGCACTAGCCACTAGACCACGAAGGCAGTTAAAATATGGCAAAAAATATGGTAACAGCCAACCCATACAATCGTGTCGACGAACAAACCTACCTCAATATGGATAAAGGGGTGATTAAATGTATGTACACGTATGTATGATAACAGAAATTAGGTAAGAAAAAATATTTCTTTAGAATTACTTATTGTACTATACCTACATATAAGGATACTGAAGTATGTCCGAAAATAAAATCTCAGGTATTAATCAGAAAAATTGGAACGTGTAATAACAAATAATTGAGATTCCAAGGAAATATTGAGAAAATGTAGCTAAATAAATTAATGCTTTCAGGCTAAAGTGACATTGCGACGGCGAGGTCTGTGCCTGTAGAATAGTAAGTAGGGTAGGGTGGAATATAAACTTATGGCACAAGAGTGAAGTAAAATGTAACGATTTGAACCAGTGCGTTGCAGATTTTGGATACTTTAGAATGTTTAAGATAGTAGAAAAAGTATAGGTACTGAAGTATACTTCCATGCTGGACTGGGAGAGATAGAAAAACATAGAATGTTCCAGCTGCCCTTCCTCCCGGGCATGCTGTTGAAGTCAGCAAAAGGGACTCGAGGGTTACAGTGTATTGTAATTTAGGCGATGGGCTGACAACCTGTCACTATAGCAATACATATTACAATCTAAAATTGCCCTCAATTTTTGTCAGACGTGGCGAAAGCGCCTTTTACGAGGCGTTAAACGCTCTGCCTACCCCGTAAGGGATAAAGGCGTGATTTATGTATGTATGTACTGAAGTATATTTTAAGCATTATAAATTAATAATTCATGTTCACTGCAGTTGCAGGTAGCAAAAGTGCTAAAAGTGGCCGCTTTTCGCAAATTTTCTTTCTGTAACTACAACGAACTATAAGCTGCAACTTTATGAGGTTCTAAATGATATCCATTGCCTTAACCTCAATCTGATCTACATAAAAAATGAAGTAGTTACTAATTTAGTGTAAAGGCACTTTGTCCTTCGTGATCACTGTGAGAGAAAACGAAACGCATCGGTTCACACGCGGCCATTTTGTACGATATAGGCACACTAAGTGGCAAATTCAGAAAAAAGGTAGCATGCAGATTAACTAGCAACATTATTTGAATATAATAATTTAACTGCCTCCGTAGTCTAGTGGCTAGTGCCATGGACTCCCGATCCGGAGGTCCTGGGTTCGATTCCCGGGGGGGAAAACACAAAGTTGATATTTGAGAATTTATCACTTTGTGAATTTTTCCCCAGTTTGGGTAGGACATTGCAGGCTGAATCACCTGATTGTAACTGCCTCCGTGGTCTAGTGGCTACTGCCATGGGCTCCCGATCCGGAGGTCCTGGGTTCGATTCCCAGGGGGTAAAACACAAAGTTGATATTTGAGAATTTATCACTTTGTGAATTTTTCCCCAGTTTGGGTAGGACATTGCAGGCTGAATCACCTGATTGTCCGAAAAGAAAAAGATTTCGTACTTCGGAGGGCACGTAAAGCCGTTGGTCCCGGTTGCTGTCTTTGATAGTGTTCGTTACACAAAACCATGTCAGAGGCCTGATAGTTGTGCTACTAGGCGGTTTAAAAAACTCTGACACCAGGGTTCATCGGGTCCATAGACTCGATACCCACTCGACAGAAGAAGAAGACCTGATTGTCCGAAAAGAAAAAGATTTCGTGCTTCGGAGGGCACGTTAAGCCGTCGGTCCCGGTCGCTGTCTTTGATAGTGGTCGTTACACAAAACCATGTCAGAGGCCTGATAGTTGTGCTACTAGGCGGTTTAAAAACTCTGACACCACGGTTCATCGGGTCCATAGACTCGATACCCACTCGACAGAAGAAGAAGAAGATTTGGATATAATAATTAAATGATGTACTAAGGTAAACAGTAGGATTTGTAAGGTGTGTTAGTGTGTGTGTTTGTGTGTGTGTGTCTGTGTTTGTGTGGGTGTTTGTGTGTACATTACTAAATTAAAAACATTGTCACCAGGGTGAATCGGGACATTCTCGACAACCCACACGTCAAATCAAAGTCACGAAGGGAAGAAAGAAATGAAATTTAAAAAAAGAAAAACCTATCTCCAAAATACTACTCATTCTTGAAAAATCACAATATTCAGAAGACTGATATTCACGACTTCAAACAATTAGGGCGTAAAGTTCCCTTATTAATTAAAATTAATGTCTTGTACAGTTATTTCCTAAATTGAATACCAGGTGTAAGAAACACCGTCCCTCAAACTGATAGGGGTTGCTCAGTCAACAACACTGAACAACTATCAGCAGGATTTTTTTAGGAAGTGATATAAAAATTGCTTTTCCATACAAATTGTCTGATCGAGGTGAACATTTTATTAGAATAGCCCTTTTTTTCACTACCTGACAAAACCTGTTAATAATACTTGTTTAGTGAAATAATTTCCTGGTGAAAGTTGTTCAGTTTCATTGACTGAGGAACCCTTATCAATTTGCGGGACGCTGTTCCTTACACCCAGTATGAATTCCTAATGGTGACTGTACTCAAATTTGAATTACATGTCTCCCCACATTCTGATCTATTGATTACGAAACTCTGAATAGACTGATTGTACGAAATTTATAATTGGAATTCTTGGTTGTAAAGCCCCAAATTATTAAGGTTCCATTTAAGAATCAAAAGAAAGGAATGCTTTAGAAGAATATTCATTATGATAAAGAATGACAGTAGGCTCAGTTCTAGATACCAAAAGCTAAAATTCAAGTCAGAGGACCGTCTCTCTCAGAATAAAATATATTTATAAAAGGTAGCGGAGTTTTAAGTCGAAGATTTACGATTTTTTTTTAATATTACCCGCTAAAATTCATTGCCTATTATCAGTAAAATCAAGAATGGTAACTTCGACAGAATATGCCATTAAGAAAGTACATACTTATTTATTTTATTTTGTATATCTAGGAAAACCAACAGCTATTAATATAAGAGTACTGAAAAATTAATACAAGACAGAAAGCTAATAACAGGTTTTCATACATATGATCAAGCCTTTATCCCTAATGGGATAGGCAGAGTGTAAGCAAACTAAACAAAGTTCGTTGCGCCACATCTGAAAAAGTTTTGAGGGTTATTAAGGATAGATTTGTAGTAGGTAGGTATATTGCTGTAGTAACAGGTTGTCAGTGAGATAGTGGTCGTTACTTGACCCATGTCAGAGGCCTAAAAGCTGTACTACTAGACGGTTCGAAAACTCTGACACCAGGGTTCATCCGGTGGCTCGCCTCGAGAATCCACTCGCTAAGAAGAAGCTCTTTTTACCGCTTGCATAGTCCAGTGGTTTGAGCCTGGGCAATTGTCTCCCGAAGGCGCGGGTTCGGTACAAAGAGGAAGAGAGGGGATGATAAATTCTTGTTGCTGTTATTCTAGTTAGGTTACGATCCGGAAGTCGCGGGTTCGATTCTTTGCGGGAGATAATTTTAGTTGCTGTTTCTAGTAAGGTTATGAAAGGCTGATCTGATTGTGATGTTATCGTATGTCGGATTTCTAGTCGTAGAGCGTCCAATTATGTGGAGCAAACATTCAGATATTCAAAAAGTAAGGAGATGTATCAGTGTTAATCTCAATATAATACAAGAAGAATACATACATACATACATATAATCACGCCTATATCCCTATTGGGGTAGGCAGAGCGTAAACTAACTTAACAAAGGTCGTTCCGCCACGTCTGACAAAGTTTTGAGGATTATTTAAGATAGATTTGTAGGTATATCTGTAGTGACAGGTTGTCAGCCAATCGCCTAAATTACAATATACTGAAACCCTCGGATTACTTAGCTGGTTTGTACAGCATGCCCGGGAGGAAAAGCAGCTGGCACATTCTATGTTTTTCTCTCGCTCCCAGTCCAGCATAGAAGCTAAGAATACAAGAAGAATGAGAGAAAATAAGTATATTTTTACAAAAGCTAAAAACTATTATGGCCAAAGAACAAATAAATTCATTATACCAAAAATATTTAATAAATTAGACTTTGTAAGACAGAATAAAATAACGTCAAAGATATCCCTTAAGAAAAAACTTAAAACTGTTCTTCAAACTAAAATAAATAAATAAACTAACAATGTGTAAATGTGTCACATTAATCATTCACCATAATTCATAGTTTTAAACTCTTTATAATGTTTTTTTTTATAAGATACTAGAATATAAGATAACTATTTGTTAATCATTATGTAACGAATGCCTTGCCAACAAACTGCTTTCGCAGTTTTTCGAGAATATAACATATACATACATACATATAATCACGCCTCCCTAATGGGGTAGGCAGAGCGTAAACAACCCAAACAAAGGCCATTCCGCCACGTCTGACAAGTTTTGAGGGTTGTTGAAGATAGATCTGTATATTGCTGTAGTGACAGGTTGTCAGCCCATCGACTAAATTACAATATCGTGAAACCTTGGGATCCCTTAGCTGGTTTTTACACCATGCCCGGGACGAAATGCAGCTTACACATTCTATGTTTTTCTCTCGCTCCCAGGACAGCATGGAAGTAAATCTAAATCTAACTTCTATTAAACTATAACCAGAAGTAGAATGTCCTTGCACAATAACTTCGAAACTAGATAAGAAGGATACAATATAATTCACAATTATAGTCTCAATTACAACCACCCAAAACTTATATAACTATGCAAGTTTTCCACTAGATGGTACGTCCACGGCACGGCAACGGTACGATGACCAATATCGTCATGATGCCGTCTACTTTTCCACTGAAACTATCGCCAACGATATCGTCCGTCTAGTTCCACGCTGAGCGCATGGACTCTTGCAACACTTTATAACATAAGATATAAATACTTTATTGCATGTAAGAAAACAAATCATGCAACACCTAACAGATAACAACAAAAGACAAGTACAACATAGGCGGCCTATTTGCTAAGGTAGCAATTTCTTCCAGGCAACCTTTTTACGTTTGCTTCGTACGTATACAAAAAACGTGCAGTTTTTCAGGCCGGCGACGATACCCGTGGGAATCAATGCTGTGCTGTTGCCGCGGCGGTAATTGGAAAAGCGTGTTGTATAAATACAATATTTTTTCATACACTTCACGTCAACGGCAACGGCACGGTAAAATGGACGGTATCTTGAAAGATATATTATTTAATAGGGATATTATAGAGCTAATTTCTCTTTCACGTTATCGTCGATGATACCGTGCCGTTCCCGTTGCCGTAGACGTGCTGTCTAGTGGAAAAACGCTCTTTGCAAGTTTTCCTTACATTCACCCTGGACCGTAGTTTCTAATTAACTGGCGCGAAATTGTTGTGTCAGCCGGAAGGATGAAATATGATGCAATAAGGTAGCTATTTTTGACTAGCCCGGAAGTTAACTTGGTAGTGACATTGTTTGCTGTGTTGACGGTAGTTTTGATCAATGGTCGTTCCATCCATAATTTTTTTCAAGCATTTTTTACTAAATTATTACGTCATTATTGTTTTCTTTCAAAAATATTTATTAATTCTTTACTTATTAATTTCGTTTTGCCAGAGTATTTATTAAAGGAAAAGGAGGGTCTAATAGGTATAATAAAGTGTTAGTGGGAAAAGAATACAAAGAACTATAAATTAATTTTCTTTCTCGAAGATGAGATTTATCCGAACTACGGAATTAGTGATTACAAAACCCTGTCAGTTTATCACTATCAAATTCAGCAATCAATTTATCATACTTGATTCGCTAAGGACATTTTCCCAAGAGAATATAATATTATGAGTAAGTTCTTATACAACACGTTTTTGTCACGAAAATGCCCATCATATAAACCTTTCCTCTTGAATTTCGAACTTTCGCCTATTCTATCGAAGCACAAAGCTATTTTACAAGTTCCTAAAGTGATTTTCCTCAGTGAGCTTATTTTACGCTCAGCAACTTTGAAGTTCTATAAAATACTTATATCTTGGTTTTTTTTCCTTGGTCAGAGTTTAAGAAGTCATAAGTTACAGAAAGAAAACGACGCTCTAAATTATAATAGAATAAATTCCACCAGTTTCAGTATATTGTAATTTAGGCGATGGGCTAACAAACTGTTACTACAGCACTATACCTACAAATCTATCTGAAATAATAACTTTGTCAGACGTGGTGGAACGACCTTTGTTTAGGTTGTTTACGCTCTGCCTATCCCATTAGAGAAAAAGGCGTGATTAAATGTATGTATGTAAATTCCAGTTTGTATTCTTTTTACTGTGAATAGAAAGAATACTACAAATTATATACTCCCTAGGGTTATTTTAATATAGGTACTTAATTTTTATAGTAAGAAGAAATAGTTTAGCGCAAACGACCGTATGGCCTTTCAGGGATGGATATCACGAACATGAATACGAAACGCATCGGCTGTCTGTTGACCACTGTTTCGTCTTCATTTCAAATCATCAGATGCGGAAGTTACCGCATTATAGATGATTTGCAAGTGCTTTCCTCTTGTGAGCTTAGCTTGTTTGGATCAGAGTGATCCTCCCCACGAGGGGGCTCTTTCCCACTTGTATCTTTGTCGAGATAATGCATTGTTTAGAGTGAAAGGTATCACGCTAAACAATGCAATATCTCGACAATGATACAAGAGGTAAAGGTCCCCCTTGTGGAGAGGACCACTCTGCGGAAATCATGCTTAACGGTTGCTCCAAAAGAGGTGGATTCCGTTCCGATCCAAACAAGCTATGCTTATAAGAGAAAATTACTTGCAAACCAACTGTTGTGCGGTTACGGTTGTTTAGCGTATTACCTTTAACGCCAAACAATGCATTATCTGGACAGAGATACGAGTGCACGGTGGTTCAGCCACCAACAAAAAGTCATTAAAACCTATGTTTACTATTCTGTGATTGGTTATCGGCAAATCATTATGTAATGACCATACTTTAACATATACATTGATAAATATAATCACGCCGTTATCCCAAATTCGGTAGGCAGAGCGTAAATGACCTAAACAAAGGTCGTTCCGCCACGGCTGACAAAGTTTTGAGGGTTATTTAAGATAGAATTGTAGGTATATTGCTGTAGTGACAGGTTGCCAGCCCATCGCCTAAATTACAATATACTGTAACCTTCGGATCTCATAGCTGCGTTTTACAGCATGCCCGCGAGGAAAAGCAGCTGGCACATTCTATGTTTTTCTTTTTACCATACTATAATAAAGTATAAATAGTTCCTTGATTATTAATTGTTTTTTGTTTGAAATAACAACAATTTACAGTTTTTACCCCTTCGCCAAGGGCGCTGAACCACCGCGCAGTGGGAAAGGGGCCCCTTGTGGGCAGGACCACTCTGCGGAGATCATGCCTAACGAGATAATGCATTGTTTAGCGTGAAAGGTAGTACTAAAGAATTGGATTCCTTTCTGATCCAAACAAGCTAAGCTGACAAGAGCAAAGCCATTTTGAATCAACCCTTTCATGGGTAACACTTTCAATTAAGTACCTATATTAACCCTAGGGAGAATATAATTCGTAGTAAAAAGTTGCTGTACTGTTGGATCTTATTTATTTGGGTATAATATTATGTTTTTGGGTATGCATACCGTTTGCAAACTCATTAAAGCCATACAAATATATTCCATGCTAGACTGGGAGCGATAGAGAAACGTAGAATTTTCAGTATTATATTGCAATTTAGGCAATGGGATAACCACCTATTACTATAGCAATACGCAACCACAATGATCAGTTTTTTCTAAAATGTCCCTCAAAACTTTTCCGTAGTGATGAAAACGATTTTATTAAGGCTTTGACGCTCTGCCTAGCATGTAAGTGATCGCAAACATAATATACAAAATGTAAGGTATATGCACCCGAAAGGATATGGATCATCCCATAAAACTGAACAACATTTCCAAATGAACATAAGATTTAAATAGGAAATAAAATTTTAGACTTTCATAGTATGAAAAGCTTTTTTTTTATGTTCCTTTAGAAAATTTGTTTAGTTTCATGGACCAGTCCTTATGTTTTCGGGTGCCTATACCCTGTATGTTACATGTAATGTAAATGTTTATATGAAATACCTGTGGTAGTAGCATCAGGGGTGCTGTAGATCTGACATACATACATAAGGTCACGCCTCTTTCCCGGAGGGGTAGGCAGAGATCACATCCTTCCATTTGCTACGATCCTTGCAAACTTCTTTCACTTCATCTACATTCATCAATCTTTTCATGCACGCTCGTCGGTTTAGGGTACTCCTGACCTGACCTTTCCCTAGAACGTCCCCGATTTGATCGCGGTACGTTCGCCGAGGTCTTCCCCTTCCAACATTCCCACTCACACTTGCCATGTATATCTGTTTACTTAATCTCTTTTCATCCATCCTCTCAACATGACCAAACCACCTCAGCATTCCTTTTTCTATACCTGTCACTATATCCTCTTTCACACCACAACGTAGATCTGAAGGGAATAAAAAAATATAGATCTGTTAGTATAATTTACTATTATTAAAATTATTTATGTATACTTTTTTTATACTTCGACCTACCCAAAACACAGCAATACCTATTATCCGAAACTTCAAAGTAGTCTTCTTTTGCCGTGTACTCACACGATCGAGTCGATCGACCCAATGAACCCTGGTGTCAGAATTTATAAACCGCCTAATAGCACAGCTAAAAGGCTTCTGACATGGTTTGTGCAAAGACCACTATCAGTGAGTAGTGAGCGAGACCGACGGCTTAACGTGCCCTCTGAATCATAACCTTTTTTTTTCTTTCAGACAATCAGGTAATTCAGCCTGCATTATCCCAAATAAACTGGGAAAGAAAACAGAATGACCCCCCCCCCACCTGGGAGTCGAACCCAGGATCTCCGGATCATGAGCTCATGACTCTGACTACTAGAACACGGGCGCAGTTTCAAACTAATGGGACCACAAGACGTTTTGCTCACCTACTGTTAGATATACGAGTATTAATGTGGATTGTCATATATGTCGGTAATTTCACTGGCAAATAACAAGATTATTATTCAGCAAGAAGCATCCGAGTTTCACGGCGTGTAATATCAGTAGATACTTGTAAGTAGGTATATCCACGTTTTCGGGTTAAGAGCAATATTAGTACACTATCTAAACCCGCGACTTCGTTCGCCCAGTAGTTTTGAAAAAAACAACATACTTAAAACGCTTCTCTGCGCCTAGGAGCCGGATCGGGGATGCGCGTTTTCCATACAAAAGCATAGAGCGTTTCTTACTGCTTGATCTGTCTAAAGCTCGTTTTTATGAAGCGATATAAAACTTGAGAGCAATATTAAGTATGGATTTGAAAGGCCAGTTTGTACTGAACTGACATTTCTGATACGAACTAAAACTCGCTGTCAGTCTCAAGTGTTGAATATAATTACGAGCCTTAGTGTAGAAAACACGAATCCGGGCGGATTTCAAACCATCTTAAGGTCCAAGACCTTTTTCTCACCTTCTGTGAGATATACAATTACTAATGTGGATTGCCACATATGTCGGTAATTTCACTGGCAAATAACAAGATTATTATTCAGCAAGAAGCATCCGAGTTTCACGGTGTTTAATATCAGTAGATAAGTAGGTATATCCACGTTTTTGGGTTAAGGCGGTTGTCCACTTACATGGCAACGAATTAGTTAAGTTCCAGAGCAATAGGTACATAATGAAGACGATAGATGGCACTTTAAGGTGGCGGTATGGCCTAAGTAGCGCCCCCATCAGTTAAAAAAATCATAACTTACTAAAGAGAGAAAAACTATAGGATTGAGGAGAGAGAGAAAAACATAGAATGAGCCAACTACATTTCCTCCCGGGCATGCTTTAAAAACCAGCTCAGGGATCCAAGAGTTTCTGTATATTGCAATTTAGGCGATGGGCTGACAACATGTCTCTACAGCAATTTACCTACAAAGTATGTATGTAATCTCGTTTAAGATACAAAGAAGACGATTTGAGGGTTATAGTGTATTGTAATTTTAGGCGATAGGCTAACAACCTGTCACTATAGCAATATACAACATAATCATCTGTAATTATAATAGCCCTCAAAACTTGTCAGACGTAGCGGAACGACCTTTGTACAGATTGTTTACGCTCTGCCTACCCCATTAGGGATAAAGGCGTGATTTGATGTATGTATGTTTATACATAAGTGTAAAATTACATTAGCACACTCGTCTCAGTGGAACAGCATCTTAATTAACGTACGTACTGGGTACTAAAAGCTGGTAGGATGTAATTAAATTTTACTGCAGACAGAGAACCTTCTTATTAAAGCCGGAACTTTCCGAAGGTTTAAATTTTAAGGTACGACGTTTATATAGGGCCTTAATTAAGTAGGTACATTATAGTGAGTTAACATCTTCCGGTTATATAAACCTGTGTCTACAAGTAAGACTATCTATTTTGATGGTTAAGGATTTATTTGTTACATACATGATGATGAATATATGTAATATTCACGCCTTTATCCCTAATGGGGTAGGCAGAGCGTAAACGAGATAAATAAAGGTCGTTCCGCCACGTTTGACAAAGTTTTGAGGGTAATTTAAGATAGAATTCTAGGTATATTGCTGTAGTGACAGGTTGTCAGCCCATCGCCTAAATTACAATATACTGAAACCCTCGGATCCCTTAGCTGGATTTTACAGCATGCCCTGGAGGAAATGCAGCTGGCACATTCTATGTTTTTCTCTCGCTCCCAGACCAGCATGGAAGTATATTTATTTATTTGTTAGACTGTAAAAAAAAATATAGAATGTACTTGCTGCTTCTCTTCCTGGGTAGACATTATAAAGTACTACTATATATTCTGTGGTATAGATTAATAAGGGAATCCGTCGGTTTCCGTTTGAATTAAAATGTGGCTGACAACCTATCACTGGTCCTCTCAACCGATTTGCGATGACGGCGGCCAATCTCATAGAGATCAACCATCTGCGCGGGACTTGTTTTTTGTGCCCAAGTGTTTGCGGTACACACTTTATTCCTTCAATATCTTATTCTGATGAGACAGATTGACTGGTAAGACCAAAGAGAAATCAGGCGCAGGACCGATTATTTACATGCCCATTCAACAACATGGATCATCTTACTCTCGGACAATCAGGTGATCAGCTTGCAATGTCCTAACCAAATTAGAAACAACCACACAAAGTCGTTGTCCCCTGTCGGGAACCGAACCCGGGACCTCCAAAAAAGCCCATGGCTCAGACCGCTGGACCATGCAGGCAGTTACACTATTAACAATTACCAATATAAAGTGAATTTTGATACCTTAAAGGCCTGTCAGTCAGACATACATATACATACATATTATCACGCCATCATCCCTAATGGGGTAGGCAGAGCGTAAACGACATAAATAAAAGTCGTTTCGCCACGTCTGACAAAGTTTTGAGGGTTATTTAATATATAGGTATATTGCTATAGTGACAGGTTGTCAGCCTATCGCCTAAATTGCAATATACTGCCTTCGGATCCCTTAGCTGGTTTTTACAGTATTCCCGGGTGGAAATGCAGCTGGCATATTCTATGTTTTTCTCTCGCTCCCAGTCCAGCATGGAAGTCAATCAGAGCTGACTAAAAATACCTTTGATTAATTTGAAGCTTACCCTACCCCATAAGGATACTATTCGCGACAGCCCAGCAATCGCTGTCTTCAAAAAGAGAATCAAAGAACATTAGCTTTCTCCGTAATCCGTAGTATGTATTTATTGTATATATATGTATCTATCGTATGTATGTATTTATTTATTTTAGTTATATTTATATAGAGTACCTATTTAATATGTTTATAGGTAGTATTATTTATTTACTTATTGTATGATCGTAGTATAGTATAATACATACATATAGTCACGCCTTTATCCCTAATGGGGTAGGCAGAGCGTAAACGACCAAAACAAAGGTCGTCCCGCCACGTCTGTCAAATTTTTGAGGGTTATTTAAGTTAGATTTGTAGGTATATTACTGTAGTGACAGGTTGTCAGCCCATCGCCTAAATTACAGTATACTGAAACCCTCGGATCCCTTAGCTGACTTTTACAGCATGCCCAGGAGGAAATGCAGCTGTCGCATTCTATGTTTTTTGTCTCGCTCCCAGTCCAGCATGGAAGTTATTATAGTATAATTAAGTAGGTATATCTTTATTTACTGTTCATGTACCTAATTTGTATTCCTATTGTGCACGTCTTATCCGCTTTACGTTTTATGCTATCTCACTTCTTAGGTCTGCTGTAAGACATTTCATTTTAGAAATAAGCAGTACCTGTTGTGTCTTGATTCCTATGTAATTGTTCTGTGTATGTTTCTGTGTACAATAAACTGTTAAATTTATTTATTTTTATTTTTTTGGCAAATTATCAGCGACAATAAAATATTAATACAAAAATATACAAAACTGAGAGCTATTTACAGATTTGCACATATAGAAAACGAGATAGATAAAAAGAGCAAAACCATAAATACTATTATAAATCATCTCCCTAGCCTTATCCCGTATGTCACGGGGTCGGCTACCTAATCTAGGGGATTGAACGAGGGTACTGGTTTTTACACAGAGCGACTGCCATCTGACCTCCGCAACCCAGAAGGGAAACCAGACCCAATCCTAGATTAGGTCAGAGTTTTCAAGCCGCCAATGCTTAGCACTGGCCTCTGACATGGGTGAACGACTAATATCTACGGTATTAATCGATATTAACCGGGACCAACGGCTTAACGTGCCTTCCGAAGCACGGAAAAAGCGCCGAATAAACGTACATATGAAATTCGTAAATCGAAAAACACATTGGTACGTGGTGGGATTCGAACCACGACCTCCCGCTCAGGAGGCAGCGGCCCTATCCACTACACCATCGGGCTCTCTAAATACTATTATAAATGAACATATTATTTATCCTATTAACTTGAGACAAGTATCACTGAATGTGCAGTACAGCAATGTTTTTTTAAAAGACGAAAACTATTATATAAACTAAATACATAATAAAATATTTATAGAATACAAAAAGAATACTATTCATTAAAAAACTCTCGCTTAGAAGCTTTCTCGCACTGCTGACGCTAGTGTTAAATATGTCAAGATCGAATTTTAGCGATAAAGTGTTAAATTGCTTGCTGGCTCTTAACAAAAAACTATTTTGCCTATAATTAGTACCTGCCGAAGGTACAATAAGTGGAACCTTACGTCTATATCAGTGAAATAAATAAGGATATGAGCGTGATTATTACTTAATGTTATTCACTTACATGCTGGACTGGGAGTGATAGAAAAACATAGAATGTGCCAGCTGCATCACCTCCAGAGCATGCTGTAAAAACCAGCTAATGGATTCGAGGGTTATAGTATATTACAATTTTAGGCGATGGGCTGACAACCTGTCACTATAGCAATATACGTCATGATCATCTGTAATAACCCTCAAAACTTGTCAGACGTGGCGGAACGACCTTTGCTTAGGTCGTTTACGCTCTGCCTACCCCATTAGGGATAAAGGCGTAATTATATGTATGTATGTTATTCACTTACCCGAACACACACGATCAGCCTATTCTCTTGTGAATGAATGATACGAAGATGAAACCATGTTCGAAAATATTTTCAAACCTTTCTTGGCAAAATATCGTCAAGAGGGTTGATTTTTGAAACGCTCATGTGTGACTTCTCATACGGAAAGTCACCATATTCACAAATAAGTACTTAATGAAACAAACTTTAGCACTTATTTTAAATTTAGATAGGTAATGGGTTAGATTCTAGAATTGCCGGCTAAAACTAAAATTAAAGTCTATCTGTCACTTTCAAAATAATAAAATTGAAAAAGGACAGTCGATTTTCACTTTATGTTTTTGGGTCGTTCTTCAGAAATTATTCTTCGGGTCACTCTACGGGCGATTTTATTTTGTCGGGTTTTGGACTTTTTTTAAATTGGAGAATAATAACGAGATCAATGGAAGTTTAATTACTCATATCGAACCACAGGTTTCCACAGAATTAATTTTTGAAATTTTCAGTGCCACCCAACGTGACATATTGTGCCACTCGAGTGACCTGGTTATTCTTATGAGGGAAATGTGAAAAATTACCACTGTTAGAATGAGTTTTATATCCTTTTCTATAACCTTATCAACTGGGATATTAGGTAATAAAATCCAGAAACATATGCGAAAGTAAAATCTTTTAATTAGAATACAAAAAAACGCCTTACAAGCATAATCACAATTTTAACACTTTTTATGATAATTAACAGTTTGTTTACTTTAATAATTAAATAGGAACTTTAAAAAAAAATCTTACTTTATTATGTTATACTAAGTAAACGAAAGAACCCTTCAGGGAATATTTGCAATTTTAGCAATTAATGTTCACCTACGGCATTTTAGCTAGCATTCAGTTAAGTTATCCTTAACTTTGTGGAATTAATAGATGAAAAATCCCTTTAGGGTATTAATAATTGTTCCATAATTTATAACACTTATAATTAAAATATGGCCCCTTGGTTACCTTTGGAAACTCTAGCGGAAACCGCAAATCTTATCCTAAAATCTGCGTTGATAAGTAAACGCAAAATCCCTTTAGGAAATATCAATAATTGTAGAACTTATAATCAAAATATGGCAACTCGTTTTGATAACTTTAGAAACTTAAGGCCAACTTCTCATAATTATAAGTTAACATAAAGAACTTAAGTGCATATTGCAAATCTTATACTTAAATCTGAGTAAGAAATTCAACAAAACAAAAACAAATATAATAATATTAGTATAAACGAAAAATCAAAAATCTCTACTTGGTATTATCACAATTACAATTATAACTCTTATAAACAAAAGATGGCACCTCGTTTTGTTTACTTTAAAAACTAAAAGGCAAATTGCTGATCTTACCGTAGGATTTAGAAAAAATCTTTTTCACCATGATCAGAAACTAAACCTAAAAAGTAACTACCTATTGAGATTAATTCTAAACTAGCGTCAGCTAAGTCAATGACGATTAAAAAATGTTTGTTGCGTCACCTAGAGACGCCTCTAACATATTTCGCAATAAATCACTGTTAGATACCAGTGTCTAATTTCAATCAGGTAATCAAGTAATCTTTAACATGCAAAGTAAAATCACATTTTGACATTATTATCATTATCCTTCTCGAAATATGTCTTTAATACAGCTAATTTAAAACATAAGCCTGAAATCTTTTCAGTCTAAAATCAGTCTTATTGTTACTAAGTAATACAGATCAACTTAAAAAATACTTTCATCCCAATCATCTGAATTTATGTATTTGTTGTCTAGTGCAGAGAACACAATGTCTCTTACTGTTGAATCAGCGTAATCGGAATCGATTGAAGGCAAAGATTGCAAAAATGTGTCATTCGCTGGTAAATTTTCCGCTTTGGACGTATCAGCCACTGCCATATCAAAGAAACTCATTTCACCTGCTTTCGACGTGGTAGCCACAGCCATATCAGGGATGTTACTTTCACCTGCTTTGGGATTACTAGCCATTGGCGTGACGTGGAAGCTCTTTTCTCCTGCTTTGGACGTGGGTATGGATGTGTCGAAATTCTTTTTAATTGTTTTGGACTTCATAGCTATTGGCGTGTTGGGAAAGCTCTTTTTGCCTGCTTTGAGCGTACTATTTTCTGGTGTGTCAAGGTAGATTTTTTTAGCTGCTTTAGACTTAATAACCATTGGCGTATTGGGAAAGCTCTTTTTTCCTGCTTTGGATGTACTAGTTTCTGGCGTGTCTAGGAAGCTTTTTTTAGCTGCTTTAGACTTCATACCTATTATTGGCATGTTGGGAATGCTGTTTTTGCCTGCTTTAAACTTGCTAGCCATTGGCATGTCGGGGAAACTCTTTTCACTAACAGGCAAACTTACCAACATATTGGATAAAATACGGACTTTTGGCAGACTCACGACCTTCTTCGGAGTTTCTTTGACCGCATGTTGGTTTTGATGTCGATTTGACTCATCCGCATTGTAATTCGAGATATAAAATCCATGCTTACATTCAACTGAAGATGTCCCACATTCATCCAGCGAGCAACTTAAACTCCGCATGGCCAAAGTCTCTCTCCGATTGGATTCCCAAACAACTTGTTTGACTTTCATAGTTCCAGCAAATTTCGGCAAGATGGATGGGATTAACTTATCTTTCTCGAAAATTCCAGATTCCTCTTTCGCTCAATAGTAACACCTGAAACATTTGTTTTTAAATGTATCATTAATGCATCCAAATCTTTAATGTCTTGGCCTCGTGCCACTATCTGATCTGCAGTCCTTTTTAGTACGCCTCCTATGCCATCTGGCGCTCCCTTTCCGTGGCCCGACTCCGAGTAATTCCAGGTAATGAAAGTCAACTCCGGAAAATTGTAATGCAATTTTGAAATTATGTAAAACATTTTCCGGTTCCTGTACTGAGCAGATGGAGAATCTGATAAAAAGTGAAGTTTCGTTACAGATGGGGCATTTTCTTTAATATACGAGAGTATGGGCTCTAAATGACTCCAAATTGCTGCAGCGTCATGGCGAAGGCATTTACTCAAGGTACAGTATGGTATGGTTTCAAGTTTTCCATTTATCATCAGGTATATAACAACCGTGTGCAGTGTAATTTGATCACGTGCATAGTAAGAGGCTTGAATTTCTTTGTGACATTTTGCTCCGTAATTCTCGCTAAAATCGCAATGGATAATGGCATCTTGTTCTGTAATATTGTTTTTTAACTGTTTTATAAATCTATATTGTGAAATTATTCTCATACAATGCTTCATAAATGGCTTGAGTTGTTTTTCAAATTCATTCTGACTTATTTTGGAGATGCAGACACTTCTAGTTTTACAATTTTAGAACATATTTTAACTTGCTGTTGCCCTCGTTTACGATGTTCGTATTTAGTTTTGTTCCACTCATAATAAGTACAAAATTGTTCATTGTCAAATTCTTTATATGTCAAGCTTTTATTCTTGCAAGCTGTACATGTTCTCTCCAAGCAGTCATTATTTTTTGGATCACAGCAAATCGATTTGAGAACCTCAGTGGATGAATTTTCAGATATAATATTGTTTTTTCGTAGACAATCAATGATCAGTTCCATGTTATCATGCAATTTGCATAAGCACGTTTCTCTTTGGTTAATGTTTGGTGTTAAAACCCAAAAGGGCCTTAATTTGCAGAAGTGCGAATAACTCATTTTGTAATGAGGGTACTCCTTTAAAAATTTTTCGTGCAAATTTTTCATAGTATCTGTCATGTATCGTCTCTGTTTCTTAACTTTCTTTTTTGTAATGCATTCTTTCTTGCCAGCACACATTCGACTATTCTCATCATCTAAATAAAATCTTTTAACATCTTGTTCTAAGGTTTGTCGTAAATCCAAAAACTCTGATTTCCTTTCATCATTGATTTCACTGTCATCAGTCTGGATAGATGTATCAGTGTCGGAAGAACTTAAAATCTGCATCTGGTGTCTCATTCTCGATAGTTGTTTCCTATATTTGTTATTTCAATTCTTAAGCTCTTCTATTCTTCTATGTAGTAGTTTTTCATTCCTAAAACTTATTCTTTTATTGCATTTTTTCGTTTTTGAACCGTTATTACGTAATTTTCGACGCATTGAATTTGATGGGCTTGACTCTGGAGTGGATTCATGACTTGATATGCTGCGTGAAGATGGCTTTGTATAATCAGATGAAATGCTCATGGCGTCTTCTTTATCATAAAGTTGTTTCGGAAACAAATTTGAAGGCCCTGCGTTTAGGGTGTCATTTTCATTGCAGATTTTCCTATTTGATCTCGTGAAACGCCCTTTATGGTCCCGTAATTTTGAAGTGTCTTCACGAATTGATGACTGAGGTAACGGAGGTGTATCTTCATGAATTGGTGACCCGGGTAACGAAGATGTATCTTCACGAATTGGTGACTGGGGTAAAGAAGGTGTATCTTCACGAATTGGTGACTGGGGTAACGAAGGTGTATCTTCACAAATTGGTAACTGAGGCAATGTAGGTGTATCTTCACGAATGGATGGTGAAGCAGGATTTGAGCCAAGAGGGTCATTATCAGCGTTTGGCCCTTCACAATCAATAACTTCTTCTCGAAGAGCCAGTGATTGGCTATCTTTCTTCTTTTTACGACTGATTCTCTTTCGAATACGATTTTGCTCCCTCGTTTTTTTTTTCTGTGCGCTGTTCATTTGACTAATTAACAAAATTTTTCCTTCAGATTTTTGTTTGTTGTACCATTCTTTTTTCTTATCTTTTAACGCTTGATGTCGATCTGGATCCTGTATAATTCTAGCTTTTCTAATTCTCTCGGCAATTCTTTTCTTCTCTAACCGCTCTTCGATACTTTGTTTTGGCATTTTTGCGATTGAAGTCTGTAAAAAAAATAAGTAACTAGTACCTAGTTTTTATATTCAAAATATTGATCTGACTCCTATTGTATGTGGTATATTATGATATGACAGAGCATTTTATGCTGATTCTCAAAATATACAACAAAATAACATAAAGTATGAAAGAACCTAAAGTTGGTATGTTTCGACGATGAATGATTATTGTATTTTATTTTTTTACGAGACAGCTAGCTGTGTGTTGTACCTGTGCAGTAAAATTTACGATTAGCTCAAGCACCCATTCATTTGCAATCATAAACCACATGATAGATCTAACAATTAAAAAGCAATATACCCCCTTTAAAATCTTAAAACATAACCCTCCCCCCCCCTCTTCCTCCAAGTTCAGCTGGCCTACATGCGATTTGAGTTCATATTGCCATGTACTGTAAATATTACCAGTATTGCTGTTAGCCAAGACAAAATGTTCTCCTTACCACGAAAAGTAAAAAAAACGAGCTATTAGACATATTTATCACTATACGCTTCATAAATAATGTTTCATATAAATTATTATAGAATAACAACGCGGTATTCATATGAATTTTGCTTAAATTATATGATAAGTCACTTGACTGGTATGAAATGTCACATGGGTGGACAAAACGCCACCCGAATGACGCCACCCATGTGACTGAATTTAGGGTATTTTCACAATTTCTATGTAATTATGCAATAAATTCAATTGTTTTACATTAATCTAAAATCTCGCTTATATTTACGAGTCAATAATAGTAATAACAGATTCGAAATGTTTCTCTATTGTACATTACATAAGTCCAGTTGAGTGACCTGCGTAGTTAGAAAAATATTGATCTCGAGAATTACGCACCTTCTATTTTTTTCCGGGAACGGCGATGAGTCGCCCGTCCTTTCTCCTCAGATGCCGTGGCACGACTGGCAATTGGCGGGAGTGTTTTTGTAATCTTAGTTAGCTTCGTTACGGCGTACGAGTCGTTTCAAACCGCGCGCTCAGAAAATCTCGAAAACGTGTGACCGACACAAAGTTCTTGTTATGTGAATGTTGGTGTTAAAATATGTGTGTGTTTATTATTTTATATAAATCTGTGGTTTCTCAGAATCATTTTCATGGGTAAAAAGTGCAACATAGTCCAGGTAAATAAATTGCTATAAGCTTTTCAATTTCGGAAGAGCAGAGTGTGACACGCGAAGAACGCTAGTTTTGACCCCGATTTTAGGTTTCTAGCGATGGTTTTGTTTAACGAATTTTGTAATATTATGATGAAATTAGGAATTCCCGGTAGTCAATTAAACAAATAAACATATAGGAAAGAGATTTGAGCTGTGCGTTTTATATCATTGGAGTATTAAGCGTGAGCCCTATCCACCACACCATCGGGCTCCTCAAAAATTTAAACAAACCAGTGTGATTCAAAAATGGCTACCTTATTTTCGCGAAGGAATTTATCCATGAAGATGCTATGGGTATTCACGTGTAGTAGAATTGAATTATTTATGACCAAAGAACCCCCCTTTTCGTTCGCAGGGGTGGGCTTTTGTTAACACAGCTCAATATGAGATATGATTTAAATAAATAAATGATTTAGAGCGACCCAAATATTCACGGGTTTCCGAAGATATACCTACGGAAAATTTGAATTTTTATTCGAGGTCAGTTAGAGGACAATTATTTTTGGGGTGTAATATCGAAAATTTACTATTATCTTCTCATCTCTTAGCATTAATGTCATATTAGGGGTGGGGAGGGCAGATGAGCCCGATGGTGTAGTGGATAGGGCCGCTGCCTCCTGAGCGGGAGGTCGTGATTCGAACCCCACCATGTACCAATTTGTGTTTTACGGATTTCGAATTTCATATGTACGTTTATTTGGTGCTTTTTCCGTGCTTCGGAAAAAAGAAGGAAAGTTAAGCCGTTGGTCCCGGTTAATATCGTTTAATACGTTAGATATTAGTCGTTAAGCCATGTCTGAGGCCAGTGCTAAGCATTGGCGGATTGAAAACTCTGTCCTAATCTAGGATTGGGGTCTGGTTTCCCTTCTGGGTTGCGGAAGTCAGATGGCAGTCGCTCTGTGTAAAAACCAGTACCCTCGTTCAATCTCTTAGATTAGGAAGCCGACCCCGTGAGATACGGGATAAGGCTAGGGAGATGATGATTAGGGGTGGGGAGGGATAAGTTTCAAGGTTTTTACAATATTGGTAACTTTAAGTATGTGTTTTTTCTTTTCTTCTATACTGGACTGGGTTCTTCCATACTGGACTGTGAGAGAAAGAAAAACATAAAATGTTTCGTTTACCGGGCATGCTGTAGAAGTCAGCGAAAGGGATTTAAAGGTTACAGTGTATTGTTATTGAGGCGATGAGCTGACAACCTGTCACTACAGTAATATACGTACAAATCTATCTTAAGTAACTCTCGAAACGCTGTCAGACGTTTAGGGATAAAAGCGTGATTATATGTATATATGTTTTCACTAAAACGTGGTCCTTATTGTAATTTCTCCAGATTATTGAAATAAATTGTATAGAAAATTGTTTTGGTTCTCGTACAAGTAGCAGAATTCATAAATAAATAAGCCCACAATAAAATGGAAATTAATACGATATCCTAATTATAGCTCACCTGGTCAGCCATCTTTAAAGGGGTCGGGGCCGAGTATTTAATTTCTATTAACAGGTAAAAATAAAACAGGAACTTTGGGCTTAATGTTATATTTTTGTTATACAGAACACGGGATACACGTGTTACGGGGTAGGCAGAGCGATCCTAAAAGGGTGTTTTCGCCACGTCTGACAAAGTCGAATTCAAATTAAATAAGAAAGAAATTTGTACGAGTATTGCCATACAATTTATAACCTAGTGATATTGTCAGACTTTCGTCTAAATTGAAATACGAGTAGATAAGAACACCGAAACCATTGTCTCCCTCTGCTGATTACTACAGTACCTATGCCTGGGAAGATGGCAAAATTCTATGATTTTCGTGCCCAGTCCAGCCAGTATGGTAGATATACAAAAGTATGCAAATATATATCGAACCACAACCCCCAAATTGCGAGTTCAAGACGCAAACTTGAACATTGAGGCAGTTTCAAGTTAACTTGGGTTCTTGTCAGAACTTGTAAAGATTTATTTTGAGATAAGCTACGTTCCGGGTTCTGTTAAGGGGTCAATCGATGCTTTCGCAAAAATACGCAACTTTTGTAAAAAAGTATGTATCATTTTCATCAAACATATACTTTATTAATTTTGTGCCTTTTAAAACAAATTTATTTTCACTTTATACAAAACCACGATTCTTCTTAACCACGCGGTTGTCACTGAAAACAAAATTTTGTAAAAATGGAAAAAAATGAAGTCGACGAAGTATGACGTATATTTCAAGGCATTTTCCTATTCTCCCTTTTACCCGACTGCGCAATGCAAAGGAGGATAATGTTTTAATCAGCCCATCTATGTATGTATGTATGTTTGATCCTCTGTGGCGCACAAGAGACCAAACGCGTTGGCCGATTTTAATGATTCTTACGTCAATCGATTCGTCTTAACCAAGCAAGTGTCTCTGAATACAAAATTTTGCAAAATTTTGTGAAAATGGAAATAAAGTAGACGAAGTATGCCCAGCGGGGTATCATTGAATAAGTACGGTTCAATACATATTCAATGTATCTACACATATAAACCACTTATCATTATACAGGAAAATCAATTCGAGTTTTCTTCAAAATTTAAGAACAATCGTTTAAGACTGTACATACATATAATCACACCTTTTTTCTTAATGGGGTAGGCAGAGCATAAACGACCTAAACATAGATCGTTCCGCTACGTCTGACAAACTTTTAAGGGTTATTTAAGATTGATTTGTGGGTATACAGCTATAGCGACAGGTTAAGCCCAACGCCTAAATTACAATATACTAAAACCCTCTGATTTTTACAGCATGTCCGGGAGGAAATGCAGCTGGCACATTCTATGTTTATTCTTTCACTCCTAGGCCAGCATGGAAGACTATAACGATTTAGGTATTTAGTAAGTATTTAGGCCACCTTTGTATTCCACGCAGTTAGGTTTCTTGAACTCATTTAAATTACTTTTTAAGTGATGTGTATTATTCCCCTTAAGGGGTAGGACCATAAAGTCAGCTTGCGGGATTTCACTTACTGAACTTACTGAAAACGTTACTGAAATTATATTTGACAATAATAGAGAAGGCCCGCATACTTGTTATAAAGTTAAAACTTGTAACTTCTGGGTATAATAGGGGCTGACTGATCTGAACTCGAATACATTAAAACTCTAAACTTTAGTACAGAAAATGTTTAGAATCTAGTAGCGACAAATCAAAATTGATAGGATTTTTTTTTAACAAACTGTTAAAAATATCTAATAATCAGGAAATTCTGTAGATTCACAGTCTCTAGGTTCGATTTGATTCCAGGGGATACACAGAGTTGATTATTTGCCTTTTTTTTAAGATGATGCAGGCGGATTAATCGTTTGATCCAACGTCAGAAGAATTTCACAAAATTTTTCGATATAACAACAGAAACGTATCAGTAGTCCTACATACATAACGGAAGAATAGTTTAATTTTAATTTTGTGTCAAAACCCCGAAATATAATCAAATGAAATAAATTTCTTCCATGCGGGCTGAGAGAAAAACATAAAATGTTCCAGCTGCATTGACTTCCAGGCATGCTGTGAAAATCAGCTAAAGGATCCGAGGGTTGCAGTATTTTTAATTTAGGCGATGGGCTGATAACCTATCACGTAGCAATATACCTACAAATCTATCTTAAATAACCCCTAAAACCTTAGTCAGACGTGGCGGAACGACCTTTGTTTAGGTCGTTTACTCACTGCCTAACCCATTAGGAATAAAGGCGTGACTATATGTATGTGTAAATAATCAGATAAATAACGTGATATTCTTCTCAAAAACACAATCCTTTAAAAATACTTTTCTGCCGCGTCATCACAACTCCTTCTCAGTAGGTAAATGGTTGAAACCCATTATCGACACTCTTCAAAAGATTGTGCTGAAAATTCTGAGTAACAGAGATTTTCCATTATATTAGAACAATTTTGTAATGTCTCAACCGAGCGTACAAATTATGTACTTTATCTTGGAAAAAATCGGCCAAGTGCGAGTCGGAATCAAGCAGATGCTTTGTTGACGATATTGCTAAATCTTAGGCCCTTAGTTATGATAAACAGCACTTGAGATTGACAGCTAGTTTGATTTCGTATCAGAAATGCCTTTTCAGTACAATATGGCCGGTAAAAAACATACTTAATACTGCTCTCAATCATGAGATCACTTTATAAATACGAGCCTTCATTTATAAGGTGTCAACAAAGTGGTTAGCAAGCACACTTTTCTAGTATCCCTTTCATTAGATGACTTAAAAAAAATGGGTAATTTTTATAATTAATTCTTATTAGTAGTAACAGACAATACGCACGCAGTACGCACTTATTATAACCAGCTTTTGAGATTGACTTCAAGTTTCAGTTGGTATCAGAAATGTCATTTCAGATATAAACGGGCGGATAAATCTATACATAATATTGGTCTCAATCTCAATAAATTGTACGGCGCCGTTCATAAAGATACATACTTAATCACGCCTTTATCCCTAATGGGGTAAGCAGAGCGGGAAGGACCTAAACAAAGGTCGTTCCGCCACGTCTGACAAAGTTTTGAGGATTGTTTAAGATAGATTTGTAGGTATATTGCTGTAGTGACGGGTTGTCAGCCTGTCGCCAGAATTGTAATATACAGAAACCCTCGGATCTCTTAGCTGGTTTTTACAGCATGCCCGGGAGGAAATGCAGCTGTCACATTCTATGTTTTTCTCTCGCTACCAGTCCAGCATGGAAGTAAAGATACAGCCCGCTGACAAACGAACGGACGGGCAACGGTAGCGGCTTAGTAAGTAAGCCCTTTGGGTACGGAACCCTAAAAAGGAGCAAAGCGAACTCCCTGGTTCCCCCGAGTTATTACAATTAATGCCATTTTTAACTGAGTTTCTGTGGGAATGGAAATTTCTCACTGATTGCTACAAAATTTGCCCTCTGGGTAGAATATTTAGGACATTGGTATCATTCTAAGTGGTATCGATTTTGAGTTCTTTAAGAAGTATCAATGCCTTCTGTATAAAATGGAATCAATATTTTTATTATTTGGACTGGGAGAGATAGAAAAACATAGAATGTTCCAGCTGCCCTTTCTCCCGGGCATGCTGTAGAAGTCAGCAAAAGGGATTCGAAGGTTACAGTGTATTGTAATTTAGGCGATTGGCTGACAATCTGTCACTACAGCAATACAAATTATTACAATCTAAAATTTGCCCTCCATGTTTGTCAGACGAAGCGAAAGCGCCTGTTACGAGGCGTTTTACGCTCTGCCTATCGCTTAACGGATAAAGGCGTGATTTTATGTATGTATGTAATATTTTCATATTTGAAAAAATATACCTTTTTTTTGCAATATAATAATAATGGACTAAAAAAATATAAGCGCATATAACAGTTACGGATATAACCTTAACAGTAATTCTGCTGCTTGGCTATTAATAAATAATAACACATCACAATAAATTATTTGGTATAAGAAAGCCTCTGCGCTGTTGGCTTGGGCCCCACGTATGCCTTAAAGGATCGGGTCCCTTTGGACCACTGATATTGAAAAGTATACCTACAAATAATAATAAATTTTAGGATTGTAACCTGCGACTATCGATGCTACTGTCATAGGCAAGCCAGAACAAGGTAATGATTACTCGAAACCAAATTCCTCTAACATTATGTGTTATATCGTTGGATATTGGTAACTGAGCTTTTCAGTTTTCTTTTATATAACTTATTATCTTTCGTACTGAAGTAGGAGCGAAAGAAAAACATAGAATATGCCAGCTTCATTTCCTCTCGGGCATGCTGTAAAAACCACTAAGGGATGCATTTTAGGCGATGGGCTGACAACCTGTCGCTACAGCAATATACCTTAAAATCTATTTTAAATAACCCTCAAAACTTTTTCAGACGTGGCGGAACGTCCTTTGTTTAGGTTGTTTACGCTCTGCCTACCCCGTAAGGGATAAAGGCGTGATTGTATGTATGTATGTATGTTAGTAGTCTCGTAAATTTTGCGCTAGCGTACATTTCTTTGCAAGTTTGTATCATATAAATTCTTTTCATACAGATTTATTGTGTAGCGTGGTGCACGCAATGTTGACACAGGCTGCCGAAGCGTGCATAGTACATGCAATCATGTAAACGTACTCACGCTTGCAAACAGCACAATCTATTGCTAGATTGCAAGTAAAATACAGTTTGTACAAATTACTACCATCCTGGACTGGGAGCGAGAAAAAAACATAGAATAGTGAATAGTGCCAGTAACAGATCTTCCCGGGCATACTGTAAAAACCAGCTACTTACTTTAGGAATGCGAGGGTTTCAGTATATTGCAATCTAGGCGATGGGTTGACAACCTGTCACTACAACAATATATCTACGAATCTATCTAAGAACCCTCAAAACTTTGTCAGACGTGGCGGAACGACCTTTGTTTAGGTCGTTTCCGCTCTGCCTACTCCATAAAGTATAAAGGTGTGATTATATGATTGTAAGTATGTAGTACAAATAAATGAACCATCCACATATCCTGCAAATTTTGGAGTGGTATACAATCTTCGTCCTAGCAGCAACACACAGGCGTGACTGACTGCGCGCAAGGTTGACACGCTATCAATATTTTTTGCATTTTCGACAACACACATGCGTCACCTTACGTTCTACACGCGTACTGGCAGAGGGATGCGCCGACGTAGAGTCCATCGCTACGAGCGCGTATCGCATAAGGTGACGTATGTGTGTTGTCATCAATCATTAAATTGAGCTTTGCTCTTGTCGGTGGAATAATCGCCAGCTTTAATCCCGTTCATATTACTTATTTTTAGGGAAGTTTAGTGTTGTGGTTTCCCTCTTGCCTTCCACAGCGAAGCTAGTCCGCGTCTTGTAGTCTGGACACGAGCCCTTCCAGAATCCACTTCCACAGCTTCCAACCAGTACTGGTTCTTTAGTGGCGGCATGGATTCGCCACGTCACAAGATCTTTTTCGGACATATGTGGCATTATGTTTTTGGGAAGCCCATCCCACTGGACTCCCCACCACATCCTGATGATCTTCCGCTGTTTGTTCGAGGACTACTTATTCGATATATTCGCAGCTAACCACCATTGTTGATGGCCGTTCCTCTATCCGCCACATGTGGACCCCGTTAGTAGTACAGCTCAGCCCTACCTATGTGTGTTGTAGGCAATGCAAAAAACATTTGACAGCGTGTTGAGCAGAACCTTGCGCGAAGTGACGCCTTTGTGTTGCTGCCCAAATAATTGCAAGCTTGCCTATGGATAAGTCCATTAGAACGATCCCACTTTAATGTAAGACACACAGGCAGGCACACATATTAATCTTCTATGAATATACTATAAGCTCGCTCCATTATTTACTCTTATCTTGATCATCACTATTCTGAACTTCAGTCAAAAACTAAAATTAAAAAGTTTCGATCAAAGTCCGGCGCCGAAATGTTGTATTCTACTGCGACCGAAAGTAAACCATATAATGTGCCAGCTGCATTTCCTCCCGGGCATGCTGTAAAAAATCGATAACGGATCCGAGAGTTTAGTATATTGCAATTTAGGCGATGGGCTGACAGCTTGTCGCCAGAGCAATATACCTACAATTCTTTCTTAAATAACCATCAAAACTTTGTCAGACGTGGCGGAACAACCTTTGTGTAGGTCTTTTACGCTCTGCCTACCCCATTAGGGATAAAGGCGTAATTATGTGTATGTATGTTTTTAAGCTTCTAGGTAAATTCTGTGTCATATATCCTAACTAGAGTCAAAACAAAACCTCTAGCAAAGAAAATAAAAAAAGAACCCACCATTTTTAATTAAAAAATTTCAATTTGTTAGCAGATGTACTCGTAATACCATAACAAAGCTAAACGATTTCCTTCACCGTCGCTGTAAATTTTTTAATACAAATGCTGGATTGCACTTTCGCAGATACAAATTACATTTAGAACAGCTCTTGTATTTTATTGCTTTCTTTTGAAAGTGAGCTAAAGGATTAAATTTTTACATAAGATATATTGTTTTAAGGAAGATAGAAAAACCTACTCACTGGTACCATTCGTTTCAAGAATGGCTAATTCCTCCGATCTAGGGTCAAAAAAAATAAAGTCGATGAACTGCAAACACCTATATTTTAAAATAAATTCCACATTTTAATTATTATTTTTCAGCAATCGTTTAAGATCTATTACGATTCAAAGTTTTAAAGCTCACTTTGTATTGTAGGCAGTTGGGTATTTTAAACTTTTTAAATTACTTGTTGAAATTGTTGTCAGTTTGGTTATGTCAATGATGCAGGTTGAATCTTCTGATATGAAACTGCCAATAAAATCTTCAGTCGGGGTCGTTGTATATGCTACACCTATAACACAGGGCAGGCACTCCATACAAGCCGCCGATTTTTGTACTACATGCACAAAAACGTGTTCGTAAATTGAAGTGGGTTTGTATAGGTGGCAGCACCTAGTCGAAATGGCTGGCGTATCCGTTAGCGCGGGGGAGACGAGGTGGGGTAACATTTCAGATCGGGGTTGGGAGTGGTTCTTCTTTAGCGTTAGCTAATTTTATATTTTCATTGCCTATAAACCACATATCTTACTTTATGAATGATGGAAAAATAATGTTTGATTGCCAATGATCTATAACTAAAGTCCGTGTTTAGTTGTACAACGTCTCTGACTAATGTCAGAGGAAACTCAGCAAAACATAAAAAAAAACGATCTATAACTATAAGGGGTGCTTTATAGATGAAGATGCATCTACCTAACAACTTTTATTAGTCGGCGTTTGTTTAAATACCTAGCTTACTTTTTACGGTTTACAAATTTTGCCCAATATAAAGGGTTAAAGTAGGTTAATACATTTTTACACATCCTGTATTTTTTATTATCCCAGTCCAATTTGTAAGTAAACAAACACCTACAATTTGTCTTTATCGGCATAATCAAAGAGTAAATCAACGTCTCTTGTAGCGTATATCAAATCAGTTCACCCATTCATTTCATCCAGTCATTGATTTATTTCATACAGTCAGACATACTGTAGTAATTAATTTGGTTACATTAATGAGTCTGGCGACGAAATATTTTTGTACAAAAGGTCTTCTGATGAATGTGTACATGAACAAAACTAAAGTTATACATTGATTATTAAATGTACAGGTGCTTTGCTCTTGTGAGCTTAGCTTGTTTGGATCGGAATCCAATTCTTTAAGAGTAGTCGTCAAGCATGATTTTCGCAGAGTGGTCCTCCCCACAAGGGGGCCTTTTCCCTCTTGTATCATTTTTGAGATATTGCATTGTTTAGCGTGAAAGGTAATACGCTAAACAATGCATTATTTCGACGGAGATACAAGTGGGGAGGACCACTCTGATCTAAATAAGCTAAGTTCACAAGAGCAAACCATTTGCAAATCAACTGTTATGCGGCCACTTCCGTATCTGATGATGAATTCCGAATTATTTAAGAGCAGCCGTTAGGCATGATCTAATAAGTCGAATTGAAGATGAAACAGTGGTGGACAGGAAACCGATGCATTACATCTTCTTCGACAGTCATCAGAAATGCCATAGAGCCTTTACCCTTCTTAATTGAAAGTGTTTTCTGTATGAATGTTATTCATTTTAATAAAACACTCTGAAGTGATTTAAGTTGTAGTTTTGTTTAAATTTTGTAACCCAACGTAAGTTCACAATCGTTGGGCTTCATAATGAAATAAATTCAACTTCAGTTTGTCAAAAATGTATTATTCAAATTAAGTGTATACTTACCTAAGTTTAATTTCAAAGTTTATCAGAATTTACACAGGAAAAAATGGTTACTAATTTCTTTGCATGATAAGGATTTAATTTATTAGGAGTACAATTTAAGGACTTGCCTCATTCACGCTATTATCTATCTATCTTACCTAAATTTTAGGGATCCGTATACAAAGGGTGAAAAAACGGGACCCTATTACTGAGACTTCGCTGTCCGTCCGTCCGTCTGTCAACAGGCTGTATCTCATGAACTGTGATAGCTAGATAATTGAAATTTTCGCAAATTATGCATTCTTGTTGTTATAACTACAGATACTAAACTTCTTCTCCGCTTCTTTGAAATATGGTGCATGCCGTGGCAATCTTTAGGTAAGGCTCCACTAAGCGTATTATTTAAGTTTGGTTTTGCTATCACGAATTGTATGAGTGTGTGTCCGTGTTGATTGTCCTTAAATAAATAAAATAAAAACTAAAAACAATATTAAATTAATATTTATTGGGGGGCTCACATACAACAAACGTGATTTTCTGTCTATCACTAGGCTTTATCTCATGAACCGTGATAGCTACAGAGTTGAAATTTTCGCAGATCATATATTTCTTTTACCGCTCTAACAGTAAGTACTAAAAACAGAATAAAATAAATATTCAGGGGGGGCTCCCATTCAACAAACGTGACTTTTTGTCTGTCACTACGTCAATAGGCTGTTATTCATAAACCGTATTAGCTAGGCAATTGTAATTTTCAACGATGATGTATGTCTGTTACTGCTACAACAAAAACTAAAAATAGAATTAAATAAATATTTAAGGGGGGGTCCCATACAACAATACAATACAAGATACTTTATTGCACAAAGAAACACGAATACATAAAGCAGAAAAGTAAGGACCAAAACAGTACAATATAGGCGGCCTTATTGCTAAAGCAGCAATTTCTACCAGGCAACCTTTGGGTAGTAGGATAGTACATAGCAGATAGCGGGATAGTGCATACTAAGTTAATCTTAATACTTAAACAATATAAATACTACTAAATAAATACATAAATAAAATAAATTTATATATATTTTTAATAACATAATAATTTATAACAACGTAATTTCTTTGCGTAGGTTGGTAACAAATGGATAAAATATAGTGTCTAACTATTGTATATATAATGTTACGGAACCCTTCGTGAACCCTGCGCGAATCCGACTGGCACTTGGCCGGTTTTTACTTATCTTATGTGTTTCATAAAAACCAACTAAGAGGTCTTCAGGGAAAAGGCAGCAGCGTTCCCTGTGAACATAGCATTAGACTATTATTAAATGTATTTATTTATTGACTGTTTATTGTACACAAGTAACATGAGAAGGACAATACACAAGGAATAACGACACAACATGGTGTTATTTGTGGAAAAACCACAAGTTGAAAGAATTCTAGCTTCTATTTTAAAATGTAGCAAGAAAGCGGAAATTCGATGGTACGCTAAATATTTGACTAAAATTTGAGAGTACATATTTTCCGTCCGGCTTACCTTGACATGTTTACTTAAAATAAGGAAACTGTTTTATGTGGTCTTTTGACAGCAATATAACTATATATAAATAACGATACTTTAGTATTAAAAAGTACCTTTAATGATGTTTAACGATTTTCTGCTTCGGAGAGAACGTTAAGACGTCAGTTACGGTTGCTGTCTGTTGTGCTTATTACAGAAGCAAATAATGAAGAGGTCTACAAATATTGACAACAAGGTTTAAAAGTCGTTCGTTGACAAAACTGTCAATCAGTCAATCTGGTTTTGAGTTGGGTAATATCGTATCGAAATAAGTATTTAAATTAATGGAACAACAGAAAGATCATCATTTCCAAAGCCTTGTCCTGTATCTTATGGGGTCAGCTACTTGGTCTAGATTTGGTTTTTATACAGAGCAACTGCTATTTGACCTCTGCAACCCAGAAGGAAAACCAGATACAATAATAGATTAGGCTTTTGTCAGGTGTGGCCAACTCAGCTGTCAATTTTTTCAGGCAGAAAGATACATACATACATATAATCACGCCTTTATCCCTAACGGGGTAGGCAGAGTGTAAACGTCCTAAACAAAGGTCGTTCCACTGCGTTTGACAAAGTTTCGATGGTTATTTAAGACAGATTTGTAGGTATACTGCTGTAGTGACAGGTTATCAGCCTATCGCCTAAATTAGAATATACTGAAACCCTCGAATCCCTTAGCTGGTTTTTACAGCATGCCCGGGAGGAAATGCAGCTGGCACATTCTATGTTTTTCTTTAGCTCCCAGGCCAGCATGGCAGAAATATCTAACTATAAATAAAAATACTTACCTATAAGTAGCTCAGTGTTCTAAATACAATGTTATAAAAGAAATTTTAACATACATACCTACATATAATCACGCCTTTATCTCTAATGGGGTATGCAGAGCGTAAACGACCTAAACAAAAATCGTTCCGCCACATCTGAAGGTTTGAGGGTAAAATAGATTTGTAGGATATTGATTAGTGACAGGTTGCCAGCATATCGCCTAGAAACCCTCGGATCTCTTAGCTGGGTTTTACAGCATGCCCGGGAGGAAATGCAGCTGGTACATTCTATGTTCTCTTTCGCTTCAAGTCCAGCATAGAAGAAATAATAAACTT
The DNA here is from genome assembly GCA_949820665.1 of Scrobipalpa costella. Lineage (NCBI taxonomy): Eukaryota > Metazoa > Arthropoda > Insecta > Lepidoptera > Gelechiidae > Scrobipalpa > Scrobipalpa costella. Next base: position 3,932,154 of record OX463311.1, read on the forward strand.
ATTCAAAAAATGTTAGAGTATATACGACATACTTGTAGTTTTTATAAAAAGCTTTTGCATAATTAAATTCTTCTGCTAAGCCGGAAAATAGTTTTCCATTAAATTATTTCCAATATTTGTTCGAATATTTTGCTTTAAACCCCTTGGAACTAGCAATTTTCTTTGCAGAAAAAGGGCTCAAAGAAATATACGAATATCTTTGGCAGGAGGTAGAAAAAATATCTAGGAACTATCGGATTTTATACATATATACATATAATCACGCCTTTATCCCTAATGGGGTAGGCAGAGCGTACACGACCTAAACAAAGGTCGTTCCGCCACGTCTGACAAAGTTTTGAGGGTTATTTAAGATAGATTTGTAGGTATATTGCTGTAGTGACAGGTTGTCAGCCTGTCGCCTAAATTGCAATATACAGAAACCCTCGGATCCCTTAGCTGGTTTTTACAGCATGCCCGGGAGGAAATGCAGCTGGCACATTCTACGTTTTTCTCTCGTTCCCAGTCCAGCATGGAAGTAATTATATAGTACCTATATATCTTTTCGTATACTGAGAGTAAGGTACAGCGTCCCGCAAACTGATAGAGGTTGCTCAGTTAATGAAACTGAACAACTACACTAGGATATTTTTTCAGGAGCCGCAAAAAAAGGACTTTTTCGTACGAAACTACCACCTCGATCAGACAATTTGTATGGAAAAGAGACATCTTTTTACTCTTCCAGAAAAAAAACTTGGTGATAGTTGCTCAGTTTCGTTGACTGAGCAACCCCTATCAGTTGGGGGGACGCTGTCCTTTACACCCCGTATATCTTTCTCTCGGTCTCGTTTCGTATACTTATCGAGTCCACTTGGAACCCTTATTATTCCAATAAGTCTATTAGTTAAGCACCGGTTGTTATTAAAAATACATACATACATACATATAATCACGCCTTCATCCCTGATGGGGTAGGCAGAGCGTATACGACCCAAACGAAAGGTCATTCCGCCACGTCTGACAAAGTTTTGAGGGCTACTTAAGACAGACTTGCAAGTATATTGCTGTAGTGACAGGTTGTCAGCCCATCGCCTAAATTACAATATACAGAAACCCTCGGATCCCTTAGCTGATTTCTACAGCATGCCCGGGAGGAAATGCAGCTGAAACATTCTAAGTTTTTCTTTCGCTCCCAGTCCAGCATGGAAGTTAAAAATATGATAATGATAACTTTGATAACCACGTACACGTTTGAAATGTAAATTTTCGATAGACCAAAAAAAGAGACAAATTTGGTTTAAAAACCTATACATCACTTGTAATTGCATCCTAACTATAATGTGCTATACAAGTTATAGCACGTTTGTGGGTTCGATTTTAGATTTGCCGGCTATAACTAAAATTAAAATCTATCTGTCACTTTCAAACTAAAAACATTGGAAAAGGACAGAAGATCTATTCTCTCCGGTTTTTGAGTTATAGTCGGTGGTTTTATGCGTTATCTGTCATTTTTATCCGCCGTCACATGATACATACTTATATACATATGATCACGCCTTCACCCCTAATGGTGTAGGCAGAGCGTAAACGACCTAAACAAAGGTCGTTCCCCCACGGCTGACATAGTTTTGAGGGTTATTTTAGATAGATTTGTAGGCATATGATATGGCGGATCAAATTGAGAGATATACTGGGGAAACGTGCAAAAGAGCGTCAAAATCTAGCGGACAATGTGTAAAAGCATAGAGTATAAATCGCGTATTTTTTTCAATTAAATTATTTTGAAAGAGACAAATACATTTTAGTTTTAGCCGGTGTTATTTAGAATCGAGCCCACTATGATCCTATAAACATTTGAGCAGCTGCCAATATCCAACCTTCAATCTTCACTCACCTGATTGTACGAAAAGAAAAAAAGATTTCGTGCTTCGGAGGGCACGTTAAGCCGTCGGTCGCTGTCTTTGATAGTGGTCGTTACTCAAACCATGTCAGAGGCCTGATAGTTGTGCTACTAGGCGGTTTAAAAACTCTGAAACCAGGGTTCATCGGGTCGATAGACTCGATACCCACTCCACAGAAGAAGAATCTTCACTCATCCGACAATGCAACAAGTAGGTATCTAGGGATGGGCTCCATATTTTGACATCTGACATCAGTATTTTCTTCCATGCTGGACTGGGAGAGACAGAAAAACATAGAATGTTCCAGCTGCCCTTCCTGCCAGGCATGCTGTTGAAGGCAGCAAAAGGGACTCGAGGGTTACAGTGTATTGTAATTTAGGCGATGGGCTGACAACCTGTCACTATAGCAATACATATTACAATCTAAAATTGCCGTAAATTTTTGTCAGACATGGCGAAAGCGCCTTTTACGAGGCGTTAAACGCTCTGCCTACCCCGTAAGGGATAAAGGCGTGATTTATGTATGTATGTATGTACATCAGTATTTGACGTGTTAATTTGCCTGCCAAATCTGATAATTATCTCGCACCCTCGTCAAAGTCGCAAAGAGCTGGTACTCAACTCATGGCGCAAATAAACATGGGACATATATTTCTTCCATGCCGGCCGGAGCAAGAGAAAAACATAGAATGTGCAAGCTCCATTTCCTCCCAAGCATGCTGTAAAAACCAGCTAAGGGATCCGAGGGTTTCGGTATATTGTGATTTAGGCGATGGGCTGACAACCTGTCACTACAGCAATATACCTACAAATCTATCTTAAATAACCCTCAAAACTTTGTCAGACGTGGCGGAATGACCTTTCTTTTGGTCGTTTGCGCTCTGCCTACCCCATTAGGGATAAAGGCGTGATTATATGTATGTATGTAAGTCGGTATTCATGCGCTTTCAACTTCTTTGCTTCCCATGTGATCTTCTGACTGTAATTAACTGCCTTCGTAGTCTGAGCCTTCGAACCGGAGGTCCTGGGCTCGATTCCCCGGAGGAATTTTCCGTTTGGTTAGGACAATGCAGGTTGAAAGATAAATTAGCGAGCATATAGTTTTCTAATCGAATGCGTAACGTGCTTACTATTGCATACATTGTATCGTATTTTGTGATTCTACCTAACCTACTAAGTACCTACTAACTTATACTATGTATCTAACTTACTACTAAGAATACATACTAACAATGAATCGTGTAATCTGAATAATAATAAATTAATTTGAATTTGACAATCAGCAGATTGTCTGAAAGAAAAAATATTCCGTGCTTCGGAGGGCAAGCCGTAAGATTCGGTCAGGTGTTCCACAGTCGCAGTTTAGTGACTCCCTTATATCCAATGTATGGAAGTGATTATTTAAAATATACACTTGAGAGTCTTATTTAGGTGGAAATATTAAGTCATATTTTGTGTCTCTTAAATGGAATTTAGATTCACGATTTCATTTATTCCCCATTCATATTTGTACAAGATATTTTTGTCCATAATAAAACGTTAATATTGTAAAATTATCTCCTAAAAAAATGTATGGAGTAATACATTGAGAGTCCAAGAATTACGTTCAACAAAAGCAGCAATAGATAAATGAGAGTGCTATAACGCACGGATGAGTAAAGTAAAGGGCCATCGAGGGGGCTATTTTTGGAGGACTTTCGCTTAGTGATTAGATGTTCCAGACAATCAAAACATAAATTCTTGTTTCGCCTTAATTTATCTCACAACTTCTTCAATCAAACCCTTTAACCACTTTTAGAAATGCAGACGTATATTTTAGAAACTAAAGAATCCGTTCTAAACGCTTACCAAAACGACTTTAATTTTTTTTTCAATTTCGACACATTGAATTTAGGATTTCGTTCTTCCATGCTGGCCTAGGAGCGAGAAAAAAACATAGAATATGCCAGGAGCATCGCACGTAAAAACCCACTACGGGATCCGTGGATTTCAGTATATTGCAATTAAGGCGGTGGACTGAACCTGTCACCACAGTAATGTATACGTACCTACGAATCTATCTTAGATAACCCTCAAAATTTACTCAGACGTGGCGGAACGACCTTTGTTTAGGTTATTAACACTCTTCCCACCCCATTACGGATAAAGGCGTGATTATATGTATGTACATTTTGGAATAGGATTTACTTTTAGAACTATCGTTTAACAGAAAAAATCTATCCCAATTTGGAGTATAAATTATTAACCGATTTTCTATAGGTAAATGAAAAACATGATTTTACTGCCGTTGTAATTAAAACTATTCTAAACTGTCAACCTATTTACATTAAACATAAATGAGTTTATGAAAAATAAATTCAAAAGAAATATTTCCAGTAAGAAACGGAATGTAACGGCTGTAAAGCAAAATTATTTGAACTTTTATTCAAAGCGCGTTTTCTCTCAAAGAATTTCACCCTCTTATGAGTTCAAATGAAATCTGATCATTCGAATAACTTCACTTTGATTGCATCACTGGCTCTCGGAGCTTAGAATCGCGAGAGGCTTTGATACTCTTTCTGTTCAAATTCTTTGCAATCTTTCAAAGAATGTAATATCTTTCGACTCTTTACAATTGTACGTGACAACTTTGGATTCGGGACAATGAAATCTCATTTAGTTTTTAAAAGTTTCGTGTTCTTCCATGCTGGCCTGGGAGCGAAAGAAAAACATAGGATGTGCCAGCTGCATTTCCTCCTTGGCATGCTGTAAAAACCAGCTAAAGGATCCGAGGGTTTCAGTATATTGTAATTTAGGCGATGGGCTGACAACCTGTCACTACCTATACCTACAAATCTATCTTAAATATCCCTTAAAACTTTGTCAGACGTGGCGGAACGACCTTTATTTAGGTCGTTTACGCTCTGCCTACCCTATCAGGAATAAAGGCGTGATTATATGTATTTTTCCGTTTTAGTATGCTCACTTGCTTCCATGCTGGAGTAGCATCGATAAATAATATAGAAAGTACCAACCATTTCTTTTCCTGAATAACAACCATTAGATCCAAGGGAGTCAGTGACTTATTTATATATTTAGGTTGATTTAGGTGACTTCACTGACAACTCGTCACTGTGGCAATACGCAGTTCTAGGTTCTATCTGTACTACTAGTTTATATTCCTTAAGGTTTCATTAGTGCCCCAGTTTCGTTACAAAACCCTGTGTTTTTGCTAATCACACCCTGAGAATAAATCAATTCCACAGAAATTTAAATGCCAAAATAAATGAAAGTCACTGAAGAAGAAAACGCCATTTTATGGGACAATTAGCGAAAATACGCGACATTTACCTTCAAGTAGCCGGTGAGAGCGTTAATTACGTGAAATTTAAATAAATACGCAATAAAAGAAGGTGTTTTTATAGAGCCTCGTTGGGTCGCAAGACTTGAAATAAAACGACCCAGTCTTTGAAATACGGCCCAGAATTTACGAGAACCGTTAATTTATGAGCTGACAAATGAACTGAATTTTAAACGGTATCAGAATCAGAATCAGAATAGCATTTATTTGCCTACTTTGTGTATTACAAATTGTCCCTGTGGCCGGTGGGCCGTGCAGAGTTGAGTCAGCTAACTTATGTCCTAATGGATCTGTGTTTGCTGTGTTCTATTCATACATAAAGTGTTGAGTGTTTAAAGTATAGTATTATTAATTATTAATTGAAAGTTTTATTATTTATTTTATTTTAAGTGGACGAGGAGACTTTGTTTTGTCAGTGGGCCACCGCCTGTATCCTTTCTTATTGGGGTCATACAATATTTCACCTATTCTGTGATTAACCCTGAGGGGGTTCAATTCACCGTGAACCTGGTAGACATCGCCGGGGAGCATAAGATCGTCTATTTCTAATCTTGCAACCTTTTCGAGCATCTTAGTGTTAAGGTCTTCGGCGCGTAGGTGCCAGGCTTCAATATCGGCCATTTCCCAGATCGCTTCCGTAGGTGTTCGTCTTGGTAGTTGTGCGGCACTTTTCAGAGCTATTCTGTATTGGCGTTCAATTTTACTTAAGTTCGTTGCGCTATACCTTGAAAGTAGTTGTACCACTCCATAGTCCATCAATGGTACAATGCAGGCCTGTATGATTGCCAGCTTCGTGTCTAGTTCCGCCTTCGCATGGTATCCTATTATCGACCCGAGGGCTCCTCTAACTTGTTTCAGTTTTTTGACAACCTTTTCAGTGTGCTGGTTCATCTTCATGTGTTTATCGAAGATGACACCGAGGTATCTGATCTGTGTTTGATAGCGTAGCGTTTGTTCTTTTAATTTCACTGTTGGCCGGTATTTGTTCTTTTTCGTGAACATGATGCATTCTGTTTTCTCTATGTTACACTTGAGCCCCCATCTAGTATAATAGTCAATGATGGCTTCCGCTGCCCATTCTGCGCGTATGGTCGCATGATCTGGATTCTTGTCTCTATTAAGTATACAGAGGTCATCTGCGTACTGTGCAAGTTTAAGTCCTCTGATGTGGTGTTGTATATCCCAGATGTCGTGGACATATAGGTTGAAGATTACCGGTCCTAGAATTGAGCCTTGGGGCACGCCGTGGGGTATCTGTTTTTCTTTAGTTGTGGAGGTTCTAAATCTACCCTTCAGGTTTCTGCCATCGAGATAATTTTCAATTATTTTAATGATGTTATTGGGAACGTCTTTGTTCTGAAGTTTCTTGATCAGACCTTTGTGGTTTATCGAGTCGAATGCCTTCGATAGGTCTGTAGATATCATGGAGACGCTGTTTTCTGCAGCTAGCGCATCGGTGATAATTTTGCCGGTACGTAGTATCTGGGTCGCTGTGCCTCTCGCCCTTGTAAATCCGTGCTGGAAAGTCGGTTGTAGCCGAGAAACCGTAGCGGTAAGTCTTCTCAGGATCAGTCGCTCGCACAGCTTGCCCATGATGTTGAGCAGTGTAATCGGGCGGTATGATGAAGCCTGACGGTGGTCTTTGCCTGCTTTGTGTAGAAAAATGCAGACACCGGTTTTCCATCGCTTAGGGAAGTAACCTGTGGACAATATAAAATTAGCAAGGGGCACGAATGCCTCGGTGAAGACTTCTCCCCCAAGTTTGAGAGCATCTGCTTTGATTCCATCTGGGCCTGGGGCCTTCTTATTTTTGAATCTACTCAGCGCGAGTCGAACTTCGGCTTTTGATGTACGGTCAAGTGGTAAGAACGGAGTCGTCTTTTCAGTTCCTTCATCCTCCTCCGCTATCCTGGCCTCTTTAACAGTAGCTGTGTCAATGAGCATGCCTATTGTTTCTATTTCTGTACTGCATCCGGTAATGTTTGGTAGTTTAACAATTGGCTTTTTCATATTTCGTTGAATTTGCCACATTTGTGACCTATTGTCGCGCGGATCTTGCAGTTTATTAAGCCATCCCTTTTCGCTGTATTCTTTTAGGGCTTTTTCAGCATCTTTCTTGGCGTTGTTATAGAGAATGCGTGTCTCGTGTTGGAGTCTGGGACTGCAGAATCTCGCTTTCCATTTAATTTCTCGTAATTTGTTTCGAAGGTCTATCAAATCGTTGATTTCCTTCGGTAGTCGTTCATGCCTTGTTGGATTCTTGAGTGGTGCGTGAGTATCCAGGGCTGTGACAATGGCATTTTCCATAATTTTGACGTACTTCTCGCAGACCGCTTCTGTGGTTATTTCTTCGTTAAGAGCGTAGAAACCTTCCCACATCGTCTGTTGGTATGCCGCTCTCAGTTCTTCGTCCTCGTAAATTTTCTTTGTGTTACGAGATAGATGTTCTTCTACATTATGTTCAATCTTTCCCGTTAGGAGCCAAGGGAGGTGATCCGAATCGACGCTTTCAACCTGTTTAGCTTCTGCTTCGAGTTGCTGGTGTGTTATTATGGCCAAGTCTAGGATGTTGTTACCTTGGTGGTTAGGTCTAGATGGTGCATTGGCGTGTATCAGCGAGCAATTTCCGTCTTCTGTAGCTTTTTTAATGATGTTACCGAGGCTGGCATTCCTGCTGTGGCCCAGTATTTGCATTCGCAGGTTCATGTCACCGATGATAATAGATGGTTCGTCTGCTAAAGTCTCTTCCAGTTCTTCCCTGGCGTGATGTTGGTTTGGAATTGGGATATATATTCCTTTGATAGTGATATACTGTCCAGTGGTGTAGTTAGTGAAGAGTTTGATGCCTACGCCTTCTATCTTCTTGTTTTCGTCGTGCCATCCTGGAGTGACGTCAGTTTCGACCCACCTTAGTCCCTTCTGTACGTACATTGCTGTGCCCAAGTGTTTTTCCAGTGTATGGGTAAGTTTGTCGAACCCTTTTATATTGTATTGTTGTGTCTCAAAATTAATTTTGCATTCATTTATTACGATAATAGCCGGTCTATATTTCTCGACTAGTATTTTTATTTCTTTGAATTTGTTTCTTATACCTTGGCTGTTAAGGTGTAAGATTTTGAGGTTTTGTATTTTCTTTCTGTCTTGTTTAGCCATTAAGATGCAAGTGTATCTTATTCACGTTGTCGATTAGCCTCTCTAGTGTTTGTTGCATTTGTGTATGTAATTGATAAAGTCCCTCCAGTGTAAGACCACTTGTGGTCAATGGTGCTAGTTCTTCGGTTGGTTGTGCTGATTCTTTTTGTGGCAGAGTGGGAAATTGCCTCATGTTTGTGACGTCTACGTATCTAGTACCCAGTCTTACCACTGAGCGTATGATCTTCTCTTCTCTCTTTGTTTCTCTAGCCTTCGCTTGTTCTAATTGCCTAGCAATCATGTTTTTAAATGTGGGGCATTTGGCGTTGTTTGCACCATGGTCTTCCCCTCTACAGTTTCGGCAGACTTTTGTCGTGGTTCCCTCGGGCGTGGTAATAACTATCTGCGGTTCCTCCTGTTTGCCATAGCACGATTGTTTTGAGTGATCGAATGCATAGCATTTTTTGCACTGCACAATGTGCCTCGGGTTTTCTCTAAATGGTTCGACCTTGAAAGAGGGAGCACAGAAAAATTTCCTATCTGAGGTTCTGAAGTACTCCAAGAGTTCTTTTGATTTGTGTTTGCCATCAAAGATAAGTAGATGTACTTTCTGTCCTCTTCCGAGTGGCTTGATTGATGTTGGTTTAATGCCGATGCAGTCTGATATTTCGTTCGCGATAGTGTCAGCGTCTTCTCCATAGGTCTCATTTTTAAGCACGATCTTAGTTGCCGGCTGTCTATCGGCCTTCGGTTTTGGTGCTATTACTCTGGTTATACCGCAAGCATCAAGCGCAGTAAGTAGATTCTCACGCGCTGTCGCACTGTCTGGATTAATTTTAATTTGGCTCTTCATAACGTTAAGTGTTGAGTTGTTCTTGGCCACTGATTCCCTGATTTTCTTTAGTGTATCTTGATTTTTAATTGCGTTTTCATCCCTGACAATTATATTAGGAATGTGGGTGTTTGTCTGCGTCGGTGTCGTATATTTAAATGCGCCCGTACGTTGTCTTTTGGCTCCCCTGTTTTCAGTTTGATGTGTCGCTGGTATTTTATATTGCGGCATGGTACTTTGGTTAACTTGAGCAGAGCTGTTGCTTTCGCTCAGTGATTTTTGTACTATGGACCCATCTACCGAAGCGGGATGTCGAACAGGTCGTGGTATTTTCCACGCGTCGAGCGTACTCTGTACTGTACCCAATGATTTTATCTGTATTCTTCGTCCTTCAGTATAGTTCCCGTCCTTGTTATTAGCGCGTATAGTTTGCGAGCTTTCGCTGTCTCTTTTTTGCATCGCGCCAGTGGGCGGGGCCTGTTGTTCGATAGCAGCAAGGTCGGCAGGCGCGTTTGGCCTCAGTCTGTGCACGTGCGCCAGAGCTTGCGGTTCATTACTCACGTAGGTACTCGGGGCAGGTAGCATTTTAGCTTCGATGTTTTTTATTGCTTTGCTTCCGTGCTTTTTCCGTAATTTTCTAGTAGCCAAAGGCGCTGATAGTTGCGCGTCCTGTAAGCTAAATTCAATAAGGGCGCACTGATTTTTGCCGCACTTACAGATAAACCACTCCTCGGATATGAATGTCTCAATTGGTATGGTTATCAATTCTTTCTTTGTTTTGCAGCTGATGCATGGGTAAATATTTATCACGCCAGTGTCTATTCCTGCTGTATAAATTGTCACTGAGGATTCGATTTTCAAAGTACCGTTATCGTATCTTGGCTCTGTTTTGAGCGCGGCCTTGATGAGAAAGAATTTCATACATATTTTGCACTGAGTCTTCCTAGTATTCATTTGATTTATACCCCAAAGAGGAGTGTCCATCTGGAAGTTACTTTCGCACTCCCAGCACTGCACTATATTTTTATTGAAACTAGATAAATCTACTTGCACTAACTTCACTTTGTCTTTAACTGTTTCATTGTTTGATCCCGAACTAGGCGGGTCCGTTTCCATATTGCAATTGTTTACCGAATTTTCACTATTTTTCTCCGAAAACATAGTCTAATAGTTCTTGATTTATTAATGTCACTATCACTAAATGTTTTACACTATTTTCACGTTTCCCGGGGGTTACGAGGCCCCCAGGGTCTTCACAGTCCACAATTGACGATAAAAAGTTCACTTTGTAATTCGCATCCACAGTGTGAAATAGCAATCGCACACATTTAAAATGACGGTAGGTATTGTAGTTGCGCGTGAGTCAACTCTCGAGAGCGCTCCGTGGGCACGTCCACTCGCTACCGCAGCAAACGCGAAAACCCTACCGCAGCAAACGCGAAAACCCGGTAGGTTAAACGGTAGTGTGTTTTTGTGGTCCTAAAGTGGAGTTTAAATCTCCCAATACATTTAACATTCTGTTCTAATAGTCAGTTACAAACTTGCCAAAGATAAAAACTCTTTAAATCTTCCTGTCTCTGTGGTCTATTTAGTAGACTAACACAAAGTTTAGTAGGCTAATACATACATATAATCACGACTTTATCCTTAATGGAAAAAACTTTGAAACTTAGTTAGACGTGGCGGACCGACCTTTGTATAGGTCGTTTTCGCACTGCCTACCCCATTAGGAATAAAGGCGTGATTATGTGTGTGTATGTATGTATTTTCCGTTTTAGTATGCTCATTTGCTTCCATGCTGGAGTAGTATCGATAAATAATATAGAAAATATCAACCATTTCTCTTTCTGAGTAACAACTATTAGATCCAAGGGAGTCAGTGACTTATTTATATATTTAGGTTGATTTAGGTAACTTCACTGACAACTCGTCACCTTGACGCGTGACTTTCGTATGCGCTTTCAGTGTTAGATTCGAGCGGTTCAAAAATACGGCTTCAGAGGCCAAGTCCAGCCAGCAATCAACCGACGCATCCGTTTGGAAATACAATACGACAAGGATTTAAATGAATGCCGGCGAGTGCGCTGCATTGTATGGAGAACTAACGAAAATGGCGTCAGTGGCATGTTGGGGGCGCTAGATCTTTTTCTCGCCACGTTCAATTAAAGCCCTATCGTAAAATTCAAAGCATTTGGCGTGATTCTTTTATAAGACAATGACTCAAAAATACTTTGTGAAATGGTGGAAACATTAGACGAGGATGAAAAGGGGAAAGGTGAAAAATCCGTGAAAATCCCCAAGATAAAAGTGGAGTCGGAAATAACGTTTAAGATGTGAAGCTTTAAAAAATATCAATTGATTTATTAAAAAGGTAAAATGTATCAGATAGATAAGATTTACTTTTATTTAATAAGGAAACAAAATTATTTATTAACAATTCATTAAAGGGGAGGCTTTTGCCCAGCAGTGGGACAATTCTTCCATGCTGGACTGGGAGCGAAAGAAAAACATAGAATGTGCTAGCGGAAATGCACCTCCCGGACATGCTGTAAAAACCAGCTAAGGGATCGGAGGGTTTCAGTATATTGAAATTTATGCGATGGGCTGATAACCTGTCACTACCGCAATATACCTACAAATCTATCCTAAATAACCCTCAAAACTTTGTCAGACGTGGCGGAACGACCTTTGTTTGGGTCGTTTACGCTCTGCCTACCCCATTAGGGATAAAGGCGTGATTGTATGTATGTACGTATGTATGTATGTGGGACAATTTATAGGCTATTAAAAAAAGCTCTAGGTACAATTTTTAGGAACACTGCTGACTATTCCCTGGAATTATTTTATTAAAGGTTAGACCGCACTAGGACGTTGCTGCAGCGGCGCGCCACGGAGCGACAAATGATTCTTTGTATGAACCGGGACCGAAGATGCAGCAGAGCAGCACGGCACAGCGCTGCAAACAAACATACAAACATAAATCACGCCTTTATCCCTTCCGGGGTAGGCAGAGCGTTTAACGCCTCGTAAAAGGCGCTTTCGCCACATCTGACAAAAATTGAGGGCAATTTTAGATTGTAATATGTATTGCTATAGTGACAGGTTGTCAGCCCATCGCCTAAATTACAATACACTGTAACCCTCGAGTCCCTTTCGCTGACTTCAACAGCATGCCCGGGAGGAAGGGCAGCTGGAACATTCTATGTTTTTCTATCTCTCCCAGTCCAGCATGGAAGAACACAGCGCTGCAATGCCAGTTCATACATTGTGACAGATTTTGTATCTCAGGGTCGCGCAGCTATGTCCTAGTGCAGTCTAACCTTTACTATACCTTCGGGAAGAGATTACTTTAGCCATTTGCAAAAGAGAAAAAGTGATATTTGTCAACTTGAAACTTAAAAAGGATATCTTTTCGGTTTCCACTTAGACTTTTCCCAAAAGACTAGTGAGTCTAATTCTGATGTAAATTATGCTTCTCTCGGGAAGCACAATTCTACGACTGACATTTTTTAAAGATTTCTGAGGCAAATTTGTAGGATTTGTAGGATTTATACGAAAACAATAAATTAAAAGTGTTATTTCGCCCACTAGCGCCATGCTCGTGATGTTTTGTATAACTTTTAAAATGTGCAACAATAATAAAATCTAATATTATAGGGTAAGATAAAGTACTTTTACACTTTGTCCGGACGGAGCCCAATGGTGTAGTGGATAGGGCCGCTGCGTCCCTTGCAGGAGGTCGTGGTTCGAATCCCACCACAACACAATTTTCGAATTTCATATATACCTTCGTCGCCGTTGGCTTCGGTGAATACCGTTTAATACCGTAGATATTATTCATTAATCCATGTCAGAGGTCAGTGCTAAGCATGACTGGCGGCTTGAAAACTCTGACAGCTGAGCTCTGGGATTGGATCTGGTTTCCCTTCTAGGTTTCGGAGGTCAGATGGCAGTCGCTCTGTGTAAATACCAGTACCCTCGTGCAATCACCAAAGATTAGGTATCCAACCCGTGAGATAAGGCTTGAGAGATTATTATTGTCCGCTGATGCCTAAACAGATAAAATTAGTCGGGACTTAGATGGTATCCTGAAAACGGACATGGCTTCTTTTTTCCTCAATAAAATATGTCAATTATTCCCAAGAGGCTAATGAATTTCCTTTAAACGTGGTCACGCCTTAACGATCAACCGAATAACGATAATTTGGCAGGATGAGAGATATTTAACTCCCACGGGAAAACGCGTACGTTTCTTCCATGCTGGCCTGGGAGCGAGAGAAAAACATAGAATATGCCAGCTGCATTTCCTCCCGGGCATGCTGTAAAATCCAGCAAAGGGATCCGAGGGCTTCAGTATATTGTAATTTAGGCGATGGGCTGACAACCTGTCACTACAGCAATATAGTTACAAATCTATCTTAAATAACCCTCAAACAGACGTGGCGGAACGACCTTTGTTTAGGTCGTTTTCGAGTGTAAACCATTAGGGATAAAGGCGTGATTATATGTATGTATGTAAACGCGTACGAAAAGTAAATATGTTTGACTAATTATAACATTCGTGCCTCATGTCTTAAGTATTCTATTCGTATGTTTTTAAATAAAATTATATTAAAATGCCACTAAAAAATGACAACACTCAAAAGTTCATGAAAAATTCACAAAGAAAATTCTGAAATTATATTTACACGTCGTTATGTTATCCTATTTACGAGATCATGTTTTAAATAAATTATACGGGTTGATGCATTTAAACCTTCAGGTAATTTGTTACCTCTGTACTACGCTGGGAAGGGAAACAGCTGGAACATTCTGTTTTACTATCGCTATAGTTACCGGGAAAAATCTTTAATAATGTGGCTTTCCGTAATTATGAGGAAATTATAGATACGCACGCAAACTCCCCCACTAAGCCATTTAATGTTTTAGATCTTTGCCACTGTAAGTCCAATTACGTGAAATATATTTACATACAAACATGCATATAATCACGCCATTATCCCAAGTACCTCCATTCTGGGCTGGGAGCGAGAGAAAAATATAGAATGTGCCAGCTGTATTTCCTCCTAGGCATGCTGTAGAAACCAGCTAAGGGATCCGATGGTTTCAGTATATTATAATTTAGACGATAGGCTGACAACATGCCATACAGCAATATAACTACTAATCTATCCTAAATAACCCTCAAAACTTTGTCAGACGTGGCGAAAAAGCCTTTGTTTAGGTCGTTTACGCTCTGCCTACCCTATCAGGAATAAAGGCGTGATTATATGCATGTATGAATGCATGTCGTCTTAGAAGAATAAAGAATTTTGAATTTGAAGAAGAAGAAGACAGCCTTTGTTTAGGTCGTTTACGCTCTGCCTACCCCATGAGAGATAAAGGCGTGATTATTTGTATGTATGTTTACTCCAAATATATTTAACTTAAGTTAAAATGAAAACCTACAGGAGAATCTATCTACTTCTTAGCCCCTGGGAATCATACCTACTAAGTGCGGGTTTGAAACTTGAGACCCTAAAGGATAAAACTGAGTACGCTACTCCTGTGGGATCACGTACTGTGTTTTACACCTCCATAGCATTAATGCGTGACCCATTTGTCGCTTAAGGACATAGCAGGCTGAATCACCTGATTGTCCAAAAAAAAAAACCGTGCTTCGGAGTGCACGATAAGCCGTCGGTCCCGGTCGCTGTCTTTGAACGTGGATGTTACTCAATCCATGTCAGAGTCCTATTAGCTGTGCTACTAGGTGGTTTGAAAACTCTGACACCAGGGTTCATCTGGTCATTCGACTTGAGAATCCACCCAGAAGAAGAACACATTTGTAACCTTTAAAATGTTAATATTTGTAAATTGGTGGCAAAGAAATATTTTCTATTTTAATTTTTCTATTTCTTACTGAAGACGTAAAAACTATATTCCGGACAGAATTTTTACATATATACATACATATAATCACGTTTTTACCCCTTGTGGTAGGTGCCCACCCCGGCAGAGCGTAGACGACCTAAACAAAGATCGTTCCGCCACGTCTGACAAAGTTTTGAGGGTTATTTAAGATATATTTGTAGGTATATTGCTGTAGTGACAGGTTGTCAGCCCTTCGCCTAAATTACAATATACTTAAACCCTCGGATCCCTTTGCTGATTTTTACAGCACGTGTAGGAGGAAATGCAGCTGGCACATTCTATGTTTTTCTCTCGCTCCCAGTCCAGCATAGAATAATGTCCATTATGTATTTGCAAAAATGTTAAATATGAGATTGTGATAGCGATTTCGGTCAAATTAAATATTATTTGATCTTCAGTTGTGTCTAATCTAATAATCGTCTGTGTGTGTTCGACTGGATCGCCCTTTGAACTTGTTTATTTCATATTTTCTATCTTTTGTTTGAGAATGTAGTGTTGCCGAGTCCCGACGTTGAATGTTAAGTGTACGGATAAACCTGTGTTTATATGAATGTTTTCTTGTATAACCATTGTAAAAACTCTTAATAAATAAATAAATAATAATATTTATTTTCTTTGTTTACAGGTAAGTTATGAGGACTGGTGCCCCAATACAGCTTCGACACTCCTAACAAACTTTTAATTTTGGTCAAACATCGACAGACGGCATGTTGCACAGGCGCTGCGTTTGTGTGCGTGTTATAAGGGTTGATAAATTCTGTTATACTAGTCATAGTATTATACTTGAATAAACTGGTATCTTAACTACGTAATTGATTGATTTTCTTTCATGCTGGCCTGGGAGCAAGAGAAAAACATAGAATGTGCCAGCTGCATTTACTCCCGGGTATGCTGTAAAAACTAGCTCAGGGATCCGAGGGTTTCATTATATTGTAATTTAGGCGATGGGCTGACAACCTGTCACTACAGCAATATAGTTACAAATCTATCTTAAATAACCCTCAAAACTTTGTCAGACGTGGCGGAACGACCTTTGTTTGGGTTGTTTACGCTCTGCCTACCCCATTAGGGATAAAGGCGTGATTATATGTATGGATGTATATAATTGATTGGTAAGCACTCACTAGTAAACATTATGTGACGGAGCCACTAATCGATAATGGTCTCGAACAAAATCCTTTG
The DNA here is from genome assembly GCA_949820665.1 of Scrobipalpa costella. NCBI lineage: Eukaryota > Metazoa > Arthropoda > Insecta > Lepidoptera > Gelechiidae > Scrobipalpa > Scrobipalpa costella. Next base: position 3,948,433 of record OX463311.1, read on the forward strand.
TCAATGGGAACGAAGACGCCACACTCGAGCACTCCAATATTTAAGTACTTATTTTTGTAACACACAAACACATCATATATAGCTTAATTAACATCACTGCACACCGCCTTAATGGTCCAAAATTAAATTGATCGAAATTTTACTAGCGGATGCTGGCGTGATTTCTTGAGGAAGAAAGACACCCTTAAACTGAACATTACCTTACTATCCCAGAACTTTATTCAAAATTACCGTCATACTGAGAAACATGCGCGCTTCGTGCGTGCCCGCTAAGCGAAAGGGGGTTTGCGGTAAGGCGGATCGGTGCGGGGGGAGGTGAGTGTCCATTCTGTATGTAGTACTATACAGTACTATTATATATTCTATGGCCCTAATTAAATCTCAACGTGCTGAAGGCAAGGTGTATCTTAGGTACACAATAAATAAATAAAAGCTAAGTATCTTGGCGTTACGGTTTCAGTTATATTATCATAACAAGACGTCCTGCCTACTCTTTAAGGTTTGTATGTGTTACTTTGTTTATGAATACTCATAACAGACTCGTCATAAAAATCAAATTTATTTATTATACTAAAATCTAGCCCTCAAGGCAAAGTACCTATAATTTACTTCATCATCACTACATAGTATAAAACAAAGTCGCTTTCTCTGTCCCTATATCCCTATGTATGCTTAGATCTTCAAAACTACGCAACGATTTTGATGCGGGTTCTTTTATTAGTTAGAATTATTCAAGAGGAAGGTTTATATGTATAATACATGCAAATAATATAATAGAGAAACACTGATGATTTCCGTGCGACTCGGGGCGGGTCGCTAGTTCACAATAAACGGTCTTACTAAGTTACCTGGCTAACTTTGCAACTGAGTCAGGACCTTAGGACTCGGGCAGTAAGTATCTCGAGTCTTGACGCTGCGGTCTCGGTCGCCAGACGCTGCGATGGAAAAGCCGGTTAAACTCTTAATTAGGGCATAGAATAATATTTCTTTCATGCTAGCCTGGGAGCGAAAGAAAAACATAAAATGTGCCAGCTGCATTTCCTCCCGGGCATGCTGTAATGTAAAAACCAGCTACGGGATCCGAAGGTTTCGGTTTATTAAATTTTAGGCGATAGACTGACAACCTGTCACTACAGCAGTAAACCTACAAATCTTAAATAAACCTCAAAACTTTGTCAGACGTGGCGGAACGACCTTTGTTTAGGTCGTTTACGCTCTGCCTACCCTATTAGGGATAAGGGCGTGATTATATGTGTGTATGTAATAATAAATAGTACCTTAACGGTACAGAAATTTCTCCCACTACATCGCACGCTCAAAAAGCTAAAGACATACCTTAAATTATAAATTTGTGGTAGATTACGCGTGACGCGGAAATTCCCTAAGCACTGATCCCCCACACAATTGCACTTGTTATGCTTACTACTATTACCTTTACGACTGATGCAGTCAGTATTGTAGCAGCTTTTATGAAAATTTCGTAATAAATAAAAGAAGACAATACCTAATACAAACCCAGCCACCTTTGTGTTCAAACATAACGAAACTACACACTAACACTACATAAACTACATACACTAAATTACTAATAATAAAAATAAATAAGAAAATGTTTCGGTTGCACCCACTCCCCAAGTTACAAGGCAAGACAAAATAAATTTCAGTGATTAATAATGACAATTTAAAAATATATTTGCGCAATTTGGGTTCTGAAGAATAACTTTAATTATAATTTGAGATTCTACAAAATAATACGATAATTTACATAGCAAAAAGCTACTAATTGGATCATTGCAAAGTTTAATAATAACAAGTGTCTATATCGACAACTCAATATCGACAAGTCACAGCACTGTTCCTAAAAGCCGCACGCGCGGCTCGCGCCTGCTGCTAGCTAGCCGGCGTCGTTGTCAGCAACTAGCCGGCGGCTTGCGCAACTCGCAATAGCCGCCGCCGGCTTGTCGCGACTTGCTTGGCGGCATAGAAGGCGGATGTGAAGGCGGCTAGCCGCCGGCAACAGTGTGTAGTAACCTTTAGGGTTAGCTAACGCGCGACACAAATTCGATGTAAAGATTCTATCTGGATTTAGCCTACAACCAAGGGCAAGTGTCACAATGTGAAAAAATATATAAAATATCAGCTTTGTGATTCCCGTGGGAATTAAACCCTAGGCCACAGAGGCGGTAAAAAATTATATACATACATAGCCAATCCACAGGGAGAAAAGATTTATCCTGCCAAATATCCTTCATCATTAGGGTATCATTTCGTGGTCCATAATTCATGAGAGGATCTTTTCATTTCATATGCAGAATATGTGTGCAGATGCCGAGTTTATGAGAAAGGAAAATATACTCAGAAATGAAATGCTTTATTTTACAACGCAAGTAGGTACCTATATTTTACCTTGTTACTCTGTATTTCACTACTCACAACAAACGTTTGTATGATGTCAGTTTTTAAAAGAATATTTCCATTGGTTTTCAGTTTTCTAAAAATTGTTGTATTTTTTTATCTTTGTTCATTCTTCACTTCATTAATAAGTTCAATTTGTTTAAGTAAACAAGACAGATCTTTGAGCCTTATCTTCAATTAAGATTGACCGTCTATAGATCCCTACATTAAATATAACAATCATTGAGGGTAGTTTAAAACAATTATTGCCCAGTGAATCTGTTACTGACATCTGTTGAATACACATCGCGTTCATATCTTTTAATCAAATTAAGTGTGTTCTAAAATAAAAATGATGAAATTTAGTTAAAACTATGAAGTGTCCCGTTGAGGTAAGCATATTATACTTTTATCTTAAATTTACACAAGTTTAAAAAACGAAGCAAACAAATATGTTTGCTATTTGGTGAACTCAACAGTCCTTCACTTTATTGGAGTTGACGGTGATTTTATGTTTTTAGTGCATTTCGACAAGTGTTTTACGTAAAATTTCTATGTCTCATAAATTGATACATTTTTAAGAATAGCCACGAATTTGTGAGTTTTATCTTGGGAAGAAATTTTTTATCTCGGTTTTTAAGTCCACCTTGCTTCAAAATAATGTATTTTTATAAAGCAAAAGATTTAAGTATATTAGTTCTGAATCTTTGTAAGGTTAATTGTCTCTTCTACCTTGCTGGCCTGGGAGTGAAAGAAAAACATAGAATGTGCCAGCTGCATTTCCTCCTGAGCATGCTGTAAAAACCAGCTAGGTACCCGAGGACTATTATATATTCTGTGCCCGAGGATTTCTGTACATTGTAATGCAGGCAATGGGCTGAGAACCTGTCACTATAGCAGTATACCTAAAAGTCTATCATAAGTAACCCTCAAAACTTTGTCAGACGTGGCGAAACGACATTTGTTTAGGTCGTTTAAGCTCTGCCTACCACATTAGGGATAAAGGCGTGATCATATGTATGTATAAATTGATTATTTTTGAGCCAAGTCGTCGTGAGTTTTCCTTTGGGAAGAAGATCGTCATCTCGGAGTAAAAAGTGGCGTGCATTGCCTTTGAATAATATAGTAGTTTTCTAAAAACAAAAAATTTAAGTTTCGAATCCTATCTACTTGTAATAAATTTCTGTAACGTTGACTATCAATGTTGAACCACATTTCCATTAGCCCTCAGCGTTTATGTCAGTACCTAACTATTAGTCTAGTCAATGTCTAGGTTGGTCTTAGACTGAACTCTGTCCAAACACAAGCAAACTAGACTAAATATTCCAGTGTGCACCATAATAGGTCATTCCGCAAATAAGCCAGACGCTTCCTGACCGCAGCTCAGCGCTCCTGCATGCTTGGCGTGTATGTGCACTCGCTGGCAAATATTCTGAGACAAACTAAAATATAACTACTTAAAAACATATTATGGACTTCCTTGCTGGACTGGGAGCGAGAGAAAAACTTAGAATATGCCAGGTGCATTTCCTCTAGGGCATGCTGTAAAAACCAGCTAAAGGATCCGAGTGTTTCAGTATATTGCAATTTAGGCGATGGGCTGAAAACCTATCACTACAGCAATATACGGACAAATCGATCTTAAATAACCCTCAAAACTTTGTCAGACGTGGTGGAACGATCTTGTTTAGGTCGTTTACGCTCTGCCTACCCCACTAGGGATAAAATCATGATCATATGTATTCCGCAAATAAGCCGGACAATTTCTGCCCGCAGCTCAGCGCTTCTGCTTGCTTGGCGTGTATGCACTCGTTGGCAAATATTGTGAGACAAACTGAAACATACTTCTTTTTTTTATTATTTTCTTCCACTTGCTCGGAAATAACATCATTATTTAAAAAATATTAGATTATACAGATCTATCTTAAACAACAAATCTTGTCAGACAAGGCGGAAGGACCTTTATTTTGTATGTTGACGCTCTGCCTACCCCATTAGGGATACAAGCGTGAAAGTATGTATGTATGTATTTAAAAAATAAAGCACATATTATTACTCCAAACGGCAATAATGACCATTACTGACCGCTACGCGAGGTCTTTAAAATATTTACTGGTATTGGTTACAAGTTTTTATGTTTTCAATATTGTTTTTTTAAGGCAGAATGCGAAGAACAAAATAAATAACTGAATGGAATGTGCGCCTGTCAAAGGCGCTATGCAAATAAATGTTAAAATATTATAGAGGAATCGCAAGTTTGATATTTATTGAGCCGAAATAGCAATGTATGGTCTCTTTTTCATTGGAATTCCAAATTCACTGGACTAAACATGGTTTTTTTTTTCGGCCTTTCGAGTAATGTACTATTACATAGAATAGCATCGTTTGTGCATCGAAATGTTAATCTAAATTAAAGCAATTAAGTGTGAATTTTAAATTGGCAAACTTCCCCTATTACTCAAGTAGTCTGCCGGGAATTATACTTTTCTATAATTTGGTGGACTGGGAGTGACAAGTAACGTAAAGTACCTATTTCATCTGCAAATTTTTTAGGCATACTGTAAAAGTAAATAAAAGCAGTTCAAGGTATTAAATTAGTATTGTATTTATTTATTATCTTTTTTACAATAAACTTATATCTATTACAAAAGTCCCACAAAACTGCTTACGCAGTTTATCTGCAGGATCGATGAGTCTCATTTATAGGTACACTATTAGTATATCATATTTAATACGTATAAAATCAACGCGATAATATTATGTGTCGGTCTCCTTTTTACTCTTTGAACACTGTCCCCCAAAATACAGGTTAAATCCTAGTTTGGGTGTCAGGGCTCCTCTTAAATAGTCGAAGAACAGTTTGTCACATATATTGTTAAATAATTATTGTTAAATTGGAAAATAAACTACTTTTTTTTAATACATGCATAATTATGTTATTTAATTTAAACTGTTAAGTAGGTATTTCTGTAGCTTAGATGAAAACTTATATCTATTTTCTTCTTGTCTTATAATTATCCAAAGATAAAGTATTTAGTAGGTATGGAATACGCTTTTTGAGCGTCCTGTCGCTATAATAATTAATTACTCGGGGTACTTCATATTTTCCCGTGGATATAGACCTAGTATAATGTTCATGAGAGACTAGAGAGTGACTCTCTTGGCCGCCATGGTTATTCATTAGAATTAAATATTAATGCTTTAAACTTACCGGTAAAATTTCTGTGTCTAGTAAATTTAAAAAAATAGGTGAAAATAGTTGTAATTAAACTTTGCTTACCCCAAAGTAAAGCTTATCTTTTATAGCCGTTATGTGTCCCGCGGCTGGGCAAAGTAAGTTAAGGAGTAATTTTATTTACTGATCCAGATGGATCAATTAATAAAATTAATCTTGTAAACACTAACTAGAGTTAACAAGGAACAAAACACTAACGCAAACAAAACAGGCTAATTCATTCTAGAAAACAAACACCTATTTAAATTCACAGTTTACTCGCAAAAATTGCACAACTAAGTTCACAAGCTTGAAAGTTAAACCAGATTCTAAACAATTTAAAATGTTCTCCGGTACAATGCCTTTGCTTTTCAAGCTCATAATGCTACATTGTTTACGAAAACCTGAGTACAATAACAGCGACCACGAACAATGCTCCACCTGAGTTTTCTTTCCTGCTTTACTCTCTCTGAGGGTTTTTCCACTAGACGGTACGTCCACGGTAACGGCAACGTCACGATGTCGTCGACGATAACTGGGGAGTATGAAAAGGAACGGAATTGGAACTACGAGTATATATAATCTATAAAAATCAATGAAAATATATGCCACGCTTTTCCTCTTGCCATCACGGAAACGTCACAGCAACGGCACGAAATTAATTCACACCGGTATCGTTTCCGGCGATCCGATGGTGTAGTGGATAGGGCCGCTGCCTCCTGAGCGGGAGCGTCGTGGTTCGAATCTCACCACAAACCAATGTGTTTTTCGGTTTTCGAATTTCATATGTACGTTTATTCAGCGCTTTTTCCGTGCTTCGGAAGGCACGTTAAGCCGTTGGTCCCGGTTAATATCGTTTAATACCGTAGATATTAGTCGTGAAGCCATATCAGAGGCCAGTGCTAAGCATTGGCGGCTTGAAAACTCTGACCTAATCTAGGATTGGGTCTGGTTTTCCTTCTGGGTTGCGGAGGTCAGATGGAAGTCGCTCTATGTAAAAACCAGTACCCTCGTTCAATACCCTGGATTAGGAAGCCGACCCCGTGATAAACGGGATAAGGCTAGGGAGATGTGATCGTTTCCGGCGATCCCAAGCGCTTGTGCGTGTGTGTGCGTTCAGAGTGGGAATAGGTGGATGATATCGTCGACGAACCTACAAATCTATCTTAATTAACCTTAAAAAAATTGTCAAATGTGGCAAACCTTTGTTCAGGTCGTTTACGCCTGCCTATCTCATTAGGGATAAAATCGTGATTATATGTATGTGTATCGGTATCGTGAAGATATCGTTATCGTTTCGTCTTGTGGGAAAACGCCCTTTTCTTCCTGGTTTATTCACTTTACCACCACAGTGCTTGGCCAACAGTGTACTTAGGGAATTAACCTTATGTGTTCAGTTGACGGCGCAAGTTTGCGTCTTGCGAGTTTGTCACATTTTTCTAGAATATTTTGGTTAAAATATAAAGCACGATGGTGTAGTGGAAAGGGCCGGTGCCTTCGAGCTCGTGGTTTGAATCCCACCACGTACCAATGTGTTTTTCGATTTCCGAATTTTATATGTACGTTTATCGGCGCTTTTTCCGTGTTTCGGAAGGCAAGTTAAACCGTTGGTCCCGGTTAATATCGTTTAACATAGATATTAGTTCTTAAACCATGTCAGAGTCCTGTGCTAAGTAATGACGGCTTAAAAACTCTGACCTAATCTAGGATTGGGTCTGGTTTTCCTTCTGGGTTGCGGAGGTCAGGTGGCAGACGCTCTGTATAAAAACCAGTACCCTCGTTTCATCCCCTAGATGAGTTAGCCAACCCTGTGAGATACGGAATAAGGCTTGGGGTGATAATAATTTTGGCTAATCCAGATCCAAATCTATTTTAAATAACCCTCAAAACTTTGTCGGACTTTCCGGAACGACCTTTGTTTAGGTCGTTTACGCTCTGCCTAACCCATTAGGGATAAAGGCGTGATTATATGTATGTATGTATTTAAATCCGACTGCGCAACGCAAAGAAAAGTAATGTGTTTATCAACCTATCTATGTATGTAAGTATGTTCGATCTTCTGTGGCGATTTAGAGACCAAAAGCGTTGGCCAATTTTAATTATTCGTTACGTCAATCGGTTCGTCTTAACCAAGCAAGTGTCACTGAAGACATGATTTTCTCAAACAATCAATATGGATGAATATATCAGACGTAATTTTTGAACGTCGTTCTTCATACATACATAACGTCACGCCTCTTCCCCGGAGGGGTAGGCAGAGATCACATCCTTCCATTTGCTACGATCCTTGCAAACTTCTTTCGCTTCATCTACATTCATCAATCTTTTCATGCACGCTCGTCGGTTTAGGGTACTCCTGACCTGACCTTTTACTAAAACGTCCCCGATTTGATCGCGGTACGTTCGTCGAGGTCTTCCCCTTCCAACATTCCCACGTCGTTCCCAGACGTTCTTCGATTTAAACAATCGCCTAAGATCTATAACGATTTAAAGTTTAAAGCTCACTTTGTGTTCTACGCAGTTGGGGTTTTGATTATTTTAAAACGTTGTACTATTTCTATGTAAAAGCTATTTTATGAAATCACGAGATTTTGACTGTAAAACTCTCAAAACTCACTTACGGTTGCCTTAACGCGGTGGGCAAACTACACGATTTCGCTTTTTACCGACTTTATCGTAGAAGTAACGCTACGCCGTAGCAGTAACGCTACGACGTTGGAGGTACGCTACGGCGCCTTCAGAATAACGCTACGAGAATGTTTTCACTATTATTAAACTTCGTAAAGTCAAACAAGAGATTTTAAAACAAACTCTAGCGAAAGAAATAAAAGACGGAATTTTGATAAAAAATATATGAACATGAAAATATTGTAAATTTCTAATGAAATAAGTCACAAAAATATAAAGTAAAATGACTGTTATGAAATTTGTTCCGAAAAACTAAGAGTTAGGCAATTAAAAAGTACTTGTAGAAAGACAGATGATCTTTATAAAGTTTCATAATGTTTCTAAAGTAAAATAAAACGGAGATTTTCATAATTAAATTAGCCTAAATTACTGTTATTATACGTCTTTAGCCTAAAATTGGTCTACTGCTGGAATATGAAAATAAAAATACATACATACATACAGTTACGCCTTTATCCCTAATGGGGTAGGCAGAGCGTAAACGACCTAAACAAAGGTCTAGGTCTAGATTTGATGGTATATTGCATAGAGACAGGTTGTCAGCCCATCGCCTAAATTACAATATACTGAAACCCTCGAATCCCTTAGCTGGTTTTTACAGCACGCCCAGGAGGAAATGCAGCTGGAACATTCTATGTTTTTCTCTCGCTCCCAGGCCAGCATGGAAGAAAATAAAAATAACAGCTGAAAAATAAAGTTCTTATCTTATTGAAAGAGTTTTAAGAACCGATGAACGACTTAATGAACCCTGCTGTCAGAGTTTTCAACCCGCCTATCAGTAACAGCTTTCTTCCATGCTGGTCTGGAAACGAGAGAAAAACATAGAATGTGCCAGTTGCATTTCCTCCCGGATTTTAGGGTTTCAGTATATTGTAATCGAGGCGATGGGCTGACAACCTGTCACTACAGTAGTATACCTACAACTCTTGTCTTAATTACCCCTTAATACTTTGTCAGATGTGGCGGAACGACCTTTGTTTAGGTCGTTCTACGATCTGTTTACCCCATTAGGGCTAAAGGCGTGAATATTTATAAATGTCTACCGGTAACAGCTAATAGACCTCTGACATCGTTTCTGTATCTACCACTATCAAAGGCTGATAATTATTACCATACGTTATCAAATTTCCACTAAATCGCGTAACTCAATCCTTATCTCGATAGAAACTAATCGAACCTATTTTGCATCGATATAGTAATTGGTTTGACGTGTTGGATTAGCCAAACGCAATTCGAGGCGTGTTACATTAGTAAGTATATAGACGGACTGCAATCTGGTTTTGAAGTCTATTTCTGCTGCTAAGTAGAAGTGTACAAACATGTACAAACGAAGTGTGCAAACATTTTGCATCCATATAGTAATTGATTTGACGTGTTGGATTTGCCAAACGCAATTCGAGGCTTGTAACATTAGTGGGTATATAGACGGACTGCAGTCTGGTTTTTAAGTCTATTTCTTCTGCTAAGTACAAGTGTACAAACGAAGTGTGCAAACATTTTGCGTCGATGTGTGCAAACATTTTGCATCGATGTAGTAATTGGTTTGACATGTTGGATTCGTCTCAGCCGATAGACGTCCACTGCAGGACATAGGCCTCCCCCAAGGACCTCCACGATGATCGGTCTAGCGCCTTCTGCATCCAGCAGCTTCCCGCGACCTTCACCAGATCGTCGGTCCACCTTGTGGGAGGCCTGCCTACGCTGCGTCTACCGTGCCAAGGCAGCCACTCCAGGACTTTCCTACCCCAGCGGGAGTCGGTCCTGCGAGCAATGTGCCCCGCCCACTGCCACTTAAGTTGAGCAACTCTTCGAGCTATGTCGGTGACCTTGGTTCTCCTCCGGATCTCCTCGTTTCGGATTCGATCACGGAGGGAAACTCCGAGCATAGCCCTTTCCATTGCCCTTTGAGTGACCTTGAGCCTTCTTATGAGGCCCATTGTGAGTGGCCACGTTTCGGTTCCGTAGGTCATCACTGGCAACACGCACTGGTCCCAGACTTTTGTCTTGAGACATTGCGGTAGTTGTTTGGATGAGAAGATGTTACGTAGCTTCCCGAACGCTGCCCAGCCGAGTTGGATTCGACGATCGACCTCCTTCTGAAAGTTGGACCTACCCAACTGGACTTTTTGTCCCAGGTAGACATACTCGTCGACAACTTCCAGAGTAGAGCCTCCAACCGTCAGGGAAGTGGGTGCAACAAGGGAGTTTGACATGATCTTCGTCTTCTCCATGTTCATTTTAAGACCCACTTGTTGAGAGGCTCTATTGAGGTCATCGAGCATTGTACCGAGGTCCTCCAGGGTTTCAGCCACAATAACAATATCATCGGCAAAACGAAGGTGAGTCATATTCTCGCCATTGATATTAATGCCAAGATCCTTCCAGTCCAGAAGCTTGAAGACGTCTTCCAGTGCTGCGGTGAACAGTTTTGGAGATATAACATCTCAATGTCTTACTCCTCGCTGCAACTGGATAGGCTTCGAGTTCTGGTCCTGAAGACGGACTGACATGGTGGCGTTTTCGTACAAAGACTTCAGCACTTTGATGTACCGGTAGTCGATTTGGCACCGCTGGAGTGACTGCAGTACGGCCCATGTTTCGATCGAATCGAAGGCTTTTTCGTAGTCCACAAACGCGAGGCAGAGTGGTTGGTTATACTCTTCGGTCTTCTGTATAACTTGCCTCAGTGTATGAATGTGGTCTACGGTGCTAAAACCTTTTCGGAAACCGGCTTGTTCGGGAGGCTGGAAATCGTCGAGCTTGCGTGCGAGACGGTTCGTAATGACTCTTGAGAACAGCTTGTAGATATGGCTCAGAAGCGTGATGGGTCTGTAGTTTCTCAGCAAGGACTTATCGCCCTTTTTGAAAAACAGCACCACCACGCCTCTGTGCCATGCCCGTGGCGTTTTGCCTTCGAGTATGACAGAGTTGAAGAGCTTCTGCAGTGCTTTTAACATCGGTTTACCACCGGCTTTTAGAAGCTCAGCCGTTACTCCATCATCACCCGGCGCCTTGTTGTTTTTAAGCTGTTTCAGAGCCATACTAATCTCGTACAAGCTGACGTCCGGAATATCTTCCGTGTAGTGTCGGGTTAATCTGGCTCTTGGGTCTGCAGCCAGATTATTAACAGAAGATCGTGTGGTAGCGTATAACTGCCCATAGAACTTCTCGACCTCCTCCAGAAGCTCTGGTTTGGACGATACGATTCTGCCATCATCGGTCTTCAACTTCGCCAACTGGGTTTGGCCTATAGACAGATCTCTCGCGAACACTTTGGAGCCTTTGTTGCGCTCGATTGCCTCTTTAATACGGTCGGTATTAAACTGGCGTATGTCACGAGTCAAAGATTTGGAGATCTGCCTGTTAAGCTGCCGATATCGCGAAGTGTCTTCCGACGACTGCAGAGCCATATCGCGTCGTTCCTCCATGAGCTTCAGGGTATGGTCAGAGATTTTTTTGGTTCCTTTTTTACGTTTGGCTTTAAAGAATTTAGAACCAACCGTGAGGACAGATTCCACGACCCTGTCGTTATAATCGTCCACTTCCAAGCACTCACCTAGGCAATCAAAGCGGTTTTTCAGTTGGAGCTGAAAACTGTCAGGGTTTTGGATTTGGGTAGGTGCCGGTCGGAGCGTAGACTTCATCAGACGTGACCTCTCGGTTTTGACATTTAGATTCAATGTGCCTCTCACCATTCGGTGATCGCTGCCCGTTTTGAACGAATTGATCACAGAGACATCATTGAATATCCGCTTTTTGTCTGTCATGATGAAGTCTATCTCATTTTTGGTGACACCATTGGGCCCCTTCCAGGTCCATTTTCGATGTGGCCGTTTCATGTAGAAAGAGTTCATCATAAAGAGTCCCTCCTTCTCCATGAAGTCGACCAGCATTTGACCTCGACCATTCCTCGTCCCAGAACCAAATGGCCCAATTCTCAGCTCGTCACCGCATCGTTTGCCCAGTTTAGCGTTGAAGTCCCCCATGACCACCGTGTAATGGGTCCTGGAGGTATGCATGGCTCTAGATATGTCCTCATACATCACCTCCACGTCCTCATCGGGTGATCTCGATGTTGGGGCGTATACCTGTATGACCTTCAACGAATAACGTTTAGTTATTCTGAGTATAAGGTATATCACCCTATTCGAGACACTTCCGACCTGTACAACGTTGTTCACGAGGGACCTGTGGACGATGAACCCGACACCATGTTGGGACAGACGTTCGCCCTCCCGGAAATAGAACAGGTTACCTGACTTAAGGACTATCGAGTCCTCTCCCTCTCTTCGGACTTCAGATAGCCCCACAATGTCCCATCGTAATCTGCTCAATTCCTCCTCGAGTTCTACCAACTTCTCATCCAATCGCAATGTGCCACAGTTGTAGGTTGCCAGGGCCAAGTTCTTTCGGCGAGAGGTCCACGCCGCCCGGAGATTTTTAGCACCCCTGGTCTCGGTGCCGGGCCGACTTTCGCCTAGATCGGCTCGGCCACCGGGGCCGCCGGGCACTTGGGGCCGATTTGCAATTGTACTGTCCATAGGGGGGAATATGGGCCGTTACCCACCACGCTGGCCCAGTGCGGGTTGGTGGGGCGCCAGAGCCTCGTTTGTAATCCAGCAGGGTGCACCGCGAGCAGGAGAGGTTGGCTTAGGGCCCGAGAGATGTAGTTTGGGCCCCCTTACACCTCATACCCCTACATGTTGGATTAGCTAAACGCAATTCGAGGCTTGCAACATTAGTGGGTATATGGACGGACTGCAGTCTGGTTTTAAAGTCTATTTCTGCTGCTAAGTAGAAGTGTACAAACATGTACAAACGAAGTGTGCAAACATTTTGCATCCATATAGTAATTGATTTGACGTGTTGGATTTGCCAAACGCAATTCGAGGCTTGTAACATTAGTGGGTATATAGACGGACTGCAGTCTGGTTTTTAAGTCTATTTCTTCTGCTAAGTAGAAGTGTACAAACGAAGTGTGCAAACATTTTGCGTCGATGTGTGCAAACATTTTGCATCGATGTAGTAATTGGTTTGACGTGTTGGATTAACTAAACGCAATTCGAGGCTTGCAACATTAGTGGGTATATAGACGGACTGCAGTCTGGTTTTAAAGTCTATTTCTGCTGCTAAGTAGAAGTGTACAAAGGTGTACAAACGAAGTGTGCAAACATTTTGCGTCGATATAGTAATTGGTTTGACGCGTTGGATTAGCTGCGCTCCATTGCTCTCTGGCAAACCTTGAGTCGGGATTTTTGACACTCTGTGAGAGACCAAGTTTGTGCATCGTAGGTTAGGACGGGCAGGATGCACATGTCAATTAATCTGCGCTTTAGTGAGATAGGGAGATCTCCCTGCATAGTATTAGTAGTTCTTCCCCAGTAGTAAAAAAAAATCACTAACAACGCAGTCAATCGAAAAAACAGTTCTACAGAATCAAGGTATAGTAATTAAGATAATTTAGAACCTTACAAATTAACGATTCATAGTTCGTTGTAGTAACAGGAAGAAAAATTGCGAAAAACGGCCACCAACGGCAATTTTTCTTCCTGTTACTACAACGACGTATGAATCGCAAATTTATAAAGTTCTAAATTATATTTTCTTGATTCTGTTGAACCGTTTTTTCCCGTTTTTTCGATTCACTGCGTGTTTAGTGAATTATATTTTTTTTAACTAATGGGAGCGCCACTTGGCTAGTATTGTCACCTTAATATACTATAGAGATGTCGGTTATGAGCAATGCCATTAATGCCCCTCTAACTCACTAGTATTCAAATTTATTCAATATTCCTTCATGGTCCCACAAGTGGGATGATAAAAGTTTTAAGTATGTACCTAAAAGTTTCCGCTTAACATTTATATAACACTTTAAACATTATGTTTGGCGATGAGAGTTTTGCTGCGTAAACTATTACGACTTCCGCGTTCAAAAATAACACTGTAATTTCAATTTGTCTTTTTTGTACTTAACCAAACCCAAATCTGTTTATAGTTTATATTTATAAAATTACATATTTTTTTAAAGATACTACATATATAAAATCACGCCTTTATCAATAATGGGGTAGACAGAGCGTAAATGACCTAAAAAAAAGGTCGATCCGCCACGTCTGACAAAGTTTTAAGGGTTATTTAAGAGAGATTTGTAGGTATAGCGCGGTAGTGACAGGTTGTCGCCAAAATTAAAATATACTAAAACCCTTGAATTCCTTAGCTGGTTGCTAGATTTTACAGCATGCCCGGGAGGAAATGCAGCTGGAACATTCTATGTTTTTCTTTTCCTCCCAGTCTAGCATGGAAGAGACTTTAGATATTTGTAAAGATACTTGCATACAATAAATTGGATACAATGTATTGGATAAAAAACAACGTACTTAGATTGAAATAGATTCTCTCAACTGCATACTAACTGTAAATACACTGGAACTTGCAGTTGTTCTACACCATAATGCGGTACGCAGTTCCGTCTGTCCGTACACTAGTTGCTATTAATCGTGTGAATGCTGGTAATGTTGTAATTAGATCGCAGATAGGAAACTAAACCTCGTCTGACACATCGCTTCGCTAAAAGCGTTTCAGATTAATCTGTTTTCATGTGTCGATACTTTACGCGCGGAAAATTTAGTATGTGTATTAACATAAAATAGGTCGCTTTGTACTTATACGATCGATTTTACAAAACCCTTATATACCTATAGTCTTATACAGCAGCTCTGTCCATATGTTTCTAAGGCCCGTATTTATAATCAGAACTTGAGACTGACAGCGACTTTGAGTTCGTATCAGAAATGTTATTTCAGTACATTATGACCTGTCAAATCCGTACTTAATATTGCTCTCAATCTCAAGATCGCTTTATAAATAAGGGCTCTTAGCAACTTAAATTTTACGACTTCTGTAAAAAGGAAAGCCTTTATTAGCATTTCACAGAACTTAACTGATACAATATTTGTAATCAATGAAAAACAGACTTATAATTTAAAAAAAATATGACTGACACTTTTTTGTTGTAAAATTAGTATTTTTACCTTCTTTTATCATTATTATTTTATTTATTTGTATTTCTACCCTTTCTTTAAATTAACAAAATTCATTACTTTAGTTTTTACGTTTTTTTTTTATGTCAATAGGTCCGTTGCATAGTCTGCCAGTTAATATTCTGCTGTGCTGAATGCCGTTGGAAACACGAACAGAACACTCACAATCTTCAATACGACTGTCCTATTTGCCGAGGATTTAGCTATCTCTGCAAACCCAAAGATCTGAACAAACATTTCATACAACACCTTGGCGAACAGCATTTACCACTGAAGTGTCATAAGTGCAATCAAATCTTTAGTACTATGGAAGATCTCACTACGATTGATGAGTGCAATAGCATCAGTGAATTAGTAGACAAAGAAATTGAAAACAAAGATGTGCTTAAAACAGTTGATGATAAGTTTAATAACATCTATGAAAACAATAATAATGAATCTGCACTGGAAGCCATAATTTTGGTTGATAAGGTTACTAAAACAGCGGTTATTACTCCTATAGTTAGAAAAGTACACAATCAACTAGTAGATTATGAATCGAGTGATGACGAACATAGTTCCAAACCAGAAGTTCTCAAGACGCCTTATGCAAAACTAGTTCCAAAAACTCCAAAAGCCAAAAAACAGAGAGCTGTCACTCCTCACGTAAAGAAATTACTTTTGATGCGGCAGAAGATGATAGATGATACCGAAAACGCTGGGTATGAAGAAGAAGATGAATCTACAAACTTTCCAAAGACTACTCCAATGCGCAATGAAAAAGAAACTGGTAATCCAAACATTTTACATATTAACAACTGTCATATAAAAGCTCTTTACCCAAATAACCACTGGCAACTTCAAATATTACGGTAGAATATGTTTTGGTTTGTTTGAAGTGGAGCTAATCTGATTAAAGGTTTGGTGTTGGGCAAAAGTTGAAGTGGCTTATGTCTGGTTTAAGTACCTTCTTTACCTTTATTTTGCCCTTTTTTATTTCCAATATTCTACTATATTTTTGCTTGCCCTTTTTATTCTAATTTGATTTGTTGAAAGTGATGTCTTTATTTTCCTTTATATTTTGTTTTGCCTTTTAATTTTTTTGTCCTTATTTATTTCTGTCCTATTTATTTTTGAACTTCAGGTTTAGACACTCAAAAAGAGATAACGACACCAACATCCCACCTTCCCCATCTGGCGAAATTAGTTCAGGCAGTAACGACAAGTACCCCGACCAATGTGGGAGTGGGGGAAATGGGGGGATGGTCCATGTTTGACAGCCAGGGGGCTGACTCCCCGCTATCGGAGATTGAGAACGCCGGAAGCCCTGCTCAGAATACAGAAAACCAGGTATATTTTTTGCATTCATACATAAATATCGGCTTATTAGGCTTTGATCAAAAATTAGCAATTTTATATCAGAGCTAATATTTTAAGAGTGTGCTTTATTAATAAAAATGAACAACTTTTCTTTGTAGCGTTTGCAAAGTAGGTAAGTAAGTATATGACACAAAATATTTGACCTCCTATAAAAATTGCTTCAGATCATTATTTCTTTCGAATACTAGAAATGTTTACTAAAAAATGTTGTTCAATTCATAACATCTTTAAAATATTTGCACTTAATTTCAAAAAACCTTATAAAACATCAATCAAATTTACCTAGAACCTTTTAAACTTGGAATAAAATGGTTTTTTTATTTTTAAAGCATTCTTAATGATTTACCTACTACAAATTTTAATGAGGTATTAAGTTTTCTGAAAATATGATACCGACGCTAACCTAATCTACCTATTCTATAACCTGTCTATTTGTTAACAAATTTATATTTCGTATGTTGTATCAAAAACTAATTTTAAAACATGTATGTAACGTAATGTTCATTAGCCTTTTGTTTACCTTATCGTTAATTAGGAAAACATGTTCTAAATAGACACATCCAATTAGTTTGATAATTTGATACGCAAATTGGAACATTTTAGTTTAGTTTGTTTACTATATGTATAAGTAACCAAATCAAATATTCGTACTCTGAGGTCTTACGGTCGAAATATACTTATGTGTCGAAATCTACCAGGCAAAACGTTTTAGACGGCATACTGGCAGATAGATGCACCGACGTAGAATTCGTCGCTACGGGTGCGTAGAGCGCGAGGTGACGCCTGTGTGTTATTATAGTCAATGCAAAAAGCATTGATAGCGTGTTAAGCGCAACCTTGCGCCTGTGTGTTGCGGCACTAACATTTATTAATACAACAATCCAAAATTTACATTAATCATACCTGCACGTAGATACAAGATGTTTTCTCTCTTAGCCATACTTGTGTGTGTAAATGTACCTACACGCACATTACTTCATAATAAACCTGTGGTTACGCACAAAAGAGCGCGTGTCTGTACGCAGACGCTGCCGCTAAGCTAAAATGTATATTTAGCCTAGTACACTTCATATACGGTTTTTTAGCTTAGGATGATGATTATTTCGGTTTTCGAATTTCATATGTACGTTTATTCGGTGCCTTTTCCGTGCTTCGGAAGGCACGTTAAGCCGTTGGTCCCGGTTAATATCGTTTAATACCATAGATATTAGTCGTTAAGCTATGACAGAGGCCAATGCTAAGCATTGGCGGCTTGAAAAAACTCTGACCTAATCTAGGATTGGGTCTGGTTTCCCTTCTGGGTTGCGGAGGTCAGAAGGCAGTCGCTCTGTGTAAAAACCAGTACCCTCGTTCAATCCCCTAGATTAGGTAGCCAACCCCGTGAGATACGGGATAAGGCTAGGGAGATGATGATGATGATTATTTTTTTTATGAGTCACGGCATTTTAGCTTAGTATTGTAAACTTACAGTTTTTTAAGCTAGTATCACTGGGAAAATCTTTCATGCTGGCCAGGGAGCGAGAGAAAAACATAGAATGTGCCAGCTGCATTTTCTCCCGGGCATGCTGTAAAAATCAGCTAAGGGATCCGAGGGTTTCTGTACATTGTAATTTAGGCGATGGGCTGACAACCTGTCACTACAGCAGTATACCTACAAGTCTATCTTAAATAACTCTCACAACTTTGTCAGACGTGGCGGAACGACCTTTCGTTAGGTCGTTTACGCTCTGCCTACCCCATCAGGAATAAAGGCGTGATTATATGCATGTATGAATGCATGTCTTCTTAGAAGAATAAAGAATTTTGAATTTGAAGAAGAAGAAGATCTCGGATATTAGTGGGAATTTCAAAATGAGACCAAGATACTAAGCCCTATGTTACAAAGTTGATTTCGCCAAAATGTCAAAGCCACCTTTTATCTTAGCACGGCAGGACGCACAACCACACATATGTATGAAAAGTGGCAGTCATGAGATAAAATAACTGGTGCTTAAGGGTTTGCCGGAGTAGGGAAATTCATTACAAACGTATTTTCGCTTTTATTCCTAAACAGTAAAACCAATTTAACCAAACTCCGTACACATGACCAAGTGCATCATTATAATATATGCCTCGAATTAGGTTTGGTTTGAAAATATTAACCAACTACAAAATTAGAAAGCAAAATTAATTTTAGGTTATTTTCACACAAAGTCGTATTTTCGGTCTTCATTTGTTTATGCTTTATATTCCATGCTGGACTGGGAGAGATAGAAAAACATAGAATGTTCCAGCTGCCCTTCCTCCCGGGCATGCTGTTGAAGTCAGCGAAAGGGACTCGATGGTTACAGTGTATTGTAATTTAGGCGATGGGCTGACAACCTGTCACTAAAGCAATACATATTACAATCTAAAATGACCCTCGATTTTTGTCAGACGTGGCGAAAGCGCCTTTTACGAGGCGTTAAACGCTCTGCCTACCCCGTTAGGGATAAAGGCGTGATTTATGTATGTATGTATGTATACTTAATATTTTCAACCCAAACTTAATTAGAAGCATTCATAAGATGCATATGCTCATGTGTACATACATAGTATATGCATACATATAATCACGCTTTTATCCAAGTCATGTGTACGAAGTTTGGTTTTACTGTTTAGGAATAAAAGCGAGACTACGTTTGTATGGGAATTCCCTATTAAATATTATAAGTATGGTTTTTTAGTATTTTTCGAATTTCATATGTACGTTTATTCGGTGCTTTTTCCGTGCTTGGGAAGGCACGTTAAGCCGTTGGTCCCGGTTAATATCGTTTAATACCGTAGATATTAGTCGTTAAGCCATATCAGAGGCAAGTGCTAAGCATTGGCGGTTTGAAAACTCTGACCTAATCTAGGATTGGGTCTGGTTTCCCTTCTGGGTTGCGGAGGTCAGATGGCAGTCGCTTTGTGTAAAAACCAGTACCCTCGTTCAATCCCCTAGATTAGGAAGCCGACCCCGTGAGATACGGGATAGGGCTAGGGAGATGATGATGGTTTTGTAGTATTTTAAACAAAACGGACCTCGTAGTCACGGGTCAAAAAGATAAAATAAAGAAACATGAAATAAGAAGTTTAGACATTAATAAGATTTCTGCTTGTATCAAAGGTCATTCAAATATTTTGCGAGGCTTTATGGAGGTCGCCTATTTCCGATTTGTCGACCTTTAAAGATGTTTTTCTCCTACAGTAACGTCCGTTTCCTTTTTGTCTATATTACATTTCTTCCATTCCGGCCTAGAAAGGCGAGAAAAACATAGAATGTGCCAGCTGCATTTCCTCCTTGGCATGCTGTAAAAACCAGGTAAAGGATCCCAGGGTTTCAGTATATTGTAATTTAGAATTGACAACCTGTCACTACAGCAATATACCTACAAATCTTTCTTCCATGCTGGACTGGGAGAGATAGAAAAACATAGAATGTTCCAGCTGCCCTTTCTCCCGGGCATGCTGTTGAAGTCAGCAAAAGGGACTCGAGGGTTACAGTGTATTGTAATTTAGGCGATGGGTTGACAACCTGTCACTAAAGCAATACATATTACAATCTAAAATTGCTCTCAATTTTTGTCAGACGTGGCGAAAGCGCCTTTTACGAGGCGTTAAACGCTCTGCCTACCCCGTAAGGGATAAACACGTGTTTATGTATGTATCTTTCTTAAATAACCCTAATTTTTTTGGTATTCCTGGTGAAAGTTGTTCAGTGTTATTGGATACTTCAGTTTCAATTTCAGTTTGCGGTACGATGTCCCCTTACATACTATATTATTGAATTATAGGATCCAAGAGCGTGTTGCTCTTAAACATTTTCCATTATCAAAGCGATTTTCCTTTGTATATCTCGGTAGTTTGAAGTGGGAAAATTCGTTCACTTGGAAGAGCAGAACGTTTTGAAACTTTTGGAGTTGAATTACTCATCTATACTAATATTATAAATGCGAAAGTAACTCTGTCTGCCTGTTTGTTGCTCTTTCACGCCTAAACGGCAGAAAGATTTTGATGAAATTTGGTATGGTAATAGATGGTAACCTGGAGAGGGACATAGGCTATAAATAATCACGCCACCATACTTAGGGGGTAGGTATTAGGCAAGGAACTGAATTTAGTTAGTGATTTCTTTCCCACCTAAACGGCTAAAACGATTTTGATTAAATTTAGTATGGACACAAATGGTAACCTGAAGACGGACAAAAGATTATATAATCACGCCACCGTAATTAAGGACATGGCAGTAGGCAAGGAACTGAAGTTAGTGTTTTTTAATCGTTATTAACGGGACTTTTTTATTGAAGTAAGCGTTACATAAACAAAATCTATGGATGTTTTCTATGTATTGTATACATAAAAAACTTCGCAGACGAAGTCGCGGGTAAAAACTAGTTTATAATAATTTCTTGTTCATTAAGTAAATAAATAATAGGCTCAAGAATAAAACACATTATGGCTCATGCATGATCATGAGTGATTTCAATGTTCTCAGCTCAGTAGCTCAGTAGTTTTGTAAGTTAAAATAGGTACTCAATTCGAATTAACCTAGATGATAGCCATCTCTTGCGCGAACCTTTATTTTTATCTATAGTGGTTTTCTTCAACTAAGCTGATTATTTTACATCTTTTTTATATACTTTTGTTTATATAATTATTGCAGCCTTCAAAAACAGACTCAAGTTCTGCGGCTCCTAAGTTAAAGAGTATAATAGTGACAGGCAGTCGAATCAAACTGGGCAGCCAGGATAGTTCGGAGAAGCAAGTCACCTTCCAAGATTCGGTAGAAAATTCCTCTGTCAAGGTCAAAAAGGTCAAATTTGCTGAAGATACCATTTTTGAACAAGAACCGAAAGTTAAAAGAGGTAAGTTAATTTCCGAAAATACATTTAATAAAATTCTTTCTTTTTATGAGTGGCTCATATATTATTAAAGGATAAATTTAGTCAGTCATCTTGCATAAAACTAGTTTCCTAATACTTATATTAATTCCACGTGAAGTTTTGCTAAGTTTCACTAGCATCAAAAGCTTAATTTCCTAGAGATCGCCTTGAAAATAAGCCTGCAAAATTTTGTGTCAAAGCAAATCCGTTATTAATTTCCAGTTTTCCGCAAGCCAAAGCGGATGTTAACTCCAGGGCCGCAGCGTCCAAAATATTTCGTCAACCCTCGCTTCCAAGCCCTCATCAATCGCTTCGAACACCAAGGCATAACTATGGCTAGGACGCCAGTAAACATTAATAGAGGAGTCGAGGACAGCACTCCGCCAGTCCCCGAACACTCCAATATGCCCGCAAGAGCAATTAACTTCAAAGAAGACAGCCCTATCGTCGAACCCGAAAACTACTCGAAAGAGTCAAATGAATTATTCAAAACTTGTGTCGACTCACCAGCTACCGAGAACCCTGGTATAAACAATGCAATAACAACACTCACGGCAAACATTGCTGGCTCGCTCCAGAATTGCCTCGGCTCCGCTTTGAGAACCACCGACGAGGAAACAGAGATACAATTTAAATTTGTGATAACGAGAAAGAAAGTTAGCGTGAAAAGGATCGGGTACGATGGCGTTCAAGAGAAGTCGAGTGAAATAGCGGCTTCCAACTCCAACAAGGAAAACATATGGTCGAGCGTCGCGAAGGCTGTAAAGACCGTATTTTGGGGCGAAGGGACTAATTTGGGTAAGATTTTCTGCTCCTTTTAGTCGTGCACAAAACACGAGATGGGTCCCGCTCGCATGATAAAATCGAACGTGTTTTGTAATAAGATCCCGGCGCGAGATTGTAAAGACACACGAGTGTTGGAATAAGATGTCAGGTTCCTTTCTACATAAAATCTGAGATACCACTGGGGTGTTTACAAATTATCTTATTTTATCCTACTAAGATTACAAATGCGAAAGTTTGGATTTTTGTATGTTTCTTACTCAATCACGTTTAAACCACTATGTGGATTGGTAAGTTTCTGAAATAGGCTCATACGATATTATTAATTTTATTTACCGCGGAAAAACCTTAATTTTGCCGCGGAAATACCGCCTGGGGACGGAAAGATAGTTTGATAATAACTACAACATATGCTCAATAAATCCTCATAAATGAATTCTGCCAATAAGGCAATTTTTAGAAAATGCTGAACTTAGAAAGATGGTGGTACCGGAATTTATATACAGCTTAAGCTGTAGATTCACGTAAAAGTCATAAATCGAATCTCACAGAGAAAATCCAATAAAACACAGTGAAGCCACGGTGAAGCAATACGGTAGTAAGTTTGCAAGGTTGCCTGTTCCCAAGGTTGCTTGGTAGAAATTGCTACCATTGCAATAAGGTCACCTTCATTGTACTTCAGGTCTTATTTTATTTGTTCTCATTTCCTGTTGTTTTATTTTATGTACAATAAAGAATATATTTAGTAAGTTACAGTACAGATAAAATATCGATAAAATATCAAATGACATAATCCTGTAATTTGACTTAAATATTACAAAATTTTATTTAGATAATGAAGTTTGTGCTGCCATGCTGGACTGGGAGCGATAGAAGAACATAGAATGTGCCAGCTGCATATCCTCCCCGATATGCTGTAAAAACCAGCTAAGGGATCCGAGGGTTTCAGTATATTGCAATGTAGGCGATGGGATGACAACCTGTCACTACAGCAATATACTTACAAATCTATATTAAATAGCCCTCAAAACTTTGCCAGACGTGGCGGAATGACCTCTGTTTAGGTTGTTTAAGCTCTGCCTACCCCATTATAGATTAAGGCGTGATTATATGTATGTATGTTTGTCATATTTTTATAGGAATAATTACCTAAACTACGTAGGCGCAATATGGATTGGTCGACTTTACACACAACCTTTGAATTTCTTCTTATTTGTGTGCAGATTTCCTCACAATGTTTGCCTTCACCGTGTTTCACATCTGGTAAATTCTATTTTTATCGCCATCATACTAGGAATATCAAGTGTATAACTAAAGTTAACATGGAAATTATGGAACCGTGGCAAAAAGATATATCTATATCCAATATCAACGTTTTACCTCAGATTGAACTACAAATATTGAGATTGAAATAAAATACACACTGCCATTGCCAATTTAATAACATTCTCATATCGCTCCATGAACAGATTAAAAAACACAGAATTAACATACATACATACATATAATCACGCCTTTATCCCTAATGGGGTAGGCTAGGCAGAGTATAAACAACTTAAACAAAGGTCGTTCCGCCACGTCTGATAAAGTTTTGAGGGATATTTAAGATATATTTGTAGGTATATTGATGTAATGACAGGTTGTCAGCCCATTGCCTAAATTGCAATATACTGAAACCCTCGGATCCCTTAGTTGGTTTTTTCAGCATGCCCGGGAGGAAATGTAGCTGACATATTCTATATTTTTCTTCCGCTCCCACTCCGTCATGGAAGGTACATATAATTTATTTCTTATTTTCTTCCCTGGCTTATTGTAAACGGCAATAAAGGGATTCGAGGATTTATTTTAATTCAGGCTTAAACACAGGTTTACTAACAGTGATACAATTAATTTATCTTTACCTTCACTCATTGCCCACCTCATAACGGATGAAGGCGTGACTACCTACCCCGACAGCAAGACATAAAGGCGTAGCGTTACACTGAGACCCTCAGCCCCTCTCTCATTTCTACAGTACTTATTTAAATAACGAATACTGTTTGATCGGTGTCAATATTTTCACTTGATCCTTCGCTGCCTCTGTGGTCTAGTGGTCTGAGCCATGGGCTCTCGGTCCAAGGGCCTGGGATCGATTCCCAGGGACGAAACACAAAGTGGTTATTTGTTAATATATCACTTTGTGAGATATTTTCCAGTTTGGTTAGGAGATTGCAAGCTGAATCACCTGATTGCTTGAACAGAAAAAGGATTCCGTGCTTCGGAAGGCACGTTAATACTTCGGTCGCGGTCGCTGTCTTTAATAACGGTCGTTACATAAACCTTGTAAGAGACCTGTTAGCTGTGCTACTACGCGGTTTAAAGGCTCTGACACCAGGGACGACTCGATCATCCTTCTCAGTCGCACACTCTTCAATCTCCACGGCCGTATGTAAAGTATTGGCTCCCCGAAGCTATTTCCGCTGTGTTTTTAGTAATATCTCGTTTGTTGACATAGGGAAATTGATACATCATTTTGATACATCCCGCGTGCGCAAAAACATTACTAGGACAAGCTTCGGCAAGCGGCTTCTTAGCATTTTTTAATAAACATGATAATATAGGATCATTTTGATGATTCATAGGCTAGATAAGATAATATGAAAATATAGGTAACAGGTGATTTGGAACTAAGTGAACCTTAAAATAAATACGGGGTGTAAGGGACAGCGTCCCGCAAACTGATAGGGATGAATCTTTTTTTGTTTTTTTATTACGTATTTCCAGGAAAACCAACAGCTATTAATATAAGAATACTTTAAAATTAATACAAGACAGAAAGCCAATTACAGGTTTTCACCAATAGAAACAGAATAATAAAAACACACACACAAACTATTTAAGCACCAGGAGAAAAGCATGTTACGTTAAATTACAAACTGTGAAAATCAAATTGATAATAACATAGAAACTAACCAAATTCAGAATGTTAGTTATCATTTAAAATAACAAATCAAAATTAAAATTAAAATCCGCTATGTAATTGTTTGGTCACTCTTAAAAAACGGCTGGCTAAGAAGATGCCTAGCTGTTTCGCAATTGGTGTTGAATAAATCTATGTCATGTTGATCGGATAACATCCTGATTTTGTGTGGTAGGTGTGTGTGTGTGTGTGTGGTTTAAGAACGGTTACCAGGGTCCAGGGTTCATTGGTTCGTGCGTGAACTTTGAGTTTATATCTTTGGATAGGTAAAGTAGGCAAACAGGGACATCATTCAGAGCAGAATATGTAATTACTTAAAACTAACATAATAAACTAGAAACAACAACACAAATTCGTTGTCTCCCGCGGGGAATCGGACCCGGGACGAGGGCATATAGGTAGACATATTCAAATTTTTGAGGATCTTTAGCACTCACAATGCTATTTTATTTCATCACTACATAATATAAAACAAAGTCGCTTTCTCTGTCCCTATATCCCTATGTATGCATAAATCTTTAAAACTACGCAACGGATTTTGATGCGGTTTCTTTTAATGGATAGAGTGTTTCAAGAGGAAGGTTTAAATGTATAAAACTTGCATAATGTAGTAGAGAAACACTGATAATTTCCGTGCGAAGCCGGGGCGGGTCGCTAGTATAATATAAAAGAAACAAATTAACAAATTCGTGTGACATTCCAGAGACGCAGATTCGAGCCCTGCCTGAAACGAATTTATTACTTTCTTTCTTTGAATACATATTCAAGTAAGCAAACAGTGACACAAGTCAGAACAGAGCATGCATTTAACAACAGAATAACATGTAAATCCATGCTGGACTGGGAGAGAGAGAAAAACTTAGGATGTGCGAAGGAATCCGAGGGTTTTAGTTTATTGCAATTTAGGCGATGCGCTGACAACCTGTCACTACAGAAATATACCTAAAATCTTATCTTAAATAACCTTTAATCTTTTTGTCAGACGTGGAGGAATGAACTTTGTATAATTTACCAACTGAAAGCTGGGAGGGTCGCGCACAACTTAGACCGGAATGGCGACAAACTATACATAAGAGCGTGGAAAGTTTTGAAGCCAAGCGTCTTGAAGATCTTGACGCAAAACGCCAAGTACGGAAGACGAAGCCTAAACCCTTCTACAATTACACTACCAACTCAGCTGGCCATTTATACTGTGACTTCTTGTACCCAAATCTTCAAAACAGAGTTCGGTTTTGCTAGCCACATCAGAGCTCACCAGAATAAATAAGCAGATTAAAAACTAATAGGAGTCGCCGTCGCCGGATACGGTGTGGACGAAATGATTAGGTCGTTTACGCTCTGCCTACCCCATTAGGGATAAAGGCGTGATTATATGTATGTATGTATAACATGTAAATGACGGTTAGTGGACAACCGGCTCCTGATACGGCTGACCTAATTGCTTTAGGGCGGAAAAGTGTTGCCAGATGCTTAATCAGACAATGAATACACAATAGAATATTTCGGTTTCATCCTAGATAAATAGAATGTACCAGTTGCTTCTCCACGCGGACACATGCACAGCTAACATGTAAATGACGGTAAGTGGACAACCGGCTCCTGATATGGCTGACCTAATTGCTTTAGGGCGGAACAGTGTTGCCAGATGCTTAATCATACAAAGAATATTTCGGTTTCATCCTAGATAAAAAGAATGTACCAGTTGTTTATCATCACAGACACATGCACAGCTAATATGTAAATAACGGTGAATGGACAACCGGCTCCTGATATGGTTGACCTAATTGCTTTAGGGCGGAATAGTGTTGCCAGATGCTTAATCAGACAAAGAATACACAATAGAATATTTCGGTTTCATTCAAAAAAAAAAAGAACGTACCAGTTGCTTTTCCTCACGGACACATGCACAGTTAACATGTAAATGACGGGTAGTGGACAACCGGCTCCTGATATGGCTGACCTAATTGCTTTAGGGTGGAATAGTGTTGCCAGATGCTTAATCAGACAAAATATTATTATTTAATGCATTTCTTTATTTTCATCTTCTTAAGAAGGTAGCCTCCCATCCCACGGGCTTTATTATTTTTAATTTATTTAAATCGAATAACATATATTAATATTTTGTTAGTAAAATCTTAATGCTAGTTTGTTTAAAAAAATTCACAATAGAACATGTTTATTTCCAAGCTGGACCAGCGATAAATTAAAGATAATGTGTTAGCTGCTGCTTGTCAACTTGTTACAATATATTGTCTGAAATGTATACCAGCCCACTAGTTCAACTCTTATTTTCCTGTACCGTAAGGTTGCCTGGAAGAAATTGCTGCTTAGCAATAAGGCCGCCTATTTGTACTACTATTTGTTTCATTTTATTTTATTTTCCCTTATGTCTTTTCTGTGCAATAAAGTATATTCTTATGTTATATTATCCTGTCCTGGCTTTGATGTCTAATACCAAAGGGATTTGAGTAAAGATGATGACCCGACAACTTGTCACTACAGCGATATACAAATCTATTTACTAATCAATAACCCTCTAAATTTATTAGATCTGCTGGAACGACCTTTGTCTACAATATTAACTGGGATATCATTTACTTCCATGCTGGACTGGGAGCGAAAGAAAAACATAAAAAGTGCCAGCTCCATTTCCTCCCGGGCATGCTGTAAAACCCAGCTAAAAGATCCGAGGGTTTCTAGGCGATATGCTGGCAACCTGTCACTACAGCAATATACCTACAAATCTATCGTAAATAACCCTCAAAACTTGGAAAGAGTTACAGTATATTACAATTAAGGGATGGGCTGACAACCTGTCACTACAGCAATATCTAAATAACCCAACTAAGGTTGTCGAGAGGTGAGAATGCGGGTCGCTAGATCTTGGTGTTCCAGTCAGCAGGCCCCCGGCGTTATGACATTTTACACTTCGGTTCGGTGAGGGCCCAATAACTACGGGCCCTCGGAGTTGGGGGTCCAGGGTGTCGCCACACACCATCAGCTCGCCTCACAAGCTGCCCCTCCGGAGATTGACTGCACCACGGAAGTGGTGGGCGGTGGGGTCGCCAATTCCCTACGCCTTCATTATTATCACTATCACGTTTTGAGTTTGAAGACTGGCAACACAGCTTCTCTCTTGATGATATTATAGCTATAAATACGTAGGCTGCTAGGAAAGGACGTGGTTATGGTGGTAATAGGGAACATCCCTTACTTTGTGCTGTCATCTGCAGCCTATTTTAAACCAACTAGAAGCTAAAATGGCGTCATAACTTTGTTAGATGAAACTTGCTTATGTTTTAAAGAAATTACCGTTCTATGAAGTCATTGGTTGTACCATAGTTGTAAATACCATTGGTATAATCCTTTATCAAATAATGGCATTCCATTTACCTGTCACTATAACAATATATGTACAAATCTATTTTAAATAACCTTCATAACTTTGTCAGACGTAGCAGAACGACCATTGTTTTTTGTCATTTACGTTTTGCTTACCCCATTAAGGATAAAGGCGCGATCATTTTTATGTGTGTATGTACAGCAATATATTTACAAATCTATCTTAAATAACACTCAAAACTTTGTCAGACGTACGGAACCCTTTGTTTAGATCGTTTACGCTCTCCCTCTCCTATTAGGTGCAAAGGCGTGATTATATGTATGTATGATACGATTTGCATACATACATACATATAATCACGCCTCCATCCCTAATGGGGCAGGCAGAGCGTAAACGACCTAAACAAAGGTCGTTTCACCACGTCTGACAAAATTTTAAGGGTTTTTTAAGATAGATTTGTACGTATATTGCTGTAGTGATAGGTTGTCAGTCCATCGCCTAAATTACAATATACTAAAACCCTCAGATCCCGTAGCTGGTTTTTACAGCATGCTCGGGAGGAAATGTAGCTGGCACATTCTATGTTTTTCTCTCACTCCCAGGCCAGCATGGAAGCTATTTGAATTAATATCTGGATACGATTTGAATTAATTAAATTACAGAAATACTTTTCTTCTTTCAGGTTGTCCGCATACCAATAATTACAATAGTTTGTCCAGTTATTTAGTCGTAAAAAAGTAAGAGTAGTCCTCCCGATTTCCGGTGATGGCGGCCAATTTCTCAGATATCGGCCAAATGCGCGGGACTAGTTTTAGTGCAGAGGTGTTTGCGCAACACACATGTGCACTCTCTATTCTTTTAATATCTTATTCTATTGGGACAGATCCACTGACATGACCAGAGAGAAATCGGGTGCAAGACCGACTATTTACATGCCCATCCGAAAGCATGCATCATCTTACTGTTCGGACAATCAGGTGATCAGCCTGCACTGTCTTACAACACTAAGTCATTGTCCCCCACCGGGAAACGAACCCGGGACGTCCGGGTCGTGAGCCCATGGCTCAGACAACTAGACTACAGAGGCCGTTAAAAAAAGTAATAAAGTTCTATCGTACAAAATTTAACTTTCACAACATTAGTATGTCTGGAAAAAGCAAATCACATAAATAAAAATTTGAGATACGTCAAATTTATTTGAATCAAATCCAGATAATGTATCCTATGCCTTGGTTTTTTTTTTTTACATACATACATATAATCAAGCCTTTATCCCTAATGGGGTAGGCAGAGCGTAAACGACCTAAACAAAGATCGTTCCGCTACGTCTGACAAAGTTTTGAGAGTTATTTAAGATAGATTTAGAGGTATATTAATGTTGTAGCAGGTTGTCAGGCCTTCGCTAAATTACAATATAAACCTTCGGATCCCTTAGCTGGTTTTTATAGCATACCCAGGAGAAAATGCAGCTGGAACATTCTATGTTTTTCTCTCGCTCCCAGTCCAGCATAGAAATAAGAAGCTAGCTTTACCTAGCTATTTATAAAATGTATCAGTCGTTTACTCAAATTCGAAATCAAATTATAGTAAATATTTATTTCTGGGAAAGTATGAAAGCTATTTTTTAGTTATGTAGTTTAAGACATCAGAAAATTATATAAAGGTGACTCTTGCCAACCATATATTTCTGCTTTGTCCTGAAATCATTGAACCCTTAATACGATTTTATTTATCCCTAGACATTTTTCTTCTATCAGCGAATAGAAGACATAGTTCGAAGTTCAATGCTCGTAGATAGTACGATTTGCTGTCCCGACTCCCAAATATTTGGATACAAGACTATTTGTTTTGGAAGCACGGACATGTAATCTAGGAAAAGACTGGGCTTACAGTGATAGGTGTTCATGACAGGTGGAGCTCCACACGGACTAGTTTATTTCGATATCAGGAGATTTTGTGCAGGATTGTATCTAGTAATGAAATACTTTTTTAAAGTAAAACTAGTTAAATAAGAAAGGTATGTACCGTCATAATAGTGATTTTGAGCACCAGACCTACTGAATTAATTCAGGGACTTGGGTGTTATTATACTGAGTCCATAATATTAAGTAATCAACTTATGGAATAGTAATTTTACTTGAAGTTTAACTAACCACCATTTTTATGAAACTGAAATTTAAAATTATTCAAAGTTGAGCAATTTTACGGTATGAGTAAATTGACTATACCATTTAGTTAGTGAGCCGTGCTATTAGGCGGTTTAAAATATCTTATACAGGGTTCATCGAGTTGTTTATCGACTATTGAGAAGAAGTTAGCTCTATGCTATGCCGGGTCCAGTAGTTGACATATCTTTGCCTATTTGTTTTGGACCTTGCAGTGATCCGTGATCTTGTTACCTTGTCTCAGGGGTCCCGGTCTCGGTCCTGACTGTATCGGAAACCGGTTTAGCACAGAACGGGTCCCGTTTATCCGATAAGGACAAAAGGCTTATTTTATTTCTGTTGTTTTGTTCCTATATTATGATATTACATTTGACTGGATTTGTTCTGGAGGTAAAAAAGGACAAAAGTCGTATAACGAAGGATGAAAAGTTTTTCTTTTGACATGTGTGTTGAGAAGTTGGTGTTTGGAAATTGGCTATTTGGGAAATCCGTTTTGTATCTTGGCTATAAGATATAGTTGGTGTTTTAGGACAGTTGATCAAATGTCCTACGAAATTAATCTTAGCCCGATAGATTATAGAGATAGATAAATAAATAAAGAAACCATGGAGATTTTAAAAAGTAGTTCCGCGAATAATTTTGTATCTGCCCAAAATTAATGCTCATGAACACAATTTTATTATTAACAACCGGGCGGGACCCAAGGTTTAGCATGCTTTCCGTAACACGAAATAATATAAATTTTTAGACAATGATTGATACATCTTACTTACCAACCATAATACACATTTCAGATGCAAACACCCCACACCGTTCCTACAACTCATCCGAAAGCTCCTCAGCATCAAAGAGGAAGTTCGAAGAGATGTCAGACAATGAGTTCAGTCCTCTCAACCACAAGAGGTACAAGTACGAAGGCAGGATAAGAGGTAGACCACCACTGCGGAGGAGCAAGACCTGGGTGTCCAGTCTCAGGAGCTCACATTCTGCTGAGCAGTCAGGATTGGTGTCCAAGGTGGTGGATAACGACGATGCGATGAATCAGAGCTTTTGAAGATACTGGGTTAGTTCAGGGTCTCCAGATATCAATACATTTGTTATGGCTGAGAGGGACTTTGCCGCTCGATTTTTAAGAGTAGAGAATTGTTTCGTAGCGGGCCCATATATGTTTTACTGTTGTGAGCTTAGCTTGTTTGCATCGGAATGGAATCCAACTCTTAAGAAGCAGCTGTTAGGCATGATCTCCGTAGAGTGGTCTCGGAATATACAGAGTGTAAGGGACAGCGTTCCGCAAACTGATAGGGGATGCTCAATCAACGAAACAGAACAACTATCAGTAGAAACTTTTATTAAAAAATAAAAATATTTTCCATACAAATCGTCTGATCAATGACGTTATTTTGTATGGGCCGATCAATATATTTTTTCATATCCAGAAAGAATTTCCTGGTGAATGTTGTTCAGTACCGTTGACTGAGAAACCCCTATCAGTTTGTGGGACGCTGTCGCTTACACCCGGTATGAGCTTGAATCTAGATTTGCAGAAGTCCACCACTACGGAGGAGCAGGGCCTGGGTGTCCAGTCTCAGTAGCTCGCATTCTACTGAGCAAGCAGTTGGTGTCGAAAGTGGTGAATAACATACATACATACATATAATCAAGCCTTGATTCCTAATGGGGTAGGCAGAGCGTAAACGACCTAAACAAAGGTCGTCCCGCCACTTCTGACAAAGTTTTGAGAGTTATTTAAGATATATTTGCAGGTATATTGCTGTAGTGACAGGTTGTCAGCCCATCGCCTAAATTAGAATATACTGAAACCCTCGGATCCCTTAGCTGGTTTTTACAGCATGCCCGGGAGGAAATGCAGCTGGCACATTCTACGTTTTTCGCTCGCTCCCAGACCAGCATGGTAGAATAACGACGATGCTATAAATCAAAGTTTTTTAAATACTGGGCTTGAGTGTCGACTCAAAGATTCACCACACACAAGCAAGTAAGAGTATTAAAATATAGTCCATCCAACCACAAATAAGGGTCTGACCACGGGACAATTCTCTTCAGGAAAAAAGCGAATGGTCAAGTATCTTGCGGCTATAAAAGCGGGTAAAGCGGGATAGACAGCTGTGACAGTGGCGCCATCAGTTTTAAATTAATTGTGCTGAAATACAAAAAAATACATGAATATTTTACGATTTTTATAATCCATAATATAATAATTCCCACTTCTCGTGAAAGCTATGTATTGCACAAGTGCTAGAGTTCATTAAAGTGGCCAAGTCAAATGCGATTGTCGCCAATCGTAAAATATTCATGAAAATATTTGTACATTAGACATAATTAATTTATTACTATTGAGGGAGCCACCTATGTTCTGCAACCACCTTAAGGGGCTTCCGTGGGCTAAGTGGTGCCCTCGTCAGTCAAAAAAATATAATTTACTGAAAACACAATCAATCGAAACTCTGTTAGATCAGATTGAGGTTAAAACAATTAAGGTCATTAAGAACCTAATAAAGTCGCAATTTATAGTTCGTTATAGTTACAGATAAAAATTTGCGAAAATCGGCCACTTTTGGCACTTTTGCTATCTATAACTGCAGTGAACACTGAATTACTATTTTATAAAGCCTAAAATAAACTTCAGTACCTATACTTCAATCTGCTATACTGGTTTTTCGATTAATAGCGTTTTCAGTGGGTAATGATTTTTTAAATGATGAGGGCGCTGGCGTGCACAGTTGACTAAAATTAGACTCATGCCTAAGTGCTGCCATCTGTTGAGCCTGTCGCCACCATTGGACTCGTTTGTCAACATCTTAGTCGTTGTAGGTAGGTACACAATACCGGGTAAGAGGGATATCGTCTGCAAACTGATAGGGGTTGTTCAGTTAACGAAACTGATCAAATTTCACCAGGAAATTCTTTAAGAAGATGAAAAAAAAATATCCCTTACAAAATTACCACTTGGATCAGACAGTTTGTTTGGAAAAACAGTTCCTATCAGTTTGGGGGACGCTGTAAAATTATACATATAGTGTGATCCCTCACACTCCGTATAGTAAAATTAAGATTTTTGATAAATAATTATGGTTATTGTTATTGTAAATGCTATTTAAATAAACACTATAAGTATACTATATAAAAAATAACAAATAGACATAATAAATCCATTAATTTATTTAAAAAAAAACTATAAATCGAGTACAAAGTTAAAATAAAAATTGCAATAAATACATTGATTATAAAATTATGTTAGCTTTTTATTTTGGTACTTATTGTTGGTTCACTTGACCTCTTAAACCGTAGGAATCACCTTTCTAGCAATGCATTGTCGTAAGCAAATAGCTAACAACTTCATAAAGTTACATACATATATGTATGTCATACATATTTTTTTTAAAACACGCCTTTATCCCTAATGGGGTAGACAAAGCGTAAAGGACCCAAACAAAGGTCGTTCCGCCACGTCGACAAAGTTTGAGGGTTATTTAAGATAGATTTGTAGGTATATTGCTGTAGTGAAGGGTTTTCAGCCCATCGTCTTAATTTCAATATACTGAAACACTTGGATCCCTAAGCTGGTTTTTACAGCATGCCCGGGAGGAAATGCAGCTGGCATATTCTATGTTTTTCTCTCGCTCCCAGGCCAGCATGGAAGAAAGTCATAAAGTTACCTATCTCTAAATATCAAAGTAGTGTCTTCACATGGGAGTAGAACCAACAACCTCCGAATATAAGTTGCAATTCAACATGTTCATTGACGTATGCTATTCCAAATTTCAATTTCAGACGAACAGCGCTAAATAACCATTAATTTATTGATCAAATCAATTCGTTAGTCTAATTTGACAGTTTTGATTGCTACATAATAGATGCGGGTTACACCACGCATCATTAATATGCACACAGACGTTTTGGACTGAATGTTTGTTATTTTGTTAATGATGTAGTGTAGGCGCAGTAGAAATACCCAATGGTAAAACGTTGAAATCGAAAATACCTAGTGTTTTTATTTTTTGATGCGTAAGCTATTAATTCTTGTTTAGCGGCCAGAGTGGCAATCCGGACAGTGACGACAAGAAACATTTATATTATACACACACACACAAAAACATGCATTTATCCTACTAGGGTAGGCAGAGCGTTAACGACCTAAACAAAGGGCGTTCCGCCACGTCTGACAATGTTTTCAGGTTTATTTAAGATAGATTTGTGGGTATATTGCTGTTGTGATAGGTTGTCAGCCCATCGACTAAATTACAATAAACTGAAACCGTTGAATCCCTTACCAGGTTTTTACAGCATGCCAGGGAGGTAATGCAGCTGGCACATTCTATGTTTTTCTCTCGCTCCCAGACCAGCATGGATGAAAGTCATAAAGTTACCTATCTCTAAATATCAAAGTTGTGTCTTCACATGGGAATAAAACCCATAACCTCCGAATATACGTTGCAATTAAACATGTTGACTGAAGTATGCTATTCGAAATTTCAATTTCAGACGAACAGCGCTAAATAACCATTAATTTATTGATCAAATCAATTCGTTAGTCTAATTTGACAGTTTTGATTGCTACATAATAGATGCGGGTTACACCACGCATCATTAATATGCACACACACGAGTTGGACTGAATGTTTGTTATTTTGTTAATGATGTAGTGTAGGCGCAGTAGAAATACCCAATGGTAAAACGTTGAAATCGAAAATACCTAGTGTTTTTATTTTTTTGATGCGTAATCAATAGCAATTCTTTTTAAGGGGCCAGAGTGGCAATTTAGGTATATTATGAGAAAACGCACACAGAACGCTATAGCGTGATTGTATAAATCTTTGTCTATTCTAAGTATATGCAAGTTTTTACTCTTGTTATGCCCTTCTGCTTAACATTTTAATCGTCGCATTGCAGTACCTGATCTACCTGGCAAGCTTTTATGTCAAAATCGGCTACCTCTCACGCTTACATCGTGCTTAAGGTCTAAGGCTTAATACTCCCACATAAGTTTTTAGGGTTCTAGAATCAAATCGATGAAAGGTATCGTTTAATACTTTTTATTTCAAATAATCCCTTCCTACTTTAGTCTGAGTAGGTAATCTTGTTTTATTTTTATCGTAGTCGTGTTATTCTTGAATGACACATACCTATAGAAAATAATCGCCGAATTAGGTCATAAAAGTGATATTTACTAATTTCATGATGGGAATTTCAACCGTCATTTTTCAATCGGTTTTAAATATCAAAATGAATTTTTATCAGAAAAATATCATAGCTTATAAAATTAGCTAGAACAGATTTTTTGTTTTAGTTCTCTCTGATCAGAAAAAAAAATGCTTTACAGAGATACCATCTGGCGAGCTTACGCCTAGATATCCTCATTGCGTCATTATCGGTCCGCATTATCTCTCCGTCCACGTAGAAGGGATAATAGCAGTGATATAAAACATTCTGAATCTGCGATCGGCCGCCGCGTCCGGCTCGAAGGACCATCAGTCACTCGGTTCGCGAACTGTGACGTCACTCTCGCAATTTGTCGATTCGCGTGTCAGACACATCTGTGTCAGCTACAGATTGCGCCCCGGATGGGGTGAAAAGGCAAAAATAATTTAATAAACAGAGTTTTTGGATTAATTCTCTTTTAGTACTCACACACGACTGATAGTAATTAAAAAAAAAGCCCGATGGTGTAGTGGATAGGGCCGCTGCCTCCTGAGCGGGAGGTCGTGGTTTGAACCCCACCACGTGCCAATGTGTTTTTTGATTTTCCGCATTTCATATGTACGTTTATTCGGCGCTTTTTCCGTACTTCGGAAGGCACGTTAAGCCGTCGGTCCCGGTTAATATCGTTTAACACCTTAGATATTAGTCGTTAAGCAATGTCAGAGGCCAGTGCTAAGCATTGGCGGCTTGAAAACTCTGACTAATCTAGGATTGGGTCTGGTTTCCCTTCTGGGTTGCGGAGGTCAGATGGCAGTCGCTCTGTGTAAAAACCAGTACCCTCGTTCAATCAATCAATCAGAGGTCGCCGACCCCGTGAGATACGGGATAAGCCTAGGGAGATGATGACACGCCTGATAATAATTCGCGGATAAATATCACAAAATTGTGTTTAGCGTTGTAATTTCATTTTATTTGAATCCACGTAATCATAGCGTACAAGCACAGATGTATAATCAGAATTAGTTGAGTGACTGATAGATGATGTTACTACACATATAAACATATAATCACGCCTTTATCCCTAATGGGGTAGGCAGAAGGTCGACGCCCGAAACAAAGGTCGTTGCACCACGTCTGACAAGTATTTGTGGGTCATTTTAGATAGATCTATATTTTGCTGTAGTGATAGGTTGTCAACTCATCGCCTTTATTACAATGATGATGTTACAAGATCTTGTAAATGGTGTCAAAAGGACAAAATCCAGGCTAAGTGAGAAGTAAGTAAGGCTCGTATTATGAAGCGATATCAAACTTGAGAGCAAAATTAAATATGTAATTGACAGGCCAGTTTGTACTGAAATGGCATTTCTAATACGAACTCAAACTCGATGTCACTCGTGAGAGCTGATTATAAATACGGCCCTTAGTTACGGTGCCTGCCGCCAAACGTTGCGCGGTGCAGTGCTACCTATGCTACTAGAAAGAGGCTGCACCGACCGACGCAGTGCGTAGTCTCTGTCATTTTCAAGCAGCTTAACGCATAGGCCGGCTGATAGCTCAAACAAATAGATTTTTTGTTCAGAAAGGCAATTTTTTTTTTCCAGTGCTAGTTAGGTACATAGCAAGCCACATGTAAAATTTAATCCCGATCGCATCAACTTTTTTTAATTTTCATCTCTTTGTTACAAAATACAAATATTAAATACAAAATTTTAAAGAAGTTCCTGACTTTAAAAAAAAAATGGAAGTAAAAAATATTAGTCTCCCTTTTCACCCCATCGGAGGTGACGTTAACAAAAATGCTACATGTGTTAATTATTTTTTAATGATTGCTACATACATAAATCACGCCTTTATCCCTTACGGGGTAGGCATAGCGTTTAACGCCTCGTAAAAGACGCTTTCGCCACGTTTGACAAAAATTGAGGGCAATTTTAGATTATAATATGTATTGCTTTAGTGACAGGTTGTCAGCCCATCGCCTAAATTACAATACACTGTAACCCTCGAGCCCCTTTTGCTGACTTCAACAGCATGCCCGGGAGGAAGGGCAGCTGGAACATTCTATGTTTTTCTATCTCTCCCAGTCCAGCATGGAAGAATGATTGCTCTAACTACAAAATTAGAATATCCTTATATTTTTTTAAACAACGCTACAATAGTTTACAGGAGCCAGCTCGGAGGAGTTGGTTCCTATCAATAACTTGAAGCTATGTATTTATCTAGTTCCTGGAAAACGCTTGGTGCTTTTCTGACAGCGGGTCCAGATAATAATCTGGAACTGCCCTTCTATAAAACCCGAACCTCAACAGAGAACTATTTTTATCTTTTAGACTAAGGGAAGTCTAAAAGATAAAAATAGTGTTTATCTACTAACTTTGTGTGCCCGTGGAAATCGAATCCACGACCAAGCTCCAAGCTCAGATCGCTATGCACCAAATGCAGCCAGTAAAATATAATGAGGTCATGCACATGATTTT
Source organism: Scrobipalpa costella (assembly GCA_949820665.1). Lineage (NCBI taxonomy): Eukaryota > Metazoa > Arthropoda > Insecta > Lepidoptera > Gelechiidae > Scrobipalpa > Scrobipalpa costella. The sequence goes on from OX463311.1 coordinate 3,986,901, forward strand.
CCTATTAACACGATATCAGGGTTCTGCCATCGGAGCACAAATATTGGAAATTCAATTAACGTTATGACGCAAGTAATATTCCACAGTAATTACGTTAATATTTTAGTTTTTAATCATGTTCAGCTATTCCGCATAACTTGACAACCGCTGGTATTTAATAAGCATCTCGAATATTCATAGTGAAACAAGTCAACTGCCTTCATGGTGTAGTGGTCTGAGCCATGAGCTATATCCAGAGGTCGTGGGTTCGACTTCCGTGGAAAGGTATGTAAGATTTTCCTAAGTTTCGTCAGGACAAAGCCGGCTGAATAGCATTAGCATATTCATAATGCGCACTGCAAAAGAGTGGAACTCACTACCTGCGTCTGTGATTCCGGATGCATTCAACCACCAACACTTCAAATTTAGAGTGAACAGGCATCTTCTGGGTGAGCACGCTCCATCGTCGACTCCGTCTCAGTCGCTCCCAACCTAGACTGGAGTGAAAAGCAAACGCACTTTAAATAAAAAAAAAAACATTAAGTCCTCTCGTAAGAACGAACTCAGCTATGTCAAAGAAAATATAATTTTAGAAGTTCTACAAAATATGCTCTTTGTAAAATGAAATTTATACGCCTACTCAAAAGAAGGTAATTGATTTCGATGAAAAGACGTACGCAACTGTACTATTACCTACTATTGTGTTCGACTCGCTCCGTGTCTGATCTAGGTACTTGAACATCAATCGTAGGTTTGAATCCCACTTACAATAATTTATCAGCAGCCTATAAAAGTTAAACTTGTATGGTAAGTCCATTATTTTTTAACATTTCAGCAAGAATCTCATTAAGTTTCATAGACGACACTGAATAGACGGACTTTCTTGAAGAAACTTCAAATTATATTAAAAAGTATATTATAAATTCTTCCATTCTGGACTGGGAGCGAAATAAAAACATAGAATGTGCCAGCTGCATTTCCTCCCGGGCATGCTGTAAAAACCAGCTAAGGGATCTGAGGGTTTCAGTATATTGCAATATAGGCGATGGGCTGACAACCTGTCACTACAGCAATATACGTACAAATCCATCTTGAATAACCCTCAAAACTTTGTCAGACGTGGCGGAACGACCTTTGTTTAGGTCGTTTACGCTCTGCCTACCCCATTAGGGATAAAGGCATGATTATATGTATGTATGTATGTATATTATAAAAAAAAAAAACGTAAGTGTATAACTCATCATCATCTCCCTAGCCTTATCCCGCATCTCTCGGGGTCGGCTACCTAATCTGGGTAAAGGAACGAGGGTACTGGTTTTTACACAGAGCGACTGCCATCTGACCTCCGCAACCCAGAAGGGAAACCAGACACAATCCCAGATTAGGTCAGAGTTTACAAGCCGCCAATGCTTAGCCTAAATTACAATATACTGAAACCCTCGGATCCCTTAGCTGGTTTTTACTGCATGCACAGGAGGAAATGCAGCTGCCAGATGCTATGTATTTCTCTTGCTTCCAGTCCAACATGACAGTACAATTGAAATCCGAAAACCGAAAATCACGACCCACGACCTCCCGCTCAGGAGGCAGCGGCCCTATCCACTACACCATCGGGCTATGTAACTATCCAGACATAACGTAGCTATGGCCCGTAATTATTATCACCTCTCAAGAGTGACAGCGTGTTTGAGTTTGTATCAGAAAAGTTATTTCAGGACAAAACGGCCTGTAAAATCAAAACTTAATATTGCTCTGAATCTTGAGATCGCTCTATAAATATGAGCCTATGTTCCTATTCTTCTTTATTCTTCTTCCATGTTGGCCTGGGAGCGAGAGAAAAGCAAAGAATGTGCCAGCTGCATTTCCTCCCGAGCATGCTGTAAAACCAGCCAAGGGATCCGAGGGTTTCCGTATATTGCAATTTAGGCGATGGGCTGACAATCTGTCACTACAGCAATATACGTACAAATCTATCTTAAATAACCCTCAAAACTCTGTCACACGTGGCGGAACGACCTTTGTTTAGGTCGTTTACGCTCTGCCTACCCCATTAAGGTAAAGGTGTGATTATATGTATGTTCCTATTCTGTCTGCACACGTCACCTGTTGCACTGATTGCAACTGCCAGGAACATTTCATTCGACACGCTTAGATTCTTTCACAAGTGAGCAGGGTTGCTAGCTGCACGGCATTTTATTGCCATTTTTTAAAGTTATTTCCCCATCTTATTTTAGTTAAGGATATCAAATATTTCTTCCATGCTGGGCTGAGATCGAGGGAAAAACATAGAATGTTCCAGCTGCATTTCCTCCCGGGCATGCTGTAAAAACTTGCTAAGGGATTCGATGGTTTAAGTATTTTCCAAATTAGGTATGGGCTAACAACCTGCCACTACAGCAATATACCTACAAATCTATCTCAAATACCCCTAAAATTTTGTCATAAATGGGTGATTATATGTATGTAAATCCCTTATGTGGTAGGCAGAGGGTAAACGACCTAAACAAAGGTCGTTCCGCCATGTCTGACAAGTTTTGAGGGTATTTTAGATAGATCTGTATATTGACTACCAAATATATTTTACGCTATAGAACGGCACAATGAGTTTGTCACTTGCGACAAGATTTATTGTGCAAAAGAAATATCCGGATCTCATACTGAGGACTGAGGGCTGAGGGCCAGTTAATCCAACAATTTCATTCACAACTTCTCCTTAGCGAGTGGATTCTCGAGTCGAATGACCCGATGAGCCCTGGTGTCAGAGTTTTCAAACCGTCTAGTAGCACAGCTAATAGGCCTCTGACATGGTTTGAGTAACGACCACTATCAAAGACAGCGACCGGGACCGGCGGCTTAACGTGCCCTCCGAAGCACGGAATCTTGTTCATTTCGGACAATCAGGTCAGGTCATTTTAAGTCATTGGCAAATATGTATTTTTGTGGAATAAATAGAATTTACGCATTTTAAATTTAAAATGTGCAGTGGATTTTTTTTAAATTTGCCTAACATAAAAAACATTCTTTTGTGAACACAGTTTGAATATCCCTTACCACGTCACTAGAATGCAGGCCTTACGTAATTACACTACACGCACACAACGTTCAATCTTCAGCCAATCACGTAGTGTGCGAGTTTTTATTTTAAGTAAATGTCCGATTTTTGTTTAGTTTATAAATTAAGAATCTATGTTATCTCGAAAACTGGCGAGTAAAAAAAAATAAAGTACTGACTAAATAGTTTCTTGGAATTTATTTGATCCTCGCCATTAATAATTGTAGTTGATTTAAAATGACCTCATATACAGCAATTTTCGAATTTATCATACTTTTCATATTATGGTCTTCACGTGACCACAGCCTCGACACCGGTTTTGTCAGACGCAAAAGTGTGAAAATACGGATAAACGTATATTTTACCGTATATCCGTATTTTCCCACTTTTGCGTTTTACGAGTGGACGTGCCTTCAACGGCATTTCCTTTTTCGTTTTTGCTTTTATCGGTTTTTGTTTTACGCCGGTGAATAAAAACAGGTGACCCCGATTTTTACAATAACATTTATATAATCACGCTATTATCCCTAATGGGGTAGGCAGAGCGTAAATAACCTAAACGAAAGTTTGTTTCGTCTGACAAAGTTTTAAGGGGTATTTAAGATAGATTTGTAGGTATATTACAGTAGTCATAGGTTTTCATCCCATATGACTGAATTGCAATATACTGAAACCCTCGGATTCCTTAACTGGTTTTAACAGCACGCCCAGGAGGAAATGCATCTGTTACATTCTATGTTTTTCCCTCGTTCCCAATCCAGTATGGAAAATACAAGATACAATTACCTGTCAAAAAAATTACGCGTACTCCAAAGCACGGAATCATCTGTATGGAAATCATTCACCTTCTTTTATCCTACCAAATTGATAGATCTAACAAATTGGTAAATAAGCTTGGTATCCCTCTTATGGATCCATTGTGAATTCATAACTTCAGATACAGTTGAAAACATGTGCCATTGCCAACGAGGCAAAGATCAAATTAAGGAAGAAATAATTTAAAAAAATCCTGGAGTAATTACGTGGTCTCAATCACAGAAACATTGTTTGATTTAACAGTTTCAAAAAAGAAAGAATATAAGGTATAGCCGTATATGTAACCAAGTTATGCGATTTTCAGCCAAAATATTTATTTTAAAAGGCAAGTTTATCCACAACACAGACCTATAATTATAGTTAGCGGTAGACCACGCAACATGCAACTTATCCTGAGTTTATTATTTATTAGTACCAAGACTATATATATATTATTTTATTGATCACCAACAGAGTAAGCAACAATACAGACATAAAGGATACCTACAATAAATTTTAAGCTATTTGCCACTCCAATTATAGGTGAACACGGCATGCACAGTTTTGTCACGTATTACAACTAATTAATACGAGGGAAATTTTGTTAGTACTAACATGCAGTTTTAACAAAATAAAATATTATAGACCAAGCGTGTCACTTTTTTCATACCTGCAACAATCACAACATCAATTTTACTTAGCACAATTTTCCGCTGGTTGGCTGGGCAGACTGGCTTCATCGGAAGTCAAAATTTTGTTATCGTTAAAATTGTGCATAGTTTTTTGTAGGTGGTTCGACTTGCGGAATCTACTCTATTTTCAGTTTGTGATTCCCAGCTATATCAGTATATACCTACGCGACGTCACAGGTTCCTTCCGGTTCCGGGACAAACTTCCGACAGTCATTACATCATTCCATTGTCGGCCATGTTTTTTACGTCATCCTCTTTTTTATTATTACATCAGATGTCAGGATCTTTTTCGGTGTTTTTACGGTTGGTATCCGTAACAAAGTGAGTTTTGCGAAATTGAGATAAATTGTTTTCAGTTTCTTTATTCGTTCAACTGAAAATAGATATGAGTGGGGAATAACATTGCGTTACGTAAAATCTTCTATGCTGGCCTGGGAGCGAGAGAAAAACATTGAACGTGCCAGCTGCATGTCCTCCCGGGGATGTAAACACCAGCTAAGAGATGCGAGGGTTTCAGTATAAAGTAATTTAGGCGATAGGCTGACAACCTGTCACAACAGCAGTATACATACATATCTATCTTTATCTCTTAAAATCTATATCAAAAGTTTGTCAGACGTGGTGTAACGAACTATGTTAAGGTAATTTACACTCTGCCTACCCCATTCGGGATAAAGGCAGGATTATATTTATTTAAATAAGTAGTTAAGCTATTCCTATTAGGTACCTTATGTACCAAATCCTCCGCTGAAACTTTATGCTGAGACAAGATCTTTTGAGGCTACCTTTAGTACTCTAAGAGTCGTATTTATAAAGCGGTATCAAACTTGAGAGCAATATTAAGTATGGATTTGACAGGCCAGTTTGTACTGAAATGAAATTTCTGATACGAACTCAAACTCGCTGTCACTCATGAGCGCTGATTACAAATACGGCCCTTGGGCATCCGGCTTCATCGTACGTGGACGATGTTCTATTATTTTTCTTCATTTCGAGACAAACGACCATCGAGGAATCGTTGTAAGATGTTATATTTCGTAGTAAGTAGAAAATTTTAAGACTTTGTTTGTCATATAACTGCGTCAATTTATTTTATTCCTCTGTTCTATTGCCTGGTTGCCTGGAAGATATTGCTACATTAGCAATAAGGCCGCCAATTGTACTACTTTTCTTTTTAGCAATTTGTAATTTCTGTGTTTATGTGCTTAAAGTATATTGTATTGTATTGTATAAACTGTACCAACCTAACCTTTTTTTTAACAGCCGTATACATGGCCGAAGCCTACTCAAGCATTTTTCTATTGCCCTTAAAATATTCCCCTTTCTGGGTATGACATGTAATTTGTGCACGCAAGCAAGGATATTGTTTGGTATAGGAACGCAAATTATTTTTACATACATACATACATATAATCACGCCATTATACCTAATGGGGTAGGCAGAGCGTAACGACCTAAGCTAGGCGGTTCCGCCACGTCTGACAAAGTTTTAAGGGTTATTTAAGATAGATTAGTGGATATATTGCTAAAGTGACAGGCTGTCAGCCCAAAGCCTAAATTGTAATATACAGAAACCCTTGGATCCCTAAGCTGGTTTTTACAGCACGCCCGGGAGGAAATGCAACTAGCACATTCTATGTTTTTCTCTCGCTCCCATTCCAGCATGGAAACAAATTGTTTTTGCTTAGTTAAAAATAAAAACTTTCTTCCATGCTGGCCTGGGAGCGAGAGGAAAACATAGAATGTGCTAGTTGCATACAAATCTATCTTAAATAACCCTCAAAACTTTGTTAGACGTGGCGTAATGACCTTTGTTTGGGTCGTTTACGATCTGCCTACCCCATTAGGGATAAAGGCGTGATTATATGTATGTATGTAAAAATAAAAACATTTTAGGGTGACACTTCACTTTAATATTATTGTCGTATGAGAAACGGAAGCAGCCAGTATAGATCCATGCAGGACTGACATCAAAAGGAAAATTATTAAATAAAATACTAACAGCTTTTCTTCGCAGGTATACAGACAACTGCCTCCGTGACCTAGCGCCTGTCTGAGCCATGGGCTCTCGACCCGGAGGTCTCGGGTTCAATTCCCAGCGGTGGACAATGACTTTGTGTTGTTGTTTCTAGTTTGATTAGGACATTGCAGGCTTATCTTCTGACTGTCAGAAAAGTAAGATCGTGTCAGTCAATCTGTCCCATCGGAATAAGAGATTGAAGGAATAGAGAGTGCACCTGTGTATAGCGCAAACTATTGGGCACTAATAACTAGTCCTGCGCAGAAGAATTCTGGGAGATTCACCACGGCCGCCATCACCGAAAATCGGTAGAAGGACTATTAATTATACAAACTGTAAAAGTCAATAGAGAAAATGAGTGAGTGTCAGGTCAAGTCAGGACCACTTACTTTTTAATTAAAATAAAACATGTTGACGCTCTACTAACCCTGTAAGTAAGTAATACATGCGTAACTATAATATGTATGTATGAACGAAGCAGCTGGTATATTTTTGTTATCGCCAATGGAACGAGTCATTCCAATTCATTGCGGAAAAACGCAATAACCGAGAATATTTGACTGTATATTCATGTCTTAAAAAAAAACATAGAATGTGCCAGCTGCATTTCCTCCCGGGCATGCTGTATTAACCAGCTAAGGTTTCTGTATATTGTACTTTAGGCGATGGGCTGACACCTGTCACTACAGCAATATACCTACAAATCTATCTTAAATAAGCCTCAAAACTTTGGTGGCGGAACATTGTTTAAGTCGTTAACGCTCTGCCTGCTCCATTAGGGATAAAGGCGTGATTATATGTATGTATGTATATTCATGTTATTGCAACTCTTTCTCGTTATGTCTTCTTCCCGTCTCGTTACTTCTGGTTTGGCCGAATCGTCGTATAACTCAGTCTTATAAGCTATTCTGAGCACGCATTCTTGGAGCGTGACTGTATTATTCCAAATTCAAAGGGCAAAACCCGAGACCATATTTAAAAAAATATGGCTCTCTTGTGCAAACTTGGATGCAGAGTTACTGTGCTGTCTCCGTGGTCTAATGGTCAGAGCCAAGGGCTTACAATCCGGAAGTCCTGAGTTCGATTCCCAGGTGAAAAAACAAAGTTGATATTTATCACTATGTGGGGTATTCCCCAGTTTGTCCAAAAAGAAAAAGGATTCCGTGCTTCGGAGGGCACGTAAAGCCGTTCAGTCCCGATCGCTGTCATCGATAGTGGTTGTTACTCAGACCATATCGGAGGCTTAATAACTGTGCTACTAGGCAGTTCGAAAACTCTGACACCAGGGTTCATTGGGTCGTTCGACTCGAGAATCCACTCGCTAAGAAGAAGAAATGCTCTAAGCCTTGGGCTCTAATTTCAATGGTTGTAGGTTCTATTCCCAATGGTGATTTACTCGTACAAAGTTTATATTGATAATTTCGCTCTGTGATATTGCTTCCTGTTTGGTTTGTTTATTTTAGTAAAATGCCGTCTATATCTTAACAATATGACTGTCAAAACCTTCAATTGATATTTTGAAAGCTTTAGTCGAAAACGCGAATAGAATATTATTATGACGATAATTTACAATGACTGAGGGTTTTCATTGACATGATGTTCGTTATCTAAATTTCCCACAATTAAACTCAATAGTAAATAACATTTCGGAAAAGTGAAATTTTGGAAAATATATTTTGAGAAGATAACATTTTGTAAAACGGTATATAGTTCAATGTTGCCCTTTTTTTAAGCTGGCCTGGGAGCAAAAGAAAAATATAGAATGTGTCAGCACATTTCCTCCCCGGCATGCTGTAAAAACCAGCTAAGGGATCCGAGGGTTTCAGTATATTGCAAATTAGGCAATGGGCAGGTTGTCACCTGTCACTACAGTAATATACCTATAAATATATCTCAGACGTGGTGGAACGACCTTAGTTGAAGTCGTTTACGCTTTTATCTCTAATGGGGTACATTAGAGATAAAAGCGTGATACAAAAGTCAAAGTCAAATTATTTATTTCCATATAGATTCCTAAGAACACTTTTAAAAGTCACAAGCGAGTCTATTACAAAAAAAATATATCTGTGTCACAAAATAAAATAAAACTATATCACAATGAAGAAGCACTTTGCGCCCCTCCTTTCGTTTTGTTTTATTCTTACTTTTGTCCTTCCTATTGTTCAAAATAGGGTTTGTGACCGCAATATGTGCCAATTTCTTAGGCTTCACTGAAATATCAGAGCTCCATACATCTGTGTCATTAGTATAGTCATCTAACTTACAATAGGCTTTCTGACATAATGTGTTTTTAAAAGTATCTTTAAACTTTGAAGTTTCGAGTAAAGTGTAATCCCTAATAAAACTGTGCTTTCGGTGAACTCTAATTTTTCATTTTTAAAAGCAACATCATTATTGGAAGAATGTACATTAGGCTAAGTGAATTTTATTCATTTGTGTTTTTCGCATTCAACACTAAATTAATAACAGTGAACCAATTATGCATTTGCCCAAGAGTGTTATTTACGTTGTCATAATTTTGTGTATGTCTATCAACTTTAAATATAAGAGATGTGTCATCTGCAAATGATTTACAATCTATGATAAATTCTCTATCATGTAGGACAAATCATTAATATACACTAGAAATAGAAATGGACTTATATCGAACCTTGAGGTACACCTAATTTAACACGAGACCCTGATGACTAAGCTCCGTTTACATTTACCTTCTGGATCCGATCGTCCAAATAAGAATTTAAAATTTTCAAGGCTTCATTTTTGATTCCATAGTGTTTTATCTTGACAATAAAGTTTCATGATCTACGCAATCAAATGCTTTAGAGAGGTCACAAAATATGCCAATGGCATCTTTTGATTCCTCCCAAGCACTAAATATATGGGTCAAAAGGGCAACACCAGCATCTGTAGTGCAACGTCCCTTTTTAAACCCAAATTGCTGGTTATGTAATAAGTTATTGTGATTAAAATGAGAAAGCATTTGATTGAGTATAATATTTTCAAACACTTTGCTCAATACTGGTAAAACAGATACAGGCCTATAGTTGCTTGGATCTGCCTTGTCACCAGGGTTGAACAAAGGAACTACTTTACTGTTTTTCATTAAATCGGGAAATATACCGTGATCAATACAAACATCTATCAATAAAAATATCTGATAAGTATGGTGCTAATACATCGATAATTGAGGAACACATTTTGACTGACAGCCCCCATAAGTCTTCACTTGCCCGAACCTTTATATCTTTAAACAATTTAACAATTTGCTGGGGGCTAACATAACTAAACTTTAATTCAGAATTGCAGGCTCCCACGTTTTCTTTAAGTAATGTTAATGAAAGCAAAGGTAAAGAGTTGAGAAATTCAGTAGTATTTAGGGGTATATTTGTAAAAAATGCTTCAAATTCCTGGGCAACTTTGCAATCATTACTAAATATTCCACGGTCAGTTTTAATTGAAAAGTTATTTTCACGTGGTTTTGTTTTTCCTGTTCCGCTGTTAATAACTTTCCATGCAGTTTTAATTTTATCATCAGCAGTTTTAATTTTGTTACTAATAAAATTTGCTTTAGCCATTAGGCATGCTAACTTAAATGTTTTCGAATAGATTTTAACAAATTGTTTGAAGCGATCATTATTTGTCATGTTCCTCTGTTCATAAAGATCAAAAAGCCTATCTCTATACATATAGTATGTATGTTCAATGCTGCAAAGTGTCATTTTCGGAAACATGGCATAATGGGAGAGAGTGAGTTTTCCGTCTTTCAAGTCGTGTTACTTAGATCAAATCATACCGTTTGTAAGGGAGAGCTTCCCGCAAACTGATGAGGGTTGCTTAGTCAACGAAACTGAACAACTGTCACCAGGAAATTCTTTCAGGAGATAAAAGTAAAAAATAACTTCCCATACAAAATGATCAACTCAGTCAGACAATTTGTAAGAAAACCTTATTTTTTTCTGTTTCTGAAAAAAAATCCTGCTAATAGTTGTTCAGTTCTGTTTATTTAGCTAGCCTAGCAGTTTGCGAGACGCTGTCCCTTACACTCCATAAAACAGTGATAAAAACAGTGCAAATGTAAATATATAACACGCAAAACAGAGAACAAGCTGCTACATTCTGTTTTTGGTTCCTGGTCTAACATGGAAGAAAGGGAAACATACATACATATAATCACGATTGTATCACTAATGGGGCAAGCAGAGCGTTAACAAACTAAACAAAGGTCGTTCCGCCACGTCTGATATTTTTTTTATTTTGCTGTCACTACAGCATTGCTGTCAGCCCATGGCCTATATTACAACATACTGAAACTCTCGGATCCCTTAGCTGGTTTTTACAGCATGCCCGCGAGGAAATTTTGCTGGCACATTCTATGTTTTTCTCTTGCTCCCATACCAGAATGGAATATTTTTTATCTCGCTCCCAAGCCAGCAGGGACGAAAGAGGAGCACAGCACTGAATATCTGAAAAATGATCTAAAAAACTATTTCCCTTTGTCACAGCCATAAATCTTAGCCTAGACTAGATCCTCACTAGATCAAGCTAACAGTCACACTTGCTCACCCCTGACGGGCTGTTGTCGCGATCTAATTTGTTGATAGTTCGGAGCACGTCGTAAACTGGCTATAGCGGCAAAAAATAAGTGATTCTGCACAGAAACTGTTTGAGAGAAGTGGCTTTTAGACCTTCAGTGAAAATGGTTTTTGAAAATAGTGTCTAATTCACACAAAAAAATAAACATAATAAGAACATTACTTACAGAGCATTACATAGTACAAAAGTTTTCTTCCATGCTGGCCTGGGAGCGATAAAAAAACATAGAATTTGCCAGCTGCGTTTCCTCCCGAGCATGCTGTAAAAACCAGCTAAGGGATCCGAGGGTTTCCGTATATTGCAATTTAGGCGATGGGCTGACAACCCGTCACTACAGCAATATACATACAAATCTATCTAAATAACCCTCAAAACATTGTCAGACGTGGCGTAACGACCATTGTTTAGGTCGCTTATGCTCTGCCTACCCCATTAGGGATAAAGGCGTGATCATATGCATGTATGCATGCATGCATATGCATGCATGCATACATAGTACAAAAACCTGTTTGTGGCCATAACCTTACCTATGGGATCTCCATTCCATATTCGTGGGTTTGATTTCCTCAGTTGAGACATATTATCACGAATTTTATTTCAAATGGGGTAGGCAAAGCGTAAATGACCTAAACAAAGGACGCTTCGCCACGTCTGACAAAGTTTTGAGAGTTATTTAAGATTGAATTTTGGGTATATTTCTGTAGTGACAGGTTGTCAGCCCATCGCCTAAATCGCAATATATTGAAACCCTCAGATCCCTTAACTGGTTTCTACAGCATGCCCGGGAGGAAATGCAGCTGGCACATTGTATGTTTTTCTTCCGCTCCCAATCCAGCATGGAAGAGACATAAATTTATATTAATTTGTAAAATGGTTCTTAGTTTGATAAGGACGATGCACATTGCATGACCCGATAGTTACACAAGGAGGAGATCTTGCCATTCGTAACGCTATCGATCCCACTCGTTGGCAAACCATACAATAGGCTACTATGCGGCGGCGGTTAAAAAACCCTGACACTACCAAACTTTTGCAGAACATCTACTAAGATTTTTCGGGATATAAATAGAATTACTACGTAGCTTTATTGTTGTCCTTCTGGGAAAGTCTGTTAGTAATGGAGAGAGGATAAGAGTGTTTTATATGACGCCTTTGAGGTTTCACGTTACTAGGACGTGCCGCGCCGTCGGCACGCATGTGTGAAACGACCTTTATAAAATAAGAAATTTCGTGGAAGGTCTCTCTGTTGGAAATCACTTTTAGGTAATACCAAAATGTTATCTTATTAGGTACAATTCTTTTATTTTCAAAATCAGCAAATTACTTTGTCAGTCTGTTTTTATGTAAGTTGTTATCACTACATAGGAATCACAGCTTGAGTATCATTCAGTACAATATTATTTATGTTAGGTACCTATTATTTTGTAGTAAAAGATACTTAGGCCTGTAATAATAATAACACTCAAGAGTGACAGCGGGTTTGAGTTTGTATCAGAAATGTAATTTCAGTACAAAACAGTCTGTCAAATCTAAACTTACTATTGCTCTGAATCTTGAGGCGAGTATGTATGTATCACATTTTTTTATATCTGACACATTCGCAGTGAAACTGAAGGCCTCCGAATATCACCATAGAGACAACTGATATTCTGACATTGCCATTCACTTCAGTGGGGTTTTTACGACCACGGCGTAAGAATAAGGTGATGCATCAAGAAATATTTCCAACCGTTTCCGTTGTTTTTAATACTGTTAAACGTTCGCAGATGGTGCCAAGCTTTTAACATTTAGGTAAATAAAATATTTTAGTAGTTTAATACGACACTACGTTGCCATTTATAATCTTACACTAGCCCATAACTTATACAGATAAGGTTTATTTCTCTCACGTTTCTGCCATAAAGCGACGTCATTTTGCTAGAATAATGCTATGAAATACGATACTTAGGTTTTGAATACGGAAATCAAGTTATGAGCGTACAAAGAATATAAGATAAGCACATGTAGATATATGAAAATATCTGACAGCTCATATAAAATGTATTTACTTCCATTTGCTCGGATAAACCTTCATTATTTAAAAACAACAAAACCTACATTCACTCTTTTCGGTCCTCATATTCGCAGTCGCCAGCAATTTTTCCAAACGACAACAATGAAATTAACAACGTCTTCACGAGATCTTTAAGGACACACTAGTATGTTTTAGGTGTTTTTTAGTTCACATTATTGATTATTTTAAGGCTGAATACAACTTTTTAAGTTTACAAAATCGAATGAATGGAATGGAATGTGCGCTTGTCAATGGCGCAATGCAAATCTTAAATGTCAAAATGTTATGCAGGAATCGCAAGCATGATGTTTGTTTTAAGTGATGTTTTATTGTTTCCTCATAAAGTGAGAGAAAAGTAATATACTTCTCTCAGCCGAAATAGCAATTTAAGGTCCAAACTTACTCGACTCCTAAAAGTATATTACCTGAAATTAGAAACGAAAACATATCACAATGCACTGATTTTTTTTATTCCAATTGTCATTCCAACTGTCACAAAAAATAATGGTTTCGAAAGTATCTCTTCATTCTTGCACTATAAGTAAGATAAAATTGAGTAAAATTATTCCTACATATTAGGCACCAAATTTTCAAAACCTATCCTAGCGTTCGTCTATTCGTATTATTTAAAATGTTAGACTACATTGGTAGTTTGTTTGAACTTTTATGGTAATTGAATGTTTCATAGGATATTGATCCTATGAAACATTCTATTACCATAAAAGTTCAAACAAAGGAATCATAAAAATGAAAAACGTTCATGCACATCGCAAATCCGTTAGCTTCCGAAATGGATCCGAAACGGAACTACGTGTAACGGGTTTTCATTTAAATTTGGAAAGAAAAATCTTTCATGCCAGCTCCGTGTATTTATTTGAAAGGTCGATTTTGGACAAACCTATTGTAGATTTAAGTGCTTGACAGTTATGTGAGATACAAGCGTTAAAAAAAATCGCGTCTTCTTTTGATAGTAAACAGACCAATGTAACTCTGACACCAGGGTTCTTCGGGTCGTTGTTCGACTCGAGAATCCACTCGCAAAGAAGAAGAATGTAACTTATAGGGTATGTGTTAAAATCCAGGGCTGAAATATAGACCTAAATACATATAGTCACGCCTCTATCCTTATGGGCTAGGCAGAGCGTAAACGACCTAAACAAGTGCGTCTGACAAAGTTTTGAGGGTTATTTAAGATAGATTTGTAGGTAATATTGCTGTAGTGAGCGGTTGTTAGCCCATCACTTAAATTGCAATATACTGAAATCCTTTAGCTTATTTTTAAAGCATGCCCGGGAGGAAATGCATCTGGCACATTCTATATTTTTCTCTCGCGACCAATCCAGCATGAAATATATCACTACGAAAAATCACAAATCTTTCTGGATATGATCATCAAAGTCAGATGTGCCAAAATTATCTGTTCGTAATCTCTACTCTGTACCTAGAGATTTAAAGCACGACTTTATGTATGTACGTAACTCGTTTATGGATTGGTAATTTGGCTGTCAATATCTCCAATTGATGTTTCTAAAGCTTGGGTCTAATCGAAAACGTGTAGAGAATTCGATGATGTTAATTTTGAGTGACAGCGGGTTCCTATTGTCAATTCAAAGTAAATCCGTAATCTCATTTTGATTCCTAATAGCGTAGATGAATTAAATATTCTAAATATACGCATCAAAAAATATAGAGTTAAAATCATCATCATCTGCCTAGCCTTATCCTGTATCTTACGGGGTCGGCTACCTAATCTAGGGGATCGAACGAGGGTACTGGTTTTTTCACAGAGCGACTGCCATCTGACGTCCGCAACCCAGAAGGGAAACCAGACCCAATCCTAGATTAGGTTAGAGTTTTCAAGCCGCCAATGCTTAGCACTTGCCTGTGATATGGCTTAACGACTAATATCTACGATATTGACCGGAACCAACGGCTTAACGTGCCTTCCGAAGCACGGAAAAAGCGTGGAATAAACGTACATATGAATTCGAAAACCGAAAAACACATTGGTACGTGGTGGGATTCGAACCACGACCTCCCGATCAGGGGGCAGCGGCCCTATCCACAACACTATCGGGCTCTCTATAGAGTTAAAATAAGCATATTAATTTTCCTCGATATTTTGGAACATCTTACTTTGGCCTCGATTTTAATTACCACCGGCTAAAACTAAAATTATAATCTATCAGTCACTTTCAAAATAATAAAATTGAAAAAGGACAGGTGATTTATTATATTCTATGGTTTACTATATGTATGTATGTAAAACTTACAGATAACGCATAAAACCACCAACTATAAATCAAACACCAAAGAGAATATATCTCCTGTCGTTTTCCAATGTTTTTACTCTGAAAGTGACAAATAAATTGTAATTTTAAAATGCCATTAAAAATACAAATATTGTTTCATATATTTTTGTCATCACAAGCATAATTTGTATTAGATATAAACTATATTCTATTATTTCTTCCATGCTGGACTGGGAGAGAAAGAAAAACATAGAATGTTCCAGCTGCCCTTCCTCCCGGGCATGCTGTTGAAGTCAGCAAAAGGGACTCCAGGGTTACACTGTATTGTAATTTAGGCGATGGGCTGACAACCTGTCACTAAAGCAATACATATTACAATCTAAAATTGGCCTCAATTTTTGTCAGACGTGGCGAAAGCGCCTTTTACGAGGCGTTAAACGCTCTGCCTATCCCGTGAGGGATAAAGGCGTGATTTATGTATGTATGTATATTCTAGACATAATAGTTTCCCTTTGTTTACCCAACTGTGGGAAGCAAAAGTTGGAACATTTTTCACTTTTATGGGAGTCTGATTCTTTGTTCGCTCAAAGCACCTAATGGCTGGTGGATTATAAAGACCATTCGATGTCCGCCCACTCTGTTACTCATAGTTCTCCTGGTTTATATTTCCTTATTCCGTCCTGGGAAACTATACGCTGTATAAGGAACTGCCTCCGTGGTCTAGTGGCTAGTTCCATGGACTCCTGATCCGGAGGTCCTGGGTTCGATTCCCAGGGGGGAAACACAAAGTTGATATTTGAGAATTTATCACTTTGTGAATTTTTCTTCAGTTTGGTTAGGACATTGCAGGCTGAATCACCTGATTGTCCGAAAAAGAAAAAAATGATTTCGTGCTTCGGAGGGCACGTTAAGCCGTCGGTCCCGGTCGCTGTCTTTGATAGTGGTCGTTACTCAAACCATGTCAGAGGCCTGATAGTTGTGCTACTAGGCGGTTTAAAAACTCTGACACCAGGGTTCATCGGTTCAATAGACTCGATACCCACTCGACAGAAGAAGAAGAAGGAACAGCGTCCCGCAAACTGATATGGGTTGCTCAGTCAACGATAGTAGACTAATAAAAAAGGAAGAAAAAAAAAAACTGTACTAGATAGATAAGTGGACAACTTCAACCAAAAAATTCTTTCAGGAAGTAAAAATAAAAATTAGATTTTCAATACAAAATAACCACCTCGATCAGAGAACTTGTAGGGAAAAGGGAAATTAATTTTTCACTTCCTGAAAGAATTTACTGGTGAAAGTTGTTCAGTTTTGTTCACCAAGTAACCCCCTATCAGTTTGATGGAGGCTCCCCGTAGAGTTCTAAAAGCTAGCCGGCTTTAATTTTTGGGTTTTTTTGAAGTGTTACTTTTAACAATTAAGAAATTTTGTATGAAATGCAAATACTTTGAGGATAATAATTATGTTCTACTCATAAAACTGAATGTATGAGTAGCATAGCCTTTACTAAGCAATTAATATAAAAAAACTTGTCTTTATTTAAATGATATTTTTATATGTATTTGATTCACTTGATTAATAAAATCTTCTGTTTTTCTTTGAAGCAAATTCTAAGGACTGATTTTAATGATAGATTTGAGTTTTGAGTATATTGGATCCAAATAAGAAGTTATTTAGTCACCAAATTAGAATAATTTAACTATTCCAGTCTTCTTCTTCTTAGCGAGTGGATTCTCAAGTCGAACGACCCGATGAACCCTGGTGTCAGAGTTTACAAACCGTTTAGTAGCACAGCTATTACGCTTCTGACGTGGTTTGAGCAACGCGATCACTATCAAAGACAGCGACCGGGCCCGACGGCTTAACGTGTCTTCCGTAACAAGGAATCCTTTTCCTTTTCGGACAATCAGGTGATGTACCCTGCTATGTCCTAACCAACCTGGAGTAAACCTCACAAAGTGATAAATTGACAAATATATTTTTTTGTGTTTCCCCCCTGGGAATCGCACCAAGGACCTCCGGATCGTAAACCCATGGCTCTGCCCACTAGACTACGGAGGCAGTTAATTAGGCTATTACAGTTATACACCTTTACTACTTTGTTCATTGTAACAGTTTTTGGGGTTTCAATGTAAGCGGTATCTGTTTTGTGCTGTGCGCTTACAATCCTATCTAGTATACCTATCATCATCTCCCTAGCCTTATCCCGTATCTCACGGGGTCGGCTTAATAATCTAGGGGATTGAACGAGGGTACTGGTTTTTACACAGAGCGACTGCCATCTGACCTCCGCAACCTAGAAGGGTAACCAGACCCAATCCTAGATTAGGTCAGAGTTTTCAAGCCGCCAATGCTTAGCACTGGCCTCTGATATGGCTTAACGACTAATATCTACGGTATTAAATGATATTAACCGGGACCAACGGCTTAACGTGCCTTCCGAAGCACGGAAAAAACACCGAATAAACGTACATATGAAATTCGAAAACCGAAAAACAATTTGGTACATGGTGGGATTCGAACCACGACCTCCCGCTCAGGAGGCAGCGGCCCTATCCACTACACCATCGGGCTCTCAATCAATCTTCTCCCAAAGATTGGCACGCTGCGCAGGACTAGTTTTTAGTGCCAAAGTGTTTGCGCTACACACAGGTGCACTCTCTATTCCTTCAATTTCTTATTCAGATGGGACAGGTTGACTGACAAGACTAGTGATAAATCAGGCGCAGGACAGGATAGGAGAAACACAACACAAAGTCATTGTCCCACTCCGGGAATCGATCTGGAACCTCTGGTTCGATACTTCGATAGGCCATGGGTCGGACCGCTTGATCACGGGGGCAGTTATATATTTACCTAGAACTGTAGTGTACATTCTTCCATGCTGGACTGGAAATGAAAGAAAAACGCTTTCGGGAATGCTGCAAAAGTTAGCTAAGAGATCCGAAGGTTTCTGTATATTTCAGTTTAGGTGATAAGCTGACAACCTATCACAACAGCAATATACCTACAAATCTATCTTCAATAACCCTCAAAACTTTGTTAGTCGTGACAAAACGACCTTTGTTTAGGTCGTTTACGCTCTGCCTACCCCATTAGGGATAAAATCGTGATTATATGTTTGAATATATGCAGTGTACATGTGAAGCGATTTGTGGTTACTGCGGTGCTCGGTAGTGATTGCTAGCGATGGTACTGGTACCTTCCAATTCCATTTGGCGAGGAAACGCCAGTAAGTGATAATAAAATATTTAAGTTTCTCTTACGCTCTAATTTTTAGACATGCGTGATTATATGTATATACATACATCATCCCTAATGGGGTAGGCAGAGCGTAAACGACCTAAACAAAAGTCGTTCCGCCACGTCTGACATAGTGTTGAGGGTTATTTAAGATAGATTTTTAGGTATATTCCTGTAGTGGCAGGTTGTCAGTTAGGCAAATACGTACATAATATAATACCAGCGTCGCGGTCCCTTAGGATCGCGGCGTAAGCTAAGTGCGATCCTCTTATTGTGACGTCTCTATACACACCCACACACACACACACACACATACACAAACACACACACAGACGCGCGCACAAACTCACATTCCCTTAAAATTACATTTTGATTGTGTTTTTTTTTGTATAGATTTTTACGGCTCTGGAATCTAGTCCTTATGAGCCAATCGTTCTTCTACTTTCTTCTACTTTTTTATAAAATGATACAGCGGTTCATAAAATATTGAATTCGAGAGGATTTATTGTAAGATGGACTACCGTCACATTCTTCTGTAATTTTTAATTGTTTAGTTGCTTTTTTCTATTTTTTTTTTTTTTTTTTTTTTTTTATGTTACTGTGTTTGCTATTTTGTAAATAATACATTTTGAAAATATGTGCACCGCTAACGCTCCCTTGTCTCACAAAAACTTACTGCTAAGAAATATCTGATAATATCTTAAACAATATTCTAAATATTATGATGAGGAGAAATAAAAGAAAAATGGTGGTTAATTAAAGTGTAGATACTGTTACAAAAGAGATTGAAGTGTACTATAATGTGTTACAGCAAGTGATACACATAGTGAATGAGCGTAAAGATCACTACATAGTATAAAACGAAGTCACTTTCTCTGTCCCTATATCCCTATGTATGCATAAATCTTTAAAACTACGCAACGGATTATGATGCGGTTTCTTTTAATGGATAGAGTGATTCAAGAGGAAGGTTTATATGTATAATACATGCATAATATAGTAGAAAAACACTGATAATTTCCGTGCTAAGCCGGGGCGGGTCGTTAGTATATTATAAATATAACTGGATTAGGGGAGGCCTTGTGAACACAAGAAAAATCTAAAGTCACGGAATCAGTAACATTTTCTATTGACGCTGTCTGTATGACACTCGCCATAGAGACCAGCCAGTTGATAGTAGGCACTACGTGGCATGGAGGTTGAATAGAATATCCAACATAATGTGTGTTTATTGTACCTATAGTATAGCTATGTGTATTGTGAATATTTTTGGTACGATCTGAACTCGACTCTGACAACATGGTCACGCGACCCGTAATTAATTATAAGACTGTCTTAGGGTTTCAGCGTCTTTGGGTTTATTCAAATAGTTTGGGCAAAATGGTTCAGGTAGGTATATGTTTATTGGTGAAGTTCAAGATAAGCTTGGGACATTTGTTTTAAGTGATAAACATGCATAACCTAGGCCCGTATTTATAAACAATTCTTGAGACTTACAGCTAGTTTGAGCTCGTATCAGACATGTCATTTCAGTACAATGTGGCCTGTCAAATCTATACTCAATATAGCTCTCAATCTTGAGATTGCTTTATAAATACGAGCCGTAGACTGACCAGTGCCCACTGATTACTGACAACTGCATATAAGACAACAACTGTTAGTTTGTCTGTCTGCACCATGAGTTTTCACGTGTCAAGAGATTTGCGGTCAAAGCGATTTAGGTCACAATAGCATACACATGTTTGGCGAACCGCACTTTGCGTTACATTGCCTGGTAAAATTTATTTGCTTTTTGTATATGTCGTAGGATGATTTGATAATTCGAATCTTCCTGAAAATCCCAGGCTTTACGAAAACGTGGATAATTAGACAATGGTAAGAACATTGTCAAATCTTACTGGAAATAGTCAGTATTTTAGAGAAAATCCTTATCGTTCTAGTAACATTTGAATGAAACTCTGGTTGACTAGATTGTTACTTACTGATTTAATCTTATTCTGATTGGTTAAATAACATGCGATCAGAAGAGATCTTGTTTTTGAGCGCACTGACCGATCAATTAGCGTTCTTAATTTAGTTAAGGATATCAAATATTTCTAGAACCTAAGGTTTCACCTTTGTCTAATTATCCGTGATTTCACAAAATCCCTATGATATTCGCGAAGATTCGAATTATCAAATTATCCTACGACAGGAAGATACGGGGTGATGCTAGTCTGAGCTGGGACCACAAGGGAAAACGAAATCGCAGAAACTTGATTCACTGGTAACTCTACGCAATGTAATTTAGAACGCTGAACGCTCAACGTTCGACCGCCTCCAGTCTATGGGGACCTGAAGCCTTAGATGTGAATACAATTGTATGCCGTGTTACAACGTGTCTATTTGCCGTTGTCAAAGGATCAACAATTCAACATGGGCACTGTGGAATGTAGGTCAAACAGCTTTATGCTACGGCAAAGAGAATATTATAATAAAGTTTGCTACGGCAACCAATTCGTTTAGATTTAAGGGCAGTATTATGGGTCTCCTTAACTCTATTCTCAACGCAACCGAACATGACTTCGCTAATCCCGCACTATAAATTGCTAATATCTGTTTTATATACGTTAAGTTCTTCCATACTGGACTGGGAGCGAGAGAATGTACCAGCTGCATTACCTCCCGGACATGCTGTAAAAACCAGCTAAGGGATCCAAAGGTTTCAGTATATTGCAATTTAGGCGATGGGCTGCCAACCTGTCACTACAGCAGCATACCTACAAATATTATCTTAAATAACCCTCAAAACTTTGTCAGACGTGGCGGAATGACCTTTGTTTAGGTCGTTTACGCTCTGCCTACTCCATTAGAGATAACATACATACATACATATAATCACGCCTTTATCCCTAATGGGGTAGGCAGAGCGGAAACGACCTAAACAAAGGTCGTTCCGCCACGTCTGACAAAGTTTCGAGGATTGTTTAAGATAGATTTGTAGGTATATTGCTGTAGTGACAGGTTGTCAGCCTGTAGCCTAAATTACAATATACTGAAACCCTTGGATCCCTTAGCTGGTTTATACAGCATGCCCGGGAGGAAATGCAGCTGGCACATTCTATGTTTTTCTCTCGCTCCCAGTCCAGCATGGAAGAATTAGAGATAAAAGCGTATATAAGTTGTAAGTGGGGGTGATGTGTGGACATCACTTAATTTGCTCATGACATAGGATTGTTAGCTACTTACGACAATGTATATTTTTGTCCCACTGCTGGGAAAAAGCCTCTTTCGCCTCTCTTTGATTTCCTTTCATGCTTCATATATAGAATAGAATAGAAACCGTTTATTAAGGGTTCAGCACAACTTACGACCATGACTTCTTAAAGGTGTCCAGCTCGTCTCAATTTGTCTCACTGTATTTGTAAGCTCCATTTATTTACACTATGTTTTTTCTTGTTGCAGGTTAACAGCCAATGGGGCCTGCCGGCGTTTATGTGTGACATATACATCGCAATGGACGTCACCTCTTCCACTTCCAGTATATTTAACCTCGTTGCCATATCTATTGATAGGTAAGTCTTTCTTTAGTACAAAAAAGAGTATTTCAGTTCATTCCAAACCTATTACTTTTACGAAAAGCAATAACTTTAAAAGTAGCAGGCCAAATATAAAAAAGTTATATAAACCAGCCAACCAATTTTTTATGGATTTTTAATAATCAATCATCATTCTTCACTAGGTACATAGCAGTAACGCAGCCAATCAAGTACGCGAAGCACAAAAACAACTGCCGAGTCGTGTTCACCATCGTCTTAGTGTGGCTCATATCAGTGGGCATTGGCTGCCCCATCGTCCTCGGCCTGAACGACACCCTAGACAGGAACTACGACGAGTGCCTCTTCAACAGTCCCAACTACGTCATCTACTCTTCCCTCGGCTCCTTCTATATCCCCTGCATCATGATGATGTTCCTGTACTATAATATTTTTAAGGTAAGTTCTGACTATCTCTTTAGTATGCCAAATCAGATCATCACCTTTATGTTACACATTTTCATGAGCCGCCCCATCGTCCTTGGCCTGAACGGCACCCTGGATAGTAAGTAAGATGAGTGCCTCTTCAACAGTCCTAACTACGTCATCTACTCTTCCCTCGGCTCCTTCTATATCCCCTGCATCATGATGATGTTCCTGTACTATAATATTTTTAAGGTGAGTTCTGACTATCTTTACTATGCCAAATCAGATCAGCACCTTTATGTAACACATATTCATGAGCCGCCCCATCGTCCTTCTCCTGAATGACACCCTGGATAGAAACTAAGATGAGTGCCTCTTCAACAGTCCCAACTACGACATTTACTCTTCCCTCGGCTCCTTCTATATCCCCTACATTATGATGATGTTCCTATACTGTAATATTTTTAAGGTGAGTTCTGACTGTCTCTTTATTATGCCAAATCAGATCAGTACCTTTATGTAACACATATTCATGAGCCGCCCCATCGCCCTCGGTCTGAACGACACCCTGAATAGAAACTAAAATGAGTGCCTCTTCAACAGTCCCAACTACGTCATCTACTATTCCCTCGGTTCCTTCTATATCCCTTAAATTATGATGATGTTAGTGTACTATAATTTTTTTCTGACTGTCTCCATATTGTGCTAAGATTATTATCCCATACATCTGGTGACTGTTGTATAACCTTAAGGTATAAATTCAGGAATGTGGCAGTATCTGGATATTTTATTCAACTGTTGCACCTCTTCCTGGACATAATATAAGTAAAGAGGAGGATATGCAGGGATGGCCTGTAAAAATATCATTGTTGGAGTCCATTCTTTTTTCTGCTGTATTAGGTGCAAAGGTAAAAAACTTACAAATCAGGTAAAAATCTTACTCGTAACTAATATACATTGTTTGTAGCGCGAATTATGCTATTTCCTTTTTTTCTAAATATTCTAAGAATACTTTTGTTGTAAAACTTCTTCAGTTATCTCGTTATTGTCTCAAATCTCAAATCCTATTTAGTTTGAATCTAATCCTCTTTGTCCCAACATTAAACGTTTTACACTTCGGTGGCCGTACATAACAGAATGGATGTTTGTATGACCTAATTGTACTTACATGTAGACAATGGATGTTAAGATTAAATTCAGAATAAGGAGAGAATAAAGCATCCGATTTTTGTCTGAAGTTTTAGGACAAAGGAAATAAGTACTAATTCTACGAGGATCACGAAATTCACGAATATTGCAGGGAAATTTGTTCCTATTTACGGTAGATTACTGGGGAAAATACTTGGGCTTACGATTCGGAGGTCCTGAGTTCGAAACTGCCTCCGTGGTCTAGTGGTTAAAGCCATGGGCTTACGATCCGGAGGATCTGGGTTCGATTCCCAGGGGGGAGGGGAACACAAAGTTGATATTTGTCAATTTATCACTTTGTCAGGTTTTTGCCCAGTTTGGTTAGGACATTGCAGGCTGAATCACCTTATTGTCCCAAAAGAAAAAGGATTACCTGCTTCGGAGGGCTCGTTAAGCCTGTCGCTATCTTTGATTGTGGTCATTATTCAAACCATGTCAGAGGCCTAATAGCTGTGCTACTAGGCGGTTTGAAAACTCTGATACCAGGGTTTATCGGATCCTTCGACTCGAGAATCCACTCGCTAAGAGGAAGAAGACTGGTAAAAGTTATTTATATTTCGTTCTATGTACTTTTTTGCAATATACCTAGATGATGTTTTTTGGTTCCGAAATCGAAAGATTCCGAACGGTACAATAGTAGTATAGATTTCGTGTAGAATTTTACTTTTAATAAGCTCCTCTCACAGGAATTCCATTTAAATCTTCTGTGTTTGAGTATATATTTTTAGGAATCAGACAACAATTAGGTGTTTTAAAAAGCAATTTTTAATTAACCTAAACAATTAACAAATTAACAAATATATGTACACGTGTGCTCTAAATTACACAGAGAAACACCGAAATAGAAAACAACCATAAAGTGAAAATGTGCAAGCTTACGTATACTTCGGATGGCGGCTGAAGACAAAGTGAGCCCGAGCGTGTGAAATTCTTCTCGGGGGCCGCGAAGCGGCCGGCGGGGAGACGCCTTCGGGGCTAGGCCCCCTGGGCGTAGAAGCTGTCGACGCCCGTAAAAACGGGCGTGGCGTGGGGTTAAGAGCCCATAGTGGGCGAAGAACGCCCCTCTATGGGCCAACGAAGTCGAAATCCGGGGGGGCTTGGCCGGCACTTTGGCCGACCGCGCGTCTAAAGCCGGCGAGTCAGCCCACCGAGTGATACCCTGTTCAGGGAGGCTCAGTGAGCGACTTCTAGCCAGGCGGTTGGTGAAACGTCCGGAGAGACCGGCAAGCTGACCCGAGAGTTGTCGGGGTCGCTCAGCCGGTGAAAGTCAAAATCGGGGAAGTCAAGTCCGGTGAGTGTCATAAGTCGGGTACCACCGGCAAGGTCGAGTCGTCAGTGTGACGATGCCCTCATACCGGTGGCATTGGTCAGTTCGGGTTGTCACTTCCCTCGTCGAGCTCCTCCACCACAGCGAGCTCGCGAGGGAATGGTTTCTGGTCAGGGGGGCGCGCGTGATACGGGGCCTGATTCCGGAGATGCTCAAAACCTGACCGATCTGCGCGCGCGAACATCCTGGTCGAGAGCCTGGACACGAACTCATCCAGGGTCTCGACTTTTAGGTCTCTCCGAATGACTTCGTTGCGGACGAACATCGGCGCATCCGCAATGGTACGCAACGCCTTCTGGGCCCGCAGTCTCCGGCGGTTGGTCTCAGAGACCAACGCGTACCATGCAAGCGCGGCGTACGTAAGACGGGTCCTCGCGTACGCCTTAAAGACGCCGACCTTCATGCGCAACGGGAGCCTCGAGCAGAGAACGGGACGGAGCAAAGCAATGGCAGCCCTTGTTTGCCCAATCACGTTCGCCACATGCTTACTCATGGACAGGCTTCGTTCTATGGTTACCCCCAGGTATTTAGCCTGAGGTTGCCACCCGATTTCCTCCCCATGAAGCTTCAATTTCGGAGGATCCAGCCGACCACGCCCCACTATGATCGCCTGAGTCTTACCAACGTTTACGCTCAATCTCCACTTTGCCAGCCAGGCAGGGAGGGCATCAAGAGATAGCTGCATTTTCCGAGCGGCATGACGCGTGTTCATGGACACAAAATGCAGCATCATCGGCATAGAGGTCCAGCTTGGTGCCCCCCTCGACAGGAATATCGTCGGTGTACCTGGCGTAGCAAACCGGAGAAATGCAGCTACCCTTGAGAGAGGGCGTCTTTTACTGCCACCTGGAAGCGCCTGTTCACTAAGAAGGTGGCCACAATCTTAACGACTCTGCAAGGAGTCGTAGTCGTGGACAGCTTGTATATCAAGCCCGGGTGCCAAACGCGATCGAACGCCTTCTCCATGTAGAGGAATACTGCTACGGTAGTCTCCCTCTTGTTGAGGGCCGCCGTCATATCGTGCAGTACTTTCGACAGTTGAAGGGTTGTGGAGTGCTCGGCTCGGAAGCCGAACTGCTCCTGGCGTGGCATGATGTGGGGGATCATGTGCCGCAGAAGAAGTTTCTCAAACACCTTGCTTAGCGTAGGTAGCAAGGTGATTGGCCGATAGCTCTCAGGCTTCAGGGTGTTCTTCCTAGGCTTGGGAGCATAATTACCTGCCCAAGCTTCCACGCGTCCGAGAAGTGCCCCGTGCGCGTGATGTCATTATAAATGCGCGTCACCGCTGCGATTGAACGCGGAGGGAGATGATGCAACATTTCATTCGTAATGGCATCAGGCCCGGGTGCCTTCCGGAGGGGAGTTCGTCTTATCGCCCGGAGCACTTGGCCGGGAGGAAAGACGATGGGGTCCTCATCAGGAGGTATCTTAAGTATCATAAGGAGGCTGAGCGAAAAAACCCGCCAGACTTCGCGAAACTTCTTCTTCGTCGTGGTCGGCGCCTGGGTTCGGCTTAAATTGGCTCTCCAGGCACTCAGCGAAAATCTCAGCTAGATCCTCAGCTCTGTAACGGGGGAGCCCGTCCTGAGCGAGAAGAGGTCGTACTGGTACCGCTTTACCGGAGAGCCTGCGACACAGTCTGTGGATGCCGGTCCAATCTTCACCGGCTGTATCAATATCGCGCTGCCAAGAATCGGCAGCGGCAGCGTCGAGCGCGGCCGAGATTTTCTCGGCAAGCGCGTTCAACCGGGTTTTCATGGTGGGGCAGCGAGTGAAGTTAAACTGCTTGCGCAGTCGTCGCTTCTCAGCGAGCATGTCTGCAATACGCTGCGGTAAGGGAGGAGCGGCCCCCCGACGGGGGGCATCCATGGCGGCGTGTTGCTTCGCTCGCTGGACTGCGGTCGCAAACTCGCTAGCCAACTCATCGACATCCGTAGGTGTAGAGACTGGTCTCATGGGAGTGTTCTCTACCATGTACTGGCCGAGGGCACGGTTGTGCAGGTAGTGGGTCGGGGTCTCCGTGAGCCCGAGCTCCAGCAACACCGCGCTTATATAGCCTCAGCCGTCATCCCCTACCACCTAACCTACTTAATACCTAACAATATAATAAAATACACCATTTTCAACAGGCGTTGAGGCTAAGAGCAAAGAAGCAGAGGGAAGCGAAGAGACCGCCAGTATCGGAGACGACAGGGATGACTACAGCAGTGGTGATAGAAAACGTTGCTCAGACGAGGCAGTTGGCTGAAACCGTGCTTCATGATGATCGGCCGACGAACACTGGCTCTGGGAGCAATGAAGACGATCATGATGATAGGTAAGGAATTAATACTATTTCAAAAGTCGCACAATAAGATATTATGTTGATGAATGATTTGAAACATAGTTATGATGACTCCACGGGAAAAAAATATTTCTGGATATGTTCATAAATATTATGCTCTAATTTAATACTCTATTTAAATTGCAGCTTTGACAAGTCAGCCTTAGAAGCAGATGTGGACGACTGCCACGTAATACCAAATGACAAATCAACAGAATTCATGTTGGCTACAGTTAAAGAAGAGCTTGACGGGTAAATAAAAATTATTTTTAATTTTTAATTGTTATGTCTTCTAGTAAATACTCATCTATAGTCTGTTCTATACTGTGTAGTGTAGTGTACTTCTCGTTGATGTACTGAGTACTCGTATCTATCCCCGTATCTATCCCACCCTTTATACGTAGTGTAGAACACATTTTTTATTGGTATTGAATTCATTGACTATTTGGGTCCATTTTTGGTACCCGTTGCAAAGTTAAATATAACGAGACATTATGTTCCTTGAGGAAAATCGTTTATAATAAAAAAACAATGTTATTAAACCATTTGTTCGATTTAACAGAACCCCACATAAAAGGGTCAAATCATCATCAGTGCCAGATCCAAACGGCAACAATGACTCAGGGTACGCACCTTCCAACCTCGAGGATACGATCAGGGAGCATGTGTCTCCACCAGGATCACCAGGGATGAAGAATGCAACGGTTCTTAAAAATATGGGCTGTGATTCAGCAAAGTGGAAGAAGAATGGCAGAGAGTCTAAGTAAGTTAATATTTAAATACCAGGTTAGTCATAGAACTAGACGAAATTTCTCAAGGAACATTAGTAGAAATAAAAAAAGTAAACAATTTTAATTAATTTGATGTCAGATGTATCTTCCTTCTTTTCTTTTTGAAATCTTAGTTCCTTGGGAAATTTGTTGAATTTTATATTTTTTTGTCTTGTCTTGTTTTGTCTTGTCTTGTCTAGCCGTTAATGACCCACTGCTGGGCAAAGGCCTCTCTCCGGTCTCTTCACGTTTTCGAAAGATATTTTTTTTAAATTTACTTAATTTTATATTTGTTTCTACAAAAGAGTCCTAAAATTATTCGGAATGTTATATTTACAATAAAATTATTCATTTAATAGACTTTTCATTCTTTTACCAGGAATGTATCTCTCACCGTCCAAATTGATGATGATCCTAAAGCGAGTACACTAGACCTTCGGGATGAGAATTCCAAGAAGGAGAGGAAAGCCAGCACAGCAACGGCTAGGTTCACCATATACAAGGCCAACAAAGCCAGCAAGAAGAAGAGAGAAAAGTCTTCGGCGAAGAAAGAGCGGAAAGCTACTAAGACTCTGGCGATAGTTTTAGGTAATATACAAAATATTATCCTCTCTTCTACAGAACAAAAGTAGGCCAGGCTATTGTGACAAAATATTTGAGCAGAAACTGTACAAACTGTATTTAAACTTTTTTTTATTTACAGGCGTTTTCCTCTTCTGTTGGGCGCCATTCTTCACCTGCAACGTCTTAGATGCCCTATCCGTCAAGTTTGATCTCCCCTTCTCTCCAGGCGTCACCGTGTTTATCCTTACCACATGGCTTGGCTACATCAACTCCTTCCTCAACCCTGTTATTTACACCATCTTCAATCCCGAGTTCAGGAAAGCCTTCAGGAAGATACTCAAATGTGGTACTTAGCCCTAGAACTATTTGGTCGTCTTTACTGAATAGATCTCGATTGTGTCTTAGCTTTTTATATCTTTTGTGCTCCATCTAGATTGCACGGTTTTCGCAAAATTATGATTGTTGTTTGTGTTGGATTGAATAATGTTATGGTCTTGTTTAAATATTTTTTATACATAGATAAAAGTTAAATTATTTTCTTATTTCCATACGATACTCAAACGTTTTTGAACATGTTTATCACAGAGCTAACCTATGATAATTATTTTGTTATATGTACCTATTACTCATATAAACTGTAGTAAAAGACAATCTTCGCGGGTTTTGAAACATAGTCATAATTATTAAATAATATATAGCTAGTCTTCCTTTTAAACGTAATTGTAATGAAATTAAGTATTTTTTGGTTAGTTAGTAGATAGCAATATGTCTCAGTTATAATTAGTTAATCTTATTTGCGTAACTTAAAAGTGTTTGTAAATAATTATAAGAGATCTATCAGACGACCAAATAAAAATGAAGTAAAAGATAAATGCATAATATTATTTATTATATGTGATAATTATATTAAAAAAAACTTGATCTAGTCTTTGTAGGATGCTCTCTGACTACATAACGTACCGAAATCGTTGACTCTGAGAGTCAAAATAAGTGGAATATATTTCTTATTACATTATTATATTGTGTGCACAAAAAATATTTATCCTATGGCGTGGCCAGTGAGCATCACACTCTATTTATTAGAAGTTTATTATTTCATAAGGATGAATATGTTATAATAAAGTATTTAAATTAAAGTCATTAAAGTAGATAAAATATCAAGCACCTATGATAAATTACTAAGGCTTAATAAATTTTAACTAGTCATTCATCAGTATTATACCAAAATTTTAATCATACTCGCCAGACTTCCAGTTTGCCAAAGTTTTAATATAGTAGTAAGTTTTTGTTCTGGTTGTGATTATGTTTATAATTATGATTAATGAGGGTTGCGTTGAGATAAATATCTGTTAAATATAAAATATTACATTCTTAGACATTTTAATCTGAATTTAGCGTCTTCTGTCTCCGTCCAGATAGATGGTACACGATTATATATATACCCATTGTTTTGATCTTACCTAATTTTATAATCTAATCTAATCAGAGTGGATATTAATTAAAGTACCTTGTTATATTGAGTTAATTCAGTAATATTATATGTTTAGCAACTGTTACCTACTCGTAGTAATTATTTGTAAACATAATCTTTCTTATCAACATCCAAAAACATTTCCAAAGATACGGCTGTTTTGGATTGTCACTCTCTCTTGTATATTTGTAAATAAATTAAGTTACTAAATATTAACTCTAAATTGGGCACTGTTTTGGATGCAATCAACTCACATACATTGCAATCTTTCAAGATTTCATCAAAGCATTTGATATTGCCTCCATTTCATATTGCCGAGAAAACTGGAGCTTATCGTAACAGGTTAGCAGCTCCTCATTAACGCTTATATTTCTATCCACAAATAGCTATCCAAAATAAAATATGTTTGCAGTGATGACCTCTCAGTATAGAACATTGTTATTATTATCGTTTTTACTAATGAATGCTGTCAGATATCGTTCAAAATTGGTCTTATTAAATTTGCCGATGATGAGATGACCCGTCAACCCAGTAAAAATGGTAGCATCCAAAATTAGGTCTAATAATGTAAGTAGTGTTTCTATACATTGGACATGTATGCACTGCGAGATTTGATAAGGTAGATTGTAAATTTATTATTCAAAAGTTGAAATAAATATTAAATTATAAAGTAAAAAGTAGAAGCTATAGGAATAGGTACATACACATTTTTGTACTATCTTACCTCGTATTAATTAGAAAAATCATATCGTTTATATAAATAAAGTGCTTACTTAGGATTAAATCGAACATCAGGCAATTTATTCACGATGTCTTTTTATTGTCCACTTCTTGTAGTTAAATAATTTGTATTTATTATAGAAAAAATATCTGTAAATACAAATATCAAATTTAATAAAATTAACTAAGTATTTATAAATATCGGGCTTAATAGGTTGTTTTTAGCAAAAGCGAATAAATATAAATACAATAAGGCTGTAAATAAATAATAAAATCTTAGGAATAAATACTCTGAGTACTAGAACTAGGTGTATGTAAATATTATTAAAAAAATATACAGTAGGCATCGCCTTAAGCCAAAATTTATATTTATCAGACGTTCTGCTCAGTAGATGACATAATAATAATTACTATATTAATTTAAGATATAGGGGATACAATTATTAAAAATAAAGTATCGAATTTGATGCATGTGTTGCGTTTATTAATCTATTTATATCAAGACATTTGCCAAATTTTTATTTAAAAGTCGTTGAAACTAAACTAAACACAAAACAATATTTTCAGTTTAAATACTTAAAATGAGCAAATGATCAAAATTATTATTTATTTAAAGGAGACATAAAATTCAAATAACAAGAGCTATTGATAATAATTATACAGTTAATAAAAGTATAAGTTTATAAAAGGTATCATGAAAATAAAATAAAGTTCATTCTATGCTGGTTTTGATTTACCTTACCTAAGCGATCTATGTAAGTTTGTTTTAACTTTCTATGTAAAGTATGAATATAAGTTGAAATATATCATTCTGTTTTCAAAATCTGTTGTTTTATTATAAAAAATCTTGAAGTAAGAACAGTCGATCTAATATAACACGTCATGTCATGATATCTATGATCAATTAAAGTTTTTTAAATCGTATGACTTAGTGTTAAATCGATAGTCCAATTAAAATATTATATTATCTGAACCTCCTGCAACTTTACTAAGTAATTTAGAGGTTTCATCTGCATCTCATCATCATGTTCCGTCGCCTTATCCCACACTTACCTCACAGGGTCGGCTACCTAATAAAGGTGATTGAACGAGGGTACTGAGTTGTACACAGAGCGACTGCCATCCGACCTCCGCAACCCAGAAGGGAAACCAGACCCAATCCTAGATTTGATCAGAGTTTTCAAGCCGCCAATACTTAGAAGCACGGAAAATTGTCGAATAAACGTACATAATGAAATTCGAAAGCCGAAAAACACATTAATTACGTGGTGGGATATGAACCACGACCTCCCCGCTCAGGAGGTAGCGGCTCTATCCACAACACCATCAAGCTCTCATTGTCTGCATCTAAAATGTATAAATAAGAAATAAACAGATCTTGTATAACCTAAAAAAATATAAACGAACAACAAATTACATCTCTCTGCCTAACGCTCCACATAATTATAGATTCTTAGGCCCGTATTTATAATCAGCTCTCAAGAGTGACAGCGAGGTTAAGTTCGTATCAGAAATGTAATTTCAGTACAAAACAGCATGTCATGTTCATACTTAATATTGCTCTTAATTTTGAGATCGCTTCATAAATACGGACCTTAATGCCAGACTGAACAGATTTAATGAGCATAAAAGGTGCTTATACAGGGTGAAATTTGATTCGTTTGAATGCGGAAGCGAGGGGGGTGGTTCCTGCTACCTGGTAAACTGAATAACTTATCACAAGAACCATACAAATTCAGAGTGGAAAATAACATAATTATAATTAAGCCTGGCTGTGTACAATTTCTCACGGTGTATTCTGTTATTATTTTGAAATATTGGGTCGTATGTTTTATTACTTCCATGCTGGACTGGGAATGAGAGAAAAACATATAATGTGCCAGCTGCATTTCCTCCCGAGCATGGTGTAAAAAACAGCTAAGGGATCCGAGGGTTTCAGTATATTGCAATTTAGGCGATGGGCTGACAACCTGTCACTACAGCAATATACCTACAAATCTATGTTAAATATATATATATGTTAAATAAAATACCCTAAAAACTTTGCCAGACGTGGCGGAGGGATCTTTGTTTAGGTCGTTTACGCTCTGCCTACCCCATTTGAGATAAAGGCGTGATTATATGTATGTATGTATGTTTTATTTAATTTTCTTCCATGCTGGACTGGGGGTGATGGAAAAACATAGAATGTGACAACTTAATCTCCTTCCGAGCATGTTATAACAGCCAGCGGATTACAGTGTATTGCAATTTTAGACGATGGGCTGACAAGCTGTCACTATAGCAATATACACCATAATCAACTGTAATTAACCTTAAAAGTTGTTAAACGTGGCTGAACGATCTTTGTTTGGGTCGTCTTCGCTCTGCCTACCCCATTGGAATGGAGGCGTGACTATGTGTATGTATGTATTAACCCGGACCAACGGCTTAATGTGTCTTCCGAAGCACGGAAACAGCACCGATTAAACGTGGTGAGATTCGAACCACGACCTCCCACTCAGGTGGCAGCAGCCCTATCCACTTCACCATCGGGCTCTTAAGACAACCAAGAAAAGACAAATGAAAAAGTCTCAAAATAATTGTTTGCAAGTTTGTACGACAAAAAAATATTCTCTATTAAAAAAAAACTCGCACCATTCCAAAATTAGTGAGTTGTTATACTTAATATCTCCTTTCAGTTACCTACCTTCTATAGCGCCATGAAAATCATGACCAAAATTCAACCAAAATAAAACGTAATGGTTTATTTATTGCACCCTTGCAACAATATTTCGCTTAAAGAGGAATTTATATTCGGGCCGCGTTCGCTCTCAGATATAAAGCCATTTTGATAGGAATGGCAGCATTGCTTGCGGTTCAAATAAAATAAAGGAAGTAAGGCCATCTGGATGATATTTCGTGCTAACCGTTAGCTAATATACGTTTTTTTATTAAAGGTGGGTAGATGTTGAAATTGAATAAAACAAGCAATTTGTAACCTATTTACAAAATTATTTTTTATTTGAAAGGTCCAGCCATGCATTGGCATTTATGTGTAATATAAAAATGTTTAAAAAAAATACCGTTTTTTATTCTACATACCGTAAATTTCAATCACTGCATAATTCTCGTAAATAAAGATTTTGTGATTTTACTCCGCTAGTCTTTATCTGGTCTAAATTCCTAGAGTTCTAAGTCTATAGGTTAGTCCGGTGTCAACCGATCCATTTTCAAAGACCACAAATCTAGGAACTTCGTTGAATTGACCAAATTTTACCAAAATCGTTCAAACTTTGGGATTTAATGCCTTTTGTATCCACTGTGAGAAACCCTTGTGTATTGCTTAAAAATAACATTTACCAAAAAAAAATTGCATAAGCAAGCCTTTCAAATAAAACAGAATTTTATAAATTCCTAACATATGTTTTATTCCATTTTAAACCTACCCACCCTTAATGTAAAAAAAACCTATGGAAGTTATAGCAAAGTGCGAGTAAATGATTTGACTTTGACTATTATTTCATACAGAATGTGACGAAAACAGATGCGTTAAAACGATAAGTTCTCTTGAGTGAAGAGTTCTCTTCCATAAAGTACAACATGTACTTTAATTTTTGCAAAATTGTGCATCACTACATAGTATAAAACAAAGTCGCTTTCTCTGTCCCTATATCCCTATGTATGCTTAGATCTTTAAAACTACGCAACGGATTTTGATACGGTTTCTTTTAATGGACAGAGTGATTCAAGAGGAAGGTTTATATGTATAATACATGCATAATATATTAGAGAAACACTGATGATTTCCGTGCGAAGCCGGGGCGGGTCGCTAGTTGAAACAATAAAATTTAAACCTAGAAATGCGAGTGCGACTCTATGAATTAAATGAAGCAGATGAAGCAAAATCGCCATATACAGAATCATATTATATACAAGGGCGAACTTATCTCTATGAGATCTCTTCCAGCTAACCCACTGGCAGTTGAGAGAATGCGAAACATTTTAAGGGCATGACAAATACAATGCAACGTATACTAAAATTTTATGAAGTAAAACTATTAAACGTAAAAATAATAAATCAATAAGATTAAATCAAACAATAGACAGATATCTAATACTTATATGTCGTATATATATACATACATACATACATAAAATCACGCCTTTATCCCTTACGGGGTAGGCAGAGCATAAAACGCCTCGTGAAAGGCGCTTTCGCCACGTCTTACATAAATTGAGGAAAATTATAGATTGTAATGTGTATTGCTGTAGTGACAGGTTGTCAGCCCATCGCCTAAATTACAATGTACTGTAACCCTCGAATCCCTTTTGCTGACTTCTACAGCATGCCCGGGAGGAAGGGCAGCTGGAACATTCTATTTTTTCCTATCTCTCCCAGTCCAGCATGGAAGAACGTATATATATTATTCGTACATGCATAACTTCCCTTCATTACTTCAAGTCGCTACTCGTCCGCTCTTCAACAATATTACTTACGAAATCGTAATAGGTTTCCACTTAGAGACACGTCGGGAAATCTTTTATAAATTTTATTGTCATGAGCCGCTTCTATTCTCAGCGGATTGGAAGGGGCGGTCCCTACTGAGGACAATATGCTCAGAATTAACTCGGGGATTCGAGGCAACTTGGCTGTCGTCAAGAAACTGTATGGTCTAAGACGGAAACTTCAAGCTAGGCTAGATAAATTAACGGGCTTTTTTTCATTCGAAATGGGTTTGCTTTTTACTCCAGTCTAGGTCAGGAGCGACTGTGACGATGGAGCGAGCTCACACAGAAGATGCCTGTTCACTGTTACTTTGAAGTGTTAGGGGTAGGATGCATTCGGAAATACAGACACAGGAAGTGAGTTCCACTCTTTTGCCGTGAAAATCTGTTACAGGCTAATAAATATCTTGCCCATGCCTAATTCTTCTACGATCTAGTAGTTAGAGCCAACGGTTTTCGATCCGGAAGTCATTGGTTCGATTCTCACGGAAAGATTGCTAAAATCATATTTTTCACGTTGTGGAACTGTTTCTACTTCCATTAGGACGATGCAGGCCGAATTAGTTGCCTGCGTGACTCACGTCAGGAAATCTTTCATAAATGTTATTGTCATGGGCCGCTCCAATTCTCAGCGGATTGGAAGGGGCGGTCCCTACAGAGGACAATATCCTAAGAACTAACTCGGAACTAAAGAAAAATCGAGGCAACTTGGCAGTCGTCAAGAAACTGTGTGGTTTAAGATGGGAACTTCAGTCTTGTTTTAGTCTACCTAGATAAGTTAGCAGAAAGTTATTAGCAGAAGGTTAACCACAAATTCGTTAATAAAATACAGGCTGAATTTGCAGCTACATAATTTCTCATATCAGGAAATCGAAAAAGCCTTTAGGTGTTGCGGTGCGCCACGTGGTGCAGCACTAACCACTTTGTCTTGCCCTTAAAATGTTTCTCATTCTCTCAACTGCCAGTGGGTTAGCTGGAAGAGATCTCTTCATAGAGATAAGACAAGCCAGGACTCAAGGCTGCCACGCGCGAGACTCTTAGCAGACTCTTGGCAATATTGCCATTTAACTGGGGGTTTTATGAGGTCGTTAATGCTCTGCCTAACCTGTTAGAGATCCCCCTTATCGCTCAGTTCATGACTTACACCAGCAATCCAGGACTCAAGGCTGCCGCGCAGGAGACTCTTAGCATGGACAATAGTGCATTGTGTACAATATTGCCGTTTGACTGGGGGGTTTTATGAGGTCGATAATGCTCTGCCTTACCTGTTAGAGAGCCCCCTAATCGCTCAGTTCATGACTTGCACCAGCAAGCCAGGACTCAAGGCTGCCGCGCGCGAGACTCTTAGCACCGACAATAGTGCATTGTGTACAATACTGCCACTTAACTGGTGGTTTTATGAGGTCGTTGATAATCTGCCTATCTTGTAAGGGACAATTACTTATCGCTCAGTTCATGACTTGCACCAGCAAGCCAGGACTCAAGGCTGCCGCGCGCGAGACTCTTAGAAACGACAATAGTGCATTGCGTACAATATTGCCGTTTGACTGGGGGCTTTATGAGGTCGTTGATAATCTGCCTATCTTGTTAGGGATAATTACTTATCGTTCTGTTTATGACTTGCACCAGCAAGCCAGGGCTCAAGGCTGCCGCGCGCGAGACTCTTAGCACCGACAATAGTGCATTGTGTACAATACTGCCACTTAACTGGTGGTTTTATGAGGTCGTTGATAATCTGCCTATCTTGTTAGGGATAATTACTTATCGTTCAGTTTATGACTTGCACCAGCAAGCCAGGGCTCAAGGCTGCCGCGCGCGAGACTCTTAGCACCGACAATAGTGCATTGTGTACAATATTGCCGTTTAACTGGGGGTTTTATGCCGCACCGATATTGCTGCTTCAGCTGTATTGTTGGCAAAAATTGCTGTTGTTGATTAGAATTAGAACTATTAATCCTTCTAATCCTACGAAATTTTAATAAAAAAATCGGATTTTTGAATGTTTCTTAAAAATAATCTTATTTCAACCACTGCACGGATTCTGGTAAAACTTAGTAAATCGGTTCTGAAATAGAACGTAGGCTACTTACCGTAGGTAGGCTACTTACTAAGGTAGGTTTCCGTGGGAAAATATTTCATTCCCATGCGAAAATTCATCACAGGCTCCTTTAGCACTGATAATGGTGCAATGTCGACAATATTTTTTAACTTGTAATCCTACTAATTATTTAAAGTTTTGGATGTTTAGGTATTTGGATATTTTACTCCATCACGCTTATACTACCCGAAATTAGGAGAAAAACGATTAGGAATATTTACGAGTATGATAATTTTGTTAAATTTCTTTGACATATTCTTTAGCTAGTTTGAATCACACTTATTTGATCTTCTCTTTTACTTATTTTTTCTGACATCATATCCCAGCCAATATCCACTTTGAAATAAAATTTACTCAGTGGTAGTACGGGTAGTGCCTTTGCGATTTCTACAGTTTCATCGGCTCCTGTTACATTGCGATTTGAGTCCCACTATTCATTTCCAATTCTCGTCTGACTCTCCCAAAGGAATGGAGATGCAAAAAGAAACTAGTATTGGATTGGGAACTCATCGGGTATATCGTAATGGAAATTGAAATGTGGTTTTATTTTGAAAAATACACATCTAGCTCACTATGTAAACAAGAAAACTAATATACTTGGTGTAAGGGACAGCGTCCCGCAAACTGATAGGGGTTGCTCAGTCAACGCTACTGAACATTTTCCAAGAAAAAAATCTTTCAGGAAATGAAAATAAAAATTGGCTTTTCCATTCAAAATGTCCACCTCGATCGGACAATGTGTTTAAAAAGCATTTTTTTTTCTTTTTCTTACTGAAATAATTTCGTGGTCGAAGTTGTGCAGTGTCGTTGACTGAGCAACCTCATAATAGCAAAGAAAAAAAAAACAGTTAGTTGGTATCGATTATAGCTCAACGTTTAATAAACGAAATATACCAAAATAACATTTTTAATTTCAATTTAATTATAATTCCAAGATAAAATTGCACGATTATCTATTTTACTTATTTAAAGTATTTGATATATTTAACTACCTACGTTATCCATACATATTCATAAATATACGATAAGAGGCTAGCTTGCATGAAGGTCAAAACAGAGACCAAGAAGAGATCAGATATTTAAATTCCTCGAGAAAATATCAGCCCTGCCGATATTTTCACTGAATACCTACCCTCCATTACATTTGACAATGCATTCCCAACAAAGAGAGAAAGCAGTCCCTGCCACCAGATCTGGATTAGAGTAGACAACGCAAACTTTACAAACTGTGTAAAAATTACTGAGTAACTCTCAAATACCTCAATTTAGTCGTTTGCTGTAGATAATATTTATTTAAATTGCGGTATTTTTGCTATTCACCATTGCGCAATTAATTACATTTTCAGCGGTGTATGTATGTATGTATTTATTATCGATTGCCTCTTAGGTGTTTTATTGTCTTAAATTGAAATTATCGGCCAAAAAAAAATCAGACCAACTCTCTCCAGTAGGACTCAAAACTACGAAAATAAGATATTTTGGAAAGGAACGCGCAGTGATTATGTTTTGGAATCATTAAACCAACGTGCGTTCTAACAGACTACGTATTAAAATGTATAGATCCTATTTATATTGAGAGTTTTTCCATGCAAAGTATATCGACTTGCGGTATCTTCCGCATTCTAGATTTATGTTCCCTGCAAAAATGGCAAAACCGAACGGAACCAAGTCCCCAGCGACTTCATTAAGAAAAGGAATTCATTCTTTTCCACTTCACTCTAAAGATTCCTACGTTTGATTTTTTAAATGCCTTTTTGTCGGCCCGTAATAGCTGCTAACTATGTAAAAATTACTTTCAGGTCTTATAATTCAAGTGAATTTTTATCAAATTAATTTGGATTTATGTTGATCACGGCAAGATAAAAATAAACTTAACGAAATTCTCCGAGTAATAATTCACTTAAATATAGGATGTTTTTTAAGAGGTTAGGATTTTATAATTAAATAAAACACGTTAAAATAATGTTGGCGTAGATGGCGCACAAAAGAAGAGGCCTATTATACTCAGCAGTGGGTAGATGTAGGCTGAAATGATGATGATGATGAAAATAATGTTGAAAGCCACGGTGTTGGCTTTATTTAAAATATAATGTTATGCTATTAATGTGTAAAAATATATTTTATCATATGGGCGGAAGCTGAGCGGGCCGAGGTTCGAATCCCACCACGTACCAATGTGTTTTTCGGTTTCCGAATTTCTTATATACGTTTATTCGGAGCTTTTTCCTTGCTTCGGAAGGCACGTTAATATCGTTTAACACCGTAAATATTAGTCGTTAAGCCATATCAGAGGCCAGTGCTAAGCATTGGAGGCTTGAAAACTCTGACTTTATCTAGGATTGGGTCTGGTTTCCCTTCTGGGTTGCGGAGGTCAAATGGCAGTCGCTCTGCCTACCCCATTAGGGATAAAGGCGTGATTATATGTATGTATGTAAAAAACAGAACCCTCGTTTAATCACCTAGACTAGGTAACCCGTGAGATACGGGATAAGGCTAGGGGGATGATGGGCGCCACGCCACGGCTGGCTCGATTATTCAACAAGTTGGCTAGCGAATTCAAAACTATGCCAGTGTCAAAAAAAAGTAAAATCAAATCGTATATTTTGGATAACGAAGCAAGTAAGGTCAATAGAGTGAAATGTTTTTTTTATTCAAAATTATCTGATCTCCCGTTAAACTTTTACGACGTTTGGGAGAATATAATTAAAATAATATTGTACAAATTTTTTATAATTAAAACAAAAAGCGCAATCGAGAAGTCTAATTTTCGGTCACTTTACCGAGCATCTGTGGTGTATATCGGCAATATGTTGACTTCCAAGTGATCCAACGTCTGTGGATTATCAGCGTAGACTAGTGACTTCACATATCCCCATGGGCGTATCGATCCGGAGGTCCTGGGTTCGATTCGATATTATATTTGTCAATTCATCACTTTGTGAGGTTTTCCCCAGTTTGGTTAGGACATTGCAGGCTGAATCACCTGATTGTCCGAAAAAAAGGGTTGCAGGGCACGTTAAGCCGTCAGTCACTGTCGATGTCTTTGATAATGATCGTTACTCCAAACCATGTCAGGGGCCTAATTGCTGTGCTACTAAGCGGTTTGAAAACCAGAGTTCATCAGGTCATTGTTCGACTCGAAAATCTACTAGCTAAGAAGAAGATCGATAATATTTCATTAAAACAAGCTCAGTTTCTTATTATATCTCCTACATTGTTTCGTCAATTTCCAATGGTCTACCTACATAGGTACACGTGTCGTGTCCTAAATATATATTCTTCCTAATTTCCCTACAGTCAAAACAATCAGCTTCACCATAATAGACAGAGTACCTACAGCCTACAGGGGGTCGTTTCATTAAACTACAATTTGACAATTTACAATTAAAATTTGATGTACATTGCGTGACACATAGTAGTGCTACTATGCTGAAATGACGAAACAAAAAATAGTAAGTTCCAGGTAGTTCACTTCCCGGAAAAACTGTTGAATCAGTAAATGCATGGTACAAGGAAACGTTGTAATTTAAGAAATGGGATGAAAACTTATCAAACATGACAGCAATACAGTGAGGCCCTCATTTCTGATAGTCCCGTATTTATAATCAGCTCTCAAGAGTGATAGCGATTTCGAGTTTGTATCAGAAATGTAATTTCCGTACAAAACGGACTGTCCGATCATAATATTGCTCTCAAACTTGAGATCGCTTCATAAATACGAGACTTAGGCCCGCCCGTATTGATATACAGTACATGAGTGTGACAGCTACTTTGAGTTTATATCAGAAATGTAATTTTAGTACAAAACTACCTGTCAGATCCATACTTAATATTGCTCTCAATCTTAAGATCGCTTTATGAATACGAGCCTTAATGCTACTGCTGACAGATGCACAAATATAATGATCTCAGTCTGGATCTCACAGTCACTCTACCACTGTACACAAAATTATACTCTTTCTTTCTAAAACAACCCTCATATCTTGTCAGGTGTGACAAAAACTTTTTATCATGTTCTTTTTTTTCTCAAGGGATAAACGGCAATGCACAACAAATTATGCTTAGGGTAGTTTTGTGAAACGTGCCCAAGAGGGTCGTCCCTCTACTAAGAACTTATCAGTTCTGTTATCTTCATTACAATTCAAGTTAGGGCGACCTCAAACTTACGAAGTCCTTTATTATTGTAGCTACCAAACTATGCCCTAATCGAGGCTTTTGTTAAGGGCCCAGCGAAATGTTCTTCAATTAACTTGGACAATAATGTAATTTTGTCTAAAATCTGGTGGATCGAGGTCCTTGTTATTAGATTAGTTTGCTATCCAGCCATGGGGGAATTGGTTATCATCACTAACTTACTCCGAAATGTTATGAATATTAATACGTAAAATTTTGTATATTATATATTTAATTAGTTCAGCTAAGTATTTCCAGGCTAGAATAAGAACGATAAACAAGCCTAATTGTAAACAAGTAATAATTTAAAAAGTTCAAGAAACCCAACTACGTAGAAAACTTCAAAACTTTAAATCGTTATAGATCCTTAACTCAGGTCAAATTTCATTCAAAACGAAAACTGACGTTAGAAATCTAAAACTGATTTGCAAATATCTACTTATTCAATAATACCCCACTCGCCATAGTTAGTCAAATTAACTTTTTTAAATATTCTCAAAATGTCGTCTGATTGTCGCCTTATTTAATTAAGATTAATATTATTATATTTGCTTAGTTTAGACGAATCAATTGACGTATGAATCATTTAAATCAGGCCACGCGTTTGACCTCTAGAGCGCTACACAGGTTCAAATATACATACATATTTGACATATACATACATAGGCTGATAAATACATTACCCTTCTTTGCGTTGGGCAGTCGGGTAGAAAAAAACTTGTTTAAGTTGTAAGTTCTGTAATTTAAGCAAATTAACATTTAATTAATTCAAATCACAGCTCTTTCAAATTGACTCTCAAAACTTATGCGACGTAGCGGACACTTCCCTTTAATAGGTTGTTGACGCTTTTCCTTTCCTATAAGGAATTAAGGTGTGATTGCGTGCGTGTTAAAGTAAATATTTTATAGTAAGCTACAGACTTACCCTTAAGATCTTGTAACATTTTGCAAATTCCCGAGTTATGTTGATGTTGGATGGGTATTTAGATTTCTAAAGCATTTTGATTGAAAATTTCATATGGAAAATAACTCCACTAAAATCAAAGTTCAATTATAGTTTTAGTAAAAGGAAAATATAGCTGAGAATAAATCTATTTTGTTGGAAATCTGATAGACGATGCTAATCATCTTGATTTTGAAGAAAAAAAACCCAGTTAGGCTTGTAAGTGTATTCTCCTGCTATAGTGTTTGAAACCAGTCGTTATTTTGTATGTTGTTTTATTAATTTCCAGTATTTCTTTGGAAGTTGCTCAGTTTAATTTTGTAAGCAGCTCCTTTCGGTTTGTTCTTAAATAACCCTGCGTTAACCCTAAGGCTTTTAAACCTTTACAAACCCAAGGTCTGTCCCTGAATATTCATCCAGGGTTGGCAACATAAATATGGAATACACTTAGCAGGATCTGTAGGAGTGAGTATTATTAGACACATTAGCATCGCTGTGAAATATTTAGAGTGCTGTCCGGTATGCCCGAAAGAAAATTTACATGCCGTCACGCTTGTATTTCTGAAGGGGTAGGCAAAGCGTCATGGCTCAATAAAAACGATTATTTTAACGTCGTCGTGTGTAGTTACTGATTTAAGATAAAAGTGTGTGTAGTGCAATTATGGTGAAACTTACAACATACATGATATAATCACGCTGTTATCCCTT
The DNA here is from genome assembly GCA_949820665.1 of Scrobipalpa costella. Classification (NCBI taxonomy): domain Eukaryota; kingdom Metazoa; phylum Arthropoda; class Insecta; order Lepidoptera; family Gelechiidae; genus Scrobipalpa; species Scrobipalpa costella. Next base: position 4,030,291 of record OX463311.1, read on the forward strand.
ATGGGGTAGGCAGAGCGTAATCGACCAAAGGTCGTTCCGCCACGTCTGACAAAATTCTGAGGGTTATTTAAGATATATTTGTAGGTATATTGCTGTAGTGAAAGGTTGTCAGCCCATCGCCTAAATTGCAATATACAAAAACTCTCAGATCCCTTAGCTTTTTACAGCATGCCTGGGAGGAAATAAAGTTGGCACATTCTATGTTTTTCTCTCGCTCCTTGTCCAGCATGGAAGAAAGAATAGTGAAACTTCGTCAGCCAATAATTCCACAAGACTCTATGAAACCCTTTATGACTTTTACAATAATTCCGGGAAGAAAAACAGCAACATTCTATTTCATTTTTTTATATCGGGTAATTGAAAATGTGAAATAAATACATCTACTCTAATCTAAAGCTGCCAACGGCGTAAGATTGTAATTGGTTAAATTTGGGTTTCACGCTTTCCCTTCATTACCTAGTGACCTGAAATCTAACATATTAATATAGTGGTTTTAGTTTTGAATATTTAATAGTTATTTTTTTATACCATTACTTTTTACCGGGAAGCTGGTATCAAGACTAGAGAGGTTTACCAACAAGAAATCGTAATCGTAACTACCTCCGTGGTCTAGTGGCTCGTACCATGGACTCCCGATCCGGAGGTCCTGGGTTCGATTCTCAGGGCGGAAACACAAAGTTGATATTTGAGAATTTATCACTTTGTGAAATTTCCCCAGTTTGGTTAGGACATTGCAGGCTGAATCACCTGATTGTCCGAAAAGAAAAAGATTTCGTGCTTCGGAAGGCACGTTAAGCCGTCGGTCCCGGTCGCTGTCTTTGATAGTGGTCGCTTCTTAAAACCATGTCAGAGGCCTGATAGTTGTGCTACTAGGCGGTTTAAAAACTGTGACACCAGAGTTTATCGGGTCACTAGACTCGATACCCACTCGACAGAAGAAGAAGTCAAGAAAACGTTGTATGTATATTGACGCCGTTGTTTCTCATCTATAGCTGTAAAACATTTATGATTCAAGAATCAAGCAAAAGACGCAATGGATGCAAAGCAAACCTGAAAATATAAGTTGCTTCAACCAGTAGAAATTATGTTATTAGAAAATAACCAGACAAACTTCTACAAAACGGTGAACGGTCTTGCAAGTTGTCAATGTTTGCGTGAACTAGATACTGGCAAAATAAGTTCAAACTCTCGTAGAACTGAAGTTATATTCCTTGGGAGGTAGGTGGAAGGTCAATGTCATGTAGTAAAATGCATTTTACCACACACTCTGTCAAATAAGTGTTATAGAAGAGCCGAGTCATAGATCACATTTGACATTTCTTATAAGTCAAGTTATAGAGTTGACATATTTTTTACTATAGATGGAGAGCTGAGCTGTCAAATAAATATGAGCTATATAATCATGACTCTACTTCTAGTGTTTAATATAACTTCATCATCATCTTCCTAGCCTTATCCCGTATCTCACGGGGTCGGCTACCTAATCTAGGGGATTGAACGAGGGTACTGGTTTTTACACAGAGCGACTGCCATCTGACCTCCGCAACCCATTAGACCCCAGACCCAATCCTGGATTAGGTCAGAGTTTTTAAGCCGCCAATGCTTAGCACTGGCCTCTGATATGGCTTAACGACTAATATCTACGGTATTAAACGATATTTAACCGGGACCAACGGCTTAACGTGCCTTCCGAAGCACAGAAAAAGCGCCGAATAAACGTACATATGAAATTCGAAAACCGAAAAACACATTGGTACGTGGTGGGATTCGAACCACGACCTCCCCGCTCAGGAGGCAGCGGCCCTATCCAATACACCATCGGGCTCTCTTAGTGTTTAATATAACTTACAAATAATGTGAACTGCTGCTGTAACGGGTATGTCAGTTCATTCCTGTTTTTTTTACAATAAACCCGAGCGGAGAAGCTCACAAATGCAAATCTTTATAATATTAGTATAGATAATCAAAAGAAGTAGTTTGAACAGCTGATACTAAGGCAGTAAGCTAAAACATTTTTTTTAAATTAGGTCGATTATAATGTGATGAGAACTTCAGTTATCACAACGCAAACACCCTTAAACCTAACAAACTTTTGCGTAATAGGTGAAGTGAAGTTGTTTAAAGTTATTCAAGTCACGGACCGCGGTCCGAAAGGGGCCGCTAATAGGACCCCCATTTAGGGACCCCTAATAAGTGATTGACCACAGGAAATTTACGCAAATTCAGTTTGTGATTCGGTATTCAATAATATTTTGCTGAGGTTATTTATTTATTTATTGTATGGCATTATTTGCTGCGAGGTCCAGAGGACTGTGCAGCAGCCGGTATTGTTGCACTCTTAGCACCGCCCGGGGTCACGGTTAGATTTTTAAGGTAGTTCCTACGGATGTAGAGCAACATCGACCTGAAATGACCACTATTGAAAACAGTGTCCGGGATCGAGATTAACGATCCCACTGAAACACGGAATCTGTTTTGTTCCAAATAATCAGGTGGATTGAGTCTGAATTGTCCTAATGAAACTGGGGAAAACCTCCCTCTCCTTTGTGTTCCCTCCCCCCTGGGAATCGAACTCATGGCCTCCGGATTGTGAGCCCATGGCTCTAACTTGTTGTTGACCCTTAACGTAAAAAAAAAAACAGATACAGGGTGATCGAAGAACTTTGTTTTTTTTTGTTATCTGGTCAGTTTGTCGCCAAACAGAAAAGAATTACCACTAAAAGCCGGGTATATTGTAAAGTTTAAGAAAATAATATTTACTTCGACTCTATAACCCAAACATAATCATCTCTCAATCTAACCTAATCATAATCATAGCCTTATCCCGTATCTCACAGGATTGGCTACCTAATCTAGGGGATTGAATAAGGGTACTGGTTTTTACATAGAGCGACTGCCATCTGACCTCCGCAACCCAGAACGGAAACCCGGCCCATTCCTAGATAAGATCAGAGTTTACAAGCCGCCAAATCTTAGCATTGGCCTCTGACACGGCTTGACGACTAATATCTACAGTATTTAACAATATTAATCGGAACCAATGGCTTAACAAACCTTCCGCAGCACTGAAAATTCGAAAACCGAAAAACACATTGGTACGTACACGATTCTATAACCCAAACAATACAAAAATGGTAGTGATAGAAGGAAACCACCTCTCGATTCAATCGTATTTACAAACTGTATTGGATGTTTGTTTGTCCATCGTCCGAATTGTAATACGAAAACATTGAAACTACTATCCCTCTAACGGGTAGTGCACTTGAAAAAAAATCTTCACTATGAATTTTTAGCTTGGAATCGAGTTGTTTGACCTTAGAAATAAAAAAACTAATTGTCTCATTATCATTTAATATTTTACCACTTCAATAGAATAAGGAAGTATAATACTTATTATCCTTCCATGCTGGACTGGGAGTGAGAAAAAAAACATAGAATGTGTTAGCTGCATTTCCCCCCGAACATGCTGCAAAAACCAGCTAAGGGATCCGAGGGTTACAGTATATTGCAATTTAGGCAATGGGCTGACAACCTCTCACTACAGCAATTTACGTACAAATGTATCTTAAATAACCTTCAAAACTTTGTCAGATGTGGCGGAACGACCTTGGTATAGGTCGTTTACGCCCTACCAACCCCATTAGGGATAAAAGTGTGATTATTTGTACGTATGTATGTAAGTTTCATTATAATTGCACTACACACACACTCTTATCTAAAATCAGTAAACACTATACAACCCGCAGAAACGATGTTAAGTTAATTTTTTGAGCCTTTACGCTTTGCCTACCCCTTCAGAAATAACAAACGTATGTTATACTTTTTATACTACTTTTAATTCACAAGAGCCCGATGGTGTAGTGGATAGGGCTGCTGCCTCCTGAGCAGGAGGTCGTGGTTCGAATCCCACCACGTACCAATGTGTTTTTCGGTTTTCGAATTTCATACGTACGTTTATTTGGCGCTTTTTCCGTGCTTCGGAAGGCACGTTAAGCCGTTGGTCCCGGTTAATATCGTTTAATACCATAGATATTAGTCGTAAAGCCATGACAGAGGCCAGTGCTAAGCATTGGCGGCTTGAAAACTCTGACCTAATCCAGGATTGGGTCTGGTTTCCCTTCTGGGTTGCGGAGGTCAGATGGCAGTCGCTCTGTGTAAAAACCAGTACCCTCGTTCCATCACCTAGATTAGGTAGCCGACCCCGTGAGATACGGGATAAGGCTAGGGAGATGATGATGACTACTTTTAATTCACGTTTAAACTGCACCTTGAATTCGCTTTAAATTTGAGTTAAGAGGACTTTAGAACTTCATAATCATCTCTATTATATGCAATAGCCTCCAGTGGACTAATAATATTAAAAATGGCTGCTTTAAAACATTTTTGCTTTCCCCAAGGTGCAAACTACATTACATTGCTCTTTTTAATGAGCTTCCGGAGAGTAAAATCGACTTTAATGAACATTTTGCGAATAGTTTTTACATTTGCCTTACTTGAGCTTGAAATAGTAGTTATTACTGAGAGCCGTATTTATAATCTTCTCTCAAGAGTAACTGCCATCATGGTCTAGTGGTCAGGGCCATGGGCTGACGATCCGGAGGTCTTGGGATATCGATCCCAGGGGGAACGCAAAGTTGTTATTTGTCAATTTATCACTTTGTGAAATTTTCCCCAATTTGGTTAGGGCAATGCAGGCTGAATCCACCCGATCGTCTGGAAGAAAACGGATTCCGTGCCTCGGAGGGTACGTTAAGCTGTCGCTCCCAGTCACTGTTTCTAATAGTGGTCGTTACAGGTCGATGTTACTACACGTCTATAGGAACTACATTAAAAACCCTACACGTGACCCCGGGTGGTGCTAAAGGTGCAACAATAAATAATAATAAGAGTGAGAGTAAGTTTGAGGCCCGTATTGATAAACAGCACTTGAGACTGACAGCTAGTTTGAATTCGTATTAGAATTTTCATCTCAGTACAAAACGACCTTTCAAATCCAAACTTAATATTACTCTCAATTTCGAGATTGCTTTATAAATACGAGCCTTAGTTTATTAAAATAGATTAGTACTCATAGCTATTTATATATTCCATGCTGAACTGGGATTGAGATAAAAACATAGAATGTGCCAGCTGCATTTCCTCCCGAGCATGCTGTACAAACCAGCTAAGGGATCTGAGGGTTTCAGTATATTGTAATTTAGGCGATGGGCTGACAACCTGTCACTACAGCAATATACCTAAAAATCTGTCTTAAATAATCCTCTAAACTTCGTCAAAAGTGGCGGAACGACCTTTGTTTAGGTCATTTACGCTCTAACTAGCCCATTAGGGATAAAGGCGTGATTATATGTATGTATGTATGTAACTCCGGGTTTTACGAGGCAGGCAACACTCATTTATGTGACGTAGACTACCACTACCACTCTCCTGTTCTTACAAACCCAGAAAATGATCCGATACGTCAAGTTTTCAAAATATTTGTAGGTAAGTTGGGTCTTTGGTAGATGGATTCCAACCTCGCTAGTTAGCTCAGCGCATGTTTCTGAACAGATTTTATTCTACATCTACCAGGTGTATGATGGGGGTTGCTCAATCAATGACACTGAACAACTACCAGCAGATTTTATTGAAGGTAGTAAAAAAATGGCTGAATCAAAAAAAATGTCTGATCGAGGCGAAGATTTTGTATGAAAAAGCCAATTTGTTTTTACTTCTTGAAAGAATTTCCTGGTGGAAGTTGTTCAGTGTCGACTGAGCAACCCTTATCAGTTTGCGTGATGCTTTCCCTTACACCTGGTATAGAAAAATCTAAACAAAGGGAAGTTTGTCAACACAGTTGTAGAGAAATATAAAGAGCTATCCTACGACCATGAAGCCGTCTACTTACACTCTGTATAAAAGTTTAAATAAAATGTGTAAAGTTATACAAACAACAGAAAACGTTTAAAATATTTTTCCTTAATAAACTAAGGCTCGTATTTATAAAGCAATCTCGAAATTGAGAGTAATATTAAGTTTGGATTTGACAGGTCGTTTTGTACTGAAATGAAAATTATAATACGAACTCAAACTAGCTGTCAGTCTCAAGTGCTGTTTATCAATACGGGCCTCAAACTCACTCTCACTCTTATTATTATTTATTGTTGCACCTTTAGCACCACCCGGGGTCACGTGTAGGGTTTTTAATGTAGTTCCTACAGACGTGTAGTAACATCGACCTGTAACAACCACTATTAGAAACAGTCACCGGGAGCGAGAGCTTAACGTGCCCTCCGAGGCACGGAATCCGTTTTCTTCCAGACAATTAGGTGGATTCAGCCTGCATTCTCCTAACCAAATTGGGGAAAATTTCACAAAGTGATAAATTCACAAATAACAACTTTGCGTTCCCCCTGGGATCGGTATCCCAAGACCTCCGGATCGTCAGCCCATGCCTCTGACCACTAGACCATGATGGCAGTTACTCTTGAGAGCAGATTATAAATACGGCTCTCAGTAATAACTACTATTTCAAGCTCAAGTAAGGCAAATATAAAAACTATTCGCAAAATGTTCATTAAAGTCGATTTTACTCTCCGGAAGCTCATTAAAAAGAGCAATGTAATGTAGTTTGCACCTTGGGGAAAGCAAAAATGTTTTAAAGCAGCCATTTTTAATATTATTAGTCCACTGGAGGCTATTGCATATAATAGAGATGATTATAAAGTTATAAAGTCCTCTTAACTCAAATTTAAAGCGAATTCAAGGTGCAGTTTAAACGTGAATTAAAAGTAGTATAAAAAGTATAACATACGTTTGTTATTTCTGAAGGGGTAGGCAAAGCGTCAAGGCTCAATAAAAACCATTAACTTAACATCGTTTCTGCGGGTTGTATAGTGTTTACTGATTTTAGATAAGAGTGTCTGTGTAGTGCAATTATAATGAAACTTACATACATACGTACAAATAATCACACTTTTATCCCTAATGGGGTTGGTAGGGCGTAAACGACCTAAACAAAGGTCGTTCCGCCACATCTGACAAAGTTTTGAAGGTTATTTAAGATACATTTGTACGTAAATTGCTGTAGTGAGAGGTTGTCAGCCCATTGCCTAAATTGCAATATACTGTAACCCTCGGATCCCTTAGCTGGTTTTTGCAGCATGTTCGGGGGGAAATGCAGCTAACACATTCTATGTTTTTTTTCTCACTCCCAGTCCAGCATGGAAGGATAATAAGTATTATACTTCCTTATTCTATTGAAGTGGTAAAATATTAAATGATAATGAGACAATTAGTTTTTTTTTATTTCTAAGGTCAAACAACTCGATTCCAAGCTAAAAATTCATAGTGAAAATTTTTTTTCTAGTGCACTACCCGTTAGAGGGATAGTAGTTTCAATGTTTTCGTATTACAATTCGGACGATGGACAAACAAACATCCAATACAGTTTGTAAATACGATTGAATCGAGAGGTGGTTTCCTTCTATCACTACCATTTTTTATTGTTTGGGTATTGTTGTAAGATTGTAGTTGCAGATCTTCCTAAGATAGTCTATAATAACGTATGTATTGCTTATACTGACAAAGCCAAGAATCTTGGATTGATATTGGATTGTGACTTGTCATGGTCGGCACAGGTGAATGAAGTTAGCAGACGTATGCATTATTCATTCCACTCTCTCAAACGACTCCAGAATTTCCTTCCTTTTCACACTAAAATCATGCTTGCACAAGCACTTCTCCTTCCCATCCTCGATTATGCTGATGTCTGTTATCTAGATGCGACTGAGGAGCTGCTAAACAAACTTGAGCGCTTACAAAACCTAGCTATAAGATTCATTTTCGGTCTTCGTAAATTTGATCACATCTCTGAATTTCGCGCTTAACTAAAATGGCTCCCCATCCGACTTCGTCGTGATGTGCACATCCTAACTGTCCTCTTCAAAATCCTTAATGACCCATCCTCTCCTGAATATCTCCGCTCCCGATTTCGTTTTTTACCCCCTGATCCTCGACCCAGGCGCACATGCATCACAAAGGTGTTGGATGTTCCTGGATCGAACACCAAATTCTTTTTTAATTCGTTCACTGTTCGAGCCATTCAACTGTGGAACAAACTGCCGAAAACTATACAAGACAGTCCCTCGAGCTTCACTTTTAAGAAGAGACTGAAAGAGCATTTTATGACCTCTCTATGACGTATTTAATTATATTTTATTTCATCATTTATATATCATATAAATATATTTATATGTATTAGTTTATTATAGTATGTTAATATGTGTATTAGTATTAATATACATCAATTTGTAATTAAATTATACTAACTGTATCTGTTCCCGTGAATTTCCCATCTTTTATCCCCATTAGGTTGGCTGGAAGAGATCTCTTATAGAGATAAGCTCGCCTGTTGTTTAATTTTTTAAGTTGAACTGTATTTTTAATTTTTAAAACAATAAAGAATATAATAATAGAATCGTGTACGTACCAATGTGTTTTTCGGTTTTCGAATTTCACATGCGTTTATTCGGCGCTTTTTCAGTGCTGCGGAAGGTTTGTTAAGCCATTGGTTCCGATTAATATTGTTGAATACTGTAGATATTAGTCGTCAAGCCATGTCAGAGGCCAATGCTAAGATTTGGCGGCTTGTACACTCTGATCTTATCTAGGATTGGGCCTGGTTTCCGTTCTGGGTTGCGGAGGTCAGATGGCAGTCGCTCTATGTAAAAACCAGTACCCTTATTCAATCCCCTAGATTAGGTAGCCAATCCTGTGAGATACGGTATAAGGCTAGAGAGTTGATTATGTTTGGGTTATAGAGTCGAAGTAAATATTATTTTCTTAAACTTTACAATATACCCTGTTTTTAGTGGCAATTCTTTTCTGTTTGGCGACAAACTGACCAGATAACAAAAAAACAAAGTTCTTCGACCACCCTGTATCTGTTTTTTTACGTTAAGTCAATGCCTTGAAGACTTTGTCAGACGCGGCGGAACGGCCTTTGTTTAGGTCGTTTACGCTCTGCCCTTAAGGGATAAAGGCGTGAATTATATGTATTTATGTATGTATGCTAATTATATACAAATAAATACATAAATATATACCCTGAACACGGATTACTTTGATTCTTCTGGCCATGACTAGCTGAAGGCGTCCAGCTCGTCTTCTCATCGTCGTCTCGGTCTGCCGCGTCGCCTTCTGTCAGTCGGTGGCTTCCACTGTGTAGTGGTGTTCGCCCACAATCCAACCGGCATGCGGCAGACATGGCCGGCCCAATCATACTTCAACTTACTTAAAATAAAATCTAATAAATACACACTCATTGATTTTGAGCGCAGTTAAAAGCCCAATGCTGGCAATCCCTTGGTTCCACCTCGGAGATTCACCTGCAACGTTCGGTTGCTTCATTAAAGTTTTCTATGAGAATGCTGTACATACATACATAATAATCACGCCTTTATCCCTGATGAGGTAGGCAAATCGTAAACAATCTAAACAAAGGTCGTTCCGCCACGTCTGAATTTGTTTTGAGGATTATTTAAGATAGATTTGTAGAATGCTGTATTCCCATGAAAATATGAACATTAATTTCATGCTGGACTGGGAGCGAAAGAAAAACATAGAATATGCCATCTGCATTACCTCCTGGGCATGCTATAAATACCAGCTAGGGGATCTGAGATTATCAGTATAGTTAAGACGATGGGCTGACAATCTGTCAGTACAGCAATATAACGTATACCTACAAATCTATTTTACATACCTGTGTCAGACGTAGCGGAACGACCTTTGTTTTGGTCGTGTACTTTCTGTGTACCCTATTAGGCGGATAAAGGCGTAATTATGTGCATGTATGTACTCAGTTTTTTTTAAAGTAAAAAGTTTCTTATTCTCACCAGGTTTCGGTTCGTTATCTCCCACCAGGATAATTTTAAAAAGATTTTTTTTATCAGAAACGAAAGGTGGTATGGATGGATATCCTTAGCGAATATCAGTTAAAATCTTCAAAGCCCCCGGCGTGGATTATCACGCGGTTCGGGAAATTTCTCAAATATTACGACTACCAACATCTCGGGAGGTACTGAAGAATTCGGCTGCGGTGGCTGCGGTAAATAATACTTAATTCTATGTATATGTCGTAGGATGGTTTGATAATTCGAAGCTTCGTGAAAATCGTAGGGATTATTCAAAAACACGGATAATCAGACAATGGTGACACCATTGTCAAATCTTACTGTAAAAAGTCAGGTTTCTTGCGAGAAAACTCATCGTCCTAGTAACATTTGATATCCTTAACTGAAATAAGAACACTGATTGGTCTGTTAGCGCACCTAACACAATATCTCCTTTGAATGGTTGACTTCAAATGTCAAGCATGAACGCATGGTTTTTACCCAATCAAAATAAAATCAGTAGTAAGTAAAAATCTAGCCAATCAGAGTTAAGCATGTCATGAGTATATCAAATGTTACTAGATAAATATCGAAATGTTCTTTTTCGCAAAAAGTCCTGACCCTTGCCAGTAAGATTTGATAACGTTTTCACCATTGTCTAATTATCCGTGATTTCCCAAAATCCCTAGGATTTTCGCGAAGATTTGAATTATTAAATCATCCTACTACATTTATAATAAACCATAACATTAATGTCTTAGTAAATTATATATTATCTAGTTTTGGTACATAGTGGATTCGTGGTTTAGTGGTCTGAGCCATCGGCTCCTGATACGGAGGTCCTGGATTCAATTCACAGGGGGTTGAAACAAAGTTGACTTTTGTGAATTTATCACTTTGTGAGGCTTGTTATCACTGCGTTAAAAATTTCGTGCTTCGGAGGGCACGTTAAGCCGTCGGTCCCGATCACTGCCTTTGATAGTGGTCATTAATCACACCATATCAGAGGTTTCAAAACTCTGACACCGGGTTTCATCGGTTTCTTATTCGACTAGAAAACACACTCGCTAAGAAGAAAACGGACCGTGATCGATGAGTTGGCTGATATAGATATTAGATAGTTTTGGATACCTCTGTGGATAAAGGTTTTTTAAGTTTGTTGGGGACGTTGGCATGCATAGGGATGCATAGGGTTAGCGAGTTTTAGCGAGTTAAAGATGGTTGTATTCACAGTCACAGGGAATGCTAGAAATTAATACATACATACATACATATAATCACGCCTTTATCCCTAATGGGGTAGGCAGAGCGTAAACGACCTAAACAAAGGTCGTTCCGCTACGTCTGACCAAGTTTGGAGGGTTATTGAAGATAGATTTGTAGGTATGTTGTTGTAGTGACAGGTTGTCAGCCCATCGCCTAAATTGCAATATACAGAAACCTTCAGATTCTTTAGCTTGTTTTCACGGCATGCCCGGAAGGAAAAGCAGCTGACGCATTCAATGTTTTTCTCTCGCTCCCAGTCCAGCATGGAAGAAAATTACCTGGATCAATCCCATAATCAATTTTTACTATAAAAATACGCTCTGCAAGGGTGCATTTGTGTTCTGACACCACGTATGGAGAGTTTTTAGTCTGAATTTATAGCATTGCAGCAGCATTCATGTAGTGACAGAAAGTCCTGATAGTTTTTACTGCATGCCCTTGAGATTCCAATTTATAGGATACTAGACCCGCCCCGGCTTCGCACGGAAATTAGCAGTGTTTCTCTACTATATTATGCATGTTTTATACATATAAACCTTCCTCTTGAATCACTCTATCCATTAAAAGAAACCGCATCAAAATCCGTTGCGTAGTTTTAAAGATCTAAGCACACGTAGGGACATAGGGACAGAGAAAGCGACTTTTTTTTATACTATGTAGTGATAATAGGGAGATAAATACAGATGTTTTATCTCACTACTGCCGCTTAGCCATATTGTGTGTATTACATGCACAAGATCAGCATTTAAATTTAAAGAAAGAAAACAACAATTTCGTTTCTGGAAGGACTCGAACCCTCTCTTTAATAACGGTACATCACTCTACCAACTTAGCCACAGAAACGAGAGCGAGAGTGACGAATTTATAATATAGTCTTTCTTATGCGCACGTCATAGCGACGTTAGCGACATCTAGCCATGTAGTTATAAGAACTACGTATGGCTTGACCAGTTCAAATAAAGATTGGAATTCAAGTTAATAATGATATCGGCTCACTTTTTACATATTAACTTATTATTTTCTATCTTTCATACTATATGAAATAACTAGCGACCCGCCCCAGCTTCGCACGGATATCATCGGTGTTTCTATACTATATTCTGCATGTATTATACATATAAACCTTCCTCTTGAATCACTCTATCTATTCAAAAAATCGTATCAAAATCCGTTGCGTAGTTTTAAAGATTTATGCATACATAGGGATATAGGGACAGAGAAAGCGACTTTGTTTTATACTATGTAGTGCTAATAACATTGTGACTTAAAAATCCTCAAAAATAAGATCAGTATAGTAGTAACGCACACAAGAGCGCGTGTGTACACACAACCACAAGTATGGCCTAGCGGTAGTCGTGATGTTAAACATCTGCTGTCTGTACCTTCTGTTTACAGGTTTTCATAGCATGCCCTAGGGACTCCAGGTTATAGGAGGATAATAGGGAAATGAATACATAAAATGAGACGAGAGAGCTTTTTTGTTGTGTACGTTATCGTTTTTCAGTCCCAGGTGGGATTCCCATACTATTATTCATTCTCTAGTTTTCCGCCCTTTGGTTTTACGCAAGGGTAATGAGTTTTCCCGTGGGAGAAAGATATTTTCCTGTGGCGTTGCTTTTAGATACTCACCTACTGTAGATTTGTTATGGTGATTTGTAATTCATATTGAAAATTTCTATAGGCTTACTTGTTTTTATTTACGGTCGATTTGAACTCGGCATTTAGACAATACAGGGTGTAAAAAAGTATTGGGTTCCTTTAAACCACGTAATGTATAAGTGATATACAACACAATAAACACTTTCAATAAAATAAATAAAGTATTTTTTTTGTTAATTTCATCAAAGAGAAACAAGTAGGTAACCCTAACTCTACGACACACACACTAAGGCGTAGTTGGACGGCCGGGCGAGCGCGGGGCGAGGCGATAGCAGTGTACCTACAGCAAACATCGTAGTGTGCGTGAGTACTGCGCCGTAAGGATACGTTATTTGGTTTTCTATGACGAATTTTTTTTTTTTTTTATATATATTAATGTCCGTTTTGTGCAGAATATTACTAATACATTACGTGGTTCAACGGAACGCAGAACTTCTTTTACATACATATAATCACGCCTTAATCAGGGGGAGGCAGAGCGAAAACGACTTAAACAAAGGTCGTTTCGCTACGTCTGACAAAGTTTTGAAGTTTATTTAAGATAGATTTGTAGGTATATTGCTGTAGTGACAGGTGGTCAGCCTATCGCCTTAATTGCTATATACAGAAACCCTCGGATCCCTTAGCTGGTTTTTACAGCATGCTCGGGAGGAAATGCAACTGGCACAATCTATGTTATTCTCTCGCTCCCAGTCTACCATGGAAGAAACAACCTGTATAAAATGATCTTAATCAGGAACACTGAGATCAGGCACTTTGCTCGTTAGATGAGATTTTTACAACAAAAAAACACAACTATAATATTCCGAGGGAAGATCCTCTAAGTATCCCGGTTATTATAGTGTTCATTGGCTACTAAAAGTGGTTGAGTTCTCCCAAGAGCATCGTAAGACCAGAGATCCAGCCCTACCACGACCATAATTGGTAATGTTACGTGTTGAATGCCCATTTTAGTTTGTATTGTGTGTTTCTATTATTTTCATTATAGCTTTAGTTAGCTCTACTCATTAAACTGGATGTTCTTTTTTTTCAAGTTCATGCAAACTCGAGCGTTTCCATGCTTCAAAAGGCACGTTAAACCGTTGAAAACTAACCTAATCTAGTATTGGGTCTGGTCTACTTTTGCAGTTGCGGAGGTAAGATGGTAGTCGCACTGTGTGGTACTGGGAAATACCTTAAGTAGGTAAGGTAGCCAGCCGCTATGGGGAAAAGGAGATGATGATGGCTATTAAAAGCGGTTAAGTTCTCCCATAACTCCAGCCCTTCCACAGCCATAATTAAAAATATAACGTGCAGTGTTGAATGCCCATTTCAGACCACACTAGTTAGCTGCAGCGGAGCGGCGCCGCACTGCAGCGGCGCGACACGGTGTGGCAAAAACTTTTATGTAGGTACCTACAACGTATTAAAACATCTCAGGGCCTTGGCACCCCATAAAATATTTTATCCAGTATTTTTCATACTTAACTAGCGACCCGCCCCGGCACGGAAATTATCAGTGTTTCTCTACTATATTATGCATGTTTTATACATATAATCCTTCCTCTTGAATCACTCTATCCATTAAAAGAAACCGAATCAAAATCCGTTGCGCAGTTTTCAAGATTTATGCATACATAGGGATATAGGGACAGAAAAAGCTACTTTGTTTTATACTATGTAGTGATGATACTCTTGGGTCCTCAGCTAACCACGGAAAAATCTTTGTATTTCGTGATACCATTATCGTCAACCATCTAGCCTAGCGATCAACCAATTGCAACTAAATTCAATAAGGCTCCTCGATCGGTCTTTAATTTGACCCATATTAGATAGGGGTCGAACAAAATCGAGAACCTTATTAACTGAGTCTTTTCCTCGAAGGCATCCTAAATTAGATTTGGAACGAAATTGGAAGAATTTGTGCCCAAGACAGATTGTTGAGACTATTAGCGCTGTTTGCTAGGTAATGGGTTTTCTACCTACGAATAAAAACATACCTACATATTACCACTAGTCATTAACTGCCTCCGTGGTCTAACGGTCCGAGCCATGGGCTCTCGACCCGGAGGTCCCGCGTTCGCTTCCCGGCGCGGGACAATGACTTCGTGTTGTTGTTTCTATTTTGGTTAAGACATTGCAGGCTGATTGTCCGAAAAATAAGATGATCCATGCTGTCGGATAGGTATGTTAAAAGTCGGTCCTGTGCCTGATTTCTCTCTGATCGTGTCAGTCAAGCTGTCCCACCAGAATAAGCGACAGAAGGAATAGCGAGTGCACCTGTGTGTAGCGCAAACACTTGGGCACTAAAAACTAGTCCTGCGCAGTTGGCCGATCTCTGGCCGCCATCACCGCAAAATCAGTGGGAGGACTTTTATTATTTTAGTTATTAAATACAACAATTACCAACAGTCCACCTCTGGAGACTCTGGGTGTGGGTTTTCTTCCGATAAAGGGGTATTTACGAAGCACACTACGCTTGGCATGTAAAAATAGCGAGTTCAGTATGAGACTTCACATTCACAGGACTGCTATTCTGTGACGGCACCACAAAGGAAGGACACAAGACAGATTTTAAGTAAACTGCTTCCGTGGTCTAATAATCAATGGTTAGAGCCATGGGCTTACGATCCGAAGGTCCTGGGTTCGATTTCCAGGGGGAACACAAAGTTGATATATTTCAATTTATCAGTTTAGGAGGTGTTCCCCAGTTTGGTTAGAACATTGCAGGCTAAATCACCTGATTGTCCGTAAAGAAAAAAGATTCCGTGCTTTGAATGGCACATTAAGCCGTCGGACCCGGTCGCTGTCTTTGATAGTGGTCGTTACTAAAAACATGTCAGAGGCCTAATAGCTGTGCTACTAGGCGGTTTAAAAACTGACTCAAAAATCCACTCGCTAACAAGACAGGAAGAACAAAACTAAGATTTTTTCGACGAGAGTAGATGATACATGTTGCTACAGCCCTTGGACGAGCACAGCCCAATAGAAACCATAAAAATGTAGTATATTCAGTGTAACAGTTAAGAAGGCTAATAAATCTTCTCATTTATATCGCTAATGCCCATATATGCCGTCATCTCCCGCCTTAAGTCAGCGCAGAAGCGTAAACGGCACGGCGGAACTAAGC
The DNA here is from genome assembly GCA_949820665.1 of Scrobipalpa costella. Classification (NCBI taxonomy): domain Eukaryota; kingdom Metazoa; phylum Arthropoda; class Insecta; order Lepidoptera; family Gelechiidae; genus Scrobipalpa; species Scrobipalpa costella. The sequence continues at coordinate 4,046,200 of OX463311.1, forward strand.
CGAGATATTGCGACACTGCTGCAGCCATCCTTCCATGACGGCGATGTGGAAAACTTCAGCGAGTCCTTACCTCATTCGTTTTAAAGAGATTATTCCCGCCATACTTAAAAAAATGAGTTTGTACGGCGAGAATTATTTTTTAAAAACCAAAGGGGCATAGATGGCGCTAAGCTGTATAATGAGTGCTAAAATGACGATGTTCCCTCTTTTCATATACTTTAAACAAACCATGTTGTTTTTTTGTAGAATCTGACTACATTAGAGACGTTTTATTGACAAGGAACGCTGCTTGCTGCCCATTCCGTGTTTTCCTAGTTGAGAAAAGACATAGATACAACACTTATATCGCTAATGCCCGTATATGCCGTCATCTCCCGCCTTAAGTCACCGCAGAAGCGTAAACGGAACGGCGGAACTAAGCCGAGATATTGCGATATAAATCTCTAGAAGGATTGTATACATTGTACATTGTACACTGTACATTGAATATTTTTACAAAAAAAATAATTGCAACAGGAATCATTAGCGATAACTAAACCAAATCATTTATTGTTTCAAATTTTGACTGTCTATCTGTATTTTACCACTTCACGCCAAAACTACTGGACCGATTTGGATGGGACTTTTTTATTTCACTGAGTGTAATCTAGGCTAAAACATAAGATACAAATAATCATGCCATCCGACTTAGGTAGTCATTAGGATTGGTTTTAACCGATTTTGAAGATTCTTTTTTTATTCAACAGAGTATTTATTTTATTTACCTGAGCCAAACGAAGGATACTCTCCTCAAGGATCATAATTACTTAAGTTGTAATATGAAAAAAGCCCTCCTGTACGAAATGATTTGACTTGCTGAAACCAATTTCTAAGCAATATTTCATTATTTATATGTAAAATAAATGACAGTTATTTATATAAAATATGTAAATGACACTTATTTATATAAAATAATATGCCTATGTTTCTTGGAGAATATCATGAATAGTTTTATAGGTTCCTATGGCTTCCTTCTTCTTTATGTTAAACAGTTCAGTATCCAAGTATAACCAACTCCCGTTAAAGTAGATCTAAAAACCTTATTTCTTTTTTCTTGAACGAGGCTTGCTAAAGCTTGCCACATGACACAGCAGTGATCTCGAAGTAAGCCAGCCTAACCTAGCTCTAAGACGAGCTAGCGTTCCTACGGCCTCCAGCCTCTGGGACCACATAGCCTTACTTAGAAGACCTACATTTTGCCTACGAGTATATTTTGATCTCTCGCTAAAATTTTGTTGACGAAAATTTCTGAAAATTTGAGATTTATTCATAATGTCACTTAGAGAGCCCGTTGGTGTAGTGGATAGAGAGCCCGGTGGTGTAGTGGATAGGGCCGCTGCCTCCTAAGCGGGACGTCGTGGTTCGAACCCCACCACGTACCAATGTGTTTTTCGGTTCCCGAATTTCATATGTACGTTTATTCGGTGTTTTTTCCGTGCTTCGGAAGGCACTTTAAGCCGTTGGTCCCGGTTAATATCGTTTAATACCATAGATATTAGACGTTAAGCCATATCATAGGCCAGTGCTAAGGCTGCTTGAAAAGTCGTACCTAATCTAGGATTGGGTCTGGATTCCCTTCTGGGTTGCGGAGGTCAGATGGCAGTCGCTCTGTGTAAAAACCAGTACCCTCGTTCAATCCTCTAGAATAGAAAGCCGACCCCATGAAATACGGGATAAGGCTAGGGAGATGGGAGATGATGATTCATAATGTCACTTACGGTACTGGCTTTTGCAATTCTATTATGTTAGTTCGGGTTCGATCGCTTTTGAAGTAATATTGGTGTCATCCTCTGCAATGGAACTGCCAGAATATGCTGCTGCTTAACTCGCTTAACTTGTGCCAGGCCTGTTTCACTCCGCACTTTAGTAGGGTTGAAACCTGATACCGTCGCCGGCCGCCGTAAACGGTGGCTAAGGCGGTTGGGTAGTTGATCGTCTCAATGAAAGTACAGTCGTCAGCTTCTCTTTACTTCGAATTTTAGTCCCGCGTAAGCTAACCCTAACACGTGTAATTTTGTGCGGTATCTTGATTGATTAGGGGATTTTCGTGAATTTATAATTTTAGGTATGTCTTTAGCTTTTTTAGAGAGCGTTGTAGGGAAATGAGATTTCTGTACTGTTTATTATTCTGTGCTTATAAGATCCAATAGGTATTTTATTCTCACGTGTTTAATTTTGAAAAACCCTTAGGGAACACAAAAATATCTCAGAAATTGCCGTATAGAATCACAATCAACCTACCTAATAAGAAAATACGGGTACGGTGTCTAGTGGCCTACACCCACGAATACCAAACAAAGTAGGTATGTGTGCAAAAGCCATTAGCAGGCATGTCGCAGAATCCCAAATTACTTTCGACAACAGGTAGACCGAGCACTCTGTTCGTTTGCGATAAAGTCTATTTTAGCTAAAAGTTAAAGGTAGGTGTCCATTAGATGGCACGGAAACAGCACGATAACTATATCGTCGGGATACCGTGACTCTGTTTTTTTCATTGGGACGGTATTGTTGACGGTGTTGTCGACGGTATCGCGGCCGGTTTCAAGCAGTACTGACACTGTTACAGCTGCGGACAAATTAAACTAGGATTACAAGATAAATGTTATGTAATTACATAACATTTATCAATTGATAAACATGACGAAAAATAAGGTTCCAAAGTGAGAGCCTTGAGGGAGACCTGAGGGAACAGATGTCTGCTCGGATTTGTAGCCGTACACTGATACCAACTTTTTGTTTCGCAGGTAATACTCAGACCACCTGAGCACTGATCAGTGGATGCCCATCTATTCCATCTTGTGAAGAAGGATATCGTGGTTCACCAGATCGAAAACCTTACCCAAGTCGGTGTAAATCGCGTCAACCTCCCCCACCCTCGTTAGGTCTAAAATTAATTCCACAAGGTTAGAAGTACTCGATTTTCGAAGCAAAAATCTATGTTGGTGGCAGTTTACATGATGTTTAATGTGTGATGTTATTTTAACTATATCAACAATTTCCTCATTTCACTAGACTGAATCTAGTAAAATGACAAATCCCAAAACATTTTAGTAATAAGGCGTAATGGTCAATCGATTACACATTCTTCCAGGATTTCGCGATATCCCTAGGGATTACGCGGGATCCCTGGTATTGTCATTTTCCTGGGACATATACAAAGCACATGTAGTTTGACATGCCAGCCATTCCGTTACCGTGCTAGCAAGCGAAAAAGCGTGGCATATAATTTCATTGGTTTTTCATACATTATATTTTCCACAGTATTATCGATAATACCGTGCTGGTGCCGTTACCGTGGACGTACCGTCTAAGGACAAACACATGTAGTAGGAAAACAACTACGGAGGGATGGGTAAAGAATGTTTAATTCAAATTAGTGCGAAACTATTTGAACCCAGCTCTCGTATCGAGTGCAGGTAGACACGAACGGGAGACATGCGACAAATTTGGTTGGTTGCTACGAAACTAAATAAATTAAATATAAATTCGTTTTAAAGCTAGCTTACTTAAATTCCGGGTAGGCCCCTAATTAAGGACATAGAATATGTTGTGATTCATACATAATAATCACGCCTTTATCCCTAATGGGGTAGACAGAGCGCAAACGACCTAAATCAAGTCTATCCGCCACGTCACTGGGTGTGAAACATACATACATACTATCACGCCTGTATTCCTAATGGGGTAGACAGAGCGTAAACGACCCAAACAAAGGTCGTTTCGCCACGTCTGACAAGTTTTGAGGGTTGTTTAAGATAGATCTGTATTGTATATTACTGTAGTGACAGGTTGTCAGCCCAACGCCTAAATTACAAAATACTAAAACCCTCGGATCCCTTAGCTGGGTTTTACAGCATGCTCGGGAGGAGATGCAGCTGGAACATTCTATGTTTTTCTATCGCTCCCAGTCCAACATGGGAGAAATGGTGTGAAACAGCTAGAACAATACCACTGTAGTTAACACTGGTAATTGCAGATTTTATAAACATGTCATAATGTTCTCCTGAAACAAAAGAACTCCACCTGCAAAACAAATAGTTTTCCCATATTTTTTTTTATACCCATACCTATCTATTTTCAAAGCATTGATCTACATGTACCGTATAGTAATATTTCTCTGTTTTAAAGAGCAAATTTTTTTTTTCTTTTGAACACGCCCTTAAAAATTCCAGTTACTTAGTTTAAAATGACCTTTTATTTTGTTTAAACTTTCACAAACACATTCTTTTAAAGTGGATAAAGCTTTAAAGGCCAATTATTTTCGTTGTAAAAAGGCTGGCATATTGTTACTTTGGTCAGTGTTAGCAACGGCTTCGTTTGTAGCTCTACGTGGTCGTGTTCATTACATGTTGGTACAAAAAAGTTCTGTTAACTAAAAAAAAAACTTATTATTTTTAAAAACTACTAATTCTACTAAGTGTTTCATTGGGACACAACTTAACTAAATTTTGACTTGAATTGTTGCCATCCCGTTCTATTCTCTCATGATCACAAATAAAGGTTACGAACTTATTAGTCAAGATTAAATCTTGACAATTTTTTTGTGATTTAATGCAAACACGAATTATATTTGGAGCCTTTGGAGTATTTAGTTGATTTTGGGGTGCTGAATCTAAATCATAATATAGTTCTGTCACTAATTTCCTTTCAATAACAGTATCCTAACCGAACTATAGGTAATTTACTACTATAGATAATTTACTACTATAGGTAATTTACTACTATAGGTAATTTACTACTATAGGTAATTTACTACTATAGGTAATTTACTACTATAGGTAATTTACTACTATAGGTAATTTACTACTATAGGTAATTTACTACTATAGGTAATTTACTACTATAGGTAATTTACTACTATAGATAATTTACTACTATAGGTAATTTACTACTATAGGTAATTTACTACTATAGATAATTTACTACTATAGGTAATTTACTACTATAGGTAATTTACTACTATAGGTAATTTACTACTATAGGTAATTTACTACTATAGGTAATTTACTACTATAGGTAATTTACTACTATAGGTAATTGACTACTATAGGTAATTTACTACTATAGGTAATTTACTACTATAGGTAATTTACTACTATAGGTAATTTACTACTATAGGTAATTTACTACTATAGGTAATTTACTACTATAGGTAATTTACTACTATAGGTAATTTACTACTATAGGTAATTTACTACTATAGGTAATTTACTACTTTAGGTAATTTACTACTATAGGTAATTTACTACTATAGGTAATTTACTTACGCGACTCAGATGATGAAAGGGTTTCCTGCTTGTCTCGAATTAAGCTTGATGTGATTAAGACAAAGGGTTTATCAAACCAAATGGAACGAGCTTACCTAAAACCGATAGGCCCAAAGAGACAAAATTTAAAATACTCGTACAGCTTCAAAATAAAAAAAATATTCAACATCAACATCAGCCACAACAGTCTACTGCTGGACATGGACCTCCCCAAATTTGGGGGTATATGCAATACAAAAAAATATTGAAACATCTAATTTCCAACCACAACTCTAGCTTGGTTACAAACAGTTTGCAATTAAATAGTTATAGTTATATCTTCCATGCTGGACTGGGAGCGAGAGAAAAATATAGAATGTGTCAGTAGCATTTCCTCCCATGCATGCTGCAAAAACCAGCTAAGGGATCCGAGCGTTTAGTATATTGTAATTAAGGCGATGGGCTGACATCCTGTCACTACAGCAGTATACCTACAGATCTATCTTAAAATTAACCTCAAAACTTTGTCAGACGTGGCGAAACGACCTTTGTTTAGATCGTTTACGCTCTGCCTACAGCGTAAAGGGATAAAGGCGTGATTATATGAATGAATAAACTAGATATATAGGTAGTACCTATGCATGCAATATGTGTGTGTGATTGTGTGTATGTGTGTGGGGGTGAATTTCTTTCCTTCGTTTTTTTTTTATTCTTTTTTATGTCAATCTTCTGTAACATTTTTTTTGGGTCATGTACAGTATTTGTGCTATCGTCGGCCACGTTTTTCAATAAAGCAACCGGGTGCCAAAGTTGGTTTCCAATAAGCTTCAGTATTCCAGGACTGAACTGAAAGCGTAATTCTCCAAAATCAAGATTTGGCTCTATAAATACCACAGAATAGGTTCATCGGGTCGATAGACTCGATACCCACTCGACAGAAGAAGCAGAACAAAATAGGTTCAATTCAGAACATTTACTTTAATATTAATATTTTGATCCAGCTCCTTCTTCACTGTAGTGAAGCAGAAGCAGAGTATAAAAAATAGTCGCTTTCTCTGTCCCTATATCCCTATGTATGCATAAATCTTTAAAACTACGCAACGGATTTTAATGCGGTTTCTTTAAATGGATAAAGTGATTCAAGAGGAAGGTTTATATGTATAATACATGCATAATATAGTAGAGAAACACTGATAATTTCCGTGTGAAGCCGGGGCGGGTCGCTAGTTAAAATATAAAAGATACAGAAATTCAGCATCTATCTCCCTAGCCTTTTTACAGACGATTTTCGGCTATCAAAGCCACAAAGAGACAGTAACGTGGAATAAGTATAAAATTTAAGTATAGGAATTGTTATAAGTTTTTGTTAAATATAAATTATAAGTAAAAATATACATACATAAATAAATATAATAAAATGTTTAATTAACAAGACTCACATTGGCCACAAAATGACGAATACAAGATTTAACTAAAATAAAACCATTCCTTCGTATCTTTTCTTGTCTTGAGCGAACAGAAAAATATGGCATGAACCTACGTATAAGGGATAAGTCAGGAAGAGTAACAGCGGTCAAAAATGACCCCACGAAAAGTACAATTTTATAGGCGGGGCATAAAAACTACAATTCGCGCGTAGTTCAGTTTGCCACGCGTGCCCGCATCGCTTTATTTGTGCAAATCTCAAGAAAAACCAGACAAATCATAAAAAATATGTCTACCTGTGTAGTAAGTTGATGTAGAATAACGTATCATAACATAACATAAAACATAAAAATACTTTATTGCACGTAAGAATACAAATCATACAACACAACAGATAACAACAAAAAAAGACAGGTAGATACAACATAGGCGGCCTTATTGCTAAGGTAGCAATTTCTTCCCGGCATCCACACCAGGTAAACCAGGTATCACAGGTAAATATAAAATAATATTCCATTTTGTTCTCTTAAAAATATTGTTGTTAGGTTAAGTTAGTTAAAAAGTTAGAAGAAAGAAAGTTGTAACGTTTCGTTGCTTACAAGTTTTATTGATATTACTTCTTATCAACATATACTTTTTTAGTTTCCCCAAAAACGAAATCCGACGAAAACAATGGATCGAAGTAGTTCACTTTGAAAGAAGACAGGGTGACTTGCTTTAATCTAAGACCAGTAGGGTATGCTCGGTACATTTTGAGACTACAGAAATATAATTTCTTCCATGCTGGCCTGGGAGCGAGAGAAAAACATAGAATGTGTCAGCTGCATATCCTCCCGAGCATGCTGTAAAAACCAGCTAAGGGATCGGAGGGTTTCAGTATATTGTAATTTAGGCGATGGGCTGACAACCTGTCCCTACAGCAATATACCTACAAATCTATCTTAAATAACTCTCAAAACATTGTCAGACGTGGCGAAACGACCTTTGTTTAGGTTGATTACGCTCTGCCTACCCCATTAGGGATAATAAGGTGTGATTATATGTATGTATGTAGAAATATACTCTTTACGTACAGGTAACCGCATGCGCGAAGCAATCGGCAACCGTCTTGCGCGAAGACTTGACGAATTTCAACCTCCGGAACAGGCCGGATTTCGAAGTGGTTACGGCACCATAGACCACATCTACACAGTACGGCTGATTGTACAGAAAACTAAGGAGTACAATCGGCCTTTGTGTCTAGCCTTTGTGGACTATGAGAAGGCCTTCGACTCCGTCGAAATCTGGTCTGTTCTGGAATCCTTGCAGCGATGCCAAGTCGACTGGCGATACATCGAGGTGATGAGATGTCTATATGAAGCCGAAACGATGACCGTTCAAGTACAGAACGAGGAAACTGAACATATCCACTTGCGTCGAGGAGTAAGACAGGGCGATGTCATATCGCCGAAACTGTTTACTAACGCTCTGGAGGATATGTTCAAGACTCTGGACTGGAAAGACTGCGGCATCAATATAAACGGCGAACATATCTCTCACCTACGATTTGCAGACGATATTGTCATTATGGCAGAAACGTTGCAGGATCTTCAACAGATGCTGGACAGTCTAGCAGATGCGTCTCAGCGTATCGGCCTCCGGATGAACTTGACTAAAACCAAGGTCATGTACAACGAGCACGTTGATCCGGGGCCGGTCGCCGTGGACGGAGTCTCCCTCGAAGTTGTTTCCGAATATGTGTACCTAGGACAGAAGTTCAAACTAGGGAAGAAAAACTTTGATAAGGAGATTCAGAGGCGTATACAGCTGGGCTGGGCAGCGTTTGGAAAACTTCGTCAAGTCTTCTCGTCACCTATAACTCAAAGCCTGAAAACAAAAGTTTTCAATCAGTGCGTCCTACCCGTAATGACTTACGGAGCTGAGACGTGGCCACTTACGGTGGGACTGGTCCACAAATTTAAAGTCACACAGCGAGCTATGGAGAGAGCTATGCTTGGTGTTTCTCTGAGAGATCGGATACGAAACGAAGTTATCCGACATAAAACCAGAGTGACCGACATAGCTCAGAGAATTAGTAGGCTGAAGTGGCAGTGGGCTGGTCACATCTGTCGTAGAACTGACGGCCGTTGGAGCAAACGAGTTCTAGAGTGGATACCGCAAGGCAAACGTAGTGTAGGACGTCCTGAAACCAGGTGGAGCGATGATCTGCGCAAGAAAGCGGGCAGAAATTGGATGAGAATGGTTGAAGACCGAGCTGAGTGGCGTGCCATGGGAGAGGCCTATGTCCAGCAGTGGACTGATACAGGCTGATGATGATGATGAACCGCATATTGAAAAAAACAGCGAGCCTTTATGAGCATATAGGTTATAAATAATATAATATAATAAATATATCATACAAATAAAACACTGAAATATGCAATAGTTACTTTTTTTACTTATGCTCTCCCGCCTCATATAAATTAATGACATAGTTAAATGCACAAATGAAAAAATGGTGTTGTTCGCTGATGACTGTACAGTTATATATAATAATTAAAATGTTATACAGCAAAGCCTATCACAGATTATTAATTGGCTGATGTATAACAATTTACAAATTAATTTTGATAAAACTAAAATAATGAAATTTAAACAGAGAAATAATTCTATTGTCAGCACAGTTATTGAATACAATGGAAAGCAAATTGGTGAGACGACGAGTACAAAATTCTTAGGTTTACATATTGATAATAACTTAAAGTGGAAAACTCAAATTGAAAATGTATGCAACAAACTAAGTCAATTTTCTTATGGACTGTACATGCTTAGTAAACTAGTGAATAAACAAGCAGTTTTGATGGCATATCACGGATTTGTAGCTGCTACATTAAGATACGGTATTATATTCTGGGGAAACGCAACGGCTAAAGACAAAGTTCTTAGAGCGCAAAAAAGGTGTATTCGAGCCATATGCGGGTTAAAACGTATCGATAGCTGCAAGCCATTTTTCAAAAAATTTAAACTTCTTACTGTGCCGTCTATGTATATTTATGAAACGTCAATATTCGTTCGCAAAAATCCTCACCTATTTCCACATGTACGAAGTGCACGTCGAAAAGATCAGATCTGCCACCTTCCCTGCAAAACTGCCCTTCTACAAAAAAGTGTATTTGCAATGGCACCAAAGATCTACAATCAGCTACCGAAACATATCAGAGATATCACTGAAATAACTGAGTTTAAAGTATCGCTTCATAATTATTTAATTGAGGCGGTATTTTATAAAATCGATGATTTTTTTAAAGTCGCTGTTTAACTCATAATGATAATATTTTATTTTTTTACATTTTATGGATATGAGTTTTGATATAAGTAGAATTTGTTGATTGACATGATAGGTATATTTTAATTGACTGATATATTGTAATGAAATTTAGTAGTTGAAGTATTTTGAATTGAATTTTATTTATTGAATTGATGAATTATTTACTTTAACTTTAAAATTATTTATGTTTCTAAATCCTTATATAGCAATTTGTATGCCAAATGGTGGATCACGGAGTGCTTCTTATATTGTCAACACCTCATTTATACCTGTGTATCACAAATAAAGATTTTGACTTTGACTTTGACTTTGACCGCACATTGCATAACATCGACCACGAATTTGACACTCCAGGGCTGTTTAATAAAACTGACAATGTCAGTTTGATAGTGATAGTTCGAAGTACATTGCGCAGCTGATTTCTTACAACATGCATATTAACTACGCATTGAACTATGTACGCATTGTCGTTTTTTATTAAATAGGACCCTGCAAACACTCGAACCAATTACAGTTATGATGGCTGCTGAGATCCAATCACAGCGCTTGTCGGAATAAATCGCTTCACGCAATCAATTCTAATTGGTCTGTAGATATACGACCTTTTAGTTTGTAGTAATAAAGTTTGGAGCCATTTTTTCGACGGAGTTTGTTCATAATTACTCTTCCTGACTTATATTCCTTATTCGTAGGCATGGTTATATTATAATTCTGTCACTTAGAACTCGTTCAGACAAAGAATTTTAGTCGGGAACCGTTTACATCACGACTTAACTTTACATAGGTTAACCATCCATCCATAGATTTTTACATACATACATATAATCACGCCTTCATTCCTAATGGGGTAAGCAGAGCGCAAATGACCACGCCACGTCTGACAAATGGAGAGGATAGATTTGAAGGTATATTGCCGTAGTGACTGGTTGTCAGCCCATCCCCTAAACTGCAATATACAGAAACCCTCGGATCCCTTAGCTGGCTTTTACAGCATGCCCAGGAGGATGTGCAGCCGGCACATTTTATGTTTTTCTCTCGCTCCCAGCCAAGAATGGAAGAAATGACAATATCGCATTATTGTAATATTTACGACAATATTAAAAAAAATAGATGAAACAATTTACTTGATAACCACTACCAAGTTCCTAATAATTTCAATCAACAGCATAGTCGATCTTAACATTAACTTCATCGTCTCAATCGTTACTTGATAAGCTCGTATGTAAACAAGTTCCTTGATCACTTTAACCAAGTTTATTTTTCAGTGTATAAAAGCGCGACTCTATGAAGTCTCTATAATGTAAACACGTAAGCTTAAGGTAGATTTTTACGAAGGATCTCTCAAGAATTTTTATGAATTCAGTTACTGTTTGAGTAAACTGTAAACAGACATATTCCGACACGAAAAGGCTTCTTTGGTTCAAAGTTGCACAACGAAATCCAAACTTCTACCTGGTGCGACTTTTGTAGGTTTATGTTAAACCGAATACTTGGAATTGTCAGTAGAATTTTCTTATAAATCACGTATCTGTTTTTTTTTTACCAGGTAGTCCTCTCGAACAGTTTTTCATACAAATGGTCTACACTAATCCCTCCTTCTTGAGTCGAACAACGATCCGATGAACCCTGGTGTCAGAGTTTTCAAACCGCCTAGTAGCGCAGCTATTAGGCCTCTGACATGGTTTTGAGTAACGACCACTGTCAAAGACTGCGACCGGGACCGACGGCTTAAAGTGCCCTCCTAGGCAAAGAAACCTTTTTCTTTTCGGACTGGTGATTATGTTCGAAATGTCCTAACCAAACTGGGGAAAACCTCACAAAGTGATAAATTGACAAATATCAATGTGGTCTGCCTGTGAATCGATAAACAAAAGAATGCGATCTAGGTCTCTCTTTCCTTCTTATTTTAATATAGCTCTTTGAGTACATATTGGGCGCTATTCTAGATTTGCCGGCTACAACTAAAAATTTAATATGTTTGTCACTTTCAGACTAAAGACATTAAAAAATGACAGGAGATCTGTTCCCTCCGGTTATTGATTTATAGACGGTGGCTTTATGCAGTAATTATTATCTGCCGTCATATGATGTGGCGGCTAAAATTGACAGAAATACTAGAAATACTGGCGAAACGCGCAATTCGCGTCAAAATTTAGACAAAGTATAAAACCATAGAGTATAAATCGCCTGTACTATTTAAATTTTATTATTTTGAAATTGAATCGATTTTAAGTTTAGTTTTAACCGGTGGTATCTAGAATCGAGCCCAAAGATGAAATATACTTACAAAAAGTAGTAGGGTTTACCTACTATTGCCGCTTTTTTTAATGAAATCTCATCCATGTATCACTACATAGTATAAAACAAAGTCGCTTTCTCTGTCCCTATATCCCTCTGTATGCTTAGATCTTTAAAACTACGCAACGGATTTTGAGTGAGTGATTCAAGAGGAAGGTTTATATGTATAATACATGCATAATATAGTAGAGAAACACTGATAATTTCCGTGCGAAGCCGGGGCGGGTCGCTAGTTATATATATAAAAAAAAGCAACATCAAATCTAGGTTATGCGTGATATCACTTAAAACTATCGTCGACAATAAGCGTATACCTGAACGATTTTGCCCAAACTATTTAAATAAATCCAAAGACGCTGAAACCCTAAGACAGTCTTATTCACGGACGGCTGCACCTATCTAAGGCATAGTACAAACAAGTAACTTAACTAGTAGTTTAACTGCCTCCATGGTCTAGCGGTCTGAGCCATGGGCTCTCGATGGAGGTCCCGGGTTCGATTCCCGGCGGGGTACAGTGATTTTGTGTTGTTGTTTCTAGTTAGGTTAGGACATCACATGCTGATCACCTGATTATCCGAAAAGTAAGATAATCTATGCTATCAAATGGGCATATAAGTACTCTGTCCTGCGCCTAATTTTTCTCTGATCCTGTCAGCCAATCTGTTCCAGCAGAATAAGATATTAAAGGAATAGAGAATAGCGCTAACACTTAGACACTAAGCACTAGTCCTGCGCAGTTGGCCTTTCTCTAAGAGATTGGCCGCCATCACCGAAAATTGGTGGGAGGACTATTATTATATTTTATTACATAGAAGTGGTACACGTACGTTTTTCCATTGCCGTTGTATTGTCTTCAGGACATAAATATTAAGCGCTTAATTTGATACCAATGAGGGTCACTACTACAGTACAATACAAAATATGTACTTCATTGCATAATGGAACACAAATACATACAACAGGAAAGAAAGGAACGAAACAGTACAATAAAGGCGGCCTTATTGCTAAAGCAGCAATTTCTACCAGGTAACCTTTGAGTATTTGAAGAGTACATAGCAGAGAGCGGGCACTACAGTGCGAAATTTAAAAGTGTTTGTTTAGAAATCTGAACCAGTTCCACAAAGGTATTTTTCTGAGAACAAAATTAATTAAATTATTTCTTCCATGCTAGACTGGGAGCGAAATAAAAACCATAGAATATGCTTGCTGCATTTCCTCCCGGGTATGCTGTAAAAAGCAGCTAAGAGACCCGAGTGTTTAAGTATATTGCAATTTAGGCGATGGGCTGACAACCTGCCATTATAGCAATATACCTACAAATCTATCTAAAACAACCCTCAAAACTTTGTCAGACGTGGCGGTGACCTTTGTTTAGGTGGTTTACGCTTTGCCTACCCCATTAGGGGTATATACTTACTTTTCCAAACAAAATGCCCACTTGTGCATCCCAGTGTCACATAATATATAATAGTACTACATACAAGTGTGTAAACCACCTTAAAAGTGCCCCGATGCTCTCACCCCATATATTAAGGGAAAGGAGTTCCAAGGAGTATGTTTTCAGAAGCCGGTCTACTAAATTCAACTGAGCTTCATTCGACCAGCGGACAAGGATTACAGTTGAGGAGGGTAAGAAAAGTAAACGGGTCTTAAAATGTTGTGAAGAAGATCAGGGCGGTTGTTTTTTGCTGATTGAAAGAGGGTTTATATCAGTGTGGAAAAATATTGTACGGCAATGTGACTGCTCTTATTACCTAAAACATACATACATATAATCACGAATTTATCCCTAAAGGGGTACCAGAGTGTAAACAACCTAAACAAAGGTCATTTCGCCACGGCTGACAAAGTTTTGAGGGTTCTTTAAGATAGATTTGTAGGCTAGGCTCATTGCTGTAGTGACAGGCTGTCAGCCCATCGCCTAAATTAAAATATACTGAAACCTTCGGATCCCTTAGCTGTATTTTTACAGCATGTCCAGAAGGAAATGCACCAGGCACATTCTATGTTTTTATCTCGCTCCCAGGCCAGCACGGCAGAAACCTACCTGAAACCTATAATTCATGGGAAGTGGGAAGGACTAACTTATTTTTGTTTAATTAATACGAGTATCTTATTCACACGGGAAATATTTACATAATTTTTCCACGAAGTTTTTTGCTGGATTTGGATGAAAATATTCATGCAAATTTGGGTAATACAAACATCAAGTACAAACATCAAGAAGCACAGGTAGCAGACCTGTGTTTTTGGTAGTATTTACGCATTTCCACACAAAATAGTTAATATCGGGTGTAAGGGACAACGCCCCGCGAATTGATAGGGGTTGCTCAGTCAACGACACTGAAGAACTTCCACCAGAAAATTCTTTCAAGAACTGAAAATAAAATTTGGCTTTTCCATACAAAGATCGGACAAATTGTATGGAAAAGCCAAATATAGTTTTTGTCTTCCTGAAAGATTTTCCTTGTGGAAGTTGTTCAGTGTCGTTGTGCCTTATACATTGTATATTTAATTTTTTCGAAAAAGATGATCTCTCTAATAAATGTAAGATTTTAAGGTAATTGGAATTTTCCTATGTATACATACATATAATTACGCCTTTATCGCTATTGGGGTAGGCAGAGCGTAAACGACCTAAACAAAGGTAGTTTCGCCACGTCTGACAAAGTTTTGAGGGTTGTTTAAGATAGATTTGTAGGTATATTGCTGTAGTGACAGGTTGTCAGCCTATTGCCTAAATTGCAATATACAAAAACCCTTGGATCCCTTAGTTGGTTTTTACAGCATGCCCGGGAGGAATTGCGGCTGGTACATTCTATGTTTTTCTCTCGCTCCCAGTCCAGCATGGAAGTAAGTTTTCCTATGTATCCTAAGTAATTTTAGCGATTGTCTGGACTGGACTTCCTGTTACTAAAGCTATACAGATTTCGTTCTGAAATTGCCCTCAATATTGTTAGACGTGGTTACAACGCTTTCACTAGTCGTTTTATGCTCTGACTACCCTGTAAGTGATAAAGACGTGATATTATATAGGTACGTGTGTAGAATGATGTAGTATTTTTGTCTAATGGAACTTGTAAGGAGAGCCCGATGGTGTAGTGGATAGGGCTGCTGCCTCCTGAGCGGGGAGGTCGTGGTTCGACTCCCACCACGTAACAATGGGTTTTCCGATTTTCGCATTCCACGTGTACGTTTATGCGGCGCTTTTGCCGTGCATCGAAAGCCACGTTAAGCTGTTGATTCCGGTTAATAACATTTAATACCGTAGATATTAGTCGTTAAGCCATGTCGGAGGCCAGTGCTAAGCATTGGCGGCTTGAAAACTCTGACCTAATTAATCTAGGGTTGGGTCTGGTTTCTCTTCTGAATTGCGGAGGTCAGATGGCAGTCGCTTTGTGTAAAAATCAGTACCATTGTTCGATCCCTAAGATTAGGTAGCCGCCCCGTGAGATACGGGAAAAGGCTAGAGAGATGATGATCGAACTTGTAAGGACTACACTTTGGTACAAGCTTTTCTTTTCTGGTACACTATTTTTATTGGGATCCAATTTCCTGATACGAAAAATACATTTCATTTCCGTCTAAAAAAGTAATCGTGGTATCAGAGTACAATTCTCATTATAAGGAAAAGAAATTGGATGAGCGATTTCGGACATTAATTTTAGAAACTAGCGATTTATATTTTCGGCAAAAGTTGTATAATGAAATTCAATCAGATCCTGGTTAAAGTTATTTTTCTTGTACTTCATTGTTTCATAGAATGAAGATAAATAGAACTTTCATATATACATATTATAGGTTATAGTTATATACATATAATCACGACTTCATCCCAAATAGGGTAGGCCGAGCGTAAACAACCTAAACAAAGGTCGTTCCGTCACATCTGACAAAGTTTTGAGGGTTATTTAAGACAGATTTGTATGTATATTGCTGTAGTGACAGGTTGTTAGCCTAAATTGCAAAATACAGAAACCCCCGGTGGACCCG
Source organism: Scrobipalpa costella (assembly GCA_949820665.1). NCBI lineage: Eukaryota > Metazoa > Arthropoda > Insecta > Lepidoptera > Gelechiidae > Scrobipalpa > Scrobipalpa costella. Next base: position 4,062,508 of record OX463311.1, read on the forward strand.
CCGATTTTAACAGCATGCCCGCGAGGAAATGCAGCTAGCACATTCTGTGTTTTTCTCTCGCTTCCAGTCCAGCATGGAAGAAATATAAATAGTAGGTCTTAAACGATGGTTAATTAACTAGAGAACAGGATGTGTCCATAAAACTAAGCCATAAGCTAATATTAAAATATCTACAACACACGTACAGTAATAATCGCAGTCATGCCAACCTGAATTCCAACCTCATTTTTAAGCTTACGGACTGGCTTAAAAAAATCTGTTGACTAAAAAAGTATCAGTAAATCATTGATTGGCTGTCATGTCATGGCTATGATCACGTCACGCAATGAAGTTACAATATTTTTATATGATATGTTTCTTAGTTTTTATCGATTGGAGTTTTTGCTCTGAGTGTACTAATAAGGATGAGCTGATGCGCCAGAAAGAACCTTTCAAGAGAAATGCAAAATCAAAACATGAGAGACAAAAAAACCAGCATCGAAGAATGCGACGTCAGGAATTTGAAGAAGAAAAGGATCCTGTGGCCAGCATTGATATAGCCAGTTTCATACAACAGCCGGACCCTGATTACGAATCCGTTGAAGATCCTAGGCAGTACAAAAACAGGTACTTCAGAATTTCTTGACTACTATTATCAGCCTCAACCAGTCAACTGTATCCAGTGTCAGATGGATTTATCGAGAACGTTGCTGTTAATTTCTTGGAAATAGTCCCTTACTTGGCTTTCATAACACCTACGGATAGACGTACCTGGTAGGATGATGCTATTCAAGCATTACATAATGACCTGGATTGGGAAGCGATACAAAAAAACATATAATTTACCAGCTCCTTGACCTTTAAAATTCAGTAAAGAGATCAGTGTTGTTTTTCAATTTAGGTGCAGTAATACGCAATCTGAAATACCGGCTTCATCGGGTCGATTGACAGAAGAAGAAGATCTGAAGTGCCCCTCAGAATAGACTCATTAGCAAGACTAGAATGCTTAAAATTACGAGTTAAAAAGACATACATACATACATATAATCACGCCTTTATCCCTAATGGGGTAGGCAGAGCGTAAACGACATAAAAAGGTCGTTCCGCCACGTCTGACAAAGTTTTGAAAAAGACGTTGATAAAAATACTTCATTTTTTTTATAGAAGACGTGCCTCAAGGTACTATGATGACCTCGAATCTTTGAATGACATGGAGATGTCCTTGGAGAACACCGCAAATGAAAATCTGAAGAATGACTTGGAAGAATTAGAAGGCTCGAGTAAGTTATTTTTTTTAAATACATTCAAATACACATACGGCAGTATTTAAAAAAAAATCAGTATCAGCTCTATGTGTAACTTGTATTTTTAGATAAGTTGTACAGTCAAAAGCTGTCTGGAACGGATAATATGGCAAGAAGTGATTTTTCTGAAGATGCTTTACATCAAGATTCATATGGTAATCCGGAAGATAAGTCCAGTAAGATCCGGTAAGTTTCCTAATTTTTAATTTTATAAATTTGCCTACCCCATTAGGGATAAAGGCGTGATTATATGTATGTACATAAATTTTATATTATTAAATTATATTTATTCTACAACATTTTAGACTGAAAACATCTAGACGACGGCAGGCCATCCCGTTTTTTTCCCGTGACGACAAGGAAAAGAAACAGAAGAAGAGGAAACTCTTTAACTTTGGCATGAAGAGTACTGCTATGACCACTCTTTTACCAAAATTCGATAGCCAAAAACCTGATTTGAAAAATCAGTTCAACAAACTCGTAAAACGATCAAACTTTGAGCGCTTCTGTCCGCTTTGCAGAAGAAAAATATTACCAAAGCAGAAAAAAGAAAAGCAGAAAGCACCAAATAAGATGATTCACAATAGTCGGCAATACTATCAGAATCTTGGTGATGTTGCCCAAAAGAAACAGAAAAAAGCAATTTCTAATAATGAATTCCATAATGTTAATAACAATAAAGTTGGAGAGAGAGAAAAAAGAGACTACGATGATGGGACTGACGAAAATGATATCAAGGAATCACAGCCTTCTAAAAGAGGTGATGCTCCTACTCTTGACAGAGAAAGTCAGTTAAAACAACTTGAAGAGATACAAAGAAAGGTAGATGCCCTTGAAATCAAATTTCCAGGCTCGTATTCTAACCAAAAGACATAAAAATACCAATAATAATAATTAGCTCTTATTTTAGATAATAATTTATAGATGATAATTTTATATTTCTGTACGATATTTACGATAATTTTAGAATAAATAGTTAAACATAATATTATGTGTTTTCTTTGAGCTTCAATTAAAACTATGATTGGTTAAAAATACGATTTATATTTAATATATAAAACCAGAAAAATATTTCAGAAGTAAAGCATACAAACGTGTAATATATCCATCAGCCGCGTGAAATCTAAAGAAGCTTAATAGTTTTAAAAAATCCTACACCTAATTTAATTAAACCTGTAGCTGGCCGGATTATTATTGCAAGCAAGGCCAATGCTTTCAACCGTGTAAGGACCATCTGAAACAAATGATGTACATTACAACATGATAACCCTAATTTCAAATAGGTCGGATTTGAACCAAACCAATAAAGTTAGGCAAGCCGTTCCAATGCTCTTACCATTGAGTCACCTTGAGTAGCTTATCCTTTACAAGAATCTTTACTTAGTTTTAGAGAAGAAGATTAAAGATGTCATTATAATACTTACCTATATTAAACCAACTTGTTGTGGGAATTCCTGTTTCGAGTCTCGCTTCTGCTATTGCTTCTCTGAGAGCAAATGTAATAACAACAGACATGCATGTGCTTGGTTCTCCAGTTGCTGTGAAAGTATCCATTGAATAAGTAAACTTAATAAACATAATTTTATCGTCTTCCTAAGTAACCAATCTTCCCAAATTAAGATTTGAGAATCAAAATCTTCCCAAAAATATGATTGAAGTTAATATTTCTGGGTATATGAAAGAAAAATAAATGCCAACTTTATTTTCCCTAGCGGAAATAAAACTTACCATCAAATTCAACTTTTGGATTGAGGCCAATTTAACCACACTGCTGCACCACCGGAGGTAATTAGACAATAAGATAATAACTTACTTTTAGCCCCCAGTACATATGGAGGACCATAAGAATTCTTTTTGAAATACACTCGGAAATCTTGAGGTATATCTCTAGCTTGTGGAACGTAATAGTTCCAGGTCCTATCTGTGAGCAGTTCTCCTGTAACCTGGTTATACACCAAGTGTTCAGTAGTCCAATAACCTAATCCCATTATGAAGGCTCCTTCAATCTAAAAAGCAAACACATTTTAGATTGCCAGAATTTTATGCCTTCATCTTATCGTTTCAATCGTTCAGTCTTTTTTTACTGTTTTCAATTTAATGATTTGTCCATTATAATATAATAACTACGTATAATAATTACCTGTCCGATATCAACATCAGGACTAACACTCAGTCCTACATCCTGCAGTAAATCTACTCGTAAGATTTCATATTCACCAGTTAAAACATCAACTTCAACTTCAGCAATTGTAACACCAAACAGGTCATAATTTGTATTGTCTTCGGGACCAACAAAACTATGTGTTTGTAAATTAACTCCTATCCGAAAAGCTGCCTTAATAATTTCTTCCCAAGTAGCGTCTGGCATTTGCTTTTTAATGGGTTCTAGTCTTTTATTGAGTTCCTCACAACATTTTTGAACGCCTATTCCCACATATTGAGATGTGAAACTTCCAGCAGATAGAAAAGAGTTCGGAGTAATCATGGTGTCATTAGCTTTGATTTCTATTTTATGTATCGGAATTTTAAGAAAATATGCTGCAATTTGCACTGCTTTAGTATTAACTCCTTGTCCCATTTCAATACCAGCATGAGTAATAGCTACAGTACCATCTCCGTGATATACAGATAGAGTCACATCATAGTAAGTAGCCCCTATAAGTCTCCATCGTAGAAAAGATGTCCGCAGACCGCGTTTTATCCACCTATTTTCGCTGTTGAACTTTTGAACTGCTAGTTTGCGAGCATCAAAATCAGACTTTTCTCGCAATGTTTCAAAGATTTCTTTAACTTCCGCATATTTTTCATAATCTAAATTGGCTAGTCTAACATCTATTGGATCTAAAGATAGTTCGTATGAAATCCTTTCCATAAAATTTTCTGCGATGGATATGTTTTCCAAGGTGGCTAGAAAAACACAATATGGTGAGTGTGATATATTTTCCTTATGAAAAAATGATAATTTAAAAAAATACTAACTCGGAGCTCGACACCAAGTATTGCTTGCATTATCGGTTACAGTATTAAGAATTTTGTAGTTCCATCTTGATTTATCGTAACAGTTGTAGTAAACGTCAGTTCCTAAGAGTGATAGTAATTCCGATACGATGTATCCATTGTCCAAATATATGAAATAATTCAAGTACTGAATAGCACCCAAATGATTAACTCCAATCTAAAAGATTAATAAAACGAAATATTTAAACGTAGATAAGGATAGTCACTGAAATGTTTGCAGTTTAATACCCATAAAAATATTTTATTTGGTAACTTGCCTCGTATTCGGCATCACATGGAAATCTTTTCCCAATAGCTCGTGTATTTGCAGGCATGGATAGAATAAACCGGCAAGGGCGATTGAGTTTTTGTGTAACAAGGCTACAAGCTACAGCGACTTGAGTATCCCTTGAAATTTTTATGCCGTACGCGCCACCTAAACGCCTTATTGTTACGTCTATTCTGAAAAAAAATAAAAAAAATACAATAAAAGCGCGAGCTATGCAATTTAAAAATGTTAAGTCTACTACTGACAAAGAGCTTTTAAAATTATGTAAATATTTTTGATCCATGTTTAAGATTTTGAACAGATACATACTTATTTGCCGGCATAGTTAAAGCCCGAGAAGTCTGGTGCTGTATAGTATCCATCCATTGTGATGTAGGGAACATAGCCAGTCCCTCTTCCACTGGCTTCGTTACGCATTGTAAAGTTTCAATACTAAAGTGGTATTGACCATATACTGCGTAATCATCTTTTATTATTTTCGTTATTTCATCTCCTTTTTGAGTTGCATCAGCAGAAAAATAAAGTGTATTTCTCTTTGGGTCTTTATAAGCTTCTTTTATATTTAAAACAGGTCTCCTTACATTATTGTATTTGACTGCAACTAGTTTGGCAGCTCTTTCTGCAATTTTTCTAGTTTCAGCAACAATTATGCCCAGGGGCTGATTGCAATACCTTACTTGACCCTTACATAAGATTTCTTCTTCGGCAATATACAGTGGATTACTTCCATCTCCGGGTACAAATGAATTTATCCCAGGAATATCAGCTGCAGTATAAAACGCTATCACTCCAGGGCAGCTCTAAAGGAACCAACAAATATTTTTACTTTCATGGTAGCGAGGAGCATCATTTAAACATTTTGATTATATATATATTGTTACATACATACATACAGTTACGCTTTTATCTCTAATGGGATAGGCGGAACGTAAACGACCTAAACAAACGTCATTCCGCCATGTCTGACAAGATTTTGAGGGTAATTTAAGATAGATTTGATGGTATATTGCTGTAGTGACAGGTTGCCAGTCCATCGCCTAATTGCAATATTCTGAAACCCTCGGATCCCTTAGCTGGTTTTCATAGCATGCCTGGGAGGAAATGAGCTGACACATTAAATGTTTTCATCTCGCTCCCAGCCCAGCATGAAAGCAATGATTATATTGTTTAGTATTAGTATATTGTTTAACAAATTTTGAACTTACCATAGCTTTACTAGGATCAATCAATACAATATTTCCTGTAGGGACTGTAGTTAGAACAAATGCAGCAAATACTTCCCGTGGCAGAGCTGGTATATCGTCTGTGTATGGTGCTTCTCCTGCACACTGAATCTGTAAAGATTTTAGTTATTTTTTTTCATCAAGTACAAAAAAGAGAACTTATACCAATACACAACCAAATAAGACATAATTCTACTCTATAAAATAAAATATAGTCCTGTTATACTTCAAAATCTGAACAGTTTAAAAGCACTGTTTGCAGCGCAGCATCAAGAAGTACAGAAAACTTGGAATCTCGTTTGCGTCACGCTGCGTTTCAATGGAAACTGACTATTGGCTTCCGAAATATAGTTGAAATTGATTCGGCCCAACTCATAAAGAATTATTATTTTGTAATCTTACCAATGCTTCTATTTTTGGTATAGGTTTATTGAGAGGCCATAATGATGGATTGGTTTCGAATATTTGACGAGCTTCAGAAACTGGTCTCATTTCTTTTATCCTTTCTTGACCTGAATATAAGCGACGAGACAATAACTCCTTTGGACACAGTTGAAGCAATCCCTGTAAACGTATTAGAATAAATGTAATTAAACGTATGGCAAATGTAGAACATCATCAATGTAATAATGCAGCTGGCAAATTCAATGTTTTTCTCTCGCTCCCAGGCCAGCATGGAAGGTTTATTGTTTAGGATCTGTTTGAGTCATATTTATATCTCAATCAAAATGCATTGTCATACTAGTCACCTTATAAAATAAATTAATGGCTAGCTGCCTCCTATACTCAATCGAAGCTTCTGGAGGATTATCTGTAACTATGAGTTCTTCCTTCAACACTCCGATAGCAAACTGCAACGTCTCATTTGTAAACAACATCTTCCCAACGAGAGAATGTTCTGTTCTCATCGCCCTGTTGAATAGAGGGGATAGACCACCAAAAGCAATTATTGTCTCCAGTAGTATTCCGTTTGCGTCAAATTTGTACAAAAATCCTGCGTTGACGATTGCATGAGCGTTTTGAGCTCGTGGCATTACCTAGAACATAATTCGTATTAGTAACCTTAGTATTTTGATTTACTATCGCAGCTCATTCTCATTTTGTACCTTATAAGTAACTAATTGGTACTGTAGGTTTAGTGGTGGCAACATCACATTTAGTATTACTGCACCCTTCATATCTGTCTTCAAAAATTGCTGCATTGTCACCATTATTCGGAGTCCACTCGAATATTCTGTAATAAGCAATAGTAATAATATCAGAATACTTTTTTTAAACACTATCAGCTTAACTGTAAAAAACGTATCCATATCAGCTTTTAATGCATTATGTATGGTTTTTGCCCATGTTTTTCCTGAGGAGTTCGTGGTTTAAATCCCACCACGTCCCACCACGTATACGTCTTATTCGGTTTTCAAATTTCAAATGGACGTTTATTCGGTGCTTTTTTCCGTGCTTCGGAGGGCACGTTAAGCCGTTGGTCCCGGTTAATATCCTTTGATACCGTAGATTTTAGTCGTTAAGCCATGTCAGAGGCCAGTGCTAAGCATTGGCGGGTTAAAAACTGACCTAATCTAGGATTGGGTCTGGTATCCCTTCTGGGTTGCTGAGGTCAGATGACAGTCGCTCTGTGTAAAAACCAGTCAATAAAAAACCTCGTTGAATTCCCTAGTTTAGGTTAAAGACCCCGTGAGATACGGGATAAGGCTAGGGAGGGGAGGTTTTTGCCCATGCGCATTGCAGAATGTCTTTCCTAGATAAAATCTTGTTACAGTGTTTCGCAAAATATTTCGTAGGTACCTACCGATCGTAAGTTGGGCGTCAACAGTTTCAAATAAAAGAAACACGTCTGATGGAAAATCGTTATGCTGGTGTTTTATCATTAGATTTCCTGCTATTGTTCCTATCTGAAAAGCGAGAGATTTAATATAAATTTAGGAATTTTTCGCACGTTGATCATAAAATAAGACTTATGTTTTTAACTGTTTGGTTAGATGGCAAAAATGGAACATTGATATAATTTTTTTACCATTATAACGCATACACTAAAAAACATATTAATAATCATCATTGATCAGCCCATTAGACCAAAATTTATATTTTTCATTTTGTATTTGTGTCAGTTTCAATCATACTTACATTTCTAACTGGAATATGAGCGACTAATCTCAAATGTTCAACAATTTTTTGCAAATATCCAAAGTATTCCTGGCTGCTCATATGCTGGAATATTTCTATAGCTTCAGTCAATGTTGTCCCAGCTCCAACGACAAGGTTCTGATCCACTATGGATCCCTTTAATGCTGATATATCACTGACGTCAATCAGGATACGAGGGTATTCAAAGATTGGGTAAGCGCCTGAAAAATATTATTCCTTTTACGGATGACGATTTGCCATAATACTGGATGTCCGAGAACTTATGAAAAATACAGAGAGGGAAGGAAATCCATACTAATATTATAAATGCGAAAGTAACTCTGTCTGTCTGTCTTTCTGTCTGTCTGTATGTCTGTTTGTTGCTCTTTTACGCCTAAACGGCTGAACAGATTTTGATGACGGACGGACGGATTTCTGGAGACGGACATAGGCTATATATAATCACGCCACCGTACTTAGGGGGTAGGTAGTAGGCAGGGAACTGAATTTGGTAAGTGATTTCTTTCACGCCTAAACGTCTGAACGGATTATAATTAAATTTGGTATGTTGATAGATGGTAACCTAAAGACCGACATAGGCTATATATAATCACGCCACTGTACTTAGGGGGTAGGTAGCAGGCAGTGAACTGTATTAAGTTAGTGATTTTTAATCGGACTTTTTTATTGAACTAAGTGTTACATAGACAAAAGGTAAGGATACAAATAACCACGCCCCTGTGTTTAGGGGGTAGGCAGTAGCAGAGAACTGAATTAAGTTAGTGTTTATAACCGATTTCGAGGGGGCTTTTTTTATTCAACTCAGTGTTACCACGCCACAAACTAAAGATATAAGTAATCACGCCACCGTACTTAGGGCGTAGGCACTAGGCCGGAATCTGAATTTTAAATTTTAAATTGAATTTGTATTTTAACCGAGTTTGGTAGGTTTTTTTTTTCAGTTTACCCAGTGTTACCTCAATTTACGATATCAATCACGATACCTAACGAAGGGAGTAGACAACAAAAAAAAAAGTGTTTGGACCGATTATGATGGAACCTTTTCTATTTCGTTATGTGTTACCTGGACTAACATAGAATACAATTCATCACGCTCCTTTACTTCTTTACAGGCTGCCAGAATTAAGAGTGCCATGAAGTGCATCATGCTATGTTGTTAAAATGTTGGCAGTTCATAATGTGTGTTATGTATTAATAATCTGTGAAACTTTTATACACGTGCCCTGGAGCGACATAAGTTTCAGGATTACCGGTAGGAAAAGGAACAGAAGCGACTGGAGTGAGTCATGGACGGGAGGAATGGATGGGAGGACTGGACAGACATGATGACTGTTAAGGGACGCATGTGACGGGTAGGACAAGGGGAAACGGTTGGTAGGTACATGAGGAACTTCCGCCATCACGGGAGAAGGGGTTTGACCCTACTGTCACCGCAACCATCATCACGTTTTCGGACCAGATCCACAAGACGCTGCAGATAAACACGGGTGTACGAAGTACACAAATAAACTTCGCAGACGAAGTCGCTTGTAAAACTAATTTTCTATAAAATGAGTAGCTACTTGTGCTTTATTTTCATTTTTTTTATTTTAAAATAATATTTTGGGTCTTGCGATTTGACGCCAACAATTTGATTATACAGGTGGCGCAAAAGAAATCACCCTATTGGAAGATGCTCTCATTTTTGCAAATGGCCGCCAATGTCAAATCTGTTTTGACATTTGTGGACTAGACAGATGCAGAATACAAGTGAACAAGCCATGGAGCGATACACTCCCCAAGAACGCGGAAAAATCGTGTCTATTTTTTTGAGTAACAATTCGTCTGTGGTGTTGGCGCAGCGCGAATTCCGTCGCCGATTCCCCGGCCGTCCGACACCGACTGCGCAAACACTGCGACGTTTAGCCACCAACCTTGAAGAGTATGGGACCACACGAGACGTTGCTAAGAGTGGCCGGCCCCGGAGCGCCCGTTCTGCCGAGAATATCGCCGCTGTAGCCGAGGACGTTGAAGTGAGCCCCGAAACATCGACCAGACGACGTGCCACGCAATTGGGCCTCAGCCGGCGGTCCTTGCAGCGAATTTTGGTGCGAGACTTGAAGATGTTTCCTTACAAAGTCCAGACCGTGCATCAGCTGCTGCCTGCCGACCGCCAAACGCGCGTAACCTACGCCCAAGCCATCCTCAATCTCGAGGAAGAATTGGACAATTTTTCGACCAAAATCATCATGAGCGATGAGGCTCATTTCCACCTCAGCGGTTACGTGAATCGGCAAAATTATCGCTTCTGGGGCACCGAGAATCCACGAGTGATGCACGAGGAGCCGTTACACCCGCTCAAAGTGACTGCGTGGTGCGCTGTTCACGCTGGAGGAGTCATCGGGCCATTTTTTTTCGAGAACGCCGCGGGTCAAACGACAACAGTGGACGGTGCGCGCTATAGGGCCATGTTGACCGAATTTTTTCTGCCGCAATTGGACGAATTGGGACTGGAGGACATGTGGTTCCAACAGGACGGGGCAACGGCGCACACTGCACGAGCCACAACCGACATTCTGAAGGCGGCATTTCCGGGTCGCCTAATCTCTCGTTTTGGCGATTTGCACTGGCCGGCCAGATCGCCCGATTTAACGGTCCCGGACTTCTTTTTATGGGGTTTTTTGAAGTCTCGTGTTTACGTCAACAAGCCTGAGACCTTGGAAGCCCTCAAAGACAACATTCGACACGAGTGCGAGAATCTGTCGCCCGAAGTTCTCGCCGAAGTGATGAAAAATGCCATAAAACGAGCCCGTATGGCAATCAATTGTAACGGCGCCCATTTGGCCGATATCATCTTCTCGACTTGACCAGTAAAATTCTAAAGGTGCAAATAAATATAATCAAAAAACAGATTCGAAGTTTTTCATTTAGAAAAAAAATGAGAGCCAAACAACATCGGATGACTTCTTTTGCGCCACCTTGTATTTATATTATTTGGAATCTGGACTCGAAATACAAATATTAGAAAATGCTATTTAAATAGGTAATATTTAAGTAGCTTTTACTAATATTTGTCTACAGTAATGAAAAACTGTATCTGTCTTATCAGTACCTATCCATGAATTCCTGAACACTCCGTAGAATATTCACTAAACTGCATGTTTGATGCTGATTAACAATAACTTTCACAATCAAAACTACTGACAATAAATCACAATCAAACTCGTTAATATAAATATATTTGCACCTTTTGCAATACAAGTGATAAATGGAAACATATATTTAGTTTACAGCACCGTAATACAGAGTTTTTATTGTACCTGCTAAAAAATACTTTAACGCACGAATGACCTGTATTTCACAAACTAGCTGTGTAACTCCAATTCTAACAATATATATATATATATATCAGTTTAGTAAGGCAAAGATATGGTTGTAAAATATTTCAAGTAATTAACTTGCTTTTGCTGTAACATCATCATCATCAAACATTTTGATATATGAACAGTAAATTCCAAAACAAACAAAAAATCTATGATATTATCCTATAAATATGACTTGATCTGTTTCATTCTATTTACTGCGGAGCAAAGCTTGTCATATTTGATTTAGGATTTGTTCACACTTGATTAGTTTTATAAGGAACATACCTAGTCTAGTACCTACGCACATTTACTCATTAAAAACATATTTTTAATAGTTGTATGGTTCCTTACCTTTGGCTGTATTGCCAGCAACAAGCATATATGATTCATCGCCTTCTTCTTTCAAAATACTAAATATAGTTGCCACTTCATAGACCCTAAACCATTTCCTCCCATCTTTAAGACTTATTTCAATAATATCAGGTACTTTGACATCTTCTTTTGAAACAATACACCAATCTGATTCTTTGCATTTTTCTTTATCGCATTTCTTCTTGCATTTAGACAAGTGAATATCTTCGATGTCTAATATTTTTTTCGAACTAGTTTCATCGACAGCAAATTTTTTAAAGGCTTCCAATATGGGCACGTATCCTGTACATCTACAGATGTTGCTTCCAAAAGACCGTTCTATATCAAGTTTTGTAAGATTTGTCTTATTATGTAAGAGGCTGTAATCACATAAAAATATAAACGTAAATAATATAGATGTGATTATATTCTGCGGGTTTGGTACTCAACTTCGAATGACGATGGCTCGATGCTCGATACCTCGATGTCTCTACCTCGATAGTACGTTTTGCCGGTGGGTCATTACCTCGAAAGATCAGCACCTCGAAGGATTCTTACCTCGACGGGTCTTTGCCTCGACGATGCACTTCATCGATGGCTTGTCGCCTACTAGGCATATCTAAACCAAAGTAAATTTAAATTATGACGTAAGGTGTAATAATACTAGAGGACTACAATTGTAATCAACAATATTTATTAAATTATTTCACAAGTGAAACAGAAAATTATAAATAAATGTAAAAATCCTTCTTTCTACTGTGATTAATGTTACAAACTTTACTCCTCTTCTTTAATCAAAATAATTTTTAAATATTTATTTTTTATTAATTATTCTTCTTCTTTGATCAACGACAACGTAATTATAATGCTGTGCAATTAGCAATAGAACGCAAAAACTCTTTTAATTCCATCTGGTCTCTATTTCTACAAATCTGAGCAATTGCAGTTTGTATAAGTATAGTATAAGTTAAATCAAGAAAGTTCTCAATTTTAGGTGCCTCAAATAAAACAATTTCTTCCATACTGGACTGGGATTCTTCCATACTGGACTGGGAGAGAAAGAAAAACATAGAATGTTCCAGTTGCCCTTCCTCCTGGGCATGCTGTAAAAGTCAGCAAAAGGGATTCGAGGGTTACAGTGTATTGTAATTTAGGCGATGGGCTGACAACCTGTCACTACAGCAATACACATTACAATCTAAAATTGCTCTCAATTTATGTCAGACGTGGCGAAAGCGCCTTTTAGGAGGCGTTCTACGCTCTGCCTACCCCGTAAGGGATAAAGGCGTGATTTTATGTATGTATGTAAATAAAACAATGCAAATGCAGTTGGAAACATGTCGGCGTCAATATTAGTAGCAAAATCTAATCGCGGAAAAGAGTTAATCATTTGTGGTGGATATAGTTTTTATTTAAACAAAAAAGTGAATAAAAAATGTTACTGGTGTTGTAATCAAAAAGATGATAAGTTTTGTTCGAGCACATTAACAACAGAAAAAGCTAATTCCGGTGTGCACAATATGATCAAAGAAATGACCGAACATTCTCATGCACCGTCACCTAGCAAAATAGATGCCATTAAATTAACGAACAATATCAAAGAGAATGCGTTGACGAGCAGTGATAAGCCAACGCAACTTATCAATAAACACCTATTAGATGTACCGAGCACTAGTGCATGTTCTATTAGTAACAAAAACGCATTAAGACAAATTGTCAAACGTGCTCGCGCTAAGGCCAAGCCAAAGGAACCATGCACTTTGTCCGAAATTGACTTTCCAGATGATCACAAAACAACTGCTAGAGAAACATTTTTGGCTCGTGTTTTATCATCTGGTGATGGTGAGCGAATAATATTTTTTTGTACAAAAATAATAATAAGTATTTTACATGAATCTTTGATTTGGATTATGGATGGTACGTTCAAAACATGCCCTTGGATATTTCAACAGATTTATTCCATCCACGGTATTATGGGAATAGACGAATATAGAAAATTGTGCCTTTAGTGTATTGTTTCATGACCTCAAAAACTTTTTCAGGAACTGAAATCTTATGCAGCTGAAGAGGGTTATTATATGATATGGGTTTAATTGCAACCCATATCATATAATGACGGGTTTTGAAATGACTGTCATTAACGCAGTTAGAATTGAATTTTCGGACACTGTTCATAACGGATGTTTATTTCATTTAGGACAGAACGTATGGAGGCGAATACAAGAATTTGGATTATCGGTGCGCTATGGACAAGATAGTAACTTTGCTGTTAGCTTACGACATCTAGTTGCCTTGGCATATTTGCCGCCAGATGATATTCCAACTGCATTTCACATGCTAAAAGAAAAAGTTTTGCCTCAGGAAGCAGATCCCTTAACGGAGTGGTTCGAGACGTATTATGTTTCTGGCAAAAGAAAGTCGGTAGGAGGAACTAAAATTACAATTTTCAGATCACCACCTTTATTTCCACCTCACTTTTGGTCAGTTCATCAAAATAACGAACTAGGGTTACCGCGAACTCAAAATAATGTGGAGGGATGGCACAGGCGGTGGAACTGTTTACTGAATAACAGGCGTCTTGGTCTCTATGCGACTGTACGCGAGCTTATCAAGGAACAAATAAATACAAATCACATTGTTGAAAAGGCGCTTACGTGTGTGGACCAAACACCCCCTAAAAAGAAAAGAAAGAAATTGCAAAATTGCAATTGCTCAGATTTGTAGAAATATATATATATATATATATATATATAATCACGCCTGTATCCCTAATGGGGTAAGCAGAGCGTAAACGATCTAAAAAAAAAAAAAATGTCGTCCCGCCACGTCTGACAAAAAGTTTTGAGGGTTATTTAAGATGTATTTGTAGGTATACTGCTATAGTGACAGGTTGTCAGCCCATCGCCTAAATTACAATATACAGAAACCCTCGGATCCCTTAGCTGGTTTTTACAGCATGCCCAGGAGGAAATGCAGCTGGCACATTCTACGTTTTTCTTTCACTCCCAGTCCAGCATAGAAGAAAGTGTCATAGAAGAAAAGTCCAGTGTAGAAATAGAGACCAGATGGAATTAAAAGAGTTTTTGCGTTCTATTGCTAATTGCACAGCATTATAATTACGTTGTCGTTGATCAGAGAAGAAGAATAATTAATAAAAAATAAATATTTAAAAATTATTTTGATTAAAGAAGAGGAGTAAAGTTTGTAACATTAATCATAGCAGGAAGAAGGATTTTTACATTTATTTTATAATTTTCTGTTTCACTTGTGAAATAATTTAATAAATATTGTTGATTACAATTGTAGTCCTCTAGTATTATTACACCTTACGTCATAATTTAAATTTACTTTGGTTTAGATATGCCTAGTAGGCGACAAGCCATCGATGAAGTACATCGTCGAGGCAAAGACCCGTCGAGGTAGGAATCCTTCGAGGTGCTGATCTTTCGAGGTAATGACCCACCGGCAAAACGTACTATCGAGGTAGAGACATCGAGGTATCGAGCATCGAGCCATCGTCATTCGAAGTTGAGTACCAAACCCATATTCTGCTGTTGCTTTCATAAGATTCTTTGCTATAACTATAAGACATTTTACGGGTTTCTTACCACGATTTAAATTATTTTATGAGTTCCCGATATTTCGGCGCTGTTCCAAACGCCCTGATCAGTAGTGTACCGCAAAAACGAAGAAGAGTGAGGGTAGACAGATATGTCTGTCCCTAAACCCACCCGCAGTTTTCTCCAGTTTACCCGTGATCAGGGCGTTTGGAACAGCGCCGAAATATCGGGAACTCATAAAATAATTTAAATCGTGGTAAGAAACCCGTAAAATGTCTTATAGTTATAGTGAAAACAACCACGAAAATTTAAAATTAAGATTCTTTGCTCTCATAATTTTAGAAAATCTTGTCATTAATTACTTCGCAATAGATTTTTATCACTAATGCAGGTATGTAAAATAATTCCTATTATAATTTTGATTTAATTAAATTACGACACATTATTTTTGATGTATTGTTGTAATAAAAAAAAGATTGTATAATTCCTTTTTGGAATTTATACATAAAACGTTGCTTTAAAACCAAGATGTTATGTATGCAAGCACAGTTCATCATGTTTTAGCTACCCTTGAAAGCTAGTCAGTCAAATAGATCCTTACCTGTACAAAGCCATGACCCATCCAGGAGAACAATACCCGCATTGGGAACCGTTATTTTCAGCCAGGGTTGTTTGCAAAACATTGTATCCTTTGAGTCTGTTCCCAATATGTTCTATTGTCGTTATATCCCAGCCTTGGCAAGATGTTATTGAGACTAGACACTGGTTGAAAAAGGAAATTGAAGTTTTGATAAATATCAATAAAATTGACGTCGTAGGATCATTTGATAATTCAAATCTTCGCGAAAATCCTAGGGATTTTACGAAAACACTTATAATTTGACAATGGTGAAAACATTGTCAAATATTACTCGAAACATTCAGGATATTTACACTAAAAACTTGTCGTTCTTGGAACATTTGATTTCTTTAACTCTGACTGGGTAGATTATTACTAACTGATTCAATTTTATTCTTATTGATCCAAAAACATGCTTTTATGCGTTTATGATTGCCATTTAAAACGTCAACCAATCAGAAGAGATCACGCTAACCGACCAATCAGCGTTCTTAACGATATCAAATGTTACCAGAACGATGAGATTTTTCACAAAAATGCTGTAAATTTTCAGTACTATTTGACAATAGATTCACCATTGTCTAATCATCCGTGTTTTCGAAAAATCCCTAAGATTTTCGCAAAGATTCGATTTATCAAATCATCCTACATCACGTATCTCTATAGTAGATGATTATACTTATTAGTAGAGCTATTAATACATTTATTTTGTTCTGTAATCCTCAAGTTATTTACTTTATATTCATCCATATCTCCTGTGCTGTCATATTTTTACCAAGTGAGAATTGGCAAATTGACCTATTATCTTAACTCTAGATTAACATCATCTGTAATTGGCGGGTATTGTTAAAGTCTACTAAGGGCAGCAGTTTTCACGAATAGGCACCAGCGTTCTCCATAGTATGGATGATGATAGCAAATATTCCCGAATCAGAGTAAACCCACTGCTAGACATGAGAATTTTAATTCTTATCGTTTATTCTAAACGTTTCCATTTTGACAAGGAGACGTTATCAGGTATTAGGAGAATTATGTTGAAACATACGGCTTGAAAACTCTGACAGCTGGGTTGGACACTAACCTGGCAAAAGCCTAATCTAAGATTGGGTCTGGTTTCCCTTCTGGGTTGCGGAGGTCAGATGGCAGTCACTCTGTGTAAAAACCAGTATTCAATCCCCTATATTAGGTAGCCGACCCCGTGTGATAGCGGATAAGGCTAGGGAGATGATACATACATACATTTAATCACGCCTTTATCCCTAATGGGGTTGGCAGAGCGTAAATGACCTAAACAATCGTTCCGCCACGTCTGAGAAAGTTTTGAGGGTTATTTAAGATAGATTTATAAGTATATTACTGTAGTGACAGGTTGTCAGCCTATCGCCTAAATTGCAATATACTAAAACCCTGGGATCCCTTGGTTGTTTTTTACAGTATGCCCGGGAAGAAGTGCAGCTTGCACTTTCTACGTTTTCCTTTCGCGCCCAGTCCAGCATGGAAGAAGGGAGATTATGGTGTTGAAACATACCGTATTAACAGATATAGGCAAGGAGCCAGCAGAAGTGACAGCAGCGACAATACAGGCACCGCAACCACCTTCAAGACACATGTACTTGGTGCCACGGAGCTCGGCATATTCGCGGATGTAGTCCAGAAGGGTCACATCGGAACTTACTTCAGAATCCACTGCAGAAGAAAAGGAATTCTTGTTAGGTTACATGGACTAGTAGCGGGTCTTCTCGTAGAGTTTAAAGAGGTGGTAGGAGGGAGGTTTGTCCTCCTTCGATCAATCCACGCTACACGTCAGCGACCTGGGGTCGGAGATGATATTCCTATCGGCACATCCTAGTCGGTCTTCACCGCTCTCGTGATCCGGGTGGATACCAGCGAACAATCAGTCAGCAGAGCGGCAAAATTGCCATCTCAATTAGACGGATTGTATGAAAATGAATTGTATTAAAAATATATTTTAAATAACATAATGAATTAAATACTTAACTTAAATTAAAGAATAAATTTTATAAATGAACTGTTATTATTAATTTATTATTTTTATAATGTACTGAATTGCACGGAAATAAATAAAATAAATGGCTATATTATTATTATGAAAACGAAAAAAAATCTCAATTCCTGGAAAAAAATCCGGGTGAAAGTTGATCAATTACATAGACTGAGCAACCACTCTTAGTTTCTGGAACGCTGTCCCTTCAATGGTAAAGAACTTTACAAGAAAAAGGTAGAGAAAGAAAAGACATCGTCATCTTCATCATATGTATGATTGACAGGTTGATATTTTTCAGACAGTTCTTGATGTTTCCGTCATCACTTACTTAGATCATATAGATATATTTCTGTTTTCATCTTTGGAGTTAACGAAACCATTATTATACATACATATAAACAGGAAGCCTCCGAGGGTTTCAGTACTATATTGCAATTTAGGCGATTCGCTGACAACCTGTCACTTCGGCAATATACCCACAAACTATCTTAAATAACCCTCAAAACTATGTCAAACGTGGCGGAACGACCTATATTCAGGTCGTTACCCCATTAGGCGTGATTATATGTATGTATGTATGTATTTATCCCTAATTATAGTCAATATTTTGTTCATCCCGCACAGTACAGAGGCGAAATTATAACGGCAATAGAGAACGTGCATATAACATATTTTCAGTTCCTGAACCTATTGTCTAAAAACATCTTAAATTATGAAAAGAACAGTGAAAACAGAAATAAAATTGATCAAAAAATCACCGAGATATACCATTATAAAGATAGACTATCTATCTCTCTCTTCGAAACGACAATTTATATGGAATTAGTATGGCGCTCCTGTCTTATGACGTCACATGACAGTTCGGACCTCTTTTTTTAACTAACTACTTTAAGGCATTATAACTCTTAAACTAATGAATATTTTGCGAAAATTCCTTCACATCCGTTCATCTATGGTGACAATAATTCTTACTAATAGTTTAAAAAAAATCATGAGTATTCCCTATTGTAACTATGTCATAAAACTTAGAGACAGACTCAAAATCCAATAAAATCTCTAAACTGACTCCATAAATACTCAGCATCAATAAAATTCGCGTTAAGGTGGCGATATGACCTAAGTGGCGCTCCATCAATAAAAACATCATAACTCACTAAAAACGCAGTGAATCGAAAAACCGGTCCAACAGACTCAAGTAATAGTAATTAAGATAATTTTAAACCGTAAAAATTGCGATTCATAGTTCGTTGTAATAACAGGTAGAAAAAATGCGAATAACGACCACCGGAGGAAATTTTTCTTCCTGTTACTGCAACGAACTAAAAATCGCTAATTTATAAGGTTCTAAATTATTTTTATAGCTGTTACCTGAGTCTGTTGGACCGAATTATCGTTTCATTGTATTTTTAGTAGCTATTTTTTTACTGGTGCTACTTGGTTGCTTTAGTCCAAAATATTTTTTATTTATTTAAATGAGTAACTGAACAGAGGCAAACAACAACTGAAATCATCAGAGTGAAATTGGAGATTACATCCTAAAATACTAAATGGTTTTCCTTGAAATACAAACCAAAATAAATAAAAATTGGAAATATCTGCTTTTAGCTAAGCTTATATCTCTTATTCCCACACATTTTCAAGAAATTCAGTACCTACCTGAATAAGGCACATCGTTGATCCGAAAATGTATTCGATCCATGACTGAAGTGACGAACTGCAGTGGATCGAAACAAAATACTCACTAAACGCTTCGCTGAGAACGTGGAACTCTTCGCTTTACAGTAATAAATAATAACAAATAGCGCTAATAAATTACATTTTTATGACAATGTCGTCGTCTGGTCGCGGAATCGGGAAGACTGTGATTTCTCTGGACAAAGTAAATGCCAGTAACTTAATATTTACTAGGAGTCCATCAATGGCATATAGAATACGATTTATCGTATTAGAGTTTCCTATTGGAATAAACTGCTTTCCCAGGGTCAAAAGTAGATTTTACCGCTATTGATTATATAAAAAAATGGTCAGTTAAAGAAAGAAGAAAGAACATATATTTATTCAGTACAGATAATCCTAAAATAATACTTAGCCCGGTGACGCATTATATACACTTTGTAGTATTTTGCAAACAGGTCCATTCAAAAAAAAAAAAAACCTAAAATAATAAATAAAATATACTCGTACAATAACACATGCAATATAACATTAAACTTACTTATAAAGAACTATGTTATGACTTTTGGCCGTGTATTGCACTCAGTTGACTACCCGTACAATCTAGGAGATAACTTGAATACTCGAGTGAACCAGATTAAGGACCTGGGTGTAACCTTTGTCAAAAGATTAACTTTCTCCGAGCTAGTAGACAACCTTGGCAGAGAGTGTTTAAGACGTCTTGGGGTTGTCCTACGCAATGCAGGTGCCCTTTTAAACCTAAATGTCATACAACTGTTGTACACCTCGCTTGTAAGGAGTAAAATTGAAGCCAGCAGCTGCGTATGGAATCCGCACGCCAGCTCATTTACCTTGACCCTAGAAAAAATACAGAAGACTTTTTTAAGGTGTCAATATAAACGTTTGAACTGTTATTTTCCGTATATGTACCCAACTTTATTCTTATTATTCAAATTCAATTCTTTAAATGTGAGAAGAATAAACAATCAGTGTGCAGTCGCCCTCATAGTATTAAAGTCTGTCAACGTCGTGCTTACCGCGCCTTAGGGGTACAGACGTGCGCGGGGACGCGGTAACGGGGGTGCGGGCGGTGAAGCAGGAGGGGGTGAGCGAGCACGACGCGTGCGCACATCCGCCAGTTGCCGGTGCTATCGCCGCGTGCTACCGCGTCCCCGCCAACGTCTGTACCCCTAGGGCGGTAAGCACGACGTTGACAGACTATACGCAGCCATATCAATGCGTCTGCCCTACACTCACAGCTATGCAGCCTGTTTGTGCCAGACAACTACCTGCGCGCGGGCACTCGCCGCAGACATGCCTTGCTGGCCGTGCCGACTGCACGCACCGTGCATCGCGCTCAATCCCCGCTTCTTCTTCTGTCGAGTGGGTATCCAAGTTTATCGACCCGATGAACCCTGGTGTCAGAGTTTTTAAACCGCCTAGTAGCACAACTATCAGGCCTCTGACATGGTTTGAGTAACGACCACTATCAAAGACAGCGACCGGGACCGACGGATTAACGTGCCCTCCGAAGCACGAAATCTTTTCCTTTTTCGGACAATCAGGTGATTCAGCCTGCAATGTCCTAACCAAACTGGAGAAAAATTCACAAAGTGATAAATTCTCAAATATCAACTTTGTGATTTGTGATCAGGAGTCCATGGCACTAGCCACTAGACCACGGAGGCAGTTATAGTTATATAATCCCCGCTATGTCGTATGCTCACCGCGCTTAACAGCTTCTTGCAAAACCGGATTGCGATTTGTTTGCGGATGGATGGTCGAAGATAATGCGTGATTGTTTACATTTGTGTGAGATGACGTATGAATGTGCTAGTTCTATTCAAATGACAGATGATTAAAAAATGTAATATTTTAGCGGCAAGTTTATTGGATCGTTCATTCTTTAATTTTATTATTATTAATTAATCTTATAATCTCTTGACAAATGTTATATACAATTTCTGTAAATAATCTGTTTGTTTTTAATGAATTTAATAATTGTATTATTAAGTATTGACACAAATGTTTACTGTATTTGGTATTTTTACCCTCGATTACTGTGATTGGTACGCCGTAGTACATACATACATACATATTATCACGCTTTTATCCCTAATGGGGTAGGCAGAGCGCAAACGACCCAAACAAAGTCGACCATTCAAGAAAGATTTGTACGTATATTGCTGTAGTGACAGGTTGTCAGCCCATCGCCTAAATAACAATATACTGAAACCCTCAGATCCCTTAGCTGGTTTTTAGAGCATGCTCGGGAGAAAATGCAGCTGGCACATTGTATGTTTTTCTCTCACTCCCAGTCCAGCATGGAAGATATGGCCCGGCCTTATCGCACCTATTGGCCAAATATTTGTATAATATAATATATCTATACAATATTTTTCATTTATTAATCTATTTTATTGATCAGGCACATCGCCTTCGGCCAAATTTGATGATACAACGGCCACATAAACACGATACTATTTTTGGCTAGAGAAACTACTCTCGTAATAATAATGATAATCACTAACGGATGTTACATTATAGCATATAAGTAAATAAAAACACTACCTTCTTGATTGATTAGTGGTATGGCGATGAAATATTGATTATCGACTTGATGGATTGAGTTAAGTAATTTTAAATGGTAGCGCTTTCTGCTATTTACGCCCAACCGTTCCCAAGCCGGATGGTGTAGTGGATAGGGCCGCTGCCTCCTGAGCGGGGAGGTCGTGGTTCGAATCCCACCACGTACCAATGAGTTTTTCAATTTTCGAATTTTATATGTATGTTTATTCAGCGCTTTTTCCGTGCTTCGGAACGTATGTTGGTCCTGGTTAATATCATTAATTAATACCGTAGATATTAGTCATTAAGCCTACATGGCTTTAGCTAAGTATAAGCGGCTTGAAAACTCTGACCTAATCTAGGATTGGGTCTGGTTTCCCCTCTGGGTCGTTCAATCCCTTAGATAAGGTAGCCGACCCCGTGTGATACGTGATAAGGTTAGGGTTGCCTAGCAGAAATTGGTACTACCTTCCTTAACTGTAAGGCCACACATATTTCTTATTTTGTTAATTATATTGTTTTTGTTATAACACGAGTTTTGTTTAATTTTTTGTATCGCAAATGTACGTTTCCTTTCTATTCATTGTTTCTTAATAGTTTTTATCTAAAGACTCACTCGTTTAGGGCAATGACAAAATCAAGCCCACGTATCAAGCAACGTATCTTTTGCCTGGCCCTATAAGTAGGATCCAGTAAATTTAATGTTAACTTTAATTGATGTGTACATTATACTTACACAGCTAAATAAAATTGAACTACAAGCAATACATAATGTAACTTAATTTATTTTAATTAAAAATTACATAAACTTTAACAACTTATACATCTATACAATTAAAAAAAATAAAACAATTAATTCAGACACATTTAAAGACACTTATCATAACTATGTATCTTGTTAAAAAGCTTTTATGGCAAATAAACGTTTTTATTTTATTTTATTTTTATTTATTTTATTTAAGAGCTAGCTAGCTCTTGTCGGTTGAGTACAATAAAGTGAACGCCAACTCTCCCTGCATTCCGCTTTCTCCTTGACTTCCTAGTACGACTTAACTTCAATCTTTTATTTTACTAGATCGATGTACCTTATTCTTGGCCTTCCCCTTCCTCTTCTTCCTTCGAACTTTGTAGACCGAAGATTAAATTTAGGATTTGAAACACATAAATAGCTTTAATAGATTTAGAGAAAGCCTTCGATAAAGTGAACAGGAGAAATAAGATATTTAAAAGAAAAACATAGGGTTAAAAGCATACAGAGCCAGAATAATAATTGACGAACTTTACAGACAGCAGGAAACGGTAAAAGAAGTCGGAAAAGAAATGGGAAAGGCAAGAATAAGGAGTAAGAGTAAGACAGAATTATCCACACTTGCCGCTTATGCCACTTGCCGATTCGGAAAAAGGAGGTGTTAAAATAAATGGGGAACGGATGCAATTTATAAGATTTGTCGATGTATAGTATATATATGTATAGCTACAATAGCTAACACTGCAATAGAACTGGAAAAACTCATTACCGAAATGGATCAAACAAAATAGATTTCAATGCATTCGGTTTAAAAATAAATATCAATAAAACAAAAACCTTAATAACATCAAAACATACACAAAAAAATTGAAAAAATATCTTAAATAATACACCTTTAGGAGATGAAAAAGCTTTTTTTAAATATTTAGACAGTATCATTACCAAAGATAATAGAAAACAATAGAGCAACACCGAGGACCGAAAGTTTTTAGACGGAAGATAAACCAGAATAAACAGGAAATAAATAAACTTAAATACAGTACTGGACACAAAGTCACAGACCGTAATGAAATTCTCAATATTGTTGAGGAGTTCTACCAGGACTTATATACATCAAAGGCTGCAGAAACTGATACATCAGATCTTTCATACCTAAGAGTACCCCCAACAGAAAAACTGAGCGATGATCGACTGCCTCCCATTCTAGCGCAGGATATAAAGCTCATTGGGGCGAATGAAAAAAGAAAAAGCTGCTGGTGAAGATAGTATTACAATAGAAATGTTGCAGGCAGGAGGAGAACCCATGCTGAAAATCTAGGTGGAACTTTTCAACAAAATTATTGAAAATAGCACTATCCCTTGCGCCTGGAAGAATGCAGTAGGTAAAATCCTACATAAAAAGGAGATAAGTGCCTAATACAAAACTATCGACCCATCAACCTTCTTTCCCAGGTATAAAAACTATTTTCGAAGGTCCTGTGCAACCGACTAAACCGGACATTAGACGAGTACCCGCCAGCGGAGCAAGCGGGCTTTAGGAGTCGATACTCGACTGTGGACCATATACACACGGTCAAGCAATTGATGGGAGATGCAGGGAGTACGACCGGCCCTTATGTTTCGCTTTTGTTGATTACGAAACAGCATTCGACAGTGTCGAGCATTGGGCCTTGTTCCATTCTCTTCATCGTTGCGGAGTTGAGCAGATACGTGAGGGTCCCCCAGGAGCTGTACAGATCAGCGACAATGCAGGTGCAAATGCATGAAATAACCGGTCCTGTTCTTTTAGAGACATATTGAAGACTGTTGACTGGGAGGAGACGGAAGTCAGTATCAATAGCGCTATGCTAACGCATCTAAGATTCGAAGATGACCTGATACTCGTAGCTGAAGACGCCGCCAATCTCTTAAACATTCTGAAAGAGCTGCACGCAGCATCACTAAAAGTTGGCATTAGGATAGACATGTCCAAAACAAAAAATATGTTGAGTCACTCAACTGTACCAAATATAATCGTTGGTAATAGCCCTATAGAGGCAGTATATAACTACGTATATCTTGGACATTGTTTATCCTTTGGCTAAAAAGCAGTAGTCAAAGAGGTTGAAAGGCGTATTCAGCTGGGTTGGGCCGCATTTGGAAAATTTAAATACGTCTTTAAATGATATGGGGGTGGGCAGGACACTTGGCTCGTCGGGACGACGGGCGGTAGACCAAGGCGGTAACGGAGTAGCTGCCGTTATCATCAAAACGACCAGAAGGCAGACCACCAGCCTGATGGACTGATGATATAGTAGCGATTGAGAGAAGACGGTGAATGCGGGAGGCACAGGATCGCTGTAGATGGCGTATAAAAGAAGGGGCCTATACTAAGCAGTGGGTAGATAACGCAGCTGAAAACGCCTAGAAGCTTTCGAAATGTGGTGTGAAGATAATTTGGAAAGAAATAAAGACAAACGAAAGACAATCGTCATTTTGAATATTATATCTGAGTCACCTTATTTCAATAATTTTAAAAAGGTATTTCAGAAAGAAAATCATATTTTATGGTAAAACTCATGTCTAGATTCTTCAGCTAGATAATCTATGAAAACTTAAAATCTTCAGTTTTTGTTGCACACGATAAACAGATTTTCTCCAATGTAAATGGGGCATCTGAAAAGATAAAAAAATATAGCTGAAACTACTTAAATTATAATGGAATTAATATAAAAATAATAAAATATTTATTTATCTTTCATGCTGGACTGCGAGCGAGAGAAAAACATCCAGCATCCAGCTGCATATCCTCCCGGGCATGCTGTAAAAACCAGCTACGGGATCCGAGGGTTTTAAAAAATTGCAATTTAGGCGATAATCTGACAACCTGTTACTACAGCAATATACCTATAAATCTTTCTTACACACTCCTCGAAACTTTGTCAGACGTGGCAGAACAACCTTTGTTTAGGTCGTGTACGCTCCGCCTACCCCATAAGGGATAAAGGTGTCCGCCTACCCCATGGTGATAATATGTATGTACGTATGTCAATTTTATCGTTACCAATATCAAACCACTGGTTCAAAGGAAGGCCAGATTCTAATCTGGCTTCAGCAATGGCTTCTCTCAGGGCGAAGGTTATCACAACTGAAAGACAAGTAGGTGGCTCCCCGGAAGCTGTAAAAAAATAAATTTGTATAAATATTTCAAATCCATAAAAAAAATCTATTCTTTCACCACATATTATGCTTGATCAGGTTGGTCCCTACAGGCCAACACGCTAAATGTTCGACTTTTGATGAAATGCAAAAAAATATTATCATATAAATTTTACCTTTAGCTCCAAAGAACTGATCGCTACTATAAGAGTTCTGTTTGAAATATACTCTGAAATCCTGAGGGATATCTCTTGCTTGAGGAACATGGTAAGTCCAAGTTCTATCTGTCAATATTTCTCCACTTTTCTTGTTGTAAACCAAATGTTCTATAGTCCAGTACCCTAAACCCATGACAAAAGCTCCTTCCACCTTAAAATAAGTTATAATTCAAAAATGTTCACATGATAAGAAATAGGAATTTTGTATATTTATTTATGACATTATGACTTACTTGTCCGACATCTATTTCAGGACTAACACTTCTTCCAACATCTTGAAGAATATCAACTCTAATAATTTCAGATTCTCCTGTCAAAATATCAACCTCAACTTCAGCTAAAGCCACTCCAATAATATTATAATTATTCATAGTTGTTTTGTTAATATAGCCGTTGGCTTGTAAATTAATGTTGTCTGCATAAGCTTTCTTAACGACTTCTTCCCAAGTGGGATTATTAAGCTGTTTCCTGACAGGGTCAAGTCTCTCCAATAACTGTTGACAAGCATTTTGGACAGCCGCACATGTATTTTGCGATGTCAAACTACTACCAGATACGGTACCATTGGGGGCAATGATAGTGTTGGTGGCCTTAATCTGAACCTTTTCTAGTGGTATTTTTAAAAGATACGCAGCCACCTGAGCAGCTTTAGTGTTGACTCCTTGCCCCATTTCAATACCAGCGTGTGTAATAGCTACAGTGCCATCTTCATGAAAAACTGATACAGTAATGTTGAAAATCGAGCTTCCTATCGGATTCCATCTAGAAATGGATAATCTCAGACCTCTCTTTTTCCATCTGTTGTCTTCATTGAATTTATTTACAGCTGCTCTCCTTTCATTATATTTTGAAGTACTTTTTAAGTTTTCTACCATCGACCTAACTTCGCTGTACTTTTCCTCATCCACATTTCCTAATCTAACTTGTATCGGATCAAGTGACATTTCGTATGATATACGCTCCATAATTATTTCAGCCATTGCTATACATTCTAATGTACCTGTAAATTATGTTTTATATTAGTCATTATTTTTTGAGCTTATCTTATCTTATTATCTTATTTAGCCCACATCATCCCACTGCTGGGCTACTATTTAATAATCATGGCTGCTTTCTTACCAGGGGATCGACACCAAGTATTCTTAGGTGTATCAGTAAGGGTGTTGAAGCTTTTGAAATTCCATCTACTATTAGAATAGCAGTTATTGTACGCATCAGGACCAAAAAGACCGATTGGTTCATTCACTATGTAGCCATTATCTTCATAGATGTTTAAATTGTTGTACTGTATTACTCCTTCTTTATTTACAGCAACCTACAGCATAAAACATGCATCATTGATACTCGAAAAACTGCCTCTAATTAATATTCTTGTAAAAGTTTTCGTTACAAACCTCGAAATCAGAATTACAAGGCAGACGCTTTCCCACAGCTCTCATGTTAGTGGTGAGTGACTGAATAAATCTGCAGGGGCGGTTTAGTAACTTTGACACTATGCTGCATGCTACGGCTACTTGAGATTCTCTTGATATCTTTATGCCATATCCACCACCAATACGACGGACATGGACATCAACTCTGAAAATAAGTATAAATAAGTTTTTTTCGCAATTGAGAAGAAACAATTTCTTAAGTTCGTGTATTTAGTTTCACATACCTATTGATGTCCATATTCAACGCCGCTGCCGTCATTTGCTGCACACCATCCATCCATTGAGTAGCTGCATGTACTTCTAATCCTTCTTCTGTGGGTTTCGTGACACATACTAGTGTTTCCATTGTGAAATGGTATTGACTGTAGATAGTGTGCTCTCCTTTTATTACTTTCTCTACATCGGCACCCTTATCTTTAGCAGGAATTGTGTTTAAAGGTAAATTTCTTTTTGGATCTTTTTTTGCTTCTTTGATATCCAACACAGGCTCAATTGTAGTTGTGTATGTTACTTCAACCAATTTTGCAGCTTTATCAGCTATAGCTCGCGATTCAGCTACAACTATTCCGATTGGCTGGTTGTAGTGAACAACTTCTTTTTCAGCAAGTATTGGTTCATGTACAGGGTAAAGTTGAGTACCTGATGGTGTAAATGAATTTGTTCCTGGTATATCTTTAGCAGAGTAAAATTTTATAACTCCTGGGTATGCCTAGAACAAAAAAGTGAAGACAATCGATTATGTTCAGCACCTCATAAATTTACAACATAATTAGATTTTATTACATATCAAATTTATTTTCATCAAATTTGTTTACATCGCTTTAAATACTTACTAGTGCTTTTTCTGGGTTTATTGATTCTATAGTTCCTCTTGCTTGAGTACTTAAAACAAATGCAGCAAACACTTCTTTTGGAAAAGAAGGCAAATCTTCACAGTAATGTGCCTCTCCAGCACATTGAATCTGTTGACATACGGTAAAATATGATTCCTTATAATTTCGTCAGACATTATCAGTTTTTTCACTTGGGGCGTGTTATTTGAGTGACCTATCCCTTTCGGTTTTTTTAAATGTTATTAAGTTACTGTAAATGCTATTTTTTCATTAGTTTTATTAATATGTTGTGTCAAACTTACCAGTGCTTCTATTTTCGGAATGGGCTGGTTTAAAGGATATAATGTTGAATCAGTGTCAAAGATTTGTCGACCACTGGACACAGGCCGATTTTCTTTAATTCTGGTGATTCCTGAGCTGTAACGAGGTCCAACTTTTACTAGAGGACAAAGAGAAAGTAGGCCCTGAAAATATGTTTTTTTTTGTAGTTGAATTTTGGAATTAAATTGAACAAAATTCACAGTCAATAGAATTAAGCCAGTGTATATATTTTTATGTATTATATCAAATATTCATGACGTACCTTGTAAAACAGATTGATAGCCAGTTGTTTCCTATACTCGGGTGACGGATCTGGTAGTTTTTCTACCACAATCAGCTCTTTTTGCAATTTGCATATAGCATCTTGTAATGTCTCGTATGTGAACAAGTTTTTTCCAACTAAGAGAGATTCAGTCTGGTTAGCTCTAATAAAATTTGGAGATAAATTGCCATAGACGATTCTTGCCTCTTGAACAGTGTTGGTGCTGCTCAGTTTGAAAAGGAACCCAGCATTTACAATAGCGTGAGCATTTAATGCTCGAGGCATTATCTGAAAGATGTACAAATCATATAAATTTGAAATGTAGCAGCTTTTCAGTTCAGTAAACGTCTCATTAAAACGCACATCTGGAGCATTGCATTACATGGTACTGAAACTTGGACTATGACTCAAAGGGATAGGGAAAGATTTGAAGCATTTTAAATATGGTGTTGGAGGCGAATGGAAGGAATTAGTTAGATAGAAAGGAAAACAAATGAAGAGGTATTGAGAATGATAAAGGAGAAGGGAAATATATTGACAACAAAAGAGAACTTAAGAGGAAAAATGATAGGCCACGTGATACGACATGACAAATTCTTAAAAAAACGTCATAGAAGGGAAATAAGAAGGCAAAAAGGAAGAGGAAGACCGAGACGCAGATACTCTGACCAAATTAAAGAGAAGGTGAATATCAAGTCGTATCAGGAAGTGAAATCGTTGGTAGAAGACAGAGAAAATTGGCGATTACTGCACCAAAATTTTGCACGTAAATTAAAAAAGAAGAAGCAGCAGTTTTACATTCCATACGTAAAACGTTTTAAACATTACCTTGTATGTGACTAATTTGTATTCCACGCTATACGGTGGAACAAGAATGTTCAGAATTATTTTAGATTTCATATTTGTCTGCAAAAATTGCTGCATCGTCAGGGATTTTTTCACCCCGTACGCGTTCACTGCAATTATACATATATAAATATTAGAGATGCAAATATTTATTACAACACTAAAATTATGTATAATTTGATTATATTCTTCATTTGCCAGTTCAACAATGACATCTGTTTGCTGGTTCATAATTCTAACATCAATTTATCCAAAGACGATTTGGTACTTACAAGTAGTCAACTGGGCTCCAATTGTTTCCAATAGTAGAAATATATCCGAAGGAAATTCGTTGTGTTTGTGTTTTATCATTAGATTTCCAGCAATGGTGCCCAACTAGAACAAATACATATTATATTTTTCACCCCGTGAAATTTCCTAATTTCATTCAGGTTAATATATATATCACAATGATATTCAAAACACACAACTTAACCTATACTTATAAATATCTTTCATTGATTCGAGAACCTTATAAATAAAGCATGCCGAAAAACATCGGGCAGATGTTGAAAAA
This sequence comes from Scrobipalpa costella, assembly GCA_949820665.1. Classification (NCBI taxonomy): domain Eukaryota; kingdom Metazoa; phylum Arthropoda; class Insecta; order Lepidoptera; family Gelechiidae; genus Scrobipalpa; species Scrobipalpa costella. The sequence continues at coordinate 4,092,936 of OX463311.1, forward strand.
TATCCGCTGCATGGTATTCCACTCTTGTCCGTGGAGTGGATATATATATTATATTCAAAAATAACTTACATTTCTCACAGCAACATGTGCAACCAAATTAATATGTTCATACAATTTTTCTAAATATTCAAAATCTTTCTTTTCCCTCATATGTTTCAGTATATCTAGGAGGTCTGTTAAAGTCACTCCACCACCTATCACTAGGTTTTGGTCTTCAACCCAGCCTTTTAGCTCAGCGACTGTACTAATATCAATCAGGATTCGAGGATATTCCTGTATGGTGTAAACTCCTGGAAAAAGAATATTTAATAATTTCTCATTACCGTTCTCATTTCCGTTTGATTAGGTGACCTTCTTAAATTGCGTTTATTTTACGTTAAGTTATCGATATTTACGTGTTTTGCGGCCTAAAAACTATTTTTTCTTTATAATTTAAAAGAAATTTATAATATACTAGCTGTGTCCGCGACTTCGTACGCCCGGTTTGTATGGAAAACACGGAGTGTCGAACATACTGAAAACGCTTCTCCGCGAGTAGGAGCGGGATTTGCTTGCGTGTTTCGGTTTACTGGTACTTACTCAATATAAGAATGGTTTGCGTGATTATTTCGAACCCAGGCTGGACACCAGGTAATTAAAAAAACTCAGTCAAATAAAAAGTCCCTCTAGGATCGGTTAAAAACTATCAGAGTTAAATTTCTGGCCTACCCCCTAAGTCAGGTGGCGTGATTATTTGTATCGTAGCTTTGAGTGCTCAGTCAAAAAAAAAAGTTTCATTTAAATCAAACAAGCCTATTGGTTAAGAAACAGCCAAATTAAAATTTTCTGCCTACCCCCTAAGTCAGGAAGCGTGATTTTTAGTAAGTATTTGTTGCAACCCGGGTACCACACAGTTGAATAAACAAAGTCTCATCGAAATCGGTTCAGTAGGTTTGGCGTGATGTGGTAACATACAGACAGACAGACAGACAGACAAAAATTAAAAAAAAATAGTTTTGATCTCCGTATCGTTAATAATGCCTGCTGCAATTATTTTTTTGTTAAAATATTCAATGTACAGACACGACGCTTCTAGAGATTTATTATATGTATAGATAACAAACTGAATATAACAACTGACAAATAAATAATCTCATATCAAGTTGATTTTTAATTATCATTTGGAGATTTGTGCATACTCGACTAAAAACAAAATTTCTTCCATGCCTGGGAGCGAGAGAAAAACATAGAATGTGCCAGCTGCATTTTCTCCCGGGTATGCTGTAAAAACCAGCTAAGGGATCCGAGGGTTTCAGTATATTGTAATTTAGGCGATGGGCTGACAACCTGTCACTACAGCAATATACTTCCTAATCTATCTTAAATAACCCTCAAAACTATGTCAGATGTAGCGGAACGACCTTTGTTTGGGTCGTTTACGCTCTGCCTACCCCATTAGGGATAAAGGCGTGATTATATGTATGTATGTATGTAAAAACAAACAGACTTAAGATAACAAATTCAGTGTTTGCCTGTTAAAACTTTTGCATTTTCAATTAACTTCGTGAGCTGAGTTTATTTCAAACAACATAAAATATACCTTTCGCTGTATTGCCAGCTACAAGCATATACGAGTCATCTCCCTCAGCTTGTAAGATTGTAAATATTTCCGCTGTAGTTCTAACTCGGAACCACTTATGTCCATCCTTCAAATTAATTTGAACAACCTTTTCTATGACGTCATCGCTAGATATAAGACACCAATCTTCTTCTTCGTATTTTTCTTTGTTACAATTTCCGTCTTTCTTACAGATCTTCAAATCTTCAATATCTGGAAGTTCAGAGTCTGCGGCAAATGTTTTAAACGCATCTAAAATTGATCTATAACCGGTGCATCTGCAGATGTTGGTCGCCAATTTTTTTTCAATGTCAAGTTTCGTTAGCGGCTCAATACCATTTTTTAAACTGAAATATTATAATACTTGATTTATAATCAAATAAAGAAACCCTATCAATTTTCTAAGCTTGAACAAAAAAAGACTTGTTTTTAAAGTAGGTAATATATTTTCTTTATTTGAAATTAAATGCATCGTATAAATTTGACATAAATGATTTGGAATAGTAAAATGATCAAAGACTCACTTATCGTATCTTACTTTAGTATTTAATGGAATTTCTCACCTGTACATGGACATAATCCACCCAGGAGTACAGTATCCACACTGAGTCCCATTATACTTAGCCAGGGTTGTCTGCAAAGGATGATAACCCTCCAAGCGGTTGCCCACTTTTTCCACTGTGGTGATCTCCCAGTCTTGACATGATGTCACTGATACCAGGCACTATAAGGGAAATTTTACTAGTTGTTTAAAATTGATAAGGCATCAGTTTAGGATCGTATAAACCCCTTACGATGGTGAACTTATTTCCCGGATATATTGTATTGATCATAATTATTTTTTAATATGATTGTAACACCTTGTGCACGTTCGACAAGTTTTTGCTAGTGTTTTTAAAAACAATGACAAATAATTATTATTTATTTATTGTTCAAATTTCAAATGTCATGCAAAAAAAATACTTGCTAACCCCGGACTAATGGATTGGTAATTTTAACACACTTTGGTAATTTTGACACTTTGATCGTTTCGCTCCAGAAGGAACCTGATGCATGCATAAAAATCTGCTATGGAAAATTTGAAATTGTACTTCATAATGTAATGGACGTGTTGCTTTGCTATCTTCGCAATAAGGCCGCCTCTGTTGTACTTGTCTGTCTGTTCAACTGTCTGTCTCTGTTGTGTTGTATGATTTGTTATCTTATTATTATTATAGCTAGCCTATTAGATCCCACTTCTGGGCAAAGGCCTCCCCCGCGGTTTTCCACTCATCACGGTCTAATGTAATCTCAGTCCAGTCTTTCAGATGGGCGTCGAGATCGTTCTCTTTCGGGGTCTACCTCTTCGCCGAAAACCGTCTTGAGGTACCCAATTTTCTGTGACAATCTTGGCCCATGGATCCGGTTGCATCCGACAAACATGCCCAGCCCACTCCCATTTGAGCTTGGCGGTTTTGAACCCTACGTCAGTTATGCCTGTCTTGGCTCGCAGCGTAGTGTTTCGAACTCCGTTTGTCCGTTCGTTGGACGCCTAGGATACTCCGCTCCATCGTTCTTTGGCAAACCTTAAGTTTTGACTTTTGACCTTCAGTTAACGACCATGTTTTTGCACCGTAGGTTAGGAAAGGCGGAATACACATGTCGATGAGTTTCCTTTTGAGAGATATGGGCAAATTACCCTTCAGAAATAGTTTTAGCGACCAGAAACATTTCCAGGCGTTTTGGATACGACGATCGATTTCTTTCTCTTGCCTATTATCGAAAGAGACAAACTGGCCTAGGTAAATATACTAATTGACATAATGTATTGTCTGCCCGTCTACCTGTACCCTACGTTTCGTGCTATTGGTCATCAATTGCGTCTTTGTTCTATTCATTTGAAGTCCAACCTCAAGGCTTGCTGCACTTAAATCTTGAAGCTTCACTTCGAGTTCCACTGCCGTATTAGCAAACAGAACAATGTTGTCGGCGAAACGCAGAGTCAATCGTTTTTCGCCGACGACAATGCCCCGAGTTTCCCATAGCACTGATAGATGTTGAAACACTTCTTCCAGGGTGGCTGTGAATAGTTTAGGGGAAAGGGGATCGCCCTATTTCACGGCCTTTTCTATTTAAAAAAAAAGAACCCGGAGAATGGAGCTTGATAGAAGCAGTGCTGTTTTTATAGACCATTTCCAAAAGTTTGACGTAAGTCTCTTGAATACCTTGTTTGCGAAGAGCTAAAACGATCGCTGAATGTGTGAGACTGTCGAAAACTTTGGAATAGTCTACGAATGCTAGGTATAATGGTATGTGAAACTCAGTGTGTTGTTCGACTACTTGGTTCAGTGTGTGCAGATGGTCGGTTGTTGAAAAAGATGGTCGGAAGCCGGCTTGCTCCGGTGGTTGATGGGGATCTAGAAATCAAGCTATGCGGTTCTCTATGATCTTGATCTTGATGGAAATTTTGTAAATGTGATTTGTTATCTTACGTGCAATAAAGTATTTTTATCTTATCTTATCCTATCGTTGGTTAGCAAAGAGACAAGACTAAACTTAAACGAGTCTTTACAGGTTAATTACAGTTCTTTGACAATGACTGAAGTATAAACTGCAAATTCAATGCTGTGGTTTTCCGGGCTTTCCATATTTTGAACTCTTATTTTTGACTTTTGATTTCACCGCTATGTGATCTATTATATGCATTTATTTTTATAGGATATTATGAAATATCCCCATTAATTTATTTTTACTTCAATGCAGGACTGGTAGCGAGAAAAAAACATAGAATGTGCCAGCTGCATTTCCTCCCGGGCATGCTGCAAGAACCAGCTAAGGGAACCGTGGGTTTCAGTATATTGCAATTTAGGCGATGGGCTGACAACCTGTCACTACTTCAATAAAGTATTACCCTCAAAATTTTGTCAGACGTGGCGGAACGAGCTTTGTTTGGGTCGTTTATGCTCTTCCTACCCCTTGAAGGTGTGATTATACGTATATGTAATTTATTTTTATGATTTAACCAGTGGATTTTGTATAACCCATTTACTTACTGCGTTGACGGCACTTGGTGTACCGCCCGTGCTCTTGATAGCACTGACGATACAAGCCCCGCATCCACCTTCCCGGCACATGTACTTGGTACCACGCAGCTCGGCATAGTTTCGGATATAGTCCAGAAGGGTCACATCTGAACTTATCTCGCACCCGACTGCAAATCATTCGTAAAACATAAAAGGGTAGTGTTCTCCTGATTGACGGAAATGACACAAGTACGAGGGCGGAGTGATATATGAGGTCTTCTTCTGTCGATTGGGTATCGAGTCTATCGACCCGATGAACCCTGGTGTCAGAGTTTTTAAACCGCCTAGTAGTACAACTATCAGGCCTCTGACATGGTTTGAGTAACGACCACTATCAAAGACAGCGACCGGGACCGACGGCTTAACGTGCCCTGCGAAGCACGAAATCTTTTTCTTTTTCGGACAATCGGGTGATTCAGCCTGCAATGTCCTAACCAAACTGGGGAAAAAAACACAACGTGATAAATCTCAAATATCAACTTTGTGTTTCGCCCCTGGGAATCGAACCCAGGACCTCCGGATCAGGAGTCCATGGCACTAGCCACTAGACCACATACATACATACATACATATAATCACGCCTTTATCCCTAATGGGGTAGGCAGAGCGTAAACGACCTAAACAAAGGTCGTTCCGCCACTTCTGACAAAGTTTTGAGGGTTATTTAAGATAGATTTGTAGATATATTGCTGTAGTGACAGGTTGTCAGCCTATCGCCTAAATTGCAATATACTAAAACCCTCGGATCCCTTAGCTGGTTTTTACAGCATGCACGGGAGGAAATGCAGCTTGAACATTCTATGTTTTTCTTTCGCTCCCAGTCCAGCATGGAAGTAAGCCACTAGACCACGGAGGCAGTTATATGAGGTAGAAATCGATCTTAGAAGAAAATTATCACAAATTGCATGCAATCGTCTTGTTCGTACTCTTTTGAAGTACTAAATTAAAATTTTCAGCCAGTACAGCGGGCTACTTTTTGTTTGGCGGCCATTAAAGAAAACAAGTGTACACATTTTCGCAAAGATGTAGAAAAGTGAATTTCGTGTGTTGATTTGAAACATTATTTTTTGCTCAAGAAATATACCAGGCCACTCAGAAAGTATTGCGATAAATAGTTTTTATATATGGCAGACTGGCCGGTTAGAATCTTTTTTGAAAATATGATTACTTGTTAGTAAAAATATGTGTGTTCCATTTTCAAAATTTCCCTCCACACTTTTTGCGAGCCAATTCAAAGTATCGTGTCTTACTGAAAAATGGATCTGCGCCGGGAACATTTTAGAGCTATGATTTTTTACGATTTCAAGTGTCGCCTGAAACCGGATGAATCGTTCTATAGACTTCAAATGGCATTTATGGATGAAAGCCCCTCCAAGGCAACCGTGTATCGTTGGTATAACGAATTTAGGCGCGGTCGACCAACCTTGGATGAAGAAAGAAGCGGTCGCCCTTTGACGGCTATTACGGAAGAAAACGTGCTAGCAGTGAAAAATATAATCCAAGATAATAGGCGAATTACATATCAGGAGATTCAGCACATATTAAAGATTGGATCGGGAAGCGTTCACGAGATTCTACAAGGGCATCTTCGCGTGAGGAGGATAGTATCGCGCTGGGTGCCGCACTACCTCACCGACGCTCAGAAGCAGGCCCGGGTGGAATGGTGCCGTGATATGCTGAACAAATTTGAAGCAGGCTCGTCTCGGCGTGTTTACGACATCGTAACAGGTGATGAGTCCTGGATTTATCAATACGATCCAGAAACCAAGCGCCAGTCGACAGTTTGGGTGTTTCAAAATGAACCAACGCCTACCAAAGTGAAGCGATCTCGAAGCGGGGGGAAGATTTTGATCGCCAGCTTTTTTAATTTGATTGGCCACTTGGTCTCAATTCCCTTACGAGATCAAAGAAGCATTAACGCCGAATGGTATACTACCAAATGTTTACCAGAAGTTTTTTCTGTTGTGAGCAACAAGCGACCAAACACAGGGCTCCGCGGACTACTGCTCCACCACGACAATGCGCCTGCACACACCGCGCTCAAAACGAGGGACTTCCTGGACAGCACACCAGTCAAACTCCTGGGTCACCCTCCTTACAGCCCTAATCAAGCACCGTGTGACTTCTTTTTATTTCCAAAAATAAAAAATCAGCTCAAGGGGATACAATTTTCGTCGCCGGAAGATGCGCTGGCTGCGTTCGAGCAGGCTGTAAACGAGGTGTCTACAGCGGACTGGAAAAAGTGTTTTGAAAACTGGTTTAGACACATGAATCTTTGTATAGAGGCTGGTAGAGAGTACTTTGAAAAGATTTAATAAAAATATATGTACCTGTAGAACATTTTTTTTTAGTGTCGCAAAACTTTCTGAGTGTCCCACGTATTACAGAAACGAAACAAAGGCTTGATAAATATAAAAGGAACTCTGCTTCGTCGATCAAAATGTTTCATAAGTGGTTTTCTTATTTTCGATGTGGTCGGACAAGCACAAGTAATGCTGAACGTCCAGGGCGCCCAATCGAGGATTGGCCTGGGAGCAAGAGAAAAACATGGAATGTGCCAGCTGCATTTCCTCTCGAGCATGCTGTAAAAATCAGCTAAGGGATTGGAGAGTTTCTCTCTCTCTAATATACGTAATATTGTAATTTCGGCGATGGGATGACAACTTGTCACTACAGCAATATACCAAATATTATCTTAAATAACCATCACAACTTTGTCAGACTTGGCGGAACGACCTTTAGGTTGTTTACGCTCTACCTACCCTATAAAGGTTAAAGTCGTAAAAATATGTATGTATATATGTATTATTTAATTATCATACTCGTACTTTCGAATAATTTATGTCAAAATCAAATGATGAAATGCTAATCTTTTTATTTGTTTCAACACAAATTAAAAAAAAGGAAATAAAATATACCTGAATGATCTTCACCATTTATCTTGAAAGTAATTCTGTCCATGGCTGCCCCTTATGAGAGCAGTTAGACAACTGACCAAGAAAAATATGTCAAATACGCAAAATAATAATGTGCCAAATAATTGTTTACTAACACAGATATAAATGGTGTTAACTTTATAGGTGCGTACTTACTAGGATTTATTTGGGCTAATAATTTTTGAGGCGACTAAAAACTTATTAGGCGACAAACTATTTAGTTACAAAAAATTGCTTGAAAGCGAAAAAAAATTGCTTAGCAACTATTATTTTATCTAACCTACAAAACGCAAGGATCTATAAAATCTAAATAATGGCTGCGACCTTATGGTAGCAAATTTATTAAACAGGGCTTATATATAATAACATATACATACATATAAGCACGCCTTTATCCCTAATGGGTTAGGCAGAGCGTAAACGACCAAAAACAAAGGTCGTTCCGCCACGTCGTGTAAACTATTGAGTAAGTAAAGTTTTATTAAAGATAAAGCTGTGGTTTATACAGCATGCCCGGCCGGAAATGCAGCTGGAACATTCTATGTTTTTCTATCGCTCCCAGTCTAGCATGGAAGAATCGCTCCCAGTCCAGCATTAAATCTTCTTCTTAGCGAGTGGATTCTCGAGTCGAATGACCCGATGAGCCTTGGTGTCAGAGTTTTTAAACCGCCTAGTAGCACGGCTAATAGGCCTCTGACATGGTTTGAGTAACGACCACTATCAAAGACAGCGACCGGGACCGACGACGGCTTAACGTACGCTCCGAAGCACGGAATCTTTTTTCTTTTCGGACAATCAGGTGATTCAGCCTGCAATGTCCTAACCAAACTGGGAAAAACCTTACAAGTGATAAATTAACAAATATCAACTTTGTGTTTCCCCCTTTGGGAATCGAACCCAGGACCTCCAGATCGTAAGCCCATGGCTCTAACCACTAGACCACAGAGGCAGTTAAATAATAGGTGAGGTACTAAAAATAATACTACTTGGCAACTAACTAATATTAAGACTGGGATATCAACAATACTTATGTTATTTTACACTTCGCAATAGCGTTGTATAATGCCAAGAAATTTCTTATCAAACAGACAACTAAGTCTTAACAAACGTTGCACTAATCTCAGTTTTATCTTACGGTTGTAATTTATTTACGTTATAAAACTGCTATATTAAGGCTCGTATTTATTAAGCGATCTCAATCTTGAGACCAATATTAAGTATAGATTTAACAGGCCAGTTTATCCTAAAATTACATTTCTAATACGAACTCAAACTCGCTGTCACTTATGAGATCTGAGTAAAAATACGACCCTAAGGCATGAGTACAGTAGGATACAAAAGTGCATATCTAGTGGCACTCACATCGCGTCCGATTCAAGTTTTATACTTCGGTCGTTTTCATAGGTTAGGTTTGAACCTGTGCAGTCTATTGTACAAAGACTTAAGGACATATTGCGAAGACGTATTCACCATTACAAGTGTGTATCTAAGAAAATTAAAACTAAATCATATCCATACAATTTATTCGCGTATAAATTTGTAAAAAATAAAAGATATTATAATCGTTTCGGTAACTATTTTTTGACGCATATTCACAGAATACAAAGTTTGCTCCTAGTGAACATGAAATCAATTATAAAAATTTAAAATCTTCGGTTTTCGTTGCACAGGACAGGCAGATTTTATCCAATGTGAACGGGGCTTCTGAAATAAAAATAAAAATATTTAAAACATTAAGCCGAAACTAATAAAATGAGAGTTCTTGATATCAAAGACAAAACATACATACATACATATAATCACGCTTTTATCCTTAATGGGGTAGGCTGAGCGTAAACGACCAGAAGTCGTATTTTTGAACCGCTCGAATCAAAATTCGCATACGAAAGAGTAACATACGGATGCAATTGCACTACAATTTGGCATGCGAATGTTGCTCTTTCGTATGCGAATACGATTCGAGTGATTAAAAAATACGGCTCCGTAACAAAGATCGTTCCGCCACGTCTGACAAAGTTTTGAGGCTTATTTATGATAGATTTGTAGGTACGTGGGACACTCAGAAAGATTTGCGACGCTAAAAAAAAATGTTCTACGGGTACATATATTTTTATTAAATCTTTTCAAAGTACTCTCCACCAGCCTCTATACAAAGATTCATGCGTCTGAACCAGTTTTCAAAACACTTTTTCCAGTCCGCCGTAGACACCTCGTTTACAGCCTGCTCGAACGCAGCCAGCGCATCTTCCGGCAACGAAAATTGTATCCCCTTGAGCTGATTTTTTATTTTTGGAAATAAAAAGAAGTCACACGGTGCTAGATCAGGGCTGTAAGGAGGGTGACCCAGGAGTTTGACTGGTGTGCTGTCCAGGAAGTCCCTCGTTTTGAGCGCGGTGTGTGCAGGCGCATTGTCGTGGTGGAGCAGTAGTCCGCGGAGCCCTGTGTTTGGTCGCTTGCTGCTCACAACAGAAAAAACTTCTGGTAAACATTTGGTAGTGTACCATTCGGCGTTAATGCTTTTTTGATGTCGTAAGGGAATTGAGGCCAAGTGGCCAGTCAAATTAAAAAAAGCTGGCGATCAAAATCTTCCCCCCGCTTCGAGATCGCTTCACTTTGGTAGGCGTTGGTTCATTTTGAAACACCCAAACTGTCGACTGGCGCTTGGTTTCTGGATCGTATTGATAAATCCAGGACTCATCACCTGTTACGATGTCGTAAACACGCCGAGACGAGCCTGGTTCAAATTTGTTCAGCATATCACGGCACCATTCCACCCGGGCCTGCTTCTGAGCGTCGGTGAGGTAGTACGGCACCCAGCGCGATACTATCCTCCTCACGCGAAGATGCCCGTGTAGAATCTCGTGAATGCTTCCCGATCCAATCTTTAATATGTGCTGAATCTCCTGATATGTAATTCGCCTATTATCTTGGATTAAATTTTTCACTGCTAGCACGTTTTCTTCCGTAATAGCCGTCAAAGGCCGACCGCTTCTTTCTTCATCCCCCAAGGTTGGTCGACCGCGTCTAAATTCGTTATACCAACGATACACGGTTGCCTTGGAGGGGCTTTCATCCATAAATGCCATTTGAAGTCTATCGAACGATTCATCCGGTTTCAGGCGACACTTGAAATCGTAAAAAATCATAGCTCTAAAATGTTCCCGGCGCAGATCCATTTTTCAGTAAGACACGATACTTTGAATAAGCTCGCAAAAAATGTGGAGGGAAATTTTGAAAATGGAACACACATATTTTTACTTACAAGTAATCATATTTTCAAAAAAGATTCTAACCGGCCAGTCTGCCATATATAAAAACTATTTATCGCAATACTTTCTGAGTGGCCTGGTATATTGCTGTAATGACAGGTCGCCTATCGTCCAAATTGCAATATACAGAAATCCTTGGATCCCTTAGCTGGTTTTTACAGCATGCCCGGGAGGAAATGCAGTTTGAAAATTCTATGTTTTTCTCTCGCTCCCAGTCCAGCATGAAAGATAATACAGAACAAAACAGACGAAATAAAAAATGTGTTATCGTTACCAATATCAAACCACTGGTTCAAAGGAAGGCCAGATTCTAATCTTGCTTCAGCAATAGCTTCCCTCAGAGCCAAAGTTAACACCACGGCAAGACATATAGGCGGCTCTCCAGTCGCTGTAAGAGAAACATATATTTGCTTAGTCTGTTATCAATCAGGGTCACATGTCTTATACACAATGAACTCATGAATATCTTTATAAACTGCTATCAACATTATTATGTAAAAAAGTAAATCTGCTAAGAAAAAGTAACCGTGTGCATAGAACTACGAAATATAATACAAGTCTTTACACGAAATAAAATAGCGTAGTGAAACTTTGCTAAAATATAAAACCAATTAAAGATTTCCAAAATAAACTTTACCTTTAGCTCCAAAGAATTGATCGCTGCTGTAAGAGTTTTTTCTGAAATAAACTCTGAAATCCTGTGGGATATCTCTTGCTTGAGGAACGTGATAATTCCAAGTCCGATCCGTCAAAAGTTCGCCAGTTCTCTTGTCATATTCCAAATGTTCTGAAGTCCAGTATCCTAGTCCCATAACGAACGCTCCTTCCACCTATAAAATCAAATATAATATTAATTCGATCATATTAATACTTAAAATTATAACATGCATAAAATAGTTTTACATACTTGACCAACGTCAATTTCAGGATTAACACTTCTTCCAACATCTTGCAGTATATCGACTCTAATGATTTCGAATTGTCCTGTCAAAATATCAACTTCAACTTCAGCTAAAGCAACTCCACAAATGTTGTCAGTTTGAGCAGATGTGTTATTTACAAATCCATGGGCTTGTAAATCGATGTCCATCTCAAAAGCTTTCTTTACCATTTCTTCCCAAGTAGGATTAGGAAGTAGATTTCTTACGGGATCGAGTCTCTGAAGTAACTGTTCACAAGCCTGTTGAATACCCACAAGAACATTTTGCGATGTCAAACTCCCACCAGAGATGAAACCATTGGGAGCAATTATTGTATTGTTAGCTTTAATTTGGATCTTTTCAAGTGGTATCTTCAAGAGATAAGCAGCAACTTGAGCAGCTTTTGTATTAACGCCCTGTCCCATTTCAATACCACAATGTGTGATAGCTACAGTGCCATCTCCGTGATATACTGATACAGTAATATCGAAGTATTGGGTTCCCAATGGAGTCCACCTAGAAATAGAAAATCGCAATCCCTTCTTTTTCCATCTATTTTCCTCATTAAATTTGTTTACTGCTGCTCTTCTTTCATTATACTTTGCAGTACTTCTTAAGTTTTCTACCATAGGTCTTACTTCACTGTATTTCACTTCATCTAAATTTTCTAGCCTAACTTGTAAAGGGTCAACCGACATTTCGTATGATATACGCTCCATCAATATTTCAGCCATTGCTATACTTTCCAATGTACCTGTAAAATTTATTATAATGCCTGAGTAATATGTGTTAGCAAAAATATATTGTGTTTATAGTATGTTGTTGAATTTTTTCTTACCAGGCGCGCGACACCAAGAATTTTTAGCTGTATCAGTCAGTGTGGCGAAACTTTTGAAGTTCCATCTTAAATTGGTATAGCAGTTATTATACGCATCCACATTAAAGAGGCCAAGTGGTTCATTGATCTTAAAGCCATTATCTTCATATATGTTATAATTGTTATACTGTATAACTCCTTGTTTATTTACGGCAACCTTCAAGAAAATGTAGTAGTAAATGTATTTTACAATTTAGCACTCTAGAAAATTATGCAAAACTTAATTAGTACTTTTCATCCAGTAAATATCTAAAAATATAGCTTTTGCTTCAAACCTCAAACTCAGAAATACAAGGCAGCCGTTTTCCTACAGCTCGCATATTAGTTGTAAGAGACTGGATGAAGCGGCATGGGCGGTTTAGTAATTTTGCTACAATACTGCATGCTACAGCTACTTGCGAAACTCTTGATATTTTGATTCCATAGGCACCACCAAGACGACGAACGTGGACATCCACTCTAAAATAAAGAAAAAAAATACATAGATTTAACTTTATTGGTTGGCAATAAATAGGTTATTGACTGATAGTATCAATACTACGAGTATGTACTGTTCAAAAAATATATTAAAAGCAAAAAAGATACTCAAGAACATAAATGACATTGATTCTTTAGTAAACGTAAGTAGATTTACGTACTTATTGATATCCATATTCAAAGCCTGTGCTGTCATTTGCTGTACACCGTCCATCCATTGAGTAGCCGCGTGTACTTCTAATCCTTCTTCAGTAGGTTTTGTGACACAAACTAGTGTTTCCATTGTAAAATGATATTGTCCGTAAATTGTCTGCTCTCCTTTTATAACTTTTTGTACATCAGCACCCGTTTCTTTAGCAGTTGATGAGAATATTGGCGAATTTCTTGTTGGATCCTTTTTAGCTTCCTTAATATCGACAACTGGAGTTTTCATCGCTGAGTACGTAACTTCAACTAGTTTCGCTGCTCTATCAGCAATAGCTCTTGACTCAGCTACAATAATTCCGACGGGCTGATTGTAATACGTAACTTCTCTTTCAGCAATTATTTCTTCAAACACAGGATAATAAAAAGTTCCTGATGGTGTGAACGAATTGGTTCCTGGTATGTCCTTAGCTGAGTAAAATTTAATAACTCCTGGGTAGGCCTAAAAAGGTAATGGTTGTCAATGATTTATGGATTCAAATTTAATATTTTGGTGACATTAATAAGTCTTTTTAGACATACCAGTGCCCTTTCTGGATGTATTGATTCTATAGCTCCCATTGATTGCGTACTTAGTACAAATGCAGCAAACACCTCTCTCGGAAACGATGGCAAGTCTTCAGAGTAAGGTGCTTCCCCAGCACATTGTATCTGTTGACATTGTATATTATTATTATTTCAAAACGATATTTTTATCAGTCGCCATCAGTTTATGTCCAGCTTTATTTTCATTCTTACCAGTGCTTCGACTTTTGGAACAGGTTGGTTCACAGGCCACAATGTTGGGTTCGTGTCAAATATTTGTCGACCACCAGACACAGTTCTAGACTCTTTGATCCTTGTTATTCCTGAGCAATAACGCAGTCCCAATTTATGTGTAGGACATAGAGTTAGCAGTCCCTGAAAGAAACAAACCATTTCAATTTCAGATGTTTACAATAATTATGAGTATGATCAAACTTATGTTATATCTTGTGTATGACTAACCTATTTATAAAATATTTAGCACCTCACTTGTGGGTTTGATGGAGGCATTCAGCTCACTTGTTCATCGTTTAGTGATAAAATATGACTAACCTTGTAAAATAGATTAATAGCCAGTTGTTTCCTATAACTAGCTGGTGGTTCTGGAGGCATTTCTACTGAAATTAGCTCATTCTTCAAATTTATTATAGCTCCTTGTAAGGTTTCGTTTGTAAATAAGGTTTTTCCGGCTAAAAAGGATTCCGTTGTGTGCGCTCTTATGAAAGTTGGAGACAAATTACCGAAGACAATTCTTGCTTCTTGAACAGTATTGTTTAATCTGTTTAGTTTGTAGAGAAAACCAGCGTTTACAATTGCGTGAGCATTTTGTGCTCGAGGCATTATCTGAAAGACGTTTATAGATAGTTATTCCAAGTCTGATGCCAGTTGTGAAGTATTCATATAATCACGCTTTTATCCATAATGAGGTAGGCAGAGCCTAAACGACCTAAACAAAGGTCGTTCCGCCAACTCTGATAAAGTTTTGAGGGTTATTTAAGATAGATTTGTATGTCTATCGCTGTAGCGACAGGTTGTCAGCCCATCGCCAAAATTGCAATATACTGAAACCCTCGGATCCCTTAGCTTGTTTTTACGGCATGCCCGGAAATAATTGCAGTTGGTACATTCTATGTTTTTCTCTCGCTCCCAGGCCAGCTCGAAAAATATAATTTTTATTTGAATAATTCTATTCAAAATACCTTATATGTGACTAATTGATATTCATTGCTCAAAGGTGGCAGAAGGATACAAAGTATTATTTTTGATCTCATGTTTGTCTGCAGGAATTGTTGCATTGTTATTATCCTTTTTGCTCCAAACGAGTTTACTGAAAAAAAAACAAAACGTCTTATATCCTCTTAGCATTAATGAGCTGACGGTTATGATAAAATATAACTACGATTACTTACAAATAGTAAGCTGAGCCCCAATTGTTTCGAGTAATAGGAAAATATCCGAAGGAAATTCATTATGTTGATGTTTTATCATCAAATTCCCAGCAATGGTTCCTAGCTGAAACAAAAAATCTGTCAATTTCAAATGATCTCGTCATTTATTATCCACCAATTTTCAAAATTCTTTATTTCAGTAAACAGGTACAATATATGTCATGGGCGAAAATATGTAAGTTCCACTGAAATCTTGCTAGTATCAGCATGCAATACAATAATTTTACAAAATTATATTCGACATGTCGACAAAATTTAGAATATTCTTAAAAAAAATCATTAATAGTATAATAACATATTTTTAATAAAATACTCATAATTCATAATAAAATAAAGGTGATATAACCGAAAGGTGTTTTTTTGTTATTATGCCGAAATCGACTTTTTAGCATAGGGCTACTAAGATTTTTTTTCGCGTTTTTCTATCTTAGACTTATTAAGAAATTTCTACTAATAGCCACGATACCAATATGCTGAAATACCTTAATGCCATTCCCATTGATACTAGCTTATAAAACCGTAAGTTACCAATACTAAGCTAAAATGCCGTAACTCATAAAAATATTCTAAGCTAAAAAACCGTATATGAAGTGTACATACGGCTTTTTAAGTTCTGATGACCTTTTGAAAATACTTTGACATACTGACCTGAAAAGTGATGTCCTTCATATATTATACGATTTTTTAGCTTAGTATCAGTCACTTACGCCCTTTATAAATTATTAGACCTACATTTGAAAACATGATACTAGCCTAAAAGTCGGTAAGTGCAAAACTGGAAAATTTGAAAAAAATATAAATGGTATCGCAGTAATTTTTGTCTTAAAACTTTCCGTCCCATGTACTCTAAGTTTAATTTGTATGAGACAAAGCTTATTAATTTCTAAATTCTTAAAATTGTTACTAATTCGCAATTTTCGGAAAATGACGTTTTGTCATAAAACCACCTTTTAGCTTAGCACGGCAGAATATTAGTAGTTAAGTTACATTACGATAGAGTTTGATAAAAAAAAAACTATGTAGCACTCAATAGAACTTACATTTCGCACAGGAATATGCGCAACTAAATTAATATGCTCATACAGTTTCTCCAGATATTCAAAATATGTCACTTGGCTCATATGTTTGAATATATTTAAGAGTTCTGTCAAAGTCACTTCAGCTCCAACAACTAGATTTTGATCTACCAACCATCCCTTCAACTCAGATACATCGCTGATATCTATCAGGATACGAGGATATTCAAATATTGGGTAGACTCCTGTAATAAGAGAAATATCACATTTTAAAGAAATTAGGCGAAATGTGTGTACTGTGTCAAGATCATTTAACAGGTCTAAACCCTTAGTAAAAACATTATCTGATAACTACAGCGTAAAAAAAATTGCGATCTTTTATCCTGGTTTCATTATAGTGGTGATCGTATTACGATAGTAAAAATATAAATCTATGTTTTGAAGTCATAGTTTAAATTGTTTTTCTCGTTTTGCTTTTACCGGACTAAAAACAAAACAATTTCAAAGTTGACAGCTCAAGTGTTTTCTTGCACAATTTGCATGTCAAGACTCGTACATTTTCAATTTACTCCGGGAGTGAAGTAGAAATAAAGAAAATGAAATTTACCTTTCGCTGTATTGCCAGCTACCAGCATATATGAGTCGTCCCCCTCACCGTGCAATATAGAAAATATTTCCGCTATGTAGCTCACTCTGAACCACTTACGTCCATCCTTTAAATTAATTTGAGTGACAGTATGTTTGACGTCATCTGTAGATACGACACACCACTCATTTTCTTCGCATTTTTCTTTGCTACAATTGCCATCCTTTTTGCATATCTTTAAGTCCTCAATGTCTATTATATCATCTGTGGCGAAAGTTTTGAAGGCTTCTAAGATTGGTCGATAGCCAGTGCATCTGCAGATGTTGCTTCCTAAAGATTTTTCTATATCGAGTTTCGTGAGTTGTTTTGTGCTGTTTTTCAAACTGAAATTTAGAAAAGAGTTGTTTTATGAATGATAGTTTTTGATTAAATGTAAAAAAGATTACTTAATACAATACGAATAATTTTAATGGCTTTGCTTGTAAAATTTTATTTTTTTTTGCTATACAATTCAAGTCAGGCACTTCTTGCGTATACATTATCCAATTCATAAATTGGGTGATCTATGTAATACCGCAAACTGTTCGATTTTAAAATTCTTTACAAATCTTCTTACTTAAACTTTATAAAATTGAACAACTCATAAAGCCGTTTCTAAGAAAACTTAGTCGATCTATCGCTATCTCTATTGTGTTGTCGTAACTCATTTATTGTGTAAATTGTTCAATGGTTATAAAATTGACAACTAACAAAGACTATGTCTTCTAGACTATAGTTATTAATTATTTTCTAAAACGTCAATACGCAAACAATCAATACAATAAAAATAATAAACAGTAAGTATTTGTTATTGCAACTCAATTTCATTTCTACCTTAGATCAATTTTCTACAATAATAATTTGTGCAAAAAGGCTCACAGTTTTTTTTCACTTTCCTACTTTTTCCTGAGGGTATCATCAACTGGTTACAGAATATTATATCACAAAAATACCATGGACATCTAACTTCTAATATTAGTATAGCATGTTTTGCTTATTTTGAGGATTTTGGATGACCGCATTCCAGAGACAGGTTCGAGTCTTGCCAGAAACGAATGTATTATTTACTTTCTTTCATATTATGTTTTAATGCGTTTGTCAATCTGTGTCGTGCTTTCTAAGGATGGCAGAAACCCTCAATTTGAGAAAGTTCCATATCCATTTCATAATTACAGTTTGTGTGTGTACAAATTTACCTACCCAATTTGTTTAACAACATTGTTAGTCGTAAGCTATGGGATTTTCCTGAAATAAACATTTATTATTATTATAATTCTTTACCTATACATTGCCATAATCCATCCCGGAGTACAGTATCCGCACTGGGTCCCATTGTACTTAGCCAGGGTTGTCTGCAAAGGATGATAACCCTCCAAGCGGTTGCCTACTTTTTCCACTGTGGTGATCTCCCAACCTTGACATGACGTCACTGATACCAAGCACTAGAAAAAAATATCATCAATGGGTAAAATTATTGGGTTACAAAGTGTAAAGGTGCAGTCTCCTTGCAGGTACTTAGTAAAACAAAGGAAAAATATTTTATTATGATAAGTAAGAGGAAATATCCAAACTACTTTATATTTCTTTAGGTACTTGTGGTAACAAAACTGACATGTCAGGCATGTTAAGAATCTGGGGATAAAATTAAAATCTGATGTTTGTTTTTATTATAATAGTTTTAAAGACTAAATTTGTTTGTTCGTAGAAAACAAGTTATTATCATTCTGAAAAATATAATATGTAGGAAGATTATTGAATCCAATATTGTTTAAGTAATGCAAGTTTTCAAGAAGTGTAAGTATATTAAATAGTTTTCCAGAGTTTTTCAAATCAATGATTTGACCATTACTATCTCCCATTCTGCAATACTAGTTTTCCCGACAAAGTAGGTACTTATGGAGTAATCCTATAAATATATATTTCTTCTTGCTACAGTTGTTATAACATTATTTCATGTTTCACTATGATATTTTGGACTTCATCGGGTGAATTTCATCTTGATGTTATATAAAAGCCATTGAGTAAGCTTTCGAAAGTATTCAATCGGAAAAAGAAAGTTTCCTATCGTGTTCTTTATCTGCTCCACGAATTGTTTGCGATTCTTCTTAGATTCCAATGGACAACTTGAGAAACGTATCTGTCTTTCTTTTTGGTCGAAGAAATCGGCAAAACGTTGTTTCATTTTTGTACGTAAACAACAAACTCCAAGGAACATAAGTAAAGTAGTTAAGCGTACGTATCAATAAAATTTGACCCTTTTCAATTACGACACGACTTCATCCTAATTGGGTCAAATGTATTGTACGGATTTTCTGAGTAAAAATTTCTAATACTCAAAATGGCCCGTTACTTAGTTTAGAAGAGTGTTTGACTTTCCTTTACTATCTCAACCATTATGACAATATGAGCAGAGACGGTTGATTTAATCTGAGCGTGGATCGATTGCTTTATAAATGCAGTCACAGGCAAGTTTCATGATTATAAATCTTGGAAGCCACCAGTCCTAAATCATGGCCTATTCGGTGGAGATTAATTTTCCATTTTTGTTTGAGTTGTCCGATGACTCCGCAACTGAATTCGAATGACGTAATTTCGATTTCTGTCAGTGCAAAAGTACAGAGGTGTAAGTACGTACGTTCATAAATACGCCATTACGAAGAATGGAATTCCGATGTATGGAAATGCAAAAGTATAAAAGTGCGACGTACATCAGTTTGAAAATGCACAAGTTCAAATATTTCGTTCTAAAGTTCCTTAGTCGCTCCGTAATCATAACGCATGACACTGCGTTGAAATATCGGACGCTTGTACAAAAGTAGCAAACCACGGTAAATTTCGCGTTTTCAATCATTTTAAATATTTTTTATAACGTTTGCTTACTGCATTAACAGCTGTCGGTGCACCGCCCGTGCACTTGATGGCACTGACGATGCAAGCGCCACAGCCACCTTCCCTGCACATGTACTTGGTGCCACGGAGCTCGGCATATTCGCGGATGTAGTCCAAAAGGGTCACATCAGAACTTATCTCGCACCCGACTGGAAAAGTAAACAAATGTACATACATACATACATATAATCACGCCTTTATCCCTAATGGGGTAGGCAGAGCGTAAAAGACCTAAGCAAAGGTCGTTCCGCCACGTCTGACAAGTTTTGAGGGTTATTACAGATGATCATGACGTATATTGCTATAGTGACAGGTTGTCAGCCCATTGCCTAAAATTGTAATATACTATTACCCTCGAATCCATTAGCTGGTTTTTACAGCATGCTCTGGAGGTGATGCAGCTGGCACATTCTATGTTTTTCTATCACTTCCAGTCCAGCATGGAAGTAACAACTGTAATAAGTAAATTACTTTACTTCGTAGATTTAGATTAGTAAATGCTCATGTGGGGAATCTAGACGGAAAAGCAGGAAGCAGGAAGTTTGACTTCGAATCTTTTTTTTTACTTGTAATGGGTTTTCACTTGACTCTAGACACAAAGGTCAGGGATGACCGTGACGGAGTTGACGATGGAGCGAGCAAACCCAGAAGATGCATGCTATGGCACTGACATTCTCATGCACCGACGGAATACAGCAAGCTGCTGTTTGGCGCCGGACTTCGGTGAGAACCACCCGGTCTCGAGCCAGGCGGCCCCTTTGTTTGGACTAGTCAGGAAATAAACACACTAAAAGCACAGCTCGGACACTCCTAACTACCATGTCATTTTGGTCACACATCGACAATCGGCATGTTGCACTTCGCATGCGTTTGTGTGAGTGTTATAAGGGTTGACAAATTTTGTTATACCGGTTATAATCATAACTTGATTAATCTGGTTGTTGATGAAACCAACGTTTTAAAGTAGTTCACTGTAACTGAATAGTTAGAATAGATTAGGTCGCATATTTTGTATCCGTACACGAACAGTACCTATCCATCTTTGGAACACAAAACTTTAATATTTTTGTTACACTGGGAAACATGCACGCGCCATACCCGCTAAGCGTACGCTCAATGTGGCCCACAATCCGGCGCGGAGTGTGACTTATTTCGGACTGGGGAAAGGAGGTGAATGTCCATTATGTACGTAATACTATTATATATTCTGTGCTAAAAGTCCTGACCCCTCCGAGATCCGCCCGGGGGGACAAAGAAGGTCCCGTTTTTTGGTTTTTTGCGTAAATCTCGGAAACGGTACGTAGTGAGAAGTTTTGTTTTACCACATAGTAAATCCTGACAAAATTATCTACCACTTTGGCTTTCACACTTTTTTCATTTTCTAATATTTGACTGGCAAAAGCCCAAGCTAATTAGACAGACATTCTCATTCACGTTAAAGGAATGGATGCCTCAAATTTTGCACTGGTGTGGAAAGCTTGAGTATGCAATAGCTTAGCTTGATAGAGCTGCAGCATTGCATGATCGAGTCAAACTCGCATTTTTTTTAGTTTCTGATTAAAAGTAACCTAGCTAGCTGATTATCAAATTACATAACAGATTTTTATTCTCTGATGTCCAAATAATTTTTAAAACCAGTTTATGTGCGTCGATGCCGTAGAATAAAATATTCGAAATAATTCATTATAATGATAACGCTTAATTTTATTACGCCATGTTAAATCAAGATAAATTATCAATAATTTGCTTTGACCAATTTAGGAACTTTAATTTTATACCATAAACTTTTTAAATAAAATAAGATTGGATTGATATCGATTTCTTTAAAGTGTATTTTCTTCCATGCTGAACTGGGACCATAAGAAAAATCTAGAATGTACCAGCTGCACTTCCTTCCGGGCATGCTGTAAAAAACAGCTAAGGGATCAAAGGGTTTTAGTATATTGTAATTTAGTCAATGGGCTGACAACCTGTCACTACAGCAATACCTATACCTACAAATCTATCTTAAATAACGTTCAGTTGTCAGACGTGGCGGAACGCCATTTGTTTAGATCGTTTACGCTCCAAAGTCTACCAAAGAAGAAGGAGCAGCCGCGTGGCATGACCGCCTTCCAGCAGAAGAGAACGCCCTTGACAGATCGCCACAGGGGCAGTGGCATTTAGCCTGAATAGGAACGAAATCTTCCATGCTGGGCTGGGAGCAAGAGAAAAACATAGAATATGCCAGCTGCATTTCCTCCCTGGCATGCTGTTAAAATCAGCTAAGGGATCCGAGGGTTTAAGTATATTGTAATTTAGGCGATGGTCTGACAACCTGTCACTACAGCAATATACATACAAATATATCTTAAATAACCCTTTGTTTAGGTCGTTTACGCTCTGCCTACCCCATTAGGGACAAAGGCGTGATTATATGTATGATTGCGCTCTGCCTACCTCATTAGGAATAAAGGCGTGATTCATTATCTCCCTAGCCTTATCCCGTATCTTACGGGGCTGGCTACCTAATCAAGGGGATTGAACATTGGAGGCAGCGGCCCTATCCACTACACCATCGGGCTCTTAATCTTCAACGGGAATAAAGGCGTGATTATATGTATGTATGTATGTCTTTTCTGTACTAGATGTAGATTTAGATCTTTCTAACATTTACTGGGAGCGTCGATTCTGAAAAATTCATTTCTTAAAAATGTGCTCCTTTATTTAATTACTCAATTTATAACAATATAATGTAAAAGATAATAAACAACTTAAGTTTAGCGCTGTCAAAGTCATCATTCCCTTGCCCCTATCCCATTATTTGGGGTCGGCGCAGTATGTTTTCTTCTTCCATTCATCCCTGTCAGCCGTCAGTTCTACATTAACACCTGTTTTCAACATATCATCGTTCACACAGTCCATCCATCTTTTCTTCGGTCGTCCTCTCCCAACATATCCGTCCACATTCAAATTCAATACCCTTTTACCTATATGACTTTCATCCCTCCGCATTACATGTCCATACCACGCAAGCCGATTTCCTCTCATTTTATCTGTTATGGGCGCAACTTTCAAGCTTACTCTTATGTACTCATTCCTAATCTTGTCCATTCTTGTTACTCCACACATCCATCTCAGCATTCGCATCTCAGCAGCATGAAGCTTTCTTTCATTCATTACTTTCATCGCCCAACACTCTGATCCATACATGACGACAAAAAGTGACGTATGATAAACAGAATTTCAGACTAAAAACGAGTTTGAGTTCATATCAAAAATGTCATTTCAGTACAAAACGGCCTGTCAAATCGACACTAAATATTACTCTCAATCTTGAGATCTCTTTATAAATACGAGCCTAAGTTTCCTCAAATTACTTTTTAATGCAGAATTGAGAGCAAAACTCTATCCATACTAATATTTTAATTGTGAAAGAAACTGTATGTCTGTCTCTCCGTCAGTCTGTCTAACTGTTTATTTGTTTGTTGCTCTTTCACGCCTAAGCGGCTGAACGGATTTTGACAAAATTTGGTATAGTGATAGATGGTAACTTGGGGACGGACATAGGCAGCCAGAATTAATAGTGCTGTGAAGTGCATCACGCTATGTTCTTAAAATATTGGCTTCAATAAAATTCATAATATATGTTGTGTATTAATAATCTGTGAAACTTTTATATACGTGCACTGGAGCCACATAAGTTTCAGGATGGATGGGAGGACTGGACGAACATGATGATGATGACTGTTTAGGGAAGCGTGTGACGGATAGGACAGGGGGAACGTGTGTGAGTCATCGAACCTACCGTAGATGAGGAACGATGACAGGAGAAGGAGTTTGACCCTACTTTCATCGCCACCATCGTCACGTTTTCGGACCAGACCCACAAGAGGCTGCATATAATCACGGGTGGACGAAGGAGAAAAAAAACTTCACAGTCGCAGTCGCGGGTAAAAGCTAGTAATATTATAGTTTGTCGTCTTCTAAAAAATCTTAACTTTAAGCGCGTTCTGTCACGTTTCGTATGTCGTGTCATTTTCATAATATTTTTTATTCCATCAAGTGACTTGGCTAGTTTTAAATAAGTAAAAAAAATGGTAGCCGGAATCGCCATCAATATTTTTTTCTATTAGATTGGCACCAGATATCAGAATAGTAATTCGGCCAACCACTTTTTATACCGTTAGCATACTTTAAGGCGTATCCTCCCGGCAGATGCAAGTAGGTAGCTTTCAAGATATGCAACCATCGCCCGTTATGCTTTCGAATATTGTTCAAATCAGCGCACGCTATGGCCGCGTCAAAAATGTGCAAAATCGCACAAAAAAACGAATTCAACAAAAACTACAAGTCAATTTTTAAAAGGGTATGTTGTGATTTTAGATAATCATAATACGGATAATTTCCCGAAGGAACCGTGAAAGCACTCTGAATAGTTTGGAAGGAATGTCAACTGATAAAAACAGCTTTACACGCAGATTTTTTTAAATAGTTTTATATGTTGCAATTGCATGAACTAATTTCTTAGATGAATATTTTTTTAGAATTTTTCAATGTCTCGTTCAGGAGAAATAAGCTCTTAATAACAAACATTTACCGGGTGGTATCCCCTTAAATTGTAACGTAATGGTTCTTACACACTACCGGCACCTTAGAGGTCAATGTGCGGTATAATCTACTGAATTGGACTAATCTTGAATTTATTATAATTTATGCTTTTTAAACTATTACCGCATATGAGTCCAAATAAACGCGAGTTCAAATAAATGTCATTTTATTTTAGCTCATTAAGAACATTAAGGGGAGGCCTTTGCCCAGCTGTGGGACAGAACAGGCTAGCTAAAAAAAAAAAAAAAAAAAAAAGAACATTATAATAATAGATATCGTCATAATATGTAAAATTTTATGATAATATTTATAGTAGTCTAGTCGCAAAAAAATATTGAATAATGTTAATATTGTATAATAGGGTTGCAAAATTACAACATTTCCGAAATCCCAAGTCAGAAAAATACACACATACATATAATCAAGTCTTTATCCCTGATGGGGTAAGAAGAGCATTAAGGACCTAAACAAAGGTCGCTCCGCCACGTCTGCCAAAATTTTTAGGGTTATTTAAGATAGATTTGTAGATATATTGCTGTAGTGATAGGTTGTCAGTCGCCTAAATTGCAACATACTGAAACCCTCGAATACCTTAGCAGGTTTTTACAGCATGCCCGGTAGGAAATGCATGTGGCACATTCTATGTTTTACTCTCGCTCTCAGGCCAGCATGGAAGTATCATTATCTCCCTAGCCTTATCCCGTATCTTACGGGGTCGGCTACCCAATCTAGGGGATTGAACGAGGTAAGCCAGCATGGAAGTATCATATCATAAAATAGGGATCTCTTGCAAAAAGTAATTTCTCCCTGCGCGTGTGGATTCAAACTAGATCTTTAGTATTTCCAATTAAGTTTTAGAATAAAGGTAAACAAATATCCATGTCTTTTTATTTAAAATACCATTTATAAAATAGATGATACATGTTGGCAAATTAGTTAACTTACTAAAACTACTATTTCATTATGTTGTTATATCTAATAGTTAGTAGTAGATTTTACGACAAGTGCACAAAACAAGTAATTTATGCCCGAGATTTATAGCTGCCCGAGCCCACAGGTCGAGGGCCCTATAGCCTGCAATAAATATCACTTTCAGAGTATTAGAGGAGAAAAACTTATTTAAAAAACAAGATCTTCAATTAAAGTACATCTAACTTTGTTTACCTTTTTCTAAAAACAAATTACTATAGTGGTCTATGTGAACAGAGCCTTATGCAGATCAATCATAGTTGGATAGTTATCACGGCCAGTAGTGAATGTTAGTTAACTTCCTTTGCCTAAGTATGGAAGGAATTATTTTTATTAAATTAAATTAGTTTTTTCCAGTTTTACCACAATTTTACCAAAAGGTGTTGTTTTCATAAATTCAGTAGGTTTTTGTAATCGAAGATACCGTAAACCGTAGGAAAAACCTGCGTCAATTAATGGAATGTCTAAAGTTATCACAATATTAAAGTATTTTCCGTCTAATAATATAATACATATATACAATATACATACTATCACGCCTGTATCCCTAATGGGTTAGGCAGAGCGTGAACAATCCAAACAAAGGTCGTTCCGCCACGTCTGACAAGTTTTGAGGGTTGTTTAAGATAGAACTGAATATTGCTGTAGTGACAGGTTGTCAGCCCATCGCCTAAATTACAATACACCCTCGAATCCCTTAGCTGGCTTTTACAGCATGCCCGGGAGGAGATGCAGCTGGCACATTGTACGTTCTTCTGTCGCTCCCAGTCCAGCACGGAATAATATAATGGTTGAAATAAATGAATAAAAATGTAATTCAAATGGAAATTCAACAAGTATAATATGCATTTTTTAGATTATATACGTAAGGTTACAATCAATTTTAAAAATCTCTTTTTTATTTTATTTTATCCAATAGTTTTTGGGATATTTTAAATTTAGTCCAAAATATCTCACTAATCTTAATTTAGTCAGGTTAACAATTTAAAAAAATACGTAAATAAATACCTGAATGCTCTTCACCATTGATCTTGAAGGTGATTCTGTCCATGACCGACTGCAGTGGCATCAGCTAGACAACTGACTGAGAACGCAATTATATACATATAGGAAAGCTAACTGGTTGATACAGAGATTGAGATAAAACTGCATCTGTTGACATATGACGCGAATAGAGAATGGTTATCACTTACTTACATGCTAGACTTTGAGCGAGAGAAAGACATAAAATATGCCAGCTGCATTTCCTCCCGGGCATGCTGTAAAAACCAGCTAAGGGATCCGAGGGTTTCAGTTTATTGTAATTTAGGCGATGGGCTGACCTTAAATAACCCTTAATTTTTTTTCAGACGTGGCCTCTGCCTACCCCATCAGGGATAAAAGCGTGATTATATGTATGTATATATGTGTGAGTAGTGTAGTAAACTGACTTTTAGTAACAAATAAAGACTTTTCAAGCGGAAGAATTGTCAATGCTGGTAGTTACAGAAAATATTGAAAGGCAGTTTGGTATAACAGCAAAAAATATTGTTACATTGAAGAAAAAATATTTTTTGTGAACGCAATTGTAAACTTATAAGAAATATAAATTGTTGAAGAAGAGATTCTGATAAAACTGCATCTGTTGACACATGACGCGAATACAGAATAGTTATAAGTAGGTTCTTCCATGCTGGACTGGGAGAGATAGAAAAACATAGAATGTTCCAGCTGCCCTTCCTCCCGGGCATGCTGTAGAAGTCAGCAAAAAGGGACTCGAGGATTACAGTGTATTGTAATTCAGGCGATGGGCTGACAACTTGTCACTATAGCGATACAAATTACAATCTAAAATTGCCCTCATTTTTTTTTCAGACGTGGCGGAATCGCCTTTTACGAGACGTTTAACGCTCTGTCTACCCCGTAAGGGATAAAGGCGTGATTTTATGTATGTATGTATTGGTAGGTAAGATTTAGTTGTTCTAATATTTCCTCACTGGTCTAGTGGTCTGAGCCATGGACTCCTGACCCGAAGGTTAATGGTTCGATTCCCACGGGATAACACAAACTTGATATATTTTATGTCTATTTGAGTAGTTCTACGGACGGGGGAATAAAATGGATCGATCTTATATTCTTATTTTTTAAATGATATTTAGCTTAGTAATTGGCAATTACATACATTCCAAAATGTATGTAATTGCCTAAAGGCGTGATTATATTATATTATATTTTTTAAATGATATTTAGCTTAGTAATTGGCAATAATCCAATGTATGTAATTGCCAATTACATTGGATTATATATATATATATATATATATATATATATATATAATCCAATGTATGTAATTGCCAATTACTAAGCTAAATATCATTTAAAAAATATAATATAATATAATCACGCCTTTATCTCTAATGGGTAGAGCGTAAACGATCTATACATAATGTATACAAGCGGTCAGACAATATCTTTGTATTTACAAATTTTATAGGCCATTTTCTACTATTTTTGCAGGAAAGTTATAGGCAATGAAAATTATTATTTAAGTTATTGTTGAATTGAATAGAAATTAAATGTGAACCTTAAGTTATTTTAGAGTGACGACTTGAGTTCAATTAGAGTGATTAAATATTATAAATGGTCACAGAACTTAAATTTTCATTGTATTATCTGACAAACTAGTGATAATCTTTGTCAGATAAATCATCGTCTTAGGAAATATACGTTCGCACCGAAACTTTAGATATAATATAAAAAAATATTATAAAATTAATGGGAAATTATCCAAAATATATCTTATTTGATTGCTTATCCACATAAATCCAGGGAAGTGGCACACACGGTAGTGATATTTTATATTTCTTCATCTGAATTCCACAAGTTGATTATATTTTTAAATTAAATTAAGTATACTTTAATGTTCACGCAATCAAATCAAATAAGTTATACGGAAAAATAGTTAAATCTTTAAGATAAAAAAGTTGATGCGTTCCAGGTGTGTGAGATGTTTACTGGTCCGAACGCTGAATTTCTCCTATACGGTTCTCTTGTATCTTAACGCGTAAGTTCTGAAACAAAATAGAATTGCAATGACGTTAAATTCATTCAGTAGTTTACAATTAGCTTTATGGGTGATTTTTACACGTGTTTTTAGCTGGCAGTAATATAAATTTCTTGTTTCATCAGTTTAACTAAGACAAAGAAATGCAATTTTAATAACATAACATAACGTTTATTGATAATGTTATACTATTCTTTACGTTATTATTAGAGTAGTTTCATCGTAATTTACTCACAAAATTTACAATTTGGACTCGAATGTTGACAGGAAACACAGGAAAGTGATAGTTTTGACTATTTAGGGGCAAATTTAACTAACAAATACTTATTTGATAAAACTGAATTTCAGTGCCCAGTTACAAGACGATGATGATGATCTTGCATATACATGTTTTAAAAATTACAAAAACCAAGAATTGTAGAACCTGCAAGCCGGGCCTTGCAAAATTCCTCTTTTTGTAGAACTAACCATTTACCTCTTTCTGGGATTTTCCTCTATTGGGTTTGGACAATGCAGGCTAGATCACCTGTTTGTGTGTAAGAAAGCGGTTGCTGTCTTTGATGGTGGTTATTACACAAACTATGTCAAATGCTTCAAAACTTCGACTCGACTATCCCGTATACCTCGTCAGTCCTTCTCAATTAGCTAGGATTCAAAGACGGAAACAAAATAAATAATAAATGAATAAATGCTGGCTTGGGAGCGAGAGAAAACCATAGAATGTGCCAGCTGCATTTCCTCCCAGGCATGCTGTAAAAACCAGCTAAGGGATCCGAGGGTTTCAGTGTATTGTAGTTTAGGCGATGGGCTGACAACCTGTCACTACAGCAATATAATTACTAAATTACTTTTTCAGATGTGGCGGGTCGACCTTTGTTTGGGTCGTATACGCTCTGCCTACCCCATCAGGGATAAAGGCTCGATTATATGTATAAATGTATATAACAAAATAAGAGAGATATAAAAACGCAAAGACACTATGGTTCGTCGTCGGGTACCTAAACTATCAGGACTCTTACCGGAAAACTTCAACTCGACTATCCCTTATGCCTCAGCCATCTTTCTCAATTAAGTAGGATTCAAAGAGGGAAATAAAATATAATACATATATACATATAATCACGCCTTTATCTATAATGTGGTAGGCAGAGCGTAAACGACCTAAACAAAGGTCGTTCCGCCACGTCTGACAAAGTTTTGAAGGTTAATTAAGATAGATTTGTGCGTAGGTATATTGCTGTAGTGACAGGTTGTCAGCCCATCGCCTAAATTACAATATACTAAAACCCTCAGATCCCTTCGCTGGTTTTTTCAGCATGCTGGGAAGGAAATGCAGCTGGCACATTCTATGTTTCTCTCTTACTCCCAGTCCAGCATAGAAGCAAAAAAAAATATATATAAAAAGGCCTTACTTGTCTGTCTCACTGTGCGCTGACCATAAAAATCTAGTTTTGAATTTGAAAGTAGTCTCACTGCGTTTTGAGTTAATTTTTTGTTAGAAGCTTAAAACTTGTTTTAAGAATAAATAATGTTGTTTTTTTACATACATACATATAATCACGCCTTTATCCCTAATGGGGTAGGCAGAGCGTTGTTTTTTTGGTGAACAAATACCTATTTATACATTCGATATAATTTTTTTGTGCAATATTATAAAATAAAATAATAGAATATTATAGATTGAGACATTTTGCTAGCTTTGTTATTGATCTTTATGAATAACTTTTAATGCCAGGAAATTGCTTAAATCAGAAAAAAAATACATGCAGTTTTGAAAAAGTTATTCTTTAAGACATCCAGATGAAGATATTGAAAATCCTCAAATAAGCGAGCCGAGATAGCTTTGTTCATAAATATAAAAATGGATACATATTATTACAGTAATTTAAAAAAAATTGTACATAAAATATCCTTTAAAATCCAATCAGTATTTTTTTATATAGAGCAATGCAAAGACAGCTCTTAATGCTATATCTGAAAAAAATATTTAAAAATATCGTTTGACCAGTTAGTAGTAATATGGGAGTGAGATATTTTGTAATTTATTTAAAAAGCTCTTTTATTGGATACTCCACATTGTATGGTTATAACATTTTGAATTTTTTTGGCGGCCATTTTGGATTTCAGGCGGTAAAATGTCAAAGCGTTAAGAGGATTTTTGGATTCAGCGGTTTTTATAACCCAGTAAATGGTCTCTTATCAAAATGTTATATTTAGTTGCCTCTCACGACATGATCTAGAGGGATATTGTTTTTTTTTCTGAGGCTGTTAAAGTAAATTTTATGACTTTTAGACAGTTTTTCTAGAATTGTCCGTTATGATATTCATGCAGAATTTTCACATATGAGCAAATTTCTAAAAATAAAAGGTAGCTTTAACACTATTTAAAAATATGCCTTTGTGCTATTTCGGCATCAATACAAAATTAATTTAGAAAACTCATAACATCACATTATTAGGTCAAAATATTTAGTAAAAATCTAATTGTGATAAGGATTGTGCTTATAATATTGTATTGTATTTGTTTGTTTGAGTTAAAGTTACATTTACACCTTATCTATAGACGAAAGCACTCGACACTATAATTTAAATTTATTGGTGTTGTTTATAGCAGCCCAAAAAGGCCAGGTCCTGTGCTAGGACTAACTATTTAAATTAAGTTATGTTTATTGTAGTTGCATAATAGCCGGCAGTCTCAGTGTTTATGAAATTGGTAGGTACTATTATTGTTATTCATACATACATACATATAATCACGTCTTTATCCCTAATGGGGTAGGCAGAGCGTAAACGACCTAAACAAAGGTCGTTTCGCCACGTCTGACAAAGTTTTAAGGGTTTTTAAGATAGATTTATACGTATATTGCTGTAGTGATAGGTTGTCAGCCCATCGCCTAAATTACAATATACTAAAACGCTCAGATCCCGTAGCTGGTTTTTACAGCATGCTCGTGAGGAAATGCAGCTGGCACATTCTATGTTTTTCTCTCACTCCCAGGCCAGCATGGAAGCTTGTTATTCATATTTATAAATCGAAAAAAAAAACAGAAAAAGGTGTATAAAGTGGTAACTTTTTTAAATTTAAAACCATGCAATCATGTTAATATAATAATTACATGTAACATATATTTAGTCATGCATATTAAATATGTAAATATTTATATGTATATTTTTTATCATAATTTATTCCATAGAAGTTGTAATTTGTTTCTGTTAAGTTTGATAAGATAAGACATATATTTTTCCTAAGATGATTTATAGATGTAGGAGTTTGTTTGAGATCTGAATATATGTGCTGTGATATGTCGTTTGGAAGCTAATGATATAATCGTGGTGTCGTGGTTTTCAGTAAAATTTAAAAATTATAACGAATAATTAATTATCTCATGACTCTAATTGTTCTATTCATATAAGAAAATTTCCACCGACATTAATTTAATCATTAAATTAGAACTAACCTTGGATTTTGTCACAGGGTGGACTTTGACGAAATACTGGCTAGAATCCAGAGAAAAATCTAGTATTTTGACAAAATCCTAAGAAAATCCAGCATTTTGATTAAAAAAACTGGAGTTTCTTAGGATTTTGACAAAATACTAATATATACTCAGAACTATAAGCAGTATTTTTTTCAGTCCTGGTTTTGATAAAGAAATCGATTTCATCATAATCCTGCGACATAAATATGTACTACTAGGCGGTTTAAAAACTCTGACACCAGGGTTCATCGGGTCGATAGACTCGATACCCACTCGACAGAAAGAAAGGGGGTTTTCAAAACCCCCTGAAACGCTTTTCTATTATTTTTTAACTGATGTGATCACTGTATATAGTACGTTCAATCCTGTGTAGAGATGTATAGTGGGTAAAAACCCATTGTCACCCAATTTATCGGGTGAAAACAGTTTTCTGTGTTTTTTGAAATCATAGTGCTATTTTATTACTGGTCTTCCATGCTGACCTGGAAGCGACAGAAAAACATAGAATGTGCCAGCTGCTTTTCCTCCCGGGCATGCTGTAAAAACCAGCTAAGGGATCCGAGGGTTTCAGTATACTGTAATTTAGGCGATGGGCTGACAACCTGTCACTGTAGCAATATACATAGAAATCTATCTTAAATAACCCTCAAAACTTTGTCAGACGTGGCGGAACGACCTTTGGGTCGTTTACGCTCTGCCTACCCCATTAGGGATAAAGGCGTGATTATATGTATGTATGTATGTATGTAGGATCTTAAGGCACTGGGGGCTCTTTTAACTGAGTACTATAAAGTAAATCATTATCATTATCTATGAACTCAACTAACCTGAACTGTCTGTAGTAATTTATAACGGATGTTATGTTAGGGACAGCGTGCCGCAAATTGATAAGAGTTGCTAAGTTGATGAAACTGAACAACTTTCTCCAAGAAATTTACACAATTTTTCTGATTGAGTGTTCGAGGTATGAAAAAAAATCGTGTTAAAAGCCCGGGTGAAAATTGTTCAGTTTCGTCGGCTGAGTAAACCCAATTAGTTTGTGATGTCTCTTACACTCGGCCTATTTTGTGCTGCTGGTGCTGGACCTGATGATAACGTTGTGGTCGTACCCAATATCTATATTTATAAACCTACTAAAGCTAGATTAATGAATATTAGATGTGGAAATTAAACATGTTCTTTTTTAATTCTATAACTATTAAATTGTTTGTCCTTACTAACTGATTCATCAACGCAGAGCCTAAACTACAAAAGCTGGAATCATAAAATTTTGACAGTAGAATTACGGTGGTGACATAACCTTTGTCATAAAATAATTATTTAAGAATTAATAACAATTATTAACAATAGTAATACCGCTACTCACTCCAGAGATGGCGCCACTAGGTTACTTATGTTTCTCAACAGATGGCAGTAGTGGGTTTTTAAAACGCGCTATCGTTGTGTTCACCGGATGTGATCATATTCTAGATCTGATTTTGTACTTTTTGTCTTGCGCTTAGATACGGCTATTATACTTAAAGGGCTGCCTTCAAGTCATTGAACTCCCTCTAATATAATCGACTGCTTAAGTTAGGCTCGGTAACTGTTCGGTGTCTCTTTCGAAACGCCAGCAGCTTGGTCTAGCTTCGTATAGTTTGTTTACTGTAAACTGTATATATCTGCTGTAACTGAATAAATCTCTGCTTGTTGACTACATTCCGTTGTTTCCATCTACGAACGCCAGAAGACCTAATCTCACACAATTATTTTATGATATAATTCTCCTGTCAAAATTACAAAGAAAGGATTTTTGGATTTGTATGAAGTTTGTATGAAAATTCCGTAAATTTTGGATCTTGCAAATTTGTGTTTAGGCTTAAAAATCAATGGATATGTGTTTCAGCGTTTTAGGATATTCGATCCCTATGGGGGTTGATAGAAGTTTTTATAAAACTTCTCTCGGCTTTGAAGTAATGGTCAAAATAATGGACACGTGCATCAGTGTTTTTGGATTTTCGATCCCTAAGAGGGTTACGTGATGGAAGTTTGTGTGAAAATGGGTCAATTTCGAAGTTAAGATCTTCCGATTTTCTTCCTGGGCTAAAAATTAAAATGATTGGACCAGAATGATGAAGAACCCGATGGTGTAGTGGATAGGGCCACTGCCTTCTGAGCTAGGTCGTGGTTCGAATCCCACCACGTACCAAAGTGTTTTTCGGTTTTCTAATTTCATATGTACGTTTATTCGGCGCCTTTTCCGTGCTTCGGAAGGAACGTTAAGCCGTTGGTCTCGGTTAATATCGTTCAATACCGTAGATATTAGTTGTTAAGCCATGTCAGAGGCCAGTGCTAAGCATTCGCGGCTTGAAATCTCTGTCCTAATCTAGGATTGGGTCTGGTTTCCCTTCTGGTTTGCGGAGGTCAGATGGCAGTCGCTCTGTGTTAAAACCAGTATCCTCGTTCGTTCAATTTCTATATCGTTTTAAACTACCCATTAAAAAAATATGGACACTTGTATTAACGTTGTCAAACTTTTTACCACTAAGGGGGTAAAATAGGGGTAGGCTGGAGTATGGAAATATCGATAATTTTGAAATTAAGATCTTCCGATTTTGTTTTTACGCTAATAATAATAACCAAATTTTCGGAAAAAAAATGTTTTTTTCACGTCGTCAAAACAAATCATTCTCATGGGAAAACTTTCATAATCGCTAAAATGTAGGATTTTTGGAAGTTCTCCCCTGAGGGGATAAAAAGAGGGGCTTATTATTATATAATTTGTATGAAAGTCCGTCCCTGGAGTAAAGATCTTGCAATTTTATATTTGTATTTAAGCTAATGATTAAAAAGTGGACATGGACACATGTTTCCGTGTTTTTTATATTTGTACCTCCAAACTTCATCCCCCTTTAATTCGTAGTCCCAACCACCCCTACTGTCTCCTGTCGCGTCTCATATCGTCTTTTGCCAACCGTAAGTAATCTCTCGGTCACACGCACGACAAGTCCTCCTGCCCTCCGTTCATACATCTCCACGATCTCCAGTCCCGCATAAATCCAGGTCTCTCTTACCGGGCGTCAATTCCTCCCATACCATTCCTCTGGCCCCGCCACCAGCTACTTATCTCACCAGTGTGCCGCTTTCCATGCATAACCTTTCTATGCATAACTCCCTCAGTCCTCTGGTACTCCGTCCCTCCCATACCGATTGTCCCCTTGTAACTCTCGTAAGTATTTCCTCGATTATAAATATGGCAATACTGTGACATTGCATTGTGTCTCCGTCCACTTAATTCCCTCACCTCCCCTAGATGTTACAATAATAACAAAAAAAATGTTTTTACATTGAACATGAAGAATTCTTCGCACACAATTAAATCCTCCTTTAGGAGTGGTATTCCTCAAAATCATCGCTTATTCAATGTTCAGGCTAAGAAAAGTATCTATTTGCATAATTTTAAGTCCTGGTCGAACAATTTAGATTACGCAAGTTCATCCCCCTTTTTACCACTTTACAATAAATACAGTCACGCCTTTATTCTTAATGGGGTAGGCAAAGCGTAAACGAGCTAAAAATGGTCGTTCTGCCACGTCTGACAAAGTTTTGAGGGTATTTTAGATAGATCTGTATATTGACTACCAAATATATTTTACGCTATAGAACGGCACAATGAGTTTGTCACTTGTGACAAGATTTATTGTGCAAAAGAAATATCAAAGTCAAAGTCAAAGTCAAAGATCCTTTATTGCGACTAAGTGTACATTAGATCTTATAAATTTATTACAGGGCTTGTTGACTTAGTCGTCCTTTTCGGACGTAGCAAATAGGATATTTAGTTACATTTTGAGCATGCAAACTATGATAGTTTCATATATCAGTAATAAAAATTATATAATTCAATAATATTTGTCTTGTTGGTTTCATGTTCATTTACCTATTAATTAACTACTTATAAGCTATTTATCTATAATGTCATCAAAATTTATCAATTATTCATGCAATTCAAATTTAAATAATATAATAGTACAGTAATCACAATCATAGTATAACTTAATATGTCACAGAAATTAACTTATTTATTTATTCTTACATTCTAGGTATTCATCTATGGAATAGAAGCATCTTTCTAATAAATAGGATTTTAATTTTTGCATAAATATTTTTAGATCAGGTTCATTTTTAATATTGCTTGGTAGGTTATTGAATATTTTTATTGCCATATATCGGGGGCTTGAGTATAGCATTTTTATCCTATGAGGAGGAAGATATAAACTTTTTTTGTGTCTTGTGTTAAACTTGTGTATATCCTGCATTGTTTGAAATTTGTCTTTGTGGTTGTGAACGAATTTACATATATCCAGGATGTATATAGATGCTAGGGTCAATAAGTTATATTTTTTAAAATAAGGTTTACAACTTTGTCTATTGTTTATTTGTGCTATTATTCTCACGCATTTCTTTTGCAAGATAAATAGTCTTTTAACATTTACGCTATTTCCCCATAAAATTATACCATATTTTAACCAAGAATATGCGTAGGCGTAGTATGCTGTTAATGCCGTATCGGTATTAGTGCATCGCTTTACGTGAAAGAGAGCATATGTAAATTTCGATAGCTTTTTTGCTATGCATTCGATGTGTTGTTTCCAGTTTATGTGTGTATCTATATAAATACCTAGAAGTTTAAATGAGTCAACTGTTCCGATTTCTGTATGATTAAAAATAATATTTGTATTTATTGCAGGTTTTTGGTATGTTCGGAATTGCATTATTTTTGTTTTATTAAAATTTATTTCTAGATTGTGGTCCTTTAGCCAAGTCATTACGCGATTTAAAGTGTGTGTCAAAATTGTATTTATGTGATTTTTGTTATTTATTTTTATTAATATGGAAATGTCATCTGCGAATAAAATTGTATTTATATGTTTATCATTGAATATTTTAGGTATGTCGTTAATATATAATAAAAATAATACGCTGGCTAATACACTACCTTGAGGAATTGAGCATGTCAGAGTCTTTTGTTGCGATTTAATATTTGATATTTGATTATTTTCTGCGTGTGTGTGGTCAATTTGTACAATTTGTTTTCTATTTTGGAGATATGACTTTAGCCAGTTGTATGCCGGTCCACGTATTCCTGACCCATATATTTTTAAAAGAAGTATTTCATGAGATACTCTATCGTACGCTTTTGTCATGTCTAATAATAAACCTATTGTGTATTTATTATCATTTATGTGTTGTAGTGCTGTTTGGATGTAATTGAATACCGCGGTTGTCGTTGATTTTGATTTTCTAAATCCATATTGGTTGTTGTCAAGTATTTTGTATTTTTCTAAAAATTTGTACATTCTCTCGCTCATAGCTTTCTCAAAGATTTTTGAAAATGATGGTAAGAGGGCTATCGGTCTGTAGTTACTCGGATTTGTAGGGTCATCTTTCTTATGAATGGGTTTTACTAAGGAGATTTTAAGTAGCTCGGGGAATTTCTCTTCTTGAAAGCTTTGATTAATTAAAATAGTTAATGGTTCTTTTAATTCGTCAACACATTTTTTTATTAATAGTGGGGGTATTTCATCTATGCCGCTACTTTGTTTGTTTTTGATATTTTTAATTATTCTTACAATTTCTGCCTCGGTTACAGGATATAAGTACATAGTGTGTGTTGGTTGCTGCTTCACAGGGTGTCCTTTGGCCGTATTTTGCTTTTTTGTAACTCCTACTGTTGCAAAGTAATTATTTAACATGTTAGCAACTTTTTTAGGGTCTGTGACTATTTTATTTTTAGATTTTAGTGCAACATTTTTTGTTTTTGCCGTTATTGTCTTTTTAGTTTTAGAGTTTATTATTTTCCACATAGTTTTAGCTTTGTTATCAGAGTTTTTCATTTGTTTTATGTATAGTTTTCTTCTAGAAATGTTTATGCTTGTTTTTAGTACATTGTTATATTTTTTCAGATAATTCCTAATTATTTCGCTTTGTGATTCATTTAGCAGAATTCTAAGTATTCTTTTGTGTGTACACGCTTTCTTTAGTCCATTTGTTAACCATCCTTTTCTTCTGAGCTTTTTTACTTTTATTTTTATTTTCGGGATGTTTTCATTTAGGCATTTAATTATTGTATTTTGGAATGAAGTGTAATTTTCATTTATATTTTTGTGTTTATCTATCACAGTATTCCAATTTAAGTTTGTAAGTGCGGTTTTAAATTTATCTATGTTTTTATTTGTAAATAATCTTTTATATTTAAATATCCTTTTTTTTTCCTGTACAGGCTTATTGGTTTGGAGGTTTAAGTTTATAGCTTTGTGGTCGGAGAGACCATTGTTTGTCACGAAACTTTTGCTAATATTGCTTTGATTATTTGTAAAAATGAGATCTATGCAAGTAGAAGTGGTTTTCGTTACTCGGGTTGGTTCGTTTATAAGTTGTTGTAAATTGTATGTTCGCATAAAGTCTATAAACTTTTGAATTTTTCTTTTCTTGGTATCTATAATATTTAAATTAAAATCTCCGCCAATTATTAATTGTTTGTTTGTTGTGATAAGCTTATTTAATACTTTTGTCATTTGCTCATAAAATATATCAATATGTCTATCTGCTCTATATAATCCTATAATTACTGTATTTATTTGGGGCAATTCAATGGCGCTAAATTCTATGATAAATTCTTTGGATAGAATATTAATGTCTTTACGTTCGATAAAGTCTATATTTTCCTTTATTACTGTACATACTCCGCCTCCTTTATGAATTTTCCTATCAAATATTGAAGTAATTTTGTATTCTGGTATTCGTATAGATTTACAAAAATGTTTATTTTTCCATAATTCTGATAGCATAATTATGTGGGTTTTTGTTTC
Organism: Scrobipalpa costella; assembly: GCA_949820665.1. Taxonomy (NCBI): domain Eukaryota; kingdom Metazoa; phylum Arthropoda; class Insecta; order Lepidoptera; family Gelechiidae; genus Scrobipalpa; species Scrobipalpa costella. Next base: position 4,131,710 of record OX463311.1, read on the forward strand.
TGTTAGTAGATGTTCTAGTATATCAATCTTATTACCTATTCTATTAATATTTTGAAATGTGATTTTAAGTATATTTTCTTTTTTAGCAGTGTTATTTATTAATTGTTGTGAAATATTAGGATTTTGTACGAAAGGAACGTTTGTTTTGATCTTCTTCAAAATTTTTTGATGACGATTTATGGACTTGTTCAATTGTTGTGTCTTGTTTCTGTTCTGTTTGGGGTTGGGTGTTCTCTGTAATAATTTCTGCGTTTTCTTTTATTTCTTCATGATGTACATATTTTTGTCCATTTATATACAGCGTGTTGTGTCTAATCACTGCGTGGTTTCCGTTTCTACGTTGCGTTTTAAGTATTTCATATAGTTTTTTCCTTTCATTGATTGATTGCTGGTCCAGGTATTCTGTAATTACTAGTCCTGTGTTTTTGAAATATTGTCTGTTTTCTAGTAAGTATTTCGTCATGCATTTACTTAGAAGTTCTATAACTAGTGGTCTTCTATTGCCCTTTCGCCCAATCCTTGAAGTGTTCTCTATGTATCCTGTTAAGTTAACGTTTAGGATTTCCCGGAATGCTGCTATGACTCTATCATGTAGGTCTTCTTCTGTTTCCCGGTAGTATTCATCTAGGCCGTAAATAACTATCTTTTTACTGTTATCTTCGTTTTGGTTTTGGCTTTTTATTAGTTTTATTTCTTGTATCGTTTTCTGCAGTTTTTGATTTTCTAATTCTAGTTGTTTTATTTTCGTGTTGATGTTGTCTATATCTCTATGTATTTCTTTTTGTTTATTATTTACGGTATTCTTATGCGTTGCAATGTCACTTTTCATTTTAGATAAACCTGTGGTAATTTCGTCATGTATGGTCAATTTAATATCATATATTTGTGACAAGAGAAATTGATTATTTTTTTCTAGTTTTTGATCTAACAATTTACTGATCTCTTCTAAAGTAGCGCCATTTGTTTTCCTTTCGGGGCTTTGGTTGAGGGTAGATTGGTTGAAAGTTTGCTCTCCGGTGGTATCTCCTAGGGTTGATATCTGGTTCGAATCATTTTCATCAATTGACATTTCAGGATCTTGTGGTACGTTTTTCCTCTGCTCTCGTAAGGGAGTGTCGTCTGATCTGATTCTGCGAGTGATTACTGTGCATTGCGGACATATCCAATTTCGTTCTATATCATGTTTATGTGAATTAAAGTAGTCTTTCTCTATCCGGATCTCATACTGAGGACTGAGGGCTGAGGGCCAGTTAATCCAACAATTTCATTCACAACTTCTCCTTAGCGAGTGGATTCTCGAGTCGAATGACCCGATGAGCCCTGGTGTCAGAGTTTACAAACCGTCTAGTACCACAGCTAATAGGCCTCTGACATATTTAAGATAGATTTGTAGGTATATTGCTGTAGTGACAGGTTGTCACCCCATCGCCTAAATTGCAATATACCCGTGTTCATTACTTTTAAACCATTAGCTTAAACTCAAAATAAGAAGATACTAACTACAAAAATCACCGATTTACACACAAATTTTCATTTTTATATAACTTATTTAGGGGGTGAAATCTGAAAAAATATTTCTTAGCGCACCCCTAGACCTCATAAGGAACCGACATGCCAAATTTGGCATCTTTAGACACAGCAGCGGTTTGGGTTGTGCGTTGATATGTCCATCACTCACTCGCTCAGTAAGTTTCTTATTTTAAATTAATTCAGAATAAGTAGATAGATCTGCATATTCGGATGTTTTGCTTTAGGTAGGTACCTTATGCTGATGGTGTAGTGTATAGGGCCGCTACCTCCTGAGCGAGAGGTCGTGGTTCGAAACCCACTACGTACCAATGTGTTTTCCGGTTTTCGAATTTCATATTTACGTTTATTCGGCGCTTTTCTCGTGGTTCGGGAGGCACGTTAATATAGTTTAATATCGTAGATATTAGTCGTTAAGCCATATCGGAGGCCAGTGCTAAGCATTGGCGGCTTGAAAACTCTGACCTAATCTAGGATTGGATCTGGTTTCCCTTCTGGGTTGCGGAGGTCAGATGGCACAGTCGCTCTCTGTAAAAACGAGGGTACTAACCCTCGTTCAATCCCCTAGATTAGGTAGCCGGCCCCGTAAGATACGGTTTAAGTCTAGGGAGATGTGAGGCACCTTATTTATTTAATTTCTCATGATTATTTAAACAAAAACGAATTAATAACAGAGTTTTCACCCAGGCAGTGGATGGTTTGGAGAAAAAAAATAAAACGGGTAATAATCGGGTTTTAACCTACGCTTGGATTTTAACCCGGGTGGTTACCCATGTCTAGTCCTGTGTAAGATAAGCGGACTATTCAGTGGCAAAATTCTCTAAAACCCTGATAAAATTCTTAGGAAAATTGACGTCTCGTTGCAAAACCCGCTAAACCCGATTGCCGACAGTTTGCAAAATTTGTTTTAACGGGGTTTGATACTATAGTATTTCCAACTTAGATTTAGAATAAAGGTAAACAAAGTTTCATGTCTTTTTATTCAAAAACACATTTAAAAAATAAATGATACGTGTTGGCAAATTAGTTAAATTATTTACACTAATATGTCATTATTATGGGTTAGGATGGGATCTACCTCCTAGCGGTCCAACCCGAGCAACGGCAAAACAGGCTTGCCTGTGGATAAGTCCGGCTGAATGATACCAACAAGCGGTGGTAGGCTCCGCAAGGGGTCGCCTGGCTCGCGACCACCCTCTCACCGGAGTCCGGCGCCAAACAGCTTGCTGCGTTCCGTCGGTGCGTGAGAGTACCAGTGCCACTGGGGGAGGGGAAGAATGTCAGTTGCGCAGATCAGAACCGGTCATGGGCTCTGGGAAATAACTTTTCCGGGTAACTCATTATGGAGGGTAGCGGGATCCGAAGCACGGTGCCAGCCTTTGGCCGACCGCAGTCAGTAGGGGGCCCAAGTAGCACGCCAGCCACGTGCCAAAGGCTGCCCCGCCAACTTGCGAAAAATCCCAGTATGCTCCACCGTGCCAGCCGGCGACTGGATGGGAGGACCCGGTGGCCATATCTGGGGGGGTTCGGGCGTCCCCGCAGTCTCCAAATGAGTTCCCCATCGGTTGGTTTTCGTCTCCAGTGACCCAATAGGTTGACTGACCAGCGCCTCGACAAATCGACCTGTTCCCAACCAACACTCCGAACCATGAAAAAAGTTAAAAAGAAGAATAGGGTAAAACAACGGCTGCACTTCCTCCCACTTAAAGTGCACCTCACCAATATCAGGGGACTGCACTCAAATCTCGATCCGGTCCATCATCACCTCGAGACCGAAAAGCCGCACCTGTTCCTCTTAACGGAGACGAAGATAACAACCCCGTCGGACGTGGCGTACCTCAACTACCCGGGTTACTCTCTTGAACACAAGTTTAAGAAGCAATCTGGGGTCTGTGTGTATGTCCGCGATGACATTTGTTGTCGGCGTCTCCGTTGCTTTGAAAAATCGGGTTTTTCTGCCATATGGATACTGGTGGATACAGGCATGGAAAAACTCCTTTATATCGGTGTTTGCTCAAGAGCTCCACGACCTTTTCCCGCCAGCTCCCTTCTACCATCGGACATCTAGACGCACCGCAGGATACCATCCATACCTGGTTGATATTCCACCAATACGTACTAAGCGCTTCCAAAACTCTTTTGTAATGCGCACGGCAAAAGTGTGGAACTCACCATATGCGTCTGTGTTTCCGAACGCCTTCAACCCCCAACATTTCAAATTTAAAGTGAACAGGCATCTTCTGGGTGAGCTCGCACCATCGTCGACTCCGTCTCAGCCGTTTCCGACCTAGACTGGAGTCAAGAGCAAACCCATTTTTAATAATAAAAAAAAAAATGTCATTTCTAATAGCTAAAACTTATTTTAGTAACGATATTTTCGATTACAAAATATGAACTAAACAGACTATGTCGCAGATTCTGACGGGGCATGGATGAGATTCAAAAATTTCAGTATTTGACAACCACTACAGCAATTTACCTGAAAATCTATCTGAAACAACCCCCAAAACTTTGTCAGACGTGGCGGAACGACCTTTGTTTAGGTTGTTTACGCTCTGCCTACCCTATTAGGGATAAAGACGTGATTCTACGTCTATGTTTATCACTTGGCAAATACTTATCTTTTCATATAACTATACAAAACTACGATAAATATGAACTCGTTCCTCACATTATAACTCAACTACTTACAATAATGTGTCTTGTGGCCTCCGTTTTGTTTAAGTTAAAGTTATTATTTTCAATGGCTATTCAATTTTAATTTAAGTATACCTACATTAGTTATGTTATGTACACAGTTGTTTCGAACATGCATGTTTGCGATGTAATAATTTCCAAAAACATGATTTTCTTCCGATATTTACATTGCACCGTTTATTGCAATGTAATGTATAGGTAGGTACATCATAACATAAGTATTATTTAATTAATTGATCAATTTAATTTAATTTAATATAAAATTTAAACTTAATCTAATTATATATGGACAAATAATTGCTAACATGACTGTAATGTAATTTGGTCTGAAATAAAACAATTTTATTTTTTATTTTATTTGTATTTTTTTATAACATGCACATTGCGCACTTTAATTGACCTTTGGAATTACGATAAGATAACATTGCATTGAAATTGCGGTAAACAGTAGTTTTCAGGCATTCATTTTAGATAGGTACCTACTATCAAAAACATATATTTGTCTGTTTGTACAACTATTGTGATCTATATAAAACAGTGATATTATTTGTAATTTTTGCTTAATTGTATTATTTTTATGTTTGGAACTTAATAACTACCGGACTGATTAAATTAATCGAGCAGTAATAGAATGCTTGAAAAAATAATTTCGAAAATTATCCCTTTTCTTCAGTAACTACGTCTATAGCGCGGGAAACTACCCTGAACGCCTTCATCCGTTATGGCATCGGTCTACGTGGTACCAAAGCCATGTTCCATGAAGGTTGCTGCAGGTCTTGAATCGTCACCGTCAGGGCTAGACGGCAGACAAGCGGAAAACTGGAGACCTTTTCTGTTAATGCTGTGAGTACTAGTAAACACAGCAAACACGCCTTCATCTTCGGAACTACCCTGAACACGTTCATCCGCTATTGCATCGGTGCCATAGAGAAGACTGTGGGTCTTGCATTTTCACCGTCAGGGCTAAACGGCCGACTGGCGGAAAACTGGATACCTTTTCTGTTAATTCTGGGAGTACTAGTAAATACAGCAAACACGCCTTTATCTTCGGAACTACCGTGAATGCCTTCATGTGCTATGGCACCGGTCTATCTGACACCAAGGCTACGTGCCATGAAGGTGGCTGCGGGTCTTGCTTCGTCACCGTCCGGGCTAAACGGCAGACTAGCGGAACACTGGAGACCTTTTCTGTTAGTTCTGTGAGTACTAGTAAATACAACAATCACGCCTTTATCTTCGGAATTACCCTTAACACTTTCATCGTCTCTCTGGACACGGTGGACGAAGCCGATCTAATTTTGCCGGTTAAGCGTCTAAAGTTGCGTTCCTCAGTTGGAGTTAACGGTATTCCCAGTTTCGTGCTAAAGGATTGTGTATCAGTCATGAAACTACCACTTTTGCATGTGTTTAAATTGTCTCTCGAAAAATCTGTTTACCGGAAAATCTGGAAAACTTCCAAGGTACCACCGATCCCTGAGGTTGGCTCCAGTAACATTGTCAACTTTCGCCCTATAGAGGTACCACCATTATTCAGTAAGGTCTTTGAGACTTTACTGGACCGTCCTATTTTTTACCAATTTGGTGTTAGGTTTGATGATAGCCAACATGGTTTCCGACGTTTTCGATCAACTAACACTAATCATATCATCTTGGTGGATTATATAAATAATATTAGTACATACAATGCCTGGAATATAAATAAATATACATTATACACACTTACATATAGTAAAAATAATACGACATATGAATACATTTATGAGGATAAGAAATGCTCCTTCACTCTTCTCTTAAAAACATCCAAAGAAGGGCTTGCACGGACTTCATGGGGCAAGAAGTTCCACAAACGCACAGAATGCACCGTAAATGAGTTGCCATAACAGGTTGAGGAGTGGGAAGGGATTTTCAGGAGGAGGGATCTAATGGTCCGACATGGTTGCCCACGAGGGACCATATACTGGAAGCGCTCACGGAGGTAAAGCGGAGTGACTGGGTTGTTCAGTGTTTGGTAGAAAGTCGACAGAACATGCACATCGCGACGTCGACGAATGGGTAGCCATTTTAATTCAGATCTGTACTGCGAAATGTGATCGTACTTGCGTAGCCCATAGATGTATCGTATGCACAGATTCTGTACCTAGTCTCTCCAGCTTATTCAGCATCTCCTCCGTGGCGTCGAGAAAACAGACATCCGCATAGTACAATATGCCAGAGTGGCCGGTTATGAGTCCAATAAGTGTGACTCTAGATCTGGAGTGAGTCAGGGGAGTACTTTGGCTAATAATGTTTAATGTGTAGCTGTCTAATTTATAAGTATCATTTACGTAAGTATATGTAGTGATATTCTATCTACCAATTTCTCTGATATATAACATAGAGTATCCTATCTTATGTAGCATATATTATGTATTAGTTTATCATAAGATATGTATCAGTATATTTTATTGAAATATTTATTTAATAGTGTGTTAATATGGTCTAAGTATTACATGTAGTATATGCACTATCCCGCTTTCTGCTTGTACAATTTCTACACCCAAAGGTTGTCTGGTAGAAATTGCTGCTTTAGCAATAAGGCCGCCTATATTGTACTGTCACGTTTGTTCCTTTTTATTTCTGTTGTATGTGTTTCTTTGTGCAATAAAGAATTTTGTATTGTATTGTACTTTGGGGCCAATTGTATTTCTTCTAATACTAAACGTAGGTCGTTTATCTAGGGTAGTTCATCGTGTTCGCGGACGACCTGAAGTTGTGTCATGGTGAGAGGGATAATGCCGACGTACAATCTCTGCAAAACGATATTATTACTCAGTGGTAGACTGGAGCGAAGCAAATCGTTTGCCCTTTCATTCAGAGAATTATCATTTTTACACGTTTCCTTCAACCCCTGAAAGCTACTTAAAATCTCCCTGATGCTTCCTTGGTATGAGTTGACAAAATACGTGACCTCGGTTTTAATTTGGACAGCAAATTGAACTTAAATTAAAATATTCTGACCCAACAAGATGCTTGGGTTTATAATGCGAATTGCTTCGATTGATGTGTGAGCAGCTAAAGTCCTATAAAACGCCTAAGTTCGGAGCAAACTTGAGTTCGGGACGATTGTCTGGGATCCACATAAGACCACATATTCCCTCATAATTGAGAGGATGCGCAGCTGTGATGGAGCAGTTGCCCCGCGCCGTAGACATAGGCTTTTTATCATACCCCACACTCATAAAAAATATGCCCGCAACGCTTCTACTTCGTCTGCGAAGATTTTATTCTCCTTCGTCCGACCGGGATTATCCGCAGCGTCTTCTGGGTCTTGTCCGAAAACGTGACGATGGTGGCCGTGAAAGTAATGCGAACCCCCTTTTTCCGTCATCGTTCCTCATGTATCTACCATACATTCCTCCTGTCCTACCCCTTATACGCGTCCATAAACAGTCATCATATCTGTCCAGTCCTACCATCCATTCCTCCCGTCCATGACTCACTCCAGTTACTGTCCCCTTTCTTTCCGCCCATCCTGATGCTTATGTCGCTCCAGAGCACGTGTATAAAAGTTGCACATATTATTAATACACAAAACATAATGAATTGATTTGCTGCGAACATTTTAACAACAGCGTGATGCAGTTCATAGCGCTCTTAATTCTGCTTGCATTTATCACCATACCAAATTTCATTAAAATCCGTTAAGCCGTTTAGGAGTGAAAGAGCAACATACAAACAGACAGACAGAGTTACTTTCGTATTTATAATATTAGTATGGATAGCTTCCGAATATTCATGTAAAATTATGCGAGAAATCTGATAATTAATTTGTTTACTTGTAGAATTGTTTTTTGTTTTAGGAATAATTTACGAATTATTAACATTACTGACATAACGATTAATTTTAAAATTGTTATTTACTGAGTTGATGACATTTTCAATTTATTAAAATTGTTTAAATATTTCTATTGATATATATTACGTATTTTTGTATTAGTAGTTTTAAAGTGTTGGTGTTTTGGCGATGCTGTAAACCGCATGTTTTTGAATAAATATATTTAAAAAATTAAATTAAACTTTATGCCATGAGGCTATCACGTACGCCACGTAAGTCTAGTACGAAAGCACCTTAAAATTATAAAATCCGTCATGTTTATATAGGTATAAACGCAGGGCAGGTGCGGGCGGGCGTCAGAACAGAACATGCCCTAGCCCTAACATTTCTCTGCGAAACTTTGAATAAACTTCTGAATCACACTGTACTTGTTTGTCTTTAGCCATAGGATAGGGAACAAATGGTAAGCTTGCTATTTTCGTACGTAAGCGAACACAATAGGCCTTCAGTAGTTTAGTTACACAGACTCGCAGGCTACCTGCCATGAGTCTTGGTTTCGCAACTGCCTAAGTAGTCATTAGACTACTACAGTTGAATTAGGAATACTACATCAATTTAACTTATACTCTCGACACGGAGGTGGTGGGAACTATTCCCGTAAGGATTAGGATAATACGGGCTGAATCACTGATTGTCTGACAAGTGACATGATTCCGGATTCAGAAGGTAAGATCAGTTCTCGGGCCCGTTCGCTGTTTTACTGTTGTTATATTAATACTGTGGTATGACTTTCACTTTTATTATGTTCTTAAAAATAATTAATTTTCTGCAAAGCTAATATTTGCTAAATTATCGTTTAAGATACAAAGTCAAATAATAGCAAGAGATAATTATTGTTTTATGGTAAGTAAATGTTGTGATTTATTTAGATAGCAATGCGATAATTTTATTTGACTTTGCAACAACATTTGCATTTACTAAATATCCGTGGTCTAGCGGTTTGAGCCATGGGCTCTCGGCCCAGAGGTCCCGGCTTTGATTTCCGGCGAGGGACAATGACTTAGGGTTGTTGTTTCTAGTTTGATTAGGACATTGTAGGCTGATCTTCTGATTGTCCGAACAGAAAGATGATCCATGCTGTCGGATTGGCATGTAAATAGTCGATCCTGCGCCTGATTGCTCTCTGGTCGTGTCAGTTAATCTGTCCCATCAGAATAAGAGATTGAAGGAATATAGAGTGCACCTATGGATAGCGCAAACATTTGGACACTAAAAACTAATCCTACGCAGTTGGCTGACCGATGGGTGGTTGGCCAACATCACCGAAAATCGGTGGGAGGACTATTATTATTAAGTTCATTGACTGGTTCTATAGAACAGTAAATAGTGACCTGTCTGTAGTGATGTGATGATGATAGCTGTTGCGCGTTTGACACCCTACCGCACATAAAAAAATGTGCATGCTATTTAAATAAAAAAATATTGTGTCAAATATGTATGTCTTAGTTCTCATACAGTACAAACTTTTAAATAGATATTTGAACAGTGCTAGTAGAAAGAAGAGTAGATAAAATGAACAGCAAACAAAATTAGATGCTTCATGTAAGTACTCCATGTAAGTATTCCATGCTGGACTGGGAGCGAAAGAAAAACTTAGAATGTTTCAGCTGCATTTCCTCCCGGGCATGCTGTATAAATCAGCTAAGGGATCCGAGGGTTTCTGTATATTGTAATTTAGGCGAGGGGCTGACAACCTGTCACTACAGCAATATACTTACAAGTCTATCTTGAATAACCCTCAAAACTTTGTCAGACGTGGCGGAATGACCTTTCGTTTAGGTCGTATACGCTCTGCCTACCCCATCAGGGATAAAGGCGTGATTATATGTATGTATGTATGTATGTATGTAAGTACTCCATCGACAAGAGCAATGTTTTTCAATTTATACATACATACATATAATCACGCCTTTATCCTTAATGGGGTAGGTAGAGCGTAAACGACCTGAATAAATGTCATTCCGCCTCGACAAAGTTTTGAGGGTTATTAATGATAAATTTGTAGGTATATTTCTGAAGGGACAGGTTGTCAGCCCATCGCTTAATTGCAATATACTGAAACCCTCAGATCCCTTAGCTGGGTTTTACAGCATGCTGGGAGGAAATGCGGCTGGCACATTCTATGTTATACTTATACGCTACCAATATATATTTCACATGTCTTAACTACCTCAGTAATGCATACATACATACATACATAAAATCACGCCTTTATCCCTTACGGGGTAGGCAGAGCGTTAAACAACTCGTAAAAGGCTAATAAAACAATATCCTTCTTAGTTGATTAACCTACCTACTTTATTTCGATGTGATTGACTTCCATGCTGGTCTGGGAGCGAGAGAAAAACATAGAATGTGCCAGCTGCATTTCTTCCCGGGCATGCTGTAAAAATCAGCTAAAGGATCCGAGGGTTTATGTATATTGCAATTTAAGCGATAGGCTGACAACCTGTCAATACAGCAGTATACAAATCTATCTTATATAACCCTCAAAACTTTGTCAGACGTGGTGGATGACATTTTTTCGGTAGTTTGCGCTCTGCCTACACTATCAGGGATAAAGGCGTGATATTATGTATGTATGTGATTTCATAACGCCTAAACTTAGTAATGATTGTGGCATAGTTGTGCTACAGTTATTTGCAATTTAATTCTCGCAGGCGTCATTTTTTAAATAATAATAATAATAAATCGTTTAATAATAATAAATCGTTTATTTCAACTTAACATTGTACACAATTAATAGCAAACGCTGAAACCTCCTTTTAAGTATAGGAATACCTGTGCCAGGAGGTTTCGCTCTTCCATAGCCAATTCAGTGTTCACATAGAGTTAAATAGTGAATTAAACAATTATTCTCTTATAAAATTAAAATTAAAAGAACATAAAGATTTCTAGAATACATACAAAAAAAACAAACAATAATAACGCTACGTGTGTGTGTGTGTGTGTGTGTTTATTGGTTGAGATGTTATGTAATATGTTTTAATAAGTTTTCTGTCTGATCATATTTTTTTGTTTTTAGCCATGTTGTAACCTTTGTTTTACACTCATAATAGTTTTTTGGATTTAATTTTTCGTTAATTTTATTGTATAAAAAGGGTGATAGTCGTTCAAATTGCTTTTGTGCGAATGCTTTTTGAGTTTGAGGGACTTGTGCTACTCTATTTCTCTTTCTTACGTTATTAGCAGTTGTCTCGTCAAATGGTAGTACTTTATGAGTTTATAAGATACTCTGCAGAATGTACAGTTGCCTGACTGTAAGTAGGTCACTGAGTTGATAAAGATCATTGGTAGGATATCGTCTCTTTTTAAAGTACATCATTTTATCTTCATTAATTGTCAATGTTTTATAATCAGCCACTAGGCCTTTAACGCTATAATTACAATTAAACACACAGCCCAATGCATGCTGGCCTGGGAACGAAAGAAAAACAAAAAATGTGCCAGTTGCATTACCTCCCGGGCATACTGTAAAAATCAGCTAAGGGATCCGAGGGTTACAGTATAATATTGTATTTTAAGCAATGGACTGACAACCTGTTACTGCAGCAGTACCTACAAATCTATCTTCAATAACACTCAAAATTTTGTCAGACGTGGTGGACGACCTTTGTTTAGGTCGTTTGCGCTCTGCCAACCCTATTAGGGAAAAAGTCGTGATTATATGTATGCAAGTGATTTTATAACGCCTAAAATTAATAATATGATCAGGGCATAGTTGTGCATATATTATTTGCTATTTAATTTTTGTAGGCGTCCATTTATAGTATGTTCACGAATTGACTTTGTTTTATAATCAGGCGCTAGGCCTTTAACGCTATAGTTACAATTAAATACACAGACCAATATGCATGCTGGCCTGGAAGCGAAAGAAAAACATAGAATGTGCCAGCTGCATTACCTCCCGGGCATGCTGTAAAAACTAGCTAAGAGATCCGAGGGTTTCACTATATTGTAATTTGGGCAATGGGCTGACAACCTGTCACTGCAGCAATATACCTACAAATCTATCTTAAATAACCCTCAGAACTTTGTAAGACGTGGCAGAACGACCTTTATTCAGGTCGTTTACGCTCTGCCTACCCCATAAGGGATTAAGGCTAGATTATATGTATGTATGAATCTGTATTTTTTTTTTATTATTTCCAACTCATCTACGAATCAGCTTTATTACTCCTACTAAAAAAAAAAAAAAAGTATTTTTTTGCAGTTACTTACTGTATCAGAATTTATATTCAAACGAGACACATCTATCTCCCTAGCCTTATCCCGTATCACATGGAGTCGGCTACCTAATCTAGGGGATTAAACAAGGGTACTGGTTTTTACACAAAGCGACTGCCATCTGACCTCTGCAACCCAGAATGGAAATCAGACCCAATTCTAGATTAGGTCAGAGTTTTCAAGCCGCCAATGCTTAGCGCTGGCATCTGACATGACTTAACGACTATTTACGGTATTAAACGATATTAACCAGGACCAACGGCTTAACGTGCCTTCCGAAGCACGGAACCAGCGCCGAATAAACGTCTATATGAACTTTGAAAACCGAAAAACACATTGGCACGTGGTGGAATTTGAACCACGACCTCATTATATTCAAACGAGACGTATTTGTTCATATTATTTAGGGATATATTTACTTATTTTATTCTTTACTAGCGACTCGGCCCGGCTTCGCACGGAATTATTAGTGTTTCTCTACTATATTATGCATGTTTTATACATATAAACCTTCCTGTTGAATCAATCTATCCATTAAAAGAACTCGAATCAAAATCCGTTGCGTAGTTTTAAAGATTTCTGCATACATAGGGATATAGGGACAGAGAAATTTCTCGCTTAAGCGACTTTGTTTTATACTATGTAGTGAAAATGAGATTCAAAAATTAGTCTCCCGATATGTTCAAACTTTATCATTCGCATTGTTGCGTCAAAGCAGCAGTGGTAGCAACAATTGTACTACTTACCCAATAAAATGGTTCAGACACAGAAGAAAAAAGGTGCAGTATAACATTTATACACTAAAGATCTCAACTGGAATTTTCTTCCATGCTGAACTGGGAGCGAGAGAAAAATGTAGAATGTTCCAGCTGCATTTCCTCCTGGGCATGCTGTAAAAACCAGCAAAGATATCCGGGTATATTGCAATTTAAGCGATGTACTGACAACCTGTCATTGCAGCAATATACCTACATATCTATCTTAAATATAGCCCTTAAAACTACCTTTGTTTAAGTCGTTTACGCTCCGCCTAACCCATTAGGGATAAAGGCGTGATTATAATGTATGTGTGTAGATCTAAACTGGCATTATTATAGGATTCTGTTTACGGAAGTATGGCGCTGAAACATATTAATCGCTAATGCTATGAAATTACATAAATTAATAAATTTATTTATCTGATGCAGCCCACTAGGCTTTTGCAAGGCTTTTCCAAAACATCTTTCCAAGGCTTTATTGGCATAACCATTTTGTTACTTTACAGACATGACTAACTGCTCCTTTTGTTTACTGTGGCCCGTTTGCTAGTTCACCATGGGTTTGAACACGTATTAATTTGTTCGACTTGCTCCATCAATAAACATTTTGTTACTTTATCAAGATGACTGACTGTTCCATTGCCATTAACTGGCTCCGTGTTCTCATGATCAGAGCCATGGGTTTACGATGTGGAGGTCCTGGGTTCGATTCCCAGGGGGGGACAAAGTTGATATTTCTCAATTTATCACTTTGTGAGTTTTTCCCTGTTTGTTTCAGAGTTGCTGTATTTGATAGTGATCTTTACTCAAACCATGTCAGAGGCCTAATAGCTGTGCTACCGAAAACTCTGACACTAGGGTTCATCGGGTTGTTTGACTCGAGAATCCAGTCGCTAAGACGGAGAAGACTGCTTCATTTTTTTACTGTGGCTTAGACGCATTTGCCACTCCACCATGGGTTCGATTCAAACGCGTATCAATTTGTTCGACTTAGCCCATGATTACAGGTCGAAGGTGCCTGAAGCAGTACTTACTGACATTTCGTCGATTTCAACAATGGTTGGTACTGCTAGTACTGCATTTCCTAGGTCAGCGTTTCCCAAAGTGTGGTGAAATTAGTCTATCTACTTTGGACCCGTCCATATCAGATTAGGTACTCAAGTACATACATACATATAATCTTGCCTTTACCCCTAATGGGGTGGGCAGAGCGTAAACTACTTAAACAAAGGTCGTTCCGCCACGTTTGACAAAGTTTGAGGGTTATTTAAGTTGGATTTGTACGTAAATTGCTGTAGTGATAGGTTGTCAGCCCATCACCTCAATTGCAATATACTGAAACCCTCAGATCCCTTAACTGGTTTTACAGCACGCTCGGGAGGAAATGCAACATTGCATGTTTTTCTTTCACTCTCAGGTCAGCATGGAAGTTACTCAAGTAGGAGTCATGAAAAGTGTTTTTTACAAACCATTTTGTCATGCTCTCCTGGGAGCAAGGGAAAAACATAGAATGTACCAGCTGTATTTCCTCTCACGCATGCTGTTGAAACCAGCTAAGTGGGAGCAAGGGAAAAACATAGTATGTACCAGCTGTATTTCCTCTCGAGCATGCTGTTGAGACCAGCTAAGTGGGAGCAAGGGAAAAACATACTATGTACCAGCTGTATTTCCTCTCGAGCATGCTGTTGAGACCAGCTAAGTGGGAGCAAGGGAAAAACATACTATGTACCAGCTGTATTTCCTCTCGAGCATGCTGTTGAGACCAGCTAAGTGGGAGCAAGGGAAAAACATACTATGTACCAGCTGTATTTCCTCTCGAGCATGCTGTTGAGACCAGCTAAGTGGGAGCAAGGGAAAAACATACTATGTACCAGCTGTATTTCCTCTCGAGCATGCTGTTGAGACCAGCTAAGTGGGAGCAAGGGAAAAACATACTATGTACCAGCTGTATTTCCTCTCGAGCATGCTGTTGAGACCAGCTAAGTGGGAGCAAGGGAAAAACATACTATGTACCAGCTGTATTTCCTCTCGAGCATGCTGTTGAGACCAGCTAAGTGGGAGCAAGGGAAAAACATACTATGTACCAGCTGTATTTCCTCTCGAGCATGCTGTTGAGACCAGCTAAGTGGGAGCAAGGGAAAAACATACTATGTACCAGCTGTATTTCCTCTCGAGCATGCTGTTGAGACCAGCTAAGTGGGAGCAAGGGAAAAACATACTATGTACCAGCTGTATTTCCTTTGATTTTGTATATTGTAATTTAGGCGATGGCCTGACAACCTATCACTACAGCAATATACCTACAAATCTATCTTAAATAACCTCAAACCTTTGTCAGACGTTGCGGAACGATTTATCTTCGTCGTTGGCGCTCTGCCTACTCCATTAGGGATAAATGCGTGATTATATGTTTGTATTTATGTATTTTTAAAACTTATATCAAGTGACTCATTGAACCCACGACCATGGAAATCGGTGTTGATACTCTCAGCAACTGCGCGAATAATGTCCTGTGCTTTAAAGCCTTGCTCGCGTTCTAGTCAATCACATAACACACCGTTTTTTTGCGTATCTAGATAGTTCTTGAATATAATTGGACCTAAAATATATAACAAAATCCCGAAGGATATACTGGACACACCTATATTTGGGTCATTTGTTAAAAAGCTAAAACAAAAACTAATTGCTGATTCATTTTTTACAGTAAATGAATTTTTGACATAACTTTGTTTTGGCCAGGCCTGATATTATAGATGATTATATAATTTAAATTAATAATCTTGTATTTGAAAATGACATGACATGACTAATTCTCAAACATTATGTGACGTGTAAAATTGTTATTTTAAAAATAAAGTATTGAATTGAATTGAATTACCCTATGGAGAAATGGAAGGAAAGCGCGCTATAGGAAGAGCGCCAGCTAGATGGGTGGACCAACTCAAGGAAGTGATTGGAAGCCAGATGCAGGGAGCGGTACATCTATCACAGAACCGAACCCAGTGGCGAAGATTGACATACAGACATGATCCTCAGCATTGAGGGAACGACCAGAAAGAAGTAGTTTATTATTATTATTCGTAACATACAAAGACAAACATTAACTTATACAGCTAAGTCTACCCTCATCATCTCCCTAGCCTTATCCCGCATGTCACGGGGTCGGCTACCTAATCTAGGGGATTGAACGAGGGTACTGGTTTTTACACAGAGCGACTGCCATCTGACCTCCGCAACCAAGAAGGGAAACCAGACCCAATCTTAGATTAGGTCAGAGTTTTCAAGCCGCCAATGCTTAGCACTGGCCTCTGAAATGGCTTAACAACTAATATCTACGGTATTAAACGATATTAACCGGGACCAACGGCTTAACGTGCCTTCCGAAGCACGGAAAAAGCGCCGAATAAACGTACATGTGTAAATTCGAAAACCGAAAAACACATTGGTACGTGGTGGGATTCGAACCACGACCTCCCGCTCAGGAGGCAGCGGCCCTATCCACTACACCATCGGGCTCTCTGCTAAGTCTACCCTATATTGTATTATTTGTGGGTCCCTGTCTACCAAAGTTGAGAACCACTGAGCTACTTGGTTGTTAGTATTCCACTGTATCTGTGATCTAAATAATTTCCTAACGTGTTCATTATCATAACCTACTTTACGTAGAGTTAAAATTGGTATCAAAGTAATACTTAACATGTCTTAGCTGGTATACGTATATAAGTGACTTATTATTACATACATACATATAATCACACCTCCATCTCTGATGGGGTAGGCAGAGCGCAAACGACCCTAACAAAGGTGGCTCCGGCACGTCCATAAGTATATTGCTGTAGTGTCAAGTTGTCAGCCCATCGCCTAAATTGCAATATACTGATACCCTCAAATCCCTTAGCTGGTTTTTACAGCATGCCCGGGAGGAAATGCAGATAATCTATGTTTTTCTCTCGCTCCTAGGCCAGCATGGACTTGTTATTGTTAGTTTGATGTCTGGTCCGGTAGCTCAGTGGATAGAGACCGTGCCTCAACAGCTGCTCTGCGGATCATAGGTTTGAGCCCTGCGAAACTTCGAAAATTCTATATTTCTTTAAAATAACATATGCCAAACGCTCCACCTCTAAATGGCCGTCGTGTCGTGTGGGTTTCGAGCCGATCGACCCGATGAACTTTGGTGTAAGAGATTTTAAAACTCTTTTTCTATTTATTCTTGAGAGTCAAATCACGATAAAGGTGCCTTCACACTAGACTTACGCCACGTACATCACCCACGTACGCGGACGTGGGCGACTTCCTTTGACGCATCATCTTACGCGACACACATCGCGTGTTCATTGTGCTATAAAACTTTCTATCTCGCTCACTGACTATCTATCTCATCTCGCGCGCGCGAAGTCGAATACTTTCTCGCTCGCACACTGACTATCTATCTCACACGGATGACGTCACCCACGTCCAGCCGCGTCGGCTGATACAATATTGGATCAATGATGCAGGATGACGCAACCTACGCAAGACCCGCACTGGCATGTGCTTGCATCAGAGACGTCACGTTAGACAAGTGTGAGTCTAAACACGGATTTATCATACATTTTCAAAGAAAACTTTGTCCCATTACGGCCGTCAGCACACGTCACATGCGTCATGCAAGTCTAATGTGAAAGCATCTGAATTCATGCGGTGGCTAACGCGCGTTTGACGTCCCAAGGCGTACCTTATTATTAGATGATACCTTTTCGTAGTCGTAGACAGCGTTTTTTTAATAGAGTTTAATATCAACTAATACTGCGGAAGAAAAGTGTATCGCCACTTTCAGTATAGTATCAAGGAGGTAAATTTTTACTGCGAAAAAAATACATACATTCATAAATTCACGCCTTTATCCCCCTTACATGCATGGCCTGAAACGCTTAGTGAAAGCTTTTACGACAAGCCTGTCAAATATTGACGGCAATTTTAGATTGTAATGTGTATCGCTATAGTGACAGGTTGTCAGCCCATCGCCTAAATTACAATACACTGCGACCCTCGAATCCGTATGGCTGTGTTCTACAGCATGCCTGAGAGGAAAGGCAGCTAGAACATTCTATGTTTTTCTATCGCTCCCAGTCCAGAATGGAAGTAAAAAAAACCCTATAAATTCGACTTGCGTTTCGTTGCACTAGGTTTTCGCAAGAGATAAATTTGGCGTTTATTTTGCGTAAAGCTCAAATTGATAGGCACACAGTAGCTACCCGCTTATGTGTACACAATGGGCCTTTTGAAACAATTTATCAGGGTTTTTTATAAACTCATTCATGGCGCTACGTTTTACTCGTTGTAAATTATTTCTGATATGGGCTATTTTTGACTTTTAATAGTAGGTATTCATTTTACTGGAAAGATAAAAATTATGCTTTGAATTCACTATTAAAAATATTGTGTGATGAATAGTTAGTGGGTACTTATATAACTACAGATATGACTGTAAGGCCCGTATTAATAATGAGAACTAGAGTTTGAGTTCGTATCAGAAATGTCGTTTCAGTACAAAATGGCCTGTCAAATCCATGCTTAATATCGCTCTCAATCTTGAGAACGCTTTATAAATACGAGCCTAAGTATTTCTGAATGGGGAAGTAAGATAGAAAGATAATTAAAATTAGTTATGAGGTCGTTTTATATTCTGTCCAACCCCTAACAAACGTCAAACTGTCTTTATTATGTATTTTCGTATTTCAACAAAAAAAATGCTGTTAATTTTATTCTTCATAAATATTAAGTACTCGTATCTTCAAGAATTCAACTACAGCACTCTACTACAAAACTTTTAAAAACAAACGCTCAGAAACTTGAAGACAGTATGGCGCTGAACATCTTTATACTTATGCTCAGAGCACAAAAGCCTGTGATGTCATTTCCGGTTTTCGATACCAATTTGCAGCGGCATCCTGTTCTGCGTATACTGCGAATACCAACATTCAAAATCAAACTTCTGTTCTATCGCTGGTTTTCGCATCCATTGCTTGTGATTTTTATTGACTGTGAAAAGAAATGTGAAGTAATCAAAATTGTGTGAATATGAGTGAGAAAAAGAGTGTGAATTAAACAAGTGAATTTAGTGATCCTTGGTGCTGCTAAAAACTAGTAAACTATCGCTATCGTGCGTTAATAATTTAGTAGAAGAAAAATACTGCCATTTTTTTTAGTATAGTCACTTTTAATGAATCTAAGGAAATAAAACAATTAAGTAAAATTTCACTCTGTGAACTGTTTAAGGAGTATTATTATATTACAAACTAGCTGTGCCCGCGACTTCGTACGCCCGGTTTGTATGGAAAACACGCAGTGTCGAAAATATTGAAAACACTTCTCCGCGCGTAGGAGCGGGATCTGTTAACCCACGCGCGTTTGCGTGTTTTGCTTTGTCTGATCTTTGTTTTTGTATGGAAAACACGCTTCCGCGCGCGAGCTAGCAGATCCCGCTCCTTCGTCGTTTTAGGTATGTTCGACACTGCGTGTTTTCCATACAAACTGGGGTACTTACTCAATATTATTCATATTCATATTTGTTAATTGCATTCATATTGTAGATACAGTTGTTATTCTTATTATAATGTTTTGTGTGTTTATTTAGTTTGCGTGATTATTTCTAACCAAGGCTGGACACCAGGTAATTAAAAACACTCAGTCAAATAAAAAGTCCCTTTAAGTTCGGTTAAAAACGATCAGAGTTCAATTTCCTGCCTACCCCCTAAGTCAGGTAGTGTGATTTTAGGTATCTTTAGTTGCAACCCGGGTAACACACAGTTGAATAAAAAAGTCCCATTGAAATCGGTTCAGTAGTTTTGGCGTGATGTGGGTTTTTTATTTTTTTCTGTCTAGTGGGTATCGAGTCTATGGACGTGGTAACATACAGACAGACAGACAAACAGACAGAATGACAAAAAAATAAAAAAAATCGTTTTGATCTTTATATCGTTAATAATGCCTGCTGCAATTAGTGTTTTGTAAAAATATTCAATGTACAGACACGACCCTTTTTCGAGATTTATTATTTGTAAAGATGTGTTGAAATATCTTTTTGAGGTTATTGATTAGTTTTCCTATATTTATGTAGATGGCCGAAAAATCATCGTTACCGCATTTCAGGTCTTGCCTTTCTTCCTCGGCAGCAGGCGCGTCATCAATCGAAGCAGTAATGTATGTCGTACGTACAGCAAAGTGGTACATGTCTCAGAGTTCGTTTGAACGAGTGCTTTCATTAGTGGAGATGTAGGAATCATTCGGTCCTTGTAGTGAATCGTGTTTCCGAATGTTGCGGCTAGTATGGGCCTACCGTTGAATGAAATAATGTCTGCAAGATTTTATCATCAGATGTAGTGTCACAGAATATACGGGGTGTAAGGGACAGCGTCCCGCAATCTGATAGGGGTTGCTCAATCAACGACACTGAACAACTTCCATCAGGAAATTCTTTCAGGAAGAGAAAAAAAATGCTTTTCCTAACAAAATGTTCGTCTTGATCAGACAATTTGTATGGAAAACTTTTTGTTTTTTCACTTCCTGAAATCAATTTAATCCTGCTGATAGTTGTTCAGTGTCGTTGACTGGGCAACCTTTGGCAGTTTGCGGGACACTGTCCTTTACACCTGGTATATTATGGTAGTAGTATGGTCCTTCCATGCCGGACTGGGAGAGATAGAAAAACATAGCATGTTCCAGCTGCCCTTCCTCCCGGGCATGCTGTAGAAGTCAGCAAAAGGGACTCGAGGGTTACAGTGTATTGTAATTTAGGCGATGGGCTGACAACCTGTCACTATAGCAATACACTTTTCAATCTAAAATTGCCCTCAATTTTTGTCAGACGTGGCGAAAGCGCCTTTTACGAGGCGTTTATCGCTCTGCCTACCCCGTAAGGGATAAAGGCGTGATTTTATGTTTGTATGTATGTATATTATGGTAGTGTATACGTAAAAGATCCTTTTAATGCTCCATCATACTATAGAGATAGCAATCAATATAGTTTATTCACTCATATTCCACCATTAGCGACTGAACCACAGTTGCTTCTCTTCGCATAAGCACCCACTGTGAAAGTCAATAAAAGGACCCAAGGGTAAACCGTCTAAAGATGAAATGCATTTCAATTTAACGAGTAAAGTCATGCCTGAAATGTCCTTCTTGCTAGAGTAACCACGGCTTTTGATAGATCGTCGACGCTCTATCAACCCCTTCAGATTAGAGGCGTCCCAATTTGTATGTACATTTTTAAGATCCAAACAACGTTCTTGGTAGCTAAACGGGTTCCTTTATTTATTTACGATTCGATCAGACGTCTCATTGCGTTTAAATTATTTACAGCAGGGTTGGAGAACATTTTTTGGCTATCACTAAAACTGATTTAAATTTTTATCACCCTGTTTACCATAAATAAAAAAGTGCCTCCGTAGTCTAGTGGTCAGAGCCTTAGGCTTGGGATCCGGAGGCCCTGGATTCGATTCCCAGGGAACATAAAGTTGATATTAATCAATATATCATTTCGTGAGATTTTCCACAGTTTGGTTAGGACAATGCAAGCTGAATCACCTGATTGTCTTGATGAAAAAAATAGCCGTGCTTCGGAGGGCATGTTAAACCGGTCCCGGTCGCTGTCTTTGATAGTGGTCGTTATATAAAACCATGTCAGAGGCCTATTAGCTGCGCTATTAGACGGTTTAAAGACTCTGACACCAGGGTCCATCTAATCAATCGACTTGATACCCAGAAGAAGATAAATGAAATAAACATAACATTACATAACATAAAAATACTTTATTGCACTTAATAATACAACATACAACACAAAAGATAACAAAAAACAAGTACAACATAGGCGGCCTTATTGCTAAGGTAGCAATTTCTTCCAGGCAACCTTTGGGTGAAAGAAAAAAGTGTAGCGGTAAGCGGGATAGAGCAAACCTAGTCAAATAGGTATCCTAAATGCATTACATAACATATAATACATAAATTAAGTACAAGCTACTACATAGATATTTGTAAAATAAACTAATACATAATAAATAATAAACTAATACATAAACTAATGGAAGATAGGATAATGCAAACTACAATCAGAACTAGTCGAAGGAAATGACAGCAACAGTATCTAATAAATAGATTCGTGATAGGATTGGGTCCACAGTTTTTTATCCGATTAATTAGGACAAAAACAGAAAATAAATTTCGAAAGAGTCCGATTTCGAAAAGCCATAGACACATCTAATCAATTTGGCTTATCCAACAAAAGTACATTTTGGATAAAAGTGGCGTGAAAACTTGGATGAAATTGGTTCCCAGAGGATTTGAACAAATCTATATTGGCATCGTTTCAATCAGCCAGAGATTTGTACAAAATTGTATACAGATCTTACTTTTTGCAGTAAAGTGGTAGAATCTTCTCTTGTGCTTGAGTTTTATGGTTTTATGTAGTAAATGGATTGAGGCTGTCTTCGGAGCGCCACTTAGTTTTATTTGTTAGATTTTTAGAAATAAATAAATCGTTTTGAACGAAATTCAATAAAAGTTGAAACAATAAGAAAATGTTGATATGAAAATAGTTAATAATAGTAGAGTCAAAAATATCCAAATCTTAGATAGATTGTTATGGCATCCAATTTCTTTGAGACTGGCTCCACTAATAAGTATAACGCTGCTATTTTTACATACATACACATATAATCACGCCTTTATCCCTAATGGGGTAGGCAGAGCGTCAAAGACTCAAACAAAAAGGTCGTTCCGCCACGTCTGACAAAGTTTCGAAGGTCATTTAAGATAGATTTGTACGTATACTGCTGTAGTGATAGATTGCCAGCCCATCGCCTAAATTACCATATACTAAAACCTTCAGATCCCTTAGCTGGTTTTTACAGCATGCTCGGGAGGAAATGTAGCTGGCACATTCTACGTTTTTCCCTCACTCCCAAGCCAGCATGGAAATAATGGCTTTAATATATGTAGAGTTATTTATCTAAAACTCCTTTTTAAAAGCTATTATTTAGTTTCACCTGTCCACAATTCCTGCACGCTTAAGTTGACCCACTTCTCGGTGTTCAATTGAGCTGAAACTTTGTATACTTATCTGGTGACAATGCAATATAATGATACCATTCAGCGGATGATGATGGCGCCTGTAGATATGCACTGGAACTCCATGATAGAAAGAGATAAGGTTTCCAAATTTTTGCTCATTAGCTTTGTTATCTTGAGCACTATCTATTACACATGATGACAAGGGTCTTATGATGGAGCCGACAGATAGCTACTGTAATTTTCTCATGAAAAGTGCTAAGGTAGCCAAATTTGGGCTCATTGGCTATGTTATATTGAGCACTTTCTATGTCACGATGACTAGGGTCTTTAATTATTTTATCTACATAGATGTAAATCTCGTGACAAGCTTTTATGTATCATATAAATTGTGCATTGATGACTTAATAAGTCGATAGTTTCTTTTTTAAAGAATACATACATAAAATCACGCCTTCGTCCCTTACGGGGTAGGCAGAGCGTAAAACGCCTCGTGATAAGCGCTTTCGCCACGTCTGACAAAAATTAAGATTTTTTTAGATTGTATAGTGTATTGCTGTAGTGACAGGTTGTCAGCCCATCGTCTAAATAACAATATACTGAAACCCTAGAATCCTTTTTGCTGACTTTCACAGCATGCCCGGGAGGAAGGGCAGCTGGAATATTCTATATTTTTCTATCTCTCCCAGTCCAGCATGGAATTTAAAGAATAGGTTTATTTTATTTACTTTTTAGCGCAATGAAATATCTGTTCGTAAAAGTCTAGCATACTTTTTTTTCTTGTTTTCTCTGCTGTATGCTGGCCAGTTCTCGCTGCCTTCCTCGAGGACTGGCTGGAGGAAGCACAGGATAGAGAGTCGTGGATAGACCGGAGAGAGGCCTTTGCCCAGCAGTAGGACATCAACGGCTACACATGACAAGACAAGACAAGACTCAGCTGTGACAAACTAATTAACAATTCGTATCTGAATACTAACTACTTATTACTTGCTTAATATATTCAGTATTCACTCAAGTACGTACTTAAGTTGTTTCAGAAGTTTCTAGCAAATTCCTGGCGTTGGAGGAATTCTGATATTAATTCAGATTTTGCATAACTTATATTATTTAGTTTCAAACAAGGCGACTACAATTTAACCATGAAAATTCGGAGCATTTGATATATACTTTATTGCACGTAAGAAAATCAAATAACACATTAGATAGGTAACAATATAAGGACAAGTACAACATAGGCGGCCTTATTTCTTCCAGACAACCTTTGGGTAAAAGAAAAATGCGTAGCGGTAAGCGGGATTGTGCAAGTCTATAAGTGAGAAAAATAAGAATAACGGCATCGAAAGCAAACAAATACAAAAACAATTTGTCTTCTAATTCGTCTTTTAATTTTAGTTTGATTAAATTTCAAATACTGAAGAGATAGACAATTTCCATCTTTACGACTGTCATATTATTCAAATTTAGTCGACACTAATCTAGAATTCTATTATCTTATTATGCATAATTTTAAGCGTCTAAAGTCACTTTGACAGTCGTAAACTTAGATATTTATTTTAAGTCTTTAAAATTTTTATTCAGTACATTGTAATTTAGGCGATGGGCTGACAACCTGTCACTACAGCAATATACTTACAAATCTATCTTAAATAACCCTCAAAACTTTGTCAGACGTGGCGGAACGACCTTTGTTTGGGTCGTTTACGCTCTGCCTACCCCATTAGGGATAAAAGCGTGATTATATGTATGTATGTATGTAAAATTTTTATTTGTTTAAGTGGCAGGAGGCAGGAGTAAGATATTTTCTGATCTTCTTCTTCTTAGCGAGAAGATTCTCGAGTCAAACGACCCGATGTTAACGACCCTGGTGTTAGAGTTTTCAATCCGCCTAGTAGCACAGCTATTAGGCCTCTAGCGTGGTTTGAGTAACGACCACTAGCAAAGACAGCGACCAGTACGTAACGTGCCCTCCGAAGCAAGGAATACTCTTTCTTTTCAGACAATCAGTTGATTTGGCCTGCAATGTCCTAACCAAACTGGGGAAACCTGGGGCAAGCGATTAATTGACAAATATCAACTTTTGTGTTTCCCCCATGGGAATCGAACCCAGGACCTCCAGATCGTAAGCCCATGGCTCTGGCCACTAGACCACGGAGGAAGTTATTATGTACTTTAAATTATTTTCTAATAATCGAAACTTGTTTTATGTACATAATAACAAAAAAAAACACCCCCCAATCCTTCTACTCACTTCCAATTCCAGTACCTACGTCTGGTAAGGGTAGCTACAGAAAATAACCTTTTTACATACATACATACATATAATCTCGTCTTTATTCCTAATGGGGTAGGCAGAGCGTAAACGACCTAAACAAAGGTGGCGGCGTTTGATAAAGTTTTGAGGGTTACTTAAGATAGATTTGTAGATATTACTGTAGTGACAGGTTGTCAGCCCATCGCCTTAATTACAATAAAGTGAACCCCTTGGATCCCTTAGCTGGTTTTTACAGCATGCCCAGGAGGAAATGCACCTCACATATTCTATGTTTTTCTCTCGCTCTCAGGTCAGCATGGAAGAAACAAGATAACATTTAAGAAGTTGCATTAGACACTGAAGGTAAGGTGTTGCTTAACAAGGATAATTAGTTAAAGGTTATTAAAGGTAAACCGAGAAATAAATTGCTGATTCTGATAATAATATAGAGTAACGGTCAGTAAGTCTGTTATTAGGTATAACATTTAATCCATGGTACAGTATGAGGTCATAAATATTGCACAGCTTTATACAGTTTTGAGGGTTATTTAAGATAGATTTGTAGGTATATTACTGTAGTGATGGGTTGTCAGCCAAGAAATTACAATATACAGGAACCCTTGGATTCCTTAGCTGGTTTTTACAGCATGCACGGAAAGAAATGCAGTTGGCGCATTCTATATTTTTCTCTCGCTCCCATTCCAGCATGGAAGACACATGACTTTGACATTCCTAATTTGACGTAAGACGCTTTAAATAAGAACTGAGCATAGAGCATGCATTCTTATATTTTACGTCAAATGAGCACTCTTACGTAAGTAAGTAAAAGTAAAAAAGCATTCACACAGACACAAAATATAACAACAACAACAAAATATTAACAGTATTTTAGATAAGCCAGTGTTACAATAGGCATATGCTGGTCAGTAATACCAACCAGCACTGGTTTCCAGCCCACACCTTTGTTGTGAGCCGGCCGTTGTACAGAGCTTATTTATATTAGTAGGTAAATTTAAAAAACACACAGTTTCTCTCATAAATGGTTGCCTTAATCCTGGCAGTAGCTGTAAAAATAACAAATCATAGTGTAATTAAGTGCTACAAATTTTATGATTATACAAAGAGTTCATTAATATAATAATTACAGATTTGAAATTAAAATAGAGAAGAAGGATTTTAATATTAATAATTAGAGTAAGATGAATAAATAATAGTCTAGTATAGTGAAAACATCAGATTATGAACTCAGATTATGAAAAATCATGTGTTTATTTGCTATCCTGTTATCTATATGTCAAAGTTAAGAAAGTGACAGTGCTACTAATATGCTACAAGTATAATGTCAAGAGAATCGACAGCACTGTCTCTTTCCTTAGTTTAAATGTGCAATATTTATTTGAATTTATATATTTACTGTACAATATCACGAATAGCGTGAACAATAGTTGCAACTGTTGCTACTAAGCAGTTATCTTTAAATTAAGAAATAAACATTAAAGTTTATGTGTGAATCAGAATTTGATTTGATTTAAGTGTAAAGATGAGGTTAAGATATAATGAGACTGAGTTAATATTACAAAAATGTAAGTATTTTGTAAAAAAAAGAAAATGTACACTATTTTTAGTTAGCCGAGGTGGTTGATCAAATCATTTTGTATGGAATATGGTATGGATTGTTTAAATAAATTGAATTATTCAACGAACTTTCTGTGCATCTACACGAGACCTCCAGTGACCGCAGGCCTGGCAGCTTTCTGGGCCAAAGATAAGTCTGGCTATTCAAAGAGGTAAAGGTAAGCATTACCTCTTTGAATAGCCAGACTTATACCAGTACCAGTAATGTAAGTGACAATACCAGTATGCTGGGCACCATGTCTGAAATGGATGAAATTTTTAATTTAGTTTTGACTATCTGTGTCTTTGTAATATAATTAACTAGCGACCCTAGCCGGCTTCGCACGGAAATAATCACTATATTATGCATGTTTTATACATATAAACCTTCCTCTTGAATCATTCTAATCCCGCATCAAAATCCGTTGCGTAGTTTTAAAGATTTATGCATACATATGGATATAGGGACAGAGATAGCGACTTTGTTTTATACTATGTAGTGTTATAGAAGTTCGAATAAAGTTATAAATAAATTGTTATTTTAATTTCGTATTTCGATTTTCATGTTTAGTAACGAGATATAAAAAAAATACAAAAAGAGAAACATAATTGGACTTCCTATAAATATGACAATATCTGCTACGACTCTTAATATGGGATGTTGGGAAACTATATCTATACTAATATCACTACATAGTATAAAACAAAGTCGCTTTCTCTGTCCCTATATTCCTATGTATCTTAAATCTTTAAAACTATACGACGGATTTTGATGCGGTTTCTTTTAATGGATAGAGTGATTCAAGAGGAAGGTTTATATGTATAATGTTTGCATAATATTGTAGAGAAACACTGATAATTTCCGTGTGAAGCCGAGGCGGATCGCTAGTAATATTATAAAGAGGAAACATTTTTATTTTTGTATATGTTTGTAACGAACAAACTTAAAAACTACGGGACCGATTTCAAAAATTCTTTCATTATTAGAAAGCTTCGTTAATCTTGAGTAACAAATGTTACATTTTACCGCGAGAAAATACATTAGTTCCATGGGAAAATCTATTAAGCAGAGGGTGACACCGCCTACACAAAACCAGATTTTTTATAAATCTGACTTTACTTCTTCCTTCAAATCATAGATACAATGATTTAATCAAAATCTAAGATAAATTATATCTGCTATGCGGTAAGTTATTACGGAAACCATTATTTAATAGCAAAATACTCTGACCTTAAAAAAATTCAGACCCAAACCGACACGTATTGAATAGGTACCTAAACGTTTCGGTAATAAACGGTGCGATGCTATGATTTTTTGTTATTTTGGTGCTGTACGATATTAAATTAAAATGAAGTGCAAAAGATTAGGTATTGAGTAATAGTGCTGTCGAGTTTCTCAAGTTTCGTAACAACCTTAAGGGTTGCTCAGTCAAGGAAACTGAATAACTGTTAGGTACATTTTTTTTCCTGGAATATATAAAAACATACATACATGCATATAATCACGCCTTAATCCCTAATGGGGTAGGCAGAGCGTAAACGACCTAAACAAAGGTCGTTCCGCCACGTCTGATAAAGTTTTGAGGGTTATTTTAAGATATTTTTTTAGGTATATTGCTGTAGTGACAGGTTGTCAGCCTATTGCCTAAATTGCATTATACTGAAACCCTCGGATCCCTTTGCTGGTTTTTACAGCATGCCCGGGGAGGAAATGCAGCTGTCACATTCTATGTTTTTCGCTCGCTCCCAGGCCAGCATGGAAGTTAAAAACATGCTTCCCCTTAATGTCGTTTTACATCAAAGATAATTTTTCTTTTACTACCTGGAATGGAAGAATTTCTTCATAAATGTCCAGTTTTCAGAACAGGTCGTTACACCCATTCGATGTTTATTGATATAAATTCATTGGGTTGTTCAACTCGAGAATCCACTCGCTAAGAAAAAGATTTAATTTAATTTATCTTTATTGTAAACTTCACAGCACATATTCTTAAATTACATAACAAATGTTATAAACTAATCTAGCCAGTTACGAAGTTTAACATTTTAAAATCAGAATTTAGGTAGGTTACAAAACGATGTTTATTATTAGTTTTTTTTTATTATAATCAAAACATCGCACCGCAAAACATCGACTGGCCTATACAGTTACATGAATCAGAGCGTGTGAGCGGCGTCGCCTGCGCACGGTCAAGTTCACGAGATTTTTTACAACTATTATGTAACTTACGAAGTGTGTTGTCAATGGTCTGCAAACAAAGGTTTTGCTACCGATTCTTTTGGTGTTTTATGAGTCAATTTCGTTTAATAAAAATGCATGTTAGATTGAAAGTGTTAAGAATTGAATTTACTTGCTGCTTCTCTTTTTGAGCATTCACAATATTCACCACATACATATGCGGTGAATATTGTCGTTTCCACTCTACCTACCCCATAAGGATATGGGTTAAGTAGAACGGAAACGACCTAAACCAAGATTGTTCCGCCATGTCTGACAAGTTTTGATGGTTTTTGGATGATTATGATGTATATTGCTATAGTGATAGGTTGTCAGCCCAACGCCTAAAACTGAAAAACACTATAACCCTCGAATCCCTCTGCTGATTTTGCAGCATGCCCGGGAGGAGATGCAGCTGGCATATTCTATGTTTTTCTATCACTCCCAGTCCAGCATGAAAGACATTCACCGCAACCTTTCTCTAAAGCGAAATATTTGTTTGAAATACCAATATCATTGAGCTAAATCTATGCCGTAATCGATTTCCGAGATCTTCCACTTTTTAAAGGTATCTAAGGCCCGTATGTATAAAGCGATCTCAAGATTGAGAACTGTATTAAGTAAGGATTTGACAGGTCATCATGTACTGAAATTACATTTCTGATACGAAATTTAACTCGCTGTCACTTATGAAAACACATTATAAATACAGCCCTAAGTCGTGATGAACATAAAACTATTGCTTCGATGTTTAGGACACTTACCGTATCTTCTTGTTTCAGTAAAGGAAATAATGCCGATGGTGTGTAATAAACACCGTGGCATGGCGTGGTTTTCATTTCCTAAGGGATTCTTTGCTACTGACAAGCAATATTTCCCGCTTTTCCAATTTTTCTAGGTATCAAAGGCCCGTATTTATAAAGTTATCTCAAGATTGAGAGCTGTATTAAGTCAGGATTTTGCAGGTCATAGTGTACTGAAATGACATTTCTGATACGAATTCAAACTCGCTGTCATCTTAAGTGCTGATTATAAATACGGGCCTAAGGTTGATACGGTCTCTTGACGTATTTATGAATACATGTGGGAATACATTAATAATTTAAAAGCTTTATTAAAATTTATAAAGGCTGCCTCCGGAGCGGTGAGCGGGAGGTGGTTCGAATCCCACCACGTACTGTGTTTTTCGGTTTTAGAATTTCATATGTTCGTACATTCGGCGCTTTATCCTTGCTTCGGTAGGCACGTTAAGCCGTTGGTACCGGCTAATATGGTTTAATACCGTAGATATTAGTCGTTCAATCCCCTGGTTAGGTATCCGGCCACGTGAGATACGGGATAAGGCTAGGGAGATAATAATTTATTTTTTTAAAGGATCGATCCTGATACAGAGTGGCATAGGCGTAGCCAGGGATTTGGGTGATAAACATCCCCCTCTCCCGAAATCCTACCAGGCACCAAGGTTTGATAACTCATTTGCGCAGATAATTGTCTAGAAGCCTATCAAAAAAGAAGTTTTGATACTTGGTATACGTAAAAATCATTCATTCGCGCTCGCTTTGCTCGCGATACGTTTCATTATGCAGTTCACTTTCTTTATTTGTCCGTAGAGTTTAGGCATTAGGAAAAAAATACGCTCTCGCCATACTTTTTACTGTCCTCTTCTATTTATTTTTTAAACATAGACTTGTTAAATAGAAATAGTACTGCTATAATTTTCGAGCACGCTTCGCTCGCGATGCATAAACCACTTGACAATTTGGTTGAGCTAGTCATATCAGCAAATTTTTATGAAATAATAAAAACGCTTGTTTGTATGAAAATATACGTCACTCGCCAGTAAATATTGACTACTCAAATCAATATCTTCTATATTTCTAACTCGATTATTAAATGTAAATGTGCGTTTTTTTTAATAATGAATGAGTTCCACAATATGTTTAACCCTGAGTTTTAAGTATAAACAATTTGATTTTTTTCAGACACCGAGGCTTGTATAAATACACAGCACTTGAAACTGACAGCTAGTTTGAGTTCGTATAAGAAATGTCATTTCAGTACAATGTGGCCTATCAAATCCACACTCAATATTGCTCTCAATCATGACATTGATTTATAAATACGACCCTTAGTCAACATGCTTATTATCTTATGATGGTATCTTGTGTGGTTACTATCTTATGGACTTTATTCAATCTTTGTCACAACCCTCAAGTGATAGATTTTCACTTTCCCTGTAGTCACTCTAGTAATACATTTATATGACATTCGATAAGCATTAAATTCATTCATTCATACGTGTATTTTTTATTCAAATGGCCTGGTAATAAATACCAGTTCATCCCCCTTTGGGAAATACCGCCCCCTTTGACAGGTGCTTGCGATTTACCGCCACGACACACAGGTGAAATCAAACGTTTGGTGTTATCGGCGAAAAAAAGTAAAAAACATTTTCAGCTGTATGGATTTGAAAATAAAAGGAAAGTCCCTTGAAATTTGGAGGTTATTTTGTCTCTGCAGTTAACGCTTGGCCTATTACCCTGTAAGGAATATTATATATAATACTAGCGGCCCGCCCCGGCTTCGCACGGAAATCATCAAATATTTGATATTTGTTATTAACATTTGATATTTGCTCAATTTATCACTTTCTAAGATTTTCCCCAGTTTGATTAGGACAATGCAGACTGAATCACCTGATTGTCTGGAAGAAAAAAACATTCTGTGCTTCGGAGGGCACGTTAAGCCGTTGGTCCCGATCGCTGTCTTTGATAGTGGAACCATGTCAGAGGCCTATTTAGATGTGCTATTAGGCGGTTTAAACTCTCACACCAGGGTTCATCGGGTTCTCGATACATACACGACAGAAACTTCTTTTGATGATGACTTCCATTTTTTTTAAATATGATCCCTTTTTTTATTTTTGTTTTTGTAAGACTTGAATTAAAAACTGAAGTCCCAAGCATAAGACTAATTTGACTGTTTTTTTTTTTTGCTCATTGTTTTTTAATCTGTGCAGCAAAATTAAATTATAAATTTTGACGAGCTTAATATTAATAACTGTTAATGTGGCTTATTAGCATGAAAATGTGATTAATTTTGCATTATCTGAAATCAAATGAGCGGATAAGAACCGTATCCAAAATAATTAGACGAACATAATTATAATTTTAATAAAGAACCGGGGTCATAATACAAATGGAACTTGCGCATGTTTTTTTTAAAAGCTTAGTTTTAAACTCTAGAATTGCTATAATTTTAACAACTTCTGACTACATATATTGTATTTTGTAACATTAATTGTTTTACGCGGTTTATTTTCCTTCCATGCTGGCCTGGGAGCGAGAGAAAAAGATAGAATGTGCCAGCTGCATTTCCTCTCGAGCATGCTGTATAAATCAGCTAAAGGATCCGAGGGTTTCAGTGTATTGTAATTTAGGCGCTGGGGTGACAACCTGTCGCTACAGCAATATACCTACAAATCTATCTTAAATAACCCTCAAAACTTTGTCAGACGTGGTGGGTCGACCTTTGTTTAGGTCGTAAACCCTCTGCCTATGAGGGATAAAGGTGTCCTTTTTCAGTTTTATTATTTTGAAAGTGACGGATAGATTTTAATTTTAGTTTTAGCCGGTAGAATCTACATTCGAGCCCACTGTTAATTTGGCGATGCGATGTATTACAAAGTGGCGCTGTGATTGCAGATTGCATTATAAACATACTTGTTGTTCAACTGTTTCTAACTTCTTCTTATTGCAGTCTAGTAGTAAGCGTGTCCATCAATGGTTGAAACAATGATTCGCTGCTACGAACTAGGCCGGTAGT
Source organism: Scrobipalpa costella (assembly GCA_949820665.1). Taxonomy (NCBI): domain Eukaryota; kingdom Metazoa; phylum Arthropoda; class Insecta; order Lepidoptera; family Gelechiidae; genus Scrobipalpa; species Scrobipalpa costella. The sequence goes on from OX463311.1 coordinate 4,164,751, forward strand.
TAAATAAACAACACAGTCTGTTATTGGTATGGTCAACAAAAACGCATGAGGCGTTTTTTTATTTCGTTTTTTTCTTTACATCGAATACGACATGATAAAAATTGTAATAAGAAACAGGACATGGGTATTGACACTATAAAATATAGGGTCACACTCAATGATATTTTAAGAAAGATACGTTACGTTCATACTGCACGCACATTTTAATTGTTCCGCGACACATATACATACATATTTATAACATTGCATATCTAAACAAACGCTGTGTGCGACACAAAATAGGAAAAGCGTAAGAGTGAAACAGATAGCTATTTGTAATCAGTGCAGCCTTGAATATAATTAAACTTTTTTTCTCACTTCGCAGCTCGCAGTTAGACTGGCTAAAATGATCACAATTAGGACCATTTGACGGCACAAATTTCGCGCATTGGTCACGTATCTACCTATATATAATATCATTGGGTCACACTACTTGCACCTAGCTAAGAGCCCGATGGTGTAGTGGATGTGGTCGCTGCCTCCTGACCGGGGGGTCGTGGTTTGAATCCCACCACGTACCAATGTGTTTTTCGGTTTTTCGAATTTCATATGTACGTTTATTCGGCGCTTTTTCCGTGCTTCAGAGTGCACGCTAAGCCGTTGATCCCGGTTATACCGTTTAAAACAGTATAGCTATATTAGTCGTTAAGTCATATCAGAGGCGAGTGCTAAACATTGGCGGCTTGAAAACTCTGACCTAATCTAGGATTGGGTCTGGCTTCCCTACTGGGTTGCGGAGGTCAGATGGCAGTCGCTCTGTGTTAAAACCAGTTCCGTCGTTCAATCACCTCGATTAGGTACTACCTAATAGGTAGCCGACCCGTGATAAGGCTAAGGAGATGATGACAACTCGTACCTAGCTAAAATTCGTCAATATTTTTTTAAAATAGTGTCCTTTTAAAGGCTACTACGGTTACTACGTGAAAAAAACTCATAAAATTATGCGAACATTCTCATAACATAATTTAGTATTTCTAACATGTTTTTTTATATTAACCTCTTTTACTGAAGCAGTTTTAATTCAAAAGTCCACATTTGAATTGAAACTGCTTCAGTAAAAAAGGTTATAATGCTATTTTAATATTTGACACTTTAATCAACATTCGTTTCATTTAAAGTACTTATGACCGAGTTCAGTTAAAATTTTTATGTTTTTGCATATTTCATGAGTACATAAACGGAGGGGAGAGAATATGATTAAAACCAAAAGTGCATGTCGTAAAATAAAATACGCTAGAAATGTTTTTTAATTATTTCTTGAAAAAGGTCATAACTTCGGATTATAAAGCGTAAACACAAAAAAATAATTAAACTGCAGCAATGGTTTTGTTTATGTACCATAAACAATACTCTTTGACCTATTTTCTATTTGAAATTGTGTCACCATTTCCATAAAATATTAAAGAATAAATTAGGTAACAATGAAATTATAACTCACCATGTGTTTTTTTAGCAAATGCAAATAGAAGATGTAAGTGTGTATAATATATATTTGTTTATTTTCCACGTATTGTATGTACTAATATTATTTATATAATTATTTGGTTAGTATTTATACTTATGTATGTAAGGATATTTATACGTAGCTTATTGTAGTCTTTGCGTACACTCTTGCCTGCTGTTATCTATATTTTTTTTCCTCTCACACGGTAAGCTGGAAGACAACTAAATTTTTTTGAGTTAAGCTCGCCGTTGTACATAATATATCTAGATTAAGTTAATTGGAAGAATATCTGTGTGTACAATAAAGAATAAAGAAAAATAAAGAAAAGATTCTTTTTTATCACTAAATGACGAACAAGTGTTATTCTTACTAATAAATTAACGACAACTCACTTGTTTGTCAAACGGAGGTGTTAGACCTCTACGTTTCGACTCTTTACGAGAGTCTTCTTCAAAGAGAGTGAAAATCACAACACCACCTGCCGTGTGTAAGATCTAGTCACGTGAGTAGTTGTTAATTTATAAATAGATTCTTATTGTTTTTAGCTTTAAGTTTATACTGTCATAGAAACTTAAACTTAACTGCCTGGTGGTCAGAGCCATGGGCTTACGATCCGGAGGAAACATCCAAGGGGGGAAACATCAAGTTGATATTTGTCATACAAACATACATATATATAATCACGCCTTTATCCCTAATGGGGTAGACAGAGCATAAACGACCTAAACAAAGGTCGTTCCGCCCCGTCTGACAAGGTTTGAGGGTTTTACAAGATGGATTTGTACGTATATTGCTGTAGTGACAGGTTGTCAGCCCATCGCCTACATTGCAATATACTGAAACCCTCGGCCTGGTCTAGTGGTCAGAGCCATGGGCTTACGATCCGGAGGTCCTGGGTTCGATTCCAAGGGGGGAAACATCAAGTTGATATTTGTCAATTTATCATTTTGTGAGGTTTTCCCTAGTTTACCTGATTGTCCGAAAAGTAAAAGGATTCCTTGCTTCGGAGGGCATGTTAAGCCGACGGCCCCGGTCGCTGTCATTGATAGTGGTCGTTACTCCAAACCATGTCAGAGGCCTAATAGCTGTGCTACTAGGCGGTCTGAAAACTCTGACACCAGGGTTCATCGGGTCGTTGACTTGAGAATCGACTCGCTAAGAAGAACAAGATGGAAACTTAAACTTTAACCAATGTTCCAATTTTATTTGCCAACCGTACTTCATAGTTACACTGTAAAATCGGTAAATGTTAGTTAGTAAGCATAGGTACGAACAGAGCCTGCGGCACATTGCAGGCTTCAATATTCACTTCGACAGCTATGAAAATCACTATACATACATCCATTCATATAATCACGCCTTTATCCCTAATGGGGTAGGCAGAGCGTAAACGACCTAAACAAAGGTAGTTCCGCCACGTCTTACAAAGTTTTGAGGGTTATTTAAGATAGATTTGTAGGTATATTCATGTAGTGAGAGGTTGTCAGCCCATCGCCTAAATTGCGATATACTGTAACCCTTGGAGCACTTAGCTGGTTTTTACAGCATGCCCGGGAAGAAATGCAGCTGGCACATGCTATGATTTTCTCTCGCTCCCACTCCAGCATGGAGGAATAACGATACACTTTGCAAGCCACAAAATATTGTACAAGTGCCCAGGATACACTGGACGAGTTTAAAAAGAAACTAGTTTTAGTTTCTTCCATGCTAAACTGAACAGAGAGCAAAAAAAGACATAGAATGTTTCAGTTGTTTTTTTTCTCGGCCGTACGGAAATCAGTGTCTAAGAGACACACTGATAATTTAAGTTCAGACTGATAGCATAATATCTTTTCATCTATATTATAACTGCCTCAGTGGTCTAGTAGCTAGTGCCATGGACTCCCGATCCGGGGTTTCTAGGTTCGATTCCCAGGGGGGAAACATAAAGTTGATATTTGAGAATATATCACTTTGTGAATTTTTCCCCAGTTTGGTTTGGACATTGCAGGCTGAATTACCTGATTGTCCGAAAAGAAAAAGATTCGTGCTTCGGAGGGCACGTCAAGCCGTCGGTCCCGGTCCCTGTCTTTGATAGTGGTGGTTACTCAAACCTTGTCAGAGGCCTGATAGTTATGCTACTAGGCGGATTAAAAGCTCTGACACCAGGGTTCATCGGGTCGATAGACTCGATACCCACTCGACAGAAGAAGAAGATCTATATTACACGGGTTGTAATGGACAGCGTCCCACAAACTGATAGGGGTTGATCGGTCAACGACACTGAACAATCTTCACCATGAAAATCTTTCAGAAAGTGAAAAAAAAATGGCTGTCCTTACAAAATGTCCACTTTCACCAGACAATTTCTATGGGAAAGCAAAACGAAATCATTTCCTGAAATAATTTCCTTGTAAAATTTGTTCAGTGTCGTTGACTGAGCAAACCCTATCAGTTTGTGGGACGCAATCCCTTACACCCGTTATGTGCACAGTGTAAAATCGGTAAATATTAGTTGGGTAGAATGCGTAGGTGCGAACAGAGTACCTAAACGGTTTGCATCAGCTTTAAAAACTGCTTTGCATTATGCAAACCACATAGTCCAGTGTGCGGAATGCCTAAACATACATACATATATACTTCACGCCTATATCGCAGAGCGTCAACGACCCAAACAAAGACTGTTCCGCCAAACCTGACAAGTATAGAGATATATTTGTACATAGCTGTAGGGATAGGTTGTTAGACCATCGCCTAAATTACGTACATATAATCACGCCTTTATCCCTAATGGGGTAGGCAGAGCGTAAACGACCCAAACAAAGGTCGTTCCGCCACGTCTGACAAAGTTTTGAGGGTTATTTAAAATAGATTTGTAAGTATATTGCTGTAGTGACAGGTTCTCAGCCCATCGCCTAAATTACAATATACTGAAACCCTCGGATCCCTTAGCTGGTTTTTACAGCATGCCCGGGAGGAAATGCAGCTGGCACATTCTATGTTTTTCTCTCGCTCCCAGGCCAGCATGGAATAAATTACAATATACTGAAACCCTCGAATCCCTTAGTTTGTTTTTACAGCATGTATTTGATGTATTTATGTCGTTCCCACTCCAGTATGGAAGTTGGATTCCTAAACACTAGGGTGTATTTTCAAACCATGAACGGATGCTTATGCATACCTACTGAATGGCAACCTGGTCTTTTCGATTATAGGCACTTATATAATATATATTATATGTCTTCCACGCTGGCCTGGGAGCGAGAGAAAAACATCGAATGTGCTAGCTGCATTTCCTCCCGGGCATGCTGTATAAACCAGCTAAGAGATCCGAGGGTTTCAGTGTATTGTTATTTAGGCGATGGGCTGACAACCTGTCACTACAGCAATATACCTACAAATCTATCTTAAATAACCCTCAAAACTATGTCAGACGTGGCGGAACGACCATTGGTTAAGTCGTTTACGCTCTGGCTGCCCCATTAAGGATAAAGGCGTGATAATATGTATGTATATATAAATTAACTCACATACCTATTTCGGTAGTGACATTTTTTTTGTGTCATACCAGTTACTTGAAGATACCTTAGGTGAGCTTGCTTCATCGTCGACTCTGTTACAATAATCACAAATCTAGATAAGAGTGAACAGCTCACCCAACGCATACAATAAAAATAATCATCAAGTAATAAAAATATGTCATAGAAACAGCGGAAACGTGCAGTAAATAGCTGTTACTCTTAGGCTCGTATTTATAAAGCGAACTCAATATTGAGAGCAATATTAAGTATAGGATTAACAGGTCGTTTTGTACTGAAATCAAACTAGGTGTCAATCTTGAGTGCTGTTTATCAATACGGGCCTAAATATAGGTTGAGTCAAAATTACTTTACATACATACATACATACATAAAATCACGCCTTTATCCCTTACGGGGTAGGCAGAGCGTTAAACGCCTCGTAAAAGGCGCTTTCGCCGCGTCTGACAAAAATTGAGGGCAATTTTAGATTGTAATTACAACATTGACAAATGCTTGATGTTACAGTGCGACCGACTTAACTGGGCAATATTTGAAACTAAAATTTGGCTAGGTTACACTGACAGCGTCTAAAGCTATGACAAGTAATAGTGGTGACATGACAGCTGAACAGGTACAGTTAGATTCTAGATTTTCCGGCTAAAACTAAAATTTAAATCTATTTGGCACTTTAAGAATAAAAACATTGGAAAAGAACAGAAGATCTATTCTCTCCGGTTTTTGATTTATAGTCATGTCATTTTTATCCGCCGTCATATGAAATGGCGGATAAAATTGACAGAAATACTGGGAACACAATCTTGCAGATAAAGTGTAATACGATAGAATATAAATTGCCTGTCCTTTTCAAGTTTATTATTTTGAAAGTGACAGATAGATTTTAATTTTAGTTTTATCGGTTTTACTGGTGGTATCTAAAATCAAGCCCATTATTTTTATTAATAGGTGTACATGGATATTACATAAACATCGTCTTGTTTACCGCAGTCCAGGAGCCGTATATTTGAACCGCTCGAATCAAATTCGCATACGAAAGAGTATCATTCGCATGCAAAATAATATGAAAATCGCATGCGAAAGTTACTCTTTCGTATGCGCATCGGCGTTCGAGTGATTCAAAATTTTTTTTATTTTTTTTTTTAATATATATAGGCGAGCATTTGTCCGCCATCTCACCTGGTGGAAAGTGACGATGCGGACCATGTTGAAACATACTCACCTATGTAGTGCCTATTCACTCTCGCCTTGAAAAGGCCCAGGTTATATTGTTCCGGAAACAGATCCGCCGGCAGGGAGTTCCACTCCTTAGCCGTTCGCATTAAGAATGTGGAAGCGAACCGCTTCGTGCGAATTTGTGGTATATCCACGACATAAGGGTGGAACCCCTGTCCACGCCTCGTGCTCCGGAGATGGAAAGGGGAGGGGGGTATAAGGTCATGAAGTGCTAACGCGCACTCCCCGAAATGTATCCTGTAAAATACCGACATGCACGCCACTCTGCGACGGTGCTCAAGGTTCTGTAGTTTTGCCTCAACCAGTGCTGAGTCTCCAATGAGCTTCTTAGCGCGTTTAAAATACGGCTCCGGAGTCGTATTTTTGAACGGCTCGTATCCGAATTCGCATACGAAAAAGCAACATTCGGATACAAAATCCCAAAATCACTATTTTTGAATACTCATACGTATGCGACTCTGCAACGATTGGTCCAAACCACTCGTTTTCTTTTCTACTACTCGAAACCTAAGTAGTCTATGATCATGTCAGTGATACAGAAAATCATTTGACAAGTGACATTTAACTTTTTAATTTACTTGAATTTACGTTCTGTTTCTCTGCGATTCGTTTCCAGTTTTTCAAATCAACGATTTTTGTTAGTGGTAGTGGTGGTATAGTAGGTGTCTTTCTGCGTAGAATGAAAACAATTTATAGTATTAGACTTAATTGCCAACACAGATTTCTACTGCTTCATAAATACGTAAAATCGTGGGTGATAGAATTTGATTTCGTACACGAATAATTTTCGTATGCGTTTTTATTTTTCATACGGGCGGTTCAGAAATACGACTCCAGTATGAAATAGGAAATGAGACCCTTGCCCTCAGAATGGAAATGTAAATATAATTCTTAACTACAAAAGCCGAAGATTGAATCTTGTTCGACCACAGATTAATCACCGCCCATACTCCATTTGTATCAGACCCAAAATCGGCGGCCATGTTGTCTTTATTACCCTTCTTCATTACAGGATATCAAAATTATAGAAACTAAAGGCCGTATTTATAATCAGCGCTCATGAGTGACAGCGAGTTTCGGAAATTATTTCAGGAGATGGAAAAATAATTTGAATTTTATTCAAAATGACCACCTCGATCAGACGATTTTTATTGAAAACCATTTTTTTTTCACTTCCTAAAAAAAGATCCTGGTGATAGTTGTTCAGTTTCGTTTAGTCCAGCATGGAAGAATATACGTGTATGCTAATACACTAATTCCGATTCGTATATAATTTAGAATCGTCTTAAAGTAAATACTGACCCAGAAGTGTACAGAAATTATAAATAACTCATTCAAATTGTTAATATCAGCGATTGTTCTTCTGTCGTGTGGGTATCGAGTCAATCAACCCGATGAACCCTGGTGTCAGAGTTTTTAAGCCGCCTAACAGCACAGTACACTGACATGGTTTTGTATAACGACCACTATCAAAGACAGCGACTGGGACCGACGGCTTAATGTGCCCTCCGAAGCACGGAATCTTATTTCTTCCAGACAATCAAAGGTGAATTCAGCCTGCATTGTCCTAACTAGACTGAGGAAAATCTCACAAAATAAATGATAAATTCTCAAATATCACCTTAGTGTTTTCCCCCCTGGGAATCGAACCTAGGACCTCCGAATCGTAAGCCCATGGCTCTGACCACTAGACCACGGAGGTAGTTAGCATCAATAATACCAGCGGTAACCATCAGGTATGGTAAAAACAATTTTCACGGTCATAGGAAATTATTTTTTTATAAATCTATTGTATTGTTATTTTAATCATCCCTTTAAGATATACTAATCAAACAATTCAGGCATTCAAGGTTTTTTAAATGATTCCAAACTATTATTGTTTTTTTTGTTATTATTACAAAAAAAGAACAAATTACCTTTACGTTTTGTAGATCATTCATGTCGTGATGTATAGGGCGTTTTTCGACTAGACGGCACGGCGACGGCAACGGCGAGGGCACGGCACCGTCGACGGTACCGCGGAAGAGATAATCTATGAAAATCAATAACATTATATGGCACGCTTTCCGCCTGCTGGCACGGCAACGGCACGGCATTGATTCCCACCGATACCGTCACCGGCTTGCCAAAATGCATGTGTTTTGTATACGTACGAAGCATGCGGAATTGGAACTAAATTGTGAACGTTTTCGGTACGTTGCCGTGTCGTTGCCGACGTGTAAAATTAGAGCCACGGCATCGTAACGGTACCGTCGCCGTGCCGTCACTTTGCCGTCACCGTACCATCTAGTGAAAAAACGCTCATTCGCTGCCTATGAGTTCACCACTTCACCAATTTAATTTAATTCATCTAAAGCTTAGAATAGGTTTTAATAGTGTCATAATATAAAATAATTTATTGATAGGGGAGACTATAAACAAACCTTATTTATAAGTACTTACTGCACTGACAAATTATCGACTTTGAAGATTTATAATTGGCCTCAGTTCTAATTATTTATCTGGTACTAGATACCGGTAAAATGCTTCAGCAGTATCCCCCCTGCTTTGGAGGGCACGTTAAGCCGTCGGTCCCGGTCGCTGTCTTTGATAGTGGTCGTTACTCAAACCATGTCAGAGGTCTGATAGTTGGGCTACTAGGCGGTTTAAAAACTTTGACACCTGGGTTCATCGGGTCGATAGACTCAATACCCACTCGACAGAAGAAGTATAATCCAAATTAACCCCAAGTGATTAAACCGTTTAATAAGACAGCTGCTATCAAGTACCTCGAAATAAAATATGGTTTTTGTAACAACTACAACATACTCGAAAGACACCGACCACCCATGCAGGGAATCCTTTTTCTTAACAGATAACTACGTAGTTCAGACTGTATTGACCGAATCAAAGAAGTGCAAAGTCACTTCATGACCTGATGCTCCCTCCCCATTCCATTTCAACGTTTTTAATGCGAACGGCTTCTTAGCCGAAGAAGCGGAACTCCCTGCCTGCGCATCTGTTTCGGGAACGATATAAACTGGGCTTTTTTAAGGCAAGAGTGAATAGGCATTATCTAGGCAAACATGCTCCATCGTCGTCTGCATCATCACTTTCCGTCAGGTAAGAAGGCGGACAAATGGGTTGCCTATTAGTAATATTAAAAAAGGGATAATTTCAAAAAGTGATTGATTGACAAATAAACCTTAAGTTTCCCCATTATGTGCTTACCTTAAGAATCATTCGCACTTCTGTGTTTCGGCCTGAACGGCAAGAGCCTGTGAAATTACTGGCACAAGAGACATTTCACTTTAGGTGCCATGGTGTGCAAAGCACTCTGCTTTTGCACTAAGATCTAGTGGGATAGTAGTGGGTGTTATAGGCTATGGTGCTGGTTACCATCAGGTAGCCGTACAGTGGCTACCTGATATTTATTTTATTTATTTATGGCTAGCCTATTATATCCCACTGCTGGGCAATGGTCTCCCCTGCGGTCTTCCACTGTTGAAAGACTGGACTTTATAACATTTAAAAAAAAGACATTTTTCTGTACCACGGACGCGATTAATTGATTTTATTTTATTATTATTTTATTCATGATAGGGAAACATACAGCAATAATATTGACACTTACATAAATTAATATAAATAACACACAAGCCAATAAAGTGTCCACCAATAAATTATTACATATGAGACGATTTTGAAAAAAAATAAAAAATACAATTATATTCCAAATTTTACAATACATTAGATTTTGATAAATTAAAGCTATGTAATGAAAAGTGAAAAATTATTAAGTATGTTAGAAAATTATATTATTATATTTTATTGAATTTATTCTTGATTGCATTACTATATTTTTGAAACTTTTTACTAAATATATCAATATGACTGTAGGTTTCATTGTATTGATATTAATGATAAGCACTGATTGCATGGTTTAATTTTTGCGCGCGCAAAACTTTGTTAAATTTTCAATACATACCTACATACATATAATCACGCCTTTATCCCTAATGGGGTAAGCAGAGCGTAAACGAAAAAAAAGAAAAAGAAAATGTCATTTCGCCACGTCTCACAAAGTTTTGATGGTTATTTAAGATAGATTTGTAGGTATATTACTATAGTGACAGGTTGTCAACCCATCGCCTAAATTACAATATTTAAACCCTCGGATCCCTTAGATGGTTTATACAGCATACTCGGGAAGAAATGCAGCTGTCACATTCTATGTTTTTCTCTTTCTCCCAGGCCAGCATGGAAGACATAATTCTCCAACATCTTGCCTAATACGATTTAGTGTTTTAAAAATATATTTCCGGCTCTACTCTTTCCAACTAAACTCACGTTTTGGCATTCCTTTCAAGGTTTGCAGTTAAGTTTTGCAAAGTGTGTAATTTGTAATTTGCTTGTTAAATTTAACTAATTACGCGAATTAAAGTACCAACATCGAGGTAAAGGTATGCTAATAAAAAAATATAATTCTTCTTACATACCGGGTCTAAAAAACTATATGAAAGACAGTTAGATGATAAAATTCAAAACTACAAAGTTTTCTAAATACAAAGAAAAGAAGCATTTGTGAGTTACCTTAACAACTTTTAATATCATTAATAACTGTTACAAATGGGCAATTTTAAAAACTTTCTTTTGAACTTACACATTTTTAACAATGAGGTAGGTAATTTTCATGCAATATATTATAAATATTTGATCATATAAATGGTAACTCAAAGAGCTGTTACGTGGAGACAAATTGAATTTCCAAACACTTGTCAAATTGCTTGTCAACGCCACTTCGCGAATCTAACAAACCTAGTCATGTGTGAAAGCAAATAACATAAATCTAGGTACCTACAATAAGTTGACCTACTTTATGGGGGTTACAAAACTAAATAAAAAAAGCAACTTTATAAAAAAAAACAATAATATCCCTAATGGGGTAGGCAGAGCGTAAACGACTTAAACAAATGTCGGTCCGCCACGTCTGACAAAGTTTTGAGGGTTATTTAAGATGGATCTATAGGTATATTGCTGTAGTGACAGGTTGTCTGCACATCGCTTAAATTGCAATATAGGGAAACCTTCGGATCCGTTAGCTTGTTTTTACAGCATGCCTAGGATATGCAGCTGTCACATTCTATGTTTTGCTCTCGCTCCCAATCCAGCATGGAAGAGTAATAAAAACATTAGCAACAGAAATAAAATAGCATTAAAATATCCTTATCTGGTTAATTTTTGTACTCTGACATAATACGCAATGATATCAAGGAAATATTGACCATGTAAATGAATTTATTGGGCGTGAAGAGTGCAATGCAAAAAGTTATTTTACATTTTGACGACCCGTACAGCCTAGTTATTAGTGTTACTTCACTGCCTTATTTTGCGCAAGCGGGTTCCAAGTTCGAGCCTTGTTCAGGCAAAGTTGCTAACAAAAATAAGAAAAAAAAACAATTAATTAAAAAGAAGGTTTTATCTCTACTATAATTTCAGGGATCTCTTCTAGACAATCTTAAGAGTACTTCTCCATGGCTATTTTTTTTCTTCTTCTATCGAGTGGGTTTTAAATCCACGAATGACTCGATGCACCGCAGTCTGTGGAGCACCTGTCTAAACCCTTTCCCACGTTGTGAATGAATGCCCACTTCGCTGTTTTCCCGGAGGCATCGCCGAGCTGCACAACTTCACAGCTGACGCAGAAAGCTGGCTGAAAAATCTGGATGTAGACATTTGATCCAAGTAGGGATTGCCATACGCTATGATGATGACTCAATGCACCCTGGTGTCTGAGGCTTTAAAACGTATAGAAGGTCTCTGAAATGGATTTGTAAAAAAAAATGCGACCAGAACCGACGACGACTTAGCGTGTATTCTAGAGCTCAGAATGCTTTATATTCAGACTGCATTATTCTAGCCAAACTGTGAAACAGTGGCGTTAAGGAAAATTGTTCCTTCTTGAAAAAAAATCTGATTAAATCTAACCCGTTACGAAATATTCTCGTAGTAAGTTAAGGTGGAATTCGTAAGCTATAAAGCTGGCTACAAAGGATTGATACGGAACATTACAGGTGGAGATGCGATCACTACTACATCAGAGATACCATCGAGTTACGCCTCTTTCAACTAAAACCACTACCATTGTATTCGATTCACACTATTTCTCACGTTTGTATCATTAATTCTTCCATGCTGGTCTGGGTGCGAGAGAAAAACATAGAATGTGCCAGTTGTTGTAAAAGCCAGCAAAAGGATCCGAGCAAGCTAGCAACCTCTCACTACAGCAATATAACTACGAATCTATATTAAATATCCCTCAAAACTTTGTCAGACGTGGTGGAATGACCTTTGTTTAGGTCGTTTACGCTCTGCCTACCCCATTAGGGATAAAGGCGTGATTATATGTATGTATATATTGTATGGAACATTAATTTTATTCGTCTTCTATTTTTCTACGTATATTTCCATGCTGGACTGGGAGCGAGAGAAAAACATAGTATGTGCCAGCTGCATTTCCTCCCGGGCATGCTGTAAAAACCAGCTAAGGGATCCGAGGGTTTCTGTATATTGCAATTTGGGCGATAGGCTGACAACCTGTCACTACAGCAATATACCAAATCTATCTTAAACAATCCTCAAAACTTTGTCAGACGTGGCGGAACGACCTTTGTTTAGGTCGTTTACGCTCTGCCTACCCCATTAGGGATAAAGGCGTGATTATATGTATGTATGTATGTATTTCCGTCTTCTTGCGAGTAGATTCTCGAGTCGAACGACCCGATGAACCCTAGTGTCAGAGTTTTCAAACCGCTTATCAGCACAGCTATTAGGCCCCTGATATGGTTTGAGTAACTACTATCAAAGTCAGGCGAACGGGACCGACGGTTTAACGTGCCCTCCGAAGCACGGAATCCTTTTTCTTTCCGGACAATCAGATGATTCAGCCTGCATTGTCTTAACCAAACTGGGGAAATCCTCACAAAGTGATAAATTGACAAATATCAACTTTGTGTTGCCCTTCTTAGGAATCGAACCCAGGACCTCTGGATCACTGACCACTAGACAATAAGGTAGCACAAAGACACAAAATACAAAATTGGTTGACTGGGTCTTTTCAAAGAGAGAATCAAGTTTGTTGACACTTTACTAGACAGATAGTTTTTCGTCCCCTTACAACAAATCCATCCATATCCATTTGCAAAATCAAATATTTTCCTTCATGACCATTCAGTGAGTTAGATTTCAAACTGTCAAAAGCAAATGGTAGGGGAAATTGCGTTTGAGAAACGTTTTCCCATTTGGAAAAGATCCTTTGTATTTTCGATAAATGCGCTTCTGGTTTCTCCTTTAGTTCGGATTCTTTGAGTTCTACTTCTCGAGCGATTATTTTGTAAGTAATGAACACAAACACTAAGGACACAAAGTTTTTGTCTTAGCTTTGAAAAATAAGCTCGACTGGTGACAATAGACTCTCATACAAAAGGGAAACAAAATTCAATGAAGCTACATGTCCGAAGGAACATAACCATGATGGCTTCACAGTCTAATGGTTTCCTTTTTCTAATTTAATAAGTAAAGATTTTGAGAGCCTTTTCTGCTGGACCTGATAAAAAGAGATGATACAACTGATGTTGGAACATGTTTGCTCTAAGTGTTCACTCGTGCTTTGAAAAGGCCTAGGTTATAATGTTCGGGAAACATATCAGCAGGCAGCGAGTTCCACTCCTTAGCTATTAGATGATCTCAATATACGTACTTCAAATCTATTAGTTATTATAACTAGTTCAATCGCTAATTCAAACTAAGTCACACTTAATACCACTATCAACGAGTATTCAAGATCATGTAAAGATAATGACAAAATTATACATCTAAGCATTGAAGTTGCAAAATACAGTAAAAAGATTTTGTACAATAACCTTTAGGAAACACCTGCGTAGGATGACAAAGTATGGATCTTGAATGGGCGGACAAACTTTACCTTTAATGTAAATCATTGAAATTTGAATCTTAGTGCTCTTTGCCAATATTAATTAGGTAATTTAATTTAAATACTACGCAATATTCAGGTGGGCAGAAAGATATTTATTTTAACTACGAATAGGTCAAAGTAAGAGAAAATTCCAGGTCAGGTTAAAGTCAGGTTAGGTAAATACTCCTAAATAAATAATTTTATTGCTATATAAATTTTAGGGTAGAATGGGATCTACCTCCAGTGGTTCACTCCGGGCAACGGCAACACAGACCTGCCTGTGAATAAGTCCGGCTGAACGATCCCAACAAAGCGATTAATTACTAATACTTGAGTCTGTTGGATCGGTTTTTCGATTCACTGTGTTTTTAGTGAATTATGTTTTTTTTTAGGCTTGTATCGTCACTATAAGTACCAGGGTTTAAGGGTTTATTAGACACTATAACCAAATTGACTGAAAAAGAGCTCAGAACCCAGACCCAAAAGTTATAGTTAATTTATAGCCTAATTCAAGATCTAGATGCAACTATCTAAGGCCGGCAAATTAAAGTTTTCTATGTTTAGTTTTTCATAATGGCTTATTCATATGCATAAGTGGGTATATTGTATTGTTTAGTACAACCAACTTTTCTGCGTTTAAAAAGAAACACACCGTGGGAATTTTGCAGCCTTGTAAAAGATTCCTTTTAATCTCTCAATGTGATAATAATTGTTATTACTATTTGTCATGTAATAAATCACGAATATTGTACAAAAAACGGTAAGATTTTTTTTTATTTATTTAAGACTCCAAAGAAGGTGATGATAAGAAAGAAGAGCAAGCAGAAAACAATATAAAATGCACAATAAAAAAACGTGTAAGTAAAAACACTTTATTGTACACAAAAAACAAGAAACACAAAAATAAATTTAAATTAATGTGCACAAAGGCGGTCTTATCGCTGGAAGCGATCTCTTCCAGACAACCTTTGGGTAGAGGAGAATGTAAAGAGAAGAGAGTAGTGCTGAAGTATAGGAAATATTTATATACTTTAAATACAACAAAAATAGTGTAAATAAGAATAACTAAAATAAATATTTACATATCTTTAGAGGTATATAAGTTTAAGCAATAAAACGAGCTTTCGTAAATACTTATAGACTGGTTAATTAATACATGCAGGGGATGGGAAGCAGATTTATTTCTGAACATAACATGTACCGACTGCTCGGTCCAAAAACTATGTTAGGTATATATTTTTTTTGTTATGCAAGATCAAATAAAACAAACGAATATAACCTTTCATCAACAAATAAACCGGGGAGGTAAAATCAATTCTAAACGACCTAAACAAAGTTCGTTCCGCCACGACTGACAAAGTTTTGAGGGTTATTTAAGATAGATTTTTAGATATATTCCTGTAGTGACATACTAAAACACTCGAATCAAAAATTCCCCGTTTGAATCATATAAAACTTTCACATTTTATCACCCTCCATATTTTTACTATATGGTGTTACCTTTCTTACTAAAATAAACCAACTTTAATATCCAACAATAGCTACTTAAATGTACCTACACAATTCAAATAATATCGTCGATTCTCGCGACATAATACTATTTCTAATTCTTAGTTAGTGCTGTCACTTTCTTAACTTTGACATAAGAAAAGGTTAGCAAATGAACACATTACTTTAAAATTGCTAATTTGACATAAGACTGCTTATTTGACGTAAAATAAGGAAGTGTGCTCTATGCTCAGTTTTTATTTTAGGCGTCTTACGTCAGATTAGGAATGTCAAAGTCATGTGATTATTTGCTATCCTGTTCTTAAGTCAAAGTTAAGAAAGTGACAGCGCTAGCTAAAAATTAATTAAGGAATAGTGAGTTCAGAATTGCCGCCAATATATCTTATTATTTGTTACTTCTTGAGTCAAAGTTATTCTTATGATGACCAACATAAAGCTTCTGATAGTTTGTATAAAGACATCTGTCACAACAAAATTTCATCCTTTTAAGGCATTGTTCTAAGCAAACTGGAAACAACCTCACCAAGTGAGTCACCATTAAGTGTCCTACAAATCGAACCTACGACAATTAGAACGAGCACTCAAGGTTCTAACTACTAGACCACAGCTGTCAATGCTGATCTATATGACTCAAGTCAAGGTCGTTGCCCTCAATGACGTCACTGTTAAGGTGCGAAACAACGAAACATCATCGGACGAATAATTGGAGCGACCTCGCACTTAACTTGCGCAAGAGTGTAAGAACACACAGTTTTTGCTAAGGACACTTATATCATTGAAGAGTGGTGACAAATGGGGCACCTACCACAATTCTAGCTCGACTTTGTTTTGTTGTACTCATTGCGATATATGAACTCTTGTCCAACATGTATAAAGTCAACAATACATACCTACAATACAACCCGCGATACTTTATTGCACAAAGAAACACAAATACAAACAGCAGAAAAGAAAGGAACAAAACAGTACAATATACATACATACATACATACATCACGCCTTTATCCCTAATGGGGTAGGCAGAGCGTGTACGACCTAATCAAAGGTCGTTCCGCCACGTCTGACAAAGTTTTGAGGATTATTTAAGATATAGATTTTTACGTATATTCCTATAGTGACAGGATGTCAGCCTATCGCCTAAATTGCAATATATAGAAACCCTCAGATCCCTTAGCTGGTTTTTACAGCATGCCCGGGAGGAAATGCAGCTGGCACATTCTATGTTTTTCTCTCGTTCCCAGTCCAGCATGGAATAAATATAGGCGGCCTTATTGCCAAAGCAGCAATTTCTACCAGGCAACCTTTGGGTATCAGAATAGTATATAGCAGAAAGCGGTAAAGGTATACATAAATACATACATATAATCACGCTTTTATCCCTAATGGGGTGGGCAGAACGTAAACGACCTAAACAGGGCCGTTTCGCCACCTCTGACAAAGTTTTGAGGGTTATTTAAGATAGATTTGTAGGTATATTGCTGTAGTGACAGCTTGTCAGCTCATCGCCTAAATAACAATATACTGAAACCCTATATATATATATACTTTATTGCATAAACACAAAAGAAATATAATTTACAAATATAGTGTGCAAGAGCCCTCGGATACCTAAGCTGGTATTAACAGCATGCGCGGGAGGAAATGCAGCTGGCACATTCTATGTTTTTCTCTCGCTCCCAGGCCAGCATGGAAAAAAAAGTCCACAATAAAACAAGATTTCTCCCAGAAGCCTTATTGATGACTTTTGCACACAGCAAGCTGCTTTTCATCAGGTTTCAGGGGTGGCCATAAACCAGATGGCCTTGCTTGATTTACAACTGGCATAAGGCAGAAAAGGGTGCAGTAACGCCAACACTGTACCTTACTCACTAAACTGAGATCTGTCCCACATAGTTATAACCAATTTTACGAGCCCAAAGCTCAGGTCACTAGTCCTAAAAAACAATATCTCAGTGACGTCACATAAGCCTCTAATATGAATAATTGGTATCACTGACGCGACCTTAAAAAGGACGCACACGCACCTTGCCCAAGCGCATTTTTTGTGGGAAAACCTTACGTTTTTTGTTACAAGTAAGGTAATCATTATAACCAGTAAGGTTGGCAACACCAAAATGACAATAAGGCGACATTTTCTCACCATTACATGACACTGGTTGGTCTTTAGCTTGAAAATATTTATTGCTCAAAATGCCCTTACTTTGTATGGCCCTACCAACCAACATGTTTAAATAAATAAAAGAAGTAGGCATTGTTATACCTGGTGTAAGGGACAGCGGCCCGCAAACTGATAGGGGTTGCTCAGTCAACGAAACTGAACAACTTTCACCGGGAAATTCTTTCAGGAGATGAAAAATTAATACCTTCCCATATAAAATTACCACTTCGATAGGACAATTTGAATGGAAAACCAAAATTTATTTTTATTACCTGAAAAATTATCCTGTTTAATGTTATTCAATTTTGTTGACTGCGCAACCCCCTATCAGTTTTCGGGACGCTATCCCTTACACCCTGTATATCCAGCATAATAAATCTATTGATGAGGATATATGAGTTCCTGAAACTGAACAATATTGTCCAAGGAACATAGGTCGGATAAGAAAAAAAAACATTTTGTAACTATTTTAATAAATTACTTTACGAGGATTTATGCTTGATTATTATGTCTGTAGAGTGAGTGAGTTTTTTCGTTTACTCAGATTTTTTAATCATACATACATATATTCACGCCTGTATCCCTAATGGGGTAGGCAGAGCGTAAACGACCTTAACAAAGATGTCCCGCCACGTCTGACAAAGTTTTGAGGGTTATTTAAGATAGAATTCTAGGTATATTGCTGTAGTGACAGGTTGTCAGCCCATCGCCTAAATTACAATATACTGAAACCCTCGGATCCCTTAGCTGGATTTTACAGCATGCCCGGGAGGAAATGCAGCTGGCACATTCTATGTTTTTCTCTCGCTCCCAGACCAGCATGGAAGTGATTTTTAATCATGTCAGCCGATTTAGCTAAATGTGTAATCGTTAGTCTTCAAACAATAAGTATTGCCGAGTAACATAATATTAATTGATTCAAAAACTAAAAATATGATAACCTTACTCGCTAAGAAGAAGAAGGCAGAGTTAAGGTTAGACCGCACTAGGACGTAACTGCAGCGGAACTGCATGACGCGGCACTGCGCGACAGACGATTCTTTGTATGAAAATGTATGAGATGGACCGTGTGTGTATGAATGTCAGCTCATACATTTTGTCAGTTTTTGCCACGATGTTTCGCGCCGCTGCAGTACCGCGTCGCTCTATTGCAGCTATGTTCTAGTGCAGCGCGACCTTTAATCCCATGCTAGACTTTGAGAAATAAAAAATAAAAGAATACTCCAGGTGTTTTTTTTCTCGGGCTAATGTCTAATGGATGTATTTGGAATTTAGGCGATGCGATGGGCTGACAACCTATAAGTCTTTTTAAGCACTGTCTTCTTCTGTCGAGTGGGTATCGAGTCTATGGACCCGATGAACCCTGGTGTCAGAGTTTTTAAACCGCCTAGTAGCACAACTATCAGGCCTCTGACATGGTTTTGTGTAACGACCACTATCAAAGACAGCGACTGGGACCGACGGCTTAACGTGCCCTCCGAAGCACGAAATCTTTTTCTTTTTGGACAATCAGGTGATTCAGCCTGCAATGTTAGGACATCATCAATTTTTCCCCAGTTTGGGCCTACCCAAACTGGGGAACCTGGGGGAAACTGGGAAAAAATTCACAAAGTGATAATTTCTCAAATATCAACTTTGTATTTTCCCCCTTGGGAATCGAACCCAGGACCTCCGGATCGGGAGTCCATGGCACTAGCCACTAGACCACGGAGGCAGTTAAGCACTGTGACTTTATACTTGACTTTAAACTTTCTCGGTTATTACTTATTTTTACTATAATTATTATGCTATTTTCACTATAACCGTGATCGTGATGATTGTAACAGCATCGAAATATCGGGAACTGAAAAACAAATAAATCGTGATAAGAACCCGTAAAAATATCTAATAGTTATCTGCGACTTTATGTTTGTGAGAATATAATATTGTTTTCAGTTTGGTTAGGACATTGCATGCTGATTCACTATATTAAAAAAATCGTGGGAGACATTATACTGATCGTTAATACTAGGCACACATTCTGAGATATTGGAATAAGGCAGTTTCTTACAAGGAAGAAAACATAGAGGTATATATAATATAAAAAAAAAAAAAAACAAACGTTTATTTGTAAATCTTTATGGCAAATAAACGTTTTTATTTATTTTTATTTTTTTTTATATTCCCCTGCCAAAATCATTGAGCTGTCTTTGAAACTGCTCAGTGAAAAGCTAGTTTGAATTATAAATAAACTGACCACTGCTCTAGTCTAGGGCTCGTATTTATGAAGCGATCTCAAAGTTGAGACCAATATTAAGTATAGATTTGACACACCAGTTTGTATTGAAATGACATTTCTGATACGAACTCAAATGCGCTGTCACTCATGAGAGCTGATTATAAATATGATCCTAGGTACTATTGCTCCTAGGCATTACTGCGAAACAATTCAGAAACAAACAAATATCGGAGCGAGGCCATATTGGGAGTTATGTGATATTGTGTTGTATGCCATTCGGCTGATGAGCAATTTGGATCATACCTTTGAAATTGGTTTAGTAAACTTTATGATAGATAGACTACACCTATTGTTTCTACAGGATGTAAGGAAAATTATAAAAACATATATATAGTCTTTTTCAAACTCTCACAGTTATCAAAATTGTAATGATTAAAAACGGGAAATTCTTTAGTCGCGTCGTGATCATAACGCATGATAGTTCGTCAAAAAATCGGACACTCGTGCAAAAATGGTAAACTACGGTGAATATTCCGTTTTTAGTAATTATAATATATATATAGTACTCCATGGGTTTTTGGGTCAATCGATACGATTAACACAAAATTTTCAACCACCTTTAAATGAAAAAAACATTGAATATTAAGGGTAGCAACAAGAAACTAGCGTTAAATATAACAAACAGTTGTTCTTACCAAGTTGTCTACAAATTCATGAAAGATATTTACACTTACTGATGTTGCAACTTGGAGTAAATAATTTTGTATAATAAAAATAATTTAATAGAAAATAGAAAATTTAATGCCGACTACAAATATAAAATGAAGAATTATGTACCGAAAAATAAAATCCTATTCACAAACATCACCTAAAGTAATTTAAGTCTATATGTCCGACACAAAAGAACATCGTCCACATAACCACCATAAATCAACGCAATAATCATAATTCGATATCCAAAATTATGCTCCAATTTTGAATCTACATTCTAAACAAAAGACTGGCGTTCTTATTACAAAAACAAACATCAACAACCCTCGTACGAAAATCCGTTCGAATCCTTGGCGAGACGATAAAAAAACGTACCGGCCAGCTCTAACTATGAAGTATAAAAGCGGGGTGCGCATGGGCAAGTCATCAGTCTCACATTGTTCAGTGCAGTGCATTAGCTAGCAACATGAAATTCTTGGTAAGGGATTTGCAATACGGCCTTTTGTTCACTCGGATTCTATACGGAATTATGTTATGGGGAAATATCAAAAACGAATATTAAAAGCATTTAAAACCTGTGACTTAAAGTACACACATTTTGTGAAAAATTCTTATTCAACAATATACAGTGCCAAAATAATACGCTCTCCAAGAAAGAAAATATTATTTTGCTGAAATACATTCAGATAAGATTATATTTTTCATAAATTTTAAAACAACATTGTCTGCTTGGTAGTTATTTTAAATTAAAAGAGAATACTTGTTAACTTTATGAAGCATTTTATTTAAATTTAAATGCATAAGTTCATGAAGATTCTTGAAGTGAGTCAGAACTTTAGAATTAGGATGACAATAGAACTAACTAAGAAACTGAAATCTTGAATATTAAGAAATTTAATTTCTGTGATTAATTAATAGGTACAAATTTTCCATAAAAGATAAAAGTTGTTTGAATTAAAACTGAAAGATAATTAAGAACCGTTCTAACAAATCGTTCTTTTCATATTAATTATTACCTAATTAATTAGACCTTTTTCTTCTTGAGGGGTCGATGTTCGACCCTCTACTGCCACATTTAATTAAATACTTTAAATCTCTGTGTATTTTTTGTGTAACTGTAACTTAGAGACAATCAACAGGAACTAAAAGCAATTGTGCTCTCCGAACCAAGGAATGATAGTGTTTCCGTTTTACATATTTCGGGAAAATAATTATACTAAGATAAGTTGTTTAGTTTCATGAGTATGGTAATATCTGAATTTAATTTAAAATTCACAAAACATTCTTGTTTGAAACAGATAACACCCAAACCGTTCAAACATAAATGTAAAAATATTTTTACTATATTTTAACAAACCCCTACCTTCAAAACAGCAGGCAGGGCTACTACCAACTGAACCATGAGGCCTACATCACGCAATTCCACCAACGTCAACACTATAATTTCATGACACACTTGAATCAGTATTTCCCAACTCTATCATGTCTAATCACTTCTTTGTCTACAGGAAGTCCTCATTGCTAGCATTGCCCCAAGGCATTACCCCATAGCTCGGTTTGCCATTATCCCATGGTCAAGTTACATTGTTTTGAATCAGGTGGTTCAGGTGTCGTAGGAAAATTTTGTTCCAAACGTGAAAAATTACCAACTATAGTTTCGAATAACTAAATAGAAATTATTTACTTGAGTGTTCTTTTTTATCTTAAGATTATTGAATGGATTTTACCCCTAAAAATAATCAAGTTTCGTGAATTAGACAACTTTGGAAAATATTAATAATATTGCATGTACTTTTCTTAGTGCCAGCTGATAAAGTAGAATATACAAGCACAAAACAAAAATCACGCGATCAGGATAATTTCTGACTATCATTTTTATTTTTGAACTTGTGAGTTAATGAATGGAACTGAACAACATTTTCAAGCAGCAAACAAAACGTTGCCAACAATTAAAGTAGATTTCGTACGGCTGGACTAAATTGCTTTTCACGTAAAACTTACCCTATTTTTTTTATTCCTCAGGTCATAGCCGCCCTTACCATCGCCGCCGTGTGCGCCGAAGAAGCCAAGAAGACCGAGAAGCGTGGCCTCTCTGGTCTTGGCTATGGATATGACGGTGGTCTTGGAGGATATGGAGGATATGGCGGTGGTCTTGGTTATGGTGGATACGCCGGTGGTCTTGGATACGGCGGCGGGTATGCCGGTGGTTTAGGACATGGACTTGGAGGATACGGTGGCTATGGTAAGTTTAAAATTTTGTTATAATGTATAGGCGACTTTTTACATATAGTGTACTAGGGTCAAGCAAAAGAAAACCATTCAAAATGCAAAGTATTCGACACACATTCAGGAAGTAGTAAGCGCTATTTCGGTCGTCATAAGAAGTGTTCGCACCAAGTGTTTCGGTCTAAAAGGCGTGAAGGTCGATGAAATTACTGAGACAATCTTTACGATACGAAGTCCACTTACCACCAGACAGAACCCATATATGCTTGATAAAGAACAAAGTGACCGAAACATGGTTTGCAATTTTCGAAAACAAAAATACATTACCAGTTAAACAAAAGCTCCTAAATAGAACACAAAGCCTGCTATAAATGCATACGATGCGACAGATTCGGAACCTAGTTTGCACGTATCAATAGCTCATAAAAGTTGTACCCGCTTCCTCTACAGTGCTCGTCCAAGTTTAAATTGACCAAAGCTTTTAGTTTCCGGAGAGGGTTAGTTCGAATTCAAAGGTTTTTGATGTTCATTTTCTTCAATTTCCAGTTTGGGATGCTCAGTTTCTGTTGAATTGAAAATTCTGCGTTTTCATTTGCGGTTGGGATTTCGCACGTTATTTTCGGTAGGATTAAGATAATATTTTAGGAGTGGCTCTGGCAGCTTGGGATATTATCTGTTGAAAAGATGATTTTAGATTTCATGCTGGAATTTTGCAAGTGTTTGAAAGCATTAAGTATTTTTGCTTTTTGCATAATAGGTAACCTACCGAGCTTAGCCAAAGCAGTAAATTTCTTGATTTTGATGTAGCATTTTCATTTATCATTCGAAATTGGAGCTAAAGAAAACTAGGGGTCTTTTCTGAAACTCGCTAAAAACGATTAGTCAATAAATGATACAATTTACGAGAATTTCTGCAAATTAAACAATTTACTTGCACATTTTAAGGAAAACAAAAAATACCAGTTCAAACCATCAGCCACTAGAAACTGCATAAGGAAAGCTAAGAAAATAAAGAAAATCCCAACTCAGAGAAAAATTATCTGCTTCACGGAGCACGAAAGAGGAGACGCGAGAAAAACCATTTTAAAAAATGGTATTATTTGCACTCTCTACCGACTTCTGGAGGTCCACAATTCTCAAAAATGGTGGAGAAAAAATATGAACATTCACACGGATTTTGAGTTTGCCTCATTTCCTTAACGGCGTTGGCAGAGATGTCACTGGTGTATTTACTTCCTTAGTTTTTGCCATAAAGGCACATTTCCGATGTAAATAATCCAGTAGAGACTCCACCCAGGGTGCCATGCTACGATAACACTCGTAAATGGATATATTTTTGAAATGACAATGAATCCATCGCTTTGACTAAACCTTCTTTTATTAGCTCTAGTTAATTTTGTAGATTTTTTCTACGTCGTTCCGTCGTCCTCAGACCAAAATAAGAAAAAAAGAAATACTCTTTTTAAAAGTCTCTAATTTACACTCTTTGCCTATTTCTGGCCGCTAACAGAGCTCCAAAAAGGCTGAACAAAAGCTGTAGTTGTAATTAGTTAAACGCATGATCGTGAAAGCAATAGCGCGGGAGGATAAAGTGGGTGCAGCTCGTTACCGGTTAGAGAGGGACCAGCAAAATCTACGCCAATTAGGTTAAATGGAGTTATCCGAAAAAAGTTATATGTTGGACTGGAACCCATAGAATATTTCCATGATAGATTTGGAAAGACAGAAAACATAGAATGTACCAGATGCTTTTCTCCCCGTACATACTCTAGAAACTAGTGTATAGGAAAACGAGCGTTTTATTGCTATGCAGGATAAAAGATAAACACTGTTTAAACAGTGCTGTCTATTTAAAAAAAACCCTATCAGTCTTACCATGAAACTTAATTTAAACCTTAGTTCAACTCGTGTTTAGGTAAACACTGTTTAACATTTAAACACTTGTTGGACAACTGTTTAATTTTTGCTACCACAAAACCGTGTTAAGTGCGTGTCTTGTTAAACAACGTTTTACTGAATCAGCCTTTTTAAATTTGGCAACACTGTAAAATATTCATTCATCATTCGTTCTCTATCGTTCCATTTTATGGACAACGTATGATTATGAGCATATTTTTTTATTAAAAAAATACATCAACACTTGTGATCAGAATTAATATTAAATATGATTTTAGAAAAACACAAAAAAGTGAGACTTTGTAGACTTTACAGAGTAAAAACTGATACAAACAACATCAGTAAAGGAAATAAGGAACGGAACGTAACTTGATACGTCAAATAGTTGTCAATCAAGTGTCATTCCATTCTTGCTCTCTTGCTTTGCTAACTGTTTATTGTACAACCACATGAATCACTTGGCAGGTCGTCTTTTACCATATCCAATAATTTACTAGCAAAAAAATTTCTACACCTATATTTCTTCATAAATTTAGCATCGTTATAATGTTCAAACGGATTTACTCTCACACGGGTGGTTGTGTTGTCTCGAAATCGAAAGTTTTCTATGTACTCAATGACCTCTTGGTCTTCTTCATCGATAAAATCCAGAAAATCTACTATATCCATTATTGCATCAAGACACAAATCTAATTTCTGTCAAAATTACTACTGACTGATAGGTTAGACCCTTGTTAAACAACGCGTTTCGGGTGTTTAACTTTAAACTATGTTTAAACATTGTCTATGTTAAGACAAGCGTAAAACACTGTTTTGTAGTATATTTTTTTAACAATACGTGTTCAGCAGGTGTTTAACTTTTTTGTGGTAAGACCGTATGAGTTTCATGACAAATATACATACATACATATAATCTCGCCATTATCTCTAATAGGATAGGCAGAGCGTAAACGACCTAAACAAAGGTCGGTCCGCCACGTCTGACAAAATTTTGAGGGTTATTTAAGATAAATTTATGCGTATATTGCTGTAGTGGCAGATTGTCAGCCCATCGTGTAAATTGCAATATACTGGGACCCTCGGATACCTTAGCCGGTTTTTACAGCATGCTCGGGAGGATGCAGCTGGCACAATCTATGTTTTTCTTTCGCTTCCAGTCCAGCATGGAAAACAAATATCTACTCTTGTGTCCTCACACTGAGTTAATTTACTCTACTTTTAAACGAATGAAAACAAATCTGCAATATCAAGAAGCATCTTTAATTAAATCAGAAACGTACAATATACGAACTCTAATCCCAATCATCACACCCCTATTCTTACTATAACAACACTGCAGTTGTATAAGTCAGCCAGACTACCAAGAACCCTGACTTTTTTATTTTCTTTCTTCTTTCTCCAGCCAATTAATAATAGGATCAAAAGGTCAGTGGTCAAGTAATGTTGGCTGGGGTATAGTCTGGCCAGCTGTTGCGTTCAGAGATACAAATTGGACTTAATAACGTTCGCAATCTTGAACCATTACGTCGGAAGGGCCGTAGGGAACGTAGCTCCACGTAAATGTGCAGCACTAGTTTATTGCAAGCATTTCAAGTTGAATTAGAACTTATTAAAGCTGCAAAGGTTGTGTTTTGTTTATAGGTGAAAATCATTGATGATATTCTGGAAAAAGATGTTCTCTAGGTACTGGGTGTAAAACAATTAGCTAACCAAAATCATCTACATTTATTTTTAATTTTTTGACTTTTGTTCCTTGGAGAATGTTGTTCAATTTCAGGGGAAAGTTTGGTCAGTTTTTTTTTACATTCAGTAGTAACCCAGTATTTAGCGAGAATCGAGTATTTGGATTTATGAAATTTGCTTTTATCTATGGGATCCGACACGGTCACTGCGATTGTAGGTGTCACTAATAATTAACGTGCCTTCCGGAAGACGGAACACACTCGTAGACATAACACTATACCGATCGACGCATAACAGAGCGTATAAATCTGTTAGTTTTCCGCTCTATAGTTCCACGACCTACCAATTAATGAATAACACATACAAACTTTTTCATACCTACAAACATAAAGTCACCTGCCTGAGCCTGGAATAAGTGTATTCGTCACGTCTAGCAAAAATATAGGCAGTTTTAGATTTTGTGATAATTGGATCGAATTTGTATGCCGGTTTTACAACATGCCCGGAATGCGAAGCTTTTGGATCTTTCTTTGTTTTTTCATGGCTACCAAACCAGCATGAAAAACGTTTACATCTGAAAACAGAAGTGTCACATGAAAAACCCATTCTTCCATGCTGGCCTGGGAGCGAGATAAAAATATAGAATGTACCAGCTGCATTTCCTCCCGAGTATGCTGTAAAAACCAGCTAAGGGATCCGAGAGTTTCAGTATATTGTAATTTAGGCGATGGGCTGATAACCTGTCACTACAGCAATATACTTACAAATCTATCTTAAATAACCCTCGAAACTTTGTCAGACGTGGCGGAACGACCTTTGTTTGGGTCGTTTACCATGGGTCGTACCCCATTAGGGATAAAGGCGTGATTATATGGATGGATGGATGGAAAAACCCATCAACGAGCAATCCTTTTATACACTAGACCAGGTGTACATTAATTTTTGTTTTCCAATAGAAGTAAAACCAAAGTTGTTTACAAAAGCTATGGTACCACGTCGCATACTTTGCCGGTAATGGTAATGGTCACCACTGATGGTACTTGCCACCAGCTCACGTACAAAATGTCGCACGCCATACAAACAACGTGAGAACACCCTTGACACCAAAACAGTACCTACTTAATTATCATTGTGAGTTGTGAGATAATATCTTCATAATTTGATTGTTATTTCCCCGGAATTAGAGGAAATGTTTTTGTCTATTGGTTTCCTTGCATTTTTCTATTATGTGTTGGCATGCGAATACACCTTGAATCTAACACTTTCAAGCTGTACTGTAGAAATACCATACATACATATAGTCACGCTTTAATCCCCAATAGGGTAGGCAGAGCGTAAACGACCTAAACAAAAGTAGTTCCGCGGCGTCTGACAAAGTTTTGAGCGTTATTTAAGATAGATTTGTATATTGCTGTAGTGGCAGGTTGTCAGCCCATCGCCTAAATTACAATATACTGAAACCCTCGGATCCCTTACCTGATTTTTATGCTTTTACTTTCGCTCCCAGTTTAGCAAGAACTCAGATTCAGAATACTTATTCTGTAGCATAGATAGTCATAGATGTCGGATAGAAGGTACTTACCTTCTATCAAAAGTGCTTCCAAAAAGTCACGTTGGTGAGGTGACCTGTTGATACCGTAAATGCTACAGTTATTTTATTTTTGCATATACCTACCTATTTTAAGTGACAATTATGTCTTTAAGGTTCCTTACTCTGGGTTAAAACAAGAAAAAAAATATCTTTTTTCCGCACCACATCACGGGCTGGCAAAACCGCGACCTCTAAATCAAGCATCCAAGGCTCAAACCACTGAACCACAGAAACAGCTACTGATTCATAGTGAAGTGAACGGATAACTCAGTCACACAATTTCGTTGAACAAAAAGTTCATTGATTTATTTTTTATCGGAACCGGCCGTTTAGTTTTGACCTTCTCCGATTCGATTATGAATTTGTTACGCGTTTTTTACCCGACTGTCAAGGAAGGGTTATGTTTTTCGTACATATCTTGTATGTATGAATGTATGTACTGATATTTCTTTATTACCTCGTGTCTCCGAAACGACTGTATGGAATCCGACAATTAGTATATATCATTCAATTTGTCTCAAGAACCCGAGTGACTTAGATAGGTAAAAAAATTCAAAATGGTGGATTTTAGGCGCCAAGTTGTAAGTCTCCAATATTTTTTTCTACTGTACCTATCGAGTGGGATATCAAAATAGAGGTATTTAAAAGGAAATCACAAAAATATATATGATTCGTGTTAAAGCTCAATTTTAGATCACTTAATGCATTAAAACATGTTTTAATAGATACTACAGTCGGGTTGTTTAAAATCTTTTTTAAAATAATTGTTAATACATAAATTGCTTTTTAGTAGTTTATGTACAGTCAACAGAATATCGGGGTCTAGCAAAATGAAAATGTTATTTTCTAATTAAAATAGGCTAACCTTGCTCAATTTTGGGGAGGTTTGGTATCCACTTTATCACGGGCAACGGCGTCACAGGCTTGCCTAATACCTAGGCCTAAAGAAAACTCTGGCTTGATAATACCAAGCTTGATGAATACACAGCATCGGTGTTGTATGGAAAATTTACCGTTACCACTAGCGTAGACTAGAGTCTACAGCAAATCCATCTAACACGCATGAGTTAAATATTTTTATAGTGCTATACATACATAAAATCACGCCTTTATCCCTTACGAGGTAGGCAGAGACTAAAACGCCACGTAAAAATGCGCTTTTGCCACGTCTGACAAAAAATTGAGGGCAATTTTCTATTGTATTGTGTATTGCAGTAGTGACAGGTCAGCCCATCGCCTAAATTACAATACACTGTAACCCTCGCATCCATTTTTGCTGACTTCTACAGCATGCCCGGGAGGAAAGGCAGCTGGAACATTCTATATTTTCTATCTCTCTCCCAGTCCAACATGGAAGTTTTATGATGCTCTATCAAACTATTTCTTTGTGGTATATTTGTTTGTAGGTTATTCAACGCGAGCCTTTATGAGGCAGTGAAAAATATATTACCACCTAAATTTGAACCTTATCTACTTGCATTAAGTTAATGACATTTTTCTAATGCTCTGCCTAGTAAAGGGTTAAAACCTAATGAACCATAGCTTCAATAAATTTTCGAGTATGTATATTTTCTTCTGATTTGAAGTTTATGAATAAGTCCCGGACAAGGCTAGCCCAAGATAGGCAGTCGTGTCATCAGAAATAGGAGATCTATGCCTGCAGTGCAGTGAGTAAACAAGGGCTAAAAATTATGATGATGAAGATTGATGATGTAAGAATAGAATAGAAAAATCTTGTAATTTGAATAGGTACTTTAATTACTTAAATAAATTGCTTGATTTGTATACCAACACATTATTTTCTTTCTTTACAGCTGCCCCAGTAGCAGTCAGTAAAGTAGCGTACACAACCCACCACACTCCTTCGTACGGCGGTTACGGAGGTTACGGCGGTGGTTACGGCGGCGGTTACGGCGGCGGTTACGGATACAGCGGAGTTGGTGGTTACGGCGGTCTTGGCGGTCACGGACTTGGTATGTTTCATATTTTTTACAGCCACTTCTGTAGCATTTAGTAAATTAGCGTACACAACCCACTACACTCCTTCATACGGCGGTTACGGCGGTGGTTACGGCTACAGCGGAGTTGGCGGTTACGGCGGTCTTGGCGGTCACGGACTTGGTATGTTTCATATTATTTACAGCCACTTCTGTAGCATTTAGTAAAGTAACGTATAAAACCCACTACACTCCTTCATATGGCGGTTACGGAGGTAAAGGCGGTGGTTACGGCTACAGCGGACTTGGCGGTTACGGTGGTCTTGGCGGTCCTGGATTTGGTATGTTTCATATTTTTTACAGCCACTTCTGTAGCATTTAGTAAAGTAGCGTACACAACCAACTACACTCTTTCATACGGTGGTTACGGCGGAGGTTACGACTACAGCGGACTTGGCGGTTACGGTGGTCTTGGAGGTCCTGGACTTGGTATGTTTCATATTATTTACAGCCACTTCTGTAGCATTTAGTAAAGTAGCGTATAAAACCCACTACACTCCTTCATATGGCGGTTACGGAGGTTACGGCGGTGGTTACGGCTACAGCGGACTTGGCGGTCACGGTGGTCTTGGCGGTCCTGGATTTGGTATGTTTCATATTTTTTACAGCCACTTCTGTAGCATTTAGTAAAGTAGCGTACACAACCAACTTCACTCTTTCATACGGTGGTTACGGCGGAGGTTACGACTACAGCGGACTTGGCGGTTACGGCGGTCTTGGCGGTCACGGACTTGGTATGTTTCATATTATTTACAGCCACTTCTGTAGCATTTAGTAAAGTAGCGTATAAAACCCACTACACTCCTTCATACGGCGGTTACGGAGGTTACGGCGGTGGTTACGGCTACAGCGGACTTGGCGGTTACGGTGGTCTTGGCGGTCCTGGATTTGGTATGTTTCATATTTTTTACAGCCACTTCTGTAGCATTTAGTAAAGTAGCGTACACAACCAACTACACTCTTTCATACGGTGGTTACGGCGGAGGTTACGACTACAGCGGACTTGGCGGTTACGGTGGTCTTGGAGGTCCTGGATTTGGTATGTTTCATATTTTTTACAGCCACTTCTGTAGCATTTAGTAAAGTAGCGTATAAAACCCACTACACTCCTTCATACGGCGGTTACGGAGGTTACGGCGGAGGTTACGACTACAGCGGACTTGGTGGTTACGGTGGTCTTGGAGGTCCTGGACTTGGTATGTTTCATATTATTTACAGCCAGTTCTGTAGCATTTAGGTAGTAAAGTAGCGTACAAAACCCACTACACTACTTTATACGGAGGTAACGACGATTACGTCTGTCTTGGCGGTCACGGACTTTGTATGTTTCATATTATTTACAGCCACTTCTGTAGCATTTAATAAAGTAGCGTACACAACCCAAATAATAATGTAATATTACACTCCTTTATACGGCGGTTACGGCGGTCTTGGCGGTCACGGACTTGGAATGTTTCATATTATTTACAGCCACTTCTATAGCATTAAGTAAAGTAACGTACACAACCTACCACACTCCTTCATACGGAGGTTACGGCTGTCTTGGCGGTCACGGACTTGGTATGTTTCATATTATTTACAGCCACTTCTGTAGCATTTAGTAAAGAAGCTTACACAACCCACTACACTCCTTCATATGGAGGTTACGGCTGTCTTGGCGGTCACGGACTTGGTATGTTTCATATTATTTACAGCCACTTCTATAGCATTTAGTAAAGTAACGTACACAACCCACTACACTCCTTCATATGGAGGTTACGGCGGTGGTTACACCACGGACTTGGTATGTTCAAAAATAAATTATGTGCAAGCAAATAAAATTTTACTAAAATTCTTGGGCTTCTCTCCGATCTTACAACCCTAATTAATGCTAGTAAATAATTAGTTAAGCTCTAATCTATAGTTTGTTGTAAATTTATCGTGTTATTTTTTATTCTTTTTGCCATTTAACTGTATACATTTTCTTTTTTTGTTATGGTTTGTCGTGTTGGAAATGAAAAAAGGTTTAACCTATCCATCTATCTATTTTCAAAAGCGTCTGCCATACTTAAAATGCTTGTCAAGCAAATTCGTAAAAGAAGTAATTTGAAAAGAACATTTTACTCTTTCCACGTCTGTGGTACCTAAATCAATAGATTAAAAAAAACAAGTCGCGTAATTAAGTAGAAACCTTAGTGTAATCTAATATTTATTAATTAACTACTATTTAAAACAAAATTATTGAACGTCAAACATGTTTCTATACGCTGTAAACAAAGTACCTACTTATGTTATGATTATTATTTTCACTTGTCTGATATTCATTATTAAAACTCTTGTTATTCATGACTTAATTAGTACATAAATGTTAAGAAGAGAGTATTAATTAGTTTTCAATTATTTAAGATTTAGACTTAGAAGGCTAGGCAAAAAGAGTATATAACTTTAGGTGCAAATTAATTAAATGTTTCGAGTTTTCTAATTCACTGCATGATAAACATCTTTTTCTGAAATAAACCCAAAAAAACATACTATAATTAATATTATGTTAAAAGACACATGTAATGAGTTATTGACTCATAACTGTAAGAATACCATTATACATACGTACGTATGTTATAATTTCATTCTTCCAAGCTGGACTGGGAGCGAAAGAAAAACTTAGAATGTGCCAGTTGCATTTCCTCCCGGGCATGCTGTAAAAATCAGCTAAGGGATCTGGGGGTTTCTGTATATTGTAATTTAGTCGATGGGCTGACAACCTGTTACTACAGCAATATACTTACAAGTCTATCTTAAATAACCATGAAAACTTTGTCAGACGTGGCGGAACGACCTTTCGCTTAGGTCATTTACGCTCTGCCTACCCCATCAGGGATAAAGGCGTGATTATATGCGTATGCATGCATGTATTAATTTAAACTATTTCCAGGTTACGGAGGCCATGGAATCGTCGCTCCCGCCGTCAGCTACTCCAACTACAACAGTCTTGGCGGGTACAGCGGTCTGGGCTACGGAGGGTACGGTGGATACGGACACGGCCTTGGCGGTTACGGAGGCTCCCTTGGTGGTTACGGAGGCTCCCTTGGCGGTTACGGAGGCTCCCTTGGCGGTTACCACGGCGGACATTACTAAAAGCAACGACCAATGACACGATTCAATTGACAAAATTAATAAAAATACTCATGAATAAGGATCTGTGAATCACTGCCAGTTTTGTATAAAACTTTTTTTCTCGTTTCGGGAGTCGAACAATTTCGAGTTTTTATGATAATTTAATGAGTACAATAATATGTATATAAGTTTTTTGTACCTGAAACGAATTTGCCTAAGAGTCTCTGTAAATAAAATAAAAACACATAAAATTACATTACATCATTACTGTCTTACAATCCCCTGTTTTTACAATAATTTATAACAAAATTAAAGGATAGCTCTTAAAACTGAACAACTATTTCCAAGAAACGCATGAACCATTCAGTATAAAAACATACCACCTTAAATAATAGTTACCTCAGGTAGAGTAAGTGTTTCTTCCGAGAAAGCTTAGCATGAAATATGAGTGCCCTTCTCATACACATAAATATAAAGGTGTCCTTCTATCCTATAAATTATACCTACATTTCTGTTCGTGCTCCCTTCTGAATTTCGCCTAAATCTCACAACTATACGAGTTTACATAAAATATCGAAAGGCGTATGTCATGAAACATTAGCATGTATGAATTATTGAGACGATGCAAAAAAGGAGGAAAAGTTGCTAAAGGGTTTTTGCAGACGAGCTAGTTTGGATACCTATTTTATTTTAAATATGGAACACACAAAAAAAATGATTTTACATTTTTTACATGAGTTCAGCACGGCGTCATAAGTATACAGGGTTAGTTTTTAGTTAGTCAATACGCAAAGTGATATATACTCAAACAACGAAATTGAGCAACTTATTCAACAGAACTAGGTATAAGTTGAATAGATCTGTTATACATACATACAATCACTCCTTTATTCTTAATGGGGTAGGCAGAAACAACGAAATTGAGCAACTTATTCAACAGAACTAGGTATAAGTTGAATATATTATCTGTTATACATACATACAATCACTCCTATATCCTTAATGGGGTAGGCAGAGCGTAAACGACCTGAACAAAGGTGGTTCCGCCACGTCTGACAAAGTTATGAGGATTATGTATGATAGATTTGTAGGTACATTGCTGTAGTGACAGGTTGTCAGCCCATCGCCTAAATTGTAATATACTGAAACTCTCGAATCCCTTAGCTGGTTTTTACAGCATGCCCGGGAGGAAATACAGCTGGCACATTCTATGTTTTTCTTTCGCTCGCAGTCCCGCATGGAAGAACTATTATAGTAGAACAAAATTGCGCTATCTTTTTCTTAGTGAGGTGGTGGTTGGATCACATTTATAATCAAGATGGAAATTGGCTCTACATATTATGATCGTGATGCTACCTACAACATTCCCCACGAAAATCAGTTGAAAAACTAAAATATAATTAGGTAAAATTTTCAATAGCTTCATAGACAATGCCATCGATTCGTGGACGTATAACTTAACTAAATCTTGACTAAAATTATAGCCGTCTCTTTCTGTTCTCTCATAAAAGAAAATGACAGACACTTAAATTAGTTATGTCGTGATTTTTACAACTACGAATTGCTACCACTGTGGAAAGTAATTTCTTTTTTTAATTTTAACATGTCTTCTGTAAAGAGATCTAGGAAGATCTTTATTTAGTTTCAGCAAACCAAATCTCCTCGTACGTTTAGCTCCAGGGAGGCGTTAAAAAATGTATTATTCAGAAAGGTGAAGAGAAGTTGGGTACCTACCTAATGACGTGAGGAAGTGATGGCTGTTTGAGCCGCCTCGGTTTCCAGGCTCGGCTTGAAACTGAGCTCAAGTTAGCTTCGGCAAAGTTTAAGTTCTTATACCTGGAAAACATTTTAACGGGTTTTCTAAACGTGGCTCAGTTTTCAGCAATAAATGTTCGGTATATTGTTGTTTTTCATCAAGCTGGTTTCGGAGTTCACAAATGACCCGATTAGCCCTGGTGTCATAGTTTTTGAACCACCTACATAGGCCTCTGTCATGGTTTAAGTAATGACTACATTCAATAACAGCGACCCTTCCGCTGTTTCACGTCGGATTAGTTTGTTTTCGGAAGCACGGATTCACCTTTTACTTCATGTTTTTTTACCAATCTATATGACAGGGAATCAAAGTAACTGGCATATTCTATCGCTTTTAATTCAACAGCATATCTCATCGCTTTCCAGTGGATACTGATCCTTAAACAAAGTACTCATTAAACCTCAGTATCAACTACCCTTATTTGAAGTGGTAACGAATATTGACTGTAGGGGTAATTAAGATCGATAGCAAATACATTAGCTAATTTCTCGGTTACAATTAGACCCGTAATTATATACGGCAGTTGAGTCTGACAGCTAGTTTGAGTCCGTATCAGAAATGTAATTTCAGTACAAAAAGATCTGTCAAATCCATACTTAATATTGCTCTCAATAATGAGATTGCTTTATAAATACGAACCTTAATCTGCCAATTCCGATCTCTCATCTCTCCTATGCAATGAAATACCTAACTTGAAAATGACTACCAATAATGGTTGCCGTGGTTATTAAAAGGATAAGAGTAGTTTGCCATTTTTTTTGGAGCTATGCCTACGGTATTCATATTTCTGAAAGCTATACCTAGGATAGTCATATTTCTGTGAGATAATTTTACATTTAAGATTCAATTGAAAAATAAACTCACAGCAGAAAAACACTCCAAGATGTTCAGAGTTATTTACTTAGACCAAGAAGCTGCCGGCACAAAAAAGTGAAGTACAGAAATATAGACAAGCAGAAAAAGAAAATTTACGTAAATAAAAAGCAATCTTCCTATATTTTAAACATAAAATTTTCTAGTATTGTTAGTCAAATGTCACAATTTTTTAGGTAACTAATGTGCAGAAAATATTGATTATCAACCATCGTTTACTATCAGAATCAGGCGCTCCAATAATCTACACCACCACGATATTTGCCAAACACTCTAAGCGCCTGACAGAGTACACAGCTACAACAACGCGCTAATTTGCTAATAACTCCCACTAAGGCAAATAAATCACAACATAACATAGCACAGAAGTAAACAGTATGTCTGACAAGCTATGAGTATGTCGAAGTGTTTGAAGATGTTGGAATCATGAAACAGGAGTCGTATTTTTGAACCGCTCCAAAGCTAATGCGCATACGAAAGAGTAAAATTCGCATGCGATTTCCATACAAAATAGTACGCGTTGCTCTTGCGCATGCAAATTCAATTCGAGTGTTTAAAAAATACGGTTATAGAACAACTTCTTTAAATAATATAGGTTCCACAGTCATCCAATAACATGCAAGGTTTCAGCGATTTCTCATATTTTATTTCATGTCATATCATAAAGGTTGATAACATGTACAGGCCCATTATATCTTAATCCACACCGCTCAGTCTAGACTAGTGCCAGATCTCACCATTTAGTATTATTTAATACGATCACACTCATAGCCCCCACTAGGTTTCCCTGTATCGGTATGTCCACATACACAGAATCAACTACTAAGAACACCCAGGCTCAGAAACAGACATTTTATATTTTCTGTGCTAAAATCATCAATAAATCTTCAAAATCCTCTAAGCTGGAAATGTCTCTTCAAACCACTACGTCCTAAAATATTGCAGGAAAATCTTAAAAGGTTGCTCAATTAGTGAAATAAATGAACGAAATATGCAGATTACACAGATATCCGTTTCACTGTTCTAATTTGCGGTAGATTTTCGGCTTGTTATTTTAAATCATTCGGTTTTTTTGTAAATGTTATTTTTAGACATTTAATTAAGTTTCACTGAAGCGGCGTTCAAAGCGTGGATGTAAAATTATTTCAAAATTAAACTTCAAAGAAGAAGAAAGAAAGTTCTGTTATCGATAAACTCATGTTTTATTACGGACAAATTACTAGACGGAGAAAATTAAAAATATGTTCACAATTAATCATCATCTCCCTAGCCTTATCCTGTATCTCACAGGGTCGGCTGCCTTATCTAGAAGATTGAACGAGGGTACTGGTTTTTACAAAGAGCGACTGCCGTCTGACCTCCGCAATCCAGTAGGAAAACCAGACCCAATCCCAGATTAGGTCAGAGTTTTCAAGCCGTCAATGCTTAGCACTGGTCTCTGACATAGTTAATGACTAATATCTACGATATTAAATGATATTAATCAGGACCAACGGCTGAACGTGCCTTCCGAAGCACGTAAATAGCGCCCAATAAACGTACATATGAATTTCGAAAACCGAGAAATACATTGGTACGTGGTGGGATTTGAACCACGACATCCCGATCTGGAGGCAGCAGCCCTATCCACTACACCATCGGGCTCTCATGTTTATAATTAATATTGTACTTTATTGTTCTGTGAATGCTGCAAACCTTAAACAGTCATTTCATAATGTTTATCACGGGCTTCTGCACTTCAAATACGTATCTACATACGTACATATAGTCACGCCTTTATGCTTAATAGGCAGAGCTTAAACGACCTAAACAAAGATCGTTCCGTCACGTCTGACATGACAAGCTGAAGTGACAAGTTGTACCCATAGCCTTATTTTCAATATACAGGAACCCTCGGATCCCTCAGCTGGTTTTTAGAGCATGCCCAGGAAATGCAGCTGGCACTTTCTATGTTTTGCTCTCGCTCCCAGTTCAGCATGAAAGAATACGTATATATTCAGCGAGGCCCAATTTTGAAAGTTGGGTGCGTTAGTGTATATCGGGGATCATCGGGTCGATTGATTGATACCCACACGACAGAGGAGGATGCTCCTTAATCAAACAAGTTCGTGAACTACAAGATAACGATGAAGTAGGTGGTGCAGAGGCTGGACAAAGCCAGTTGTCACTGGAGGTCCATCGGAATCACACGGAAGATCTCTGTCTACAGTCTCTGGGTCTTGATGATTGATGATTCTGCTTTCTGCTTATGTGTAGAAAATAATGTTATACTTGTACGACGTATACACTTATGTTAAGAAAAGTACACCATGAATTTGCTAAAGACGTTACCTTTCTTCTTCCTCCGCTGCCCGTTGAGAAAAAGCTTGATGGAGTTCATATAACCGTTGACTCCAATGACAGCCGGGATACGCATCTGGATTGCTAAGTGAAGTACGAAGAGCCACTCACTGGTGTAGGAATACCAGACAGCCTGGAGTAAAAAAAAAACTAACATGATTAAGAAACTGACATGGTTTGAGTAACGACCACTATCAAAGACAGCGACCGGGACCGAAGGCTTAACGTGCCCTCCGAAGCACGAAATCTTTTTCTTTTTCGGACAATCAGCTGATTCAGCCTACAATGTCCTAAACAAACTGGGTAAAAATTCACAAAGTGATAAATTCTCAAATATCAACTTTGTGTTTCGCCCCTGGGAATCGAACCCAGGACCTCCGGATCAGGAGTCCATGGCACTAGCCACGGAGCAGACGGACGGAGCAGAGCGGACCACGGAGGCAGATATGACTTAGAACTTGTACGGACAAGAATAATTTCACACCGAAGTACATAATAATGTCTTACATACTAGTAAAAATGGAAAAAACAGACGAGCAGAGATAAAAACCTGAAGATAAAAAAATAATATCATAACTACTAGTTTCATAAGAAACCATCGTTGATAATAAGAAAGATGAAAATGTTAGTCTGCGAGGAAAGGATAAAAAATATTTGCGTCCGCACACTAGTTGGTGGCATTTAGTTTCAGAGATATAAGCCGTTTTCTAAAGTGTGGTGAAAAATTGCATGCCGCGATTTTTATTTTTCTTCAAGTTGATGATTGCATTAACTTATAATGTTTATAAGTATCATGAACACATCAAATTCTGTCTAATGTACAAAAAAAGTGATTTATTTCATTGAATTATACTTTACAGAAGACTTTTCAGGGATTTATTCTCAAAAGCCTGGTAATAAAAATATGGTGTGCGTGTTAGAATAATTTTTTGTTTCATATCTAATATCAATTGACTATTTTAGATACCAAATCTGATCTTAACTCCATACCGGACTACTCATACCATTTGGCGTGGACGGCTACCATTAAATATTTATCAAGGGCTATATAGCAAGTTGACAAATTTAATCCATACATTATCCTTTATATATATAAAACATGTACAACAGACTCACCATCAGTCGAAGAGTGTTTATAAACAACTTTACAATGATCTGAAATAAAAATAATTGTTAGGGACATGAATATGATATGGGCGATCAGTTCAGGAGAATGTATGTTTTATGTGTAATAATACAATACAACATACCCTATTGAACTTAAGAAAATACATACAATCAAATTTTTCCTCGCAGAAATTGCTACCATAGCAATAAGGCCGCCTGTCTTTCTTCTGTGTTTAATTTCTGCCAGGCAACCTTTTAGTGATAGAAAAGTACGTAACAGTAAGCGGGATAGTGCAAACTAAACAAGCTATAATAATACATAGACATGTAGTGTTAGAATTAAAAACTGTTAAATAAAGATGAAGGAAAGGATAAACAATAGCCAGAAATAAATAAACCTTTTATGTAACACTTACTTTTACGTAATAGAAGTTATGAACCGACAAAATGTCCATGATTTGTGGAAGAACCAAACACCACATGCCATAAGGCGTCTTGGAAGACTTTATTTGTCAATCAAGGCTCATCGAATTTGATGATAATTATAAGTAAAATAGAAAAATAAACAACAAACTTACGATATGGCCGAACATTCTCTTAATTTTAGTGCAGCATTTTGCTATTGCGATGTATCTATTTTCAAAAGCCCGTAGGTCGAATTCGCTTTTCAGGCAATCCTTCATGTGTTTAACGTAGGCAAAGACGTAGCTTACAACAATAATGAAAACTCTAAAAATAGAACCAGTAGCTCAACAAGAATAACTAAATACAGCGAAGAAAGTAAAACTAACCCCTTTACAGTAAATTAATTGAAAGAAACACAACGAACAATGACTGAAATAGCTTTAATAAATTTTTTTTCATAAGTTTTAATTATGACCATGTCGTACATAATTATTGTAGAAACTATCATCACTATTCCAAATGGTTGTCGATTAATAGCTGGAACATATTCATTTAGTTCATGGACATCCTTTACAAAGTTATATATTTTGTACTTTATAAGTTTCAGGTTGAAGAAATCAATGGTGTATTTGAAAAAGATGCACCACATCTTAAATTCTCGATACCAAATAATAAGTCAACAAAGCTGTAATTGTCAATGCTAATAGTATTGTAGTGCCAATTTCCGATCACCTCTAACTTCTTGGTATGAACCTTACGTCAGACCTGAACTTTGGACGATATATAGAATCCTTGGCTTCGACTGCAGCCAAAAAACTTGGTATTCTCTCAAAGGTTAGGCGATACTTCACACCGGGACAGCTACTACAGCTCTAC
The DNA here is from genome assembly GCA_949820665.1 of Scrobipalpa costella. Taxonomy (NCBI): domain Eukaryota; kingdom Metazoa; phylum Arthropoda; class Insecta; order Lepidoptera; family Gelechiidae; genus Scrobipalpa; species Scrobipalpa costella. Next base: position 4,205,438 of record OX463311.1, read on the forward strand.
CAAGCTCAGGTCCGATCGTGTATGGAGTATTGCTGCCACCTTTGGGACGGATCTGCCAAATACCAACTGGCAACCTTGGATTCTATTGAAAAACGCGCCAAGAAGCTCATTGCCGACCCGTCACTGGTAGAAGAAAAGCTGCAGAGCCTCGAACATCGTCGCAAAGTAGCTTGCTTGTCTGTATTCTACAGGATACATTTCGGAGAATGTGCAGCATCGCTTCATGACCTGATACCCCCCTCCCCATTCCATCTCCGGGGTACGACACGCCGGTTGGGATTCCACCCTTATGTTGTCGACATTCCAAGTTTTCGCACAAAGCGGTACGCTTCTACATTTTTAATGCGAACGGCCAAAGTGTGGAACTCCCTGCCTGCGGATCTATTTCCGGAACGTTATAACCTGGGCCTTTTCAAGGCGAGAGTGAACAGGCATTTTCTAGGCAATCATGCTCCATCATAGTCTACATCATCACTTACCATCACGTGAGATGGCGGACAAATGATTGCCTATCAAATATAAATATAAAATATAAAGCTATAATGAGACATCAAGGATATTGTAGGTAAAACACAAATTCCTTGTGAGACATATATATTTGATTATCTTTCTTTTATTTCCTTCACACATCTGTGCAATACCAGCATCAACTCTGAATCACGACTGCAGAACCAGATAAAATCATACGAGCCTTTTTAAGATATTTCCTCCATATTTATTAGGACGATTTTTATTCTTCCATGCTGGCGTGGGAGCGAGAGAAAAACATAGAATGTGCCAGCTGCATTTCCTCTCGGGTGTGCTGTAAAAACCAGCTAAGGGATCCGAGGGTTTCAGTATATTGTAATTTAGGCGATGGGCTGACAACTTGTCACTACAGCAATATACTTAAAAATCTATCTTAAATAACCCTCAAAACTTTGTCAGACGTGGCGGAACGACCTTTGTCTGGGTCGTTTACGCTCTGCCTACCCCATTAGGGATAAGGGCGTGATTATATGTATGTATGTATGTTTATTAGTACGAAGATGATTCTTCAAATTAATTGTTTCAATTTGAAGATTCCCAACATCTTTAGAATTTGGTATTATGATTTTTGCGTCCATAGGGATAAAGCGTGATCATATTATGTATGTATGTATTTTACAGTTGTCAAATTATAGAAGCAAAAATATTGAGTGTGCCTTGGTCAAGTTCTTATGTTAGCTCGATTAAGGAAATGAATGTCACTGCCTTCAGTTTATGGTTTACAATTTATACTTCATATCATAAGGTGTAGATAAATTACTTAAATGTTCAACTGCTGTACATTTAGAAACCACATCCTTGGTTTTCAATTTCATCTAAACTAGTACACTGCCCCGCGGTTTAATCTGTGAATTTCTATAAATATTCCATTCCAGTATGGGCATGAAATTATTATTCAAAATTTTTCAGAGGCCCTTTTCTTTTTTTATAAGAAATTTTTCATTGTAAGTATTTATCAAACAAATTTACTTTTGCCATTTATTTATTCGTGTTAAAATTAATTATCTGATATTACACATTTCCAAATTATTTACAATCTAATACACAAACATTACCCTTTCTTTGTGATAAATAGTATAAAATCTCCGATGTTTTATATAACAGGACACTCAAAAACACCTGAATATAAATAGTATAAAGTACAACACGCCCAAATTGAGCAGCTCCTTAATCATATAAGTGCGTAAACTGCAAAATAACGATGAAATAGGTGACGTAAAGACTCAACAAGGTCAGTGGCAACCGCAGGTCCACAGGAATCACTCTCCAAATTTCAGTCTGCAGCCGCTGGATTTTAATATACCGCAGTATTCGAGTTATTTCGTCAGATGTTTGCAGATCTGTAAAAAACATGAAAAAGTAGTTCTTCAATCCCAAGTACCACATTCATCACGTTGCAATTCGAGAAGTTACATTCATAGAGGACGCTTCTTGAATATGTCTTTTATAGCCCCGCTTTTATGATATAAATATGATATAAACCTTGGGAGGATACTTGTGTTGAATTTGAACAGAATAGAATAGAACTCTATTCTATCACTAAACGACGAACAAGTGTTATTCATACGTGATGTGATCTCCGACAGTTCACGGCGAGTCAGTGGTGTGTGATTTTTACTCTCCATGAAGAAGACTCTCGTAAAGAGTCGAAGCGTTGAGGTCAAATACCTCCGCTTAACATATAAGTGAGTAATCGTTGATTTATCAGTAAGAATAAAAATTACTTTGTTGCTATCTGAGGTGGCACCACACGGCATTAAACATTACCTTTGCCCTTCAACCGTTCTTCATTGAGCATCAGCTTAATAGAGTCTATCTGGCAGTTGACCATCTCTCCAATTACAGCCGGAATACACATCTGGATGGTAATGTGGAACGTGAAGAACAACTCACTGGTGTAGGAGAACCAAGTAGCCTGGAAATTTGCGACACGTACTTTAGCTTGTCACCACGCGAAGCAAGTCCGGGAAAAAGCTAGGTAGTAAATGCGAAGATTTTTTATAAACAATTTATTTAGTTTCATATCAATGATAAAAGCACGTATTCCCTTATTGTAGCGATAAATGACAGCCAATATCCGAAATTGAAATGTAAATCTTACATTTGACTTTATGTAGACAAGCATGTACCACAGAGACACCATCAATCGAGGAGTGTTGATGAATAACTCTACAATAATCTGTAACCAACATAACAAAAGTTATTTTCAATCATTATCATGAACCTGTAGCAGAACACCGAATTCAGGTAATGTACTGGAAAGCCCATGTTGAGTAGTGGAATAAAAACAGGGTGGTGATTGTAACGTTAAAATAAAAATATAAGATACTTACAATATAGTTAAACAATTGTTTGATCCTGTTGCAGCAGCATGATATTGCGATGTATCTGTTTTCAAAAGCCTTTAAATTGAATTCGCTTTTCAAGCAATCTTTCATGTGTTTAACAAAGCAATAAATATAGAAGACAACAACATTGAGTACTCCGGAAATAGTATCAGTGGCGAAACACGAAAAACAAATTAATGTGTAAAAGGTGAAACTGACTCTGGTACAGTAAATATTGAAAAATTGGCCGTAAGCACAACGAACAATGACCAAAAGGGCTTTAATGGCAAACATAGTAATTGTATAAACCAACATCACTATACCAAAAATATTTTGATCTATGGCTGGAATATTTTCATGAATTTTATGAATGTCGACCAGAAAGTGGTATACCTTATACTTTATAAGTTTAAAACTAATAAAATCGATAGTGTATTTGAAAAAGGCGCACCACATAAAAACTTCTCGATACCAAATATTGAACAGAGAAGCTGTCAAAAAAGCAGTTATCAACAAAGCTGGAATCAGACATATGTATTTTAATATCTTTCTTATCCTTCCTTCATACATCTCTGCAAAACCAGCATCAATTCCAAAACATAACTGCATCACAAGGAAAAACCAGACGAGACTTTTTGGGATTCGGTCAATTTTTTTCTTGAGATAAAGGCGATTCGCCAAATAATTTGTCACTATTTGATGACTTTCAAGATCTCCAGAACTTGGTTTGATTATTTTTACATCCATTTTCTACTGCGCAAAAATGAAGATGCAACAAAGTTGAATGTTGCTTGAAAAATTTCTCATGTTAGTTCGATTAGTGAAATGAGTATTGCTTCTCTTTGTTTATTACTCACAAAATTGTCTTTCATAAAAGTAAAGGTACTTAGATTAAAGTGTCCAACTGTTATACATCGCATTCATCGATTTTTTTTAATTACTATTTGTTGTTAATTCTACATATATATTTTAAAAAAGCATGGTTTAGTGTTTTATTTTAAACCACTCAGCTTTGAGATAGACAAGACACCAAAATCAGGTAAAACTACAACTAAAACTAAATAATATACTTTATTGGTCTAGGTTTAACACTCAAATACAAATATATATTTTTTACTGATTGTTATAGGCTAGTATAAATCGCGGATCTCTTTTTAATCGTATAAGTGCGTGAACTGCAAAATAATAATGAAGTAGGTGGTGCAGAGACTAAGCAAAGCCAGTGGAAGCCGAAGATCCACAGGGATGACACGCCAGATTTCTGTCTGCAGCCGCTGGACTTTGATATACCGCAGTATTCGTGTTATTTCGTTTGCTTTCTGCATATCTGTAAAATAGCATGAAGGATACTGGTGGTTTTAAAAAACAATAGAATGAAATACGAGTAAAAACATTTACCTTTTTCCTTCATTCGTTCCTCATTCAACATCAGCTTGATAGAGTCAATCTGGCAGTTGACCATCTCTCCAATAACTGCCGGGATACACATCTGGATAGTGAGATGAAAAGCGAAAAGCCACTCACTGGTGTAGGAGTACCATGCAGCCTGGAAAGTGAAACTAAACGACAGTCGATTTGTCATATCCACAAACTGACAAAAAAAAACATAAACCCAGACGGATTTATCAATTGAGATCAAGTCTGTGGGTTAGTTAATGTACCAGCTACTTTTCAAAAAATAATTCACAAAATTCTTAAACCATCAATCGTCATCAATATAAGAGGCGTTGTATTATATTGATTATGTTATTATTCCAACTAAATCAGTTGAAGGAATACAAAAAAAACTGAAACATGTTTTTATGACAATGTTTTGTGTTCCACTGGCTTATGAGAATTCCATTATTTTTGTGGTTTGTAAGTGTGATTGCTCCGTTAATGCAGACAAGTAAAGAGTAAGTCCACCAAACAAAGTCAGTAGCCTGAGTTAAAATGTAAAATTCATACATTTTCCTTTATGTAGACGAGCATGTACCACAGAGTCACCATCAGTCGAGGAGTGTTGATAAACAACTCAACAATGATCTGTAACCAATAGTATAATATGTATAAGTAGCTAGTTATACAAATACTTTCGATTCATATTCTATATTTTCATCAACTCATAGCTCGAAAACACGGGGCTCAGTGGCTATACATATCGGAGGAGCCCTTGTTTATTAATCAATAGATGCAGACTAAATGGTGATAATACATAAAATAAAAAGTTAAAGTATAAAATTAACTTACGATATGATTGAACATTTGTTTGACGTTAGTGCAGCATCTTGCTATTGCGATGTATCTATTTTCAAAAGCCTTAAGGTCAAATTCCCTTTTCAAGCAGTCTTTCATGTGTTTAACATAAGCATAAACATAGTAAACAATAACAATGAGAACTCCAGAAACAGTTTCAATTGCTAAACAACAAAAGCTAACTATTGCGTAAACAGTAAAATTTACTTTATTGCAATAGATTGATTGACCGTAAGCACACCGAACGGTGATCAAAATTGCTTTTGAAATATACAGAGATAAAGTATAAACCAACATTACTACTCCAAATTTCTGTCGATTAATGGCTGGGATATTTTCATTTAGTTCATGGATATCTTGTAAGAAATGGTATATCTTATATTTTATGAGTTTAAGGTTAAGATAATCAATGATGTATTTGAGAAAGGTGCACCACATCCAAACTTCTCTATACCAAATCATAATTAGAAGAGCTGCCAAGAAAGCGGTTATTGTTGAAGTCAGAATGAGACATAAATATTTTATTATCTTTCTTGTCTTTCCTTCAAACATATCTGCGAAGCCAGCATCAACTCCGAAACACAACTGCAGCACAAGGAAAAACGAGACAAGGCTTTTTGGAACTTGCCCTGAATTTTTCGGAGCAGGACGTTGACGGTTCACCAAATAATTGGATTCAAATTGAGGATTTCCATGATGTTCTGAACTTGGTATTATGATTTTTACATTCATTTTCCCATGTACAACGATACTTTAAACATACAAATGTAATGTTGCTTTGTCAAAGTTCTTTCTTACGTTACTTCAATTACTAAAATGAATGTCATTTCATTATGTGCATAGCTTACACTTTATCGTAACATAACACTGTAGAACGTGAAACAACATTATGAATTTTCAATTTATTTAAAACTACCTTAAGGCTCCGCAGTTATACCCGTTAGTTTCTACAAGAAAAAAATAGCAGTAAAATAGTCTGTAAAAGTATTTTCGAAACCTTCTTGGTAACAATCAAACTTTTTCCTTATTTTATTTTTTACTTTAAATTCAAAATTTTGCGGACAAAGTGTGAAACTGTCCTTTATCAATTTTATTATTTTGATAGTGACATAGAGTTTTTTTTTTACCTGTGTTATCTAGAATCGAGCCCAATGAAACTAAATATACTTCGTTTATCGACAGCAATCCAAATGTAGAGAGGTGCAACACACGTTAACACAAAACATTATCATGATATCTTGGATCGTGATAATATCTTTATAGAAACTTGATATTTTACATGTTTAGGTTACATTTTGCGGGTTATATTTAAAATATGATTTTCGACTTCCGATTATTAATAAAATGGACTTCAAAAGATATATAATTATTAAGGGTATGCAGAAGTAGTGAAATCCCATATAAACGTAGTTTCGCTTTATTCCTAAACAGTAAAATAAAATAGCATCATATCTATGCTTCTAAATAGGTTTGGTTAAATTAACCAAACCTATTCAGAAATGTCATTTCAGAAAAAAACGACCGGTCAAATCCATACTTAATATTGCTCTCAATCTTAAGCTCGCTTTATAAATACGAGCCTTAATCATTAAAGATGAAGTCAAATCAAACGCTCACTACTTACTTAACACACATTTTGTCATCTCAATTAAACCGAGAGGCGTTAAACTGGTTATCCCCGGATTGATCTCGGCAAAAGGCTGTTACTGCGATTGGGCCATAAAGATTATCTCCCTGATTGAGTCTTTGTCAGTAAAAGAGTTTTGGTTACGCAATGTGCGTTTTTCCAAGGACACGGCAACGGCATGGTAACGTCGACGGTATCGTGGATGTCACTACATAGTATAAAACAAAGTCGCTTTCTCTGTCCCTATATCCCTATGTATGCATAAATCTTTAAAACTACGCAATGGATTTCGATGCGATTTCTTTTCATTGATAGATTGATTCAAGAGAAAGGTTTATATGTATAATACATGCAAAATATAGTAGAGAAACACTGATAATTTCCGTGCAAAGCCGGGGCGGGTTGCTAGTAGTGTAAAAATAAATGAAACTATACGGCACGCTATTCCACTTACCGGCAAGGCAAGGGCACAGCATTGGTTTTCAACGATATTATTCCCGACATGACAAACTCCATGTGTTTTGTATACGTACGTAGAATGCGCGTATGTGTGCGCGCTCAGAGTGGAACTTCTTCTGTCTTCTGTCGAGTGGGTATCGAGTCTATCGACCCGAAGAACCCTGGTGTCAGAGTTTTTAAACCGCCTAGTAGCACAACTATCAGGCCTCTGACATGGTTTGAGTAACGACCACTATCAAAGACAGCGACCGGGACCGACGGCTTAACGTGCCCTCCGAAGCACGAAATCTTTTTCTTTTCGGACAATCAGGTGATTCAGCCTGCAATGCCCTAACCAAACTGGGGAAAAATTCACAAAGTGATAAATTCTCAAATATCGACTTTGTGTTTCTCCCCTGGGAATCGAACCCAGGACCTCCGGATCAGGAGTCCATGGCACTAGCCACTAGACCACGAAGGCAGTTTAGAGTGGAACTAAGCAGACGATATTATCGTCGCGTCGTAGTGAAAAAACAGAGCTACGGTATAGTGACGATATCGTTTCCGTGACGTTGCCATGCCGATAAATACATAATTTGATTGATTTTCATTTATCTCGTCTTCCATGATAGTGTGCCGTTACCGTTGCCGTGCTGTCTAATGGAAAACAGTCAATCCCGGGTTGGCTCTGTTTGATTGAACTAACCAATTAGTGGCGTGCTTACAGTGACGGATGAGATCAAAAGTCTGATGTGGAATGGATTGGATATTTTAATTGTGTTTGTGCGGAATAAGGAATAAAACAATATTTTACAAATATAGCACCTGTGTCACTTACAGGGTATACCGGGTGTAAGGGACAGCGTCCCGCAATCTGATAGGGATTGCTCAGTCAAAGACTACCATCCCCATACAAAATGACCACCTCTATCAGACAATTTGTATGAAAAGCCAATTATTTTTATTTCACTTCCTAAAAAAAATTCTTGCCGATAGTTGTTCAGTTTCGTTGACTGAGCAACCCCTATCAGTTTGCAGGACGCTATCCCTAACACCCCGTACCGATGGTCAGTGGCTTACTAGAAAATGTTTCCGCTAAGTCTGAGAAAGTGTTAAGGGCGATTTCAGTTTTATTTATTTACTCAAATCACACACTTTCTCACCAGAGAGCATGATGGTGTAGTAGATAGGGCCGCTGCCTCCTGAACGGGAGGTCGTGGTTCGAATCCCACCACGAACCAATGTGTTTTTCGGTTTTCGAATTTCAAATGTACGTTTATTCGGTTGTTTTTCCGTGCTTCTGAAGGCACGTTAAGCCGTTGGTCCAGGTTAATATCGTTTAATACCGTAGATATTAGTCGTTAAGCCATATCAGAGCCCAGTGCTAAGCATTGGCGGCTTGAAAACTCTGACCTAATCTAGGATTGGGCCTGGTTTTCCTTCTGGGTTGCGGAGGTCAGATGGCAGTCGCTCTGTGTAAAAACCAGTACCCTCGTTCAATCCTTTTACTTTTCGGACAATCGGGTGGTTCTGCCAGTACTATCCTAAACACACTGAGTTTGTGATAAATTGACTAATATCAACTTTGCTTTCCCCCCTGTGTATCAAACCCAGGACCTCCGGATCGTAAGCCCGTGGCTCTGACCACTAGACCACGGAAGCCTTTGAGATGGTTGAGGCAAATACAAATATTCGTGCTTGACTTGGCGGAACGCAGATCTTGTTGAAAGTGTCTTTGAGGGTTCTTGGTGAGCTTGATACATAGTCGACACTGTACCGGGTGTAAGGGACAGCGTCCTGCAAACTGATAGAGGCTGCTCAGTCTACGGAACTGAACAACTACCAACAGGATTTATTTTTCAGAAAAAAATAATTGGCTATTTCATACAAATTGTCTGATGGAGGTGAACATTTTGAATAGAAAAGCCATTTTTTTCACTTCCTATAAAAAACCCTGCTGATAATTGTTCAGTGTCATTGACAGAGAAACCCTTATCAGTTTTCGGGACGCTGTCCCTTACATCTGGTATATTCTTTATTTTAAATATCTAGTAAGCTTCCATTCTTAGCTATATAAACAAGTCACTTATTAGTAACACTAAATAATGTTACAAACTCACAGTCATTGCGTTCCCACGATACATATAGTGAGAGGATGCTGCGGCACTATTTAGGGCCGTATTTATAATCAGCGCTTGAGTAAGAGCAAGTTTGAGTTCGTATCAGAAATGTAATTTCAGTACAAAATGGCCTGTCAAATCCAAACTTAATATCGCTCTCAATCTTGAGATCGCTTTATAAATACGAGCCTTAGATTATTATACACATTCTATTGCAAAGCTGGTAAGCTGATTCTGTGTTGTAGGTACTGTTACTGTCATTTAGTTCATCTAGTTCTGATTGTACATACACACATACATACATACATATAATCACGCCTTTATCCCTAATGGGGTAGGCAGAGCGTAAACGGCCTAAATAATGGTCGTTCCGCCACGTCTGACAAAGTTTTGAGATATATTGTTTTGTTTTGTGTTCTAATAGGGTAGGCAGAGCGTCTGACACGTCTTACAAATTGCGGAGTAGTATTAAGATATATTTGTACATTGCTGTAGTGACAGGTTGTTAGCCCATCGCCTTACCTAACTAAAACCCTCGAATCCTTTAGCTGTTTTTTATAGCATGCCCGAAATGAGATGTAGCTGGAACGTTCTACGTTTTTATATCCCTTCCAGTCCAGCATGCCCGGGAGGAAATGCTGCTGGCACATTATATGTTTTTGTCTTGCTCCCAGTCCAGCATGGAAAATACTTTATACAAAGTGATAAATTGTCTTACTTCTTACTTCCATGCTGGTCTGGGAGCGAGAGAAAAACATAGAATGTGCCAGCTGCATTTCCTCCCGGGCATGCTGTAAAATCCAGCTAAGGGATCCGAGGGTTTCAGTATATTGTAATTTAGGCGATGGGCTGACAACCTGTCACTACAGCAATATACCTAGAATTCTATCTTAAATAACCCTCAAAACTTTGTCAGACGTGGCGGGACACCTTTGTTTAGGTCGTTTACGTTCTGCCTACCCCATTAGGGATACAGGCGTGAATATATGTATGTATGATAAATTGTCGTCGTGATACGTTTATCAAAAGACTAATCCATTTGTGACTCATTTTTTTAATTTATTTTTTATATGAATATGGAAAGCTGGCCGGGTAAAGATTTACAACACAACCTAAAACTCGGCCATAAATTACTTATTTCCAGTAATTTACTATTTTTTAAGAGCAAAATTACATTACTAATGCAATTCTAAGGACGGAAATTACCGTTCCATCGCGGGAGAAGATAATTTCCCCATTTGACTTTGTCAATTCAACTTTGAATTACAAATGCTCCAACTTGACTTAACATTACGGACCCATCTCGCCCCTTAAAGAAATAACAAATGACGTCTTAACAATTAATTCAGTCGGTAGCAATTAAAGATTAGCTAAATTGCCTTATTTTTTTTCGAAGTAATTTTTTCAGCTTGGGCCGTAAAAGTTCTCGCCTAAATTATGTAAATATGAAATAAAAAAGCTGAGAGTCTGACAGCGAGAATAGCAGAAAAAGTATTCGGTTTTATTTAAATTTGACCGTATTTTCGAATTATTTCGAATCTACTTCCATGCTGGACTGGGAGAGATAGAAAAATATAGAATGTTTCAGCTGCCCTTCCTCCCGGGCATGCTGTTGAAGCAGCAAAAGGGACTCGAGGGTTACAGTGTATTGTCATTTAGGCGATGGGCTGACAACCTGTCACTATAGCAATACATATTACAATCTAAAATGCCCTCAATTTTTGTCAGACGTGGCGAAAGCGCCTTTTACGAGGCGATAAACGCTCTGCCTACCCCGTAAGGGATAAAAGCGTGATTTATGTATTTATGTACTTTCGAATTGTCCTTATTTTAGGAAGCTTTGGAAAATGTACTTTGGTAACACGCAGTAAAACTGTTTGTTTTTTCTGAACCACGTGTATTTTCGATTTATATGGAAGATTCTACATACATATGATCACGTCGTTATCCCTAATGGGGAACGCAGAGCGTAAACGACCTAAACAGAAGTCGTTCTGCCACGTCTGACAAAGCTTTGGGTTATTTAAGATAGATTTTTAGGTATATTGCTGTAGTGCCAGGTTGTCAGTCCATTGCTAAGTATGCAATATACAAAAACCCTCGAATCCCTTAGCTGGTTTCACAGGATGTCCAGGAGGAGATGCAGCTGGAACATCCTATGCGTTTCTTGCGCTCCCAGGCTAGAGACTTGGCTGTCGATATGGAGGTCTTGAGTTGGATATTCGCAATTTCACAAACAGACTATAAAATAAATCTTTTATCAAATAACGATAAAGCCATTTTTTTGATCGCCTGACATGTTGATACTAAATTCAAGTTGCTGAACTATTGTTAGGCATACCGGGTGTAAGGGACAGCGTCCCGCAACCTTATAGGGGATGCTCAGTCAACGATACTGAACAACTTTCACCACGAAATTATTTCAGGAAGGGAAAATAAAAATTAGCTTTTCCATACAAGATGTCCACCACGATCAGGCAATTTGTATGTAATTACCATTTTTTTTTTCACTTCCTGAAAGAATTTCCTGGTAGAAGTTATTCAGTGTCGTTTACTGAGTAATTCCCTATACCCCGTACGTACAATTTCATCTTATTATGTTTTGTATTCGTTCAGAATTTCCTGATGTAAGTTGTTCAGTTTCGTTGACTGAGCAACCCCTATTAGTTTGCGGGACGATGTCCCTTACACCTGGAATAGAATAGTTAGATCTAGCCTTATGATAAATTTTATGCAAAATAAAAAAGGTGTAACTTCCATGCTGGACTGGGAGCGAGAGAAAAACATAGAATGTGCCAGCTGCATTTCCTCCCGGGCATGCTGTATAAACCAGCTAAGGGAATCGAGGGTTTCACTATATTGCAATTTAGGCGATGGGCTGACAACCTGTCACTATAGCAATATACCTATAAATCTATCTTAAATAACCCTCAAAACTTTGTCAGACGTGGCAGAACGATCTTTGTTTAGGTCGTTTACGCTCTGCCTACCCCATTAGGGATAAAGGCGTGATTATATGTATGTATGTATGTATAAAGGTGGAAAATGTATCGATACGATAAGATATGATAGGTTAATGAGACGTTGCATAGAGTTGGACATCTACAGACAATGACAAATGGGGTTCCTTCCTTATCGACCACAGCCCTTTCAAAAACTACACCATAAGCTGAAGCGATTATACATACATACATACATAAATCACTAACGCCTCTTAAAAGGCGCTTTTGCTACGTCTGACAAAAATTGAGGGCAATTTTAGATTGTAATAAGTATTGCTATAGTGACAGGTTGTCAGCCCATCGCCTAAATTACAATACACTGTAACCCTCGAGTCCCTTTTGCTGACTTCAACAGCATGCCCGGGAGGAAGGGCAGCTGGAACATTCTATGTTTTTCTATCTCTCCCAGTCCAGCATGGAAGTAATTATGATTACGTAAATTTTCCAGTTATATATTTTTTTTAATCTTTAGGTGGCCATTACTATATGCTAGTAACGTTATTTCCAAATATTCTACCAATGACAAAACTGTCATTCACAAATATCATTTAATTAATTAAATAGAACATATTTTTTTAATAATATATTTTTTTTACTCTTTAGGTGGCCATTACTATATGCTAGTAACGTTATTTCCAAATATTCTACCAATGACAAAACTGTCATTCACAAATATCATTAAATTAATTAAATAGAACACAAAAAATAAGCGTCATCGCATATTCAACGAGGCCTATTCAAGGCCTTTACATTATCATTAACAAACGTTCTTACAAAACCAATATGAAAGTGCTAAATAAAAATTGTATTATAATTTATAAAAAACCACTACCGAAATCAAAAATACCTAAATCTCTTGTTATAGCTTTCACAGCTTTACAAGTCGTATTTGGTTTCGACTATGGGTTTTCAAAAGCATTTAAGGGTAGAACTCGCTCTGTTATACAATATTCGTCTAATATTTCCTCTTTGACATTCATTTTAATATATTTATCACCAAGTACTTTGTTTTACAACACTTGGTGGTGGTGGATAAATTTTATCAAATATATTACCACTTTCTGCGTGCTAAAATCGGCGAAATATAAAATCTACAACTTTTTAAATGATAGCCACAATATATGCAAAAGTAATTGTGATTTAAATAATAATGTAGTCGGGATAATCTTCACATTATATACATTATTGATATATTTGGGAAAATTTGTTTTATCTTTCATATGTGTCATGAAAGAGAGCAGTGGTTGTGTTGGGGTGGTAGGATTACGTGATGAACATAAAATTATTTTCGACTTTTTTCGTTATATTATTGACGCCACATCTGGGTCTATTATAATCATTGAATACTATTTATATTGCTTCGTAAAAGATATGACAGAATCTTTGAAAAAAGAAAATAATATTGTGGAGTTTGAACAACGATACGTTACTATTTCAAATCTTTATGAAAGAGTGAACTCGTTATGCAAAAACGTGGTAAGTATTTTTATTTTCGATTTTTGTCGTGTTATTTACATCAGATCGTAGCAATATTTATCACATTATGTTTAAAGAAATAGACTTTTTATACAATACAATGGGCACGATTCTAGATTTGCCTGCTAAAATTAAAATCTATTTGTCATTTTCAGACCTAAAACATTGGAAAAGGACAGGAGATCTATTCTCTCTGGTTTTTGATTTATAGTTGGTGGTTTTATGCGTTTTCCGTAATTTTTATCCGCTGTCATATGATATGGTGGATAAAATGGCCTATTGCACGTTTCCCCAGTATTTCTGTCAATTTTATCCACTATATCAAAATCAAGCGGACAAAGTTTAAAACCATAAAATATAAATCGTCAGTCCTTTTTCAATTTCATTATTTTGAAAGTGGCAGATAGATTTTAATTTTAGTTTTAGCCGGTAGAATCTAGAATCGAGCCTAATATTCCATTAGGTATAATTAAGCATAATTAATTACTAAGTATACAAACACTTAATCACGCCTTTATCCCAGGGGTAGGCATAGCGTATACGACCTAAATAAAGGTCGGTCCGCCACGGTTGACAAAGTTTCGAGGGTTATTTAAGATAGATTTGTAGGTATATTGCTGTAGTGACAGGTTGTCAGCCCAACGCCCAAATAACTATATACTTAAACCCTCGGATCCCTTAACTGGTTTTTACAGCATGCCCGGGAGGAAATGTAGCTGGCACATTCTATGCTTTTCTTGTGCTCCCAGGCCAGCATGGAAGAACCAAGTATACCTACTGATTAAACAAATTTATTTTTAACGTTATGTCAATGTTATGAATTTCAATTTCTTCACGTGGTATGATGTCTGCATACCTGAATATATACTATAATAGGTAGGTATCTACACATTCATACCTAAATATATACCCTAAACACAGATTATTGTGACAGGGAAAAATAATGTTCTTTAACTCGCTTTTTGAAGGCGGCGATAGACGAGCTATCACGAACTGACGGTGAAAGACAGTTCCGTGATCTGACAGCATGAACAACAAAGGAGTAGGAATAGAAATCAGTACGGTGGGAGGGGATGGAAAGAAGAGAAGATGACTTTTAAACGACAGGGATTATCTTATTTGAGTGAATGTGAAAGACAATGTTTCTTCCATGATGGACTGGGAGTGAAAGAAAAACATAGAATGTGCCAGCTGCATCACCTCCAGAGCATGCTGTAAAAACCAGCTAATGGATTCGAGGGTTATAGTATATTACAATTTTAGGCGATGGGCTGACAACCTGTCACTATAGCAATATACGTCATGATCATCTGTAATAACCCTCAAAACTTGTCAGACGTGGCGGAACGACCTTTGCTTAGGTCGTTTACGCTCTGCCTACCCCATTAGGGATAAAGGCGTGATTATATGTATGTATGTATGTTAAGGACAAAAAAAAATTCTTCTATGGTGGACTGGGAGCGAGAGAAAAACATAGAATGTTCCAGGTGCATTTCCTCCCGGGCATGCTGTAAAAACCGGATAACGGATCTGACGGTTTCAGTATATTGCAATTTAAGCGATGGGCTGACAACAAATCTATCTTAAGTAACTCTCAAAACTGTCAGACGTGGCGGAACAACCTTTGTTTAGGTCGTTTACGCTCTGCATATCCCACTATGGATACAGGCGTGATAGTATGTATGTCTGTATGTATGTACAAATGTATGTATTATAAATGTATGTATGTATGAAGATAAGTCTTGATATGTGCTTGATATTGTAGGAATCAAATCTAATTACTTTCAGCACAGTAAATACTTATAACAGTAGTTTTTTACAGAGCTATAGTTTTTTTTACAAAATATACCAATTTAATGTAAGTGCTATGTAACAAAGAAAAACATTTTAGTTATAATTGCTTTGTGCTGTGCTTCGTGTTATCTTTTGACGTTAACGAATTGAGTTAAAAACTTTCGATATATTGGCAATATTTTGTAAATACAAACATATAATCACGCCTTTATCCCTAATGGGGTAGGCAGAGCGTAAACGACCTACTCAAAGATCGTTCCACCACGTCTGACAAAGTTTTGAGGGTTATTTAAGATAGATCTGTGAGTATATTGCTGTAGTGACAGGTTGTCAGCCCATCGCCTAAATTGCAATATACATAATTCCTCGGATCCCTTAGCTGGTTTTTACAGCATGCAGCTGGCACATTCTATGATTTTTTCTCGCTCCCAGTCCAGCATGGAAGAAAAAATATATATTGTAGTTTACATCAGCAAGAAAAAAATATTTAATCAAGCATTAGAAAATTCAAGACATCATTAAAATACCTGTCGTGATGCTTCCTTCACGTAGAAGTACTAACTAAAAAATACCCAAATCTTTTGAATTAACTTATTTTCTACTAATTTTGTTTGATTACGATGTACTAGAATACTTTCGAGTCGACATAAAATTTAAACGAATTTGAAACCGGCTACGTCGCTGTAGCAGACCAAAGGAAAAAAAAAAATCAATCTACCAAATCATGGCGAGTAATCCTGTCATGTTATTTTCTTCTTAAACAATTGTGAATTATAAACTTTAATTGTAGAAAAAAGGGAATGCATATATAATAATCTTAAACTGATATAACAGACTAATTATCTCAATTGAAACATAAATTTAATCTAGACACGCGGTAGCGTGTCCAAGCCAAGCTCAAGCCAAAACGAAGAGAACTGACGGGCAGCACCGTGTGTGCATTTACTGGACCCATTTAGAGCCACTTTTGACCCCTTAATAACTTAAAAACGAATAAACTGAAATACACTCAATTTGGTTTATATATAAGGATCTTCTAGATAAACAAGTACTACAAATTTTATAAACATAGATCAAACGGTTATTTTAATATTAAATTTGAAAAATCGTAATTTTTATGACTGATTGACTGACATACATATCAGAAAACAGTTAATCACAAAACCAATGACCTAGGAAGTCGATATTTGGAATTAAGATTGATTATAATGACAGAAAGTTAGAAATGTAAACATTAAATAAATAAAAAATAATATTGAACCCCCCTCCCATACAAGTGAAATGAGGGCATTTTTTTTATCTTTTACCTACTATATTGAGTGCGGTATCGTTAGATAGGTCTCATAAATATAGGTGGAGGTATCTTTGAAAATAAGAGCATTAAATGGGTCCTTCTCGAGATATTTGCATTTAAAGCCGACGTTCTTAAAAACAAATCAAATCTAATGACTTTCAGCACAGTAAATACGTATAACAGTAGTTTTTGACATAGCTTAGTTTTTTTTATACAATACACCAATTTAATGTAAGTGCTATGTAACAAAGAAAAACGTTTTAGTTATTTATTTATTTTATTTTATTTAATAAAACTGAAGTCTACAGCTTTATAATTCTGCTGAACTTCGTGTTATCTTTTGACGTTAACGAATTGAGTTAAAAACTTTCGATATATTGGCGATATTTTGTAGATTACATTAGTAAGAAAAAATAATTTAATCAAGCAATAGAAAATTCAAGACAACATTAAAATACCTGTCGTCATGCTTCCTTCACGTAGAAATGCTAACTCAAAAATACCCAAATCTTTTGAATTAACTTATTTTCTACTAAAAAACCTAACCTAAAACTTGCAATTGATCTAGGAAGCTTATATATGGGATAAAGATTGATTATAATGACGCAAGGTTAGGTTGTTAAATGTAAAAAATAAACAAAATAAAAGAGAAATTGGACCTCCCATACAAGTGAAAGGGGTGCATATGATTTATTTTTAACTACTAAATTGAGTGGGTTATCTTTAGACAGATCTTATAAAATTAGGTAGAAGTTTCTTTGAAAGAAAGTGCCTTAAATGGGTCCTCGAGATATTTGCATTTAAAACCTAACCCACTATCAGAAGACCTAGCAAATAAAAAATTGGTGCGAAGATAGGTTATAATGATTCGCTTTTGGCGCGCTTCCTCATACAAGTGTTTTTTGAACCCTACAAAATTTAAGTGGGGTGTCATCATGGGTGTCATTGAAAGTTCAAATGCAATATGAATATAGATTATATTTTAATAGAGATTTTAAAAAAAATAAGTGCATGAAGAATATGTAAGAATCAAGTTATTTACTTACCTACAAAAAGTAATGATATCCCACCAAAAACATAAATGTAAAAGTGAAAGCCAAGTTCATAGTGGTCTTGGAATTGCACAAAAAGTTGTGAGATCTAACAAGGGAGCCAAGTCTAGGGTTTATAATAGTAATTCTTAGCTGTTCAATAAGGTTCATTTCATGTGACGTTGCCGTTGTAGAGTGGCGTTGCAGCTGACAGGTCGAATTATTCTCGCGCTTTTTATTCGACGCTGTCCCTTACACCCGATATATTACATTAGAGATATAACATACATACATACATATAATCACGCCTTTATCCCTAATGGGGTAGGCAGACCGTAAACGACCCAAACAAAAGTTTATTTAAGATAGATTTGTAAGTATATTGCTGTAGTGACAGGTTGTCAGCCCATCGCCTAAATTACAATATATTGAAACCCTCGGATCCCTTAGCTGGTTTTTACAGCATACCCGGGAGGAAATGCAGCTGGCACATTCTATGTTTTTCTTTCGCTCCCAGACCAGCATGGAAGAAATTAGAGATATAATATTGCTCTTAAAAAAGAAGTAAACTAAACAGTCCAGAACTAGCACAATATACACAGGCAATGACAAATGATACGGGTAATCGACAAAACCTTAAAATTCCACACAGTAAGCAGTGACGACATCATCATCTCCCAAGCCTTATCCCGTATCTTATGGGGTCGGCTACCTAATCTACTGTACTGGTTTTTAAACGGAGCGACTGCCATCTGACCTCCGCAACCCAGAAGGGAAACCAGACCCAATCCTAGATTAGGTCAGAGTTTTCGAGCCGCCAATGCGTAGTACTGGCCTCTGACATGGCTTAACGACTAATAACTACGGTATTAAACGATATTAACCAAGACCAATGGTTTAACGTGCCTTTCGAGGCACGAAAAAAGCGCCGAATCAACGTACCTATGAAATTCGAAAACCGAAAAACCCATTGATACGTGGTGGGATTCGAACCACAACCTCCAGTAACACAATATTTCCTATATTTCAGCACTACTCTCTTCTCTTTACATTCTCCTCTACCCAAAGGTTGTCTGGAAGAGATCGCTTCCAGCGATAAGACCGCCTTTGTGCACATTAATTTAAGTTTATTTTTGTATTTCTTGTTTTTTGTGTACAATTAAGTGTTTTTACTTACTTACTCCAGTTCAGGAGGCAGCAGCCCTAACAACTACACCATCGGGCTCTCAAACAGTGATGACATAATATATCAAATCGATTTCTAGTAGTTTCAATACTTGTTTGATCTTGGCCGTGACCACGTAAGCTAGTAACAAGATTGACATGCACTCCGGATATTTTCAAATACATGTCAAAACCGTCAAATACTTATAATTAAATTAATCAAATGTATTGCCATTAGATTAATGGCATTAGATATTCAACGTTACGCCTAATCAAGCCTTCGACATCATTATAATCAAACGTTGTTATGAAGGCAATATGCAAGGGCTATGTAAACAATGTATTATAGTTATGAAAAATTCACCATCTACGAGTAAATCAAAAATACCAAAGTCCCTTGTGATAGTTTTCACAGTTCTGCAAGTCATATTTGGATTTGACTATGGGTTTTCGAAAGCATTTAAGGGTAGAATGTGTTCTGTTATAAAATGTTCGTCCAGTATTTCCTCTTTGGTATTTATATCAACATATTTGTCACTAATTCCTTTTTTTTACAACACTTGGTGGTGGTGGATAAATTTTATCAAATATATTACCACTTTTTGCGTGCTAAAATCGGCAAAATATAAAATCTATAACTTTTTAAAAGATAGCCACAGTTTGAGTAAGAGTGATTGTGCTTTAAATAATAATATTATCGGAATAAGTTTCACTTTATATACTCTATTAATATATTTGGGCAAATTTGTTTTATCTTTTATCTGTATCATGAAAGATAGTGGCAGTGGTTGTTTTGGTGCAGGATTACGTGATGAACATAAAATTATTTTTGACTTTTTTCGTTGTATTATTGACGCTACATCGGGTTCTATCATAATCATTGGATGCTATTTATATTGCTTCGTAAAAGATATGACAGATTCTTTTAAAAAAGACAATAACCTAGAGGAGTTTGAACAACGTTACATTACAATTTCGGGCCTTTATGACAAAGTATACCCGTTATGCAAGAATATGGTAAGTCTTCTCATTTCCGACTTTTTATACACGAAAATTGAGTTTTTTTTAGTCTTCTTGGCAAATCCTTATATCAGATGTTTTAGATTATAATATCAGGTGTGAGATGAAAATGGTCGTTTCTGCTGCAAAGGCTGCCTATTGCAGTTCAACGTGGTAACGCAGCGAGCGTAATGGCACAGATAATATAATACTATGTAATGGGCACCTTTGCACCGGGAATGACCCAGGGCGGGCTTTTCGATTAGTTTACTTATTATTTGGATTGATTTTGTTATATATTTTGTAGTAATAAATATAAAAATGATTTATTGATAACTTATGGCTAAATACAATATTTCGCTTGACCTCGCACTAGGATTCCCTGTATCGCGAGGGCTAGTATCTTCCACAGTGTTACAATATTAATGTTAATAAAAACATGTACCTAAAACTTGTACCCCTAAATCTAAATATTTTCTATTACAGAAGTAACAATTTCTTAGTTTATATCAGTTGGAAGCGACAATAATCACTTTCTATTTTACTTATTTATACAATGGGCTTAATTCTAGATTCAACAGGCTAAACCTAAAATTTAAATCTATCTGTCACTTTCAGACTAAAAAGATTGGGAAAGGACAGGAGATCTATTCTCTCCGGTTTTTGATTTATAGTCGTGGTTTTATGCGTTATCAGTCATTTTTATATGATACATACATACATACATACTTATAATCACACCTTTATCCCTAATGGGGTAGGCAGAGCGTAAACGACCTACACAGAGCTCGTTCCGCCACGTATGACAAAATTTTGAGGGTTATTTAAGATAGATTAGTAGGTATATTGCTGTAGGGACAGGTTGTAAAGCCATCACCTAAATTACAATATACAAAACCCTCAGATCCCTTAGCTGGTTTTTACAGCATGCCCGGGAGGAAATGCAGCTGGCACATTCTATGCTTTACTCTCGCTCCCAGTCCAGCATGGAAGTATTTTTATATGATATGGTGCATAAAATTGACAGAAATACTGGGGAAACGTGCAAATGAGCGTCAAAATCTAGCGGATAAAGTGTAAAATCATTGAAAATAAATCATATATTGATTAAAACAAACCTTTTTGTTAACAAAGTATGGTCAATCGTATGTTATGATATGAATGTGAATTTCTAGTACATGATATGTATTGACACCAAGAAATGCATTTTGTTTTTTAATTTCGCCAGAAATATTTTATGTCTGGTAGGTATAATTTCAAATATTTTTGGTATTGTATGTCTCAATTTTTGTGACTAAATTATTATTACTGGTGGTATAATTATCTCCACATTTTTGACTTTTAATTGAAACAAATTTATTTGAAATGCTCTACGTGGCTGTAGTAGAAAACGTGGAAAAAGATACATTTAATAATCTCATTGTAAGGTAACAAAAGGTAAAAATATCAAATGTGTGTTTGTTGTTGTACATTAATCAAATCTGAAATCAAAAAACATTCGGGGTGTAAGGTACATCGTCCCACAAACTGATAGGGGTTGCTCAGTCAACGACACTGAACAATTTCCACCAGAAAATTCATTCAGAAAAGAAAAAAAACAATACTTTTCCATACAAATTGTCTGATTGAGGTGGACATTTTGTATGGTAAATTTGAATAATATTTTCACTTCCTGAAAGAATTTCCTGCTGGAATTTGTGTAGTGTTGTTGACTGACAGACCTGTATCAGTTTGCGGGACGCTGTCCCTGTCCCTGTACAGGGTATTTTTCTATTGATGAGTCATAGAAAAATGACAATTTAATGTTTGTGCAATGTAACAAACAAAAAAAAATAGTTTAAATTTCATTTTGTCCCTTCATGTTATCTTTTGTCATCAATGAATTGAGTTAAAAGGTTTCCGTATATAAGCAACATTCTGAGTACTTATAAATAGAAAATTCCAGACAATATAAAAAAACATGTCGTAATGTATCAAGATACACAAATGACCTAATAATTCTATGTTTTTCTCTCGCTCCCAGTCCAGCATACAAGTATCAAATCACTTGCAATAACTTTACTCATCTTCTACATCAAAATATTTTTAAAAAAACGTACTTTAATTAAATACTAGCTGTACAATATATAGGTTTGTATGGAAAACACACTGTGTTGAACATACTGAAAACGCTTCTCCGCGCGTAGGAGCGGGATCTGCTAACTCGCGTGCGGAAGCGTTTTTCGCATTGTCTGATTTTTGTTTTTAACGGCCAAGTTACATGAAAAGAACTTATTGAAGAGCTAAGAATTACTATAATAAACCCTAGACTTGGCTCCCTTTTTAGACCTCACAACTTTTTGAGCAATTCAAACACCAAGATCACCATGAGCTTGGCTTTCACTCTTACATTTATGTTTTTAGTGGGATTTTATATTACAAAATATACAATGTATGATTTTCTAAAAGATCTTTATGTATTAGGCAAAATATGCCTGGTTTTATTCAAATATCTTTGGTATAATATTCGGCTCGATTCTAGATACCACCGGCTAAAACTAATATTAAAATCAATCTGTCACTTTCAAAATAATAAAATTGAAAAAGGACAAAGGATTTATACTCTATAGTTTTACACTTTGTCTGCGCAGATTTTGACGCTATTTTACACGTTTCCCCAGTATTTCAGTAAATGAAAGATAACGTATAAAACCACCGACTGTAAATGAAAAACCAGAGATTAGAGATCTCCTGTCCCTTTCCAAAGTTTTTGGTCTGAAAGTGACAAATATATTTTAATTTTAGTTTTAGCCGGAAAATCTAGAATCGAGCCCATTTTACTTTATGGTGTACATTTAAACAGTTTTTGTGAGCAAAAATCAGAAATTTTCATTGCATGTGTATACTTAACATCCTCTTCACATTGCTCTCTAATCATCTTCCTAGCCTTATCCCGTATCTCACGGGGTCGGCTAATCTAGGGGATTGAACGAGGCTACTGCTATTAACACAGAGCGACCATCTGACCTCCGCAACCCAAAATAGAAATAAAACCCAATCCTAGATTAGGTCAGAGTTTTCAAGCCACAAATGCTTAGTATTGGCCTCTGTCATGGCTTAAAGACTAATATCTAAAGTATAAAACGATATTAACCGGGACCAACGGCTTAACTTGCCTTCCAAAGCACGGAAAAAGCGCCTAAACGTACCAGGCCACTCAGAAAGTATTGCGATAAATAGTTTTTATATATGGCAGACTGGCCGGTTAGAATGTTTTTTGAAAATATGATTATTTTTAAGTAAAAATATGTGTGTTCCATTTTCAAAATTTCCCTCCACATTTTTTGCGAGCCAATTCAAAGTATCGTGTCTTACTGAAAAATGGATCTGCGCCGGGAACATTTTTGAGCTATGATTTTTTACGATTTCAAGTGTCGCCTGAAACCGGATGAATCGTTCGATAGACTTCAAATGGCATTTATGGATGAAAGCCCCTCCAAGGCAACCGTGTATCGTTGGTATAACGAATTTAGGCGCGGTCAACCAACCTTGGGGGATGAAGAAAGAAGCGGTCGCCCTTTGACGGCTATTACGGAAGAAAACGTGCTAGCAGTGAAAAAATTAATCCAAGATAATAGGCGAATTACATATCAGGAGATTCAGCACATATTAAAGATTGGATCGGGAAGCGTTCACGAGATTCTACAATGGCATCTTCGCGTGAGGAGGATAGTATCGCGCTGGGTGCCGCACTACCTCACCGACGCTCAGAAGCAGGCCCGGGTGGAATGGTGCCGTGATATGCTGAACAAATTTGAAGCAGGCTCGTCTAGGGCGTGTTTACAACATCGTAACAGGTGATGAGTCCTGGATTTATCAATACGATCCAGAAACCAAGCGCCAGTCGACAGTTTGGGTGTTTCAAAATGAACCAACGCCTACCAAAGTGAAGCGATCTCGAAGCGGGGGGAAGATTTTGATCGCCAGCTTTTTTAATTTGACTGGCCACTTGGCCTCAATTCCCTTACGAGATCAAAGAAGCATTAACGCCGAATGTTTACCAGAAGTTTTTTTCTGTTGTGAGCAACAAGCGACCAAACACAGGGCTCCGCGGACTACTTCTTCTTCTGTCGAGTGGATATCGAGTCTATCGACCCGATGAACCCTGGTGTCAGAGTTTTTAAACCGCCTAGTAGCACAGCTATCAGGCCTCTGACATGGTTTGAGTAACGACCACTATCAAAGACAGCGACCGGGACCGACGGCTTAATGTGCACTCCGAAGCACGAAATCTTTTTCGTTTTCGGACAATCAGGTGATTCAGGCCGCAATGTCCTAACCAAACTGGGGAAAAATTCACAAAGTGATAAATTCTCAAATATCAACTTTGTGTTGCCCCCCTGGGAATCGAACCCAGGACCTCCGGATCAGGAGCCCATGGCACTAGCCATTAGACCACGGAGGCAGTTACCGCGGACTACTGCTCCACCACGACAATGCGCCTGCACACACCGCGCTCAAAACGAGGGACTTCCTGGACAGCACACCAGTCAAACTCCTGGGTCACCCTCCTTACAGCCCTGATCTAGCACCGTGTGACTTCTTTTTATTTCCAAAAATAGAAAATCATATCAAGGGGATACAATTTTCGTCGCCGGAAGATGCGCTGGCTGCGTTCGAGCAGGCTGTAAATGAGGTGTCTACGGCGGACTGGAAAAAGTGTTTTGAAAACTGGTTCAGACGCATGAATCTATGTATAGAGGCTGGCGGAGAGTACTTTGAAAAGATTTAATAAAAATATTTGTACCTGTAGAACAATTTTTTTAGTGTCGCAAATCTTTCTGAGTGTCCCACGTACATATGAAATTCGACCTCACATTGGTAGGTGATGGGACTATATTGCTCACAAATAAATAATAGTATTCATAACGGTGTGTTCGTGTTCTTTAAACTCGTTGATACCTCAGGAGGATGAATCATAGATATTGCCCTTTATTTTTAACTAGCGACCCGCCCCGGCTTCGCACGGAAATCATCAGTGTTTCTCTACTTTATTCTGCATGTATTATACATGTAAACCTTCCTCTTGACTTTGTTTTATACTATGTAGTGATGCTTTGCAAAGAAAGTGAAATTAAATTTTAGGTCGACAAAATATTTGATCGAATTTAAAAATCGCTATGTCGCTATAGCAGCCCACCTGGAAAAAAACTACCTTCAGATAACACATAAAATACTTTTTTACCACCTTTGATTAGTACATAATTGTTACCTTATGTTTCTTAAGAATTTTAATAATGAGTTAAAACAGATTGATATATTTATACTATCAATATCCTTTGAAATTGTGAAATAGTAACAATATAAATAATTAATAACTTTTATATTAATTATTGTTAACACCGTATGTGGACAGAGAAGAAACTGTTATGTCCCTAATTCTACAAAATACAAAAACACAAAATTATTTTATTTAAGTAAATTACAGTTCACTTACAAACTAAGGGATGGAGTCTCCCAGTAAGCAAACATTTGCCTGTGTTGGGAGGCACCGCTCTTCCTTAACTAATAATATTTAATACTGTAATCAAACTATTTACTAAATTTAAACTATTATTATTATTCTTACTTTTGTGTATTTATAAAAAAGGAGTGTACAATTCTAAAATCATAATACAAATATATTTAATTAAACATTGCCTATAAGTTAACTTATGTCACAAGTTTATAACATAAACACAAGTGATAGCGAATGAAGTCAAACAAAATAATTATAAATAAACAGAAGTAAAGATAGACAGTCATTTATTTTCTTAACCTTGAAATACTAGCGTTGAAATGCAATGACTTTAATATTTTACACAAATGAAAACGTTTCCTGTTAATTTAATCAAGGAAAGTGTTTGGTTCTTGAAAACGTAAACATCAGCTTGCATTCACAACCGAACATGTATCATACAAAAAGTATAAAAAATAGTATTTATATCAACAAAGTTATAATGAATAACTACGTCGTAGAATATAAAAAAATACATAAAATTCCAAAATCGCTGACAGTTTGTTGCATAGCAATGCAGTTATGTTTTGGTTTTGATATGGGTATTGAAAATATATTTGAAGAAAAGAAATGTCGCATATTAAAACGAGTGTCACAAATTTCTTCTTTCATAATAATACTTATACTGCTTTCACCAATTTTAACGGCATAAAAAGAAATTTGGTTTTGGGGTTGCTTAATCAAATACATTTTTGACATATTTATTTTAAAATCGAATCACAAACTATTGAATTTCTTAAACGACGTACATCATAGTGATATGAGTAATATATCTTTGAAAAATAATAACTTTGGAATTCTTATGATCTGTTACATTTTTGGCATGTTCTCATTAAAATGGCTTATGGTAACAATACGATGTGTCTATTTAGATCTACGGTTTTGCTTCGACATTTCTGACAAGCATCTTGTTTTTTATAACTATGGCATTGTAGCCTGTGATTCTGTTGCATCTATAGTCATAATAATTGAATACTACGTTTACAACATCGTTGAAGAAAATTTGATGTACAATCTGGATTATAAGATACTTGAAAACAATTACATTCAAATTGCAAGTCTTTGTGACAAAATTCGAAAGCTGACCAACCAAATTGTAAGTGTGCTGTCATCTACCTAGCCTTATCTCGTATCTCACGGGGTCAGCTACCTTATCTAGGGGATGGAATGAGGGTACTGATTGTTAAACATTTTAACACTAAGGGTTGTATTTAGAAAGCGATCTCTAGATTGAGAGCAAGCTTGAGTGTAAATTTGACAATTCGTTTTGTTCTGAAATGACATTTCTGATACGAACTCAAACTTGCTGTCACTCTCAAGAGCTGATTATAATTACGGGCCTAAACTACATCTTTTTGTTGTAGATCCTCATCGAGCTGTTCATCAACACACCTCGGCTGATGGTGACTCTGTGGTGCATGCTGCTTTACATAAAGGAAAATGTAAATATTTATACACACCAGATACCCTTCCCCTTTATTGTCGCCTTTCATTTCCCTTTGTTTCTCTAATATTTTCCCCGATTAATTATTGCATACGTACATACATACAAGGACGCCTTTATCCCTTATAGGGTAGACAGAGCGTAAAAGACCTAAACAAAGATCGTTCCGCCACGTCTGACAAAGTTTTGAGGGTTATTTAAGATAGATTTATAGGTATATTGCTGTAGTGACAGGTTGTCAGCCCGTCACCTAAATTGTAATATATTGCAACCATCGGCTCCCTTAGTTGATTTTTACAGCATGCCCGGGAGGAAATGCAGCTAGCACATTCTATGTTTTTCTCTCGCTCCCAGGCCAGTATGGAAGATAAAGTATTGCCATGCATTCTATCACGTCGTGGTGAAATATTATTTCTGAAATGTTGTTTTTACTGCAATTCCTAGTTATCGAGTTTATTCTTTTCTTAAAAACTTGTCATAAATTGCCTTACATTCTGATGAAGGCAAAAGCTTTCATTAGCAGAAAACATACAACGCCCAACACTTCACGGTAAGAGTGAACAGGCATTTTCTGGGTGAGCTCGCTCCATCGTCGACCTCGTCTCTGCAGCTTCCGACCTAGACTGAAGTCAAGATAAAACTAATTTCTAACTTAAAAAAGGTTTGTTTAAAAAAATATCATGTAGAAAATGATCATCTTTCCCCAGGCGGAGTGGTACTCCTACACAAGTGAGTGGCTCTTCGCTTTCCACCTCACCATCCAGATGTGTATCCCAGCTGTCATCGCCGAGATGATCAACTGTAAGATGGACTCAATCAAGCTGATGATGAACGAGCAGCTCAGGGTAGAGAAAGGTGAGGTTATGGAATGGCTAATGATACATACATATAATCACGCCTTTATCCCTAATGGGATAGGCAGAGCGTAAACGAGCTAAACAAAGGTCGTTCCGCCACGTTTGACAAAGTTTTGAGGGCCATTTAAGATAAATTTGTTGGTATATTGCTGTAGTGACAGGTTGTCAGCCCATCGCCTAAATTACAATATACTGAAACCCTCGATCCCTTAGCTGGTTTTTACAGCATGTCCGGGAGGAAATGCAACTGACACATTCTATGTTTTCTCTCGCTCCCAGGACAGCATGGCTAATGATGCAGGGTAAAATAAAGGGAAATAGGGTCAGTGGTTGGTTATCGATCAATAACCACTATTCAAAGTAGGGTGACAAAAAGACAGAGTGGTAGTGTAGCAACACACTTAGAAGAAGCCTGACACTAGGGTTCATCGGGTCATTCGACTCGAGAATCCACTCGCTAAGAAGAATAAGAAGAAGCCTAGAGATTACAGATAATATGAACACAATACTATGAACATTTCTTCCATGCTGGACTGGGAGAGATAGAAAAACATAGAATGTTCCAGCTGCCCTTCCTCCCGGGCATGCTGTTGAAGTCAGCAAAAGGGACTCGAGGGTTACAGTGTATTGTAATTTAGGCGATGGGATGACAACCTGTCACTTAAGCAATACATATTACAATCTAAAATTGCCCTCAATTTTTGTCAGACGTGGCGAAAGCGCCTTTTACGAGGCGTTAATCGCTCTGCCTACCCCGTAAGGGATAAAGGCGTGATTTATGTATGTATGTATGTATGTACTATGAACAAAAGCGCTTCTTCCTCATTCGTTATGTCGAGCAGTTACTTAGGTACTCAATAATACCTAAGAAATATACCAGTGCGTCTAAACTTAGCTACAAAAAGATAACTGACTGCAAGGGTGTGCTATCGCCACTTCGAACAAACAAGCCAAGCATAGCTACTCCTACTTTTTGGAGCAACTCACGGCAATATTAACATACATACATTCATATAATCACGCCTTTATCCCAAATGGGGTAGGCAGAGCGTAAACGACCTAAACAAAGGTCGTTCCGCCACGTCTGACAAAGTTTTGAAAACATAGAATGTGCCAGCTGCATTTCCTCCCGAGCATGCTGTAAAAATCAGCTAAGGGATCCGAGGGTTTCAGTATATTGCAATTTAGGCGATGGGCTGACAACCTGTCACTTCAGCAATATACCAATTTTTTTTCTTAAATAACCCTCAAAACTTTGTCAGACGTGGCGGAACGACCTTTGTTTAGGTCGTTTACGCTCTGCCTACCCCATTAACGTACATACATACATATAATCACGCCTTCATCTCTAATGGGGTAGGCAGAGCGTAAACAACCCAAACAAAGGTCGATCCGCCACGTCTGACAAAGCCCTGAAAGTTACCCAAAACGGATCTGCAGGTATATTGCTGTAGTGACAGGCTGTCAGCCCATCGCCCAAATCGCAATATACAGTAACTCTCGGATACCTTAGCTGGTTTTTACAGCATGCCCGGGAGGAAATACAGCTGGCACATTCTATGTTGTTCTCTCGCTGCTAGTCCAGCATGGAAGTAAAGTAATATTAAAGGTATTTTTTTTCACAGATAAAAAGAAATCGGACGAGATAATCCGCATCCTCCGCTACATCAAGGTTCGCCGGCTGCAGAATGACATATGGCGCGTGATTCCTGTAGATCTTCGTCTGCCGCTATCCTTGTTCAGTCTTTGCACAACTTACTTTATTGTTATATTACAGTTCACTCATTTGTATGATTAGAAGTAGACTCTTCTATGCTGGACTGGGAGAGATAGAAAAACATAGAATGTTCCAGCTGCCCTTCCTCCCGGGCATGCTGTAAAAGTCAGCTAAGGGATCAGAGGGTTTCAGTATATTGTAATTTAGGCGATGGGCTGACAACCTGTCACTACAGCAGTATACCTACAAATATATCTTAAATAACCCTCAAAACTTTGTCAGACGTGTCGGAACGACCTTTGTTTAGGTCGTGTACGCTCTGCCTACCCGATTAGGGATAAAGGCGTGATTATATGTATGTATGTAGAAGTAGACTCATTATTAAGTAGATGTATGGAACACAGATAAATACATTTTGAAGCACAAACAAAACATACTTCGTGTTTTATTTTTTTAAAAGTTCCGTGATCTTCTATAGTGGACTGGGATGATAGCGAGAGAAAATCATAGAATGTTCTAGAAAGACGAGGTGCATTGAAGAGGTTAATGGCTGACAACCTCTAATTTTTTAGCAATATCACAGATCGCTCTTTTTAAAATGACATTCAAACTTTGTAATTCTATGTTTTTCTATTGCCCCCAGTCCATCATGGGAGTCAAACTCATTTGGTTAGTTACTTTAATTAGTAAATACTGCTATGATAAGAATTTCCTTCCTTAGTAAGTATTTGAACTTGGCCACTTAGTTATTTCATCACAAGTTAAGGATAAACAGGAAGTGTGCAACCACATATCTTTCAAATGGTCACACATGTATTTTCAACATTTGAAACTGTGTAGGAATGTTGTCAAATGTTTCGTTTGACAACTGTGAGGAACTATGTCAAACTATTTGGACACTTGTTTAGAATCCATGATAGAAAAGACCCTATATTATCGCCATGTGTTTACCCATATTCATCTTCCATGCTGGACTGGGAGCGAGAGAAAAACATAGAATGTGCTAGCTGCATTTCCTCCCGGGCATGCTAAAGAAACCAGCTAAGGGATCCAAGGGTTTCTGTTTATTACATTTTAGGCGATAGGCTGACAACCTGTCACTACAGCAATATACTGACAAATCTGTCTTTAACGACCCTCAAAACTTTGTCAGACGTGGCGGAACGACCTTTATTTAGGTCGTTTACGCTCTGCCTACCCTATTATATATAAAGTCGTGATTATATATGTATGTTTACCTACATAAATTGGTGTAAGTAGAAAAAGTAACGATGAAATTGATTAATTATAAAAACATATTACCTACCTATTATGTAATAATTTTATTATGTTTTTCTCTCTGGCATCCATGCGCTGAAACTAAAAGGCAATGTTCTTTAGAAACATGATCCACTAAATAAATTTAAAAAAAAACATTAATTCCCGATTAAATATTAAACTACCTTACATTCCCTGATTTTTTCTTAGGAAGAGATGCAACTACTACAATTTGATTCTTTCACATCTCTATCCTAGTCTGTAATGGATAAAAACTCTCTGCAAAAATTGTATATTAATAAACAAGGGCTTGAATTTATCAAATGCATACGAGGTTTTTCTTTGATAGTACGAGTATGCATTTGATGCTTACACCCGAGGTAAGTATCTTACACATCGAATGAAAAATACGTTAAAATAAGAGAATATTAAAGAAAATGAAAGCATGAAAGTACGACGCCATAGTAAGCAAAACGAACTAACTATGAGCGATTTTAGCCATTACAAGTATCGCCCCTTGTGTAAGAAAATTTATTTAATTCGCATGTAAACATTTGTGTAATACTGACTGTTTAATTTGTTTATGATTCATAATAAAATACTGAGTAATAAATCGACAAACCTACATTTTAAGGTTATAGAAATCACAGAGTAAACATGCCATATCCTATGTTAACTTTTTTTATAGCCTTATTGTGACATGTTCATTGCGACATAGCTCATATTGGCCAGTTTGATATTTAAAATAAACTCAACTCAAATTCGAATAGAATTTATTTGAAAATTGGATATCGATTCGATTAATTATATACGATTAAAATAAAAAGGTTGCCTGGAAGAAATTGCTACCTTAGCAATAAGGCCGCCTATGTTGTACTTGTTTTTTGTTATCTTTTGTGTTGTATGTTGTATTATTAAGTGCAATAAAGTATTTTTATGTTATGTTATGTTATGTTAATTTTCCGATTCCGAGAGTTTAGAATAAAACTATCATCTTTTTTTCTTGCAATTTGACAGAGTTTTTTGCAAATTACTTTGCAATATAGGTTCCAAAACATATGCTTAATTGTATTACTTACATCCCGGTTGTTGCGGTTGTATGAACCACTTACCGAGCATAAGACAATTTTTTTTTTTATATATATAAATACCTAGCATTATTACATAACAACAATTTACAAACGGTCAGTGACTGACACAGGTAACTGTCCTGTTTTAGATGAAAGATGCTGATAATGATAAAGATCTAACATTAATTAGATTATTATTCACGCTTGTCTGCTTCTAGTTTAGTGTTAAATAACTTAAGGCAGATAATAAGGTTACTTTAATGATGGACATGATAAAAATACAGAGTATAGCAAATTCTTATCTATCCGGGCCTATAGGTACTGTAAAATAAAGGTTTCCTGGTTGAAATTGCTGCTTTAGCAATAAGGCCGCCTATATTGTACAGTCACGTTTGTTCTTTTTTATTTCTTTTGTAAGTATGTGTTTCTTTGTGCAATAAAGAATTTTGTATTGTATGTAGTAGGGTAGTATGTAATTTGCTCTGATACAGATTGAATTAGAAATGTCATCAGAGCAATGATATATTTCTTTTATAAAATTGCCCTTAAATACATAAAGTCATAACGTAGACTTAATTTGCCGTTGACGTTCAGCCAACCCAATAAAAGATAGAAGCGTAATTTTGTAAGTACTGACTGTTAGAACTATATCGATAAGTAACGAGTTAAAATTTTATATTCCTTTCTAAAAAAAATACTCAATATTGGTCAAACAGACGTAGCAGACATATCTATTAAATGGCCGTTGATGATCTGCTGTTCCATAAAGGATATAGGCGTGGTTTTGTTAGTTAAAATTGCAGGTAGTACTACCTAAATGTAGCGAGTCAAGTAAGCTCGGTACACTTCGGACACTGGATGTACCAAGCCGACTGACTGAATGACTTGAAGTCTGTGTCCTAACTATTGTTTGTAGTTGTTTCTATGTATGTCGGTAGCACCTCGATACAGGGAATCTTAGTGGGGGCTATGGCTCGTATTTATAAAGCAATCTCAAGATTGAGAGCAATATTAAGTATGGATTTGACAGGCCACAATGTACTGAAATGATAAGATAAGATAAGAATATACTTTATTGCACAGAAAAGACACAAATGACGTTCCTGATACGAACTCAAACTAGCAGTCTCAAGTTTGTTGTTTATAATTACGGGCCTATGAGTGTGATCGTGTTTTTTATTAATCTCCAGTGTGGATTGGCTTTTCGTGCTTTGCTAGCTTTCCGGACCACAATGAGCTATGCTTTACCATGGGAATAAGCGATTTCTAGCGGTAAAATGTGGCTTACTAGTAATGTAGCAGATTTAAAATAGTAGGCAGAATCTCTATTAATAAGCCGTTGACGCTCTGTTCAATCCTTAAAGCTACAGACGCGAGTTACTGTTAGTACTACCGGTATGTAGCGAGTCAATTAAGCTCGGTACGACACTTCGGACACTGGGTGTGCCAAGCCGACTGACTGAGTTACTTGCAGTCCATATGTGACTGTGTCCTATACTACCGCCAATGCGAATTGGCTTTCTGCGCTTTACTAGCTTTCTGCGCTTTACTAGTTTTCTGCGCTTTACTAGCTTTCTGCGCTTTACTAGCTTTCTGCGCTTTACTAGCTTTCTGCGCTTTACTAGCTTTCTGCGCTTTACTAGCTTTCTGCGCTTTACTAGCTTTCTGCGCTTTACTAGCTTTCTGCGCTTTACTAGCTTTCTGCGCTTTACTAGCTTTCTGCGCTTTACTAGCTTTCTGGGCCGTACTTTGTGCTTTATTGTGTGTTTTACTGTGGTTATGGGCTCGATTCTAGATTTGCCGGCTAAAACTAAAATGAAAATCTATTTGTCACTTTCAGACAAACATTGGAAAAGGACAGTTAAAGAAAAATGTTAAATAAAACACGTCCGTCGACTAAACTGTATATTGACAAGAGAGAAAACAGAAACCATACATAGGTACCCTACAATTAATATTATAACCAATATTCATCTACCTACACAACAGAGATCTATTCTCTCCGGCATTTTGATTTATAGTCGGTGGTTTTATGCGTTATCTATCATTTTTATCTGTCGTCATATGATATAGCGGATAAAATTTACAGAAATACTGGGGAAACGTGCAAAGTGCGTTAAAATCTATCGGACAAAGTGTAAAACCATCGAGTAAAAATTGCCCGTCCTTTTTAAATTTTATTATTTTGAAAATGACAGATAGGTTTTAGTTTTAGCCGGTGATATCCAGAATCGAGCCCAATATTTACCTAGTAGTAGTTTTTGGTGGTAAAGGATTTTTTCTTTCATTTAAGGAGACGCAGTCATTCATCAATTTATTGAAACTAGGTATTTGAAAATTATTCAAATGTTTCCGTCGAGTTGCTTATATATTATGCTTCTGGTTTTCGATACAAAGGTTCAGGGTTCGATTTCCACAGTTTAAATTTATTTTACTGTGTGTTATGTTCAGTTTTAATAAGGAAAATGATGTCTGATAAGGCATTTCTAAACTTTTTAAACTATTGATAGTATACATATATTTGCGCTACATTCGCTTTAGCAGTTTGCAAATAAACAAACCTTTCTTGATTCTTAACCTACTATATATTAAAAGATATTATTATATATTATATTATTATCAGAGGTCGGAAATTCGGGTGCAAAAAAAGTAAAAACCCACTGTTGGAGCTACTAAGAGTTGCTACAACCACCTTTTTCAAGATTTTTAGGGCCCCAGTTTATTTTTCTTTATTAAATTGTTTTAGTAATGCCAATGTGTTCTTTGCGTCAATATAAGTCGAAATTGTTTGCAATTTTTTTTTATATTTGTTTTAATTTGAAAGATAAAAGTTTAAATGAGTTTTCAATGTACTGAAAAATATTAAAAATATAAAAATATCGTTTGATTGTTTGATATTTTTATTGAATACCCTTTATAAATGATTTCTACAATGCTTTTATTATTATTACACAAACATTTGAATGGGGCCCTCGGGGGCCCAAAATCGTTTTATTTCCTTAAAAAGAATTGCGGAGAAAATTAAAATTAAAATTCGTATTTGGCAAGGTTAAGACAAGATAAACGCTTTTTACTCTTGTAATTTTTTCTATACGGTTGATAGTTTCAGGATAAATTGATGTTGAAGTTAGCAGGACACAATCGTTCAAAACCAAGCAAAGTAGTGGTTTTTATGATGAAATCGTCTAGGTTAAGAAGAGATAGGCAAGGCACTTCTTTTCTTGTTATTTTTTCTCTACGGTTGACAGTTTCACAGTGAATTGATTTTAAAGTTGTTAGGACAATTTTTGGGCCTGGGGGCCCAAAGCATTTTACTTCTTAAACAAAGAAATTACGGAAAAAAACAAAATTAAAATTCTTATTTGGCTAGGTTAGGACAAGATAAACGTTTTTGCTCCTGTATTTTTTTCTCTACGGTTGATAGTTTCATAGTAAATTAACAATTAAATGCTTGTTACTAAGTTACATGAAATACTTTTGGCTTTCTTTATAAAATTTTACCATAATATTGTGTACTTTCAACATTTCACAAATTGAAACAGATGCAGCTCTATACGCTGACCTTGTCGCATATACTGAAAGAGAGAGAGTATATTGGACCAGCATGTATGTGTCTTTCAAATAAATATTTCTAGGAAATTTATCACTTCGACCGTTTATCCCAGTATGTGCAAAAGACTACTCAACCATAGTGGAAGAGGCAGGCGGCACCTGCAGCTATACCAAAAAATACTTAAAAGTGACCACTTTGGATTCAAATTGAGTCAATATTGTCAATACAGGTGTTTGAATGCTATTTTTGTTGAATGATTGCACGTAATTTAATCTATCAAGCATTTGACTGTTGACTCCGATTACGCCGATGAAAACATCGCCGATCATCGCACATGTCTACTACCTAGTTTCAAGCAAGTCCTCGCTCCGTAGTTCCGGCAGTTTAAGAGAAATGCATTACAGTTTAATAAATAAATATTAAAAAATTACAGCTCACAACTCTGCCTTGTTTAATGAAATTTAAATAACTTTAAGTGCATCATTCGTTCAGCTTGTAACACTGTATGTATAAATTAAATTCAATAGTCAAATAAAAGAGTATATTGATACTTAAATAACCGATATAGTTATGCACAATAAAACGACGTAAATATGTAAGTTATATTTATATTTCAACACAAATCAACAAAAACAAAATATGCAATAGTTATTTATAAACTAAACTAAACTGAATATCCCTGTCTCTCTCTATCCTTGTCCCTGTCTATCTCTCTCTTTGAGTATGTGCGACAAGGTCAGCATATTGACTGTATCTGTCTAAGTGCGTTAAGGATGTATTGTCTTAATTGTTGGTTTGTAAAATATGGCAAGTACACAAAATCAAAAGTGTATTACATGTAACCTAGTATCAAGTATTTTCTCTGATATACTTATTGGAAACCGGCTAACCCAGGGAGGGTTTCAGTATTGTATTTTAAACGATGGGCTGACAACCTGTCACTATAGCAATATGCAGATCCACCTGGAATGACCCTCAAAATTTGTCAGACGTGGCGGAACGACCTTTGTTTAGGTCGTTTACGCTCTGCCTACCCCATTAGAGATAAAGGCGTGATTATATGTATGTATGTACTTATTTGTAAAATATAAAATAAAGACGAATCCGGTAAAATTCTTTTTATATATATATGCGAGTGCTTGACTGGTCTTATTTTAAGGATTTAGGTGCTTACAATGAACCTTAATAGTTTCACAACGAAAGAAAAAAGTATAGTAATGTTTAAGCAGTAAAACGCTTTGGGGCCCTCTAGGCCCAATAATTGTGTCCAGGGAATTTTAACATCAATTCACTGTGAAACTGTCAACCGTAGAGAAAAAATTCTTTCTTGAAAGAGAAGTGCCTATCTCTTCTTAACCTAGCTGATTTCACCATAAAAACAACTATTTGGCTTGGTCTTGAACAATTGTGTCCTACTTACTTAAACATCAATTTACCCTGAAACTATCAATCGTAGAGAAAAAATGACAAGAGTAAAAAGCGTTTATCTTGTCTTAACTTTGCCAATTACGAATTTTAATTTTAATTTACTCCGCAATTTTTTTTAAAGAAATAAAACGCTTTTGGGCCCCCGAGGGCCCCATTCAAATTTTTGTGTAAAAATAATAAAAGCATCGTAGAAATCATTTCTAAATGGTATTCAATAAAAATATCAAACAATCAAATGATATTTTTATATTTTTAATATTTTTCAGTACATTGAAAACACATTTCTACTTATATCTTTCAATTTAAAACAAATATAAAAAACATTTTCAAACACTTTCGACTTATATTGACTCAAAGAACACATTGGCATTACTAAAACAATTTAATAAAGAAAAATAAACTGGGGCCCTAAACATCTTGAAAAAGGTGGTTTTAGCAACTCTCAGTAGCTCCAACAGCGGGTTTTTACTTTTTTTGCACCCGAATTTCCGACCTCTGATTATTATACAAGAGACGATAAGAACACAAAAATAGCATAATCATTGAATATACATAAATCATACTCGTACATTTCAGTATTTATACAAGCAAATTTTATTGAAAATTTAAAACGGTACCCACAGTGAATAGCCAAATACAACTGGTGTGACTATACATCCCATAACAGACGAGTACAACACCATATAAGCGGCCGCGCTCACCCGTCACCCGCACTATCGAACTGCGCAAGAGTGGATTCACGCACGGATTCGCGCACTGTACCGCGCAAGTGACAGTTGGAGTTCAGTTCGGATTTTGAATTTGGAGCGTCAGTGCGCAATGAAGTTTGTGGTCAGTGTTTTATTTGTGAAAGTAATGATTAAACGTTTTTATGTGTTAAGTGGTTTAAGTGCTTTGTTTGTTTTGTAACAATAAGCGCAGTGTTTTGTTTAACTTTTTTTGTTTCATGCGAGCTTTTAATATGTTCTGTACATTACTTAGCTTAAGAATATCTAAAGGAATACAACTATGTAATAAGGGAGAAGGATAGTACTCCCATAATTTAAATCCTTTTTTTTTGTTTAGTACTAAAGTCGGTTTTCTAGTAGACAAGTAGTGGGCTTTTTTTAGTCAGTACGCAAACTGAAAGGGGATGCTAAGTCAATTATATCAAATTAAACACTTCCCGAGTTTCTTTTTACTCCATTAAAAATCAATCAAAAATTAAATGTTTTTTTTGGGGGAATGTTTTTCAATTTTGTTGTCTGAACAACCCCTGTCAGATTAAACTGACTAAAACCTAATCCAGTATAAAAAAATTAAGAAATAAAAACTAAAACATCTGTATTTATATACCTACAGGTAGCTCTAGTGTTACTGGCAGCAGTCTGCCAAGCAGCAGAAAAAAATGAGCCTTCTAGAAGTAAACAGAAGACAGATAGCGGCAAGACTGACAAGAGAGCCTTGGTAGAAGGAAACGCTGGGATCGAGAAGAGAACTCCTGCTATTGCTACAGGTAATTTATTTTCTACTATAATCAATAATTTATAATCATCACGCCTTCATCCATAATGGGGTAGGCGGAGTCACATTTGACAAGTTTTGAGGGTAGCTTAAGATAGATCTATATATTGTTGTAGTGACAGGTTGTTAGCCCATTGCCTATATTACAATACACTGATACCCTCGAATCCCTTAGCTGAATTTTACAGTATGCAAGGGAGGAGTTGCAGCTGGAACATTCTATGTTTTTCTATCGCGCCGAGTCCGACATGGAAATTATATAATCTGCATTAATTACATATAATCAAATACTTTCCGTTGGTGCGTGCGACTGCTAGTTTCATAACAGGCATCGTCTGGGTGAGCTCGCTCCATCATCGACTCTGTCACGGTCATCCCTGACATTTGTGTCTAGAGTCAAGAGCAAACTCATTTCAAGTAAAAGAGAGCCTATGGATGGAAATGGGCTAGCTTCAGTTGGTGTTAGAATAGGTCAACGTGCCATCTTAAAGAAGATATTACTTCGTAACATAAACACATGATCAAGACATGTGGCTTGAAAGAGGGAAGGTTTTTGCCCTGCAGTGGGGACACATTACAAGCTACATAAAAAAACACACATAGAATGATTCTTGATACAGTCTTGTTCGTACGTAAGTGAGAAGAGGGATGCGCTGACGTAAAAGTCATCGTTACGCACGCGTAGAGCGTAAGGTGACGCATGTGTGTTGTAGGCAATGCAAAAAGCATTGACAGCGTGTTGAGCGCAAACTTGCGCGCAGTAAGTGACGCGTGTGTGTTGCTGCCCTAAATGAGAACTATCTCACAAACTGATCAGGTAATTTTTCACCCTGTGGGAATCGAACTCTAACCTAGGGACCAAAAGCCTTACGCTCAGACACTAGACTTTAGAGTCAGCTTAAAAAGATGGAACCCAATGATGGCATTTACACAGACAAATAGAACCTTAACAGTGTGAAGTACTGCAATATTTTAAGAATGCCAGAGGGGCAATCTCTTACAAGCCATAACGATCAATGAATTTACTATGAACGAAAAAATTAAAACAATGTATCTGTGTGTCTAGTTTTATCTATTCAGAGATGAGTTTTTTCGTTACATTTGCCATTTCATCAACTTAGAAACAAAGGTCAAATTTTGGTTTAGAAATATATGACAAAATGCAGCTGGCACATAGAATGTGCCAGCTGCATTTTCTCCCGGGCATGCTGTAGAAACCAGCTAAGGAATCCGAAGGTTTCAGTATATTGCAATTTTGGCGATGGGCTGACAACCTGTCACTACAACAATATGCCTAAAAATCTTATCTTAAATAACCCTCAAAATTTTGTCAGACAAGGCGGAATGACCTTTGTTTAGGTCGTTTACGCTCTGCCTACCCCATTAGGGATAAAGGCGTGATTATATGTATGAATGTATCTATCTATCTAATTAAAAACATTTCGTATGATATAGATTTTTTTCTAAAGATTTTCATGTCTTTGCGCGAAAACTTGACGCTTAAGAAATTGTCATATGAATTTACATTTGTTGACGCGCTTCCAATATGTTTTAACAATTTTGCAATTATACTTCATCATCTCCCTAGTCTTATCCCGTATGTCACGGGGTCGGCTACCTAATCTAGGGGATTGAACGAGGGTACTGGTTTTTACACAGAGCGACTGCCATCTGACCCAGAAAGGAAACCAGACCCAATACTAGATTAGGTCAGAGTTTTCAAGCCCCTAATGCTTAGCACAGGCCTCTGATATGGCTCAACGACTAATATCTACGGTATTAAAAGATATTAACCGGGACCAACGGTTTAACGTGCCTTCCGAAGCGCCAAATAAACGCACATATGAAATTCGAAAACCGAAAAACACATTGGTACGTGGTGGGATTCTAGCCACGACCTCCCGCTCAGGAGGCAGCGGCCCTATCCACTACACCATTGGTATAATAGCTATAATAGTGGATCACATTTTGACATTTCTTTAACGCTCAGGTTATAGGGTATAAATTATGCTGACATAGGTACCCATTTTTCCTATGGGTGGAAAGCTGTCAAATGTGACCTAAAATTTTGACTCTACTACTCGTATTTATTGTAAGGTTTGTGTAGGTATGATATAAATATTGTATAAGGGCAATTTGAAGGGACCCTAGAATAATTTGTTTACCTTATGACATTTCACGAAATCATCATTAATTGATAATATTATGTCTTACGGTATGCGCTTGCAAAGGCTTCGCACTCCATTCTGACGATAATTGCATATAATAACGTCAAATTAAGATTGAAAGATTACATTGTTTTGTGCAGAGTAATTTTGTAATTATGTGTATATTATTTTTTAAGATAAAAAGAGCCGTTGACCCCTAGATTTTTTTTATCTCATACATTTTTTTTAATTGACAACAATATTCACTTTTGTTTGTTTCTATACTCGTTTATAGGGCGTTTTTTGAAAAGACGGCACGACGACGGCAACGGCGATGGCACGGTACCGTGAAAGAGATAATCTATGAAAATCATTGAAATTATTTGGCACGGCTTGATTGCCACCGGTACCGTCGCAGGTCTGCCAAACTGCATGTGTTTTGTATTCGTACAAATCTTGCGCATGTGTGTGCGCGCTCAAATTGAAACTAGATGGACGTTATCGGGACGTTGCCGTGCCCTTTAGTGAAAACCAGAGCCACGGCATCCGTCGCTGTGCAGTCAAGTGGAAAAACGACCATTACCTTGGGAACTATATTAAGGGAAGTTTTGAGGCTGTACCGCGCTTGTAACATAGTTTCAAAACTATGTTATTTTTTTAAGCTTTTTTTGTCCTATATTGACATTGAAAAATTAGAGTGATTCTTTTTTTTTCAGCTCTACCATCCGCTGTTCCAGGCATTGTGTATGCTGATAGTAACCAAATAGAAGACAAGTCGCCTCAGCAAGTGAGTAGATATGGTCATAATTATCTAAGAGATGGCTGAGACAAAAAAAAATATAAAAAATAAGGGATGATCTCGGTCTTGCAATAAATCTCGATTTTAAGGTATTTTTTTCTAAAAATACAGTTTTGATACAGGTTTATAATCCATTGCCAAAACGTTGCGCTGAAATCTGTTAGTTTTTCTCTCTACAGCAGTAGCTTATGAGCAAAGGATCTACTTCTTACCAGTTCACCGCACATCCAAGGGCATAAATCCTGCTGAACTTATGGGTCTGCCGGAGAAGTGAAATCCCATACAAATTAATTTCGCTTTTATTCATAAACTGTAAACCAAACTTAACCAAATTTCGTACACATGACCACATGCTTCATATCTATGTTTCTAATTAGGTTTGGTTTGAAAATATTAACCAAGTATAAATTTAGAAAGCAAATTTAATTTTAAAATTGTATTTTCGGTCTTATTTTGTTTATGCTTAATATTTTCAATCCAAACCTAATTAGAAGCATAGATATGATTCATTTGGTCATGCGAAGTTTGGTTAAGTTTGGTTTTACAGTTACTACGTGAGTATGGGATTTCACTACTCAGGTTAGGGTGCTTTTCCACCAGAGATGTGCTATGCCCCGATTCTAGGGATGTGTTTGATACCACCAATCATACTCATTAGTGCACATAGCTTAGCACTGCGCACTGGTGGAAACGGATTCAACTAGAATTAGAACTAAGATATGTTTTTTGTATGGAAGAATGTGTGCTATGGATGTGTGCTATGGATGAGTGCTAAGGATGCGTGCTATGGATGCGTGCTATGGATGCGTGCTATGGATGCGTGCTATGGATGCGTTTCCCTACCATCGATACATAGAGATGCGCATCTTTCTCGCACAGCTACTTTGCGGCGGCGCATCTTCCTAGCACAGCTACCTAGCGTATTATTGGTGGAAACGGTCACATATTTTCGTAGCGTAGATTTCACATCTTCGCAGCATAGCGCAACATCTGGTGGAAAAGCACCCTTAAGCGGTGATAGGCTAAGCGAGTTGCCGACTGGGATGCCCTCAATGCAGTTTGGCGCTAAATTGCAATGTTGCATCGGTGTGTGGGAATGTCAGACCTTTTTAAGCTTGTGGGTGAGATAAATCATCTTTCGCTCGTTCTTGGTGACCCTGGACTTAAAACTACCGCACTAAACAACATTATACAGGGGGTAAGGGAAAGCATCCCCCAACCGGATAGGGGGGGGTTGCTCAGTCAACGACACAAAATTATCACTCTCAGCAGTAGGAAATTTCTTTTTAGAAATAAGCAGTGCTTAATGTTGTTTTTGTGTACTATGAATAGTTAAATAAAATAAATAAATAACATCTTTCACCAGAAAATTCTTTCAGTAACTGTTTTTATTTTTGCTTTTCCACACAAATTTACTTCTTCTTCTTAGCGAGTGGATTCCCGAGTCGAATGACCCGGTGAACCCTGGTGTCAGAGTTTTCAAACCGTCTTGTAGCACAGCTAATAGGCCTCTGACATGGTTAGAGTAACAAATTTACTGATTGAAACGGACATTTGGTATGGAAAATCCAATTTCTTCTAGTATTTAAAAAAAAACAACACTTCTAGTCTAGCACGAATACTATTTTAATAACGGTATTTGAAGCTCATTTCCTGATATCTAAACGCTATCTCTAATCTACTTAGGACAGTACAAACATTTTCTCAGACGGTTTCTTCATAGGTCGTCCCTTATACAGCCTTAATACAGCTGATTATGCCTGGGTGACATCCTGACATTTGTCTGCGAACCAAATAAGATAACGGTGGATTCTATACGATTTTCTTGTCTATAATAGTCCTCCCACCGATTTTCAGTGATGGCGGCCAATCTATCAGAGCTAGGCCATCATGTAGGACTAGTTTCTAGTGCCCAAGTGTTTTCGCAACACACAAGTGCACGCTCTATTCCTTCAATCTCTTAATCTGATGGGACAGATTGACTGTCACGACCAGAGATAAATCAGGCGCAGGACCGACTATTTACATGCCAATCCGACAGCATGTATGATCTCACTTTTCGAACAATCAGGTGATCAGCCTGTAATGTCCTAAACAAACTAGAAATAACAACACAGAGTCATTGTCCCCCGCCGGAAATCGAACTCAGGACCTCCTGGTCGTGAGCCCATGGCTCAGACCGCTAGATCACGGAGGCACTTGTGCTATAACGATTCGCTGTTGAGAGGGTTGATAAAGGTTGACAGGACCAATAGTACAGTGGATAACCCTTTCTGCTAGGGTTGAAGGATGTGGGTTCAATTTCCGACTACACAAACTGTTTACAAACTTGTCGTGGTAGAAAAAATGTCAGATAAGTAGGTGATATAAGAGATTTATTTGGTCAAACAATATTTTATGGCTTATTTTATAGCTGCCATGCTGGACTGGGAGCGAGAGAAAAACATAGAATGTGCCAGCTGCATTTCCTCCCCGGCATGCTGTAAAAACCAGCTAAGGGATCCGAGGGTTTCAGTATATTGTGCTTTAGGCGATGGGCTGACAACCTGTCACTACAGCAATATACCTACAAATCTATCTTAACCCTCAAAACTTTGTCAGACGTGGCAGAACGACCTTTGTTTAGGTCGTTTACGCTCTGCCTACCCCATTAGGGATAAAGGCGTGACTATATGTATGTATGTATGTAATATTTTATGGACCTACATTATAGAACAGAACTGAACAATTTTCTCTAATGAAAATGGATCATCTCCCTAGCCTTGTCCCGTATCTCACGGGGTCGGCTTCCTAATCTAGGAGATTGAACGAGGGTACTGGTTTTTACACAGAGCGACTGCCATCTGACCTCCGCAACCCAGAAGTAGAAACCAGACCCAATCCTAGATTAGGTCAGAGTTTTCAAGCCGCCAATGCTTAGCACTGGCCTCTCATATGGCTTAACAACTAATATCAACGGTATTAAACGATATTAACCGGTACCATCGGCTTAACGTGCCTTCCGAAGCACGGAAATCTAATGAAAATGGATGATATTATAAATAAAAATTTCTTACTTAACATGTATCAATAAAATTGTATCCAAATATGTTTTCTTACTTCTGTTTCGT
Source organism: Scrobipalpa costella (assembly GCA_949820665.1). Lineage (NCBI taxonomy): Eukaryota > Metazoa > Arthropoda > Insecta > Lepidoptera > Gelechiidae > Scrobipalpa > Scrobipalpa costella. The sequence continues at coordinate 4,249,894 of OX463311.1, forward strand.
CCATGCTTCTATACTAATCTATACTAATATCATGGACTAGCTTGCATGCTGGCCTGGAGCTTCCATGCTGGCCTGGGAGTGAGAGAAAAACATAGAATGTGCCACCTGCATTTCCTCCCGAGCATGCTGTAAAAACCAGCTACGGGATCTGATGGTTTTAGTATATTGTAATTTAGGCGATGGGCTGACAACCTATCACTACAGCAATATACGTATAAATCTATCTTAAAAAACCCTTTAAACTTTGTCAGACGTGGCGAAACGACCTTTGTTTAGGTCGTTTACGCTCTGCCTACCCCATTAGGGATAAAGGCGTGATTATATGTATGTATGTATGTAATATCATGGACTAAAATAATATTATAAAGAGGAAAGATTTGTATTTAAGTGTGTATGTTTGTAACAAATAAACTCAAAAACTACTCAACCGATTTCAATCTTTCACCATTAGAAAGCTACGTTCATCCATGCTGGACTGGGAGAGATAGAAAAACATAGAATGTTCCAGCTGCCCTTCCTTCCATGCATGCTGTAGAAGTCAGCAAAAGGGACTCGAGGGTTACAGTGTATGTAATTTAGGCGATGGGCTGACAACCTGTCACTATAGCAATACATATTACAATCTAAAATTGCCCTCAATTTTTGTCAGACGTGGCGAAAGCGCCTTTTACGAGGCGTTTGACGCTCTGCTTACCCCGTAAGGGATAAAGGCGTGATTTTATGTATGTATTTTATATAATATAGGTTATATTTTACCGCGGGAAAATATCTGCTTTCCACGAGAAAACTCATTAAGTAAAGCCGTGGGTGAAAATGCGGCGTAAATGGCTAGTTAATAATATGCTTAGTTGTCGTAGCCAGCCGTGTGAAAATTTCCTGCACAATAATTAATTGTCGCAACATAATATTTCATTTCATTAAATTATTGAAACTGGTTTTTGGCATTGTATTCCATTTTCACAGAGAACAAAAACCACAGAGTGCTATTCATACAAACAAATACATTTTACTGGATATGCTCAGCGTCAATGGCAGATAACTACTTCCGTGGTCTAGTCGTCTGAGCCTTGGGCTCTCGATCCAGAGTTTTCGGGTTCGATTCTCATGAGAGTTCCACTTTGTAATATTTTCCTCAGTTTGATTAGGACAATGCGGACTCAATCGCCAAATTGGCCGTAAAAAGGATTTAGTCCCTCGGACAATAAGCAGTCGGTCTCAATCACTGTTTTTTGTAAGTGATCGTTACAAAAACCATGTCAGATGCCTATTAGCTTTGCTATTAGGTCGTTTAAAACTGTGATACCATGGTTCAAATCAAGTTTACAGGAAAAACTTAGAACACACCCTAAATATTACTAAGTATTTTCAATCAAATTAATTACACCTCATTTAAGTATGACATGTAACTATGTTCAATTTAAAATGATCTTATAAATGTATGTTCAAATCAGAACTTTACGTTTAGCACACATGTAGTCAATATTCCAGTTCTTACATAACCTTATACAGGATGTGTCTCAATGTGACTAGTTTGAGGACCAACCGGTCGAAGAAAGTTCGTAATGGACCACTTTTTAGACCAGGTCATAGTAGGTGATCTAAATGAGTGGGGTTGTATGTCGTAATGGTTGTAACATAGCCGTTTTATGATCTTTGCTGTACCTATACTTAGTGTTTAAAATAGGGTAAGTTCCTAGTTAAAGCGGTTGCGTAGGTGGGTTTTATCATATCTACTCGGAATATCCCATCCTTATATTAAATTTACTTCCATGCTGGACTGGGAGCGAGAGAAAAACATAGAATGTGCCAGCTGCATTTCCTCCCAGGCATGCTGTAAAAACCAGCTAAAGGATCCGAGGGTTTCTGTATATTGCAATTTAGGCGACAGCCTGACAACCTGTCACTACAGCAATATACCTGCAAATCTATCTTAAACAACCCTCAAAACTTTGTTAGTCGTGGCGGAACTACCTTTGTTTAGGTCGTGTACGCTCTGCCTACCCCATTGGGGATAAAGGCGTGATTATATGTATGTATGTATGTATATTAAATTTTCATTTTTTTTCTTCCTTTTTTATTTACCTTTAAATATTCGTACGTATTTTGTGTGTGTGTGTGTATTCGTACGTAACCTACGGTGAAAACGGCTTTAGTTCAGCACAGTTTCACTGTTGTACGTAGTATTATAGTTACTCTGTAATAATAATAAATTCTCAATGATGATATTTGACACTCAGCATATAGAAGTTGTATGCACAAAATATATATTTTATGGGCCATAATAAATGTCATTATCATATCACTACATAGTATAAAACAATGTCGCTTTCTCTGTCTCTATATCCCTATGTATGTAGATCTTTAAAACTACGCAACGGATTTTGATGCGGTTTCTTTTAATGGATAGAGTGATTCAAGAGGAAGGTTTATATGTGTAAGAGCTCAGCTGGTTTAAGCCTTACCCATATTCAATTGCGGGTGGGTGTTCTAATATCAAATAAAATTATAGATATAATAAATATAATATATATATATTACGATAGGCGATTGCAATCAGAGCACACGTGTTCACATGACTCACATGTGGTAGAGGGCGCGGCTGTGAAAGCTGGTTAAAGTTTAGTTGACCGCCCGCTTATACTGCAAGCACCTTAAGTACTGTCAGCGACAAAACGTTTAACCATTGTTATTATCGCTACATCACTACATAGTATGAAACAAAGTCCTTTCTCTGTCCCTATATCCCGTTGTATGCTTAGATTTTTAAAACTACGCAATAGATTTTAATGCGGTTTCTTTTATTGGATAAAATGTTTCAAGAGGAAGGTTTATATGTATAAAACATGCATAATATAGTAGAGAAACACTGATAATTTCAGTGCGAAGCCGGGGCGGGTCGCTAGTACTTAGTATAAGACAAAGTCGCTTCCCGTTTCTGGATGTCCGTCTGTCCCTTTGTATGCTTAGATCTTTAAAACTACGCAACGGATTTTGATACGGTTTTGTTTAATAGATAGAGTGATTCAAGCGATAAGATTTTATGTATAATACATGCTTACTAGGGTAGAAAAACACTAATTAACCGCGCGAAGCCCAGGCGGGTTGCTAGTAAAGAATATAACAGGCGACACAGTGCCATATCTTTAGTCATCGAAATTAAACTACATAATAGTTCAGATAGGTCAGACAAGTTGCTTTTTTTGGAAAGCTATTTCTTTTTATTTCCCAGTTTCGTTGAAGAGTAACCCCCTTGTAGTGTTCGGTACACCTCCAGCATTGTATATCTAATGAAAAGCACGATTTCGTCAAATTATGCTAATTATTTATTAAAATAATTTTATGGGAGAATAAGTAAACAAAATCATTATAATTCTAATTTTTGTATGATCTTATTTTTTTATTCGTTGTTGGTTGTTGTCCACTTTTTGACGTTATTATATTCTGAACTTCTAAATGTCGATTTTTACTCTGACTGTACTGACTTGTACAAATATCTATACATACATACATACATATAATCACGCCTTTATCCCTAATGGGGTAGGCAGAGCGTAAACGACCCAAACAAAGGTCGTTCCGCCACGTCTGACAAAGTTTTGAGGGTTATTTAAGATAGATTTGTAAGTATATTGCTGTAGTGACAGGTTGTCAGCCCATCGCCTAAATTACAATATACTGAAACCCTCGGATCCCTTAGCTGGTTTTTACAGCATGCCCGGGAGGAAATGCAGCTGGCACATTCTATGTTTTTCTCTCGCTCCCAAATATCTATCAAGCTCCTAAACCGGACTTCTTGTTATTATGTTTTGAAAAATTGCAAACTAGAATGTCATTTACTATTAGATAATGTTGCCTACCAGTTTCTTTACGAACCATGCAAAACAAATGCAAAATATTTGTAGAGCAGATTTTATTTTTATGTGTTTAAACTTTCGCGCTTTAGTTGTAATTTTGTATACCATTATTTAATTTGAAGTGTTTATAAACTAAATTAAGTAATTATTATTGGTCGTGGTTGACTATTTTTGTATTACGAAAGGATACAAAAAATAAATATTTTTTTAAGTTCGTATATGATTGCAGAGGATGGCAACGGAAATCTATTACCACACTTAATTTGATTGGGACACATTATTAGCTTGCAGCCTTCTTTAGCTACATACCATGGCTACATAGAGGTACAAATATAAGTATTGACCAAACCACTCACTTCTACTTAAAAAGTTATCGTCACTGTTTTGTAAAGATAGTATCCTATCTAAAATTTTAATTTGATTTATTTTATGTCTGATATTTTGGTTAAACTACTGTGCTGCCAATAAAAAAAAATAGTCCTCCCACCGATTTTCGGTGAAGCCAATCTCCCGGAGATGGGCCAACTGCGCAGGACTTGTTTTTAGTGTCCAAGTGTTTGCGCTACACACAGGTGCACTCTCTGTTCCTTTAGTATCTTATTCTGATGGGACAGACTGACTGACACGACCAGAGAGAAATCAGGCGCAGGATCGACTATTAACATGCCCATCCGACAGCATGGATCATCTTACTTTTCGGACAATCAGGTGATCAGCCTGCAATGTCCTAACCAAACTAGAAACAACAACACAAAGAGGCATTGTCCCCCACCGGGAATCGAACCCGGGGCCTCCGGGTCGAGAGCCCATGGCTCAGATCGCTAGACCACGGAGGCAGTATTAGTGCCAATTAAAAAACCAGTAGCCTAATACATTACTCCTGCCATACCATAACAATAGCTTTATATGACGAAAGTTGTTTTTTTTTCCCACGGGTTAACCTTGCCATACACCAAAATGTCAACAACTAACAGTAGCAATGACAACTGACATTACTAATAGATAGTATGAGATTTGCTCGAGACATTTCTGCACGAGTGCTCATTATTGCTCATATGATGTTGCGCAACCATATGAGCAATACCTTATTGGAAGCGATTTCGTTAGGACTGTGGGTAAAAGCTTCTTGAATTTAATAATTGCCCTTGTATTGTTTTACTAAAAGAGATAGAGACAAAGAAAAGAATTTTTTTAAGGCCTGTAATTATAATCAGTTCTCAAGAGTGACAGCGAGTTTGAGTTTGTATCAGAAATGACATTCAGTAGAAAACGCCCTGTCAAATCCATACTTAATATTGCTCTCAATCTTGAGATCGCTTTAGGAATACGAGCCTAAATGTATTTTTTTAGCTTTTTATGCGGCCAAAGAGATATGACGTGTACATGTAAAAGTATTGCTATTTTAGATTGCATTTGTTGACATAACATAACATCACCTCATAATTTCCTGCGGGTATCGGAAAATTAAATGAAAATTTCCATGCTGGCCTGGGAGCGAGAGAAAAACATAGTATGTGCCAGCTGCATTTCCTCCCGGGCATGCTGTAAAAACCAGCTAAAGGATCCGAGGGTTTCAGTATTTAATAATTTAGGCGATGGGCTGACAACCTGTCACTACAGCAATACCTACAAATCTAACTAGAATAACCCTCAAAACATTGTCAGACGTGGCGGAACGACCTTTGATTACGTCGTTTACGCTCTGCCTACCCCATCATTAGGGATAAAGCCCTGATTATGTGTTTATGTGTGTGTCGGAAAACGGATAAACGTGTCTAAAAAAAAATACTAAGAGGAATACAATGTTCATATCTAGTGATAATTTATCACTTTGTCAGATGTTCCCTAGTTTAGTTAGAACATTGCAGGAAGAATCACCTAAATGACCGAAAATAAAAGATTCCGTGCTTTGGAGGGCACGTTAAGTCGTCGGTCCCGATCGCTGTCTCTGATAGTGGGCGTTACACAAACCATGTCTGAGGCCAATTAGGTGTGCTATTAGGCGGTTTAAGATGATTTCTACTGGCAAGTGGTTACTTTTAAGAGCTTATTTCTTCTACTCGAGTCATTGGAAAATTATACAAAAGTATACATCTGAAAAATTAGTTCATGGCTTGCAATTGCAACATTTAAAAATATTCTAGTTTATAAATAAGTGTGCTAAAAAAATCTGGTTTTATCAGTAAATTTGATATTTCATCTAAAATATTAAGAGCGCTTTCACGGTTCCTTCAGGAAATATTTTTTGTTATGATTATCTAAAATCGCAACATAGCTTTTTTAAATCCGACTCGTAGTTTTTAGGAGTCGGATTCTTCCATGCTGGACTGGGAGCAAGAGATACTTCCATGCTGGACTGGGAGCAAGAGAAAAACATAGAATGTGCCAGCTGCTTTTCCACCCGGGCATGCTGTAAAAACCAGCTAAGGGATCCGAGGGTTTCAGTATATTGTGATTTAGGCGATGGGCTGACAACCTGTCACTACAGCAATATACCTACAAAAATATCTTAAATAACCCTCAAAACTTTGTCAGACGTGGCGGAACGACCTTTGTTTAGGTCGTTCACGCTCTGCCTACCCCATTAGGGATAAAGGCGTGATGATTATATGTATGTATGTAGTTTTTAGGGCGTTAGCTTTTTTGTGCGTTTTTCGCACATTTTTGTCGCGACCACGGACGTAACCCGCACGCTGTAGCGCGCGCAGATTTGAACGATATTTTAAGGCAATACGGGCGATGGTTCCATATCTTGAAATCTACCTGCTCATCTACCGGCACACCTTAAAAACTCTGACAGTATTCTGTGGAACGATCGACTTGAAACCCACACGACAGAAGATGATTCTTCTCCCAATCTAGGGGAGGACCATACCCAACTATAAACTGTTATCTGACGTGGTAGATAATAGATGATTAATGATCTAGAGTTTACATTAGCGAAGAGCTAAAATGTATATACCGGGTGTAAGGACAGCGTAAACTAACTAACTAACGTAACTGCCTCCGTGGTCTAGTGGCTAGTGCAATGGACTCCTGATCCGGAGGTCCTGGTTTCGATTCCCAGGGGGGAAACACAAAGTTGATATTTGAGAATTTATCACTTTGTGAATTTTTCCCCAGTTTGGTTAGGACATTGCAGGCTGAATCACCTGATTGTCCGAAAAAGAAAAAGATTTCGTGCTTCGGAGGGCACGTTAAGCCGTCGGTCCCGGTCGCTCTTTGATAGTGGTCGTTACTCAAACCATGTCAGAGGCCTGATAGTTGTGCTACTAGGCGGTTTAAAAAACTCTGACACCAGGGTGCATCGGGTCGATAAGATTCGATACCCACTCGACAGAAGAAGGACAGCGTCCCGCAAACTGCTCAGTCAACGACACTGAACAACTTCCACCGAGAAATTTATTCAGGAAATTAAAAATAAAATGGCTTTTCCATAAAAAGTTACCACCCCGATCAGACAATTCGTATGAAAGAATCCTGGTGGAAGTTGTTCAGTGTTGTTGTGTGCAGTTTGCGCTGTTCCTTACACCTCGTACTTACTAGTACTTAATTAAATAAAATTGCGAAAATCTAAATTAGAAGTAGGTCCGCAAAAACCATCTTGCGTCAAAATTATATTAATCATACCAAGTTAAATTATAGTGTCACCATTTTGTTCTTAACTGCCTCTAACAAAAGGGCCTCAGAGGGACATTTCTAATTATAATCCATACGCCATCTTGAAATTCCATTCTCTTCCTCGTTAGCCGAAAAGTTGAAAAGTACTTATTAAAATTAATTAAATTCAGTGCCTTCTTCGTTTCAGTTTGTGTAACGAAAAAAAATACGTTTCAAAGTCAATCTCTGTAGAAAAGTTTTCGACGTAATTCTTTTACTTACCTTTCTTAATAAAACAGGTATTCTTTTGCAAATAAAATTATGTTCTTTTCTTATTTTGTTCTCGACAGCTAGGTTTAGATAATCCTTAAAATTGAAAAAAGTTATCATACCTAATACTTTAAGGGTGCTTCCATGCTAGACTGAGACTGATAAGAAAACATAGAATGTGCCAGCTGTATTTGTTCCCGGGCATGCTGGCAAAATCAGCTTAGGTTACAAGGATTTCAGTATATTTCAATTTAGGCGATGGGCTGACAACCTGTCATTACAACAATATACCTACAAATCTATCTTAAATAATCCTCAAAACTTTATCAGACATGGCGGAACGACCTTTTGTTTAGGGAGCCGACCCCGTGAGATACGGGATAAGGAGATGATGATGATGTGTATGTATAAATGTACTTTAAGGCTGTAAGGAACAGTGTCCGGAAAGTTTTCCGGACACTGTTCTCTGTTGTCTGTTCTCTGTAAAGGTTTGCCCACTCAACAAAGTTGAACAACATTCCCATAAAAAATCTTCTGGGTAGCTAATTTGTATTAGTAGTTTAGTGTAGTTTTTGTTGCCGGGAGATTTTCTTTGTAGAAGTTGTTCAGTTTGGTCATGGTTTGGTTGACACCGTCCCACTCCGTAGGTACCTGGATGGGCACATAATATCGTAAGCTTGTTACATACATACATACATATAATCACGCCTTTATCCGTTATGGGGTAGGCAGAGCGTAAACGACCTAAACAAAGAGTTGCCTTTAAAATTGAAAAATCCAAGTTTACAAAATCCAAAAACTGAATGCTGAATTTATATAATAATTTCATTATCTGGTTGCACAAAACCGTAGGTTTCAGTAGAAAATGCAATCCACTCCCACGAAATTTTCCAAATAGGTTCCAGTTGGTCCCAGTTTTATTATAAAACGTTATTCCGTTAAATACTGCACTGTCCCACTTCCGGTCATATTATGTCTCTAATCGCCTTAGCTAAACAAAGGTCGTCCCGTCACGTCTGACAAAGTTTTGAGGGTTATTCAAGATGGATTTGTATTTTGTACGTATATTGCTGTAGTGACAGGTTGTCAGCCCATCGCCTAAATTGCAATATACTGAAACCCTCAGATCCCTTAGCTGGTTTTTACAGCATGCCCGGGAGGAAATGCAGCTGGCACATTCTATGTTTTTCTCTCGCTCCCAGTCCAGCATGGAAGCTTGTTACCACGGCTAAAATTCTTTTAAGTCGTGGATCACTCTGTAGTTTACATTATTTGTAGCTTAGACAGTGGTCATGGTTGTTTAGATAGGAAAATAGTGCTCCACTTTTGAAATAAACTTCAAAAAAATATTTTTTACTTTAATATTCGGCAAATAGCTTTTCTTCCATTCTGGACTGGGAGCGAAAGAAAAACATAGAATGTGCCAGCTGCATTTCCTCCCGGGCATGCTGTAAAAACCAGCTAAGGAATCCGAGGGTTTCTGTATATCGTTTTTCTTTCGCTCCCAGGCCAACATGGAAGAAGATCCCTTATACCAGGTCGAAATCATAGGTACAAGTACAAAATAAATATCTTCCTAATTCAATACAACAGAAGCAAAAAATCATCCTCCTTATGATTAAGAATTATATCAGTAATTTAATTTAGAGAATTTTCTGTCTTTCTTTTTCTTAATTTAATCTTGTATTTAACAGTTTTTTGCACAGATTTAACAGTTTATTGCACAGAAAACACGCCATAAAATAAAAAAATTACAGGCTCTTTCTAAAAAGAAGCTTATTGATATAAAGAAGTTTCTTACAGCAGACCTAACGAAGTGATAGATAATAATAGTATTTATTTTTCTAAAATGTTTTTGGTCCCCAAACATAAAAGGTGACTCTTGATTTTTTTATTTTTTTAGAAGGCCACAGCAAAAAGTTTACACCGTTTCTACGCTAATTTCGTAACACATTAGAGGGCCAAGTCGTTCCCCTGAAAGTAGGAAACTGGGGTTTTTTGTCTCCGTCGCCCCTCGCCGTCTCCCGCTTTATCTAAAGTGGTAAGTGACTTGGCGCAATCTGCACAAATCACTGGGGCGCAAGTTATAGTCAAGACCTGAAAATCTATGTTTCGAGTTTATTTTGGTGTGTATATTTGCAAAAAAAAAATACTTTCTTTTTTGTTGGCTTTGATTATAAGTTCAAAGACGAGAGAGATCTGCTAACCCGAACGCGGAAGCGTGTTTCGCATTGTCTGATCTTTGTTTTTGTATGTATGTATGTAAGCTCTTTATTGTACCTTAAAAATCTTAAAACTAAAATACAAGAAGATTAAAACAATAGTGGCACAAAGGCGGACTTATCCCGTTAAGGGATCTCTTCCAGTCAACCTTTGATAAACCCAGAGGAGACAATTATGCTTGCAGGTAAACTAAGATAGGTACATGAAACGATTATATACCGTGACATAGACAAAATAATATACTTAATAACTCAAATTTGAACGCATAAATACTAGATATAAAGATATACAAAATAATGCTTAATATTATATATAATAAATATATTTTTATAATATATAATAGATACCTATACACATCCTAAATATATATACATATATATCCGAAACATAAAATTATAAATAAATATCCTACGTATTGTCCGATTTTTCTAACCCTAAACCCCAGAGTTTCTTAATTTCACTCTTAAAAGAAGTGATATTTTTACTTTTCCGAATATCTGAAGGAAGTTTATTCCATAAACAGGCAGCATGAACAGTGAAAGACTGTGCGTACGATTGAGAAGAGCATGTAGGTACCCTGAGTGAGAGATCCCCACTAGATCGCAAATTAGCCCTCTCCACATTTTGATGTTCAAATCTCTCTTTCAAGTAAACAGGGGTGCCAGGATTATTGAGAACATTGTATAGAAGCGATAAGATATGTAGGTCCCTGCGAAGGCGAATCGGTAGCCACTTCAACCGCTCCCTAAACTCGGAGACATGGTCGTATTTACGGAGCCCAAAAACGAAGCGTATGCACTGGTTTTGTAAGCGTTCCATCTTATTAAGCAGTTCTTCTGTAAGATCGAGATACGACACGTCACCATAATCCAGTAGCGGCAAGAGAAGGGCTTGAGCCAACATTATTTTGGTGTGAAGCGGCAGAAAGTTTTGTAGCCTCTTAAGAGAGTGCAGGGATGCGTATAATTTCCGACTAACCTCACTCACTTGCTTCGTCCAGGACAAGGTCTGATCCAAAACAATGTATGAACCAACCAACGTGCGCGAGCTAGCAGATCCCGCTCCTACGCGCGGAGAAGCGTTTACAGAATGATTTGCACGGTATGGTTTTATTAGGACGTCTGTGAACTCATAATCCAAGCCAACAAAAAACAAGGTTTTTTTTTTGCAAATATGCACAGGATACGCCTTCTTCTTCTCTTCTTTTCAGTATAAGTATATCTGCCCACTGTTGAACATAAGATACACATAAAATCTGTAAACTATCACAATAATAAGATGATTGAAGCCGTTGAAATGTCTTATCAATATTAGGTACTACCTTACCTACACTTATCCATGCTATATAATATTATAAATGCGAAAGTAACTCTGTCTGTCTGTTTGCTGCCTTTTCACGCCTAAATGAGGGAACGGATTTAGATGAAATTTGGTGTGGTGATAAATGGTGACCTGGAATCGGCATAAGTTACCTACTTTTTACCGTGGGAAAACACTTCATTCCCTCCCTTCATTCAACACATTTACCGCGTTACTATAAAAATAATTTTCTTGTACGGTTGGTACCGTATATGGTAGCGAAAATACTTTGACTTCATTTGATTACAGATTTATTTCATTTAAGTCCCGATCAGAAGTTCATTTCAAAAGTAGGGCATTATTTTCCTTTCTGGAAGAACAGCGTACATCTCTGAAGAATCATGACCATGACTATGCATTTGCCCAAAAGCTACTGCCCTCACTGTCACATTAGATATTCCTCATTGAAAGCGATTCTACTTGCAAACTTTACTAATAAAAAAACAGTGTAGTAATCATAGAAAATTACCTGTTCGTAAAAGAAAGGTGTCCATAATTTATTATTATCCTAAATTAAACAATACATACATACATATAATCACGCCTTTATCCCTAATGGGGTAGGCGGAGCGTAAACGACCTAAACAAAGAGTTGCCTTTAAATTTGAAAAATCCAAGTATACAAAATCCATAAACTGAATGCTGAATTTATATAATAATTTCATTATCTGGCTGCACAAAACCGTAGGTTTCTGTAGAAAATGCAATCCTCGCCCACGAAATTTTCCAAATAGGTTCCAGTTGGTCCCAGTTTTATAATAAAACGTTATTCCGTTAAATACTGCACTGTCCCACTTCCGGGGATATTATGTCTCTAATCGCCTTATCTGTTGCCTCGGGGATATCCCCCCCCTTACGTTCCCCCGAGATAGCCATTATATTACCCACCCCAGTTCTTTTTTCTTTTTTTCTTTTTTCTGTTACTGTTACTGTTGATATTGTAAAAAATGGCAGGTAGGAGTAGATAATCTGTAGTATGAGTGTGCTATGATTATGTTTTGGCTTATGATTTTATGTTAATAAGTTCTTGTAGCTGTTAGCTTTCTTAAGAAAATTAATTGAATTAAATTAAATTGGCGGCTTTGCAGACACTCAACATATTTTACCTACCAATGTCGCTTTCTTTTTATCATGAAATAAGTCTGGTTATTTAGAGAGGTTTTCAGGTTTTTAAGTTTTTTTTAGAGGAGGGTTTCAGTAGATTGTAATTTAGGCGATGGACTGACAACCTGTCACTACATCAATATACGTACAAATCTTTCTTGAATGGCCCTCAAGACTTTGTCAGACGCGGCGGAATGGCCTTTGTTTAGGTCGTTTACGCTCTGCCTACCCCATTAGGGATAAAGGCGTGATTATATGTATGTATGTATTTAGAGAGGTAAAGAATGCTGCCAGCCTTTTAGAAACCTTGCTTCGGTGTGATGTGCTGGATGATATTTTTTATCTATAAATTTCGTAATTGTAATTTACTTTTTATAAATGTTATTTTTTTACAAATAAATTGTAGAGAATCAAAATATACAAGGTTAAACTAAATTATAATAAATTAACTTCCATACTGGACTGGTAGCACAAAAAAAAGCTAATGTGTTATAGAAATACAGAACTACACAGTTATTTCTAAAAATCTCTCAAAATTCGTTTTTGGGAGTTTTAAACGCCCTACTTTTAGGCTGCCTTTCCACCAGAGATAGGCGAGGAAAATGTGTCGTGCTAGAATGTCTAAATGTTCTGTGAAAATGTGTGGGTGTTTCCACCAAAGCTGCGCGAGGAAAATGTGTCGTAAGAGGATGTGTAGCGGAGCTGTCAAAATGCGCATTGATGTGTTAAAATGCGTATTAATATGCGATGCGAGCTGAGCGACGGTGCGTTGCTAAGCTCTGAAATGTGTCAGCGGCTTATTCTTCGCACACATTCCTAGCACACATCTCTCGCTTGTTTTGTACGGACAAAACTTCGCTCCGCTAAAGCCGTTCCCACCAGAGCTGTGCTGAGCGAGGCGAGGTAAATGGAACGATCCTATTGGTTCTTTAAAAACACATCCCTCGCTAACTATCCTCGCACAGCTCTGGTGGAAACGCAGCCTTATACTATAGTATTATATTATCTGTGCTTATACCTAAACCTTTATTATTTAATTTTCATAGCCCCTACACAAAAATAAATAAGATATCCAACATTGATGGTAGGATCGAATTACTATTTTTAACAACATTTTAATAGCTTATTCTTAAAAAAAAATATTTTCGAACCTATCCTATACCTAAATGTTATTGCATACATTTTCAAAAATTATGAATTATGAAAGCAGAAATCCCGAAGCATTAATAGTAAACAAATTATTCTTCTTCTTCTGTCGAGCTGCACGGACTGTGAAATTCTGTTTTCTTCTTCTTTCGAGTGGGTATCGAGTCTATCGACCCGATGAACCCTGGTGTCAGAGTTTTAAAACCGCCTATTAGCACAACTATCAGGCCTCTGACATGGTTTGAGTAACGAGTTCTATCAAAGACGGCGACCGGGACCGACGGCTTAACGTGCCCTCCAAAGCACGAAATCTTTTTTTTTTTCGGACAATCAGGTGATTCAGCCTGCAATGTCCTAACCAAACTGGGGAAAAATTCACAAAGTGATAAATTCTCAAATATCAACTATGTTTTTCCCCCCTGGGAATCGAACCCAGGACCTCCGGATCGGGAGTCCATGACACTAGCCACTAGACCACGGAGGCAGTTAACAAATTATGATTTAAGCCAACAAATGAAGTTTTGATTAGTCAAACTCGAAAGTTGAAAATTATTTTCAAAAACAATACTGAATTTAGTTACCGATGTTGATGATTTATTAATATTCGCAATAATATAAATTTAAATTAATTTTAATCTTAGCGTCGGATAAAATATGAAGATAGTAAAAATAAATATAGTTGACTCAAAAATAAAACCACATTTCATGACAATTTTCTTCATGATTTAAAATTCATTATAGCAGCCTTACCTATATACCGGGTGTAAGGGACAGCGTCTCGCAAACTGATAGGGATTGCTATCAGTCAACGATACTGAACAACTCCCACCAAGAAATTCTTTCAGAAAGTGAAAATAATAAATTGGCTTTTCCATACAAAATATCCACCTCTTCAATCAGACGATTTTTTTTTTCACTTCCTGAAGAATCTTCAGTTGTTCAGTTTTGTTGACTGAGCAACCCCTATCACTTTGTGGGACGCTGTCTCTTACACCCCGTATGATTAAATATTCAATAAGATTATGCCTAAATCTAAACAAAACTGTATCATGATTTGAATAAAAATGATCATTTTTTTGCAGCAAATTGCAGTGACAGCCCTGCCTCAGCTTGCCAAGATATCTGACCTCTTCACTGGCCAGGGTCACCACTTCCAATCTGCCATCGCCAGTCATCTCTTTTCTCCCGTTTCCATATACCAGACCAGGGTAAGATTATAAGGCTCATATTTATAAAGAGATCTTAAGATTGAGAGTAATATTAAGTATGGATTTGACAGGCCATATTGTACTGAAATGACATTTCTGATACGAACTTAAACTAGCTGTCAGTCTAAAGTGCTAATTATCAATACGGGCATGACTACTATATACGTATATATTGGTGATTGACGGTTGAAACATAAGACGGAATGGTTTCCTTTTCAAAAAGAATAGCACTTTTACGGAAACAGAATATTAATGAAAAAAAAAATTATATATAATTGTTTCTGGCAATTTAATGTGCTATTTAGTAGCAAAGTTGATACAAATGTTCCATAAATAATTTGAACATTTTTATTTTTTGACAGATCCCAGGATACGAAGTATCAGCACCAATACCAGCAAAACTGGCGTACACTGAGAAACTCACTTACTCACCGCAGATAGCTCAGCAGCAGACTCCTCAAGTCTTCAAGCAGCCTCAAAAGCAGGCCAACTTCATAAGAGTGTCTTACCCTCAGCCAGTGGAACAGTATCAGCAATTCATACCACAACAACTGCAGCAGGTAAAAGTAATATTCACAAACTTTTAAAAATAAGCACAGCATATAAAAACAAAACCATAAAAAATATGAAGGGTTCTTTTACAAAATCCTAAACTGAGAGTCAAACTTCTTAAAAATTCAAGTATTTTCATTTCATTTGAAAACTCTGACACCAGATTTCATCGGGTCGTTCGACTCGAGAATCCACACGCTAAGAAGAAGAATAAAATTGTTTGCATACAATTCTCAGTCCCGTTAAAGCTACGGATAGGCCTCAAAACAATCAAAGTTTACACTGAAATCCCATCTCGGCGCATAATATCACGTTCGAAAAACAACCACTGCTCTATTTTTCTTTGAAATGAGAATGTCGGACAGGACAGTATCATTTGTAAAATAGGAGTTAAATAATTAATTTTAAATAACAACTAATAAGTTATGGTTATACATATTCCTTGAGCATTTGTTCTAAACGCTTACACGCTTTTAGGTCAATCAGTATCAGCAACTACAAGCGCCATTACAAGCGTCTCAAATTCAGCAAGTGAACCATCAACAATTTCAAGGCCCACAAATTCAACCAGCGCAACAATATCAACAACCACAAGTGCCACAAATTCAATCAGTCCAACAATATCAACAACTACAAGCGCCACAAATTCAACCAGCGCAACAATATCAAAAAATTCAAGCACAACAAATACAACCAGCGCAACAGTATCAAGAACTCCAAGCTCCTCAAATTCAACCAGTTCCTCAATTTCATCAAGAGCAGCAACCTCAATTCTTTCAAATTCAACCATATCAATCTCAGTCTCCTTTAGTTTTCAATCAAAACCCTTTCCAATTCCAAGGACCAGCTCAATTTTCTCCCCAACCTCTGCGTTATATTCAACAACAGCTGCCTGCTAATGTCCAACCTGGAGTAGTTTACGCACGCGAAGAGAACAATCAAAAACCAGTACAGAGGGAACTGAAGGCAGCACAACCCCAAAGAAATGTCCAAGTTCAAGAAAAACAAGAACAGGTGTGTTTCTATCTACCGTATTTAATATTGTTATATATTAAAAATTACAGTAAACTTTATAAGTTATTTTATTTTATTTCATTTACAGAACTACAACGCACCGAGTCAAGGAGCTGTAAGCTACGCAAGTTTCTCTGTGGGTCCAGCATCGTTGCAACCTCAACAGCAAAACCAACTTCAACATCAACCTCAACCAATTCAGTACCAAATTCAACCGCAAACACAGTACCAGGGTCAACAGTATCAGATTCAAAATCAACAGGGTCAAGCCCAGCAAAAACAACAGCAAGTTCAAACTCAACAATATCAAATTCAAAGACAGCCCTTGCCTCGGTTTACACCACAAGTCCAACAAGTTCAGTATCAACCTCAACAGGCTCAGCAACAGATCCAGCCGCAAGTTGTTCAGAAATCTGAGCCATCTCTAGCGAATTCAGTTAATGTGCCATCGAAGTCAATAGCTTTATCTTCTGGTAAAGAGCAACTAGCTTACTATAGACCAGATTCAGTATTCCAGCCTCAATTATATCAGGGTCAAGAATTGTTGACTCAAAATAATTTGGCTCCTCAGCCATTTTCACCAGTTCCAACGTATCCACCTGTTCAGTACTTTGGAAAATTCGCTCATGAATTATTCAGAAGTTATCAACAACAATAGAACAATTTATAAGTTATACAGTTAACTAGGTACTGGGCTCAATTCGAAATACCACCGGCTGAGACTAAAATTAAAATTTATTTGTCACTTTCAAAATAATAAAATTGAAAAAGGACAGGCGATTTATTATTTATGGTTTTACACTTTGTCCGCTAGATTTTATATTAGTATCAGTATTATAAGACGGCGAATATAAATGTCAGATAACGAATAAAACCACCGACTATGGATCAAAAACCGGAAAGGATAGATCTCCTGTCCTTTTCCAATGTTTTAAGTGTGAAAGTGTCAAATAGATATTAATTTTAGTTTTAGCCGGCAAATCTAGAATCGAGCCCACTGTAGGTGCTACATTATTCGTAACTAGATTTAGGTTAATTTTGTAAAGTAAGTTTGATGGTGCTAAGGAGTGTACAACAAAAAAGTATGTAATAGAATATACCGGGTGTAAAGGACAGCGTCCCGTAAACTGATAGGGGTTGCTCAGTCAATGAAACTGAACAACTATCAACCGGTTTTTTTTTTCAGGAGATGGAAAAAAAATTAACTTCCCATACCAAATGACCACCTCAATATTTGTATGCAGTACCAATATATGTTTTTCACTTCCTGATAAAAAATATCCTGCTGATAGTTGTTCAGTTCCATTGACTGAGCAACCCCTATCAGTTTGCAGGACGCTGTCCCTTACACTCCGTATGCTTGTGATGCCATATCTTTGTATATTTTTATAAGTTGTATAGTTTTTTTTTATTGTACAAAAATAAAGCTTTTATATTCATATTTTCTATTTGTATTTTTTCTTTAATTAGTCCAAATTGGTTTGATTTGCTGACTCAAATTTATTTCTGACGACGCGTGCTTAAAATATAATTGCGATAGTTTTGTTCTTTTTTATTTTATCCTAGGCCAGTGTCTTTCTTGCTGGACTGGGAGCGAGGGAAAAACATAGAATGTGCCAGCTGCATTTCCTTCTGGGCATGCTGTAAAAACCAGCTCAGAGATCTGAGGATTTCTGTATATTGCAATTTAGGCGAAGGGCTGACAACCTGTCACTACAGCAATATACCTGAAAATATGTCTTAAATAACCCTCAAAACTTTGTCAGACCATTGTTTAGGTCATTTACGCTCTGCCTACCCCATTAGGGATAAAGAGGTGATTATATGTATATATATCAGTGTCAGAGCAGAAATGATCGGATAGAGTCGACAATCAAGATCGTAAAATTGGTTTAGAGGTATTAATATTCGCGCTGTAAGAAAAAAAGCTACTTATTTGGCTCTGGACTTTGGTATGAAAATAATTTGTAGGAAATTATATTTATCTTCATATCTATTTTATATATTTTCTTTTGCTATGGTTTTATCTTCCATGCTGGACTGGGAAAGATAGAAAAACGTAGAATGTTCCAGCTGCCCTTCCTCGCGGGCATGCTGTAGAAGTCAGCAAAAGGGACTCGAGGGTTACAGTGTATTGTAATTTAGGCGATGGGCTGACAACCTGTCACTATAGCAATACAAATTGCAATCTAAACTTGCCCTCAATTTTTGTCAGACGTGGCGGACGCGCCATTTACGAGGCGTTTAACGCTCTGCCTACCCCGTAAGGGATAAAGGCGTGATTTTATGTATGTATGTATTATTCCTTATTATAACAGAACTAATAATAGTCTTCCATGCTGGATTGGGAGCGAAAGAAAAACATAGAATGTGCCAGCTGCATTTCCTCCCGGGCATGCTGTAAAAACCCAGCTAAGGTATCCGAGGTTTCAGTATATTGTAATTTAGGCGATGGGCTAACTTGTCACTACAGCAATATACGATTTATACAAATCTTTCTTACAAACCCTCAAAACTTTGTCCGACGTGGCGAAATGAACTATGTTTAGGTCGTTTACGCTCTGCCTACCACATTAGGTATAAAGGCATGGTTATATGTATGTATTTACGTATTGGATTGTCATGCACAATTAGCTTTTACAACCAGAAATACATGTTGATTACGTGTGCTGCCCAAATAGCCGTATAAGCCTTATAAAGCAGTGGCCACCAAAACCTCATCAGAACAAAACCACAATTTCAAATTATGTGGTGCTCATCATCAATGCAACGCCTCATCATATTTCAAATCTAAAATACATACATATAGTCACGCCTTTATCCCTTATAGGCTAAGCAGAGCGTAAACGACTTAAACAACCGCCGCGTCTGACAAAGTTTTGAGGGTTATTCAAGATAGATTTGCACGTATATTCCTGTAGTGACAGGTTGTCAGCCCACTTCCTAATTTGCAATATACAGAAACCATCGGATCCCTGAGCTGGTTTTTACCGCATGCCCGGGAAAAAATGTAGCTGGCACATTCAAAGTTTCGCGCAGTCCATGGAAGAAACAATCACATTCACATTTCAATTAATCACAGATACATTCACATTAATATTTTATACGGGCATGTAAGGGACAGCGTCCCGCAAACTGATAGGGGTTGTTCAGTCAATAGAAATGAACAACTATCACCAGGACTTTTTTTCAGGAAGTGAAAAATTTGGTTTTCCATACAAATTGTCTGATCGCGGTGAAAATATTGTATGGAAAAACCAAATTTTATTTTCAATTCCGGAAAGAATTTCCAAATTGAAGTTGTTCAGTGTCGTTAACTGAGCAACCCCTATAAGTGTGTGGGACGCTGTCCCTTACACCCGGTATAATAGAGGAGAGAAGTATAAAATACACACATTTGCTAAAGTCCTGTATAAACATGAATGAGAGGACCATTTAGAAGAAACCTTGGAACATAATTGGGCACATCCACAGTAATTCCTTGCCCTGTAACAAACTCCGTATCACTGCTGGGGCTTAATTAAACAGACACGGCTAAGATACTACCTACACATAGCTATACATTGCTTGTTGTTCAAAGAGTAATAGAATGGGTATAATGTTCAATCTTTACTTGTAAAGAAATGAGAACTCAATAATTTCGCGGGATCTAACAACTCAGGTGGTAAACACATGCAACGGTATTCCAAGGATGTAAAAAATCCTGTTCGCTTCAAGATATTTCTTACGCTAATTGTTAGTTGCGACATCTATAAAGTACCTACTTAACATATTTTTAAGAAAGTGGATGTATCTGTTTTTTTTTAATGGTAAGAAAACTATCTAACTTTCCTAAGTTTTTCCGTTCTTATTAGGGGCGATAAGTTGGTAAGTTGGCTTTCAAGTTGACGTTTACACGGCTCCAGTACCCAGGTCTATTTTAATTCAAGTTGAAAGGCAACTTGAACTTCAACTTGAAAGCCCACTGGCAGGACCGTTTACACGTTTCAACTTACCAACTGTACTTACCAACTATACTTACATCTTGAACCATTTAAACCGGCCTTAACGTTTAGTGGCTGCCAAAAGCCGAAGATCCGGCTTCATCGCCATTTTAACTGCCTCCGTGGTCTAGTGGCTAGTGCCATGGACTCCCGATCCGGAGGTTCTGTGTTCGATTCCCAGGGGGAAAACACACAAAGTTGATATTTGAGAATTTATAACTTTGTGAATTTTTCCCCAGTTTGGTTAGAACATTGCAGGTTGAATCACCTGATTGTCCGAAAAGAAACAGATTTCGTGCTTCGGAGGGCACGTTAAGCCGTCGAGCCCGGTCGCTGTCTTTGATAGTGGTCGTTACTCAAACCATGACAGAGGCCTGATAGTCGTGCTATCAAGTCGGTTTAAAAACTCTGACACCAGGGTTCATCGGGTCCATAGACTAGATACCCACTCGACAGAAGAAGATCGCCATGGGAGAGGCCTAGCTTTACATAACTGACTGCAATTACATACCGCCTGCCTTAAAAGCACAAGATTTCGCACTCATGTACACGTATGCTATGGATGCTAAAGTAACTTTACACCATACGTCTTCACCGCACTACGCCAAAGGTGCGTAATTCGCCTTACCTTATTCACCAGAAGTGGGATATTTTGTACACCTCTTGTCCCTGCACCTATTAAATCCAGAGTAAGTACTGTAGGTAACTAACAGCTACCATAAACCGAGATGTAATGAGCTCACTTTATGGAGGTTCATACTAACACCATAGTAGAGGTAAACACCAGCAAGTACTCACATCACACTTTTATCAGTTAGGGATGGGTAAAGCGTCATTCTTATTTTTCCCAGCAGTACCTATCTATTACTTCCTTGCTGAACAGGGAGCGAAAGAAAAAAAAATGAATGTTCTAGCTGCCCTTCCTCTCAGGCATGCATGTGTATTGTAGTTGAGGCGATGGACTCACAACCTGCCACTAGCCATACACATTACCATCTAAAATTCCCCTTAATATTCGTCAGACGTGGAGTAAAAGCTTTCACTAAGCTTTTTACGCTCTGTCTACCCCGTAAGGGAAAAAAGCATGAATTTATGTTTGTGTACCTATCATCAAAATATTACAAACGGCCAACACCAAATGTATATATTTATGCATCCATCTTTTCGGTCCGTTTCTCCTGAGATAACGCTCTAAGCCGAGATTTGAGACCTATTCGGTTAGTGGTAAAAAAATATGGATAAGTCTAGCTTTCAGCGCTGTACTAAACCAACTATTCTGGTGATTCATCAGTAGTTTTAAGGTGCATGGAAGCATAGATTAACTAATGTATTCTTACTCACCATACGAATGCTAAACAGTACATGTTCTAATGCACTAAACGCATACTAAGGCATTAATTTCAATTACACTGCCAAGACGACTTATATACATATAATCACGCATTTATCCCTAATGGGGTAGAAAAAGCGTAAACGACCTAAACAAATGTCATTCCGCCACGTCTGACAAAGTTTTGAGGGTTGTTTAAGATGGATTTGTAGGTATATTGCTGTAGTGACAGGCTGTTAGCCCGTCGTCGCCTAAATTGCAATATACTGAAACCGTCGAATCCCTTAGCTGGTTTTAACATCATGCCCAGGAGAAAATTCAGCTGACACATTCTATGTTTTCTCGCTCCCAGGCCAGCATGGAAGAAGACTGACTGCTCCTTTTTCCTTCTACTGTGACTACTAGAGCGGACATCAGCTGTATACATACCTCAAGGCACTAGAAAATAAGGTTCATTTTTGCTAAATACTTTACGCTTTAAGTGTTGTAGACTGTATACCCTTTACGACAGCTTTACTATGTTAAGTTTACGTACCTCTTTATTAGCGTAACAGTGAGGAGTCTTAAGAGGGTAAAGATCTCAGCACTATAGTTTAATAGTTCGAACCGAAAAGTATAAAAACTGCTACAAGTGCGCCAAATAGCCTGTTAATTTCCTTTTTACGCTGCAACGAGCAGCTAATCTCTTGCTTTTACTTTACAGTATTCCTTAAGACACGTAAAATAAAAATACAGATGTAGCGCACATAGATGGCGCCACATCAAGATACAACAGTCCTGAAACGCGTTATCGTAGTTTGCTCGGCGATCTGCATATATACAACTTCAGAACTAATCCAGTCGGACTCCGGTCCCCTGGTCACAACACCCGACCAGGTGGGAGATTACCCTTTTCCCATCCCTCATCACTCGGCCAACTGGTCTCAAGGAAATGCTCCTAAGCAGTGTTACCTGGAGTGTAGGTCATAAATAAGAAATAATTTTTAAATTTGGCAAGTACTTATTAATTATCAGATTGAATATACATAAAATCACGCCTCCATCCCTAATGGGGTAGACAGAGCGTGAACCACCTAAACAAAGGTCGTTTCACCACATCTGACAAAGTTTTAAAGGTAATTTAAGAAATATTTGTAGGTATATTGCTGTAGTGACATGTTGTCAGCCTATCGCCTAAATTGCAAGATTCTGAAAAACTCGGATCCCTTGGCTGGTTTTTACAGCATGCTTGGGAGCAAATGCAGCTGGTACATTGTATGTTTTTCTTTCGCTCCCAGTCCAGCGCACAAAAGATGCAGATTTAACATCTATTTCATTGCTGCAATTTCTCGTATAATTCCACAAGACTACAATTTTATTATAATACTCGAGATGACAACATCTTTTAAGATTATTTTTCTTCTGAACTCTAACCAAAAACCGGGATATTCAACTACTCATTTACGATATCTACAATCCAAGTGAAGATTTCAGTTTTGTCATTTAGGCGGTGGGCTGACAACCTGTCACTATAGCAATATACAGCTATCTGGAATACCTAACCCTCAAAACTTGTCAGACGTGGCTGACCTTTGTTTGGGTCGTTAACGCTCTGCCTACCCAATTAGGGATAAAGGCGTGATTATATTTATGTTTGTATTATTATTATTTATTTACTTTATTTTGTTTATTTAGAACACAAACAGTCATACATAAACATCATACTTAGATAAACAGACCTGGAGGTTCATTAAATCATTACTGTAATTTTAACAATAATAAAGGTACTAGCTTGCGGTAAACAAATTGGCGTAAAGTACGTTTTGTAAAAAGGCCAAACTCAATAAAAAAACGGTACACTAAAATTAATACACGGATCAGTATGTACAGTACAATCCAAGTGTTCTGATATCTTAACGCCTTATTTTATATTACACTACTGTTTGTCGAGGCGTGCAAACAGGATTGCTATTAGATTAGCTGCAGGCGTTATGCTCACAATTCACATTATACAAGTCGTTATCCACTTTCCGGGCTGTTGAACTTCTATAGTTTACTGCCTTAGTCCGATCTAGTGGAAAATAGAAACTTCATGTTGCTATTATAAACTCATGCGGTTTTAGGTTTCCATAACTGCCTCCGTGGTCTAGTGGCCAAAGCCAATGCTTACGATCCGGAGATCCTGGGTTCGATTCCCACGGAAGGATCGAAAAAGTTGATATTTGCCAATTTATCACTTTGTGAAGTTTTCCTCAGTTTGGTTAGGACATTGCCGGCAACCTTGCTTGCTGAATCACCTGATTGTCTGCAAAGAAAAAAAGATTCCGTGCTTCGGAGGGCACGTTAAGTCAGTCCCGCTCGCTGTCTTTGACAGGGGTCGTTACTTAAACCATGTCATAGGCGTAATAGCTGTGCTACTAGGCGGTTTGAAAACTCTGACACCAGGGTTCATCGGGTCGTTCGACAATCCACTTGCTAAGAAGAAGAAGGGTTCCATAGGGCATGTGATACCGGCTATAAATACCTACATAACATCTATAAACATATACCTATTATAGTATACTAGCGACCCGCCCCGGCTTCGCACGAAAATCATCAGTGTTTCTCTACTATATTATGCATGTTTTATACATATAAACCTTCCTCTTGAATCACTCTATCCATTAAAAGAAACCGCATCAAAATCATTTGCGTAGTTTTAAAGACCTAAGCATACATAGGGATATAGGGACAAAGAAAGTGACTTTGTTTTATACTATGTAGTGATTCATCAGTAAACATACCTACATAGCACCTAATATCTTTCCGCAAGTATTTTAAAAAGGTGACTAGGATAGAAGTATATTCCATGCTGGCTTGGGAGCGAGAGAAAAACATAGAATGTGCCAGCTGCATTTCCTCCCGGGCATGCTGTAGAAACCAGCTAAGGGATCCGAGGGTTTCTCTAAATTGCAATTTAGGCGATTGGCTGATAACCTGTCACTACAGCAATGTACCTGCAAATCTATCTTGAATAACCCTCAAAACTTTGTCAGACGTGGCGAGTTGGCCTTTGTTTGGGTCGTTTACGCTCTAATAAATATAAAAATATCTTCTTCTTCTGTCGAGTGGGTATCGAGTCTATGGACCCGATGAACCCTGGTGTCAGTGTTTAAACCGCCTAGTAGCACAACTATCAGGCCTCTGACATGGTTTTGTGTAACGACCACTATCAAAGACAGCGACCGGGACCGACGGCTTAACGTGCCCTCCGAAGCACGAAATCTTTTTCTTTTCGGACAATCAGGTGATTCAGCCTGCAATGTCCTACCCAAACTGGGGAAAAATTCACAAAGTGATAAATTCTCAAATATCAACTTTGTGTTTTACCCCCTGGGAATCGAACCCAGGACCTCCGGATCGGGAGCCCATGGCTTTAGCCACTAGACCACGGAGGCAGTTATAATAATATAAAAGGCGTGATTATATTTATTTATTTATTTAACAGTTTATTGTACACAGAAACACACACAAAAAAATTACATAGGAATCAAGACACAACAGGTACTGCTTATTTTAAAAGTGAAATGTCTTACAGCAGACCTAAGAAGTGAGAAAGCATAAAACATAAAACGGATAAATAGATAAGGATAGATAAGATTATATGTATTTATTCTGTTTGGAAATGTACTGATTTTGTTTGTTTTTTGTTTTAAATGTTTGTGAATGTATGTAACTAGTTTCTGTTTGTAAATGTCGATAATAAATGTATTTGTATTTGGAAGTGAATAGTAAGTACTAGCTGGGAAATGGGCATGCTGTAAAAATCTGCTAAGGGATCCGAGGGTTTCAATTAAGCAATTAAGGCGATGGGCTGACAATATGTCACTACAGCAATAAACCTACAAATCTATCTATACATATAATAAATCTCTAGAAGGGTCGTGTCTGTACTTTGAATATTTTTACATAAAAAAACATAATTGCAGCAGGCATTAGTAACGATAAAAAGGCGTGATTATATGTATGTATGAAGGGGTTTGCTGAAAATCAGCATTGTCGGAACCGCATTGTTCCATGCAAGGATAAGCTGAGACAGCTCCTTTTGCCTATTTAATTCTTTAAAATATTTTAGTTCTAGTTTAACTGTACTCAAATTTTGGAAATAAATTGAATTATTATTATTTTATTTTACGTTTAGTACAGAAATATAATGGAAAGCGCGCCTCCCTGAGACTACTGGCGACCGGTAGAGCTGGTATTTTCCTAAGCTTACGTGTGAATCTGGTCAACGAAAGAGAGAATGATGCCAGCCTTCTGGAGATGCCTGGGTAGCCCCTGAGACTACTGGCGGCCGGTAGAGCTGGTAGCTTCTTACTCCAACGTATGAATCTGGTCATCAAAAGAGATAATGATGCCAGCCTTCTGGGGACCATGTCTGATGGAGACGCCTGGGAGGCCCCTGAGACTACTGGCGACCGGTACAGCTGGTAGCTTTTCTAGTCCAACGTATGAGTCTGGTCATCGAAAGAGAGAATGATGCCAGCCTTCTGGGGACCATGTCTGATGGAGACGCCTGGGAGGCCACTGAGACTACTGGCGACCGGTACAGCTGGTAGCTTTTCTAGTCCAACGTATGAGTCTGGTCATCGAAAGAGAGAATGATGCCAGTCTTCTGGGGACCATGTCTGATGGAGATGCCTGGGTAGCCCCTGAGACTACTGGCGGCCGGTAGAGCTGGTAGCTTCTTACTCCAACGTATGAATCTGGTCATCGAAAGAGAGAATGATGCCAGCCTTCTGGGGACCATGTCTGATGGAGACGCCTGGGAGGCCCCTGAGACTACTGGCGACCAGTACAGCTGGTAGCTTTTCTAGTCCAACGTATGAGTCTGGTCATCGAAAGAAAGAATGTTGCCGTCCTTCTGGGGACCATGTCTGATGGAGACGCCTGGGAGGCCACTGAGACTACTGGCAACCGGTACAGCTGGTAGTTTTTCTAGTCCAACGTATGAGTCTGGTCATCGAAAGAGAGAATGATGCCAACCTTCTGAGGACCATGTCTGATGGAGATGCCTGGGAGGCCCCTGAGACTACTGGCGGCCGGTAGAGCTGGTAGCTTCTTACTCCAACGTATGAATCTGGTCATCGAAAGAGAGAATGATGCCAGCCTTCTGGGGACCATGTCTGATGGAGACGCCTGGGAGGCTCCTGAGACTACTGGCGGCCGGTAGAGCTGGTAGCTTCTTACTCCAACGTATGAATCTGGTCATCGAAAGAGATAATGATGCCAGCCTTCTGGGGACCATGTCTGATGGAGACGCCTGGGAGGCCCCTGAGACTACTGGCGACCGGTACAGCTGGTAGCTTTTCTAGTCCAACGTATGAGTCTGGTCATCGAAAGAGAGAATGATGCCAGCCTTCTGGGGACCATGTCTGATGGAGACGCCTGGGAGGCCCCTGAGACTACTGGCGACCGGTAGAGCTGGTAGCTTTTCTAGTCCAACGTATGAGTCTGGTCATCGAAAGAGAGAATGATGCCAGCCTTCTGGGGACCATGTCTGATGGAGACGCCTGGGAGGCTCCTGAGACTACTGGCGGCCGGTAGAGCTGGTAGCTTCTTACTCCAACGTATGAATCTGGTCATCGAAAGAGATAATGATGCCAGCCTTCTGGGGACCATGTCTGATGGAGACGCCTGGGAGGCCCCTGAGACTACTGGCGACCGGTACAGCTGGTAGCTTTTCTAGTCCAACGTATGAGTCTGGTCATCGAAAGAGATAATGATGCCAGCCTTCTGGGGACCATGTCTGATGGAGACGCCTGGGAGGCCCCTGAGACTACTGGCAACCGGTACAGCTGGTAGCTTTTCTAGTCCAACGTATGAATCTGGTCATCGAAAGAGAGAATGATGCCAACATTCTGGGGACCATGTCTGATGGAGACGCGCTGAATGACTTGTTCTATGTTATTAGTACCAATTCAGATTACTTATGTGGCAAAAATATAAATCTACCTGGTGCAAACTGATAGGGGTTCCTCAGTCAACGATACTGAACAACTTTCATTAGAAAATTATTTTAGGAAAAGAAAAATAAATAACTTCGCATACAAAATGACCACCTTTGTCAGATAATTTGTATAAATTTATTTTTTTTCACTTCCTGAAAAACATTCTTGCCGATAGTTGTTCTGTTCCGTTGACAGAGCAACCCCTATCAGTTTGCGGGACGCTGTCCCTTACGCCCCATATAATAGGATTGTATTGATATGTCCTTCATAAGAAATGCTTAGTTAGATCTCCAGAAGGAAGGACCAAAAATAATCACTTGCTTATTAGAAATGGGTGGAATTATCTACAACTAAGGGTTGCGTAGGTATTATCATAAACACTGATGTCGCCCTTAATGAAACACGGCTCGGAGACAAAGGACGGGTGCGGGCAAAAGCAATCCCTGTTGACCCTTATTTTAACACTTAATGGTGCTGCGTTCACATTAGGACAGTACCGTGAGTCTAGTGGCTGTAATAGTAGGGTATAAATTCAAGTAGCCCTCATGGGGTCTTTTTCAGAGGAGAGTAAGTCGTATTTCTTTGGTTATGGTTAGGTCTAGATTTTGTTGTCCGCAATGAAACACGACTTGGGGACAAAGGACGAGTGCGGGCTAAAGCAATCCTTGTTGACATTTAATGGTGCTGCGTTCAAATTACTGTTTTACTATCTCATCCACAGATCAATACTGGACATTAGCCTATATAATATTACTTATATGGTCACCAGTCTACCACACATAACAGAGCAAGATGTTATAATATTAAATCATACATTCTCAGAAAAGCCGCTGTTTTTGTCATTCATAGAAAGATATTCTGTAACTATACTTAAGGATGCGTCTTCAGATAGCGTGAAATTTAGACAGAGAAGTGAAAACCAGCTGGATGTTGTAGTCGACATTTTAAAATTAATCTAGAAATTTAATTTTGATTGTGTTACTGCTGGGATATGAATCTAACCTAAACCATGATCTGAAGTCAGTGGCCGTTTCGGAAGAGAAGATGGAGGAAGATTTGTAGATGTTATGATACTAATATAATTTATAAGAGAAAAATGCGTGATTATCAGTATGTATGTATAATTTATTCATAACCTTGACTTACTAGCATGAAAGTCGGAAGCGATGTAAACGAGGCACAGTATAGTATGGCTAAGATCAAAATATCATTTTGATGCTAATTGTGCACGACCCACGTCTTCCAACAATAGCTTCAAGACAATACACTCTCCATATCTCCGCCACATATTTCAATTTATAGTCCAAACAACTTAGGAATTTATCCTAGCTTTTTCCGGCATAGTGCTGAGTCCGCTTTCCGGCTTTATCTACTTCATTTTGCCCGGTTATCGGTAGCCGCTGGTGTAAAACAGTCCACGTCCATTTTTATGACGTATAATAAGTTCTTTTTCGGTCTGCGTGAAAATTTTGGCCTAGGACAGAGTGACCAAGGCATCTTTTGATCCTACCTGATGATAATAGGCGTGACGAATGGGTGGCTTAAAAAAGTTCAAATTGTTTTAGTTCAAAACACTTAGAGCTGATGGTTAAAATAAAGTTGATGTCATTTCATTACACATAATCTTCTTTGTTTAAATTAAGCACCCTAAATGTTACAAAATATAAAAATATAATTTAATGAAATAATAAGATTTAATTATTTTTTTTAATCATTGAAAAACAATTAAAACGTATTTAGATTTAATAATACTTACAGACATACATATATATAATCACGCTTTTATCCCTAATGGGGTAGGCAGAGCGTCAACGACTCAAACAAAGGTCGTTCCGCTCCGTCTGACAAAGTTTCGAAGGTCATTTAAGATATACTTGTACGTATATTGCTGTAGTTACAGGTTGTCATAAGTGGATATAAGTGCATATTAACAGGCCACTAATGTACTAACACCTAGTCTTTAGTTTACTAACACTGCTTGTAATTGTAATTTTTTTTCGAATTTTATTTTATTTGATTGGAAATTATTATTCTATCTATTACTAATTATTATTATATCTATATATTAGGCTATCTTATTTTCTTCTATATTTTATTTTATCATCCCGAATTAATGTAATGTACTGTATATGGATTTTTATCTAAAATAAATAATTTGTATTTAAATATGCAATTTCCATACAGAAAATAGTGTTTGACATTTTATAAAAAGTTGCTGATTTGACTAGTATTCGCCATCCCTATTGGTCATAGAAATAAAAATTCTCTATATTTTGTCCACCCACTATTTTATTTGACAAGAGACAGATTTAGAAAAATATATTAAATATGAAAGAGTTACAGTCATTTCACGTTCACGACTATAATATTCGATGTAAAAAATATATATAATTCGTGATGATTTATTGTCAAGGAAACACCTTTGTTATTTGGACTATTAGGCTAGCTTAATTAACTAATGTCAACCACATAAATTCAAGCATTATAATCGAATTTATGCCTTAAGCCTTAATGTAAGGTGTTAATATTGGGTATCCAAAGTATTATTAATTCATACGGGATATTTTATGTCTCCAGATTTCGCCTAGGTATGTTGTCCTAATTTACTATCTACTTCCCTACATAGTATAAAACAAAATCGCTTTCTCTGTCCCTATATTCCTTTGTATGCTTCATCACTACATAGTATAAAACAAAATCGCTTTCTCTGTCCCTATATTCCTTTGTATGCTTCATCACTACATAGTATAAAACAAAGTCGCTTTCTCTGTCCCTATATCCCAATGTATGCTTAGATCTTTAAAACTACGCAACGAATTTTAATGCGGTTTCTTATAATGGATAGAGTAATTCAAGAGGAAGGTTTACATGTATAAAACATGCAAAATATAGTGGAGAAACACTGATAATTTCCGTGCGAAGCCGGGGCGGGTCGCTAGTATTACATAATGAAAGGTTGAACTCGCATTTCCTACCCCTCGGGAGTTGCAGATGTCCATGGGCGGCGATGGTTGCTTATTATCATACATACATATAATCAGGCCTTTATACCTAATAGGGTAGGCAGAGCGTAAACGACCCAAACAAAGGTCGGTCCGCCACGTCTGACAAAGTTTTGAGGGTTATTTAAGATTTGTAAGATTTGTAAGTATATTGCTGTAGTGACAGGTTGTCAGCCCATCGCCTAAACTACAATATACAGAAACCCTCGGATCCCTTAGCTAGTTTTTACAGCATACCCGGGAGGAAATGCAGCTGGCACATTCTATGTTTTTCTCTCGCTCCCAGGCCAGCATGCTTATTCTCTATTCTACTGAATTCTATGAAGACTATTTTAATTACCATCATCATCTCCCTAGCCTTATCCCGTATCTCACGGGGTCGGCTTCCTAATCTAGGGGATTGAACGAGGGTACTGGTTTTTACTTTTTACTGCCATCTGACCTTCGCAACCCCCAAGGGAAAC
Source organism: Scrobipalpa costella (assembly GCA_949820665.1). Lineage (NCBI taxonomy): Eukaryota > Metazoa > Arthropoda > Insecta > Lepidoptera > Gelechiidae > Scrobipalpa > Scrobipalpa costella. Next base: position 4,280,972 of record OX463311.1, read on the forward strand.
CAGACCCAATCCTAGATTAGGTCAGAGTTTTCAAGCCAGCAATGCTTAGCACTGGCCTCTGAAATGGCTTAACGACTATTATCTTCGGTATTAAACAATATTAACCGGGACCAACGGCTTTACGTGCCTTCCGAAGCACGGAAAAAGCAACGAATAAACGTACATATGAAATTCGAAAACCGAAAAACAAATTGGTACGTGGTGGGATTCGAACCACGACCTCCCGCTCAGGATGCAGCTGCCCCACTACACCATCGGGCTCTCTCTACTATTTTAATTACCATCTTCGTCAGCAATTCATTGTTCAGTCAGGGAATCACAGCTACGTTCTATGCCTCTTTTAGCTCCCTCACTCTTATGTGAAGCAATATTATGCCTTTCATGTTCAATTATACCCTCCTTGTCGTCATCTTTTGGATGGACAGTCATTCTGAAAGGGTTAGAAGTTGGCGTTAAAATATTTATAATTCAATGATTGAAGCTCTACACTAAATAAGGGTCCCCAATAAACCTCTACCTTCTTGGCTCCTTTTGACACTTTCAAAGGTCTCTTCGACATGTTGGCTAAAAACCGGATTGTTAATACTATCATCACGAAATACAAAGGTCAACAGCTGGTCTATTGATCAGAGCTTTGGACTCTCTGTTTTTATAAATTATTCATTTTTTTAGGTAACTGCAAATCATAAATCTCGATTTTTTTTATCGTGAATATCGCAGCTGGCGACAATTTTCTTTTCTTCCACTTACTCGGAAATAGCTTCATTATTTAAAATAAATAAAGCATACATTCATTATTTTCGGTACTCGAGTGCGTAGCGGCCGGCAATTTCCGCAAACGACAAAATGACCATTACCGACCGCTACGCGAAGTCCTTAAACTATACACTAGTATGGATAAGGTGTTTTTAAGTTCACAATATTATTTTATTACAGGCAGAATGCGAAACATAAAAAAGAGAATGAATGTATAAATGGCATTTGCCTGTTAAAGGCGCCATGCAAATTTAAAAAGTCAAAATATTATGAAGGAATCGAAAGTGTGATGTTTTTTTTTGTTGTTGTTGTTGTCAAGTGTATTGTTGTTGTTTCCTCGCAAAATGAAAGTAAGTACTATACTAGTCTCAGCCGCAAACGCAATTTATGGACTCGTTTACAAATTTACTCGACCATATATTGTCTTCCATGCAAGACTGGGAGTGAGAGAAAAACAAAGAATGTGCCAGCTGCATTTCCTCCCAAGCATGCTGTAAAAACCATCTAAGGGATCAGAGGGTTTCAGTATATTGCAATTTAGGCGATGGGCTGACAACCTATTACTACAGCAATATACGTACAAATCCATCTTAATCCCTCAAAACATTGTCAGACATGGCGGGTCGTTTACGCTCTGCCTACCCCATTAGGGATAAAGGCGTGATTATATGTATGTGTGTATATTTGTTTTTTGACTTCTAAAGTAATGTTCTATTGTACTCTTGTCTCTACCTTAGTTATGGTACTACAGCTTGATTACCTTATACATGCGACTTCTTTATTAGCGGATGTATCCGCGATCTGTTTTAAAATGTTAATACTCTACACACCCTTAAATCATTTTTGGTTTTACATAAGTTACAAGGCGGTTGAGGTAACTGCCGACCCGAGGGCCGGCAGCTATTTCGCTCAGAGCGTTAGCCTAGCGATATAGCGCGGAAATATCGCCAGCCTAGTGGGCCTCATTGTAGTGCGTCGGAAGAAGTTTTTACTTTACATACATACATACTATCACGCCTGTATCCCTAATGGGTTAGGCAGAGCGTGAACAACCCAAACAAAGGTCGTTCCGCCACGTCTGACAAGTTTTGAGGGTTGTTTAAGATAGAACTGGATATAGCTGTAGTGACAGGTTGTCAGCCCATCGCCTAAATTACAATATACCCTCGAATCCCTTAGCTGGTTTTTACAGCATGCCCGGGAGGAGATGCAGCTGGCACATTCTACGTTCTTCTGTAGTTTTTACTTTATATTTTTTATTAACTTTAAGTTTAGTGCCAAAACGTGCATTACCGAGAAGACGACAAAACTGAAATGGGACTGGGCGGGATACGTATGCAGAATGCAACCAGACAGATGGTCCAGGTTAGCAACCGAGTGGGTCCCCCTCGATAGCCGGCGAGGGAGAGGAAGACCAAGAAAACTTTTGACAAAGAGATTTGACAAGAGATGCTTTTGACAAAGACTAGGTAAAAATAGCTCAAGATCGCGACATGTGGAAGGAGAAAGGGGAGGCCTTTGCCCTGCAGTGGGATATCACAGGCTATTTAAAAAAAGGCAGGATTAAAAACTTCCATGCTGGACTGGAAGCAAGAGAAAAACATAGAATGTGCCAGCTGCATTTCCTCCCGGGAATGCTGTAAAAACCACCTAAGGGACCCGAGGGTTTCAGTATATTGTAATTTAGGCGAAAGTCTGACAACCTGTCACTACAGCAATATACCTGCATATCTATCTTAAATAACCCTCAAAACTTTGTCAGACGTGGCGGAACGACCTTTGTTTGCGTCGTTGATGCTCTGCTTACCCCGTTAGGGATAAAGGCGTGACTTATGTATGTATGTCTGTATGTAGGATTAAAAATTAAGATTTCAGAGGAAAAGTGGGTGACATAACTTCATAAGAACGATTTCGGTGAAATTTTGTTAGCGGTTATCGGGTGGAAGTCACTTTGTAAATCTATTATAGATTTATAAATCTTGTCATCACCATGAACAGAAACAGGAGATTATAAACTGTAATCATTGTTTTCAAATTTGTCCTGTCGCTTTCCGTTTGTTGATATTTAAGAGAGACAGGACATAATAAGCCTTTGATTTTACGCTTTATCTGTCTTGTCTTTTATTCATTCGACTTCAACTAGTTACAAGAAATTGGATAAATATTTGATACTTAAGCAAATAGAAAGCTTTTAAAATAAAACGATACATTGGTCGGAATATTTGATTTATAAATTAAAATCAATGACAAAGACGGATATGCAAATAATCAGACCTTGTTTTAGCTGTTGACTCTTTAGGCTATCTGCGTTTTTTAATTGAAAACACATAAACAAACCTTGCCAACCGCAAAAGACACCGTGGTTATACCGGGTGTAAGGGACAGCGTCCCGCAAACTGATAGGGGTTGCTCAGTCAACGAAACTGATATGATTATATAAATAATCTTAGTCAAAAAAAGTTGTAGGCGTACTTAATGTTATCTAAGGACACAATATTTTTGTATACTGCTCATTTTACATTTCACTCCCATGCTGGCCTGGGAGCGGAAAACATAGAATGTGCCAGTTGGATATCATCCCGAGCATGCTGTAAAATCCAGCTAAGGTATACCAGGGTTTCAGTCTATTGTAATTTAGGCGGAGGGATGACAACCTGTCACTGTAGCAATATACCTACAAATCTATCTTAAATAACCCTCAAAACTTTGTCAGACGTGCCGGAACGACCTTTATTGAGGTCGTTTACGCTCTGCCTCCCCATTAGGGATAAAGGCGTGACTATATGTATGTATGTATGTAGGATACACCGTAATAACATAGCTCTTCAACTGAAGTTGTATGGTCTGTCAAGATCATATTTCATAGTTCATATTCATTCAAGATCAAAGTTCATTTTTGACAGCTCTTAAATCCATAGTAAAAATATGTCCTAAAACTTGATCATTAGAGAAATGACAAATGTGATCTATTATCTCTGCTTGACCTCTACTATGAAAACCACGCCTTTTGCGTTCTCAAATCCGGAAGTATACAACGTATGCGCACGCGCAGCTTATTAAATAAACTGCAGTACCAAATCGCCATCCGACCGGAACGCTAGGACAATAAAATAGTTATAATATAAAAACAAAAAATGGTTGGCGAAAAAATTGTTAATTGATTTATTTCAACAAAATTTCACAGGCTGTAAAAGGTAGGCGATTTTTATAATATTAATCATTGCTTAAAAGTTTGCAGTTATTTTTTTAGTTTCTATGTCTACAGATATGTGTTTTATTTCAAATAATATGTAGTTGCCTTATTTTTATGAATCTACTTTTATTTCTATTTTCTAATATTTCTAATGATTCTTGAATCAATTTGAAGAAAAATAACTACTTGAAGAAATGTAATGCTAATTAATATTTATAATACCAAATTTCATACATACATACATACATATAATCACGCCTTTATCCCTAATGGGGTAGGCAGAGCGTACACGACCTAAACAAAGGTCGTTCCGCCACGTCTGACAAAGTTTTGAGGGTTATTTAAGATAGATTTGTAGGTATATTGCTGTTGTGACAGGTTGTCAGCCTGTCGCCTAAATTGCAATATACAGAAACCCTCGGATCCCTTAGCTGGTTTTTACAGCATGCCCGGGAGGAAATGCAGCTGGCACATTCTACGTTTTTCTCTCGTTCCCAGTCCAGCATGGAAGTAAGAATACCAAATTACCCAGGGAAAATTATACTGGTAGCTTTTTATTTACGGCATTAATGAATTTTAAGGAAACTTATACTTTAAAATATCTTTAGTAGTTTTTTAATAGGCACATATTATAACAAAATATTTATGCTTCCAAATAATTATATATTGATTGTAGACAACTTAGTACTAAACTAAACATGAGTTGGTGATAATGGTACCAATAGGGAATACTCATGATTTTTTTTAAACTGTTAGTAAGAATTATTGTCACCATAGATGAACGGATGTGAAGGAATTTTCGCAAAATATTCATTAGTTTAAGAGTTATAATGCCTTAAAGTGGTTAGTTAAAAAGAGAGTTCCGAACTGTCATGTGACGTCATAAGACAGGAGCGCCATACTAATTCCATATAAATTTTCGTTTCGAAGAGAGAGATAGATAGTTTATCTTTATAATGGTATATCTCGGTGATTTTTTGATCAATTTTATTTCTGTTTTCACTGTTCTTTTCATAATTTAAGATGTTTTTAGACAATAGGTTCAGGAACTGAAAATATGTTATATGGATGTTCTCTATTACATAGTTCAAAAACCACGACTTAACTAACATATATAACCTGTAGTTTTCTTTCATGAGGGAACAGACAGGATCAGCAATAATTTATTCAAATATTACCGAATATTCTATTATTGGAAGTCCCAGCTAGTTTACTTGCTTTATCATATTTATTTTAAGATATTAATAAATTACTTCCATGCTGGTCTGGGAGCGAGAGAAAAGCATAGAATGTGCCAGCTGCTTTTCCTCCCTAGCATGCTGTAAAAACCAGCTAAGGGATCCGAGGGTTTCAGTATATTGTAATTTAGGCGATGGGCTGACAACCTGTCACTACAGCAATATACCTACAAATATATCTTAAATAACCCTCAAAACTTTGTCAGACGTGGCGGAACGACCTTTGATTAGGTCGTTTACGCTCTGCCTACCCCATTAGGGATAAAGGCGTGATTATATGTATGTATGTATATTTATTTTAAGATATTAATAAATAATTTCATGTTGGACTGGGAGCGAGGGAAAAACATAGTGCTAGCTGCTTTTCCTCCCGGGCATGCTGTAAGATCCAGCTAAGGGATCCGAGGGTTTCAGTATATTGTAATATAGGCGATGGGCTGACAACCTGTCACTACAGCAATATAGCTAGAATTCTATCTTAAATAACCCTCAAAACTTTGTCAGACGTGGCGGAACGACTTTTGTTTAGGTCGTTTACGCTCTGCCTACCCCATTAGGGATAAAGGCGTGATTATATGTATGTATAAATAATTTCATGTTGGACTGGGAGCGAGGGAAAAACATAGTGCTAGCTGCTTTTCCTCCCGGGCATGCTGTAAAAACCAGTAAAGGGTCCGAGGATTCAGTATATTGCAATTTAGGCGATGGGCCGACAACCTGTCACTACAGCAATATACCTTCTGCTTAGCGTGTGGACTCTCGAGTCGAACGACCCGAGGAACCCTTTTATCAGAAACCACCTAGTAGCACAGCTATTAGGCCTGTGATATACCTAAATATATAGCAATATACAATACAATACAAAATTCTTTATTGCACAAAGAAACACATACAACAGAAATAAAAAGGAACAAACGTGACAGTACAATATAGGCGTCCTTATTGCTAAAGCAGCAATTTCTACCAGGCAACCTTTGGGGATAGAAATTGTACAAGCAGAAAGCGGACACCTACAAATCTATCTTAAATAACTCTTAAAACTTCGTCAGACGTGGCAGAACGATACTTGATTAGGTCGTTTACGCTCTGCCTACGCCATAAGGGATAAAGGCGTGATTATATGTATATATGTATGCAATAAATAATACATACATACATAAAGTCACGCCTTTATCCTAGCTGTAGTGACAGGTTGCCAACCCATCGCCTATATTGCAATATACTGAAACCCTCGGATCCTTTAGCGGTTTATACAGCATGCTAGGGAGGAAATGCTGTTGGCACATATGTTTTTCTTTCACTCCCAGTCCAGCATGGAAAAATAAATAATCGAGTGTTAAGATCAATTTATTTTGAAATATTTTTTACTTAGGTAGTTACAATATTTTAATGAATATTTCATGCTCTATTAATGTTATGTTAATGTTTAGGCATTATTTAAACCCTTGGGAAATAACTTAATCAGAGTAACCATACATAACAAGCAAAAATATTCCACACCCCTGGTTAAACAGAGCATAGATCAATGCCCCCGACTGAATTACAATTCTGCATACTTGATACATTTTCTTTCACAAATTCCATTGTGGTTTTAGTAATACTAGCGACCTGCCCTGGCTTCGCACGGAAATCAGTGTTTCTCTACTATATTATGCATGTATTATACATATAAACCTTCCTCTTGAATCACTCTATCTATTAAAAGAAACCGCATCAAAATCCGTTGCTAAGTTTTAATGATTTATGCATACATAGGGACATAGGGACAGAGAAAGCGACTTTGTTTTATACTATGTAGTTAGTAATATGGTTAACCTAAATTTAAAAACAATTGGTTAATTATTAGAATTCTTCTTAGCGAGTGGATTCTCGAGTCGAACGACCCGATGAACTCTGGTGCCAGAGTCTTTAAATCGCCTAGTATTTAAGCTTTAGGCCTTAGGCTTCAGGCTAGGCGTCTGACATGGTTTGAGTAACGACCACTATCAAAGACAGCGACAGTGCCAGTGACAATCAGGTGATTCAGCCTGCAATGTCTTGACCAAACTAGGGAAAACCTCACAAAGTGATAACTTGACAAGTATCAACTTAGTGTTCCCTTCCTGGGAACAGATCCCAGGCCCTCCGGATCGTAAGCTAAATTTATTAGAATGAAAAACAAATTGTTTATCTCGAGTGTAAGTAAACATCAAATTGCACTCTCGATCTAAGAAAAAGAAGTCGAAGTCTTGCATTCGCTGGTTAACAATCTAATATTCTTAAATCGTGCCAAATCTTAAACACAATAATAAAACAAATAACTGGTCGTTAGATATGTCTAAAATAAAATTAATTAGCTAGTTGATACAGCTTTCTAGCAATAAATTAATCGCGCACTTATCGAAGTTTTATTCATGACATGTTTTAGTGTTCACGAAAACAAAATTAATCTTGATACCTACCTAATGACCCCGTAACGTAGTTGGTACCAGTTAGGCTGCTATGTGAAAGGTCGCATATTCAATCCTTGGACATTCTAACATTGATTTCTTGGAGACAATTTTTGGTTGCCAGTAATTTAAATCTTAATTAAATTTAATTTACTTCCATGCTGGACTGGGAGAGATAGAAAAACATAGAATGTTCCAGCTGCCCTTCCTCCCGGGCATGCTGTAGAAGACAGCAAAAGGGACTCGAGGGTTACAGTGTATTGTAATTTAGGCGATGGGCTGACAACCTGTCACTATGGCAATACACATTATAATCTAAAATTACCCTCAATTATTGTCAGACGCGGCGAAAGCGCCTTTTACGAGGCGTTTAACGCTCTGCCTACCCCGTAAGGGATAAAGGCGTGATTTTATGTATGTATGTAGTAATTTAAAATTGTCACCACAATATGAATAGATATATTACTATATATTCTTCCATGCTGGACTGGGAGCGAAGAAAAAACATACAATGCACCAGCTGCATTTCCTCCCGGGCATGCTGTAAAAACCAGCTAAGGGATCCGAGGGTTACAATACTGTAATTTGGGCGATGGGCTGACAACCTGTTACTACAGCAATATACCTACAAATCTATCTTAAATAACGCTCAAAACTTTGTCAGACCTGGCGGAACGAACTTAGTTTAGATCGTTTACGCTCAGTCTATCCCATTAGGAATAAAGGCGTGATTATATGTATGTATGTATATTGACACAGCTATCATCTTAGAATTGTTTATGTATAGTTTTTGCCTGCTGCAGGGACTGTAAAATTTTGTAATAAAATATTTTAGTATTAAGGTATGTTACAAATTAAGTGGAATCCAATTGATTGAAAAAAATTAATAATTAAAACTATCGTATATTTTTTTCCACAGATGCGGTTCAAAATTCTTCTAGTCTTCACCATAGTCCAAATATATAACATCTCCAGTATGACAAATCACTTGACCCTCAAACAAGAAGATCACACAGAAAACAGAAAAACGATCGCCACTTCGAAACGTCAGCAAAAAGGACCTTATTCCCACCCGATAACGCACCAATATTTGGTACCAGGAAATCTTCACGTCATACCTTTACAAAAACCACATTATCAACAGAATACGCAGCAGAATAGAACTGTCACCCAACTGGTGCCTGTATATTCCTACATCCCTCTTCATCATAACTATTTGGTGCCAATTCAGGATCTCCAAGTGATACCTCTAAGTCGTCATCGTCAAAATCAGCCGAAGGTCCACTATAGTGCCTCTCCCTACAGAGTAGAAAGTAGAAGGGATGATGAGGTTAATAGGTTTAGAACCTTCCATGGTGGTTATGGTACAGGACTGTATTTTGGTGGGCATGGGGCTGGTCATGGGTTTTATGTTTATGGGTGATGCTGATGTTATGATTACGGGGGGCCAATTTAGTCTAAATTATTTTAGTTTAAGTAGGTTACACAAAATATATTTGTAAAATTAAATATGTAGACTTGTTTAAATTATGCGCTGGACTGGGAGCGAGAGAAAAACATAGAATGTGCCAGCTGCATTTCCTCCCGGGCATGCTGTAAAAACCAGCTAAGGGATCCGAGGGTTTCTGTATATTGCAATTTAGGCGACAGGATGACAACCTGTCACTACAGCAATATACCTACAAATCTATCTTAAACAACCCTCAAAACTTTGTCAGACGAGGCGGAACTACCTTTGTTTAGGTCATGTACGCTCTGCCTACCCCATTAGGGATAAAGGCGTGATTATAAGTATGTATGAATGTATTTAAATTATGCCTATAATTAATTTGTTTTTGAAATTATAAATTTTCTTAAGTCTCTCAGTCATATTTGTACGTTAGTGTTATTAATTACTCTGTGGTTATTTTACTGTAATTTTCTTTCGTACTCTACTAGCTTATTATTCGATTTTATAGCCAATTTGTTATTAAGTATAAAAAAAACACAATAAACAAGTTTAAAACTGATCAAAGTTTTTTTGTGATCAAGTGACATCTCTCGCAATGTGCTGGAACTAATCAGTGCGTACTGCAAAGGTGTTGGCCCAACTAGTTTCTGTTCTCATACCGGAGACCTTTCCGATTTGCCGAGTCAGATCAGGTTCTCAACAAATGCTGAAGATGGCGCGCAGTAAATAAGTCCCAAAAATCCTATAAAAATGCTTTTGTGGACCTGTATGATCTACTCGTACAATAGTATGAAAAAAGATAAAAGATGATAATTATATTTATTTAATTTATTTTCTAAGCATGTCAGAATTTTAAACACCAAAATATTATTGAGGATTTTTAACACTTATAATGCTATTTTTATTTCATTTATATGAAAAAAGGAAACCGGAACAGCATTCCAGAGACGCAGGTTCGAATCCTGCCCCAAACGAATTTATTATTTTCTTTCTTTCATATATTATACCAGAATATTGTTTGAAAAGAAGAACGACTAAAATACAGCTAGTAGTGAAAGCAAATGAAGGGCTCTATCTTGACGCAATCACTTTCGTATAGGTATTTGAACATTTCTTCCATTCTGGCCTAGGAGCGATAAAAAACATAGAATGTGCCAGCTGCGTTTCCTTCCGAGTATGCTGTAAAAACCAGCTAACGGATCTGATGGTTTCCGTATATTGCAATTTAGGCGATGGGCTGACAACCCTTCACTACAGCAATATACATACCAATCTATCTAAATAACCCTCAAAACATTGTCAGACGTGGCGTAACGACCATTGTTTAAGTCGTTTATGCTCTGCCTACCCCATTCGGGATAAAGGCGTGATCATATGTATGTGATTAAACATACTTAAATGATAATTATCAACTGCGTGCTCTTTCTGTAGAAATCGAACCTACGACCATCGGACCGAGTGCACAAGGTTTAGTTAACACAAGGTCAAAGAATATTGTGTGAGTGTAGTCCAGAAGGGCCATCAATTAGTTAATAGAGCAATAAAGATACCGTTTATCATTAGTAAATAGTGCCCGCAGAAAGCATAGAGTGGTATGCACGTATAGTTTAACGAACTTGAAACGGAGTTGCCAACCTATTAACATTGATAGCAATTTAACAGTAAGTTGACATATACTTGGTTAGAATACAAATGAATAAAAGAAAGTAAAATTATGAATTCTTTATTTAACATGGTACTTAAAAAATATTAATTAAGAGTTATTGAAGGAGAAACAAGATCCTAATATGATAAAATTAAATATTTCATCTCTAGCTTACAATCCTTAAGCCTTTTGAATAAGTATTTCAGAATATTTCTTCCATGCTGGCCTGGGAGTGAGAGGAAAACATAGAATGTGCCAGCTGCATTACCTCACAGGCATGCTGTAAAAGTCAGCTAAGGGATCCGAGGGTTTCAGTATATTGTAATTTAGGCGATGGGCTGACTACCTGTCACTACAGCAATATAGGTACAAATCCATCTCAAATAACCCTCAAAACTTTGTCAGACTTGGCGAAACGATCTTTGTTTAGGTCGTCTACGCTCTAAATATATGTATGTATTTCAAAATGTTAACAATCATTTTCATGAAAAATCAACGACATTTGCAAATACGATAAATAATAGATACGTACTCATTTTAGCTGGATTTATATGTGATGATAAACATTAATTGAATAATGTTTAAGATGAATATCTAATAAATTTTCAATGGGGTGAAAATTCAACAAGTAGTTATTAGTTATCTTAATAATAGTCCTCCCACCAATTTTCGGTGATGGCGGCCAATCTCCCAGAGATCGGTTTTTATTTTTAGTGCTCAAGGGTGCATTCTTTCCTTAAATATCTTATTCTAATGGGACATATTCACTGACACGACCAGAGAGAAATTAGGCGCAGAACGGACACCACTATTTACATGCCCATCCGACAGCATCGATCTGCCTCCGTGGTCTAATGGCTAGTGCAATGGACTCCCGATCCGGAGGTCCTGGGTTCGATTCCCAGGGGGGTAACACAAAGTTGATATTTGAGAATTTATCACTTTGTGAATTTCTCCCCAGTTTGGTTAGGACATTGGCTGAATTGCCTGATTGTCCGAAAAGAAAAAGATTTCGTGCTTCGGAAGGCACGTTAAGCCGTCTGTCCCGGTTGCTGTCTTTGATAGTGGTCGTTACTCAAACCATGTCAGAGGCCTGATAGTTGTGCTACTATTATTATTATTATGTCAGCCTAAACTGGGCGGTTTAAAAACTCTGACACCAAGGTTCATCGGGTCCATAGACTCGACACCCACTCGACAGAAGAAGAAGCATGGATCATCTTACTTTTCGGTCAATCTCTTACTTTTCGGTCAATCAGGTGATTAGCCTGCAATTTCCTAACCAACCTAGAAACAACAACACAAAGTCATTGTCCCCGCCGGGAATCTAACCCAGGACCTCCGGGTGGACCCATGGCACAGACAGATAGACCACGGAGGCAGTTATGTTACTACATACATACATATAATCACGCCTTTATCCCTAATGGGATAGGCAGTGCATAAACGACCTAAACAATGGTCGTTGCGCCACGTCTGACAATGTTTTGAGATTTTTAGATTTGTATGTATATGGCTGTAGTAACGGATTATCAGCCCATCGCCTAAATTGCAATATACGGAAACCCTCGGATCCCTTAGCTGGTTTTTACAGCATGATCGGGAGGAAACGCAGCTGGCACATTCTATATTATTTTATCGCTCCCAGGCCAGCATGGAAGAAGTTACTATGTAGTTATAAAACGTCACTGCACTTGGCAATACTTTAAACTCTGATGTCCAGTTCAGTGTATAGTTTACTTCGACTTTGTGATAGTAGTGTTTTGAGTTGTGGCGGAAAAAAAAATACGAGGAGAAAATTTTGTTTTACTTTAAAGAAAAGATGGAGTAAGTACTTGCAATATTTTTTTATGTTTGATACTTAGTATATTAAAGTATTATTTATTATTTCCGTGCTTCGGAAGGCACGTTAAGCCGTTGGTCCCGGTTAATATAGTTTAATACCGTAGATATTAGTCGTTAAGCCCTATCAGAGGCCAGTGCTAAGCATTGGCGGCTTTAAAACTCTGACCTAATCTAGGATTGGGTCTGGTTTCCCTTCTGGGTTGCGGAGGTCAAATGGCAGTAGCTCTGTGTAAAAGCCAGTACCCTCGTTCAATCCCCTAGATAAGGAAGCCGACCCCGTGAGATACGGGATAAGGCTAGGGAGATGATGACTTAGTATATTAAAATTTAGAAAACAACGAAACAAAATATTATGTTTGTTTGTAATTTTGATCGCGATAAAAATCCTCAACTGTACCGATTAAAAGGAAATACCAGAAATCAGAATGCTAAATTGGTTTCCTTTTGAAAAACAGTTTGGTAGAGTCACTACACTGCAGAGTCACTACACTGCCTCCGTGGTCTAGTGGCTAGTGCCATGGACTCCTATTCCGGAGGTCCTGGGTTCGATTCCCAGGGGGGAAACACAAAGTTGATATTTGAGAATTTATCACTTTGTGAATTTTTCCTTAGTTTGGTTAGGACATTGCAGGCTGAATCACCTGATTGTCCAAAAAAGAAAAAGATTTCGTGCTTCGTAGGGCACTTTGAGCCGTCGGTCCCGGTCGCTGTTTTTGATAGTGGTCGTTACTCAAACCATGTCAGAGGCCTGATAGTTGTGCTACTAGGCGGTTTAAAAACCCTGACACCATGGTTCATCGGGTCGATAGACTCGATACCCACTCGACAGAAGAAGACTACACTGCATCACGCTGCTAAAAAGTAATTTCACAGTAGTCTAACAAAAATATTCATACATACATACAATCACGTCTTTATCCCTAATGGGGTAGGCAGAGCGTAAACCACCTAAACAAAGGTCGTTCCGCCGGGTCTGACAAAGTTTTGAGGTTTATTTAAGATAGATTTGTAGGTATATTGCTGTAGTGACAGGTTGTCAGCCTATTGCCTTAATTGCAATACACATAATCCTTCGGATCCCTTAGCTGGTTTTTACAGCATGCCCGGGAGGAAATGCATTTGGCACATTCTATGTTTTTCTCTCGCTCCCAGTCCAGCATGGAAGTGAAGTTACAAAAATATTCGAATAACATAATTTCAAATACTTTATAAATAAATTGAATTCCTAATTAATCTCTTTTTTATATTTTACAGAAAAATAACTACAATTGCATTTATTTTGGTGTGCCTGGCGGTGATACGCGGGAACAGCGATAAACCCGATGGTAAGATATAAATAATATATACATACATGGTATAATCACGCCTTTATCCCTATTGGGGTAGGCAGGGCGTAAACGACCTAAACAAAGGTCGCCCCACCACTTCTGACAAAGTTTTGACGGTTATATAAAACGAAGATATATAAAGATAGATAGATAAAGATTTGTAGGTAAATTGCTGTAGTGATAAAGGCGTGATTATATGTATGTATGTATGTGACAGGTTGTCAGCAAATCGCCTAAATTGCAATATACTGAAACCCTCTAAGTATAAATAATACTGATAGTAAATGTTTTTTTCCATGCTGGCCTGGGAGTAATAGAAAAATATAGAATGTGTCAGCTGCTTTTCGTCCCGAGCATGCTGTAAAAACCAGCTAAGGGATCCGATTTCAGTATATTGCAATTTAGGCGATGGGCTGACAACCTGTAACTACAGCAATATACAAATCTATCTTAAATAACCCTCAAAACTTTGTCAGACGTGGCGGAACGACTTTGTTCAGGAGCATTTTTGAACCGCTCGAATCGAATTCACATACGAAAGAGTAATATTCGCATACCAAATAGTATGGAAATCGCATGCGAAAGTTACTCTTTCGTATGCGCATTGGAGTTCGAGTGATTCAAAAATACGGCGCCAGGTCATTTACGCTCTGCCTACCCCATTAGGGATAAAGGCGTGATTAAATGTGTGTATGTATGTATAAGATAACTTAATGCTAGGTAAAATTTCAGGATACACCGTGAATGAATCAACTGGACACGCATACAAGTTAATGTACAAGGCTGAGAACTGGACAAACGCTAAAGATGCCTGTGCCAGGGAAGGAGCTAAACTCACTGTGCCTAAATCCAAAGTAAATAACCCCTTATTTTGTAAACATAATATACATGCTGCCGGCCAGGAGTCGTATTTTTGAACCGCCTGTATCCGAATTCACATACGAAAAAGCAACATTCGCATACGAAATCCCAAATCACTGTTTTTGAATACTCATACGTATGCGACCCTGCAACGAGTGGTCCAAACCACTCGTTTTCTTTTCTACTACTCGAAACCTGAATAGTCTGTGATCATGACAGTGACACAGACAACCATTTGACAAGTGACACTTTAACTTTTTAATTTTTTGGAATTTACGTTCCGTTTCTCTGCGATTCATTTCCAGTTTTTCAAATCAACGATTTTTGTTAGTGGTAGTGGTGGTATAGTAGGTGTATTTCTTCGTAGAACGAAAACAATTTATGGGATTAGACTTTATTCGCAACACAGATTTCTACTGTTTCAAAAATTCGTAAAATCGTGTGTGATAGAATTTGATTTCGTACACAAATGATTATCGTATGCATTTTCAGTTTTCATACGAGTGGTTCAGAAATACGACTCCAGTTCTCTTCGCTTGGACACGCTGATTTTTATATTAGTAAAAAAATATATATGCCTCCATATTATGCCAGAAGCCATGACCTACTCAAAGAAGGGCTTGCAGGCTGACTATAAAAAAAATTAAAGCTTCTTTTTTTTACATGAACTTTGAATAGAATTAGTTGTAATTGAATATTGTATTGGATTTTTATTTCTATTTCAGGAAGAGTTTCTTTTCGTCCAAAATATTGTACGTGGCATGCGGTATCCAGATATTATTGGCGCCAAGTTCAAATTAATGGTCTACGTTGGTGTCAACAACTTGGAAGATTATAGAATTTGGAAGAACATTGATGGTACGATTTTTTGTTATAAGTAAACGCATTTTTTTGCAGTGGAAATCCCTTCCTCGAGCCCTTTGTCCCTGATGAGGGATAACAGGACTTCATCATCATCACATCATCAAACGGATTTTTTTAAATCTCATACGACATTTTGATAGTAGTAGCTGCTGAATTTGTATTTCATTTCCAATTTTATTTAAAGGTAATGACAGAAAATGTTTACCAAACCAAACGTAGTTTAGAAAACGTATTGCTAGTATCGACACGAAAAAAATATGTGTTCTGTTCGACCCATTCAACTGTGGAACAAACTGCCGAAAACTATACAAGACAGTTCCTCGAGCAAAACTTTTAAGAAGAGACTGAAAGAGCATTTTATGACCTCTTTGACATTTATAATTAAATTTTATCGTATCATTTATATATCATTTAAATATATTTATATGTGTTAGATTATTTATTATAGTATGTTAATATGTGTATTGGTATTATTATAATCTATACTAACTGTATCTGTTCCCGTGAATTTTCCATCTTTTATCCCCATTAGGTTGGCTGTAAGAGATCTCTTAAAGAGATAAACTCGCCTGATGTCTTACATTAAAAAAAAAAACAAAAAAATAGATCTTTATTTCAGGCTTCTACGGGGCCCATATTTTTTTTAATATATGTATTTTTAATGTTTAAAACAATAAAGAATATAATAATAATGTGTTAGTTCTTGGACACACATTTTGCGTCCGAGACCATATGTTTTCGAAATTTGCGTCAGGGACCGTACGGTCCTTCTATATTTGCGTCAGGGACCGTACGTTCCTGCGAAATTATCTGACTTGCCTTGGGTTTGTCATACTATCAGGTGATTCAGCCCGCATCGTCATATTGTCATCGCCAATTTACCATGTTACTCAAATGTTGGCAGAGTAACCAGTGGAAATTTATTGTTTACGTGGATTTACCCTTTAGTTGATTATTGAAATACATCAGCATCTGAACGAATAAGAATGCTATTTTCTTCTATGCTGTCCTGGGAGCAAGAGCAAGGGGCATGCTATAAAAACCAGCTAAGGGAGCCGAGGGTTTCAGCTTATCGTAATTTAGACGGTAGAATGATAACCTGTCACTATAGCAATTAACCTACAAATCTATCTTAAATAACCCTCAAAACTTTGTCAGACGTGGCAGAACGACCTTTGTTTAGGTTGTTTACACCCTGCCTATCCCATTAGGGATAAAGGCGTGATTATATGTATAAACCATTTACAAGAAGACGTTAAAATGGCCTTCAGTGGTTATTTGTAGTGATGCAGTTTCCGAAACTTGTTCTGCCTTGTTAGCATTGAGGTTGTTTATCCCGTGACTTTAGCGCCACCACATACTCGTAAATATATATTTTTCTGCATGTATTTAGACTGAAGATTTAGTTCAATTTATTAGATTATATATTACCACTTGAGAAAATAAAATACTTATTGATAACAAAGTTACAAATTGTTGTGATACCTACGTTTGTGTTAACATTAATTAAAAGCTTATCATCACAAAAACAAAGATTACATTACTCCTTATAGGGTTTATCCCGCGATAACCTAAAGTTCGTTTATTTAGCGTTACATTATGGATACCAACTTGTTTTGCAGCCCATAAACAGCTTTTTTCTTACTTCTTTAAAGCAAGTTAAGCTCAATGTTTGTAACAAGGTTATTGTCTGCAGTTCCGAAAAATGAACCTCTCCTAAGTTGCAAAGAAATCGATGTTTACGGCCGCAAAACTATACAGCAAAACTTACAGATACTGAAGGGGGAAGATATATCCGCTGCTACACTTGTAATGTTATGTTATATTTGTTAAAATAAGAATTCCGGTTAGATTTAGAAATAATTAATTTAATGTAAAAAATAGAAATTGTTATAAAATGTTAAATATCGTTAATTTGTAATAATGTTTGCGCGTTCGCGGTTTCGTGGTAACAACTGATTCTCACTACGCAATACATCGATTCGCGGATATTGCTGATGTTACAAATTGACTAATAAATTTAAGTCGCTCAGAGACGAGAGGTTGTTGCTAACCGTACAGATACACTTTACTTGAAATCTTTTTCCAGGCGAAAACATTGATGACACCGGATTCCACGACTGGGCTGGACTTGGCAATGGACAGGACCCCAGGTAATCATTTGTATTAATGTTGGCTGGACTATTTATAATAGTATGTAGTCTTCTTCTTCTGTCGAGTGGGTATCGAGTCTATGGACCCGATGAACCCTGGTGTCAGAGTTTTTAAACCGCCTAGTAGCACAACTATCAGGCCTCTGACATGGTTTTGTGTAACGACCACTATCAAAGTAAGCGACCGGGACCGACGGCTTAACGTGCCCTCCGAAGTACGAAATCTTTTTCTTTTCGGACAATCAGGTGATTCAGCCTGCAATGTCCTACTGGGGAAAAAATCACAAAGTGATAAATTCTCAAATATCAACTTTGTGTTTTACCCCTTGGGAATCGAAGCCCATGGAACTAGCCACTAGACCACGGAGGCAGTTGAGTATGTAGTAATAGTAGGAGAAATGTGCATAGGGCCTCTCGAAACGTATGAAGATTTGTTTGAGAATAATTTATGGACTTTTATGAAAATCTTTAACCTTAACCTTGTGTACCTTCCTATCCTTGGCTTGGTATGTGTACCCACTGATTTAAGAAGTCGCCTCCGCTACCTAATCGGGGAGCGCTAGCTTTTACTCATCTGTGTGTGTACTGATGAAGACAGGGAGTAAAAATGTTAATAGATCAGCGTCATAGAAAAGTGACTTCCGTATATTTTAATGCTGTGCTTTGCGTATATTTTTAATTTACACAGAGGGTACCTTTTAATGATGCTGGGTACTTACTGCTATCAGTTCTAGTCATATTTTGTATAAATACCAGCGCAAGTATCTTTGCAACGCCATTGTCAGGCCACAAGTTAAAACTTAACACTTTTTTTTATTACTCTGTATACGGCGAGCTAGGGACAGCGTCCCACAATCTGATAGGGGATGCTCAATCAACGAAACTAAATTGGTTTTCCATACAAATTGTCTGATTGAGTTGTTAATTTTGTATGGGAAGGTAAATTTTTTAGTAGAGCCCGATGGTGTAGTAGATAGGGCCGCTGCCTCCTGAGCGGGAGGTCGTGGTTCGAATCCCACCACGTACCAATGTGTTTTACGGTTTTTGAATTTCATATGTACGTTTATTCGGCGCTTTTTCCGTGCTTCGGAAGGCACGTTAAGCCGTTGGTCCCGGTTAATATCGTTTAATACCGTAGATATTAGTCGTTAAGCCATTTCAGAGGCCAGTGCTAAGCATTGGCGGCTTGAAAAACTCTGACCTAATCTAGGATTGGGTCTGGTTTCCCTTCTGGGTTGCGGAGGTCAGATGGCAGTCGCTCTGTGTAAAAACCAGTACCCTCGTTCAATACCCTAGATTAGGTAGCCGACCCCGTGACATACGGGATAAGGCTAGGGAGATGATGGGAAGGTAATTTTTTTATTTCAATCCTCGAAAAAAAAAACCCGGTGCAATTTGTGCAGTTTCGTTGACTGAGCAACCTCTATCAGTTTGCGGGACGCTGTCCCTTACACCCTGTATGTACTAACTAGTCCCTTCTTTACAGGCCTGATCCCAAAGAGCCCCATTGTGTGGGTATGGACGCCCAAAACTCAGGTTTTCGGGAGTGGTGGTGCCACCTAGCCCAACCTTACATCTGCGAAAAGAAAATACAAAACTAAAAAAATAATACAAGAGAACCATGTTCTTGGTCAAATAATACTACTAGGTTTACTTTGGTTGTATATGGAATTTGTAGTTCGTTAAGAAATAAAATATATTATATTTTACAAAGATCAACAGTTGTCTATCTTTTAAATTACCCTATTTCTTTAAATGTGTATAACTTCCATGCTGGACTGGGAGCGAAAAAGACCAGCAAAGGGATCCAAAGGTTTCTGTATATTGTAATTTAGGCGATAGGCTGACAACCTGTCCCTACAGCAATATACCAACAAATCTATCTTAAATAACCCTCAAAATTTTGTCAGACATGACGGAACGATCTTTGTTTAGTTCGTTTCCAAAATCGTCTACCCCATAAGAGATAAAGGCGTGATTATATGTATGTATCTCTATAAATATTTAATCTACCTAAAGGAAAAGTCGTGGAAGTTACAAAGAGACGAGAACACATAAGAACATCGATACAGCAGCTTCAAATAGTTGGCTCGATTCTAGAATCACCGGCTAAAACCAATATAAAAATAATAAAAATAAAAAAATTAGCCTTTCAAAATAATAAAATTATATAATGGCATGTGACTTATACTCTATGGTTTTACACTTTGTCCGCTAGATTTTGATGCTCTTCCCTAGTATTTCTGTCAATTTCATCCGCCATATCATATGATGGCGGATCAAAAGGACAGGTAACGCATAAAAGTCGGTATTAAGTATTTAAAGTCGGTGGGACTATAATTAAAAAATACTTGAGAGAATAGATCTCCTGTCCTTTTGCAATGTTTTTAGTCTGAAAGTGTCAAATATATTATAATTTTAGGTTTAGCCGGCATATCTAGAATCGAGTAGGCTTTAGGCCTACATTAATCAAAAGCTTAGAAAAGGCTTTGACTACAAAGTAACTATAAATTATCAGCTCCATCTGTCGGTTACCCTCTTAACTAGTTTTCAGGAGAGTTCAGACGACGTTATTGATTTTGTTACTAGACTTGTCGGCGCCGGAGGTTGTCAAAGAATAACACATTGACAGACTGGTCATAGTTATTTTACCTCTGTCTTTACGGAGACCTCTGTCTTTACGGCGTACAAATCCAGATAGAAACACAAATTTTTCACTCAGTAAAGTAACTACTGCAATGAAAATAAATTATAAAAATTAGGTTGTTATATTTGGAATAGTATGCGTTAATGGTTTAAGTGCTCAGCTTAGCCAATATGTATTTGACATAATTTTGACATTAGAACTACAGGTTATCTAAAACTCAAAATACTTTCTTCTTTTATGTAAGTTATGTAAAATAAGTATTACCCACTACTATTCTAAACTGCACTACTAATAGTGAAATCGATAGAAAAATGGTTTGGCTGTTAAAATTAATAATAGTGACAAAGTAGTAAAACTTTGTGTGATGTTTCGCTTCTGCGAGTATCCCATACCGATTTAATCTTTGATCGCCACTTGTTTGACGTCACAGGAGTTGTTCCATTCATTCCAACAGAATCAACCTGTCTAGACATAGATCCTACGTATTGTATAACCTATACCTAATTATTTTAGTGAAGTGATTTGTAGAAGGTAAGAGATATAATATTTTTTATCCATTTATTTCAGACTCAGTATCTTAATATATAATTATTTTTATATTGTGAAATAATTTCTAAGGAATTATTTTAAAATAATTACATTTATTAGAGCAACGAGCGATCGCTCTGGTTTTAGTCATAGTTCTGCTACAAATAAATTTAATCCTTCAAAAAATTAAGTCGTAACATGATTTAACTAATTAAATTATGCCTGGAATTAGTCACATCCATTACAAATTAAAGATCAAAACCGAGGGAAATTTAAAGATAAGTTCTTTTCCAGCTAACCATGGGTCTACCACGGCTTCAAAGTTGCTGTTGGGTCCTAGACCTTAAGACAGGAAATATCGTACTCGGATGCCTGAATGCGGTAAGTACATTACATTCCAACTCATTCATTCATTACACTCCAATACATAATCTATTGTTCGGGGTGTAAGGGACAGCGTACCGCAAACTAATAGGGGTTACTCAGTCAACGTTACTGAGCAACTTTCACCAGGATTTTATTTCCGGAAGTGAAGAAATATATTTTGGTTTCTTCTAGAAATAAATTCTCCCATCGAGATTTCGTATGGGAAGGATTTTTTTTTCTAATGAAAGAATTTCGCGGTGAAGGTTTATCTGTTTCGTTGACTGAGCAGCCCCTATCAGTTTGCGGGACGCTGTCCCTTACACCCGGTATTACATCTACATCTCATTTTCTACAATTCTCCATCTATACACAGTAAAATATTGTGAAGGCAATACAGAACTGGTTTTATGTGTCCGGAGAAATTATGGTTTATGCCTAATGCCATTTTGTCAAAAATAACTAACATTTCATTGTGTATTTCATATAAAATCTAATTGATTACATTTTATTGCAAAAAAAGCGAGTTTTTTAGCGAGTGGATTCTCAAGTCTAACGACCCGATGAACCATGGTGTCAGAGTTTTTAAACCACCTAGTAGCACAGCTATTAAGCCTCTAGCATGGTTTGAGTAACGACTACTATCAAATACAGCGACCGGGACCGACGGCTTAACATGCCCTCTGAAGCACGGAATCTAGTTTTATTTTTTTTGGCCTGCAATATCCTAACCAAACTGGGGAAAACCTCACAAAGTGGTAAATTGACAAATATCAACTTTGCGTTCCCCCCCTGGGAATCGAACCCAAGACCTCCGAATCGTAAGCCTATGGCTTTAACCACTAGACAACGGAGGCAGTTGCAAAGAACATATGATAAAATTGAAATCCTCAATGTAGACAGTGAGTTATTTTGAAAAAAAACAATGGCGCTAATGATAACCTTTTTTTCCAGTTCTTCTCGTTCGTGATGTTCGTGATAATGATAGTAGTATCAGTGACGGTGTCTGCCGAAGAGAATGGAGAGATTCTCCGAGGTCAGATAGATGTGGAAGACGAGGCAGCTCTCACCGGCTTGCGAGCCATGTCCATCATACTGGTACTCATGTTCCTGGCCAAACTGCTGTTTGACTTGCTATTCGTTTATGGAGTTATTTCTGTAAGTATACTTTCAACTTTCCTTTTGTCCATAGCATCGCTCATGTCCTTGTCGCCGTTCGCGTCCCTATCGTTCATCGCGTCTCTCTCTCTCTCTCTCTCTTGTCTTTAGTGTCCCTTGCCTCATAGCCCACGCATCGATCCTTACGTCACTATCGTCCATCGCGTACCTTTGTTCTTCCCATCCTCTTGGTGTCCTTTTGTTCCTTCCATGTATCCTTTTGTTCCTTCACGTCCCCTCGCCTTCCTGTAATGTTCGTGATAATGGTGGTTTTATCAGCGACGGTGTCTCCGAAGAGAACGGAAATACTTCGAGGTCAAATCGATGTGGAGGACGAGGCAGCTCTCACCGGCTTGCGAACTGTCCATCATACTAGTGCTCATATCCTGGCTAAACTGCTGTTTGACTTGCTATTCGTTTATGGAGTTAATTCCGTAAGTATTCCTTCAACTGCCCTCTTGTCTCTTGCATCTCTTACGTTTCTCTCTTGGTTCGCATCCCTTGCTTTGCAAACGATCGCATCCCTGCTATACTTCACTTCCCTTATTTCTCACATTTCGTATGCGTCCCTATTATTTATCGTGTCTCTTTCGTTCCTTACTTCCCTTTCGTCTCTCCTATCTTCGGGGTCCCCCCGCCCCTTCCATTTATCTCTTTATTTACGTCCTCTCGCTTTCCCATGATGTTTTGTTCGTGCTAATGATAGTAGTTTGGAAAGATACTCCGAGGCCAGAAAGATGTGGATGACGAGGCAGCTCTCACTGGCTTGTGAGCCATGTCCATCATACTAGTGCTTATGTACCTGGCCAAACTGCTGTTTGACTTGCTATTCGTTTATGGAGTTATTTCTGTAAGCATACTTTCTTCTTCTCTCTTGTCTCTTGCATCTCTCACGTCCCTCTCGTACATAAGGTTTCGCTCGTCGATCGCATCCCTGGTATACCTTACTTCCTTTATATTTCACATTTCGTTTGCGTCCCTATTATTTATTGCGTCTCACACATCCCTTTCGCCTCTCTTATCTTCTCGCCCCCCCGTCCCTTCCATTTATCTGTTTCTGCACATCCTCTCGCATTCCCATGATGTTTTGTTCGTGCTTATGATAGTAGTATTGAAAGATACTTAAAAGCCAGATAGATGTGGAAGACGAGGCAGCTTTCATCGGCTTACGAGCCATGTCCATCATACTGGTGCTCATGTTCCTGGCTAAACTGCTGTTTGACTTGCTATTCGTTAATGGGGTAACATCTGTAAGTTTATCAATCTTTCCTCTCGTATTCCACGTCCCTTTCATCTATTGCGTCCTTTTAGTCTCTCCCATCCTTTTTTATCCCGACCCTTATATGTCCTGTTGGTCCTTTACGTCCCTCGTCTCTCCATCTTCTTTCCCTTAGCGTGTCTGTCGTCCCTTGTGCCTCACGTCTCTTTTGACTTTCCCAACCTGTCGACCCCTTCAGTTAGTATGGTATCTTAAGTATCTTAATGACTACCTTCGAATTCTCTGCCAGGTGCGAGCAGCTATCATCAAAGCGTACTTTATTATGTGGCTGGTGTTCTTCCTGTTGTCATTGTTCACATTCTTCATCAATGCGCCTTTCTGTGTAACTCATGTCTCACTCGTCGCTTCCGTCCCTATCCTTCAACGCAATTCTCTGGTCACCCACGTCGCTCTCGTCCTACGCCTCTCTCTTGTCCCTCGCCCTCCCATTCATCCCTTCACTTTCATCGCTCTCATCCCTGACATCCCTTGCATGCACAGGGCAGGAGGCAGTGGTCCTATCTACTACACCATTAACATTCTTCTTTCTGCTTATCTGCTTTCATGCTGGCCTGGGAGCGAGATAAAAACATAGAATGTGCCAGCTGCATTTCCTCCAGGTCATGCTGTAAAAACCAGCTTAAGGATCCGAGGGTGTAGTATATGTTGATTTAGGCGATGGGCTGACAACCTGCCACAATAGAAATATATACAGGTCCATCTTAAGCCCCCAAGACTTTTTAGACGTGGAGAAACGACCTTTGTTTAGGTCGTTTACGCTCTGCCTACCCCATTAGGGATAAAGGCTTGATTATATACATACATACATACATAAATCACGCCTTTATCCCTTACGGGGTAGGCAGAACGTTTAACGCCTCGTAAAAGGCGCTTTCGCCACGTCTGACAAACAATTACGGCAATTTTAGATTGTAAATATGTATTGCTTGATTATATGTATGTATTAATATTCTTATCTAAAGTATTCAATTACTTTGACTTCCAGGAGCGAGCGGCTATCATCAAAGCGTACTTCATAATGTGGCTGGTGTTCTTCCTATTGTCAATGTTTACGTTCTTTCTCAACGCGCCATTCTACTCAGCCGGGACTATTTGTGCGGAGCTGTTCTATATCAGTAAGTCATTTTTGCTTTATGCTTGTACTGAACTATCCAGCTATCGTCAAAGTTATTGTAGAGCCAAGATAATACATCATTTTTGTCATTTCTTTTACTACGGGTTGAGAGCCGTGTAACGAGATATATCATTCTAGGCGTCAGCCCTTGTATAAGAAATCTGTACAGTTATTTTACTCTATTTTAATATCTAAATAATCGAAAGTTTATCGCATATTAATAAATCGTGCTTCAACCAATCAATGGAAAGATTGAGATGAAACTTAGCAAACTTTAGGTTCTGGTATAGAACGTAGGTTACTGCTTACCACATGTTTAACCGTGAGTGAAGCACGTTCAAAAATCGAATTCCCTTTACTTATCAAACGTTTTTTTTTTCAGGTCTCAATGTCTACGCAATACTCCTTTGTCATAGTTTTTACAAACAGTTAAATGAACGAGAAGAAGTGTAAAGATTACATCCTATTATGTAATTTACTGCCGTAGGTTTTCGTGCAATTTATCACTTTCTATCTAATTAGCTTTCGCTTCGCTTTCTTTCTATTGTATTGTCTTCTTCTTCTTCTTCTTCTGTCGAGTGGGTATCGAGTCTATCGACCCGATGACCCTGGTGTCAGAGTTTTTAAACCGCCTATCAGGCCTCTGACATGGTTTGAGTAACGACCACTATCAAAGACAGCGACCGGGACCGACGGCTTAACGTGCCCTCCGAAACACGAAATCTTTTTCTTTTTCGGACAATCAGGTGATTCAGCCCGCAATGTCCTAACCAAACTGGGAAAAAATTCACAAAGTGATAAATTCTCAAATATCAACTTTGTGTTTTCTCCCTGGGAATTGAACCCAGGTTCTCCGGATCAGGAGTCCATGGCACTAGCCACTAGACCACGGAGGCAGTTATACTGTATTGTGTAAAAAGGAAATTGCTTCGTGAAATCGTACCCAAACTACGTTTAAAATTAATGACTAATTTAGATATAATTTGGCAAGTTGTTTTTTTTTTTACTGAGAAGACGTAAGACGTCCTCTACTTATACGAGATTTATGACCCGCCCTTTTTTTATCAACATGGCCGGCATGTGTTCTGAAAGTTAAAAGTTTAAAAAAAATATAGAACTTTGATTTGTGTGTAGAGTAACGTAAGTTGGAAGAGTAACGTACTTTTTAAATTACTTTTAACCGAACAGTTATCGTGCTTATAAATAAATAAAAGAAATATTTGTTCTAAATTGACAAATTTATATAAAACAAATTAAATGAAGCAGTATTTAACTATATAACAATTATATTTATTCTTAAAGAAGATTTTAAAGTTATTATTATCAATTTGGTAGCCATTTAATATTTGAATGAAATATGTAGTATAATATTTATATAAATTGTAAGAATTATTCATGTTAATTAATTATATAAACCAAAACATATTTATCTTAGCATAGATGTTTTTACGATTATATGCCAAATCTTATAGTTCAATTAAGAAAAGTAAATGTTAAATTAACGCTAAGTGAATTTATATTCAAGATAAAATGAAAATATTTACTGTAAAGTCAATTAATATTAGGTAAATCTATGTACCTACCTTAATAGTAATAAAATATCTGAATAAAAATTATGAAAAACAACCATAGGTTTTTTTTTCTATTATTAACTGTCTATACTTAACTGACAATCTATTTAATAACCTTAACAATTTTTGATTTTCACTTTTCCGAATCAAAACAATTAGGTACCTATATCCGTTTATAAAACTAAGGGCAGTAAATACACACAGGCGTCACTGCACTCAAAACGGGATGCATGTGTGGTGTTGCAACACACATCCCTCGGCGCATCCCTTTACCAGTACGCTCAAGAAATTTATTTACTCAAAAAAGAATTTACATTTGCTTACTTTGAGAAATACAGCTTAATTATTTATGTATTAAAATTGCAAACAACCTAGCGCTAGCAAACCAAAACTGTTCTACGTTAGTAGTAAGGTAGGCTTAGTAATATATTCTAGTTAGACTTAAGTGTTAAGAGGTATTATAGTACCCTCAGAATCACAGAGTCCCAAAAACATTTTTTCTTTTTTAACTAAGACTTGAAAAGTCCTTAGAGACATGGTTTTGAGCTTCACTACATATGTTCACTAAGTCCTATTAAGGAATTGTAGTTCAAAACTCGTAGTTTTTTATCCTGGGGGAGCGTAGGGGAGATTAAATATTTAACGGGATACATACGTGGGACACTCAGAAAGTTTTGCGACACTAAAAAAAAATGTTCTACAGGTACATATATTTTTATTAAATCTTTTCAAAGTACTCTCCACCAGCCTCTATACAAAGATTCATGCATCTGAACCAGTTTTCAAAACACTTTTTCCAGTCCACCGTAGACACCTCGTTTACAGCCTGCTCGAACGCAGCCAGCGCATCTTCCGGCGACGAAAATTGTATCCCCTTGAGCAGATTTTTTATTTTTGGAAATAAAAAGAAGTCACGCGGTGCTAGATCAGGGCTGTAAGGAGGGTGACCCAGGAGTTTGACTGGTGTGCTGTCCAGGAAGTCCCTCGTTTTGAAAGCGGTGTGTGCAGGCGCATTGTCGTGGTGGAGCAGTAGTCCGCGGAACCCTGTGTTTGGTCGCTTGTTGCTCACAACAGAAAAAACTTCTGGTAAACATTTGGTAGTATACCATTCGGCGTTAATGCTTCTTTGATCTCGTAAGGGAGTTGAGGCCAAGTGGCCAGTCAAATTAAAAAAGCTGGCGATCAAAATCTTCCCCCCGCTTCGAGATCGCTTCACTTTGGTAGGCGTTGGTTCATTTTGAAACACCCTAACTGTCGACTGGCGCTTGGTTTCTGGATCGTATTGATAAATCCAGGACTCATCACCTGTTACGATGTCGTAAACACGCCGAGACGAGCCTGCTTCAAATTTGTTCAGCATATCACGGCACCATTCCACCCGGGCCTGCTTCTGAGCGTCGGTGAGGTAGTGCGGCACCCAGCGCGATACTATCCTCCTCACGCGAAGATGCCATTGTAGAATCTCGTGAACGCTTCCCGATCCAATCTTTAATATGTGCTGAATCTTCTGATATGTAATTCGCCTATTATCTTGGATTAAATTTTTCACTGCTAGCACGTTTTATTCCGTAATAGCCGTCAAAGGGCGACCGCTTCTTTCTTCATCCCCCAAGGTTGGTCGACCGCGCCTAAATTCTTTATACCAACGATACACGGTTGCCTTGGAGGGGCTTTCATCCAAAAATGCCATTTGAAGTCTATCGAACGATTCATCCAGTTTCAGGCGACACTTGAAATCGTAAAAAATCATAGCTCTAAAATGTTCCCGGCGCAGATCCATTTTTCAGTAAGACACGATACTTTGAATTGGCTCGCAAAAAATGTGGAGGGAAAATTTTGAAAATGGAACACACATATTTTTACTTACAAGTAATCATATTTTCAAAAAAGATTCAAACCGGCCAGTCTGCCATATATAAAAACTATTTATCGCAATACTTTCTGAGTGGCCTGGTACATATAATCACGCCTTTATCCCTAATGGGGTAGGCAGAGCGTAAACGACTTAAACAGAGGTCGTTCCGAAACGTCTGACAAAGTTTTGAAGGTTATTTAAGATAGATTTGTAGGTATATTGCTGTAGTGACAGGATGTCAGCCCATCGCCTTAATTGCAATATACTGAAACCCTCGAATCCCTTAGCTGGTTTTTACAGCATGCCCGGAAGGAAATGCAGCTGGCACATTCTATGTTTTTCTCACGCTCCCAGTCCAGCATGGAAGAGTCTCGCTCCCAGTCCAGCATGGAAGAGTCTCGCTCCCAGTCCAGCATGGAAGAGTTAAGTTTAACGGGGTACTTTTTTTATTTTTGGTTCGAAAACCTATCGTGTGGAGTGTCCACTGAAAGGGCATTTTAAGCTGATTCTAATAATATATCACACAATTATATTACAGATAGCTGTTTTATATAAAAAATAAAAAAAACCTAAATTAATGTTTTAGCTCATCCTAACAAGAAACGGCTGAATGTTTTTCTCTAAACTATACGCCAAGTGACCTTTTAACGTCTTCAAAATCTAAGGGCATGAAAAAGAAATTCGGAAATACTAATGCTTACTATTTATTTTCTAATTTAAAAAACAGCTAAATTAAAAAAAAAAACACGATAAGGGTTGAACTAGTAATACTTAAAATGTCCTAGTGAACATATGTAGTGAAGGTCTAAACCCTAGAATAAAAAAGTGGGTCATATCGCTTATATACTACAGTAAAATAATCTTACTACCTAGACTAAACAAAATTCTTACTACTAAAACTAACCTATGGTACATAAAATACTCAATAATACACTAGAAAAAATATTTAATGATAATAAATGCATTTTTTCTAAAAATATTTTTTAACAAAGTGAAACAATTTATACTTGCGATTGTCGGCACTTGGTGAAACTCCATACTTGTAATGTTACAAGTGTTTTAATAATACCATTGCAAAGTGAAATTTTAATTGTTATGTTTCCAGTAAAAAAACGTGATATTTTAAGTGAATGCATTTTAAATTTACAGTCTTCTTACTTCTTTCTTTTACGATATTGCTTTAAAAACTGTGTGAAGTACATTCTGAAAACAGTTTTTATTGTAATGTTGGTAATGAACTTGATAATCCGATATTGCAGCAAGACCTCAGAATATACCGGGTGTAAGGGACAGTGTCCCGCAAATTGACAGGGGTTGCTCAGTTAATAAAATAAACAACTGTCACCAGGAATTACTTTCGGAGAATGAAAAAAAAAATTAACTTCCCATACAGAATGACCACCGCGATCAGACAATTTGTTTGGAAAATATTTTTTGTTTCACTTCCTGCAAGAAAATCCTATAGTTCAGTTCCACTGACTGAGAAACCGTATCAGTTTGCTGGACGCTGTCCCTTACAACCCGTATTAATAGGTCTGGCAAGACACTAATTGGAACTAATTTTAAATTTTCTTCAAATGTCAGGTGATTTGGCAATAATATTAAAATTTATAAAATTGTTAATGCTCTATTCACCTAAGAAATAAAGGCGTAATTATGAATAACATCGCCGCAGGGACAAAACGACAAAACGACAAAAATTACAAAACAAAAATCTATAGAGTTATAATTCCTGTCTCTTGGGAAGCAGTAGAAATATCATCTTCTTCAATCAGGATCTCGTGTGAGATGGAACCGTGAGTTTTCCCTTGCAGCATTTGTTCGTACAGTGTATGGATGACAACCAGGAAATGAATGTAGATACCTGTAATTATAAAAAAAAAACCTAAAATAAATAAATTCATTTCTTCCATGTCGGCCTTGGAGCAAGAGAAAAACATAGAATGTGCCAGCTGCATTTCCTCCCGAGCATGCTGTAAAAACCAGCTAAGGGATCCGAGGGTTTCGGTATATTGTGATTTAGGCGATGGGCTGACAACCTGTCACTACAGCAATATACCTAAAAATCTATCTTAAATAACCCTCAAAACTTTGTCAGACGTGGCGGAATGACCTTTGTTTAGGTCGTTTGCGCTCTGCCTACGCCAATAGGGATAAAGGCTTGATTATATGTATGTATGGACAGGATCTGAACTTGCGTCTCTGGAATGCCGGTCCATCTTATCACTACATAGTATAAAACAAAGTCGCTTTCTCTGTCCCTATATCCCTATGTATGCATAAATCTTTAAAACTACGCAACGGATTTTGATGCGGTTTCTTTTAATGGATAGAGTGATTCAAGAGGAAGATTTTTATGTATAATACATGCACCCCGTAATATAATAGACAAACACTAACAATTTCCGTGCGAAGCCGGGGCGGGTCGCTAGTATGAAATAAAAATTGAACTAAGAATCCTCAGAAATTCAATCTGCAAATTATTTAACAAAGTAATAAAATAGTTTCCGTGATTCAGAGACAATGTTAAGTCGTACGTTCCAGATACTGTTAACTGTGTAACAAAAATTACCCCACAAGAATTTGATTAAATTAAAATTACTATTTCTTATATTTAGCTTAAAGTGACAGTAGATGTTGGACTGAGAAAACTTAAATTAATATTATCCAATCAAGTTGTATAATTTTAGAGGTATTTATCAGGTGTAAGTTATTCCATGCTGGACTGGGAGTGATGGAAAAACATAGAATGTGCCAGCTGCATCACCTCCAGAGCATGGTGTAAAAACCAGCTAATGGATTCGAGAGTTATAGTATACTGCAATTTTAGGCGATGGGCTGACAACCTGTTACTAAAGCAATATACGTCATGATCATCTGTAATAATCCTCAAAACTTGTCAGACGTGGCGGAACGATCTTTGCTTAGGTCGTTAACGCTCTGCCTACCCCATGAGGGATAAAGGCGTGATTATATGTATGTATGTATGTAAGTAACAGTGTCCTACAAGCTGATAGTTTTTGCTCAGTCAACGATACTAAACAAGTTTCACCCGGAAATTCTTTATGGAAGTGATTTGTTTTTTGCTAACTTCCATGCTGGTCTGGGAGCGAGAGAAAAACATAGAATGTGCCAGCTGCATTTCCTCCCGGGCATGCTGTAAAATCCAGCTAAGGGATCCGAGGGTTTCAGTATACATATTGTAATTTAGGCGATGGGCTGACAACCTGTCACTACAGCAATATACCTAGAATTCTATCGAACGACCTTTGTTTAGGTCTATCTTAAATAACCCTCAAAACTTTGTCAGACGTGGCGGGACGACCTTTGTTTAGGTCGTTTACGCTCTGCCTACCCCATTAGGGATAAAGGCGTGATTATATGTATGTATGTATGTATGTTGTTTTTTGCTTTTTCATGCAAATTGTCTAATCAAGGCGGTATGAAAATGTAATTTTTACTTTTCTTATTCTTTGCTTTCATTTCCTGAAAGAATTTACTGGTGAAAGTTGTTCAGTATCGTTGACTGAGCAACACCTATCAGTTTGTGGGACGCTGTCCTCTTGCACCTCGTATATTGTTATGACTCAAGGTGTGGACTCTAAGGCTCGTATTTATAAAGCGATCTCAACATTGAAAGCAATATTAAGTATGGATTAGACGGGCCATTATGAACTGAAATGACATTTCTGATACGAACTCAAACTCGCTGTCAGTCTCAAGTGCTGAATATAATTACGGGCCTTCAAGTGCTGAAGCTATATAAAACATTATTTCAAGAAAACCTTATGTTCAAATCCATGTCAAGATCTTTTTTTTTATTTTTTCTTTCTTAATCGAGTAGATACTCGAGTCGAACGATCCGATGAACCCTGGGTCAGCGTTTTTATACCGCCGAGTACCACAGCTATTAGGCCTCTGACATGGTTTATGTAACGACCACTATCAAAGACTGCGACCGGGAACGTGCCCTCCTAAGCACGGTTTTTTTGCTTTCCAGACAATCAGGTGATTCAGCCTGCATTGTCCTAACCAAGCTGGCGAAACTGGATTGGCAAATATCAACTTTGTGTTCCCCCTCTCGAATCCATGACCTCCGGATCGGGAGCCCATGGCTCTGATAAGTAAACCACGGAGGCAGTTATCACTTATAATGTTTTAAAAACTTACAGCATGTTATGAAGATAACAAACGCTGCTATCCAATGTAGTTGCAGCAGCAGCAGGAGCCCGCCAAGCATGCTGAACATCGCGAAGAAAATGCCAAACCCGAAGTAAAAGACGACGCAGTTCGGCTTTTTCTGGAAAAATAATAATAATATTGAGACTGTGACATTGCACACGAAAAGAATGGGGAGCTGAACTCATAGAGGTTGCTAAGTCAACGTCACTGAACAACATCCACCAGAAAATTCTTTCAGAAAATGAAAAAAATAATAGGATTTTCCATAAAAAAATATTGATAAAGGTGGACATTTTGTATGGAAAAGACAATTTTTATTTTCATTTCCTGATAGAATTTCATGGTGAAAGTTTATGAGTATCGTTGACTGAGCAACCCCTATCAGTTTACCGGTATAATTAGCACAATGCAGAGTGTGACATTTAAGTGTCTGTCTAGAAAAAGTATTCCATGCTTTCAAAGGGCACGTTAATCTGTCGATCCCGGTGGCAGTTAAAAAGTAGTCATGCAAAAAATATATAACATCTATGTAATAAGACTGTTTACTAACTCCTTATTAGGTACATCAGGGTTCGGTTTTTTATTAGTAATGGGTTTGCTCTTGACTCTAGACACTAGGTCAGGGATGACAGTGACATCAATGGACCGAGCTAACCCAGAAAATGCCTGCTATGGCACTGGCAATCTTACGCACCGACGGAACACAGCATGCTATTTAGCACCAGTTTCCGGTGAGAGGTTGGTTACGAGCCAGGCAGCCCCTTGCGGAGCCTACCACCGCTTTGTTGGGGTCGTTCAGCCGGACTTATTCACAGGCAAGCCTGTGTTGCCGTTGCCCGGGGTTGACCACTAGAGGGTAGATCCCATCCCACCCCAAAACATCTATGTAATAATAATAAAGCAGTTTTTAAACTCTTACTACATCAGGGTTTATCTGGTCGTCGATCGACTCAAAAACTCACTCGGTCAAGGATAGAAGAAAGTTTCTGTTATTTATTTATCATCATCTCCCTAGCCTTATCCCGTGTCCCTCAGGGTTAGCTACCTAATTAAGGTGATTGAACGAGGGTACTGAATTTTACACAGAGCGACTGACATCGGACTTCCGCAACCCAGAAGGGAAACCAGACCTAATCCAGTATTAGGTCAGAGTTTTTAAGCCGCCAATGCTTAGTACTGGCCTCTGACATGGTTTAACGACTAATATACATTACATACATACATGCAATCACGCCTTTATCCCTAATGGGGTCGGCAGAGCGTAAAAAACCTAAACAAAGGTAGTTCCGCCACAACTGTCAAAGTTCTGAGGGTTATTTAAGATAGACCTAAACAAAGGTCGTTCGCCACGTATGACAAAGTTTTGAGGGTTATTTAAGATATATTTGTAGGTATATTACTGTGACAGGTTGTCGGCCCATCGCCTAAATTACAATACGGAAACCCCCAGATCCCTTGGCCAGTTTTTACAGCATGCCCGGGAGGAAATGCATCTGGCACATTCTATGTTTTGCTCTTACTACCGGTCCACCATAATATCTACGGTGTTAAACGATATTAACCGGGACCAACGGTTTAACGTTCCTTCCGAAGCACAGTTTCTATTATTTATTTATATACCTTACTTCCATGCTGGACTGGGAGAGATAGAAAAACATACAATGTTCCAGCTGCCCTTCCTCCCGGGCATGCTGTTGAAGTCAGCAAAAGGGACTCGAGGGTTACAGTGTATTGTAATTTAGGCGATGGGCTGACAACCTGTCACTAAAGCAATACATATTACAATCTAAAGTTGGCCTCAATTTTTGTCGGACGTGGCGAAAGCGCCTTTTACGAGGCGTTAAACGCTCTGCCTACCCCGTAAGGGATAAAGGCGTGATTTATGTATGTATGTATTTATATACCTTACTAATTCCGATAATCAACATCATTGAAGCAAACATCAGCAGCATTCCCATAGTAAGCGTTGAATATAATATTATTGACCACTGATTTTGAGTGAGCTCCAATGTCATCAACTTGATAATAATATGTTGATGTAGAGGTAGATTCAACTCTTTTGGCGAATTAAATGTTGAGTTTTTTGTTTCTTCAATGTCCATGGACAAATATACACCAGATGTCGTGACCATCGCTAAAGATAGCACCTGCAAAAAAAAAACAGAATTAGGTTCGTATTTATAGAGCGATCTTAACATTCAGAGCAATATTAAGTATGGATTTGACAGGCAATTATGGACTGAAATAACATTTCTGATACGAACTCAAACTCGCTGTCAGTCTCAAGTGCTGATTATAATTACGGTCCTTAGTAAGTTGGGTTAAACAAAGGACGTTCCACCACATCTGACAAAGTTTTGAGGGTTATTTAAGATAGATTTGTAGGTATATTGCTGTAGTGACAGGTTGTCAGCCCATCCCCTGAGGGCAAGATTTTGTGACTTTATGCGCAAACAAATTGCCCCTGATGGTAACCCTCAATGCTTATTAGACGTGGCGGAAAGATCTTTGTTTTGGTTGTTGATGCTCTTCGTACCCTATTAGGGGTAAAGGCATGAGTGTGTGGTTTGTTCATGTATTTCTTCTGGAGAATCCACTAGTATTTTGTGTAAAAAAAAACGCCTATAATTTTTTTTTCACGTTATTACTGGTGGGCTGGGCAGGCTTACTTGTTTACACTCTCAAATGTACTGGGGGAATTCCCCTGAAATATCGTTGAGCACACTAAGAACATATAGGCCACGTTTATGTTATATAACAAAAGATTCATTATGTACTAAAGCTAACCGTTGTTATTGAAATAGCAGCTTAGGTAGATACTTTGTGGTTTTTAGTAATACCCACGTCTTTATGCACGTTATTGTTCTTTATATTATACCAGCAACCCGCCCCGGCTTCGCACGGAAATTATCAGTGTTTCTCTACCATATTATACATGTATTATACATATAAACCTTCCTCTTGATTCACTCTATCTATTAAAAGAAACCAAATCAAAATCCGTTGCGTAGTTTTAAAAATCTAAGCATACATAGGGATATAGGGACAGAGAAAGCGACTTTGTTTTATACTATGTAGTGATTTCCTGACCTTATTCAGAATAAGAAGGGCGCTAAGGCTCGTATTTATAAAGCAATATCAAGAGAGAGCAATACTAAGTATGTATTGGACAGGTCAACTGAAATGACCTTCCTGATACGAACTCAAACTAGCTGTCAGTCTCAAGTGCTGTTTATCAATACGGACCTAATTCCCACCAAAGTAGGCAATAAGAAAATGACCAAAAAGTTGATAAGTTAAATGAAATTTACTAAAAAATTGTTGAGGAAGTTGTTCAAATTACTTACAAGACTGATGAATCCAATGAAAATACCTCCTCGGTTCAATTTGATAAAATAACAACATCTCCCGGCCCAACACATTTTAATCACACAATAAACACTAATAATACACACGAAACACTATAATATACTGAATGAAATATAGGCCTTTTATTAAAAAAATTGGTATATATATATATAGCCGTGTAATAGTAACTAATATTTTCCTTAAAGATAAAACCAGAACAATATTATTAAATTTAAATTGTAGCTAACTACAGCTCTTACAGAGATGTGTGCGACGATAGAAACCAAAACAAAACTAAATCAAAGTATGGGTTCTAAGAACCACTTGATATGACTTAAGTCCCGGGCCTCTGAAATACATCGAGTAAGCATATTTGTGTTAAGGGTCTTATTCCACTTAGCAAAAAAAGGAATTTATGATAAGTGTCATAGTTTTTGAATTGATTGTGAGATATTTAATATAATATAATATATTTCATATTAAGCACATTGATGATTATTAACTACATCAATTGTGTGAATAACAATTTACATACATACATACAATCACGCCTTTATCCCTAATGGGGTAGGCAGAGCGTAAACGACCTAAACAAAGGTAGTTCCGCCACGTCTGACTAAGTTTTGAGGGTTATTTAAGATAGATTTGTAGGTATACTGCTGTAGTGACAGATTGTCAACCCGTCGCCTAAATTACAATACACTAAAACCCTCGGATCCCTTAGCTGGTTTTTACAGCATGCCCGGGAGGAAGAGCAGCTGGCACATTCTATGTTTTTCTCTCGGTCCCAGTCCAGCATGGAAGAACAATGACAATGAACAATGACAATTTGACGTCATATTTATATAATTATATGGCCAGTTTAATCCATTTATTATAATTACAATTTTAAAGGTACAGTACAATACACATACAATATTTACATTTTATTATTTTCTATTTATAATATATTATATTAACAATTTATTGCGAACTAAAAACATACTGAAAAAACAATATGACAACGAAAAAAACACATTTAAAACAGAAACTGCTTATAAAAAACAAGTTTCTCAAAGCAGATATTCAAAAGTGATCTACTATGTTTTTTTTAAAATATTATAACAAAGTTAAAAAAAAGTTGTTCAAAATAAGTACTCACAAGGCTAACGAATCCTGTAATAATACTTCCTCTGTCCAATTTGATAAAAAAACAACATTTGTCGGCCCAACACATTTTTATAACACTAAACACTATTAAGTAATTTGCAAAACACACGTATGTATTTTGTTTATTATACATACATTCACTTTGTCCCTATAAGTTTCTATTATAAACAGAATTATAAATACTTGTTTCCTCTATTAAAAGGAAATGATATAATAAACTTGTTACTCTTGTAAGCTTGGTACCTAACTAGGGCTTCTAACTGAAAGGGAAGTATACCTAGAGATATGAGACAGAAGATAACGATACTATAATATCAATGACAATTTGATGTCAAATATATCAAGTGGAGGAATTTCATAATATATAAATAAAATAATATGACATACATTCATACATACTATCACGCCGTATCTCTAATAGGGTAGGTAGAGCGGCGACCGAAATCAAGGTCGTTCCGCCACGTCTGACAAAGTTTTGAGGGTTATTTAAGACTAGCTGTGCCCGCGACTTCGTACGCCCGGTTTGTATGAAAAACACGGAGTGTTGAACATACCTACTAAAAACTCC
Source organism: Scrobipalpa costella (assembly GCA_949820665.1). NCBI lineage: Eukaryota > Metazoa > Arthropoda > Insecta > Lepidoptera > Gelechiidae > Scrobipalpa > Scrobipalpa costella. The sequence goes on from OX463311.1 coordinate 4,318,496, forward strand.
GCGCGTAGGGGCGGGATCTGCTAACTGCGTGTTTTCCATACAAACTGGGGTACTTAATCAATATTAGAATGGTTTGCGTGATTATTTCAAACTTAGGCTGGACACCAGGTAATTAAAAAAACTCAGTCTAATAAAAAGTCCCTTTAAGATCGGTTAAGAACGATCAGACTTCAATTTCCTGCCTACCCCCTAAGTCAGGTGGCGTGATTATTTGTATTGTAACTTTGAGTTTACGTAATGCTCAGTCAAACAAAAAAAGTTACATCAAAATCGATTACAAACTACCGAAATTAAATTTCCTACCTACCTCCTTAGTCATGAGGCGTGATTATTTGTTACTTCAAATTTAAATAATGCTCAGTCAAATAAAAAAGTTCCATAAAAACGGTTAAGAAAAAGCCAAATTTCAATTTCCTGCCTACCCCCTAAGTCAGGTAGCGTGATGTTAAGTATCCTGAGCTGCAACCCGGGTAACACACAGTTGAATAAAAAGTCCCATCGAAATCAGTTACGTAGTTTTTGCGTGATGTGGTAACATACAGTCAGACAGACAAATTTTTTATTAAAAAAACATTTTGATCTTTATATCGTTAATAATGCCTGCTGCAATTATTTTTTTGTAAAAATATTCAATGTACAGACATGACTTTTCTAAAGATTTATTATATGTATAGATAGATAGTTTTGTATTCAGCCCATCGCCTAAATTGCAACACACTGAAACTCTCTGATCCCTTAGCTGATTTGAGGATTTGTAAATGTAAATTTCTGTAGTAACATGCTCATTCTAAATTTCAATGTTTGGTAGGGACGGCAAAATTCACTATTAACTTTTGATGATGCCAGAGAGTACCTTTATGTGAGTACTTTAAACAGCGCTACCCTGCATAATCGTACCCTACTCATTCCGACGACGACGACCCGCGCAGCCTAGTTGGCAGTGTACCTGCCTGCTACGCAGAGGGTCCCGGGTTCGATTCTCGGCCGAGGCAGACATTTGAATGATGAGTTTAAATGTCTGTTTCTGGGTCTGGGTGTTATTTGTGGTTGTTTCTGTGTATGTCCATGGCACCCCGATACAGGGAATCCTAGTGGGGGCTATGAGTGTGATCGTGTTTTTTTTTTTTTTTTTTTTTTTTTCATTAGTCTAAATGCAGATCCTTACTTCTAATTAACGGACCTACAAAAACAAATCCAGTTTATTTAATGATTCAGTTTTGTTAGGCGCAGATATTTGTAGTCCACTTTGACGCACCACATCTTGAAAACAACAACTTTCAGAAAAAATATGTTTGTATCTACGATTAGGTAATTTAATCTATACATATAATAAATCTCTAGAAGGGTCGGGTCTGTACATTGAATATTTTTACAAAATTAATTGCAGCAGGCATTATTAACGAAATAAAGACCAAACCGTTTTTTTTTAATATGGCTGTTTGTCTGTCTGTCTGTATGTTACCACATCACGCCAAAACTACTGAACCGATTTCGATGGAACTTTTTTCATTCAACTGTGTGTTACCCGGATTGCAATTCAGGATACATAAACCACGCTACCTAACTTAGGGGGTAGGCAGGAAATTGAAATTTGGCTGTTTCTTATCCGATTTTTATGAAACTTTTTTAATTCGACTGAGCATTATTTAAAATCAAAGTTACGGTACAAATAATCACGCCTCATGACTTAGGAGGATAGTAGGAAATTGAATTTCGGTCGTTTTTAACCGATCTTAAAACGACTTTTTATTTGACTTAGTATTGTTATAACCTAGGTTAGAAATAATCACGCAAACCATTCTAATATTGAGTAAGAACCCCAGTTTGTATGAAAAACACGCAGTGTCGAACATACTGAAAACGCATCTCCGCGCGTAGGAGCGGAATCTGGTAGCCCGCGCGCGGAAGCGAGTTTCGCATTGTCTGATCTTTTTTTTTGTATGGAAAACATGCTTCCGTACACGAGTTAGCAGATCCCGCTCCTACGCGCGGAGATGCGTTTTCTTCATACAAAACGGGCGTACGAAGTCGCGGGCACAGCTAGTAGTTAATAATACTTGATTCTTTGATTATTTTGTTCTAGCTTGCAAGGTTTTTCTGGAAATTGCGATTTTCTGTCCTCTTTCATGCATAATTGGCTGACCGGATTTAAAATAAATTTGGCATGGTGATTGATGGTTGCCTTGAGACGGACAAAGGCTACATTTTACCGCGGGAAAACACCTTATTCCCACGGGAAAAAAATATATAGCGCGGATGAAACCGCGGGCGGAAAGCTAGTATAATAATATTGATACGCATATAATATATTCTTTATTGATGTAAAATTAAAAAAACAGTTCAACTTAAAAAAAATAAACAACTGGCGAGCTTATCTCTATAAGAGATCTCTTCCAGCCAACCTAATGAGGATAAAAGATTTTTATGGGAATTTTACGGGAACAGATACAGTTCGTATAATTTAATTACAAATTGATATGATTAAAGTAATACTAATACACATATTAACATACTATAATAAACTAATACATATTCAAGTACTTGTAAGTATTTCTTCCAAGCTGGACTGGGAGAGATAGAAAAACATAGAATGTTCCAGCTGCCCTTCCTCCCGGGCATGCTGTTGAAATCAGCAACAGGGACTCGAGGGTTACAGTGTATTGTAATTTAGGTGATGGGCTGACAACCTGTCACTAAAGCAATACATATTACAATCTAAAATTGCCCTCAATTTTTGTCAGAAGTGGCGAAAGCGCCTTTTACAAGCCGTTAAACGCTCTACCTACCCCGTAAGGGATAAAGGCGTGATTTATGTATGTATATATAAGTATGGAGCCGTCTATTGCATACTTTATCGGCTCAGTTGAGCTTTGTAGATGTAAAGCGTTATCTTTGTCGCGACTTTGCAAACTTCACTATCTTTTTCCAAGATATGATGTGCAATACAAACAGTACCATAATCAGATATTTTAGGGTTCCGTAGGTATCCGAAGAGTGCGTCCATCTGTCAGCCGGCTATAGTCCTCCCATCGATTTTCGGTGATGGCGGCCGATCTCCCGGAGATCAGCCAACTGCGCAGGCCTTGTTTTTAGTGCCCAAGTGTTTGCGCTACACACAGGTGCACCCTCTATTCCTTCAATCTCTTATTCTGATGGGACAGATTGACTGACACGACCAGAGAGAAATCATACATACATGCCCATCCGAAAGCATGAACTGAAGAAGAAGAAGAAGAAGAAGATTCATGAACCATCATCAATTCATCACCACATAGTATAAAACAAAGTCGCTTTCTCTGTCCCTTTATCCCTATGTATGCTTAGATCTTTAAACCTACGCAACGGATTTTTAGTCTTACTTTGAACATTTATTCCTCTTCTTGTTCTTAGCAAGTAGATTCATATTCATAATATTCATATTTATTTATTGCATTCACATACTTCATTTAATTAACAGGTCAAATGCTTAAGTTAGTAGGTAGTATTGATGCAGTTTTTCTTCTTTTAATGGATAGAGTGATTCAAGAGGAAGGTTTATATGTATAATACAGGCATAATATTGTAGAGAAACACTGATGATTTCCGTGCAAAGCCGGGGCGGGTCGCTAGTAATAAATAACTGCCTCCGTAGTCTAGTAGTCAGAGCCATGGGCTACCGATCCGGAGGTCCTGGGTTCGATGCCCAATGGGGAACACAAAGTTGATACTTGACAATTTATCACTTTGTGAGGTCCGAAAGTAAAAGGATTCCGTGCTTCGGAGGGCATGTTAAGCCGTCGGTCCCGGGCGCTGTCTTTGATAGTGGTTGTTACTAAAAACCATGTCAGAGCCCTAATAGCTGTGCTGTCACCAGGGTTCTTCGGGTCGTTGTTCGACTCAAAAAATCCACTCGCTAAGAAGATGAACCAGGCATTTAAAATAATCTAGATTAGATAAATAAAATAGTATACCCAATAACAAAAATAAATAAGTAGTTTAATAAAAATGAAGGCCACAGGATTATAATAATTAATTATACACCTAAGTCCGTATATTTATCCTGTTACTCATTTCTGTTTTTCACTAATAATGGCAGAAAATTCTTCATTCTGCTTCTTTTAAGAAATTTCTTTATTGAAATAAACAGTGCATATTGTGTCTTTTTTATTGTGTTTGTGTTTTTTCATGTCGTTGTGTACAATAAACTTTTAAATAAATAAATAAAATTGTGGGTATGGATTTACTTTAGTTGAGTCGTGTTCTTACCAAATCGAGGCTGTCAAACGTGCCTGAACTCCTTATCAACGAATTAGTTACTAGAATTCAAAATGTCACTGTATGGGTGAGTAATTTTTACACATGGACTTTGTTTACATTACTTTGAATTGGTATAGGAACGGGCGTTCTTCTTCTTTTGTCGAGTGGACCTATAGACCCGATGAAACCTGGTGTCAGAGTTTTTAAACCGCCTAGTAGCACAACTATCAGGCCTCTGACATGGTTTTTGAGTAACGACCACTATCAAAGGCAGCGACCGGGACCGACGGCTCCTCCGAAGCACGAAATCTTTTTCTTTTCGGACAATCAGGTGATTCAGCCTCCAACCAAACTGGCATTTAAATTATGATACTGAACCCCCTGAAAGATGTATAGTTAAACGTTAAACGTGCACTCTGAAACATGGAGACATTTTTTTAAATTCAATTAGAGAATTTACCTTCATTAACATTTCAACCAAAGTAAAATCAATCGAACAAATAATAAAAAAAAAACGTTGCAGCGCCATCTGTTAGAGACAGCGGGTATTAAAATGTAACCTCGCTGACAGTTTGGTTCCTCGTTGCTTCGTGGTTCCTCAGAGCAGGGATCGTTTAAAAAATTTAAGTCGTTACCATGAGAGGGCGCTACTTAGTAAAATGGAAGTGGAACTGAGCGTTTTTGGTTGCCTCCAAGCAAATTTATGTTAGGTACCAGTTAACACTTTTGATCCTTGAGGAAGTCAAAGCCTTTAGGGTACTTCCCAATGGCCGCTAAGATCACTATGACCTTAAAAGGTGGAGTCAGGCTACATAAAAAAAAAACAAAATCTTCCTTTAGACGCGTATGGGATTACCACAAGCAAGTTTTATAAACGGATTTAAGGAGAAGTAATTTCAGTGTAAGGGCACTTTGGCCTTTGTGATGACTGTAAGAGAAAAATAAATTCATCGGTTAGTCGTTTGATGACCAAGATTTCGTCTTCATTTCGACTCATTAGATGCGGAAGTGTCCGCATTGCAGTTGGTTTGCAAGTGCTTCGCTTTTGTGAGCTTAGCTTATTCGTATTGCATTATTTTGGCAGGGATACAAGAGGGGAAGGGTCGTCTTGCGGGGAGAACCACTCTGCGGAGATCATGCTTAAGGTGATTACAACCGGCAAATGGTTGTTTTTAATTATCCTAAACGAATTACGATTGGAAAATTCTACTAAAATATACATCTAAGTAGAAGTAGAAATTAGTTCATGACCTGCAATTGGAACATTTAAAATTATTCTAGTTCATAAATAAGTATAATAAAAAAATCTGGAAGTAAAGCTGTTTTTATCAGTAAATTTGATATTCCTACTAAACTATTACGAGCGCTCCCACGGTTCATTCGGAAAAATATCCGTATTTTGAATATCTAAAATCACAACAAAGCTTTTTTAATCCGACTCTTATGGAATTAGCTTTTTTGTGCGTTTTCCGCACATTTTTGGCGCGGCCACGGACGTAACCGCCACGCCGCCGCCCGCTGATTTGAACGATATCCTAAGACATTACGGGCGATGGCTGCATATCTTAAAATCTACCTGCTCATCTGCCGGCAGGATACACCTTAAGAGTATCTGTCACTTTCACGTCATTGTCGGTTGCAGCGCGTTAGAAAAAGAGAGTAGATTCTAAGTCCCTTGGAATTAAAAACGTAAGCGACAAATGACAAATTATTTAAAATATAAATGAAAATTACACAGATATAAAAATATATATATACGACGGATCAAGTTTAGAATGTTTTATGTTTTAAGAAAACTTTTAGGTAGTAGTTCGGTTGTCTTATTCATTAAAACCTGTTATAAGTGTTTCGAAGACCTGACTTTATGATTTTTTTAAATATAATTACACTATTTATACTGTGTTTTCGAAAAATTAGTCGGACGAAAATTATCTCCAAGAACAATTTTACATTTTTTTAGCAAGAGTAAGTGCTATACTTTTGCTAGAAAGCGTTTTAAGCAACATCAATAAAAATACAAAGGAGCCTTAACGGCTACTTCTAAAGAGTTAGATTCCGTTCCGATCCAAACAAGCTAAGCTCACAAGAGCGAAGCACTTTTGCTAGAAAGCGTTTTAAGCAACATCAATAAAAATACAAAGGAGCCTTAACGGCTACTTCTAAAGAGTTAGATTCCGTTCCGATCCAAACAAGCTAAGCTCACAAGAGCGAAGCACTGTTGCTAGAAAGCGTTTTAAGCAACATCAATAAAAATACAAAGGAGCCTTAACGGCTACTTCTAAAGAGTTAGATTCCGTTCCGATCCAAACAAGCTAAGCTCACAAGAGCGAAGCACTGTTGCTAGAAAGCGTTTTAAGCAACATCAATAAAAATACAAAGGAGCCTTAACGGCTATTTCTAAAGAATTAGATTCCGTTCCGATCCAAACAAGCTAAGCTCACAAGAGCGAAGCACTTGCGAAGTAATTTCAGGTTGTAATTCCATGTTAGATTGGAGTGATAGTTGAAAAAGTATAGAATCTTTCAGGTGCTTCTTTTCTTTGGCCTACTGAAGGACTATACCGGTTCTTAGGGACAGCGTCCTACTGAACAACTTCCACCAAGATATTATTTCAGGAAGTGTAAATAAAAATTGGTTTTTCCAATTTGTCTATCCTGTTGCCACTATATTTTTTTTTCATTTTCTGAAAGGATTTCCTGATAGAAGTTGTTTAGTGTCGTTAACTGAGCAACCCCTATCAGTTTGCGGGATGTTGTCCCTTGCACCCCGTATATAGGGAGACAAGTTACTATGATTTAGGCAAAATGCTGAAACCTATCGCTCTAGCAATACCCAGTTCGTTTTAAATAAGCCTCAATGCGATTTATGTACTAAGAGCCCGATGGTGTAGCGGATAGGGGTGCTGCCTCCTGTGCGGGGAGGTCATGGTTCGAATCCCACCACGTACCAATGTGTTTTTCGGTTTTCGAATTTCATATGTACGTTTATTCGGCGCTTTCTCCGTGCTTCGGAAGGCACGTTAAGCTGGACGATAGGATGGCAGTCGCTCTGTGTAAAAACCAGTACCCTCGTTCAATCCCCTAGATTAGGAAGCCGACCCCGTTAGATACGGGATAAGGCTAGGGATATGATGATAGGATAAAACTGCATTTCCTCCCGGGAATGCTGTAAAATCCAGCCAAGGGATCCGAGGGTTTTAGTATATTGCAATGTAGGCGATGGGCTGGCAAACTGTCACTACAACAATATACCTACCTACAAATCTATTTTAAATAACCCTCCAAACTTTGTCAAACGAGGCGGAGCGACCTTTGTTGGGGTCGTTTGCGCTCTGCCTACCCTATTGGGGATGGTGGCGTGATTATTTGTATTTATGAAACGGTCACCGAACCTGCATCTGGTATGTGATACAAATACTAATATGACTGACTAATATTATCTTATTCTTATTTATGTAACTCGAATTTCTTTTTTTTTTCTTTTTTATAAAAACGTGACATACTTAGATTTTAAAATATTATTGTTATTTTTTAATAAGACAAAAATGTGCAATACCCTACCAGGGTTCATATAAGAACTATCCTAGTATTTAAGATCTTGTAAACACTATATGAATGCATGAATAAATGAATTATGAAATGAATGAATTATACAACTATGACAGCGCCTTAACTAACACAGTTAGAGCTAGCTAGAGTACCAAGTTAATGAGACATCAAAGAAAGTAGTGGAAAAACCACCAAGTGATATAGAAGGAAAATCTTTAATACATATAATCACGACTTAATCCCTAATGGGGTCGGCAGAGCATACCCGACCCAACCAACGGCCGTTCCGCCACGCCTGACAAACTTTTGAGGGTTATTTAAGATAGATTTGTAGGAATATTGCTGTAGTGACAGGTTGTCAGCCCATCGACTAAATTACGATATACTAAAACCCTCGAATCCCTAAGCTGGTGTTGAAGGAAATGCAGCTGGTACATTCTATGTTTTTCTCTCGCTCCCAGTCCAGCATGGATGAATATATTTTTACATTATGAAATATATTCAACCATTAACGTCAAATTGGGTAAGTGAAACACAGACTTACTTCCATGCTGGACTGGGAGAGATAGAAAAACATAGAATGTTCCAGCTGCCCTTTATCATGGGCATGCTGTTGAAGTCAGCAAAAGGGATTCGAGGGTTACAGTGTATTGTAATTTAGGCGATGGGCTGACAACCTGTCACTAAAGCAATACACATTACAATCTAAAATTGCCCTCATTTTTTGTCAGACGTGGCGAAAGCGCCTTTTACGAGGCGTTAAACGCACTGCCTACCCCGTAAGGGATAAAGGCGTGATTTATGTATGTATGTAACTCTAACTCGCCGAAACTCTTGAGAGCTGATTATAATCTATACATATAATAAATCTCTAGAAGGGTCGTGTCTGTACATTGAATATTTTTACAAAAAAATAATTGCAGCGGGCGTTATTAACGATATAAAGATCAAAAATTTTGTTTTTAAATTTTTTGTCTGTCTGTATGTTACCACATCACGCCAAAACTACTGAACCGATTTCGATGGGACTTCTTTCATTCAACTGTGTGTTACCCGGGTTGCAACTTAGGATACCTAAAACCACGCTACCTGACGTAGGGGGTCGGCAGGAAATTGAAATTGGGCTGTTTTTTAACCGATTTAAATGGAACTTTTCTTATTCGACTGAGCATTATTTATAACCAAAGATACGATTCAAATAATCACGCCTCTTGACTTAGGAGGTAGGTAGGAAATTTAATTTCGGTCGTTTTCAACTGATTTTGATGAAACTTTTTTGTTTGACTGAGCATTACTTATACTCAATGTTACGATACAAATAATCACGTCACCTGACTTAGGAGGTAGGCAGGAAATTGATCTCTGATCGTTTTTAACCGATCTTTGAAGGACTTTTTATTTGACTGAGTTTTTTTAATTACCTGGTGTCCAGCCTAAGTTAGGAACAATACAATACAATACAATACAAGATACTTTATTGCACAAAGAAACACAAATACATACAGCAGAAAAGTAAGGAACAAAACAGTACAATATAGGCGGCCTTATTGCTAAAGCAGCAATTTCTACCAGGCAACCTTTGGGTAGTAGGATACTACATAGCAGATAGCGGGATAGTGCATACTAAGTTAATCTTAATACTTAAACAATATAAATACTACTAAATAAATACATAAATAAAATAAACTAATATATATATTTATAATAAACTAATACATATTATGCTAATGGGAGATAGGATAAATAACTAATTATTATTCTCTAAGAAGAACTTTCTTGTTCGCTCTTTAAATGTCTCAATAGACGGTGCTCGTCGAACGTTTTCGGGAAGGGAATTCCACAATTTGACTGCTCGGACCGTAAAAGATTTTCCGAAGAAGTCCGTCTTGTGGGAATAATCACGCAAATCATTCTAATATTGAGTAAGTACCCCTGTTTGTATGGAAAACACGCAGTGTCGAACATACTGAAAACGCTTCTCCACGCGTAGGAGCAGGATCTGCTCGCCCGCGCGCGGAAGTGTGTTTTCCATACAAAAACAAAGATCAGACAATGCGAAACAAAAAATGATTAGTTAATATGCTTCCTCTGTTCGGCCTACCCTGTAAGATTCATAAGCGTGACCTTAGGTATATAATGATTTCATAATAGTTCCTAGGTTCATCCTTACCAAAGGTCTTCTGTAATGTATAGTGCAATCAAATAAATAAAACTACAGGCATTTAATATTAACCTAAGCGAAAACTCGGTCGGCAACGTTACCTCACCGCACATAAGTTACTAGTGATGTGTCTATATATTTTCATGTTATCGATAAAGAAGGAAAAAGTAAAAAAATAACTAGTTATATATATTATTATAATTTTTTTATATTTTTTTAACACTATAAGTTTAAATCCACATTAGATTCTTAATATTTGTCTCACAATGTTGGTAAATAATTTATACTATTGTGTATTACTACTATTTACAGACAAATAGCAGGGAAAATATGGTGAAATAGTAACCAATAAAATGTTATCTTAATTATCTAATAATACCACAACAAATAGACTGTTATCAAGATATCATTGATAGAGTCATGTAGATGTAAAAGCAAACTAATTGGCCGTATGAATCATTTTCACTATGAAAATTTGCGATAAGTCATGTTTTCGGCGCAGTGTTATCCAACTTATAGGTTTTAGTTCCCACACTTGACTATAGTTTTTATCGATATTTCGTAAGTGCATCCAAACATAAAGAACGTCACTAGTCAAAGCGGCTGTTGCGTAGACCACTTACTAAATGTCGAAAGAAAGTGAGCGCAACGCAAGTTTGATGGTACGCTGGCCAGTGTTGGCCGTACAGCCCTAACCGTTGCCCGCGTCCCCGCCAGTTTTTAAAAGTAAAAAACTCGCGCGCGGAATAGACAAAAGTATACAGATTTAAAATGAGAACTGTCAGAATCGAAAAATAAAAAAGAAAAGACTGTTTTTTTGTGAAATTTTGTAAATAGAACGCAGTGTTTAGTTTTAAATAATGGAAATGACTATGGAAAGGGATTTGTTGAGTGAAGCCAGTGGGAGTCGGGTTCTTACCGCAAGGCATATTATATCGGAAAAGGCTCCAGCTATGAACGATGCAATTAATACTACTGTGTTGTGTCACAACCTGAGCTTAATGCCGGATTTCTACACGTATTATAATGGTAAGAAAACTTTTCAGTTAGCTCTACATTTAAATTACGAGAAACGTAATAAATATATTACAATAATTTGTGACTACGTTGTCTTTAGGAACATAAGGAACTGATTTTATTTTTAAATTTTGTTAGTGCCTATAATTTTGTGTTTTTCATTAAATTATTATAATATGTTTTGCAATAATTAAAACAACGTTCTATATTCACTTACCTATTTTTTTTTGTTAATGTATGACTGTATAATATTTATTGAATAAACTACACAGAAAAAAATGCCTATATATTTTCTTTTGAAACTATTTTGTCCCTAAAATTATTGTTTTTAAATATAAAGAAATACCAATATTATTATTTAGCTTAAAAACAAGTAGACAACTATGTAGGTGGTAGATTAATAATAATAAGTAGAGAATATTATAAATGAATTTCATATAAGTAGACAGACATGAATGTAGATGCAGGGACAAATGAATCCTTTAAAAAAAAAGATGCAGGGACGCTCAGCTTGCTGCATGCTGTCTCAATAAAAAAAAAAATCTGGTGTCTTTAACAAAAAAACTAACTTAACTGCCTCCGTGGTCTAGTGGCTAGTGCCATGGACTCCCGATCCGGAGGTCCTGGGTTCGATTCCCAAGGGGGAAAACACAAAGTTGATATTTGACAATTTATCACATTGGGAATTTTTCCCCAGTTTGGTTAGGACATTGGAGGCTGAATCACCTGATTGTCCGAGAAAGAAAAAGATTTCGTGCTTCGGAGGGCACGTTAAGCCGTCGGTCCCGGTTGCTGTCTTTGATAGTGGTCGTTACACAAAACCATGTCGGAGGACTGATAGTTGTGCTACTAGGCGGTTTAAAAACTCTGACACCAGGGTTCATCGGGTCCATAGACTCGATACCCACTCGACAGAAGAAGAAGAAGAAGCGGGTCTAGTGGTTTGGACAATGGGCTCTTGATGAAGAGGAACATGACACAACGTCGATGAATATAAATTTGTGGCCATTAGGACTTTCCCAGGTTCGGTCAGGATAATGCAGGCTGAATGATCTAATTGTCTGAAAGGAGGATTTCGTGCTGCGGTGGGTACATTTAACCGTCGGTCTCGGTCCCTGTCGGTCTGGTCCTGATACCCACTCGACAGAAGAAGATTACAAAAAAAAAACATTTTCCAAGAAATAGTATCCAAAGAATCCCATTTAATATGAGCTCTAGTCATAAGTCTTTGACCATGCTGCATTTGTCCCGTCTCTCTAAAAGTAGTATGACAACACATGGACATCACATTTCTCTGAATGGTACCACCACATGTTTCTGTCTTGTGTTGTTTTGTCTTGATGATAGCATCATTAATTTTTTTGTAAACATTGAATTTAAATCGATATGACTATTATGGCAGGTATCGCACTACATACATACATGAAGTCACGCCTTTATAAAGCGGTTTGGTAGAGCGTAACAACGCCTAGTAAAAAAACTATTTTGCCAAGTTTGACATTTGAGGGTAATTTTAGATTGAAATGAAATTTATCGCTTTAGTAACGAGTTGTCAGCCTATCGACTAAGTCACAATACGACTGGTACCAATTCACAAAAATCACGATTTAATTAATAATAAGTCTATACCGGCCATTTTCTGTCATGCGAGAATAGAAAAGGACGCCAATAATTTTAGTCAATAGCATTGTAACCCTTTAATGACTTCTACAGCATACCCGGTAAAAGCAGCATCTATTATATTCTATGTTATTCTATCGCTCCAAGTCCTGTATGGAAGTTCAAGGTCTGCAAACATACATACATACATATAATCACGCCTTTATCCCTAATGGGGTAGGCAGAGCGTAAACGACCCAAACAAAGGTCGTTCCGCCACGTCTGACAAAGTTTTGAGGGTTATTTAAGATAGATTTGTAAGTATATTGCTGTAGTGACAGGTTGTCAGCCCATCGCCTAAATTACAATATACTGAAACCCTCGGATCCCTTAGCTGGTTTTTACAGCATGCCCGGGAGGAAATGCAGCTGGCACATTCTATGTTTTTCTCTCGCTCCCAGGCCAGCATGGAAGAATCTGCAAACAATATCCCTCAAAAAACCAACGTTATAAATTTATAAAGGAGAAAGATTAATATGACGATGGCGTGTAACCTAATTTGACTACCTAAGTGGTGTAAAAATAGTTATTTTTGGTCCACAATGGCGGAATCAATAAAAGGTTCAAGGGCTAATTAAACTAATGGATGAACAATCAATTTCGCATGGGAGGTGTTATATTTCCTACCCGACCTTGAGAATTATTAGTGTACCTTTTGCAGTTAAGGCGAAGGCTGACAACTTATCACTAACACAAAAAACAGCGTTATGAAAACGAATGACCGATTGCAAATCTTATTACACGGAAGTTATTTTAGTCATAAATACGTAGTTCATTTACAGAGTGTAAGGGACAGCGTCCCGCAAACTGATGCTTACTCAACAGAACTGAACAATTATCAACAGATTTTTTTCCAAGAAGTAAAAGAAAAGAATAGGTTTTTCATATAAATTGTCTGATCGAGGTGGTCATTTTGTAAGGGAAGTTAGTTTTTTAATTCTTCTCCTGATTTAATTTCGTGGTGATAATTGTCCAGTTTCGTTGACTGAGCAACCCGTATCAGTTTGCGGGACGCTGTCCTTTACACCCGGTATATACTTACTTAGTACCTATGATATATTTAAAAAAATACATGTTTAAAGCTCAAAAACATAGTCGGATCATAGGTAGAGAAACGAAGTAAGTATTTCTTTTGTTCTTTATTTCCTGACAGCATAACCTAAATTTAATACTTATACTGACCTCAACCTTAAGAAAATGTTAATTTAAACCAATTACTTAAAATATTGCATGATCTGCATGTAATTTTGCATAGACTTGAATCTCGATGGATCTATTCAAGTACCAAAACATGATTATTCTAGAATTATAGTTAATTCATTAGGGTGTGGCATTAAACAAATACTCATAAAAGGCAGTCTTATTTTAGCACATAAAAGGCAAAAAATATAATTCAATTTTCTGCTCAATTTGTGTTTTGGTTTCACCTGCGCTGCGCAGAACCCGAATAATGTGAAAATTATATTTATTATATGTAATTACTGAGGGACTGATAAGAAAGAAAGAAAAAGAAAAAGAGTTTTTTTTTTTTTATATACGTCTGAAGTTTTGATCCATTTTCAGAAATCCTGCTAGAAAGCATGTTAGGTACATAATTGACTTAGTTTTGGACCCCAAATAAATAGAAGTACCTACTTGCCCTCGTTGGATTTTTGGCACTTTGCCCGAATGTGACAATAGTCTCGGTTTTGCTGACACTTCTAAAACTTTTAGGTTAATATTGTTGTTTTGTAAGTCAAAATGTGAAACACATAAATAAATAATTTACCTACGTAGGTAAATTACTCACGCCAATTCTACGGGGTGTAAGGGACAGCGCCCCGCAATCTGATAGAGGTTGCTCAGTCAATGGAACTGAACAACAACTAGCAGGATTTTTTTTAAATGAAGAAATTGTCTGATCAAGGTGGTCATATGGGAAGTTCAAATTATTTTTAATTTCCTAAACTATTTACTATATTTTAACTGCCTCCGTGTTCTAGTGGCTAGTGCCATGGATTCACGATCTGGAGGTCCTGGGTTCGATTCCCAGGGGGAAACACAAAGCTGATATTTGAGAATTTATCACTTTGTGATTTTTTCCCCAGTTTGGTTAGGATGAATGAACTGAATCACCTGATTGTTCGAAAAGAAAAAGATTTCGTGCTTCGGAGGGCACGTTAAGCCGTCGGTCCCGGTCGCTGTCTTTGATAGTGGTCGTTACACAAAACCATGTCAGAGGCCTGATAGTTGTGCTTCTAGGCGGTTTTAAAACTCTGACACCAGGGTTCATCGGGTCGATAGACTCGATACCCACTCGACAGAAGAAAATTTCCTGAAAAACAAAATCCTGCTGATAGTTGTTCAGTTTCATTGACTGAGTAACTGCCTCCGTGGTCTAGTGGCTAGTGCCATGGGCTCCCGATCCGGAGGTCCTGGGTTCGATTCCCAGGGGGTAAAACACAAAGTTGATATTTGAGAATTTATCACTTTGTGAATTTTTCCCCAGTTTGGGTAGGACATTGCAGGCTGAATCACCTGATTGTCCGAATAGAAAAAGATTTCGTGCTTCGGAGGGCACGTTAAGCCGTCGGTCCCGGTCGCTGTCTTTGATAGTGGTCGTTACACAAAACCATGTCAGAGGCATGATAGTTGTGCTACTAGGCGGTTTTAAAACTCTGACACCAGGGTTCATCGGGTCGATAGACTCGATACCCACTCGACAGAAGAAGATTTCCTGAAAAACAAAATCCTGCTGATAGTTGTTCAGTTTCGTTGACTGAGTGACCCCTATCAGTTTGCGGGACGCTGTCCCTTACACCCGATATATTTTATCCCATACAAGTTCTTTTCGCCACGAATGTAATTTTAAGGGGCACTCAGGTACAGGTCTTCCATGCTGGCCTGGGAGCGAGAGAAAAACATAGAATGCGCCAGCTGCATTTCCTCCCGGGCATGCTGTTAAAACCAGCTACGGGATCCGAGGGCTTCATTGTATTGCAGGGTTCATCGGGTCGATAGACTCGATACCCACTCGACAGAAGAAGAAGAAGTGTATTGCAATTTAGGCGATGGGCTGACAATCTGTCACTATAGCGATACACATTTCAGTCTAAAATAGCCCTCAAAACTTGTCAGACGTGGCGGAACGACCTTTTCTTTGGTCGTTTACTCTCTGCCTACCCCGTTAGGGAGAAAGGCGTGATTATATGTATGTATGTATGTACTCAGGTAAGAATTTGTATCACAGTTTTTGTTTAGATAGTAATAAAAGCCAGCCAAATTGGCGCCAATATCGTAAAGTAGATAAGATAGGTTCTCATGTTGTTTATTCTGAATTAGCGACCCGCCCCGGCTTCGCACGGAAATCATCGGTGTTTCTCTACTATATTATGCATGTATTATACATATAAACTTTCCTCTTGAATCACTCTATCCATTAAAAGAATCCGCATCAAAATCTGTTGCGTAGTTTTAAAGATCTAAGCATACATAGGGATATAGGGACAGAGAAAGCGACTTTGTTTTATACTATGTAGTGATAGTGAAGCACACAAATTAGGTCAGCCAAATTAATGAGCGGACATGGAAGGGATGTTGTTTTTGGCTTCCCGGTCGCACTGTGGATAATAAGTGCGTAATTTTTTACATCTTGGCATCTGTCAAAGAACAACTTATTTGACATTTGCCTTGACATTACCAATACAGCCAAGTCATTTTACTAGATCAAATCAGTACATACATATAGTCAAGCCTTTATCCCTAATGGGGTAGGCAGAGCGTAAACGACCTAAACAAAGGTCGTTCTGCCACGTCTGTCAAAGTTTTGAGGGTTATTTAAGATAGGTTTGTAGGTATATTGCTGTAGTGACAGGCTGTCAGCCCATCGCCTAAATTGCAATATACTGAAATACTAGGATACCTTATCTGATTTTTACAGCATACCCGGGAGGATATGCAGCTGGCACACTCTATGTTTTGCTCTCGCTCCCAGTCCAGCATAGAATAAATTAGTAGCATGTCCTAAAAGTTTCATAAACCGTAACTCTATGTAGGTTTTATGTCCAATTATTTGAAATACGTGTCTTCCAAGCTGGACTGGGAGCGAGAAAAAAGCATTTCCTCCCGGGCATGCTGTAAAAACCAGCTAAGATGTCCGAGGGTTTCTGTATATTGCAATTTAGGCGATGGGCTGACAACCTGTCCACTACAGCAATATACAAATCTATCTTAAATAACCCTCAAAACTTTGTCAGACGTGGCGAAACGACCTCTGTTTAGGTCGTATACGCTCTGACTACCCCATTAGGGATAAATGCGTGATTATGTCGCTCACTACCAAAAGTTTTGTAATCATAGCTCAAATACGGTCTTGCTTCATTCATGTTTGTTTGAAGGATTTGTGGTTTTGCCTTTCTAGCCTTAGCAAAGAAAACCAAATTGTAAGTAGCGGCAGAAACGCTAATCTTACTTATCCAACAAATTTAAACGCAGAAATGTTATTTTATTTCTTCCATGCCGGACTGGGAGTGATAGAAAAACATAGAATGTGCCAGCTGCATCACCTCCAGAGCATGCTGTAAAAACCAGCTAATGGATTCGAGGGTTATAGTATATTACAATTTTAGGCGATGGGCTGACAACCTGTCACTATAGCAATATACGTCATGATCATCTGTAATAACCCTCAAAACTTGTCAGACGTGGCGGAACGACCTTTGCTTAGGTCGTTTACGCTCTGCTTACCTCATTAGGGATAAAGGCGTGATTATATATATGTATGTATGTATGTTATTATATTATAGATATGAAATTTTAAAAAATGCCGTTACCATACAAATTGCCTGATGGAAATTACCATTTTGTATGGAGAGTAAATATTTTTTTCATTTTACGAAAAACAAAATCGTCATCATCATATTGTATACCACGGGTGGGCAACCGTTTGGATGTTGCGGGCCAGATTTGCCGATATCAATGAAGTCGCAGGCCGTATAAACATGTGTTATATAAGAACGGGGATATCCATCAGAGTACCATTAGGGATAAAGGCGTGATTATATGTATGTACGTATGTATGTTACTGTAAAAGCCCGAAGTTGGGTAATCCTAGGATTGCGATCCTAGGATCTTAGGTTCTACCGGTAAATCCTAGGATTATCCGCACTTCGGGCTTTAACAGTAACATTTACGTATGGGTACATACATATAATCCCGCCTTTATCCCTAATGGGGTAGGCAGAGCGTAAGCGATCTAAACAAAGGTAGTTCCACCACCTCTGACAAAGCTTTGAGGGTTATTTAAGATAGTTTTGTAGGCATATTGCTGTAGTGACAGGTCGTCAGCCTATCGCCTAAATTGCAATATACCGACGCCCTCGGATCTCTTAGCTAGTTTTTACAGCATGCTCGGGAGGAAATGCAGATGGCACATTCTAAGTTTTTCAGTCAGTCGAGCTGCACTGATTACAAACAGCTATCTGTTTCACTCTTACGCTTTGCCTATTTTGTGTCGCACTCAGCGTTTGTTTAGATATGCAATGTTATAAATATGTATGTATATGTGTCGCGGAACAATTAAAATGTGCGTGCAGTATGAACGTAACGTATCTTTCTTAAAATATCATTGGTCTGACCTGCAATTTTCGCCGCTGTCGGTCACCGGACGCCCTTCGCAGTTGCTAAACTGTTCTTCCGGGACTATCGCTACAGTTATTATTATACTGAATCCTATTTTAAACACCTATGTATTTTTTATTTTTTTCTTTCATGCTGGACTGGGAGCGAGAGAAAAACATAGAATGTGCCAGCTGCATTTCCTCCCATGTCCCGGGCATGCTGTAAAAACCAGCTAAGAGAACCGAGGGTGTCGGTATATTGCAATTTAGGCGATGGGCTGACCACCTGTCACTTCCACTGCAATATACCTACAAATCTATCCTAAATAACCCTCAAACGTGGCGAAACGACTTTTGTTTAGGTCGATTACGCTTTGCCTACCCCATAAGGGATAAAAGCGTGATTATATGTATGTATGTTTATATTTTATCATCAGTCTAGTGAAGAGCCCGATGGTGTAGTGGATAGGGCCACTGCCTCCTGAGCGGGAGGTCGTGGTTCGAATCCCACCACGTAGCAATGTGTTTTTCTGTTTTCGAATTTCATATATTCGTTTATTCGGCGCTTTTCCCGTGCTTCGGAAGGCACGTTAAGCTGTAGGTCCCGGTAAATATCGTTTAATACTGTAGATATTAATCGTAAAGCAAATGTCAGAGGCCAGTGCTAAGCATTGGCAGCTTGAAAACTCTGACCTAATCTAGGATTGGGTCTGGTTTCCCTTCTGGGTTGCGAAGGTCAAATGGCAGTCGTTCTGTGTAAAAACCAGTACCCTCGTTCAATCCCCTATATTATTTCCGACCTCGTAAAATACGGCTAGGGAGATTATGATTTCATCATCAGTCTTGGACAAGTTGTTCCTTACCGATTCCTGTACAGGATATCGTGCCAGCCAGCTGCTATTCAATATCATTATGAGCAATGTGCGCTAGGTGTCATTTTCGGGCGCACGTACTGTAAGGCTGCCTTTCTACCAGAGATAGGCGAGGGAAATGTGTCGTGCGGGGATGTCTAGCTATGCTGTGCTATGTAGCGGAGCTGTCTAAATGCGCATTATTGTGTCAAAATGTGTATTAAAATGCGGTGCGAGCCGAGCGACGATGCGTTGCTAAGCTGTGAAATGTGTCGGCGGCCTATTCCTAGCATACATCTCTCGCTTGTTTTGTACGGACAAAACCTCGCTCCGCTAAAGCCGTTGCCACCAGAGCTGTGGTGAGCGAGGCGAGATAAACGGAGCGATCCTATTGGTTATTTAAAAATACAATCGCACAGCTCTGGTGGAAACGCAGCCTAAAAGTGGAGACTCTTTCCTCTTTAGTAGCAATGGCTGAAATTATTGCCCTTCCATATTTAAATTAATTTGAAAATTGACTGGAGCCTGAAGACAGGCGGCCACTCACTTCCATTATGTCTTGCGTGTTTTAGGCCCGTAATTATAATCCGCACTTGCGATTGACAGCTAGTTTGAGTTCGTACCAGAAATGTAATTTCAGTACAAAATGGCTTGTCAAATCAATACTTAATATTGCTCTCAATCTTGAGATAGCTTTACAAATACGAGCCATAAAGACCTCAATAAATGAATAAATTTTTAAGTTTACCACTTTATTAAAAGTATACTAAAAGTCAAAGTAGTTGCCATGGCCGAAATCGGTCGGATTTTATAGAAAGATTGAGATTGTTCCATAGATAAAGTTGTTTAAAGAAGACAGTATATTTATGGTGAATATTCACATACCTAGTAATACCAGGTTTAAGGGACAGATTTGAGAAGGCGCTAGCTTTACTCTTCTGTGGGGGTTGCTCAGTCAACGACACTGAACAACTATCAGCAGCAACTTTCAGGAAGTGAAAAAACAGTTGCTATCCCATGATAAAATAAGGAGATGAGACAATTTGTATGGAATGTGTCGTATATCCTTTTTTTTTCACTTCATGAAATAAAATCCTGCTGATAGTTGTTCAGCGTCGTTGACTGACCAATTCCTATCAGTTTACGCTGTCCCTTCAACATCATCATTGGCCTCATACGTCTTTGACAGATGATTTAGTTAGTGTCTGAGACAACATTTTTCGTGGCTATATAAACCGATATGGAAGCCTCAAAATTTCCCGCATGCTCTGCATTTGAATGTGGTAAGGCTATTCCTTACATACATACTATCACGCCTGTATCCCTAATGGGGTAGGCAGAGCATCAACGAAACAAACAAAGGCCGTTCCGCCACGTCTGACAAGTTTCGAGGGTTAAGATGGAACTGTATATTGCTGTAGTGACAGATTGTTAGCTCATCGCCTAAATTACAATATACCCTCAAATCCCTTAGCTGGATTTTACCGCATGCCCGTGAGGAGATGCAGCTGGCACATTCTACGTTATTTTATCGCTCCCAGTCCAGCATGGAAGCTATTCCTTACACCTGGTATAATACGTAATCGAATACATCCATCTGCATCCAAAGGTTGGGCTGCAATTTTCGCCGCCGCCGGTCACCGGACGCCCTTCGCAGTTGCCGAACTGTTCTTCCGGGATGGAGGAAGTTGTCCATCTTGCCATTCACCTCATCATCATAATACCACAAGTACAGACGGAATCATGTCCGTCACTCAGAAAAAAAACAAAACTAAAAAATTAAATATACTAAGGAGGGAATACTTACTTCCAACCCATTGGATCCCTTAGCTGGTTTTTACATCATGAACGGGAGGAAAAGCAGCTGGCATATTCTATGTTTTTCTCTCGCTCCCAGTCCAGCATGGAAGTAAGTATTCCATCATCATCTACCTAGCCTTATCCCGTATATGACGGGGACGGCTACCTAATCTAGGGGATTGAACGAGGGTACTGGTTTTTACACAGAGCGACTGCCATCTGACTTCCGCAACCCAGAAGGGAAACCAGACCCAATCCTAGATTAGGTCAGAGTTTTCAAGCCACCAATGCTTAGCACTGGCCTAACGACTAATATCTACGATATTAAACGATATTAACCGGGACCAACGGCTTAACGTGCCTTCCGAAGCACGAATAAATGTACATATAAAATTCTAAAACCGAAAAACACATTGGTATGTGGTGGGATTCGAACCACAACCACCCGCTCAGGAGGCAGCGGCCCTATCCACTATACCATCGGCTCTGCCGAATATTTTATGAATAAGACTGATAAAAGTCACTGCCTCTTTCCAAGGGCCGATGCGTAATATTTCCTGAGGCTACATTTGGAAGTAACAGGACTAAGGCCCGTATTTATAATCAGCTCTTGGGACGGACAGCAAGTTTGAGTTCGTATCAGAAATGTCATTTCAGTACAAAATGAATTGTCAAACCCAAACTTAAGATTGCTCTCAAATTTTAGATCGCTTTAAAATACGACCGTCTCCAACAATAAACGGTTTACAAAAACATAATTTTTAAATTAGTTATTGCACCTATAAATGTCAAAGACAAAGCATTCGTGATTGTTCTCGTTAGAACAGAATTATAGAGGAATTTTCTAATTAAATTCTTAATTAATTTGAACTTGAATCTTCATTACACGGTGCCATGTTGATTTGCCCTTGATCTCGCGTGCCAGATTTATTTCTTAATTAGATAATTATTGTTAAAACTATTCCATGAGCTACAAATTATTAACAACCACTACCTAAACGCTTTTAAAGATAGGAAGGTAAGAAAACATAGTACTTCTTCTTCTGTCGAGTGGGTATCAAGTCTATGGACCCGATGAACCCTGGTATCAGAGTTTTTAAACCGCCTAGTAGCACAACTATCAGCCCTCTGACATGGTTTTGTGTAACGACCACTATCAAAGACAGTGACCGGGACCGACGGCTTAACGTGCCCTCCGAAGCACGAAATCTTTTTCTTTTTCGGACAATCAGGTGATTCAGCCTGCAATGTCCTACCCAAACTGGGGAAAAATTTACAAAGTGATAAATTCTCAAATATCAACTTTGTGTTTTACCCCCTGGGAATCGAACCCAGGACCTCCGGATCGGGAGCCCATGGCACTAGCCACTAGACCACGGAGGCAGTTAACATAGTACTGATAGTCCAGAACTGTATTATTTTTACCAGTTTTTGGAAAACCAATATATCAATAACTGCATGTTTTTCGTACGTATTGAAAAATTGCGTCGATGAGATCTTTTACAATGTATTGTGTTTTTAACAGGCATCGTCGACTCTGTCACGGTCATTACTGACCTATCTTTGTTTTATTTAATATTAGAAAAAAAGCGTGTTTTATTGTATACGTTACTTTGCGGCAAGCGAAAAATATGTGAAATAATAGCAAATTATTTCACGTTTCATTCAAATATTTAATGATAAATTAAATTCTTTTTAAATTGAACAACAAAATAAGACTAAAAAATAAGAATAAAGTATCATCTTGAAAAGTGTGTACTGTAAAAGACCTAAAGAAGCAGAGGTTGGAACGGAACATTGGGGTTATTCACTGTCTTCTCTTGTTAAACTCAATTTACCTTTCTATGTAATGATTTTTTGGGTTCCGTAGTCCGACTAGAAACATTCATTCATTCATTTCACTCTTGGCCAGTATTTATATATTTTACATGAATTAACCTACCCTTTGAATTCTGTGAAAAAATATAAAATCAGGTTAGCTGATTTTTATGTTTCTTAGCCCTGCTTCTTTGTTTACATAATTTCTAATGCTAAAAAAAACGAAGTATAGTGTCTAGAGTCAAGAGCAAACCCATTTAAAAAAAAAATGTAGTTTATAACTTTTGCAAAAAAAATATCTTGAAACACAGAATGTGAGATCTTATTGAACCTGATTTTTAGGACGTGGACTCGTGGACGTAGGCCCATAAAGGTTTCTGAAAGAGCTCGCTTACCTCGTATCTCTCACCACAGTTTCAAATAAACTAGAGTCAAGATTAAACCTACATACATATATTTACGCCTTTATCCCTTTTTCTTCCATGCTGGACTGGGAGATTCTTCCATGCTGGACTGGGAGAGATAGAAGACCATAGAATGTTCCAGCTGCCCTTCCTCCCGGGCATGCTGTAGAAGTCAGCAAAAGGGATTCGAGGGTTACAGTGTATTGTAATTTAGGCGATGGGCTGACACCCTGTCACTACAGCAAAACAAATCATTACAATCTAAAATTTGCCCTCAATTTTTGTCAGACGTGGCGAAACAGGCGCTTACGAAGCGTTTTACGCTCTGCCTTCCCCATAAGGGATAAAGGCGTGATTTTATGTATGTATGTATCCCTTACGGGGTAGGCAGAGCGTAATACGCTTAATGAAAGATTTTACGCTACGTCTGACAAATATTGAGGGCAGTTTTAGATTGTAAAGTACCTATATCGCTATAGTGACAGCTTGTCAGTCCATCGCCCAAATTACAATACACTGCGACCCTCGAATCCTAATTGTTGACTTCTACAGCATGCCTGAGAGGAACATACTATGAACTAGAACATTATATGTTTTTCTATCGCTCCCAGTCCAGCATGGAAGTAGATTATAGCTATAAAAAAAATGTAACCTCAAATTTAAAAATAAACGTATTTTATTTCCAGCTCTTCAACCATACGCGTGGCTACTCTGGACCAGTGGATTCCTAGTGCTGGCGGCAGTATGTGGACTGTTCGTGGTAACCCTTCGATCAGCCAGACGGCATTGGGGCAGCTGTGGCTCAAGTCTGATCATAGTCCTCAGTGTATATCCTGTAAGTACCTAGTTATACAGGTGTAGCGATAGATGGCGCCACAACAAGAAACATAAGTTCTGAAACGCGGTACCGAAGTTTTTTCTGTGAACTGCAGATATACAAGTTCCAAACGTAGTTATACTAGTTACTGTGGACCTGTGGGTTCCTAGTGCTGGCAGCTGTATGTGGACTGTTTGTAGTGACCCTCCGATCAGCAAGACGGCATTGGGAAACCTGTGGCTTCATTCTGATCATAGTCCTCGGTACATATCCTGTAAGTACCTAAATCTATGGCCTCGATTCGGTATTACGAGCGATTTAACTCATAATCATAACTAAAATAAGTCCATGCCTGTCATAATTTGTCATTAGTGGACAGAAAAGGACAAAAAAGGACGGCAGAAAAGCTATGACCTGAAATACCTGTTTAACAGTTTACCCTCTGACATTAAAAACATAAAATCACTAGCCGAATTTAAAACCAAACTCACTCAGCATATTAAAGCTATCGTAAATTTGGATAAAAATTAAAACAATGCAAATGTTTTACAGTTTATGCAAGTAATTTCGAATGTTTTTGTTTATTCTTTTTTTATTTTAGTTTTGCTTTATATATAGTTGCACGATGCGAACGACACTAACAATAATATTATGTTTCTGATGTAATATTTTTAATTTCTGTCTCATGTAAGTGACATTTGTCTTTTTTGAGAATAAAATCTCTTTAAACCTTACCTGTGAGTAAGAATTTGTTTCATTTCTAAGAATGTAGGTAAATGAGATCACACTTAGCTATATTGTAGGTATACAGGAATGTTGGTCGTTCGCAAACCACCCTATACCAGCACATTTAAAACTAAGTAACTCAGTTCCGTGCCAGTGTAACAGCAAATCTGTACCGGCTAATGTTACGAAACGAAGCCACGTCTGTTGGTTGACGCAACACTGACCTCCTGATGTCAGTTGCTTATAAACTGCAACAGGTGTAATAGTGCGAACATTTTATAATTCGACTATAATAGCACTACGTCCTGTTAAATTAAGTTGAGCGCCATAACATAATTTTAGAAATGTTCGTTCCTACTTTTAGTCCAAGGTTCTTCTGTACATTCCTCGAACTGCTTTTGAAATTTCCTAATCTTTTGATATCAACACCATATTTCGGCCGAATCTAGACACGCGGTAGCGTGTCCAAGCCAAGTCCGAACAAAATAAAATGAACTAGCCGGCAGCACCGTGTGTATATTAATGGTATATTTACAGGAACCATTTATCTTTACCATCAAAGACACCTATCAGGATTTTTAGGAGTAAAATGAGGTTAACATTTTATTTTATCATTTATATATCATATAAATATATTTATATGTATTAGTTTATTATAGTATGTTAATATGTGTATCAGTATTATTATACATCAATTTGTAATTAAATTATACTAAATGTATCTGTTCCCGTGAATTTCCAATCTTTTATCCCCATTAGGTTGGCTGGAAGAGATCTCTTATAGAGATAAGCTCGCCTGTTGTTTAATTTTTTAAGTTGAACTGTATTTTTAATTTTTAAAACAATAAAGAATATAATAACATTTGGACTCTCCACTTCTTCGTGTTTATTCAGTAACAGACAAAGAAGTAATTATGATACAAAGTAAACAAACTAAACGAAAAACCGGTATCAAAAATTTTGGTCAAGCGGCCAAGTAGGTAGGTATTTGTCGAAATAAAAAACTTCTGTTCAATGTAGACAACATTCATAAAATGATATCCTTCATTTCGTGTTTGCTGATTAAATAATATGAGAGTCGTACCATAGCAAAACCAAATGGGTACTTAGTTTTATGTAGGCATATCTACAACAACCGCAAAATCTTTAGACCTACTGTCATATTATTATGGTAAAAAAATATCGCAGAATAAATTTATCATACATAAAATCACGCCTTTATTCCTTACGGGGTAGGCAGAGCGTAAAACGCCTCGTAACGGGCGCTTTCGCCACGTCTGACAAAAATAAATTTTAGATTGTAATGATTTGTATTGCTGTAGTGACAGGTTGTCAGCCCATCACCTAAATTACGATACACTGTAACCCTCGAATCCCTTTTGCTGACTTCTACAGCATGCCCGGGAGGAAGGGCAGCTGGAACATTCTGTTTTTCTATCTCTCCCAGTCCAACATGGAAGAAAAATATCGATAGTAATAAATAATATCGATATATAAATTTATCGATAATAATAAAACTAAATAAAACTGTTCTGTATCAAATTGATCACTTTAAAGGATCATAAAATATCAAGGGCTAGAAAATAACTTTTTAACGTACCTAAACATTCAAAGATTTCATGAATTATTCATGGTTAAAGTCATTAAAGTCGTGGGAATAACTAAAACGACAATGAACCTCGTTCTCTGACTGAGTCTGAGTGCCTTGACAGCAAAGGAACTACTTTCCTTGGCCTTCACAACCTTATAACAAGTTGTATGACACAAATTTTATTGAAATTATTCATCAATTATTTAATCTTTCATGCTGGCCTGGGAGCGAAAGTAAAACATAGAATGTGCCAGCTGCATTTTCTCCCTGGCATGCTGTAGAAACCATCCGAGGGTTTCAATATATTGTAATATAGGCGATAGGCTGACAACCTGTCACTACAGCAATATACCTACAAATCTATTTGACCTTTGTTTAGGTCGTTAACGCTCTGCCTACAATATTAGGTATAAAGCCGTGATTATGTGTACATTTATAAACTGCCTCCGTGGTCTAGTGGTCTGAGCTATGTTTACGACCCGGAGGTCCCGGTTCGATTCCCGGCGGGGGACAATGACTTTGTGTAGTTGTTTCTAGTTTGGTTAGGACATTGCAGGCTGATCACCTGATTGTCCGAAAAGTAAGATGATCCATGGACGTCATGATGTAGGCTGGGCATGTAAATTAGTCGGTCCTGTGCCTGATTTCTCTTTGGTCGTGTCAGTCAATCTGTCCCATCAGAATAAGAGATTGAAGGAATAGAGAGTGCACTTTTGTGTTGCGCAAATACATGGGCACTAAAATCTAGTTCCGCGCAGATGGCCGACCCTGAGAGAATAGCTGCCGTCACCGAAAATCGGTTGGGAGGACTATAGTATACAGTCGATCGATCGATAGATCCGCTGCCTCCTGTGCTCCGGAGGTCTTGGTTCGGATCCCACCACAAATCAATGTATTTTTCGGTTTTCGAATTTCATACTACTTTTATTCGCTAGAAATTTTTTTGATCTTCACACTTGGAAGATGCACGTTATGGCACTGGCAATCTCGGAATGACGGAACGGAGGGACCAGTAAGGAGGTAGATCCAATCCCACGTTTACATATAATCACGCCTTTATCCCTAATGAGGTAGGCAGAGCGCACACGACCTAAATAAAGGCCGTTCCGCCACGTCTGACAAAGTTTTGAGGGTTATTTAAGTTAGATTTATAGGTATATTGCTGTAGTGACAGGTTGTCAGCTCATCGCCTAAATTGGAATATACTAGAACCCTCGGATCCCTTAGCTGGTTTTTACAGTATACCGGGAAAGAAATGTACGTGGCACATTCCATGTTTTTCCCAGGCCAGCATGGAAGAATCACTTAATTAACTACGTTTATCCCGCACTTTTTTATTGCTTCGGAAGGCACGCTAAGCGGTTGCTCCCGGTTAATATCGTTTGATACCGTAGATATTAGTCGTGAAGCCATGTCATAGGCCAGTGCTAAGCATTGGCGGCTTGCAAACTCCGACAGCTGGGTTGGTCACTAACCTGGCAAAAGCCTCATTTCTAATTTCGACAAGATTTACTCACTCAATTATTTATTTTAATTGGATATTGTGGTTGTCGCTCCAACACCTAAGTACCTATTTTTTCCCCCTTGAGTTAACTCCTGAGTTCTGACTCTAGGGCCTAGAGCCTAGGCCACATACCGCTGGCCCGCGGCCTGGATCCGGCCCGCCAAGGCATTTCATCCGGCCCGCGAAAGGATTTTGAAAAATCGTGCGATGCCAGTAAAGTTATCTTGAAACGTAACAGACAAATTTGCGATCTTTGACAAGGACTTTGAGTTCTATTCTGGGCCTATTTGTAACAAAAAACTACTTTTACCATAAATATACGTATACCATATAAATAGTGCGCATCGTACGGGATCACCCCCATTTCTTACACGTACTACATTAAAAAAAAAGCCTTCCATGCTGGCCTGGGAGCGAAAAAAACACATAGAATGTGCCAGCTGCATTTCCTCCCGAGCATGCTGTATAAACCAGCTAAGGGATCCGACGGTTTCTGTATATTGCAATATAGGCGATGGGCTGACAACCTGTCACTACAGCAATATTCCTAGAAACCTATCTTAATTAACCCTCAAAACGTTGTCAGATGTGGCGGAACGACCTTTGTTTAGGTCGTTTACGCTCTGCCTACCCCATTAGGGATGCAGGCGTGATTATACGTATGTATGTATATATGTATGTACTACATTAAAACGCAATTGCAAATGATTCGGGGGTACTCTGTTGAATGTCATTGGGTGGCAACCGCTGGCATTGCACCATTTGCATAGTTCTTATATGCTGCGCGACTTCGTTAATTGTCACGATTTTAGATTCTACCCTATCTACCGACTAAAACTAAAATTATTAAATTATAATTAAATATAAGGCGAGAGTGAATAGGCACTACATAGGTGAGTATGCTTCAACATAGTCCGCATCGTCACTTTCCACCAGGTGAGATGGCGGACAAATGCTCGCCTATATATATTAAAAAAAAAAAAAAAAATTATTAATTATATATCTGTCACTATCAATATAATAAAATTTAAAAAAGGACAAGCGATTTATACTCTGTGGTTTTACACTTAGTCCGTTAGATTTTTACGCGCTTTTGCACGTTTTTCCAGTATTTCTGTCAATTTTATACACCATATTATATGGCGGCGGGTAAAAATTACATGTGAATAGATCCTGAAAGTTACACATATATTAAAATTTAGCCGGCAAATCTAGAATCGATCCCATTATCGGCAAATCTGACCCGCAACATTCAAAAGGTTGCCTGCCCACCACTAGTTTAGGCCCGTGACTATAGTCATGAAACCAGCTAACCCAGAAGCATCAAAACACACCGGCTAAATAAAATGTAGATACAAAATTTTGACCAGCTGTATGAAGCTTTAATTGATAAGAAATATGATTGCGTGCTTTAGAAAGTACTTTAGTCATTTGGCAAAGTGGTCACCAACAAAACACCAGTCATTAGATTATACTAAAACGCCCGCTGTCGGTCTCGGTACAAAGGTAAGTTGAGTCATTGCCACCCTGAATGGCTATGGACAACCATTGAACAAAAACGACTCGCAACGGGGGCAAATTCCTTTTGTCTATGTCGACAAACTACCCTCTTTTACAAATTCTCCCGCATCCGCTCCCCAGCAGCCCGCTGTTTCTCCCGCGAAGGGGACGAAAATATAATCCTGCTCTAAGGGAGCATACTTCAGCCGCTTCATCGCCGCCTGAGATACACGTAATAAAAATAGAAGGTATTATAAAACCTACCCATGAAAACAACAACAAGAAACATAGGTCGAAATATGAAAAAAAATGTGACCCCTTCCATACAAATGGTGCCAGCAGCCCTAAAAAATTATAAAAAACATATTGCGACCATGTTATATGGGGAAATATTTTTAATACTTTGTATAACCTTGCATGCTGGACTGATAGCGAGAGAAAAACATAGAATATGCCTTCAGAATTTCCTCCCGAGCAAGCTGTAAAAACCAGCTAAGTGATCCGAGAGTTTCTGTATATTGCAATTTAGGCGATAGGCTGATAACCTGTCACTAAAGCATTATACCTACAAATCTATCTTAAATAACCCTCAAAACTTTGTCAGACGTGGCGGAACGACATTCGTTTTGGTCGCTTACGCTCTGCGTACCCCATTAGGGATGAAGGCATGATTATATGTATGTATGTATGTATAACCTATTCCTGTTTTCTGACGTTATAGTTGGTGTGCGCAGCAGGGTTGGTGGTGTTGGTGGTTCCTCGAGCTCGTCTGCTGGCGGAAGCAGCAGCCCAGCAGGCAGTCATGGTCGCCATGTTCCACTTCTTCTGTATGCTGATCACTGAAGCTGGGGGCGAGGATAAACTTGTCAGGTGAGCTCTCATGTTACAAGCCTCTGCATGGTGTGACAACCACTATCGAAGATAGCTACTGAGACCTGTGAGATGGTTTGTTAAAAGACAGTGACTAAGACCGACGGCTACTTGTACCTACCGTAGCACGAAATCCCCCTTTCATCATTCAGCCTGCATTATCCTAACCGATTCTGGGAGAGTATATGGCCACGGCTCATATGGCCACAAATTTATATTCATCGACGTTGTGTTACATCATGGGCATCGAACCCCTCCAAACCTCGAACCTCTTTATCAAGACCCCATGGTCTAAACCACTGGACCCGCGAGGCAGTTGAGGTTATAGTTGGTGATGGCAGCAGGGTTGGTAGTGCTGGTGGTTCCTCGAGCTCGCCTGCTGGCGGAAGCAGCCAGCAGGCAGTCATGGTCGCCATGTATCACTTCTTCTGTATGCTGATCACTGAAGCTGGGGGCGAGGATAAACTTGTCAGGTGAGCTGTTACAAGCCTCTGCATGGTTTGTGTGACAACCACTATCGAAGATAGCTACTAAGACCTGTGACATGGTTTGTTAAAAGACAGTGACTAAGACCGACGGCTACTTGTACCTACCGTAGCACGAAATCCTCCTTTCATCATTCAGCCTGCATTATCCTAACCGATTCGGGGAGAGTCTCATATGGCCACAAATTTATATTCATCGACGTTGTGTTAAATCATGGGCATCGAACCCCTCCAAACCTCGAACCTCTTTATCAAGACCCCATGGTCTAAACCACTAGACCCGCGAGGCTGAGGTTATAGTTGGTGATGGCAGCAGGGTTGGTGGTGCTGGTGGTTCCTCGAGCTCGTCTGTTGGAAGCAGCGGCCCAGCAGGTGGTCATGGTCGCCACATCCCACTTCTTCTGTATGCTGATCACTGAAGCTGGAGCAACTACCTCCGTGGTCTAGTGGTTAGAACCATGGGCGGTTGATATTTGTCAATTTATCACTTAGTGAGGTTTTTCCCTGTTTTGTCCTAGCCAAACGGAATGTCCTAACATTGCAGACTGAATCACCTGATTGTCCGAAAAGAAAAAATAGATTCCGTGCTTCGAAGGGCACGTTAAGCCGTCGGTCCCGGTCGCTATCTTTGATAGTGGTCGTTACTCAAACCATGTCAGAGGCCTATTAGCTGTACTACTAGGCGGTTTGAAAACTCTGACACCAGGGTTCAACGGGACATTCGACTCAAGAATCCATTCGCTAAGAAGACTGAAGCTGGGGACGAGGACAAAATTGTCAGGTGAGCTCTCAAGTTGTAGTTGGTTCTTTCTGTAATGACCCGATGAGCCGTGGTGTCAGAATCTTTCAACTGCTTAATAACACTGCAAATGGGCCTCTGACATGGTTTGTTAAAGATCAGTATTATAGACAGCGACTGAGACCGAAAAGTTTTAGGGCCTCTGACATGGTTTGTGTAAACACAGCAACCGGGACCGACGGCTTAATGTGCTCATCGTAGGGAGAAATCCTTTTAACGACAGTTAGATCATTCAACCTGCATTATTCTAACTGATTATGGACAATCTCATATGGTGATAAATTTATATTCATCGACGTTGTGTTACGTCATGGAAACCGAACCCAGGACCTTATCGTCATCATCAAATGCCTAGTTCACTGCTGGATAATGACTAGTATAGTATTATATTATATTATCTGTGATAATGAGCATCTCCTAATACATAAATTATTTGCCGTTCTCACTACGGTTGGCAAGCGGATCGGCACACGCAATGTAAGTTCGCGTACACCTCTATGTAAGTATTCCCGCCCTCCCCATTTCCTAGATGTATCTTTCATCATCATGTAATCTCATACCGGGTGTAAGGGACAGCGTCCCGCAAACTGATAGGGTTGCTCAGTCAACGACACTGAACAATTTCCACCAAGATATTCTTTCAGGAAGAGATAATAAAATTGGCTTTTCCATGCAAAATGTCCACCTTAATCTAACAATTTGTACGAAAAAGCCTTTTTTTTCACTTCCTGAAAGAATTTCCTCCTGTGTGTCAATGACTGAGCAACCCCTATCAGTTCGTGGAACGTTTTCCCTTACACCTCTTATACTTCCCCATCGAAGGGTTCATGCTACCTCATGGTTACCCCGAATGTGGACCGATTATGGATTGAACGTCAGATGTATCTATCCACAGATGAAAAAAATACTTAACCAGGTCTTGTCTAATTTTCAGGAGGGGATGTCGGCTGGAGTCAAGAGTACTGCCGTGCTGTTGCTGGCCGTGCTGCGTCCTCCCTAAACCTATACTGGACAAGTAAGTAATTTCTTTCCCTCCAGATTAGTAAGTAAAGATAGTACACTGCGAGCTCAAATGAAGGTTATAAAGGCTTGGCGACGCTAAACTCGTTGTAGCGAATACATTACAATACAATACAATACAAAATTCTTTATTGCACAAAGAAACACATACAACAGAAATAAAAAGGAACAAACGTGACAGTACAATATAGGCGGCCTTATTGCTAAAGCAGCAATTTCTACCAGGCAACGTTTGGGTATAGAAATTGTATTATATTATATAATTGTATTATATTACATTATAATAGTGTAAGAGACAGCGTCGTGCAAACTGATAGGGGTTGCTCAGTCAACGACACTGATCAACTTCCACCGAGAAATTCTTTCAGGAAGGGAAAAAAATAGCTTTTCCATACACCCCTAAATGCTCTAGTATGCTCTAAAAGCTGCATGTTTTATAATCATTGTATAACTTTCCCGTACTATACAATTTTCACCTCGGTCTTAATAATTTGTTCTATTTTTCTTTTATACAATGACGGCAATTCTGGGCGCACTATTCCTTAACTAATTCTTAACTAGCGCTGTCACTTTCTTAACTTTGACATAAGAACAGGATAGAAAGTAAACACATGGCTTTGACATTCCTAATCTGCCGTAAGACAATAATAATAATAATAAATTTATTTCATAAAATTTGTTTACAGTTATTACTTACGGACTAATATAAACTACAAAATTACTTATTATTTCATTAAATTATTTGCTAGAAGATAAAAGGAATGTAAACAATTGGCCATATAATTATAGTTGCTACTTAACATATATTAGATCTGAAAAATTTGTGTTTCGATACCTAAACTAAGTAAATATTTACCTGTATCTTAGGTATCTCACACTAAGACGCTTTAAATAAAAATGAGCATAGAGCATGCTTCCTTATTTTACGTCAAATAAGCCGTCTTATGTCAGTTTAGGAATGTCAAAATCATGTGTTTATTTGCTATCCTGTTCTTATGTCAAAGTTAAGAAAGTGACAGCGCTAGCTAAGAATAAGAATTAGGACTATGGTACGAGAATCGACGCCACTATGTAGTATGGTATGTTATGGTTCTATGGTCGTTTCTTTATAGATTAATAATGAAATGGTTTTACGATCGCTTTTCATGAAAATTAAAAGGGCTTGGCAAAGTGCTGACAGGTAAATTATACGAATTACAGCTTTTAGGGCTGTTATTAGCGTCAATTAATTGTCCTTGACAAGAACGTTATGAAAAGCCACTTATATGTAATTAAACACTTTATTACTTGTTTTAATAAATGTAACTTCACGGAAACAATAAACTCTAATGGTGCCCTATTGTGCAGTTTATTACTATTTGGTCTCAATGCCAGGTTTTTTCACGACCAAGGCTTATCTGGGCAAGTTAATGGAGAACTGCTTTACAGTCACAGGCCCTGCAAATTCGAATCCTATATTCTGATAAATACAACAAGCAACTTCCATGCTGGCCTGGGAGCGAGAGAAAAACATAGAATGTGCCATTGCTGCATTTCCTCCCGGGTATGCTGTAAAAACCAGGTAAGGGAACCGAGAGATTCAGTATATTGCAATTTAGGCGATGGGCTGACAACCTGTCACTACAGCAAATATATCTTAAACAAGCCTCAAAACTTTGTCAGACGTGGCGGAATGACCTTTGTTTTGGTCGTTTATGCTCTGCCTACCCCATTAGGGTTAAAGGCGTGATTATATGTATATATGTACAACAAGCATTTTCTCTATTATAAGTCAGGTTTACATCCATTGGCCGAGGTGAACCACACATCAAATGACAGAGAGATAATAGATAATAAAAGCCTTCAGCTTATTATTACAGACAAGAGAACTTTCTGAAACTGATGTTAATTTTTATTTTTTTAAACCATCTTCAAAAAATAAGACCAACCAACAAGTAATGCCCGTTCATTGGGACTTTTCGCAAAATTTTACGCTTGGTAGAAAGTATTATTATTAGTCCTCTGAACAAGTCCTTTATTTAACCTTAGGTACAAAAGGTTCAACCAACCATGCAGTATCTTATCAAGCATGATTTGGTATTTAAATTTTGGAGTAGTAATCAGAAAATTAATGACGTGCAGAGTAATTACTTGCCATTATCATTAATGCCTTTAATTTTCACGTTTGATAAAAAGAACTTGTCTTTTACCGAAACATGACTTTAGGCCATGGACATATTAACAGCGGGAGCTGAAGCAAACATTTATAGTTTTTAGGTTTCTGCACACAAAATGGGTTAAAAACGGGA
Source organism: Scrobipalpa costella (assembly GCA_949820665.1). NCBI lineage: Eukaryota > Metazoa > Arthropoda > Insecta > Lepidoptera > Gelechiidae > Scrobipalpa > Scrobipalpa costella. The sequence goes on from OX463311.1 coordinate 4,353,187, forward strand.
CCCTGTTTCTAAGACTCCACTGTCCATCTATCCGTCTGTCAGACACCAAGTTCCCGTACCGTCAGATCCGTACTCACTTCTACTTTCGCTGACAAAACTACATTTTTACTAGAATCTGACGTGCATTTCATTAATTGTGTTCAGTATTTGGGAAATGCCAAGATTTCTGGATAAGGTCACTCTATCGTCAATCACCACTGCTCTATTTAGGTGCTACTGCAACTGCGTCCGTGGTCTAGTGGTCTGAGCCATGGTCTCTCGACACGGAGGTCTTGGGTTCGATTCTCTGCGGGGGACAATGGCTTTGTGTTGTTGTTTCTAGTTTGGTTAGGACATTGCAGGCTGATCACCTGTTTGTCCGAAAACTAAGATGATCCATGCTGTCGGATGGGCATGGAAATAGTCGGTCCTTCGCCTGATTCCTCTCTGCGCGTGTCAGTCAATCTGTCCCATCTGAATAAGAGATTGAAGGAATAGAGAGTGCACCTGTGTGTAGCGCAAACACTTGGGCACTAAAAACTAGTCCTGCGCAGTTGGCCGATCTCTGGGAGATTTTCCGCCATCACCGAAAATCGGTGGGAAGGACTACTACTATTTCACCAAATAGAAAATATAATGCTTGAAATCACCCAAAATTATGAACATATTGATTTTTCCAGGCAGACACTAAGCTGGCTGCGACGCTTAGTTCTTCAGCTACCAGTGGTGCAGGGCGTAATCTACCTCTTGATTCTCATCGTCTGGGCCGAAGATCTAGTAAGTACTTAAGTCTATATTAATGGGCATGATGAATCGTAAAATATTTATCAAACAAAGAAACTAAAGGTTAGACCGCACTATGGGGTAGGGAGCGAAGCGGGCGGAGCAGCGCGACACCGCGCGACAAAATCTGTTAAAATGTATGAACCTGACAAATGTGCGTTGTGAAGCGTTGTAAAGCGCCACACCGCTCTGCTGTAGGAGCCGCATCTTTGAACCGCTCGAATCGAATTCGCATACGAAAGAGTAACATTCGCATGCCAAATAGTATGGAAATAGCATGCGTTCGAGTGATTAAAAAATACGGCTCCAGAGGCCGTATTTTTGAACCGCTCGAAAGTTAATGCGTATACGAAAGAGTAACGTTGACATGCGGTTTACATACATTTTGCCGTGCGAAAGATACTCTTTCGTATGCGCATTGGAATTCGAGTGATTCAAAAATACGGCTCCAGGTCCATTACCTCTCATGCATTCATACAAAGAATCATTTGTCGCGTAGTGTCGCGCCGCTCCGCTGCAACGACTCCCTATTGCGGTATAACCTTTCTGCCTTCAACACACATGCGTCACTTTACGCACAATGCGCGCGTAGTGAGGAACTATACGTCGGCGCATCCCTCTGCCAGTACGGGGGCGTAGCGCGTTAAGTGACGCATATGTGTTGTAGGCAATACAAAAAGCATTGACTAAGTTGATTGAGTGTGTTGTTGAGTGAGCATTGATTAAGTGTCGCCTGTGTGTTGCTGCACTTAATCTTTACGGTAATTGTTTTATAGCAGTTATTATCAATTTCCACCATGCCGGACCGTGCGCCAAAAGATAGAATGTTCCAACTTATTCTCTTAACTGCCTCCGTGGTCTAGTTGCTAGTTCCATGAACCCCCGATCCGGAGGTCCTGGGTTCGATTCCCGGGGGGGAAACACAAAGTTGATATTTGAGAATTTGTCACTTTGTGAATTTCTCCCCAGTTTGGGTAGGGCATTTCAGGCTGAATCACCTGATTGTCCGAAAAGAAAAAGATTTCGTGCTTCGGAGGGGACGTTAAGCCGTCGGTCCCGATCGCTGTCTTTGATAGTGGTCGTTACTCAAACCATGTCAGAGGCCTGATAGTTGTGCTACTAGGCGGCTTTAAAACTCTGACACCAGGTTTCATCGGGTCCATAGACTCGATACCCACTCGACAGAGGAAGAAGAAGAAGAAGAAGACTGATTCTCTTCTAAAGCATACAAAAAAGCCAGTTGAGGTATAGCTGAGGAGGAGCAAAACACTGTATTGCATATACGGCGATGAGATGATGTAGCGAAAATTCGTAATTCCTGTTGGCAACTGGCTGCAGCCAAACTGCGTATTTCTCATTAAAATTCATTTTATTTTTCATTTAAAATGTATCTTAGAAAGGTTTCTATCAGTACATGAATTGTCGATCAAAAACCAAGTCGTATTTCTCATTAAAAACCCTAATAACGGTCCCAATACTCGCGATTTTATACAATGCCAGTGCATTGATATTTCGCCTACAACTACAAGCATAACATAAATAAATTATTATATAATTTTGTTCCATGCTGGACTGGAAGCAAAAGAAAAACAAAGAAAGTGCCAGCTGCATTTCCTCCCGAGCATGCTGTAAAAAACAGCCAAGGGATCCGAGGGTTTCAGTATATTGCAATTTAGGCGATGGGCTGATAACCTGTCATTACAGCAATATACCTACAAATATATCTTAAATAACCCTCTAAACTTTATCAGACGTGGCGGACCGACCTTGGTTTAGGTCGTTTACGCTCTGCCTACCTCATTGTACATACATACATACATATAATCACGCCTTTATCCCTAGCGGGGTAGGCAGAGCGTAAACGACCTAAGCAAAGGTCGCGCCGCCACGTTTGACAAAGTTTTGAGGGTTATTTAAGTTAGATTTGTAGGTATATTGCTATAATGACAGGTTGTCAGCCCATCGCCTAAATTACAATATACTGAAACCTTCAGATCCCTGAGCTGGTTTTTACAGCATGCCCGGGATGATATGCAGCTGGCACATTCTATGTTTTTCTTTCTCTCCCAGGCCAGCATGGAAGAAACCTCATTGTGATTATATGTATGTATGTATGTATAATTTTGTTCCTTTCCAGACCCTCTACATGCGGTCATTCGTGTTCTTCCAACCGTTCGTGATCGGCTCCATCCTCACAGGGGTCTGGGGCATCATCATGCTGGTGAGGACCATGGAAGCCACTGGAGTCGTCTGCAGACCACGTTTCCTGGCTGTCCAACTGGTCCTAATCGTGGTCAAAGCCCAGTGCGGGATTGCGAAGGTTCTGCCAGAAATGTTCCACCTGCCTTGCGTCTTGGATTTGAATCCGACTGTTGTGGTGCACAGTAAGTATCCACAATGTCAGATTAGAGACGAAACTGAACAACTGCATGGGGCGCTTGTTGCCAAACAAAGTTAGATAAATGAAATATTGCTCAAAAATTAATTTTAAAATTAATTCTTAAAGTTTCAAGACGCTTCCCTACACTAGAGCTTTATAGCATGTGCAGAGTGCTTACTCTTAAGCAGATATATGTATGGCAAATAGTTATCCATTTCACAAAAAATATTCTCAAAACGCCTGAAAGAATAGTAGTAAGAACTCTCCGTGAGAACGCAATGCGACGGTTTGAGGTGCCTGTTAGACGTACTGTTGCGGCCAGACAGCATTTTACCTCCATCGCTCCACGATTATGCGATTTCTTACCAGATGACATAAAGCAATTTATTAATGATGTCAAGGATGAAACAAATTATAAACGCATCAATTTTCACATTTTAAATAATAAAATTAAATTCTTTCTACTTGACAAAGGTTACACTGAATTTTTGGATTTTTATAAAAAACTTATATCTTAAAAGTACTAATGCATGCTGGTGTTGTTTTATTTTTAAATAAAAGTATATATCAAACTTTATCTATTCATTTTTTATATATATTTGCATGTTTCTTTAATATTTAGTTATCACTTACTAGTGAACCGCAAAGTAATTATAATTAAGTTAAGAAACAAAAATTGGTTTCGTTTGTGGCTAGCCCTATCACAGGCCTAGGTCTTTTCGGGTTGCCACAGGAACACCTGATAATGAGACGCATATTTGTATCTATTAATTTATGAATGGTGTAGTAATTTAGTTTTATTAAATTGAATTAATAAATACTACTAAATACTTACCAGAGACGTTCCACTTACCTCAGACGCAATTAACGTGTAACTTGTTATGAATAAATTTATTCTATTCTATTCAATTCACGGCCTTGAATCCGACTGTTGTTGTGCATATTAAGTATAGAAGACATGATTAGATATGGGGCGGTTCCCGAAAGGATTGCTTAATCAGTGAAACTGAACAACTTTTATAAAGAAAATGGGAAGCCACGTGGAAGTCAAAATTGCCATCAGTAATTTATGTATGTGCAAGAGTTTTTCCAGAAGAGTTTCAATATGAAAGTTGTTCAGTTCATGCTGGGGAGGAACATGAAAGCTAAATGTTTATTTATTTATTTAGAAAAAATATTGTACACAACAACATCAATGTTTGACTTAAAAACTCAAGTATTTTTTTATATTTCACCTAGAAGTCAAGATATTAAAAAAATCTTGGCTATATTCTATTTGTCTCTGGAAAACTTATTTATTGTGGGAGTAAAGAAGACGGAAAGCTAGGTCAAGAAGATTATCCTTCTATGTTTTATTTTATTGCATTGATTTTTTTTCTCTTTCTAGTGATCCAATACTCGATCATGATGATTGAAATGTTGGTGCTGTCATTATGGGCGTGGAAGCTATACCGAAACCCACCGGAGAAGCCTCAAAAACCACAACAGATTGTGGTTGCAGTTTTAGAGGATGGCAATGGAGACTTCAAGTCGAAAGATTTAGGTATTAATGGCGATATGAAGATGTAACTGTTGTGAGGGTTTATAACGAAAGAGAAAGAATGAATACGATTTTAAGTTTTATTAAATTTGATTTTTTGACTGTGATTCTAAATGTTTCGTCCATTAGTAAAACTTATGTGTATTTTTAACTATCATTTTGTATTTGTTTTGCTATCAAAAATATACTGGATAAAATAAAATAAAGTTAAGAAATTGCCACAAATAAATCTATAGCAACTTTTAAAATTTTAGCAAAAGGAAATAATTTTAGTAGAAACAATGGTAGAAGGTCGATGTTAGTACTTAAGTAATCGGAAAAAGCTTTATTTGTTGTAAACTTAATTGGTATTAAGTTTGGTATAAGAGCAATTCCTTTTTATGAGTGTTGTGATATTTTTTTGATATAATTTTCTCATTTATGAGTGTTGTGTTGAACTGAAAGTTGATGTTAAAATAAACACGATTAAAATTGCACGGCAATTTCTATTGTAATTTTGTGATGAAAATTAATTTCAAAGCAAGAAGAACTGTTGTACGTAGGTATCACGAATGTTATCTATCATAATTCTTTTATGATTTAAAAATTATAATATAATAATAAAAATAGAGATATAACGACATAATAAAATTATTTGAAGTCATATAATTATACTTTATTTATACTCTTTTGGTACTTTTGCTCAGCAGTGGGACACTTAACGCTTAACTATATAAGATAAGATACTCTTTTACCACAAGACACAACATCTAACAGTGTCAATAGAAATAAAAAAAACATTACACCAATTTAGACATTAGCATAATATTTTCTTCTTAATCAATTCAATTTGACATAACAATTTAGCTTTACTTCGATAGTGAATCCTAACGCGCAAAATAATACAAAGAGACTATAAATAGTGTAAGAACAGAAACCACTCGGCTGCTGCTGCCAGAAGCAGTATAAGGGCTGGACGCCAGGCCTAAGATCCTGGTGCGAGCTATCTCCGAGTATACCAGAGCTGATTTCCTTGGGGTCCTGGTGCGATTAGGGTCGTCTATGTCGACTTCGTAGAGGCCGAACCTTTGGCTAGAGAAGAAAATAAGCTAGATACCAAAGGCAGAAAAATGTAACAAAACGGATGAATTATTTTATAGTCATCACATCACAATAACCAGTAAACAAAAAAAAAATTATGTGAACGAATCAAATTATTTGGACGCCAAAATAGCACAAAACAGAATAAAATGGAAGTGGCAGCCAAGGAGAGCGAACATAATTAGGAATACTTAAGGAATGTTAAGCTGGCATATTTGTTAGTCCCCTTAGCTGTGGAGGTCGCTGGCATGCGGTGTGCAGTGGCCAAGGGTTTCGTCAGTGAGTTAGGACGAAGGGTGAGGAACAATGGTGGTGATGAACAACTGTACCTGGTGATACACATTCTCTGGCAATAAAGCGAGGTAACGCTGCCAGCGTGATGGACACTTTTCCACCAGGTGCAATTTCAGGCGGTCTTTTAGACTGATATTCATTTATGTATGCTTTACTTTGACTCTGTATTTTATATGACAATGAAATTAATGTTTTTTTTTTGTTAAGGAGAGAGATACTTACGTATACCCTACAGCCCACTCAAAGCTGTCCATCAAACTCCAAGTAAAGTAACCTTTGACATTAACGCCATCTGTCAAAGCTTGATGAACTGCTGTCAAATAGTTCCTGAAGTACCTGACCCTGTCATCATCGTTCAAACCGGTCTGGGTAGAGAAACCATTCTCTGTTATGTAAATGATAGGGTTGTTGTATTTATCCCTGATGTAGATCATGAGCCCGTAGAGGCCTGGTGCGTACTCCTGAAAAAATGCAAATTATGTTAGTAATATTTTGAATAACTGCATTAAATGCAAGACAAAAATCTTTGTAGTAAATACAGGCTCATGTATACTAACAGGTTTATGTATATTTTCAATTTCAGTAAATAGGCTGATTTTATACCTACAACATACATACATACATATAATCACGTCTTTATCCCTGATGGGGTAGGCAGAGCATAAACAACCTAAACAATGGCCGTTCTGCCACGTCTGACAAAGTCTTGAGGGCCATTCAAGAAAGATTTGTACGTATATTTTTTTAAGTGACAGGTGTCAGCCCATCGCCTAAATTACAATATACTGAAAACCTCAGATCCCTTAGCAGGTTTTTACAGCATGCCCGGGAGGAAATGCAGCTGGCACATTCTATGTTTTTCTCTCACTCCCAGTCCAGCATGGAAGGTTCTCTCACTCCCAGTTCACCATGGTAGGCCTACAACATATAAACTAAAATACCTACCGATAACCACGAACTCGAACTAGTCGGCCATGATGGGTCTTTATACATTCCTACAAAAGCATCATCAAAAAACGATGGAATGGGATGCAATCCTACAACTGAAGCATTTCTGTACACCAGATCTGTAGAGTAATGGTTGAGAGCTAGAAAATCCGAGGTTCCTTTTATATAAATTGCTTCTTCGTCAGAAAAAGGCTGCAGTCTTGAAGAATTGAAACCTTGTTCTGCACTGATAGCTGCAATTCTATCAATAACCTTTTTAGGGTAATTTCCTTGTGCACTGAATATGGGGTCCATGAATTGATCTAACTGAAAAAAATAGTAAGAATTTCATTGTGAAACGTCTTAAGTTTGTAATTTAAGGGGGGCTCCCATAAAAAAATATATATAATTAAAATTAAGTATATATCAACCTGAAAGGTCATCCAGTCTGCAACAGCTTCTGCATCTTTTTCAGAATCAGTGCTAGGTATAGCCCATTCAGCATTAATTATTATTCCCACTTTTCCACCTCTAGTTCCTTCTAATTCTTCATCGTAATAAACGTGATAAGCTTTGGCATGTGCCAGAAGAACATTCCTTCCACATTTGTAAAAATCTGTACCAGGAGCCTTAATTCTGGGTGGATGTGCTCCAGTTCCAAAACTATTGTAGCAATGGATGTAAGGTTCATTGATAGTCATCCAATACTTCACTCTATCACCAAAACTCTTGTAAACTACTCTTGCGTAGTCTTCAAACCATTCAGGAAAACTATCGTTTAAAAGGCCTTCTTGTTCTGCCAGTGCTAGTGGCAAATCCCAATGGTAGATGGTTACAAAGGGTTCTATCCCATTTTCTAGCAATAAATTGATAAAGTCATTGTAATGTGCTATTCCAAGGAGATTGACGTAGTCCGGACGACCATTTGGAAGGATCCGCGGCCATGATATAGAAAATCTGTAAATATAGAAAAGTAGGTACTTATCTTTTGAATCCTATTTAAAAACTATGCTATTGAAATTCAATTTCTTGCTTTTAGTTCTACGAGTACCTGCGATATTTTGGATTTGTTTTGTGTTCTTAAAAGATTAAGGCACTTAACTTGACACCAAAAAGATGACCAAATATTTTAATGTCAGTCATAATATTGAGACACCAGTAGCTGAAATGAATCACCAACCTGTAGCTGTCTACATTTAGCTCCTTTAGCATTTCAATGTCTCGATGGTACAGGTGATACGAGTTAGCTGCTAAGTCACCTGTAGTCTCATCAGCGATATGACCAGGATCTGTGTGAACCAAGTGGTCCCAGTGGGATAAACCTTTACCTGCAGAATAGGTAAATATTTCTGTTATATTAGAAACATATTTTTTTTTACTATATTTTTTTTGTGACAGACTAATATCAATATTTATTTGTTCTACTGAAAGTAGTTTTCGTATGCCCGCGAAAACAATGCATAGTGATATTTCATTCATATTGCATGTTTGATACAAGATCTGTCATCCAATAAATTTCTGTATATTTGTTTTCCATTGAATGTAATTTGTAGAGACCATAATGATTATAATGATGATGTCTTTGTTACATTATAAAATTTATTTACCATCTTCGTTCCATCCTCCTTCGATCTGATAAGCAGCCGTAGAAACACCGAACCGGAAGTCATTGGGAAAATTTCTTGAACTCCTAGCATTGACGTCGCATAATACACCGGTCCATCTATGGTAAGCAAAAATATATTTTTCTATATATCTGGGCATCATCTTCCTATTTAAAATTTCAGATTATTCTGTCAATCATCTAATGATCAATCATCACATCATAAGATGTTCGTGTCAACATTGAAATGATTAATTTTAAGCCAATTATTAAAATTTCATTCGATTACTATACCATATACTTAAACCATCAGTAAAAATTAAAAACGCAGATCTGCAATGTACTTTAAAGATACTTTTAAATTAGTATAGTTTGTCTTTAGAAAATATACAATCAGTTTAAGGAAAAGATATCTACTCACGCGCAGACAAGTATCACGAACTGTGTCAACATGTCCATTGTTCAACGAACAAGGATGAACAGACACAAGATAATTTGCAATCATACTTAATCACTTGCAAATTGCAGGATTACATTTTTTATGGTTTTTAAAATAAAGATAGTTATCATAGTTGCTATGAAACATTTAATTTTATTACAAATTACGACATTTAGACGATTGTCGTGAACAAAAATAAGACAAATGAAAACTGAATAATAATAAATTTTAACCGAATTATATTAAACAAAACAAAAATATAGTTGCAATATATATAAAAAAATCTCAACATTAATCAATGTTGTCCTGATCATCTTTTTGAGAGTCATCAGCTGTTTTATCTGCATCATCTGTACCCCTGTCACGGTCCTCATTGTCAGACGGGGTTCCAGCTCTAGAATTCTCAGATCCATAAATATTATGCAGTTCCTCTAATTTGTAATGAATTTTGATGCCTTTGTCGGTTGTTTTATTAACCCTGTTTACCAAAGACTTAGTCTGTTCTTCAAGCCTCTTTAAGCGCAAGTCTCTGGCCGCAAATAGTGCTTCATGATCCACATCACTTGAGGTCGATGGCTCGGCGGAACTATCTCTATTTGAAGAATCGGTTGATTCCGTTACTAAATCCACAGCTTGAGGCTCAAAACTCGCCTCTTCTTCATTTGAAACTACCTTAGAACAACTTGCTTCTTCTTCATAATTTCCTAAGCTTACGTCTTGCTTCATAACATTTTCCGTATTAGATGTTATATTGCCAATTGATGGTTTATTTTTAGAGGAGGATGGATTGTTTGACTCTCCTGTAAATTCATGTAATGGTTCTTCCAGGTTACTTATTTCTACATTTGTTGAAAATATTGTATCCGTTTCATTATCCAACGCCTCCAGTTGTGAATTAAACGATTGTGATTTTCCAGGACTACTGTTCGGAATATTGTCCATTTTTTCTATATTACCTTCTCCTCTAGCAAGTGTATTGGCCACATTTTTCACGACTTCAGAGCCCCCTGCCTCTAAGTTTTGAAGCCTTTCGTCTTTTTTGACAAGCCTTTCATTCTGCTTTTTGTTAATTTCCTGTATGGCTTTAAAATCTGTTTTTGATACTATATCTTCATTGGATCTACATGCTTCTTCATTAGAGCTTATCTCTTTAGTTATCTCGTTGTTTACCTTTTCAGAAAACTGCATATTTTCATCTCTGTTACTTTTTTGAGTATGTACAGAATGTTCCGGGTTTTCTTGTATCGTTTGTCCAATGGTAACATTGGTGACCTTACTTGATGATGGCCGATTTAAAAGATGATCTAAAGTATCATTTATTTGGTTGCTTATCTTTGCTGTAGTCTGAGTTTTTTGAAGCAGTGCTGCTCCATCTTTTTCTAGCTTCTCTAACTTTTTGTCTTTTTTTGCCAGTCTTTCAGTTTGATCCCTAATACTTTTCAAAATTGCTGCTGGATCAATTAGAACTACATTATTAGAAGAAGACTCTACACTATTCACAGACGTATCCGTAGTGACTTTGCTATCAATATTTTGACTACTTAATTGACTTTGATCAGCTGTTGAATTATCTTCTGTACATGAGTCAGGAGCAATATCACCGATTTCGTCCTCCGTTTCACACACTTTTTCGCTTTTTAGTAAGCTTTCACTATTACAAGAATCAGATACATCATGATCATGACGATCGTCACCTTCCTGAGTATCAAGTGGTAAGTCGGCTACATCAATCATATCACTTACTGGATCTTCTCTTTCTGCAGCTAAATTACGGTCAGTGCTTGAATCTAAAATAGTTTCAAAAGACTTTTTAATTTTTTTCTTAGACCGTATGAGCGGCTCTGTAACGTATTCACTTTCGTCGTTAGATTCTGATGACTCATCGGATGGCTTTTCATCACTGTATCCACTTTCGGCTGAATTGTTAAAGGAAGTACTGGATTTTGTATTACGACTAGAAAATTCAGCCCTCAGCTTTCTCCAGTCTTTCTCAGACTGTGTATTCTTTTCCCTAGCTTGATCCCACTTTTCGCGGCAGTACTCTAATTCCTCTTTGAGCTCATTAAGAAGTTTTCTCTTTTGTTGCAATTCATATTTTAGGATTTTCTCGTGAGTGTGTAATTGGTGGTGATGTCTGCGAAGTCTACCGACAACGTGCCATGTCTTGCTTAGTTCGTTGGTGACAAGACACAGTCTTCGTTCCTGTTCTTCAAGGCGAGTCTCCAAATGCACATTTAACTGTTTCATTCTATTAACTTCTTTCACCAAACCCAGTTTTTCGACAATAAGATCCTAAAACAAAAAATAAAATAGTTACATATTTAACAATTTAAAATTTCTGAAGTTTTTTAAGCGTAACTAGGTTTATCAGTCTGTTGTTTTCTTTCAGATATTGGCTTGAAACCAAAATTTAAAAAATCTGTAAGCGCGGTCTTTATTTATAGATGTTCCAATAATTTGCTGAGTATGATTCACAAGTGCAAAAAGATAATTACAAACACTATTATTACTCACTTTCAATCTTATGTACGTCTGACTAACGCTTGGCACTTGCACGGGCCCGTTCTTAGTATCAACAGTTTTATAGCATGTTGTTACTTTTTCAGGTTCATTTTCGTCAGATGCATTTTGGTGACTCAAAAGCTCTATGAGCACCCGCCAAACTTTGGGTAAATTTTGCACTATTTCTTCAGCTGTTGAGGAAGATGCTGCTGTGTAGACAAGATTTTCTGTTTCTGTAATAAAAAAAAATACAATCAACAATAGTTGTCAATAACATGTCTGTCTGCCAAAATTTAAAATATACGCGAGTTTTGGTAAAATATTGACATCATCTAACAAATTTCATTAATATACATTCTGTAGATATATTCACCTTGAATTTTCATTCCTGCAACATCGTTATCTTTAGCTGAAGTACCATCAGCATTCTTTTCAGAATTTTCATCGTCAACTTGACTGACGATCTCAAGTAGAAGCTTAGGCAAAGCTGTAGAAGCTTCTGCGTCATTTTCATTTTCTGCCATGTGGGTTAGAATTCCGTGATTTTCTTCAAGACGGTGGACTAACTTGTCCATATCTTGCTGGTTCTTGTGCCCCAGAAGAACTTGTGAAAACAGCTAGAATAAAAAAAAACAATTATAAACCTAAGTACCAGTAAATCTTCTTAAATGTAGAAGCACAACTGCTCAAATGATAAATTATCTAATTCCAACTTCTCACCTTATTTACTGCAGACATCTCCGCCTTAAGACCACGTGTTTCATCTTGGCACGTGTATATTTCGTTGTTTTTGTTCGATACTATCTCCTGGAGTTCATCGACTCTTGCCTCCAGTTCTTGTACTTTTGTTGTAAGTTCAGCCACTCTGCAAAAGGAGATATGTTTGTTAGTATTAGTAGGTACTGTATATTGTATTCTATATCATTTCACTTTTTTATAGTGGCCAATATTTCTTACTTTTCAATTTCAGCTTGCTTTAATCTCTTCTGTTCTTCTAACTCTCTAAGCAGTCCCTGTCTTGTAACTTCTGCTAACCTGGCCCTTTCTTCATACAAAGCCCTCAAGGACCGAATGTTCTGGAGCTGCCTTTCATATTCCTGTCTCAGGTCTGCTGAAAGCATATTTGCTTCGCGATCAGCTAAGGATCTTTCAATATCAGAGAGCTTTTCTTTCAACTGCAAAAAGAAAATTGTTGTTATTAAAATAACTAAAGACCAAGTCAAAGATATCTATAAAATTGGAAAGGTACCACAATTAAAAATGTTGACATTAACAACGTAGTAAAAGTATTATTGCGTAGTTTGATTGCACATAAATCGTAGTAACCTAGACTTTCAAGAAAGAAAATAATAAACGTAGGAAAATGCGAAGACAAAAATAGGTCTTCACATGTCACGTGCCCTGTCAGTCTATGCGGACGATGTATCATCACTTTTACACCGATATTCTGTTATTATATTATAATTATTTGTCTCTACATTAAACGGCATTGAGGCGATTATAAAACGTTAATTTCGGATTATAAAATATAAGTTTTAGTAACAATTGATCTAAAAATTAACTTATTTATTAATATCCTAAGATGAAAAATAAAGCTGTATACGTAGGTCTCGGATGTAGGTCATGAAAAATCGATAATTAGATTTCTAGGGTTATGTCTATTATGACGTCATCGGTTGTCAAATAATGCTTCAAATATTGGCATTGTGACAAGTTGGGTAATTTAATTTCATATAGAACGCGGTTCCGGCTAGTCAGCCAATTTTCAGGACAATTAAAATGTAACTAAGATTTTTTCACTTCCTTAAATACTATAAATTCAAAAAATGTGGTACCACTCTGAAATTCAAACGTTTGTAACTCATTAAAACCTAGGCCATATTCTGTGCCTTCGCTATCATTGACATACCATTTTTCTTGGATTCATTGTCAACCTAATCATAAAAAAATATATCATTTTCAGTACCTACATGTTTAGACTCCTGCAGTTTAAATATGAGTTTAGTTTAAAACTTTACGAAGTGTAATAATACAACATAATGAGACCGGAAGTATAACATTTCTGTCTGTCTTATAAGCTGTCTAGTTATATTTTTTTAAAAATATTAAAAGTAGGTATAATTATTAACACACAAAATTAAGAAACATATGTCTTGCAGAATTTTATTTTTTTCTTGTAAAGATAATAATTAATATTACCTGTTATATATTAATTGAATAACAAAACGTAGAAATTAGACTTGTAACACCTGTGTGCAGGTGTTGTGAAACCTACTATAAAAATAATCTTAGAAAGCTTTCTTTAAAAAAAAATATCGAACTTTTCTCGTCAACACCGAAGCAAAAATAGTTCCTATGCATTTTGCACTTACACAATACGCAAACTACGTCATAGTAAATGCCAATGTCATTTGTTTATATGATGCGACATGCGATGTATTTTAATGTGACGTAATTGATTTATATGATTGAAAGTTGCTTGTATAAATCATAAAACAACTCTATAAGGCAATTTTACTCACCTCGTCAAGTTGATTCTCTCTAAGATGGAGCATAGTTTTGCTTACAGCTACAACTTCTTTTAGAGCATTAATTTGTACCATAGATTGTGTGCTATGCATCTGTAAATCAGCAATATCTGAATTTGCGCTTTGAAGAGCAGCATTAGCCTCCGCTAAATCTCGACGTAATTTATTATTATTTGTTTTAAGTTTCTCAAATTCCTCTTGCATATTGATAATAGATTCAGTTATATTTGAGTTTTCGTTTGAACTTTGTAAATGGTCAGGTATCTCAATATTATTTTGTATTAACAGCTCACGGAGTGCTTTATTGCTTTCATATGCTTCTAATTTAGCTTTCCTTTCATTATCTAGACGTATTTCTAACTCTTTCTTCTCAGATTTGTGTCTGTCTAGTATGCCTCTTCTTTGTTCTCGTTTTATCTCTAACTGTCGTCTAAATTCTTCCATTTCAGCTTCCCTCGCATTGATTCTGTTTTCACGGTCGTTCACTTCTTCTTCGATTGCATCGTGAAACTCTTGACTTTCAGAATGATCCTCAGTGTTCGATGCCATATTGTTTATTTCACGTTCACTTTCCCCGATGACGTGGTCACCGCGCTCCAAATCACTACTGAACACATTACCCATTTTGGTATACTTTTATACGGATTTAAATACGCGAAATCAGGGTGATTGAATCGACTATATGTGGTTAGCGATGTTTTTAACAAGACAAAGGACTGTCGACTGCGGGATGGCGCGTGCTCTGGGCGTGTGCGACCGAAATAGCTTACGCGTCAGCACCAGACGCACTCTTGCGCATGTACATTCGTAACCCGCGAAGTCCCATGTTTTCGTCTCTCTAACTTGGCAAACGGGAGACTTCACGCTGATATTTCATGCGGTTGAAAAATCTCGATGTCTCGCATTTTACATTTGCTTCGTGAAAGATTGAGGGACTTCAGTGCAGACAAAAATAAAGTTTTTCAGTCTTGGAGCATGCTTCGACGAACCTGTGTCGATAAAGTTATTTTTACCACGCTATTTTATTTGCCGCATGACTTTTAGTTACTGACTCAATATCGTGTGTGAGCAAAAAAAGTTTACCCATTTATAATTAGAAGTTATGTCGTTTGTTTTGAGTTTTTGCTCAATAAAATTCTATTTTAGTTCTATATTGTTAATTTATACATCAGAATATAACAGCAGATCATTGAAAAAAGGACGTCTGCCAAATTTTAAATTTAGTTCCTCTTTCCGAGTACGTAAACTATCATAAAATGATTTTACATAACCAATAGAATTAAAGAAACAATTAGTTTTAGTATTATAAAAAAAAAATATAAATTTAATTAAATTAATCAGTCATTCTAAAATAACAAATTTTGTTTCACTATCTGTAATGTTTATTTTCTGCGTCTTTTTCTTCATTTGGCCTGCAGCATAAGATTTTCCTGTAAATAAAACGGCTTTTATTAGATCTTTTTAATATAATACATTACGCACTTACAAACAAACATAAGAAATCTAGAATGATCATTAGATTATGGTAGCTTCTACATAATAACCACAAACTAAACATCTCCACATATTTGATGATAATCTAATGATCATTCTAGATTCTTATGTTTATTTGTATTTCATCAAATATCAAGAGATATTTAGTTTGTGTTTATTATGTAGCAGCTACCATAAAAGTTGAAAATTCTTGGTAAGTACCTATATGGCTTATGGCTTTTTATGTTTTACTCACTTTATTCGGTAATACGACTACATACATATCACGCCTGTATCCTTAATGGGGTAGGCAGAGCCATCGATCCAAACAGAGGTCATGCTGCCACGTCTGACAACTTTTGAGGGTTGTATAAGACAGATATTAGACAGATATATTGCTATAATGACAGGTTGTCAGCCCATCGTATTATAACTACTTACTCTAAAAGGGAATGGTTCCTTATAAGACGCATAGGCAGCTATAGGGTATCACTTAACCTGAGCTCTCAGGACGTAAGGCACTGACCATAGCGGCTAAGAAGGCCAGTCAACCCATGATTACGAGGGGAATAGCTACTTACCCCAATAGAGAACGGTTCCTTATAAGACGGTTGGCATAGGCACAGCTATTGGGCATCACTTGGCCTAAGGTCTAAGGGAGTAAGCCGTTGACCATAGCGGCTAAGAAGGCCAGTCTACCCATGATAACGCAGGGAATAGCTACTTACCCCAATAGAGAATGGTTCCTTATAAGGCGATTGGCATCGACACAGCTATGAGGCATCACTTGTTTTGGAGTCTCTGGGAGTAAGGTACTGACGAAAGCGGCTAAGAAGGCGACTCCACCCTATGATTACGAAAGGAATAGCTACTTACTCTAATAGATAATGATTCCTTATAAGGTGATTAGCATCGGCACAGCTATGAGGCATCACTTGTTTTAGAGTCTCTGGGAGTAAGGCACTTAGTAAAGCGGCTAAGAATGCCAATTCACGTATGATTACGAAGGGAATAGCTACTTACCCCAAAAGAGAATGGTTTCTTATAAGGCGGTTGGCATCGGCACAACTATGAGGCATCGCTTGTCCTAGGGTTTCTGGGAGTAAGGCGCTGACAATAGCGGCTAAGAAAGCCAGTCTATTCCCATGATTAAGAAGGGAATAGCTTCTTACCCCAATAGAGAATGGTTTCTTATAAGGCGGTTGGCATCGGCACAACTATGATGCATCACTTGTTTTAGAGTCTCTGGGAGGAAGGTACTGACGAAAGCGGCTAAGAAGGCGACTCCACCTATGATTACGAAAGGAATAGCTACTTTTCCTAATAGAGAATGGTTTCTTATAAGGCGGTTGGCATCGGCACAGTTATGATGCATCACTTGTTTTAAAGTCTCTGGGAGTAAGGCACTGACTAAAGCGGCTAAGAAAGCTACTTCACGTATGATTACGAAGGGAATAGCTACTTACTCTAATAGAGAATGGTTTCTTATAAGGCGGTTGGCATCGGCACAACTATGATGCATCACTTGTTTTAGAGTCTCTGGGAGGAAGGTACTGACAAAAGCGGCTAAGAAGGCGACTCCACCTATGATTACGAAAGGAATAGCTACTTTTCCTAATAGAGAATGGTTTCTTATAAGGCGATGGGTATCGGCACAGTTAGGATGCATCACTTGTTTTAGAGTCTCTGGAAGTACGTGCTAAGAAGGCCACTTCGGAATAGCTACTTACCCTAAAAGAGAATGGTTTCTTATAAGGCGGTTGGCATCGGCACAGTTATGATGCATCACTTGTTTTGGAGTCTCTGGAAGTACGTGCTAAGAAGGCCACTTCGGAATAGCTACTTACCCTAAAAGAGAATGGTTTCTTATAAGGCGGTTGGCATCGGCACAGTTATGATGCATCACTTGTTTTGGAGTCTCTGGAAGTAGGTGCTAAGAAGGCCACTTCGGAATAGCTACTTACCCTAAAAGAGAATGGTTTCTTATAAGGCGGTTGGCATCGGCACAGTTATGATGCATCACTTGTTTTGGAGTCTCTGGAAGTACGTGCTAAGAAGGCCACTTCGGAATAGCTACTTACCCTAAAAGAGAATGGTTTCTTATAAGGCGGTTGGCATCGGCACAACTATGAGGCATCGCTTGTCCTAGCGTTTCTGGGAGTAAGGCGCTGATTAAAGCGGCTAAAAAGGCCACTACACCTATGATTACGAAAGGAAGACCATGCCATATTTTCTCCTGTAACAATAAAGATTTATCTGTGACTCAAAGAACTGGTACCTACCATTTGACATAATCCTAGTAGAATAGTAGAGCCAAGATATCATTTGACATTTCTTCTACGCTCTAGTTATAAGGTTTATATTTCTAGTTCATATATTTTTAGTATGGGTTGGGCTAAAAACTAAGAAATGTGAACTATTATCTCATACACGAACACTTTCATTAAACTTTCCAGCACTATTTATGCACCTAAAAAGTGATTAACATGTAGAACAAAACATACTTGCATTTAAGCATTATATGTCATCTAGCATCCAAGCCAAAAACTCTAATTAAATAATGTTGGAACTTTTTAGTGTTCCGTGGTCAACTAAAGATCTGTTATCATTTCGCCATGTCTGTCTGTCTATCTGTCCGTCTTAAAAACCGTTTCAACAAACTACCTATATAATTTGTCAAGGTAAAATGATCGTTATTGCCTTCGTTTAAGTTGAAATCAAATTTTGAAGTAAATAATATTGTTTTATGTATACAAATAAGTACATAAACGCATGTCCAACATGCTCTTGGCCAATTTTTGCCTGGCTTCGCAAGGAAATTATCAGTGTTTCTCTACTTAGTATATTATGCATGTATTATACATAAAAACCTTCCTCTTGAACCACTCTATCCATTAAAAGAAACCGCTTCAAAATCCGTTGCGTAGTTTTAAAGATCTAAGCATACATAAGGATATAGGGACTGAGAAAGTGACTATGTTTAATACTATGTAGTGATGTCTATAACTTTTCAGCCGGTGCCAAGTGCTATTGGCTTTGGCTAATTCTTAGGCTTCATACAGACAAACAGCACTTGCCAACTGCAGGTCCAATGCTGCTGTCGCCACCTGTCGGCTTCAAAAAGCCTTGGGTAGAAGAAGTAAAGCCTGCTCACCAAATAAACTATGAACGGTGTCATGCTGGCTAGGAGAAACGACGAGACGTGAACGAGGGAAGAGCCGGATGCCCTGGCTCCAGATGGCAGCAACTCTGCTACCCACTGGATTGTCGTGTTGAACGTCATGTTGGTGAAGAAACGGGCGCTGATGGCTAGGATCATTCTTGTTAGGCCTGTAAATATACAAGACATATGACTTCGGTTTGCACATAAAAAAATAATACTAGTACTTAGTATCAAGAATAGAGAGCCCGATGGTGTAGTGGATAGGGCCGCTGCCTCCTGAGCGGGAGGTCGTGGTTCGAATCCCACCACGTACCAATGTGTTTTTCGGTTTTCGAATTTCATATGTACGTTTATTCGGCGCTTTTTCCGTGCTTCGGAAGGCACGTTAAGCCGTTGGTCCCGGTTAATATCATTTAATACCGTAGATATTAGTCGTTAAGCCATATCAGAGGCCAGTGCTAAGCATTGGCGGCTTGAAAACTCTGACCTAATCTAGGATTGGGTCTGGTTTCCCTTCTGGGTTGCGGAGGTCAGATGGCAGTCGCTCTGTGTAAAAATCAGTACCCTCGTTCAATCCCCTAGATTAGGAAACCGACCCCGTGAGATACGGGATAAGGCTAAGGAGATGATGATGATGAGTATCAAGAATACATACATACATATAATAACGCCTTTATCCCTAATGGGGTAGGCAGAGCGAAAACGACCTAAACAAAGGTCGTTCTGCCACGTCTGACAAAGTTTTGAGGGTTATTTAAGATAGATTTGTAGGTATATAGCTGTAGTGACAGGTTGTCATCCCATCGCCTCAATTTCAATATACGGAAGCCCTCAGATCCCTTAGCTGGTTTCTACAGCAAACCCGGGAGGAAATGCAGCTGGCACATTATATATTTTTCTCTTGATCCCAGTCCAGCATGGAAGAAAAATAGTTTAAAAAATATTATACTATTTAAGGGATCAATTATAAATCAATGTCAAATCCAAATTATTGACAGCCAGAATAATGAATACTTGTCATTTCATTTACGTACTACTTATAGGGTTTTATTTACATTAATATCCTGATAACCATATTATATGGGTTGAGAGCTGTCAAAATATTGTGACTCTTGATCATCTCTTTTTTATGATAAATATTTCTTTTACTTTCTTTTACTGACCTACGTTGAAAAAAGCTGCAGTCAAAGATAATATGCCTGCAACAAAAATACCTCCAACGGCCATGATTCTTCTTCCCAATCTGAAAAAAAAACATAATATTATTATTATTATTTTAAACAGGCAGGCAGTTGTTATTAACATAGTAAAAACAAATCAAAAAACAAAGTATATATTATGTCACATATTTTTAATATTATGACATTCACAGCTTCATGATAATACTAGCGACCCGCCCCGGCTTCGCCCAGAAATCATCAGTGATTCTATATTATATTATGCATGCATTAAATATATAAACCTTCCTCTTGAATCACTCTATCCATTAAAAGAAACCGCATCAAAATCCGTTGCGTAGTTTTAAAGATCTAAGCATACATAGGGCTATAGGGACTGAGAAAGCGACATTGTTTTATACTATGTAGTGATTTGCTGAAACAAACAAATGACATAAAAATAGTAGATTTTACGACAAGTGCACAAAACAAGTAATTATCGGCCGAAATTTTTAGCTGCCCGAGCCCGCAGGGCGAGAGCTGATATTAGTCGAGGACTTAAATGGTTTTGTGCACAAGTTGTAAACTCTACTTTTCACTCCGATCGCGAGGAAAATTGAGGAAGTTCAATGAAAATATTGTAAATAAACAAAAAAATTATTTCCCGCCATTCAAATTTTAAAATCTTTCGACATGAAATATTAAGCTTGGGATGGCACCTATACAGCCTACTATTTAATTAATTTTGTAATATTAATAAAATAATTTAAACTTCAATATCTATTTATGTCATCAATAAAAATACACAAAAGGCAAATAATATGAAGTTCTTTCTATTAACTTCTTATTAAGTTTGGCTGTAGGGCCTAATTTCTTTTGCCTTATTTATAAGAGATGAATTTATGAGTAGAAACGTTTTTACCCTTGTGCACAAAGATTTGTGCAGCTTTTTAGCCTTGAAAGCATGAGAAGTGAAAAATATATTTACCTGTCAAGCAAATAAATAACCAATATCAGCGATGGGAACTCAGTAGCCGACGATATGGTGAAAGTAACAAAGAGATCTGATCCCAAGCTTCCCGATAGACGGATCAGGCCATCAAAGACTATCGCACAGAATGTATAGAGGATGACTAGCAGGATTAGAACCAGTCGTAGCTGTGGATGGGTGACCACAACAGCCCAGAGAGATTCCCTTTCCTCTGCCTTCTGACTGGATAACTCCTGAAACAAACATGAAAGCAAATAAATTTGTGTTGTGAACAATATGTTTACTTCTTCCATGTTGGCCTGGGAGCGAAAGAAACACATAGAATGTGACAGCTGCATTTCCTCCCGGGTATGCTGTAAAAACCAGCAAATGGATCCGAGGGTTTCTATATATTGCAATTTGGGCTGACAACCTGTCACTCCAGCAATATACCTACAAATCTATCTTTAAATCCCCCCACACTATTTTGTCAGACATGGCGAAACGACCATTGTTTAGGTCGGTCACGCTCTGCCTACCCCATTAGGGATAAAGGCGTGACTATATGTATGTTAACAATAAACTATCAAGCGTAAACATAATTTCCAATTCAATTCATGATTATCAATGCCAATTGTGCCCAATGATCATAATTTTTAATTTAATTGGATACACCTACAGCCTCAAGATGTCTGTATTAAAAATCGTTTATGATGCCGGATCAGAATGACATTATCCACTTTCTTATCGCAAGTGCCTTTCCGCTCTCCTTGTAGATGTATCATCTTGGTAAGCGCTCACCAACGTCCGTTCTCTCCAATCATTTGAAGACAACGCCCTTAATTGAGGTTCTATCCCAGTATGTGTCTAGTCTTAAGATTTTATCAAACGAAGACATTACAAATAGTAGCCGTCTGCCTAGCGTGGCGAGTACCTACTGAAATCTCCAAGATACCTCAAGTACCTCATTCTGATAAAACGAACGATAAAAATAAACTCACAACAAAATCATCCATTGCTTTTTGTGGGATGGCATTCCCATTGACTTGCTCAACGCGACGCAAAATTTCCACAGCTTGGTCAGTTTTACCCCGTGATGACAGCCATCTGAAAAGTTAAAAAGAAACATGAATGTTATAATTTCCATTACGACAGACAGTTCAACTTATTGAAACCAAATCCCGTACAATTCAGCCTAAATAGCTACGTAGTCAGCTGCTGCCTGTTACATGTTTGAGTTCTTTGAAATCTCTCTTTGCTTTTTTGAATGTATCTTTTTCCCAAAGTGTAATGTGACGAACCTGGCACTCTCCGGAAACATGAAAGGCGCCACTAGCCCAAACGCCAGCGGCAATGCCGTCACAATGACCAGAGTCCTCCAGTTGGCTGCCCAAAGAGCCACCCAGGGTAGCAGCATGCTTCCACCTCCGAAGTACAGCATGAAGGATAAGTTGGCCACTAGGGTACGGTGCTTTGCTCCCACGTATTCCAGAACTGAAAACAAAGTCAACATTAACCATGTAAAAATTTATAAAAATACTTTCTTATAAAAAGAGACATTAAAAGAGACATGTCTCTTTAACAAATGGTTTGCAGTGATATGAGTTAATTTTAAATCACGAGTCAATCAATCTTCCATGCTGGACTGGGAACGAGAGAAAAGCATAGAATGTGCCAGCTGCATTTCCTCCCGGGCATGCTGTAAAAACCAGTTAAGGGATCCGAGGGTTTCAGTATATTGCAATTTAGGCGATGGACTGACAACCTGTCACTACAGCAATATACCTATCTCTATCTTAAGTAACCCTCAAAACTTTGTCAGATGTGGCGGAACGACCTTTTGTTTAGGTTGTTAACGCTCTGCCTACCCTATTAGGGATAAAAGCGTGAGTATGTTTATGTTTTAATCACGTGCAAGAAATCGCAGTACTTTTCGTCACACCTATATTAATTTCATCTTATAGCAGGATCTAAGGGTCAAAAAATCTCCAAAGTCACAATCACAACACAATTCACAATTTGCATCATAAAAATTGGTCTTCATTATACGAAACTATTTTCATTGAATAAAGATTGTGATTCTAGATTATCTTGTAGTAAACGTAAGATTAAAATTTGAATGTTCATTGATTTATTTACTAATACTTTTGATAATACCTCTGATAAGATTTTAAGTGTGCTTCTATCGTGTGGGTGTCTGTTTTGAATAATTTCTGTTATACGTAGTATATGTAGTATTTATAAATATGTATGTTAGTCTGTAAGGTATACATTCTATGGGCCTCTGTTTATATTATTTAACATCTACTAATGTAAATATTGCCTGAAATAAAATGATTTATTATTATTATTATTGCGGGCTCAATCGCCTGATTGTCTGAAAAGAAAAAGGATTCCGTGCTTCGGGGGGCACTTAAAGCCGTCAGTCCCGGTCGCTGTCTTCGATAGTGGTCGTTACTGAAACCATGTCAGAAGCCTAATAGCTGTGCTACAAGGCAGTTTGAAAACTCTGACACCAGGGTTCATCGGATCGTTCGACTCGAGAATCCACACGCTAAGAATAAGCCCCGGTTGTCCATATACATGGTATTCCTTCTAACAAACCCAAGGTATTAGTAAACTTACCCAGGATGTAAGTGAGCATAAAGCAGTTGTCATAAGACATGCCAGCTATAAACCGGCACAACATGATGTCCCAAGCCGTTGTGGTCCATATACATGATACCCCTCCGATCAAACCCAAGGTATTTACAGCTGAAACAGATAAATAAAATAAATAAATAAAAAGTAGTTTATTTTCCAATTTAACAATAATTATTTAACAATAGATGTGACAAACTGTTCTTAGACTATTTAAGAGGAGCCCTGACACCCAAACTAGGATTTAACCTGTATTTTGGGGGACAGTGTTCAAAGAGTAAAGAGGAGACCGACACATAATATTATTGCGTTGATTTTATACATTATAAACTACGTAAAAAAGCAAAAACACTTAATCTAAACTTATATTATATTTTGATTTTTATATGTTTGTGTGAGTGTGTGTGAGAGTGTAAGTGTGTGTGTTTGTGTGTGTGTGTGTGTGTGTGTGTGTTTGCATGGGTGTTTAATGTTTTATGTAAGACTTATTTTAAGTTATGAAGGTAAGTAAGTTTTCAGTCTTATCATAGTCTTGTGTTAGTAGCCAATCTGTAACAGATTTTTTTAATTTGTACTTATTAAGGTTTGACAATTTTAAAGATTTGTTAAGTTTTTTGTAAATATTATAACTTAATACATAGAATTGATGTTCCGCAAAAGTAGTTTTGTGTGGTATACTTATAGGGTCATTTCTTCGTTTCCTTTTATCTGGTAAAGGTATACTTCCATGTAATCTCTGAGTGGAGTTGAGAACGTAGAGTTGTCGAACAGTTAGTATTTGACATTCTTCGAATAGCTGCGATGTGGGGTACCTGAAGGGTTTCCTGGTCATGACCTTCAATGCAGCTCTCTGAGCTCGCTCAAGTACCAGCATAAAGGTCTTGTAGGCACCTCCCCATACAGTTATGCAATAGCTGATGATGGATTGGCATAAAGCAATGTAGGTCATTTTTAAAATATCCCAAGGGGCTGAATCTCTTAGAAGTTTCAAGATATATATCAGCCTAGCAACTCTTTTGGATAAGGTGTCAATTTGTGCATTCCAGCTCAATCCATCATCAATTTGCACCCCAAGATATTTTACAATCGGAGTATCTCTGAGTACGTAACATTTACAGTCACTGAGTTGGCCTGAACAGGTATGGGCTTTAATGGTAAAATCATCCAAGGGTTTACTATTGGTTCGAATGGCAAAGGTTATATAATTAGTTTTATCAAGATTTAGAGACAATAGATTAACGGTTAGCCATTCGAAGATGTTTTTTATTGTGTATTCTGCATTAATTTTAACCTCTTCCCAACTTTTACCTTGGATGATTATAGCTGTATCATCCGCATAGACATATATGTTGCAATTAGGTAATGCCATTGTACAGATCTCATTAATATATATTAAGAAGAGGGTAGGTCCCAAAATACTACCCTGCGGGACGCCAAAAGTTACCCTGTGCTCTGTACTTAGCAAGGATTCAATTTTAACCTGCTGCCTTCTATTATTCAAGTAGTCAGTAAAGATATTCAGAGCCAATCCGCGAACGCCTATATTTTCTAGTTTATTTAGAAGTAGTGGAACAGAGACAGTGTCAAAAGCTTTTGACAGATCTAAGAATACTCCCATGCACTTAATTCTTCTATCCAAGTTCCTAGCAATATGCTGCGTCAAATCTGTTACCGCATCTTCAGTAGAAATACCTTTACGAAAGCCGTACTGATTATTTGCAATTAGATTATGTTTATTAAGAAAATTAACAAGATTTCTGTTCAGAATCTTTTCAAGAATTTTGGAAAGCGCAGAGAGTATTGAAATAGGACGATAATTGTTGACACTGTCTCTGCTCCCACTCTTGTGAATAGGATGCACAATAGCCAACTTAAAGACATCAGGGAAAACGCCGGTCGCAATGCAAAGATTACAGATATAGGTAATTATTGGTACCAGAATTTGTCGATTTTCCTTTAGTAAAGCAGAAGATATATTGTCCCATCCCATGGCACAATCATGTCTTAAGTTTAATAATATTGCTTCGACCTCAGCTTCGTCAACTTCCAGTAGAACAAGAGAGTCACAAGGTGCAGTCAATACCTTATTTGGAAAGCGGAAACGTTGACCATTTGCCGCACCCAGTAGTTGTGGATATTGTGCAATCAGATTGTTAGCAAGCTTCTCACCTACACTACTAAAGAATTCGCAAACATGCTCTATGGAATCCTCATGACTAGAACAAATGTCCAATAGTTCAATTGGTGCCGTACGGTGTTTGTGGGAGGAGGTGACATCCTTCACAGTTTTCCAAAGCTTCTTTTGGTTTCTACCAGCCTTTTGAAATTCATTTTGTTCATAAGATGTTTTTAGATTTTTAAGAAGACGATTACAGAAGTTGCGATAGCGTTTGTATGTAAGGCTAATTATAGGATTATCGGGGTGCTTTTTGGATTTGAGATGCAACTTATCCCGGTTTTTGATACACCTAAGCAGACCGTGGGTTATCCAGGGCTTAATAATCCTATATTTTCGCGTTACCTTTACTATGGTGGTATGTTTAATGATGATTGCCCTTAAGATTTCCACGAAACGAGTAGCAGCTAGATTTGCATCACCAGTATTAAAAATATCGGAAAAATCGGTACGTTCTAGTTCTGTTTTAATAGCTAGGTGATTTAATTTTGTAGTGGATCGAATATATTCTCTTTTAGGGTTAACATTTTCAAGTGCAAGTAGTAGTGGTTTGTGATCCGTATCAAAAGTGTCCAAAACCAAAGTAGTGTTTTTTAATTTAGTTTTAAGCAGAATATGATCAATGCATCTGTGCAATCTAGTACTAAAAGTATGTGTAGGCAAAAGACCGTGTGAGGCATTTAGAATTAGGTAATCCAGGCTACAGCTGTCTTCGCTGTTTGGTTTGATGTTAATATTCAAATCTCCTATAAGTGCTATGTTTTTAAAATTAGACAAATTTTCATATATATTATTAATGCTAGTAAATAACATATCATGGTGTCTTATTGTATTGTATGAAGGAGATCGATAGACGCATACGAGGGCTAATTTGTTCTCTATTTTACAGATAATACAACTTCCACCTTGGAATTTTGGCTCGATCACTTTGCACTTTAACCCAACTTTTGAATAAATAATGACGCCATCATTTTGGTTTATAATATTTTTTGTATAAAAAGAATTGTATCCATGTAAGTAAGGTAAGCGATCAACTACACTCAACCAGGACTCAGTAAGCACTATAACATCAATATCAGACTTAATAGAAGCTAGTAGTACTTGCAATTTATTAAAATTCTTTTGTACGCTGCGAATGTTTACGTGTAATACAGTTAAGATTTTATGAGAAGATATAATGTAGTCGCTACATTTGTCCCGGGAGCAAGTAAAGGCATTTTCACTGTTTAGGGAGTCCAAGTCGGAGCATATATCATTTAGTTGACTAGCCATTTTTATTTTTACAATCACGTGGACAAGAATTGATACAAGAGCTGATTTGTTTCTGGAATACCTCGTTTTGAGTCAAATAAAGACATATCGAAGAAAACTTATAGTTGTAATTGTGCGAAAATTTATTTGTGTGTGTGTAATTATGAGTTATGAATGATATGATGAGTGGATGGGGAAGTGATAAGTTGTGTTGTAAAGTTGTAAGGTGAATGTGTAAATCTTGTACAATAAAAATTTTATGATTGATAGTGAAAGCACATAGCAAGAGGCATACTAACAAAAGTATTAAATTAGCATTAGTGAGTCATGATTTGTTTAATAAGTCTATAAGGCTTTGTTCGGAATTGATTATTATATGTTCCTTTCCTTCATCTTTTCTTAGGTAGATATTAGAATCCTTGATCCAGCAAAATTTGTAGTTGTTGTCTTTCGCAAATTCACGCGCAGAAAAGAATAGCCTTTTGCAAGACCCAGGAACTAGCTCCGAGATGTAGACTGGTAGAGTTTTGCCTGGTAGACCAAGACGTGCGGTGTTGAGTTTGTTTTCCTTCTCTTTGTTATTTTTATTGTGGTCTCGAGCAGCTCGCACCAAGTCTTCTTTGGCTTTGACGGTAGAAAATTCTGCAACAATCGGGCGGGGGTTGTTGGATTTTCCGGGAATTCGGTATATATCCCGCACCTCCTCTGGATTGGGCACAGGCAATCCTATTTCCGTATTAATGTCACCAACAAGTTTTATTAGACCTTCTCTTGATTCCCCGTTTAATATCGGTATGTTCCTAATTTCGACGCTGGACGAACGGGATTTTTGCTGAAGATCGCGTATTTTATCTTCTAAGTTCTTTATATATCTTACCTGGTCTGAACGTTCTTTCTGTAATGAATCAATTTGTTTTTTCATTTCTTCATATTGTAGATTTATGAACTTCATACCCCTGTCTATTTCTTCATTGGTTTTTTGAATCTGTATGTTTTGCGTTTTTATATCCGCCACATCACTGATGAGCTTAGCAATCATACTGGACTGTTGCTTTATGAGATCTGCAATATTTGGTTCCAAGTTGGAAGTTTGCAACTGTTCAGGAGAGAGGTTGGCCCTCGGTCGTTTTTTACGGAGTTCATTATTATTAACGAACTCACTCTCATATTTGGTGTTTTGATCATTTACATCTGAATCAGACTTGCTACCCTCAGGTTTGAACGGCGGTGTGCGACGTAGAGGCATGATTGTTTTATTTACAGGTGGTAAGTGTAAAAGTAATCTCCAGACCGGCCTCAGATAAAAGCTGCACTCGTAGTAGGGCCGTGCCGCCGCTCGTGCTTACTCTATCGATGCGCAGTTGATAGCGTTGCTATTGATCACCGGGCAAATAATGAGAAGTAGGGTTGTCTCTTTCTTAAAAACCCCGAGGGGAGACACCTTATGTCTGGTGTCGCAGAGCGCAAGCGGGAAGGTCAGATAACCAGCTGTCGGAGATACAACAGCGCAAGACGATCGCAAGTAAGTAGGGGTCTACTCACTGGTTGCCGCAAAAGTGAAAGGCACGCTCCTCTGACCAGTCGTGCGAGACACCGACGGCTGCACTAATTTCCGTAAGCGAGGGGTCACGTTGCTGGTTTTCTTAAGCAGGCGATATAAGGACACTAGTGAACTATGCGGCGGTCTCCGCTCAACTAATAGAACAGATAGAACACATTATGTACATTTCTTCCATGCTGGACTGGGAGCGAGAGAAAAACATAGAATGTGCCAGCTGCATATCCTCCCGGGCATGCTGTAAAAACCAGCTAAGGGATCTGAGGGTTTCAGTATATTGCAATTTAGGCGATGGGCTGACAACCTGTCACTACAGCAATATACGTACAAATCCATCTTGAATAACCCTCAAAACTTTGTCAGACGTGGCGGAACGACCTTTGTTTAGGTCGTTTACGCTCTGCCTACCCCATTAGGGATAAAGGCGTAATTATATGTATGTATGAATGTACTTAAAATAGTAGAAAAATTTACTGTGGAATAATAGAGCGTGTGATTGTGTTGTACCTTGTTCTATGTTCGACTCTAACTTGGTCACCTTCCTTTTTAACGTGTAGGTTTTGAGTCTTAGCTAGACAATAGAAATGGAATAAAACTACGTCGCTGGCTGTCAATCTACTTTACCCACGGGCTGTTGCTAGCAGCATAGATTATAAGATTTTATTGATACTAATAACCATAGCAAAGTTCAGCTAATTGGATACCGTAACCGCGTCTTCCTCTAGGTTGTAGCTGAAAACCAGCGCTTAGCTCCGGAGCAAATTTTGACGCTGAGCTATTGCCTATTTGCACTGCTACAGCACACATTGCCTTAAGTTTACATGTACATGTTATCTGTTGTTTATTTTTTGTTTTATTTTGTTTTAATTTCAGAACTTTTATGTTTGTGTAAAACTTGTGTGACTGTAGTATCAAAGAAACGTTTTATCTATCTATCATAGGCTAATACGTTTACGGTGACGCCTGTGTACTCGTGGCTTGAACCTTTAGCCAAGTCTGAGTCATAATCACAAGCAAAATCTCTAATAAATAAACATATTATAACATACCAACTATGCCTGGTACCCTGCCAAATCGATCTGCCACCCACCCGAAGACAAGACCACCAGTAAAAGCTCCTGCGAAGAAGACCCACTGTACAATCGGTACATTGGTGCTATATTCACATACCCAGCCTCTCTGAAACATAAAATCATCATCATCTAGTGTTAATTCCCTATTCTATCTCCAGACAGACGGTCTCACCCTTATGTTGTATAATAATATATTCGCACAAAGCTTCGCCAACATTTATGCAAACGTCTAAGGAGTGGAACTCTTTTTGTGCCTATTTCCGGAACGGTATAACCTGGTCCTTTTCAAGGCAAGAGTGTAAAGCCATCATCATCTGCTTCATCGCTTCA
Organism: Scrobipalpa costella; assembly: GCA_949820665.1. Lineage (NCBI taxonomy): Eukaryota > Metazoa > Arthropoda > Insecta > Lepidoptera > Gelechiidae > Scrobipalpa > Scrobipalpa costella. The sequence goes on from OX463311.1 coordinate 4,383,033, forward strand.
TTTTTTACCAGGTGAGATAGTGGACAAATGATTATCTTATTATTAGTATTTAAAAACACTGCTAAAATAGGTCACTTTCTAGCCACGCTACTCTACTCCGTCTTTGTCAATGCAACTTATTTACTTACTTCAGTGACAACAGTTTCATATGGAATATCCTCGAACTCAAAGACCCAGCCATGTTCACAAGTTTCGGTTTGAGGAGTTCCAATGGGAGGAGGCTCCAGAGTTTCCAGGACCACAGTCCAATTTGTATCAAAGGTGGAACAGCGGTCTAATGAGCCTCCAAGAGCGACAGGCAATGAGAGATTGCGTCTGTAAAAACCAACAGAATAAATTATTTTTGGTTTATTTATGTCGTAGTCCACCTATGGTAAATACATCACAGTATTACAAACATACATACGATATATAATTATATACATATATATCCATTGAGTCACCAAGATCCAGTGTTAATCCAGTGCTGGACCATACCTAGAGCTCTCCCAATCCAAAATCCAATACCAGTCTTCGGCTCTTCGCATCTTGTTCCTGAGATCCTACATGATACTAGCCAAGTGGCGCCCCATGAGTAAAAAGAACATAATTCACTAAAAACGCAGTGAATCGAAAAACCGGTAAAACAGAATCAAGTTATGGTAATTAATATAATTTAGTATCATATAAATTAGCGATTCATAGTTTGTTGTAGTAACAGGAAGAAAAATTGCAAATAATGGCCACCAACAGCAGTTTTTCTTCCTGTTACAACGAGCTATGAATCGCTAATTTATATGATTTTAAATTATCCTAATTACTATAACTTGATTCTGTTGGACCAGTTTTTCGATTCACTGCTTTTTAGTGAATTATGTTTTTTTTTACTAATGTGGGCGCCACTTGGCTTGTATCGTCCTTAAATATCATTCACCTGAGCTCCAAATCCAGGTGCTCCAACTCCGGAACATTACACCAATGGTGTGCTGGTGTAGCGATGGCAAACATCGCGACATAGTAGATGAACCCCATAGCGATACCGTATGGCAGCATGGCCACGAACAACCACTTCTGGTACTTTCCAAATGACCCCACATGATTGAGGATTGCATCTAGAGCTTCTCCAGCATCGCCTGGTATTTCTGCTGCTGGAGGAGGTGCCTATGGTACAGATAAAGTTATTTAAAAAAAGTTCTTCTTTCAGTCGACAACACATCAAAATTAATCTTGAGGTCTTACGTCATGTACGAGTAATTGTTTAAATTCTTTAAAAATAAAGAACATTAAAGATCGTATTTATAAATCGATCTAATGATTGGGAGCAATATTAAGTTTGGATTTGACAGTTTATTATGTACTGACATTACATTTCTGATACGAACACAAACTAGCTGTCAGTCTCAAGTGTTGTTTATCAATACGGACCTTAGTTTTCTTTTTTGAGGTAATTTATTTTTGTATAACAAGTGTTCTTAGAGAAAGAGACCCTATGATGTGCCTGCTGAAATACATAATAATTAGACCTAAAAAAGTTCCTACAATATTTAACAAACAACAGAATAGCTAATAGTCTATTTTAAACTAGCTGTAAAATTTAAGTCTAAGTTAAGTTAGTTTAAGTTTTAAATATGTTTTAATTCTTAAAGGAAGATTTCCAACTTAAAAAACTGACTTGTGTAATATAATATATAAAAAATATCGTAAATATTGTATATAATGTGATATATTAATAAATTGATAATAAGTAGCCGTAATTGTAACATGTAAATATCAAAATCCATATAACAAGGTTAACATATTGTGATGGGAAGGGGCTAGGCGGGCCAGACCCCTCATCAAACCCAAGAAAAAAAAACCCTTTCAACCCTATATTATACGAAAGTCTTCTTCAGGAGTGCTTATCTTTTTTTCCGAATATATATTATATATACAATATATATTTATTTATTAAATTGGATCACTCACTTACCTCTAGTGTTTCTGGTGATTTCATCTCAATTTCTTTTCCATTTACAACCATGATTTATAAACATTAACAGCTCTGTCGAATTTCCATAAATAATACTATCTACATGTATAGTATACACGAAATCACCTGTTGCAATACTGTTATGATTATGTACATTTTTATCTCTTTCAAAACTTTTTTCTGATTGGAAATCCCTGAAGGAGTTATCCTTATCTGGATCTACTATACATATCCTCCGCTTATCAGAAATCAGATCACTGTTAGAATTTTATCTGTCCTCATTTTTATCGAGGAGTGTAGTTTTCTGTTACCCAACAGAATTACTTTCTAATCTTCTTCTTGTTAGCGTTTCAATGGAACACGAGAAATTACATCGTAGCGGCCCAGAATTCAGCCACTTGTATTTCGGATTGACTTCCGTCCATTAAATCCCTTCCGCTGGCGTGCAAGTGTTGGGGCATGTCGGGCACGATGTTAAGTGTGCCACGGTTTGCACTGCACAGCAAACACAGTCCACATCGGAGCTGGCCGAATATCCCCTGAACATGTTCTCCTTACTTCTGCCAACCGTAGTCCGAAGCCTGTTCAAGGATTTCCCGACCGGCCAAGATAGTTCATGTCCAGGAGAGGGAGATTCGCAGCAAGCAGCGGGACATAGGGTAGGCAAAGAAGCTTTTTCGAGTCAAAGTTCACATCTGGCCTGTGCAGGTTCGGTAGAGAGCGAGTCGACGCACTTGATAAAACTGCGGCGGCTTTTCAGTCTCTGTGGCACTGAGACTTATCTGTGCATAGGATGCTGCGTATTTGCGATCTGCGATCTAATTTTTAATTTTCATCACCATCATCATTATCATCAACAACAACAACTAGGTATGAGACTTTCACTGACGAATGTTTTTTTATTTGGATTAAAAAATTAACTACCCCAGCAAACTGATGCTGAGTCAGAATAACATCACCTCGCGATCTTCACGCAGGTTTCGTGATCCAGAGAATCCAGGGAATGGGCACTGCGTTCCTTACAACAGATTGTCATGTACTACTCTGGGCAATCGGCTTACCATGGAACAGGAAAAGACCTATGTCCAATTGTCCACCAGTGGACTCTTTTAGCTTGTCTAGTATAACCATAGGAATGGTGAAATATCGATCCAACTCCTGGAAGAAAGCATAAAACAAAACAGGAAAGGACCTATGTCCAATTGTCCACCAGTGGACTCTTTAAACTGGTCTAGTAGAATTAGCCATAGGGACGGTGAAATATCGATCCTACACCTGAATGAAAACATTAAACAAAACGTTAGTAAACCCGTTCTTCAACAACTAATAAATAAACTATTAAATATTATTAAGTTCCTGAACTTCTTAATAACTTGATTCATTAGAACTTTATACTGAAGGCCGCATGTGATAGTTATTAAAACGATCCTGCGTGGGCTCGATTCTAGATTTTCCGGCTCAAAACTAAAATTAAAATCTATTTGACACTTTCAGACTAATAACATTGGAAAAGGATAGGAGATCTATTCTCCCCGGGTTTTGATTTAAAGTCGGGTGTTTTATGCGTTATATGTCATTTTTATCCGCCTATATGGTGGGTAAAATTGCCAGTAATACTGGGGAAACGTGCAAAAGCGCGTCAAAAGCTAGCGGACAAAGTGTAAAACCACAGAGTATAAATCGCCCGTCCTTTTTCAATTTTATTATTTTAAAAGTGATAGACAGATTTTATTTTTTTGTTTTAGCCGGTAGTATCTAGAATCAAGCCCAGTATAAGCGGAAACGTCTTAACATCCACTAGCTATGAAGAAGAAGAACGGCTTTAATCAAATTTAGAAGGAACTTAGATCCATCCACCGGTAGGTACACTATACAAAGGCTTACTTTTTACCTTGGGAAAATAACTCATTCCCAAACGGAAAACTGGATGAGGTTGCACTACCGACCAACTGTCTCCGTAGTCTAGTGGTCAGAGCCATGGGCTTACGATCCGGAGGTCATGGGTTCGATTCCTAGGGGGGAACACAAAGTTAATATTTGTCAATTATTATTTTTGTGAGGTTTTTCCCGGTTTGGTTAGGACATTGCAGGCTGAATCACCTGATTGTCAGAAAAGTAAAAGGATTCCGTACTTCGGGAGGCACGTTAAGTCGTCGGTCCCGGTCGCTGTCTTCGATAGTGGTAGTTACTCAAACATGCCAGAGGCTTAATAGCTGTCCTACTTGGCGGTTTGCAAATCTGATACCAGGGTTCTTCGGGTCGTTGTTCGACTCGAGAATCCATACATACATACATATAATCACGCCTTTATCCCTGATGGGGTAGGCAGAACGTATACGACCTAAATGAAAGGTCATTCCGCCACGACTGACAAAGTTTTGAGGGTTATTTAAGATAGACTTGTAGGTATATTGCTGTAGTGACAGGTTGTCAGCCCATCGCCTAAATTACAATGTACAGAAACCCTCGGATCCCTTAGCTGATTTTTACAGCATGCCCGGGAGGAAATGCAGCTGAAACATTCTAAGTTTTTCTTTCGCTCCCAGTCCAGCTCGAGAATCCACTCGCTAAGAAGAAGACCGACCAACGTAGGTACTTACTTCTTCTTCTTTGCGTGTCGATGGAAATAAAAATAAAATATTATAAACCGTAGGTACTTACTTGGTAAGGTAAGGTCAAGAACACATCCATCGTATTTTCCGCTTTAAAATATAAATGTAGCCAAGGCTCAGTCAACGATACTGAACAACTTCCACAATCAAAATATTTCAAAAGATTAAAAAAATTATTGCTCTTCCCATATAAAAATGACCATCACGATCAGATAATTTGTATAGAAAATCGTATTTTTTCCGCTTCCAGAAAAAATCTATACATATAATAAATCTCTAGAAGGGTCGGGTCTGTACATTGAATATTTTTACAAAATAATTGCAGCAGGCATTATTAACGATATCAAGATCAAAACGTTTTTTTTATAATATTTGTCTGTCTGTATATTACCACATCACGCCAAAACTGCTTAACCGATTTCGATGGGACTTTTTTTATTCAACAGTGTGTTATACGGGTTGCAACTAAGGATACTTAAAATCACGCTACCTGACTTAGGGGGTAGGCAGGAAATTAAAATTTGGCTTTTTCTTAACCGACTTTATGGAACTTTTTTTATTCGATTTAGCATTATTTAAAATCAACTTTATAATACAAATAATCACACTTCATGACTTAGGAGGTAGTAGTAAATTGAATTTCGGTCGTTTTTAACCGATTTTGATGGAACTTTTTTGTTTGACTGAGCATTACTTAAACTCAAAATTACGCGCGCGTAGTGCCTAAGGTGTGCATGTGTGCTGTAGGCAATGCAAAAAGCATTGACAGCGTGTTGAGCTTAATCTTACGCGCAGTAAGTGACGCCTGAGTTTGCTACTGCACTTAGTCTGTCCTAGTGCACATTAAGCATAGATTTACTTAACTTTGTTGCCTGTGAAAAAGGTCACTTGCCTCACAGCATGTTTGCTAAGAACATTTTAGTCGGCGTTGTATTTTCTTATTTCATGAATACATACATACATACATACATAAAATCACGCCTTTATCCCTAATGGGGTAGGCAGAACAAAAACAGAGGTCGTCCCGCCTCGTCTGACAAAGTTCTGAGGGTTATTTAGGATGGATTTGTAGGTATATTGCTGTAGTGACAGATTGTCAGTCCATTGCCTAAATTACAATGAATCCCTCGGATCCCTTAGCTGGTTTTTACAGCATGCTCGGGAGGAAATGCAGCCGGCACATTCTATGTTTTTCTTTTGCTCCCAGGCCGGCATGAAAGAATTTTCTTATTTCATGAAACTGATACATATAACAATCTAAAATTGCCCTCAATTTTTGTCAGACTTGGCGAAAGCGCTTTTTACGAGGCGTTAAACGCTTTGCCTACCCCGTAAGGGATAAGGGCGTGATTTATGTTTGTATGTATGTATGAAACTGATCAAGTATTAACAATAAACGTAAATTGAAACCTCCTAGGTATACAGTAAGTAAAAAATAGCTGACCATATTTAAGGGTGTAATTCAACCCATAACAACTGAACAACTTTCCCAAAGGAACATAGGTCGAAATACGAAAAAACACACTCTCCCATACAAAGGGTGTCAGCTGCTCGAGTCAATTTGCATGGGAGGTCCATTTTTTTTTTTTGTATTTATCAACCTATGCTCCGTGTGTAAAGTTATTCATTTTCATGGGCAGAATCACACCCTAAAATATAGTTAGCTATTTCTTTACCCCCTATATGTTCTACATACATACATACATATAATCACGCCTTTATCCCTAATGGGGTATGCAGAGCGTAAACGACCTAAACAAAGGCCGTTCCGCCGCGTCTGACAAAGTCTTGAGGTCCATTCAAGAAAGATTTGTACGTATATTGCTGTAGTGACAGGTTGTCAGCCCATCGCCTAAATTACAATATACCTACTGAAACCCTCGGATCCCTTAGCTGGTTTTTACAGCATGCTCGGGAGGAAATGCAGCTGGCACATGCTAGTTTTTCTCTCACTCCCAGTCCAGCATGGAAGATATATGTTCGTCTGATCACACAATTCAGTATAAGAGCAAGGTCAAATAAGATTTATTTAATTATAATCTCTTTACATATATTTTTTTTGTCCATGCTGGACTGAGAGCGATAGAAAACATAGAATGTGCCAGCTGCATCTCCTCCCAGGCATGCTGTAAAAACCAGCTAAGAGATTCGAGGGGTTCAGTGTATTGTAATTTAGGCGATGGGCTGGCAACCTGTCACTGCGGCAATATACTGATCCATCCTAAACAACACTGAAAACTTGTCAGAAGTAGCGGAATGACCTTTGTTTAAATCGTTGACGCTCTGCCTACCCCATTAGGGATACAGGCATGCTCGTATATATGAATTTTTCTACCCACTAAGCGTATTCTGTTTCTTTTCCTGTCTTGTACAGAGTTCCTATCCACGCCCACTTTAGTATCATATAACTTCTGTACTTATTTTTAGATGTGATACAATTCATTATTCAATTCATTCTTGTTTTTTGTTGTTATCTGATGTGTTGTATGATTTGTATTCTTACGTGCAATAAAGTATTTTTATGTTATGTTATGTTATTAATTTGTAGTATTTCTTCTATGATAATAGATTTCCTTTTATATGACAAACCATTAGTTTGAGCTTTAGCAATGAGTAGATTTTTATTAAAAAAAATATACTCGCATAAAACTTCGACAAACAAGTTTTTTTTTTGTAGCCTATAAGTCGTCCCACTGCTGGGCAAAGGCCTCCCCTTTATCTCTCCAGGCGTCTCTGTAGCAGCAAACAAACAAGATTAAAAAGAAAAAAAACATGCATACATACAATCACGCCTTTATCCCTAAAGGGGTAGGTAGAGCGGAAACGATCTAAACAGAGGTCGAGGTCCCGCCTCGTCTGACAAAGTTCTGAGGGTTATTTAAGATGGATTTGTAGGTATATTGCTGTAGTGACAGATTGTCAGTCCATTGCCTAAATTGCAATACAATGAATCCCTCAGATCCCTTAGCTGGTTTTTACAGCATGCCCGGGAGGAAATACAGATAGCGCATTCTATGTTTTCCTTTCGCTCCTAGTCCAGCATGGAAGTTATAGATAAATAAAGATAAGCAGCTATAATTTACTAATAACCTCGTATAGGGAAACAATAATTAACCCAGTGAAACAAAATAAATATAATTAATCATTATTTACAAACAATAAGAAAACCCAGAACAAACAAATACGTAAAGCCCTGCAGACACCCACTTCCGACGGACAAAACAGAAAGTCCACAATCGGTTAACTCTTATCACAAAACAGACCATATATTATATATTACACAGTAGCTATGACAAATCAGGCCAGTACGGAGACTGTTATCCCACTGGCTGCTCATTGGATAAGTGCTAAGAAGTGTACCGGATCAGAGAACGTCATATTTCGATTCTAAGAGCCATATTTGCACGTCTATATTTTCAAAAAGTTTACAATCTACAGCAGCCGAGAATCCGAGAAGTTAAATCCAAGTTTTGTGGGCAAAGAATTTAGTGTAGACATCAGTTTTTGAAACTGCAACCATGTTTTGTGAAATCCCAGATTTTGGCCGGTGTTGCTTTTGTATGCCGCTAAGAAGAGGTGTTCTAACTTTTGGATACTTAGGCGTGGTGAGTGTATTTGAATTTTCATTTTGATTTAATACATGGACTTCTAATTAAAAGAATCAATGATTATTGTCCTGGTTAATGATAATGTAGGTCAGTCACATATTTTTGAACCTAACCTAACTACTTATACATATACAAAATATAATATAAACTTAGTAAATAACAATGACATACAAGGAATTAACAAAATAGCGGGCCATTTTTTAGGGTGTGATTCGACCCATGAAACTGAACAACTTTCCCCAAGGAACATAGGTCCAAATACCTTGCTTAGCTAAAAAATAGCTTGCCATATTTTAGGGCGTGATTTTACCCATGAAACTGAACTTTCACAAGGACTATAGGTCGAAATACGAAAAAAAATGGCACTTCTATAGAAATTGACTCTACCCGCTGAAATCATTTGTATGGGAGGGTCTTTTACAAATCATTACCAAATGGGTATGATTAGCTAATGATGGCAGTTAATATAGATATAAGATCCATTTAATAAAGCTGTAACAATGAAATATATAAAAATAATTATGATATCCAACAAAAAACATAATTATAAGCAATAATAAACAAATATATTAAATTTATTACTACTAAACTTCTACTTAACTAACCTAATGGTGTAATACTTATTAAAAGGAAATTCTTGATCTTTAGAAGCAACAAGATAATATCAATAATGATAATATATAATATGAAAGAAAGAAAATAATAAATTAGTTTCGGGCAGGGCTCGAAATAAAATGGCATTGTGAGTGCTAAAAATCCTCAAAAAATAAAATATGCAGTTGGAAATCCCAAAGTCCCTGGAATGATCTAATAACGTGATTAACAAAGTCAAGTAAACACTTAGTAGAATGTCGTAAATATAAACAAAAAGCTGAGATTACTCTGAGAATGATAAAGATAAAGATGAACTTTACTTAAAGGTCGAGAGCAGTTGGACATTTATCTATAATTACATTCTAGGGACATATTAAGTATTATCTTCCATGCTGGACTGGGAGCGAGAGAAAAACATAGAATAGGCAGCCAGGTCAGACAGTTTTGAGGGGTATTTAAGATAGATTTGGCACGTATATTGCTGTAGTGACAGGTTGTCAGCCCATTGCCTAAATTGTAATATACTGAAACCCTCGGATCCCTTAGCTGGTTTTTACAGCATGCCCAGGAGAAAATGCAACTGGCACATTCTATATGTATGTTTTTCCCTCACTTCCAGTCCAGCATAGAAGTAAAATAGTTAATATTAAACTTGAATCTAAGTATAGAGATACAACCTACTTAGATACAATCATTTATGACTAGATTATGTAGGTAATTCTCCCAATTAATATTGTTGGATGTTGTTTAAAGAAGGAAACAAGAAACTATACCTAAATAAGTATGAAACATATACATATAGTCACGCCTTTAATAGTAGGCAGAGCGTAAACGACCTAAAGGTTAATCCGCCACGTCTGACAAAGTTTTGAGGGCTATTTAAGGAAGAGTTGTAGGTATATTGCTGTAGTGACAGGTTGTCAGCCCATCGCCTAAATTGCAATATACTGAAACCCTCGGATCCCTTAGCTGATTTTTACAGCATGCCCTTGAGGAAATGCAGCAGTGATATTCTATGTTTTTCTCTCGCTCGCAATCCAGCATGGAACAATAAATAAAGATAAACATGCTAAATATACAAAAAAATATTAATTAATGTTTTCTATGTTCCAGTTATTCTCAGCGTTTATGATCGGGGTTTATAGCTACTATGTGCACTATGATGAAACCGACACATCACTATTGATGATCAAGGGAGTGATGACAGACAAAGCGACTGGCTTCTGCGTAGCCGTTTACTGCTTCGAACTCATCGTCAACTGCTTGTTGGTCTATGGTGCTCATATGGTAAGATACGTCATCGTTACTATTACCATCATCATCGTTATAATTATCACCATCGTCATAATTATTATAATCATCGTCATAATTATCACCCTCGTCATAATTATGATAATCGTCGTCAGAATTATCATCATCATCGTCATAATTATCATCATGATCATTATCATCATAGTCTGCTACATAAATCCACTGCTAGATGGGACTCTGGAACTGATAAAAAACTAGTCTACTTTACCAATAGTGACTGACCTAGAAAAGATGACGATCCAAGCTCATCAATAAGTCTAAGGCCCGTATTTATAGAGCTATCTCAAGATTGAGAGCAATATTAAGTATTGATTTGACAGGCCATATTGTACTGAAATGACATTTCTGATACGAACTCAAACCAGCTGTCAGTCTCAGGCGGTTTGAAAATTCTGACACCGTTGTTCTTCGGGTCGTTATTCCACTCGAGAATCCACTCGCTACTCAAGTGCGGTTTATCTATACGAGCCTAAAATTACACATACACTATGATGCTGCACAAACATTAATTATATTATTGGGTATTGACGGATTTCCGCAGTTGATTGTATCATTTATTTTATTATAAAACGTAACAAAACAATTCCCGTCCTGATTGTTTCAGAAAAACATTATGTTGTTGAAGATATTCTACTACTACACAGTGACGACGATATTAGCAGCTTTAGCTCTGCAGATTGTCGAGTTTGCAGACCATCGTCGACTCTTTGAAGTGCTGGTCTTCGACTTTGCAGTATTATGTAAGTTGAACATACATAGGGTGTTTCATTTTTCCACAGTTTTCATTTTCTTATGACATTGGTCGCCTTCCGAGTCTAAGTGATCAATAAAAAGATATCTGTTCCAAATTTGCATTAAAAATAGTAAAAATCCTCTAAAAACTGGTTGATGAACCTTTTCAAAATTTGACAGAAATATCTTTTTAATCACTAACACTCGGAAGGCGAGCGATCCCAGCAAAAAAAATCATTGTATTTATCGCCATACAAAAATGAAACATGTCAAACGTGGCGTTACGACCTTTTATTTTTTAGGTCGTTAACGCTCTGAATACCCCATTAGTGATAAAGATGTGATTATATGTATGTATGTATAATGAATTCCGCAACCATATTGCGAGTATTGGCAGTGCAATATGGAAATCCCGACGATAGGGGAAAACCCGTGTTGTGTTTGGCAGTGTACTTCCGTGAAATGATAAAGTTGCGTTATGTCCAGCCTGGTTCTACTTCTCGCTAACGTGGGATTTATTGAATCTAAAAACTTTATCCAAGAAACGTAGGTCCAAATAAAAAAGGGACGTCACAAAAGTACGTTTTGCACCATACTACAAAGTGTATATAATGCGTAACCGGACTAAAGGCGGGGAGTTGCTTCACGCAAACTAAACCCTTATATGCAAATGACAACTGCCTAAGGGCGCCCACTAGAGCTTGAACCTCGGTCTATGGCGTTGCCTTGGGAATACCTTATCAGAAAAAATCTACCCGGTACGTGACGGTATCCCCCAAAGTGGGGAGCAAAGGAGGGACCCCGCTGGCGGAGAGCACGGTTGCTGGAAGAGCTTGTGTTGAGTGTTGCTCGACTTGCATTGGCAGCATTAATTGCACGAGTAATTGTGTCTTCGCCGTCGGTAAGGATCAGCCAATCGAATTGGGGGTCCTAATTCTCATTTCTAAATACAGCATTATGTTCTTTGAAAAACTTATTTTGGTTACAGTTTCCTTGATAAGTAAAATAACCCTCTCATCCTCTTGTGACGGTGAAACGAATGTATCTAATTGTAGCATTGACAATATGGTACTGGCTTTATGACGCTAGGATAGAATAACATTATTTCCTTTACAGTGTTAGAATAGTGTAGGTACCTTACAATAAAAATGTCCGTAAATTAGCTTGAAAATCTGCCACGTAGTTATGATTTTACAGCCATTTGATTTTCTTCAAAATTTCGCGGTCTGCAAATGTGCCGCTGCCGTAGTATAGTCATCTCATTTGCTAAGAAACAGCGGACGCGCGTGACGTCATTCGACCCCGCGTGCAGTACAAACAAGTGGACCAGCCGGTCACCGGGCGGCTAGGGTATGCGCTCATTTCAATTCTATATCTCGGTAACTAATTATCGTATCGAAATAATTCTTTCACACATTATTCTATATTCAACAGATTATCAAAGATTTCAGAGCTTTGCTCTTGTCTGTGGAAGAGCCCGATGGTGTAGTGGTTACGGCCGCTGCCTCCTGAGCGGGGAGGTCGTGGTTCGAATCTCACCACGTACCAATGTGTTTTTCGGTTTTCAAATTTCATATGTACGTTTATTCGGCGCTTTTTCTGTGCTTCGGAAGGCACGTTAAGCCGTTGGTCCCGGTTAATATCGTTCAATACCGTAGATATTAGTCGTTAAGCCATGTCAGAGGCCAGTGCTAAGCATTGGCGGTTTGAAAACTCTGACCTAATCTAGGATTGGGTCTGGTTTCCCTGGGTTGCGGAGGTCAGATGGCAGTCGCTCTGTGTAAAAACCAGTACCTTCGTCCAATCTCCAAGATTAGGTAGCCGATCCCGTAACATACGGGATAAGGCTAGGGCGATGTTGATGCTCTTGTCTGTGGAGTAATCACCAGCTTTAATCCTGTTCATACTACTCCTTTTTAGGGAAATTTTGTGTGGTGATTTTCCTTTTGCCTTCCACAACGCAGTATATGAAGCGATGCTAGTTCGCGTCATGTAGAATAGACAGACCCCTTCCAGAATCCATTTACTCGGCCTCCTACCAGTACTGGTGTCACCGCTGCCTGACACCAGGGGAATGCTTATTTAGTGGTGGTAACAGATGATGATCTAGAAATCCAAAAGTAGAAATATTGTGAATTATTACTAAATTGACCTGTATTTTTGTTCCAGGTATCGAAGTGTACCTCATATTCTTGGTTCGAAGCCTCTTTATGAAACTGGAGAAGGGCAGTTCTCACACTTACAGCAACCAGCTCCACACCATCGTGCTTGGAGAACCCATCACCAGGGTTGAAAACGGAGTGTATAACAATACTGTTACTCCTCAGAAAGAAGATGTTTAGAAGAGACTGGTCATCATTTGAAGCGAACTTTGAATGAGATATTTTAACTTATTTGAGCATATAAGGTGACTTTTTTACTAATGAACTTTACTAGGCATGTGCTGATAGAGATTTGTTTTTAGAGGAACATACTAAGGCCCGTATTCATAATCAACTCTTAAGAGTGACAGCGAGTTCAAGCTCGTATCAGACACGTAATTTCAGTACAAATGGCCCGTCAAATCCATTGCTGATTGCTCTCAATCTTCAGATCGCTTCATAAGTATGGGTCTCAGATCGCAAAGACCAAATAAAATACTAACACCCGTGGTGATTCAGTACCTATTTCAACCATGGTCCTTGAGACGAAGCACAGAAGCTACCTAGCCTTAAGTCTGTATCATCACTACATAGTATAAAACAAAGTCGCTTTCTCTGTCCCTATATTCCTATGTATGCATATATCTTTAAAACTACGCAACGGATTTTGATGCGGTTTCTTTTGATGGATAGAGTGATTCAAGAGGAAGGTTTATATGTATAATACATGCATAATATAGTAGAGAAACACTGATAATTTCCGTGCGAAGCCGGGGCGGGTCGATAGTACTAAATAATATTTTTTAAGCTTTTCTTAAAAAAATATTACTACACAAAAATATACAGTGTTGATTTAATAGAGTGCCATAACTTAGGGGTGTTTCAGTAACATAAAAGGAGCCTATAAATAATATTAAATTATAGACTGTGTAAAAGTTTCTCTATGCTTAAACTTAAATAGTGAACCTCCAACAATAAGTTGAATATTATTAGTTATTTAATTTATTTAATTATCAATGTTTGCTAAAATTATTATTGCTATTGTAAGTTCTCGCATGGTAAGAATCTCATTTTGACTGTCATGGTAACTCTAGCTATGACTGTGATATTAAAGTAAAAACCAAAGATAATGCGGCTTATTTTTATTTTTTTTAAGTAGTATTAAGTTAATATTTTAGTTAGATATAATAGAGTTATAAGCATGTAATAAAGAAAGTTTAAATACTTAACGTGAAATAGTTTATATTTTCCACACCTAGGTACTACTCGATCAAAGAAATTTTATAAAATATAATATTTATTATATATTAAAGACTCTTTATGAGTCTTGCCATGGAAACAAGTTCTTCAGCCGAAATCATAGCAGTCCGAATCTAATATTTAAAAGTTGTCAGTTGTTTTATAAACTTTTTTTATGATAATATTTTAATAGCAGCAATTTGCCAGCTGCTCTCCAATTTATTTTTAAAATTCGATCTCCATTTTATTTTGACAGTCCTGGGAGCGAGAGAAAAACATAGAATGCGCCAGCGGCATTTCCTCCCGGGCATGTTGTAAAAACCAGGTAAGGGATTAGAGGGTTTCAGTATATTGTAATTTAGGCGATGGGCTGAGGACCTGTCACTACAGCAATATACCTACAAATCTATCTTAAATAACCCTCAAAACTTTGTCAGACGTGGCGGAACGACCTTTGTTAAGATGGTTTAAGCTCTGCCTACCCCATTAGGGATAAATGCGCGATTATATGTATGTACGTTATTACGTAGGTGTAAAGTCACATTGTTGGTTCTTCCATCAACATCATAAGCTAAAGTGGATAAGTACCGCAAAATTAGGAAAACTACTGAATGCACAAGACTCAATAAAAAACGCTGTTTTCATGAGATAAGTTCATCATCACCATATCCCTAGCCTTATCCCGTATCTCAGGGCTCGGCTACCTAATCTAAGTCATTGAACGAGGGTACTGGTTTTTACATAGAGCGACTGCCATCTAACCTCCGCAACCCAGAAGAGAAACCAGACATAAGTTCAGTCGAGTAATAAAAAAAATGTTCTAGTACATCGCTGTAGGTACTACAATAGTTTTATACTTGTAACCTACTACCTGATGGTGTCAAATTGTCAATACTGACAAAACTATACCTAAACTAATAACAAAATAAATTATTTTCCTAAAATAAAAAAAAGAATTAAAAAATAGAGACAGTCAAAAATGCTATAATATCCACGGCCGTATTTATAATCAGAACTTGAGACCGATAGCAAGTTTGAGTCCGTATCAGAAATGTCATTTTTCTACAAAAGGACCTGTCATATCCATACTTATATTACTCTGAGATAAGCAGTAGTTACAGTTGCAGTAAACAAGTTACATCCGAATAATATGATGATAAAAATATTCATCACAATAGGTACCGATTTTATATAAATCAAAACGCGACAGTAGTATGAAATCTGGTAGTTAATTCGTGACAATTAAGTATAGGTAATTCAGTCAGCTACTTTGATCGTAAATACATACATACATATTATATTTGTACATGTTTTGACACGCTAAGAAGAAGATACGTATATCTATCTTTACATATAATAAATCTCTAGAAGGGTCGTGTCTGTACATTAAATATATTTACATAAAAAATAATTGCATCAGGCGTTATTAACGATATAAAGATAAAAACGTTTATTTTTTTTATTTTTGTCTGTCTGTAGGTTACTACATCACGCCAAAACTGCTGAACCGATTTCGATGGAACTTTTTTTATTCAACTGTGTGTTACCTGGGTTGCAACTTGGGATACCTAAAATCACGTTACCTGACTTAGGGGGTAGGCAGGAAATTGAAATTTGGCTGTTTTTTAAACCGAATTCGTGATTTTTTTTTATTCGACTGAACATTATTTAAAATCAAATTTACGATACAAATAATCACGCCTCATGCCTTAAGAGGTAGGTAGGAAATTGAATTTCGGTCGTTTTTAACCGATTTTGATGGAACTTTTTTTGTTTTACTGAACATTATTTAAACTCAAAGTTACGATACAAATAATTACGCCACCTGACTTAGGGGGTAGGCAGGAAATTGATCTCTGATCGTTTTTAACTGATTTTAAAGGGACTCTTTATTTGACTGAGTTTTTTAATTGCCTGGTGTCCAGTCTAGGTTAGAAATAATGACACAAACCATTCTTATATTGAGTAAGTGCCCCAGTTTGTATGTAAAACACGCAGTGTCGAACATACTGAAAATGCTTCTCCGTGCGTAGGAGCGGGATCTGCTAGCGCGCTCGCGGAAGCGTGTTTTCCATACAAAAACAAAGATCAGACAATGCGAAACACGCTTCCGCGCGCGGGTTAGCAGGTTTTCAGTATGTTCGACACTGCGTGTTTTCCGTACAAACAGGGGTACGAAGTCGCGGGCACAGCTAGTATATATATATTGACTTTTGTTTCCCAGAGAAAGTTGTTTTTATAACCTCACTTCTTCTTCTTTCTAAAGTTAATAAAGGGCAATCTGATCTTGCCGACAATCCGGCGACAAAAATGAGTCCATGCCACTGACATTAACCCGCTGACAAAATCGGCGGGTTTAAATCAGCGAGTTCGGTGTATAGAGCGCTTTAATAGAATAATAGGAATACATCTTGTTGGTCTAACGGCAAAAGATCGTATCTCCAACCTATCTCCTCCTGTATTAAAACATGTCATTACTTTTTT
Source organism: Scrobipalpa costella (assembly GCA_949820665.1). NCBI lineage: Eukaryota > Metazoa > Arthropoda > Insecta > Lepidoptera > Gelechiidae > Scrobipalpa > Scrobipalpa costella. Next base: position 4,399,702 of record OX463311.1, read on the forward strand.
GAACATTTTGAAAAGTAGGAACCTATACATTGTAAGGAAGCACCGATATTAAAATATAGATACATCATCTCCCTAGCCTTATCCCGTATCTCACGTGGTCGTTTTCCTAATCTAGGGGATTGAACGAGAGTACTGGTTTTTACACAGAGCGACTGCCATCTGACCTCCGCAACCCAGAAGGGAAACCAGACCCAATCGTAGATTAGGTCAGAGTTTTTCAAGCCGCCAATGCTTAGCACTGGCCTCTGATAGGGCTTAAGGACTAATATCTACGGTATTAAACGATATTAACCGGGACCAACGGCTTAACGTGCCTTCCGAAGCACGGAAAAAGCACCAATTAAACGTACATATGAAATTCGAAAACCGAAAAACACATTGGTACGTGGTGGGATTCGAACCACGACCTCCCGCTCAGGAAGCAGCGGCCCTATCCACTACACCATCGGGCTCTCAAATATATCTCTATTAAAATGGACTCTAATATTCAAAGTATCAAACGAAGAGGGTAGACCAAAATATTAAAAAAATACCTATTCACACAGAAATTATTTATTTCTGAGATACAACTGTTCCTCATCGGGCTGAGAAATTGCAGTCCGTCGTGAACTCATCTCGCTCAAAGTAAGACGGAGTCCTAAAATGTAGACTTCATAAAATTTTATTTAGCGTCTTTGTACTGTTAACTGAACTATTTCATTCTGTTATTGTTTTTTAGAAGACACATTTTTGTAAAAAGTTTAAATATCTACATGCACTTGACACTGGCTGAGTTGCTGGTCTGCAAAAGCCATTTAATGTAAAAAGAAGAAGAAGGAATAACTACGTAGATATAAATAATGCGGATCGAAATCCCAGATTTTGCTAGATGCTGTGCCTGTGTACCTTTAAGATATGGCGTACTTACATTTGGATATCTTAACTTGGTAAGTTTGTTTCTTGCTATTTTCTTTCTTCTAATAATCGACTCTGATGTTTTTAATCTGCCTGAAATAGACACTGACATAGTTTGTTTTTTCAGCTATTGTTATAGAGAACGTCTCATATTAGATTATACTCTACTTATTATTAACTACTACAGAATCGTCTTCTTTTTCATATAATCAGGTCATTCCATTTATTCAGTAGTCTTATCTTACCTGAGATAAATGCATTTAGAAGATTTTATGTCAAATATATCCAGACCATGTTTTGAGGTTATCGTACCAATATGTTCTTCCCCTTTCTCTTACCCTTTTTTCTTCTGTTTATCCTTCTATTATCATCATCAATTCTTTTGGCTTTCAGGGTTTCACAATATTCCTTCTGGGCACGGAGATCTGGCTCAGCATCTTGTACGACAAGGATTACACAATCCCAGAGATCTTACAATCGTCCACTACCTATATGTACCGTGGTGTCGGTATTTTCTCCCAGATGTGGTTCATCCTCATCCTCTACGGCCTTGAAATCATCTTCAATGTTGTGTTACTTCTTGGAGCGCATATGGTAAAATGCATTTTTTTTCTGTACAGCGTGAAGAGTAATCTATTCTTAAGATTATACGTACGAGAGTTTCACTGTTACTGTTTTGTTTTGACTCTTATATTTTTTCTCTTTTATTCCTATTTATTTGAATTCCCTACTGAACGGTCCACTACGTGTACTATTTAAATTATCAAATTTTAAACTACAGAATTCAAAGCTTCAAGTTTCCTTTTTTGTGAACAGGTACTATTAGGTAGGTACGGGCAGGATTAATCATCAATAAAATATTTTGTGTGAGTTTTAAAAGCTCTGCTCCACACTACTCAAAGCTTTTTTGTTGGATATAGACTTCATAAAATATATAAATCTGCTTGCTAATAAAGATATTAATTGTATTTCTTTTAAGAAATGTATGCCTTCTTTTTCAGAAACGTACCCAACTGATACGAGCATACTACTACTACGGTATCACGACGTGTCTCGCGGCGTTTGTGACGTACATCGCGGTTAGGAACGACCCACTTGGATGGAGGGGCTTCGACTATCACTTCATTGAATTCTGCTTCGCTTTCTCTGGACTTAGTATGTATCTTCAGACCAAATTCTTCAAATATGAATTCCATGGGGCCTAAGTGATAGCCCTGTTATACACCAACTTGCAACGCAATCCTATAATTCTTAATTTAGATTTTACTAGGATTGATACCTGCGTAGTAAAGGAGGACTGATGAAGAAATATAAGGATCTTTTGATTTTTTCGCTACCATTTTATTTCAGGCCATGCGTTCACCCAATATGATTTAGTTTTGCGAATCAAATGCCTTCTTGAGATCAACCTTAAGAATAATTTGCAATGTCAAATGACTGTTTAAAATTACTTCCATGCTGGACTGGGAGCGAGAGGAAAACATAGAATGTGTCAGCTGCATTTCCATTTTCTTCCCGGGCATGCTGTAAAAACCAGCTAAATGCAGTATATAGTGAGGGTTTCAGTATATTGTAATTTAGGCGATGGGCTGACAACTTGTCACTACAGCAATATACCTACAACTCTTCCTAAACCTACAAATTTATCTTAAATAACCTTTAAAACTTGTCTGACGTGGCGAAACGACCTTTGTATAGGTCGTTTCCGCTCTGCCTAGCCCATTAGGGATAAAGGAGTGATTGTATGTATATCAAATGATGACGAAATTAATATTGTTTTTCCAGTTCTGCAAGTGTACCTGCTGTTCCTGATCAGAAGCGAACTGAAGAAGCTGGAGAACAAGACGCAGATGCGCTTCGTGAACCACGCCTCAACAGTGTACATGGATCCGTGCTATTCTGAAGAAGGGAGGAACTTGCCTGTTTTTTAGTTTACTGGCTTTCCTTATTCTACGTAATATGAGTACACATGTCAACGAGTGACATCAACATACCCATCCGTAAAGGAGTAACAATAGTAGCATAAATTGAATAACCGGCTTTTCAAAACTGTGTCAGATTGTCAAAGTAAAATAATCCTATTTAAATTAGGTACAAAATACCTATGAAACGAAATTTGTTTATATTATATATTCTATGCATAGTGATATTTTATAGAGAATCATTTTTTTCATTGGTTTTATATTAGAGTAGTCAATTATTTTATTAATTATATTATTTTCTTCCATCAACGAGCCCGATGGTGTAGTGAATAGGGCCGCTGCCTCCTGAGCATCCGAGGTCGTGGTTCGAATCCCACCACGTACCAATGTGTTTTTCGGTTTTCGAATTTCATATGTACGTTTATTCGGCGCTTTTTCCGTGCTCCGGAAGGCACGTTAAGCCGTTAGTCCCGCTTAATATCGTTTAATACCGTAGATATTAGTCAGTTATTATATTGCTGTAGTGATAGGTTGTTAGCCAATTGCCTAAATTGCAATATGCTAAAACTCTCGGATCCCTTAGCTAGTTTTTACAGCATAGCCGGGAGGAAATGCAGCTGGCACTTTTTATGTTTTTCTATCACTCCCAGTCTAGCATGGAAGAAAATAATCATCATCATCTCCCTAGCCTTATCCCGTATCTCACGGGGTCGTCTACCTAATCTAGGGGATTGAACGAGGGTACTGGTTTTTACACAGAGCGACTGCCATCTGACCTCCGCAACCCCGAAGGGAAACCAGACCCAATCCTAGAATAGGTCAGAGTTTTCAAGCCGCCAATGCTTAGCACTGGCCTCTGTCATGGCTTAACGACTAATATCTACGGTAAGATTTGTTGATTGATTTTCTACTCTATAGAGTAGAGCACGACCACATGACGACAACGCAATAAAATCTTATCCTCTTGGGAGAAACCGATATTTTTTCCGTTTTATCATTTACTTGAAATAAGAAAACTTAAATTTAACATGGTAACAAAGTTGGAAGTTCCCAAGTAGTAGGCTTATGCCAGACACTCATAGATTGCGGTGTAGGTTAAGAGCAAGGTATTAAAGTTATCATCGATATGATAACACAATACGTACGTAATAAAGTAACGAACGATACTCAGAAAAATACTGAATCTTTTATACACATTGACGTCTTAAGACACGTTGAAATATAATTTGAGAAGAGAAATATCAATGTATCGCAACATAGCCTTGATTGTAGATTCCCCGTAATATAAATGGCATGATAGCCAATTGTAATGAATGAACTAAATATAAACATACAATAGATCATCTGATCATTGTACTTGTAACACTATTATTATTTGCGTGATAGTCCCGCACTGTGCTCAGTAGACAATATTATTGCATACATTGTCAGCAAATTTATACAACATTGCGTTCAGTATTGGTGAAAGTGTGTTGTGTGCCGCCGTGTACTGACTGAATTATTTCAAGTGTGTGTTCATTTACAATAAAAAATGGCAATTTCAAAGAAACCTCTAGACAATGAAAAAACATTGCGAAAACGATTTAAAGGTTGTGCTTCGAATGTGTGTAGTGAAAAAACAATCAAAAAGCGTTTGCCAATATTACAATGGCTTCCAAAGTATAATATTAATTACCTCATACAAGATATTATAGCCGGGATCACAGTCGGTCTGACAGCGATACCTCAAGGCATAGCTTATGCAGTGATTGCTGGCCTTTCTCCAGAATATGGACTTTACGCCTCTCTGACATGTGGATTTGTTTACGTTGTCTTCGGAAGCTGTAAAGATGTCACAGTAGGACCCACAGCCATTCAAGCGGCACTGGTAGCCAAGTACGTTGCAGATTATTCACCTGATTTCGCTATTTTAGCCGCCTTTATATCAGGAAGTGTTCAATTATTATTGGGCATACTTCACCTTGGATTTTTGGTGGATTTCATTTCGCAACCTGTTATCAGTGGATTTACAACAGCAGCAGCTTTGCAGATTGCCGCGGCACAGCTAAAATCATTTTTTGCTCTCACTGGACCATCTGGACATAATTTCACTGAATCAGTTATTAATTTTGTCAAAAATATAAAAACTGCAAAATTATGGGATCCGATTTTAGCAACAGCAACTATTATCATGCTAATTTTTCTAAAATATTTTGGACAAGGAACTACCAGAACGGGTGGATTTATCAAGACAACGAAGTGGTTCGTCTCTTTGGCAAGAAATGCTGTAGTTGTTGTATTTGGAATGATTATAGCTTATATCCTAAAGATAACTATTGCAAGTGAGCCTTTGGCGCTAGTTGGAGATATTGGAAAGGGTCTGCCACCTATTAAACCTCCACCTTTCAGTACTGTGGTTGAAAACGAGACCTTATCCTTTTACGATATGCTACAAGTTTTAGGAGCACAATCCTTGATTATCCCTTTCGTTGCAATATTAGAGTCTATTGCAATATCGAAAGCATTTTCTGGTGGTAAGCCTATAGATGCTACTCAAGAATTGATCGCTTTAGGTTTATGTAATATCATAGGATCTTTTGCAGGTAGTATGCCAATTACAGGCTCCTTTACAAGAACAGCTGTGAACCACGCTTCAGGTGTGCAAACGCCTGCTGGTGGTATATCAAAATGTCTTCTTCTAATTTTTGCACTAGCTGTTATGGCAAATGCATTTTATTTTATTCCAAAAGCATCATTATCTGGCTTGATCTTAGTAGCAATGTATTATATGATAGATTTCGGAATATTTGTACGTTTATGGAAAGTAAATAAAAAAGAATTGTTATCTATGATTGTAACATTGGTCGTGTGTTTACACTATGGTTTAGAATATGGTATTATTGTAGGAATTTTGATAGATGCTGTCTTATTATTGTATACTGCAGCTAGGCCTACTTTAAGGGTTAAAGCTATAGCAACTGCTACTGGTAATGTAATAACAATAAATCTGCTTGATACATTGTCTTACTGTGCTGCAGAACACATTCGAGAAAAAATATTGCTATTATTTACTGATGCTAATAAAGAAACTACTATAATATTTGATGGGGAAAATCTAGATCATATAGACTCTACAGTAGCATCAAGCGTACTATCAATAGTTGTAGAAATGGAATCAAACGTAAAACAAGTAGTTTTTGTAAACTTCAATGAAAGTGCTAAAAATATGTGTCTTGTTATAAATAAAGAGAGCGATAGATTTTTTACTACCTCAAATGAAATTAATTTTGAAAATATAGCTATCGTTTAAAGGTAACTGAACCTCTCTACCTAGTACTAAACCATTTCATGTTATGGGAAGTTTACATTCTTCAAGTTGTAAGTACAGTGCATAAGTAGACCACTTATATTCAAGTTGGTAGGTAAGTTGGAATGAAAAGCATACATACATACATATAATCACGCCTTTATCCCTAATGGGGTAGGCAGAGCGTACACGACCTAAACAAAGGTAGTTCCGCCACGTCTGACAAAGTTTTGTGGGTTGTTTAAGATAGATTGGTAGGTATATTGCTGTAGTGACAGGTTGTCAGCCTGTCGCCTTAATTGCAATATACAGAAACCCTCGGATCCCTTAGCTGGTTTTTACAGCATGCCCGGGAGGAAATGCAGCTGGCACATTCTATGTTTTTCTCTCGCTCCCAGTCCAGCATGGAAGTAAAATGAAGTGGAATAAAAAGCAACTTGAACTTAAAAGCCTACTAGTAGAATCGTTTACACTTTTCAACTTACCGACTGTATTTATGCACTATACTCACAACTTGAACAATATAAACCGCCCATTATAAACAGTAGATTTGAAATTCTATAAGTATTGTATAATTATAGGATTTGATATAAACAAATGCAAAATAACAATAATAATAACCGAAGTAAACAAATAAATTAAACGGCTAGATTCTATATTCCACCGGCTAATTCTGAAATTCAAATTATTTAAACTGAAAAAGAACAGACGATTTATACTCTATGGTTTTACACATTTCCCACTAGATTTTGACGCGATTTTGCACTTTTCTCCAGTATTTCTGTCAATTTCATCTGCCATAGCATATGACGGCGGATGAAAATGACAGATAACTAGAGATAGGCGGTGGGTGAAACCCAATCCGCCCAACTGGGTTAAAACCCGTTTCTGCCCATTAATGCCCAATACGCCGGGCAGAAACTTAAAGTTTATTTATTACTCATTTACGCCTAAACGGCTGAACGGATTTTGATGAGATTTGGTATGGTAATAAATAGTAGCCTATAAGAAGAGAATAGATCTCCTGTCATTTTCCAATGTTTTAAGTCTGAAAGTGACAAATAGATATTAATTTTAGTTTTAGCCGGCAAATCTAGAATCGAGCCCAATCTAGATATGTTTGATATGTGTTTTATGATGTGATAATATTTTGTTTATAAAATATTAAATTAGACACATACATAATTTAATGTCAGTGGCGATTTTTTTTATCTTATCTTCCATGCTGGACTGGGAGTGAGAGAAAAACATAGAATGTGCCAGCTGCATTTCCTCCCGAGCATGCTGTAAAAGCCAGCTAAGGGATCTGAGGGTTTCAGTATATTAGATAAGATAAGACAAGGCATTTATTTGCAGAATACATGTAAATAACAAAAGATCTTAAAAATAAAAAATAGCCTCAATGTATTCGACCGAATAATCAGTGTGCAAAATTTTATGACAAGCATGCATGAGAGTCAATAAAGTTAGTCCCTTGGGTACTATTACAACAATTTAGAGTTTTATTTTTTTATATAAATAATAATATTAGGTCTAACTATTACCTAACTACTAAGGAAATAAATTTAATTTACAAAATTCACTAATTGAGCTTATAAAAACATTTATACAGAAAAAAGTAATTTAAATTCCCACATACATGGATCCTTCTTTGGATTCCAAGTATTGCTTTACAGAATAAAAACATTTAACATTTTGTAAGATGGTTTTTAAAAGGGGTTAAGGACAGTCCTTTAATATAAGGCGGCAAATGGTTGTATATTTTAACTGCCATATAAACCATATTTTTACAAAATATAGCTGTTTGGCAAGATGGTAAAAAGTAGTCATTTCGGTGACGTCTTGGCCTGTCTATTACTTGAAAATTCTTTTTAAATATTTCTGGATGTTGTCTGACAAACATACAAATATCTCTGATATAAAGACATGGCAATGGCAAAATGTTTAAGTCTTTAAACAATGGTACACAAGTTTCATCAAATAATGCGTTGCACATGCACTTTTTTGAATCAAGAACGCTCTATCTGCATGTACAGAGTTCCCCGAAGGATAAGTCCATACGAGAGAACTGAGGATTCATATCCATGGTATGCTGTTAATGCTGCATCGAGCGACACTGTTGACCTAAGGCGTTTTAAAGAATATACGAGGGGCGGCTGATATAAAATCTACTTTGTTAAAGAAAGTTTTGAAAATGGAACTGGCCATTGCAAAATCATATTCTATATTTATTCCTTTTTCAAAATTATGACGCTTATTTTTTTTCGCTTACTTTTGTTTTTTTGGCGCGGCTTTGATTTCACCATGTCAAAAGAAAATTGCAAAATGATGAAATTTGAGCATCGAGCAGTGATTAAATTCCTAAGTAAAGAAGGAAATACGCCTACGCAGATCAGAGAGCGCATGTTAAACGTGTTTGGTGATTCAAGTCCTTCTGAATTCGTCATAAAGTTTTGGTCGAAGCAATTTAAACATGGCCGTGAGAGCCTGGAAGACGACACACGTAGTGGAAGGCCAATTTCTGCTGTTACCGCAGATAATGTTGAAAAGGAGAAGAACCTGATTCTTGCAGATCGGCGAATCAAGCAGTGGGAGATAGCCAAAGATGTGGGCATTAGCAAGGAACGAGTTCATGAAATTATTCACGAACATTTGGGCATGTCCAAGGTGAGCGCGCGTTGGGTCCCTAGAACGTTGACCCCCTTTGACAAACAAAGGCGAGTAGAATGTTGTCAGGCATTTCTAGACCTGGTCAAAGGTAAAGAAGAGGAGACTATCTCTCGAATTGTGACCTGTGATGAAACTTAGATTCGCCAGTGGGATCCGGAAAGCAAACAAGAGTCAATGCAATGGAAATTTGAAGGAGAAAAGCCGCCAAGGAAGTTCAAGGTTCGGCCGTCGGCTGGAAAACTAATGGCCACCGTATTTTGGAATGTCGAAGGGATTTTGATGATAGATTATTTGCCTAAAAATACAACAATGAATGCTGATCTGGCTCCCTGTGACTATTTCTTATTCAAAGATTTAAAGAAAAAATTGAGGGGTTGCAGATTTTCGACGGACGAAGAAATGAAAGAGGCTGAGACTGACCATTTTGACGAGCAAAATAAAAATTACTATTATAAAGGCATGATGTCACTCATTTGCAAATGTCATAAGTGTATTTCACTTGCAGGAGACTATATAGAAAAATAAAAAATAAACTAGCCATCAAAATCTTTTCTTTCATAGTTAGGTACATTACTTATCAGCCACCTCTCGTATATCTTTCTAATTTACTTCACATAATAGAGATATGTTCCTTTCAATTGATATTTTTATCAATGGTTATTCCCAGAAATTTTGTTGAGTTTACCTGTAGTAGTCTATTGTTGTCAAAATTGATGTTAAGAGGGAGTGGTACTACGTTATATGAATGAAATTGTATTGCCTCTGTTTTATTTATATTTATTTCTAATCTATTAATACTAATAGATTTAACGTTTAGATTAGATTTATATTTATTTCTAATCTATTAATACTAATAGATTAGAAATAAATATAAATAAAACAGATGATGATGCATACGCATCCACTGAACAATATCCGCTAAACCCTGGTTAATTTATCTTTCAAAATCCTCTTTTTTATTACATTTAATAACAAGTGTTGTATCATCTGCAAAAAGTATGGTTTTATGAATGGTTGCATTTGAAAGATCATTTACGAACAATCAAAAAAGTAGGGGCCCCAAAATGCTGCCTTGCGGCACACCACCAGTATTGGTTTTATAATTTGGTTTGAAACTTAATTTTGACAGTTGGTTCTTATTTGTAGTAATTTTTGATATCTCCGTGCACTGTTTCCTATTTTACAAATAACTTTTTATATTGAAAGTAGAGGTTTCTTTTAGTTTTTCATTCATTGGTAATCCAGCGTAGTTTATGTGTTTTATTAGTTATTTTTATCTTTGTTACTGGGAAACATAAATAAAATAAAATAAGTCATATAAGCTATTAAAAGATTCCTCAAAATTATTGTTGGGATTAAAAGATTCAGTAAATTTTAAAGCTGATATACAATCTATAAACTTTTTAATATTATCTTTGCAATAATCACGCCTGAATCCAAACCAGGTTTTATTTGTAAGTCTATATTTGGTTTCGAATGAGAGTGTTTGTGCTGTTTCGTGATCTGATAATCCTAGTTTACGTTGGATCCTTTATGTGTATTTTAAAATTGTTATTATTTAAAACTGCTAACAAGTATTCTGATGAGTAATTTTTCTTATATTTATCAATATTCCAGTCTCCACAGATAACAACTTTTTTATTTTTATTTGTTGTAAGTAATGACAATAACTTATTTAGTTGAAACAGAAAAGATTCACATGGGATTTTACTTGTTTAGGTATACGATAAATACATCCAACTACTAAATTGATGCCATTTATTTCTACTCCTGAACATTCGACTACGTTTTTAATTCCTAATTCTTTGATACACCCAATAGTTTTGAATTCTATATCTTTTTTACAAATATACAAGAACCACCTCTACTTTCATCGCGTGAATATGAGTTTGCTAAAATATAGTTTTGAAGCCTTACATGTTGTTCGGAATTTTTAGGAATGTTAGTCTCACAAAAACAAAGTATGTCCAAGTCGTTATTATTTTGCATAAAATCGTTCAAAGTAAGTTCTGTATTATCTAATTTATTGACTAAGCCAGCAATATTTTGATGAAAGACTGTTAGTTTATTTGAATATAATTTAAAATAATTAATATTTGTTTGGTTGTGAATATTTGTTTGGTTCTTAGTTAATGAGTTTTTAACGAAAAAGCTGTTTATTAGGCGAAAAGTGAAGAACTGGTTCGGATATTTTTTGGGTAATTTCAGAAGTTACTTTATTATGTTTTTGAGGGCAGTGTGCATCGTTTGTATTTATAGATGTTTTGTAAGTTTGTGTTTGGATTGGTAAAAACTGTTTCTTATAGTCAATAGTGTCAATTAGAAGGTTAATGTCCTCACACGCCCTTTTATAGTCTTGTTTGATGCATTTAGATGGCACTAAAAAATAACAATTAGAAAATTCGCTGCATATTTTTTTTGCATCTGGTTCAAAGTGTGTACATTTAAAAATTTGTGTTCACGAATACTCAATATGATAACAGTTGACTTGTCTAGGTATTTAATTGGTGCTGCTAGTTCAAATAACAATTTAGTTGGGTTATTTTCATCTTCTCCAATTGATAGAATAACTTGATCGTCCGTATCTTTTTTTAAATTATGGCAGTCTTTAAGTAGTTCACAACAAATTGCGTATGGTTTTGTGGTAGAAGAAACAGAATAAGATTTATAACGCGAATTATATCTTGATTGATCCAAACGTGACGGCAATCCAGTCACTTGTTGCCCTCCAATGATGTAAATGGTACGCCGCTTTTTACTCGTGAGGTGTTGGGTTTTGAATACGATTTCTCAACATGATTATTGACATCATTTGAATTAGATAGTGACTCTATTTGGATAACGTTTAGATCCAAGTAGCTTTGGTTCATAGCCAAGTAATTTTCAGATATCTGGGAATTTTCTTGTGTCGCTTTTTTGCTGGGTCTCTGGTTCTTGTTTTAAACTTCCATCTCCGTCAGCTCTTTTATTTGTATCTCTTGTTTGCTTATTTTCTTTTTTAAAGAACAGTTTTCTAACAGTATCTTCTCGATCTCAATTTCTGCAGCTTCCAATCTACTCTGTAAACTGATATTTCTTTCCTTAATTTCTTCCAAATAACTGCTTCTGTTGATGTTTGTTTTGTTAGTAGGTGTCATGAAGTTTAAATTTTCATCATCATACAGAGTGTCGAAGGAGTTACTCGTAGGTATATTAATAATATCCTGTTTGTTCCGTTTATCGACATATTTGAAACATGGTGAGCTAGAATTGTTTTCTGTTGCCTTTCTTGTTAGGCATAGTACACATCTTGCTTTATGTTCTGCTGTTAAAATATATCTGGGAGAATCAACTTTACCACAGGTCGCATGGTATTTCTTTATGCAAGACGTGTCAGAATTCGCCTTTCATTGTCATTTATAATGTTCTCACAAACTGCGCAATTTGACGCCATTTTGTGCTATAATAATAGTAAAATAAAGTTTATAAACTTAGTATGCGTTCATGCTAAATTGCTCAAATCGCCCTCTATGGTACCGTTTGAATACTTGTTGGTTCTAAATTAATGTATACAGCAATCATAAAGAAGTACTTTTTCACAGCAAGAGATGGCGCTGTTAAAAATAGCACTGTTCAAGAGAATGTAGTATAAATATATTTTTTTTAATCATGCAATTTTAAAGCAAATTAACACAAAAAGTATATTTAAAAAAAATCTTTATAATTTTAAGTAATATGCCAGCACAAATAATCACGAAATTGTTATTATTATTTCACTCAAAAAGTTCGTTACGTAGAGATGTTTTTTCACAGTTTGAATTTGTTATATGGAAACGTAAAATCGAATATTGTCTTGGAATCGTTGAAAAGATAAGAGGAAAAGAGTTTATAACTTTTAAGAAAAACTTTTTTTACACCAACATAACACATCAAGCACTGTAAAGTATCTGTAAAGAGTTTTATTGTTTATTGTAGTTTGTTTACGTAGTTGAAAACAGTAAATTTTATTGTAGTTAAGATAAAATAACCAAAGAAAATGAATTTAAAAAAATGACTTATAAAATGAATTGTTTACTATGAGCGAGAGAAAAACATAGAATGTACCACCTGCATTTCCTCCCGGGCATGCTGTAAAAACCAACTAAGGGATCCGAGGGTTTCTGTATATTGCAATTTAGGCGATGGTCTGACAACCTATCACTACAGCAATATACCTACAAATTTATCTTAAATAACCCTCAAAACTTTGTCAGACGTGGCGGAACGACCTTTGTTTATGTTGTTTACGCTCTGCCTACCCCATTAGGGATAAAGGAGTGATTATATGTGTAAGACTGGCTGGAGCAAACACAGGACAGAGAGTCGTGGGGAGACCATAGAGAGGCCTTTGCCCAGCAGTGGGACACTAATAAGATAAGATAAGAAAAAAAGCGGTAGAGAGACCTAAAAATGAAATTGAACCATTTCTTAGGCGTAAAATTTATTTCCTTTTCTCATCACTTAAGCTGCAACCTCCGACTCCAAGTCCATCCGGCATTGGGTCTCTTCATCTGCAGCGTTGTTCACGAACTCAAATCTGCAATTCCTCATCAATTTGAGGGTCTCGCTACGAACCAGTAGCACCAGGTATCCAGTGGCACCTGCAAAAAGCTGAACATTAGCATTTTTCATCCAATTTTTGCAGTTGCTGCAAAGGAAATCACTAACTAAGTCGCTTTCTCTGTCCCTATATCCCTATGTATGCTTAGATCCTTAAAACTACGCAACGTATTTTGATGCTGTTTCTTTTAATGGATAGAGTGATTCAAGTGAAAGGTTTATATATAAAATACATGCATAATATAGTAGAGAAACACTAATGATTTCCGTGCGAAGCCGGGGCGGGTCGCTAGTAAATAAAGTAGTAAATAAAGGTTCGCTAGAAAATTAAGTAAAAACTAAATATATATTCGATAGTTTTTCTAGAAACATAAATCCGAAGCTCAAATAAAAATACAAGATAAAACCGTTCAAGGAGTTACCTCTATATGGGTGTTTTTTCAGACTTAGTTGTTATTTTTTTTCACGACCTGTACCATTAGACATACATACATACATATTATCACGCCATCATCCCTAATGGGGTAGGCAGAGCGTAAACGACGTAAATAAATGTCGTTTCGCCACGTCTGACAAAGTTTTGAGGGTTATTTAATAAACAGGTATATTGCTATAGTGACAGGTTGTCAGCCTATCGCCGAAATTGCAATATACTGCCTTCGGATCCCTTAGCTGGTTTTTACAGCATGCCCAGGTGGAAATGCAGCTGGCACATTCTATGTTTGTACCATTAGACGAATAAGGATAATCATAATACTTACTAATAGTGAAGAAATAATTTACAACGTATCCAATAATATGTTCCCAAAATTTCTTCATCATATATTGTTTTATATCATTGGGATACGACTTCATATATTTTAAACTATGTATTTCATTGCCAATTAGCAAGATGTTCAGAACGTTATAGATTCCAATGCAAGCTAATAAGAAATAATAAAATAATCGCAAGAGTTTATAGTTTTTCTGTAACCAAAATAATCACCGTTAGTTTATAAATAAATAAATAAATGAACACCAGTATCTTGTCTATCTATGTTGTGTAGGTATGTACTGAGCCAGATTGTGTAGTGGATAGGGCCGCTGCCTCCTGAGCGGGAGGTCGTGGTTCGAATCCCACCACGTACCAATGTGTTTTTCGGTTGTCGAGTGTCATATGTACGTTTATTCGGCGTTTTTTTCCGTGCTTCGGAGGGCACTTTAACATACATACATACTATCACGCCTGTATCCGTAATAAGGTAGGCAGAGCGTGAACAAACCAAACAAAGGTCGTTCCGCCACGTCTGACAAGTTTTGAGGGTTGTTTAAGATAGAACTGGATATTGCTGTAGTGACAGATTGTCAGCTCATCGCCTAAATTACAATATACCCTCAAATCCCTTAGCTGGTTTTTACAGCATGCCAGGGAGGAGATGCAGCTGGCACATTCTACGTTCTTCTGTCGCTCCCAGTCCAGCATGGAAGCTAAAAAAAAGGCACTTTAAGCCCGGATAATATATTTTAATACCGTAGATATTAAAATCGGAGGGTTTCAGTATATAGCAATTTAGGCGATGGGCTGACAACCTGTCACTACAGCAATATACCTACAAATCTATCCTAAATAACCCTCAAAACTCTGTCAGACGTGGCAGAACGACCGTTGTTTGGGTCGTTTACGCTCTGCCTACCCCTTTGGGGATAAAGGCATGATTATATGTATGTATGTATGTATGTAGATATTAGTCGTTAAGCCATGCTAAGCATTGGCGGCTTGAAAACTCTGACCTAATCTAGGGTTGGGTTATCATGTTTCCCTTCTGGGTTGCGGAGATCAGATGCCTGTCGCTCATTGTGTTTGCATATAATATAATAATAATACCTAAAACTTATTATAGAAACATGATCTTCGATTCTTCTTCTTCTTCTGTCGAGTGGGTATCGAGTCTATCGACCCGATGAACCCTGGTGTCAGAGTTTTTTTTTAAACCGCCTAGTAGCACAGCTATCAGGCCTCTGACATGGTTTGAGTAACGACCACTATCAAAGACAGCGACCGGGACCGACGGCTTAACGTGCACTCCGAAGCACGAAATCTTTTTCTTTTTCGGACAATCAGGTGATTCAGCCTGCAATGTCCTAACCAAACTGGGGAAAAATTCACAAAGTGGTAAATTCTCAAATATCAACTTTGTGTTGCCCCCCTGGGAATCGAACCCAGGACCTCCGGATCAGGAGTCCATGGCACTAGCCACTAGACCACGGAGGCAGTTAATAATCTTCGATTAAAAGACATGAAATGTTGTCTACCTTTATTCTAGTAGCTATTTGGAAATTATACCAGGTGTAAGGGACAGCGTCGAGGTTGAACGAGCAACAGAATAGAATAGAAAATATATACTTGCCTTGTGTGCACCAACAATAAGTGTTATGGAGAATCCAATATCAGTTATTATCCAAATAATTCCTAACATTAAAATGATGAATCCATATACGGTTATAAATAATGCATGCATTCCCATAATTATTAAAACCGTTAAACTGAATAAGTTTAAAACCTGAAAGAAAATAAGCTCATTTAATTTTAATTTACTGCTCATGCCACAGATTCTTCCATGCTGGCCTGTAAGCGAGAGAAAAACATAGAATGTGCCAGCTGCTTTTCCTCCCGGGCATGCTGTAAAAAACAGCTAAGGGATCCGAGTGCTTCAGTACCTGCCTACCTACTCTGCCTAACCCATAAGGGATAAAGGCGTGATAAAATGTATGTGTGTGTGTATCAGTTTCTGGTACGCTGTTCCTTAGACGCACGACTTCAAATGAAGCTGCGCTGCGCAGACGTTAATTTCTATACAATATTTGCTCCCTCCTTTGCTCTTCATTTTGGGGTTTACCGGCACGGATTCTCTCCGATAAGGAATTCCCAAGGCAACGCCATAGCCGAGGTTCGAGCCCCAGTGGGAACCCTTAGGCAGCTGTCATTTGCATATAAGGGTTAGACTAGTGACGTACATTTAGTGATATACATTTTGTAGTACGGTGAAAATAGGTCCATTTAAAAATTCTATTTGCCATGCGCCTTACACCAGATAAACTATCCATATAACTGAATGACAAAATTAAAACCTTACCAATCGTATGTAAACCCATGTTAGTATACCATAGCGCAATGGTATACAAAAACAACATCGTTTAAATTCTGGCACTTCTACGCGCATATTTGTTTCTTTTTTTATTCCTTATTTGTTTTTTTATGATGCACAATACCACTCAGTCAATGAATTATCGAGCTACTGATGTAATTTATGTTATTAAAATGATAACCTTTACGCCTGTGATTCTTCTTAGTAATGATATCAGAAATGTACCCATGTAATCCAGGAATAATAATATAATAATCAACAGAATGTTCTTACATCCTATCATACATACATATTATCACGCCTTTATCCCTAATGGGGTAGGCAGAGCGTAAACGGCATAAACAAAGGTCGTTCCGCCACGTCTGACAACGTTTTGAGAGTTATTTAAGATAGATTTGTAGATATAGTGACAGGTTGTCAGCCCATCACCTAAATTGCAGTATACTGAAACCCTCGGATCCCTTAGCTGGTTTTTACAGCATGCCCGTGAGGAAATGCAGATGGCACATTCTATGTTTTTCTCTCGCTCCTGTTTTGTCAACTAATGAATGCACAGAATAGTAAAAGGAGAAAGCGGTAGGGACTTTTCAAATCAGGCTTTAATCTCAAGATTGAGATCAATATTAAATATATGAATTTGACAGGCATGTACTGAAATGGCGTTTCTGATACGAATTCAAACTAGCTGTCGGTCTCAAGTACTGTTTATAATTATGGGCCTTACTGAAGAGCCTGCTTGGAATATTTTGAGTTAGGATACGAATGATACACGTAGTAGGTATACAATATTCAATTCAATAGTAAAGAGAACATGGCCAGGTGGTGATTCTCAAAGAACCCCGAAGGGAACTGTGTTTACTCAATGGGCTCGATTTTAGATTTGCCGGCTAAAACTAAAATTAAAATCTATTTTGTCGCTTTCAGACTAAAAACATTAGAAAAGGACAGGAGATTTATTCTCTCCGGTTTTTTATTTATAATCGGTGGTTTAATGCGTTATCTGTCATTTTTATCCGCCGTCATATGATATGGCGGATAAAATTGATAGTAATACTGGGGAAACGTGCAAAAGCGCGTCAAAATCTAATGGAAAAAGTGTAAAACCATACAGTAAAAATAAATAACCTGTCCTTTTTGAATGTTATTATTTTGAAAGTGACACATTGATTTTAATTTTAGTTATACTCGCGCTTCCTTCTCAAGATTGGTAACCTGAAATACTAAATTATATATATGTAGTAACACGCAAGTATCACCACTCATACACTATAGTTTGGAGATCCTAATATTTCTATTTAGTTACTTCTTTTTTACATGTGGGTATTTTTGTTTCCCGGGGTCACCGCTAACCCAGGGCTGCCATTCACGTTTTAGTGCGCCACCGTTTTCGCTTTTAAAGGTTTTTATAGGTTTTCTAGTGTTTTGTGAAAGTTTTCTTTTGTGTACGTGATTACAATGCCTAAACGCAAACATAGGCCGAGGATGACGAGAAGTTTGAGGTTCCTACGTGGAAAAAATGGTGGAAAATTAAGAAGTTACATACATACATACATAAATCACGCCTTTATCCCTTACGGGGCAGGCAGAGCGTTTAACGCCTCTTAAAAGGCGCTTTCGCCACGTCTGACAAAAATTGAGGGCAATTTTAGATTGTAATATGTATTGCTTTAGTGACAGGTTGTCAGCCCATCGCCTAAATTACAATACACTGTAACCCACGAGTCCCTTTTGCTGACTTCAACATGCCCGGGAGGAAGGGCAGCTGGAACATTCTTTGTTTTTTTATCTCTCCCAGTCCAGCATGGAAGAATAGAGAATAAAATTAAGAAGTTAGAACGGTAATTACATCGTCGTGGACGGAGCAAAAGTAAAGATCATCGTAAACATCGCAACCGGACCCGGTCACAATCGAGACGTTCGCGAACTCGTGAGAGATCGCTGTTAAGGAGCCAGGATGGTAATCACGGGGGTACGACAGATATGTTTTCATGATAATTTTCTCACTTGTTTCTCGCGTTAATAAATAACTTTGTACTAGCAACTTTAATACTTAGGTACAGTTCAGTAACAAAAAAATACGGTGTAAGCAGTCTTTATTTATAACAATGTAGATTGCGTCATAATTTCGTTATGCTAGTTTGTTAATTTGTGAGAACACTTATCAGAGCGGTTCGAGGGGCCGACTCGTTGTTCAGTTATTTAGGTAGGTAACGGTTTTCTGCCTGCGTTATTCAGGGCTGTTTTTGGGACAGACCCAACGTCTTACTTGTACGTCTATAAGTATGTATTTGTCTGGTGCTGTATGCAGTAAGGATATGTGTAATTGTTTTAAAAATCAAATAAGTAAAACAGCTGATTTGTTCAAGGTTCACAAAAGACTGTTTTAATTAGGTAATATAAAAGTGTAAATAAGTAAAATTTAGTTTGCGATGCAAAAACCGAATCTCGGTCACCATGTTACCCAGTTACCTAGTTACTTACATAGCTTCCCTCTTTTTTTTTTAAATATAATAATAATGGGTACATAAAACTTTAAAAAAATAATGAAACATACATAAAACATTAAAAAAAAAAATGTTTGACAAGTTAAAAATTATACATCTCATTTCTCTACTTAGCTATTAAATTACGTATTCACCGACACTAAAATATGCGTGTATAAAATATGTGTTGCAAATCAATCAATTGCAAATCGCACTACTGGACGCACAATTCTGCCTGATCATGTTTGCGTCATTATCTGTGTCGCATTTTTGTCTCCTTGCATTTTTCTATTGAGTTCAGAGTGACTTTTGTCACTTTGAATATCTTCTAATGTGTCGTTCACCTTGTCTTCCAATAAAATAAATGCTGGTTTTAATCTATCTATAGATACAATCGCAGTCTTATTTGCCAATTGTATTTTGTAGTACTTGTCATGTTTTTCTAGAACTTTGTATGGACCTTCATATGGCGGGGTCAAAGGTTTCTTTACCGCGTCTGTTCTAATGAAAACATGGTCGCATTTTTTCATATCTGGATGAATGTACGTTTTTCGTTTTGCGTAATTTTGTTCTTTCAGTGGACTCATTTCCGACATAGCTTTTTTCAATTCCTCCGTAAATGTTTCTGGAAATATTTCTTGCGTTTTCGGCTCGACAAAAATTCCAGGTAAACGTAAATTAGCTCCATACAACATTTGTGCTGGGCTGACGTTATCATATTTTCGTAAAGCTGCTCTTAATCCCAGTAGAACAACAGGTAATTCTCGGCTCCAATTAATAGCATTTCCGCGTGCCATTAATGTACTTTTCATTACTCTGTGCCATCTCTCGACCACACCGTTTGACTGTGGGTGATAACTTGTTGTTCTAATTTTCTTGATACCGAGTAATTTGGTCAAAGATATAAATAGGTCAGATTCAAATTGCCTTCCTTGATCGGATGTTATTGTTGCAGGACATCCAAATCGGGAGATCCAAGTGTTGAAGAAAACTTCCGCAACAGCTTCCGCGGTTATTCGTGGTACTGGTACAGCTTCTGGCCATCTTGTCGCTCTGTCTATCATAGTGACTATGTATCTACTTCCATTTGACTCAGCAAGGGGTCCGACTATATCAATATGCACATTTTTTTTTTTTTTTTAAATATAAATAGGCGAGCATTTGTCCGCCATCTCACCTGGTGGAAAGTGACGATGCGGACTATGTTGGAGCATACTCACCTATGTAGTGCCTATTCACTCTCGCCTTGAAAAGGCCCAGGTTATATTTTTCCGGAAACAGATCCGCCGGCAGGGAGTTCCACTCCTTAGCCGTTCGCATTAAGAATGTGGAAGCGAACCGCTTCGTGCGAATTTGTGGTATATCCACGACATAAGGGTGGAACCCCTGTCCACGCCTCGTGCTCCGGAGATGGAAAGGGGAGGGGGGTATAAGGTCATGAAGTGCTAACGCGCACTCCCCGAAATGTATCCTGTAAAATACCGACATGCACGCCACTCTGCGACGGTGCTCAAGGTTCTGTAGTTTTGCCTCAACCAGTGCTGAGTCTCCAATGAGCTTCTTAGCACGTTTCTCGATTGAGTCTAAGGCAGCCAGCTGGTATTTAGCTGAACCGTCCCAAAGGTGGCAGCAGTACTCCATACACGATCGGACTTGAGCTGTGTATAACTGCAATAGCTGTCCCGGTGTGAAGTATCGCCTCACCTTCGAGAGGATACCAAGTTTTTTGGCAGCTGTTGTGGCCAGAGACTCAATGTAACGTCCAAAGTTCAAGTCGGACGTAAGGCTCATACCAAGAAGCTCAAGATGGTCAGAAATCGGTACGGATATATCCCGGAAAGTTGGAGCCAGGTTAAAAGGACTCCGTTTTGTCGAGAATAGACACGCCTGGGTTTTGGATGCGTTGAACTTGACGAGATTGGCATCGCCCCACTCGGATATCACCCTTAGCGATGAGTTCAGACGATCCACTATGGACTCCCGACAAGACTGGATTGTTTCACTGTTGGCCCTTGCACTGGACAGATATCTGTCAACAACCGTGCTGTCATCAGCGTACCCAAAGGTATCGGGTGTCAACATGTCGTTGATATGCAGCAGGAATAAGGTTGCAGACAGGACAGAACCTTGAGGAACTCCGGCATCAATACCCTGTTGTCCGGAGGAGCAGCCTTCTAAGACCACTTGTATGGATCGTTCACTCAAGAAGTCCGAAATCCAGTTGCAAAGGCCAGCAGGTAACCCGTAGGCGGGAAGCTTGCCAGTAAGGCTAGCGTGCCAGACCCTGTCAAAGGCCTTGGAGATATCCAGAGACACGGCAAGTGCTTCACCATGTCTCTCGATAGCCTCGCTCCATAAGTGAGTGGCATGCACGAGGAGGTCCCCCGTCGATCGCCCTCGGCGGAAGCCGTATTGGCGATCGTTAAGGAGATCATTATCCTCAAGGTATGCCAGGAGCCGATTATTCAGTACACGCTCCATAATCTTGCAGAGTATAGAGGTTACCGATATGGGTCTATAGTTGGCAGGGTCTGCTCGACTACCTTTTTTGGGTACAGGTTGCACATTTGCAAGCTTCCACGATTTGGGGACAACACCAGTCTCAAGTGAGAGGCGGTACAGGCGTGTCAACACCGGAGACAACTCAGGCGCACAGTTACGCAGGACGATTGCAGGGATACCGTCAGGGCCACTTGCTTTATTCACGTCTAGATTTCGCATGGTTTTAAGGACCTCTTTTTGCCGGATGCGTACGGCTGCCATAGAGCAGTCGACACGAGGTAACGGGGGTGGTATTTTACCTGCGGCATCAAGACGCGAACTTTCCGCAAAATAGGAGGCAAAAAGATTGGCTTTCTCCTCCGCAGTATGAGCAAGCGACCCATCAGGTCTCTGCAGAGGCGGTAAAGATGGCTGGCAGAAATTGGTTTCCACTGCTTTCGCAAGCGACCAGAATGCTTTACTGCCAGCCGGATAGGAAGCAAGCTTAGCGCCTACTCGGCCTATGTGGGCGAATCGGGCCCTGCGTAATTCCTTTTTGCTTAACTTGGTGGCTTTGTTATAGTTTTTCTTCAGATCGCGAGTATTCGGAGCTTTGCGTGCACGAGCATCAGCCCAAGCAAGGAATGCCGACTGTTTCTGCGATTCCGCGAAGTTACAGTCAGCATTAAACCACGGGCGAGCTTTGCTACCGGTAGGAATATCAGAGAACGGTATGAAATACTCCATACCCTGACGTATGACTTCTGTAATAGCATCCGCGCAGCTCGACGATTCGCCTGAAGAAAAACAGTCCTAATAAAGCACATGATCTAATCTTGCGGTCTGTGAAAATGTACCGAACGGTGCAGAATTGTGTCTGTATATTTTGCTTTTTTGGCATGATATACATGTTTTCACCCATTTTCCGATATCTCCTTTCATAGCTCTTACTCCGGGGTGTGTCACGCTATGCATAGTGTCGTAAACTTGTTTTCGAAGTTGTTCCGGCACATACGGTCGTATTTTTCCTGTAGAAGTCTCACAGTACAGTTTTCTTGATTTTGGAATAGATACTGTTTTCCATGTGAGATTGTTCTTATCCATCAGCTGACCGAGTTCTAGGTCGTCATTTTGCTTATCTGCTATCTCATTCCAATTTATAGGTAATGGAAAATCTATCTGCGCTATTCTTGATAGCGCGTCCGCTACTGGGTTCATGTTACCGGCGAGGTGTCGAATGTCGGTCGTGAATTGCGCTATGAACTCGAGGTGACGTAATCGTTTTGGCGATGACGTTTTGCTTGTGACGTTTTGTTTTGTTGTAAATGCATGACATAATGGCTTATGATCAGTGTAAACAATCAGCTCTCTTCCTTCTACATAAGGTCGAAAATGCGTTATTGCCATGTAAATAGCGAGCAACTCTCGGTCGTACGTACTGTATTTAGTTTGCGCTTCGCTCATGGATTTAGAGAAGAATGCAAGCGGCTTCCAGGAGTTATTCTCGAACTGTTGTAACACACCTCCGACGAAGGTTTGAGATGCATCTGTCATCAGGGAGATTGGAGCATCGGTCGAGGGTGATGTCAACGTAACGGCGTTGCTCAAACTTTCTTTGCATTGATCGAATGCTTTAATAGTGTTCTCGTTCCAATTAATTTCGGTATTATCCCTTTTCTTAGAACCGATTAAATATTTGTTCAAAGTAGCTTGGTATTTTGCTGCGTGTGGTATGTTAATCCTATAGAAATTCATCATACCTAAAAATCTTCTCAATTCTTGTACTGTTTTCGGTCTGGGATATTTAATTATAGTCTCAACCTTCTCTGGTAACGGCTTGATTCCTTTTTGAGTAATTAAGTATCCCAGAAATTCAATTTCTTCGCAGCCAAACTTACACTTTGCTTGATTGATATTGATGCCGTGCTCCTCAAGGCGTTGGAAAACTTCATCCAGATGCTGCCGGTGTTCTTCCTTGCTACGAGATGCTACCAAAATGTCATCTATGTAGGTGAAAATGAAATCTAAGCCAGATAGCACAGAATTCAGGAATCTGAAAAAGGTCTGTGCCGAGTTCCTCAATCCGAAAGGCATCATAGGAAATTCTAGGAGCCCAAATTGGGTTATCACAGCAGTCTTGTAGTAAATTGTAGTTCCTGGCAATATGTGAGTAAAATCCAGGATTCTCGGGATTGGATAGCGATCTGGTACAGTGATAGCGTTCAGGCGTCTGTAATCACCACATAATCTTAACTCACCATTCTTTTTAGGCACCACGTGGAGAGGACTAGCCCAAGCACTTTTAGATGGTCTGCATATTCCTGTTTCGAGCATGTGTTCTATTTCTTTTTTTACTCTCATATACTTGTCAGCTGGCAACGGTCGGCACTTGGAGTATACTGGATGTTCTTCAGTAATAATTTGATGCGTGACGTTATGTTTTACTGGAGTCAGCGCATTTAAAGGTTTCGTGATATTAGGATATTTTGCTAGTATATCCGCAAACGGTTCTGTGTACTTGATGCAAGTTAGTGTCGGTGCGTTGGACCTCACAATTTTGCCTTGTGACAAGAGTCCAGTTAAACTGTCAATCAATCTTTTATTGTGCACGTCCACTAATAGTTTATGATGATCTAGAAAATCGGCTCCGATTATTGGTTGCGTAATGTCCGCAATAATAAATGTCCATCGATAAGGCCGTCTTAATTTCAAGTCTAGAATCAGCGTTTTTATTCCGTATGTTTTTATTGGTGTTCCATTTGCGGCAAATAAATTATATGTATTGTCCAATATGTCACGAATGCTCCTTCTTGGTATTACGGATACGTTAGCGCCTGTGTCAACCAAAAAACGATACCCATTTTTAAGGTCGGTAACGCATAGGCGGTTTGACGGTAATATAGCGCAGACGACCGCCTTTGTCAGCGCTAATATTAGTTTTCCGACGGCTTCTTCCAATTGCAAGGACTTTCGCAATTCCTTGCCCGATTCCTAAAGCGTAAGTGATATTTACAAAGCCATTTCGGGTTGTCAGGCGTAATCCTTGTACGGGTCCTAGATGCGGAGCGGAACCTGCTACGCGGTCTAAAACTGCTACGTTGGCGCGTAGTATGCGATTGCGCGCGTAGCTCTGCCACTTCCAAAGTTAACTTGCTGACCCGTTTCAGTAGCTCAGTCATCAAAATTGGTTGATCGCCCGTTCCATGTCCGTGGGTGCTTGACACTTCATTTATTTCACCACGACTTCCTTCCATGATTTTATCTACTACAGCTGCCAGATTATCCAGTTCTTGATTTTGACAGACGGTTAAAACGGCACGAACGTGTGTTGGCAGCCTTGAAGTCCAAAGGTTGTGCAATGTAGTGTCAGGAATGTTGCTGCTTTGTGCCAACTCCCTCATCCGTCTGAGCAATTGGGATGGCTTCTGGTCACCCAGCTCGATTTCGCTTACTAATTTCTGAAATTGACGCTGTTCCGATTCCTCAAATACGGCCAGGAGTCTTTCTTTTAGAGCCGTGTATTTGTTACTAGCAGGCGGCGAAATTAAAATGTCGGTCACTTGCCTTACTGCATCCTTTCCGAGTTTTGATACGACAACACCAAATTTTGTATCGTCTCCTTGCTTCTACGGGCCCATCATGGTCTCAAATTGCGCGAACCACACTCGAGGCATTTCAGGCCAAAATTCTGGAATTTTCGCGGAGATGCTGATTGACGCAAGTTCGCCATCGGTGTTGATTGCTATGTTGTTGATATTGCTTCCTTTTGCTGCAGCACATGTGTCCCCACATAACATAGGGGTACCGTCGGGATTCATGCCTAACGGAGTGACTATGTGCCTCTTGAAATTTATAACAGGGAATTCCGCTGGTGGAAAGCTGATAAAACCGTGCAGTGCAGTCACCTAGTTAGACACTTACGCGTGAAACTTTAATCACGTCGCGGGTCACCAGTTATAAGTATGTATTTGTCTGGTGTTGTATGCAGTAAGGATATGTGTAATTGTTTTAAGAATCAAGTAAGTAAAACAGCTGATTTGTTCAAGGTTCACGAAAGACTGTTTTTATTAATATAAAAGGGTAAATAAGTAAAATTTTGTTTCCGATGCAAAAACCGAATCTCGGCCACCATGTTACCCAGTTACCTAGTTACTTACACGTCGATATCTACTAAGGTTGGCGTTATCGGTTAACTGCCTCCGTGGTCTAGTAACTGCCTCCGTGGTCTAGTGGCTAGTGCCATGGACTCCCGATCCGGAGGTCCTGGGTTCGATTCCCAGGGGGGAAACACAAAGTTGATATTTGAGAATTTATCACTTTGTGTATTTTTCCCCAGTTTGGTTAGGACATTGCAGGCTGAATCACCTGATTGTCCGAAAAGAAAAAAAGATTTCGTGCTTCGGAGGGCACGTTAAGCCGTCGGTCCCGGTCGCTGTCTTTGATAGTGGTCGTTACTCAAACCATGTCAGAGGCCTGATAGTTGTGCTACTAGGCGGTTTAAAAACTCTGACACCAGGGTTCATCGGGTCGATAGACTCCATACCCACTCGAAAGAAGAAGAAGGCGTTATCGGCTCGGGCTTGTAACAATAATGTTAATTTCCTGTTGAAGATCTCTGGGTAGTCCTAATGAGACTTCTAATCAGAATGAAGAGCTTCTAATGGAAAGTCGCTCCGAGGCTAATATTGGTGCTGAAATATCAGCCCCAGCTGAGGCCAAACTCTCTGGCGAGAACACCAACACGGACAAGACTGCTCCTGCTGCTGAAATAGACAGCGATATCCTAGACATTGTTGGGACTGATCCCTCGGCGACAGTAGAATATGGTAAAGAAATTCACAATGAATTAGCTTCGTGATTACAACACATTGCACATGCGGCTTAACAAAGGAATCGCGCAAAGAGCTCACCGGTAAATATTTGATACCAACAAATTGTGTCTAGATTGGCGCTCCCTCTATGAACCCTGAAATAAAGGCTGCAGTCACAGAAGTAGTCATGAAGAGGGATAGGGGAATAGAAGCGCGGCAAAAACAATTACCCTCTGCAATTTCTGGTTTAGCCGACATAATTAACAAGGAGATTGAGAGCAAAGACAAAGACAGCGCACGGCTAAAACAGCTTATGGACGTATGCCGTATTCTCTGCGATATACAACACGCCGAGTCTCCAACTCGCCGGAATTTTGCAATATTTTCTATTAAAAAAGAGCTTAAGGAACATCTTGTGACCACTAAAATTGACAAGACTCTCTTTAGCGAAAACTTAGCCGAGACACTCAAATCTGCGAAAGCAGTTACTAAATCGGGTAGCGAGCTTAAAACTAAGCCTCCCCCAATTCGCCAGTCTAAGCCATCTGATCTTGGTACAAATTTACACTGGAAGAGCCCGGCACCAGCGCGCAAGCAGCAGCACCCGCCAACCAACTCGTCGAATCCGTCGCCGCATCAGTCGAAGAAAACCCGCCGACAATAAGATAGGTAAAGTGCGCTGGCTAACTATCTAAATTTTACGAACATTGGTCCAATATGTACTTTCTTCGGTTGAAGGTTACAAAATTCCATTTTCTAGCCCCGTTGTACAAAAGCACCCTCCTAAGGATGTTTCTCACACTGACGTGGAAAAGGTTGATTTTCGCGAAGCAATTAATAATTTACTCAACATCGGAGCTATATCTGAATGTACACCATGTAAAGACCAGTTCCTATCCAATGTGTTTCTGCGGCCTAAGCCGAATGGTAAACAGCGTTTTATCTTGAATTTAAAAAACTTAAATAAATTAATTAATTTCAAGCTCGAAGACTTGCGAACGGCAATTAAAATTGTATCCAGAAACTGCCTCATGTAATTAACGACTAATTAATTAACTATTAACTAATTTAGATCTTAAAGACGAATATTTATAAATAAATATTTACGTTGAATCAAGAAAATTTTTAAGGTTACCTGAGAAGGTAAAAAATATATATTAATTTTGCGTTTTACCTTTCGGTTTATGTACTACGCCTTTATATTTACTAAGGTAATGAAGCGAATTGTAAAATTACTTTCAACAAGTGGATACCTATCTACTTGCTATTTAGATGTTTTTTTTCTAATTACTAGTCTATACGCGAATGTTTGGATAATATTGCTGTCACCAAAAAGCTACTGGCTAGCCTTGGATTCATCATTAATGAAGAGAAAAGTAACTTAGTGCCTTCAACATCTTCTAAATTTTTTCTGTATATCATAGATTCAAGATCGTTTCAAATCACTTTACCCGATGACAAACGAGTTAAGAAAAAAAGTTTGCACATCTAGTTGGGCTGCTCATTTCCGCTTGTCCAGCCATTGAGTACGGTATGCTTTATACAAAGGATTTTGAGAGACAAACATTTTTGAGCCTGAAAGATCTTGATGATTATGATCAGTATATGAGTTTGCCACTCTCATTGCAATCTGATATGCAATGGTGGTTGCAAGCTATCGATACTTCTGTCTGAGAAATACGTATAGACGATTACCGTACAGAAATATTCACTGACGCCTCAACTAAGAGGTGGAGCTTGGCGTGCGGTGACGACACTGCGAGCGGAGTATGGTCGCGAGAGGAACAAAACAAGCATACCAGGCCACTCAGAAAGTATTGCGATAAATATTTTTTATATATGGCAGACTGGCCGGGTAGAATCTTTTTTGAAAATATGATTACTTGTAAGTAAAAATATGTGTGTTCCATTTTCAAAATTTCCCTCCACATTTTTTGCGAGCCAATTCAAAGTATCGTGTCTTACTGAAAAATGGATCTGCGCCGGAAACATTTTAGAGCTATGATTTTTTACGATTTCAAGTGTCGCCTGAAACCGGATGAATCGTTCGATAGACTTCAAATGGCATTTATGGATGAAAGCCCCTCCAAGGCAACCGTGTATCGTTGGTATAACGAATTTAGGCGCGGTCGACCAACCTTGGGGGATGAAGAAAGAAGCGGTCGCCCTTTGACGGCTATTACGGAAGAAAACGTGCTAGCAGTGAAAAATTTAATCCAAGATAATAGGCGAATTACATATCAGGAGATTCAGCACATATTAAAGATTGGATCGGGAAGCGTTCACGAGATTCTACATGGGCATCTTCGCGTGAGGAGGATAGTATGGCGCTGGGTGCCGCACTACCTCAACGACGCTCAGAAGCAGGCCCGGGTGGAATGG
This sequence comes from Scrobipalpa costella, assembly GCA_949820665.1. Taxonomy (NCBI): domain Eukaryota; kingdom Metazoa; phylum Arthropoda; class Insecta; order Lepidoptera; family Gelechiidae; genus Scrobipalpa; species Scrobipalpa costella. Next base: position 4,428,334 of record OX463311.1, read on the forward strand.
TGCCGTGATATGCTGAACAAATTTGAAGCAGGCTCGTCTCGGCGTGTTTACGACATCGTAACAGGTGATGAGTCCTGGATTTATCAATACGATCCAGAAACCAAGCGCCAGTCGACAGTTTGGGTGTTTCAAAATGAACCGACGCCTACCAAAGTGAAGCGATCTCGAAGCGGGAGGAAGATTTTGATCGCCAGCTTTTTTAATTTGTCTGGCCACTTGGCCTCAATTCCCTTACGAGATCAAAGAAGCATTAACGCCGAATGGTATACTACCAAATGTTTACCAGAAGTTTTTTCTGTTGTGAGCAACAAGCGACCAAACACAGGGCTCCGCGGACTACTGCTCCACCACGACAATGCGCCTGCACGCACCGCGCTCAAAACGAGGGACTTCCTGGACAGCACACCAGTCAAACTCCTGGGTCACCCTCCTTACAGCCCTGATCTAGCACCGTGTGACTTCTTTTTATTTCCAAGAATAAAAAATCAGCTCAAGGGGATACAATTTTCGTCGCCGGAAGATGCGCTGGCTGCGTTCGAGCAGGCTGTAAACGAGGTGTCTACGGCGGCCTGGAAAAAGTGTTTTGAAAACTGGTTCAGACGCATGAATCTTTGTATAGAGGCTGGTGGAGAGTACTTTGAAAAGATTAAATAAAAATATATGTACCTGTAGAACAATTTTTTTTAGTGTCGCAAAACTTTCTGAGTGTCCCACGTATAAATGAACTCGAATTACTTGCAGCATTTTTTGGGCTGAAAATATTTGCGAAACATCTCACAAATTGCCAAATACTTCTACGCGTAGATAATTCTACTGCCATAGCGTATATAAACCGTATGGGAGGCGTCCAATACCCTCTTCTTACAAAAATAACTAAACATATCTGGCAGTGGTGTGAAAGTCGTCATTTATTTATATATGCTTCCTATATAAAGTCATCGGAAAATGTAACCGCTGATGCGGAGTCTCAACGCATTCACCCGATATTGAATGGGAATTAGCTGTTGATTGTTTTAAAATTATTGTTGATAATTTTGGACAGCTGAAAGTCGACATATTTGCAAGCAGCGTGAATGTTAAATGCCCTAATTATATATCTTGCCCAAAATAAAATCGTCAGAAATATACTTCTATGCTTTTTCTCCATTCGCGATTATACTCAAGACGTTACGTAAAATCATATCGGACAAGGCGAAAGGTTTTGTGGTTGTACCTAAAAAACCAACACAACCATGGTACCCTATTTTCCATCGCCAACCGCAACCTGATAAGCAGAATATAATTTCCCATTCCAGCCACCGGAACATACAAGCGAACCTTACCCTGGTTGCCGGAGTATTATGCGGACAGCGCTACTGCGACGCAGCATACCGCCTTCATCAGTAGAAATAATGATGGCCTCGCTTGGAGAGAATTCGAATAAACAATACGATGTCGCACTCAGGAGATGGTTCCAAATTTGCCTAAGAAATAACGTTCGCCTTTATAAGGTATCGGTTCCAACTGTCCTTAATTTCTTTACTGAAATTTTCAATCAGTACGGGACACTTAATTCATACAGATCTGCTTTGGTGCTAATATTAGGTCCTCATATTGCTAATGATGACAGAATATCAAGATTTTTTAAAGGTATTTTTAGGTTACGTCCTCCGCAACCAAAATACAATACGACGTGGGACACATCTGTAGTTTTAAATTGTTTAGGGCAACAATATCCAAATGAGAATTTAACTCTAGAAAAAATAACTAAAAAGTGTGTAACATTACTAGCCCTTGCTACAGCCCACCGTGTGCAAACACTTTCTAAAATTAATGTGAACAAGAAAATAGAAATTTTACCCACAAAAAATATGATTAAAATTCCGGACCATACTAAGACTTCGCGGCCGGGTTTCAAACAGCCAGTCCTCATCTTACCATTCTTCGACGAAAGACAAGAAGAATGTCCCTCAAAAACCCTTATTGCATATATTGAAAAAACAAAACTGTTACGTAGTATTAATATTACCAGCCCATTTATTAGCTTTAGAAAGCCTCATAGTTCTGTTACGAGTCAGTCGTTAAGCCGTTGGATCAAATCCGTCTTAAAGGACAGTGGAATCGATGTCTCAGTCTTCACTGCCCACAGCACGCGGCATGCTGCCACGTCGCGGGCACACCAGCGGGTTTCAGTTGATTTAATATATAATAATGCGGGCTTCCATGCTGGACTGGGAGTGATAGACTAACGTAGAATGGGCCCGCTGCATCTCCTCCCGGGCATGCTGTAAAAACCAGCTACGGGATCCGAGTGTTTCAGTATATTGCAATTTAGGCGATAGTCTTACAACCTGTCACTATAGCAATATACCTACAAATCTATCATAAATAACCCTTAAAACTTTTTCAGACGTGGTGGAACGACCTTTGTTTAGGTCGTGTACACTCTACCTACCCGATCCAGGATAAAGGCGTGATTATGTATAAGTATATGTACTGCGGGCTGGAGCGGTAGCTCCCAAACATTCGGCAAATTTTACAATCGTGCTGTAGTAACATGTTATGAAGCGGCACTCGCTACTGCAGTATTGAATGTTGATATGATAACGAATAAAAATTATAAATACTTATTCATTATATAGATTACTAGCGACCCGCCCCGGCTTCGCACGGAAATCATCAGTGCTTTGCTATTATATTATGCATGTATTATACATATAAACCTTCCTCTTGAATCACTCTATCCATTAAAAGAAACCGCATCAAAATCCGTTGCGTAGTTTTAAAGATCTAAGCATACATAGAGATATAGGGACAGAGAAAGCGACTTTGTTTTATACTATGTAGTGATTTATAATCTCCTATCCTAGATACTTTTGATTATTTAACATTAGTAGACTAATTATTTATTATAGCATAAGCATTGCATTGGACCGTGATGAGTGGAAGACCGCGGGGGAGGCCTTTGCCCAGCAGTGGGATCTAGTAGGCTAGCTTTAAATCACGGCTTAAGCGTTGGCTTGTCGAACAGGCATTCTATAGTTATAATGATTTTATTAATTTTAATGATAATAAAAGCAATACAATTTAAATTATTATTAATGTGATATGCTTAAGTGCTTATAATTTCTTGACTTGTAATTTACAATTATTAATAAATTTATCTCTATCTCTCTATCTCTCTCTAGCTATAATAATAATATTATAGCATATATCTGATTTTGTATCGAATAAGTATAATATATAAAATATATATTTCTAAAAGTCTATTATTATGACACCTCCTTAGCTTGTTATAAGTCGGCTCTCAAGGTCTACATATATATAATTTAGTTTTTCAGGATACCAATCTTGAGAAGAAAGCGCGAGTATAATTAATGATTAAATGAACTTACCGGTACGTGAAGTTCTATCATAATTATGCGAAGCACTTCCTTCAAAGTGATTGGTAACACCCGCCTACCCTCCCTTAATCTTAAGCTGTGGAAATGTCATATATGGTGTTTTTAATTCGCGGATTTTACTCCAAACTTAATGACAGCCCGGGGCTAGCGGTGAGGCCGGGAAACAAAAATACCCACATGTAAATAAAAAAAAGTAAATAAATAGAAATATTAGGATCTTCAAACTAAAGTGTATGAATGATACTTGCGTGTATATTATTTAGTTTTTCAGGTTACCAATCTCTTCGAAGGAAGCGCTTCGTATAATTATGATAGAACTTCACGTACAGGTAAATTCGTATAATCATTAATTTTAATAATTGCCAATTAATCCGCAATACAAATAACGAAGTTCTAAGCCACCATTACACCAAGGCCCAGTCCTTGCGAGAGAAAAACATAGAATGTGCCAGTGGGATAACAGTCTCGGTACTGGCCTGATTTGTCATAGCTACTGTAATATATGGTCTGTTTTGTGATAAGAGTTAACCGATTGTGGACTTCCTGTTTTAGCAGTCGGAAGTGGGTGTCAGGGCTTTATGTATTTGTTTGTTCTGGGTTTTCTTATTGTTTGTAAATAATGATTAATTATCTTTATTTTGTTTCACTGGGTTAATTATTGTTTTCCCTATACGAGGTTATTAGTAAATTATAGCTGCTTATCTATAACTTCCATGCTGGACTAGGAGCGAAAAGAAAACATAGAATGCGCTAGCTGCATTTCCTCTCGGGCATGCTGTAAAAACCAGCTAAGGGATCTGAGGGTTTCAGTATATTGCAATTTAGGCAATGGGCTGACAACCTGTCACTATAGCAATATACCTACAAATCTATATTAAATAACCCTCAAAACTTTGTCAGACGTGGCGGAACGAGCTTTGTTTAGGTCGTTTACGCTCTGCCTACCCCATTAGGCGTGATTATATGTATGTTGTTCACGAACTCAAACTTGCAGTTCCTCATCAGTTTGAGGGTCTCAGTACGCACCCGAAGCACCACGTGACACGTAGCAACTGTAAAAAGGTTGAAAGTTCATTTCGTAGTGGTAATTTATCATTCTTTGTAAACATACAATAATGATCATTTTAAATAACATGCTTTTGAAAAATAAAAATATTTTCATATACGTCCCTCGGTGGTGATGTATAATATATTAGCTGATGATTCTAATTATTTTTACTGATAAGAATTTAACAATCTTTCGAATTACATACAAACATACAAATATTCGCGCCTTTATGGGGATAACTAGCGACTTGCCCCGGCTTCGCACGGAAATTATCAGTGTTTCTCTACTATATTATGCATGTATTATACATTTAAACCTTCCTCTTGAATCACTCTATTTACTAAAAGAAACCGCAAAGAAATCCGTTGCGTAGTTTTAAAGATTTATGCATACATAGGTATATAGAGCAGAGAAATCGACTTTGTTTTATACTATGTAGTGATATAAATGAATTCATTGTCAATTAACTGCCCTAGTTGCACAAATAAATAAATCTGAATGTATGTACAAAAATATCTATTATTACTTTTTATTTTTATTACTGATCATTTTGAAAGTGGCTTTAAGTTTTGTAGTTGATGAATTTAGTGACGTGTAAATTTTTATTTATTAATAAATGATTGAATTGAATAACGGGCCATAGTCATCAAAGTAAAATTATTTTTATCAATAAATTATCTGAAATTCTTTGACCGAATTTTAAACCGAATAAGATAATTTATGCAGAGACTCATCTAAAATTTTAACATTTATACATATAATCACGCCTTTATCCCTAACGGGGTAGGCAGAGCGTAAACAACCTAAACAACAACCTTTGTTTAGGTCGTTTACGGCGTTTACGGGATAGAACAAAGGTTGTTGTTTTTTTTTTTTTTTTTTATATATATAGGCGAGCATTTGTCCGCCATCTCACCTGGTGGAAAGTGACGATGCGGACTATGTTGAAGCATACTCACCTATGTAGTGCCTATTCACTCTCGCCTTGAAAAGGCCCAGGTTATATTGTTATTTGTTATTGTTTAGGTTGTTTACGCTCTGCCTACCCCATTAGCGATAAAGGCGTAATTTTATGCATGTATGTTTGTTATATTCTTACCTACATATGAAATTACCGATACTAAATACTGTAACCTATAAAACAAAGGAAATTTCATATTTAAAGACCCAATACTAATATTGATTAAGGTTTTATGAGAATCATAGTTCCGCCTGTATATTCGTTTTAAAGAAATATTTTTTCCCGTTCAAACACTATGTTTTAGTATGGCAAAACGAATGGGATGCATTTGGTATTTTTGAGTAAGCTTGACATTTATATTATGGCAAATCGGTGTATTAATTATACAGAGAGGTATTAAACTGTTTTGCTATAATTATATGATCAGGCAATTTCAACTTCCATGCTGGCTTGGGGGCGAGAGACCATCATAGAATGTGCCAGCTGCTTGTCCACCCGAACATTCTGTAAAACCAGCTAAGGGATCTAAGGGTTTCCGTATATTGCAATTTAGGCGATGAGCTGACTACCTATAACTATAGTAATATACCTACAAATCTATCTTATATAACCCTCAAAACTTTGTCAAACGTGGCGGAACGATCTCTGTCTAAATAATGATTAATTATCTTTATTTTGTTTCACTGGGTTAATTATTGTTTTCCCTATACGAGGTTATTAGTAAATTATAGCTGCTTATCTATAACTTCCATGCTGGACTAGGAGCGAAAAGAAAACATAGAATGCGCTAGCTGCATTTCCTCTCGGGCATGCTGTAAAAACCAGCTAAGGGATCTGAGGGTTTCAGTATATTGCAATTTAGGCAATGGGCTGACAACCTGTCACTACAGCAATATACCTACAAATCTATATTAAATAACCCTCAAAACTTTGTCAGACGTGGCGGAACGAGCTTTGTTTAGGTCGTTTACGCTCTGCCTACCCCATTAGGCGTGATTATATGTATGTTGTTCACGAACTCAAACTTGCAGTTCCTCATCAGTTTGAGGGTCTCAGTACGCACCCGAAGCACCACGTGACACGTAGCAACTGTAAAAAGGTTGAAAGTTCATTTCGTAGTGGTAATTTATCATTCTTTGTAAACATACAATAATGATCATTTTAAATAACATGCATTTGAAAAATAAAAATATTTTCATGTACGTCCCTCGGTGGTGATGTATAATATATTAGCTGATGATTCTAATAATTACTGATAAGAATTTAACAATCTTTCGAATTACATACAAACATACAAATATTCGCGCCTTAATGGGGATAATTATGGGGATAACTAGCGACTTGCCCCGGCTTCGCACGGAAATTATCAGTGTTTCTCTACTATATTATGCATGTATTATACATTTAAACCTTCCTCTTGAATCACTCTATTTACTAAAAGAAACCGCAAAGAAATCCGTTGCGTAGTTTTAAAGATTTATGCATACATAGGAATATAGAGCAGAGAAATCGACTTTGTTTTATACTATGTAGTGATATAAATGAATTCATTGACAATTAACTGCCCTAGTTGCACAAATAAATAAATCTGAATGTATGTACAAAAATATCTATTATTACTTTTTATTTTTATTACTGATCATTTTGAAAGTGGCTTTCAGTTTTGTAGTTGATGAATTTAGTGACGTGTAAATTTTTATTTATTAATAAATGATTGAATTGAATAACGGGCCATAGTCATCAAAGTTAAATTATTTTTATCAATAAATTATCTGAAATTCTTTGACCGAATTTAAAACCGAATAAGATAATTTATGCAGAGACTCGTCTAAAATTTTAAAATTTATACATATAATCACGCCTTTATCCCTAACAGGGTAGGCAGAGCGTAAACAACCTAAACAACAACCTTTGTTTAGGTCGTTTACGGCGTTTACGGGATAGAACAAAGGTTGTTGTTTAGGTTGTTTACGCTCTGCCTACCCCATTAGGGATAAAGGCGTAATTTTATGCATGTATGTTTGTTATATTCTTACCTACATATGAAATTACCGATACTAAATACTGTAACCTATGAAACAAGGGAAATTTCATATTTAAAGACCCAATACTAATATTGATTAAGGTTTTATGAGAATCATAGTTCCGCCTGTATATTCGTTTTAAAGAAATATTTTTTACCGTTCAAACACTATGGGATGCATTTGGTATTTTTGAGTAAGCTTGACATTTATATTATGGGAAATCGGTGTATTAATTATACAGAGAGGTATTAAACTGTTTTGCTATAATTATATGATCAGGCAATTTCAACTTCCATGCTGGCTTGGGGGCGAGAGACCATCATAGAATGTGCCAGCTGCTTGTCCTCCCGAACATTCTGTAAAACCAGCTAAGGGATCTAAGGGTTTCCGTACATTGCAATTTAGGCGATGAGCTGACTACCTATAACTACAGTAATATACCTACAAATCTATCTTATATAACCCTCAAAACTTTGTCAAACGTGGCGGAACGACCTTTGTCTAGATCGTTTACGCTCTGTCTACCCCATTAGGGATAAAGGCGTGACTACATGTATGTTCAAAAAACAAGCTTACTTTGTGAACACCAACTATAAGTGTGATGGAGAAACCAATATCATTGAGTATCCAAATGGTGCACAATAATATCAGGATAAATCCGATAAGTGACATAAATATCTTCATTCCCAAAAATATTCATTATCATACATACATATACATATATCAAATCACGCCTTTATAAGGCACTTTCGCCGCGTCTGACAAAAATTGAGGGCAATTTTAGATTGTAATGTGTATTGCTAATGTGTAGTGATAGGTTGTCAGCCCATCGCCTAAATTACAATACACTGTAACCCTCGAGTCCCTTTTGCTGTCTTCTACAGCATGCCCGGGAGGAAGGGCAGCTGGAACATTCTATGTTTTTCTATCTCTCCCTGTCCAGCATGGAAGAAACATGGATTCATTATCATTATTCATTATCATTTCAACCTATATCTACCCACTGCTGAGTATTGGCCTCTTCTTTTGATCGCCATCTACACCGATCCTGTGCCTCCTGCATCCACTGTTTCCCCGCGATCGCCACTATATCCTCAGTCCATCTGGCTGGTGGTCTGCCTACTGGGCGTTTTGATGATAATGGCAGCCAGTACGTTACACATTTGTCCACCGTCCGTCGTCCCGACGAGCCAAGTGTCCTGCCCACCCCCACTTCAGTTTCGTGATTCGTTTCCCGACATCAACGACTCTAGTTCAGCGTCTTATTTCTTCATTTCGAACACGATCCTGAAGTTTGATGCCTAGCATGGAACGCTCCATGGCTCTTTGAGCGACCTTTACTTTGTGTACGCTTTCCCTAGTGAGCGTCCATGTTTCACCACCGTATGTGAGCGTGGGCAAGACACATTGGTTAAAAACTCTGGTTTTCAAGTTTTGCGGGATTTTGGACTTGAAGACAAAAATATTAACAGCAATAAATTCAGAACGTTAAATAAATATCAACATAATTATTGGTCATCACATCATAATTTAAATTGCACTGGTTATCCGACGCAAACAAGATACATAAATTATAATTTTTCAATAGTCGTTTGTATTATTTGACCTTTTTCAAATAGGTACATACCTAATTTTATAGGTATTTTAACTGATTTAAAAATATGTAGGTAGCTGGGTAGGCTTTTTACCACTAGTAACAAAATATAAAATAATATTTGACAAGCATTTTCTTAAAACAGTCAATGGCACAAATTAATTGAAGTTAACCTTATAATTAAACTGAACTGATTTTTAATAGTATATTAAAAACATTTCTGCAGAGTATTAAATTCAATAATTCCAGAAATGCTGGACTGTGAGCGATAGAAAAACATGGAATGTTCCAGCTGCATCTCCTTCTGGGCATGCTGTAAATACCAGTTAAGGGATCTGAGTTTCAGTATATTGTAATTTAGGCGATGGGCTGACAAGCTGTTACTACACGACCTCACTCGTTAAAAAATCATAATTCGCAAAATATACACATTTTCAAATCTTTTCTCTATCACTCCCTCAGGTTTAGACCTAAATTTTTAGAAGATACTATTCATTAAAATGAATGACAACTATTAGACCCTCACCAATCTTATGTTAACCCATCTCAGTGTACCACATCGCAAAGGTACTTCAGTAGTGCAGATTGCCAGCTGTCTTCTTCTGTCGAGTGGGTATCGAGTATATCGACCCGATGAACCCTGGTGTCAGAGTTTTTAAACCGCCTAGTAGCACAACTATCAGGCCTCTGACATGGTTTGAGTAACGACCACTATCAAAGACAGCGACCGGGACTGACGGCTTAACGTGCCCTCCGAAGCACGAAATCTTTTTCTTTTTCGGACAATCAGGTGATTCGCCAGCTGTGAATGTGGAGAACCATTGCAACCATGGCGCACCTTACCAACTGTCCCGCGCGTCCGACCACCTGTTCACGCGAGGACTTGCTCGATAGCAACCAGAGAGCCACTACGGTAGCTGCTTTCTGGGCAAGCAAGATTTAGCCCGTGTTTCTTGCCGACACGAAAGAAGAAGAAGAATCGCAAAGGTATACAACAACACTCAATTCTTAAACTTAAACTATGGCAATTCTTTACGCATTGTGTTTATAAAAAACTAGCGACCCGCCCCGGCTTAGCACGGAAATTATCAGTGTTTCTCTACTATATTATGCATGTACTATATATATAAACTATCCTCTTGAATCACTCTATCCACTGCTAATCCGTTGCGTAGTTTTAAAGATTTATGCATACATAGGGATATATGGACAGAGAAAGCGACTTTGTTTTATACTATGTAGTGAAGATAATGCTTATTTGTTATTTAATTATGCACAGCACTCCTCAGTAAATTAATTAGAGCGACTGACAACTTGGTGATATTTTGTGAGTTAGTTATTTAAATGATAACCCAAAAATACATTCGTGACTCTTCATATAGGAACATGTCTATGATATATAATTTAATATGTTAACGGAAATGAATGTTACACTTTTTAATTATAGAACTCCTACGAAATATGTTAAACTATAGTATTTTCAACTCAGTTTTAGAATAAAGGAAAACAAAGTTTTATGCCTTTTAATCGAAGATCTTGTTTCAAAAATATGTTTTAGCTATGTGATGTAACAACATAATGAAATTGTAAATAAATAAATTAATACAGCTGGTTTGATAAGTAGAAAATAAATTAAATACTAGTTTTAGTATTTTTAACAAATTTGCCAAACACGTGTACATTTATTTTTGAAATTTGTTTTAGAATAAAAAGGCATGAAACTATGTTTACCTTTTTTCTAAAACTGAGATGGAAATACTATACATGAATATACAGATCTACCTAAGTACTTAAATCAAAGCAAAATCTAAAAAGCAAAGCTTATATCTGCAATAGGTAATACTCGAAACTAGTCATATGTATGAAGCTCTGCCTACCTACCAAATTAGGGATAAAGGCATGATTGTATGTATAATAAAGAAAGAAAAATGTGGTAGTACCAAGTGAAGCTACTGTAAGGACAGTTTTGCACTTCTCCGTATCCGGTTTGTATCCGAATCGTGTCCGTGAAATTTCCATATAAAACGGATATGGATGGGTGCGCAAGCTGTGATACATTTACTAGGAATGCCAATTCGGATTAAAAATATCCGGATACGGATTCGGACCAGTGCAAAAGCGCTCTGAGGCTTCTAAAGGCAGCAACACACAGGCGATATATGCAAGGTTGCGCTCAACACGCTGACAATGCTGACACTACGCGCGCATAGCGTGGAACGTCTACGTCGGCGCGTCTATCTGGCAGTACGTGCGTAACGCGTAAGGTGACGCATGTTGTAGTTGTAGGCAATGCATAAAGCATTGACTGCGTGTTGAGCGCAACCTTACGCGCAGTCAGTGACGCATGTGTGTTGTAGGCAATGCAAAAAGCATTGACAGCGTGGGCAACGCAACCTTGCGCGCAGTAAGCGGCGCATGTATATTGTAGGCAATGCAAAAAGCATTGACAGGGTGTTGAGCGCAACCTTGCGAGCAGTAAGTGACGCATGTGTGTTGTAGGCAATGCAAAAAGCATAGACAGCGTGGTCAACGCAACCCTACGTGCAGTAAGTGACGCATGTGTGTTGTAGGCAATGCAAAAAGCATTGACAGGGTGTTGAGCGCAACCTTGCGCGCAGTAAGTGGCGCATGTGTGTTGTAGGCAATGCAAAAAGCATTGACAGCGTGGTCAGCGCAACCTTACGCGCAGTAAGTGACGCATGTGTGTTGTAGGCAATGCAAAAAGCATTGACAGGGTGTTGAGCGCAACCTTGCGAGCAATAAGTGACGCATGTGTGTTGTAGGCAATGCAAAAAGCATTGACAGGGTGTTGAGCGCAACTTTGCGAGCAGTAAGTGACGCATGTGTGTTGTAGGCAATGCAAAAAGCATTGACAGGGTTTTGAGCGCAACCTTGCGAGCAGTAAGTGACACATGTGTGTTGTAGGCAATGCAAAAAGCATTGACAGGGTGTTGAGCGCAACCTTGCGAGCAGTAAGTGACGCATGTGTGTTGCTGTCCTATGTGATAAAATAAAAAACGATGCGAACGGAAACGCCTCCCACTTAACTAGATGGTCTGATTAATTTTGCAAAAAACCCACTGTATCTAAACAGCTTTAAATAGATCGGGTTCTTTTTGTTACTGACTAAACATGGACGAACTTCTACAGTCGTGTGGGTTTTAGAGCCGATCGGCCCGTTGAACCCTGGTGTCAGAGATTTTAAACCGCCTAATAGCACAGCTAATAGGCCTCTGACTTGGTTTATGTAACGAACGCTATCAATGACAACGACCGGAACCGACGGATTCACGTGCCCTCCGAAGCACGTTTTTTCTTCTTCCAGACAATCAGGCCTGCATTGTCCTAACCAAACCGGTAAAATCTCACAAAGTGATAAGTTGGCAAATATCAACTTTGTGTTTCCCCCTGGGCATAAGCATGAGCATAAGCTTGGCCTGACTTATATTTGTTCTTTAAAATCGTGTGCATTTCGAATCAACATAAATGTCTCATCTACAAAAATTTAAAGTTCCGAAAAAAGTGCTCATATTCACTAGAGGTAATAAGAGTAGGTACACAACTATTACTACATATATACATACATATAATCACGCCTTTATTCCTAGTGGGGTAGGCAGAGCATAAACGACCTAAGCAAAGCTCGTTCCGCCACGTCTGACAAAGTTTTGAGGGTTATTTAAGATAGATTTGTAGGTAAATTACTGTAGTGACAGGTTGTCAGCCCATCGCCTACATTACAATATACTGAAACCCTCGGATCCCTTAGCTGGTTTTTACAGCATGATCGGGAAGAAATGCAGCTGGCACATTCTATGTTTTTCTCTCGCTCCCTGGCCAGCATGGAAACTATTACTTTTCCTTCAATTTTAATGTTTATAATAGTTTATAGACATTCTTATGTACTTAGTTGGTAATTCCAATAATTGATAAATTGATAATGCTAAACAATACATGAAACCAACACACATTTGCATAAAACACTGTGATAAACTTTGACCTTGTACTGTCCTAGCGCATCACAACTGTCTCCGTGGTCTACCGGTGTGAGCCATGCGCTCAAAACTCGGAGGTCCCGGGTTCTATTCCCGGCGGAGGACAATGATTTTGTGCTGTTGTTTCTAGTTTGGTTAGGACATTGCAGGATGATCACCTGATTGTTTGAAAAGTAAGATGATCCATGCTGTCGAATGGGCATGTAAATTAAATAGTTGGTCTTGTGCCTGATTTCTCTCTGGTCGTGTCAATAAGTCTGTCCCATCAGAAAATGAGATCGAGGGAATTGGGAGTGCACCTGTCTGTAGCGCAAACACTTGGGCACTAAAAACTATTCCTGCGCTGTGTGCCGATTTCTGGGAGATTGGTTGTCATAGTGATGATGTTTACTTCCATGCTGGCCTGGGAGCGAAAGAAAAACATAGAATGTGCCAGCTGCATTTCCTCCCGGGCATGCTGTAAAAACCAGCTAATGGATCCGAGGGTTTCTGTATATTGCAATATAGGCGATGGGCTGACAACCTGTCACTACAGCAATATGCCTAAAAATCTATCTTAATTAACCCTCAAAACTTTGTCAGATGTGGCGGAACGTTTATTGTTTATTGAACGGAATTGTTTAGGTCGTTTACGCTCTGCCTACCCCATTAGGGCACATACAGGCGTGATTATATGTATGTATATATGTATGTGATGACAGCCAAGTTTTCCAGTGGGAAAGGACCCACAATAACCAATAATACCTACCTACTGGGATATTTTTTAGTTAATATGAAATCTTATTGTTTAGACAACGAAAATGGACTAGTTTCGCAAATAAATAATTATGGGGGAACTGGGAATAGAAAAATATACTCTTTGTACTCTGGGCCTTTTCAAGGCGAGAGTGAACAGGCCTCTTCTAGGCAATCATGCTCCATCATAGTCTACATCATCACTTACCATCACGTGAGATGGCGGACAAATGATTGCCTATCAAATATTTAAAAAAAAAAAATCTGGACAAATTAATAGCAAAGTTAAAGTGCTCAATAGGTAATTATGTATAGAAAAACTAAAATATTTTTTTCTCAAAATTTAGTTCTTTCGTTCTTCCATGCTGGACTGGGAGCGAAAGAAAATCATAGAATGTGCCAACTGCATTTTCTCCCGGGCATTCTGTAAATACCAGCTAAGGGATTCGAGGGTTTTAGTATATTGCAATTTAGGCGATGAGCTGACAACTTGCCACTATAGCAATATACCTACAAATCTATCTTAAATAACAATTCAATTCAATACTTTATTTATAAAATAATAATTTTACACGTCACGTAATGCATTATACTTATAACATAATTACAAAATTTGTTTTAGAATTATTAGTCATGTCATGTCATTTTAAAATACAAGATAATTTATTTATTTTATTTTATTTCATCTATAATGTCAGGCCTTAAAACTTTGTCAGACGTGAAGGAACGACCTTTGTTTAAGTCGTTTACTCTCTACTTACCCCAAGAGGGGTAAAAGCGTGATTATATTTATATACATAAATTTTAACGGTTTCGTAATAGGAGTAGTACACTTATGTAGTATTGTAGATAGATGGTTTGGCTTGAATGAAAACAAAACCCTTCTCGCTTTGAAGTTTGTCAAAGAAGCTCGTCAAAACTATTAAAAGAAATCGCATCAAAATCTGTTGCGTAATTTTAAAGATCTGAGCATACAAAGGGATATATGGACAGAGAAAGCGACTTTGTTTTATACTGTGTAGTGATATTAATAATATATTAATACCTAATATTATAAAGATAAAAGATTTGTATTTTTGTGTGTGTATGTTTGTAACGAAGCTACTCGTAGATCCTATAATAATGGCCCAATACAAAAAAACGGTTAGGTACAAAGTACAACATCCCACATTCCCCCAACGTTCACCTTTTCCCTATCGTAGGAGGAATGAATAAGCTATTCAGTTTAGTGACACTTCAGCCCTAAATCTATTCTTAGCTTGGCTGGTTTGTGTTTAGGCGTTAATAGCGCAAAAAATAGCCTCTGCTTGGCTAATTTTCATGGTGATTTGTGTAACCTATGATGTGACAAAATATTTATGTTTACATGTATGTGGGCATTGGGTATCGCTTCTGATTACTAGGACATACATACATACATACATATAATCACGCCTTTATCCCTAATGGGGTAGGCAGAGCGTAAACGACCTAAATAAAGGTCGTTTCGCCACGTCAGACAAAGTTTTGAGGGATATTTAAGATAGATTTGTAGGTATATTGCTGTAGTAACAGGTTGTCAGCCCATCGCCTACATTGCAATATACTGAAACCCTCGAATCCCTAAGCTGATTTTTACAGCATGCCCGGGAGGAAATGCAGCTGGCACATTCTATGTTTTTCTCTCGCTCCCAGGCCAGCGTGGAAGAAATTACTAGGACAGTAACTATAATAGGGTTTATACCTACTTAATTCTTCCATGCTGACAGGGAAAGCAAGAGAAAAACATAGAATGTGCCAGCTGCATTTCCTCCCGGGCATGCTGTAAAAACCAGCTACGGGATTCGAGGGTTTCAGTATATTGTAGTTTAGGCGATGGACTGACAACCTGTCACTACAGCAATATACCTACAAATCTATCTTAAATAACCCTCAAAACTTTGTCAGACTTGGCGGAGCGACCTTTGTTTAAGTCGTTCACGCTCTGCCTACCCCATTAGGGATAAAGGCGTGATTATATGTATGTATGTATGTTAATAGCGCAAAAAATAGCCTCTGCTTGGCTAATCTTCATGGTGATTTGTGTAATCTATGATGTGACAAAATATTTATGTTTACATGTATGTGGGCATTGGGTATCGCTTCCAATGATATTTTAAGAAAAGTACGTTACGTTCATACTGTACGCACATTTTAATTGTTCCGCGACACATATACATACATATTTATAACATTGTATATCTAAACAAACGCTGAGTGCGACACAAAATAGGCAAAGCGTAAGAGTGAAACAGATAGCTATTTGTAATCAGTACATACATACATACATACATAAATCACGCCTTTATCCCTTACGGGGTAGGCAGAGCGTTTAACGCCTCGTAAAAGGCGCTTTCGCCACGTCTGACAAAAATTGAGGGCAATTTTAGATTGTAATATGTATTGCTATAGTGACAGGTTGTCAGCCCATCGCCTAAATTACAATACACTGTAACTCTCGAGTCCCTTTTGCTGACTTCAACAGCATGCCCGGGAGGAAGGGCAGCTGGAACATTCTATGTTTTTCTATCTCTCCCAGTCCAGCATGGAAAAAAATTTGTAATCAGTGCAGCCTTGAATATAATTTAACTTTTTTTCTCACTTCGCAGCTCGCAGCTCGACTGCCTAAAATGATCACAATTTGGACCATTTGACGGCACGAGTTTCGCGCGTTGGTCACGTATCTACGTATATATATAATATCATTGATCGCTTCTGATTACTACGACAGTCACTATAATAGGGTGTATACCTACTTAAAACTACATACATACATATAATCACGCCTTTATCCCAAATGGGGTACGCAGAGCGTAAACGACCTAAGAAAAGGTCGTTCCGCCACATCTGACAAATTTTGAGGGCTATTTTAGAATGAAATGTGTATCGCTATAGTGACAGGTTGCCAGCCCATCGCCTAAATTACAATATAGGTACTAAAGCCCTTGAATCCCTCAGCTGATTTTTACAGAGATGCATCTGGCCCATTCTATGTTTTTCTATCCAGCATGGAAGTTTTTCTGTCACTCCTAATCCAGCATGGAAGTTAAAACTTGTGGCTAAAAAATAATGTGGATCTCATTCATAATTAAAAAAAAGAATGTACTAATAAAAAAAAAAGAATGTAATGCGCATGGCAAAAGAATGGAACTCACTACCTGTGTTTCCAAACGCATACAACCTCCAACACTTCAAAGTTAGAGTAAACACTGAACAGGCATCTACAACAACGTCTCGGTCGCTCCCGACCTAGACTGGAGTCAAGATCAAAGCCACTTCTAATAAAAAAAGAAAACACTAAGAAACTAACAGAAATAACTTGAAAGTTTCAATAACTTAACAGGAAAATCGCGCTGTTTTTCTAAAACTCTTGCCTGGTTTTTATTTTATGAAACCTGTGAAAAACCGCTGTCTTACGGATAGGGATGCCTTTAAAATGCAGAGATGTAATATTTGTTTTTCAAACTTTTATTTAATAACTGTTTAATAAAACAATTGTCTATCACGATGAGATAATATCTGACACCTCATACAAATTGTATGCAAATATGGATTTTTTCGCTCTGCCTACCCCATTAGGGATAGTTGTTCAGTTTCGTTGACTGAGCAACCCCAATCAGTTAGCGGGACGCTGTCCTTTACACCCGGTATTATGTTGCAGGACTTTGATGAAATCGGGGTTTTGATAAAAACAAAAACTAGGATTTGTTCCAAACCCGGACCAGGACTATGACAAAATACTAACAAATAAGTCTAGGACTTTATCAAATTGCAGTGTACTGTAACCCTCGAATCCCTCAGCTGGTTTTTACAGCATGCCCGGGAAGAAATGCAGCTGGCACATTCTATATTTTGTTCTTTATTTTGATCAGCACTATATGTATATTAAAAACAGTAGAGGTCCCAATATGGAACCTTGAGGCACGCCACGTACAATGGGCTTAGAATCAGAGATAAGCCTACTGCCATAATTCTGCATCAGCTTCACTCTTTGACACCGCTGACTGAGATAGCTCTCAAACCATGCCATTGATACGTCATCTAATCCGTAATATCGGAGCTTGGATAGCAGTAAATTTATATTGATACAATCAAAGGCTCGTGAGAAGTCCAAAAGAGTTAGAATTGTGCCACGCCCTATATCAATATCAGCCAACATATTGTCAACGACATCGAGCAGAGCAGTATTTGTGCCTCGCCCCTTTCGAAAACCCGACTGAAGATCTGACAAAATATTATTATCCTCTACAAATTTTATTACTTGCACATATACAGCTGTTTCAAGTATTTTTGATAGGTATGGAAGAACACTAATAGGCCGAAGTTGACTATATTCAGTCGGATTATTAACTATAGGAAGTGGCGTTACCACCGCTTCCTTCCACTGAATTGGAACAGTACCCGTGAGAAGAGACCTATTGATGATGTCCGTTATAACTCTCAATATTCGAGGAAGAGTGAGTAAAACCATGTCCCTACTTACCCCATCACCACCCATAGCATTAGACTTAATTGAGTTAATAAGATTAAACACATCTTTCTCAGTTACCGGCCCAAGACGAAAAACGGAGCTGCAAAAACGATGATTATTAAAGTAGACGTATTGCAAATCAGGTACATTATCAGAAGGCAGATCAAGAAAATGTTGATTTATCAAATTAGGATCAGTAAAGTAATCTGGAAGGCAATCATCATGTGAAGGATCTACCAATATTTTATTCTTAACATTTCTCCAAAAAGCTTTTCCATCTGATATCTGTGTATTAATAAAGTGATTAAAATATGCTTTCTTTTCATTATGGATGCTAGTGTGTAATTTTTTTTAAAGTATTGTTTATCACTTTCAGATTTAGTTGATCGATATCTGACAAAAGCTTCATTTCGTAACTCAGTTATGTACCTTATATTGTCTGTGATCCAGGGCAAAGTGTGTTCATATTTAATTTGGATGGTTTTCATTGGAGCATGTTTGTCGTAAAACGAGTGCAGCAAATCATTAAATCTACCTACCATGTCATCAACACTATACAAGATTGACACCGATTCCCAATCTAAAAGGTCCAATTCGCAGTTAAAGTCGACGTTTCTAATTGGCCTATATGTAATACAACGAGCCGGTATCTTTGGCTTTTTCAAAGATAAACTAAAAGTAATCAAAAGGTGACGAAGTGTGCCAGTGATGTTAGACAGGTTGACATCACGCACCCGTGTGTTTGTGCAGACCAGATCAATTATTTTTTCCGTCTCTTGTGTGAAGTGAGTTGGTTCAGTAACAAATTGCTCGAGTCCCATGTACGTAAGAAATTGTTTGAATTTAATCGTGTCTCTGTTAGTATCATCCAACATATTTACATTAAAATCACCAAGCAGAACTACATAGTCGAAACGAGAAAAACTAGCAACGGATTCCGTAAGTGCATCAATAAAAACATCCACATTTATCCAATCAGGTCTGTACGCAGTTCCGATCACAATGCGGGATCCATTAACTTTTGTCGACAACCAGATTTGCTCAATGTTCTCAATGTTACCGCAAGGATGCTTTTCGTAACGCACGCGTATATCCCGCTTAATGTAGAAAGCAACGCCGCCCCCTCTTCCCCCCTTCATGTGCAATGGGCGCGACGTCATCCGCATTCGGAAGTTAGGTAGTAGTGGCGCGCACGCCTCCTGCCCGCTCGGTAGCCAGGTTTCATTGATTGCAACGATGTCGGCGTCGAATCGAGTCATTGCAATAATAAAGTCATCCTGTTTTGTATTTAATGATCCCGCGTTGAAAAGTCCCAATTTCAAATTCCCAATTTTCCCGAAAGTCCCAATTTTATAACCACGGCGTACATAATGTGTAACCAACAAATTTTTATGTGCTAATAATGCCAATGCCTGTAATAACCGTATAAGATTCTAAAAATAGGAGGCAGGTACATATTGGTTTAAAAAATACACTGCTATTTTGATAAAAAATACATTGGTATATATTTTTTCTGCATATTTTGGTTTTTGAATCATATATTACTTATGGATTATCCTGTTAATTGAGTCCTACTTATTATTATAAATTTGTTGGTATATATTTGAGTCCTTTGAACAGGATAATCCATAAGTAATATATGATTCCAAAACCAAAATATGACATACAAAATATACGAAAAAATATATACCAACAAATTTAAAATAATAAATACAGGTGGATAGCCTGACTTATTATATCATATTTTCATAGCTTTTAAGAGCTTTCTAAAATAAGCAGTGTATTTTTAAACCAATATGAACCTGCCTCCTATTAAAAGAATTAATTAAATCCTATTAAGAGGATAATCCATAAGTTTCTTCCATGCTGGTCTGGGAGCGAGAGAAAAACATAGAATGTGCCAGCTGCATTTCCTCCCGGGCATGCTGTAAAAGCCAAGCTAAGGGATCCGAGGGTTTAGTATATTGTAATTTAGGCGATGGGCTGACAACCTGTCACTACAGCAATATACCTACATATCTATCTTAAATAACCCTCAAAACTTTGTCAGACGTGGCGGGACGACCATTGTTTAGGTCGTTTACGCTCTGCCTACCACATTAGGGATAAAGGCGTGATTATATGTATGTATGTATGTATCCATAAGTAATATATGATTCTAAAACCAAAATATGACATACAAAATATTCAGAAAAAATATATACCAACAAATTTAAAATAGTAAGATACAGGTGGATAGCCTGATTTATTATGACATTTAACAGAATAGCATGCCAGGTGTAAGAGACAGCGTCCCACAAACTGATAGGGGTTGCTCAGTCAACAGCACTAAACAACTATCATAAAAAATGGCTCTTCCATACTTTTTTTTTTTAATATTTGATAGGCAATCATTTGTCCGCCATCTCACGTGATGGTAAGTGATGATGTAGACTATGATGGAGCATGATTGCCTAGAAAATGCCTGTTCACTCTCGCCTTGAAAAGGCCCAGGTTATAACGTTCCGGAAATAGATCCGCAGGCAGGGAGTTCCACACTTTGGCCGTTCGCATTAAAAATGTAGAAGCGTACCGCTTTGTGCGAAAACTTTGAATGTCGACAACATAAGGGTGGAATCCCAACCGGCGTCTCGTACCCCGGAGATGGAATGGGGAGGGGGGTATCAGGTCATGAAGCGATGCTGCACATTCACAAAATGTTCACCTCTATCAGACAATTTATTTTCAATCACCTATTTAGCATTTTACCTCATAATTTTATTTTATTTTCCATAGATTTCTGCGCAATAGTTCAGAAAGGGAAGTCCACAGCGCAGTGTCATTTCAGATTATTTAGTAAATAAAATATCCTACAAACTACGAAACACTATAAATAAGTGATAACAGTATGTTTACATCCATTAGATGATAAATTCTCTTCATTACCGGTCGATAAGCTGACAATTACAGACTGCATAATTTTATTCTAGCGAAAAGTTAATTTAGAAAATGAGATTCGAAATACCAGAGTTTAAGAGATGTTGTTTTTGTGTGCCTTTACGGTATGGGCTGTTGGTGTGGAGCTATATCACGCTGGTATGTACTTCATATGTTTATTTTCCGTGACAATGACATACTTTCCCGCGGTAAAAGTAGCTTATGTCCGTTTCCAGGTTACCATCTATCGTTCTGCCTAATTTCATTAAAATCGGTTCAGCCGTTTAGGCGTGAAAGAGCAACAAACAGACAGAGTTACTTTCGCATTTATAATATTAGTCATCATCATTAGGCCTTTTTCATCTTGACAGATGATTCAAGCAGCGCCTAAGCGAGAAGAGTATCGTCGCTCGTGGCTTAACAGACCGATCCTTGAACGACACTTTCGTTCGCACTTACTGCACGCGAATTGAGAGTCCGTTGCGACGGAGCCCTCTGCGAGCATGTCGTTTTCCCGTTTCTGGACTAGATTTAGATCTGACGGCCCTCGTAGATGATTTTTCTCCACGCATCACGTTCGGTAGCGAGATCCTCCCATGTGTTGCGATCGATATTAAATGCGATCATATCGTGTTTTTCGCAATCTTTAAAACGTAGTATGGGACGTCCGACTTTACGTTTTGAGAACGCAACGTCAAAGGTGATCAAAACGGGCTCACTCACCAAAAAGACAATGGTATCGATGAAGTATAAACTATAACCTAAGAAAAATAAGACCATACTTTTCTATTATGATGTGCATACATACATACATACATATAATCACGCCTTTATCCCTAATGGGGTAGGCAGAGCGTAAGCGACCTAAACAAAGGTCGTTCCGCCACGTCTGACAAAGTTTTGAGGATTATTTAAGATAGATTAGTAGGTATATTGCTGTAGTGACAGGTTGTCAGCCCATCGCCTAAATTACAATATACTGAAACCCTCGGATCCCTTAGCTGGTTTTTACAGCATGCTAGGGAGGAAAAGCAGCTGGCACATTCTATGTTTTTCTCTAGCTCCCAGGCCAGCATGGAAGTATTATGATGTGAGCCATCAGAAAACGGCTAAAATGCAGTCGGACTTACTTTTATCTTGTCAGTTCATGAATCGATTAGTTATGTTTGTTTTAGATGTAATGTAACTAGCGACCCGCCCCGGCTTTGCACGGAAATTATCAGTGTTTTTCTACTATATTATGCATGTATTATACATATAAACCTTCCTCTTGAATCACTCTATCTATTAAAAGAAACCGCTTCAAAATCCATTGTGTAGTTTTAAAGATTTATGAATACATAGGGACATAGGGACAGAGAAAGCGACTTTGTTTTATACTATGTAGTGATGTGAACGGATAATACCAGTATTGACTAAAATGGCTTTGAAATTATTCATTGAATTCCAACGGACTGGATCGAAATAATCTCATCTATATGGCCCTTTTGTTCTTTTCTCTCGTGATAGTAAATGACAGGTATGAATTTAGAAACCGTCACCTATTAAAACAGTTAGCAGCTTGGGCTATATAAATTACTTCCATGCTGGACTGGGAGCGCGAGAAAAACATAGAATGTGTCAGCTACATTTCCTCCCGGGCATGCTGTAAAATACAGCTAAGGGATCCAAAAGTTTCTGTATATCGCAATTTAGACGATGGGCTGACAACCTGTCACTACAGCAATATACGTACAAATCTATCTTAAATAACTCTCAAAACATTGTCAGACGTGGCAGAACGACCTTTGTTTAGGTCGTTCACGCTCTGCCTACCCTATTAGGGATAAAGGCGTGATTAAATGTATGTATGTATATAAATTATGTGGGTTAGAGCTGATTTCCGATGGGCAAATGATCACAAGCTACCAGAAGGAAACATTCCTCGAAACTCTTCTACAGGAGTTACGTTACTGTATCAAATTTAAATTCTGTTTATATATTGTGCACTCTGACACAAGAATGCCTGCAGACACCCTAGTAACTAGACACTGCATGGTAGTCATTATATAGAAAATCAATAACTAACTGAATTACTTCCATGCTGGACTGGGAGCGAGAGAAAAACATAGAATGTGCCAGCTGCATTTCCTCCCGGGCATGCTGTAAAATACAGCTAAGGGATCCAAGAGTTTCTGTATATCGCAATTTAGACGATGGGCTGACAACCTGTCACTACAGCAATATACGTACAAATCTATCTTAAATAACTCTCAAAACATTGTCAGACGTGGCAGAACGACCTTTGTTTAGGTCGTTCACGCTCTGCCTACCCTATTAGGGATAAAGGCGTGATTAAATGTATGTATGTATATAAATTATGTGGGTTAGAGCTGATTTCCGATGGGCAAATGATCACAAGCTACCAGAAGGAAACATTCCTCGAAACTCTTCTACAGGAGTTACGTTACTGTATCAAATTTAAATTCTGTTTATATATTGTGCACTCTGACACAAGAATGCCTGCAGACACCCTAGTAACTAGACACTGCATGGTAGTCATTATATAGAAAATCAATAACTGAATTACTTCCATGCTGGACTGGGAGCGAGAGAAAAACATAGAATGTGCCAGCTGCATTTCCTCCCGGGCCTGCTGTAGAAATCAGCTAAGGGATCCAAGGGTTTCTGAATACTTCAATTTAGGCGATAAGCTGTCAACCTGTCACTACAGCAATAAGGTTATTTCGGATAGATTTGTAGGTAACAAATCTATCCGAAATAACCTTCAAAACTTTGTCAGACGTGGCAGTACGACATTTGTTTAGGTCGATTTCGTTCTGCGAACCCCATTAGGGATAAAGGCGTTATTATATGTATGTATGTATAACTAAAACTTTTGCTGTTACTGGTTCATAATAGTGCTTTTCTGCTTCAGCTCCAATGTTGTGGAATTCAAAACAGACGTTACTATCCAACTTTATAGTTTCGCTTCTTACTAACGCGAGAATGTACATTTGCAAGCCTGAAATACAGAAAAAAACACATTATGAAGAATAATAATAGATACAAATACCTTAAGTAGCCTCTTGTGTACCGGAAAGTTGTTTTTTTTTTAATTATTCACCCATATCATAACGTCAAAATTTCTAAATTAATAGAAAATATGATAATTGCTAAATTAGAAATCAATTTGGAATATCAAATTATGATTAATTTGGAAAATTCATTGCTTTATACGAAGTATCAATTTTAAATATTTATATATTGATTGATTTAAACTTTTATTGACTGACACAAAACAGATACAGAAAATGGTACAAACAAGAGAAAAAGTTACAATTAAGACAATAATACAACAAACATAGCATTAACAATCAAACTAAACAAACAAACAAACTAAATTGATAATGACCTTTCAAATTGAAATAAAACATAGATGATAAGAAATATGGCGTAGGTACATAATGTGTGGCCGACAAATTTTAATGTGCTAATAATACCAGTTTCTATAATAACCCTACAAGATTTTAAAAATAAAAGGCAAGTTTGTATTGGTTTAAAAAATACACAGTTAATTTTTGAAAGGTCTTAAAACTTACCTATGAAAATAAGTCCTATTAACAGGAAAATCCATAAGTAATATATGATTCCAAAACCAAAATATGACATAAGTTGTATACTATCGTATACAAAGACAGAAATCAAGGTGGCGAAATTTGCTAACGCTATCATCAAACCATATTTGCTGCAAATTTTAAGCAGTCTGGAGCTTTTCTGAAAACAAAACAGATTTATGTTAAGTGGTTTTAAAGAGATAGGAACAATTAAGCTTTTATTCCTAGAGAGTGGAGCGTTAACAGTCAATAGTTTAAGGCGATCTCGATATATCTTTGTTTGATAATTTTGATTCTTAAAGGTATACTAACTTATTTATGGCAGGAGAACTATTATGTACTAAAAAGTCATATATAATAATATACATACATACATATAATCACGCCTTTATCCCTAATGGGGTAGGCAGAGCGTAAACGACCTAAACAAAGGTCGTTTCGCCACGTCTGACAAAGTTTTAAGGGTTTTTAAGATAGATTTATACGTATATTGCTGTAGTGATAGGTTGTCAGCCCATCGCCTAAATTACAATATACTAAAACCCTCAGATCCCGTAGCTGGTTTTTACAGCATGCTCGGGAGGAAATGCAGCTGGCACATTCTATGTTTTTCTCTCACTCCCAGGCCAGCATGGAAGCTATATAAATAATAATACTACTGTTAAAATGATGTACTAAAAAGTCACAGATAATAATAATACTGTTGAAAAGTCATAGAAAATAATATTACTGTTAAATTTTCTGTTTACCTTATGTGCAGATACAATAAGAAAAAACGTAAAAGTCAAGTTTCCAAGTGCTAATAGAATGAAATATAGATTTCTTATAACCAATCCCCAACCATGGCGCTTGATGTAATATTTTATGTACATACTCTCCAGGATTTGAGATGTAAGTAAGAGTGCTAGTGGTACCTGAAAAAGAAAAGAAAGGTTATTTCGGATAGATTTGTAGGTAACAAATCTATCCGAAATAACCTTCAAAACTTTGTCAGACGTGGCAGTACGACATTTGTTTAGGTCGATTTCGTTCTGCGAACCCCATTAGGGATAAAGGCGTTATTATATGTATGTATGTATAACTAAAATTTTCTTTTCTTTTTCAGGTACCACTAGCACTCTTACTTACATCTCAAATCCTGGAGAGTATGTACATAAAATATTACATCAAGCGCCATGGTTGGGGATTGGTTATAAGAAATCTATATTTCATTCTATTAGCACTTGGAAACTTGACTTTTACGTTTTTTCTTATTGTATCTGCACATAAGGTAAACAGAAAATTTAACAGTAATATTATTTTCTATGACTTTTCAACAGTATTATTATTATCTGTGACTTTTTAGTACATCATTTTAACAGTAGTATTATTATTTATATAGCTTCCATGCTGGCCTGGGAGTGAGAGAAAAACATAGAATGTGCCAGCTGCATTTCCTCCCGAGCATGCTGTAAAAACCAGCTACGGGATCTGAGGGTTTTAGTATATTGTAATTTAGGCGATGGGCTGACAACCTATCACTACAGCAATATACGTATAAATCTATCTTAAAAACCCTTAAAACTTTGTCAGACGTGGCGAAACGACCTTTGTTTAGGTCGTTTACGCTCTGCCTACCCCATTAGGGATAAAGGCGTGATTATATGTATGTATGTATATTATTATATATGACTTTTTAGTACATAATAGTTCTCCTGCCATAAATAAGTTAGTATACCTTTAAGAATCAAAATTATCAAACAAAGATATATCGAGATCGCCTTAAACTATTGACTGTTAACGCTCTACTCTCTAGGAATAAAAGCTTAATTGTTCCTATCTCTTTAAAACCACTTAACATAAATCTGTTTTGTTTTCAGAAAAGCTCCAGACTGCTTAAAATTTGCAGCAAATATGGTTTGATGATAGCGTTAGCAAATTTCGCCACCTTGATTTCTGTCTTTGTATACGATAGTATACAACTTATGTCATATTTTGGTTTTGGAATCATATATTACTTATGGATTTTCCTGTTAATAGGACTTATTTTCATAGGTAAGTTTTAAGACCTTTCAAAAATTAACTGTGTATTTTTTAAACCAATACAAACTTGCCTTTTATTTTTAAAATCTTGTAGGGTTATTATAGAAACTGGTATTATTAGCACATTAAAATTTGTCGGCCACACATTATGTACCTACGCCATATTTCTTATCATCTATGTTTTATTTCAATTTGAAAGGTCATTATCAATTTAGTTTGTTTGTTTGTTTAGTTTGATTGTTAATGCTATGTTTGTTGTATTATTGTCTTAATTGTAACTTTTTCTCTTGTTTGTACCATTTTCTGTATCTGTTTTGTGTCAGTCAATAAAAGTTTAAATCAATCAATATATAAATATTTAAAATTGATACTTCGTATAAAGCAATGAATTTTCCAAATTAATCATAATTTGATATTCCAAATTGATTTCTAATTTAGCAATTATCATATTTTCTATTAATTTAGAAATTTTGACGTTATGATATGGGTGAATAATTAAAAAAAAAACAACTTTCCGGTACACAAGAGGCTACTTAAGGTATTTGTATCTATTATTATTCTTCATAATGTGTTTTTTTCTGTATTTCAGGCTTGCAAATGTACATTCTCGCGTTAGTAAGAAGCGAAACTATAAAGTTGGATAGTAACGTCTGTTTTGAATTCCACAACATTGGAGCTGAAGCAGAAAAGCACTATTATGAACCAGTAACAGCAAAAGTTGATGATCAAAAAGACTTTCATGAACCAGTATCAATAAAAGATGATGATCAAAAAGATGGATATCAAACGGGAGTTGATATACAAATATATGAAGATCTTGAAGCAAACAAAAAGGCAGAAGAAAAACATATCCACAATATATGATTTGTCATTATAAATTATCCTAACCTTAGATTTTTAATCTAAGAACTAGTAACTGAATAAGCTTGTACTAAATACTATTACGTACAATATGAAAAATTATATGTTTTTAAATAAAAAAATAGGAAAAAATACCCATAAATTTAACCCACATTTCAGAATAAAAAAAACACCCCGTTTTGAAATCACAGCTCCACCTAAATCTTTTAAACTACGCAACGGATTTAGATGCGGTTTTTTACAATCAATAAATAGAGTGTTTCAAGAGGAAGGTTTATATGTATAATATAGTATAGTATATAGTAAAGTACAGAAACACTGATGATTTCCGTGCGAAGCCGGGGCGGGTCGGTAGTAATATTATAAATGCGAAAGTAACTGTCTGTCTGTTCTCTTCTCTCTCACGCCTAAACGGCCGAACAGATGTAGATGAATCTTGGTAGGTCTATAGATGGGATCCTGAAAAAGGACCTAGGTTACTTTTTTCTGCGGGAAAACATCGCAATCCCCCGGGAATCTATACTCACAATAAAGCTACAGCGGGGTCGTACTTGTTTCCACAAGACGCCAAAACTACTGAACCGATTTTGATGGGATTTTTTTGTTTGTTTCTCCGACTCAGACTATGGATACATATAATCACGCCATCTTACTTAGGGGGTAGGCAGGGAACTAAATAAAAATTGTTTTCGATCCGATTTTATGATCATATTATATGATCACGGTACAGAACTTAGTGGGTAGGCCTGTAGTGTAGTTAATAGTGTTTGTTCTACAGTAGTAAAATTTCACACATACATATATATAATCACGCTTTTATCCCAAATGGGGTAGGAAGAGCGTAAATGATCTAAAAAAGGTCGTTCCGCTACGTCTGATAAAATTCTGAGGGTTGTTTGAGATCGATTTGTAAGCATATTGCTGTAGTGACAGGTGGTCAGCCCATCGCCTAAATTGCAATATAGGTACTGAAACCCTCGGATCCCATAGCTGGTTTTTACAACATGCCCGGGAGGAAATGCAACTGGCAAATTCTATGTTTTTCTCTCTTTCCCAGACCAGCGTGGAAGTAGTGAGATTTGATATCGAAAATAACGCAGCTTATATACAAATACAAATCACTTTAAATCCACAAAACACTTAACAAAAAATAAAAACACACAATCAAGAATAACATAACAAACAGGACAGGTAGGCATATAGATATTTATTACAGAAGTGGAAAAAGATGTGGACACAGCTTGGCTGTTTTTATGTCCACCCTACGTCAGGTGTACAGAAGAGGATAGAAATGAATATACATGAGTATATCAAATTATAAGCATGTACTTGTAACGAAATACCAGCAAATTGCTGAACTAAAGTAGCACTTTTGTCTCTTATAAAACTATAGTCTGTCAACGTCGAGCTTACTGCGCCTAAGGGGTACAGACGTGCGCGGGGACGCGGTAACGGGGGTGCGGGCGGTGAAGCAGGAGGGTGAGCGAGCACGACGCAATGTGTTCATGTTCGCAATCGCCGCGTGCTACCGCGTCCCCGCCAACGTCTGTACCCCTAGGGCGCGGTAAGCACGACGTTGACAGACTATAGCTATAAACCTTAGCTATAAGAGATTATTTGAGCAAACCATAGACAGGATATTATGACACAAAAAAAACAAACGATGTAAAAAATTAGATTTTTATGTTCTGCTTTATTTCTGCTTACCTTACGTGCAGCTGCAATAAGAAAAGTAAATTATTAGTTTCCAAGTGCTAATAAGATAGAAAATACGGGGTATAAGGGATAGTGTCCCGCAAACTGATAGGGGTTGCTCAGTCAACGAAACTGAACAACTTTCAGCAGGATTTTTTTCATACATATTTATAATCACGCCTTTACAAAGGTCGTTCCGCCACATCTAACAAAGTTTTGAGGGTTATTTAAGATAGATTTGTAGGTATATTGCTGAAGTGACAGGTTATCAGCCCATCGCCTGAATTACAATGTACTGAAACCCTCAAATCCCTTAGCTGTACAGAATCCCCGGGAGGAAATGCAGCTGGCATATTCTATGTTTTTCTCTCACTACGAATCCATCATAAAAGGAATTTTTAGTTGGAAAAAACACGACTTAACTAAAACAGGATTATTTTTTAGTCAGTAATTAACATGAGCGAAATAAAAAAAATCGGGGTGTAAGGGACAGCGTCCCGCAAACGGATACGGGTTGCTCAGTCAACGACACTGAACAACTTGCACCAGGAAATTCTATCAGGAAATTAAACAAATATATGGCTTTTCCATACAAATTGTCTGATCGAGGTGGACATATCGTATGGAAAAGCCAATTTCTATTTTCACTTCCTTGAAGAATTTCTCGGTTTAAGTTAATTAGTGTCGTTGACAGAGCAACCCCTATCAGTTTGCGGGACACTGTCACTTACTCGTACACCCGGTACATGACAAAAAAATATTTCTCCGTACAGCACGAGATATATTTTGTGAGATTTTGCAGCAAATGGGCATATTTGACTGATTCAATTGGCAAGACGGTGTTAGTAATAGTCAATGGATACGGAACTCGGCTTAGGATGTACTAACGGGGTTTGTAGGCAGAAACGGGTCTTGATTCTTGAAATAAGTTAAGTAATTATGCAGTTGGGTTCTTTAATTTTTTTTTTTTTTTTATTTAGTCAGTACTCAGTAGTACCCAAACTAATAGGCTACTCAGTCCATAGCTGTCAATAGGTGCTCAGTCAACGAAACTGATCAACTTTCACCAGAAATTTAAAAAAAGCATGGAAATTTACCACCTCGATCTAGATCAGACAATTTGTATGGAAAAGCCAATTACTTTTTTCGCTGTCTTAAAGAATTTCCTTGTGGAAGTTGTTCAGTTTTATGACTGACCAACCGCCATTATTTTCTGGTACGCTGTCCCTTACAGCCGGTATTTTTCAATAGCTTTCCGCGCATTAGATCGCAATGGAAAGTCCAAATGGCAGTGGTAATACCGATTATTTAGTAAATAACATTGGACATGTTATTTACGAAGTCTAAAGCACTATAAATAAGTGATAACAGAATGTTTACGCCCATTAATTGATAAGTTCTTCACTTCATTACCGGTCGATAAGCTGTCCACTGCGGACTGTACAATATTATTTTAGCTAAAAAGTAATTAAGAAAATGAGATTTGAAATTCCAGAGTTCAAAAGATGTTGTTTTTGTGTGCCTTTGCGTTATGGCCTGTTAGTATGGAGCTACCTAACACTGGTATGTGTTTTCTCTTATTTATATTATCAACTAGCGACCCGCCCCGGCTTAGCACGAAAATCATCAGTGTTTCTCTACTATATTATGCCTGTATTATACATATAAACTTTCCTCTTGAATCACTCTATTCATTAAAAGAAACCGCATCAAAATCTGTTGCGTAGTTTTAAAGATCTAAGCATACATAGGGATACAGGGACAGAGAAAGCGACTTTGTTTTTTACTATGTAGTGATGTCTTGCTTCCAAGCTAGACTGGGGGTGTAAAAAAACAGTGAATGTGCCAGCTGTATTTCCTCCTGCGCATGCTGTAAGCTAACAGATTCGACGGTATCAGTGTATGGCAGTTTAGGTGATGGGCTGACAACCAGTCACTATACCGATACACCATTTCAGTTTATATAGCCAAGGAAATTACCCTCAGAACTTGTCTGACGTGGCCAGACGACCTATTCTTCGGTCTTTAACGATCTGCCTACCCCATTTCGGGAAAAGGCGTGACTGTATACATGTGCTTAAAATGTTACAAGTAACAATTTCTTCCATGCTGGACTGGGAGAGATAGAAAAACATAGAATGTTCCAGCTGCCCTTCCTCCCGGGCATGCTGTAGAAGTCAGCAAAAGGGACTCGAGGGTTACAGTGTATTGTAATTTAGGCGATGGGCTGACAACCTGTCACTATAGCAATACACATTACAATCTAAAATTGCCCTCAATTTTTGTCAGACGTGGCGAAAGTTCCTTTTACGAGGAGTTTGACGCTCTGCCTACCCCGTAAGGGATAAAGGCGTGATTTTATATATGTATGTATGTATGTAACAATTTCTTATGTATATTTTTCATTTTTTTTCAGGTACCTCTAAGTCTTTTGTTTGCTGCACAGATCATAGAGTTTACGTACATAAAATATCAAATTGCGTACTATGGCATATCAATAGTTATTAAAAATATGTATTTAATTTTATTAGCACTTGGAAATCTGTCATTTACTTTTTTTCTTATTGTAGCTGCACATAAGGTAAGCAGTGGAAATATTACATTTTATTTTTTAGTTACATTAGTTTATGTAGGTACCTACTTATGTTTCCTCTATTAATCTTGAACACTTTGTCAGACGTGGCGGATCTTTGTTTAGGTCGTTTGCGGTCTGCCTATCCCATTTGGGATAAAGGCGTGACCATATGTATATTTTTGTTTGGACTTACTTTAAATTTAAGAAAATTACTTTGACATACCTAATATTATAAGAAACAATAATGTAACGAAATCTTATTAAGCTGTTTAATGATCTGCCAACCCCATAAGGGCTAAGAGCGTGATTGTACCTTAATTGACTTGAGGCTTTTCGATGAACTCAACCACAAATAAGAAATTTGAGAGGTCTGCTGTAAGAAATTTCTTTTTAGAAATAAGCAGTGCCTGTTGTGCCCTGTTTTTATGAAGATATTTTTTTAAATAAATGAGTAATTTTATTGTGTTCAAATATTAAACACATTTTCAAAGTCGTTTTTTAAATTACCAAAAATGGTCACATTGTTTTTGTTTTTTTGACATTCAATTATGACTATGGATTAAAAAAAGAATACTTAGGTCCGTATTTATAATCAGTACTTGAGAATGACAGCTAGTTTGAATTCGAATCAGAAATGTGTTTTCAGTACAAAATGACCTGTCAAATCCATACTTAATATTGCTAAATACGGTCCTTCGTTACCCATTTGCGAATTGCGCAAATCCTGAAAATGTGTGTATTTGAGTCACAATCAAATGAGCTCCTCGAACTACTTTAACGTTAAGTCTGTTTTATTTTCAGAAAAGCTCCAAACTTCTTAAAATTTACAGCAAATGTGGTTTGACAATAATGATTGCAAATTTTGTCACGTTATTTGCGGACTTGGTATACGATATCTCGTATTTTGGTTTTATCATCTTCGTATATTATTTCTGGGTTTTCCTGTTGGTGGGATTCATTTTCATAGGTAAGTTTATTTTGGTAATTGAATTATGAAACCAATACAAACTGGCTGCATTTCCTCCCGGGCATGCTGGTAAAACCAGTTAAGGGATCCGAGGGTTACAGTATATTGCAATTTAGGCGATGGGCTGACGACCTGTCGCTATAGCAATATACGTACAAATATATCATAAATAACCCTCAAGACTTTGTCAGACGTGGCGAAACGACCTTTGTTTGGCTCGTTTACGCTCTGCCTACCCCATTAGGGATAAGGGCGTGATTATATGTATGTATGTACAAACTGGTCTTATAACATTAGAAACTTATCTTTTTATTATGTTATATCGTGTATTATACTTGTACGTTCTTCTTCTTCTGTCGAGTGGGTATCGAGTCTATCGACCCGGTGAACCCTGGTGTCAGAGTTTTTAAACCGCCTAGTAGCACAACTATCAGGCCTCTGACATGATTTGAGTAACGACCACTACCACTACTTGTACGTTAGTATTATTAGTTACTCTGTGATTATACTGAACTTTTCTTTTTATTAAGGAGTTCTTCTACTTATAAAGGGGTATTGGTAAACCACTTTATAACCACTGGTACATTAGTTATACACATTTTGTCGGGCACATAGCCATATCTTCCATGCTGGACTGGGAGCGAGATAAAACATAGAATGTGCGAGCTGCATTTCCTCCCGGGCATGCTGTACGAACCAGCTAAGGGATCCGAGGGTTTCTGTATATTGCAATTTAGGCGATGAGCTGTTAACCTGTCACAACCGCAATATACCAACAAATCTATCTTAAATAACCCTCAAAATTTTGTCAGACGTGGTGGAACGACCTTTGTTTAGGTCGTATAATCATATAATCACCCCTTATCCCTAATTTATCCCTAATGGGTAGGGATAAATTAGGGATAAGGCGTGATTATATGTTTGTATGTACATAGCCATATTTTATTATATCATACCATTTTTTTAAAGGCAATGAAAAACTCTGAATCAGCTACTACCTTTATGTAAAGCAATAGATAAGTTTTCTGAAACATTTTAATTTTTGATACAAATATTTTGGTAGAAAAGAAATAAATGTAAAACTATTCTTTCCGGTGGACCTAAAACTTAATGTATTTGTAAGAAGCTATTTTGGTAATTAGGACAGTTTGGTCTTACTAAGATTTTTTTTCTGTTTTTCAGGCATGCAAGCGTACATTCTCGCGTTAGTAAGAAGCGAAATTATAAAGTTGGATAGTAATGTCTGTTTTGAATTCCACAACATTGGAGCTGAAGCAGAAAAGGACTATTATGAACCAGTATCAGCAAAAGTTGATAATCAAATGGACTTTTACGAACCGATAGAAGTAAAATTTGATGATCAGAAGGACTTTTATGAACCAGTAACAGTAAAAGTTGATGATCAAAAAGATGGATATGAAACAGAAGTTGATGGTCAAGAGGATGGTCTTGAAGCAGGAGCAAACAAGATAACAGACGAAAAACAAACTCATACATTTACCGATTTATAATTTTTATTAGGTATTAAGCTAAGGAAGAGCCCGATGGTATAGTGGATAGGGCCGCTGCCTCCTGAGCGGGAGGTCGTGGTTCGAATCCCACCACGTACCAATGTGTTTTTCGTTTTTCGAATTTCATATGTACGTTTATTCGGCGCTTTTTCTGTGCTTCGGAAGGCACGTTAAGCCGTTGGTCCCGGTTAATATCGTTTAATACCGTAGATATTACTCGTTAAGCCATATCAGAGGCCAGTGCTAAGCATTGGCGGCTTGAAAACTCTGACCTAATCTAGGATTGGGTCTGGTTTCCCTTCTGGGTTGCGGAGGTCAGATGGCAGTCGCTCTGTGTAAAAACCAGTACCCTCGTTCAATCCCCTAGATTAGGTAGCTGACCCTGTGAGATACGGGATAAGGCTAGGGAGATGATGATTAAGCTAAGGAAGTTTAGATTTAGTAACTAGTACCCAATACTGAAAAAGTTTATTTGTATTGTAGGTATAATACATACAAAAATAAACTTATTTTGAAATATTTCATCTATTTCGATTAAAGTAAAATAATACTCTTTACCGACACTAATTTAAAAAATGAATAATAATCTATTTCAATTTTGTATTGCCATGCCATGAAGAATATTTTTTCGTTATTAACTTCCACGCTGGACTGGGAGCGAGAGAAAAACATAGAATGTGCCAGCTGCACTTCCTCCCGGGCATGCTGTAAAAACCAGCTAAGGAATCCGAGGGTTGCAATTTAGGCGATAGGTTGACAACCTGTCACTACACCAATATATCTACAAATCTATCTTAAATAACCCTCAAAACTTTGTCAGACGTGGCGAAACGATCTTTGTTTGGGTCGTTTACGCTCTGCCTACCCCGCTAGGGATAAAGGCGTGATTATATGATGTATGTATGTAACAAACAAAAGTATTTTATTGGGCCAAGTTTTTGTATTACCTAGTAAAAAAAGCACATCCTACTTTGAATTGCATACATACATATAATCACGCCTTTATCCCTAATGGGGTAGGCAGAGCGTAAACGACTTAAACAAAGGTAATTTTGCCACGTTTGACAAAGTTTTGAGGGATATTTAAGAAAGATTTGTACGTTTATTGCTGAAGTGACAGGTTGTCAGCCCATCGAATAAATTACAATAAACTGAAACCCTCAGATCCCTTAGCTGGTTATTACAGCATGCTCGGGAGGAGATGCAGCTGGCACATTCTATGTTTTTCTCTCACTCCCAGTCCAGCATGGAAGATAGTATTGGGCACTAGTAAAAGTTACTATTATTTAAGTTTTAATTTTAATTATAAGTAACTATTTTGATAATTTATTTATGTAAAAAAATTAACCTTTGATTTGTATTTGAATAACAAACTTACATTAAAACATTATTTTCAACATTGAATTTTTATTAATTAAATATCATTTTCAACCTTAATTTCCTAAATTCTCAATACCGTTGTAAAAGGTTTACTACTTTTGATGGATTTTTGTAAATAAATTACAGTCAGATATGTTTTAGAAGAAAAATAAAATTAAATAAACCTAAGAACTACCTAAGTGTTTTGAAAACTCCGTTACCAAAGTTTATTTACCCCAAGACCTACAGGAACGAATAAGAAAAGGCTTACCTAATTTAATTTGTATCTATCTGTCAAGTGCCTCCTGAGACCGAACTGTAGCAAATTTGTAATTTACGTAGAATTGCAAAATAAGTAGGTTGATCTGTTTTTGTTTAACAATGGCACAAATCCTGACTAAATGAAAAAAAGTGCTACAGTTCATACTGTAATTAAATTATTATTATTATTTACGTTTTATTTTTGTTTATCTCGGCTTTCACCGGTAAATACTGCTATACACGGGCCTAAGCCAAGTGTATACCAGGGTTAATAATTAAGGTCTGAGTGTTTTGTGTGTCAGGTCGTCTGATTGTCAGCGTGTCTTGCGCTATGTTTGGTCCAATGTTAAGCTGTAGTGTAGGTGGTTGTGATTGTGAGATAGAATGAAAGTTATTTTGTGTGGCTTGCATGAGAGTGGAAGTTTGGGGTGGATCTGAATGGATTTGTTCGTTGTGCAGGAATTTTCTTACTATTCGGCATGTTTATTATTATTATTAACAGCCTGAGGTGTCCCACTGCAGGGCAAAGGCCTCCCCTTCTTCCATTACTCCCTGTCTTGAGCCTCTTCTAACCAGTCTCGCCATCTTTTTCTGGGACGACCTCGTACCCGTCTCGCGTTAATTACCTATTTAATTTTTAGGCAGTGTGAGCGCTTACTTACCTCATTAGGGATACAGGCGTGATTTTGTCATTAATATATTATTTTGATCACTTTAAATATTGATTGCAAATATTAATTTGATCACTTCAAATATTGATTTGATGTCGGATTGTCACCGGGTGTTAATAGATTAAATTGACCCTGTGACGCGAGGGGTTTATTACAATTTCAAGAAAAAAAAGGAAAGGCATTGCTCTAAAACTATTAGACCTATATAAGTATTGAATGGTAGGAAATTTAATGTAGATTAATTTTGTTTGTGAAAGGTTATTTGTAAATCTAATGTTTTTCGTTTAAAAGGGGAAAAACGGTAGTGATGGACACGTTTTGAGGGGAAGGAGGAAGAAATTGTTTCGTCACCGGCCAGAATCAAGTTCAGCAGGGTGTAATTAGTCTTAAAACACCCGGTGACCAACTGTTACATTCTGTTACAACTAATAAAATTGACGTCTTCCATGCTGGACTGGAAGCAAGAGAAAAACATAGAATGTGCCAGCTGCATTTCTTCCTGGGCAAGCTGTAAAAACCAGCTAAAGAAATCGGAGGGTTTCTGCACATTGCAATTTAGGCGATGGGCTGACAACCTGTCAGCAATATACCTACAAATCTATCTTAAATAACCCTCAATACTTTGTCAGACGTAGCAAAACGACCTTTGTTTAGGTCGTTTATGCTCTACCGACCCCATTAGGGATAAAGGCGTGACTATACGTATGTATGTATGTAATAAAATTGTCAATTTATAATATAACTTTTAATGTAATTCTACTAAAAGCGTATTTTTATCACTAGTAAAGTAGTAAAAGGCGTTCCTCACCGTGAAATATAATTTGTCCATAAATAACTTTGTTCATATTCACCCACTTTGATAGAGATATAGCACAAATGAGATACAATAAAAAGATTAAAAGACCTTTTAGTTTAGGAAGATGTCACTCGAAAACTATAAAACATATAATCATGATGCCTCCGTGGTCTAGTGGCTAGTGCCATGGACTCCCGATCCGGAGGTCCTGGGTTCGATTCCCAGGGGGGAAACACAAAGTCGATATTTGGAATTTATCACTTTGTGAATTTTTCCCCAGTTTGGTTAGGACATTGCAGGCTGAACCACCTGATTGCCCGAAAAAGAAAAAGATTTCGTGCTTCGGAGGGCACGTTAAGCCGTCGGTCCCGCTCGCTGTCTTTGATAGTGGTCGTAACTTAAAACCACGTCAGAGGCCTGATAGTTGTGCTACTAGGCGGTTTAAAAACTCTGACACCAGGGTTTATCGGGTCGAGGGACTCGATACCCACTCGACAGAAGAAGTCATAAACAGTTTTCTTTTACATGTTATCGTTTGGGGGTTTGGGGGGTTATTAGTATGTCACTGGACAGAACCATATTCATACATACATACATAAAGTCACGCCTTTATCCCTAATGGGGTAGGCAGAGCGTAAACGACTTAAACAAAGGTCGTTCCGCCACGTCTGACAAAGTTTTGAGAGTTATTTAAGATAGATTTGTAGGTATATTGCTGTAGTGACAGGTTGTCAGCCCATCGCCTAAATTGCAATATACTTAAACCCTCGGATCCCTCTGCTGATTTTTACAGCATGCCCGGGAAGAAATGCAGCTGGCACATTCTATGTTTTTCTCTCGCTCCCAGTCCAGCATAGAAGATACCATATTCAGCAGGGTGTAATTAGTCTAAAAACACCCAGTGGCAATCCGTTACATTCCATGCCGTTTACAAGCAGAAGGAGAGGGCTTTTGAGATCTGACATCTGGTCTACTACATACATACATATAATCACGCCTTTATCCCTAATGGGGTAGGCAGAGCGTAAACTACCCAAACAAAGGTCGTTCCGCCACGTCTGACAAAGTTTTGAGGGTTATTTAAAATAGATTTGTAAGTATATTGCTGTAGTGACAGGTTGTCAGCCCATCGCCTAAATTACAATATACTGAAACCCTCGGATCCCTTAGCTGGTTTTTACAGCATGCCCGGGAGGAAATGCAGCTGGCACATTCTATGTTTTTCTCTCGCTCCCAGGCCAGCATGGAAGAAACTACAGCATCTACTACAGCATCTGGTCTACTACAGCATCGGTAATATAAATAACCATCATTTGGTCAGATAGATAAAAAAATAAAAACGCTTACGAAAGTCTGCCTACACTGTAAGGTACAAAGTCGTGATTTTATTGTATATATGTAAATAAGAAGATGGCATATTGACCTTAAAACGCGGTTCTCATACGGTACTACTCACAACAAGTTTTAGAAAGTGATTTTTGTCCCGCTCACTCCTCCCACTACGGTTATTATGTCTCTCTCTTTCACGGCACTGTTCAACCGATTTCCCATACATGTAGACATCTGTGTACCATTGATTAAAATAAGAGAAAAAATAGTATTTCTAGTTAATAGTGCCATAGTGACTATTTTGGACTTATTATTTATTTACACTCTAGAAAGAAAAGGTAAGTTTATTTATTATACCTATATTACAGCTTTGGTTTAGGAGTAGACAGGACTATCTGTGTTTAAATAAATAGAAACACTTTATTACTAATCTAAAACACAAAAATAAATATCGGGCACATACATACACAGGCACAGATAAACCAAATTTATTGCACTTATAAATGTTTTCTTCCATGCTGGCCTGGGAGCGAGAGAAAAACATAGAATGTGCCAGCTGCATTTCCTCCCGGGCATGCTGTAAAAACCAGCTAAGGGATCTGAGGGTTTCAGTATATTGTAATTTAGGCGATGGGCTGACAACCTGTCACTACAGCAATATACTTACATCTATCTTAAATAACCCTCAAAACTTTGTCAGACGTGACGGAAAGACCTTTGTTTGGGTCGTTTACGCTCTGCCTACCCCATTAGGGATAAAGGCGTGATTATATGTATGTATGTATAAATGTTTTGAAATACCCTTGCCACATCCGGGATTCAAGCCGGCTAAATCCGAAAAACGTCAGACTGTATTTTTATGGCAATAATCAAAAGGGCCAATCGTGCTTGATTACATATACATACATACATATAATCACGCCTTTATCCCTTACGGGGTAGGCAGAGCGTTAAACGCCTCGTAAAAGTCGCTTTCGGCACGTCTGACAAAAATTGAGGGCAATTTTAGATTGTAATATGTATTGCTTTAGTGACAGGTTGTCAGCCCATAGCCTAAATTACTACAATACACTGTAACCCTCGAGTCCCTTTTGCTGACTTCAACAGCATGCCTGGGAGGAAGGGCAGCTGGAACATTCTATGTTTTTCTTTCTCTCCCAGTCCAGTATGGAAGATTACATATTCTGCTTAATAATGATAAACATGTGGTTTTTTTTTTTTATTAAAGCTCGTCTGTTATTTCGTGGGGTATTTAAAGTGCATCGATTTATTTCATAGCCTTATTCGAAGATATACAAATATTTCTTTTTTTATTTCTTATGAATCATTATTGACCTTATAATAAAATACACATTATTTTGATCTTTTGTTCCATAAATAAAGTTGTTAATTTTTATGGTCTAACCTTATTTAGCATCGATTTATTAAAAAAAAAAACACTATCACACTCATAGCCCCCACTAGGATTCCCTGTATCGGGGTGCCATCGACATACACAGTAACAACCACAAAGAACACCCAGACCCAGAAACAGACATTTAAACTCATCATTGAAATGTCTGCCCCGGCCTAGAATCGAACCCGGGACCCTCTGCGTAGCAGGCAGGTACACTGCCAAATAGGCTGTACGGGTCGTCAAAATATTTAATAGTCTTTCTTTATTTCATAGACTTTTTATAGCTATTTTTTTTTTTATGTTTTAAATTTCTTAAGGTGACGATACCTAGCCAAGTGGCGCCCTCATCAGTAAAAAAAAATAGTATAGTAAAATTGGCATTATAAAAATACAATAGGGAGTTATTTTGATCTTTAATTCTATAAAGAAAATTGTTTATGACCTAAACAAGCCCTATTTCTTTGATGAATTAAATTTGACTTAAAATAAGTAGTTTAATTAGTAGTCAAATAACTGACTATTTATTTTTCCAGGTCTGCAATACAGATAAAACTAAACATGGCGAACACTGACGATGATGGTGTGAGTTTCATCGATACTGACAATCTAGAACTTTTTCTATCCTAGTCATTAATTAATCTTAGTACTTACTATATCAGAGCTTTCATTTCTCTGACTTTACGATATAGGTACCCATATAAAAAAAATATTCAATAAAAAAAATGTTTTCTCTGACTGTTTGGTTCCGGGAGTCGAACCTAATAAATTAATTAACCAAATGACTCTATAAGGCATTTCGACTTATAAGACATTTTGTAATTTCAGGTTACCACAGAAGATAAACCATCAAAATACACAAACATCAAAAACCAACACAAAAGGGAAATTTTAGAAATTAACAAAAACAAATTACCAAAAAATGAAAACAGTACAAATCTGTTTCTAATTATTTGTGTCATAGGCATTTCACTAGGCATAGCTTTAGAAATATTTAGAATTCAAAACCGTTCTCAGGATTCAAAAGAGTTTACACCGAAACCCAAATATTGGCTTTACATAAACTCATCAGATACAATACTTAAGCATGTACATTTAGTACTAGGAAGACTGGGATTTGTTAGGACTACTAATGACTCCAATTGGGATCTGCTTTGGTCTTTTCCATACCCATTCAGTATATTGAAACCACATATATCATCTCTAAAACCCCATCAGAGAGTAAACCACTTTCCAGGTGTTGGGTACATAACCAATAAGGTAAATTTAGCAACTACAAAATCGAAATATATCCCAAGAGCCTTTAGACTACCAAAAGAGAAAGAAGATTTTTTCAAATATGCAGCAGAAAATAAGAAAGCAGTATTTGTGGAGAAGAACAATCAACACAGGGAAATCGTTTTGAAAAATGTGACAGAAATGAGTATGGAAGGAGATAAGTTCGTACAAGAATATGTGCCGAATCCATTTCTGGTTGATGGATACAAGTTTGATATTGGCGTGTATGTAGTTGTCACATCAGTGAACCCTCTTAGACTCTACTACCATAGTGGCGATGTATTATTCAGGTAAATAAATTCAATTATTTGCAATACCATCACTTGTTGTTAAGAATAAAAACGGGAACAAAATTATTTTCCCCCACATATGTTTTCATGCAGAACCATTAAATTAAATTAAAATAATGTTGTTCTCAGTCAAAATTAAATGTAATATTTGAATATTTTTACTATTCCCAGATATTGTCCAGAAGAGTACTACCCTTTTGACCCAAAAAACCTAAAAAAATATGTTATAGCAGATTCATATCGCCCTACATGGGAAGTTCCAGCCCTTACAGAACTTCATATCAAGCATGGATATAGCATGAAAGATGCCTTTGACGTATACGCACGAGCTCAAGTAAGCTGTTCTTTTTTTTAATAGTCACGC
Organism: Scrobipalpa costella; assembly: GCA_949820665.1. NCBI lineage: Eukaryota > Metazoa > Arthropoda > Insecta > Lepidoptera > Gelechiidae > Scrobipalpa > Scrobipalpa costella. The sequence goes on from OX463311.1 coordinate 4,470,447, forward strand.
TTGTATCCCTTAATAAGTAGGAAACTCTGACACCAGAGTTCATTGGGTCGTTTGACTAGAGAATACTAAAAAGAAGATAAGTAGGCAGAGCCTTAATGAGTTTTACTGCATGGGCCTCGGATGTATTGGCCAGGAGCATAATAAAAAATAAACAGTTATTTTTTTCTTTAGGGGAAGGATACAGACAAAATGTGGCAGGAAGTCTACGCGGCGATAACAGACGTCTTCCTTCAGAAAGAAAAACACATAGTAGAGGCAGTAAGTGCAGAAGAGTTTTATATAAATTACTAGTTATCTGTCGTAGAACTGATAGCTGTTGGGGCAGACGAGTTCTAGAGTGGATACCACAAAGCAAACGTAGTGTAGGACGTCCAGAAACTATGTGGAGCGATGATATTCGTAAAGAAGCGGGCAGAAATTGGATGAGAACGGCTGAAGACCGAGCTGAGTGGCGTGCCATGGGAGAGGCCTATGTCCAGCAGTGGACTGATACAGGCTGATAATGCTGAGTAGTTACCTACTAGAGAATCCCATAAACAGATAAGGTTGCTCAGACAACGAAACTGAACAACTTTCACAAGATAATTCTTTCAGCAGAAAATATTTTATATTTCACTGACTTCCCTGAAAGAACTGTCTCGTGAAAGTTATTTAGCAGACCTATGAAGACCACTGTAGACTTCATTTTGTCTACATATTATCTCCTTCGTTGCGTACTTCACAACGGAAAATGACAGGCATTAATCATAGTGAAGTATGCAACACGTGAAGACAAATTGAAGTCTACAGTGCGCATCTTACACCTGAAGCTCTATCAGTTTGCGAGAAACTGTCACTTGCATCTTATTATGGCATGGAAATTTCTGTTACAGTTGGAGAGCTACCCGTCAAAAACCAATTTCTTTGAAATGTTTCGAGTGGATCTGATTTTGGACGAAGATTTTAATGTCTACTTGCTAGAAGTAAATATGTCACCGAATTTGAGTTCGCCGAAACAAATGAACCAATTACTTTATGAACAGGTGAATAAATGCCCATTTTAAGGTGACGATACGAGCCAAGTAGCGCCCCCATTAGTAAAAAAAAACATAATTTAGAACCTTATAAATTAGCGATTCATAGCTCGTTGTAGTAACAAGAAAAAATGCTGTTGGTGGCCGTTATATGCAAATTTTCTTCCTGTTACTACAACAAACTATGAATCGCTAATTTATAAGGTTCTAAATTATCTTAATTACTATATCTCGATTCTGTTGAAACGGTTTTTCGATTCACTGCGTTTTTAGTGAATTATGTGTTATTTTTACTAATGGGGGCGTCGCTTAGTTAGATTATCATGATAGCGTACGTATATATACCCGTTCAATCCCCTAGATAAGGTAGCAGCCCCGTGAGATGCGGGATAAGGCAAGGGAGATGATGATATTCCCCGATTACAAAAACTATGACATCTAACAGTTTATACAAGTAGTATGGAAGAATAAAATTTATTTTAAAGTCCATGTCACAAACTTTAATCAAAACCAAACGCCTCTTCTGAATAGTTGCAGTTTTCTAGATTCGACCATTTACCTGTGCGGGTAGATTTGTCTCATGAAAGTAATTTCGTTAGCTTGTGAGGTAGTTTCACTTTCTTTTTTTACTTACGTCTTCTTTATATTCTTTTTTCTTCTGGGGCCTTCTCTAATGTGAAATCTTTTGCCTTACAGGTATTATACAGTCTATTCTCAATAATCGGGCTAGGCTCTCCGCTTTACAAATATCCACCAAGTTTCAGCGGACTGGACTGCGACTCTCCAGCTTCTGGTGAAACTGTCGAGTCCTGCAAGTAAGTTCCTTTCTTTGTTAGCCTCCTAAGGCCCAATGGCATAATTTTAGGACATAACTTTATATACGTAGCTTTATAGATCCCGCTTGCGGAGCCAAAAATAATTTTTAAATAAATCTATAATAGTAATTTTGGTTATTCCCTCAAAATTATTCACTTTTTCTTACTACCATTAACTGACGAAATCCCTTTTTAGAAAAAAACTGCATACCATAACTGTATTTTTTTTTGTTTAAGCTATAAAAGCAAATACTACAGGGGAAGGGACAGCGGTAAGGGACAGCGTCCCGCAAACTGATAGGGGTTTCTCAGTCAAGTACACTGAATAACTTGTACCAGAAAATTCTTTCAGGAAGTGAAAAAAAGGCTTTTCCATACAAATTGTCTGATTCAGGTGGACATTTTGTATAGAAAACCAAATTAATATTTTCACTTCTTAAAGAATTCCTCGGTGGAAATTGTTGACTGAGCAACCCCTATCAGTTTTCCGGACGCTGTCCCTTACACCTGGTACAAACATAACGCTACAAGCTCCTTGTTTTTTTTTAATAATACCTTTTTTTTCCAGGGAGAAGAGGAACGCAGCGAACATGCTATCAGCGTTCAAGAACATAGCCGTGTATGCAGACGACTGTGCCACCTGTAACGATTCCTGTGGTGGGATTTGCGCATTATGTGCCACCTGCCTCAACCCCACAGATAGAAACATGTTGCGACAGGCTTATAGAGAACATGTTCACAGGGCGGATTTCAGAAGGCTCTTTCCACCTCCTATGGTAAGTATCACTAAATAGTATAAAACAAAGTCGCTTTTTCTGTCCCTATATCCCTATGTATGCATAAGTCTTTAAAACTACGCAACGGATTTTGATGCGGTTTCTTTTAATGGATACAGTGATTCAAGAGGAAGGTTTATATGTATAATACATGCATAATATAGTAGAGAAACAATGATAATTTCCGTGCGAAGCCGAGGTTGGTCGCTAGATTAAAATAAATAATTCAACAAGTTTGACCTGCTAACGCCCAGATATTTTGATGCTTTGGAGTATAAGTGACCCAAGAGCCTTTTGAAAGATCGATATTTTCAAATTAAAATGGCCTTCTTAGGTACATTGAAACTAGATAAGACAGTTTTTTTTTTTACTGAAAGTACTAGTGCAGGCATGGTGAAGTTTATTAGGTTACTGCTGCTTGTTATATAGTAGATACCATATAATATAAAAGACAGAAAATAATAAATTCGTTTTTAGCAGGACTCGAACCTGCGTTACTGGAATGCCGGTCCATTACTCTACCAACTGAGCTACAGAAACGGTAGTTGGAGTGACGAATTTATCAAAGTCTTTCTTTATGTACACGTTATAGTGACGTTAGCGACATCTAGCCATGTAGTTTAAGAACTACGTAGGGCTTGACCAGTCCAAATTAAGCTTGGAATTCAAGTCAATAATGATATTTCCTCACATTTTACACATTTTTTTGAGGCAAATAAATTTGATTCTGACAGGACTCGAACCTGCTTCTCTGGAATGCCGGTCCATTACTCTACCAACTGAGCTACAGAAACGTTAGTTGGAGTGACGAATTTATCATAGTCTTTCTTTATGTAGACTTCCTTTATGTCATATTAAAAAAAATATATATTTAGGAGATACCGATTGTATTGTATTTATTTTTTATCATTTTTACAATAAACTTATATCTATTACAAAAGTGCTTACGCAGTTTGTCTCCAGGATCAATGAGTTTCATTTGTACATTATTCGTAAATGATATTTAATTTTAAAAAAATCCCGATGGTGTAGTGGATAGGGCCGCTGCCTCCTGAGCGGGAGGTCGTGGTTCGAATCCCACCACGTACCAATGTGTTTTTCGGTTTTCAAATTTCATATGTACGTTTATTCGGCGCTTTTTCCGTGCTTCGGAAGGCACGTTAAGCCGTTGGTCCCGGTTAATATCGTTTAATACCGTAGATATTAGTTGTTAAGCCATATCAGAGGCCACTGCTAAGCATTGGCGGCTTGAAAACTCTGACCTAATCTAGGATTGGGTCTGGTTTTCCTTCTGGGTTGCGGAGGTCAGATCGCAGTCGCTCTGTGTAAAAAACCAGTACCCTCGTTCAATCCCCTGGATTAGGTAGCCGACCCCGTAAGATACGGGATAAGGCTAGGGAGATGATGATATTTAATACATGCATAATTAAGCTATATAATTTAAACTGTTAATTAAGTATTTCTTTAGCTTAGATAAAAACTTATTTCTATTTTCTTCTTGTCTTGTATCCACAGGCAAAGTATTTAGTAGGTATGGAATATGATTTTTGAGCGTCCTATCGCCATAATGCCAACTGCTTTCGTGGTCTAGTGGCTAGTGCCATGGACTCCTGATCCGGAGGTCCTGGGTTCGATTCCCAGGGGGGAAACACAAAGTTAATATTTGAGAATTTATCACTTTGTGAATTTTTCCCCAGTTTGGTTAGGACATTGCAGGCTGAATCACCTGATTGTCCGAAACGAAAAAGATTTCGTACTTCGGAGGGCACGTTAAGGCGTCGGTCCCGGTCGCTGTCTTCGTTACTCAAACCATGACAGAGGCCTGATAGTGATAGCCTGGTACTATGCGGTTTAAAAACTCTGACACTAGGGCTAATCGGGTCGATAGACTCGATACCCACTCGACAGAAGAAGAACATCGCCATAATAATTAATTATTCGGGGTACTTCATATTTACCCGTAGATATAGACCTAGTTAAATGTTGATGAGAGACTAGAGAGTGAATCTCTCGATGTATGATTACCTGTAGCCTGGCATATTGTTGGTTTCCTGGTCCGGAACCACTTCTTGGGATAAGGTCTTCTGTAGGTATCCTTATTTATTTATTTATTTAAAAACTAGCGACCCGCCCCGGCTTCGCACGGTAATCGTCAGTGTTTCTCTACTATATTATGCATGTATTATACATATAAACCTTTCTCTTGAATCACTCTATCCATTAAAAGAAACCGCATCAAAAGCCGTTGCGTAGTTTTAAAGATCTAAGCATACATAGGGATATAGGGACAGAGAAAGCGACTTTGTTTTATACTATGTAGTGATTTACACATACAAATCTATTTGAAATAACCCTCAAAACTTTGTCGGATGTGGCGGAACGACTTTTGTTTAGGTCGTTTACGCTCTGCCTACCCCATTAGGGATAAAGGCGTGATTATATGTATGTATGTAGTGATTTATCATGATGCGGATTCTTATAATGGTTAGAGTAATTCAAGATAAAGGTTTATATGTATAATACATGCATAATATAGTAGAGAAACACTGATAATATTCGTGCGAAGCCGGGGCGGGTCGCTAGTTGTACACAAAAAACATCAAAACACAGGACATAAAAAAAAACAAAGACACAACAGGCACTGCTTATTTCTAAAAAGAAATTTATTACAGCAGACCTACAGAAGTGATAATTTTAACGATACGCGGATAAAACGTGCACAAATTTTAATTTATTTATTTATTTAATTTGGGCCTTTGGGCATTATGAGGTACAACTTTTACAAAAAAAAACTATATGACTTTTTTATTATTGTCGGACAGGTACCCAATTCAGCAATCAATGCAGAGGATGTGAAAAATTTGTCTCCAAAGAATAAACTGCTCTATTTGTGGTATCAAGGGAAGTGCAATATTGATGTAGCTTGGTGTATTTAAATAAAAAACTTGAAATTATATTGCTTCGTGTTTTTTTTTTTCATGTTAAACTAGACTTCCATGCTAGTATAGAATGTTCCAGCTGCCCTTCCTCCCGGGCATACGGTCATGCATGAAGTCAGCAAAAGGGACTCAAGGGTTACAGTGTATTGTAATTTAGGCGATGGGCTGACAACCTGTCACTATAGCAATACATATTACAATCTAAAATTGCCCTCAATTTTTGTCAGACGTGGCGAAAGCGCCTTTTACGAGGCGTTAAACGCTCTGCCTACCCCGTAAGGGATAAAGGCGTGTTTAATGTATGTATGTATGTTAAACTAGACATTTGCCCATAGCACAGAGTATCCCAGTTTGAGTACATGACTCACAGCACAATAACGAACAAACAGCATTAACTACAACGTTATGAATTCCATGCTGGACTGGGAGCAAGAGAAAAACATAGAATGTGCCAGCTGCATTTCCTCCCGGGCATGCTGTAAAAATCAGCTAAGGGATCCGAAGGTTTCTGTATATTGCAATTTAGGCGATAGGCTGACTACCTGTCACTACAGCAATATACCTTACCAATATACCTTAATTAACCCTCAAAACTTTGTCAGACGTGGCGGAACGATCTTGGTTAAGTTCGTTTACGATCTGCCTACCCCATTAGGGACAAAGGCGTGATTATATGTATGTATGTAAACTAGACATTCTATATACTGACTCGCATGCATTTGTAAATTTTACCCAATTTTAGATCCTTGGATATTAATTACTGCCTCTGTTTTCTAGTGGCTAGTGCCATGGACTCCCGATCCGGAGGTTCTAGTTTCGATTCCCAGGGAAACACAAAGTTGATATTTGAGAATTTATCACGTTGTGAATTTTTTCCCAGTTTGGTTAGAACAATGCAGGCTGAATCACCTGATTGTCAGAAAAGAAAAAGATTTCGTGCTTCTAAGGGCACGTTAAGCCGTCGGTCCCGGTCGCTGTCTTTGATAGTGGTCGTTACTCAAACCATGTCAGAGGCCTGATAGTTGTGCTACTAGGCGGTTTAAAAACTCTGACACCATGGTTCATCGGATCCATAGACTCGATACCCACTCTACAGAAGAAGAATTCCATCAGGAAAAAGTAAATAATATTATGCGCTCAAAAATTATGTCCTAATGTTAGAAAGTTATTTGTGTGGATCTGAAAAAAATAGTTAAATCTTGCCTTCTACGACTTGCCTCTCTTCCATGCTGGCTTGGGAGCGAGCGAAAACATAGAATGTGCCAGCTGCATTTCCTCCCGGGCATGCTGTAAAAAACCAGCTAAGGGATCCGAGGGTAGTAAATTGCAATTTAGGCGAAGGGCTGACAACCTGTCACTACAGCAATGTACGTCCAATCTATCTTAAATAACCCTCAACACTTTGTTAGACGTGGCGGAACGACCTTTGTGTAGGTCGTTTACGCTCTGCCTACCCCATTAGGGATTAAGGCGTGATTATATGTATGTATATATATATATATGTTGCCTTCTACGAATCTGTACCAATGCTATCGATTCGTAGAGCGCACAAGTTTACTAAATCTTGACTAAATTATTAACGACCCTTTCTGTTCTCTCATGACAGAATAGAATGAATGAGACTTATATTAGTTAAATCGTGATTTTCACAACTACGATTTGGTACCAATATCTGTCTATGAAAACACTACGATTAGTAGAAGAACTTAGATGCTGGACTGGGAGCGATAGAAAAACGTAGAATGGGCCAGCTGCATGTCCTACCGGGCATGCTGTAAAAAACAACCAAGGGATTTGAGGATTTCAGTGTATTGTATTCAGGCGATGGGCTACAATGAGATTATTATTTTAAACGGGATTAATACATACATATAGTCAGGCCCTTACCCCTATTAGGGTAGGCAGTGTAAACAACCTAAACAGGTCGTTCCGCCATGTCTGACAAGGTTATTTAAGATAGATCTATAGGTGTATTGCTGTAGTGACAGGTTGTCACCCATCGCCTAAATTGCAATATTCTGAAACCCTTGGATCCCTTAGCTGATTTTTACAGCGTGCCCGGTAGGAAATGCACCTGGCACATTCTATGTTTTTCTCTCGCTTCCAGTCCAGCATGGAAGAACGGGATTACTACCACGATTATATTTAGCTTTATATAAAAACGTACACTGATCTATCTGAAATAACCCTCAAACCTAGTCAGAGGTAGAGGAACCTTTGTTTAGGTTGTTGACGCTCTGCTTACCTCATTACGAATAAAGGCGTGATTTATGTATGATGTAGCTTCGAGATGAAAAATTAAATAGCTGACTTGGCAAACTAGTGGAATTTCTTTCTAAGTTAGACTTTCAGAAAAACAACAAAAAAAGCGCATTCAAATGGTGAAGTAGTTTTTACGTGGCACGCAAACAAACATACATACTGACAGACAGACAAAATTCTGAAAACGGTATTTTTGGCTTCTATAGCACCTTATAGACACCCCAAAAACAATTTTTACTTATTTGTCTCTCATGTACAGACATCGACCTGTTACAATTTTAACATATGTATTTTTTAATTGCAATGTGTTAGCTCTTGACTCTAGACACAAAGGTCAGGGTTGACCGTGAGATGTTTTCTTCTAACGATAGAGTTCGTTAGACGAAAACATCTTAGCCAATCTCTCGTAAACTCCTCATCTATACTACATATATTTTGGGGTGGGATGGGATCTACCTCCTAGTGGTCCACCCCGGCCAACGGCAGCACAGGCTTGCCTGTGAATAAGCAGAACAATCCCTACAAAGCGGTGGTAGGCTCAGAAAGAGGCCGCCTGGCTCACGACCACCCTTTCACCGGAGTCCGGCGCCAAACAGCTTGCTGTGTTCCGTCGGTGCGTGGGACTGCCAGTGCCATAACAGGCATCTTCTGGGTGAGCTCGTTCCATCATCGACTCTGTCACGGTCATCCCTGACCTTTGTGTCTAGAGTCAAGAGCAAACATATTGCAAGTAAAAAATACATATAGTAAAATTGTAACAGGTCGATGTCTGTACATGAGAGACAAATAAGTAAAAATTGTTTTTGGGGTGTCTATAAGGTTCTAAAGAAGCCAAAAATACCGTTTTTAGAATTTTGTCTGTCTGTCCGTATGTATGTTTAAAAACTACTGCACCATATTTGATGCGCTTTTTTTGTTGTTTTTCTGAAAGTCTAACTTAGAAAGAAATTCCACTTGGAAGTCGAGTAATAAACAAAAAATGTAATACCATATGAAAGAAGAAAAAAATCGAAGCTCAATAGTACAAATAAATATTACAATTATACTAATTAAATTCTGAGCTCAAAAATATAGTACATGTAAATATTACAATAATACTAAACATAAAAAAAAATGTTTTATTGATTTTTGATAGGATACCACTAGCGTCATCTATTGGTAGCTCGTCTATTACAAGTGTTTTATAATTATGTATCATTTTCGTATAACTTAGCATAATGATACTGAGGGTAGACCCTGGAATTAAGACACTCGGGAAAACACCTTTAATTCGGGAAAAACCGTGGGCGGGAAGCTAGTTAGTACCTAAAAGTGGGTGAAGTCATACGACAACTAGGTACGGTCAACCGCATGTGGGTACTGCCACCGTGGTCTAGTGATTTGAGCTATAGCTCCCGATCCAGAAATCGTAGGTTCGATTCCTACACAAAATTAAAGCTTTTCAATTTATCACATAGAATGTGCCAGCTGCATTTCCTCCCGGGCATGCTGTAAAAACCAGCTAAGGGTTCCGAGGGTTTCAGTATATTGCAATTTAGGCGATGGGCTGACAACCTGTCCCTACAGCAATATACCTACTAATCTATCTTAAATAAACCCTCATAACTTTGTCAGACGTGGCGGACCGACCAATGCTTGGGTCATTTCCGGTCTGCCTACCCCGTTCGGGATACAGGCGTGATTAAATGTATGTATCTATGCATACGTATGCTACATTGCAACGAGTGGTCAAATCCACTCGGTTTCTTTTCTACTACTCGAAACCAGTGATTTTGGGATTTCGTATTAGAATTTCTTCCATGCTGGCCTGGGAGCGAGAGAAAAACATAGAATGTGCCAGCTGCATTTCCTCTCGGGCATGCTGTAAAAACCAGCTAAGGGATCAGAGGGTTTCAGTATATTGTAATTTAGGCGATAGGCTGACAACCTGTCACTACAGCAATATACTTACAAATCTTTCTTAAATAACCCTCAAAACTTTGTCAGACGTGGCGGAACGACCTTTGTTTGGGTCGTTTACGCTCTGCCTACCCCATTAGGGATAAAGGCGTGATTATATGTATGTATGTATGTATTAGAATGTAGCTTTTTCGTATGCGAATTCGGATACGAGCGGTTCAAAAATACAACTACAGGACTTTTACACCTTATTACTAGTTTCCGCCCTGCTGCTTTACTCGTGATAAGAAATACGTTTTGAGAGGCTTGCCAAGTTTGATAAAAGTGATGGAATTTGGAAACAGTGGTGGAACTATTAGGACTTGAAAACATTATTGGTGAAATAAAGGGACTTGAAAACATTGGTGAAAAATATTACACTGTTATTTTAAAAGGGATTATTACCGCGATTATATTTATTGTTACGGCCATATTTCAAAGCAAATGCATAGTTCATTGTCACGAGTAAACTGAAAACTAAAACGAAAATATATTGGGACTTGTAAGCATTGGAGACAAGATTGGGACTTGAATACATAGGTGAAAATATGAGGTTTCTTCTTCTTAGCGAGTGGATTCTCGAGTCAAACAACGACCCGAAGAACCCTGGTGTCAGAGTTTTCTGATATCGAGGATTGAAAACTTTGTCAATTTTTTGGAAACTTACATGTAAATAATTATAGGGACTTATATACATAAATACTTATAATCACGCCTTTATCCCTAATGGGGTAGGCAGAGCGTAAACTACCTAAACAAAGGACGTTCCGCCACGTCTGTCAAGTCATGTCTGTCTGAGGGTTATTTAATATAGATTTGTAGGTATATCGCTGTAGTGACAGGTTGTTAGCCGATCGCTTAAATTGCAATCTACTGAAACCCTTGAATCCCTTAGCTAAGTTTTACAGCATGCCCGGAAGGAGATGCATCTAGCACATTCAATGTTTTTCTCTCGCTCCCGGTCCAGCATGGAAGAATATTAATTACATACATACATACATACATATAATCACGCCTCTTTCCCGGAGGGGTAGGCAGAGACCACATCTTTCCACTTGCTACGATCCTTACATACTTCTTTCGCTTCATCCACATTCATTAATCTTTTCATACATGCTCGTCGGTTTAGGGTACTCTTGACCTGACCTTTCTTTAGGACGTCCCCGATTTGATCCAAGTACGTGCGTCGAGGCCTTCCCCTCCCAACATTTCCATCCACACTCGCCATATATATCTGTTTGGTCAACCTGCTTTCACTCATTCTCTCAACATGTCCAAACCATTTAAGCATTCCCTTGTCAATACCTGTCACTATATCTTCTTTCACACCACAACGTTCCCTAATCACACTATTTCGTATCCTGTCACTCAGTTTGACTCCAATCATACTTCTTAACGCTCTCATTTCTACTGCATTTATTCTGCTTTCATGCTTCTTCTGCCATACCCAACTTTCACTCCCATACATCAGTGTTGGTACCAACACCCCTCTATGCACAGCCAGACGGGCCTTATCGGACACCTTCTGACTGCTCATAAAGGCGTGCAACGCTCTATTCACCATGTTACCGGCATTCACTCTTCTTTCAATATCACTATCATTCTTTCCATCTGCTGTAAACATTGATCCTAAATACACAAACTCTTTCACTTGCTCCACTTTTTCATTCCCTATCAAGATATTACACTCTGTCATATTCTCCTTTTCAAAAAACCATTGCTTTCGTCTTACTAACATTTACTTTCATTCCTTTCTTGTTCAAAGCTTCATTCATAATATTTACCATCTCCTGCAACTCCTCTGCCGACGATGCAAGTAAGACTTGATCGTCAGCATAGAGCAGACATTTGACGAGTAAATCATTCATTCGTAATCCCCGTTCACTTTCTTTTAAATCTTCCAAGCAACTATCCATGAATAGGTTAAAAAGCCATGGCGACGCTACACATCCCTGTCTAACACCTTTTTCGATGCTAAACAATTCAGTATACGCCCCGTTGATCCTGACACAAGCACTAGAATCCCTGTATAAGGATTTCAGTGCTTGTATCAAAATACTGCTTACCCCATGCATGGATAGTGCTGACCACAATTCATTCCTCACCACTCTATCATAGGCCTTTTCCAAATCCACGAATGCGCAATAGACTTTTTGGTTTTTAGCCAAAGATTTTTCAGCTATGCACCGCAAGGAAAATACCTGATCCGTACATCCCATTCCCTTTCGAAATCCTGCCTGAGCATCCCATACCTTCTCATCAGTTTCTTTCGTCACTCTTTCAATCAATATCTTTGCATACAGTTTGCCGACAACGCTGAGTAGGCTTATACCGCGGTAATTTTTGCAGTCTAGCTGTGACCCTTTTCCCTTATACAGCGGAACTATAACAGCCTTGCACCAATCACTTGGTACTCGGCCGCTTCTCCAACACAAGTTGAAAAGGCAGTACAGCTGACTAGCCACTACGCCTTCGCCAGACTTCAGCATCTCGACTGATACCCTATCATACCCTGCAGCCTTACCCGACTTCATACTATTCAACGCTTTCAAAATCTCATCCATTTCAATCTCACTGTCTATCACACTTACATCCACTTCTGGAATATTAACCTCTTGCGCTGATTCTTCTTTTTCAAACAAACTTTCAAAATATTCCTTCCATCTTTTCAACACGCATTCCTCACCTTTTACGATACTACCATCCTGGCTTTGAATCCTAATCAACTCGGATGATGCGGTTTTACCTCGAGCTGTCCTTATGGATTTCCAGAAAACTTTCAAGTTCGAACAAAAGTTCTCTGTTAGCCTCTTGTCAAACTCATCCTTATTTTCATCTTTCTTTCGAGACACAGTTTTCTTCGCTTCATCCTTCAAACTTTTATACTCCTTTCGTGCTCTCTCTACATCCTCATCTGTCGCTTTTTGATTTCTTTGATTAGCTTTAGTAGCCAACCAATCCAACCATGCTTTCTTCTTTTTCTCAACAACTTCTTGTACATTTCTTTACTCATCCATACACTCTTTTGTTTATTCCCTTTCGTGCGTCTAGAAATTCCACATACTTCTGTAGCAACTTTCAAAATTCCTTCCTTAAATCCCTTCCAACCTTCTTCAATATCAGCCATCTCATCTAAGCCACAAAAATCATCCTTCAGTCTTTTAACATATTCTTTTCTTACATCCTGGTCTTGCAAATTTTCTACTTTCACTCTTTCCATGACACTGGTAGGCTCGGTTTTCCTATGGCGCCACCGACTGAACAGACCACTTATTCGGGACATCACCAGGAAGTGGTCTGAGTGGATTCCGGCACCACGATAAGCGCGAGTGTCCGCGACTTTTGTCTTCAATCTTCCATCCACAATCACAAAATCTATCATAGTTCTACTAGAACCTTCTTCTTTTGTATATGTGTGAATCTTTTTATGTCGAAACATTGTATTCGACACAAAAAGACCCCACTCCGAACAAATCTCTAACAGACTCTTTCCATTCTCATTTATTCTTTCATCACCAAATGCACCTAAAACCTTATCATTCCCATCTCGCTTCACCCCAACCCATCCATTAAAATCTCCAAGCATGATAATCTTTTCATTCGCCTTGCAGATTTTCAGTACATCTCTCATACTATCCCAGAACTCCTCATTTTCCCTTTTAGCTTTTGTGGAACCACCCGAACCTCCATCTGTCGGTGCGTAGACACCTAGGACAAAGATTCAAGTAATTCCGACCTTCAGCCTAATCCAAAGAAGTCGTGGGCTTACACACTCAAACTCAGTCACACATTCAGCCATTCGCGCCGAAAGGAAAACACCGACTCCCTTGTTTGCTCGATCAGTACTGGGTACCCCAGACCAATAAGCAACATAGGGTCCATGTTTGGTCGTGTCGCATCCTTTCCGCTTTGTTTCATTCACACACAATACATCTATATGCCTGTCACCCATCATCTGGCATACTTCATCAATTTTATCTACCATTCCTCCTCTAACATTCATCGCAGCAAAGCGGCTTTCCGAAGCCCGCGTTCCGCTCCCGCCAGGAACGAGACGTGATGTGTGAATATTAATTAAATGTATTAATCATGATATTGCGTAGTAAAGGTCAAGTGTACCGTGATACAAAGTATAACCGCCGTGGATCGTACGAAAGTGTGTCCGTTGCGGGAGTGGGAACCGCACTTGTATTGTTGAAGTTTGGCAACTTTAATATTTCGTGCACGACAAACAGTAGTAGCACGTTGCTTATAATTGGTATAAGTTTTCGAAATCCACGAACAAATCAAAAGGTTAGTATGGCAAGTTTTACGAGAGTGACTCCGCTGAATTCAAAAATCAATAGTTATTTCTGTTGATGCCCTATAAAATTTTAGTTACTAGTTAGAGAAGAAGTTTTTATTTTAACGATATTTCGCGGAATATTGAAACCTTTTGCTGACAAAATTTTAGAAGGTCACAAACCAGTTAAACTGAATAAAGTTTTCATACATACATATAATCACGCCTTTATCCCTAATGGGGTAGGCAGAGCGCAAACGACCTAAACAAAGGTCATTCCGCCACGTCTGACAAAGTTTTGAGGGTTATTTAAGATAGATTTGTAGGAATATTGCTGTAGTGACAGGATGTCAGCCCATCGCCTAAATTGCAATATACAGAAACCTTCGGATCCCTTAGCTGGTTTTTACAGCATGCTCGTGAGGAAATTCAGCTGGCACATTCTATGTTTTTTCTCTTGCTCCCAGGCCGGCATGGTTTAAAGAAAGAAAAGTTTAAAGTTTTCATCGAAGAACTAATATTAAAATGTGTAAAAACAGGTGACACCACGAAAAGCTAGCTAGCTAACTGTTGTCCTGTCTGTATCTTAAATACATATTATTTTCCGATAGGTTAATTAATTTTTCGTCTTTCCAAATATAGGAAATGAGAGATAATATTGCGAGGGGTCAAAAAATAATTTCCTCCCATGTTACCTACTTATTTTTAAAATTGAACAGTTTTGTGTGGGCGAATATATTTCTTATTCTGGTAGTGAAAGAAGTATTTTCTGCACAGCCTAAGTGAAAGAACAAGGGAGATGATGCTGAGCAGGTTTCAAAGAAGGGAAAGGGTTTATGTTAGGTTATTCTTCCATGCTGGCCTGGGAGCGAGAGAAAAACATAGAAAGTGCCAGCTGCATTTCCTCCTGGGCATGCTGTAAAAACCAGCTAGGGATCCGAGGGTTTCAGTATAATTGTAATTGAGGCGATGGGGTGACAACCTGTCACTACAGCAATATACGTAAAACCCCTAAAAAAATTGTCGTTCGTGGTGGAACGACCTTTGGTTAGGTCGTTCATCAGGGATAAAGGCGTGATTATATGTGTGGTAACTCTACGCCCCAATCTGATTTCTAAGGATTCTACGGCCTTAATTTTCTTCTGGGTAATTTTTTCAGCTCAGATGACCATTTGGCGAAAAACACAGCCAGCCCCTCCAAAAAACACATAGCATTCGTCTTATGTCGTAAAATATCCATAACATTAAGTCAACGAACGATGTAACATTTTTGCGATACTGCCAATTTTCAGCTTTTATAGGTATCATGTAAATTGTGTATTGAGGTTGAACCCAATAAGTTAATAGTAAAAGTTTAAAAGGAAAACTTTATTCTTAAATAAAAGCTTGTTTATAAAAAGTCTTGTATACTTTTAGGGCCGTATTTATAAGTATGAGTTCGTATCAGAAATGTCATTTCAGTACAAACTGGACTGTCAAATCCATACTTAATATTGGTCTAAAGTTTGAGATCGCTTCGTAAATACGAGCCTTAATTTATCTTGTACTAGGCTTTTAAATACGACTTTATGAATTGTCCTGTGAAAATTAACATACTTACGTACATAGGTACCACAACTTTTCTTAAGTAGGTAATAGGTAAAAACATAAAAAATATTAGCCCTCCAATACAAAATGACTCGAAGAGGGCAAAATTCTTTTAACTCTCATAGCCTAAAGTTTGATCAACTTACTCCATATAAATTCAGTTAGTCACGCATCTATCCTTTGGGGCTGCAGGCAGAGCATCAACAACCCCCATACTAGGGCGTTTCCCCGCATCTGAAAAGTCTTGAGGGTCATTTTAGAAAGAACGAACTATGCTATGTAATTATGCTATAGTGACAGATTAAGATTGTCAGTCTTCTCCATAGTATGCCCAGGAAGAGAAACATTGTATATTTTATATTTATATTTTTCTATCGCTCCGAAATTGGGGACCCCAACGCAGCGTGGCAATTATCACTACAAAGTATAAAACAAAGTCGCTTTCTCTGTCCCTATATCCCTATGTATGCTTAGATCTTTAAAACTACGCAACGGATTTTGATGCAGTTTCTTTTAATGGATAGAGTGATTCAAGATGAAGGTTTTATATGTATAATACATGCATAATATAGTAGAGAAACACTGCTGATTTCCGTGCGAAGCCGGGGCGGGTCGCTAGTTTAAGTATATAATACATAAATAACTTTCTATTGGTATCAATGGATTTAAAAGTTTTCAATTAAAATATTCATATCGATCAAAAATGCAAACATTCAAATCCATTTTCTCTCTATAAAAAAAAACCATAGGTACTGTAAAAGCCGTTTCTAATTGCCATTTATATTAAAACCGATTAAAGGATTCCCACAACACGAATGATTGGAAATGCTGAAAAGCTAATGGATTTACGCATCGGATTCCTGCTGTGATGTATGGGTGTAAAAAATTAGTATTATTAGTCATAAATAAAGGGTATGCAATTTTGTCTTCGCGAAGTGGGCGGTACGGGAGGAACGTAAGGCAGCAGAACGTAACGTGTTACGATTGGAAATAAAATTAAATTTCCATGATGGATTTCGAGCGAGAGAAATCATAGAATATGCCGCTGCATTTCCTCCCGGGCATGCTGTATAAGGATCTGACAGTTTCTGTATATTGCAATTTAGGTGATAGGCTGATAACCTATCACTACAGCAATAAATCTAAAAATCTATCTTAATTAACCCTCGAAACTTTGTCAGACGTGGCGGAAGGACCTTTGTTTAGATCGTTTACGCTCTGCCTACCTCATTAGGGATACAGGCGTGATTATGTATGTATGGGAATTAAATAATCAAAGCGTCGAAGCCTTTTTTACATGTGATACTGTTTTTTCTGTTCTGTTAAACTTGATTTTTTTTTTGTGATAAATGAGTTTTATTGATAAAAGTGTTTTAAATAATATTATTGGTCTAAATCTAAAATATGAATCAATAAAATAGTATTTGAAGGTTACGAAGTGCTGTATTAGATGGGAGTCCAATACTTAAGTTTTTTTTAATATATTATCTGTTCAATGGTTGTTATTTCATGGTAATTAGTGAGTAATATTAGTATCTTTCTATCTATTTCTATATTATATCGTTTCTTTAATGCTGGCCTAAGTTGAGAGAAAAACAAAGAATGTGTCAGCTGCATTTCCTCCCTTGCATGCTGTAAAAACCAGCTAAGGGATCCGAGGGTTTCAGTATATTATAATTTAGGCGATAAGCTAGCAACCTGTCACTACAAATCTATCTTAAATAACCATTAAAACATTGTCAGACGTGGCGGAACGACCCTTGTTTAGGTCGTTTGCGCTCTGACTACCCAGTTACGGATAGAGGAGTGATTATATGTATGTATGTATATTATATTAGTATCACGTCATTAATATATTTGTAGGTTTTTAAGGGTAGGCACCCACGTACTGCGGTCTTCGCACGGTGTCACCTTTGATAATTTAGATACACTCATCAAATACTTCACCCCTAGGCAATTCTTTTAATTAATGATATAATGATTCTAACCACATGGATATTTTTTTAAGTAGTTAGTGCAGCAACACACAGGCATCACTTTATTTTTGCACTCAACACGCTGTCAATGCTTTTTGCATTGCCTACGACACACATACGTCACCTTACGCGCTACGCGCGCGTACTGGCAATCGTAAAAATGATTCCGTGCTTCGAAAGGACGTTAAGTCATCGGTTCCGGTCTCTGTTTTTGATAGAAGTCGCTTCTTAAATCATTTCAGAGGCCTATTAGTAGTACTATTTGGTATTTTAAAAATTCATACCAGGGTTCATACATACATATCATCACGCCTTTATCCCCATGGTTAATTGGGTTAAAAAAAAGTTTCTGAAAAGCGCGGGTGTGTAACCTTGTCAGTTTACCCCGTTGGGGCGCTGTTCTGGGCCGGACAACCGTACATACATAAGGCGCGACGGTACGGCCCGCGCGCCATTCAGCCTCAGCCATGCACGCCGTTCCATCCGCCGCCGCGCTCGCCCTCGTACTGGCCGGTTAGTTTCAAAGTTTTGCCAAGTTCCTTTTTTGAATATTAAGAAAAGTGAATTTATTTTTTTACGATTCTGTTTTTCTTATTTTATTTATTCGGCTTACTTTCGTAACGGTCCGGATAGATTCGAAGTTTCAGCGAGTTCTTTTTTTGAAATTATAATTAAGTGGAGTTATTTTTTTACTGTGCTCTGTTTTGTTTTTTATTTGAATATTTTTCAGTTGTAGAACGAGTATCAGGTTGGAAATTTTCTTCATAACAACTTTATCTCGATAAAAGCTTCTTAAAATTGAAGAATTTTTTGTAACTAGAGCACAACCAAATTATTTTACATGACGTCAATTTTAAATGGCTAGCTCATTGAAAGAAGAAGGAAAACATTTTCTTTTAATTTGCTGAAGTAAATTAACCTGTCAAATTAAGTGGCTACTTAAAATATCGTCACTGAAATGACGAGAGACGTAATTGAATTTTTGTTTTTGTTTGTTTCACAGATATTTTTATTTTTCAAGTGATTTATTTGATGTTTGCAGTATTACCAGGTAAGATAGATGTTGTGGATAGATATCAGAGAACTTTTATTATTAATAAAATATATATGATAGTTAATAAAATGTTAAGATAGTATTATGTGTGATGTGTGTGTGATCTACCTCATTGAATAAATTAATTTAAAAGTTTATTGTACACAGAAACATACACAGAACAATTACATAGGGAATCAAGACACAACAGGTCTACTTATTTCTAAAATGAAATGTCTTACAGCAGACCTAAGAGGTGAGATTGCATAAAACGTAACGCGGATAATACGTGCACGATAAGAATACAAATTAGGTACATGAACAGTAAATAAGAATCTACCTACTTAATTATACTATACTACGATCGAATTATAACTAAATAATTTATAATACCTATTAAGATATTGACCTCCTGTTAATCGTAAAAAGTTGAATTCACAAAAAATCACAACCAGGAATTTGGGGATCTTCAAAAGCCAATCCTACCGCGAGTCGTTCTATACTATCCAATTATTGTATAATTATACAGAAGGTATGATGAATACTTTTAGGCCCGTATTTATAAAGCGATCTCAAAATTGAGAACGATATTAAGTATGGATTTGATGGGCTATTTTGTACTGAAATGACATTACTGATACGATCTGAAACTCGCTGTCACTCTCAAGTGTAGTTTATTTATAGAGTTCAATACAATAATGCCCTAACATACTGGGTCTAACATGGCGGTATAGTTTGACTGGTATGTTTGGCGAGAATAATGTGGTTAATGTATAAACTTAATTTTCAGAAAATTGCAAACACATAATATAATTTAACAAGTCTTAAAACTACAAAAATAGATACTACAAGAATAAATAGATTCAAGTTGTCATTCCACAAAAAAACCGTATACATCAATGACCATATAATAATTATATCACCATATATAATATATAATAATTACAAATGTGATAATTTTATTATTTTATTTTATTTTTGTGTTTGTGACGAATTAATATTGTATTAATTTATATGAGTGTATAAAAAATATTGTGCCTGCAATAAACATATTTCAATTTAATTTAATCAAAAGGGCGTAAAAGTTTCAGCAGATTCGGAAACGGCCTATTATTTTTCAAACCTTTGGCGGCTTGAATCAAAAAGTTTACTCAAATTAAGTTAATAAAACTAGATATGAAATATAAACTAACATAATTTTGAAGCGATTTCCTTCAGCAACCGCTTGTTAAGTTGTGAAATACTTTTTTAAGTAATGTTCTATATGTCTAAAAAAAACTTTAATGCGCAAGCTCGACTCGCACTTGACCGGTCTTTGTATGAATGTCATTTTACTAACACTTTTGGTAATATGTCTGACTACAAATTTATGATGATCCTGTGATCCTTCTGTATATTTTACTGATATTGGTCTGCATAATTTTATGTTTATTCTGACAATATTTTATGACAGAATGTATCTGTTTAATAATCGCGGTTTTACTATAAATCAAATTTAAAATATTATGTGATAGATCTTTGAGTTGTTACCTGTATACAATATAGAATCAATATTTAATTATTGGATCTTAGAATCACGTTCAAACAATAAGTATAGGATCAATTATTGAAATTAATTAACTTTTTAGTTTCCAGAAATATTTCCCTATAATTCTAAAACTGTAGGTTTATATTTTGAAGAGATTTTTTTTTTAATTGTTAGAATTTATATAGGCAGCAAATCTTATGAAACTGGCACAACTGTTACATATTTTAATAAAACAAATTTTAACGGAATCAAATTGTCACTTCGGGAACCCAGTGTTCTCAATCCTTTTCTTTTTGAATAAAATCACAACTTAATTATGTAAAAATGCTTTAATAAATTTATTTGCATTTAATTGATTTTAGATGTCATTTAATTGATACTTTTGGGGTTTTTTAACTATGCGCTTTTAGAATATTCAAACCTAACTCGCTAAGAATAAGAAGTCTTGATCGAATACAAAATTTAATACATGCATATAATACGCATTAATCCCTAATGGGATAGGCAGAGCGTGAATGACCTAAACAAAGTTCGTTTCGCCACGTCTGACAAAGCTTTGAGGGTTATTTAAGATAGATTTATAGGTATATTGCTGTAGTGACAAGTTATCAGCCCATCGCCCAAATTGCAGTATACTGAAACCCTCAGATCCCTTAGCTGGTTTGTACAGCATTACTGGGAGGTAATGAAAATAACAATGCTATAATCAAATCACATTACTGCGAATGGTCCTATGGCAAACATATAACACACATTATATTTATATGACAAATGCCTATGAGAAACAACTAGGTCCTAACGCTGTCATATAAATCAAACTTATTATCTACTTGAAAAATGACCCAAAACAGAGAAATAAAAGTCATCATTGTTCCCATTTTTAGTAACCTTCTTCTTCTTCTTCTTTTCTTTTGCGAAATTGTGACGTTTGTTTTAGGGTATGTATATACATACATACATAAAATCACGCCTTTATCCCTTACGGGGTAAGCAGAGCGTTAAACGCGCTCGTAAAAGGCGCTTTCGCCGCGTCTGACAAAAATTGAGGGCAGTTTTAGATTGTAATGTGTATTGCTAATGTGTAGTGACAGGTTGTCAGCCCATCGCCTAAATTACAATACACTGTAACCCTCGAGTCCCTTTTGCTGTCTTCTACAGCATGCCCGGGAGGAAGGGCAGCTGGAACATTCTATGTTTTTCTATCTCTTCCAGTCCAGCATGGAAGAAATAATATATATATAGGGTATGTATAGTGTATATGTATATGTAAAGTGTTTATTAAAACAATTTATGAATAGTTCATAAAACTTTTTAACTAAGTAAGCTTAAAGTGCCTTCCGAAGCACAGAAAAAGCGCCGAAGAAACGTATGAAATTCGAAAACCGACAAACACATTGTTACGTGGTGGTATTCGAACCACAACCTCCCGCTCAGGAGGCAGTGGCGCTATCCACTACACAATCGGGCTCTCTTGCTTTGAGCCTGGGATATTATATAAATCTTTGAGTATGAACCTCTTGTTGAAATAATTTACCAAAAAAACGTACAGGACCTAATAAAGATTTTTTAAACACATTATTTTAAATACTTTTTTGGTATTGTTTGGTCAGCTTTTAATAATAAAAGAGCTTTCTTGCCTCAATTAAAAGCGATTTTGTATTTATTTTGCGTGCCTCGGGAATCCATAAAATGACGTAAAATTTTGAAAAACGATAATATCCAAAAGAGGGCACGTTAAGCCGTCGGTCCCGGTCGCTGTCTTTGATAGTGGTCGTTACTCAAACCATGTCAGAGGCCTGATAGTTGTGCTACTAGGCGGTTTAAAAACTGTGACACCAGGGTTCATCGGGTCGATAGACTCGATACCCACTCGACAGAAGAAGAAGAAGTCACTATTAAACACGTACTCACTAAAACTGGTAAACTAACATATGTTATTGGGCCAAAAGTATACAATAAATTGCCTCCAGATGTTACTGATGCAAGAAGTGACAATAATTTTAAGCATAGGCTCAAAAAATTGTTAATTGAGCAGGCGTTCTAGTCAATTGATGAACTTTTAAATATACATTGAGTAAAGTTGTAAATATTATTATGGATTATTTTTAGAAATGTATTAATTTTAAAAATGAATTGTAAATATAAATAACTTAAATGAGATTATTTAATATTATTTTAAATGATTATATTGTAAAATAACGTGTAAATAATATTTACCAATAAAAAATATATGTTATGAGGAGGCAGCGGCCCTACACCATCGGGTTCTCTAACTTTTAACTAACGAAGATAACTGTGTTTTATAAGTAATCAAAATAATAATTTCTTCCATGCTGGTCTGTGAGCAAGAGAAAAACATAGAATTTGCCAGCTGCATTTCCTCCCGGGCATGCTGCAAAACACCAGCTAAGGGATCCGAGAGTTTCAATATATTGCAACTTAGGCGATGGGCTAACAACCTGTCACTACAGCAATAAACCTACAAATCTTTCCAAAATAACCCTCAAAACTCTGTCTGACGTGGCGGAACGGCCTGTGTTTAGGTCGCTTACGCTCTGCCTACCCCATTACGGATAAAGGCGTTATTGTATGTATGTATCTATCTATGTATTTTTTCCGTTCTCATTACCGACAACTATGAACTTTTCAAGATTTTCTAACACCGACCGATTTTCTGATCACGTGTCCCAAAAAGCCTAGACTCTCAAGCTTCAGCAGCTCCAAATCTGTGAACACTGGATCTGGAAGCAGTATGACGACTTTTCAAACCAATCTTACAACAGACTTCTTCTGCTATTTTTGCTAAGTTAATATCCGTTATTCTTCTTCGTAGCGAGTGGATTCTCGAGTGAAACGACCCGATGAACCCTGGTGTCAGAGTTTTCAAACCGCTTAGTAGCACAGCTATTAGGCCTCTGACGTGGTTTGAGTAACGACCACTATCAAACACAGAGACCGGGACCGACGGCTTAACGTGCCCTCCGAAGCAGGGAATCCTTCTTCTTTTCAGACAATAGATAGATAGATAGATAAAACCTTTATTTCATTTCATTTCCAACACGACATACCATAACAAAAAAAGGTTCAGGTAATTCAGCCTACAATGTCCAAACCAAACCTCACAAAGTAATAAATTGACAAATATCAACTTTTGTGTTCCCCCCTCGGGAACTGAACCCAGGACCTCCGGATCGTAAGCCCATGGCTCTGACCACCAGACCACGGAGGCAGTTCTGACCACTAGCTAAAAAATGAGTCTTTGATCGGCAGCTTCATCAGACTTCGAAATTTGCATCTGCATTTTTTGTATTTCATTTCATATTTAATTTCAAGAAGAGAAGCAAAAGTAACACAAAATACTTACAGACAAAACTTAGACGAAATTTTATTTATGTAGAATGAATCCTTACGGAAAGTTGGAACCTACTAGAAATTCGAAAAAGTATGAAAAACATAGATAATACATTCTTCTTCTTCTGTCGAGTGGGTATCGAGTCTATCGACCCGATGAACCCTGGTGTCAGAGTTTTTAAACCGCCTAGTAGCACAACTATCAGGCCTCTGACATAGTTTGAGTAACGACCACTATCGAAGACAGCGACCGGGACCGACGGCTTAACGTGTCCTCCGAAGCACGAAATCTTTTTCTTTTCAGACAATCAGGTGATTTAGCCTGCAATGTCCTAACCAAAGTGGGAAAAAAATCACAAAGTGATAAATTCTCAAATATCAAATTTGTGTTTCCCCCTGCGAATCGAACCCAGGACCTCCGGATCAGGATTCCATGGCACTAGCCCCTAGACCACGGAGGCAGTTTATTAATACATTCTAAAAAATATACCTACTACCAGATGTCTGATTACTTTTAGTATAAAGTATAAGTAAATAATTTGCACAATAATTCTTAGATGCTGGAAAGATAAACATAGAATGTTCCAGCTGCATTTCCTCCCGGGTATCCTGTAAAAACCAGCTAAGGGATATGAGAGTTTTAATATATTGCAATTTAGGCGAGGGGCTGACAACCTGCCACTACAACAGTATACCTACAAATCTATTTTGTTTGGCACGGCCTATGTTTAGGTCGATTTCGGTCTGCCTACCCCATTAGGGATAAAGGCGTGATTATATGTATATATGATTCGATTTTACTTACAAAAAGAAATTAAAAATAAGGAAAGATTTTAACTCAAAGCGAAATTATTTCGGAAACCCATTAGGGATAAAGGCGTGATTATATGTATCACAACATAGTATAAAACAAAATCACTTTCTCTGTCCCTATATCCCTATGTATGCGTAAATCTTTAAAACCACGCAATTTAATGCGGTTCCTTTTAATGGATAGAGTGATTCAAAAGGAAGGTTTCTACACTGATA
Source organism: Scrobipalpa costella (assembly GCA_949820665.1). Taxonomy (NCBI): domain Eukaryota; kingdom Metazoa; phylum Arthropoda; class Insecta; order Lepidoptera; family Gelechiidae; genus Scrobipalpa; species Scrobipalpa costella. The sequence goes on from OX463311.1 coordinate 4,494,976, forward strand.
ATTTCCGTGCGAAGCCGGGGCAGGTCGCTAGTGTATGTATAATTTTGAGAATTACTGATTCAACACATTTCGAGAACTAACGCCCTTAACTCGAATGATTATACAAATGATTCATTCGGTTCTAAAAACTCGTATCGTTAAGGATGCCTCGTCAAGGGTGGATGTTTCGTTTCTATAGATTTCCAGTTAAGATTCTGTAATGATAGCGTTCCTACTACGAACATTTCCTGCTTGGTTTCAAGAAACTATAAACCAAGATAGTTAGTTAGAAAGTAGTTAATTTATTTGAATACTAGTGACCCGCCCCGGCTGTGCACGGTTATCATCAGTGTTTCTCTACTATATTCTGCATGTATTATATATATAAACCTTCCTCTTGAATCACTCTATCCATTAAATGAAACCGCATCAAATTCCGTTGCGTAGTTTTAAAGATCTAAGCATACATAGGGATAATAGGGACAGAGAAAGCGACTTTGTTTTATACTATGTAGTGATTACGCCACCGTGCCTAAGGTACCTACTAGCAACGAAAAAAAATAAAGAATATACCCGCTGCTATTTTTCCAAAGTATTTTATGAAAGTCAATTAGGAATTTGAAGGTTTGGCACAGTTATTTTTAATTAGGCGATAAGATTACAACTACAGCAATACATTTTCTTATAACCCGTGTAGCAGAAACAGTTTTTAGTAATCCGTAAACGCTGCCTACCTCGTAAGGGATCCACGCGTGATAAATTATGTGTATGTACGAATTTGAAAATCACTACATAGTATAAAACAAAGTCGCTTTCTCTGTCCCTATATCCCTATGTATGCTTAGATCTTTAAAACTACGCAACGGATTTTGATGTGGTTTCTTTTAATGGATAGAGTGATTCAAGAGGAAGGTTTATATGTATAAAACATGCATAATATAGTAGAGAAACACTGATGATTTCCACGCGAAGCCGGGGTGGGTCACTAGTACAATATATAACATAAACGTATTTTATGCCAGTTTATTTAAATTGAAGCTATACCGTATGTAAGCAACAGCGTCCCGTAAACTGATAGGGGAGGGGTTGCTCAGTCATTGAAACTGAACAACTTTCACCAGGAAATTCTTTCAGGAGATAAAATAATGGGACTTTCCCATACAAAACCCTGTGACCCTTATATTTTTTACCAATGTGGCGGCGCACAGTAAAACCAAAACGATTCGATTCTACGTACAAAACTAAATCAAATATACCGAAATATTTTAAATCAAAGATATTGAAATTCTGAAAAATCAATATTTAAACGAAAATATTTCGGTAAAGTTACACTTTAGAGAAAAATCACCGAGCATATTTTATTTAGGTTTGAATTTACGTGTAGAATCCAATAATTAAGGTCTAATTCTGTGCCGAAATATTTTTCAAAACTATAAGGGTTGCCAGTCTGTCCTTAAAGCGAAATTTTATATGAGAGTAGTATGGCGTTAACTAGCATGTGACGTCAGATGACATAATTGTCAATCGCGAGAAAAAAACATGGAATGTGCCAGTGTGCTGTAAAAACCAGCTAAGGGGTGCGAGGGTTTCAGTATATTGAAGCTGCCTCCGTGGTCTAGTGGCTACTGCCATGGACTACCGATCTGGAGGTCCTGGGTTCGATTCCCAGGGGGGAAACACGAAGTTGATATTTGAGAATTTATCACTTTGTGAATTTTTCCCCAGTTTGGTTAGGACATTAATAATAATAATAATAATAATAAAATTCTTTATTTTAGCAACAAATAGCTCACTTATTAGTAAAAAAAAAAAAACAAAAGCCTTAACCAACTATGTTAGTAAAAATAATAATAATTATAAACTACCTTAAATTAAACTTATTGAACTAGCACCCTACCTCTAACCAGAACGCTCACAAAATGTCTGGTCATCGGCGAGTCCAGCTTCATTGCTAACACCTTTAGAATGCTGTTGGAACTTAACCGCAGTCTAGTTAAGAGAGATGCAGTCTTCTTTCTTAATATTGCGTAGAAATCGTCCACTCTCGCTACTGCAAACATAGTGGATGCACTGCAAAACCGCGGTAGTCCCAAGAGCATTCTAAACGCATTATTATACTGGATACGCAGAGCATTGAAAGCCTTCTGCGTGAAGTCAACCCATAGGCTTCCCGTGTAGAAAGTTTGACAATACGCTTTGAACAAAGTCACTTTAGCTTCTTCACTACAACGGGCGAACCTACGGGCCAACATATTACATCTGGCTGCCAACGCTCTGCGCTCCCGATCCAAATCCATTTTGTCTTTAAGGTCCTCGGCCAGAAGATGCCCCAGATACTTGAATTCACGGACGCGCCTAAGTGGGGTACCATTTAAAGAAATTTTGGGTTCATAGAGCAGCTTCCTACCGGGGACCCCAAAGACAATATACTCGCTTTTCTTACAGTTGTACACTAGACCGTGCCTTGTCGCGTACTCTTCGCATGTACGGAGAAGCTCCCTGACCGAACCAATAGTTGGGCCCAGCAGCACCATATCATCGGCATAGCTTAAGTTATTGATATATGATTGCAGGCAGAATCACCTGATTGTCCGAAAATAAAAAGATTTCGTGCTTCGGAGGGCACGTTAAGCCGTCGGTCCCGGTCGCTGTCTTTGATAGTGGTCGTTGCTCAAACCATGTCAGAGGCCTGATAGTTGTGCTACTAGGCGGTTTAAAAACTCTGACACCAGGGTTTATCGGGGCGATAGACTCGATACCCACTCGACAGAAGAAGAAGTATATTGTAAACTAGGCGAAGGGCTGACAACCTGTCACTACAGCAATATACCTACAAATCTATCATAATTAACCCTCAAAACTTTGTCAGACGTGGCGAAGTGACCTTTTTTTAGGTCGTTTACGCTCTGCCTACACCATTAGGGATAAAGGCGTGATTAGATGTATGTATTTTTCCTTCAAGTCTCAAAAGTCAGAGACAAAAGATACTTTTTCGCTGTTAAATACAAAGCTGAAATTAATCATTTAACTTATTACAAACTCCTGACTTTTAATTGAAATTATAATTTCTTTGAGGTTATAATAATAATTATCCTTATTACATTTAAGATTTTTTCGCATTTTGCCGCCTTTTATTTAATTATGTTAAGCTCTCTCAAAGTTATCTTGTATTTATATTTAAGTTATACAACGTGTGAAGAAAATATATAATTTTTATATAATAATAACATTGTATACCGGGTTTTCTTCCATGCTGGCCTGGGAGCGAGAGAAAAACATAGAATGTGCCAGCTGCATTTCCTCCCGGGCATGCTGTATAAACCAGCTAAGGGATCTGAGGGTTTCAGTATATTGCAATTTAGGCGATGGGCTGACAACCTGTCACTACAGCAATATACATACAAATCCATCTTGAATAACCCTCAAAACTTTGTCAGACGTGGCGGAGCGACCTTTGTTTATGTCGTTTACGCTCTGCCTACCCCATTAGGGATAAAGGCGTGATTATATGTATGTATGTATACCGGGTATAAGGAACAGCGTCCCGCAAACTGATAGGGGTTGCTCAGTCAGTGAACTGAACAACGTTCACGAGGAAATTATTTCAGAAGATGAAAAAAAAATACCTTTGAATTCGATTTGACAAAATGACCACCTCGATCTGACAATTTGTATAAGAAAGCATTTTTTTCTTCACATACATACATACATAAATCACGCCTTTATCCCTTACGGGGTAGGCAGAGCGTAAAAGGCGCTTTCGCCACGTCTGACAAAAATTGAGGGCAATTATAGATTGTAATATGTATTGCTTTAGTGACAGGTTGTCAGCCCATCGCCTAAATTACAATACACTGTAACCCTCGCGTCCCTTTTGCTGACTTCAACAGCATTCCCGGGAGGAAGGGCAGCTGAAACATTCTATGTTTTTCTATCTCTCCCAGTCCAGCATGGAAGAACTTTTCTTCACATCTTAAAAAAAAACCTGCTGATAGTTGTTCAGATTCGTTGGCTGAGCAACTTCTATCAATTTGCGGGACGCTGTCCCTCCCGTATTAATTTAAATTCACAGTTACGATTAATGAAAGGCAGAGAAGTATCTATAATTATTTTTAAACCTTTGTAATTAAAATCTTCTTCTCCTTTCTTCCATGCTGGTCTGGGAGCGAGAGAAAAACATAGAATGTGCCAGCTGCATTTCCTCCCGGGCATGCTGTAAAAACCAGCTAAGGTATCCGAGGGTTTGTAATTTAGGCGATGGGCTGACAACCTGTCACTACAGCAATATACTTACAAATCTATCTAAAATAACCCTCAAAACTTTATCAGACGTGGCGAAACGACCTTTGTTTAGGTCGATACGCTCTGCCTACCCCATTAGGGATAAAGGCGTGATTATATGTATGTATGTATGTATTAAAATGTAGGTTTTCATACGTAATTAAAATTTATGAAACTAACTGTGATTAGCTATATAAGTAAAGATAAATTGTCATACTTTCGTCGTAATTTCAAAACACTTAAATCCTCGTGTCTCTCTACTGACTTCTGCATTGTACCTGGGAAAAGAAGTAGCTGGAACATTCTATGTTTTTCTATCGCTCCCAATACAGCATGTCCTACATGTTTGGTTGCTAATGAATTAATGTGTGTAACATATATATGTACATATAATCACGCCTTTATCCCTAACGGGGTAAGCAGAGCGTAAACGACCTAAACAAAAGTCGTTCCGCTTCGTCTCACAAAGTTTTGAGGGATATTTAAGATAGATTTGTAGGTATATTGCTGTAGTGACAGGTTTTTCAGAACATCGCCTAAATTACAATATATTGTAACCCTCGGACCCATTTTAGCTGGTTTTTACAGCATGCCCAGGCGGAAATGCAGCACATTCCATGTTTTTCTCTCGCTCCCAGTCCAGCATGGAAGTATTATCAGGTACTAGATTGTACCTGGGAAAAGAAGTAGCTGGAACATTCTATGTTTTTCCATCGCCCCCAGTACAGCATGTCCTACAAGTTTGGTTGCTAATGTAAACAAATCTGCTAATTCAGACCGAGACGAAGTAATGACCTACTTTAATATTCAATGTGGTCCATTCATGTAAGAAACGATGTGTAAATTAAACAATCATTTCTAATGTCTTAGAAAAACAACTTTCTTCCATACTGGACTGGGAGAGAAAGAAAAACATAGAATGTTCCAGTTGCCCTTCCTCCCGGGCATGCTGTAAAAGACAGCAAAAGGGATTCGAGGGTTACAGTGTATTTTAATTTAGGCGATGGGCTGACAACCTGTCACTACAGCAATACACATTACAATCTAAAATTGCCCTCAATTTATGTCAGACGTGGCGAAAGCGCCTTTTAGGAGGCGTTTTACGCTCTGCCTACCCCGTAAGGGATAAAGGCGTGATTTTATGTATGTATGTAGAAAAACAACATCTTCTGTGCCATACGTTTTAGTTTACTTTGGTTTGATCGAAATGTATGAAAGAGTAGTTTTATTATTAGAATACTCACATACATATCACGTCTAGGGATAGGGTAGGCAGAGCGTAAACGACCTAAACAAAGTTCGTTCCGCCACATCTGACAAAGTTTTGAGGGGTTAATTAAGATGGATTTGTAGGTACATTGCTGTAGGGACGGGTTGTTAGCCCATCACCTAAATTATAATATACTGAAACGCTCGTATCCCCATAGCTGGTTTTTACAGCATGCCCGGGAGGAAATGCAGCTGGCACATTCTATGTCTTTCTCTGGCTCCCAGGCCAGCATGGAAGTAGTTTATTTCAATTTGATCGAAATGTATGAAAGAGTAGATTTTTTATTGGAATACACACATTCATATCACGTCTATCACTAATGGGGTAGGCAGAGCGTAAACGACCTAAACAAAGTTCGTTCCGCCACATCTGAAAAATTTTTGAGGGGTTAATTACGAGTAAGATGGATTTGTAGGTATATTGCTGTAGGGACGGGTTGTTAGCCCATCGCCTAAATTATAATATACTGAAACCCTCGGATCCCCATAGGAGCTCTTTATAGCATGGGAGGAAATGCAGCTGGCACATTCTATGTTTTTCTCTCTTTATTAGAATTGTTTATTAGGATTTATCTCTTTAATCAGAACTTTATTAGAATAGTTGTTTGAAATTCATGAGCTGATTCATCTTTTTTAATTTTCGAAAATTTTCAATTTTTCATTTTAAAATATAATAATGTTGGCCCTGATCGGTTTCTTTTTAATTTATTTTTTAATGGATCTGTTTGCGAAATACTACAAAGTGTATATAATGCGTCACCGGGCTAAGGCGGGGAGTTGCTACACGCAATCTACACCCTTAAATGCAATGGCAACTGCCTAAGGGCGCCCACTAGGGCTCGAACCTCGGCTTATGGCGTTGCCTTGGGAACTCCTTATCGGAGAGAATCTACCTGGTTCGTGCCGGTAAACCCCGAAGTGGGGAGCAAAGGAGGGACCTCCGCGACCCCGCCGGCGGGGTGCGCGGTTGCTGGAAGAGCTTGTACAGAGTGTGGCTCGACTAGTAATGGCAGCATTAAATGCAAAAGTCATTTGGTCATCGCCGTCGGTAAGGACATGCCTAGGTCTTCGTTTGTAACGAGTCGCAGGTTAAGGGGTCAGATCCCCTGATCAGATCTTCTGACAGTGGTTTTTACACAAACTGTGTTAGGGTCAGTTCACACAGCGAGCGAAGCGACGCGACGCGACGCGGCGCGAAGCTACTTGAAGATGCATCTTGACATGTTTCACGGCGCGCTGTGCGAAATATTCGAGTTCTGCCAATGAAAAGTTTATCTTTCTGCATAATAAATAAAAGTTCTATACCGGGTGTAAGGGACAGCGTGCCGAAATCTGATATTTGCTCAGTCAACGAAACTAAACAACTTTCACCAGGAAATTCTTTCAGAAGATGATAAACGATGACTTCAAACAAAATGTATTCTACCCATATAAAATGACCACTTCAATCAGACAATTTCTATAGACAAGCAAGCTATTTATTTTAACTTCTTGAAAAAAAACCTGCTGATAGTTATTCAGTATCGTTGACTAAGCAACCCGATTCACCTTACACTTTCACATACCTACATACATACACATAATCACGCCTTTATCCCTAATGGGGCAGGCAGAGCGTAAACGACCTAAACACAGGTCGTTCTACCACGTCTGACAAAGTTTTGAGAGTTATTTAAGATGGGATTGTAGGTATATTGCTGTAGTGACAGGTTGTCAGCCCATCGCCTAAATTGCAATATACTGAAACCCTCGGATCCCTAAGCTGGTTCTTACAGCATGCCCGGGAGGAAATTCAGCTGGCATATTCTATGTTTTTCTGTCGCTCCCAGTCCAGCATGGAAGAAACACTTACACTATACACTACTCTAACACTTCTACCCCGTATTGAATCACGCTCTTAAAAAGTGTCTTTATCGCGTCGTGTTGTATCCCGGTGTAAACTGACCCTTATAAGCAATTTAAAACTCTGACTCAGGGTTTCATCGACCCACAACCTACACGAAAAAACAACTCACACACTTAATCACGCTTTTATCCCTAATGGGGTAGGCAGAGCGTAAACGACCTAAACAAAGGTCGTTCCGCCACGTCTGACAAAAAATAAGAACAATACAGATACATACATATATACATACCATCACGCCATTATCCCTAATAGGGTAGGCAGAGCGTAAACGACCTAAGCAAAGATTGTTCCGCCACGTCAGACAAAGTTTTGAGGGTTAGTTAAGACAGATTTGTAGGTATATTGCTGTAGTAACAAGTTGCCAGCCCATTGTCTAAATTACAATATACTGAAACCCTCAGATCCCTCAGCTGGTTTTTACAGCATGCCCGGGAGGAAATACAGCTGGCCCATTCTATGTATTTTTCTCGCTCCCATGCCAGCATGGAAGAATACAGATAAAAGTAATATTTTAAGAAATTTCTTTCGTGCTGGACTATCCGGAAACATAGAATATGCCAGCTGCATTTCAAACCAGCTAAGGGATCCGAGGGTTTCAGTATATTGCAATTTAGGCAATGGGCTGACAATCTGTCACTACAGCAATATACGTACAAATCCATCTTGAATAACCCTCAAAACTTTGTCAGACGTGGCGGAACGACCTTTGTTTAGGTCGTTTACGCTCTGCCTACCCCATTAGGGATAAAGGCGTGATTATATGTATGTATTTTAAGAAATAGGTACGAAACAGTTGTAAAACTTTGCTATCCATTACTCTTAATAGACATTTCACCGCCAATTTCTCTTTTTTATTTCTTTTATGTGTTAAAGAGCCCATTTACCGCACTTTTTCTCTGTTTTTCCGAAAATATGATACCACTATTATACAGCAATATCAAAGTTACAACTTTATGTTTACGAGGTGTTTTCATGGTTTTGCGATATTTTTTACACACAAAAATTTTGACTGTGCATACAAACATACATACATATAATCACGCCTTTATCCCTAATGGGGTAGGCAGAGCGTAAACGACCTAAACAAAGGTCGTTCCGCCACGTTTGACAAAGTTTTGAGGGTAATTTAAGATAGATTTGTAGGTATATTGCTATAGTGACAGGTTGTCAGCCCATCACCTAAATTGCAATATACTGAAACCCTCGGATCCCTAAGCTGGTTTTTACAGCATGCCCGGGAGGAATTGCAGCTGGCACATTCTACGTTTTTCTTTCGCTCCCAGGCCAGCACTATTACTATTATACCAATTATTTAATAACTAATTCATTCATATTTAAACGCGTGTATCTCTCTGTATGAATCGACTTAATTTTAGCTTCCTTGAATTCTATATTTGAAAAAGCTTGCCACCGTCTTGAAGTCTTAATCGTAACTATTCCTGGTCTATTTTAAGTCTCGTAAAGTCTCACAATCTCGAGATAAGTCTAAGGCTTAGTGTTCTGACGTGGCAATTATACATTCACAGGGGATCGACTTGTCATTGTGGAATTGGATTATTTGCTGGTATTCTCAATTTAAATAATACCGACACAGATGTACTTCGTGAAATGCCACCAGGATTAACTTTGTGGTATTAGACGCACAAATTGAGGTCCTCTTTACATACATATGATCACGCTTTTATCCCTAGTGGGGTAGGCCGAGCGTAAACGTCCTGAACAAATGTCGTTCCGCCCCGTCTGACAAAGTTTAGAGGGTTATTTAAAATAGATTTGTAGGTACATTGCTTTAGAGTCAGGTTGTCTACCTATCGACTGAAACCGTCAAACCCCTTAGCTGGTTTTTACAGCATGCCCGGGAGGAAATGCAGCTGGCACATTCTACGAATTTCTCTCGCTCCAGCATGGAAAACGTCCTCTTTACCGTGTGTATATTTCAAAGGTTAGTTCTCTTCAAACCCGAGCTTCAAACTGGACAATATATATTTTTTAATCTTCTATTTATTAAATGAGTCAACCAGCTGACAGTTGACCACTTTTCATGGGAAGTATTTTTTTATATTTCGGGATAAATACTAAGAAAAGTTAGTAATAGATTCGTGAGTAGAAAGAAGAAAACTCTCTAAATATAGGTATTTGCCCTTTAATTTAAAATTACCTTACCTGACCTGAAGATGAGATGACAAAAACGCTTTTGAAAAGTTTTTATTAAAAACATCTTCCTAGCCTTATCCCGTATCTCGGTTGGCTACCTAATCTAGGGGATTGAACGAGAGTCCTGGTTTTTACACAGAGCGACTGCCATCTAACCTCGGCAACCCGAAAGGGAAACCAGACTCAATCCTTGATTAGGTCAGAGTTTTCAAGCCGCCAATGCTTAGCACTGGCCTCTGACATAACGACTAATATTTACGGTATTAAACGATATTAACTGGGTCCAACGGGTTAATGTGCCTTCTGAAGCATGGACATAGCGTCGAATAAACGTACATATAAAATTCGAAACCTAAAAACACATTGGTACGTGGTGGGATTCGAACCACGACCTCCCGCTCAGGAGGCAGCGTCCCTATTCATGCACATACACCATCATGCTCTGTTAAAAGTTTTTATTAAAAACAATGCTATTTATTCTCACTTCTCTCTATGTGATAACGTTTCAAGGACCTCTGTTGTTTATTAAATAAAAACTCCTGCTTTTCATTTAGGAGCAATTTGACGCTGGCCTTCTTACGTAGGTCCCTTAATTTAAACCTAGTAAATATTTAGAGCGAGAAAACAAGCAAGGGTAAAAAGATTAAAAAGAAACAAGAACAAGGCAAGGTTTTTGAGCCCTTTCGTAATACAAATATTCTGTAATTTAAAAAAAATACTTGTAATTTTAATACGTCGGGTCGTTCGTCGACTCAGAAAATCTATATGATGATTATTGATGATTCATGAAAGAACAATTTTATACACGGACTAGCGACCCGCCCCGGCTTCGCACGGAAATTATCAGTGTTTCTCTACGATATTATGCATGTATTATACATATAAACCTTCCTCTTTAATCACTCTATCCATTAAAAGAAACCGCATCAAAATTCGTTGCGTAGTTTTACAGATTTATGCATACATAGGGATATAGGGACAGAGAAAGCTACTTTGTTTTATACTATGTAGTGATACTACATATATGATGATATGTGATAAATGCAAAAAAAAATATGGACTTAATTTTCATTTGCTGACGTAATAAGCCACGACGCCGCTTAATAAAGTAGTGACGTCATAAGATGTACGTAGAAGTATGTCCTTATTTAGTTGACGATTACAAAATATACATTTATTATCCAGAGCATAATATAATATTAACTACTATGTAATGTGAATTATCCCTAGTGGGGTAGGAATGAATTAACTACTATGTGTTTAGATTTTTTTAACATTCTTCCATGCTGGACTGGGAGCTAGAGAAAAGCATAGAATGTGTCAGCTGCTTCCTCCTGGGCATGCTGTAAAAACCAGTTCAGGGATCCGAGGGTTTCAGTATATTGCAATTTAGGCTATGGGGTGATAACCTTTCACTACAGCAATATAATATAATATCTTAAACCCTCAAAACTTGTGGAACGTGGCGAAACGAGATTTGTTCAGGTCGTTTCCGCTCTGCCTACCCCATTAGGGATTAAGGCGTGTGTTATATGTATGTATGTATATAAATGGTAACACGGAAATCGGTACCTTACTTAGGTTTTAGATTTAAGCGTCTTATTTTAAGTATAAACACTGTACCTAAAAAAAATCTTGAATAAACTCTTTGCAAAAAAAAAACCTAAGTAATTAAATTATTGCAGACGTATTAAACATCAATGCTATTGATTCGTAGAGGGCACAACTTAACTAAATCTTGACTAAAATTATTGGCATCCCTTTCTGTTTTCTCATGATAGAAAATGTCAGAAATAGGGAATGTAACAAGTCAAGTTCAAAAATACAATCCCATCCCCAGCTGGCATATTAGTATGAAACTTAAAGGTTTTTTTTAAATTAAGAATTGGACTAAATAAATACGGAGTGTAAGGGCCAGCGTCCCTCACACTGATTGGGGTTGCTTAGTCAACAAAACTGAACAACTAACAGCAGGACTTCTTTTCAGGAAGTGAAAAAATATATTAAGCTTTCTATACTGATCGAGTTGTTCAATTGTTTTAAGGTCAGTATCTATTTATTTTTTTCATCTCCTGAAAAAAATTCCCGGTGAAAGTTGTTCAGTTCTATTATCTGACAAACCCCTATCAGTTTGCGGGACGCTGTCCCTTACACTCGGTACAATTATGTTTTTTGTAACACCCGGTATACGACATTAATAAACATACATACATACATATAATCACGCCTTTATCCCTAATGGGGTGGGCAGAGCGTAAACGACCTAAACAAAAGTCGTTCCGCCACGGCTGACAAAGTTTTAAGGGTTGCTAAGATAGTTTTGTAGGTATATTGCTGTAGTGACAGGTTGTCAGATTATCGCCTAAATTGCAATATACAGAAACCCTTGGATCCCTTAGCTGGTTTTTACAGCATGCCCGGGAGGAAATGCAGCTGGCACATTGTATGTTTTTCTCTCGCTCCCAGTCCAGCATGGAAGTATTAATAAACTATTATTATTAATGTGACTGTTTACGTTAAGGTGGCGACAGGGCCTATGTGGCGCCCCCATCAGTAAAAAAAACACAAGTCACTAAAAACGCAGTGAATGAAAAATCCGGTCCAACAGACTTAAGTTAAGGTAATTAAGTAAATTTAGAACCTTACAAATTAGCGATTCATATTTATTTGCAGTAACATGAACAAAAATTGCGAATAACGGCCACCCAACGGCAATTTTTCTACCTGTTGCTGCAACGAACTAAGCATCGCTAATTTATAAAGTTTTAAATTATCTTTAGACCTATTAATTGAATTCCTGCCATGCTGAACTGGGAGAGATAGAAAAACATAGAATGTTCCAGCTGCCCTTCCTCTTGGGCATGCTGTAGAAGTCAGCAAAAGAGATTCGAGGGTTACAGTGTATTGTAATTTAGGCGATGGGCTGACAACCTGTCACTACAACAATACACATCATTACAATCTAAAATTTGCCCTAATTTTTGTCAGACGTGGCGAGAGCGCCTGTTACGAGGCGTTTTACGCTCTGCCTACCCCGTAAGGGATAAAGGCGTGATTTTATGTATGTATGTATTAATTGAGTCGGTTGTACCGGATTTTCGGTTCATTATGTTTTTAATTAGTTATGTTTCTTTTCACTGATGTGGGCGCCACTTAGCTTCTATAATCACCTTATGGCGGCTCTATGACGAACAGACAACGGGGGGTTTATTAAATTAGGTCGTTCCATATTTACTTATCGTCGTATTTATAGACAACTAGCGACCCGCCCCGGCTTCGCACGGAAATTATCAGTGTTTCTCTACTATATTATGCATGTATTATACATATAAACCTTCCTCTTGAATCACTCTATCTATTGGAAGAAACCGCATCAAAATCCGTTGCGTAGTTTTAAAAATGTATGCATTCATAGGGATATAGGGACAGAGAAAGCGACTTTGTTTTATAATACGAGTATGTAGTGATAGTGATATTTCAATGAACTTGGATCATCTACGAAAATAACTTCTTATTTGTTGTTTTATATGATATATTTTACCAAATCTTCCATGCTGACCAGGGACTCTGGGAGAGGAGGGAGAGAGAAATCTAGAATGTGCCAATTGCATTTCCTCCCGGGCATGCTGTAAAAACCAGCTAAGGGATCCGAAAGTTTCAGTATATTGTAATTTAGGCGATGGGTTGACAACCTGCAAATCTATCTTAAATAACCCTCAAAACTTTGTCAGCTGTGGTGGAACGATCTTTGTTTAGGTCCTTTACGCTCTGCCTACCCCATTAGGGATCAAGGCGTGATTATATGTAGGTAGGTTTTACCTGCTAACCTTGCGTCGGAATGCGAGGAATGAAAGGATTTTTTTGCAATAGGATGTGGTTACTTATAGATATATAATGTGATAAATTAATTACCCGTTTTCCCAAAAAAAACTAGAAGACGAAAAAAAACTTTACGAAAACCTTCAAAAACAAGAAAAACCTGAAACCTGAAAAAAAACTCTAAAAACTAATAAGATTTCACTTTGGTACTACATATTTGTGTATTCTGTCAAATTCTATTTCACATTTATTAAACATAAAATATTATTATAAATAAAATATTGTTGTAGTGTGATAAGGTTCATATTTATAGAGTGTTTTTCAGATACAGTATAGACTAGATTTATGTTTCATAAACTTAAACAAAATGTTAAAAATAACAGTAAAAATATCTGTTCCTTATTATTTGAATTCATGATTACGGTTAAAGAAATCTTTATTTCTCAAAAAAGAATACATAAATTAACTTATATGAGAAATATATATAAAAATAGATATTTAAAAACAAATACAGGGTGATGGTTGCGAACAAGGCTATGAGCCCGATGGTGTAGTGGATAGGGCCGCTGCCTCCTGAGCGGGAGGTCGTGGTTCGAATCCCACCACGTACCACTGTGTTTGTCGGTTTTCGAATTTCATATGTACGTTTATTCGGCGCTTTTTTCGTGCTTCGGAAGGCACGTTAAGCCGTTGGTCCCGGTTAATACCGTTTAATACCGTAGATATTAGTCGTTTGGCGGCTTGAAACCTCTGACCTGATCTAGGATTGGGTCTGGTTTCCCTTCTGGGTTGCAGAGGTCAGATGGCAGTCGCTCTGTGTAAAAACCAGTACTCTCGTTCAATCCCCTAGATTAGGTAGCCGACCCCGTGAGATACGGGATAAGGCTAGGGAGATGATGATGGTTGCGAACAAGGCTAGCAAAACAAAACAAACAAATGCGATTGAGCTTAGTGGGTAGGTAACTGTTTTGTGAATCTTACATTATACATGGATCATTGAGTTACTGGAAGTAACAATATTTTGGAGTACATTCTGTTCTTCACTATCACTTCACTACATAGTATAAAACAAAGTCGCTTTCTCTGTCCCTTTATCCCTATGTATGCATAATCTACAATCAGGTGGTTCAGCCTGCAATGTCCTAAACAAACTGGGGAAAAATTCACAAAGTGATAAATTCTCAAATATCAACTTTGTGTGTCCCCCCAGACCTCCGGATCGGGAGTCCATGGCACTAGCCACTAGACCACGGAGGCAGTACGAAAGACCACAAAGTTGATATGTATTAAAACTTTAAAAGGTTGTAGGTATATTGCTGTAGTCACAAGTTGTCAGCCCATCACCTAAATTGGCGGATCCATTAGCTGATTTTTACAGCATGCCCGGGAAGAAGCTGGCACATTCTAGGTTTTTCTCTCGCTCCCAGTCCAGTATCACTACATAGTATAAAACAAAGTCACTTTCTCTGTCCCTATATCCCTATGTATGCATAAATCTTTAAAACTACGCAACGGATTTTGATGCGGTTTCTTTTAATGGATAGAGTGATTCAAGAGGAAGGTTTATAGGTATAATACCAGGCCACTCAGAAAGTATTGCGATAAATAGTTTTTTTTATATATGGCAGACTGGCCGGTTAGAATCTTTTTTGAAAATATGATTACTTGTAAGTAAAAATATGTGTGTTCCATTTTCAAAATTTCCCTCCACATTTTTTGCGAGCCAATTCAAAGTATCGTGTCTTACTGAAAAATGGATCTGCGCCGGGAACATTTTAGAGCTATGATTTTTTACGATTTCAAGTGTCGCCTGAAACCGGATGAATCGTTCGATAGACTTCAAATGGCATTTATGGATGAAAGCCCCTCCAAGGCAACCGTGTATCGTTGGTATAACGAATTTAGGCGCGGTCGACCAACCTTGGGCATGAAGAAAGAAGCGGTCGCCCTTTGACGGCTATTACGGAAGAAAACGTGCTAGCAGTGAAAAAATTAATCCAAGATAATAGGCGAATTACATATCAGGAGATTCAGCACATATTAAAGATTGGATCGGGAAGCGTTCACGAGATTCTACAAGGGCATCTTTGCGTGAGGAGGATAGTATCGCGCTGGGTGCCGCACTACCTCACCGACGCTCAGAAGCAGGCCCGGGTGGAATGGTGCCGTGATATGCTGAACAAATTTGAAGCAGGCTCGTCTCGGCGTGTTTACGACATCGTAACAGGTGATGAGTCCTGGATTTATCAATACGATCCAGAAACCAAGCGTCAGTCGACAGTTAGGGTGTTTCAAAATGAACCAACGCCTACCAAAGTGAAGCGATCTCGAAGCGGGGGGAAGATTTTGATCGCCAGTTTTTTTAATTTGACTGGCCACTTGGCCTCAATTCCCTTACGAGATCAAAGAAGCATTAACGCCGAATGGTATACTACCAAATGTTTACCAGAAGTTTTTTCTGTTGTGAGCAACAAGCGACCAAACACAGGGCTCCGCGGACTACTGCTCCACCACGACAATGCGCCTGCACACACCGCGCTCAAAACGAGGGACTTCCTGGACAGCACACCAGTCAAACTCCTGGGTCACCCTCCTTACAGCCCTGATCTAGCACCGTGTGACTTCTTTTTATTTCCATAAATAAAAAATCAGCTCAAGGGGATACAATTTTCGTCGCCGGAAGATGCGCTGGCTGCGTTCGAGCAGGCTGTAAACGAGGTGTCTACGGCGGACTGGAAAAAGTGTTATGAAAACTGGTTCAGACGCATGAATCTTTGTATAGAGGCTGGTGGAGAGTACTTTGAAACGATTTAATAAAAATATATGTACCTGTAAAACAATTTTTTTTAGTGTCGCAAATCTTTCTGAGCGTCCCACGTATATGTATAATATAGTAGAGAAACACTGATAATTCCCGTGCGACGCCGGGGCGGGTCGCTAGTTTAAAATGTGAAATGATTCATTTTTATTAACACAGTAAATGAAAAATAGCGGGGTAAAGGGGTAAGCGGACCTCCTTTTATTTACTGCATCCTGAGTTACATTATTGCTAACGAGAAATTCTCTCTGTCCTTTACGAGGGAAAGCTATTTCCTTCTAATTTTGTTCAGAATAACAGGAAAGTTAATAGCTTAGCTATGTCATTTGGATAGTTGCCATATTTACTGTTATTAACGTGCTATCTTGTTCATCCGGTAGGTAATTTTCTATGTTCATATTACATTATTATATTTTTTTATATTTATACTTGTTGGCCTTCTTTTATCTCTTATAAACTTACAATAAGTATGCTAATAATAATATTTTTTATGAAATAAGAAAAGATTCTTTCTTCCATGCTGGTCTGGGAGTGAGAGAAAAACATAGAATGTGTCAGTTGCATTAAAAGGTGCCGAGCATGCTGTAAAAACCAGTTTTGGGATCATTAGGTACATTATATAAGAAATTAATTGTTCTACATTTTTATGCCTAGACAAAATATAATATCTTTTCCCATAGCATTTAAACCCTAAAACCGATTTAGCATTGACTTATCGTCGAGAAATTCATTAATAGAATAATAGCATTTATCAATTAAAGTAGTTTTTTATAAAAAGTTTTATCTTTGGTCTCGTTACGCAACTCTTGTGGAATTTTGTTATAACTTTTATTAACATGTAGTGTGGCCCTTTTTTGTACATTTCAAGTTTAGGGATTGGTGCTTTCAATTTATTTTGCCGCCGAGGATTTGGGTTTTTCTCATTTAGACAGTAATGCTTTTTTACAAACATTGCCGCTTCCAAGATGTAAATACACGGCAACGTTAAAAAATTTTGCTGTTTGAAGTGTGGTTTGCAGGTATCACGTTGTCTAATGTTTACCAGTATACGGATGCACTTTTTCTGCATGATAAAAAGCTGATCCGCTTCCGAGCTATTTCCCCATATGATCACTCCATACCTTAACCATGCGTATGCATAAGCATAATATGCACTCAAAGCAATTTTAAGGTTTGTGTTCGACTTTAAAACTGATAATGCATAGACGAAACTAGATAATTTAGCTTTTATATTTTCAATATGTATTTCCCATGTCATATATGTATTCATGCTTATACCTAAAAGTGTAACATTATTTACCTCGTTGACCTCCAAGCGTTCTGTTAGAGTAGTTAAATCTAATTTTTGTCTCTGAGAGGGCCGAAATTGAATTAATTTAGTCTTTTTATTATTTATTTCTAGATTGTGCTCGTCTAGCCATATTTTTATATGATCAAGTGTTTCTACAATATTATCTAGTGTATCTATGCTTGGGGAATATTCAAAGAGCAGAGAAACGTCATCAGCAAACAGAACACATTTAGTATTGGCAATTTTCGGAAGATTATTTATATAAATGACAAATTACAGATGTAGTTGTAAATTATTATGGTTCCAGTATATTCTACCAACAATAGTGGCACGCATTTTTTTTTAAATAACTACATAATTATTATTCGTTGACAATTAAACAGCGTTACATAAGTCACACTCGAAGATCATTTCATAACATGTCTGATCTGAAATCGAACTATGTACGTATACTTACTCTCAACTACATATTCTATCTCAACAGTTTATGATTGAAATAGTTCAGCGCTAATATGGCAATGCTGGAACTCGCCGATTATAGTCTGTATGAGTGGTTCTGCGGCTTCGTCAGCCGAAGTTCTTAAGCGGCGGAAATATTCAGACCTTCTGGACTGGACAGCTACATTTTTATGACTTTCTCTGTGGAGACGTTGGGCACGTGCGGTTCTGAGGTGAAGTCTCTATGGGCAGAAATTGTGGTCCGTCTTCGCGAGACTACTGGTGACCTATCATCTGGCAGTTTTTTTTGCCAAAAGAATTCTTGTAAACCCTGATAAGCCCCAAACACTAATAATTGGCAGCAGCAAGATAAGGTGTAGACTGGACTTTGCTGATGTTCCGCTGGTTTGTTATGACGGCAAATGCATTCCTTACACTAAAAATTTCGGTGTAATCTTTGACTGTCACTTGTCTTGATTCTCACACGTTAATGGGGTGAGCAGGCGCATGCAATATTCTTTCCACTCTCTTAAGCGACTCCAGAATTTTCTTCCTTTTAAAACTAAAATCATGCTTGCACAAGCTCTTCTTCTCCCTATTCTCGACTACGCTGATGTTTGTTATTTGGATGCGACGGAAGAATTACTTAACAAGCTTGAGCGCCTACAAAACCTGGCAATTAGATTTATTTTCGGACTTCGTAAGTACGATCATGTCTCTGAATTTCATGCTCAGCTTAAATGGCTTTCAATTCGAATTCAGCGTGATGAGCACATCCTGACCACTCTTTACAACATCCTTCACAATCCTGCCACTCCTGACTATCTCCGCTCCCGTTTCCAACACCTTCCTCCAGATCCCCGCTCTAGGCGCGACTGCATCACTAAGGTGCTGGAGTTGGCTAGTGCGAATACCAAGTTCTTCTTCAACTCCTTTTCTGTAAAAGCTGCACAACTGTGGAACAAACTGCTTAAGACAATTCAAGAAAGTCCCTCTGTGAATGTCTTTAAAAAAAGATTAAAATAGCACTTCTTATCTGAACAATTTAGATGTATGTATTTATGTAGTATAATTGTATATGTATCAATATATTGTTTAGTATATATGTATGTTTATTTATGATACTAATATACGGTAGCTATTTATTCTATGTATAGGTATGTAAGTATTTATTTTGAATTATTAGTCTCTGTTAATGATGCATTTTCTTGTCCCCTCAAAATTATTCACTTTCTCTTACTACCATTGGGTTGGCTGGAAGAGATCTCTTCATAGAGATAAGTTCGCCCTTGCACACTATGTTTTTAAATTAAATTTCTTACGTGTTTATGCAATTTAGTAAGAATTAGCCTAGCCGTCCAAAGAAAGAATGTTGCCATCATTTTGGGAACATGCCTCGCGGAGACGGGCTGGATGCTTTATTTTGAATAGTGCCACCATTTATGTTTTAAATTGTATTGTTCCCTTTATTATTTTACTTTTACACTTATGCTTCCATGCTGGACTGGGAGCGATAGAATAACGTAGAATGTGCCAGCTGCATCTCCTCCCGGGTATGCTGTAAAAACCAGCTAACGTATTCGAGGGTATATTGTAATTTAGGCGATGGACTGACAACCCGTCACTATCTTAACCCTCAAAAACTTGTCAGACGTGGCGGAATAATACATACCTACTGTCACACCTATGCGTGATAGTATGTATGTATTATTTTTAGGTTAATTTTTAATTTGTTCCATTGTACGATTTTATTTCTTCCATGCTGGACTGGAATGGAGAGAAAAACTTCAAATGTGCCAGCTGCATTTCCTCCCAGGCATGCTGTAAAAACCAGCTAAGGGATCTGAGAGTTTTTGTATATAACAATTTAGGCGATGGACTGACAACCTGTCACTACAGCAATATACCTACAAATCCATCTTAAATAACCCGCAAAACTTTGTCAGACGGGGCGGTACGACCTTTGTTTAGGTCAAATACGTTTTGCCTACCCCATTAGGGATAAATGCGTGATTATATGCATGTATGTATGATTTCATTGAATAAAAGTCTGCATGAGAGGAGTTTTTAAAGTTCCGTATCCAAAGGGTGCCAGCCAACAGAACCCTATTAATTATGCCTCCGCATTCCATCCGTAGCAGGTTGTATCTCATTGACCGTAAGTTAGAAACACAATTACTGTTTTTTTTTTCTTAGATTATATAAGTATTTTTGTTTGTGCTATACATACATACATATAATTACACCTTTGGGGTAGGCAGAGTAACGACCTGGTTGTTGTTGTTGTTGTCTGAAATTTTTTTGAGGGTTATTTAAGATAGATTTGTAGGTATATTGCTGTAGTGACAGGTTGTCAGCCGATCGCCTAAATTACAATATACAGAAACCCTCAGATCCCTTTGCTGGTTTTTACAGTATGCCTGGGAGGAAATGCAGCTGGCACATTATATGTTTTTCTCTCGGTCCCAGGCCAGCATGGAAGAATCCCAGGCCAGCATGGACGAATGTTTGTGCTATACTATCTGTTTTTAAAAATAATAAAGTTTACAAATTCAAATAAGGCTCTATCAAAATAGAGTCGTTACGCTCATGCTCTTCAATTAGAAAACATATAACAATAATTTAATCTGACATCTGCCTACCCCATAAGGGAAAAAGGCGTGATTATATGTATGTATGTATGTATGTATGTAATCTGACATCCTGACGTGCAAAGCGGTTAAAATAAAATAAATATGTCAGGTTGTTGACTAAAACATTCGGAAAATCTAATATTTCTTTTTAATAAAAATATTTACATCTGAATTTTCGTTCAATCACCTAGATTAGGTAGCCGACCCCAAGTGATACGGGATAAGGCTAGGGAGATGATGATATACATCTGAATATATATGTATATTTCAAAAAAACTATGGCTACGGGTTGATAACTCGTCCCTACAATAACGTCAGACAACAATTACCGTCATTCCCCTTCTAATTAAAACTCTCCAAGTTTTTTACGGTGATGCACTGCCTAAACCGAAAGGTTATTTAGTAGAATAAATGCGGGCGCAATTTTCTTCATTAAGACGATGGCAAGGCATTAAAGCTATTTCATAGATGATAAATTAAGATTAAGTAAGTGTTCTCTCTTTCTTCCATGCTGGACTGGGAGCGAGAGAAAAATATAGAATGTCCCAGCCGCATTTCCTCCCGGGCATGCTGTAAAAACCAGCTATGGGGTCCGAGGGTTTCTGTATATTGCAATTTAGGCGATGCATTTTAGATATTTTCTACTTTAGTATCAATCTGAAGTGATTTTACAAATACAAGTATCAACATAAATTATGATTGATACTTCCGAGATTCATGTGACATCCTCAATACAATCCTTGTTCTACTGGCATTTTTATAAGCTGTTGACAAGCCTAATGAGGCCCTATCAGGCCATATCGAGGCATTTGTCATCATGAAACATATCGCAAAGGGATCGCCTGTCAACATGACGTATGATGTCAGCTTTAAGTCGCGATCCGATGGCAGAAGACGGCAGATAAGGGATACCCTTTGTAATACGAGAATCACATGACCCCTCTGTTTAATAATATGACTTTTCTGTGACAGGACAGGTTCTTTTGTGTTGTTGATTTAATATTATTGAAGGCTGTTTTGGTCGTAGGCTCGTATTTTTAAAGCGATCTCAAGATTGAGAGCTATATTAAGTATGGATTTGACATTTCTTCCATGCTGGACTGGGAGCGCGAGAAAAACATAGAATGTGCCAGCTGCATTTCCTCCCGGGTATGCTGTAAAAACCAACTAAGGGATCTAAGGGTTTCAGTATATTCCCATTTAGGCGATAGGCTGACAACCTGTCACTACAGCAATGTACGAACAAATTAATCTTGAATAACTCTCAAAACTTTGTCAGACGTGGCGGAACAACCTTTGTTTAGGTCGTTTACGCTCTGCCTACCCCATTAGGGATAAAGGCGTGATTATATGTATCTATTTGACAGTCTATTTTGTACTGAAATGACATTTCTGATACGAACTCAAATTAGCTGGCAGTCTCAAGTATTGTTTATTAATACGGCCCCTAGAGATCTATGTAGGCGCAAAATCAAATATTACTCGTAGAAGTTGGCGTGGTATAACTTTACTCAAATCCAAATCCAAAAATTCAAAAGTGGGAAGCATATCTAGAAGAAAGTTCTTAAGAGACGTTACCCGATGCTATGCAGATTTTAATCTTTAAGCCACAGAAAATATGGTATAAGAATACATTTTAATAACTAACTAAATTAAAATATTGGACTAGGGTAAACTCAGCATAAATGCACAGTGGGATAGGTGCCGCGTAGTTCAAAGACCTAACTTCCGAAAATCGTAATAAAAAATTGCATACATACAAGAGGCCTTTAAAAGTTGTTAGGTCAACATTAGGTAGGAGAACATGGAACATAAATGAATATTCTAGTTTTTTTATTTTTATTTAATTGCAAATTAATAGTTTCAACATTATTAGACTTTTTCAAAAAGTAGGGCATCTATCCTGTCCCTATTCTTGGCGTTTCCAAGAAAAACTTAAAACTTGCTTATAATTTTAGGAACACGGGAATTAATTTGTCTGACAGACAACCTGTCACTACAGCAATACACATTACAATCTAAAATTGCCCTCAATTTATGTCAGACGTGGCGAAAGCGCCTTTTAGGAGGCGTTTTACGCTCTGCCTACCCCGTAAGGGATAAAGGCGTGATTTGATGTATGTATGTATGTATGACAGACAAATTATGAACATACGTTGAGAATCAAAAGTCAATTATGTTGTAATTAATTTAATCATTTTGAAGCAAAGCCGCGTCATTTTTGTCCCCATAATGTTTAAGTGCTCTACAGTACGGCTAGTTTTTATATGAATGCGACAAAAAAGGAACTACACCCTTTTATTAGATAGCATTAATCATATTTATTACTTCCATGCTGGTCTGGGAGCGAGAGAAAAACATAGAATGTGCCAGCTGCATTTCCTCCCGGGCATGCTGTAAAATCCAGCTAAGGGATCCGAGGGTTTCAGTATATTGTAATTTAGGCGATGGGCTGACAACCTGTCACTACAGCAATATACCTAGAATTCTATCTTAAATTACCCTCAAAACTTTGTCAGACGTGGCGGGACACCTTTGTTTAGGTCGTTTACGCTCTGCCTACCCCATTAGAGATACAGGCGTGAATATATGTATGTATGTATGTATTAATCATCATCATCATTTCAACCTACATCTACCCACTGCTGAGTATAGGCCTCTTCTTTTGATCGCCATCTACACCGGTCCTGTGCCTCCTGCATCCACTGTTTCCCCGCGATCGCCACTATATCATCAGTCCATCTGGCTGGTGGTCTGCCTACTGGACGTTTTGATAATAACGGCAGCCAGTCCGTTACCGCCTTGGACATATATACATTATAATATTGACGAATATTCCTTTACAGAGAAATAGTTTTTTGAAACATGATTAATTCTAAAAGGTCGTAAATCACAAAGTGTAAACGCATACGTAACTTTGTCTTTACCAAGAACAAAATAAAGTGATCACAGATTTAATAGTATACATCAAGAAGACTTCCATGCTGGACTGGGAGCGAAAGAAACACATAGAATGTGCCAGCTGCCTTCCCTCCCGAGCATGCTGTAAAAACCAGCTAAGGGATCCGAGGGTTTTAGTATATTGAAATTTAGTCGATGGGCTGACAACCTGTCACTACAGCAATATACCTATAAATCTATCTTAATTAACCCTCAAAACTTTGTCAGACGTGGCGGAACGACCTTTTTTTAAGTCGTTTACGCTCTGCCTACCCCATTAGGGATAAAGGCGTGATTATATGTATGTATGTATCAAGAAGACGTTAATTTGCTTGTAATAATCCGTTTCTTTATCATCGGCATACCTGGATATTAGGCAAATTATATTTTGAGATAAATCCGAGATCGTTCCCAAAAGGTTTTTTTTTTAAATAACTCAAAAAATATTAGATTTAAAATCCAAAAATATATGTACCATATTACGCATCACAAAATCTTTAATCTGTACCGGGTGTAACGGACAGCGTCCCGCAAACTGATAGGGGTTGCTCAGTCAACGAAACTGAACCACTATCACTAGAAATTTCTTCAGGATACGTAAAAAAATTTGAACTTCCCATACAAAATGACCACCTCGATCAGACAATTTGTATGGAAAATCATTTTTTCTTTTTACTTCCTGAAAAACAAATCTGCTGGTAGTTGTTCAGTTTCGTTCACTGAGCAACCCCTATTAGTTCGCGGGACGCTGTCCCTTACACCCCGTATATTTATTTCAGTACCAAATCAAAAATGGCGGCATGTTGACAACAACTGAGTCGCTGCCTTTTGCCATAATTTATGTTTTGTTTTGTCTTTCTTTTTAAGGTTTTATGTACTTTGTGTTACGGCAATAAACGAATTCTTATTCTTATTCTTAAAAATTAAGTCATGTGAACTTTGATAGTTCTCCTTGTATGCCAGCACCCGCGTCCACATTCATATAAAGCTTTGTCCTTCCATACTCTCGCACCTTTTTCCAGTAAATATTCGAAATAGGGGTGATAGAACGTAAAAATGAAATTATTGTTTAGTTTATCTTCCACTAGCGACCCGCCCCGGCTTCGCACGGAAATCATCAGTGTTTCTCTACTATATTATGCATGCACTATACATATAAACCTTCCTCTTGAATCACTCTATCCATTAAAAGAACTGCATCAAAATCCGTTGCGTAGTTTTAAAGATCTAAGCATACATAGGGATAAAGGGACAGAGAAATCGACTTTGTTTTATACTATGTAGTGATACTGGAATGTGCCAGCTTCTTCCCGGGCATGCTGTAAAAATCAGCTAATAGATCCGCCAATTTAGGCGATGGGCTGACAACTTGTGTCTACAGCAATATACCTATAACCTTTTAAAGTTTCAATACATATCAACTTTGTGGTCTTTCGTACTGCCTCCGTGGTCTAGTGGCTGGTGTCATGGACTCCCGATCCGGAGGTCCTGGGTTCGATTCCCAGGGGGGAACACACAAAGTTGATATTTGAGAATTTATCACTTTGTGAAGTTTTCCCCAGTTTGGTTAGGACATTGCAGGCTGAATCACCTGATTGTCCGAAAAGAAAAAGATTTCGTGCTTCGGAGGGAACGTTAAGCCGTCGGTCCCGGTAGCTGTCTTTGATAGTGGTCGTTACTCAAACCATGTCAGAGGCCTGATAGTTGTGCTACTAGGCGGTTTAAAAACTCTGACTCCAGGGTTCATCGGGTCGATAGACTTGATACCCACTCGACAGAAGAAGAAGAAGGTCTTTCGTAGGAATCGAGCCCACAACCACAGAATATATAATAGTACTACATACCACAACCGCCGTATAGGGAGCGTCTCAGACGGTTAAGTGTTTTTTTATTATTATTACTAGCGACCCGGCTTTGCGCAGAAATCATCAGTGTTTCTCTACTATATTATGCATGTACTATACATATTAACCTTCCTCTTGAATCACTCTATCCATTAAAAGAAACTGCATCAAAATCCGTTGCGTAGTTTCAAAGATTTATGCATACATAGGGATATAGGGACAGAGAAAGCGACTTTGTTTTATACTATGTAGCGATTATATTTAGCTTATTTAATCCCAGTTTAGTGATATCACACATTTTTTCCAGTCACACGACATCCCTTATACAGGATGTCCTAAAGTTTTATTTTCAAGCACGTGCGGTGTCGTTTGAAGATTAATGAATGTCTCTACAATACGACGGAACCGTATTCCCTTTGTGGAGACTAACGTTAGCGGAAACACAGGATCGTTGTTGATCGTTCTGTGTTCCAGTTCCAGTTCTCTTTAACATAACATAAAAGTACTTTGATGCACGTAAGAAAACAAATCATACATCACAACATATAACAACAAAAGAAAAGTACAACATAGGCGGCCTTATTGCTAAGTTAGCAATTTCTTCCAGGCAACCTTTGGGTGAAAGAAAAATGCGTAGCGATAAGCGGGATAGTGCAAACCTAGTCAAATAAAAGTATCCTAATTACTTTACCAGTTTTTGATATTTTAGTCGTTCGTTTCTAAAGGTTAGACCGCACTAGGACGTAGCTGCAGCGGAGCGGTGCGACTCTGCGCGACAAATGATTCTTTGTATGAAAATGTATGAGATATTTACATTTATCCACTTTGTTTTGTGTATTATAATAATAGGTATATCTTATGTGTATTATGTTTGTAAATGTACTGATTTTGTTTGTTTTAAATGTCTGTGAATGTGTGTAACTAGTTCCTGTTTGTAAATGTGGATAATAAATGTATTTGTGTTTGTATTTGTAGATATACCGCACAGATGCACTGGAGCTGCAGCGGAGCGGCGTGTCGCTTCACGACGCGGCTATGTCAGTTCATACATTTTGACAGATTTTGTCCCGCCGCTCCGCTTCTTCTTCTTCTGTCGAGTGGGTATCGAGTCTATCGACCCGTTGAACCCTGGTGTCAGAATTTTTAAACCGCCTAGTAGCACAACTATCAGGCCTCTGACATGGTTTGAGTAACGACCACTATCAAAGACAGTGACGTGCCCTCCGAAGCACAAAATCTTATTCTTTTTCGGACAATCAGGTGATTCAGCCTGCAATGTCCTAACCAAACTGGGGAAAAATTCACAAAGTGATAAATTCTCAAATATCAACTTCGTGTTCCCCCTGGGAATCGAACCCAGGACCTCCGGATCGGGAGTCCATGGCACTAGCCACTAGACCACGGAGGCAGCTCCGCTGCAGCTACGTCATAGTGCAGTCTAACCTCAATGATGAAACTTTCACCAAAGAACGTGATTCGTTTGACAAAAAATGGGAGAATATTTAGAGATTACTTAGGCACGTAATTATAAACATCACTTGAGACTGACAGCAAATTTGAGTTCGTATCAGAAACGTCATTTCAGGACAATGTGGCCTGACAAATCCTTACTTAATATTACTCTCAATCTTGAGATTCCATTGTGAATACGAGCCTTACTCTCTTCTCCGATAGCCAAAGAGTTAAAAGAACTGAACAAGCCCTAGATTCATATACAGAGTTCCCCCATAGCATAAGTCCATACCTACAATTCTGGTTGTTTTTAGGTATTTTGAGTTTAAGATCAATACATTGTTTTGTTTCATAATCATAACCTTGAACCATTGGACACCGGACCGGTCCTCGACACCGGAAATTAGACACCCTTTACATAATAAAGGACAATGAATACCTACTAATAACTAATTTAACTAAAATTATAAAATTATCTTAATATTGCCACTCGGTTGTACACCGGATATAATAAATTTTTCCCTACAAATAAGATTTAAGGAAAACGGTATGTTGTCAACCCTTGTCTGGCGCCCCTTTGAGTACAGAAATTCCAAAAAGGTCACCATCAAAGATCGAAGAGGTTAAAATTAAGCAAGGTTAAATTTTAATCACCCCCACTTAAAAAAATACAATTTCACGGCGTTAGTTAAGTTAAGTTATCTTCCATGCTGGACTGTTAGCGAGAGAAAAAACATAGAATGTGCCAGCTGCATTTCCACCCAGGCATGCTGTAAAAACCAGCTAAGGGATCCGAGGGTTTCTGTATATTTTAATTTAGGCGATGGGCTGACAACCTGTCACTACAGCAATATATGTACAAATCTATCGTACATAACCCTCATAACTTTGTCAGACGTGGCGGAACGACCTTTGTTTAGGTCGATCACGCTCTGCCTACCCCATTAGGGATAAAGGCGTGATTATATGTATGTATGTAGTTAAATTAACTGTGAAAATGATGATGTTGATTTGAAACAGATTTGAAACAAATTTTTCGTCGCCTCTCCTCTATCTTTAGGGATAAACATAAAAAAGAGATAGAAAATCATTTGCCTACCTAGACAGTGACGATACTAACCAAGTGGCGCCCCCATTAGTAAAAAAAAAACCTGTTTAACTGGATCGAGTTATAGTAATTAAGATAATTTAGAAGCTTATAAATTGGCGATTCATAATTCGTTATAGTACATACATACATACATATAATCACGCCTTTATCCCTAATGGGGTAGGCAGAGCGTAAACGACCCAAACAAAGGTCGTTCCGCCACGTCTGACAAAGTTTTGAGGGTTATTTAAAATAGATTTGTAAGTATATTGCTGTAGTGACAGGTTGTCAGCCCATCGCCTAAATTACAATATACTAAAACCCTCGGATCCCTTAGCTGGTTTTTACAGCATACCCGGGAGGAAATGCAGCTGGCACATTCTATGTTTTTCTCTCGCTCCCAGGCCAGCATGGAAGAATTCGTTATAGTAATAGGAACCAAAATTGCAAATAACGGCCGCCAACAGATATTTTTCTTCCTGTTACTTCAACGAGATGATTTTTTTACTAGTTATATAGTCGTCGTAAATAGTTTTACAAAGTGTATTTTTTTGTGTTGAAGATAAAAATGTAATCGTGGCCTATGCCTTTCTTACTCAAGAAATCGAATATGAAGTTCCAGTCTAAAAATGTTCATTATAAAAGCATTCCAACATTACCCTACTAGAATACACAACCCAATAACTTTAAAAGGTGAATTTAATTTAATTACCCACACATTACAGCGGACTGAAAACTATGATGATGTGAAAATTAGTTTTGCACTAAAACTGTACATCATTCTAATCCCCACAGGAAATAACTAAATGCTGTAACAGTGGTTTTAATAAAAACTAAATACATTTACGTAAGAGTGCTCAGTATGTTTTAGGACTATTATCATGATTAGGCCTGTAAAGAGACAAATAAAAATACATACATATAATCACGCCTTTATCCATAATGGGGTAGGCAGAGCATGTACAACCTAAACAAAGGTCGTGCCACCACGTCTGACAAAGTTTTGAGGGTTATTTAAGATAGATTTGTATATATATATTGCTGTAGTGACAGAATGTCAGCACATCGCCCCAATTGCAATATACAGACACCCACGGATCCCCTTAGCTATTTTTTACAGCATGTCCGGGAGGAAATTCAGATGGCACATTCTATGTTTTTCTCTCACTCCCAGTCCGTGGATGCAAGAATAAAAAATCCTAATGAATTTTACTTATTTACCGGATCTATACGCGATACTGTTTTGTTGGTAAAACAAAGGTTAAAAATATCCCGAGGTTTCGTCTCGCTATCTCGAGTCGCAGTTGGAGTCCGGTGGGTCAAACCAAAAAAAAAACAGTAAGTGGATGGGTGGGCAAATTAAGTGCAAATAATCGCAAGTGCTAGTGTATTTTTAACTGCCTCCGTGGTCTAGTGGCTAGTGCCATGGTCTCCCGATCCGGAGGTCCTGGGTTCAATTCCCAGGTATAACACAAAGTTGATATTTGAGAATTTATCACTTTGTGAATTTTTCCCCAGTTTGGTTAGGACATTGCAGGCTGAATCACCTGATTGTCCGAAAAGAAAAAGATTTCGTGCTTCGGAGGGCACGATAAGCCGTCGGTCCCGGTCGCTGTCTTTGATAATGGTCGTTATTTAAAACTATGTCAAAGGCCTGATAGTTGTGCTACTAGGTGGTTTAAAAACTCTGACACCAGGGTTCATCGAGTCGATAGACTCGATACCCACTCGACAGAAGAAGAAGAAGTGTCCTGACAGCAGGTAGGAAATATCAAAACATCACACGTGCGAAAGAGACTCATTTATAACTGTCAATAAATTTAATCGTTGGACATGTGTAAGGATGCTCATGCTTATGTGAAAAGTATACAGGCTGTGCCTCATACACTTAAGGCTCGTATTTATAAAGCGATCTCAAGGTTGAGAGCAATATTAAGTATAGATTTGACAAGCCGTTTGTACTGAAATGACATTTCTGATACGAACTCAAACTAGTTGTCAGTCTCAAGTGCTGTTTATCGATACGGGCCTAAACTACTACTGTCGTTTGCCGCTTGGCGAACAATGAACTCTTACCCAGGGGATAATAAATTGAATGAATTCATGCAGGGGCCATGCATAATAATAATAATAGTCCTCCCACCTATTTTCGGTGATGGCGGCGAATCTCCCGGAGATGGGCCAACTGCGCAGGACATGTTTTTAGTGCCCAAGTGTTTGCGCTACACACAGGTGCACTATCTGTTCCCTCAATCTCTTTTTCTGATGGGACAGATTGACTGACACGACCAGAGAGAATTCAGGCGCAGGACCGACTATTTACATGTTCATCCGACGGCATGGATCATCTTACTTTTCGGACAATCAGGTGATCAGCCTGCAATGTCCTAACCAAACTAGAAACAACAACACAAAGTCATTGTCCCCCGCCGGGAATCGAACCCGGGACCTCCGGGTCCAGAGCCTATGGCTCAGACCGCTAGACCACGGAGGCAGTTCATAATAATAACTTCAAATGACATAAACCAACATAAAAAATCTACCTACGTTTATGCATGTGGGATGAAAAACTAAACAAACAACAGTTATTAACTCTAATATCAAATTATTACCCTTCCCTGGAATACCGGAATGAGTTAACTAATAGTTAAACTACTATAGAAACAGATTAATTTATCCTCTCTAGTTAAATTTATTTGAGTTTAAAAAGGGAAGTTAGAATATGGTTTTCACATGTTTACAATTATAAAAACAAGAGCAGTTTCTAAAAAAGTTAGGTACCTTCTTCTACGTCAATACCTTATTTCTATTTTAACTTATTTTTAACCGACTGCAAAATAAAAAGGAGGAGGTTCTCAATCCTGCTGTATGTTTTTTCTTCCATGCTGGACTGGGAGAAATAGAAAAGATAGAATGTTCCAGTTGCCCTTCCTCCCGGGTATACTGTAGAAGTCAGCAAAAGGAATTCGTGGGTTACAGTGTATTGTAATTTAGGCGATGGGCTGACAACCTGTCACTACAGCAATACACATTACAATCTAAACTTGCCTTCATTTTTTGTCAGACGTGGCGAAAGCGCCTTTTACGAGACATTTTACGCTCTGCTTGCCCCGTAAGGGATAAAGGCGAGATTTTATGTATGTATGTTTGTTTTTTATTTGTTATTTTTTGTACTTAGTCTAAACTGGTGACAGATTTACCACTTATGTAAAATAAAACAATAAATTATTTATTCAGAATTAATTACTACTTACGCAATTAGTTAAAAAACCGGCACGCCGGGACCACAATAAGCTCTTTTTCGAACGCATTACAATAAAGAAACAAACCAGGTTTCATTTTCATACTTAGAGGGTCTTTATATAGAAAATTAATTGACGAACATGTTTCAAAATTAACTGAAGACTACAAGAAATTAATTTAAAAAACCCTTTTGTTTTATATAACTGAGACGCATATTATAAATTCTGTGCCTCAGATTTAAACGAAAAAACTCGCCACATTTTATTACACTCTGGGTGACCTTAGCATTCGTTCTTCTCCCTGCCATCAATACGTGAACTCAGGCCATTTGAGAGACCGGATCTCCTTCGTATGATGGCGGAGAAACCCTGGATTGGACCGGGCCCCCACAACCATGGGGACAGACCGTCTCACGTAGATAAACTCTCATCATCTGCCTAGCCTTATCCCTTATCTTACGGGGTCGGCTACCTAATCTAGGGGATTGAACGAGAGAACTGGTTGTTACACAGAGCGACTCCCATCTGACCTCCGCAACCCAGAAGGGAAACCAGACCCAATCCTAGATTAGGTCAGAGTTTTCAAGCCGCCAATACATAGCACTTGCCTCTGATATGGCTTAACGACTAATATCTTCGGTATTAAACGATATTAACCGGGACCAACGTCTTAACGTGCCTTCCGAAGCAAGGAAAAAGCGCCGAATAAACGCACATATGAAATTCGAAAACCGAAAAACACATTGGTACGTGGTGGGATTCGAACCACGACCTCCCGATCAGGAGGCAGCCGCTCTATCCACTACACCATCGGGCTCTCCACTACACCATCGGGCTTTCATGTAGATAAACTCTATGGACTTATTATTTCTTCTTTCCACCAGTCGCTACCGCCTTCGTGGCCCCAATCTGTGGTATCAGGCCATCGCAAAGCTTTGACCTCCTTCGAATGATGGCAGAGAAACCCTGGATAGGCTTGGGTCTGCACAACCGTTGAACCCTTGATTTACCATTTGTTGGGTGTGGGGAATGCGAGTGAATTTTTTGTTTATGGTGTACAAGAGAGTTTATTGTACTTCACTTAAGTAACAATAAATGTTGATGTTAGTTCTATGTTAAAACTAGGATGTTTGCGCGATAATGTTAAAATGTTAATAATGTTGATTGAATGCACCCGGTCGCGACGATTCCGAAAAATGCACTGAAAGTAAAACGTAGACGCATGGGCAATAAGTGCACGGTCTGACGTCACGACACGTGTTCGGAGGTATTGACCCGAACACCATTCATTCTCTTTCCCAGCTGTCAATGCCCTCGAGGCGAGGAGTTCACATATGGGGAACACGGGCCATCAAAATCATCAAAAATTTAACATACTTCGAATGATATCGGAGAAACCTGGACACGCTCCCTAGCATAGCTACGAGTATATACTCTACTATCGACCCGCCCCGGCTTCGCACGGAAGTTATCAGTGTTTCTCTACTGTATTATGCATGTATTATAAATATAAACCATCCTCTTGAATCACTCTATCCATTAAAAGAAACCGCTTCAAAATCAGAAAAAGATCTAATCATACATAGGGATATAGGGACAGAGAAAGCGACTTTGTTTTATACTATGTAGTGATGGACTGACCATTTTTTTTTACTTACCAGCTGTCACCGCCTTCGAGGCGCCCATGCGGGGACTCAGGCCATCCCAAAGCCTGGATCTCCTTCGCATGATGGCAGAGAAGCCCTGGATAGGGCTGGGCCCGCACAATCGCTGGGACAGACCGCCTCGTATAGACATGGAGACAGGACCCAAAGAGATAGAAGTGTTGAACGGCATGGACGATAGCGGTGATAGGGTCGTCTTCGAGGATTTGATCAGGTAAGTGTAACTTTTTGTTGTTTTAGACTATTTTCTAATATACAGGATGTTGGACAAATTACTATGTTATCCTTCAAGGAAGGATACAGCATGGGTATCATAGATAAAGTTGTGGAATAGTCGACGACAATGAGTTCCTTGAAGGAACATAATGCTATCGATTCATCTTGATTAACTGCCTTCGTGGTCTAGTGGTTAGAGCCATGGGCTTACGATCCGGAGGTCCTGGGTTCGATTCCCAGGGGGGAAACACAAATTTGATATTTGTCTATTTATCACTTTGTGAGGTTTTTCCCAGTTTGGTTAGGACATTGCAGGCTGAATCACCTGATTGTCCGAAAAGAAAAAAGATTCTGTGCTTTGGGAGGGCACGTTAAGCTGTCGGTCCCGGTCGCTGCCTTTGATAGTTGTCGTTACTCAAACCATGTCAGAAGCCTATTAGCTGTGCTACTAGGCGGTTTGAAAACTCTGACACCAGGGCTCATCGAGAATCTATTGGCTAAGAAGATCTTGACTAAAATTGGTTCCGTCCCATTCTCTTCTCTCATTATATGAGTTATGATGATAGAAAATGGCAGGTATATACTTATTCTTCCATGCTGGTCTGGGAGCGAGAGAAAAACATAGAATGTGCCAGCTGCATTTTCTCCCGGGCATGCTCTAAAAACCAGCTAAGGGATCCGAGGGTTTCAGTATATTGTAATTTAGGCGATGGGCTGACAACCTGTCACTACAGCAATAAACTTACACATCTATCTTAATTAACCCTCAAAACTTTGTCAGACGTGGCGGAACGACCTTTGTTTGGGTCGTTTACGCTCTGCCTACCCCATTAGGGATAAAGGCGTGATTATATGTATGTATGTATGTATGTATATACTTATATCACTTAAGGGGATCCCCGGTAAAAAAAACATTTCTCACTGAAAACGCAATTAATCGAAAATCTGTTACATCAGATAGTATAAGTACTAAAGTTGGTTTTAAGCATTACAAATTAATAATTCAGTGTTCACTGCAGTGGCCGATTTTCGCAATTTTTCTATCTGTCTGTAACTACAACGAACTATAAGTTGCAACTTTATAAGGTTCTAAATGACCTTTATTGCTTTAACCTCAATCTGATCTACCGGATTTTCTAGAGAACAGAATAATTGCCCAAAATTTCACCGTGTCAAGGCTAAACCCAGCAAACATTTCGAAGTTTAATTCTAAAAAGTTTCTGATTCGAACTGCCTACCCTATTGTATGAAGCCTGTAAAAGTATGACTAGTAGTTAGTAAGTGACTTCCAAATTCACTTAAACTTTTCTGAAACTCCGAACTAACCTTTCCATTTTCTCAAAAATAAATCTTACGTGTTCCATTTTACATTCAAAATTTTATTGTGAACTAGTTTGACGAATCTTAGCTTATAATTAATTGCTTTGAAAAACTACCAAAATGTCAATGCTATGGAATAAAAGAACATGAAGTAGGTACTTCTTTAACTATAATTGTGACAAAGGTGACAAAAGACGTGGCGAAAACGTAGATGCTCTACCTACCTCGTTAAGGATACAGGCAAAACTAAGGATACAAGGTTAGAACTATAACCCAGGTTCCCAGTAATAACTTCTGTCATGGACAGAAAGTAACTTATTTATTATATGGGGTGTAAGGGACAGCGTCCCTCAAACAGATAGGAGTTGCTCAGTAAACGACACTGAACAACTTCCGACAGGAAATTCTATCAAAATGGCTTTTCCATACAAATTCCTGATCAAGGTGGACATTAAGAGAGCTTCCTACTAGGTATTTTTATGTCAAGATTACAAAAATAGCTAGTTAATAAATGTTGAGTTTTTTAATGATAATGACGACTGATGATAAATTGACATATTTCATTTTAATGTAATTTTGCATGCCAATAAGTGGCGCAATACGCTTGTGCGACTTAGTAATAACTGTAAGACCTAGTTACCGTGTCTGCTTGCTAATAAAGATATTTCTATTTCATTTTGTATGGAAAAAGCAATTTTTATTTTCACTTCCTGAAGGAATTTCTCGGTGGAAGTTGTTCAGTATCGTTGACTGAGCAATCCCTATCAGTTTTTCACAGTCCCTTACACCCGGTATTATTTTATCCAAAACAAAGTAATTTACCGTTTTAATTGCAAGCTTCAGATGTTTACGCAGAATATGGCTTATAATAGGTATATTAATCTTGTATTTATTTTACTACCGGAGGCTAATTTGCGGGCCTAACAATGGTCAAAAAGCTTCTCGCAAAACATTATAGATTAAAGCTAAAATTAGTCAGGAAAGATAAATTTCCTAAAAGTGGCTAGGTGCTTACAAATCTATCTTAAATAACACTCAAAAATTTGTCAGACGTGGCGGAACGACCTTTGTTTAGGTCGTTTACGCTCTGCCTATCGCCTAAATTACAATATACTGAAACCCTCGGATACCTTAGCTGGTTTTTACAGCATGCTCGGGAGAAAATGCATCTGGCACATTCTATGTTTTTCTCCTGCTCCCAGGCCAGCATTGAAGAAAAAAAAGTGCTGCCACACATGAAAAAATGTAGATCTCAATGTTACCAACAGCTATTTTAACCAACTTTTATCTGTGACTAGTGACACGCCCTATATTTAGTTTCTCTACTACATCACAGAGTAACTTATAATACTAACGTACAAACTATATTATGCATGTATTATACATATTAAAAACACTTGAAACCGCATTCAATCCGTTGCGTAGTTTTAAAAATCCTAGCAAACATAGGGACATACAGAGGAAGAAGCGACTTTGTCTTATAATATGTAATGATAATGAGGATTTATCTTATATCCGTGAAACTGTGATTGTTATGTTTACAAAACAAGCTATACAGAGAGTCCACCAAAGTTTTGGGTCAGAGATCCAACATGTCAAAAACGAACCGTTTGAATTTTGTATACATTGTCCCCAGAACGGGAGACAAGCGGTCGGCGGTGGCGAATGCGTTGAACGCTGGTAGACGCCGTAGACAGCCTAACCCTGCCCTCGGTAAGGCAGTCACGCCGTATGTCGGCGTTGGTAAGCAAAGCCCTGCCCCACACAAGCACAGACACACATACGAGTACATACACGCTAACGCGCTTACACATATAAATCTCTCTACTTTGAACGCGGGCAGACGCTGTAGACAGCCTAACCCTGCCCTCGGGAAGGCGCTCACGCCGTATGTCGGCGTCGGTAAGCAAAGCCCTGCCCCACACATGCACAGATACACACACACACATATACACATACGCGAGCGCGCTTACACATCGAAATCACTCTACTTTGAACGCGTGCAGACGCTGTAGACAGCCTAACCCACACAGAGAGAGAGAGTCACAGAGTTCCTTTACGCGGACAGAAGATGGGCCGGCTCACCCCAATCATACGCAAACGCAGTAAACTCTCCCTTAGAAATAAGATGAGGCTTTACACTACATGCGTTCGACCCATTATGACCTACGCCAGTGTGGCCTTCAGCCACACCTACCCCACTTATCTGAACACCCTCCAGGTAGTTCAACACAGCTTCTTGCGGAGGGCAACCGGGGCCCCCTGGTACCTCCGCAATTCTGTTATTCACATTGATCTCGATGTTCCGTCTCTCAAAGAGTTCATGAAGCAAGCTGCCATACGCTTGTTCGACAATGCCCCTCACCACCCTAACCCTCTTGTAGTTAGCGCCTCTAACTACGTTCCTCAATCTGCGACTCGTTACAAACGAAGACCTAGGCATGTCCTTACCGACGGCGATGACCAAATTACTCTTGCGTTTAATGCTACCAATATTAGTCGAGCCACACTCTGCACAAGCTCTTCCAGCAATTGCGTACCCCGTCGGCGGGGTCGCGGAGGTCCCTCCTTTGGGGTTTACCGGTACGTACCGGGCAGATTCTCTCCGATAAGGAGTCCCCAAGGGAACGCCATAAGCCGAGGTTCAAGCCCTAGTGGGCGCCCTTAGGCAGTTGCCATTTCATTAAGGGTGTAGATTGCGTGTAGCAACTCCCCGCATTAAAAAAAAAACAAAAAAAGCGGACAGAAGATGCCGCAGTCAGACCGCCGCGCACAGAAACACACTTTAATACTGCCCCAATCCTGACCCACATCACTAAACACAATGGCACTAACATACACACACACACGCATGTTGCTGTTAAATTATGCTGCCAAAAGCAAAAATTAGTGCCCATAATGTTTAATTTTTTCAACTGAAATGGCAATGAAAATATTTATTTGCAGGTGTCCTAAACAATATGGGAACGTTCTTCGACTCGCTGAGAGACAACCTGGAAACGCTTGCGTCACTGTCCCCTGAGCAGAGGTCCACATTCTTCCAAGGTCCACCTACGGTCGTCCAGGCTCCGTCTTCTGGTGAGTAATGACGTAATTACCTTCCATTTTCAGTAACGACAGGCCTGCTGTCTTACTCCGCACTTTAGGTATGAAGCCGGTTACCGCCGCCAGCCGCTGTCGTCACGGTGAACGTACATCATCTGCCTCTCTTTACTTGCTGTCTCGTCACGAATTGTGTCGCGCGTACTTGTGTGCGTAATCTTTACCGTTTTTAGCAATTTGAGCAAGTTCTGTACCGTTAGGTACTATTTATTATTCTGTGGTAACGGGTAGCATACTGCTCAATATATATACAAGAGAAGCTCGTCAAATCATACAACCTTTTCCAGGTCGAAATAATAAAGTAAAATCTATAATGTTCGTAAGGATTGAGGATCCACATCAGATTTTTAAAGGCTGATCTCAACATTATTCAGCAACGAAGTAGCTGATTTCGCAGCACGAATTCTGGATTTAGCAGCAAAATATATCACTAGTTATATTAATTCAAAAGTTGCTCCTCAATCTAAACATTTGAATTGAGGAGCCACCTGGAACTCGTTGAGTAATATATAAATATTTTTGAAAATTTTGCATCATTTAGCAGCAATTATGTATAGTATCTTCTAAAAATTTGGCTTCTGTAACGCTGAAATTACAGAAAATATAATACTTTTAGTACGGCTCCTCAATCTATACTCTAGAGGTGAATTTTCATTGAAGTGAGCTATCAATTAAAATATTCGACCTAATGATCGTTAAGCAGGTGGTGTGTTTTATTTTGCAGTATATAATTAAAATAGAAAAACAGAGTAAATTTTGTAGGTGAACGAATTTTCTTTGGCTCCTCAATCCTGACGTTCTACTTTTATATGATTGACTGTAGCCACCTGAGATCTCAACGGAATCAAAAGTCAGAGACATTAACATTTAGCAGAAATGTCTTCTTAATATATCTGAACACGCAGTGCATATATTTTGTCTCAACCTCAATTCAGATGTTAGGATTGAGGAGCCACTTTTGAATTAATTTTAATTAAACTAGTGATCTATTTTGCTGCTAAATCCAGAATTCGTGCTGCAAAATCTGCTACTTTGTTGCTAAATAAAATTGAGATCAGCTTTTAAAAATCTGATGTGGATCCTCAATCCTTACGAAAATAAATCTATAAAGGGCGTGCGTGACGGTGAAATCAGAAATACAAATATACTTTATTGCACAAGAACACATACAAGTAAAATCATAGCAGAAAGGGTTTTTCAGTCAACGAAACTGAAAAACTTTAACAAAAATTATCGTCAAGCTAGGAAATTAAAAAAGATTTTTAGCTTCGTCGTAAAATTTGTATAGGAAGGAATTTCTAATCTAAGGTTCGAAGTGGTCGAAATCATTTATTTTTTAAATGTAAGTTATTCAGTTTTCACCTTACATCGCATCCAACCTTCATGCGTCGGGAGCGATGGATACCGTGGAGATGGAAACTATGAAAACCGATACAATTTGTAGCTTAGCAACCAGCCTGTTACGTCAATATTACCCACGTTACGTCAGAGTTGTTTTCTATGGTTGTCTTCATGTGATTTTTGTACATAAAATGTGTAGTTATTGCTAAAACATAATTCTTGATCATTTATACAAAAATGTGTGCTGCAACAGAGTCTAGAAGACACAGTAAATACCGTATTAATAGTGCAAGACCCCATGACTATTTATACGATTCAGCGTACATCGTGTCTGGTGCTAAGGACTATGCAAGAACTTCATTCAAAGCAGCCATGGTTTCTGCTCAGGTTGTTATTCAACCGGTTTACAGAACCATGTTTTCCGATCTACGCAAGATGCCAAGAATGCACGTCGCATACTACCCGAACTGCAGGCTACCACAACATGTAGATACCTCGTACAAAGCATATGTGGCCAAAGTAGCCAATGCTCAGAACGCGCCGGCACCAGATTTAAGTGGAAAACACCGATACCAATTTGCTGCATTTCCTAAAAAGGTACTGGACCTGAAGGCTTGTAGTCCTGAATTTCATCCTCCATCTCCTGTGCCTGTTATTAGTGGCAAACCTAAGAACAAAGGTACGCAAAGTGTGTATAGAGAGTCATCAGCACAAACTATTCCATGGCAGCCAGACGGAAAAGCTGCGGACAATTGCGAAGATATACCTGAAGTTCTTTACTTGGACAAACTCGAATGGGGTCCAGGAAAACCTTATCGTCTTGGAGATCTACCTTGTGACTTTCATACTACTGAGATAATTAACAAAATGCGTCATGCCCGTATTTGGAATGAAATAGCTGAAAAAGGACCGTACCCACGTTGGATGAAAAAGAGAGATCAAATTATTGGCGATATCGAAATTAAAGATTGGATCTTCAGACAGGCAGAAATTGACGAACTGCAGGAGATTCGGCTTTCGCTTGTTCAAAAGTTACAATCTCAGCAACGTCGGAAACAAGTGAATCGCACTAGCAAGAAACTTCATGAGTTATGGAACAAAAAAAAGGCAGAGATGGAACATAAAATAGACACTATACGCCGTAATAGAGATAGAGAACTTCGCAAGCTTACCGTCATACATACTGGAGGGGGGCGCCAAGGAAAGTGTCAACACTACCGCGCCATGCGTGGAATGGGAAACGCCTTAATATCAGCAACAGATCCCACATCAGATGTATACGCTTCAATGGCTAGAAATGGCTACCAGGCAAGGACAAGACATGCAGAAATATCTTATGACCCATCACTGTTGTTGTTAGAAGATCACCAAGCTTTGGCTGCACTTCCTCCATGGTTAGATGAGTGTGGTCAAAATCTCACCAGAACATGCTCTGGACACGCAATACCTAAAGATCAGAGAAAGTTATGTGAACGTGAAACCAAGTGGAGTGAAAAGTTTCTAGAAAAACTCCACGAAGATCTGAAGAAAGCTCGACTTGGCGCAGCAGGAGGTGCTGGTCCACTACATATTCTCAAACCTCTGCGATTGACAGGCACTCCTCGCCCAGCTACACCTGAAGTTCAAGCGGTTACAGAATCTGACGAAATAGATCATCAATCTGCGCTATTCATACAAAAAATCATAAGAGGAAGAGCAGTACAATATCTTATGTATGAAGGTCGCACTCGGGCAGCGGAGCTCACTGAAGAACTAAAAACTACACATGGACTACAGAAAGAGGACAAAATCCGTATAGCAAAAGAAGATGCAAAAGCAAGAGATTATAATTCAATACGTACTGAGGCTGAAAAGAAAGAGGATGCTATCACAGCTTTGGTTGACGAGCTCTGTGGCGGTGCGGTGTCCGCTGCTCTAGACTTCCTTGAGAAGGAATTAAAAAGACTAAAAGAAGAGAGACGACAACATGCTTTTATTATGATTGCTTTGCGTGAAAAAGAGATGCGTGAAGCAGCTGAAGCAGGACGTCGTCAAAAAGAGGAACACCGCCGCCGTGAACATGATGAGATGTTCAAGCAGATACTTGGTGTGACCCAAGACACGGTTGACTCATATTTGCAAGATATTATCATGGAAGGTATTGCAATAAGTGCTGAAGAAGAAGCTGTGAGACGTGCGCGGAGACAGGCTGACCAGCTTGAAGAGGATTTGAAGGAACAAGAAAATATGTCTACAGCAGAAACAAATGAATTAGTAGCAGAGTTAGTACAGCAATTTTTGTTACCATCCGCACATAAGGCTGCTGCCCAGCATCGCATTCAAGAGATTCAAAGAGGAAAGCTTGAAGCTGCTAGAAAGGTGATCTTCGGTCTGCTTGATGCAGCTGAAATCAGAAAACCAATTTGCGCGATTTGCGGAACTCCACTAGACGAACTATGTCGTTGCACCGTGTGTCCTGTAGGACAAGAGCCTAAGGAGACCGTATCCAGAGATGATCCTCGCTGGAAGGCTACCCGAGTTCGTCCTCGTCCAAAACCAAAACCACCAGGAAAACGATTCCCACCTGAACACGACTTCCGTTGCATGCTGGATTGCCTTATTGATGAAGTGGTCGTTAAATCTCGCAAACAACAAATTGAGAGAGAATTAGTAAGAAGAGAATATGGTGAAAAGCTTCGAGAAAACTTCGAGATCGAGCTCGAATCGAAAGACATTGTCGATGAAATAATTGACCTTGCAATAGGGGCCAAACAATTGCCTATACGAAAACTTTCTTACCATTATTTCAGCAGAACTATCCGCGGAGAAGCAATCCCGCGTACTGAAGTCAAACAAATATGCGCTTGTCCGAAGGAACTACCTTCTGAAATCAGAGCTAAAGCTATAGCAAAGGCCTTAGCAGAAGACCCCACTTGCCGCTGTGATGAGGTGGATACTTCTAAGCCCAGGGTTGTGGTTGGACCGGATATGCGCGATCCAAAGCAACGTATTATGCTGCTGCCTTCAGAAGTGCGTTCTTATGAGGATAAGAGAAAGTGCAAGTGCGATGTTAGCCCTGAAGATAGCCAGGCAGCGTTTGAAATCGATCTAACCCCAACGGATTCTTCAGTGGGTGATTTATTGTATGAAATCGGTGAAGCTCCTCAAATTGAAGGCGAGGCCGTGGCTCCTGAGGAACAAGGAGAGTGAGCAGATAAATTATACTGAGATGTCTGTCAGAATCAAAATCTCGTCTTTTGCATTCTCAATCACATTAAAAAAGAGCTTACAATCTTTTATTTTGATGGGACAGATTAACTAACACGACCAGGGAGAAATCAGGGGCAGGATCAAATATTTACATGCCCATCCAATAGCATGGATCATCTCACTATGCGGGCAATCAGGAGATCAGCCTGCAATGTCCTTACCAAACTAGAAACAACATCGCAAAGTCCCCCGCCGGGAATCGAACCCGGGACCTCTGGGTCTAGAGCCCATGGCTCAGACCGGTGGCAAATTTTTG
This sequence comes from Scrobipalpa costella, assembly GCA_949820665.1. Taxonomy (NCBI): domain Eukaryota; kingdom Metazoa; phylum Arthropoda; class Insecta; order Lepidoptera; family Gelechiidae; genus Scrobipalpa; species Scrobipalpa costella. Next base: position 4,537,280 of record OX463311.1, read on the forward strand.
TAATATGCCATATTTAAATGTCTATATACATCTTACGGATTTAACAGAGTTTGAAAAAAACATGGGAATTGTTAAGGGTTTTCTGTGTGTTGCTGAGTAATTGTACTGTATCTGACTTTACTATATCCCCTGTATACCGGGTGTAAGGGACAGCGTCCCGCAAACTGATACTGCTCAGTCAATAAAACTGAAACTGCGTGCAGGAATTATTTTCAGGAAATATAAAAACAATTTGCTTTTCCATACAAATTGTCTGATCGAGGTAGTAATTTTGAATTTCCCATACAGGCATTTTTTTCATCTCCTGAGAGAATTTACTGCTGATAGTTGTGCAGTTTCGTTGACTGAGCAACTCATATCAGTTGCTGTCCCTTACACCCGGTATAACAGTAATTTTATAAAGAATGTTTTAGTTGCAAATTATCATTATGGAATCATGTGTGTGCTTTTATTATGAGAGGTAGAGTAATAATTATTTTTGATGTTAACTTGGCTAAAGTATTTTCATACAAAGTAATTATGTGCTATGTACGCTACGTCTATACGTATTTTTACATCGAATAAATTGTAAATTCTAAAACACTTTTTTTATACATACATACATAACATCACGCCTTTATCCCTAACGGGGTAGGCAGAGCGTAAAAGACCTAAACAAAGATCGTTTCGCCACGTCTGACCAAGTTTTGAGGGTTATTTAAGATAGATTTGTAGGTATATTATTGCTGTAGCGACAGGTTGTCAGCCCATCGCCTATATTACAATATACCTTAGCTGGTACACAGCATGCGCGGGAGGAAATGCAGCTGACACATTCTATGTTTTTCTCTTGCTCCCAGGTCAGCATGCACTTTTTTTATTATTCAGTCTTTATTTTTATTTAAAGTACTGTATCGCTGTTATATATGATGTGATCATATTATTATCATGGCTCGTATTTTATTATTAAGGGATCTGAGGGTTTCAGTATATTGTAATTTAGGGAAGCCGGCGACTAGTTCCTATTTCTTATATTTCCATGTCTGACATTTTGCTAATTATTATTGGGACGAGGCGATGGGCTGACAACCTGTTACAGCATTACACAAACAAATCTATCTTAAAACATTCAAAACTTTGTCAGACGTGGCGGAGCGAACTTTGATTAGGTTGTTTGCGCTCTGCCTCCCCATTAGGGATGAAGGCGTAAGTATGTATATGTATGCACTTTCATTACACAGGGTAAAAATATAATTCCCAGTTCAATACCATTACGTCCTTACAGAAACCCACGGCATGTCACGTGGTTCTAATTCTGACAAAGTTTAATGAGTTTTGTATGTCAGTCTATCTTCCCACCAGGGAGCCAACTTGCACACCATACACGCCATTATCCTGTGTTATACCGTGCTACTAACTTTGCCTCCGTGGTCTAGTGGTCAGAGCCTTAGGCTCCCGACCGGGAGGTCCTAGGTTCGATTCCCAGGGGAACACAAAGTTGATGTTAGTCAATTTATCGTTTTGAGAGATTTTCCCCAGTTTACTTAGGACAATGCAGGCTGAATCACCTGGTTGTCTGGAAGAAAAAAGAAAGAAAGAAGAAAAATAAATCTTCCTTTCTTTCATGTTTCTTGCTCTAGCAGGAGTCTCATGCTGATTTCAGTTTACCCTCGCAACTAAAGTTAAAAATAAACAGAACACGGTACTACAATGGATGTTTGGCACACATTTTTGTATAGCCTGTATATTATGGTGGTTTAAAAAGTACTTTTTTAAATTTTTGTATTAGTTACCCTCCTATTTTGTTAATTATATACATATTCTTATTATTGCAAAATATCAGCTTCCTAAATTAAAGGCAAGAGGCTGCTCATATTTATAATTTTTCAGATTATACTCACTTTTGTTTACTAACATTACTGCTTAAAAATAGGGATATGAGTAGGTCTCTGGAGTAAAATAAAAAAATATGTTTTACGTAGTCAAAGGCAACTTTTAGGTGTTGTAAGTGCTAAATGCATAGTGTACGAAATTTAGATATATTCCTTAAATTTGATTGAAAATTATTTCGATTTCTAGGCGAAAAAACATTTTTTTATTGAATGTTTTTCGATAATTCAAACCTTTGTCACATTTGAATCAGCTTCCTATACAAAAAAAATACTTAGTTTATATTTCATCTTTTCAAACAAATACAAAAATTTGTCTAGCGATTAGCATCCTTTTCCATTAAAGATATCTTTATGAAATTTTGCACATACATACATATAATCACGCCTTTATCCCTAATGGGGTAGGCAGAGCGTAAACAACCTAAACAAAGGTCGTTCCGCCACGTCTGACAAAGTTTTGAGGGTTATTTAAGATATATTTGTAGGTATATTGCTGTAGTGACAGCCCATCGCCTAAATTACAATATACTGAAACCCTCGGATCCCTTAGCTGACTTTTACAGCATGCCCGGGAGGAAATGCAGCTGGCACGTTCTACGTTTTTCTCTCGCTCCCAGTCCAGCATGGAAGAAATTTTGCACACCATATTTTTTTTAATACGTGTAACAATATGAAAGGCTGGCTAAATCTCAAGCATGAGTTTTTTTTTTCATACTAGCTTTAACCACGCTACTGTATATTTATTATTATATTCTTCTATGTTGTAGCTGAACAACTAAATAATATACTATGTACTACAGATGGACAATGCGGAACAGTAAACACATTGATACATAAGCTTTGATTCAATTTTCTCTCGGATTTTCTCTAAGCCGACCTCCCCGTTGCAGTGGACTCGCTTTCTTCCTCATACAATACCAATTTTAAAAGCTCTTTGAGTCCAGAGACTTTACACGCCAAGAGGTGTACAAGAGGTCTATTTAAGGGTCTGCCGGAGTAGTGTAATCCCATACAAACGTAGTTTCGCTTTTTTTCCTAAAAAGTAAATCCAGACTTAACCAAACTTCGTACAGTCAACAACACCTTTAGGGTAACAGGGCTGCTCTAACCGAACCTAATAAGAAGCATAGATATGATGCATTTGGCAGGTGCACGGAGTTTGGTTAAGTTTGGTTTTACTGTCTAGGAATAAAAGCGAAACTACGTTTGTATGGGGTTTCACTACTATGAAAGCTACTATGAGCTATGAAATCCTATACAAACGTAGTTTCGTTCTCATTTTTAAACGGTACGACTGAACTTCACCAAGCATTGTACCTACACGTCATCAAATCTAACTTATTATTAGAAAATCACGATCAAATCACGACCACTAACAAAATAATTGTGGAAATGCAATTTTGCGTGAAAATGGCCTTAAATTAAATTTGCTCTCTCATTTTGTATTTGGTTAACATGTTGATACTAAAACTAATTATAAACATAGATATGTTGCATTTGATTATATGTACAAAGTTTGATCTAACCATACATATAAAAATTAAAACGTCACTACTTTTTGTATGAGATTCGATTTCCGAGGCAGCCCTAAACTTATTTTGTGCCATGCATAAAATAAACAATTATTATCTAAATAAACAATTTGCCTGTATATTCCTTACGGGGTAGGCAAAGCATAAATCACTACATAGTATAAAACAAAGTCGCTTTCTCTGTCCCTATATCCCTATGTATGCATAAATCTTTAAATCAACGCAACGGATTTTGATGCGGTTTCTTTTAATAGATAGAGTGATTCAAGAGGAAGGTTTATATGTATAACACATGCATAATATAGTGGAGAAACGCTAAAAAAGCCGTGCAAAGCCTAGGCGGGTCGCTAGTATCCTATAAAACACAAACATAAAGTCAACAAAACATAATGAAACAGTAGTTTTAATGACTTAACTAATTTGCCAACAAGTATCATCTATTTTTAAAATGTGTTTTTAAATAAAAAGATATGAAACTTTGTTTACCTTTATTCTAAAACTGAGTTGGATATACTATATCTAGTTTTGAGTAACTAGTGTAATAACACAACATACATACATAAAATCACACTTTTATCCCTAATGGGGTAGACAGAGCGTAAACGACCTAAACATCGTTCCGCTACGACTGACAAAGTTTTAAGGGTCTTTAAGATAGATTTTATAAATATGTTGCTGTAGTGACAGGTTGTCAGCCCATCGCCTAAATAACAATATACTGAATCCCTCGGATCCCTTAGCTTGTTTTTACAACAGGCCCGGGAGGAAATACAACTGACACATTATATGTTTTTCTCTCGCTCCCAGGCCAGCATGGAAGACACAACTACACTGGTAAAAAATCACATGATAAAAGTACTAAGTACCTACTCACGTATCAATCTTGGTTTCCTAGTGAGTGACCTCTTTAATAACATTGGACTGACGCGGGACGAATGTCAATTTACTAGCCAGAGGTCTGTGGGGTCTTCCTGGAAGTTCTGTGAGCAGGAAAACTACAAGATATGTGATACTTCCGCAACGTGATATCTATTTCTACAAACTAAAATTACAATGGCGTCTATTCTCGCGAGATAATCCTAATTCTAATTCTTAATTAGCGCTGTCAATGTCAAAGTCATGTGTTTATTTTCTATTCTGTTCTTATGTCAAACTTAAGAAAGTGACAGCGTATGAAGGATTATGTCGCGAGAATCGATGCCAATGTGACTGTTTATGATCTCAACCAACCTATAAATGCCAATATCTAACGCCAAATTAAAATTATTATTTATATTATGTAGAAGCAAGATCAATTGATTGGTTACATTTGGCAGCTCTCAACGTATATTAAAATACTTATAATGATATAACCTCAGGAAAGGCTGGTAACTCTGGGAGTAATACCTATTTTCATAAAAAGGGGACCTTAGATTAAAAATATAGATATATATATATAGTCTCAAGTGATTGTGTGTATTATTTTTAATGCAATGTAATTACTAATGATTGTTTTATGTTTTAAATGAAATTATTATTTTACTAATCTTTAATTACTAAGCATGATTGTATTTTATTATTGTAACTTATGGATAGCATGTATTTTTTATTTTTTTTAAATTGTTTTATACATCACACAATTTAAAACTTTTATTATTATTATTAATTATATAACAATATGAATGCCATAACTTGTAGCGTTAAATGAAGGTCAGTTACGATAGGATTACAACCTTTCACTTGCTAAATAGGAAAAGCCTAGAAAGTTTCCCAGTTTCATTATAGAATTATGTTTTATTTGTATGGTTTTATTGGCAAGATAATACCGCAAATAAAGGTTTCCCAGGCAAAGAAATTAATCAACTTCCACGAAGATACAGGAAATTATAAAAAGTCCTTACAAATTGTATAAAAGTTGTTCTGTACCGGATTGTTAAATTTTCGTTTCCTGGGGAAAAAATGTTGCTTAAGAAGGTTCGAGAGCTGTGACGGTGGCGCCATCAGTTGTTAATTAATTGTGCCTGAAATACAAACATTTATAAATAACAGTTCATGAAACTGTTTGTATTTTAGCCACAATAAATATTACTATTGCTGGCGCCACCTAATTACATTGAAAAAGTTTCCCAATACCCTTTAAGTCCTCTTTAAATCTTATCTAACACATACATACATATAATCACGCCTTTATCCCTAATGGGGTAGGCAGAGCGTACACGACCTAAACAAAGGTTGTTCAGCCACGTCTGACAAAGTTTTGAGGGTTGTTTAAGATAGATTTGTAGGTATATTGCTGTAGTGACAGGTTGTCAACCTGTCGCCTAAATTGCAATATACAGAAACCCTCGGATCCCTTAGCTGGTTTTTACAGCATGCCCGGGAGGAAATGCAGCTGGCACATTCTATGTTTTTCTCTCGCTCCCAGTCCAGCACGGAAGTACCAGTCCAGCATGGAAGTATAAGTATGGAAGTTATCTAACACATGACTGTCCTATTTCTTGCATCTAATACTCTAAATCAAAGGGAACGGAGCGGCTTTTTATCTAATAATGGCGACTGATGGACGACTTTTATCTTATAAGATTAAGTAGTTTTCTATTATTAGCTTTTAAATCCTACTTCTTAGAGATTTAAGATAAGATAACGGTTCATACCGCACGTTTGACCCTGTTTTTGGATGTTTTGTTTTTTTTAGGGGTATCCCAACGGCAGAAAGATTTCAAGATATGCAACCATAGCCCATAATGCCTTAGAATATTGTTCAAATCAGCGCGCTCTACAACGCGCGGTTACGACTGTGGCCGCGTCAAAAATGAGCGTAAACGCACAAAACAGCTAATTCCAAAAAACTACATGTCGGATTAAAAAAAGCCATGTTGCTATTTTAGATAATCATAATACGGATATTTTCCCGAAAGAACCGTGAAAGCGCTCCTAATAGTTTAGAAGGAATATCAAATTTACTGATAAAAACAAATTTACTTCCACTTTTATTTTATTTTAGCTTATATATCTTGTGTACCGGTCGTAATAGCATCTCGCAAACTGATAGGGGTTGCTCAATCAACAAAACTGAACAACTTTAACTAGGAAATACTCTGTTTTTTTATGACTCTCACATACAAAACGACTACCTAGATCAGACTCTTTTTCTTAGCGAGTGGATTCTCAAGTCGAACAACGACCCGAAGAACCCTGGTTACAGAGTTTTCGAACCGCCTAGTAACACAGCTATTAGGCCTCTGATATGGTTGGAGTAACGACCAATATCAAAGATGGCGACGGCTTAACGTGCCCTCCGAAGCACGGAATCCTTTTTCTTTTCGGACAATCTGGTCATTCAGCTTCCAATGTCCTAACCAAACTGGGGAAAACCTCACAAAGTGATAAATTGATAAGTATCCACTTTGGAATCAAACCCAGACCTCCGGATCGTGAGCCGAAAATTTCATTCACTTCCTGAAATATTTTTTTTTCTAAAGTTGTTCATCGTTGACTGAGCAACCTCAATCAGTTTCCGAGAAACTGTCATTAGGCCCCGTATTAAAATACTTATATATATAGAGTCTTTGTTATTTTCGCGTTTTAGGTTTAGGTTAATTTGTTAGTTAGTTTTAGGATATATTCCACGCTGGACTGGGAGCGATTGAAAAACATAGAATGCGCCAGCTGCATCTCCCGAGCATGCTGTAAAAAACAGCTAAGGGATTTGAGGGTTTCAGTGCATTATATATAATTTAGGCGATGAGCTGACAGCCTGTCACTACAGCAATGGACAGATCTATCTGAAATAATCCCCAAAACTTATCGAACGTGGTACAACCTTTGTTTAGGTCGTTCGACGCTCTGCCTACCCCATTGGGGATAAATGCGTGATTTATGTATGTATGTAAGGCCCGTATTTATAATCAGCACTTGAGACTGACAGCGACTTTGAGTTCGTGTCAGAAATGTCATTTCAGTACAATATGGCCTGACAAATCCATACTTAGTAATGCTCTTAATCTTAAGTCCGCTTTATAAATGCGGGCCTAAATTATAGGTTCTGGTGTTTTCTATTGGGCTCGATTCTAGATACCAGCGGCTAAAACTAAAACCTATCTGTCACTTTCATACTAATAACATTGAAAAGGCGATTTAATCTCTATGGTTTTACGCTTTGTCCGCTAGATTTTGATGCGCATTTGCACATTTCCCCAGTATTTCTGTCAATTTTAGCCTCCATATCATATGACGACGGATAAAAATGACGGATAACGCATAAAACCACCGTTTATACATCAAAAATCGGAGAGAATAGATCTCCTGTCGTTATTTAATGTTTTGAGTCTGAAAGTGACAGATAAATTTAAATTATAGGTTTAGCCGGTTGAATCTAGAATTAAGATACATACATACATATAGTCACGCCTTTATCCCTAATGAGGTAGGCAGAGCGTAAACGACCTGAACAAAGCTTGTTTCGCCACGTCTGACAAAGTTTTGAGGGTTATTTAAGATAGATTTGTATGTATATTGCTGTAGTGTTAGGTTGTCAGCCCATCACCTAAATTGCAATATACAGAAACCCACGGATCCCGAAGCTGGTTTTCGCAGCATGCCCGGGAGGAAATGCAGGTGACACATTCTATATTTTCGCTCCCATTCCAGCATGGAATTCAGATCATTGTATTTTTTGGCAGGTGGCGGTGGTGGCGGCAGTGGTATTCGGAAGCTCCACGCACTTCGACCCTTGCGACCCACCGGAAATATCAGGTGTGTAAACCTTTGATGAACAATAAACTAACTAGATGCACAATCTCACTCAAAAAGTGTCCGCGGCAAAAATCTGCCCATCACGTCAATCGGGGAGAATTTTCAATCAGTATCTATCAGCTTGCTCGCTCGCGGCTTTTGACGTGCCTCAATGACGAAGTGCTCAGTCAAAATGATAGTATGTGCGAGTGCTATTGATATTGTACCCTTTCTTTGATGCGTTAAGGTCCATATTTGAATGAATATTTTTATGTTATAAGTATAACAATAACTATGTGCAGTGCGGCTCCGACATTTTTTGGTCGGGGTTTCTTCGTGATTGTGCATCTAGTTTGTTTATTGTTTATCAAAGGTGTAAACAGACTATACTACACAGGGTGTCCACGAAGTAACTCACACTCTATACTCCGTCTTTTTAACGTTGCGTTATCGATACCAACTTGTTTTTGCTTTACAACTTTAAAGAAAGTCAACCGCATAAAATGTGTTTGTAACAAAATATCGTCTGCGGTTCCGTAATTCGAACCTCAGCTAAGTTGCAAAGAAAAAGCAGTTTACGGACAGCAAAACACGATGATATCTATAATTCAACGTTTAAAATACGAACTATACCCTTGTTTCTTAAAAAACCTCTAGACAACTTCTTAAAAAATCGGAGAATAAAATATAATGAGGCCTCTTTCAAGACTTTGATCAATTCATATTTTTGAATAAGGAACCCCAATTTTTATTTCTCTTTTCCCAATACCATTGCATTATAAGTCCGTAGATATTAGTCGTTAAGCCATATCAGAGGCCAGTGCTAAGCATTGGCGGCTTGAAAACTCTGACCTAATCTAGGATTGGGTCTGGTTTCCCTTCTGTGTTGCGGAGGTCAGATGGCAGTCGCTCTGTGTAAAAACCAGTACCCTCGTTCATTCCCCTAGTTTAGGAAGCCGACCCCGTGAGATACGGGATAAGGCTAGGGAGATGATGGTAGCAATTCGTAGTTGCAAAAATCACGACTTAACTAATATAAGTCTATACTTGTCATTTACTATCGTGAGAGAACAGAAAGAGACAGCAACTATTTTAGTCAAGATTTAGTTAAGGTGACGATACTATCCAAGTGGCTCCACCATTTGTAAAAAAAAACATAATTCACTTAAAACGCAGTGAATAGAAACACCGGTCCAACAGAATCAAGTTATCGATTCATAATTCGTTGTAGTAACAGGAAGAAAAATTGCGAATAGCGGCCACTAACGGCATTGTTTCTTCCTGTTACTACAACGAGCTATGAATCGCTAATTTAAGGTTTTAAATTATCTGAATTACTACAACTTGATTCTCTTGGATCGGTTTTTCGATTCACTGCGTTTTTAGTGAATTATGTTTATTAAGTAATATAAGTATTATTATCGCGTTCTGGGTACCCTATATATCTTAAATACTATTAAAACAGTGCCTATTTAAATATATACCTTACCTGCTTTTTGATTTCCCTTTCTTCTTTTATGCTATTTCCACATTCAATAACTGGATGAATAGAGATGATTGTAAAGGTATACTTTCACATTACATTTCAAACTATCATAAGTAATTGTTAGATCTACTTTTAATGTGGTTCTATCTATGTGTAGTAATAGTAACTTAAGGGGCTTTCCTGGGCTAAGTGGCGCCCTCATCAGTCAAAAAATCATAATTAACTGAAAACAAAATCAGTCGAAAATCCGGTAGATCAGATTGAGGTTAAAGCAATAAAGGTCATTTGGAACTTCATAAAGTTGCAACTTATAGATCGTTGTAGTTACAGATAGGAAATTGCGAAAAACGGCCACTTTTAGCACTTTTACTATCTGTAACTGAAGTGAACATTGAATTATTAATTTATAATGCTTAAAAAAAACTTCAGTACCCATACTTCAATCTGATCTACCGGATTTTCGATTAATTGCGTTTTCGGTGAGCAATGATTTTTTGACTGATGAGGGCGCTGGCGTGCACCGGGAATCCCCTTAATGTAACTATATAGACAAATTTTACAGTACTAATAATTTTGCTAATATTAGCATTTTGCCAATACCACCTTGATGTTTGCAAATATTGTGCTCGATTCTAGATTTCGCCGGCTAAAACTAAAATTAAAATCTATTTGTCACTTTCAGACTAAAACATTGGAAAAGGACAGGAGATTTATTCTCTCTGGTTTTTGATTTATAGTCTATGGTTTTATCCGCTGACATATGATATGGCGGATATATATAAAATTGACAGAAACACTGCGGAAACGTGCAAAAGCGCGTCAAAATCTAGCGGACAAAGTGTAAAACCATAGAGTATAAATCGCCTGTCATTTTTCAATTTCATTATTTTTAAAGTGACAGATAGATTTTAATTTTAGTTTTAGCCGTTAAAATCGAGAGAAATCTTCCCTATAACTAAACAACTAATGTTAGGCCTTCCACCTCTCTCCAATCTACCAGATACTATCTAAAATCCCGTTGTACGTAGAGCTTACAACCGCAGATCCTTCGTGGAGGCTGAAGATTATCCAGGAGCCAACCACCACGACCCTGGGCTGCTGTGGACTGGTCTGGGCCGGTAGACTGCCCAGCCCGAGCACCACGCGCGGCATCCAACCAGACTTAAGATACTTCAGAATCCCCAGAGCTTGCCGCTGTCAGAGGCCTATTTTCTACAAGATTTAATAAGTTCAAATTGGAGTAAATGACGACACTTCTTCGTTTTGTTTTTGCGAATTAATTATTTTGTCAGCTAAAATATTTGATTTTCGCAGACTATATACCCGTCCTTAGCAACCACTAAAAACTTAATTTAAAAAATCAAGTCTCACTAGGTAAGTGGACTTGCTTTGTGAATTCTACTCCACTCAAAATTTCATATATTTTTCTGCAGTCTGTTATAAGTATTCATGAAAAATATAGGTACGTACTGAAGAAAAATACTAAGTTACATATTATAAAATAAATTAAAGTTAATTTCTATTCTACTTTTGTGCTGCAGTTCAAAAGCTAAACGAGGCGAGGACGCTAGAAAATTGAAACTAAACAGCCGTAGTTAAAGATAACAAAGGCTATATATACGAAGTTATCTGACCATAGCCTCGTATTTCATATACTTGTATATGTCGCAAGAAATGAGAAATACATAGTATTTTGAAAGGTCCGGGTTTTGATCAAATGTCAAATTAATAGATTAAATTTAGTAGTATATTTAGTAGAAATTCAATGTTGGTTAGGTCATGTGGAAAAATATAACAAAAAAATAATGATGTAATGTCTCTATTGTTTTATCACTACATAGTACAAAACAAAGTCGCTTTCTCTATCCCTATATCCCTATGTATGCGTAAATCTTTAAAACTACGCAAAGGATTTTGATGTGGTTTATTTTAATGGATAGAGTGATTCAAGAGGAAGGTTTATGTGTATAATACATGCATAATATAGTAGAGAAACACTGATAATATTCGTGTGAAGGCGGGGGGGCGGGACGCTAGTTCAAATATAAAATAGCAACCGATATTTGTGACGATGCTATTGATTTTATCATAAAACCGAAGATTAACTTAATTTTGACCAAACAGCTGGATTTTCCAAGACTTTGACAAAATCCTAGAGTTTTCTCGGGTTAATGAAGTCCCGGTTTTGATCAAACTCCTAGTTTATTTATCAAAACCCCGATTTAATCATAATCCTGTGACATATAAATGCTCACTTATTCTACATTGTATAATAGTTATTAATATATTATAAGGAAGTACAGTACCTATTACTTCGAAATACTTAATACTACCTAGTTTTGTGACGTTTGCGTTCGTACTCGTTCATACATTCAAAAGTAAAGAAAAGATCTAAAACAATTGTATTATATTATATTCTATTGTATAACTCAATCATTATTAAAATTTATTCAAAACTTGCGTACAGATTCCTACATCTATAAAACTCTCTCACTTCATATTTTCTCATAACAATCTTTTGAAATCTTTTGTTTCTTATTAGTATTATTAATGAAACTAAACATGATTTAATTAAATAATGGACAAGGCAGCTCGGGATTCTAACACCACTAACAACCAAGTAAGTTTAATTTAAAATATATTATAATATTAAACTAAATATTATACGTAACCTCTAGTCAATGGTTACTATAAATCGTACTTAATTATAATTACTGTATAATAATGTTAAAAGTAATTTGTGGAATGATTGCTATGTTAAAACGGGAAGTATGCGGAAACAAAACGTGAGTAACTATATTGTATAGAAAGGAATGCTGTATTTTGTTTCAACTCTTTTAAGCTATAGTATCTCCAACTCAGTTTTAGGATAAAGGTAAACAAAGTTTCATGTCTTTTTATTTAAAAACATCGGGTCGATAGACTCGATACCCACTCGACAGAAGAAGAATTTAAAAACACATTTCAAAAATAAATGATACGTGTTGGCATATTAGTTAAATTACTAAAACTGCTATTTCATTATGTTGTTATATCTAATAGCTAAAACTTATTTTAGAAACAAGGTGTTCTATACTTTATAACTTAATTCTAAAACTGAATTGGAAATACTATACAGAATGTTACTTTTTCCTGGACCCAAGTCATTTCTTGTTTCTTAAATTTACTCATTTTTTAAAGTGATTTTATAGTAAAAAGAAAATAAATAGTCAATTATTCTGAATTATTATTCTATTTGAATATCATTTTATAATTACTTATTAAAATTCATCATTATGAGGATATAAACTAATGTCTGCATATTGAATTGGAAATTATACTTGAATAAGTAAATATTACATTTTATTTGCTTTGAAAAAGGAACATGTATATTTTTTTCTCAAGTCTCTAAAACTATACAACTTTTACCAAAGAATATGAAAAGGAAATCAATCTCCTGTACAAAATACTGGACTCTATTTTTTTATTATTTCATGCGGGAAATTTATTTCTTTTTTTCCAACCCATCTTCTTTGGTAAAACAGAAAGTGTGACCTTTCATTATGAGCTTATCATTACAAAAAAATTATGAGTTTTTTTAACCAAAAATATCAGAAAGAAAAAAGAAAGAAATAAGGAAATTTAGATAAAGGAAAGATAAAAATTTACTTTATTCTGACCCATCTTTTTTGTTAAAAAAAACCTTTCATTATGAGCTTATCATTTTGCGTAGCATAATGTTTCAATTATAGTAAAGTCAAGACACATTTGTCAGCTCGCAAGCCGAAATAAAAATATAAGGTGAAAATACGTATCAAAGAGACCCCGTAACATAAGCGTCAAAGTCAAAAGCGTCATAAGCGAGAAATGTCAAAGTATGATCTATTTATTATCTTGGCTCTACGTTTTGCCACTCCAACCAATCAGTGACTTTCAAAAATTGATCCCCAAGGCAAATAAACATACGTGACAAAATTAGGTTGATAATTATCTTACGTAGTTATCCTTAATCGAGGATGAGCAAATATCAAACATATGACCCCTCATATGAGAAGTTAGCTATATTCGCATATCGGAATTCGTCTTTCATTATATTGATAGCTAAATAAATCAAACGTTTATACTTAAAACTGATGGCTAAAATATTGTGGATCTCATTCATTATTTTCGCAAAAAATGCACATTTAGATTTGATAATCGAGTTTAAATTATAGAATTTATTGATTTGACGTTTTTACTCGCTATTTTCATACAAAAATCTTTTTTGTCATTTCTTAAAATGTTGCTGATTTTACTTGGAAAAAATAGCGTACTTTGATTGTTTTCTGTGAAGTAAATTCTACCAATAATGTACTACTAATGTTAAACAACATTTAATATTTTATAGATCGCCACCAAATTTTGATTGATTTAAATCAAGATTAATTCAACGATCGATTTATCATTGTCATCATTTATGCCTTTACTCTATTTTTTTTTAATTCCATTCATTTATTCATGAATTACGTTAATGGATTAATGTACATTCTTATGTTATATCTAAGCATTTATGGTACAGTAAAATATAACGATTCATATGTGCTATGTATGTAATTAATTACTTAAGTTTTGATTTAAAATATTCAAGTGTTTCTATGGCCCTTAGTTACATAATGTAAACTAATACATATATAAAATATCTTGGAGTAAACTAGTATTTGAGTTATAGTTTCTATGCCACCTTGATGTTATTATTTTAATTATATGAGTTCTGTATTATTTATCTAGCTAGTGTAAATAGCTAAAAAAAATGTTTCTAAATATAAACTATATTAAGGCTAAAATTATCATAAAATATCTGTTATCAAACAAACCTAGCTTGCATATCGTATTTTGACTCTTACAAAAGTAAAATTATATCGATGAATAAATTTGTGGAATATATATTAAATTATTATATTATTGCTGACTTGTTTTATTTACCTACCTAGTTAATCTACTCTAGTAATTAATGAACATTATAATGAATATACTGAAAAAAAAATATTTTTTTAATAGTTTGCATTTTGATATTCTGTATTTATTATTTATACTACTTTATTTTAGACTAGCGACCCGCCCCAGCTTCGTACGAAAATCATCTGTGTTTCTCTACGATATTATGCATGTATTACACATATAAACACACGATCACACTCACAGCCCCCACTAGGATTCCCTGTATCGGGGTGCCATGGACATACACAGAAACAACCACAAATAACACCCAGACCCAGAAACAGACATTTAAACTCATCATTCAAATGTCTGCCCCGGCCGAGAATCGAACCCGGGACCCTCTGCGTAGCAGGCAGGTACACTGCCAACTAGGCTGCGCGGGTCGTCGCAAGAAACCTTCCTCTTGAATCACTCTATCCATTAAAAGAAACCGCACCAAACCTCATTGCGTAGTTTTAAAGATCTAAGCATACATAGGGATATAGCCGATATAGGAACAGGGAAAGCAACTTTGTTTTATACTATGTAGTGATAGTGATGCAACAATTTTAGATATTCTGTAAAAAATTGACGATTCTGAAAAATATACATAGAGTCATGATCGTACGTATATCCATACATACATATAATCACGCCTTTATCCCTAATGGGGTAGGCAGAGCGTAAACGACATAAACAAAGGTCTTTCCGCCACGTCTAACAAAGTTTTGAGGGTTATTTAAAGTAGATTTGTAGGCATATTGCTGTAGTGTTAAAGGCGTGATTATATGTGTGTAAGTATATATTTTGCAGACAAATCTATCTTAAATAACCCTCGAAAGTTTGTCAGCCGTGGCGGAACGATCTTTGTTTAGGTCGTTTACGCTCTGCCTACCCCATTACGGTTATCCCTTTAGGGCTTTATAGCCGTGATTATGTGTGTGTGTGTATGTGTGCGCTTCCATGCTGGGCTGGGAGCGATAGAATAACGTAGAATGTGCCAGCTGCATCTCCTCCCGGGCATGCTGTAAAAACCAGCTAAGGGATTCGAGGGTATATTGTGATTTAGGCGATGGGCTGACAACCTGTCACTACAGCAATATATAGTTCTTTCTAAGCAACCCTCAAAACTTGTCAGACGTGGCGGAACGACCTTTGTTTGGGTCGTTGACACTCTGCCTACCCCATAAGGGATACAGGCGTGATAGTATGTATGTATGTTTGTATGTATGTGTGTGTGTGTGTCTTGGCTCTACTTGACTCATTTTTCGAGATAACAAAGCAATAACCAAAAATGATTCTTCCGGTTAAGTAAATGAGGAAGACTTCAATTCCCGATCATTGATGGACATTATTGGGCATAGATGACGCAAGTCGAAGATCACAATTGATGTGGTAAGGTCAAATTCATTACGATATGAATGAGGGACAGAGAAATCAGACGGGAAAGTTCATTTGACAAAGGAACACCCTTTTATCAAATGTCGAAGCTGTACTGACACTAAATGTAGTTTCTGAAATCTGCTTTTTAAATCTTTTAATTTTATTTTATTTTTAGTTTATTTGGAAAACACAACAGGTAACAATCGATACATGAATGAGATAATTATACATTTTTAACTTAACTAGATTGAAACCCTAAGCGTGTTTACACAGCATGATAAAGTTGTTACAATAAACAGTTTTTACGAAAACAAAATATTAGGCAAAAAATAGTAATTTTGGTTATATAAATCATATTTAAAAAGTAAATATTTTGCAATTGGATGGTATTTTACATTTGATGGAGTCTATTTGAGGACATCTGTAACAGCCTTTTTAAAAGTGTAAGGCCGTGAATCAAAAATATCAAGTTCTATACTACAATCATAATACTATACTCTGTAAATCAGGATGGTAGCTAGGATAGATGTTAATCAGAAGGAAAACGTATCTGATGATAGCACCTACTAGTTTACTAAAGACAATGGGAAAAATCTATGGAACTTGGTCCAAGTGCCTACACTGATGAGATTTGTAGGAAATGAATTCGTCCGTGTCCGTTGTGTTATCAAAATCCGTCACGGGATTTTTTGTTATGGCCACTTTGACCTAACTACAAAAAAAAAAAATTACGTTAATTGGTGTTTATTTTGACACGGTCATATTACTTCCATGCTGGTCTGGGAGCGAGATACTTCCATGCTGGTCTGGGAGCGAGATACTTCCATGCTGGTCTGGGAGCGAGATAAAAACATAGAATTTGCCAGGTGCATTTCCTCCCGAGCATGCTGTAAAATCCAGCTAAGAGATCCGAGGGTTTCAGTATATTGTAATTTAGGCGATGGGCTGACAACCTGTCACTAGAGCTATATACCTAGAATTCAATTTTAAATAACTCTCAAAACTATGTCAGACGTGGCGGGACGACCTTTGTTTAGGTCGTTTACGCTCTAGCTACCCCATTAGGGATAAAGCAATAAAGCATATAATTTGCGTGCATTTGCGTGTCTCTCGAATGTAATACATATAATATGTCTCTTGCTTTGCTTAAGCAGGGATTAAACCCCCCGCCCGAACCCCTCCAATCTTGTCCAGGATAATATACTATCCATATGATCCTATCTATAGGATATTAGTTTGGACAGGGTCTTGGACCACATTTGCCCATTGTCCATGTGACTTTAATAAGCAAAGTAATTTACTTTTGACTATCACCGGTTACGAAACAGAAAACTACCTACAAATTTTCTCTTCGGTAAAATGCAAGAAAAAAGCGAGTATAAATAAATAGGGCATCATATTTTTTTTATGGTTTGACATGACACCCGCGTGAATTCAAGCATCACTATTTCGATCAGAAATTCTGTCACCTGGAAATGCACCTACATTTTAAACTGCTATCAACGAAAGATACTTTTTTGCTGGTCTGCATAACATACTTACATACATATAATCACGCCTTTATCCCTAATGGGGTAGGCAGAGCGTAAACGACCTAAAAAAAGAAGGTTGTTCCACCACTTCTGACAAAGTTTTGGGGGTTATTTAAGATAGATTTGTGGGTATATTGCTGTGACAGGTTGTCAGCCAATCGCCTAAATTGCAATATACTGAAACCCTCGGATCCCTTAGCTGGTTTAGATGATACATACATGCATATTATCACGCCTTTATCCCTATTGGGGTAGGCAGAGCATATTTTTTTTATGGTTTGACATGACACCCGCGTGAATTCAAGCATCACTATTTCGATCAGAAATTCTGTCACCTGGAAATGCACCTACATTTTAAACTGCTATCAACGAAAGATACTTTTTTGCTGGTCTGCATAACATACTTACATACATATAATCACGCCTTTATCCCTAATGGGGTAGGCAGAGCGTAAACGACCTAAAAAAAGAAGGTTGTTCCACCACTTCTGACAAAGTTTTGGGGGTTATTTAAGATAGATTTGTGGGTATATTGCTGTGACAGGTTGTCAGCCAATCGCCTAAATTGCAATATACTGAAACCCTCGGATCCCTTAGCTGGTTTTTACAGCATGCCCGGGAGAAAATGCAGCTGGCACATTCTATGTTTTTCTCTCGCTCCCAGGCCAGCATGGAAGGCAAAATACTGTGGCAAAAAGAAGAAGAAAAACTGTATTTTGTTTGTTAAACTAAATTTTTGTTTTTAATTTCCCAAAAGGATATCTCTTTAAAAGTTGTTCAGTTTCGTTGACACCCCTTTCCGTTTTCAGTACACCAAACATGTGGCGTTCCTAGAATTGGGCTCAATGACGTCATAAGTAATTTCTGTGTCACCCATTACGCCATAATGCACAGATCCTCAAGGGTGCTCTTCTGCTAATCCAAGGGAGTGCTTTCGGCCTATATGTCTCTTATTATATTACTATAGTCCGCTATTTTACGCCGCGGACATTTTACGACTATAATAATGTGCAGGTGTTAAAGAAATAGGGTGACCATTATTCTTTACTACATTTAAGGATATGTACAAATTTACCAAAATGACTATGGGTCTTTGAGGCCGCAGAGTAATAGGATAAGGACACTTCCTCTTTCTGTTTATTTCCCCATGGGCATATATTTACGTTTGAGAGAAGCCCGATGGTGTAGAGGATAGGGCTGCTGCCTCCTGAGCGGGGAGGTCGTGGTTCGAATCCCACCACGTACCAATGTGTTTTTCGTTTTTCGAATTTCATATGTACGTTTATTCGGCGCTTTTTCCGTGCTTCGGAAGGCACGTTAAGCCGTTGGTCCCGGTTAGTATCATATATACCGTAGATATTAGTCGTTAAGCCATGTCAGAGGCCAGTGCTAAGCATTGGCGGCTTGAAAACTCTGACCTAATCTAGGATTGGGTCTGGTTTCCCTTCTGGGTTGCGGAGGTCAGATGGCAGTCGCTCTGTGTAAAAACCAGTACCCTCGTTCAATCCCCTAGGTTAGGTAGCCGTCCCCGTGATATACGGGATAAGGCTAGGGAGATGATGGGCATATATTTACGTTTACGTATATTATTCTTAAAGGGGATTAAAAGAATAACACGTGTTTAAGTGCCGAAATATCAAGAAAGTCAACGTTTTTGTGTATATAATATTACATACATACAAAACATATAATCACGCCGTCATCAATAATGGGGTAGGCAGAGCGTAAACGACCAAAACAAAGGTTGTTCCGCCACGACTTTAAAAATTTTGAGTGTTATTTAAGATAGATTAGTAGGTACATTACTGTAGTGACAGGTTGTCAGCCCATCGCCTAAATTGCATACTTAAACCCTCGGATTCCTTAGCTGGTTTTTACAGCATGCCCAGGAGAAAATGCAGCTAGCACATTCTATGCTTTTCTCTCGCTCCCAGGCCAGCATTGAAGATTTCACATTCAGATTACAGCTATATACCTACAAATATATCTTAAATAACCCTCATAACTTTGTCAGACGTGGCGGAACGACCTTTGTTAGGTCGTTTGCGCTCTGCCTACCCCATTAGGGATAAAGGCGTGATTATATATCTATGTAGGAATTAACGGGAAAACATTGTCACCCTAAGTCAAAAATAATACGTGCTTACTAAGCTCGACTGGGTTAGTATGCCTAATCTAATAATATAATAGGGGCCATTCATATGTGCACAAAATCATTAAATCTGGACCAAAATCGTTACTTGTATTTTGTATCATGAGCGAACAGAAAGGGACGACAACAATTTTAGTCAAGATTAAGTTAAGTTTTGTCACAGAATATATAATAGTACTACATACAGAACGGCCATTCATCTCCCTTCCCCAGTACGACATACGTCACACTCCGCGCCGGATTGTGGGCCACATTGAGCGTACGCTTAGCGGGTATGGTGCGCGCATGTTTCCCAGTGTAACGGAAATAATAAAGTTTTGTGTTCCAAAGAAGGTTAGGTACTGTTCAGTGTACGGAGGTCTTTCTACCACAAAATATGACTCCAATAGGAACTTTTTTAGATTCCACAGTGATGAGAGACGGTTAGTAAATTCATAAAAAATATGCAACCTAATCTATTCTAACTATTCAGTTACAGTGAACGTAAACGTTGGTTTAATCAAGAATCAGATTAATCAAGTGATGTTTATGACCGGTATAACAAAATTTGTCAACCCTTATAACACGCACACAAACGCATGCCAAGTGCAACATGCCGTCTGTCGATGTGTGACCAAAATGAAATGGTAGTTAGGAGTATCCGAACTGTGTGTTTAATCCTGAAGGAATCGGTACCTGTGTTTTTTTAGAATGGGGCAGCGTCCAGTATCCTTGCTTTTTGCCACGTTGAACGTACTGGTATTAGATATTAATAAAACACTAAAAATCGCGGTTTTACCCACGGTCAAATGAGTTTTCCTACAAGGACGAGATATTTCCCCGCGGTAAAAAGTAGTCTTATTTCATTTCCAGGATCGAAACAATTTTTGTCCTACCAAGGTTCATCAACTCATCATTCAAACTTACCAACCAAGTTTCATCAAAATTCTTTCAGCCGTAGCACAGACAGGTTGAGTTACTTTCGTATTTTAATATTACCAGCGACCCGCCCCGGCTTCGCACGGAAATTATCAGTGTTTCCTTCTCTACTATATTATGCATGTATATTATACATATAAACCTTTCTCTTGAATCACTCTATTCATTAAAAAAAACCGCATCAAAATCCGTTGCATAGCTTTAAAGATTTATGCATACACTAGCTGTGGCCGCGACTTCGTACCCTCGAGGAAAACACGCAGTGTCGAACATACTGAAAACGCTTCTCCGCGTGTAGAAGCGGGATCTGCTAACCCGCGCGCGGAAACGTGTTTCGTATTGTCCGATTTTTGTTTTTGTATGGAAAACACGCTTTAGCGCGCGAGTTTGCAGATCCCGCTCCTACGCGCGGAGAAGCGTTATCAGTATGTTCGATACTGCGTGTTTTCTATACAAGCTGGGGTACTTTCTCAATATTAGAATGGTTTGCGTGATTATTTCTAACCTAGGCTGGACACATTCTTCTTCTTTTTATTTAGCCGTTAGTGTCCCACGGCTGGACATCACGTAATTAAAAAAACTCAGTCAAATAAAAAGTCCATTTAAGATCGGTTAAAAACGATCAGAATATAATTTTCTGCCTACCCCCTAAGTCAGGTGGCGCGATTATTTTTATCGTAACTTTCAGTTTTTAGCATTACGCTCAGTCAAACATAAAAGGTTCTATCAAAATAGGTTGAAAACGACCGAAATTCAATTTCCTACCTACCTCCTAAGTCATGAGGCGTGATTATTTGAGTCTTAACTTTGATTTTAAATAATGCTCAGTCGAATAAAAAAAGTTCCAACATCGGTTAAGAAATAGCCAAATTTCATTTTCCTGCCTACTCCCTAAGTTACATAGCGTGATTTTAGGTATCCTAAGTTGCAACCCGGGTAACACACAGTTGAATAAAAAAGTCCCATCGAAATCGGTTCAGTAGTTTTGGCGTGATGTGGTAACATACAAACAGACAGACAGACAAACAGACAAATATAAAAAAAAAGTTTTGGTCTTTATATCGTTAATAATTCCTGCCGCAATTATTTTTTTGTAAAAATGTTCAATGTACAGACACAACCCTTCTAGAGATTTATTATATGTATAGATAGATATGAGTTCTTCTTCTTAGCGAGTGGATTCTCAAGTCGGACGACCCGATGAACCCTGCTATCAGCGTTTTCAAACTGCCCAGTGGCACAGTTATTAGGCCTCTGACATAGTTTTGAGTAGCGACCACTATCACAGATAGCGACCGGGACCAACGGTTTAACGTGCCCTCTGAAATCCTTTTTCATTTCGAACATTCAGGTGATTCAGCCAGCAATGTCCTAACCAAAAGTGATAAATAGATAAATATCAACTTTTGCGTGTGTGTGTGTGTGTTCTGAGAATCGAACGCAGGAGCGCCGGATCGTAAGCCCATTTCTCTAACCACTAGACCACGATAGCAGTTAGAAGAAATAGTTCGGAGAAAGAAGTCAGTTGAGAGTTGTCAAATGAAAAATGTAACCTATTACTTTTACATAATACGGCTTACTTAATAAGTTTTCCCATGGGAATCAGATATTTTCCCAAGGTAAAAAGTAACCTATGTTACTCAGGGTGAACGTAGCTTATTTAATGGTGAAAGAATCTTTGAAATTGGTCAAGTAGTTTCATAGTTCATTCGTTACAAACATGCACACAAAAATACCAATCTTTCCTCTTAATAATGTCAGAATATACGTAGATATAGATATTTTATCCTCATCATCTCCCATCGCCTTAACCCATACCTCACGGGGTCAGCTACCTAATCTAGGGGATTGAACGAGGGTAATAGTTTTTACACAGAGCGACTGCCATCTGACCTCCGCAACCCAGAAGATAGATAGATATCTTCTCAAACGTACTCAAAATTTTATAAACATAACTCAAACGGTTACATAAATATTAATTCTGAAATATCGTATTTTTTATGACTGATTGATTGACTGATTGAAATACAAAATCAAAAATCCAGTACTCAAATCCCATTGACCTAAGAAGCTGATATTTGGAATAAAGATTCATTATAATGACGCATGGTTATATAAATATAAAAATTACATACATACATACCAGGCCACTCAGAAAGTATTGCGATAAATAGTTTTTATATATGGTAGACTGGCCGGTTAGAATCTTTTTTGAAAATATGATTACTTGTAAGTAAAAATATGTGTGTTCCATTTTCAAAATTTCCCTCCACATTTTTTGCGAGCCAATTCAAAGTATCGTGTCTTACTGAAAAATGGATCTGCGCCGGGAACATTTTAGAGCTATGATTTTTTACGATTTCAAGTGTCGCCTGAAACCGGATGAATCGTTCGATAGACTTCAAATGGCATTTATGGATGAAAGCCCCTCCAAGGCAACCGTGTATCGTTGGTATAACGAATTTAGGCGCGGTCGACCAACCTTGGGGGATGAAGAAAGAAGCGGTCGCCCTTTGACGGCTATTACGGAAGAAAACGTGCTAGCAGTGAAAAATTTAATCCAAGATAATAGGCGAAAAACATATCAGGAGATTCAGCACATAATAAAGATTGGATCGGGAAGCGTTCACGGGATTCTACACGGGCATCTTCGCGTGAGGAGGATAGTATCGCGCTGGGTGCCGCACTACCTCACCGACGCTCAGAAGCAGGCCCGGGTGGAATGGTGCCGTGATATGCTGAACAAATTTGAAGCAGACTCGTCTCGGCGTGTTTACGACATCGTAACAGGTGATGAGTCCTGGATTTATCAATACGATCCAGAAACCAAGCGCCAGTCGACAGTTTGGGTGTTTCAAAATGAACCAACGCCTACCAAAGTGAAGCGATCTCGAAGCGGGGGGAAGATTTTGATCGCCAGCTTTTTAATTTGACTGGCCACTTGGCCTCAATTCCCTTACGAGATCAAAGAAGCATTAACGCCGAATGGTATACTACCAAATGTTTCCCAGAAGTTTTTTCTGTTGTGAGCAACAAGCGACCAAACACAGGGCTCCGCGGACTACTGCTCCACCACGACAATGCGCCTGCACACACCGCGCTCAAAACGAGGGACTTCCTGGACAGCACACCAGTCAAACTCCTAAGTCACCCTCCTTACAGCCCTGATCTAGCACCGTGTGACTTCTTTTTATTTCCAAAAATAAAAAATCAGCTCAAGGGGATACAATTTTCGTCGCCGGAAGATGCGCTGGCTGCGTTCGAGCAGGCTGTAAACGAGGTGTCTACGGCGGACTGGAAAAAGTGTTTTGAAAACTGGTTCAGACGCATGAATCTTTGTATAGAGGCTGGTGGAGAGTACTTTGAAAAGATTTAATAAAAATATATGTACCTGTAGAACAATTTTTTTTAGTGTCGCAAATCTTTCTGAGTGTCCCACGTACATATAGTCACGCCTTTATCCCTAATGGGGTAGGCAGAGCGTAAACGACCCAAACAAAGGTCGCTTCGCCACGTCTGACAAGTTTTGAGGGTTATTCCAGATAGATCTACACATTGCTTTAGTGACAGGTTGTCAGCCATCGCCTAAATTACAATACTGAATCCATCAAATCCCTTAGCTGATTTTTACAGCATGCCCGGGAGGAGAAGCAGCGGGCACATTCTATGCTTTTCTCTCGCTCCCATTTCAGCAGGGAAGTAATATAAAAAAATAAAAATAAAAATAAAACTTCCATGCTGCAAAACATAGAATGTGCCAACTGCATTTCCTTCCGGGCATCCTGTAAAATCCAGCTAAGGGATCCGAGGGTTTTAGTATATTGCAATTTAGGCGATGGGCAGACAACCTGTCACTACAGCAATATACCACCTACAAATCTATCTTAAATAACCATAAAAACTTTGTCAGACGTGGCGAAACGATCTTAGTTTAGGTCGTTTACACTCTGCCTACCCCATTAGGGATAAAGGCGTGATTATATGAATGTATGTATGTATGTTGATTGGATCTCTATGGTGAATGATCTGTTTCCGAACTATGAAGTATAATAGATTTTAGACTATATACATATAGTCACGCCTTTAGCCCTAATGGGGTAGGCAGAGCGTAAACGACGTAAAACCACAGATAATATAATACTATACTAGTACCTAAACTAAGGTCTTTCCGCCACGTCTGACAAAGTATTTAGGGTTATTTAAGATACATTTGTACGTATATTGTATTTTTGACTATATGAAGTTAGAAAATATGAAAATAGAGTTACGTTGTATGGGTGCGAAAGAGTGAGCGCATCAGTATGGCAGTGCATTCTGGATGGAGCTGGCCAAGGCGTCGGATGGTGAACTTCTTCTTCTGTCGAGTGGGTATCGAGTCTATCGACCCGATGAACCCTGGTGTCAGAGTTTTTAAACCGCCTAGTAGCACAACTATCAGGCCTATGACATGGTTTGAGTAACGACCACTATCAAAGATAGCGACCGGGATCCACGGCTTAACGTGCCCTCCGATGCACGAAATCTTTTTCTTTTTCGGACAATCAGGTGATTCAGCCTGCAATGTCGTAACGAAACTGGGGAAGAATTCACAAAGTGATAAATTCTCCCTGGACCTCCGGATCAGGAGTCCATGGCACTAGCCACTAGACCACGGAGGCAGTTATAAAGAAGGTGTAAATTGAATTTCTTCCAAGCTGGACTGGGAGCGATACAATAACATAGAATGTGCCAGCTGCATTTCCTCCCGGGCAGGCTGTAAAAACCAGCTAAGGGATCCGAGGGTTTCTGTATATTGCAATTTAGGCGACAGGCTGACAACCTGTCACTACAGCAATATACCTACAAATCTATCTTAAACAATCCTCAAAACTTGGCGGAACGACCTTTGTTTAGGTCGTTTCCGCTCTGCCTACCCCATTAGGGATAAAGGCGTGATTATATGTATGTATGTATGTATGTAAATTGAAGACGGTGTTTACTTGCCTCCGTGCCAGACCCCCACCCTACATGTATGTATGAATGTGTGTGTGTTGCTGCATTAAGTGCGTATGCGTTGATGCGAGACGTTGCACTGTTTTCGTAATAGACACGTTTTATAGTGATATACCGATGGTTCTAGACATTAAACTGAATATTTTCACGAAGAATGCTTGGAGGAATGTGATCTGCATCGCAGTTGTACAACGATAGTTTAATGTCACTCTTTCCACGTGTCGAAGTGCAATATTTATGACCCTTTGTCAAAACCTTTGACTCTACATACATACAATCACGCCATTATTCCTAATGGGGTAGGCAGAGCGTAAACGACCTAAACAATGGTCGTTCCGCCACGTGTGACAAAGTTTTGAGGGTTATTTAAGATAGATTTGTAGGTATATTGCTGTAGTGATAGGTTGTCAGCCCATCGCCTAAATTGCAATATACAGAAACCCGCGGATCCCTTAGCTGGATCTTACAGCATGCCCGGGAGGAAATGCAGCTGGCACATTCTATGTTTTTCTCTCGCTCCCGGTCGAGCATGGAAGCCTTTGACTCAAAGGATATGTAAATTAATTGTTGATTGTAATGTGCTATCTTTCGTATTGAATATGTTTCAATTGAGGTTTCCAAATGATTTTGGTGTCCAAATGAGAAATTTAAGGTCCTTTACTCCATTCTTTCCCACCCTAACACCCCTCCTTATCTTAAAGATCGGTATATTTTTCATTCGGCCACCCTGGCCCGCAATTTGCGAGCCAGCTCTAAATTGACGCTTAACCTGCCTTCTCACAAGACTGACTTCTATGCAAAGTCTTTCACAGTGCGAGCTATCAAGCTGTGGAATGAATTGCCCGAAGATATTCGACGTGCACCGTCTCTTGAGACTTTTAAGAGCCGAATTAAAAAACGTTTCTTGGAACAAATAATTACTGTCTGATCTTTAGTTTCCTTCACTTTTATCCTGTGCTGTAGATACTGTTGCTGTCATTTCCTTCGATTAGTTCTGATTGTAGTTTGCATTATCCTATCTTCCATTAGTTTATGTATTAGTTTATTATATATTATGTATTAGTTTATTTTACAAATATCTATGTAGTAGCTTGTACTTAATTTATGTATTATATGTTATGTAATGTATTTAGGATACCTATTTGACTAGGTTTGCACTATCCCGCTTACCGCTACACTTTTTTCTTTCACCCAAAGGTTGCCTGGAAGAAATTGCTACCTTAGCAATAAGGCCGCCTATGTTGTACTTGTTTTTTGTTATCTTTTGTGTTGTATGTTGTATTATTAAGTGCAATAAAGTATTTTTATGTTATGTTATGTTATGTACTTTGAGGCCAAAGAGGTTTGAAGCGTCAAGATGGTAGGTCACATTTGACAGACCTAAAAACATGCATACATACATATAATCACGCCTTTATCCCTAATGGGGTAGGCAGAGCGTTAACGACCTCAGCAAAGGTCGTTCCGCCACGTCTGACAAGTTTTGACGGTTACAGATGATCATGATGTATATTGCTATAGTGACAGGTTGTCAGCCCATCGCCTAAAATTGTAATATACTATAACCCTCGAATCCATTAGCTGGGTTTTACAGCATGCTCTGGAAGTGATGCAGCTGGCACATTCTATGTTTTTCTATCACTCCCAGTCCAGCATGGAAGAAAAAACATACTCTTTTATTTGAGCGTAAAAGAAATTGACTCCAGTATTTCCAACTTAGATTTAAAATAAAGGTACACAAATTTTCATGTAAATAATAGCTAATTTTAGAAACAATACATTTAATTATTTTTTTTTTCAATTCATCCTATAACTAAATAGACACAAATTTATTTAAATAGAGGAAGGGTATGTTAAATACAAGTGGAAGGACAAAACTGTTTATAATTTAATATTATTAATTTTAAGAGGGTTTCTGTATATTACAATTTAGACGACAGGCTGACAACCTGTCACTACAGCAATATACCTAGAAATCTATCTTAAACAACCCTCAAAACTTTGTCAGTCGTGGCGGAAACTACCTTTGTTTAGGTAGTTTACGCTCTGCCTACCCCATTAGGGATAAAGGCGTGATTATATGTATGTATGTATCTTCTGTTAAAAGACATGAAACTTTGTTTACCTTTATTCTAATGACTATGTATATGTATAGAACAAAATCTATGTATACATATTTATAAAATAATTGCTAATGATCAAAATATTGTTTAAACTAGATTCACCTTGCTAAACGACATAATAATAATGCATGCACAATATACCTCATTTGTTTATCAGTTTCATCTCCCAACAAGGTCTAAAAAAAACTGATGATTTCCATCAAACATCACATCACAAATTTCAGCTGATTACTCTATGGTCAGCGCCAAAGACCTATCATTATTTAGACGCGACATTCTCTGGTGAAACCGCGGCCGAAGAAGCAGTTTCTTTCATACTATACTAGCGACCCGCTCTGGCGTCGAACGGAAATTATCAGTGTTTCTCTAACCTTCCTCTTGAACCAATCTATCTATTACAAAAAACTGCAACTAAATCTGTTAAGTAGTTTAAAGATCTAAGCATATATTTTAAGACTTTGTTTTATACTATGTACGAGGGGCGGCTGATATAAAATCTACTTTGTTAAAGAAAGTTTTGAAAATCGAACTGGCCATTGCAAAATCATATTCTATATTTATTCCTTTTTCAAAATTATGACGCTTATTTTTTTTCGCTTGCTTTTGTTTTTTTTGGCGCGGCTTTGATTTCACCATGTCGAAAGAAAATTGCAAAATGATGAAATTTGAGCATCGAGCAGTGATTAAATTCCTAAGTAAAGAAGGAAATACGCCTACGCAGATCAGAGAGCGCATGTTAAAGGTGTTTGGTGATTCAAGTCCTTCTGAATTCGTCATAAAGTTTTGGTCAAAGCAATTTAAACATGGGCGTGAGAGCCTGGAAGACGACACACGTAGTGGAAGGCCAATTTCTGCTGTTACCGCAGGTAATGTTGAAAAGGTGAAGAACCTGATTCTTGCAGATCGGCGAATCAAGCAGTGGGAGATAGCCAGAGATGTGGGCATTAGCAAGGAATGAGTTCATGAAATTATTCACGAACATTTGGGCATGTCCAAGGTGAGCGCGCTTTGGGTCCCTAGAATGTTGACCCCTTGCCAAACAAAGGCGAGTAGAATGTTGTCAGGCATTTCTAGACCTGGTCAAAGGTAAAGAAGAAGAGACTATCTCTCGAATTGTGACCTGTGATGAAACTTGGATTCGCCAGTGGGATCCGGAAAGCAAACAAGAGTCAATACAATGGAAATTTAAAGGAGAAAAGCCGCCAAGGAAGTTCAAGGTTCGGCCGTCGGCTGGAAAACTAATGGCCACCGTATTTTGGGATGTCGAAGGGATTTTGATGATAGATTATTTGCCTAATAATACAACAATATTATGCAAACTTGCTTGACCAGCTTCGTGAACAAATCAAAGAAAAGCGGAGAGGCAAACTCAGCAAAGGTGTTCTGATTTTACAAGACAATGCTCCTGTACACACAGCCTTAACGGCGAGGTCAGCCCTGAGCAAAAACGGCTTCACAGAAATTAACCATCCACCTTATAGTCCAGATCTGGCTCCCTGTGACTATTTCTTATTCAAAGATTTAAAGAAAAAATTGAGGGGTCGCAGATTTTCGACGGACGAAGTAATGAAAGAGGCTGTGACTGACCATTTTGACGAGCAAAATAAAAAATACTATTATAACGGCATGATGTCACTTATTTGCAAATGTCATAAGTGTATTTCACTTGCAGGAGACTATATAGAAAAATAAAAAATAAACTAGCCGTCAAAGTCTTTTCTTTCATAGTTAGGTAGATTACTTATCAGCCACCCCTCGTAGTGATGATAGTCATTTTCTAATAGAGTGAACTGTACGTAAATAGCAAGATTTGCACTTTGCTACATAGTATAAAACAAAGTCGCTTTATCTGTCCCTATATCCCTATGTATGCTTAGATCTTTAAAACTACGCAACGGATTTTGATGCAGTTTCTTTTAATGGATAGAGTGTTTTAAGAGGAAAGTATATATGTATAATACATGTAAAATACAGTAGTGAAACACTGATGATTTCCGTGCGAAGCCGGGGCGGGTCGCTAGATTTTATATATAAAGCAAATAAAGTTACCGGATGCTAAATAAGTAAACCATGAGTATTTACCATGAATAAGAGATTTATCATAGTGATTAAGTGATTATTCACAGCGCACGTCATGACATGACAGTGACAATTTTAATCATTGACTGTGACTGCTAAAAGTTCTCTGAATAATCTTGTTTTTAATTAAATTTAAAATAAGAGTTTAAAAGCTATACTTTACTAAATCGGTCCTCTTACAAAAAGCAATATTAGATCATTTTATTTATAACATACATACATACATATAGTCACGCCTTTATCCTTAATGGGGTAGGCAGAGCGTAAATGACCCAAACAAAGGTCGTTCCGCCACGTCTGAGGGTTATTTAGGATAGATTAGTAGTAGTGACAGGTTGTCAGCCCATCGCCTAAATTACAATATACTGAAAGCCTCCGAACCCTTAGCTGGTTTTTACAACATGCCCGGGAGGAAATGCAGCTAGCACATTCTATGTTTCTCTTTCGCTCCTAGTCCAGCATGGAACAAATTTATTTATAATTTAATTAATTTAATTTTATGTCTAATCTAAGTACCTACGTACGTTATCGTGTATGCTCGTGTAGGCATGTCAGCTCTGTTGCGGATACGGTTTTCCCAAAAAGGACAATTCGTTTAGGTACTACATTACTGGTACCGATTCCTTCAGAATACAACTATTTTAATAGTCTCTGTTAATGTTGCATTTTTCTTGTCTAAAAGTTATTCACTTTCTCTTACTACCATTGGGTTACCTGGAAGAGATTTCTTCATAGAGATAAGTTCGCCCTGGCACACTATGTTTTTAAACATGTTAGATTTCTTTTGTGTTTATGCAATAAAGGATATATAGAACTTAACTAAATCTTGACTTAAATTGTTCTCGTCCCTTTCTGTTCGTTCATGATAGAAAATGACAAGTAATGATTTTGTGCATATACGAATTGCCCCTATTATATTATTAGATTAGGCATACTAACCCAGTCGAGCTTAGTAAGCACGTATTATTTTTAACTTAGGGTGACAATGTTTTCCCGTTAATACATACATAAATACATATAATCACGCCTTTATCCCTAATGGGGTAGGCAGAGCGTAAACGACCTAACAAAGGTCGTTCCGCCACGTCTGACAAAGTTTTGAGGGTTATTTAAGATAGATTTGTAGGTATATAGCTGTAGTGACAGGTTGTCAGCCCATCGCCTAAATTGCAATATACTGAAACCCTCCGATCCCTTAGCTGGTTTTTACAGCATGCCTGGGAGGAAATCCAGCTAGCACATTCTATGTTTCTCTTTCTCCCCCAGTCTAGCATGGAACAAATTTATTTATAATTTAATTAATTTAATTTTATGTCTAATCTAAGTACCTACGTACGTTATCGTGTATGCTCGTGTAGGCATGTCAGCTCTGTTGCGGATACGGTTTTCCCAAAAAGGACAATTCGTTTAGGTACTACATTACTGGTACCGATTCCTTCAGTACACAACTATTTTAATAGTCTCTGTTAATGTTGCATTTTTCTTGTCTTAAAGTTATTCACTTTCTCTTACTACCATTGGGTTAACTGGAAGAGATTTCTTCATAGAGATAAGTTCGCCCTGGCACACTATGTTTTTAAACATGTTAGATTTCTTTTGTGTTTATGCAATAAAGGATATATACAACTTAACTAAATCTTGACTTAAATTGTTCTCGTCCCTTTCTGTTCGTTCATGATAGAAAATGACAAGAAATGATTTTGTGCATATACGAATTGCCCCTATTATATTATTAGATTAGGCATACTAACCCAGTCGAGCTTAGTAAGCACGTATTATTTTTAACTTAGGGTGACAATGTTTTCCCGTTAATACATACATAAATACATATAATCACGCCTTTATCCCTAATGGGGTAGGCAGACCGTAAACGACCTAACAAAGGTCGTTCCGCCACGTCTGACAAAGTTTTGAGGGTTATTTTAGATAGATTTGTAGGTATATAGCTGTAGTGACAGGTTGTCAGCCCATCGCCTAAATTGCAATATACTGAAACCCTCCTATCCCTTAGCTGGTTTTTACAGCATGCCTGGGAGGAAATCCAGCTAGCACATTCTATGTTTCTCTTTCTCCCCCAGTCTAGCATGGAACAAATTTATTTATAATATATTATGTCTAATCTAAGTACCTACGTACGTTATCGTGTATGCTTGTGTAGGCATGTCAGCTCTGTTGCGGATACGGTTTTCCCAAAAAGGACAATTAATTTAGGTACTACATTGTTCTATTCAGGAAAGTCTACATATGATAAGTCTGTGGTCAGCGCAAACGCACAATAAAAAGGTCGGCAAAGCCATACAGTTTCGTTGAACGGCCAGTGTTACTCCGACGCGCGATTCGCGATCACGTCAGCGCGTGAAAACTGCATTCCAAATTTAAATTATTACTTTTTTCACGGTTTATTTTTTAAATCAAAATGTGGTTCCTAGTGCTGGCTGTTTTTCTGGTGGGCGCTGACGCGAAATTCTATTCGGATTGCGGTAATATCTAGTTTTTTTATGTGTTGTTGGTTTTATAAAGGATAATGTTACGATAAGTGGACATGACACGGAGATGGCTAATATTGCAGCGAGTGTTGGCTAAAATGTATCATTATATGTGTTCATGCCAGCAATTAGTAATTCTGTTTATAACATTATTTACTTTACTTCGGGATTTTACCAGGGACCGATAGGTTCAAAACAGTAATTTAGCATACTTTGATGATGATACAAATAATTTTCTTCATAAAACGTAGTTCGAAAGAATAGAAAATTGTTTATGGAGAATCAATTACTTGTCGCCATTTTGGTATTAGTAAACTTTTTTTAAAAACTTATCTGGCCCTATGTTATTGTTTGTTATTTCCGGCACATACCTAATTTCAAGAGTCTACCCTTATGTGGCAAAGAGTCACTCTGTACAAAGTGTCTTTAAAAATAAGTCGTTTTTTTTTTAAATAAAGGCAGTGCAAAACTTTTTTTTGCTTTGGTGGATATGTAAGCACTATTTGAAACATGTAAAGTTCGAAATTTAAATCACTTCGTCTCTCTTGCAATTAATCCGCGACTTTATTACTTACTATTAAACAACCATTTCGCGGACTGACAAACACCAAACGTCTGGATTGAAGCAACCCCTTTCAGTTTTTGGTACGCTGTCCCTTACACCCGGTATTTATTATCCTATTACATACATACATACATATCACGCCTTAATCCCTAATGGGGTAGGCAGAGCGTAAACAACCTAAACAAAGGTCGTTCCGCCACGTCTGACGAAGTATTGAGGGTTATTTAAGAGAGATTTGTAGGTATATTGCTGTAGTGACGGGTTGTCAGTCCATCGCCTAAATTGCAATATACAGAAACCCTCGGATTCCTTAGCTAGTTTCTACAGCATGCCTGGGAGGAAATGCAGCTGGCACATTCTATGTTTTTCTCTAGCTCCCAGGCCAGCATGGAAGAAGTATTATCCTATTATTTGTAATAAAATTATACTAACTGTATCTGTTCCCGTGAACTTCCCATCTTTTATCCCCATTAGATTGGCTGGAAGATATCTCTCGTATCGTAGAGATAAATTCGCCTGTTGTCTTGATTTTTAAGTTGAACTGTATATTTATTATTTGAAGTAATATAGAATATAATTATTCGCATCTTGTATATTGTTATCTACTGTTCTATATAAATGTAATTAATAACAAAGCACAAGGGTTATTGGGCGCTGATAACACTATCATACCTTTATGTACATAAATAGCGTGATTTTTATTAGTCACAGAAAATTGTGACGTTCTAAAAACGAAAAATGAAAACGAACCCTATTGTCGGTTTTCAAGCCTTATTTTGTTTTTCGTTACCTCGTTACTCATCTATAACTTTCTTCTATGCTGGCCTGCGAGCGAGAGAAGAACATAGAATGTGCCAGCCGCATTTTCTCCCGGGCATGCTGTAAAACCCAGCTAAGAAATCCAAGGATTTAAGTATATTTTAATTTAGGCGATGGGCTGACAACCTGTCACTAAAGCAATTATCAAATCTATTTTAAATAACCCTCGAAACTTTGTAAGCCGTGGCGGAAAGACCTTTGTTTAGGTCGTTTACGCTCTGCCTACCCCAATAGGGATAAAGTCGTGATAATATGTATGTATCATCTAAACCAGCTAAGGGATCGGAGGGTTTCAGTATATTGTTATTTAGGCGATGGGCTGACAACCTGTCACTACAGCAGTATAGCTATAATTATATCTTAAATAACCCTCAAAACTTTGTCAGACGCGGCGAAACGACGTTTGTTTAGGTTGTTCACGCTCTGCCTACCCCATTAGGGATAAAGGCGTGATTATGTGTATGTGTGTGTGTGTGTGTGTGTATCATCTGTAACTCAATACCGAGTGTAAGGATACGCTTCTTCTTCTTAGCGAGTGGGTTCTTCGAGTTATACAACGAACCGATGAACCCTGGTGTCTGAGTTTTGAAACCGCCTAGTGACAGTTATTAGGCCTCTGACATGGTCTGAGTAACGACTACTATCAAAGACAGCGACCGGGACCGACGGCTTATCTTGCCCTCCGAAGCACGGAATCTATTTTCTTTCAGACAATCAGGTGATTCAGCCTGTATTGTCCTAACCAAACTGGGGAAAATCTCACAAAGTGATAAAATACATACATACATAAAATGACGCCTTTATCCCTTATGGGGTTGGCATAGCGTAAAACGCCTCCTAAAAGGCGCTTTCGCCACGTCTGACAAAAAATTAAGGGCTATTGTAGATTGTAATGTGTATTGCTGTAGTCTTCTTCTTCTGTCGAGTGGGTATCGAGTCTATCGACCCGATGAACCCTGGTGTCAGAGTTTTTAAACCGCCTAGTAGCACAACTATCAGGCTTCTGACATGGTTTGAGTAACGACCACTATCAAAGACCGGGACCGGGACCGACGGCATAGCGTGCCCTCCGAAGCACGGAATCTTTTTATTTTCGGACAATCAGGTGATTCAGCCTGCAATGTCCTAACCAAACTGAGGAAAAATTCACAAAGTGATAAATTCTCACATATCAACTTTGTGTTTCCCCCCTGGGAATCGAACCCAGGACTTCCGGATCGGAAGGCCATGGCACTAGCCACTAGACCACGCAGGCAGTTATTGCTGTAGTGACAGGTTGTTGTAAATTACAATACACTGTAACCCTCGAATCCCTTTGCTGACTTCTACAGCATGCCCGGGAGGAAAGCAACTGGAACATTCTATGTTTTTCTTTCTCTCCCAGTCCAGTATGGTGATAATGACAAAGTGATAAATTGTCAGATTTCAATTTTGTGTTCCACCCCTAGGAATCGAACCTAGGACCTCCGGATCGTGAGCCCATGGCTCTGACCACTTGAACACGAAAAAATAACAAAGCAAGTTTAGCCAAACAGTATTGTATAAATTATTCTTCTTATCAAGTGGATTTTCGAGGTATCATTCAAACTGCCGAAGACATAGTATTTATAAAGCGATCTCAATATTAAGTATGGATATAACGGGCTATTTTGTACTGACATGACATTTCTGATACGAACTTAAACCCGCTGTCACTCTCAAGTGCTGTGTACGGGCCATAATGTGTCAATTCAATAGGCTGAACTTAGCAGACCCCACAGAAAACCTAAGACTTAGAAAAAACGGAGAGTTTTGTACACGCCTGGTAGATCGACTTGCGAAATATTTCCAATCTAGGTTTTAAGGAAAACACCTTAAAAACATTAAATGAATCCACACGTTACTTCGCAGAATGTCCCTTTCGCAAAAAGTCCCTTTGAAAATTTTAGTGGCTTTTAGACTTGGGTGCGATGTGTGCGAGCCTCATGTGTGCAAATGCGGTAGGTCGGTAGACAGTAGAGCATACCACGGGTTGAGCTGTGGTAAAAGTGCGGGAAGATTTCCACGGCACCACATGCTCAACGATATTATACGGCGTGCCTTGGTCTCTGCCGATATTCCCTGCACACTTGAGCCGCCAGGTCTTAGTCGCCTCGATGGCAAGCGCCCTGATGGACTTACTCTAGTACCATGGGAGAAGGGTCGTTGTCTCATCTGGGACGCCACCTGCGTCAGCACTTTTGCGGCGTCGAATCTTCGGCGATCAATGAGTAAGGCGGGCGCGGCGGCAGAGTGGGCTGCCTCTTAGAAGTGGCTCAAGTACGACAACTTGTGCCAGGGTTATCACTTTGTGCCCTTTGCGGTGGAGGTTTCAGGCGCTTGGTGTGCTGAAACAATTTTTTTTATAAAGGGTTTGGGCGGCGATTAAGGCAAAACTGTTCTGACCCCCGCGCCGAGTCGTATCTGGTACAACACATCTCGTTGGCTATTCAACGAGGGAACGCTGCTAGTGTGATGGGTACATTCCCACCTGGTACGATTCGGGGCGGTGTTTTCGATTGATTAGGTGTAAGTTTTTAAGTTTGACTTTGTAATTAATTTATTGTGACATTTATAATTTAACAGATATAAATACCCGTTTACAATGTTTTATGAGAAAGGGAAATTTTGCGACCAAGGGACATTTTGCGAAAGGGAAATTGTGAGAAAGGGACATTTTGCGAAAGGGAAATTGTGAGAAAAGGACATTTTGAGACCAAGGGACATTTTGCGAAAGGAAAATTGTGAGAAAGGGACATTTTGCGAAAGGGAAATTATGAGAAAGGGACATTTTTGCGAAAGGGAAATTGTGAGAAAGGGACATTTTGCGAAAGGGAAATTATGAGAAAGGGACATTTTGCGAAAGGGAAATTGTGAGAAAGGGACATTTTGCGAAAGGGAAATTGTGAGAAACGGACATTTTGTGAAAGGGAAATGGTGAGAAAGGGACATTTTGTGAAAGGGAAATGGTGAGAAAGGGACATTTTGCGACCAAGGGACATTTTGCGAAAGGGAAATTGTGAGAAAGGGACATTTTGCGACCAAGGGACATTTTGCGAAAGGGAATTTGTGAGAAAGGGACATTTTGCGAAAAGGAAATTATGAGAAAGGGACATTTTGCGACCAAGGGACATTTTGCGAAAGGGAAATTATGAGAAAGGGACATTTTGCGAAGTTATCAATCCTCGTTCCACCCGTTTCTCATATCATAGCCAAAGTTCAAGACAATCTGAAACTTTCAGATCGAAATAACTTTGGAATTACATTTATTTATTATTTTCGTCTTCGAGCGTTATTAAAACTTGAAAAACAATTCGGATATGACTTCCCTTTTGATTTACTTCTTAGAAGTTGATTTATTAATTCCTCAGACCAAAGAAAAAGGGGGTATCTCAATTTTATATATTTGAATTTTCTATTCAATACTTAATACATACATGTAGCCTTTGTCCCTAACTAGCGACCCGCCCCGGCTTCGCACGGAAATTATCAGTGTTTCTCTATTATATTATGCATGTATTATATATACATATAAACCTTCCTCTTGAATCACTCTATCCGTTAAAAAGAAACCGCATCAAAATCCGTTGCGTAGTTTTAAAGATCTAAGCATACATAGGGATATAGGGACAGAGAAAGCGACTATGTTTTAAACTATACCCACGTGTGACAAAGTGTTGAGGGTTATTTAAGATAGATTTGTAGGTATATTTCTGTAGTGACAGGTTGCAACCTTAGGGTACGGGAAAATAAAAGTTGAACTAGTGGGCCAGTACACATTTCAGGCAATACATTGTATTTAACTGAAATAAAACTTAAAGTGAAGCTGTCTTTTAAGTTTTTTCATATCATGGCTAAATCAAGATCATCTTCCATGCTGGGCTGGGAGAGATAGAAAAACATAGAATTTTCCAGCTGCCCTTCCTCCCGGGTATGCTGTAGAAGTCAGCAAAAGGGACTCGAGGGCTACAGTGTATTGTAACTTAGGCGATGGGCTGACAACCTGTCACTATAGCAATACAAATTACAATCTACAATTGCCCTCAATTTTTGTTAGACGTGGCGGAACGACCTTTGTTTAGGTCGTTTACGCTCTGCCTACCCCATTAGGGATAAAGGTGTGATTTTATGTACGAATGTGTGTAAATCAAGATTATTAATCCAAACATATCTAAATGGACATAATAAAGAAAACCCTTTCGTTATATCATGATTTATTTTAAAAAAATACTTAGCGCCTACAATTATTGAGATAAAAGAAAAGGACAGAATGCGCATTCTGTCTTTGGTTGAAAATGGATAATTGTGCTGTCATCTTGTCGCCTTAAGGGGCTTCCCTGGGCTAAGTGGCGCCCTCCTGAGTCAATAAAACATAATTCACTAAAAATACAATCAATTGAAAATCGGGTAGATCAGATTGAGATTAAAGCAATGAAGGTCATTTAGAACCTCATAAAGTTGCAACTCATAGTTCGTTGTAGTTACAGATAGAAAAATTACTAAAAACGGTCACTTTTAGCACTTTTGCTATCTGCAACTGCAGTGACCACTGAATTATTAATATATAATGCTTAAAATAAACTTCAGTACATAGGTTCTGAAGTTTATTGAAGTAAAGACTTCAATCTGATCTACCGGATTTTCGATTAATTCCGTTTTCAGTGAGTAATGTTTTTATAACTGATGAGGGCGCTGGCGTGCACCGGGAATCCCCTTAAATGTTAGCTAGCGGCATGGCATACAAGTAAACAGGACAAAAAAATATAATATTTGTTTAATTGGTATATTTTAACTTATGTGTGAGTAGCCCGGGTTGGGTTTGGGTTGGGATAGGATCTACCTCCTACCGGTTCAACCCGGGCAACGGCAAAACAGGCTTGCCTGTGGATAAGTCCGGCTGAATGATCCCAACAAGCGGTGGTAGGCTCCGCAAGGGGTCGCCTGGCTCGCGACCACCCTTTCACCGGAGTCCGGCGCCAAACAGCTTGCTGCGTTCCGTCGGTGCGTGAGAGTACCAGTGCCACTGGGGGAGGGAAAGGATGTCAGTTGCGCGGATCAGAACCGGTCATGGGCTCTGGGAAATAACTTTTCCGGGTAACTCATTATGGAGGTTAGCGGGATCCGAAGCACGGTGCCAGCCGTTGGCCGACCGCAGTCAGTAGGGGGCCCAAGTAGCACGCCAGCCACGTACTAACTCGCGAAAAATCCCAGTATGCTCCTCCGTGCCAGGCGGCGACTGGATGGGAGGACCCGGTGGCCATATCTGGGGGGGTTCGGGCGTCCCCGCAGTCTCCAAATGAGTTCCCCATCGGTTGGTTTTTGCCTCCAGTGACCCAATAGGTTGACTGACCAGCGCCCCGACAACTCGACCTGTTCCCCACCAACACTCCGAACCATGAAAAAAGTTAAGAAGAAGAATAGGGTAAAACAACGGCTGCACTTCCTCCCACTTAAAGTGCACCTCACCAATATCAGGGGACTGCACTCAAATCTCGATCCGGTCCACCATCACCTCGAGACCGAGAAGCCGCACCTGTTCTTCCTAACGGAGACGAAGATAACAACCCCGTCGGACGTGGCGTACCTCAACTACCCGGGTTACTCTCTTGAACACTAGTTTAAGAAGCAATCTGGGGTCTGTGTATATGTCCGCGATGACATTTGTTGTCGGCGTCTCTGTTGCTTTGAAAAATCGGGTTTTTCTGTCATATGGCTACTGGTGGATGCATGGAAAAACTCCTTTATATCGGTGTTTACCGATCGCACCGTGGTGACCAGGAGACGACAGCGCTATGTAAATACTTCGCTGAGACGACAGACGTAGCCCAACGGCGGTACCCAACAGCGAAGCTAGTTTTTCTGGGGGACTTTAATGCCCATCACAAAAAATGGTTGTTCCCGTTCCGGAAAACCGACCATGCTGGGATAGAGGCGCGCAAATTTGCACTATCGCTAGATCTTACCCAGCTGGTGAATGTAGCAACGCGGGTACCGGATGTTCACGACCACACACCCAACTGCTTAGACCTGCTGCTAACTACTGATCCAGATAGTCACTCAATTTCGGTCTCTGCCCCATTGGGAACTTTCGACCACTGTCTGGTGAAATACGTATTAATCTGCTCGTCTCCGGATGAAAGCCCTAGAGGCACGAGACGAGTTTGGAAATACGAGTTGGCAGACTGGGATGAGATGCGGCACTTTTTTGTGGCGGCAACTGTGCTTCTCTTCCAGTGACCCCTCGTGTTGTGCTGATGCGGTCACGAGCGCGATACGGCAGGGAATGGAGTACTTTATTCCATTCTCCGATATGCCGCTCGGTCACAAAACCCGACCTTGGTATAACGCAGAATGCGCCTACGCTGAGGCTCGAAAAGAATCTGCTTACCAAACCTGGGTCAAAGCCCGTGACCGCAAAGTAAGAGCACGTAGGGTTTTAGTTTTTGTCAGACATGGCGGAACGACCTTTGATTAGGTCGTTTACGCTCTGCCTACCCCATTAGGGATATAGGTGTGATTTATGTATGAATGTATTATGTGAGTAGCTTAACTAGAAATTTGGAAAAAGCGAGTTACGTTGTTTTTCGGTGGATGTGTCTAAATACCAGCCTACTTAATAGGAAGGAATAATTTGACAAAACTTTAGTAGGTAAGACTAGACTCATTCATAAAGCCCTGAAACTTTATTAATATCATATTCTAAGTACATTGCATATATTTTATAAAGAGTCACAGAATATATCAATTTGGTAAATATTAAAAAGTTGACTCTATGCTTATCGAGAAAATTACATACATACATAACATCACGCCTTTAACGGGGTAGGCAGAGCGTAAAAGACCTAAACAAAGGTCGTTTTGCCACGTCTGACCAAGT
Source organism: Scrobipalpa costella (assembly GCA_949820665.1). Classification (NCBI taxonomy): domain Eukaryota; kingdom Metazoa; phylum Arthropoda; class Insecta; order Lepidoptera; family Gelechiidae; genus Scrobipalpa; species Scrobipalpa costella. The sequence continues at coordinate 4,577,761 of OX463311.1, forward strand.
TTTGAGGGATATTTAGTATAGATTTGTAGGTATATTGCTGTAGTGATAGGTTGTCAGCCCATCGCCTAAATTGCAATATACTAAAACCCTCGGATCCCTTAGCTGGTCTATACAAAATGCGCGGGCGAAATGCAGCTGACACATTCTATGTTTTTCACTCGCATCCCAGGCCAGCATTGGAGAAAATAACAGGGTAAATAAAAGATTAAGACACTTCTAAAAACTTACGTATATCCTTTCTCTAAATAAGTCTGTTTTCTTTTGCGAATTTTCAAAAGCACAATTTAATTGTGTGGAGTTAGCTAAATATTTTGTCTATCTTGTTTCTTCCATGCTGGCCTGGGAGCAAGAGAAAAACATAAAATGTGCCAGCTGCATTTTCTCCCGGGCATGCTGTAAAAACCAGTTAAGAGATCCGAGGATTTAAGTATATTTTAATTTAGGCGATGGGCTGACAACCTGTCACTATAGCAATATACCTATCAAATTTTTCTTAAATAACCCTCGATACTTTGTCAGCCGTGACGAAACGACCTTTGTTTAGGTTTTTGTTTAGGTTTTTGTTTAGGTCATTTACGCCCTGCCTACCGCAGTAGGGATAAAGGCGTGATTGTATGTATGTGTGTAGGTATATGTATTATGATGGACTTCCGCAAAATAACGCCTGATTCTATAATAAATAATATTATACCTTGCAATCAGCATGATTTCAATGAGTCGAATTCCCAATAACTGATTGGTCTCCAGATACCCCATTCACTAGAACTCTGTACCAGGAAATCCATCTATCTTCTTCTTCTGTCGTGTGGGTATCGATGAACTCTAATGTCTGAGTTTTTAAACCGCCTTATAGCACAGCTAATAGGCCTCTGACATGGTTTGTGTAACGACAACTATCAAATACAGCTACCAGGACCGACAGCTTCACGTGCCCTCCGAAGCACGGAATCTTTTTTCTTCCAGACAATCGGGTGATACGGCCTGCATTGTCCTAACCAAACTGGGGAAAATCACACAAATTGATAAATTGACAAATAAAAACTTTGTGTCCCCCCCCTGGAAGTCGAACCCAGGACCTACGGATCGTGAGCCCATGGCTCTGACCACTAGACCACGGAGGCAGTTAGTTAGGCACGAATCCATTCATGAAAGTTTACGAACTGATTGCTGAGGACATACCTACTTTTATTAGATAGTCAAAGATTTTAGAAGTTCTTAATGAAAAGATTCTCGTATCTCGCATCAGCGAACTATTAACACTTTTTTTACATGTAATTAGAAAGAGTGTCGCTTGGTGTCTTGTCTTAGTTTGAAAATTACTTTTGACTAATATCATAAACTAGCGACCCGCCCCGGCTTCGCACGGAAATCATCAGTGTTTCTCTACTATATTATGCATGTTTTATACATATAAACCTTCCTCTTGAATCACTTTATCTATTAAAAGAAACCGCATCAAAATCCATTGCGTAGTTTTAAAGATCTAAGCATACATAGGGATATAGGGACAGAGAAAGCGACTTTGTTTTATACTACGTAGTAATGACCAAAAAAAATATCGTCTCCTGTTTTATACCGGGTAAAAGGGACAGCGTCCCGCAAACTGATAGGCGTTGCTCAGTCAACAAAACTAAACAACTTTCACCGGGATATTTTTTCAGGAGATGAAAATAACCACCTCGATCAGACAATTTGTAAGGAAAACCAAATTTCTTTTATCCCTTCCTAAAAAAAAACGTGATAGTTGTTCAGTTTCGTAGACTGAGCAACCCCTATTTGAGGGACGCTGTAACTTACACCCCGCATACAAGCTAAGTATATCAAACTATACAAGCAACAACGGAAAATTAAAATTACTTTTTACTTCCTGATAGAATTTCCATGTGAAAGTTGTTCAGTTTCGTTGACTGTGCACTGCACAGTGTGCACCCCTACAAGTTTGCCGGAAGCTGTCCCTTACACCGCTTACATCCTGTATATAAGTACCGACTGAGTCAAAAAACCAACGACAAAGTTTTGAGGGTTATTTAAGATAGATTTGTAGGTATATTGCTGTAGTAACAGGTTGTGAGCCCATCGCCTAAATAACAATATACTGAAACCCTCGGATCCCTTAGCTGACTTTTACAGCATGCCGGGGAGGAAATGCAGCTGGTACATTCAATGTTTTTCTCTCGCTCCTAGTCCAGCATGGAAGTAAAATAACATATCACTGTGAGTGCAAAATACTATCTATTTAAAAAGAACCACTATTACTAAATAAACCAACGAGCCTACTATCTGCAATCAATTAGTCACCAATAATCTACCAGTTTTCTTCCATGCTGGAGCTAGTACCTAAGAGAAAAACATAGAATGTGCCAGCTGCATTTCCTCCCGAGCATGCTGTAAAACCAGATATGGGATTTGGTTTCAGTATATTGTAATTTAGGCGATGGGCTGACAACCTGTCACTACAGCAATATACGTACATTTACGAAAAAAACACGCTGATTAGATGGTATAGGAGAAAAAAAGATATACCTCACCAAACATAGATAATAGTCCTCCCACCGATTTTCGATGATCGCAGCCAATCTTCCAGAGATCGGCCAACTGCGCAGGTCTAGTTTTTAGTTCCCAAGTGATTGCGCTACACACGGGTGCACTCTCTATTCCTCAAATCTCTTATTCTGATGGAGCGACCAGAGATAAATCAGGCGCAGGACCGACTATTTACATGCCCATCCGACAGCATGGATCATCTTACTTTTCGGTCAATCAGTTGATCAGCCTGTAATGCCCTAACCAAACTAGAAACAACAACACAAAGTCATTGTCCCCCGCCGGGAATCGAGCCCGGGACATCCGGGTCGTGAGCCCATGGCTCAGATCGCTAGACCACGGAGGCAGTTACATAAATAAACCTAGACCTTGAAACTGCTTTTGTTTCCGAACAGACTGTACAAATATAAAAAGTACAATCGAGCCAGAGCTCAAAGCAGTCGAATAAATCAAGTTTTCCACAACGTGCTATTGGGAAAATCATAAATCAAAGTTGTTTCTGTAGTATTTCCAACTGTTTTAAGATAAAGGTAAACAAAATTCTTAATCTTAAGTATTTTAATCGAAGATCTTGTTTCTAAAATAAGTTTTAGCTATTAGATATGACAATATAATAGTAGTTTTAGTAATTTAACTAATTTGCTAACTCGTACAATTTATTTTTGAATTTCTTCCACGCTGGACTGGGAGCGAGAGAAAAACATAGAATGTGCCAGCTGCATTTCCTCCCGGGCATGCTGTAAAAACCAGCTAAGGGATCCGAGGGTTTCAGTATATTGTTATTTAGGCGATGGGCTGACAACATGTCACTACAGCAATATACCCACAAATCTATCTTAAAATAACCCTCAAAACGTTCTCAGACGTGGCGGAACGACCTTTGTTTAGGTCGTTTACGCTCTGCCTACCCCATTAGGGATAAAGGCGTGATTATATTTATTTATTTATTTATTTTATTTTTGAATTAAAAGACATGAAACTTTGTTTACCTTTATACTAAACCTCAGACCTTACAAATACTAGTCAGTGTCTAAGAAAAATTACTTCGTGAAAGTTTTTTAGTTTTTGTATCTGAGCAGTGAGCACAACCTCTATTATACGTAGTTTGTGTAGGTCCCACGCTGGACTGGGAGCGAGAGAAGAACATAGAATGTGCCAGTTGCATTTCCTCCCAGGCATGCTGTAAAAACCAGCAAAAGGATCTGATCTGACGGTTTCAGTATATTGCAATTTAGGCGATGGGCTGAGCACCTGTCACTAAAGCAATGTACCTACTTATCTATCTTAAATAATCCTCCAATCTTTGTCAGACGTGGCGGAACGACTTTTGTTTAGGTCGTTTACGCTCTGCCTACCCCATTAGGGATAAAGGCGTGATTATATGTATGTATGTTGTGTAGGTACTGACTAAAAATTGAACCCGAGCTAGGGCGTAGTATAGTTGTAGGTAAACAACAATGTCTCAGTACAGTTTACAAGATCAGACATGGACCAAAACATGAGGACATTAGCTCACAACGACACAGGATGTGATCATCAACGGCCATTTAACGGACACTGAACACGAAACGACTCCGCCGAACGGAACGATACGAGGCGACCATAACAGGATAAACATAATTGTACGAGGAAAATCTTGACTCATGTTAGTGCAAAAGAATTATGATTAAAATAATTATGATATGCGAGAAATCAATTAAGGTCCACGCAGGACTGATTCCAATTTCAACCTAGGCTCTCTCTTAGGATACCAGTTTCATCACTCTATGAACTGAGCTACTGCTCTTGATTTTCAAAGGTTGCCTGGTAGAAATTGCTGCTTTAGCAATAAGGCCGCCTAGGTTGTACTGTTTTGTATGTGTTTGTGTTTCTTTGTGCAATAAAGTGTCTTGTATTGTATCTTAATGATCTTTGATTGATGATACTTATTTTTCACATCGTCAATCGTCGTAAAATTAGCAACATGTATCGGAGAAGGTCCATGAACAGTAGTAGACTATTACGTCAAATGTTGATGATGAAGATTCTAGGTTGAACAATTCAAACACAATGCAAATTATTTTTTTTATTGCGGACTATTTTTGGGCATTGTCAAGTACGTAATTGTTCTGGTCTGAAGGACATCCACGACATACGATCTACCATAAACGAGTCTCACGTGTTTTTTTAATGTTTCCAGGGTCAAAGCTGGCCACCGTTCAAAGTGTCGGTGTGAGCGGCTGCTCAGAAGACGCGAAGGAATGCGTGCTAAGGAGAAATACCAACGCAACCATCAGCATTGACTTCACACCAAGTAAGTGCATCTGTGATGTGACCCACGTCAGATATCCTTATAAGGCAATCAACGAGGTTTAAAACTAAACATCAAGTCCATCGGAGATGCCACAAAACCCAGCAACAAAGGGTATTTGTCACGCCAAAGCAAATCATGTATAATTTGTCACATTTACGATGTATCTAGTATCCAAGGCAGGCTGGTAACCAACTTTGTTGGCTTATTTAAACGTACATACAGTATTTCCAATTCGGTTTTAGAATAAAAGTACACAAAGTCTCATGTCTTTTTATTCAAAAACTCATTTCAAAAGCAAATGATACGTATTGGCAAATTCGTTAAGTTACTAAAATTTTATTATGTTGTTATGTCTAATAGCTAAAACTTATTTTAGAAACAAGATCTTCGATTAAAATATTATTATTATTATTATTTTAAACAAGCAGGCAGTTGTTATCAACTGATAAGGCCTGTATCCAGTTGACCACTTTATGATTTCGAAGTTTGTTTAAATTTGTCAAATCTGTTCTTGAACTGGTTAACGTTAACCGCAGAAACCACTTCTTCTGGCAGCTGGTTCCACTGTCTCACAACTCTACATGAAACTTTGTTTACCTGTTTTCTAAAACCGAACTGGAAATACTATAGATGGTTTGCAACCCTTTTTGGAACTCCAACAAATGTACTTTTCTTTACTTTTCAGATGTGGACGTGAGCAGTATAGATACCGAAGTTCATGGCATCGTCATGACTCTGCCCGTGCCGTTTCCTCTCTCTCAGCCTGACGCTTGCCTAAACAACGGACTGACATGCCCACTCAAGGTAATTTGTCAATCCTAGCGTTTGGACATACTCGCGAATGGTCTAATTCGCGACTTAGTATGCTGTTTAATACGGGGTGTAACAGCGTCCCGCAAACTGATAGGGGTTGCTCAGTCAACGACACTGAACAACTTTCACCAGGAAATACTTTCGGGAAGTGCAAAAACAATGGCTTTTGCATACAAATTCTCTGATTGAGGTGGAAATGTTGTATGGAAAAGCCAAATTTTATTTTCACTTCCCGAAAGTATTTCCTGGTGAAAGTTGTTCAGTGTCGTTGACTGAGCAACCCCTATCAGTTTGTGGGACGCTGTCCCTTACACCCGGTATACCTGCTGATAACTGCAGTAGAATTTTCACCACTGAACAACTCGAACCGAATTAAAAACCCATCCATACCATCTGCAGTTTACTACTGAATAATACAAAATACGGGAATCAAACCCAGCACCGAGAGTGGACTCTCGGGTCTAATCGAGAGGTTAGTTTAGGTTTCCCCCAGTTTGGTAAGGACAATGCAAGCTGAATCATCTGTATGAGTCTGTAAGAAAAGGATTCCGTGTTTTGGAGCGCACGTTAAGCCGTTGGTCCCAGTCGCTGTCTTTGATAATGGTGGTTACACAAAAACCATGTCAGAAAACTATTAGCTGCGCCATTACATATACATACATATAATCACGCCTTTATCCCTAATAGGGTAGGCAGAGCGCACACGGCCTAAACAAAGGTCGTCCTGCCACGTCTGACAAAGTTTTGAGGGTTATTTAAGATAGATTTGTACGTATACTGCTGTAGTGACAGGTTGTCAACCCATCGTCTAAATTGCAATATAATTAAACCCTTGGATCCCTTACCTGGTTTTAACAGCATGCCCGGGCGGAATTGCACATTTTATGTTTTTCTCTCGCTCCCAGACCAGTATGGAAGTCTTCCAGTCCAGCATGTGCTATTAGGTGGTTTCAAAACTCTTGACTGCAGGGTTGACATAAGAAGAAGATTACGCTCAGATAATTTCCCAATCTATACATATAATAAATCTCTAGAAGGGTCGTGTCTGTACATTGAATATTTTTACAAAAAAAATATTGCAGCAGGCGTTATGAACGATAAACATAAAGATAAAATCGTTTTTTTTGTTTTTTTTTTTCAATTTTTGTCTGTCTGTCTGTATGTTACCACATCACGCCAAAACTGCTGAACCAATTTCGATGGGACTTTTTTTAATTAACTGTGTGTTACCCGGATTGCAACTTAGAATACATAAAGTCACGCTACCTGACTTAGGTGGTAGGCAAGAAAATTGAAATTTGGCTGTTTCTTAACCGATTTTATGTTTTCTTTTTATTTGACTGAACATTATTTAAAATCGAATTTACGATACAAATAATCACGCCTCATGACTTAGGAGGAAGTTAGGAAATTGAATTTTAGTCGTTTTAACCGATTATGATGGAACTTTTTTGTTTGACTGAGCATTACTTAAACTCAAAGTTACGATACAAATAATCACGCCACCTCACTTGGGGGTAGGCAGAAAATTGATCTCTGATCGTTTTTAACCGATCTTAAAGGGACTTTATATTTGACTGAGTTTTTTAATTGCCTGGTGTCCAGCCTCGGTTAGAAATAATCACGCAAACCATTCTAATATTGAGTAAGTACCCCTGTTTGTATGGAAAACACGAAGTGTCGAACATACTGAAAACGCTTCTCCGCGCGTAGGAGCGGGATCTGCTAGCCCGCACGTCAAAACGTCCGCGTGTTTTCCATACAAAAACAAAGATCAGACAATGCGAAACACGATACCGCGCGCGGGTTAGCAGGTCCCGCTCCTACGCGTGGAGAAGCGTTTTCAGTATGTTCGACACTGCGTGTTTTCCATACAAACCGGGCGTACGAAGTAGCGGGCACAGTTATTATTAACTAAAATCCATCGCATTTCACGATCTTACACATAACATAGTCATAATTTATCTCATCACATCTTGCAATAAGTACGTAAAAATAGCCATGTTATTATGCCATTATCCTAAGGTTTCGGTTCATAAGGACTCCCATAAATTTCTTAGACGATGTGGGAAACTCGTAAAGTGCCTATGGGAATTGGGAGCGGCCACGTGGCACAAGATAATTAGATGTGTCAAGCGTGGTAAACTCGTCGTAACAGAAATGTATCCTTAGGGAGGTAGACAGACTTGTTCCTGTTAAATTTTCTTTGGAAACCTACAGCCTAGGCTGGTAAACTGTCACTACAGCAATATACCTACAAATCTATCTTAAAAAACCCTCCAAACTTTGTCTGACACGACGGAACGATCTTTGTTTAGGTCGTTTACGCCCTGCCTACCCCATTAGGAATAAAGGCGTGATTATGTGTAGATGTGTTGATACGTATGCACTACCTACGCACGTAATGAGTATACCTAATGTACCTTTCCGAATCGTAGTTCGCCTCATCTCCCTAGCCTTATCCCGTATTTCACGGGGTCGACTACCTAATCTAGGGGATTGAACGAGGGTACTGGTTTTAACACGGAGCGACTGCCATCTGACCTCCGCAACCCAGAAGGGAAACCAGACCCAATCCTAGATTAGGTCAGAGTTTTCAAGCCGCCAATGCTTAGCATTGGCCTCTGTCATGGCTTAACGACTAATATCTACGGTATTAAACGATATTAACCGGGACCAACGGCTTAACGTGCCTTCCGAAGCACGGAAAAAGCGCCGAATAAACGTACATAAGAAATTCGAAAACCGAAAAACACATTAGTACGTGGTGGGATTCGAACCACGACCTCCCGCTCAGGAGGCAGCGGCCCTATCCACTACACCATCGGGCTCGGGCCTGCACCTTCGATTTTTATCACGGGGATAGGTTATTGCTACTGATTCGTAGAGGGCAAGACTTAACTTAAACTTAACAAAAATTATTGGGATCCCTTTCTATTCTCTCATGACATGACAGAAAATGACATGTAAATAGATTTATATTAGTTAAGTAGTGATTTTTGCAACTACGAATAGGTACCATTTTTTCACAGTGATATAGCATATGTACAATTAACGTAGCTTTTTAATGGTGTCAGGTATTTCAAAACCGATCTTCTAGATTTTGAGTTGACAAAGAATCTATACATATAATAAATCTCTAGAAGGGTCGTGTCTGTACATTGAATATTTTTACAAAAAAATAATTTTATCAGGCAATATTATCGATATAAAGATCAAAACGATTTTTTTTTCGATTTTTTATATGTCTGTCTGCACATCACGCCAAAACTGCTGAACCGATTTCGATGGGACTTTTATTATTCAATTGTGTGTTATCCGGGTTGCAACTTAGGATACTTAAAATCACGCTACCTGACTTAGAGGGTAGGCAGGAAAAGCTGTTTCTTAACCGATTTATATGGAACTTTTTTTGTTTGAGTAAGCATTACTTAAACTCAAAGTTACCATACACAAAATCACGCCACCTGACTTAGGGGGTAGGCAGGAAATTGAAGTCTGATCGTTTTTATCCGATCTTAAAGGGACTTTTTATTTGATTGAGTTTTTTAATTACCTGGTGTCCAGCCTAGGTTACAAATAATCATGCAAACCATTCTAATATTGAGTAAGTACCCCTGTTTGTATGGAAAACACGCAGTGTCGAACATACTGAAAACGCTTTTCCGCGCGTAGGAGCGGGATCTGTTTCCATACAAAAACAACGAACAGACAGAGACAGAGTTGACACTGTGTGTTTTCCATACAAACCGGGCGTACGAAGTCGCAGGCACAGCTAGTCTTACATATATCCAAAGATTTTCACTATGTACTTGTTTTGCCTTCTACTAGAGACTCAGATTTCTTCCATTCCAGAGATTCTTCCATGCTGGACTGGGAGAGATAGAAAAACATAGAATGTTCCAGCTGCCCTTCCTCCCGGGCATGCTGTAGAAGACAGCAAAAGGGACTCGAGGGTTACAGTGTATTGTAATTTAGGCGACGGGCTGACAACCTGTCACTACACATTAGCAATACACATTACAATCTAAAATTGCCCTCATTTTTTGTCAGACGCGGCGAAAGCGCCTTTTACTAGGCGTTTAACGCTCTGCCTACCCCGTAAGGGATAAAGGCGTGATTTTATGTATGTATGTAGAGACTCAGAAAATCAATTTAAAGATACTATTAAAAACACATTATGAAAACTCTGACCTAATCTAGGATTGGGTCTGGTTTCCCTTCTGGGTTGCGGAGGTCAGATGGCAGTCGCTCTGTGTAAAAACCAGTACCCTCGTTCAATCCCCTAGATTAGGAAGCCAACCCCGTGAGATACGGGACAAGGCTAGGGAGATGGTGATTAAAAACACATTATGTCGAAAAGCCTATTATAAGTTAGATAACTATACTAATGACAAAGATGTATGGAGCTCTGATATTTCAGTGAAGCCTAAGAAATTGGCACACATTGCGGTCACAAACCCTATTTTGAACAATAAGAAGGACAAAAGTAAGAATAAGATAAAACGAAGGGAGGGGCGGTAAATGCGAGTTTCTCATGCTTCTTCTTCATTGTGATATAGTTTTATTTTATTTTGTGACACAGATATAATTTTCTTTGTAATAGACTCGCTTGTGACTTTCTAAAAGTGTTCTTAGGAATCTATTTGGAGATAAATGATTTGACTTTGACTTCTTACTTGTTGTCTCTATGTAATTGTTCTGTGAACAATAAACTGAAAAATTAAATTGAATATTAGTTTAAATCAAGAATTTATTTTTTTTAGATTAATATCTCTATTTTATCTATTCACAGCGCGGCCAGAAAGCTGATTACAGGACCTCTCTGCCAGTGCTTAAGTCCTACCCGAAGGTTCAGGTGGACGTCAAATGGCAGTTGACGACTGACGAAGGAGACTTGGTCTGCGTCATCATACCCGCGAGGATCCAATAAGAGAAACCATGTTAAACCAAGTTGTTTTATCTCAAGACTGTCGCTTAGCCATCCTTGTGTGTGTAAATGTAACGACATGCACGTTGTCATAGTGTGCGTAAGCTGAGTCTCCAGCGCATAAACAAAACACGATACAGACCACGCGGGGCAGAGAGGGGAAGGGTTTCTTAAACATTTCCCTTCCCCTCTCTAGCCCGTGTGGGTATGTTTCATGTTTTCTTTGCACGCTGGAGTCACGGCTTAAGCTCAGCGTAGTAAACCTGTAGTTACGCACACCCACACAAGGGCGCGTGTCTATACACACAACACAATCATAAGTATAGCCTAGTGACATACGGCAGTCGTGAGATTAAACAACTGTACGTAAATCTAAGATCACGTAAATGATTATTGATTCGTATTTTTGTTGTTATAATACCTGTCACTCTCTTTCAACCAATGTGCTGGTGGCAACTGTCCCTTTCAAACCAATGTCACAATGCGCACTCTTCGAGTATGGGGCTGTTTCCCGCGGTTTTCATATATTTTTGTATATATCTCGAAGTACACAAAATGTATTGAAAAACAGAGTTCATCATAATTTTATGGTGAATTCTAAATAACGTTTGTTGTTTCTTATCTTATAAAATGCCAAATAGTTCAAATTCGAAATTATGACACAAATTTTTCATGATATTTTCGATGATTCCCTGATGTAATCATAGTATTTTTAAGTTTTATCTTTGAATCATGTTGTTCTCTAAATTCCGGAGAAACTAATCATATACAGATTTGTTCAAAATTAAAGTAATAACTGTCATAAAAAGTTCAAATACTTACCTTAAGGTACAGCAATACGTTTCAGTCATGGAGTAATATGAAACTAAGGTACAAGTTCAGATTTAGTTTCATTATACTACCATTTAAAGTGTATAAATAATATTTTTAATTTTGCGTTATTTTTTTTATCAGATTTTTATATAAATTCATTGAAATATGTTTTTATCTCTGTTTGATACTTCTGCTCTTTTCTTAGCGTGTGACAAAATATTGTAATAGAAAGGCTTGTTTCTCCGTACAAGCATGCCACAAATAGCTGAATATCTATTATGCGAAACATCATTTTCATTTAAACTATTAAGAGCGTAAATAAGACATGTAAGTTATATCAATTTTGTACATTTGAGTGTTAAATATATTCTTTAAGCAGAACACCTCTTTTATTTGCGATAGTTCTTGATTCTAGTTTATATAACACAAGAAACACAATACAAAGGATTTTTGAATTATGGTATGGTAATTATGATGCGTACCCCATTAAAGGCGTGATTTTATGCATGTATGTAATGTGTATGATGAATATAATCAAAGCAGAAAATATTAGAAAATATATTTTATTTTAGATCATAGGCTAGTAGTATTAGGCAGTATTTTATAGATAATCATTTTCTTTATACATTACTCTTTACTTAACCTACTTTAATCAATCAGAAATTGTCGCAAAAATAATATTTTCAATTTAGGAGTAGGGCAGGTGTCCCAGTGTACCGGTTATGGCCACTTTGTTTTCAAATTATTGTATAAATATTTCTTTAAGCGCAAGACTTTATAAATTCAATTCGTACAACTGTACTAATTCATAAATTCTATAAAAAATATACTTGAATACTAAACTTTTTACAAATTAACTAAAATAACAAGCGGCCAAAAATGGTCTTAAGATGGCCAAAACCGAGACACTTCCCCTAAGACCTACTGGTATAATAAGCGATCTTTCTACAAATTATTAAATATGTCATACATGGGCTTTATACTAAGTCAATTTAAAAATATATTGATTCTTCTTATGATGTAGTTTATAAATTATAATATATTTTTTATAAATCATGTAAATGAACCGCTTAATTCTGTTAATCTTACTTTATTAAAAACTTTTTTATCTTTGGAATAAATGCTATTAAAAGATCTAACAATTGAGTAGGTTATTATAATTCTTATACACCTTTTACTTGTTTTTCCAAGTTGTAAAAACACATTAGATCTCAATCAATCACACATACACACACACACACACACACACACACACACACACACACACACACACACACACACACACACACAACATAAGGATTTCCTACAGTCCGATGTAATGTCCCTGATAATTAAAATCCTTTGACAGTCAACGAAATCCATCTAATACATTCTGACATAATATTAAAGAAATACTCATATTACTAATCAGATATTTCATTACCTTTTTTCTTAATTGGCTCTTTACATTTCGCGCAAAGTTGATTTTCTTTCGTCTTAGCAAAATGTATATTGAATTCCTGCTTCAATATTTTCCTATACATAGACTGTTTGACTGCAAATACATGTTTGCTATTGCACTCAGATAAATACATATTATACATCTGTTTTATACTGAAGTTACCTATTAAATGTTGCTGCTTTTTGGAGAATTGTTTTATGGGAGTAGAATCAGACGTTTTGAATGACATAATGTGGTTCCTAACTGTATCCTTGGCAGTTGCTGGCAGGCCATGGTAGCTGGCAGGCGATAGGCCTCTGCCATCAGGTTTAGGAATATTCAGCTCGGATTTGCCAGCGTGGACATTGTAAACTGGTTTCTGAGATATAGATAAAGTGCCTAAGTAAAAGTTTTTACATATCGCATGCCTAGTGCCTCTAACTAAGAAATAATACTTAAATGTATTTAATCTCTTGCTACACACGTCAGTACTTTTAGGTTGTCTTACTTCATGTCTTTCTGTTGTATTTAGTAAAAAATGTTTCTTTTCATTAGAAGTAAGAGAATAAAATGCTTTGAAGATTAGTTCCCTATCTGTATCACTAATCTTCTTATTACATTTAAATTTACAATTCGTAAGGCAGTCTTTAGTGCTTTTGATTTTGCGTTCTGGGACATACTTGCCTCTCCTACTAATATAGGCCTCTCCGCTTTGATGTTTGATTTTTCTAACATTGCAAGCCCATGTGCTTGGATCAGATATTAAACCTCGTTTTCTTTGAGATTTTGACTGGATTTCTGGTTGGCCTGTTGAGTCTTGATCACACCTGAAATAAAGTTTAACTATTTTAGTGCTCAGGTTGTTGTACTATGCAGTTTAGCTAGATATTTTAGTGCTACAAAGTAGTTATTAATCACTAAATGACGAACAAATGTTATTCATACTGATAAATTAACGACTACTCACTTGTTTGTTTAACGGAGGTGTTAGACCTCTACGTTTCGACACTTTACGAGTCTTCATGGAGAGTGAAAATCACACAACACCGCCCGCCGTGTATGATCTTCGATTGCGTTAAACAAACAAGTGAGTAGTCGTTGATTTATCAGTAGTTATTAATTATATTTCTATTTTTAAGATTTAGTCTTTTCCACTTTCTCATTGAAGAGGAGTGATAGATTGCAATGGTTACTTTATTAAATTGGAGATGAAACTAAGGTAAAGAAGTAAAACACATCACTACATAGTATAAAACAAAGTCGCTTTCTCTGTCCCTATATCCCTATCTATGCTTAGATCTTTAAAACTACGCAACGGATTTTGATGCGGTTTCTTTTAATGGATAGAGTGATTCAGGAGGAAGGTTTATATGTGTAATACATGCAGAATATAGTAGAGAAACAGTGATGATTTCCGTGCGAAGCCGGGGCGGGTCGCTAGTATAATATAACTTACTCTCTCTGCACTTCCACAGACTGTTCAGATTTCCCATCTTCAATTCCATCAGTTTTTTCTTTAATGTAGTTATCATAATGGCCATAGTAGGTTTCTTGGGCTTGCGTTTGAACCTCAATGTGTTGTTTGTGTATTGGTAGTTGTGGCAGGTGGAAGTGAGATCCAAACTGGAGGGCAGATACTTCTGACGGGATAACCTAGAATTTTTAAGTTTTGTTTTTATAATAAACTATCTATTTGCGCCGCAGTTTCACTCGCGGCTTTTCCCGTGGGAACTTGTCGTTTTTCCGTGGTAAAAAGTAGCCTATGATACTTTGGGTGAACATAGTTTCCTAATGGTACAAGAATTTTTGAAATCGGTCCAGTAGTTTTTGAGTTTATTCTTTACAAACCTACATACACACACACACAAATAAAAATCTTTAGATATCCATTCAATCTTCCATGCTGGACTGTGAACGAGAGAAAAAAATAAATGTACCAGCTGCATTTCCTCCCGTGCATGCTGTAAAATCCAGCAATGGGATCCGAGGGTTTCTGTATATTGCAATTTAGGCGATGGGCTGACAACCTGTCACTACAGCAAATCTATCTTAAATAACCCTCAAAACTTTGTCAGATGTCGCGGAACGACCTTTTGTTTAGGTCGTTTACGCTCTGCCTACCCCATTAGGGATAAAGAAGTGATTATATATGTGTATGTATGTATGTATAGATATCATCTTAACATACATACATAACGTTACGCCTCTTTCCCGGAGGGGTAGGCAGAGATCACATCCTTCCATTTGCTACGATCCTTGCAAACTTCTTTCGCTTCATCTACATTCATCAATCTTTTCATGCACGCTCGTCGGTTTAGGGTACTCCTGACCTGACCTTTCCCTAGTACGTCCCCGATTTGATCGCGGTACGTTCGCCGAGGTCTTCCCTTTCCAACATTCCCACTCACACTCGCCATGTATATCTTTTTACTTAATCTCTTTTCATCCATTCTCTCAACATGACCAAACCACCTCAGCATTCCTTTTTCTATACCTGTCACTATATCCTCTTTCACACCACAACGTTCCCTTATCACGCTATTTCTTATTCTGTCACTCAGTTTCACACCAATCATACTTCTTAATGCTCTCATTTCTACCGCATTTATTCTACTTTCATGTCTTTTCTGCCATACCCAACTTTCACTGCCATACATAAGTGTTGGGACTAACACTCCTCTATGCACAGCCAGACGAGCCTTTTTGGACACCCTCTGGCTATTCACCATGTTACCAGCATTCACTCTTCTTTCAATATCACTATCACACTTTCCATCTGCTGTAAACAATGAACCCAAATAAACAAACTCTTTCACTTGCTCCACTTTTTCATCTCCTATCAGAATGTTACACTCTGTCATTCTATCCTCTTTCTCAAAAACCAGTGATTTGGTTTTACTAACGTTCACTTTCATTCCTTTCTTTTTCAAAGCTTCATGCATACAATTTACCATCTCCTGTAACTCCTCAGCCGTGGACGCAAGTATAACTTGGTCGTCAGCGTAGAGAAGACATTTGACGAGTAACTCGTTCATTCTTAGACCACATTCATTATCTTTCAAATCTGTCAAACAGCTATCCATGAATAAGTTAAACAGCCATGGAGACGCTACACATCCTTGTCTTACACCTTTCTCGATGTTAAACAATTCAGTGTACGCCCCGTTGATCCTGACACAAGCACTGGAATCCTTATATAAGGATTGCTCGTATCAAAATACCGCTCACCCCATGCATGGACAGCGCCGACCACAATTCATTCCTCACCACTCTATCATAGGCCTTTTCTAAGTCCACGAACGCGCAATAAACTTTTTGGCTTTTAGCCAAATACTTTTCGGTTATGCACCGCAACGAAAAGACCTGATCCGTACATCCCATCCCCTTACGAAAACCTGCCTGAGCATCCCATATTTTCTCATCAGTTTCTTTCATCACTCTTTCAATCAATACCTTTGCATACAGTTTACCGACGACGCTGAGAAGGCTTATACCGCGGTAATTTTTGCAGTCAAGCTGTGACCCTTTACCCTTGTATAGTGGTACGATAGCAGCCTTACCCCAATCTTTTGGCACTTGGCCGCTTCTCCAACACAGGTTGAAAAGGCAGTACAGCTGACTAGCAACAACTCCTTCGCCAGCCTTCAGCATTTCGACAGACACTCTATCATACCCTGCAGCCTTACCCAACTTCATACTTTTCAGTGCTTTCACAATCTCATCCATTTCAATTTCACTTTCATTCTCACTTTCATTTAGCTCTGGAATGGTAAAACCATCATCTTAAACATTTATTTATTTATCTTATAATATCTTTATAAAAACAGGACATACAAAACTAAGACACAGCAGGCACTGCTTATTTCTAAAAAGAAATTTCTTACAGCAGACCTACAGAAGTAAAAAATATTAATGACACGCGGATAAAACATGCACAAAATTGTATACATACTAATAAAATAATACTACTGTAAAATACTTATATAATGTAATTCTATTACATAAATATAAACAAGATATAAGTAAATACCTGAATTTATATACATAATCAAAAATAAATAAATATGTATAGCTATTTACACATATACAAATATATACATACATAATTATATACCCTAAACAGATTACTTTGACTGGGGAAGATAATGCTTTTTAACTCATCTGAAGAGTGCGATAGACAAGCTATCACAAACTGTTGGTGGAAGAGAGGTCCATAATCTGACAGCATGAACAGTAAAGAAATAGGAGTAGATATTGGTACAGTGTGAGGGGATAGAAAGAAGAGTCCTGACATTTTGAATGACAGAGCTTATCCAAGGGACGTGAGAATGTAAAACACTCACGGCGATAGAGAGAGGAAGAAGGATTATAGAAGACATTATAAAGGGTGCAAAGGATATGAGTAGAGAACATAGTGTATTAGCAATTTTTTCTGAAACTGAACAACTGCCCACTAGATAATTAATGACATTATCTTGATCAGCTATAATCATCCTATTCTGCTACAAAACAAATGTAATTTCACCTTGCATTTATTTTTTTAAGATTTGTTTATAAAACTATAAAAAAAGTGCTATATGAGCTATCATGCCGATGAGCTAAAAGTGCTATATGAGCCAGCCGTCCCACCAAGAAGTAGAAGTAGAAGTAAGTAGTATATGAGCTTTAGATCCTAATTGAATTTTGTCAAAATAATAATAATAGTCTTTCCACCGATTTTCGGTGATGGGGTCAATCTCAAAGAGATTGGCCAACTGCGCAGACTAGTTTTAAGTGCCCAAGTGTTCGCGCTACACACAATCAGGTGATCAGCCTGCAATGTCCTCATCAAACTAGAAAAAACAATACAAAGTCATTGTCGCCCGCCAGGAATCGAACCCGGGAGCTAGACCATGGAGGAAGTTATACACAAAATTCAAACCTGAGTTTGCATAGGAACTGCTTGTAGGCTCTGTAAATGGGTCTGCTGACAAGTCATCATCATTGCAGTATGGTGCCTGTGGTTCTCATCAAAGTCTGTTGAAGGTACTGCGCCAACATGCTGATAGGTTAGCTTTGATGAGCTGGAAAAATAAACAATATATTTAGATACAAAAGTAATTGTGTAATATAATATAGGTACGTAGATACAAAAATCTTCCATGCTGGACTGAGAGCAAAAGATAAACATAGAATGTGCCAGCTGCATTTCTTCTTGGGCATGCTGTAAAAACCAGCTAAGGGATGGCAATTTAGGCGATGGGGTGACAACCTGTCACTTTAGCAATATACCTACAAATCTATCTTAAATAACCCTCAAAACTTTGTCAGACCTGGCAGAACAACCTTTGTTTAGATAGTTTACGCTCTACCTACCCCATTGGAGATAGAGGCGTGATTATATGTATGTAGATACAAAAAAAACCTGTTTTCAAATGTGTATAAAATCAATTTTGCATTAGGATATACAGTTATAATGATGAATATAGAGCAGAATACTTACTCATTGGGTGCCAATGTAGGGTGAGATAAATGCAATATCTGTGGGTTTTCTATCTTAGAATCGACTACAGACGGATATAGTTGAACGATGAGAGGCATGCTCGGATTAGGATGCATTTGGTCCATGTTTACACACTGCAAAATACAAGTGAGCGAAAGTGATATACTTTAACCTTAATAACTCATACAAAACCTTAGAAAACGTTGTAATTACTATAAAGGCTTACCTTTCGTAAATCATGTGTATATTAATACTATTAAAATCAAAGGAAACAGTCGAATAAATAGAATTGAAATGAAATAAAACCAGACCCACTACAACAACAAAGCCAGCCCACTAACCAGCCAGCCAAATGTCAATGTCAAACAGTGGCACTTTTGTCACTGGTGCGGTTTCAACTTGCGATTTTACAACCTACTCACACGTGAATCAATAATACATAACCAGGCTCATAAAACGGTTAAAGAAACAACAAATAAAATTAGTTTCTACATACATACATATAATCAAGCCTCTTTCCCGGAGGGGTAGGCAGAGACCACATCTATCCACTTGCTACGATCCTTACATACTTCTTTCGCTTCATCCACATTCATTAATCTCTTCATACATGCTCGTCGGTTTAGGGTACTCTTGACCTGACCTTTCTTTAGGACGTCCCCGATTTGATCCAAGTACGTGCGTCGAGGCCTTCCCCTTCCAACATATCCAAATTAATTTCTAGTCGGAATAATTAAAATAAAGTTATTATATTTTGTTCCACAATTTGTACCATATTTGGACACAACCTCTAATAATTATGTTATGTTTATGTATTTATCTTCCATGCTGGCCTGGAAGCGAGAGAAAAACACAGAATGTGCCAGCTGCATTTCCTCCCGAGCATGCTGGAAAATCCAGATAAGGGACCCGAGGGTTGTAGTGTATTGTAATTTTGGTTATGGGCTGACAACCTGTCACTACTAAATACCTAACCGCCACTTTACATTAACCCTTAAAACTTTGTCAGACGTGGCGGAAAGACATTTATTTAGGTTGTTTACGCTCTGCCTACCCCATTAGAGATAAAGGTGTGATTATATGTGTGTATGTTTATGTAAAACCTTTACGCCTCCTAATTCGTTAAGTATTTATGCCAGTCACCAATTACCATTCATCATCCATCATTACCATTATCATCATTAATATACATACATACATATAATCACGCCTTAATCCCTAATGGGGTAGGCAAAGCGTAAACGTTATTATCATTAATATACTATAACTATACCGGGTATAGGGGACAGCGACCCGCAAACTGATAGGGATTGCTCATTTAACGATACTGAACAACTTCCACCAAGAAATTCGTTCAGGAAGTGAAAAAAAATGGCTTTTCGTAAGGAAAAGACAATTTTTATTATATTGAACGAATTTCCTGGTGGAAGTTGTGTATTGTCGTTAACTGAGCAACCCCTATCAGTTTGTGGGACGCTGTCCCTTAGACCCCGTATCTATTCGTTATTAATAATTTAATTAATTATGTCGGTTAAAGTGCGTCTTGCACTCTATCAACTGAAGGGAGTGGGTACAGAACAAAAAAACATAAAAAAAATATGTATATTTATGTATTTGGTATTCATGTAGTCACATACAAAATAAATAAATAGCGAATGGCCGACAGGATTGATATCATTAAATAAGATACCGAACCGAGTAGGTATTGATTAGAAAATCATAATCATAAATGCATAGGCAATCTTCCAATTCATAATCATAAACGCATAGGTAACTTCATTAAACAAAAAAAAAGTAGGTAACTGTTTTGTTTTAATTGGAACAACATAAGTGGAGTTAACTAATTAAAAATAATTAAATGCTTTGTTCACGTTAAAAAATATTCCAAGGCATAATTACTTTTTTACAAAATATGTAAATACGTCATCGCTGTACCTATCTTATAATTATAAAGATTTGTATAAAAATACACTTTTAGGGTTTTTAAACTACAATGTGTAGAGAAATATAGGAAATAATTCATTATTATAAACACTTATCAAAATGAACAACTTTTACTCATAGCTTAAAAAATACGTTTATACTCGCGTCGAACACAAGTTTATGGCCAAATAATAACAAAATATACAATACGTATTTTTACGATTGGTCTGAATATTGTGCGTTGAGCACGATTGTCAGACATCAGATGCTAATCAGTGATACCTAATCCATCATGATGCCAGTTGAAGGCGCACGAAAATTATGAAATAGGGTCATTAGTAGCCTACTTGTTTAACTCGAACTTGTTTTCTAGGAAGTGGTATACGTAGTCGTAAACGACCAGCATGATAGCACCGCCAGGGCCCAGTCTGAGCACTTTCGGGAGCAGGCCTTTGTACAGTGCGCGAAATCTGGAAAAGAAATTCCTATATTTCATGTTTCGTAAGGTGCGTAATCTCGACGGTCCCAGTCATTAGAGAGTTAAATCTCCATGAACTGCGAACCGTTATGTGATAATGATAAGTAGGATTTATACCAGATACAAGCATCGATAGCACATAATGCTTATAGATAGAGTAGTGAAGTAGGTAATTTTATTGATTAGTGTTTATCTACTAAACATAACATGGACTATATGGCTAGATAAACTAAACTGATTGATGAAGAAGAAAGAAAAAAAGAAACCAAAATATGGCCAATGTTCTAATAACAAAACAAAACAATAAAGTCTAGAAACGATCAAAATATGTATAAAAATAAAACAATACAAAGAGATGTTCGTTATCCTCAATTTAACGAAATGTACTCAAAATCAACTATTTTGCGCTTGGAGTGAAGCCAAAACAAGGCGGCCAAATTGCCGTCATTGCACGGAATATGTTATGTGGTTCTGCATGCTAAAATTACTAATTCCTGCTAACATGCACGTATTTACCGTCGCACATTTATTTTCTTACGGAATACTCCTAATTCAGTTGGTAACTAGCAAAAGAATTTAAATAATATATGTAATTGATTAATTTATGTCACAGTAATTTTTAGTAAGTCCATCCGTGATATTTTTTTTTACTGGACTGAAAGAATTTTAAATTTATAAAGGCTTACCCTTCCTCTTTATACACCAAGACAATAGCTCCTGTTGTTGACGTGTACTTCACTACGCCAGGATTTGGCTGTGGTCCCTGGATGCGTGATTTCGCCACGTCGAAGGGGATGTTCACACACGAGCCGAGCACACCTGACGTAAAACCTATAGCGACTTTGCGGCCGAACTCTAAAAGAGGATCCTGGGGACAAATAAGTTATTAATTACTTATTAGATTAGTGGTAATTTAATTGGACAAAGACTCTATTGTTCAAGAAATATAATCAATTTATACAGCTATTTCTGAAACTGGAGGTCATTAGTACTTACAGTTTTTAAGATAAGCGATAACAATACCACGTTAGTTACTTCGAATAATTTAATCTCATAAGATGTGAATCTGAGTGTAAACTTGACATGATAAGCACATTGGATATAAGTTAATCAAACAACCAAACACCTATTTACACTACGAGTTTCTGCATGCTATGGTCTTTATTAAGATTTCTTAAACGGGTCTAGGAAATAAAAGGAATATTGACTGAACACAACTTACCTCATACTCAGGAATGATATCCTTCACACTGTGATAGAAGCCAAAGTACACCATATTAAAGACGCCATTCCTTGCAATGGTCGCCGTCAATCCCTTATTGAGTCCTCTAAAGCCCAATCCATTTTCTCTGACGATTTGACGAGTGACTGTCCACGTGCTAGGTACTTGCGCTGCTAATGCTTTGTTTGACTGAAGCGTTACTTTCACCACTTCGAAGGGATTGACCAGGATAGCTTCTGTGATACCTGCGCCGAGTCCAGCAAGGGAATATGTCTAAAAAATACTAGGTATTAAAGTTACGTCAACGTAAAATATTCGAAATATCCACATGCAGAGAACAAGGCAATAAAGAAAGTTTTATATCAAAATGTAATATCTTATCGCCGCAGTTGTATTAAGATAGGAAATATTAAAAAAGAAATATTGTAAAGGAATCGTCCGCGAATATAGATAGGTAGAAACAGTGCGGGTTTTGCAAAGGAGTTCTGCTATACTGCTGAGCTGACTGTTGTTTAATAGTACGTATAATAGCTAATCTAAGACGAACCTTATGTTTGTAGCATTCAACATTATAGACGTTAAATACGATAATACAAACGTCATCCGACTCAGTTTAGATAATTGTTTTAATGAGTTGATGGTTCGATTATTTAGCCACCAAATTAATGTTTAGTCATAGTTCAATCAATCTTTGCGGAGAAGGGAATAGTTTGTGAGTAGCGCCATCTATGAGAGATCTAGGTAAAATTAATTGCTGGAAAATCACGCCATGAAACCCACCACAAAACCCACTGTTTACTATTTTTCTCTCCCTCCACATTAAATTTAATGGAAAAACAGCACAACCCATAGGTGCACAAATATGTAGATCTGTAGATACTAGATGCCTACTGGATACCTATCTATATTTAGTACGATAAGTAAGTACGAAGTTACTATGCACAAATAGTTTATAAACAGATGTTTTTTTTTTTTAATGGGTTTGCTCTTGACTCCAGTCTAGGTCGGAAACGACTGAGACGGAGTCGACGATGATGGTGCGAGCTCACCCAGAAGATGCCTGTTCACTCTAACTTTGAAATGTTGGAGGTTGAAGGCGTTCGGAAACACAGACGCAGGTAGTGAGTTCCACACTTTTGCCGTTCGCATTACAAAAGAGTTTTGGAAGCGCTTAGTACGTATTGGTGGAGTACGTTTTGTGTTTACAATACAGTAGTACCTCAGCAAATAAATGTAACAAATAAATGCAAATACTTGGTAGATATGTAGGTATGTAAATGTCAGTAACTGTTGCGATAAAATATTATGATAAGAATGATACATAAGAACTAACTGAAACAGTAAGTAGGTAGGTACTTATGAAAAACAAACAAAAGTATTATCTCACTATGGGAGTAGGTGAACTGGAGCCAAACATGAAAAACCTTTTATATTGTTCAAAAGTGAAGAACTTCACGGCTCTCTTTGGAGTTTCGGCAAGAATTGGCGGCAAAATTCCTTTCCAAAAAGACAACTTTCCTTCGTGTTTATACATTTTTCTCATGCAATCAAAAATTCCTCTATAGTAGTGAGGGTCTGCGCTAGAGCTTGCAACCTTATTTGTTTGAATTTGTAGTCTTGTCTTCACCAAATCTAAAGGATGCATTATGCAGACTTCAACAAAGCCGGCACTACCGCCGGCCCCTATTTGAATAGCCGCTTGTTTCAATAATCTTTCGACGTCCGTCATTTTTATTATTTTATTTATTCACTGATAGGTATACCTATCTCCGACTTTTGTATGTAAATATACTTTTTTAGTTATTCAACTTTGTTTGGTTACACTTCCGAACACTGTAAAATTGTTTGATTGACTTGAGTTGAATACCCGACTATGTGCGCCTGCGCACAAATTACAACTCACATTAAAAAGTTTTCGACTGTGAAGGAGAGTTTTCACTATTTTCCGTCACGAAATGTCAAAAACAGCTGACAATGCCAATTCGCTTAGCGATTGCGAAGCAAATAATTTTATACGCAAAGCAAAGACGCTTGTTAAAACTGCACGAGTGAAGGCAGGTATAATTGTTCGTTTTGCGACAATCGCTGCGATTTCGTGCTTAGTTTTGCCTATTTTGCCATAAACCATAGTCAATTTTTTAAATTGCAACATCCATTATGACAGAACAGCCAGCAGCTGTCAAAAAGTGTCAAAAAATATCAAATTCGAAAGTGTTGTTTCCACATTTATTTTGCGTTTTCATGTGTAAATATTAATTTCTAAATAAGATAGAATCGTTAACTGAGAAAAACACTGCTCGCAGCAAATGATTATTGTGAATAAATGACACTTTCTAGTATAAAAATTGATGTTTTCGGGGTTTGTTTTTTGTGTACATTGTCTTGTCATACAAAATGGCAGTAGGGGTGGATTGTGTGATGTGAAATGAACTTTGAGTGGCGTATTATTGTCGTGAAGTGGGTGCGCGGACGGTCGGAGATGTGGAGATAGCGCGATGGGGTCTCAGACGCTCGAGATCCTCAGGCAGGGCGTATGGGCCTCCCTCACTGGCGGCTGGTTCTACGACCCTCACCAAAACCTCTTCTGCAACACTGTCCACCTGTACATCTGGCTGTTTCTACTATGCCTACCTTTCTCCATATACCTGGTGAGTATTGACAAACAAACACTTTCCAAACATGTTTTTTTTATGTAATCAGGTCATACTATTGGGCCACATTGCAGTAATATAATTATTTACATGTTTGTAAAATCAAAATATTTTTTGTATTCTATATTTCTTTGTATAGTTCTGTAGAATGTTATCTTCTGTTATAACACAGATTCAGCTCATTTATAAACAACTCTCCACAGATTGTTCCTTGCGTCTAGCAAGGCCTCCTAGTTTAGGGATAGTTTAATATTCCATGCGGGCCTGGGAGCGACAGAAAAACATAGAATGTGCCAGGGGCATTTCCTCCTAGGCATGCTGTAAAAACCAGCTTAGGGTTCCAAGGGTTTCAGTATATTGTAAGGAGATAGGCTGACAACCTGTCACTACAGCACCTACAGAGGTATCTTAAATAACCCTCAAAACTTTGTCAAATGTGGTGGAACAACCTTTGTTTAGGTTGTTTAGGGTATGCCTACCCTATTAGGGATAAACGCATGATTGTAAGTATGTATGTATATTACCACTAGCCAGGCTTGATTTGATAGATGGTTTGCAGTGTGCAAATATAATATATAATATAATAAATAAATAAATAATGCCTGCACCAATTCTATATTCATTTTGTCTTCTTTTAAGACCAAAGATGAGTGCTATTTAGAACATACAAATAAATTGGTTTGGATATTATACTATACTAGCGACCTGCCCTGGCTTCGCACGGAATTATCAGTGTTTCTCTACTATATTATGCATGTATTATACATATAAACCTTCCTCTTGAATTACTCTATCCATTAAAAGAAACCGCATCAAAGTCCGTTGTGTAGTTTAAAAGATTTATGCATATATAGTGATATAGGGACAGAGAAAGCGACTTTGTTTTATACTATGTGGTGATAAATTAAAAAAGTCTTTATTAAAAACAGCAATCATGGGAAAAATATGCACTAATATGGTTAGAAATAGGCAATCCTGTTATGCTAACCTAAGCTAGCTAAGTTATCAGCTATCATAACTAGAACTGCTTATCTGTGTCATATCTTTGAGTAGACTTTTATGAGTACTATCCTGTTTACTAGTCATTAGCCGACTAGGATTACACTTATAGGATTTGATTCTGTCGACCACATTTCTAAATATAATATTATTTATTTATTCTATAATGGTATGCACACAAAATCACTATACTATTTTCAACTCAGATTTGGTATGAAGGTAAAAAAAGTATAAGTACGTTGAAAATTGCATAAAAATCTTGACTTAAATCATCACCTGTCATTTTCTATCATGAGAGGACAGAAAGGGACTGCAACAATTTTAGTCAGTCTTGGTAGGGCCTAAGTGGTACCCCCATCAGCAAAAAAATCATAATTCACTAAAAATGCAGTCCGATGGTGTGAGGATAGGGCCGCTGTCTCCTGAGCGGGGAGGTCATGGTTCGAATCCCACCACGTACCAATGTGTTTTCGGTTTTCATATGTACGTTTATTCGGCGCTTTTTCCGTGCTTCGGAAGGCATGTTAAGCCGTTGGTCCCGGTTAGTATAGTTTAATACCGTAGATATTAGTCGTTAAGCCATGTCAGAGGCCAGTGCTAAGCATTGGCGGCTTGAAAACTCTGACCTAATCTAGGATTGGGTCTGGTTTCCCTTCTGGGTTGCGGAGGTCAGATGGCAGTCGCTCTGTGTAAAAAAAAATTCTTCCTGTTACTACAACCAACTATGAATCGCTATTTATAAGGTTCTTAATTGTCTTCATTACTATTACTTGAGCAGACTCACACTCTTGGACCGGTTTTCAGAATCTCTGCATTTTTTGTGAATTATGTTTATTTTACTGATGGGGTTTTTTTCACTTGGCTAGTATAGTAATTGTGTCCTTAATTTGTGTCCTCAAAAAACCAGTACCAATATATTTTGAACCACAGTTTTGACCATATGTTAAATAGTTTCCTGTATTAACAAATGCAAATCTTTCCTCTTCATAATATTAACATTTAATTTCAACATTTCTGCTTTATTATAGTAAACAAGTGATTAAGATTATTCATTGGTGGTTTACAGTTGTTTACTATAATTTCATTACTTTGAAAAGCAATAATATTTAATTGTGATTTAAAATTACATACTGTAATTTCTGTATTATTATGTGGTAAATCAATGTTTTTCTTGGTTACATGAGCTGGTAATTAAGATTTATTAAAATACATACATACATATAATCACGCCTTTATCCCTAATGGGGTAGGCAGAGCGTAAGCGACCTAAACAAAGGTCGTTTCGCCACGACTGACAAAGTTTTGAGGGTTATTCAAGATGGATTTGTACGTATAGCGCAGTAGTGACAGGTTGTCAGCCCATCGCCTAAATTGCAATATACTGAAACTCTCAGATCCCTTAGCTGGTTCTTACAGCATGCCCGGGAGGAAATGCAGCTGGCACATTCTATGTTTTTCTCTCGCTCCCAGTCCAGCTTAGAAGTATAAAATAATTCTCCCATATCCAACCAATATGGGAAATTATTATTTAATCAAGTTGACGTAAGAACAGAGCGGAAGTTAATTTGATGTTTCGCTGCAATATTGTCAGGATATTTTTTATGCCATGGGCTAAAACTCAGTAATTCCTCTTTTACTTAGCTTGTAAATGATAAAACCAATTTTGGCGAAAGTTTTATGGAACCACTCTCAGGAGTACACAGTTTGTTTTTATTATTGACAAATAATTATAATTATTTAGTTATAAGCTATTGGTTTGGTACAACAGTACCTAACATAACTTACTTAATTTTAGTTCTGTTTATTGTTGCATGTTTATGAGAACGATGTGTTCGCCTATAATTGTCTTTTTAATTAGTGATTTTAAGTTAAGATATAATACAGTATAGATATAACAGTCTTCTTCTTCTGTCGAGTGGGTATCGAGTCTAGATATAACAGTGTAGATATAATACTGTAATGTTTAATTTAAAAGATGTTGGTCTTCCTTCTTATAATAAAATAAAATAAAAATGAATAAACATTAAAAAATATATATCATCATCATCTCCCTAGCCTTATCCCGTATCTCACGGGGTCGGCTACCTAACATAGGTGATTGAACGAGGGCACTGGTTTTTACATAGAGCGACTGCCATCCTCCGCAACCCAGAAGGGAAACCAGACCCATACAGTCGAAAATAGTTAGAAACTGTTTAGAACTGCCTTTCCTTCCTTTTTTAAAGGTATTTTTTTCTTTCAGTACTTCCCACCGAGCAGTGCCGGCTGGGCAGTGTACTGCTCAGCGGTGGGTCTGGTGTTCGCGGCGCTGAAGCTGATCAACCACGCGCTGCACCACATGTACGACACGCGGGAGTGTGTGCTAGTGCCCGCCAGCAGCGCGCCTCAGCAACAAGACACCACCCCGTATGTACTATAGTATACAATTACCCACCAACCACCCATGGTCCTACCCGCCTTGCCGCATAACGGACCGAAACATGAGAGACGCACAAATACGCGACGCATTTACATTGTACATACAAATATATACATGCTCTCTCTACATTTTTTTACTACCCTAATAGGCATTAGGGTAATAGTGAGCCCACTATTGTCCAGCAATGCGTCACTACCCACCGTTGTGGTATACTATAGTATACAGTAGTTGCCAGTGTAGTTGCGCTGAAGCTCCATCAGCGCGCCTCAGCCACAAGACACCACCCAGTATGTACTATCAGCCACATATTACATCGTGAGCGAAGCGAGTGATACATTTCTTGAGAGCCGAGAAGTAAATATATTACTTATGGCGAGCGCGAAAATTCACTACATCCATCGAAGCATATTTACTGATTACGCGAACGTAGCGAACGCGTAAGTACATTAAAAAACTAGCGAGCAAAAGATTTCACGGTCAATTGCTACCACTGGTAGCAACTAACTAACTAATATAAGTCTATACCTGTAAGTTTCTATCATAAGAGAAAAGAAAAAGACGGCAATTATTTTAGTCTAGATTAAGTTAAGTTGCGCGCTCAACAAATCGAAAGAATTATTATTCAAGGCGTTTTAATTTGTATCGTGAGCGTAGCAAGCTCAAGATTTCAAGTTATTGATTAAGATATACAACATGTTACAGAAATTGTATATGCACCCGAAAGGATATGAACCAGTCTATGAAACTAAACACCTTTTCCAAAGGAACATAAGCCGAAAAACGATTTTTTTTTTATTTGCTTCCCCATACTACACACGCTATCAGCTGATGCATTTTGTATGGAAGTTCAAACTTTTTTTTTCTTGTTTTGTCCTATGTTCCTTTGTGAAAGTTGTTCAGTTTTATTTGCTGGTTTATATCCTTTCCGGTGCATATACCCTTTCTGTTACACGTTGTATAAACTTATATGAATAAGAAAAAACTTAGAATGATGAGGGTAGCGAGCGCAAGATGTTCAAGTCCCATATGTTTTTGTTACAGAGCCGAAGAAGGTATGGAAATGCAGATGCTGCGTCTTGGAGGCGCGGCGGCGACCAGCGACAATGAATCCATCACCTCGCTCGAGTACCACAAGCCGAACAATAGCACCATAGGTGAGAGAACTACTATACCTCTTTCAGACAAAGTGGATCCAAAAATCAGTAAAATCGTTTAAATCGTGCCTTTTTGGTACATATCAACAGTTATTACAGTATTTCTAATCCATAAAAAATCTTTCCGATATTATTTAACAACAGCTATTGCGTTATTTGTAGGGCGTCATGAATCTTACGGTATAATCGAAAATATTTAATGCTATTTATACCCTGCAGAGTTTACATGTTAAATTAAAACGAACGAACCTTTTAGACCATAACAAATAATGATTTCTTTGTTACAGATTTAAAAGTAGACGTACACCGCAAGAACAGTTCAGAATCAAGCATGGAAGACAGCGCCATGTCTGCCAAACAAATAGAACCAGTGGCCACGACCAAATCGGACTTGTGCGTGGCCCAAGCCGAACCCAGCACCTCCCGAACCAGATCCACCAATAGGAGCCGGTCTAAGTCTAGTCAGAAACGACAGCAGAGGCCGGGGAAGGCCAGTAGGGCCAGGGTTGAAGAGAGACCTCCTGAATTTAACAGAAATATGAGGGTAGAAGGCACAATCGGACCCGAAAATGACGGTCCTTTCGCCAAAGTCAGCAGAAGGTATCACGAATCTTGTACTCACGGAAGACGCTCTAACCATAGAGATTTCTTCAAAGAATGGCTCTATTTAGACGGTAACGAGGCCCAAGGAGAGCCTTACCAATCCAAATTCGCTAGACAACTAAGCTCTGACTCTAGAGACAATTCCGAACCTAACGTAGGACCCCCATCGCCTAAGAAACGTACCCCACATAGGCGGAGGTATAACTACCCTGATGAAAGTTGTACCAAATCTGCTATGGCTTTAGCGACAGCCCAATCATCAAACATGAGACGAAATTCCAACTCCACCATGTCGACCATACAATTACCTTTATTGAATTCGACCGCCCAACTGGTTTCCCATATGAGGAGACATTCGAACAATGCCGACACTGGTTTCTTCGCAAGCGTAGAACTAGGGGAATACATGATGGTCAAAGCTGAAGCGCCAAGCGGAGACCAGGATAAAAACAAAGGCATGAGTCCTGGTGTAAGGAGGATCAAAAGTGCTGCTCTAGAAATAGGATGCCCTCCTCCCAGTGTTTCCAACTTATCCCCACATCCAAACAGTGCTGAGACAATCGGCGGACAGATGTTAAAAAACCCAAAAAGTGCCGTCATTCCTCCGCCTAGCAAAAGCTTAACTAGAGGTCCGCATTTAAACCTTTACCCAAAAAACGAATCTGGTGAAGGTTGTAGTTACCCTTACCTAACTTACGGATCAGAAATCGTATATCCGATTGCGGAAATCTCCGATGAAATGCAAACGTCTCAAAAAGAAACTGATCTTGATTCAAGTGGAGATAGTTACAGTGATTATGAGGATGATAAACAATTTAGAGGCTTCGATTGGGATGCGGAACAATCCGCTCATTCTAGTGATTCTGATTACGAAAACAACGGGTCTAGGTCACCCTTGTTAGACCAAGGAGGTGTAGATGCCAGAGTTGTAAAAGCGAAAAGCCAAACAGACAACAAAAAAGTACCCCAGTGCTGTGAGCGTCATCCACACAAACAAGATGACAAACCTAAAGCAGTCAGGCAGAGAAAACATTCTAAAGAATTAGATAAACGAGTAGGAAAGAGTAGTTGTGAATGTAAATATAACAACGGAGACTACTTCGACAAAGCAAGCGCTAGTTCCAAAGATCTTCTCATAGAGAAATCTAGTTTAGAATCCAATGATAACCCTGAAGCAGAGAAGAAAGCTGAGAGTAAAGCTGTTGAGATATTTGCAAAGTTATGGGACCATGATATATCAAATTCTAGCAGTAGTAGTGATACTAATACTGACAGACCTCTAAAAGTGACTAAAGATATCAAAATGGCACATGAAACTGAGGAATCGCAACTTACTGGTGATAGCAAAAGCGCCGATGAAAGAAGCGTATACAGTTTGGATTGGCTTTTTGAAGAAACACAGCCCAGTAACAATGAGGAACCTTCGACCAGCCAAGATGCTCAAAAAATAGCAGCGGCGCTTGGGGAATCGTCCTCGAATGTACCAAAAAATTTAGGAGCAATTCCCAAACAAATTAAAAACCTAGCGAGATCTCGGGCGTCGTCCCAGAAAGAAAATAAGAAACGAGATTCTAAAAAGGAGCAAGATGAAAATCAGAATGATGAGAGGATATTAATGGATGCTGTGGAAGCTCAGGCTGCTTTAGTCCAAGGTCTAGAGTGCCTCTTTGCAGCGACTAATGCTAACACAGTCGTGATGCCTCCCACCAATAGAGAAGATAGGTCACGAAGTCACCGACAAAGCTTAAGAACTGAAAGAGAAAACTCACAGAAAGCAAGAAAAAGATCAATAGAAGAAGTAGCTCAAACATCTACCAACACTTTACTGCCAACCTCAATGCCTCTTTTAGCGGCATTTCTAAACCAAAGAGTAGAAAATTTCATGCCGAATGAAAATGCCAATCAAGAACAACAACAAACTCAAGCAACGGAAGAAGCACAAAGACTGAGGCCTTTGATGGACCGTAACCACAGAAATCGTGTACGGAAAATTAAACGCTCTACTAGGCAAAGAAATAACCCTTCGTCACAGACTAGCACAGACAAGACCAGACCAGAAAATGTGGAGAACCAAAACAATTCTGGTAATGTCCACTTCGCTACCTGTTTCGATGACACAACAGACGGAGCGATACATTGCTTCATGGATGAATACGGGAATTGGATGTCTTATACTTTCGACAAAAGTAGTTCAGGCATCGCCCATGCTCAACCAATCACCGTCCCAGAAAAGAGTGAAAACGTCCGATCTAATAGGGTCAAACCTATAGACAGGGAAAACTCCCAAGAGACTAATGAAGGCAGTTCAGGGTCTTTAGAATCCGATCCTGGAAACAATGAAGGTATAGCTAAAGCGAAATGCGGAGACAGTTTAGACCAAAGTTCTTCTAATCAGGGAAGCAGCAGTGCGCTCTTAGCGAGTAATAACAACATCTCAACAGTAGTTCCTATTAACACGAATACCGGAATCACAGGGTATAAGCGATGCTACGTATTCGACGGAGGAACTGGGTCCGATCAACCGCGATCGCCCGTCGCTTACGTCACAGATAGCCTTTTAGAACAAATAGAAGCGGAGAGACAGTCGAGAATGGGTCTTCCGAGTATGCACATAAACTTCTTAATGGCGCGGCAGCAAGCCCAGCAAGCGGCCCAACAGCAAGCTGAGAGCATACCCGCTAATGTGCCGAGTCTCATGCCTTCCATTGGAGAAGAAAGCGTCGAGCTCAACATTAGGAGTAAATTCTCGAAACTTTTAGATGAAATTGAAAAGGCGAATCAGCCGAAACCAAAGAGCTACTACAAGGTTAAGTTTTTAAAATGTTGGGAGTTGAAAATCTCCATGGACAGGCTAAAGTTGATGGCGTTGTTCGATAGAAATTTGACTTTCTTAGAGACTTTCATATCCATAATCCTGGCCATCAGTGTGGCTTTTTTAGGATCTGTGGCATTGAATCAAGGATTTTACAGGGATATTTATGCATTCTGGTTTTGCTTCATCATTGCTGGAAGTCAGTATTCTTTGTTGAAGAGTGTTCAGCCAGATTCGGCGTCACCAGTCCACGGATTCAACAAAATGGTTGTGTTTTCAAGACCAGTGTACTTCTGTCTTTGTACGGGTATATTAGTCCTGGTACATAGTTACTTAGAAGGGACTACTCCAGCTGAAGACCATACGAGGAATAAAAGGGACGTATCAGATAGCAGCCCATTGACTGTTTACGGAATAAAAATGAATGAACGAGATTTTTTATATGCGGTGCAAGAGATACTATCAAAGTTTCTGCTGTTCTTTCCTTTAGCATTCAGTTTGGGACTATTTCCTCAAGTGAATACATTCTTGATGTATCTTCTAGAACAAATAGACATGCACGTTTTTGGAGGGAACGCCACAAGCAGTTTGAGTGCCGCCTTCTATTGCGTAGCTCGATCTTTAGCCGCTGTTGGAATCCTATACGGCTTCGCGTACAGTGGCCTAGTTGAAGGAAAGAAATCTCAACATCAGAAACATAATGTGTTGTTTTCAATCTTTTGCGGCCTTCTGGTTCCAATCGCGTATCACTTGAGCAGAAGCGCTAGCGATTACAGTCTCATATGGAACCTTATAAAGAAGCATTTGCTTCCGCCAGAACTTTACGTGATTCATAGCCCTGATTGTACGCCACAAACGGAAAAGGACGTTCAACAGATATTATCTGAAGACAAGAAAAACACATCGGAAAGCAACATCTCTAAACAGAACTCCATTGGAAGTTCCGCTTCGAAAATCAACTTTAGTTCGGAGACGAATATCGCTAAAAACCAAAAACGATCTCAAACATCCAGCGTTAGCTCTTTAAAGATGGATCCTCGTGGTGATAACAACTCCAACAACTCTTTGAAAGGAGAAGGAGATAACGAAGATAAGACTAGAGATAGAGATTCAACAAAACAAGACACGACAGAAACAACTGAAGAAGATATGGAAGATCCTTTGCCTAAGAAGTTGCAAGCTACGGTGAACGGGCGGCTGAAGAATGACGTCATCGTTTGCATATTTCTCGGCATGTTGGTGTTTGGATTGCATTGCACTACTGTGTTTACTACGCTTAGACCGCAATTGAATACGGTGAGTATTCTTACAACGTCTATTTTCCCTAACCCATACGCGTAGCCAGGGGGGATCGGGGTCCAGAGACCAAGGTTTGACAATGACAACTCTCTCGCGCAAATTAGTAGTTGCCTATCCGGACAAAAGAAGTTTTAGTATTTGGCTTATTCAAAAACATAAAACTTCGCGCTTGCTTTGCTCACGATTGCTATAGCAATAGCAAAGATATATCTTTCAGCATACTCTTCTATTACTATTTGATGGTTAGAGTTTTGGTGCTGTGTTGTGCTTATAATTTCGCGCTCGCTTCGCTCGCGATACATTTCGATATATAGGTCGGTTTGATTGATCACTCCCGGAAACTAAAACCTGGCTACGCCCATGTGCTAACCTACTTGATACCACTGTCTTCTCCTATCAGAAAATATAAAGTGTCCCTCTATAGAAGTGACTTTATATAAGTCCGTTTATTTCAGGTGCTCTGGATAATCGCAGTGATCCTGGGATGGGTGTTACATTACATAATCCCGCAGCTGCGCAAACAGCAGCCGTGGCTGTGCCTCGCCGGGCCGGTGCTGCGCGCGCACGAACACGCGCAGTTTGAGGTCACTGAGCCTGCGCGCCTCACCATCGTTGAGAAGGTGTGTAACTAAAGGAGTAAATTTTTAGCTCGTCTCGCTTACGTCACTTGATAGTGAAGCTGTCAAAATGAAATCGTTCTTTATCAACTCTGTCAATAACCTGTATTCTTGTGCTCGCTTCGCTTGCCATATAAGTTGATTTACAATGTTTAGCAACGGAATGTCTCGCGCTCGCTTCGTTCACCTTATAAGTTGGATATACCTTGACCAGTAACGGGATATCTTACGCTCGCTTAGGTCACCTTATAAGCTCTTCTTCTTCTTAGCGAGTGGATTTTCGAGTCGAACAACGACGATAAGTTGATATACCTCGATCAGTAACAGAATATCTTTATATCCACAGATATTCGTATACCTCTGTTTCCTGGAGCGCAACGTGCTATACCCCGCCGTAGTGGTAGCTGCAACTACTCAAGACGCGCCGGCGGTGTCGGCTAAATATGGAGACGCTCTCGGCGCGCTCATCGTGTCTGTGTGCGCTTTGAAATGTAAGTTTAAACACCCTTTATTTGGATTGACTGTGTCTAGGTGCCATTAGTAAACACAGTTATTCATATACCTCTGTTTCCTGGAGCGCAACGTGCTATACCCCGCCGTAGTGGTAGCTGCAACTGTATGCGCTTTGAAATGTAAGTAAAAACACCCTTTATTAGGATTGACTTTGTCTAGGTGCTAAAGACAGACACAGATATTCATATACCTCTGTTTCCTGGAGCGCAACGTGCTATACACCGCCGTAGTGGTAGCTGCAACTACTCAAGATGCGCCGGCGGTGTCGGCTAAATATGGAGACGCTCTCGGCGCGCTCATCGTGTCTGTGTGCGCTTTGAAATGTAAGTACATACATACATACATATAATCACGCCTTTATCCCCAATGGGGTAGGCAGAGCATAAACGACCTAAACTAAGGTCGTTCCGCCACGTCTGACACAGTTTTGAGGGTTATTTAGGATAGATTTGTAGGTATATTGCTTTCGAGGGTTTCTGTAAATTGCAATTTACAGAAACCCTCGGATCCCTTAGCTGGTTTTTACAGCATGCCCGGGAGGAAATGCAGCTGGCACATTCAATGTTTTTCTCTCGCTCCCAGTCCAGCATGGAAGGAAATGAAATGTAAGTAACTGAAAGAAATCCCCCATCAAAACGACCACAGTCATAGCTTCCTATTTGAAGTAAAGGAATGGAGAAGTCCATGCTGGACTGGGAGCGAGAGAAAACATAGAATCTGCCAACTGCATATCCTCCCGAGCATGCTGTAAAAATCCGCTAAGGGATCCGAGGGATTCAGTATATTGCAATTTAGGCGATGGGCTGACAACCTGTCACTACAGCAATATACCTACAAATCTATCTTATATAACCCATATACATACATAAAATCACGCCTTTATCCCTTAAGGGGTAGACAGAGCGTAAAACGCCTCCTAAAAGGCGCTTTCACCACGTCTGACAGAATTTGGGGGCAATTTTAGATTGTAATGTGTATTGCTGTAGTGACAGGCTGTCAGCCCATCGCCTAAATTACAATACGAGGGGCGGCTGATATAAAATCTACTTTGTTAAAGAAAGTTTTGAAAATCGAACTGGCCATTGCAAAATCATATTCTATATTTATTCCTTTTTCAAAATTATGACGCTTATTTTTTTTCGCTTACTTTTGTTTTTTTGGCGCGGCTTTGATTTCACCATGTCGAAAGAAAATTGCAAAGTGATGAAATTTGAGCATCGAGCAGTGATTAAATTCCTAAGTCAAGAAGGAAATACGCCTACGCAGATCAGAGAGCGCATGTTAAAGGTGTTTGGTGATTCAAGTCCTTCTGAATTCGTCATAAAGTTTTGGTCAAAGCAATTTAAACATGGCCGTGAGAGCCTGGAAGACGACACACGTAGTGGAAGGCCACTTTCTGCTGTTACCGCAGATAATGTTGAAAAGGTAAAGAACCTGATTCTTGCAGATCGGCGAATCAAGCAGTGGGAGATAGCCAGAGATGTGGGCATTAGCAAGGAACGAGTTCATGAAATTATTCACGAACATTTGGGCATGTCCAAGGTGAGCGCGCGTTGGGTCCCTAGAATGTTGACCCCCTTTGACAAACAAAGGCGAGTAGAATGTTGTCAGGCATTTCTAGACCTGGTCAAAGGTAAAGAAGAAGAAACTATCTCTCGAATTGTGACCTGTGATGAAACTTGGATTCGCCAGTGGGATCCGGAAAGCAAACAAGAGTCAATGCAATGGAAATTTAAAGGAGAAAAGCCGCCAAGGAAGTTCAAGGTTCGGCCGTCGGCTGGAAAACTAATGACCACCGTATTTTGGGATGTCGAAGGGATTTTGATGATAGATTATTTGCCTAAAAATACAACAATGAATGCTGAATATTATGCAAACTTGCTTGACCAGCTTCGTGAACAAATCAAAGAAAAGCGGAGAGGCAAACTCAGCAAAGGTGTTCTGATTTTACAAGACAATGCTCCTGTACTCACAGCCTTAACGGCGAGGTCAGCCCTGAGCAAAAACGGCTTCACAGAAATTAACCATACACCTTATAGTCCAGATCTGGCTCCCTGAGACTATTTCTTATTCAAAGATTTAAAGAAAAAATTGAGGGGTCGCAGATTTTCGACGGACGAAGAAATGAAAGAGGCTGTGACTGACCATTTTGACGAGCAAAATAAAAATTACTATTATAACGGCATGATGTCACTTATTTGAAAATGTCATAAGTGTATTTCACTTGCAGGAGACTATATAGAAAAATAAAAAATAAACTAGCCATCAAAGTCTTTTCTTTCATAGTTAGGTAGATTACATATCAGCCACCCCTCGTACACTGTAACCGTCGAATCCCTTTTGTTCACTTCTACAGCATGCCCGGGAGGAAGGGCAACTGGAACATTCTATGTTTTCTTTCTCTCCCAGTCCAGTATGAAAGATTTTTATGAACATTAATATTGTAACACTGTTGAAGGTACTAGCCCTATCGATACAGGAATCCGAGGCGAGGTCTAGCGAAACATTGTATTTAGCCATAAGTTATCATATCAATAAACTATTTTCATTTTCAAATATTTACAGTTGATAATTCATATAAATTTCTATAACTATTCCCGGGAGAGCCCGATGGTATAGTGGATAGGGCCGCTGCCTCCTGAGCGGGAGGTCGTGGTTCGGACGTCACCACGTACCAATGTGTTTTTCGATTTTCATTTTGAATTTCATATTCGATAACATTTGAAATTCATTTGAATCATATTTCACGCACGTTAAGCCGTTGGTTACGGTTAATATCGTTTAACACCTTAGATATTAGTCGTTAAGCCATTACAGAGGCCAGTGCTAAGCATTGGCGGCTTGGAAACTCTGACCTAATCTAGGATTGGATCTGGTTTTCCTTCTGGGTTGCGGAGGTCAGATGGCAGTCGCTCTGCGGAAAAACCAGTACCCTCGTTCAATCACTTAGATTAGGTAGCGGACCCCGAGAAACACGGGATAAGGCTAGGAAGATGATGAGTTTCTATAACTATACCTTTTCTCACTTACCGTATATTTTTCGTTGCATACCCAGGTCTTCTAGGATTGGGTCTGGTTTCCCTTCTGGGTTGCGGAGGTCAGATGGCAGTCGCTCTGCGTAAAAACCAGTACCCTGGTTCAATCACTTAGATTACGTAACCGACCCCGAGAAACACGGGATAAGGCTAGGAAGATGTTGAGTTTCTATAACTATATTTAACGTATATTTTTCGTTGCATACCCAGGTCTTCGGCACGCGTACTCGGAACCGGACTCGCAGTACCTGATCGTGATATTCGCGGTGCTGTTCTTCCAAATGGACCTGGCCTCGTGCCAGATGTCGGAGACGTTCCTGGTGGACTACTTCCTCATGGCGATTGTGTTCAGCAAGGTCTACGAGTTCCTGTTGAAGGTAAGTTATTATTATTGTAACCTTTTATCTAAAAATGATAATAGTCCTCCCACCGATTTTCCAGATAGGCCTACTGTGCAGTACTAATTTTGGTGCCCAAGTGTTTGCGCTACACACGACTACGACTCCCGATCCGGAGGTCCTGGGTTGGATTCCCAGGGGGAAACACTAAGTTGATATTTGAGAATTTATCACGTTGTGAACTTTTCCCCAGTTTGGTTAGGACATTTCAGGCTGAATCACCTGATTGTCCGAAAAGAAAAAGATTTCGTGCTTCGTAAAGCACGTTAAGCCGGTCCCGGTCGCTGTATTTGATAGTAGTCGTTACTCACACCATGTCAGATGCCTGATAGTTGTGCTACTAGGCGATTTAAAAACTCTGACACCAGGGTTCAACGGGTCGATAGTGGGTACTCGACAGAAGAAGAAGAAGTTACAACATTATTTTATATGACTGAACAAAGTTAATCCAGCCCTGCGTAAACTATTATATTTCAAGTTGCACCTTAAATTACACACATATAATCTCGCCTTTATCCCTTAAGGGGTAGGCAGAGCGTTAAAAGCCTCGTAAAAGGTGCTTTCGCGTCTGACAAAAATTGAGGGCAATTTTAGATTGAAATGTGTATTGCTATAGTGACAGGTTGTCAGCCCATCGCCTAAATTACAATACACTGTAACCTTAAATTCCAGGTGCAGTTTGTGGTGACGTACATAGCCCCGTGGCAGATCACGTGGGGCAGCGCTTTCCACGCGTTCGCTCAACCATTCTCCGTGCCGCACTCCGCCATGTTGTTCCTGCAAGCCTGCGTGTCCGCGCTCATATCGTCACCACTCACGCCTGCTTTAGGTATGTACACTTAATCTTTCAACCACGCCTGGGACGCTTCGTATTATTTTCTTTTCTTTTCTTTTCTTTTCTTTTCTTTTCTTTTCTTTTCTTTTCTTTTCTTTTCTTTTCTTTTCTTTTCTTTTCTTTTCTTTTCTTTTCTTTTCTTTTCTTTTCTTCTCTTTTCTTATCCTTACTTTCATTTTTTCGTTTATTTTTTAATCAGCAATTACGATATAGGGAAATATGTGGAAACCTCGCATTTTTACTTTATCATATCTATTATATTTTTTTGTAATTGCAGGTAGCGCGATATTTATGACATCCTACGTGCGTCCAGTCAAGTTCTGGGAACGTGACTATAACACCAAGCGGGTAGATCAAAGCAATACCAGGCTCTCGTCACAACTTGAAAGGAATTTGGGCGCAGGTAACGTATGCCAAGTACTAAAACTACCGTTTCTGTAGCTCAGTTGGTAGAGTGATGGACCGGCATTCCGGAGACGCAGGTTCGAATACTGGCAGCAACAAATTTATTATTTTCTTTCTTTCATTTAGCATTGCGAGTGCTAAAGTCCTCAAAAATACTAAAACTAAGTTCAATAAAGTTTCTAGAATTAGGTTAAAAAGGTAAATGCCGGTTGTGTCTTAATTTGCTAACTAAATGTTTGTGTGTATAATAAACAGTTAAATAAAATAATAAAAATTTAAAAACAGAAAATTATATATTATCTACCACTTCAGCATAGAACATTAATTGGTTAAAATGGTTGTGTTCAAAACTTTCGGATAAATCGTTCAAATTCGGATAATTACTTGAGAT
Organism: Scrobipalpa costella; assembly: GCA_949820665.1. Classification (NCBI taxonomy): domain Eukaryota; kingdom Metazoa; phylum Arthropoda; class Insecta; order Lepidoptera; family Gelechiidae; genus Scrobipalpa; species Scrobipalpa costella. The sequence continues at coordinate 4,617,810 of OX463311.1, forward strand.
TGTTACTATTCCGGTAAGCATAATGCATGCTGACATAAATCGCTCGTCACCCCCATAACCCTTACAAAAAGGAATAGTGTTTAACAAGACGCGTGTTCTTTGTGGGAGGGTTTATGTATATTGCAATTTAGGCGATGGGCTGACAACCTGTCACTACAACAATATACCTACAAATCTATCTTAAAAAACCCTCAAAACTTTGTCAGACGTGGCGAAACGACCTTTGTTTACGCTCTGCCTACCATATTAGGGATAAAGGCGTGACTATATGTATGTATGTAACCTTACAACTCTCACAAATAAAAGAACTGTTTAACAAGAATAAATTTTAAGAATTGAGTTTATATTAAGAATAAAATAAGATGCGTGTTTGTTTCGCAGATGACAACAATCTAAACTCGATCTTCTACGAGCACCTAACAAGGTCTTTGCAACACTATCTGTGCGGAGACCTCATGCTAGGCCGGTGGGGGCAAGTGCAACAAGGGGACTGTTTCGGTAAGTCTATTTATAAGCATATTTTACCTCAAATTATTTGCGTTACTTTTCTACTTCCATGCTGGACTGGAGCGAGAGAAATGTGCCAGCTGCATTTCCTCCTGGGCTTGTTGTAAAAATCAGCTAAAAGATCCGAGGGTTTCTGTACTACAGCAATATACCTACAAATCTATCTTATATAACCCTCAAAACTTTGTCAGACGTGGCAGAACGACCTTCGTTTAGGTTGTTTACGCTCTGCCTACTCCATTAGAGATAAAGGAGTGATTGTATGTCTGTATGTACTTTTGTAAAATTTACTATCCTATGAGGCTAGTTTGGACGATAGACAAGAGAGAAAGAGACAAAGTTTTCTCTCTGTCTTATAGATTTTATGACTGACATTTCGGGATTCGAACATTTTACAACCGTTGAGCTTTTTCGGATTCGGACGTAATCGGAACAAATACATGGTTTATGATAAAAGTTGTAAAAAACAAAATGTTTTTTTTTTTTCACAGTGTTAGCATCAGACTACTTAAACTGCTTAGTGCATATAGTGGAGATGGGCAACGGGCTGGTTTCCTTCCAACTACGAGGTCTGGAGTTCCGCGGCACCTACTGCCAGCAGCGGGAGGTCGAAGCCATCTCAGAGGGCCCTGAGGAAAGCACTGGTATGTATCGTTAATTAAGAATCTATTGCAAACTTTCATCTTTTTTCCCTTTCGGTTGACTGGAGTAAGCTCGATTGTTTTTATTTTAAATTGAACTGTGTATTTAAATTTAAAATATGAATAACAGAAATCTTTAGAAATAAGTATAATGATGATGTTATGCGCACGCTTCGCTCGCGCCATATGGTACAGAATTGCTGTCATAATCATAAAATGCCGCGCTCACTACGCTTGTTATATATATAATTCACTATAACTCAATCAATAATATAAAGTTTCGTGTCTAATATAAATGTATCTGAATCGATAACGTCAAATTTCGTGCTCACTACGCTACGCTCGCTATATGATCTAATGTACATGCTGGATCGATAATACAGAGTATTGTGCTCGCTACTCTCACAATAAGAGTCACTGTCCCTAGATCGATTGCGAGAAATTTCGTTCTTGCTACGCTCGTAATATGACCTAAGGTACGTGCTGGATCGATACTATGAAGTATCGTGCTCGCTAGGCGCGCAATATGTGTCACTATCCCTAAGTAGAAATTTCGTGTTTGCTACGCTCGCAATATGAGTCCCTGTCCCTAGGTCGATTGCATGATATTTCGTGCTCGCTACGGTCGCTATATGAATTAATGTACGTGGGACACTCAGAAAGATTTGCGACACTAAAAAAAAATGTTCTACAGGTACATATATTTTTATTAAATCTTTTCAAAGTACTCTCCACCAGCCTTTATACAAAGATTCATGCGTCTGAACCAGTTTTCAAAACACTTTTTCCAGTCCGCCGTAGACACCTCGTTTACAGCCTGCTCGAACGCAGCCAGCGCATCTTCCGGCGACGAAAATTGTATCCCCTTGAGCTGATTTTTTATTTTTGGAAATAAAAAGAAGTCACACGGTGCTAGATCAGGGCTGTAAGGAGGGTGACCCAGGAGTTTGACTGGTGTGCTGTCCAGGAAGTCCCTCGTTTTGAGCGCGGTGTGTGCAGGCGCATTGTCGTGGTGGAGCAGTAGTCCGCGGAGCCCTGTGTTTGGTCGCTTGTTGCTCACAACAGAAAAAACTTCTGGTAAACATTTGGTAGTATACCATTCGGCGTTAATGCTTCTTTGATCTCATAAGGGAATTGAGGCCAAGTGGCCAGTCAAATTAAAAAAGCTGGCGATCAAAATCTTCCCCCCGCTTCGAGAACGCTTCACTTTGGTAGGCGTTGGCGCTCGGTTTCTGGATCGAATTGATAAATCCAGGACTCATCACCTGTTACGATGTCGTAAACACGCCGAGACGAGCCTGCTTCAAATTTGTTCAGCATATCACGGCACCATTCCACCCGGGCCTGCTTCTGAGCGTCGGTGAGGTAGTGCGGCACCCAGCGCGATACTATCCTCCTCACGCGAAGATGCCCGTGTAGAATCTCGTGAACGCTTCCCGATCCAATCTTTAATATGTGCTGAATCTCCTGATATGTAATTCGCCTATTATCTTGGATTAAATTTTTCACTGCTAGCACGTTTTCTTCCGTAATAGCCGTCAAAGGGCGACCGCTTCTTTCTTCATCCCCCAAGGTTGGTCGACCGCGCCTAAATTCGTTATACCAACGATACACGGTTGCCTTGGAGGGGCTTTCATCCATAAATGCCATTTGAAGTCTATCGAACGATTCATCCGGTTTCAGGCGACACTTGAAATCGTAAAAAATCATAGCTCTAAAATGTTCCCGGCGCAGATCCATTTTTCAGTAAGACACGATACTTTGAATTGGCTCGCATAAAATGTGGAGGGAAATTTTGAAAATGGAACACACATATTTTTACTTACAAGTAATCATATTTTCAAAAAAGATTCTAACCGGCCAGTCTGCCATATATAAAAACTATTTATCGCAATACTTTCTGAGTGGTCTGGTACTTTGTTCAATAACGTAAAATATCGCGCTCGCTGCGCGTACGATATTTAGCTATTAGCTGTTTTCCGGGCGAGAAATTATCTGTCAGGTCGTTCGTAACAAAACATGTGTGAACGTACAACATCGCGCTCGCTTGATGATACTTAGCTATTTGGCTGTTTTCCGGCAGGGAAATAATTCATAATGCATTTATTTGCTGTCACATGGTGTCTTAAGATCTAATATTACAGATAGTATCACATATGACGCCCTGTCGAGGGCACTGGAAATTGAGGACTGTCATTAAATTGAATATAAAAATAAAAATTAAGATTGATATGAATAAATATGTCAAAAAATTATTTAAAATAGCAATAATGTAAACAAAAATAAAATAAAAATTTAAACAGTCAAAAAATTATTAATCAAATAGTCAATATATTAAATTAGTATGTCTTTAAATCATGCATAAAATTAATTGAATTCCCTAATTACAATTAAATTAAATTAATAAATTATTCCTAAAATCATTAGCATGTACTACGTCATTAAGTATAGACCGGTCTCAGATTGGCGTTTTACATACATACATACATAAAATCACGCCTTTATCCCTTACGGGGTAGGCAGAGAGTAAAACGCCTCCTAAAAGGCGCTTTCGCCACGTCTGACATAAATTGAGGGCAATTTTAGATTGTAATGTGTATTGCTGTAGTGACAGGTTGTCAGCCCATCGCCTAAATTACAATACACTGTAACCCTCGAATCCCTTTTGCTGACTTCTACAGCATGCCCGGGAGGAAGGGCAACTGGAACATTCTATGTTTTTCTTTCTCTCCCAGTCCAGTATGGAAGATAAGAAAAGAAAATTGGCGTTTTATTTATCTACTATACCTACTTAGTACGTATCCATTTGTTGCATTTTGTCCTTGTGGAACTCGTCTACGCTGTAATAGCATTTCTTACATAGAAATGATTTTAATTTGTTTTCGAAAGTTGTCATTTTTATTTCAGATTTGATACTGTCAGGGATTTTATTATTATTTTTTGCCGCATTACTGTGTGGTAACCTGTCAGGTCGTTCGTAACAAAACACGCGTGTGTTTATTTATTTTTATTTTGTATTTATAGGAAAACCAACACCTATTAATATAAGAGTACTTAAAATTAATACAAGACAGAAAGCCAATTACAGGTTTTCACCAATATTAACAGAATAATAAAAACACACACACAAACTAATTAAGCACCAGGAGAAAAGCATGTTGCATTGATAATAACATAGAAACTGTTGTCGCAGAGGGCGTGTGCGGCGGCTGGTGGTCGTGCTACGGGCGCGTGCTGTCGCCGGGCGCGTGGTGGGCGCTGCGCTGGCTGGCGTGGCAGCTGGCGGCGGCGCGCTACGTGCTGGAGGGGTACTCCGTGTCGGACAACAGCGCCGTGTCCATGCTGCAGGTGTTCGACTTCCGCAAGGTTCTGCTGACGCTGTATGTCAAGGTATGTCTGAGGGTTCTTTGTTTTTGACGTCATCACCTTCCTAGCCTTATCCCGTATCTCACGGGGTCGGCTACCTAATCTAGGGGATTGCTACGTGCTGGAGGGGTACTCCGTGTCGGACAACAGCGCCGTGTCCATGCTGCAGGTGTTCGACTTCCGCAAGGTTCTGCTGACGCTGTATGTCAAGGTATGTCTGAGGGTTCTTTGTTTTTGACGTCATCACCTTCCTAGCCTTATCCCGTATCTCACGGGGTCGGCTACCTAATCTAGGGGATTGCTACGTGCTGGAGGGGTACTCCGTGTCGGACAACAGCGCCGTGTCCATGCTGCAGGTGTTCGACTTCCGCAAGGTTCTGCTGACGCTGTATGTCAAGGTATGCGTGAGCGTTCTTTGTTTTTGACGTCATCATCTTCCTAGCCTTATCCCGTATCTCACGGGGTCGGCTTCCTAATCTAGGGGACTGCTACGTGCTGGAGGGGTACTCCGTGTCGGACAACAGCGCCGTGTCCATGCTGCAGGTGTTCGACTTCCGCAAGGTTCTGCTGACGCTGTATGTCAAGGTATGTGTGAGCGTTCTTTGTTTTTGACGTCATCACCTTCCTAGCCTTATCCCGTATCTCACGGGGTCGGCTTCCTAATCTAGGGGATTGCTACGTGCTGGAGGGGTACTCCGTGTCGGACAACAGCGCCGTGTCCATGCTGCAGGTGTTCGACTTCCGCAAGGTTCTGCTGACGCTGTATGTCAAGGTATGTGTGAGCGTTCTTTGTTTTTGACGTCATCATCTTCCTAGCCTTATCCCGTATCTCTCGGGGTCGGCTTCCTAATCTAGGGGATTGTTACGTGCTGGAGGGGTACTCCGTGTCGGACAACAGCGCCGTGTCCATGCTGCAGGTGTTCGACTTCCGCAAGGTTCTGCTGACGCTGTATGTCAAGGTATGTGTGAGCGTTCTTTGTTTTTGACGTCATCATCTTCCTAGCCTTATCCCGTATCTCACGGGGTCGGCTGCCTAATCTAGGGGATTGCTACGTGCTGGAGGGGTACTCCGTGTCGGACAACAGCGCCGTGTCCATGCTGCAGGTGTTCGACTTCCGCAAGGTTCTGCTGATGCTGTATGTCAAGGTATGTCTGGGGGTTCTTTGTTTTTGACGTCATCATCTTTCTAGCCTTATCCCATATCTCACGGGGTCGGCTTCCTAATCTAGGGGATTGAACGAGGGTACTGGTTTTTACACACAGCGACTGCCATCTGACCTCCGCAACCAAGAAGGGAAACCAGACCCAATCCTAGATTAGGTCAGAGTTTTCAAGCCGCCAATGCTTAGCACTGGCCTCTGATATGGCTTAACGACTAATATCTACTGTATTAAACGATATTAACCGGGACCAACGGCTTAACGTGCCTTCCGAAGCACGGAAAAAGCGCCGAATAAACGTACATATGAAATTCGAAAACCGAAAAACACATTGGTACGTGGTGGAATTCGAACCACGACCTCCCTCCCGCTCAGGAGGCAGCGGCCCTATCCCACTACACCATCGGGCTCTCTCTTTGTTTTTGACGTGACAACGTCTTATAATTCGATGGAGCCGGCTGCACGCACGAAAAAACATGACTCATGCGGCGTTACCTCGCTCTAAAGCGTTCCATTTAAGGCTTGAAGTGCAAGCGAGAGAGCGGAACGAGCGACAAGGAGGCACAATCGGTCTTCGCGTTCGACATCTGTCTCTATCAGTATTTTCTTATGAAGTTGTCACGTTCAACTATCGTCAGTAAACCGACTTTACAGACAACCGATTTTTTATTCTTCTTTGCGAGAGGATTCTCTCATTGTTTCGTATTATTTCTTTCTTCCATGCTGGCCTGGGAGCGAGAGAAAAACATAGAATGTGCCAGCTGCATTTCCTTCCGGGCATGCTGTAAAAACCAGCTAAGAGATCCGAAGGTTTCAGTATATTGTAATTTAGGCGATGGGCTGACAACCTGTCACTACAGCAATATACTTACAAATCTATCTTAAATAACCCTCAAAATTTTGTAAGACGTGGCGGAACTATCTTTGTTTGGGTCGTTTACGCTCTGCCTACCCCATTAGGGATAAAGGCGTGATTATATTTATGTATGTATGTATCTTTTCTTTTCATATTTGCTTTTCTTTCTCCGTGGTTCGGAAGGCACGTTAAGCCATTGATCCCGTTTAATACCGTAGATATTAGTCGTTAAGCCATGTCAGAGGCCAGTGCTAAGCATTGGCGGCTTGAAAACTCTGACCTAATCTAGGATTGGGTTTGGTTTCCCTTCTGGATTGCGGAGGTCAGATGGCAGTCGCTCTGTGTCAAACCAGTACCCTCGTTCAATCACCTGGATTAGGTAGCCGACGCCGTGAAATACGGAATAAGGCTAGGGAGATGACCATATTTTTCTCTTCTTCTTTTTTAATTTCTTTTCATATTTTTCTTTTCTAATAGTCCCAAATAAAAGTTCTCGATATTACTGATAATCAAATTAAATTATTACGTTTTGTAAATATATGTCTCGCGGATAATTGTTCAGTTTATTTATATAAAACACTTATTTATTTTCTCAGAGTATCGTGTACTACACTGTGCAATCACCTAAACTGGAGGAGTGGCTGAACGACCAGGTGCTCTCCAAAGCACTGAAGCCCATCGGCGAAAGGAACTTTGTAGATTTGGACCCTATATTCAACGTCAATCTGGATGAGGATTATGACTTCCGTGCCTCGGGTATTACAAGGTATGTAATTTTATTTATGCTTTTGAATAATTGAATTATATTTGCGTTGGTGTTAATTGAAATAATTTATGTCGCATTTCTTTATTAGGTAAACCAAATTGAAACTCAACGTCGTTTTATATTGCGGTTCCATTGATATGCTAGATAGAGCGGAGTGATTCATGAATTGACCAATCAGAATGCTCGATGCTTGCAGTCCGTGTCACATTGGGATTGGTCAATTTTGTACCGCTTCGCGCCGTGCTGCCAAGCTCTGCGTCAATGGAACCGTTTATTGCGTTTATTGGGTGTTGGTATATATTTCGTTGTTGAGCACTGTACTCCAATCTTAAGGTTGTGAGGATTCCTCAAATTGTAAAGTGTAAAATATCCGAGCATGTGGTGCCTAGGTCGAACCGGTCGTAAGTTTTATAAGATTCGAATTTGTGTATAATAATAATAATGTTTATGTGAGAGAGCCCGATGGTGTAGTGGATAGAGCCGCTGCCTCCTGAGCGGGAGGTCGTGGTTCGAATCCCACCACGTACCAATGTGTTTTTCGGTATTCGAATTTCATATGTACGTTTATTCGGTGCTTTTTCCGTGCTTCGGAAGGCTTGTAAGCCGTTGGTCCCGGTTAATATCGTTTAATACCGTAGATATTAGTCGTTAAGCCATATCAGAGGCCAGTGCTAAGCATTGGCGGCTTGAAAACTCTGACCTAATCTAGGATTGGGTCTGGTTTCCCTTCTGGGTTGCGGAGGTCAGATGGCAGTCGCGCTGTGTAAAAACTAGTACCCTCGTTCAATCCCCTAGATTAGGAAGCCGACCCCGTGAGATACGGGAGAAGGCTAGGGAGATGATAAATAATAATGTTTATGTACAGGAGCCGTTTCTGCGCCATATACCAAGAATGGGTGGTGTTCTGCGCGGCGCGGCGGGGCGCGGGCTGGCGGCGGCGCGCGGCGGCGCGGGACTCCGCCCTCGTCACGCTGTGCTTCGCCCTCAGCATGGTGGGGCGCCGGGCCCTTGCTGCTCATCACCATATGACTGCATCTAGGTAACACCATATCCTTTCATAATAAGGTATTTATACCCAACAAGGACAATATGGCAAACTAGATGGCGCCACTACAAGATACAACAACAGTCCTGAAACGTGGTATCGAAGTTTTCACGGCTGCATATATACAAGTTCCAAACATGTAAGGTAGTTAAGAGTGGGTGATGTTTGGTGTACCAAGATTGGGAGTCATCATCATATGACTGCATCTAGATAAGACCACATTATTTCACCCCCTACATCGCGTCTACCGATATGTGGTCTTCATTCCAAAACGCCTCTATGTACCTCAACAGAACAATCCATAACTATACTAATATTATAATTGCGGAAGTGCGTGTCTGTTTGTTTGCTTTTCTTTCATGCCTAATCGGCTAAACGTATTTTGAGTGAAATTTTGCATGGTGAAAGATATCCTGGTAACCTGGAAAAGGATATAGGCTACTTTACCTTAGAAAAATATTTTAATCTTACGGGAAAACGTATTATGCCGCGGAAGAAACTGCGGTGCAAAACGCTAGTTCTAAGAAAAAAAAATTGTATCATAGATTTAACGTGTCTGTCTATTATATTTCAGCGTGGAATTCTTCCTATACGGCCTGCACGCGCTGTTCAAGGGTGACTTCCGCATCACGTGCGCGCGCGACGAGTGGGTGTTCGCCGACATGACATTACTGCACTCTGTACTCGCGCCCGCTATTCGGATGGCGCTCAAATTGCACCAGGTAAACACATTCCATACTACAATATAGCAGTGACGTCACGTGTATACTACAATATAGCAGTGACGTCACGTGATCAAACAGAGAGTGTTCGCTGACATGACTTTACTGCACTCTGTACACGCGCCCGCTATTCGGATGGCTCTCAAATTGCACCAGGTAAACACATTGCATACTACAATATCGCAGTGACGTCACGTGTATACTACAATATAGCAGTGACGTCACGTGATCAAACAGAGAGTGGGTGTTCGCTGACATGACATTACTGCACTCTGTACTCGCGCCCGCTATTCGGATGGCGCTCAAATTGCACCAGGTAAACACATTGCATACTACAATATAGCAGTGACGTCACGTGTATACTACAATATAGCAGTGACGTCACGTGATCAAACAGAGAGTGTTCGCTGACATGACATTACTGCACTCTGTACACGCGCCCGCTATTCGGATGGCGCTCAAATTGCACCAGGTAAACACATTGCATACTACAATATAGCAGTGACGTCACGTGTATACTACAATATAGCAGTGACGTCACGTGATCAAACAGAGAGTGTTCGCTGACATGACATTACTGCACTCTGTACTCGCGCCCGCTATTCGGATGGCGCTCAAATTGCACCAGGTAAACACATTATATAGCAGTGACGTCACGTGATCAAACAGAGAGTGGGTGTTCGCCGACATGACTTTACTGCACTCTGTATCGGATGGCGCTCAAACTACATCAGGTAACATTTGGTCTATAAATACAGCGTAACAGCGAATTCAGGACTGACAGAAATTTTGTAACTAGAATCTCAATTCTAACATACATACATACATATAATCACGTCTTTATCCCTGATGGGGTAGGCAGAGCGTATACGACCTAAACGAGAGGTCATTCCGCCACGTCTGACAAAGTTTTAAGGGTTATTTAAGATAGACTTGTAAGTATATTGCTGTAGTGACAGGTTGTCAGCCCATCGCCTAAATTACAATATACAGAAACCCTCGGATCCCTTAGCTGATTTTTACAGCATGCCCGGGAGGAAATGCAGCTGAAACATTCTAAGTTTTTCTTTCGCTCCCAGTCCAGCATGGAACTCAATTCTAATGGTGCGAAAAAGTGGCGCTAATAATTCTTTTTTGCCAAGGTTTATATCGCTCCTTGGCAAAAAAAGAATTAGGAGCCCCACTTCTCCAGATCATCTTCCAGAGATCTTCCATGCTGGACTGGGAGTGAGAGATAAACATAGAATGTGCCAGCTGCATTTCCTGCCGAGCATGCTGTAAAAACCAGCTAAGGGATCTGAGGGTTTAAGTATATTGTAATTTAAGCGATGGGCTGACAACCTGTCACTACAGCAATATACGTACAAATCTTTCTTGAATGGCCCTCAAGACTTTTTCAGACGTGGCGGAACGGCCTTTGTTTAGGTCGTTTACGCTCTGCCTACCCCATTAGGGATAAAGGTGTGATTATATGTATGTGTGTATGTATTCATTTTACTTCCATGCTGGACTGGGAGAGATAGAAAAACATAGAATGTGCCAGCTGCCCTTCCTCCCGGGCATGCTGTAAAAACCAGCTAAGGGATCTGAGGGTTTCAGTATATTGTAATTTAAGCGATGGGCTGACAATCTGTCACTACAGCAATATACGTACGAATCTTTCTTGAATGGCCCTCAAGACTTTGTCAGACGTGGCGGAACGGCCTTTGTTTAGGTCGTTTACGCTCTGCCTACCCCATTCGGGATAAAGGCGTGATTATATGTATGTAAATATGTATTAATTTTACTTCCATGCTGGACTGGGAGAGATAGAAAAACATAGAATGTTCCAGCTGCCCTTCCTCCCGGGCATGCTGTTGAAGTCAGCAAAAGGGACTCGAGGGTTACAGTGTATTGTAATTTAGGCGATGGGCTGACAACCTGTCACTACAGCAATATACGTACAAATCTTTCTTGAATGGCCCTCAAGACTTTGTCAGACGTGGCGGAACGGCCTTTGTTTAGGTCGTTCACGCTCTGCCTACCTCATTAGGGATAAAGGCGTGATTATATGTATGTATGTATTCATTTTACTTCCATGCTGGACTGGGAGAGATAGAAAAACATAGAATGTTCCAGCTGCCCTTCCTCCCGGGCATGCTGTTGAAGTCAGCAAAAGGGACTCGAGGGTTACAGTGTATTGTAATTTAGGCGATGGGCTGACAACCTGTCACTATAGCAATACATATTACAATCTAAAATTGCCCTCAATTTTTGTCAGACGTGGCGAAAACGCCTTTTACGAGGCGTTAAACGCTCTGCCTACCCCGTAAGGGATAAAGGCGTGATTTATGTATGTATGTATGTTTACGTTCTGCCTACCCCATTAGGGATAAAGGCGTGATTATATGTATGTATGTAATATAAATTGTGACATGAATTAATTAATTGTAATGCATATTTCTTCTAAGTAATCAAATTAGTATGTATGCAATTCTCAACTCTCTCTTTTTATTTTTTAAGAAAACTTGTATCTTATGTCAATTTGTTAACATTATATTATATATTTATTGGATAGTTTTTTTTTTTTTATAAAATTGATAAACTTGAATTTGTGACAAGTAATAATTAGTAAGTAACTGCCTAGATAATTTAATCTACTATCAATTTAATTTAATTTTTATTTTTATTGTATACTAAATTGACTTGAACAATATCGCATTGGTGTAATTATAACTGTAATGATATTGATTGCAAATAAATAAATGAAATTAAATGTATGTATTTATAACGCTCATCTTGTTGCCAGGACCACTTCATGTTCCCCGAGGAGTACTGCAGCAGCGGCGCCCTCTACACCGCCATCGCGCAGCACACGCAGCGGCTCGTGATCTGCCACGAGGCCGCGCCCGCCTGGCGGTACAACGTGCTGCGCGGCGCGCCGCATCTACTCGCGCTGAGGTACCCTCATCACACAACACACGCAGCGGCTCGTGATCTGCCACGAGGCCGCGCCCGCCTGGCGGTACAACGTGCTGCGCGGCGCGCCGCATCTACTCGCGCTCAGGTACCCTCATCACACAACACACGCAGCGGCTCGTGATCTGCCACGAGGCCGCGCCCGCCTGGCGGTACAACGTGCTGCGCGGCGCGCCGCATCTACTCGCGCTGAGGTACCCTCATCACACAACACACGCAGCGGCTCGTGATCTGCCACGAGGCCGCGCCCGCCTGGCGGTACAACGTGCTGCGCGGCGCGCCGCATCTACTCGCGCTCAGCTACCCTCATCACACAACACACGCAGCGGCTCGTGATCTGCCACGAGGCCGCGCCCGCCTGGCGGTACAACGTGCTGCGCGGCGCGCCGCATCTACTCGCGCTCAGCTACCCTCATCACACAACACACGCAGCGGCTCGTGATCTGCCACGAGGCCGCGCCCGCCTGGCGGTACAACGTGCTGCGCGGCGCGCCGCATCTACTCGCGCTGAGGTACCCTCATCACACAACACACGCAGCGGCTCGTGATCTGCCACGAGGCCGCGCCCGCCTGGCGGTACAACGTGCTGCGCGGCGCGCCGCATCTACTCGCGCTCAGGTACCCTCATCACACAACACACGCAGCGGCTCGTGATCTGCCACGAGGCCGCGCCCGCCTGGCGGTACAACGTGCTGCGCGGCGCGCCGCATCTACTCGCGCTCAGCTACCCTCATCACACAACACACGCAGCGGCTCGTGATCTGCCACGAGGCCGCGCCCGCCTGGCGGTACAACGTGCTGCGCGGCGCGCCGCATCTACTCGCGCTCAGGTACCCTCATCACACAACACACGCAGCGGCTCGTGATCTGCCACGAGGCCGCGCCCGCCTGGCGGTACAACGTGCTGCGCGGCGCGCCGCATCTACTCGCGCTCAGGTACCCTCATCACACAACACACGCAGCGGCTCGTGATCTGCCACGAGGCCGCGCCCGCCTGGCGGTACAACGTGCTGCGCGGCGCGCCGCATCTACTCGCGCTCAGCTACCCTCATCACACAACACACGCAGCGGCTCGTGATCTGCCACGAGGCCGCGCCCGCCTGGCGGTACAACGTGCTGCGCGGCGCGCCGCATCTACTCGCGCTCAGGTACCCTCATCACACAACACACGCAGCGGCTCGTGATCTGCCACGAGGCCGCGCCCGCCTGGCGGTACAACGTGCTGCGCGGCGCGCCGCATCTACTCGCGCTCAGGTACCCTCATCACACAACACACGCAGCGGCTCGTGATCTGCCACGAGGCCGCGCCCGCCTGGCGGTACAACGTGCTGCGCGGCGCGCCGCATCTACTCGCGCTCAGCTACCCTCATCACACAACACACGCAGCGGCTCGTGATCTGCCACGAGGCCGCGCCCGCCTGGCGGTACAACGTGCTGCGCGGCGCGCCGCATCTACTCGCGCTGAGGTACCCTCATCACACAACACACGCAGCGGCTCGTGATCTGCCACGAGGCCGCGCCCGCCTGGCGGTACAACGTGCTGCGCGGCGCGCCGCATCTACTCGCGCTGAGGTACCCTCATCACACAACACACGCAGCGGCTCGTGATCTGCCACGAGGCCGCGCCCGCCTGGCGGTACAACGTGCTGCGCGGCGCGCCGCATCTACTCGCGCTCAGCTACCCTCATCACACAACACACGCAGCGGCTCGTGATCTGCCACGAGGCCGCGCCCGCCTGGCGGTACAACGTGCTGCGCGGCGCGCCGCATCTACTCGCGCTCAGCTACCCTCATCACACAACACACGCAGCGGCTCGTGATCTGCCACGAGGCCGCGCCCGCCTGGCGGTACAACGTGCTGCATTATACTTATAACGTAATTACAAAATTTGTTTTAGAATTAGTCATGTCATATAATTTAAAAAAAAAATCATTTACTGTAAAAAATGCATCAGCAATTAGTTTAGGTTTTAACTTTTTAACAAATGACCCAAACGTAGGAGTGTCCAGTATATCCCTGTTTCTCTACTATATTATGCATGTATTATACATATAAACCTTCCTATTGAATCACTCTATCCATTAAAAGAAACCGCATTAAAATCCGTTGCGTAGTTTTAAAGATCTAAGCAAAGGGATATAGGGACAGAGAAAGCGACTTTGTTTTATACTATGTAGTGATTGATCAGGACATGTAATCTCACACTCGCTTCACTCGCTATTTAACTTTATATGCTTAATCGATAACGTAAAATTTCGTGCTCGATTCGCTCGCCTTTTAATTTAACTATGCTGTGTTCATTGCTGTGAAATCTCGCGCTCGCATCGCTCGTTATAGAATTAATTGTATACAGGGTGTAAAAAGAATACAGCGTTATAATTAATATATATACAACACAAAGAACTCATTAAGTAAAATAAATAAAGATATTAAAAAAGATTAAATTCGTAAAACACGTAACCCTATCTCTACCGCACGCACACAATGGCGCGCAAGCGCGGGGTGCGGGGCGGCGGGGGGCAGTGTACCTGAGATGATCGCCGTGAATAGGGTTGCGTAGTATGTTTCTGTTTTTCGATTGTAATAAAATATATATATTGTTATTTATTTTATTTAATGCGTGCTTTATGTTGTATATAATTGACACATTACGTGGTTAAAATGAACACAGTAGTTGTTTTACACCCTGTATAACGGCTTACGTAAAATCTCGCGCTCGCTTCGTTAGCTTTTTAGTAGTTTTTTAATACTGTGCAAAGACTCATCCAAATTCTACAGTTTTTAATGTTTATTCCTCTGCCAGACACGTGATGGACGAGGGCAACGTGGACGACTACAAGATCATAATGTTGAACAAGCGCCATCTTGGATTCCGCGTCATCAAACTGAACCGCGAGTGCGTGCGCGGGCTGTGGGCCGGACAACAGCAGGAACTCGTGTATCTGCGTAACAGGAACCCTGAACGAGGCTCCATACAGAACGCTAAACAGGTATGTATGAAACGTCGTCACTAAATTTTAAATCAGTTATTCATTTTAGTCCATTTATAAATCGGAGCAAATTTAATTTCAGCCGCCATTTTGGATCTATAATGTTAGGGACAGCATCCCGCAAACTGATAGGGGTTGCTCAGTCACCGACACTGATCAACTTCCACCAGGACTTTTTTTCAGGAAGTGTAAATAAAAATTGGCATTTCCATACAACATCTCCACCTCGATCGTCTGATCTAAATTTGTGTGGAAAAGACATTTTCTTTTTACTTTCTGAAAGAATTTCTTGGTGGAAGTTGTTCAGTGTCGTTGACTGAGCAACCCCTATCAGTTTGCGGGACGCTGTCTTTTACACCCGGTATACTCAAAAATACTTTATTCATTCACCGTTAGAATGCTATGGAAAATGTAATAGACTACTTTTTAGGTGCACATTTTTTGTGTTGTTTGTACCTTATTGAAGCAATATTTTTTTCTTAAATATCTTTATTTCAGGCATTTCACCCATAGTTTAAATCAATGTTACATAAAGTTGCCTACACAAAAGAATAACGCAATGAACTCGTTTCATATAAACACAAACTAAATAAAACTTTTCTATCCGCAGGCCCTCCGCAACATAATCAACTCATCATGCGACCAGCCCATAGGCTACCCCATCTACGTGTCTCCGCTGACAACCTCCTACGCTGACACCTCCCCGCAGCTGACGTCACTACTGGGCGGGCCTGTCACAGTTACTGCCATCAAGAACAAACTAGTCGCTGCCTGGAGACGGTAAGTCATTCTATGGGCGTAAATCAATAACAGGTTCGCTTTGCTCGCGATTTGGCCTCTGACATGGCTTAACGACTAATATCTACGGTATTAAACGAGATTAACCGGGACCAACGGCTTAACGTGCCTTCTGAAACACGGAAAAAGCGCCGAGTAAACGTACGTGCGTACATATGAAATTCGAAAACCGAAAAACACATTGGTACGTGGTGGGATTCAAACCACGACCTCCCCGCTCAAGAGGCAGCGGCTCTATCTACTACAGGACTTCACTTGGGTTAATATATCTTGATCAACAATGTAAAATGTCGGGCTTGCTCCGCTCGCAATATGAGTTGTTTATTTAATTTAATTAAGAATGTGAATTCTCGGTCTCATTTCGCTCGCAATTTGGGTTAATATACCTTGAGCAACATTGTAAAATGTTGGGCTCGCTTCGATCGCGTTATGAGTTGTTTATTTACTTTGATTAACAATCACCTCATTTCGCTCGATATTTGGGTTAATATACCTTGAGCAACATTGTAAAATGTTGGGCTCGCTTCGATCGCGTTATGAGTTGTTTATTTACTTTGATTAACAATCACCTCATTTCGCTCGATATTTGGGTTAATATACCTTGAGCAACATTGTAAAATGTTGGGCTCGCTTCGATCGCGTTATGAGTTGTTTATTTACTTTGATTAACAATCACCTCATTTCGCTCGATATTTGGGTTAATATACCTTGAGCAACATTGTAAAATGTTGGGCTCGCTTCGATCGCGTTATTAGTTGTTTATTTACTTTGATTAACAATCACCTCATTTCGCTCGATATTTGGGTTAATATACCTTGAGCAACATTGTAAAATGTTGGGCTCGCTTCGATCGCGTTATGAGTTGTTTATTTATTTTGATTAACAATCACCTCATTTCGCTCGATATTTGGGTTAATATACCTTGAGCAACATTGTAAAATGTTGGGCTCGCTTCGATCGCGTTATGAGTTGTTTATTTACTT
The DNA here is from genome assembly GCA_949820665.1 of Scrobipalpa costella. Classification (NCBI taxonomy): domain Eukaryota; kingdom Metazoa; phylum Arthropoda; class Insecta; order Lepidoptera; family Gelechiidae; genus Scrobipalpa; species Scrobipalpa costella. The sequence continues at coordinate 4,634,603 of OX463311.1, forward strand.
TGATTAACAATCACCTCATTTCGCTCGATATTTGGGTTAATATACCTCGATTAACAATGAGGAATCTCGGGCTATTTGCGTTAATATAACTTTCATTAACAATGTGAAATCATTGGGTTAATATACCTTGATCCACAATATTGAATCTCGGGGTCACTTCCCCCACGAATAAGTTAACATGTATCGACCAATTATACAATACAATACAAATATTCTTTATTGCACATAAACAACACATTGTACAGGAACAAACATTACAAAACAAACAGAGTACAACTAGGCGGCCTTATTGCTAGGGTAGCAATTTTTGCCAGGCAACCTTTGATGTGAAATTTCGTGCACGTTTCGCTCGCAATACCTAGATCAATAAGTTGAATGTTTGTCTCCAGTATCCGTCGGCGCTGCGGCGAGGGCTGCTCCAGCGGCGGCGCGGCGCAGTGTGACGTCAACGCCGCGGAGGCGGGCGCCGCGCGGTCCAACACCACGCCCAGGCATAACACACTACACTTATCTAGGACTTCACTAGGTAAGAAATGGAATTCTGGACAAACTGTTATTTATTGTTTTTTTTAAAGGCATCATTCACATCTCATGATTTGAGACGTATTTTGCCAATGACAATGTTAATAAAACATAATTGAAACTTGAAACTATTGAGTTTATTAGGTAAAAAAATGCAACTTTACAATTAAAGAAATGACGAGCGCATAGGCGACTCGATGCTAGGAAAGTGACAGATTAAAAAACAGTGTTGCCATAACTATATGTTAATTTTGGACTGAACAACAACGTAAACTCGATCTCGACACAAAAGGAGGTTGTTTGGTAAAACAAAATGAAAGTGTGAGGAAGAGACAGGAATTTATAAATAATTATTACAAAGTAAGTATAAATAAATATTTTAAATAATAAATACAAATATATCTTAAATGGCCCTCATAACTTTGTCAGACGTGACGGAACGACTTTTGTTTAGGTTGTTTACGTTCTGCCTACCCTATTAGGGATAAAGGCGTGATTATATGTATGTATAAATACAAGATAATGCATTACAATTTAATATTGGCTAATTTATTGACAAACTGGTTACTGGAAACCGGTGCCCGGCCGTTGCAGTCAGCCCAAGTGTTCAGGCTCTACTTATCATTACAACCTTTTTAGATGCTTTTTTCAATTACACAACAATAGATGTCGCTATTGTTCATTTGTGTACATTTTAGTTCACGGTGGTGAGATTTTTTTGAGAAACATGACCTTCCCAGCTTGCCATCAGTTTTGTATGCTCGATAAATCAGCCTCAATGAAACTAGTCTGAAGTTTCATTCAAGTCGTATTTTGGGACTAAACACCAAGAAAGACATTGCAGATTTGCAGACAATTTCTCGTGGCCAGCGCTAAAGAGTGCTTTTAGATTAGCGCCATTTAATTACGAACCTGATAACTTACGCCTCTACCACTGAAACGCCTTAATAGTTCTTCCACCAATTTTTAAGCCAACTGCACAGACTGGTTTTTAGTGTCCAAGTGTTTGCGCTACACACAGGTGCATTCTCTATTCCTTCAGTCTCTTATTCTGATGGGACAGATTGACTGCCACGACCAGAGAGAAATCAGGCACAGGACCGACCGATTTATATGCCTATCTGTCATCATGGATCATCTTACTTTTCGTACAAACAGGTGATAAGCCTGCAACAACAACACAAAGTCATTGTCTCCCGCCGGGAATTGGGGTCGAAAGCCCATGGCTCAGACCGCTAGACCACGGAGGCAGGCTGAAACGCCTTATGACAATAATGAAACACAGATTTTACCTCAAAGACAGCATTAATGACGAGTTCCATCACCATATTTAATCACACGGAAATTTTTTCAAAAATATATTTTAATCACAAAATCAATCCAATACAAATAATAAGTCAAACGAGAAGCCCGCCCTGGGTCATTCCCGGTGAATTGACTTGAGTTAATATTTGTATTGGATTGATTTTGTTATATATTTTGTAGTGACAGGTTGTCATCCCATAGCCTACATTGCAATATACAGAAACCCTCGGATCCCTTAGCTGTTTTTACAGCTTGCTCGGGAGGAAATTCAGCTGGTACATTTTATTTTTTTCTATCGCTCCCAGACCAGCATGGAAGATCAGATATATTTTAATCACACAGAAAATTACTCAATAAATAAATTTTAATCACACGGAAAATGACTCAATAAATAATAATGTACATTGTTCCAGCGGGAACCCGAGGAAGTTTGGCGTCAGCTGGGAAACCGACCTCATCAACCCTGGCGTCATTAGCTGGCCTGCTGCGGGAACATTCGCACGAGCGACCGCACGACGAAGCAGGTATGTACTGTGTAATACATGTGTTATGTACACGTATGTACTATGTAATACAGATGTTATGGACGTGCATTTTTATGGCTACCAGTGGTGAGGGGTGCAATTTTATCGACAGTAAGCCAAAGCAAAAAATACATGCAAGTACTTTATAGTTTCGACATTGTTCCGGATTTGGTGAAGGTGGATTTCTTGAAAGGAAAGCCGACGGGATTCGGCTTGTATGGACCCTTCGCCACTGCTGGCTACTCATTCCATGTAACTGTATTTATAAACAGCACTTGAGACTGACAGCTAGTTTCAGTCTGTATCAGAAATGTAATTTCAGTACAAAAGGACCTGTTACATGCATACGTAATATTGCTCAATCTTAAAATCGCTTTATAAATACGGGCCATAGATACATATAATTACACCTTTATTCCTAATGTACCTACTTAAACAATTGTCGTTTCACCATGTCTGACAAAGTGTTGAGGGTTATTAAGATAGATTTGTTGGTATATTGCTGTAATAACAGGTTGTCAGCACATCGTCTAAATTGTAATATACTGAAACCCTCGGATCCCTTAGATGGTTTTTACAGCATGCCTGGGAGGAAATGCAGCTGGCACATTTTATGTTCTTCTTTCGTTCCCAAACCAGCATGGAAGAATCTTCTTGATAATTTTGTATCCAAAATAATTTAAACGAAATTATTTTTTATAGCCGGCGGCACACAAGATGTGGAACCTCGGAGAAGAAGTGAAGAACGGACCAGCAGTACAGCCGGACCACACACCAGCCGGGAGAGGAATCTGCGCAAAGAACGCGGCAGACAGGTATACCTCCTTGTACTTATCGAGTGGGTTTCGAGTCAACAAACGGCTCGATGAACCCTAGTGTCAGAGTTTTGTAACCGGCTTTAATATTTTCAACTCAGTTTTAGAATAAATGTTAACAAAGTTTCATGTCTTTTAATCGAAAATCTTGTTTCTAAAATAAGTTTTAGGTATACCTTCCTGTATGTACTTATCGACTGCGTTTCTAGACAACGAACGGCCCGATGAACCCTAGAGTCAGAGTTTTGTAACCGGCTATAATATTTTCAACTCAGTTTTACAATAAAGGTAAACAAAACTCGTCTATAATATTTCCAACCAAGTTTTACAAAGTTTCATGTCTTTTAATCGAAAATCTTGTTTCTAAAATAAGTTGTGACTATTAGATATGACAACATAATGAAATAGTAGTTTTAGTAATTTAACTAATTTGCCAATGTATCATTTATTTTTAAATGGTTTTTTTTTTTAATAAAAATACATGAAACTTTGTTTACCTTTATTGTAAATCTGAGTTGGGAATACTATAATAGTACAGCTAATACACATCTGAAATGGATATTTAATGAGTACTATCAGGACTGCTTAACGTGACTTCCGAAGCACAGAGTCTTTCCATACTTATTTTCCAGACTTCCAAGATGAAAGAAATCTTTTAGATTTTTTTTCAATACGTACAATACAATACAAAATTCTTTATTGCACAAAGAATCACATACAGTTGCATGTCGTTAAATACAAAAACACATTTCAGAAATAAATAATACGCCTTTGCAAATTATTTAAATTACTAAAACTACTATTTCGTTATGTTGTCATATCTAATACCTAGAACTAATTTTAGCAACAAGTTTTTCGATTAAATGACATGAAAATTGGTTTACGTTGATTCTAACTAAAACTGAGTTCAAAATACAATAGATCAAAAAAAATTACAACATTATTTATTCTCAGGCTAGCAACAGAAGCAGACTACGGCGTGAACGAGCTATGCCGGCATCATTCAGGTTGCTGGCCGCTTCAGACAATATTCGAGTGCCGGATACCATCATCGACGGCAGAGGGGATACTATTAATATTGTAAGTACTTCGACTGGTGGCGCCACTGAGCTCATCGAAGCTCCATAGAAATCCATGATTTGTTAATCACAATGCAGTAAATAAAACAACTCCCTAGCCTTATCCCGTATCTCTCGGGGTCAGCTACGTGATTGTTCAATCTAGGTGATTGAACAAGGGTACTGGTTTTTACACAGAGCGACTGCCATCTGACCTCCGCAACCCATTAGGGAAATCAGACCCAATCCTAGATTAGGTCAAAGTTTTCAAGCCACCAATGCTTAGCACTGGCCTCTGACATGGCTTAACGACTAATATCTACGGTATTAAACGATATTAACCGGGACCAACGGCTTAACGTGTCTTTCGAAGCATGGTAAAAGTTCCGAATAAACGTACATATGAAATTCGAAAACCGAAAAACACATTGATACGTGGTGGGATTCGAACCACGACCTCCCGCTCAGGAGGCAGCGGCCCTATCCACTACACCATCGGGCTCTTACTCTTTCACAATGCAGTAAACAAACTTCAAAAATTCTCTTAGCAGATAGAGTGTAAATGAGCCAAAATAATAATGATTAAATAGGAAAAGATTATTATTGTTCCCGGCCATCTTATTGACGTTAATATAAGTCTTTGCATCTAAAATTCATACTTAAACGCTTGAATTCTTCTATGCTGGCCTGGGAGTGAGAGAAAGACATAGAATGTGCCAGCTGCTTTCGTCCCGGGCATGCTGTAAAAACCAGCTAAGGCATCCGAGGGTTTCAGTATATTGTAGTTTGGGCAATGGGCTAACAACCTGTCCCTACAGCAATTCTACCTACAAAACTATTTTTATTTATTTATTTAACAGTTTATTGTACACGTACACAGAACAATTACATAAGGAATTGAGACACAACAGGCACTGCTTACTACAAAGAAATTTCTTACAGCAGACCTAATAAAAATGTGATAGCATAAACTATGTTAAATAACCCTCAAAACTTTGCCAGACGTGGCGGATCGACCTTTGTTTGGGTCGCTTACGCTTTGCCTACCCCATTAGGGATGAAGGCATGATTATATGTGTGTATTTTGAGGTAAATTTAATGTCCAAGATGTCTGCCAGTAACTATAACTCAAAAATACTTTTTCGCAGGATAACCTACCGCCGGCCGGCTGGACATGCACGTGGCGCGGCCCCCCGCGACGCTCCGTCAGCGCTAAGGTAACTTAGCACACCTTATTGTACCAAAACTTGACAGACGTGGCAGAACGACCTTTGTTTGTGTCGTTGACGCTCTGCCTACCAGTGGCGAAGCGCCAGCTTCCCTTTCAAGAATTCCACCTCCACCAAAAAATCCGGAATTACGTCGAAACAATAAAGTACTTTTTCCTGCTTTTTCTTACCCTCGATAAAATTTAACCCCTCTCCAATGCTGCCTACTCCATTAGGCATACAGGCGTGATAATATGTATGTATAGTACCAAAAACATATTCTTCGTATTTCGGCAATATTTCAGTCGTATGGCTAAAATGCTGAAGCGTCCACGTCCTTTAATAAAATCTTCCCTTTTTTTATCTGGAAATATTTTCGTTTTTTTTTATTAATGTATGAGTTAATCTGTCGTGGTGTTTAGGTGGTGCCCCCGCGGCCAGCAAGCGAGGAATCATCTTTAGAGGACGTAGCCATCACCCCTCATGGACTGGACTTATCTCTACCTGACTGCAAGATCTTAGCCAACCGAACTGCTGCTACGACTACTCATCATTTTACCAGGTAAACGAATCAGTTCATCAGAGTTCACCAGGAAATAGCGTCAATTTACCAGAGTTTATGTGATAACAGCATCAATTTACCAGAGGTCACATGATAACAGCATCACTTCACCAGAGTTCACATGATAACCGCATCACTTCATCAGAGGTCACATGATAACAGCATCACTTCACCAGAGTTCACATGATAACCGCATCACTTCATCAGAGGTCACATGATAACAGCATCACTTCACCAGAGTTCAAATGATAACCGCATCACTTCACCAGTTTTCACTTGATAACCGCATCACTTTATCAGAGTTCACATGACAATCGCGTCTCTTCACCAGAGTTCACGTGATAACTGCATAACTTCACCAAAGTAAACGTTTTACATTTATACATTTTGCTTATGTTGTACGCGTCTTTTAAATATTGATCTTTCGAAATAATTATATCTACAGGTACTTCTCAGAAGGCACATCCAAGGACTTATCCAAACCGAGCAAAGAGATCCGACACGAACGCGAGAGTTACCGCGAGCTAACCGGACGGTACATAGAGAAACCCGAATCCATACCAATGAAAGAACACTACTCCGACCTATCTAACAAAGAAACCGTATTAAAAAGGGAGAGGGAAAAGAAAGATAGTAAAGAAATAAAGACGAAAATAAAGAGGTCCGATTCGGGCAGGAGTGACTTGAAAATGAATGTTAGTGTGGGAAGTAAAGTATTGATTATAGAGCCTTTAGGAGTGTATGATTGTATCAATTTGGGAAGGAGGATTGATGTGCAATGGCCGTCGGAGTATCAGAGGGAGAGGGGGGGGAGGAATTATTGGGGGAGTTGGGTGCCCATGGCGGGCATGGATGGATTGGTAAGTGAAATTCTTCATCTTCTTATTTTTTGGGTTTTCAAGTCTTCAAACGATCCGATGAATCCTGGAGTTTTTAAACTACCTGTCAGTGATTGTTAGTACATGATTTGTGTAACGACCACAAACAAAGACACCGGGACTAACAGCTTAACGTGCCTTCCAAAGCACGGAGTGGTTTTTTCTTTCTTACGGACAATCCGGTGATACAGCCCGTGTTGTCCTAACCAAACTGGGGAAAATCTCCCACAGGTATAGATTAATGCTGGACTAGGAGCGACAGAGTGTGCCAGCTGTACTTCCTCCCGGGCATGCTGTAATAACCAGCTAAGGTATCCGAGAGTTTCAGTATATTGCAATTAAGGTGATGAGCTGACAACCTGTCACTACAGCAATATACCTAAAAGTCTATCTCAAATAACCGTCATAACTTTGTCAGAGGTGGCGGAACAACCTATGTTTAGTAGTAGTTTAGGTCGTTATGCTCTGCCTACCCAATTAGGGATAAAGGCGTGATTATATGTATGTTATCTCAGGTGGTGCACAAATGGACGCCGAACCACCGCGACCCTCTCCTCCGCTCTCACGTGGACAAGAGCATCCTGCTTGTACAGATCGATGACAAGTTCGTGCCTATAGCGGAAACCGCCGTGCAGGACTTGGGAGACGAGGTTTGAACATCAATACACTAGGTCTGAATATTGCCACTATACAAAATAAGCAACATTAGAAAAACTGTCATAATATATTAATGGAAGCTTTAAAGTTGGCCGAGTGATAACAGATGGGAGGTGTGTAGTCCCGCCTGGTCCGGTGTTGTGCCCAGACCGGAGAAGTCTTGACTAGACTGGTTTGGAAGTTGTATATATGCAGAGTGCCGAGCAAACTTCGATACCGCGTTTTAGGACTGTTGTTTCTTGATGTGGCGCCATCTATGTGCGCTAAGAAGAATGTCCTATGCTAAGAACCACCGCGATCCTATACTACGCTCACACGTGGACAAGAGCATGTTCTAGAGTACAGACTGATGAATAGTTCGTCCCTATTGCAGTAACTGCTGTTCAGGGCTTAGGAGACCAGGTTTGAGGCAATATCTCGGTCATCTTTTCATAATATAACGATGGAGTAAGTTAAACTAAACTCAACGTAAAGCTGAAAATTTGTCAAGAAAAACTAAAAAAACTATGCGAAAGAACAGTATAGAGAAAGTAAGATCTGTCAATAAACTGGTCACTCTGTGAACGCCTTTTCTCAACAAGGTCACAAATTAATTGGAAATCTGATAATCGCAATGAAGAAAAATAAAGACTGCTTAGTGATGCTGGATGCAAAGAGGGAAAGTATGAAACTAATTTCATGGATTTATAAAGCCGTGAATCCAGCGCTCAAAGATTACACGAAACGTACCCCCGCGGGGCAAAGAAGGGAAGGGAAATTTGTAAGAAACCCTTCCCTTCCCATCCCTGCCCCGCGACGGTATGTTTCATGTTTTCTTTGAACGCTAGAGTCACGGCTTAAGACTCTCAAATAAAGTGTATTCTGATTATTACTGATCGTATTACTAAATAAATATATCCTGTAGTGTTCGTCCAGCAAAGTAAAGAATTTATGCTGAAGAAATTAACTATGATGATGATTGAAAAATACGATCAAAATGCCTTTGTATTCAAATAGTTTTCATGACTACAAATAACTATGAAATCATTTAGTAGCAAATTTTATAATGTAGGTAACTATACCAAATTGTACTACATGTTATAATTTAGGTTGCATTCAAGTTAAACGTTGTAAATAGTCGAAGCTTGTTTGTGTGTTTGAAGTAATAATTTCTAGGTACTAGAGATATATCTGATCCTCTTGTATTCTTGGGCTCGTATTTATAAGGCGATATCAACATTGAGAGCAATATTAAATATGGATTTGACAGGTCGTTTCGTACTGAAATTACATTTCTTATACGAACTCAAACTCTTGAGAGCTGATTATAAATACGGGCCTTAGAAACATAGAACTCTACTATGTATGCCATTTTCTGAAGCTTTTAAATAAGACCTCTTACTTCCCATTTAACAAAATTAAAAAGGGATATAAAAAAGCTATAATTATAAAATAAAGTTGTAACAGTCGTAATATTATTCGATCCATGTATCATTTTTGACACTAAGGGTCGTATTTATAAAGCGATCTCAAGATTGAGAGCAATATTAAGAGTTATACCAGTGTCAGATAAGCAACTCGATTTCGTGCTATTCAAATTCGAACGTAACGCCATCAACATATCGCTCAAATTAACGCGTCCATGGACACGTCAAAATTATGCGAATGTCCCACAAAAGGCGATTTAAAATATATACACACAAAATGACAAAAAATAAGCAAGCCCTGTCCCATAACTTATAATTTGGGAAATACTTTATTCAGTAAAAATTACGAAGTTCTGCCTTATAATTAAGAATGCAACTGCCTCAAAACGTTCTTTAGACCAGAGTTCGTGATTTACTTTTGTTAAAATATTGAAAAAATAAGCAAACCAAGTTTTCAAGCAGATTTTATAGATTTACATATATTTTTATAAGTGTGATATGTTAATAGTTACTGAGTATAACTATCTCAACTTAAATTTCTGATTATCCGCCTTAAGTATGGATTTGATAGGTCGTATTTTGGATACCAACTTCAACTTGTTGTCTCTCTCTTGAGCTGATTATATATACGGGCCTAACCTAAGTATTCTTTTAGAATGACTGCGATTAAACCTCCTGTTCTCAAATAAGATTGGAAGTATTAGGGTAAATTTACCTTTAGAAAGTGGCATATTTATAATTGAGCCCATAATTAACAAACGCTAGGAAGTGATTGATTGTATTAATAATAGTTTGATTCTTTTGCTATCCCTGAACTTTTACATAGAATGATATATATTGAATGGTATACTTAGTGTCAATACCATTAGTATTTCATTTATGAACAAGAAATGTAAAAAAAAAGCATACTAGAAATACTTAAATTTATCCAAAATCGAATAATTATTTTGGTAATTTTCACGATTAAAGTGTATGTTTTTTTATGATATTATGGAGTAATAATGATATTAACAATATCGGTAACTGTATTCAGTCGATGACTTCTAAATTGTAATTTTCTTGAAATAAATTGATATTAAATGCAGGATCTAGATAATGTTTACCATGTAAATAATATGTATATATTGTGTAAAAATGTAAACAAATTTGTATATTCACTCCATTAATATATAAAACAGATTAAAAGTACCTAAGTAAGTAATTGTCCTTTTTATTGTAAGTAGGTATTTAATGTTACTTTTCTAAATTTAATTGTAAGTGGATGTTTCATTCGTTTGCAATACTTTCTTTTTTATTTTTTACACCGAATGCACCTTATTTAATTATAAGTGTCTAGGTATGTGTGGTTGCGGTTCTAAATTGACACTTTGCTAATCAATCTTAATATTATAATATTTATGTGGCGATAGTATGCGTAATGAACGCTCTATTAATATTTGCAGGATCAAAGAAATACATGTCATAATACGGATCTCCCTTTATAATATTAAACAAAATGGAAGAGGTGATAAATTAGTACCGCGGCCTTTTTAATGTTTAGTAAGTACATTTTAGATTTACGTTTGTCTTGTGATAGATACATTTAAAAATATTTATTGTATTGTATCTAATATTTGTTAAAACTTATGAATGACAAGTTGTGTTTAAAAAAGCCAGAAATAAATGTTATTAACGTTAATCGTTTCGACGCGCAAATTGGCTCTTTGATAAACAATTATGAATTTAAAGTATTAAAACATAGGAAATATTTTCAAGTTTCAATAACTATTCTATATCATTTGTGCACATATTATATCGTATTTTTCTATGTTGTCTGTTTGCGGTTGCGTTACACGTTCATTTTAACGGGGATGTATGTTGAATAGAATAACAATTACAGAATTATCTAAAAAAACTATTATATTCTTTATTGTTTTAAGAATTAAAAATACAGTTTAACTTAAATTAAAACAATAGGCGAGCGTATCCCTATCTATCAATATTTTCTATCAGGCATTGAAAAAAAAATGGCTTGTCCGTACAAATTGTCCGCTCGAGGTGGTCAGATGGTATGGGGACGTCAAATGACAGCAATCCGAAAGTTGAAGGCGACATAGATAAATGAGGCTTACATTTTATTGGATGTCTGTGTTACCTTATGTTTCGTTTCTCACTGGTCGTATCTTCACTACATAGTATAAAACAAAGTAGCGTTCTCTGTCCCTATATCCCTTTGAATGCATACATCTTTAAAACTACGCAACGGATTTTGATGCGGTTTCTTTTAATGATTCAAGAGGAAGGTTTTTATGTATAATACATGTATAATATAGTAGAGAAACACTGATAATTTCCGTGCGAAGCCGGGGCGGGTCGCTAGTGTATACTAAAACACTAATAAATAGATTGTAGTATAAAGATTATTTTCCTTTTAGCGCGTACGCAAATAGACAACATCAATGGATTAGGTAAATTATTCTCAAGTTGCCTTAATATTTTTTAGACTGATTTTTTATAATCTTGAGAGTTACTAGCCGTGTACGACATAGTGTTGTTAAGCTAAATATTGTACTTATGCTCTGTTTCAAAGGCGGTTTTCACTCTTGCATCTTTAATAGTCAAATAATTAGATAAAATTTGTTTTTAATACTTTACGTGTCTTAACTATATCATATGGGATAATATTTCAAATAAGAATAAATGAACACTTAGCAAAAGATTAGATATCTATATACAGGATGTCAATTTAATTGCCTGCTATAGCTTAGGGGGTGTTTCAGTAACGTAAAAAGAACCCATAGAATATCCAACAAGAAATTAAAAAGCAATAGTTGGTATTTATTATGATTCCAAGAGCTGCATCTAGCTCCACAGCTATAACCGAGCCCGCGCAAGTCGCTATAACTGGTCGATAGCGACTCTCGCGTCGCGCGGGATCGATTATAGCTGAGCGGCCTGACGCAGCTTTGGGCATCATAATGATGTTATTATAAATACTTACCGACTTCTTTTCATTTTTGAGTTAGATTTTATTTTTATAGGCTCCTTTTACGTTACTGAAACTCCCTCTAAGCTTTGGCACGCAATTAAATTGACGCCCTGTATATACCTATGCCTACTACATTAAAAAAATCTCGATTGTAGTTCATCGTTTGGTGTCATTTAATGTAGAGTAAAAGATTGGATTGTACCTATATAACTTTTTAACAGTCCGTCCACAGACATGCATTCTGTATACCATAATATTCTCCACTAATTCAAATATTAAATTAATAAAAATAGTAGAAGTGAGAACCGCCGATAGATCTGTAAATTGTGTTGCATTATGAATATCCAGATAATTATCCTGAATTAAACATGTTACATGGATATTTAATTATTTTATTTCACTAATCCCACCAAATTCCCTTTGTTTTTTTTACTAGTTTCAAAAGTCCATAGTGGCACTGGGTTTTATACTCGAAAGACTGTGATGGTAGCCAGATGCTATTCCTGTTGATTTTAGATACATTTTCTTTTGTTTTACTTTTGAATGGCGTCTTGACGCAGCTACCATCAATATACGGGGTGTAAGGGACAGCGTCCCGCGAACTGATAGGTTGCTCAGTCAACGAAACTGAACAACTATAATATTTAGTTTTTCCATACAAATTGTCTGATCGAGGTGGTAATTTTATGGAAAGGTAAAATTTACATACATACATACATATAATCACGCCTTTATCCCTAATGGGGTAGGCAGAGCGTAAACGACCTAAGCAAAGGTCGTTCCGCCACGTCTGACAAGTTTTGAGTGTTATTACAGATGATCATGACGTGTATTGCTATAGTGACAGGTTGTCAGCCCATCGCCTAAAATTGTAATATACTATAACCCTCGAATCCATTAGCTGGTTTTTACAGCATGCTCTGGAGGTGATGCAGCTAGCACATTCTATGTTTTTCTTTCACTCCCAGTCCAGCATGGAAGAAATAAAATTTATATATCTCCTGAAAGAATTTCCTGGTAAAAGTTCAGTTTTGTTGACTGAGTAACCTATCAGTTTGCGGGACGCTGTCCCTTACACCCTCTAGAGTACCTACATCTACAGGAACTTTTGCAACTGCAATCATATGTGTATTTTATTGTCACGTCATATTATATTTTATGGGGAACTAAAAGGTAAATATTTAGATGAAATAATAGAGTAAAATAAATTCAGTTCATTTATTATTTACAGCAAATAAGTAAGTATAAAATTTTATAGTGCGAAGTATAAATAAGCAGACTAGACATTTGAAGAAACAACGGGCAAGATTATATTAAAATTCCTGCTATATATTTCAAAATTAGTCTTTAGTCATATTCTTCATACAAAACAATAACACAACATAATATTAATAGTTGTAATTACTTTTAGGTACCTACTGTAAAATTATGAAATATGTATGTCTCGTAGCATGATTTTATTATTCGAATCTTCGCGAAAATACTAGGGATTTTGCGAAAACACGGATAATTAGACAATAGTAAAACCATTGTCAAATCTTACTGGTAAAAGTCAGGTTTTTTGCGAAAATCCTCATCGTTCTAGTCACATTTAATATTCTTAACTGAAATAAGAACACTGATTGGTCGGTTAGCGCACCCAAAACAAGATCTCCTCAGATTGGTTTAAGTTTTAAAAATCAATCATTAACGCATGTTATTTAACCAATCAGAACAAGATTAAATTATTAAGTAAAAATATCAAATGGAGCATTCCACGGATTATACAACTTTTGAATGACTTTCTGAAAATGTTAATACGTGTATGTGAGATGTAAAAAAATCAAGATAATTCTTCGAAATTTTACGCTGATAAAAATATTTTTTGATAAATTAACCCTAACCCTATAAATTCCAATTTATTTCAAAACCATCGTTTTCGTCGATTGTACGCGGAGAAGTTACCGATATTTCTGTAGTTCGTTTTAGGAAGATCTTGAACTTTCGTCCCATTTGTAATTGACGTTTCGAAAACTAGTAAATCAAACTCTTATTTCAAAGCAAAATTAAAGTAATTTTTTCCTTCAATCCAGAATTATGATGTCAGATATGATACCCTACTATGGCTATCCCGCACAAGACGTTTGAATGTTTACATTCACTTTTGCAAGATATGAGGGTAGATTGATCTAATATTTTTACGTAGCAAACAGGGTTTATTAGTGACTATCCACTGAGCTAACCAACACCCAGTTTGTAGTTTTGATATTTTGTATATTGGAATAAATTATCCCTGTCCCGCACAAGTCGCGTGTTTGTGTGCTGTGTTTATGATCGTTGTTAACTATGGCGGACCAAAGCAAGTCTAATAGAAATAAAAGATATTACGAAAAAAGGAAGGAGGAAGACCCTGAATACCGAAATACCGAAAATCAACGAATTAACGCTTTAAAAAAACGAAAGAAGGATTCCATGACTAAAACAGAATTAATAGATATGAGAACATATGAAAGAGAAAAGAAAAGAAGACAAAGGGAGCAAAAACGTATTTAGAGTAATACTTCGAATTCAGGTAAACATTTTTTTTGTTGAATAGTTTTAGATAAGAGCTACAATTATCCTACTAATATTATTATAAACGCGAAAGTTTGTAAGTAAGTAGGAATGGATGGATGGATGTGTGTTACTCTTTCATGTCTAAACGGCTGGAGCTATTTTAATAAAATTTGGTATGGAGGTAGCTGACACTCTGGATTAACACATAGGCTACTTTTTACCTCGGAAAAATGTCTGACTCCCACGGGAAAACTCAGTAACCCGCGGTTGAAACCGCTGGGCGGAAAGCTTGTTTCTTTATAATTATGTAAATTATAAAAGGTCGTCTCATATTATTTTTTAGATTTGCCCACCACATCATCGGCCTCTCAATCCCAATCACCTTCAGAACCGTACAAATGCCAACAAACAGCTTCAAAAGCTATCAAAAAAGCTATACAGGCTCTGCCAACTTCGCCTTCAAAGCGTGATTATATTATAAAGGGTTTGTGCCGCCGTTTTGAAATCAAGCTAGCTCAAGAAATGGAGAGTAATTTGACAGATGTTGATGAAGAGGATACCCTAGAGTATGACGAAGGCATGGTCAAGATGTTTTATTTTCGTCCAGATGTAGTATACACCTGTCCCGGGATGAAAGATTGCATGACATGAAAACTGGTAAAAAGGTGTCACTGCAGAAACATTATCTGACTATGTTTTTAAGGGAAGCATTCCATGTTTTTAAAGAAGAGAATCATTCGGCAAAGATCGGATTTTCCAAATTTTGCGAACTGCGTTCAGAAAACGTACTGCTTTTGAAAGATACTCCCTCCGAACAATACAAATGTAAGATTCACGAAAACTTCACGTTAAAATTAAAGTCATTACGTATCAAATACGATTCAAGATTTTGGGAGACAGTTTTGTGTAGCTCTTCTTTAGATTCACCATGCTGGAAAAACAATTGTGAAGAGTGTTGTAATCTTCAAAAGCTGATTTTACCAGAAAACATGCTGCAATCCATCGTTTGGAAGCAGTGGGAGAAGGATGCAAATGGAAGGTTAAAACTGGTCCTTCATGAAGATATCACTGCTGCAGTTGTCGATAAGATCAAGGAAGAGTATCCAAAGTTCATTAGCCATGTGCATTTAAAGAGAGTACAGAGCGCTGATAAAAATGTAATTCAACAAGGATTCTTCAAATTGACTTCGCAATGTCATTTTCTTGCGAATATCAAAATGAAATACAAAGTGCGCTCTGGGCACGGTCAAGTGTACTATTGTTTACAGCTGCAGTTTTTTGTAATGGTCAATGCAAAACCTATTTGATTTGTTCAGATTGCCATAACAAAGATAAGGACACTGTTTATGTTTTTGTGAATCATCTCTTTAAAATTTTACTAAACGAAGACAACTCTGATTCCATTCAAAACGTGATATGGAGTGATGGGCCTGCTTCAGAATTTAAAAACAAGTTTATGGTCCAGTTGCTGCATTATTTGAGCCTAAAATATAATAGAAAGTTTATTTGGAAATATTCAGCGACTTCCCACGGGAAAGGGGTGGTAGATGGTGTAGGAGGGAATGTTAAAAGACTAGTTAAGCAAAAAATGCTAAGTCAGGCTGGAATCGTAGTCCAATCCGCACAAGATTTTTTCGAAGTTGCTTCAAGTGTGATTAAATGTACTAAAATAATATACATATCTCAGTCCGAAATTACTTCACAAATAAATGCGGATAAACCCTGGTTGCAGGTTAAGCCTATTCCAGGCATTTCAACCTTCCACAACATCACCTGTGCCACTTATGAAGTACGGGCCAAAACACACGCTCTAAGTGAGGAAGTTAAAACTTTTCTTATATAAATAAACTTTTATTTTGTTAATTTAAGAGGAAACTTTTGATTATTGTAAGAATAAATGAGAAAAAATTCGTGATGACTGTTATTTTACTACTTGGATTCGTACTCGTCCCGCACAAGACAGGGCTGTCCCGCACAAGACGGCGCAAACTTTCTTCATTATATACTCGGTGTTTATAGTAACTGGCTGTTTCTTCATTCTCACATACTCTTTAGAGCAAGACCTACTAGTCATATAAAAATCGTTTGGTTATTCCTTTCCAATTCGCTAATATATCCGTTCGAACATGCTCTTGGAATAGGGCGGTAGATTCGATGTCCCGCACAAGACACATTTTTGATCTCTTATAAATATTTATTCCCACAATATTTTTTGTAAAACAGGTTATCATAATATTTGCAATTGTATCATTGTTCAGAAATGCAAAACGATTTTTACGTGTCCATGTCCATTATAATTTTATAGGAGCTCAAACACCAAAATGTCGTACGACTGTCCCGCACAAGACCGTGGAATGCTCCAAATGTTCCTAAAACGTTAAGCTTTTTCGCAAAAAAACTAACTTTTTCCAGTAAGATTAAAAAAAAAAATACCATTGTTTAATTATCCGTTTTTTCGCAAAATCCCTAGGTTTTTCGCGAAGATTCGAATTATCAAATCATCAATATAAGTCAGCACCAGTAATACAATATTTATGATGTCTTCTTAGGACTTACACTTACTATCACAAAATAATATGGACCTACTTAGATAATATTAAAACATTTTAAAATTATTATCCTAATTATTTATGGTCGATTCTTGTACCTACAGAAAAAAAATTACCTCTAATTTATTTTTGCCTTTTACTAGGCGTTTAACACTCTGCCTACCCCGTAAGGAATAAAGACATGACTCTACGTATGTAATCAATACATATTGTTGCAGTTAAACAATTAATACATAGTCGAAACAGAACTGCGTTTTATTTAAAAAAAAAAAACTGAAAATTTATTGCTTCAAAAATTACGTATTTCTTTATTGGGAGATAAATTTTTCGCGTCGCTGATTCAAAATTTATTATAAAATTCTCACGCACCAGTGAGACAAATTTAGAATCAGTGACTAGAAGAAAATACTACAGCTCTTTAAAGACTGAAATGAGAGCTATTTCAAGATTGATTGAAAAGACATACTCTGGACGAATTTGATATAGAAGGTTTTTACTAATACGCTACCGTTCTCTATCAGTTTTACCTACATAAATGAATCAGCACGTTTCAAACAGACTACTGCCTAATAGGGTTCGTTTTCCCAAGCTGATATACATACATATATTTACTACGTGTGAGATAAAGACTAAATCTTCTGAAATATTCCGTTTTTTTAACGTTGCGTTATCAATATCAACTTGTTTCGCGGCCAATAAACAGTCTTTTCAGGTTCGTAATTTCGGAACCGCAGGCAATAACCTTGTTACAAACATACGTTTTGCGGTTGTCTTACTTTAAAATTGTATAGAAAAAGCAGTTTATGGGCCGCAAAACTAGTTGGTATCGATAAAGCAACGTAAAAAATGGATCATATAAATATATTTCTTTAGCTTTAATTTAAATGTGTAAAACTGGCAACACTAAGAGGTTCCTAATTGGTCAATTAGCACTTCAGATTACATTAATGAGGTGTTTTCCGAACTTTCGCTTCTGAAGGATTCTACCATCTACATAAAGTATGGTCAGATAATTTTTACACCTTGCCTTGGTACATGAGCTTTTATGATGATGATATCTTGGATTATATGGGGTGTAAGGGACAGCGTCCCGCAAACTGATAAGGGTTGCTCAGTCAACGGAACTAAACAACTATCAGCAGGATTTCTTTTTTCAAGGATTTACTTTGTCATACAAATTGTCTGATCGGGGTGGTGAATTTGTATGGAAAGTTTAAATTTCTTTTTCATCCTGAAAGAATTTCTTGGTGATAGTTGTTCAGTTTCGTTGACTGAGCAACCCCTATCAGCTCGCGGGACGCTGTCCCTTACACCCGTCCCCCTATTGTAAACACTATAATTGGAAAACACCTCGTAAAATGGCTCGATGATATGATTATACCAATTTAGCAAAATGCTAAAGAAGTAGCGCATACAAGCCCATACGT
Source organism: Scrobipalpa costella (assembly GCA_949820665.1). Lineage (NCBI taxonomy): Eukaryota > Metazoa > Arthropoda > Insecta > Lepidoptera > Gelechiidae > Scrobipalpa > Scrobipalpa costella. The sequence continues at coordinate 4,653,017 of OX463311.1, forward strand.
CACAGTATTTAGCTATAAATTTTGCCCATCGGCTATACCGTTATATTTGTCACACTTGTACAACGAATACCAAATACCACTGTATCTTTCAAAATGTTGTAAATATGCAATATTTATGGACTTTTACTGTTCATAGGTAGATAAATAGCTTTGCGCTATTTCGTTAACATGTTGCCTTCTAACATTATAGAAATTCGATACGTCTACTTCTAAAGAACACAACATCCAAAAAATATATTACTTGGGCGCACTCTGTTTGTCCTTCTTACACTACATAACCAAAACGGGACAGCATTTGAAAATTCGCAATTATTTTATATTATTTTAACACGTGAGTTTAGCTTGAGTGGGATTTGGACCCATGACCTAGGCGAATTTATTGATTTCCTTAAACGTGGAGCGCCATCTATACGGACTTCGTTACAATAGCAGGAACAAAAATATTTGCGAATTTCACCAACGAACCTGTAACATTCTTCCTGTAAACTATTACAAAAGAAATGTAACATTTTCATACTTAGATTTTGCCCTCGTAGTATATATACTTAATATTTATTTACTGGGCATCGCCCTTGGTGCCTAATTTGAAGTAATTTTCGTCTAAATATTTACGCATCCCCTTTCTTTTTACTGGACATTCTGTCTATGAGATTGGTGATCATGTCTGCGTCGACTAGTCCGATGAATTTGTCCACTATCAGACCATTTCTGATCGCTATCACAGCTGGTACCGCTTTCACCTGGGAAGAGAGATAAAATAATGTAATTTTATTTCGTTATCGACGAAAAAGTGACGATGCAGACGGCTTTGGGGAGGCGCACCTAAATAATGCGTTATTGACTCTCGTCTTAAAAAGGCCAAGCAAAGCAAGGTATTCTATAATCTAGTGTAAGGAACAAAGATTAAAACAAAATTGTAGTCATGTTTTTTTTAGTGGCGCTAGCTCAGCGGAGAAGAGCTCTTTCGAGCACCGCTTCAGCAGCTCAGTTGGCAAAGCGATGGATGAAAAAGCATTCCGAAGGTCGCAGGTTTTAGTCCTGACCGTGGCGAATTTTAATTTTCTTACTTTCATATTTATCAAATAAAATAGCACTGTGAGTACAAAAAGTTTGAATTCCGTACCTCAAAAGTATGCACCAGTTCAGGGTTGTCTTCCACATCCACCACAGCTAGGTCCAGGTTGTCGTGTGGCTGGATCAGCTCCTTCAACTTCGGAGTCAGGATCTTGCACGGTTCACACCAGTCCGCGTGGAAATTAACTATAACTGGTTTGTCGTTGTTCATAACCTGAAAAAAAAAAACATTTAATAAATCACGCCTAAGACGCACTTCAGGTGTGTGGTGCTGAAGCATTGTTTTTTGCTTAATTTTAATTAACCTAAATAAACCTTGGATCCTTTCACTGTCTTCTATTTTACGCCGATGTAAAGAAGCAGGTGGCGCATTCTGTATTTTATTATAGCTCCTTTGTCGATAATGCCAATAAAAAGAAATGTTGTTCGAAGATACCAGAAGTATATTAATTGCAGAAAATAATATTTAAAAGGCTTCTAACACTTGTCGCCGCCGGCACATACCGCAGAACGGGCAGTCCGGCCACGCCGACGGCACTGTATGTAGAAGTCTTAACATACCTTATTAACAAATTCTTCATTGGTCTTAACTACAATAGTTTCATTGTGAACTACAGACGTGCAGATGGGCTGGGCTTTCCGGAGAGTTGCTAGTCTTTTGATGGGTGACCGCAAACCGTGACAAATGGCACTACACATTGTTCTGAAAAGAAAAAAAAAATACAAGATAGAAGCAAACACTGAGACAAAAACTATTAACTATCTTATCTAGCCATTAGTGTCCCACTGCTGGGCAAAGGCCTCTCTCCGATCTCTCCGGTATTAACTATAATTTTTCGAATAATTTTGTTAACAACAAATTCTAAAAAGGGGCTTTACATTTTCGGCATACTGATTGAGGCAATTTGGCCATCATAGAAATATGTCAAGAACCTTTTAAATAATTTCTTGTTGGTAGTTGCAAAATATATATGAATCCATACTTTAAAAAGAACATCTTGATTTAAAAAAACTACAGACTTTAATTAACTTGTACCTGTTATCTATACCTATAAAAATGTTTCTTATCAACTTATCATATTTCAAGCCAAAACAATCTTAACTAAGATCTTGTGTATAGGTACCATGCATTAAAAGCAAACATTATTAGTATCACAGCTTCTAAAACACGCAATTTTTCTTATCTTATCAGATACCATTAGGATGGTCCATGGTACATACATACAATCACGCCTTTATCCCTAATGGGGTAGGCAGAGCGTAAACGACCTAAACAAAGGTCATTCTGCCATGTCTGACAAAGTTTTGAGGGTAAGATAGATGGTCCATGGTACAATCTACAAAAAGTTTAATGACAACAAAGCTAATTTACTTGTTATATCTAATTCTAGGTAGTTTATTATATTCCACTACAAACAAAACATAATACATTTATTATATGAATGGCGTACGTGCGATGACACAGGTTAGGTATCTATGAATATGCATGATAAGAGTGAGATAACATTAAATTGTGATCTTTAGTGTCTACAGTTTGAGAAGTATTCAATTGAATTATAATAATAAACAAAGATGGCCACTTCTCCAGACATTCAATACCTTTACATAAAGGATAAAATATTAATTTCTTAATATAGAATGTACCAGCTGCATTTCCTCCTGGGCATGCAGTAAAATCCAGCCAAGGGATCCGAGGGTTTCAGTATATTGCAATTTAGGTGATGGGCTGACAACTTGTCGCAACAGCAATATAACTACAAATCCATCTTGAATAACCCTCAAAACTTTGTCAGACGTAGCAAAACAACCATTGTTTAGGTTGATTACGCTCTGCCTTCCCTATTAGGGATAAGGGCGTGATGTATGTATATATTAATTAAAAAGTAGAGTTTAGTGTTATTATAGAGCATTCTACAAAAACAGCAACTAATGTCCCACACAATACTCTATGACAGCACCAACTTAAGTTTGTGATACATAGCTGAAAGAAGTGTTGAATAGAATGCTTTTTATATTCATTTCAATACTAAACTATCAAAATCAAAGAGCCCGATGGTGTAGTGGATAGGGCCGCTGCCTCCTGAGCGGGAGGTCGTGGTTCGAACCCCACCACGTACCAATGTGTTTTTCGGTTTTCGAATTTCATATGTACGTTTATTCGGTGCTTTTTCCGTGCTTCGGAAGGCACGTTAAGCCGTTGGTCCCGGTTAATATCGTTTAATACCGTAGATATTAGTCGTTAAGCCCTTACAGAGGCCAGTGCTAAGCATTGGCGGCTTGAAAACTCTGACCTAATCTAGGATTGGGTCTGGTTTCCCTTCTGGGTTGCGGAGGTCAGATGGCAGTCGCTCTGTGTAAAAACCAGTACCCTCGTTCAATCCCCTAGATTAGGAAGCCGACCCCGTGAGATACGGGACAAGGCTAGGGAGATGATGATGACTAAACTATCAAAATATCTATCCAAAATATATCTATCTTGCGTGGAAATATGAAAATCAATCCATGTTGTGCAGGACACTTTCGTGGCATGCCCATTTATTAAGATTTTTATGGAATCCCAATCCTATGTTGTTTATAATTGTAGCCTGAAATAATTCATCTACCAAAGATACTGACATTATACAATAGGAACAATACCAAATTCTAAGGGAATAATGGTTAATTTTGTATGTAATTATTATTCTCCTCTAGTAAAAACAAGCTTCTAAAATCCAATTGAATTTAATGAAATGTTAGAATGGATAAAAATAACTAACCTATTAACATTAATACTAGGTAAGAATTATCAGTACCAATCCCATTTTCACTTTCTATAGTGATGTCATATAATAATAGCATAGAATAACCCCATGATAATTTGGAAATTTATAACTTCTGAACATTCTGATACCTTTACCAGGACTAATTTACTTTACTTATTTCAATTATTTAACATTATTTATTGTGTAAAAGAATAAGATTTATATTCTCATTGACTGCAATACCTTTTTCTTTTCACATTAATTAGTAATTTTTTGAATGGCCTTCTTCATGACTTCTGCCTCCAAAAAGAAAATCTTAATCCAAAAACAATTCTTGGTAGTATCCTGATAGCAGAAACAGTTTTAACAGCTGTGATTCATTTCTGATTAGAAATAAAATCTGGTTTTAACTAGAAAACACTAGTGGTCGCAAAAACTGTGCAATGCAGTAAGAACTATTTTTAACTTTGTAACTGAATCATATCAATAAATTGAAAGTGTATGAATGACTTAAAGTATTTTTAATATTCATTTACGTGATAATGCTAACTGTAGCACAAATAATACTACTATAACTTAATCTACAAACCATACAAGCAAATTATCAGCAACTTAACACCAACTTACCAAAGCAAACAAATTAGTTTACAGTACCGAAACTTCTCACTTTCTTCGTTTCTATAGGAGTTAGCCAAACATTCACAAAACAGTAGACAAGGCCAGCTAGACCACTAATAAGCAGTAAAGATAATATTGCGTAGCGAGGAACAAATAGTTTGTCATAGAAATTGGCACCGTACGCATGTTCCACGGCCCCTTTTGGCAATACCACTAAAATTAATGATAATAACAATGACACCCCTAAAGCGACCTTCCCAATGTAATGGCCAGTTTTTACCGAAACCCAGCACAGCATGAACGTTACGACCCAAATAACAGTCATGAAGTACACCCCTACGCCGAAACTAGACATGGTTTATGTTTGAACCATGGCTCATACGAAACGGTGAGAAAATGAAACATGGGGCGCGAAGATGGTTAGATTGGATGCCAAGCGGGAATTTTAAATAATTACTGGTTATCACAGACGTCGTCACATGAATAAATGAACAAATTGGTGCCTCACAAATATCAATTTTCTTCCAGGTAGAGCTACAAACGTGGTAAAATCTTAGCACAACCTTGACCTCACAAAGAACAACGATGATTTGACACTGACAGGAGCAATTTGTCACTTTGACAGTTCATGAAAGCATAGACAAAAATAACTTTTCTTTACTGTGTCCGCTTTCAGCTTGCGTTGCGTAGTTGCGTATAAGACAAACGCTGATTTTTATGAAATAAAATTTATAGACACTTTAAAAATAATACAGTTGAGCTGAGATTTGTATCCACAACACTCGAAAAAAATTTATTCACAAGGGCGAAACTCAATATGCCTCGGGTGCACTTAGGTCAGTGCTCGGGTGGAACCGCAGAGCGGAAAGCATATAAAGAAAAACGCAAGTTAAAAGTGCACGATACATTGTTCCATAGTCTCAAAATATTTTTTATTTCTATTTGGATACTAGCCGAATAAAAAGATTTTATACCCGAACGAGACTGTCCTACCTAGTATCCCAGTCAGTAAAAATTAAAACTAAACAAGTGAAGTGAATTTGCCTGCTGTTTTGCTGTCAATTTATTAGAAAGGTAAGTGATTTTAATCGTATTTTGCTATTAATTTCATCTTCAAATCCGTAAAAGTACTGTTATTTTAATAAGCTATCAATATTTCATAAGTTTGATGGGATTATCTTCAGAAAAACTTCAATATAACCATGAATTTGTAACGCCATTTTCCGTTCCGTATTTCGTCGGAGATTATTTTTTTAGTTTATTTCACGTCGCGATGAATGATCTCATAGAATTTGTGATATTCTAGCGGTTTACCGCGCGTGCTAAACTTCTATTTATTTTGACGCCCGTTCGTATGCTATTCTGTGAAAAAAAAAGTGAGTACTTTTTGTATTGGATGACTAATACTGGATTTTTAACAAGGTCTAATAATCGCGAACGCGATGAAAGGCCGAACGATGCTGTTGTATTGTTTCAGTATAGTGTCACTGACCTACAGAGGATATGTATGTCTATAAGGATGCACATATAATAAACATACTATTGTAAAGATACTTATTTATTTATTTATTTTATTTATTCTATTTGTTATGTATAAGTATGATAAGTACCTAACTTCCTAGTAAGCAAGTAGCCATTATCCATAATTATGATTAACTTCAGTTTCCATAATCATTGCCCCAGTATGTATAGGTTTAGTTTTATCTTTACACTAGTGGTCTTGTGCCCTACTTTCAAATACAAGTACCATTAGACACACACCCACATTCTTTTTTTACCCTGTGCATGTAGATATCATCAAAAACGATGCCGTTGGAGCATTAAAGAAAAAAAGGTCTAATATACTTTTAAATTTTTTTTTCTATGCTTTTCATAGTGCCCTAAAGCCTATAATCCAACTTCTACACTCCGCCCTGAACTTGACTCTGACCAAACTATGTTAACTTATAAAGTATAAATACCAAGTTCCTATTTGACTACAGATGTTAAATATAGATTTTATTTTAAATCAAAAGCTTCTTAATAAAAACAAATGTGACGTTCTACATGCAAAGGTACCTTACAGAGGCTATTGAGTTATGCATATCCCTGTAAATTACTACTCATAAGTTATTCAAAAACCCTCTATAACAAATATTTCCTCACAAACTGCTTGTACACACTACTTATTATTTTAATAACTTATATAAATTAGATAGAAGGTAGAATTTATAAATTTTAGATCAAACTTAAACTACCAAAACCAGGCCAAGACCACTCTGTACTTTTAAGTATAAAATTTATGAATCTCACACTTTATATTGTGTTGTGCCGGTGCTAATTTTGTGCAGGATATTCAATTCAGTGCCCAAGGAATTAGGAAATATTTACAAAAAAGTAAAGTCAAATAAGGTTAAAAATAAAAAGGTCAATTCAGACAAAAAACAAATTCAACAAATCCTTCTGCAAAATCTACCATAGTCTAATCTGATAGCTGGATAGCTTATTGAATGATTCCTTAGTAAGACAGAGATAGCAAAATTATTGAATTCAAGGGTTCTATGGGAGTTGGGTTTTCTCGACCTTGTAGTTTTTATTCTGGCCAATATGAATAGGTAATTGTATTTAAATATTTGTTCTCCTGCATATCCACATCTACAACATCTCCTGAGCTCTTTTTTGTTCTACCACATTAGAGAACCTTGGACAGTGACAATGAGATAAAAATAATAGCTTACATACAGAATCATCCCTGAAAAGGGTTAAAAAAGGGAAATTTGCACAATCACATAAATTTTTGTGCTGAGGGAATTAGGTTGGAGTGGTATGGGATCTATCTCTTGCGGGTTCATTCCTGCCATGATTATCAAGCTTGCCTTAAAGAGCTTTTATCCCTAGCGGTGGCGCCGCTTTTTATCAAAAGACAACTCGAAAAATTCATCTTTCATAACTTTGTTTTGTTACTTCCTTAGATTTTTTAGAAGTAATGAATTGAAGAGCAATACAAATACTATCTCACAGTTGTATAGCGTGACGAGATGACAATGCAATGCACTTGACGACAACATGGCCGCGGTCACGAGTGGTCACCTCCAGACGTACTAGGGAAACCAGTTCGATTTACTATGTCTATGCTGTGGTGCCGTATTTTTGAACCGCTTGAAAGCTAATGCGCATACGAAAGAGTAATGTTCGCATGCGATTTCCATACAAATTGGCATGCGAATGTTGAAAATATAGCTCCTGAAGTCGTATTTTTGAATCACTCGAATCGAATTCGCATACGAAAGACTAACATGCGCATGCCAATTTGTATGGAAATCGCATGCGAAAGTTGCTCTTGCGTATGCGCAATGGAGTTCGAGTGATTCAAAAATACGACTCCTGGTGTGTAATACATAAGCTACTTTATACTGCACCTCTAGATAGATATCTTTAAAAAATAATGTACCTACGATTCTACTTTACCAAACGTATAGCGTGACGAGATGACAATGCAATGCACTTGACGACAACATGGCCGCGGTCACGGGTGGTCACCTCCGGACGTACAAGGGAAACCAGTTCGATTTACTAAGTCCATGCTCATAGAATCGCGTGTTCAATACAAACCGCATAGACTCCTATCCTGCCGGCTCCAATAACGGCGGCTCAATGAGTTTTCCTTAAAGAAAAGATTTCGGAAAAGTATTTTTGTTTTTTAATTTTTCGGAAGTACTTAGCTACTAGCTGTACATCTGCATCATTAAACAAATTGTCTCATTCTGGGTTACGGTCTATACCTCATTAAAATGACCCATCGAATGAAACTGCAAGGCGCGGTTTCCGGTAACATAGACACTGAAATGACCAATTAGGAATGTACTTAGTTCCGCACTAATGTGTCTTCAGTATCAAAGTGGTTACATACATATAATGACGCCTTTATCTCTAGCGGGATAGGCAGAGCGTAAACGACCTAAGCAAGGTCGTTCCGCTACGTCTGACAGGTTGTCAGCCCATCGCCTAAATTGCAATATAGCTGGTTTTTACAGCATGTCCGCGAGGAAATGCAGCTGGCACATTCTATGGTTTTCTCTCGCTCCCAGCCAGAATGGAAGTAAAGTGGTTACTATCATATAATAGGTATCTGACATGTTATATAATGATTAGGAGCACTGTGAGAGAAAGCGACCGGCTGACGGTTTAATGGCTCGCCCTTCGAAGGGACAAATCATATAATAATCACGCCTGTATTCTTTACGGGTAGGTAGACCGATAACGACCTCATTATGACGTGCACGTCTGACGAAGTGACGAGTTTTGTTTGAGTATCATTTTAGAAAGAACGAATAGAATCCAAATCAACGAACTTGGACTTGAAAATTATCGCACAAAGCGATCGATAAAAAACTTCGCAAAATTCCTCATACGTAAAACACGATATTGAAATGAAAGAAGATCAAAATTCGATAAAAATAGCGAAGGAAAGCGTCTAGATAACATCTAAGTAAATTCGTCTACCCAGGTATAATGGTTTTGAAAAAAAAAATACAATTTCTAGGAACCACCTTGTGATGTGACAAGAAATCGTAGTATGTGCATGTGCAGGCTATAACAGCCAACCGGTCCGATCGGGGTGACTGGACTCTCAGGACGCAAGTGCAATAAATAAGTCTTGCATTTCTCATACATTCATGCAAAAAGTTGCTCATATATCGCGGTAGGCAGCGCATCATGGGCCTATTTGTTAAAGCCGTTTTAGTCTGCCACATCTGACAAACAAACCCTTGTTTGTCCCAGAAAACGGATATAGCAGCTTGGTCAGATCATCCAAGTTCATCTAAATTATTACACAGATCGGGGTGACTGGACTCTCAGGACTTAAGTGCAATAAAATAAGCCTTGCATTTCTCATGCATTCATGCAAAAAGTTGCTCATATATCGCGGTAGGCAGCGCATCAAGGGCCTATTTGTTAAAGTCGTTTTAGTCTGCCACATCTGACAAACATGGGTCATTTCAGAAAACGGATATAGCAGCTTGGTCAGATCATCCAAGTTCATCTAAATTATTACACAGATCGGGGTGACTGGACTCGTTGCTCATATATCGCGGTAGGCAACGCCTGAAGGGCCTTTAAAGCCATTTTCGTGTGCCACATCTGACAAACAAGGGTCATTCCAGAAAACGGATATGTCAGCTTGGTCAGAGCATCATCCAAGTTCATCTCAATTATACACATACCCCCCTAATGGTACCCCGGGCTTTTAGGGCGTTTTTGCACTGATCCGTAATCGGTTATTATCCGTGAAAAATCCATATAAAACTGTTATGGATGGGTGCACAAGCAGTCATACATTTACTAAGAAGGCCAAATTCTAGGATACGGAGCAGTGCAAAAACGCCCTTACTGACTTTTATATTTGTCTTTTATGATATATCTCTCCCAGTATAGCGCGATAAATATCACCTAACTCTAGGTTTGAAGTTGCTTGGCAAGGCCTCTATCTAGACTCAGTTTTATGACCTACATACTTTGTAGGTAGACGTAAACCTAGTCTAGACGGGTACCTGTGTAAATACCATCTGAATTCTAAAAGCTACGTCTAAATGGCAGAGATCAAAAGGGAAAGTATCGAAGTCTTAAGAAGGTAAAGGTTGCTAACATTTCTCTTGCAAGTTCTGATTTATGTGCTAATTCAATTACTTGCTTGCTTAATTGGGGCGTCTTGTACAGTTGCATTTTGAGTCATATATTTTCCTTTGCCAGATATGTTCTTGAGTGAAACAGATTAACAGATATTTTTAACTGATTTAAAAACGAGGAGGTGCTTTATTTGTCGTGTATTCCAGTCCAGATGGATCCATTGTCATCAGGTCAAGAGCTGATTATGGGATTCTGGGAAAACAGAGGGAACTCTTTAAAATTTAATAGGCATACGTGAAGCGACTTTGTTATAAGTAAAGTGAGTGTGCCTATTCGGTGTGTTTAGAAGCGGTTTCTTTTCTATCTGTAACTGTTATTGAAAATTAATCAATCTTGTCTAATTAATTAATCTTGTTCAATAGTTCTTCTTCTTCGTTCTTCTTGCCCTAATCCCTGCTATTGGTTTTTGTGATTTTGTTTAAAATCGTTACGTTACAAATATAAACTTGTCACATTGGCGCAACGCGTCATTTTCCCGTATCACCATTTTCGCAACTTGTTACACAAACATTTTTTTATAGCCCTTCGTATAAAACAAGCTTTAAGTTACATAACATAATTTTCTTGCTTACTTTGTACTTTGTATCAATACCTGTGATCAGCAGTGAAAGTGTTAGTAACACTTTTCCCGTTCTTTTCTTTCGTGTGAGAACCAATCGAGATAATATAGTTTGATAAGCTTCCGAGTACTGAGGTGCATTCAATGTAAATAGTTGATTATTGAAGTTTCTAATTTCTAATCTTTCATACTGCATTGGGAGCGGCGTATAATAGCTACTTCTCGGGCTGACTGCGGCAAAAGCAGAGAGAAATATTTCATATCATTTTGATACACAACAAGGATGTTGCAGTATCTTATAGAATTATTGGAAAAGGGACGCCTTAGACTCTTCAACGCTGGCCTGGGAGCGAGAGAAAAACATAAAATGTGCCAGCTTCATTTCCTCCTGGGCATGCTGTAAAAACCAACTAAGGGGTCCGGGTTTCAGTATATTGTAATTTAGGCGATAGACTGTCAACCTGTCACTACAGCAATATACCGTTGTTATGTTAAAACTATGACGTAAACATCGCTCATATTCCTTCCAGAAATTAATTCTTAATATTTATCAGACGTAAAATCACCTTTTACCTACCCTATAACCATGACGTATACAGGCGTAACTAACAATTATTTTACAACTCTTTTATTACTTGTTAAAACTATGACGTAAGCAATAGCGTGCTCCCCCTTACTCCTAGCATTGCGCATCATGATTCACCCCCGTCGTTGCGTCTGTGTTAGTAAGTATTGCACAAACCTACTGCGCATGTGTGAGTGAGGTTGTCTGTGTGTGTACGTGTTGCACAAGGCTACTGCGCATGTGTGTGGTAGGGTGGTTAGGGGTGGATGGGGTGGCGCCGCCCTCACCCTTGCTAAGCTAACTCGATTGGAAACTTCTAGAGTTGGGCATTGAACAGTTTTATAGTAAACACGATTTTTGTGTTTTTTAGTTGCTGCGTAGAGAAAAGTCTAAAAAATATAGGTACATATATATATACATACATACATATAATCACGCCTTCATCCCCAATGGGGTAGGCAGAGCGCAAACGACTCAAACAAAGGTCGCTCCGCCACGTCCGACAAAGTTTTGAGGACTATTTAAGATAGATTTGTAAGTATATTGCTGTAGTGACACGTTGTCAGCCCATCGCCTAAATTACAATATACTGAAACCCTCGGATCCCTTAGCTGGTTTTTACAGCATACCCGGGAGGAAATGCAGCTGGCACATTCTATGTTTTTCTCTCGCTCCCAGGCCAGCATGAAATAAGTTTTTCTCTCGCTAAAATATAGGTACTAATAAAAATACCGAAAATTCGTGCATGGTTATAATTTCTTTAGCAGGATGGTACCTATGTTAGTTCAGGGGACATATTGCTTTCTAATTTTAATGGTTGATTAGCCTAATCATTAGTGGAATAAATATTTTATTATCATTATAATAACCTACTAAATATAATCACGCCTTTATCCCTAATGGGGTAGGCAGAGCGTATACGACCCTAACAAAGGTCAATTGCAATATACTGAAACCCTCGGATCCCTTAGCTGGTTTTTACAGCATGCACGGGAGGAAATGCAGCTGGCACATTCTATGTTTTTCTCTCGCTCCCAGACCAACATGCTAGTAAAATACAATTATCATTAAAATAAAGATCCCAATAATGAAAAAAAAACACGTGTTTATACACACATAAGGTTTTACTTCAAATTAAAAAAAGCTTAAACAAACAATTAAACAAGGAAACTATTTTTTTAATTTACTTTATACGAAATAGTGTTATCACTGCAGCTGCACTACTAAAGAATAACTATTATTTATAAAACACTGTCTGTTTATAAAAGGAGAAAGTTATTAATTGCTCAGATTGCTCGATAACAGATTACTCAACTTTCGATATTATTGACTCTATGAGTCTGTGTATATAGACTCAATGAATCTATAGTCTGCTTGATAAACATCCGAATGATTAAAAAAACGAATACTGTTTGCTTTATTGTAAATTTAGATGATATTCCCTTTATTATTTCATGCTAGACTGGGGGAGAGAGAAAAACATAGAATGTACCAGCTGCATTTCTTTTCGGGCATGCTGTAAAAACCAACTAAGGGATCCGAGGGTTTTAGTGTATTGCAAATTAGGCGATGGGCTAACAACCTATCACTACAGCAATATCTATCATAAATAACCGTCAAAACTTTGTTAGACCTTTATTCAAGGTCGTTTACGCTCTGCCTACCATTAGGGATAAAGACGTGATTATATGTATATATCCCATTATTAAAATCTAGATTTTTATTTCATTTACTTTAGGTACCACTAGAAACAACGTAGAGTTGTTTTTATCGCTTTGTTTTTATCACAATTGATTTGATCCGTGCGAATTTCTAATCCTTACTAAACCATTTCCCTAGATTAGACTTCAGGCCACGATGTCTGAAGAAAATTCCTCGACTTCGTATCGACTATCGACAAAACTGCGCCGCTCTTACGTCCGATCTGACAGAAGTTAGGCTAGTACTCGACGGACTGGCACGGAGGGCAGACGTCTGTCCCTCCGAAAATATCGGTCTCTACGTCCCTACCCGTCCCGTGTGTAAATAAATGTGTCTAAAGTGTGTATTTGACGGCCTTGCTTGGAGCGATTTTTGATACAACATCAGATTTTTGTGTATGGTTTAACTCCTTATCGGTTTGTTACAAACATAAACATATTTGTATTGATTACGTCGAAGCTTGGTTATGTTTTCGGCACATGTGTATACGTCCGATTTAACAAATACTTCTGGATTGGATGGATGGATCTGAACTAAATAAAAATAATAATAATAGTCCTGGAACCAATTTTTGATGATGGCGGCCAATCTCCCAGAGATCGAACTGCACAGGGCTAGTTTTTAGTACCCAAGTGTTTGCGCTACGCACAGGTGCTCTCTCTATTCCTTTATCTCTTATTCTGATGGGACAGATTGACTGACACGACCAGAGAGAAATCGGGCGCAAGACCGATGATTTACATGCCCATCCGACAGCATTTATCATCTTACTTTTGGGACAATCAGGTGGTCAGCCAGCAATGTCCTAACCAAACTAGAAACAACAACACAAAATCATTGTCCCCCGCCGGGAATCGAACCCGAAAGCTCATAGCTCAGACCGCTAGACCACGAAGGCAGTTAAAAAAAGAAACAAATAAAATAACATACTAAACGGCAGCGCCTTTGTGACCCCCATGGTCTTGCAGATGTCCATGGTCGGCGGTGATTACCTTCAGGGACACCTGCTCTTCAGGGTATCAGGGCCGTCTGCTCGTCTGCCCTCTTTGGGTTATTCGTCAACTTAACCCACTTTTAAATTTGCATAGAAAGAGCCCAAAAAGTAGCCGATAGCAGCTGTAAAAATGCAGCTGTTAATAATGGGTTCAGTTGACGAATACACATATTATTTATTTTATGATTCGTCAACTCATCCCGCGAGTCGAGTTAATTGCGGGTTAAGTTGACGAAGAAAGAACCCCCCCCCCACCCCCCCTTCAATTCTTTCAAAAAAAGTCCAATTATAAGAAAAAAACGCAATTTCCAAAGGAATAGTTTTCTATTCTCATTGAACATTCAAATCACGTTTATCCCTCTTGAATACTGAGTCAAGGACTGGTTGAGAATTTCATTATAATCTGAACATACTGCCGTATCTAGTCTATCTCTTGAAAGAAGTAGTACTTGGCCGGGTTTCATATAAAACTCTTTGTTTAATGATCTCTAACAGAATGTTTTGTTGTCTTATACATATCACGCCTTTATACCTAATGAGGTAGGTAGAGCGTAAACGACCTAAATAAAGATCGTTCCGCCACGTCTGACAGTTTTAAGATAGATTTGTAAATATATTGCTGTAGTGACAGGTTGTCAGCCTATCGCCTAAATTGCAATATCCAGAAACCCTCGGATCCCTTAGCTGGTTTATACAGCATGTGCGGGAGGAAATGCAGATGGCGCATTTCAATGTTTTTCTCTCGCTCCCAGTCCAGCATGGCTTATAGCCTTTTCCCTCATTTTTTCCCCTTATATACCTACTAAATTCTAAGTCTGCAATAATGCAACTAAGGCTCATTAAAGACAAACTGGTCATACAAAATAGTCAACTTACAAAACCTATTATTATATTATTATCCTATTGACACAGTTGTCCAAATAGACCTAAACGTACTTCCTTTAACTAACGGGTAACTTGTACAAAGAAGTCAACTACCGCCTTAAAAAACTAATCAAAATGGTTTCATTTGAATAGTGCAACTGTGTCTCCATACTAGTGATAACGGCACATACATACATAAAATCACGCCTTTATCCCTTACGGGGTAGGCAGAGCGTTAAAAGTCTCGTAAAAGGCGCTTTCGCCACGTCTGACAAAAATTGAGGGCAATTTTAGATTGAAAAGTGTATTGCTATGGTGACAGGTTGTCAGCCCATCGCCTTAATTACAATACACTGTAACCCTCGAGTCCCTTTTGCTGACTTCTACAGCATGCCCGGGAGCAAGGGCAGCTGGAACATGCTATGTTTTTCTATCTCTCCCAGTCCAGCATGGAAGGAATAACGGTAGCAATAATAAATTAGTATTCTTTGCCTGCTTTTAAATTAGCTTGACCTGCATATCTGGAACAGAACTTGACTGCGTACAAAAACGTGCTGTCGCGACAATGAAGGCTACAATCTCGTATAAAAAAATATAGTTTTAGTCTCATTGGCAATAACTTTTGTAACTCTCATTTCGTTTAAGCTTTTAAAGGTACTTAATATAAAAATTGCTTCCATGCTGGCCTGGGTGCGAGATGCTTCCATGCTGGCCTGGGAGCGGGAAAAAAACATAGAATGTGCTGCTGCATTTCCCCCTGAGCATGCTGTAAAAACTGGCTAGGGGATCCGAGGGTTTTAGTATATTGTAATTTAGGCGATAGGCTGACAACCTGTCATTACAGCAATATACCTACAAATCTATCTTAAATAACCCTCAAAACTTTGTCAGACGTGGCGAAATTACCTTTGTTTAGGTTGTTTATGCTTCGCCTTTCCCATCACTACATAGTATACAAACAAAAACAACAAAAAACAAAGTCGCTTTCTCTGTCCCAATATCCCTATGTATGCATAAATCTTTAAAACTACGCAACAGATTTTGATGCGTTTTCTTTTTATGGGTAGAGTGATTCAAGAGGAAGGTTTATATGTATAATACATGCATAATATAGTAGAGAAACACAAGCCGGGGCGGGTCGCTAGTTAGGAAAAAAGGCTTTATTATATATATGTATGTAAAAACAACTTCAGGAATCATCATCTAACTCACGTTAAAAGAAAAATACTATAAATAAACTGCAGCATTCACTGACTCGCAATTCCAACTGGAACTAAAAAACCTTCGGAATTGGGTTAGCACGCAGAATGCACTTCACTATTTGCTCTGCGTTGAAACTGGTGCCGATTCGGTGGACCACACGACCTACTAGTTACTAAATAATAAAAGAACCTTTTATTTTCTGTCATTCTTCCATGCTGGCCTGGGAGCGAGTGAAAAACGTAGAATGTGCCGTCCGGGCATGCTGTGAAAACCAGCTAAGGGATCCGAGGGTTTTTGTATATTGCAATTTAGGCGACAGGCTGACAACCTGTCACTACAGCAATATACCTACAAATCTATCTTAAATAACCGTCAAAACTTTGTCAGAAGTGTCGGAACGACCTTTGTTTACGTCGTTTACGCTGTGCCTACCCCATTAGGGATAGAAGCGTGATTATATGTATGAATATATGTATTTTCTGTCATTCTTGACATACAGAAGGGTCATCGTCGGAAATATGGACCAGTCTTATTTCAACTTATTGCAAGAATCTATGGTACGGGTTTAGTGTAAAGGCACTTTGGCCTTTGTGATGACTGTGAGAGAAAACGAAACGCAACGGTTCGTCGTTTGATGACCACTGTTTCGTCTTCATTTCCACTCATCAGATGCGGAAGTGTCTGCATTACAGGTGGTTTGCAAGTGCTTCGCTCTTGTGGGCTTAGCTTGTTTGGATCGGAACGGATTTATGCTACGGGTGCCAACAACTACCAACTATGTCATCATCATCTCCCTAGCCTTATCCCGTATCTCACGAGGTCGGCTACCTAATCTAGGTGATTGAAAGAGTGTACTGGTTTTTACTCAGAGCGACTGCCAACTAAGTGTCATATAATAATCTTTAAAATTCGTCTAGCCAACTGATAGAACCAAAATAAGTTTCTTATACTGCCTTCCCTTTCTGTTCTCTCGTCGCAAACAATGACAGGTACAGTTATACACAGGTGCACTTATTATTATACGCGTAAGAATCGAGGCCACTATTTGCTCTGCATCTCGACTGCAGTTGAGGCGCGGTTGGATCGCGTGATTTCACACCAGCCATGCGCGGGCGCTGCTTCGTTAACATTCAACCAGACGTTGAATTTTAACTTCGTATTTGAACATTAGTTATCTGAAACTGATTTATGTAGCATCCTTGCCCGCGCGTTCTTTTATGATGACTGCTTAGTTTTCAACGAACTGATTTACAAGATATGGTTCTGGAAGCACTCAATATTTATTTATTCACATCATATTGATGGGCATCCGTCTGTGCAGGGGATATCTAGATACAGAAAAAAACAGTAATCCTGAAAAGCTAACGAGTTTAGACATTCCGATTCAGGATTCACCTAGGCACCAAACAGCATTGGGGTAAATGCATCTTCCCATTCCATATTACACCCAAAACTGGTTTTTAAAATGTCTTTTGGAGTTAAATGGCCAAAGAACTGTCTACGGTTATAATGAAAAATGGCAGTAGTCTTAGATTTCCGTCATAACAACTGCCCATCAAACAGATGATCCAAGTCATCCAAGAGATCAACGACACCGCGATCGCACGCTGATCTATTTTTATTCCGTTCATATATCCATCTCTTTCCCACATCAGGCAGTCGCATAAGCTCGTCTCGCTTCTTCTAGCATTGTGTAAGAATTGGCAAAGACACTGTTTTGCGTCAAAACCGTGCCAAAAGACACACGTGGATGACCTGAGTGAAAGTAAACATTACAGACAGACGATGAAAAAATCATCACATATTTCAAAATTAATTTGATTAGTAATGGTACTTCTGAGCTAGTAAAAGGTACTCTTGATCATCATCATCTCCCTAGCCTTATCCTGTATCTCACGGGGCTAACTAATCTAGGGGATTGAATAAGGGTACTAGTTTTAACACAGAGCGACTGCCATCTGACCTCCGCAACTCAGAAGGGAAACCATACCCAATCCTAGATTAGGTCAGTTTTCCAGCCGCCAATGCTTAGCACTGGCCTCTGACATGACTTAACGACTAATATCTACGGTATTAAACGATATTACCCAGGGCCAACGGCTTAACGTGCCTTCCGAAGCACGGAAAAAGCGCCGAATAAACGTACATATGAAATTCGAAAACCGAAAAACACATTGGTACGTGGTGGGATTCGAACCACGACCTCCCGCTCAGGAGGCAGCGGCCCTATCCACTACATGATACACTATTCTATTTACTCTAACAAAAAACAAATGATATGTTATTTTTTAAACTTGATAAATACTATGCAAATAAAAAATGCCCACCAGTTTAAGCTTCGTCTTAATATCGTTCTACAAGGTCGTCAAACAACATACTGAATGTGTTTACCATAGTTACTAATGCGAACTATAATAATTTCAGTGACACAGAGATACATTATAAGTATTTTTGTATCTCTTAATAAGTGCTTGTGATATATAAAAAAGTTAGTGTAATTATAGTGTATGGAAAAGTGTTCGCCTAAAGACATGGAATAGAAATACGTTTTGGAAACTAGACTGATATAATGTCGAAGACCCTGAACGCCTACAGAATGTAAGTATCATAAAATTCGCAAGTAATTTTAAGTTCAACCTGTAAAATTTCTCATCATCATCGTTTCAACCTGTATTAAACAACTGCATCTCCTCCCGGGCATGCTGTAAAAAACAGCTACGGGATCTGAGGGTTTCTGGATATTGTAATTTAGGCGATGTGCTGACAACCTGTTACTACAGCAATATACGTAGAAATCTATCTTAAATAAACCTCAAAACTTTGGCAGACGTCGCAAAACGACCTTTGTTTAGGTCGTTTACGCTCCGCCTACCCCATTAGGGATAAAGACGTGATTATATGTATGTATGTATCAACTTTGTCAAGCACAAGCCTCCTCTTTTTCTATTCATCAGGACAGCTTTAATTGAACAGTATTAAAAACAGTATTTCACATATAAGGAGTAAAGTATATAATGTCTCCTATTTAATGTTAGTTAACAACATTGTTAAATCGGTTTTGATAAAACTGTTATTAAACTAAAAGTGTGAGGACTAACTTACGCGTTTTCTTCTATTTACACAACAAACAACTTACTGTTGCCCTGTAAATGGGTCAAATGTTAAATCTATAAAATGGTATCTAGAATCCAGTCCATTATGTTACCGGTCCGATATCATCGCGTGCCTAAAGCCCATCCTGATATGACTACTAACTAAACTAACGACCCTCATATCATGATAATAGGAAACTTCGTTAGTGTAACATGTGCAAACCGCAAGTAAAACAGTATAGCTTCCATGAAGACTGCACTGGTATGTCTGAATTCTTATAGACATCATCCATTTACACAATTTATACTTGCGATTGTCGGCACTTGGTGAAAATCCATACTTATAATATTTTTATTAAAACACTTCTACTTGTTTCACTTTATATAATTTAATCCTACCGATTTCGTTAACTTATAACATCATCTGGGATTTTATACACATCATACACAACACGGTTTATTTAAAATGTTTTGTGTTATGTATGATGTGTAAAAAATCCCTGATGATTCTTTAAGTTAGCGAAACCGGTAGGATTAAATTATACATAGTGAAACAAGCACAAGTGTTTTAATAACAACATTATAATTATCCATATACATTTAAGCATTATGAACAAACTAGCGACCCGCCCCGGCTTTGCACGGAAATTATTAATGTTTCTTTACCATATTATGCATGTATTATACATATAAACCTTTCTCTTGAATCATTCTATCCATTAAAAGAAACCGCATCAAAATCCGTTCCGTAGTTTTAAAGATTTATGCATACATATAGGGACAGAGAAAGCGACTTTGTTTTATACCATCTAGTGACATCAATTAACGGTTGTATGTTCCATAGGTTCCACTGTTATGTTTATTTTTTAATGTTTGTTAATCGATGTCTCTGTCATGTGTCGATCGATCGAAAGAGTACTCCTGAGGTGGTCACATACGTTCAATTTTCATAAAAATCGATTCAGTAGTTTCAAGATTTATATACATAAGGGCGGTGCCATGTTACTTATTCAGCCAATGTCAAGCACTATTAACTAATCTCACATAATGTAGCAATTTATGTGCTACACACATTATGTCACAGTCACATGTACCTACTTGCCATGCCAGAAGCCAGTGCTAAGCATTGGCGGCTTGAAATCTCTGACCTAATCTAGGATTTGGTCTGGTTTTCCTTCTGGGTTGCGGAGGTCAGATGGTAGTCGCTCTGTGTACAAACCAGCATCCTCGTTTAATCACCTAGATTATGTAGCCAACCCCGTGAGATACAGGATAAGGCTAGGAAGATGATGACATGTACCTACTTGTAATACCTGCACTGACCTCTATAATAATAGTATAGTGAGCACTAGTATACTAGTTCGATTCCCAGAGGGGCACACAAAGTTGTTATTTGTTTATATATAACTTGAGGTTCTCCCGAGTCTGAGGATATTGCAGGCTGAATCACCTGATTGTCCGAAAAGGAAAAGGATTCCGAACCTGGGGGGCACGTGCACGTTAAGCTGTCGGTCCCGGTTACTGTCTTTGATAGTGGTCAAACCATATCAGAGGCGTAATAGCTGTTCTACTAGGCGGTTTCAAAACTCTGACACCAGGGTTCATCGGTTAGACTGTTGTCTGACCCACTCGCTAAGTAGTAGCTGTAGTACACGGCATCCTATAGGAAACGGATTATAATCCATTACATACGCATATTGACGCTGTATATAAATGGATTATAATCCATTTTCTGTATACAGAGCGTCAATATGCGCTACTCGATCCCATCTCCCATCCTTGTCTCAACTTGAAAGTCGACCTTCACCTTTGCTGCCCTTTCCACTCGTCCTGGGCAATCCTATAGAGTGTAGACTAATGTTGAATGCTATGATTTTATTCGGAAGAGTAAATCTTCTGAGGTGGTGGTTTCGTGCAAGTTTCTTAAAAAAAGTGGTCAGTAGTTTCCAAGATACGTAAAGTAGGCTTTAGGGCGGCGCCTTATTAGCTATTAATCTAGTTTCAAGTAGGCTAATCTGGCTTCATGTAGCACGCACTGACCTTTTTAATACTCATTATTCCCTATTATACAACGTGTAACAGAAAAGGAATATGCATCGAGAAAGGTGTGAATCTACCCATGGAACTAAACAACTTTCCCTAAGGAACATTGATTGAAAAATAAAAAATATATATATATATTGACCTTTTATACATGCGTCAGCTGATAGCGCAATTAGTGTGGGCAGCCATTTTTCTTTCTTTTTTCGACCTATGTTCCTTAGTTTTTCAGTTTCATGGGTAGATTCTAACATTACACGATGCATATACCCTTTGTTACTCGTTCGTTATATATAGTATACAGACAGTGTCCATATTTTGCGCTACTTCGGTCCTATTTCCCATCCTCCCTCCCTCCCTTTTCGAATTTCGAACCCACTCCCCATCCTACTCTCAACTTGAAAGCCACAGCTGAAAGTCGACCTTCACCTTTGCTGCCCTTTCCGCTCGTCCTGGGCAATCCTGTGTCAAATCAATATTTATTGTGAGCCAGTCATTTTATTTGTAAGAGTAATACTCCTGAGCTGATCCCATACAAGTTTATTAAAATCCGGTTCATTAGTTGTTAAGATAAGTACACTTTAGTGCGGCACTATACTAGTAATTCAGCCAGTGTAGAGTGGGCAATTTCGCTTCGTATAGCGAAACTTACCCTCGTATTTATAAAGCGATCTCAAGTTTGAGAGCAGTATTAAATGAAATGACATTTCTGATTCGAACTCTACAAGAAGAACTAGCTATCAATCGAAAGTGCTGTTTATCAATACGGGCCTTAGTGTCAACACATGTTACATAATAAAACCTACATCTATCAACCAACATAATATCTATAATTAATCCAACTTCAGAGCGTCCATTTGCGAATTTCGAATCCACTCCCCATCCTACTGAAAGCCTGGGTTGAAAGCCGACCTTCACCTTAGCTACCCTTTCCACTCGTCCTGGGCAACTGTATACAAGCTACAGGCTATAAATAAAATAGAACGTCACGCAATATATTACAGAGTTGACACTCTAGTTAATGTTTATTTTCATACAAAAATAGGCGACAAAATGAATTATGGCTCACCGGAAAGCGGTCACCGAATCTAGTCTAGATGTTTTTCATCTCCTGAAAGAATGCCAGTGAAAGTTGTTCAGTTTCGTTGACTGAGTAACTCCTATCAGTTTGCGGGACCCTGTCCCTTACACCCGGTATATATTGGTACATATTTTCGCTGTTTGTGGCCCTAAACCGAGTGAAGGCATTTTAATTCTGATGAATGATAATGATTGAGGTTTGTTTGAGGATCACGTTTTCTAGCAGTATTCGCATTTGCCTTTCAAATTCCCCAACTTACGAGGGTGGAGTGATAAGTAAGGTAAAAATTAAACAAGAAAGGAATTTTATTTCATTATTATTAATTACTTTTCAACGTAGTTTCCCTCTGAGTCAATGCTCTTCATCCAGCGTTTCTCTAACTTTTCTATCCCTGCCATATAATACGATTTACGCAACCTTTCGAAATAGGCATTGGTTTCATCCATGATCTGATCTTTTGGTCCAAATCTTTTTACACCAAGCCATTCTTTTAAATTCAGAAACATATAATAGTCCCAAGGGGCTAAATCTGGTATTCACCAGGGTGGGTGAGAAAGCAATCGCGCAGGTGTGTACTCGTTCGTGCCTTGTCCTGCTGAAACAAGATTTTCTTCTTGGCCTTATGCGGCCGTTTTTCAAGTAAAATTTTGTGAAATTGGTCTAATAAATTAGCGTAATACTCGTCATTGATTGTTTTTCCCTTCTCTAGGTAGTCAATATAGATTACCCCACGTGCATACCATAAAATTGTAGCCATAACCTTATTTTAAGCCTTTGTTTCGTTTCTGTAATAGATTTTTTGCGCAAATAATAATGTTTAATCAACACACGAAATTCACTTTCTCTATCTTTGCGAAAATGTGTCCATTTGTTTTTCTTTAATGGCCGCCAAAAAAAAAAGTAGCCAGCTGTACTGGCTGAAAATTTTAGTTTAGTATTTCAAAAGAGTCGCGAACAAGGAGGTTGCATGCAATTTGTGATAATTTTCTTCTAAGATTGATTTTTACCCTATATATCACTCCACCCTCGTACATCAAATCTATACCTTACTCAGCTTCTAGGAGAATGAAAGAAACAAACATAATATTCACGTAAATAGTTCCTACAGATTTTGTTGGCCCTTAAAATAAGCGACAAGGGGAACCGAAGCCCTCGATCTTCTTCTTAGTGAGTGGATTTCGAATCAAACGACCCGATAAACCCCGGCGTCAGAGTTTTCAAACCGCCTAGTAGCACACATTCAGTAACGACCACTATCAAAGACAGCGACTGGGACCGACGGCTTTACTTGCGATCCGAAGCACGAAATCCTTATTCTTTTCGGACAATCAGGTGATTCAGCGTGCAATGTCCTAATCAAAAATCTTATGAAGTGGTAAATAGACAGTGTTCACCCCTTGGGAATCGAACCCAAGACCTCCGTATCGTAAGCCCATGGCTCAGACCACTAGACCACAAAGGCAGTGAGAGTTCCCCGGTATAAAGTCTAGACATATCGATTACCTGCCCCGGGTTTGCCTGCTAGCCAATCGTGTTATTGCATTAGTCCTTTGTTCTGCGTTTCGCTGAGGGCTGCGGGTTTTGCCTGGTTTAGTACCTACTTTGCTAGACTAGAGGTAGAACATAGAACAAAGGCAAATAGAGAGATGGTCCTACAGCTATACTGACTACTATTCATATCAGTTCCGTGGTCTAGTGGTCAGAGCTTGTGCTTACGATTCAGAGGTCCTGGATTCGATCCCCAGGGGAGGGGGGGCAAAGTTGATACATACATTCATATCACGCCTTTATCCCTAATGGGGTAGGCAGAGCGTAAACGACCTTAACAAAAGTCGTTCCGCCACGTCTTACAAAGTTGATATTTGTCAATTTATCACTTTGTGAGGTTTTCTCCAGTTTTGTTAGGACATTGCAGACTGAATCACCTGATTGTCCGAAAAGAGAAAGGGTTCCGCAGAGTGCACGTTAAGCCGTCGGTCCCGTCCCGGTCGCTGTCTTTGATAGTGGTCGTTACTCGAAGCATGTCAGAGGCCTAATAGCTGTGCTACTAGGCGGTTTGAAATCTCTTGACACAAGGGTTCATCGGGTCGTTCGACTCGAAAATCCACTCGCCAATAAGATATCAGCTAAGTGCTAACAGTAGAGTTTACATACATACATATAATCACGCCTATATCCCTTTTGGGGTAGGCGGAGCGTAAATGACCTAAATAAAAGGTCGTTCCGCCACGTCTGACAAAGTTTTGATGGTTATTTAAGATATATTTGTAGGTATATTGCTGTAGTGACAGGTTGTCAGCCCATCGCCTAAATTGCAATATACTGAAACGGGTTTAAACCCTTAGCTGGTTTTTACAGCATGCCCGGGAGGTAATGCAGCTGGCACATTCTACGTTTTTCTTTCGCTCCCAGGCCAGCATGGAAGCATGGAGTCTACTCTTCCTAAAATATTTATTTTTGGTTGACTGCTAACATCTACTGAAATGGAAATATTTTACACTTCGTTTTTTTAACGTTCCGTTATCGATATCAACGCGTTTTGCGCTCCGTAAACTGTTTTTTTTTTTTGCAACCTAGCAGAGATTCAATTTTCGGAACTCCTATCATATCTTTGATACAAACATGTTTAGCAGTTGTCTTCCTTTAAAATGGTATAGAAAAGGCCGTTTATGGGCCGCAAAACAAATTAGTATCAACAACGCAATGTTAAAAATCTAAGTATAATAACGTATTTCTTTTTTTATGGATCCGTATATTATGAACTCTTATATTTTTTTGTTATATTTGTCCGTTTTAATTACTCTCTCATTGAAGTTCAATTAACTACACAGATAAGAATATAATAAATTATTATAGCATACTCTAAGCTTAACTTTATCAGATAGGATATTTATTGGGTACATGAAAGAAATACTTTGTCTAATAAATAATAATAACCAAAAATGTTTAGTCATATCTTTATTACTTATGTTATCTTATGAATTAAAGAGTCTTCTTATCTTATTGGTCAGTTATTTCATATTTTAGACAAAGAGCATGCAGAAAGATTAATTTAACTTGTGCTTATTTTTGGGGATTTTTAGTACCACTCACAATGCTATTAGCATTGGCTACCTACTCGTATGTGTGGCGTGTGCTTCGAGGACAAATAAACAATACACAGGTACTAGAGGCTCTCGGTATAGTAATCCCACTTTTGCGCCTGAGACAAGGTCCAAGACCGCAACCCCTGCAAGTACCGCTGCTGGCGCGAACGAACTTGCTTAAGTATGCACCTATTCCGAGGGCAATGATAAGTATAAATAAGGTCTCTGGTTCGATTGATATTTGGAATTGTTCGGTGGCGGAATTCAAGAAAAACTGTATGTTAGTTTTAGAATAATATTTTTGTTTGCTTTTTTTAATTTTAATGCTGTCTCTACTACTTTTATCGACTTAGTGTATACTGTAATGATAATTGTATTAATTAAATAAATAAATAAATATTTTATTTCATCACTACATAGTATACAACAAAGTCGCTTTCGCTGTCCCTATATCTCTATGTGAGCTTAGATCTTTAAAACTACGCAACGGATTTTGATGCGGTTTCTTTTAATGGATAGAGTGATTCAAGAGGAAAGTTTATATGTATAATACATGCATAATATAGTAGAGAAACACTGATGATTTCCGTGCGAAGCCGGGGTGAGTCGCTAGTATAATGTACATACATACACATATTCACGCCTGTATCCCTAATGGGGTAGGCAGAGCGTAAACGACCTAAACAAAGGTGTCCCGCCACGTCTGACAAAGTTTTGAGGGTAATTTAAGATAGAATTCTAGGTATATTGCTGTAGTGACAGGTTGTCAGCCCATCGCCTAAATTACAATATACTGAAACCCTCGGATCCCTTAGCTGGATTTTACAGCATGCCCGGGAGGAAATGCAGCTGGCACATTCTATGTTTTTCTCTCGCTCCCAGACCAGCATGGAAGTAATGTAAAAGAAAGAAAATAAAGAATTCGTTTCGGGCAGGGCTTGAACCTGCGTCTCTATGACGTCGCTATGAAGTGTACATAAAGAAAGGCTATGATATATTTCGTCACTCTCAGACTCCCACTACCGTTTCGGTAGCTTAGTGGTAGAGCGATGGACCGGCATTCCAGAGACTCAGTTTCGAGCTCTGCCCGAAACGATGTTTTTGTTTCATTGTACTTTTTCTTAATACATATTTTGCGATAAGTTTTCTGTTGTCTCAAATATGACTAAACAACAAACAAGACGGAAATTTCTTGCGTTTGATTTAGTTGTGTTTGGTTAGTAATTTGCTGTTGTATTCGCCCTTCGATTTGTATGTCTGCTGTCTTCGTGCCGTGTGAAATATAACACATACGCACGCATACATACATAAACATACGTCAAGTCACGCTTTTTTTACTTTAAGGGGTAGGCAGAACGTTAAATGTCTAAAAACTGAAAAAGTTGTATGTTTTCCTCATGTCTAAAAGAGGGCGATTATAGATTGAAATGTATACCGATATACATACAAACATACAGTCACGCCTAATGGAGTGGGGTACCTTAACAAAGGTCGTTCCGCCATGTCTGACAAAGTTTTGAGGGTTATTTGAGATAGATTTGTAGATATATTGCTATAGTGACAGGTTAAAGCCCATCGCCTAAATTGCAATATACTGAAACCCTCGGATCCCTTAGCTGATTTTTACAGCATGCCCGGGAAGAAATACAGCTGGCACATTCTATGATTTTCTCTCGCTCCCAGTCCAGTATGGAAAAATATATTTCTCAAAAACGAATAGAGTATAGAAGAGGGAAATTTTATATTGAAATGTGTACCTATATAATGACAGATTATCATGTAACTCTCGAATCCATTTGCTGGTACTTTGCAGCATTCCTAGTAGGAGAAGCAGCTGGCACATTCTATGTATTTTTTTCGCTTCCAGTCTAGCATGACTCATGACAAACGCATACTTATACAATATACAATGTTTATTTCACCTGCGAAATTGTTCTACTTGATGAGGCAGCCAATTTGCAGAAACTAGCAGTATAAAAGTCACTGCGGTAGTCGGCTGGCAGACTTCCAATATTAACCCTCGTCCAGACATACAGTTGTTTTTAATTCTAGCTTTATTCTTTCATTTTTCGTTTGCAAATAAGTTGTTAAACAGCCCAATAATAACCAACTAGTGTCAATGTTTAGAACGCTAATAGTTCTCTGACAAAGTTTGTAACGAATATTATCAAGTGTACTTTTATTTCATACTGGACTGAGAGTGACAGAAAAACGTAGAATGTGCCAGCTGCATTTCCTCCCGGGCATGCTGTTAAAACCAGCTAAGGGATTGAGGATTTCTGTGTATTGCAATTTAGGCGATAGGCTGTCAACCTGTCACTTCAGCAATATCCATACAAATCTATCTTAAATAACGCTCAAAACTTTGTCAGTCGTGGCGGAACGACTTTTGTTTAGGTCGTTTTTAGGGATAAAGGTTATATTGGATGTATGTATGTATTATCAAGTGTATCGTATCGATACGTAAAGTAGCGCGAACTATAGCATTTTACGTTAGAGACAGATATTTCTAAAAGTTGTTCTATTGCATTTCTATTTTTAATCATAGACTTGAATATTTTAAATGCGTTTATGCAATTTTACATACTTACATACATATAATCACGCCTTTATCCCTAATGGGGTAGGCAGAGCGTAAACGACCCAAACAATGGTCGTTCCGCCACGTCTGACAAAGTTTTGAGGGTTATTCAAGATGGTTTTGTACGTATATTGCTGTAGTGACAGGTTGTCAGCCCATCGCCCAAATTGCAATATACTGAAACCCTCAGATCCCTTAGCTGGTTTTTACAGCATGCCCGGGAAGAAATGCAGCTGGCACATTCTATGTTTTTCTCTCGCTTCCAGTCCAGCGTGGAAGAAACGCGTTGCGTTTATGCAATTTTTGTGATGCTATTTGGCATTACGCAGGAAAACTCCTCTGAAATAGCTGAAACTCGCAAGCGAAGCTTTCAGGAGGGTTGTCGCCCTTGGTTGCTATGGCAACGGGTACTTTATGCGTCCCCCGTTGCCCAGAGGGGGAAGGGGGGTGTATTTTGGCAAGGTTACCCTCCTCACGTACAATGGTAGATTGGGGCGAAGGAAAAAGTTTTGATGTTATTTTAACATGGTATTTTGAGGTTTTCTTTCATGCTTGACTGAGAGTAATAGAAAAACATGGAATGTGCCAGCTGCATCTCCTCCCGGGCATGCTGTATAAACCAGCTAAGGGATTCGAGGGTTACAGTGTATTGCAATTTTAGGCGATGGGCTGACAACCTGTCACTAGCAATATACATCATAATCAACTGTTATAACCCCCAAAACTTCAGACGTGGCGGAACGACCTTTGTTTAGGTCGTTTTCGCTCTGCATACCTTATTAGGGATAATGGCGTGATTTTACCAACCTTTTTACATTTGACAAACCTTTTTATAACAAATTAAAGGAATTCCTTTTAGTTAATTGTTATTATACAGTTGATGATTTCTTGAAAGATAACGTAAAAACATAAATTTACATCACGATCTATTCTATAGAAATAAGCATGACAACTAGAGACTTGTATATATATATATTTTTTTATTTTATTTAGAACATTTGATATTAAAAATAAAATTTAATAATAAGCATGTTTAATAGACTTTTATGTTTTATAATTACCAGCATTTGACATTTTTAATAACGATTTAAATACATATTTTAATATTTCAATTTTATATAATGCCTCTATCAATGAAATTTTCGCGATTTATATTGTTAAAACTTTGCATGCTACCAACTTGTAATGCCCTATTAAACAGGGTTCATGTACTTATGCCATGTTATACCTATATTTAAGACCTTTAACTCTGTACATGAAAACAAGCAATAAATTGAAATTTAAATTATATATTCTTGTTTTGAGCTAATTTTAGCTGAAGTATTTTATAAATATATGTAGATGATATACGAGGAAACTGGCAGCTGAGTCCTTTAAATTAGCAATGACAAGTTTTTACACCTTGGTTTAGCATTCAGCTGTGCCTTGCGTGTTGTGGTTGTTAGCAGTCTTCTAAAACATATATTGTCCTTTCCAGTTAGACTAGTACGTATTGTTATATTATATATGTAAGGGACAGCGTCCCGCAAACTGATTGGGGTGGCTTAGTCAAAGAAACTAACAACTTTCACCAGGTTTTTTTTTCTTCTAGAAGTGAAAGCAAGCATTTGGTTTTCCATACAAATAGTCTGATCGAAGTGATCATTTTGTATGTGAAGGTAATTTTTTTTATCTCCTGAAATAATTTCCCGGTGAAAGTTGTTTAGTTTAATTGACTGAGCAACCCCTATCAGTTTGCGGGACGCTGTCCCTTACACCTGGTATAACTGTCTTGGAGCATAGGTTGAAATATTTATTTGTTTGTTTCACTTTTGAACCTTGTACTGGATTTAAGGTGCTTTTCTGTTTTGATCATTCTTCAAACCTTACGACTTATCTTAAGATCGTACTTATACAGGGTATAACAGAATGCGTATATACCACACCTGAATGGATGTGAATCGGCCCATGAAACTGAACAACTTAAGGAACACTAGTCAAAATATCGTGATTGATATGATAACTTGCTTCCTGATCGAGAAATCTGTAACTTATTTCTATATTTTATTTACTTATGTAAGTAGTAAGTTATCAGACCATATCTAAACAGGTCGGCCATGTCTATCCGATAAACCTTTTGAGAAGATATAGTACATAATCTATGATAACCCTGTAAAATATCTTAATTTATAAAAAATATAGAAACTTCGGTTAGCCGGATCCTCAACACGGTAAGACTTCTCGCAGAAAACGGGTGTAAAATCTGATGAAATTGTGACTAAAACCTGCAAGAAAATATGGCTGCTTTATGGTCTAAATAAATTCGTTCCAAACCGTTCTCCTACATTCTCAATTATCTACAAAAAATTATAAAGAATCTCTTTGCTTATTTACAAAATTCTCGTTATTTCTAGTCTAATGTAATTATCTATAAAACTAATCCTAAGCCTATTACGGAGTTTCCTAATAAGATGAACTATTCTACTCTAAATAGGATTTGGACGTAACATTTTTTTTGGTTCTATAACTACCTAATCTTGGATAAAATGTAAGCTTGTAGATTTAGGAGTTTTCCGATTCCCTATTCTTCTAGAATAAAACCGAGATTTTTCTCGTATTCTCCATGTATTTATTATCCTTCTAGTTTTTATTTTAAGGTACCATTAATAGAGGAAGGAGGTAAACATAACACAGTATCTTCTTATTCTATCGAGTGGGTATCGAATCTATCGACCCGATGAACCCTGGTGTCAGAGTTTTGAAACCGCCTAGTAGCAAAACTATCAGGCCTCTGACATGGTTTGAGTAACGACCACTATCAAAGACTCCGAAGCACGAAATCTTTTTCTTTTCGGACAATCAGTGACAATGACTTAGCCTGCAATGTCCTAACCAAACTGGGGAAAAAATCAAAAAGTGACTAATTCTCAAATATCAACTTTGTGTTTCCCTCCTGGGAATCGAACCCCGAACCTCCGGATCGGGAGTCTATGGCACTAGCCAATAGACCACGGAGGCAGTTACGCAGGCAGCCACGGACACAGTATCTATGAAGGCATTAAGTTAGGCAAAATGCAAATGGTTAAAGTTCGTTTATTTAGCATTAAGTTATCGATACCAAGTTATCGGTATTTTGCGGCCCATATACTGCTTTGTCTTTGCAACTTAACAGAGATTCATGTTTCAGAACCGCAGATGAAAACCTTGTTACAAACATTGTTTTGCGGTTGTCTTTCTTTAAAGTTGTAAAGCAAAAACAGGCTATGGGTTGCAAAACAAGTTTGTATCGATAATGTAACGTTAAAAAACAATATGTAAGAAAAGGCGCGGTCTTTCCGGAACTATGGACATCTCATCATGATGCAATCGTTTATGAATCATATTCATAATGGACCAAAGGGGATCTGATGTTTGTAATAGGTTACAGTGTGTATAAACAAAATGACAATTCAAAACAATGATGCTGACAATAACAGAGACCATGAACTATAACTAAACTAGGTATGTTCATTAAAGAATCTGAACTACTTTTTCTTGTAGGAAATTGTCCCCTTTTAAATATAAAAACCCCATGATATGCTCTATTGAGATTGATTGTTTAGTTTCATGATCATGAACGTTAATTAAATCATGGCATGGGAGATGCAAAATAGTACTTGCTATTGGCACTTTTCTGCATAACATTTCGAATCCCTTGTAGTTACTTCCCGCCGATAGCTAAGATTTCGACTTTTCTAATACATACGTACATATATTCACACAGATATTTCTAAAAGTTGTTCTATTGCATTTCTATTTTTAATCATAGACTTGAATATTTTAAATGCGTTTATGCAATTTTACATACTTACATACATATAATCACGCCTTTATCCCTAATGGGGTAGGCAGAGCGTAAACGACCCGAATAAAGGTCGTTCCGCGTCTGACAAAGTTTTGAGGGCTATTTAAGATAGATTTTTATGTATGCTGCTGTAGTGACAGGTTGTCAGCCCATCGCCTAAATTGCAATATACTGAAACCCTCAAATCCCTTAGCTGGTTTTTACAGCATGCCCGGGAGGAAATGCAGCCGGCATATTCTAGGTTTTTCTCTCGCTCCCAGTCCGGCATGGAAGGTACTTTTCTAATGGGTGTCGTATAAATTCAACTTTAACGGTTCCATTTTGTTTGTCCACAGAAAGAAGATAGAATCGCTGGGAAGAATGACGGCGATGTCTCAGGAGGAGATGGTGGCGGGTGCTCGCACCGTCGCCGCCGGCCTAGAAGCCTTGAGAGCTGAACATGCGCAACTCCTGGCTGGGTTGGCTGCTAACACGGAACATGAACATGAGAAGGCGTCGCTTGTTAGGAAGAGCATTGACGCCATTGAGCTGGGATTGGGAGAAGCGCAGGTAAGCGATTGACCCAAGTCTGAAATATCTAGTGTTTCTTAGCACTCGCACCGTCGCCGCCGGCCTGGAAGCCTTGAGAGCTGAACATGCGCAACTCCTGGCTGGGTTGGCTGCTAACACGGAACATGAACATGAGAAGGCGTCGCTTGTTAGGAAGAGCATTGACGCCATTGAGCTGGGATGTGGAGAAGCACAGGTAAGCGATTGACCCAAGTCTGAAATATCTAGTGTTTCTTAGCACTCGCACCGTCGCCGCCGGCCTGGAAGCCTTGAGAGCTGAACATGCGCAACTCCTGGCTGGGTTGGCTGCTAACACGGAACATGAACATGAGAAGGCGTCGCTTGTTAGGAAGAGCATTGACGCCATTGAGCTGGGATTGGGAGAAGCACAGGTAAGCGATTGACCCAAGTCTGAAATATCTAGTGTTTCTTAGCACTCGCACCGTCGCCGCCGGCCTGGAAGCCTTGAGAGCTGAACATGCGCAACTCCTGGCTTTGTTCGCTGCTAATACGGAACATAAACATGAGAAGGCGTCGCTTGTTAGGAAGAGCATTGACGCCATTGAGCTGGGATTGGGAGAAGCGCAGGTAAGCCATTGAGTGCAATAAGTTGTGTTATCTGTGGCTCGAGGCTTAACGAGCTAAACATCCGCAGCTTCTTCCTGGCATAGCTGCTTATACGGAACATGAACATTAGAAGGCGTCGTCAGAAAGAGCATTGACGCCATTGAGCTGGGCTTAGGAAAGGCAAAGGTAAGCTGTGTCAGTTATGTCACTGTCTTTCTTATATTTGGGTCGAGGATCTGAGGCTCAATTTGCTTAGTTGCTGACTTGGCTAGCGGCTAACACGGAACATGAACATGAAAAGGCGTCCCTAAAGGCGAAATATGTCATGTAACGCTTGGGACTTGAGGATCTACGAGCTGAGCATGAGGAGGCATCTCTCGTCAGGGAGAGCATAGCCGCCATTGAAATGGGATTGGGAGAAGCGCAGTTAAGCTGTCTCAGTTATGTCACTGTCTTTCTTATATTTGGTTCGAGGATCTGAGGCTAAATATGCTTAGTTGCTGGCTAGGCTAGCGGCTAACATGAAACATGAATATGAGAAGACGTCAGTGGTCAGGGAGAGCATAGACGAGATTGAGCTGGGATTGGGAGATGCACAGGTTAGCTGTCTTATGTCACTGTCTGTCTGCTTGTTTTATGTCACTTGGAGCTTATAAACTTCTAAAGAACTGATCATGCACAGCTTCTAGCTGGGCTAGCTGCTAAGACGGAACATAAATAGGAAGACCATAGACGACATTGAGCTGGGATTGAACGAGACACCGGTAAGCGATTTATTGAAGTCTGAAATATGTAGTGTTACTTTGCACTCGCAACGTCCGTCACCGTTGAGCTCTAGACACTGCAGGCTGAAACCACAGTAAAATGATTGTACTCTAGCTACCGACATCGGTCTTATATAGACTTAGATGGAGTCCACTTTTAATGATGGTTGGCTCCAGTTTGCAAAAACTATTTTATTACTAACGGTTAGAATACTATTGAAATGACTTTCATAAGTTAGCTACTCCCATGTGTAAGGGACAGCGTCCCGCAAACTGATAGAGATTGTTCAGTCAACGACACTGAACAACTATCAGCAAGATTTTTACCAGGAAGTGAAAAAAGAAGGCATTTCCATACAAATTGTCTTATCGAGGTAAACATTTTGTATGGAAAAGCCTTTTTTTTCTCTATCTAAAAGAATTTCCTGGTAAAAGTTGTTCAGTGTCGTTGACTGAGCAACCCCTATCAGTTTTGCAGGACGCTGTCCCTTACACCTGGTATACGTTAAATAAGATAAGATAAGAATATACTTTATTGTACAGAAAAGACAGAAGAGAAAATAAAATAAAATAAACAAATAGTAGTACAAATCGGCGGCCTTATTGCTAAGCAGCAATTTCTTCCAGGCAACCTTAAATCGTGAAGTCATTGAGATGAATCGCAGAAACGTTGCCCTAAAAATAAAAACAATTCGTAAATTATGAATGTTATGTAATTCCCTATCATATAACGTATGATAAAGAAGTCACCAGCGGACTATTCCTACAAAAAATACCTTATTATATCAAATAACTATATTAACTTATTTATTAAAGAATTATATTAACTTCCATTCTGTACTGGGAGCGAGAGAAAAACATAGAATGTGCCAGCTGCATTTCCTCCCGGGCATGCTGTAAAAACCAGCTAAAGGATCCGAGGGTTTCAATATATTGCAAATTAGGCTATAGGCTGTCACTACAGCAATATATCTACAAATCTATCTTAAATAACCCTCAAAACTTTGTCAAACGTGGCGGAACGATCTGTGTTTAGGTAGTTTCGTTTCTGCCTACCCCATCAGGGATAAAGGAGTGATTATATGTATGTATGTATATTAAATCCACAAAATAGAAAATGTTTACCTTTTTACCTAGAACATGGCTATGGATAGTGTTAATTAAAAGGCATGCCTTCTCAAGCCTCCCCTCATTTAAGTTTTCCTTTACAACCCCTACTTGCAGCGAATATCCCTAAGGCATTGCGCTCCACATATCTAGGATGCCGTACGTAATAAAGGATCTGGGTTAGCTCATTCAGGTCATCCATCTTAGCTTACTTTACGTAAAATGACTTGGGTCTAAATATACCAAACATGCATCAATTTCTTTCTAAGATTTAGGATGTGCTATCTGAGTTAAAAAATATAATAGGTATATTGGGTCTGGTTTCCCTTCTGGGTTGCGGAGGTCAGATGGCAGTCGCTCTGTGTAAAAACCAGTACCCTCGTTCAACCCCCTAGATTAGGTAGCCGTCCCCGTAAGATACGGGATAAGGCTTGGGAGATGATGATTATTTTAATATTCTTATATTTTTTCATACGATTCTGGCGATTTCCTAAGGATCGGAATATATTTTTAGTATCCGTAAAAATAGCATTAACTCTTGGAACTTGTATAAGTAATTTCATTTGATAGGGGTTGGAAGGTTAGAGGGCAAAATAAAAGGTGTGTCCTTGATAGGGGTGAAACCTGGGGTGAAATACAGGTATTATTACTGTCTGATGTTATGTGATGCATAGTAGCTAGGTAGGTGTATTTAATTTTGCAACAATTATGATAACGGTTGTAAAAACTTGCGAGTTGGATATCAAGCATAATATAAAAAAATATTAAACTTATTTCAGATAGGAAATGACAGTAAATAGTATGAGCGTTTCTAAAGGACTATTTCAGCCAGATGATTCCGTATAGACGTAATCGATGTAAAAAGACAATAATGAGTTTTCCCACTTCTTATTCCACATTATTCGTTTCTATTGTTTTTTCCAGTCTCAATCATAACATCATCATCTCTTATCTTCTCCAGGTGATGATGGCCCTTGCCTCCCACCTGCAAGCGGTGGAAGCCGAGAAGCAGAAACTGCGCACCCAAGTCCGAAGACTGTGCCAGGAGAATGCCTGGTTGAGGGATGAGCTGGCAGCGGCCCAACAACGGCTCCAGGCTTCGGAGCAAAGGGTTGCTCAGTTGGAAGAGGAGAATAAGCATCTAGATTTCATGGCATCCATTCGGTAAGTGACAGTGTTTGAGCTGGAGAAAGCCTGGTTAAGCGACTAGCTGGCAACGACTCAACAACATCTACAGGCATCGGGGCAAAGAGTGACGCAGCTGGAGGAGGAGAATAAGCATCTGGATTACATGGCTTCAATCCGGAAAGAGGTTACACTGGTCATTATGAAGTCAGGAGTCTGGTTGAGGGATGAGCTGGCAGCAACCCAACAACATCTACAGGCATCGGGGCAAAGAGTGACGCAGCTGGAGGAGGAGAATAAGCATCTGGATTTCATGGCTTCAATCCGGAAAGAGGTAACACTGGTCATTATGAAGTCAGGAGTCTGGTTGAGAGATGAGCTGGCAGCGACCCAACAACATCTACAGGCATCGGGGCAAAGAGTGACGCAGCTGGAGGAGGAGAATAAGCATCTGGATTTCATGGCTTCAATCCGGAAAGAGGTAACACTGGTCATTATGAAGTCAGGAGTCTGGTTGAGAGATGAGCTGGCAGCAACCCAACAACATCTACAGGCATCGGGGCAAAGAGTGACGCAGCTGGAGGAGGAGAATAAGCATCTGGATTTCATGGTTTCAATCCGGAAAGAGGTAACACTGGTCATTATGAAGTCAGGAGTCTGGTTGAGAGATGAGCTGGCAGCAACCCAACAACATCTACAGGCATCGGGGCAAAGAGTGACGCAGCTGGAGGAGGAGAATAAGCATCTGGATTTCATGGTTTCAATCCGGAAAGAGGTAACACTGGTCATTATGAAGTCAGGAGTCTGGTTGAGAGATGAGCTGGCAGCGACCCAACAACATCTACAGGCATCGGGGCAAAGAGTGACGCAGCTGGAGGAGGAGAATAAGCATCTGGATTTCATAGCTTCGATCCGGTAAGAGGGTAATCTCTCAGGCATTCTCATAACTTTATAATGACCAGTGTAAACTAGTTAGGAGAATGCCTGGTTGAAGAATAAGCTGGCTTTAGGACAACATCATCTGATTGCGCTTTACGCCTGTCAATTATGAAGCAACTAGCTATTCCTATTTAAGCTATTGTGATTTGAATCTTGGCAAAACAAATTGTTCAGGGTTAGAGTTTCATCTGTTTAACTTTTCCAACTTTTCTATATCTTTTTTCTAAACATGTCTGTTTATTTCCAGCAAATACGACAGCGACGTGACAGAAGAGTCGGACACTAACCGCAGCACCACAGAGAGCAAGCGAGACGACCCTATGGTGGACCTGTTCCCAGATGATGACCACGATGACAACAGGAACAACAAATGTAAGTTTCTTATTTGTAGCTTTTCGATTTCTTCCATGCTGACCTAGGAGCGAGAGAAAAACAAAGAATGTGCCAGCTGCATTAATAATAATAATAAATTTATTTTGTTCACACATAGGATTTGTACATGACATTCTTACATGAAGGAATTTACAGAAAACTAATATAAACAATTTTTGTGGGAACATGCATTGCTTATTGCTACTAGTGGTACAAATTAATTGTTGAACTCAGACCCCCAAATTAAGCAAAAGCTTGTATCTTGAGAGTTAGTTCTTCCGTATGAGTTATAATTACTATAAGTGCAGTGATAACAAGAATAACGATGTGAATTTACACAAAGAAACATGGTTTATACATGATGCAAGAAGTTGTACAATCAAAATCATTATCAAGTAAGCTAATGGTGTAACAAAAATACAAGAGTAAAATAAAAAATAAATAAAAAGTAACAAAACATATTGTTGAGTGAGTATATATGTATGTACGTGTAGCAGTGTGTGGTACGTGTAAGTGTAGGTAAGTGTATGGATTAGTGTACTGGATTTTACACAGAGCGACTGCCATCTGGCCTCCGCAACTCAGAAGGGAAACCAGACCCAATCCTAGATAAGGTCAGAGTTTTCAAGCCGCCAATGCTTAGTACTGGCGTCTGACTTCGCTTAACGACTAATATCTACGGTATTAAATGATATTAACCAGGCCCAACGGCTTAACGCGCCTTCCGAAGCACGGAAAAAGTGCCGATTAAATGTACATATGAAATTCGAAAACCGAAAAACCCATGTGAGACGTGGTGGGATTCGAACCACGACTTCCCCCGCTCAAGAGGCAGCGGCCCTATCCACTACACTATAAGAGGATTCCACTCAATGAATGATACGCTTTAATAATTTACTTACACAACCGGATTTAGTGTGGTTCTTGTAGTTTTACGTAATCAGACAAGCTGCTGGACTTTCTTCCATGCTGGACTGGGAACGAGAGAAAAACATAGATGGGCTGACAACCTGTCACTACAGCAGTATACCTACAAATCTATCTTAAATAACCCTCAAAACGTTGCTAGTAGAGGCGGAACGACCGTTTAGGTAGTTTATGCTCTGCGTACCCCATTAGGGATAAGAAAGGCGTGATTATATGTAAGTATACGTATGAGTAAAGCACTCGGACAGCATGATTTCAAGAATCAATATTAAGCTTCTAAAGTTTACTTACATAAACGTACCTGTTTGGTTCAAAATTGAATTTTGTGCACTAGGGCAAAAACGTATCTACTTATAAATGCATCTTTTCTAAGGCAAAGAAAATTTGGCCATACAGCCTAACACAATAGGAAGTTAAGTTGACTTTAAATTATTTGCTTATTGTGTTTATATGACATAAAACGATATTAAAATTGAAATTTAAGTACGATAGTGTATTTATTTTATTATAACAAAATTAATTGAATAATAGGTTGTTTAGGTCTCCAGCCCAAGCCTGTAATAAATCATGTCGAAAGATTTAAAAAGTTTAGTTGTTTAGTTTTTAGTTTACAATATTTTTGTAGAAATTCCTCCATTTTCCTCGCTTACAAGTGAAAAGCAGAGTTTATAACTCGTGCATAGACCCATTTTTGTCCTTAACAGCTAAAAACATCGGACAAAAATTGCTTGTTTTGTGCACTTGTCGTAAAATCTACTATTGAAATCCCAATATACCTAAAAAATAAAGTTGAAGTGTATGACACTGTACCATACATACATACATACATATAATCACGCCTTTATCCCTAATGGGGTAGGCAGAGCGTAAACGACCCAAACAAAGGTCGTTCCGCTATGTCTGACAAAATTTTGAGGGTTATTTAAGATAGATTTGTAAGTATATTGCTGTAGTGACAGGTTGTCAGCCCATCGCCTAAATTACAATATACTGAAACCCTTGGATCCCTTAGCTGGTTTTTACAGCATGCCCGGGAGGAAATGCAGCTGGCACATTCTATGTTTTTCTCTCGCTCCCAGGCCAGCATGGAAGAAAGCCACCAACCTGTACCTGTACCAAGTAGACTTAAATAATCCATATAAATGAAGGATTGTTATTCTTCGAAGCGATTTATTGACGGCTTGTCTGTTTGTTGCAGCGATGTCACCGACGCCGCCATCGCAGTTCGCTCAGCAAGTGAACGCGGGCTATGAGATACCCGCCCGACTGCGCACACTGCACAACCTTGTGATACAGTACGCCTCGCAGGTGAGATTGACCTTTGTCTTGAATCTAGTCTCATATTTTGAGAATCAGTCATCAATACAGCCCGTAATGTACCCAAAATCTTACACAAATAAAAACCTGCAATTATTTACGGTTAGGAAACTATATATTCAATTCAATTTCAATTCAATTTATTCAGTAACAATAATATTGTGTTTGAAATACGTGTACACTAAAATTAAATTACAAACATAAGATCACAGTTACATTTAAATGTCTAATTATAATAAATAAGTAATTAATGATTATAATGAAACTAAATAAGATTATGTCAATTTACATGTCAAATTAAAATATTATTAAAGTAAACAAATGTGAATTACATCGAAGGCAGCAATTGTTATCAAAAATCGTCAATGGAATACAAGCACCTTTCCAGCAAGAGAGCTTTTAATTTTTGTTGAAATTAGCTTAACTTACGTATACATTTTAATTCTGTAGGCATTTTATTAAACAATTTAACAGCCTGGTATCTAGGACAGTGAAAGACGATGTCAAAATTTGGCGAAATCACATAATTTAAGTCTTTCCGTCTAGTTGACTCTCTGAGTTCCATTTCAGGTGCAGATTCAAAGATAAACCTTTTTTTTATCACGCTCGTCAACAAGATGTAAATATACAGACTTGGTAATGTTAGAATACCTATATTTTTGAAGTGTTCTACGCACGACTCCCACGGTGGAGCTCGGACAATAGTACGTATTGCTCTCTTTTGAATTACAAACGCTCTGTTTAAATTATATCTATAGCTATTGCCCCACAGGAGAATGCTATACCTAAACTTGGACTCAACTAATGCATAGTATTCTATCTTATATCTGCAGGCTTCATCGTGATGTTGCGCCATTAATCCCGGAAGCAAATAGAAAGACTGAACTACCTAACTGCCTCCGTGGTCTAGTGGCTAGTGCCATGGACTCCTGATCCGGAGGTCCTGGGTTCGATTCCCAGGGGGGAAACACAAAGTTGATAATATTTGAGAATTTATCACTTTGTGAATTTTTGCCCAGTTTGGTTAGGACATTGCAGGCTGAATCACCTGATTGTCCGAAAAAGAAAAAGAATTTTCGTGCTTCGGAGGGCACGTTAAGCCGTCGGTCCCGGTCGCTGTCTTTGATAGTGGTCGTTACTCAAAACCATGTCAGAGGCCTGATAGTTGTGCTACTAGGCGGTTTAAAAAGGGTTCCCAGGGTTCATCGGGTCGATAGACTCGATACCCACTCGACAGAAGAAGAAGAAGAAGACCTAACTTTAAAACCAAATTTTCCAAAAGACACTACTTATATAATGCACCACGTTTATACAACAGAGCAAGCAAAAACAACTGTATAAGACCATACAATCATTATAAACTTAAACAGTATATGAACAATTGGCTTACCGAGTTGGACTATGAGGCAACTGAGAAATTAATAACCCTTATAACATAATTCTAGATTTGTGTCACTTTTCATTTATTTATTTTATTACCAACACACACACACACACACATAAGTACGGAGTCTTTAGATTTAGATTTCCCTTTTTATATTGTATAATTAATTTAAGTACATTCTGCTTTAGTGTTTTTAAGTTTTTTAGCATTCTTTACGCAAACTTTTTGTATATGAGTTGAGGAATTACTGAAGTCTGTAACACAGTGTATACTACCACAGGCTTCAGGGTTACTATTGATTGTAAGACTTTGTACATGTTAAAAATAAAGAAATTTATTATTATTATTATTTGTTCAGGGCCGATACGAAGTCGCAGTGCCGCTATGCAAGCAAGCCCTGGAGGACCTGGAGAAGACCTCCGGCCACGACCACCCGGACGTCGCCACCATGCTCAACATCCTCGCGCTCGTGTACAGGTGAGTAGTGGGGTAGGCAGGGCGTCAGCGTGCAGCAGTGCCGCTATGCAAGCAAGCCCTGGAGGACCTGGAGAAGACCTCCGGCCACGACCACCCGGACGTCGCCACCATGCTCAACATCCTCGCGCTCGTGTACAGGTGAGTAGTGGGGTAGGCAGGGCGTCAGCGTGCAGCAGTGCCGCTATGCAAGCAAGCCCTGGAGGACCTGGATAAGACCTCCGGCCACGACCACCCGGACGTCGCCACCATGCTCAACATCCTCGCGCTCGTGTACAGGTGAGTAGTGGGGTAGGCAGGGCGTCAGCGTGCAGCAGTGCCGCTATGCAAGCAAGCCCTGGAGGACCTGGAGAAGACCTCCGGCCACGAACTCCCGGACGTCGCCACCATGCTCAACATCCTCGCGCTCGTGTACAGGTGAGTAGTGGGGTAGGCAGGGCGTCAGCGTGCAGCAGTGCCGCTATGCAAACAAGCCCTGGAGGACCTGGAGAAGACCTCCGGCCACGACCACCCGGACGTCGCCACCATGCTCAACATCCTCGCGCTCGTGTACAGGTGAGTAGTGGGGTAGGCAGGGCGTCAGCGTGCAGCAGTGCCGCTATGCAAGCAAGCCCTGGAGGACCTGGAGAAGACCTCCGGCCACGAACTCCCGGACGTCGCCACCATGCTCAACATCCTCGCGCTCGTGTACAGGTGAGTAGTGGGGTAGGCAGGGCGTCAGCGTGCAGCAGTGCCGCTATGCAAACAAGCCCTGGAGGACCTGGAGAAGACCTCCGGCCACGACCACCCGGACGTCGCCACCATGCTCAACATCCTCGCGCTCGTGTACAGGTGAGTAGTGGGGTAGGCAGGGCGTCAGCATACAGCAGTGCCGCTATGCAAGCAAGCCCTGGAGGACCTGGAGAAGACCTCGGGGCACGACCATCCGGACGTCGCCACCATGCTCAACATCCTCGCGCTCGTGTACAGGTGAGTAGTGGGGTAGGCAGGGCGTCAGCATACAGCAGTGCCGCTATGCAAGCAAGCCCTGGAGGACCTGGAGAAGACCTCGGGGCACGACCACCCGGACGTCGCCACCATGCTCAACATCCTCGCGCTCGTGTACAGGTGAGTAGTGGGGTAGGCAGGGCGTCAGTGTGCAACAGTGCCGCTATGCAAGCAAGCTCTGGATTTCAAGTCAGGGGATATATTTATTTTTGTTTTTGACTGTAGTCTTTGCCAGAGACGATCTAAAAGTCGAGATGAAATAAGCCTCAATAGAGTAGTGGCAAATATGTTGCCACTTAAATTTGAACCTTATCTACCCGCACTAAGTTTCAAAAGCATTGGTAAAAGGGTTAAAGGCATTGGTTCTCCCATTATATTAATAATGTGAAACCTTGCGCTCTCTAAACTCGCCCTATAAGTTGCTAAACCTTGATACGAGTGTATAACGTTAATTCCCACGCTGGCTACCGTTCGCTACGTCAGTTAATATACATCGATCTACGGTTTAGACTACACGAGCTGGGGTATACAGTGAATAATCTCTCCGATAAGGAGTTCCCAAGGCAACGCCATAAGCCGAGGTTCGAGCCCTAGTGGGCGCCCTTAAGCAGTTTCCATTGCATTTAAGGGTGTAGATTGCGTGTAGCAACTCCCCGCCTTAGTCCGGTGACGCATTATATACACTTTGTAGTATGGAGCAAACAGGTCCATTCGAAAAAAAAGTGAATAAAGCCGGTAACTGTGAGGGAACCGAGCGCGGGGGGGCGGCACTTTCAGCGGGAGGCAGGGAGTGACAATACAATATAATACAAAAGTCTTTATTTCACATAGAAACACATACAACAGAAATAAAAAGGAACAAACGTGACAGTACAATATAGGCGGCCCTATTGTTAAAGCAGCAATTTCTACCAGCATAATCTTTGGGTATAGAAATTGTACAAGCAGAAAGCAGGGGTAGTGCATATTACTACATATAATGCTTAGAC
Organism: Scrobipalpa costella; assembly: GCA_949820665.1. Classification (NCBI taxonomy): domain Eukaryota; kingdom Metazoa; phylum Arthropoda; class Insecta; order Lepidoptera; family Gelechiidae; genus Scrobipalpa; species Scrobipalpa costella. The sequence goes on from OX463311.1 coordinate 4,696,207, forward strand.
AATATTTACACATTATTACATAAATATTTCAATAAAATATATTGATATATATCTTATGCTAAACAAATACATAATATATGCTACATAAGACAGGATACTGTATGTTATATATCAGAGAAATTGGTAGATAAAATATCACTACATATACTTAAATGATACTTATGAATACACATTCTACATTATTAGCCAAATAGAATTTTCTTGTTTGCTCCTAAAACGATTCCATAGACGGAGCTCGTCGAACATTCTCGGGCAAGGAATTCCACAGTTTAATTGCCTGTACCGTAAAAGATTTAGCGTAGAAATCAGTCTTGTGGGAAGGTAGGTTTAAGGTGAGATTGTTACTGGAGCGCAGATTACGCGGCAGAGTAGAGGAGTGGAAAATGAAGCGGTCTTTAAGGTAAGGAGAAAAATGGGGATCGGACTATACTGGACGCTAGTACTATTTATTATACTGTGGTTTAGTTAAGATTTTTGTCGTTGTCAGTCCAGCCAGCACTTAATGCCCTAAAGTCCAAAAATACTGAGCTATTGACGTCGTTACAGGGACCAGAACAAATACAAGGAAGCTGCTAACCTCCTGAACGATGCTCTCTCCATCCGCGAGAAGACCCTCGGCGAGAACCATCCTGCAGTCGCCGCCACACTGAACAACCTCGCTGTGTTGTATGGGAAACGAGGTCAGTTTACTTAACAGTCGAATTTCTATGTGACATTTTTGACATACATTTTTATGTGACAATTAGAGTTCTGGCCTGAGAGCGAGAGAAAAACATAGAATGTGCCAGCTGCATTTCCTCCCAGGCATGCTGTAAAAACCAGCTAAGGGATCCGAGTGTTTTAGTATATTGTAATTTAGGCGATGGGCTGGCAACCTGTTACTGCAGCAATATATCCACAAATCTAATCTTAAATAACCCTCTAAACTCCTAAGGTCGTTCGAGTACGCTCTGCCTACTCCATTACGGATAAATGCGTGATTATATGTATGTATGTATCAGTGGCGAAGGTTCCATATAACACGATTCCCGTCGGCTTCCCTTTTCATAGGCATAGTGTGAAACGACTTTAGACGACGAATTTTAGATTGAAATGTATATCGCCATAGTGACAGGTTTTCAGCCCATCACTAAAGTTCCATGCTGGTCTGGGAGCGAGAGAAAAACATAGAATGTGCCAGCTGCATTTCCTCCCGGGCATGCTGTAAGAGCTAAGGGATCCGAGGGTTTCAGTATATTGTAATTTAGAATTCTATCTTAAATAACCCTCAAAACTTTGTCAGACGTGGTGGAACTACCTTTGTTTAGGTCGTTAACGCTCTGCCTACCCCATTAGGGATAAAGGCGTGATTATATGTATGTATGTATGTACTAAACTGCAGTACGCTGTAAACCTTGAATCCTTTGCTAGTTTTTACAGCGTTCCCGGCAGGTGAAACAGCCGACACATTCTATGTTTTTCTTTCTCTCCCAGTCCAGCATGGAAGATAGGTCACGTCTGTCAAATACTGAAGACAATTTTAGATTGAAATGTATATCGCCATAGTGACAGGTTTTCAGCCCATCCCTAAACTGCAGAAACCTCGAATCCTTTTGCTTGGTTTTTACAGCGTTCCCGGCAGGAGAAACAGCCAAACACATTCTATGTTTTTCTTTCTGTCCCAGTTCAATTGAAGATAATATTTATTTATATCGCAGGCAAGTATCGTGAAGCTGAGCCTCTGTGCAAGCGTGCCCTCTGCATCCGCGAGGCGGTGCTCGGCCGCGACCACCCCGACGTGGCCAAGCAGCTCAACAACCTCGCGCTGCTCTGTCAGAACCAGGTGATACCACGCTGCCTAGTGGCTAGAACCACGCGGTTGCTCTGTAGGTGTAGCAAGATGCTTGGAAAATGTGTTTGCGCCCTCTTAGACGGCTTGAACGTCATATGATGATGTTATCGGCGATTTGCTTAAATAGATGGATAAAAGGTTTATTGCATAAAAAAGCTTATGTACCGAGTCTATTTAAAAGTCTAGGTAAAATCATAGGGAAAGCCAGTACATAAGGTAATAATTAACAATAATCGCAAGTGCTTAGAAAGTTATGATGATGTCATCGGCACCTGTAACGATTTGCTTAGATAGATGGATAAAAGGTTTATTGCATAAAAAAAGCTTATGTACCGAGTCTAGTTATTTCGTCGGTAAAATCATAGGGAAAGCCAGTACATAAGTAAAATGATTAACAATAATCGCAAGTTATGATGATGTCTTCGGCACCTGTAAATAGCCTTATAGATAAGCTTTAAACCGCGCTGTGATAGCCGCCAGTTAAGGTAGAATGTGATGCTCAGCCCAGCATACTCAAACATGCATCATACTCAATTCATTCATATCGATACCTAGTTTCATAATGCGTCTATTTTCAAAATCGCTTACTATTTTTTTTTATTGTTTTTCAAGTGAGAATTCTGGGCTGACGAGTTTATGGTGGCCATTTTGTACATAGTTTTTTATATTATTTTTTATTTGCTTTGCAATATTTTTTTAGACGGTGGTTTTGCGTTTAATAGTGAATAGAGAATATCGAAGTAAAATCACATTTAACCGGGGTATAGCTCTGTGACAATTTAAGAAATTAAAGGATATTTTTATACCACAGTTTTTGATTTCACAAATCCAATGATTTTATCTCCATCCATTACATAAAAAATCATTTGCTAAAAAAAATCTCTTTCTACATTGTCAAATAAAAATTTACACTCATATTTTAATACCAATTTAAATTATAATAATAATAAATGCCTTCTAACGCTACTGTACTGCATTTTAAATGTGTTAATTACTTCACAATTGTAACAATTTGCGCACACCAAGTAAAACTAGTTCCAGTACAAAACATCAATAATGCACATAATCAAACATATAAAACTAGCTAAAACAGTAATTCACATTGATAAATGACACAACTCTAGCTTTTAAGTTAATAAGTGTCTTCAGTAAGCCCACACCGCGATTATTCAATAAAATGACCTTGAACTTTTCGGGTCATTACCCAATACATAATTTTTTGCAGCGCGCATCCTTAAGTTAAGGCGCCGCCATGTCTGTGGCAATACTATAGTAACAGCATCGGCATTCATACTTATATTATAAATTCGAATGTAATTCTGTCTATCCGTCTGTCTATCTGTTTACCGCGGCAAAACACATTTAACGCGGGTGAAAAGAAGTGCGGGAAACTAGTGATTAAATATCAAACAAGAAGTCAAATCTAGTTTGCGTTTTTTTGCTTCTTGTTTCTCATATTTTGAGTAAGAACTCATTTAATAAACTCATTACTTATATGATTAATTTTCTTCCGTTTGCCAGATAGATAGGATAGATAAGACGTTTATTTTCACAACTACATCACACAAATAACAACAGATAAGTGGATTTATTAGCGGAGTTTTATACAAGTGGCTCGCCTTAAGTCGGTCTAGCGGTAACCTTGAATTACTGGCCTTGGTTCATTAGACGATGCAGACGAAACCGTTGTTATTTGTAACAGGAACTTGTTTCTATGCTGTATTACGAACACACATTTGTGTAGTAATATATCGATCGAGCGCATTCTTTAATTACAAAAAGTTTAGTTTTATTCATAGTAGTATAATAGACGTAAACAAATTGCTTCCATGGTCCGCTTTGGATACCCGAGGTTCGATTCCGACGAGAACATAACATGAAGTTTAAATTTGTCAGTTTGTAACTTGATTCGTTTGAACTGATTGTCTATAAGAATAAGAACTCTGTGCTTCGGAGGTCTAACTAAACTAAGGACGAGGACTAACCTGTTTAATGTATTTCAGAACAAATATGAAGAAGTGGAACAATACTATCAGCGTGCATTGGAAATCTACGAGAGCAAGCTCGGACCCGACGACCCCAATGTAGCCAAGACCAAGAACAACCTCGCTTCATGCTATCTTAAACAGGTACCTACGCCTTGAAGATCGATCAATTCGAAATATCTTTTGATATATTCGCTCACTATATTTAAATTAGTATTTAGCCGAAAAGGTAATCGTCTAACTTAATAGACGGGTGCTGCGTGCTAGTTACGTATCTGTAATCGAATTTGAAAAAGCTGTGAATAACTTGGGAGCAGAGGAAAGACCAACTGGGAGTAAAACCTTCTGGTTGTACTCGCAGAAAATGTTTATGTCTACGGAGTTTAAGAGATAAGTAGGTGGAAGTCAGCTTGTTGTAAATCTATTGCTGATGGCAGCGCATGGTAGGATGGCTTTTTTTGAGCAGATTGAAAAATTTATCATGGATGAAGAAAAATAAGTTATCATGCAAATCCTAGGATTTTACCTATGAATGCCCTTTATTTCGGGTCGGGGTTGTCTGATGACGTATAACACCCTGTATTATTCTCCTCAGGGCAAGTACAAGGAAGCGGAGACCCTTTACAAGCAGGTGCTGACGCGCGCGCACGAGCGGGAGTTCGGCACCATCGACGGTGAGTCCATACCGCACAACGCCAAAACACAATAACATAATACATTAGCCAATACACATGAAATTACCTAATCATATTTGTTCATAAAATCTGCACTCACGTGAAATTACTAGCACTTCATCCAATCCACAGAAATCATTGGTCTCTTTTCTCCATCGGTCCAGTTGTCCAAAAGCGGTCTGCTCCCAGTAGCTCCCAGGGCTAACAAGCGCGCCACGAGATAATTTTTTCACCGCATTTTTTTGCGCGTTGCGTACGTCACACTAAATAACGCCTTGCTTTAAGCGTAGTGAAGTTTCGCTTGCACGGTGACAAATTATCAGATTGTGTGCAGTATAAATTACAATGCCCATTTATTGACCAACAGGCGGATATGATGTGTTTAGTAGGCGACGAACGATCGCTTATACTACGTTTTCTCAACTAAGTGCCGATGTTATGGACAAATATAAAAAAATACTTGCTCTTCTTTTAACTATATCAAATCTCTTAATAGCTTAAATAATACTGGAATTCCCATATTTTAAAGGAAATTCGTTCCCATGCCTTTATTTTGTAACAGCCTAATATAATTTACTACATGAAATATTTCTTTTGAATATTTTTGTTATATTATGCTGCCTATTTTAGCTAACACATTTCTGAACAAATTTCATGTTCCATGACCTTCTTACACCAACGCGCATGTCAATTTTAATATTAATTTAAGTTAATGCTTATTTTAATTTAATTATGTTATAATTTTATTTTTCTGTTTACGTATTTTCAGAGTATATAGCGTCATTAAAAAAGCCAAAAAGTAGTTCACCCCGCACCTAATGTTTAATACAGGACTATGTTGAAGATGTTTTACCAAGATTTTATCGAAATATTTTGTGTTATGTATAATGTGTATATTATTGTTTGATAATAATTTCCATTTGTTAATAAAATCTATGAAGAGCATGATTTCGCATGAACTAGATTTTTTCACGACTGTCAGAATGTGGAGAAGGGATTTAGAGATGCACTCTATGAAAGAGAATCCGGCTAAATAAGTTGTAATTCAATTTAATGCTTTTAGTTAGATTGAAATAATATTTAAAGTAAGTTAATAATTTCAACAAATCGCCAAATAAGATGGCTTCTTGGATAGTTTCTATTGAATGCTGTGCAATATGACAAGTTGACATTCCTATATTGTTAATTAATTACAATAAATGACAAATGCATAAAACATGCTCAAGCTCAAACTGTTTGGATAAGTATAGGAGATGGATGACAGAAAGCATGCTATAACTTTCTGAACAAGGCTGCTGAGCTGATCGAACATAGAACCCACCAGAGAGTCCTGGGTCCTGGGATCTTGGTCACATTGTTTTAATACGAAATTATCATGATTCTTCTTAGCGAGATTGCTATATCATCAACCTGGAGCCGTATTTTTGAATCACTCGAACTCCAATGCGCATACGAAAGAGCACCTTTCGCATGCGATTTTGGTACAATTTACCTTGAAAATTTTAGTCTTTCGTGTGCGAATTCGATACGAGCGTTTCAAAAATACGTCTCCTGTATTTCTATACTGACGATGAAACAAAAATATACCTTCAATTTTAAAGTGTTTAATATATAGGACATTAATTTATATTTTATGTCGTCATCCCTCGCCTGTACTCCGGTGAAGGAAAAGCATAATATCACTAATAAGTACTTTAAATGAAATATACAAGCGATAGATAAGTAGGAAACCGATTTATGTTTCAATTAATAATTTGTATAGATCATTCATTATTTTATATTTTTTGCTGTGTAATTTTAATTCGTTTTATGAAGTTTAGATCTCTCGTTGCATTTGATTCTGGTTGAGGCTCGAATTATTCCGTAGTTTTAGTAGATCTTGCCTATATTAAAATCATATTATAGTAAGGGTCCTTACAGACAGGCGACATGTAGCGTTTAGTAGCGGTTTTTATTACTTTGACATGAAAGGTTAGTTGGGGATACAAGTACTAAATTTTATTATATTGTAAAACATGTTATTGTTAGTAAAATACCGGTCGGAACCCATCTGCAAAGTTCCTGAGTCCGGATATATGAAGTCATCTTATTTATATGAAAAGAAAAATGATCGTGGTATCGAATTAATCCCCATTTTGTTTCAATTTATACTTGCGATTGTCAACAACAACATTAACATTTCAAAATTAAAATTTATATCATTTTATATAACTTAAATGGTACGTAACATCCTCATATATAACTCTTGAGGATTCTATTCGCAAGATGCTTACATTTAGTAGTTTATATTTATTTTTTATAGCTATATATCACAAAAAAAATTAACAGTGTTGTACCTGGAGTAGCCCAAACTTGGTATGTTCTAAAAAAGATTTTAATTTTGAAATTGTGACTGAAATATAATGATGTGATATAGTTTTAGAATCGGCTTAAAATGTAATTTAATTCGATACCACACACGATGGCCTTGAGTTTTTTTTTTCATTTTCCATACAAAAAATAAGATGACGCCATATATCCAGAGGGTATAGGGTTTGCGGGTCCCGACGGTTTTTTACTTAGGAATAACATTTGTATGTTTAACAAGATACTAATATTTGGTGCTGGGATCACTAACCGAAATAATTTTCTATAACAGAAACCGTTATAGGTCATTCTCACACTAGTAGAAGCAGATCTGCCGGAGCGGGCAGAAATTGTCTATGGTTCCATTGTTCAAAACAATGGGAGTATAGACAATCACGCTTACTCTTGCAGAATCCGCTCGCAATGTGAGAACCGCGTTAGCGTTCCACGTTACATTGCGTAGAATGAAAATTGTCGCAGAAAGGCGAATAGCGGATTGTCTGTCGTCTGTCTGTAGAGACTGATTAGTGAAAATATTTTTATATGTGTAGTTTTTGAAATTATTTTTGATCTTGCGCTGACTAGATAATGATATTGCATATTTACGACAGTCTCTGTTTTCTTTTTATTCTATTTCGAAAAGGAATAGGGAATGATTGTGAATTTTATCCTAAAAAATAATTATTATTTATGCATAAGCAGGATGGACCGTCCTAGAATTTAGCTGTGATCTTGCAAACTGTGCCTTGTATAAGTTCTTAAATTGTTTTAATAAACAAAAATGCTTCCGCCAAATATTTTATAAAATGCTACCAATCTAGAAAACGTTATTTATAAAACGTGCGTAAGGGATTCTTGTAAACTTTGAGCTTCCCGTAAAGTGAAATAAAAAAAAAAACTTCTTACAAAATTACTACCTTGATTATGATCAGACAATTTATATGGGGAAGAAACTTTTTTTGTGTTTTTTTCGTTAACTGAGCAACGTCTATCAGTTTGCGGGAAGCTGTCTCTTACACCTTGTATTAGATTTTATAAAATGATATATATATTTTTAGTTGATATCGTATCATGATTGTGTTCATGTAGTGTATATGAAAATTGTGCAATTAAATAAGCAGGCCAAATTATTGTTATTTTTTAATACAATAGGTACAAACTCATAATATTTTTTTGTTCAATTTGTTATTCAAGATTATTCTGTACATTACCATATAATTTCTCTTATTTTATTTCATTTAATAAACCGGCCGTGAATTTTAATTTTATTTATTTTTATTTAACATAGTCCTTTCTAAAAAGGTGCGATTGGGTGATTTAACCGTAACAAGAGGTGAGTGGCACAAGTTTGGACATGTGTGGCACAGGTAGGGAAATAAGTTTTTAATTTTCTTTCTTTTCTTTTAAATTATGTTGTTTTTTTGTTGTAATTCTGTCTTCTGCCGTTTGTGTCACACTTTTCCCGGCTTGTGTCACATATACCTTTTATTTTTAATTTTGTATTTATTGCTTTTTATGTTTTTATTCTTTTTTTGGTAAAAACTTGTTACTTTTAAACTTAACCTTGGTTGAAGTAAAAGTATTGTTATATTATTTTATACGTGATCAAATTAAATGTATCATACTATAAAGTCTTCAAATACCAACAGTATTTGTTTAACAAACTTGAGAATGATGTCTATTCGGACTGAACACCATCTAACTTAAATAAGTCCGATTGTATTACCGTGCCGTCCCTTTCTGTTCTCTTACGACAGAAAATGACACATATGAATGGACTTAATATACTTCCATGCTGGAATGGGAGTGGGAGAAAAACATAGAATGTGCCAGCTGCATTTCCTCCTGAGCATGCTGTAAAAACCAGCTGAAATCCGAGGGTTTCAGTGTATTGCAATTTAGGCGATGGGCTGACAACCTGTCACTACAGCAATATACGTACAAATCTATCTTAAATATCCCTCAAAACTTTGACAAACGTGGCGGAACGAACTTTGTTTAAGTCGTTTACGCTCTGCCTACCCCATTAGGGATAAAGACGTGATTATATGCATGTATGGATGGACCGGACCTATTATAAAGTTAGTCGTGTGTCACATTTCTTCTTAACTTAGTACATACATACATATAGTCACGCCTTCATCCCTAATGGGGTAGGCAGAGCGTAAACGATCTAAACGAAGGTCGTTCCGCCACGTCTGACAAAGTTTTGAGCGTTATTTAAGTTAGATTTTTAGTATATTGCTGCAGTGACAGGTTGTCCGCCCATCGACTAAATTACAATATACCAAAACCCTTCGATCCCTTAGCTGGTTTTTACATTATGCCCGGGAGGAAATACATGCACATTTTACGTTTTTCTCTCGCTCCCAGTCCAGCATGGAAGCATCAACTTATTAACATAATCATTATTGCTTCAACACACTCCCCACTTATTCCGTATATTGATTCCTTATTCCCCGCAGGTGACAACAAGCCCATCTGGCAAGTGGCTGAGGAGCGCGAAGAGAATAAACATCTCCAGAAGGAGAACGCTCCGTACGGCGAGCACGGCGGCTGGCACAAAGCGGCTAAGGTATTCAAGGTGCATTTTGACACAGACACGTCGGCTTGCGATGGTGGTATACTGGGATTAGGTAGTATGGCTAGAGGAAATTGAGGCGATGAAACTGAGGATTTTATTAAGCAAATAAAAAAGGACTGGAAGCGAGGGAAAAATATAGAATGTGCCAGCTGCATTTCCTCCCGGGCATGCTGTAAAAACTATGGGATCCGAGGGTTTCTGTATATTGCAATTGAGGCGATGGGCTGACAACCTGTCGCTACAACAATATACCTACAAATCTATCTAAATAACCCTCAAAACATTGTCAGACGTGGCGGAAGAACCTTTGTTTAGGTAGTTTACGCTCTGCCTACCCCATTAGGGATAAAGGCTGGGCTGACAACCTGTCGCTACAACAATATACCTACAAATCTATCTAAATAACCCTCAAAACATTGTCAGACGTGGCGGAAGAACCTTTGTTTAGGTAGTTTACGCTCTGCCTACCCCATTAGGGATAAAGGCGTGATTATATGTATGCATGTATGTAATAAAAAAGGACCTAACCTTAAATGGGTATCCGGGTGGCCTAAATAGGAATGCTTCTTCAGTACGTCCCCTACCAACTGAATTAGCATACATACATATAATCACGCCTTTATCCCTAATGGGGTAGGCAGAGCCTAAACGACCTAAACAAAGGTCGTTCCGCCACGTCTGACGAAGTTTTGAGGGTTATTTAAGATAGATTTGTAGGTATATTGCTGTAGTGACAGGTTGTCAGCCCATCGCCTAAACTACAAAACACTGAAACCCTCGAATCCCTTAGTTGACTGAGTTAGCATTCCTATTATATGAGCATTATTATAAAAATAGGAGACTTAGTTTCATGCGGCATGACTCATGCCTGAAAAACAGGACCGCCCGAGGGGGGGCTGGGGGCTCGGGGAGAAACATAAAAAAAACCTCGCAAGGTTTCCTGGTCATCCTTACCGACGGCGATGACCAAATTACTCGTGCATTTAGTGCTGCTAATGCAAGTCGAGCCACACTCTGTACAAGCTCTTCCAGCAACCGCGCACGTACCGGGTAGATTCTCTCCGATAAGGAGTTCCCAAGGCAACGCCATAAGCCGAAGTTCGAGCCCTAGTGGGCGCCCTTAGGCAGTTGCCATCGCATTTAAGGGTGTAGATTGCGTGTAGCAACTCCCCGCCTTTAGTCCGGTGACGCATTATATACACTTTGTAGTATGGTGCAAATAGGTCCACTCAAAAAAAAACCCAGGTCAGTAGGTTGTTAAGTTGCTTGTGACAACAACACGGATGGAAACGGCGACCGTTCCAAAACTCGCAAAAAATCCATTCCATTGTGAAATTGAATCTGAAATTAGAATCGGAATTCGAATCGAAATTGAAATATGAATGTTTAGACAAAACTTAGTAGAGGACACGTATTGAGGTAGCATTCCTATATACGCATCCGGGTGTTGTGCTAACTATAAAGGGTAAAGGAACGGTATGCCTAAAACTGAAAGGAGTTGCTCAGTCTAAGAAACTGAACAAATTTCACAAATAAATTCTTCTAGGAAATAACAAATATTGAAGCGATAATTTTGAAGAATCGAGATTTTTTTTAATGAAAGGTGTTTAGTTTCGTTGATAAGTAATTATTGAAATTATCGATCAAACAACATTGATAATGCAATGAAACAAACAATAATAAAAAAGACCTAAAATGTCTAGGTCATGCATTTTATTTTCACTTCAATTTCGACCAATTTCCTCTGCGAATGTTATCCAGTCCCTTGTATGCTGTCTTACCGCCAGCGAGCGTGGCTGTTATTAAAAGCACCGTCTCTATCTTGTTTTGTTCACTAACAATTATAACAGGAATGTGAAAAGTAAGTATGTACTAATTTACTAACAATAAAATGTATGCGTTTAACATGTGTTCAACGCTTAATTTCTATTACTTGAGTATTAAGGTGCTTTTTTGAGTTGTTGGGACAAACTATAAGAGGCGAACTGTGGCGCAATCGTGACGACACCAATTTTAAAATAATTGTGTCCAATATACAAACATTTTTAAGAATATTTTACTTTTAGCTGAAATCGCAAGTAATTCTTCATTTTATAACACAGTATCATAATTTAAACTATGCATTTAAGGTAAGCTTTGTATTATAAATGTGCTAACAGTGTCCACTTTAAGCGTATGTATAATATATAGCTTTTATGCTTTGTGTGTATTATTATACGGGGTGTAAGGGACAGCATCCTGCAGAATGATAGGGGTTGCTCAGTCATTGAAACTGAACAACTAAACCAGTATTTTTTTCAGGAAACTGCTTTTCCATACAAATTGTCTAATCAAGGTGGTAATTTTGTATGGGAAATCATTTTGTTTTTTCGCTTCCTGAAGGAATTTCCTGATGAAAGTTGTTCAATTTCGTTGCCTGAGCAACCCCTATCAGTTTGCGGAACGCTGTCCCTTACACCCGGTATAATGGATTATAAAATGGAGATTTAGTTTTAATTGTCGCTAATCGTAAAATATTCATGAAAAGTTAGCAAGATTTTGTTTTATTTGCATCGTCTCGTATATTTTATAATATTTACTCATTATTTATTGTCTGTTTATTAATTTTGATGTGTAACAAACAATCTAATTTCAAATACTATTTTTTAAATTATGACTGCAATATGTAATTATTGTCACGAAATAAATGATACGATACTTACCCTTATGGGGTAGGCAGAGCGTAAACGACCTAATAAAAGGTCGTTCCGCCACGTCTGACAAAGTTTTGAGGGCTATTTAAGATAGATATTGCTGTAGTGACAGATTGTTAGCCTATCTCCTAAATTGCAATATACTAAAACCCTCGGATCCCTTAGCTGGTTTTTACAGCATGCTTGCATTCTATTCTATATATTTTTTTAACTATTATACTCCTAATAATTGACTAACTTCCTTCACTACAAACGTTCCAGGTGGACTCCCCGACAGTGACCACGACCTTGAAGAACCTGGGCGCCCTCTACCGGCGCCAGGGGAAGTACGAGGCCGCTGAGACCCTCGAGGACTGCGCGCTCCGCAGCCGGAAGGAGGTAGGCAGCTGATTTACATACATACACTAGCATTCTTCCATGCTGGCCTGGGAGCGAGAGAAAAACATAGAATGTGCCAGCTGCATTTCCTCCCGGGTATGCTGTAAAATCCAGCTAAGGGATCCGAGGGTTTCAGTATATTGTAATTTAGGCGATGGGCTGACAACCTGTCACTACAGCAATATACTTACAAATCTATCTTAAATAACCCTCAAAACTTTGTCAGATGTGGCGGAACGACCTTTGTTTGGGTCGTTTATGCTCTGCCTACCCCATTAGGGATAAAGGCGTGATTATATGTATGTATGTACACTAGCGACCCGCGCAGCCTAGTTGGCCGTGTACCTGCTTGCTACGCAGAGAGTCCCGGGTTCGATTCCCGGCCAGGGCAGACATTTGAATGATGAATTTAAATGTCTGTTTCTGGGTCTGGGAGTAATTTGTGGTTTTTCTGTGTATGTCCATGGCACCGCGATACAGGGAATCCTAGTGGGGGCTGTGAGTGTGACCGACCCGCCCCGGCTTCACACGAAAACTATCAGTGTTTCTCTACTATATTATGCAAGTAAATAATAGTCCTCCCACCGACTTTCGGTAATGGCGGCCAATCTCCCAGAGATGGGCCAACTGCGCAGGACTTGTTTTTAGTGCCCAAGTATTTGCGCTACACACAGGTGCACTCTCTGTTACCTCAATCTCTTATTCTGATGGGACAGACTGACTGACAAGACCAGAGAGAATTCGGGCGCAGGACCGACTATTTACATGCCCATCCGACGGCATGGATCATTTTACTTTTCGGACAATCAGGTGATCAGCATGCAATGTCCTAACCAAACTAGAAACAACAATACAAAGTCATTGTCCCCTGCCGGGAATCGAACCCGGGACCTCCGGGTCGAGAGCCCATGGCTCAGACCGCTAGACTACGGAGGCAGTTATTAAGCAAGTATCATATATATAAACCTTACTATTTAAACAGTCCTTAAAAGAAACCGCATCAAAATCCGTTGCGTAGTTTTAAATATTTATGCATACATAGGGATATAGGGACAGAGAAAGCGACTTTGTTTTATACTGTGTAGTGATATCAGTGGCGAAGGGTTCATTTAACGATTCCCGTCGGCTTCCCTTTTGAAATCATCCAAATGGTAGGTATTTGTTTTGTTATCTTGAGAAAATGGTTTATTTATCCTTGTTGTCTTGTTAGGCAGCGAAACTTTCTTTTTGGATTTTGGTGTAGAACTTAAAAATGATATACATACATAAATATAATCACGCCTTTATCCCTAATGTGGTAGGCAGAGCGTAAAGTACCTAAACGAAGGTCGTTCCGCCACGTCTGTCAAAGTTTTGAGGGTTATTTAAGATAGATTTGTAGGTATATTGCTGTAGTGACAGGTTGTCAGCCCATTGCCTAAACTACAATATGCTGAAACCCTTGGATCCCTTAGCTGGTTACTACAGCATGCTCGGGAGGAAAAGCAGCTAGCACATTCTATATTTTTTTCTCGCTCCCAGGCCAGCATGGAAGTAAGAAAAATGAGATATACGGAGTAATATGTATTTGTTATTTACTCCGGCTTCCCTATCGATAAAATTCACTCTTCGCCACTGGTACATATATATAATCACGCTTGTCAAAACTGTAAACTGCCTCCGTGGTTTAGTGGCTAGTGCCATGGACTCCCGATCCGGAGGTCCTGGGTTCAATGGCCAGGGGGGAAACACAAATTTGTCACTTTGTGATTTTTTCCCCAGTTTGGTTAGGACATTGCAGGCTGAATCACCTAAATGTCCGAAAAGAAAAAAAAACGTGCTCCGTAGGGCACGTTAAGCCGTCATTCCGGTCGCTGTCTTTGATAGTGGTCGTTACTCTATCCATGTTAGAGGCCTGATAGTTGTGCTACTAGGCGGTTTAAAAACTCTAACACCAGGATCATCAGGTCGATAGACTCGATACCCACTCGACAGAAGAAGATCACGCCTGTTTTACCTTTAGGATGCTGTATAGAAATGTCTCATATACTTGCACTATTTGGTACAGAGCGTAATGGTCCGTTTTCCAGAAACTTATTAAGCGAGTACTATCATCAGATTGTTTGTTTCCGAAAGTTAATAAAATAATCATATATACATACGATCACGCTTTATCCCTAATGGGGTAGGCAGAGCGTAAACGACCGAGACTTATTTCAATACAGCAGCCTAAAGTTATAACAGACACTAACATATACACAGTTTAAAATGCTATAGTATTTCTAAACTATTTCTGCTATATGTTTTAGAAAAAAAGGTAAAGAAAGTTTCATGTCTTTTAATCGAAGATCTTGTTTCTAAAATAAGTTTTAGCTATTAGATATAACAACATAATGAAATAGTAGTTTTAGTAACTTGACTAGTTTACCAACATATTTTTTTTTTTTAATTGTTTTTTTTAATAAAAAGATATGAAACTTTGTTTAACTTAATTCTAAACCGAATTGGAAATACTATACATGCATTGAGCGGGACGTATTTATTTACAAACATAATAATTAGGAGAGCTTAAGACAAGGCTTATATTATGGTTGACCGAACCTACCACAAGGTGTGTTGATTGCTGCTTCCTTAAAATTTTCGATTCTTTCATGAGTCGACATACCAGGTGTAAGGGACAGCGTCCCGTAAACTGATAGGGGTTGCTCACTTGCTTAGGCATCGACACTGAAAAACTATCAGCCGGTTATTTTTTTTTTCTGGAAGTGAAAAAAAATTTCTTTTCCATACAAATTGTCTGAACGAGGTGAACATTTTGTATGGAAAAGCCATTTTTGTTTACTTGCTGAAAATAATCCTGCTTATAGTTGTTCAGTGTCGTTGACTGAACAACCCCTATCAGTTAGCGGGACTCTGTCCCTTACACCTGTTATTATTTAAAACACTCACCAATTTTTCTCTGTTTTTGAGTCACTTCACGTTTTGACACACACATATTTAATTATTGTTCTGCTTTAGTATTAGATTATGCCTTACCTATATTTCTACATAATAAAATATTAACGAGTATTACATTAATATGTTTATTATAAGTCGTTGAGAGGCGACCGTTATTATAAAAGTTGACAGCTTATACATATTGTTTTTTATGTATTATTTATATTATTGATTTAATTATTTAAAACAAGCTAGTATGAGGCACAATAATAATACAGTTTGGTATTAATTTGCACGCCGCATAGCACGTTCAACAAGTAAGTCAGTAATTGCTATCATATTAGTGGTTACGCTTATTTTATAATCGTCTAAATTTATTTCAGGTGGCTGACAATTGGCATTAAAAATATTTTAAAAAAACAGTGGTCGAAAAGAAATTGTCGTTTTAGAGTTTAAAAAAAAGAAACATTGAAAGGCCGCAGAGACTTTCACGCTTTATAAACAAGGTCCAAAATATTAAAGGGTCCTTGATTAGACGATAATTTTAAATCCATTCTCAGACTTGAAGCAGGTCTGCCGGAGAGGGTAGATGTTTTCTGATGTTTTTGTTCATTACCCAATACAATGGGAGCATTGACAATCACGCTCACTCCGGCAGACTTTACTCGCAGTGTGAGAACCGCGTAAATGTTCAATGTCAAGACTGCAAAGTCTTTCTAAAGTCAGTAGCTGAGAGAACTGGGTAGGTTAAGCTTAAACCTGTGACATGTTACCCAGGCTTTGGACATCGTGAAACAGTCTCGCACGCGCGGCGGCAGGCACGGCAGCCGCGAGTCCATCGATCAGCACCCCGAGCACCATGACGAGGTCAGACACGCGCCGCCATCTTGAATTCACACGCCATCTTGACTCATGTTAGCCGCCATCTTGAATCATGCTAGCCGCCATCTTTAATTGCACTAATCACCATTTTGTGTCGTGTCGGCTTCATTTTAGAGGCAATCTTGAATAATACTAGCCGCTATTTACAGGTGAAATTAAAATCTTTTGACAGAGAAAGTGAGTTGGGACTATGAAACAGAACAACTTTCAACACAACGTCAGGCGGAAAAATCCTTTCATACAAAATGCACGGTTAGCAGACTGACTTGACTATGAAACATTTTTCTTTTCGTCTGGCCTATGTTCAATGGGGAAAGTTGTTTAGTATCGTGGACTGAACTCACGTTCAAAATATGTCGAATGTTTTAGATTTCTAACTGTAGAATTTCACCATTCATCTTGTTTTATCGTGTGAGCGTCATGTCGGCCATCTTGAATAATGCTTGTCGCCATCTTGGATTGCACCACTCACAATTTTACGTCTGTTTTTGTCTCGTCGTTGTCTTTGAATATCGTTATGTGGCACTGGGTGGAGATTTGTAGCACTGCTTTTCATTATATGCACCAGACTTATAGAACTGTCTTGTTCACAATATCCAAGTCTTGTTCTCGCACGCCCTTTCATCATGTTGTGACTGTCATTTTATTTATCTAATTCCCCAAACATTTTGTACATAAATAATGCTCCTTTTTCGAGGGTTTAAGGACAATCTAATCCGACGTAAAAAAGTTATTGCATTGCTAATCATTTCCTTGGTCGGTGTTTGTGATAAGTTCTTTAGAATGTCCGATATCAACCATCAACAAAAAATAAATAACTTTAAATCAGCCACCACATCTGAACGAGATTAGAATATATAAAAAAATGTATTATTTATATTTTATTTTATGTAAATATTTTATTTACATACTTGTATTCTTATATTTGCTTATTATATTTCTTTGAATATACCTTTACATATTTAAAATGTGTTACGTTGAGACTGTTGGAGTAACTTTGAACGAAAACTAGAAATCTTTAATGAAACCTTTTGATCATTAGGAAAAATACTAATTGTAGTCAACTAAATCTTGACTTACAAACAGCTTATGTTGCATGATCCTCAAATATTCAAAGGTACCCCATAAGGCCATTCTCACACTACCCTGCGCTCCGATAACACAATCAAACCATAGACAATCACGTTCACTCCGGCAGAATCTGCTCTCAGTGGCAGAGATTATAGTATTTCCAACTTTGTTTTAGAATAAAGGTAAACAAAGTTTCATGTCTTTTAATCGAAGATCTTGTTTCTAAAATAAGTTTTAGCTTTTAGACATGAAAACATAATGAAACAGTCGTTTTAGTCATTCAACTAATTTTCCAACACGTATCATTTATTTTTGAAATGTATTTTGAATTAAAAATACATAACACTTTGTTTACCTTTATTCTAAATCTGAGTTGGAAATACTATAGATCATCAGTATTAGCACCGCTATATTTACATTACGATCCAAATACTGACAGATCACTGTATCATCGATAATACTGATAGATTTCGTGATCCTGAGATCTGAGGCGCTTAGCATCAAATAATAATAATCATATAAAAGTATTTAATTTATTATCATTGATATCTAACTGGTATGACTTAGTTCTTACTGGTTGGTTTTAGTCGCAGCTAATAAATTTTCCCGTGGGATAAAGATATTTTTCCACCCCAAAATGTAGCCTATGCATTTTTACTGGTCACACATAATCTGTGTTCGAAACTTCATCCATATCCATCCAGCAGTTTTACAGACTGCGGCGAACATAAATATAACCGCACGATACGCGCTCAACTCAGTACTGATGTAAATAATATTGATGGACCCTTGATATTCCGTATCGTGGTAATACTAACAATACTCAGGATCGTGATAATACTGATGGTCTTAATCTAAACGCAGCTAGTGTGAGTGGTCAACCTCATAATTATTATTTTCAGTTTTATTTGCACCTTATTTTACTTTATATTTTTGTGTTTATTTATTAGGGCGCGAACCCTGCAAGCGAGCCCCGTATGAACCTAAAGTCCAAGTTTTTCAATGCACTCGGGCTCAACACCTCAACACCGCATCAGTAGTTAAGGCGTAGTCGTACACACTATGTTATAAGAACACACGCAAATGTGAACTGTTCTTAAGCTCGGTACATTAAAAACTTAAATATGAAAACTTCGCCACGGCACTCTGGCTAGACGGCAAAAATAATCTTTAAAAACTTCATTATACTAAAAAAACATTTGAAAAGAAAATAAGCGAGCTGGACTCGCGACACAAAGCTACCATGTAGGTAATATTTTCTAAAAATAAATTTAATTTCGTCTGAAATATTTCTGAGCTTTGTTTATAATTTTTTTGATTTTGTACCGAGATACCAAGCTCACTTATTTTAAGAACCGTTCACGTTACACTTAAAATAAAATGCCAGTCTCTTTGTATTTTTTTAAAATAATAATATTAATTTTTTTGACTAGGGTGCATTGGGTGCTTTCGACCTAAAATAGCAAGTATAAAATCAAGTTTATAAGAGGCTGGCATTAAGCTTAGTATTATTTATTAGCTAGCATGCGTTAGGGGTAAATACAATTCATATACAAGAAAAAATATAAAAAAAAGAAACCAAATGCAAAGTGTGATAGAAAACGAGAGCCGTCCGAAAGAAAAATAAATCAAAATGGCGGCGAATATTTTGAAATGTTAACGTCACAGGGTTACATTTTATTTGTTGGTAGGGTTTCCAATCATGGTTATTAGTAAAATTGATTGACTGCAAACATCATGATTAAAATCCGCCTAAAACAAAACTAGTTGTGTAGCTTCGCAAACACAAATTAAATAGAAATACACATATGTGAATCAAAGTATCAGTATCATCACTGATACTTTTGTTTACGACTTGTAAGACAACTTTTAAAATGTAACTCATAATCTGTCTATAATGTGAATAGTCGTATACTAGGGCCAGCGAGCAATTGTGGATTCTATAGCTCTCAAATGACATTGAGCTGGAGCCGTATATTTGAATCACTCGAATCGACGTCGCATACGAAAGTCCAACATTGATCGCACTTGAATGAAAATCGGATCCGAAAGTTAGAGCGGTTTTGCACTACTCCATAATCGGTTCGTATCCGAGAAAAATTGTATGGATTTTTGCGAAAATGTTTGACAGCTTCCATATATTTTTCACGAATACGGAGCAGTGCAAAATCGCCCTAGCCCTTTCGTATGCGTATTGAAGTTCGAGAGTTCCAAAAATAAGGTTCATGCATTCAAAAATAATAATTCTATCACAGTAAATTTGAAATTGCTAGCAGGCCCTAGGTACCATTAAACTTTGAAATGAAAGGTTCAACTTGCATTTATCGTTTAGAATTTATCCAGTTAATTAAAACAATAATTTGAAATTACTTTATAATTATTATTTAAATAGTATTAATTCAAGGCGTTGAAAATAGTTAGTACAATTTTAAGTTGGAGGTTGTAAATATTTTTCCGGAAAGTTCATTTTTAAAAAAACAATCGACAACTTAAAGTGCTATTTATTTTTAACTTATTTTATTTTTCACAAATGCAGCATGTTTTAAACAACGATTTAATTTGAAGCTTGTATTTTTTAATTTGCTGATATTTTTGTATTCTTAATGGAGAATGCATGATCGTGATTTTATTATTGTGAACGTCTTTTTTATTTTATTCATTTCACATAATCGTCTGATGCTTAAAATGTTTTTTTCCCTTCAATTTGTAGTCATTTATTTAACGGAAATAAGGGTAATTCTATCATGTATCGACTGTGTCAAATGTAAGTGATAATGATAAATGAATTAGATTTTATCCTATTTATTGTTATATAAATAGTACAAAAGTCTCGAAAAGTAGATATATTTGTAGACAAGACTATTTATTAAATAAAATATAATGATTACAGATTCAAGTGAAAGATTCCAAAATATTATTTTCTTTTTCGTATTATATCAATGCTGCATCAACGATGGCAAATATTCATTCCAGTGTTATTGTATGTTATTGGTCTAAGTTTTATGTGAGAGTATAGTTGATAATCATAATATTTTTATACACATTGAAATTTTATCTTTTAAATAATGGGTGCTGTTTCGAGGGTTTTAATCAGTGTAATTACTGTGTACATTTAGTTGCGTGCCATAGCTTAGGGGTGTTTAATTATCGACAAAGGATCACATATATTTTTATCCAATTGAAATGCATTGGCTTCCCCATACAAATTATCTTATCGAAGTGGTACTGATTATGTATGGGAAAGCAAACATTCTTTTTTGGTTTAGTGTAGGATATCATCCTTTATCAATACTAAAACACCCCCTGAGCTATAACACGCAATTAAATTAACACTCTGTATAAAGCTTAATTTTTACGACATTTATTTTAAGAATCTCCACTCTATTTAATACTATCTAACTTATATATAATTTGCACTGTAACCCTGTCACAATAATTACCAATCGGATATTTTATTCTGAAATCGCGATATTGAATGACTTTTAAATTGTTAATAAATATTTATGTAACATATATTTTTTGTTTTTTTTTCTGTATTTTTGTTACTATTTATAGACCCTTTGTTTATGGTACGCAGTTTATACACGGTGTAAAAGAAAGTAGTGCGTTTCTTTAAACCACATGTTCTACTAACGATAACAATTTACTGCCGCAAAGCACAAAAAAATGCTTAAAGTGAAATTTTGCCTTTTCAATAAATTTGCAGATGACAAGAACATGGAAAGTGGTTTTTTTTATAGAACTAAAGTTTTTGTACTTTCAGAAAGTTGTTTGGTAACCCCAGTAGAATACATCGTTTAAAGGGATCTCCGGTGCACGCCAGCGCCCTCATCAGTTAAAAATCATTACTCAAGTATAGGTACTGAAATTTATTAGCATTATAAATTAAAATGGCGAGATGACCTCACAGCGTTTAACTCAAACTGGTCGGAAACTGCCAAAGATCGGGAAGCGTGAAAAAAGAAAGGGGAGGCCTTTGCCCAGCAGTGGGACAGCTTATGCTAGTATAATAATAAATTAAAAATTCAGTATTCACTACATTTACACAAATGGCCGTTTATCGCAAATTTTCTATCTGAAATTACAATGAACTATAAGTTGCAACATTATGAGGTTCTAAATGACCTTCATTGCTATATCCTCAATCTGATCCACCGGATTTTCGAATGATTGTGTTTTCAGTGAATTATGTTTTTTTGACTGATGAGGGCGCCACTTAGCCTTTCCCGTACCGTAACTTTTTTACACCCTGTATAAATTTGTATTTTTACTTAAAATTGCTTCAGTTTGCTAAAGCGATGTTCCGAGTTGAGTAGGTATTCTAAAGGTGAGTCTACAGTTATGCAATTTAGCTCCACTTTGCAATCTCACATCACATCACACGTAAATTCGATACGTATTCGATACATAAACACAAAACGCATGTAATACCAACTGTACTTCGCTGTTAGAACAGTAGTAGCATGATCAAGATCATAAAGGCCCACTTCTATAGGGAGAAAAACAAATGCTGACCATATTTTAGGATGCTATTCTACCCATGAAACTGAACAATTTTCCCCAAGGAACATAGGTCGAAATATTTTTAAAAAAACCTCCCATGCAAATGTCTCGAGCCGCTATCACTATTTGTATGGGAGGGAAAAATATGTACCTTGTTCAGTTTCATGAGTAGAATCACACGCTAAAGTATGGTTAGCTATTTTTTTTACTCCCTGTATATATAATAATGATTATTTATCATTATCCCATCACACTTGCCTATTCGTTCCATGCTGATTGGGCTTCAAATCATATTAATTACCATCTTTATTATGTTACCCTCATACATCTTCTTTATCCAACTGTGATCTAAACTAAAACCTCTCTTAAATCTTCAATTCATCAAATAATACGTTAAATCAATTCTTTTCCAAAAAAAATATACATTTCACTTCTCCCACATACCCTATTAAAACTTAAAAGAGGTCAACGACCCTAACCTATCCTAACCTAACCTTCTAGTTGAAACAAAATGGAGTCTAAATAGCGTAACCGGGCGGCAGGGGTCGGTCGGCTGGGCCCCACGGCTGCGGGACTCGCTACGGAGGTCTTCAGCGAGGCTCTTCGGCCGGTTCAGCCGACATTCCGCCACCCTGCCGCCCGATGTAGACTTCGCCGACCCTGACAGGTAAATTTATGAAGGAATAAGCGCTTATTAGGCTCTGATTGACTACACTTGTCTTACTTGAAATGCACTGTGCTGAATAAAAGATTGAATCGAGTCCATATACTTTGGTTGCGCTGCTACTTTTACCAGGCGTGAACAAACTGCGTTTATAGGCGTTTTTGAACGCACGCGGCCTACCTTGTGCCGTTTGTATTCGTAACAAGTTTTAATAATCTGGCTCCAATTTCTCATCACTCCTTCACTCGCACAGGAAAGTGAAAACAAGGCATTTTTTCAACGCCTGGAGAAAGTAGTAAAGCAATCAAAGCTAACTCGATTTACAGGCATTGAAAAATAAAAACCATTACACACAAACATGCATTATTAAGATCGGCCTAACGTATCTACGCACAAGTTTTAGAAGCTACACAGTGTGTAAAGGTGACCGCAAAAATTGAATAATTCTTACAAGGACGTCGATTCCCGATTGACTTATCAGTTCCAACTACTTTTATCGCCGTACCCATACCCATGCTATGTGTTATTACCTATGCTATCTACTCTAACCTCAGAGCTACTCGGCTTTCCTTTCCGTCCCGGAAGGCCGTGTTGCTCTAAGACTCTAACACACATTTCTATACCACAGCTTGAAGCGCGCAAGCTCCCTATCCGCGCTCAGTAACGCGGCCAGCTCGACTCCGCGGCCCCGGTAGCCGACGCTGCGGCCGCTCCTCCTCAAATATCTCACCTACACCTTCATCAGGATTCTGACGCTGCACTCCTAATATTCTTAGATCATTGAAGCGCTCTATAAAACGTATATATGTTGTCCAGCTTTCGGTCCTGTAGCCGTATTTTTGAATCACTCGAACTCTAATGCGCATACGAAAGAGTAACTTTCGCATGCAATTTCCATACTATTTCGTATTCGAATGTTACTCTTTCGTATGCGAATTTGATTCGAGCGGTTCAAAAATGCAGCTCCAGTTGCAAGAGATACAAAACGTGTGTTAAGAAATGAATAAGCTTAAACAACATGGCAAAAGTCTAGAAAATAAATTAAAATTATTTAAACTGTTAGCATGGGTATGCTTGCAATTTCACTGCCCAAGGGGTTATTGGCAAAGAAAACAATATGCTGTTATTCCATGCTGAACTGGTAGCGATAGAAAAACAGAATGTGCCAGCTGCATCTCCTCTCGGGTATAAAGCCAGCTAAGGGATTCGAGGGTTTCAGTATATTGTAAATTAGGCGACGGGCTGACAACCTGTCACTACAGTAATATACAGATCTATCTTAAACAACCCTCAAAAAGTTTTCAGACGTGGCGACACGATCTTTGTTTGGATCGTTGACGCTCTGCCCACCCCATTAGGCGTGATTATGCAAAACAATATGACCCACGCTTTTCTTTCTAAACTTTTCTCAAAAGCTGTATCGATGTTTGATGCACGTTATCACATCAAATTTGTACTAACTTTGAGAAAATACACATCTGGCTGAATGGTGTACATATGACTTACAGAGCGTTTCATAGGTTACCCCAGTGTTACTTGCGGCCGAAGGAACAATTTTGGCTTCTGCACGAAATTTGATGTCTTGGAAAATGGGATTATTTTTCAATGGTATTTAAAAGACTGCGGTCTCAGCTAATCCTCTGAAACTTTCATTATGATTTCCAAATTAAGCGCCTTACTGATGGCAGTAGAATATAGCAGCAATATTGTAATAATTTATTTATACTTATTTAGCAACACATACATTTTCCAAGACATCTGAATAAAAATATTTTATCTTATGATTTAGGCACGAGGACGGCCATAAGAATTAAGTAAGTAGGTATCTAATTAATTATTAAAGTTTAAAATATTGTTTATTTGTATAAAATATAATTTTATGAGTAGGCACTTGTTTCAATCTGATATCAAATTTGAAAATAAATTGAAAAATGTATCGGGTGCAAGGGACAGCGTCTTGATAGTACTGATACGGGTTTCTCAGTCAACGAAACTGAAAAACTTTCACCAGGAAAATCTTTCAAGAAATAAAAAATAATGCTTTACCATCATACAAATGTGATCGAGGTGGTCAATTTGTATGGGAAAGTCATTTCTTTTTATTTCCTGAAAGAATTTCCTGTTGAAAGTTGTTCAGTGTCGTTGACTGAGCATAGGTATGCAATTTAATCATGTGAATAGAGCGAATTCTTTTTTACTTGGCATACTTTGAATCGGACGTAAAAATGTAGCTAATAGAATTATGTTTTTCAATCATAGACTTTACGCTTGGAAATGACAAAAAGTGTTAGATTGTAAGCGAATATTTTGTATAATATGAAATTAATTTTATAACCACATAGAGTTACTTATTGAAATTGAATGATTTTGTAGACATGAAACTGGAAGCATTTAATTTAATGTTACCATATTTTGAAACTTGCTATAAATACTTAATCCGATTTGTAAGGAGAAAAAATCCTTAGGAAAGGTTTATTTTATGAAAAGACAATTTCACCTCATAAATTACTTACATCCTACGAATACAACAAAAAAGACATAAGATAGTTAACTTGTAAAATTGTGCCTACGCCATGTTCGTTCCATATAGTCACTTTTTATTATCACAGATCAATGTTAAATTTTATTTTAACAAGTGTAAAACTAAGTGTAACACATTTCTTCAGGCTTGTTTTAAATATAATCGTATGCTTTAAAGCTTTTGTATTGTAATAATGATCTCAGACTGCGTTTATGCGAATTTATTTTAATAAACTGTTGTGGAACATACATCTGTTTGTTTGATTGACAACCTCTACTTAATTTTAACCACGTCAATAACTACGACGTGTAAAGAGTTAAGAGGGTAGGCAGAACTATCAAGGCACCAACTAAACCGTAACAAAGGTGTTGGTTACGACTCAGATAAAAAAACTACGCGATCACGGACATGATGGTACCTAAATCTATGATATCTTACATCTTATCTCATTCATCTCCCTAGCCTTATCCCGTATCTTACGGGGACGGCTACCTAATCTAGGGGATTGAACGAGGGTACTGGTTTTTACACAAAGCGACTGCCATCTGACCTCCGCAACCCAGAAGGGAAACCAGACCTAATCCTAGATTAGGTCAGAGTTTTCAAGCCGCCAATGCTTAGCACTGGCCTCTGATATGGCTTAACGACTAATATCTACGGTATTAAACGATATTAACCGGGACCAACGGCTTAACGTGCCTTCCGAAGCACGGAAAAAGCGCCGAATAAACGTACATATGAAATTCGAAAACCGAAAAACACATTGGTACGTGGTGGGATTCGAACCACGACCTCCCGCTCAGGAGGCAGCGGCCCTATCCACTATACCATCGGGCTCTCCTTACATCTTATCTAATCTTACATATAATAAAATTCTAACAGGTCGAAGTATGTATATGGGAGATAAATAAGAAAAATAAATTAAGAGGTCTCTATAAGTGCTATAGAAGCGAAAAATACAGTTTTTAAAAATAAAGTACATGTAAATATTACAATTATATTTAATATAAGAAAAAAATCTTTTTGATTTTTGAATGCGAATAAGGTACCACTAGCGCCATCTATTGGTAGCCTAGCTAAAACAAGGCTAGATCCTGGATTTTTCTTCCATGCTGGCCTGGGAGCGAGAAAAAAACATAGAATATGCCTGCTGCATTATCTACCAGGCATGCTGTAAAAACCAGCTAATGGATCCGAGGGTTTCGGTGTATTGTAATTTAGGCGATGGGCTGACAACCTGTCACTACAGCAATATGCCTACAAATCTATCTTAAATAACCCTCAAAACTTTGTCAGACGTGGCGGAATGACCGTTGTTTAGGTCGTAATGGTCGTATACGCTCTGTCTTCCCCTTTAGGGACAAAGGCGTGATTGAATGTATGTATCCTGGATTTAAAACAATTTACACGGGAGAACACTTTATTCCCTCGCAAAACTCATTTAATGCGGGGGAAACCGCGGGCGGAAAGCTATATAAAATGGTTGTTCTTCTGTCGAGTGGGTATCGAGTCTATCGACCCGATGAACCCTGGTGTCAGAGTTTTTAAACCGCCTAGTAGCACAACTATCAGGCCTCTGACATGGTTTGAGTAGTGACCACTATCAAAGACAGCGACCGGGACCGACGGCTTAACGTGCCCTCCGAAGCACGAAATCTTTTTCTTTTTCGGACAATCAGGTGATTCAACCTGCAATGTCCTAACCAAACTGGGGAAAAATTCACAAAGTGATAAATTCTCAAATATCAACTTTGTGATTCCCCCCTGGGAATCGAACCCAGGGCCTCCGGATCAGGAGTCCATGGCACTAGCCACTAGACCACGGAGGCAGTTAATATTAGTTTATAAAATGGTGTAAGTTGGTATATCCGTATTCTTCCATGCTAACCAGGGAGCGAAAGAAAAATATAGAATGTGCCAGCTGCATTTTCTCCCGGGCATGCTATAAAAACCAGTTAAGGGATCCGAGGCTTTCAGTATATTGTAATTTAGGCAATGGGCTACAACCTGTCACTATAGATATACCTACAATTCTATCTTAAATAACCGTCTAAACTTTGTCAGATGTGGCGGAACGACCTTTTTTTAGGACATTTACATTTGTTTAGGTTGTCTACTCTCTGCCTACCCCGTTAGGGATAAAGGCGTTATTATATGTATGTAGGATTGTCCGTCCACCGCGTTGATGAGAAACACAGGCGCGCTATTTGGGCGCAATAAACGTTTCCTATGACCGAATTAGTCAACTTATTTTTCATTTATGATTAGAGAAATAATTACATGAAATGGTTCTATTAAAAAACGGGGTTTAAGGGACAGCGTCCCGCAAACTGATAGGGGTTGCTCAGACAACGAAATGAAACAACTAACCGCAGGATTTTTTTAAGGATGTGATAAATAATTTTTGGTTTTCCATACAAATTGTAAGATCGAGGTGTTCATTTTGTATGGGAAGGTCAATTTTTGAGGGTTATTTAAGATAGATTTGTAGGTATATTGCTGTAGTGACAGGTTGTCAGCCCACCGCCTAAATTACAATATACTGTTTTTACAGCATGCCCGGGTGGAAATGCAGCTGACACATTCCATGTTTTTCTCTTGCTCCCAGGTCAGCATGGAAGAAATATATTGAATTCAGTAAAATACGAAAGTCGGCGTACGGCGGTACGGCGGCGGGGCAGCTAGGTAATTAATATTAATTATTGTATTTTATCCCTCTTGCACCGTGGGAGCAAAGGGCGTTGTAGCCCCGAGGGACTTCCTATGATACAAACATGTCAACACGCTGTAAATTCCGGTATAAATAATAGAAGCTTTTCTGTTCTCACTTTAATCATTTGATTACTATAAGTTAGTTCTACGGGACAACGGGTATAACTATTTAAATAATAGAAAATTTTCGGTTCTCACTTTAATCATTTGATTACTATTAGAAGCTATTAGTTCTGCGGTACGGGAAGTCATATCACGTTCATGTTGTGCTTCAGAGCGCACGTTAAGCCGTCGCTCCCGATCGCTGTATTTGTTACTAGTTATGATGATAACTATTAACTACATACATACATAAAATCACGCCTCTATCCCTAATGGGGTAAGCAGAGCGTAAACTACCCAAACAAAGGTCGTTACGCCGTTCTTTTGTCAGACGTATCTATCTATCTGTACGTATATTGCTGTTAGTGACAGGTTGTCAGCCCATCGCCTAAATTGCAATATACTGAAACCCTCGGATCTATTAGCTGATTTTTACAGCATGCCCAGGAGGAAATGCAGCTGGCACATTCTATGTTATTCTCTCGCTCCCAGTCCAGCATGGAAGAGAGTGGACTAGTAACTAATACAGCGAAATAAAGTGATGATATAAACCATGAAAGAGATTAAGAGACCTAGCTGCACTATTAGGCGATTTAAAAAATCTGACACCAAGCAGGATTCGTCTTCCTTGCTGGACTGGGAGCGAAAGAAAAACATAGAATGTGACAGCTGCATTTCCTCCCGGGCATGCTGTAAAAACCAGCTAGGGGATCCGACGGTTTCAGTATATTGCAATTTAGGCGATGGACTGACAACCTGTCACTACAGCAATATACCTACAAATCTATATTAAATAACCCTCAAAACTTTGTCAGACGTGGCGGAACGACTTTTGCTTAAGTCGTTTACGCTCTGCCTACCCCATTAGGGATAGAGGCGTGATTATATGTATGTATGTAGACAGGGTTCCTCAGGTCGTGCGTTGCCTATAAACCCCACTCTATAAGAATAATGTTCCTTGAGACAGTTGTTAAGTTTCAGGAATCATTGGGTTTTAGCTAGATACACTGCCTCCGTGGTCTAGTGGCTAGTGCCATGGACTCCTGATCCGGAGGTCCTGGGTTCGATTCCCAGGGGGGAAACACAAAGTTGATATTTGAGAATTTATCACTTTGTGATTTTTTCCCCAGTTTGGTTAGGACATTGCAGGCTGAATCACCTGATTGTCCCAAAAAGAAAAAGATTTCGTGCTTCGGAGGGCACGTTAAGCCGTCGGTCCCGGTCGCTGTGTTTAATAGTGGTCGTTACTCGAACCATGTCAGAGGTCTGATAGTTGTGCTACTAGGCGGTTTAAAAACTCTGATACCAGGGTTCATCGGGTCGATAGACTCTATACCCACTCGACAGAAGAAGAAGAAGAAGCTAGTTACTCAAACCATGTGCCTATTAGCTGTGCTACTAGGCGGTTTGAAAACTTTGACATGATGGGTTTACTCGACTCGAGAATCCACTCGCTAAGAAGAAGCTAGTTATGCCCTACATAAACTAGCGGCGCCATTGTAAATGTTTGATAGCGATGGTAGAGTCAGCTTACTTCACGCGTGTCATTCTAGCATCCTCAGTAGGGCTTGTATCAACTGAGGCATCGCGACTGGCTATGCGGCTTATTGCAACATCCTATAGCCCAGGGATGGCCAAGACGTCGACCGCTGCAACAAATTTGGTAGCCCGCAGACATATTCCTCTTATAGGAAAATAGATCAAAGCGACATATTTTTCAAAACAAGAGGATTAAAAAAGTACGTCTTTTTAATAAGGCAAGTTTCCATTACGTGTCTAGAAGTAACTCGTTTCTGCTTGACAAATAAGCAGATAGATTGTGCAACACGACTTTGTCGCAAATTATGTACTTTCATGTCAAACATCCACAAAAACATTAGTAATAAAATAAAATATAAAATTTATTATGTTTTATGGGTCTTGATACTAATTAGAAAAAGAACATGACGGTAAGTAGACCCCAAGGAGATGGTGATGGTGAAATGTAGACCGTATACAAATAAAGTTTGGCCACCCCTGCATAACATATGCTCCTACTGACTGGGACGTTTTTTAACTTACGCCATCTTATACATTGCTGTATGCTGTCTAAACATGTAACACGCACGACAAACAAAAGCACCAATGAACATCGCAGTCGTAATGTAGCATAAATAAAGATAGATGCAGTTTCAGGGCCTACGCATGACCTAGTAAGATTTAAAACGAGAATTATTAACTATCGCTCAGTGAACAGACACAAACTATTATATAAACACAAACAAACTAAAAAAAAATACAAACTATTATATATATGTATATATATATTGTAGACCGTTCGTAGACCCTATCTACCATGTACCTATTGATATAACTACAAAAAAACAGCTATACGAAATAAATAGTCTGCATATCTCACTTATCTAAGCATAATTTACTTTTCTCACGAAATGTTTCCGTGCTTTGGAAGGCACGTTAAAAAATAGACTAGATTAAAGAGTCCAGAATGTAGAAAAGAAGTAAGTACAAATAATGTTCTTAATTTGTTTGGTGTTTATGTATTATGATTAATTGTTACTCGCAGTATAAATGGAGCGATTACAAAGAATGATTTGTGTAAATTATGCAGTGATTTATTTCATGATTCTTTAACCCCGCCCCATTCTAAGCTCCGCCCTCATAAGCTCATTAACCAAGTTTCTTGCGCACACGCAGTGGGTATCGTGTTTGAATCATTGACTGGACCGGTGTGTCAAAATCTTAGTTATTTCTTTTCATCGTATGAAAAAATAGAGACAGAGAGAATAATAGTTTAGAATAAAGAAAAAAAAAACAAAACAAATTGATGATAAACTTTCCCGCGCATTTATTAAAAAAGAAAACAAAATGGAGTATTTGCGCGCGAATTTCTTTTTTCAAAACGAAGACTATGAGCATAAGGCCGAACAGCCAAGTGAAAATATAGACCAAAATGACCCAAGGCCGAATCCTGATGTGTTTTATCCAGGCTACTCTTATTTACCGATAATGTATAATTATTCTCATGACAGGAATATGTTTGAGGGTTCGAGTGGCGAATGGGATTGGAACCAGTGGGGAGAAGGGGAAGTTGTGGTGAAAGAAGAAACGAGTATCGAAGCTGGGAGCCGAGGATTAAGCGAAGAAGGTGATGTACCTACTTACGTACATACATACATATAATCACGCCTTTATCCCTAATGGGGTAGGCAGAGCGTAAACTTAGTAGAGAAAGGTTGTTCCGCCACGTCTGACAAAGTTTTGAGGATTATTTAAGATAGATTTTATAGGTATATTGCTGTAGTGACAGGTTGTCAGCCCATCGACTAAATTGCAATATGGAGGAAATGCAGCTGGCACATTCTATGTTTTTCTCTCGCTCCAAGTCCAGCATGGAAGAAGTAACGTACTTTTTTTATAAAAATATCAATAAGATAGAAATATACCTAGTTACTTAGTTACCATCAGATAGACATGGCAAAACGCCTTTTTGAGAGGTAGTTGACGCAATGCCTACCCCGTAAGGAATACCTGAAATAAAAACAAGAAAACAAACTTAGAAACAAAAAACGGAACCTGCTGATAATTGTTCAGTGTCGTTAAGGGAGCAACCAACTCCTATCATTTTGCGGGACGCTGTCCCTTAAACCTGGTATAATATAAACCACTTGATTTTTTGGTTAACAGCAGGCACTATGTAAAATCAAGGCTAAATCACATATGGGGTACGCAGAGCTTCAAAGGCGATGTAAGAAGTTTTAGTCATGTCTGACGCAAATTTTATATTTTTACCATTCCCAACCAAACAAGAAATTTTACATCTAAGAAATAAAAATGTCGACAAATAATTTCAATTTGTTTATTTCATACACACATAAAAATCACGCCTCACTTGTCCATTATTCGTTATGCAGATGACAGAATTCATATTTGTGACTGTATTGCGGCAGCAGGGGATACCCGATTTCAGTCAACTTGTCATCGACGAGGCACCTCGCCGGCTCATCCTTAGCCAGCTGAATAAACTCAGGGTGACCCTTGCCAGCGTCATTCCAAGCGAACAGCACCAAATTGTCCCGATACTTCCGACACTCAATGTAGATAAACATGTCACAATCCAACAGAACTTTGTACGTGTCATTCATCTTCGATATTAATGTATCGTTTCGGCTGTTCGAAAAGGACACTTTCTTTATCGTCTGGTCCCAGTTGAAGCCAACAGTCTGTCTGAAAGGGAACGACTTAGGCGTAGTGCCGTTACATCGCGTCTTTATACGTTCAACATCTTCTTTGGTCGCTGGCGTGATGGTAATCTCCTTACACTTCTCCTTGTAACGACTCGAATACACAGATATCCATTTTCCAGAAACTTCTTCAAAGTCCACTTTCGTATCGAAATGTGTTATTTTCAAACACTCGGTTAAGTCGTCTTCGCCTTTGAGCGAATGCGTAACTCCTGTTACAAGTATCAAGATGAGGATTTGACGCAACATCTGCAACGTTCGTCGTAGCACAGTTATCTTTATGAAATGAATGCAAAATTGGTGCGAGAGGACGGATCAATTGAGATAAGTGTAGTACATAGGAGGTCTCAGGCCGGCCGTGTTTCACTGCGGCTGCGAGATAAATCATTTTAGCGGTTTCCGTCGGCAGCTTCGTTAGGAAAACTAGGTTGCTGTAGTGTCAACTGTATTCAGGTACGCATAAAATGGGTCCGTTTGTATTCTTCTTCTTCTTAAATTTAAGTGCTGGGCACTTGTCGTTGGAGTAATCGCCCATTTTCTCTGTCTTCTGCCAATGATTTCTCTTACTGATACGATTTCACATTCACCTTCTTTTTAATTTGGTCAGGCCGGGACGCAGCTTTGGGAAGACCGAGACGCAGTAACTCTTACTGCGTCTCGGACTTCCCCTTCCTGTCTTGCCATATAATTTCCCTTCTATAATGTTTTTAAAGAATTCGTCATGTCGTATCACGTGGCCTTTCATTCTTTCTCTTCGGTTCTCTATAGTCGTCAGTATATTTCTCTTGTCCTTTACCATTCAGTACCTCTTCATTTGTTTACTTATTAAATATTGTAAAAAATCTTCATTTTCTTCTTGTTACGAAACGTGCTTAGGTCTTATTTATTTTCTTGAACCTTCTGTATACAATAGCTGAACCTTCCTTTTTTTTTTGTTAAAATACTTAAAATACATCTTGTCTACTCTTCTTTCCCTATCAGATGCTACAGTTTACTTAGGACGTGGCCTCTCTGTTACGTGATAAGGTGCTATCCCTACTTGCCACGCTTTTAAATATACCTACGTATAATTTACCAGAATGCATTGCTGCCCATGTCCCTGACATACCTAACCTATCCTTTAATCGGGTTTAACGTACCCTCGGAGATATTTTGGAGGTTAGGGGAGGATATTCTGACCCAGCAGCAAGAAACACTCTGTATATTGGTTATATTGGTCAATAAACAGGACATAGTTGCCAAACATTATAAGTGTGGGGCTGGGGTTTTGCCATAAACACTTAAATTACGGTGCCAATAAGTTTTTTTGTACATACATATAATCACGCCACTTTCCCGGAGGGGTAGGCAGAGACCACATCTTTCCACATCGATCCTTACATACTTCTTTCGCTTCAATCACATACACTAATCTCTTTATACATGCTCGTCGGTTTAGGGTACTCTTGACCTGACCTTTCTTTAAGTTTTTTGTAGATAGTATTAAGGCGTGACTCCTGCAGAGAGGGGAAGGTAAATGTTTGCGAAACCCTTGCCCCGCGGGGGTATGTTTTGGTGCGCAGGCGTCACGGCTTCAGTGAGATAAATGTCCGAACATATCGTCGCACCGTTTGCTTATACAAGTTGGCAATAAAACAACACCTGCGCGTGCACATAAAAGCTGTGCTTACTGCGCAGTGACACGATGCCATAAATCGCGGACAAACAAACAAAGAATGGCGCCGGCGCTGATAATATAAACGCATATGGTGGACACTTGGTACCTGTCTGTGGTCTTCTTCTTCTTAGCGAGTGGATTCTCAAATCGAACGACTCGATGAACCCTGGTATCAGAGTTTTCAAACCGCCTAGTAGCACAGATATTAGGCTTCTGACGTGACGCTGTCCCTTACACCTGGTAGGTACGCAAGTTGCAAGTAACGGATAGTCGTTGCTCTGATCGGATAGAGGATAATCCATAAATTAGATAATTAAGGGGTGTGGTTGAAATAAACTTAATAATCTTAGCGACTAACCTCATAAAAAATGCGTAGCGTACAACTGCTGGTAGGTCATCCCTTGCTGCGCTCTCTAGCTCTAGCATGTGGACGCCATTGCAAATCCTTCCATTTAAAAAAAAATATTAAATCGTTGACCGCAAACTGTAGTTACTTACGGAGTATAGCTTCTTCTTAGCGAGTGGATAAACCCTGGTGTCAGAGTTTTGAAACCGCCTAGCACAGCTGTTAGGTCTCTGACATGGTTTGAGTAACGACCACTATCAAAGACAGCGACCGGGACCGACGGCTTAACGTGCCCTCCGAAGTACGGAATCCTTTTTCTTTTCGGACAATCTGGTGATTCAGCCTGCAATGTCATAACCAAACTGTGGAAAACTTCACAATGTGATAAATTGACAAATATCAACTTTTGTGTTCCCCCCTGGGAATCGAACCCAGGACCTCCGGATCGTAAGCCCATGGCTCTGACCACTAGATCACGGAGGCAAGTTAAATAGGTAGGATAAGTAATCACAAAACTTGTGTTTACTACCCAGCAAATTAAGCAAAAGAAAATGTATATAGTCGGCGCGTGTAATTTCTATGGTGAACGTTCTACGGAATATTTAGTGCCCCGGCTTCTAAACAATCTTCTATTAGAATTCTAGATTAGGTCAGAGTTTTCAAGCCGCCAATGCTTAGCACTGGCCTCTGATTTCGCTTAACGACTAAATATCTACGGTATTAACTGGGACCGACGACGGCTTAACATGCCTTGCGAAGCACGGAAAAAGCCCGAATAAAAAACGTACATATGAAATTCGAAAACAGAAAAACACATTGGTACGTGGTGGGATTCGAACCACGACCTCAGGAGGCAGCGGCCCTATCCACTACATCATCGGGTTCTTCGGTAGGCAGAGAGTAAACGACCTAATTGAAGGTTGTTCCGCCACTTCTGACAAAGATGAGGGTTATTTAAGATAGATTTGTATGCATATTGCTGTAGTGACAGGTTATCAGCTCATCGCCTAAATTGCAATATACTGAAACCCTCGGATCCCTTAGCTGGTTTTACAGCATGCCCGGGAAGAAATACAACTGGCATACAACAAATTAACATCTAAAAATATTAAAATTAACTTAAAAACATACTTTAAAACACTAAATAGTTAAGAAGTTAAAAACAAAACCTATAGTTACTTTTAAATATTTTTAATCAGCCTGTATATACGATATTTTTTTTATGCATCAATCTTGCGATCTATTTATTCCGAGCGCACGGGAGCGAGTGCAAGAGAGATGCGCGATTTCTTTTGTTAGACTATTTTCCCAAAGAAGCGATCTACTTGCATTTGCTACCCGACTGGGAGTGCGGGAAAAACCTAGAATGTGCCAACTGCATTTCCTCCCGGGCATGCTGTAAAAGTCAGCTAAGGGATTCGAGGGTTTCAGTATATTGCAATGTAGGCGATGGGCTGACAAGACTGACTGCAGCGGTATACCTGCAAATCTATCTTGAGTGGCCCTCAAAACTTTGTCAGAACTTTGTCTTTTGGCGAAGCGACCTTTGTTTGGGTCGTTAGCGCTCTGCCTACCCCAGTGGGGATAAAGGCGTGATTATATGTATGTATGTATGAGTGCGTGTGGTCTACTGTGTAAAGTTTATTATGTTTGTTTGTTAGTCGTAGTTTTTGGATAAGTTTACTTAACAAGTCTATACGGAGTGTAAGGGACAGCGTCCAGCAAACCGACAGGGGTTGCTCAGTCAATGAAACTGAACAACTTTTTTTCAGGAAGATGAAAAGAAAATTTGCTTTTTCATACAAACTGTCTGATTGAGGTGGTCAATTTGTATGGGGAAAGTATTTTTTCATGAATTTCTCGGAGAAAAATGTTCAGTGTCGTTGACAGGGCAACCCCTATTCAGTTTGCGGGACGCTGTTTATTACACCCGGTATAATATAAGTAAGAGGAATGTGCAGTGTCAAGATAAACTTTTAAATATTTAATGGCACGAAGAATAGAATTAATTAACAGGTTATTGTACACATAAACATATACAGAAAAATTACATAAGGCATTTAGACACAACAGCCACTGCTTATTTCTACAAAAAAATTACTTACAGCAAACTCTTTTTTATTATAGATGTTATGTTCTATGTGAAATTATAATAATTACAGACAGTCGTTCATCCGCCGCCAGCAGCAGTAGAAAGGAACGCACTGCCTTCACGAAGGCGCAAATCCGCAGTTTAGAAGCGGAGTTCACTCGAGCCAACTATCTGACCAGGCTAAGACGATACGAGATTTCCGTAGCACTACATCTTACTGAAAGACAGGTAGGTAAACTACCGTAGATTACCATCATGGAGCGGTAGAAAGGAGCGCATCAAGGCGGAAATCCGCAGTTTAGAAGCAGAGTTTCAGACAACCTAACCAAATCTATCTTAAATAACCCTCAAAACTTTGTCAGACGTGGCGGAATGACCTATGTTTAGGTAGTTTACGCTCTGCCTACCCCATTAGGGATAAAGGCTTGATTATATGTATGTAGAAACAGAGTTAACTTGGGCCAACTATCTGACCAGGCTAAGACGATACGAGATTTCTGTAGCACTACATCTTACCGAAAGACAGGTAGGTAATCTAATATTACCACCATGGAGCGGTAGAAAGGAGCGCAACGCGTTTATCAAACTGCCTCCGTGGCCTAGTGGTAAGAGCCATGGGCTTAAGATCCGGAGGTTCTGGGTTCGTTTCCCAGGGGAGAACACAAAGTTGATATTTGTCAATTTATCACTTTATGAGGCTTCCCCAGTTTGGTTAGGACATTGCAGGCTGAATCACCTGATTGTCCGAAAAGTAAAAGGATTCGGTGCTCCGGAGGGCACGTTAAGCCGTCGGTTCCGGTCGCTGTCTTTGATAGTGGTCGTTACTCAAACCATGTCAGAGGCCTAATAGCTGTGCTGCTAGGCGGTTTGTAAACTGTGACACCAGGTTTCTTCGGGTCGTTGTTCGACTTGAGAACCCACTCGCTAAGATGAAGAAGATCAAGGCGCATATCCGCAGTTTAGAAGCAGAATTTACTCGGGACACCTACTTGACCAGGCAGCGGTGATATGACATCTCCGTGGCTCTTCATCTTACTGAAAGACAGGTAAAGTAAGCCTCACCAGCGTCAGTCCATTGCTAATAATTAGGGCACTACTGCTTAACTGCCGCCGTGGTCTAGCGGTCTGGGCCATGGGTTCTCGACCCGGAGGTCCCGGGTTCGATTCCCGGCGGGGGACAATGACTTTGTATTGTTGTTTCTAGTTTGGTTACGACATTGCAGGCTGTTCATCTGCTTGTCCGAAAAGTATGATGATCCATGCTGTCGGATGGGCATGTAAATAGTCGGTCCTGCGCCTGATTTATCTCTAATCGTGTCAGTCAATCTGTCCCATCAGAATGAGAGATTGAAGGAATAGAGAGTGAGCCGGTGTGTAGCGCAAACACTTAGGCACTAAAAACCAGTCCTGCGCAGTTGGCTTATCTCTGGGAGATTGGCCGCCATCACCGAAAATAGGTAGGAAGACTATTAATACTCATATCCATCATTTTATTAATAATTTTGCGCAGATAGCCACCGCAAACGCCAATCGACGAAAATTGTATGGAGGACTATGATAGGGCTCTACTAAGGCGCACAATCAAGCCTGGTTTTGGATTCTTCGCACTCTCGCATCCAGTTCCTGCCAAACGTAGGTCATCCATCGGCTCCAACTGGCTGGAGAGAGTGTCCCGTCCCATCCCGCACTACGTTTGCGTAGTCGTCCAGTTTCTATTCTAAAAGCACGTCATTACAGTTTTTTTCTTTTTCAATTACTGATTTTGAGTTCTTCCATACTGGACTGGGAGAGATAGAAAAACATAGAATGTTCCAGCTGCCCTTCCTCCCGGGCATGCTGTTGAAGTCAGCAAAAGGGTTACAGTGTATTGTAATTTAGGCGATGGTCTGACAACCTGTCACTAAAGCAATACATATACCAATCTAAAATTGCCCTCAATTTTCAGACGTGTCGAAAGCGCCTTTTACGAGGCGTTAAACGCTCTGCCTACCCCGTAAGGGATAAAGGCGGGATTTATGTATGTATGTATGATTTTGATTTCTCAAAGTGGTAAAACATATTATTATTATCATGTTCTTTATTCTTCACATACCTATTCTACAGGGATGGGGGGGGGGATGGACTAGAGATAGTTCGTCCATGATGAGATGACTAAACTAATTCAAAATATTTCACAGGTGAAAGTGTGGTTTCAAAATCGACGAATGAAGTGGAAACGAACCAAAGGAACGAAACACCAAAAGAAAACCGAATAATTTGTAAAATAATGTCTAATAGTATGTTATAGCACAAATAGGGAATAAAATATTGTATAAACTTTATAGTTAACTAATTGTGTACTTTAGGCCATCCTTAGTTATTTTATTTCTTAACAAAACGGTGATTGATATACAATGTACATTTTTGGCATAGTGTGAATGGCGGCCCTTATGTGTGTTCCGCAAACACTTGGGCACTTAAACTAGTCCTGCACAGTCGGCCGATCTCTGGGACAAAGTGAGTGTTGGTGTTGAAACAGAAAGGTCTCCTTGTTTCTACTTTTAAAAAGTAGTATTACCTGCCTATCCTGTCTTTGATTTTTTAAATTATTTTTTATTTTGAAAAATATCGCAGCGCAAGATCAAACATCACCATTCGATTCTTTACACAAATAAAAATCAAAATTACTTCTTGACATTTTTGTCTTACGCGTCACAGCCAAGATATTTTAAATCGAAGATATCGGAATTTCGAAAAATCTATTTCAAAGTCATAAATATCTAAATATATTGTTAATATTTATGTAAAAGCTTTACATTATATAATTATTTTACAGTAGTATTATTTGATTGATATTTATTTAATTTTGTGCACGTTTTATCCGCGTATCGTTAAATTATCACTTCTGTAGGTCTGCTGTAAGAAATTTATTTTTAGAAATAATCAGTGCCTGTTGTGTCTTTGTTTTTTATGTCCTGTGTTTATGATGTTTTTGTGTACTATAAATTGTTAAATAATATCTCAATAATGAGACATAACACCAAGTATATTTTAGGTTTATATTTAAGTGTAGAATCGAATAGTTTAGGTTAATAATAGTGCACCGAAAAAAATATGTAAAATGTAAGGGTCGCCATTCACACTATGCTAATAAGTTTACAACCCTTTGTACTTGGTTAATATTTTCAAACCAAACCTAACTAGAAGCATACATATGATGCATTTGGTCATGTGTACGGAGTTTGGTTTTAGAAATAAAAGCGAAACTACGTTTGTATGGGATTTCACTACTCCGGCAATCTTTAGTGGGAAGTTACATGTAAAATTATACTAACGAAAACATTATCGTATTTTCTTTATTATTAAAACTGCATACCAGTACATGATACATAGATTTGCTTACCTCGGGTCGTGATTTGAACCGATAAAGAAATACGTAGTTATAACTTTGGTACATTACCAAAGACAAAATCTTTCTTAATAAAAATAATTATTCAGACCATGAAATGTGACAAAATAAACTCTGCCGTTTTGATCTGAGTCATATCTGGCCGGCTATATCCATTTATTACGCTCATGGTGTGTACAGTGGCCAACAGGTTAAGTTACCACTATTTAAAGTTTATACTAATTCTGTGACTGCAACAAACGCCATTCCAAAGGAAAAAAAATGAAAAATAATACAAATTCCATCTCTCACAGCACAGCCTACAGTTTCTCGAGTATAATACATACAGAAGGTACAACAAGCCTGAAACTAAAACCTGAACAGCTTTCCATAAAGAAAATTTATCGAATCACGGGAAAATGAGTCTTTTTAGTAAAAAAATATTATATGTATTGTTAATTTTGTGTATCAGAGTTTGTACTCTAACTAGTGTAAATTGCTATAAATATTGCGGCTGTAACAATAAAATCGGCTTTATAGAGCGTAAAATAATCTTATCTCTGTCGCACTTGTAGAATGACTGGCAAACGTCACTGTCTCTTTCCAAGTGTCGATGTTCAAAATTAACGGTACCGTATTGTAAGTCATATTCCCGCTTAAGTTCCTCCCTTTGGGAATGTTCAGTTTCGTAAGTACAACAGTTTTTTTTTACTGTTTTTTGCTTCGTTACATGGTAACTTGACCTGTTGGCTACTGTACAGTCACATTAGTTTTTTTTTATGAACTGTTGAAACTTTTATAGCTTTATGTGTCGTATTTTATACATTTAATGTAATGTATTGTTTTATTAGTCAAAGTTATGTATCCAGAGTACTTAAGTTTAGTATAATTGGACTGCTAAAAATAATGTATACTTTTTAATATTATAATATGATTTAAATGAATTTAACATTATTTTATTTTAATATTATAATACAGTGCTGAGCCATTTTAACAGATTACTTAGGAAATAGATATATCCTAAGTAATTTATCATATCACTATATGAAATTTACCTTAACTACAATGGAAAAATATGTATTTCGTGATCAAAATAACTAGTTATAAATAAGTTTACCTTATTTTTGCAACTTACAAAGAGTGTATGTCTTTGGGGAGACCTATATTTAATAAGGTAAATGACTCATCAATTCTATGTTCCTTTCTTTCTAACAGTAATGGGCGGCAATGAAATACAAAATACGTAACTTGTTTTAATGATATATTTATTATTTCAGAGAAGCCAATGATTAACAAAAATACTTTTAGGCCATATTTATTATATGAAGTTTACATCTCTACAGTAAGGTGCAAAAATATAGACACAAACCTTTTCAA
The DNA here is from genome assembly GCA_949820665.1 of Scrobipalpa costella. Taxonomy (NCBI): domain Eukaryota; kingdom Metazoa; phylum Arthropoda; class Insecta; order Lepidoptera; family Gelechiidae; genus Scrobipalpa; species Scrobipalpa costella. The sequence goes on from OX463311.1 coordinate 4,737,149, forward strand.
GTTCTGTCTTCCTATCAAAACTATGGTGCCGATTCGATCATAGACACAGTTCTGTCACTTTTATATATTTGATGAAAAGAGACAGAATAATCATGTCTTTTAAACCTGTCAAACGGGTTAAAATCGGCTATTCATTTACTGTCCCCTTTTTATTCAAATTTTAGATAGTGTCAGGACGAAACTTTCATGAGTCGTGTCTACGACCAAACAGGCACTGTATTTGCAAATAGTATTTCTGCCGACCAGAAATATAAACAATTCTTCACCAAACAGGAACATCATTTTATTGCAGAGTTTTCACAACAGAGACATAATAAAATATACATTATAGCATTCATTATTCTTTATTTTCCTGGTCAGAGTATAACATACAGTTTATACTTATTTTTATTTAACATTAGTCACTTCATGCAAATGATACGCATTTGGTCAGGGATTTTTTTTTACATAATTTTAAAGTAAAATAATTATAAATGCAAAATGTTTGAACATGACTAGAGGAGTTTTTAGTCTTGTGAATTTTAAGTCCTCTATATAATATTTTAGTAATCAAAATTTTCGATTTATCAATTTCGTCAGTTTTTGTTGTAAAATTCAGGAGTAACTAATTAATAATAAAAGACAGTGGAACTTGAATACCGATTGGTACCATAAGTAAATTATTTATAAAATCTAAATCCCTATAAAGCTTTTTAATTTCATATTGAAAAGACTTATACGGATTTAGATTCTCGAATACAATAAAAAAGTATTGCTTACATAATGTGTTATACATTAGAGCGTATCATTTGCACAAACAGATAAAAATATAAGCTAATTTCAGAGTAATAATGATACATTTTAACCGTTTTCTTGTCACCAATATTCACAGCGCTAGTTCATCGCTCGCTACACTACTATATACACACATATAACATTATTAAGGCTCCGGGTGCTCTCACTTATATTTCACTTCACTTCTCCATCACTCAGTGTCTCACTATCACTTCCTAACTCCCTACAGTATATCACGAGATTAATAATTTAAGGCGTCCGTTTCGCCGCGCACAGTGGGCCTTCTGCGGCGCGGGCATTGATCCCGAAGGCCGGAGGCACGCTTACATAGACGTCACAAAAGCGCGCTTAGAGACGTCCCAGACGCACTTTGAAGTCCCAAAGACACACTTCGAAGTCCCAGAGGCGCACTCTGAGGTTCCAAAGGCACACTCCGGGGTCTCAAAGACGCACTCCGAGGTCCCTCATAACGTCCCAAAGGCGCGCTCAAAAGCCACAAAGGCCCCAACGCCGGAGGCACGCCCCCATCATCCCGGAGGCGCGCTCTCGAAGGCGTAATTTCAGTCATCCTCCGGCGTCCGCTCATATCTCCGGCACCAGCAGGAGCAGCACGCGGCGCTATGGTCGCGCGCAGTCTTGAGGGACCACCGATACAACCGCGGCCTGGGGGACCACCGACACCACCGCCTGTGACGTCACCGGGACCACCGCCCCCTGCGACACCGCCACGAGCGGCCCGCTCACGGCGCTCGGGGATACACTCACGATGCTCGGCACCGCCATGACAGTTTGAGGGATAACTGTCAAGGACTTGGGTATTTTCGGCATTATTACGGCCTCGCTGGTGATAGACACTGCGGGCAGCTGCGGCAGTCTGAGCGCCGGTGACGTCACGACGGGCGAGGGGCAGGTGTGTGACGTCATGGTGGCGGTCTTGGGCGCAATGGGCGCTATGGTGATGTTCTTGAGGCCCACGTTCTTGAGGATGGTGGCCGCGTTGCTGGAGATGTGGGTCAGCTCGGGCACGGGCTTGTCTTCCTTGTCCATTATCTTTTGGACGACGGTGCCGCCGTTGCCGAGCATGGCTGAGGTCTGCACCTACAATGGAATTAAAAATGTTTAGTTTAGGCTGTGTGTGATCTAGGTTTTTATTACTGGATATCCGATTAGAATTTTAATATCATCTCCCTAACCTTATCCCGTATCTCACGGGGTTGGCTTCCTAATCTAGGGGATTGAACGAGGGTACTGATTTTTACACAGAGCGACTGCCATCTGACCTCCGCAACCCAGAAGGGAAACCAGACCCAACCCTAGATTAGTTCAGAGTTTTTAAGCCGCCAATGCTTAGCACTGGCCTCTGATATGGTTTAACGACTAATATTTACGGTATTAAACGGTATTAACCGGGACCAACGGCTTAACGCGCCTTCCGAAGCACGGAACAAGCGCCGAATAAACGTACATATGAAATTCGAAAACCGAAAACACATTGGTACGTGGTGGGATTCGAACCACGACATCCCAGCTCAGGAGGCAACGGCCCATACCATTGGGCTCACTTAGAATAGAATTTTAATATATCATAAATAAAAATAAACGTGACAGTAATATTGCAAAAGACAAGAATGAGTGACAGTAATCTTGCAATATTAACAGTAAGTGACAGTAATATTGTAAAAATCTATAATAAACGACAGTAATATTGCATAAAATCAACAATGAATGACAGTAATTTTGCAAGAATCAACAATAAATGATAGTAATATTGCAAAAAATACAACAATGAGTGACAGTAATATTTCAAAACCAACAATAAGTGACAGTAATATTACAAAATCAACAATAAGTGACAGTAATATAGCAAAAATCAATAATAAATTATAGTAATATTGCAAAAAGAACAACAATAATTGACAGTAATATTGCAAAAGTCAATAATAAATGAAAGAAGTATTGGAAAAGACAAGAATAAATTACAATATATTTGCAAGTAATCAACAATGAGTGACGAATCTGAGTGACAGAAATATGTTCAAAATCGAATGTCATTTACAGTCATATTGAAAAAATTAAATCTTAGTATCAGTACCTAATATATCAACCTCGTTTATTAAGTAAGTAAGTAAGTAAAAACACTTTATTGTACACAAAAACAAGAAATACAAAAATAAACTTAAATTATTGTGCACAAAAGCGGTCTTATCGCTGGAAGCGATCTCTTCCAGACAACCTTTGGGTAGAGGAGAATGTAATAGTATGAACAAGCAAGAATCAAAACTCATACCTCAGTGACGGTAGCGGCGTGGGGGTCGTCCTTCCCCGGGCGGTGCAGCTGCTGCAGCTTCTCGCGGCGCATGACGCACATCTTGTTGTAGTCGCGCAGCGTGATGTGGTAGCGCTCGCCGGAGGACATCACCTGCACGAGGCTGGGCAGCTGGCGCCCGTCCACCGCCGTCTGCGCGGGCTCGCGCGCTATGCGGGCGACGTTCTCCTGGCGGACGAGACAAGTTAATTAGTTTTCTTTGTTGTGAACCTAACAGCAATTATTTCACTATTACAAAGAGTGATTTTAAAAACTTATATAGCCAATTCATAATTTTACTTCCATGCTGGACTGGGAGAGATAGAAAAACATAGAATGTTACAGCTGCCCTTCCTCCCGGGCATGCTGTTGAAGTCAGCAAAAGGGACTCGAGGGTTACAGTGTATTGTGATTTAGGCGATGGGCTGACAACCTGTCACTATAACAATACATATTACAATCTAAAATTGCCCTAAATTTTTGTCAGACGTGGCGAAAGCGCCTTTTACGAGGCGGTAAACGCTCTGCCTACCCCGTAATCCCTTACTAAAGGCGTGATTTATGTATGTATATATGTATATAGCCAATAACAGAATTCGTCATATTAAATTTACATAATAGGGTAGTAAACAAACAATAAACATAAGGTAGGCTAAGTGTGCGTGTAAGTGGGAATGTATGTGTAGTGTATGTGCTTCATGGCTTCATTGTAATGTAAGGGCATATTCATAGAGTAGAGATTTTACTATAAACACAATTGATGAATAGATTACTGGTTAGAAAGAAAATATCGGCTTTATTAAACTTCGACTCACAGGTTTGTACCATTCTGTTAATGATAATAAAGGTTTAATAACGGGCACTCACTCGATTACTCATTTCCTTGTCATTATTATTTAACAATTTATTATACGAAGAAGAATTTATTATAAAAATGATACGAAGAAAAACAAAATTTGTCCGGTTTAACAGATTAGGTATATATTCCCGAAAGGATGGATGTATCCATGCTGGACTGGGAGCAAAAGAAAAAAAAATAATGTGCCAGCTGCATTTCCTCCCGGGCATGCTGTAAAAATCAGCTAAGGGATGCAAAGTTTCAGTATATTGCAATTTAGGCGACGGACTGACAATCACTACAGCAATATACCTACAAATCTATCATAAATAATCCTCAAAATTTTGTCAGACGTGGCGGAAGGACCTTTGTTTAGGTCATTTACGCTCTGTCTACCCCATTTGGGTTAAAGGCGTGATTATATGTATGTATGTATGTATGTATGAGAGTGTAGCGACCGCGAAAAATCCACGTTATTGACCGAGGTTTATCAGCTTATACGGGTGGCGAGCAAAGCGACCACGTCATTTCAGGTTATCAAGATCTCGTTTCTAAAAATGCTATAAAAGAAAAAAAAAAAGAAAAAAAATGTTTATTTCCTTCTAATACATTTGAATTTGACAAATATGCCGATGTCCCTCTTTAAGCTTTACACCTGTGTTGAGAGACACCATTTTGCTATACTTTTAGAAAGTTTTTTTATCCAGAAATAAAGTAAATAATCTTATATCTGTTTATAGAACAGTAAAAATTGCGAATTCTTGGTGGTTCATACTGAAACATGGATTGTAATGCCAGATGGACTCACCGGAGTAATGGGCATGAGCGTTGGTCTCCAGGGCTTGCTGGTGGGATGCTTTTTCTTGACGGGCCCGTCCTTCTTCTCTTTGGGCGTGTCAGCTTTCTCTTTCACCGGCTCAGTCTTTTCTTTGATCTCTGTCGTCTCTTTAACCGGCTCGGTGTCGGGGGCGGGGGGCGCAGGCGGGGGCGGCGGGGGCGGTGTGGGCGCGGGGGGCGGGGGCGGGGGCGGGGGGTCGGTGCGAGCCAGCTCGGTGGGGTCCGCCGCGCTCACACCGCGGACTAGCTGCTGGATGTTGTGTAGCACGCTCTGTATGGCCTGGAGAAGACGACATTCATCATTACAAGTTGGGATCGGAATGTACAGAAAAAATTATGTATAATATTAGGTATTGTTGTACCATAAAAAATATCCCGGAAAATATAATAAGTAACAAGTAGAAAAATAAACAGACAATGTGATTTTTGAATATTTTTTGCCTACTAGTCAAATCAGCATTTTTTTATGAAATGACAAAAACGCTTTTTTGTATTAAAAAAGTGGGTTATGACGTCACTCGCCAGTAAATATTGACTACTCGAATCAATAACTTCTATATTTTTAACTCGATTATTAAATCTAAACGTGTTTTTTTTTAAATTATGAATGTGATTCACAGTATTTCTAGCCATCAGTTTTAAGTATAAACGTATTTAAATTTTTAACCACCCAGTCAACATGTCGATTGAAATACACAGGTCAAATTGTAAAATAACACCTGTAATTTTATTATTTTTCCCATGCTTTATTGTCTCACCTTCCTCGGCGCGTTGATAGCTATCAGCTCTGGAGGCAGCTGCTTCTTGGGCCGCTCCTTGTGCTTCTTGCTTGTGGGCACGAGGGGGGGGGCGGGCATCGCCAGCGCGGGGGGAGGGGGCGGCATGATGGTGGAAATGCTGGTGGAACAGTTCCCATCAGAGTTGCGGTTCGTACGCAGCAGGCTCTTGCCGTTGGAAGGTCTTTTGCGGTACTCCACCAAGCTGGGGACAATACATACATACTTACATTCACGGCTTTTGCTCCTAATGGGGTAGGCAGAGCGAAAACGACGGCTTTTGCTGCTCCTAATGGGGTAGGCAGAGCAGACCTAAACGAAGGTCGTTCCGCCACGTCTGACAAAGTTTTGAGGGTTACTTAAGACAGATTTGCAGGTATATTGCTGTAGTGACAGGTTGTCAGCCCATCGCCTAAATTGGAATATACTGAATAAGTCCGATCCGTTAGCTGGTTTTTACAGCATGCCCAGAAGGAAATGCAGTTTTTCTCTCGCTCACAGTCTAGCATGGAAGTATAAATTATTATCGATATATTTTGCTCTGTTACTTTAAATTTAAACGTCGATGCGTGAGACTGAGAATGCCATAACAGGAATCTTCTGGGTGAGCTCGCTCCATCGTCGACTTTGTCACGGTCATCCCTAACCTTGTGTCTAGAGTCAAGAGCAAACCCATTTCTAGTTTTTATAAAAAGACTGTGGTTTACGTTATCAACGATTCCATTATATACGTATTTATTATTTTGATAAACTGATAATACACAAAAGAAATAAATACATACATACATAAAATCACGCCTTTATCCCTTACGGGGTAGGCAGAGCGTTAAAGGCCTCGTAAAAGGCGCTTTCGCCGCGTCTGACAATAATTGAGGGTAATTTTAGATTGTAATGTGTATTGCCATAGTGACAGGTTGTCAGCCCATCGCCTAAATTACAATACACTGTAACCCTCGAGTCCCTTTTGCTGACTTCTACAGCATGCCCGGGAGGAAGGGCAGCTGGAACACTCTATGTTTTTCTATCTCTCCCAGTCCAGCATGGAAGTAAATAAAAGTTACTATAAAAGTTAACGCTTACCATTAAATAAAAATAAAATAAGAAACAATAATTTTGTAACAGGGACGGAATCAATATACCAGGTGTAAGGGACAGCGTCCCGCAAACTGATAGGGGTTGCTCTGTCAACGACACTGAATAACTATCAGCAGGATTTTTTTTCAGGAAGTAAAACTACAAATTGGCTTTTCCATACAAATTGTCTAATTGAGGTGAACAGAAAAGAATTTCCTGGTGGTAGTTTTTCAGTGTTGTTGACTGAGCAACTCCTATCAGTTTGCGGGACGCTGTCCCTTACACCTGGTAATAAAAAAAAAACATAAGATGGAAAGATATAGCTACTTCAAAATTTGCCAACAATGTAAGTTATGTTTTTGATTTGTTATAGTTTACAAAACTGGATAATAAAAGGTCAATCTTCTTCTTCTGTCGAGTGGGTATCGAGTCTATGGACCCGATGAACCCTGGTGTCAGAGTTTTTAAACCGCCTAGTAGCACAACTATCAGGCCTCTGACATGGTTTTGTGTAACGACCACTATCAAAGACAGCGACCGGGACCCACAGCTTAACGTGCCCTCCGAAGCACGAAATCTTTGTCTTTTCGGACAATCAGGTGATTCAGCCTGCAATGTCCTAACAAAAAAATCACAAAGTGATAAATTCTTATATTTATGTCAACTTTGAGTTTCCCTGGGAATCGAACCCAGGACCTACGGATCAAGAGTTCATGGCACTAGCCACTAGACCACGGAGGCAGTTAAAAGGTCAATGACTTACCTAATGCTGGTCTCCTGTCTCCTCGGCGTGCTGGCTAGCGCCGGCGCCGGAACCACGTGATCATAAGCCCGTAGCCGGCTCTGAACCGACTCACTGTACCCCACAGCATGAGGCCTTGCTTGCTGAGACAGAACCAAATCCCCACTACGGAAATACTTTTCTAAGAGAATCAGATGCCTCAGAAAACTGGACTGGTTCCCATAAGGCCTTTGCAACTCGCTCCAGAGTTTTTTGGTCTCTAAGTCGTATTGTATGGTCGTGTTGCATTTCTCCCAGCCCTCAGGAGTGATAGCTTTCACGTTGTTAAATTCTATACTGCATTGAAGATTCATTTCTTCCTCGCCTGGGAATAGTTCTCGGACAGAAATAGAAGGATTCGTCTCTAGTCTTTTGACCGGGTTTAGGTATTTTACGGAGGATTTCTTAGGGTCTTTCTCGATGGTCAGTTTCTTGGATAATTCGCTCAGGTTTTTCTTGACTTGTGTGAAGCTTTCTGACATCTGCCATTTGTTTTTGAGCGTGTCGATGTCGGCTGGTCTTTTAGTTGGGATGGATTCTATAGTGCATTCGTCATTTAGAGGCACATTTTTGAATATCGCCATTCCTTCAGCCTTTTCCATGTCAAAATCTCCGTCCTCTCTTCGGTCTTTGTGAGCGAAAATTTGTCCGATCTTTTGTATTCTTTTGGCGTTTTTGTCGCTAATCCTTTGTTGCTGCCCGGGCTTCTGTATAGCGTTTGGTTTGGAACTTTTCCCGACTTTAGTTAAATCAGGTATTCTGTGTAAGAATTGTGCGGGATTGTTCTGTTTCTGTAGCAGATATTGCAGCTCGGTTTGTTTGTCGAGCGGTGGGGGCGGGTCGAAGTCGTACACGGACTGGTCGGGGGCGGGGGGCGGGGTGGTGGGGGCGCTGGGGGCGGTGCCATGTTTGGCTCCGGGCACCAGGATCCTGTTGGAGGATATGAGGCTCTCTATGTCCTCTTCTATCGGCCGGTTGTCTTCGCTCTCGTCCTGTAATCAAATTCATAAAAATAAATGAAATGTAAGGAACAGATAGGTATGAATTGCAACTTTCACTAAGAAGTTTTTTAGGATATAAAAAGAAAATAATGGCATCGCCACACAAATTGTTTGATAAAGATTGTAATTTTGTACACTACAACAAAAAAACCTGGTAAAAATTGATTAGTTTCGTTCGGTCCCGGTTAATATCGTTTAATACCGTAGATATAGCATAGCATTGGCGGCTTGAAAACTGACCTAATCTAGGATTGGGTCTGGTTTCCCTTCTGGGTTGCGGAGGTCAGATGGCAGTCGCTCTGTGTAAAAACCAGTACCCTCGTTCAATCCTCTAGATTAGGTAGCCGACCCCGTAAGATACGGGATAAAGGCTAGGGAGACGATATAGCACTAAGACCGCCCGTGATCAAAAGCTTACCTTGACTCTGTCCTGCTCGCCCTCTCCCCGCATGTTGGTGTCCCCGCGCACCTTCCACTTGCCCCTGTTCTTCTTCTTCCCCTGCGCGTGCGCAGCGCCGCCCTGCTCGCCGGTGTGCTCGGCGCCCTGCTCGGCGGATTGCTCGGGTAGCTCGGATGTAGGGGTTGTAGGCGGGTCCGAGGGGACGTCTATGTTGTAGATTTGCAGTAATCTGGAACAAGTTTTTGTAATTATAATCTTCTTCTGTCTAGTGGATATCGAGTCTATCGACCCGATGAACCCTGGTGTCAGAATTTTGGTAATTGTACTACAACTACAAGATATTCATTGTAATTGAAATACACTTTTCAATCTAAAATTGCCCTCAATTTTTGTCAGACGTGGCGAAAGCGTTTATCGCTCTGCCTACCCCGTAAGGGATAAAGGCGTGATTTTATGTATGTTTATGTATGTATGTATGAAATACATGACAGGTTTTGGTAACAAAAAAGAAGGATATAATAAGTGTAAGAACGTGTGACAAACGTATAGTCAGTCTTGTTTATGAAACTAAACATTATTAAAATATTTTTTATGACAGAAAACATGACAAAACAATGGGTGGCACCCATACAAATAAAAACAGCGGTTTGATAAATTTGTATGGGACGGCCAAACTTTTTGTTCATATTTCGGCCTAGATTCCTTGCAGAAAGTTGTTCAGTCTCAGGGGTTACTTCACACCCAAAAGTTTGGTCAACTATTTTTTACACTCACAGGTATTTTTTTTATTATTCATTTTATACAGTATGTACTTCTTATTCATACATAAGCCATATCTTAGGGCAAAGTCGATCAGTTTTAGAAGTAATTACATGTTTTTGCTCATTATATCATACCTGATACACATACAAAAACATATATGGTGTATGAAAAGGGTAAGGGCTGAAAATCAGTGCTACCACTGTTGCTTTGAGTAACATACATACATACATATAATCACGCCTTTATCCCTAATGGGGTAGGCAGAGCAAAAACGACCTAAACAAAGGTAGTTTCGCCACGTCTGACAAAGTTTTGAGGGTCATTTAAGATAGATTTGTAGGTGTATTGCTGTAGTGACAGGTTGTCAGCCCAGCGCCTAAATTGCAATATACTGAAACCCTTGGACCCCTTAGCTGGTTTTTACAGCATGCCCGGGAGGAAATGCAGCTGGCACATTGTATGTTTTTCTCTCGCTCCCAGTCCAGTGTGGAAGAACTTTGAGTAACATGGTAGCAAAATACTGAGACCCTCCTTTTACTCTCAAACCGAACTATTGTGATTGTTATTTAATATGTTTTTGTTTTAAGTGTGTGAGTAATAAAGATATTTTGAATTTGAATTTATGTATAGCTACTGACTTGCGCCTGTAATCCAGCCGGTGGTGCGGCTGTCCCGGCTCGCTCTTGGCCAGCAGCGAGCAGTAGTAGCGACACAGCTTGCACAGCGCCGGCTTCTCAGCGAACGACACCGGGATACCCTCGGCCGCTAGTATAGGGTTCATGTCTTGGTAGTTCTGGAAAGATACGAAGTAAGTGAGATATGGTATTGAGTTGTGGGGAAATCACAGAGATACAAAGTTATACATAACTGGATTTGTATGAAAAAAAAAAAGAAACAAATGTGAAAGAGATAGCTATAAAAATATATGTTTTTGACATTTCTCAAAACTACCAAGTTAGATTGAAAATGTTATGTATATTTTAGAAAACAGGTTTAGGTTTGCGTAGCTTATAGGTCTGAAACTTCCTGTAAGTATAAATCTAATTAAGTAAATTAGATCAGACTTAACCATCTAGAGCGAGCGCAGCAAGCGACTGAGTAATAAAGGAGAAATACATTGCTACTCAAGAAATAGGTATCTCATTATTTGAGGAATGCTTTTTTACTTTTTTTACCCCCTTTATACCTAAAGGCTAACGTTGGTAATTCATAATGAAAAGCCAACGCTCTCGAGGCTGTAAAGTGCCGGCGTTTTCCCTGTACACTGCGACACAAAACTCTTGAATCGGAACTAAAATTATTTCACCACCTAATTTTTCATACAAAATAATCAATCAAAGCTGCCTGAGGGAAGAAAGTGGCGCCCCCTTTTTTGTCAATAGTTTTGTGTCACAGTATGGACGACAATGTTTCGAGGGTAGTTGACTCGACTTACATGCAAAAGATGTACGTTATGGTGCCTGGTGATGCGACGGCGACACAGCGCGCACGCCAAGAGCGGCAACAGCGCGCGGTAGTGCTCCGAGCAGAGCGGCAACGTGTGCAATCCGGGGTAGTCGCCTTCCAGCTTCACCTGGACACAAATTCAATTCAATACTTTATTTATAAAATAATAATTTTACACGTCACATAATGCATTATACTTATAACTTTATTACATTATTTGTTTTAGAATTAGTCATGTCATGTCATTTTAAAATACAAGATAGTTAATTTACATATATACATACATATAATCACGCCTTTGTCCCTAATGGGGTAAGCAGAGCGTAAACGACCTAAACAAAGGCCGTTTCGCCACGTCTGACTAAGTCTTGAGGGCCATTCAAGAAAGATTTGTTCGTATATTGCTGTAGTGACAGGTTGTCAGTCCATCGCCTAAATTACAATATACTGAAACCCTCAGATCCCTTAGCTGGTTTTTACAGCATGCTCGGGAGGAAATGCAGCTGGCACATTCTATGTTTTTCTCTCACTCCCAGTCCAGCATGGAAGATAAGTAGTAGTAGATTTATAGTTAATTTAATTTATAATGTCAGGCCCAAACACTCATCATTATCATTATGTCACTAGCCTTTTCGAGGGGATTGAACGAGGATACTGGTTTTACACAGAGCGACTGCCATCTGACCTTCGCAACCCAGAAGGGAAACCAGACCCGATCTTAGGTTAGGCTCTCAGTCACTCATATAAAGAAATACATAATATGGTTCCAAACGCTGTCAAATTCATTATGCAATACTACGACCAAAAAAGCTAAAGGATGACTTCATCTACACAGCCAGATACCGTCTATAGCTAGTATTAGGACTAAGGGTTTCCAAACACTTTTCACGTGCTTCTGTGTTTCCGAATGCGTACAACCCTCAACTCTTAGAGTGAATAGGATATCAAATGATGGGATAACGGCAGGAGAGAAAGGCTATCTTCTGGGTGAGCTTACTCTACTGTCTCTGTCCCGCTGACCTAAATTAGTACATACACATAATCACGCCTTTATCTCTAATAGGTTAGGCAGAGCGTAAACGACCTGAATGAAGGTTTTCCGCCACGTCTGACAAAGTTTTGAGGGTTATTTATGATAGATAGATTTGTAGGTAGGTATATTGCTGTAGTGACAGGTTGTCAGCCCATCGCCTAAATCGCAATATACAGTAACCCTCAGATCCCTTAGCTGGTTTTTACAGCATGCCCGGGAAGAAATGCAGCTAGCACATTCTATGTTTTTCTCTCGCTCCCAGTCCAGCATGAAAGAAATCATAATTAAACAATATAAAGGTATCAATAGAGAACTTACAAGTTTATTGACACTGGCCCTCATCTTGATCAGCCACTTGCGTCTGATAGAGTGATCTGCCTGCTTGGCGCAGCCGGTGGCGTGGCAGATGGCTGGCCGGCCCGAGACTGTTATTGGGTTCGATTCCTGTTCTTCTTCGCTCTCATCCTGTTCTGGTGGTGACACTGGAAGTTTCTCCACGCTTCTGTAGAAAAAAAAACTGTGTTTAGAAAGTGTTTTAAGGTAACAATCCCAATTATTTACTACAACCGCCTCCGTGGTCTAGTGGTTAGAGCCATGGGCTTACGATCCGGAGGTCCTGGATTCGATTCCCAGGACCAAAAACTCAAAGTTGATATTTGTTAATGTATCACTTTGTGAGGTTTTTCCCAGTTTGGTTAGGGCATTGCAGGCTGAATCACCCGATTGTCCGGAAAGAAAAAGATTCTTGCTTCGGAGGGCACGTTAAAAACTCTGACACCAGGGCTCATCTGGTCATTCGACTCGAGAATCCACTAATCGACTCGAGAATTCGCTAAGAAGAAGACTACAACCGTGCTTTCTAAAACGTGTAACAGAAAGGGTATATGCACTTGAAAGGATATGAACCAGCTCATGAAACTGCACAACCTTCCCAAAGGAACACAGGTCGAAATACGAAAAAACAATTGACCTCCGATACTACACGCGCTGTCAGCTGAAGCAATGGAAGGTATTTTTTTTTTCGTATTTCGACCTATGTTCCTTTGGGAAAGTTGTTCAGTTTCATTGACTGGTTCATATCCTTTCGGGAATATATACCCTTTCTGTTACATGTTGTATAAAAAGTTCTATTTTAAAGGTATTATTAAATGTCAGGTAAACTTGCTCCAGCGAAAAAGTTGTTTATTTGGTTCGAGTATGAGTAGTTTATTTGGAAAGTCATTTGATTTATTTCCTCAGAAGAATTATATTTTTTTATAATTTTCCACTTATAGTCCTTTATTTGGAAAGTCATTTGATTTATTTCCTCAGAAGAATTATATTTTTTTATAATTTTCCACTTATAGTCCTACATTTATAGGGTATCAATATCCAGCCCTGTTCCCTAAAGTTTTATCAGGATAAACAGGTGGACTAGTCCAGAATGTCAAGTTCTTAGTTCTAGTAAAATACTTATTTATTAAAAATTCTACGCCCAAAGGCCAAATGGAAGTAAAATATACAATTTAAATCAATTCTATAAATTCAATTCAATCATTTATTAAATTCATCAATTATAAAATTTAAAGCCACATTCAAAATGATCAATATTAAAAATAAAAAATAATAATAGGTATTTTTGTATATACATTCAGATTTATTTATTTGTTGAACTGGGGCAGTAAATTGTCAATGAATTTATTTATATTATAATACGCTTTTGTTAGTTATTCCTGTTTTAATTTATTTATGAAAATTGTGTTAGTTTTAGTCGATAATTTATAATACACTTTTGATCCAATAGTATGAAGACATGAATTTGATTTAACTAGTCAGCAGAACGGGACATGAAGTTCGTAGACGTCTCGTAAGTTGCGATTGTGTAACTCTGCGTTCGTGGTGAATTCGCTTAAGTTATAAATCACATACTTTGCAATAGTTGCGGTGAAGAGGACTGGTCATTTTAAAAACACCATTTCTCTATACCTCTCGCCTTAAAACCTTGCAATCACTTCCTTCCTATTATAGCTTTGCCTTGTCCTACAAACTTAGCCGCAAATTGCTATATTTAGACCTATACTGATTTGCTACGGTGCGGCGTAGCAATTGTAGCAAATGGTGGTGACGTCATAATCACTACGACATCGAAATTGTACTCAATTTACTTATTTTTTTTACTGGGGTTCTAAGAAGTTATAAAAAATCGTTACTGGCATTATGCTCAATACGTTTAGATAAATAAGAACAGATTTAAATCAAATGCTTTCAAAATTTTCATCATTTAGAAAAATGAAAACGACTTTTCTAAAATAGGAAAAACTATTCGTAGCAAAGTGCTACGCCGTAGCATGTTTGTAGCCATAAAAATGGCAAGGAATTTTAAAAATTCACCTATATTCACTGAGCTAAAGGCGTTTTTACGTTACATTGCTTACTCTTGTTTCCACTTGTTATATTCACTGCGTGCAGAGTCGGCAATGTAAGTATAATGTAAATCTACCTTCGCCACGCCTTCGGTGGATTAAATGTGCACGGAATGCAGGTGTTCAGTTTTTCCGAGTAAATGAAATATTAGTGTGCTCTATAAATGTGAGGTAGTACCCAATTTTAAGAGATAAACGATCCTTTGAACTTTTAATTTTATTTCTTAAAAGGAGTAGAAAAGAGACAGAATCATTAGCCCATCTTATGCTTGTCGTGTGGGTTTCGAGTCCATCGTCCCGATGAACACTGGTGTCAGACTTTTTAAACCACTTAAACTCAAACAGTAGCAAAGAGGTTGAGCATCAAATCAACATTACTGTTTCTTTTGTTGGCTGGTCGTCTGAAGGCGCAGGCATGGGCATCTCTATGAGCTTGGCGGGTCGTTTCCTGCAGGACTGTCCAAGTGACGGTAGCAGGCGTCAGACAACTGTCAACTACTCACGTGTTTTGCGCGTCGCCTGCAGGCGCAGGCATGGGCATCTCTATGAGCTTGGCGGGTCGTTTCCTGTAGGACTGTCCAAGTGACGGCAACAGGCGTCAGACAACTGTCAACTACTCACGTGTCTTGCGCGTCGCCTGCAGGCGCAGGCATGGGCATCTCTATGAGCTTGGCGGGTCGTTTCCTGTAGGACTGTCCAAGTGACGGTAGCAGGCGTCAGACAACTGTCAACTACTCACGTGTCTTGCGCGTCGCCTGCAGGCGCAGGCATGGGCATCTCTATGAGCTTGGCGGGTCGTTTCCTGTAGGACTGTCCAAGTGACGGCAACAGGCGTCAGACAACTGTCAACTACTCACGTGTCTTGCGCGTCGCCTGCAGGCGCAGGCATGGGCATCTCTATGAGCTTGGCGGGTCGTTTCCTGTAGGACTGTCCAAGTGACGGTAGCAGGCGTCAGACAACTGTCAACTACTCACGTGTCTTGCGCGTCGCCTGCAGGCGCAGGCATGGGCATCTCTATGAGCTTGGCGGGTCGTTTCCTGTAGGACTGTCCAAGTGACGGTAGCAGGCGTCAGACAACTGTCAACTACTCACGTGTCTTGCGCATCGCCTGCAGGCGCAGGCATGGGCATCTCTATGAGCTTGGCGGGTCGTTTCCTTTAGGCCTGTCCACGTGACAGCAGCAGGCGTCAGACAACTGTCAACTACTCACGTGTCTTGCGCGTCGCCTGCAGGCGCAGGCATGGGCATCTCTATGAGCTTGGCGGGTCGTTTCCTGTAGGACTGTCCAAGTGACGGTAGCAGACGTCAGACAACTGTCAACTACTCACGTGTCTTGCGCGTCGCCTGCAGGCGCAGGCATGGGCATCTCTATGAGCTTGGCGGGTCGTTTCCTGTAGGACTGTCCAAGTGACGGTAGCAGACGTCAGACAACTGTCAACTACTCACGTGTCTTGCGCGTCGCCTGCAGGCGCAGGCATGGGCATCTCTATGAGCTTGGCGGGTCGTTTCCTGTAGGACTGTCCAAGTGACGGTAGCAGGCGTCAGACAACTGTCAACTACTCACGTGTCTTGCGCGTCGCCTGCAGGCGCAGGCATGGGCATCTCTATGAGCTTGGCGGGTCGTTTCCTGTAGGACGGGCAGTTCGCGCGTCTGTCCACGTGACGGTAGCAGGCGTCGCAGAGGCAACTGTCGATGGTCAGTTTCTCCTCATCTGTGTTAAGAGAAACGAAACGTTATTTTACCGTTCAACAAGTAACCTTCTTACAGTTTTAAATTATTTCACATAATTATTAAAGGAACACACAATCTCCAAGTTAGCACAGAATGTTGGAAAAATTACAAGAGGCCTATTTGGCCGTTTAAAAACTTAGGGTCGCTTATCAAGTTTACAACCTACACGACAGAAGAAGACAGAATGTTTATTTGTAGTCAACATTATAATACTTAAGTTTCATGTTAATTAGAATTTGCAACCATTTCATGAGTCTTTAATCAACTTTACAGTTTTACCAAGGGTAAGCTAATGGTATAAACAAAAAATAATAATTAAAGAGTCAGGAAATTTGCTAGTTTAATTACTCACTCGCTAGAAGCTTCTTTTGCCTATCAGCACACTTCATCTGCGCGATATAGCAGGAAATGTGGAGTAGTCTGAACTTGCCGCCGCATTAGAAACACAGGTCCATACACAGTCTTCCTGGGTGGATGCTGAAGGAAGATGCCTTCTCAAAGATGACCAGGTTAAGGTATTTTAAGCGAAGTGAAGACGAATCGGAAAAGGGTAGCTACCTGCTTGGTCTGTCTTGTTTGGAACTTGTATATCTGCAGATCGCTGAGAAAACTCCGATACCGCGTTTCAGAACCTCCATTTCTGTTGTGGCGCCATCTATTGGCTACAGTCTATTTGAGCCCACAGACCAGCAAGGAAAAGGAGTGAAGGGTATGTACTCACTTGCTAGAACCTTCCTCTGTCTTTCAGCGCTCTTCATCTGCGCGATATGGCAGGGAGTGTCGAACAGTCCGAACTTGCCGCCGCAGTAGAAGCACTGGTCCATGCACAGTCTTCCTGGGTGGATGCTGAAGGAAGATGCCTTCTCCGGGATGACCAGGTTGAGGGTTTCTTTCGGTTCTGGTTCTGGCGCCGCCTCGCCGTCTGTAGGTTGGTTGGTCGTGTTAAAGTTAGTCAGTTGCATGCATGACTAGTTTTAAGTTTTAGCTAGATTAGGGTATTTGACTCATTTCGCGAAATTTTTTACTTTTAAAAGATTGTTTAATTGCTGTGTATCATCTCCCTAGCCTTATCCCGTATCTCACGGGGTCGGCTACCTAATCTAGGTGATTGAACGAGGGTACCGGTTTTACACAGAGCAACTGCCATCTGACCTCCGCAACCCAGAAGGGAAACCAGACCTAATCCTAGATTAAAGATCCTAGAATCCTAGATTTGAGAATCCTTTTTAAATGCTGTGGATGTCATTCTAAAAACATTGTGTTATGCCACTCACATTGAATGCATTATAATTTATTTATAGTTCTCCTTGAAAAGTAAGAAAATTACAAACTTTACAATATTGTAAAAAAACAAACACAACCATTCAAAGCAAAGCTACAAATGTAAATACAATCTCATACCGTTGTTGGGTAATAAACAGCCAAGTACCCTACTTTGTTCAAAAATTGCATCCAGTCGTTATTTCATTTAAATTCTTACACCAAACCGTGCTTTTTATGATTATGTACGAGTTAGAATTATTTGATTAGATTTCCATGCAGTAAGTAAATTCTATGAATCATTGAAATTATTTGCGATTTGCATGCATTAATTCAAAATGAAAACAAAAAAGTTAAACACTAAAAAAGTGTAAAAATCTTTAAGCTAAATAATCGACCTAGGCAAAACTTTGAGCAATGCAGATTTCCTTCAAACAAAAGATTTATAGAACTTTAACTTCATTCAAACATTTACATAGCGTATTTTTGTTTTTCACATAAATTGGTCGTAACACCAATAACTGATCAAGTTTTGAACCACATTGCTCATAGTTGGTTCATTGTGAGTGCAATAACCACACACCATGATTGTTAAGCCGATTACTGTAAGACTTTCTGTGCCCACCCTCTGAGGTAGCTCCGACGCCGCCCTGCGAACAAAAAATATATAATTAATCAATGTTACCACAGAGATTGCGCCTCCATAGCACGGAAAGAAACTGCTTCCGTAAGTAAATGATTTGAATTTTGCATATATAGTCACCTTTATTCCTAATGGGGTAGGCAGAGCGTAAACATCTAAACAACGGTCGCCACAAATCAATCTTAAATAACCCTCAAAACTTTGTCAGACGTGGCAGTTCAGGTCGTTTTCGCGCTGCCTACCCCATCAGGGATAAAGGCGTGATTATATGTATTATTATTTGTACTGTTTAAATTCGAATTTCATATTATAATTTTTCCTGACTATCAAATTCAAATTGTTTAAATCCAATTTATATTTTATTATTTTGCTGCTGTTATTGTTACTAAACCTAGGGCTAAGCTTGTCAATTTCTGTTACTAATACATATATGAGCCTGCTAGTAGCCAGAAATAAAGATTATTAAAAAAAAGTTCCGATTGTGGTTCAGAGGTAGACAGATTCACTCATAAAAACTGTCTGATCAAATGAGTAATTTTGTGTTATCAAACGTTTTTCAATAAAGGTAAACTTTAGTTATTAGTAACTTTAGTCTTTGGTAATTGAATATGTTGATGAAACTAGCCATTGTCGTGAATTAGTTTATTATTATGTAAGTTATATGAATGGTCTAAAGCACTTAATATTTTACTGCAATATGAAACCAGTTTAATTTACTTAAATCAGTGTTCTTTTAAAGAATATTCCTTAATTATCAGCATCATTTCATCATCAAAGATGTATATAAGTTTTATTGTTAGAGAGGACTAAAGGTGAATATTTTTAACAATCATCACATCACAGAAAAACATAGAATATGTCAGCTGCATTTCCTCCCGGGCATGCTGTAAAAATCAGCAAAGGGTTCAGAGTGTTTCAGTATATTGCAATTTAAGCGATGGGCTGACAACCTGTCACTACAGCAATATACCTACAAATCTATATTAAATAACCCTCAAAACTTTGTCAGACGTGGTGGAACGACCTTTGTTTAGGTCGCTCTGCCTACCCCATGAGGGATATATGCGTGATTGTCAACTGTGTCACTTATAAATTTTGTTGATAAATGCTCATGCTGATGTCTCAGAAAAACGATAACCTAAACCTAAGTTCTGTAAAATGAAATTTGATTTGCCCCAGATAATAGTTAAGGTATAATGAATACGACTTATAAATAGTCAAGATAATAATATGTATATAAATGATGATGATGAATGGGATTAGAAAGCTTAAGAGTATTTATGAGAGGTGATTAATTAATTAGTTGTTTTTTATAGCCAGCAAATGTCTGTGTTAACTTGGAATGTTTTTAATAAATAAAATAAATAATGAAATGTGAATCTTACATCAAAGATGCTCACCTCTCGCCTCTCGATGGTGTAGTAAGTGTCGTCCTCATTCGCCTCCTGTCCTTCTTCAGGCTGCAGCTTACCCCTATTCTTGGTCTTGAATGTCATTTTCAGGGAACTCCTATACCTTTTCTTGTCTCTGTCTCCCGTGCCCCGATTCAACTTGATCACAGTCTTCAATGTCCCAGTGTAGTCGCCAGAACCAGGCTTCGAAGATTTCTTGTTGGTCAAACCACTATAAATGCGTTCTTTCTCCTTCAATTTCTCAATCTTAGCTTCTTTCGCAGCTTTGTGAGTCAGTAGGCCGAGAGTTCGCAATACGTTTTCTTTACGTTTCTGACTCTCTGGTGTTTCATGTAAAGCGTTGCTAGGTCCCGGCTGACTTTCGATGGAATTACGAGCGGATTTGCTACTTCCTTTACTGGCTCTAGCAGGTTTTTCAGGTTTAGAGCCCTCTTTAGTAATTTCAATTTTCTCTACAACTGGGGGTGATTCCAATTTTTCTATAGCGGTTGCTACTGCTTTCTCTACAGAAGCTATTTCAGGTTTCTCCACAACAGTCGATTCAGCTTTCTCCACAGCGGGTTTTTCACCTGTCTCTTGTGTTGTTTCAGGATTTTCTTCAGGTGTTGTTACAGCTTTTTCCGCAAGTTTTTCATCCACCTCCATTTTATCATCTTTAGCCAATTCTTTAGCAATTTCAATGTCGTTTGCAGGCTGCATGGTTTCCTTAGGAGCAGCTTTAGTAATTTCTGGAATTTCAGGCACAGCAGAGCCTTCAACTTTGTCAGTTACAGCTGGCGCTGAAACTTCAGGTTTGGCTTTAGAGGCGAGTGCAATATCATCTGGAACATTCTTAACACTGTCCAGTGGTGGGGCTAATGCTTCGGCTCCTAAAGGCTGGACAATTTCAGGCGATTTTATGGCTACAGGATTTGGTGTAATTGATATTTCCATAGATTTATTTTGATAAGGCGGTGATTTGATCTTCTCCAATGTAGCCAACGCTTCATCGTTGCCAGATTCTGAAGACTTTCGCGATAGAGATTCTCTAGAATTTCTCGAGTTCCGCTTGGTGGTGGTGGCGGTGATCTGGACATCGTTGCTAACTCGAGGTAATAAGGATACTTGATTGCTATCCAACAGAACCACGCCCTGGGTAGAATTACTAGGATGTAGCGTCGCAAACTGATGTATATCAACTTGCGTACCAGGAGTTTTGTCTACGGACTTCCGTATTTCAGTCAGAGTGACATCTTTGCCCAAAGACTTCTCGAATATACTAATAGCATCAGTCTCTTTTGAGTGATTGGAACTCGTCGATTCCTTGCGCGCACTAATGCTGTTCCTCTTGATGAGTGTGACGGAGTTCGGAAGATCGACGTCCACAGATTTTCTAGCTTGACCCCTCTTGAGCAGTGATATTGCAGAGTTGTTTTCAAAGCAACTCATAACATTTTCTTTTTGCATGGGTCTTTCAGGAGAACTCACCGTCTGAATGTCTTTCAGAGGTTTGATATCAGCCCCCGATTTTGGTATCAAAACGACATCATTGGTCACCATTACTGGTTTACTATCACTTGATTTGGATTCAGATTCCTGCCGCTGTCTTCTCTTATCAAATTCCTCAAATTCTTTCAAACGGTCCATCAACTTATCTATGCTTGCAACAGTAGTATGTTTGTAAGTTATTTCTTTGGGAGTGTCAAGTGTAATTTTTTCAGAAGAATCCTCTTCATAGTGAAGTCTAATATTTTCACTATCATCAATCTTTGAAGGTGTGCTCTCAGTAGTTATTGAGGCACTTTCTTTGTCTTTAACAGGAGTTTCAGGAGCAACAATAATATTGCTTTCAGTTAGTGCTTTAGTAACAGGCTTGGTACTAGACTTATTCGGTAATTGATCAATTGAATTTTCAGACAAATTTGATTCATTGGTCATGTCACAATCACCATCTATATTTTGGTCTAAGTTATTGATGAGATCATCTATCTCTTTTGATAATGATTCAAGAGTTTCTTGCTTATCATCTTCCTTTAGGGCAGTGCTCACGCCATTTTTAATGCCAGGAGTAGAGTTAGTCCGCGTCGCTGCCGCTACCTTTCTTCCTCTACGAGCCTTCCTCATATTCTTTGAAACTTCTTTTGAATTAAAAGTTTTGGACATACTATTTAATATGCTACTACGGGCCTCAAAAAGCGTATCGTTTTCAGTCTTGACCATTGATTTGTCATCTACATCAGATGAATTTAAATTTTCTAATTTAAGCCTATTACTATTATTGTTATCAGAGTCTAATGATGAACTTCTTTTCAAGCTCAATGATTTTTTAGTTTTTTCATTAGTGATAAAACTTGGTTCTGCATCAGGTTTGGGTTCAGCTAATTTGGAGTCAGCTAATTTAGAGTCATCAATAAGAGAAGGCACTTTTTCATTAGGGGAGATCTGTACATTATTTTCAATTTCTATGTCTAGTTCAGTCTTAGCTTTATCTATTTTTTTGAGCTCCTTGCTATCTGTGTCATTGAGTGATTCGCTGAGACTTAGATCTGATTCTGTAATATCAGAGCATTTAGATATTTCACTACCATCTCTAGAACAGGAGCGTCCCCTTTTCAGTTTTTTGCAGTCTTCAAGGCCTTCTGTTTCAGAGACCTTGGAGTCTGAAAGAAGACGGCGTCGCTTCTTCTGCTCTTTAATTACTACTTCATTAAGTAATGCCTTAGCCTTCCTAGGATTTCCTCTTCGGAGATTCTTGGAATCAATCAGAGATGGGCTATTGCTCCTTTCAGACCGCATGGAGTATGGGCTGGTGCGTGGTCCTACAACAAGGCTGGAAGAGTCATTCAGAACTGACTTCATGATAGAAACGTCAGAACTAAGTCTAGGTCTTCTTCCGGGTCCTCGGGGGCTTGAAGACCTGGAATTTGGGGTGGTTTCCTCAACAGGCTCCTTCTTGATCTCAGACACAGGTATCATAGGGATCTCATCTTTGACTTGAGTACTTGTAGGCTCTGTTTTCACCTGCTTAGGTTTCCTACCCCGTCTGCCAACTTGTTTGATAAGTTTTTTTACTGTGTCTTTGCTACCAACAGCCTTTTTGCTTCTCAATGCTTTTCTGATGCCAAGAGGCTTTTTCTTGACTATAGCCCTAGGTTTGGCTACAGTTTTCTTGGGCTCTTTGGATGTTTTGGGCTCATCTTGGCCGGCTTTGTTCTTGTCTTCTTCGTCAGCTTTCTTGCGGGCTCGGGTCTTGGGCTCGACTGCTGAATCGTCATCGGTACTCTTTTCTAACTCCTCCTTGGCTTGTTTGGTCTTCATGTTGGAATGTGTGGTGGGAGGCGATCCCGTACTTCCGACATCAGGTTGATGACAAAATATTTGATCTTTAGTTTGATCAATAAAATGAAAATCCTTAAAAAATTAACTTTGACGAAATTGCTTCGAAAAGTTTCTTACAAATTATGTTTACTTATAACTGATAAGCTCTTCGTAGGGTTGTTATCACAACCACTGTCTTTAATTAAATATTTAGCAGGTCCTTGTCCTTAGCTCTGTCCTTTAAATCAATAAGTCTTCATATTACTCCATTCGGATCTGAAAAGCATCAAAAATATGCTCATTAGCAACTAATAGGCGACAATTAACAACGTGGTAGAGGTATAAACTGTGGTAAAATTACCATAACGATGTAGTGAATAAGTCATAAATAAATACCACATATACAACTAATCCCTCCAAATGTCTTACCGATAAATCAAAATTTATCATAACTATATATTAACTTATTAATTTAAATGAAATCAGCACAAAATTCCGCGAAAATTAAGCCGAATACCGTGAATAAACAATAGCGGTCCGTCATCTCAAGCTTGCTATCTCGGTCGGCGTCGATTTTCATCTATTTACAGGTAACAACCGCGCAAAACAGCCTCAGCTTGCTTTATTTATCAAAAACAAAACTTTAAAAACTTGTTTACATTGCATATAACTTGCTTATTACTTAGAAAACGCGCCGGGAAACTCATGAAAATCTCATGTTTTGCTAGTTTCACTTCGCGAGTGACATCTAACGCCACCTACAGCTGAGCGGTGTGCGTGTGCGTCGAACGAAAGCACCAAATCATTTCCCTAGCCGTGGCGCACCTCGGATATGTCCACACAAAATACTCACATTTCCCTCAACGGAACTCCCAAAAATCACTATAAACAGTTAATTAGACACACAACGCACCATAATATGCAAAAAAGTTCAATATAAACGCGCGATAAAACTTAGAAAACGATTTTTGAAAAGCACAAATGTCTGCAGGCGTCCGCCATAATGTTTCCTTCGAAACGAAATATAGTAGTTCTTATTGCTCTTACCATCGCTCTATTCGCTATTCAAAATGGCGACCGTGTGGCGAACTCCGTCCGCATTTGCGCGACTTTTTCTTGGAAAACCTGGTCAAATCTTGAACAACGCAACTGATTTGGGTTCTAAATCTTCCCCGGCATCACTATCGGTAAATATTTTATTATATATTCACTTATTAAACGTTAAATTGCCACTTTGTCTGTAACATGTGACAGAACTAAAGGTATACACCCTCCCCAACAAGTTCAATTCAGCAAAATACATGTGCTTATTATGCATTTTACAGAAATATTAGATAAAATATGCTGTAATTTACTTTGTTTTAATATATCTTTATAATATTTTAGTGTTCTAACATGAAATTCATTGTTATTTGCGTTTTAATTCATGAAATACCTATGAATTTACGATACACGTAACCTAAAATGTGCACGTGGTCGATATAATGGAGTTTATTGGGTTGCAATAAAGTTAAAAATCGCTCTACAACATTTCATTTTTGTTTGTTCCAGGTACAAAGAAACTACTCCAACTATGCAAAGTCGCCATTTATCAATAAAATTAAAGAACAATACGAATTTGATGTTGTGAAGAATCCACCTGAATGGGCCTACGTAGAAAGACTTTTGCCTTTTGAAACTATACCTCAAGTTACTCCAAAGGATACCTACTCTTCTGGATGGATACCGCCGAAGGAAGAAGCTAAAAATCTGCCATACTTCTTAGCAAGAACTAAAAATCACAATTTACCAATATTTCTAGAGATAACTTTTAGAGGAACACGCAAACTTACAAAGATAAGAAAGATTGAAGGCGACATTTGGCAACTTAATGATGAAATAAAAGGATATTTGAAAAAGAAGAACAAAAAATATATTGAAACTAGAGTCCATGAACCAGGAAGATTTATTGAGACCAAGGGAGATTATTACAATGACTTAGTAGATTGGGCACATTCCAAAGGATTTTAGTCAAAATTGCATAATAAAAATATTCCTTTTAGTTTAATAAAATGTCATTAGCAATTTGATTTGTTTTATTTTACCTTTCGTCATTAAATATATACAAAAAATCAACACCACATAAAAACCTGTGTCAAAATAAGGTTGCATAAAAAAAGAACATATTCATATCACAGCATTGGATCTTTTTCACTGGACCAATATGAACTTCGTATTAATTTTTTTATTAGAACATTCAATATTTTAAGAGCTAAATGGAATTGATTTGAAGATGTATTCGTAGCAAATATTATAAAATACAAGAGACTATTAAATAAACTCAAATACTGATAGTAAGATAACATTAATTCGTTTTAATGGTACAATTCAGTGACACAAATCTATACCTGTCATGTTCTATCATGAGAGAATAGAAAGGGAAGGCAATAATTTTAGTTCAAAGCTAAGTTGTGTTGATATCGAATTGATAGTAAATAAATCTTTGCGAACTAAATATTAACATTATTAAACTATTTTATTTACCTAACAAAAATATTCTTCGTTACGATTGTTACGAATAACAAAATAAATAGATATATAGAAAACCGAGAGCAAGCAAGCCGTACCTGTGCGGAGGGCTGTTCACAGCATGAAGCCAGGTTGCGTTCGGTGGCCGCCAGGAGCGCTGCGATCGGCGGAAGGTTTTATCTACGTATTTTGTAGCTATATAACATCCGGCCGACTTTGCTGGGCACTGCTCACGATCGCTGTGTAGTATTTTCGATCCGACTCGCTTGTCTTTGTTCAAAACAACTTTTCTATAACCTGATGCGATTAATAAAACGTTCTGACTTCTGACATGCTTTTTCAGAGACGCACCAACGTTTGCCAACTTTTTAGGTTACTAAGATTTGTTTTTAAGTAAAATCACGTAAAATAGAAACATTTTGATTACGTAAAATGACATTAGCTTATTTCTACGTCGCATTATGTACCTACTACATTCGTTTGTTTACTTTTATCGCACGGAATGTGGTCTAAAAGTTATCATTTATAATGGTTGTTAGATAAATAAGTAAATAAGACGTTTGGGCTTATGTACAAATATGTAGATCGTAAACGTCACGTATATTTATGACGTAAACTGATTATTGATTAATTTATTTAACGTTTTCAAGGTTATTTTGGATTTAGGTCTGTACCTACAGGAAAATATGTTTCGTTACGATGTACCTACCTAGGGTTATTTTTTTGTTAGATTGAAAATTATTAAAGGGGATAGTACTAAGTACTGTTTCTTCCATGCTGGACTGGGAGTGAAAAAAAAAGATAGAATGTGTCCGCTGCATCTCCTCCCGAGCATGCTGTAAAAACCAGCTAAGGGATTTGAGGGTTAGTGTATTGCAATTTTAGGCGATGGGTTAACCTGTTACTATAGCAATATACATCATAATCAACTCTTAAAACTTGTCAGACGTGGCAGAACGACGTTTGTTTAGGATTTTACGCTCTGCCTACCCCATTAGAGATAAAGACGTGATTTCATGTATGTATAGATACCACTGTACCTACCAACTCGTTTGGTTCTACGTATTATAAAACATTCTTTGCCTGCGGTAGTTACGTAATTAGTTTTCGAAGGTTACCTACTTACTAGGCAAACTTTAATATACGTTTTATTTATTTTATTGCGCAGGTACGTTCGCAATTAGGAGAGTTTTAGGGGGTATATGGTTAGTAAACTTCCTTACTACCTTGGCTCGTAGATCAAAAAATACTTTAAGACAAATGAACTAATTTTCATCAAATGAAATTTCGTTTTTATTAATACAATTACGAAATTGAAAACTGAGTAGCTTAATACTTGATTTCAGTATTAAATTAAGGCATATAATTAGTAAAGCAGGGTATTTACGTAAGCCTGTTTAATTTATTAATTAGTCAAATATACATTCAAGGTTCATTAGTTGAATTATGTTCTCCACAGTTTCACCCACGGATGAATGAAGAATGAGTTGTTTTCCTGCGATAGAAAGTAGAATGTGTCCTTTTTTATCTTTACCCAAAGAGTAGAAATGCGATCATCCACGACTGCGTGAAAACAGTATCATCTCCCTAGCCTTATCCCGTATCTTACGGGGCTAGATACCTCATCTAGGGGATTGAACGAGGGTACTGATTTTTACACAGAGCGACTGCCATCTGACCTCCGCAACCCAGAAGGGAAACCAGACCCAACCCTAAATTAAGTCAGAGTTTTCAAGCCGCCAATGCTTAGCAATGGCCTCTGACATGACTTAACGACTAATATCTACGGTATTAAACGATATTAACAAGGGACCAACGGCTTAACGTGCCTTCCGAAGCACGGAAAAAGCGCCGAATAAACGTACATATGAAATTCGAAAACCGAAAAACACATTGGTACGTGGTGGGATTCGAACCACGACCTACCGCTCAGGAGGCAGCGGCTCTGTCCACTACACCATCGGGCTCTTGCGTGAAAACAGTATATGTGGAAGAATTATATTCTCGAAAATTTAGATATTTTCACATTGTAAAATGTAGCCTATACAATTTAGAGTAAAACATGATGTGCCAGCTGCATTTGCTCCCGGGCATGCTGTACAAAACCGGCTAAGGGATCCGAGGGTTTCTGTATATGCAATATAGCTTTCTGATAGTGAAAGATTTTTTCAAATTGGTCTAATCGTTTTTGTGTTAAGTGGTGATTATTTAACGTATAAGTTTTCCCTTGTAAGTAGATTAATTATGTTGTTTTCCTCCTCTAACATAATGTAATCAGTTTTCCTACGTTATTATTACAATACGTTAATATATTTTCTTGCAATAGGATGTTATTTAAGTTTTTACTTTAAGTTTTTCATGTTTATGTATCTTAAGTGTGTGATGATTTTTTGCAATAAACCTTTTATTTAGGTACCTATCTAATTTCATTCAAATTCGAATAAAAATAAAAGTTTTGGAAATCCGAATAACAGTACAATTTCGAGCTACGATTTCACCACGCAATCATAATCAGCATACATACATATAATGAAGCCTTTATCCCTAATGGGGTAGTCAGAGCGTAAACGACTTAAACAAAGGTCGTTCCGCCACGTCTGACAAAGTTTTGAGGGTTGTTTAAGATATATTTGTAGGTATATTGCTGTAGTGACAGGTTGTCAGCCCATCGCCAAAATTCCAATATACTGAAACCTTGGGTTAGCTGGTTTTTACAGCATACCCAGGCCGAAATGCAGCTGGCACGTTCTATGTTTTTCTCTCGCTCCCAATCCAGCATGGATGATCAACAAGCCAACCTACATTACAAATAGGTAAATTATTACAAGTAGGTATAGTATGTTATAGGTAGGTATGGTATGGTATGTTAAAAACACCAGTCCTCGTTCAATCCCCTAGATTAGGTAGCCGCCCCATGAGATACGGGATAAGGCTAGGGAGATGATGATATAATGTTAATTTAAGGTGTATCCCAACGGCAGATGAGCAGGTAGATTTTAAGGTAATGCCTTAGAATATCGATCAATACAGCGCGCGTTACGGCGGCGTGGCGGTTACGTCCGTGGCCGCGTCAAAAATGTTAATTCCATAAAAACTACGTGTCAGATTAAAAAAAAACCTATGTTACAATTTTAGATATTCATAATACGGATAATTTCCCGAAGGAACCGTGAAAGTGATCATAATGGTTTAGAAGGAATATCAAATTTACTGATAAAAACAGCTTTACTTCCAGTTTTTTTTTGCATACTTACTTATGAACTAGAATATTTTCAAATGTTGCAATTGCAGGCCTTATTTTTTTGATATTTGTTTATAATATTGCAATGGTTCGTTTAGTAGAAGTAAGCTCTAAAAAACGACCATTTGCCGTTAGGAATCACCTTAAGATAACGTACATGCATGTTTTAATTATTATAGAATAGTTTAAACAGTATACCAACCCTTCCTTTGCAATCTTGGACTACGTCTTTCTAAAAAACATACGTACATAAAGTCACGCCTTTAATCTTTGTGGGGTAGGCAAAGTGTAAAAAGCCCTAGTAAAAGGTAAAATAATAGTAGATAAATCATCATTATTCGCTTGCCCTTATCCCATTTACTTGGGGTCGCGCAGTACGTTTTCTTCTTCCATTCATCCCTGTCAGCCGTCAGTTCAACAGTCACACCTGTTTTAGACATATAATCTTTCACGCAGTCGATCCATCTTTTCTTTGGTCGTCCTCTCCCAACATATCCGTCCACATTCAAATTCAATACCCTTTTGCCTATATGACTTTCATCCCTCCGCATAACATGGCCATACCACGCAAGGCGATTTCGTCTTACTTTGTTGGTAATTGGCGCAACTTTCAGACTTCCTCTTATGTACTCATTCCTTATCTTATCCATTCTTGTTACTCCATACATCCATCTCAGCATTCGTATTTCCGCAGCATGAAGTTTTCTTTCATCCATCACTTTCATAGCCCAACACTCTCATCCATACATGACGACAGGTCTTATGACGCTCTTATAGATTTTCCCTTTCAGCCGGACGGACATTCGGGGGTCGCAAGTTGTTCCTGTAACCTGTCGCCATTTCATCCATCCTGCGCTTATTCTGTAAGATAAGATAAGATAATAATTTATTTGCAAGAATACAGATTAATAAGGTCTTAAAAATAACAGAAGTACAGTGTATTCAGCCTACATGCAGGCGTGCAAATATGACTCTAAGAATTACATTTAAGAAATTAAACAAATCAAAATAATTAATACATTGGTCCGTTGAAGTCAAATAATAAAATATAAAATAGTAATTAAAATAAAATAGTTTGAAATTAAATTAACAAAAAATAATAATAATATACAATTTATGTCAATTTTTAAAATCTAAAAATTCCCTTTTACTTTAGAAGCAATGTTGTAATAACCATTTTGTCAAATGGGTCTTAAATGATGTTTTAGTGTATTGTTTGATGTCCCCAGGAAGTTTGTTAAATATTAAAATGCCCATATTATAAATATTTTTCTTATAAATATCTTTGTGACATGGTGGTTGATAAAGCATATTCATTATGTGCGTAACGGCTTTGTCTATCTCACCATCTTCTTGAATTTGTGACCGACGTACTTGAAGTCGGAGCAGACTGGTGATGCTACCATAGTAGAGGAATTTTGAGGGTTATTTTAGTCTCCACAGTGACAGGTTGTCATTGTCAACCTCGAATCCGCCTTTGCTTGTTTTCGCAGCATGCGCGGCCTCCAATGATCCTCATGGAAGGTACCATGGAAGATTATTTTTATTATTAATCTTAGTCATAAAAATATCACCAGGAGCTATCTACACCAACGTTTATCGTGACTTGTTTAAAAATAGACTACTTTGTACCGTGTGAAAATACCAATTTCCCAAGTCTTCTTCTTCTTCTTCTGTCGAGTGGGTATCAAGTCGATCGACCCGATGAACCCTGGTGTCAGAGTTTTTAAACCGCCTAGTAGCACAACTATCAGGCCTCTGACATGGTTTTAAGTAACGACCACTATCAAAGACAGCGACCGGGACCGACGGCTTAACGTGCCTTCCGAAGCACGAAATCTTTTTCTTTTCGGACAATCAGGTGATTCAGCCTGCAATGTCCTAACCAAACAGGGGAAAAATTCACAAAGTGATAAATTATCAAACATCAACTTTGTGTTTCCCCCCAGGGAATCGAATCCAGGACCTTCGGATCGGGAGTCCATGGCACTAGCCACAATACCACGGAGACAGTTTTCGTCACGGGTCAAACCGCAGGGCGGCAAGTTTTGCAGCGGTTTTCATTTTATTACTTGGATCGGGAAATAAGTTTCTTTTGTCATTCTTATTTATTTAATAACATTCATTGGGTACCATGATTTAAAAAGAAATTCAAATCGTGTGACTTTGAAGGTTACTAGTTCATCATCATCTTCCTAGCCTTATCCCGTATTTCTCGGGGTTGGCTACCTAATCTAGGTGATTGAACGAGAAACTGATTTTTACTAAGACCGACTGCTATTAGACCTCCGCAACCCAAAAAGAGTTTTCAAGCCACCAATGCTTGGCACTTGCTTCTGACATGGCTTAGCGACTAATATCTAAGGTGCTAAACGATATTAACCGGGACCAACGGCTTAACGTGCCTTCCGAATAGGGTTTCGGAATTCCCGGGGTTTTCTCGTTCCAAGAGCGAGAGAAAAACATAGAATGTGCCAGCTGCATTTCCTCCCGGGCATGCTGTAAATAACCAGCTAAGGGAACCGAGGGTTTCTGTAAGTTGAAATTTAGGCGATGGGCTGATAACCTGTCATTACAGCAATATACCTACAATTCTATCTTGAATAATCCTCAAAACTATGTCAGACGTGGCGGTTTTTAGGTCGTTTACGCTCTGCCTACCCCATTACGGATAAAGGCGTGATGAAATATAGGAGAAACGTGCAAATGCGCGTCAAAATCTATCGGACAAAGTGTAAAACCATAGAGTATAAATCGCCCGTCCTTTTTCAATTTTATTATTTTGAAAGTGACGGATAGATTTTAATTGTAGTTAAACTCACCCCTTTCAGTTTGCGAGCCCAGTGCGCAAACTGAAAGGGGTGAGTCTGAACAAAGAAAATATAAAAGCTAAAAGCTAGCAAAGTGGCTACTTTGTACGGAGAAATATGTACCTACGTATTTTGAAAGTTGTTCAGTTTTGTCATTTATTACATACATACATATAATCACGCCTTTATACCTAATTGGGTAGGCAGAGCGTAAACGACCTAAACAAAGGTCGTTCCGCCACGTCTGACAACATTGTCAAAACATTTTGAGGGTTATTTAAGATATATTTGTAGGTATATTGCTGTAGTGACAGGTTGTCAGCCCATCGCCTGAATTACAATATACTGAAACCCCCGGATCTCTTAGCTGACTTTTACAGCATGCCCGGCAGGAAATGCAGCTGGCACATTCTATGTTTTTCTCTCGCTCCCAGACCAGCATGGAAGAGGTCATTTATTATAGAATTCATATGTCATGGTGTTGTCGTTTTTTTGTCTGTGGAACCATTTTTAGTGATTTCGTAGCGAGATGCCCACTATAGCGCTTTGTCAACTTTTCAATATTTTCATTCAAATTATAGCACTTTGCCCACTTTACCAAATCTCCATACAACAGATCGTATAATGACGAAAATAGCGGTAAACCAAATATTTTCATTCTTAATAATCTCTGTCGTAGTTTTTGTATCGCTAGTATTTTGAATATATAACTAGCCTACTATTTGTACAGTCGTAAACACAAATGCTTTTTTGTATTTTTTAATTCAGTTTTTACAAGTTCAATAATGTAATCTTAAATTAACTTATTAGTAAAAATATAACAGAAAATCTTAATTACACCAAATGTTTTTAACGGGTTCGTCTTCTACGCATACTTTTCCCAGCCTTTCCAGACAAGTCAATATATCAATTTAATTTGTCATAAAATCTTGAGCAAATTTATTATTTTAGATATACCACCAATTTTATATGTACAATTGGTAAAGTAAAGAAAACAGTAACTAAATGGCTTCTGCAATTAGATTACGCAAAAACGGAGGAAATCTTGACTGTAATCAATTAAAGTTCTCCCACTCCCCCATCCTCTATCCCATCCTTTCACTATGATTTCCGGGTTAGCAATACTTAAGATATTAGGAAGTGTTAACGATTTTGTTTTGTTTTTATAATAACGATTCCTCATTTTTTTTTTTTTTTATATTTAAATTGCATGCTACAATTATATTAGTATCAAATAATAATTATTATATTTTTAAATTCCTATTATTTGTATTTTCGAGTGCTCATTAAACATCCTGTTGTACAAAATGTGTCCAAAGGTTTCCCGCGATACAGGTTTACCTAGTGCGGGGACCCGGTATTTCTGAACATGTAATGGGTTTTTTGTAAATAAATGATTTTGTATTTTTTTTTGTACAATAACACAGGATAGTTTGATCTCATGGCCTATTTTTTATGACATATTTATTTTTAAAACATATGTATTTAAAATTTTAAGGCGAAGACCTAAAGGCAAATGAACATAACTTTTTACGAAATTGTAGGTCCTTCAATTTATTTAATTCAATTACTACGTATATTGTTACGTGCTCGACGTTTCGTTCGTGACGTTGCGGGCTTGAGTTTCGTCATTGGATAAAATTAAACACTAATGCCAATGTACAGAGTTCTACGTATTTTTTTTTAATCCTTATCTCTTACTTCCATGCTGGACTGGGAGTGAGAGAAAAACATAGAATGTGCCAGCTGCATTTCCACCCGAGCATGCTGTAAAAACTAGCTAAGGGATCCAAGGGTTTCAGTATATTGTAATTTAGGCGATGGGCTGACAACCTATCACTACAGCAATATACGTACAAATCCATCTTAAATAACCCTCAAAACCTTGTCAGACGTGGCGGAACGACCTTTGTTTAGATCTTTTACGGTCTGCCTACCCATTAGGGATAAAGGCGTGATTATATGTATGTATGTACGTTATAAATGTAATGAAATAAATTCATCTTCCTCCATCCATGCTAGAGATCCTAAGCATTTTCTGTTAGAGCATTGTCAAATGCTAAACACTTTTTTTTGCGTACAGTGTGACTACGTCCACCAAGCCATGATGACCAGGAGCCCTGTTGAATTTAAAGTGTTTTTTTAGAGACCTCATAGCTTGTGTCCCCGACTTTATTTGCTACAATGCTATGTCTGACTTTCTTGTATACTTATTATAATTACTATATCAATAAAAAGATAAATCAAAACAGAAAGTCCGGCATTAGTCCTTCTTCTTGCACGCCGTCCGATGTACGGTGTACGGGACAGTGTCCCGCAAACTGATAGGGGTCGCTCAGTCAACGATACTGAATAACTTTCACCAGGAGCTGTATTTTTGAATTACTCGAATCGAAATTCGCATAGGAAAGAGAGACTTTCACATGCGATTCCCATACAATTTGGCATGCAAAAGTTGCTCTTGCGCATGCGAATTCGATTCGAGCGTTTCAAAAATACAGTTCCAGGAAACGCTTTCAAGAGATGAAAAAACAAATTCAAATTCATTTATTCATGTAAAGCAATCAGGTACAGTGGTTAGCAGTTATTATAGCTAAAATATAGTTGCACTGAATGCTGCCTTTGCAGGCATGTACATGTACAATTACACAATAACACAGTACAATTGGACTTCCCATACAACATGAACACCTCGATCAGACAATTTGTATGTAAAACAATATTTTTTTCACTTCCTGATAAAAATACCAGCTGATAGTATTTTATTTTGACAGACACACTCTAAAATAATTTAAAACTATAAAACAAAAGAGCACCTGTCTACTCCTGGCGGCCAGTGAAATCTTGGTGGCCAGTATCAGCAACCGTGCCTGATTTGTTATAATGGATGACCAAACAAACGACAAAGAAGCTCGGACTTTTTAGTGGAAGGTTACATTTTAATAAATAAATATGGTGAGGGTCACTATTTATATTTACCATCACGCTCATAATGAAAGTGTCGAAAAAAGGAACCAACGCGATCAACATGGCTGGTAACTCAGAATAAAAACTACGTACATACATACATAACGTCACGCCTCTTTCCCGGAGGGGTAGGCAGAGCGTAAACAACCTAAACAAAGGTCGTTCCGAGACGTCTAACAAAGTAATGAGGGCTGTTTAAGATAGATTTGTAGGTATACTGCTGTAGTCACAGGTTGTCAGCCCGTCGCCTAAATTACAGTATACTGAAACCCTCGGATCCCTTAGCTGGTTTTTACAGCATGCCCGGGAGGAAATGCAGCTGGCAAATTCTATGTTTTACTCTCGCTCCCAGGCCAGCATAGAAGAATACTATGTAAAAAGGAATCTAAATACTTGAGACTATCAGAATAAAAACTCTTTGTACCTAAATTATGTATTATGTATGTTATAAGTATATTTTTTCAGTTTTATATGTATTTGACTGTACCAAAATAGGCATTATGTTGTAAGAACATCGTGTTTTCTCAAAAAGCAATCTGCGACGAAAACGTGTCAAATACCAAAAAGTGGGCATGGCTATCTTGTGTATGGAGATTTGAAATTTTTAAATTAGTGAAGCTTAGTGCTATAATTTGCAAGAGAAAGTTGAAAAGTTGATTAAGCGCGATAGTGGGCATCTCGCTACGAAATCCAATTTTCAGTTTTACTCTTTACTAGCGACCCGTCCCGGCTTCGCACGGAAATTATCAGTGTTTCTCTACTATATTATGCATGTATTATACATATAAACCTTCCTCTTGAATTACTCTATCCATAAAAATAAACCGCATAAAAAAATCGTTGCGTAGTTTTAAAGATTTATGCATAAATAGGGATATAGGGACAGAGAAAGCGACTTTGTTTTATACTATGAGTAATGTCAGCAACCGAGTCCAACATTCTCTCGGTTAGTTTTTTCAGTTTTTGGTGTCATTTGTATTCTTAAACCAACCAAATTCCGTTATGAATTCAAGTTAGAAAAATAGCTATACAAATATTATAAAGTGGATTTTTATATTTGTGGACCGTTTTCAAAAAAATCTTTCACGTTAATTAATAGCCGACCCTGAGCACAGTATAAAATAAATCTATACCTTAACCAAATAACATAGGAATCCTACGGGAAAACTCGTCAAGCCGCCGGTAAAACTGTAGCACAAAAAGCTAGTAACAAATAAAGGCATGAAAAATTACAGAAAAAGATCAATAGGAGATTTTATGACAAGTACACAAAACGAAAATTTTGTCGGATATTTTTAGCTGCCCAAGCCCGCAGGGCGAGGTCTGATATTAAATCGAGGTCAAAATTTGTTTTGTATGAATATTAAACTTTGTTTTTCACTTCGAAAATATTGTAAATAAACGTAACAATTCATTCCCGCCATTTAACTTTTTTTTATCTATCGACGTGAAATATTGGGCTGGACCTATAAAGCCTACTATTAAATTAATCTATACATATAATAAATCTCAAGAAGGGTCGTGTCTGTACATTGAATATTTTTATTTAAAAAATAATTGCGGCCGGCATTATTAACGATATAAACATCAAAACAATTGTTTTTTGAATTTTTGTTTGTCTGTCTGTATACTACATCACGCCAAAACTACTGAACTGATTTCGATGGCACTTTTTTTATTCAACTGTGTGTTACCCGGGTTGCAACTTAGGATACCTAAAATTACGCTACCTGACTAAGAGGGCAGGCATGAAATTGAAATTAGGCTGTTTCTTGACCGGTTTATATGGATTTTTTTTCAAATAATCACGCCTCATGACTTAGGAGGTAGGTAGTAAAATTAATTGCAGTCGTTTTTAACCGATCTTAAAGGGACTTTCTATTTCTCTGAGTTTATTTTAATTACCTGGTGTCCAGCCTAGGTTAGAAATAATCACGCAAACCATTCTAATGTTGAGTAAGTACCCCAGTTTGTATGGAAAACACGCAGTGTCGAACATACTGAAAAAGTTTCTCCGCGCGTAGGAGCGGGATCTGCTAGCTCGCGCGTGGAAGCGTGTATTCCATACGAAAACAAAGATCAGACAATACTAAACACTTCCGCGGGTCTGTCAGATCCCGCTCATACGTGCGTAGAAGCGTTTTCAGTTATGTTATATTAAACGATATTAACCGGGACCAACGGCTTAACGTGCCTTCCAAAACACGGAAAAAGCGCCGAATAAACGTACATATGAAATTCGAAAACCGAAAAACACATTGGTACGTGGTGGGGTTCGAACCACCACCTCCCGCTCAGGAGGCAGCGGCCCTATCCACTACACCATCGGGCTCGGCTAGTTTAGTAATAAATTGAATAAACTATCGTACTAGAATTTAAATATAATTTTATGTCATAAAAACCCGAAACCCAAATAATTTGAATTAATATTTTAGATTTTATAAAAATAATACATTAAAAAAAAAACAAAGATCTATTTATGAACTTCTTATTACGTTTGGCTGTAAGGCCTAATTTTCTTTGCCTTAGATGAGATGCATTTATGACCAGATACGTGTTTGCCCTCGTGCACAAAATTTATTTTGTACAGCCTACAGCCTGCACAAAATAGCACTTTCAGAATCAGATGTGATTTCCTGTTCCGTTTTATCAAATGTTTTCAATTCAAAGCTTCCAAACACGCTTTATATTTCGATCTGAAGTAGCCATTAGAACTTGTCGGACGTAGCGGAACGACCTTTTTATAAGGTCGTTGACACTTTACGTACACCATTAGAAATAAAGCTTGATTGTGTGTAAGTAACTTTGAATTTAAAAAAAATATGTATATTTAGAGCAGTAATTTATTTTTTGCGAATATAGGCAATTTGATAGCCACACATATATGAAAAGTATACTACTCAAAGAACTGTACGTAGGAAAACGCATACAATAAATATATGACTCAAATTTCTTAGAATAAACTCTATATCTTGGACATAGTTCTAGTTAGGATATTTATTTTTATTTATTACTAGCGACCCGCCCCGGCTTCGCATGGAAATTATCAGTGTTTCTCTACTATATTATGCATGTATTATACATATAATCCTTCTTCTTGAATCACTCTATCTATTAAAAGAAACCGCATCAAAATCCGTTGCGTAGTTTTAAAGATTTGGGATATAGGGACAGAGAAAACGACTTTGTTTTTTATTATGTAGTGATATTTTCAACATACATACATACATAAAATCACGCCTTTATCCCTAATGGGGTAGACAGAGCGTAAACGACCTAAACAAAGGTCGTTTCGCCACGTCTGACAAAGTTTTAAGGATTTTTTAAGATAGATTTATACGTATATTGCTGTAGTGACAGGTTGTCAGCCCATCGCTTAAATTACAATATACTAAAACCCTCAGATCCCGTAGCTGGTTTTTACAGCATGCTCGAGAGGAAATGCAGCTGGCACATTCTATGTTTTTCTCTCATTCCCAGGCCAGCATGGAAGCTAAGCTATTTTCAACATAAAACTATATGGTGTATAATATAAGAGACAGCGTACCGCAATCTGATAGGGGTTGCTCAATCAACGTAATTGAATAACTTTTGACCAGGAAATTCCTTCAGGAAAAGAAAATAAATACTTTCCCATTCAAAATGATCACCTCCATCAATATTATTGTTTTATGGGGTAGCCAATTTTACTTTTCATTTCCTGAAGGAATTTCGTGAATGTTGGTCAGTTTGATTGACTGAGCAGTTCCTATCAGTCTGCTGTACGCTGTCCCTTACGCCCAGTAAAGAAAAAAGTTTTTAAAGATACATACGTACATATAATCACGCCTTTATCCCTAATGGAGTAGGCAGAGCGTTAACGACCTAAACAAAGGTCGTTTCACCACGTCTGACAAAGTTTTGAGGGTATATTGCTGTAGTGACAGGTTGTTAGCCCATCGCCTACATTGCAATATACTGAAACCTTTGAATCCAGTAGCTCACTTTTACAGTATGCCCGGGAGGAAATGCAGCTGGCACATTCTATGTTTTTCCCAGTCCAGCATGGAAGAAAACATAATTTTAATTAGTTTTAAAGATAATCATAATTTATTTGTTTTATTTGAAATCGATATTATTTGATTCTATAGAAGTGATTTAAATCACTACCTATACATACATACATAAGTATAATCAAGCCATAATCCTGAATGGGGTAAGCAGAGAGTAAACGACCAAAGAAAAGGTCGTTTCGCCACGTCTTACAAGTTTTGAGGCGATTTTAGACTGAGATGTATATTTATAACTTCCATACTGGACTGGGAGAGAAAGAAAAACATAGAATGTTCCAGTTGCCCTTCCTCCCGGGCATGCTGTATAGGTCAGCAAAAGGGATTCGAGGGTTACAGTGTATTGTAATTTAGGCGATGGGCTGACAACCTGTCACTACAGCAATACACATTACAATCTAAAATTGCCCCAATTTATGTCAGACGTGGCGAAAGCGCTTTTTAGGAGGCGTTTTACGCTCTGCCTACCCCGTAAGGGATAAAGGCGTGATTTTTTGTATGTATGTATATTGCTGTAGTGACAGGTTGTCAGTAAATTGCAATACACTGAAACCCTCCAATCACTTGCTAGTTTTTACAGCATGCCCGGGAGGAAAT
This sequence comes from Scrobipalpa costella, assembly GCA_949820665.1. Lineage (NCBI taxonomy): Eukaryota > Metazoa > Arthropoda > Insecta > Lepidoptera > Gelechiidae > Scrobipalpa > Scrobipalpa costella. The sequence goes on from OX463311.1 coordinate 4,776,095, forward strand.
GCAGCTGGCACATTCTATGTTTTTCTATAATTGCCAGAACATCAACTACTATTTTGACATTATTTATTTCACCTTTCTTACTAGCTTTATACCCCGTAGAAATGAATGAATAGTAGAATCCGCTTCCATGCTGGACTGGGAGCGAGACAAAAACATAGAATGCGCCAGCTGCATTTCCTTCTGGGTATGCTGTAAAAGTCAGCTAAGGGATCCGAGGGTTTCAGTATATTGTAATTTAGGCGATGGGCTGACAACCTGTCACTACAGCAATATACCTACAAATCTAACTTAAATAACCCTCAAAACTTCGTCAGACGTGGCGGGACGACCTTTGTTTTGGTCGTTTACGCTCTGCCTACCCCATTAGGGATAAAGACGTGACTTTATGTATGTATGTATGTAGAATCCGCTTATAACGACGCCCAAGCTAATATCTGTCATACGTCGTACTAACCGGACGTCGTATTAAACGTATTGACTATTTTAAACTGCCTCCGTGGTCTAGTGGCTAGTGCCATGGACTCCCGATCCCGGTCCTGGGTTCAATTCCCAGGGGGGAAACACAAAGTTGATATTTGAGAATTTATCACTTTGTGAATTTTCCCCAGTTTGGTTAGGACATTGCAGGCTGAATCACCTGATTGTCCGAAAAGAAAAAGATTTCGTGCTTCGGAGGGCACGTCAAGCCGTCGGTCCCGGTCGCTGTCTTTGATAGTGGTCGTTACTTAAAACCATGTCAGAGGCCTGATAGTTGTGCTACTAGTCGGTTTAAAAACTCTTGACACTAGGGTTCATCGAGTCAATAGACTCGATACCCACTCGACAGAAGAAGAAGACTGTTTTAAATGTGTTATTATTTAGATATCCTATTTTGTAAAAATTATAAAAGTTAAATAAAAATTTCTTCCTTGCTGGACTGGGAGTAATAGAAAAACATAGAATGTGCCAGCTGCATCTCCTCCCGGGCATGCTGTAAAAACCAGCTAAGGGATTTTTGGGTTATAGTGTATTGCAATTTAAGGCGATGGGCTAACAACCTGTCACTATAGCGTTATACATCAAAATCAACTGTAATAACCCCCAAAACTTGTCAGATGTGGCGGAACGCCCTCTGTTTAGGTAGTTTTCGCTCTGCCTACCCCATTAGGGATAAAGGCGTGATTTTATGTATGTATGTAGGGTAAAAATACGAACAAAATGGGCCGAAACACAAGGGGCTTCTTAATAATCATTGGAACTTCTACCATCCACCCATGATCCACCCTTTTTGACTCAAGATTTTGACATCGAACCAAATTATTTAAATAACATCCCTACCCCTAAATAATAATAATAATAACTAAATAGAGTCTTAAGGGATAGATCTCAAGTATGTATATAAAATAAAAAGTCTCATTTCAATCAGCAACGACGCGCAGGTAATTCGATGTGCGGAGCGGAGATAGCTTCTTTACTTATGATTTGTTTGTAAACACACACGAAGTCGCTCGACGTCGTTGCAACTAGAGCCGAATTTTTGAATCGCTCGAACCCAATGATATTATATATAGGTAGATACGTTACCAACGCAAACTCGTGCCGTCAAATGGTCCTAATTGTGACCATTTTCGGCAGTCGAGCTGCGAGATGCGAGTGAGAAAAAAAGTTAAATTATATTCAAGGCTGCACTAATTACAAATAGCTATCTGTTTCACTCTTACGCTTTGCCTATTTTGTGTCGCACTCAGCGTTTGTTTAGATACGCAATGTTATAAATATGTATGTATATGTGTCGCGGAACAATTAAAATGTGCGTGCAGTATGAACGTAACGTATCTTTCTCAAAATATCATTGCTCGAACCGAATTCGCATACGAAAGTCTAACATTCTCTTTACCATGAGAGGTGAAAGGTGCTCTTTCGTATGCGCATTGGAGTTCGAGTGATTCTAAAATACGGCTCCTGGTCGATTTTTCTTGTAACCGGACAAATTTTGTATGGAATCCCGTCGCTAAAAGAGGTCGGTTGTTATAAGCGGAGTTGTAATAATCGGAATATTTCACATCGTAGTGGTTTGTATTAAAACCAAACAAATGCTTGTACTTTCGTCGCTAAAAGCGGTTGGTCGTTATATGCGAAGTCGTACTAAGCGGATTCTACTTACTGTACCTATCATTGACTGTACCTACTTACCAAACAAGTGCAGTAAGAATGAGTTTTTGTCAGCCCATCGCCTAACTTGCAATATACTGAAACCCTTAGCTGGTGTTTACAGCATGCTTGGGAGGAAATGCAGCTGGCATATTCTATGTTTTTCTCTAGCTCCCAGTCTAGCATGGAAGAATATATTTTGTTGTACCTACCGTATTTTTTCTAATAATCACTGCTTTTTCTGGTAAAAACAAACTTATTTATATTGTTGTTATTGCTAGTTTGTTTGTGCTGCAAAATCGAGGCCAATCTCGTAACAAAGTGTTACAATACAACTTATATTCCTTATTCGCGTAATTTTTTACATATTTTGCGTAAAACTACCAAAATAGCAAGTTATTTAAATAGTTTAAAAACCCCAACTGCGTAGAATGCAAAGTAAAGTAGGTACATAGAATTAAAACTTTAAATTGTTAAAGATCTGAAACGATTGTTCAAAACGAAAAATTATGTTCGAAAACTCGAATTAATTTTCAAGTACCTATTCAATGATAACCCACTCAGGCTAGTTCGTTGACTTTTATTTTTAAACATTTTTCACAAAATGGCGCCTAATTGTCGCCTTATTGATTTTTTGACAAAATCATGTCTTCAGTAACACTCGCATGGTTAAGACAAATCAATTGTAGTAGATTTTTTTAACAGCGTTTACTATTAAAACAACTCCCTCTAGAATTTTGTATTATCTGCCTAGCCTTATGCCTTATCTCTCGGGGTCCGCTACCTAATCCTGACCTCCGCAATCCAGAAGGGTCATCAGATCCGAGTTTTGTATCCTCTTTTGTTAGCGATAGTGCGATAGAGAAAGCGGTCCACTAGCTCGTTATCGTAAACAAAGTCTATACTCTGTTCTCTGATAATAGGCTTTTGCCAGGTTAGAGTCTGTGCGGAAAGAGAACCGGCATAGAATTAGAGGGAGCACATTTGTATTTAAGGTGATTCCTGCCGGCAAATGGTTGTTTTCAAGAGCTTATTTCTCCTAAACGAATAATTGGAAAATTCTAAAAAATATACATCTAAGAAATTAGTTCACGGCCTGCAGTTGCAACATTTAAAAGTATTTTAGTTCATAAATAAGTCCCAAAAATACCAGAAGTAAAGCTGTTTTTATCAGTAATTTGTTATTCCTTCTAAACTATTAGAAGCGCTTTCACGGTTCCTTCGGGAAATTATCCGTATTATGATTATTCAAAATTGCAACATAGCTTTTTTAAATCCGACTCGTAGTTTTTATGGAATTAACGTAGCGCGTAGCCGTAGCGCGCGCTGTATTAAACGATACTCCAAGGCATTACGGGCGATGGTTGCATATCTTGAAATCTACCTGCTTATCTGCCAGCAGGATACACCTTAATTAACCGTCGTTTGGTCGCGTGGGGTTTATGCCCAGGAGTCGTATTTATGAATCACTCGAATTGAAATGCGCATGCGAAACAGCAACATTCGCATGCGATTTCCATACAATTTGGCATGCGAATGTTAGTCTTTCGTATGCGAATTCGATTCGAGCGGTTCCAAAATACAGCTCCAGGCCTTTAACCTTAACCTTTTACATTAAATAATGGAGGTTAAAAGTCAAAGACCTAGGCATAAACACTACGCGAACAGCCTACAAATGTAACCCGCAAATTCTATGCCAATTCTCTTTCCGCACAGACTAGTGGCCAACCCAACTGTCAGAGTTTTCAAGTCGCCAATGCTTAGCAAGGGCCTCTGACATGGTTTATACGATAACGAATACCGACGAATAATGATGAAACTATGTTGTTATTAATAAAAGTATTGTATTGTAACGTGCTTTCCGAATTACGGAAACGCTCGAGTTGTTATACCACTACCGGTCACCCATCCATGGCCTGGTCACGGCTATGGTTATCGAAATGCATATTGTATATTGACCACGAGCGCTATCAATAATAATAATCCTAAGTTATTGAAATAGTTAGATCAGCCGTTTAGATGGAAATGATTTTTTTCTGTGGAAAAAGTCTCTAAATCAAAATAGAAAAAAAAAAATTTAGATCTCTATCCATTTATTTCCTTTTTATGCCAATTTTTGTCAAAATTCTTCTCGGTTAATCTAACTTTCTTGACTATCGCAGGGTATAAGATTTCCTATAAATCAATCCTATCCGACAAATATTCAAGGCAATAAATAAATTAAAAAAATATCGGTCGGTTACATTTTAAATAATAAACAAACAAAAAACACGCACACAAAGTTGTATGATTATTACGTAAGTATATTCATTTTATTTAAGGTTTCCCCCTTCAGGATTGCGAAGGTCAGATGGCAGTCGCTCTATGTAAAACCCAGTACCCTCGTTCAATCCCCTGGATTAGGTAGCCGACCCCGTGAGATACGGGATAAGGCTAGGGTGATGATGATGATTAAATTTAGTTAAGGCCAGATTTCCGTTCGGCGGTAATATAAGACTCGTATTTATGAAGCGATATCAAACTTGAGAGCGATATAAGTATGGATTTGACAATCCAGTTTGTACTGAAATGACAATTCTGATACGAACTTAAACTCTTATATCTTTTCTTTCTTCTATGCTGGACTGGGAGAGATAGAAAAACATAGAATGTTCCAGCTGCCCTTCCTCCTGGGCATGCTGTAGAAGTCAGCAAAAAGGACACGAGGGTTACAGTGTATTGTAATTTAGGCGATGGGCTGACAACCTGTCACTATAGCAATACAAATTACAATCTAAAATTGCCCTCATTTTTTGTCAGACGTGGCGAAAGCGCCTTTTACGAGGCGTTTGACGCTCTGCCTACCCCGTAAGGGATAAAGGCGTGATTATATGTATGTATGTAACTCAAACTCGCTGTCGCTCATGAGGGCTGATTAAAAATATGGCCCTAAATCAGTTTTCCGGAGAAAATTTGGGTTTTTCCCGGGAAAATAACCAATAAGTCTGCAAACTTTTATCCCGTTAACCCTGTGAATGTCTATACTTTCGCATTTATAATATTATTGGGATATCCAAAAGTAACTTACGCCAGTGCTGCCAAGTGCGACAATTTATCGCCATTTAGGCTATCTGAGGGTGCTGTGGCGACCAAAAATTGCGATTTGCGACTGGTCGCAATTTAGGCTATTTCGAATAAATTATTAGGCGATGTTAGGCTACTTCTAAAATAATTAGGCGAAATAGGCTATTTTCATCATACAGGGTAAAAATACGAACAAAATGGGCCGAAACACAAGGGGTTTCTAAATAATCATTGGAAATTTCTACCATCCACCCATGATCCACCCTCTTTGACTCAAGATTTTTTTAAACCAAATTATTTAAATAACATCCCTACTTAATAGAGTCTTAAGTAGCTATATAGACTATTCGTAAATTATTAAGGCTATTCTAGGCTACTTCACTTTAGGCGACTTTTAGATGATTTCATACTAAAAAGACTTGGCAACACGGACTTACGCTACGGTGTTTACCCGTTTCTTCCATGCTGGTCTGGGAGCGAGAGAAAAACATAGAATGTGCCAGCTGCATTTCCTCCCGGGCATGCTGTAAAAAACAAGCTAAGGGATCCGAGGGTTTAGTATATTGTAATTTAGGCGATGGGCTGACAACCTGTCACTACAGCAATATACCTACATATCTATCTTAAATAACCCTCAAAACTTTGTCAGACGTGGCGGGACGACCATTGTTTAGGTCGTTTACGCTCTGCCTACCCCATTAGGGATAAAGGCGTGATTATATGTATGTATGTATGTTTACCCGACCCATTGAGGAGGTTCGCTTTCCGGCCGTCTTCTCCACTACCGAAGAAAATATAATATTAGCTAACGCTACCACTACTTACTTTGTTTTCCCGAGTGAATGAGATTTTTTCCCGAGGTAAAAACTATCCTGTGTGTTATATATTTCCAAAACAATATTTGGTCTATGGACATCTAAATATCTAAACTTATGCGTTTATGATATTAGTGGGATATCAAAAAGTATTTTACGCTAAGTATGGCTTTCTCCCGGCTTTTGCGTTTTTTGCCACTACTTAGTTTTCCCAAAGAAATTCGGTATTTTCCTGAGGTAAAAATTATCCTCTCCTCTGTCTCTTATTTCCAGGGTCTACCCGACATATGTGCCTAGTTTCATCTCATCTCTCAAGCATGATATGAGTAACAAACTAGTAAAATAAAAAAAAAATACTTTCGCATTAATAATTTTGGAATATTAGATATCAATAAGCAATTTACGCTACGGCATTTTCCCGACCCTTTGCAAGACTCGATCATCTTCAGGACTGTCTCGACGCTAAGTATGGCTTTCTCCTGGCCCTTTGCAAGACTCGATCATCTTCAGGACTGTCTCGACGCTAAGTATGGCTTTCTCCTGGCCCTTTGCAAGACTCGATCATCTTCAGGACTGTCTCGACGCTAAGTATGGCTTTCTCCCGGCCCTTTGCAAGACTCGATCATCTTCAGGACTGTCTCGACGCTAAGTATGGCTTTCTCCCGGCCCTTTGCAAGACTCGATCATCTTCAGGACTGTCTCGACGCTAAGTATGGCTTTCTCCCGGCCCTTTGCGTCTTTGCCACTACTTAGTTACATACATACATACATATAATCACGCCTTTATCCCTAATGGGGTAGGCAGAGCGTAAACGAACCAAACAAAGGTCGTTCCGCCACGTCTGACAAAGTTTTGAGGGTTATTTAAGATAGATTTGTAAGTATATTGCTGTAGTGATAGGTTGTCAGCCCATCGCATAAATTACAATATACTGAAACCCTCGGATCCCTTAGCTGGTTTTTACAGCATACCCGGGAGTAAATGCAGCTGGCACATTCTATGTTTTTTCTCTCGCTCCCTGGCCAGCATGGAAGAAACTACTTAGTTTTTGCAACGAAATGAGGTATTTTCCAAGAGTCGTATTCATGATCCCTCAAATCAAAATGCGCATAAAACAGCTACATTTGTATGCGATTTCCATACTATTTGGCATGCGAAGTTATTACTTTTACGTATGCGCATTATGATTCGAGCGATTCAAAAATACAGCTCCAGGACCTAACCAAAATGTGTTAAAAGTTTCATCTCGAATCTGAGTAACAAACGTCAAAACATTTGGCATTTATAAATAAATAATCATAAAAATCATTTCATAAAATTAGTAGGGTGCAGGAAAGGAGCCTCCTCGAGTGACGTACGAACTGCTATTTGTAACTACCTCCGTGGTCTAGCGGTCTGAGCCATGAGCTCTCGACCCGGAGGTCCCGGGTTCGATTCCCGGCGGGGCACAATGACTTTGTGTTGCTGTCGGATGGGCATGTAAATAGTCGGTCCTGCGCCTGATTTCTCTCTGGTCGTGTCAGTCAATCTGTCCCATCAGAATAAGTGATTGAAGGAATAGAGAGTGCACCTGTGTGTAGCGCTAACACTTGGGCACTAGAAACAAGTCCTGCGAAGTTGGCTGATCTCCGGGAGACTGGCCGCCATCACTGAAAATCGGTGGGAGGACTATTTGTACGGCCGGTGCACCATGGGCAGCTAGTTTTCACAAGCTGACTGGCGAATCCTTTCACCACTAGAATGGATGGATGGAGATAACCAACAGTGGCTTACGTAGCGTATTCTCATTTATATTAATTAATTGTACAACAACAACATTTATTTTTTCTTCCATGCTGGACTGGGAGTGAGAGAAAAATATAGAATGGGCTAGTTGCATTTCCCCCCGGGCATGCTGTAAAAATCAGCTAAGGGATCTGAGGGTTTCTGTTTTTGTAATTTAGGCGATGGACTGACAACCTGTCACATACATACATATAATCACGCCTGTATCCCTAACGGGGTAGGCAGAGCATAAACGACCCAAACAATGGTCGCTCCGCCACGTCTGAAAGTTTTGAGGGTTTATTTAAGATAGATTTGTAGGTATATTGCTGTAGTGACAGGTTGTCAGCCCATAAAAATCGATCTTAAATGGCCCTCAAAACTTTGTCAAACGTGGCGGAACGATCTTTATTTAGGTCGTTTACGCTCTGTCTACCCTATTAGGGAGAAAGGTGTGAATATATGTATGTATGTGATATCTAAAAGAAGCTTACGCTGCGTTGGTGTTTTCCCGACCCATTGCTGGAGTTTCATTCTGGCTGTTTTTCTGGTTTGGTCTTCGGCATCCGCTGGTGGAGGATTGTTCTTCTCCATATCCGCTTTCACGACGTCCAGACACCGCTACTTTCACTTGTTTAAGTGCCAATTAGTCACAGATGCGATTGGCATTAACCGTGAATTTAGGATTTATAAATCTTGTTATTTATAAATTGTCAAATACTTCGCGAAATACTTCTATACATATCTCAAGAAGGGTCGTGTCTGTACATTTAATACTTTTCCAAAAAAATAATTGAGGTAGGCATTATTAACGATATAAAGACCGAATCGTTTTTTTCTTTTAGAATTTTAGTCCCTCTGTCTGTATGTTACCCCATCACGGCAAAACTACTGAACCGATTTCAATGGCACTTTTTTTATTCAACTCAGTGTTACCCGGGATGCAATGTATCATGATTTGTATTTAATACAATACAAAGTTCTTTATAGCACAAAGAAACACATACAACAGAAATAAAAAGAAAACAAACGTGACAGTACAATATAGGCGGCCTTATTGCTAAAGCAGCAATTTCTACCAGGCAACCTTTGGGTATAGAAATAATTAATAATTGATCTCAAAACAAAAGGAAATAGAAACAAATACACAACCGTTAGGGTAACAACTTCTTCCATATTTAAGTAGACAGGTACATAGAATACCTACTATAATGTACTATGCTCGCGTAGGTGTAATGTAAGACTGTATTCTATCAAAATTATGTAAAATTTAAAACAAAAATATACATCGCTGTTTAAAATCACAACCACCACGCGTACGGAGTCGCGGGCACAGCTAGTTTTCAAATAAAGTTAGAAGAAGTTAAAAGGTGCGAATTTATGACACATAAGAATTACTACTCCAATTAAACGTATTTTCATTTGGGTAATCAAAAAAGAGGATTACTTATTTTTGGCAAGAATCTAAGTTAGATATTTGTCGTTTAAATGATAAAAGATGTTTGATGACATTTTGATATGCTGTAGGATTAAAAAAATACAAGGTTAATTTAAATAAATTTATTTGTAAAAGTCTTATAGTTTATTTACAATGCATCTGCTATCCACTCACTTGAGTATGGAACAAATTTAATTTAGTTCTATAAGGCGAGGTATGACGTGAAATAATTTTGCTTTAGTTGTCTCTAACAGTTTTAGAAAAAAAAATGCCAATAAGGGATAAAGGCGTGATTTTATGTATGTATGTATGTACTTGACTTTATATTACGAAAAAAATATGAAGCAAACATTAAGTAAATATGCTTTCAAGTTATATCTCGCCTTGAGGATTTCCATATAATAATACTTACTAGGTACAAATGCAAAGTTATGCTAAAAGTGCATTATTTATAAAAAAAAGTTATGAAATAAGAAAAAGAAACGAAAGAAATTCGTATGCATACGAGGTGTAAGGGTCCCGCAAACTGGTAGGGGTTGCTCAGTCAACTATCAACAGAATTTTTTTTCGGGAAGTGAAAATAAAAAAACGGTTTTCCATACCGATTTTCTGATCGAGGTGGTCATTTTGTATGGAAAGGTAAATTTTTATATTCATCTCATGATAGAATTTTCCGGTGAAAGTTGTTCAGTTTCATTGACTGAGCAATCCCTATCAGTTTGCGGGACGCTGTCCCTTACACCCGGTATAACAATGACATCAAATTATGTGGCTTTAACGAGTGTTTCAATGTATTTGATGCTCTTTTAATTTGATTAAATAGTAGCTTTCTGCCAGCTGTTTGACCCGCTGCTAAATAAGTTTTCTGGTGGGAATTATGAATTTTCCCGAGGTAAAAAGTAGCCTATGTTACTCAGGGTGAACGTAGCTTTCTAATAGGGAAGAATTTCTTAGATGAAACCGGTAGTTTTTGAGTTTACTCGTTACAAACATACACATATACACAAAAAAATACAAATCTTTCCTCTTTATATTATAATATATTACCTCTAGTACAGATATACCGGGTATAAGAGACAGCGTCCCGCAAACTGATAGGGGTTGTCCAGTCAACGAAACTGAACAACTATCACCAGGAAATTCTTTCAGGAGATGAAAAAAAAAACACCTTCCCATACAAAATGTCCACCTTAAGCAGATAATTTGTATGGAAAAGCAATATATTTTTTTCGCTTCCTCAAAAACATTCCTGCTGAAAGTTGTTCAGTTTCATTGGCTAAGCAAACTCTATTAGTTTGCGGGACGCTGTACTTTACACTCCGTAAATGTACACATTTCCCAAGATCCAATCAAAATTATATTGCTATTTTTAATCTTTTAGCAAAAATACTCATTTTTGCGATTTTCAAAGTAGTGGACTGGGAGAGAAAGAAAAACATAGAATGTTCCAGTTGCCCTTCCTCCCGGGCATGCTGTATAAGTCAGCAAAAGGGATTCGAGGGTTACAGTGTATTGTAATTTAGGCGATGGGCTGACAACCTGTCACTACAGCAATACACATTACAATCTAAAATTGCCCCCAATTTATGTCAGACGTGGCGAAAGCGCCTTTTAGGAGGCGTTTTACGCTCTGCCTACCCCGTAAGGGATAAAGTTTTTATGTATGTATGTATGTTCAATTTATGTATGTATGTATGTATTTACCATACACTAACTTTAAAACCAAATTCAATCAAACTCACCATAATGCAATCGAGTCGAAATAATGCACCAAGTATACAGGTTGTAAAGGACAGCATCCCGCAAACTGATAGGGGTTGCTCAGTCAACGGAACTGAACAACTATCACCAGGAACTTTTTTCAAGAGAAGAAAAATTAATGAACTTCCCATACAAAATTATCAACTCTATCAGACAATTTGTATGTATCTTAAATAATATACTTTTTTCACTTCTTTAAAAAAAAAAACAGCTGATAGTTGTTCAGTTCCGTTGACTGACCAACCCCTATCAGTTTGCCAGACGCTGTCCCTTACACCCGGTATAAAAACATAGTAACCGTAGCGTAAACAAATGCTATCACAATCTTAATGTATCTAGTTTTAATTTAATTACAACATTCACACGTTCTGCATCTTTTGTTTTATCTACATTTTGTTTAAAATGGTTCCCTACATACATATAGTCACGCCTTTATCCCTAATGGGGTAGGCAGAGGGTAAACTACCTAAACAAAGGTCGTTCCGCCACGTCTGACAAAGTTTTGAGGGTTATTTAAGACAGAGTAGGTAAATTTCTGTAGTGACAGGTTGTCAGCCCTTTCCTTAGCTGGTTTCTACAGCATGCCCGGGAGGAAATGTAGCTAGCACATTCTATGTTTTTCTCTCGCTCCCAGTCCAGCATGGAAGAAATTGGTTCTCTGCGCTGTTATTATTAAAATAAAAACGTAGTAAGTAAGAATATGAATCAATTAAAAGATACGGATCTCGGGGCACTGTAGTCCATTAAAATTTAAAAGAGTAGTAACTCGATTGACCTCGGCAAAATTACCCACGCCTGTTCAGTAAGCACTAGCGACTAAGAGTCAGGATATCAATTTTAAATTCATCTGGTTTTAAGCACTACGCGATCTATAGCTACATTTTAAATATTTCCTTCCATGCAGGACTGGGAGAAATAGAAAAACATAGAATGTGCCAGTTGCATCTCCTCCCGGGCATGCTGTAAAAATCAGCTAAGGGATTAGAGGGTATCAGTATTGTAATTTAGGCGATGGGCTGACAACCTGTCACTATAGCAATATACTCAAAACTTGTCAGACTTGGCGGAACGACCTTTGTTTAGGTCGTTCCGTATATGTATGTATTAATTCCTATGTTTTCCAATTTTATTTGTTTAATTTATTTATACTTTTAAACTAAGTATGAAAATTATTCTTTTGACAAGTCATATTTCTCTTAATTTTTTATAACGTTTGAAACTTGTGTTGTGAGTTTGTGACCCTTTGAAATACTTAGAAATTAAACACATTTTAAAAACAAAAGTAGTTAACAAGCAGATTCACGTTAATATTTGCCTTTCATTATTATAATCCCATTAAAGCATTTTTTTTAATGATAACTGATTGGCTTAGCTTTAAGATTTGGTTGTATTGAAAGGAGGATAAGCCCTCGACGTTTCGATCCTATACGAGGTTCTTCATCAGGAGACAAGAAAGTCACACTCCACCGCTCGCCAAATACAAACAAGTAAGTCTATCAGTTTTCATTATGAATAACACTTGTTTATAGTTTAGTGTTCAAATAACTCTTTTGCTGAGGACTGAACAAATCCATTTTGAACAGCATTTTTTTAATACATTTTTACATTTTAGATTGATAACATTGCTAGTTAAATAAGCAAATTTAAACGAAATATATTAAAAAATCATGTATGTTATGAATAAAATGTATTTAACATACAAGATTTAATAAATACGCTTTCGTATTTTGGCCGAGATTTTAAAAATCACTTAATTTAATGCTTTTTCATAATATTTTTTTTCTTATAATTTAGTAACTTCGGCACAATTAAAGGAATATTAATAAGATCCACAATAAATTTAGGACGTGAGTTTCATAATCATACAGGTTTGCATATTATTGACCACCCAGGAAACTAAGTATCTTATTTTACACTCTATTTTTTTAACGGTGCGTTTTCGATACCAACTTGTTATGCGGCCCACAACCTGTTTATACTTTACAACTTAAAGAAAGTCCGTAAAACATATGTTTGTGACAAAGTTATCGTCTGCGGTTCCGAAATTTGAACCTCTGCTAAGTTGCAAAGAAAAAGCACATTACGGTTCGCAAAATACGTTGGTATCGATAACTCAACATTAAAAATACGAACTATATTACTTTAAATTACACTTGGAGGTAGCAACAGCATCACTTTGACTTGGCCTCCACATTAACAATAAAAAAGTTCTTTGTATCCCTGCCGCCTGTAGTTCACTATCAGTCGTTTTTCTCGAGGAGTTTCCGGACTAACCTCCAATCCTCCATGATGGCGTCATCAGGGAGCATGTAGACCACGTAAGGAGGAGTCACTGTGACCTGGCGTCTCCTCTTCCTCTTCCCCCATTCAGCACCAGTAGACCACAAGTCCACGGTCTGCCGTTCCTCTTCTAGCTTCCGGATTTTTTCTAAGAATTCCTCTCGCATGCTCTCGTAAGTCAGCCATTTCTCGCTCTGTGGACAAAGGAAAATATGTTCAGATAAACATACCTACATAAAATCACGCCTTTATCCCTAATGGGGTAGGCAGAGCGTAAATGATCTAAACAAAGGTCGTTCCAACACGTCTGACAAGTTTGAAGGTTAATTAAGATAGATTTGTGGGTACATTACTGTAGTGACAGTGCCTATCGCCTAAATTGCAATATACAGAAACAATCGGATCCCATTAGGTGGTTTTTGCAGCATGCCCGGGAGGAAATGCAGCTGGCACATTCTATGTTTTTCTCGTCCAGCATGGAAATAAATAAAACTAGATAAAAGATAATGAACAGCCTTTTGTCCTGTCGTACAAAGGGCAAGACACTGCTGGTTCCTTTTATTATTTGTTGACCCAGTTCAGACGTCTTAAAGATATCGTCTTCTAAGGGACAAAGGGACAGCGTCCCGCTAACTGATAGGGGTTACTCAGTCAAGGAAACTGAACAACTATCACTAAGAAATTCTTTCAGGAAAAAAAATGCTTTACTATACAAACTGTCTGATCGAAGTGGACATTTTGTATGGAAGAGCCAATTTTTAATTTCACTTCCTGAAAGAATTTCTTGGTGAATGTTGTTCATTATGGTTGACTGAGCATCACCTATCAGTTTGCGGGACGCTGTCCTTACACCCGGTATTATTCAGAAACCTATGTTTAGTACATATATACTCGTATCACTTGTAACAATTATCAGTAGGTAGATAGGTAGTGGCTAAATATAAATACGACCGTCAAAAAATCATTTTGTTTACTTATACTGACCACCCGGCCCAATAAACTATTAAACAATTAAATTAGCTAAATAAACATACGCTCAAACCATGTCAGAGGCCTGATAGTTGTGCCACAAGCGGTTTAAAAACTGTGACACCAGGGTTCATCGGGTTGATAGACTCGATACCCACTCGACAGAAGAAGAAGAACATACGCTGCTGAAGTACTGTAAATACTTATAGCTTATTATTAGTTATTTGTTATTGAAACATTGCTTATCAGAATTTGTCTACAATGCAATCGATCTATGATCTCATTCAGATTTTCCTTTCTACACTAGACATTAATTCAGAACACCCTTTAATATATGTACATGCAAATAGTAGACCTGATAGTTCATAAAAAATATTGCAAATATATTTAAGGAAAGGAATGCTTTAACTGCCTCCGTGGTCTAGTGGCTAGTGCCACGGGCTCCCGATCCGGAGGTCTTGGGTTCGATTCCCAGGGGGTAAAATACAAAGTTGATATTTGAGAATTTATCACTTTGTGAATTTTTCCCCAGTTTGGGTAGGACATTGCAGGCTGAATCACCTGATTGTCCGAAAAGAAAAAGATTTCGTGCTTCGGAGGGCACGTTAAGCCGTCGGTCCCGGTCGCTGTCTTTGATAGTGGTCGTTACACAAAACCATGTCAGAGGCCTGATAGTTGTGCTACTAGGCGGTTTAGAAACTCTGACTCCAGGGTTCATCGGGTCCATAGACTCGATACCCACTCGACAGAAGAAGAAGTACTCCCATGTTGGTCTGGGAACGAGAGTAAAACATACAATGTGCCAACTTTATTTCGTTCCGGGTATGCTGTAAAAATCAGCTTCAGTATATTGCAATTTAGGCGATAGGCTGAAAATCTGTCACTACAGCAATATACCTACAAATCTATCTTAAATAACCCTCAAAACTTTGTCAAACGTGGCGGAACGACCTTTGTATACATCGTTTACGCGCTGCTTACCCCATTAGGGATAAAGCCGTGACTATATGTATGTATGTGTACGCTTTAAGTATATTTTAATATGATGTTTCTTGTTTGCTACAATCGGTCAGAATATCAGAATTACGATAATTTCTTGTGAACATGATGAGTCATAACTTGGATCAGATCATCGAACAGAACTTTGATATTATTTGGTAAAATAATAAGGATGTTATTGTATCACACGGTATCACCCGCGATTTAATGCATTTTTCGTGGGATCGAGGAAAAAATACGCGATAGGAAGTAAGTATGCTAGTAAGGATTCTCGAGTGGAACAACCCAAAGAACCCTGGTGTCAGAGTTTTCAAACCGCCTAGTAGCACAGCAATTAGACCTCTGACATGGTTTGAGCAACGACCACTATAAAAGACAGCGACCAGGACCGACGGCTTAAGGTCTAGGTTGCCTAGCGAATTAAAAACAATGCATGTGTCAAAAAAAGAAATAAAAAATCGAAACAAATCGTACATTTTGGATAACGTAGCAAGTAAGGTCGGTCTAGGAGTGTTATTACTATTATTTTAAACATATATATTTTTAAATTCAAATTAGCATAATAATTAAGTTAGTTTTTAATGTTTTAGTATAAGTAAGTTGTAAGTATTCTAAACTGCTTGTGTAAGGGACAGTGTACTAGAATCTGATAGACGTTGCCAGTTAACGAAACTGAACAACTTTCAGGAAAGGAATTCTTCCAGGAAAAAAACCCGGTACACAAATTATTGCAGTTTCAGCATGAAGGAGTAACAAAATATTTTAGCGATTAAATTAAATTGATTTCTGTTACCAACCTATGACTAAAAGCGTAGTAAAGAAAACAAGATATCTGCCTGCTTATCTGTAGAGTATTATTTATTGTATTTTCTTTACTATCAATCTCTGAATAATTTTGTCTATTAGCTCGTTTATGCTTTAAATTATGATAATAATTTATTTATTACAAAGAAACATTTAAAGTTAGCTTGTTTTATATTATATATTTAATTAATTAGAAGAAAATGTAAGATTCATTTTGACCATTGACAAAACAGACACGAAAACAAACAATTCATAATCTAATCCTATTGAAAAAGGAAGAAACGCAAAATAAAGCTCAGTAACAACCATTCCGCTTTCTGAACAAAGGACGCCAAGCCGAGCCAAGACGGTCCTCACTCCTCATACAAAACAGAACAAAAGGCATTTAGTCGACTCGCGCGCAGCTCGGCGTCGCGTCATCCAACATGGCGGCGTTTCCGGGAAACATGCGGCGGCGAGGCGCACCACGTGACCAGCGCCATCTTGTTTTGGGGTCGGGTGATTATACACCGCAGCGCAGGCGCAGCTTACGTGTCGAGCGTAGCCGATGATGCTATGTGGCCACTTATTTACGATGGATGGTTTTGTTTACGGGTTGTTCATAAGATGTGTAACGGTAACTCGCGTTACATCGGAATAACATATCAATATTTATGTTATTCTAAATTGATCTGAACAAGATAAATTCATATGGCGTATTATGTAAATTTTATTATTACATATGATTTAATTCTAAGATACCATCGATATAAAAAAGAGTGAGTGCCTCACGTTTACTACAAAATTTCTAATGTCAGACAAGTAAGTTGCATTAGAAAAAATGTAACTCCTTTTTATTTTATAAATCGAATAGGTACTTTTATTGTATGGAATATACGGGGTGTAAGGGACAGCGTCTAGCAAACTAAAAGGGGTTGCTCAGTCAACGAAACTGAACAACTATCAGCAGGGTTTATTTCAGAAAGTGAAAAAAAAAATATTTTCCATACAAATTGTCTGATCAAGGCGGTCATTTTGTATGGGAAGGTCAACTTTTATTTACACTTCCTGAAAAATCTATCCGCTGATAGTTGTTCAGTTTCGTTGACTGAGCAACCCCTATTAGTTTGCGGGACGCTGATCCTTACACCCGGTATATATTTTTTTGTTTTTGTCAGTACATTACAATTTATTTGCTGGACTTGGAGCGATAGAAAAACATAGAATGTTCTAGGTGCCCTTCCTCCCAGGCATGCTGTAGAAGTCCGCATATTGGATTCGATGGTTATATATGGTTATTAAGGCGATGGGCTGACAACCTATCACTATGTATGCAGTCACAATATGCAATACAGCGATACGCATTATAATCTAAAATTGCACTCAAAAATTGTCAGACGTGGCGAAGGCGCCATTTATGAGGCATGTTACGCCATGCCAACCTCGTAAGGGATAAAGGTGTGACTTTATGTATATATGTACATTGTACATAGCAAATTGGGTGTCTGTTTAGGTACGGACATAAACGTGCTTCATTTATCTACTAGGTACGATTCTATTTAGGTACTTTATTTATTTACTAAGATAAGTAACTAGGTATAAGTACCTATCTGCTTTTCTATAGTTTAGAAACATATGCTGTCTAATGCCCTTGCCAAGGCAAATCTTAGCTTTTTCCTCTTGTCGCGGTCTAGATGTTTTATGTAAAACATGGTAAACCGACTCGTCACTTAACCTCATTCAAGGTTGTCTAAGCAGCCGCCTGTTTATTTGAGGGAGTGGTTCTCTTGCCCGAAAGATCGTTAGGCCCAAAGAAAGATCATTAGATACGTGAAAAAAAAAACACGAGAATGTAGGCAGTTACTATTATTATTTCTGCCTCCGTGGTCTAGTGGCTAGTGCCATGGATTCCTGATCCGGAGGTCCTGGGTTCGATTCCCAGGGGGGAAACACAAAGTTATTATTTGAGAATTTATCACTTTGTGAATTTTTCCCTAGTTTCGTTAGGACATTGCAGGCTGAATCACCTGATTGTCCGAAAAAGAAAAAGATTTCGTCGGTCCCGATCGGTGTCTTTGATAGTGGTCGTTACTCAAACCATGTCAGAGGCCTGATAGTTGTGCTACTAGGCGGTTTAAAAACTCTGACACCAGGGTTCATCGGGTCTATAGACTCGATATCCACTCGATAAAAGAAGATTAAGTCAATTATGCTACCAATATACATAAACACATATAATCACGCCTTTGTCCTAAACGAGGTAGGCAGAGCGTGAACGACCTAAACAAAGGTCGTTCCGCCACGTCTGACAAAGTTTTAAGGGGTTATTTAAGATAGATTTGTACGTATATTGCTGTAGTGACAGGTTGTCAGTCTATCGCCTAAATTGCTATATACATTGGATCCCTTAGCTGGTTTTAACAGCATGTCTGGTAGGAAATGCAGCTGACACATTCTATGTTTTTCTCTCGCTCCCAGTCCAGCATAGAGAAAATACGAGTATACGAGCCAATATACGAGAAGCAATTTTCCCCACTGACATTCAATCACAAATAATAAGACAAGATTGTCGGTATATAAAAATTAATGGCGATCTAAGGCTATAAATAAAAAAATATAATAAGAAATCTTCCATGCTGGACTGGGAGCGAGAGAAAAACATAGAATGTGCCAGCTGCATTTCCTCCCGGGCATGCTGTAAAAACCAGCTAAGGGATCCGAGGGTTTCAGTATATTGTAATTTAGGCGATGGGCTGACAACCTGTCACTACAGCAATAAACCTATAAATTTATCTTGAATAACCCTCAGAACTTTGTCAGACGTGGCGAAACGACCTTTCCTTAGGTCGTTTACGATCTGCCTACCCCATTAAGGATAAAGGCGTGATTATATGTATGTATGTATAATAAGAAAGGCAGAGGAATACCAACTCAGATTGAAATAAGTACTTTTAAAATTATAATTTCTTCCATGCTGGACTGGGAGAGATAGAAAAACGTAGAATGTTCCAGCTGCCCTTCGTCCCGGGCGTGCTGTAGAAGTTAGCAAAAGGGACTCGAGGGTTACAGTGTATTGTAATTTAGGCGATGAGCTGACAACCTGTCACTAAAGCAGTACATATTACAATCTAAAATTGCCCTCAATTTTTGTCAGATGTGGCGAAAGCGCCTTTTACGAGGCGTTAAACGCTCTGCCTACCCCGTAAGGGATAAAGTCGTGATTTATATATGTATGTATTAAAATTATAATGTCCTTTTTTTATTCCATAGAACACGTAGGAAGTATATGAAGAGAAACACACCCACACAGATCGATCCAGTCTCTTTCACTCCCACACAGCGTGAAGGAAACAGAAAACATTATTCAATTTAATTTATTATTATTGGCTTTATTCGCAAAAGTCTTTTACTCAAGAGAAAAAATCGAGATTTCAGTCTCTAATAAACGAAAAAAAAACCCAACTGGAACTGTTTTTTTTATAGTTCCCAGTGTAGTACGGAAGTTAGTAGCATACACACAATCATATAATCGCGCCTTTATCCCTAATGTAGTAGGCAGAGCGTAAACGACCTAAACAAAGATCGTTCCGCCACATCTGACAAAGTTTTGAGGGTGATTTAAGATAGATTTGTAGGTATATTGCTGTAGTGACGGGTTGTCAGCCTATCGCCTAAATTACGATATACAGAAACCCTCGGATCCTTTAGCTGGTTTTTACAGCATGCCAGGGAGGAAATGCAGCTGGCACTCTATTTTATTCTATCCCAGGTCATCATGGAAGTAAGTGGCAAAGCTGAGTAATGAGAAAATCTTCAGGGTTTCTCCTAGTTTTGTCTCCACTCACCAAAATTAAATACTCCTCTGGGAGAATAATAATAGGTATTTAAGGTATATATTATAGTTATTTAATAAAAGAATAGGTATTTAATTTATAATAAACAAAATTACTTAGATCCTGGACTGAGAGCAAGAGAACAATATAGAATA
Source organism: Scrobipalpa costella (assembly GCA_949820665.1). NCBI lineage: Eukaryota > Metazoa > Arthropoda > Insecta > Lepidoptera > Gelechiidae > Scrobipalpa > Scrobipalpa costella. The sequence goes on from OX463311.1 coordinate 4,796,086, forward strand.
TGCCAGCTGCATTTCCTCCCGGGCATGCTGTAAAAACCAGCTAAGGGATTCGAGGGTTTCTGTATATTGGAATTTGTCACTACATACAAATCTATCTTAATTAACCCTTAAAACTTTGTCAGACGTGGCGGAACGACGTTTATTTACGCCGTTTACGCTCTGATTCCATGCTGGCCTGGGAGCTATAGAAAAACATAGAATATGCCAGCTGCATTTCCTAGCGGGTATGCTGTAAAAACCAGCTAAGGGATCCGAGGGATTCAGTATATTGCAATTTAGGCGATGGGCTGACAATCTGTCACTACAGCAATATACCTACAAATATATCTTAAATAACCTTCAAAACTTTGTCAGACGTGGCGGAACGACCTTTGTTTACGTCGTTTACGCTCTGCGTACCCCATTAGGGAAACAGGCGTGATTATATGTATGTATGTATAAAATTACATATATGAGAAATAATGGTACAATAGAGGAAAGAACAAGAATATGTTACTACAAACAAAATTGGCTCTTGTCAGAACCGCGTGGTACCAGCCATGAATCTGGTTCGTACCGTTTCCCTACTAGATGTTTTAAGAATTTAGCCACTCATATGCAGACGTTTTTTTAATGCGTTTTAATTTTCTTCACTTCGACTTTTACCGTTACGTAGTTATTTTCGGTTTTCAACCTTGACCGCGTAGCGCGTAGCAACCTCGTAGCCATTTTTGTGCTACGAATTCTTGTTTTTCTCAACAAATAAATAAATAGGTAATTCTAATGATGATTTATTTATTTGCTGGTGATTGAGAACTACTTTAGAAGAAGCCCGATGGTGAAGTGGATCGGGCCGCTGCCTCCTGAGCGGGGAGGTCGTGGTTCAAATCCCACCACGTACCAGTGTATTTTTCGGTTTTCGAATTTCATATGTACGTTAAGCCGTTGGTCCCGGTTAATATATCGTTTAATACCGTATATATTAGTCGTTAAGCCATGTCAGAGGCCAGTGCTAAGTATTGGCGGGTTGAAAACTCTGACCTAATCTAGGCCCGAATGGTTTCCCTTCTGGGTTGCGGAGGTCAGACGGCAGTCGGTCTGTTTAAAAACCAGTACCCTCGTTCAATTCCCTAGATTAGGTAGCCGACCCCGTGAGATATGGGATAAGGCTAGGGAGATGACGATGTGAAGGTAGCATCAGGCAAGACTAAAGCGGTTAGCTGCGCCGCTTATTCTTTACTTTATTGGAATTTGGTCTAGGAAAAATATATAGAATAGGTACTAGGTCGCTGTAGTACCTGCGGCTAAATGTGTTTTTCCGTTGGAATAACTATTATTCCGGGATTGAGATATTTTCCAGCTGAAAAAAGTACTCTATAATCTTTCCTAGAAAAGCATAGTTCCTTATCTTTTTGCTCAATTGTATCGAAATTCGTTCTACTGTTTAGACCGTAGTTTTCTCAATTCAATTCAATTCCCACTATTTTCTGGACCACATAAAATTTCCTATGGGAATAATATTATTTATGCGCTAAAAATTTGCCTATCCAGCGGAAATGCTCTCTAATGGTAAAGTCAAATCTAATAGTGTGATTAAAAATCAGGAAGAAATCCCCTCTTGGAAAGAGGCGTGATTAAATGTAGGAAAAATTGCAGATTTTCCAAACTGCATTTTTCACGAATGCAGAAAAAAAGTTTATCTAAACAGTTCCTGTTATTTTTCTAAATTATAAACTACTAGCTTTCTGTCACCCGCTGGTAAATAAGTTACTTAGGGTGAACGTAGCTTTCCAATGGTGAAAGAATTTCTTAAATCGGTCTAGTAGTTTTTGAGTTTATTTGTTACAAACATTACACACTCAAAAATACAAATATTTCCTATTTATAATATTAGTATAGATTAGTATGTACTTTGATAGTGATCGTTACTCAAAACCATGTCAGAGGCCTAATAGCTGTGCTACTAGGCGGTTTGAAAACTCTGACACCAGGGTACTTCGGGTCGTTCGATTCGAGAGTCTCTCGCTAAGAAGTATGTACGTAGATTTAATTCAACGGATTTTTTATAATGTGAAGGAACATTGTAAACATATGATTGATTGTGTTTGAAAAATTTGCAACATAATAGAAACGTTACGTCCTTCCACGCTGGACTTGAAGCGTTAGAAAAACAAGACAGTGCCAGTTGCATTTCCTCCCGGACATGCTGTGAAAACCAGCTAAGGGATACGAGGGTTTTAGTATATTGTAATTTAGGCGATGGGCTGCCATGTCACTACAGCAATATTCAGATCTATCTTAAACAACCTTCAAAACTTGTCAGACGTGGCGGAGCGACCTATTTTGAGTCGTTGACGCTCTACCTATCTCAATAGGGATACAGGCGTGGTATGTAGGTATTTAGATACGTTACCAGACCTCGTGCGAGCACTAAATAGATCACTGCGTCAAGTATTGTGACTTGTGACAGATTTCCCATGATCTATCCCCGTTAAGAGGCCTCACCGCGAGCGGTGGCGCCCTCACTCGTTAAAAAATAATAACTTGCAAAATATTGACATTTTCAAAACTTTTCTCTGACACTCTCTTCGATTTAGAACTAAGGATTTTTCAAAAGTAACTATCGAAATTATTGATAAAACAGCCACTTTTGGCGGAAACTTCGATAGTAACTCCCGGGTACTATTTTCTCCTCAATTCATTACTTTAAAAAAAAACTTAGTTCTAAATCTAAGAAAGTGATAGATTTTTTTTTGAAACTCGCTGTTCAAAGACAAAGACATTGACATCTTTTTTGATAATTTAAAGGTTCAGGGACACTGTTTTACCTCCTAAAACTACTTCTAAGCAATATTTTTTTTGTTGTCATTTGTTAAATATTGTGATTTGTTACTTATATTTTTAATATTTCCCTTTTTTTATGGATTATTTTTATATAGCTAGTTTACCTTGTAACGTTTTAGCGTACACTTAGTCGTTCTTTCTTGTCTACCCAGTATTATGTACCTAAGTATTATGATTTATTAATATTAATTCTGTCAGGTACTTGTACATTTGCATGCCGTTGTAGCCTATAATTAGAGTAGCATTAAGCTAATTTTTAAGGAGATTTTGTTGTGCATTGTAACAATGTATACTCTGTTGGTTACCTAATAAATAAATAAATCAATTTTCTATTTTTTGTGAGTTATGATTTTTCAACGAGTGAGGGCGCCACCGCTCGCTGTGAGGCCTCTTAATCGCTGCAGGTACTTCGTTCCCATGGTTTCTTTCACATGGTATTTGCTAAGCTGTAACTTACTTACATAAAAGCTTGGGAGAGCAATGTCCTAAACATGACATCAGTTTTAAAAAAAAGGTTAATAAAAGTCCTCGCACCGATTTTCGATGATGGCGGCCAATGTCTCAGAGATGGGCCAACTGCGCAGGACTAGTTTTTAGTGCCCAAGTGTATGCGCAACACACAGACAGGTGCACTCTCTATACCTTCAATCTCTTATTCTGATGGGACTATGGGAGATTGACAGACACGACCAGAGAGAAATCAGGCGCAGTACCGACTATATCATCTTACTTTTCGGACAATCAGGTGATCAGTCTGCAATGTCCTAACCGAACTAGAAACAACAACACGAAGTTATTGTTCCCCGCTGGGAATCGTACCCGGTACCTCCGGGTCGTGAGCCCATGGCTCTGACCGCTAGACCACGGAGGCAGTTGAAAACAAAGGTTACTCACTATAAGAATCTGTCTCATGTAAGTGACATTTGTCTTTTTTGAGAATAAAAATATCTTTAAACCTAAGAATCTCCTGAATCGGGATGCATTTTATGTGCTGGTATCACTGTCCCTTTCAAACCAATGACAGAATGCGCGCTCTGTCCTCTTCTAGCATGGGGCTGTTTCCCGCGGATTTCATATATTTTATATATATCTCGATGTAAACAAAATGTATTGAAAAACAGAATTAAGCATAATGTTCTTCATAATTTTATGGTGAATTCTAAATAACTTTTGTAGTTTCTTATCTTATAAAAATGCCACAGTAGTTCATATTCAGCAGTTTCCTTATGTAATCGTAGTATTTTTAGGTTTTATCTTTGAATTATATTGTTCTCTATGTTCCAGAGAAACTAATAATATACAGTAGGTTGAAAATCTTCCATGCTGGACTGGGAGCGAAATATGCTATAAAACCAGCTAAGGGATCCGAGGGTTTCAGTATATTGCAATTTAGGCGACAGGCTGACAACCTGTCACTACAGCAATATGTACCTACAAATTTATTTTAAATAACCCTCAAAACTTTGTCAGACGTGGCGGAACGACCTTGTATAGGTCGTTTACGGTCTGCCTATCCCATTAGGGACAAAGAAATGACTATGTATATATGTATGTAGGTTGAAAATTCAACTATTTACTGTCATAAAAAGTTCAAATGCTGGACCGGACCGAATTGGGTCCGATTCGGAGTACTTACCTCCATAATGGCTACGGATACTCGATCCAAGAAATACGAGTCGGAAATGACAAAGAAAAATAATGTGTAGTCGAACTAGTTGACTTATTGCAAAAAGTAATTTACATAAATACATACCAGATGTAAGAGACAGCGTCCCGCAAACTGATAGGGGTTGCTCAGTCAACGACACTGAACAACTACCAGCAGGATTTTTGTTCAGTGTTGTTGACTGAGCAACCCCTATCAGTTTGCGGGACGCTGTCCATTACACCTTTATACCTAATGGGGTAGGCAGAGCGTAAACGACCTAAACAAAGGTCGTTCTGCCACGTTTGACAAAGTTTGGAGGTTTATTTAAGATAGATTTGTAGGTATGCTGCTGTAGTGAAAGGCTGTCAGCCCATTGCCTAAATTCCATGCCCGGGAGGAAATTCAGCTGGCACATTCTATGTTTTTCTTTCGCTTTCAGGCCAACATGGAAGAAATTAATGTCTTTTTCATATTTCGATCTAAGTATATGAATTTGAAAGACAAAAGCATAAAATCAAATCGCTTTCGTAAAACACGAACAAACTTTAATTTGCAAATGTAATAAATTTTCGTTTCACTATTAAAAGGCAAACAATCTTTTGAGTTCTAACCGTCCTTGAAGTCATAGAAAAATGATGAGTTCTGTGAAGGCAGAGGTGGGTATTGAATTTTCAATGGGCTTTCAGAATCAATAAAATAGTAATTAGAGAAACACAATTAAATAGTAATTAGAGAAACACTGTTTTTTACACAGAGCGACTGCCATCTGAACTCCGCAACCCAGATGGGAAACCAGACACAATCCTAGATTAGGACAGAGTTTTCAAGCCGCCAATGCTAAGCAATGGCCTCTGATATGGCTTAACGACTAATATCTACGTTATAAAAAACAAAACTAAAACAATAGGTAATAAAAAAAAACCAATGGTGTTAAATGGACAAACAAATTAAAGCCAAAACCAAAGTTTATTATAGCGTGCTAAATATTACATTTATTCGAAAATGGTTAACGAACGGTAAACATTTTGATATTTATTTATTTATGCGTACTTTTCAAATCCATCGAAAATGAACCAAAATGAACGTACCGAAAACCTAAAAATCAGTAGGATCGAACTGTATGCCGACAAATTGCTTAGATTAGATTATACGAAATAACCTTGTCTCAATTATCGATAGAATCTCCAATCTAGTCAAATTGTATCTGTACAGACATCAGGCATCGACAGTAGGTAAAACTGATTAGATTATATCTCTAGAGGCAAAATATTCCTCTGTGAAAAAATATTATAGATATTTATGTTTTTTTGTACGTCCTTAGTACTATGGAGAGAAGGTGAATGTCAAGTCAAGTCGTATCAGGAAGTGAATCTGTTGGCAGAAGACAGAGAAAATTTGCGATTTCTTCACCGACAAGTGAATAAGAAGAACGCTACCTAGACTGAAATATACAACGTATATAGGGTCTATGTATAAAAAGTCTCAATTATCAATAGTTTAGTCAAGTTGCCTTTACATACAATCGATAGTAATTACATACATAATTCATACATAAAATCTCGTTATTATCCCTAATGGGGTATAGGCAGAGCGAAACGACCTAAACAAAGGTCGTTCCGCCACGTCTGACAAGTTTTGAGGCTTATGATTATGATGTATATTGCTGTAGTGACAGGTTGTCAGCCCATCGCCTAAATTGCAATATACTATGACCCTCGGCTCCCATAGCTGGTTCTTACAGCACGCCCGGGAGGAAATGCAGCTGGCACAATCTATGTTTCTCTCTCGCTCCCAGGCCAGCATGGAAGATCATGAAAAATCTAGAAAAGTAGTCTGAAGCGACCTTAAGTGTACAAAGTACATAAGGCCTATGTATAAAAGGTCAGGAATAAATCTGTCTCTATTATCGATAGCATCTCTAGTGTTGTTAAATTGTTTGTAGCGAAAATCGATAGTAAGGTTCCGACGCAGAGTACCAAAAACGCATTATACCATGTTCGCAAATGACCTGATTTCAAATACGCTGTAAGCCAGATTCGCTAATAACCTGATTTCATATACGCTTTAGACCAGATGAAAAGAGATCGACCGAGCTAAAATAAACTCCAGTAGGTACTAAAGAGGCAAATATAAGCCTGAAGCCACCTGAAGTGTACAAAGTACATAAGGCCCATGTACAGGCTATGTAAGACGTATCTGCAACGGGACGCATGCGCACGAACGCGATCGATTCCAACGCGCTATTTACGTAGGAACATGAAAAATGCCTTGACGTAGGCAGTTAGCCTCCTACGTACATTTTTATTGATAACATTATTTTATAGGTCATACATAAGTATTACTAAATAAACTTAGAATGGAAAATTAGCTCATTTAGCAAACATAAAATAAGTAATTTGTAAAGTTGCCTTCCATGCTGGTCTGGGAGCGAGAGAAAAACATAGAATGTGCCAACTGCATTTCCTCCCGGGCATGCTGTAAAAATCAACTAAGGGATCCGAGGATTTCAGTATATTGCAATTTAGGCGATGGGCTGACAACCTGTCACTACCGCAATATACCTACAAATCTATCTTAGGTAGCCCTCAAAACTTTGTCAGACGTGGCGGAGCGACCTTTTGGGTTGTTTACGCTCTGCCTACCCCATTAGGAATAACGGTGTGATTGTACGTATGTATGTATAAAATAAGTAACTGTAAAGTTACCAAGAAACGGAAAGTGACACACAGTTCATGTTTAATTCTTCTGATGTAGTGTGGGTTTCAAGTCGATCGACCCGATGAACCCTGGTGTCAGAGTTTTTAAACCGCCTAATTATAAAGCTAATATGCCTCTAACATGGTTATAGTAACGACCACTATCAAAGACAGTGACCGGAACCGACGGCTTAACGTGCCCTCCGAAGAACGGAATCCTTTTCGATTTGGACAATCAGGTGATTCAGCCTGCAATGTCCTAACCAAACTGGGGAAAATTCACAAAGTGATAAATTCTCAAATATCAACTTTGTGTTTCCCCCCTGGGAATCGAACCAAGGACCGGGATCGGGAGTCCATGGCACTAGCCACTAGACCACGGAGGCAGTTTAAAATAGTCAATACGTTTAATACAACGTCCGGTTAGTACGACGTATGACAGATATTAGCTTGGGCGTCGTTCATCATTTTTCAAGTCCTAACCAAACTAGAGAAAATCTCACATAGTCACGCCTTTATCCCTAATGGGGTAGGCAAACCGTAAACGACCTAAAGAAAGGTCATTTCGCAAAGTCTGACAAAGTTTTGAGGGTTATTTAAGATAGATTTGTAGGTATATTGCTGTAGTAACAGGTTGTAATTGCAATATACTGAAACCCTCGGATCCCTTAGCTGATTTTTGCAGCATGCCCGGGAGGAAATGCAGCTGGCACATCGTAGGTTTTTTTTCGCTCCCAGGCCTGCATGGCAGCAAATCTCACAAAGTAATAAATTAACTAACATCAACTTTGTGCCTATCGACACGACAGAGGAAGAAGAACCGCCTGTTAGTAATATTAGTAACAACTAATAAGCATCTAACATGGTTTATTCTAGTTTATTGAGAGCCCGATGGTGTAGTGGATAGGGCCGCTGCCTCCTGAGCGGGGTCGTGGTTCGAATCCCACCACGTACCGATTTGTTTTTCGGTTTTCAAATTTCATATGTACGTTTATTCGGCGCTTTTTCCGTGCTTCGGAAGGCACGTTAAGCCGTTGGTCCCGGTTAATATCGTTTAATACCGTAAATATTAGTCGTTAAGCCATATCAGAGGTCAGTGCCAAGCGTTGGCGGCTTAACAATTTGGACCTAATCTACGATTGGGTCTGGTTTCCCTTCTGGGTTGCGGAGGTCAGATGGCAGTCGCTCTGTGTAAAAACCAGTACCCTCGTTCAATCCCCTAGATTAGGTAGCCGACCCCGTGAAATACGAGATAAAGCTAGGGAGATGATAATGGTTTATTCTAGGATTTACTTAAGGCATATGTATGACGTATAAAACTTATTAATAAAATAACTCGTAGGAGGCTAACAGCCTTTTTCAAAACATTTTCATGCTCCTACGTAAATAGCGCGTTGTTAAAGTTTTAAATATTATTTATTTCTTTTTACGGAAACCAGTAAAACATCGTAAGACTTGCCTGTAGGATGTATCATGATAAATTAGGTGATGTTTACATTTTTTTACATTTTTGATAAATCCTTACATAACTTTAAGTCGGCAACCCTAAGTTACCTTTCTGCACTTTATGTTCATACATACATACATATAATCACGCCTTTATCCCTGATGGGGTAGGCAGAGCGTAAACGACCTAAATAAAGGTCGTTTCGCCAAGTCTGACATAGTTTTGAGGGTTATTTAAGATAGATTTGTAGGTATATTGCTGTAGTGACAAGTTGTCAGCCCATCGCCTAAATTACAATATACTGAATCCCTCACATCCCTTAGCTGGATTTTACAGCATGCATGGGAGGAAATGCAGCTGGCACATTCTATGTTTTTCTCTCGCTCCCAGGCCAGCACGGAAGAACTTTATGTTCATTATAGTAATCAATCAGATTTATAAGTAAGCAGTAAGATATATTTTTTGTAAGACGTTTAAACTTACACTTTATGTTAATATTTTTGTAAAACATATCTGAAACTATAGGTCTACAATTTAAAACATGCTTGTTAAAACTATATTATTAAAGTGACTGTTTGTTTCGTATTCAATAAAATAAAGAAGACAATATAAATTGTAAAACATTAACTGCCTCCGTGGTCTAGCGGTCTGAGCCATGGGCTTACGATCCGGAGGTCCTGGGTTCGATTCCCAGGGCGGAATACAAAGTAGATATTTGTCGATTTAAAACTTTGTGACGTTTTCCCCAGTTTGGTTAGGACATCGCAGGAAAACCAGATTGTCCGAAAAGAAAAAGGAATCCGTGCTTCGGAGGGCACGTTAAGCCGTCGGTCCCGGTCGCTGTCTTGGACAGTGGTCGTTACTCAAAACCATGTCAGAGGCCTAATAGCTGTGCTACTAGGCGGTTTGAAAACTCGTGAGAATCCACTCGCTAAAAAGAAGCCAATTTCTGAAATTCCGGGTGCTGGCGGTCTCTGAGTGTGACGTCACAGTACGCCACTACGTAGTAATAGTATGTACGGTAGTTTATATCGTGATATATTTGTTCCATATGATTATTTTATTCCACGCTGGTCTGGGAGCGAGAGAAAAAGATAGAATGTACCAGCTCCAATATACAGAAACCCTCGGATCCCTTAGCTGGTTTTTACAGCATGCCCGGGAGGAAATGCAGCTGGTACATTCTATGTTTTTCTCTCGCTCCCAGTCCAGCATCGAAGCTAGCCATAGATCCGATGTAGTAGGTTAGGTTAGAACACGGTACTATTATATATTCTGTGGTCACGGTTCAAAAATTAACCTAACATACTAAGTCGGAATTATGGTAGGATGTAATTTTTTTATCGCGTTTTACTGTACTCCCCCAGCCCCCCTGACCCCCCGCTTCGTAGTTTTGACAGTTTTGGTCATTTTAGCGTAAATTTGTTGACCGACGGTCATATTTCCAATGTTTTTTCGGATTTTTATTGAAATTTAGAGTAAAAATATATGTTTTATAACCAGAAAAAAAATTAAGTTAGTAAGAAAACGATTATTATAGCAGTACATGTGCAGCTGTAAGTTCAGTATTTCGGTCACAAGTTTAGAATATTCGTTGGAACTTTATATTTATGTTCATATAATTTGAGAAAGGTTGTGTTTGCTAGTTAAATATTGTCTGTACGTTTTGTGTTTATTGGCTGGTAATTAATTTAAACGCCACTTAAATAGAATTATAATCAGACACATTTCGCTGGAGATTCATTTGTTGTTCGGAACCTTTATTATTATCCATACGTCGACTTGTCAACCCATAGACGGTCCGGACGGACAAAATATTCCCTACTTTTTGGTAATTTTTTCCACATAATAAAAAAGAATCCCCAGGCCCATTACAGTTATACCGGTTTACCATACAAAATGACTTCCATCAGACAGTTTTACGGGGTGTAAGGGACAGCTTCCCGCCTACTGATAGGGGTTGCTCAGTCAACGAAACTGTCAGCATTTTTTATCAAGAAATGGAAAAAAAATACTTTCCAATACAAAATGACCACCTCGATCAGACAATTTGTATGGAAAAGCCAAAAAATCTTTTCGTTTACTGAAAGAATGTCCTGGTGAAAGTTGTTCAGTTTCGTTAACTGAGTGACCCGTATGAGTTTGCAGGAAGCTGTCCCTTTCACCCGGTATGCATAAGCAAAACCTTGAGTAAAAGACTTTTGCAATATGCTCAAAATGAAAATGAACTTTTTCGCTTCTCATGCTCTGAAAGTACTAATTTGTGCAGAGTGTAGGCTGGCAAAAACGTATCGACTCATAAATGCATCTCCTTCAAGGCATAGAAAATTAGGCCATACAGCCAAACAAAATAAGAAGTTCATAGATAGAACTTGTTATTTTATAATCTTCTTCTTTCACTTAAGATCTGGAGTCGTATTTTTGAATCGCTCGTATCCGAATTCGCATACGAAAAAGCATCATTCGCATACGAAATCCTAAAATCACTATTTTTGAATACTCATACGTATGCGACTGTGCAACGAGTGGTTCAAACCACTCGTTTTCTTTTCTACTACTCGAAACCTAAGTAGTCTATGATCATGTCAGTGACACAGACAATCATTTGACAAGTTTTTTTATTTTGTAAATATTTTACCTACTAAGGTAACAACATTTAGAAATTACGATCTAGCCTAATCTAAAGCTAAGGAGTAATTTTACTATGACTTAATTTGCTAGGTAGACTAAACTAAGAATGTGTCCGTTAACACGTTTCTTATTGTCTCTATTAAGGGGAAGACACTTTGTTCTATGTATAGCTCTCAATACACTATATTACATTGTCACTTTACAGAACTAACTCAAAAGGTTTTATCCTCTTCAGTCTTCTCACTATGTCCGTGTTATCGAGGAGCTGGATGGCCTCGACGTTCACATGGTAAAGAAGTCTTCGTTCGTGAGCTTCAGCGTTATTCTTAATTATGTCAGTGACGAGGTCTACTTTAAGGTCCCGATGTAGGTCGTCATTTCTTATGTACCAGGGAGCGTTTACAATTCCTCTAAGTACTTTGTTTTGGAATCGTTGTATTATTTTTACGTTACATTGTTTGGTGCAGCCCCAAAGCTGACTATTATAAGTCCACACAGGCATTAGGGCTTGTTTGTATAAGAGTATTTTGTTATGTACTGATAATGAAGAGTGCTTTCCAATTAGCCAGTACATAAGACTTGTAGCGGAGCCCTAATTCTTCGCGTTTCTTTTTGACATGAGCCTTCCAGCGAAGCTTTGCTGTATTCTCGTATGGTATACTATGTCCATTTATGTACACAGGGTGGTAATTGGCCTTTTTATTTGTGAAATCTATATGAGTAGATTTGGATTCGTTGAGTTTTTCACGCCATTTTTTTGTCCAGTCAATGATAGTATTGACGGCTGTCTGCACCTTTTCTACTGCTTCTTCGTGAGTGACACCCGTAGCCATTATAGCTGTGTCGACAGCAAACGTAGCAATAGTATTGTTTTCTAACTCGGGAATATCGCAAGTATACAATAAGTACAGTATGGGACCCAAAACGCTTCCTTGCGGTACTTCAGCTTTTATTGTCTTAAGTTCTGAATATGCATCTTCTTGTCTAACTCTAAACATACGCTGCGACAAGTAAGACTCTAAGATATCAGCAAACGATTTTGGGAGCATATTTCTGAGATTGTGTATAAGCCCTTCGTGCCACACTTTATCAAATGCTTGAGCCACATCTAAAAAGATTGTATTGTTGTTCTTCTAAAGCCTTTTCAATTATATTGGTTATTCTATGTACTTGATCTATAGTAGAATGATTTTCTCTAAATCCGGATTGGTAATCAGGAATTAAATTTCTCTCTTCTATGATAGGTTTAGATTTGACAAGTGACACTTTAACTTTTTAATTTACTTGAAATTACGTTCCGTTTCTCTGCGATTCATACCCGGTTTTTCAAATCAACGAATTTTGTTAGTGGTAGTGGTGGTATAGTAGGTGCATTTCTGCGTAAAACTAAAACAATTAATGGGTTTAGACTTTATTGGCAACACAGATTTCTACTGCTTGAAAAATACATAAAATCGTGTGTGATAGAATTAGATTTCGTATGCATTTTCAGTTTTCATACGAGCGGTTCAAAAATACGACTCCTGGGCTCTTGTTGGTGGAGCAACTTCCATTTTTGTTTATCATTGGCCAGTTCTTTAATTTTATAATATTTACTTGAAATTATTTGGCTTTTGGTATTTTATGATATAAGATAGTTTATTGTATAGGTTTTTATTTACAAAAGGTTTATTTAATTTAGCATTACAGAATTAATTTAACAGTAGGCGGTCTCCTCGCAATCTAAGTGAAAAGTAGAGTTTAAAACTCGTGCAAAAAAATATTTTTTTCCTTTATTTAATAGCAGCTAAAAATCTCGGACAAAAATGACTTGTTTTGTGCACTTGTCGGAAACTCTACTATTTTCTCTAAAAAGAAATCACTGACATTGTTTTTTCCTAATCGCGACGACACAAACTATGTATTGTACATCACCGGATGTGTAATAATAACAGTCCTCAGACAGATTTTCTCAACCTGTCAGAAATCGGCCAACTGCGCAGGACTAGTTTTTAGTGCCCCAGTGTTTGCGCTACACACAGGTGAACTCTCAATTCTTTCAATCTCTTATTTTGATGGGACAGATTGACTGACATTACAAGAGAGACATCAGGCGCAGGACCGACTATTTACATGCCCATCCGACAGCATGTATCATCGTACTTTTCAGCCTGCAATGTCCTAACTAAACTAGAAACAACACAAAGTCATTGTCCCCCGCCGGGAATCGAACCCGGGACCTCCGGGTCGAGAGCCCATGGCTCAGACCGCTAGACCACTGAGGCAGTTAATCTCACCGGATGTGTACAGTAGTAATGTGGAAATGTTCGTAAACAAACTTAACGTTAGTTGTTTATTTATAAATAGTGCCACTTACTACATTGTTCATAATATTTGAGTTACAACCAATCTTGTTAATTTCTCTACTATTATGTTGTTGTATGTAACTTAAATATACAGGATGTTATTTATTTTTTAAAGTTTTAGCGGCTATGGTAGTCGTAATTTCAAAAAAAGTTTTTTTTTCGTAGAAAATAAGGGAATGTTTTCTTTAAGTAAAATTTGCTATCTTCATTATTTAGGCTACTTACTCACTTCCCCTGAAGGAGCGGTCTGAAAATTTAACCCGGTATAATTAACTTAGACTTACGACTTCAATGCTGGCCGTGGATCGAGAGCAAAACATAGACTGTGCCACCTGCATTTCCTTCCCGGCATGCTGTAAAAACAAACTAAGGGATCCGTGGCAGTATATTGTAGTAATTTAGGCGACGGGCTGACAATCCGTCATTATACCTATAAATCTTTCCCTCAAAACTTTGATAGTTCTTGCTGAACGTCTTTTATTTAGGTAGGTAACGCTCTATGGTGTGATTACATGTATGTATAATGAACTACGTATTTTTTTTAAAAACATATCTAAAATTACTATTATAAAGAGGAAAGATTTGTATTTTTGTAACGAATAAACTCGAAAACTACTGGACCGATTTCTGAAATTCTTTTGCTGTTCAAAAGCTACGTAAACTTATTTAGCAGCGGGTGACACTGCTGACAGAAAGCTAGTAATATTATAAGGAGGAAATGTTTGTATTTTTGTGTGTATGTTTGTAACGAATAAACTCTTTTTCTGTCATTCTTTCGCTGTTAAAAATTTACGTTCACCCTGCGTAACATAATGTACTTTTTTCTGCGTGAAAGTACCTACACACGAGAAAACTTATTTGGCAGCGATCGAGACCGCTGATAGAAAGCTAGTCTGAAATAAAGAAAATCGTTTGTATTGTTAAAAAAAACTAGCCCCCACTAAATCCTATTCGATATGGAGAACTTTGTTTCAGGAAAATTATGTAGGAATTATAACTATAATTCTATATAATAGATCCATAATAGATCCTACATAATATGACTCATGGAGGAACTCCTCCATGAGTCATATTAATAGTATTTTAGACATGAGTTGCGTCGTAAATTTTCTTATATTAAATCAATTCATTGAATGTTATATTTTCTATAGAAACATATCGAGAAGGGTATCAAAATAAGGTTTGATTTGATTTTAATAATACCTAACCATACATTTCAAACGGTTAACCTAATTATAACCTAATTAAACAGACAGCAGGTAAAAAACACCGCGTGTAAAGGACTGCGTCCCGCAAATTGATAGGGATTGTTAAGAGAACGAAAGTGAACAACTTTCACCAGGAAATTTCTTCAGGAGATAAAAAAAAATGACTTCCCCATACAAAATGGTCACCTCGATCAGACAATTTATATGGAAAAGCAAATTTATTTTTACATTAGGAAATGTATAAATGTATCTATATATATAAAAATGATTCCTATTTCCCTTGGTCACGGCATCACGCCTGAACGGCTGGACCGATTTCGCTAATTCTTTTTTGTTCTGTTCGTTATTATCAGGAGAAGAAAAAATTAAGGAAATTGCGCGGAAAATAAGAAAATTTAAAATTACGTAACCACCATATAAAATTATTAAACTTTTTTAATGTAACCTTAAGACATTTGACATACAATCTGTCAATCTATTTATGGCGTCTAAGGCGGCACATAGTTCGCCGGGTCAGCTAGTTAATATATATATAGTTGATAGTTGTTCAGTTTCGTTAACTGAGCAACCCCTATCAGTTTGCGAATAGCTGTAACTTACACCCCGTATAAGAACGTCATAGGTGCAAAAGAGATGTCCAGATGGTCGCTTATGCGATAGCAGATATGAAAAGGGTATAATTTGGCTATACTCGCCCACTGTTGAGGACGCGTTAAGGGCCTATCGAAACCTAATTTTACTCCCATCAAATATCATTGGGTACATAATGAAACAAAAGCGGCGCTTTTTTCGTGCTTCGGAAGGCACGTTAAGCCGTTGGTCTCGGTTAATATCGTTTAATACCGTAGATGACAGATAGTAGTCCTAAGCCATGTCAGAGGCCAGTTCTAAGCATTGGCGGCTTAAAAAACTCTGACTTAATCTAGGATTGTGTTTGGTTTCCCTTCTGGGTTGCGGAGGTCACATGGCAGTCGCTCTGTGTAAAAAACCAGTACGCTCGTTCAATCCCCTAGATTAGGTAGCCGACCCCGTGAAATACGGGATAAGGCTAGGGAGATGATGATGATGACTTAATAAAACAAAATTAATAAAAAATCCATAATATGTCGTAGTTATGGCACGATTGAAGTAAGAATGGGTATTGAAAACATTTTTAAACGTTACAAAATAGTAATTCCTTTTGACAAATTAACAATTTGAAAGTTTAAAATAAAATTTAAGTAAGACCGTTACTTCACTTCGGTCGTCGTTGAATACTTATAACTAAACGTAGTTATAAGTATTTACGTATATTGTTCAACTTTCGTATTGTTCAAGAACTTTCCTTCCCTGTTTACTTTGTAAGTTTATTGCAAATAAATACATACATTATTTAAGTTTATAATAAATGTTTGCATACATTTTTATGTACAAATACTTTTTTATACTCTACATAATCAAATGTACGTTGAGTTAACATTGGACATTCACAAAATCATTACCTTATTGGTTTTAATTTTGAATCTATCGAATTTTAACCGAAACAGTGATCTATCCCCTTAAGCAAGGGGAACAGAACAGATAGGTATTTACTAAAGCCAGACAGGCATATTGAAACTGTAGCTAGGTACCTATATACAATACACAGACGGATAGGGGTTGAAAGATTGAAAGTCACCTTGTGTATTGATTTTGGTGGCTCTATCGGTACTTACAGTACTCAGGCAAGCCACAAACTTAAATTGGTAACGTACATACATACAATCACGCCTTTATCCCTAATGGGGTGAAAGGACGGGATGTAATAATATTTACGATATTACGTCATCTTTTGATATTTTGATTTTATTTTAACCGCATTGTGTTAATTATATAATGATATTTAACGATTGTAGCTAAAATAAATGTGCAAAGCACATAGCAAAACAACAAGTCGTTTTGAAATGCTGTTCATTTATTGACTAATTAATAAAGTATATATTCTGTCATGCTGGACTGGGAGCGACAGGAAAACAAATGTGCCAGCTGCATTTCCTCCCGGACATTCTGTGAAAACCAGTTAAGGGATCCGAGTGTTTTAGTTTATTGTAATTTAGGCGATGGGCTGTCAACCTGTCACTACAGCAATATACCTACAAATCTATCTTAAATAACCCTCAAAACTTTGTCAGACGCGGCGGAACGACCTTTGTCCAGGTCGTTTACGCTCTGCCTACCTCATTAAGGATAAAGGCGTAATCATATGTAATGTATGTAATAAAGTGCATTTTTAAAACCAGGTATATTAACCAAATTAAACCTAAACTTACATTTAAACGGGCGTGAATACATCTGTTATACAAATTCACTGTTTATGTTTCAAATGAATAATTTGTCCATTCTGATCATTATACTTAATTATAAAAAAGTTCTGCCACTTACTATAGATAAAAAGAGATAGAATTAACAGCTAACTTTATGGATGTCAAAGTGGTGTTAGATGCATAAAATTACGAAAAATTATAAGAGAAATCTAGATAGCGAAATAAGTGTGTTAATTAAAAGCGTCATTCGTCATTTTAACTGACGTGAAATTACCTGTTGACTTTCAAGGTCTTATTTTTGAACAAGAAAATGTGAAACTATCTACAAAAAAATTGCTTTAGGAAGGCTTTAGTCTGTCTCGTTGTTCGAGTCCGATGATGTAGTGGATAGCTGGTTCTAATCCAACCACGTACCAATGTGTTTTTCGGTCTTCGAATTTCATTTGTACGTTTGTACGGCGCTTTTTTCGTGCTTCGGACGGCACGTTAAGCCGTTGGTCCCCCGAAAGTCAAGATGGCAGTCACTCTCTGTAAATACCAGTACCCTCGTTCAATCACCTAGATTAGGTAGCCGTCCCGTCCATCATCATCTCCTTAGCCTTATCCCGTATCTCACAGGGTCGGCTTCCTAATCTAGGGGATTGAACGAGGGTACTGATTTTTACACAGAGCGACTGCCATCTGACCTCCGCAACCCAGAAGGGAAACCAGACCCAATCCTAGATTAGGTCAGAGTTTTTCAAGCCGCCAATGCTTAGCACTGGCCTCTGATATGGCTTAACGACTAATATCTACGGTATTAAACGATATTAACCGGGACCAACGGCTTAACGTGCCTTCCGAAGCACGGAAAAAGCGCCGAATAAACGTACATATGAAATTCGAAAACCGAAAAACACATTGGTACGTGGTGGGATTCGAACCACGACCTCCCGCTCAGGAGGCAGCGGCCCTATCCACTACACCATCGGGCTCAAGATACGGAATAAGGTAAGAGAGACGACCCTGTATCTTGTAGACAAAAAGACTTACGTTATAAGTTAACCTTCTTTGTAAATTTGATGTTTATAATTTTGATTCTAATATCGATTTGTATAATTAAATCTGTACGCATCAGTTCTATCAATAAAAAAAATTATGTTACTTTTCACAAAAAAATGCGATAGTTAATATTAAGATTTCGGCTTTCAGTAGTTTGGCTTCTTAGGGGAGCGAGTTAAGAGATATATATGTACGTATTTCAACAATTTTGTAAATTAAAAAAAAATATTCTTTAGTACAATTACATTTCTAGGGTAGCCTGGTCTAAGACGACGCACTCGATAAGAGTACGCAAAGTCGATGGGAGTGAAACTGCTGCAATACACAGCTAACGATATTGTTGTTTTGTAGTAATGCTACGGTTGTGTGAAAAATATTTTTTATATAATTTAGCACTAAAAAACTACGTGCGCTTAAACTTTTTTTGGTACTTTCGTAAATTATTTTCTGATTTTTAAAAGACAGTAAGTAAATTATAAGGTATTTTTGTAAACTTTGCATTCGATTTGATCATTAAAAAGCTTGTTTTCGGGCCACGTACCAGATGGTTCCAGACACTATCGTTAGATGTTATTATCATAATATCTTTTAAAAATTAGTGACATGTGCAAGAGTCCGCACTACGATATTGTGTACGAGTACGCACGTACTCTTACATTTATTTTGTTACAATGGTCTTATTTTATAGTTTTATTTACTTTTTCTGCATATTACGAAGAAAGAAGACTTTTTTAACACACAAAATACTTAAGAAATTTTGAGGCGACATGTAATTCTCTTAATATGTTATAAATGCTTTATGTAACGACTAGTAAAATAACGCAACACAATGTTCCAATGATGGGCCTTGGATTAGACCTTCTTATGAGGGTGTCGTTCAAACCTGGCTATCTTTAGTTTTTCCAGATGATGAGTTAAGTTACAGAGGTCAACCAAACGGGATCACGTTCAACCGTTTTTTTATCTGTCCCATGTAATGAGCTGAGCATCTTACTTCTTGGACCGGATCTCCAATAAATGAACTTTCCTCGGCTTCTCTAAGTGATGAGTCAAATAAGATACTGTTTGATACCAACGTTGGTGTAGGTCTACTAAGTTTATCTTAATAAACAGCCTGCGTACTCTTAACAAGCATAGCATGGTTTAAGAGTACACAAATCCCTAAACCACTTTTTTGTTTATTGTAGGGATAAGGATTATATTGGGTATTCAATACGTTAATATTTTTATCATACTTCCATGCTGGACTGGAAGCGAGAGAAACACATAGAATGTGCCAGCTGCATTTCCTCCCGGGCATGCTGTAAAAACCAGCGAAGGGATCCGAAGGTTTCAGTATATTGCGATTTAGGCGATTTGCTGACAACCTGTCACTACAGCAATATCCCTAAAAATATCTCAAAACTTTGTCGGTCTTTACGTTTAAGTAGTTTACGCTCTGCCTACCCCATAAGAAATAAAGTCGTGATTTATATGTATGTATGTGTAATTTATTAAAGTCAAATAAATAGGCTACAAAATAAAACTTATTCTGATTTTCTATCGCTTATAGTTTTTGTTCCCAAGCCTTCTGAACCTTAAGTGCTTCAACATGAACCAGGCTACCCTACATAGCCTTCGGTAGTGTGGTATAATAGTCATGGGACGACCTGTATTAATCTGTGACATTGCAATTTCGTATGCCTCCGTGGTGTAGTGGCTAGTGCTATGGACTCCTGATCCGGAGGTCCTGGGTTCGATTCCCAGGGGGGAAACACAAAGTTGATATTTGAGAATTTATCACTTTGTGAATTTTTCCCCAGTTTGGTTAGGACATTGCAGGCTGAATCACCTGATAGTCCGAAAAAGAAAAAGATTTTCGTGCTTCGGACGGCACGTTAAGCCGTCGGTCCCGGTCGCTGTCTTTGATAGTGGTCGTTACTCAAAACCATGTCAGAGGCCTGATAGTTGTGCTACTAGGCGGTTTAAAAACTCTGACACCAGGGTTTATTGGGTCGATAGACTCGATACCCACTCGACAGAAAAAGATTTCGTATTATGGTCGATCCGGTCAGTCAATGTTTATTGTCCCCGAAGCCGCGATAGATAACACAATATATAATATAACAAAATATATAGATAACGCAAACACAGATATCACGCCATCTCTAGGTAGATCTAGGTAATTAGATTCTTTCACACGTAGATTTCATATTACTCCATTATATTTATAGAATGGATCTGAGGGATTCAGTATATTGTTATTTAGATGGGCTGACTACATACATACATACATAAATCACGCCTTTATCCCTTACGGGGTAGGCAGAGCGTTTAACTTTAACGCCTCGTAAAAGGCGCTTTCGCCACGTCTGACAAAAATTAAGGGGACTATTTTAGATTGTAATATGTATTGCTTTAGTGACAGTTTGTCAGCCCATCGCCTAAATTACAATACAATGTAACCCTCGAGTCCCTTTTGCTGACTTTAACAGCATGCCCGGGAGGAAGGGCAGCTGGAACATTCTATGTTTTTCTATCTCTCCCAGTCCAGCATGGAAGAAAACTACAACATTCCCTATTGCCTATCTATTTGAGTACTTTTTTCTTTTTATCCTTATGTATTATTTTTCCATGCTGGACGGAAAAGAAATAAACTGAATGTGCCAGCTGCATTTTCTCCCCCGTCATGCTGTAAAAACCAGCTAAGGGATCCGATGGTTTCAGTACATTGTAATTTTAGCGATGGGCTGATAACCTGTCACTACAGTAATATACGTACAAATCTATATTAAATGTTCCTTAAAACTTTGTTAGCCGTGGTGGAATGACCTTTGTTTAGGTAGTTTACGCTCTGCCTACCCCATTAGGGATAAAGGCGTGGTTATATGTATGTATTTATATACACCATGGATTATCAACTCCAAAACCTACCCAATACAAGAAAAAAGAGAACGTGGGTTTGACTATAATTAAGTACGAACGAACGTAGGTATAAATAAAATTGACAGCGTTTACATACATACATACATAAAATCACGCCTTTATCCCTTTCGGGGTAGGCAGAGCGTTAAACGCCTCGTAAAAGGCGCTTTCGCCACGTCTGACAAAAATTGAGGGTAATTTTAGATTGTAATGTGTATTGCCATAGTGACAGGTTGTCAGCCCATCGCCTAAATTAAAATACACTGTAACCCTCGAGTCCCTTTTGCTGACTTCTACAGCAAGCCCGGGAGGAAGGGCAGCTGGAACATTCTATGTTTTGTCTATCTCTCCCAGTCCAGCATGGAAGACAGCGTTTAGGTACATAAATACTGTACTGTGTAACAATTATCTGCATAAACAACATTATTTTATCTATAAGTAGTATTTTGAGGGGTGGTAACCAGGAAAAAATATTTTGATGAGGTATTTCGGCGGTGTTGTAAGCACCATCAGCACGGGTAAACACGTAAAAATTATACATAGTAATATTAAAATAACCTAGACAGTTATATTTCACCTATGAAAATCAATACTTCCATGCTGGACTGGGAGAGATAGAAAAACATAGCATGTTCCAGCTGCCCTTCCTCCCGGGCATGCTGTAGAAGTCAGCAAAAGGGACTCGAGGGTTACAGTGTATTGTAATTTAGGCGATGGACTGACAACCTGTCACTATAGCAATATGCTTTTCAATCTAAAATTGCCCTCAATTTTTGTCAGACGTGGCGAAAGCGCCTTTTACGAGGCATTTTTCGCTCTGCCTCTGATAAAGGCGTGATTTTATGTATGTATGTATGAAAATCAAAATCTTGTACAAAATCATTCCAAATCCATCTGAACGCAAAACACAAAGCGCGATTTAATTATTTTGATGAGCTGCCGATATTTCGTTGTAACCACCATTTTCACGGGTAAACCCGGTCAACATGATACAAAGTAATATTGAAAATAACTTTCAAAGTATTTTGTAATTTAGTTTATCTATGAAACCCAAAACCTTGGTCAAAATAATTCCAAATCCATATATATATATAAACAGAAAACACAAAGCGCTATCGTGGCGTTCTTACCACAATTTAATTATTTTGATGAGCTGCCGATGTTTCGGCACCATTTTCACGGGTAAACCCGTCAACATGATCATCATCTTACTAGCCCTATCCCGTATCTCACGGGGTCGGCTACCTAATCTAGGGGATTGAACGAGGGTAATAGTTTTTACACAGAGCGACTGCCATATGATCTCCACAACCCAGAAGGGAAACCAGATCAAATCCTAGCACAGAGTTTTCAAGCCGTCAATGCTTAGCAACATGATACAAAGTAATATCGAAAATAACTTCAAAAGCATTTTATTTTAAACCCAAAACCTTGGTCAAAATCATTCCAAATCCATCTGAACACAAAGCCCAAAGCGCTATCGTGGCGTTGTTCCTACAGTCCAAGTATCAACCTACCTACACGCTTATACAAACGTAGACTCTTGAAGCGATTATACTGCTCAGCCGACGCCAGACCCGACAAGTTAATAATAATAAAGAGAGAAAAAACGCGCGCAGTCGAGGGGCGCGAGCCATCCGTAATGTAAATAGATAGACCCGCACAATACCGCGTATGTGACAGAGTTAAATCGACAGTTTTATGGCCGAATTGGCGGTTATTCAAGAGAAAAACCTGAACTTTTCTAGAGATTCTATGGCAACGAAACTAGATCTCGTAAGAAAAGTGAAAAAATTCGGTCTGGGAGTAATTTTTTGTGAGATATAGGACGATAACATTGAGCAACATAAAAGCACATTCGTGGTTTTTAATGCGCGGTGGTATCGCTCGGGCGTGCTCGGCTGTTTCCGCTCGGGTTCGGCTAACGGCTCTTTTCCCCGAGACGAGGTGCGCTGGCGCAGACTTTCGCTACAAAAATAAACACGCTCCTTGGCAGAATATCAAGGCGAGCCTTCGGGTTTTAACGATATTCCACGATGTTTATGGGCGGCTTACGTGTCGGCATCACTCTTTATGTCCTCCAATCTGCGTATGTAGAGACAATGACTCGAGAATTTGTTTGTAGATTACATATTACATAATGCATGTGATAAACGTAGCCGGACTACAGTCTACTGTATTGCACAGACGAATGAAGGTTATTGGAATGTCAAATGACTCTTTTGATTCAATTTCTCACACTCGCTGCTCGTATTCGATTAACTTTATAACAACCAGTTGGAGTTTGATCGAGAATGGCTCTTATAGAGCATAGATGCTGGTGTTTTGCTTGTAAATCTTGTTAAAATATTAAGTTTTAGGAAGTATGTGTTTGAGGAGTAGAAGAAATGCTGCAACGAGTAATATTTATCTACCTAAATGAACAATCCACTTTGGTAAAAAATTGATTCAGTTTAAAACTGTATAAACTACTTCCACGCAGGATATAATAGTCGCGAGTGAAGGATGCCGTGAATTGACGTGTACAGAAAATAATACGTGACTACATAAAGATAAAAAAACAACAAGTACTGAAGCAGATAGGCAATAGGAATTGTGGACCCTAAATATGGATGCTGATCCATGCTGGCCTGGGAGCGAGAGAAAGGCATAAAATGTGCCAGCTGCATTTCCTCCGGGGCATGCTGTAAAAACCAGCTCAGGGATCCGAGGGTTTCAGTATTTTGTAATTTAGGCGACCAACATCATAAATAACCCTCAAAATTTTGTCAGACGTGGCGGAACGATCTTGGTTTAGGTCGTTTACGCTCTGCATACCCCATTAGGGATATAGGCGTTATTATATGTTTGTATGTATGTAAAAGGTGTTACGAAAACACTGATAAACATAGATGTGGAATGATATAAAAGAAGAGGAAGATAAAAAGGCATTGATGGAATAACTATGACTGAAGGTGTCAATGTTGACGATTGATAGAGAAGAAAGGAAGAGAGAGAAAACCCATATAAATTGGGAAAAGGGCAGAAAGAAGTAGGTCTTCATAGCAAACCTATAATAACAAGAAGAAGAAGAAGTCTAATTTCTTCCATGCTGGACTGGTGCGATGAAAAACAATGAATGTGCCAGCTGCATTTCCTCCCGGGCATGGTGTAAAAACCAGCTAAGGGATCCGAGGGTTTTTGTATATTGCAATTTAGGCGATAGACTGACAACCTGTCACTACAGCAATATACCTACAAATCTATCTTAAATAACCCTCAAAACTTTGTCAGTCGTGGCGGAACGACCTTTATTTAGATAGTTTACGCTCTGCCTACCCCAATAGGGATACAGGCGTTATTATATGTATGTATGTAGAAAGTCTAATTGTCACCAAAACAGGTACGATCCAGAGCGAGGGTACAACCAGCATCGCGCAGACGTCGTCTCCCAAGTTCCTTTATTAGCTTCTTGGCTTCCTCGCACCAGAGTCCAAAAAGTATTCAAATCCAAATATCTAACATCTTTGTCATTCCTTTTCATATCAATCTGAATTATTTATTTCCTTTCCTCCATAATGTATGTATTAGTATATTATATATGGTATATAGTAGTTTATTATCTATAATAATTTACGTAATTTATGTATATCATATATGTATTTTATGTAGATTTGTCTATATTAATTAGTTTTTAGTAAGATGCACTATCCCGCATTATCTACATTTGATTTCCTCTACCCAAGGTTGCCTGGTAGAAATTGCTACCATAGCAATAAGGCCGCCTTCATTGTACTTTAAATTTTATTTAATTTGTTCTAATTCCTGTTGTTTTTGTTTTATGTGCAATAAAGAATATCTATCTATCTATCTATCTAACCTAAATTTTACTCGTAACACGAGTAAAATAAAAATTGTTTGCTAAGTACGTAGTATATGATACACTAGCGACCCGCCCCGGCTTCGCACGAAAATCATCAGTGTTTCTCTACTATATTATGCATGTATTGTACATATAAACCTTCCTCTTGAATCACTCTATCCATTAAAAGAAACCGCATCATAATCCGTTGGGTAGTTTTAAAGATCTAAGCGTACATAGGGATATAGGGACAGAGAAAGCGACTTTGTTTTATACTATGTAGTGATAGTGTAATTTTCATTATGCGTTCGCCTCGGATATTAAGAAAACTTAAATGTCACCTTGTTTGATAGTAGTTGTAGGAAGCTAAGATACAGCCTCCTTTCCTTGGACTCATATACATCGAGGCTTTCGGAAAACTTTCATAAAGGCATGTGAAACCTATCAGTTCGTATTGGATGTTATTTTTACGGTTATATTATAACTTATAAAAAAAAAATGTTTGCGATGAACAAGTTTCACTATAAATCTTCAGAAAAATCATTAATAAAAAACATGGTTTTCTTACAACATTTACAATCGAGCTAAAACAAAGACAACAGCCCATTAAGTGCTAATTAATAAAATAAGTAACTTAGTTGACTTCATAGAAAAAAGAAAGAGAACAAAGATAATAAGGATTTGTCGTAATTAATCGAGATTAACTTATTATTATCTATACTATCTATACATACATACATAAAATCACGCCTTTATCCCTTACGGGGTAGGCAGAGCGTTAAACGCCTTGTAAAAGGCGCTTTCGCCACGTCTGACAAAAATTGAGGGCAATTTTAGATTGAAATGTGTATTGCTATAGTGACAGGTTGTCAGCCCATCGCCTAAATTACAGTACACTGTAACCCTCCAGTCCCTTTTGCTGACTTCTACAGCATGCCCGGGAGGAAGGGCAGCTGGAACATGCTATGTTTTTCTATCTCTCTCAGACCAGCATGGAAGCTGTCTATACTATTATTATAAAGAGGAATTATTTATATTTTCTTTGTATATTTGTGTGTGTATGTGTATGATTGTAATGGATAAACTCAAAAAATACTGGATCGATTTCATAAATTCTTTCACCAATAGAAATCTACGTTCACCTTGAGTAACATAGGATACTTTTTAACGCTGGAAAATGACTGATTCCTACGGGAAAAAGCCGCGGTTGAAACTGCGGCGCAAAGACCTAGTAATTAATAAAAATAAAAGGGTTCGTTGATCGACTCGAATACCCACTCGAAAAAAATATATAGAAACAAAGGAAAACCTAGAAGAACCTACGTCGATTCAATCATATAAATCACTACATAGTATAAAACAAAGTCGCTTTCTCTGTCCCTATATCCCTATGTATGCATAAATCTTTAAAACTACGTAACGGATTTTGATGCGGTTTCTTTTAATGGATAGAGTAATTCAAGAGAAAGGTATAATACATGCATAATATAGTAGGTAAACACTGATAAACAAAGAGAAGAAAAAAAAGTTAAAGATAATGCTTAGTCATCATCTCCCTAGCCTTATCTCGTATGTCTGGGGGTGGGCTACCTAATCTAGGTGATTGAAGGAGGTTACTGGTTTTTACACAGAGCGACTGCCATCTGACCTCCGCAACCCAGAAGGTAAACCAGACCCAATCCTAGATTAGGTCAGAGTTTTCAAGCCGCTGATACTAGCACTGGTCTCTGACTAGTCTTAACGACGACGATATTAACCGGGACCAACGTGCCTTCCGAAGCACGGAAAAAGCGCCGCTTATACGTACATATGAAATTCGAAAGCCGAAAAACACATTGGTACGTGGTGTGATTCGAATCACGACCTCCCGCTCAGGAGGCAGCGGCCCTATCCACTTCACCATCGGGCTCAAAGATCATGCATAAGTAAGAAGGTAAAATGTAGAGAGAGCTGGCGATTACTTTAGTCCGAAAACAACAGCTACGAGCGTACATGTCTCATGATGATATATGAGTAAAATACTAACTTCTGCATCGTCTTTGAGATGATTTACAAATGTTATATATACATACAGATAATCACGCCTTTATCCCTATTGGGGTAGTTACAGCGCAAACAACCTCAACAAAGGTCGTTCCGCCACGTTTGACAAAGTGTTAAGGGTTACTTAAGTAAGATAGATTTGAAGGTATATTTCTGAGGAAATGCAGCTGGCACTGTGCTTTTCTCTCGCTCCCAGTCCAACATGGACAAATGTTGACCAATAATAGTCTATAATATCTATACTATAATATTATGAAGAGGAAAGATTTGTGTTTGTGTGTTTGTGTGTGTGTGTATGTGTGTGTGTGTGTGTGTGTGTATGTATGTTTGTAACGAATAAACTCAAAAACTACTTAATGGATTTCAAAAATTCTTTCACCATTAGAAAGCTACGTTCGCCCTTAGTAACATAGGCTACTTATTACCGCCGGAAGGTACATTAATCCCACGGGAAAACGTATTTAGCAGCGGGAGACACCGCTGCCAGAATGTAGTCTCTACATAGTATAAAACAAAGTCGCTTTCTCTGTCCTTATATCGCTATGTATGCTTAGATCTTTAAAACTATGCAACGATCCGTTTAATGGATAGAGTGATTCAAGAGGAAGGTTTATATGTATAATACATGCAGAATATAGTAGAGAAACACTGATGATATCCGTCCGAAGCCGGGGCGGGTCGCTAGTTAAAAATAAAACTAATTTAAGCCGACGTCGTCAATGAAAGGTTTGCAACTAGGTAATAGGCTAATTATTTGTAATTCGTGAAAAAAATCACGACTTCAAGATACCATGTGAGTAAAAATATTTGCTGAGAGTAAAACAAAGTGACCAGCTATATGAAACTAAACAATTTTTCCCAAGAAACATAGGCCGAAATATAAATTACATCATTCACTTTCCCTTATCCTATTAACTTTACATTTACTTGGTCGAAATAAAAATGTATTGGAGTGATTTCAAAAATGAAATGGTAATAATAGGCTTCTATTTTTTACTGCGGGAAAATATGATACACAGGGAAAAAATCAACACTGATGCAACTATGGCACAAAAGGCTAGTAATTAAATGAAGTTTGTTTGTTTTAATACAATCTATTCGACTGACTCAGGACAGTTCCATCTGACCTCTGTTCTCATTATTGTAATATCTAGTTCATTAGTGGATAGCTGTTATTGGCTCATCGATAAGTTTCTGATTTGTAATTCAATATTAATTGTTACTACCTCCGTGATCTAGACTCTAGCTTAGACCTTGTTTCCCCTGATTCGGAGGCACGGGGTTCGATTCCCGCGGGGAGAACACAAAGTTGTTATTTGTCAAATTATCCCAATATTGGAGCTGGGTACAAAATCTGGGACCGAAATGGAACTAAGGGAGATTTTTCTAGTGTGGTTAGGACAACGCATGCTTCTACTTCGTATCAACCAATTGATTCAATGGGTCCAAAAATCAGTTCAGTTTGTATCAAGCTCTGACACCAGAATAACTACTGAACGGATTTTCACTTTCAACCTTCCAAGTTAGACTGGGAGTACCTTTCATGCTGGACTTTTTGGGGGTCAAAGCTGTCCGCGTCCGTAGGCGAGGCCCTTTTCTGGGCCTCTTACTCGAGTTTCCCTACACGTGGCCCCTGGGTAGTGCAAAATGGACAGCACCCTCTCCGGTGGTAGGCTTCGGCCGCGG
Source organism: Scrobipalpa costella (assembly GCA_949820665.1). NCBI lineage: Eukaryota > Metazoa > Arthropoda > Insecta > Lepidoptera > Gelechiidae > Scrobipalpa > Scrobipalpa costella. The sequence goes on from OX463311.1 coordinate 4,824,681, forward strand.
CTGGTTACCACCCTCCTAACTAAATAATGTCGCCAAGCGGTACCGCCGTGTTCCGACATGTAGTAAGGAGAAGCCAGTATGGAGGTTGGGTCTGTACAGTAGTACCGCGGCATGTAGCAGGTCGGAGTGGCTGATTGTTGCGACAACGAGTGGCTGGTTCTGGAGGCTAGCGGGATCCGAAGCACGGTGCTCCGCTGGCCGACCGTAGGAAGTTGAGGGCCCAAGTAGCGGGAAAGCCACCCGCGAAAGGCTGCCCTGCCACCTCACGAAAAATCCCGGGATGCTCCACCTTGCCGGTTGGCGACCGGATGGGAGGACCAGGTGGCAATCCCCGGGGGGGTTCGGGCGTCCCCGCGGTCTCCAAGCCAGCTATCTTTGCGTGTGGCTGCAATCAGCTCATTTTCTAAGCTTATTGCAACGCGGTACCTCGTACAACTGCCTTCCTCCTGCCTATTCACTTTTTCCCCACATCACCAATTATGAAAACACTCAAAAAACGGAAAATGGTTAAACAGCGGATGCACGTCCTCCCACTTAAAGTGCACCTCTCAAATATTCGAGGCTTGCACTCAAATCTCAACCCCGTCCATCACCATCTTGAGACTGAAAAACCGCATCTGCTGTTCCTCACTGAGACGCAGATCAATTGTCCGGCTGACGCGGCGTACCTCAGCTATCCCGGCTACACACTAGAACACAGGTTTCTACCTCGTGCCGGAGTCTGTGTGTACGCTCGCGATGACATTTGCATCAAGCGTCTCAAGAACCTTGAGGCACCAAGTTTTTCCGTATTGTGGGTACTGGTCAATACTGGTGTAGCTCAAAATGTGTATGCTTGCGTCTATCGCTCGCATAGTGGAGACACGGAGACAACCAAACTGTTTGAACACCTCAGTGAAGGTGCTGATGAAGCTCTCCAGAGATACCCGGCAGCGCAGCTAGTCATCCTGGGGGATTTCAACGCTCATCATAAAGAGTGGTTGTTCCCATACCTAGTGACCGATCATGCTGGGCGAGAGGCGCGCAAATTTGCATTGTCGCTAAATCTCTCCCAGCTTGTCAGCTGTGCAACAAGGGTCCCGGATATTGAGTCTCATACAGCCAACTGCTTAGACCTTCTGCTGACTACCGATCCAGACCGATACTCTGTGTCTGTTTCTGCCCCATTGGGCACCTCAGATCACTGTCTGGTGAAATCTGTATCAGTGTATTCACCACCCGATCAGGGCCCTTGTGGTAAAAGACGGGTGTGGCGATACAGGTCAGCAGAATGGGATGAGATGCGCCACTTCTTTGCTTCGTATCCTTGGCAGGACTGTTTTTCTTCAGGCGAATCGTCGAGCTGCGCGGATGCTATTACAGAAGTCATACGTCAGGGTATGGAGTTTTTCATACCGTTCTCTGATGTTCCTACCGGTAGCAAAGCTCGCCCGTGGTTTAATGCTGACTGTAACTGCGCGGAATCGCAGAAACAGTCGGCATTCCTTGCTTGGGCTGATGCTCGTGCACGCAAAGCTCCGAATACTCGCGATCTGAAGAAAAACTATAACAAAGCCACCAAGTTAAGCAAAAAGGAATTACGCAGGGCTCGATTCGCCCACATAGGCCGAGTAGGCGCTAAGCTTGCTTCCTATCCGGCTGGCAGTAAAGCATTCTGGTCGCTTGCGAAAGCAGTGGAAACAAATTTCTGCCAGCCATCTTTACCGCCTCTGCAGAGACCTGATGGGTCGCTTGCTCATACTGCGGAGGAGAAAGCCAATCTTTTTGCCTCCTATTTTGCGGAAAGTTCGCGTCTTGATGCCGCAGGTAAAATACCACCCCCGTTACCTCGTGTCGACTGCTCTATGGCAGCCGTACGCATCCGGCAAAAAGAGGTCCTTAAAACCATGCGAAATCTAGACGTGAATAAAGCAAGTGGCCCTGACGGTATCCCTGCAATCGTCCTGCGTAACTGTGCGCCTGAGTTGTCTCCGGTGTTGACACGCCTGTACCGCCTCTCACTTGAGACTGGTGTTGTTCCCAAATCGTGGAAGCTTGCAAATGTGCAACCTGTACCCAAAAAAGGTAGTCGAGCAGACCCTGTCAACTATAGACCCATATCGGTAACCTCTATACTCTGCAAGATTATGGAGCGTGTACTGAATAATCGGCTCCTGGCATACCTTGAGGATAATGATCTCCTTAACGATCACCAATACGGCTTCCGCCGAGGGCGATCGACGGGGGACCTCCTCGTGCATGCCACTCACTTATGGAGCGAGGCTATCGAGAGACATGGTGAAGCACTTGCCGTGTCTCTGGATATCTCCAAGGCCTTTGACAGGGTCTGGCACGCTAGCCTTACTGGCAAGCTTCCCGCCTACGGGTTACCTGCTGGCCTTTGCAACTGGATTTCGGACTTCTTGAGCGAACGATCCATACAAGTGGTCTTAGAAGGCTGCTCCTCCGGACAACAGGCTATTGATGCCGGAGTTCCTCAGGGTTCTGTCCTGTCTGCAACCTTATTCCTGCTGCATATCAACGACATGTTTACACCCGATACCTTTGGGTACGCTGATGACAGCACGGTTGTTGACAGATATCTGTCCAGTGCAAGGGCCAACAGTGAAACAATCCAGTCTTGTCGGGAGTCCATGGTGGATCGTCTGAACTCATCGCTAAGGGTGATATCCGAGTGGGGCGATGCCAATCTCGTCAAGTTCAACGCATCCAAAACCCAGGCGTGTCTATTCTCGACAAAACGGAGTCCTTTTAACCTGGCTCCAACTTTCCGGGATGTATCCGTACCGATTTCTGACCATCTTGAGCTTCTTGGTATGAGCCTTACGTCCGACTTGAACTTTGGACGTTACATTGAGTCTCTGGCCACAACAGCTGCCAAAAAACTTGGTATCCTCTCGAAGGTGAGGCGATACTTCACACCGGGACAGCTATTGCAGTTGTACACAGCTCAAGTCCGATCGTGTATGGAGTACTGCTGCCACCTTTGGGACGGTTCAGCTAAATACCAGCTGGCTGCCTTAGACTCAATCGAGAAACGCGCTAAGAAGCTCATTGGAGACTCAGCACTGGTTGAGGCAAAACTACAGAACCTTGAGCACCGTCGCAGAGTGGCGTGCATGTCGGTATTTTACAGGATACATTTCGGGGAGTGCGCGTTAGCACTTCATGACCTTATACCCCCCTCCCCTTTCCATCTCCGGAGCACGAGGCGTGGACAGGGGTTCCACCCTTATGTCGTGGATATACCACAAATTCGCACGAAGCGGTTCGCTTCCACATTCTTAATGCGAACGGCTAAGGAGTGGAACTCCCTGCCGGCGGATCTGTTTCCGGAACAATATAACCTGGGCCTTTTCAAGGCGAGAGTGAATAGGCACTACATAGGTGAGTATGTTTCAACATAGTCCGCATCGTCACTTTCCACCAGGTGAGATGGCGGACAAATGCTCGCCTATATATATAAAAAAAAAAAAAAAAAAAAGGACTGGGAGCATCTCATCCCGGTTTCAATGCATTGCAATTTATGCGATGGGCTGACAACCTGTCACGTTAGCAATATACATACATAATCATCCGAAATAACCCTCAAAACTTGTCAGACTTGGCGACGGAATTAAATGGAATTTAATCTAAATTAATGTTGCCTGAAATACGTCACACAAAGGCAGTTTTTAGCCCGAATAAACTATGACCTATAGGAAAAAACTTAATCAGAAAACCGGCGTTGTCATCAGTAGAGCATGTGTGCTTTACCGGGTGTAAGGGACAGCGTCCTGCAAACTAATAGGCGTTCCTCAGAAAAATGCTTTTCCATACAATTTGTCTGATCGAGGTGGACATTTTGTATGGAAAAGCTATTTTGTTTTCACTTCCTGATAATAATCCTGGTGTTAGTTGTTTAGTGTCGTTGACTGAGGAACCGCTATCAGTTTGCGGAACGCTGTTCTTTACACCCCGTATTTAATAAAACGGCGTAAAATAAAACTATAACGTAAGAGTGTTTTTAGTAGAATTTCGAGTACAATCTTCTATACTGTTGGCACTTATGGATTTCCCGAGCAAATGTGAGCAAAATATACCTTTACATAACATGGCATACAGTCTATGGCTTATACCTAAGTAAGCATTCATGAGCCATATTTTTGAATCCCTCGAATCGAATTCGCATACGTAAGACTTACATTCGCATGGAAATCGTATGCTAACTTTACTCTTTCGAACGCGCATTAGCTTTCGAGCGGTTTAAGAATACGGCCTCAGGGCAATAACGCAAACCATTCGAAGGCACCTAAGACAGAACGTGAAAAAAAAAACCGGCCAAGTGCGAGTTGGACTCGCGCACGAAGGGTTTCGTACTATACAATATTAGACATACATACATATAATCACGACTTTATCCCTAATGGGGAAGCCAAAGCGCAAACTACCTAAACAAAGGTCATTCCGCCACGTCTGACAAAGATTTGAGGGTTATTAAATTTAGATTTGTAGGTATATTGCTGTAGTGACATATTGTCAGCTCATCACCTAAATGACAATGTACTGAAACCCTCGGATCCAATAGCTGGTTTTTACAGCAAGCCCGGGAGGAAATGCAGCTGGCACATTCTGTTTTTCTTTCGCTCCTAGGCCAGCATGGAAGAACCAATTACCGTTATGAATATCAAGCAAAAAACCCGGCAAAGTAATCACGTTTTTGTATAGTAACCCCCCTTAAATATTTATTTTAATTATTTAAAGTAATTAAACAACCATTTCTTCCAAACTGGACTGGGAGCAAGAGAAAAACATAGAATGTGCCAGCTGCATTTCCTCCCAGGCATGCTGCAGAAACCAGCTAAGGGATCCGAGGGTTTCAGTAATTTAGGCGATGGGCTGACAATCTGTCACAACAGCAGTTTGTATACCTTTGGGTATGCAGACAGTACGGTTGTCGGTACATATTTGTCCCGTGCAAAGTCCAGCAAGGAAGCTATTCAGTCTTGTCGAGAGTCCGTAGTAGATCATTTAAATTTAACACTTAAGGCAATCTCCGAATGGGGTGATGCCAACCTGGTGAAGTTTAATGCATCTAAGACACAGGCCTGTCTATTCTCGACCAAATTGAGTCCCTTCAATCTAACTCCCACTTTCCGAAATGTATCCGTTCCAATTTCCGATCACCTCGAACTTCTTGGTATGAGCCTTACGTCGGACCTGAACTTTGGACGATATATAGAATCCTTGGCTTCGACTGCAGCCAAAAAACTTGGTATTTTCTCAAAGGTCAGGCGATACTTCACACCGGGACAGCTACTACAGGTCTACCAAGCTCAAGTCCGATCGTGTATGGAGTATTGCTGCCACCTTTGGGACGGATCTGCCAAATACCAACTGGCAACCTTGGATTCTATTGAAAAACGCGCCAAGAAGCTCATCGCCGACCCGTCACTGGTAGAAGAAAAGCTGCAGAGCCTCGAACATCGTCGCAAAGTAGCTTGCTTGTCTGTATTCTACAGGATACATTTCGGAGAATGTGCAGCATCGCTTCATGACCTGATACCCCTCTCCCCATTCCATCTCCGGGGTACGAGACGCCGGTTGGGATTCCACCCTTATGTTGTCGACATTCCAAATTTTCGCACAAAGCGGTACGCTTCTACATTTTTAATGCGAACGGCCAAAGTGTGGAACTCCCTGCCTGCGGATCTATTTCCGGAACGTTATAACCTGGGCCTTTTCAAGGCGAGAGTGAACAGGCATTTTCTAGGCAATCATGCTCCATCATAGTCTACATCATCACTTACCATCACGTGAGATGGCGGACAAATGATTGCCTATCAAATATTAAAAAAAAAAACCTACAAATCTATCTTAAATAACCCTCAAAACTGTCAGACGTGGCGAATCGACCTTTTTTTAGGACGTTTACGCTCTGCCTACCCCATTAGGGATAAAGGAGTGATTATATGTATGTATTCATGTAATTAAACAACTCAATGTTCTATAGTATTTCAAGCGTTTACCTATTGCCATTTTAACATCAAGCAAGAAACAGCAAAAATATCACGTTATTTCTATGGAAGGAGCCCCCCTCTAATTTATTTACATACATACATACATACATAAAATCACGCCTTTATTAGCCCTTACGGGGTAGGCAGAGCGATAAACGCCTCGTAAAAGGCGGTTTCGCCACGTCTGACAAAAATTGAGGGCAATTTTAGATTGAAAAGTGTATTGCTATAGTGACAGGTTGTCAGCCCATCGCCCAAATTACGATACACTGTAACCCTCGAGTCCCTTTTGCTGACTTCTACAGCATGCCCGAGATTCCTCGGCAGCTGGAACATTCTATGTTTTTCCATCTCTCCCAGTCCAGCATGGAAGGAATAAAAAAAAATATTTAGTTAATTCTATTTTAGTATTTTTTTGTTACAACAGAAATAATCATTGTTGAAAATACCAACTGTCTAGCTGATATGGTTCATGAGATACAGGGTGGTGACTCGGAGATATACAATCACGTTTGTAGTATAAAAGTTTTCTTCCATGCTGGCCTGGGAGCGAGAGAAAAACATAGAATGTGCCAGCTGCATTTCCTCCCGGGCATGCTGTAAAAACCAGCTAAGGGATCCGAGGGTTTCAGTATATTGTAATTTAGGCGATGGGCTGACAACATGTCACTACAGCAATATACTTACAAATCTATCTTAAATAACCCTCAAAACTTTGTCAGACGTGGCGGAACGACCTTTGTTTGGGTCGTTTACGCTCTGCCTACCCCATTAGGGATAAAGGCGTGATTATATGTATGTATGTATGTATGTTGTAGTATAAAAGCCCCCCTTAAATATTTCTTTTATTCTGCTTTTAGTATTTGTTTTTGAGAGGTCGTGGTTCGAATCCCATCTCGTACAAATGTGTTTTTCGGTTTTCGAATTTCATATGTACGTTCATTCGGCTACTTTTCCGTGCTCGGAAATATTTCTTTTATTCTGCTTTTAGTATTTTTTTTTGAGAGGTCGTGGTTCGAATCCCATCTCGTACAAATGAGTTTTTCGGTTTTAGAATTTCATATGTACGTTCATTCGGCTACTTTTCCGTGCTCGGAAATATTTCTTTTATTCTGCTTTTAGTATTTTTTTTTGAGAGATCGTGGTTCGAATCCCATCTCGTACAAATGAGTTTTTCGGTTTTCGAATTTCATATGTACGTTCATTCGGCTACTTTTCCGTGCTCGGAAGGCACGTTAAGCCGTTGGTCCCGGTAAATATCGTTTAATACCGTAGATATTAGTCGTTAGCCAAGTCAGAGGCCAGTGCTAAGCATTGGCGGCTTGAAAACTCTGACCTAATCTAGGATAGGGTCTGGTTTCCCTTCTGGGTTACGGAGGTCAGATGGCAGTCGCTCTGTGTAAAAATCAGTACTCTCGTTCAATCCCCTAGATTAGGTAGCCGACCTCGTAAAATACGAGATAAGGCTAGGGAGATGATGGTCGATAAGAAATGAGAGTTTGCTGTATCGTATCTCTATCTCCCTTAACCTTGAACTAGAATAGAGTCAGGAGATCGAGAGACCAATTAGTCTTCTTCTTCTTAGCGAGAGGGTTTTCGAGTTGGTACAACGAACCAATGAACCCTGGTGTCAGAATTTTGAAACTGCCTAGTAGCACAGCTATTAGGTCTCTGACATGGTTTGACCACTATCAAAGTCCGACCGGGATAGATGCCTTAACGTGCCCTCCAAAGCTCAGAATTCTTTTTCGTTTTGGACAATCAGGTCATTCAGCCTGCATTGTCCTAATCAAACTGGGGAAAACCTCACAAAGTGATAAATTGGCAAATACCAACTTTGTGTTTTCCCTCTGGAAATAGAACCCAGGACCTCCGGCTCAGGAGCTCATGGCTCAAACCATTAGACCACGGAGGCAGTTTTGTAATGGACTAAGAGAAGAACTGTTAATGGATTCAGGTTCAGCTTTTGAAGTACGAGTACCTAAATTGTAATTTAGACTGTTGGTAAAGCACCTATTACTGCAGCAATACACAGAACAGTGCCACAGATTAATTTAATTGACAGTGCTTTCATATATGATCCAAATTACAAAATGCCTCTTCCAAGCTTTCCATTCTCCGTAAGTAATATAACCAGAAAAAAAAGAACATTTACACTTCTCATGTTTGGAAAGCGCCATTGTGTGCACGGTGTATGCTGTACAAAATATAATTTTGTGCATAAGGGCAAAAACGTATTCACTCATAAATGCACCTCATCTAAGGCAAAGAAAATTAGACCAAACAGCAAGACACAATAAGAAGTTCATAGATAGAACTTGTCATTATTATTTTTTACTTCAAATTATTTGCTTTGATTTTTATGACATAAAATTATATTAAAATTGAAATTAAAGTACGATATTGGCGTCTATACTCGCGATATAATCCTAATTCTAAGTCTTAACTAGCGCTGTCGCTTTCTTAAGTTTGACATAAGAACAGGATAGCAAGTAAACACATGACTTTGACATTTCTTATTTGACGTAAGACGCTTTAAATAAGAACTGAGCATAGAGCATGCTTCCATATTTTACGTCAAATAAGCAGTATTATGACAGATTAGGATTGTCAACAAAAGATTTGATTTCTAAGCGAAAAGAACTTGAATATGGGACAGTAGAGTACAGGAATATTGATAAACAAGTAAAACGCAACATTCGGCATGACGTCAGACAACTCAAAACGCATCTAGTCAAAGTAGCTCTTACTAAAAATAGATCGCTCAGGGTTGCGAAAGACGGTATCTTGGGTGGAAGGTCTTGGATAACATGTCTTAAGGATGAGCATGGAGTGAAGCACAGAAATAGAGCAAAGATCACTGAAATCAGTACCAAATTCTATGAGACACTTTACTCAGATCCTCACCCCCAAGTAGAAAACGTACCCTCCACTAATTACTCCTGTCCTGATACCATCCCCCCAATTACTGAATATGAGGTGCATAAAGCCCTAAACACTATGAAGTATAACAAGAGCCCTGGCGAGGATGGTGTCACGACAGAAGCCCTTAAAATTGGTGAGCCCACTCTTTTACCCCATATAACAAATTTATTTAACGCTATTATTCAATCAGGTCGTTTACCAGATAATTTCTGTCATTCCCACATTATTATTCTTCACAAAAAAGGCAGCAAACAGGATATAGAGAACTACAGGCCCATCAGTTTAATATCACATTTGTACAAAACTTTCATCAAAATCATTCAGAACCGCATTGATGGAAAACTAGACCTCCACCAACCACCAGAACAGGCTGGCTTCCGTCTCAGCTTCTCTACAACCGACCATCTTCATGCCCTCAATCAGGTTGTGGAAAAGTCTGTTGAATATAAAAAGTCACTTTATCTCGCATTTGTCGACTACAGTAAAGCGTTCGACAGCCTCTACCATGACGCCATGTTTGATTCGCTCTCAAGGCAAAACATAGAAGCTACTTACATAGAGTTGCTTAAAAATATCTACTCGCAAAGTACGGCCAACCTCAAACTCCAACCCACTGGTTCATCATTTCGAATTCACAAAGGTGTCAAGCAAGGTGATCCGTTGTCCCCCAAGCTGTTCACCAGTACCCTCGAAGAGGTATTTAAAAAAGCCTCAGTCTCATGGCAACAGAGGGGCATTGAAGTCGGTAAAAGGAGGCTTACAAACCTACGTTTTGCCGACGACATTGTACTTTTTGCACCGACTGCTCGGGAACTTCAAAACATGCTGCAGGATCTGAGCTCGGCGAGCCGTGAGATTGGACTTTGGATGAACCAGTCAAAGACCAAATTAATGACCAACAGTCCCAAACATAGGGTAACGGTAGACGGGGACGATATACAATATGTCGACGAGTATATTTACTTGGGCCAGTTAGTTTCTTTCAGCAACCGGCAGGACAAAGAAGTCGATTGCCGTGTCCAAAATGCCTGGAAGAGCTTCTGGTCCATGAAGGACTTGATGAAAGGAGATCTTCCTTTAACACTAAAACGCAAGCTCGTCGATATGTGTATCTTACCCGTCCTAACCTATGGTGCGCAGGTCTGGTCTTTGACTGCTTCTCAGAAGTCCAGACTGGCTGTTTGTCAGCGAGCGATGGAGCGCAGTATACTTGGTGTCAAAAGAATAGACAGAGTCCGGAACACCACTCTGCGCTCCAAAACGCGCATTACTGATGTGACCGAGAAGGCAGCAAAATTAAAATGGGACTGGGCGGGTCACCTATGCCGAATGCATCCAGAGAGATGGGCCAAATTAACGACCGATTGGGTTCCCCTCGATAGCCGGCGAGGGAGAGGAAGACCGAGGAAACGATGGCGCGATGACATAGATTCTTTTGAAAAAGACAGGCAAAACATAGCTGGAGATCGAGACCAGTGGAAAAAGAAAGGGGAGGCCTTTGCCCTGCAGTGGGACATTTCAGGCTAAGTAAAAAAAAGTAAAAAAAAAAAAAGGATTGTCAAAGTCATGTGTTTATTTGCTATCCTGTTTAAGAACAGGATCTTAGCTAGCGCTGTCACTTTCTAAAGTTTGACACTTATGTCAAACTTAACAAAGTGACAGCGCTAGCTAAGAATTAGAATTAGGATTATGTCGCAAGAATCGACACCAGTGTCTTTGATTCCTTATTATAAAATTAATTTAATAGTAAGTAGGCTGTATAGAACTCCAGCCAAAGCCTAATATTTCATGTCGCAAGATTTAAAAAGTTAAATGGCGGGAATGAATATTGTTTCCATCACATTTTTTTAAATAATATCTCTATCTTATTTTGAACAATAGGAAGGACAAAAGTAAGAATAAGACAAAACGAAGGGAGGTGCATGCGCAAAGTGCGAGATTCTCATGCTTCTTCTTCATTGTGATATAGTTTTATTTTATTTTGTGACACACATATAATTTTCTTTGTAATAGACTCGCTTGTGACTTTCTAAAAGTGTTATTTGGAAATAAATGATTTGACTTTGACTTAAATTTTCCTCGCAATCGAAGTGACAAGCAGAGTTTATAACTCGTGCACAAAACCATTTGTATCCTCGACTTAATATCAGCCGTCGCCGAAATACAAGTAGGTAATTTAATAAATTACTTGTTATCGTTAAATATAATGAATATCTTCATAGGTAGTAATGATAGAGTTAATACGCATAAATAGTCACCGATTTTCGGTGATTGCAGCCAGAGATCGGTCAACTGAGCAGGATTAGTTTTTAATACCTGAATGTTAGCGCTACACACAGGTGCACTCTCTATTCCTTCAATCTCTTATTCTGATGGGACAGATTGACTGACACGACCAGAGAGAAATCAGGCGCCGATCCGACATCATGGATCGTCTTACTTTTCGGACTATCAGGTGATCAGCCTGCAATGTCCTAACCAAACTAGAAACAACAACACAAAGTTATTGTCCCCCGCCGGGAATCGAACCCGGGACCTCCGGGAGCCCCATATGAGGAGTGGTCATATTACATTTTCATATTTTGTTCGACCCATGGGCAAACCTTTTGGAAGCTTAAGCGAGTTTTCCTTCATCTAATAATATAGATAAGCAGAACATATTTGTGCTGAACCGATTTTAAAGTTTTGCCATTATTAATACAGATTTTAGGAAAATGTTCCGGAAACTGAAAGAAGTAGGGGGCGAAACTGAACAACTTTCACAAATAAATTCTTCAGGGCAATAAAAAGATTTCTAATCAAACTCATAATTTTGTTAGTCAATTTTATTGTGATAATTGTTTTTTGTTCTTCTTTGCTGATTACTGGACTAGGAGCCAGATAAAAACATAGAATATGCCAGTTTCAGTATATTGCAATTTAGGCGATGGGCTGACAACCTGTGTTTGTTGGTCGTTTACGCTCATCCTACCCCGTTAGGGATACAGGCGTGATCATTATGTAGGTATGTATTAATAGATTTTAGTGGTTTATCTATTATATTATATTATTTGTTCCATGCTGGCCTGGGAGTGAGAGAAAAACATAGAATGTGCCAGCTGCATTTCCTCCCGAGCATGCTGTAAAAACCAGCTACGGGATCTGAGGGTTTTAGTATATTGTAATTTAGGCGATGGGCTGACAACCTATCAGTACAGCAATATACGTATAAATATATCTTAAAAAACCCTTAAAACTTTGTCAGACGTGGCGAAACGACCTTTGTTTAGTTCGTTTACGCTCTGCTTACCCCATTAGGGATAAAGGCGTGATTATATGTATGTATGTATGTATCTATTATATAATTTAAATGTTTGAGGAAAGTGAAGTGACTAATAACTGAATAAAGTGAATAACAAATACCTATTTTGAGGACTTTTAGCATGATGTGTGTATAAGAAAGACAGATAAATTTGTCACTTCCGCTACCATTTCTGTAGTTCAGTTGGTAGAGTGATGGATCGGCATTCCAGAGACGCAGGTTCGAACCCTGGCAGAAACGATTTTATTATTTGCTTTCTTTTCATATTATAACAAATACCTACTTATATTAATGCATCGTGGTAAAAACCCCGATGAGTATATAGATTAAGACAATTCGGCGAAACCACGATCTAAATGTAAACACGAATCACACAAACGCCTCCACTGCACAACTTATCATTCTTTTTGTGTTGGAGGTTTATTATTATATTTTATATTTCGACCAAATTAGGTATAGGAAAAGTCATTGAGTTCAAAGAAGTCGCTAAGTAGAGCTTAGAACTTTAAGAGAATTTCGGTCGTGTGACCTTTATCAAGGATAGAGACCGGTACGAATTGTATGAGCACAGGGACGTGGTACTTGATACCATCGAGGGGGGGGGGGGGGCAGGAGGGGCAGCTGTACCATTTATGCCATGCCATTTTGTTTTCCCCCACTAACTATAATTTTTTGAAAATATTAGAAATAATAAATCTAAAATTCGACCGCTGACGGGATTTGAACCTGAGTCTTTGGGAAACCGGCCCAACGCTCTAAACCGCTTAGCTACAGCAGCCATGTCCCGAGCGACGAATTAGTGATCTGCTATTTATTTCTCGTCATGACAGGACGCTACTAGTTTTTGCTACTATTATTTTTTTATACATCCGAGTAGTAATTTCTCCCCTGGCCAAAAACCTAGGTACGCCCATGTCTGTTACACAATCAGACTTGCATAGATAGATAGATATATTCTTTACTGCACATAAAACACAACAGAAAATTAGAACAAATAAAATAAAAACTAAAGTATTATATTATTTATTAATGATAAGTGATAATACTAAAACAACTGAGATGTGCGGAATCGAACCCATGGCATCTCCATCTAGACATAGAGCCAAGCCAAAACCCAAAATGCCAGGTAAAGTTTAATTTTAAATAAAGGTGTATTTTTTTATATCTTTACCTTTGTTCCTACTACCTTAGTAGTACCTACATTAGACGTAAGTTCAGTTTTTATAATATGTTTAAAAGGTATGGTAAGAACTGAATAATGGTCTGAATGTAAAACTAAATCTTTAAACACTTGAGCAAACGAAAACGGAAAAAGGAAAACACGTCAATATCTCAAACCTAAGGGAAGATAAAGCAACGAGTGCAGGTGCACTTTATAATACGCAAGATAATCCCACTAAGGGTCACTTAACGGACTCTACTTTTAATTAATACATCAACAGTTAAATTTACATAGTAGAAGCAGTAAAACGCTCGAAACGCATCCCCAAGGGCAAGGGAAGCTCTCACAGGACGCGTTTTAGAAACGGAACTCTATGTAAAAAAGTATATAAACAAAATGGCGGTGTTGGCCGCCCAATGCTTGCTGCACTCGGTTTTATCGGCCGGGCGTATCGAGCGGAGCGGCAACGGCGCACATTCCTGCGCACCGGCTAACTGGCAACGTCGCAAGCGCACGCCACCCGTGCCTTTGTGATCGCGGTGACGTAGCAGCCACGACATGATAACATTTTTGCAACGTGAAAATGTCAAAAGCGTTGACTAATAGACCGTATTTATTATAGGACGTTATTAGGGCGTGTATTATGCGCCGGCGCAGCTACGAGCTATTTTGAGACGCGAGGGGTGGAAATTCTGCTTTCTAGCTCGTAGTTTTGTTGGATTGGTATTCGTGGCGGGTTTACAAGAGTTCTCGCGTTTAGCTAAGTGCTTTAATAGCCTCGCCGTGTATAAACATCGTTTCTAGAGCCAGCTAGTTGGGTTTAAATGTTATATTGCTAAAATATACAGGGTTATTTTTTAGTTCGTAAACAAACTGATAGGGGTTGCTCAGATATTGAAACTGACTAACTTTCACAAATAATCTGTAATACGAAAACATATTTCGTCTTTCCCGTAGGTACAAATTTTCTGATCAAGGTTGTCATTTTGTAAAAAGTCGTAATATTTTTCAATTTCCAAGAAGATATTTTTTTGTGAAAGTTTGTTTAATTTCTTTGTCTGGACAGCCTCTATTAGTTTTCGTACGGACTAAAAAATTACCCAGTATTTTCTGTATAGATGTCAACGTTCTGAGCGTGCTGGCGCGCCATTTGCAATCTCAATGCATCGACAAGACAAATTGAGTTTTAAGTTGCAAGCTTTAGAATATAAATTATTTATTTTCTGCTCTACATTTTGAGTTGCAACACAAGTTAAAACCGTAAAATGTCGGTTTAGAATTTAGATTTATCATTTTTGTGCAGTAACAACGTAATTAACTAATGGTTTACCTATGTATTTACGTCAATACCTAATTACTAAATTACTTATTTGAATACCGAAATAAATATTTACTACAGAAGAAAAAGTGCTTTAAAAAGAGAAAATCGTATAAATTGTGTTTGTTAGCAACAGTGCAGTTTCTTCCATGACTAGGAGCGAGAGAAAAAGATAGAATATGCCAGCTGCATTTCCTCCCGGGCATGCAGTAAAAACCAGCTAAGGACCCCGAGGGTTTCAGTATATTGCAATTTAGGCGATGGGATGCCAACCACAAATCAAAATTTTGTCAGACGTGGCGGAACGACCTTTGTTTAGGTAGTTCACTCTCTGCCTACCCCATTATGGATAAAGTCGTGACTATATGTATGTATGTATTAGCACTAAAAATAGATCGTAATAACATTCAGGTCTCAAACGCCATACTATACATATTTACGCAGCTACGTACGTCCATTTCGCAAAAGATATGAATGTATTTATAATACATAATAGCGAGATAAAAGATTAAATACAAAGTATGTATCTGTTTGTGCTGAAATGCAATAAGATTTCATGCAGTAGAGAGAAACCACGTAATATGCACTGCAATATGGATCTTGTCACGCCATCTATCGGCGATTTAGATATGAGATCGCTTCAGGCGATGTCTGTGATACAAGGCCACTTGGCAATCAATTACAATAAAACAAAATAATATGAAATATAAATATTAACAGTGACTTTCAGAAGTTTAGAACACCACCAAGTAAATCTTGAGTTCGCTGAAATAGTTACTAGAATCAAAACATTTATATAATTCAGTATTTGTTTATAAATTTTAATCAACCGACCTATTTAAACAAACATTTATTATGAAAATAAAAAACAGAAATGGCATATATTTCATTCATAAATAACCCACAAAATTCGTCAGACTTGTTCTGCGAAAATATGACTCTTCCTGTGCCGTTTAGGGGATATAGACGGGATTTTAAAAGTAAGCACTCTATTCTATGCATGTATTTATTAAATCAACCCCATTTTGTTTTTCCCCTTTTATAATGGAATACCAATACCTACAAATCTATCTTAAATAACCCTCAAAACATAATCAGACGTGGCGGAACGACTATTGTTTATGTCGTTTACGCTCCACCTACCCCATTAGAGATAAAGGCGTGATTATATGTATGTATTTTCATGGAAATAACTTTAAACGGTAACAGAAATAAGCGTCTACTTTTGGGTACATTATCTGTTGGGTTCAGTACTAACATAATCTAAACAGTGGTAGAGACGTCGTAATATGTATTTTACCTTGCTTGTAAAGCAAAGAATATAGCACACAACAACTTAACGAATAAAATATCCATAAAGTACGTAAAATATAAAGATAAGATAAAAGTTTATTCAATAACAATACAAAAAACAACAATTCACAATTAAAACACTTATATCCATAGCCTACTTATAAATTAGATAACTGTTGTTAATTGTATTGTCAAAGACTGACTCAGCATATTGTTGTCAGCATTTACTCACAACACTGACACATACATACATACATATCATCACGCCTTTATCCCTAATGGGGTAGGCAGAGCGTAAACGACCTAACCAAAGGTCGTTCGCCACGCCTGACAAAGTTTTGAGGGTTATATAAGATAGATTTGTAGGTATATTGTAGTGACAGGTTGTCAGCCAATCGCCTAAATTGCAATACACAGAAACCCTCGGATCCCTTAGCTGGTTTCAACAGCATGCCCAGGAGAAAATGCAGCTAGCATATTCTATGTTTTTCTCTCGCTTCCAGTCCAGCATGAAAGTAAATCATATAATAACATAAATAAGAAGAAAGAAACTAACCTCGGCGTAATATATTTCTAATTAATATTTATTAATTACATTGCCTTTTTATTAATATACAACGTACGAAAACGGTATTAGCCAAACATAACTTTTGCAGCAGCGATTATTTTCACTTAATTTGCTTATTTAATTTAAGCTATTTAGTACAAAAATCGAAGGAATCACATTTCATCCTTAAGTTATTTAACACTAGCGACCCGCCCCGGCTTCGCACGGAAATTATCAGCGTTTCTCCACAATATTATGCAAGTATTATATATATAAACCTTCCTCTTGAAACACTCTATTCATTAAAAGAAACTGCATCAAAATCCGTTGCGTAGTTTTAAAGATTTATGCATACATAGGGATACAGAAAGCGACTTTGTTTTATACTATGTAGTGATTAATCTTACTGGACCGTGGAGTCACCCGGGACTAAGGATTAATGAGATTTCCCATGGAAATTAACATATTTTTTAGCTTATTTTACTCCCGGTTCATATACATTCACATACATACATTCATATAATCACGCCTATATCACTAATGGGATAAAGATCGTTCCGCCACGTCTGACAAAGTTTGGAGGGTTATTTAAGATAGATTTGAAGGTATATTGCTGAAATGATATGTTGTCAGCCCGTCGCCTAAATTACAATATACTGAAACCCTCGGATCCCTTAGCTGGTTTTTACAGCATGCCCGGGACGAAATGCAGCTCGCACATTCTATGTTTTTCTCTCGCTTTCAGGCCAGCATGGAAGTAAAGCACAAAATTTATATGTGCGATTATTTTAACGTAGGTAATTTGCTTATTTAACCGGGTCAGCATTGAAGAAAGATTTAAATTTGAGAAGAGTTTAATAGGAAAAAAGAATGGTTCAATGGTTAAACCGTTACAAATACACATAGGTACATAGAACAGAACATTTTCCTCTTCGTTTTTATTCAATTTCGAGCTTTCATGAACTTTTCTAAAGCTTTTGATGACCTGAAGTGTTTTCTACATAAAACTTCTAATTTCAATCATTTTCAACGTTTTTTTTTTTTATTTAATTTAGGAAAATGCCATATTGACTATCGATAATCGAAAACTACTATACGGATTCATAGCCAAATAGCAAGCACTACCTCAGTATAGGAAAGGGCGCTTGCAACGTTTAACAGTTTCCATAGTTACAGTTTTTGTTTTTCTAATGATTTATCAGGAACTACTCTAGCTAAAAAAAATACAACTAATTGGGGTAGGACTAGATATTTTCGTTTCGGTGCATAATGTCCATTTTGCAAAATGTCCAGTGGTGAAAAAATGTCCAATTTGCAATATGTCCAGTTTGCAAAATGTCCAATTTGCAAAAAGTCCAGTTTGCAAAATGTCCAATCGCAAAATGTCCAGTTTGCAAAATGATTAATTGCAAAATGTCCAGTTCGCAACAGGTATTTAAACCTTTTTGATTCCTACAAAACTCGAATTTCTAATTCATTGTACGGATTTAGAAAACCAACGCATTTAAATAAATAAAAAACACTTAGTAATAACCAAAAGCGCTATCTAAAATAATCCTACTCACTACACGCACCGCATTTGCAATGTTACAATATGACAATGAATATGATTCAAATTCAAAAGTACCTTCATTTTTCTATAAAATGATATTCGAAACAGGGTTGCCAAATAAAAAATATATATACTTACCCGACTATGACCTACAGCGTTATCGAGCAATTTGCGAGTAGGTACTTAATGTGTTGCTAGATGGCGTTTGCTATATTTTAAGATATTTTCTTTTTTGGAAATTGGAAAGTTGTTCGGTTTCATGGTCTGAACTCACCCCTCAATTTCGCAAATTGAACTTTTTACAAACTGGTCATTGTGCAAATTGGACATTTTACAAATTAGACCATTTTCAAACTGGACATTCTGCAATTGGACATTTTGCAAACTGGACATATTGCAAATTGGACATTTTTTCACCACTGGACATTTTGCAAAATGGACATTATGCACCGAAACGGATATTTTGTTAAAGATAGACATTTATTGCATAAAAACCAACACACATGTAACAAATTAAGAAAAATCAAAGAACAGGTATGAACATAAAAAATATAAATATGTTATAGTTACATTTAGCTGCACGTGTGCTCAAGCGATGAAGAGGGCCAGAACTCAGTGTACGATTGCTCATAAAGAACAACATTGCTTTTCAGCTCTCACCTAAATTAGCTGTTAGCGCATTGTTAGAGGAAATTAATATTAAACATAGGAAATAGAGTCAAACTCTCACTCAGACCGCTTTACGTTTCAAACCGCTGGATCAATGAAAACGATACCTTTTCGCGAGAAAAAATACATACATTACATATATTCACGCCTTTATCCCAAATGGGGTAGGCAGAGCGTAAACGACCTGAATAATGGTCTTTCCGCCACGTCTGACTTAGTTTAAAGGGTAATTTGTAGGTATGCATATTACTGTAATAGGTTGTCAGCCCAAATTGCCTAAATTGCAATAAACTGAAACCCTTGAATACCTTAGCTGGTTTTTACAGCATGTCCGGGAGGAAACGCAGCTGGCACATTCTATGTTTTTCTTTCGAGAAAATATCCCATTAGAAAAATACTCAAACATTCAGTTTATTTTTCAGCTCAGTTTTCCCCGGCACAATGTTGCAGGGTAGCTAGGGTTTCGGTACGTGTACTTACAGCAAGATACTTACGTCAGTGCTTCAGTTTGGTAGGAAGTCAAATTATTCATAGACTAGCGACCCGCCCCGGCTTCGCACGGAAATCATCAGTGTTTCTCTACCATATACATACATACATATAATCATGCCTATATCCCGAATGGGGTAGGCAGAGCGTAAACGACCTAAACAAAGGCCGTTCCGCCGCGTCTGACAAGTCTTGAGAGCCATTCAAGAAAGATTTGTACGTATATTGCTGTAGTGACAGGTTGTCAGCCCATAGCCTAAATTACAATATACTGAAACCCTCAGATCCCTTAGCTGGTTTTTACAGCATGCTCGGGGGGAAATGCAGCTGGCAAATTCTATGTTTTTCTCTCACTGCCAGTCCAGCATGGAAGATTACTCTACCATATTATGCATGTATTATACATATAAACCTTCCTCTTGAATCACTCTATCCATAAAAAGAAACCACATCAAAATCCGTTGCGAAGTTTTAAAGATCTAAGCATACATAGGGATATAGGGACAGAGAAAGCGACTTTGTTTTATACTATGTAGTGATAACTGTGTACTTGCATTACTATTACTACATAGTATAAAAATTCACTTCCTGCGTCTGTATGTCTCTATGAATGCTTAGATCTTTAAAAGGAAAACAACGCAACAAATTTTGATGCGGTTTTAAAATAGATAGTGATTCAAGAGGAAGGTTTATAAGTATAAAACATACATTAACACTACATAGTTAAACTGATATGCAGTGCGAAGCCGTGGCGTCGCTAGTTTAATATAAATAAATTAGAAAGAGACTAAAGTGGATGGTAGTTTCTTATTTCATACTTAAAATTGGCTGTGTCGTCGTAAGCTTTATAAAGAGTTAGGGAACATAAAATAATTTAACCGGATGTTCTACCCTTGATAAATAACTCAAGTTTAATGTTAAATAAAAGGGCGTAGATTTACAGATGGACATCAATTTTCTTCGTATATAAAGGGGTTATTTATATTATTTATCCATGCTGGCCTGGGAGCAAGAGAAAAACATAGAATGTGCCAGCTGCATTTCCTCTCGGGCATGCTGTAAAAACCAGTTAAGGGATCCGAGGGTTTCAGTATATTGTAATTTAGGCGATGGGCCTATGGATAACCTATCACTTCAGCAATATACCTAAAAATCTATCTTAAATAACCCTCAAAACTTTGTCAGACGTATCGGAATGACCTTGTTTAGGTCGTTTACGCTCTGCCTATCCCATTAGGGATAAAGGCTTGATTATATGTATGTATGTATCTACGAGGTGTAAGGGCAACATCCTACAAACTGATATGGGTTACTCAGTCAACGACACTGAACAACTTCAGCAGGAAATTCTTACAATGAGTGTTCTTTTTTTTGCTTTTCCATACAATATGTCCACTTCAATCAAACAATTTGTATGGAAGAGCCATTTTTTTTAACTTTCTGAAATGATTTCCATGTAAAAGTTGTTCAGTGTCGTTGACTGAGCAACCCCTATCACTTTGTGGGATGCTGTCCCTTACACCCAGTATTTATTCTTCGGAAAAGAAGTCAGCATCATGAGCTGAATATTCTTCTATATTGGACTGAAGGCGATAGAAAAACATACTGCATCTCGTCCCTGTCATGCTGTACAAACCAGCTAAGTTATTTGGGGGTTTCAGTGAAGTGTAAATTAGTGCTAACAACTTGCATGCAATATACAGATCTATCTGAAATAACCCTCAAAACTTGTCAGACAAACGTTGCGAAAAGTTATTTAGCTAAGTTATTAAAAACATCAGGTACATACATACATACATATAATCACGCCTTTATCCCTAATGAGGTAGGCAGAGCGTAAACGACCTAAATGAAGGTCGTTCCGCCACATCTGACAAAGTTTTGAGAGTTATATATGATAGATTTATATGTATATTGCTGTAGTGACAGGTTGTCAGCCAATCGCCTAAATTGCAATATACTGAAACCCAGGGATCCCTTAGCTGGTTTTTACAGCATGCCCGGGAGGAAATGCAGCTGGCACATTCTACGTTATTCTCTCGCTTCCAGTCCAGCATGGAAAATAATAAAAAAATGAGGTGCCTATTTTTTAAATCTTTCATAATATAATTAGGTATGACAGGACAAGTGTTAAATCGTCTCCCTAACCTTATCCTGTAACTCTCGGTTTCGGCTACCTAATCTAGGTGATTGAACGAGGGTACTGGTTTTTACACAGAGCGACTGCCATCTGGCCTCCGCAACCCAGACGGGAAACCAGACGCAATCCTATATTAGGGCAGAGTTTTTAAGCCGCCAATGCTTAGAACTGGCCTGTGACATAGCTTAACGACTAATATCTACGGTATTAAACGATATTAACCGGGACCAACGGCTTAACGTGCCTTCCGAAGCACGGAAAAAGCGCCGAATAAACGTACATATGAAATTAGAAAACCGAAGACCACATTGGTACGTGGTGGTAATCTAACCACGACCTCCTCGCTCTGGAGGCCGCGGGCCTATTCACTACACCATCGGGCTCATAAGAAATGTGTTTGCCCGCACCAACTCCACTTTCCTACGCACGTAACGTAGATGGAATACTTTCTCACATCACGTAGTTATGCTTTAGTTAATGTTCACGTGAAAATAATATCGATGTACGTCTAAGGCCCATATTTAGTTTAAGATCGTATCAGAAATGTCATTTCACAAAAGTAGAAAAGGGCCTAGCAAATCCATACTTAATATTGGTTACAATCTTGAGATAACTTTATAAATACGAGCCTAAGTTTATCTGAAAAAAAAGGATACGTGAAAAAAAAATATATACTAAGGCCCGTATTTATAAAGCAATCTCAAGATTGAGGGCAGTATGGATATTTGGATTTTGTATCAAACTCGCTGCCAGTCTCAAGTTCTGATTATAAATACGTGCCTTTGATTATTATTTTCAATTAGTTGACTACGTGAGATTATTTTTGCTACCTGAACTGAAATTAATAATTTCGATCGCGTATTTTTAACGTGGTAACAAGATAGTAATATTAATAAACGTAAACCTTTTATGTGACTTAGATGTTCAAATAAAAAATAATCAGGTCCTCGAGAATTAAAATTGAGTTTGTATCGAAAAGAAGAATAATCAGAATCGATTTCTTCATCCAAAAGTGTATGAAAATTCACCATGTAAGTTATAAATGACCTTAGTGCTGGACTGGGAGCGAAAGAAAAACATAGAATGTGCTAGCTGCATTTCCTCCCGATCAAAACCAGCTAAGGGATGCGATGGTTTCAGTATATTGCAATTTAGGCGATGGGCTGACAACTTGTCAACAGCAATATACCTACAAATCTATCTTAAATAACCCTCAAAACTTCGTTAGACGTGGCGGAGCGATCTTTATTTAGGTCGTTTACGCTCTGCCTACCCCATTAGAGATAAAGGCATGATTATATGTATGTATGTATTTCTGATGGCAAAGACGAGATATTGCGAAAGATAAAACTAACACAGTGGACTATTTTAAACAATCTTTTAACCAACTTCAAATAATTGAGGAGGGTCATAATTCTTTTA
Organism: Scrobipalpa costella; assembly: GCA_949820665.1. NCBI lineage: Eukaryota > Metazoa > Arthropoda > Insecta > Lepidoptera > Gelechiidae > Scrobipalpa > Scrobipalpa costella. Next base: position 4,847,498 of record OX463311.1, read on the forward strand.
ATCTTAAAGAGGCATAAGTGTTTTACATAATGGATCTTATAAACTTAACTAACCTGGTACTCCGGAACCACATAATAATATAATAGTACCCGTTACATAGTACGTATGTATGTAACTGTATATTCACGTGGCATACGTACATAAAAATAAGATGACCTTTGCTACCTATGCGCTTACGCAAGTTTTTATTTCTAAGTAGTAAAATTTGCAGTATTCCATTACATATCTAAAAAAAATATTCAGTAAAATACATACATAAAATCACGCCTTTATCCCTAATCGGGTAGGCAGAGCGTAAACGGCCTAAACAAAAGTCGTACCGCCACTGACAAAGATGTGAAGGATTTTTAAGATAGATTTGTCGGTATATTACTGTAGTGACGGGTTGTCAAACCCATGGCCTAAATTACAATATACTGAAACCCTTCACCTGGTTTTTACAGCATGCCTGGGAGGAAATGCAGCTGGCACATTCGTTGTTTTTTCTCTCGCTCCCAGGCCAGCATGGGAGAATCCATTAAAAACAAGTGAATAAGCGAAAACTAATAATAAAATGAAAATAAGATCGCTTTTTGGATCTCTACACTAACCCACACTTAGGATGGTAGACAAGACAGGTAAGTTACTATACAAAAGAGTTATTATCTCCAAGTTATTCAATCTCAAGCTACAAAAGCCACGCGGTAGCTTCCCTTCATATTCTCAGAAGCATTCTATCTCACTTTACAAAACCATTAATCATAATAAAAACTCGAAACGAATTCGCAAACGGAGAGCAGACTATACAGCCTTACATTGCGCGCGAAATGCAAGCGTTTATAAATAAAATTGCAAGCCACCGCGCGGTGTAAACCAAACTTGTTTGCTCCGATTTGGGATCGCTGGCCAGCCTGCTCTCGCGCAAGTTGCCTGTTGCGCGGGCGAGGGTACGTCACCTTGACTCATACGAGGCCCCACGGGGTACTATACCCCTCCCTTTCGCGCAAACGTTTAATTACTATGCTAGAGTGAGAGAGGAATAGCCCGTAGACGCTGCGCTGATGCTTTCAGAAACGCTACGCGGGCCGCCATTTTGTTGATGGTCGTTTTCTCTCGATTTTTACCTTTTATGAGCGCTAAGGATTTATTTTTATATTACGATTGAACGCGTCGTTTTTATGGACACGGATTTAACGCAGGTTGAGAATATTCTATTATTTAGAGCTATAAATAATAAAGTAATTGAAATTGAGATTATTTCTAAGAAAGAAGAATTCATTAAATAAATAATACAATACGAATATCTAAGGATAAGAATCTTGTAGTTGACTATCTTATGTGAAACCTAACAATAGTAGAACATTATTGGCTTGGCCTAGTATAGAAGCTATTTATAGTTGTAGATGTCGCGTATGATCTTACGTAACCGCATAATAATCATTCAGCTATAAAACTCCTTTGTCTTAATACAAAACGAAACATTATCACTCTTCTTCGATAAGATAATGAATACGCTTACATAAGCTATAATTGCCTATATCGAAATAGTTTCAATACCAAGTAGGGTAAGTTTCTATTAATACAGCTCGATTTAAACTTACTAAGTAATGCTTTTGTATGGAACTAAACTTGTACGATAATGGTTTAGTTACATAACGCACACGGTACATAATCCTGAAAACAAGGTAGCTATTTTACTTTCGGTACGCCTAGCGCCATCTCTCGAATAACTTGGACAACTAGTGAATGCTACGTCGGATTTGGTCGCACGGAAACAGGGGATATGGTACGCCGATTGCGAAATCGCGAATTAGTATGTAAGGTCAAATCAAAGGCCCGTTTCATTGATAGGTTACGGACAATGAAAATTATAAATAGATGTAACGGCTTAGCATATAACAAAATACAATACTTACGAGTAAATAATCTCTATAAACGCGAAAACAAGAAGTAAGTATAATATTTATTGAGTTAGATCGAGGATTTCTTAAGAAAATATTACAGATTTTAATTAAATCTGGTAGGTAATTAAACCTTGCTTTTCAACCCGCTGTTTGATTCGCGGATTAATAAATTTTCCCATAGAAGGAAAGGAGATATTTTACCAATAAAAATAGAAATATTACTTTGGAATGTATTGAGTTTTTAATTATTAAAAAAAAATCGAGTTTAGTTCGATTAATAGTTTAACGATTTAAATTAAATTATTATCGGTAAATTAGTAGAGATGTCACTACGTCATCATTCATCACTATTCTTCGGAAACTTAAGGAATTTTTTCTACCTGTTCCTACAACAAATTATGAATCGCTAATTTATAAGGTTCTAAATTTTCTTAATTACTATAATATAACTTAAATCTGTTGGACCGGTTTTTCGATTATGTTTCTTTTACTGATAGGGGCGCCATTTTGCTAGTATAGTCACCTTAATAAATATATTCACGTTCAATAAGATTCCTAACGTTTCCGTTATATTAGTTTTATCTTCCATTATTAGTTTACGTTAGATTAAACAATACTCGAAAATAAAACGTTTTTACATCTGTCGATCATAAACACGTAGTTACAGTAAGGGAAAAGTAACAGTATTTTACTTTTTGGTTATTTTTAGCGTGTCAAGTCACGTAAAATAAACTCGTGGCACATCTAACCGCCTTGTTTGGCAAGGCATCAATTCTTTAGAATCTGTGATTATATTACTTAGAGTGACTTATTACTAGCACTCCTCATACAATATCACTCGATTTAAATTAGTTTTCCGTGGAAATGATGATTTTCCAATGTCCTATTTCATGGATCTAAACTCTACGTGTGCCAAGCTTCATCCCGATCCGTTTGAAGCGTGATTGAGTAACAAAAATTTAAACTTTCCCATATAATATTAGTAGGGTTTCTTTCAGGGTTAATCGGGTCTTTCATCAACTTGGCAGCCAACACAGTAGAAGAAATTGTTATTTTAATAATCATTAAGATGGTTCCTCCCGGCTACTGGTTGTTTTTAAGAGCTTATTTCTCGTAAACGAATCATTGAAAAATTCTATAAAAATATATATCTAAGAAATTAATTCATGGCCTGCAATTGCAACATTTGAAAATATTCTAGTTCATAGATAAGTAGGCTATAAAAAATCGGGAAGTTGCATATCTTGAAATCTACCTGTTCATCTGCCGGTAGGATACATCTTAAGGCCGGTAGGACACATCTTAAGGCCGGTAGGATACATCTTAAGGTTAGCAAAAAAGCCTTAAAGTGTCTTTAAGAAAATCATTACATCAGTTTTCCAAATAAACGAAATTCAAGAAGGGTGGAAAGAGCAGTAGAATGTTTATAAACAGCACAGGTCAGGGTCAATGAAAGACATTGGCCTAAAAGATTTTCTGGAAGGAGGTATAGGCATATATTTATATGCTGAACTGAGAACGATAGAAGGAAAAACCAACTTACTGAGCATAATGCAATAGCCAATAAAAGATCTGAGGATTGCGTTGTATTACAATATATAGTTCGTATTTTAATGTTATGTTATCGATACCAACGTGATTTTGCACCCCATAAACTGCTTTTTCTTTGTAACTTAGCAGAGCTTCAAATTTCGGATCCGAAGAGGATAACCTTGTTACAAACATGTTTTGCGGTTGACTTTCTTTAAAGTTGTAAAGCAAAAATAGTTTATGGGCCGAAAAACAAGTTGGCATTGATATCAATATCGCATCGTTAAAAAAACGGAGTTTAGGTGATGGGCGGATCGTATTCCGTAGTAATTCTACTAGAAAAGTCTTCATAAGCTTCATATTTGTGTTTTTATGTGTCGTAGTATAAATACGTATTATTTCAAAGTTTATGCTTGTAATTTCATGCTGTTCTGGGAGCGAAAGAAAAACGGAGAATGTGCCAGTTGCATTTCCTCCCGGGCATGCTGTAAAAACCAGCTAAGGGATCCGAGGGTTTAAAAGGGTTTCAGTAAATTGCAATTTAGGCGATGGGCTGACAACCTGTCACTACAGCAATATACCTACAAATATATCTTAAATAACTCTCAAATCTTTGTCAGACGTGGTGGAACAACCTTTGTTTAGGTCGTTAACGCTCTGCCTAGCCCAATCGGGATAAAGGCGTGATTATATGTATGTAATTGCGATTTCAAAGTGTACATTTACCTTTAAATTTTCTTCCTATAGACGTAGACAACATTTTGAACTTGAAGTTTAAATTAAAGTGGTATTTGACTACTGAGCTGGCAACGTAGCTCAAAAGCCGTCGGAATTTATGATGAAGATGACGAAAAAGAGAATGTGACTAGCGCTACCGGCTCCGAGGTCACTCACGAAACCGTGTGACGACAAGCTTTGATACCCGTGTTAGAAACAAGTGGGGAAAGGTGCGAAAATGGAAACGAAATCAGTAGACGACGAACAGACGTAGGAACGACTTGAAGTACCCTGGTATTAGATTCTTCTTCTTCTTCTTCTTAGCGAGTGGATTCTCGAGTCGATAGACCCGATGAACCCTGGTGCCAGAGTTTTCAAATCGCCTAGTAGCACAGCTATTTAGGCCTCTGACATGGTTTGAGTAACGACCACTATCAAAGACAGCGATCGGGACCGACGGCTTAACGTGCACGGAAGCACGGAATCCTCTTTCATTTCGGACAATCCGGTGATACAGCCTGCAATGTCCTAATCAAACTGGGGAATACCTCACAAAGTGATAAATTGACAAATATCAACTTTTTGTTCCCCCCTGGGAATCAAACCCAGGACCTCCGAATCGTAAGCCCATATCTATGGCCATTAGACCACGGAGGCAGTTCGAGATTTAAAACAGCCATAGACCACATGTCTAAATAGGAATAGATCTCTGCCAGTGTTTGTGCAATAACCACTATCAAAGAAAGCGACCGCCAACAACAGTTTAACGTGTCCTCCTGAAAAAAAAAATCCTGCTGATAGTTGTTCAGTGTCGTTGACTGAGCAACCCCCTATCAGTTTACATAATATTACGCGTATAAGTACAGTAAGAATTAAACGTACATACATATCACGCCTGTATCCCTAACGGGGTAGGTAGAGCGTAAACTACATAAACGAAGGTCGTTCCACCATGTCTGACAAGATTTGAGAGTTATTTAAGACAGACTTATAGGTATATTACTGTAGTGACAGGTTGACAGCCTATCGCTTAAATTGCAATGTACAGAAATCCTCGGATCCTTTAGCTGGTATTTACAGCATAACCGGGAGGAAATGCAGCTGACGTTCTATGTTTTTCTCTCGCTCCTAGTCCAGCATGGAAGAAATCATCTACATACACACGTACATATAATTACGCATGTAAGTACAGTAAGAATTAGAGGATGGTGTAGAGGATAGGGCCACTGCCTCCCGAGCGGGGAGGTCGTGGTTCGAATCTCACCAAGTACCAATGTGTTTGTCGGTTTTCGGAGTCCATTATGTACGTTGGTCGGCGCTTTTTCAGTGCTTCGGAAGGACCGTTAAGCAATTGGTCCTGGTTAATATATTAGTTGTTAAGCAATGTCAGCAGCTTGAAAACTGGTATCCCATCGTGTGCGTCTCCCCACTCAGCCCAAACGTAATAGGTGTTTTTATCATATATCAGGATTTAGAGCATAATTGGAGCACCCACATACTGAAGTCAGTAAATTGGAGCATCAATAGGAAAGACGCTGCGAGCTAAAAACCGTGGGCCGGCTGGGGAGATTCTCGTCAGCGAGCCCATGCTAGATCTCAGGTACTGTTGAGAGTAGAGCAATGTGTTATATCTCTAGATTTAGAGCATAATTGGAGCAATCTGCTGCCGATAAATCAACTTCAAAACTGTAATATGAAAGGAGTTATACGCGATTATCTGTGGGCTCGCTGGGGAGACGTCTCTCCAGCGAGCCCATTTGTATCTCATAAACGGTAGGGATTTAAGTTTTGATCTAAAGTTCGACATATGTGCCCTAATTGGAGCACTAAGCTCCAAAAAATTAAGTACTGTGTGTTCAGTAGTTTTCGAGATATAGGTCTTTGAAAATGGTATGTACGGCGAGACGTCTCTCAAGCGAGCCCATCTGATGCGCAATAGCTCAAATTAAAGCTTATAATTAGAGCACTAAGCTCCAAATAGAAGAAAGTTCTAGGTCCTACAGATTTCACGCTATAAGCGAAAAACACTTTTGCCGCCAAAAAAATCAAATTTACGACGAGATATATTTTTATTTCATACATTTTTGCTTAAATGAACGTTTCGTGACGCGTCCATTTGCTCGTTGCACGGAGCGGCAACGTCGCGCGGTTGGGAAATTTGTTTTTTTTGGCGGCAAAAGTGTTTTTTGCTTATAGCGTGAATCTGTAGGACCTAAAACTTTCTTCTATTTGGAGCTTAGTGCTCTAATTATAAGCTTTAATTTGAGCTATTTCCGAAGAATCTACGTTCGGTAGTTATTGCGCATCAGATGGGCTCGCTGGAGAGACGTCTCGCCGTACATACCATTTTCAAAGACCTATATCTCAAAAACTACTGAACACACAGTACTTAATTTTTTGGAGCTTACTGCTCCAATTAGGGCTCAAAACTCAAATCAAAACTTAAATCCCTACCGTTTATGAGATCCAAATGGGCTCAGACAATCGCGTATAACTCCTTTCATATAAAAGTTTTGAAGTTGTTTTTTCGGCAGCAGATTGCTCCAATTGTGCTCTAAATCTAGAGATATAACACATTGTTCTACTCTCAACAGTACCTGAGATCTAGCATGGGCTCGCTTACGAGAATCTCCCCAGCCGGCCCACGGTTTTTAGCTCGCAGCGTCTTTCCTATTGATGCTCCAATTTACTGACTTCAGTATGTGGGTGCTCCAAATCTGCTCTAAATCCTGATATATGATAACAACACCTATCTCGTTTGAGCTGGGTGGGGAGACGCACACTATCCCATCTGGGTTGCGGAGGTCAGACGGCAGTCGCTCTGTAAAAACCAGTACCCTCATGCAATCCCCTAGATGAGGTAGCCAACCCCGTGAGAGACAGGAAAAGGATAGAAAGATAATGAAGTACAGTAAAAATTAAACATACCTTTTGCAAATGATACCGAGAGGGTTACAGTGGAAAAGACATCAACGGGAGCCTTTATAAAATGGTTTAGTAAAATCTTTATGTATATGAAGCAAAGATATCTTAAAATAAAGTCTTGTTTATTCCAGACTAGCGACCCGCCCCGGCTTCACACGGAAATTATCAGTGTTTCTCTACTATATTATGCATGTATTATACATATAAACCTTCCTCTTGAATCACTCTATCCATAAAAAGAAACCGCATCAAAATCCGTTGTGAAGTTTTAAAGATTTATGCATACATAGGGATATAGGGACAGAGAAAGCGACTTTGTTTTATACTATGTAGTGATATTAAAAACATGTTGGTATGGCTATTACGATCGATACGACAAGAAGAAGAATTAGGCTGATTTGAAAGTAGCTTTGTGAGTTCTTAAGGGTCTGCCGCAGTAGTGAAATCCTAAACAAACATAGTTTCGCTTTTATTCCTAAACAGTAAAACTAAACTTAACCAAACTCTGTACACATGACCAAATGCATCATGTCTATGCTTCTAATTAGTTTTGGTTTGAAAATATTAAGTATAAACAAAATAAGACAGAATAAACGCCTTTGTGCAAAAATAGTCTGAATCAAATTTGCTATCTAATTTTCACTTGGTTAATATTTTCAAACAAAACCTCATTAGTAGCATAGTTATGATGCATTTGGTCAAGTGTACGGAGTTTGGTTAAGTTTGGTTTTACCGGTTAGCAATAAAAGCGAAACTACGTTTGTATGGGATTTCACTACTCCGGCAGACCCTTAAAGTAAAAATATAGAAACAGAAATAAAATTAACAAGTGCATTCGGGGCTGAAAAGATGGTGTATAAAATTCGAGTACCTATCTTACGCAGATGGTGACAGTGCTATAATTTATTATTTACTAGCGACCCGCTCCGGCTTCGCACGGAAATTATCAGTGTTTCTCGACTATATGATGCATGTATTATACATATAAACCTTCCTTTTGAATCACTCTATCCATTAAAAGAAACCGCGTCAAAATCCGTTGCGTAGTTTTAAAGATTTATGCATACATAGGGATATAGGGACAGAGAAAGCGACTTTGTTTTATACTATGTAGTGATTGTTTCCAATATTTATAATTGTGCACATCGTATCTGCCTCTCAGAATGCTATTTCACTAGCCTAGATCTGCTGGCAGAGATTTCTGTTTAGAAATAAGCTGTGTCTTCGTTTTATATGAATGTGCACTTTGTATTTTATTGTGTATAATAAATCGTAAATAATCGTAAGTTAGATGTTTTTACTGTGATTTAATTAAGTGGCGAAAAAAACCGGTATGTGACTCCTATTCGCGGTAAGCTCTGTTAATGCTAAGAGCTTTTCGAACACTTTTCGTCATTTTTATTGAGTTTTCCCGTGGAATGGAATGGAAGTATTTTCCCGCGTTATAAAGTAAAGTACTTTACGTAAACTTAGTTAATACCGCCCGCAAACTGATAGGGGTTGCTCAGACAACCAAACTGAACAACTTTCACCAGGAAATTCTTTCTAGAGATGAAAACAAAATTGTCCTTCCTATACAAAATTACCGAAATTTTATCGAAAGTTTAAAGCTGCAGAAGCTTCAGAACTTAAGGCAGCCTGAGTTTGTAAACTCCGCTAGATTTACTTTTAAGACTTATTTCGCAAAAAAAAAAAAAAAACTGGATTTGTTGTCGTTGTTTGGTGAAATTGATATCGTTTGGGAAAATATTATTGAGTTTGATGATGATGTTTGATTGTAGACTATGACTATATTGTGTGTGACATTTCTACGAATTTATAGCATTTTCAACTCAGTAGAATAAAGGTGAACAAAGTTTCATGTATTTTCGTTCAAAAACACACATCATAAATATATTATAAGTGTTTGCCAACACTTAGTTAAATTACTAAAACTACTATTTCATTATGTTGTCATATCTAAAAGCTAAAACTCATTTTTAGAAACAACATACATATAGTCACGCCTTTATGCCTAATGGGGTAGGCAGAGCGTAAACTACTTAAACAAAGGTCACTCCGCCACGTCTGACAAAGTTTTGAAGGTTATTTCAGTTAGATTTGTAGGTATATTGCTGTAGTGACAGGTTGGCAGCCCATCGCCTAAATTGTAATAAACTGAAACCCTCGGATCCCTTAGCTAGTTGTTACAGCATGCCCGGGAGGAGATGCAGCTGGCACATTCTATGTTTTTCTCTCGCTCCCAGGCCAGCATGAAAGAAAATTTTAGAAACAAGATCTTCGAATAAAAGACATGAAACTTTGTTTACCTTTATTCTAAAACTGAGTTGGAAATACTATAGTTAGTCATTCGACAAACCACTCTGTAGTTTCAAATCGGTACTGTGAGTGTACCTCGGTCTCACTTGGTCAAATAACGCGATCAGGGGCCGCATTTTTGAATCATTCGAATCGATTTGGCATACGAAAGACTAATATTCGCATATATATTACTTCCATGCTGGACTGCGAGCGAGAGAAAAACAGAATGTGCCAGCTGCATTTCGTCGCGGGCATGCTGTACTAACCAGCTAAGGGATCCAAGGGTTTCTGTATATTGCAATTCAGGCGATAGGCTGACAACCTGTCACTACAGCGATATACCTACAAATCTATCTTAAATAACCCTCAAAACTTTGTCAGACGTGGCGGAACGACGCTATGCCTACCCCATTAGGGACAAAGACGTGATTATATGTATTATATGTATGTAACATTCGCATGGTAAATTGTATAAAAATCGCATGCGAAAAATATTCTTTCGTATGCGCATATTGCGCATTGGAGTTCGAGTGATTCAACAATACGGCTCCAGGGGAGTTGTGACCGCAATACAGGCAGGAAAGTAAATTAAGATATTTGGATTTCCAGGACAGTACGGATACATACATACATACGTACATTTACCATATAGGCAGTAGACAGAGGCGTAGTACGCAAATGCCTAGTAAACGGCGTTTTCGCCACGTCTGATAAATATTAAGGGGAAAATGAATTGAAACAGATTTATAGTAAACTAGCGACCCGCCCCGGCTTCGCACGGAAATCTTCAGTGTTTCTCTAGTATATTCTGCATGTATTATACACGTAAACCTTCCTCTTGAATCATTCTATGCATTAAAAGAAACCGCATCAAAATCCATAGCGTAGTTTTAAAGATTTATGCATACATAGGGATATAGGACAGAAAAAGCGACTTTGTTTTATACTATGTAGTGACTAGCTGTGCCCGCGACTTCGTACGCCCGGTTTGTATGCAAAACACGCAGTGTCGAACATACTGAAAACGGTTTTCCGCGCGTAGGAGCGGGATCTGCTAACTCGGAAGCGTGTTTCGCATTGTCTGATCTTTGTTTTTGTATGGAAAACGCGCGCGAGCTAGTAGAAAATATAGCAAAACAGGAAAACTTGCATATTTTCCGTTTGCTTATAGCTATAAATTATACCAAAAATCAATATAACACCAGCAAATGAAGCTGCGGGACGAACGTTGGTGATCCATTTTATTCTTGGTTTGGTATCTGCGAACTATTTCGTACGAATCATTATTTGTGTTTTACTGATTAGTAAACGGAAGTTAAAAATCTTAAACATACATACATAAAATCACACTTTTATCCCTAATGTGGTAGGCAGAACAAAAACAACTTAAACAAAAGTCGTTCCGCCACGTCTGAGAAGTTTTGAGGGTTATTAGTGTTATTAGTTTATTACACTTATTACAGAAAGTCAAAGTCAAATCATTTATTTCCAAATAGATTCCTAAGAACACTTTTAGAAAGTCACAAGCGAGTCTATTACAAATAAAATAAAATTATATCTATGTCACAAAATTAAATAAAACTATATCACAATGAAGAAGAAGCATTAGAAACTCGCACTTTGCGCCCCTCCCTTCGTTTTATCTTATTACAGATAATTACGTATATTGCTATATTAACGGGTGATTAGCCCATCGCCTAAATTGCAATACACTGAGACACTCGAATCCCTTAGCTGGTTTTTACAGCATGCCCGGGGGAGGAGATGCAGCTGGCACATTCTGTTTTTATCACTCCCAGTCTAGCATGGAAGTAAAAACTTTAAGATACTGATAAATCATCGACTACTAACTTGTTTTTTAACGGAGATTTTCTCAACGTTCAAGAAGACTCTCGTAAACAGTCGAAACGTTGAGGTCTAACTCCTCCGTCAAACAAACAAGTGAGTAGTCATTAATATATCAGGAAAGAGGCGTGACTTTATGTATGTATGTATGTATTTTTTACGGTATGTAATTTGACGTGTTATTTGAAATGCTTATTTTAAAACTATATTTTATGATTATTATTTTGTATTAAATTTGATATGTAATTTGAATTATGACATGTAATGGAATTATTATTAATAAATTATGTCTTATGTCTTATGTATGTATAAATAAAATATCTTGAAGGTAGATCGAAACTGTTTTAATGTTACTTTTTTTTTTTTTTTTTTTTTTAATAGCTTACTGTTACTTAATGATGTCAAAAAGGTCAACTACCAGCTATCTTCAACTAATGAATATATAAAGCAAGCTACTATTAGTAAGGCATTTATAGGCACAGGCACCCCCTTTTAACTATAGAAAGTTGACTCTTTATTTAAGTCTTTAAGAATATCTTTGTTTTAACTATTGTCCCACAGAAAAGGCACAGAACTAGCCTTTTCCGCCGCAGTTTCACCCGCGGCTTACTTAATGAGTTTTCCCGTGGGAATCAGATATTTTCTCGCGGTAAAAAGGAGCCTATGTTACTGAGGGTGAACGTAGCTTTCTAATGGTGAAATATTTGTTTCCATGCTGGACTGGGAGAGATAGAAAAACATAGAATGTTCCAGCTGCCCTTCCTCCCGGGCATGCTGTAGAAGACAGCAAAAGGGACTCGAGGGTTACAGTGTATTGTAATTTAGGCGATGGGCTGACAACCTGTCACTATGGCAATACACATTACAATCTAAAATTACCCTCAATTATTGTCAGACGCGGCGAAAGCGCCTTTTACGAGGCGTTTAACGCTCTGCCTACCCCGTAAGGGATAAAGGCGTGATTTTATGTATGTATGTATGTATGAAATATTTTTTAAAATCGATTCAGTAGTTTTTGAGTTTATTTGTTACAAACATACACTCAAAAGTACAAATATATTCTCTTTATAATATTAGTACATACATATATATAATCACGCCTTTATCCCTAATGGGGTAGGCAGAGCGTAACCGACCTAAACAAAAGTCGTTCCGTCACGTCTTACAAAGTTTTGAGGGTTATTTCAGATAGATTTGTAGCTATATTACTGTAGTGACAGGTTGTCAGTCCATCGGTTAAATTACAATATACTGAAACCCTTGGATTCCTTAGCTGGTTATAATATTAGAGTAGATAAACAAAAAACATACTATGGACCCTACGATTTGAAATAAATATAATTACTAATGTAAGTGTAAGTATACCAACGTATTGTAACTGAAATACTTTGCACAGAGCGGGGCGTGAAGTCGTCGACCCCGGGGTCGTGGAACCTATATCGGGCCAACCGAATCCAACTACAACTAATTTAGGGGTCATTTCACTGTAATGTAATTGTTTTAAGGGTTTAGTGACTTACGAGTAATTTTTTTTTGAGGTTCAATGTGAAAGTAATAAGTGTTGTTTGGTTTTCAATCGCGCTTGTAACTACGATTTTATAAAATTGTGTATGGACTTATAGTTTGTTTTTTAACGTTGCGTTATCGATACCAACATGATTTGCGGCCCATGAACTACATTTTCTTTACAACTGTGAAGAAATAGATAGGTATTATTATATAATTAATGAATTAGTTAATCAATTTAATTTAAATTTAAATTAATTTAATTATAGACGGACAAATAATTGCTAACATGACTGTAATGTAATTTGGTCTGAAATAAAACATATTTTTTTTATATTACTTGATTTCCATGCTGGCCTGGGCTGGGAGCGAGATAAAGACATAAGAGTGTGCCACCTGCATTTCCTCCTGAGCATGCTGTGAAAACCAGCTAAGGGATCCGAGGGTTACAGTATATTGTAATTTAGGCGATGGGCTGACAACTTGTCACAACAGCAATATACCTAAAAACTATCTTAAATAACCCTCAAACTTTGTTAGACGTGGCGGAACGACCTTTGTTTAGGTAGTTTATGCTCTGCCTACCCCATTTGGGATAAAAGCGTGATTGTATATATGTTGTTGATCGCATGACATTGCTACACCACCACGATTTCAGCCAAAAATCTCTTGGACCTGTGAATTAGTAAGTTGTTTTATCCTGATACAAGCAACTTATGTTAAAAAACTATAGAGTGCGACAGCGACTTTAAATTTGGTCATTATTTAACTACCTCCGTGGTCTAGTGGTCTGAGCTATGTGCTCACGATCTGGAGGTACTGGCTTCGATTCCCAAGGGAGAAACATTAAGTTGATATTTGTAAATTTATCACTGTGAGATATTCCCCAGTTTGGTTAAGACAATGCAGGCTGAATCACCTGATTGTCTGGAAGAAAAAAGATTCCATGCTTCAGAGGGCACGTTAAGCCGTCGGGTCCGATCGCTGTCTTTGATAGTGGTCGTTACACAAACCATGTCAGACGCCTATTAGCTCTGCTATTAGGCGGTTTAAAAACTCTGACACCAGGGTTCTTCGGGTCAATCGACTAGAAACCCACACGAGAGAAGAAGATTATTTAGGTTAGTCCTTGCTAATTGACACCTACTAATTACGGCGGAGATAAATCGATTGATTCCAATAGGCATGTTGACTGGGTGGCTATAAAAAATCAATACGTTTATACTTAAAACTGATGGCTAAAAATACTGTGGATCTCATGCATCTTTAAAAAAAACTGATGGTTAAAAATACTGTGGATCTTATTTGTCATTTAAAAACAATATTTAATAATAGAGTTAAAAATATAAAAATGTAAAGTGATTCGAGTAGTCAATATTTACTGGCGAGTGACGTCATAACCCACTATTTTCATACAAAAATGGTTTCTGACATTTCATAAAAAGTTGCTGATTTGGCATACATACATACATATAATCACGCCTATATCCCTAATGGGGTAGGCAGAGCGTAAATGACCTAAACAAAGATCGTTCCGCCACGTCTGAAAAAGTTTTGAGGGCCATTCAAGATATTTATTTAGATTTGTAGGTATATTGCTGATTTGACTAGTAGGCAAATAGCGTATTTCATTAAGCAGCGATTGCTGTAATTTATATATTTAACAGTTTATTGTACACACAAACATACACAGAACAATTACATAGGAATCAAGACACAACAGGTACTGCTTATTTCTAAAATGAAATGTCTTACAGCTGACCTACGAAGTGAGATAGCATAAAACGTAAAGCGGATAAGACGTGCACAATATAAATACAAATTAGTATTATTATTATAGTATTAAGGTTAGTTGTATTTATTTTAGGTTGACTGCACATCCTTAAGCCCGGGATATTACTTGAACAATAGCATGCACCCTGTACAAAACAAGGTACGCAAGAAATAGCCTTAGCCAATTTTCAAACCATTGCTCCCATGCTGGCCTGGGAGCGAGAGAAAACCTAGAATGTGTCAGCTGCTTTTTCTCCTGGGCATGCTGTAAAAACCAGCTAAGGGATTCGAGAGTTTCCATATACTGTAATTTAGGCGATGGGCTGACAACCTGTCACTACAGCAATATACCTGCAAATCTATCTTAAATAACTCTCAAAACTTTGTCAGACGTGGCGGAACGACCTTTGTTTAGGTCTCTTACGCTCTGCCTAACCCATTAGGGATAAAAGCGTCATTATATTTATGTATGTAATTTTCACACCAATCATGTATCCTTGTTGCCTATCAGGATAACATTCCAGAGCTTGTTACCAAACTTTGTAACTGCCTATTTGTTGGCTATGGCGTAGGCAAAATCATTGCATTGATATTTTACTCAAGATTTTTTTAGTAATGGTATTGCGTTCAATTCATTAGAATTAATTTTTCATCCAATAGACGTCAAGGTATTAAGGGGATTCGGGTGGCCACTTTTAGCACATTTACAATACTGAATACATAGCTATTATGCTTAGTGTGAATTATTATATAATCGATTATCAAATTGAGAACTAGTTGCGATTGTCGCCAATCGTAAAATATTCATGAAACTGTTTGTATTTTAGATACAATTAATTTAATACTATTTAGGGCGCCACCTGTGCTCTGCAACCATGTTAAGTTGTCATTTCCGTTAATAAATTGAAAAGTCATCATCTCCCTAGCCTTATCCCGTATCTCACGGGGTCGGCTTCCTAATCTAGGGGATTGAACGAGGGTACTGGTTTTTACACAGAGCGACTGCCATCTGACCTCCGCAACCCAGAAGGGAAACCAGACCCAATCCTAGATTAGGTCAGAGTTTTCAAGGCGCTAATGCTTAGCACTGGCCTCTGATATGGCTTAACGACTAATATCTACGGTATTAAACGATATTAACCGGGACCAACGGCTTAACGTGCCTTCCGAAGCACGGAAAAAGCACCGAATAAACGTACATATGAAATTCGAAAACAGAAAAACACATTGGTACGTGGTGGGATTCGAACCACTCAGGAGGCAGCGGCCCTATCCACTACACCATCGGCCCTATACACTACATCATCGGGCCGTTAGTAAATTGAAAACTGACGGGAGATAATCAGTTGCCCATCGTCGACAACCTGAAACTCTCGAGTTTCTTAGTTGATATCTTCAATGTCTCCATCTCTAACAGTCCAGCATGGAAGAACACAGTTTGCAAAACAGAATGATTCATTCATGATACATAGGCATATGATTTCATTTGTAAAATTTTGTTGCAATATTATGTAATTTTATGAAATATAAATTTTAGTGCTCCGTGCAATATTTACTTCCATGCTGGACTGGGAGCGCGAGAAAAACGTAGAATGTGCCAGCTGCATTTCCTCCCGGGCATGCTGTAAAAACCAGCTAAGGGATCGGAGAGTTTCAGTTTATTGTAATTTAGGCGATGGCCTGACAACCTATCACTACAGCAAAAAACTATCTTAAATAACCCTCAAAACTTTGTCAGACGTGGCGGAATGACCTTTATTTAGGTTGTTTAAGCTCTGCCTACCCCGTTATTGATAAAGGCGTGATTAAATGTATGTAGTTACATGCAATATTGTTTTTAAAAAGTATTTAGGTTAAGCATTTAGCATGTTCTGTAGTAGGTACTTATCGTTTAAGCGTTTTTTTCGTTATAAATCAGGGTCTATGGTGATGCAACTAAGTAAAACATAACATCAACAAAATCGATATCAACGATGACATTGCGTGCTTATAATTGAATGATACATGTAAATAAGTACAATGTACATAACATTATTGTCGTGTTTGTTAAAATAACAAACAAAATCATATGCTTTATTTAATTGGTTTTCTAAATACTTAGGGATGTTGCGGATGCTGATTTTTGAGGGCTCACATCTTGGGAGAGAGGATGTTGGCGAAGGGTCCTTAAAAAAAAAATATATTGAGAAATTCTGTGTCATTGCTACAATTTTCTGGCAATATTTGACCCTCGTCGTTTGCGCTCTCCCTACCCCATTAGGGATGGAGGCGTGACTATATGTGTGTATGTATGTATGCATCGTCACCACACTATACATCCGCAGCCGCATTAACATGCGCATTTCATTCGGATGCGGATGTCTAAATTCATGCGGAAGATCGGCATATGCGGATACGAATATTCGCAACATCCCTGATACTTAGTTGTGTACCTAAACTTATATAAATACATATAATCACGCCTTTATCCCTAATGGGGTAGGCAGAGCGTAAACGACCGAAAACGAAACAAAGGCCGTTCCGCCACGTCTGACAAAGTCTTGAGGGCCATTCAAGAAAGATTTGTACGTATATTGTTGTAGTGACAGGTTGTCAGCCCATCGCCTAAATTACAATATACCGAAACCCTCAGAGGAAATGCAGCTGGCACATTCTATGTTTTTCTCTCACTCCCAGTCCAGCACGGAAGATTGTACCTAAACTTACAAAAATATAAACCGTTTATAATAAAACAGATTTCTTAATAGTGCTTTTAAATATTCTTACGGTTATCAACATTAAATTGATTAAAAACGGATAGTTTACCGTGGTTTTACATTTTTGGGTGATGGGTGCTCCGTGATTATCACTACATAGTATAAAACAAAGTCGCTTTCTCTGTCCCTATATCCCTATGTAAGTAACTAAGTAAGTAAATTGTATGCATTAATCTTTAAAACTACGCAACGGATTTCGATGCGGTTTCTTTTAATGGATAGAGTGATTCAAGAGGAAGGTTTATATGTATAATACATGCATAATATAGTAGAGAAACATTGATAATTTCCGTGCGAAGCCGGGGCGGGTTGCTACTAAATATAAAACTACATCGAAATACCGGACAGCTTGCTTAATGCCTTAAATTAATTGAATAATATTGTTATCTTTCTTCCATGCTGGACTGGGAGCGAACGAAAAACATAGAATGTGCCGGCTGTATTTCCAACCGGGCATGCTGGAGGGTTTCAGTATATTGCAATTTAGGCGTTGGGCTGATACTACAGCAATATACCAACAAATCTATCTTAAATTACCCTCAAAACCTAGTCAGACGTGGCGGAACGACCATTGTTTAGGATGTTTACGATCTGCCTACCCCATTTGGGATAAAGGCGTGATTATATGTATGTATGTGCTCCGTGATTATGATGTATAAAGCTTTCTTAATGCCTAATTCAATAATATAGTTACGTTCTAAAAGCCTATACAACAGCTGTGTTAACAATGGATGTGACGTCACACTGCTATTGTTCAAGTATTTAGGCCGCCTGCAACCGCGTTGCATTGCTTATCTGTATGTGTTGCACTGCAGTAAACAATTTAAACTGGCTCGGTTGTGGACTGCACTTTCCGAAGCTAAATTAAATGATTGACACTTTTTCCGAGCGGTTTCCCGGCCTTGTGATGGGGCCCGTTTTCCGGCTTCGTTTAATCCACTTTAATCGTATTACTAAGAGATATTTCGCTTTTAATAAATTGAAGAGAATTTCTAAAGCCTATAGAGCAGTTCATGCTGGGCTGGGAGCTAGAGAAAAACATAGAATGTGCCAGCTGCATTTCCTCCCGGGCATGCTGTAAAAACCAGCTAGGGGATCTGAGGGTTTCTGTATATTGAAATTTAAGCGACGGGCTGACAACCTGTTACTACAGCAATATACCTACAAAACTATCTTAAATAACTCTCAATACTTTGTCAGACGTGACGGAACGACCTTTGTTTAGGTAGTTTACGCTCTGCTTACCCCATTAGAGATAAAGGCATGATTATATGTATGTATAGAGCAGTGTTAACAATTTAATGCCCGATGGTGTAGTGAAATGCCCGATGGTGTAGTGAAATGCCCGATGGTGTAGTGAAATGCCCGATGGTGTAGTGGAATGCCAGATGCTGTAGTGAAATGCCCGATGGTGTAGTGAAATGCCCGATGGTGTAGTGGAATGCCAGATGCTGTAGTGAAATGCCCGATGGTGTAGTGAAATGCCCGATGGTGTAGTGGAATGCCCGATGGTGTAGTGGAATGCCCGATGGTGTAGTGAAATGCCCGATGGTGTAGTGGAATGCCCGATGGTGTAGTGGAATGCCAGATGCTGTAGTGAAATGCCCGATGGTGTAGTGAAATGCCCGATGGTGTAGTGGAATGCCCGATGGTGTAGTGGAATGCCAGATGCTGTAGTGAAATGCCCGATGGTGTAGTGAAATGCCCGATGGTGTAGTGGAATGCCCGATGGTGTAGTGAAATGCCCGATGGTGTAGTGGAATGCCCGATGGTGTAGTGGAATGCCCGATGGTGTAGTTAATGCCCGATGGTGTAGTGGAATGCCCGATGGTGTAGTGGAATGCCCGATGGTGTAGTGGAATGCCCGATGGTGTAGTGAAATGCCCGATGGTGTAGTGAAATGCCCGATGGTGTAGTGGAATGCCCGATGGTGTAGTTAATGCCCGATGGTGTAGTGGAATGCCCGATGGTGTAGTGGAATGCCCGATGGTGTAGTGGAATGCCCGATGGTGTAGTGGAATGCCCGATGGTGTAGTGAAATGCCCGATGGTGTAGTGGAATGCCCGATGGTGTAGTGGAATGCCCGATGGTGTAGTTAATGCCCGATGGTGTAGTGGAATGCCCGATGGTGTAGTGGAATGCCCGATGGTGTAGTTAATGCCCGATGGTGTAGTGGAATGCCCGATGGTGTAGTGGATAGGGCTGCTGTCTCCTGAGCGGGAGGTCATGGTTCAAACCCCACCACGTACCAATGTGTTTTTCGGTTTACGAATTTCATATGTACGTTTATTCGGCGCTTTTTCGTGCTTCGGAAGGCACGTTAAGCCGTTGGTCCCGGTTAATATCGTTTAATATCGTAGATATTAGTCGTTAAGCCATGTCAGAGGCCAGTGCTAAGCATCGGCAGCTTGAAAACTCTGACCTAATCTAGGATTGGGTCTGGTTTCCCTTCTTGGTTGCAGAGGTCAGATGGCAGTCGCTCTGTGTATAAACCAGTGCCCTCGTTCAATCCCCTAGATTAGGTAGCCGACCCCGTGAGATACGGGATAAGGCTAGGGGAGATGAGAGCAGTGTTAACAATGGATGTGAATACACTGCCATTGTTCAAGTATTTAGAAGGGTTGCAACCGCGTTGCATTGCTTATCTGTAAATGTATTGCAGAATGCAGTTAACAATTTGAACGGACTCAATTGTGGGGTTGCATTTTCTAAAAATAGATTAATATTTAGTTTGTTCATGGAGTTAAGTTTGATCATGCATGCTCTTGGCACTTTCACTATCAACAGTTTTAACGATTTTAGCGAGTGTTTGGTGCATGTCGTCAATTTGCAACTTCTTCTTCAATGCTGGACTGCTAGAGAAGGAGAATAGAAGATATTAAGTAAGTAACTCGAGGGTTTCAGGTTGTCGACGACAAGAACTAACTTTTCAAGCTCTGCCTTCTGCGGAATATACCTAGACGTGATTTTATACATAAGTAAACCCTGCAGTGAATCGAGTGCTAACTACACTGCGCCATTTGTGACATGACGTCACATCCGGTGCGCAGCGCATTGCTGCGCGTGGGCAATGCTCCTTTCAAAACTAACTGCAACATATACTTACAACATGTATGTTCTCATCACTACATAGTATAAAACAAAGTCGCTTTCTCTGTCCCTATATCCCTATGTATGCTTAGATCTTTAAAACTACGCAACGGATTTTGATGCGGTTTATTTTAATAGATAGAATGATTCAAAAGGGAGTTACCAACTTTTTTGTTGTATGTATTTATGTTTATTTGTTCAATAGAGTATCTTGTATTGTATTTGAAACTAGCGACCCGCCCCGGCTTCGCACGGAAATTATCAGTGTTTCTCTACTATATTATGCATGTATTATACATATAAACCTTCCTCTTGAATCACTCTATCTATTTAAAGGAACCGCATCAAAATCCGTTGCGTAGTTTTAAAGATTTATGCATACGAGTACATAAGGATATAGGGACAAGAAAGCGACTTTGTTTTATACTATGTAGTGAAGTCGTGGCTCAACACACAAAATAATATAGGTACACAAAGTTGATATTATTACTACGGGAGACTGTCCACAGTTGTTTAGCACAATGCGGACTAGATGAACGAATATTCTGACCCAGGAAACTGTGGATTTCATTACGAAGAAAACGAAAAAGTTTTTCAGTTTCACACCTCAATTCGAAAGAACTTTGTAAGGTAAACAAAAACATATGGGTTGAGACGCGAAGAAATTTTCAATTTCAATTGATTACAACCGTTTCCATGCTGGACTGGGAGCGAGTCAAAAACATAGAATGTGCCAGCTGCATTTCCTCCTGGGCATGCTGTAAAAACCAGCTAAGGGATCCGAGTGTTTCTGTACATTGCAATTTAGGCGATAGGCTGACAACCTATCACTACAGCAATATAACTACAAATCTAACTTAAATAACCCTTAAAACATTGTCAGACGTGGCGGAGCGACCTTTGTTTAGGTCGTTTACGCTCTGCCTACCCCATTAGGGATAAAGGCGTGATTATATGTATGTATCTTACTACCGTTATTAAAATCTTACGAGGGCAATATAACAGTCCTGATTTGGTGCCACAGGCTCTAAGGTTTTATGTCCCTGATACTCGGAAGTATTTACGTGGTCGCTCAAACCGTCTTCTCTACATTCCTGATTGTCGCACTGTATCGCACCGACAGTCACCAATCTTGCGTGGGGTTGGTTTAGTAGAGGGGCTGTTAACTACATTAATAGAGAATCTTTGAGCTTTTGTGAAAATTTATAAATGTCATTTAATTTTGGTAGATTATTGTTTCTCTTTTTTGTAATGTTCATACAATACAACCTATTGAAATTGTTTTAGTTGTTTTATTATATATATTTATAATCACTACTTCGTATAAAACAAAGTCGTTTTCTCTGTCCCTATATCCCTATGTATGCATAAATCTCTAAAACAACGCAACGGATTTTGATGCGGTTTATTTTAATGGATAGAGTGATTCAAGAGGAAGGTTTATATGTATAATACATGCATAATATAGTAGAGAAACACTGATAATTTCCATGCGAAGCCGGGACGGGTCGCTTGTGGTTTTATAATTTATAATTTTGTATAATGTATGGATTTGTTCAAAATCTCTTGCTTGGTCTCAATGTATAGATTTCATTAAGTATAATAGGTATATAAAATAAATCATTTTAAGTTTAGTATTATATTATTGTTTCTTCCTTGTACAATCGCTTTAGGGCTGCATGTAATGGTTGTATAAATGTTATGATAAGAACATCATATTGTTATAGTAACATGTGGTCAGCTAATCGCTTGAATTTTAATCGAAAATATACGAAAGACGTCGTTCTTAGATTTTACATCACGCACGAAATAAGTAATTCAAAAAGTTTAAAAAACCTAAGTGCGTAGAATACTTACAAAACTTTATATCGTTATAAATTAAAAGGTTGTTTAAAACGAAACATGATGCAACGAAACTCGGATTGATTTTCAAACACCTATTCAATGATGCCCCACTCGTCATAGTTTGTCGACTTTAGCTTTTTCCATTTTCACAAAATGGCATCTAATTGCCGCCATATTGATTTTTTGACAAAATCACATCTTCAGTGACACTCGCATGGTTAAGACGAATCGATTGACGTAAGAATAATTAAAATAGGCTCACGCGTTTGGTCTCTAGATCTAGAGTGCCCCACAGGATCAGAGATACATACTTACAAACATAGATAGGCTGGTAAACACATTACTCTCCTTTGCGTTGTGCTGTAGGGTAAAAAGAGCCGGGCAGGGATTCGCAAACCTGTTTCCTACACAGGGAAATCTAATAAAGGAGATTCATGGTAGAAAGGACTATGTATTCATGTAATGATGAGAGAATGTTACCCAAACACACTGAAACCCTCAGCTTCCTCTGGTTTCTCTGAATGCCGGGAAAAGACACAGCTGAAAGAACCTCCTAAGTTTTTATCGCTCTCAGTCCAGCTTATCTTCTATACATATCTTCTGTTCATGCTGGCCTGTGAGCGAGAGAAAAACATAGAATGTGCCAGCTGCATTTCCTCCCGGGCATGCTGTAAAAACCAGCTAAGGGATCCGAGGGTTTCAGTACATTGTAATTTAGGCGATGGGCTGACAACCTGTCACTACAGCAATATACTTACAAATCTATCTTAAATAACCCTCAAAACTTTGTCAGACGTGGCGGAACGACCTTTGTTTGGGTCGTTTACGCTCTGCCTGCCCCATTAGGGATAAAGGCGTGATTATATGTATGTATGCATATCTTCTGCCAGTCCTCAAACAGATTTACTTGTATTTGTTGACTTCAGAGCAAATGCCTCCGTGACCTAGTGGTCTGAGCCATGTGCTATATAGATCCAGGGGCGTTGGTTCTATCTTACGGAGGTATAACAAAGTTAACAATTGTTAATTTATCATTATCATTACAGATTTTACCCAGTTTGGGTAGGACAATGCAAGCTAAATCACCTGACATTAAAAAACAACGTGTCTTTAAAAAATCTGACTCCAGAGTTCATCGGGTCGTTACTCGCTCCGAAAACGCACTCGATAAGAAGAACTTCAGGGCAATTAAATGGCGAGTCAGAGTTGGCATTGGCTATGTGCCTGCGCTTTATTTAGCTTTGCCCACTCATTATGTGTCGACACACTGAGCTCGTAGCGAGATCATTTCATGTATAAACTTATTTAAATGTTCGGAATAACAATTTAAACGTATTGAACAACCGCGAAAATCTAAAAAAATTAATTAGTTAATATTATTAGTAATGTTTTAATTAACATTGTTTTTTTTTTAGTTTATTGCGCGCAGTAACTGTGAACCTCGCGTTAAACTTCTCTGAAGTTTGGGAAATTATTAGTACTATGTGTATTTGTATAGCAAATAATAAATAAAAAAAATATAATACAAAACTAGCTTCCCGATCACAAGAGAAAGATATAGCTAATAAATTAAACTTGATATAATTGCTTGAAGTTTAAGATGGTTTAAACTTTTTCGCAATCGTATACCTAAATGAGCAAAATTTATGGTTTATTATAGACTTGCGGCCCCGGCTTCGCATGGAAATCATTAGTGTTTCTCTACTATATAATGCATGTATTATACATATAAACCTTCCTTTTGAAACACTCTATCCATTAAAAGAAACCGCATCAAAATCCGTTGCGTAGTTTTAAAGATCAAAGCATACATAGGGATATAGGGACAGAGAAAGCGACTTTGCTTTATGCTATGTAGTGATGTTTTGGATTTACCGTTGCCAAGTCTAGTGATCTTTAATAAGATACACATACTAATTCTAGGAATAAACCAACAATAGGAAATAGTTTCGACATACGGGCTGTAAGGGACAGCGTTCCGCAAACTGATAGGGGTTGCTCAGTCAACGACACTGAACAACTATCAGCAAGATTTAATACAACCACCTCGATCAGACAATTTGTATGGAAAAGCTTTATTTTCACTTCCTGAAAGAATTTCCTGTTGGAAGGTGTTCAGTGTCATTGACTAAGCAACCCTTATCAGTTTGCGGGACGCTGTCCCTTACACCCGGTATAGCATCAGATCGTTTTCCCATAAAAAGATGTTATTTAATTAATAAGGTATAACTTTTTATGCGATGTCTGTTTTATCCTTTGGGATTTCAAGTAGATGAGTATTTTTTCCTTATTTTCTAGCAACATACGTATACGATAACTTTGTTTACCTACATACATACATATAATTACGCCTTTATCCCCAATAGGGTAGGCAGAGAATAAAGAATAAGAATTCGTTCGTTTAATAAACGACCAATAATATAATAATATAAGATAATTACTTCCATACTTGACTGGGAGCGAGAGAAAAAGATAGAATGTGCCAGCTGCATTTCCTCCCGGGCATGCTGAAAAAACCAACTAAGGGATCCGAGGGTTTCAGTATATTGCAATTTAGGCGATAGGTTGACAACCTGTCACTACAGCAATATACCTACAAATCTACCTTAAACAACCCTCAAAACATTATCAGACGTGGCGGAACGACCTTTGTTTAGGTCGTTTACCCTCTGCCTACCCAATTAGGGATAAAGGCGTGATTATATGTATGTATGTATGTAATAAACGACCTAAACAAAGGCCACTCCGCCAGGTCTGACAAAGTTTTGAGGGTTATTTAAGATACATTTGTAGGTATATTGCTGCAATTGTATTGTTCACCTGCAAAAAGAACTACTCACAAACAAAACCAAGTGTACGAAAATATTGAAATACGATACGAAATAGAACCGGTTTTCATCCGGTTTTCCTATGAATGGAGTGATTCAAGAAGGGTTAGATATAAATATGTACCTAATTCCTTCAGAATTACTTTGAACTAGACCATTTCTACATACATATAATCACGCCTTTGTCCCTAAATGGGTAGGCAGAGCGTAACCGACCTAAACAAAGGTCGTTCCATCACGTGTGTCTAAGTTTTGAGGGTTATTTAAGATATATTTGTAGGTATATTGCTGTAATGACAGGTTGTCACCACATCGCCTTAATTGCAATACACAGAAACCCTCAAATCCCTTAGCTGGTATTTACAGCATGCCCGGGAGGCAATGCAGCTGGCAAACTACGTTTTTCTCTCTCTCCCAGGCCAGCATGGAAGACCATTACTTAGTTGAAGTATGATGCTTGTGGATGGTGGTGAAAAAAATACTACTGGCATGGCGTGCTACGTTAAAGAAAAACGGATCGGACTGAGTTCATAAATAAGTATTTCATATCTAGATAAATTATGACACTAATATGACCTAGAATAACTCTTATTCTTACATCCTGGACTGAGAAGAAGAGTGAGAGAAAAGAAAAACATAAAATGTGCCAGCTGCATTTCCTCCCGGGCATGCTGTAAAAACCAGCTAAGGGATCCGAGGATTTAAGTATATTGCAATTCAGTCGATGGGCTGACAACCTGTCACTACAGCAATATACCAACATATCTATCTTAAATAACCCTCCGAACTTTGTCAGACGTGGCGGAACGACCTTTGTTTAGGTTGTTCACGCTCTGCCTACCCACGAGATAAAGGCGTGATTATATGTATATTTGTATGTATAACACTGCTTTTGTGAGTAACAATACCTCATAACCACGGGAAAACTCAATTAGCCGCGGGTAAAACCACGAGTTAGTTGCCAGCTGAAGAAAAATAGGAGGTAGAAAACTATTAACGTTTAAAAAAGATACCAAAGAGTTAGTAATTTGACCGGAAAATTAAAATATTCTAATTAATAAGCACTTGATCAAATTCTAGCTCAAAAACATCCACGTAGCAAGCCAGCAAGTGAGCGATACGCTAGCTAGCCTACTTTCCTGTTACAAACGAGACTACTAGCGCCATCTATCCGCGGCTTTGGGAACTATTTGGAGAAGATTGGTGACGCGTCTGAAGGAATGCGAAGTGGTTTGGGATGAACCTGCGAGGGATCTAGTTGGCTCATGGTATTTACGAGATGGTATTATCACTACATAGTATAAAACAAAGTCGCTTTCTCTGTCCCAATATCCCTATGTATGAATAAATCTTTAAAAATACGCAACGGATTTTGATGCGGTTTCTTTTAATAGATAGAGTGTTTCATGAGGAAGGTTTATATATATATAATACTTGCTTAATATTGTGAAGAAACACTGATAATTTCCGTGCGATGCCGGGGCGGATCGCTAGTTCATCATAAACTTGAGCGCTGCTCTTTTCGGTGGAGTATGAAGTAGACGCCAGTCATCTCTGTTGTTTTTCATCTTCATACATACATATAATCACGCCTTTATCCCTAATGGGGTAGGCAGAGCGTAAACGATCTAAACAAAGGCCGTTTCGCCACGTTTGACGAAGATTTGAGGGTTATTTAAGATAGATTTGGTATATTGCTGTAGTGATAGGTTGTCAGCCCATCGCCTAAATTGCAATATACAGAAACCCTCGGATCCTTTAGCTGGTTTTTACACTATGCAGGGTGGACATGCAGCTGGCACATTCTATGTTTTTCTCTCGCTCCCAGGCCAGCATGGAAGTTAATAACAGATGAAAGTTATTTATTCTGATATGATTCAGAGAGTTGTAATTTGAAACGCGCTCTTAACATATTTCTTTAACTTGTTAAGTTATTTAGACCTGAAAATTGTTGCAATTATACTTAAAAAATATAAGTAAATGCAAAGGATTAAATATCAATTTATTTTACGTCATACAAAATAGGTTGTAAATAGCTAGAATACATTACAATAAAAAACGTAAGAATAAAAAAATAAAAAAATCACTTACCTTTTGAAGCACGAAGCTAATGGCTAACCTGAAAATGGTAGCGACTCTGGCTAACGCAATTTAAATGAAATTATCTTAGAACGTTCTAATAATGTTTAAATCAATAAATAAGTTAATTTTAGCACGACCCTTTATTTTAACAGCTAAGTCATATGTAGGTTTTTACAATGAGAATCTTTTGAGAACGAAAGTGGCAGGAATGATTTGAAATTAAATATGAGCGTCAGCCAGAATCGACACCAAATACTACATCAAAAAGAACAAAGCATAATTTATTGATTAAATTACATTTGGTTCAAGTCAAAATGATTACTTATCAAAATATTGATACAATCAGAGTAAACGAACCAAAACTACAAATCCAATAGATTATTTGAATAATGTTCAATGGTTATTGCAAAATAGTGAAAGTAAAAAAAGTATATAATGCTACAAAAACAGTTAGTTTGACTGTAGGTATTCCGTTCGTAGCAATGTCTACGAGATTGCTACGACGCCGTAGCAAATGACTGACACGTCTGCTACACGGCATAATAGCAATGTAAGAGAGAGACAGCGCTACGTACGTGCCTTTCGCTCGCACTTGAAGAAGTGACCATCCCTTATCTCCAACCATACTGCCCGATGGTAAGTTTTGATCGGGTGGAGAATAGTGCTAAATTCATTATGTATATTATATTGACTATAAATAAGGTCTCTGGTTCGATTGATATTTGGAATTGATCGTTGACGGAATAAAAAAAATATATGTTAGTCTTAGAATAATATATTCATTTGCTTTTTTTTAATCTTAATGTTGTCTCTACTACTTTTATCGACTTGGTGTATACTGTAGTGATAACTGTATTGATTAAATAAATAATAATTATAATACAGCCTTACAGAAACAAAGCTACATACTCGAACAATTGTTTTCCCTCATTTCTGCCTAGAAGAGGCCGCATAGGCAATATGGCCACTTCTCTCATTTAAAGTTTTGCATAATGTATGTTGTGTAAGCAACGGAACGGGCGGAACGACCTTTGGTTAGGTCGTTTACGCTCTGCCTACCCCATTAGGGATAAAGGCGTGACTATATGTATGTATGTTTAGTAGTATGCTAAGGTACTTAATTAGTACCTATTTATTTCCTTTTAATCAAAATGTACAAACGGCAGCACTTACTTCCATGCTGGTCTGGGAGCGAAAGAAAAACATAGAATGTTCAAGCTGCATTTCTTCCCGGGCATGCTGTAAAAACCAGCTAAGGGATCCGAGAGTTTTAGTATATTGCAATTTAGGCGATAGGCTGACAACCTGTCACTACAGCAATATATACTTACAAACCTATCTTAAATAACGTTTAGGTTGTTTACGCTCTGCCTACCCCAGTAGGGATAAAGGCGTGATTATATGATTATATGTGTAAGCAATTGCCTATAAGGTATTTATTTATATTGCAGGTTGTTAGGAACTTTGTATCTGTATAGTATGGTTTTTTCTAGTGAGGTTATTAATCACAGGCTGTTATTTAGTACAGCTTGGTAACAAGACTTATGTAATAGGGGCGTCACTTTCATCTGTTTTATTATGGCAACACTCATGTCATGAGGTTATTTCTATGGGATAATTTGATGAGTTTGCAATAACTTCAGTTCCTTTGTAGACTTTTTAACAAGCTGTAAAAGGGTACGTAGAAATGAAAATCTCGAAGCTTTTCGAATTTAAAAATGAATTTGGAAATTCTTCCATTCCATTTAAGGAAGTAAATACATATTGGAAGGGTCATAAATATTGCAGATCTTTGTAGAGAATTCTCTTTGGTTTCGAGTAGCAAAAGTTACTGTCGTAAACATAATAACCTTATTTAACTATATCCTGTCACAATCAATTTTATTTGATAAATGAGACAGAAATACAACAGCTCTAGCTGATTTTAATCCTATTGAGGTGAAGTATGGTGCTTTTTAAAAAAACTATTTATAGCTTGGATTCAACTCTTTTAAGCCACGTTTTAATTTAGGTCACTTTCACTTATATAAAAGTTTATTAAAATAAGACGTGAAACGTCACTTATTAAGATTTAAATCAGCTGTTGATTTACTCTCATTTTTTTATTATTAAATGTTTTATTAAGTGACAAAACTAAACTTATAAGTTAATTTGTATCTACGACAGAACCAGCAACATTATTTCTTTTTACGACTCAATGTACAATATTTATGGATCCTATGAGGTCATAGGGACTAGGACCTATCCCTATTACCCCATAGGGTCGATTGCACATGTCTTAGAAAATAAATAGTGGGGAGACGGTCCTTGAATTGTACGTAAATTTACTTATTACTATAAGTAATGAACTCTTACCTTAAAATGTTGGTGTGCAGCCTGCTCCTCCGCCTCGAACTTGTGTTTGATGTTCTCAATACGCATCTGCTTCAGCACGCCAGCGACCTCGATCCTGTGAACACAGTTTATATGTACATACATATGTGGGATTGGGTCTATGGTGAATGGTCTATTTCCGAACGATGAAATATGATGGTTTTAGACGAAGATGTGAGAAAGGGACGATGATAGAGTTACGTTGTATGAGTGCGAAAGAGTGAGCGAAGCAGTA
This sequence comes from Scrobipalpa costella, assembly GCA_949820665.1. NCBI lineage: Eukaryota > Metazoa > Arthropoda > Insecta > Lepidoptera > Gelechiidae > Scrobipalpa > Scrobipalpa costella. Next base: position 4,877,187 of record OX463311.1, read on the forward strand.
TGGCAGTGGAGTCTTTTCTGACGATTTAAAAGAAGATGAATAAAGATAACATAAGTTCTAGACCTTTTTCCTTGCATCCGTGCCGGCCCCCATGCCTTTATCCCTAATGGGGTAGGCAGAGCGTAAACGACCTAAACAAAGGTCGTTTCGCAACGTCGGACAATGTTTTGAGGGTTATTTAAGATAGATAAGATAAATAATAATAAGATAGATAGATAACTTCCATGCTGGCCTGGGAGCGAGAGAAAAACATAGAATGTGCCAGCTGCATTTCCTCCCGGGTATGCTGTAAAAACCAGCTAAGGGATTCGAGGGATTCAGTATATTGCAATTTAGGCGATGGGCTGACAACCTGTCACTACAGCAATATACCTACAAATATATCTTAAATAACCCTCAAAACTTTGTCAGACGTGGCGGAACGACCTTTTTTTTGGTCGTTTACGCTCTGCCTACCCCATTAGGGATAAAGGCGTGATTATATGTATGTTTAAGATAGATTTGTAGGTATATTGCTGTAGTGACAGGTTGCTTGCCCATCGCCTAAATTGCAATATAAGTACATGTGTCAGTCAAATTGATTGACAATGATTTTTAATGTGACTATAAAAGCTAAGTAGCGCCCCCATCAGTAAAAAATCATAACATACTAAAAACACAATGAATCGAAAATTCGATCCATCAGACTCAAGTAATAGTTATAATGATAATTTAGAACCTTATTAGCGATTCTTAGTTCGTTGTAGTAACGGGTAGAAAATTACCGTTGGTGGCCATTATTCGCAAATTTTCTTCCTGTCATGACCACGAACTATGAATTATCTTTTCTTAGTTACTATTACTTGAGTCTGTTGGACCGGTTTTTCGTTTCACTGCTTTTATTCTGAATAATTTTTTTTTTACTGATTAGGACGCCACATAAGGCGATTCAGCAATCTAACCGGTTCTTCCCTATATTCTTTCGATATGCTCGGAAAATTCGTAGTACAAATCTTCTACGTTTGTAGATGCAATACAATGCAATGGAATGGATGTTAGGGTGGACTTACAAACAGCCAAGCTGTGTCCACACCTTTTTCCACTTTTGTAATAAATATCTATACCTTTCCTGATTGTTATGTTATTTTGATTGTGTGTTTTTATTTTTTGTAATTTGTTTTGTGGAAATAAAGTGATTTGTATTTTGTACTTGTAACATTCTTAAATGACGAACAAGTGTTATTCATACTGATAAAGTAACGAGTACTCACTTGTTTGTATGACGAAGGTGTTCTCTCTACCTCTACGTTTCGACTGTTTACGAGAGTCTTCTTCATAGAGAGTGAAAATCACACAACACCGCCCGTCGTACACACGACGACCACACGGTCTAACACCTCCGTTAAACAAACAAGTGAGTAGTGCCAGAATGTGCCAGCACATTCTGGCCAGCATGGAAGAAAGGATGTTAAACTGATAAATTAACAACTGCATGCTGTAAAAACCAGCTGAGGGTCGGATCCCTCAGCTGGTTTTTAAACCCTCGGGGGTTTCAGTATAATGTAATTTCGGCGATGGGCGGACAAATCTTTCTTAAATAACCCGTAAACTTTGTCAGACGTGGCGGAACGATCTTTGTTTAGGTCGTTTACGCTTTGCCTTCCCCATTAGAGATAAAGGCGTGATGTATGTATCATCCTTTGTAAGTACCTTGGTGTATATGGAAAACACGCATCCACGTATGCATGCATAGGACCCTGCGTGTTTTTCATATCCAAGGTATTTGGCTAAAAACGTCACAGCTACGCTGCATAGCGCAGTACAGTGAGAATTGTTTTATAACTACCTGTTTTGTAAAATATAAATAACATTGTGTTTATTTTTATTGTATAAACTTTTAAAGTATAAATAATAAACCTTAACTTATCTAGATTTAGCCTATAAATCATCCCATTGTATAGATTTTGTTTATTTATTGTGGTTTGGTATTGGCACATACATCAAATTGCTTTCACCAAATAAACACTACATTAAGGAATTTGAGTGAAAATGGCAACAACCAATGCATCTAAACTACTTTTGTCTAGGAAAACAGATCAACTAATGTAAAAAAAAAATCCCATACAAAATTACTAAAGCATGATCCAAATGTTTTTTATTTTCTTTAGGAAAAGATCATGTTCAGTTGAGTAGGTTAGTTATACCCTATTATACTACAAGGACTAAAAACAAAAATTGCCAACCATATTTGAGGGTGTGATTCTACCCATGAAATCGAACAATATTCCCTGAGGAATATAAGTCAAAATATAAAAAACATGGCTCTTTGTATAGGAGATCCATTCTTTTTCATCTTTCGACCTATCAACGATGAAGTACTATAAACTCCAAAAAGCTGACATTATAGGAATCGAAAAGAACTATTAATTGTTTTAGAGTACAATTTTGTTGTTGCGATTGAAGCTTTTAGCAAGATTTATTTTGCCGCCAAATATTAAGATCTCGTGATTACGAGCGATATTTTACTATGGTCATGAAAAATCTGAAGTTAGGTAGTTTTACATCAAAAAGTAAAAAAGGTTAAAATGTATGTTAGGAAGTTATAGTATTTCATCATTGCTATATTCCTTGGGGAAAGTTGTTGAGTTTCATGGGTAGAAAGAATCATACCCTAAATTATGGTCAGCAATTTTTTTTAGTCCCTATATGTGTATGCATTTTTTATTATTATTATTATTATTATTTTTAGACGGACAGGCAGTTGGAACAACATTTTACATCATCACTACATAGTATAAAACAAAGTCGCTTTCTCTGTCCCTATACCCCTATGTATGCATAAATCTTTAAAACTACGCAACGGATTGTGATGCGGTTTCTTTTAATGGATAGAGTGATTCAAGAGGAAGGTTTATATGTATAATACATGCATAATATAGTAGAGAAACACTGATAATTTCCGTGCGATGCCGGGGCGGATCGCTAGTTGCTGTGTAAAAATATCACTAAGACGATGGGAAGGTGACCTATATCACAGGTTTCTTAACCTTATTTAGGCATCAGCCCTCCACAAAAATGATAAAATGTAAATTGTAGTAAATTACCGTGTTTGAACAAATTTTTGTGGTGTAGTGGAAATAAATGCTTTTTTTGTTTTCAAATGTCTACCAACCTGATTCTCATATTCTCCTGCAGGTTCCGGAGAGGTCCCAGATATTCTTGTGAACGACCTCCCCTGACCTCAGCTAGTTGATATTCCACATGCTTCACTCTCTCACTGTAGAGCTGTTCTCGAAGTACTGAGAATTGCCGCTCCAGGTTTGCTGGAAATGGAAAAAGAGGTTTCAAGTTAAAATCACACTCTGTTTTTAGTGAAATAATTCTGGCAACTAAAAATGTATTCTTCCATGCTGGACTGGGAGCGAAAGAAAAACATACAATGTGCCAGCTGCTAGCCTCCCGGGCATGCTGTAAAAACCAGCTAAGGAATCCAATGGCTTTACTATATTGCAATTAAGGCAATGGGCTGACAACCTGTCACTACTGCAACATACCTACAAATCTATCTTAAATAACCCTCAAAACTTTGACGGATGTGGCAGGACAACCCTTGTTTACATCTTTTACAGTTAAAATTAGGTTATAGTCTGCGGTTCTGAAATTCAAACCTCTGCTAAGCTAAAAAATGCTGTTTATGATATGGTATCTATAACGCAACCTTCAAAAAACGACCTATACACAAAAATTACTGAGCTGTTACAATCAATAAAAACATAATCTGCATTTCATTTACAAAAATCTAGGACAAGGTTTCACTCATCTCTGGACAAAAATAATAAAATTTTATACTAACTGAATGATTACAGATTGTAGTTGTATTGTAAAAGTAATACCACGTAGAAAAACAAGCAGTGAAATCAGGGTAGGTTTGAAGAAAGGTTTTTGAAAAATCTTTCATAGTTTCTTACGTGATATCTCCAGTTTAACTAGGGAAACGAACATTCTTGGTAATGGTTAATCTGAGAGGAAACCTCAAAGAAGCCGTATAAATTATAAATTGAATCCTAAAGTGAATTATAAGGAAGTACAAACACTTTAAATACCATTATTGTTAGTAAACATAACCTCAAAACTACCAACCCAGATTATCGAGGCAATCGTTGCGTCTCCTCTCGCATTCGCTCTCGTCCATCTCCGAGGAGTCATCGGAATCTGGCTCATCGGCTTCTTCCGCGCTGGAGTCACGGTCTGGGCCCCTGGAAGACCCTCCAGATCGCTCAGTATCACCACCAGACATATCACCATCGCCATCGCTGTCACCCTCCACACGCATCGACGGCATTTTGGTCTGATAAACTAGGAGTTTCCTTTGGATTTGGATCGTAGGGATTTAGATTTGTAAAGTATATAAATAAATGAACAATTTTTCAGAGCGATTCCGCTCCTTTTTGCAAACGTCAAACTTGAAGCATAGAGACGGAAGAGAGAATTGTGCCAATTGTGCCAAACGTCATCATTTGTGTTGTGTCAGTCATTAGAGTCCCTACTCAATGGTAGCCCGCTCTTTGGTAGTACAGGTTTACAATAATAGATGGCGCAGTTGAGAGGGTTCCGTGCGTTCGCATGGCGCCACCGTCGATTTAGACTTTTTATCATCTTTTGGCTTCCTCACCTAAGGGGCGGTTTACATTAGCGCAGTTGTAAGTGGCGCAGTGCATAAGTTGGTAAGTTGATTTCAAGTTGACGTTTACACGGTTCCAGTACCCAGTTCTATTTTGATTCAAATTAAAAGGCAACATGAACTGCAACTTGAAAGCCCACTGGCAGGACCTTTTACACGTTTCAACTTATCAACTGTACTTATCAAGTATACTTACAGCTGGACAATTCGCGTTCCGCTTCGATCTCATCTCATTTCCGAGCTTTTACGTGCTAAATTCTTGTTACGGTGCCCTTACCACTAATTAATGATTACGGTCAGTACGAAAAATACTAAAAATGAAACAAATTTTATCTGATATTAAATTTAATAGGTATTCTATTATTTACATTAAATTGATCTCTATTAACATGTTATTTAAAGTACTTTATTATTCATTCAATTGTTAATAAATTATGTACAGGACTATTTATAAATTAGATACTAAATGTCAATACTGTGAAAACCACAAATCCATTTGACTTGATATCCTGCATGAATGATGGTTATAATTTAACTTTATGTTTAATAATCCTGTAACAATACATTAAGAAAAGCTGGCCAGAGAGACATTTTCAGAGCTATAAAACAAGAATTTCACAATTGAACAACTTTACATAATAGGCAGGATAAAAATTTAGCAGTAAATTGAAAAAAATAAACCCATCAATCACTATTATGTAAACCAAAAGAATTTATTTATATTTTATAACCAAATAGCCCGGTTAACTTGTTGACTGTGTATTCTAGAAAATAGCACAAAATTAGATAACCTTTATGACATTTTACTTACATCATTCATGCATACATCTATTTAAGATCTAGACCAATAAAACAATAATGATAAAACGAGGGTATGTATACGGTTAGCACCTGTAGGCTATGATTTCCAAATATTTAGATAGGTACACAAAACTTTAAAAAACTAACACGATACAAAGACTTCAACATTTCAATAATCTCGTATGACACGATTACATAGAAAAAAAACATTACACAACTTCAAGGAAAATGGTAAAATCTACTAGATAAAAATAATCTAAAAATTGTGATTATTACAAAAAAGTAAACTCTAAAATTCGTAGCCTTATATTTTTGGCACTATATTATTTGGAATGCACAACTCTTATCTCTATAAATGTTGTTTAAAAAACTATTTTAGAATATGATGATGAAATATTTTAAAGAAATATTAGATCAAAAAAAGTTGAATTTGCCAAATCCCATAAAAACGTAGTAAGTAACTAAATACTTCATAACCATAACAGACTTGTGAAGAGTATTTAATCTAATATAATACTATTTTCTATTCCTGTTATTGCTTTATATCAGTACATTATTCTGACTATGTGGAAATTAGAACACTTACACCTTTTGATAAAGCTGTTGAATAATTCATTATAATAACTGTAGAGATTATAAAATGCGCCTGAAAATAAAAGCAGCGTAATCGTATGTAAAGCAAACACGATTTGCGATTGAAAATGTTAATTATAAATATCTACGATCGATCAAAATTGGAAAAATTCATCGGACAACAGTTTTAAGTAGATAACAATATTACCTAAAGATTTCCTAGGTAGGTTAGTCCAAACAAATATCGATTCACTATAAATATCAAATGTGAAGTTAGTACATTATAAAAACCAGATATGTCATTGAACAGTATGTAAAGTTGATTATAAGGATATTTTTCTACTGGCTATCGTTTATGAACAGACACGTCAAACTTAAAATAAAAGGTTTTATGATGTGGTAGAATTTGTACCCAAACTTATAATAATGTTCTCTTAATCAATTTTAGGTTAAAGTTTTATTAGACATATTTCAGTAATGGCAGAGTCGTAAGGAAAGCCGATCCTTCTAATATGGCTAATGGATACTGATTGTATATTTCCTTGAAAATAATGTAGTGTAATTTTATAAAATGTTTGACATGTCTGTTGTTATTATTTAAATGTTGGCGAATCCATTTCACATACCCATGAGAACTACAAGACGAGAAAAATTTCAAAAATCCCTATTTTTTTTACTCTACCATATAAATTTGGCAATAGGGTGATTACTGATTACTTTATTGTTTCACGTTATCATTTCTTTTTCTTAAACTATCTATTTATCATACATACACTTTGCGTTCTATAAACTCCTGGGCGTCATGGATAACAGACACTGTACAAATTCAACGATTTAATAAGCCTATTTTATTTAGTATATTTTTTTATCTCTAATTGCTTCCCCTGACTTCGAATGTTCAATTGTATATAATTTTCACGCAAATAAGATAAATAATATTTATTTTATCTTTACAAAAAGTAAAATTACTTTTAATAAGTTATCGCAATGAATCTAAGATAATTTACCAAAGGTTTTAGCACTATAGAGGGCAACTTTATTAAGAACCGTAAAGTAAATCTTTCCCGTAAAACTGAACTCACAGAGCGAAGAGAATTAAAATTTTAAATTATAGACCGGTACAGAATGTACATACCAAAAAATTTCGTAATTATTTCCCAAAAAAATATTACAGCAAACGATTCATGGCTAAGTCTAAGAAAATAGAATTACCATTTAATATACATTTTTGTCTGGAAATAAATTGTTCCTGCCTAAATCATACCTACCTTTTGCGTCAGAGTATTAACTTTGGCAGTTTATTTTGAATTCAGTATCCACGTTTTAATCGTCTGCTTATAAAGTAATTTAGCACATTTTTTTATTATGTTTTTGATCATCTACTAACACAACTCACGGATAGTGTTTCTCTCATTATTACTACCATCATCTATTTAACTATCATAAGTACTCGCATCTCACTTGATTCCTTCTATTACTATTACTTTTTAAATAAATAAGCTCGAATCTATGAATATAATCGATTGATTCATAAAAAATCTAAATCAATTTTGGGACAAGCCCACACAAACAAGTGAGGGAAATAAGGTACTCTTTTTTTATTTACATATTTCTTTCTTTATTGTTTATATTTGGCGAGTTTTTATGAGCTGCACCACTTAAATTGTTTCGCAACCGATGCAAGCAGTCGAAATATTAAATTACTACAGTTTTATTTTAATTAAAATCAGATGGAATGTATTCTCGCTGGAATTTATCATTCAAACAGTGTACGCTATCTAAAATCCACGTCGATTACTCGAAAATAATCAGTTTTCTCGAATCTTATAGGTTTCCTCCGCGACCGACCCTTCCTTAAGTACGAAAACAGGCAATAAGGAAACTTGAATTCATTCAATATCATACAGCTTTCCTATCGCAATCGGCGTTCAAATCTCTTTGCAACCTTGTTCGGAACACATTTCTATATTCTATTCTACCTACCCTTTTAGAATCCCTACATTCCCCGATCCGTCCGGAGGAAAAAAACGCGAACAAATGTAAAACCATTTGCATTACGACTTTCAGTACGAGCATGAGTTTGAGCATTCCGTACTCGACCGTATTTAGTTTGGAAGTCACTCGGCGAGCGGGCTGAGTGGTTCGGACCACGGGAAGTTCTTCACAGGGAAGTGGCTTCGACGTCGCTTGCGGCGATGTGGTCGCAGTGACAGATGGCGCAGGATTCGTTGCCCGCTAGGTATGCTTCAGCCAGTGCGCGGGCACCCACTGGGGTTCACGCTCCAGCGAGTTGATCTCGTTAAGGAGTTGCTGGTAGGCGCGCTGCGTGTCGTTGTTGATGATGATCATGTCGAACAGGTGCCCCCAGCGGAGTTCCATATCCCGAGCCGTCGCGATGATTTCCTTTAGTTCTTCTTCCTGTAATGTCAAATTAGGGTATTAATCATACATAACGCTCCCAACGATGTAAACGTAGTCAGCGCCATCTATCAATCAGTTCTGAAATTACAAGAAAATCTAACCCTAGTCAAGCATCATCTCTATTATAGCATTGAAGTATTAATAGGTCTGTGGTCAATTAATTGTCTTTGGTCAAAGCTTGCAAGGAGTTTATATAGATAGGTATTGACTGATTATTGCTGCGAGGAGATTTTGTTCCAAGAATTGGGTTACAAGAAGTTTTTATTCTAAGTATTGGGCATACCTTGAAAGCTTCCCCGTTCCTAATCTTCTTCTGGCGGAGTTTCTCGAGGCTAGGGGGCGCCACGAACACGGTGTACGGTTTCAGGTCCGAAGTGCGGAGTATCTTCAGCGATTGAGGATGGAGGTTTAGCACGCAGATCTTGCCCGAGTTGACTACTTCTCTTATTGCATCTAGTGATGTGCCTGGTAACGAGATGGATATGGATTAGTATGGATTCCCAAAATATTTTGGTTGCCAAAAAATGCTTCTCTAGCAATTAGGCCGCCTAAATTGTACAACACCAAAACTAAATCCTAAAATACACCCGTAAAAAATCGACAGTAGCGGACAAGAGCCGTTTATGTGTTACAAGTTTATCTATAATCAGTGAATAGATAGTAGGTACCTACTCTTTGACGATGGTAAAAGTCTCAAAATAGCAAAAAAATGCTTACCATAATATGCCTTCTCATATTCTCCATGTTCGACGAACTTTCTATTTAGTATGTCCGCTTCGAACTGCGTGCGCGATATGAAGTGGTAATCCTGGCCCGGCACCTCGTGGTCTTTCCTAGGTCGCGACGTATCTGCGGAAACGAAAAATAGAAATTATAATACAATAGGAACATATCCTTGTGTTTTTGTAAGTGTCGCGCTTACTCCGCTCGCGTAGGTAGTTTAGGTTCTGTAGGTACCTATTGATCCAGTTTTAGTGCTATGTCAAACTCACTTCGCTTACGTAACGACAAAGTGTGAAAAAGAAACGTTCTGTTAGTGAAATGTCGCGCTCGCTTCGCTAGCGTGAGGTTTTGATTCCATTTTATTGAGTTGTTGTACTCGTTTGCGTAACGTATTGATTCAATTTTAGTGGCTTCTAGCGTTGGCACTCACGTGGCACTGCTGCGGCGAATCTACTGCTGTCTTCCATGAGGCGCTGGCGCAGCTCGTGGCGCCCGATGTTGGGAGGACCTATTAGTACGATGGGGCGCTTGTGCGACGCTCGAGGGTAGTATAACGCGACTTCTTCGTACGTTAGGATCTCTTCTTGCTCGAAATCTGGAAATATACGGTTCTCTGTAGCATTGGAGAAACTAATCGTGTATATCTACGTATTCTTTCCTATAAATTTCTTTATCATTTAACTTGTCTTCTTAAGGGTCTGCCGGAGTAGTAAAATCCCATACAAATGTAGTTTCGCTTTTATTCCTAAACAGTATTACCAAACTTCGTTCATATGATCAAATTCATCATATCTATGTTTCTAATTAGGTTTGGTTTGAAAATATTAAGCATTAACAAAATAAGACTGGAAATACTTTTTTTTTTTGGTGAAAATAGCCTAAAATTAAATTTGCTTTCTACTTGTTGTACTTGGTTAATATTTTCAAACCAAACCTAATTAGAAGCATAGATGCATTTGGTTATGTGTACGGAGTTTGGTTAAGTTTGGTTTTACTAAATAGGAATAAAAGCGAAACTAAGTTTGTAAGGGATTTCAGAACTCCGGACGATTTCTTTTTAACTTACCATCGCCTCCTGAGGTAGAATACAATGGATACCCTGCTTCGCTCGTTGCTTTCTTGCCCTTCTTTTTCTTGGGTGGTTTCTTGGCGCAGAGCAGGGTGCCTCCTTTCCGAGGCTTATCTCTTGATGCGACTTCGCCAGCCAACGTCAGCTTCATAGACTCCCGCCTAGAGGTAAATACACGGAAATGAAATTATGAAATTCAATTAATTTTAAACCCATTTGGGATGATTTTACCCATGGAACGAATTTTGTTTCTTCAAGAAACATAGGTCTATTAATATGGAAAAATAAATAAGTAAATAGTTTATTTTTTTTCATATTAGTTTGTGTTTGTGAGATAGTGAAGTTCCTCAGCTGTATTATAATTCTGATTAAAAGTTTGAGGACATCTTAGATAATCAGGATTGGAACAATTAACTCCAGAAGCACAGATCAGCAAAGAATATCGCGAGCGATGCGTGACATTTCACGCTCGCTTTGCTCCTGATTTGTTAAGTCAAGTTTTTGATAACACGCATTATCTCGGCAGGAATAAATAGACGTCCATAGATTTAAAGGTCTAAAATGCTAAATGGGAAAAATGGGCATATGTTTATGTTTGAATGTGTTCTTATATGTTTAGGTTTACTCACTGATGCTGGAAGGCCTGACTAGGAATGAGTCCGGCGAGGCTCTGGTCCTCCTCGCCCTCTCGGAACGCTTGCCACCAGTTCGGGTCCTCGCGGCTTATCACATGTAAAACGTCGCCCTTTTGGAAACTTATACCTGGAATAATAAGAAGATATCAATACCTAATTCGTATTCTAAGACTGATTGAACAAGAAGATCACTAAACAAAGTAGACCGATGGGATAAATGATCCGAAGGTTCAGTTAGTCCCTTTGGACCATAGACCTTGTTAGGTCAATGTCATCTTGTAGGAAAGTAGACCTATTTGAAAGATAAACTGTTTGGGAAAATGGATCGAATGGGAAAGTGTACCGATGGGGGAAAATGGACCGATTGGGAAAGTATACCGATTGTTTTGGATTTGGATTGGATTGAGGTTTCAGATGTTCCCTGCACGACCACCAACTGCACTTGGGGTGTGTACTGACCTAGCTCCCGGCACGGTATGTACACGTCGTCCTCGGGGTCGTAGTCGAAGTGCGCGCGCACGTGCAGCACGCGGTGCGAGGGCTGCGGGCGCGCGGCGCGTCTCTGCGCGACCACCACGCTCAGCGTGCCCGACAGCGCGCCCAGCACCTGGCACACCTCGTGCACCGACTTGCCGCGCATTGGCACGCCGTTTACTTCCAACAACTGGAAACAACAATCGTTATGAAATGTTTGTGTTGCGGCTCTATCTGAAAGTAAGTATTTTCGCGAGCGAAGCAAGTGTAAAATTTCATAAATAAAATAAATTTTAACGAGAAGAAAGTAAATGTGACCGGAATTTTAAATTCATAAAAATTAAGTCCTTTTACACTGACGTAGTACGAATCCATTCAAAAAGCACACATCATTTATTGCGAGCGAAGCGAGCGCGTACCTTCAAATTACACATAGAGTCTACTGTTATTGCAAGCGGAGGAGTAACCGTGAAGTATCTCATCATCAATATTATGTAAATCAGAGTAAACTTGTCTTGATTACCTACCTATCTCAATAACTAGTTTTAAATCAACATACCTCGTCTCCTTCGTGTAGTAATCCAGACTTCTCCGCCGCGCCTCCCCGCACTATCCTGCCTATCACCACCGCATCTCCTTCATTTCTTACAGTAGCACCTGTATAGATATTCAAAAAGTATGATAATTTGTTCAGTTTGTTATACTAGGTACTAATTAAATTGTATTATTAACGAGTTCTGTTCTTACCAAGTGGTTCATTAGTCTTCTCAATTTTGATAACTTTAATGTTTTCGCTGGGGTCGTCCGGGGAGGTTCGCAACGCCTTATCCGCGTTGTGATTACTAGTGTTATTGACGGCCTGAAAACAAAAATGGATATTGAAAAACACGAAAATACAGAATCTAAAAAGGGTTAAACTTGCTTTTATTTTGCAAGGAAAAATGCAATGCTACAAGAGCGAAGCGAGCAAGTATCAAAACTCTTAATTCAAATAGGGCATACAAGAGTATGTAGAATCGTATCGCGAGCGAAGCAAGTTCGCTAAGACTTCAAATATGTTAGCCAGATATCCAAACTTCTTTCGCCCTGTTGGGAATTGCGCAAGTCATTTATTACCCCTTGAAAGACATTTTAGGTCTGTAATTAGGTTCTGGGTTGCGGAGGTCAGATGGCAGTCGCTCTGTGTAAAAACCGGTACCCTCTTTCAATCACCTATATTAGGTAACCAACCCCGGGATAATCTAGGGAGATGATGAAGAAACATACCCTAGCGTTACTCGCGTGGAAGGCACCAGGATGCAGCAGCGCAGCCGCCTGGTCGTGCGCAGTGAGCAACGACTCCAGCTGTAGTGACTCCAGCAGAGCCAGCAGTTCAACTCCTAGAGCCGCCGTCTCCGCGCTGACGGCACTCACCGCCGCGTGTGACGATACCACGTCTATACACTGGAAGAGACGAGTAGTTTCATTAGAAATGTTTCCCAGCTAAGAAAATAAAAGCCTAGTATAGAAACTTTAATTGAAAGTGGATATTTGTCTACTTACATATTACAATCTAAAATTGCTCTCAATTTTTGTCAGACGTGGCGAAAGCGCCTTTTACGAGGCGTTAAACGCTCTGCCTACCCCATAAGGGATAAAGGCGTGATTTATGTATGTATGTATGTATATTTGTCAATTTATCACTTTGTGAGGTTTCCCCCAGTTTGGTTAGGACATTGCAGGCTGAATCACCGGATTGTCCGAAAAAGAAAAAGGATTCCGTGCCTCGGAGGGCACTTTAAGCCGTCGGTCCCGGTCGCTGTCTTTATTTATTTATTTAACAGTTTATTGTACACAATAAAATACAAAGGACATTTAGATATAAAACAAAGACACAACAGGCACAGCTTATTTTTTTGTTAGTGATCGGTACTCAAACCACGAAAACTCTGACACCAGGTTTCATAGGGTCATTCGACTTGAGAATCCACTCGCTAAGAAGAAGATTATAGGTATATTGTAACAAGAAAGGGAAAATCACTTTTCTATAGTGAAACGGATCGCGAATAGCGAGTGAAGCGAGCGCCAAATTTTTCAAAGTAAAAGTTCATGTGCAAAACAAAGCGAAAGAAGAAATTATATTAGTTTCAAACTAGCCAATGATGGCTGCGGAGGAGAACTTACGTCTTTTAGTCGATCAGCAGCATGATTAGTAACGGGAGGCGTGAGGCCCACTCGCTTATGTCTCGTCGCAGTCAGCACAGCTGTTCTCGTCGCAAGCGCGGTCCTCAAAGCAGGACACAGTAGGGCTCCAGCCGCGCCCGCTACCCGCGCCGCTAGCGCTGACTCGCCGGCAGCACCCAACGCCTTTTGGACCCTCGTGAGTGCTGCGCATACTTCTTGGTAGTCTGGAAGAAAATATACAAGTGAGTACATACATATAATCACGCCTTTATCCCTAATGGGGTAGGCAGAGCGTAAACGACCTGAACAAAGGTCGCTGCGCCACGTCTGACAAAGTTTTGAGAGATATTAAGGATGGATTTTTAGGTATATTACTGTATTTATGTTATCAGCCCATCGCCTAAATTACAATATACTAAAACCCTCTTATCCCTTAGTTGTTTTTTACAGCACGCCGGAAGGAAATACAGCTGGCACATTCTATGTTTTTCTCTCGCTATCACGCCAGCATGGAAGAACAAGTGCAAGTGAGTGTAGGTAATAGGTAAGAATAACTGCTGAACATTGGTTTACTAAAGAAGCAAGTATTCGAATCTAACGCAAAAATCTTTGTACCTTGATATCGTGTGGTATGAAATTTGGAATGTAATTAACATCAAATTATTGGCATTTGTGAAATAATTTATTCTCTGTTTGTACTACTACCTTGACTTGACAAACTAAATGGGACGGTTGAAAATCAGTCATCATCATTATAATTTTCTTCCATGCTGGCCTGGGAGCAAAAGAAAATCCTAGAATGGGCCAGCTACATATCCTCCCGGGCATGCTGTAAAAACCAGCTAAGGGATCCGAGGGTTTCAGTATATTGCAATTTACGCGATGGGCTGACAACCTGTCACTACAGCAATATACCGAGAAATCTATCTTAAAATAACCCTAAAAATGTTGTCAGACGTGGCGGAACGACCTTTGTTTAGGTCGTTTACGCTCTGCCTACCCCATTAGGGATAAAGGCGTGATTATATGTATGTATAATCATAATTAAACTCCTTACCTTATACCACTTGATAATCGTTAAATAGTACGAACCAAATCTGGTGCAATATGAAAGCTATATAACCTACATTATAAATAGCTTAGGGTATCACCTTGTGCTAAATAGTGCTCTCATTTTTGCCCTCATCATGGTATTATACCTAAAAATCATAACTCAAGAGGCTTGGGTTTGAACTCGACAGTCAAATTGAAAGACTAATGTTCTCAATAAAAATGATATGCTTTTGTGATTGGCCTAAAGTCGTTACCTAGCTAAACATTAAAATACTGCGTTCGTAGATTCGAGAAAGTCACTCGTTAGAAGAAGAAGTAGGCACATTTCTCAGTTGTAGATATTTTACTAGAATACATACATATAATCACGCCTTTATCCCTAATGGGGTGGGCAGAATGTAAACAACCTAAACAAAGGTCGATCCGTCACGTCTGAAAAAGTTATAAGGGTCATTTAAGATAGATCTGTAGGTACATTCCTGTAGTGACAGGTTGTCAGCCCATCGCCTAAATAGCAATATACTGAAACCCTCGGATCCCTTAGCTGGTTTTTACAGCATGCCCGGGAGGAAATGCAGCTGGCACATTCTATGTTTTTCTTTCGCGCCCAGTCCAGCATGGAAGAAAGGAAAGGCGCCACATAGCGTTCGTGATCCGCCAGAGGTCAAAGCCCAGCGTGTGGTTCATCTATGAACGGCCTAGTTTTAAACAGCCTACTACCTAGAAACTGCTATACAGGGTGTAAGAGAGAGCTACCTACAAACTGATAAGGGTTGCTCATCACTGTCAAAGAAACTGAACAACTTTCACATACAAAATCCTTTCAGGGAAATTAAGATTTTGGGCCTTCCTCATACAAATTACTTATTTGAATTTGTATGGAGAAGGCAATTTATATTTTCGTTTTCTGAAATAATTTTCATGTGGAGGTTGTTCAGTTTCGTTTTCGAGACACGCGTCTCTTACACCCCCTCACATACATATAAGCACGCCTTTATCCCTAATGGGGAAGGCAGAAATAAAGGTCGTTCCGCCACGTCTGACAAAGTCGTCTGACAAAAATTGCTGTAATGACAGGTTGTCAGCCTATCGCCTAAATTGCAATGTACTGAAACCCTCGATCCTTCAGGTGTTTTTTACAGCATGCCCGGGAGGAGACGCAGCTGGCACACTCTATGTTTTTCTCTCGCTCCCAGTCCAGCATGGAAGCAACCCCCTTACACCCTGTATATAAATCTCCTATACTTCTATTGGCGAATCGTTCACGGTTGAAGAGGTTCGATTCCCGGTTGTGCAGGTAACTGGGGCACAGGTAGGTTTAGGATTGTTTGTCCAATGGTGCATTGTGTTTGTTTGACACCCTGGAAAATTCTTAAACCCCTCGGGGGGTTCGGTGTTTTATTTAGATTGATAGTTTGAAATCCCGTTTCAATATTTATTGTACCTAGCACATGCCTTCGTGGAACCATTTCCGATATTTTCGAACCTATATCATGGAACTATAATTTATTTTATTATTAGTTACCCGAGAGCCTGATGGTGTAGTGGATAGGCCCGCTGCCTCCTGAGCGGGAGGTCGTGGTTCGAATCCCACCACGTACCAATGTGTTTTTCGGTTTTCGAATTTCATATGTACGTTTATTCGGCGCTTTTTCCGTGCTTCGGCAGACACGTTAAGCCGTTGGTCCCGGTTAAAATCGTTTAATACCGTAGATATTAGTCGAGGCCAGTGCTAAGCATTGGCGGCTTGAAAACTCTGACCTAATCTAGGATTGGGTCTGGTTTTCATTCTGGGTGGCGGAGGTCAGATGGCAGTCGCTCTGTGTAAAAACCAGTACCGTTGTTCAATCCCCTGGATTAGGTAGCCGACCCCGTAAGATACGGGATAAGGCTAGGGAGATGATGAGGTGTCCCACTGCAGGGCAAAGACCTCTCTCCCTTTCTTCCATTTCTCCCTGTCCTGAGCCTCTTGTATTCAGTTTTTGGCGTGGGTATCTAGCTCGTCTCGCCATCTTTTCCTGGGACGACCTCGTGCCCGTCTCAGTTAAGATAGACCCAACGTGTAGTTCTTATTTATTTTATTTGGATAGGTACAATTACAGACTACAGACTAATAACAAGGTAGAAATAATAAAAAATAGGAAAACATTTTAAATCTGAGGTCGTATTACTATTGTACACAACATTCACCAAACAGTCCAGATATAAAATAAAAAAGAGAACACTTATAAAAAAAACGGTTTGAAAGTGTTTGATTTGATTACAAAAATAATCAATAAACATTGTTTTTAATACTGTTGTACAGTTGTGACTTCAATGAATTTAGACTGCAATTCAATATGTCGGTGTGAGCGCATTCTTCATTATAACATACATACATACATATAATCACGCCCCTATCCCTAATGGGGTAGGCAGAGGGTAAACGACCCAAACAAAGGTCGTTCCGCCACGTCTGACAAAGTTTTGAGGGTTATTTAAGATAGATTTGTAAGTATATTGCTGTAGTGACAGGTTGTCAGCCCATCGCCTAAATTACAATATACTGAAACCCTCGGATCCCTTAGCAGGTTTTTACAGCATACCCGGGAGGAAATGCAGCTGGCACATTCTATGTTTTTCTCTCGCTCCCAGGCCAGCATGGAAGAAATTATAATAACTTCTACACATTCTTCATAAAGGATTATTGTAAGAAACATTATTATTTTTTGAAGACGGTAACCTAAAAACTTAAAAACTTGTTGAATGCGCATTGACCTTGTTGGTACACTAAAGTTTAATTTTGCCAGCACGTAAAAGTCTTAAAGTCAGCAAAAGGGACTCGAGGGTTACAGTGTATTGTAATTTAGGCGATGGGCTGACAACCTGTCACTATGGCAATACACATTACAATCTAAAATTACCCTCAATTTTTGTCAGATGCGGCAAAAGCGCCTTTTACGAGGCGTTTAACGCTCTGCCTACCCCGTAAGGGATAAAGGCGTGATTTTATGTATGTATGTATGTAAAAGTCTTAGATCTATGATATAAGTAAACTAATAGGTATAACTCACCAACAATAGTATACAGCTGATGCACCTCATCCGAATCACCCTCATACGCGTCGTTGATAAATGCTGTTGTGTTGGCAGCACTGGACTCCAGGGCCTGAAGCTTGTTGGACCCTCGGAGCGAAGTGCGCAGAAACTCATTCTGAGCAGCTACCCGGTCTTCCGCTTCTTTACGTTGCCTTAGTTGCTCCTGGGGGCGAAGAGAAGAAGACATTGGTTATTAGATCAAAAAAGTTTACACGGAAATAGGATCTTTAAATAACTAAATGCAGGCGTCACTTACTGCGCGCAAGGTTGCGCCCAACACGCTGTCAATGCTTTTTGTATTGCCTACAATACAACACACATGCGTCACCTTACGCACTACGCGTAGCGAGGAACTCTACTTCGGCGTATCCCTCTGCCAGAACGATTACGACAGTACCACAGTGGGTTGAGCGCAACCTTACGCGCAGTAAGTGACGCCTGTGTGTTGCTGCACTTACGTGGTAACTTTAGGCCCGTATTTATAATCAACTCTTAAGATTGACAACGGGTTCAAGTTCATATCAGAAATATCATTTTAGTACATGGCCTGTCAAATCTATACTTAATATTGCTCTCAATCTTGAGATCGCTTTATAAATACGAGCCTTAGTGCAGCTTCAAGTTTCTGTGACTTCAACTACTTAAGGATCGTACTATTGATTACACAATGTAACTAGGTACGTAACAATACCGCCTGTCTATTGTCACAAAAACTAGGTAAAACCATCATAATCATAAGTAACCACATAGTTTCATTACATTGTTCTCAATTAGGTTAGAACAATACATGCCAAACAACCTAACAGTGACTTCGTGATTCAAATGGCATGTTATACGGTCATCGGTCCAGTTCGTTGTCTTTGACAGTATAGCCATGACACAAGTTTTGAAGAACGGTTCTAAAATCCCTTGACAGAAAGAACAAGAATAACTTGGTCTATGTTTTTCGTCGCCTGAGCAAAGGTCAAGGTTTTTTTAAAGTAAGTACCTACTCAATAACTCACAAACTCTACATCAAACGTATGAGGTTGTTGCGCGTGCGCCTACCGCGGTGATATCATAGCAAACATGAGCGGAATACTAACTAAGCACCAAGGAGCGGATGGCCGGTTCTGTACTACGTGAGAGGTACGTACACAATGAATCGAAGATCTGGTCCAAGTGACTCAAGTAATATATACCTATATAAAGATAATTTTGCTATTATTACTTCGTTGTAGTAACAGGTAGAAAAATTACTGTTGGTGGCCGTTATTCCCGATTTTTCTACTTGTTTCTTCCATGCTGGCCTGGGAGCGAGAGAAAAACATAGAATGTGCCAGCTGCATTTCCTCCCGGGTACGCTGTAAAAACCAGCTAAGGGATCCGAGGGTTTCAGTATATTGTAATTTGGGCGATGGGCTGACAACCTGTCACTACAGCAATATACTTACAAATCTATCTTAAATAACCCTTAAAGCTTTGTCAGACGTGGCGGAACGACCTTTATTTGGGTCGTTTACGCTCTGCCTACCCCATTAGGGATAAAGGCGTGATTATATGTATGTATGTATGTATGTTACTACAACAAACTATGAATCGCTAATTTTAAGGTTTTAAATTATCTTTCCGCCCAATATGCCTCAAGCCAACACGCCTGTGAAACCAACAGCGGACGCGGCGGGCTAAGGTGGTGACTCCTCAGCTGATGACGACAGTGACGATGACTAGAATAACGCGGAAGAGAAACACGACGAGCCAAAGTTCTACAGTGACGGTGATAAGACTGAAGATACCAACAACCACAATTCGTCCAAGGAGCCCGCCGCTAACAAGTGAACCATCCCCCCAACACTCCTCTACCCCCAACGTACAGGAATCAGGAACACAGGAGCGAGTGGAGTGACAAATTAGCAAAAGGGAAGTATCTAAGAACTTTGACACCAGGGTTCATAGGGTTACTTTCATACTTCCATGCTGGCCTGGGAGCGAGAGAAAAACATAGAATTTGCCAGCTGCTTTTCCTCTCGGGCATGCTGTAAAAACCAGCTAAGAGATCCGAGGGTTCAAGTATATTGTAATTTAGGCGTTGGGCTGACAACCTGTCACTACAGCAATGTACCTACAAGTTATCTTAAATAACCCTCAAAACTTTGTCAGACGTGGCGGGAAGACCTTTGTTTAGGTTGTTTACGCTCTGCCTACCCCATTAGGGATAAAGGCGTGATTATATGTATGTATGTAAATTATCTTACGTTCTATTACTTGAGTCTCTTGGGCCAGTTTTTCGATTCACTGCGTTTTTAGTGAGTTATGATTTTTTAAAGGATGGAGGCGCCACTTTGGCCCTATCACCATCTTAAGTACATTTGATTTAATTTTAGGCAATATTATATTTTTATATTCCGATTTTACCGGAGTAGTTAACTGCCCCCGTGGTCTAGTGGCTAGTGCCATGGACTCCTGATCCGGAGGTCCTGGGTTCGATTCCCAGGGGGGAATCACAAAGTTGATATTTGAGAATTTATCACTTTGTGAATTTTTCCCCAGTTTGGTTAGGACATTGCAGGTTGAATCACCTGATTGTCCGAAAAAGAAAAAGATTTCGTGCTTCGTCGGTCCCGGTCGCTGTCTTTGATAGTGGTCGTTTCTCAAACCATGTCAGAGGCCTGATACTTGTGCTACTAGGCGGTTTAAAAACTATGACACCAGGGTTCATCGGGTCGATAGACTCGATACCCACTCGACAGAAGAAGACCGGAGTAGTTAATTCAGAAGATGAAGGATTGTGTACGTAACCATATCGTAGCGTACGTAATATTGTAAATACTGTTTGGTCTGTGGAAAGCAAGTCAAAAGATTGTGATAATTAGTAGTCGTTTGAAATATTTAACAGTCTGTTATTATAGGTACTGCAGAACTTTTCAAGACCAACTTTTTATTATTTAAACCATTGATTTTAAACACGGAATCGATTTTAAAACCATTTGACCCTTTACCCTGTTATAACCCACGCGATTCAACCCCAAAATAATCTACACGGACAAACAGTGATAGAGGGTGCATTTTGAATGAATGAAGGGAAGACGAAATAAAACGCAACCATAAAAAAACGCTAAAAAGGGTTCATTTCGTTGAATCTATTCAAAACAGCTCTATCAGTAAATTAGAAAAACTTCCTCAAAGTCCCCGCACCAAGATAAAATCTTCAATAGCTAGCTCACGACAACAAGATTCCTATCTCTATGGATGTAGCTGGCAGGCTAGCAGACATTTCGAGTACATTCCGACAACATCTGGGCAAGAATTTCAGCTTCCTCAGAAAACCGACAGAGGTAGAATGCCCTGCATATTTCAAGCAGAGTTTTCTATTAAGGTTTAAAGTTCTGCCTGCTATAAATAAAATTCTAAATATAGGCCCTAAGAAAACCTTTATGTCATGCTTTAGTTTACAAATCGGTGATTTCAAATTGAAGACCGTTTTAAATAAATATGAGATGTAAGAAATTAAAAATTCGTCGCGGGCAGGGTTTGAACCTGCGATCTCTGGATTGTCGTTCCATGATCGCTCTGCCAACTGAGCTACCGAGGTGGTTGTCAGAATGGCAAATTTTTAATCCTTCCTTCTTTTTAACACTTCATAGTGGAGGTCAGCGATATCTAACCAAGTAGTCTTCTTCTTCTTCATAGCGTGTAGACTCTCGAGTCGAACAACGACCCGAAGAACCCTGGTGTCAGAGTTTTCAAACCGCCTAGTAGCACAGCTATTAGGCCTCTGACATGGTTTGAGTAACGACCACTATCAAACACAGCGAGTTCGGACAATCAGGTGATTCAACCTGCAATGTCCTAACCAAACTGGGGAAAACCTCACAAACTGATAAATTGACAAATATCAACTTTGTGAGGGAATCGAACCCAGGACCTCCGGATCGTAAGCCCGTGGCTCTGACCACTAGATCACCAAGTAGTATTACAACTACACAAGGCTTGACTAGTCCAAATTACGTTTTTAATACTTCAAGATTTAGAAACTTTTTTGTTTTTTTTACTATACACTAAAATAAGACTTATCCTACGAAAGCTAGCAGATATTTCGAGTGGATTCCGACAACTTCTGGACAAGAATTTCAGCTTGCTCAGAAAACCAGCAAAGCCGACGTTTCACGTGGAATGCCCTAAATATTTCAATTTTCAAGCTGAGTAGCTACGCTGAGTATTCTATTAAGATTTTAAAGATGTTACGTTCATCCTGGTAGGTGAATCACTACATATCATAAAACAAAGTCGCTTTCTCTGTCCCTATATCCCTATGTATGCTTAGATCTTTAAAACTACGCAACGGATTTTGATGCAGTTTCTTTTAATGGATAGAGTGATTCAAGAGGAAGTTTTATATGTATAATACATGCATAATATAGTAGAGAAACACTGATGATTTCCGTGCGAAGCCGGGGCGGGTCGATAGTTACTCAATATAAGCGAAATAAGAAAAATATTCTTATTTCGCTTATATTTAATTTCTTCCATGCTGGACTGGGAGAGATAGAAAAACATAGAATGTTCCAGCTGCCCTTCCTCCCGGGCATGCTGTTGAAGTCAGCAAAAGGGACTCGAGGGTTACAGTGTATTGTAATTTAGGCGATGGGCTGACAACCTGTCACTATAATACATATTACAATCTAAAATTGCCCTCAATTTTTGTCAGACGTGGCGAAAGCGCCTTTTACGAGGCGTTAAACGCTCTGCCTACCCCGTAAGGGATAAAGGCGTGATTTATGTATGTATGTATGTATGTAAGAAAAATATATTACAGTAGTTTACAACTCAGTGATTGCAACGTTTAAACTGAAAACTTATCTTTTTTGTATTCTCGAAACTTTAGAAACTCTCAAAGATATAAAGCACAGCACAGCAAAAGAATTCGAATGCATTTAGTTTAGTCTCGATTTAATCGCGCTATCGCAACAAGACTTATCTTACGATACGTCAATTGATAAAATCCATCAAACTGTTTAGACTACAGTCTGTACCAACGGTATAGGAGATATAAGATCATACCTTTGAGGCATAAAAGTGATTTGAATGCCTCAAAGGTTTCGGCATGGTAGGTACGTTTATATTTTCATGAAATTGTCTTATGGCGTGATTATACCGGGTGTAAGGGACAGCGTCCCGCAAACTGATAGGGGTTCCTCAGTCAACGGAACTAAACAACTATCAGCAGGATATTTTTTCAGGAAGTGAAAAAGAAAAGATTTTTCATACAAGTCGTCTGATCAATTTGGTCATTTTGTATGGGAAGAACAAAATTTATTTTCATCTCCCGAAAGAATTTCCTGGTGATAGTTGTTCAGTTTCGTTTACTGAGCAAGCCCTATCAGTTCGCGGGACGCTGTCCCTTACACCCAGTATAATCACGCCATAAGACAATTTCACGAAAATATAAACGTACCATGCCGAAACCTTTGAGGCATTCAAATCACATCTGAGTAAAAACACCGTGAGCGTCAAATTCCAAAATAACATACATATAATCACGCCTATATCCCTAATAAGGTAGGCAGAGCGTAAACGATCTAAACAAAGGTCGTTCCGCCACGTCTGATAAAGTTTTGAGGGTTATTTAAGATAGATTTGTAGGTATACTAATGTAGTGACAGGTTGTCAGCCCATCGCCTAAAATACAATTTACTGAAAACCTCGGCTCCCTTAGTAGGAAATACAGCTGGCACATTTTATGTTTTTCTCTCGCTCCCAGTCCAGCATGGAAGGTCTGTATACATCTGAGTAAAACACTGTATAACCTTCTTTTTAAGGCAGTGGGGCAAAAAGTGTCGTCGACAATGACGTCACACCAGAATCGTTACTTCTACCCGGACGACATAATGTGCTATGAATATTCTAAAAAGCCAGTATTCTGGTACTGTTAAATATTCTGTGCTTTTGCCGGGCCTTGCAATTCATTCTGTTTCTAAATTTAGGTAAGCATCCAAAGTTTTTACGGGGTGTAAGGTCAGAGTCCCGCAAACTGATAGGGGTGGCTCAGTCAACGAAACTTAACAACTATCACCAGGAATTTCTTTCAGGAGATGAAAAAAAAATACTTCCCATACAAAATGACCACCTCGATTAGACAATTTGTAGGGAAAACCAAGTTTCTTTTACTTCCTGAAAGGTATTGGAGACGAATGGGAAGAATTAGTTCGATGGAAAGGAAACCAAATGAAGACGCACTGAGAATGGTAAAGGAGAAGACAAATATACAGATGACAATAGAGAACCGAAGAGGAAGAATGATAGGCCACGTGATACGACATGACGATTTTTTAAAAAACATCATAGAAGGGAAATTATAAGGCAAGAGAAAAAGGGAAGACTGAGACGCAGTTACTTTGACCAAATTAAAAGAGAATATCAAGTCGTATCAGGAAGTGAAATCGTTGGCAGAAGACAGAGAAAATTGGCGATTACTCCACCGACAAGTGCCCAGCACTTAAATTTAAGAAGAAGAAGACTTTGAGATTGGTTAAATTAAAATTAAATCAGCTAATAAGAGGAAATGTGACCAGTTCAGATGTAACAACTGTAAAATAAGACAAACATCTAAAATAAAATCTATTGTCATTGATTAAATTAATTCCAACATCATTAATATCATTGTTAAAGGTGGTGCTAATACTGGAAACAAATCGCACTCATAATAGTGGTAGCTATCAAGTATGCCCACATTTGTTAGAATAAAAATAAATGAAAAACCATAACAGCGGTCTAGTTTCATGTTAACTGTTTCGTTGAATAGAACAGTACTGTTAACATAAACCAGTACAGGAAACTCCGACTGGACAAGCAAGCCCGGCGCCCTATTTGCGTTGTAGTTATTTTATACTACACTAGCGACCTGCCCCGGCTTCGCACGGAAATTATCAGTGTTTCTCTACTATATGATGCATGTATTATACATATAAACCTTCCTCTTGAATCACTCTATCCATTAAAAGAAACCGCATCAAAATCCGTTGCGCAGTTTTAAAGATTTATGCATACACAGGGATATAGGGACAGAGAAAGCGACTTTGTTTTATACTCTCTATATATCTATTCGGAAAGTATATTAGTTCTTACTTGAAAAAAGCGAAGAAAGGACGTAAATCCAAGCGAATAATTATGAAACTACACCCACGTATGAATTCATGCCTTTATTCCCTCGATGAACAATGTACTATTCTTCCATCCAGGATTGGGATCGGGGGAAACATATCTGTACTACGTGTAGTAGTATATACGTAATGTTCCAACGCTTCCCTTCCCGGGCATATTGTCGGAGTCAGTAGTGTATTGCAATTTAGGCGAAAGGCTGACAACCTACAAACATACATACATATAAACGACCTAAACAAACGTACCTACCTATCACTAATACACACAGCTCGTACTTTCCGGAACGACACTCAAACCATTTCTACGTTATCTTAGACGCTCTGCTTACCCCTCAATGTATAGAGGCGTGATTTTATGTATGTATGCTAGTAGTTTGCTAACAGTACCTACATGAACTCCGGACTGGACAAGCAAGCCCGGCGCCCTATTTACCAAAACGAGCGTAAACATGGCGGCCGAGCCACAGATTATACTGAATGTAACTGCATATAAGAGAGATTCCCTTATGGTTATGTAGGTCCCCCTTTATATCTTAATAGTTTGTTTGAGCAAGTGGATCGAAAATTTAATAAAGTAAAAGTCCAAAGTAAATTGTAGAGTCTCGATCTCGTCCCTAGATAGCATTTTAAATGAGATGTAAAATTTATTTTATCAAATTCAAAGTTATAGATTATCGAAAATGACCACTTTGTCTAGTTCAATTTCAAATACTTCTTCCTTATTTTGATTATCGTTTAGTATGGTCAAAATTAATATAAAAACGACTAAACGATCGACACGTCAAGAAGTAGAAGAGTTCTTTATTCTTCTATCAAATCTAGAAATTATACTCTTCGTGGGCTTTAACTGCATCTTTTCCCAAAATAAGATTCAAATTGGAGTGCGTCTATCACACATTACCAGTATCAGTATCACAAATTAATTCAAATTCAAATAGAAAGAGCAATGAGAATCAGTATTATCTATCACACGTATTATGTTCAGCTACAAATGCTACAATGTAACTTGTGGAACCGACGCTTGGGCATTGATAAAACCTGATCTTACGTCACCTCTCAAATGAGTGGCCATGAAAACAGCTGCTCAGTAGTAAGTGTGAGTTTACTGGCAAGAGCTACTCACTTTGAAGACGCTATGCCGGTTTTGCGGTTATACTAGTTTTATTTTACTACTCTAACATCATCGTCGAAACAATATTAGAGGTAATTATAAAGCCAAAAACGGGGAAAAATCAACAGACATTCCGACAGGCTACAGAAAAGTGCTAAGCGCTACACCACGCCATAAACGGAAGAGTGGTCGCGAACCAGGCGATGCCAGGTGAGACCTGCCAGGATTCTGCTACTGCATAAAAGGATCGTTTTAGCGGTCTAATAAAGCCGTGAATCCTGCCCTAAAAAATAACACGAAACATAGAGAGGGGAAGGGCATGTTTAATTTCAAGCGGACGCGATCAAACCTTTGGTGGTTAAACCTTTTGCGCACGAATTTTTGGGGTTACCTGTTCATAGTTAAGCTATAATTAGCATTTTTTTTACATTAATCGAGTCGGTAGTAATACTTGTTTAAAAAAAATAAACTTTAACTATTTAATTTTCCGCGTATAACTCGTCATTTGGGATATGCAGGGCCGAAATATATATAGAGACAATAAAATAATATTGCTATAGAAGAAAGATGAAGAAGAAGAATTAATGGGTTATCAGAATTCTCCCTGCATTTGCGATTGCAAAAATAGTGAGTATTTCACGTCTTGCTCGTCAGAGCTCATGATGGCTTCTACACAAATGTTTTGTTTTAACCAGAAACATTTTCCTACGCACACAAATCAAACAATGTTTTGTTTCTGTTTTGTTGCGATGTTTTGTAACGAAACATCAGCAGGAGACTCGCTTTTATCCACAGAATGCAGTGACAACAACCGCCGTCTTTATGCCCTCCACGTGGAAGCCTGTCACGTCACGTGCTAATTCTTTGCTTGCACAACACTGTAGTTACCACACTAATGTCTCGATTGACAAGAATCAATAGGTGGTATCTTCAAAGGTTTACTTTTAACTTAATATTAACGTTGTTGTACGTGTGGTGCCGGGTTAGAATAGCATCACCCCATAATTTTCCGTGGGTGTCGTAAAAGGCGACTAAGGGATAAATCCAGGGAATGGGCAGCAGCGTTCCTTGTGAATGGAAAACATCTACTGCGCTCACTAACCCGCCTGCCAAGCGTGGTGAGTATGGCATAAATCCCCATTTTTGGGGAGACCCATGTCCAGCAGTGGACTGTTGTGGCTCATTGTTAAGTTAATTTCGAACTTTTAAGTTATTTTCTTCTATGCTGGACTGGGGGAAAAACATAGAATGTTCCAGCTGCCCGTCCTCCCGGGCATGCTGTAGAAGTCAGCAAAATGGATTCAAGGGTTACAAGTGTATTGTAATTTAGGCGATGGGCTGACAATCTGTCACTACAGCAATACACATTACAATCTAAAATTGCCCTCTATATTGGTCAGACGTGGCGAAAGGGATAAAAGCGTGATTAATTTCGAACGCTCTATATTCAAGTAAATAGTTTATTATGCGTTTCTGAAATCAATTTCCAGTTATTCGTCACGCGTCTAGTCGTAACTATACGTGACTTTTGTCTAGATTTTAATGATACATAATGTTCCGCCACGGCGGACAAAGTTTTGAGGGTTATTTAAGGTAGCTTTGTTGGTATATTGATGTAGTGACAGGTTGGCAGCCCATCGCCTAAATTACAATATACTGAAACTCTCGGATCCCTCAGCTGGTTTTTACAGCATGCCCCGGAGGAAATGCAGCTGGCACATTCTATGTTTTTCTCACGCTTCTAGGCCAGCATGGAAGACAATTTATTGGTACAGCTACCTCTATATCAACTTATTGCTCTTGTGTTATTGTGGTTTTAGCAAGGGTGTAGATTATTTTGAAAGGTGTGGGCAAGTTATGTTTATTTACTTATCAATTCAAATAAACCACATCATCTTATTTACATTTACGAAAAACCTTCGCCTTTTTAGTTAACTTCGCCTTTGTCCCTAGCGAGGTAGGCAGAGCGTAAACGACGTAAACAAAGGTCGTTCCGCCACGTCTGACACAGTTTTGAGGGTTATTGAAGGTAGATTTGTAGGTATATTACTGTAGTGACAGGTTGTCAGCGCATCGCCTAAATTGCAATATAGACAAACGCTCGAATCCCTTAGCTGGTTTTAAAGCATGCCCGGGAGGAAATGCAGCTGGCACATTCTATGTTTTTCTCTTGCTCCCAGTCCAGCATGGAATAATACGTACACATACCTCAACAAATTTAAATTCAAATTATTTATATCAGAAAAAAAACCATATACAGTAGATTACACTAATTCGGGATAATAAAATAAAATAGAGAAATAAATAAGATAATAATTTCCAATCAAATAAAATATAAATGAAATAAAATCCACATAGGTAGACTGTTTAAGAATTATTTTTCAAGTTCATTATTTACGTTCACATAGAACCTCCTTACATCACATTACATAATCCAACACAATACTCACAGAGTACGCCCGAAGCCTTTCTGGGTCGACCTCCCTCGGCAGCGCATGCGGTGATGACGACACCATGATCAATGGATCACGATCTATAGATCCGACCTAACGGTGCCATGGGCTTCATACACTCCATCCCAAAGTATCACAACTGGTTTTGTTGCACTCACTATAGGTATACACTAAAGGTTTTGGTCCGTGGTTTTGGTAGATTATTGATTTTTAAAAACCTTGTAGAAAATGTTACTGAGGCCCGTATTTATAATCAGCTCTTGAGACCGACAGCAAGTTTGAGTTCGTATCAGAAATGTTATTTCAATACAAAACGAACTGTCAAATCCACACGTAAGATTGGTCTTAATCTTCAGATCGCTTTATAAATATAGCCCTAAATTAGCCTAGAAAATCGTATTAATTTATAAAATGTATTCGAATAATTCAGAAACACGGCTCCTGAACAATGCAAAAAGAGGGAAGGTTATGGATTATAGTTACAGTTAAAAATAACTTCCAGCTAAACCGCAAGTACCTAACAATAGTTGTAATATGATATACCACTAAGTAATTTATTTAGTTATGCTATAATTAAAGAGACCATAGACGAACTAACATTCGGTTTACATTAGTTTTCATTACAGTGTTATTTTTAGATAGCATTTCGCTTTTAAATGTTCAATCAAAAAAATACAAATATTTGTTTCTATTTGCATAAAATTATTTAAGTCGCTTTCTTAAATTAGTATTATAAAAGACATAGAAAATAAAAAGCTGACTCCTAGGCTGTCAAAGTTATTTTAGAGGTCTCTCAAAGTAATATTAAGGCCCGTATTTATAATCAGCACTTAACACTGACAGCGACTTTGAGTTCGTATCAGAAATCTCATTTCAGTACATTATAACCTGTCAAATCCATACTTAATACTGCTCTCAATATTGAGAACTCTTTATAAATACGGGCCTTAGAGAACTATTTCCGAAGTGTTCTTATTTCGGTCGAAAACGAATAAACACGGTCATAATTCCAAATATTCCAATCCTTCTCGACAACTTGCATTGTTTTTCGTGGAAAATTACGAATGGCCAAATTGGAGGCTATATTCAAGATGTTTTATTCATTATCAGATGTTTATTTGAGTATATCCCTTCCGACAAACGCGGCTATGGACGGTAAACTGGGTTGCTGAATATTTTATTCGTGTACCTATCTATTTTTTTAAAATATTTTCTGCTACGGAAACGGGTCGATATCCTTTAAGCCACGTGTTCTGCTCAGGTTAAAACAGTATCCCTGATTTAAAAAAAAAAAAACTTTAGATGAAAACATACTCTAAATCAAAACTGAGCTTTGACTGGTAAAGCGTTGAATTTATCATCTAAGTATTGTAGGTCCTTGAAAAAGAAGTGTTCTGCTGTGTTATCGTATGTAAAAATTGTTTATAGGATTGCAGTAATAAACTTCAAAAACGGGTCAAATATCTCTCTCGGCCTAGTTATTTCTCGTTCCACCGAGGTAGACTATTTTTTATATTTTTTACCAGGATATCGCTATGTTCGTTTCACATAGCTCGAAATATTCACGTAGAAATTGGTTCTTCTACCTACGACTACAAGTATAAATCGTGTTTTCTCTGTTCGCAAATTTTAACTCGAAACATTGATGCTTTACTAATTAGCATGAAGATGAAAAGGCCTTCATACATGTGTTCTTCAAACTAGGTGAGGTAATGCCAACATTACAAACTGTGTAGTAATTACCTACATACACAGTACACACACATACATAAGTGTTCTGTACAAACCAAACCTGTTGTTGCAACATCGCTTCTTTATAGTAGACAACGCATGCCTTAGGTATAGCGACGAAATAATAGATAGATGTGATAGTAAATAAGTAAAAAGACAACTGCCTCCGTGGTCTAGTGGCTAGTGCCATGGACTCTTGATCCGGAGGTCCTGGGTTCGATTCCCAGGGGGGAAACACAAAGTTGATATTTGACAATTTATCACTTTGTGAATTTTTCCCCAGTTTGGTTAGGACATTGCAGGCTGAATCACCTGATTGTCCGAAAAAGAAAAAGATTTTGTGCTTCGGAGGGCACGTTAAGCCGTCGGTCCCGGTCGCTGTCTTCGATAGTGGTCGTTACTCCAACCATGTCAGAGGCCTGATAGTTGTGCTACTAGGCGATTTAAAAACTTTGACACCAGGGTTCATCGGGCCGATAGACTCGATACCCACTCGACAGAAGAAGAATCAGTGACAGCGCTGGCCTGATAGTTGTGCTACTAGGCGGTTTAAAAACTCTGACACCAGGGTTCATCGGGTTGATAGACTCGATACTCACTCGACAGAAGAAGAAGTTAAAAGACAAATAAAGTGTCCTTCTCGCTAACCAGATTATTGAGATTTTCGCCTTGTTTTATATTTTATTTTATCTTCACTACATAGTATAAAACAAAGTCGCTTTCTCTGTCCCTATATCCCTATGTATGCTTAGATCTTTAAAACTACGCAACGGATTTTGAAGCGGTTTCTTTTAATAGATAGAATGATTCAAGAGGGAGGTTTATATGTATAATACATGCCTAAAATAGTAAAGAGACACTGATGATTTCCGTGCGAAGCCGGGGCGGGTCGCTAGTTATCGTATATATTGTACTGATGACCGATGAAGGTCTGCTATATTTCAGTTCCTCTATTGAATTTCCAACTCAGTTTTAGAATAAAGGTAAATATAGTTTCATGACTTACCATTCAAAAACACTTTTCAAAAATAAATGATACGAGTTGGCAAATTACTTAGTTACATTACTAAAATGACTATTTCATTATGTTGACATATCTAACAGCTAAAACGTATTTTTCTTCCATGCTGGACTGCGAGAGATAGAAAAACATAGAATTATCCAGCTGCCCTTCCTCCCGGGCATGCTGTAGAAGTCAGCAAAAGGGACTCGAGGGTTACAGTGTAGGTATTGTAATTAAGGCGATGGGCTGACAACCTGTCACTATAGCAATACAAATGACAATCTAAAATTGCCCTCAATTTTTGTCAGACGTAGCGGACGCGCCTTTTACGAGGCGTTTAACGCTCTGCCTACCCCGTAAGGGATGAAGGCGTGACTATATGTATGTATGTATGTAAAACTTATTTTAGAAACAAGATCTTTGATTAAAAGACATGACATTTTGTTTACCTTTATTCTAAAACTGAGTTGGAAATACTATAGCAGGTGTTGTTAATGGGGTCAAATTTGATTAGGATTCTTTCAGTAAATGCATGATACTCTAACCAATTACCTGGTTAAATATTCGGTGCAAATTAATGGATTACCCGAATGCTCAAATGAAAACAATTTGCTTATGCATTAAAAGACCACCTAATTACTTGATTAAACAAGTGTTCCAATCCAATAATTCATTAATTGACAATCGAGCACTGAGTAAAATAAATAAAATATAAAAATGACACAATAGCACAGAATAAATAATATATATTTCTTCCATACTGGCCTGGAAGCGAGATAAAAACATAGAATGTGCCAGCTGCATTTCCTCCCGGGCATGCTGTAAAATCCAGCTAAGGGATCCGACGGTTTCAGTATATTGTAATTTAGGCGATGGGCTGACAACCTGTCACTGAGCAATATACCTTCAAATCTAACTTAAAAAACCTCAAAGCTTTATCAGACGTGGCGAAAGACCTTTGTTTAGGTCGTTTACGCTCTGCCTACCCCATTAGGGATAAAGGCGTGACTATATGTACGTATAAATAACACTACAAAATGACAATTGTTTACAATTTGCGTATTTTAGTTACAACTGCCTCCGTAGTCTAGTGCTGAGAGACCTGGTTTCACGACCCGGAGGTCCTAGGTTCGTTTCCCAGGTCCCCCTGGTTGTTAATTGTCAAATTATCACTTTGTGTGATTTTCCTCAGTTTGGTTAGGACAATGCAGGCTGAATCACCTGATTGTCTGAAAAAAAAAACCGTGCTTCGCATCGCAAGTTAAGCCAGCGGTCCCGGTCGCTGTCTTTGATAGAGGTCGTTACGCAAACCAAATCAGAGGCCTATTAGCTGTGCTATTAGGCGGTTTAAAAATTCTGACACCGGGGTTCATCGAGTCGATTGACTTGATACCCACACGACAGAAGAAGAAGATTTGTGGGTCAGAAAACTGATATGCTGATTCCCCGATCTCCTTATTGTGATTGACCCGTTAGGGGGATCCCCGGTGCACTCCAGCGCCCTCATCAGTTAAAAATGATTACTCACTTCTTCTTCTTCTGTCGTGTGGGCAATTGGGCATCGAGTCAATCGACCCGATGAACCCTGATGTCAGAAATTTTAAACCGCCTAATAGCACAGCTAATAGGCCTCTGACATGGTTTGCGTTACGACCACTATCAAAGACAGTGAATGGGACCGACGGCTTAACGTGCCCTGCAGCACGGAATCTTTTTTCTTCCAGACAATCAGGTTATTCGGCCTGCATTGTCCTAAGCAAACTGGGGAAAATCTCACAAAGTGATAAATTTACAATTATCAAATTTGTGTTCCCCCCCTGGGAATCGAACCCAGGACCTGGATCGTGAGCCCATGGCTCTGACCACTAGACCACGGAGGCAGTTATTACTCACTGAAAACGCAATTAATCTAAAATCTGATACATCAGATTGAAATATGGGTACTGAAGTTTATCATAAGCATCATAAATTAATCATTCAGTGTTCACTGCAGTTACAGATAGCAAAAGGCTAAAAGTGGCCGTTTTTCTCAAATTTTCTATCTGTAACTACAACAAACTGTAAGTTGCAACTTTATGAGGTTCTAAATGACCTTCATTGCTTTAACCTCAATCTTATCTACCGTATTTTCGATTGATTTTGTTTTCAGTTAATTATGATTTATTGACTGATGAGGGCGCCACGTAGCCCAGGGAAGCCCCTTAAACCTTCTGACATGGTTTGTGTGACGTGTGCTGTCAGAAACAGCAGCTGACGGCTAAACGTGCCCTTCAGGCAAATCATATTACATGTCAAACATTGATATCTATTCCTAAAGCGCACGACTTAACTAAATCTTACATACATACATATATATAATCACGCCTTTATCCCTAATGGGTAAGGCAGAGCGTGTACGACGTAATCAAAGGTCATTCCGCCACGTCTGACAAAGTTCAGAGGATTATTCAAGATTTTTACCATCGCCTAAATTGCAATACACCGAAACCCTCGGATCCCTTAGCTGGTTTTTACAGCATGCCCGGGAGGAAATGCAGCAGGCACATTCTATGTTTTTCTCTCGCTCCCAGTCCAGCATGGAAGAAATTTTTATCACAAATTTATCACATATTTTTGCTATCACATATTTTTATCTGCAGCAGATATGAAAAGATCGATACTTCAACGAAGACTCACGACAACTTTATTTAGATCAAATATATACCGGGTGTAAGGGACAGCATCCCGCAAACTGATAGGGGTTGCTCAGTCAACTGAACAACATTCACCAGGAAATTATTTCAGGAAGTGAAAAAAAAGATGGCGTTACCATACAACCTTACCATGTAACCTGTATACAGGGTGTAGAAAAAAGTACTACGTTCCTTTAAACCACGTAATGAATAAGAGATATACAACACAAACCACGTACAAAAAAATATATATTTAGGTATTTTTTTTATTAAATTAGTAAAACAAACAAGTAGGCCAAACGAAATCATGCACACTATGGCGGGCGCGGTGTATTTCAGTTTGATGAATTTAATGAAATTATAATATTTTCATTTAATTTATTCAATATGTGTTTAGTGTTGTATATCACTAATACAATACGTGGTTTAAAGGAACGCAGTATTTTTTATTACACTCTGTATTTGAAGATCTCGGTATATTTCATTTGCTATCACTACATAGTATAAAACAAAGTCGCTTTCTCTGTCCCTATATCCCTATGTATGCATAAATCTTTAAAACTACGCAACAGATTTTGATGGTTTCTTTTATTGGATAGAGTGATTCAAGAGGAAGGTTTATATGTATAATACATGCATAATATCATATGGTAGAAAAACACTGATAATTTCCGTGCGAAGCCGGGGCGGGTCGCCAGTACTATAATGAACCTCGTAGGTCTAGTATTATCTATGTAGAACCGGTGATACTGTAACGAATCTAATGTTATTATTATTTGATAGCCTTACATATATTTTATGTACCTAAAATAGTTTCTGTGGTAGGTATCGATAATCTAATTTTTCACTTCTCATGCTCGAAAAAGTACTACTTTATGCAGAATCTAGGCGACATAAAGTTGAACTTTATGGACAAGGGCAAAAAAGTAGCTTTTTAAATGTATCTATACTAAATTTAGAGTGTATTGTAATTTAGGCGACGGGCTGACAACCTGTCACTACACATTAGCAATACACATTAAAATCTAAAATTGCCCTCAATTTTTGTCAGACGCGGCGAAAGCGCCTTTTACGAGGCGTTTAACGCTCTGCCTACCCCGTAAGGGATAAAGGCGTGATTTCTGTATTTATGTATGTATACTAAAAAAGAACCATCTCCAGAACAATCATCTTTTAATATACCATCTTCTGTCATGTCATCTCAAACTCAAAAGAATACCGTTAATATGCCGGGAAAAACCATATCATTCAGCATTCAAAATTGTACTAATTTTACTTTGAATTTTAATTAAATAAATGTTAGCATGTTATGTTACTGTTTTATTTTCTCGCAATCGAAGTGAAAAGCAGAGTTTATAACTCGTGCACAAATCATTTTTATCCTCGACTTCTTCATCTGCCCTCGCCCTGCGGGCTCGGGCATATAACGATCTCGGATAATAATGACTTGCTTTATGCACTCGGCATAAAATCCACTATATATAACTCTACTCCTCATAATTTAGACATCAAACTCTTTAATACTCTTTTCGAATGGTGCATACTATGTATAGCATATTTTTATTTATCACATGTGTATTATTAAAAGCAAAAAACCAAGGTACTTGAAAAATTACTCATATTAATCCAAGATTAGATTTTTATACTGATAAAATCTACTCGATAAACTCTATAAAGGACATCTGTCTGTCTGCTTATGTCCCTTTTAGATTGCTTTTTTTCTTTCAATGTATTTTTTTAAGGAATAAATCCACTTAATACCACCTTGTTTCATAAATGGAAGGATATCTGGAAGAATATTATATGATCACATGAACTGACAATTTCTTCCATGCTGGACTGGAAGCGAAAGTAATACATAGAATGTGCCAGCTGCATTTCCTACCGGGCATGCTGTAAAAACCAGCTAAGGGATCCGAGGGTTTTAATATATTGCAATTTAGGTGATGGGCTGACAACCTGTCACTACAGCAATTCACCTACAAATCTATGTATGGACGGGGATGCTGGACGGGGCAGAATGGACCTCCAGAAATTTTAATGCACTTAGTGGAATGAAGAGTTCTTTTTCAACTCAACTACGAAACTTGAAAAACTAATAAACCAAACAATATCACCCCATAATACTAACATCAGTAGCCATTATCTGTTACACAATGGACCTACAGTGACACGATTTACAAAGCCTGTCACAGCTGCCAAGCCTGCCAATAATGCATTGTTGAAACCACGCCATTCTTCTGAGGAGTAAATGTCATCTTTGATAAAAACTCCCGCTTAGAACATACGTTAGAATGGTATTCGATGAAATCGTGAAAATGAGCGAATGACATTGAGCGTTCGCAAAGATTCTTGCGTTCTTGTAACCTTTGTCTAAGACACAGAGAAAATTTTGCGACATTTACAGAAAATAGCTACTTAACTAGCTTATTTCCCAAAACAAGTGTTAACCTACTTAGCGTACATCGAAAATGAAAACGACAGGACAACACAAAGGAAGAAAGTCGATTTACATTTGAAAACATTACCTCTCTACTTTCGAATCTACGGCAAAGGCAAAAATGCTTCAGCCTGTCGACACTCGTGCAACACTTGGTAGAGTCCAGAAGGAACGCGTTCAGTGTTTGAAAAACATTGGCCATTTTTATTGCTAACCCAAAAATAGCTCAAAAATCCTCACATTTTTTCCCACTGGCAATTAACAAAGGCACGGAAGCACAAAATTGCGATTTTTATTTTTTCACTGCGTTTTTCACATATATTTTTTAGTGTAATACTGGCCGAAACATTCCGAATTATTAGCAACCACTATCGCTAGAATTTCATCACGCGAGAGTTCTTATTTCAAATCAGTTGGTTTTTCTTTTTTTTACGTAAGCGTGTGAATAGCCGGTGTGTGTGGAGAGCACTGGCTGTTATCAGCCAGTATCTTTTGTCACGGCAGATTATTGTTACGCTCTGTGCCTAGTGTGTTGTGATGACGATAACGCCTTTATCGCGATACTGGCCGGCTGTAGCTTGTGTTATTTTCAATATTTTCAAATTACAGCAGCGTCGGAATTGAAACCTGTCTATTTTCGAACAGAATATTGTTAATTGTTATTAAAAAGTGCACGAAATTATTAACACTAGGAAAATCATTCAAGAGATATATGGTGGTGGTGCTTTGGAAGAAATTTTCAATTTATAATTTTTATTTACCGTAATATAATTAAATTTACTTTACTGTAGTAATTTTAATTTTTAATTGCAATTTTTAATAAAGCCGCTTAGTATGAGATATGGTAGATTAATAATTATTTGTAGAGCTAAGTGAAATGCAAAAAATATGAATTATTTTTATTCCCAAATTGTTTGGGTTAATTGAAATCAAATTATATTTCGAAATGTTTGGAAATAATTTTATTGCGGTCTGTTTTATGTTTGTTTACATCATTATCTTAATGAGTCGTATTAGATTGAAAGCAGACTCAATTTTCTGTATTTTGTGGCAGTTACAAGAATTAATCGCTCCACGTCCAGTTTGTAAAAAAACAGACTATTCTGCTACAACATGAATCATGAATGTACAAAACTATTGAATCGAATAGCATCAATAAAGAAAACAGGAAGCGGGAAGTACGTGACCGCGTTGCCATAGCAACTGGACAAAAACAATACATTATACCTGTTGAATAAGTATATCGATAGTTGTTAATGTTTGCCAGCTTTACGTACGTTTTTTTAGCATCGAATGATTTTCTTGCAATTTTAAAGAATCCCTTACCAGAGTAAATGTAGCTTCACTACATAGTATAAAACAAAGTCGCTTTCTCTGTCCCTATATCCCTATGTATGCTTAGAACTTTATAACTACGGATTTGAATGCGGTTTCTTTTAAAGGATAGAGTAATTCAAGAGGAAGGTTTATATGTATAATACATGCATAATATAGTAGAGAAACACTGATGATTTCCGTGTGAAGCCGAGGCGGGTCGCTAGTAATTCATAATTTAGATTTTTATAGCATATCTGAAATGCCAATAAACTTTTGTACAGTATTTATTCAATCGTTGCTGACGCTCTACTTATCCCGTAAAGGCATATAAGCGTGATGATGTTTAGGTATCTACGAAGGTCTGACTGATGTTTTTTTTTTTGTTTAAGATGAACTTTGCCCAGGCATATGCTTGTTTGCCTACTTTCATCACTCTCATAAAAAAAATAGAAACACCGAAAAGGTTACGACATGCAAATAAACTACCCTCATCTTTTATGTATACTCGGACTGCCCAAAATAAAACTGTCTCCGTGTTTTTTTATGTTGGTTCCTATAATCTCCTGGCCTGGGAGCGAGAGAAAAACATAGAATGTGCTAGCTGCATCTCCTCCCGGGCATGCTGTAAAAACCAGCTAAGGGATCAGAGGGTTTCAGTATATTGTAATGTAGGCGATGGGCTGACAACCTGTCACTCCGGCAATATACCTACAAATCTATCTCAAATGACTCTTAGGGCTCGATTCTGTAATGACACTTACTAAATCTAAATTTAAGCAGTTATTCGTGTCACTTTTTAAATAAATTATTTCGGACAGATTTGTATAGAGTTCATCATTTCCTCCCGGGCATGCTGTAAAAACCAGCTAAGGGATCTAAGGGTTTCTGTACATTGCAATTTAGGCGATAGGCTGATAACCTGTCACTACAGCAATACACCTACAAATCTATCTTAAATAACCCTCAAATTTATCAGATATGGCGGAACGATCTTCGTTTTGGTCGTTTACGCTCTGCCTACACCATTAGAGATAAAGGCGTGTTTAAATATGTTTCTTGATTGTTACCTTATGTTATGACTTATGTATGAATAATTCCATGTATCATGTAATAGGTGTTTTTAGAACTGAATAAAATAAACGGCGGGCATCATTTTCTATATTTTGTTTAAGGAAACAAAATTAAAACTCGTTTCTTTTTAATAATTACAAGACAAAAATGCTTTTCCGGTACAATGCGCTTTGTTTTCTTTCAGTTTTAATAAGCTGCAAAAACTTTTTTGTCATAATCTTTAAAGAGCTTTCTTTTAAAAGAAAAAATACCCGTTTAAGGAAATGTAAATGTGAATTCTTTTGAAGACATTTGTAACACAAACAATTGGTAAATAATGTATGTTACATACATGTACCTACAGTCACGCCTTTATATCTGAACTAGCGACCCGCCCCGGCTTCGCACGGAAATTATCAGTGTTTCTCTACCATATTGTGCATGTATTATACATATAAACCTTCCTCTTGAATCACTCTATCTATTAAAAGAAACCGCATCAAAATCCGTTGCATAGTTTTAAAGATTTATGCAAACATAGGGATATAAGGACAGAGAAAGCGACTTTGTTTTATACTATGTGGTGATAGTTAGAGCGTCAAAGGCCTTGGTAAATTGCGTTTCCGGCGTGTTCGAGAAATATTGAGGTTCTACCTGCTTTTTTACCGGGAAGATTGCTGGAACATTCTATAGTATATTATCGATCCTAGTCCAGCATAAAACTTGTTAAATAAGGATAGGAGCTACCATGCCGGCCTGGGAGCAAGAGAAAAACATAGAATGTGCCGGCTGCATTTCCTCCCGAGCATGCTGTAAAAACCAGCTAAGGGATCCGAGGGTTTCGGTATATTGTGATTTAGGCGACGGGCTGACAACCTGTCACTACAGCAATATACCTACAAATCTGTCTTGAATAACCCTCAAAACTTTGTCAGACGTGGCGGAATGACCTTAGTTTAGGTCGTTTGCGCTCTGCCTACCCCATTAGGGATAAAGGCGTGATTTTATGTATGTATGTATGTAAATAAGGATAGGTATAGACATTCGCATACGTAATATCGCAACGACTGATGTGCGCGTTCGGATGCGGAACGAAGAGTAATTTCAAATTTCACGGATAATTTCAAATGTTTCGTCTGATTCGCTTGGTATCCCATTTGTTGATTTGTTTGCATCGGCAATAGAATATTAAAGAAAACCTCTAGAATCATACATACATACATATAATCACGCCTTTATCGCTAATAGGTAGGCAGAGCGTAAACGACCTAAACAAAGGTCGTTCCGCCACGTCTGAAAAACTTTTGAGAGTTATTTAAGGTAGGTATATTGCTGTAGTGACAGGTTGACAGCCCATCGCCTAAATTACAATATACTGAAACTCTCGGATCCCTTAGCTAGTTTTTACAGCATGCCCGGGAGGAAGTGCAGCTGGCACATTCTATGTTTTTCTATCGCTCCCAGTCCAGAATGGAAGATTAAATGACATGTAAATAAAGTAAAGTATTATATAAAGATACAATTAATAATTGAATACTGTATGTACGAATCCCTAACAGTGGACGAGTCTGATACCCCCTTAGCCAGTTTTTCGAAGTTTGTATTATATTCTGCTTTGAAACTGCACTTCCATGCTGGACTGGGAGAGATAGAAAAACATAGAATGTTCCAGCTGCCCTTCCTCCCGGGCATGCTGTTGAAGTCAGCAAAAGGGACTCGAGGGTTACAGTGTATTGTAATTTAGGCGATGGGCTGACAACCTGTCACTATAGCAATACATATTACAAACTAAAATTGCCCTAAATTTTTTGTCAGACGTGGCGAAAGCGCCTGTTACGAGGCGTTAAACGCTCTGCCTACCCTGTAAGGAATAAAGGCGTGATTTATGTATGTATGTATGTATGAAACTGTAATTATTACAAGTAGCTTAGCGTATTCTTTATACGTTCGCATGGAGTTTTTAAATATTATTCAAAATATCGACATTGTATGAATTTTCATACTCGCACAAATGTATGTTACAGGAAGTATTGAAACACACATGAATAGAATAAGTCATACCTACATATCACAGGGCCATTGTTGTATATAGGTGTATGTCTTGGAAAACAAAGCAATATTATTTTCAAACATCTATAAATTAAATAGGTGAACCGGTACATGAATTTGTTATTTATGTATTACATAGGTAGGTACTTCTTCTATCTTGTCAACCCTGAAACTTCGCTCATATTTTATTGTAATAGTAATATCTTAACTTAGTAATATACCTACAAATTTATCTTAAACAACCCTCGAAACGGAATGACCTTTGATTAGGTCGTTTACGCTCTGTCTACCCCATTAGGGATAAAGGCGTGATTATATGTATGTATGTAGTAATAGCTTATGAACATAAATGTTCCCGCGGTAAAACTTAGCCTACTCTAAAGAAGACAAAATCTATAGGTAAATTTTGAAGCTATGTATTCCGCACTGAACTGGGAGCGCGAGAAAAACATAGAATGTGCCAGCTACTTTTCCTCCCGGGCATGCTGTAAAAACCAGCTAAGGGATCCGAGGGTTTTAGTATATTGTAATTTAGGCGATGGGCTGACAATCTGTCATTACAACAATATACTTACAAACCTATATAAAATAACCCTCAAAACTTTGTCAAACGTGGGAGAACGACCTTTGTTTAGGTCGTTTACTCTCTGCATACCCCATTAGCGATAAAGTCTTGATTATATGTATGTATGTATGCGATAGAAAAAAGTGTGGGTTAGTCATACCAAGTGTAAAACATTTTAACAGTGTCAAAGCATTGTCATATCCATGATAATTAAAATTATTATTATTACTCATAGTCAATATTCTGCAATAGAGGGTCACCAATAAAAAATAATGAGTGTTACATTAATTACCCATTATACGTCAGTAGACGGGTATCTAACTAATGTTATAAAATGTGTTTGTTTGTTTGTTACTGTTGTTATACGCCCAAACAAACCGTCGGAATGATATATGTTATGATAATAAATAAACAATAAAATTAAAAAAAAAAAAATCGGATTAAATTTAGTTAAATAGAGTTTTATTTGATTCCCATGGAAATACTTGCAGAAAATATTGATGATAATAATTCTGTTCTGTTCTATAGCTAGGTATGTTAAGTTGCTGTCTATACGTCAAATAAAATAGGTACTAGCACCAAACATTGACTTATGTATGG
The DNA here is from genome assembly GCA_949820665.1 of Scrobipalpa costella. Taxonomy (NCBI): domain Eukaryota; kingdom Metazoa; phylum Arthropoda; class Insecta; order Lepidoptera; family Gelechiidae; genus Scrobipalpa; species Scrobipalpa costella. The sequence goes on from OX463311.1 coordinate 4,918,966, forward strand.
TATAGGATGACTAATTATTGTATTAGATAGAACGAGGTATGCAAAACCTAACTGGTGTAGGTATTAATTATAACCTAAGTCAGTATAATATTATATTTTAATGTTGTATTGTGGGTAGAGGTAAGGTAACTAACTTTAGTACCTACCTATCTACTCGTTCATTGACGTCGATTCTATATCCGACTGACCCATCTCTAATTTTAAGTTAGTCCTGTCCTGTCCTGTTTTCCTGACTGTCCCCGATCTGAAGAGCTATATTTAAGGCTGTCAAAGTGATGTTTGTTAGCTAAAGTTGGCAAATATTAAGTTGAAAATGGACTAATTAAGATAGTTTAAAAAGTACTGTGATATTAAGCAGCAAAAGTAATTTTGACAGTTCTAAAATCAGCTCTACTTTTTCCTTTTCCTCTTACTCGTTTAATACAATGACAGTACTAAATCCTAATTACTTCGTTAAGAATAATATGTTTGTGTCGTAGCCTCATAAATAGATAGTGATTCACATTGTCACTGTATTTCAAATAAAGCTTTTTCCGTGCTTATTCTGGTCTCTAGAATCACTATCATTCACTATTCAACTGAGTGCTGCAATGTTTCATAACTCTACCCAATAACGACTGGCTCAAACCTAGTGTTTGCAACACCAAACATGCTTTTTAATTAACCAACACTCATTATACTGACATTTCAACGATTACGAATACGCTTTATACAGTATACTAGTAAACCGAAACATATAAACACGGTATAAGCTCGATTCCTAAACTAAATATACCGTAACAGCTCTACAAACTTGTTTCGATAGAGGGTCACAGCATGGCAAACATTTTCTCAAAGAAACAGATTGTAGTTAAATAATACCAATAACAGGTACGCCGCCGCTTATAAATGAACAAATATTCACGTTCCAATAATATTTAACAACAACACGAACTCCACTCAAAATACTGGCCATTCGTTATTTTCGCACGGGATTAATTCAAATTGCACAGTACACTTGATGATTATTACTTTTTATTTTTTTTATTATGGAACACTTGTTTTAACTTTTCTTTTTAAAATTCGCACGACACTCATTCGTTTTAGTACGTCCGTCCGCAGCAAAAGAGCGCGGATAACTAAACAAGACTGTACTATGGCTGTATAGTACACGATGCCATTGCCATGCCAGCCTGCCAGTACTACAGGCTTCGTGTTTGGCGCCAACTCAGCCGGAATAGCGCTACATTCCATAAACGAATAACTTTTGCAGCTTTAACGTGTTCTAATTAAAATTTCTTTTACTCAATTCATTAAATGGGTCAAGTAATTGGCTTCAGTTCAAACCACATTTGTTTATTTAAATAAAAATTATAATAGGTACTTTCAAGACAATAAGCCGCAGTAACAGCTAATTAAATAAAAATGCACTTAGGTCATTGCAAAATGTCTTGCTTTTAATACTGTGGTTCTGAACGCGATTTAATTAGTTTTCTTGCGGTAAAAAGTAACCTGTGTTTTTTGTGGATAAGGTAAACATTTCATTGTAATTTATTTAATTCCTGTTATATTTTTTTGAATTATGAATTATTTAGGAATGGGAATGGGAGTTTCTAAATATCACTCGCTAAAGCTTATTTAAGTTTTTCATAGGACCCATGGGAGGTTTTACCACAGTAAAATATATTTTTTATTTTTGTATAAACTCGGGATACGTACGAAGTTTCCGATAATTCATGTCTTTTTCAATTTAATAATCGGAAAGGTGTGGAAAGTGGCTGGATTATTAGAATTGACACATTGGTACCTAGCTGCCTAGCAGGCTGAATTTGAATAATTTAAGTGAGATCGTAAGAGACAGTTTCTTTTTATCTTATTATTATTATATTTGTAGATTTTACTTTTGAATTCCATTTACCTTCTTTGCGAGTGGATTTTCGAGTCGAAAAGCGACCCGATAAACTCTGAATTTAATTATTTTCTACTAAATCTAATTTTAATATTAAATAAAAGAGTTTAAAGCTGAAATATTTTTAGCGGACTTGACTTATTATTTATTGTTCAATACCGATTATTTGCAATTTGATTTGCTCCTCAAAATAAACATCACGTTTCCTTGACAGTCGGGTAAAATTTAAGAGTAGGTATAACAAGTGAAAATTACAAGGTTTTATAGCCTAGAGCTGGTATTCTCTAGATTTTAGCGACTCTTCTCTAGCTATAATTTGATTAGACCTGATTCAATTTTCGCCCCTTGAAATCCTATATCGATTCGTAATACCATTATGACGCCTTCTAATTTTAGCTTGTCGAAGCCTTTTATTATAAGCTGTCGACACTAAATCATTTAATTAATGTAAATTTTGCACAAGGTTGATGAATCATGTCATGAACCTGAACCAATTTCCCTTAGGAATATGGATCAAACATAGAGGGATCAAAGTTTGATTTATATTATGCACACTGCATTATAACGATTGAAGTCTTTGTTATAGTGATAATTTTATATTAATAATATATACATAGACATTATAAGACACACATACATATAATCACGCCTTTATCTCTAATGGGGTAGGCAGAGCGTAAACGACCTAAACAAAGGTCGTTACGCCACGTCTGACAAAGTTTTAAGGGTTATTTAAGATAGATTTGTAGGTGTATTGCTGTAGTGACATGTTGTCAGCCCATCGCCTAAACAACAATATACTGGAACCCTCGGATCCCTTAGCTGGTATTTACAGCATTCCCGGGGGGAAATGCAGCTGGCACATTCCATGTTTTCCTCTCGCTCCCAGACCGGCATGGAAAAATAATTGATTATACCTAGACATATTATTGTATGTGTAGTTGTATTTAAATTATTACCTATTGCTGAAAACAGAAGATATTATGACACCGCAATCATATTCATGTTCTTTTTACTTACTAGTCAAACTAGAACAAATGAAAAGTTGAACGTTCGGTCGAATAACAACAATGTCAAATGTGAATTCCATACATTTCATGCATGGCGAACATTCCGAATCGGTGCGGTGCGTACTCTTTGTATGAGCCTTTTGTGTCCACTTCCTTTTCCGGTTCGATTTTAAACTGTGATGTTTTGGTAAAAATATATACATCTTTTTGTATTTGATTTATCCAGTTTGTATATCCGATATGTAAAAGTCTCTGTCGTCTAATATAATATTGGTAACATTGCTAGTTTATATTGTCCTATTAACTATGATTGATTTGATTGTTCCATGCTGGCCTGGGAGCGAAAGAAAACATAGAATGTGCCAGCTGCATTTCCTCCCGGGCATGCTGTAAACACCAGCTAAGGGATCCGAGGTTTTCAGTATATTGTAATTTAGGCGATGGGCTGACATCCTGTCACTACAGTAGTACACCTACAGATCTATCTTGAGTAACCCTTGAAACTTTCAGACGTGGCGGAACGACCTTTGATTAAGTTGTTCACACTCTGCCTACCCCATTAGGGACAGAGGCGTGATTATATTATTTATGTATGTATGTACATACATACATTTCTTTAATAGAATCAGGAATTGGGAAACTTGATACGACAAAGTCAGTATAAAAAATCTTTGCCATCAAAAAGGAAAAGGTAAACCATGTGGGGTTTTAAAATTTGACAATGGTTGCAAATGTTCAATCCTTCGAATTAGTATGTATGTACATACATACATACTATGTATGTACATATACGTACTGTATACCTACAGGTTTTAGATTTTCTTTAAATTTGTTTGACTGTCTTCTGAACCACTCAAACTGAACATAAAATTCGTAAATTTTTTAATCATTATAACTGCAATACAAGAGAAAAATTTCAACCTAAAAAAATTGTTATATTGCAATTCGGTCGTCTTTTAGTTTCTTAATTTTAGATGCCTAGTTCCTGCCTAGGCTTTAATTATGGATGCCTCTTTAATCTATGTATGTACATACACTAACTATAATAAAATGAAAAGCCACACCCCCTTTCCTTCCAGTTTATCATAAGAAGATTCGAAGGATTGAACATTTGCAACCATTGTCAAATTTTAAAACCCCACATGGTTTACCTCTTCCTTTTTGATGGCAAAGATTTTTATACTCACTTTGTACATACATACATACATATAATCACGCCTTTATCCCTAATGGGGTAGGCAGAGCGTACACGACCTAAACAAAGGTAGTTCCGCCACGTCTGACAAAGTTTTGAGGGTTGTTTAAGATAGATTTGTAGGTATATTGCTGTAGTAACAGGTTGTCAGCCTGTCGCCTAAATTGCAATATACAGAAACCCTCGGATCCCTTAGCTGGTTTTTACAGCATGCCTTGGAGGAAATGTAGCTGGCACATTCTATGTTTTTCTCTCGCTCCCAGTACAGCATGGAAGTATGCTGACTTTGTCGTATCAAGTTTCCCAATTCCTGATTCTATTAAACACATTTTTTGAAGTAAAATTTATATTGAATGAAAGGGGATCTGGCTGACTTGTAAACGAACACATATTTTAAGTAACTCCTGCCTGTCACTTTTAAAATAAATATCGCAGGACTAACCTAAATTTAGATTAAAGAAGAGGCATCCATAATTAAAGCCTAGGCAGGCACTAGGCATCTAAAATTAAGAAACTAAAAGAAGACCGAATTGCAATATAACATTTTTTTTTAAGGTTAAATCTTTTTCTTGTATTTTAGTTATAATGATAAAAAATACGAATTTTATGTTCAGTTTGAGTGGTTAAGAAGACAGCCAAACAAATTCAAAGAAAATCTCAAACCTGTATACTCCGTTTTTTTAACGTTGAGTTATCGATACCAACATGTTTTGCGGCCAATAAAATGCTTTTTCTTAAAGAAAGGCAACCGCAAAACATATTTTTGAAACAAGGCCTGCGGTTCCGAATTTTGAACCTTTTCTAAGTTGCAAAGATAAAGCAGTTCAGTAACAACAAAACACGTTGGTATCCATAACGCTACGTTAAAAAAACGAACTATAGGTGTACGGAAACTGTACAATATCTGAAAGAAAAAGTAATCCGAATATCAAACTTAAGCAGCCACTAGGTAAAGAATGAGTGGGTTAAAAACACTGTAGTTATTAAGTTCGATCGTCTTTATCAGATTTATGAATATTATATTGAGCTTTGCATTGATAAAGAAGTAAATTTAATTCTTATCAGTTAAGGGACCGGTGTAAGCTTTGGCAAGAGAGATATCCTTCAGCTTCTCCACACCCACCAAAGGAGGTCCTCCCCCCAGGGCTAAGCTACTGTGGATGACTTGGAAGTCCCTGAACAGAATCCGGACCCAAGTCAGCCGCTGTAGGGACAACTTGTGCCGATAGGGATACAGCGTGAACAACCAGTGAGAATGTGGTGTCTCCCCCCAAACCAAGGCACAGAAGACCTTTACAACGCCACTGACGTCGCAGTGCGTTCGGCAAAGTACTGGTCGAAAATAATTTAAGCCATTACGATCGATACGACAAGAAGAAGTTAAAGGACTGCCAAAACTTGATAACTAGTTAAAATAAAATCTACAACTAACCTGATACTTCTTGATGGCTTGCTGCTCTTTACTTGAATCATGAGCTGGTGGTCTTGGAGGTACATCTCTAGTAGCATCCCGAGGTGGTACCGCCGGGGCTGTTGCTGTCCCGTTCACCTGCTGGGGATTGAAGGTAGTGTGAGCGAGACAGCCTTAATTCGGTCAATCAAAAATTTAAATAATTCGTTAATAGAATTATATTCATAGCAAGGGTACAATACAATGACAGCAGGATAGATTAATATAGTAAGTTAATAAACAAAATAAAAATTATAATTGATATCGATTCGTGAAACTGAAACCACATTTTTAAACTTTACGCCCGAATTTTCTCAAATAAGAATTATGAAAGAGCCTAAAATCTTTCACACTGTCAAAGTGACGTAAGACACCTATAATAAGGGATTTTAAACACCCATAGCCTCGAGTTATTCTAAGTTTAAGGAATGTCACGTCACTTTGACAGTGTTAAAATCAGGGTGTTTAGTTTTTTAGCTCTAATTTCAGAAAGTGACGTGACAAAATTTTAATTAGGTGTAAAATATGTTTGCCTTAATTAATACTTAATCTATTTGTCTTGCTGTCATCGTACTGCTTTACTATACGAGTACTACATTAATTAAATATTTAAATCGTAATAAATGCATAACATTTAGAAAATACTACATTAATCATTTCATCAGGGTTTCACTAGTGGATAAGCACTTATAGGCGCTATATCTTCGAATATATTTATATTCATGCATTAAATAAACATAATTAATTCTATATTTTCCAAGTAAAGCTTCCCAAATGCCCAACATAATTATTTCCCAATTCTTTGTAACAAGCAAAAATATTTAAAATCAAGTACAAGGGTAATAAACGAAGGCCTCTTAATGATGTCTTCGCTGATTTACACTGGATTTTTCCAACGTCCTTGGGAAAACCACGAAACAGATCTCGATTAGGTAAAATTTGGAAACTTGTAAAAAATCTCCTGGGACAAATTCAACTCGACCTATTGGATAGGTCTTGCTCAGGTTACCCCAGGATTTGGTAAAGTCGTCGGCAAATTTCGGGATATGCCGACAACATTACGGTTATAAAGCAAAAATCCTAGCAACCTGCGAAACATAATCACCAGCTTGTTGCCATTGTCGTGATTAAGTAAAGTTTAACTGGATACTGAGATCTTTGAATTATAACTAGCATAACAGTATTTTTTAACATTTCTATATACAAGTCACAAATATTCATTTCATACTTATATCTAATATCTTTCACGCATAAATAAAATAAAGTACCAAAAACATGCACTTAGTTATAGCCCCTGTAAAAATAGAAACCTGGAAAGGAAAATAAACGTATTAGTTTGATAAGGCGCAGAAAAACGTAACCATTTTTTCACACATTTGAAGAGATGGAGCCAATAAGAGTAGATAACTAAAGACGAAGCAAAATCTTACGACTATCATGATGGTTGAAGATAAGAAAAATCACAGAAACGCAGTAAATTAAACGCATACTACCCTAACAGAATAATGAACCAGATTTGTGACTATGATAAGATACTCCCAAAATCCCCGATTAAATTAAAGAAGGCTTATATTACTATGTCGTATCACGAACTGAATGATTAAAACGTTTTAAAAAATATATCCAAGAAATGAAACATGGTTAAATTTAATAAGTGACGTTTAGAATTGAGCCCAAAACAACCTCACTAACTTTTTAACGCCGATCCGAAAAATACCGCAGACAGAATGTTAATGCATCGCAAGCGTGATTTGATGGAATTCTAAAATTGGATGATTGTGTGAAGTTACTCGTGATTTGTGGATGTAATTTAATTTTTTATGTTGAAGTGGAAGAACTGCTTATTTTAGTAATAACGAATGTTGAACTAAGTTGTTGCTTTCAACACCCTGTAGGTACGTATGATGATTATGATATTTTTTTCCAGATTTGTAATTACAAAAGCTTTTAATTAAAAGTGCTACACTGACGACATATTAAAGTGTAAAGTTAATTAGAAAAACCGAATCGATCAACAAATAGGTAAACCACCAAAAAAAATGCATTCTACACATTATTATTTTCAGGCTTTGAAAATCCACTGTTAGACATAAGCAAAGTCACTCTTGTTGAAATTGAAATACATACATATAATCATACCTTTATTCCTAATGGGGTAGGCAGTGCATAAACGACCTAAACAAAGGTCGTTCGCCACGTCTGGCAAAGTTTTGAGATATTTGTACTTATATTGCTGTAGTGACAAAATCTCAGCCCTTCGCCTTAATTGCAATATACAGAAACCCTCGGATCCCTTAGCTCACTTTTGCAGCATGCCCGGGACGAAATGCAGCTGGCATATTCTATGTTTTTCTCTCGCTCCCAGGCCAGAATAGCAGCAAATACATTGAATTTAAATACGTCATGGGAAATGTATACTTCATAATATTTACGTAAATAAATGTGGCAAAGAGGAGACGGAGGCTTTCGTGTAGTGCGGTGTGGACGATCTGCTGATATTTGATTGATTTATTTTAATAGGCATTAGGAATCATAAAATCTCTTAAATACACCTATTAAAGTGCCCAGTACTATTCCGATTGCATTATAAAACGTCATATAACCTGTATAGTATAGGAACCTATCGAAAATTAAGTTTCTGTCAGTTGTGAAAGAGCAGTCCCACCGAATATTCAGTGCTGATAGCGCTTACATATTAAGGGTATTATTATTTATAATGGTAAATTTTGATTTCATCAATATCCGTCAATATGCTTCAGGGCTGACAGGAATGAATGAAAGAAGAAAACGCACTGCGCCGGCCCCAAGTAAATGGGATAAGGGCAAGCGAATGATGATGATGCTGCAGTCATTGGGAGAATTTTAAATTTATAAATTGGCAACACTGAATCATGCAGGACGCTGGAAAAAACGGCCTTGATTCCAGAGCCAAAAAAAGACGGTGACGGATTGGATCGGGAAGCAAATGGTCGGGCAGTCTAGTTTTTGAAGTTAAAGTGATAAGTTTTGTCCACTGTATAAAACAAATTATATAAAATAAAAGGAGCTTTTTGGTAAAGTGGTGGTTGTCCTTATAATAATATTCCCTGGTTCGATCCCCAGAGCATTTAAGCATAAACCATCAGATTTGAAAGTTTTAATTCACCATCAAACCTATGCGTCTATTCACTTGTTATTCCTTCCCATGTTGATTAGTAGGTATGTAGTAATGTTTTACTATTTATTAGAATAAAATCTAATGAATTTTCTACAACCACAACCGTGTTAGTGTTAGTACATATTTTCATAATGTTTGTTAATCCAAGACACCCGCTTTCCAACCTACAATAGAAACTACCCTCAGGCAAACCCAAGTTCAAATAGCGGCCCACGATGCAGCATGTAGCAAGATCCCTTTACCTGGAACATGACGTTCTTTCTGTCCGCGGTATTTGGATACTTCGGCGTCGTTTTCACTATCTGCACGAAGGTTTCTGGCACGTCCACGGCCACTTCTCTTCCCAGCAGCACCGGCGTGGTGTCGAACCTAGCCGGCAACTGATACGCGGCGTACACCGCCTCGCGGATCAACACAGACTCGCTCCTAGCAGAATACGTGACACCTTCCCTACAATCCAGCAAAGAATCTTCTCCGTTAGAGATTAGCAGCTGTATTTTATTATCGCTCAGAGTGTGCGTCAAGTTAGAGATCGCGGAACCGGATCTTTCGGAAGTCAGATCGCCGCATTTAGCGGTTTCCGAGGATTGTTTGCTTTTCTTGCTTCCGAAACTAGTGCCTGAGCCGTCCGAGCTTTGGGGCAGAGACATGAGTTCGATATTTGTTGTGTTTTTGAAGTCGGAGTTATCCGAGCTGGGCCCGGAGGTGTCGATATTGTGGAGGATGGTGCTCTGCTTGGAGCTGAAGCTGGTGCTGGAGCCGCCTGAGGACAAGAGGGGCTCTTCGTCGCGGGTGGGAGGCCTCAGGCGTACCTGGGGTGGTCGGGGTGGGGGGTACCGCGGCGGCGTCTTGTTGCGCGCGATGAAGCTGTCCGGGACGTCCACCGCCATCTCGCGGTGGGGGCCTGGAATAATAGAAAAACATTTGATCATTTAAAAATTTACGGCAGGAAAAAGTTTAAGTCTATGTTTACAATTTATTTAATTATAATTCCTTTAAAAAAAATTGGAATACAATAAATTCGTTTAAGTTTAAAATTTAATTCTCTGATTTAGCATATGACATATAGAATTGCGCCGTTCTTTTGTCTCTCTGAGCAAGACATATTTTTTGTATTTTCATCCCAGTCACAGAAGACGAAATACCTACATATTTTTTTAGTTGTGATCTAGTTCTAATTAAAAACCTACCAGTGCTAAATCACTTGAGTCATCGTAAAAAACAATTCTCTCAACGATATCTCACAGAAAATGCGGATTATTTCCATTCCATAAAATATAATTAGCTTTAGTTATTTTTGTGGTGAGTTCCTAACTTTTTTGTCCATTGTATCTTTGAGTTGGAAGGTCAAACACAATTGCCAGCTTCAAAACGCAAGGTTATCTGCGCATGTGTCGATTATGTGGAATTAGATGTTATAATGGTAATGACAGGTTGTGTTCGGATAAATTAATTTGAATGGTAATGGAAATAATAATAAAATATGAAATCTAGACAACTAGACAATATAGTGTAGTGGATAGGGCCTCTGCCTCCTGAGCGGGAACACGACCTCCCACCATTTACCGTTCGAATTCCACCACGTACCAATATGTTTTTCGGTTTTCGAATTTCATATGTACGTTTATTCGGCGCTTTTTCCGTGCTTCGAAAAGCACGTTAAGCCGTTAGTCCCGATTAATATCGTTTAATACCGTAAATATTAGTCGTTAAGCCATGTCAGAGGTCAGTGCTAAGCATTGGCGGCTTGAAAACTCTGACCTAATCTAGAATTGAGTCTGGTTTCCCTTTTGGGTTGCGGAGGTCAGATGGCAGTCGCTCTGTGTAAAAGCCAGTTTACTCGTTCAATCCCCTAGATTAGGTAGCCGACCCCGTGACATACGGGATAAGGCCTGGGATATGATGATAACGATGAAATCTAGACAACTTATGATTATGATTACTTTAGGACAATAGCAAACAATTATATTGCGTAGGTACCCGACACCAAAACCTACTTTAATCTAGGTAGGTAACAATAACAGGTTCTAAGTTAGGCACAACTGCAGGTTTCGATAAGGTAAGGACTGAGATTTTTTGTCCTATGTGGTGTATTAGAGCTTTATGAATTTATGATTTGATAATGTTTCTTGTGAATTAGTCATTGTGCAATGATATTATATATATAGGTAGATACGTGACCAACGCGCGAAACTCGTGCCGTCAAATGGTCCTAATTGTGACCATTTTAGGCAGTCGAGCTGCGAGCTGCGAAGTGAGAAAAAAAAGTTAAATTATATTCAAGGCTGCACTGATTACAAATAGCAATCTGTTTCACTCTTAAGCTTTGCCTATTTTGTGTCGTACTCAGCGTTTGTTTAGATATGCAAAGTTATAAATATGTATGTATTATGTGTCGGTGAACAAATAAAATGTGCGTGCAGTATGAACGTAACGTATCTTTCTTAAAATATCATTGGTCATTGTGAGCCGAGCGTGGTGGCCATCTTGGTTAGTGCTCAGTTTACCTTAATACCTATGGAGGAGCATGGAGATTTATGCTGTTATTACAGCAGACTGTAGTATACCTGGTGTAAGGGACAGGGGTCGCTCATTACTCAGTCAACGAAATTGAACCACTATCATCAGGAAATGCTTTCAGTAGATGAAAAAATAAAAATATCTTCCCATACAAAATGGCCACCTCATAAACATAAAAAAATACTTGATTGCACATAAGAATACAAATCATACAACACAACAGATAACAACAAAAAACAAGTACAACATAGGCGGCCTTATTGCTAAGGTAGCAATATCTTCCAGGCAACCTTTGGGTGAAAGAAAAATGCGTAGCGGTAAGCGGGATAGTGCAAACCTAGTAAAATATATCCTAAATACATAACATTACATATAACTACATAAACTATCAATATACAATTATCTTTTTCACTTCCTGAAAAAAAACGTGCTGTTAGTTGTTTAGTTTCGTTGACTGAGCTAAGCAACTCCTATCAGTTTGCGGGACGCTGTCCCTTACACCCCGTATTCGACATCTGTAATAAATACCTACTTTCTCAGTGAGAATATATGGCATATATGGATTTTCTGTGCCAGTGGCTGGTAAGAGAAAGGAAATGATTCTTGGCTCCTTACCGGTATCTGATAGAGAGAGCATGGTGAGCATGTCGGGTTCATCCGGCAGAGGTCGCTTCTCCTCCTCCACGTCCAACACCACTATACTGGAGCCCGACCGCCGTCTCGGTCTGAAAACAAACAAATCATTTACGTTAATACAAACATACATATAATATCGTTCTTCCATGCTGGACTGGGAGCGAAAGAAAAACATAGAATGTGCTAGCTGCATTTCCTCCCGGGCATGCTGTATAAACCAGCTAAGGGATCGGAGGGTTTCAGTATATTGCAATTTAGGCGATGGGCTGACAACCTTTCACTACAGCAATATACCTACAAATCTATCCTAAATAACTCTCAAAACTTTGTCAGACATAGCGGAACGACCTTTGTTTAAGTCGTTTATGCTCTGCCTACCCCATTAGGGATAAAGGCATGACTATATGTATGTATATACTCGCCTTAATCCCTAATGGGGTAGGCAGCGTGGAAGCGACCTGAAAAATGTCGTGATTTTTAGAGTATAATAGGGTTTAAAGATAGATTTGTAAGAGACAGGTTGTCAGCTCATCGTCTAAATTGTAATATACAGACACCTACGGATCCCTTGCCTGACTTTTACAGCATGCCCGGGGGGAAATGCAGCTGGCATATTTATTTTATTTTTTATTTAATTCAAAAAGGTACGATAACAGATAACAGATTATAAACATACTTAAAGAACATAAACAGCTTAGCACTATAAACTGCCTCCGTGGTCTAGTGGCTAGTGCCATGGACGCCTTATCCGGAGGTCCTGGGTTCGATTCCCAGGGGGGGAAAAACAAAGTTGATATTTGAGAATTTATCACTTTGTGAATTTTTCCCCAGTTTGGTTAGGACATTGCAGGCTGAATCACCTGATTGTCCGAAAAAGAAAAAGATTTCGTGCTTCGGAGGGCACGTTAAGCCGTCGCTCCCGGTCGCTGTCTTTGATAGTGGTCGTTACTCAAACCAAGTCAGAGGCCTGATAGTTGTGCTACTAGGCGGTTTCAAAACTCTGACACCAGGGTTCATCGGGTCGATAGACTCGATACCCACTCGACAGAAGAAGAAGAAGCACTATAAATCTGATACAGAGTTGGGCGTTATTCAAATATTTTTTTATCTAGATAATTATTCGAATAAAAATATATTCGCACACAGATTATCCGCGAATAGTTTATTCACGAATAATTCATTCGCGGATGAATTTCTTACGAATGAATAATTTACAAATTTATTCGTTATTCGTAAGCCACGAATAATGTGTGTGTAAAACAAAATACTTGCGTTCAGCACATGTTTTTGAAGCTTGTGCGGCACGGTGCAATCATGGATAAAAGCCCACGTGCAGAAAAGTTAACTAATTAGCAATACTGTAAAGGATTTACCTGCTTGACTTTTTTCTTTTATACTCTGCCGCGAAGCGGTAAGACAGGGTTTATTGCATGGAACTAAATCACAAAAGGATAGAGCAAGACTTTCATAAAGAAGAATAGAGGCATTTGTTATCAGGTGCCGTTGCAATAACAATAGGATTTGCAAATTGTTCTTTTCCCGACTTATTTTCGTCATTCAGTTGCGGTCTCTCTACAAAAACGTGCGGGTGCGGATAACTTTCATTTCATGGTTAAACATACTTATTTCAAAAAATGAGTGAGCCCATTGGTGAAGTGATGGATCTAGAGATAGAGACTTTGGACTATGAAGTTAACCAATCGAATATAATTGTTCCGAACAATTTGCGTGATAGTGCCGCTAATGAAAACAGTGTTATTACAAAATTGACTTTGTTGGACGGCAAATTCTTTAATTACCACTCTTCATCTTCTAATGGCAAAGGCATTTTGGTGTCTTGTGTGAAGTGCCTTCCTAAAGTAAAAGTAAAGGGCTGTCCCAACTCGTCATCAAATTTTTTAAGCCATTTAAAAAGAAAACATGGTGATGAAGCTGTAGCCGAATATCACGAGTATGTAAAGCAGATGAAACAAAAGAGACAACGCTGTGATACTGCAGGAAGCAACGGTTCCTCGATTTCAACTACAAGCACAAGCTCAATATCCCAATTGAATTTTGAACACGACTTGGTTCTATTTTTCATCAGTTCAATGATACCTCTTAATGTTATGGAAGACCCATTTTTCATAAAAATGTTGAATAACTTGGGCGTACAAAACTACGGCATTAATGTTGTCAGTCGGAGAACTTTGAGCAGACGAATTGATGACGAACACGAGCGGCAGAAGTCTGAGATCAAATTAATTTTGGAGGCCGCTGAATACGTATGTACTGTTGTTGATATATGGTCCAGTCGCAAAAGGAGCTTTCTTGGAGTAACTGCTCATTGGATCGACGCAGATCTGAACCGAAAACGCAAAACTTTAGCTTGCAGAAGATTTCCTGGAATTCATAATTACTTTCGCATTTCTATGTTACTAGATGAAATTCAGACTGAATTCAATCTTAATCCAGAAAAACAAGAGCTGATGTGATAGTTACACAGTATTTTGCAGAGGAAGATCGCAGTTTAAAAGTTTTAGATCGCTACCCCGAAATTAAAAACATATTTAAAAAATATGATACACCATTGCCATCATCAGCTTCGGTAGAACGTATGTTGTCTTACGCTACCATGATAAACATGCCAAAATCAAACAAACTCTCTGACAATATGTTCGAGCAGAGAGTAGTCATGAAATCAAACATATTAAAAATGTAAAAAATATGTGATTTGTGTAATATATTAAATAAGTATCATGTTTATTCATGATATCATTGTTGTTTTCCATCCAAATAAATACTGATTTTAAGAAAATATAATATATTGTTTTATTTTTATTCAATAATTTATTCGTTATTTTTATTCGAATGACGAATAATTTTTTTTATTCGTTATTTGAATAATTTTCCTTTTAATGAAAAAAATTATTCGTTATTCGCGAATAACGAATAAACTGAATTATTTATTCGTTATTCGTCATTCGAATAAATTTTGCCCAACTCTGATCTGATATCCTTTTAAAATTGTACACAGCATTCATAATAGTAAGTAGAAAATAGTATTCCATGTTGTAGGGGAAATAAGGTTTTAAAAACAACCATTTGCCGGGAGGAATCACTTTAAAGTATGCTAATGTTTACCAGGTAATGATAACACGTGCTGTATACACTAGATCGTAGTGCTCATACAAATAGCGATGAGGATTATGATTGGGTGAAACTCTATGAACATTAATGACTAAAGTCATTGGTATTTTTATTCGGTACAACAAGGAAAAATAGCGCAGATAACTAGGTAGGTAAGATAAGGTACTTTACTAGTATTTACACTTGTATCGACTCTACTCTTCGGTATATTATTTTATAGGTATAGAGAGTGGATTCTCAAATCAAACAACCCGATTAACCCTGGTGTCAGAGTGTTCAAACCGCCTAGTAGCACAGCATCTATTAAGCCTCTGCCATGGTTTGATTAACGACCACTATCAAAGACAGCGACCGGGACCGACGACTTAACGTGCCATCCGAAACACAGAATCTTTTTTTCTTTTTGGACAATCAGGTGATTCAGCCTGCAATGTCCTAACCAAACTGGGGAAAACCTCACAAAGTGATAAATTGACAAATATCAACTTTGTGTTCCCCCCCTGGGAATCGAACCCAGGACCTCCGTATCGTAAGCCCATCAGGCTCTGGCCATTAAACCACGGAGGCAGTTATAATTTTGGCTATAACAAGTACAAGTAAAATATGCAGGTTCTGGTAACTCTTAAATAAATTTTGTTACTGAAGAAGTAAATTTAAAAGATCCTCGTATAGGATCGAAACGTCGAGGGCTAATTCTCCTTTCAATACAAACCAGTAAGCCGATCCGAGTTTTCATTATGAATAACACTTGTTTATAGTTTATTGTTAAAATAGTCAAAAATCGAAGATACATCGGTTGCAGGAAGAAAGATTACGACCGAACCCCAAATTATGGTTTTATTTTTCGTTAGCGGAAGAAGAAGAATTTAGTAAGGTGCATTAACATACATATACATACATAAAATC
The DNA here is from genome assembly GCA_949820665.1 of Scrobipalpa costella. Lineage (NCBI taxonomy): Eukaryota > Metazoa > Arthropoda > Insecta > Lepidoptera > Gelechiidae > Scrobipalpa > Scrobipalpa costella. The sequence continues at coordinate 4,934,857 of OX463311.1, forward strand.
ACGCCTTTATCCCTTGCGGGGTAGGCAGAGCGTTAAACGCCTACTAAAAGGCGCTTTCGCCACGTCTGACAAAAAATTGAGGGCAATTTTAGATTGAACTATGTATTGCTATAGTGACAGGTTGTCAGCCCATCGCCTAAATTACAATACACTGTAACCCTCGAGTCCCTTTTGCTGTCTTCTACAGCATGCCCGGGAGGAAGGGCAGCTGGAACATTCTATGTTTTTCTATCTCTCCCAGTCCAGCATGGAAGGAAAATAAAACGTGCATTAATCTTTTCAATATTTCAAAAGAAGCACCCTATCCTATATCTTCCGCACCCTTCACTTGACATATTTTCGGAAGTGGCCAATCCGGTGGTGCTTGCGACGCGTGACGTGGCGTGACGTGTCACGTGACCGTTACCAGCGTCATAAAATATACAGGGTGTGAAAAATGTTACTGCGTTCCAGTAAAAGCACTACTTTCAGTAGAACATGTAGGTATTGTTTTTATAATGACAAAAAAAATACTTTCCCAAAGAACAAAAATTTTTTGCTTCGTATTTTTCTGATTAGGTAGATTTCCTTCCATGCTGGACTGGGAGAGATAGAAAAACATAGAATGTTCCGGCTGCCCTTCCTCCCGGCCTTGCTGTAGAAGACAGCAAAAGGGACTCGAGGGTTACAGTATATTGTAATTTAGGCGAAGGGCTGACAACCTGTCACTACACATTAGCAATACACATTACAATCTAAAATTGCCCTCAATTTTTGTCAGACGCGGCGAAAGCGCCTTTTACGAGGCGTTGAACGTAACCCCATATGGAATAAAGGCGTGATACGTGTGCATTCTTTCATGCTGGACTGGGAGCGAGAGAAAAACATAAAATGCGCCAGCTGCATTTCCTCCCGGACATGCTGTAAAAACCAGCTAAGGGATCCGAGGGTTTCAGTATATTGTAATTTAGGCGATGGGCTGACAACCTGTCACTACAGCAATAAACCTATTAATTTATCTTGAATAACCCTCAGAACTTTGTCAGACGTGGCGGAACGACCTTTCCTTAGGTCGTTTACGTTCTGCCTACCCCATTAGGGATAAAGGCGTGATTATATGTATGTATGTATGTACAAGGTGGCGCAAAAGAAATCACCCTATTGGAAGATGCTCTCATTTTTGCAAATGGCCGCCAATGTCAAATCTGTTTTGACATTTGTGGACTAGACAGATGCAGAATACAAGTGAACAAGCCATGGAGCGATACACTCCCCAAGAACGCGGAAAAATCGTGTCTATTTTTTTGAGTAACAATTCGTCTGTGGTGTTGGCGCAGCGCGAATTCCGTCGCCGATTCCCCGGCCGTCCGACACCGACTGCGCAAACACTGCGACGTTTAGCCACCAACCTTGAAGAGTATGGGACCACACGAGACGTTGCTAAGAGTGGCCGGCCCCGGAGCGCCCGTTCTGCCGAGAATATCGCCGCTGTAGCCGAGGACGTTGAAGTGAGCCCCGAAACATCGACCAGACGACGTGCCACGCAATTGGGCCTCAGCCGGCGGTCCTTGCAGCGAATTTTGGTGCGAGACTTGAAGATGTTTCCTTACAAAGTCCAGACCGTGCATCAGCTGCTGCCTGCCGACCGCCAAACGCGCGTAACCTACGCCCAAGCCATCCTCAATCTCGAGGAAGAATTGGACAATTTTTCGACCAAAATCATCATGAGCGATGAGGCTCATTTCCACCTCAGCGGTTACGTGAATCGGCAAAATTATCGCTTCTGGGGCACCGAGAATCCACGAGTGATGCACGAGGAGCCGTTACACCCGCTCAAAGTGACTGCGTGGTGCGCTGTTCACGCTGGAGGAGTCATCGGGCCATTTTTTTTCGAGAACGCCGCGGGTCAAACGACAACAGTGGACGGTGCGCGCTATAGGGCCATGTTGACCGAATTTTTTCTGCCGCAATTGGACGAATTGGGACTGGAGGACATGTGGTTCCAACAGGACGGGGCAACGGCGCACACTGCACGAGCCACAACCGACATTCTGAAGGCGGCATTTCCGGGTCGCCTAATCTCTCGTTTTGGCGATTTGCACTGGCCGGCCAGATCGCCCGATTTAACGGTCCCGGACTTCTTTTTATGGGGTTTTTTGAAGTCTCGTGTTTACGTCAACAAGCCTGAGACCTTGGAAGCCCTCAAAGACAACATTCGACACGAGTGCGAGAATCTGTCGCCCGAAGTTCTCGCCGAAGTGATGAAAAATGCCATAAAACGAGCCCGTATGGCAATCAATTGTAACGGCGCCCATTTGGCCGATATCATCTTCTCGACTTGACCAGTAAAATTCTAAAGGTGCAAATAAATATAATCAAAAAACAGATTCGAAGTTTTTCATTTAGAAAAAAAATGAGAGCCAAACAACATCGGATGACTTCTTTTGCGCCACCTTGTATGTATGCATACGTGTGCTTTTTAATTAATACGCAGTACTTTTTTACACCCTGTATACCAGCGCAGGCGTAGGTCGTCTTGTATGGCGCACAACCTTGGAGGGAACGGATGCCACCTTTTGTTAGACAAGTGCAGTGCATGTTATTAACGTTATATTATTGTTATTATGTTGGGAGGATGTTATAACAAGGAAAACTGGCTGTCCTCAAAACGTAATGATGAGTGTTGGATTTTCCTAGAACTTGTTTTAGACGTATGATGGCTAAAATTGTAAGGAAATGAAGTGAAACTCTTGTTGGTAAATCCTTAAACCATACAAAATAAAACTACATTTTAAATTTCTGTATTAATCCGAAAGAGACAGAATTAAATTTAGCAGGTGCTGTGTAGAATTGAACCCCTTTAAGTTGTTAAGAAAATACATTACTGCTCCTACTACAGTACACATTTTATTATATCGTGATTCAATCAATCAAATTATATAATAACACAACACACAGCGCATGTGAAGACTTGCATATTAATTATTTTTAAAAAAGCATGCAAATAATCCTTAGGAAATAATAAAAACATTTAAGATTGATTCCCTTAAAGTAAATAACGCTTCATTATAGATTGTTGAATGTAGTAATGAATACTAGTGAATAATATTGTTTTAGTTCCGTTAGTTTGTTTTGTTAAATTAACCCGGGACTGTTAGTTCTGCCCGTCTATTCATTATGAAGATAACGACCTGCGGATTCACCCGCGTTTTAGTGAATTTTCCCGAAGGATTGCAATTCAAAATGTGCAGGAGAATGTTTGTTTACGTGGTATACTGGTGTAGAAAACAGCCACGAAACCAAATTGTTTATCATTTCATTTGTTTAAATCACCTTAACCAGAAACCTATTTATTTAACAGTTTATTGTGCACAGAAGCATACACAGAACAATTACATAGGGAATAAAGATACAAAAGGTACTGCTTATTTTTAACATGAAATGTCTTACAGCAGACCTAAGAAGTGAGATTGCATAAAACGTAACGCGTATAAGACGCACTTAATCATCTATTTACCTCACACTTACAACTGTCTCTGAACTACTATAGTTTCACGTTAACAATAGTAAGAGTAGGAGGATGGTAGGCGGCTAGGCGGTTGTCAAGACGCATCCGACACGAAGCGACAATACACCGGACAGAGATGTCGCCATCTGCTGGCTGACATGTCGGCTCTATACGCGTGAAATGTGTTTATTCTATGTTCATGCTATTTGATATAAATATGAACTGTTTGTTCTTCATTCATGTTGAATTGGAGCGATGAGCAGGAATCATTTGCATTAAAAATAGTACTCCCGCCAATCTTCTTGATATCCTGACAAGACTAGATTCAATGTAGATTTAGAAACAGACATAAAGAATTGAGTCCAATCATGCTAACCTGACTTCGTGGAAACGATCGAAGGCTCGTATTTGTAAACCTATCTCAAGATTGAGAGCAATGTTAAGTATGAATTTGACAAGCCATTTTGTACTGAAATGACGTTTCTGATACGAACTCAAACTGGCTGTCAATCTCAAGTGCGGATTATAAATACGGGCCTAAGTATTTCCCAATGATAATAATGTTATAAAAGGTTTTTTATCTACTTATGAACCAGATGTGGTCTGAATTCGAATACATATTGCATATACCTGTCTTCATTGAATAAAATTGAACCCATAAAAAATGTACCTACATCAGTAGCTGACCAAATCATCGGTCAGTTCAGTGAAGTAAGTACAATACCCATTGTGTTTTTCTTTCACACAGTCGGGTAAACCCACTCCCACGCCCAGCGGTGAGCTAATAGTGAATCCAAACAACAAATAGGTCGAAGTATACTGTAATGAAAGGCTATGAGCGTTTTTCAAACTAACAGTCAGCTCGCGCACAATTTTTGACACAATCGAAACGTCGGGCAAAGGTATTTAATATTTTAATGTCTAATCTAAATCGATTCGTGCTTAAACTCATACTAAAATCACGTCTTTATACCTAATGGGGTAGGCAGAGCGTAAACGACGTCAACAAATTACGTTCCGCCACGTCAGACACAGTTTTGAGGGTTATTTAAGATAGATTTGTAAGTATATTACTGTAGTGACAGGTTGTAAGCTCATTGATTAAATTACAATATACAGAAATCCTCAGAACCCTTAGCTTTTTCAGCATGCCCGGGAGGAAATGCAGCTGGCACATTCTATGTTTTTTTCTCGCTCCCAGGCCTACGTGGAAATATTACTTAGATTTGAAGGAATAAAATATTTTTTTATATAGATAACTAGCGACCCGCACAGAAATTATCAGTGTTTCTCTACTATATTATGCATGTATTATACTCGTACATATAAACCTTCCTCTTGAATCACACTATCAATTAAAAGAAACCGCATCAAAATCCGTTGCGTAGTTTTAAAGATTTATGCATACATAGGGATATAGGGACAGAGAAAGCGACTTTGTTTTATACTATGTAGTGATTCAATATTTCGAACGCAGATTGCGCAAGTGTTCTTTAACTATACTGGAGACTGTCTAGACTAGACTTTTGAAAATAGAAGTGGAAGCAAAGCTATAAAAGCTTCTTGTTTAGGTATATATAACTTCCATACTGGACTGGGAGAGAAAGAAAAACATATAATGTTCCAGTTGCCCTTCCTCCCGGGCATGCTGTATAAGTCAGCAAAAGGGATTCGAGGGTTACAGTGTATTGTAATTTAGGCGATGGGCTGACAATCTGTCACTACAGCAATACACATTACAATCTAAAATTGCCCCCAATTTATGTCAGACGTGGCGAAAGCGCCTTTTAGGAGGCGTTTTACGCTCTGCCTACCCCGTAGGGATAAAGGCGTGATTTTATGTATGTATGTATGTTTAGGTATAAGCGTCAGTAATAGAATTCGGTGACTATGATGTATTGTATTGCAATTCGAGCAACATTCTGATAACCTGTCACTAGCCGAAGCACAATATTTTCATCTTCAAATGTCGGATGTGGCGAACAGGGTAGGTACTTCTACTTTCATAAGTTGTCGACGACACTCTTCCTACCACGCAAGGGATAGAGGCGCGACTATAATTAAGTGAAGGTACGTAATGAAGCATCAGAATTAATAATGTAGCTCTGATTCAAATACAATACAATGGAGTACGCCACACCTCAACTGTTCTGAAATGTGCGAGGGAGTCAGCTATATTGCTATGATAGCCTCTTAATATAAATCAAAGTACTTTGAAGTACTTTTTTATAAGCCGGTGACGCTCTTCCTACCCTGTAAGTGATAGAAATGTGACTATAATTAAGTGAAGCTACGTGTTGAATCATCAGAATTATTAATGTAGCTCTGATTCAAGATACAATACAATGCAGTACGCCACACCTCAAAGCTGCTCCAGAAATGTGCAAGTGGGTCAGCTATTTGCGATGTATCTGTTAAATGCGAATCAATAAACTTTGAGGTGCCTTTTCATGAGCCGTTGCTTTGCTGCCTACCCCATAAAGGATAGAGACGTGACTATAATTCAGTTAAGCTACGTGTTGAATCATCAGAATTATTAATGTAGCTCTGATTCAAGATACAATACAATGGAGTACGCCACACCTCAAAGCTGCTCCAGAAATGTGCGTGGGAGTCAGCTATTGCTATGTATCTGTTAAATGTAATCAAAGAACTTTGAGGTGCCTTTTCATAAGCCGTTGCTTTGCTGCCTACCCCATAAAGGATAGAGACGTGACTATAATTCAGTTAAGCTACGTGTTGAATCATCAGAATTATTAATGTAGCTCTGATTCAAGACACAATACAATGGAGTACGCCACACCTCAAAGCTGCTCCAGAAATGTGCGTGGGAGTCAGCTATTGCTATGTATCTGTTAAATGTGATCAAAGAACTTTGGGGTGAATGACCATAGGTGAGGAAATATTACGTCAAAAATGTGGACAGTAATATGTTCTTCTTCTGTCGAGTGGTGATCGAGTCTATGGACCCTGGTGTCAGAGTCTTTAAACCGCCTAGTAGCACAACTATCAGGCCTCTGACATGGTTTGAGTAACGACCACTATCAAAGACAGCGACCGGGACCGACGGCTTAACGTGCCCTCCGAAGCACGAAATCTTTTTTCTTTTTCGGACAATCAGGTGATTCAGCCTGCAATATCCTAACCAAACTGGGGAAAAATTCACAGTAATAAATTTTTCATTATCAACTTTGTGTTTCCCCCCTGGGAATCGAACCCAGGACCTCCGGAGTCCATGGCACTAGCCACTAGACCACGGAGGCAGTTGACAGTAATATGTGACTTGAGATAACATAAATATGAAGTTGATAAAGCCACAATGCTAAATAAATTCTTCCATCCTGGACTGGGAGAGATAGAAAAACATAGAATGTTCCAGCTGCCCTTCCTCCCGGGCATGCTGTTGAAGTCAGCAAAAGGGACTCGAGGGTTACAGTGTATTGTAATTTAGACGATGGACTGACAACCTGTCACTATAGCAATACATATTACAATCTAAAATTTCCCTCAATTTTTGTCAGACGTGGCGAAAGCGCCTTTTACGAGACGTTAAACGCTCTGCCTACCCCGTAAGGGATAAAGGCGTGATTTATGTATGTATGTATGTACAATGCTAAATTCAATGCATCAACCAATCACCTACTTTGTACAATATTTGTGCTGATGATAGTCAGCTGTATTATTATTTGTTTTCACATACATACACATAATCACGCCATTATCCCTAATGTGGTAGAAAGAGAGTATACGACCTAAACAAAAGTCGTTCCACCACGTCTGACAAAGTTTTGAGGGTTATTTAGGATAGATTTGTAGGTATTGCTGTAGTGACAGGTTTTCAGCTCATCGCCTAAATTGTAATATACTGAATCCCTCTTATCCCTTAGCTGGTTTTTACAGCATTTTTTTATAAATTACATGACAACAAATATTAAGTTGAAAAAGCCAATGACGCAATGCTAAATACAATGCATCAATCAATCACCTACTTTCTATTTATATCGATATTTGTGCTGATGATATTCAGCTGTATTATTCTTTTGTTTTACATACAAACATACATATAGTCACGCCTTTATCCCTAACGGGGTAGGCAGAGCGTAAACGACCTAAACAAAGATCTTTCCGTCACGTATGACAAAGTTTTGAGGGTATTTAAGATATATTTGTAGGTATATTGCTGTAGTGACAGGTTGTCAGCCCATCGCCTAAATTACAATATACTGAAACCCTCGGATCCCTTAGCTGGTTTCTACAGCATGCCCGGGAGGAAATGCAGCTTGCACATTCTATGTTTTTCTCTCGCTCCCAGGCCATCATGGAAGAAAATTTTGATTTATCTCTGTAGATTTTGAGGGATAAGGGATCCGAGGGTTTTAGTATATTGTAATTTAGGCGATGGGCTAACAACCTGTCACAAGAGCAATATACCTACAAATCTATCTTGAATAACCCTCAAAACTTTGTCAGACGTGGCGGAATTACCTTTGTTTAGGTCGTTTTCGCTGTGCCTACCCCATTAGGGATAAATTCGTGATTATATACATGAATGTATGCAATTTTGACACTTGCCTAGATAATGCTTATTCAAACTTTACTTAAAAAGGCCCTGGTTATAATGTTACGGATGAATACCCGCCGGCAGGGCATTCCATTCCTTAGCTGTTCGCATTGTTAATGTGGAAGCATCGACGCACTTTGAGCGAATACCAAGTGTGTTCAAATTAAAATTTGCAAGTTATGTTATACAAGGTGTGATAAATAGTTAATAGTTGTGCATGGTCTATTGTACATACATACATACGTACATATAGTCACGCCTTTATCCCTAATGGGGTAGGCAGAGCGTAAACGACCTAAACAAAGTTCGTTTCGCCACGTCTGACAAAGCTTTGAGGGTTATTTAAGATAGATTTGAAGGTATATTGCTTCGTGACAGGTTGTCCGCCCATCGCCTAAATTACAATATACTGAAACCCTCGGACCCCTCAGCTGGTTTTTACAGCATGCCCGGGAGGAAATGCAGCTGGCACATGCTATGTTTTTCTCTCGCTCCCAGGCCAGCATGGAAGATGGTCTATTGTACCTATTCGTATTTATGTAATTAGTAAGTACATTGTCTATTCTATTTAAATTTATAACAATAGTAACTGCACTATTCCGCATAATATTAGAAAACTTCTCTTTTACCCAAAGGCTGCTTGGCAGAAATTGCTACCCTAGCAATAAGGCCGCCTAATTGTACTCTGTTTGTTTTGTAATGTTTGTTCCTATACTATGTGATGTTTATGGAAATAAAGAATATTTGTATTTTATACAATACATATCTTCCATGCTGGACTGGAAGTGAGAGAAACATATATAATCTGCTAGCTGCATTTACTCCCGGGCATGCTGTAAAAACCAGCCAAGGGATCCGACGGTTTCAGTATATTGCAATTTAGGCGCTGGGCTGACCATCTGTCACTACAGCAATTATACAAATCTGTCTGAAAAAACCCTCCAAACTTTGTATGTTTAGGTCGTTTACACTCTGCCTACCCCATTAGGGAACTAAAGGAGTGATTATATGTACATATATTCAAGAATGTAGCATTCCCAACTGCATACCGACGGCACGGTACAGACAGTCGCGTGGGTGGATCCAACTACGTGACGAGACAGGCGATTAGTTCGCCGCATCTACCATCGACTTTGATGAGCTTATAGGAAAACTAGCTTTCCGTCCCATGGTTTTAGCCACTATAGCAATATACATCATAATATATACATATATATAATCACGCCTTGCGTTAAGCCGTTGGTCCCGGTTAATATCGCTTAATACAGTAGATATTAGTCGTTAAGCCATATCAGAGGCCAGTGCTAAGCATTGGCGGCTTGAAAACTTTGACCTAATCTAGGATTGGGTCTGGTTTCCCTTGTGCGTTGCGGAGGTCAGATGGCAGTCGCTCTGTGTAAAAACCAGTACCCTCGTTCAATCCCCTAGATTAGGTAGCCGACCCGTAAGATACAGGATAAGGCTAGGCAGATGATGATATAATCACGCCTTTATCCCTAATGGGGTAGACATTATAATCATCTGTAATAACCCTCAAAATTTGTCAGATGTGGCAGAACGACCTTTGTTTAGGTCGTTTTCACTCTGCCTACCCCATTAGCGATAAAGCCGTGATTATATGTATGTATGTATTACAATATCATGAAAGGGCTATCCTATGTTGACCGACATGTTATTGCAACTGCCTTACTCGTCTTTTCTACGGCCTCTTCATCCAATTACCTCCTCATTGGTGTAATTTATTTCACCTGGCTACGGTCTATAAGAACGCTTAGTCCATATCTATTAACCATGATATACCCCCATTAGGGATACATACATACATAAAATCACGCCTTTATCCCTTACGGGGTAGGCAGAGCGTTTAACGAATCTTAAAAGGCGCTTTCGCCACGTCTGACAAAAAATGAGGGCAATTTTAGATTGTAATATGTATTGCTTTAGTGACAGGTTGTCAGCCCATCGCCTAAATTACAATACACTGTAACCCTCGAGTCCCTTTTGCTGACTTCAACAGCATGCCCGGGAGGAAGGGCAGCTGGAACATTCTATGTTTTTCTATCTCTCCCAGTCCAGCATGGAAGGAAAAAATAAAAACTAATAATATTAGCTAATTTGAAGTTGTTCATTACGTTCATTATGTATGTATGTATGATATACCGGGTGTAAGGGACAGCGTCCCGCATACTGATAAGGGTTGCTCAGTCAACGATACTGAACAACTTCCACTAAGAAATTATTTCGAGAGGTGATAATAAAAATTGGCATTTAAATAAGAAAAAAACCACTTCGATCAGACAATTTGTATGGAAAAGCCAATACTCTTCTTCTTCTGTCGAGTGGGTATCGAGTCTATCGACCCGATGAACCCTGGTGTCAGAGTTTTTAAACCGCCTAGTAGCACAACTATCAGGCCTCTGACATGGTTTAAGTAACGACCACTATCAAAGACAGCAACCGGGACCGACGGCTTAGCGTGCCCTCCGAAACACGAAATCTTTTTCTTTTCGGACAATCAGGTGATTCAGCCTGCAATGTCCTAACCAAACTGGGGAAAAATTCACAAAGTGATAAATTCTCAAATATCAACTTTGAGTTTCCCCCCTGGGAATCGAACCCAGGACCTCCGGATAGGGAGTCCATGACACTAGCCACTAGACCATGGAGACAGTTAAGCCAATACTTTTTTTTTTTTACTTTCTAAAAAAAGTCCTGCTGATAGTTGTTCAGTGTCGTTGACTGAGCAACCCCTATCAGTTTGCGGGACGCTGTCCCTTGCACCTGGTATGATAACAAACATCTTTGATCAGGAACCTACTAATAATTCATACTGAAATATTTTAAATGTAAGTTTTGACTGTTTGTCAATTTTACACGACTAAACGACTCAAAACAGATTTTTTAAATAAAAAATATTTTTGTACCGATTCCTTGAGGACACAACTTACCAGACTAAAATTGTTGCCGTCCCTTTCTGTTCCCTCATGATAAAAAATTACAGGTAACGATTTTAGTCAAGATTTTGTGATTTTGTGCGCGTACGAATTGTTCCCGTGATAGTTTGTATCCTAGAGAAGAATGAGAAATTTGCCATTTCCACGGAAAAATAATTAAGCCGCAGGTGAAACAAAAGAAAAGCTTGTAAGAAAAACCATAAAGTACAAAGCAGCCGATTATGCAAAGACCTAAAACGGTTACTTTATTTTAGTTTATTTTGGAAAAGAACAGTTATTCAATGGGTACTTAAGCATACATTTAGATTTATTTATTTCATATTATCAAATTCATAATATACATTGCAATAATAATAAAAATGTCAAAGGATAATAAGTTTTATAAAAAGTTGAAGTAATTCTAAATGTAAGTACATCCAACTAGTTTTTCCAATAATTATTTATTTGCTCGGTTACCATCTTCATAAACAATGGTCTGCTGTAAGAATTTTCTTTTTAGAAATAAGCAGTGCTTGTTGTGGTGTCTTTGTTTTGATGTCCTGTTTATATGAGGTTTTTGTGTACAATAAAATACATACATATAATCACGCCTTTATCCCAAATGGGGTAGGCAGAGCATCAACGACCAAAAAAAAAAGGTCTATCCACCACGTCTGACAAAGTTTTGAGGGTTATTTAAGACAGATTTGCAGGTATATTGCTGAAGTAACAGGTTGCCAGCCCATCGCCTAATTTACAATATACTGAAACCCTCGGATCGCTTAGCTGATTTGTACAGCATGCTCGGAAGGAAATGCAGCTGGCACATTCTGTTTTTGTCTCACTCCCAGGCCAGCATGGATGTACAATAAATTGTTAAATAAATAGATACATACATACATACATAAATCACGCCTTTATCCCTTACGGGGTAGGCAGAGCGTTTAACGCCTCGTAAAAGGCGCTTACGCCACGTCTGACAAAAATTGAGGGCAATTTTAGATTGTAATATGTATTGCTATAGTGACAGGTTGTTAGCCCATCGCCTAAATTACAATACACTGTAACCCTCGAGTCCCTTTTGCTGACTTCAACAGCATGCCCAGGAGGAAGGGCAGCTGGAACATGTTTTTCTATCTCTCCCAGTCCAGGATGGAAGAAAATAAATAGATAGTGACAGAAAATCTGCTGAGTAATTTGTGCTAATGCTACCATGATGCTACTGATGTCAAGAACTAACTGTAACATGAGTGGTCATTGTCCATTAAGAAGCAATCAGCCGTGACGGATTTGACCGGACAAAGAGTAAACAACCTACCTTACCTACTAACTAACCTTAGTCAACCTTTGTATTGTAGGCCTGAAATGATTTAAATTGAATTGAATAAGGCATAGCATAGAGGATACGATAAGAGCCAGATTATGCGAATTCACGCACTAAAAATTTTACCTTATTTTACTGCTGTTGCCTATATTTTTTTCTCTCACGTGGTAAGCTATCTTACCTACTTACTAACCTTAGTCAACCTTCGTACCGTAGGCCTGGAATGATTTGAATTGAATAAGGCATAGCATAGAGGATACGATTAGAGCCAGATTATGTGAATTCACGCACAAAAATTTAATCTAATTTTACTGCTGTTACTTATAATTTTTCCTCTCACGTGGTAAGCTTACTAATAATAATTGAGTTAATTATTTATATAGTAATTTTGAGTTAAGCTCGGCTTTCTACATGATGTATATAGATTAAGTATAGTTTAAGAATCTCTGTGTACAATAAAGAATAGAGAAAAAATACTTACAAATCAATTAAAAAAAAAAAAAACGCTCTGCTACCCTATTGGGGATAGAGGAGTGATTGTATGTATGTAAAATTCTGTTCCTTTCAAGCAAAGCGCTACTTCATAGTGATTAGTACATACATACATATAGTCACGCCTTCATCCCTAATGGGGTAGACAGAGCATAAACGACCTAAACAAAGGTCGTTCCGCTACGTCTGACAAAGTTTAAGATGGATTTATACGTATATTGCTCTAGTGACAGGTTGTCAGCCCATTGTCTAAATTGCAATATACTGAAACCCTCGGATCCCTTAGCTGATTTTTACAACATGCCCGGGAGGAAATGCAACTGGCACATTCTATGTTTTTCTCTCGCTCCCAGCCCAGCATGGACGTAGTGATTAGTGCCCCCTAAAAAAAGTACAGTTGTTTTAAAACAGCAGGAATCACTACATAGCGCATAGTATAAAACAAAGTCGCTTTCTATATCCCTATTGTCCCTATATCCCTATGTATGCTTAGATCTTTAAAACTACGCAACGGATTTTGATGCGGTTTCTTTTAATGGATAGATTGATTCAAGGGGAAGGTTTATATGTATAATACACGCATAATATAGTAGAGAAACACTGATGATTTCCGTGCGAAGCCGGGGCGGGTCGCTAGTAAAAATATAAAAAGCATCTGTTTGTCGATTCAACTAATATGAAAAGCTCGTATGATCATAAACACACAAACGCTCCGGCCATTGCGCTAAATGTGCGATAATCTGATGAAATTTGCCGAATTGCCAAAAAGCCGTAAAGAGCGAGTCACGGCCTGTGTCTATAAGGGGTTCCGTTGTTGCCAAACGTGGTAGGCCGTAGTCTAGTAGTCCCGATACGGTGGTCCTGGGTTCGATTCCCAGAGGGGAACTCAAATTTGATATATGTCAATTATCACTTTATGAGATTTTCTGAGAAGCTGGCTGAATCACCTGATTGTCTGGAAGAAAAATTATTATTAATTAAGCCGTCGATGCCGGTCCCTGTATTTGATAGTAGTCGTTACACAAACTATGTCTGACGCCTATTAGCTGCGCAATTCGGCGGTCTAAAATTCTGACACCAGGGTTCATCGGGGACTAGCCAAAACCACCAGAAAAAGAAGAAGAATGAGATTATGATTCATAGAGATAAGTTCGCCCTTGCACACTATATTTGTAAATTACATTTCTTTTGTGTTTATGCAATAAAGTATATATATAAGAATGCCGTAGTCGCTTTGCCTACATTGTGAAAGATGTAGGCTTGCGTTTATGTAAGTAAGGCTCGTATTTATAAAGCGATCTTAATATTGAGAGTAATATTAAGTATGTATGTAACAGGTCCTTTTGTATTGGAATGACATTTCAGATACGAATTCAAGCTCGCTGTTATTCTCAAGAGCTGATTATAAATACGGCCCTAAGAATAGAATAGACTCGCATATTGTGATCGTCGATGTTACAACTAACAATAGAATGAGTTCATTCATGAAGCCGTTACTGACATCTATGTAGGTATTTTAATTTAATCTAGAACACGGCAAGCCTGGTGCGATGACAGTTCGATCGTGGTACGATGATCGATGACATTTTTATATCCAACTCAGTTTTAGAATAAAGGTAAACAAAGTTTCATGTCTTTTTACTCAAAAACACATTTCGAAAATAAATGATACAAGTTCGCAAATTAGTTAAGTTACTAAAACTACTATTTCATTATGTTGTTATATCTAATTGCTAAAACATATTTTAGAAACCAAATCTTCGATTAAAAGACATGAAACTTTGTTTCGTTTAAACCTTTATTCTAAAACTGAGCTGGATCTACTTATACTTGTGAATATTTGATCCAAGTTTCTGTCTATAGTCACTAAATCTTTAATATCACTGTTAAACCTTCCTTCTCTTTTGAAAAAATCAAAGGTTACTCATTTTAACCTAAATGAGTAACCTTTTATTGTATACATAGGATGTAACCCATTAGTCGTGATAGTATGTATGTATGTAGGATGTACCTATGAATACAGACCCTTGTGTAGGATGGACCTTTTTGCATGGCGGGTCCCTAAAACAGTGGAAAAAACGGGCTAATATCAGACCCGTTACCGTTTTACTGTCGGCTATCATACATAGCCTAGCCATGCAAATGTGTCCCATTGCCGCCTTTCCGACAATTCGGGCCGAGGTAGGGCTGGCTATCGGCGGGATAAACTCGATATGAGGACGCATTTTTTTTTATTTGACAGAAGGGACAGAGACAGAGAGCTCGATGGTGTAGTGCATAGGGCCGTTGCCCCCAGAGCGGGAGGTCGTGGTTCAAATCCCACCACGTGCCAATGTGTTATTCGGTTTTCGAATTTCATGTGTACGGTTATTCAGCGCTTTTCCCGTGCTTCGGAAGACACGTTAAGCCGTTGGTCTCGGTTGAAATCGTTTTATACCGTAGATATGGGTTGTTAAGCCATGTCAGAGGCCAGTTCTAAGCATTGGCAGCTTGAAAACTCGGACCGCTGCGACCGAATGCTTGTCTCAAATTCGAAAGTTGCTGTTAATTCTTGAAAAACCGAGCAAAATCGCATGACGTTCGGTCAAGAGAGGTCAAGTTTCTGATGTAGGTAATCAAATACTATTGTGTTTTCTTTATAAATAATTCTTTGCTCTTTATTACGGGGTGTAAGGGACAGCGTCCCGCAAACTGATAAGGTTTGCTCAGTCAACGAAACTAAACAACTACCAGCAGGATTTTTTTTCAGGAAGTCAAATCAAAATTTTGGTTGTCCATACACATTGTCTGATGGAGTTGTTAATTTTATATGGGAAGGTTAAATTTCTTTTTCATCTCCTGAAATAATTTCACGGTGAACGTAGTTCAGTTTTGTTGACTGAGCAACCCCTATCAGTTTGCGGGACGCCGTCCCTTACACCCGGTAAAATGCCAGTCCCGTCAAGATTTTTCGCTCTAAGGAGTAGAAACCCTATTTCCGTAGTTTCCTCCATTCAAACCTTCTGAACAGATCCCGGGATGTTCCTACATACATACATGTAATCACGCTTTTGTCTCTAATAGGGTAGGCAGAGCGTAAAAGACCTAAACGAAGGTCTTTCTGCCACGTCTTACAAAGTTTTGAGGGTTATTTGAAATAGATCTGTAGGTATATTGCTGTAGTGACACGTTGTCAGCCCATCGCCTAAAATACAATATACTGAAACCCTCGGATTACTTCCCAACCAATTCCAGTCAAGATTTTTCGCTCTAAGGAGTAGCAACCCTAGTCCTCCATTCAAACCTTCCGGACAGATCCCGAGATGTTCGTACGCGCCGAATTTTCATTTCCTCGAAGCTTGAAATCTGTTGCAATTTATGTGCAAAAACACGCCGCTTTTGCAATAAATAGCTTGTATGCTTAGTGTGCATTATTATAATCACTACATAGTATAAAACAAAGTCGCTTTCTCTGTCCCTATATCCCTATGTATGCATAAATCTTTAAAACTACGCAACGGATTTTGATGCGGTTTCTTTTAATGGATAGAATGATTCAAGAGGAAGGTTTGTATGTATAAAACATGCATAATATAGTAGAGAAACACTGATAATTTACGTGCGAAGCCGGGGCGGGTCGCTAGTATGGATTATAAAATGGAAAATTTGTTGCGATTGTCGCCAAACATTAAATATTTATGAAAATGTTTGTATTTCAGGCACAAATAATTCAAAAGTGATGGCGCCACTGTCGCAGCTCTCAAACCCCAAATCTTGATCTATTTCTATGCGTCTAGGTAATCAACTAGGAGTAGGAGAATTTAGTTTAGTCTAGTCTGGTCCCAATCTATATAATGGCCTTCCTAAAAAGGTAAAAAATGCTCCTAACGCACGATTGTACTCACAAATATTAAAAGTAATACTAGTCAAACTTGCATGTTATAATATTAATGACTTCTATGTAAGCATAAAACGGATTGTTGACCAAGACATTAATGATTAAATATAAATGTAAAATGTACCTATTATACTTACCTAAAATAAATACCACCTGACATGTAAATTATTTTTAAGAATTTATGAAATAAAATCTGAATCTGAATCTAGTCCGTCTGTCAATGTTATATGTTTTTTTCATCATCTCCCTAGCCTTATCCCATATCACACGGGGTCGGCTTCCTAATCTAGGCGATTGAACGAGGGTACTGGCTTTCACACAGAGCGACTACCATCTGACCTCCGCAACCCAGAAGGGAAACCAGACCCAATCCTAGATTAGGTCAGAGTTTTCAAGCCGCCAATGCTTAGCACTGGCCTCCGATATGGCTTAACGACTAATATCTACGGTATTAAACGATATTAACCGGGACCAACGGCTTAACGTGCCTTCCGAAGCACGGAAAAAGCGCCGAATAAATGTACATATGAAATTCGAAAACCGAAAAACACAGTGGTACGTGGTGGGATTCGAACCACGACCTCCCGCTCAGGAGGCAGTGGCCCTATCCACTACACCATCGGACTCTCAATATTATATGTTTTTTTATCTTTTAATATTTTGGTATGATGATTAAAGATAATAGTAATCCGAAATGTCATACAAGATAGTTGTTAGATATCGCAAGAAATCGAAAGTCCTTTACGGGTGACACAGATATAATAAAAACAAAACAGTAAAAAACATAATTTGCAAGGAATGTCAGAGGCAACTATTTTGAAAGTTATTCGGTAATTAAATAATACTCAGCATGCATATACGTACATATATACATAAATAATCACGCCTTTATGAACCCATCGCTGAAATTGCAATATACTGAACTTCGGATCCCCTAACTGGTTTTTACAGCAAGCCGGGAGGAGTTGTAGCTGGCACATTCTATGTTTTTCTTTCGCTCCCAGTCTAGCATGGAAGTACTTAGCATCATCTCTCTAGCCTTATCCCGTATCTCATGGGGTCGGCTACCTAATATTGGGGATTGAACGAGGGTACTGGTTTTAGCACAGCGACTACCATCTGACCTCCGCATCCCAGAAGGGAAACCAGACCCAATTCTAGATTAGGTCACAGTTTTCTGTCACTTAGCACTGGCTTCTGACATGGCTTAACGACTAATATCTACGGTATTAAACTATATTAACCGGGATATTGCTTAACGTGCCTTCCGAAGCACGGTAAAAGACATATGACCGAATAAACGTACATATGAATGGAAGTACTTAGCAATAGTATAAAATTAATAATAATTAAATAACCTCAAAACTTTGTCATACGTGGCGGAACGGAACCTTTGTTTGGGTAGTTTATGCTTTGCCTATCATATCAGGCATAAAGGCGTGATTATATGTATCACTATATAGTATAAAACAAAGTCTATTTCTCTGACCTTATATCCCTATGTATGCTTAGATTTTGATGCGGTTTCTTTTAATGGATAGAGTGATTCAATACGAAGGTTTATATGTATAGTACATGCATAATATAGTAGAGAAACACTGATGGTTTCCGTGTGAAGCCGGGGCGGGTCGCTAGTGCATGTATAGAATTAACTGAACACACCCTATCAAGCAGTGTTGGATTCTGGTGAAAGCAGCCCGACAGTTAGACATACGGGTCTGATTGTATCGCAGACAAGTGACACACTTTAATGTTACTATAGAATAGAATGTTAGTCTACGATAGTACTACCAGTTTTCACATACTATTAGTGAGGCTTCTTCCATGCTGGACTGGGAGCTAGAGAATTTGCATATATTTCCTCCCAGGCATGCTGTAAAAACCAGCTAAGTGATTCGAGGGTTTCAGTGCATTGCGGTTAGGGCGATGGGCTCACAACCTATCACTGCGGCAATATACCGGCAAATCTGTCTTAAATACCCCTCAAAATCTGTCATATGTTGTCAGACGTGGCGGACCGACCTTTGTTTGGGTCGTTTACGCTCTGCTTACCCCATTAGGGATAAAGGCGTGATTATATGAATGTATGTATGTTTTAGTGAGGCTGCTATTCTATCAGAAATAATGTGGGGGGAACCTACCCAGTTTGCTTGGAAACGTTCATTCTTAAAAGGCTTCCCCTACAGCGTTTGGTAGTAGACAGATTTTATTGGATTTTGATATTATTAATTATATGTATGACAAGGTGCCACCTACCTCTAAAAACGAAATGAAATAATCACTTGACACTGGCACAAAACAACTGGCACGAGGTTCACACGCGAATAAAAGAAAACATTTCTAAATCAATTTCGAATTTGGAGCGAGACTGCGAACATTGCACAGAAAAAACTAAAAAGTCACTTTTGAAAAGATTACGACACTGGCTGAAACTATTTTAAAAATCGAACAATAATAAGTTTTTTTTTTCTAAAATTTTGTTTTTAAATGAGCCAGGCACACGCCCGGTATCAGGTGTATTAGTGAGTAATTGTTTTACAAGAGATAACACGAACTGATAACGGAGTGACTCTGGTATGTCATGTATGTCGCTTCTAGGTAGATTTAGTCATTTTGTTTACCAGAAAACTTTAGAAACTAAAAACATCGATTTTCGGCCAATCAAATATAGCGATAGCGCCTTTTACTAGGCGTTAAACGCTCTGCCTACCCCGTAAGGGATAAAGGCGTGATTTATGTATGTATGTATGAAAAGTAATTCAATACTTAGTGACAAAATAGTACCGAAAACATTTTTAGAATGAAACTAAGTCCTTGAACTACTTTTGATTAGGTTTTAGTAGGGTTACCGAATTACCGAATGACAATGGTACCAATTCTCAATAACTCTTATTCAAACTAATATTAAGGTGACGATACCAGTCAAGTGGCGCCCCCATTATTCAAAAGAACATAATTCACTAAAAACGCAGGGAATCGAAAAACCGATCCAACAGGATGAAAAATTGCGGTAGGTGGCAGTTATTCGCAATTTTTCTTTCTTTTACTTCAACGAGCTATGAATCGCTAATTTATAATGTTCTAAATTATCTAAATTACTATAACTTAATTCTGTTGGACCGGTTTTTCGATTCACTGCGTTTTTAGTTAATTATGTTTTTTTTACTAATGGGGGCGCCACTTGGCTAGTATCGTCACCTTAAGTAGTCCTGTCACTTTCCTAAATAAGGGGTATATAGAGATGGAAAAACAGCTGCCAAAGCGATGATTGCTGCCTAACTACGCAATTTTAGGTTAAATAAGACACCGTTGTCTTTTTTAAAGCGAGCCATTTATAAGGGCACTTCCGCGAACACTCAAGCAGTTACTCCCAGAGCTCATGTTCCGTCATTAAGAGATGCTTTTAATGAGAGATTACCAGAGGCAGTTAATGTTAATGACTCCCTGCAGTTGTTAGACAGTTTATGAGTGGTTTAGTTAAGCAGTTTCACTGTTAATACGACTGTTGTGTTCAAAGTTGGCGTCTCTTGAGGTTTGTGGGATGTTTTTGTCAGAGAGACCACAGATAACAAAAACTAAAACATATAGTTCTGTTTCGTTGACTGAGCGAACCCTATCAGTTTGCGGGTCCTTTATACCCCGTATAAGTATATAGGCGTGATGATTCCTTCATTAGAGCACCTATGAGATATCTAAAAAAAAATTGTAAAATATTCCATTCGGTATCATGATCCGAGAATAGTGTTACATACAATAAATTTATTAACTGCCTCCGAGGTCTAGTGGTCCGAGCCAAGGGCTTAGGATCCGGAGGTTTTAGGTTCGATTCTCAGGGGGAACACAAAGTTGATATTTGTCAATTTATCACTTTGTGAGGTTTTCCCCAGTTTGGTTAGGACATTGCAGGCTGAATCAACAGGGCATATTAAGCCGTCGGTCCCGGTCGCTGTCTTTGATAGTGGTCGTTACTGAAACCATATCAGGGGCCTATAGCTGTGCTACTAGGCGGTTTGAAAACTCTGACACCAGAGTTTATCGGGTTGTTGCTCGACTGGAAAATCCACTCGCTAAGAAGAAGAATAAATTTTATGGTTACAAAAGTATAAAGTAATAACAAGTAGTGCTGTAACAACGAGCTTAATGGTCAAATAGTACCTATAGTATTTCCAACTCAGTTTTAGAATAAAGGTAAACAAAATTTCATGTCTTTTAATCGAAGATATTGTTTCTAAAATAAGTTTTAGCTATTAGATATGACAACATAATGAAATAGTATGGTTATAGGCTCGTATTTATAAAGCGATCTCAACATTGAGAGCAATATTAAGTATGCATTTGACAGGACATTATGTACTGAAATGACATTTCCGATACGAACTCAAACTCGCTGTCAGTCTCAAGTGTTGATTATAATTATGAGCCATAGTAATTTAACTAATTTTCCAACACGTACCAATCATTTTTGAAATGTGTTTTTGAATAAAAAGACATGAAACTTTATTTACCTTTATTCTAAAACATACATACATATAATCATGCCTCTATCCCTATGGGGTAGGCAGAGCGTAAACGACCTAAACAAAGGTCGTTCCGCCACGTCTGACAAAGTTTTGAGGGTTATTTAAGATAGATTTGTAGATATATTGCTGTAGTGACAGGTTGTCAGCCTATCGCCTACATTGCAATATACTGAAACCCTCGGATCCCTTAGCTGACTACGAAATGAAGCTGGTCATTCTATGTTTTTCTCTCGCTCCCAGTCCAGCTTGGAAGTACTATAGCTATTTATTCTAAAACTGAGTTGGAAATACTATAACTTTCAAATACATGTTGCGGTGGACGTGTTTCGGTACAATCTCGACTTTCTCGCACAACCACTGTCCGGAACTTGAAATACTTATTTAACTTCAAAATCATAAAATAACTTCTTTCACTTTTCATACGTCTTCTTAGCGAGTGGATTCACAAGTCGAAGAACGACCTGAAGGACCCAGGAGCACAACTATTAGGCCTCTGACATGGTTTGAGTAACGACCACTATCAAACACAGCGACCGGGACCGACGGCTTAACGTGCACTCCAAAGCACGGAGTCCTTTCACTTTCGGACAATCAGGTGATTCAGCCTGCAATGTCCTAACCAAACTGGAAAAATCTCACAAAGTGATAAATTACTAAATATCAACTTTGTGTTCCCCCCTGGGAATTGAACCCAGGACCTCCAGATCGTAAGCCCATGGCTCTGACCACTAGACTACGGAGGCAGTTTACTTTATTTTCATATTAATTTTATAGAAAGTAAGTAAATAGTTTTGCAGATTGCAACGGTTGTTTTGCATTGATAGTACTTTTAAGATTCGAATGTTTGTTTTGATTGGACATTTATGGCACTGCAAATTTGAACTCGATTCTGACAAACACATTTCTAATCCTAATCTAATTTAAACTTAATTTAACTATGTCAAATTCTAAATTTTTACATTGAAGGAGATGAAAATAAGCTCGTTACTTTGACATGTCTAAACTAACTCAAGGTTGCTTCTAGACCTTTATACGACGTAAAATTAGATTCCTGCCACTCTGGACGGGGAGCGAGAGAAAAACATAGAATGTGCTAGCTGCATTTCCTCCCAGGCATGAAGGGATCCGAGGGTTTCAGTATATTGTAATTTAGGCCATGGGCTGACAACCTGTCACTACAGCAATATACCTACAAATCTATCTTAAACAACCCTCAAAACTTTGCCAGACGTGGCGGAACGACCTTTGTTTAGGTCGTTTACGCTCTGCCTACTCCATTAGGGATAGAGCGTGATTATATGTAAGTATGTATAATTAGATTACATGCTCTACGGTACCATAATAATAAATTAATTTCGCCACGGATGCAGTGAATTTAGTTTCTATATCAAATGAATTACTTTTTTTTTTAAACGCGGCCTATTTCTTATTTTCCAGAACACATTGGCATCACGATCGGACACCGGTGTCGCGTGGCCCGTAACCGAATATCGCCGATAATGAGTGTATCTGTGGCCAGGGTTGACAGTCACCTGCATACACACATACATATAATCACGCCTTTATCCCTAATGGAGTAGGCAGACGACCGTAAACGACCTAAACAAAGGTCATACCGCCACGTTTGACAAAGTTTTGAGGGTTATTTAAGATAAATTTGCAGGTTTATTGCTGTACTGACAGGTTGTCAGCCTTTCGCTAAAAATACAATATACTGAAACCCTCGCATCAATTAACTGTTTTTACAGCATGCCCGGGCGTAAAAGCCGCTGGCGCATTCTATGTTTTTCTCTCGCTCCAAGTCCAGCATGGAAGTGAGTCACCTGCGATCTGGTTAAATCTGGACACATATATACATACTTACTTACTTTACTGTATCCCTTACGGGATAGGCACAGCATCAACGTCTTCATATTAATGGCGTTCTCGCCACGTCTGATAAGTTTTGAAGATCATTTTTAGAGAGAATTTACCGTGTATTGCTATAATGCAGTGAGTGATGCTGGCCTGGGAGCGAGAGAAAAACATAGAATGTGCCAGCTGCATTTCCTCCCGTGCATGCTGTAAAAACCAGCTAAGGGATCCGGCGGTTATAGTAAATTGCAATTTAGGCGATGATGGGCTGAGAACTTATCACTACAGCAATGTACCTACAAATTTATCTTAAATAACTCTCAAAACTTTGTAAGACGTGGCGGAACGACATTTGTTTAAGTTGTTTACGCTCTACCTACCCCATTAGGGATAAAGGCGTGATTATATGTATGTATATATTAGAGCACTATTTTCTAAGAGTTCTTATTTCAATTGAATGCGATAAACACGGTCATAACTCCAAATTTTCCAATCCTTCTCGACATCTTGCATTGTTTTTCACGATAGCTAGGAGTAAGCTCAAGCCTAAATTGCAATACATACACTGAAACCCTCGCATGAAATATTCGATTTCTGGTGCGGTTTATCATCTTGAGACCTGTCTCCCCCAGCTAGGCCTATCAGATATCGGTAAGACGATACTGCAGCCCTTCGACCGCTTACTTTCTCAATACGTGTTGCTGTTGATGCCACGCCGTTTTTTTTTAATGAATAGTCATACAAAGGAGTCTAAGAGACAGCATCCCACAAACTGATACGGGTTGCTCAGTCCACGAAACTGACAACTATCACTAGGTTTTTTTTTTCAGAAAACGAAAAAAAAAATACCTACCTATACCAAATGACCATCTCGATCAGGCAATTTGTAGGGAAAAATCACTTCCTAAGAAAATTCTTGCTGATAGTTGTTCAGTTTCGTTGACTGAGCAACCCCAATCAGTTTGCTGGACTCTGTCCCTTACACCCCGTATAATGCGTCACAGATGCCACCCCACCAGCCATGACATGACTAGTGCAAGGTGAGTGCAAGAATAGATAACCGTAGGTAAGTTTTTAGGCGAAGCCAGGTGTGGTTATCAATTAATCTTCACCTATTTTTTTAACGTAATATACCTGTAAATCTATCTAAAATAGCCCTCAAAACTTCGTCAGACGTGGCGGAATGACCTTTGTTTTGGTCGTTTACGCTCTGCCTACCCCATTAGGGATAAAGGCGTGATTATATGTATGTATGTATGTATTTTTTTAACTACGAAATCCATAGACCCTTTTACTTGATTTTACACTTTTACTGTCGTTATAGGTGGCGAGTCTGAGTATGCGAATTAAAGTTAGGTATTATTTAGATTATGTAGTTCAGTTTCTAGGAAAACATAGATCTGCTTTCATTAAGTTTTATGTTTACATAAAGTATCATAAGAATTCCACCAATTCTTGAAATCATCGTACACAGAGATTTGCTTAACTTTAGAGTCATTATTGAGCAGCTCACAAATTCCACAGATATCATCAGCTTTGTGGTAAGAGTAATGGTTTGTCCATTTGAAATAGTCCACGTAAATATCAAAATCGTGTATCAATTCCATCATTTTGGTTGAAAGTCTTTTCAAGTCCATTCTTCCGGCATCTAAGTAGCTTCCTTTTGGTAGAAATCTGTAAATATCATTGTTTTTTGAAAATATTTTAGTCGGGATTTCTTTCACGCTTTAGCAATTTAACAATTTAGGTAGGTACGTGTTTTTGCAGTGGAGTGTGGGATTAACAGAAACGCTTATTTTTATTTACCTCAACTACTTTACTTTTTCCGTTCTGAGGCTTTATCTACCAAGCATTTGCATATAGATTAAGTGAGAGAGAAAAACTTTCATATTATAATGGAAACTGAACGGAATTACTTCCATGCTGGTCTGGAAGCGGGAGAAAAACATAGAATGTGCCAGCTGCATTTCCTCCCGGGCATGCTGTAAGATCCAGCTAAGGGATCCGAGGGTTTAAGTATATTGTAATTTAGGCGATGGGCTGACAACCTGTCACTACAACAATATACCTAGAATTCTATCTTAAATAACCCTCAAAACTTTGTCTGACATGGCGAAACGGCCTTTGTTTAGGTCGTTTACGCTCTGCCTACCCCATTAGGGATAAAGGCGTGATTATATGTATGTATGTATGTATGAACGGAAATAAAATGAAAATAAGATAATTTATCGAAGAGGCGAAGAGAATGTAAACGATAGAATACGTTTAATATTGAGTTATTTTACCTTGTATAATCCGCACCACCATAAATGATTGGAACCGCGTTGTACTGAACAGCGTGTAACAACTTATCAGTCACATAGTCCTCGCTGAAAGCATTCTCAAATACCAAATAAAAGAAATAATCATTTCTGACCATTTCGTTACATTCTTCTGCTTTTTCTCGCGGACATTCATGCTTTCCACAGTCTCCATAGATGTCTACACTCTGATTGTAAGTTAGTTGCATAAGAAATTCAAGGGAAATCGCTGTGTTTAGTCTATCCGTGTTTTCAGTAAAGCAGTTAGAGACAAACCAAGCAGCTGCTTTCTTCTTCTTCTTCAGTATCTTCTTTAAATCTTCTTTCACAGGCAACATGTCCCAATGATTCAACCATTTCATCTTTTTCTTCGGAGCTACTTCATTACCTTCAGTGTCTTTCACCACGATATACCGCCAAACAAAATCGGATTCAAGTCTGTAAGTCCAAGTCCAGTTGAAGAAGCCATTAAGTTTGTCCGTGCAAGCAGGATAATCTACTGCAGGATCGACGCTCACAAAAACGTATTTCTGATGCGGAGACCGCTTTTTAGGAAGCCTTGGAGCCACTTTGGTGTAATTTTTTAGAACATCTTGACCCAGAAATGCAATGACATCAAACTTCGTATAGTCCTGAAGAAAATTTCTGTCAGATGTGACGAAACAGTTTGTGTATGGACAGTATTTTTGCATAAAGATTTTGCTACCTGTTCCCAGGTCTACAAAAGGCCTTTTGTCCGGCGAAGTCCATAGGAGGATATATTTTAATTCAGTTGGTGTATATGTCGTTGGTTTTACATATTTCGATATTGTTGTTGTTGTTAAAGGCTCTTCTCCGCGAGTCATTAAATAGTAAATAGCAAATACACCTATTAACGAATACGCCAAACGTTTCAATAATTTACGAAACTTGTATGGGGTCATTTCGAACACTGAATTGTATTAGGGAACATATAACCGATTTAAACACGAATTATCTGATTAACAATTTAACCTCGTTCACTATAACCATGTTGACTAGACGTTTGTTGAAACAGAAATGCTGCTGAAACCTAAGTTACAAAACCATCATTTTTTTGTAAACATAGACCGAACACTTAAGTATTGTTTCAAAGGCAGGTGCTAGTGAATTCGTTATAGCACCAAATAGTCGCATAAAGGTCAACATAACGTTATCACATAATTTTAGCCGTTTTAGTTTTTTTTTTTTATTTAGCCTTGCCGGAATAAATCCTCTTGATATCCCTTGCTATACTAAATCAAAAATGTTGTAAATGGCGGCTAACTTTTTAGCAGTTCTATGAACGCATACTTGGTGTTTCTTCATTTCATATTAATGTTCATTAAACTATAGCAGTTCTTTAGTAAAGGGATATAGGGACAGAGAAAGCGACTTTGTTTTATACTACATACATACATACATATAATCACGCCTTTATCCCTAATGGGGTAGGCAGAGCGTAAACGACCTAAACAAAGGTCGGTCCGCCACGTCTGACAAAGTTTTGAGGGTTATTTAAGATAGATTTGTAGGTATATTGCTGTAGTAATAGGTTGTCAGCTCATCGCCTAAATTCCAATATACAAAAACCCTCGGATCCCTTAGCTGTTTTTTTACAGCATGCTCGGGAAGAAATGCAGCTGGCACATTCAATGTTTTTCTCTCGCTCCCAGTCCAGCATGGTTGTTTTATACTATGTAGTGATAATATGTAAGAAAGAAAATAATAAATTCGTTTCTGACGTGTGCATAAGAAAGACCATGATAAATTCGTCACTCCCACTACCTTTTTATTTAGTTCAGTTGGTAGAGTGATGGACCGGTATTCCAGAGATGCAGGTTGGAGTCCAGAAACAAATTTATTATTTTCTTTCTTGCATAAGTTCTTTAGTCTTTAATTCCCAAGGACGCAAAACAACTTAAAGCCACGTCCAAACTGCAAAACACTTGTGGCGACATCTGGAGTGGAAAGTTTGAGCTCGAATCGGTACTTTTGAAGTATACAAGCTTTTGAAAGCTCCTTGGCTTATCGTAAGCTGAATCTGTTGGTCGATCAGTTAGTTCCTTAGTATTAAGGCTACGAATCTTATTTTACTAATATATTGCAGATGCCATGCAAAGTGATACTGTGATAGGTATAAAATAAAGTACAGTTCGTTTTTTTAACGTTGCGTTATCGATACTAACGTGAAACGTGTTTTGCGGCCCGTAAACAGCATTTTCTTCGCAACTTTTGACAGGTTCAAATTATGGAACCGCAGACAATAAACCTTGTTATAAACATATGCTAAAAAAAAGTTGGTATCCATAACTCTAAATTAACGAACTTTAGAGAGGGTAATGGTGAAGAGCCCGATGGTGTAGTGGATAGGGCCGCTGCCTCCTGAGCGGGAGGTCGTGGTTCGAATCCCACCACGTACCAATGTGTTTTTCGGTTTTCGAATTTCATATGTACGCTTATTCGGTGCTTTTTCCGTGCTTCAGAAGGCACGTTAAGCCGTTAATATCATTTAATACCGTAGATATTAGTCGTTAAGCCATATCAGAGGCCAGTGCTAAGCATTGGCGGCTTTCCCCTAGATTAGGAAGCCCACCCAGTGAGATACGGGATAAGGCTAGAGAGAGAGAGATGAAAGAGGGTAATGGTACAGATTTGGTAAAGAACAGCACTGCCCATCACGATTTTGTACGAATGATTTCTTAAAATTTAATATATTCTTGAGTATGTTCAGTTAGAAGAATTAAGGTCGGAGTTTTTTTTTATCAAAGCACTTAACAACGTCACTGCTCTAATCACCTTTGAAGTGGCTACTCAGCTGAAAAACTTCCAAATATGTGTGTTTTTAAGGCAGAACTTGCAAGGCATTAAGATAAGAACTTGTAGGATTCGAATCTATGATGCTAAAAAGGGACAAAATATGGCTTATGTCTCATAGAAACCACTAATAAAGTTTAGTCAGAGGTTCAATAATCTGTGCCTTGTGCCGTTTTCGTCCCGTTCTTAAGTTTAAGAAACAGTAAGACGAATTTGTCAAGAAGGGAAGCAGGGTGTGCGCGCATTGTATGTTATTGTTCTTAGTCCATTATTATGGTTTAGTACTGATTTTAAAATGTAAAAAGACAAGTAACATTAGAATCCTACCTAGTCATTTATTGGTTTTAATTTTATTTTCGGGAAGTGACAAAATAAATTTAGCTTTAGAAAGTAGCAACCGGAATTGAGTCCATTGCATACCTAACCTGGCTATCTTCTAAATATTTCGAAGCTAAACTCAAAATTCGAGGACCGACAAAGAATCTCAACCAAAAAGAATAAAACGTTTAACCCTCCGCATGCCGCCGTAATCTGAGCATCCAAAAATGCAACAAAAAATTATCGCTGGAGACCGGTTTGTGTTTGTAGTGACGTCATTCGTTACCGGAATCTTCTTTTTTCAAACCCATTGTATGACTGACTGTCGATTGTTTTATTATTTTGCTAAATTACGAGGATCGATATCGGATTTGAATTTCGTATAGTTTCATGGTATTTTATTTACTTCCATGCTGGACTGGGAGCAAGAAAAAACATACAATGTGCCAGCTGCATTTTGTAATAGACTTGGCTTCTGCTATTCGGGACTAAATCACTGTTTTAAAATACAAATAACGCCATCTATCAGATTGGTAGGAGAATCACTATAAACGAGAAACTAATGCCAATCTAGTGTTGATTGAGTGGAGAACTAATATTATAGCCAGATCGAACTGAAATTACTTCAATTTGAAGTAAGGACACGCGGTGCCATCTGGAGGAGAATGGGAGAACTATCAAGAGAAGTACGAAGGAAGGCTCTCGAAAACTCGAAAATGGTCTATAAGAGGGAAGATAAAACAGTCGGGGGCTCGAGAGGGGGGATTCTGCTGGAACTCGAGGAAGACGAGGGGGGACGAGGGATCGAGAGGACGCCGTGGAAAAAAATAGCGGCTGGGACCGAGCAGGGAGAAGTTTAGTTGACCTGGAGTTTTAGTTTGAGTGGAATTCTAGTTTTACTTGAAGTTTAGTTGACTTTTTACCAGTGAAAGTGTACACATCAAAGAGGAGAGGAGAGTATGCAGCCGGGAGGCAACCAAGAGACCTACTTTGGTGGGGTGTTAGTGCCATCAGTGGTTCCTGTTGTGGACGGAGGGCGGTGACCTGACGATCAGCTGTTCTTTTACATGGTGGAGTGGAGGATGCTGACAGTGGAGTCTTGCAGAGCTGGTGGAGTGCCACCTACAAGGATTCTAAAGGAATTTACATCGTGTTTTATTTACTTTACCATTTCTACATTTATTTAATTATCTTGTCCACTTCAGACTTTGTTTATTGACAAGGTTTTTCCCTGTTCAATTAACAATCCTTTTTTATGATATTTCATACTTGCCAAAGGCCGTTCTATTCATTTATATATATATATATATATATATATTGTGTGTATGTATGTGTATATATATGCATATGTATATGTATATGCATGTATATGTGTATGTATGTGTGTATGTATATATATGTATATAATTTCCAATATTTCTTATATGATAGGTATGGTTAATGAGATATATGTAGGATTGTAGGTCGGTTTAGCATGCAACTACATAATTTATACACAGCTAAGCGGTTAGGTAAATAGGCAGTTTAGGTTCATTGTAGGAGTAGGTTAGGTAGGGGTAGGTTTAGATGGATAGGTTAACCTAGGTAATAATAAATAAGAATTAGGATAATATCTAGGAAAGTAGGTGGGGGTAGCTATTTGGGATCCTAGTTTGTGTTTAGGTAGGTAGTTCTCTCCCTTCCCTTTACCAAAATTCCTGCCTTACCTTTCCTTTAAGAAGAGAAGCATCATCCTAATGTTTCATAATATGCCCAGCAGTGGAATGTATAAATTATTTTAATACATTCTATGTTTTTATAACTATATCTATGTATGAATTGTTCATACCTACCTATCCTGGCAGAGGAGACAAAATACTTACCTATTCTTCTCAAATAAACTACTGAATTGATTTATATTCACTTAACTGTGGATTCAATACCTATGTATGAGTCATTCATACCTACATGCTTATTCTGGCAGTGGATACTGAATTGATTTTATATTCACTTTACTGTGAAATATGTTCAACGGACAATGTTTTGAAACATTTATTGGATTCATGATCCTATATGTATGTATGTTCTATACTCTAGAACACCAGCTACAAACTTGGTGGGAACGTTCACCTCTGATACCTACTATGTAGGTTTTATACAATTGATGATCCTGTTCTACAGACTGACAAAGTTTATCTTTGATAATATACCTACTAATGTGTGGGTTTTATACTTACAACTGATTGGGACTATGGTCCAACTACCTAATGGGAGTATTCATTATACTTACCAAACCAATACAACATGGAATGTGGGATGATGTTATCTGTATCCTACCTACAACCTCAAATTACCCTGGAACGGGTCTGGAATTAAAATTATATATTTATTCACTTTATGTGAATTTTATATGACTGATTTATGGTCAGTTGGCTTTGACAAGCCATTATACTACTGAAATACTACTTGACTTGATGTCAATTGAGCGACATGGTATCAGCCATGGTCAAACCTCCATCACATACTACATCTTAGCATTCGATATGTCTGTAACGGCGTTTAGATCACAGAAGCTTATTTTGCACTAAAGAAGTCTAACAATCAGTCACTACTTGCTCTTGCCTATCACTCCTATATCTACAACGAACATATGGCTTGCGGTGTGAATGATTGTTATATTGTCTGGGACTAGCTTCGGCATCCCTATCTATTCTACTGACTCCTGGATGTGCATATCATAAGTGGAGGTCGATGACTGGTGCAGTTTCATAGTCGGTGCTTCCAGCATAGCTGGACAACAATTTATAAAACCTTTGTTGAGGCAATGTTTCTCAATTGGACATCACAACTTACTACAAATTACATCAGACATGACTTGCTCTGTCTTGGTTGGCTGACCAATAAATCAGCTCAAATTAATTATATTTTACATGATGCTGTTCATCAATCTGGACTCGTTCCAAAACTCCAAAGTGCGCTGTCACTTATCTCTGGCCTGAGGCTTGGCCAAAACAAAAACCAATTGGAGGGCACAGAAGTGCCTCCTCTTTCCTTTTCTGGGGCTCGCATGATGGGTTTTGCATCAAGGACAAGTTCCTAGGCTATTTACTGTCTTTATTAGTGTCTGGGAATTGGTAATTGAAGTAAATCTCATTCGTTGATGGTTGGCGAGCACATAAATCCTCTACCAGCGAATGGTTGGAGCTGGAATCGGAGGTTCCGTTATCCCGCTGCGCGCTCTCCCCATGTTGTCCCAAGAACCTAAAGAGAGCTAAGTTATGACATCCCACTACCACTTTAAAGGATTTGGGTTACTTTATACAAATTTTATCACACAACATACGGTCCTAACTATAATACTAGACGATCACGATCACGAGCCATATTTGTAACTTTATTTCTAGCCATCATTCAATCTTATTCCAATCACTCTTCCCTTCCTCTCATCCTCTCCTGTCCACATTCCTACCTTCCTCTCACACTTCCTTTCACATATCAATTTATATTAGGGTATTTTTGTTAGGTAGGGGGGGGGGGGTTGTTACAATTTCCTCCCGGGCATGCCGTAAAACCAGCTAAAGATCCAAGGGTTTCTGTATATTGCAATTTAGGCGATAGGCTGACAACCTGTCACTACAGCAATATACCTATAAATCTATCTTAAACAACACTCAAAACTTTGTCAGGCGTGGCGGAACAACCTTTGTTTAGGTCGTTTACGCTCTGCCTACCCCATCAGAGATAAAGGTGTGATTATCTGTATGTATTTTATTTTTTTAAGTCTGTGAACTCCGTTGTTAATAGGCGAGTGCTGTGAACCGTATCGCGAGCGAAGCGAGCTCGAATATTGTTTTTAAATAAGCTAATTATCAAAACTTTTTCGGATAATCTACCAGGTACTAATCTGTGCAAATGAGCTTGGCGCCTAGTGGGATTTCGGGGGGGTTATGTACCCCCAAATCCCTCTCCCCCTCCACCTGACTACGCCTATGTAAATCCTGATAAAATATGAATGAAATCTACAAAATTGCGGTAAAATTAACAAGATTTTGATAGATTGTTTTGAAGGTGCATAGGCAAAAGATAAAACAACTACATTCCGACCGTTGCGATGACTCATCGACCACGTGATAAATAAATTGAACATTGAATACACTTATAGAATTTTAAATAGTAGGTACACAAGTACAGACAGTTTTCAACTGCCTCCGAGGTCTAGTGGTCAGAGCCATGGGCTTACGATCCGGAGGTCCAGGGTGAAAGACACAGTTGATATTTCTTCCATGCTGGACTGGGAGCGAAAGAAAAATATAGAATGTGCCAGCTGTATTTCCTCTTGGGCATGCTGTAAAAATCAGTTAAGGGATCCGAGGGTTTCAGTATATAGCAATTTAGGCGATGGGCTGACATCCTGTCACTACAGCAATATACCTACAAATCTATCTTAAATAACCCTCAAAACTTTGTCAGACGTGGCGGAAAGACATTTGTTTAGGTAGTTTACGCTCTGCCTACCCCATTACGGACAAAGGCGTGATTATATGAATGAATGAATGATAGATTAGGAAGCCCACCCAGTGAGATACGGGATAAGGCTAGAGAGAGAGAGATGAAAGAGGGTAATGGTACAGATTTGGTAAAGAACAGCACTGCCCATCACGATTTTGTACGAATGATTTCTTAAAATTTAATATATTCTTGAGTATGTTCAGTTAGAAGAATTAAGGTCGGAGTTTTTTTTTATCAAAGCACTTAACAACGTCACTGCTCTAATCACCTTTGAAGTGGCTACTCAGCTGAAAAACTTCCAAATATGTGTGTTTTTAAGGCAGAACTTGCAAGGCATTAAGATAAGAACTTGTAGGATTCGAATCTATGATGCTAAAAAGGGACAAAATATGGCTTATGTCTCATAGAAACCACTAATAAAGTTTAGTCAGAGGTTCAATAATCTGTGCCTTGTGCCGTTTTCGTCCCGTTCTTAAGTTTAAGAAACAGTAAGACGAATTTGTCAAGAAGGGAAGCAGGGTGTGCGCGCATTGTATGTTATTGTTCTTAGTCCATTATTATGGTTTAGTACTGATTTTAAAATGTAAAAAGACAAGTAACATTAGAATCCTACCTAGTCATTTATTGGTTTTAATTTTATTTTCGGGAAGTGACAAAATAAATTTAGCTTTAGAAAGTAGCAACCGGAATTGAGTCCATTGCATACCTAACCTGGCTATCTTCTAAATATTTCGAAGCTAAACTCAAAATTCGAGGACCGACAAAGAATCTCAACCAAAAAGAATAAAACGTTTAACCCTCCGCATGCCGCCGTAATCTGAGCATCCAAAAATGCAACAAAAAATTATCGCTGGAGACCGGTTTGTGTTTGTAGTGACGTCATTCGTTACCGGAATCTTCTTTTTTCAAACCCATTGTATGACTGACTGTCGATTGTTTTATTATTTTGCTAAATTACGAGGATCGATATCGGATTTGAATTTCGTATAGTTTCATGGTATTTTATTTACTTCCATGCTGGACTGGGAGCAAGAAAAAACATACAATGTGCCAGCTGCATTTTGTAATAGACTTGGCTTCTGCTATTCGGGACTAAATCACTGTTTTAAAATACAAATAACGCCATCTATCAGATTGGTAGGAGAATCACTATAAACGAGAAACTAATGCCAATCTAGTGTTGATTGAGTGGAGAACTAATATTATAGCCAGATCGAACTGAAATTACTTCAATTTGAAGTAAGGACACGCGGTGCCATCTGGAGGAGAATGGGAGAACTATCAAGAGAAGTACGAAGGAAGGCTCTCGAAAACTCGAAAATGGTCTATAAGAGGGAAGATAAAACAGTCGGGGGCTCGAGAGGGGGGATTCTGCTGGAACTCGAGGAAGACGAGGGGGGACGAGGGATCGAGAGGACGCCGTGGAAAAAAATAGCGGCTGGGACCGAGCAGGGAGAAGTTTAGTTGACCTGGAGTTTTAGTTTGAGTGGAATTCTAGTTTTACTTGAAGTTTAGTTGACTTTTTACCAGTGAAAGTGTACACATCAAAGAGGAGAGGAGAGTATGCAGCCGGGAGGCAACCAAGAGACCTACTTTGGTGGGGTGTTAGTGCCATCAGTGGTTCCTGTTGTGGACGGAGGGCGGTGACCTGACGATCAGCTGTTCTTTTACATGGTGGAGTGGAGGATGCTGACAGTGGAGTCTTGCAGAGCTGGTGGAGTGCCACCTACAAGGATTCTAAAGGAATTTACATCGTGTTTTATTTACTTTACCATTTCTACATTTATTTAATTATCTTGTCCACTTCAGACTTTGTTTATTGACAAGGTTTTTCCCTGTTCAATTAACAATCCTTTTTTATGATATTTCATACTTGCCAAAGGCCGTTCTATTCATTTATATATATATATATATATATATATTGTGTGTATGTATGTGTATATATATGCATATGTATATGTATATGCATGTATATGTGTATGTATGTGTGTATGTATATATATGTATATAATTTCCAATATTTCTTATATGATAGGTATGGTTAATGAGATATATGTAGGATTGTAGGTCGGTTTAGCATGCAACTACATAATTTATACACAGCTAAGCGGTTAGGTAAATAGGCAGTTTAGGTTCATTGTAGGAGTAGGTTAGGTAGGGGTAGGTTTAGATGGATAGGTTAACCTAGGTAATAATAAATAAGAATTAGGATAATATCTAGGAAAGTAGGTGGGGGTAGCTATTTGGGATCCTAGTTTGTGTTTAGGTAGGTAGTTCTCTCCCTTCCCTTTACCAAAATTCCTGCCTTACCTTTCCTTTAAGAAGAGAAGCATCATCCTAATGTTTCATAATATGCCCAGCAGTGGAATGTATAAATTATTTTAATACATTCTATGTTTTTATAACTATATCTATGTATGAATTGTTCATACCTACCTATCCTGGCAGAGGAGACAAAATACTTACCTATTCTTCTCAAATAAACTACTGAATTGATTTATATTCACTTAACTGTGGATTCAATACCTATGTATGAGTCATTCATACCTACATGCTTATTCTGGCAGTGGATACTGAATTGATTTTATATTCACTTTACTGTGAAATATGTTCAACGGACAATGTTTTGAAACATTTATTGGATTCATGATCCTATATGTATGTATGTTCTATACTCTAGAACACCAGCTACAAACTTGGTGGGAACGTTCACCTCTGATACCTACTATGTAGGTTTTATACAATTGATGATCCTGTTCTACAGACTGACAAAGTTTATCTTTGATAATATACCTACTAATGTGTGGGTTTTATACTTACAACTGATTGGGACTATGGTCCAACTACCTAATGGGAGTATTCATTATACTTACCAAACCAATACAACATGGAATGTGGGATGATGTTATCTGTATCCTACCTACAACCTCAAATTACCCTGGAACGGGTCTGGAATTAAAATTATATATTTATTCACTTTATGTGAATTTTATATGACTGATTTATGGTCAGTTGGCTTTGACAAGCCATTATACTACTGAAATACTACTTGACTTGATGTCAATTGAGCGACATGGTATCAGCCATGGTCAAACCTCCATCACATACTACATCTTAGCATTCGATATGTCTGTAACGGCGTTTAGATCACAGAAGCTTATTTTGCACTAAAGAAGTCTAACAATCAGTCACTACTTGCTCTTGCCTATCACTCCTATATCTACAACGAACATATGGCTTGCGGTGTGAATGATTGTTATATTGTCTGGGACTAGCTTCGGCATCCCTATCTATTCTACTGACTCCTGGATGTGCATATCATAAGTGGAGGTCGATGACTGGTGCAGTTTCATAGTCGGTGCTTCCAGCATAGCTGGACAACAATTTATAAAACCTTTGTTGAGGCAATGTTTCTCAATTGGACATCACAACTTACTACAAATTACATCAGACATGACTTGCTCTGTCTTGGTTGGCTGACCAATAAATCAGCTCAAATTAATTATATTTTACATGATGCTGTTCATCAATCTGGACTCGTTCCAAAACTCCAAAGTGCGCTGTCACTTATCTCTGGCCTGAGGCTTGGCCAAAACAAAAACCAATTGGAGGGCACAGAAGTGCCTCCTCTTTCCTTTTCTGGGGCTCGCATGATGGGTTTTGCATCAAGGACAAGTTCCTAGGCTATTTACTGTCTTTATTAGTGTCTGGGAATTGGTAATTGAAGTAAATCTCATTCGTTGATGGTTGGCGAGCACATAAATCCTCTACCAGCGAATGGTTGGAGCTGGAATCGGAGGTTCCGTTATCCCGCTGCGCGCTCTCCCCATGTTGTCCCAAGAACCTAAAGAGAGCTAAGTTATGACATCCCACTACCACTTTAAAGGATTTGGGTTACTTTATACAAATTTTATCACACAACATACGGTCCTAACTATAATACTAGACGATCACGATCACGAGCCATATTTGTAACTTTATTTCTAGCCATCATTCAATCTTATTCCAATCACTCTTCCCTTCCTCTCATCCTCTCCTGTCCACATTCCTACCTTCCTCTCACACTTCCTTTCACATATCAATTTATATTAGGGTATTTTTGTTAGGTAGGGGGGGGGGGGTTGTTACAATTTCCTCCCGGGCATGCCGTAAAACCAGCTAAAGATCCAAGGGTTTCTGTATATTGCAATTTAGGCGATAGGCTGACAACCTGTCACTACAGCAATATACCTATAAATCTATCTTAAACAACACTCAAAACTTTGTCAGGCGTGGCGGAACAACCTTTGTTTAGGTCGTTTACGCTCTGCCTACCCCATCAGAGATAAAGGTGTGATTATCTGTATGTATTTTATTTTTTTAAGTCTGTGAACTCCGTTGTTAATAGGCGAGTGCTGTGAACCGTATCGCGAGCGAAGCGAGCTCGAATATTGTTTTTAAATAAGCTAATTATCAAAACTTTTTCGGATAATCTACCAGGTACTAATCTGTGCAAATGAGCTTGGCGCCTAGTGGGATTTCGGGGGGGTTATGTACCCCCAAATCCCTCTCCCCCTCCACCTGACTACGCCTATGTAAATCCTGATAAAATATGAATGAAATCTACAAAATTGCGGTAAAATTAACAAGATTTTGATAGATTGTTTTGAAGGTGCATAGGCAAAAGATAAAACAACTACATTCCGACCGTTGCGATGACTCATCGACCACGTGATAAATAAATTGAACATTGAATACACTTATAGAATTTTAAATAGTAGGTACACAAGTACAGACAGTTTTCAACTGCCTCCGAGGTCTAGTGGTCAGAGCCATGGGCTTACGATCCGGAGGTCCAGGGTGAAAGACACAGTTGATATTTCTTCCATGCTGGACTGGGAGCGAAAGAAAAATATAGAATGTGCCAGCTGTATTTCCTCTTGGGCATGCTGTAAAAATCAGTTAAGGGATCCGAGGGTTTCAGTATATAGCAATTTAGGCGATGGGCTGACATCCTGTCACTACAGCAATATACCTACAAATCTATCTTAAATAACCCTCAAAACTTTGTCAGACGTGGCGGAAAGACATTTGTTTAGGTAGTTTACGCTCTGCCTACCCCATTACGGACAAAGGCGTGATTATATGAATGAATGAATGGATTTTAGACTACCAGGAAGCACTGAACGTACACCTTCGCCGTTGTCAAATAAAACTTCACTTCCGGTGTGTCTCTAAACGGGCCGGATAAGACTTCATACACATATAATCACGCTTTTATCCCCAATGTGGTAGGCAGAGCGTAAACGACCTAAACAAAGGTCGTTCCGCCACGGTTGACAAAGCTTTGAGGGTTATTCAAGATAGTAGTAGCAGGCAGTAGTGGCAGGTTGTCAGCCCATCGCCTAAATTGCAATATACTGAAACCCTCGGGCTGGATTTTACAGCATGCCCGGGAGGAAACACAGCTGGCACATTCTATGTTTTTCTTTCGCTCCCAGTCCAGCATGGAAGTAAATTTCTTTTGGGGAAAAGCATCATTGAAGGATAAAACTTAACCTAGGTAGTCAAAATTTCGTCTGACAGACGCCTCTGAATGGGCAGGATAATTTTTCACCTGGCTTTAGCCTTTGGCTTTTGAATAGTTGTTTATAGTGCATCTCTGGGCTTGATCGTGTCACAAGATTCACATCACACTTGCACCGGCTATACTCGCAACATCCTCAACATTTACCTATCGAGTTTTAACTCGATAGGTTAAGCGGCTCTGAACGCACCCCAGAAACATTAAATTTTTAATTCGAATCTTTGCGAAAATCCTAGGGATTTTGCGAAAATACGGATAGTTAGACAATGGTGAATCTATTGTGAAATCTTACTGAAAATAGTTTGTTTTATGCGAAAAACGTCGTTCGTCGTTATTTCAGTTTTA
This sequence comes from Scrobipalpa costella, assembly GCA_949820665.1. NCBI lineage: Eukaryota > Metazoa > Arthropoda > Insecta > Lepidoptera > Gelechiidae > Scrobipalpa > Scrobipalpa costella. The sequence goes on from OX463311.1 coordinate 4,973,736, forward strand.
TGGATATTAAATATATAACTACAATAAGAACGAGACGCTGCTGATTGGTCGGTAAGCGCGCTTAAAGCAAGTTCTCTTCTGATTAGTTGACATTTTAAATGTCAATCATAAACGCATGTTATTTAACCAATCAAAATAAGTTTATATCAGTTAGTAATAATCTAACCAATCAGAGTTAAGGAAGGATATCAAATGTTACTAGAACAACGAGATTTTTCGAAAAGATCCTGAATTCTTCCATTAAGATTTGACAATGGTACCGATTCTTTGAGGACACAACTTAACTAAATCTTCAAAATTGTTGCCGGGACGTTGTTTAGAAAATGATAGGTATAGACTTATTTTAGTGAAGTCGTGATTTTTGCAACCACGAATTGCTACCAATGTTTTCACCAATGTCAAATTATCCGTTATTTCGCAAAATCCCTAGGATTTTCACGAAGATTCGAATTATCAAATCGTCCTACGACATGTATAATGGGTAGAATATAATAAAGATACAGGAAACCAGTTTTCCTAACACCCTCTACACTTAGTGGTCAAGACTGTCTGTATGTTATCTGATACTCAGCAAAACCTGTCCAAAGATTTGCAAGATTTTATAAACAGGCAAGACCTGGATGTTCTTTGAGTCCTCTGAGGTTGTTGGTATGTGATGCTACTTAAACTGATATAGTATTTTCCATACATTAAGTCACTTCTTTTTGATATGGCAACACATGAAATTCTTTGTTAGAAATATTTGGTGATACCAGTTGAAATAATTTTATTTCCGTTAAAAGACTTTAGTGTCGTATTACAGCAGTTCTGTCACTTTTTTAAACCAGACAGGTTATGAAAGTACTTTTTCGCCGAGATAGATTTGATATGGCAACACATGAAATTGTCTGTAAGAAAATTTGGTGATACCAGTAGAAATAATTTTATTTCCGTTGTAAGACTTTTGTGTCGTATTATAGCAGTTCTGTCACTTTTTTAGACCAGGTTATAATTACTGTATTGTCTACGATTTGATCTGTGATTCACATCAATATTCATTGAATTTAAGCTGGCATGTAATAAAATGACGAAGACAACGCCTGCTGATTATTTCCTGCCTTTTTTTAACTGTACACAATTTTCGCCTTTAAACAAGTGGTAATTATTCATTGTATTAAAAATTCTCAGCTGTTTTTTCGTCTCAAATTGGTTCGATGCTTGAACACAGAATATATAATAGTACTACCGCTTGAATCTTGTTCTGAAATTTCCTTATAAAAAAAACCTTCCCTCAGAATTAGGTACTTGTAGCAAACGCTGGCCTGAAGCGTATCTAGGTAACGGTTGTTCAGTTTTATTATGAAGAGCTATCCTACTTCTGATATTTGTATGGACTATACAATCGTTAATTGAACTTTTTAGATATCGTTATTTTACATACATAGATTCGTTAATTGTACGATTTAGATGTAGCTCGTAGCTATAATTATTTATTAATAATGCTTGTTCGAACAGTCATTCTAGATTCTCCGATAATACCACTTAGATAACTAGGTGATTAATTAGGTACATGGGTTTATCAACCTTTTGGGTAATTGCACCGCGATTTAAGTTTAAAACAGCGATATAAACTTCGTGTTTATAAAATACTTTGATTCTATGTCGACAAACTCAAGTTGCTTTACTTTTAAGACAGTACAGCTGTATTATCTACGATTTTATCTGGGATTCTTATCACTATTCGTTTAATTTAAGCTGGCATGTAATAAAATGTTGATGACGCCTTTATAAAGAAATTAAATTTAAAGAAGAAACTAGCACAAGGCAAATTGCTGTAAAGCGATTGTGAAGAAGTTAATCGTAATTGTTAGTAAATGGTGAACTCAATTCTGAATGACAATTGCTAAGTACTAGCTAGAGTATAAAGAAACTGAAATTAGGCTAATTATGTTCGGTATTTTTTAAATTGTATCATTCTAATAGTGGCACTGAATGAAATAAAAGTTAAGTCAGGAAAAGAAGGAAATAACAGAGTGAAACATGGTGAAACAAAATAGAGATTTGAACAGAGCAACGGTTAAAACTACGTTTACCTTTTGAATAGTTGTTTATAGTGCATCTCTGGGCTTGATCGTGTCACAAGATTCACATTTCATTAACACAAGCACACTTGCACCGGCTATACTCGCAACATCCTCAACATTTACAAAACAGTCTTCGGCACTCAGTAACAGGAATTCAAAACATTCACTTATTCCACAAAAGAAACGATTTGAGCACGAAACACGTCCGGCAGGCAGGTAATATAAAAAAATCTAAATTTTAAAATGGGAAGAACGCGCAACCTTGCGCTTGAGTGCGTGGGAAAGGGACGGCAAAAACGGGTCTCGGGTCTGTGGGAGCGGGGCCGTCACAGGTATGGTTACCCTCTTCTTTATTGTCCCTATGCATTAACAATTTTTTTAACAACACAAGTGCACTCCACAAGGGCAGGTTGGATACTGATTCTAGGAGAACAGGTTGCGATGGCGGATAACGGACACGCTTTGATGACTCTGAGAATACTAACAAAGACACTAAACACATTGTTTACTATAATTTGAGCTGTATAACTACTTCTACTATGTTACCTTGTGATGTGACACGATATTTTAAGGTTAGTACCTAGCTATTAACGATAACATGTTGAAAATGACAGCTAGAGTATTCTTTAACTAAAATGTATTTTAGTTATTTTACCAAAAAGTCATATAATAGACATATTATGCAAATAGTGGGCTCGATTATATATTTGCCGGCTAAAATTAAAATCTTTTTGTCACTTTCAGACTAAAAACATTGGAAAAAGACAGGAGATCTATTCTCTCCGGTTTTTTATTTATAGTTATCAGTCATTTTTATCCGCCGTCATATGATATGGCGGATAAAATTGATGGAAATACTAGTATTTCTACCTAATCATATTTTTCTTAGGGAAACGTGCAAAAGCGCGTCAAAATCTAGCGGACAAAGTGTAAAACCATAGAGTATAAATCTCTTATCCTTTTTAAACTTTATTATTTTGAAAGTGACAGATTTAAATTTAAATTTTAGCCGGTGGTATCTAGAATCGAGCCCAATATATCGTATTGATTACGTCGCATTTATTCTATCTAGCAGCAAATAAAAAAAAGATGAAATAAAACTTAAACTATTTAATTAAACGAATTCAATGGTACCTAGCCATTATCCAGCTAATATTCAACAGGTAAAACAAATTAATATAGAATATTATGTTGCTATAAATAAGAAGCCCTATGTGAGGTTAGGATCATGCCATGAATTTAGATTATTTTATTGGCTTGTCGTTGGCCATGTCGGAGACCAACGGAAACTGAATTCCGTAATGATTCTAACCCTGTATACAATTGTGTAAATGATATTCATAAGTTCTTCCATACTGGACTGAAAGCGAAAGAAAAACATAGAATGTGCTAGCTGCATTTCCTCCCGGGCATGCTGTAGAAACCAGCTAAGAGATCCGAGAGAATTCTGTATTTGCAATTTAGGCGAAATGGCTGACAACCTGTCATTATAGCAATATACATCATAAATTATCATCTGTAATAACCCTCAAAACTTGTCAGACATGGCGAAACGACCATTGTTTAGGTCTTTTTCGCTATGCCTACCAGTGGCGAGGGGTGCAATTTTATCGAGGATAAGCCAAATAAAAAAAAAGCATTCAAGTACTTTATAGTTTCGACGTAATTCCGGATTTGTTGGAGGTGGAATTCTAGAAAGAGAAGCCGATATGAATCGGCTTGTATGGACCCTTCGCCACTGTTGCCTACCCCATTAGGCGTTGCATCACTACATAGTATAAAACAAAGTCGCTTTCTCTGTCGCTATATCCCTATGTATGCTTAGATCTTTAAAACTACGCAACGGATTTTGATGCGGTTTCTTTTAATGGATAGAGTGATTCAAGAGGAAGGTTTATATGTATAATACATGCATAATATAGTAGAGAAACACTGATGATTTCCGTGCGAAGCCGGGGCGGGTCGCTAGTATATTATAAATGCGTGTTTTATGTACGTATGTATATAATTGTGTAATTGATTCATACAAAAAACGAGACTGTTTTAACTGTATTTTTGAGTATTTTCGTATATTAAAGTTTAGTTTAGATGGTCACAGTTTCACAGAGAGGAATAAGGAGAAATCTTGTCATCAATGACAGGGGTTACTTAAAATTTTAGCTTTAGCGGGTGTTATCTAGAATTTAGTTCATTGTCATGTTTACTAAGAAGCTGGCGGCCCCTTGCGGTCTGATTATTCTTAGGAACTCAACAATACACTGTAAATGAAAACACTAGCGGTTATGAAATTAGGAGAAATGTAGAAAGTTGCTAAGGCTGTAGTAAAGGGATAAATCCAGGGGATCCACAAAATAAAACATATTTATAAAATATTCGGCAACTCGCTTGTGGGTTTGATAGAGGTATTCACCTCGACGTTTCGACCCTATACGAGGATCTTCTTCAGGAGAGAAGGAAGTCACACTCCTCCGCGGTCAAGTGCGACTTTCGACTGCGGTTCGCTGTCCGCTGCGCTGTGCTGTATAGCGTCGAAACGTCGAGGTGAATACCTCTATCAAGCCCACAAGTGAGTTGCCGAATATTTTATAAATATGAATAACACTTGTTCATAGTTTAGTTATAAAATAAAACATCTTCCACTACGCTAGCCAATCCGCCTGCCATGCGTGATGAGACTCGCAAACGCCCACCAAATTCCCTCAGTAGAATCATAGGATAGACAAACAATGGGCTTAATTCTAGAATCAACCGGCTAAACCTAAACTAAAAATCTATCTGTCACTTTTAGACTAAAAACATTGGAAAAGGAGAGGAGATCTTTTCACTCCGGTTATTGATTTATGTTCGGTGGTTTAATGCGTAATCTGTAATTTTTATCCACCGTCATATAATATGGCGGATAAAATTGTCAGAAATACTGGGATAACGTGCAAATGCGCGTCACTAGCGGACAAAGTGTAAAACCATAGAGTATAAAATCGCCTATCCTTTTTCAATTGTTTTATTTCGAAAGTGACAGTTTGTTTTTAATTTTAGTTTTAGCCTGTGGATCAAAAATCGAGCCCCATCACTAACTATAAGTATATTTTCCTCAAACACATGGTCAAAATCAAGGCCGCACTATATTGATCTTGACTTAGAGTCGGCAGTTAACTTCAAAGATGATCAGTATGCATTACAGGCCTCGTATGCATCATAATTACTAGATAGACTTCTAATGACCAGTGAACACACTTGACTCCGATCGTAACTAGGGATGTAATGCGGTAAAATTACCCCGGTAAAACGGTAAAAAACAATTACCGTAAAATATTATATTTTACCTTAAATTACAGTTACACTATAGTGCAGGCTGTCAGCTCATATCTTATATTACAATAGGTACACTATAACTCTCGAATCTTTTTGAGATTCACTTTATAAATGTTCCTGTTAAAACGTCGCAGGTCACCGGTAATTTTACCGTAAGTTATACAAATGACAGTAAAATACGCGTATTTTATCGGTATATCCGGTAAAATTACGTTATTTTGCATCCCTAATCGTAACTCAGCGGACAGGAAAATTAACCTGTTTTTAATATACGAACAGTTATACAGCATGTTAGCTACGTAGAACATTTGGTCGAGATGATAAGTCCTATAGGTTTTTTAATAGAGTGGTTTCCTGTTAGGGCCTGTAGTTAAATAAAGCTATGACTGGAGGCTAAACTACAAAAACGGGTGCGGTTTTTGTATTGGATGCGGTCATGCATGCATACGTTAATTCAGTCAGCCCGATGAGTCTTCAATAGCTAGGATACAGTCATACAATACACTACATATTGTTGGTTACTTATTAATTACTTTCATGCTGGACTGGGAGAGATAGAAAAACATAGAATGTTCCAGCTGCCCTTCCTCCCGGGCATGCTGTTGAAGTCAGCAAAAGGGACTCGAGGGTAAAAGTATATTGTAATTTAGGCGATGGGCTGACAACCTGTCACTACAGCAATACACATTACATTCTAAAATTTTCCTCAATTTTTGTCAGACGTGGCGAAAGCGCCTTTTACGAGACGTTAAACGCTCTGCCTACCCCGTAAGGGATTAAGGCGTGATTTATGTATGTATGTATGTATGTATGTACATATTGTTGGTGCAAAAAATTATAAAGTTTTGATTTAGATGTGTCAATATTTAGTTTGCTTTCCGAATAAACTTTTGTTCTGGTCATGCAAGACACCTATGGAGGAATTGCATATGAAAATACCTTATGTTAGTCATATACGTTTAGTATAATATAATTAAGTCGTCTGTTCTGAACCGAATCGATGCAATTACGTATAATTTTCTGCCTCTCTATCAGAAATCTAGATCAGTTGAAAGTAAAGAGCAACGCCCTCTCCTCGTCACGAGAAGAAATTCAAAGTCCAATCGATGACAACATTTTCATGACGCGCTGCGTATTTACAAAATGTTTAAAATATTATTACTTATATTTTTTTACCTATTATATTATTACCTATGTCTTTTAGTCACATTACAACATCAAGAACTACAAAGCTACCCTATGTTCCACCTGTTTTTTACCGTTCCTTACACCTAAATTACGATTGGCGTTTACTCCACCGACAAGAGCAAAGCTCTCAGGCATTTATGAAGCCAACTCAAACATGAGAGCGCTTTCCGTGCTTCGGAAGGCACGTTAAGCCGTTGGTCCCGGTTAATATCGTTTAATACCATAGATATTAGTCGTTAAGCCATGACAGAGGCCAATGCTAAGCATTGGCGGCTTGAAAACTCTGACCTAATCTATGATTGGGTCTGGTTTCCCTTCTGGGTTGCGGAGGTCAGATGGCAGTCGCTCTGTGTAAAAACCAGTAGCCTCGTTCAATCCCCTAGATTAGGTAGCCGACCCCGTGAGATACGGGATAAGGCTAGGGAGATGATGAACTCAAACATGAGAGCGATATTGATTTGACAGGCCAGTTTGTACTGTACTGACATTTCTGATACGAACTCAAACTCGCTGTCACTCATGAGAGCTTATTACAAATACGGCCCTTGAATTATGATGATACACCTAAATTAAATAAACAATCCTGATTTTTTCTATTTTTGGAACAACTCTGATATATGTTATTTATTTTATCAGCACTCACCTTGCTCCTGGTGCAAGCTTGAGGTTCTCGACGATCGCAGTCGCTCTGATCCTGTTATGATCAGGCTGTTCTCCTATCAGCTTCTCACACCTTCCGTTGCTCAACTGCTGAGCAACATTGAAAGCATCACTGTCCTTTTCACTAATCACTTCACTTTTCACTTCATCAACTTTAACTTTCACTTTTTCACTCTGATCCTTTTCGTGTTTCTCTGGTTCTTCGATTATTTCATCTTTCACTGTGATGCCATTCGCTATGATTGGTGCTGGTTTCGCTTGGAGCGATTTTGGTTGTGTTTTCGGTGATGATATTGTTGCTTTCGTTTCGATAGTTCCGTTTTCGTTTATCGATGTAACGTAGACGGAGGAGTTGGCGATGTAGCCGTTCAGTTCTTGTCTGTTTTCTGGCTGCGGTGGTCGTTTGCGGTTCAACTGGAAGGAAAATGATAATTAGTATAAGTGGGTTAATTATGTACAGGTATTTTATCGGATAAGTCGTCGAACTAAGTGTCTGCTTCCGTTAGAGGAGCGAGAGATTGCATCGCAACTGGAAATTGACTGCAAATAGTAAACTTATATACATACATATAATCACGTCTTTATCCCTAATGGGGTAAGGAGTAAACAACCTAAGCAAAGGTAGTCGTTCCGCCAAGTCTGACAAAGTATTTAGGGTTATTTAAGATAGATTTGTAGGTATATTGCTGTAGTGATAAATTGTCAAGCCATCGCCTAAATTACAATATACTAAAACCCTCGGATCCCTCAGCTGATTTTTACAGCATGCCCGGGAGGTAATGCAGCTGGCACATTCTATGTTTTTCTCTCGCTCCCAGGCCATTATGGAAGAAAGAGATATGAACCAAAAATGTAGCAAGACAACGCAAATACCCATAAACGATTTATGTAAAACACACACAGATTTTTTATCAACATTAACCTACTAGCTGCCACCCATAAAATAGATTTTTTATTTGGAACGTGCAAACTCTCTTTTTCGAATATCTCGAAGTTAATCTTTTAGAAAATAAAAATTAAATGATTTCTTACTTCATTTCATAAAGAAGGCTTCGGTCATCATTATCTTTTAGAAGCAACTAATTCAGTAGGTAAAGGAACTTAGCAACGGCCTGATCACTAATAGCCCCTTAGCATGCCATTTCAGTGACAGTTATGACGTACTTAAGATTCTAGGGCATACCTAGAATGGGCTCTATTCTAAAGGCCACTTTCTTAAGCTAAATATAGCCCTGTCACTTTCAGTTCAATAAAAGAACAGAAAGATTTATTTCCTACGATTTAGCTTCAGGAATTGGCATCAATTGGCCCAATTATGATTAAGATCAACCTATTTATACGGAGTGTAAGGGACAGCGTTCCGCAAACTGATAGGGGTTGCTCGGTCAACGGAGCAGAACAACTAACAGCAGCATATTTTTTCAGGAAGTGAAAAAAAATGGTTTTCCATACAAATTGTCTGATGGAGGTGGTCATTTTGTATGGGAAGTTATATTTTTTTTACCGCCTAGTAGCACAGCAGGTAGGCCTCTATCAAAGATAGCGTCCGGGACCGATGGCTTAACGTGCCCTCCGAAGCACGGAATCCTTTTTCTTTTCGGACAATCAGGTGATTCTGTCCGCAATATTCTAACCAAACTGAAGAAAACCTCTCAAGGTGATAAATTGACAAATATCAACTTCGTGTCCCTAGGAATCGAACCCAGGACCTCCGAATCGTAAGCCCATGGCTCTAACCACTAAACCACGTAGGCAGTTTATATTTGTTTGTTTGACGTAGGTGCTTACCTCGACAGAGAGCTTGGACATGTCAACCGGAGTGATCCGCTTGAGCGCCGAAAGTCGCTGAAGCCGCTGCCGCGCCTGCTCCTCAACAGCGATGAGGAAGGCATCTTGAACAATGTTGTGCCCGATGTCTGATACTGAGGACAAACATTATGAAATCAGCAACAGTCAACCACAACACACATACATACATTCATATAATCACGCCTTTTTCCCCTAAATTGGTAACTATCAGCTAGCTTTTTCTTCCATGCTGGACTGGGAGAGATAGAAAAACATAGAATGTTCCAGCTGCCCTTCCTCCCGGGCATGCTGTTGAAGTCAGCAAAAGGGACTCGAGGGTTACAGTGTATTGTAATTTAGGCGATGGGTTGACAACCTGTCACTAAAGCAATACATATTACAAACTAAACTTGCTCTCAATTTTTGTCAGACGTGGCGAAAGCGCCTTTTACGAGGCGTTAAACGCTCTGCCTACCCCGTAAGGGATAAAGGCGTGATTTATGTATGTATGTATGTATCAGCTAGACCAAAATTTTGATAAACATATACGAGTATGTGTTTTTATATTTTGATAGCTCTCGGTTTTAGTTTTGTTTTAGTGTGATAAATATATATTTTTGCCAGTTCAGTTTGTATGTTTTATTATCCGTAGTTATTCAAGGCAGTCTGTAACACTACCTAATCGTTGCGCCACGTCTGACAAAATTTCGAGGGTACTTAAGATAGATTTGTAGGTATATTGCTGTAGTGACAGGGTGTCAGCCGATCGCCTAAATTAAAATATATTGAGACCCTCGGATCCCTTAGCTGGTTTTTACAGCATTCCGGGGAGGAAATGCAGCTGGCACATTCTATGTTTTCCCCTCGCTCCCAAGCCAGCCACAACGCAGGCGACAACATAAGGTAATTAATTTAGTAGCCAGGACAGATCCAATCACCAGGTATTAGTAGCTCTTCGAATATTTTTACTCAATATTTGTATCATATTTTCGTATATGGAATCTTATTCATACACAAAACTACTTTTAATTTTACTTCTGTTACTTTCTTAAATTAGAAATCATGAAAAGCCATGAAAATCTACAGCTGACATATGGATGCTAAAGTGTCGTATAAAGGTTAACATTACGCGATTATAATTATCTGCGCATATTTTTTATTTTTGATAATTCATGTGATTTTCTATCACTACAATACAGTCGACAGACAGCCATTTATCTTCTTATCTGTTGTTCAGTTTGAACAACAGAATGTAAAAAGAAAAAAACTTTGCTCGTCCTTCAGCTCGCTATGCAAAACGTCAGTCCTTTCGTGACTTTCTTACCAAAGCAACAGCCACACGCAATGACCTGGACCGAGACAATCTCACCTTCAGATTAATTTAATATTAGCACGTAATTTTGTAGGTCAGGCCAGCGGCTTATACATAGTTAGATCGGATTCTTTATTATCGACAACAATTACAATTTACTTCCATGCTGGCCTGGGAGCGAGAGAAACACATACAATGTTCTAGCTGCATTTCTTCTCGGTCATGCTGTAAAAACCAGTATATTGATAACAATATTAAGGTTTTAGTATATTGTAATTTAGGCAATGGGCTGGCAACCTGTCACTACAGCAATATACCTACAAATCTCTCATAACTTTGTGACGTTTGTAACGTTTATGCTCTGCCCATTAGGGATAAAGGCGCGTGATTATATGTATGTATGAATGTATTACAATTTAGTTAGATTGAGATGTCAAAATTGCATCTAATTTAACCACAATTTTTCGACTGCGTCTCTGTGTAAGCTGAAAATAAAGTGCCGAGAAAACTTAATACGTCTATAATGGAGTTTTGTAAACATTTACAAAAATAAAAGACACTCATGATTTATCCAAGGAAATGTACTGCAAGATACCTACAAATCTATCTTAAACAACCCGCAAAACTTTGTCAGACGTGGCGGAACGACCTTTGTTTGAGTCGTTTACGCTCTGCCTACCCTATTAGGGATAAAGGTATGTTTTATGTATGTATGGACGTCAAGATTTCCTATAACTAACATTTTACGCTTCACCGACCGACCATCCCTTTTGATAATGATAAGTTTACCTATGTAGACAAGGTTCAGTGATTAAAAAAAATATTCTTAACAAGCTGTTCAAGGTTTGGGTAAACCAACTTTTAGCTCTTTGGCCCTTATAACCCTTTGAGCTATTTTAGGAGCACACCATATTTAATATTTTTACCCGCGGGCCATGCAAGACTGGATCACAGTCATGGCTCCCACAAGGCCAACATGTTTTAACGTCTGTACCTCATAAAGTATAACTAGCCATCCGACCCGCAGTTTCATTCGTGCCTTAGCGAGTTTTCTTGTATTAATGTCGTATTTTTCCTCAATAAAACTAGTCTTCGTGTTAATCCAGGTTATGATCAAATTGAATACCAAAGTTTAACTAAATCCGACGTAATGCAATCAGCCTTTTAAGTCCTGCCTGTTGTGGGACATATTAACGCTTTGTTAATGTTGCATTTTCTTGTCTTCTCAAAATTATTCACTTTCTCTTACTACATTGGGTTGGCTGAAAGAGATCTCTTCATAGAGATAAGTTCGCCCTTGCACACTATATTTCTAAATTACATTTCTTTCGTGTTTATGCAATAAAGTATATATATGAAAATGTCTCATTCCTCTCGTTCCTACATTTAGCATAGTCTATCGACTCGAGAATCCACTCGCTAAGAAGAAGGTGAAGCATTGGAACGGCAAGGTATCCATTTTTACGTAATAATAACAGACAAACAAACAGCATGATTTCCGTATTCATAAGATTTATGTGAATCATACCTATACTGACAATATGGATACATACCTAACCGCATATTACAATAATTGTATAGGTAATCGCACGATGTAATGTGATGATACAGCTCCATTGTAATTTGAAAAGCTGTATTCGTTCCGAATTCATAATATTAACATTCTACGGTTTGTTTGAAGACGGCTCGGAGGACCAGAAATACTCGATTAAAATCACACCCGTTTTCTCATGGGATAGGCAGACCTTCAGCAACTTAAGAAGTCTTAATTGTTTCTCCTTCATTGTAACGCCGTTATCGTGAATTTTCATAGTTTTCGACGTTCACTTACGAGAGGATGATTAAATTTGAACAAGTAAATATTAACTTAATGGGAAGTTTATTCGTCTAATGAAGTGACAGAGAAAAATTCAGTTTATTTTGCCACCAGTTTATTTTAAACTAGTGATCCGCCCGGCTTCGCACGGAAATTATCAGTGTTTCTCTTCTATATTATGCATGTATTATACATATAAACCTTCCTCTTGAATCACTCTATCCATTAAAAGCATCAATTTGTGTTGCGTAGTTTTAAAGATTTATGCATACATAGGGATTTTGTTTTAGACGGTTTTTACTGAACCCAATCGCTGTACTGGTTTTTACAGATCAGAATGGAAGTAACAAACCGCAATACTCGAAATGATAGTCCAACTAAAATTGTAAATCTATCACGGATTTGTAATAAAGTTTACAACAGATCGTAGCAAGATTAGCTAGGTATTATCTGTGCTAACATCAGATTTGTTTGCCATTTTGTAGAAGTTTACATCGACTTTACTGTAAGGTGATAAGGGTGATATTTACGTTGATAGCGTTCTGAACAGTTGCAATTTAAGATAGACACTACAATTGGTGATTCAACTTGCCATTCTTGTAGCCTTACCAAACTGTGGACAAGATGAAACCAACTTAAGGTGGTTCCTTAACTGCCTCCGTGGTCTAGTGACTAGTGACATGGTCTCCCGATCTGGAGGATCTGGATTTGATTCCCAAGGGGGGAACACAAAGTTGATATTTGAAAATTTATCACTTTGTGAATTTTTCCCCAGTTTGGTTAGAACATTGCAGGCGGAATCACCTGATTTTCCGAAAATAAAAAGATTTCGTGCTTCGGAGGGCATGTTAAGCCGTCGGTCCCAGTCGCTGTCTTTGATAGTGGTCGTTACTCAAACCATGTCAAGAGGCCTGGTCGATAGACTCGATACCCACTCGACAGAAGAGAAGAAGAAGAAGGTGGTTCCTAACGGCAAATGGTTGTTTTAAGAGCTTATTTCTCCTAAACGAATCATTGGAAAATTCTAAAAAATTATACATCTAAGAAATTAGTTCATCGCCTGCAATTGCAACATGTAAAAATCTTCTAGTTCATAAATAAGTATGCTAGAAATAAACTGGAAGTAAAGCTGTTAACAGTAAATTGGGTATACCTTCTAAACTATTAGCACTTTCACGGTTTATTCGGGAAAATATCCGTATTATGATGATTATCTAAAATCGCAAAATAGCTTTTTTTTAATCCGACTCTAAGTTTTTATGGCATTAGCATTTTTGTGCGTATTTCGCACATTTTTGGCGCTGAATTGAACGATATTCTAAGGCATTACGGGCGATGATTGCATATCTTGAAATCTACCTGCTCATCTGCCGACAGGAAGCACCTTAAATGGCAATACTAGCCAAGTGGCGCCCCATTAGTAAAAAAAACATAATTCACTAAAATCGCAGTGAATCGAAAAACTGGTCCAACAAAATCAAGTTATAGCTATAAATTTGCGATTCATAGCTCGTTGTAGTAACAGGAAGAAAACTTGGTAGCCGTTATTCGTAATTTTTCTTGCTGTTACTACAACGAACTATGTATCTTAATTGCTATAACTTGATTCTGTTGGACAGGTTATTCTATTCACTGCGTTTTTGGTGAATTATATTTTTTTTTATAATGGGCGCGCCACTTGGCTAGTGTCGTCACCTTAAGGTTGACGTTTACTTAGTTTCGATAGTTTCCTGGATCTAGAAATCATCTGTTCTTTTGTCATGTCTGTTAAAACTATAAGGGATCAATTCGATCGAAATCCTCTGGTGTCTTTTTACTTTATCGTATGGCATTATTTCTTCATATTTTCTTCCATGCTGGACTGGGAGAGATAGAAAAACATAGAATGTTCCAGCTGCCCTTCCTCCCGGGCATGCTGTTGAAGTCAGCAAAAGGGACTCGAGGGTTACAGTGTATTGTAATTTAGGCGATGGGCTGACAACCTGTCACTAAAGCAGTACATATTACAATCTAAAATTGCCCTCAATTTTTGTCAGACGTGGCGAAAGCGCCTTTTACGAGGCGTTAAACGCTCTGCCTACCCCGTAAGGGATAAAGGCGATATTTATGTATGTATGTATGTATGGCATTATTTGCTGCGAGGTCCAGAGGACAATGCAGCAGCCGGTTTTTGTTACACCTTTATCACCACCTAGGGTCACGTGTAGGGTTTATAAGGTAGTTCCTACGGACGTGGAGCAACATCGACATGTAACGACCACTATTAGAAACAGTGACCGGGACCGACGGATTTTCGTGCCCTCCGGAGCACGGAATCCGTTTTCTTCCAGACAATCTGCATTGTCCTAACCAAACCGGGTAAAAGCTCACAAATTGATAAATTGACTGGGAATCGAACCCAGGCCCTCCGGATCGTAAGCCCATGGGTCTGAACACTAGACCACGGAGGCAGTTAACCTTTTTACTGACTATACCCAAAAAAAACATTCTTTTATACCGCTTACAATCAATCACCGACTTAGTGCTACCATTTCAACAGTAACAACTCGATTAAAATGCAAAATTGACACACAAATCTCTGAATAAGTGAAACGGTCAGAATTATACTTACTTTCATTGCGTTTTAGTACGCTGGCTAGCAACTCTCTCTTTCGCAAGCCGAGCTAGATGTAATCTACACAGGTTTTGACAGTCATACATGGCTTACTGGTCACAACGCGATGGCATTTACTATCTAAATAATACTCAACAATACGAGGCAGGAATATAGCTTTATGTTCAAAACTGGAATGGGGGCGATAACAGACGGACATACATTTATCCCTGATGGGGTAGGCAGAGCGTAAACTACCTAAACAAAGGTCTCGTCTTGCAACCTTTTTTTATTTAAGATAGATGTGTAGGTATATTGCTGTACTGACTGGTTGTCAGCCCATCGCCTAAATTTCAATATACTGAAACCCTCGGTCCCATTAGCAGATTTTTACAGCATACCCGGGAGGAAATGCAGCTGGCACATTTTATGTTTTTCTCTCGCTCCCAGTACAGCATGGAAGATTAACGATGAAGCAATTGAATGCCCAACCGTTTCATTTTCTGGGCATACTGCAACCAGTAAATGCGTTTGATAGTATGTGTCTTGTAATTTAGGCCATATCGTTATAGTCCGTCACTTGCCGTCACTATGACAATATGCGGTAATCCTAGTCACGGCACCAAATTTTAAACACAATTCTGATACCTTAAAAAAGTAGAGAAATTAACAGAATGTAGTATGTTATGTATGAATGAATGATATTTTATTGACCTTTTATATACGTACTTCTTTTTATTATGGTCTTCGGATAACGTTATTTTATATAAAAGTCTGGGTCTAGACCAACCAACTTGCCAGGAAAGTTTTGGCTTTTGGAGTGAGATCTTATCACTAAATTAGATTATTTCCAGTTTGTTAGTCTTCTAACCAAAACGCAGGCTGGTCACCTGAACTAGTTATAACTATATGATATGATCCTGTGCTTCGAAAGGCACGTTAGTTATCCCGTCTTGGTTGCTGTCTCTGATAGTATCTAGTCGGCACACAAAATAAATTATAAGCCAAAATTAGACTATTTAAAACTCTGACAAGACAAAAGAACAAAAAGCTATTTGTTTGTATTAAAATATTGTATTAGTATAAAAAGTAACATATCTGTAACACCTAATCAATCAAGTTAAGTACCGATTAGGTATTAATTTAGAATTAAAAATGACCTAATTAGTGCCTTTTCTAAGAACTTTAGTTTCATTATACGTGGTTTAATGATTAATATACCTGCTTAGCTTATTTATTAATTAGAGTGATTCAGTAACGTCAAGTAAACTAGAGGTATGTACGTACCTAACATATGTAAACTAACTAGGTACCTAAGCTAACTATGAACTCAACATCATCGTCACTAGTAACAATCTCTTCTAGATATCTACTTGTGCAATTAGGTAATTCGATTAGATAGTACCTAGTACGTCGACAATACCAACACAGCCTTCATTTGTGCTCCCTTTCGTATGGCAACATTTTCCTTTTATTCCTCCACCACGTCCACAGATTGAATACCACGAGAGGTCCCGGCAGACTCGGCAAGACCCGTAAGGGGTCACTCACCTCAAGCACCCATTGCAATCCTTCAGGCACAACACTCAAGTAACAAACTCCGATCACAATAGAAGGAACTGTATTGTCAAAACTGAGTTTTCGTGGCACAAAAACACGGGTAAATGTTGTTAAATATCAGTTGTGGAGGCAAAAACACGCGACGGATACACGGCCACTTCGCGGCGATGACTCGCTCGGAAACCTGTTTTCCCTCTCTCTTGCGCAGTTTTACTCGGTGTTGCCAGTTTTTGGAGGCTTTATTCCTCGGAAAAGCTTTTGGGAAAATTCTAACTAGAATAGCATTTTCCAATTGACAGGTAATGGGCACTTCTACAACATTTTATAGTTATTTCAGCTAGCGGTCATCTACAATAGTTTTTTTTGTAATATAACGAGACTGAAATAGCTGTTTGTTTTTCAAAAGTCATAATAGTGTCCATATCTTACCTTGATCATATATTGGTGGATTATACGTCTGTTTAGTTATATAAATATAGGGTCGTATAAAGTAGTCGTATAAACGTTTATGAAGATGTTTTATACGGCAATCATAAGTGTTGACGAAGGTCTCTTTACAACTAGCTTAGATATTTTTTGTCATATATAAACCTTAAATGTTGAACACAGAAACTCAAAATCAAATTTCCACTAACGAAAGTTTAAAATAAATCACCATAATTTAAGTAGAAGCAAAACTGTGGCAACACATTGAAAAATTACCTCAAAGGCTGTCGCGTCAGAGTTCTGCCGTATTGCGCTGCTACCACGAATGTGACTCACCTGGTACCACTGTGACATGGTTCCAACCACGTTCCGACTGGTCCGCTCTGTTACCGCTATACGACCATGTCATACTTAAACCACATTCTTGGTTTTATAAGCGCATTCAGTCGTGGAAGAGCCAGTACGTCAATGTAAAAGGCATTCAAAGAATTTGTATCATGAACGTGACGCGGTCGTGAGCATTCAGTTATTAAAATAAGTTTAAAATAATTTATTAACAAAATGCTTTTTCGACGAAGAGAATACTTATATTATATTGATGTAGAGAGTAGAGTCTTATAAAAAATAAATAAAAACAAACAGCCTCCAAACAGCTGACTTTCCGAATGTCAAAGTGACGATTGACGATTAAAAAATCAGCGTATATAACCTAACAAACTTTCCTCATTCTTACATACATATAATCACGTCTTTCTCCCTAACGGGGTAGGCAGAGCGTAAACGATCTAAACAAAGGTCGTTCCGCCACGTCTGACAGTTTTGAGGGTTATTTAAGATAGATTTGTAGGTATATTGCTGTAGTGATAGGTTGTCAGTCCACCGCCTAAATTACAATAAACTGAAACCCTCGGATACATTAGCTGGTTTTTACAGCATGCCCAGGAGGAAGTGAAGTTGGCACATTCTATGTTTCTCTCTCGCTCCCAGACCAGCACGGAAGAAATTTCTTATTATTAATACGGAATACCTTCCTAATTAATTACCTACGTCACAGAAGCGCATATAATGATGGACAAAGCGACTTACATCTATGCTGGACTGGAAGTGGGAGTAAAACATAGAATGTGCCAGCTGCATTTCCTCCCGAGCATGCTGTAAAAACCAGCTAAGGGTCTCCGAGGGTTTCTGTATACTGCAATTTAGGCGATGGGCTGACAACCTGTCACTACAGTAATATACGTACATATTAAATAACCCTAAAAACTTTGTCAAACGTGGCAGAACGATCTTTTTTTGCGTCGTTTACGCCCTGCCTACCCCATTAGAGATAAAGGCGTGATTATATGTATGTATGTATGCAAATCGACTTATTTCTTCGGGAATGTTGTTCTTATATCACCAGCTATACTCAGTTACTAGTAAACAGTCAGTCAGTTTATTATATCTGTTCCCGTGATTTTCCCTGCTTTCATCCTCATTAGGTTGGCTGGAAGAGATCTCTTATAGAGATAAGCTCGCCTATTGTTTTAATTATTAAGGTTTACTTTTATGTCTAATTCTTAAAACAATAAAGAATTTAATAACAGTCATTAGGTAGCCGACCCCGTAAGATACGGGATAAGGCTAGGGAGATGATGATGATGATGACCCAGTAGAATAGATTACAAAGTAGTATAGATTACAAAGCCTACGTGTCGAGCGATACGGGGTGTAAGGGACAGCGTCCTGCAAACTGATAGGGGTGGCTCAGTCAACGAAACTGAACAACTATCAGCTGGTTTTTTTTTCCTCAGGAAATGAAAAAGAAATATTTTGCTTTTCCAAACAAAGGGTACTTTTTTCATGTCCTAAAAGTATTGGTGAAAGTTGTTCAGTGTCGTTGACGAAGCAACTTCTATCAGATTGCGGGACGCTGTCCCTTACACCCGGTATTACATATCTTTCTCAATTTTATCACTTTCGCTTACCCAATTCCCATCTCCCTAGCCTTATCCCGTATTTCACGGGGTCGGCTTCCTAATCTAGGGGAATGAACGAGGGTACTGGTTTTTACACAGAGCGACTGCCATCTGACCTCCGCAACCCAGAAGGGAAACCAGACCCAATCCTTGATTAGATCAGAGTTTTTAAGCCGCCAATGCTTTAGCACTGGTCTCTGATATGGCTTAACGACTAATATCTACGGTATTAAACGATATTAACCGGGACCAACGGCTTAAAGTGCCTTCCGAAGCACGGAAAAAGCACCGAATAAACGTACATATGAAATTCGAAAACCGAAAAACACATTGGTACGTGGTGGGATTCGAACCACGACCTCCCGCTCAGGAGGCAGCGGCCCTATCCACTACACCATCGGACTCTTTTCACCCGGACCCAATTCACACAATAAAATTGGTTAGGAAATCTGACAAAGCCAGTTAGACTACAGCTGTGAGCTGCAACGCTGAAGAAATCAACCTTCGGAACAGATTGTCTCTCATCAAAAACCTTGTATGAGTAGGTACGTAAATCTAATACATACATACATACATATAATCACGCCGTTATCCCGAATGGGGTAGGCAGAGCGTAAACGACCAAAGTGAAGGTCGTTCCGCCACGTCTGACAAGTTTTGAGGGCTATTTTAGTCAGAAATGTGTATCGCTATAGTGACAGGTTGTCAGGCCATCGCCTAAATTGCAATACACTGAAGCCCTCGAATCCCGTAGCTGGTTTTTACAGCATGCCCAGGAGGAAATGCAGCTGGCGCATTCTATGTTTTTCTCTAGCTCCCAGTCCAGCATGGAAGAGAACATACATACATATAATCAAGCCTTTATCCTCTAGTAGGTAACTCTAACGGTCTGGCCACGAACACGCCGCTCACAGCGGCAGCTTAGAGCGGGGCGGCGAGCGGTGAAAACAAAAGTACTCAAATGTATGAACGACACCACGACCCGCCCCGCTCGGCGGCAACGCTAGCGGTTTTGTCCGAGCGGATTGAGGAGGCGGCATGCGGGGAGCGGTGCGGGGGAAACAAATGTACGCGCCGCTATGTGACAGCCCACGAATCAGAGCGGTTTAGACAGCGGCGGCGCAGGGACCGATCGAGTGGCAGCGTTCAGAACAAAAATATTTGTTATTTTTGGTGCGGATAATGAATACAGAAGATTTTATTAGTTAAATTATGAGTCGTCCGCCTATATGGATGGCAAAACATCCTCACCATAAATTTAAAAACGTGATTAAAAGGTTGTGGGAAGAAATAAAAGATTTTTTTCCAACGTATGAAGGTAAGTTTATTAAATAGTGTTGTTTTCATTTTCATGGAGAACGGATACTATTAGATTAGATTACGATTGGATTATTTACAAAGTAATTTTTGTACTGATCGCGAATGTGAATTGCGCGTAATGATGCACGATTATTGCGCCTGGATCTCGTTATTGTGGTGGTACTGGGTGAAACATTTCTTATAAATTCTCTATAGTCTTTATCGCTATCTCCGTTCTTTTCTCTAATAATATTATGTAGTAAACAAGCGGTTTTAATGATCAACTTCGCATGTTTTCTATCCGTCTCTATAGATTTCATAAAAATGCGCCACTTATTAGATAAAATACCAAAGGCACATTCAATGGTTACTCTGGCTCTTGATAATCTTTTATTGAATTGTTTTTTCTCTCTGTCTAGATTTCCAGAAGGATAAGGACGCATTAGATATGTTTTTAACGGGTAGGCTTCGTCTCCCACTAACACGTACGGTAGTGTTACATTCGATCCTATCACATTTTGTGGTGGAGGTACATTAAAGCGATTATTGGTCAGTAACTTGTTTAATGCAGAAAAATGGAAGGTACCGCCATCGCTTTGACGCCCTTTTCCACCAACCTCGACAGTGACGAATTTGTAGTCGGCGTCCGAAATTGCTTGCAATACCAGGGAAAAATATTTTTTGTAGTTGAAATATTCACTGCCACTGTGTGGGGGCTTCAATATCCGGAAATGTTTTCCATCAATCGCACCCATGCAATTAGGAAATTGCCATTTTGATGAGTTCGTTTGAGTTCACCTATTTATTCCCTCTGTGTTCACCTAAAATACTAGATCGTTCACCTAACTTTGTTCACCTAAAAAATCAAATTCGTCGCACTATTTAATGCATTATGTTCACCTAAAAAAACTAGACTTTTCACCTAATTGTGTTCACCTATTTATTCCCTTTTGTTCACCTAAAATACTAGATTGTTCACCTAAATTTATTTGAACTGGTATTGGTATCGGAACCGGTATTGGTATGAGTATCAGAACCGGTATCGGTACGATATCAGTCTCGGAATAAGTATCAGTATCCGAACCGGTATCGGAACCGGTATCGGTACGGTATCAGTCTCGGAACCGCTATCGGTATCGGAGACCGATACCTATACCAACCCTGTATAACTACCCCATACACCCCTTATAGTTGATCTTAACACCATGTATATGTATGAATGAATGAATGATTTATTGAGTATAGAATTCAGGTCACATGTTTGCAGATTTTATACATTGTTATAAGGTATCACTAAAAACTGCCTTTTCAGGCGTATACACAAGATTTTAAGGATAAATTATTTAACATTAAAATTAAATTAACAGCAAAAGTACATACATGTCAAAAAAATGCAAGGTCATTACATTACAAATAATATCTATCAAAACTAGGCCGATGGCAATAGTTATTCATTAATTCAATACATATATAATTCAAAATAAAATCAATTAAAGCTTATAATAAATATTCAACAATGACATTCAATAGATAAGTTCCATACCAAAACAAACCAATTCTTAAAATAATTACTTTAATACAGCACTCATTTATATATCTTTAGCGTCAAAAAAATCTTTCAAATTGTAAAAGCATTTATTTGTCAGCCACACTTTTAGCACATTTTTAAATTCTTTTAAGCTTTTATCTTTAAATGAATCTGGAAGCGTGTTAAATATTTTAATGGACATTATGAATGTATTCTTGTCAACTAGGGCCAATTTTGTTGGAGGCTTATATAATTTATTTTTATATTGTGAACGTAAATTCCTTTTACTAACCGTCTGATTAGCCTGGAATAGGTTGTTATTTTTAAAAACAAATAGACATACCTCCAAGATATACAAGCAGGTTACTGTCAATATTTTGAATTTAATAAATAACGGCTGGCAAGAATCCGTCGGTTTAATTCCAAATATGGCACGAACACATTTCTTCTGCATAAGAAACACTTTGTCAATATCACAAGAATTTCCCCAGATGACAATAACTTCCCCCATACATCCCGTCCAGTTGATTTTAACACCCTGTATAACCCCATGCACCCCGTATAGTTGAGCTTAACACCCTGTATAACTTGCCCATATATCACGCGTAAAGTTAATCTCAGCACCCCTGTATAACTTCCCTGTACTTCCCTGGTGGTGCTTGGTGCACTAATCTTAGTCTGGCGGCGTGTACCACCGGTGGTGCACCAGCTATTTTCTAATTATTAGGTGAACGTTTAGTTTAATAGGTGAACGTTTAGTTTAATAGGTGAACGTTTAGTTTAATAGGTGAACATTCAGTGTTTTAGGTGAACATGTTTAGTGCGACATTTTAGAATTTTTAGTGCGACATGATTAGGTGAACGTTTAGTTTAATAGGTGAACATTTAGTTTTATAGGTGAACAATTAGTAAATTAGGTGAACATGTTTAGGTGAACAATTAGTTTAATAGTGCGACAATTAAAGATTTCCCAAAATAATTTTATTCATGATTTTTATTTCAGTTGAACAATTAAAGAAGAAGTGGAAAAACCTTAAGGATGCCTATCGAAAAGAGCTAAAAAAAACTCCACAACCACGCTCAGGAGACCCCGGTATCGAGGATGACATTTCGGCTCAGTGGAAATATTTTAACATAATGTCATTTCTAAAAGAAGAATTTATGCCTGATGAAAACGACTCCAATCTGAATGATCAAAGCGAAGACATAACAAATGATTCTTCTTCTCAATCTGAAGTTCATTTTACCTCGTCGCCTCAGTCGCCGTCGGATACTCGCCCACGAGAGGTTTCACCCCAACCAAGTACATCACAATCTTCAACACATTCCCGTAAAAGATTGACACCAAATGATATTCGAACAGAATACTTGGAAATTGAAAAAAAAAACTTAAAGTTTTAGAAGAGGAATTTGCTAAACAAAATCAAAATACACGGGATGTAGAAAAATCAGAAGATTACCACTACCTTATGAGCATCTTACCTCAAATGGAAAAATTTAATTCCCTTCAGAAAATGAGGGTGCGAAATAAAATAAACCAAGTTTTGATGGACGAGATGGCAATGAATATGTATGGAGATACGACTTACGCATCACGTGGCTATTATTCTCAACTGCCTTCTAATTTTAGTAGTTACGACAATCCAGTTTAAAAATGCTGATTAATGAATTATTTTAAACACAATAGCAGAGTAGAAAGGATGATTAAAAAATAATTATGCTTAATTACCGAAGATTATGAAGACTGATTATAACAATTATCTTGTACTTGAATTTTCGTTTCGAAGTAGATATGTTAAAAAAGTTCAATAAATAATTACGTAAGATAAATAAATGTATTTTTATTAACATTTACCTTAATGTGAGAAACAATTTTTGAGCATTGCTAACGATCCTTTTAGATTTAACACGATGCTGCAAATATATTTCTATGTGCTGGAGAATAAAATCAAATGTTTCCACTGTCATTCTTGTGTACTCATAAAATTTATCCGGATGTTTCCTGTATTTTTCGTATAAAGTACGGAATTCCCCATACTTGTAGCGCTCTCTATTTATTTCGTGCACTCCTTCCCTCAAATTAAGAATATCGTATTTAAAATACGAACTGCTCTCGAGACAAAGACGAGCCACTTTGGACAGCGCCATTCTGAATACGTCCACTACGTCACACCCGCGAAACTCTACTGAGCTGTACGTGGCATGGCCAACGCGCCACCGCACCGCACGCCGCCCCGCCCGCCGCTTAGCCCATGTTCGTGGCCAGACAGTAATAACGCAGAGCTAATGAAACTATACAAAGATTGATGATTTTTTACTACCTACACATCATCATCATCTTCCTAGCCTTATCCCGTATCTCACGGGCGGCTACCTAATCTAGGTGATTGAATGAGGGTACTGGTTTTTATACAGAGCGACTGCCATCTGACCCCAGTAACCCAGAAAGGGAAACAAGACCCAATCCTAGATTAGATCGTTATATAAATTGTTATATAAATTAATAATTTATATAACTGACATTTTATTTATTTATTTATTTAACAGTTTATTGTACACAGAAACATACACAGAACAATTACATAGGAATCAAGACACAACAGGTACTGCTTATTTCTAAAATGAAATGTCACCTAAGAAGTGAGATAGCATAAAACGTAAAGCGGATAAGACGTGCACAATATGAATACAAATTAGATACATGAACAGTAAATAAGGATATACCTACTTAATTACACTATACTACGATTATACAATAAGTAAATAAATTATAATACCTATAAATATATTAAATACTCTACATAAATATAACTGAAATAAATAAATATATACATACCATAGATACATATATATACAATATATAAATACATACTACGGATTACGCAGAGAAAGATAATGTTCTTTGATTCTCTTTTTGAAAACAGCGATTGATGGGCTGTCGCGAATAGTGTGCGGGAGAGCATTCCACAACCTAGCTGCATGGACTGTGAAGGAGTATGAGTAGAAATCAGTTTTATGTGGGGGTATAGATAAAAGCGTCCTGACGCTCGAGCGGCATTTTATAGGTATTTTTAAGTTTTAAGTTTTTGCGTTATTTTACTGACATTTTTTTTATATATAAACAAGCCTTTTGGTGTAACATTAATTATAATTTTTCAACAATGGACAATTATGTTATTTATTAGTCTTCATGAATTTATAATAATTATGACTTGCTGCTTGTATTTGGCTAAAATTAATAACATTTAAAATGAAATAATTTGCAAATATTGTAACCAATACTACATTATCATAATCACATTGTACACCTAACCAGGTAGCTGTAATGGACCTATTATTTAATTATGCCACCTTGTGAAACTTATGGCTAAGCAATAAATTAAATGAATTTGAATTTGATCAGAGTTTTCAAGCCGCCAATGGTTAGCACTGGCCTCTGACATGGCTTTACGACTAATATCTAGGGTATTAAACGATATTAACCGGGACCAAGGACTTAACGTGCCCTCCGAAGCCCAGAAAAAGCGCCGAATAAAAGTAACATATGAAATTCGAAAACCGAAAAACACATTGGTAGGTGGTGAGATTCGAACCGCGACCGGTAGGAGACTCCCGCTTAGGAGCCAGCGGCCCTATCCACTACACCATCGGGCTCTCATCCCGTAGAGCGCAAACTGTAACGGGTACAACTAAACTGAATAACTTACACAAAGAAATTCTTGCAGGAAATTCATACAAAATGGCCATTTTGTTCATATCAGAGAGTTTTGTTTGTTCGGAGCAATATTTTGTTTTCATTTATCAGAAAACTTTTCCAATAACCCCACAGTTCTTCACGCGAAAATATTTATTAAATGCAATAAGTTAAAATGAAAGCTATAAGCACTTTTTGTGTAAAGTCCTTCATTCATTGGAAATGCAATAAATATTTGTATTCGTTTCCGGTGAAATGGCTTTACAATTTATTTATTTTGTTTTTGTACGGGTATTTCGATGAATACTTTAGTATCATTTATCACCTCGGTTAGCGATTACGGTTACACTCCTATAACCTTTTAAAAATATATCTTTCACGATATTTTTAAATTTAATGTGATTGGACTAATTTAAATTTAGTTTTTGTAAGTGGCGATTAGAATTGGAATTTTATTGGTTAATTGTACCTAATGTTAATGCTAATGAATGGCCTACTTACAATAACATGTACATTTTTTGGTATAAAAAAAAATATTTAAAATATTATGAGTAATAAAGGTTAGACGCACTAGCTGCAGCAGAGTGGCGCGGCGCGGCACTGCGCGACAAACGATTCTCTGTATAATATGTATCGCACTTAAGCGGCAATGAACATGCAGCGTAGCGGCGCGGCGGCGCGGCACTGCGCGACAAATGATTCTCTGTATAATATGTATCGCACTTAAGCGGCAATGAACATGCAGCGTAGCGGCGCGGCGGCGCGGCACTGCGCGACAAATGATTCTCTGTATAATATGTATCGCACTTAAGCGGCAATGAACATGCAGCGTAGCGGCGCGGCGCGGCACTGCGCGACAAATGATTCTCTATATAATATGTATCGCACTTAAGCGGCAATGAACATGCAGCGTAGCGGCGCGGCGCGGCACTGCGCGGCAATGTCAGTTTATACATTTTAACAGATTTTGTCGCGCAGTATCGCGCCGCTGCAGTACCGTGCCGCGGTAGAGATAAAAATCTCGATTTGGGCAGAATATACGATCTAGCGTTCTTTTATTTTTAAATT